>JAZHRO010000022.1:57975000-62852500 GCA_037157565.1 Thalassia testudinum | reverse complement strand
TTGAGTCTGATTTGGATATGTCTCCTTAATGAGTATGGTTAGGACAACTTGTGTATCTACTGAACTTAGACACAAAAAAAGAAATATCCGGTCTAGTACAGTTAGCCAAATACACTAAGCTTCTTATAATCTGTGAATATCTTAGTTGTGAAACAGGTGTTCAACTTTTACTCTTATAAAGAGTTTTTGATGAATCAAAAGGATTGCTTACAGCCTTGCAATCTTCATAGCCAAATTTCTCAACAACCTTCTTAATATAATGAGATTGAGAAATAGCTATCCCCTCTACTGATCGAATCAATTTGAGGCATAGGATCACTATTAAGGCCCGTGTTATTCAGCCATTTTAAGACGTCCGTACTTTAGGTCAGACGTCTGGTAAGATGTCTAGACTAAGGGTCAGACATCTGGATGCATTCCCAGATGTCTGAAAATCGAAAATCTCGTGTACGAACTCGCATCTGCATGCGTGCTACGCGCAAACAGTACCCACTTCGATTTTCTTCTTCTCTCTCCTTCCACCCCCAACGAAACCCTAAACCCACACCTTATATAAGCCCCCCTCCTCTCCCTTACACCACCCCCACTTCCAGCCACTTCCTTCCTCTACCCTCCAGCGAGTGCAGCCGAGCGAGAGCGGCGGAGAGAAGGAGCGTCGTGAGAGGAGAGGAGCAGTGTAAGGAGAGGAGAGAAGGCTTGCGAGCTCGCGTGGGAGCTCACCGGAGAGCTCACGGCCGGTCGACGGGTACGCAAGGCAGAGGAGTGCATCAGGGATGTCCTCCCCGACACTGCTGCAGCCGGAGCAGCAGGCGAGAGGGCGCCGCACGGCCACATCCAGCGTGAGAATGCGAAGGCAGGTTTTGGTTCTGGGATTTTTCCTAGAATTAGACGTCTGGAGTGACCGCCAGACGACGGTGCAGACGTCTAGAGGTGGTGCCAGATGTCTGAGAAGGAGGCTTCGTGAAGGTATCTCCTTTGCAGATACGGCCATGTAGGCCGCTCCGCCGAGACACTGTTCCTTGCCTTTTTGAGAAGATTTCGGTTGATTCATGCAGGTGTTGCTTCGGGAAGGCACGGGACACGCCCTCCCATGCACTTCAGACGTTTGGGCGAGGCATCAGATGACGAGAAGCATTTCCAGACATCCGAAGAGGTGGTCGGACGTCTGGAACTGGGTCTAGATGGTCCAGCAAAGTTCCTGAACATCTAAGGAGTAGCACAAGATTGAGGTATAGCTCTGGACTCTTTTAAGACGTCTCGAAAGTGTTCCAGACGTCTGATTTGAGTCAGAATCTCTGTTTTGACCCGTTTAGGATCCGTTTGAGGTCTGATTTCTGCAATTAAGATGCCGATGTTTCCCGTATGATTTCCGCTACTTGTTGGAATACTTTCTATACTGTTCTGAATATTCTCTTGTCATTGATCCTTATGATAGGACCTTGTTCCGTTGTGGGTTCAGGGCTGCTGAGGCACGTGAGCTTACCATTCAGGCCCCCATTACTCCTGGATTTACTGGTAGAGTGGCTTCCCCTTAATTTAATTACAACCTAATTACATGTGTGGAATGAATGATTAGAACCTAGGATATGGCATTAATCCTAGGACTAGAAATACTGGATTGCCTGTATTGAATGAATGAATTGCGGTCTTAAATAAGTAGATAAATGATAACAATTGCCAGTAAATAAATAACAGCTGCCTGTGAAATGTAAAGTACTTGTGTTAGCAAACTGTTGCATGTGAATTCCTATTATTTACGTTAAATGACACACTACGAGCTGCATGTATATAAATTAAAAATGGAAAGGTGAATGTTGGAAACACGAGCTATCTGTGAATAAACTGAATATGGAATAGAGTTACAAATTGCAAGTGTATACCTGAGAATGGAAATAGAAATGATGAAACCTGGTATTGCTTGGCCTGAGAAATATGAGCATGAACCCTACGGGGAATTAGGAGTAGAGCTCCTAGAAATAATTGGAATGGAAAATGGGAATGTGAGTGGGGAAGTGAGCTGGCTCTTAAGTACGGAGTACCAAGGAGAGCGACTGTCCCCCTGTTTAGTGCAGAGCGAAGCTAGCCGCCTTTAGGTTGGGACCCAAGGTTAGGATTGGCCACTCTGTACCGACTTCTTGTCCCTTGCGTACACAATATCAGGGAGAGCTACTAGTGTAGGGAGAGAGCTAGCCACCCCACGGGGCCCGAGGTTCAACTAGCCGCCTTACACTGACTTGTTAGGCCCACTAGGCAAACCAAGGTAGTCAGGCGAGGGTGCGCAGACTGTGGAGGGGCGAGACCCATGTTTGGTTCTTAGGGGCTAGACCCCTGTTACTGAGAGGGCTTTGCCCTATACTGGTTCCGTGATGTGCTTTAGATGCACCCGCTAACGGAAACGATTGACCGCGTGCCAGTGCGGGGTAGTTACCCGTGCATTTATCGTGCATGCCGTAGTCACCGTTACGTCTGTCCGTGACCTTGGGGTGGTTGACTGGGTGTAGGACCACCACGGAAGACTCTCTCGGCCAGGAGAGCACCACGTACTACTTCTACTCTTCAGAAAAGACAGCAATCAAGATCGTTCCCACGAGGAGCATTCGAGATCAAGAAAGAGACCTGATAATTAAATCAAGTGGTGAAAGAAAGAATAATTAGTTAAAGAAAGAAAGAAATTGAAAACCAACAACTACCTGTCCACCTTTATTGCTTTAGTAGTTGATTTCCACTCTACTCAGCGTTCGCTGATGTTTGTACTCATAACCTTTTTCAAGTCCAGGTGTTGAGCAGCCAGAGCACACGGCTGCAGAGGGTGCTGGGCCCAGTAGAGCCCAGTAGTTGTAGTTCTTTTGTACTCATTTGTAGTAGTGAGTAGTCTCTTGTACTTTTATATTCTATACCTTTTCGTTCTGCACATTATATTCCTATACCCGTTTACTTTCCTACTGTTGTGGTGGTGTGTACTGTAGTAGTTTTACTTCTTTACTGCTCTATTTTTGTTACTGTTAGTTGCTAGCATAGTGAATGTGATTTATTTTATTGCTTTTTAGTTACTTTTTCGTTGGACGACTGGGTCTTAGGATCAGTCTAATCTGTCCGGTCTCGTGTCCTGTACGGATTCAGGAACCGAGTCGTAATAATCACATTTACAACACTCATATCCTTCATCTCAAACTTACTACTCAAGAACTTAGTTTCATACACAATTCTAATGTTTGATCCAAACAATAATATATTATCTACATATAGGCACGGGACAATACACATATCCCCCATAATCATAGAGTAGACACACCTGTCAAATTGGTGACCTACAAAGCCAAAATATTGTATAATTTTATCAAATTTTTCATGACATTGCTTGGGTATTTGTTTCAAACCATAAAGAGATTTAACAAGCTTGTAAGTCTTTTTCTCATTCCTAGGAGCTACAAATCCCTTAGGCTGGTTCATAAAGATCTCCTCAAGATCGCCATGAAGAAAGGTTGTTTTCACATCCTTTTGGTGGATAGTGAGATAATAAATGGAAGCCAATGCAATAAGCATTTAGATAGTAGTTATCCTAGTTACTAGAGAATAGGTATCGAAAAAATCGATTCTCCATTTGCTTGAACCCCTTGGCAACAAGTCTAGCTTTGCACTTTTCAATAGATTCGTCAGGTTTGAGTTTTCTCTTAAACACCCACTTGCACCCAATAGTAAAATACTCTGGAGGTAAATCAACCAACTCCCAAGTGCCATTAGAGATGATTGAATCCATCTCATTCTTAATGGAATCTTTCCAGTGCTTAGCTTCAAAAGAAGCCATAGCATCACGATAAGTGGGGGATCGCTCCCGATTTGGTAAGTAGTAAAATCACTTCCCAAATCCTTGGAAATTCTTGGTCTTTTACTTCTCCTAGGTTCAAACTTTTCTACTTGATTAGGTTCAGAACAGGAGGAGCTAGCCCCCACATTAGACATCATTTTCACTTGATTAGGAATAGAACCAAATGTGATAGCTAGACCATCTGAAGTCATATTTTGAGGTAATCCAGTCTTCATAGGGAAGACATCCTCAAAACATATAGCATCGCGAAGCTCAATAATAATCTCGATGTCTATGCCTGAAATCTCAGATTTTATAACAAAAAATCTATAGTCATAGCTATTATCAACATAACCCAAAAAGACCGTGTCAACTGTCTTAGGTCCAAGCTTCTTCGTCTTGTGTTCTCGGACAACCACTTTTGAAAGGTAGCCCCACACTTTGAGGTATTTCAAACTTGGTTTCTTGTTTCTCCAACTCTTAAATGGACTACTTTCCTTTTACTTGAGGGGAACTCTATTTAGAACGTGACATGCCGTATTCAAAACTTCTCCCCACATGTAAGTAGGTAATCCTAAGCTTTGCAAGAGAGCATTGACCATGTTAGTTAGGATGCTATTCTTTCGCTCAGCTATCCCATTAGATTGAGGGGAATATGGGGTCGTTACTTCATGAACTATACCAAAAGCTTGGCACTGTTCATCAAATAAGTTGAACGTATATTCCCCTCCTCTATCTGACCTCGGTCACTGAAGAGTTTTCCTAGTTTGTGTTTCTGCTTCTTTCTTAAAGATAAGGAATTTACCTAATGCCTCATCCTTAGACCTAAGCAAATACACATAGCAATATTTGCTACTGTCATCCGTAAAGGTGATAAAATAATTTTTATTGTCATTAGTCAATACACCGTTAAACTTACAGATATCTGTGTACACAAAATCTAGAACCTCGGTATCTCTAGTAATAGAGTGAAAAGGCTTCCTACTTTGTTTAACTTGCACACATATCTCGCATTTCTTAGTTTTATCTATGGTGTGTTTAGGAATCATATTTAATTTCATCATTCTTTTTAAAGAATTGAAATTTAATTACATGACCCAATCTACCATGTCATACATCACAAGATTCAATATTACTACAAACAGATTGAATGGAATGAAAACTAACATTATTTAGAGCAATTCTAGATGATACATCCACATCAATTTCACTTTAAATAATAGATTAAAATATGCCAAATACTCATTTCCATAAAATATTCTATGTTTCAACATAACAATTTTATTATATGTAAAGTTTAATTCAAAACCCTCTCTAACTAACAAGGAATCAGAAAGAACATTCTTTTCACAGCAGGAACGCGTAACACCCTGTGCAGTGTCCAGACTCGCCTCAAGGAAAACCTAAAGTCCACATGTCTGAATCCCAGCACCTTGGCTACAAAGTCGTTCCCCATTTTCATAGTCTTGCCACTGCAGTCTTGATAGGAAGAAAAGAATGATCTATCAGTACAAATATGTACATTGACTCCAGTATCCACGAGCCATTCAGTAGGATCGTGAATAACATAGAGTTTGGGTTTTATTGAGACATACCTATCATTAGGACCGGCTTCCTCGGTGTACACATTCACCTAAGGATTCCCATCAGTTTTTTTTTTGCTGAGCTTTAGTATAAGGATAATCCTTCTTCCAATGCCCAACCTGCCTACAGTGCCAGCATTGTTTGTTCTTGGATTTCTTCTGGATCTTGGGTTTGGCCTTCATTTTATTTTTATTATTCTTATTTTTATTCTCCTTGCCCTTAGATGTCATGACATTCACCTTAGCTTCTACAGGCATTGCAGGTTTCAGTTTCCTATACTCTTCCTCAATAGCAATGGCTATCATCAAATCATGTGAGAAATATTTCCCTTCTTATGCTTGAGAGTTATCCCGAAGTCTTCCCAAGATTTAAGGAATTTCTTAATGATAGACGTAACTTGAAACTTCTCAGGAAACTTCATTTCAGCCTCTGCTAAGCCATGGAGAAATAACAGAAATTCATGTGCCTTCTCCGACACCAATTTACCCTCAGCCATTTGGAATTTTAGGAATTTTACGACAGAGTATTTTTCAATGCTAAGGTCCTCGATATTATACTTCTTTTCAAACTCCTCCCATAGCCCCTTTGCAGTGGATGTGGATGTGTTCTATACATCAAACAACACATTAGAAATGCGAATAAGATATAACCATGACAAATACAGTTGTGCTCATTCCACACATCCACCACCTTTTGGCCTCAGGAGTGGGTTTTTCATTATCCAAAATCAGGCAATCGATTTCCAACGCCGAGGTCAAACCAATGGTGGTCAACCAAATTCTTATGCGTTGTTGCCAACACTTAAAATTTTGCCCACCAAATTTCTCTGGCATACTAGATAAGTCTACATGTGATTTGAAAGTCGTTTCCAACATCCTAAAGGTGTGGCTCATTATAGCTAAAATGTCCAAGTTAAGCTAGAAACTAGGTGAAACACTATACAATTAACACATAAAATGGGTTAAGTGTGAGAATTAACAGAAATGACCTAAAACATCCAATTTGTGTTAAAAATGCGAAATTAGGTCATAAAATGAGATATTCTATTCATCAATGAAAATAGATGATCCATTTACAAATTGAACACACAATTGAGTTCAAAAGTACAAATCAAGAGTGAAATCAATTTTTAAAATATTCAATTGAGCCTTGATAAAATTTAGACATCATTAGGACCTCGCATTCATGATATCACATCCAGGTCTTTCATCTCTCTCTTTTTATTCACATTTAAGCCGGGACCTATTTGCATCATTCAAGGATTGCTCTATCATCTTTCTTACCACTAATGGGTTTCTGAGCAAAATTCCTACCGTTTCACTCGAAGGGCTTATTCGCAAAACCACCATTAGACCTGCGGTGCACCTCCACTGTAGCGACTCAAGAACAGGCTCGATCATGGCCGTCGCTTGCATTAGTCCTTGATTCAATGGCCAAACCAAATTCAATCTTCACACGCGCGTAGGTTTACCCCTTGCTCTAGATCTAATCCAAAGGTTGATGTTTGGATTGGAGCTACGTGCGCCTCTCTCTCTCCATCCACACCGTAGAAGCCCTAAACGCCTAAATCCACCTTGTGGTGATCTGATTCACTCCCTGAGCTTACTTAAACACCTCCACAACTCCCTGTGCGCACCATTGACTCCCTCCTACATCCCTTGAGCTGGTCATTCATCCACTCCAGCTCTTCTCTTCATACTATCTCTGTTTCATTGCCATTGGTGATGAAGCCCCACCTTCCTACAATCACTCCTCTCCACTAAGGACTACGTAGCACTTGAGGGCGACCCAGAACTCTACTAGTGAGTTTTCCATCTGCTGGAGCACCTCCTCCCTCTCTTCTTCCTCTCCATCCATAGGGTGGAGATCCAAAGGTCCCATTCTTCTGTTAGATTAGGATTTTAATCGCTTTCTAGATTAGTTTTAGTGTAGTTAGTGTAATTTAGATCAGGAGGAGTAGATTAGAAATCAAATTCTGATGATGGATTAGTGTAGCTTAGGAGTGGAGTAGCTTATATCCGATTTCGCCCTCTCTGATAAATTCAGATCAGAGAGGTGTTTTCATCTCATTTCGCATGATCCATATAGCTTCCCCTTCACTCCACGATCACAATTCATGTTCACTCTTTTTCCTCAATATTTTTAATCACAGTTCATCCCCTTCACTTGAGTCATTCTAGATTTGAAGCTTCCTTGCTCCCAGATCTAGAATGTGCTCGAATTTCACAAGGGAGGACCTTCCATCCATCTCATCTGAATACAAAGGTCCTCCATGTGTGCTAAATTGCACTGATTTAGTTGTTTAACTTTGATTTGGTTTGAGGACATGAATGAAGGATTTATGGTAATTTGATTCCAATCAATGTTGAATCGACTGAATCTAGTCATTTTTTGCATAAATCCGGTTCCTTATGATGGTTTTTAACTGCTTGGTATATGTTTTCAAGGATCGGATTAGTTCTGACCAAATTTGATTAAGATCTCTGTTTTTTTCCTATCATATAGTGAGAATAGGTCAATGAAATTAGTAACACTGATTAGAGGCCTACTCAATGATCTAGGTTATTTTGAAGCAATGTAAGGAAGATCTGATAGGGATTGAGTAAATCTTGAATGTGGTTTTTGATTTGATCTGGATTCAAAATGTTTCTCAAGAACATTTAAGTTTATCTGCGAGGAAAGAGGTGTATTTTTATGATTTTATTGGCATTCGAAGGTGTTTTGTTTTCAAACTCAGAATTTTAGATTTTGTTCATTTTTATTTCTCAGATTAATGTTTGAGGAAAAATATATTAAAAGGACTGATCTAAGTGTATCAGTCCAACATTAAGGCAAATTCTCAGCCCTGATTAGATCTGTGAGATCTGATCAGAGCTGTAGTTCTGACAGTAGCTGCTCATTTCTAGCTGTTGAATTTTTGATTGAGCAACTGAGACAACTATAGAAGTTGTATAATTTGTGCTTTTAAGCCATCTGAGCAGCTGCTCCAATGCCTGATCTAAAGAACAACAGTAGTAGCCGTTGAATTTGACAGCAATAGTTGCTGTAGCCACTGTTTTGGTTGGATAAGGACCTGAGCTGGGATTAGAATTAGGTTTTTAAGTGTTAAGTGAGCCAACATTGTTGTATAATGTTATAATTTCAAATGGAAAGCATTCATGTACTTGGAATGAATTTTGATTTAGTTTGAAATGCTTGTTTATAATCATTATAATTATTGTCAGCTAATGTTCATGATGCCCTTACTATCCATATGAGAATCTAATGCAAATTATGATGAAATTCATGTTTAAATGTTTGAGAATCCTCTATGTGCTATACTGAATATTTGTGAATGCTTAGCTAGTTGCTCAACCCATTAGAACTCATTTTAGAGCCTTAGATTCCACTTTGAAAACCCTTTTAAGGCTTAGAATGTGTGAACTTTGTTAATAAATAAAAATCATAAAAAAATTTCAAACAAATAAAATAAAGGTGCCTTGAGTAGGATTAGATGTTTTTCTAGTCGCATACAAAGTTTAAGGTATTCTGAACCCCCAACATGATAGAACATTCCAGTCAACGATTCAGTCTATCTTGGAACTTAATAAAAAATAAAAACTCCAAAAATCACAAAAATAATTCTATCTCTCTCATCTCACTCTTTCTCTCTCATCCCCTTCCTCTACTAAACCTATAAAAATCCTAAAAATTAGAAAAACCTCAAAAATGCCCAAAAATACCCTGTCTACTATGTATATACGTGTATATATAATTTAAATTTAAGTAAAGTGTATATAATGTATAATATGTACATAATGTATATATTTAACTTATATATGTATTATATATATTAAATTAAGTATGTAGAATAATTTATTAGATATATAATCTTATTGTATTATTATATATTAATTTATAATAACCTAAATGTATGATAAACTAAGTAATTCTATAAACCTATTTAAATATACATAATTATACCTAATACTGTACATAGGAATTTATATATGTATTATGTACTATACAACATCTGTAATTTAATTTAATTAAGTAATTACAGTGGGTAATTAAGTTATTAAGTTAACTAGGTAATTTATTAACTTAAAATAAAATAAATTAGTAATTTAAGCTAATACTGAGATAATTTATACTGTATACTTGTATTATATTATATTAAGTATTTTCAACTCATTTATATTATATTTATACTGTATTATAGTATTTATAGATTATTTATATGTAGAAATATCTATAATATATATTTAATTGTAAATAAATTAAAATAAAGTTCTAAAACTATAATAAAAATATGTAATGAATAATTTATTATGTATATTAACTTTGTATATAGTCAATTTTATAATTAAGTCACTAATTTATATATTAATTAACAAATTAAACTTTAATTTTACTTGTCCAATCAATCAACTTCACCCAATTTTATTATATATGTAAATAACTTATTTATGTAAACTAATTATATAATTATGTAGCCCTATATGAGGGCTTTACAATGATATAATTTAATTTTAATATACACTAATTTATGGCCCTTAAATCTAGGGCCATAAACCTTGATTTCACACACTGTTCAACGCTAGCAGTACTCAATTGCGTTGAAACAATGTCCCACATCGTGGGCATACAAGCGCACGACGCGGTATATTATCAATTTGTACCCTCGCCTCTTCGGTTGTCAGGTGTTGGGCACCAAATATTGCATGCAAGCCTTGGTCTCGATTCGCATGCCGCGTGCGCCTGCGGGAGTGCATGGGTGCGTGTGTATGCGTGTGAGCACGCAGGTGTGTGTAGGCATGTGGGCCTGTTGTTGGGCCTAAAATCGGATAAAATGTACAATTAAAAGATAAGAACCGGGCTTAGTAGTGGTCTTGTCCCACCTGAGAGGGTGCTGTGTATCTTATGAAAGGTTTGTTCGCCAACTAAAAAACCTAATTTTTGTTAAGTGAACTGAACCGAGTGTTGAGAAACTAGGAAGGAAAAGAGAAGAAAAGAGGGAGAAGAGAGGAAAAGGGAGGAAAGTGTCGAGTGTTTCCCTATGTATGTGCCTATGTGTGTGTGTATATAGTATACAATAATAACTATATGTATATAAATAATTTAATTAAATGTAAATAGCTATATATGTTAGTATAGATGACTACTTTTGTGTTAAGTAAATAATTTATTAAGGCTTTAGCGACGCTTATATATGTTACTGTATATGTAATAATGTTACTATAAATATTAGCACGTTAATATAATTTAGTAGAGAGATATTATTAATTACTTTTGTACCTATACTTAGGTATTCTTTGTATTAGTTGTATATAACTAACATATTATAGTAATACCTAGTTTTTTATGCTTATTCGTTATACATATGTTTTAAGCATTGTGGTGCATATTAATTGATTCTTTTATAAATAATTAACCCATTCGTTCATCATTTGATTCATTTATTCTTTTTATAAATAAAATCAATAGTTTTAGAATAAAATAACATTTTTGGATTTAGAGAGTGATGCATATCAATAACTGTCTCCTAGTGAACGACTTGGAAACAAAACAGTAAAAGTAGTAAATAAATAAAATTGACGCGACATCGATTTTCATTTCGTAACATATGTACTACAACAACATTTAAACATTGTTTTTTTATTGCAAATCGAAAATCGATCATCAGTTACCATCTCTAAGATTGTTGAAACAAATGCATATAAGAAATAAATAAATTAAAACATATACATTTCCAACATTTTCGCATAGATAAAAAATATTAAATCAAGTAAGTCAAACATGATTTGGCAGGATCTAGAATAAAATAAAAAATAAATAACATGCAATAGAACAAATAAACAAGACAAGAAGGGATTAGATTTTACTCTAATCGAAGCGCCCATTAAGGACTTCCCTTAAAGAAGGTATCGCCCCCCACAATACCGATGCATCGGGGTCTGACGAACTCCTCATAGGATATGACAATCCTCCTCCAAGATTTGGTGCACTCCGATCTTAGACGTCATCGAAAACCACTTCAGGAGAACGAAGCCAAGGCAATTGATTTTCAACCAAATTCCCGATTGATTTACCAATTGAATGGTTTGGTTGATGAGTCCAATTTATTGGACAATTAATTAGCTTAAGTACATTTCAAACACGCCTCATTAGATTGCAATCAGAACTAAGTGTTAGTTTATCTTAACTAGAAAATATTTTGTTAAAACTTGATACATCTTTGTTTATGCAGGGTCATATGTGCAAAATTTCCAAATCCAATACCCGACCGCCTCTTCACCACCAATAGGGTGCTAATCCTCACAGACCTTAACTGATGGCCAACCCAAGTCCGCCATGCATCTCGTAACAACAGCCTCTCCGAGCTTGTTGGCAACGCCTCATCGCCAAATTGTTGGAGGAGATCTCGCGTGGAATAAACCGAACGAGGGAGAGTCAAGGAACATCTATTAAGAAGACGCCCGCATTTAGGAGGCGGGAGGAGAAGGGCTTGCACTATGAATCCGACGAACACCGTGGGCCACCGCGTGCTCTAACCTCACCTCCATCTTCGCTAATGCACGCAATGACAGTGAGTGCATGCCACCGCCCCTGACCATGTGCTCACCACTGCCTCCACTTCCTCATCTCTTCTCCTTCATTTCCTTCTTCTCCTTCACCCAATTCCTTTCCTTGATCACCATCTTCCCCATAAAGAACCTAATAATTGCCACTGCTGCCACTTCTCCAAACAACGCCGTCGGCCCCCCTAGTCCATCGCTGTTGCATCGGCAAGCTCGCCAATGATTGACCCCACTCCACACGCTGCACGCATCTACCCTCATTGGCTTCTTCTCCATTGTCAATCCACGGCAACGCGTGGCCTCTGTGCAACCGACAGCAGTGTCTACCGCGAGTAGCAGCCTTGTGCACCCATAGCCATGCAAGCCCTCTCACCATCAGCCGCTGCATTAACCTCTATAGTGCGTTCTACCTCAACGCACACAACACTATTCATCTTCTTCAGAAAAGAACCCAACATCGACATGCATCTCCTCCACGCAGTCATCCGCTCCAGCCACCATCCTTCACACCATTGACACCCTCGCGCTCGCCTCGACACCACGATCTCCACCATGCCACCAAAGTCATCGTTGACAGCCTACGCACACGATTGAATTAACCCACCGCTGGTGGCCTCTTTCTCGTCGTCCAGCTGCCTCCTGCTGTGGGACCACCGTCATCGGAATCCTCTCTGTACCCTCGACATCCTCCGAACACCACGCCTTCGGCTGTGCTCCTCTCTCCTCGTGCGAGCAAGGGGAGTCTTTCCCCTATTTCTCTACCGTAAAACCTTGAATTAGTATTTACACCAAATGCCATTTTGAGATGCACTGTTGATTTATTTATCTAATTATTATATTAAGATGAATTTGCATGAACCTCCTCCCACTTTCGTTTAATTGAGTTTTATTTATTCTCTCACAAAAACTTTAAGTAAATGAGGATTAATGGGGTCAATGGTTAGTGGAAAATTTGTGAACAACAATGTTTTTAGACTTTAAAGAGTTTTAAACAGGTTGATTCCTCCCGGTGAAAACAACCTAATCATTGTGGTTAGAAATAATTAAATTTTTGATAGTCGATTTTCCACCACAAAAGCATAACTACAACATGACATTTTATGTTAAAATTTTCAACGAAAGTGAAGATCGACTTTTCATTGATCAACAAAAACTTATCGTGAATCTCTTAATCTCCTTGTGTAAGATCAACAAAAGTGATTGAAGATTTTTCTACGAATCTCACATTGAATGAATGCATCAAGAAAGAGAAACAAGAATGAGAGAGAAGGGGAGAGAGTGGAGAGAGTTTTTTTGCTCTTGTTGTGTATCAAACGAGAGCCCCCTCATGGCCCTTATATAGAGTCCACGACCAGACGTTTATGAAAATTTTCATTTTATCAAAATACGGTAATTAATCGACCAAAATAATTGGTCGATCAAACTTCACTATTTGGTTAACCAATCCAATTGATCGACCAAACTAAATTCATTGATGGACCAAAACAATTGGTCAACCAATTTCACTATTTGATCAACCAATCCAAATCAAAATCGTGAGATTAAAAACCCATAGCAAAAAGAGTCCAAGTTCCAAGCTCCAAATTGATTCTCACCCGAGCCCGAGTCGAGGCAGGGTGCACCCGCGTGCATGCGTGGTCCCCAGCCCCACCTCTCACTCTTTGCTACATAAGCAATGGGAGGCAGAAGCCTTTTACGCCCACCAAGAGGTTTGTCCACATCCAGTATAGGACAAAGAACCTCTCCCAAATCTCATTGATTTCAACATGAATTAACACGTCACCATATAACAATTGCATCCCTATTGATGCAATTAGGCTCTCAAATCCAACACTATCCTGAGCAAACTCATCCTGAACATGACCTCGAGGTCAAGGAGGACGAGGATGATGAGGATGTATAACACTACACTTAGTCATCTCAGCAGCATGAGACTGAGGCAAGGACAAGTAGTGATAAGAAACTTGCATCTTCTCGTCTTAAATTTAAATTTCTTATGTTTACTATTTATCATATTATGATTATGTTGTCTTTTTATTTCAGGTATGAAATCAAAAGGAACGGGCCCAACACGGACTATGGATCTAGATAAATTATCACAGGGCACCAAAATCTTTGTCAAGATCGCTCCTATGAGGGAAGCAGAGCACTTTCCGAATTTCAACTGCACTCTCTCCATGCTTACGAAAATGATCAAACCACTTTTTCTAATTAGAGAGCTAGAGGTAATTTCTAACTACCTTTTGATTTTATATATCTTGCCTGCATTTGATTTTTATAATATTTATAATGTTAGATACAAGCAATATTTGATTGGGTCCCAATTCAATGGTTCCCAAAGACATCTTGAAGCACATAGGTAAGATTTATCATGGTTAGAGAGAGGAGATAAAGAGTACAATAAGAAAATTTATAATGTTAACATCTTATATATATAAATTATTCCAATGTTGCTAACATTTTCTATAAATAATTTAGTACCATAACAATAGGCTACATGATGAGGCATTGAGGAATGTGCCTCCTACAATATTGCCTGACATCTAGAGGCAAGCATGTAAGCAAGCATGAAGAGATTAGTTTTTTTCTTTTTTCGTTTCTAGAGTATACGCCTCCTAACTATTGAATAAAGAGAGCTTTGTTAACATCAAAACTTAAGATGATGTGAAACATAGTTATAATAGCTGTGGCCATGTAAGATTCATGTAAGACTTCCAACAATTGTATTACCAACTTTGAATAAAATAAATCTATAGAAAACAAAAACTAAAAACTTGCCCTATCGAAGCTCGCTATATTCAAAAGTTAAATCATCCTAGTTTCTCATCTTATGCCATAAATCTAAGTAAAATAAAAGGAAAAATAAGGGTTGAGCAATTGCCCTACAAGGAACTATTAAACAATATGGTCAACTTGTTACATCAACCTCTCTTAATTATGTTTTGTTTATTTTAAAAAATACCTAAAAGAAAAATAAAATTGGATAAGCAACTATTTCTATCTCTATCATAACCCCATTATAGGTCTTTCATCTCAGAATCTTAAGAAGAGGGCAGAGGATGAAGATATCATAAGTTTAGGTCTTAGGATTTGTTGAATAAATTTTATAAAGAGTTGTGATTTTATATTTATTGAGTCTAGATGAGTTGTAAACAACCCCCACCTAGATGTAGAAGCTCTAGACTTAGGATCACAACACTTAGGTAAAATTTAGAAATAATATCCAAATTTAAAACTGACATATACCTTAGTATCAGATGCCTGATGGTGTCCCCAAACATTTGATATAGAAAGTTAAGTCATCTGACATCTAGATCAGATGACCAATTGTCATATACGTACATTGTCTTAGGGCTTTGAACATTTAGGCTTCAGATGACCAGACTCTGCTCCAAACGTTCAAAGGTCACTTCAGACGTCTGATCACACACTCAGTCATCCAATAAACTGACCGTTAAGCCTAATCTCTCTTGGACAAAACAAAATCTCCTCAGATACACTTTGGAATATTTTAATATTATCTTCAAATGTCTGGACATGCCTCTAGACGCCCAATAATGGAATGTTAGGCCTGAATTCACTTAACAAGAATTTGTCGGAGATAATCATCTTAGATCTCAAGAAATCCCAAGTCAAAGGTCATTCTGAACATCAAACGTCCAACCACTTGGGCATACGTCCAGGGAGGCGTCTGACCCCTATACTCTAAATTCCTATTTGGATCTGGTTCAATCTAGGAACAAACCCGCAGTTATTAAATGTCCAAAAATCTCATCAGACATCTTAAAATACAAAATAGGGCATCTGACCATTAGTAACGACTAGAACTCTATTTAGATCCAATTCGATCCAGGAACTCTGACCCTTCATATTAGACATCTAGAACTTTCATTAAACGTCTAACTAGAGAATTTAATTGCCTGATTGTAGACATCTGATTTTGCTATCAGAGAATTTAATTACCTGATTTGATTTAGACTTCGATTAAATCAATTGAGAAATGTCCCCGATGGCTAGGGGGAGCCTCCCAAGTCTTCTTGAAGGTTTCTTTGAGGCCTATATGTATTCCTTAACCCCTTTTAGGCCAAACACAATCATTAGAGATATAATCCAATGCAAATACTAGTTCTACCCACATTGCCCTCTTGCTGTGCACTCTAATCCTTGGGCATCACTCTGACTCTCTCTCACCATTGTGCTGGTGATATTGCATTCAGGGAGTCCTATACACACCCTTAGTTGCTAGATATTTTTTATATCTATTTAGGGAGCTTTATAAGGTGTCTTTTATTCTCATCTTTAATTTTGTTATACTTGGGTGTCTAGCTTGTCAGATCCCCATCTCTTATGAAGGGAGAAACCTCTAGTTTGGAATCGGAGGTGGGAGTTGTATTGAGATACACCACCTTTATTTCAAGCAGTGTGGATAGTGGATTGACCTCTTAGTGATTGTAAATCGTAAGTCAAGATTGACTTTAAGTGGCTGTTTTCTCCCAATTCAAATTTTCACCTTAAAATCCTTGTATTATTTGTGTGATTGAATTTTTATTCGCATATTACATTTCAATTTCACTATTCATCCCCCCTCTAATGCAATTTCACAACTATATTTGTACTCCCTTTATTTAATGTTTTTATCTACTTTTATTGGTATGAAAATTACCTCATTTCCTAGTTTAAGGTGTGTCTAATTATTTAATCAGTGTTGTATCACAATTGCAAGCCTTAGCATTTATAAATTAATTAATGAACCAATTTATCATTCTATAGTAGATCCTCTAAACCTATTTAGGAAATCTTTTACTAACTCTAACTATTGATCAGCCTTCAAGCTCTTGACTTTCTACTAAGAGTCCACAACTGCTTGACTTTCTAATTTTGAGGTCACTTAATAAGTAATGATGATATCAGGCTCCTATGGCTCCTAGCACATACTCTGCCTCAATTAGTGAACTAAAATTGTATCACTAACTAAATCTCTTGATTCAAGACTAGAACCAAGATTACTTATACTATAACCCTCTAGATATGGTGGTTCAAGAGGCAGTCAACATAGGTCATAGCTTCATAGCCAATCTTGTAAATACTAGTCTCAAACTAGATCTAACAAAATGTGATGTCTTGAAGCATCTTCGGAAGAAGCTCATCAAAGCCAACTGATCTCGTTGCTTCTTCGAAAGTCCTCAAGAATGGCACCTGTTGAACTAACGAATTGCTACGCTAACGTATTTGGTTTCAAAACCTTGTCGTTGTAGCTTGAAAGCGAAGAATTCGTGTTCAACAAATAAAATTTATACCAAAATTTGAATTCCGGGTCGAACACAGGGAAGCTACATCGACCTATATTCGCAATTATATTTTTTTTCAGAATTTTTTTAAAAGCGAGGCGATATAATTACAATGAAGCTATCAGACTAAAAGGAAGAGAGAGAGAGAGAACATGCATTCAATATTTCAAAATGCTTATACAATCAAGCCAAATAAAAATTACACTAGAAAGAGGAAAATCAGCTATACTAGAAAGCAGGAAAATTCTACACTAGAAAAGCTGTAAAGAATAATGGGAGAGAGAAGTTATCCTCCTCGACGAATGCTTGGAGGACGAGCTGGACGGGATGACGCTTGGACGAAGGAGGACAGAGCAGGAGGAAGGAGGACGAAGCAGAAGAACGGGAATGGAGCAGCACGCCATCGTCGTCGCGAGATCCACTTCCGAAGGGGGACGAAAATTTGGACTTTATCTCGCGAGGAGCATCCCAGCTGTGGGACAAGCTTCTCTTGAGCTTTGGAGAGGTAGAGAAGAGAAGGAAGGGATGAGAATTTCGTGTGGAGGGGGTCTCCTTTTATAGTTGCAAAGAGTGGGGGCAAATTAGTCATTACATCTTTAAAACATTAAACAAGGGGTCTTTAGTGACGGATAAAACCGTCGCTAAAGCCCCAACGTGGGTGTAGTGGGCGCTCCCCACGCGCGCCTCCTCAGCTGCTCACTCTCAACGCCCGCCGCACGTTCATCCATCCAAAGCCGTCCGATCGTGAGATCGGACAGCTGTGATTGCACCTTCCCCGCGCAACCCGCCCCAGTGCGTGCGATGGCGCATTCCCGCCTCGCCTGAAATAGCGCGTGGCCGCTATTGGAAGATTTGAGCGGCCCGATCACGATGCAACGCACGCTCGCGCTCTCTCGCCTGCACCCTTCGCCCCTTCGCTGCAGCTCGAACTCACGTCCGCTGCTCCCGATAGCACCTTCGACCGCTGCACTATGGGGCGCGGATGGTCGAGCAGACGTTTTTAGGCGCAGCCGTCCACAGCCGTTGGATCGAGATCCAACGATAGAGAGAGGGCAGATGCTGAGGCTTCAATGGTTGCATGCGGGCGTTTGGGCGGCCAAGATGGCTCCACGTGGCGCCATCTTGGCCATCCATCTTCTGGATGTTGTAGACGGTGCCACGAATGTTGGATTGACTCGATTTTTGCGTCGTTAGGCTGCGATTGTCGATCCGAATTCATCCGTGAGGTCGGATTTGTCATTTGAAGTGCGGATTTACACCATCCTGGTCCTTGATCTTCTAGGGTTCCTCGGTCACTATCTAATGCTACGGATGCCTGATTAAGGCGATCTTGGAGTCGTTGAACTCCAATCGTCGCCCTGATCACATCCGTACGGTTGGATCTTCGATCCGAGGCCCCGATAAAAAGTTTGCCCTGTCCAAGCACATAAAAGGAGACAATTAACCTTCATTTTATTCAAACTACTCTAAATGCAAGATGATGCATGTTATGTAATATTTATAGCATGCAATGCAATCCTATGCTTAAGAACATACATAAATAGACATCTTAAGTGGTGTAAATGTGTTTACATCATACCCCCATGCCTATCTTTTGCTAGTCCCTAGCAAAAACTATATGCTATTTATAAAAGAATTAGGTAGGATTATTTGGGCCTGAGTTATTTTCAATCATTAAGAAATTGTCTACTTAGGATCTAAACTTTCAAAGACACAACAGTGCCCGAGTATCTGCCAAAATGTAGACCACCTCAAACCCTCGCGTTATTCAAAGAAGATTTTCTTTTTTTCTTTTTACTCTTTTCTAATTTTTTTCTTTTGGATTTTCAAATTTTAGGGTTTAAGAGTGGCTTTCTACGTCCATTCAACTCACCCAAGATTTGATGAGAACCCTAAGTTTTAAGCATCTTATTGTGATAGACTCATTGACCGTCAATTAAAACGGACTTCGGATTTCAATGCCTCTAAGTGACCTAAAAAAAAATTCTGCCTAAAGGTGTATCTTTACAACCGGTAGCTTTCTCCCTACTTTTATTTTTCTACGGGGTCAACACAAGGGTGAATCCAATGTATATCTCCCTGGTTTATTCTACTTCTCCTCTTCTTCCTAAGTGTTTAGGGAATTTTTAGTGCATTTATTGAGCTGGGTTTTGGACAACTGGTCGATGAGCTGTTACCATCGACAACTTGCCAACCACACTCGTGTAGGAAGTGTGGTTTATTTTTTTTTGTTCTTTTCTCCTTTTCTTTTTTTTTCAGTTTTTGTTCATTTTTTTTTTTTAAGTAGGTGGCTTCCCTGGTCTAAGATTTACCTTAGAGCAGGAAAAAGAGAAAGGTCCAGTGACTGGGCTCTGGACAACCTACCTATGGGTTGTTACCCATGATAACTTGCCAGCCATATTACCCTAGAAGGTTCATTAGCTACCCAATTTCTGCTAAAATCGCCGAACAACGAGCCAGTGACAAGATAGAGTAGATGTTAGAAACTCAAAATGCCCTCAAATCAAAGGCCAGGTTGATAAGTCGTGTATTTATCACCCAAACTTATTTACTCCAATTAGAATAAAATTCAGGTTGGCGAGAACTCGAAAAATAAATCCACATTTTAGTGGATACACGAGCTGATTAAGTCCAAAGACCTGAAGGGTCTTTGTGTTCAGATCCTAATGTAAACTTTCTTAGAATTGAAAAGTCCTAATGTCCAACTAATCCTTCCTAATTTTGATTTTTTTTTTATAAATAAGAAGAGAAAAATAATTTACATGAATTTCACAAAGCTGACCAAATAATTCAAAAATGAATTCACCCCCCATGCCTAGCTGATGCAATGTCTTCATTGAAAAAGAGACATGAAAGAAAGGGTAGAATATGAAAGATGTCACCTGAATATGAAGCTCGCATCAGCCTTGTGTCATATGTACAACTGCTGAGTTTAATGCCGTCAGCTAGGCGAAGTCCAGCCAAAGAAGTCACAGAATGGCTAGAGCAACAGAGTCTAAGACGGGTTCTGGAAGAATACGGTCAACAACAGGCTTCAAACGTTGACCATTGACTTAAATGTGTTACCCGTCTTTGGGTCAGAAATCTGAATGGCACCATTTGGAAAAATCTGATCAATTATGAATGGACCATTCCATTTAGATCTAAGTTTACTAGGAAAGAGCTTAAGTTTAGAATCGAATAACCAGACGTTCTGGTTTGGCTCAAAGCTCTTGCAGGAAATCAGTTGATCATGTAGAGCTTTGGTCCTAGCCTTGTAGATCTTGGCATTCTCATAAGCATCATTTCTAAGCTCCTCCAACTCAGATAGTTGGAGTTTCTGGTCTTTCCAGCTAGATTCAGATCTAAATTGCATTGTTTGATTACCCAGAATGGCCTGTGTTCAATCTCTACAGGTAGATGGCACGCCTTTCCATACACCAAATGGAATGGAGACATGCCGATTGACGTTTTATACGCCGTACGGTAGGCCCAAAGAGCGTCCTCAAGCTTTTGAGTCCAATCCTTGCGATCAGGCCTAACCGTTTTTTGCAGAATGTTCTTGATCTCTCGTTTGGAGATCTCGGCTTGCCCATTCGTCTGGGGATGGTAAGATGTGGAAATTCGGTGATTAACCCCGTATTTGGCCAATAAATTCTGGAATTGGGCATTAGTAAAATGAGTGCCACCATCACTGATGATAGCCCTCGGAATCCCAAACCTACTAAAGATATTTTTCTTGACAAAATTGATGACCACCTTGTGGTCATTGGTTCGGGTAGGAATCGCCTCAATCCATTTGGACACATAATCAACAACAACAAGAATATACTGATGTCCAAATGAAGGGATAAAGGGTCCCATGAAATCGATGCCCCAAACATTGAAAATTTCAACAGGAAGAATAGGGTTTAGGGGTATCATGTCTCTCTTAGTTATGCTCCCGAGTGCCTGACATCGAGAACATGACCTTGAGAAATCCTGGGCATCCTTGAATAAAGACGGCCAATAGAAGCCAGATTGCAAGATTTTTGTAGCCGTCTTTTTCCCAAAGAAATGTCCACCACACCCAGATGTATGGCAGAACTCGAGTATACTGTTAAATTCATTCTCTGGAATACATCGGCGAATAATCTGATCAAAGCCGATGCGATACAGTTTAGGTTCCTCCCAGAAGTAGTATTTGGCCTCAGATTTGAGTTTATCCCATTGTTGCTTGGTCCAATCCTGGGGGATTTGACCAACGGCCAAATAGTTAACAATGTCAGCAAACCATGGGGTGTGGACACCTAAAACTGTAAGAATAGTTTCGTCCGGAAAAGTGTCAGCAATCGGAATGTCCAGACAAGAAGAATCACCTAGAACTCTCGACAAATGATCCGCTACCACATTTTGTACCCCGATTTTATCCTTGATTTCAAGATCAAATTCTTGAAGAAGAATCCAACGAATAAGCCGAGGTTTAGCATCCTTTTTAGCCAAGAGATGTCTCAAGGCCGAGTGGTCAGTATAAATGATAACATGAGACCCTAAGATATAAGCCCTGAATTTTTCCAAAGCAAATACTACAGCTAGTAATTCCTTTTCAGTAACAGTGCAATTCCTCTGGGCTCTATCCAAAGTTTTACTAGCGTAGTAGATGACAGAGGGCTTTCGATCAATTTTCTGACCCAGGACAGCCCTGACCGCGTAATCAGAAGCGTCGGTCATGATCTCAAAAGGGACTGCCCAAATTGGTGGTTGCAAAACTGGAGCACAGGTGACGTGCCGTAGTGCGTGTGTGTTAAGAGGTGTTGTTATAGTTGCACTTGATACGTCAGTTTTGAAAGAAGTAAACGGAGGTGAGTCCGAGTGTCGGTCTCAGGGAGGCATGGAAATCGGATTTTGTTTACCACTTGTTGTCACGAAAAAGGCAGAGTTTTGCTTGCAAAAGAGACGATTTTGAAAAGCGAGAGATAGAGAGGGAGTTTAGGATTACAAAGCTCTTGGTTTTGATCATGCACTTTAAACAGAAATTAAAATGGCGACTAAACGAAAAATAATTTCATTAAACATGCATTCATAGTTCATGGTTTACAACATTAAATACATGCTTCAACAAAAGTAAATGAAAGCTTAAAAGAGAGAGAGAGAGAGGTAGAGAGAGAGTGGAGAGCGACGAGGCAGCCACGGCGGTGGAGGAGGCTCCGTCGGCGGCTCGTCGTCTCCGACGATTACAAGAGTGCCTAAAACTAGCTAGGAGAGGAGTGGAGTAGTTGCAAGTGGGAGAGTATGCCATGAATGGTGGTAGAAGGGGGTTTAAATAGAGTTAAGGGCTTCCTAAAAGAAGAATGTGCTTTAGCGACATCCAGAACATCGCTAAAATCGCTTCCAGATACGTCGGTGAAGCCCTCCTGCCGCCGGTCAGCTACCCGCCCCGCTCTCTCTCCATGCTCGATCCGTGGACGTTGAACGAGAGCCGTCCGATCGAAGATCGGACGGCTGAGATCCTCCTGCGCCCGCGCTGAGATCGCGCCTCGGGCACGCGTGCACGCGTGCGTTTCCGCCCGGCGTGCGCGCACGCGTGGGCGCTCGGGAGCTGTCATCGCGCCGCGTGGCGCGATCCTGGCCGCCCGCTGCTGATCGGGGGGCCCAATTTTGCCGCGCCCTTCGCTCGCGCTTGATTTCTGCTCCGCGTGATTCGAACGTGCGTCACTGCGATGCGGGCATTCGCGCTAGCCTTTGCGCCACGCCCGCGCTTTGTCGCGGCGACCGCGGGCGAGCGCGCGGATCTCGGCCGTTCGATTGAAGATCAACGGTCGAGATTCGTCCTTGGCTGGCTTGAGGGCGTGCGAGCGGTGGGGGCGGGGCGACGTGGCGCTTTCTGGGCCGTTGATCTCCAAATCAACGATCAGAATTTCTTGGGCCCATTGTGGGAGCTCTGGATGTCGGATTTGGCCGATCTTGAGTTCGTTGGACTCCGTTCGTCGTTATGAATCCATCCGTGCGGTCCGATTGCTCATCTGGGGCCTGCTTTTACACATGCCTTACACAAATTACCATTAATGCAGTTTATAAGCAATCTTGGTACTTGATGCATGCAATGCTCCTATTCTACTTTATGTTGTGCCTTTTATTCTAAAGATGGGCCATATTTAACCTAATTACTACCCCTTTGCGTGGTGTTATCATACCCCCATGCTTACTCCTTGATAGTCCCTAGCAAGGTTTATTCTAGCCTTTATTTCTTTGGAGAATTCAAGAAGTAATTGCTTAGGCACTTCGTTACTTGTCAATAAGAGGAAATATACGAAGATCTTAATCTACAAAGATTAAGCAGCGCCCGGGTGTCTGCCAAAATACGAATCACCCGAATCCTTGCTTTGTATATATAACTATACATATGTATACGTATATATCTATATATGTCTTTTTAGAATTTTCGGAATTCAGTGTGGGTTGGTAACTTTCTACGGCTACCCAACCCACCCAAAACTCGGTCAAAACCCTAAGTGCTAAGCATCTTGGTGTGAATGTTGTGATAGACTCACTTAACGGTAATTGAGACAGACTTCGAGTTTCTACGCCTCTGGGTGACCGGAAAAGAAAATAAATTTTTGCCTGAAGGTGTATTTGTTCAATTGGTAGCTTTCTCCCTACGTTCATTTTACTTGGGGTCAACACAAGGATTTTCCAGTGTATATCTCCCCGGCTTGTACTACTTCCCCGCTTCGTCCTTAGGTGTTTTGGTCTTTTTTGTGCCATTATTGAGCTGGGCTCTGGACAACCGACCAATGGGCTGTTAGCCACGATCACTTGCCAGCCATACTTGTGCGATGAAGTGTGGTTTATTTTCTTTTCTTCTTTCTCTTTTCTTTTTTTTTTTTCGTAGGTGGCTTCCCTAATCTCAAATGTACCTAGAGGCAGCGAAAAAGAAATGGCCTGTGGCTGGGTTCTGGACAACCTGCTAATGGGTTGTTACCCACGACAACTTGCCAGCCATACCACCCTAGAGAGTTCATTAACTACCTATTTCTGTCAAAATCTCCGAGAAGTGAGTCTGTGCAAAAATGTGTGTAGATGCTTAGACTCAAAGTTTTCCTGAGTTAGAGGGTGAGTTGATAAGTCGTATACTTATTACCTTATTTATTAGGTGGATTAGAATAGCTTAAAGTTGCAAGGATTCGCCGCTAAATCCATATTTTAACGGACACCAGGGCTGATTAAGCCTGAAGGCCTGAAAAGTCTAAGTGTTTAAGTTCTTTTTGTATTATTTCCCACTATTGACAAGTTTCTAATGCCTAAGTTTTTCTTCCTAAATTCAATTTTTTTTTTGTTTTTTTTTTAATCAATTAATTTATTCATTCAGACTGATTAATTAAGCTCAGGATTATGCAATTTACCATCCCCCCCATGCTTAAGTTGGACAATATCCACATTGGCAGATGCATGGATGCAGAAGGGTTCAAAAAGATAGTACCTGAGTGACGTAAACTACCAGATCAGTCTAAATCCGCTGGGTAGCCTCCTAGGCAGCGTTGAGTTTAACGCCTCCAGCTGGGCGGTGCACAAATAGGAATGGTTTGGGTCAAGGAGATATGTTCAAAATTAATCAGACCCAAAATCAAAAGTCCACAGATGCAAATAAGGTTGTGGTGGAGTCCCGTTCCTAAGGGGCGGGAATTCTGTATCATGCATGCCCGTGTCAGAACCTCTCTTAATTTGTGGGCATGCAAACAAATTGTTGTGGATGAACACACCCCAAATATGACACGCCAGACACTAAAGATGTAGGTTTTATATTCAGCTTGTGTCCCCATAAAATTGTAATCCATCGAAAGTGTATCAATTCCAGTGCATTCGAGTTGCGTGATTCTTATTCTGGTAGGGCAGGTAACAAAGTCCAGAGTTTCATACTGAGCCCTACAACCAAGCATGAGGCCTCTCTCCAAAGACGAATCCATCTCTCCCGCAACTATGATTTCATTGCTCATTTCCTCCAAGCCCTTGATCTCAAGAATATTTTCTTCAACCTCCTCTGTATCAGATTCACTGTTTTGGATTACATTAGAGGTAGGGTCAATTTCATCCTCTAGATCATATTCTTTCTCTCGGCCCTCCTCCAAATTTGTGATGGGGATTCTAACCGATTCATAATCAATTTCTTTGAAATTGTAACTCCATTCTCCATCTCCGACGTTGGCTGCTACTCCCACCAGATTACTTGTCTTGGGCCGATTAGATTCAGATTCCAAGGTCTCTCCCCTCACCTTCTCAGTTTCCTCCTGATGTTTGTTCTTAATGCTCCCCAAATTGTGTTCCAAGGAATCCTTACTGTCCTTATCCACTGAGCTATCCAACTCCTGAGGGGTATCAATGGTGGACTGAACTAAATCAGGACGACTGGGTGTAGTCCAATTGGTCATGGTAGGTCCTTGCTTTATGAATTCCATGAATGGCGTTGTGCGCAATAGCTTTCTTTGGCCTTCTTCCCCCAATTGTTGGAACAACTCCAACATGGCATGTTGCCCTTTAACCAATTCTTGATTCTGTCTGTGTAGTTCTAACTGGAGGTTATCAAGAATTGACATGGTGTCATTTGGTGTCCTTTGGATTTCTTCCTTGAAATCCAGGTTAAGAGAGTATGGTTGAGGTTGTGGATTAGAATCCATATTGGTGTTTAGGTTCTTGGGTGGGTCCTCTATTCTATCATGTTCAGGGTCCAGTTCTTCAAGAGGAACCATTCTCTGTTTGGTCCTACTCCAGAATAGTTGAGGTTCTAAGTCCTCCTCCCAGTCAGATTCTTCATCAGGGGACCAAATCAAAGGTTGATGATCCTGGGCTTGCCTAGATTTCTGATCATTTTCTGATTTCCATTTGTCTAGAACTCCTTCTAATCCAAAGGTCAAGTAGGTAAGGTTGTTGAATTCAGATGACCTTTCTTGGTTATTATCCTGAGATGGGTAGGGTTCTTGGTGTTCTAAAGTGTAGGTCCTATCACAGTAGAGCGGGTCGGACCTAAATGAGGAGGCATCGTGAAGACAATCGAGATATGGAGCCCCATGATTTGAATCGTACCCTTGGGTGGCTATGTTGGTTGTATTCCAATAAGAGGTTAGTGCGGTTTGGTCATAGTTGGGCTAAGAGGGATATTCAAGGTTGTACCCCCAACTTAGTGGTTGGTTAGCCCAAGTAGGCTGTGGGTATGGTCCACTTGGGTTAGCATACAAATCCTGTTAGCGGTAGTTTAGGTAAGATGGATAGGCATTGAAATCCATGGTTTGGAAGAAATGGAGGGATGTGGGAAGAACAGATGCGAGAGAGTTGTGTCCTCAACCAAGCAAACAAGCCTAGTCCTTATGGTGTATTCCTTAGAAGACCTAAAAATCTCACAAAGGTTGATTAAGTCCGTAAGCACCGGACTCCCCTTCCTGAGGTTAATCTGGCCAGGTTGATTACGAGGGGATTGCAGGGAAGGTTCTTCCTTTGGCTTGCGCCTCCGGTTCCATAGACCCCACAACTGCGATCGTTTGACACTGCCCCGCAGCCTAGTCACCAGATTCTACCAAGGGAATGAAAGTCAAGTGCCTAGCGAACAAAACCTCACCTTTTGAGAGTTAACTCAGTCCTGCCTAGGGCACGTCTACTCATTTTTAAGGGGTTAGGATAGTGCTTGTGCTTAGGGTGATGTGATGAGACGTTGATTGGGGTGGTGCCTCTTAATTTTCCACTTTTCAAAGTGTGTGCTTCTAGCAAAACATGGTTTTCAAGCAAGGATTTTTAAGGTGTGGTGTCTTTTAGTGTTTCATCCTTACTTTTAGTGCTTTTTAGAGTTGACGTGTCTTAATGTTTTCAGACAAGTTTCAATGGGCACGTCAAGTTCTACACACAACTTGGTGAAAGTACATTTCCTTTTTATTTTGTAGAGGCTCTAAAACCCTAGTGTGCTCATCCTAAAGATCGTGCAGCTTCTATTAGATGAGTCAGTTTTTAGGGTTGAGTGGTGCGGCCCAGGTCAACTCACGGTGGCTTCACAAACACCACTCAAGAGAAAAAGAAAAGAACACTCCAAGAATTTATTCAGCATATTAGAGTGTACATTTTTTTGTAGGGTGATATGTTAAGAATGTGGGTCAAGCAATCATTCACCACGCCAATTTTTTTCAGTTTTTATGATTTTTTTTTTTAGCTTTTTCACGCAAGCAAACAATGAGAGAGAGGGTACTCACTATCGGTCCTCGAGGTGCCTACTCCCTTGCTACCGTCGTGGAATGCGTCGCTTCGCCGTCTATGCGCCGAATTCCTGCAACCGTCAAGTAAAAAGGAAAATAGGGCATTAGACGATATGAGAATGAAGGTGGAATGGAGGTGATAAAACAAATCCATTGCATCCCCGGCAACGGCGCCAAAAACTAACGTGCCGTAGTGCGTGTGTGTTAAGAGGTGTTGTTATAGTTGCACTTGATACGTCGGTTTTGAAAGAAGTAAACGGAGGTGAGTCCGAGTGTCGGTCTCAGGGAGGCGTGGAAATCGGATTTTGTTTACCACTTGTTGTCACGAAAAAGGCGGAGTTTTGCTTGCGAAAGAGACGATTTTGAAAAGCGAGAGATAGAGAGAGAGTTTAGGGTTAGAAAGCTCTTGGTTTTGATCATGCACTTTAAACAGAAATTAAAATGGCGACTAAACGGAAAATAATTTCATTAAACAAGCATTCATAGTTCATGGTTTACAACATTAAATACATGCTTCAACAAAAATAAATGAAAGCTTAAAAGAGAGAGAGAGAGAGGTAGAGAGAGAGTGGAGAGCGACGAGGCAGCCACAGTGGTGGAGGAGGCTCCGTCGATGGCTCGTCGTCTCCGGCGATTACAAGAGTGCCTAAAACTAGCTAGGAGAGGAGTGGAGTAGTTGCAAGTGGGAGCGTATGCCTTGAATGGTGGTAGAAGGGGGTTTAAATAGAGTTAAGGGCTTCCTAAAAGAAGAATGTGCTTTAGCGACATCCAGAACATCGCTAAAATCGCTTCCAGATACGTCGGTGAAGCCCTCCTGCCGCCGGTCAGCTGCTCGCCCCGCTCTCTCTCCATGCGCGATCCGTGGACGTTGAACGAGAGCCGTCCGATCGAAGATCGGACGGCTGAGATCCTCCTGCGGCCACGCTGAGATCACGCCTCGGGCGCGGGTGCGCGCTCGCGTTTCCGCCCGGCGTGCGCGTGGGCGCTCGGGA
Organism: Thalassia testudinum; assembly: GCA_037157565.1. Taxonomy (NCBI): domain Eukaryota; kingdom Viridiplantae; phylum Streptophyta; class Magnoliopsida; order Alismatales; family Hydrocharitaceae; genus Thalassia; species Thalassia testudinum. The sequence goes on along the minus strand of JAZHRO010000022.1, from coordinate 62,824,081 downwards.
GCTGTCATCGCGCCGCGTGGCGCGATCCTGGCCGCCCGCTGCTGATCGGGTGGCCCAATTTTGCCGCACCCTTCGCTCGCGCTTGATTTCTGCTCCGCGCGATTCAAACGCGCGTCGCTGCAATGCGGGCGTGCGCGCTAGCCGTTGCGCCACGCCCGCGCTTTGTCGCGGCGACCGCGGGCGAGCGCACGGATCTCGGCCGTTCGATCGAAGATCAACGGCCGAGATTCGTCCTTGGCTGGCTTGAGAGCGTGCGAGCGGTGGGGGCGGGGCGATGTGGCGCTTTCTGTGCCGTTGATCTCCAAATCAACGGTCAGAATTTCTTGGGCCCATTGTGGGAGCTCCGGATGTCGGATTTGGCCGATCTTAAGTCCGTTGGACTCCGTTCGTCGTTATGAATCCATCCGTGCAGTCCGATTGCTCATCTGGGGCCTGCTTTGACACATGCTTTACACAAATGGACATTAATGCAGTTTGTAAGCAATCTTGGTTCTTCATGCATGCAATGCTCCTATTCTACTTTATGTTGTGCCTTTTATTCTAAAGATGGGCCATATTTAACCTAATTACTACCCCTTTGCGTGGTGTTATCAACAGGTGACTTCCGTTTTTAGGAAATCAAATGCCTTTTGGCATGATTCGTCAAAAACAAACCGCGTTTCTTTGGCAAGAAGGTTGCTCAAAGGACGAGCAACCTTCGAGAAATCCTTGATGAATCTTCGATAAAATCCCACATGGCCAAGAAATGATCGGATTTGTTTAACAGATGTGGGAAGAGGAAGTTTAGCGATAGCATCAACCTTAGCTTTGTCCACTTCAATTCCCCGTTCAGAGATTACATGACCCAAAATGATGCCCTCTTGGGTCATGAAATGACTTTTTTCCCAGCTAAGGACCAGTCTTGTCTTGATACATCGCTTAAGAATCATTTCCAAATTAGGCAAACAACAGTCAAATGATTCTCCGAAAATAGAGAAATCATCCATGAAGACTTCCAGAAACTCTCCCACTATGTCAGAAAATATGGCTAGCATACACCTTTGAAAAGTCGCAGGTGCATTGCATAACCCGAAAGGCATCCTACGAAAAGCAAAGGTTCCGTAGGGATAGGTGAAAGTAGTTTTTCCCTGATCCTCGGGATGGATAGGAACTTGGTTGTATCCCAAGTGGTCATCAAGAAAACAGAAGTACTTCTGCCCGGCTAATTTTTCCAAGATTTGATCAATGAAGGGCAGGGGAAAATGATCGTTTTTAGTGGCTGTGTTCAGCTTCATGTAATCAATACAAACTCTCCAAGAGGAAGCTGAACGAGTTGTGACAGATTCTCCTCTCTCATTAGTCACAACAGTAATCCCGGCTTTCTTTGGAACAATCTGAACGGGACTTACCCAAGGACTGTCAGAGATTGGATAAATAATTCCTGCATCGAGCTACTTGATGATTTCCTTTTTGACCACCTCTCGCATATTTGGATTCAATCTCCTCTGCATTTGGCGAGAAGGGTGGGATCTATCTTCCAAAAATATTCTATGATTACAGTAAGATGTCTCGATCCCCCTGAGGTCATGAATGGTCCAACCAATTGCCTCCTTATGTTCCTTTAGGACCTTGATCAATTTAATCTCTTGCGCCTTTGTCAATTTAGCACCGATAATCACAGGGCGTGTATTCTATGGTCCTAAAAATTGATATTTCAAATTCTCGGGCAATGGTTTCAATTCAAGCTGGGGTGGGTTGATGATTGATGGTAGGGTAGATGCTGAAGATTCAACAAGAGGAAGAGGTTGTGAGTGAACAAAATCAATAACCTCTTCCGAAGATGTCAGGTTAGCCATAGAGGGTTGCGGGTCAAATTCATCATCCAAAGAGGAACTTTCAATTGAAGAAACTGTCAAACAAGTTTCAATATTATCATTATCCTCATCAAGTTCCTTAATAAATCCATAATTCTCAAATTTGTTGATCGCCTTAAAAATATCCAATTTCATTCGTTGGTCCCCAAAGGCGATTTCCATGCTACCGCTTTCACAATTAATGTTGGCCTTGGCGGTAGACAGGAACGGACGCCCTAGAATGATGGGCGTGTTCCTCAGATTATCAGGAACATCCATGTCAAGGACAAGGAAATCTACAGGAAAATAGAAATCCTTGACCTTAACAATAACATCTTCAATAACGCCTCACGGGTTTGTGACCGAGCGGTCCGCTAACTATAGCGTTACTGAAGTTGGCCGAAGTTCACCTAATCCAAACTTCTCATAAAGAGAAGTCGGAATTAGGTTGATGGATGCACCGAGATCCAAAAGTGCTCTATCAAATGTGTAATCTCCGATAACGCAAGAAATCAATGGAGCACCAGGATCTCTCTTTTTCTGAGGGAGGTAGTGCAGGATAACAGAACTAGCGTGCTCGGAGAGTACCACCTTCCTCGGAATAGATTCTCTCGACTTACGCTTTTGTGTACATAATTCCTTTAAAAATCTTGCGTAAGCCACTATGTGCTTGATAGCATCAAGGAGTGGGATATTGATCTCAACATTCTTAAATAGATTCAGAAGCTCCTCATTGCTATCAACAGACTTCTTCTTCTTTGATTTGGTTAAGGCTTCAGGAAAAGGAACATGAGTCAGATCTTTGGAATCAGGTTCCTGAGCCTTGATTTCTCCTCTAGAATTCTCCTCTCTCTCCTTAGGTTCTTCAGGATTCAAAAGATCAGAATAGTGTGGTTGTGGATCCTGAGTCTTCTTACCACTCCTCAAAGTTACAGAATTTGCAGAGGCATAAGAATTTGGGTCTTGAGGAGGGTTAGGAAAGATTGGAGGGGCTTGATTAACCATAAATTGTTGATTTGCAGAAGAAGAAGATGAGGAACCCTGCTCAACCACCTGAGGATGTGCGTGTAGGTCCCTCTGATTTCCGTACCCATGGGCTTGATTGCCCGAATTCATAATATTTCGCGGGTTGGGTACAGGTTGGGATGGTAGAGATCCGGGTTGACGAGAGTTAGTAATGAGCCCGGATTGCAAGTTGTCCAACGAGTTTTTCATTTGCTGCATGAGCTGGAGCATGGATCCTTGCATCTCTACCACTTGACAGTTCAAATCAGCCTGCCCTGCGGGTTGACAGGCATTCCAAGCTAGCTGATTGACCTGATTCGGAGGCAACTGAGTATATACTTGACCCTGACCCATTGGTCATTGCGGAGCATAATTGCTGGGTCGGAATTGGGTTTGTTGCCCCGGATTTTTCCAAGAGAAGTTAGGGTGGTTTCTCCAACCTGGATTATAGGCATTCGAGTAAGGGTTGGATCTAACATTCTCTTGTATAGCACAGACATCCTCATAAGGTGAGGACGGAGAGAAAGAAAGGGAAGGATCAGAAAAACTGGGATCAAAGGCCCCAGTTGGGAACCCATGGGGTTCCGAAAAATGCTGACTCACAGGTTGAGCCGCATCGAGTTGATTCACGAACTCCCGTCCAGAAGGAGCTCGTGAGGAATGGAATCCTGAATTTTGGGATTGAGTGGATCGAGAGTTGTTCATAGAATTGCCAGCCATCCACTCTTCCATTCTTTTAGCAACCAAGTCCACCTTATCAAGTTTGTTACAAATCAATTCCATATCAAATGAATGAGAGTCATGGACTTCATTGACATTTGATCTGGGTTGCTGGGATCGGTTAAAAGTATCCATGGAGGCATGATTAATTGAATTCTCACTCATTTCCTCAAATAAATCATGTGCACTATCCGCATCTTTATTGAGGAAATTGCCTCCGCAAGAAGCATCCACATGATTTCTGAGTTGCTCAGTCAACCCATGATAGAAGATCTGCACGAGTTGCCATTTCGACACCTCGTGGTGTGGACACCTTCGCAATAAGTCCTGGAATCGCTCCTAGACCACATGAAACTTCTCCCCCGGCCACTGGGTAAAGGTAGTGATTGCCCGTCTCAAACATTGGTACGTCCGACTGGGAAGAATTTCTTCAGAAAGGTCGATTTCAACTCATTCCAAGTTGTAATTGATCTTCCTATTATCCTATACCAATGCGCGGCTTTATCCCTAAGAGAGTGGGGGAAGAGCCTCATGATCATTTGCTCCTCGTTTACATTTCGAGCCTTGGTGGTCTGGACCAAAGTGGTCAAGTCCTCCAAGTACTGAAACGGATCTTCAGAGCCAAGCCCATGATAATGTTTAATCCGGCTTAACACCTGGGGCTTGATTTCTACGTCACCGGCTTGAATCTGGACACCAGGACGTTCCCCGTAATTTGAAGGATCATAAAAATCCTTCAAGGGCTGAGCACCCTGCATTCTCTGGAACCATTCCTCCATTCTCTGCATTTGTTCTAGCTGCCTTCGAAATTCTTCCTGTGGATTTCCAAGCAAAGGAGGCTGTTGTTCAGCCATGGGATCAAATTGACCAAATTCCAATTTGCACCTCCTAGAATGTTCTAATGGTCCTTCCAATCGGGGATTCAATGACCGTCTTCCCAGCATAAACTAGAAGAAGGTCGGAAGGACTGGGGATAGGGACCCTGCAACACAACAAAACAAGGTTGTCCTTAAGTGGGGTAGCCTAAGGATCTACCGACTCCCAAAACCCGCCTTAAGACTGTAAATGATTTACCCCACTTGCATCTGTTTAATCCAACCAGTTAGAAGGAGGGACTGGGGAGAAGGTTCTTCCTTTGGCTTTCGCCTCCGGTTCCTAGTGTACCCCCCAGCCGTGGTCATTTGACGCTACTCCTCTAGCTAGACATCAGATTAATCAGTACAAGTAGGTTAATCAAAAACAATCTCAGACTAGGCCCTGAAGAGCGAATCAGACCTTAAGGCCAACGTCTACTCAATTTTATTAAGGCCTAGAATTGTGGTGCTTATGGAATGTGATGGGCCCTAACAATGGGTTGTGCCCTTAATGATTGATTGAGATTTGTGTAAGTATGTGCACAACCAAGGTTTTCAAGCAAGATTATTATGATGCGTGAATTTTAATGTTCAAATCTTGCTTAAGTAGCTTTTAGGGTTTCAAATTAAGTGGATTGCAATCAAGTTTCTAGGCAAACCAAATTGTAAAACACGGGTGAAGATTATTTTCCTTTAAAATCAGAAAGAAAGTGGAGTGCTTGGAATAGACCTAGATTGAAAACCCTAAAGAGGAGCTACTTGATGAGTTGGTTTTAAATAGAGTGGTGCAGCCCAAACAACTCAAACAATTGGCTACAAATGCACCACTAAGTTAGGCACTCAAAGATGGTTAACCTAGAATGATTTCTACTTTGTTATGTTTTGCTTTGTGTGTACCGGTTTCACATATCAGAACCCGGTTGAGTAGAAACAAATCAAGTTGATTAAGTGCCTTGAATGTGGGTGTGTGTTGTGTGTTTGTTGAAAATTACCCCACAAGATTATCTTTTTGATGTTTTTTTTTTATAAATGAGGGTGAAATGAATGTGAGTGAAAATCCAAACAACCAAACTATTCCTAGAATTTATGCAAACACCTAGGTTAATTGGAATTTGGATTTAATGTGGCGAATGAAATCTATGGACGGGGAAAGAATGGGGAGCACTTACAGTTGTCTTCAACTACACTTTACTCCAGTCTACCGCTTGTTGATTCCTTGATGGATACCTCTGCAAAACAATAGACACAAGAGAAAGCAAGTTAGAAAATAATAAAGTGCAAGAAATGCGAAGAAAAGATCGGAAATCATTGCCTCCCCGGCAACGGTGTCAAAATGTTGAACTAATGAATTGCTGCGCTAACGTGTTTGGTTTCAAAACCTTGTCATTATAGCTTTAAAGCGAAGAATTCGTGTTCAATAAATAAAATTTATACCGAAATTTGAATTCCGGGTCGAACACAGGGAGGCTATGTCAATCTATATTCGCAATTATATTTTTTTTTAGAATTTTTTGAAAAGTGAGGCGATATAATTACAATGAAGCTATCATACTAAAAGGAAGAGAGAGAGAGAACATGCATTCAATATTCCAAAATGTTTATACAATCAAACCAAATAAAAATTACACTAGAAAGCGGGAAATCAGCTACACTAGAAAGCAGGAAAATTCTACACTAGAAAAGCTGTAAAGAAGAATGGGAGAGAGAAGTTATCCTCCTCGACGAATGCTTGGAGGACGAGCCGGACGGGACGACGCTTGGACGAAGGAGGACGGAGCAGGACGAAGGAGGATGAAGCAAAAGAACGGGAACGGAGCAGCACGCCGTCTTCGTCGCGGGATCCACTTCCGAAGGGGGACGAAAATTTGGACTTTATCTCGCGAGGAGCATCCCGGGTGTAGGACAAGCTTCTCTTGAGCTTTGGAGAGGTAGAGAAGAGAAGGAAGGGATGAGAATTTCATGTGGAGGGGGTCTCATTTTATAGTTGCAAGGAGTGGGGGCAAATTAGTCATTACATCTTTAAAACATTAAATAAGGGGTCTTTAGTGACGGATAAAACCATCGCTAAAGTCCCAACGTGGGCGTAGTGGGCGCTCCCCACGTGCGCCTCCTCAGTTGCTCACTCTCAACGCCCGCCGCACGTTCATCCATCCACAGTCGTCCGATCGTGAGATCGGACAGCTGTGATTGCGTCGCACCCGCTCACCCGTGGCCTTCTCCCCTTCGCTGCAGCTCGAACTCGCGTCCGCTGCTCGCGATAGCGCTTTCAACCACTGCGCTACGGGGCGCGGATGGTCGAGTGGACGTTTTTAGGCGCAGTCGTCCACAGCCGTTGGATCAAGATCCAACGGCGGAGAGAGGGCGGATGCTAAGGCTTCAATGGTTGCATGTGGGCGTTTGGGCGGCCGAGTTGGCACCACGTGGTGCCATCTTGGTCGTCCATCTTCCGGATGTTGTAGATGGTGCCACGGATGTCGGATTGACTCGATTTTTGCGTCGTTAGGCTGCAATCGTCGATCCGAATTCATCCGTGTGGTCGGATTTATCATTTGAAGTGCGGATTTACACCACCCTGGCCCTTGATCTTCTAGGGTTCCCGGGTCACTATCTGATGCTACGGGTGCCTGGTTAGGATGATCTTGGAGTCGTTGAACTCCAATCGTCGTCCTGATCACATCCGTATGGTTGGATCTTCGATCCGAGGTCTCGATAAAAAGTTTACCCTGTCCAAGCACATAAAAGGAGACAATTAACCTCCATTTTATTCAAACTACTCTAAATGCAAGATGATGCATGGTATGCAATATTTATAGCATGCAATGCAATCCTATGCTTAAGAACATACATAAATAGACATCTTAAGTAGTGTAAATATGTTTACATCAGCACCCCGTTATATAAGCACCTGCGAGATCTTGTTTAACAAAGCTAACATTAGATCATCACCTTCAAATGATCACCCAAATTCATCTCATTTCCATTCTTAAATCTAATGGTGGTATTCAAGATGTTTTTTAGCTTGCTCCATTGAATTTTATCAATTTGTCATGCCAAAGTTTCACTTTAATCAATAGTCAGATGGCCCATCATGTCCTTACTAAGTTTTCTTCATTATTTATTGTATCCCTGATATCTCAAAATTTTCATATTATCTTTTGTTACAACACTAGCCGGTATATATGCAGGTCTACCTAAGCTACAAACCCTATGTTGTCGAGCACATAATATTTGAGTCAAATGTGATTACACTAACCCTATGATCTACAATTTTATCCCAAGTGTTCTAATTATGCCATTTTTGGATTTCTGTCTCAAGATTCATCATGTTGGTCGACTATGCACACTTGCTAGCTAAGCAGCCAATTAATTTAAGTTACTAAATTTACACCTTCTAAGTTATTTCTTATTCTATAGATGTTGGCATGCGATTGGATCAAATGATGGCATCCCAGGAGTGTGAATTGGATGCTTTAAAATTTACAAAATGTGATCAAATTGATGACAAAACTCAATCAAGTAATGAAATAAAATGTCTTATTAACCAGAACCATATGATTGAAATTAATTTTTAATCATTTTAAGTTCTCCCATAGGTAAGGAATTATATCTTTATAAGTGATGTAGAGCAACATCACATGGATAGTGTCTCAAACTAAGTTAATTAATTGGCGGCTCACAATCCGAGCAAAATCCTAATGGTGGAGATTAGAGAGAGATCCTCCGTAGCAAGAGAAGGGAAAGGAAGTCCCAATCGCACCTTTGTATACGTGGTCCATGCCTCTCCCGCACCAAATCCAAGAATGGCATCTCTCTTGCAATGCAACCAAGAGAGCTAAAAGAACAAACCCCAATTTCCTTTTTAATATTCTATGTACGGATGAAAGATGTTTTGATCCTTAATTAGCACGAACGATCCTCAGTCGAAATTTCTCCAGGTCGCTAAAATCAATGAAGGTGGAGCTGACTTGTTGATTGAATTCGAGACTAATAATAATAATTAATTTATTGGAATGCAAAGTCTCGTAGGTTGCGCATGCGATCCGATTGATGGATCCATCATGTGCACCACGTAGTAATTAAATATGCCCCACTCGGTCCACTCGCTCCGTCTCTCTCCAATAAGGCAGATCCAGTGATCATTATTATACTCGTGCTTTGACCAAAGTTATCGTAAACACACCTGATCGATTTACGATCGGATAACAGCAATCGGCGACGGACGATTGTGTGGTGTACGTCTAAATTCACGCATAGATGTAGCATAGATGCGAGTGCTCTCTAACAGATATTTCGGATGGTGGAGTCCTTGAAGAGAAAAGGAGCACTAGTTTTTACGTTAAAAATTGTCTCACGTCGCTATTTTTTTTCTTGTGATGTGATAAGCTCTCAAACATGTCTAGATACGGACACTATGCTGTTACGGGTGGGCGCTCCTTACTTTTAATTTATCTTACGTCCATTCCACGCCACCATATGTAGCGCAGAAAAACTTCAAATAAAAAAAGGAAGCAAGAATACGTTGAATCCAGAGAAGCTTTGGACCTAATTTATTGCATTGGACGAGAGAGAATTAAACGATTCAAAGGCGTGGTTGAGACCAAAGTTATTAAGTTGCAAGAAGTAATTTGTTGGACGGTGGTCTTTGGTGGAGAGACAAATGGGAAATGGAGATAAATAATTAAGGTGCGTTGAATCTTAACTACTTACTTGGAATGCGGATTGTAAGGAAGATTTGATGGATAGAAGATCTAATTTAAGTTACGGGGCACCTACGGCCATATCTAGAAATTAGATTTTGGAGGTGGGACTTCACTCCAAGCTAGCTAGCTTGCTTGTGGATCATATCACACAAGCATGTTGTAATTTAAATTAAGTTTGTTGTTGGGCATTGGTGAGGGATAGAAATTACTTTTGAACATGAAATTCTGTGAATGATTCGAAAAGAAGGGTCCAACTTAAAAGGATTTAGATATAAGTAAATTCGGAGATCCGATCTACCAACATCCAGGAAAAATCTTGCACACAGACTGGTCTGGGAAGCTGACCCGTCTATATCCAAAAAGACTTGGATACTGATAGGTTCAGGAATTCAACCTGCCTACATTGAAAAGGCCTAGATACAGCCATACCCAAAGGACTCTATCCATTTGAAGAGATGGCAAGAAAAATACAGCACGGTCATGCCCGAATAAATGCTGACATGGCCGCCGTAATTAATAATCTGATAAGATACGTACCTTGTCAGGTAGCGTATCTGATCAGAAGATCTCGCAAAAGGTCCAATCTCAGCACTATAAGTAGCAGAGAGAGACCCTCAAGGGCTTCTCCTAGGCAACTCAAGAGAAGAAGAGAGATTGTAATCTAATTTTCTTACTAGTGCATACTTAGGAGCATTCTTCTCTCCCCAGATGTACACCCCTTGTGATGGAACTGAGTCATCAAGCCCTTTGTCCCTTGTGCGATTTCTAAAATCCTAGGGTCAGACCATCCATTCATAAAGGAGGTCCGATCATTTTAATCCTTGAGTTGGATACTTCGAATCTCAGGATTTCGATCAGGGATGGAATATAATAACCCATTATCAAGACATGGCAGCACATTAATTACAAGCAAGCCTATGAATTGGACAACTACAATCACGCGAGTGCAGCCAATTACAATCGAAAAAGAACGACAAGATTTAGACATTCTTTAAGGATACTATGGCTTATTAGGAACGAACCTTGATTAATTTTAAACTATTAAAATTACAAGATCGTCCATTAATAATTAATAACATACATTCTAATATCTATATTTCACAATAGAAATCAAGAGGGTACACTTTGTCAAATTATTAACGATATTCATTGGTATCATTAGCAATATTCATTCTTGTATGGTGAGTTTTGGTTCATTCGAGATTCATCATTTCAATTAGGGATCACTTGTTTACCGAAATTTGGCTCTTGATTCTTTGTTTGACAAGCCAAACTCCATTGCTTGAGGGATAGATCTTACCTTGAGATAAGTTTTGGTGCAACAAATTGGATAGGGTATTTGGTTGGGTGTGCAGTGGAATAAGTAGTGTACAGAAATAATTGGTATGTTAACATATATATGATATTAATTAGTGGATGATGTGTTAATATTATGAAATGAGAGTGAGATGAGTCGATGTGATGTGGTGAAGATACATGTTAGTGCATATATTATATTAGAATGAGTAAATTTTAATGTATATGTATTCATGTTTACATGATGCATTGGGGGTAAGTTGAGAGTAGATGTATTTCCATAGTCGATGTTGATGTTGATGTGTTGAATCGAATAAGTTGGATCCTATCTATCGGAGAAGTTATTCCATGAGATCTTAGTAATAACTAGGATTTTGGTGTTAGATTAAAATCCAACATATAGACTAATATATGTAAATAGGTATAATCAAATAATAATAAGTTATGTGACTGTCATCTTAAGTCCATAATTTAAACTAATCAAGTTAGTTTAATAGTTTTATATAGGCTAAAGTGCAAAAGGATGATGTGGTTATGTTTTCTAGTGTGCAAAGACTCTAGTTATGAATTGTGACTTCTCGATGGGCGAAGTTGCAATTCACCCAACAATTAGCCACACTAATTGTTGATTATTAGGATAGTCATGGTCCCCAAGAGTCCTAAGTGTGTTTTTCTCCCTGGTGCAAGGGCACCATAATCATTTATTTTGATGATAACAAAACACGTGTCATTTAACGTCTACATTGAGTTTATAAGTTTCAGGAGAATGCAAATGGACTTAAGTACGGAGGAGAAGCTCAAGCTCACATCCATGGCAGATTGGGAGAGTTTGATGGAGGAGAAGGAGCTTCGCTCGGAGTGAGGGCTTGAAAAAAGGAGAAGAAGAATATGATAGATGTGTTTATTCTCTTGTACTTTTGTCTTTATCTTCTTTGCTCTTTATTTGTGTCTAGATATATGTTAAAGAGCCTCAAGGTTACAAAACTATAGTCCAAGGAACACCTACTCAAACCTAGGATACTTAAACTTTTCATAGTTAATTGAGAAAACCAAAGTATGCATCAGACAGCCTAATTAGATGTCCAATCTAGAAATCAGACGTCTGATATTTGACTTTAAGACGTATGGCTGTTTGTTCAGACATCTAAAAACACTTAGGCTGGAAACCACTCTCTGTCTGCCATGTTAAACATTCAGCCTTTAGTCTAGACGTCTTAGAAGAGGTCTGATGACATTGCCAGACGTCCAACTAGAGGACTGTTGGCCTTATCAGGAAAAACGTAGAAGATTAACTCTTTATCCGACCTACTTTCACTTTCAAACGTCCGTAGTGATCTCCAGTCATCTGATAAGTATACGTTAGGCCCAAATCACCTTTTGTCAGATGATTATAGCCATTTAGCCTAGGGAAATCCATTCCCGCAGAAGATTGTGTTTATAGACGTCCAGACCTAGTACCAGACATCCAAGATGTTGTCTGACTGACTTTCACTAGAACCATATTTAGGTCTGACTCAAGTCAGCAAGGAAACCCATCTAGGATTAGATGTTTGATTTGCTTTTTAGACGTCTTAACAGTAGTTTCCAGATGTCTGATATCACTGTCAGAATCTTTAATGACCCTGATTCCGGCCTAATCCACCTTGGGTTTATTCCCAACGGCTATAGAAGTCTTCCTAGGCCATCTATAAATAGAAGGGGAGCACTCCTTTGTTAGATACACCAAAACAAGCTAAGAAACACTACTTTTCACCATATTTATGTCCTAGAGAAGTAGTTCTAGCTCTCGAAAGCCATTATCTTCATCTTGAGAGCTTCTTTCTCGTCGTGCACCTGCTCTCCTTCCTACAATAAATAAAGCAACGCCGTGCCGTTGCGTGGTTCACGCATCTGTGTTGCCAAGTCAACACACTTCCAACAAAGGGAAGATCCTTGTTACGACCCGGTTCCTAGATCTCTACAGAACCCGAGACCTGCTTGCCTCGACTAATCCAAAGACCCAGTCATCCAACAAGAAATAACCAAAAAGCAAGAAAGCAAACCACATTCACATATGTAATATAACTAAGCAGTAAAAACGTACAAAGCAGTAAATGAAAGTAAAGCTGTTGTTCCATTACATACCACCACAACATCGGAACAACAGAAACGAAAGTAAACAGTAGCGACAACAGTAGCTGAAAGTCTGAAACTCACTACAACAGTAAGGGGAACAACGAAAAGGTGCTGAAACTACGGCTGGGCTCGACTGGGCCCAGCACCCTCCGCAGCCGAAAGCTCGGGCTGCTCAACTCCTGGTCCTGAATAGTGTTATGAAAAGACAAAGTCAACAAATGCTGAGTAGAGTGGTATCTACACTATCTAAAATAGTAAAAGCAGCCAGTTTAATTCTTTTTCTATTTATTTTTTTGTGTGTATTTCCTTTTCACCCATTTTTCTCAAACATTTAGATATTCTTGATCTTCTATGTTCCTCGTGGGAACTATTTTGATTGCAGTCTTTTCCGAAGAGTAGAAGGTACACGTGGTGCTCTTCTGGCCGGGAGAGTCTCCCGTGGTAGTCCTACACCTAGTCAACCACCCTGAGGTCACTTTCAAGACATAGCGGTGACTACGGCACGCGTGATAAGTGTACGAGTAGCTACCCCGCACTGACACGCGGTCAATAGTTTCCGCTAGTGGGTACGCCCAAAGTACAACACGGAACAGTATAGGGCCTAACCCTCTCAGAAATAGGGGTCTCGCCCCTCAGAACCAAACAGGGGTCTCACCCCTCCACAGTCCGTGCACCCTCGTCCGACTACCCCGGTTTGCCCAAAGGGCCTAACAAGTCGGTGTAGGGTGGCTAGCTGAACCCCAAGCCCCATGGGGTGGCTAGCTCTCTCACTACACTAGTAGCTCACCTCGATACCGCGTACACGAGGACTAACAAGAGTCGATGTAGAGTGGCCAATCCTAACCCCGGGTCTCAAGGGCCAGTCGCTCTACACGAAAAGGGGACAGTCGCTCTCCTTGGTACCACATACCCCTGGGCAAGCACACTTCCCGTCTGCATTCCAGATTTCCATCTAACCACAAGAGCTCCACTCCTAATTCCCCGTAGGGTTCATGCTCATGTTCACCTCATTTATTCCGATCCAGATCCTACCATTCACAATTTAGTTCTTATTTATATACAGGCAGCCCGTGTTTCCATAATTCAATACATGCAACTGATGATTTCACAGGTAATTGTTCATTTATCTCAGGCAACTCATATTCTAACAGGCAACTCATAACTATATTACAGGCAATTGCTAGCAGTTTAACTTAATCATGCATACAAATACAATCATGTAGTACAAATGGTTCATTCATTTCACTGTCTTAGGATTCATGCCACATCCTAGGGTTCCATTTGGCTAATTCCACAAGCACAGTCTTATTTAATATTATTAACAGAAGTAGACCACTCTACCAGACAATTCAGGAGTACTGGGGGCTCGAACCGTAAATCCAAGCGTCTCTATGAGCCCCAAACAGCAGCAGGATGAAATCCTATACCAGGGAATACATCACAAAAGGAGGATTCAGAATAGTGTATAAAAGTTTCTAGTACATAGAGAAACTCGCGAGGAAACTACAAATACTTCGTTTGCATAAAACGGAGTCCGATCGGACCCCAAACGGGTCAAAAACGTGTCTACTGTCCAAAATCAGACGTCGGAAATAAGTCCAGACGTCTTAAAAAGTATAAGAACCTTACCTTAAGTCCCTGCAGTGTCCTCAGACGTCCAGGCCTCCTCTGCAATCATCTAAAGGCAGTTCCAGACGTCGAACCACACCTCCGGTAGTCTGGAAGCACCTCCGAACGTCTAGTGATCTAATCTGACGTCCGAAAGTGCATGGGAGAGCATTTCGCGCTCCTTCCCAAGGCTGCTCCTATGTACGACAGTCACAGCTACCAAATCCCCAACAAACACTTCTACGGTGAGGCTTGCATGGCCGTAACCGTGAAAAAAAATGTACCTTCGTGATAAGTGAGATTTCAGACGTCTGGTCTTAACTCCAAACATCTTAAAAGGCTAAAAGTGGGATGGATCTCTACATCATAACAAACTTAAAGGAAGTTTCGTCCCCGAAACTTGAACTAGCTAGGGTGCGGAAAAAGGAACATAAAACGCATAACAAACTTAAAGAGGACCGAAGTAGGTCCGAAAAGACATACCCTTGAAAAGCTTTGGGTACCGCTCTTGCATCGCCGCCTCAGGCTCCCAGGTAGCCTCGTCGTATCGCTGGCTTCTCCATAGGACCTTCAGCAGTGGTACCTGCTTTCATCTCAGACTCCAGACGGCTCTGTCTAGTATCTGCACTGGTCTCTCGGGATTGGTCAGGTTGTCACCCACCTCGACACACTCATGGGTCAGAACGTGACCGGGATCAGCGACGTACTTCCTGAAATTGGACACGTGGAACACGTCGTGCACTCTAGAAAGCTGGGGAGGAAGGGCAAGCCGGTAAGAAACGGGTCCTACCCACTCCAAGACCTCAAAGGGCCCCACAAACCTCAGCGCAAGCTTCCCTTTCACCCTAAAACGCTGCAGGCCCTTCATGGGTGAAACGCGGAGAAAGATGTGATCCGCAACCTTGAACTGCACCTCTCTACATTTCTTGTTAGCATAACTCTTCTGCCTACTCCTGACAGTGCGGAGTCGTCTGTGAATCTGCTCTATCACCTCCTGACTTTACCGGATCAGCTTGGGGCCAACCTCCCACTTGGTCCCTGGTGGCTTCCGTTGTTCGTATGTTGCGTTTCTTGCTCTTAATGATTAATCAGTTATAGTATATTACAAACAACGGTCACCAGTTTACAATTTATTACTCGGAATTAAAACTTTCCCGAGGTCGAACTCAGGGAGCACACGTCATTCTAGAAACATAAATTAACAATTCTGTTACAAAAAGAATAAGAGGGAGAGAGAGAGAGAGTGGGCAAAAGTTCTCTTTTTTGGCTTCTTATTCTTCTCTCTTCTTCTCTTTTAACCGGTTCTTCTCTTCTTCAGTCTGCCTTCTTCTTTCTTCTTTTTCTTTGCTGCGGATGCCTCTTCTTTCTTTCTTCAGCTGCTGCCTCTTTCTTCTCTCTTTTCTTCTGCGTCTTCTTTTCTTCAGTAGCTCCGTCCTTCTTCTTCTTCCTTCTCTTCTTCTCTGATTTTCTTCTTTCTCTTTTCTTCCTTGATCCGGACGTCTGATTCTTCACGTCGGACGCCTTATCGGCATTGTTGCTATAGTGTCTCTGCTGTCTTCTCTTCTTCTGCAGCTTCTTCTCTTCGATGCGGCCTCTCCTTCACTTTCTTCTACTGTGGGAGCTCTTTTTCTCTTTCTTTTCTCTCTTTCCTCTTGGCTTCTTCTGTACGGTAGAGGATCCCTCCTCTTTTCCTTTCTTTTACTCTGGCCCTTCCTTCTTCCTTCTTCTTCTTCTCTATTGCTGCTTCTTTGCGGCTAAGTCCTCATCGCCCTTCTTCTTCTTCTTCCCTACCTATTCCCTACACACACACACGAAGTAAAACCTATCCCTACCCTTCCCGCGCGGCTCTCTCTCTCTCTGAATCTCTCTTTGGTACACTCTCCCAGAGCAGGGTTATCGAGTCGGTCGCGCGCCCGGGTCCAGGTGCACCGACGTGGGTGTGGTGCGCGAGGAGTGCACAGGAGTGAGGGGTAATCGGGTCGCGGGTCAGATCCGCGTGGGCAGTGCCGCGGACGAGACCCGGTGGATAGGTGAGGAGGGACCTCACCCTAGTGTTTCGAGGCGAGCAGCCTAGAACACCTTTTCAATTTATGTGTGGGCGTGCGCCCACACACTTCCGAGGTGGGACTAAAGTCCCACCTTCTGCTTCGCGCGCCTGCAGGCAGGAAGAGTCATTCAATTGGGGCAACTGCAGAGGCTTGCGACCCCAATTGAAGACCTAGGCACACTCGCGGAAGTCTTCTGTGTCACCTGGGGCTTGCGTCTGGAGCTGAAGAGGCTTAGAGCAGCTTGCGAGCTTGCTCCAAGCTTGTCGTCAATGGCGGTGAGGGGGCGCGACCTGAAAACACTAAAACGGCCTCGCGGCCACGTCAGAAAGCTTAGGGAACTTCGCCAGAGCACGGCGAAGGCGATGCGGGGGTCGGCGTGGCATGGGGAGGCCGGAGTGTGCGTGCCTAGGGCACACTGTGTTCGTAAGAGTGGGTGTGTTCGGGAGGTGTTCTGCGTGTGTGGAGTGGTGGTGTGAGTGGGGGAAATGCTTGAGTGGAGTGAGGGGAAGCTTATGGGCTTGTCGGCGAGGGGTGGGATGGCTTGTGGAGGTGGAGCGACCTCGCCGGAGTTGGTGGCCGGAGGTGGAATAGATGGAGGTGGTAGTGGCAGTCGAGGGGTTAAAAGTGAGCATTGAAGAAGGGGAAAATAAGAGGAGAGTAAGGGGAAAAGTTTGACCGATTTAACTGACGAAAGGGGGGAAGGAGGCGCTCGGCACGTGGCCGGCGATGCCGAAGACAAAGGTGCCCAGAGGGGAGTAACGGCAACGAGGAAGAGATCGAGAAGGCACCAGCTGGTGCGGCCTGGCGCGGGAAGACGAGGCGGAGTGAACTTTGCTGCAGGTATGGCAGCAGAGCGACGAAAGGAGGAGGAAGGGCCACCGGAGCTTGTGGGCGTTTGACCGTGGGAGGAGGAGATGAAGTTGGGGGGGGAATCCTCGGTCAAATCAGGCTTGCCAGAAACGGCTGCTCCTGCTGCTTCTTATAAAGGTGCTGGTGAGGAGAGGATCTCGAGGGAGCGACGTGGGGAGCTCGCCAGAGAATGGCCGAAAAGCAGACCCATGCCTTTCGTGCATTCGCACGAGAGGCATGAGCAGCTACAGGGCAAAGGGGAGGGTCCCTGTGAAAGAGGACGACGCAGGGAACCCCCCTTTCGTTCCTAAGAGCGTCCCCCAAACCCTACGCTGCGCCATCCTCCGCGCAAGGTCGTCGGAGGTATGGGCGCCTGCGTAGGGTGGCAGAGGGGCCATTCTGCAAAGAACGAAAGAGAAGATAGGGGGTTAAATGCAAAGGTTCAAAAAGATAAGGGTCAAAAAGTAATTTAAGAGAACCAATTTGTAAAGTCGGTCAAAATGTTCTTCTCTTAGGCCCAAATTTTTGTACCAACCTAACTTGGACCTAACAAATTCAATGGTGTAATTTGATTTTAGGCTTGAACACGTTTGACCGATCAATTTGTACAAAAACCCAAGTTAGGTCAAAATTTGGGTATGGTTCTCAATTTAGGTCAAAACAGGTTCTACTGGCTAAATTGAAGGTTCTAAACCCTAAAGGATGTTTTTCCATGATTTTTACAGGGTTTATTTGACTTTTATCTTGCCAGGAACTTTGTGAATTGAAGAAGGTTTGTTTTTAGGGTTACAGAGTGTCATTTAATTCCTAGAAGTTGCTATAACCCTTTTCGGCTCAGGTTATCCCACTTTCTTTCTTATTAAGCCCATTTGACCTGTATTTAGACCCTTAGACACCCTGATTGTGTACTGCATTGGTAAAATTACAGTTTTACCCCTTATGAATTATTTTATTATTCAATTTAGCATTCTCTGAGTTAGGCTTTTCTTTAGGTTTTGTAGGAGCTTTTTCACACTTATTCAGATCAAATTGTGCTAGTTAGGGTTCAGGATGAGGCTCTCATCCTCGACCCAACTCATGGGTGCAGTACACCTCCGTCCGTGCGAAGCCTCGTAAGGTGCTATGCAGATGCTCGAGTGATAACTATTTTTTATTTTAGAGAGAAAGGAATGCTATCAAATCACCTATAGCAAACCAGGAGAGCTATTATTGATAATAAAAAATATTTACAAGTTCGACCCCCAATGCTGTATGAGACTCCAACATAAATTTACAATATCTTTCACATACACTGGGGTCTCCTGAAAAACACACTCATTTCTAGCCCTCCATACAGCCCATAACACAGCCACCATATGTATAGAAGGCTTATTCCCATCCACAAGGCAGCACCAAAAATTCCCCCAAGTGGGTAAGGACTCGTTGCATACTCTCCTCCATAGATAATCAGTGATCGCACATGAAGAAAAGATATGAACGCTAGAATCATTATGCATCCCACATAAATAACAAAACTGGGTGGGGGTCCCCATCCTTCTGTGCCTCAGATCTCCAGTAATCAATCCATCTCTTCTACAGAGCCATAAGAAAATTTGTAACTTTAGTGGTATTTTTAACTTCCATAGCTTTTTCCCCATGTTTTCATCTTCCGCCATCCTGGAAAACATTATCAATCCGTCATAAGCAACCGCATTAGAAAATTTACCTTCCCATTTGTATGTGTCATATTCATGAGACATGGGTTTGAAAGTAGCAAGCTCTTGCATGAGACGTTCATTCTCTACACGAGTTCTTGTTTCATGATTATTCCCCCCACCATTATTTAACAACCACTGCTCCGAATCTACATCCCAATAATCGGCTACCACTGCATTTTTATTTGCAGTCGCAGCATAAGCAAGGGGGAACCTGTCTTTAAACGTTCCTCCATGTACCCAATTTTCCAGCCAAAACTTGAAGCTTTTTCCATCACCTAAAACTGATTTGAAAAAATTCCAATTATCCTTTAGGGCACGCACCACAGAAGACCAAAAGGGAGATGGTTTACGTGGGTTAAGATGATTTATCTCATCATTGGTACTCCCATAACTATCCTGGATAATTTCTGTCCATAATTTTTTTCCCCCTGCAGCAATCGAACAACCCACTTCAATAGTAACGCTTCATTGAATTCATTAAAGGATCTAACACCCATACCTCCCATCTTCTTAGGTTTGCAAATTGATTCCCACTTTAAGGGTTGAAAAAAGGCCCCTTGATGAGAGGCCCCTTTCCAAAAAAATCTTTTCCGCATCACCTCCAGCTTTTTCCAAATAGAGTTCGGAGCTCTAAGGACAGAGAAAAAGAAAATGGGAATCGAAATGATAACAGAATTCAGTAATATATACCTCCCCCCTTTTGATAAGTATCTACTGCTCCGACCCTCCAATTTCGTAGCTACCTTTTCAAAGAGGAAAGACCAATCTGCTTTCTTCATCTTAGAACATTTCAGAGGCAGACCCAGATATTTAATCGGTAGTGGAACCACAGGTGTACCAAGAATGGTGGAGATCTCATTTTGTAACCCACTATTCATCCCAAAATAGACCAGGGAAGATTTACTACCATTCAATCTGAGACCAGAAACCTCTCCAAAAATTTTTACCATATATAACAGAGCCTGTGCTTCTCTCTTCCCCCCTTCCACAAGAAAAACAGTATCATCAGCATATTGAAGTATAGGGGCTAGAGCCCTATGATTAGACAATGAATACCCCCTTATAAAACCATCCACTGCCAGTTTGCAGGCAAATCTAGCCAAAGTATCCACCGCAAGGTTAAAAATCAGAGGGGCAAAAGGGCAACCTTTCCTTACTCCACATTGGGGCTAAATCCAAGAGCGACACGGTTTACCATTTATCAATGGGGAAAAAGAAGCTGTCGTAATGCACCTCTTCACCCATTGAATCAGTAAGGGTGGAAATTTCCTCCTTCTAAGAATCTCCCACAAGTATGACCAGGAGACTGAATCATAGGCTTTGGAAAAATCTACTTTCCATAAGAAAGCCTTGGATTTTCTCCTTCGCCAACCCATAACAATCTCCTACGCAACAATGAATGACTCTTGTAACGATCTCCCAGGAAGAAAAGCTGACTAAACATGCATTATCAAGTCCTTTAAAACCTCCCGCAATCTGTTAGCAATAACCTTACTAATAATAAGGTAGATGGAATTAGATAACGCAATGGGTCTGTAGTCAGAAAAACTTTCCGCACATGATTTCTTAGGCAACAGAAACAGATAAGATTTGTTCAGCCTCTCAAATCCGGAGTTGCCCAATTCAAACTCATGAATAACCTTTAACACATCCACCTTAACAACATTCCATAGCTCTCTGTAGAAAAACACCTGAAATCCATCCGGACCGGGAGCACCTTCATTATTTAACTCTTTAATAGCTTTTAGCACTTCTTGTTCAGAAATAGGGGTCACAAGCATGTCTCTCTATTCATTAGTTACACAAGGGAAATCCATTGGTGCCAGCCTCCAAGAACCTCTTGGAGCAGCCTTGGAAGTTTCTTTAAAAAATTTACTTGCTTCAGATCTGATCTCCTTAACAAAGGTAATATTTCTTTCTTCAACTTTAATAGATGAAATAAGGTTGAATCTCCTTCTAGCACTGGCCGCAAGATGGAAAAATTTTGTGTTCGCATCACCCTCTTTAAGCCATAGCTATCTGGATTTTTCACACCAATCCATTTCTATTTTCAGATCTTCATCCCCCACAACTGCTTGCATCTGCTGCCTCAGCTGCTGCTCCTGTTGGTTCAAAGCCAGCCTACACTCTTTCAGATCCAAATCCTTGATGACTGTCAAGGCTTCCCTCCTCTTCTGGTCTCTTATCAGATTCACAGCCTGCCCATATTCCTTCAACATTT
This sequence comes from Thalassia testudinum, assembly GCA_037157565.1. Lineage (NCBI taxonomy): Eukaryota > Viridiplantae > Streptophyta > Magnoliopsida > Alismatales > Hydrocharitaceae > Thalassia > Thalassia testudinum. Next base: position 62,803,136 of record JAZHRO010000022.1, on the reverse strand, counting down.
CACGCAAACCAACCAATTTTGCAGCAAACTGCTGTGTGGCAGTGCCTTGAACAACCTTGCTTTGCCACCACTGAGAAACCATTTGCATGAAGCCATCTTCCCTAAGCCAAGATCTCTTGAGTTTGAAGTATGATCCCGTCTTTGCATTCACTCCTCTGTCCCAAACCAAAGGCATGTGGTAAGAGAACGGCCTAACAAGGCTTAAAACAGCTGACAGTTGATATCTCTCTAACAAACCAGGACTGCCAAAGAATCTGTCCAATTTGGAAATCTGTCCACTGCCATTCCTCCAAGTATATTCCACACCACTGATGGGATATTCAGTCAAGCTCATGTTCTGCACAGCCAATTGGAAGCCAGCTGTAGAACTGTCCACTCTCCCGACCGGATTATCATCACCAGAAAGATAGCAATTGAAATCACCCCCTAACAACCATGGGGTCTCTTGCACTCTTTGATGCATTGCATAGAGTTCCTCCCACAAGCCAACTCTGTCTGCTGCCACACAAGGACCATATATGCAAGATATAAACCATTCCATATCTCCTTGGGGAGATTGACATCTACAAGAAATTAAAAACCTATCACGAATAATTTCAGTTACTGAAATGGAAGATTTTCTCCACCAAAAAGCCAGTCCTCCAGATCGACTAAGCACCCTTAGCTGCAATATCATTACGGCCCAATTGCTTAAAACAGTCCCATTCTTGACCATTTTCCCTCTCCAAGTGAGTCTCTTGTATAAGAGCACAGTCTATCTCCCACTCAGAGAGATATCTACACAATGAAGCCCTTCTCTGTTTGTTGCGTAGCCCACTCACATTCTAAGACAAAACTCTCATTTCTCATTAGAAAGATCCCCCTTGGCCTTGCAGCCCACATATTCAATCATAATGGATTTAGCAATATTTTGCTCCTCAATAGGGGGCAAGGACTCCTTCCTTCTCCTTCTCAACATGTATGGAGATCTACCCACACCTCTTTTTTGATTGGAACCACTGCCATACTGCAAGTCAGCAGGAATAGCAAGTTGCATCTGGACTGGCTCTTTAATCATCAAATCCCTTCCTGTCCTGCCCACTTCCATACTGCAGTTCATCTCAGAATCTACCATTGGAGTCTCAGCAACCTCCAGACAGCAGTCCTCTTTGACTATTATAGCTTGTCTGCTATCAGCAGCAGTAACATCATCTTCCATCTGATGTTCCTCAGCCATGGCACAGTGATAGTCCTTCCTCTTTTTGGGTTCAAGAGCATCAGCAGGAGGAGTGCGTCCACATCTGTCACTCTGTTTTCTCTCCTCATTGTTGGTTCCAGGCTTCAGTTCATTCTCAGATGACTTATCTTGACCACATTCAACCTGCCCAGACACCTGTCCAAGAACAGCAAGTCTAACAAGCCAAGAAGTGCCCCCACATCTGATTGTGATCGAATCAGGAATTGAGCCAGCATTTGTAACTTCCACCTCGATTTTTAGAGACCTAATATCTCCCTCTCCAATCAAAACTTCAGAACCATCACAGATTGATGCAAAACCTGCTAACATTTTAGAGACAACCCCCTTTAGCCGCAGGTGCAGTGGCAGACCATAGATCTCAAGGAGAATCCTCCTAGAGGTCACTCTTTGTGGAGGATGCTCAGATAGAGCCCCATCAAATGGAGAGACCAATCTCCAAGTCACAATGAAGTCTTCAAAAATACTTGAGCAAAATCTCAATCGTTCCACATCCAGCATACCCAAACCATACACCAAGAAGCAAGACTGGGATAACATGGCTACCTTCCAGCCCGCAGAAAAAAGATCCAAGGAACATACCAGGTTCTGAAGCATTTCGATTGACGGCCTGCCTGCCATGATCTCTCCAATCAAAGCACCTCTCAGAGTGATCTCTGCAGTCGAGATCTCTTCCGAAGATGGGATCTCAACTTCAATTGTGTGGCTACCCAATGTCAGCGGCGGCGGTGGATGAGCTTCATTCTTAACCCTCTAGACAGGATGCGAGACTGCCCTCTGTGATCGCCAAGAAATCCTCCTAGGGCATGACTCACGCTTGTGTCCTTCACTCCTACATTCCAAGCATATCAGGGGGTTTTTACAAATCGCTGCCACATGCCCCCTTCGTCTGCATCTGAAGCAAAGAACCTCTCCATTCTTTCTCCTCCAGGTACGTCTTCAAGCATTTTCAGACGACCTAAAGAACCTCTCCTGCCAAATCCGCTCCCTTCTCCTCCAAGCCCTCGATCTCCACGTCCTCCATTCACCTTCTGCTCCAGCCCTGGACGGCTCTACCCCATTGCTGCCCTCCGCCCAGCGTCGATTGCCCTTCTCTCGCCTTCGCCCCATTCCCTCGAGTGATAACTGTTATTGTACGCAAACTCTGCCAGGAGTCAATGCTCCTCCCAGGAGCCTCTTTAGTCCAGTACACAGGCGCATAAAAGGTCTTCAAGTGTCTGTATGGTGCGCTCTGACTGTCCGTCCGTCTGGGGGTGGTACGTGGTACTGAACCTCAACCGTATCCCCAAAGCCTACTGAAACTCAGCCCAGAATTGGGAAGTAAATCAGGTATCCCTGTCGGATACAATCTCACGTGGAACTCCGTGTGGGCGTACCACATCGCGAATGTACCTCTCCGCCAACTGTGTTGGTCCCAAGGTGACTCAGATCGACAGGAAACGTGCCGTCTTCATCAACCTGTCTACTATCACCCAGATTGTGTCGTGTCCTCGCTGGGTAACAAGTAGACCCACCACCAAGTCCATGGTGATGCTCTCCCACTTCCACTCTGGCATAGGAAGTGGCTGCAACGGCCTAGCAGGCCTCTAGTGCTCGGCCTTCACCTGCTGGCACACTAAACATTGCTGTACAAACTCACCAACATCCTACTTCATCCCTCTCCACCAAAAGTCGTGTCTCAGATCATGATACATCTTTGTGTTCCTAGGATGTATGGTGAACCTGGACCCGTGCACCTCCACCAGGAGCTCTCTTAACAACTCCTCGTCCCTGGGAACATACGAGCATCCCCCCATGTGCAGCACCTCGTCTGTAAAAGAAAAGTCTCCTGGGTCTCCTGACAACACTCTGTCCCGCAGCGTCTGTAAGTACGGGTCTGCCATCTGCCCTGTGATGATGCAGTCTATCTACTCTGGTCACGTCTGCCGCGTCACTGTCACTGTCCCACAATACCCCTGTGACTCCCGGGGTCACCAACTGCCCAACTCCCCCATAAGTCTCCAACTTTACGCCTGTAGACTAGTGATGAGAACCTCATCATGAGCCATAACTAGCTCATTTTGACCTAATACAGAGAATAAAAGCTCCTACATAACCTTAGAAAGGCTTGGCTCAAAGAGATTCTGAGTTTGCAAAGAAAACATAAACTGAGGGGTAAAAATGCAATTTCACCAATCCGATCTGAAAATAGGGTAACTCAGGGTCCAAACATAGGTCAAAACAACCTAATAAGAAGAAAAGTGGGATGAAATGACTCAATAAGGGCTACAGCAACTCCAAGGAATTAAATAACAGCCTGTAACCCTAAAAAGAAACCCACTTCAATTTACGTGGTTCAAGGCAAGGTAAAAATCAAATAAACCCTCTAAAATTCATATAAAAATAATCTCTAGGGTTTAGGACTTTCAATTTGGCCTTAGGAACCCATTTTGACCTACATTGCGAACCATGCCCAATTAACAACTTAATTTGGGTTTTTACGTAAATTGACCGGTCAAACAAGGCTTAATCTAGAAATAAAATTCACCATCAGAATCCTTAGGTCCTAATTAGTCATGTATAAAAATTTGGGCCTAAGAAGAAACCTTCTTGACCAACTTTTCATTTTGGTCCTCATCCATTACTTTTTGACCCTCAACTTTTGAAACCCTCGCATTTTGGCCCCTAATTCTTCATCGTTTTTTGCATTTTGGTCCTCCCTGCAAAACCCTGCGCAGCGCCATACTCCGGCGAGGCATGGCGCCGCGCAGGGTGAGGGCGACCCCCTGCCAAGACAACGGGGTGTTCCCTACGGCGTCTGCTGTCGTAGGGACACCTCCACGATCTCTGCCATCGCCCACACCTTCCGTGCGAACGCGCGGAAGGTATGGGTCGCGATCCGGCCATCCTCCGGCGAGGGAGGCACGTCATCTCCCTCCGCCCTCCTCTCTGATTTCGCCTCTATAAAAGCCACCACCGTCTGCCGCTTTCGGTAGCTCGGATCTGACGGAGACACCCCCCTAAATTCCTCCCTTCCCACTCCGACAGACGCCCCCTTGCTCCGGCGGCCTCTCCTCCTCCTCCTCGTCGCCCTGCCGCACTACCAGCAGCAGGGTTACCTTCCCTCGATCTTTCCGCGTCACGCCGTACCCAGCTGGCGCCTCTCCGGTCCCTTCCTCGCCGCCGCTCCTTCCTCTGGGCAATTTCTTCTCCGGCGACAGTCGATACGACTGTCGCCTGCGCCAACCCCTCCTCGTCCAGCTTAGCAGGTAGAACTTCTCCTCTTCCTCCCCTCTTTCTTTTCTATACTGAAAACCCTTACTGTCGCCACCTATTTCCCACCGATCGCCCTCATCTTCTCCACCTCCGGCCAAACTCCGGTGAACCACTCCCATCGCTCCAGCACCCCACACGGCTTGCCGACCGGTGCATAACCTCCGCCTCCTCACCCTGATCCTCCTCCGCCCTTCCACTGCCCACCAAACGCCCTTTGCAGACCCACCGAACACACCCACTTCTTCGCCCGCAGTTTGACCTAGGGCGATCTGTTTGCTCCACCACGCCCCCTGCAGACCCTCTGACCACCTTCGCCGTGCCACGGCGAAGGTCCCCCGCCTGTCTGATTTGGCCGAAAGGCCGTTCTTCTGTGACCAGGTGACTCGCCCGCCGTCGCCATTACTGAGCAGGCAGAGCTCCTTCGCCTGCAGGTGCAGGCACACCTTCGCCCAGGTTCGACTCCCAGGTTGCGCGGGGCGTCTCCGCGAAACGTCCCAGGTTCGCAGTTGAGGCGAAGGCTGCGCGTGAAGCCACGATCGCCCGCTGCTCCCTCCGCAACGGGCGCTCAATTGGGGTGGGACATTTAGTCCCACCTCGGAACCTTTCAGAGGCGCGCGGGCGCATAAAGGCAAAAAGTGCCTTATGCTGTCTGCCTCCTGACCACGGGGTGAGGTCCCTCTCACCCGACCCGGCCTCGTCCATGATCACGCTCCGCGGACCTGGCCCGACCCGATTAACCCGACCTGCACTCCTCGCCCACCACCGCATGTCGATGGGCCTGGACCCGGGCGCGACTCGTACCCGATTACCCGGTTGCTCTGGGAGAGCTGTCCTAAGAGCGAACTTAGAGAGAAAGAGACGCGCAGGGGAGGGGGGTAGAGTAGGTTTTGCCCTCTGACTCTGAATTCTTGAGCGTGCAGTCACAGGTGAAGAAGGAAGCTAAGGGAGACACTGTAGTAACAAGCGGTTTAAGTCGTCTGATTTAGAAATCAGACGACGTCCTGAAGACAGGTGAAGGCAAAGAAGAAGAAGGAAGGTGAAGCAGAGGAAAGAGAGGAACACAGAGCCGCCAAGTGCAGAAACAGAAAGCAGAAGAAGAAGAGAAGCAAGAAGAAAAGAAGAAGAAGAGCATGGGAGGAAGATCTGAGGCAAGAAAAGAAGAAACAAAGAAAATAAAAAGAAGAAAAAGACAGGATCGTCCAACCAAGAAATAGAGGAAGAACACGAAGAACAAAAGCCAAAGAGGAGAGAAGACAAAGAGGAAGAAAGAAGAAAAGAAGAGCCAAACTTTCATCTCTCTCTCTCTTTATTTTTGTAATAGAACATGTATATCTCTAGAATACGACTTGCTCCCTGAGTTCGACCTCGGGAGAACTGTATTTTTCGAGTAACAAATATTAGCAAATGATGGCAATAACTATCTGTACTACAACGACTTAAGAAAAGCTAGTTGCTGCCACCGTTCTGCCAGTTGGCGCCGTTGCCGGGGAGCAACGGCTATTCTAGAGGTAAACATTCTTTTTTTTAGTTCTAATAATCTCCTCTCTTTTGTGCAGCTATAGGAAATCAAGAAGACAAGCAACCGCACGACAACCACTCCGAGGACAGGTAATCTTCTATCCTCTCAACCCCTAAATTCTAAAGAGGAAGAAAAGAAAAGAACAAGCAATATAGGGCTAACCTGTCTTCTGTACTTAGTAAACCATAAAAAGTTGCATGTTTTCAACCCATTATTCCTGCACACTATTAAGGGTATTTAAGGGCTAACACATTCTTGCTTGAGCCCTAATTACCCAACGAAGAACTAACTGGACCAAATAGAGCCAACATAAGATTCAACATTAGGGTTTTAGAGACACACTACTTAAATCAAGAATGGAGAAAATCCAAAAGAAGTGTGCCTAAACCATTGATTGAAAATACCTATCCAAAGAAACCCTAAAATAAGATTGGCTCTTTAAACACTTGAACCCTAAAAGACAAAGACCTAATAAGCAAAACTAGCAGGTAAAGTTGACCATTTGGGTCAACTAACCTTCAAATTAGGTCACTCTTTGCACTTAAAAGACTAAAGTTCAAGTGGAACCCTAAGCACCTTGCTCTTGAACTAAAATTGGTAGACTTAAGAGGTCAAGATCCCCATTCTGGTCTACCTGGAACCGTAGTGACAAGAGAGGTCGGGTGGGGGAAACCCTGTAACCCGTGGGGACGCTCTACCGTGTAGGGGACTTCGCAGGACTCACCCTCTCTGGCTGCCCAGGTAATTCTCAGGTGGTCGATCTTTCTGATCAAGGGATCCATCTGCCCCACACCTCTATAGTCACCCAACACATTTTTGGGTGTCTTGATTGGGTCCAGCACCTTCTAAACTCATCTCTTCCAACAGTGCATGTACGGTAGGAGGTCCTTAAGACCACCCTTAAGACCTCCTTTAGAAATTCACTCTCGTCAAGGCCAAGCCTCGACGCCCGTGTTTGTACAGCAACCCCCTCACATTATTCTCTCTTCTGATTCAGAACCAAGTTCTTCTTCTTCCCCCATCATGGCTCAGCCAGTTGAGGAAGAAAACAATCTGGAGCACCAGCTCCAGCGACTCAACGACCTCTTCCAAAACTTTGTACATCCACCGCAGCGTCCCATGATGCGGGACCATTATAATCCTGCTGCGGTGGCCATCGGGCCTCGAGTCAGAATCCCGATTGGAGGACCTGATTCTGAATTGAAGCCCAATATGATTCATGCTATACCTAAATTCCATGGGCTTAATTCTGAAGATCCCTTCCAGCACATCAAGCAACTAAAGCATCTGGCCCAAACTTTTAGGTCAGACGCACAAAATCGGGATATTCTTCTCATGAAGATGTTCTCCTTTTCTCTTATGGACAAGGCCGCCCATTGGTACCAAACTCAGACCCGGCCGATCAACAATTGGGAAGAACTTCAATCCGAGTTCCTGAAAAAGTTCTTCCCTGTTGGACGGACCAACGCCTTGCGCCATCAGATTACACATTTCACCCAACAAACAGGGGAACCTCTCCATGAGGCATGGGATCGTTTTCAGGATCTCATGAGAAAGTGCCCCCATCACGGAGTTCCTAAATGGGAACAAGTCCAATCTTTTTACCAGGGACTCCGTGAGGACATCCGTCTTTTCGTCAATGCAACCTACGGAGGAAATATCATGGGTCAACATGAAGACACCGTGTGGGAGATTCTCGAAAACATGTGCGAGAACTCCATCAACAATGACTCCATGGGATTATTCGACAGGACGAATACCCACGCAGCGACGAATCTCAGGGGAGCACACGAGACGCAGGGCCTGTCCGCATCAGTCGACTTGGAGTTAATGGCCAGTCGATTGGACAAGGTCTCGATTATCGAAAAGAAGGTGGATGAGCTGACTCAGCATCTGCAGCGAGCCACCTCTGCGCATAACCCTTTCGCACAGCCTCCTTCCACAAGGGAAACTGTGCAAAACATTCTCCATCGATCTCCTAGGATGGACCCATCATCCGAATCTTTGCCCGGAGGTCCCTCCGATTCCTTCTTCACCTGCCAGGGAAATTCCATTCCCTCTTTCTCTAACTCTCTGGAGGTTCCTCAGACCTACGAGGACCTCAACGCCATCCAGAACGACCCGTTCTCCAACACCTATAATCCTGGATGGCGTAACCATCCTAACTTTCAGTGGGCGGGAAATTCCCAAACCCAAAGACCATCCTTCCAACCCCGCCCACAACCTCCTCGTCCTTACCAGCCGCCTCAGCCTCAGCCCAACCCTACTTATCCATCTGGGCCAAATCAAGATCAAATGTCCCTTATCCTTTAGACCCTGGCTGACATTCAAAGAACAAATGCGGCTATCCAGAAACAACACAAGGACGAACTTACAGAGGTCCGAAACCAATTGACCCAGTTGGCAAACTCCCGCCAGCCAGGTACTCTTCCTTCCCAACCTCTGCCTAATCCAAATAACGTGCCAACCCAGCGGCATGTTATGAACCCAAACCCGGGCCAAGCCCATATGATTTATCAGGCCCCCTCTGTTCCTTCATCCGACGGGGTAGAGGCTTCCACTTCTTTTGCAGGTTACCAGCGGCAACCTATCTTACCCAATCCCAACCAAAACCAGGCAGGACTTAATTCCGTAACAACCCGTAGTGGTAAGGAAACCCAAGGCCCACCTCATCCAAACCACTCCAAGCTTGGTAGTGATCCCAAGCCTAGGACAGTAATCCAGGACGTTCCTACCCCTATCCCATATCCACAACCAGGACCTATCCTAGAAGAACCAACCAAGATCCCGTTCCCCGAGGCCTTGACCAAGGGAAAGAAAACCACCAAGCCCGTGGCACCTGAGGAGGACCTGGTCAAGCTCTTTGAGCAGGTCCACATAAACATCCCCTTGATGGATGCAATCCGCCACGTACCAGCTTACGCACGATTTTTAAAGAATGTGTGTACACCCCAGCGTAAGCCGCGAACCAAGGGTGCGAGCCCAATTGTTCTGTCAGAGCAAGCCAGCTCTGTAATCCTCAGTAAACTCCCACCCAAGGCAAAAGATCCTGGTACTCCCCTGATTTCCTGCAAGATAGGTGCTACCCAATTTGATAGAGCTTTGCTAGACTTAGGTGCATCCATAAACCTGATACCCACATCCTTACTTGACCATCTAGAAGAATCTGAGCTAAAACCAACCGAGGTGACATTACAATTAGCAGATCGATCTATAAAGTCACCAAAAGGGATTCTCGAGGATGTTATCGTAAGAGTGCGGCATTTCTATTTCCCAGTGGACTTTATAGTCTTAGATATGGACGCACCTAAAAACCCTAGGGATACACCAATCATTCTAGGGAGACCTTTCTTGGCTACTGCTAGAGCCAACATCAGCTGCGAGGAGGGCCAAATAGAGCTTAAATTTGGAGATCAAACCTTAAAAATTGATATATTTAAGGCCCAACAAGGAATTAATTGTGGTGTCATCCAACAGATTTGTGACGTTAGGATTTTGGTTGATGAGTCACACCTCCAGAATGACTCGATTATGCCTCATCAATCACAGATAGATCTTGACCCGCAAACAGAGGAGTCGAATCCAGACATACACAACCCAGTAACTCCTACCCTTGAACCTCACATCTACACTGAACCACCCGCTGCTGCTGATAACCCTATCCTCGAGTTAAAGCCTCTTCCTGCTCACTTGAAATACATCTTTTTGGGTTCCAATTAGACCCTTCTTGTGATTATAAATTCCACCCTCAATTCCGAACAGGAATCCCGTCTGATTACTGTTCTCCAGCAACATCGCAGAGCCATCGGGTGGACTCTCGATGATTTGACTGGAATAAGCCCCTCCTTTTGTACTCATCATATCTATTCAGAAGAGGGCGCACGACCTTCTCGTGAAACGCAGAGACGTTTGAACCCTAATCTGCAGGAGGTCGTGAAAAAGGAGATCATTAAGTGGTTAGATGCCGGGATCATCTACCCGATCTCCGATAGTCGTTGGGTGAGCCCAATTCAGGTTGTGCCTAAGAAGGCAGGACTCACCACCATAACGACTGAAACCGGAGAAATCATTCCTGCCCGATTAGCCAATGCGTGGAGAGTCTGTATAGATTACCGCCGACTCAATTCCTCCACGAAGAAGGATCATTTCCCACTACCCTTCATTGATCAAATTCTCGAGAAACTAGCGGGAAATAGGTTCTTCTGCTTTCTTGACGGGTACTCCAGTTATAACCAGGTGGCAATCCATCCTGAGGACCAAGAAAAGACCACATTTACCTGCCCCTTCGGAACGTATGCTTTCCGAAGGATGCCTTTCGGTCTTTGCAATGCACCCGCTACTTTTCAGCGATGCATGCTTGCCATATTCTCAAATATGGTAGGAGAATTCCTGGAAGTCTTCATGGATGACTTTTCAGTCTTTGGAGAATCTTTTGATGATTGCCTCCAACACTTGGTCCAGATACTCAGGCGATGCATTGAGGTGAACTTGGTTCTTTCCTGGGAAAAGAGTCATTTCATGGTGCCTGAGGGAATTGTCCTGGGACACTCAATTTCGGAAAAAGGCATCCAGGTGGATCGAGCTAAGGTTGATCTGATTTCTCGCCTTCCCGTACCTAGCTCGATCAGGGACATCCGTTCCTTTTTAGGGCACGTCGATTTTTACCGCCGTTTCTTTCCAGATTTCTCAAAATCGCACGCCCCTTGACTTCTCTTCTCTCTAAGGATGTACCTTTTGAAATCTCCAAGGAATGCACGCTAGCCTTTGAAAACCTGCGTGACCAAGTCACCCAAGCACCTATCCTACAATCCCCTGACTGGTCTCAACCCTTTGAGATCATGTGCGATGCGTCTGACTTCGCTGTAGGAGCGGTCCTGGGGCAGAAAGCTGACGGGAAACCCGTGGTCATCTACTACGCTAGCAAGACACTTGACGAGGCTCAGCATAACTACACGGTTACAGAGAAAGAGCTGCTAGCCGTAGTATTTGCCCTTGAAAAATTCCGATCGTATCTTCTGGGTTCCCATGTCATCATTTACTCGGATCACACGGCTGTAAGGCATCTCCTTGTCAAGAAGGACGCGAAGCCCCGACTAATCCGTTGGATCTTGCTGTTGCAAGATTTCGATCTTGAGATTCGCAACAAGGCGGGAAGGCAGAATGTGGTAGCCGACCATCTGTCCCGTCTTCCTTCTGAGATCATCAACCCTTCCGGACCCATCACGGAACATTTTCCTGATGAGCACCTACTTTCTGTTGGTACTAGACTTCCATGGTTTGCTGATATAGTAAACTACTTGGCATCTCATCAGACACCGTCTGATTGGCCGAAGGCCAAGAAAGACAAATTGCATTCTGATTCCAAGTATTACATTTGGGAAGACCTGTACCTTTTCCGCATAGGTGCTGATCAAATTATTCGGAGATGTGTCCCGAAAGAGGAAATCAGCAATATCATATCTTTCTGCCATGACCAGGCATGCGGTGGCCATTTCTCAGGGCATAAAACCGCATCCAAAGTCCTCCAGTGTGGCTTCTACTGGCCTACACTTTTCAAAGACGCATACAGTCACTGCAAGGCATGCAGTCGTTGCCAGACTTTGGGCAACATGAACCATCGTGACATGATGCCTTTGCAGCCGATTCTCGTATGCGAAATCTTCGATGTATGGGGGATTGATTTTATGGGCCCCTTTCCTGTTTCGGATGGTTTCGAGTACATTCTGCTTGCGGTGGACTATGTGTCCAAATGGATCGAAGCCATACCGACCCGAACCTGCAATCACAAGATTGTCCTTAAGTTCATACATCAAAACATTTTCTCAAGGTTCGGGATTCCCCGTGCTATTATCTTTGATGGGGGGACCCATTTTACAAATGCTCAGTTTAGGTCACTGATGGCCAAATTTGGGGTGTCTCATCGAATCTCTACTCCTTACCACCCCCAAACAAATGGTCTAGCTGAGCTATCAAATCGGGAGATCAAGAAAATCCTGCAAGTCACTGTTCGGCCTGACAGGAAGGACTGGTCGTCCCGACTTCCGGAAGCATTGTGGGCCTATAGGACCGCCCACAAGACCCAATTGGGCATGTCTCCCTTTAGACTGGTGTACGGAAAGGCATGTCACCTTCTCGTAGAACTGGAGCATAAAGCCTATTGGGCAGTACGGAACTGTAATCTAGATCTTTCCAAGGTTGGAACCCACAGAAAACTCCAAATCAGCGAGATCGATGAATTATGCCTAGACGCGTACGAGAACTCGCGAATCTACAAGGAGCGGGTTAAAGCCTTCCACGACAAGCACATCTCGAGAAAGATCTTTCATCCTGGTCAAAAGGTCCTACTCTTTGATGCCCGACTCAAACTTTTCCCGGGGAAACTGAGGTCCAAGTGGGTCGGACCGTATTTAGTCCGACAGGTTTTTGGAAATGGAGCCATTGAAATCAGTCCACTCAGCCATAATTCCGAACCTTTCATCGTGAACGGTCAAAGACTCAAACCGTTCATTGATGTGACTTCTACTGATTCGGCTGAATCATCCCTCACCCTCCATTTCCCTTGAACTTACTGCACCCGGCCGATGGCGTAAAACTCAGCGCTTAACGGGAGGCAGCCCGTCATTTCTTAAAAATCTAAGACCTTTTTTCTGACACCATTGTGCACTTAGGGTTCACCCTTTGAGACAGCCGACTCCACCTCAGATGCTTGCATCTGAGATTAGAAATCGTCCGCAGAATTCATCCCGACCCATTCACTCACAAAAATATCTGTCTTAAGGAATAAATTAACTAAATAAAAACCCCTAAATCACAATGAGGACATTGCAAGTCTTAGGCATGGGGGGGTATAAGTGCAAACTTGTACTAAAAAAAAAATGTTTTAAACAAAAATTCACATATGCCAAAAACACCATAAAAATTAAAAATTTTTCAAAATAAAAAGAGAATAAGAGGAGAAAGGAAATTTTGTGGAGAAACAAAATGAAAAGGAGCACAAAAAGATGAAAGAAAAGAGTAATAGTCATTAGTAAGAAGCTAAGGAATTAACCTTAGTCTAGACCATTTTTCAAGAAAAGAAATGAAAAGTGCTTGGTAAGATTAGTAAGAACGCAAACCGTAGGCATTCTTGATAGTCTCTTAGTACCCATTAAGATCTAGACAATCCTCAAGAGGTTGAGGAAAATGAAAAGCTTGAGTACTAGGTCCAAGGCTTAGGGAGTATTTGACCTCGCTAACTAACTTCTGGTTTACGGGAATCAGTAACCTAAGCACCCTAACCTCACACACAGCCTGGTTCAGCAAGAGTAAAAATCAAAATCACGCAGAAGCATCGAAAAAATTCTGAAAAGTACACCTAGAATAGGAGCGGCCGATTAACACAAGTTGATTTGGACGGGTTCCCAGCACAGAGAGGCGGGAAATCCCCTCAAAGAGGCGTAACAAAATATCATCTCCTCGGTGCTTGTCTCTTAGGATATTCACATATCCTACTGGGGGCATGTAAGCACCCTGCTGGTTCAGATTCCATGGATGGCATTATCACGAAGTGTCAACTGCCAGGGTCTGAACGCGGCCACGGAACACCATGGATGGGATTATCTCGAAATCTCAATAGCCAGGGTTCTGGGGGTTGCCATGGGCAGTGCTATCTCGAAGCATCGATCGCCAGGAACCCTTGAGGATTGATGATGGGGGCAAGGAATCTGATACAGACCGTGTTAAAAAGCCAATCCTAAGCTAGAATTAAAAAGAAAAAGAGAGAGAAAACTCTCCAAAACAGAAAAATTTTCTACCTCTCTCTCTTACAAAATGCACTGCGAACTGAATCAGGGCTAAAATCATTTCAAGCACGGGTGCTTTAACTACAAAGTCCAATAAACCTTGGGTTAGTTCTTGTGGGTCTTAAAAACCTTTGCTAAGGACTGAGGCTGAGGCTAGACAGATTTGGATCTTGATTGGTACTAGAGTACCTTTTAAGCCTATGGTCAGCATTCTAACCTAATCCAAGTTTAAATGAAAAAGCACTTATCTGAAGCTATTAAAGAACTTCTTGGTCTAGAACAAGGGTTGAAACCTTAAGTTTTTGCTAAGGGACTAACAAAAGCTAGGCACGGGGGTATGATGAGAACCTCATCATGAGCCATAACTAGCTCATTTTGACCTAATACAGAGAATAAAAGCTCCTACATAACCTTAGAAAGGCTTGGCTCAGAGAGATTCTGAGTTTACAAAGAAAACATAAACTGAGGGGTAAAAATGTAATTTCACCAATCCGATCTGAAAATAGGGTAACTCAGGGTCCAAACATAGGTCAAAACAACCTAATAAGAAGAAAAATGGGATGAAATGACTCAATAAGGGCTACAGCAACTCCAAGGAATTAAATAACAGCCTGTAACCCTAAAAATAAACCCACTTCAATTTACGTGGTTCAAGGTAAGGTAAAAATCAAATAAACCCTCTAAAATTCATATAAAAATAATCTCTAGGGTTTAGGACTTTCAATTTAGCCTTAGGAACCCATTTTGACCTACATTGAGAACCATGCCCAATTAACAACTCAATTTGAGTTTTTGCGTAAATTGACCGGTCAAACAAGGTTTGATCTAGAAATAAAATTCACCATCAGAATCCTTAGGTCCTAATTAGTCATGTATAAAAACTTGGGCCTAAGAAGAAACCTTCTTGACCAACTTTTCATTTTGGTCCTCATCTATTACTTTTTGACCCTCAACTTTTGAAACCCTCGCATTTTGGCCCCTAATTCTTCATCATTTTTTGCATTTTGGTCCTCCCTGCAAAACCCTACGCAGCGCCATACTCCGGCGAGGCATGGCGCCGCGCAGGGTGAGGGCGACCCCCTGCCAAGACAACGGGGTGTTCCCTGCAACGTCTGCTGTTGCAGGGACACCTCCACGATCTCTGCCATCGCCCACACCTTCCGTGCGAACGCGCGGAAGGTATGGGTCGCGATCTGGCCATCCTCCGGCGAGGGAGGCACGTCGTCTCCCTCCGCCCTCCTCTCTGATTTCGCCTCTATAAAAGCCACCACCGTCTACCGCTTTCGGTAGCTCGGATCTGACGGAGACACCCCCCTAAATTCCTCCCTTCCCACTCCGGCAGACGCCCCCTTGCTCCGGCGGCCTCTCCTCCTCCTCCTCGTCGCCCTGCCGCACTACCAGCAGCAGGGTTACCTTCCCTCGATCTTTTCGCGTCACGCCGTACCCAGCTGGCGCCTCTCCGGTCCCTTCCTCGCCGCCGCTCCTTCCTCTGGGCAATTTCTTCTCCGGCGATAGTCGATACGACTGTCGCCTGCGCCAACCCCTCCTCGTCCAGCTTAGCAGGTAGAACTTCTCCTCTTCCTCCCCTCTTTCTTTTCTATACTGAAAACCCTTACTGTCGCCACCTATTTCCCACCGATCACCCTCATCTTCTCCACCTCCGGCCAAACTCCGGTGAACCACTCCCATCGCTCCAGCACCCCACACGGCTCGCCGACCGGTGCATAACCTCCGCCTCCTCACCCTGATCCTCCTCCGCCCTTCCACTGCCCACCAAACGCCCTTTGCAGACCCACCGAACACACCCACTTCTTCGCCCGCAGTTTGACCTAGGGCGATCTGTTTGCTCCACCACGCCCCCTGCAGACCCTCTGACCACCTTCGCCGTGCCACGGCGAAGGTCCCCCGCCTGTCTGATTTGGCCGAAAGGCCGTTCTTCTGTGACCAGGTGACTCGCCCGCCATCGCCATTACTGAGCAGGCAGAGCTCCTTCGCCTGCAGGTGCAGGCACACCTTCGCCCAGGTTCGACTCCCAGGTTACGCGGGGCGTCTCCGCGAAACGTCCCAGGTTCGCAGTTGGGGCGAAGGCTGCGCGTGAAGCCACGATCGCCCGCTGCTCCCTCCGCGACGGGCGCTCAATTGGGGTGGGACATTTAGTCCCACCTCAGAACCTTTCAGAGGCGCGCGGGCGCATAAAGGCAAAAAGTGCCTTATGCTGTCTGCCTCCTGACCACGGGGTGAGGTCCCTCTCACCCGACCCGGCCTCGTCCGTGATCACGCTCCGCGGACCTGGCCCGACCCGATTAACCCGACCTGCACTCCTCGCCCACCACCGCACGCAGATGGGCCTGGACCCGGGCGCGACTCGTACCCGATTACCCGGTTGCTCTGGGAGAGTTGTCCTAAGAGCGAACTTAGAGAGAAAGAGACGCGCAGGGGAGGGGGGTAGAGTAGGTTTTGCCCTCTGACTCTGAATTCTTGAGCGTGCAGTCACAGGTGAAGAAGGAAGCTAAGGGAGACACTGTAGCAACAAGCGGTTTAAGTCGTCTGATTTAGAAATCAGACGACGTCCTGAAGACAGGTGAAGGCAAAGAAGAAGGAAGGCGAAGCAGAGGAAAGAGAGGAACACAGAGCCGCCAAGTGCAGAAACAGAAAGCAGAAGAAGAGAAGCAAGAAGAAAAGAAGAAGAAGAGCATGGGAGGAAGATCTAAGGCAAGAAAAGAAGAAACAAAGAAAACAAAAAGAAGAAAAAGACAGGATCGTCCAACCAAGAAATAGAGGAAGAACACAAAGAACAAAAGCCAAAGAGGAGAGAAGACAAAGAGGAAGAAAGAAGAAAAGAAGAGCCAAACTTTCATCTCTCTCTCTTTATTTTTGTAATAGAACATGTATATCTCTAGAATACGACTTGCTCCCTGAGTTCGACCTCGGGAGAACTGTATTTTCCGAGTAACAAATATTAGCAAATGATGGCAATAACTATCTGTACTACAACGACTTAAGAAAAGCTAGTTGCTGCCACCGTTCTGCCAACTAGCCAAGTGGGTAGGTGCCTTCCAGCTCAAGGCGTCAGCCACCACATTGGCCTTCCCTGGATGGTAGGAGATGCTACAGTCGTAGTCCTTCAGAAGCTCTAACCATCGTCTCTGTCTCATGTTAATCTCCTTCTGGTCAAACAAGTACCTGAGGCTCCTATGATCTGCGAAAATCTCAAAAGTCTCGCCGTAAAGGTAATGCCTCTATGTCTTCAGCGTGAAGACAACAACTGTCAGCTCTAAGTCATGGGTAGGGTAGCTATGCTTATGGGGCTTCAGTTGCCGCGAAACATAAGTGACAACGTGACCCCGCTGCATGAGAACACCCCCTAACCCCTACAACGAAGCGTCTATGTACACCACAAAGCCACCATTGTTGTCCAAGATGGTAAGCACAAGAGCTGAAGTCAGTCTCTCCTTCAACTCCTGAAAACATGCCTCACACGCATCTGTCCAGGCAAAGGACACGTCCTTTCGAGTCAACTGGTTCATAGGACGCGTAATCTGAGAGAATCCTCTGATGAATCGCCTATAGTAACCTGCCAGTCCCAAAAAGCTACGTATCTCTGTCACTGTACGTGGCCTCTCCCACCAAAGTATGGCCTCAACCTTGGCTGAGTTCACAGCCAAACCATCCCTTGAGATCACGTGGCCCAAGAAAGTCACCTACCTCATCCAAAACTCGTACTTGCTGTATTTGGCATACAACCTGCGTCATCTCAAAGTGTCCAGGATCATCCGTAGATGTTGTCCGTGCTATGCCTAATCCCGCGAGTAAATGAGTACGTCGTCGATGAATACCACCACAAATTGATTTAAGTACGGCCTGAAAACCCGGTTCATCAAATCCATAAAAGCAGTGGGGGCGTTAGTCAACCCAAATGGCATGACCAAGAACTCGTAGTGCCCGTACCAAGTACGAAAAGCTGTCTTGGAGATGTCGGTCTCCCTGATCTTCAACTGGTGGTAGCCTGACCACAGATCTATCTTGGAGAACACCGTGGCATCTCGCAACTGGTCAAAAGGGTTGTCAATCCTCGGCAGCAGATACGTGTTCATGATGGTGACCCTATTCAGCTGGCGGTAGTCGACACAAAGTCGCAGGGTACCATCCTTCTTCTTCACAAACAACACAAGGGCATCCAACGGGGACGCACTAGACCTCACAAAGCCCTTCTCCAACAAGTCTTGTAGCTGTCACTTGAGCTCTCGCAGCTTGGGCGATACTTGTGAGATCTCACAAACAACACAGGGGCATACGGTACGGTGCAGTAGAAATGGGGCTGGTCCCCGGTACTTGTGAGATCTCAAAATCGATCACATGCTTGGGCAGTAGTCCTGGCAGCTCCTCTAGAAACACGTCGGGGTACTCACAAACCACCAGAATATTCTGAAAGTCAGCAACAGGACTAGGCTCTGCCACTATATAGGCTAAAAAGGCCTCAAACTCCTAGCTCAAAAGCCTCATTGGTCGAAGTGCAGAGATGCATCTGAAACCTCCGTCCACCGGCTGTCCGTGAAACTCAAAGGGAGGCAACTCCGATATGGAGAAGATGATCTTTCTCCCGAAACAGTCCACCAGGACGTGATAGGCGGACAACCAGTCCATCCTTAGAATCACACCAAAATCCTCCATTGGTATCACAATCAAGTCAGCGGGGAGGCTGTATCCCCTTATACTGACCTCGCAGTCCGTGTAGACCTCCTCAGCTACAAACAACTGGCCACCTGGGCCTCTGATCACAAACGGATCCTCTAACAGTATACTGTCCTACCCCAAACTGACGGCAAAACTCGCAGCAACAAAAGAGTGTGTGGCACTGGAATCAAAAAGTACGTACACTAATCAGCCGGAAACGGTAACTATACCTGCCACCACTGAACTGGAAGCCCTGGCGTCTCTGTGTGTCAGGGCGTTGATACACCCCTCAGTCCTCGATGCATACAAAGCAGCTACACTCTGGGTCGGGCGAGTAGCAGCTGGTCGGTACTCTCCTCCTGACTGCTGCCCTCCCCCACGCACCTGGGGACCACGACCACCAGCTCGGCCTCCAACGCTCGGTGTGGGGAGCATTTGCTATGCTCCAACCTTAGATGGGTAGTCCCTCCTGATGTGGCCCGACTGGTCACACTGGTAGTAGAGGGGAACACGACCTCCTCCCTCGGTAGGTCCCTTTTGACGGCTAGGTGGGGGTCCAGTGCTGGCAACTGGCCCCTGTCTGGGGCCCCCAAAGGCCAATGACGACCCTGCGAAACGAGACAGCTCTTCTGCGGTTGCCGCGTGCCTCCTCTCTCGACGACCCTGAGAGTACTCTAGCTGGTAGGGCCTCTTCCGTCCGCTATCGGTGTCTCGTGCAGTCGGGTTGGTCTCCTCATAGGTTATGGCTGCCTCAACCACTCGTGAGAAGGTGGATAGCTTCAGGGGTTTGACATACCCTTGAATAGCAGGTTGGAGCCCCTCAGTGAACCTCCACAGGCGCTCCTCCTCTGTAGCCACAGCTGTCAAGATAAAACGTGACAGCTCTAGGGAGCGCTAAGATACTAACAGTCATCGTCCCCTGGCGGAGAGTGTGGAACTCCCACCTCCTATGGTTCTGCCAAGTCTGCGGAAAGTACTACTTGCAGAAGAGGGTCACGAACTGGTCCCACGTTAGCTCTCCCCTCTCCTGGCCTCTGACTGCCCTCCACCACCTGTGTGCCACGCTTTCTAGCTGGTACGTGGCAAAGGCCACATGTCACTCCACGAGAGGGCAAAGGGTGTCGAACACCTTCTCTATCTGCTCCAGCCAGTCCTCTGCCTCAGACGGATCCTGATCCCCCTTGAAGGAGGGGGGCTTCAGCTTCCGGAACTATCCGAAAAGCTTGTGGTGCAGCTGCAGTGGGGGGACGGGCACGCCTGCAGGCAAGAAGGGCTCGTGCTCGGAAGTGTCAGACTGCGGTGGAGGACCACTCCCTCCCCCTCCTGCTCGTCCAGCACTGCGACGGTCTCTTTGTCCCACCGAGGACTCCCCCTCCACGTCCTCAGGGAGAGGTGCCCGTTGAGGCTGGTGGAGCTCCTCTCGGACAATATCTCTGATCAGCTGAGCGAGATCCTGGGCCTGAACGTCCGGGAGAAGAGGTGGGTCAGCTGGTATCTCAGGCCCGGCACATCCGCCCCTCCGACCTCGTCCACGGCCGCGACCACGGCCCGCCTCGAGAACTCCCCGACGAGGCATCTCCTGTAAGGAGACGCAAAAGATAGAAAAAAAAGGGTCAACAATACTGAATTTCTTCGAGAAAAGACTCGGAACGAACATCAAGGCGATGTGTTGAGGTGGCTACCCTAGTTACATGCACATGAACAGTTATTCCCAAACCAATTGGTTCATTTCTTGGGATGACCTTGCTCTAATGCCATCTTGTTACGACCCAATTCCCGAATCCCTACAGGACCCAAGACTGGCTCGCCTCGACTAATCCCAAAACCCAGTCGTCCAATAAGAAATAACCAAAATGTAGGAAAGTAAACCACATTCACATATGCAATATAACTAAGCAGTAAAAACGTACAAAGCAGTAAATAAAAGTAAAATTGTTGTTTCATTACATACCACCACAACATCAGAACAATGAAAACGAAAGTAAACAGTAACGACAACAGTAGCTAAAAGTCTGAAACTCACTTCAACAGAAAGGGGAACAACAAGAAAGTGCTGAAACTATGGCTTGGCTCGACTGAGCCCAGCACCCTCCACAACCGATAGCTCGGCCTGCTCAACTCCTGGTACTGAACAGTTTTATGAAAAGACAGAGTCAGCAAATACTGAGTAGAGTGGTATCTACACTATCTAAAATAGTAAAAGCAGCCAGTTTAATTCTCTTTTCTATTTATTTGTTTTATGTGTATTTCCTTTTCACCAATTTTTCTCAAACATTCAGATATTCTTGATCTTCCATGTTCCTCGTGGGAACGATCTTGATTGTAGTCTTTTCCGAAGAGTAGAAGGTACACGTGGTGCTCTCCTGGCCGGGAGAGTCCCCCGTGGTAGTCCTACACCCAATCAACCACCCTGAGGTCACTGTCAAGACATAGCGGTGACTACGGCATGCATGATAAGCGTACGGGTAGCTACCCCGCACTGACACGCGGTCAGTAGTTTCTGTTAGCTGGTACGCCCAAAGTACAACACAGAATAGTATAGGGCCTAACCCTCTTAGAAACAGGGGTCTCACCCCTCCACAGTCCGCGCACCCTCATTTGACTACCTCGGTTAGCCTAGAGGGCCTAACAAGTCGGTGTAGGGTGGCTAGCTGAACCCCGAGCCCCGTGGGGTGGCTAGCTCTCTTCCTACACTAGTAGCTCGCCTCGGTACCGCGTACACGAGGGCCAACAAGAGTCGGTGTAGAGTGGCCAATCCTAACCTCGGGTCTCAACCCAAGGGCGACTAGCTCCGCTCTACAAGAAAAGGGGAAAGTCGCTCTCCTTGGTATCATGTACTTAAGGGCAAGCACACTTCCCGTCTACATTCCAGATTTCCATCTAACCACAGGAGCTCCACTCCTAATTCCCCGTAGGGTTCATGCTCATGTTCACCTCATTTACTCCGATTCAGATCCCACCATTCACAATTCAGTTCTTATTTATATACAGGCAGCTCGTGTTTCCATAATTCAATACATGCAACTGATGATTTCACAGGTAATTGTTCATTTATCTCGGGCAGCTCATATTTTAATAGTCAGCTCACAGCTATATTATAGGCAATTGCTAGCAGTTTAACTTAATCATGCATACAAATACAATCATGCAATACAAATGGTTCATTCATTTCTCTGTCCTAGGGTTCATGCCACATCCTAGGGTTCCATTTGGCTAATTCCATAAGCACAGTCTTATTTAATATTATTAACAGACGTAGACCACTCTACCAGATAATTTGGGAGTACTGGGGGCTCGAACCGTAGACCAAGATATCCCTACGAGCCCCAAATACGCAGTAGGTTGAAATCCTATACTAGGGAATACATCACAAAAGAAGGATTCAGAACAGTGTATAAAGGTTTCTAGTATGTAGAGAAACTCACAAGGAAACTACAAATACTTCATTTACGTAAAACGGATCCCGATCAGACCCCAAACGGGTCAAAAACGTGTATTGTCCAAAATCAGACATCTGGAAATAAGTCCAGACGTCTTAAAAAGTATAAGAACCTCACCTTAAGTCCCTGTGGTGTCCTCAGACGTCCAGGCCTCCTCTGCAATCATTTGAAGGTAGTTCTAGACGTCGAACCACGCCTCCGGTCGTCTGAAAGCACCTCCGAACGTCTGGTGATCTGATCAGATGTCCGAAAGTGCATGAGAGAGCATTCCGTGCTCCTTCCCAAGGCTGCTCCTGCATACGGCAGTCGCAGCCACCAAATCAGGCCCAACAAACACTTCTACGGTGAGGCCTGCATGGCGGTAACCGCGAAAAAGAACGTACCTTCGCGATAAATGAGCTTTCAGATGTCTAGTCCTGACTCTAGACGTCCAGATGCTCCGCCAACCGTCTAGACTCCACTCCAGACATCTGATACTGGAAAATTTCCAGTATCAGAACCCGCTCCCAGCACTCTCAGTCACGCTCCTACTCGCTTTGCCGCAGCTCGAGCCGCTGCAGATGGTCGAGGCCACCTCTCCGAAATCTCTCCTCCTCCCGCACATGCCCGTGGTGGCCGTGCGAGCTCCGCCGAGCTTCCACCGAAGCTCTCCGACCTCGGCCTCCTCCTCCTCCCGCCCTCTCGCTCTCCCTTGCTCACCTCCTCTTGCCACTCTCGCAACTTTGAAGGTGCAGATGGTGGTGTGTGGAGTGGAGAGGAAAGGACGGGAGGGGGGTTTTTATAGATGGCTGGGGTTTAGGGTTCGGGCACGAAGGGAGGAAAGGAGAGAGCGAGAGAGAATATGTTCTACGCGTCGCCCGCACGCAAAGAGTAGGGCACGTACGAAAATTTCATTTTCATCCGTTCGGGAAAGGGTTCAGACGTCTGGACAAACGTCTGATTGAGATTCCAGACGTCTTAAAAGGCTAAAAGTGGAACGGGTCTTTACAATCCTTTACCTATAGTTGCTAGATTTAAATATTCATTTTGTGGCTCTATAGGATTATTATAATTTCATTGTCTTTGGTTGAGTATTCGTTTTGCGAATTCTCGTCTCCATCGAGAGACTAAATACTCATCATGAAGAGGAGGGGTTTGAGGCACGCTACCCTCATTCAAAGTAGTGTCAGTTGTAAGAGGTTGAACTATCCTCGTTCAAATAGTTCAGATAGTGGATTTGGTTGACTCAATCGTTCGGGAAATCCTAAGTTGAGAGGCTTAAGTGGTGGTTTTTACCCGATTTTTTGTTTCCACCTAAAAATCTGTTGTGCAATTGTGATTATTGCTTTTTGTGAGATTGTTTAGTATATTTCCGCACATTTTCCGCATCACGCATATCTCACCCCCTCTCATAGGAAATCACAAATACGAGTACCGATACATAGTGAATACTGGACAAGTATTCATTTGGACATGAGTTCTAAACTGTAACCCATAGGTACCGGTACTTTGCATCGGTACTAGTACTTATTGGGATATGGAATCCATAACTGTAACTCTAGGATACTGATATCGATATACTAGTATTGGTACCCAGTTAGTATGAAGACCAGTTGAGTTAAGTTGTGATACAGGTTCATCCTAAATTAGAGGTGGATTACTTACAGTTAAACTCTTAAAGATTTATGAAATTTCCCCAACACTTGATTCTACCATTGGTGAATCTATCTTAGGGAAGAATTAAGCCATTCCTCAGAAGAATACATCTAATTCCTTGAACTGAGATTCACAATGTTGAAATACCAAAGGCTTCTAATTCCTCTTCTATTTTCCTTTCCAGCTAATTTCCCTGACAAACTTACGATTTTAGTTCCTGTAATTACCAGTTAACTGCTAGCTTAAATTAAGTTCAAGGCTAAGTAGCAACAAATTTAATTGTGTACAAGTTTTTATTGAGAAGAATCCACGCCATGGCATAGAGAAATATCCATATACATAAAGGAGATCAAATTTGGAGAACTAAATTTCCAGGAATCAGGCTAAACTTATCGTCATATATAGGCTGGAGGATCATGGTGAAATTTGATCAATATATAGTTATGAGATCCATCTGCCAAAGTTCTTCAAACGTTATAAAATAACGATTTTTCAATTTAAACTAATATAAATAATTTATTTTCTAGATGTAGCAGTGGAAGCGAAGATTACATTAGGTATAAGTCAAACCCAAATGTCGAAAACACCTTCTATTCAAGAGTGGCATACACCGCGGGCCACGCGTAGGTATCCGCCTAATACTAACATGATAAGCACGTTAAAACTTAATAATATAAAACATTGATCAAACGTTTTGAAATAATTTAGCTTAATTAAGTTGACTTAAACATCTGTTTGATTTGCATACTTCCAAATTTATGAATATTATATTATTAGTTGACGAAGAAATCCTGCCATCATTGGCAGAAGCGGATTGGAGAACGTACGGTGTTTGATTAATTGATTTCTAATTGAAGCCTGTCTGTGGTCATTGTATGTTGATACACTATGCCCCATTTTTTTATACATTCTTAATCGGCGTTCTAAAATGGGTAGGAAAAGCTAAATAATTATCAAAGACATGTGCGGCTACACGGTAGTGCCCTCATTGATATATGTCATACTAAAATATTACCGGGCTAATTAACTTAAGCAGATTTGGGAAGATACGTCTACGTCAACCACCTCAGGTATTTATATTCGTCAAAAAAACAAAAAGAGAAATGCATCGATATATTTCAAAATTTCAACGATGAGGAATGAGCTTTTACTTGAAAAGTGAAAATTATTTTTTCAGTTATGAATTTTTGATTTAAAAATTAAAATTTATGAAAAATAATTTTTTACTTCTGAATTTATCTTAAACTTAAGGTAAAAATTCACTTATCAAATAAAAAATTACTTTAAATAGATAAAAAATTAATTGAAAATTAAAATACATAAATATATTTTTATTTTTAACTAATATATTTTGATTTTTAATTGTTAAAAAATTAAAACATATCGATATATTTTATTTTTCACTAATTAAAAATTAAAATACATCGATTTAAAATGAAAATACATCGGTATATTTTAATTTTCCACCAGTGGAAAATAAATTTTCACTTAAAAAGTAAAAAATACTTTTTAACCTATAAATTTTGAGTTTAGAATTTAAAATAAAAATCATTTATCATATATAAAAATTAACTTTACAAACTTATGAAAATCAAAATACATCAATATATTTTATTAAGTAATTAACATATGTTACAAAATACATTGTAAAATATATTTCTGCATTTTTATCTAAAAAATTTCCCAAATCATAAAAGGAAAAATGTTTTTATCAAACGTAAATACCACAGTCAAATCCTAATATGAAAAGAGGAATTTCTTTTATCAAATGTAAATAACACACTCATATATAAAATAAAATATACTAATAAATAATATACATGATTAACATGATATTTATGTTACATAAAATGGATGTTTAAATAAAAATAGATCAAGAAAACAAACGTTAACAAAAATAAATCAGCTACACTTGCGTTCCCTCCGAGTCCTCACGGCACTCCGGCATATTTATAAAATCAAAATCTTTTTAAAAATCAACCTCTGCGGCACGATGTAACTAAACTCTAAAAAAATAAAACAAAATAACAGTAACCGCTACAGTTACCCTTCCACTAATTTACCACGGTCCTTCGATATGGTTATTAGTTTTTAATCTACGTGTTGATGTAAGAATGTGAAAATCTATTGCTGATGGAACATGAAAGTCAATTATATAAAAATTTAATATAATTTTTAATCAATATATTTTAATTTTGATAAGTTAAAGATCAGTATATCATATGTTATAAAATATATTATCTGTTGTATCTTAATTTTTGACAAGTAGAAAAAAAAAATCAATTAGAAATCAAAATACACTACGTGCTATAAATTATATTATTCGATATATTTCGATTTTCAATTGATATTTTAGATTTTCATAGAAACATATTTAATATTAATTTCTAACGAAAAAATATAAGATAAGAAGATTGATGACGAAGATAAAATTTAAAGCCGACGTACGTGTTAAAAGTATATAAAAAAATTAAACTAAGCAATAAAAATAAAAAAAAAGTAGAGGAGGGGAGGACGCAAGAAGAGAGTTAGAGAAGATATTGTAGAACAGCATAAAAAATGAAAATAAAAAATCTTTAATTTCAAGAATAGTGACCACCTCACGGGCCTTCATTACATACTAATTTTAACTTGTGTGTTGCTGTAAGGATGCGAAAGTTAATCATTGCAGGAGTATAAAAGTTAATTTTGATTGAGGAAAATTTTTTAAAAGAAGTGATGTACGGATTTATTTTGGATATCAGGGTCAATGTATTATGATTTTTAATCAGTGAAAAATTAAAAGCATCGAATAAAAATTAAAATACACGTATTGTAAAATATATTATTCAATGTATTTTTATTTTCAATTAGTATATTAGATTGGTCTGATTTTATATAAATTAAATATCAATCTAATTATATAGTATTTTATATTCTCACATAAATATACTTAATGTTGAAAGAATACAAAATGAAAAGGTTGATGATGAAAATGGAATCTAAAATGGATGTACATGTTTAATCATGCGTAAGAAAAATAAAATAAATAAAATATAAAAAAGAAAAGGGAGAGAAGTAAAAAAATTTTAAGAAAAATGATATAGGGTTGTAATATAAGGAAAAAATAAAAATATAAAATAAAATAAAAAGGATTCGAGGTGAATAATACACGCAACAACATCAGTGTTCACACTATGTGATTGGGAGCACAGTAAGAAAGCTGTCATGTGGTTATCAAGAGATCATTAATCAAGTGGAAACTATAAAAGCTATCATATAAGCTATAAATGTACGTATGTAAGATTCTCCGCGCCATTGCTGGTAAAAGTGACTAAGGCATTCTCTGCATGCGTGCGTGTGTCTATATATATATATATTTTTTTTTTACCCTTGCTTTGTGAATATATATCTGCCAACAGGTGGACAATGTAATCTAGATTATATATTTTCTGAGCTGTTTACATCTCTCTCTTTCTGTCTCTCTCCAATGAGTGGCTTGTTGTAAGACACTGATTCTTTTTTGGATTAGGGATTTCTAATCATTAATTCTATCTTTTCTTGTTAAAATGCAAGTGTTTTTTTTTTTTAAAGTAAGAGAATAAATTAAAGTGGAGCGAAAGTGTCTGCGATAGATTCGATCCCCACCAGCTGATATATAGGAACCAACGAAGGATCTTCCATTGCGTGAGGACAACTTTGTAATAGGCGGACATCACATGACATGAACCGATCAAGGTGGGTTGTTGCCTTTTATCGTCATCGTATGTAACAGTATCTTCTGCACCAAACCAATAATGTTCTCATCAATTTCTCATTTAATTTTGAGAGCAATAGTATTCCCACGAGAAAAGTCACGCTTTCATCTTTAGGCATTTTGAAGTGGATAAAATACCGTAAAGATAGATTAAAATGGAATAAGTGAAGTGAATGTTTATGTGGATGATGAAAAAGGGGGAGGGTTAAGTAAAAGGATAAAATGATTGGTATAATGATATGAAATTAGTAGATATTTGTTTAGTAGTTGATGACGAATCCCCTATCCGAGAGATTCAAGTAGCCTGTCATGATCCTATATGACGGGACGGTGAACCTCAACAGCTTCGTCAAGAGTTACCATCAGATGATGTTGGTGCACGGTTGCCCCGACGGAGTACTTTGTTGAGTATTCCCATCCTATCTGTCTGGCATGACCCACGAGTGGTTCAACGAACTGTCAGCCGGACAAATCGCATGGTTTCAGGAATTGGTGGACAAGTTCTGCCAATATTTTACCGAACAGCAGAGCGTTAGAGACAACCTCAAGAGGCTGTCAAAAGTCTGACAGCGAAAGAATGAATCTTTTCAGTCGTACCTAGACCAGTTTAAGGCCCAATACCTCAAATGTAAGCGACCTCACGATGCCATCACCATCCAATACTTCAAATCATAACTCCTGACTCTGAGGTTTTGGTATGACATCGACAACTTCATGCGGAGGGATATGGTGAAGCTCTGGGACACAGCCATAAGGTTCGCACAACCGACTGGTAGAAGGGTCTGAAGACGATGCTAGTCCAATCTGAGAAAAGAGGAAATTGGTGGAATTCACCCCCGCCTCCATCAGAGAGGGCAGCCACTTCAACAAGTGCAAGGCTAGCTTCCCAAAGTGGAGGAATGACCAACCAACTAAGGGTCGAAACAATGGACCCTGCCAAACTAGGCAGGATTATTTTGAATAGTGCACGCCCCTAGCCGTAAACCAGGCGGATGTGCTGGCGGAGGTATGGTTTACAGACAAAGACCTACTACCCCCACCTAAGCCAATGAAGAAGAACGTTAACACCGGACCCTATTGCAAGTATCACTAGGCCCGAGGACATGCCACCGAGGACTACCAGGACTGTTAAGATCCAAGACATCAAATGCTTTTTAAAACGTCTGGGAGTTGATCCAGACATCTGGAAATAAATTTTTGCGGCGTACGATTGCGAGTCTGCACACGTGCCCACACAGACTACGCCCGCCGACCTGCAGACGTGTTTCTTTTCTTTTCTCTCTCCCTCGACGCCTTCAAATACTCTCTCCCCCTTCCCTCTCCACCACTCCATCGTCTCCTCCGTCTTCCAATGTTAGTGTGAGAGTGAGAGAGCGAGGGCAGTAGCTGCTGCCGGGTGTACGCGGGGAGGAGGAGGCGCAGCAAGAGGGAGAAGAGGCAAAGCGCTTGAGGAGGAGAGAGCGAGCTCGCCGGAGCAACCCAGGGCCGGCCGATGGGCACGTAGCGGGAGCGTGGTACTGCGGAAAGTTACCCCGGTGCTACTGCAGCTCAGGTAGCAGGCAGGCGAGCGCAGCGCGGCTTGGCCATGCGCAGCAGGCGGAAGGCGAGGAGGTCCTGATTCTGGGAAATTTCCCAGAATCAGACATCTAGACCTACATCCAGATGGCGCGGGTGACGTCTGGAGTGAGATCCAGACGTCTGAAAGGTATGATATTCTCATCTTTCTCCTTTTTCCGGATGCGGCCATGCAGGTCGTTCCGCCAAAAGCTCTGAAACGTGTCGTGTTGAGAGTGTTTGCGTACGCGTGCAGGTTTCGTTTCGCGAAGGCGCAAGGACACACCCTCCCACACAAATCAGATGTCTAGGCAAGTCACCAGACGGCGGAGAGCTTCTCCAAACGTCCGGAGTAATAGACGGACGTCTGGAACTAGGTCCAGACGATTCAGCGAGATCCTGGACATCTGAAGAGCGGCGCAGAAGTAAGGTATGACCTGGACCATCTTTTAAAATGTCTGGAAGGTGTTCCAAACGTCTGATTTGGGTCAGAGTTGTCATTTTTGACCCGTTTAGGGTCCGTTCATAGTCCGATTTTCGCGTTTAAAATTTCGTTCTTCTCAGAATTAGTTCCTCTACTTGTTTAAAGTACATGTATCCTGTTTTGAGTGGTTTCTTGTGATTGATCCTTATGTTAGGACTTCGTCCCGTTGTGACTCTGGGGGTTGCGGAGGCACGCGAACCTGTCGATCACGCCCCCATTACTCCCAGTTTTGCAGGTAGAGTGGCTTCTCCTAGTTAATTACAAACATTAATACATATCTGAAGTGAATGATAGATCCTAGGGTATGGCATGAATCCTAGGATTTGAAAACTAGATTGAATGATAGATCCTAGGGTATGGCATGAATCCTAGGACTTGAAAACTAAATTGAATGATAGATCCTAGGGTGTGGCATGAATCTTAGGACTTGAAAACTAGATTGAATGATAGATCCTAGGGTGTAGCATGAACCCTAGGAACAGAAACACTGAAACGAATGTCGTGAATACATGAATTGCAGTCTTGGAAAAGTAGATAGAATAATGATAATTGCCAGTAATTGGATAACAGCTACCTTTGAAATATAAAGTACTAGTGCTAGTAATTGCTACATGTGATTCCTGTTGTTGAAAACTAAATTTGAGCTGCTTGTATATAAATTGATATTAAATGTTGGAAACACGGGCTATATGAGAATAAAACTGAAATGATGAAATCTAAAAATGGCTTGGCCAAAGAAAGATGAGCATGAACCCTACGGGGAATTAGGAGTAGAGCTCCTGGAAGATGAACAGAATGGAACTGGGAAAGTGAATGGGGAAGTGAGCTGTCCCTTGAGTACAGAGTACCAAGGAGAGCCACTATCCCACTGTTTAGCACAAAGCGGAGCTAGCCGCCTCAGGGACCCGGCGTCAGGTCTGGCCACTTTGTACTGACTTTTGGCCCTTGCGTACACAATACTGGGGAGAGCTACTAGTGTAGGGAGAGCGCTAGCCACCCTACGGGCCCCAGGGTTCTGCTAGCCATCCTACACCGACTTGTTAGGCCCACTGGGCAAACCAGGGTAGTCAAGCAAGGGTGCGCGAAGTGTGGAGGGGCAAGACCCCTGTTTGGTTACTGTGGAGGGGCTAGACCCCTGTTACTGAGAGGGCTCTGCCCTATACTGGTTCTGTGCTATGCTTTGGGCGCACCCGTTAACGGAAACGACTGACCGCGTGCCAGTGTGGGGTAGCTACTCGTGCGTTTATCGCATGTGTCGTAGTCACCGTTACGCCTATCAGCGACCTTGGGGTGGTTGACTGAGGGTAGGACCACCACGAGGGACTCTCCTGGCCAGGAAAGCACCACGTGTTACTTCTACTTTTCGGGAAAGACTACAATCAAGATCGTTCCCGTGAGGAACATTCGAGATCAAGAGAAAGATCTGAGAAATAATTCAAGAATGAGTAAATAGAGAAATAAAGAAATAAAAAAAATAACAGTTACTTGTCCACCTTTACTGTTTTCTTAGCTAGCTGGTTGCAACTCTACTCAGCGTTTCGCTGACGTGTCACATTTGTCACCTTTTTCAGGACCAGGTGTTGAGCAGTCAGAGCTTGCGACTGCGAAGGGTGCTGGGCCTAGTAGAGCCCAATAGTTGTACTTTTGTACCGTTTTTCTATAGTAGTGAGTATTTCTATTTCACTTGTACTCTTTTATTGTAATCTTCATATTCTGTACCTGTTTGTAATTTCTCTACTGTTGTGGTAGTATGTACTGTAATAGTTCTTTTCTTTACTGCTGTACTTTTGTTACTGTTAGTTACTTGCATGGTGAATGTGGTTTATTTTACTACTTTTTGGTTACTTTCTCATTGGACGACTGGGTCTTGGGATCAGTCGAGTCGATCCGATTCTCGTGTACTGTAGGGATTCGGGAACCGGGTCGTAACAAGGACCTACGGGACCAGATCAAATCTCATAATCATCATGGAAATCTAGCCCAC
This sequence comes from Thalassia testudinum, assembly GCA_037157565.1. Taxonomy (NCBI): domain Eukaryota; kingdom Viridiplantae; phylum Streptophyta; class Magnoliopsida; order Alismatales; family Hydrocharitaceae; genus Thalassia; species Thalassia testudinum. The sequence continues at coordinate 62,771,840 of JAZHRO010000022.1, read as the reverse complement.
TTCATCAGATGGAGCAAAGGCCAGGATAAGGGTAAAAGGCTCATGGAGGGTTCAAAAGACTATTACAAGGAAAAGCTTCAGCATTTCCGTGCAGTCGACATGGTACTCGTTGAAGGCTCGGAGCCCAACGAAGATGCGGCTCACCGCTTCGAGCAGGCAGTATCCCCCCTGCTCCCCCTAACTGAATACCATCACCAAGTCCTAGCGGCCTGGATTGCCCCAGCAATTTCGCCACCCACCCCCAATGGGCGTGGAGGTCGAAGTAATTTTCGACATCAACACCGCTCCAAGTTGGCAGTCTAGCCCTACCAGGCAGCAACTAATAGCTCTTTCCCCACCCTCCAGTGGGACGAGAGAGGCCCCGTCAAGCAGGCGGACTCCTAACTGTTTGCCACCCTCCCAAGTCTGTCGGAGCATACTGACTCACTATTGGTAATGCAACTACTAGCAAGGTGACAACAATCCCGGTTCCTCGTTGACGAAAGAAGTGCCATGGACGTCCTCTTCCTCAAAACCCTACACCACTTGGTTTTCAAGGAAGAGCACCTCTCCCCTTCGGTTCACCCGGTTGTAGGATTCAGCAACTACAAGGTAATGCCAAAAGGAGAGATTAGCCTCCCCTTGTTCGTGTGCGACAGGGACAGGCACTTCAATCGACGGCCACGTTTGTAGTGGCCAGATTAACAATGGCATTCGACGACATCATCAGCTACCCCACCAACCATGCCTTCCGACTGATCCCTTTATCATACTTTCAATTTATGCTTTTCTAGTCTCCACTCAGAGTAGGAATAGTGCACGACGATTAGTCAGCTGGGCGCGAGCTCCTCAGGATCGAGTTGGAGTGGTCCTTGGAGCCAAAGCCCTCCAAGTCAATGAAATGGGGGAAGAAAAGAAGCCAAGTCCAGGTGATCCAGCAGGAAGTAATCCCAACTAATCTGCCGACGACTTCGGGACTACAACCAGCTCTTCAGCCATGGCTATACAAATGTATCCCGACGACACTGCTAAGCTCGTCCAAGTCGAAGCAGACCTTGTACCCTTTGAGGTACAAGAGTTGCTGCTTCTGCTCCGAGCCAACGTGGACATTTTCGTTTGGTCTGCCAATGACCTGCCCAAAGTAGACTCGTCCTTGATTCAGCATCATCTGAACATTCAAGCGAGCACTTGCATAGTCAACCAAGCATGCAAGCATAAATTGATTGAGCAATGGCAAGTGATGAGAGCCTCATCATGAACCCTAACTAGCATATTTTGACCTAAATAAGTATACAAAAGCTCCTACAAAACCTAAGGGAAAGCCTAAATCAAAGAACTCTAAATTTGAGTATAAAGCAACTCACAAGGGGTAAAACTGTAATTTTACCGATGCAGTACACAAACAGAATGTCTAAAGGTCTAAACAAAGGTCAAATGGGCTTACTAAGAAAGAAAGTAGGATGATTTGATCCGAAAAAGGGTATAGCAACTTCTAGGAATTAAATGACATTCTATAACCCTAAAATAAATCTGCTCTAATTCACGAAGTTTCAGATAAGATAAAAATCAATTAAACCCTCTAAAATTCATGAAAAAACATCTCCTAGAGTTTAGAACCTTCAGTTTGTCCATTGGAACCTATCTTGACCTAGATTGAGAACCATACCCAATTTTTGACCTAATTTAGGTTTTTGTGCAAATTGACTGATCAAACATGGTCAAACCTAAAATCAAACTTCACCATGGGATTCCTTAGGTCTAAATTAGGTTTGTACCAAAATTTGGACCTAAGGGAAGGCCATTTTGACCTACTTTACAAATTGGTTTTCAAGAATTACTTTTTGACCCTTAACTTTTTGAACCCTTGCACTTAGCCCCTCATCTTTCCCTTAGTTCTTTACAAGCCGGTCCCTCTGCCACCCACAGCAGCTGCCCATGCCTCCGACGACTTTGCGCGGAGGATGGCGCCGCGCAGGGTATGGGGACTGGCCCTAGAAACGAGAGGGGGGTCCCCTGCGTTGTCCTCTTCCGCATGGACCCTCTCCCATGCCCGGTCGATGCCCATACCTCTCGTGCGAACGCGCGAGAGGCATGGGTCTCTTCTCCAGCCACTCTCCAGCGGACTGCCCACGCTTCCTCCTCGAGATCTCCTCCTCGCCAACATCTATTTAAGAAGCGGCTGGGGCTACTGGTTTCGGCAAGCCTATTTTGGACGAAGAAAATGCTCAAATTTCTTCTCCTCCTCCTCTAGCCGCTTGCCTGTAGGCTCCGGTGACCCTCCACCTACTCTCTCATCGTCCTTCCACCATACTAGTGGCAGGGTTACCTCCGCCGTCGTCCTTCACACCTTGCCGTACCAGCAGGTGCCCTCTAATCGTTCTTCCTCGTCGCCATCCCTTCCCCTCGGCACCTTCGTCTCCGGTGACGGCAACACAGTCGTTCGCTACCACCGCTTCCCTACCCTTCGTCCAGAGATTCATAGATAAGTTCTCTCTCCCCCCCTCTTCATTTCCTCTCTTTTAAATCACATTTTCGACCCCTCTACACCACTGCCCACCGCCACCTTCTCCACCTTTGGCAGACCACCGGCAAGGTGTTCCCGCCACTCCACGCCTCCATCCACCTCGCCAAACCCCTCAAAACCTCTGCCATCATTCACTAAGCAGTTTCCCCATCTCCATTGACCGCCAACACCTCTATATTCTCCCACCAAACACACCCAATTCCACGGCCGCAGTAAACCCTAGGCACGCTCACACAGGCATTCCCACACCTCGCCGACCACCTCTGCACATTCGCCGCACCTTGGCGAAGCTCCCTGAGCTTTGTAACGTGGCCACGAGGCCGTTTTGGTGCTTTCAAGTTCTAGGGGCTCGCCACCATTGACGAGCAGGTAGAAGCTGCTTTGCAAGCTTCTCCAGGCCGTAACGCTCCAGGTCAAGAAGGCACGGCTTGGTCTCACGCAGACACCCAGGCCTTTGATTGGCTTCGAGGATCCTCGCAACAGCTGCAATTGAGAAGATCAACCTCTGCAGGTGAGTGTAATAAGCAGGTGGGACGTTTAGTCCCACCTCGGAAGTGGGTGAGTGAGCATGGCAGCATAAATTGAATTCTTGCATAAGGCTTATCACCTTCGATACATAGGGGTCAGGTCCCTCGCCCACGCACGCAGCGCGCCACGCACTCGTGCCTGCCCTCACCTGCGCTCACACCCCACAGGTCTGGGTCCAAACCCGACTACCCTACCGTGAACTCCTCGCCCACCACCGCACGCCGATGGACCTAGTCCCGGGCGCGCTACCCGACCCGTATACCCGCGAATGCTCTGGGAGCGAACCTTTGAGAGAGAAATAGAGAGAGAGAGACGCGGGGCAGGTAGGGGTTAGGTTTTGCCTAACCGTGTAACGCGCAGGGAAGCAGAGGAGAAGAAGAAAGGAGGAGGAGCGAAGCAGAAGAGAAGAAGAAGAGCCGCAGCTGCTGAAGAGAAGAAAGAAGGAGCTGCAGAGAGGAAGAAACCAAAAGAAGAAGGGAGTTGCTGAAGAAAGAAGAAGGAAAGGCAAAGGAGCAGCTGAGGACACTTAGCCTCACAGAGCAGCTGAAAGAGGAAGAGGAAGACAGGAGGGAGGAAGCTGCAGAGAAAAAAAAGAGAAGGAGGAGAGCCGCAGCAGCAGAAGAAAACAGGAAGGCCGAGAAGCCAACTGAAGGAGAAGGCACAGTGCAAGAAGAAGCTACAAGGCACTGTAGAAAAGGGGCTGATAAGGCATCTGATTCAAAGAATTAGACGTCCGAGAAAGGAAAGGCAGAGAAAGAAGAGAAGGAAGAGCAAAGAAGAAGAGAAGAAAGAAAGAAAAAAAGAAAAGAATTTTTTGTTCATTCTCTCTCTTTAATTGTTGTAAAATAGTATATCATAGTGAATTATGAATTTGTATGCTTCTAGAATTACGTTTGCTCCCTGAGTTTGACCTCGGGATATTTTAAATTTCAAGTTATAAATTTTCATTTGTTTTTGCGGAGAGTTCATCTATATTACAACGAGATATCTATTAAAACACGATCAAGCCACCCTCGCGGAAGCAACAGGCAACTAAAGCTAAAGTCCAAAAGCTCCTAGAAGCAGGATTCATTGAAGAATTTCTGTACCCAGCATGGCTTTCGAACGTAGTAATGGTAAAGAAGGCCAACAGTCAATGGCACATGTGTGTCGACTTTACCAACCTGAACGAAGCATGCCCGAAGGATGAGTTCCCCTTACTGAGGGTGAATTCCCTAAGAGACTCCTGTAGCAGACAATCCCACATGTCCTTCCTGGATGCCTACAGTGGGTACCACCATATCAGCCTCACTCCAGCGAATCGGCCTCATAACTCCTTTATCACTAATAAGGGCCTGTTTCAATATAGAGTCAAGTCCTTTGGCTTCAAAAACACTTAGGCAACTTATCGGTGCCTTGTAAACATGGTTTTCTCAAAAATAATAGGAAAATCATTTGAGGTGTACATTGACGATATGCTTGTGAAGGAATCTAATTTCCCTCAACACCTAGAATATTTGGTGAAGGTGTTCCAGATTCTAAGGAACACCTGCCTCTACCTGAACTCTGACAAGTGTACCTTTGGGGTCTCAGTTGGCAAGTTCTTAGGGTTCCTAGTCGCTAATTGGGGAATTGAAGCCAACCGGGACAAAATCCAGGCAATTGTAGACCTGCAACCGCTAGGCACCTTAAAAGGGATGCAGTCGTTGTTCAGCAAGATCACCTCGTTAAGACGATTCTTGTCTTGATCCTCTGACAAATGTCTCCCCTTCTTCAAGTGCATAAAGAAAGGCAAAGGCTATAATGCTGCCTATTGGACTCCTCACTGGCAGAAAGCCTTAGAGAAAGTCAAAGACACACTTCGAAGTCCCCTTGTTCTAATGACCCCCCAACCTGGGGAAATTCTTTCGCTATATCTAACCACGTCTGTCTCCATCGTCACTGTCGTCTTAGCCGGCGACCGGGGAGGATCTCAGCGACATGGGTACTTTGTCAACAAAATCTATCAAGGCATGGAAGCTAAGTGCATGGTCATTGAGAAGTTGGGGTTGGCTCTGGTCACTGCAGCCCGAAAGCTACGCCCATACTTCCAACCCCATACGATAATGGTCCTGTCAGACTACCCCCTCCAACGAATGATACATAAGCCCACAGGGTCTACATGACAGATCAAATGGGCTATGGAGTTGACATAATTTAATGTAAAATATCAGCCAAGGAAAGCAATCGAAGGACAAGTCCTGGCAGATTTCATGGCTGAATTCACAAACCCCGATGCCTCCCTCACACTCCCTTAGCGGCTATATGTTGACGGCTCGTCTATGACAGCAGGATTTGGAGCCGGGATAGCTCTAACCGCTTTAGACGGCGTTACTCATAAGTACACCATAAAATTGGACTTCCCTGCATCCAATAACCAGGTGAAGTCAGAGGCCATGATGGCAGGCATCCGAATAGCCAAATCCACAAGAGTCACCTCACTAGAGATTTACACGAACTCCCAGCTAGTCACCAACCAAATAAATGGCGAATACCAAGCTCAGGATCCAAACATGATCATAAACGCTGACAAAGTCAGAAGGACCTGGCAAATTTTAAGACTGTCTCGATTATGCGAGTGCCCCGAGCAGACAACCCCCTGGTGGACACGTTAGCTAGACTTGTTGCTACCATCCCTCAGGGACAAGAAAAGGACATCTGCCTTCAAACCCAAATATGAATCCATTTCACTCAAATATCTTATACCTAAGCCAAAAGCCGGGGTCAAATTACATATTATTCTTTATTTTATCCTCGAGGAAAGAAGTTGCCTATTCTAATAGAATTTCTACCAAGGGTTAAGTACGAACTTTAAATGTAAGTTGGTTTTTCACTTGGATCCGTTACCTAAGATACTCTCACTTCATTTTCACATTTGTCTGGATCTCTAAATTTTTGGAATAAGAAAAGTAGAAATCTTTGGTCACTTTCATCGTTTTTCACTTTTGCTTAGGACTAACAAAACTTAGCAAGGAGGCATTTGATAAGTCCACTTTAGTAGACCATTATTTGGCCTAAGTACTCTTTGATTATGTGTTCCTAGTTTCTAATTGCTTAAGAGATAAATGGTAATTCATTTAGTCTGCGTAAACTTTTATGTACCAATTTCACAACTAATACATATTGTTACGATTACCCATTTGGTGGATGCAGGCTAGATGCAAGAATCATTGAAACATGGAGGGCATTGTTCGCAAATAGGATCGGCCATTGACAGCCGTCCAACTGCATTTTATAAGACGTCCTAAACTAAGTTTGGACATCTGATGACCAGAAATCGTGGTGCTGCCATTTACAACTTTTAAGACGTCCAGAACTCAGTCTGGACATCTGATGATGTTGATGGTAACTGCACCGCCTTTCCACCGCCACAAGCTCACCAGCCCGAACCAACTACTCGCGATTCTCCCCAAATGGTTGTAGAAGATTCCAGTGGAAGAGAATAAATCGAGGTTTTTTTTTTAAAGGAGAAGAAACCAATTGCACAGGGGCGATCTAAATCTTCTTCCTCGTCTGGCATCGTGCCCATCGTAGACACCATGGTCGGAGCGGGCACTGTCGATTGAAGCCAACATCTTCGTCGCCACCTACACCCGGTGGTGCTCGGTGATAGAGAGCACCACACCACCATCTTCTTCAATCTCCACCAAAAATTCCCCCCATCACCACCACCAAAACCCAACCATTGTTCACCTTCTACTCCCAAAGGAACCCAAAGCAAACCATCTTCCCCCAACCCCACAGCCACCTCTCGTCGCAGCCAATTCCACTGTCCACCACCATCAACATCTCCACACCATCCACTCCGTCATTTTTCTTGTTCACCACTTGCAATCTCCCAAAGGAACCCAAAGCCAGCAACCACCGCTCCGCACTGCTCGCCCTCCTCCAGCCTCCTTGAGTCACTCCATCACCACTAGCATGCATATCACATGCTTGCCAACAAGCCCCACCGTCCACGGCACCTTCCCGGCCATCTCCACGAAGACACTAGGGACCCATCGCCACCAACGTCACGTCCTCCAATCGACCACCGACTGCCATCTTAGCCCACGCTGAGACCATCAACGCAAAGCCCTCGTCGAGACGGACCTCTAGCCGCAACCTCGCCGCCAACCATCCCTCCTGCCGTGTGCACAACCAAGGGGAAGCAAATCCCCTGTTCTTCCTCCAATTAAAAATTACGTACATTGCCATTACCAAATCCACTATTCACTTATTTAAGTATATTTATATTGTGCCAAATTTATGAACTGTCCCTATCAATCTCTCTTTTTCTATCTACTTCTTTCTCTTTACATATCTCTCTCTTATTCTAACAACCTTTTATTGAAATTTTTGAATCTGTTTGAGGCAAAGATGATAGGGAATTAGTTGTGTGTTTATTGGGCTTAAACCTCTTTGTCGATACGATACTCTGATTTTGTGGTTAGATTTAATTATTTACTATTTTAATTGAGAGATTTTCCCCACGTAATTTCAATGACAAATCATTTTTGTTGCTAATATCTTCATTAAGAGAAAACCTCTCTATCAACTACACCCAGGAAGGCCTAGATTCAACTGAACTCAGAGGACCCTATTAGCTAAAAGAGACGGCGGAAAAGTACAGTATAGCCATACCCCCAATAAATGGTGACATGGCCATCGCAATTAATAATCTGACAAAATATGTACCTTGTTAGAGAGCCTATCCCGTCAGAAGATCTCGTAAAAAGATCAACTCCAGCACTATAAATAGCAAAGAGAGGCCCTCAAGGCCCACTCCTAGGCAACTCAAGAGAAAAAGAGAGACTGTAATCCTATTTCTTACTAGTACATACTTGGAAGCATTCTCCTCTCTCCAAATGTACACCCCTTGTGATGGAACTAGGTCACCAAATCCTTTGCCTCTTGTGCGATTGCTTGAACCCTTGGGTTGGACCCTCCATTCACATAGAAGGTTCGATCGTTTGAGTTGTTGAGTCGAACTCTCCAATTCTTGGAGTTTCGATCAGTAGCATATGTGAAAGTAAAGAATGTTAGTAGGTATTTATTTAATATTAAAAATGAGAGTAAAGGGTGCAGTGGATATTTTTTAATAGTATAGTGAGAGTAAATGTTATTGTGATTTAGTTAGAATGATTTGAGGTAATTATATAAGAGTTTGTGTTGAAATAATGGAAAGAATTTAAACAAAAATTGTAGGTTGGAAAATAACTCCCTTAACTCTATTGCCAAATGGATCCTTAATGTCTATCCGGCAAAAAGAAGACAAAAGAAAACATTAATTTCCTATTTTTCCAAGGAGGGAGCGTGGTTTCCTGTCATTGATTTCCGCATGCAAGAAACAATTCCTTAAAAAGACTTTGCACAAGTTTTTTTTTTAGTCCTTTTTCAAGCCCCTCTTAAAAAAATTAAGGCACACATCTCAAAAACAACTTGTATTATTCATGAGAGCACATGTGCTGTAAACTAAGAACTGAAATGCAAGAGTTAAAAGATAACTTAGATTTTGACTTGCTTCCACCCAAAAAGAAGGGAGAGAGAGGGAGCACAATAAGAAATGTATCGGCAAACATACCCCAAGATTTTTTTTTTATAACATAAACTTATCATTGAAGGAAAGAACTCGATACAAGAGATGCGTCCCAACACGTCCCAAAGGGGAAGGAAGAGATGGAGAAACCTCACCAACGAAAGGAAAAATACATCCCATAGAACGGGGGAACTCAAACAAAAAACGAGGCAAGAAATAAAGGAGAAAGAAAAAGAATGCATCCCAAGATCAGAAACCAGACGACCTCCCGAAGGAGGGTGACCCTACGCTCGTAGGTATAGTAAGGCACCAATGAGACGAATATCGAAGAAACGTGACAACGAGATCGAATAGATCAACCAAAAGGTCGAAATTGAACTCAGTTGTAATAGCCTGAGGTCACACGTGGTCCCCAACAAAAACGACAACACAAAAAAGAAAAAGAAAGGATCAATCCATCAATAATCAAGCAACAACACAAACCGCTGCAGCCTAATCCATGACTTGCGACATTCGTCAATCAATCACAATAAAGCACTGTTGTCGGGTTTTTATTCCCGACAACGGTGCCAAAAACTATGATCAATGACTTTCAATTTGCAATAAAAACAGTGTTTTAAGTGTCGCTGTTGTAGTAAATTTGTCATAAATGTAACCGATGTCTCGTCATTTTTATTTAATTACAATTTTTACTAGTTAGTTTCTATGTCATTCACTGGGAGGCAGTTATTGATATACATCACTCTCTAAGTCCAAAAATATTCTTTTATTCCAAAAATATTAATTTTATTTACAAAATTAATGAATTAATTAATAAATGAAAGAATTTGTTAATTATTTATAAAAGAATCAACTATTTTTACCTACAATACCTTAAACATATGTGTAACAAACAGGCATAAAAAACCAATTAATATAACACCATGTTCATTATTTATAACTACTATAAGTAATACCTAAGTGTCACTACTAAAAAATGGTGATCTGTTGTTGGTTGCGCAAGCGATGGCAAAAATACTTTTCCGTCGCTTATTAATTAAACTGACAATAAATGTTAGACCTTGTATCCCTCGCAGAACCCTCTCCTCCCCCACACTGCGTGCACTCCTTCCTCCTCATCCGCAGAACTCCTCATCGCAGAGCTTCTCGTCGCCGCCCCTCCTCCTTAGGTAACTCCTCCTCCTCCTCGTCGAAAACCTCCTCGCCGCCACCCTCCTCCACGTCGAAAACCTCCTCCTCCTCGTCTTCCTCCTCCTCCTCCTTGCCCCTCCCTTCTTCCTCGCCACCCCCTCCTCTTCCTCCTCCCCGTCCACAACTCGTCCTCCTGTTGCTGCTCCTCCTCCCCTATCGGGCCCCCTCCTCCTACAACTCCTCCTCCCCCTCCATCGACCCCCTCCTCCTCCTCTTCATCCTCCTCAAGGCCCCAAGACCTCCTCCTCCTACCTGCCCTCCTCCGCCGACGCTCCCCTCCTCATTCTCCTCCATGTAGGTATAAAAATAGCTAATAATATCTACTATACTAAATTATATAAACATACTAATACATTTAGTAGCATATATATACGTAGCTATAGCCCTAGTAACATATATACATAACCTAAGGCAAAAATAGTTATCTATACTAACATATATACATCTATATAGTGACGGATATGTCTATCACTAAAGCTGTAGTTTATTTATATACATAAGAGCTCAAACATTAATTACTGTATAAACATATGTGTATTTATTTATTTACATATACTTTATGTACTTTATTTATATACATATATATATTACACTATACTATACACATATATACACACAGACATAGCACTTAGGGAGCGCTCAACACTTAGCCATTTACACGACCTTCACTCTCCTCTCTCCTCTTTGTTACTTCACAACATTTAGATTTTTTAAGTGCACCCTCTCGTTCACACATACTCAAACACTATTCAACCTTCTAAAAAATTAGTTTTAAGTGGGCGGGTCGGCCCAATTTGAAGGATACACGGCACCATAGAGGCGGAACTAGACCTCTACTATTGAGTCGGCCCTAATTTTAATTAGGTACATTTTTTCCATTTTTAGGCCCAATAACAGGCCCACAAGTGCTCACGTGCTGTTGTGTTGCTTTCGTCGAGTTTTAGGAGATGCGCATTGTAGTACGATCAACAAAAACATCATAACATTTAAAATTTGTAAAGTGCTTGAAAATAGAAATTGAGTCCGAGATCGTTTGCAAGGAATAAATATGGAATTCACGCACTAATCACAATATAGAAATAATGAGCACAAATATAAAAATATGTAATGAATATCAGTAATTAAAAATATATTCAATAACAGCCTAAATTGTATCTCAGGAAAGAAAGGGATAAAAAGAATATAAAGGACTATAAAAATGGTGATTTAGATCACCAATTAATTCCTCACATTAAGCACATATCCCAAGGAAATCAGCCAATCAATATCTCAACAATGGTTAGAATCACTAATCCACATCGGATAAGAGCCTCAAATAACTCCATAGTACCAAATCAGACGTCGGATTTAACCCCCAGATGCCTTAAGTGTCCACACCTCAGAACAGGCACAAGGGTGCCAAGCACATAGCAGACTTGAGAAACGCTAAGTGTTGAGCATATAGGCACGCATCTCGAGGAAAAACCTACTCGTACCTCTTCAGTTTCTCTTTCTTTCATCCTTAAATCCAAATATAAGATAGTCGTGTATATAGGTAATTGAGTTGTGAACAAAAGACCAAACCCACCGACGTGGTGTAGCGGGTGAGGTGTGAGAGGCATGTGAGATGAAGGGACCTCACCCCCGTGTCTGAGGTAAAGAAGCTATGTGATAATTTCCTTTTATATGGTTTCCTAAGTCTTCTCCTCTACGATGTGGGACTATACTCGTGCAACTTTGTTGCTTGAAGGTGCGAACTTCCTTCACTCAATTGCTGCTACGCTTTGCCGTGCTCATCCAATTGTTGATGCAAATGTCTTCGTGGATGGATTCCGAATGCATCGAAGGTGGAATTGAAGCTGGAGGCAAACGGAGTGTGATGGATGGAGCTGGGGAAGACAACGGCGCAGACGGAGTCCAGCGAACCCTGAAACACAAAAGTATGGCCTCTTGGCCCTGTCCGAATTGCTCAGTAGCTTCGTCGTAGGATGGTAAGTGTAGTGGCGGTGATTTGAGGGCGTTTGGTGGTCAGTGCCAGTTTGTCGGTGACAGGTGGAATGATCGACCACGGTTCGTATAAAAATATGTCGTTATCGTAATATATGTCACAAATACTAACCGTTGTCGCGTCAATTTTATTTAATTACATAATTTTTACTGGTTTATTCTAGGTCGTTCACTGGGAGGCAATTATTGACATACATCACTCTCTAAGTCCAATATTATTCTTTAATTCCAAAAAATTGATTTAATATAAAATAATGAATGAATGAATAAAAGAATGAATCAATTTTATGCACTGGAATAAATTACAAATCAATACAATTCTTGAAAACAACTATGTACAAACAAGCATCAAAAACTATAAATACATACTCTATACTGTCTATTTATATCTTATACTAATAATACTTAGATATATGTACCATAGTAAGTAATAATATACACTATACTAACTTAAGTTTACTAACATTTACAGTAACATAAAATGTATGTACAGTGACATATATAAGCGTCGCTAAACCTTAGAAAAACTACATACAAAAACTAGGGTAAAAATAGGATTTATACTGACGTTTATCCTATCTACAGTGACGGATACATATGTCACTAAAGCTATTCTGTATTTATATACATATATATATAACTCAAACATCTACTCTACGTATACTCATATCCTATTTACATTTATACTATATATTATATATCTATACTATATACACATTTACATCTGTATATATATATATACACGCACACACTCACAGTGTACATATATACACTACACACAGGCTTGGATCTCTTCTGTGTTTAATTGTTGATTACTGTTCATCTTTAACAAAAAATAATTCTTAATTGGCAAGTGGCCTTTTCGAGGGGTATATAGCACCCTCAAGGGGTGGGACTAGACATCTACTAATGCCACTCACAATTCATTATTAAGCCTCTTAATTCCAGTTTAAACTCATTACTGGGCCAATGCACAGTGCTAGGCCCCCAGCCCGCACCACACTTAAGCCTCAATGCCAAATCAATTCCAATGTCATGCTTAGAGGGTATAAGATGGGATAGGTTTCAGGCGCCCAGTGTCTATGTCGATTGGAGAACGGGATAAGTAAAAACAATTTAAGTGCCCTCAAATGCCTCTCCACGCCCGATGTGGCCCTATGTTTAGCGCCCCACAGGCGCTGCAGCTGAAGTGCGCACGTCTAATTTCATAATTTTGGCCCTCGATTCAAGGGTCATAAATTATTAGAATTTAAAAATAAAATTAATTACGTTTACTACATAAATAAATTATTCAAAGTTTACAATTTATATATACTGATTTTTGGGTTTATTTCTTAATTAACGTATAAATTATTTAATTAATAGTCTAATTGATACTGTACAGTATTAATATACATATTAAAGTATTTAATACACATTTTTATTTTATTTTACACAATTTATTTTAATTTATTTACATTTAAATAGTTAATTTCAGGGTGTTTTCAGATGATTTAAGTATAAATAGTATGATACATTATAAATATACTTAAATTAGTCTTATTTACTTAAAATACTACAATACAACTATACAGTATAAATTATCTCAGTTATAACTTAATTTACTAATTTATTTTAATTTAACTTAATTACTTAGCTAGTAACTTAATAAATTAATTATTTATTATATATACATAATTAAAATATGATACAGGGTTTTTAATATACATAATACATATATAGATATGTATATACAGTATCATTAGTAAATACAGTTATTTACAAGGTTTTATAGTACTTATAAGTTAGTATAAATAATAAATAGTTATATGATTAAGTTATATACAGTTTAAATAATATTAAATATTTAATTTGCAGTATAAGATATATATATAAGTTATTTATACCTATTATACATATATTTTACAATATATATACATATATCTTAGAGTATAGCTTATATTTACAAGTATATGCATAATATACATAGTATTTTTAGAGTTTTTCTACTTTTTATGGCTTTTATGTGTTTTATAGAGGGAGGAGGTGAGAAAGAAAGAAATGGATGAGAGAGAGAATGTGTTTTTTGATATTTTCTTTTATTAGGTTTAAAGGTATACTAAACCGTCGACTGGTATGCTCTATCAAGTCGGAGATTTAGATGACCTCAAAACTTTTCACACACCTAGAAATATAGTTAATCCTAATCGCTACACATTTATTTTATTTTTTTGAATTTTTTATAATATTTTTATTTATGTGCAAAGTTCATACAAGTAAGGCCTAAAAGAGGTATTAACATGAAAACCTAAGGCCTCATAGAGAGTTTAAAGGGCTGAAAAGATTGTGCCAGGGATCAGAAATCTTCCAAACATGCTGTAGATGGTATTCAATCAGGCAAGCATGAATTTCAACCCACAATTGCACTAATTTTGATTTTTGGATAGTTAACTATATGTATAGCTGACAAAGGATTTTGAATCTAAATTACAAGATATTCAAATTGAATCTAAAGATCATTTTAAGGTACATGAAAGCTTGTACATGTGTTCTAACACTACACAACAGTTCAACTAATTTAAATAACTCAAAACCTAGCTGAAGATTCCCTACTCGGAGGGAGTGACGTAATAATTGCGGAAATAAATATAAACAATCTCATAAATTAGACAAACACACAAGTACACAAGTATTTTTTAGGTGGAAACCCAAACCGGGTGAAAACCACCACCTAACCCTCTCGAGTTAAGATTTTCCGATCAACCAAGTTGATCAAAATCCACTAAACGAATCACTTTAAACCGAGGGTGATTCAACCTCAATTACAACTACGCTACTTAGACGAGGGTAGAGTACCTCAACCCCTTCTCTCCACAAGAAGGATTTTGTCTCGCGAAGGAGACGGGAATTCGCAAAGCGAATACTCAACCAAATAACAAAGATAAAACAAGTAATCCTATAGAGCCAACAAAATAATTTTGAACCTAAGCTTCTATAGGAAATAGGATGCTTCCCTTTGAAAGGAGTGCGTCGACGACGCGGATACGTGTGCCACGCGACGGCGCAACGTCGCTCTCGTGAACAACAGCGGGAGAGCAGGTGCGCAACAACTTGATGCTCTCAAGATGAAGAATTAGAGCTTAGAGAGCAAGAGAGACACAAAATGGTTTGAAAGTGTATTGCAAGGTGTGTCTTGTGTTTCTTTTGGTGTGTGTTAGTGTGTCAAAGGCTCCCCTCTATTTATAGAGGCCTTAGGAAGGCTTAGAAAAGCTTCCATAACCGTTGGGTGCAAAGTCCAAGTGAATCAGCTCGAAATCAAGAACAATAATTGTTCTGATAGCTTATCAGACGTCTAATTCTATCATCAGACGTCTAGAATATCACTTTAAGACGTCTGAAAATATGGTCAGACGTCTGATTTTGGGCGGGTCTCTTCCTGACTTGGATCAGATCTAAACAGGGTTCTAGCGCAAGTCCATCAGACGACATACAGGACGTCTGGCACTATGTCTGGACGTCTGGAAACCTACTTTTTCGTGAGAATGGATTTGCAACAGCTACAAAATCTCTGAGAAGAGATTTTCGGGTCAGTCGAGGCAAAACGATCAATTATCAGACGTCTAGAAAGGCCTAAGGACGTCTGATAAGGCTCTAACGATCATATCCTGGAGTGTTTGCTAAGAGAGCCAACGGTCCACTAATTGGACGTCTGGCAAAGTCATCAGACGTCTCCTAAGACGTCTGGTCTAAGGTCTGGACGTCTGATTTCATTAGACAGAACTAACTTGTCCATCCTAAATGTTATCAGACGTCTGAATCAACAGTCAGACGTCTTAAAACACTTTATCAGACGTCTGATTTGGGAATTAGACGTCTGGAAATGCTATTTAAACCCTATATTGGTTTTCTAAGTTCTCTACAGAAAACCTAAGTATCCTAGGGTTGTGCTGGTGTTCCTAGGACTACTGTTAGGGTACTTTGAGGCTCTTTAACATAATTTTCTGAGGAAATAAAGAGCAAGAAAAATAACGACAAATGTACATGAAAAGAATAAAATGGAATTCTATCATATTCTTCTTGTCCTTCCATCTTCAATCCATCGCTCCTCGCGAATCTCCTCTGTTTTCTATCAAGCTCCTCCAATCCATCCTGGATGCGAGCTTGAACTCCGTCTAAACACGTCTCCATTTGCAATTGGCCTAAAATCTAAGACTCCAAGTGCAAATGTTAAATAACACGTGTTTTGTTATCATCAAAATAAATGATCGTGGTGCTCTAGCACCAACAGCTACTGTCCTAATGAGTTTCCATCAAGGAGCAACAGCTACAGCAACTGCAGCAGTAAACAAAATAGCAATAGCAGCAACTGTAGCATCAGCTGCTGTTCAAAGCCGTCCAAGGCACTACTTGGATGTCTTAAAACAATTTAAAGTGGCTACTGTAGAAACCAATGCTCAATTTTAGTAAATCAGACTTGAGGATTTCAGTAAGAAAAACACATTTCCAGCAGCTCTGAAATGGAAATCTCAGTAGCTACTAAGATGTCCTAATCCAATCCATAATCTTTGTCATAGACAACAAGGATCATGGGATTAGATTGGAGATCAATCCAAAAAAAATGTCGCTGCTATGCAGCATTTTAATATGTGAAATTAGGATTCAAAACACATAATCAACACCTCAAAAAACTAATAAGACATCAAATTCACTTGAAAATCAGTTGGAAACATTGAATCTTCACCAAAAACCTTTAAACCTTGATCCCCATGTCAAATCAAAGAGAAAACACCGATTTGACCTCTTCCTTATGCTATAGACAACATGAAGGAAGAGTTCAAATTAGTCCATTAAAGCCAACAAACTTGAATCCCAAATGTATAAAACCTTAAGGGATATTGAGAATCCCTTAGGTGAGAAGTCAAAATTTCAAAAACTCAAATCTACACAAAAATACTAGGTAGAGCCTCAAATCAACAAAGTTGATTCTCCTTGGCTCTACCACACATTCAAATCCATAAAATCCCCAATTCAAGCCAAATTCAGACATGGCTCATCTGAGGAAGAATTTTTCATAAGGAACATCTCAAATTCACATCCATGATCTGAATTACATAAAAACATATCAACTTGCTTGATCAAAACTCTTCAACGCTCAATTGGATCAAAATCTCGTGATCTTGCATTGAGAACCAAATTAAAAATCGATCAAGCAAACCAATTCAATTCAAAATTCAGATCAGGGGTCTTTGTGGATTTCTGAGATGGATGGGAAACCCCTAAATGGATTTTCAGTGCAAATCCTCATCTCAAAGCTAGAAAGCAATGGGATGAGGATTTGACTCTTATGAGTGGGTGGATTGCGAACTAAAAATCGAGGTGAATTAGAATGCAAAATGGAATTGTGAAGAGGGAGATCAGTAACCTGCGAGTGAGATGAAATCATCTCCTCTGATCTAAAGTGATCAGAGGAGGTGGATGTGTGAATTCTACTCTAATCTACTCCTAAGCTAATGATCAAACCAGTGGATTTCTAACTGATCTACTCCTAACTAAGCTACTATATACTACTTGCTACTCTAAACTACTCTAACAAAGTAGGAAATCCTAATCTAATCAGATGAATGGGACCTTTGGAGAAGATCTGCAAATGGTGGCTGCAGCGACGAAGGGGGGAGGATCTCCAGCGGATTGAAAGTCCACTAGTGGGACTCAAGGTTGCCTTCAGGTGCTATGTGGTCCTTAGTGGCGAGGAGAGTTGGAGAAGATGAAGTTCCTTTGCTCATGGCGCCAGAACAGGATCGGGTGGAGAGGAGAAACTGGAGAGGACGAAGAGATCAGCCTCAAGGAAGTAGGAGAGGAGGTTGATCCCTTGCGCACGAGGCATGGGAGCTCCTTAAGTAGAACGATTAGTGAGTAAGGTCACTGCGAGGGTGAAAATAGGCACTTAGGCCATTCATGGTGAGGATTCAAGGGTAGGAGCATGCGAAGAGTTAAAATGAAAAACCACCGTTAGATCAGATCTGGGGGAAGGGGTGATCGCACGCGAGGACTCGCACGAAGGTTCGCTTGAATGTGAGCCACAAATCGAGGGAACAAAAGAATGAACGACCATGATGGCCTCAATTCTTCGTGGTGAACAGTGCTCATGCGAGCTGCAGGTGTTGTGGGATCTAATAGTGAAATTGCGCAGAAGGCCCCTCAACGAAGGGGTAGAAATATTTCAAGGCAACCCATTAGTGGTTAAGGTTACAGAGCGGTCCTTATGGGCTTGCAAATAGGTCTTTGCATCCTACAAATAGGTCCCTGGAGAGATTTCTAAGGCTGAAATGTTATGACCTAAGGACTTAAATGAAAATCTTTAAGTGCAAGGCATTAATGATGTCCAAATGCAACCAGGTTTTTAATGAAGCTTAATTGAACATCTTAGAAGTTAATTTGCTTATGATATGGAGTTTCGAGCTCATTAGTGTGTTTAATTTTACTTTTGATATGGAGTTCCAAGCTCATTAGTGTGTTCAATTTGCAATTGAATCACCATTTTGTATTTAATAATAGAATATCTCAATAATTGACCTAATTATGCATTTTAGCGTCAAATTGACGTTTTAGGTCTTTTTCTCTATTTCCCACACTTAACCTTTTTATGTGTTAATTCTATAGTGTTTAACCTAGTTTCTAGCTTGACTTAGGCGATTTAGCTATGATGAGTCACAACTCATCAACGGGGAAGGTGACTGGAAGTGGGTTTGGTCGATGGGAGTGTTCAGTGGATGAAAACCCTAATAATGTTTGGGCTTTTATTCTATGGAGTACGGTAAAGCTTTTGAAGGTGGAAGTATGGCATATAGTGTTCTGTGGCGACGTAATGGCCTCGTCGGAGGCACTACCATCGCAGAAGAAGATAATGGGGAAGGCAATGATATAGTGGTCGATTTGAAGAGTTAAGAAGTGGATTCTAACCTAAAGAAAAAGAGGGAGAGATTGGCCTAATCAAAGGGATGAAAGGGGAGGAATGGCACTGGCTATGATTGACCGACGTCGAAGATGGTGAATTCTCTAGTGGGAGAGACGGCGAGGAGGAAGGGGATAGGCAGCACTAGCTAATGTGCACTAGACGAAGATGAAGTTGGGGAAAAAGTTCCCTTTGCCTATTGTACATGGCAGAGGGCAACGAAGGAGATCAAGGAGCTCGTTGGAGTCGTGTCGGAGGTAGCCGGAGGGACAGAAGGACAAAGAATTTTAGCCTAGACTGAACTAAGGAGGACGTTGGGAGTTTCATGAGCTTTTATAGAGCTCAAATGTGAGCTCTCAATGAAGAAAGGGGCTCAATTAGCCACGGTCTTAGAGGGAAAAATCCCTCAAATTCCTCGAGCTTGCCTGAGCTTTAGGATCAATTCTGATCCCTCAAATGAGGTTGGTTGGATTCCTTATTGTCTGATCAGCCATCCCTCCAATTTTAGAGGGATTTGGAGTTGATTAAGAGAGATCTCCTCTCTTGAAGGTCTGTTGCAGATCCGTTCACACATCAATGGTGGCAGAGACGTTTTGCGAAGAAGATGAGAAACTTAGGGACCTTCTCGCAATAAAATCGAAAGTTAGGGGTTTAAGTGAGAGAAATAGAGTTTTAAGGGACTAGATTGAAAACTAAGTCAAGATGAATTCTGATTGGACCCAAATTTTGGCCTCAGCCTAATTTGGACCCAAGGAATTTGATGGTGAACTTAGATTTGAGTTTTGACCACGTTTGACTAGGCAATTTGCACAGAAGCCTAAATTAGGGTAAAATCCCGTCTGAAACTCTGTTCCGTGTCAAAATGGGTTCAGATGGTCAAATCAAGGATACCAAACCTCCTAAAATATTTTTATATGAATTTTAGGAGGTTTAGATTATCCTAACTAGAACCTATTCAATTTAAGCGGGTCTGAAATTAGGATTTTAGTGTGCTGTTTTGGTTCTCGGAATGTGTGAAACCCTATTTCTGTCTGTGTGAACCCACTCTTTATACTTTAATGCTTATTTGACATTCAATTAACCCCTAGGTGACCCCATAGTTACTCTGCATTCATGATGTGATGTTAAAACTAGATAATTAACCATATTTTGATGTTTTCTTCTCAGAATGGATTTGGGTGGAATTACTGTCCTCAAGCAATTATTCAAGAGCATTTATCACTTGATTCCAACTAATTAAAGCTAGTTATGGTTAATGATGGTGTTACCATCACGCGCCCATATACCCGTGCACACGCATGCACTCATGCACGCCCGTAGGCACACTCGGCATGTGAATCGAGGAACCAAGTAATGCTCATAGAGTTGCACCCTACACTAACGACCGAGAGGCCATCAGTGTAGAACAACTTATATGGCAAAGAGTAGTTGTTAACAATCGATGTGGAGCTATTGTGAAGCGCCTAATTAGCGTGATGTAGCATTTGAATGCGTGGATTTTGGCCCTCGATTCGAGGGCCATAAATTATTTTAAAATAAAAATAAATTATATGAATACAAATTCCTTATATAGAGTTATCTAATTGTACAATTAATGTAGAGAAATAAGTTATTTAGATATATAATCAAATTATTTAAAGTTATGAAATTATACATGTTAATTTAGAGGTTAATTGCATAATTAAAGTATAAATTAGTAATTAATTATACAATTGACTTAATACAAACTTAATTTATATAATAAATTATTTATTACACATTTTTATTGTATTTTATAAATTTTATTTTAATTTATTTACATTTAAATACATATTTTAGATAGTTGTACACATAAATAATTTATAAATACCATAATACACTATAAATACAGTATAAATAGGTTGAAAATACTTAATATAATATAATACAAATGTACATTATAAATTACTTTATTATTAACTAAAATTACTAATTCAGTTTATTTTAAGTTAATAACTTAATTGCCTACTGTAATTACTTAACTAAATTAAATTACGAGTATTATACAATATATATTACATGGTTAAATATGTATATACAGTATTAGACATGGTTATGTACATATAGATAGGTTTATATAACTACTTAGGATATTATACATTTAGTTAATATAAATTAATAGATAATTATACAATAAAGTTATATATACAATAACTCATCTTAAATATTTAATTTAATATATAGAGTACATATATAGGTTAACTATGGACATTATATACATATTGTATACTATTTACATATAGCTTAGGTTTAAATTAGATTATACAAGTATATACATAGTATATAAGGTATTTTTGGGTGTTTTTGGGTTTTTTCTAATTTTTATAGTTTTTATATAGATAGTAGAGGAAAGGGATGAGAGAGAAAAAGTGAGATGAGATAGGAAGAAGTATTTTCGATGTTTTTGAACTTAGGTCTTTTATTAAATTTCAAAGTAGATCAAACCATCGGCTGGTATGTTCTACCAAGTCGAGGGTTTGGAATACTTTGCAACTTTATATACACCTAAAAATATATTTATTCCTACTCAAGACACCTTTGTTTTATTTTTTTACAATTTTTTTATAATTTTTTATGTTTTTACAATCTCACCCAATGAAGTCTTGAAGAGAGTTGGGAGCTAAGAACCTAAGCCCTGAAATTCACTTCTAATGGCTGAAGATGGGGTTTGGACACTCAGAACTGTCCAAACATTAGAATGCAACATTTCCAAACACTAAAACATAGATTTCAACTTCAATTCCACTAAAATCACCATTTAGACAAATAATGCATTAAAAATGCTGACAATGGATTTCAAATCTAATTTACAGGCAATTCTCATCAAATTTAAATGTAATTCAAGTACATGAATGCTTCACATCAAATTATAACAATAAACATCATGTCAACTTCTTTAAATCCCTAATTCTAACCAATATCCACATGAATCATCATGTTCCAGACCCTGCTGCTGCTGTGAAAATAGTAGCAACTTAATGAACTGCTATAAGTGAAAATCAACAGTTGATTGCTGCTCCTTTGCTGCCTCAAATGATCAGACGTCTTAACCTCTTGATGTAGCTATTGCTGCTATTTTAGCAGCTACTCAACCATAAATCAGGAACTAGAAAGTACTACTGCAACTCTGATTAGATCAAATAGATCTGATTTGAACTCTTTAAAACCCTCTCAGAATTGGAAAAATAAATCTAAGAGCTAAAAACTCTATCAAATCACCCTTCATGCTCAAATCCAATGAAATCCAATTTTGAACCAATAAACAACGTCTTTTGAAGGTCTGAAAACATCAACTCAATTCGCACACTCTAAAAAATTTCCAAAGTCCCTAATAAGATCTCCTAACATTATACACAATGTCGAGGAGATCATATTAGATGTTTGAAATCATCTCAAATCAACTTCAGATTTTCATTTAAAACTCTGAAAACACCAATTAAGCTTTTGAATTCATATCGAAAGATTTTTGCATCCAAAAGACCATGTTGCCCTATTTTGGGCTTTCAATTTAAATTTGATTACTGATTAGATAACTGATCTTCTTGAACACCATTAATTGGTGTTTAAGTTGATCTAGTGATCTTCTTAAAATCACTTGGATCCTCATTTAGTCTCAAATTAGAACCACTGATTATCCTTGACAAAATAGCTAAAACAAAGCTTAAATTGGGTACATGCTCATCCACAAATTGAAAACCAAATCCAACACTTTAGATTCATTGCATTACACCCAATTTAGCATTTAAAATCTCAAATCTCTCAATTAAACTCGAATAAATCCGAATTGACTCCAAATCGCGAGATTGGGCGTGAAACACAAATCTGAAAGAATCGAGCAAATCAAGTCAATTAAAACAAGATCGGGGGTCCTTGTGAATTGATGGGGTGAGTGAAAATACCCCTGTAATGTCCAAAAATCTAGGTTTTTAGTCATTTCAAAGTCGTTTGGGTCAGTTCGAACCCGAAAACTCAATTAGGGTTTAGTGCTGGTGTCAGAATCCATTAAATCTCCAAAAATGCATATTCCGAGCCAACCCCTAGTAAAAATTTGTCAAAAGGGTGTCATATGTGATATCATTGGATTCCTCTTGTCTCAAGCTTTCCAACGACGCTTGTTTTGCACGATTCCGAGTTGTATAGCTCAAGTTATGGCCGAAAGAAGTCACAGGGACCTAAATCTAAGGTGAACCCAACCCTAAGGGTAATTTGGGTATTTCACCCAACTAAACCTATTCTAAACCGCCCCTAAAACCTATATAAGGACCTCTTGAGTCCTTTGGGTCGTCATTCATCCTCAACTCTCTCTAATCAAGAAAGAAAGGGAGAAGAAAAACCTTAGTTTTCTTTAAAAATAAAAAATTATTCCGTAGGGACCTGGTTGCGATTCTGCAAAACCTGGGGTTCCCACTGCAAAATTCATGGCGGCGGTGGTGACGCGCAACGAGCATGCGATGGGTGGCGGCAGTGGAGTGCAAGCGAGCAACGCGTGGCGCGAGAGCGTGCAATTTTGCATGGCCACGTGCGCGCATTCACGAGCGTAGGCACACAGGATTACAACACATGGCAATCGAGCGGCTGCAAGCGGGTGCGTACGGAGATCCACAGAGTCCTGCATGTGCAAATCACAGCGCGATGCGTGGCGCGTGCGGCTAGGCGTGCGCGGGCGCATCAACCAGGGCGTGCGTGGGCATTCTGACCTGACTCTGGACCCCCTCGCGCTGTTTCATTTGGTTTGAGGCCTTCCCAACCTCGGATTTCGACAAATAAGGTATCGTTGGAATCATATCGACACGTGCTACGCGTTAGTATGATTTATTTTCACTTTTGAGTATGTCCTACTTATTTAAAAGTTAGAAACATAATTAGGTGTCTTCGACCCCATCGTAGGTCTGATTGAAACAAGTTCTCTTTTCGATGCATGAATGGACACCGAGGCAGGCATGAGGACTGCTCCCAGGCCTTGTGCACATGGTTGGAGTCACTGTGACGCTCCGGTGGCATTAGGTAGAGTAGTTTACCCTTCTTACAATTCAGTCGATTTTTCGAGTACTTGTGGACTAGCCATGAACAATCTTTTCCGTGTACTACATTGGTTAGCGTATATTCTCATTTTTGTTGAGTTTGGAACCCCTCCAGTATTTTTTATGATTTATGAGCACTTAAATGAGAAATAATAGGTTTTATGTAAATAATGTAGACTAATGTACCCTTGTTATCACATGTATGAAATGAACCTCGTTTTCAGTAAAATGAACTTGTTATTTTCAATAACTTCTAAATAACACGGGGCCACTATCACAAGATTGAAACTACTTGTAAGAGGATAAGTTAAAAGATAATGTGAATAATTACAAAGCTTGGAATTAGTAATATGAAATTACTAAGGATTTTCTGAATTAACAAAATATGAGATACAGTTATCTAGAAATTAATACGATGGATATGTCGAAAAAAAATAAAAGGATTAAATAACTAGTTTTAGCCCCGCTACTTACCGGGCTTTCGGCTGTAGCTTTAGGTCTTTTCAGACTAGGTTCAGGGGCTGGTTTAGGGAGTTGTTGGCTTCTCTACGACTCTTTCGTTAGGCTTAGCGGCCAACTAGGATAGTGGATTCACAGGGCTCGAGGTTTGGAGTAGTTCTTTCGGTCGGTGGGTGGGACATTGGCTATTTGTAGTTCAACGTACACAGTACTTGTACGTGTTCACTCTACACAACGTAGAAGCCACCCCTTTCCGCGATGACCTCAAGGTGACGGAGCGTGGCGACTCGATGGATATAAGCAGCCCTCCCAACTAGGAGGGTGGCTTATATCGGTCTTGCACCATAGGAAGTTATACGAAATTGTCTCGTAACCGAGACATTGATTAACAATTTAAAAATAATAAGAATATGAGCAAATTACATAAAAAGGACTGGATATAAAATAAATTATAAACAAACAAACTATCATAATAGTGCATTTATACTGTACTCTGTACTTGAGTTACTTGTACTACTCTACTCAGTTTTCACTAACGTTGTCTCGGGTTCCGTACTCAGGTGTTGCTGAGCAGTCGGGTGCCACGACCGCAATTGGTCAAACCTCCACGGAACCAGGTCCTATCTGAGGAGACGATCCGTACCGAGCCGGTGGCTCATAGTTGTAGCTCCTTTCACACTAGTAGAATTTTATTTCTAGTTTTCTTGGTAGTTTTATGACTCTCATTTATTTCTGCTCTAGGAGAACTTTTCTTTTACGATTAGCACTTTTGTTTTTTTTTCATTTAATGCTTTATGAATGCATGTTGGCTATTAATGTTTTATGATTTTATGTTGGGTGACTACGATCTTGTGGGTTTTCATGCTAGTTGTTAACACAAGATGACTCGAGTCTGGTCAATTGGTGGGACTCAGGTCATCACAACCCCCAGGTGATTGTGAGTGCTATCTAGATAATGAAATTTGAGAATTTCATATCTAGATATGCTCAAATGGATGGGGTGAAATGCGAATCAAATTGCGAGGGAAATCAGTAGAACGTGGATAATGAGGCATAGAGAAAGATTAATGAATCAATATGAGCATGTGAAAACACCTCTCCATCTGAATTGATCGAGAGGGAGAAATCGAATCTATTCTACTCTACTCTTAACCTATTCTAAATCAGATCAGATCAACTAGTGATTGCTATTCTAACTAATCTAAACTAAACTAAAAAGCAATAAATCTGGCTATCAAAGTTGTAAAACCTAATCTATGAAAGCAGGAAAACTAGCTAAGAGAAGAAGGTGATGTCCAAGGTCACCAGCTGGCGACCGATGTCAAAGAAAGGGAGAAGACCCTTCAGCTGATGAGGGAGGTGTCCAAGAGTTAGCAGCCAGCAGCTAAAGGCGATTGACGGAGGGAGAGCAACCTACTCTGCCACCGCAGGCGAGGAAAGGAGGTGGAAAGCTGAGGGAGTAGATGAATGGAACCACTCAGAGGAAAGGGAGCTGGTTAAGTATTGCACGAGCTTATGAAGGTGCTTAAGTAGCGGTGGTAGTGAATTTGAACACTGCTAAGGTGTGATTAGGTGATTAAGGCATGGGCGATGGGATGGCCTTGAGAGGGGCGCAAAGGGTTCAAATCAAAATCCCACTATCAGATGGGGTCTGAGGTGACGGGTGATTTCAAGCTCAGGTGCGTGCGAAGAATGGTGGAAGATGGGCCGTCAGATCATGGATCCAAAGAATCAACGGCTACTGAAGGTTGAGTTCTACGACTGCTATAGTGGACCCGCGACCCACAGGTGTAAACGAGAATTTGCAATGAAGCCCAAACAAGGTGAACGGGTATAAAAATTATGAGGAAACCCATAAGTGACAAGTTTTCATGCAGCATCATCCCTAAGTCTTGCAAATAAGTCCTTAATGATTTTCAATGGGTCCTTAGACTTTTAATGTGAATGGAATGTTAATGCTTAAAGGACCTAAATGAAAAACTCTAAATACAATGTCCTACTGATGTCCAAATGCAATAAGATTTTTATTGTAGCTTAATTTGAACATTTATGAAGTTAATTCAATCTTTGATATGAACTTCTGAACTCTGGAATGTGTTCAATATGTAATTGAATCATCAACTTACATTTTTAAATAAAATATCTAAATTTGTGACCTAATTATGCATTTTTAACATTAATTTGGTGTTTTAGGTCATTTCTGTTATTTCTCACACTTAACCCATTTATTGTGTTAATTATGCAGTGTTTAACCTAGTTTCTAGCTTAACTTGAGCATTTTAACTATGATGAGCCACACCTTATCACAACCTACGTCTTGCACACAAAACAAGGCAAACAACACGCAACGCCACCACAGACCAAACCGCCACAGCCGCTCACCGACACACACTCCACCGCCAACACCCGTCATTGTCGCCACCCTCAGCCATGAGCACGCTATTGCTGCCGATGACGTCAACACCCTCCACCATCGCACCAACTCACTCTCCACGTGCACAGCTTGGATCGCATCACCGTTGCCAAGCACGTACAGCGTCGGCTGCTGCCTCCCCCCACCACCGCACCCGCCATTGCCTCGCCTGCATCGTCCGCTACACTTCACAAACCGCCATGCATGTCGCCCTCGAAGGAGATAGAGAGATCCTAGGGGTGGAGGAGTAGACACGGAAGGAGAGGGGCTCCGATCGGCTGATACGAATGCCACAAGTGTTTTCATCGAAGGAGATGAAGGGAGGTTGCTCTACAGAAGGGGAGAACCGTGTTCCAACGTACCCCAAGATGAAACTCAGAAGTAGGGGATTAGAGCACCATTCGCCGGCATAAGAATCGAATTCCTCGCCCCCACGACCATATAAGATCCACCCACGTATCCCCGCAGCACTCATAAAAACAAAAACATAATTTATTAAAATCTATCAAAGTATGAATTAGCCTTTAAACTTATTTTAGTTTTAACCTTATATCAATAAATATATACATGTATCGTCCTTTTGGCCGAATTATAATGAATATTCTCAATATATCGAGATTTTATATATATATATATATATATATATTGACACACGGGAAAAGGAAATGCGTAAGTGATCTGCACTTAATTTTTGTATAGGTGCGGCAATATCTTTTACCACGAGTAATATTTTGGATTAAAAATTTGGAGATTGAGATCACTTTATATAAACATGTGATGCATCAAATTTAATGTCAATCCAACATTCCTAGCACATACATCCAACATGGTCGAATTTCATGATACTTAGGTCGTAAAAAATGAGTCTCCTTTGATGTATGTGCTGGGAATGTTGCATTGAATTTAAATTTGATGTATAACATGTTCATATAAAGTGATGTCAATCTCTAATTTTTAATCCAAAATATTACTCGTGGTAGAAGATATTACCATACTTATACATAACTTACATGTAAATCAACTGCATGGTCCCCACCTTTTATATATATATATATATATTTGTGGGTGGCTTTGGACTTTTACATCACATAGTTAAAAATATTTTTCAAGGTGTACTGTTATATATAAACTAACAAATGGGCACATTAATATGAAATATTATATTCAAAAAGTACAATGGCTAATGATTTAGATTTTAAATTATATGTAGTTTATAATTCATATGTTTATTAGACATATATATC
The DNA here is from genome assembly GCA_037157565.1 of Thalassia testudinum. NCBI lineage: Eukaryota > Viridiplantae > Streptophyta > Magnoliopsida > Alismatales > Hydrocharitaceae > Thalassia > Thalassia testudinum. Next base: position 62,744,010 of record JAZHRO010000022.1, on the reverse strand, counting down.
TCTAAAATGTTGTTTCAAATATACACAAAACGGCAGAACGAGGAAAAAGATGGAAAAATACTCAAAACCATAGAAAAAGCCCAAGAAAAACAGCCCATGTGAGGATCTGATCTCCATGGTCGTTAGTTCTTAAAAAAACCACCTCCGTTGTCATGGTCCCATGGTTGCATCCCATCCTAATTCGACCTTTTCATGTATTGGTTGTTAGGTGATGGGTATAAGATTAGAGGGAAACAAAAAAACAAAGAAAACATATCATGTGGAGATTATTAATTTCTTATTGGACAGTCAAGAATCCACAGTTAGGACACTCAGGAGACCTCCTTAATTATCAGGCAGCCAGTGTTTTCAGAACCAAACAAGAGGCTGATTTGAAATTCAAGACACATACTTTGAACTGGAATATTGGAGCTCTAGGTCAAAGTGTTTGGAGGACCGCATGATGAAATCATCAATATTTAAATTAGATTAAATGAACCCAAGAGCAAAATAAGATCGAATTACTTGGTCAAATCAATTTGAACCTCATACATGTGTTTCTAAAATCCCCACATTTACATATAACGGTCAAAATTCTTGTATGTATGCATATACAAATATGTATATATATATAAATATGGATGTAGAAAATTTTTCCACACTTGAATGCAGGAGAATTATTAAATACTTAATTTTTTTATTAGAATTGTTTATGTGCATGTATCTGTTGCTTGTGTATAATTCTTATTCTCAAGATGTGTCTACTTTCCTGCAAGAGGCAACATAGGTCCTTGGATTTGTTCCTTTGTGATAAAGCATCAGAACTTCTTGGTAGGAGAGAGGAACGGCTCTGCGTATATCGCCTACAAGAGGGTTTCTCAGGGTTCATTTATTAAGTATAGGAAAATTAGGAAATTAGGGATTCAACGGGAGAATCGATGCATCGATTTATAGAGCTTCTTTATTTGTTTGTACAATAAGCAAGAGTTTGAATCGAAAGGGTGCCAATTTCACATGGAATTGCAAGAGCACCGGCCGGTTCAACTTTGGACGAATCGGTTCAGCCAGATGAATTAATGCTAAACTAGTTGGATAAATGGTCGGACCAAAAATGTATTGAACTGAATCAAACCACCTGGGGTTGAGTGGGTTAAGTAATCTTTTCACATCACAGATTAACCTATATTTCTAACCCCTGTTAAATGAACACAAACTGTGGTTAACCCATGTTCTCAACTGAACACAAATAAAGGTTAACCCCTATTAAAAAGAAGCTAACTCGGATTCACTAACCCTTACTATAAACTAGCCCTAAGGTTGCATTTGATAAAGGATTTGAAGGTAAATTAGGGGTGGGTCAAGAAGTAAGAGCAAAAGGTTAACTTTCTTATATTTTATAAAAATCATTATAAAACTTCAATATAATATACTTATTAAAATACATTCACAATATCACATCAATTCATTCGTAGTCATATTATAATATTAAAAAATCATCCACTAGCGCTACATCATCGTGCTAATCATTACAAACCTATCAAATAAACACCTTACCTAACTTAACCCACTTCAATTCTAGCCTAGATTTATGTAAACCTCTTGCCAAATGCAACCTAATCTATCATTGTAATCTTCGTTCCCTTCTTGAACTTGCCTTTCAACGCATGTATATGGGTTGAGTACCTGGATTCCTTTTGGAAAACCCACTGGTCCAAGTGAATTCGCTAAATGAGTTAATCTTTGTGGCTAGTGAGATTCAAGGTAGAATATTGGGCAACCCAACTCTCTAAGGTTAACTATCTCTTTATCAAATCCAAGTAATCTTTTCCAAGTAACCTACCAGGAAAGTGGGCCTTAACCTATGCCTTCTCCTCACATAGTCTAGCTTGTGTCAAGTTTGTGTGAGGGTTTTTGCCTTTGGCATAGGGCAGATCATACTCTTTACCCATCATGTATTTCTCTCTTTACGATTATCTCTCCTTTGTTAGGAGCTATAAGCCTTTGTTATTAAATAAAGGCTCATAGGACTTATTTCATTTGTTTTAGAGTCATCCTCCTATATCATACATACATAGAGGTACCAAGTCATTGAATTTGGTCTTCTATTTTGTATGATAAGGACACTAAGTTAACGTGCATCTAATGGGAAATAAATCCTATCAAAGTGTTTAATATCTCGGTGGTAAGGTTCTAGATAATCAAGCTAAAATCGTGACCGTATGCATAACATTTTCAATGTTAGCAACTCTTCTCAACTATTGTCATGAGAGAGTCTCAAGAGAATATTTCTTGAGACGATGACTTCTTAGCTATGTAAATATAGATTCTCAACCAAAGCCGAACCATGGATAAGAAAAAGCCTTTCATTTTCCCCCTTGTGACTCCACCTCTCCCTCCCCTAACCTAGCGTCTTCTTTAACAAGTCCTCGAGCATCCTTTATGTCGCCTTCCTCATAGAAGCCACTAGTAAGAGGTGATAGCCATATCAACTTAGAAGAATAAAGATAGATAAGGTACGGGAGAAGGAATGAGCAGCTCAAGATAATATGTCATGCTCATAAGAAAATCAAAAATTTTTTTTCTTTAATACTCATTGGATCCTTGCTTAACTCATCAACGACCGTAAGCAATTTTCAACCTTCTTTACATCGCAACCGCAAAGAATCCACAATAAAGCTCCCACAACATGAGACCATTACCCACTCTTGTAGAAGGATATATGCAAGATCTCATCAAGATAATTTAAAGCGACATCAACAACTAGAAATCAAAACGAATCTTGATTTATAATCCCATTAATCCCTCAACCTCCTCCTAAAAAGCAAATATGTAAAAGTCTCTCGTGGTTTGCCAACGTCCACTTCTCTTTCCCCACCGTACCTTCACCAAACCAAGCAGTGCCATCACTACCTACCCATCAAACGAACTTTGCTACAACCCTCTGTATACAGAAAACTTTCATCAGGACCCTTAATACACCACCTTTTCCTCTTTTTTTTGAGGGAAAAATTCTTCCTATTTAGTGTGAAAATGCAACAATCAATGGGAGCTAAAACGTTGAACCAGAAATTAATGTTAAGGAGTATATTAATAACGCTCTCTTACCATCTCTCCTTCAACTGGAAGATAAGGAAACGTTTTGTTCCTAAGTCTACTTATGGAATATTGATTCAAGGCATGTGGCAGAACTAATTCACGCAGTCAAGACATTCCAAAATCAATCCATCCTCCCAGATTTCCAATCGAACATTATGCTTGTGGCCCACATGCAACCAACCCTCAACCTTCAAGAGGGTAGTTGGTCGCATGCAGATTCATGTATTAGTCCCTACCGACCAACCACTAAGGTCAAATTCTTACAAATTGTCTACCTACTTGAAAATAATTAAACTTGGCATCGAATGAAGAAAAATCTGGACCACGTGGCGAGCAGACATAGAACCATCATCAAGGAATTGGGTGGCATGACATACATAGGTACCCTCTGATGTCAACTCTTCCACGTTCTTTTCCTCTGAACCACACGCCTGGGGTCAATAAACAAACAGCAACTCGTGAGGATGAACGGTCAAATAAGCAGCCGCCCCACATGGTTTTGTCTGCTTTGGACCCCCACTTTGTTTGCGTTTAAAATGCCACTCCTTTGGGACGCAGAGGAGAAAACAAAAAAAAAAAGGTAAAAGATGACTACGATATAAGACCGTACTTTTGGGAAGGAATAAGGAAGGTAACTTATCGCTGTTACAAAGTATCGTTGCATGATTTAGACTGGGAAGAGTGATTCCTTTGGACTTTTTTCCCACCAAAGTAATCTCCATGAATATGGTATCGTGATCGCTGGACATCAAATTCGAAAAAGAAGGGAAAGGAAAAGACGGAATCTTTGAGATCTTATGTGAGTTACTTCAGGTCATTCAAGGACTAATTTTTACTCGTGAAAGTATAAAATTTAATTATATACAAAGTTAACATAATTTTTTAATCGATATATTTTAATTTGTGATTGGTAAAAAATTAACGTACCACATATTATAAAATATATTATCAAATATATCTTAATTTTCGACCTATAAAAAGAATATATATTAATTAAAAATCAAAACACATCGTATACTGTAAAATATATTACTTAATGTATTTTAATTTTCAATTAATATCTTAAATTAAATTTATACTACCTAATTATATATATATATATATATATTATTTTATATATTCGTAGAAATATATTCAATATTTATCTCTAATAAAATAACATAAAATAAAAAGATCAATAAAAAAAATAAAATTTGAAACAGACACACCTAAGAAAAATAAAATAAAAGATATAAAAAAGAAACAATAAAAAAGAGAGAAAAAAATTACTGCAGCAGGTGAAAAAAAAAGGAAAAAAATGAAAAAAAATAGAAAAAGAAAACGTACCGGAGCAGCTCAGAAAATCTATAGATATATAGATGGTTTTGGAAATTTGTTTCGGAATTCAAAAGCAAACACCTTCCCTTCGAAAAGGGGTAGTTCACTATGTGGATTGAGGTTGCTGGCGGAACACATCCATTACCCAAAAATGAGTTGGGTGCATTTTTCAATGTACTTTCGAGTTTCAAAATCAAACGGCAATATCTTTTATGGCACAATTTTTGTTATAAATGAGTTGCCCTATATTTTTATTTAGAAGTTATAAAAATTATCGTGATGAATTAATCTATAATTGTTTAAAAAATTTTTTAGATTAATCTACAAAAATATATAAGATAATTCATAAAAATAATTTATCCCACGCCAACCTTAAAATAATTTATCCTAAATTAAATCATCTTAAATCGGATCAAAATATTACTTTTACTAAATAAAATTAACCTCGATTTTGATGTATTATTATCTTTACCAAACTAGACATCGTTGTATAAATTAACAGAAAATGTAATAAGTAAAAAAATTCTTGAAAGCTTCTAGGACAAATTGTTTTGAAAGAGACCGAAATCTATTTCGAATACCATTGAGAAAAAGAAGCTTTGAAAGTTCATTTCGACACTGGAAGTTATGTTCGAGCTAATTTTTGGGGCCAGAATAATGGAATGTGTAAAGGGAAAAAAAAAAGGTGTTCTTAAAAAGCATATGGAAGAGATCGATATTTTGTTTACAACACCAAGAAAGGGGTGATGAAATGCTTCTGCACCATTTCTTGCATGTAAGAGAATAAAACTATCAAATGAATCTAACATACGCCGAAAATTACTTTAAGGTTTCCCCGCACTAAACCCTGTAACACGTGTGCAGAAGCACACGCGTGCATGTGGGCACTGGTATTCACAAGGGCATGTGGTGCATGAATGTGCACGCTTACAAGCGTCCACACGGGCGCATGCATGCTTATAAATAGCGTGTATCCATGTGTGGGCATGTGACGTATATGCGTGTATTGGCATCAACGGATGCAATTATTCGTGCATGGTCCTGCATGTAACGCACACACTCGTAGGTCTTAAATAACCTACCAAGACCTAAAACTTCAAAATCGCAAAACGTTTATTGGGTCATTTGAAGCTGTACCAAGCATGCATGTCATTTCATTTTTAACCAATAAAGAATAACCTAGAGAAACCACTCAAACCTCGAAATCTCAATAACAACAATATTACGATGGCATTATTTGCCTTCTCACGACTACTAGAAGCCTTAACTATCACAGAGGTGCCCCCATGCTGGCCAAAGACTCCCCTCTTCCTCCTGATTTCTCCTACAACTCAAATCTCGACATGCACGCCTTCTTGTTGCTTGATCCAACAAGGCAACGATGGTAGCAAGCTACTTCAATCGACACTCGCAGCAATTGGCGAGCTCTCCCCCATGCACGCAGAGTTTCCTCATGAAATAACCGTTCTACGAGGCAAAGCGTAGCAACTAATGGGGCATGCTGATGTGCGACAATTGGGATTGGTAGTGGGAGACAATGGGGGTTGATAGAGTCAATGGTTTACCTTGTCGACAAGTGACAATGGGGGTTGGTGACGCACAACAATCTACTGTGATGCCTCAATTTTCATGTCAATCAGGAGGGGGGGTATAGTGGTTGCATGATCATGTAAATTGTTGTAGGATTGACCTATTCTTTTTCTTTCTTTTTCCATTGTTTTGGTTAAGAACTACGTGAGACTTCAAACCTCATATGATCGAATTTTCTAATTTAAGTCAAGAATCGACTTTGACCTTTCGATCAATTTATATCGATTCATACATTCCTCAATATTCGTCTCATTAACACATTACCGCATCTATGAGCATGGAATCAACCTCCTTCGGAAGGTTGACACATCTTTTTTTTTCTTTCTCTTTTATTTCTTATTTTATTTTTTATATTTTACATTCCCCTATCTCTACGGGACATATTTTTCCTTTCATAAATGAGGATATTCTGTCTTCCCTCGTGTCCTCTTGCATCAAGTTCCCCTTTAATGGAAATATTTTAAAAAAAAAAAAAAAACCTTAACTATCACAGAGTTACAAATGAATCAATAAGTGACCGGTTCTCTTCCAAAACCAACCGCAAGAGAGTAGTTTCAAGGACTTCTATATTCCTTGTCACAAAACCTGTCAAGCCCAACAGCAATAGAAGATTCTGGAGTCCGGTCTCTTAAACACAAGCCATCATAACGCAAAAAAATGGGAAAAGTACAAGAGAATGTGCATACATTACCCATATCCAGGCATGCTCTATAACCGAAGCATCAAAAAGATGAGCATAAACTATTCATATGCATGCGTGCTCAAACTGAAACATTAAAATCGCGCACATATTATTCGTGTATCAGCATGCTCTATAGCTGAAACATTTACCGAAAAACTACCAGGATGCATAAATCCATAAATGCGGCTTAATGTAATGAGGCAAGACTTGGTAGTGCCCAATTCCAGTACTCCAGACATGCAATGTTAATTAATAAAACAATTAATAAAATGAGATGACTTTCATCAGATCATGGCTCCAATTTATGGAAAATAAAATAATTAATAACATATAGAATTACCCTAAAAGAAGGTAAATCAAGCTGTTGGACGAGTTAAGGATGTAACTTTCCTGGGAAGGAAAATTGAGACAAGATTGAGAAATTATTGGATGAACAGGAATGATGGCTATCAAGGGTAAAATGGCAACCAACAGCCAACCAAATTGAGGGGAAGGTTTCTTAACTTTGTATTCGTAGAGCAGATCTTTCCGAAAGAAAAAGCGTGTAGCATCATGACCTCCATTTAATAATGAAATTTTGCCTTGACATTCTCATAATTGGGTACGTGAATGACTGCAATTTCAGTAAATAAGCATAATATGTCAGTATTTAAATAAATGAAAATCATTATTTGAATAAAAACCATAGCAAAAGCTAATAGTCTGGTTGTGTGAATAAAGATTACCATCTCCCCAGGATGCCATCGTGAGTGGGGATGAGATAATGTTCTCAGAGAATGAAGCAATATCTTTCAAAGTGACTTCATCTACAGCCTTCAAGAAATAATCAACAGGTTTCCTACAGGAAGAATGGAGTTCAGAATTTAATTAGTAAGAAGCAAGAAAATAAGAACACCAAGCCAGTGATAATGTATTGATGCACAAAAAGCAAGTTACAATAACTTTTACAAAAAAAAAAAGCAAATTGCAATATCAAAGATGTAGAAATTCATGTTAGGAGTAAAATTATCCACTTCCTATTTTGTTCTTTTCTAATTTCATTTTAGAGATTTGTTATAAATGTCTCAAGATTATTAGATATTTGATTAGATTTGAAGAGATGTTTTATTTCATTTTTTTGATAGAATTAGAATCGATTCCCTCTTTATATAAAGAAACCAAACTCTATGTTTTATTTCTTGAGATTCAATGATAAAATTTTCTATTTTGTAAATCTCCACATAGTATCATAGTGGGTCTTTCATGAGAAGAACACAACCTCTACTGAACCCTAGGAGGCACCGCCGGCCTCCTCTATGCCTCAAAGTACGTGGACAACCCCTTGGCATGTGTTCTACGACGCCATGCATCATCGAGTATCACCGAGGGACTGCCAAGCCGTGAACTTGTCCTACCTCCTGTCCATCATTGGTCAAAAGGAGACCAAGTTGGTCCCTACTTCATTGTGTAGGCCTTTTCCAACAAGAAGCAAACAGATTGCAAGGTTGGGCGATGTGATGTTGGTCACCCAACTGGATCGTTGAACCAATCTTGGCTGGATTTCTCAATTCGATCATCTTCTACTTGACCGGCTTCACCTCATGCACATGTAACAAGAGCATGGTTGGTGCTATGGATGACAGAGAATCCATGACGGTGACAACTAAGGGCAAAATCTTGACCTCTTTACCCATTCAGGGAACCACAATTAAACTATCAAGTTCCACGAACTATGTTTGGGATCCAGGCAGCCTAATTCAGAATCCCATGATGCAGTTGATTCGTAAAATCATAATTTTTTTTTCAATGGAAACTACTACAGTTTCCATAAATTGTGCGACTACTACTACTTGGGAGCATTTCCCGTGTATGGCCGCTACTACTGCGATAGCCATTATATGTGTAGTTGCTACCACTGCTACAACCATTGTGCAATCACTATAGAAGTCGCCAAAGTAATGTCTGCGCAACTTGTGCTTGGCCCAAAAGAAAGTTCTAAAGTTTCGGGTCATGTCATCGACACAAGAGACGCTGATGAGTGATGCGAAAATTGAGCCACAGGCTTGATCCCATTAGTAAATGCTTGGAGCCAATTCTCTTCTCCTAGTGTGAAAAGTTTTTTATTGTGACAGATGACAAACAGTACTTTTTTTAAAAAAAAAAGGAAAGGGTAGTTATCCAAAGTGATAACTACCCAAGAATATATATAATAGAATCAACAAAATCCATCAATACAATAGGCAGACCCCAAGGTCCCCCACTCACAAGGAATCAACCCAAAGAGTAAACAAGGAGTTAATAGACTCAACAAAATTCTCCATGTAAGGTCTCTGGCCCCTAAAAACCACCGCATTCCTACCCAACCAAATACCCAAAAGCACTACCAACGGTCTGCCCTTCTCCTTCGTACGGAAGACGAACTGTCCACCAACACCACCTCCGCTTCTGAAGCTATGCCAAAAGTCTTCAAACAGACGACACTCCCACCACCTCCCACCCATCCTGTCCCAAACCTGCATCACAAAAGGACAAGAGAAAAAAAGGTGGTCAACCTCTTCATCACCTCCACACAAAGGGCAGATCTTACTTTCTCCAGGAGCCCACCTCGCCCTCCACACCTTAGTCACAAGCCTTCTCCTCCTAAGGAGCTAAGCAAAAATCTTAACCTTCAGTGGACACGCAGCTTTCCAAATCTGTCTGCAATCCCTCGCCAGATCCAGCTCCACCACAGGACCACCAGTGGATAATCTCTTGTATGCAGCCGCTACCAAAAACTCACCTTCATCTCAACCAAACATATCAGTACCAAACGCCGGATGCAGTCCCTCCAACTCTTCAAGTAGGACCTGAAAATCGTGCGCTCTCGCATCTGATAGGCTGCCTACGAAGCGCGGGCACCACCCATCTTCCCATACCTCAGCCACGGATGCCATTTTGTTCTGGGACAGGGCAAACAGTCTCTGAAATCTTCTGCCAAGCGCTCCATCACCCGTCCAATCATCCTGTCAAAATTTGAAAACATCCCCCGTTCCAACACAGGAACAAAGCAATTCCTCACCTTAGGAGCCACTGTCGACAGGCCTTTCAAAAAGTGAGAGGCATCCCTAGGTGGAGACATCAGGAGATCCCATCGCACCGGGCCACTATACGCCGTCTCAAATACCTTGCCCATCACATCCCCCTACCTTCCAACAGGCATCCTACTATTTCACCAATAGACTGTCATTAGATCTCCCCAAATCCCTCACCCTGAGCCCCCCGTCTTCTAATGGTCTGCAGACCTCCTCCCAAGCAACCAACCTGGCACCCTGTCCATTCGTCCCCTGGTTAGACCAAAAGAAATTCCTCATAGATCTCTCTATCTTTGCAACTACTTGTCGAGGCATCTTCAGCATGGAAGTGAAATACGATGGCATTGCTGACAGAACCACCTTGAGCAGGATCAACCTTCCACCTCTTGACAATAGCCTGGACGCCCACCCCTCCAACCTCCCCTCCAGCCTCTCCACCAGGGGGCCCAATCTCTCACCAGAATCCTCCCATCTGTCAACGGTAAACCCAGATATCTAATCGGGAGCTTAACCTGCTATGTGCCAAGTCTCAAACTACACCCCCTCGCCTCTGCCTCAATCAGATTGAAAGGGACAAAATCCGATTTATCTAAGTTGATCTGCAGTCCTGACGCCTCATCTGGTAAGAAGACAAGGAACCTCATTCTTCTGGCCTCCCTTTCTCCACCTTCAATGAAGAAGATCGTATCATCCGCATACTGAAGCAACGGGATACTCGTCCCATCTCTTAAGGAGAAACATCTCATCAAGTTTCTCTCACATGACCTCTTAGCTGCCCTAGCAAGAGCATCCACGGTACTCACAAAGAGCATCGGGGCCAACGGACATCCTTGTCTCACCCCCCTCTTTGGTTGGATCCAACCCCCAGCTGGATTTCCGTTGATAAGAACCGAGAACGACGTCGTGGTGACGCATCTCCTCATCCAGTCAATCCACACCGGCAGGAACCCCCTCTTCACTAAGGACGCCCAAAGAAACGGCTACTGGATCGAGTCATAAGCTTTGCTGAAATCGACCTTCCACAGGAAAGCCTTCTTATCTCTCTTCCAAGATGAAAGGATCTCCGAAGCTAACACATAACCTTCCAAAATATTCCTGCCAGGAACAAAGGCCGTCTACACCGAATCTACAATCCCAGCCAGAGTCCTCAATCTATTCGCCAGAAGCTTCGCTACTACCAAGTAGATAGCATTCGAGAGAGCTATCGATCTGTACTCCTGGATCTCCTCAACGCTCTCCTTCGGCAGCAGGAACATGTAGAACTTGTTCAACCTATTGAACCCTGAGTTTCCAGCTCTAAATTCTTGTTGAAGTATCCCCTATACAAGTGGAAGTATCCGAATCAATTTAATTTAAGTTTCATTGACCGGTATACTAGTTTAGTTAAAGAAATCAGTGTTCATGCTTGAAATAGACTCTTAGTTAGTGGCCACAATATGTGCGCAATGAAGTCTACACACGTGCTCCAATCTCGACTACATCAAATGGGGGAGTTTCTATTAGTGCACTGCTCTCTCAATTTGGGCATGGATGCTCCAACTTTGGGGTGGGGGTGTAAGAGAAAATCACGTTCGAAGTGAAATTATCAACTTCCTATTTTGTTCTTTCCTAATTTCATTTTAGAGATTTATTAGAGATATATTTAAGGATTATTAGATATTTAATTAAATCTGAAGAGATATGTTTTGTTTTTTTTTTTTTTTTTTTGATAGAATTAGAATTGATTTCCTCTAAACCAAACTCTATGCCTTATTTCTTATAACTCAATAATAAAGTTTTCTATTATCTAAATCTCCACAAAAGATAATGCCAAAGATTTACCTCTCCCCATAGGTCAATATTTGCCGTCCAATATCTTCAGCAGCTATCACCTAAGCACAAGAACAGTAACTTGTAAAGAAGTATTAGCTTTGCTGTGATTCTGCTGTCCACAGTTCAAAAACCTCCCAAGTAACAAAGAGAAATGCAAGCAAAAGATTTACTCTTGATTCCAGGTTCATCAAAATAGCAGACTTTGTTGCATTTTTTGCACGATCCAGCTGCAGCTGGTCAACTGCCAAATAAATGAACCCATATTAGGTTATGCAATAAGAAACAAGTTCCCATAAACACAAAGATGGAAACCTTGTCCTGGAGTAGCAACAGCGAGAAGTTCTCTTGCAGCCAAATCAACAGCTTTTGCAATAAAATCTGATCCCTAATAAAAACAAGATAAAACTTAATATGGTGCCTGAGTCTGAAACGCAACAAAGACAAAAGGAAGTTGTTGCTACGCTTGTAATGCAAGTAAATTCTCTCATCTTAATTTTGAATTAACATTTAATTTACCATTTATAGACGTTGAAGTATAGTTGGTAGTGTTTGGCCATCTATTTGGAAAATAATTTGATACATAGAAGGAAATAATAGGAAATCGGTTAATTCTTTGAAATGCTACAAAATTTTATCTGATCCTCTATCAAGAGACAATTTACATGAATTGGATCGGACTATGTTCTACGGTGGACAACATCAAAATGAAAATTTCCTAATTCAATGTCATCCCAGGAAACTAAACCAGGTAGAAGCATACTCTCGTGAACAACAGTCATGCACTCACGAGCCACAAATTAACACATCTTTGTACTGTAAAGAAGTGTTTGTTTAATAGAATAAGCAGAGGAATTCAAGAAAAGTGGAATAAACATGGGAATTAAGGGGTTTTTGGTGTTTGGGTCACTTCAAGGAATTAAGCACACAAAAAGAAATTGTTGTGAGGAATAAACTAATCCCACCCTCCACGTGGTATAAGTTCATTCTGGAATTGAGGAAATAATCCCAGAATAGACCATGAAATTAACGGACTTATTCTACTAAACAAACATCACCTAGATGTTATAGAGCCACAAAAATCTGCTAACCCTGAAAGTCAGTGACATCCTCCACACATCCCAATCTTTTGTATGTAGTACATCGATATGGCATACAACATGATCCATAGAGAGATACAAGGGCAAACTATATTTATTTGAAATGTTCCTATAACAAAATACACAGGGGCCTCTATGTAAATGGAATTTACCAAATGGTGACCGATCAAGTATCTCAAAGACCAGATATCTACCGGCCATTTAGAATTAGATTGTAATTCAAATTCTATAATATAAAATTGGAGAAGAAAATCGGAACTAGAAATTTATAGGAAAGTACAGATAAATGCTAGTGTAAATGGCATCTACTATCGTTATATTGCCTGCTATAAGTTCGAATCTAGGAGAAAGTCTAGCTAATGTTTATCACCCTGAATTTTTCTTGACATTTCAAAATGATAAGGAGAAAATAGAAGATTGGGACAAAAGAACATCACATTTTTAGGGATCTTGGGCATCTGTAGTAGATTCTTAGAGACAAGGTTTTCCGAGGACACAAGGGGCTTCATATCTTCCAAATGAAATATAAAATCATAAAAGAACATGCATTATTAATCATTAAATTAAAGTCCCCCAAAGCTGATAAAAAGCAAATGAAACAGCTTCCAAATAGCGATAGAGAATAGAGCCTAATTATCTGACTCATACTCCAGCTGAGAGACAAGAACACTGGAGTATATTTTTACCCATGCAAGTGCCAGTGGAATCATGACAAACAACGAAAAGCTTAGTAAAGAACTTGGTGAAGTTACTTAGATGGAGACGTAGTAATGCAGACTCGTGTGATTGACATGAAGAAAGAAAAGAATAGACATCATCCACAGAAATCAATTAGACATGGCTTACAGCAGTTGCATGGATCCCAAAGATGCCAGTGTTATTGTAGATACTGTTGAAAGCAGAGAATGACTGGATTTCATGGAACTCATTTAAGACTCGGAGATCTATTACAAAGCACCAATGAAAATGGCAGGAGTCAAGATTAGTTAAAAAAGGATTAAAAGCACAAGACTAACATAAAAAGGCATGAATATCACCGAATATAAACTTGTTCAGATTATCATAGCCAATGACAAAAGACTAAACTTACATAAGCGAGAATGCATCCCTTTCCCGGGACCTCCAGTAGAGAAAGAACCACCTCCACCCATTAGCATCTAAGAATGTAACAAATTTTTCATTTCATAGCATTGAAAAATTGAACTACGAAATAGGAAAAATTGAACTATGTAATCAAATTTATATTTCAATCAACCACAAAATTTTTATAAGAAAGACTGGGCAATGATAGGGGAAAACGTACCTGGAGGACAGTCAAAATCATAGCATCCTTTTCCTCGAGCCAGCCTCCAGGAACCTCAAAGGCTAAGGCAACATGTGTCTTCTGCTCTCGTATAAAAAAGGTTGCACATGCAGGGGAAAAATAGCCGTAAGCTTCGGCAATGAAGTGAAGAATTTATATAGTATTGCTAACAATGACTTGGAACTTTTAAAAGAAATTCCTCATTTGGGTCATGTACACATCCAAGAAAGCTACAAGCTAAAAAAATAGAAGATACATGGCAATGGAAGGAAATTTTAAAGACAAATGACATTTTTTTAACGGAGATACTTTCTTTGATCTTTAAGAAAGAATTTAGGATAAAAATAAATAAATGCCTTTGTTCAAGTTAAATAGTATTGAGAACTCGTAATCCTTACAGCAACAAATGGAAAGATAAAAGAAGGCTTGACAAAGGTTTTTTTTCTGAAAGGAGGCTTGATGGAAGTATTAAAACATGAACAGACACAAAACAGGGGGAGACAAAAGCAGTCCCTCTAAGTTCCTTGTTACTTGCTCTGCACTTTGGCATCCATTAGCAACTAAAGTACATATCAACATAACATTGATATCATCCCATTAATTTACAAGCCCTCTTATTTTGATATTTTCAGAGAAGCATTTTTGAAAAGTTCCTGTGGCTACAATATAATTTTAGTTCTTCAGAGGAGGGAGAAAGGATATGCTTTGATTTGTCAGGAGCTCCCTATTGTCATTCAAAGAGGGAGTTCCACTGGGAGGGAAGAAATGAAATTTTGTAAAAACATGTTCAAAGATTTTGATGATATAGTGTAATCATAAATAACAAGAATACCAAAATTTACACACAAAAAAAAATACAGGAGAGGCAACCTAGAGAGTTGAATTATTCATTGTTTCTTCTCAAGAGATAATAGTCGCACAATGATCTTTATTAGGCAAGGCAATTGCAAACATAAGGAAATTGATGATCGAGTTTAAGACAAACTAGCACCACACCTTGGGTGAGATCAAGTATCTTGTGCAATAACGAGGCCAGACTGCAAACAAGGGCTCCAGCATAGTGATTACAGGTTCTCAATAGGGAATTCCTTGGCTATGTGCCCTCTTTAGATGCTTAAGGGCCTTGGAGAGACAACCCTTTGGCATTGAAGTTCTTCATTCATCTCTAGGGTCAATAGAATCCTTGTAAGCAAAGTCCTTCACTGTCCCCCAGGCAGTTGGGAGATACCTTGTTTCCAATTACATCAGGAGATCTGAATCATCATGACTTTGGCATCCCATCCAAGGAGACATTTCAAATTTTAAGGGAAAGGATCTTCTACATTCATGTTCTGTTGTCTGATGATTCTGATCTTATCTTTGCACCTTATCATTTCATGGACTCCCCAAATCATACCAGATATCGAGACCCCAAGTTTGGATACACTTCATGTGGACTACCTCTTTCTGGTGGGATTCAGCAACCAGCAGTTCTTGCAGGTTCAAGAACCAGCAATCCCATTCCATTGGTTTCAGTCCTTGCAATTCCAACCATATCTGATATTTTCTTGGTGCAAGTTTTAAGATCCAGGAACAAGGTCCTCTACTTTCAATTTAATACATTGAGAAAGCAAAATAGATTGGAAGGCCAAGTGCTACATGATCTTGCATGTGTTCACTGTTAAAAACAAAATGAAGAGAAGCATGTTAAAGGGTCAAGAAAAGAAGAGTATATGGATCCAATTGGCACGGCATATCTGTTTGGAATAAGGCATGATAATGAGGAGAAGATCTTCTTGTAGAAATAGATGGACAATAATGCCAGTGTGCAAGTGTTGGATCAAGAAGGAAGGCTACACCTTGAGATAGCTAGGAAAATGAAAGCAAATGTTTCCAACTTTATGGGGCTGGATTGGGTCATCTCAGTGGCAGTATCCATTGGTAGGAAACTACTCCTGCTTTGAGCATTGAAGATGATGACAACCACAACAGAACTGATGATAATCCCTAATGTTACCCTTGAACCTAATGTTACCATGGAAGGGAATCCCTCCTATCCTTGCCACGTAATAATCAAAATCTATTAATGGGCCAAGTGAAGATCAAATGGGCCCATACAACAAAGAATATCAAGATGGACAAACCAATACGTATAAGGTTCGAAACACCAATTTCGACGCCATTTCAATAAATTTACAAATGCACATTTCACCAGGATGCCAAGGACATGCCAACAAAAATGACTGAAGTAGTCAAAATGATTAGAATTTTAAAAATAACTATTTCAATATATAAATATTTTCATTCAAGCCCTAAATCATATCTTTTACTTCATATGTGATATGTCGATACATAACCTATGCAACAGTAGCAACAGCGGCATGCCAGCGAAACACCTGCATGTCGACATTTAATACATGTCGATATGGTCCTATTGCGAAAACTGTTATTTTGATGGCATGCTGACGACATTTAAATCACTACTAATGGAAAGAGAAATAGATGGAGTGATAACTATTTGGAGGATTTGAATTCATATACTGGATCCAAGTAACATAGGAAATCAGATTTTTGGGCCAACACAAATGGGTCATCTGGCTTTGGCAGTGGAATCTTTGCCTATGGAATGGTTTTGCACATATTACGAACTCATCATACTTCACACTAACATGAATAATCTTATAGTCTGCAACCCTCGGCACTTTCGACCATCACCACCTCCGCTGCATCCCTATCACCGCTACATATCCCTCCTATGTTTCATATAAGAAATCGCTGCAGAATGGATTTATGGAATATTTGCATATTATTTTGAAAGTACAATCAGTGAGCAGCAACACAACCATCAGCATCCATACCCATCACCATCTCAAAGGTCATCACCATCACTATCACATGGCTCAATAAAAGCACGTTAGGAGTCAAGGCATTCAGTCCAGCGAAAGCATTGGATATTCCCACTTGGGATGTTCACTACAGTGTTCAGCATGACAACTGTCAATATCTATGGGCTAGCATAGCAAGTACTCAACTTACATGTCTTGGGAAGCCTATTGTGATTACATTGACCCAGTACAGCCCCATAATGCACATCAATGATGGCACAGGAAAAAAAGACAACAATAACCAGTACAACCCCATAATGCACATCAATGATGGCACAAGAAAAAAAAGATGGTAACAACATGGATCAAGCCCATACTTTTAATTAGTATAGATGCCAGCTTGTCTCTATAACAGGTTATGAGAGAAAAAATTTTGTACGGGCCATAATTAAAATATTTATTTCATTAATTACATTGCAAAAAAACCTATATTTACAGCAAAGTCATGTTTTGAAAACCATTTTGATCCGAAAAGACCCTGCAATATCAGCAGCCAGTTTATCCTCATAGTTCTGAGTGCATGCATAAAAATCATCATAAAAATGGATGTCAATTTACTTGCAAGAGCAGATGTGACCACCTTTAAATTTTCATTGTGCAAATCTAGTGCTTAATGGGGATGTAATATGGATTCAATTTTCAACATCAGCAGCCCACAGCAGCAGCAGGCCTTCAGTGGCAGGGTCTCTGACAAAGTCCTGTTTTGAAAACACGACTTTAGTACAAATACCAAAGCCGTGTCTTCAATACGACTTTGCCATAAATAACGAATTAATTTTTTTCGCAATGTAATTAACAAAATAAATATTTTTATTACAGTCCATATGAAATTTTTTCGATTATGAGTTTATGATGTGAGTTGCAAGTTGTTTAGGGAGTTTGTCATGTCACTTGTTAAGCTATGACCATGATTTTAGAAGGTGCACCTCGAGGTGCCCTAGGCATATGCCTAGAGGCAAGATGGGAAAATATAGCCTCATGATGCCCGCCTTAAGATACCTTCATGAGGCATAAGCCTGAGGCTTGTGAGGCAACCTCAAGGCAGTGAAGTAGAGAGGTGGTACCAAGACATTGCCTAGAGTAAATATTCTAGAAAGTGAGTTTAAGTTGGTTATGGTCCTCATGTTCTATTGCTTTTAGTTCCATACAATAAGTTTTGTATTAGTTTCTGTTTTTTATGAATCGCCATGGTTATTCCTAGTGCTAAGAGACCCATTACTCATATATTTTCCTTGCAAGTGAACCCTTATTTTATATTTCTATCACCAACTATTACGTGATTGTTGGATACAAGTTTAATTCTTGAATTATGTTTATTGGAGTTCCCAAAATATGCTAAAAGCAATTTGCTAACTCATATGTTTGAGAAATTAATCTTTTGTTATATGAGCTAATTGATTAACGAATGGATCACCAAAGCTTGTTGGAAAATATAGAAATTCAATTCAAAGATTATATTATCTTAATTAAAACAGAATTTTTTTATCTTTTCAAGGCCTTTGAAATTGCAAAAGATTTGGTATCAAGTAGTATTAAGTAATTGAGTTATCAACATCTTTATAGATTGATATAAATACGGTAGTATACTTGTCTATGTTCTAGCTACAATTTTCGCCTCGTGTTACTCCATTTGAGATTATCCTTTCATTATATCTACCTCCAACATTGAAAGGATATGATTAACAATAGATTGCTATAATTACTATGATTGTTAACAGGAGCAATTCTCCAAGTTCTGGACAACATTCACCTTATGGTTCTCCATGTGCAGTCATCCTCATATTCATCATTCCCATTGAAGAGAAGGAATTCATAACTAAGTGCTAAATATGTGCATTTTAAAAGTATATTTTCATGCCAAATTTTAACTTTTTCCCTCCAAAAGGAAGGCTTATGCCTTGACCATCTTAAGGCTTACATCTTGCCTTAACATCATAAAACCACCTCATTATGCCTCACGTTTTTTAAAATAGAGTAAAAATCAACCAGGCCCCTACAGTATAACCTCTAAATCAATTTGGCCATTGTCCTTTAGAAAGGCATCATTTCACCCCTTGAAGTTTCTTTCTTAAATCAAATCACCTCCTCTCTAATTATTTTAAGATAACAACCATTAAAGATAGACCAAAATACCCTTAAATTCTCCTTCCCCACGGGCACACCGTTCTCTCTTGCCACCCACACCATTCAACTTGAGTTGCAAGAAAGATATATAATATTAATATAGTATATATAATGTATTGGTATGAAAATAATTGAGGAAAATATGTTGATTAGTCAACACTAATTTGATTTTATACATTTAAATAATTGAATATCAAGTAAGATAATAAGAAACATATGTGGTAAAGAAAAAATTTGAGGAACTTCTGTCAATATTTAACAGTTTTTATCTCAAAATATTAGGAGAGGGGGTGATTTGATTCAAAATGGAAACTTCAGGGGGCAAAATGATACTCTCTAAAAGGACAGGGGAAAATTTGATCTGGAAGCTAGACCACGGGGGATTAGTTGATTTTCCTCTTTAAAACATTAGCTGTGGCTTTACTAGCTCGTAGCTATGATCTTGTTACTTGTGAGCTTTATAATATTATGTGACCATGTGAATCCGTGAGTTGTGAAATATGACCTGTAAGTTGTTGTGAGTTGATCTTGTGATTTGTTGGTCATGTGACATGTTATTGTCTACCAAACTTTCAAGTTTAACTATTTTAAAAAATTATCAAGTCACATTTGGGTCAAGTTTAAATATTTTAAAAAATTATCAAGTCAAATTTTGGTCTTAAATGCCATTGCATCTTTGCTATGTATAAAGTTGTGCAATGTAGTCAAGAGACATGACAACACAAATGCTAAAACGTATAATTAACCCAGACCATGATAGGCTTTTTGCTTTTATCCTACAAGACAAGTTGTGCATTGATAATTCCACGAGTAGATGCCAGTATAGCTATCTTCTACATTTTTCTCGGCATGCCTCTGGAATGCATATTTACCGAAATGTCAAAAAATCGATGTCAACATCAATGTTGAAAACTGTGGTGATGACATAACAACAGGACATAGCAATAAGGAGGAATGTGGGATTAATGGAAGAAGGGGAAAGATTATTTTGTCAATGATGAGAAAATTTTGGCAATAAGTCCAGAAGTGATAAAATTAAATAGTTGTGCCTCATTTAGGAGAATATGCTATCCTATACTAAATGTAAAAGCTACCATATAGATGATGACCCATTTAATCAGTTAATTATTTAACTTTGATGATGTGATTGGATTATATTAGGAATTTGGGTTCCACAAAAATTCACTTTCAGGTTTGAACACCAAACATCAAAATATGGTCTAGAGCATAGGCCATTCTCTATAAATTCAGCATCACAAAACAGCCAAGTCCTCTTCACTCGAGAATCAATATGTATACATGAGAATGTCTCGTGCATGTTCCTGTCTGTTTGCAAAGGTCTGTTCAAATAACAAAAAACAAAAGTATAAAAAGATACCGGAGAGTCAGCTTGGCATCTGTAGTCTCCACCAACATACATAGACCTCGGTTCCTCAGGACAAGGTACTTTTGGAAGATCAGACAATAGTGGCTCAGCATATGACACCAGATCCTGGTGGTCCACTCCAGATGCTGAAAGGACAATACGAGGTGCAGTATAGTTGTCCTACAATTAAAAAAGAAAGACAGGAAGGAAGGAATATAGGCAGATAGAACAGCAAAAAAATGAGAATAATTGCAAAAATAACAAAGTATATCATCTCACAGAAACAAACTCCTCCAGAATAGTGCTATTTAATCTGTTTATAGCAGAATCTGGGGCCATAAGAGGATTTGCTAACGCCCCAGAATAGCCAGCTGAATGCAGTGCTTCCAATAGCAATCCTTGGGGGTTATTAGAAGCTTCTCCATTCTCTGTCTTCACTTTTTGCAACTAAAGAACCAATAAAAGTAAGTCAGAAATAGAGCTCAGTGGCTATTATGAGAGTGATACCCACCAAGTAAACAGCAAATTAGATGAGTAACCTGCTCCTTGACTTCCCAATCGAAAAAAGCTGGGTTTTGCACAGAATCAATGAGAATTTCAACCATCTGGGGAATATATGTTTTCAGAGCATCAAATGTGTAACCAATCTGTTCTCGAGAAGCAGATGCAGCAACATTTCCACCAATAGCTTCTACTTCCCTCACAAGACGCAGATGACTCCTGTTTGTAGTGCTTTTGAAGGCCATCTTCTCCAATAAGTGAGTGACTCCACATGAAACGGGTGATTCATACACAGAACCACAATCGACATATAGCCCTATTGAGGCTACAGGATTCTATTAAAAAAAAAAAAACATGGTTTGCATCATTTGCAGTAATGAGAATTATCAACAGTTAGGAGGATAGCCAGTTCAGAAGCTAACAGGTGATGTCTCAGAAGCAATTCTGACACCATTTGGTAGAGTTGTAACTTTTGTTTTCCCTGGTTCAACATAATCTGGCAATGGAGGAGGGAGAGATATGCCTGGAAGTGGAGAATCTAGAGGAGGAAGAGGATTGGAATGCTCCCCAGTAAGCCAGCTAAAAAACCCTCCAGATGATGATTTTTTGGCGATGCTAGTGCTGGCAAGTCTGGTAGCAATTACACCAACAGCTCCTGCTTCACCTATTTGGCACTGAGGAGGGAGAAATCAGGCATCAATATGTCTGTTCCTTGCTTTAACCAGCTTAGATATTACTCAACTGTCACACGATAACAAACCAAAACCCAAACAGCTACAGAGCATTTAAATGCACCAACATTCCAGGTGCTAATATATGCAAATCACTAAAAGAAAATCGGAAAATGACAGCATGGAGAAAACCAGCAATTCAACTCATGGTAACTCAAGTTAGTCCAAAAAAACATAGAAGGTATAAGAAGCATGTTTAAGCTATAATCTGCAAAAGAGCACGTATTTAGATGAATTACCATAACCCGCAAATCCACTTCCTGTAAACTTGCATCTTGTCACGATTCAACATATAATATGGACATAAAAACAATATATTTCTCAATTCTTGGGTAACCCATGGAAATAAATGCCTTGCAAAACTAAAATTCGCCTATAACAACCAGCGTCAAAATCTTGAAAAATAATATCACAGGACTTCCCTTCTCGTAAACTAGTACTGAAACAATAATTGAACCAAGCACAATCATAAGAAAGGAACTAACTAAAAGTCTAAAACACAGCGACAAACCCTAGACATGAAATTTGGAACTTTCCGATAAGTTTTATCTCACTATTTTCATTAAACACAGGTCCTGAACATTGAGCAAAATTGAACCTTTGCTTTCCCATTTATTTGATATTTAACATCTTTGATTCATATTCTCGTTTTTGCCTCGTTGAAATTGTACTTCTCCTTCACAGAGCCATATCCAACGTCTCATTCTTCCATCCCACAAGAGGTAGTTACAGTTAAAGAACGCTCGAAGCACACATTCTGAGAACGAAGAACGCAAAGGCCAATCCCCTCCCCCGCTTTCCATCGGCATAATGCACCAATAAAACGAATCAAGATCACGACTTTCCGAGAGAGTACGCGATCGAATCGAGGAAGGAACGCGGATTGCTTGGCGAATCGGAGAGTGGGAGGCGGTGACCGACCTTGAGAACCCTAAGCTTGGTAGCTGCGGCTACTCTGTACATGGCGAGAGAGGCGGAGAAGCCCTAGAGCGAGAGGGGTGGCGGACGACGCTCCCTCGCGGGCGTTGCGACGCGCCGGCGGCGATGTAGTGTGATAGGGGTTGCGAGGGATCGACGACGATTGCAGGGAAGCAGGGAGGGCTGCCCAAGCGAGAGCATGTCACTCCATGTCGTTATTTTCGGATCTTCCACGGGTTATCGGATCCCGTGAAGTTTTGTAGGGTTGGGCGCATTTCCGCATAGAGCCATCCATGTCGGGAAATGAGACGAATATGCACGTATGCATAGGTAAGTAGCTAAAATTAAACGAAAAAGATTGAGGATGGAAGATTTTTTAAAATAATTATAATAATTTAATATAAAATTATCTATAAAAAATAATGATAAATATATATTTGAAAGGATATTTAGAGTAAGAAATATAGTTAAGAATTAATGTTAATAGGAAAGAAATCAGAAAGAATTGTGTTTACATGAGAAATTTGATAGAGACTGTATGTTGTAACATAGAATTCTTAAGTTGGTGTTTATTTTATTGAATAACGTTATTTATTCTGCATTTGATTATCTTAATTGTGGAACTAATCAATTCTAAAATTAAATCCGTAATTGTGAAATAAACTAATGCCACCCTTTATTTCTCACAAGGATTCCTTATTTCTTAATTTTTTGAAGTGATCCAAACATCGAAACACTTTAATTCGCATGTCTATTACATCTTCCTTCAATTCTTTTGTTTATCCCACTTCCCTAATGCTACCAACTAAACATCGCCTAAAGAAATTAAAAAGTCCGGTGAACAAACGAGAGATTGACTAGCCTATCTTTCTATAACATAATATTGTTATAGAATATGTGCAGAAATGCATGCAAGTTAGCATGAGGTATATGACATTCTTATTTAATATTATAAAAAAAATTTAATAATGATGATTATGTGAAATAATTTTATATTAATTCGAAAATAAAATAAAGGTATTTAAAGTTAAAGGTCAAACAAATTAATCCAATAACCTAGTGATTAGAAATTTAGGAGTCACTTAGATAGTGGAATAATAATTTCAAAATAATTTTCTTAAGTAAAAATAAATGTTAGTCTTCTTTGTTTAACATTTGGAATGTGGTGAAAAGAATTTGAAATGAAGGCTAATTTAACTAAATGGGTATGCGGTTGGGGGTAATTTAGCGAAAAGGGTAAGAATCGTAAAAATTTTAAAAATGGGCAAAAGGTCACTAAATGAACCAACGACCTACAAATGTCGCTGGATCATCCAACAACCTCTCATTCAATTTCGATTCCCAAGCCACTACAACAATCACAGGCAAAAAGGGGAGTGGAGATTACTGGATCATCCAGCGACCTCTGATTAGCCGTAAGAAGGCACAAAGGGAGGCATGGCCTGCATTCATTTTTGTGCACAAATTAGAGGACCTTCCACGATGCAGGATTATTCATCCCTCTAACTTCTTTGTGTTTTGTTGTGAGAAGTTGCTGACGAAGTCAAGTTCAATTGGCTAATGATTAGCCGTGGGATTGTCAATCCACAGCTAAGATGAGAACCCATGATGATTTCGCAGCCAATGGATGTGGAGTTCTTGCCTTTGAGTCACTGGAGAAGATGTCGACGCCAGAGAAGAAGACGTCCGGTCGAGTAGTTGCACACGATAACACGGCCTTTCGGCCCTTAATTAAACACACCTAAAGCTCCGGCGAGACACGCTGGAGCAAAGCCCTAAATCTATTAGACATGGGGGTGGACGGTTGAGTGTAGCCGTGAAGCTTCAAAGAAGCCCTTAATTTGTTATACCTCATCTCCTCGGATGATTTGTATATTCCTTGTAGTTACGGTTAATAAATTTTAAAAGTTGAACACTTGAGTTGCGCTACAATGATTCAAACTCAATCTTTTACGAGAAGCGATTCGAGTGGTTCACTTTTTGGCAAACTTTTTTTAGACCTAGGAAATAGGAGGATACAATGGTTGGTGTGAAGGCTTTTAATGAAGAGGGTGTTGGAATTGTGATTTGGATTTTAATGGTTGTGTTGGAATGGGGGAGCCCCCATTGGGTGACGTGGAGAGTAAATGTATGTTCATTGAAATTGTAGAGAGCTCTTAAAGGGCTCAGGAAGGCATGTATGCATCAATTTTCCATGAAACTTCTTCAAAGCATGTGGAGGCATGGATGGGTTTATAACAAAGCTTAAGCTTGAGCACATTAATTGAAGTGGGGAGCTCATTAAATGTTAATGCCTAATTATTTGTTATTTTAGTTGAGTTATTTTTGGGGTTTACAAGTCTCCTGAGTTTAAATCTTCAGCTTAAATTCTTCAATTCCTTCTTCTCTTTTCTCCTCGACCTTAAATCCTGTGATAATCAAATATCACCAATGAGTGTAAGAACACAAAATTATGCAAATTATGATGCAAGCCTATCTAAAACGTAATTTATGCTAAAGCATGCAATATGCTCATGAAATCATACTAAAATGAGTGGGGAGTTAGCATATTTTAAACATGGGTAATACAAAATGAAGTTAGATCATATACCATATATATACACATACATAATACATAATATATATAATACATGTATATACATATACATACACATACACACACACATATATATAGATACACAAAATATATATTCATAGAAAATATATATGCAGGAACGGTGAGTGGGAGCCTTAGGTTGGTAGATGATCTGGCAACCTTGAGAGGATCCAGTGACCCTTGGCTAGGCAGAGAGATTGTTGGATGATCCAGTGACCTGTCGAAGGCCGCCGGATCATTCGGCAACCTTCACTCTCCTTTTAGTCTGCACCCGTTACCGCAGTCGAGGGTCTGAAGTCAAGCGAGAGGTTGCTGGAGTGTCCAACGATCTTTGTAGGTCATTAGTTAATCTAGCGACCTTTTACCCTTTTTTAAAATTTTTACAATTCCTGCCCCTTGCTTTAAACTACCCCAAGCTGCATGCCCCTTTTCCTAAATTGGCCTGAAATAAATCCTACTTATTTTGTTTAATCAATGAAATAAGGATGGAAATCACCATCTAAGCACCAGGATAAGGTGGGGAACCTTTGAAATACCAATAATACCCCCGTAACACTACTTAATATCCTAGAAGTGTTCAATGACGAGTGTCCTATTCTCAAACTCACATTCTAGCCCAACAACCCTACCAAGCAAGTAATCCACATACTCTTCTCTAACCGCCAATTTCTCCTTGGTAGCCTTCTAGTCTTTCTCGACCGTGGAGACCACATGAGTCATAAATCTCAACTCTACCTTTTGTACGATATTGAAATGAGGAAGGGTAACCGTATATGCCTTAAAGCCACACTTTTGGAGTAATGGAAGATGAATGGAGTTAATCTACTACTTGATGAATGGTTATGGCTCATAACTTCATAAATGTAAAATTGAGGGACCAGATATCACATAACAAATGGGCACTCAATGTAAATCTTATTATGTGATGTTTGCATCAAGTGTCCAACCTCCTTGAAGTTGATTGTGGAAAGATATCTATAGAGAAAAACATTTAGTATACAAAAACCCCCATACAAAAACCCACACTCCCTACAAAAAACCTCTCGCCACCAAAAGGTGCACTTTTGTCTCCTTATGGATCATCCAAAACCTAAAGGAGGTTTTGTAAGACGTTATGTGGGGTTTCTCGTACCCTCAACAACACTCATCTATAGAAGCATGTCCTTCCATCAGTCTTATCATGAAAGGTACGCAAAATGATACTAATATGATCAGTAAAAAGGAGAATAACAAGTGATGATATGAGTGTGTTTATGGAGTTGGCTCAGAACATAGACTTTTGATTTCAACACCAATGGCAAAATCAAGGATTGACCATGCATACTCGTGAGCCAATTCCATTGTATATTGGCAGCAAAAGTATACATGATTGAAACCAATCACAATAGAAAATGCCTATTGCATAAGGAACATGAATTAAAGAATGTGAAAGGAAGAACCAATTAGTTGATACAAAAAGAAGTGAAGAATGCATGTACAGCAAATGGAGCCAAGTGAGAAGTACTTAGCTGAACTAAGGAGTTGGGGTTACCTACAGTGGCCATCCAAACCATCTCAACTCCAACATATCTTGGAAATAAAGATCAGTCCACTAAGTATCGCTTGCTGATGATAGTGTCATCATCAACCATAACTAACTTTAATTAGTCAGAATCAATTGATAAATACTCCTACATAATCACTCGAGAGTCGTAATTCATTGCATATCCATTCTAAGAAGAATGCATTAAAACAGGGTTAAATATGCAGTTTTAACAGAAGATCGTAAATGCAGAGCAACCACAGAATTTCCCATGGGTTAAATGATGGTTAAATGAGCATTAATGACTAACAAGAGGGTCCGTGCAGACAGAAAAGAGGTTTCACGCATTTCGAGAATTAACGGACACCCGAAACCCTAATTTTAAATCCTCTTAATTGACAGAGGTTCTGGTCAGGATAAAATTCATATAAACCTTCTAAAAATCATATAAAAATATTCTATAAGGTTTGATATCTGATGTAAACACATTTACACTACTTAAGATGTCTTTCTATGCATGTTCTTAAGCATAGGATTGCATTCCATGATATAAATATTGCATAACATGCATCATCTTGCATTTAGAGTAGTTTGAATAAAATGGAGGTTAATTGTCTCCTTTTATGTGCTTGGATATGGTAAACATTTTATCAGGGCCTCGGATCAAAGATCTAATCGTATGGATGTGATCAGGGCAACGATTGGAGTTCAACGACTTCAAGATCGCCCTAATCAGGCATCCGTAGCATCAGATAGTGATCGGGGAACCCTAGAAGATCAAGGGCCAGGATGGTGTAAATCCGCACTTTAGATGACAAATCTGACCGCACGAATGAATTCGGATCGACGATCGCAGCCCAACGACACAAAAATCGAGTCAATCCAACATCCGTGGCACCATCTACAACTTCCAGAAGATGGACGGCCAAGATGACGCCACGTGGCGCTATCTCGGTCGCCCAAATGACCGCTTACATTCTATGAAGCCCCGCACCCGCTCGCTCTCCGCTGTTGGATCTTGATCCAACGGCTGTGGTCAGCCGCGTCTAAAAGCGTCCGCTCGACCATCCACGCCCCGTAGCGCAGCGGTCGAGCGCGCTTACGCGAGCTGCGGGCGCGGGTTCAAGCTGCAGCGAAGGGCTGGAAGGCGCGGGCGATTGAGCGCGGGCGAGCGTTGGATCGCGATCGGACGGTCCTCTGCGCCCAATCGAGATTACGCGCGATTGAACGCGCAGCATGGACGTGCGATCGTACGCGCGGGCGGGGGTGTAGCGCAGCGGGCGGAGATGCATCTTAAGCCGTCCGATCTTGCGATCAAACGGCTGAGAACGGATGGACATGCATATGCGTTGAAGAAGCGGGCAGCCGTGGAGGCGCGCGTGGGCGCGGGAGCTACGCCTACGTTGGGGGCTTTAGTGACGGATTGATCCGTCACTAATGACCCCTCATTTATTATTTTAAAGTTGTAATGTCCATTTTTCCCCCACTCCTTGCAACTATAAAAGGAGACCCCCTCCATACGAAATTCTCATCCCTTCCTTCTCTTCTCTACCCCTCCAAAGCTCAAGAGAAGCTTGTCCCACACCCAGGATGCTTTTCGCGAGATAAAGTCTAAATTTTCGTCCCCCTTCGGAAGTGGATCCTGCGATGACGACGGCGTGCTGCTTCGTTCCCGTTCTTCTGCTTCGTTCTCCTTCGTCCAAGCGCCGTCCCATCCGGCTCGTCCTCCAAGCGACCGTCGAGGAGGATTTCTCTCTCCCTATTCTTTTTACTGCTTTCTAGTATAGATTTACTGCTTTCTAGTGTAGTTCTGCTCATCCTCCAAGCGATCGCCGAGGAGGACATTTCTCCCTCCATTCTTTTAATGCTTTCTAGAGTAAATTTATCGCTTTCTAGTGCAATTGTTTTATCTTTCTAGTTGTAATTAACAAATCCCCCTAATGATAAATTCTCTGTTTATTCTACATCTCATTTTGATTTCTATGTGTAATATTCTCTCTCTCTCTCTTACCCTCTCTCTCTCTTCTATTTATTGTAACTAATTAGATAGTTTTAAATTGAATTACTTCGTGACAAATAAAAAGAAACGCGTAGTTTTTAAATCAAACGTCCGCCTTCCTGTGTTTGACCTGGAATTTTCATTTCGATATAAATTTTATTTGTTGAACACAAATTCTTCGCTTTCAAACTACAATGACAGGTTCTCCAAAACCAAACACGTTAGCGTAGCCATTCGTAACGTTCAACATTTTGGCGCCATTGCCAGGGAGGCGACGATCTTTGATTTCTCTTCGCGTTTTGTAACTTACAAATTATTTACCTCACTTCTCTCCTTTCTTATTGTGATTGCAGGGACTCTTTTGAGATGAGCAAAAGCGGTAGATTGGAGTAAAGTGCTGTGGAAGGTTTTATAAGTTATCCCCCATTCTTTCCCCCTCCATAGATTTCATTCGCCACATTGAATCCAAATTCCAATTAACCTAGGTGTTTGCATAAATCATAGGAATAATTTGGTTGTTTGGATTTTCACTCACATTCATTCTACCCTCATTCATAAAAAATAATAATAATAACAAAAAGATAATTTTGTGGGGCAATTTTCAACAAACACACAACGTACACTCACATTCAAAGGCACTTAACCAAATTGATTTGTTTCTACTCAACTGGGTTCTGATATGTGGGATCGGTACACACAAAGTAACACATAAAAGAGTAGAAATCATTCTAGGTTAACCATCTTTGTGTGCCTAACTTAGTGGTGCATTTGTGGTCAGTTGTTTGAGTTGTTTGAGCCGCATCACTTCAAATAAAATAAACTCATCAAGTAGCTGCCACTTAGGTTCAACTCTTAGGGATTTACCAGGCACTCCACATTCTTTTTAAGCTTTAAAGGAAAACATCTTCACTTGTGCTTGTAAAACCTGGTGTGCCAATGAAACTTGTTTGAAAATACCTAAAGTTGAATCCTAAAAGCTACTAAGCAAGATTTGAACCTTAAAATTCACCGCATCAAAAATAATCTTGCTTGAAAACAATTGGTTGCACACGCACACACAAATCAATCAATCATTAAGGGCACAACCCATTTAAAGGGCTCATCACATTCCAAAGCACATTCAAACCTAGCCCTAAATAAAACAGAATAGACGTTGGCCTTAAGGATTGGACTCGCTCTTCAGAATCCAGAACGAGATTATTTTCGATTAGTCTATTTCTACTGTTCAATCTGATGTCTAGCTAGGGGAGCAGAGTCAAACGATCGCGGCTGGGGGGTACACCAGGAACAGGAGGCGTAAGCCGAAGGAAGAACCTTCTCCCCAGTCCCTCCTAACTGGTTGGATTGAACAGACAGAAGTAGATCAAATCATTCCTTTATCTCAAGACGGGTTTTGAGAGTCTGTAGGTCTGTAGGCTAACCCACTTAAGGACAGGTTTGATTGTTTGTATTGCAGGACACCTTTCTTCCTCCCGTGTCTCATGAATCCTTCCCCATATTTCACGCATTTCCACTCTTTCCCTCTTGTTGTGAATTATCCTCAACATGACGATTATCCCGACTCGTATTGTAATCAACCATCAGTCAGTTGGGATAATTCAGATTGGGGATACAATTCTGGACCCCGATGTTTAGGGTCTAACCGTGAACACTTTGATTCTGATTTCTATCCTTCTCAGAGCTACATCGATTATAGATCGTCTTCCTTTCATGAACAACCTAATACGATCTACAATCAAGAAGGATACACCGATCCTTACCCATCCTCTGATTTCACTGCCTTTAGGTCATCACCATCTTTTCAACAATATGAAATGACCTATTATCAGGAAGGGTATAACGAATCTCAATTCGTTAATTCCCCTGCATTAAGCCCAAACCCACCTAACCCTGAACCAACTCATTTGGTTCAGCTTAACCAGGTTCAAGATAAGGTTCTGGCTAACTTGAGGAATATCATTCAATCTTTAGAAGTTCAGCCAATACCTTGCATTGAGAGATTGGAGCCTCTGATTAAAATGATTGATGATTTAAACAAGTCTTTATTGGATTGGCTCCAGGATGTTAAGGATAAGAACCCGGGTGAGTTTTTACTTGGGAAATTGGCGAAATTGAGGATGAGATTCGTGGTTGCTTTGATTCAATCATGGGATGATTCCCAGGATAAACCCTCTTCAGGAAAGCCAATGATAGAACCCGCTCAGGCACCTGTTGAGGGGGGACATGTGTTATGACCAGATTGGATTAAAGCGACCAATTAAGGAAGATCTGATTTCTTCACCTGAGATCCCTGAGCCGGGTTACGAGGAAACGTATGTCTCCTTGGAACAAAAAGTGATAAATGATTTTAGGACATACATTGATACGGATCCTGATTTCTTTGATGGTGAAGATTCAAGTTGCGAAGTCTCACGTGGGTTTTCTGAACACGATTTCTGTGAGACGATTGAGCCTGAGGAATCTGATAGATTATTTGATAGCCCAATAATTGAGGAAACTGATCTTAGGGCACACATTACGGATCCAGAATTACATTTTCTGGAGGATTCAATTCAATGCCCTGATTGTCAGTTACACCCCGTTGAGCTTATTGATGATTCTAATTCTGAGATAATTAGACCCAAGTCAATTTTGATTCTGCCACATCATTTAGACTTGGAGATTTCAGATGGGGTGATTAATATACAAGAGGTCTTGGAATTCGACATTCGGAATGAGGAGGATAGGAGCTGGGAAGTTCTGATTTGGGAAGTTAATTTTGGAGGAAATGGAAGATTGAGTCGAAGGGTTCCTTTTAAGCTGAAACCATCAAATCAGAACCCTTACGACATTTATTTTGAGGATGTCAAACTCAAGCACACATTTAACGATTATCCTTTTGAACTTCAATTCTCTGTAACCCGACTTTTTGGTCTTGGGTTGCATCATCATAAATCGCAGGCCCGACCCCACTTGCATTCTGATTTTAGGTTTTGGGTAATTTGTATCCAGAACCTAAGATATTCTCGATTATGGAGGATGGGTCTGCACCACAATCTGGTCCACATCTGTGGACCTCTGTTGACAGGTCGGAGGATTCTTCTGTTTATTTTAATTCTGACCTGCACTTGTGAATTCTTCATTTCTTTTCTTTGTATAGTGTGCCTAGATGAAGGCACTAAACTCAGCACATATACAGTTCTATTTCGTTTTCATCTCGGAGCGGACCTGACATTCACGCAATTCAGGTGCTTTCTACGCTTTTCCACTCTGTTTTATGTCTTTTTAATATAATGAGGACATTGCATTAGATAGGCATGGGAGGTGGATATTTATCTCTGAATTCATTTGTCAGCTCCGTAGATTTGTTTTATTTTCTTTTATTAAAAAAAGTCAAAATTAGGAAAGAGAATTTGGGTTTAAGAAAATTTTCTATCTTAGGAAATATTACATTAAGATCTGAACACAAAGACCTTTCAGGTCTTTGGACTTAGTCAGCCCGTGTATCCACTAAAATGTGGATTTGTTTTTCGAGTTCTTGCCAACCTGAATTTTATTTTAATTGGAGTAAATAAGTTTAGGTGATAAGTACACGACTTATCAACCCGCTCTCTGATTTGAGGGAATTTTGAATCTTAAGCATCTACACACTTTCTTTGCACTGACTCGTTGTTTGGCGATTTTAACGGAAATTAGGTAGCTAATGAACCTTCTAGGGTGATATGGCTGGCAAGTTATCGTGGGTAACAGCCCATAGGTAGGTTGTCCAAAGCCCAGTCACTGGATCTTTCTCTTTTTGCTGCCTTTAGGTAAATCTTAGACCAGGGAAGCCACCTACTTAAAAAAAAAAAAAGAAGAAAAAAAAATCAAAAAGAAAAGGAGAAAAGAACAAAAAGAAATAAGCCACACTTCGCCGCACGAGTATGGCTGGCAAGTTGTCGGTGGTAACAGTTCATCGACCAGTTGTCCAGAATCCAACTCAGTAAATACACTAAAAATTCCCAAAACACTTAGGAAGAAACGGAGAAGTAGAATAAACCGGGGAGATTTACACTGGATTCACCCTTGTGTTGACCCCGTTAAAAAATAAAAGTAGGGAGAAAGCTAACGGTTGTAAAGATACACCTTTAGGCAGAAGTCCTTTTGAGGTTACCTAGAGGCGTAGAAATCCGAAGTCCGTTTTAATTACCGATCAACGAGTTTATCACAATCACAATAAGATGCTTAAAGCTTAGGATTCTCATCAAATCTTGGGTGAGTTGAATGGTCGTAGAAAGTCACTCTTAAACCCTAAAATTTGAAAATCCAAAAAAAATTAGAAAAGTGTAAAAAGAGAAAAAGAAAATTTCTTTGAATAAGGCGAGGGCTTAAGGCGGTCTGCATTTTGGCTGATACTTAGGCACTGTTGTGTCTTTGAAAGTTCAGTTCCTAAGTAGACAATTTCTTAATGATTGAAAATAACTCAGGTCCAAATAATCCAACTTAATTCTTTTATAAATAGCATATAGTTTTTGCTAGGGACTAGTAAAAGATAGGCATGGGGGTATGATGTAAACACATTTACACTACTTAAGATGTCTATTTATGCATGTTCTTAAGCATAGGATTGCATTCCATGATATAAATATTGCATAACATGCATCATCTTGCATTTAGAGTAGTTTGAATAAAATGGAGGTTAATTGTCTCCTTTTATGTGCTTGGATAGGGCAAACATTTTATCGGGGCCTCGGATGAAAGATCCAATCGTATGGATGTGATCAGGGCGACGATTGGAGTTCAACGACTTCAAGATCGCTCTAATCAGGCATCCGTAGCATCAGATAGTGACCGGGGAATCCTAGAAGATCAAGGGTCAGGATGGTGTAAATCCACACTTCAGATGACAAATCCGACCGCACGAATGAATTCGGATCGACGATCGCAGCCCAACGGCACAAAAATCGAGTCAATCCGACATCCGTGGCACCATCTACAACTTCCAGAAGATGGACAGCCAAGATGGCGCCACGTGGTGCCATCTCGACCGCCCAAACGACCACTTACATTCTATGAAGCCCCGCACCTGCTCGCTCTCCGCCGTTGGATCTTGATCTAACGGCTGTGGTCAGCCGCGCCTAAAAGCGTTCGCTCAACCATCCACGCCCCGTAGAGCAGCAGTCAAGCGCTCTTACGCGAGCTGCAGGCGCGGGTTCGAGCCGCAGCGAAGGGCTGGAAGGCGTGGGCGATTGAGCGCGGGCGGGCGTTGGATCGCGATCGGACGGCCGTCTGCGCCCAATCAAGATTACGCGCGATTGAATGCGCTGCATGGACGTGCGATCGTACGCGCGGGCGGGCACGCAGCGCAGCGGGTGGAGATGCATCTTAAGCCGTCCGATTGCAAGAACTGATGGACGTGCGTATGCGTTGAAGAAGCGGGCAGCCGTGGAGGCGCGCGTGGGCGCGGGAGCTACGCCCATGTTGGGAGCTTTAGTGACGAATTTATCCCTCACTAAAGACCCCTCATTTATTATTTTAAAGTTGTAATGTCCATTCTGCCCCCACTCCTTGCAACTATAAAAGGAGACCCCCTCCATACGAAATTCTCATCCCTTCCTTCTCTTCTCTACCCCTCCAAAGCTCAAGAGAAACTTGTCCCA
Source organism: Thalassia testudinum (assembly GCA_037157565.1). Classification (NCBI taxonomy): domain Eukaryota; kingdom Viridiplantae; phylum Streptophyta; class Magnoliopsida; order Alismatales; family Hydrocharitaceae; genus Thalassia; species Thalassia testudinum. The sequence goes on along the minus strand of JAZHRO010000022.1, from coordinate 62,709,845 downwards.
CACCCGGGATGCTTTTCGCGAGATAAAGTCCAAATTTTCGTCCCCCTTTGGAAGTGGATCCCGCGATGACGACGGTGTGCTGCTCCATTCCCATTCTTCTGCTTTGTCCTCCTTCATCCTGCTTCGTTCTCTTTCATCCAGGCGTCGTCCCGTTCGGCTCGTCCTCCAAGCGACCGTCGAGGACGATTTCTCTCTCCCTATTCTTTTTACTGCTTTCTAGTATAGATTTACTGCTCTCTAGTGTAGTTCTGCTCGTCCTCCAAGCGACCGTCGAGGATGACATTTCTCCCTCCATTCTTTTAATGCTTTCTAGAGTAAATTTATCGCTTTCTAGTGCAATTATTTTATCTTTCTAGTTGTAATGAACAAATCCCCTTAATGATAAATTCTCTATTTATTCTACATCTCATTTTGATTTCTATGTGTAATATTCTCTCTCTCTCTTACCCTCTCTCTCTCTTTTATTTATTGTAACTAATTAGATAGTTTTAAATTGAATTACTTTGTAACAAATAAAAAGAAACGCGTAGTTTTTAAATCAAACGTCCGCCTCCCTGTGTTCGACCCGGAATTTTCATTTCGGTATAAATTTTATTTGTTGAACACGAATTCTTCGCTTTCAAACTACAACGACAGGTTCTCCAAAATCGAACACGTTAGCATAGCCATTCGTAATGTTCAACAGTATCCCTGATTTGACCTTTGGAACCCATTTTTACCTAAAACAGAGTCTCAGACAGGAAGTTGTCATAATTTGGGTTTCTATGTAAATTATCTAGTCAAACTTGGTCAAAACCAAAATCTGACTTCACCATTAAATTCCTTGGATCCAAATTAGTTTTGTGCCAAAATTTGGGCCCAATCAGAGATCATCTTGACCTAGTTTGCATTTCAGTCCAGTCTGATTCTTTCTATCTCACATATGCCCCTAAGTTTCAAATTCATTGCGAATAGGTCCCTAGGTTTTCCTTCATTCTTTACAATCAGGTCCCTCCACCATTATCGCGGAGAAGCTTCTTCGCCAACAACCTTCAATCAAGGAGTTCTCCTTGATTTCTCACCCAATCTCTTCCAAAATTGGAAGAACTCCTGAGAGAATCCTCTTCAATTTGAGCTGCATCTTGGGCTCTGACTTGTACCCAAATCATCATAAGAACCATTCAAAGATCTAGGTTTCCTACTTCGCGAAGGTTCCAAGCTTCCAAGCTTGGAATGCCTTCCTAATGCCTTATAAAAGACCCCTGGTGCACGGTCGTTCTCTTTAGATTGGTTTGGAGGTTGGAATCCCATGCTTTTCTCCCCGACCTCCATCTCCACCAACTCCAGTGACCCTCTTCGACTAGCTTCTTCGCTTGCCATCACAGAAAATAGCCGGCGGGAACTTCCTCTCGTTCCTCTACATGTTGCAATACCAGTGAGTGCCGCCTACCTCCCCTCGTCATCGTCGCTTCGCCCACCGGAGATTTCGTCTTCTCCGGCGTCGGCCTGACAAAATCTACACGGATCCCCTCCCCTTTCATCCAATAGCTAACATAATGTCTTCCTTTACCTAGTTAGATTAGTTTTAGCTCCTTAAACCCTTGTTTCAACCACCAACTCAGCCGTTCGCCATCATCTTCACTTTCTCCAGCCACATCTCCGGTGGGGCCTCCGCACCTCCACAATCCACCAAATGCCTCGCCATCGACTCCATAACCTTTGCCTCATCAACCTGCATCAAACCCCTCAAGAAATTGAGGGGATTATCACCTCCATCACGCCCCCGAGCACCCCATTGTTGCACCACCAAATCCACCTTCGCCAGCCACCTACAACCACCCTCGCAGCACACCACCACCACCAACACCCTCACTGCATCCTTGCGACGCTTCTGAGCTTTTTAATCAGGGCTTTTAGCCCGTATTTTGTATTTCAGGTCCTACGTCGGAGCTCCACTGTCGTGTCATCTTTCCCGACCTTATTCTTCGCACCACGGTCGTGTTCTTCGTCAATATTAGCTCCAAGTGCTGCGGCCCAGCTCCAGGAAAACTCCCAGGTAGGCAATTGAAACAAGGCAGCCACCCTTCGTTCACAATTGGAAGCTTTACACTCTGCTGCAGCTGCACGTAAAGACATCAGTGGGATTAGTCCCACATCGTATAGAGACAAATGGGCACGCACACATAAAAGGAAAAAGTGCTTTAGGCCCTCTGCCCAGTACACGGGAGTCGGGGCCCCTTCACCCTTACGATCCACTTACCTGACTTACTCTACACTTCTTGCTTGTGATAGCATGCTCGCAAGCCTAGTCACCCAGATTCATTTACCTGAATATCTACTCGATTAGGCGGGTCAAAGAGAATGGAAAGAAAGAGGGGGAGGGGGGTTTTTGCTCTCCTTAGCCCCTGCTCGACACTTAGCCGCTGAAGGGAATTGATTTCCTTGAGCTGTGGAGGAAAGGAAGGCTTTGAAGAAGAAGAATTAAGAAAGAGATTTTAAGAGCATCTTTGTGCTGTAGCGGCTAAGTGTTGAAACACTTAAGCCATCTGATTGAGAAAGTCGTCGTCTGATTGGCTAAGGCATTGGTTCTGATACTGTGGCTTTATGGAAGCTTAATAACATTTCATTCTGATTGAAGGACACTGCTTATACATTTGAGTATATTGAGTAGTTGATATATATGCTTAATTAAGGCTAATAATTGGTGATCTAAATCACCATTATTTTATCTTAGGTTTCTATTTATTATTGTGATCTATTGAAATACTCATGCTTATAATTAAATATCAATTTGAGTAAATATTATTCATTAGATATCTCTTTTGTGCTTTGATTATGGTGCTCATTTATATGCAATTAAAGATTAGCGCGTGAATTACATATTTGCTCACTGTGTTCGACCTCGGACTTCAATTTAGATTTTGAGTAATAAATTTTATCTATTTAAGAGCTATTTGTCGACTGTACTACAACGTATTTCCTAAACTTGACGAAAAGCTTGATAAACATTTTGGCTACAAGCCAATTTACGACCTCAGTATCCATGAACCATTCCTTGACTCTGACTCTGAGGTCCCTGGTCGTTTAATTCCTCAACACAGTTAATTAAGTTATTTAGACTTAATTAATCGCATGAGAAAGTAATTTAGGTTAACTTGATTTTACGTCGGTTATATAGTATAGGGTCAAGTTAACCTAACACTTTAGATTTTAAGTTCTTTTTAACTGGTTGAGTTCAAGTCGTTCATTGGGAGGCATAACTTAATCTTAATTCACCATTAATTGCTATGGAATAATTAAGATCTAATTAATTAACTAACTATTAAATTAGAATACTTTTAAGCCTATGAACATTGCACACAAATTAATCAAATTAGTACATACAACATTTCATGAATAGAGAACATATTTACACATGTGATTTGTCATTAAAAATCAAGTAAACATGTTTATTAAAACCTTTACTTCTAATTACAAAAGATTAAGGCAAGAAAAAGTTATACAATTGAGTACAAATGCCTTATTACATCAATTAAACTAAGAATATTGAAAGAGAATATAAGAATATACTATTAAAGCAAATCAGATTTCTTCTTTCTATTTCTTCTCTTCATTCTTTCTTCAGCCCTTTTCTTCTTCTTGTTATTTCCTCTCCTCTATTGTTGCTCTCTCTCTTATTCCCTCTCTTTTCCTTACTCTCTGTCGTTAGCTTAATTTCCTTCTCTTAATCTTTACTGTGCTTTAATGTCCTCACTTAACCAAGTTACAAAAATTTAGTTCTCTAATTGGCAGCTCAGACCGGTTAGGGATACACAGCACCCCCTTCAGGGTGGGACCAGACTCTACTGGGTCTGAGCCTAATTTTACTTAGGTGTCTTATTTCCAATTCAAGCCCATGCACAGTATCCGGCCTCCCAGGCCCACACACACCCACTCACAGGCACACGCTCACATCCATAGGCACGCACACACACACATGCGCAGGCACACGCAACGCACACACCCACACCCCATGCTAGTTTCCTTGCACCCTGCACTGACGACTGAAGCGTCATGTGCACAAAATCGTAATATAGCATGTCAGCACCTCCAAAACTACCGATGTGGGACTATATTTCCCAAGTTCTAGCCGAACTTCAGTTGATGATTCCGATTGGCTCCGTTCACCAAATCGATCGAGCAAAGGCTCGATCGAGAGCTCTTGATGTGCTCTACAAGATACATGCATCAATTTGATACTCAGATTTCGATTAGTCCTTCGATTTGAAGGATGAACTTGGCTATTCCGTATGGCTGTTAACGCCTACAGAAGTGAAATTCAGGTCTCTTGACCTGCGGAAGAGCTTTGACCTCCAGATGAGGTCTGAATCATCTTCAGTTGATGATTTCGCAGCAAATGGTTAAGAAAGAAGGTTCTACATGGCTTCAAGAAGAGGAAGAAGCTCATGAGCTTCGTTCTCAATGTTAAGAGCTCGGAATTGATCTCTAATTCATTCATCAGAGAGAAAACAACTTCAACAGGTGATCTGAACTGATTCAGGAGGCTAAAAACAATTGATCTAAGTAGATTTGGCAATCAAAACTTGCCAAGAACACACTGAACACAGTATTGGGTTCTAAAGAACCCAAACTGTCCGAAACATGATTTGCACTAAATCCTTAATAAACCTGAATTAAATCAACTCTAAAACACTCGAGGTCATCTAAGAATTCCATTGCAACATTAATTTCACAGAATTAATCAGTTAATCCTCGAGTTGGATCCAGAGTTGACCAAATCAAGCTCGGAGTTGACTTTCTATTCTAGGTTTTCTTAGATCAAATTGAGGACCTAGATCGACTTGATTCGACCCCAGGAAGTAATTCAGAGCTTCAAATTTATGTTTTGAATCCTCTGAAGTGATCTCAGGCATCGTCGCCTGAGCACAAAATTAGGTTTGTTCGGCAGAACAACCTAGAGGATTTCAAAGCCATCAAAGGTCAAAAGTAACCTCTAAAGGTTTTGCTCATGCTTTTTGACCTAATTCCAGAAGACTAACTCTAACTGAGTAGCTTCTCCAACTCCGCCGAAGTTGGAGAAGACATAGCTTAAATGAGAACTCCAGATAATAAAACCTAGATTTAATCATCGATTTATAATCCTTGCACTCCAAATAGACAATCTGGAGCTCCTTAGAGCTTATCAAGGGCTGAAGATCAATTTCGACTCGCCGGAGCTCGTCGAAGCTTCGGTGAGTCCAGGGAATGTCTAGCAATGTCCAAAACTCCATCAGACAGACCATTAAAAGTCTTAAGAGCTTCCTGAGGTCACAAGGAACCTCAGGAGCTCATCAATTTATCCAATTGATGATCTAATAAAGGATTCATTAGGGAATTTGAAATCTTAATCTCTGAGTTTATACAAACTCAGAGTCAGCTATCTAACTCAATTGAGTGAGGGCTAAGGTTCAATAGAACCTTGCGATGCTCTATGGGGGATTAATTAGGTGGAATAACTCTCTCAAGCTCTCCATTGACAGAGAACTAGAAAGTTGAAATCGAATTAGTTATTTACTTTCTATGAGTTAATTATACTAATTAAGTATAGGATTGGGGCCCTTAGATTGTGAAGAGGTGATGGAGGGCCCCAGCAAGTGTGTTCTAATCTTAAACAGCAGAGGTTGCCAGTGCATGTAAAGATGAACTAGACGATTCAGCTGCTAAGAGTGAGGGAAAAAGAGTGCTATGAAATCATGATAAGGTGAAGAAAGTGATTGGTGCGTAAAAATGGCAAAAGAATGGCTTAGACGAGCTCAAAGAGCTTGTCAGAGCTGAAGAAGACGGCATACAACTTAAACAATTAGAACTAACTAATTACCTAATCTACTGAACTAAACTATGCTACACTTATCTAAACCTAATCCTACTGTTACCTGGACGAAGGAGGTTGAGGAATCTTCGTCGAAGGTTCTTAACGGAGGATGAAATCAGAAGGTTGGAGGAAGAACTCCGGCAGGCGGTTTTGTGGTGTGGAACGGAGTTGGTGTCGGTGCTTTGTTAGGGGACGTAGCGGATGATAGCTGAGATCGGAAGCGAGTGGAGATGATCGGAGGAATAGGATGGAGATGGGAAATGATCGCCAGAGTAGGAATAATAGCCTATCAGTTAGCTGCGATTGGGGAAGAGGGTAGGGAGCTAACCACCCAAATCGAAGGGATTGAGGGGTATTTATAGGGTTCGGCGATGGCTAAGGGGCTTGAATCCGGGTGGGTTTACATCTAGGTACATCTTAACCTCCGACGTCATCTCCGACACCAGTGAGGTTATCGCCGTGACCCAATTAGGATTTAGGACAAATTCAGACCGGTGGATGGATTTGAGGTTGTGAGCGCAAGCTTCAGAAGCTTTGCAAGGGTAGAATGGCATAAGATGAGCGGTCATCGGAGGGTTACAACACCGCTGAATGTCAGTCGTTTAAGCGGCTGGGGAAGAAATGAAGAAGTTTGCAGGGACCTATATGCAAGGAAAGATAAGGACCTAGGTGAAAGAAAATGACTCAAATGCAATGAATTCCAAGGATCGAAATGTAAACAGAGGCTTTTAAGGTTAATTTAAATTATTTTATTTTCTAACTTTTTATATATATTTATAATTTAGCTAAATATTATATTAAAGCCTTGTATTCACATTTTTGACGCATTTATTTATATTTATTTTCTTATTAACTTAAGTTATTGAAGACTTAGTTCTTAAGTTATACTTAAGTTAAATAAGATATTAATTAGGTAGCTAATTAATGGTATTTCAAGTCTATTTATTAATTAAGTTATTAATAATATTGATTGACTTATAATTTATCATTTTTAACTTATTTTAAGGTCCTTTATTGATTTGTCCCTTATTACATAATTAACCCTTATATATACATATTCCTAGCTAATTAACTAGGGAAACTAGTTAATTAGGAGTAATTAGAAGCCATGATGAGCCTCTCATCAGTCCCTGATCCCGAGATCATCAATTTAAAATCGTGTTTCATTGAGATGGAATCATTCCTTTATGATCTGCAAGAATCAGAAACAAGTGCCGAGAGTGTCTGCAATCCAGAGTTTGAATCTTTTCTTGACTCAGATTTCTATGATCCTATAAGCACTCTCCAGGCATTTACCTTTGATTTTGATGAGCATCATGAGGACCCTCTAGATGAACCCACCTTTGAATCCTTTCTAGAGGAGCCCTCAACACACAGTTCTCATTGAAGCCACCTCTTCTGCAATACATACAGAGCTTTCACAAATTCGATCCCAACCTTGACCTGCCATCGGAATCAACTTCTACTCAGATTCACCTCCATCTTTCAATCGGGTTCGACATCAATCAGACTACTAATCACGTCTCATCCTTTTCTGATCACTCTTGTAGGGTTCCTACATCCTCCAATGATCTATTTTCTTTTGAGGATCCCTACTCTAACCAAGCTGATATGACTCAGCCAAACCCACGATTAACACTGCCATATTTGTTTGAGCCACAAAATACCTGGTGGGCTCCGCATCTACTAATTCACATCCATCAACCCACCAGACTAATTAGGTTTAGGCTGCATCATCAGCCTGTAGATCTGAACAAGCACCTGGTTGGACCAACCAGGCTATTGATCAAGGTGCTTGTTTTACAAAACTCATATGATTTAACCACTCCTCCTTGATCACCTTCTGCTCGGCTGAAGGCATTTAATTTAGCGCTTAACGGGAGGCAACCCGTCATTTCAAAAACCTAAGACCTTTCTGATTATCTTTTGAGCCACACTCCTATTGCACTTTTGAGTTCAGTTTTAGAATAGCCGACTCCACCTTTGGTACTTGTATCAAAGCTTGAAATCGTACGCAACATTCATCCCGACCCATTCACCCACCCTTTGACCCTGTTTTAATCCTTGAACCAAGTTGATTTCATACCCTCCTATTTACAATGAGGACATGTAAAAATGCATGGAAATTAAAGTTTCTGAGGGGTTCTCACAAAAAATATACATATAAAAAAAGTTGATAAAAAAAAATTGAAAAAGAACAAAAAAATGGAGAAAGGGGAGGAAAATTTTGAGAATTGATTGCATATCATTCATAAGGAGGAAAAGGAGGAGGAGAATTCAAATGTCAAAAAGGAGCAACATTCAAGAACAAAAATTGATAGCCATTAGCACTTGATTATGAAGATTACTTAAGTTCTAGACCTAATCAAAAGAAAAATTAAGTCTTGAAAAAAATAGAGAGACAAGGAGATTAGTATGAGTACAGATCTTAGGCCTGTTGGGCTTGTTTTAGGGCTTAAACATTCACGTATCCATTAAGATCTGGATTAATCCTCAAAAGGTTGAGGAAAGTGCCAAGCTGATGTATTAGGTTTAAGGCTTAGGGATTATTCGACCCCGTTGCCTGCCCTTTGGTTTGTAGGACTTGATAACCTAAGCACCCAAAAATCACACACTTAGTCTAGTTCAGTGCACTTAATAAAGAAAAATCTACCAAAAGTGTTCTGTTATGAAAAGTCATCTCAAAGATCTAACTTAGGAGCGGCTCGACAACACAAGTTGATCTAACAAGTTCTCGACGCAGAGAGGTGGGAAATTCTCCTCGAAGATGCGTAATAACATATCGTCTCCTCGGTGCTTATCTCCTAGGATATCTAAATATCCTACCGGGGGCATGTAAGCACCATGTGCTAGTTCAAGGGCCATGGGTGGGATTATCTTGAAATGTCGATTGCCAGGGCTTGAATTTAGCTACAAAACGCCATGGGCATCACTATCCCGAGGTGTTGAAAGCCAGGGTTTTGGGGGTTGCCATGGGTGATGTTATCCCGAAGCATCGATTACTAGGGACCCTTCGAGGATTGGTGGTGGGGATAAGGAATTCGATATAGACCGTGTTTAGGGCCAATTCGAGGCTAGAAAAATAATCAAGAAAAAGAGAGAGGAAGCTCTCCAAAATGCAAAAAATTCTTTTATCCTTATCTCTTACAAAAATGCACTACAAACTGAACCTGGACCAAACATGTTATAAGCACGGGTGCTTTAACCGCTGGGTTCAACAAACCTTTGGATGGCTTTTGCGAGCCTTAGAAACCTTCATGGCAAACCGAGGCTAAAGTTGGTCAAGTCTGGATCTTGGTTGGTACTTGAGTACCTCTAGTCCCATTATTAGCATTCTGACCTAATATCTAGAGAAAAGCATACATTAGAGATCTGAGCATCAAAGGCACGATCTAGAAATTGAGTTATTTTCATAAGATTTTGCTAAGGGAGTAGTAAAAGTTAGGCATGGGGGTATGATGATAACGCTGTCATCAGCCATAACTAACTTTAATTAGTCAGAATCAATTGATAAATGCTCATACATAATCACTAGAGAGTCGTAATTCATTGCATATCCATTTTAAGAAGAATGCATTAAAAAAGGGTTAAATATGTAGTTTTAACAAAAGATCATAAATGCAGAACAATCACAGGACTTCCTAGGGGGTTAAATGAACATTAATGACTAACAAGAGGGTACGTGCAGACAAAAAAGGGATTTCGCGCATTTTAAGAATTAACGGACGCCCGAAACTCTAATTTCAGATCCTCTTAATTGACAGAAATTTTGGTCAGGATAAAATTCATCTAAATCTTCTAAAAATCATATAAAAAATATTCTATAAGGTTTGGTATCCTTGATTTGACCTTTGGAACCCATTTTGACCTAAAACAGAGTCTCAGACAGGAAGTTGCCCTAATTTGGGTTTCTATGTAAATTACCTAGTCAAACTTGGTCGAAACCAAAATCTGACTTCACCATCAGATTTCTTGGATCCAAATTAGTTTTGTGCCAAAATTTGGGCCCAATCAGAGATCATCTTGACCTAATTTGCATTTCAGTCTAGTCTAATTCTTTCTATCTCACATATGCTCCTAAGTTTCAAATTCATTGCGAATAGGTCCCTAGGTTTTCCTTCATTCTTTACAATCAGGTCCCTCCACCATTATCGCGGAGAAGCTTCTTCGCCAACAACCTTCAATCAAGGAGTTCTCCTTGATTTCTCACCCAATCTCTTCCAAAATTAGAAGGAGAACTCCTGAGGGAATCCTCTTCAATTTGAGATACATCTTGGGCTCTATTTGTACCCGAATCCTCATGTGAACCATTCAAAGATCCAGGTTTCCTACTTCGCAAAGGTTCTGAGCTTCCAAGCTTGGTTTCCAAGCTTGGAATGCCACCCTAATGCCCTATAAAAGACAACTGGTGCACGATCATTCTCTTTAGCTTAGTTTGGAGGTCGAAATCCCCTCCTCTTCTCCTCGACCTCCGTCTCCCCCAACTCCAACAACCCTCTTCGACTGGCTGCTTCGCTTGCCGTCACAGACAATAGTCGGTAGGAACTTCGTCTCATTCCCCGCATCACAATACCAGCGAGCGCCTCCTACCTCCCCTCGTCATCGCCACTTCGCCCACCGAAGATTTTGTCTTCTCCTGCGCTAGCCTGACAAAACCAGCGCGGATCCCCTCCCTTTCATCCAATAGCTAGCTTAATGTCTTTCTTTACCTAGTTAGATTAGTTTTAGCTCCTTAAACCTTTGTTTCAACCACTGACTTAGCCGTTCGCCGTCATCTTCACTTTCTTCGACCACATCTCCAGCGAGGCCTCCGCACCTCCACAATCCATCAAGTGCCTCTCCATCGACTCCATAACCTTCGCCTCATCAACCTACATCAAACCCCTCAAGAAATTGAGGGGATTATCACCTCCATCACGCCCTTGAACACCCCACTGTCGCACCACCAAATATGCCTTCGCCAACACACCTACGACCACCCTGGCAGCACGCCATCGCCACCAACACCCTTGCCGCATCCTTGCGATGCTTCTGAGCTTTTTAACCGGGCTTTTAGCTCGTATTTTATATTTCAGGTCCTACGTCTGAGCTTCACCGTCGCGTCGTCTTCCCTGGCCTTGTTCTTCCCACCACAGTCGTGTTCTTCGTCAAGATCAGCTCTAGGTGATGCGGCCCAGCTCCAGGAAAACTCCTAGGCAGGCAATTGAAGCAAGGCAGCCATCCTTCGTCCACAATTGGAAGCTTTTCGCTCTGTTGCAGCTGCACGCGAAGACATCAGTGGGATTAGTCCCACATTGTAAAGAGACAAATGGGTGCGCACACATAAAAAGGAAAAAGTTCTTTAGGCCCTTTGCCCAGTACATGGGGGTCGGGTTCCCTTCACCCTCACGATCCACTTACTCGACCTATTCTACACTCCTCGCTTGCTTTAGCACGCCCGCAAGCCTGGTCACTCGGATCCGTTTACCTGAATATCGACCCGATTAGGCGGGTCAGAGATAACGGAAAGAAAGAGGGGGAGGGGGGTTTTTGCTCTCCTTAGCCCCTGCTCGACACTTAGCTGCTGAAGGGAATTGATTTCCTTGTGATGTGAAGGAAAAGACGGCTTTGAAGAAGAAGAAGAAGAATTAAGAAAGTGATTTTAAGAGCATCTTTGTGCTGTGGTGGCTAAGTGTTGAAACACTTAAGTCGTCTGATTGAGAAAGTTGTTGTCTGATTGGCTAAGGCATTGGTTCTGATACTGTGGCTTTATGGAAGCTTAATAACATTTCATTCTGATTGAAGGACACTATTCATACATTTGAGTATATTGAGTAGTTGATATATATGCTTAATTAAGGTTAATAATTGGTGATCTAAATCACCATTATTTTATCTTAGATTTCTTTTTATCATTGTGATCTATTGAAATACTCATGCTTATAATTGAATATCAATTTGAGTAGATATTATTCATTGAATATCTTTTTTGTGCTTTGATTATAGTATTCATTTATGTGCAATTAAAGATTACTGCTTGAATTTCATATTTGCTCTCTGTGTTCGACCTTAGACTTCAATTTAGATTTCGAGTAATAAATTTTATCTGTTTGAGAGTTATTTGTCAACTGTACTACAATGCATTTCCTAAACTCGATGAAAAGTTTGATTAACACTTGCCTATCACAGGCTCCATTTGTTCATAACACATTAATGTCTAAGTTTGATCGTAGCCAAAGTACATAAATTGGATGGGGAAAATTTTCCTACTTGCAAAGCAACAAAACACTAGGTATCAACGTTTAACATAATAATCAACATTGAAGAATAGAAACACGCATTTCCCATTAAGAAACTAAACAAGTAATGAGGTCAAAAGTATATTGCGATAGGTAAATACAAAATCATATTAGCAAACTAAACAAATAAATAGGTCAGATAAATATTATATCCAAATCCAATAACAAGCTAAATGTAGAGAGCCACAAACAAGGCAAATAAAAATATAGTACCAGGCATTGTTAATTAATATCAATACACAATATAACACAAGAAATCAATGTGAATAGGCAAGAAGAATGCTACTAAATTTATAGCAACAATAACATTAACAACAGTAGAAAGATGAATGGTAGCATCATTAAGATCAAAACGTTAGAAGCAAGATCAATGATGCCAGCATTGGGATAAATATTAGCAGTAATAGGATCAATGATATCAAAAATATGAAGCATAATAGAAAGGTCCTAGGAGGCCAAAGCGTAGTCCTGCCAACCAAATATAGAGTCATGCCACACCATATAGCAAAGGTCCCAAGAGTGTTATGATATTATAGGCCAAAGTCCAAATCATACTCAAGTGGTTCAAGGTAAATCCGTGTAGCCATGCCACATGTCATTAGAAATTTTTTCGCGAATGAAGTCCCCATCCCAAGTTTCCTACTGAGTGGCATCCCTTGCATTCCAACATTGTTCATGTTCATCATCGAACCCACCATCTAAGTCCAAAACCCCTTAGAGGAAGAAATCATCATCACCTGATGAAATTATAAATAATACAACAAACCGTTACCATTTGAGTCTAAGTGTTAAGTGGATAATAAGATGGTGAGTCTAGGCACTTGAACTGCATCTTCAAGACTCCAAATGTCTTCTCCACAACATTCCTAAGTTGGAAGTGGCAGTGGTTGAATAAGCCCTTCAAATTGCTAAAACATTAATTGACTCTAGCATAAATCTCAAGAATAAGGTGCAAGGAGCTGGCTAATATTAGCATACTGACAATCCCTAAGTATCATCTTCCTAGAGGGACATGCATATCTCCTTGCACCAAGAACCAACAAAGCACATGCATGTCAATCCGCCATAAACACATCCCAACCTCTAGACACATATAGGAACTGCATATCAAAGGATACTACCACCATGACATTTTGAGATGTAATTCTCTTTCAGTTCCTCAATTAGTTCTAAGCCTTAGTTACAACAGTTGCACAAACATGGCAATTGTCTATTGCGCCCAACACATCATGTTTTAATGTAGGGAGAGTTATTACTATTTGTATGGAGAACCTATGTTATTGATGCCAAACCCTTTAATATGATTTTGATGATTTTACAAAAAGGGAATAAATAACAATGAATTAGAAGATATTCTTCACACATAATCTTCACTTGCAAGAATTGATGCCCTCGTTGAAGAAGAAACAAAGGAATCAAAACCAAATCAAGAAGATCTTGAAGACTCTCTTTTTATCTTATAAAAATTTGATGTAAGTTTGTTGTTGTATCTTTCTTTATTTTATTTTACTTTAGAAACATATGTAAAAGATCCTAAGGTCACCTTGATAGTCTTAGCACCCTAGGAAACCAAGTTAAACCAAAATTAAAACATAAATCCTAACTTTTAAATAAACTTATGTCTTTATGAGATACTTGACTAGTCAATCAAACAACCAATATTAGCATTAAATGTCTTGTCATTTTATCAGTCGACGCCTAGGCTAACGGTCACCTATCATTATATGTCGACCAACCTATTCATCAAACAACCTAACCGCCTTTTAGACATATGATGAACCCTTCAGTCAACCTATAGACTAACGTTAGACCTTAATCATTACATCTCAAAACCCGAAGATTTCTATTAGGATTGCAAATTTCATTTGATTACAATTACAAACATCTAACCCTCTTTTCAAACGACCTATAAGATGTTTGACACTTCCTTCAAACGTCATTCCCATCGACTAATCCCTTGGCTAATGATCCTTGTCGACCATCTTATCTCCTATTCCAAATCTAGCAACTTCTAGCCTCTCCATCAGACAGCTAATTTAATAATCAAATGTTCCTTATCTTCAAATATGATGTATGAGATTCTTACCACACATCTGATAATCTGCGTTGGATTTAAGCCAATTTTCATTGCCTAATATATCAAACGACACACATTTTCTTTAAACAATTGATCTATACTGTATTAGAAGATTTGATAACTTAGTTAAACATCTGATCAAGTATTGTGTCTTGAGAATCTTTTGCAATATTCTCCATTCTCAAGATATATCAGTCCTAATCACCTCCAATGATTATAAGTTCACTTTTAAGCCTTCTTAAGCCATGTTATGGGTGCTATAAATATCCCTTAACTCTCCTAAACACGCACACAACATAAGAGCATCTATCTACACTCAAACAGTACTCCAATATGCTCTTGTCTCTGCAACGAGAGATACACTAATGAAAACCTCATCATGAACCCTAACTGGCACATTTTAACCTAATAAAGTAAACAAAAGCTCCTACATAACCTAAGGGAAGTCCTAATTCAAGAAATTGTTAATCTGAGAATAAAACATGACACAAAGGGGTAAAACTATAATTTTACCATTGCAGTGCATCAACGAAATTTCTAAGGGTCTAGACATAGGTCAACTGAACCTAATAAAGGAAAAAGTGGAATGGTTTGGTCAGAAAAGGGTTATGACAAAATTTGGGAATTAAATGACATTCTGTAACCCTAAAACAAATCCACTTTAATTCACGAAGTTTCAGGTAAGATAAAAATCAACTAAACCCTCTAAAATTTATGAAAAGATGTCCCCTAGGGTTTAGAACCTTCAATTTGTCCTTTGGAACCTATTTTGACCTAGATTGAGGTCCTTATCCAATTTTTGACTTAATTTGGGTTTTTACGTAAAATGTCAAGTTAAACATGGTGAAACCTAAAATCCAACTTCACCATTGAATTCCTTAGGTCCAAATTAGGTTTATATGAAAATTTGAACCTAAGGGAAGGTCATCTTGACCCACTTTGCAATTTGATCCTCCAAATTACGTTATGACCCTTAACTTTTCGAATCCTTTGTGTTTACCCCCTCATCTTTCTCATCTCCTTCTTCACTCCGGTCCTTCTGCCACCCGCTGCGCAGGCCATACCTCTGGTGACTTTGCGTGGAGGATGGCGCCGCACATGCATGGGGAGCCGACCCCTGGTTTGAAAGGGGAGCTCCCCGCAGAGCCCCCTACCGCATGGGCCGATCCCCATACCTTGAGGACCGCCATACCTCTCGTGTGAAAACACGAGAGGTATGAGTCTCCGTCTGCCATACCGTCATTCTCGCGCGCCTCCCAGCCTGCCCTTGCCTATTTAAGGAGCGACACACCTCGCCGCATCCTTCAAGCTTCTATTGGCCTGAGATCCTCCCTCCAATTCATCCTTTCCCAACTCTGACCGACTGACAGAGCTTCCGGTGACTCTTCCTCTTCTTCCTCGTTGTTCTGCCATCGTACTAGTGGCAGGACTGCCTTCGCCGTCTTCCACCGTGCTGCACCGTACCAGCAGGCGCCCTCCAGCCCCTCTTCCTTGTCATCGTTCTCTCCCCCTGTCACCTTCGTCTCCGGCGACGACAGTACCGGCTGCTCACCACCTCCGCATCCCCCCTTTCACTCTAGACTCGTAGATAAGTTCCTCTCGCCCTCCTCTTTATTTCCCCTCTACCAATTTGTTATTTCTACCCCTCGACAACTGCAAACCACCACCATCTTCTCCACCTCCGGCAAACCACCAGCGAGGTGTCTCCGTCACCTCCCCACACCCATCCACCTCGCCAGACCCCTCAGAAGCATCACCTCCACCCACTGATCATCTTACGACCCTCCACTGACCGCGCTGCCCACTGAAACCCTTCCCCGAACACACCCATCTGCACGCACACAGTGTGCCCTAGGCACACGCGCACAGGCACCTTCACTCCACGTTGACCCCCGAGTCATCTTCGCCGTGCTCTGGCAAAGCTCGTCAAGCGTTCTGACAGAGCCGCAAGGCCGTATTCATGGTTTCAGGTCCCGAGCTTCCGCCTCCATTAATGCCGAGCTTGGAGCAAGCTCGCAAGCAACTCCAGGCCCTTCCAACTCCAGGATACAAGCCTAGGTTGTGCAGAAAACTTTCAAGCATAGCTTCAGGTTTTCAATTGGCGTTAGAAGCCTTTGCTGAAGAGGTGATTGCTCACGCTTGCTGCTGACAGACACGCGACAAGGAGGTGGGAACTTTAGTCCCACCTCAGTCTTTTTAGAGCGCCCCACAGGGCATAAATTGTAAAAGTGACAGAGGCTTATCGCCTCAATCACACGGGGTGAGGTCCCCTTACCTACTCACCACCTCGTCCGCGTTTACTCCTCCACGGACCTGGCTGCCTGACCCGATACCCGTGCACACCTCGCCCACCACCACACGCCGGTGGGCCTAGTCCCGGGCGCATTAACTCGGCCCGTATACCCGAGCAGGCTCTGGGAGAGCGAACCCAAGAAACAAAGAGAGAGAGACGCGGGGAGGGTAGGGGTAGGTTTTTGCCTAACCATGCCTATGCAGGGAAGTTGAAGAAGGAGGAAGAGGAAGCAGAAGAAGAGAAGAGGAAGCGGCCAAGGACTTAGCCGCACCAAGGAGCAGGAGCTGAAGCAGAAGAAGAGGAAGAGGAGAAGCCAACTAAAGAAGAAGGCGCAGGAGTAGAAGCAGAGGAAAAGAAGAAAGAAGAAGCAGAAGAAGAGGAAGAAGAAGCATAGTGTAGAAGCAGGAGCTGAAGAGGGAGAAAGAGCCGAGGAAGAAAAGAAGGGAGCTGCAGCCGAAGAGAAGAGAAGAAGAAAAAGCCAAGGAGAAGAGGAAGAGCAGCAGTAGACAAAGGAAGGAAGAAGAAGGTGTGCACTGTAGCAAATGCCATTTAAGGCATCAGATCCCTGGAGTCAGATGTCTGAAGACAGAGAGAAGAAGAGGAAGAAGAACAAAGAAGAAAGAGAGAAGAAAAGAAAAGAGAAGACATTTTATTTCCTCTCTAGTTTTTTTTGTAGAACAGTACATTATTGTAATTGTGATTTTTATGCTTCTAGAAATCGAATTTGCTCCCTGAGTTCGACTTCGGAGAATTTTTGAAATATTCGAGTAATAAAATCTAATCAAACTCGATGATGATCAAAAACCCACCACCATACACTCTCGACATACTTAAGGGATCTAGTTCCTTCCTATAAAAGCAATCTCATACAATTTACAACTTGGGCTCTATAGGGTATTTGTAATTTTCCTTTATTTTTGTTGCAAGGGTATCTGTTGAATGCTTCTACAATGTTTTAAAAATATGTGTTGTAGTATAGACGATAAAAGCATAACAACACTTAAATTTGTAAAGCTTGAAAAATTGTAAGTTCTGAGGTCGTTCGCAAGGAGCAAGTATTGTAATTCAATCCACTAATCAAGTGATATGACAATGAGCACAATAATAAATCAAAACTCAATATGAAATATATTCAACATATGCCAAGAGTTATAGAACAAAAATAATATAGATGGAGAGAGAAAAAAAAGAATGGTGGTTGAAACCACCAATTTATCGCTCAAGTTCAACTCTCTTCAACTCAAATTAGATGTCTCAGCCTAAGCCTCAATTAAACGGTCAATTTAAGCCAAATAGATGGTCTTAAATGCTTAATTCCAAAGCCTTCAGACATCTCTCTTAGCCAAAGCCTTCACAAATATGCCTAAGTACTTAGGCATGGATCCCAAGAGCAAAAACCCCCTCTTTTCCTCTCAGGATGAACCCTTCTCTCTCTCAGAATTAGACCAGAACAACAAAGCAGACCTGGTTCAAACCCTAGTGTTTTGAAGGTAGACAGCATACACACTCAATTTGTTAAATAAGAAATCTAATTTGAAATTTCCCGATGTGGGACTCAAGAGTGAAGCTCTTCTTTACATGCTGTTGCTGGGTTCTTTTTCCTCAATTGATGCTACAGCTCGGTTCGTGGAGTGAATCCACAATTGCTGAAGGTTGTGGTGAGACTAGACATCGTCGAATGGCTGTAGACAACAACAGCGAACAACGGAGCTCTAATGAGACCTACAAATCAAGAAAATGGGCCAAAAGCCCCAATTAAATAGTTCTAAGGCCTCGCTGTAAAGCGAGGAAGGTGATGGCAGTGGTTTCAAGGTGATTTGAGAGGTGGGGGAGGTCGGGTGAAGGTGATGTTGCAAGCGGAGTGTGGGTTTGTAGGGTGAGGTGTATGAGTGATTGAGAGCCCAAATAAGTAGAAGGCTCTTACTCTATGAGGTGCGGGGAGGGTAATAGTGGTGGTGATTTGTTGTTTGGTATACGAGGTTGCCGGTGCGAGCTCGCCGAAGCTCGTGTCGAAGTCAGGGAAGACGGTGGTGGATCGGTGTGTGTTGTGGATGAACCTAGAGACTAAGGACCTAGAAAGATGCTAGAGAGTGAGAGGGAGTGAGTCAGCTACAAATATGGACAAGCAGAGGTGAGGAGTTGTTAGTTGCTCTGAATCAGGTTTTAAAATCAATGCATTGCAGTATAAGTCGAATCAGTGTGAAAAACAGATAAAATTTATTACTCGAATGAAAGTCCGAGGTCGAACATAGGGAGCAAATAGGAATTCAATCGCTAATCTCAATAAATAATATGTAACCGAGCATAAGAACTTAAATCAAATAATGATATTCAATAAATATTAATCTGTCACATTAGATATTCAATGAATTCCCATGTATCTTGAGACAATAAAAAAGTAGAGAAGCTAAAACAATGGTGATTTAAATCACCAATTACTCTCTAAGCATATATATATTAATCATTCAACTAATTTAAATATCTCAACAGTAACTCTAAATCAATCGTTCACAGTATCAAGCCTTAAATCAGATGTCGGGTCTGATGACCATACGACTTAACTAACAGTTGCTACAGTGCTAAGGAAGCACTGTTCTTCTTCTTCCTCTTCTCTTCTTTCTTTTTATCTCAAGTTCTTCTTTAGCTTTCCTTCTTTAGCTGCTCTCTTCCTCTCCTCTGTCTTGGCTTCTCTTCTTTCTTCTTCTTTCTTTCTTCAAGCACAAAGGGAAGCACTCTTAGATTTGGCTGTCACAGAGAGCAAAACCCCCCTAACCCTCGCTCTCTCTTTCTTTCTCTCTTCCTCCTAGGTTCCGCCCTCCTAGGGCCCTTCACGGTGTTAGGTTATTGGGTTATCGGGCACACGCACACCCGGGACCAGGCTCACCGGCAATGAGTGGTGAGCAAGGTGTGAATAGGGCTTAGGCGGGTAATCGGGTGAACCAAACCCACGGGTTAGGTGTCGCAGGTGAGGCGTGCGTGGGTAAGGAGGGCCTCACCCTCATGTTAGGAGGCGAATAGCGTAGAGCAGAAAATCAATTTATTCACGCACACCTCTTCACTCGTTTCCGAGGTGGGACTAAATTCCCACCCTTCACGCAGCGCAGCAGCAAGGTCCTTCATCCAATTGGAGGTGGTGCTGCTACTGGAATCCTGAATTGAGGACTTGGACACGTACGTGGGATGAATCTGCGTAGCCTGGAGTAAACACCTAGAGTGAATGTGTCCTGGAGCATGCTTAAAGCCTTGCTCGAAGCTACGGCAATGGCGGTGGAGGACTTGTGTAACGACCCGGTTCCCGAGTCCCTACGAGACATGAGAACCGGACCGACTCGACTAATCCCAAGACCTAGTCGTCCAACGAGGAAGTAACCAAAAGACAGTAAAATAAACCACATTCAGCATGAATATAACTAACAGTAAGAAAGTACAGCAGTAAGGAAAGAAACTACTACAGTAGGTACCACCACAACAGTAAAACAACATTTATCATATAACAAGAACTGCAGGTAAAGAAGGTACAGCGGAAACAAAAACTACTCACTAGAACAGAAACAAAAGAGGTACAAAAGGCTGTGGTAACTCTACTGGACCCTACTCGGCCCAGCGTCCTCTGCAGCCGCCGACCCTGGCTGCTCAACACCTGGTCCTGAAAAAGGTAACGAGTGTAACACGTCAGTAAAACGCTGAGTAGAGTGGCAAACTAACTAAAGGCAACAGTAGAGTGTACAGTAGCTGTTATGTTCTATTACTTCCTTTATTCACATCTTTCAATTTTTCTCACTATTTCATTTGTTTCTCAGATCCTTTACTTGATCTCGAATGTCCTCATGGGAACGATCTTGATTGCAGTCTTTTCCAAAAGTAGAAGTAGCACGTGGTGCTCTCCTGGCCGGGAGAGTCCCCCGTGGTGATCCTACCCTCAGTCAACCACCCCAAGGTCACTGACAGACGTAACGGTGACTACGGCACGCGCGATAAACGTACAGGTAGCTAGCCCGCACTGGCACGCGGTCAGTCGTTTCCGTTAATGGGTGCGCCCAAAGCACAGCATGGAACCAAGGCAGAGCCCTCTCAGTAATAGGGGTCCAACCCCTCCACAGTAACCAAACCGGGGCCTTGCCCCTCCACAGTCCGCGCACCCTCGCCTGACTACCCTGGTTTGCCCTAGTGGGCCTAACAAGTCGGTGAAGGAGGCTAGCAGAACCCCGGGGCCCGTGGGGTAGCTAGTACTCTCTTAACACTACTAGCTCTCCTCGGTACTACGTACACGAGGGCCAACAAGTCGGTACAGAGTGGCCAGTCCTAACCCCCGGGTCCCTGGGGCGGCTAGCTCAGCTCTGCACTAAACAGGGGGACAGTCGCTCTCCTTGGTACTCCGTACTCAAGGGCCAGCTCACTTCCCCAATTCTATTCCATTCGCTTTCCAGGAGTTCTACTCCTACTTCCCCGTAGGGTTCCAGAACATCTTATGTCTTACTTTCCAGTTTCACGTTCTTACAAACCATGATCCCAATCATGTTTCTTTATTCATAACAGGCAGCTGTGAATTCAATTTACAGGCAGCTTCATATATTCCTTTCCATTTTTCCAAGACTGCAGTATTATACATTCCACTAGTTTTTCCATCCTAGGATTCATGCCATATCCTAGGGTCTATCATACAATCTAGTTTTCCGGCCCTAGGATTCATGCAACACCTAGGAACTATCATTCCATATATTTCTCATTCCTAGGATTCATGCAATGTCCTAGGTTCTAGTTATGGTTCCATACTTTAACAGATTTTATTAATACTTAAAGCCACTCTACTCAGCGTTTTGCTGACGTGTTACACTCGTTACCTTTTTCAGGACCAGGTGTTGAGCAGCCAGGGTCGGCGGCTGCAGAGGACGCTGGGCCGAGTAGGGTCCAGTAGAGTTACCACAGCCTTTTGTACCTCTTTTGTTTCTGTTCTAGTGAGTAGTTTTTGTTTCCGCTGTACCTTCTTTACCTGCAGTTCTTGTTATATGATAAATGTTGTTTTACTGTTGTGGTGGTACCTACTGTAGTAGTTTCTTTCCTTACTGCTGTACTTTCTTACTGTTAGTTATATTCATGCTGAATGTGGTTTATTTTACTGTCTTTTGGTTACTTCTTCGTTGGACGACTAGGTCTTGGGATTAGTCGAGTCGGTCCGGTTCTCGTGTCTCGTAGGGACTCGGGAACCGGGTCGTTACAAGATGGTATCAGAGCAAAGTCGTCCCGAGAAGTGAATCAACTGACTGGAAAATAACCAATTCACATGTTTATAGCTGGAGTAGTCACCACAACATATCTCTTGACATGAGCTCTTAGAAGTTTCGTTAGGTACCGTCTGTTTTGACGTTTTCGTTTTGTTTCGCGTCTCCTTGCAGGAGATGCCTCGTCGCGAGACTGGCGAGACTGGCCGCGGGCGCGGCCGAGAGCGAGGTCGGCGAGGTGGACGTGTTGTCGTTGACGTCTCGGTGGACCAGCCACCACTCCCTGGCATCCAGGCCCAGGACCTCGCCAGACTGATACGGGATATTGTACGAGAGGAGCTCCACCCACCACCCCGAGCACCTCCTCCTGGGGTTGCAGAGGGGGAGTCCTCTGTGGGACCACGTGGCGGACACGGCGTTGGACACGAGGGAGGGGATGGGCCCCTGCCGCCCCCACCTTCCTCCGACACTTCTGTACACGAGGCACCTTCGCCTGGAGGTGCACCAGCACCTCCTCTACAGCGCCACTTCGAGCTTTTCAGACAGTTCCGGAAGCTGAAGCCCCCCTCCTTCAAGGGCGATGAGGACCCGACCGAGGCAGAGGACTGGCTTGAGCAGCTGGAGAAGATCTTCGACACCCTTCGCCCCCCGGTGAACTGCCGCGTGGCCTTTGCCACGTACCAGCTGGAGAGTGCGGCACACCGGTGGTGGAGGGTGGTCCGGGGACAGGAGAGGGACGAGCCGACGTGGGACCAGTTCGTCACCCTCTTCTGCGAGCAGTACTTTCCCCAGACGTGGCAGGACCAGAGGAGGCGAGAGCTCCACACTCTCCGCCAAGGGACGATGACCGTGAGCGCGTACCGCACGCGTTTCTTGGAGCTGTCCTGCTTTGCAGCGACAGCGGTAGCCACTGAGGAGGAGCGCCTTTGGAGGTTCACCGAGGGGCTCCGGCCTGCGATCCGGGGGTATGTCAAACCCCTGAAGCTGCCGACGTTTTCGAGGGTGGTAGAGGCAGCTATGACTTACGAGGAGACCAACCCGTCCACGCGAGAGACCGACGGCGGGCGGAAGAGGCCCTTTCAGCCAGACTTCTCACAGGGCCGGCGAGAACGGAGACACATGACGTCCGCAGGAGAGCCGTCACGCTGTGCAGGGCCATCAGTGGCCTTTGGGGGCCCTCGACAGGGGCCAGTCGCCAGCACCGGACCCCCGCCTAGCCGACAGCAGGGACTCACTGAGGGCGGGAGTCGGGTTCCCCTCTGCTACCAGTGTGGCCAGCCGGGCCACGTCAGGAGGGACTGCCCATCTAGGGCAGGAGGTCAGCAGATACTTCCCGCGCAGAGCACTGGAGGGTGCGCAGGAGGCCGCGGTTCCCAGGCGCGAGGAGGAGGACAGCAGTCGCGAGGAGGGTACCGGCCAGCACCTACCCGTCCGACGCAGAGTGTGGCTGCTTCGTCCGCACCTAGGCTGAGGGGCGTATCAACGCCCTAACACACAGGGACGCCAGAGCATCGGGATCCGTGGTAGCAGGTATGGTTTCAGTTTCTGGCAGACTCGTTTACACGCTTTTCGATTCCGGCGCTACGCACTCGTTTGTCGCAGCCAGTTTCGCAGTTAGTTTGGACCAAGATTATACACTGTTAGAGAATCCGTTGGTAATCAGAGGTCCGAGTGGTCAGCTATTTGTAGCTGAGGAGGTGTACACGGATTGCGAGGTCAGCGTTGGAGGACATAGCCTGCCAGCTGACCTGATTATGATCCAGATGGAGGACTTTGGAGTGATTCTGGGGATGGATTGGCTGTCTGCTTACCACGCCTTGGTAGATTATTTTGAGAGGAAGATTGTCTTCTCCATTCCGGAGTTGCCTTCTTTCGAGTTTCACGGGCAGCCAGTGGACGGAGGTTTCAGGTGCATTTCGGCACTTCGGGCGGCGAGACTTTTGAGCCAGGGGTGTGAGGGCTTCCTAGCCTGTGTGGTGGCAGAGTCCAGCCCTGTGGCAGACTTCCAGAGCATCCCGGTGGTCAGAGAGTTCCCCGACGTGTTTCCAGACGAGTTACCAGGACTACCGCCCGAGCGTGAGATCGAGTTTGAGATCTCACTAGTACCAGGGACCAGCCCCATCTCCACCGCGCCATACAGAATGGCACCGCTTGAGCTGCGAGAGCTCAAGTCCCAGTTGCAGGACCTTTTGGAGAAAGGTTTCGTGAGGCCCAGTGCGTCTCCCTGGGGAGCCCCGGTACTGTTTGTGAAGAAAAAGGATGGGACCCTATGCCTTTGTGTGGACTACCGACAGCTGAATAGGGTCACCATCAAGAACAGATATCCGCTGCCGAGGATCGACGATTTGTTTGACCAGTTGCGGGGTGCCACGGTGTTTTCCAAGATCGACTTGAGGTCTGGATACCACCAGTTGAGGATCAGGGAGACCGACGTCTCCAAGACAGCTTTCCGCACCCGGTACGGACACTACGAGTTTTTGGTCATGCCGTTTGGGCTGACCAATGCCCCCGCTGCTTTCATGGACCTGATGAACCGGGTGTTTAGACCGTACTTGGACCAGTTTGTGGTGGTTTTCATAGATGATGTACTCATCTATTCTAGAGATCGGACGCAGCACGGACAGCACTTGCGGATGGTTCTGGACACTCTGAGACGACGCAGGCTGTACGCCAAATACAGCAAGTGCGAGTTCTGGTTGAGGGAGGTGACCTTCTTGGGTCATGTGATCTCTGGTGACGGCCTGGCGGTGGACCCCGCCAAGGTCGAGGCAGTGCTCAGGTGGGAGAGACCGCGTTCAGTCACTGAGATTCGCAGTTTCCTGGGACTGGCAGGTTACTACAGACGGTTCATCAGAGGATTTTCACAGATTGCGCGTCCTATGACACAGTTGACCCGGAAGGACGTGCCTTTCACTGGATAGACGCCTGTGAGGCGTGTTTTCTGGAGCTGAAGGAGAAGTTGACCTCGGCTCCCGTGCTCACCATCCCTGACAGTAGTGGCGGGTTCGTTGTGTACACGGATGCTTCCTTGCAGGGGTTAGGAGGTGTGCTCATGCAGAGGGGTCACGTGGTCGCTTACGCTTCGCGGCAACTGAAGCCCCATGAGCATACCTACCCTACCCACGATCTAGAGTTGGCAGCTGTTGTCTTCGCGCTGAAGACATGGAGGCACTACTTGTACGGTGAGACCTTCGAGATTTTTACAGATCACAAGAGCCTCAGATATCTTTTTGACCAGAAGGAGCTCAACATGAGATAGAGACGTTGGTTGGAGCTCCTGGAGGACTACGACTGCAGCATCTCCAACCACCCGGGAAAGGCCAATGTGGTGGCTGACGCCTTGAGCCGTAAGGCGCCCGCACGCTTGGCCAGTCTACAGTTACAGAGTTGGAGCCTTTTGGAGGAGGTGGGCAGTTGGCGACCTCTAGAGTTACAAGGGTACTGTGGGGCAGTGACGGTGACACGGTAGACCAGGCCAGAGTTGATAGACCGCATCATCACGGGACAGATGGCCGATCCGTACTTGCAGTCCTTGCGCGACAGAGTACTATCAGGGGACCCAGGGGACTTCTCTTTCACAGACCAGGTGCTACGCTTGAGGGGACGGTTGTGCGTTCCCAGAGACGAGGAGCTGTTGAGAGAGCTCCTGACTGAGGCACACGGTTCCAGATTCACCATACATCCCGGAAACACGAAAATGTACCATGACTTGAGACGCAAGTTTTGGTGGAGAGGGTTGAAGCGGGATGTGGGTGAGTTCGTGCAGCAGTGCTTAGTGTGCCAGCAGGTGAAAGCCGAGCATCAGAGGCCTGCAGGGCCGCTTCAACCGCTTCCAGTGCCAGAGTGGAAGTGGGAGAGCATCACCATGGACTTGGTGGTGGGCTTACCTGTTACCCAGCGAGGACACGACGCAGTCTGGGTAATAGTGGATAGATTGACGAAGACGGCACGATTCTTGCCGATCCGAGTCACTTTGGGACCAGCACAGTTGGCAGAGAGGTATATCCGTGATGTGGTGCGACTACACGGAGTTCCGCGGGAGATCGTATCCGACCGGGATACCCGCTTTACGTCCCAGTTTTTGGCTGAGTTTCAGCAGGCTTTGGGGACGAGGTTAAGGTTTAGCACGGCTTACCACCCCCAGACGGACGGACAGTCGGAACGCACGATACAGACACTTGAGGACCTTTTGCGTGCCTGTGTACTAGACTGGAGGGGCTCTTGAGAGGAGCACCTGCCCCTGGCGGAGTTTGCATACAACAACAGTTATCACTCGAGCATCGGCATGGCTCCCTACGAGGCTCTGTACGGACGGAAATGCACGGCACCCTTGAGTTGGGTTGAGGTGGGGACCAAGTGGGAGGTTGGCCCCAGGTTGATCCGGCAGAGTCAGGAGGTAGTTGAGCAGATCCACAGACGACTCCGCACTGTCAGGAGCAGACAGAAGAGCTACGCGGATCGTAGACGCAGAGAGGTGCAGTTCGAGGTTGGGGACCACGTCTTCCTTCGTGTTTCGCCCATGAAGGGCTTACAGCGGTTTGGGGTGAGAGGGAAGCTCACGCCGAGGTTTGTGGGGCCCTTTGAGGTCCTGGAGCGGGTTGGACCCGTTGCTTACAGACTTGCCCTTCCCCCGCAGCTTTCTGGTGTGCACGACGTGTTCCACATGTCCAACCTCAGGAAGTACGTAGCCGATTCCAGTCACGTACTGAGTCACGAGAGCGTCGAGGTGAGCGACGACCTGACCTACACCGAGCGGCCAGTGCAGATCCTAGACCGAGCCGTCCGCAGGTTGAGACGAAAGCAAGTACCCCTGGTAAAGGTTTTGTGGAGGAGCCAGCGGTACGAGGAGGCTACCTGGGAGCCTGAGGCGGCAATGCGGGAGCGGTACCCGGAGCTTTTCGCGGGTACGTCTTTTCGGATCGGCTTCGGTCCTCTTTGAGTTTGTTATGGTTATCTGGACATCTTTTTCCCACACCCTAGTTGGCGCAAGTTTCGGGGACGAAACTTCCTTTGAGTTTGTTATATTGTAACGAACGCGTGCCCCAGACGTCTTTTAAGACGTCTGGGAGGAGTCCCAAACGTCGGTCCAGACGTCTGGGATCACATCCAGACGTCTGAACAGACGTCTGGGATCGTTTCCAGACGTCTGGAAAATAGTTATTTTCGCACGGGAGAGTCGTCTGCGCGCCTGTGCGCGCAGACCCGCGATTCCTCTCTCTCTCTCTCTCTTTTTCCCTCTCTCTCTCTGCGGCTGCAGGCGGCCTGCCACCTCCTCTCTCCTCCTCGCGCAACCTTAAAAGGGCCACGCCTCCCCTCCCGTCTCCACCGTCTCCTCCTTCTCCTTCCTGTGCGCGAGAGCGAGCGGACGCGAGGGCGGCAGCGACGGCCGCAGTGAGCGCGGAGGTGCGGCGTGCGAGGGCGGAGCTCTACCGTGAGGGCGAGCTCGCCGGAGGGCTTGGCCGGCCGGCGGAGGGCGCAGGGGGCGTGGAGCGACGCGGAGAGGGGCCTGCTGCGGTCTGAGCAGCAGACGCGCGAGGTGCGACGCGGGCGGCGTCCCGAGCGGAGGCCGA
This sequence comes from Thalassia testudinum, assembly GCA_037157565.1. Classification (NCBI taxonomy): domain Eukaryota; kingdom Viridiplantae; phylum Streptophyta; class Magnoliopsida; order Alismatales; family Hydrocharitaceae; genus Thalassia; species Thalassia testudinum. The sequence continues at coordinate 62,682,578 of JAZHRO010000022.1, read as the reverse complement.
GCAGCGCCCTGATTCTGGAAAAATTTCCAGAATCAGACGTCTGGGTTGACAACCAGACGGCGAGGTAGACGTCTTGAAGCTCATACAGACGTCTGAAAGGTGAGTTTACCGCCTTCTCCTTCCTTCCTGTCGACTGACCGTACTAAGGGAGGGAGTTGGCTGTGCGCAGGTTCGCTGATTCGCCATCCCTTGCGAATCAGACGTCTGGAAGTTGTAGCAGACGGCGGGAGTGACCTCCAGACGTCCGGAGTGACCATCGGACGTCTGGGAGCTAGGCCAGACGTCCCCGCAGACCTCTGGACGTCTGGGAAACCACGCTGAACAGGTAATTCTCTGATCCACTTTTTAAGACGTCTGGAAGAAGTTCCAGACGTCTGATTTTGCACAGTATCGTCTTTTTCGACCCGTTTAGGGCCCGTTCGGGCTCCGTTTTCCACGATTCGAGTTGCGTTCTTTTCAGAATTAATTCCTCTACCCGTCTACAGTAGCTATACATTGTTTTGAGACACTCCTTGTGTTTGATCCTTGTGATAGGACCTCGTTCGGTTGCAGTCTTGAGAGTCACGGAGGCACATGGGATTCCCGATCACGCCCCCATTACTCCCGTTGTACCTGGTAGAGTGGCTTTAAGTATTAATAAAATCTGTTAAAGTATGGAACCATAACTAGAACCTAGGACATTGCATGAATCCTAGGAATGAGAAATATATGGAATGATAGTTCCTAGGTGTTGCATGAATCCTAGGGCCGGAAAACTAGATTGTATGATAGACCCTAGGATATGGCATGAATCCTAGGATGGAAAAACTAGTGGAATGTATAATACTGCAGTCTTGGAAAAATGGAAAGGAATATATGAAGCTGCCTGTAAATTGAATTCACAGCTGCCTGTTATGAATAAAGAAACATGATTGGGATCATGGTTTGTAAGAACGTGAAACTGGAAAGTAAGACATAAGATGTTCTGGAACCCTACGGGGAAGTAGGAGTAGAACTCCTGGAAAGCGAATGGAATAGAATTGGGGAAGTGAGCTGGCCCTTGAGTACGGAGTACCAAGGAGAGCGACTGTCCCCCTGTTTAGTGCAGAGCTGAGCTAGCCGCCCCAGGGACCCGGGGGTTAGGACTGGCCACTCTGTACCGACTTGTTGGCCCTCGTGTACGTAGTACCGAGGAGAGCTAGTAGTGTTAAGAGAGTACTAGCTACCCCACGGGCCCCGGGGTTCTGCTAGCCTCCTTCACCGACTTGTTAGGCCCACTAGGGCAAACCAGGGTAGTCAGGAGTGGGTGCGCGGACTGTGGAGGGGCAAGGCCCCGGTTTGGTTACTGTGGAGGGGTTGGACCCCTGTTACTGAGAGGGCTCTGCCCTGGTTCCGTGCTGTGCTTTGGGCGCACCCGTTAACGGAAACGACTGACCGCGTGCCAGTGCGGGCTAGCTACCTGTGCGTTTATCGCGCGTGCCGTAGTCACCGTTACGTCTGTCAGTGACCTTGGGGTGGTTGACTGAGGGTAGGATCACCACGGGGGACTCTCCCGGCCAGGAGAGCACCACGTGCTACTTCTACTTTTGGAAAAGACTGCAATCAAGATCGTTCCCACGAGGACATTCGAGATCAAGTAAAGGATCTGAGAAACAAATGAAATAGTGAGAAAAATTGAAAGATGTGAATAAAGGAAGTAATAGAACATAACAGCTACTGTACACTCTACTGTTGCCTTTAGTTAGTTTGCCACTCTACTCAGCATTTTGCTGACGTGTTACACTCGTTACCTTTTTCAGGACCAGGTGTTGAGCAGCCAGGGTCGGCGGCTGCAGAGGACGCTGGGCCGAGTAGGGTCCAGTAGAGTTACCACAGCCTTTTGTACCTCTTTTGTTTCTGTTCTAGTGAGTAGTTTTTGTTTCCGCTGTACCTTCTTTACCTGCAGTTCTTGTTATATGATAAATGTTGTTTTACTGTTGTGGTAGTACCTACTGTAGTAGTTTCTTTCCTTACTGCTGTACTTTCTTACTGTTAGTTATATTCATGCTGAATGTGGTTTATTTTACTGTCTTTTGGTTACTTCCTCGTTGGACTACTAGGTCTTGGGATTAGTCGAGTCGGTCCGGTTCTCGTGTCTCGTAGGGACTCGGGAACCGGGTCGTTACAACTTGCTACCTAAAACATGAAATAGGGCCTCATGGTCGCGTTAGAATACCTTAGGAGCTTTGCCAAACCACGGCGAGTGTAGCGGAGGTGGTTTCATGGAGGATAGTAGTCTGTGGTGGCCGGTCAGGATCGGGGAAGGAAACCGGTGATGGGTTTGTTCGGTGGCGTGATTGGGTGGACGATGGAGTGCGATAGGTTAGGGGTTTTGTGCAAGTGGATGTGGCGGAGGTTGGGGACTTGTCGGTGAGGAGGATGGAGTTGTGTAGTGAGTGGAACTCCTCACTAGAGTGTTCGCCGGAGGTGGAAGAGATGAGGGTGATTCACGACGTCGGTGGTTGAATTGGGGAATAAGAAGAATAGAAAAACGTAGGGAAGGAGAGGAAGCTAGAGAACCAAATCTAACGGTCGAAGGAGGTAGAAAACCCATGCTGGTGTGATGGCCGGACGTGGGGAAGATGAATCCTCCGAGAGGGGAACGGCAGCGAAGAAAGGGATCTGGATGCCCTAGCTTTGGCCCACTAGGCGCAGACTAAGATGAGGAAGGAGGACAAGCCAATTTGGCCGTTGGCCGTTCGTAGGAGAACGGGGGAGGAGCTCATCGGAGCTAAGTCGGAGGAGGGCTGAAGGGGGAGTTTTGAAGAGTTTTTGGCCCTAAAACTAGCTGAAGAGCATGACCATGCATTGGGCGTGCTTAGATAGGGCTTAGGAGGGGGTTCCAAGGTTGGAAACAAGCTTGGGAACCTTGGAGCTTATGCAAAAATAGGATACCCATTCCTTCAAAGCATTCGCATGAGATTTTGGGAAGGAGTTGGGATCCAAGGTTGGTCCCATTGGAAAGAGGATTTCCTAAAGAGTCTCCGGTTCGATTTTAGGAAGGTTTCATCAATCAATCAAGGGGAACTCTCCAAATGAAGCTCGTTGGAGTAGGATTCTTGAGTGATAATGATGGAGGGACCTTTTTATAAAGAAGATGACAAAATTGAGGGGGCTATTTGCAAGGAATTCAAAAAGCTAAGGGTCTGAATAAGATAGAAAGAGTCTGATTGGACCAAAATGCAAACTTGGTCAAGATGATCTCAGATTGGGCCAAAATTTTGGTACAAACCTAATTTGGACTCAAGGAATCTAATGGTGAAGTTAGATTTAGGTTTTGACCTCATTTGACTAGAAAATTTATGTAAAAACCCAAATTAGGGCAAATGTCAGTCTAAGACTCTGTTTTGGGTCAAGAGGGATTCTGATGGTTAAATTGAAAGCACCAAACCCTAGAGAATATCTTTCTATGATTTTTAGAGAGTTTAGGTGAATTTTATCCTGACCAGAACCTCAGTTAATTAAGCAGGTCTATTTTTATGATTTCGGAAGTTATTTAATTCTCAAAACATGCAAGAACCCTTTTCTGTTGTACTAACCCATTTGTTGGACTTTTAGGATCATTTGACCTTTATCTAACCTTTGAGAAAACCCGTGGTTGTTCTGCATTCAAGATGTGATGGTAAAATTACAATTTTAACCCTATTTTCTTATCATTTTCTCAGAAAGGATTTATAATGAATTATACCTTCTGATGGTTATGTAAGAGCATTTAATAACTTAATTAGATCAAATTAAGCTAGTTATGGCTGATGATGGTGTTCCCATCAGAAGCACTCAACGTTGACCGGCTGGACGCGAGGAAGACGAGGAAGTCCGGTGATGGAAATGGTAAGGAAGAAGAGGTGGGAAACGTCCTTGCTTTGGAAGGCAAGGAACGTGAAGAAGAGAAGAAGAGGGTGAGCCTCCCAATTTGGTGGTTGGTTGGCCGAAGGAGGGGGTTCGAAGAAACTCGTCGGAGCCGACGGTGGTGTTGGATAGAGATGAAGAATTAGAGAGGATTCCAGCCAGAAATCGACTGCCCTATACATGAAAACATGCTAAAGCTTATATAGAGCTCAATTTTAAGCTCAATTAGGAAGAATTCATACGTTGGAATCAAGATTTTGGAAACTCACAATTAGGAATTTGTTGTGCTCTCCTTATCATTTCTCTTTATATCAGGATTAAAAAACATGTTCAAGTGCTTTCCCATAGTCTGAACACCAATCTCACCAATTTTGGTGGGATTTGGGAAAGATTTAATGGAGATCTTCTCGAATCAAAGTCGGTGAAGTTGGGTTTAGGGCTTTTGCAAGTTTCATGATGTGGCGAGGAACAAGATGATGCACGGAGGACCTTTTTTTAAGAATGATGAGAAGTTGGTGGCATCTATGTAACAAAAACTTGAAACCTAAGGGCCAAGATGTGAGAAATAGAGACTTAAAGGACCAAAATGTAAACTAGGTTAAGATGGACTCTAGTTGGATCCAAATTTTGGTGTTAACCTAATTTGGATCCAAGGAATCTAATGGTGAATTTAGATTTGAGTTTTAACCACGTTTGACTGGGTAATTGCACATAAGCCCAGATCAAGGTAAATTCCCGTCTAAATCTCTGTTCTTAGTCGAAATAAGATCAAATGGTCAAAGTGAAGGTACCAAACCTTTTAGAATATTTTTCAATGAATTTTAGGAGATTTATATTGAATTTATCTCTACCAAACCCTTCCAATTGAGTGTGGCTGACAGTTAGGGTTTTTAGTACTGTTTTTAATCCTCGAAATGCGTGGAATCCTGATGCAGTTATTATGAGCCCACTTCTTGGTCTTTAAGTTCATTTAAATTTCAATTAATCCCTTATTAGCACCTTAGTTAATCTGCATTAATAATGGGATTGTAAAACCGCAGAATTACCTCGTTTTCTTATGTTCTTCTCAAATTAGTTCAATACGAAATTACGATCCTTCGACGATCATTTAAGAGTATTTAACACTTGATTCTGACTAATTTTAGTTAGTTATGATGAATGATGGTGTTACCATCAATATCTAAGTTATGGATTTTCATCTCTTGGAGACAAAATTGCATCGATTGAACTGGTGTGTGTTATAATTTGAGGTTACACCATGATAATTGTCTAATTTTAGTATCATTCCTTGCATAACTTTGCTAATTATGAGATATTTTGTCAATAAATAATCATATTTTGCATAACATTTGATTTAGTTCAAGTCTAATTTTTTTATTTTACTACTTCTAGGATATGAAGAAAAGGAAATTTTGCAAAGATGGAAGCTAAGAGCATTGTAAACCTAAAAGCACCATCTTTGGAAGCCTAAGTGAATTTGGTTCAAAAAATTTATGGAGGAGGTATTATAGAAGAGAAATCCTATTTAGCTCACTATATTAATTTTCATTCATTTTGAGCCCAAACACACCATTAAAGGCTAATAAAACCCACCAAAAGGTTCCTTAATTACACTCTACCCTTAATCCTAAGACATCTTCACCACTTATGCCACCCTTAGATGTTTATTATAACCCTTTCACAAACAATATACATGTCTAAAACTTTTCTTATCCTTCTTCCCATAATTTTATCCAATTAAGAAACATACCATAATACTAATCCCGAAATTTGTAACAACTCGACACACCTTTAGTATTTTGGCCCTAACTTTCTAATTAAAAATTCAAATATTGTGATTCAAGTTACATTTGAAAGCTGATTTCAAGGGCTACTGATGGGAACATCATCATGAGCCCTAACTAGCTCATTTTGACCTAATGAAATTGTAACGAGCGCGTGCCCCAGACGTCTTTTAAGACGTCTGGGAGGTGGCCCAGACGTCTGACCAGACGTCCGGGATAGTTTACAGACGTCTGGCGAACAGTTATGCTCGCACGGGATATTCGTCTGCGCGCCTGTGCGCGCAGACCTGCGATTCTGCCTCTTTCTCTGCGGCTGCAGGCGGCTGCGACCGCCTTCTCTCTCCTCTCCGCGCGGCGTTAAAAGGGGGGGCGCGCCTCCCCTCCCGTCTCCACCATCTTCCTCCTTCTTCTCCTGCCTGTGCACGAGAGCGAGCGGACGCGAGGGCGCAGCGGCAGCGGCAGCCGCAGTGAGCGCGGAGGAGCTGCGGCGTGCGAGGGCGGGGCTCTGCCGTGAGGGCGAGCTCGCCAGGAGCGGCTTGGCCGGCCGGCGGAGGGCGCAGGGGGCGCAGAGCGTCGCGGAGAGGGACCTGCTGCGGGCGGAGCAGCGGACGCGCGAGGTGCGACGCGGGCGGCGTCGCGAGCGGAGGCCGAGCAAGGTTCTGATTCTGGAAAAATTTCCAGAATCAGACGTCTGGATTGATATCCAGACGGCAAGGTCGACGTCTGTGAGATCATACAGACGTCTGAAAGGTGAGTTTCCGCTTTCTCCTTCTTTTTTTCGACTGACCGTACTGAGGGAGGGGGGTTGGCTGTGCGCAGGTCCTCTGATTCGTCATCTTTGCGAATCAGACGTCTGGAATTTGTACCAGACGGCGGGAGTGACCTCCAGACGTCCGGAGTGACCATCGGACGTCTTGGATCTAGGCAGACGTCCCCACAGACTTCTGGACGTCCGGGGAACCAAGCCGAACAGGTAATTCTCTGATCCACCGTTTAAGACGTCTGGAAGGAGTTCCAGACGTCTGATTTTGCACAGTATTGTCTTTCTCGACCCGTTTAGGGCCCGTTTGGGCTCCGTTTTCCGCGATTCGAGTTGCGTTCGTTTCAGAATTTATTCCTCTACCCGCCTACAATAGCTATACACTGTTTTGAGACACTCCTTGTGTTTGATCCTTGTGATAGGACCTCGTTCGGTTGCAGTCTTGAGAGTCGCGGAGGCGCGCGGGATTCCCGATCACGCCCCCATTACTCCCGTTGTACCTGGTAGAGTGGCTTTAAGTATTAATAAAATCTGTTAAAGTATGGAACCATAACTAGAACCTAGGGCATTGCATGAATCCTAGGAATGAGAAATATATGGAATGATAGCTCCTAGGTGTTGCATGAATCCTAGGGCCGGAAAACTAGATTGTATGATAGATCCTAGGATATGGTATGAATCCTAGGATGGAAAAACTAGTGGAATGTATATTACTGCAGTCTTGGAAAAATGGAAAGGAATATATAAAGCTGCCTGTAAATTTAATTAACAGCTGCCTGTTATGAATAAAGAAACATGTTTGAGATCATGGATTTTGAGAACGTGAATCTGGAAAGTGAAACATATGATGTTCTGAGATAAAGAGCTGGAACCCTACGGGGAATTAGGAGTGGAACTCCTGGAAAGGAAAAGGGAATGGAACTGAGATGTAGTTGTACTGTCTCTTGGGTACGCAGTACCAAGGGAAGTACCTGTACCTGTTTAGTCCAGAGTGGGGCCAGCTGCCCCAGGGACCCGGGGTTAGGCTTGGCCGCTCTGTACCGACTTGTTGGCCCTCGTGTACGTAGTACCGAGGAGAGCTAGTAGTGTTAGGAGAGTACTAGCTACCCCACGGGCCCCGGGGTTCTGCTAGCCTCCTTCACCGACTTGTTAGGCCCACTAGGGCAAACCAGGGTAGTCAGGCGAGGGTGCGCGGACTGTGGAGGGGCAAGGCCCCGGTTTGGTTACTGTGGAGGGGTTGGACCCCGTTACTGAGAGGGCTCTGCCCTGGTTCCGTGCTGTGCTTTGGGCGCACCCGTTAACGGAAACGACTGACCGCGTGCCAGTGCGGGCTAGCTACCTGTGCGTTTATCGCGCGTGCCGTAGTCACCGTTACGTCTGTCAGTGACCTTGGGGTGGTTGACTGAGGGTAGGATCACCACGGGGGACTCTCCCGGCCAGGAGAGCACCACGTGCTACTTCTACTTTTGGAAAAGACTGCAATCAAGATCGTCCCACGAGGACATCCGAGATCAAGTAAAGGATCTGAGAAGTAAATGAAATAGTGAGAAAAAATTGAAAGATGTAAATAAAGGAAGTAATAGAACATAACAGCTACTGTACACTCTACTGTTGCCTTTAGTTAGTTTGCCACTCTACTCAGCGTTTTGCTGACGTGTTACACTCGTTACCTTTTTCAGGACCAGGTGTTGAGCAGCCAGGGTCGGCGGCTGCAGAGGACGCTGGGCCGAGTAGGGTCCAGTAGAGTTACCCCAGCTTTGTACCCCTTTTTGTTTCTGTTCTAGTGAGTAGTTTTTGTTTCCGCTGTACCTTCTTTACCTGCAGTTTTTGTTATATGATAAATGTTGTTTTACTGTTGTGGTGGTGCCTACTGTAGTAGTTTCTTTCCTTACTGCTGTACTTTCTTACTGTTAGTTATATTCATGCTGAATGTGGTTTATTTTACTGTCTTTTGGTTACTTCCTCGTTGGACGACTGGGTCTTGGGATTAGTCGAGTCGGTCCGGTTCTCGTGTCTCGTAGGGACTTGGGAATCGGGTCGTTACAGAAATCAATAAATGCTCCTACATAACCAACTGAAGGTCAGAATTCATTGCATAACCTTTCTACGAGAAAAATAAGAAGCTAGGGGTAAAGCTGTAATTTTACTAATGCAGTACAACCACGGATTTTCTCAAGGGTTGAATAAAGGTCAAATGGTCTTAACTAGATAACAAGTGGGTTAGATTTGACAGAAAAGGGTTTGTGTGTGTTCTGTGAATTAAATGACTTATTAAAACCCTAAAAATAGACCCACTCGATTAACCAAGGTTTTGGTCAGGATAAAATTCACCTAAATCCTCTAAAAATCATATAAAAATATTATCTAGGGTTTAATACCTTCAATTTGACCATTAGAACCCATCTTGACCTAAAATGGGGTCCCAGACAGATATTTGCCCTAATTTAGATTTTTACATAAATTACCTAGTCAAACGTCATCAAAACCAAAATCCAACTTCACCATTGGATTCCTTAGGTCCAAATTAGGTTTTTACCAAAATTTGGATCCAAAATGAGTTTACCTTGACCTAGTTGCAAAAAGGTCCTATTTGATTACATTTCTACCCCTAACTTTCAAAAACCATTGCATTTAACCCCCTAGCTTCTTCGTCGTCTTCACAAGTAGGTCTCTCCGTGATTATTGTGGAGGAAACCTACTCCGGCGACCTTTAACTTGGAATTTCTCCTTGATTGCTTAGAGAATCTCTTCCAAAATTGGAAAGGAGATCCTTTGAGAAATTCCCGCCAATATGAACCCATCTTTGAGATCTGATTCCCTCCCAATCTCTCATACGAACGCATGAGAGATTTGGGTATCCTAACAAGCTCCCATCTCCGGCGACCTTCCAAGCTTGGGAAGCTTGCTTCCCAAGCCCTAACCGCCCTTCAGAGCCCTATTTAAAGAAGCCCAGATCACATCGACTTCATGCTCGAATTCGATCGCGAATACCCTCAAATTCTTCTCTCCCTCACTGCCGAAGGCTCCTCAACATCCGACGACCTTTCCTGCCCTTTCTCGTTGTCTGACCGCCATACCTGCAGCGGATTCCTCCTCCCTGCCTTTGTCCTCATCTCACCGCACCAGTAGACGCCACCTCCTCCTTCATCCTCGTCGTTCCCACCTCACCGGAGCCGCCTTCATCTCCGGTGTCGGCCACACCAGACCCGACACCCTCACTGTCCCCCTTCATCCACTAACTCCCTAGATAAGTTCCTTATTCCCTCTACCTTGTTCTCCACCCTTTATTTTCCAAAATCAACCACTACCGCCCCTCGCACCTTCATCTCCTCCATCTCCGACCACCACTTTTGGCGAGGCCATCCCACCTCCACAGGCCACCAAAACCCTCTCCGACACTCGCAAAACCTCCGCCACACTTCACTGATCACTTCCCCTCTATTCACTCACTTTGCCACTCACCCAAATCACCCCCCGAACACACCCACTCACACGCACACAGTGTGACCTAGGTACACACTCATAAACACCCACACACCACGCCACCACCCCCAGCACATTCGTCGTGCTCCGGCGGACCTCCCTGAGTGTTTTGACGTGGCCGAAAGGCTGTACTATTCATTTCAGGTTACAGGCCCCATCCGCCATTGGCGAGCAAGCTTGAAGCTCGCTCGAGGTCGCTCCAGGAGCTGCCAAGCCCAGGTTGAAGTCCCAAAATGCGCGGAAGTCTCTTGCGCACACACCCAGGCCTTCAATTGGAGTCGAGAGCCTTCGCAACAGCTGCAATTGGAAGATCAATCTTTGCTGTAGGCGCACGAGAAGAGGGGGCGCGGATAGTCCCACCTCGGAAACGAAGAGGTGCTCGCACCTAAATAAATTGCAAAAGTGTTATAAGTTGTTCGCCTCAGTACCACGGGTAAGGTCCCTCTCACCCACACCTGGTCTCGTCCGTGACACTACCTTCGCAGACCTGGCTGACTCGACCCGACCTGCACTCCTCGCTCACCACTGCATGCTGGTGAGCTTGGACCCGGGTATGCGCTAGATCCGATTACCCGAATACTTGTGTGGGTCTGGGAGAGCGGATCCTAAGAGAGAAAGAGAGGAGAGTCGCGCGAGTAGGGGTAGGGTTTTGTTACAGGGATCTTTAACCGATACTTAGCAAATTCTGAAGAAGAGGAGGAGGCTAGGGTTGAAGGCAGAAGGAAGAAGAATAAGAAGAGGCTAGAGCAGTAGCTGAAGAGAAAGAGAAGGATCGCAGAAGAAGAAGAAGAAGAAGAAGAGGAAGCCAGAAGCTAAAGAAGAGAAGGACCTCAGAGAAAGCTAAGAACAGAGAAAGTAAAGACAGAGAAGAAGAAGAAGAGGTGAAGGCTTGAAGAGAAGAAGAGAATAGCAGAGACAAAGATAGAGAAGAAGAAAAGAAGACAAGGAAGAATCAGACACTTTAAGTCGTCTGATTCCTTCATCAGACGACAGATTCTAGTTCTCATTACATATTCATACATTGAGTTATTTGGTGATATTGTAGGAGTATTTGGTGATCTACATCACCATTTTACTCCCATATTTTTGCACATTTCTACTGCTAGTATTGCAATTTCTTTTAGTTTGAATTGTGATCTTGATTTCTAAATACCAATTTGCTCCCTGTGTTCGACCTCAGAAATCTTTTTGTGTAATAAAATTGTATTTATTTTTAAGCGATTTCGACTATACTGCAACGCGATTATTTAAACATCAATCTCGCAGCGATTAACAGCTACAACTTTCTTTTTATTTGAAACTTAAAATTTGAAATAGAAGAGGGTCGAAAAAATGATACAAAGAAGGGAAACTCTAGAAGGCTATTGCAAAACCCTCTGTAAATACTCCTTCAAGGTCTACAAAGCAAGGGATCCCACTTGCACTTTAAATCAACATGTTCTTTGGGTATCTGCTATCTCCGTCAACACAAGAATCTCATCGCATTTTCTACTACAGTCTACATGCACACTACTACATCAAGATCAAACCAAAGGTGTCCTTTTAGAAAGTGGATCGTATCCATAATGTTCATGAACACAAATCCAACATGTGCAAAGGTCGAGGGGTACCGTTGTTCAAACACCTTGATATTTGAGAGTGCTTATTGTCTTATCTTTATTCCCCTGTACATGCTGCATTTATTGTTATGTTCTTTGTGAGTTTTCTGCATCAGATTTATTTTTTTTGTATCTCTTATTGATGCTTGGAATGCTCATGTAGCTTGTCATATTATAAATCATTCATGAACGTAGCTTACCTTGTTTTTATCGTTTCATACCTGTTGGTTGGACTGACATGATCTTGTTGGTTAGTTAACTTCTAGTTTGTTATGTTCGCACTCAATGTCCATGCATGTGTACATTTATAGCAAATCATGCGAGGTGCTAGACCCTATGAAGGTTCAAACTTGGAAATTCATAATTGATGTAAGAGCCCGCATATAATTCCAAGGTTAATTAGGAATAATCGTGTGATTAGTCTTTCTAATCACTAATCAGAAATCTTAGGCACCTAATTAGAGTATTAAAGAGAAAAGGCATAATTTATCCATTTGAGTGTAAATTAGGGCCTTAAGCACCTAATTAAGTAACTTAGAACCTAAGTCTTAGGTTCCTAGTAGGTCGATGCCCCAAATTTTGAAATTAATAGTGATGGCCAAGTGAAGGGGCATTGGAGAAAGAGGAATCAGGTAGTAGTGTTAAAACCCAACGAAAAGGGACCTAGAGGGCCACTTGAGTAATCTTTCCAATAATAAAAGAAATAAGTGATTCCCAATTCTTTTATTCTCCTCCCTTATCTGTTGCATCCTTCCTGTAACATAGAGAGAGAGAGAGGGTGAGAGAACACCAATAGTAGGAGAAGAGGAGGAGAGGTAACAGGGAAAGCTCCAACACTTGCAAGAAGGAGAGGAGCAACTCTATTGCCTCCCATTAGACCCCACATCAAGGTAAAAGTCCCATTCATTTTTAGGTTCCTTTCTTTTTGAGTTTAAGAGAAGAGGAGGACTTGCATGTATAGTTTTTGAGAAGAGAAGGACGATCAACATGCTATTTTGCCCTTGGATTTGAGTAAGGAAATTGATTTGGCACTTTCTTGGGGTGGATGTAATTTTGCAGGTTTGGGACTGCAGTGGAGAGGTGGCTGTAGCTTGTAAGGGAGAAGGGAAGCTCCTAACTATAACATAACACTTTAGAAGTCAAGGGTAGGGCTTATTATCCTCTTGTGTGAATGTTTACCATCGCATTTCAAATGATATGCTGAGGGAAAGCCATGGTTCTTTACCCAAATCATAAGGGTTTGTGGTGGTGCCCCCAATCTAAATCTCAGTTTGCATGTCACAGGGAAGGTGATTTTGATGACCATCAATGGTTATTTTTATGTTCATTAAGTGATTGGGGTTGTTAATGTGGGTCTAAATAGTGTTTAAATGATTTCCCCAAAGTTCCTAAGAGACTAGAGTTGAATGGACTGGAGTGCAGGCAGATGGTGTGCACAGACACCATTAGGCGACGTCTGACTTTGTGATCAAACATCTGATGAGGGGTCATCAAATGTCTGATGCTCAAATCAGATGGCCACTGAAGGTTATGTTTCTTCCAGGGGTCATGATAATGCAGTTTTGGTTGTCTGACATGGTGGTTAGATGTCCGATGCTGTACAAGGAGACATCTGATGACTTAATCAAATGAACCTATAACGAGTGTACTTCTAATCTCAAAGTGTGTGCCATTAAAAGTCTAACACAATGGTTAGACATCTGGAGTGGACTAAAGATGTCTAGACAAGAGCCTAGACTTCTAATGATTGGGGTATTTGGGTCATTTTACATGATGTCCCAGGCAATGCCTGATCAAATGACCAGATGTCTAATTGACAAGCCAGACGTCTGATTGTTGAGCAAACATTTAGAGGCGAGGGTCAGGAAAGGTGACCCTGATACTTCTCTAGGTCATCATCTAATTTTGATGTTAAACGTCTAACTTAAAGAGTAGACATTTAATACTACTATATCAGTAAAATGTTGATTCTAACCTCGAGTCTAGTCGTGTAGGAAACTATGGGTTATCACTGACGAACTTAGGAACGAGTACTTGGAGAGGTAGTTTAGTAGGGGTGCTTAATGATATTCTTTACGGGGAATCATGGAATATACATACGAGATCATCAACCGAATAGATTTCCCTCAAGGAAGGGGAAATACTGGGATTACTCATGAGATTAACATCGGTTAGGAAGAAAGGGGTTGGACCTCGGATTTTCTTTTTACTAGGGCAGGGTGATCGATGAGTGTGTCAGATGTACCCAACTCCTTGGAGGTGGAAGGCGACTTGATCAAGCTCCAATTGGGCAGCCTAAGGGGTGTTCAGTGATGTCTCCATGGGGGATCACCAAGGGTTAAGAAGTTAGGCGTCCACCAATGTCGGATATGAATAACAACTGACCATGGCTATCTCAATTGGGTTCCAAACTGAGGCTAAGGGCATAAGCTACAAAATGCTAAGGTTTCCCAAACCCTAAACCTCAGGAAAGAGAGCACACAAATGAAATCTACCCTGAATCCTCATGAAGTGGTTCGATTTTCAGGTTGACCAAGGAGGGTCAATGTAGCAACAAGTAAATGGGTCATGTCAAGAATGAAGTCTTGGTGGGATTAGTGATGAAGGGATAACTGTAAAGTCCCATACACGAATTCTAGAGTCATTTTAAACTCGAGCATGTCGGTATGAACTTATTGATATTTGTGGGACCTGAATAGGCCCTGTGTTCACGAAAAATGGGGAACACACAAAATTGGTCAAATGAGGTCAACCCCCAGTGAAAATTTGTAAAGTATGTCACAATCAGTGGCATTGGATTTCTCTTGTTGCAAGCTTTTTAATGGTACTTATTTTGTAGGAATTTGAGATCCATAGAGAAAGTTACATGTAAATTTCAATGTTTGAGAAAGGGGTGTAAAGAAGTCCAACACCAAGGATATTTTGGTCATTTGAGTTTTCTTTCCCCCCATGTCAAGAGTGTTTATAAAAGAGGGCTGGGGGTGAGCTGTTGATGAGGATTTTAGCATGATTTGTAATTAGGGTTTTTAGAGTCGTAACACGCAAAATCGCATACGCTTTTAAAATTTGTAACCTAGATAGGGGAGTATCTAGGGTCATCCAAGGATGCCAAATGTTTGCAAAAATACGTCTCTTGCTTGGAAATCGAACAACTTTCTTCTTGGTGTTTTAGATATATGATTTTTTTTTAGGTTTTGAAATAATGAGAACAAGGCAGGTTTGTTGATAGCGAGAAAATTCTCTATACTAATCCACTACACTACTATTATGGTGACAAGTAGAGCCTCTCCCTAAGCTCACTCTAGGCACGTGAAGGCCTAGAGTAATTAGGGAGAGGGAGTGAAAAAGGTTAAACAAGAATTCTACAAGACTATGCAACAAAAGATCAAAGAAGGCAACTTTGATTGAAAGAGAGAGTGTTTTACAAAAAACCCTGGTAGATGAATGCTTCTACTATTAGATAATTGCAACAAAGAAAATAAAACACAAGTCCTCCTGAATTGTTGGTGGAGAGGGGAAGCTCCTTGCTCCAAGCTTAGTGGCTCTTAGGCTTGAAAAGGGCTCCTCCTTCTCCTTCCTTGCTATGCTCCTCCAAGATGGTGTCCTCCAAGGTAGAAGCTACCACCTTCAATGATCTCCTTCAAGGGTGGGCGTGCACCACCCTTTCTCCTCCTTGCCTGGTCGTCCTCCTAGTGGGGGAGTGCTCCTCCTTGGTGTGGCACAAGGGAGAAGAAAAAAGGAGAATAAGGGACCAAGGGGGCGAGTAGGATGCCCCCTTAATCTTCTTCTTCCTTGGCCGTGGATATGGTGGTTGTAGAGTGGAATTATAGTAAAGGGAGGATGATGAAAATGGTGGTATGTGATGGGTTTTTATAGAGGTGGAAGGGGGTAGGGTTGTCGTGAATAGGTGGAGGGCTAGGATTGATTCTAGGGGTGGTTATGGGTGGTTAGGTTGATCCTAGGGCTAGGGTTAAATGGTGCCAAATGAGGGGGAACAAAGGGGAGTAGTTATGGCTTTGGTGCTCCTTAGGGTTGGCGCCAAAATGGGCCTTCTAGAAGGCTATTAGGTGGCGCCATCTTAGGGTTCTAGAAGGGGGCTATGTGGATGGCTAGGATGGGTTATATGGGTAGGTGTAGGGTGGATAATGGGGCTGAAAGTTGGCGCCAAAAGGGAGGTGGTTAGGGTTAGTTTTGGCACCAACTTTTGGTGTCTTTTGGTGGTTGGTTGAGGGGTGATAGGTGGAGAAGGTGGTGGCACCGAAGGGAGTAGGGTGGAGCTAGCTAAGGTGAGCTAGGTAGGGCTTAGTTGGTGGAGCTAGTTAGGTAGGGTTTTAGGGTGGTGAATGGCCAAGGGAGCTGGAGTCTAGCTAAGCTAAGCTATCTTAGCTAGTAATAGAGTAGAGGAGTAGGCAATGGGAGCTAGGGTTTGAGGAGAGGAGCTGGACAGAAAAAGTCTGGAGCTAAACTGGAGCTGGTAGCTGCTGAAGAGGGTGGCATGGAGCTACTTTAGTTGGCTTAGCTTACTAGTTCTTTGCTAGTGATGGGAACACCATCATGAGCCCTAACTAGCTCATTTTGACCTAGAAAAGAGAACAAAAGCTCCTACATAACCAATTGGAGGTCCTAACTCAAGAAATAACCCTTCTGAGAGAAGTAAGAAACAAGGGGTAAAACTATAATTTTACCATTGCAGTGCAACAACAGGTTTTCTCATGGGCTAAACACAGGTCAAATGGTCTTAACAAGATAAAAAGTAGGTTGGTTCAGACAGAAAAGGATTCATGTGAATTCTAGGAATTAAATGACTTCTTGTAACCCTAAAACAGACCCACTTAATTTAACAAGGTTCTCGTAAGGATAAAATTTACCTAAATCCTCTAAAATTCATGGAAAAATATCCTCTAGGGTTTATAACCTTCAATTTGACCCTTAGAACCTATTTTGACCTAAATAGGGGTCTCAATCAATTATTTACCCTAAATTAGGTTTTTATGTAAATTGCCTAGTCAAACGTGGTCAAACCCAAAATCCAACTTCACCATTGGATTTCTTGGGTCCAAATTAGGTTTGTACCAAAATTTGGACCTAAGGGAAATTCACCTTGACCTACTTTGCAAATAAGTCCAGCCCAATTACATTTATACCCCTAACTTTTGAAAACCTTTACAGAAGCCCCCCTAACTTCCTCATCATTCTTTGCAATTAGGTCCCTCCATCATTACAGCAGAGGGAATCCTACTCTGACAAGGATTCGAGGGAAAGAACTCCCTAATCCCTTAGAGAATCCCTTTCAAATTTGAAAGGGAGATTCTCTGAGAAATCTCTTCTCATGTGAACCTAATTTGGAACCCTGATTTGTACCCAATCTCTTATGCGAACACATGAGAGATTTGGGTCTTTTTGACCTTCCATCTCCGGCGAAGGTTGCCGTGCTTGGAAGCTTGGCTTCCAAGCACAAGACCTCCTGCCAGGGCTTATAAAATCCTCCCCTAATCCTTCCGCAGATCCCTAGCTTGAATTTGCCTGAGATACCCCCCCAAATTCCTTTCTTCCCCTCCGGTCAACCACCTAGTAAGCTCTGGCGACCCTTATCTCCTTCTCTCGTTGCTCTGCCACAATAACAGTGGCAGAGTTACCTTTATCCCCTTCGTCCGCGTCGCGCTGTATCAGCCGACGCTCCTGCTACCCTCTCATCGTCGCCGTCCTCCTCTCACTGGGCCTTCGTCTGCAGCGACGGCACATACGAGCTGACCGCCTCCTCTGCTTCCCCCTTCGTCTAACTACCCTTAGATAAGTCCTCTCTCTCTGCTCATCATTTTTCTCTCACTTATTTCTGCTATCACGCCTCGATACTCGCACATCACCCCCATCTTCTCCACCTCTACCAGACCACCGGCGAGGTGCTTCCGCCACTCCACTCATCCACCCACCTTGCTAACCACCTCACAAGCTCTGCCACGACTCACTAATCATAACCTCTCTTCCCATTCACCGCCACACTCTCCCAACACGTCCCTCGAACACACCCATCTTCACAGCCACAGGGTGACCTAAGCATGCATGCCCAGGCCACCCTGCACCACGCCGACCACCGTGACACCTTCGCCGTGCCAAGGCGAAGATTCCTATGTATTTTGACGAGGCTGCAAGGCCGTTTTCTTGTGGGCAAGGTACAGGTGCTCCGCCGCCATTGAACCAGGCTCGAAGAAGCTCGAGAGCTTCATCCCAGGCTCCCGACACCAGGCTTCAGGTTCCAGGACGCGCGGACTTCCTTCCCGCACGTTTCTAGCCCAGCAATTGGAGTCTAAGCCCCCCTCATCTGCTGCAATTGAACGTGACATCTGCTGTGGAGGCGCGTACGAAGAAGGTGGAACATTTAGTCCCACCTTGGAAGATTGAGAGCGAGAGTTGTGGAATAAAAGGAAAAAGTGTCGGGGCTTATCGCCACCTGACACGGGGTGAGGTCCCACTCAACCCATCGCCTCATCCATGACCCATGCCCCACAGACTTGGTTCTGACCCGACTACCTGTGCACTCCTCTCCCACCACCCATGCTGGTTGGCTTGGTCCCGGACGAGCATACCCGACCCGTTAGCCCGAGAAGGCTCTGGGAGAGCGAGCCCAAGAGAGAAGAAAGAAGAGAGATCGCAGGGAGGGTAGGGGTAGGTTTTGCTCTCAAGGGAAAAAGAGGAAGAAGAAGCCAAGGGTGAAGCCAAGGAAGGAAGGGCAGAAGCCTAAGCAGCTAAGGAAGAGAAGGCCAGGCTGAAGAGAAGAGCAAGGCTGAAGAAGAGCTGAAGTCAGAGACAAAAGAAGGAAGAAGAAGTTAAGGCCAGAGAAAATCAGAGAAGAGGAAGAAGAAGAAAGAAGCCACAGAAGAAAGAAGCTGAAGGCAGAGAACAGAGGAAAGAAGAGAAAGAAGAAGAAAGAAGCTGAAGGCAGAGAACAGAGGAAAGAAGAGAAAGAAGAAAAAGGAGATCAGCCAAAGAAATCAAAGAAGCACTGTAGCACTTAGCATTTAAGACGTCTGATTTTCACATCAGACGTCCATATTTTATTTTGAGCTTCTATATACATTGAGATTATCTTTCTTGCTTTATAACTTTAATTCTTCATTGCATATTTTATAAAATTTGAAAGTTGTGTTCTTGATTTTTGAACTCAATTTGCTCCCTGTGTTCGACCTCGGATTTACATTTTTCGAGTAATAAAATTCATTTGTTTTCAAAGTGATTTTGGCTATACTACGACGCATTTATTTTAAACCCGATTTCACTGTGTCAACAACTAGCTACTAAGCCAAGCTAAAGTAAGTTGGCTTCTACCACAAGGAGCTGAGGTGAGCTGGGTTTGGTGCTCTCGAGGAGGATCAAGCTGGTTGAGGCAACTAAAGTAGCTTAGCTCAACTGAGTTGAGCTAAGATGAGTCCCCGAGAGTTGGACGTGAGCTTCCTGAGCTAAGATGAAGTCATCTTCAACAGGTTGGAGTTGAGTAGAGCTGGAATTAGTTGGACCTGAGCTGAGGTGAACTCCAGTCAACTCAGCTAAGCCAGTGATGAGAACCTCATCATGAACCCTAACTAGCACATTTTGACCTAATAAAAGTGAACAAAAGCTCCTACATAACCTAAGGGAAGGACTAATTCAGGGAATTGCTAATTTGAGAATAAAACATTATACAAGGGGTAAAACTGTAATTTTCCATTGTAGTGAATGAATGGGATTTCTAAGGGTCTAAACATATGACAAGTGAACCTAATAAAGGAAAAAGTGGGATGGTTCGGTTAGAAAAGGGTTACGACAAAATCTGAGAATTAAATGACATTCTGTAACCTTAAAACAAACCACTTTAATTCATAGGGTTTCAGGTAAGATAAAAATCAACTAAACCCTCTAAAATTCATGAAAAAATATCTCCTAGGGTTTAGAACCTTCAATTTGGCCGTTGGAACCTGTTTTAACCTAGATTGAGGACCTTACCCAATTTCTGACCTAATTCAGGCTTTTGTGCAAAATATCCAGTCAAGCGAGGTCAAACCTAAAATCTAACTTCACCATTTGATTTCTTAGGTCCAAATTAGGTTAATACCAAAATTTGCACCTAAGAAAAGGTCATCTTGACCTACTTTGCAATTTAGTCCTCAAAATTACTTTCAAACCCTTAACTTTTTTAAACTCTTATAAATGCCCCCATAGCTTTCCCATCATTTTCTTCAATCAGGTCCTTTTGCCACCCGCTGCGCAGGCCATACCTCCGGCGACTTTGTGCGGAGGATGGCGTCTCGCATGCATGGGCAGCCGACCTTAGATTTGAAAGGGAGACTCTTTGTGATGTCCCCTACCGCATGGGTTACCCAGACCACTCCAAGCCTGTTAGTGACCCAAACCCTAAGATAGTTATCCAGGATGTCCCTATGCATGTCCCAGATCAACAACCTGGACCTATTCTAGAGGAACCAACCAAGGTTCCATTTCCCGAGGCCTTGACCAAGGGAAAGAGGTCAACTAAACCCGTGGTCCCTGAGGAGGACCTAATCAAGCTCTTTGAGCAGGTCCAAATAAACATCCCCTTGATGGATGCAATCCGCCACGTACTGGCTTATGCACGATTCTTGAAAAACGTGTGTACACCCCAGCATAAGTCATAAACCAAGAGTGGGAGTCCTATTGTACTATCAGAGCAAGCCAGCTCTGTGATCCTAAGTAAACTCCCACTCAAGGCAAAAGACCCAAGCACTCCCCTGATTTCATGTAAGATTGGTGAAACCCAATTTGATAGCGCATTATTAGACCTAGGTGCTTCCATAAACCTGATACCCACATCCCTGCTTAACCACCTTGAAGAATCCGAGCTGAAACCAACTGAGGTAACATTGCAATTAGCTGATCGATCCATTAAGTCACCTAAATGAGTTCTTGAAGATGTTATTGTTAGGGTGCGGGATTTCTACTTCCCCGTAGATTTCATAGTTCTAGACATGGACGCACCTGAGAATCCAAAGGATATACCAATTATACTTGGGAGACCTTTTCTGGCCACTGCAAGGGCCAACATAAGTTATGAGGAGGGCCAAATAGAGCTGAAATTTGGGAATCAAACCCTCAAGATTGATACCTTTAAGGCCCAACAAGGAATTAATTGCAGTGTGATAGAGTAAATTTGTGATACCAGAGCCGTGGTTGAAGAACCACAAATTGAGGACAACACGATTATCCCCAATCAACCACAAGAAGATCTAAAACCGCAATTAGGAGAATCTAAACCCGATCTGGACACACCCCTAACTCCCATCCTTGTCCCTTACACCCACTCCGAATCACCCGCTGCTGCTGATAACCCCATTTTGGAACTCAAACCCCTTCCCGATCATTTGAAATATGTCTTCTTGGGTTCCAATCAGACACTTCCGGTGATTATAAACTCCAAACTCACCCCTGACCAAGAATCCCATTTGATTGCTGTTCTCCAGCAACATCGTAGAGCTATTGGTTGGACTCTCGATGATTTGACTGGAATAAGCCCCTCTTATTGCACACACCGCATCTATTTTGAAGAGGGCGCACAACCTTCGCGCGAGATGCAGAGATGTCTGAACCCTAATCTGCAGGAGGTCGTGAAAAAGGAGATCATTAAGTGGTTAGATGCAGGGATCATCTACCTGATCTCCGACAGTCGCTAGGTGAGCCCAATCCAGGTTGTGCCTAAGAAGGCAAGGCTCACCACCATCACAACTGAAACCGGAGAGGTCATATCGGCCCGTATAGCCAACTCGTGGAGAGTCTGCATAGATTACCGAAGACTAAATTCCTCCATGAAGAAGGATCATTTCCCACTACCGTTTATTGATCAGCTTCTCGAAAAACTAACGGGAAATAGATTCTTTTGCTTTCTTGACGGGTACTCCGGTTACAACCAAGTGGCGATTCATCCAGAAGACCAAGAGAAGACCACGTTCACCTGCCCCTTCGGGACATACATGTTCCGAAGGATGCCTTTCGATCTCTGCAATACACCTGCGACTTTTCAGCGGTGCATGCTTGCCATATTCTGAAGGATGCCTTTCGGTCTCTGCAATACACCTGCGACTTTTCAGCGGTGAATGCTTGCCATATTCTTTGATATGGTAGGTGATTATCTAGAAGTTTTCATGGATGACTTCTCAGTTTTTGGGGCATCATTTGACGATTGGCTCCAGCACTTGGTTCATATACTCAGGCGATGTATTGATGTAAATCTGGTTCTTTCCTAGGAAAAGAGCCACTTATGGTGCCTGAGGGGATCGTCCTGGGACATTTGATTTCTGAGAGGAGCATCCAAGTGGATCGAGCTATGGTTAACCTGATTTCCAAACTTCCTATGCCTAGCTCGATCAGGGACATCCGATCCTTTCTGGGGCACGTCGATTTTTACCGTCATTTCATCCCTGATTTCTCGAAAATCGTGCGCCCCTTGACCACTCTTCTCTCCAAGGATGTACCCTTTGAAATTTCTAAGGAATGCACTCAAGCTTTTGAGATCCTTCGTGACCGAGTTACCCAAGTCCCGATCCTACAATCCCTTGATTGGTCTCAACCCTTTGAGATCATGTGCGATGCATTTGACTTCACTGTAGGAGCGGTTCTGGGGCAAAAGATTGACGGAAAACCTGTGGTCATATACTACGCTAGTAAGACACTTGACGAAGCTCAGCGTAACTACACGGTTACGGAGAAAGAGCTGCTAGCTTAGTATTTGCCCTTGAAAAATTCAGGTCTCATCTCTTGGGTTCCTACATTATAATCTACTCGGATCACACAGCTGTGAGACATCTCCTTGTGAAGAAGGATGCGAAATCTCGATTAATCCGATGGATCTTGCTGTTGCAAGAATTTGACCTCGAGATTTGTGACAAAGTGGGAAGACAGAACGTGGTAGCTGACCACTTGTCCCACCTTCCTTCTGAGATCATCGACCCTTCTGGACCCATCACGGAGCATTTTCCTGATGAGCACCTCTTGACTATTGGTACAGGGCTTCCATGGTTTGCTGCTATAGTAAACTATTTGGCATCACATCAAATCCCGTCTGATTGGCCGAAGGCCAAGAAAGACAAGTTGCGTTCTGATGCCAAGTATTACATTTGGGAAGATCGGTACTTATTCCGCATAGGTGCTGACCAAATTATCCAACGGTGTGTCCCGGAGGTTGAAATCAATGACATACTCTCTTTTTGCCATGACCAGGAATGCGGTGGCCATTTTTCGGGGCATAAAATCGCATCGAAAATCCTCCAGTGTGGCTTTTACTGGCCCACTATCTTTAAGGACGCATACAATCACTGTAAGGCATGCAGTCGTTGCCAAACTTTGGGCAACATGAGCCATTGCGACATGATGCCTTTACAGCCAATTCTCGCATGCGAGATTTTTGATATTTGGGGGATTGATTTTATGGGCCCCTTCCCTATCTCGAATGGCTTCGAGTACATTTTACTCGCTGTTGACTACGTGTCCAAATGGATCGAAGACATTCCAACCTGAACCAATGATCACGAGATCGTTATCAAATTAATTCATTAGAATATCTTCTCACGGTTCGGGATTCCTCGAGCTATCATTTCTGATGGAGGAACCCATTTCACCAACACTCAGTTCAGGTCACTGATGATCAAATACGGGGTGTCGCACCGAATCTCTACTCCTTATCACCCCCAGACTAATGGTCTAGCTGAGCTATCAAATCGGGAGATCAAGAAAATCCTGCAGGTTACTCTTCGACCTAACAGGAAGGACTGGTCATCCCGACTTCTTGAAGCTTTGTGGGCTTATAGGACCTCCCACAAGACCCAATTAGGCATGTCTCCTTTTAGACTAGTGTACGAGAAGGCGTGTCACCTCCCCATTGAACTGGAGCATAAAGCCTATTGGGCAGTACGGAACTGCAACCTAGATCTTTCTAAGGCTGGAACCCACAGAAAGCTTCAGATAAGCGAGATTGATGAATTACGCCTTGATGCGTATGAAAACTCGCGAATCTACAAAGAGCGGGTTAAAGCCTTTCATGACAAGCACATATCTAAAAAGATCTTTCACCCTGGTCAGAAGATCCTACTCTTCGATGCCTGACTTAAATTGTTCCTTGGAAAACTACGATACAAGTGGGTTGAACCATATCTTGTCTGACAGATCTTTGGAAATGGAGCCGTCGAGATCAATCCACTCAGCCACGATTCCGAATCTTTCGTCGTGAACGATCAGAGACTCAAACTGTTCATTGACGTGACCAATACAGATTTGGCTGAGGCATCATTTATCCTCCATTCTCCCTGAACTCATTGCGCCCAGCAGATGACGTAAAACTCAGCGCTTAATGGGAGGCGGCCCGTCATTCTTTTGAAAACCCGAAACCTTTTCTTTGCACTTTAGGTTCATCCTTTAGGACAGCCGACTCCACCTCAGGTACTCGTACCTGAGATTAGAAATCATCCGCAACAGTCACCTCACCCATCCACTCACCCAATACCTGTCATAATGCATGAACCAAGCTAAATAAAAACCCACCTATTGTACAATGAGGACATTGCAAACCTTAGGCATGAGGGGGGTGGGGAGGTATGAAAGTGCAATAAATCTCATAACAAAAAAAGGTTTCAACAAAAAAATCACATATGTCAAAAAAAAGGGGGGGGAGGAGGGAAGAAGTTGTTGGTAAGCTTTACAAAAGGAGGAGAAAAAGAGCTAAATGCTAAAAAGGAGCACAGAATGAAAAAGAAAATGGATAGTCATTAGTAAAAAATTAAGGAATTAACCAAAGTTCTAGACCACATTAAAGAAAAGTAAAGTGAAAGTGCTAAAGAAACACAAAAAAAAATTAGTATGAACGCTAACCTTAGGCCTTCTTGGCTAGACTCTTAGTACCCGTTAAGATATAGATATTCCTCAAGAGGTTGAGGAAAATGAAAAGCTTAAGTATTAGGTCTAAGGCTCAGGGAGTATACGGCCTCGTTAACTAACCTTCGGTTTACGAGACTCGGTAACCTAAGCACCCCAATTCACACACAGTCCGGTTCAGTGAGCATAACTATCAAAATCACACAGAAGCATTTCTAATGTTCTGAAAATGTCACCTAGATTAGGAGCGGCCGATCAACACAAGTTGATTTGGACGAGTTCCCGGCGTGGAGAGGTGGAAAATTTCCCTCGTAGATGCGTAACAACATATCGTCTCCTCAATGCTTGTCTCTTAGGATATTTACATATCTTACTGGGGGCATGTAAGCACTCTGCTGGTTCAGATACCATGGATGGCATTATCATGAAATGTCAATTGCTAGGGTCTGAATTCAGCCATGAAACGCCATGGGCGGGCTTATCTCGAAATCTCAAAAACCAGAGCTTTGGGGGTTACCATGGGCGATGTTATCTCAAAGCATCGATTGCTAGGGACCTTTGAGGATTGATGATGGGGATGAGGAATCCGATATAAACCGTGTTGTGAAGCCAATCCTAAGCTAGAATTAAAAAGAAAAAAGAGAGAAAACTCTCTAAACAAATAAACCCTCTGTCTCTCTCTTACAAAGCACACTGCAAACTGAACCAAGGCTAAAAATGTCTCAAGCACGGGTGCTTTAACCGTAGAGTCTAATAAACCCTAAGGTAGTTCCTGCGGGCCTTAAAAATCTTTGCTAAGGATTGAGGATAAAAGCTTGACAGATCTGGTTCTTAGTTGGTACTAGAGTACCTTTAAGCCCATGGTTGGCATTCTGACCTGATCAAAGAAACAAGGGAAGAAAAAGCACTTATCAAAATTGATGAGAGGAATTCGTGGTTTAGAACAAAGGTTAAAACCTTAAAATTTTGCTAAGGAACTAGCAAAAGCTAGGCATAGGGGTATGATGAGAACCTCATCATGAACCCTAACTAGCACATTTTGACCTAACAAAAGTGAACAAAAGCTCCTATATAACCTAAGGGAAGGCCTAATTCAGGGAATTGCTAATCTGAGAATAAAACATTATACAAGGGGTAAAACTGTAATTTTACCATTGTAGTGAATGAATGGGATTTATAAGAATCTAGACATAGGACAAGTGAACCTCATAAAAGAAAAAGTGGGATGGTTTGGTTAGAAAAGGGTTACGACAAAATCTGAAAATTAAATGACATTTTGTAACCCTAAAACAAACCTACTTTAATTCATAGGGTTTCAGGAAAGATAAAAATCAACTAAACCCTCTAAAATTTATGGAAAAATATCTCATAGGGTTTAGAACCTTCAATTTGGCCATTGGAACCTATTTGACCTAGATTGAGGACCATACCCAATTTCTTACCTAATTTGAGTTTTTGTGCAAAATGTCCAGTCTAAAGAGGTCAAACCTAAAATCCAACTTCACCATTGGATTCCTTAGGTCCAAATTAGGTTAATACCAAAATTTGCACCTAAGAAAAGGTTGTCTTGACCCACTTTGCAATTTAGTCCTCAAAATTACTTTCAGACCCTCAACTTTTTGAAACTCTTACAAATTCCCCCCTAGCTTTCCCATCATTTTATTCAATCAGGTCCTTCTGCCACCCGCTGCGCAGGCCATACCTTCGGCGACTTTGCGCGGAGGATGGCACTACGCATGCATGAGGAGCCAGCCCCAGATTTGAAAGGGAGACTCTCTATGTTGTCCCCTACCGCATGGGTCGGCTCCCATGCCCTATCGACCGCCATACCTCTCGTGTGAACTCGTGAGAGGTATGGGTCTCCGTCTGCCACAACTCCGGTGAGGTTTTTCCCACCGCTTTTGCGCACCTCCCGGCCAGCTCTCGCCTATTTAAGGAGCGGCACACCTTGCCGCATCCTTCAAGCTTCGTTTAACCTGAGATCCCTCCTCCTATTCGTCTCCCACCAACTCCGGCCAACTGCCAGAGCTTTCGACGACTCTCCCTCTCCTTCCTCGTCACCCTGCCACCATACCAGTGGCAGGGTTAACTCCGCCGTCTTCCGCCGCGCCGTGCCATACCAGCAGGCGCCCTCCAGCCCCTCTTCCTCGTCGTCGTTCTCTCTCGCTAGCACCTTCGTCTCTGGCAATGGCAACACCGGCCGCTCACCACCTCCGCATCCCCTCCTTCACTCTAGACTCACAACTAAGTCCCTCTCACCCTCCTCTTTATTTCCCCTCTGCCAATTTTTTATTTCAACCCCTCGGCAACCACAGACCACCACCATCTCCTCCACCTCCGATAGATCACCGGCGAGGTGTCCCTGTCACCTCCCCACACCCATCCACCTCGCCAGACCCCTCAGAAGCATCACCTCCACCCACTGATCATCTTGCGACCCTCCACTGACCGTGCCACCCACTGAAACCCTTCCTCGAACACACCCACCTGCACGCACACAGTGTGCCCTAGGCACACACGCACAGGCGACATGAAGCCACGCTGACCCCCGAGTTATCTTCGCCGTGCTCTGGTGAAGCTCGCAGAGCGTTCTGATAGGTTCGGAAGGCTGTATTCGTGGTTTCAGGTCCCGAGCTTCCGCCACCATTGACGTCGAGCTTAGAGCAAGCTCGCAAGCAACTCTAGGCCCTTCCAGCTCCAGGAGACGAGCTCAGGTTGCGCGGAAGACTTCCACGCACAGCTCCAGGTCTTCAATTGGCGTCTGAAGCCTTTGCTGGAGTGGCGATTGCTCGCTCTTGTTGCTGCGGGTGCACAGGCAGAAGGGTGGGACGTTTAGTCACACCTCGTGGGTTTTCAAGCGCCCCGCGGCGTATAAATTGAAAAAGTGATTGAGGCTTATCGCCTCAGTCACACAGGGTGAGGTCCCTCTCACCCGCTCACCCTGCCTCGTCCGCGACCACCCCCCGCGAACTTGGCCCGACCCATTTACCTAAGCCTAACACACCTCACCCACCACCACACGTCGATAGGCCTAGTCCCAGGTGCATTAACCCAACCCGTATACCCAAGCAGGCTCTAGGAGAGTGAACTTTGGAGTGAAATAGAGAGAGAGATGCGGGGAGGGTAGGGGTTAGATTTTGCCTAACCATGCTTATGCAGGGAAACTGAAGAAGAAGAAAGAGGAAGAGGAAGCAGGAGAAGAAGCGGCTGAGGACTTAGCCGCAAAAGCAGCTGCAGCTGAAGAGAAGAGAAGAAGAAGGCTCAGGAGCAGAAGCAGAGGAAAAGGAAGAGAAAGAAGACAGAAGCCGAAGTAGAAGAAGCCAATTGAGGAAGGAAGGAAGAGGAAGCTGTCGCAAAGAAGAAGGCCAAGCAGGTAAAAGAAGAAGAGAAGAAGAAAAAGCCAAGGAGAGTAGAACCAATAGCAGTAGTAGAGAAAGGAAGAAGGAGGAGACATGCACTGTAGCAAGTGGCTACTTAAGGCGTCTGATTCCCAAAATCAGACGTCTGGAGACTGAAAGAAGAAGAGAAAGAAGGACAAAGAAGAAAGAGAGAAGAAAAGAAAAGAGAAGAAACATCTTTTATTTCCTTTCTCTCTGATTGTTCTTTTGTAAAATAGTGTATTAGTGTAAATTATGATTTTCTACGCTTCTAAAATCAAGCTTGCTCCCTGAGTTCGACCTCGAAGAATTTTTGAAGTATTCGAGTAATAAAACCTAAATCAAACCGGTGACGATCCCAAAAAGATCGTCCACCAGCTAGCTAGAGCTCCCTGTGAACTAATGGGAGCTGAGATGAGCTAGACTCAGCTAAGTTGAGCTGGATTTGAGCTGACCTAAGCTATGGTGAGCTAAAGTGAGCTCTCTTGGGTTGCTATTCAGCTGAGATGAGCTGAATGGAGCTGGGATGAGCTAACCCTAGTTCAAGTGAGCTGGATTCCAACAATGGTGAGCTGGATCAAGCTGAGTTCCAGCTGGTTTGGGCTTCTCCTTCACCAGTTGCCTTCTTGAGTGCTAGGGTTCTAGGGATCTGGTAATCTGCTTATCCATAACACTCACAAAAACATATTAAAAACACAATAAGAAATGCAATGCATGCCTAGCCTAATTAATGCCTAAATGCAGCCCAAAAACCCATTTGCAGAGCAAAATCCTGAGAGCTAGGTTTGTTTTAATGCATAAGAATGATGATAAACTGGCGTTTATCAGCTGTATCATTATTACTTTGGCGGGTGTGCATGAAAGAGAGAGAGAGGAGTATGGGAAAGAGATTGAGTGAGAGAGAGAGGAAGCATGAGAGACTAAGAGAGTATCCAGGGATTTAGGTGAGAGAATGAAAAAAAAGAGGAGTGAAGTGAAAAGCAAGAATGGGAAAAATCAGAGAGAGGGTGAAAATGAGGGGAGGAATTTTGAGGCGAGAGAAAAAGTGAGAGATTTAGTAATCTTCCATGAGTTGAGTAGGAGAGAGAGAGAGAGAGAAATGAGAAGAAAGAAGGCAATTAGGCGAAATGAGAGAGAGAGTGCATGTGTGTGTGCACGCGTGCATGGAGGCGACATGCATCTGAGTGGTCTCGCGTGTGCAAATATGTTTTGGGGTGATTGATGTAAACACATTTACACTACTTAAGATGTCTATTTATGCATGTTCTTAAGCATAGGATTGCATTGCAT
Organism: Thalassia testudinum; assembly: GCA_037157565.1. Classification (NCBI taxonomy): domain Eukaryota; kingdom Viridiplantae; phylum Streptophyta; class Magnoliopsida; order Alismatales; family Hydrocharitaceae; genus Thalassia; species Thalassia testudinum. Next base: position 62,653,552 of record JAZHRO010000022.1, on the reverse strand, counting down.
GCTATAAATATTGCATAACATGCATCATCTTGCATTTAGAGTAGTTTGAATAAAATGGAGGTTAATTGTCTCCTTTTATGTGCTTGGACAGGGCAAACTTTTTATCGGAGCCTCGGATCGAAGATCCAACCAAACGGATGTGATCAGGGTGACGATTAGAGTTCAACAACTCCAAGATCGCCCTAATCAGGCATCCGTAGCATCAGATAGTGACTGGGAAACCCTAGAAGATCAAGAGCCAGGATGATGTAAATCCGCACTTTAAATGACAAATCCGACCACACGGATGAATTTGGATCGACGATCGCAGCCTAACGACGCAAAAATCGAGTCAATCTGACATCCGTGGCACCATCTACAACATCCAGAAGATGGACGGCCAAGATGGCACCACGTGGCGCCATCTCGACTGCCCAAACAACTGCATGCAACCATTGAAGCCTCCGCATCCGCCCCCTCTCCGTCGTTGGATCTCGATCCAACGGCTGTGAACGGCTGCACCACAAATCGCCTGCGCGACAATCCACGCTCCGCGGCGCAGTGGGCGAGGGCGCTATCGCGAGCAGCGGACGCGGGTTCGAGCGGCAGTGAGGAGGCGAAGGGTGCGGGCAAGCGGGAGCGGGTGTGCGTTGGATCTTGATCGGGTGGCTCAGATCTTCCAATAGCGCCCACGCGCTATTTCACGCGAGGCGAGGACGCGCCATCACACGTGTTGGGGCGGGTGCGCAGCAGCAGGCGAAGGCACAATCACAGCCGTCCGATCTCGTGATTTAACGGCTGAGATTTGTTGAACGTGCGGATGCGTTGAGAGAGAGAGCAGCTGAGCGGGCGCGCATGAGCAGCAGCCACTACACCCACGTTGGGGCTTTAGCAATGGTTTTATCCGTCACTAAAGACCTCTCATTTAATGTTTTAAAGATGTAATGACCAATTTGCCCCCACTCCTTGCAACTATAAAATGAGACCCACTCCACACGAAATTCTCATCCCTTCCTTCTCTTCTCTACCTCTCCAAAGCTCAAGAGAAGCTTGTCCCACACCCGGGATGCTCCTCGCGAGATAAAGTCCAAATTTCGTCCCCCTTCGGAAGTGGATCCTGCGACGACGACGGCGTGTTGCTCCATTCCCGTTCTTCTACTTCGTCCTCCTTCATCCTGCTCCATCCTCCGTCCAGGCATCGTCCCGTCCGGCTCGTCCTCCAAGCGATCGTCGAGGAGGATAACTTCTCTCCCATTCTTCTTTACAGCTTTTCTAGTATAGAATTTTCCTGCTTTCTATTGTAATTGATTTCCCGCTTTCTAGTGTAATTTTTATTTGGTTTGATTGTATAAACATTTTGAAATATTGAATGCATGTTCTCTCTCTCTCTCTTCCTTTTAGTCTGATAGCTTCATTGTAATTATATCGCCTCGCTTTTCAAAAAATTCTAAAAAAATATAATTGCGAATATAGATCGACGTAGCCTCCCTGTGTTTGACCCAGAATTCAAATTTCGGTATAAATTTTATTTATTAAACACGAATTCTTCGCTTTCAAGCTACAACGACAAGGTTTTAACACCAAACACGTTAGCGTAGCAATTCGTAAGTTTAACATTTTGGCACCGTTGCGGGGAGGCAACGATTTCCGATCTTCTTTTCGCATTTCTTATACTTTATTGTTTTCTGATGTAAACACATTTACACTACTTAAGATGTCTATTTATGCATGTTCTTAAGCATAGGATTGCATTTCATGATATAAATATTGCATTACATGCATCATCTTGCATTTAGAATACTTTGAATAAAATGGAGGTTAATTGTCTCCTTTTATGTGCTTGGACAGGGCAAATATTTTATCAGGGCTTCGGATCAAAGATCCAACCGAATGGATGTGATCAGGGCGACGATTGGAGTTCAACGACTCCAAGATCGCCCTAATCAGGCATCCATAGCATCAGATAGTGACCCGGGAACCCTAGAAGATCAAGGGTCAGGATGGTGTAAATCTGCACTTCAGCTGATAAATCTGACGGCACGGATGAATTCGGATCGACGATCGCAGCCCAACGACAAAAAAATCGAGTCAATCCGACATCCGTGGCACCATCTACAACTTCCAGAAGATGGACGGCCAAGATAGCGCCACGTGGCGCCATCTCAGCCGCCCAAACGGCCGCTTGCGTCTTGTGAAAGCCACACACCCAATCGCTCTCCGCCGTTGGATCTTAATCCAACGGCTGTGGGCGCTCGCATTTAAAAACGCCCGCTCGACCATCCGCACCCCATAGCGCAGTGGTCGAGCGCGCTATCGCGAGCGCGGGGCGCGGGTTCAAGTCGTGGCGAGGAGCGGCGGGCGCGAGCAATTGGAGCGTCGGATGGAGATCGGACGGCCGCACGCGCCCAATAGAGCCGACGCGCGATTGGACGTGCAATCGGACGCGCAATCAGACGCGTGGGGGGCGCGCAGCGTGCGGACGCATCTTAAGCCGTCCGATCTCGCGATCGGACGGCTGAAAAGCGCTGGACGTGCGCGGGCGTTGAGGAGCGGGCAGCCGAGGAGGCGCGCGTGGGCGCGGAGGCGACGGCCACGTCAGGGCTTTAGTGACGGATTTATCCGTCACTAAAGACCCCTTATTTATTGTTTTGAAGTTGTAATGTCCATTTTGCCCCCACTCCTTGCAACTATAAAAGGAGATCCCCTCCATACGAAATTCTCATCCCTTCTTTCTCCTCTCTACCCCTCCAAAGCTCAAAAGAAGCTTGTCCCACACCTGGGATGCTTCTTGCGAGATAAAGTCCAATTTTTGTTCCCCTTCGGAAGTGGATCCCGCGACGACGACAACGTGCTGCTCCGTTCTCGTTCTTCTGCTTCGTCCTTCTTCGTCTTGCTTCGTTCTCCTTCGTCCAGGCGTCGTCCCGTCCGGCTCGTCCTCCAAGCAATCGTCGAGGAGGATAACTTCTCTCTCCCATTCTTATTTACAGCTTTTCTAGTGTAGAATTTTCATGCTTTATAGTGTAATTGATTTTCCACTTTCTAGTGTAACTTTTATAAACAATTGAAATATTGAATGCATGTTCTCTCTCTCTCTCTCATAATTTGATAGCTCCATTGTAATTATATCGCCCTGCTTATAAAAAAAATCCTAAAAAAAAATATAATTGCGAATATAGATCAACGTAACCTTCCTATGTTCGACCCAGAATTCTTTTCGGTATAAATTTTATTTATTGAACGCGAATTCTTCGCTTTTTGAACTACAACGACAGGTTTTCCAAAACCAATCTCGTAAGCGTAGCGATTTACGAAAAATACTATTCAACATTTTGGCGCCGTTGCCGGGGAGGCAACGATCTTTGATTTCTCTTCGCGTTTTGTAACTTACAAATCATTTACCTCACTTTTCTCATTTCTTATTGTAATTGCAGGTACTCTTTTGAGGCAAGCAAAAGCGGTAGATTGGAGTAAAGTGCTGTGGAAGGTTTTGTAAGTTATCCCCCATTCTTTCCCCCTCCATAGATTTCATTCGCCACATTGAATCCAAATTCCAATTAACCAAGTGTTTACATAAATCCTAGGAATAGTTTGGTTGTTTGGATTCTCACTCACATTCATTCCACATTCTGTGGGGCAATTTTCAACAAATACACAATGTACACCCACATTTAAAGGCACTTAACCGAATTGATTTGTTTCTACTCAACCGGGTTCTGATCTGTGGAACCGGTACACATAAAGCAACACATAAAAGAGTAGAAATCATTCTAGGTTAACCATCTTTGTGTGCCTAACTTACTGGTGCATTTGTGGCCAGTTGTTTGAGTTTTTTTGGGCCGCACCACTTCAAATAAAATCAACTCATCAAGTAGCTGCCAATTAGGTTCAACTCTTAGGGATTTACCAGGTACTTCACATTCTTTTTAAGCTTTAAAGGAAAACATCTTCACCTATTCTTGTAAAACTTGGTGTGCCAACGAAACTTGATTGAAAACACCTAAAGTTGAATCCTAAAAAGCTACTAAGCAAGATTTGAATCTTAAAATTCACCACATCAAAAACAATCTTACTTGAAAACCACTGGTTGGCACTCACACACGAATCAATCAATCATTAAGGGCACAACCCATTTAAAGGGCCCATCACATTCCAAAGCACATTCAAACCTAGCCCTAAATAAAACAGAGTAGACATTGGCCTTAAGGATTGGACTCGCTCTTCAGAACCCAGAACGAGATTATTTTCGATTAGTCTATTTCTACTGTTCAATCTGATGTCTAGCTAGGGGAGTAGAGTCAAACGATCGTGGCTAGGGGGTACACTAGGAACCGGAGGCGCAAGCCGAAGGAAGAACCTTCTCCCCAGTCCCTCCTTCTAACTGGTTGGATTGAACAGACGGAAGTAGATCAAATCGTTCCTTTATCTCAAGATGGGTTTTGAGAGTCTGTAGGTCTTTAGGCTAACCTATTTAAGGACATGTTTGATTGTTTGTATTGCAGGGCACCTTTCTTCCTCTCGTGTATCATGAATCCTTCCACATATTTCACGCATTCCCGCTCTTTCCCTCCTGTTGTAAATTATCCTCAACATGACGATTATCCCAACTCGTATTGTAATCGACCATCAGTTAGTTGGGATAATTCGGATTGGGGATACAATTCCGGACCCCCATGTTTAGGGTCTAACTCTGAACACTTTGATTCTGATTTTTATCCTTCTCAGAGCTACATCGATTATAGATCGTCTTCCTTTCATGAATAGCATAATACGATCTACAATCAAGAAGGATACACCGATCCTTACCCATCCTCTAATTTCACAGCCTTTAGGTCATCACCATCTTTTCAACAATCTGAAATGACCTATTATCAGGAAGGGTATAACAAATCTCAATTTGTTAATTCCCCTGCACTGAGCCCAAACCCACCCAACCATGAACCAACTCATTTGGTTCAGGTTGACCAGGTTCAAGATAAGGTTCTGGCTAACTTAAGGAATATCATTCAATCTTTAGAAGTTCAGCCAATACCTTGCATTGAGAGATTGGAGCCCCTGATTGAAATGATTGATGATTTAAACAAGTCTTTGTTGGATTGCCTCCAGGATGTTAAGGATAAGAACCCGGGTGAGTTTCTACTTGGGAAATTAGCAAAATTGAGGATGAGATTCGTGGTTGCTTTGATTCAATCTTGGAATAATTCCTAGGATGAACCCTCTTCAGGAAAGCTAATGATAGAACCCGCTCAGGCACCTGTTGGGGGGGACAAGTGTTATGAGGCTGACCAGATTGAATTAAAGCAACCAATTAAGGATGATTTGATTTCTTCACCTGAGATCCCTGAGCCGGGTTACGAGGAAACGTATGTCTCCTTGGAACAGAAAGTGACAATTGATTTTGGGACATACATTGATACGGATCCTGATGGTGAAGATTCAAGTTGCGAAGTCTCACGCGAGTTTTCTGAACACGATTTCTGTGAGACAATTGGGCCTGAGGAATCTGATAGATCATTTAATAGCCCAATAACTGAGGAAATTGATCTTATTAGGGCACACATTACGGATCCAGAATCGCATTTTCTGGAGGAATCAATTCAATGCCCTGATTATCAGTTACACCCTGTTAAGCTTATTCATGATTCTAATTCTGAGATAATTAGACCCCAAGTCAATTTTGATTCTGCCACATCATTTAGACTTGGAGATTTCAGACGGGGTGATGAATATACTAGAGGTCCTGGAATTTGATATGCTGAATGAGGAGGATAGGAGCTGGGAAGTGTTGATTTGGGAAATTAATTTTGGAGGAAATGGTAGATTGAGTCGAAGGGTTCCTTTTAAGCTTAAACTATTAAATCAGAACCCTTACGACATTTGTTTCGAGGATGTCAAACCCAAGCACACATTCAATGATTATCCTTTTGAGCTTCAATTCTCTGTAACCCAACTTTTTGGTCTTGGGTTGCATCCTCAGAAATCACAGGTCCGATCCCGCTTACATTCTGATTTTAGGTTTTGGGTAATTTTTATCCAGAACCTAAGATATTCTCGATTATGGGGTGTGGGTCTGCACCACAATCTGGTCCACATTTGTGGACCTCTGCTGACAGGTCAGAGGATTCTTCTGTTCATTCTAATTCTGACCTGCACATGTGAATTCTTCATTTCTTCTCTTTGTATAGTGTGCCTAGCTGAAGGCACTAAACTCAGCACTTATATAGTTCTTTTTAATTTTTCATCTCGGAGCGGACCTGACATTCACGCAATTCAGGTGCTTTCTTCGCTTTTCCACTCTGTTTTATGTCTTTTTAATACAATGAGGACATTGCATTAGATAGGCATGGGGGGGTGGATATTTATCTCTAAATTCATTCGTCAGCTCCGTAGATTTGTTTTATTTTGATTATAAAAAAAAATTAGGAAGGATTAGTTGGACATTAGGACTTTTCAATCCTAAGAAAACTACATTAAGATCTGAACACAAAGACCCTTCAGGTTGTTGAACTTAATCAGCCCGTGTATCCACTAAAATGTGGATTTGTTTTTTGAGTTCTCGCCAACTTGAATTTTATTTTAATTGGAGTAAATAAGTTTGGGTGATAAGTACACGACTTATCAACCCGCCCTCTGATTTGAGGGAATTTTGAGTCTTAAGCATCTACACACTTTCTTTGCACTGACTCGTTGTTCGGTGATTTTAACGGAAATTAGGTAGCTAATGAACCTGCTAGGGTGATATGGCTGGCAAGTTATAGTGGGTAACAACCCATTGGTAGGTTGTCCAGAGCCCAGTCACTGGACCTTTCTCTTTTTGCTGCCTTTAGGTAAATCTTAGACCAGGGAAGCCACCTACTTAAAAAAAAAAAAAGAGAAAAAAAAAATCATCAAAAAGAAAAGGAGAAAAGAACAAAAAGAAATAAGCTACACTTCGTCGCACGAGTATGGCTGGCAAGTTGTCGGTGGTAACAGCTTATCGACCGGTTGTCCAGAACCCAGCTCAGAAAATGCACTAGAAAAATTTCTAAAACACTTAGGAAGAAGCAGAGAAGTAGAATAAACCGGGGAGATATACACTGGATTCACCCTTGTGTTGGTCCCGTTAAAAAATAAAAGTAGGGAGAAAGCTACCGGTTGTAAAGATACACCTTTAGGTAGAATTCTTTTTAAGGTCACCTAGAGGCGTAGAAATCCGGAGTCCGTTCTAATTGCCGGTCAACGAGTCTATCACAATTACAATAAGATGCTTAAAGCCTAGGGTTCTCATCAAATTTTGGGTGAGTTGAATGGCCGTAGAAAGCCACTCTTAAATCCGAAAATTTGAAAATAAAAAAAAAATTAGAAAAGAGAAAAAGAGAAAAAGAAATCTTTCTTTTAATAAGGCGAGGGCTTGAAGCGGTTTGCATTTTGGCTGATACCCGAGCACTGTTGTGTCTTTGAAAGTTCAGTTCCTAAGTAGACAATTTCTTAATGATTGAAAAATAACTCAAGTCCAAATAATCTAACCTAATTCTTTTATAAATAGCATATAGTTTTTGCTAGGGACTAGCAAAAGATAGGCAGGGGGGTATGATGTAAACACATTTACACTACTTAAGATGTCTATTTATGCATGTTCTTAAGCATAGGATTATATTTCATGATATAAATATTGCATTACATGCATTATCTTGCATTTAGAATACTTTGAATAAAATGGAGGTTAATTGTCTCCTTTTATGTGCTTGGATAGGGAAAATATTTTATCAGGGCCTCGGATCAAAGATCCAACCGTATGGATGTGATCAGGGCGACGATTGGAGTTCAACGACTCCAAGATCACCCTAATTAGGCATCCGTAGCATCAGATAGTGACCTGGGAACCCTAGAAGATCAAGGGCCAAGATGGTGTAAATCCGCACTTCAGATGATAAATCCGACCACACGGATGAATTCGGATCGACGATCGCAGCCCAACGACACAAAAATCGAGTCAATCCGACATCCGTGGCACCATCTACAACTTCCAGAAGATGGACGGCCAAGATAGCGCCACGTGGCGCCATCTCAGCTGCCTAAACGGCCGCTTGCGTCTTGTGAAAGCCACGCGCCCAATCGCTCTCCGCCGTTGGATCTTAATCCAACGGCTGTGGGCACTCGCATTTAAAAATGCCCGCTCGACCATCCGCGCCCCATAGCGCAGCGGTCGAGCGCCCTATCGCGAGCGCGGGGCGCGGGTTCGAGCCGTGGTGAGGAGCGGCGGGCGTGAGCAATTGGAGCGTCGGATGGAGATCGGACGGCCGTGCACGCCTGATAGCGCCGACGCGCGATTGGACGCGCAATCAGACGCGTGGGGGGCGCGCAGCGCCCGAGCGCGGATGCATCTTAAGCTGTCCGATCTCGCGATCGGACGACTGAAAAGCGCTGGACGTGCGTAGGCGTTGAGGAGCGGGCAGCCGAGGAGGCGTGTGTGGGTGCGGAGGCGACGGCCACGCGGGGCTTTAGTGACGGATTTATCCGTCACTAAAGACCCCTTATTTATTGTTTTGAAGTTGTAATGTCAATTTTGCCCCCACTCCTTGCAACTATAAAAGGAGACCCCCTCCATACGAAATTCTCATCCCTTCTTTCTCCTCTCTACCCCTCCAAAGCTCAAAAGAAGCTTGTCCCACACCCGGGATGCTTCTTGCGAGATAAAGTCCAATTTTTGTTCCCCTTCGGAAGTGGAACTCGCGACGACGACGGCGTGCTGCTCCGTTCCCGTTCTTCTGCGTCATCCTCCTTCGTCCTGCTTCGTTCTCCTTCGTCCAGGCGTCGTCCCGTCCGGTTCGTCCTCCAAGCAATCGTCGAGGAGGATAACTTCTCTCTCCCATTCTTATTACAGCTTTTCTAGTGTAGAATTTTCCTGCTTTATAGTGTAATTGATTTTCCGCTTTCTAGTGTAACTTTTATAAACAATTGAAATATTGAATGCATGTTCTGTTTCTCTCTCTCTCTCTTTCTCTCTCTCTCTCTCATAGTTTGATAGCTCCATTGTAATTATATCGCCCTGCTTATAAAAAAAATCCTAAAAAAAAATATAATTGCGAATATAGATCAACGTAGCCTCCCTGTGTTCGACCCGGAATTCTTTTCGGTATAAATTTTATTTGTTGAACACGAATTCTTCGCTTTTTGAACTACAACGACAGGTTTTCCAAAACCTATCTCGTAAGCGTAGCGATTCGCAAAAAATACCGTTCAACATTTTCTAACTTACTTTCTCTTGTGTCTATTGTTTTGCAGAGATCTCCATCAAGGAATCAACAAGCGGTAGACTGGAGTAAAATGCAGTTGAAGACAACTGTAAGTGCTCCCCACTCTTCCCTCCTCCATAGATTTCATTCGCCACATTAAATCCAAATTCCAATTAACCTAGGTGTTTGCATAAATTCTAAGAATAGTTTGGTTGTTTGGATTTTCACTCTCATTCATTCCACCCTCATTTATAAAAAAAACAACAAAAATATAATCTTGTGGGGTAATTTTCAACAAACACATAATACACACCCACATTCAAGGCACTTAATCAACTTGATTTGTTTCTACTCAACTGGGTTCTAATCTGTGGAACCGGTACGCACAAAGCAACACATAACAGAGTAGAAATCATTCTAGGTTAACCATCTTTGAGTGCCTAACTTAGTGGTGCAATTGTGGCCAATTGTTTGAGTTGTTTGGGCCGCACCACTCTATTTAAAACCAACTCATCAAGTAGCTCCTCCTTAGGATTTTCAATCTAGGTCTATTCCAAGCACTCCACTTTCTTTCTAATTTTAAAGGAAAACAATATTCACCCGTGTTTTACAACTTGGTTTGCCTAGAAACTTGATTGCAATCCACCTAATTTGAAATCCTAAAAGCTACTTAAGCAAGATTTGAACATTAAAATTCAAGCATCATAATAATCTTGCTTGAAAACCTAGTTGTGCATGCACTTATACAAATCTTAATCAATCATTAAGGGCACAACCCATTTTAAGGGCCCATCACATTCCATAAGCACCACAATCCCAGGCCTTAATAAAATTGAGTAGACGTTGGCCTTAAGGTCTGGTTCGCTCTTCAGGGCCTAGTCTGAGATTGTTTTTTATTAACCTACTTGTACCGATTAATCTGATGTCTAGCTAGGGGAGTAGCGTCAAACGACCGCGGCTGGGGGTACACTAGGAACCAGAGGCGAAAGCCGAAGGAAGAACCTTCTCCCAGTCCCTCCTTCTAACTGGTTGGATTAAACAGACGCAAGTAGAGTAAGTCATTTACAGTCTTAAGGTAGGTTTTGGGAGTTAGTAGATCCTTAGGCTACCCCACTTAAGGACAACCTTGTTTTGTTGTGTTGTAGGGTCCTTATCCCCAGTCCTTCCGACCTTCTAGTTTATGCTGGGAAGACGGTCATTGAATCCCCGATTGGAAGGACCATTAGAACATTCTAGGAGGCGCAAGTTGGATTTTAGTCAATTTGATCCAATGGCCAAACAACAGCCTCCTCTACTTGGAAATCCACAGGAAGAATTTTGAAGGCAGCTGGAACAAATGTAGAGAATGCAGGAATGGTTCTAGAGAATGAAGGGTGCTCAGCCCTTGAAGGATTTTTATGATCCTTCAAATTACGGCGAACGTCCCAGCATCCAGATTCCAGCCGGTGACGTAGAAATCAAGCCCCAGGTGTTAAGCCTGATTAAACATTATCATGGGCTTGGCTCCGAAGATCCGTTTTAGCACTTGGAGGACTTGACCACTTTGGTCCAGACCACCAAGGCTCGAAACGTAAACGAGGAGCAAATGATCATGAGACTCTTCCCCCACTCTCTTAGGGATAAGGCTGAGCATTGGTATAGGACAATAGGAAGACCAATTACAACTTGGAATGAGTTGAAATCAGCCTTTCTGAAGAAATTCTTCCCAATCGGACATACCAATGCTTTGAGACGAGCAATCACTACCTTCACCCAGCGGCCGGGGGAGCAGTTTCATGTGGCCTGGGAGCAATTCCAGGACTTATTGTGGAGGTGTCCACACCACGAGGTGCCGAAATGGCAACTCGTGCAGATCTTCTATCATGGGTTGACTGAGTAACTCAGAAATCATGTGGATGCTTCTTGAGGAGGCAATTTCCTCAATAAAGATGCAGATAGTGCACATGATTTATTTGAGGAAATGAGTGAGAATTCAATTAATCATGCCTCCATGGATACTTTCAATCGGTCCCAACAGCCCAGATCAAATGTCAATGAAGTCCTTGACTCTCATTCATTTGATATGGAATTGATTTGTAACAAACTTGATAAGGTGGACTTGGTTGCTAAAAGAATGGAAGAGTGGATGGCTGGCAATTCTATGAATAACTCTCGATCCACTCAATCCCAAAATTCGGGATTCCATTCCTCACAAGCTTCTTCTGGACGGGAGTTCGTAAATCAACTCGATGCGACTCAACCTGTGAGTTAGCATTTTTTGGAGCCCCACGGGTTCTAAACTAGGGCCTTTGATCCCAGTTTTTCTGATCCTTCCCTTTCTTTCTCTCCATCCTCACCCTATGAGGATGTCTGCGCTGTACAAGAGAATGTTAGATCCAACCCCTACTCGAATTCCTATAATCCAGGTTGGAGAAACCACCCTAACTTCTCTTGGAAAAATCTGGGGCAACAGACCCAATTCCGACCCAGCAATTATGCTCTGCAACGACCAATGGGTTAGGGTTAAGTATATACTCATTTGCCTCCGAATCAGGTCAATCAGCCAGCTTGGAATGCCTGTCAACCCGCAAGGCAGGCTGATTTGAACCGTCAAATGGTAGAGATGCACAAATCCATGCTCCAGCTCATGTAGCAAATGAAAAACTCGCTGGACAACTTGCAATCTGGGCTCATTGCTAACTCTTGTCAACCTGGATCTCTACCATCCCAACCTGTACCCAACTCGCGAAATATTATGAATTCGGGCAATCAAGCCCATGGGTACGGAAATCATAGGGACCCACACGCACATGCTCAGGTGGTTGAGCAGGGTTCCTCGTCTTCTTCTTCTTCTGCAAATCAACAATTCATGGTTAATCAAGCCCCTCCCATCTTTCCTAACCCTCCCCAAGACCCAAATTCTTATGCTTCTGCAAATTCTATAACTTTGAGGAGTGGTAAGAAGACTCAGGATCCACAACCACACTATTCTGATCTTTTGAATTCTGAAGAACCTGAGGAGAGAGAGGAGAATTCTAGAGGAGAAATCAAGGCTCAGGAACCTGATTCCAAAGATCTAACTCATGTTCCTTTTCCTGAAGCCTTAACCAAATCAAAGAAGAAGTCTGTTGATAGCAATGAGGAGCTTCTGAATCTATTTAAGAATGTTGAGATCAATATCCAGCTCCTTGATGCTATTGAGCACATACCGGCTTACGCAAGATTTTTAAAGTAATTATGTACACAAAAGCGTAAGTCGAGAGAATATGTTCCGAGGAAGGTGGTACTCTCCGAGCAGGCTAGTTTTGTTATCCTACACTACCTCCCTCAGAAAAAGAGAGATCCTGGTACTCCATTGATTTCTTGCGTTATCGGAGATTACACATTTGATAGAACACTTTTGGATCTGGGTGCATCCATCAACCTAATTCCGACTTCTCTCTACGAGAAGTTTGGGTTAGGTGAACTTCGGCCAACTTTAGTAACGCTACAGTTAGCGGACCGTTCGGTCACAAACTCGGGAGGCGTTATTGAAGATGTTATAGTTAAGGTCAAGAATTTCTATTTTCTTGTAGATTTCCTTGTCCTTGACATGGATGTACCTGATAATCTGAGGAACACGCCCATCATTCTGGGGCGTCCGTTCCTGGCTACCACAAAGGTCAATATTAATTGTGAAAGCGGTAGCATGGAAATCGCCTTTGGGGACCAACGAATGAAATTGAATATTTTTAAGGCGATCAACAAATTTGAGGATTGTGGATTTATTGAGGAACTTGATGAGGATAATGATAATATTGAAACTTGTTTGACAGTTTCTTCAATCGAAAGTTCCTCTTTGGATGATGAATTTGACCCGCAACCCTCTATGGCTGACCTGACATCTTCGGAAGAGGTTATTGATTTTGTTTACTCACAACCTCTTCCTCTTGTTGAATCTTCTGCATCTACCCTACCATCAATCATCAACCCACCCCAGCTTGAATTGAAACCATTGCCCGAGAATTTGAAATATCAATTTTTAGGACCTCAGAATACTCTCTCTGTGATTATCAGTGCTAAATTGACAAAGGAGCAAGAGATTAAATTGATCAAGGTCCTAAAGGAACATAAGGAGGCAATTGGTTAGGCCATTCATGACCTCAGGGGGATCGAACCATCTTACTGTAATCATAGAATATTTTTGGAAGATGGATCCCGCCCTTCTCTCCAGATGCAGAGGAGATTGAATCCAAATATGCGAGAAGTGGTCAAAAAGGAAATCATCAAGTGGCTCGATGCAGGAATTATTTATCCAATCTCTGATAGTCCCTAGGTAAGTCCCGTTCAGATTGTTCCAAAGAAAGTCGGGATTACCGTTGTGACTAATGAGAGAGGAGAATCTGTCACAACTCGTTCAGCTTCCTCTTGGAGGGTTTGTATTGATTACAGGAAGTTGAACACAGCCACTAAAAGGGATCATTTTCCCTTACCCTTCATCGATCAAATCTTGGAAAAATTAGCCGGGTAGAAATACTTATGTTTTCTTGATGGCTACTCGAGATACAACCAAGTTCCTATCCATCCCGAGGATCAGGAAAAAACTACTTTCACCTGTCCCTACGAAACCTTTGCTTTTCGTAGGATGCCTTTCGGGTTATGCAATGCACCTGCGACTTTTCAAAGGTGTATGCTAGCCATATTTTATGACATGGTGGGAGAATTTATGGAAGTCTTCATAGATGATTTCTCTATTTTCGGAGAATCATTTGACTCTTATTTGGCTAATTTGGAAATGATTCTTAAGCGATGTATCAAGACAAGACTGGTCCTTAGCTGGGAAAAGAGTCATTTCATGACCTAAGAGGGCATCGTTTTGGGTCATATAATCTCTGAACGGGGAATTGAAGTGGACAAAGCTAAGGTTGATGCTATCGCTAAACTTCCTCCTCCCACATCTGTTAAACAAATCTGATCATTTCTTGGCCATGTGGGATTTTATCAAAGATTCATCAAGGATTTCTCGAAGGTTGCTCGTCCTTTGAGCAATCTTCTTACCAAAGAAACGTCGTTTGTTTTTGACAAATCATGCCGAAAGGCATTTGATTTCCTGAAAACGGCAGTCACCTGTGCTCCAATTTTGCAACCACCAATTTGGACAGCCCCTTTTGAGATCATGACCGACGCTTCTGATTACGTGGTCGGGGCTATCCTGGGTCAGAAAATTGATGGAAAGCCCTCTGTCATCTACTACGCTAGTAAAACTCTGGATGAAGCCCAGAAGAATTACACCGTTACTGAAAAGGAATTACTAGCTGTAGTATTTGCTTTGGAAAAATTCAGGGCTTATCTCTTAGGGTCTCATGTTATCATCTATACCGACCACTCAGCCTTGAGACATCTCTTGGCTAAAAAGGATGCTAAACCCCGGCTTATTCGTTGGATTCTTCTTCAAGAATTTGATGTTGAAATCAAGGATAAAATCGGGGTACAAAATGTGGTAGCGGATCATTTGTCGAGACTCCTAGGTGATTCTTCTTGTTCGGATTGCTGACACTTTTCTGGACGAAACTATTCTTACAGTTTTAGGTGTCCACACCCCATGGTTTGCTGACATTGTTAACTATTTGGCCGTTGGTCAAATCCCCCAGGATTGGACCAAGCAACAACGGGATAGACTCAAATCTGAGGCCAAATACTACTTCTGGGAGGACCCTGAACTGTATCGCATCGGCTCTGATCAGATCATTCGTCGATGCATACCGGAGATTGAATTCAACAATATACTCGAGTTTTTCTATGCATCTGGGTGTGGTGGACATTTCTCCGGGAAAAAGACGGCTGCATAAATCTTGCAATTTGGCTTCCATTGGCCATCTTTATTCAAAGATGCCCAGGATTTCTCAAGGTCATGTTCTCGATGTCAGGCACTCGGTAGCATAACTAAGAGAGACATGATGCCCCTAAACCTTATTCTTCCTATCGAACTTTTCGATGTTTGGGGCATCGATTTCATGGGACCCTTTATCCCTTCATTTAGACATCAGTACATTCTTGTTGCTGTTGATTATGTGTCCAAATGGATTGAGGCAATTCCCACCCGAACCAATGACCACAAGGTGGTCATCAATTTTGTCAAGAAAAATATCTTCAGTAGGTTCGGGATTCCGAGGGCTATCATCAGTGATGGTGGCACTTATTTTACTAATGCTCAATTCTAGAATTTATTGGCCAAATACAGGGTTAATCATCGAATTTCCACACCTTACCATCATCAGACGAATGGACAAGTCGAGATCTCCAATCGAGAGATCAAGAACATTATGCAAAAAACGGTTAGGCCTGATCGCAAGGATTGGACTCAAAAGCTTGAGGACGCTCTTTGGGCCTACCGTACGGCGTATAAAACGCCCATCGGCATGTCTCCATTGTGTTTGGTATATGGAAAGGCGTGCCATTTACCCGTAAGATTGAACATAGGGCATTCTGGGCAATCAAACAGTGCAATTTAGATCTGAATCTAGTTGGGAAGACCAGGAAGCTCCAACTATCTGAGTTGGAGGAGCTTAGAAATGATGCTTATGAGAATGCCAAGATATACAAGGCTCGGACCAAAGCTCTATATGATTAATTGATTTCCCGCAAGAGCTTTGAGCCAAACCAGAAGGTCTGGTTATTCGATTCTAAACTTAAGCTCTTTCCTGGCAAACTTAGATCTAAATGGAATGACCCATTCATAATTGATCAAATTTTTCCAAATGGTGCTGTTCAGATTTTTGACCCAAAGATGGGTAACACATTTAAAGTCAATGGTCAACGTCTGAAGCCTGTTGTTGACCGTATTCTTCCAGAACCCGTCTCGGACTCAGTTGCTCTAGCCATTCTGTGACTTCTTTGGCTGGACTTCGCCTAGCTGACGACATTAAACTCAGTAGTTGTACATACGACATAAGGCTGATACGAGCTTCATATTCAGATGACATCTTCCATATTCTACCCTTTCTTTCATGTCTCTTTTTCAATGAGGAGATTGCATCAGCTAGGCATGGGGGGGTGGATTCATTTTTGAATCATTTGGTCAGCTTTGTGAAATTCATGTAAATTATTTTTCTCTTCTTATATATATATATATATATATATATATATATATAATCAAAATTAGGAAGGATTAGTTGGACATTAGGACTTTTCAATCCTAAGAAATTTTACATTAGGAGCTGAACACAAAGACCCTTCAGGTCTTTGGACTTAATTGGCCCGTGTATCCACTAAAATGTGGATTTGTCTTTTGAGTCCTCGCCATCTTAATTCTATCGTAATTGGAATAAATTAGTTCGGGTGATAAGTACACGACTTATCAACCCACCCTCTGATTTGAGGGAATTTCTGAGTTTTAAGCATCTACACACTTTCTTTGCACTGACTCGTTGTTCGGCGATTCTAACGGAAATTGGGTTGCTAATGAACCTTCTAGGGTGATATGGCTGGCAAGTTATCGTGGGTAACAGTCCATAGGTAGGTTGCCTAGAGTTAGTCACTGGACCTTTCTCTTTTTGCTGCCTTTAGGTAAATCTTAGACCAGGGAAGCCACCTACTTAAAAAAAAATCAAAAAGAAAAGGAGAAAAGAAAAGAAAAAAGAAATAAGCCACACTTTGCCGCACGAGTATGGCTGGCAAGTTGTCAGTGGTAACAACTCATCGACCGGTTGTCCAGAACCCAGCTCAGTAAATGCACTAAAAAAAATTCCCAAAACACTTAGGAAGAAGCGGAGAAGTAGAATAAATCGGGGAGATATACACTGGATTCACCCTTGTGTTGACCCCGTAAAAAAATAAAAGTAGGGAGAAAGCTACCGATTGTAAAGATACACCTTTAAGCAGAATTCTTTTTAGGTCACCTAGAGGCGTAGAAATCCAAAGTCCGTTTTAATTGTCGGTCAACGAGTCTATCACAATCACAATAAGATGCTTAAAACTTAGGGTTCTCATCAAATCTTGGGTGAGTTGAATGGCCGTAAAAAGTCACTCTTAAACCCTAAAATTTGAAAATCCAAAAAAAAATTAGAAAAGAGTAAAAAGAGAAAAAGAAATTTTTCTTTGAATAAGGCGAGGGTTTGAGGCGATCTGCATTTTGGCAGATACTCGGGCACTGTTGTGTCTTTGAAAGTTCAGATCCTAAGTAGACAATTTCTTAATGATTGAAAATAACTCAGGCCCAAATAATCCAATATAATTCTTTTATAAATAGCATATAGTTTTTGCTAGGGACTAGCAAAAGATAGGCATGGAGGTATGATGTAAACACATTTACACTACCTAAGATGTCTATTTATGCATGTTCTTAAGCATAGGATTGCATTGCATGCTATAAATATTGCATAACATGCATCATCTTACATTTAGAGTAGTTTGAATAAAATGGAGGTTAATTGTCTCCTTTTATGTGCTTGGACAGGGAAAACTTTTTATCGGGGCCTCGAATCGAAGATCCAATCGAACGGATGTGATCAGGGCGACGATTGGAGTTCAACGACTATAAGATCGCCCTAATTAGGCATCCCTAGCATCAAATAGTGACCAGGGAACCCTAGAAGATCAAGGGCTAGGATGGTATAAATCCGCACTTCAAATGACAAATCCAACCGCACAGATGAATTCAGATAGATGATCGCAGCCTAACGACGCAAAAATCGAGTCAATCCGACATCCGTGGCACCATCTACAACATCCAGAAGATGGACGGCCAAGATGGCGCCACGTGGCACCATCTCAGCCACCCAAATGACCGCATGCATCCACTAAAGCCTTCGCATCCGCCCCCTCTCCGCCGTTGGATCTCGATCCAACAGCTGTGAACGGCTACACCACAAATCGCCCGCGCGACAATCCGCGCTCCGCAACGTAGTGGGTGAGGGCGCTATCGCGAGCAGCGGACGTGGGTTCGAGCCGCAGCGAGGAGGTGAAGGGTGCAGAAGAGCGGGCGTAGGTGTGCGTTGGATCTTGATCGGGCGGCTCAGATCTTCCAATAGCGCCCACGTGCTATTTCATGCGAGGCGAGGACGCGCCATCACATGTGCTGGGGCGGGTGCGCAGCAACGGGCGAAGGCACAATCACAGCCGTCCGATCTCGTGATCGGACGGTTGAGATTTGTTGAACGTGTGGATGTGTTGAGAGAGAGAGCAGCTGAGCGGGCGCGCATAGGCAACAGCCACTACGCCCATGTTGGGGCTTTAGTGACGATTTTATCTGGCACTAAAGACCCCTCATTTAATGTTTTAAAGATGTAACGACCAATTTGACCCCACTCCTTGCAACTATAAAAGGAGACCTCCTCCACACGAAATTCTCATCCCTTCCATCTCTTCTCTACCTCTCCAAAGCTCAAGAGAAGCTTGTCCCACACCCGGGATGTTCCTCGCGAGATAAAGTCCAAATTTTCGTCCCCCTTCGGAAGTGGATCCCGCGACGACGACTGCGTGTTGCTCCGTTCTTGTTCTTCTACTTCGTCCTCCTTCATCCTGCTTCGTCCTCCTTCGTCCAGGAGTCGTCCCGTCCTCCAAGCGATCGTCGAGGAGGATAACTTCTCTCTCCCATTCTTCTTTACAGCTTTTCTAGTGTAGAATTTTCTTGCTTTCTAATGTAATTGATTTCCCGCTTTCTAGTGTAATTTTTATTTGGTTTGATTGTATAAACATTTTGAAATATTGAATGCATGTTCTCTTTCTCTCTCTCTCTCTCTTCCTTTTAGTCTGATAGTTTCATTGTAATTATATCGCCTCGCTTTTCAAAAAATTCTAAAAAAATATAATTGCGAATATAGATGACGTAGCCTCCCTGTGTTCGACTCAGAATTCAAATTTCGGTATAAATTTTATTTGTTGAATACTAATTCTTCACTTTCAAACTACAACGACAAGGTTTTAACACCAAATACGTTAGACTAGCAATTCATAAGTTTAACAGTGATTCAAGGGTTATAGAATCTTTAGATCATGTGTTCTTAGTATTGCTAGAACTGTTGAAATAAACGCATATAGGAAATAAATAAATAAACAAATATGCATTTCCAATGTTTTTGCATAAATCAAAATATTAAATCAAGCAAGTCAAACATGATTTGACAAGATTCAGAATAAAAAAAAGAACAAATAGCTTGCAATAGCACAAATAAATAAAACAAGAAGGGGTTAGATTTTACTCCAATCGAAGCGCCCATTAAAAACTTTCCTTAGCGAAGTTATCACCCTCCACAATATGGTGTTTAATCTCACGATTTTGCCCTAGATTTGTCGATCAAAAGGTAATATTGGTTAATCAATTATTTTAATCAATCAATGAGTTAAGTTTACTCGATCAATTGGTTTAGGCGACTAAAAAGTCAAGTTTGATTGACCAATTTATTTTGATCGATCAATGAGACTTAATTGGTCGATCAATTATCGTATTTCCATTGCTAACGGGCTAAAATGGGGTTTTAAAATCACCTCATTGTAATATAGCTAAAATAGCTTGAAAATAGATATAATTTATATCTCGAAAAATTTTCAAGAAATCCAAAGTCGAACATAGGGAGCAAGTATTGCAATTTAATCTCAAAGATCATAATTCTAGCACATAATTGAACAATAATTCCATTCAAGAATAATGTATATATGAGATTCAGTATCAAAATACAAAAAGAATAGGGTAAAATGGTGATTTAAATTACCAATTACCCCTCACAATAATTCCAAATAAGTGAACAATAAGGCTCAATCAAATAATCCACGTAGATAAGTAACCAAAGATCCACAGGAACGTAAATCAGCAAGATCATATGTCGGGTAAGGCGCTCAGACGCCTTAACAGAGACTCCGCTACAGTGCCTTTCCTCTTTTCTCCTTTAGTTCTTCCTCTTCTTTCTCTCTTCTTCTTCTTTCACGCACAAGGGTCTCTCAATCTCTTCAGCAGCTAAGTATCGAGTGGTTTCCTTGAAGAGCAACCCCCCCCCCCACCTCTTCTCTTTCTCTTTAACCCTTTGTTCTCTTCTTTCTCTCAAGAACCCAACTGTAGTCGGGTAAATAGGTGGGTAAATGGGTCTAGGAAAATGGACCAGGGCTACCGGGTGTCAGTGGTAGCCGAGGAATGAGGAGAGTGTGCGTTGAGGGGCCCGACCCCTCGTGTACTGGGCGAGGGGTCGTAGGCACAAAAATAATTTATGTGGCCCGGCGAGCTTCTAATCCCATGATGTGGGATTATCTAATCCCTCTTCTGGCGATGCTTCCAATTGACGTCGAAGATGAGTCTGTAGTGCCAAATTGAGGGTTTGGAGAAGGACTTGGGTCTGGGCCACAGCACCTGGAGGTGAAACCTGGAGCTATTGTGGCTGGAATACCACGAACGAAGCCGGAGAAGACGATGCTGTGGCGGAGCTCCGATGGAGTACCTGAAAACACGAATACGACCTTGTAGCCAAGTCAAACCAGTTCAGAAGCTTCGTGAGAGTGAGATGAAGGTGATGGTGGTGGTGGCATGCTATGAGAGTGCGTGTGTGGGCATGGTGAAGGCGGAGAGGGTGGGAGTTCGTGGAGGTGCTCGGTGGAGGGCTAGGGCAAGCAATCCCCTCAATTTCTTAAGGGGTTTTGCTCGCATGGACATGGCGATGGTGTGGAGGTCAGTGGTGAACAGATTGGTGGAGTAGAGCGGGTGCGCGAGCTCGCCGGAGGTATGCCGACGAGGTGGAAGATGAGGTTGGAGTGGGCGTGACGATGGTCGAGCGGATGTCTGAGGTTGTTGAGATGATCAGTAGAGGTCGAGGGATCAATTGTAGTGGCTACTGGATGAAGAGAGATGGAGGAGGTGTCGATTGCGGTATGGCCAGCACGGGAGATGAAGAAGGCTTCGGTGATAGGAATAGCGACGAGGAAGGGGTTAGAGGACACTGCGCAAGTATGGCGAGGTATGGCTTGAAACAAGAAAGGAGGATTGGCCGCCTATTGTACGTGGTGGCTAGCGAAGAGGCTGGAGGTAGGTCGCCGGAGACGAATTGGAGTGAGCCGAAGGTAGGAGAAAGAAGAGGAATTGTGGCTCAAAAACTCGCTAAGGAGGTGAGGAAGGTCTTAGGCATGCTTTATAGGCCATTACATGGGCTTCCAAGCTAGGAAACAAGCTTGAAGAGCTCGAAATTCGTAGGCTTAGGTTAACAGATTTTCAAGAGTTTGCATGAACTCTTGGGCAATTTAGGAAGGTCATGAAGGAGCTCAGATGGAAGGACATCTCCTCAGGAGTCTCCCTTCCAATTTTGGAAGGGTTTCTCCACAACTTCCATCGAAACCTTCCATCCTTATGGAGGAAGGGGCATTTTTGTGAAGAAAGCGAAGAAGTTGGGGGCTATTTGAAATATTTTCAAAAGTTAAGGGGCGTATGTTAAAAAGAAAGAGTCTGAATGAACCAAAATGCAAACTAGCTTGAAATGATCTATGATTGAGCCCAAATTTTGGTACAAACCTAATTTTAACCCAAGGAATCTAATGATGAAATCGAATTTTGGTTTTGACCAAGTTTGACTGGGTAATTTATGCATAAACCTAAATTAGGGAAATTGTCCGTCTGAGACACTATTTTATGTCAAAATGGGTTCAGATGGTTAAATCAAGGATATCAAACCTTACAAAATATTTTTCTATGAATTTTAGAAGGTTTAGATGAATTTTATCCTGACCATAACCTCTATTATTTAAGAGGGTCTGAAATTAGGGTTTCGGATGCCCATTAATTCTTGAAATGCGTGAAAATCCGTTTCTATCTGCATGGGCCCTCTTACTGGATATTAATGACCTTTTGCCTTTAATTATCTCCTGGAATACCCCATGGTTATTCTGTATTTGTGGAATGCTTTTAAATTTGCAGAAATAACCCTGTATTCTTTCTTCTTTTCAAACCAGACTAATGTGCCCGTAGGACCTTCTGATGGATATGCAAGAGCTTTTATTAATCTTATCATACCAAATTGAGCTAGTTAGGGCTTATGATGGTGTTCCTATAATCCATAAAACAAGAATTTCCATAAACATCGGGTCATGGGCTCTATATAAGGGTCACGATGGAGCTCTCATTTGACACACACATGAGCAAAAAAGCTCTCTCCACTTTTTCCCCCTCTTCTCATTCTTGTCTCTCTTTCTTGGTGCATTAGTTCAATTTATTGGACATTTATTTGCCTTTAAGTACATATGGAATACGTTTCCTTGTGGTTTAATGGATTAAGCTAAGTATTAATTAAGCTTAGCTTACAAATATTTTTGTGTTTGCTTTGCATTCTAATACATACCTTTATGCTTCTTATTTGATATGTGCAGGTAGAAAGAAGTGTAACTGGACATGAATGTGATTAGCACTTGAACGAGGGGTATGCCTATAATTACCCATTACGATTGCTCCCTCCGCTGGCTTTCAAATCCAGCAGTTACCCAAATGTGAAGGGAGAGGCTGTTAAGAACGTGGGCATCAGACGGATTTTTAAGACGTCTGGGAAGTGGCCCAAACATTTGTCCAAACATCTGGAACCCTTTCCAGACGTCTGTTAATAAATTTTTTCGGCGTACCGGCTTGCGTCTGCGTCTTCGTCTTCTTTTTCCTCTCTCTTCTTGTAGATGTGTCGTCCCTCCTCTCTCTCCCCACGCTGCTTTATAAGCCCTCGCCCTCTCCCTCACCCTCATCTCCTCCACCTTTCTCTTCTCCTTCTCCCTGCCAGCGAGAGCGCGAGCGAGCGAGTGAGCGGCGGCGGCAGCAGCGGTCACGGCGAGCATGCGGGGAGGAGGGTTGCGAGCGGAAGGAAGAAGCTCGACCGCGAGGGTGCGAGCTTGCCGAGGCAGCTAGAGCTGACCGGCGGGGGAGCGGCGGGCATGGGGTGTCACGGAGGGGCTGCTGCAGCTCAGGCAGCAGGTGGACAGGGTGTGGCACGGCCGTGCATCGCGGGCGGAGAGCGGATTGGGTTCTGGTTCTGGAAAATTTCCAGAATCAGACGTCCGGACTTACGTCCAGACGACGCCGAAAACGTCTGGAGGACGGTCCAGACGTCTGACAAGTAAGATATTTCTTACCTTCTCCTTTTGCGCGTGTACGGCCATGCAGCCGTCCGCCGCGTTTTCTTCTGCGCTTCATCATGCTGAGAGCAAGTGTATGTGTGCGCAGGTCCTGCTCGGGAGGGCGTGAGGGCTCGCCATCCCACGTGAATCAGACGTCTAGCCGCAGTGCCAGATGACGGAGAGGACCTCCAGACGTCCGGGGTGACAATCGGACGTCTAGAAACTAAGGCCAGACGTTCCAGCGGGTTTCTGGACGTCTGAAGGACTGTGCAGAACTGAGGTACGACCGATCCACCTTTTAAGACGTCTGGAAGATGTTCCAGACGTCTGATTTTGGATAGTTTCGTTGTTTTTAACCCGTTTAGGGCCCGTTCGGAGTCCGTTTTCCGCGTTCTAAGTTGCGTTCTTTCCAAAATAAATTCCGCTATCCGTTTACAGTAATTGTATACCGTTCTGAGAAACTTCTTGTGATTGATCCTTGTGCTAGGACCCCGTTCCGTTGCAATCTTGGGGGTTGCGGAGGCGCGCGGGATTGCCAACCATGCCCCCAGTACTCCCGGTTTCGCTGTAGAGTGGCTTTTTAATTTACTTAACAAAATTTGTTACAACTGTGGAACAATTAATAGAGTTTAGGGCATTGCATGAACCCTAGGACTAAGAAACTAGATTGAATGATAGATCCTAGTGTATTGCATGAATCCTAGGACTGGAAAACTAGATTGAATGATAGATCCTAGGGTACAGCATGAATCCTAGGACTGGAAAACTAGTTGAATATATAAATATTGCAGTCTTGGAAAAGTGGAAAGGAAATGATAACTGCCTGTAAATGGATTAACAGCTGCCTGTTATGAATGAATCAATACGATTAAGAACATGGGGTATATAAATATGAAGCTGGAACGGTGAAACCCAAAATCCAAACAAAAAGAACATGAACCCTACGGAGAATTAGGAGTAGAACTCCTGGGAAGAGAATGGAATGGAATTGAGAAAGTGAAACGTGGAAGTGTGTTGTCTCTTGGGTACTTGGTACCAAAGAGAGCACACATTACCTCTTAGTGTAGAGGGGAGCTTGCCGCCCTCAGGTTGAGACCGGGGTGGGTTTGGCCACTGTACACCGACTTGTTGGCCCTCGCATACGCAGTACCGAGGAGAGCTACTAGTGTAGGGAGAGCACTAGCTACCCCACGGGCCCCGGGGTTCTGCTAGCCCTCCTACACCGACTTGCTAGGCCCACTAGGCAAACCAAGGTAGTCAGGCGAGGGTGCGAGGACTGTGGAGGGGTTGGACCCCTGTTACTGAGAGGGCTCTGCCCTATACTAGTTCCGTGCTGTGCTTTAGGCGCACCCGTTAACGGAAACGACTGACTGCGTGCCAGTGCGGGGTAGCTACCCGTGCGCTTATCGTGCGTGCCATAGTCACCGTTACGTTTGTCAGCAACCTTGGGGTGGTTGACCGAGGGTAGGACCACCACGGGGGATTCTCCCGGCCAGGAGAGCACCATGTGTCACTTCTACTTTTCGGAAAAGACTGCAATCAAGATTGTTCCCACAAGGAACATTCGAGATCAATAGAAGGATCTGAGAAATAACTCAATAGTGAAATAATAGAAAGATGGAATTAAAGAAAGTAAAAATATAACAGTTACTGTACCCTCTACTGCTTCTTTAGTTTTTAGTTGCCACTCTACTCAGTGTTTCGCTGACATGTTACCCTCGTTACTTTTCAGGACCAAGTGTTGAGCAGCCAAGGTCAGCGGCTGCAGAGGACGCTGGGCCTAGTAGGGTCCAGTAGGGTTACCTGTAGTACTTTCTGTACTTTTCTTCCACTTTAGTGAGTAGTTTTCTTTGTTACTCCCTGTACTTTCTTTATCGAAAACTTTATGTTATGTACATGTTTATTTCTCTTTTATTGTGGTGGTGTATACTGTAGTATTTCCTTTTCTTACTGCTGTATTTTGTTACTGCTAGTTATATTCATGGTGAATGTGGTTGATTTTACTGCTCTTTTGGTTACTTCCTCATTGGACGACTAGGTCTTGGGATTAGTCAAGTCAGTCTGATTCTCGTGTCTCGTAGGGATTTGGGAATTGGGTCGTTACAAGATGGTATCAGAGTAAGATTGTCCCGAGAAGTGAACCAACTGACTGGAAAATAACCAATTCACATGTCTGTGACTAGAGTAGCCACCACAACATTTCTTCTGACTTGAGCTCTTAGACTTTTTCGTTAGATATCGTTCCGTATTGACGTGTTTCCGTTCTGTTTTGCGTCTCCTTGCAGGAGATGCCTCGTCGCGGGACTAGCGGGGCAGGCCACGGGCGCGGCCGAGGATGAGGTCGGCGAGTTGGGCGTACTGCGGTCGACGCCTCAGTGGACCAGCCACTGCTCCCAGCATTCAAGCCCAGGACCTCGCCCAGCTGATACGGATATTGTGCGAGAGGAGCTCCACCCACCGCCCTGAGCACCTCTCCTTGGGGCTGCGGAGGGGGAGTCCTCTGTGGGACCACACGACGGATGCGGCGCTGGACACGGGGGAGGGGATGGGCCGCCACCGCCCCCACCTTCCTCCGATACTTCTGTGCACGAGGCTCCTTTACCTGGAGGTGCACCAGCATCTCTACTGCAGTGCCACTTCGAGCTTTTCGGGCAGTTCCGGAAGGTGAAGCCCCCCTCCATCAAGGGGGATGAGGACCCGATCGAGGTAGAAGACTGGCTCGAGCAGCTCGAGAAGGTTTTCGACACCCTTCGCCCCCCGATGGAGTGCCGCGTGGCCTTTTCCACGTACCAGCTGGAGAGTGCGGCAAACAGGTGGTGGAGGGCGGTCAGGGGACAAGAGAGGGACGAGCCGACTTGGGACCGGTTCGTCACCCTCTTCTGCAAGCAGTACTTTCCCCAGACGTGGTAGGACCAGAGGAGGCGGGAGTTCCACACTCTCCGCCAAGGGACTATGACCGTGAGCGCGTACTGCATGCGTTTTCTGGAGCTGTCCCGCTTCGCAGTGACAACGGTAGCCACTGAGGAGGAGTGCCTTTGGAGGTTCACCGAGGGGCTCCAGCCTGCGATTCGGGGGTATGTCAAATCCCTGAAGCTGCCTACGTTTTCGAGGGTGGTGGAGGCAGCTATGACCTACGAGGAGACCAACCTATCCACGCGAGACACTGACGGCAGGCGGAAGAGGCCCTTCCAGCCAGACTTTTCACAGGGCCGGTGAGAGAGGAGACACGTGGCGTCTGTAGGAGAGCCGTCACGTTTTGCAGGGCCATCAGTGGCCTTTGGGGGCCCTCGACAGGGGCCAGTTGCCGGCACCGGACCCTCGCCCAACTGACAGCAAGGACCTACTGAGGGCGGGAGTCGGGTTCCCCTCTGCTACCAGTGTGGCCAGCCGGGCCACATCAGGAGGGACTGCCCGTCTAGGGCAGGAGGTCAGCAGATACTTCCCGCGCCGAGCACTGGAGGGCGCAGTTCCCAAGCGCGAGGAGGAGGACGGCAGTCACGAGGAGGGTACCGGCTAGCACCTACCTGTCCGACGCAGAGTGTGGCTGCTTCGTCCGCACCTAGAGCTGAGGGGCGTATAAACGCCCTGACACACAGGGATGCCAGAGCTTCGGGATCGGTGGTGGCAGGTATGGTTTTTGTTTCCGGCAGACTCGTTTACACACTTTTCGATTCTGGCGCTACGCACTCGTTTGTCGTAGCCAGTTTCGCAGTTAGTTTGGGCCAGGATTATATGCTGTTAGAGAATCCGTTCGTAATCAGAGGTCCGAGTGGTTAGCTGTTTGTAGCTGAGGAGGTGTACACGGGTTGCGAGGTCAGTATCGGGGGACATAGTCTGCCAGCTGACCTGATTATGAAATAGATTGAGGACTTTGGCGTAATTCTGGGGATGGACTGGCTGTCCGCTTACCATGCTTTGGTGGACTGTTATGAGAGGAAGATCGTTTTCTCCATACCGGAGTTTCCTTCTTTCAAGTTTCACGGTCAGCCAGTGGACGGAGGCTTCAAGTGCATTTCGGCACTTCGGGCGACGAGACTTTTGAGCCAAGGGTGTGAGGGTTTCCTAGCTTGTGTGGTGGCAGAGCCCAGCCCTGTGGCAGACTTCCAGAGCATCCCGGTGGTCAGAGAGTACCTTGACGTGTTCCCAAACGAGTTACCAGGACTACCGTCAGAGCGTGAGATCGAGTTTGAGATCTCACTAGTACCAGGGACCGCCCCATCTCCACCGCACCATATAGGATGGTACCGCTTGAGCTGCGAGAGCTCAAGTCTCAGTTGCAGGATCTTTTGGAGAAGGGCTTTGTGAGGCACAATGCGTCTCCCTGGGGAGCCCCGATACTGTTTGTGAAGAAGAAGGATGGTACCCTACGCCTTTGTGTGCACTACCGACAGCTGAATAGGGTCACCATCAAGAACAGATATCTGCTGCCAAGGATCGACGACTTGTTTGACCAGTTGCGAGGTGCCACGGTGTTCTCCAAGATCGACTTGAGGTCTGGATACCACCAGTTGAGGATCAGGGAGGCAGACGTCTCCAAGACAGCTTTTCGCACCCGGTACGGACAATACGAGTTTTTGGTCATGTCGTTTGGGCTGACCAATGCCCCCGCTGCTTTCATGGACCTGATGAACCGGGTGTTTAGACCGTACTTGGACCAGTTCGTGGTGGTATTCATTGATGATGTACTCATCTATTCTCGAGGTCAGACGCAGCACGAACAGCACTTGCGGATGGTTCTGGACACACTGAGACGACGTAGGCTGTACGCCAAATACAGCAAGTGCGAGTTCTGGTTGAGGGAGGTGATTTTCTTAAGTCATGTGATCTCTGGGGATGGCTTGGCGGTGGACCTAGCCAAGGTCGAGGCAGTGCTCAGGTGGGAGAGACTGCGTACAGTCACTGAGATTCGCAATTTCCTGGGACTGGCAGGCTACTACAGACGGTTCATCAGAGGTTTTTCACAGATTGCACGTCCTATGACACAGTTGACCCGGAAGGACGTGCCCTTCACTTGGACAGACGCCTGTGAGGCGTGTTTTCAGGAGCTGAAGGAGAGGCTGACTTCGGCTCTCGTGCCCACCATCCCTGATAGTAGTGGCGGGTTCATTGTGTACACGGACGCCTCCTTGCAGGGGTTAGGGGGTGTGCTCATGCAGAGAGGTCACGTTGTCGCTTACGCTTCACGGCAACTGAAGCCCCATGAGCATACCTACCCTACCCACGACCTGGAGCTGGCAGCTGTTGTCTTCGCGCTGAAAACCTGGAGGCACTACTTGTACGGTGAGACCTTCGAGATTTTCACAGATCACAAGAGCCTCAGATACCTTTTTGATCAAAAGGAGCTTAACATGAGACAGAGACGTTGGTTGGAGCTCCTGAAGGACTGTGACTACAGCATTTCCTACCACCCGGGAAAGGCCAACGTGGTGGCTGACGCCTTGAGCCGGAAGGCGCTCGCACACTTGGCCAGTTTACAGTTACAGAGTTGGAGCCTTTTGGAGGAGATGGGCAGTTGGCGACCCCTAGAGTTACGGGGGCACTGTGGGGCAGTGACTGTGACACGACAGACTAAGCCAGAGCTGATAGACCGCATCATCACAGGACAGATGGCAGACCCGTACTTGCAGTCCTTGCACGACAGAGTACTGTCAGGAGACCTAGGAGACTTCTCTTTCACAGACCAGGTGTTGCACCTAAGGGGACGTTTGTGCGTTCCCAGAGATGAGGAGCTGTTGAGAGAGCTCCTGACTGAGGCACACGGTTCTAGATTCACCATACATCCCGGAAACACGAAGATGTACCATGACTTGAGACGCCAGTTTTGGTGGAGAGGGATGAAGCGGGATGTGGGTGAATTCGTACAGTAGTGTTTGGTGTGCCAGCAGGTGAAAGCCGAGCATCAGAGGCCTGCAGGGCCGCTACAGCCGCTTCCAGTGCCAGAGTGGAAGTAGGAGAGCATCACCATGGATTGGTGGTGGGCTTACCTGTTACCCAGCGAGGACACGACGTAGTCTGGGTAATTGTGGATAGAATAACGAAGACGGCACGATTCTTGCTGATTCGAGTCACTTTGGGACCAGCACAGTTGGCAAAGAGGTATATCCGCGACGTGGTACGTCTACACAGAGTTCCGCGGGAGATCGTATCCAACCGGGATACCCGCTTTACGTCCCAGTTTTGGGCTGAGTTTCAGCAGGCCCTGGGGACGCGATTGAGATTCAGTACAGCTTACCACCCCCAGACGGACGGACAGTTTGAGCGCACGATACAGACACTTGAGAACCTTTTGCGTGCCTGTGTACTGGACTGGAGGGGCTCTTGGGAGGAGCACTTGCCCTTGGCGGAGTTTGCATACAACAACAGTTATCACTCGAGCATCGGCATGGCTCCCTACGATGCTCTGTACGGACGGAGGTGTATGGCACCTTTGAGTTGGGTTGAGGTGGGGACCAAGTGGGAGGTTGGCCCCAGGTTAATCCGGCAGAGTTAGGAGGTAGTCGAGCAGATCCACAGGTGACTCCGCACTGTCAGGAGCAGGCAGAAGAGCTACGAGGATCGGAGACGCAGAGAGGTTCAGTTTGAGGTTGGGGACCACGTCTTCCTTCGTGTTTCGCCCATGAAGGGCCTGCAGCGGTTTGGGGTGAGAGGGAAGCTCGCACCGAGGTTCGTGGGGCCCTTTGAGGTCCTGGAGCAGGTTGGACCCGTTGCTTACAGGCTTGCCCTCCCTCCTCAGCTTTCTGGTGTGCACGACGTGTTCCACGTGTCCAACCTCAGGAAGTACGTCGCCGATCCCAGTCACGTCTTGAGTCACGAGAGCATCGAAGTGGGCGACGACCTAGCCTACCTCGAGCGGCCAGTACAGATTCTTGACAGAGCCGTCCGCAGGTTGAGACAAAAGCAAGTACCCCTAGTGAAGGTTTTGTGGAGGAGCCAGCGGTACGAGGAGGCTACCTGGGAGCCTGAGGCGGCGATGCGGGAGCAGTACCCAGAGCTTTTCGCGGGTACGTCTCTTCGGACCGGCTTCAGTCCTCTTTGAGTTTGTTATGTATATATATGTTGTTCTTTCCCGCACCCTAGTTAGCGCAAGTTTCGGGGACGAAACTTCCTTTGAGTTTGTTATATTGTTAAGAACGTGGGCATCAGACGGATTTTTAAGACGTCTGGGAAGTGGCCCAGACATCTGTCCATACGTCTGGAACCCTTTCCAGATGTCTGGTAATAAATTTTTTCGGCGTACCGGCTTGCGTCTACGTGCGTGCGCGCGCAAACTGCGCCCGCCGCCTTCGTCTTCTTTTTCCTCTCTCTTCCTGCAAATGTGCTGTCCCTCTTCTCTCTCTCCCCGCGCTGCTTTATAAACCCTCGCCCTCTCCCTCACCCTCATCTCCTCCGCCTTTCTCTTCTCCTTCTCCCTGCCAGCGAGAGCGCGAGCGAGCGAGTGAGCGGCGGCGGCAGCAACGGCGGGGAGGAGGGTTGCGAGCGGAAGGAAGAAGCTCGACCGCGAGGGTGCGAGCTTGCCGGGGCAGCTAGAGCCGGTCGGCGGGGGGCGACGAGAGTGGGGTGTCGCGGAGGGGCTGCTGCAGCTCGGGTAGCAGGCGGACAGGGTGCGGCGCGGCCGTGCGTCGCGGGCGGAGAGCAGATTGGGTTCTGGTTCTGGAAAATTTTCCAGAATCAGACGTCCGGACTTACGTCCAGATGACGCCGAAGACATCTGGAGGATGGTCCAGACATCTGACAAGTAAGATATTTCTTACCTTCTCCTTTTGCGCGTGTACGGCCATACAGCCGTCCACCGCGTTTTCTTCTGCGCTTCGTTGTGCTGAGAGCAGGTGTATGTGTGCGCAGGTCCTGCTCGGGAGGGCGTAAGGCTCGCCATCCCACGTGAATCAGACGTCTGGCTGTAGTGCCAGATGACGGAGAGGACCTCCAGACGTCCGAGGTGACAATCAGACGTCTGGAAACCAAGGCCAGACGTTCCAGCGGGCTTCTGGACGTCTGAAGGACTGCGCAGAACTGAGGTACGACCGATCCACCTTTTAAGACGTCTGGAAGATGTTCCAGACGTTTGATTTTGGATAGTTTTGTCGTTTTTAACCCGTTTAGGGCCTGTTCGGAGTCTGTTTTCCGCGTTCCGAGTTGCGTTCTTTCCAGAATAAATTCCGCTATCCGTTTACGGTAATTGTATACCATTCTGAGAAACTCTTTGTGATTGATCCTTGTGCTAGGACCCCGTTCCGTTGCAATCTTGGGGGTTGCGGAGGCGCGCGGGATTACCGACCACGCCCCCAGTACTCCCGGTTTCGCTGTAGAGTGACTTTTTAATTTACTTAACAAAATTTGTTACAACTGTGGAACAATTAATAGAGTCTAGGGCATTGCATGAACCCTAGGACTGAGAAACCAGATTGAATGATAGGTCCTAGCGTATTGCATGAATCCTAGGACTGAAAACTAGATTGAATGATAGATCCTAGGGTACGGCATGAATCCTAGGACTGGAAAACTAGTTGAATATATAAATATTGCAGTCTTGGAAAAGTGGAAAGGAAATGATAACTGCCTGTAAATGGATTAACAGCTGCCTGTTATGAATGAATCAATACGATTAAGAACATGGGGTATATAAATATGAAGCTGGAACGGTGAAACCCAAAATGGCCAAACAAAAAGAACATGAACCCTACGGGGAATTAGGAGTAGAACTCCTGGGAAGAGAATGGAATGGAATTGAGAAAGTGAAACGTGCAAGTGTGTTGTCTCTTGGGTATTTGGTACCAAAGAGAGCACACATTACCTCTTAGTGTAGAGGGGAGCTTGCCGCCCTCAGGTTGAGGCCGGGGTGGGTTTGGCCACTGTACACCGACTTGTTGGCCCTCGTGTACGCAGTACCGAGGAGAGCTACTAGTGTAGGGAGAGCACTAGCTACCCCATGGGCCCTGGGGTTCTGCTAGCCCTCCTACACCGACTTGTTAATACCACTGGGCAAACCAGGGTAGTCAGGAGAGGGTGCGCGGACTGTGGAGGGGTTGGACCCCTGTTACTGAGAGGGCTCTGCCCTATACTGGTTCCGTGCTGTGCTTTAGGCGCACCCATTAACGGAAACGACTGATCGCGTGCCAGTGCGGGTAGCTACCCGTGCGCTTATCGCGCGTGCCGTAGTCACCGTTACGTCTGTCAGCGACCTTGGGGTGGTTGATTAAGGGTAGGACCACCACGGGGGATTCTCCCGGCCAGGAGAGCACCACGTGTCACTTCTACTTTTCGGAAAAGACTGCAATTAAGATCGTTCCCACGAGGAACATTCGAGATCAATAGAAGGATCTTAGAAATAACTCAATAGTGAAATAATAGAAAGGCGGAATTAAAGAAAGTAAAAATATAACAGTTACGGTACACTCTACTGCTTCTTTAGCTTTTAGTTGCCACTCTACTCAGCGTTTCGCTGACATGTTACCCTCGTTACTTTTCAGGACCAGGTGTTGAGCAGCCAGGGTCAGCGGCTGCAGAGGACGCTGGGCCTAGTAAGGTCCAGTAGGGTTACCTGTAGTACTTTCTGTACTTTTCTTCCACTATAGTGAGTAGTTTTCTTTGTTACTCCCTGTACTTTCTTTATCAAAAACTTTATGTTATGTACATGTTTATTTCTCTTCTGTTGTGGTGGTGTATACTGTAGTATTTCATTTTCTTACTGCTGTATTTTGTTACTGCTAGTTATATTCATGGTGAATGTGGTTTATTTTACTGCTCTTTTGGTTACTTCCTCGTTGGACGACTAGGTCTTGGGATTAGTCGAGTCGGTCTGATTCTCGTGTCTCGTAGGGATTCAGGAATCAGGTCGTTACAGAGGCAGAGGTTGTGGATCTGGAGAGGGATAAGAATCCTCCCTACGGTTGGGGGATTTATGTTGTGGAACTTTGCATCGAGTTTAGGAAATGTGTTGTAGTACAATCGACAAATCGCTCTCAAACAGATAAAATTTATTACTCGAAATCTAAATTGAAGTCCGAGGTTGAATACAGGGAGCAAATATGGAATTCACGTGCTAATCTTTAATTTGAAGTAAATGAGCATAATAAATGGAGCAAAATACAAGATATTCAATGATAACAATCTAGTCAAATGATATTCAATAATAAGTAAAAAGTATTTCAAGAGTTCACTATAATAAAAGGATATCAAGGCAAAATAATGGTTATTTGAATCACTAATTATTAGCCTTAATTAAGCATGCATATCAGACATCTCAATTAAACCAAATAACCCAATGGTCTCTTCAATGCTACAATGATCAGACGTCGGGCATGTGGATTAAATGACTTAAGTGATCAAGGCTCTTAAAGCTTTTGTCTTCTCTCTTCTGCTTCAGCTTCTTCTTCTTTCTTCTTCTTCTTCAGACCTTCTACATGGGCCTTCTCTTCTTCACAAGCCTCCTTTCTTCTTCAAAGCCATGGCCCTTCTTCTCTTCTTCGGAGTCTTTTCCTTAACAGCACAAGGGAGCCAAGTTTCTTAGCGACTAAGTGTCAGCCACATACACAGAGGAGCAAAACCCTCCCCTGCTCTCTTACAAGTTCCTCTTCTTTCTCTCTCAAACCCAGCGCATAGTCGAATTCATACTTGGGTATACGGATCTCAAACAAGATCCAGGCCTGCGTGCGTGGGTCGCAGGCGAGGAGTGAGGCATAGGTGGGTAGCGGGTGTGCGAGTAATGGGGACTTGACCCTCGTGTACTTGGGCGATAAGGATAGATGACAAAATCAATTTATGGGTGGTTGCTGCTTTGGAATCCCATGATGTGAGACTATCTTTCCCACATCTTCATCGCACATAGCTATGTTGGTTGCTTCACTTAATTCGGTGAGCTGCAGCTGCTGGATCCTTTGATTAAGGACCTAGATGACTTCCTAGATCTCTTCCACAGTGCTTGGAGCGAGTTGCGATGAAGAGTAGAGTCAGAGAGCGGCAACCGTGGTCGAAGAAGATGGTTGCGGTGGCAGAGCGACGGTGAAATCTGCAATCATGAATATGGGCTTCAAAGCTCCAGTCAGATGGCTTAATAGCTTCATCGAAGCACGGCAAAGGTGGTGGTGGGTGTTTCATGGAGGATGGTGGCATGTGGAGGGCAGACGATGACGAAGATGAAGGTGAAAAGATGGGTTGTTTGGTGGGTCGCGTGAGTGGGTGGAATGGCGAATAAAGATGGTGGTTTGGTTCGTGGAAGTGAGACGATGCTTGTGAGGGTATTGGCGAGGCATGTGG
Source organism: Thalassia testudinum (assembly GCA_037157565.1). Lineage (NCBI taxonomy): Eukaryota > Viridiplantae > Streptophyta > Magnoliopsida > Alismatales > Hydrocharitaceae > Thalassia > Thalassia testudinum. The sequence goes on along the minus strand of JAZHRO010000022.1, from coordinate 62,619,083 downwards.
TGTGGTGGAGTGATGAGGAGACCTCACCGGAGGGTAGCTGGAGATGAGGAAGATGGAGGGTGAACAACGACGTCGGGGGCTAAATCTAGGGATGAGGAGTCTTAAGCTAACGTACAGAGCGAGAGGAATCTAATTAACCTAAATCTAATAGACGTAAGGGAAGGATTCCCACGCCGATGGTACGTTGGATGTGAGGAAGATGAAAACTTCGATGGGTAAAGAGATGACGACGAGGGCAGGTAGGCAACGCTCATGGGTTTTGCAACACGCAGAAGAAGCTGAGGATGAAGGTACTGTTGCCTATTGTACGTGGCAGACGGTGAAGAAGGTAGTTGCAGAGGGTCACTGGAGTTGGTGGAGATGGAGGTCGGGGAGAAGGGAAGGAGAGTTCGGCCTCCAAACAAAGCTAAGTTTAGAAGGTTTGCATTCAGGGTCTTTTATAAGGCTTTAAACAAGCTTTAGATCAGGAAGGAGCTTGAATGAGCTTGCAACTCAGGCAATAGGATTCTTGGAATCCTTGTGTTCACATGATATGTAGGATTAATTCCAATCCCTAAAAAGAGGTTGAATGGATTCCTAATTGCCTAAACATTTATCCTTCCAATTTTATAAGGATTTGGAGTTGAAATGAGAGAAATTTTATCTCTTGGAGCTTGGATCCTTGGGTTCACACCTGCCATGGCGGTAGGGACCCAGATGTGAAGGTGATGAAAAATTTAGGGGGGTTTTTGCAATATATTTCAAAAGCTAGGGGTTTAAATGAGAGAAAGAGTTAAATTGGACCAAAATGCAAACTAGGTCAAGATGATCTCTGATTGGGCCCAAATTTTGGTACAAACCTAATTTTGACTTAAGGAATCTGATGATGAATTCTGATTTTGGTTTTGACAAAGTTTTACTAGGTAATTTAGGGAGAAACCCAAATTAAGGTAACTTCCAGTCTAAGACTCTATTTTAGGTTAAAATAGGTTCAATGGTCAAATCAAGGATACCAAACCTTATAGAATATTTTTCCATAATTTTTAGAAGGTTTAGGTGAATTTTATCCTGACCAAAACCTCTATTAATTAAGCAGGTTTGAAATTAGGGTTTCAGATATTCATTAATTCTTGAAATGCGTGAAAACCCGTTTTTGTCTGTGTAAACCCTCTTATTAGACATTTATGACCATTTGACTTTATTTAACCTCTGGGAAAGCCCGTGGTTATTCTGCATTTAGGATATGATGTTAAAACTGCATATTTACCCCTGATTTAATGCATTTCTCTTAAAAAGATGCAGTGAATTATAACTCTCCGGCAGTTATGTAGGAGTATTTATCTATTGATTCTAACTAATTAAAGCTATCTATGGCTAATGATGACGCTATCATCAAACTATCCACTGCTTCCTTCTTCCCCTTCGAGGGGTTTTGTTCCACCAACACCACCGTGATCTTTGGTGTGCACCATGATCAAAAGTGTACACTATGGTCATTGCATGCTCCGCCCCCTCCATTCTCGCACTGCCTACGGTACGCACGGTGACAGTGCACGCACAATCGCCTACTCTCCATCGACCGCCTCTCCTCAACTGTGCGTGGGTCTCCACCAGCGACCACCTTCAATGCAACTCCACGTCTCATTCTCTTCTTTGTTCTTCTTCTTCATTTCCTTCTTTACCTTTCTCTTCTCCACCCACACCCATTCATTTTCTTCAACCTAGAGAACCCAACAGCTCCATTGATTATAACGTCATCATCAATCATATCTAACTTTAATTAGTTAGATTCCATTGATAAATGCTCCTACATAATCGCCAAAGAGGTGTAATTCATTGCATATCCACTCTGAGAGATAAATAGTAAAATAAGTGTAAAACTGCAGTTTTAACATAATATATTAATTGCAAAATAATCATGGAGTTTCTCAGGGGTTTATTAGAGGTCAAATGGCCATAAATGTCTAATAAGTGGGTTTGTACAGACATAAATGGATTTTCACATGTTTTGAGAATTAATGGACATCTGAAATCCTAAAAACGGATCTGCTTAATTAACTAAGGTTCTGGTCAGAATAAAATTCACATAAGCCTTCTAAAAATCATATAAAAATATTCTCTAAAGTTTGGTTCCTTTAATTTGACCATTGGAACCCATTTTAACCTAAAATAGATTCTCAAACTGATAATTGCCCTAATATGGGTTTTTGCATAAATTACCTAGTCAAACTTGGTCAAAATCTAAATCCAACTTCATCACTAGATTCCTTGGGTCCAAATTAGGTTTGTACCAAAATTTAGGCCTAATCAGAGATCTTCTTGACCTAGTTTAAATTTTGGTCCAGTCTGACTCCTTCTCTCTCATTTATGCCCTTAACTTTTGAAATATTTGCATAAAGCCCCCTACCTTTGTCTCCTTCTTCACCAAACGGTCCCTACCGCCTTCCTTTAAGCCAAGTCCTAAACCCACCGAGCAGACGACCTTCAATTAAGGAAAGCTCTCTGATCCTTCAATCAATCTCCCTTAAAATTGGAAGGGGTGTTCCTTTCAAAAAAAATTGGAAGGGGTGTTCCTCAGATAATTCTCGATCATCTGAGCAACTTCTTGGACCTGGAATCAAAGCCAAAAGCTGTTGCGAACCTTCAAAATTTTATGGATTTCTTCCCCTGAAATTTCGAAGCTTGTTAAGCTTTCTCCCTTATTTGCAGCAGGTCTTGAGCTCTATATAAGCTTTACTTTGACTTCCTTACTTCCTTAGCAAGGTTTGGGGCCAAAAACCTCTTCCAAACTATACCTTCGGCCCCTCTCCAACCAAGCTCCGGCGATCCGCCATCCCCTTCATCCTACAGGCAACCAACGGCCAAATTGGCTTGCCCATCCTCTTCCTCATCTTCTTCTGTGCCTCGCCAGTCAAATCGAGGGCCATCCTCTCCCTGTCTTTGTAGCCGTCTCCCACAGGAGAAGTTCTCTTCCACGGCGCTGGCCAACCAAAGCCGGTGTCATTCCTACCCCTTTTCGTCCAATTAGATTAGGTAGTTAGGTTAGTTAGATCTTTAGGTTAATTTCTATCACTCAAAACCCAAAAAATACCCCCTCGACCGAACACATGCCATCATCTCCCTCTGCTCCGACCACCTCTCCGGTGAGGCTTTCCTGTCACCTCACACCTCCAAACTCCTCGCCAACAAGCCATACACCCCCGCTACATCACCACGAACAAAAGTTCTAACCTTTCTAGGGTTATTGACCACCCAAAAGCTCCACCAAACAAACCCACTTTACGTGACCTCCACCTTTGCTGGCCATCTCCAACCACCCTTGCAGTACGCCACCGCCACCAATGCCCTCGTCGCTCCCTTGTGAAGCTTCTGAGCTGGTTTAACTTAGTCGAAAGGCCATGTTCTTGTTTTCAGGTGTTCGCCCCTTCACCACCATTAACGAAGAAGCTTCAAGCAAGCTGGAGTTGTGTTCTTGCCACAACAGCTCCAACTGATACCCCCAGGTCATGCGAAAGGCTTCCAGGACCACTCCCAGGTGGTCAATCAAAGACCACATCCTCAGCAGCCTTGCCAATTGAAGAAGCTTCCTTACTGCAGGCACACGCGAAGAGAGGGGGAGTGATCAGTCCCACATTGTTAATTAAGGAGACGCTTGAGCCGCATAAAGGTTTTTTGTGTTCTTAGCTGTTCACCTCAGACACTTGGGGGTGAGTGATGGGAACACCATCATGAGCCTTAACTAGCTCATTTTGACTCAATGAAGAGAATAAATGCTCCTACATAACCAATTGAAGGTCATAATTCATTACATAACCATTCTAAGAGAAACGGAAGAAATAAGGGGTAAAATTGTAATTTTAAAAATACAGTACAACCACGGGTTTTCTCAAGGGCTAAATAAAGATAAAATGGTCTTAATAAGATAACAAGTGAGTTGGATTTGACAGAAAAGGGTTTGTGTGAGATTTGAGAATTAAATGACTTTTGAAACCGTAAAAATAGCCCCACTTAATTAACCAAGGTTATAGTTAGGATAAAATTTACTTAAATGATTTAAAAATCATAGAAAAATATTATTTAGGGTTTAGTACCTTCAATTTGGCCATTAGAACCCATCTTGACCTAGAATAAGGTCTCAGACAGATATTTGCCCTAATTTAGATTTTTGCATAAATTACCTAGTCACATGTGGTCAAAACCAAAATCAAACTTCACCATTGGATTCCTTAGGTCCAAATTAGGTTTGTACCAAAATTTGGATCCAAAATGAGTTTCCTTGACCTAGTTTGCAAAAAGGTACTATCTGATTACATTTCTACCCCTAACTTTCAAAAATCCTTGCTAATAGCCCCTAGCTTTCTCGTCGTCTTCACACGTAGGTCCCTTCACCATTATCGCAGAGGAAACCTACTCCGGTGACCTTTGATAGAGAAGATCTCTTTGATTTCTCAGAGAATCTCCTCCAAAATTGGAAGGGAGATCCTCTGAGAAATTCTCTCCCATCTGAACCCATTAATGAGCTTTGATTCCTTCCCAATCTCTCATGCGAACGTATGAGATATTTGGGTATCCAAACAAGCTCCCATCTCCTGCGACCTTCCAAGCTTGGGAAGCCCCAAGCCCTAACTTCCCTTCAGAGCCCTATTTAAAGAAGCCCAGACCTCCCCGACTTCTTCACGCTCGAATTCGGCTGCGAATACCCTCAATTCTTCTCTTCCCCTCATGGCCGAAGGCTCCTCGACGTCCGATGACCTTTCCTGCCCTTTCTCGTTGTCCGACCACCATAATTGTGGCGGATTCCTCCTCCTTGCTCTCGTCCGTGTCTCGTCGTACCAGCAGACGCCACCTCCTCCTTCATCCTCGCCGTTCCCACCTCACCGGAGCCACCTTCGTCTCCGACGTCAGCCATACCAGACCCAATGCCCTCGCTCACCCCCTTCATCCATTGACTTCTTAGCTAAGTTCCTTCTCACTTCTACTTTATTTCCTTCATTTACTTCATTTCAAACCAACCGCTGCCGCCCCTCGCACCTTCATCTCCTCTATCTCCGACCACCACCTCCGGCGAGGCCATCCCACCTCCACAGGCCACCAAAACACTCACCAACCCTCTCTACACCTTCACCACACCTCACTGAGCACTTCCCCTCACTTTATTCACCGTGCCACTCACCCAAATCACCCCCTGAACATACCCACTCACTTGCACACAGTGTGACCTAGGTACGCCACCACCTGAGTGATTTGACGTGGCCGAAAGGCTGTGCTCTTGATTTCAAGTACAGGCCTTGGCCGCCATTAGCGAGCAAGCTTTAAACTTGCTCGAAGCTGCTCCAGGTGCTGCCAAGCCCAAGTTGCTGTCCTAGGATGCACGGAATTACCTCTCGCACGCACCCAGGCCTTCAATTGAAGTCGTGTGCCTCTGCAGCTGCTGTAATTGTGAAGGTCAATCTCTGCAGCAGGCGCGCGAGAAGAGGGGGCGCAGATAGTCCCACCTCGGAAACGAAGAGGCGCTAGTACCTGAATAAATTGAAAAAGTGATATCATTTGTTCGCCTCAGTTACCACAGGGTGAGGTCCTACTCACCCACACTCGATCTCGTTTGCGACACCTCACCTGCGGACCTGGCTGACCTGACTCGACTTGCACTCCTCGCTCACCACACACACCAGTGAGCCTGGACTCAGGTATGCGCCAGACCTGATTACCCAAATACCTGTGGCTCTGGGAGAGCAGATCCTAAGAGAGAAGAAGACAGGAGTGTCGCATGGGTAGGGGGAGGGTTTTGCTACAGGGATCTTTGGCCGACACTTAGCAGATTCTGAAGAAGAAGAAGAGGCTAGGGTTGAAGGCAGAAGAAAGAAGAAGAAGGCTTGCAAAGGCAAAGGAAGAAGAAGGAAAAAGAAGAAGAAGCCAAAGACAGAAGCTGAAGAAGAAGAGAGGAAGAGAAGTACACAACTGCAGAGAAGCAAAAGGAACAAGAAGAAGAAGGAAGGAGAAGACAGAGAAAGCAGAGGCTAAAAGAAGAAGAAGAAAGGAAGAGATAGAAAAGCAGAAGAAGAAGAAGAAGAAGAAGAAGAAGAAGAAGAAGAAGAAGAATAAGAAGAATCAGACACTTTAAGTCGTCTGATTCCTTCATCAGATGACAGATTCTAGTTCTCATTGTAGATTCATACATTGAGTTATTTGGTGATATTATAGGAGTATTTGGTGATCTATATCACCATTCTACTCCCATATTTTTGCACATTGCTACTACTATTATTGCAATTTTTTTCAGTTTGAATTGTGATCTTGATTTTTAAATACCAATTTGCTCCCTATGTTCGACCTTGGAAACCTATTCGAGTAATAAACATTATATTTATTTTCAAAGCAATTTCGACTATACTGCAACGTGACACTTTTAAACCTTATGATCTCGCTTTGCGACTTAAATAGTGAGGTCTCCGCTCACCCGCACATACCCGACCCAACTAGCCTTTCACTCCTCGGTTGCGACCCCACGCCCGCAGCCCTGGACCCGATTATGCAAACCCGAATACTCGATTAAACAGGATATCAGAGAAAAGGGGAGGAAGGAAAGAAAGAGAGAGAGTAGGGGAGGGGAGGGTTTTACTCTCTGAAGTACATATCCAGTCCAACACTTAGCTGTGAGAGCTTGAAAGAAGAAGAGAAGGGCAGAAGAAAGGAAGAGAAGGCTTAAGCAAAAGAAGAAGGCCTATGCGTGAGAAGAAGGTTGTCGTGAAGAGAAAGACCTGAACGAAGAAAAGAAGAGGAAAGTAAGCAGAAGGAAGAAGAAGAAAGAGCAGCAAGGAGAAAGCTTAGAAGAAAGGCACTGTAGCAAGTGACAATTAAGTCGTCTGATTCTCAAAGATTACTATTCATTTATTTAAAATGATCGAGTAATTGATATACATATGCTTAGACTAATAATTGATGATCTAAATCACCATTATTTTATTCTAAGTATCTTTTTGTCATAGTTAACTCTTGGAATACTCATGTTATACATTGATTATCAATTTTGAGTAGTTATTTATTGAATATCATTATTCTTGGCTTATTCATGTGCTCATTTATATTTTGATTAAAGATTAGTGTGTGGATTCTTATTTGCTCCCTGTGTTCGACTTCAGACTTCATTTAGATATTTGAGTTATAAATTGTATTTGTTGAAGAGCTATTTGTCAGTTATACTACAACGCATTTCCCTAACATTGACGAAAAAGTTGTCCAACATCCACCCCACCACCTCTCATCCCACACCACTTCCAATCGTTGTTCCACCACCGGCATGACGCCCCACTCTAGCTCATCTACACCGACATCCTTGCCGCCATCCACGCACGACCATCACCGCCGACTTCTTCACTATTCATTGTCTTCCTCGACGGGAACCCATCACCCACTGGCCACTTGCATACATTGCGGCCATCTTCGACCACCATTCTTGCCTCCATTGACGTCAGAACGTTCACCTCTCCACCACCGTCACGCCCACGCCATCTCAACCGCCACCATTGACTGCGGACACCACCCCCAAGCTCCACGTAAGCAATAGCTCCCCTCCTCCGACTAGCTGTCGGTGACCATCTCGTGTTGAGATCACCAACGTGAAGCCTGAACTTCGACGCACCTTCCCCTCGATTCTCGTCGTCAGCCAAGCTTCCTCGTGCACGGACGAGCACGCATGAGAAATCATATGTTTAGATTTGAATTAATAATTACAGTGAATGCCTTTACCACTATCACTATTTTTTATTTAAGATTTTAATATATTGACGTGAATTTTCATGGACATCTCTTTTCCTAATCTGAATTACATGTGGTTGAGTTCTTCTTATGAATGATATAAAGCGTGGGATATTGGTTATAGTAAAGGGGTGCTGTTATGTAGGAGATTAATAAAGACATTGTTTGATGTTGCCAAGATCACCATTAGTGATAGAATGTTATTGTGGTAATTTTGCATGTGAACACCTACCTTTTTTATTAATTACCTAGAATGAAAATTTATGTTGAAATGAGTAACACTAGTTAGTATACGCACCTATTGATTTTCTCGAATAAATAAGGTACCACTCATAAGTTTAATAGGCTAATTTCTCTTTGTGGACACGACCTAACTATTTTCGTGATTAGATTTTGAGTATTAAATATTTTAAAAAATAATTTTCTATCACGCGACTAAATACAACAATATTACATTTCATGTGTAAAAATTCATCAAAAACGAGAATCGCTCTTTCAACGTGCACGACGTCGTCGTAAGTCCTAAGCTTCATTTTGGAGACATCATGAGCAAAATGCAATAAGAAAAATAAATGTAATAAAAGTTAAGTTAGGATTTAGCCTTAAATCATCAATCTCATAGTAGACAAATGAGAACCAAATCCAAGACTCAACAACACTTAGATGGCCAACCAAGATTCAAAACTCTTAACATCTCTAGTTTTGGGCTTCCTAATTAGATTTCCTTAAATATTGAAATCACCCAATGCTCAAAATATAATTATAGTTCTAAGCATTCATGCTTGTGATTAAGTGGATATATTAGGACTTTAAAATTAACAAGATGATTTATTCAAGTTTGTATGCCTACCTTAGATTTTGTCTACTAAAAATTTCAATATCTGTACCCTACTTAGCCCCGTTTTAGAGGATGCACTAAAAGTGGGTAATGCCTAGATTTCATTTTGATTGAGCAAAGCATCTTAGAAGATTTAGGTCATGTTTAGTAAGTGGAATAAGTTTGTTAAATAAGTAAAGAAATAAGAAATGAGTGAAATAAATAATAAAATAAATAAATTAATCCGTTTAAATATTTTGATGGATTAAATTTATTCCACAGGAAGAACGAAATAATTTTAATTCAAGTTAAATCTCACTTAATCACGAAACCTTAAAGTCTTATTTGGTGGGTAATCCCATTGAAGGGCATTATCCTCCGCAAGATGTATAAGCTATGCAGCACGGTAGAGTTGATTTTGTGACTTCTGATACAATATTCTACGCTACTTGCTTTCAAACTTTTAAATGGAAAAAGAGGAGAAAAAAAAACAGCCATCACTACTACGATTACCATTAAATCCAGTCAAATTCTCATCCCACCGTACAACCGATGTCTCACCCTACGATCCACCAAACCATCCCGAACGTGATTTACTCTACTGCCAAAAGAGACCTGAAATGGCAAACCTCATCGTCCTATTTGGATCTTGCGGGTGGGGACGTTTCAGTAGCCGTGGGCACTCCTCTCGTTCTTTTACTTTTTGGCAAACAATTAATTATAAGGGATCCGTATATAAACATACTTACACGCTGAGAATCATTTAATCTTTTCGCACTGTTTACTTTTAATCAGCAGAATACAAATTCCACGAAATCCCAGGGACGTTTTTCACTAATAATTCTCGATAACTTGCCAAAATTTCTTGCCTCCCAATTTGCCGCCGGAGGGATATGGACTGGGCAGTGGCCATGGCTTATATCTCCCATCCGAGCAAACCTTGGTAATTCCAGGCCCTTCGAACGGCCTTGCACGTCGTTTATGTTCTCCGTAACATATACAAGGGGACTTAACGCGCAGAATCGGAGATCACAAGAATGATTTCGGAAGATACCTATAGGATGAGAGGACAACAAATCGTCCTCGTCCTACAAAAATAGCACGGCAGAGGCCATATGGTGTCGAAGATATTAGCACCACATCGTGAAACTTCAAAAAGCGAAGTCGTGGAGATGCAACATAAGCAGAGGCCCTGGCTACGAAACTCCATACTTACCTGGACGGGGTCGATGGGTGATCAATAAAGCCCATGGTCTAGGTTGGTGGCCTCCATTGCACTTGGGAGGAGCACCCGCCTAACATCTCCCCAAGTGGGAGAGTGTACGTCATAATTTGTGATAGAGGGGGTACGCGCCCTGCGCGGCCCCTGCCAGTTAGAAACACTTAAAATTATCTGGGGAATAGACGTTTGTGACATCGGTGCTCTACTGCCGATGCGCTTTGTTGTTCATCGGTCGATCTGAGTGATCGTTGGGGGTTGGGGAATTCCTGGACTAACATGGTTACGCGAAAGTGGAGTTTTTTCCTTTTTCTTCTTCTTTTTCTAATTTAAAATTCTACATATTATTTTAAATTATTTGAATTAAATGATAATCATTTTGACTTTTACTTTTATTATTAAATAAATATCGGATAATATTTTTTATTTATATTTATATTATTAAATATATATTTTAAAATTCCGTCATTATATTAATTATTTTTTTCCTCCTACTTAATCTTTTTTATTTCATCACCTAATTATTAAATCCCCAAATAAATCTTAGGAGTTAATTTTTGATTAACAACCCCATGTTAGTAAAGTTATAATAGTGATTAACTCATGTTTTTATTTACTTTGCAAATATAAGTTAACTTCTATTTATATTTATTAAATAAAGATCACAAAGGGATGTTTTGGTGGGAATTAGAGTTGGAATGGAAGTTAAGGTAGTAAAAAATATATTAATTATTAGATGGTAGGTAAATTATTTAAGGTAATCTATTTGTTTAAATAATTTAAATATGTATAATAATAGAAAAGTAGTTAATTAAATTATGAGTTGCTGTATTAAAAATTTGATCAATATCTATAAAAAAAATTTGAGTGATTAATTTTATTAATTAATTATATGGATATATCAATTTGATTATGTAAGTCATATTTGTTCATATAGTTCGATATCTATGAACGATGGAATAGATTTTATCTTTACAAATAGGAATATTACTACACAAATTCTTTGTAGTTGGTTCATAGTGATAGATTCAAATACACTTCTATGTCTATGATTTGAGGTTTATGATACAATAATAGAAAGGTTCTTAAGATTGATGAAAAATCTCTTCAATGGAAAATTTCTTTATTTAATTTATATTTTCTTATGATCGTTAAGTCTATCAAAGAATGCATGTAAAAAAGCTCAATTATTGTCAATGAATTTGAATTTTTTAAAAAAAGTGCTGTAGGTAGTGCTAGTCATGTAGTAGTCTTTGCAAAATTTATCAAAGCTCTTCTACATGAACTTTCATGATAAGAATCTTATGGTTAAATTACAAAATTAAGGGCCTTTTTTATGTAAGATACATTTAACTTGTTTTAAAGCAAAGACATCACAGATGCAGAATGGCAAAAAAAGTGCATATAATTAATAAAGAGTTGAAGGAAAGTTCTCTCACCTTCATTGCATTATTCAAATCCAATTAAAGTATATGTACGAGATAAATTGTTGCCTTTCTTGAAGTTTTTCTTCTTTACTGGTTTTGCCATTGTAGCCTTCTTTTGCCTTCCAAAACAGCAATAACTTAAGCACCACCTTGGCTAGCAATTGCATGATCTACTTGGCATTTTTTTTTGTTTTTCGTACATCGTAACCATAAATTTACTTGCCTTTTGAAAACACATCCAGTTCCAACATAGATGGGTCCTTGAATTCCATCAAGACCCTTCATATTAATCTATGCACAAAATTAAGTATCAAGAGTCAAAATAAATGCGATACATATTTTTAGAAAATAAAAATAAAGGGTGTCGTATGGATCAAGAGTCTTCACGAGATATATTTCTTACATCAAAGAAGACCACATTATGGCAAAGGATAGATTTGGGAAACAAACATTGCGAGAGGTAGCGTGAAGGAGAGAGAGATCGAGGGTTAAGTCGAGGGTTGGGGGAATCTCTCTTCAAACCGGTGTCAGGATAACACGAATTAACAATCCAAAGAAGGGTTGAGTTATCTCCCAAGGTAAATGAGAGTTAACCCCCAAAAAGAGAGGTTAATCCCTTCCGTAAATTAGTCCTAACGCTGTGTTTGATGATTGGGGTTAAGGGAGGTTAAAATGGAATAAGTGAAAATGGTATTTGTTTAGGTGGTGAAATAAAGAGAGGATTAAGTATAGGATTAAAATGATTGATGTATTGATGTGATCTTAGTTGATACTTATTTAATAGTATAAGTTAAAGTGGAGAATATTAGTTGGTATTTGTTTAACATTAAAAATAAGAGTGAAAGGTGTAATAGATATTTTTTAATAGTAAAGCAAGTGAGTTAAAAATTATTACATAAAAATTTATGTTTCAATGGTGGAAAAAATTTGAGATACCCTAACTTAGAATAACTCAAGGAGCAGATATAGAGAGAGAGTGTGGTATTTGCCGAATTAACCAGGAGAAAGAGTGGCGACTCAAGCTATAAATGAGAGGATGGTGAAAGTGAGAGTACCCTAACAGTAGTCCTAGGAACACCGGAACAACCCTAGGATACTTAGGTTTTCTGTAGAATATTTAGAAAATCAATATAGGGCTCAAACAACACTTCCAGACGTTTAATTCCCAGATCAGACGTCTGATAATGTATTTTAAGACGTCTGACTGTTGTTTCAGACGTCTGATAACTATTAGGCTGGACATAGTTAGTTCTGTCTGATGAAATCAGACGTCCATACCTTAGACCAGACGTCTTAGGAGACGTCTGATGACTTTGCCAGACGTCCAATTAAGTGAACCGTTGGCTGGCTTAGCGAACAATTAAGAATGTGACCGTTAGAGCCTTATCAGACGTCCATAGGACTTTCCAGACGTCTGATAATTGACCGGTTTGCCTCGGCTGACCCAAAATCTCTTCTCAGAGATTTTCTAGCCGTTGCAACGTTTGGAAATCCATTCCCACAGTAAAAGTAGGTTTCCAGACGTCCAGACATAGTTCCAGATGTCCTATATGTCGTCTGATGGGCTTGCGCTAGAACCCTGTTTAGATCTGATTCAAGTCAGGGAGAGACCCGCATAGAATCCAGACGTCTGATGAAAGAATTAGACGTCTGATAACCCTGTCAAATGTAATCATTGTCCTGATTTCGGCCTGATTCTCTTGGGCTTTGTTTCCAACGGCTATGGAAGCTTTTCTAAGCCTTCCAAAGCCTTCCTAAGGCCTCTATAAATAGAGGGGAACCTTTGCTACATAAATATACACTAAGAAAAACAAGATACACACTAAGAGAAACAAGAGACACACCTAAGCAACTTAGTTCCACTCTTTTGTGTCCAAGAGAAGCCCTTGCTCTCCAAGCTCTAGTTCCATTCTCTTGAGAGCATCAAGCTGTTGCGCACCTGCTCTCCCGCCGTTGTTCACGAGAGCGAAGTTGCGCCGTCGCATGGCTCACGCACCGCGTCATCAACTCGACGCACTCCTTGCAAAGGGGAGTTTCCTTATTCCTATAGAAGCTAGGTTCATAATTTCTTTGTTGGCTCTATAGGACTTGTTGTTTATTTTATCTTTGTTATTTGGTTGGGTATTCGCTTTGCGAATTCCCGTCTCCTTCGTGGGACAAAATCCTTCTCGTGGAGAGAAGGGGTTGAGGTACGCTACCCTCGTACTTGTAGCGTGGTTGTACTGATGTTGAATCACCCTCGTTTTAAAGTGATTCGGTTAGTGGATTTGATCAACTAGGTTGATCGAAAAATCCTAACTCGAGAGGGTTAGGTGGTGGTTTTCACCCGGTTTGGGTTTCCACCTAAAAATCTTTGTGTACTTTGTGTGGTTGTCTATTCTGTGATATTATTTATATTTATTTCCGCATTTTATTACGTCACCCCTTCTAGTAGGGAACTTTCACTTCCTACATTCCTCGTAGGGTTCGCACATGGACTTGCTTATTTCTATATCCCATTCATTAAATGCATAATAGGAAGCCCAATATTTCACAATCAATTATTCAGTACACAGCAGATACTATAGGTAGTACAGGTAGCTCATGATTTACTACTTTCAGTAAGCATCATAGCAATTTAATCATTTAATACATGCACATGCATCTCTTTCATCCCTAGTGTTCATTTCACAACCTAGGGTTCAAGTAAATATTTCTAAAGTAGCATGCATTCATCTTTTTCATCCCTAGGGTTCATATCACAATCTAAGGTTCAATCAAATATTTCTAAAGCATGCAATTTAATTATTAATTCTAAAATTAGAGAGAGAACCACCATAGCGGGATACACGGGTGGAATGGGGGCTTGGATCGTAGATCCTGTCTCTCCACGGGCCCTATGTACTTAACTGGCTGGAGACCTATACAATTGACCAACCACATCAGACGAGTTCAAAACTATATACAAGTGACACTAACACGTAGAGAAACTCGAATGAAAACTAACGGTACTTCGTTTGTGCAAACCGACTCCGTTTGGGCCCTAAACGAGCCAAAAACAAGCATACTGATTAAAATTGGATGTCTAGGACTAGACCCAGATGTCTTAAACGATCTTAGAACCTCACATTGCTTCCCTGCGGCTTCCTCAGACATCCGAAACCCCTCTACAACCGTCTGAGGGTGATCCCAAACGTCTGACACTCTCTCAAGTCGTCTGGGAGTGCAGTCAAACGTCTGCCATTGTCTCTAGACGTCCTAGAACACCTCGAAGGGTGAGCCACGCACCTTTCCCACATCCCGTACCTGCGCATGCACGCAGTTTTAAATAAACGCAACACGTAAACATAAGTACGTGCATGCAAGCACGTACGCAGGACATATCTCGTCACTCTGCATGCTGTCAGACGTCCAGCGCCAGCCTCGGACATCCTGAGGATCCTCCAGATGTCTGGATGGAGTTCCAGACGTCTGATACTGTGGAAAATGCTTCTGCACTATCCTCCTACGAGCTTCTCCTCACACTCTCCACCTGCAGACGCCGCAACAGCACCTCCCGCAGCTGCAAGAGGTTACACCTCCGGCTCCTCCCCTCGCTCTCTCTCCCGAGCTCCTCACTGTCTCACTCCCTTGCCCACGCTCCTTCCTCTCTACTTCTCCTCCGCCCCGAGCTTCCCTCCTTCCCCTACTTGTGGCTGAAAGGGGACAGGGAAGAGGAGTGGTCGCTGGCAGGGGTGGAGGTGGTGGTGGTGTGGAGAGGTAAGGGAGATGATGAGGGTGGAGAGGAAATGGAGAGGGTGGAGGGGGTTTTAAAGAGAGGAGGGAAGGTGTGTGTACGTTAGGTGTGTGTTGTGTGGTAAGAGAGAGAGTGCGTGAAAATTGCAGAATCTCCCCTGTAGAATCATTTCCTCCCGCAAGACCCACACACCTAAACCCATGGGGTTTAAAATTGCACTTACACCCCTACCTTTCCGGAAACTCTGAATGACCCTTGGGAAAGAAAGAGGTCCTCCTCGTGGTCCATGCGGGGAGGGAAGGGGAGGATCAGGCATGGTACTTGATGAGAACCTCATCATAAACCCTAACTAGCACTTTTTGACCTAAATAAGTGTACAAAAGCTCCTACAAAACCTAAGGGAAAGCCTAAATCAGAGAATTACAAATTTGAGTATAAAATAATTCACAAGGGGTAAAACTGCAATTTTACCAATGCAGTATATAAATAGGATTTCCAAGGGTCTAGACACAGCACAAATGGGCATAATAAAAGAGAAGGTGGGATGATTTGGTCTGAAAAGGGTTATAGCGACATCTAGGAATTAAATGACATCCTACAACCTTAAAACAAATCCACTTTAATTCATGAAGTTTCAGGAAAGATAAAAATCAATTAAATCCTCTAAAATTTATGAAAAAACATTCCCCTAGGGTTTAGAACCTTCAATTTGGCTATTGGAACCTATCTTGACCTAGATTGAGAACCATACCTAATTTTTAACCTAATTTGGGTTTTTATGCAAAATGTCCGATCAAATATGGTTAAACCTAAAATCCAACTTCACCATTGGATTCCTTAGGTCCAATTTAGGGTTATACCAAAATTTGGACCTAAGGAAAGGTTGCCTTGACCCACTTTACAAATTGGTCCTCAATAATTACTTTCTGACCCTTAACTTTTTGAACTCTTGCGTTTACCCCCTCAACTTTCCCTTCATTTTCTTCAGACCGGTCCCTCTGCCACTCGCAGCAGTAGACTATACCTCCGGCGACTTTGCGTGGAGGATGGCGTTGCGCAGGGTATGGGGGCCGACCCCAGAAACGAGAGGAGGGTCCCCTACGTTGTCCTCTTCCGCATGGACCACCTCCCATGTCCTGCCGGCACCCATACTTCTCGTGCGAACACGCGAGAAGTATGGGTCTCTTTTCCAACCACGCCTCTGGCGACCAGCCCACGCCTCCTCGTGTTTCCCTCCCTGCCAGCACCTATTTAAGGGACAACAGGGGCTGTCGCTTCGGTCAAGCTTGTCTTGGCCAGAATCCCACCCCAAATTTGTCTTCTCCTCCGGCCAAGTGGTCCAGCAAGCTCCGGCGAGCCGCCCTCCTCCTTCTCGTCACTCTTCCATAATACTAGTGGCAGAGCTGTCCTCACCACCTTCCTCCGCTTCACGCAGCACCCGCGCAAGCACCTCTCGCCTCGTTGTCGCCGCCATCTCCCTCCACTGGACATCATCTTCTTCGGCGACAACAGATACTGCCAGTCACCGTCTCTCCCACTTCGTCCACTTAATCAGGTTAGAAACACATCTCTCTACCCCTTCTTCAATTCCCCTCAATTTATTTCACAAAAATACCCCTCGATTCCACTGTTCACCATCGTCATCTCCACCTCCGACCAGACCTCCGGCGAGGCATCCTCGCCGCTCCACACCTCCATCCGCCTCGCCAACCGATCCCTGAGCATCACCACCACCCACTGATCACCTTATGACCCTCCACTGACCGAGCCAACCCCTGTCGCCTTCCCCCGACCTAACCCATCCTCACGGCCACAGAGCGACCTAGGCACACACGCCTAAGCCGCCCCGTGGCCAACCAACCCCCGCCTCACCTTTGCCGTGACACGGCGAAGGTTTTCTGATGGTCTGACAGGGCCGCAAGGCCGTATTGCTAAGTTTCAGGTCCGACCCCCTTCCGCCATTGGAGCAGGTGTTACGAACACAGCTTCAAAACGTCTTTTAAGATGTCTAGGAGCTGGCCCAGACGTCTGACCAGACGTCTGGAACCCTTTCCAGACGTCTGGGATTTGATTTTCTACGGCACGGTGGTTTCCGTCTGCGCGCCTGC
This sequence comes from Thalassia testudinum, assembly GCA_037157565.1. Taxonomy (NCBI): domain Eukaryota; kingdom Viridiplantae; phylum Streptophyta; class Magnoliopsida; order Alismatales; family Hydrocharitaceae; genus Thalassia; species Thalassia testudinum. The sequence continues at coordinate 62,602,063 of JAZHRO010000022.1, read as the reverse complement.
GCGCGCAGACCTGCAGATGCTCTTTTCCCCTCTCACCTCCGCAGGCGCTGCTCTCTTTCTCTCTCTCCCCGCGTGGCTTTAAAAAGCCACGCCCTCTCCCTCACTCTCATCACCTCCACTCCCTTCCTCTTCTCCTTCCAGCCGGTGCGCGAGTGCGACCACGAGTGAGCGGCGGCAGCGACAGCTGCGGTGAGTGCGGGAGGAGGTGCTGCGCGAGGGAGGAGGCGCGCGGCCGTGAGGGCGAGCTTGCCGGGGCTGCTAGAGCCGGCCGGCGGGGGCGCAGCAGGCGCGAAGTGACGCGGGAGGCCTGCTGCAGCTCGAGCAGTAGGCGGACGAGTCGCGGTGCGGCCGTGCGTCGCGGGCGGAGGGCGAGTCGCGCTCTGATTCTGGAAGTTTTTCCAGAATCAGACGTCTGGGTTTCCAACCCGACGACGGGGAAGACGTCTAGAGGACTGTCCAGACGTCTAAAAGGTAAGTTATTTTCGTACCTTCTTCCTTTCCTTCGACCGTCTGTACTGAGCACGAGGATGGGTACGCGTAGGTTCTGAGATTGGCATCCAACGCGAATCAGACGTCTGGCAGCGATGCCAGACGACTAGAGGGACTTCCAGACGTCTGGGGTGACCATCGGACGTCTGGGAACTAGGCCAGATGCCCCCGCAGGCTTCTGGACGTCTGAGAGACTACGCAGGACAAGGTACCATCTGATCTCCATTTTTAAGACGTCTGGAAGAAGTTCCAGACGTCTGATTTTGCACTGTTTCGTCGTTTTCGACCCGTTTAGGGCCCGTTCGGAGTCTGTTTTCTGCATTTCGAGTTGCGTCCTTTTCGGAATAAGATCCTCTACCCGTCTACAGTGCTTAGATACTATTTTCAGAAATTCCTTGTGTTTGATCCTTGTGATAGGACCCCATTCCATTGCAGTCTCGGGGGTTGGGAGGCACGCGGGATTCACGACCACGCCCCCAGTACTCCTATTGTAACTGGTAGAGTGGCTTTTAAGTTTATTAGTATAATATATTAAATTATGGAACCATAAATAGAACCTAGGACATTGCTTGAATCCTAGGAATGAGAAACTAGAATGAATGGTAGATCCTAGGGTGTTGCATGAATCCTAGGGCTGGAAAACTAGATTGTATGATAGATCCTAGGGTATGGCATGAATCCTAGGATGGGAAAAACTAGTGGAATATATGAATACTGCAGTCTTGGAAAATGTGGAAAGGAAATAATAACTACCTGTAAATTGGTTTAACAGTTGCCTGTTATGAATAAATGAGCATGATTGAGAATATGGGATGTATGAACGTGAAATTGGAAAGGTGAAACCTGAATGTGCTGAGTTAAAAGAGCTGGAACCCTACGGGGAATTAGGAGTAGAACTCCTGGAAAGTGAATGGAATAGAATTGGGGAAGTGAGCTGGCCCTTGAGTACGGAGTACCAAGGAGAGCGACTGTCCCCTGTTTAGTGCAGAGCGGAGCTAGCCGCCCCAGGGACCCGGGGTTAGGTCTGGCCACTTTGTACCGACTTGCTGGCCCTCGTGTACGTAGTACCGAGGAGAGCTACTAGTGTAGGGAGAGCACTAGCGACCCCACGGGTCCCGGGGTTCTGCTAGCCTCCTACACCGACTTGTTAGGCCCACTGGGGCAAACCAGGGTAGTTAGGCGAGGGTGCGCGGACTGTGGAGGGGTAAGGCCCTTGTTTGGTTACTATGGAGGGGTTGGACCCCTGTTACTGAGAGGGCTCTGCCCTGTACTGGTTCCGTGCTGTGCTTTGGGCGCACCCGTTAACGGAAACGACTGACCGCGTGCCAGTGCGGGTTAGCTACCTGTGCGGTTATCGCGGATGCCATAGTCACCGTTACGTCTGTCCGTGACCTTGGGGTGGTTGACTGAGAGTAGGATCACCACGGGGGACTCTCCCGGCCAGGAGAGCACCACGTGTTACTTCTACTGTTCAGAAAAGACTGCAATGAAGATCCTTCCCACGAGGAACACTCGAGATCAAGTGAAGGATCTGAGAAATAGATAAATATTGAAACAATAGAAAGACGTAAATAAAGGAAGAAAGAAAATAAAACAGCTACTGTACACTTTACTGTTTCTTTAGTTTAGTTGCCACTCTACTCAGTATTTCGCTGACGTGTTACACTCGTTACTTTTCAGGACCAGGTGTTGAGCAGCCAGGGTCAGCGGCTGCAGAGGACGCTGGGCCGAGTAGGGTCCAGTAGAGTTACCACTATTCTTTTGTACCCCTTTTGTTTCCGCTGTAGTGAGTAGTTTTTGTTACTCTCTGTACTTTTCTTTACTCGTAGTTCTTGTTATATTATAAATGTTGTTCTACTGTTGTTGTGGTACATGCTGTAGTAGTTCTTTTTCTTACTGCTGTTTTTTGTTACTGCTAGTTATATTTCTTGTTGAATGTGGTTTATTTTATTGCTCTTTTGGTTACTTCCTCGTTGGACGACTAGGTCTTGGGATTAGTCGAGTCGGTCCGGTTCTCGTGTCTCGTAGGGACTCGGGAATCGGGTCGTTACAAGATGGTATCAGAGGAAGGTCGTCCCGAGAAGTGAATCAACTGACTGGAAAATAGCCAATTCACATGTTTATAACTAGAGTAGCCACCACAACATATCTTTTGACATGAGCTCTTAGACGTTTCCGTTAGGTATCGTTCCGTAGTGACGTGTTCCGTTTTGTTTCGTGTCTCCTTGCAGGAGATGCCTCGTTGCAGGACTGGTGAGGCTGGCCACGGGCACGGCCGAGGACGAGGTCGGCGAGGTGGGCGTGCCATTGCCGACACCTCAGTGGACCAGCCACTACTCTCGGGAGTCCAGGCCCAGGACCTCGCCCAGCTGATACGGGATATTGTGCGAGAGGAGCTCCACCCACCGCCCCGAGCGCCTCCCCTTGGGGCTGCGGAGGGGGAGTCCTCTGTGGGACTACCCGACGGACGCGGCGCTGGACGCGGGGGAGGGGATGGGCCGATGCAGCCCCCACCTTCCTCCGATACTTCTGTGCACGAGGCACCTTTTCCTGGAGGTGCACCAGCATCCCCACTGCAGCGCCACTCCGAGCTCTTTGGGCAGTTCTGGAAGCTGAAGCCCCCGTCCTTCAAGGGGGATGAGGACCCGACCGAGGCAGAGGACTGGCTCGAGCAGCTGGAGAAGATTTTCGACACCCTTCGCCCCCCGGTGGAGTGCCGCGTGGCCTTTGCCACGTACCAGCTGGAGAGTGCGGCACAAAGGTGGTGGAGGGCGGTCCGGGAACAGGAGAGGGACGAGCCGACCTGGGACCAGTTCGTCGCCCTCTTTTGCGAGCAGTACTTTCCCCAGACGTGGCAGGACCAGAGGAGCCGGGAGTTCCACACTCTCCGCCAAGGGACGATGACCGTGAGCGCGTACCGCACGCGTTTCCTGGAGCTGTCTCGCTTTGCAGCGACAGCGGTAGCCACTGAGGAGGAGCGCCTTTGGAGGTTCACCGAGGGGCTCCGGCCTGCGATTCGGGGGTATGTCAAACCCCTGAGCTGCCTACGTTTTCGAGGGTGGTGGAGGCAGCCATGACTTACGAGGAGACCAACCCGTCCGTACGAGACACTGACGGCTGGCGGAAGAGGCCCTTTCAGCTAGACTTTTCACAGGGCCGGCGAGAGAGGAGGCACGTGGCATCCGCAGGAGAGCCGTCATGTTTTACAGGGCCATTAGTGGCCTTTGGGGGCCCTCGATAGGGGCCAGTTGCCAACACCGGACCCTCGCCTAGCCGACAGCAGGGATCCACTGAGGGAGGGAGTCAGGTTCCCCTCTGTTACCAGTGTGGCCAGCCGGGCCACATCAGGAGGGATTGCCCGTCTAGGGAAGGAGGTCAGCAGATACTTCCCGCGCAGAGCACTGGAGGGCGCGCAGGAGGTCGCGGTTCCCAGGTGCGAGAAGGAGGACAACAGTCACGAGGAGGGTACCGGCCAGCACCTGCCAGTCCGACGCAGAGTGTGGCTGCTTCGTCCGCACCTAGAGCTAAGGGGCGTATCAACGCCCTGACACACAGGGATGCCAGAGCTTCGGGCTCGGTAGTGGCAGGTATGGTTTCAGTTTCCGGCAGACTCGTTTACACACTTTTCGATTCCGGCGCTACGCACCCGTTTGTCGCAGTTAGTTTGGGCCAGGACTATACGCTGTTAGAGAATCCGTTCGTAATCAGAGGTCCGAGTGGTCAGCTGTTTGTAGCTAAGGAGGTGTACACGGATTGCGAGGTCAGCGTCGGGGGACATAGCCTGCCGGCTGACCTGATTATGATACAGATGGAGGACTTTGCGTAATTCTGGGGATGGACTGGTTGTCCGCTTACCACGCCTTGGTATACTGTTTTGAGAGGAAGATTGTCTTCTCCATGCCGGAGTTGCCTTCTTTCGAGTTTCACGGACAGCCAGTGGACGGAGGCTTCAGGTGCATTTCAGCACTTTGGGCGGCGAGACTTTTGAGCCAGGGGTGTGAGGGCTTCCTAGCTTGTGTGGTGGTAGAGCCCAGCCCTGTGGCAGACTTCCAGAGCATCCCGGTGGTCAGAGAGTACCCTGACGTGTTCCCAGACGAGTTACCAGGACTACCGCCCGAGCGTGAGATCGAGTTTGAGATCTCACTAGTACCAGGGACCAGGTCCATCTCCACCGCTCCATACAGGATGGCATCGCTTGAGCTACGAGAGCTCAAGTCTCAGTTGCAGGACCTTTTGGAGAAGGGTTTCGTGAGGCCCAGTGCATCTCCCTGGGGAGCCCCGGTACTGTTTGTGAAGAAGAAGGATGGTACCCTACGCCTTTGTGTGGACTATCGACAGCTGAATAGGGTCACCATCAAGAACAGATATCCGCTGCCAAGGATCGACGACTTGTTTGACCAGTTGCGGGGTGCCACGGTGTTCTCCAAGATCGACTTGAGGTCTGGATACCACCAGTTGAGGATCAGGGAGGCAGACTTCTCCAAGACAGCTTTCCACACCCGGTACCGACACTACGAGTTTTTGGCCATGCCGTTTGGGCTGACCAATGCCCCCACTGCTTTCATGGACCTGATGAACCGGGTGTTTAGACTGTACTTGGACCAGTCTGTGGTGGTATTCATTGATGATGTACTCATCCATTCTAGAGATCAGACGCAGCACGGGCAGCACTTGCGGATGGTTCTGGACACTCTGAGACGACGTAGGTTGTACGTCAAAGACAACAAGTGCGAGTTCTGGTTGAGGGAGGTGACCTTCTTAGGTCATGTGATCTCTGGAGACGGCTTGGCGATGGACCCAGCCAAGGTTGAGGCAGTGCTCAGGTGGGAGAGACCGCGTTCAGTCATTGAGATTCGCAGTTTCCTAGGACTGGCAGGCTACTACAGACGTTTCATCAGAGGCTTTTCACAGATCGCGCGTCCTATGACACAGTTAACCCGGAAGGACGTGCCCTTCACTTGGACAGACGCCTGTGAGGCTTATTTTCAGGAGCTGAAGGAGAGGTTGACTTCGGCTCCCATGCTCACCATCCCTGACAGTAGTGGCGGGTTCGTTGTGTACATGGATGCCTCCTTACAGGGGTTAGGAGGTGTGCTCATGCAGAGGGGTCATGTTGTCGCTTACGCTTCGCGGCAACTGAAGCTCCATGAGCATACCTACCCTACCCACGACCTGGAGTTGGCAGCTGTCGTCTTCGCGCTGAAGACCTGGAGGCACTACTTGTACGGTGAGACCTTCGAGATTTTCACAGATAACAAGAGCCTCAGATACCTTTTTGATCAGAAGGAGCTCAACATGAGACAGAGACGTTGGTTGGAGCTCCTGAAGGACTACGACTGCAGCATCTCCTACCACCCGGGAAAGGCCAATGTGGTGGCTGACGCCTTGAGCCGTAAGGCGCCCGCACACTTGGACAGTTTACAGTTACAGAGTTGGAGCCTTTTGGAGGAGGTGGGCAGTTGGCGACCCCTGGAGTTACGGGGGCACTGTGGGGCAGTGACGGTGACACGACAGACTAGGCCAGAGCTAATAGACCGCATCATCACAGGACAGATGGTCGATCCGTACTTGCAGTCCTTGCGCGACAGAGTACTGTTGGGAGACCCAGGGGACTTCTCTTTCACAGACCAGGTGCTGCGCCTGAGGGGACGGTTGTGCGTTCCCAGAGACGAGGAGCTGTTGAGAGAGCTCCTGACTGAGGCACACGGTTCCAGATTCACCATACATCCCGGAAACACGAAGATGTACCACGACTTGAGACGCGAGTTTTGGTGGAGGGGGATGAAGCGGGATGTGGGTGAATTCGAGCAGCAGTGCTTAGTGTGCCAGCAGGTGAAAGCCGAGCATCAGAGGCCTGCAGGGCCACTACAGCCGCTTCCAGTGCCAGAGTGGAAGTGGGAGAGCATCACCATGGACTTGGTGGTGGGCTTACCTGTTACCCAGAGAGGACACGATGCTGTTTGGGTAATTGTGGACAGACTGACGAAGACGTCACGATTCTTGCCGATCCGAGTCACTTTGGGACCAGCACAGTTGGCAGAGAGGTATATCCGCGACGTGGTACGACTACACGGAGTTCCGCGGGAGATCGTATCCAACCGGGATACCCGCTTTACGTCCCATTTTTGGGCTGAGTTTCAGCAGGCCCTGGGGATGCGGTTGAGGTTTAGTACAGCTTATCACCCCCAGATGGACGGACAGTCGGAGCGCACGATACAGACACTTAAGGACCTTTTGCATGCCTGTGTACTGGACTGGAGGGGCTCTTGGGAGGAGCACCTGCCCCTGGCGGAGTTTGCATACAACAACAGCTATCACTCGAGCATCGGCTTGGCTCCCTACGAGGGTCTGTACAGACGGAGGTGTACGGCACCCTTGAGTTGGGTTGAGGTGGGGACCAAGTGGGAGGTTGGCCCCAGGTTGATCCGGTAGAGTCAGGAGGTAGTTGAGCAGATCCACAGGCGACTCCACACTGTCAGGAGCCGATAGAAGAGCTACGCGGATCGGAGACGCAGAGAGGTGCAGTTCGAGGTTGGGGATCACGTCTTTCTTCGTGTTTCGCCCATGAAGGGCCTGCAGCGGTTTGGGTGAGAGGGAAGCTCGTGCCGAGGTTTGTGGGGCCCTTTGAGGTCCTGGAGTGGGTTGGACCCGTTGCTTACAGGCTTGCCCTCCCTCCCCAGCTTTCTAGTGTGCACAACGTGTTCCACGTGTCCAACCTCAGGAAGTACATAGCCTATCCCAGTCACGTACTGAGTCACGAGGGCGTCGAGGTGGGCGACGACCTGACCTACCCCTAGCGGCCAGTGCAGATTCTTGACCGAGCCGTCCGCAATCTGAGACGAAAGCAAGTACCCCTGGTGAAGGTTTTGTGGAGGAGCCAGCGGTACGAGGAGGCTACCTGGGAGCCTGAGGCGGCAATGCGGGAGCGGTACCCGGAGCTCTTCGAGGGTACGTCTTTTCGGACCGGCTTCGGTGCTCTTTGAGTTTGTTATGTTTATTATGGCATTTTTCCTGCACCCTAGTTAGCGCAAGTTTCGGGAACGAAACTTCCTTTGAGTTTGTTATATTGTTACGAACGCAGCTTCAAAACGTCTTTTAAGACGTCTGGGAGCTGGCCCAGGCGTCTGGGATTTGATTTTCCACGGCACGGTGGTTTCCGTCTGCGTGCCTGCGCGCGCAAACCTGCAGATGCTCTTTTCCCCTCTCACCTTCGTAGGCGCTGCTCTCTCTCTCTCTCTCTCTCTCTCTCTCTCTCTCTCTCTCTCTCTCTCTCTCCGCGCGGCTTTAAAAAGCCACGCCCTCTCCCTCACTCTCATCACCTCCGCTCCCTTCCTTTTCACCTTCCAGCCGGTGCGCGAGTGCGACCGCGAGCGAGCGACGACAGCGACAGCCGCGGTGAGTGCGGGAGGAGGTGCTGCGCTAGGGAGGAGGCGCGCGGTCGTGAGGGAGAGCTTGCCGGGGCTTCTAGAGCCGACCGGCGGGGGCGCAGCTGGCGCGGAGTGACCCGGGAGGCCTGCTGCAGCTCGAGCAGCAGGCGGACGAGGCGCAGCGCGGCCGTGCGTCGCGGGCGGAGGGCGAGTCGCGCTCTGATTCTGGAAGTTTTTCCAGAATCAGACGTCTGGGTTTCCAACCAGACGACGGGGAAGACGTCTAGAGGACTGTCCAGACGTCTGAAAGGTAAGTTATTTTCGTACCTTCTTCCTTTCCTTCGACCGTCCGTACTGAGCACGAGGATGGGTATGCGTAGGTTCTGAGATTCGCTTCCAACGCGAATCAGACGTCTGGCAGCGGTGCCAGACGACTGGAGGGACTTCCAGACGTCCGGGGTGACCATCGGACGTCTGGGAACTAGGCCAGACGCCCCCGCAGGCTTCTGGACGTCTGACAGACTACGCAGGACAAGGTACCATCTGATCTCCATTTTTAAGACGTCTGGAAGAAGTTTTAAACGTCTGATTTTGCACTGTTTCATCGTTTTCGACCCGTTTAGGACCCGTTCGGAGTCCGTTTTCTGCGTTTCGAGTTCCGTCCTTTTCGGAATAAGATCCTCTACCCGTCTACAATGATTAGATACTGTTTTGAGAAACTCCTTGTGTTTGATCCTTGTGATAGGACCCCGTTCCATTGTAGTCTCGGGGGTTGCGGAGGTACGCAGGATTCCCGACCACGCCCCCAGTACTCCTGTTGTAACTGGTAGAGTGGCTTTTAAGTTTATTAGTATAATCTGCTAAATTATGGAACCATAAATAGAACCTAGGACATTGCATGAATCCTAGGAATGAGAAACTAGAATGAATTGTAGATCCTAGGGTGTTGCATGAATCCTAGGACTGGAAAACTAGATTATATGATAGATCCTAGGGTATGGCATGAATCCTAGGATGGGAAAAACTAGTGGAATATATGAATACTGCAGTCTTGGAAATGCGGAAAGGAAATAATAGCTACCTGTAAATTGATTTAACAGCTGCATGTTATGAATAAATGAGCATGATTGAGAATATGGGATATATGAACGTGAAACTGGAAAAGTGAAACCTGAATGTGCTGAGTTAAAAGAGCTGGAACCTTACGGGGAATTAGGAGTAGAACTCCTGGAAAGTGAATGAAATAGAATTGGGGAAGCGAGCTGGCCTTTGAGTACGGAGTACCAAGGAGAGAGACTGTCCCCCTGTTTAGTGTAGAGCGGAGCTAGCCGCCCCAGGGACCCGGGGTTAGGTCTGGCCACTTTGTACCGACTTGCTGGCCCTCGTGTACGTAGTACCGAGGAGAGCTACTAGTGTAAGGAGAGCATTAGACACCCCACAGGCCTCGGGGTCCTGCTAGCCTCCTACACCGACTTGTTAGGCCCACTAGGGCAAACCAGGGTAGTCAAGCGAGGGTGCGCGGACTGTGGAGGGGCAAGGCCCCTGTTTGGTTACTATGGAGGGGTTGGACCCCTGTTTCTGAGAGGGCTCTGAACTGTACTGGTTCCGTGTTGTACTTTGGGCGCACCCGTTAACGGAAACGACTGACCGCGTGCCAGTGCGGGTTAGCTATCTGTGCGTTTATCGCGCGTGCCGTAGTCACCGTTACGTCTGTCCGTGACCTTGGGGTGGTTGACTGAGAGTAGGATCACCACGGGGGACTCTCCCGGCCAGGAGAGCACCACGTGTTACTTCTACTGTTCAGAAAAGACTGCAATCAAGATCGTTCCCACGAGGAATATTCGAGATCAAGTGAAGGATCTGAGAAATAGATAAATATTGAAACAATAGAAAGACGTAAATAAAGGAAGAAAGAAAATAAAACAGCTACTGTACACTTTACTGTTTCTTTAGTTTAGCTGCCACTCTACTCAGCGTTTCGCTGACGTGTTACACTCGTTACTTTTCAGGACCAGGTGTTAAGCAGCCAGGGTCAGTGGCTGCAGAGGACGCTAGGCCGAGTAGGGTCCAGTAGAGTTACCACTGTTCTTTTGTACCCCTTTTGTTTCCGCTGTAGTGAGTAGTTTTTGTTACTCTCTGTACTTTTCTTTACTCGTAGTTCTTGTTATGTTATAAATGTTGTTCTACTATTGTGGTGGTACATGCTGTAGTAGTTCTTTTTCTTACTGCTGTTTTTTGTTACTGCTAGTTATATTTCATGTTGAATGTGGTTTATTTTATTGCTCTTTTGGTTACTTCCTCGTTGGACGACTAGGTCTTGGGATTAGTCGAGTCGGTCCGGTTCTCGTGTCTCGTAGGGACTCGGGAATCGGGTTGTTACAGCAGGCATGAAGAAGCTCGCGTGCTCACTCCAGGTTGCGCTACTCCAGCTAGAAGAGCCCCAAGTGTGCGAAAGCATCCCATGACCCCTTCGCACCTAGCAATCGAGGGCTAAGTCGACCGCAGCTGCATCAATCGCACAGGTGTTCCTTCTGCACACGTGCGAAGAAGCTGGTGGGACTTTAGTCCCACCTCGAAAGTTTTCGACGCAGGAGAGTCCTTTAAGTTGTTTTTGTGTTTCTTGCTTACCGCCTCAGAACACGGGGTGAGGTCCCTTCGCCCACTCACCCGCCTCGTCCGCGACCCACACTACGCGGACCTGGCCGACCTGTTTACCCTGTACTCCTCGCGCACCACCCACACCAGTGAACCAAGACCCGGGTGCGCGTAACCCGACCCAAATACCCGATTGGCTGGCTTTGGGAGAGCAAAGAGAGAAATACAGAGAGAGCGTACGCGGGGGAGGGTAGGGGTAGGTTTTGCGCTCGTGTGTGTGCAGGGAGCGGCTAAGGAAGGGAAGCTGAAGAAGAAGTTGCAGGAAGGAAGGTAGCCAAGGGAAGGAAGTTGAAGACTGGAGAGCAGAAGCTGAAGAAGAAGGAAAGAAAAAGAAGAAGGTAGAGGAAGGAACCAAGGAAGAAGAGGAGGCGGCGCAACAGAGAAGGTCAGAAGAAGAAAAAGACAAGGGAGTGCAGTAGAGAAGAAGAAGAAGAGACGTGGCTAAAGACGAAGAAAGAAGAAGAAGCCCAGAAGGCCGAGCAGAGAAAGAGACTAGGAAGAAGAAGCTGTAGATGCAAGGAAAAGAAGAAGATAGGAGCAAAAGTTGAAGAAAGAGAAGTCGCAGAGAGGAAGAGAAAAAGAAGCCAAGAGGAAGAAGAACCAGCAGAAGCACTGTAGCAAATGGCAGTTTAAGTCGTCTGACATTGGAGTCAGACGTCTGGAGAGAGAAAGAGAGAAGAAAAAGAGAACAAGTTTCCTTTCGTTTAGTGTTTTTTGTAAAATAGTATATATATATATATCCAGATTGTAAATTGTGATTTTGTACGCTTCTAAAATCTAGTGTTGCTCCCTGAGTTCGACCTCAAAAAGTTTCTATTTTTCGAGTAATAAAATATACATAGTGGTAGTTGAACCATACCAGTACCCCATGCCACAGTGCAGACTGCAAGGAGCTAGCACACAACTTAAGGTCGCAGGTCGTGGGGATCGAGGCACTAGTGTGTAGCTCAAGGGCGTGTGGGGGCGGTGCTCAATTTTCGCATGCATGGCTTCGTGTGCACAGATTTCACAAGCGTGGGTTTTGTTTTTATGCGAGTTCAAGACCTAAACGTACTCGAATTCGTGCGAGTAAATACTTGTTGAAAAGGAACTGCCTTTCTCCATCATATGGTGTCGTTTTTGATACTGTTGGAGCATTTTTGAGTACTGAAAAATTCATTGGAGCTTAAAATAGCTCTGTTTGACATCTCGTGAACCCGTTTGTATGATAGGAGACCAACCCGGGAGCTACGCGATCCCCGAAGGAGAGCCACAGCGTAGCAAAAGCATAGGCGGTCCCCTATATCTCCTGATAATCAGGGTAGAGTGGTCTCGTTCATCATCCCCTTACTTAATAAAGTTTAGTTATATTTTACCATGATTGATGAACAGTGTGGGCAATTGTTTGATGTGCACACATCTAATTGGTTTAAAATGTCTATTTATGCATGTTCCTAGTGTCATAGAAGCATCATGCATTATAAATATTGCATAACATGCATCATCATGCATTTAGGTTAATTTTTATAAATTGTATAGTAATTTGTCTCTTTTTGTGATTAGGGGATAGGACGATATTTATCTAGGCCTTGAATTGAAGATCCAACCGTATGGATTTGATTAGGGCACAATCAGAGTTCAACGCCTCTGAGATTGCCCCGATCGGACATCTGAAGCATCAGATGTAGTTTGAGGAATATCAAAAGCCAAGGGGCAAGGTAGTGAAAATCCAAACTTCAGACGACAAATCCAACAACATGGATGGATTCAGATCGATGATTGCAGCCCAACGATGCGAAAATTGACCCAATCTGACATCCGTGGCACTACCTACGAGTAAAAGAAGATGGACGGCTATGATGGTGCCATGTGGCGCCATCCTAGCCACCCAATGCTGCCGGCCTTCCTCTTCTCATCAAGCTCCCCTCGATCTCAGCCGTTGGATCTTCATCCAATGGCTGAGAGTGCGAGGAGCTTTAAAACCAAAACATGACACAAGTACGAGAGTGGCGCAATGGTTGGAGGAGGGGCTCCTAAGCCATGGGCGCATGTTTGATCCCCGCCAATGGGAATTATGCGCACAGCTGTGAGCTCCAGTCGATTAGAGCCACACGATCCTCATCAAACGATGGCAACTTCTACACATGGCACGCAGAGATGCACGTGCGATTCGATGCGTTAGTCTGTGAGAAATCGCATGCGTGGTGAGAAGATCTGAGGTGCGCTCTTGTGTGCAATCATGGCCCCAAGATCAAAGATCAACAGCCATTGAGCTAGTCGGTCACGCACCAACCAGGTGACCGGCTAAGTGAGAAACCAGCCGGTCATGCACAGGTGTGCGCCTCTCCAAGCGATGAGGCCTCAGCAACCAGTTCGCTTGTACATTGATCGGCTAGCTTCTTAATTAGTCGATGATAGCCTCCTCATGCGTGTGAAGATCCAGCAGGTTAAGACATCACCAACGCACATTGGCTGTCCGATCTAGATTTCGAGCGAGCTGAGAACGCGATGAGCGTTGCCTTCGGATCGTTTGATTCTCATCAGATGAATGATGTGTTTCCTTACTCAACTCAGTAATTAAGTTAATTTTACTTAATTAAGAGTAGAGAAAAGTCACTTAGGTTAACTCGAAGTTATGTTGATTAGTAGTATATGGTTGAATTAACCTATCATTTTAGAAATTTTTACTGGTTGAGTCCAGGTCATTCGCTGGGAGGTATAATTCATTCTAAATTCACCAATTATCTTTTATTTTCTTTATAAGTTTAGGAGGTATATTTAAGTTAATTTTAAGAACATGAATTTTGCCAAAATATTTAAACTATAAAGAATATACAAAATTCTATATGAAAATACATTTACTCAAATGATGTACTTTATTAACAAGTAAACATGTTAGTTTTCTATTTTATTTCAAAAGAAATAAGGCAATAAGAGTTGTTCTATTAAAACATGACTTATTACAACATTTAAAAACAAAAGGAAATTTAAAATAATGCAAGAAAAATAAATTCTTTTATTTATTTCTTCAGCCTCTATTTCTTCTTCTCTCTCTCTTTCTTTCTCTTCTTTTACTTATCCTTTATCTTTTACTCTCTCTCAAGCTCTTTTCTTTCCTCTCTTCTGCTCCTACCTCTTCCTTTCTCTTCCCTTAGTCTTCTTCTTTTGTTCCTTAGTTCCCGTAATGTTCATGCCTGTTCTTCTTCAATACTTTGTCTCTATGTCTTTAGCCATTAGCTCCTCTTTCCTTTGAACCATCAGTTGAATCAGTTTTTTTTTACTTTTTAACCAAAAATTATTTTATTTGCGGCGAGGTCCTTTCGAGGATACACAGCATCCTAAGATCAGGGTGGGACCGAACCCTACTCGGTCGTCGCCTGATTTAATTAGGTTCGATTTCAGTTTATTTTTCGGTTCACAAATTCGGGCCAATCCGGCTCAACCGCCTCCCAGGGCCACAGTCCCTCACGCCCACTCAGGCACACACCCGCAGGCACACACATGCCCACACAAACACACACAGATATGCTCACAAGGTTAGATGTTCAGATCACGTCGAGCGCTTGACGACTAGCATGCCAGTACAACAAATTCCTTTTGTTCCCATGTGCGTGCTCGTAGTAAACTGATGTGGGACTATGTTCCCCCTCCAAACCCAACTTCAATCGACGATTTCTCCTAGCTCAGAGCTTCGTTCCAAGTGATTCAAAGCCTGTTGGAAAGCTCTTGAGTAGATCTACAAGGTTGCAGGGTTAATTTTAAGATAAGAGGATATTTTCCTCTTCGATTTGAAGAGTGAAATAAGGGGGTTCCTACAGGTTAAAATGCCTGGAAAGTGAAATTTATGTTTACAATGTCTACAGAATAGATTTTCTAGCTCATTTAAAGGTCAGAACAGTTTATACAAATGATTCCGCAGCTTCAGAAGTGGGATTTGAAGCTCTTAAAGCTTCAAGCAATACAGAGAAGCTTCAAGCTTCTCTGTAAGCTTCAGAGAACGAAATTTACAACTTAAAATGTGCAACAGACACTTAAGAACATATATAACTGATTAAAATAGATTCTAAGGGTTAAAATTGACTCAATTGGACAAGATTTCTGATTAAATTTCACCCAAATGATACTGCTATCAGTTTGGGTTCGAAAACAACCCAAACTGGTAGTGATTAAATTCCAACAAAATACATGTCTGAGCTCAGTTTGATCACTCTAAAATTTTCCAATAAATTCTCAGGAACAACTCTAACTCAATTTTTCAGTTCGAGCTCAGAATTAGAATATTAGACTCATGTTTGACTATAAAGGCTTAAAATTTGACTTTATGTTTAAAGCCTTCTTACAAGGAATTAAAACCTCAAATAGCATCTCCTCAACATCAGGAATTCATTCAAACCCTCAGATAGGTGTTCTAACCCTAGAAATTAGGGTTTCAGGCTCATCGCCTGAGATCCAAAACCACTTTGTTCGTTAGAGCAATTGAAAGATTATTTCACAGATTTGAAGACATGAATAGCTTCAGTGCACTGCTCTGAAGCTCCTAGGTTCACTAAATGCTCCTCGGACCTATCTATCAGACTTCTCCAACTTCGCCGAAGTTGGAGAAGATGAAGACCCAATCTGAGCTCCAGACACTTAATCTTCAAATAAATGACCTCAGACTAATCAAGAATCAAAATTGAACCATTCTGGAGCTTCTCAACAAGTTCTAAAGGCTGAAGGTCGAAAATGACTCGTCGGAGCTCGTTGGAGCTCCGGTGAGTCCAAAAAAAGAACAAACTGTGTACGGATAGGTAAAACGTGCCATTTTTTATCTAAAAAGGTTTCTGAGGTTGCAAGGAACCTCAGGGACTCAATTAATTCTTCATTTGTTCATTAAAACTAAGATTTAACAGTAAGTCCATTTCTTTAAGAATTTGAGTTGGATTAGGCTCAGGACTTGTTTTACCACTCAATTGAGTGGTTAAAACAAGTCAACAAGTATTTACGATCATAAATATATATAATTAAGGTTTTGCATTGCTCTTGAGTTGCCATGGACAGCGAGCTCAGGAGTTTAATTAAAAATTGGGCGTTTAAGTTATATGTGATAATTCTACATATTATAGTGTCAATTAGGGTTCTTAAGTGATGAATAAGTGATGAAGGACCCTATGAAGGTGGAATTAGCTCGACTACTGTCGCCATGGATAGTGATAGTAGTTGATGGAGGTGAAAGGTGATTTAGTCAATTAAATGATCAATTAAGTGTTTAAATGGATTAGAAATGGTCGTGGATGAAAGAAGGTGGACAGCGATTTCAAAAGACAAAACTAGGGTTCTGGAGAGGTCAAGGAGCTCGCCGGAGTCGGAGAAGATGACAACTGAAATCTAGAATTAACTCTAATCTAACTAACTATCTAACTAACTAAGCTATCCTACTCCTACTCTTACTCCCAATCTACTGTTACCTGGACGAAGGGGTCAATAGGGCTCTGTCGAAGGTTCATAGCAGATGACGAAATCAGAGGGTGTAGATGAAGATCTCCAGCAGGTGGATTTGAGGTGAAGCAGAGGACTCCTTGGTCGGCGCCTGTGTCCAAAGACGCGGCTGACCACGGCGGATCTCCTTGGCTGATCAGAATGGATGGAGGAAGTCGGAAAGTGAGATGGAAAGTTGTCGGAGTTTCGAACGAATAGCCTATCGAAGTCGGCTGCAGTATTAGAAGAGGGAAGGGAGCCAACTTGAGAGAAATCGGAGGGGTAAGAGGGTATTTGTAGTTGTTGGCGATGAAGAGAGTGGCGAGGTCTGGACGAAAAAGGAGCTTGAGGAGCTTAACCTTCGGCGTCGTCTTCAACGACGGTGAGGTTATCTCCCACTGAAAATTAGAATTTCTGGTTAATCTAAACCGGTGGATGAAGATGGGGTGGTGAGCGCAAGCTGTAAGAGCTTGGAGAAAGAAGGGTGATGTTGACAGGGCGGTGATCAAGCGGTGGCATAACTCTCCGTCGATAACCGCCCAAACATATGAAGAAGAAGAAGAAGAACACGAAAAGCGACCTATATGAAATGAAGCTTAAGGACCTGTGTGAGAATTAAGGACCCGATTATAATGAGTTTTAAGGGCCAAAATGTAAACTCAGGTTTTGAAGGTTTATTTTAACTTAAATCTTTTTCAACCTTTTATATATATTAGTAAATAAGGTAAATATTATGTTTTCACATTAAATTTACATTTTTGACCTTTTAAAGTTAATTTATTAGATTAAGTAAAATTACTTAAGTTATTATATACTTAGGTATACATTATGTTTGAGTTACTTAACTTATTAATTAAGGGAATGGTTAATAGGATTTCGAGTCCAATTATTAAATAAATTGTTAATAATGTAAATTGAATGATAAAATACCATTTTAAACTTATTTTAAAGTTCTTTACTAAATATCCCTTATTCTATAATTGTTACGACCCGGTTCCCGAATCTCTACAAGACACGAGATCAGACCGACTCGACTGATCCCAAGACCCAGTTGTCCAACGAGAAAGTAACCAAAAAGTAGTAAAATAAATCACATTCACCATGCTAGCAACTAACAGTAACAAAAGTACAGCAGTAAAGAAGTAAACTACTACAGTACACACCATCACTACAGTAGGAAAGTAAACGAGTACAGGAATATAAAGTTCACAATGAAAGAGTACAGAAGTGTAATAAACTACTTACTACAATAGGAAATGGAGTACAACAGAAAGCTACAACTACTGGGCTTTACTGGGCCCAGCACCCTCTGCAACCGTAGGCTCTAGCTGCTCAACACCTGTACCTGAAAAGGGTTATGAGTACACGAAATCAGCGAATGCTGAGTAGAGTGGCAACCAACTAACTAAAACAGTAAAGGTGGACAGGTAGCTATTGTTTTTCAATTTATTTCTTTCTTTAACTAATTATTCTTTCTTTCACCACTTTATTTACTTATCAGGTCTCTTTCTTGATCTCGAATGTTCCCCATGGGAACGATCTTGATTGCAGTCTTTTCCGAAGAGTAGAAGTCGCACGTGGTGCTCTCCTGGCCGGGAGAGTCCCCGTGGTGGTCCTACACCCAGTCAACCACCCCAAGGTCACGTACGGACGTAACGATGACTACGGCACGCGCAATAAGCGCACAGGTAGCTACCCTGCACTGGCACACGGTCAGTCATTTCCGTTAGCGGGTGCGCCCAAAGCACAGTACGAAACTAGTATAGGGAATAACCTTCTCAGTAACAGGGGTCTAGTCCCTAAGAACCAAACAAGGGTCTCGCCCCTCCACAGTCTGCGCACCCTCGCCTGACTACCCTGGTTTGCCCAGTGGGCTTAACAAGTCGGTGTAAGGCGGCTAGCTGAACCCCGATTCCCGTGGGGTGGCTAGCTCTCTCCCTACACTGGTAGCTCTCCCTGGTACAGTGTACACGAGGGCCACCGATGCAAAGTGGCCAAACCCACCCCGGGTCTCAACCCGAAAGGCGGCAAGCACCCCTCTACACTAAGAGGTAACGTGCGCTTCCCTTGGTGCCACGTACTCAAGGACAAGCACACTTCCCAAAGCATTTTCCAGATCTATTCCATGTATTTCCAGGAGCTCAACTCCTATTCCCCCGTAGGGTTCATGCTCATATTCCTCAGGCCATTCCATATCAGGTTTCATCATTTCTATTTCCATTCTCAGGTTATACACATGCAACTGGTGATTCTATCATTCATATTTCTATATCCAGGTTATTCACAGGTAGTTCGTGTTTCCAACATTCACCTTTCCATTTCCAAGTTATATACATGCAGCTCATATTATGTCATTCCACGGTACGACATGAAAGATACATTCAGCAGTTAACTAACACAAATATTACATATTTCGCAGGCAATTGTTATTCATTTACAGGCAACTGTTCTCATTCTATCTACTCATTCAAGACTGCAACCCATACATTCAATACAAACATTCTAGTATTTCTAGTCCTAGGATTCATGCTATATCCTACGATCTAATCATCCATTCCACACATGTATTCAGGTTTGTAATTAAACTAGGGAAGGCCACTCTACCAGTAAACCCAGGAGTAATGGAGGCTTGATCGGTAGGTCTACGTGCCTCAGCAAACCCCAAACCCGCAACGGAACGAGGTCCTATCACAAGGATCAGTCACAAGAGACTACTCAGAACAGTATAGAAAGTATTCCAACAAGTAGAGGAAAACATACGAGAAACAACGATATCTTAATTGCGAAAATCAGACCTCAAACGGACCTTAAACGGGTCAAAAACAGTAATTCTGACTCAAATCAGACGTCTGGAACACCTTCCAGATGTCTTAAAAGAGTCCAGAGCCATACCTCAGTTCTGCGCTATTCCTCAAATGTCCAAGAATTCCTCTGGACCGTCTGGACCCAGTTCCAAACATCCGCCACCTCTCCGGACATCTGGAAATGCTTCTCGTCATCTGGTGCCTCGCCTAGACATCCGAACTGCGTGGGAGGGCGTGTCCCACACCTTCCCGAAGCGAATCCTGCATGCGTCAACGAAAATCTTCTCAATAAGGCACGAAACAGCGCCTCGGCGGAACGACCTGCATGGCCGTATCCGCAAAGAAGATGTACGTTGCGAAGCTTACCTCTCTGTCGTCTGGAACCTCCTCCAGACGTCGTCTGCGTCGTCTGGACGTTGATCCAGACGTCTGACTTTGGGAAAAACCCAAAACCAGAACCTGCCTTCGCCTTCTTGCGTCGCGCGTGGCCACGCCGTGCCCGCTCGCTTGCTGCTCCGGCTGCAGCAATGTCGGGGAGGACCTCCTTGACACACTCCTCCGCCCTGCGCATGCGCCGACCGGCCGTGAGCTCCCCGGCAAGCTCCCACGCGAGCTCGCAAGCCTTCTCTCCTCTCCTTCTCATGCTGCTCCTTCTCTCCTCTCACGACGCTCCTCTCTACCGCTCTTACTCGATTGCACTCACTGGAGGGTAGAGGAAGGGGTGGCTGGAAGTGGGGGGCGGTGTGAGGGAGAGGAGGGGGGTTATATAAGGGGTGGGGTTAGGGTTTGTGTTGGGCGAGAGGAGAGAGGACAAGAAAACGAGGGTCGCGTACTGTCTGCGCGTACGCGCGCAGACGCGAGCTCGTACACGAAAATTTCGATTTCCAAACGTCTGGGAAGGTGTCCTGATGTCTGACCAGACGTCTGACCCAAGCTCCAGACGTCTTAAGGGGCTCAAATAGCACGGGTCTTAACAATAATTAACCCTTATATATTTATAACCTTAGCTAATTAACTAGGAAGACTAGTTAATTAGGGGTAACTAGAGATCATGATGAGTCTCTCATCAATGAACAAGAGACATCTGGCAAGAAATCAATGCACGCCTGTAGCGTGCGTGCTCTTCAAACGTGCGAACGTAGGAGTGGGAGGCATGGCCCTTGTCTCATGCCATGAACACACGATCCTATGGCCTAAAATGACCATTTTAACCCTCTCCAAAAACCTATAAAAAGAGCCAACATTCTCTCCATTTTCTTCATCTCTTCCTTCATCTCTCAACCTCCCAAAGAACTAAGAACAACGTTCTCAAGCTCGCTCTAGTGCTCCTTAGCTACTGGAAGCTCCGCTAGAGTTAAAAATCAAAATTTTTCACTTCTCACCTCCTTTCGCAGAGCTCTTGCTAGCCGTCCTCTCACCCCTATTCTGGAAGCATATCTTGGGACGTCGATGCCTTGCCTTATCCTCGACTCTTCCAGGTTCACCCTCCTTCCTCCGTCTTCGCTCTCCTTCCTCCAGGTGTTGTCCATTTGGCTCGTCTTCTAAGCATTCGTCGAGAAGGATAATTTCTCATCCTCTATCTTTTTATCGCTTTTTAATATAGATTTACATCTTTTTAGTTGTAGAAATTAGTTCTAAGTGACATTATCATAGCTATAAAATTGTTATTCTCTCTCTGTCTCTCTTGTTTATATTCAAGCAGTTTAGTTGCCATTATTAATGTTTCCTTTTTAAAAAAAATACAAAAAAATATAATTGCAGATATAATCAACGTAGTCTCCTTGTGTTCGACTCGGGACTCAGCAGAATTTTGGTTAAAAATTATTTGGTAGTGGATTTTCTTGTGAATTTTACGACGACTTGGATTTTTCAAACTCAACTTTTTGCAATGAAAATCTCGTTTATCATTGTTGTTCTCTTTTGTTATCTCTAATTATTCAGTATTATGCATTTGGCATGGATTAGACCCTAGTTGGGTCATATCATGCTCGACCCTGAATGGGCCTGGTACAACTTTATGTGCACACATGATTAGCACTTGGTTTGAATCGTGTGGAATGTCTACCAAGTAACCTTTGGAGCAACCCCACTAGGGTTTTTATATGTGAACCTTAGGAAGGAAAGCTTGATGCACTCCCTAATCACATCACATGCTTGATTTAAGTTTTCTATCTATGAATGTCAATTACTCGTGTGATATCATGGACCATGATTGACATAAAATAAATTGCTGAAATGGATGATGCTGATAGTGTTAGTAACCACCTAAGATTTGATCCTGAATCCTAACGACAACTAAAAATATTGCTTGTTGTACCGGGAGCTGAAATGTGCGAACTCATTAGTAATCAAATTAGGGATGGATTTTTTGAACACTAAGGCAAAAATTTGAGATGTTGTAAGTATGAAATGGAATCTTAATGGTAATGACGAGATGGAAATGGAAATGTGGGGGCTTAAGTGGCTAGCTGTTGGTTTTAGTGCAGGAATGAGATGGCCCTCGGGTACACGTATACTGAGAAGAGTTGACTATCCCATCGTGTAGGGATAGAGCTGACCTCCTCAGGTAAGGACTCGGAGTAGGTACAACCTTCCTACATCGACTCATGTTGGGTCCATAGGGTCAATTGGGATAGTCGGATGAGGGTACGTAGACTTGTGAGGGGCGCGACCCTACTCAGTTATGTGTCATACGATTTAGCGCGTAATTGTTAGCAGAAATGACTGACGCACGCCAGTGCGGGGTAGCCCCACGTGCATTTATCACGTGTCGTAATCACCACTATGCTGTGACAATGACCCCAGGGTGGTAATCTGGGTCTAGAACAGGCATAGGGTGCTCTCTCAGCTAGGAGAGCGTCATGTGTGTGTCCTGCATCACGGGGATATTGTAACAATATTGAAATGACCTGTTGCCTTTTTAGTCGGATAAGATGTCTGGAGTTTCGGTCAGATGTCTGGACACTGGCCCGGATGTTTGAAAGTGGGAATTTTCGTGCATCCCTTTGCGCTCTGCACACGGGCGACGTGCAGAGCTTCTCTCTCCTCCATGCCCCTCACCCCTTAAACCCTAAACCCACTCTATTTAAACCCCCCTTCTCTTCTTCTCTCCACCCTCACACCACTCTCCATCCACCACCACCTTCAGCATCTCCTTCTTGCGGCCGTAGCGAGGGAGAACGAGAGTGACGAGAGAGAGGGACAGCGAGGGAGAACGAGAGGGGGAGAGAGAGGAAGAAGAGTGTGAAGGTCGAAGGACCTTTGGGAGCTCAATGGAGCTCGCACGACCGGTGGCGAGTGCACGTGCAAGGAGGAGGTGCTCGGGGGGGCAACCTCCCGACCCTCTACAACTGTTGAAGCTGCTGCGGTGCGCTGCGGGCGACGTTGTGAGGAGAGGAGCGTCGCGGAGGAGGTTCTGGAACTGGAAGTTTTCTAGTATCAGATGTCTGGAGTATCGTCCAAACGGCTGGCGAGGCACCAAGATGTCTGGAGCTGAAGCCAGACGTTTCACGCGAGATACATATCATCCTGCGCTACTTTCCGCCATGCAGATTGTAGTGCAAGAGATGTTGGGCTAAATATGTGCCTGCGATTTTTGTAAGCAAGTGAGGGTTTTGGGAAGACACGCGGTGTGCTTTTTTAAATACTTTTGGACGTCTGATCACGTCACCAGACGTCCGGAGATACTTCCAGATGATTGGAGGCCTTGTCCGACATCTGGAGCTGCCCACAAACGGTCGCGGAGGGAGTCTAGACGTTTGAAGCAGCCGTAGGAATTGCAAGGTGAGATCTGACGTCTTTTAAGACGTTTAGGACAGTCCCAGACGTCTGATTTTGGGTAGTAACCGTGTTTTTGGCTCGTTTAGGGCCCAAACGGAATCGAATTTCCGCAAACGAAGTACCGCTGTTTTCCACTCGAGTTTCTCTACGTGTTCATGTTGAGTATCTACTGTTTTGAGCTCGTCTGATGTAAATTAGTCGCTGGTACAGGTTACCAGCCGGTGGCGTGTTCGGGGCCCGCAGAGACGACGAGATCTGCGGTGTAGGCCCCCATTCCTCCCGTGATACCCGGTAGAGTGGTTTAATTCAGTTGTTAATATTTAAGTAAGAATGTACTTGTTTGGAATAATCGGATCGAACTCTAGGATGTAGAATGAACCTTAGGGTAGAAATGTATGAGCATGTTTTAAGCTGTACTGTTTACTTGAGTGCATGTTTAAAATAAATTGCTAGCAAATGGTATTAGTGTAATTATGAGATGCATGTTAAAATTCGAGTTGCCTGTATGTGAATGAGGAAGTGAACGGTAAAACCACAAGTTGCATGTAAATGATTGAGAATTAAATTATGAAAACACGAGCTGCCTGTATATGGATGAGGAATGAGTTGTGAAACATGAGATCTGAATATGGATAAATGAGATAAATAATGAGCATGAACCCATAGGAAATTAAAAGTAGAACTTCTGTGTATGAAAGGAATCTGAAATGTAGACGGGAAGTGAGCTGGCCCTTGTGTACACGGTACGAAGGAGAGCAACTGTCTCTTTTAGTGTAGAGGGGGAGTTAGCCACCTCTTGGGTTGAGACCCGGGGTAGGACTGGACACTCTACACCGACTCCCTTGGTCCTCGCGTACGTGGTACTGAGGTGAGCTACTAGTGTAGGGAGGGAGCTAGCCACCCCATGAGGTCCGGGGTTAAGCTAGCCACCCTACATTGACTTTGTTAGGTCCGAGGGGCAAACTAGGGTAGTTGGACGAGGGTACGCGGACTGTGGAGGGGCGAGACCCCTGTTTGGTTCTGAGGGGTGATACCCCTGTTCTGAGAGGGTAAGGCCCTATACTGTTCTGTGCTGTACTTTGGGTGTGCCCGCTAGCGGAAACAACTGACTGCGTGTCAGTGCGGGGTAGCTACCCGTACGCTTATCACTCGTGCAGCAATCATTGCTACGTCTCGACAGTGACCTCAGGGTGGTTGACTGGGTGTAGGACTACCGTGGGGGACTCTCCCAGTCAGGAGAGCACCACGTGTACCTTCTACTCCACGAAAAAGACTACAATTAAGATCGTTCCCACGAGGAATAAGCAAGATCAAGAAATACTTGGATACTTTGAGAAATAGATGAACCAGAAATACATAAATGAGATAAATAGAAATGAGAATAAAACCTGCTTGTTGTTTTTACTTTACTTGCACATAAATAATGTAAACACCACTCTACTTAACGTTCGCTAACTCCATCTTTTCGTAACCTTGTTCAGGACCAGGAGTTGAGCATCCCAAGTTTCCGACTGTAGAGGGAGCTAGGCCTAGCCAAACCCAGTCGTAGTAGTTTTCTTTCAAGCTCTTTTGTTTCTATTGTAGTTGTGAGTACTGGACTTTAAAATTACAGTTATTGTTACTTTCTATTTCCTGTTGTTGTTGTGGTGGCATGTATTATTTTTGAGATAGTTGTTCTACTTTCCCTTACTGTTTTATTTTTCCTTCAGTTTAGTTATATTGCATGTGTGACTGTGATTTATTTTCCTGCTTTTGGTTATTTCTCGTTGGATGACTAGGTCTTGGGATTAGTCGAGGCGAGCCGGTCTTTGATCCTGTAGGGATCCGGGAGCCGGGTTGTAACAAATATCATTTCGCTAAGGAACATGTGAAATAAGAGGAAGATGATCCTATGCTAGAATGCTTTGGAAATCAAATAATAAGTAATTAATGGACCAATAAAAAATGCGTATAGAACTATTTCTTTTCCCTTTCAGCTTCACTTACACGTTTACCGTAGTCTTGCCATTCTACTTATTTTTTTGTTAACGTCTACTGTTTGTACCCAAGTAAGGGGACTGAGCAGCTTGCCCCACCGACTGCAAAGGGAGTTAAGTCCAGCCGAGCCTAACCTTAGCCTTAACTGTCGTTCTTCCTGCTATAGCACGTTCTATTTCCTCATTGTAGTAGCTAGATTTGGATCTACTAGTTTTGTTTCCTTGATGTTTTCGTCTTTTGTGATGGCTATGTTGTCATGTTGGTACACTACTTTCATCTCTCAGAATGGATGTTAAGTCCTTCTGTTGTTTAATTATTTTCTTGCTATAATGAATGTGTGAAAATATTATGATTTTAATTTATTTCTCATTAGACAATCGTGTCTTGGGATCATGACGTAGTCTGACTCGATTCTCATTTGGAGTTGAATTGGGTTGTAACAGTATCATTTGGTGTTGCGAGGACGCAAATTTGATTCTGCATTACGGTCACAAAGTTTTTTTTAAATATATTTTTTTTCAAATAGTTAATTATTAATCGTTAAACATAGATAATTGTATCACCACTGGCACTGTTGGTGTTGCAAGGATGTAGGTTCAATTTTTTTCCACATTGTTTTCAAATGAATTTTTTAAGTTGATAGTTTCATATAATATATTAATTATAATAATCTTCTATGCTTTTTCTACACTAAAAGTATTGAGATTTTTATTATATTACAGAAATTTTTTAAGCAGTAAGGTTTAGATACGATTTTGATTTTTGTATCCTATAACAAGACACCGGATAAAAATTAGCTATCATGCAAAAGAAGGAGCTATCAACATTTTTCCTGAAATAGAAGTTGTCGTGTGAGGATTTGCCAGGATCCATATTGGTACAAGAAAAAGAGCCATTAACACTTTCCCTTAAATAAAAATTCTTGTCTTGGTGTTTGCCGCTACATGCAATGTACTTGAAAAGATCCGTTAACAGTACTTTCCCTTGAACAAAATCAAAAGTTGCCGCGGGGGGTTCACGTGGAGGGTTGCCGTGAAATAGACGAAGTTGAAGTATAAGTAGAAACGTAAGTTAACGTAAAAATTTATGCATTTTCTTCTAACATCCAATAACATCGATAATATTTAATTATAAACAAAAGATCATTGATAATTTATATAAAAATATATCACCGTTGATATATGCAAAAATATCATTAATAATATTTTATTTTTTAAATAGCACGCCAAAAAAATGTGTGGACCACGTAGCAAGTTACGCATATCCAAAATATAACATTACGTAAAGAAAGAGAGAGGGCGAGAGGGGTAACAATTGATACTTTCATGTTCTTGTTATTTCATTTTCCAAGGTTTAGTTGGCTTTAAAAGGGTGTAACCCGTTTACAAAGGAATCATGATACGACCTCACCCCCACGTCGAGATCACGGTCATATTTGGTAAAGGGAATATATTTACGAAATAAGTAAAAAATAAGAAAAATTTAAAATAAATAATAAAATAAATAAGTTAATCTATATTTCACAAAATAATTAAAATAATTTTATTTTAAATTAAATCTACTTAATGTGATGTAAATAAAAAATAAATTAACATATTAAATACTTAACATAAATCTACTTAAACCCACCGAACAAACACCTCCCGCATGTTCACACGTGAGGACAAGCCTTTTATTAAAGTCAAATTTGCATGTTAATCTTTGTATGCTAACTTTTTCCATAAAAGTTCACTCCCTCCAAAATTACTCGAGTAGAGATTAAACCGTGCTGTCAAATTGCAAACCTGAATTTGCGAAGCCAGTGACGTAAAGCACCAAGCTCCAAACAACTCATCTCTCTTATTAAACAAGGAAAAAATCATAATATATTTCTATTATTTAAAAGAAAAATATCTATAATATTCTATAACGTAAAAGATTTGAAAAATTAAAAAATTGATAAATATATATTATAATATATTTTACAACATACAGCAAATATGTAAAAAATTTTAATTAATATTATTTTAATTTTACATCAGTAAAAATTATTTTTTATAAGTAAAAAATAATTTTTCTTAAATAAAAAATTATTTTTTATTATTGAAAAGGTAAAATAAATCGATATATTTTATTTTTAACTAATTAAAAATTATTTTCAATCAACATATTTTTTATTTTATGTAGATATATTAATTTTTAATCAATAAATTTTAATTTTTAATCGACGTGATTTTGATTTTCAATGATCGATCTTGAGCGGAGGATGTTCGAGTAGGTTGTAAAATGTACTGTAACTCACACTTTTCTTTGGAAAAAGAAACAGCAAAAAAGATCCTTCCACATGCGCCAGCAAGTATTCCTCCTCGTCCACGTGAGCACGCCCAGGCGTACCCACAATCCCGAGGCAAGGTATCATTGCTGCACCTGTGAATGCGAATGGGAAGGGAATCGGTAGAGGTATCCCAAATCTGACTTAAGATATTGTTTATTATAAGGGATTGACTTTATAAGTGATAAAATTATAAGATAAATATGATATTGTAAAATTTTTATATTTTAAAAATTTATGAGTCATAATTTGAGAGAGATAAGTATACATATTTTCAGCCACAATTTCAGGCTAAAATCATTTTGTCCTCACCTAAAATTAGATTATCCTAGGATTGAAGATTCTATGCTGTTACTCAAAATTGAAAGACCGAAACACAGGACGGTACGCGTATACGAACGGTGCGTAAGACAGCCTCCTTTTCACCCTCTCTGTATATATCTCAGCACACGCTACCCCTTATCTCCTTCCTGCAACAATGTCTCCCCTCCTCCTCCTCCTCCTCCTCCTTCTGAACCTCTTCTTTATAGCAGCATCAAGTGCCAGATATAACGGCAACAACAACGTCCTCCGCATCCTCCCCGATGGCGAAGGAGAAGGAGAAGGCGAAGGCGAAGGCGACGGCGACGGCGACGACATGTTATACTGCGACAGCTGGCGGTTCTCTGTGGAGACCAACAACGCCGGGCCGTGGTCCACCATCCCCCGCCGCTGCGCCCACTACGTCGCCTCCTACATGACCGGCCCGCGCTACCTCTCCGATTCCGGCGCCGTCGCCAACCACTCCCTCGCCTTCGCCGTCGGCCTCGCCCTCGCCGGACCCCGGGACGCCTGGGTCTTCGACGTCGACGAGACCCTCCTCTCCAACCTCCCTTACTACCAGGCCCACGGCTTCGGGTGAGCCACTCATCCCATCCATGGATGCTGCAACTCCGACTACTATACCATCGTTAAATATTCTTCCACTCTCAACCGACGTATAACGAGAGTTTGGGTATTGAGTGAAGGTTGGAGGAGTTTAACGAGACGGCGTGGGACGAGTGGGTGGCGGAGGCGAGGGCGCCGGCGCTGCCGGAGAGCCTGAGGCTCTACGAGAAGCTGAGGCGGATGGGGTTTCGGATGGTGCTGCTGACGGGGAGGCCCGAGGAGCAGAGGGGCATCACGGAGAGGAACCTCTTGCTCGCTGGCTACACCTCCTGGGAGACCCTCATCTTGAGGTTGGTTGCTTCTTCTTCTTCTTCTTCTTTTTTCCTCCTTATTACCCAGAACCCAATTGGGCAACACACACACCTTTCGACCATAGTGGATTATTATTTGTTTTTCTTCTTGCTGTTGTTATTTTCTTCCTCTTAGTCTTAGACTCCATGATTTGTTTTTCCCTCCGTTGTTGTTCTGGTTAAAGGGAATGTGAGTTGGCGTAGCAGTAACCTTAATTTTGGGTAAGGTAGTTTTGGTTGAGGATGGAAGAGGACCAAGCTAGGGGAGCATGTGGATGTGATGTGGTTTCCAGGCGTTGGTAGGCGCGTTAACTGAGTTAACCTGAATATATTTACCACTTAACCTGCATGCCACTGGCGTCGGCTTGTTGGTTTGAGGGAAGTCAACGTGGTGTAAAGTTATCTCACCTTCTATGTGAAATAACCTTAACCCACCTAAACATCCAAATGCTAAAATTCACTCATTCCACCACTCTTTTTTTTTTTTTTCAATTTCTTTACTTATTCTACGAACACATAACACATTCCCCTTACCAAACACCACGGAGGTATGCAACCAATCATGCAGCGTGTAGAGATACTTTGGGTCGTCGCTATCAGACCCCTTTTTCCGTGACGAGAGAGAAGTTGTTTGCAAAGCGGAGAGGAAGGACAAAGGGTTGTCATGTAATGGAGAAAATGACGCTCCATGGGTGTCAAAGGGGTCGTAGAGCTGCCTGTAACCATATGTACTTTGGAGCATCAGAAAGCTCGGGTTTTGATTCTTGAAATATGGAAATCGAGTTGACGGTACTATTCTTGCATTTCTTGAACGGCTGTTAAGCTATGGTGTTAAGTGCATTAGGATGTGTGTGAGAAGTAGGTTTATTACACCAATACAAACCAGTGTTATCTTGTGATCCTCTGTGAAGTCAACTGAGGGTTAACCCTTAACTGGCCCTTAGGATGCCATCAAGGTCCTTGGGTGGTTGTGTACGTGAGTTCTCTGCATTCCCTCTTAGTATGATCTTCATAAATTGCAAATCAGATTTAAAAAATGCCTCCCAAGTCGAGTTGTTGGTATTTTGTCAATGAATTTTACAATGTTGGAACTCCAGGGCATGTAATTTTGCAGCATGACTGTCAACTTAAGATACCTTTGTGGAGGAAGTTGTTTTCCCTTTTGAGAGGTTGTCATAACAGGGCAGGCAGAGCTGTAGATAGGATATAGTTGAAGATTTCTGTAGGTAACAAAAGAACCATAAAGGTGTAAAAAGAAGTGGACAACGAGAGGTTCTCCGCTTGGAAGATGGAAAGATTGAGACTCTGTGGTGCCAGAGGTTTACCAATTTGATCAAAATTGTGATCAAGTGATAGATTCCTCTTTGCCGAGTATCTTATGCTTTTTGCTAGGAGGCTTGGTCTGAAGGCTTGAAGGTTACAATAGGCAGGCGCTCCACATCTTTTACAGGAGTATGGTTCTCCAATTTGCATATGATTTACTTGGACACAATAATGGAAAATCATATATCCAATCTGTCATTGCTACTCATATACACACGTTCGACGCCAAAATAATAAATTCAGCGCAAAAGATACCTTTATCTGAACCATGTTTAATCTGTTTCCATCTATAACCTGCGCTCACGTTAATTTCATGTTTGATGCTTCGTTATATTGAATGCTCTTCTCCAAATGTCAGACAGATATGATGTTATAGCTTAAGCTTTCTTTGAAGCACCATGAAGCCATACAGGAAGTGCAGAAGTAGCATAACTGGCCACTTTGATCATGGTCATTTTGTTTTCGATGTGCTTACCCAACAAATTGCAATTCCATTACTTGTGGGCAACTTCATCTGTTCTTTGATTCCAAACATCTAAAGATGAATAGGATACTTAAAATGATCCTTGTCAGAAAAAAAGAATACTTACAACGACTGCAGGTACCGAGTACCCATCATTTATGCTTACAAAAGAAAGTATGTATCCACCGTTGTTAGAAGTCTGTCTTCCAACCAGATAAAACTTTTCCGGTATGATGCGGAAACAAATGGAATTATGTGCTTAAAATACGTGATCATTTATTCTTTTTTTAAATAAAGAATTCTCAATCTTCTCCGTCCCTGTAACATGTAATACTAACTTACGACGCAAAGATGCACTTGGTTGTTCCAGAAATTCTTTTCTGCGTCAAAAACTCAAAGATACATTTGTTAGTGATTGCTTAAATGGAAGGCCACAGAGTTCAAATTAACCAAAGTGGCTTGTTGAATGATAACAGGAATGCAACGGATTTAGGGAAGACAGCTGTGGCATACAAATCGGAGAAGAGGACATTGTTGGTGGCAGAGGGTTACAGGATCTGTGGCAACTCAGGGGATCAGTGGAGTGACCTCCTTGGAACAGCCACGGCCATACGTTCCTTCAAACTCCCCAACCCCATGTATCACATTGAATAAAAGAACGTGATGTCATGATCGTCTGGCACACATTGTTACAACTGCAGTACCTTCAATTCAGAAGACATCATGGACAGGACACATGTCGCTCATTATTTCATACTATCACCTACGATGTCATCTACATGGCCGCCTAGAGCACAACACAATTTTTTGATTTTTTTTTTTGTTAATCTCGAGGGTTAGTCTAACATATTTTCTTGGGAGGTTAATAATTATTTTGCTAATATTAGTTTCAAGTGTTACTAAAATAAATATTAACTTCCTAATTTCCTCATATCCAAACACTACTTCTTATAAGTTGGTGTTAATATTCATTCAAGTAGATATCACAAAAGTTATCACAGTTTAACATATAAACTAATGTTAACATCAATATATAAGATTTAGATTACTTGATGAGTTAGGAAAGTGATATTAAGAAATGTAAAATTGATACTAACATATAATTATGTTTACTTGTAAGGTAGTGTTAGCATTGATTTGTATTTACTTTAATTAGTATTAAGTTGTGGTGTTAACTCTTGTGACATTTACTTGGTAGAGGTGTTAGGAATATGAAATGTGAGGGATGTTAGAGGTGTGAGTAGTATACAATTTTAATATGGATTTGGCTAACATTAATTGAAATTGGTATTAGATAAATCTATGTTTAAGTATCCAAAATTAGGTTATCAAATGATGGATTAAATAGCAAAGTAAATAATAGTTAACCTCTTTTTTGAAGGTTACCCTCTTAAATAAATTAAGGTTAAGTAAATAGAAATGACGGTTAACTTTTATTTTACATTTCTTAATATTCCTGGCGAATGGCGAATGGGCCTTGTGAACGCAAGTGAGAGAAGGGAATGGTACAAGTCTATGGTGTAATTCAGTGAATGAGCTTGACCGTGGACGTGGGTTGAGTTTCTCTCGCAAGTGGAGTACAAGTGTAAGTGCACACAAGTGATACCATGTGTTGGAATTTATCCTATAAAGTGATTCACACAACTTGATTAAATAATTTAATCGAATCTAATATTGATCAATAAATTAGTGGACTCAAATAAAAAAAGTTAAAGTTGATTGTTAGTGGTCAAAATAGAGTTGATTAACGTATGAAATTATTCTTTTAAGGCAAATCATCTGCCATATTAAATTTGATCCATCGTCTTTCTTTATTCGGATCCAACTTCCAAGCATATGCATCTGCATATCTTCGTCAATCTCAAGAGCAGTCTCGCTTGCTGTTTTACAGATTCCCGCTTTTAGTGATAACAAGAAAAAGTATCCACAACCATGATGTTCTCAGCTTGGCGGCAATCAATATTTTTGATTTTGTAAATGAACCCAAAATAATGGCAAAAAAAAAAAAAAAAAAATCTCGTGACAAGTACTATTGGTGAGAAAATTTGAAAGTGCAGCATTCTTAGCATTCGTTGCTCAGGTTTTTTAAAGAAATATGGTGAAGTCTTGATTGAAATGCATTCTAGAAACATTAGATACTGATAGTTTGCCATGCGTCGTTTCTTGAAATCTCACACCAACCAATAATAACATTTCAAGAGAGACTGTGTAAAAGTACTCCAGAATCATTGCATAAAATGCTCACTCAAATATCTACTTTGGGACAGTCACCATACAAACATGGAACAATGCCTGATTCATCAGAAGCCAAACTTGACTATGGTAAGTAATCAATGCTGAAAAGAGATGTGAAAGTAATGAAAAGTATATTGTTCTCCTGATTGTTTATTACAGGAAATAAGCCATTGCTATAAAATAGAAATGATCTAAACAAACCGATCCTACGTGTTCTGAGAGCAATTTATCGATGCTCCCAGGAGCAACACCTCTCTTCAGCAATTGTATGTCAATTGAAACAATGGCACTGCTATTTTCTTTCGGATTGCATGCTTAGTTAAAGCAAAAAATACACCTGTTGATACGATGATACCATCTGGTATATAGGTGAGGAAATATATGGATATGGCATGCATGCCATGAACGACAGCTTTTAACTCTAAGACTGCTGCCCTACATTTCAAGTTCAAGGTTTTCCATTAATCTTTGAAAACGAATTCTTCTTTGCTCTCTCCAATATGGTTTTATCTGCAGTGACGAAAAATGCAGCGATAGAAGCTGCAATGCAAATCAGATGTTAGTCAAATTCTATTTGCATGTCAAAATTTATACATTGGACATGCAGCAGATGGATACAGTAGTTTGTTTGAATGTGAAAAACACATATGATAGCAAACAATGGTTCATGCAAATCGTGTTTGAATGCTAGAACCACCCAGATATAGCCATGGGGACACACCTTACATCTCAGTTGACATTTCAAATCTGCAATAGTTTCCACCCAAACCTATTTGGGTGTTAAAGTATTTCAGTAAGCATCAAACCCTTTCTCGAGGTTCTCCTTTCTTCCTGAATTAACAACTGATTGGAGAGCCTTCTCAAGGAAGCTGGAGTCAATCCTACCTGCTCCATTCTATGGCATTATCACTATCATCTCCAAGAAAAAAAAAAGCCAAGTTTGAAATGAACTCAAAGATAAAACTATGAATTATGTCACTCTTTGAGGATGAAAAATCGGCTCTCTTTCAGCACTGGGCGTTTAAGAAAGTATGCTCATTGTCTTTGTCCAATTGCGCTCTATCAACCAACCCTACTAGTACACTCCGTTCTCTGCATTCTAATACCTTCCTGCCATCAAGCTAGGAGTGTGTTATACTTTGGATTCTTACCTAAAACATATTTTTTGATTCTTAAATTTTATTCAGCCAAGTGATAGAAGGGCATCATCAACTTGATCCTTCTATCCCGGTCATGTCAGACATGGGGTTTCATAAGGGTGCCTGCGTAACTTTGGCTTGGCACAAGCAGAGTAAGTCTCAAGGAGCTCATCTTCTTCCAAAAGCTGCTGTATCTCCTTAAATCCACTAAAAGCACAAGAAAACTAATTTAATTATATTGACAGGAGTTTGTAGTTACATTTTCAAGGAAACCGGACTTTCTCGTCACGGCATTTTTACCAAGAAAATAAAATTGCACCATCTTGTCAGAAAGCATATTCTTAAATTGCAAGATCTTGTTAGAAAGCATATTCTAAAAAGGCATAGTAAACCAATGAAAATAATCAACATCACGTGCCAAGTCCCAAAATAAACAAGCATTGAAATATTTTCCAACAAGTCATATGATTGCACACAGCAATCATAGGATATAATTTACCTGAATTAAATTAGATTTTAACTTAACTTAAGAGTAATGCATACATAGCATCATAATTTGCATCATACATGATTAATTAGCTTTATAAATAATAATGCTATTTTATGTTCTAAAGGAGAGAATATTAATTGCAGATGATCTGATGCCACAGATGATAAATTAAATCGTACGGATCTGATTAGGACGACAACGGGAGTCCAACGCTTTTGGAATCATCTTGATCAGACTTCTGTAGCACCACATTCAGCCCATAGAAGATCAGAGGTCAAGGAGCAAGATAGCAGAGATCCAAACCTCATATGTCAAGTCCGACCGTATGGATGGATCTAGATCAACGATTGAAGTTTAATGGCCCAAAAATCAGCTCAATCAGAGCCCTATAGCACTAACTACAAAGGTGGGAAGATGAACGGCCAGGATGCTACCACGTGGCACCATCCCAGCAGCCCCTCACCGCACCTTCATCAACCGAGAGTTCATCTCAGCCGCTAGACCTTCATCCAATGGTGGAGGGTAGCTGCGCGCAAAATAAAAAACGCAACACAAATGCACGCACAACGCGTTGGTTAGCGCTTCCGCATGCAAACAAGTGACGCACGTTCAAATCACACTCAGTGCAAAATCGAGAAGGTGGTGGCGCTCACGCGAAATCAAGTTGTCGGATCAGATCGAGCAGCAAGGACCTGACCGTGTGGCTCGTGGAGGCACGTTGGGTGAGGCGATACGGATGCACGCGCAACTAAATGCCCGAACTGACGCCCCGTTGTACGCGAGGACAGAGGTGGTAGCGCGATAAGTTTGTCATCTGATTGTGAGATCGGACAGGAGAAAACAAAAGCACGTGCGCACGCGCGAGGAGAGCGAGGCTGCGGATCTAGCAGCCGAGCGTGCGTCACGTGTCGTCATCTGGTGCGTTGCGCACGTTTAAGGTGCATGGAAGGTTATTTTGAGGTGCGATTTTATCCGTTGATCTCTCGATCAACGGATCTAATGGCTCCAAGGTTGTTGCACGAGTTGGCGGACCTAAATACCCACTTTGCCCCTCATTTTAACTATAAAAAGAGCCCCAGGGTCCTCAGGTGAGAGATAAGTTCCACTAAACACATCTCCAGCCTCTCTCTACAACTTCTCTGATCTTCTCCCGTGCACTCTGGATCTAAAGTGCTGCCGCACTTTGCACAAGCATCCCACAAGCAGCACCCTCCATCTATTCTTTTCTCTCTCTCTACCCTTCAGCATACTTGTTTATTTCCTATTGTAAGAACTGTTTACAAGTAGCAACGAAAATCTGATTCTATGAATATCCTCTCTATTTCCATGCTTTCATTAGATTAGATTAATTAGTTCGAAGAGCTTTAAAAATAGTATTTTGCCTCCCTGCGAACAACTCGGTACTCACCGATTCTGATTTATAAATTTATTTGTTTCGACGTGATTCGCACCACAACGATAGAAATAATCTTTAACGCGTTTCGCAACGAACAAATTGGCGCCAGAAATTTTTGAAGCTTTTCTTTCTAGTACTTATTTGAGATTCTAACTTACTATTCTTTTTGATTGCGTGTATGCAGAAATCGCAGAATTACGAAAAGCACGCAACAATAGAAAAAAAAAGGGTTCGAATCTCAGGTAAGTACTCGTATCTTAGAATATGTTAGATTTTCTTTCGAAAAAATTCAAAAAAAAAAGGTGTTTTGCTTTAACCTTAGGATTAGCATTTGCTTGCTTTTTGAAAAAAAATCTCTTGTTGGTGGGAATCAACAAAACCACCTCCTATATTTAAGGCTAAAACAAACTTTCATCTTAAAAATTCAATTCCTGAAAATTTACACGACCAAAAATTTTAAAATTTCGAAAAAAATATTTGGTGCACATTTGAGTACACAAAACATTCAATCACTGAGGGTCAAAACAGGATGTAGAACCCCGAGTACACTTTAAATCTAAAAAAAATAAAAAAATGTGTATTAAAATTCTTGAAAAAATATTTTCTAAGTGTCTGGTTGGTGGTGCAATAGGACCAATTGATTGCATTGAGTGGGTTGCACTACCTTACTTGCTTTGGACTTAAACCGAATCATTTAACACTCTGCTTTTAGAGATTCACATTAAGGTAGAGCACACTTGCATTTCCATACTTAAAGAAAATCTATCAAACAATTGAGACTTGCAAAACTTCTTGTGTGCCTCATCAGAACCATTGTTTGAAGATATTTACTCAAGTGAACTCTAAAATACAATTATACAAGTAATTGAACCTTAAAATTTACTTCATCATAAAAAAATTGCTAGTGAATCCCTTGCCTGTGCACTTTACACTTTGAAAATCAATTGTAAGGGCAACACCCCTAACGCCCATCATATTTCAAAAGCACCTCAAGCCTAAGCCTAAAACTGAGTAGACATGCCCTAGGCAGGACTAATCTTCTTGGTGACTTGAAATTATATTGAGCTAAGGTGAATACCTTGTCTACTTGGACCCACTGGTGACAAGAAAGGTTGGTGCAGTAATCGCATTAACCCTTACTGGTGTTCCATCGTGCAGGGTGTCCTAGGGGTCCCACCCTTCTGGCCAACCAGGTAATTCAAAGGCTGATCTAACCTAGTCATATTTTGGGAAGCCAAGATTAGGTCTAATTAGAGCTTACACTCTAAGGATTAACTTGATTGTTTGTACTGTGAGGGTGAGGATTCTCTCATCTGTCTTCTCTCTCTCATCTATTAACTTTCTTCTGGTATATGGATGCTAGAAGGTCTCTAAAATCTGATTTGATACCACCTTTAGAGAGTAATCTAAGAAGAAGACCCAATTTTCTATGTCTAAATCCTTTCCCATGGGTAATTACCATAAGGAAGAACTAATTGAGGAGAATTTGCACCCATACTCTTTTGCTCCTCACTATTCCTCTTTTTCTCCCTATCCCAGCCCATCCCTTACTCCAACCTCTTCAGGATGGGAGAACCTTCCTCAACATCCGGGACTTGATTCCTTTACTTACACCTCATATTCATCGGGTATATCCAAGCCTACCTCATCCTTACGGAATTCCATACAAATTTCTGGATATCAAGGATCTCTACAATCTCAAGAGACTCTCCATACAGGACCAGCACCTGATTGACATGACCACCTATCTTGAACGGACTCATCTCTCCCCTTATCAGGGAAATGCCTCAGAGTCTCAATACCTAGAATATCAATCTTATCCTCAAAATTACTTTGCAAATTATCCCAATTCTACCCAAACCACTCCACCTTCTTATTGGGATAACCCGACACCATCCAACTAAGGATATGATTCTTACCTTAGGTATTCAAATCCTGACAATGATAGATATTCTGATTTGACTGAGGGTAAACATCCTGGAAATTATTATCCTCAGCCTACTCAAACCCCTAACCATGGCAGTGATCTTGAGATTACCCAATTACTCCAAGTAATCCACAAGATGAGAGAAGCTAATAAAAGAAATGCGGATAACCTGACAAAAGGGCTCAATAAAATCCAGGAAGCACGCCATAGACCTGGTCAGAGTGTGCCATAAGTTGGTGATAAGCCACTTAAGGTTGAGGATCCAACCTTAAGTATGACATCTTATCCAATGCCAACCATTACATACACCGAGCCCACCCACCAGCTCTGTGATTATCCATAATAGATTCTATCCAAACCTACATCTAAACTAATTGATAATTTTGCTATCCCAAAGACTGACTTTGAGGAGAAAGACTTACTCGAGGATCTAAATCTTAATTCAGAACCTAAATTACAATCATTTATGTCAAAAGACGCACAATTGGATTACATGGATGATTCAAATTTGGATACCTCGAAAAATTTAGGAGAATCTGAACAAGATTATAAAGAACCCATCAAGAAGATAGAAAGATTGGGGATAGTGACACTCCCAGCCAAGCTCGGTTGGATGGTTCTGATACGAT
Organism: Thalassia testudinum; assembly: GCA_037157565.1. NCBI lineage: Eukaryota > Viridiplantae > Streptophyta > Magnoliopsida > Alismatales > Hydrocharitaceae > Thalassia > Thalassia testudinum. Next base: position 62,564,425 of record JAZHRO010000022.1, on the reverse strand, counting down.
TTTGTCTGAGGATTACCATGGTCAGATGTGCTTATACGATTCGATATCTGGATTTGACAATACTAATCATTCTGAGATATTCCATATAGAAGTTGAATCTGCCTTCATTTTTGTATCAACTAATTCACACCCTTCTCATCCCATCCACCAGAGTCCTGGGGAAAACCCTGACTCTTACCCCAACATCTCGAGATTGAACAAAGCAGATAATCCCCTTATGAAAAAGATGTTCAAGAAATTGCATAATTATTGGGGATGACTTATGATGATTTATCTGAGGAAGTAAAGAATTTCGTTAAATTATGGAATCTTGAGGAACTTGATTTGATTGATGAAGAATAAGAAGACATTCCCTCAGAAGATATAGTTCAAGAGAAAGACAACTTGGATCAAATTTATAATCCTACTCAGAAATTCACAAAACAAAAAGGATTTGAGGTCTTGATTAATCTAGATTCAGATCTTACTCCTTGTGGGGAAATGATTCTAAGAAAAAATGAATTTTCACTTATTACATTTGAGGATTTGCATTATGAATTAAGACAGAATTTGGGTGACTCATATGAGACTTTTTATCACCCCAAGGATGAGCTTGAGGATTCTAATTTAGATATCCAGCATGATTTGGGTGAATCTGAAACTATTGAGATAGACCACTGGATTTTATTTAACTCACCTATTCTACATTCATCCATACCTGACTTGACTTACAAAATAGTTCCTTATACCATTTCAAACCACACTACTCAGGTTCCTCCTTTCATTTCCCATCACTTTTAGGACCCGTATGATTTATTCCCCACTGACCACTCTTTACCCACCTCATTTGCCTTACTCATGCACCACTTCTTAGTGTTACCACTATCTATTTTCCACTCTGGCACCCGCACTTATTTTTCTCTCTTTCGTAGCACATGGCTGCAAATAATTCCAAGCACGTGTACTTTATCTTTTGGACCTTTTGGGTTTGGTATTCACCATCAGCTGATCCACATATGTGGATCACTGATTCTAAGGTCGCATGATCATATCTTCATTTTAATCCTGACTCAACTCATTAATTTAATCATTTATTTTTGGGTTTAGGTTTGGCAAATGACGTTAAACTTAACGCTAGCTGGGAGGCAACCCAATATTCTATATAGGTATTTCTCCAAGCTAACTTGGATTAACAAGCTCCGTCAGGTGATATCCCATCCTCTTGTTTATTACATTTTAATTTTTCTGCATACATTTCAATGAGAACATTGTAATGAATAGGCATGGGCAGGTAGATATTGCATGTCTTATTTTTATGTAAGAAAAAAAATGCATTCAAGCATAAAGAACTTTTATCAAGAAAGTTTTGTTAGGGATTTATTCTTAAAGTTGATTCCTGAATTTAGAATCCAGTTTAATTTCACACTTATACGTAGAATTTGCAATGGATCCTCTGTGAAGACCGATAGACATCTTTAGTTTGTCGAGAAGAAGCGCTGCTTCTCCTCCTGAACCTTTGGACAGTAATTAGGGAGTCAGGTATACATCTTCTAGTAGATCCACCAAATAATTGCGAGGTAAGAGTAGAGAGTCTACTGGTGCTCTAAGGCTAGTATAAGGAATCTTAGTTTCTGGATAATTGGATAATGATATTTGGAGTTAGACATAGTTTTCGCTCTTGGTTCCTGCGTACAAATTCTTTGTGTGAATTTTTGGAGAGCCACTAAATAAGACAAATATGCAGAGAGCGGGTTCTAATCAAACTAAGACCAAGGTAAATGGTTGCAACCGTCTGTTACGGAATCCTCAGCTGAAAGAGGGTATTAATATTAAGGTCAAAAATACACCGTCTCATCCATTCCTTTCTCGGTGTCGAGAGTAGACACTTTCACCAAATAAGTTATCCGATATTCTCTTAAACCCCCTAATCCTGAATAATACCTCGTGAATAAAAATGTGCATGGGTACTACAGTACGTTGTGTTGGTAGAAATAAATATATGTAAAAAAAAGGAAAAAGAAAGGAAAAAAAAAGAAAGAAAGAGAAAAGCAGAAATATATATATATATAGAAAAATGTGTTAATTGCATTGTGTTTACTTCATATCAAGCACATTGAGGCAACAACACCCATTCCCTTTACAATCCACCAAATACATCTGTAACGTACTTTTCTATATTTTTGACCACCCAAATACTGGTCGAGGATTGTTGACTTAATAAGAGGGTTATCAGAATTTAATCAAAGTGTTAATAGGATGAGCGGCAACCAAATATATTAACAAATATGGTGAAATTGTGAGCTCGAAAAGAAAAAAAATGAGAAAAAAAAAGAAAAAGAAAAAGAAGAAAGAGAAAATGAGTACAAAAGAACTAAAATGAGCATAGTTTCTCCATCTCTTTTTAAGTTGAATTATTTAATAAGTTTGAAAATCTAGGTTTTGAAGTACTAGCCTATATGTAACATCAAAGTAGTGTGAGCTACCAAATACAAACCTACTTGACTCAGACATCTTCTACCTAAGTCAAAAGCCGGGGCTAAAATTACAAATTATTTTATATCCTTGAGGGAAGAAGTTTGCATATCCCAATAGAATTTTTCTAAAGGTCAAGTACGAGCTTTAAATGTAAATTGACTTTTTACTTGGATTTATTGCATAAGTTACAACACTACACTTTCACGACTGTCAAGATTTCTAAAGTTTTGGATGAAAATGAAAGAAATAAATCTCTAGTCAAACTCTTGATAGAAATTAGTCATTTATGACCACTTTGCATTTAGTCTTGCATTTGCTAGGTACTGGCAAGATTCAGGCATGAGGGTGTGATTGCATAGCAATCATAGGACCTAATTTACTTGACTTAAGTTAGATTTTAGTTTAACATAGGAACAATGCATGCATCAACATCATAATTTGCATCATAAATTATTGGTTAGCTTTATAGATAATAATGTTGTTTTATACTCTAAAAGAAAGACAATATTAATTGTAGATGATCTGGTGTCGCAGATTATAGATCAGACTATACAGATCTGATCAAGACGACAATGGGAGTCCAACGCTTCTAGAATCGTCTTGATCAGACTTCCGTAGTACCACATTCAACCCGTAGAAGATCAAAGGCCAATGAACAAGATAGCAGAGATCCAAACATCAGATGTCAAATCCGACTGCACGGATGGATCTGGATCAACTATCGCAGTCCAATGGCGCAAAAATTAGTTCAATCAGAGCCCTATAACACCAACTACAAAGGTGGGAAGATGAATGGCCATGATCCTACCATGTGGCATAATCCCAACAACCCCTCACCATGTCTTCATCAACCAAGAGTCCATCTCAGCCGTTGGATCTTCATCCAACAGCTAAGGGCAGCCGTGCACAAAATAAAAAATGCAACACAAACGCACGCACAGTGCATTGGTTAGTGTTTCCACACACAAATAAGCGACCTGAATCGCACTTAGCGCGAAATCGAGGAGGTGGTGGCGCACATGCGAAAGCAAGCCGTCGGATTAGATCGAGCGGCGAGGACCCCACCACATGGCGCGCGGAGGTACGTTGGATGAGGCAGTGTAGATGCATGCACGACTGAACACCCGAACCAACGCCTCGTTGTACATGTGGACAGAGGCGGTAGTGTGATGAGTTTAAGGCCAAAAATGAAAGCACGCACGCATGCGCGAGGAGAGCAAGGCCCCGAATCCAGCGGCCGAGCATGCGCCACGTGTCGCCATCTAATGCGTTGCGCGCATTTAAGGCGAGTGGAAGGTTAATTTCAGACGCGATTTGGTTCATTAATCTCCCGATCGACGAATCTAATGGCTCCAAGATTGTTACACAAGTTGGGGGGCCTAAATACCCACTTTGCCTCTCATTTTAGCTATAAAAAGGGACCCAGGGCTCCAGTTGAGAGGCAATTTCCACTAAACACATCTCCAGCCTCTCTCTCTCTGCAACTTCTCTCCGGTCTTCTTTCCGACGCTCTGGATCTGAAGTGCTGCCGCACATCGCACAAGCATCTCACAAGCAACACGTCCTTCATCTATTCTTTTCCCTCTCTTTACTCTTTAGCATATTTGTTTATTTCCTATTATATGAACTGTTTGTAAGTAGCAATGAAAATCTGATTCTATGAATATCCTATCTCTATTTTCATGCTTTCATCAGGTTAGATTAGTTAGTACAAAGAGCTTTAAAAATCGTGTTTTGTCTCCCTGCAAACAACTTGATACTCACATATTCTGATTTATAAATTTATTTACTTCAACATGATTCGCACTACAACGATAGAAATAATCTTTAACGCGTTTTGCGACGAACCTCCCTACAGTGTCATCACCACTGTATAGAGTTCGAGATGCATTTGTGTGGTTCCTTTGTAAGAATAACTAGCTTCAATGAATACCTAAAACTTGCTTGTCTTTATGTCCTAAGGTTAAGAGCTGAAAAGCACGTCTCCATATAAATTGGCTTTTGGATGCTACTGTCCAATCTAGATAGTCTCTTTGCTTAAAATCTCCACCCTGATCAGATGGGGAGTAATATCCCGTAAGGACCCTATGGTAAAATCCTGTGGTGATGATTGTTCAAGGCTTAAATCCCTAGTTGAAAAAGAACATTTGCACTTCTCAGAGAAAAATGATAAGCTTCATTCTTGAATAAGCGTTACCTACTATCTGTAAGGTTGAATGACAGTACATTTTGCTTTAAAATTTTAGATAATATGTTTATCTTTTCTATTGTTCAGTACAAAAGGATAACAACCCTTGGTTAATTATTTGTTCAAAGATTGTGAAAAATCACTTGCAGAGGCTACCAATCATGAACATATCATATGCAGGAAACAGCAGGGATTTATTGTTCTTATATTCCCTAGCAATAGGGTATAAAATATTTGTCATAAGACACATTTAACCATGCAAGACTTGCACTCTTATTGTTAGAGATAAGTTAGGAGTTACGAATAGGAAATTAGACTTATCTCCTTCCATGTTTTGTTTCTTTTCTAATTATAGAGATATGTTTTAGGATGTTTGAAATTTGATGAGATTTGATTTGTTTCAGTTAGGATTTGAATTGGAATTATCCCTCTCTATATAAAGGAACCAACTCTACGCATCTTTCATTGAGATTCATAATAATAAAAGTTCTCGAGTTCTAGTAATTTCTACATGATATTACAACGGGTTCATCTAAGGACCCTAACGTGTTCCACCATGTCCTAAGGGTGTTGCTAGCACCTCCCTACCTTAGGGTGTGTGCACAACCCCCTTGGCGACACCATGTGTCACTCTACTACCGAGATCTTTATCTTGGTTCTTATTCTCCTCTCTGCATCAATCATCATCTCACCTAAAGCACTGCCAAGCTTCAGTGCTTGACCTATCTCCAACACAACACCAGTCATGGGGATCCAATCTAGTCCTTGCATCATTGCCTAGGCCCCTATCACATGGCAAGGACTATTACATTTTCAGGCGAAGCCACACGTAAAGATCGAACATGCCATTCAACACCTACACGATGCTGCAACACCACTACGGAACTCCCCACTTAGATCTGCATGGATGATGTCATCGTTTCTGCAGTTGCAATTGGTGTCATTGATGCTACTACTATTGACTTCGCTACCTACAACACACTTGACTTAGGATCCAACTAGTCTAATGATATGCTTTAGAATCCTTTGTTGTTGCTAATCTACTGAAAATCTTTTTTTTTTTGACGGCAATTGTCATGTTAGTGGTCTCTGTTGAGGAGCAAGGCCTCCTCTACTACTACTGTTGCCACAACCATTGTGGCCAATACTACTATGGTTGTGAGTTTATAGATGTCGCAAAAGTACTATTTGCACAACCTACGTCCGGCCCAAAAGATACTTCTGATCGTGTGACCGACGCTAAAGACGTCGATGACTGGTAGGGAAATTGAGCCACATGCTTAGCCCCATTTGTAAATGCCTAAATCAATTTTCATCTTCTCCCAGGGTGAAGAATTTTTACTGCTATCAGGCGACTATTCGTGGTTGGGAACATTTCCTGTATGAGTAGTAGTATTCGTAGCATTTCAATTTTAGTGCTTGAGATCGTCTCTTGACTAAAAGTCTCCAAGTCAATTTTTTGTACAAACTCCATGGGAGTTAGATATTCACTGATGAAGAGCCATCTGTCTACATGCCAGAAGATCAGTTCGTCTGCATGCCAAAGTACCTATGTGTCTCTATTTGCACACTAGTCTACTTGTTGCAACCATGAACTATGTTAGCTGGAAGGAGCCCTCTTTCTGGTGCACTACTCCTAGAAGTTGGGCGTAACACGCTCCAACATAGGGGAGTGTTAGAGATAATTTAAGAGTTACGAAAAAGAAATTAGAATTATCTCTTTTCATGTTTTGTTTCTTTCATAATTATAAAGATATGTTTTAAAATGTTTGAAATTTGATGAGATTTGATTTGTTTGCATAGGACTTGAATTAGGATTGTATCTCTTTGTATGAAGGGACCAACTCTAAGTATTTTTCTTTGAGATTCATGATAATAAAAGTTCTCCAATTCTATGTAGATGATACTGAAAAGCAAAGAAGGATGTCATAAACAATCTTTTCAAAAGAAAAAAATGCCATAACAAAAGTGTGAAGAAACTCCATTTAAAGGATTACTGATTACTTACAACAGTAACTGAATAATAGATTGGATTTAGGGCTGTAAAAAAAAATTGAACCTGCCTAATCCGACTCGAACCTGACTCGATTAACGGACCTGAGCCCGCTTACATTAAACGAGTTTAAACCCTAACCCATTTATTAAATTGGTCGGGCTCGCATTTACCTCCACGAACCCGCTCAACCCGATTAATGAGAAAAAAGTCCCCACGTTTAACCCATTTAACCCCCACATTTACCCATTTAACCCGTTATTAAATGGGTTAAACGGGTTAAGTCAGGTTTGGCAAGTATAAACAGGTCGGGTTCGGGTTGAAGTATATAGACCTGTCTAATAAATGGATTGGACCCGACCTGACCCGTTTGACAGCCCTAATTGGATTACTCTAGCAAATGACATGATTACTTGGGCTTGCTGCGTAATGGCCTAAGTATAACCATTCAATCTAGCCATGGGATTGTCCTACATCCCTTGTCTAATTAATCAACAGAGTAATCTGATTTATGCAACACCAACACATCCTCACTTGAAATTATGGACACCCTGTATTCTGTATATGAGGTGGCCATTCAGGTCTGTGTTTAGGGAGGCATCCTGTGCAAAAAGTTAAATGCAAGGAATAAAAACTTAACACCGTTATATCCAAGTTCACTGAGCAGAATCCATATTTTCCCTTTTGACACCATTTTGACCTCCCAAACTTACCAATCAAAGTTGATTCACACAATGAGTACATTTTATCAAACCTAACCAAACTATCCTGGAGAAAAAACAAATTGGTTGCATCCAGTAATCAACTTGGCCAACATTGGTTTTTGCTAACCGTGTCCAAAGTGAATTGAATCCTTGTCAGGATACAAGATAACATATATGGTGAAATAGTTTATAGCAAATGATATCAAATATTTAATTTGTAGATCGTCAAACTTATTCATAATCTTTGTTGATTTTTCTATATTATCGAAACAATTTTTCAGGCTTCAAACCGAACGCCATTATGCTTATCTTTGATTATAACATAATTATGTTGGTTGGAGTAAAATGATGCTATGCTTTGTGGTTCCCTTTCAACACTTCAAGGCCCCATTTGGCATGGTTTTAAACGGGTTTTTTATCCTACATGTTAATCATAACCGCTACAATGCATAAATAGTGCAAAAGTTCTATTTCACACCCATCACATCTACCACCATTCATTACATCTACCCCTCACTAATCATATATACCCCCACTAATTCTCTCACACCCATCACATCTAACTCCCACTAACCCACTCCCAATACAAATAAAAATAAAAATCAATAATAATATATTAACTCAACTATCATATCCACACCCACTAACCCTCCTCTTACCCATCCACTTATCCCTCCTCAAGGCTTCCTAAACTTTACTAAATCTTAAACTTTAAACCTCTACCAAATAGGCTATAGTCTTGTCTGACCTTGGTACCATGTTGTTTTGGTGTAATACAATTATTTTATCTCTATCCTTCCATGTATGGACCATCTCACATCCTTATTTCTATCACAAGCACATCTTCTGGATAGATTTTTCCAACAAGACTTGAGGCCTGTAAAACTTTTCCCATCTTATCATTAACCTGTATTCATTTGAGTGATATCTTCTCACATAGAACACTTAATACACTTCTCCAATACTGCTGATTTATAATACTAGACCCATAGTTCCTTGCTCTTTTGTAATTGCTTGGTAACATATGTCTTTCAATTTGACTGATATCCTGTTAGTATATTGACCACAAGATATATTTGTCTATGAGTTGAATCCTCAAAGACCTTATATGCTACAGACTGGAAGCATCATCCTTTTGCAGTCTAGGCAGTCAGGAAGCAACATCCTGCCTTATTCTTACCATAGAGAATGCAGTCTTGTGTTTTCACCTGTCTCTCAAGTACTGCTCTTGCTCAATCGTTTAGTTTCTAGATTAGAGTTGAATAGAGCACCTTATCTCCAATAATGTTTATGCAAATTCAAAATCTTCCTTGGCTCATAATTGACGTTGACAGATATATATGTGCTTCTTTTAAGAATTGAACGGAGCTTGGTGCTAATTCCAGGTTTACGGAAGGGTTGAGAGAGTTATTGCAAAGCATGGAAGGGGGGATTAAGTAGAAAATAGTGAACTCAGTGGAAGAAACTGATTCATCTCATTCATCGTTTACTCAATACAAGTCCGGCAGACTTCTCTATACAGGAGATTCATCATAGCAGTAATAACTAACCAACCAACTAACTGACTAATATACACCTATCAATGAATGAAAAATGCAGTCCTAAGTCCTTTACCCCAAAAGAAGAAAAATAAAACAAATTGACAAAATCAATTTTGGAGGGGGGAAAGACAAAATCTTAGTACTAATGAACAAGAGGAAATGTACAAAAACACATCATGTGACATGTTTTGCAACGCACAGACGTGTTACATCAGTGCAAAATTCATTTTGCACCAGAATAGTTATAGAGCGATTTTGCATTAGTATAAAATGATTGTGGGTGATTTTGCACTAGTTTAAAATAGATTTGCACTAGTGCAAAATGATCTACACTTCCTTGCATTTCAAAATATGTCAACTTTTACATTTTTATACCTGCATCCAAACAAATAAACGGTGACTAGAAGTGCAATAAGCCCCATTACCTGAAGATATGAGATAAGCTTGCGCAACGTGATTTAGATTAGCTTTAGCCCAGGGAATTGACCGGCAACCGATTAGCTGAAACATTAACAAGCAAGATTGTCAAAAATCTGAAGGTAACAAGAAAGCATAAAACACGGAGCAGTCTTTCATCTTCAAAAGATTTCAGTGGATAATACTACACCAGAGAAACCCATTTAAATGACCCAGAATTAAAACTTCTATTGAAGAAGAAGAGGAAATCCAACTCAAGTTCTAGAAACAATTAAGAGAAATGGACCTCACCACTGGTCCAGAGGCAACAACTCCAGCAATAGCTGCGTTCGTGAACCCTGACACAATCGCCTCTGCGGAATGCATTAAATTACCAAAATGGTCCAGAAAAAAAAAAAAAAAAACAGATAACGAGACGTCGAAACGAACTTCTAACTTCTAAAGTTGAAGAATGGTAAGAAGAAAAGGCCGAAACAGAAAACCGGTCGATCAAATCGATCAAAAAAGAAATACCATTTCGGAATCCAATCAGAAAAGCGTATAATAGAAGAAATCAGATTATCTGGAGGGCAAAAACAGAACAGCTAGCTTTCCTTTTTCTTTTTGTTGGATGGTAGTTGATACCTTGAACGGGGCTCCGTGGGGGAGGGCTTACTGCTGTGGATTCGAGAGGAGATGCCGCGAACATGGAGGGGGATGCCGTCCTTCTTCCACTTCTGGTGGTCCACGCGTCTCTTAGATCCGATGGGATGCCCATCTCTGTGCTCCCTTCCTCTGTGAATGGATTCTTGAAGAAGAGGAAGAGGAAGAGAGGCGTTGGAAAGCCTCCGATCTTGATAAAGTTACGTGAACGTCCAATGGATTCTCCTTCAATAGATTTGGTGGTGGGGTTATTTTACTTGCCAACTTCCAATTTTCTTGGAGGAGGCGTCCTCTGCCTGGCTGTGGCCCGTGGACTGATAATTTGATTGACTTTTTTCTTTTCGAAGAAGAATTTGTTGGAGTTTTTTTGCATTTTTTTACGCGAATATTCTTGTATATTTTTTATATTAATAATATATCAGTACCGCTTAAAAGAGTAATCCGCCTCATCACATGCAAAAAAAAATCAAAACATAAAAATAAAAAAATTAAAATACAACCATTAAAAGTAAAAATAATGATTGAAAATTAAAATACGTTAATTTAAAATTAAAAAATAATTTTCCATTAATTAATTTTAAAATTCCCCTATTGAGAATTAAAAGTAAATAATACAAGCTAGCATTGTCAATCCCATCCTCTATCCAAAAGTATTGGTTACAACTCATGACTTTTGCCTTTTATCGATAAATAATTAAAATAAATTGATAGAAATTAAAAATATATCAATAAAAATAAAAAATATATGGATGAGAAATAGAACTTTAGGCAAGATATGAGGATCTCTTGGTAGAAATTTAGGTGCTGCAAGTCATTAAATTGTTTGTTATTTGTATTAATTATAAGAACAGCTCTTTGTGCTTCAACATTCCAGATTTGACTCGAAGTGTGTATATAAATAAGAAAAGAATAGAATTGCAAATGTAGCATCAAAATTCTACAATACTCATGAAGTCCCTTCGCCATTAGTGTAAGATAGAAAGGGTCTCCACGTTTCGCGAGAAGAAAGACAACGAGGGAATGCTTAAGTTAAAAGTGATTGGATATCGCGTCAATAACTTCAAAATTTTGTATCCTTTTTTCATATTAGGCACACGCCATTTCCTTTTGTCATTTTTGGTTTGAACATATACCTAATGAATGTATTTGTTCCCTGCAATCTTCTCTCTCCCTAAAACCGTTGCATGCCGCAGCATAAGGGAACAGTACACAGCCCCTCACAACCAAAGACAAGACACGCAAAGCAGAAATTTACGGGTCCATTTTTTCAGAGGAATAAGATAAAGTCTTTCTTACTGAAAGACAGTTATATCAGAATATGTCTACTTATATCAGTATAAAGTTATTCTACAAGACTTTTGAAATAACTATATTCCACTCTCCCTCATTCCAAATATAAAACATCGACCCTTTCTTTCTTCTCATAACCCTAAACATATAAAGGTATTTATTCTTCTACTTATTTCACAGAATTCTAATTTCACAGACAATTCCTTAAAATCTCCTTCCTCGAACCAAACACGCCCACAGGTAACAAGGACAAGGCACATCACCCCCACCAATGTTTACCATTGCCAGAGTCTCCCCCTTCCCACGTTTCTCATTGAAACCTCCCTTCTGTGCCAAGGAACCCTCGTGAAAGCACATTGAAATATATTTTCGATTTCACCGTCCATCAAACACAAGAAAAATATTTATTGAGTAATGCGCCAACAGTATCCTGTCCCTGCTAAAAATTATTAAGCACCTGATACCATCTTGGAAAAGGCTTAGCTTATTTCTGTTGTTTCCCTACAAATTATTAAACCAATGAATCGACACTTTCAACAAAGAAGCAAATAACGCCACTTATGCTTTCTCTACAGCTACCACTACTTATTTTCCAACTACTGCATTTCTGCACCTTGGGAGTAATACGAATCGCATGGATTGAATGTTTCCCCTGAAGAGTAAGATCTATCCCAGAATCTGAGATATTGGATATCACAAATTTCACCTACGACCAAATTTTTCTACCAACCGATTCTCAATTTCCATTCTCTTTTTCATCAATGCTGTGTACTTGCAGAGGATTTCAGAGTCCCCAGCATCCACAGAAAGCTTCGTGGCAAGAGATGTGCTCTCCAACTTGTCCTCGTACATGCATGATATTGGCACAAAGCCTCCCTCTTTGTTACATAACCAGCCATGAGCTGCTCTCAGTGCTGCACCAAGCGAAGCAGAATCTGCAGAAGAGGATAGAAGAAAAAGATATTAGAAGAGGAAATGTATAAAAATGAAATCATGTGACGTGTTGTATGACGCATGGTGCAAAATGATTTGCATCTTCTTACGTTAAAAAAAGTTTTACGTTTTTGTACCCACATTGATATTAGAATATTAGACTTTTTTGAGATATTTACATTCATACCTCAATAATTATATCTAATTACATCTATATCCCTAAAAGTCTCATATATGCATCTATATCTCTTTAAATTTACATTGTTTATCATATATGTCCTTCCATTAATAATTTAATGGTACGATACACTAACCATGATTGCAATTTAATTATATGCCAAAGTTACCTTTAAAAAAGGAAAAAAAAACCCACCTTCCTCCTCCCGTAGTTCTTTCAACAATTGTCACCTCCATCCCCACCAACTCCTCCACCCCCAACATCCACTACTTCCACCCCCAGCACTTGCTCCACCCTCCCTCGTAAGACAAGACGCGAGAGACGATGAAGTCTTGGATCCATAAGGTAGTGAAGATCAACTCTCGTCGACGTGATAGTCTGCTCTTCGTGTCTCGACCCTCGGTGCCCTTTCTTGTATGCCCTCACAGAGCCAGTCAATGTTCGATTTCTCTTGAGGCTCGTGAGAGTGCTACTCGAACTTTGACATCTTAAGGCAGTTTTTGTCTTCAAATCTTATATCTTCAACTCAACATACAAGGACCCAACTGAGAACTCAAAACTTTTGAGGGGTTACCGATAAATACCCCAACACTAAATGACTCAACTTTAAAGAAACAAAATGAAAACATGGACTCAATCATATTTTTTTTTTTAAACACCAAAGACCTAAAGGCTTTCTCCACCGGTTCCCAACCTCCACAGAGGTTCCCAGACCGCTTGAAGGAGAGGGAGCTGCAGTTGGACAACAACGTGAAAGAAGGGGAGGAGCAGCAACATCAATCCTCCAAGAGGCTCACAATCCCCTCCTTGAACTACTCCACGCATCCAAAACCTTGATCCGATCTTCCCAATCAAGGGGTGATGCTACAGTGACAGGGGAGCCGGTGGCGGAGCTTCGGTGAGCCGGAGCAAGTTTGGACCACCTTGGTCCGGTAGAGTACCTCCCCCAGAACTCCCTCAATCGAGCGAGGTTTGAGGGTCCAAAACCCCAATCCAGTCCACAACACTAGCCGGCAGCACTGGGACCATTTTGGCTCACCGACGATCACTCCGACGACCGATGGTGCTCGGAGGCGTTGCGGTCGGTCGGTGATGGGTCGGCAATGCACCTCTCCAAGTTTAATAGCGATCGATGACCGGAGGCAGCGTCGATGAGGCTTTATTGGCCGGTGACGAGTAGCAATAGCAACGAAAGAGAAAGTATGGGAGAGGAGAGAGCCTCTCTGGTGGCTCGTTGAAGGTCGATGGTGCCACCGGAGGGCCTCCCCCCTTTAGATCTTCTCCTAAACCCTAGACCATCAAAATCGATTGCTCTGATAACATGTAGAGTTTTGGAAAATGTAATTTTGTTCATTTAAAAAAGGGTCTTTAGCACTCTTTTTATAGAGAGAGCACAAGGGCAAAGAAGTTAGTTACAATCACTATTTACTAAATATGGTCATGAGTAAACATGAAAATAACAACTAACAAAATCCTAATTTATTTCCTAATAGATATCTTCGCCAATAATTAAATTATCGATATCTCATTGGAAATCATGGTTGCCCACCCCTACTTTAACACAAAATGTACTACAACTTAGATTTTAACTGCACGGTGCTTTTTACTTGGATTTCCTCTATCCATGGCAACTTATGAAGTTGAGATGTACAAATATAATATACAACCAGTGATGTAAGTGTTGACAACATGCCGTTGACATGTCATTGAAATGTGGGTTTCAGCTAATGGCTCATTTCCACACGAAATCAAAGTCGAAATGTAATGATTTCGTTAGCATGATGGTGATGTTATCAACATATCACCGGTATGATCGGCACAGTTGACATTTCGACCGCGTTGAAGTGCTAGCTGTTGTTGTTGCACTGCCCCTACTGCTACTGCTAGCTTGCCCCGAGGCATTTCGCAGCCCCGCATTGCTGCGGCTTGCTGGTTGTTGCCAACCCACATAGGGGTGCTATTATGAGCTGCCATGCCACGTTGCTACTACTACTGCTACCGCTAAGGTTACCTAATGGGTTATGGTGGAAATGAGAAATGAGAATCATCAATTATGTTCATTTGACTGAATGATTGAACAATCATTAAGTTATATAGTTATATAAATTAGCTTAAACATGTAATTTTCTTGAAATTTATATTATTTTGATTACTTATGCCATTTTTGTTGGCATACTCTCAACGTGCCCTCGACATGTTTCTAAAATGGCCTATTTTTGGACCATCGAAATCGTCAAAATCTGTCATCGAAATACGAGTGTTTCCATGACATGTCTTCGAAATGTACACTTAAAAAGTTATTAAAACGACATCGAAATTAACATTTCGAATCACATGTATAACTCCACAATAGTAGGCAATCTATAGTCTATTGAACTCAAACAATCATGGAAGGAATGTGCTCGTCCATATGTTGCTACAAAGTTATGTAAGTTTATAGGAGGAAGGAATGGGAAGGTTGGATGGGTCAAAAAATTGAAAAAATCAGATTGTTAGAAAGAAAACATGTGAAAAAGCCCAAGCATTTATTGGCATACAGATAATCTGCACATCTTTGGAAGTGAAAATATATATTCAATACATCAGAGCTACCATAAGGTTGTTTGCAGTGCAAATTAATGCCAACTTAAGATACCAGCAGATGACATCAAAGTTCATATCAAAATACAACCATGGCAAGTTGCCTGCAAATTGATGCCAATCTAAGATACTAGCATGTAAATGTAATGTCAGAGATTATATCAAAATACAACCATGGCAGGTTGCATACAAATATTCGTTAATGGCACATTCCACAGCAACCTGCTAAGATATCCCAGATCCAATCGTTTCATATTTGCCACCTACAACCCTTAAATCTCTTAAAAGCACTAAAGCATCATGCTCTTTACTGGCATGTCATTAGCATTGCCCTCTATCATCAGTATTGTGTCAATTATGTGATGCAAAATGAAAAGATGCATGCATAATCAAAGGCCTCAGTACCCTTTGCTAACAAATTAGACAAAGTTTAATCATGGACATTCTCATAACATCTGTTTCTTTTTCTTCCTAGTATTTATTTTTCTCTCCTCTCTATATTTAAGATATATCAAAATTCCTCATGAAAATTAGGTCATTGATCATGTGCTACAACAAATATTTCCTTGCTAATCATATCCTTTGCTAATCACTAAATCAAACCTTTTCACTTTACTGCCCCCCCCCTGAAAATCTCCAATCAATTGAACCATATATGCTACAATAAAGTCGACCTTCCATATTACAACCCAAGTTCCATTATGAGGTCAAACCCTCAAAGAATATAATGCCTTGACCTAGAGTCAAACAAAACCAGGTGATGTTAACAAGCTCCTGAACACAACATGTGATGGCAAGACCAACACCTTGACATCACCAAGTAATCCATGTTTGAGATAGGAATCAACAAATAACCTCCAATCTGAAAACCTACCTCAGTTTCAGAATGAGAAACATGAAGAACCACGATATCGAACCCTACCTTTTCACCAACAACAGTGTCCCAAAACCCATTCATCTATACAATTTGGAGAAATTGATATGTACTAACATGCATGGTGCAGAAGTATATGTTGGAATTAATATTATTTTATGATGTGAAGATGGAATTCTTATTCTCAGAGTCCAAATTTTTTTGCCTTTGTTATAATTCCTTATAGTTGCCTATAGCTCTATATGATTTTTCCTTCACCTGACCTCCACAGGAGAGGTTTGGGAATTGATAATAATTTCTCTTTTTTTCTATGCTGCAAAAGGAGAACATATATTCTTCTTTATTCATCATTATCAATTATAAATGCTTACTACATATGTTATTACTTTTTGATGTTCTAAATTCAACTTTCATTTTTAGATGTCTTTCATCTGTTCACTTCTTGTACCTAATCTCCCAATAGCTTTCTAATCCTGCCTCAGCGTACATTTCCAAAGGAAAGAAAAGGGAGCTAACAATCACAAAAGACGAGTGTTTCAAACATACTTCATAAAATATTGTCAAGATTTGCACAATGTGGAGCGTGGAGGCTCTTAGGTGTGTGACAAAAATAGTCCAAGGAGAGGATTGTTCCATGTTGAACAAGGAGAGAGAGAGCAGCAGCAGCCTGTGGTCTAGAGAGAGAGAGAGGATGGCCAATGGCTATTGGAAGAAAGAGAGGAGAGTACTCGTTGTGTTGAAAAAATTGTTATTATTCAAAAATAAGAGGGATTACAAAGGCTCTAAGAGAGAACATATCACAATCCTTTAAAAATAGTAACTAATTAAATCTTATCTCCTAATTATAGAAAGAAACAAATCCTAATTAACAAACCAAATCTTCTAAACAAACCTACTAACAAACATACCAAATAAATAAAACTTGCAACTAAAGCAAGACTTAAAATAGGACTCAAGGACAACCAAAATCAACGCCCAAGTGGGCCCCTCACCAGCTGTCATGTGGCACTGCAATGTGGCACACTTTATTCCCAAGAAATTCATTTTGTAGTTCTAAAACTTCATAAAACCTTATAAAAGGTGCCTGCTAAATATGTACAATGTGGCAGGTAGTCAAGCATGAAATGCAGATTTGAGGAGTTCCATTGTTAAATTAGTTTGCAATAAAGTACTACTGAATTCAAATATAACCAAGGTTACACAAAAATCCATTCACTAACAAAAGGCTAGATAGGCCCAATAATACGTACGTGAGATGGCTTTTGTGCAGACTACTCAACTTAAAACTAATTGGTTATCAGTAGAAAGATCTAATCATTTGTTCGCCTATTACCAATCTCCACAGCTTTAAATAAGGGACTATCTTATCAGCATGCACTAAGCCTCCTTTAGTCTTACATGTGAAAACAATTAATAAATGATGTTAATAACTAAATGCAGCCTTTCAATTGACTTGGCTCGGATACTGTTTGGGAGCATCCAACTCAAACAATTGGCTATAAAGGTAGAACCCAACCATTTATTTCATCACCTCAATGGACTGATGAAATTTGCTCTTGGAAGCACTTGTATCTAACCACAAGTAAAAGGATACGAAGGAAAAAGGGCAAAAAAAAGAGCCTTACCTGGCCTTTTGACTGTATAAACAGGGCATCCAAAAATTGCAGCCACTACCTTAAGAATGCTCTGATTTGATGATGCCCCACCAGTTGCAATAAGCCGATTTGGGGGAATAGGCATGCCAAACATCTCTGTATGGGCCCTTATTGAAAGAAATTGTCCTTCAATTATAGCTCTAACCTAGACAAATTTTAAAGGCACCAGAATTTACAAATGAAGCAATCAACACATGTATGACAGAAATTGATTACAGACAAGAACTAAGGCAAAAACACTTGTGCACCCACCTCAGAAGGAGCATCAAACCTGTCAACCTCATGTTCGGTTAAATTTTCATATGACTCATTCTTTATGTTTTCAAGAGTATAACGATGATATCCAACTGCCATTTATAAAAGCACCTTTAGATATCATATAAGTTTTGCGAGTCCATAACATTCCATCACAACTAAAGTTAAGGAAATGTTGATAACTTGATTGAAACTCAAAAATCAGCTTCTGCATGTTCTACAACAAAACTACTTTGATCCCCATAGGAGAGAAGTGGAATTTTCTGATTGAAAATGCTCACCAATTTCTACATTGGTATTTACTTTAGAAACCCAAAATGTGTAAACAGATAAACATATATTGAAATATTCACTTACCAGGCATAGGAGGTAGGATTTCATGTTCTTTATAATAAAATCCCAGATTTCCACCTATAATAAAACAAACCACATGCTCAATACATTTTGAAGGTAGTACTTCCGCACACCAAATATTAACACCTAGGATGGAATGCAATGTAAGTTAACGCTATGGCATAGAAGTAGTAAATAAGTAAAGGTGTCAGAATGGCCACTGGAACTTTCTGAAGATGGATACTAACCATCATGAGAGGCAAAATTAACCTATAACATCCATATCAGTTTCAGACTCTGTGTGTGTGTGCATGCAGATAACTACCACACATGTTTCTTCTGACCTCTAGACAACTGAAATCTTCATTAAAGCTCTCTCAATGAAGTGCCATAAATTTCTGAATGGCAAGATGCCAAAATGATCCACATGCACTAGCTTGAGGATAGTGGTAAGAATACACGCACGCACGCACGCATAAATGTATGCACCCATCCTTCTATATATAAATACATATATCTACATATTTACATATATACACATGTATGCATACATATATAGATAGATAGTTCATGTTTGTTGCTTTATGTAAGTTACTCTTTGCCTAGGGTTGCCCATCTAACGCCTATATAGTGGGGACTATAATTTTCATATTAGTAAGTCTTATTCCTATCTTCTTTAAAGTTCAACTGAAATGAAGAGGTACAAACCATTCAAAGGAGTTGTTTCCTCTAAGGCTTTGTTGAAAACTTCCCAAGAGCCTTCTGCAAACTGGTTGCGCACATCTAGCAGCAAGTAAGTTTGTTTTTAGAAATATATGCTGTTAACAACTTCTAGGTTACAATTTTGATGCAAAGAGGAGAACACTAACCTTCTCTAGTTAGGGATCCATTTTTGTAGCATAACATCACCATATAGCATGTCGGATCAACAGGATTAGGAAAAATATGCCCTTGCAAACCAGGATTAGGCTGGTTGGTTATACCAAATATCTGAATAAACCATAAAAGCATGATGTAGATGAGGAAGTTTACTATAGCTATTATGAGTCAATAGAATAAAAGATAATACAGTCTCCAAATTGATATTTCTACAAAAATGTAAGGAGATTGAAGGTTCTGAAATTAAGTCAACTCAAACTTGGTTTGCCAAAATATTGTTAGTATTCAACCAAGAGACCCAAGCCACCTCATCTTACGTGTGGTTGCCAACTCAACTGAATTCAATTAGCCAAATTGTCTGAGTAAACTGGATTGATATGCGTCACTGATTATTTTTTAGAAATTAACCAAAATCATGCAAAACAGGTTAGGCAAACTGGACAAAGCAAACTTAACCAAGGTTAGTTTGGGACGACTACAATGGTTCAAGTGTAGGGTGCATAGAACCTTGTATCTGAAACAGACTTAAGGCAACATACACAATCACTCGTGCCAAGACTGATTGCCAGATCACCAGGACTATCAAGAGTCAATCCTGCAAGACAAATAAGAACCAATATTGAGTTTCTTTGGAGAAATTATTCTCCATAAAATATTTAGATGTTGACGTATTTCAGCAACACAATTTATTAAAGCTAAGCAACATATACCGTCTACGGGTTAACTGTGTGTTTGCGTCAAACTCAAATTTTGAAACAAAACTGGCATCCTGACAAGCACTGTACACTAAATAAGAACGATCAGAGATACTTATAGGTATATTCATACAATTGAAAGAATAAACAATATTCAAGGAATCATCTAAATGTTTTCCTTGTAAATTAAGGGCCCATTTGGAGGTGGGGATAAATTAAAATGGAATAAGAGAAGATGAGTATTTGTTTAGGTAGTTGAATAAAAGGAGGGTTAAGTGGAGGATAAAATGATTGGTGTAATGATGTGTGTCAGTGTATATTTATTTAATAGTATAAATAAGAGTGGAGGATGTTAGTAAGTATTTGTTTAATGTTAAAAGTGGAAGTGAAGGATGTAGTTGATATTTATTTAATAGTAAAAGTGAAAGTGAAGGTTATTGTAATTTGATTGAAATGATTAGAAGTAATTGTGTGGAACTTTGTATTGAAGTGGTTGAAATAATCCCAACAAAAATCCCAAGATGAAAAAAACCTTCTCAAACCCCACTACCAAATGGAGCCTAAGTGAAAATAGCTCCAAGAGGCCATTAAAAGCTCATATCAAAGCCACAAGAGGAATTACGCAAAGTAGAAAGGGTCTTCAGATGCGACTTGCCTGCCAAACTGTTTGGGTTATCTCCAGACCACTGAATAACCAAACAATCCTTGTTAAAGTGGTACCTGTATCCAGCTCAAATCAAAATGATTGCACAATAATCAAGGAAAAGAATTGCACTCAAGTTGCATTTAATTAAATTCATCAACAAAAAGATTGAGATGCATCTAGTGGCATAGTCATCACATTCAAGTTACAAGACATGTATCAATTGTATGGCAGGTCATAAGTTCCATTTAAAGACCCTATGAGCAATTTACACAACTAATTTACAATAAGTTAGAATGATGAAAATTGAGAATTATTGGACTCACATCATTTTGTGCATTCATGCAAAACTGCATAAAAATAGGGCATAAGCAGAACCAAACCATTGACCGAACTATCCTCATAAAGTGCCATCGTGAAATGTTGTTGAACATTTCGCTAAAAAAAAAAAAATTATTGTTCAAAGCTTTCGAAGAAATTCATTGATTTTGTTTTATGTCTAGATGGCCATGTATATTGCTCAAGACTCTTGAAAGTAGGAATGTGCATTGTCCAAGAAAATATAAGCTAAAACTCTTCTCTTTTTTTTTTTTTTGGAGAGGTACCAAAATTTGAAGTTAATGCAGTTAATGAACAACAACATGCAAGGAGTCCTTCAAGGAAAAAAATACTACATGGATCAAAATAATGGATTCTACATTGCATCAGAAACCCATATATATAATAACACTCATCACTCTTGCTTTTTGCAATACAAATGCCCCAAGACAAATCCAAAATCAATTTAAAAAAAGGCTTAACGGAGCATAATCTGCATTCAAAACTACGTGAACATGTATTTATGCTTAGAAAACACCATCCCAAGAACAACCCAAGATTACCTCTCAACAAAATAAGGTGCCAAGACTCCCGCAACCGCATGTGCTGGTGCCAACTTTCCGAGCTTCTCCTCCAATCCCGGTGCAGTAGCCTAAACAAATTTTGAAGACCAAAACACACAATAAACAACTCAAATATTGCATGACGTCTGGTCTAACACAACTAGGCAAGTAATCACATGGCATTTACTTAACTCCAAGTACCCCTCTCACCTCTCCGCATCAAAATATCTTCATCCCTTCTCTTTCAACTCACCGATCACTTCCGCTTAAATCATAAAACGCTTCCTATGATTACATATCCATGTATCTACCAAGGAACAAATATTACACGATTGTTCTCGAATTTATATAGTAAGAACCACACAAGACCAATCAATACTCCCCCCCGCAACCTCCACACCAAATTACTTCACTCAAAAACTCCACTCATAGACTGAAAATAAAGATGACATAAGCATGCACGCAACAAGATAATGGAATGGGCCCCACTTTACCAATCCGTGTACGGTCCTCTGGAAACGCCTGCTTGGTATATCTTCGTAAGAAGTGTTATTTTTCTTCCTTCGCTTTTTTATTTGAAGAGGGCATGTTTACCCATGTTTATTATTTTTTAAACATTCAAATAGTGTAGGTGGCTGGCGAGGGGGGGGTGTGACGGGGAGCAGACAACAACCTCCAAGCAGAGTTTGGACCAATCCCGCGTCTCCAGATCCATGAGGTTCATCCCGGCGGCGTCGGTCTCGTCGATGCACGCGTAGCGGCCGACGAGGAGGCTCGCCATGAAGGAGCTAACGAGGGAGATCCTCTCGGTCTCCTCGTAGGCGTCCCTCCTGGTCTTGAACAGCCTCCTGATCTGAGGCCCCGTGTACCTCTCGTAGGCCCTCGATCCGGTGATCCTCGCGAGCTCCCCCGCGCCCCCCGCCGCCGCCTCGATCTCCGCGCACTCCTCCCCCGTGCTCGAGTCCATCCACACGGGCGACTCCCCCACGGCGAACGCCCCCTGGAGCTGAGGCTTCAGGGGCTCGCGGGGGTCGAGAGAGGCGAGGGTTCGCTCGGCGCCGCGCCTCCAGTAGACGCTTCCGTGCTGCTGGCCGCTGCCGGAGACGGCGGCGACGCGGCAGAGGTCGAGGTCCAGAAGGGAGGAGAAGTGGCGGAGGGAGAGGTCGAGGGCTTCGACCCACATGAGGGTGGGGGATACGATGCGGTAGCAGCCGAAGCGGAGGACGCCGTCGCGGGTGGAGTAGTGGGGGAGGTGGGAGTCGAAGTGGACGGTGTGGGAGGCGACGATGCGGAGGTCGGCGTCGAGGACGGTGCACTTTAGGGATTGGGTGGAGCTGTCGAACCCCAAGAACAGGGCGTCCTCCGGGAGGGTCTTCCTCGTGGACGTCGACGTCGACGTCGCCATCGGTGGAGTTGTTGACGCCTTCAAGAAGGAAGAAAGAAGAGGAGGAGCCCTCTTTGTGTTTTTCTTCGTCTTTTGCTGGGATCTTCCGGAGGATAAATTTGGCGAGGGCATGGGAAGAGTGGATATTTAGAAAATCAAAATCAAATTGCAAAATATTTCTTTAATTGATCGTTTGTGGGTGACGAGGGGAAAAAAAAAAAGAAAAGAAAGTTTTTTGGATTTAAAATTTTGCATAAAATTTGACATAGGATTTGACTACTTGGATATACGTTATTAAGGTGGAACTGATATCTCATCGTGTTTATAATTAATTGGATCCAAATCAATATCAATCCATCTGCTAAAAAATCCTATACAGTAAGAGTATAAGATACGATTTGATGGATCCAACCACCTATATCCTGACAGTTATCATGTAACCTAATAGATAAGGGTAATAGAACCCATCAATGAGAGTTTCCCCCATGTTATAAAAAGAGAGGAAGGCCACTAGTAGAAGGGGACTTCTCCCTAAGAGAGGGAGCGAAATTATGTAATATGTATTCTCAAAATTCTAGTGTATAGTTGGGAGCATCACCCTCCCCCTAGACGTACACCCCTTACGGTAGAACTGGATCACCAAACCTTTGTTCTCCTCCATGCTTGTGGATTGTCGTCCTACACTCCTATGCGGCGGCTGAATAATGGCTAAGCAGTCTACACTAACAAATCTTTTGGTGGCCTTCCGAGGCCCATCAAATGACGGCGTCTGTAGGAAGCGTCAATGAAAGAGCCATCGCTCTAGAAAGCATCCGATCGCTGGGAAGGACCCTTTCGGCGCCCTACCTCGACATCACCAAGTAAGAACTATCGCAGTGGTCGAAATCACCCGCAGTCCCACTCGCAGCTCCCCTCCCGTCAGAGGGGCCCAGTCGAGACGCGACGTCTTCACACGTGAGAAACTCGGCTGGTTCCCCGAGGTCCTCAACCTGGACCCCTCTTCTTGAGGCGCGACCCCAAGAAGAGGACCAAGGAGCCAAGCGCGACAGTCCCAAATATACGCCACTGTGCGTATCGCTTACCAACTTGGGAGGAATCAAATGAAGGTCCCCCATTGGAAACGCTTGGAGAGTAAGTCAAGGCCTAGAGTGGGGGAACGGCATGCCCCGGCTCATGTGCCATGCCCTTAGGAGCCCCCCGCTGGCAAAGCCGACGCTCAGTCATCCCAAGAGGAGATCCCACCAGGTGCTTCCAGCGGCATCTGCCCAATGAGGGCCCAAGTACGGATTGTCACCCAGCCAACCGAGTAGCTCCCCCAGGGGTATGACGAACGGGATCTAGAAGCGCTTCGTTGAGTGCTTAAGGACTAGGGGCAACCCTGAGAGGGGCTCATAAGCCGAGCGATAGAGAACCAAGCCCACCCAACCTTGCCTGGGTCAGCTCGAGGCTCAACAAGCCAAAGGAGGGAGGCCCCATCAGGTGACAATCCCTCAGCACCCTGAGTCAGGCCTTCCAACTCGCGACCACGGGCATAACAACCCGACCACATGCGAGAAATACCCAACGCTACCTCCTTCCGTGGATCGGTCGAGAAGCGCAGCAGCGACGACAGCCCCGCTAGAGGTGAAAATACTCTCAGACAAGTGTGCCCCCACGCCCGCCTGTGAATGAGGCTCCTCCCGCAGGAGAAGGACCACCTCTCTTGAGGTAGCAGCTGACCCCCAGAGGGCCGCAATCGTAGGCCACGCTGCGCAAAGGAATTCCTCAAGGAGCGCACCCCCTGGCCATGAACTAGGCAAGCATGCTAAAAGGGGTCCAGCCCATGAGCTAGGACCCGTTATCCCAAGGCTCCATCGAGCGAAAGGATAAGAGGCCTGCGAAGCACCTGAGGGACCATCCCAAGAAGGGGCCCCGACGATTGCAGGTAGCCAAAGCTATCTTTCAGGCAAACTAAGAGCCAAGCGGGTTAACACCCCCCCAGCAGTCAAGCAGCATCATCTCGACTCCTCTGCACGACGAACATCACCGCCAAGTCCAGGCAATGACGCTCGCATCTCTCGAGGTCCCTTTCTCTGGCCTGGGCACATTAGCACGAAGGATTAAGTGTTACGACCCGATTCTTGGATCTCTACATGACCCGAAACTGGCTCGCCTCGACTAATCCCAAGACCCAATCGTCCAACAAGAAATAACCAAAAAGCAGGAAAGTAAACCACATTCACATATGCAACATAACTAAGCAGAAGAAACGTACAAAGCAGTAATGGAAAGTAAATCTGTTGTTTCATTACATTCCATCACAACAACAAAAAAAAAATAATGGAAAGCAGAAGTAAACATTAGAGTCAAATAGTAACTAACAGTCCAACACTTACTACAACAGTAAAGGAACGAAAAGGAAGTGCTGGAAACTACAACTGGGCTCAACTGGGCCCAGCACCCTCCGCAGCCGGAAGCTCGGGCTGCTCAACTCCTGGTCCTGAACAGTATTATGAAAAGACAGAGTCAGCGAACACTGAGTAGAGTAGTATCTATATTATCTAGAAATAGTAAAAGCAACAGGTTTAATTCTCTTCTCTATTTATCTGTTTTATATGTATTTCCTTTTCACCTATTTTCCCAAACATTCAGATATTCTTGATCTTGCATGTTCCTCGTGGGAATGATCTTGATTGCAGTCTCTTCCGTAGAGTAGAAGGTACATGTGGTGCTCTCCTGGCCGGGAGAGTCCCCCGTGGTAGTCCTACACCCAGTCAACCACTCTGAGGTCACTGTCAAGACGTAGCGGTGACTACAGCACGCGTAATAAGCGCACGGGGAGCTACCTCGCACTGACACGCGGTCAGTCATTTCCGCTAGCAGGTACGCCCAAAGCACAGCACAGAACAGTATAAGGTCTTGCCCTCTCAGAATAGGTGTCTCGTCCCTCCACAGTCCGCGCACCCTCGTCTGACTACCCCGGTTTGCCCAGAGGGCCTAAACAAGTCGGTGTAGGGTGGCTAGCTGAACCTCGAGCCCTGTAGGGTAGCTAGCTCCATCCCTACACTAGTAGCTCGCCATGGTACCACGTACACGAGGGCCAACAGGAGTCGGTATAGAGTGGCCAATCCTAACCCCGGGTCTCAACCCAAGGGAGGTGGTTGCTAGACCGATTTTATTTTATTTTATTACTCGAATACAAAAATTCTCTGAAGTCGAACTCAAGGAGCAAACTTGATTCTAGAAGCGTAAAAAATCATAATTTACAATAATATACTGTTTTACAAAAAAATTAGAGAGAGGAAGTAAAAATTTGTCTTCTCTTTTCTTCTCTCTTTCTTCTTTGTGCCCCTTTCTCTCTATCTTCAGACGTCTGACTTCATGGATCAAACGCCTTAAGTAGCCACTTGCTAAAGTGCTCGTGCTCTTCTTCTTTGCTGCTGCTGCTCTTCTTCTCCTTGGTTTTTTCTTCTTTTCTTCTCTTCTGCTACAGCTCCTGCTCTTTCTTTTTATTCCTTTCCTTTCTTCTTCTTCTTCAGCTTTTTTTGCTTGGTCTTCTTGGCTTCTGTTGGTGCTAAAGTACCACGATCATTTGTTTTGATGATAACAAAACACGTGTTATTTAACATTTGCAATTTGAGTCCTAGATTTCAGGTCAATTGCAAATGTGGACGTGTTTAGACGGAGTTCGAGCTCGCATCCAGGACGGATTGGAGGAGCTTGACGGAAAACAGAGGAGGTTCGCGTGGAGCGAAAGATTGAAGATGGAAGGAAATGAAGAATAGGATAGATTTCCTTCTTTTGTACTTGTTGTATTTTTTCGTTTCTTTTGTTGCTCTTTATTTCCTTAGATATTTCATGTTAAAGAGCCTCAAAGAACCCTAACAGTAGTCCTAGGAACACCGGCACAACCCTAGGATACTTAGGTTTTCTGTAGAATACTTAGAAAACCAATATAGGGTTCAAACAGCACTTCCAGACGTCTAATTCCCAAATCAGACGTCTGATAAAGCATTTTAGGACGTCTGACTGTTGTTTCAGACGTCTGATAACTGTTAGGCTGGACATAGCTAGTTCTGTCTGATGAAATCAGACGTCCATACCTTAGTCCAGACGTCTTAGAAGACGTCTGATGGACTTTCCAGACGTCCAGATAGTGGACCGTTGGCTGGCTTAGCAAACAGTCAAGAATATGACCGTTAGAGCCTTATCAGACGTCCTTAGGCCTTTCCAGACGTCTGATAAATGACCGTTTTGCCTCGGCTGACCCAAAATCTCTTCTCAGAGATTTTCTAGCCGTTGCAACGTTTGGAAATCAATTCCCACAGTAAAAGTAGGTTTCCAGACATCCAGACTTAGTGCCAGACGTCATGTATGTCGTCTGATGGACTTGCACAAAAACTCTGTTTAGATCTGATTCAAGTCAGGGAGAAACCCGCATAGAATCAGACGTCTGACCTTGAAATCAGACGTCTTAAAGTGGCCTTCCAGACGTCTGATGCCAGAGTTAGACGTCTGATAACCCTGTCAAATGTAATCATTGTCCTGATTTCGGCCTGATTCTCTTGGGCTTTGTTCCCAACGGCTATGGAAGCTTTTCTAAGCCTTCCAAAGCCTTCCTAAGGCCTCTATAAATAGAGGGGAGCCTTTTCACACCTAGATACACACTTAGAAACACTTAGAGACACAAGATACACACCAAGAGACACCTTGTAATACACTCTCACACTCTTGTTCCAAGAAGCTCTTGCTCTCTAAGCTCAAGTTCTACATCTTGAGAGCATCATTCCCTTCGCGCACCCGCTCTCCCGCCGTTGTCTACGAGAGCGACATTGCGCCGTTGCGTGGCTCACGCACCTGCGTCATCGTCGACGCACTCCTTGCAAAGGGGAGTTTCCTTATTCCTATAGAAGCTAGGTTTATAATTACTTTGTTGGCTCTATAGGACTTCTTGTTCCTTTTATCTTTGTTATTTTGGTTGGGTATTCGCTTTGCGAATTCCCGTCTCCTTCGTGGGACAAAATCCTTCTCGTGGAGAGAAGGGGTTGAGGAACGCTACCCTCGTACTTGTAGCGTGGTTGTACTGAGGTTGAATCACCCTCGTTTTAAAGTGATTCGGTTAGTGGATTTGATCAACTAGGTTGATCGGAAAATCCTAACTCGAGAGGGTTAGGTGGTGGTTTTCACCCGGTTTGGGTTTCCACCTAAAATTACTTGTGTACTTGTGCGATTGATTGCTTATTTGTGAGATTGTTTATTTTATTTCCGCATTTTATTACGTCACCCCCTCTTCGAAGGGAGAACTTTCATTTGGTATCAGAGCAGGTCTCGCGAAATCGGCGTTACAAACCGGCGAGGATCTAGATCATGGAGGAAAGCATAGCCGCAATCAGAATCTCCGAGGGGCAGTCCACCGTCCGACCACCCTACTTTGACGGGAACAACTACAGCTACTGGAAGTTGCGGATGAAGACCTGGCTTCAAGCCACCGATTTCACAGTCTGGGCCAGGTGCGAGACCCCCTTCGACATCCCAGAGAAACCTGCGGGAGGCTACTCGCAGCAGCAGATCCGGGAGCTCTCTCTCAACGCGAAAACAATGAACGCGTTGTATTACGCGCTCAGCCCGGAGGAGTTCAACAGAATCTCGCAATGCGCCACCGCATACGAGATTTGGCACACACTTGAGGTAACTCACGAAGGTACCTCTAAGGTAAAAACTTCTAAAATTAATTTACTTTCTCAAGAATTTGAATCTTTTTCTATGAAACCTAACGAGTCTTTAAGTGAGATGAACACTAGGTTCACTCTCATTGTAAATAATTTGAAAGCATTAGGAAAGACCTTCATCAAGGGGGAGCTTCAAGGGAAGCTTCTTCGTTCCCTTGGACCGGAGTGGGAACAGAAAGTCACCGCCATCGAGGAGGCGAATGACGTAGAGGAGCTCAACATGGAAGATCTCCTAGGCAATCTAATGGCCTACGAGACAAAGTTGAAGCAGAAGAAGAAGGATACACTGGAACCCAAACTGAAGAAGACTCTTGCCTTCAAAGCCGCGTCGGATAGCGAGGTAAGTTCCGACGACGAAGACTTTAGAATTTTACTTAAAAATTTTTCCAAGTTTTGTAGGGAATTAAAGAAAGAGAAAAAGGAGAAGAAGGAAAGCCCGAGACGTTACTACCATTGCAACGAGAAAGGGCACCTACGACCAGAATGCCCTCTTCTCAAAAAGGAAAAGAAAAAGGAAAAGGAAAAGAATTCTAAGAAGAAGGCGTTCCAAGCCACTTGGGACGATTCCAGCTCGGAGGAAGAAGAAGAAGAAAAGGAAGAAACCGCTTGCTTTGGTTTCATGGCCAGAGGAAGCAACAGCGACAGCGAAAGTGGAAGCGACGACAGCGACAACGAGGTAAATTTTGATTTACAAGAAGCTTTTAATGAACTATTTGAGATTAGTAAATCACTTAAAATAGAAAACAAAAGCATGAAAAAGAATCTTAGCTTTCTTAAAAATGAAAATGATAGGCTAGAAATAAAACTTAAGGATCTAGAAACTTGTCCTAAAAATGATAACCTATTATTAGAAAATCATAACCTCATCAATGAAAATAATAAGTTGATTGAGGAAAATGATAGTCTAAAGTTAGAAATTTATGATTTAAAGACTAAGATGCAAACTATTGAAAAAGAAATCGCATGTCTTAGGGAAAACTCTAACAAATTAATCAATAAAGTAGATAATTTTTACAGCCCTAAGGTTGAGATAGGATCTCCGTCAAGAAGACCCGTTAACAGATCCGGATCCAAGCTCACTTGGATACCGAAGAAAAAATTAGAATCTTGTTTTGTAGGATTCAGGGATAATTACAACACAAAAGACTGGACCTACAAACTCAAGGCTGGTCAACTCGAATTGGGAGAACCAAGGAGTAGACCAAGGAGGAGAACAAGAAGACCGACGAGACGACGAACAAACGACGGACCCGCCGCACGTCGACCACCAGATTGGAGACCGGCGCTGATGCCCGGGCCTCCAAGCTACGGATGGGAGCCCCATCCGATGTGGCATCCACCACCACCATTTGGGCCATTTTATTGGCCATGGTAGGTGAGGTAAAACCCTTTACCCTATCTTTTTATCATAAGCATTTAGATAAGGGGAGTTAAAATTAATGAGCTAATTATCAATTTTTAAGGGGGAGATACAAGTTAGCTAAATTTCCTTTAGTAAGGGGGAGAAAAATAATAGCTATCTTGTTGTTACAAAAAGGGAGAGAATATCACCTTTGTTAAAATAAACTCATAGAAGAGCATGTTTTAAGGGGGAGTTATAGGAAATGTAAAATCAATCAAACCTTTTTGATAATGTCAAAAAGGGGGAGGATTTTTATGCATTATTATTTACGGTTTTGTCATCATCAAAAAGGGGGAGATTGTTGGTGCTAAAGCACCACGATCATTTGTTTTGATGATAACAAAACACGTGTTATTTAACATTTGCAATTTGAGTCCTAGATTTCAGGTCAATTGCAAATGTGGACGTGTTTAGACGGAGTTCGAGCTCGCATCCAGGACGGATTGGAGGAGCTTGACGGAAAACAGAGGAGGTTCGCGTGGAGCGAAAGATTGAAGATGGAAGGAAATGAAGAATAGGATAGATTTCCTTCTTTTGTACTTGTTGTATTTTTTCGTTTCTTTTATTGCTCTTTATTTCCTTAGATATTTCATGTTAAAGAGCCTCAAAGAACCCTAACAGTAGTCCTAGGAACACCGGCACAACCCTAGGATACTTAGGTTTTCTGTAGAATACTTAGAAAACTAATATAGGGTTCAAACAGCACTTCCAGACGTCTAATTCCCAAATCAGACGTCTGATAAAGCATTTTAGGACGTCTGACTGTTGTTTCAGACGTCTGATAACTGTTAGGCTGGACATAGCTAGTTCTGTCTGATGAAATCAGACGTCCATACCTTAGTCCAGACGTCTTAGAAGACGTCTGATGGACTTGCCAGACGTCCAGATAATGGACCGTTGGCTGGCTTAGCAAACAGTCAAGAATATGACCGTTAGAGCCTTATCAGACGTCCTTAGGCCTTTCCAGACGTCTGATAAATGACCGTTTTGCCTCGGCTGACCCAAAATCTCTTCTCAGAGATTTTCTAGCCGTTGCAACGTTTGGAAATCAATTCCCACAGTAAAAGTAGGTTTCCAGACATCCAGACTTAGTGCCAGACGTCATGTATGTCGTCTGATGGACTTGCACAAAAACTCTGTTTAGATCTGATTCAAGTCAGGGAGAAACCCGCATAGAATCAGACGTCTGACCTTGAAATCAGACGTCTTAAAGTGGCCTTCCAGACGTCTGATGCTAGAGTTAGACGTCTGATAACCCTGTCAAATGTAATCATTGTCCTGATTTCGGCCTGATTCTCTTGGGCTTTGTTCCCAACGGCTATGGAAGCTTTTCTAAGCCTTCCAAAGCCTTCCTAAGGCCTCTATAAATAGAGGGGAGCCTTTTCACACCTAGATACACACTTAGAAACACTTAGAGACACAAGATACACACCAAGAGACACCTTGTAATACACTCTCACACTCTTGTGTCCAAGAAGCTATTGCTCTCTAAGCTCAAGTTCTACATCTTGAGAGCATCATTCCCTTCGCGCACCTGCTCTCCCGCCGTTGTCTACGAGAGCGACATTGCACCGTTGCGTGGCTCACGCACCCGCGTCATCGTCGACGCACTCTTTGCAAAGGGGAGTTTCCTTATTCCTATAGAAGCTAGGTTTATAATTACTTTGTTGGCTCTATAGGACTTGTTGTTTCTTTTATCTTTGTTATTTTGGTTGGGTATTCGCTTTGCGAATTCCCGTCTCCTTCGTGGGACAAAATCCTTCTCGTGGAGAGAAGGGGTTGAGGAACGCTACCCTCGTACTTGTAGCGTGGTTGTACTGAGGTTGAATCACCCTCGTTTTAAAGTGATTCGGTTAGTGGATTTGATCAACTAGGTTGATCGGAAAATCCTAACTCGAGAGAGTTAGGTGGTGGTTTTCACCCGGTTTGGGTTTCCACCTAAAATTACTTGTGTACTTGTGCGATTGATTGCTTATTTGTGAGATTGTTTATTTTATTTCCGCATTTTATTACGTCACCCCCTCTTCGAAGGGAGAACTTTCAGCTTCTTCTTCTTCTTTCTTGAGCTGCGTCTTCTTCTTCAGCTTGCTTCTCCTCTTCCTCTTCTCCTGCTTCAGCTCCTTGGTGCGGCTAAGTCCTTGGCCACTCCTTCCTTGCTTCTTTTGCTTCCTTTTCTTCCTTCTTCTTATTCAGTTCCCTGCACAAGCATATGGTTAGGCAAAACCTAACCCCTACCCTCCCTGCGTCTCTCTCTCTCTCTATTTCACTCCAGGGATCGCTCTCCCAGAGCCTACTTGGGTATGCGGGTCAGGCAACGCGCCTAGGACCAGGCCCTGTCCACGGGGTGCCCAGCTTAGGTAAACGGGTCGGGCCAGGTCCACGGGGGGTGGTTGCGGACGAGGCCGGGTGAGCGTGTGAGAGGGACCTCACCCTGTGTGACTGAGGCAATAAGCCTGAGTCACTCTTTCCTCTTATGTGTCGCGGGGTGCTTGAGAACGCCCGAGGTGGGACTATCTACACCCCTCCTTTCTCGCGCGTCCGCAGCAGAGGGTGCCCTTCCAATTGAAGCAAGACGCGAGGTTTCTATCTCCAATTGAGGACCTAGGACCGTGCGAGGAAGTCTTCCGCACAACCTGGGCTCGTCTCCTGGAGCTAGAAGATCCTGGAACTGCTTGCAAGCTTGCTTCAAGCTCGGCGTTAGTGGCAACGAGGGCTCGGGACCTGAAATCAAGAAGACGGCCTTGCGGCCCTGTCAGAGCACTCGGTGAGCTTCGCTAAAGCACGATGAAGATACTTCGAGGGTTGGCGTGGCTCAGAGCGACCTAGGCGTGTGTGCCTAGGTCAGCCTGAGTTTGTGTGAGTGGGTCTGTTCGGGGGGAGGCGACAGTGGGTGGCGCGGTCAGTGGAGGGTTACAGGTGATGAGAACCTCATCATGAACCCTAATTAGCATAATCTAATCCAAATATGTGTGAAAAAGCTCCTACAAAACCCAAAGAGAAGCTTAACTCAGAGAATTCTGAGTTAAAGGATAAAACAAATCATCAGGGGTAAAACTGCAATTTCACCAATGCAGTATGCAAACAGGGTAATTAAGGGTCTAAACATAGGTCAAGCAAGCTTAATAAGAAGGGAAGTGGGATGATCTGATCTGAAAAGGGTTATAGCAACTTCTAGGAATTAAATGACATTCTGTAACCCTAAAACAAATCCACTTTAATTCACGAGGTTCGAGGTAGGATAAAAATCAACTAAACCCTCTAAAAATCATATAAAAATATTCCCTAGGATTTAGAACCTTCAATTTGACCTTTGAAACCTATTTTGACCTAAAATGAGAACCATGCCCAATTAATGACTTAATTTGGGTTTTTACATAAATTGACCAGTCAAACATGGTCCAACCTAAAATCCAAGTTCACCATTAAAATCCTTAGGTTCAAATTAGTCTGGTATAAAAACTTAAGCCTAAGAATAGACCATCTTAACCAACTTTACAAATTGGTCATCTCTATTTACTTTTTGACCCTTATCTTTTGAAACCCTTACGTTTAGGCCCCCAACTCCTCATCATTCTTTGCAAAACGGTCCTTCCTGCCACTTCTGCACAGCGCCATGCCTCCAACGACCTTCCGTGGAGGATGGCGCCACGTAGGGTAGGGCGGCTGTCCTCTAAAACAGACGGGGGGTTCCCTGCGACATCCTCTGTCGCAGGGACCCGCCCATGCCCTCTGCCATCAACCATGCCTCTCGTGCGAACGCACGAGAGGCATGGGTATCCTCTCTGGCCACTCTCCGGCGAAGCTGGCATGTCGCCGCCTTGTTTCCCTCTCCGCGCCAAGGTCTTTATAAGGAGCGGCAAGGTCTGCCAACTCCTTCAAGCTTCCTCTGGCGGAGAAATGCCCCACCTTTCATCTCTTCCTCCTCCGGTCAGAGCACCCGAAGCCTCCGACAATCTTCTCCTCCTCCTCGTCGCTCTGCTGCCTTACCTGCAGCAGAGTTTACTTTGCCCTGTCGTCCGCGCTAGGCCGTACCAGCTGGCTCCCTTCGTCTGCCTCCTCGTTGCCGATACCCTCCTATAGGGCATCTTCGTCCCCAGCTCCGGCAGGCACGAGTCGGGCGCCGCTCTCTTCCCCTTCGTCGAGTAAATAGGTACAGAGTTTCTTCTCTCTCTCCCTTACATTTTCCCTCTCTTAATTTACCTTTTTACTCCACCGCACGCGACTTCCACCTCCACCTGCTCCGTCTCCGATCACCTTCTCCAGCGAGTCCATCCCACTTCCACAGACCTCCACACTCCTCGCCGACTA
Organism: Thalassia testudinum; assembly: GCA_037157565.1. Classification (NCBI taxonomy): domain Eukaryota; kingdom Viridiplantae; phylum Streptophyta; class Magnoliopsida; order Alismatales; family Hydrocharitaceae; genus Thalassia; species Thalassia testudinum. The sequence goes on along the minus strand of JAZHRO010000022.1, from coordinate 62,530,488 downwards.
CCCCAGGAGCTTCCCCTCACTCCACTCAACCGATCCCCCCTCTCCATTCACTGCCAATCACCCCCCGAACAAACCCATCTTCCCGCACACAATCTGACCTAGGGCTACCTCCACACGCGCCCTCGCGCCTCGCCGACCCCCGCACTGTAACGAACGCACACCCCAGACGTCTTTTAAGATGTCTGGGAGGTGGCTCAGACGTCGGACCAGACGCCTGGGGTCACTTCCAAACGTCTGACAAGATGTCTGGGATCATTTCCAGACGTCTGAAAATCGATTATTTTCGACACGCGCGGGTCATCTGCACGCCTGAGCGCGTAGACCGCATATTTGCTCCTGCGGCTGCAGATTCTCGCCGCTGCAGTCTCTCTCTCTCCTCCTTGAACGGCCTTAAAAGGCCACGTGCTCTCTCCCGTCGCCTCCACCCCTTTCCTCTTCTCCTTCCAGTGCGCGAGAGTGAGCGCGAGAGCGGGCGTGGGGTTGCTGCGGCGGCGACGGCCGCAGTGAGCGCGGAGGGGGTGCTGCGTGCGAGAGCGGCACTCAGCCGTGAGGGCGAGCTCGCCGGGGCTGCCAGGGCCGGCCGGCGGGGAGCGCAGCGGGCGCGGAACGACGCGGGAGGCTTGCTGCGGCTCGAGCAGCAGGCGCACGAGGTGCGACGCGGGCGGCGTCGCGAGCGGAGGGCGAGTCGCACCCTGGTTCTGGAAAAATTTCCAGAATCAGACGTCTGTGCTGATAGCCAGACGGCGAGGTCGACGTCTGGAAGACTGTCCAGACGTCTGAAAGGTGAGTTTTCCGTCTTCTTCTTCCTTCTTGTCGACTGACCTTACTGAGGGAGGGAGATGGGTGTGCGCAGGCTCGGTGATTCGCCATCCAACGTGAATCAGACGTCTGGCTGTAGTACCAGACGGCGGGAGTGACCTCCAGACGTCCGGGGTGACCATCGGACGACTAGGAACTAGGCCAGACATCCCCGCAGGCTTCTGGACGTTTGAGAAATCACGTAGAACAAGGTAATTCTCTGATCCACTTTTTAAGACGTCTGGAAGAAGTTCCAGACGTCTGATTTTGCACAGTGTCATCGTTTTCGACCCGTTGAGGGCCTGTTCAGGTTCCGTTTTCCGCGTTTCGAGTTGCGTTCTTTCCGAAATTAAATCCTCTACCCGTCTACAGTAGCTATACACTATTTTGAGACACTCCTTGTGTTTGATCCTTGTGATAGGACCTCGTTCCGTTGCAGTCTTGGGGGTCGCGGAGGCACGCGGGATTCCCGATCACGCCCCCATTACTCCCGTCGTACCTGGTAGAGTGGCTTTTAAGTATAACCTGTTAAATTGTGGAATCATAAATAGAACCTAGGACATTGCACGAATCCTAGGAATGAAAAACAGATTGAATGATAGATCCTAGGTGTTGCAAGAATCCTAGGGCTGAAAAACTAGATTGTATGATGGATCATAGGATACGGCATGAATCCTAGGACGAGAAAACTAGTGGAACAGATGAATACTGCAGTATTGGAAAAATGGAAAGGAACAAATAGCTGCCTGTAATCGAATTAACAGCTTCCTGTTGAGTAAATAAACGTGTTTGAGAACATGGATTGTGATAACGTGAAACTGGAAGGTGAAACTTAGATGTTTTGAGCTGGAACCCTACGGGGAAGTAGGAGTAGAACTCCTGGAAAGTGAATGGAATAGTATTGGGGAAGTGAGCTGGCCCTTGAGTACGGAGTACCAAAGAGAGCGACTGTCCCCCTGTTTAGTGCAGAGCGGAGCCAGCCGCCCCAAGGACCCGGGGTTAGGACTGGCCACTCTGTACCGACTTGCTGGCCCTCGCGTACGTAGTACCGAGGAGAGCTACTAGTGTACTGAGGTACTAGCTACCCCACAGGCCCCGGGGTTCTGCTAGCCTCCTACACTGACTTGTTAGGCCCGCTGGGGCAAACCAGGGTAGTCAGGCGAGGGTGCGCGGACTGTGGAGGGGCAAGGCCCCTGTTTGGTTACTGTGGAGGGGTTGGACCCCTGTTACTGAGAGGGCTCTGCCCTGTACTGGTTTCGTGCTGTGCATTGTGCGCACCCATTAACGGAAACGACTGACCGCGTGCCAGTGCGGGTTAGCTACCCGTGCGTTTACCGCGCGTGCCGTAGTCACTGTTACGTCTGTCAGTGACCTTGGGGTGGTTGACTGAGAGTAGGATCACCACGGGGGACTCTCCCGGCTAGGAGAGCACCACGTGCTACTTCTACTGTTCGGAAAATACTGCAATCAAGATCGTTCCCACGAGGAACATTCGAGATCAAGTGAAAGATCTGAGAAATAGATAAATCGTGAGATAATTGAAAGACTTAAATAAAGAAAGTAACGGAACTTAACAGCTACTGTACACTCTACTGTTTCTTTAGTTTTAGTTGCCACTCTACTCAGCGTTTTGCTGACGTGTTACACTCGTTACCTTTCAGGACCAGGTGTTGAGCAGCCAGGGTCAGCGGCTGCAGAGGACGCTGGGTCGACTAGGGTCCAGTAGGGTTACCACTGTTTCTTGTACCTCTTTTTGTTCCGTTATAGTGAGTAGTTCTTGTTTCCGCTGTACTTTTCTTTACCTATAGTTCATATTTAGTTATGAATGTTGTTCTACTATTGTGGTGGTATATACTGTAGTAGTTTCTTTCCTTGCTGCTGTATTTTCTTACTGTTAGTTATATTCATGTTGAATGTGGTTTATTTTACTGCTCTTTTGGTTACTTCTTCGTTGGACGACTAGGTCTTGGGATTAGTTGAGTCGGTCCGATTCTCATGTCTCGTAGGGGCTCAGGAACCGGGTCGTTACACGCACTGTCTTCGCCGCACTCCGGCGAAGCTTCCCCCATTTTCTGATGCGGCCGAGAGGCCATCTTTCTGCTTTTAGGTCGGAGCCCCCTCGCTGCCATTGCTAAGCTGCTGCAGCTCCAGGCGTTCTCCAGCCCAAGCGCGTGTCACAGGCAGCGCGGATTGCTGCTGTGAAGGAGCCCAGTCTTGCGAATTGGGTCGCAAGCCTCACAGCTGCCCCAAATGGCTACAGTTCCCTCACCTGCGGGAGCGAGATTTGGAGGTGGGACTTTAGTCCCACCTCGTAAGTGTGCGGCCAAGCGCCCACACTTATATTGAAAAAGTGTATCTGGCTTACTACCTTCGATACACAGGGGTCAGGTCCCTCTCACCCGCACGCAGCGCACCACGCGCTCGCTCGCCCTCGCCCGCGCTTACGCCCCGCGGGTCTGGGTCAGATCCGACTACCCGACCACGCACTCCTCACCCACCACCGCACGTCGGTGGGCCTGGTCCAGGGCGCGCTACCCGAATCTGAATACCCGGCTCTGGGAAAGCAGCCCTAAGAGAGATTCTAAGAAAGAGAGAGACGCGGGGAAGGGGTAGGTTTTGCACTGACCACTGTATATGTGTGCAGGAAAGAAAGAAAGAAGAAGAAGCAAGCTAAGGAAGAAGAAGGGAGGAGGAGCGGCCAAAGCCTTAGCTGCACAGAGGAGCTAAAGAAGAAATGGAAGGAGAGGAGCTGAAGAAGAAGAGAAGAAGCCGCACTGTAGCAAACCCACAGTTAAGTCGTCTGAGCATCAAGTCAGACGACGGAAGGGCAGCGGACAGAGTAGAAAGAAAAGAAAAAGAAAAAGCGCAGAAGAAGAAAAAGAAGGAAGACACAGCCTCAAGCAAGGAAAGAAAGAAGGAAAGAAAGAAAAAGAAGAACAGAAAGAAGAAGCAGAGAAGAAGAAGAGGAAAAGAAGAAGATTCTGCAGCTGAAAGAAAGAAAGAAAAGAGAAAGAAGAAGCAGATCACCATAGCTGCAGGTTAAAGAAGAGAGAAGAAAGCAGGAAGAAAAGAAGAAAGAAGAGGAACGGCCAAGAAGAAAAGAGAAAAGAAAGAAGATAGAAGAAGAAGCCAACAAAACTCTCTCTCTCTCTTCTTATTTTTGTAACATAATTGAGAACTTTTATACTTCTAGAATTCTAGTTGCTCCCTGAGTTCGACCTCGAGAAAACCTATTATTCCGAGTAAAAAATTTTCTGTAATAATCTGGTAGCTGTTTTGTCACATACTACAACGATTGCAAATCTAATAACCATAACGACGGAACAAAACACGCTCAAACCTGCCCGGTTACTATTTTGGCACCGTTGCCTGGGAGCAACGGCTATTCTAGAAGCCATAAGTTCTCTATTGAGTTTCTATTAATCTCTTCTCTTTTTATGTACAGGTACAGGAAATCAAGAAGACAAGCAGCCGCACAACAACCACTCCGAGGACAGGTAATTTTCTATCCTCTCACTATTAACCCCTAAATTCTAAAGAGGAAGAAAAAGAAAAGAATAAGCAATATAGGTGTAACCTGTCTTCTATACCTAGTAAATCATCAAAAGCTACATGTTTTCAATTTCAACCCACTATTTCTGCACACACTATTAAGGGCATTTAAGGGCAACACCTTCTTGCCTGAGCCCTAATTACCCAACAAGGAGCTAACTGGACAAAGTAGAGCCAACATAAGATTCAACATTAGGGTTTTAGAGACACTCTCCTTAAGCAAGAATTGTGAAATCCCAAAAAAAGTGTACCTAAGTGATGAGAACCTCATCATGAGCCATAACTAGCTCATTTTGACCCAATAAAGAAGATAAAAGCTCCTACATAACCTAGAAGAAGGCTTAACTGAAGGAATAAGTGCTCTGAGAAGAAAACATGAAATAAAGGTTAAAACTGTAATTTTACCATTGCAGTACATAAACGGGATTTCTCAGAGGCAAAACATAGGTCAAATGGACTAAATGAGATAAAAAGTGGGTTGAGTCAATCAAAAATGGGTTTATGTGCAATCTCGGAATTAAATGACACTTGATAACCCTAAAACAAACCCACTTAAATTAACAAGGTTCCGGTCAGGATAAAAATCAAGTAAATCCTCTAAAAATCATGGAAAAATATCCTCTAGGGTTTAGAACACTCAATTTGGCCTTTGGAACCCAGTTTGACCTAGATTAGGGTCCTAGCACATTAATTGACCTAATTTAGGTTTTTACGCAAAATGTCTGGTCAAACGAGGTCAAACCTAAAATCCAACTTCACCATTATATTCCTTAGGTCCAAATTAGGTTTATACCAAAATTTGGACCCAAGGGGAGGTCATCTTGACATACTTTGCAATTTAGTACACCCAAATCATAATTTGGTCCCTATCTTTTGAATAACTTTGCAGAAAGCCCCCTAAGTTCCTCGCCACCTTTGCAACAGGTCCTGCCGCCATTGTTAGGGCAGAACCGATCTCCGGCGAGGTTTAGAGAGGGATTCCTCCCCAATCCCTCAGAGATTCCCTCCCAGAAATGGAAGGGAGATTCTTTGAGGAATTCCCTTCCTTCTAAAGCCAATTACAATATCTGGTGTGAACTCAATCTCTCGTGCGAACGCACGAGAGATTTGGGTATCCACCCTCTTTCCATCTCCGGCGAGCCGGCAGAGATTGATTGCACGATCTCCGCGCGCTAGAAGGTTCGGCCAACACCTATAAAAGGCTCCCCAGACCCGGCCGCAGATCCTCAACTTGATTTTGACGGAGATTCCCCCAAATTTCCCTCTCTCCCATCTCCGGCCAAGAGACCCACAAGCTCCGGCGACCTCCTGCCCTCCTTCTTGTAGCTCTGCTGCCATACCAGCAGCAGAGTCAACTTCGCCACTTCCTCCCGCATCGCGCCGTACCAAGCGCGCGTGCCCCTGACCTCATCCTCGTCGCCGCTCCCTCCCTCAGGGTTCTTCTTCCCCGATGATGGAAGTTACGCGCCGTCCACTCCGCTGCCTCCCTTCTTTCCAGATCACTCCAGATACCCTCTCCATCCTCTCTACTCTCTTTTCCCCCTGCTATTTTATCTAATTACCCCTCGATAGTGCCTGAACACCTCCATCTTCCTCGCCTCCGACCGACCTCTGGCGAGCCGCTCCCACCACTCCACCCCTCCACACGGCTCGCCAACCCTCTCGTAAGCTCCGCCTAACCACCAGGAGAAACTTCCGCCCATCCATCATCCTTCTACACCTCCACCACAGTCCCCTAAACAACCCCACACTTCCGACCATAGGTTGACCTAGGCACGCATGCCTAGGCCATCCTGCGACCTGCAGCACCGCGCATCATCTTCGTCGTGCCACGGCGAAGGTGCCCAGCTAGTCTGATTGAGCTAATAGGCCATGCTTGTGTATGACAGGTTGCAGCTCCTGCTGCCATTGACAGTTGAAGCAGCAAGCAGCTTCGCAGCAGCTCCAGGTGTCAGATCTTCCAGGTCCAGGCGCAGCAAGTTCACGCGAGTGTTGCGAAGCCCTCGGGGCCAGCAAGTCGCACTGCGAAGCTCCCAGCCTTGGCCATAGAACGAAGAGAGCTCTGCGGGCGCGCGTGAAATTGGGACAGATCAGATAGTCCCACATCATGGAATCGCAAAACACAGGTATGGTATAAATTATTTTTGTGCTTTATGCTTACTGCCTCCGAAAGCACAGGGGTGAGGTCCCTCACCTGACCCACTCGCCTCGTCCGTGGCTTGACCACGCGGATCTGGCGAGATCTGACCCGACCCTAACCTGAGCACTCCTCGCGCATCACCACCTGCCGGTGCGTCTGGTCCCGGGTGTGAATCCGTCCCAATTACCCGTGTGGCTCTGGGAGAGCGTCCTTGAGCGATTTGCAGAGAAAGAGAGAGACGTTTGGGTAGAGGGACGAGGGTAGGTTTTGCATTGGCTGTGGTTTGCGCAGGAAAAACAGAGGAAGAAGCGAACATTTAGCCGCTGCAGCAAGGGAAGAGAAGAAGGAAGAAGAGAAGAAGGAAGAAGAGGCTGTGTAGCAGAGAAAGAAGGAGAAGCTTTCGTAGAGAAACAAGGACAAGGAAGAAGACCAAGGAAGGAGAAAACTTCGAAGGAAAGCACAAGGAACTCTGAAGAAAAGAAGCTAAGCAAGGCAGAGATCAGAGAGAAGGAAGGACTGCAGAAAAGACAAAAAGAAAAGGAAGACAGGAGAGAAACAAAGGCAGGAAGAAGAAGTTTTCGCAGGAAAAGAGAAGAAAAGAGAAAGAAGTGCAACGAAGAAGAAGAAGAAGACAGAAGAGAAAGAAGATTACATTTAAGACGTCTGATATAGAAATCAGACGTCCAATTTTGTTTTCTCTTACAAATTCTTTTTATAACTCTCTCTCGTTGAATCAATTATTTTCATTTACAAGTTGTATTCTTTGGTTTTGAAAGTATTGAGATTGCTCCCTGTGTTCGACCTCGGAGACTCCAGTTTTTCGAGTAATAAAATTCTCTATATTTGTTTGAACGTTTTGTCGGTTATACTACAACGTGATATTCTCTTTAAAACCCGCACAAAAGCGAACGAACACTAAGCCATTGATTGAAAATACTTATTCAAAGAAACCCTAAGCAATTTGGCTCTTTAAAGACACTTGAACCCTAAAAGACAGGACCTAATAAGCTCTCAAAGGAACTAACAGGTGAAGTTGACCCCTTGGGTCAACCAACCTTCAACTTAGGTCACTCTTTGCACTCAAAAGGATAAAAGTTCAAGTGAAAATCTAAGCACCTTGATCTTAAACTAAAAGTGGTAGACTTAAGAGGTCAAGATCCCCATTCTGGTTTACCTGAAATCTCAGTGACAAGAGAGGTCAGGTGGGGGAAACCCTGTAACCCGTGGGGACGCTCTACCGTGTAGGGGTCTTCATAGGACTCACCCTCTCTGGCTGCCCAGGTAATTCTCAGGTGGTTGATCTTTTGATCAAGGGGTCCATATGCCCCGCACCTCTATAGTCACCCAACATTTTGGGTGTCTTGATTGGGTCCAGTACTTGCTAAACTCATCTTCTCAATCAGTGTATGTTTGGTAGGAGGTCCTTGAAACCTCCTTTAGAACTTCACTCTCCTCGAGGCCAAGCCTCAATGCCCTTGTTTGATAAAACAACACTTCACATCGACCTCTCCTCCGACTCCGAACCCAACTCACCTTCTTCTTTCACAATGGCTCAGCCAGTTGAGGAAGAGAACAATCTGGAGCACCAGCTCCAGTGACTTAATGACCTCTTCCAAAACTTTGTGCACTCACCGCAGCGTCCTATGATGCGGGACCATTATAATCCTGCTGCGGTGGCTATTTAGCCTCGAGTCTGAATCCCGACTGGAGGACCTGATTCTGAATTAAAGCCCAATATGATTCATGCCATACCTAAATTTCATGGGCTTAATTTTGAAGACCCCTTTCAGCACATCAAACAGCTGAAGCATCTGGCCCAAACTTTTGGGTCAAATGTACAAAATCGGGATATTCTCCTCATGAAGATGTTCTCCTTCTCCCTTATGGACAAGGCCGCTCATTGGTACCAAACACAGACCCGGCCGATCAACACCTGGGAAGAACTTCAGTCCGAGTTTTTGAAGAAGTTCTTTCCCGTTGGTCGAACCAATGCCTTGCGCTATCAGATTACCCACTTCACTCAGCAAACGGGAGAACCTTTCCATGAGGCATGGGATCGCTTCCAGGATCTCATGAGAAAGTGCCCCCATCACGGAGTTCCTAAATGGGAACAAGTCCAATCTTTTTACCAGGGACTCCGTGAGGATATTAGGCTTTTCGTCAATGCAACTTGCGGAGGGAATATCATGGGTCAACATGAGGACACCATGTGGGAGACTCTCGAAAATATGTGCGAGAACTCCATCAATAATGACTCCATGGGACTATTGGACAGGACGAATACCCACGCATCGACGAACCTTAGGGGAGCACACGAAACGTTGGGCCTGTCCGCATCAGTCGACCTGGAATTGATGGCCAGTCGATTGGACAAGGTCTCTATCATTGAGAAGAAGGTGGATGAGCTGACTCAGCACTTGCAGCGAGCCACCTCTGCGCATAGTTCCTTTGCACAGCCTCCTTCCACACGGGAGACTGTGCAAAACATTCTCCACCGACCTTCTCCTGGGATGGATCCGTATCCACCCCCATCTGATTCTCGAATCGGAGGATCCCCCGATCCTTTCCATACTACCCAGGGGAATTCCATTCCCTCATTCTCTGTTTCGTTGGAGGTTCCTCAGACCTGCGAGGACCTCAACGCCATCCAGAATGATCTGTTTTCCAACACCTACAATCCTGGATGGCGAAACCATCCCAACTTCCAGTGGGCGAGGAATTCCCAAACCCAAAGACCACCCTTTCAGCCCCGTCCACAAACACCTCGTCCTTACCAGCCGCCTCAGCCTCGGCCCAACCCTACTTATTCATCAGGGCCAAACCAAGACCAAATGTCCCTCATCCTTCAGACTCTGGCTGACATTCAAAGAACGAATGCGGCTATTCAAAAACAACACAAGGACGAACTTATAGAGGTTCGAAACCAACTGGCCCAGTTGGCAAATTCTCGCCAACCAGGCACACTTCCTTCCCAACCTCTTCCTAATCCTAATAATGTGCCGACCCAGCGGCGCGTTATGAACCCAAACCCGGGCCAAGCACACATGATTTATCAGGCCCCCTCTGTTCCTTCACCTGACGGGATGGAGGCTTCCACTTCTTATGTGGGTTACCAGCAACAACCCATCCTGTCCAACCCTAACCAAAACCAGGTAGGACTGAATTCTGTAACGACCCGTAGTGGTAAGGAGACCTAAGATCCACCCTATCTAGACCACTCCAAGCCTGGTAGCAATCCAAACCCTAAGACAGTAATCCAGGACGTTCCTATCCCCGTCCCAGATCAAAGACCTGGACCTATCCTAGAAGAACCAACCAAGGTTCCTTTTCCCGAGGCCTTGACCAAGGGAACGAAGACAACAAAACCCGTGGCTCCTGAGGAGGACCTGGTCAAGCTCTTTGAGCAGGTCCAAATAAACATCCCCTTGATGGATGCAATTCGCCACGTACCGGCTTACGCACGATTCTTAAAGAATGTGTGTACACCTCAGTGTAAGCCACGAACCAAGAGTGGGAGTCCAATTGTACTATCAAAGCAGGCCAGCTCTGTAATCTTAAGCAGACTCCCACCCAAGGCAAAAGATCCAAGTACTCCCCTGATTTCTTGCAAAATAGGTGAAACCCAGTTCGACAGAGCATTGCTAGACTTGGGTGCTTATATAAATCTGATACCCACATCCTTACTAAAACACCTAGAGGAATCCAACCTAAAACCAATTGAGGTGACACTACAGTGAGCTGATCGATCCATAAAGTCACCTAAAGGGATTCTCGAGGATGTTATTGTAAGAGTGTGGGATTTCTATTTTCCTGTAGACTTTATAGTCTTGGACATGGACGCACCTGAAAATCCTAGGGATACACCAATCATTCTAGGAAGACCTTTCCTGGCTATTGTTAGAGCCAACATCAGTTGTGAGGAGGGCCAGATAGAGCTGAAATTTGGAAATCAAACCCTCAAAATTGATATCTTCAAGGCCCAACAAGGAATCAATTGCGGTGTCATCGAACAAATCTGTGATATTAGGGCTTTGGTTGATGAAAAGCATTTTGAGAATGACCAATTATACCTCATCAACCACAAAAAGATCTTGAACCTCAATTAGAGGAGTCAGACCCTGATTTGGACAAACCCATAACTCCTATCCTTGAACCTCACACTTACCCTGAACCACCCGCTGCTGCTGATAACCCCATTCTTGAACTAAAACCCCTTCCCAATCATTTGAAATATATCCTTTTGGGTTCTAATCAGACTCTTTCTGTGATTATAAATTCCAAGCTCACTCCTGATCAGGAATCCCGTCTGATTTCCGTTCTCCAGCAACATCGTAGAGCCATTGGTTGGACTCTCGATGACTTGACTGGAATAAGTCCCTCTTATTGCACACACCATATTTATTCAGAAGAGGGCGCACGACCTTCCCGTGAGATGCAGAGACGTTTAAACCCCAATTTGCAGGAGGTCGTGAAAAAGGAGATCATCAAGTGGTTAGATGCAGGGATCATCTACCCAATCTCAGACAGTCATTGGGTGAGCCCGATTCAGGCTGTGCCTAAAAAGGCAGGGCTCACCACCATTACGACTGAAACCAGAGAAGTCATACCTACCCGATTAGCTAACTCGTGGAGAGTCTGCATAGATTACCGACAACTCAATTCCTCCACGAAGAGGAATCATTTCCCACTACCTTTCATTGATCAGATTCTCGAGAAATTAGCAGGAAATCGATTATTCTGCTTTCTTGACGGGTACTCCGATTATAACCAAGTTGCTATTCATCCTGAGGACCAAGAGAAGACCACGTTCACTTGCCCCTTCAGAACTTATGCATTCCGAAGGATGCCTTTCGGTCTCTGCAATGCACCCGCGACTTTTCAGAGGTGCATGCTTGCTATATTCTCTGATATGGTAGGTGATTATCTGGAAGTCTTCATGGATGACTTCTCAGTCTTCGGGGCATCATTTGATGATTGCCTCCAGCACTTGGTTCATATACTCAGGCGTTGCATCGACGTTAATTTGGTTCTTTCTTGGGAAAAGAGCCATTTTATGGTGCCTGAGGGGATTGTCCTAGGACATCTGATTTCTAAGAAGGGCATCCAAGTGGATCGAGCCAAGGTTGATCTAATTTCTCGTCTTCCTATGCCTAGCTCGATAAGGGACATCCGTTCTTTTCTAGGGCACGTCGATTTTTACCGTCGTTTCATTCCTACTTTTTCGAAAATCGCACACCCCCTGACTACTCTTCTCTCTAAGGATGTACCCTTTGAGATCTCCAAGGAATGCACTCAAGCATTTGAGAACCTCTGTGACCGAGTCACCCAGACCCCGATCCTACAATCCCCTGATTGGTCTCAACCCTTTGAGATCATGTGCGATGCGTCTGACTTCACTGTAGGAGCGGTTTTGGGGCAGAAAGTTGACGGGAAACCCGTGGTCATCTACTACGCTAGCAAGACACTTGACGAGGCTTAGCGTAACTACACAGTTACGAAGAAAGAACTGCTGCCGTAGTATTTGCCCTTGAAAAATTTTGATCTTATCTCCTGGGTTCCCACGTTATCATCTACTCGGATCACACGGCTGTGAGGCATCTCCTTGCCAAGAAGGACGCGAAGCCCCGACTAATCCGATGGATCTTGCTGTTGCAAGAATTTGACCTTGAGATTCGCGACAAGGCGGGAAGACAAAATCTGGTAGCTGACCATTTGTCTTGCCTTCCTTCTGAGATCATCTACCCTTCTGGACCCATCACGGAGCATTTCCCTGATGAGCACCTGCTGACTATTGGTACTGGACTTCCATGGTTTGCTAATATAGTAAACTACTTTGCATCTCATCAGATCCCGTCTGATTGGCCGAAGGCCAAGAAAGACAAATTGCGCTCTAATGCCAAGTACTACATTTGGGAAGATCTGTACCTCTTCCGCATAGGTGCCGACCAAATCATCCGGAAATGTGTTCCAGAGGGTGAAATCAATGATATTCTCTTATTCTGCCATGACCAGGCATGCGGTGTCCATTTCTCTGGGCACAAAACTGCATCGAAAATCCTCTAGTGTGGCTTTTATTGGCCCACTCTGTTCAAGGACGCATAAAATCACTGCAAGACATGCAGTCATTGCCAAACTTTGGGCAACATGAGCCGTCGCGACATGATGCCTTTGCAGCTAATTCTCGTATGCGAAATCTTTGATGTTTGGGGGATTGATTTTATGGGCCCCTTTCCTATTTCGGATGGTTTCGAGTACATTCTGCTGGCTGTGGACTACGTGTCCAAATGGATCGAAGCCATACCGACTCGAACCTGTGATCATAAAATCGTTCTCAAATTCATTCATCACAATATCTTCTCACGATTCGGGATTCCTCGTGCTATCATTTCTGACGGGGGGACCCATTTCACGAATGCTCAGTTCAGGTCACTGATGATCAAATACGGGGTGTCGCACCGAATCTCCACTCCTTACCACCCCCAAACTAATGGTCTAACTAAGCTATCAAATCGGGAGATCAAGAAAATCCTACAGGTCACTGTTTGCCCTGACAGGAAGGACTGGTCATCCCGACTTCCGGAAGCTTTGTGGGCCTATAGGACTGCCCACAAAACCCAATTAGGCATGTCTCCCTTTAGACTGGTGTACGGGAAGGCATGTCACCTTCTCGTCGAACTGGAGCACAAAGCCTATTGGGCAGTACGGAAGTGTAATCTAGATCTTTCTAAGGCTGGAACCCACAGAAAGCTTCAAATCAGCGAGATCGATGAATTACGCCTTGATGCGTACAAGAACTCACGAATCTACAAGGAGCGGGTTAAAGCCTTCCATGACAAGCATAGTTCAAGAAAGATCTTTCATCCTGCTCAGAAGGTCCTACTCTTTGATGCCTGACTCAAACTCTTCCCTAGGAAGTTGCGATCCAAGTGGGTCGAACCATACCTTGTCCGACAGGTTTTTGGAAATGGAGCCGTTGAAATCAGTCTGCTCAGCCATGATTCCGAACCTTTCATCGTGAACGGTCAGAGACTCAAACCGTTCATTGATATAACCTCTACTGATTTGGCTGAATCATCATTTATCCTCCATTTTCCTTAAGCATATTGCGCCCAACCGATGGCGTAAAACTCAGCGCTCAATGGGAGGTAGCCCGTCATTCTCTTTGAAAAAACCTGAAACCTTTCTGACACCTTTTCGCACTTAAGGTTCACCCTTTAGGACAACCGACTCCACCTCAGGTGCTTGCACCTGAGATTAGAAATCGTCCGCAACAGTCACCTCAACCCATTCACTCATCAAAACATCTGTCCTAATGTATGAACTACGTTGAATAAAAAATCCCCTAAGTAACAATGAGGACATTGCAAATCTTAGGCATGGGGGGGTATGAAAGTGCAAAACTTGTAAGAAAAGGTTTTAAACAAAAAATTCACATATGTCAAAAACACCATAAAAATTTAAAAAAAAAAATTGAAAAAGAATAATAAAATGAAAGGAGGAAAGAAAATTTTGTGGACTCTACAAAGGAGGAGGAGAAGAAAAAGGAACAAAATAAAAAGGAGCACAAAATGAAAGAAAAGAGATAGTCATTAGTAAGAAATTAAGGAGTTAACCTAAGTTTTAGACCTCATTCAGGAAAAGAAATGGAAAGTGCACAGTGAGATTAGTAAGAACGCGAACCTTAGGCATTCTTGGATAGACTCTTAGTACCCATTAAGATCAAGACATTCCTCAAGAGGTTGAGGAAAATGAAAAGCTTAAGTATTAGGTCTAAGGCTTAGGGAGTATTTGACCTCGTTAACTAACTTTTGGTTTACGGGACTCAGTAACCTAAGCACCCTAACTTCACACACAGCTTGGTTCAGTAAGCATAAAAATCAAAATCACTCAGAAGCATTGCAAAAATTCTGAAAATGACACCTAGAGTAGGAGTGGCCGATCAACACAAGTTGATTTAGACAAGTTCCCAGCGCGGAGAGGTGGGAAATTCCCCTCGAGGATGCGTAACAAAATTTCATCTCCTCGGTGCTTGTCTCTTAGGATATTTACATATCCTACTGGGGGCATGAAAGCACTCTACTGGTTCAGATTCCATGGATGGCATTATCACGAAATGTCAATTGCCAGGGTCTGAATTCGGCCACGGAACACCATGGATGGGATTATCTTGAAATCTCAACAGCCAGAGTTCTGGGGCTTACCATGGGCGGTGCTATCTCGTAGCATCGATTGCTAGGAACCCTTAAGGATTGATGATGGGGACAAGGAATCTGATACAGACCGTGTTGAAAAGCCAATCCTAAGCTAGAATTAAAAAGAAAAAGAGAGAGAAAACTCTCCAAACATATAAATCTTCTGCCTCTCTTTCTTATAAAATGCACTGCAAACTGAGCCATGGCCAAAATTACCTCAAGCACTGGTGCTTTAACCACAAAGTCCAATAAACCATAGGTTAGTTCTTGTAGGCCTTAAAAACCTTTGTTAAGGACTGAGGCTGAGGCTAGACAGATCTGGATCTTGGTTGGTACTAGAGTACCTTTTAGGCCTATGGTTGGCATTCTGACCTAATCTAGGTTTCAAAAGAAAAAGCACTTATCTGGAATCATTAACAATTTCACGGTCTAGAATAAAGGTTGAAACCTTAAAATTTTGCTAAGGGACTAGCAAAAGCTAGGCATGGGGGTATGATGAGAACCTCATCATGAACCCTAACTAGCACAATCTAATCCAAATATGTGTGAAAAAGCTCCTACAAAATCCAAAGAGAAGCTTAACTGAGAGAATTCTGAGTTAAATGATAAAATAAATCATCTGGGGTAAAACTGTAATTTCACCAATGCAGTATGCAAACAGGGTAATTAAGGGTCCAACCATAGGTCAATCAAGCTTAATAAGAAGGGAAGTGGGATGATCTGATCTGAAAAGGATTATAGCAACTTTTAGGAATTAAATGACATTCTATAACCCTAAAACAAATCCACTTTAATTCACGAGGTTTGAGGTTGGATAAAAATCAACTAAATCCTCTAAAAATCATATAAAAATATTCCCTAGGGTTTAGAACCTTCAATTTGACCTTTGAAACCTATTTTGACCTAAAATGAGAACCATGCCCAATTAATGACTTAATTTGAGTTTTTGCGCAAATTGACTAGTCAAACATGGTCCAACCTAAAATCCAAGTTCACCATTAAAATCCTTAGGTTCAAATTAGTCTGGTATAAAAACTTGAGCCTATGAATAGACCATCTTAACCAACTTTACAAATTGGTCTTCTCTATTTACTTTTTGACCCTTATCTTTTGAAACCCTTACGTTTAGGCCCCCAACTCCTCATCATTCTTTGCAGAACGGTCCTCCCTGCCACTTCTGCACAGCGCCATGCCTCCGGCGACCTCCCACAGAGGATGGCGCCGCGTAGGGTAGGGCAGCCGTCCTCTAGAACAGACGGGGGGTTCCCTATGACGTCCTCTGTCATAGGGACCCGCCCATGCCTCTCGTGCGAACGCACGAAAGGCATCGGTATCCTCTCCGGCCACTCTCCGGCGAGGCTGGCACGTCGCCACCTCGTTTCCCTCTCCACACCAAGGTGTTTATAAGGAGCGGCAAGGTCTGCCGACTCCTTCAAGCTTCCTCTGGCGGAGAAATACCCCACCTTTCGTCTCTTCCTCCTCCGGTCAGAGCACCCGAAGCCTCCGGTGATCTCCTCCTCCTCCTCGTCACTCTGCTGCCTTACCTGCAGCAGAGTTTACTCTGTCCTGTCGTCTGCGCTAGGCCGTACCAGTTGGCGCCCTCTGTCTGCCTCCTTGTTGCCGATACCCTCCTCTAGGGCATCTTCGTCCCCAGCTTCGGCAGGCACGAGCCGGGCGTTGCTCTCTTCCCCTTCGTCGAGTAAATAGGTAAAGAGTTTCCTTTCTCTCTCCCTTACATTTTCCCTCTCTTAATTTACCCTTTTACTCCACCGCACGCGACTTCCACCTCCACCTGCTCCGTCTCCGATCACCTTCTCCGGCGAGTCCATCCCACTTCCACAGACCTCCACACTCCTCACCGACTACCCCAGGAGCTTCCCCTCACTCCACTTCCCTCGTTTTCTGATGTGGCTGAGAGGCCGTCTTTCTGCTTTCAAGTCGAAGCCCCCTCGCCGCCCTTACTGAGCTGCTGCAGCTCCAGGCGTTCTCCAGCCCAGGCACGTGTCCCAGGCAGCGCGGATTGCTGCTGCGAAGGAGCCCAGGCTTGCGAATTGGGTCGCAAGCCTCACAGCTGCCCCAATTGGCTGCAGCTCCCACACCTGCGGGCGCGAGATTTGGAGGTGGGACTTTGTCCCACCTCGTAAGTGTGCGGCCAAGCGCCCACACTTATATTGAAAAAGTGTATCTGGCTTACTGCCTTCGATACACGGGGGTCAGGTCCCTCTCCCCGCACGCAGCGCGCCATGCGCTTGCTCGCCCTCGCCCGCGCTCACGCCCCGCGGGTCTGGGTCGGATCCGACTACCCGATCATGCACTCCTCACCCACCGCCGCACGCCGGTGGGCCTGGTCCCGAGCATGCTACCCGAATCCGAATACCTGGCTCTAGGAGAGCAGCTCTAGGAGAGCAGCCCTAGGAGAGATTCTGAGAAAGTGAGAGACGCGGGGAAGGGGTAGGGGTAGGGTTTGAAGGTTCGGCCCTACCAGGAGGGATGACGTAATAATTGCGGAAATAAAATAGAAACAATCTCACAAGTTGCAATCACACAAAGTACACAAAGTATTTTTAGGTGGAAACCCAAACCGGGTGAAAACCACCACCTAACCCTCTCGAGTTAGGATTTTCCGATCAACCAAGTTGATCAAAATCCACTAAACCGAATCACTTTAAACGAGGGTGATTCAACCTCAATACAACCACGCTACTTAAACGAGGGTAGTATACCTCAACCCCTTCTCTCCACGAGAAGGATTTTGTCTCGCAAAGGAGACGGGAATTCGCAAAGCGAATACCCAACTAAATAACAAAGATAAAATAAAAAAGTAATCCTATAGAGCCAACAAAGTAATTTTAAACCTAGCTTCTATAGGAATTAGGAAACTCCCCTTTGCAAGGAGTGCGTCGAGTTGATGACGCGGTGCGTGAGCCACGCGACGGCGCAACTTCGCTCTCGTGAACTATGGCGGGAGAGCGGGTGCGCGAAGCTTGATGCTCTCAAGATGAATGGAACTAGAGCTTGGAGAGCAAGGGCTTCTCTTGGACACAAAAGAGTGGAACAAAGTTGCTTAGGTGTGTCTTGTGTTTCTCTTGGTATGTTTTTGTGTTGCAAAGGCTCCCCTCTATTTATAGAGGCCTTAGGAAGGCTTTGGAAGGCTTGGAAAAGCTTCCATAGCCGTTGGGTACAAAGCCCAAGTGAATCAGCCCAAAATCAGGAACAATCATTGTTCTGACAGGCTTATCAAACGTCTAATTATGGCATCAGACATCTGGAAGTTCACTTTAAGACGTCTGATTTCAAGGTCAAACGTCTGATTTTGGGCGGGTCTCTTCCTGACTTGAATCAGATCTAAACAGGGTTCTTGTGCAAGTCCATCAGACGACATATAGGACGTCTGGCACTATGTCTGGACGTCTGGAAATCTACTTTTTCTGTGGGAATGGATTTCCAAACATTGCAACGGCTAGAAAATCTCTGAGAAGAGATTTTGGGTCAGCCGAGGCAAAACGGTCAATTATCAAACGTCTGATAAGGCTCTAAAGGTCATATTCTTGAGTGTTTGCTAAGCCATCCAACGGTCCACTAATTGGACGTCTGGCAAAGTCATCAGATGTCTCCTAAGACGTCTGGTCTAAGGTCTGGACGTCTGATTTCATCAGACAGAACTAACTATGTCCAGCCTAATAGTTATCAGACGTCTGAATCAACAGTCAGATGTCTTAAAACACTTTATCAGACGTCTGATTTTGGAATTAGACGTCTGGAAATGCTGTTTGAACCCTATATTGGTTTTCTAAGTTCTCTACAGAAAACCTAAGTATCCTAGGGTTGCGCAGGTGTTCCTAGGACTACTGTTAGGGTACTTTGAGGCTCTTTAACATAATGTTCTAAGGAAATAAAAAGAGCAAGCAAAATAAGGATAAAAGTACATGAAAGGATTAAACAAAATTCTATCATATTCTTCTTGTCCTTCCATCTTCAACCTAGCGCTCCTCGCGAATCTCTTCTGTTCTCCATCAAGCTCCTCCAATCCATCCTGGATGCGAGCTCGAATTCCGTCTAAGCACGTCTACACTTGCAATTGACCTGAAATCTAAGACTCCAAGTGCAAATGTTAAATAACACGTGTTTTGTTATCATCAAAACAAATGATCGTGGTGCTCTACCACCAACAATCTCCCCCTTTTTGATGATGACAAAATCATAAATAATAATGCAAAAAATCCTCCCCCTTTTTGACATTATCAAAAAGGTTTAATTGATTTTACATTTCCTATAACTCCCCCTTAAAACATGCTCTTCTATAAATTTCTTTTGACAAAGGTAATGCCTCCCCCTTTTTTATAACAACAAGATAGCTATTATTTTTCTCCCCCTTTCTAAAGGAAATTTAGCTACCTTATATCTCCCCCTTAAAAATTGACAATTAGCTTATAATTTCCCCTATCTAAATGCTTATGGTAAAATGATAGGGTAAAGAATTTTTTACCTCACCTACCATGGCCAATAAAATGGCCCAAATGGTGGTGGATGCCACATCGGATGGGGCTCCCATCCGTAGCTTGGAGGCCCGGGCATTGGCGCCGGTCTCCAATCTAGTAGTCGACGTGCGGCGAGTCCGTTGCTTGTTAGCCGTCTCGTCGGTCTTCTTGTTCTCCTCCTTGGTTCTCCCAACTTGAGTTGACCAGCTTTGAGTTTGTAGATCCAGTCCTTTGTGTTGTAATTATCCCTGAACCCTACAAAACAAGATTCTAATTCTTTTTTCGGTATCCAAGTGGGCTTGGATCCGGATCTGTTAGCGGGTCTCCTTGATGGAGATCCTTTCTCAACCTTAGGGCTATAAAAATTATCTATTTTGTTGATTAATTTGTTAGAATTTTCCTTAAGACATGAGATTTCTTTTTCTATAGTTTGCATCTTAGTCTTTAAATCATAGATTTCTAGCTTTAGACTATCATTTTCCTCAATCAATTTATTATTTTCATTGATGAGGTTATGATTTTCTAATAATAGGTTATCATTTTTAGGATTAGCTTCTATGTCCTTAAGTTATTTTTCTAACCTATCATTTTCATTTTTAAGAAAGCTAAGATTCTTTTTCATGCTTTTGTTTTCTATTTTTAGTGATTTACTAATCTCAAATAGTTCATTAAAAGCTTCTTGTAAATCGAAATTTACCTCGTTGTCGGAGTCGCTTCCACTTTCACTGTCGCTATTGCTTCCTCTGGCCATGAAACCAAAGCAAGCGGTTTCTTCTTTTTCTTCTTCTTCTTCCTCCGAGCTTGAATCGTCCCAAGTGGCTTGGAGCGCCTTCTTCTTAGATTTCTTCTCCTTTTCCTTCTTCTCCTTTTTGAGAAGAGGGCACTCTGATCGTAGGTGCCCTTTCTCGTTGCAGTGGTAGCAACGTCTTGGGCTCTCCTTCTTCTCCTTCTTTAATTCCCTACAAAACTTGGAAAATTTTTTAAGTAAAATTCTAAAGTCTTCGTCGTCGGAACTTACCTCGCTATCCGACGCGGCTCTGAAGGCGAGAGTCTTCTTCGGTTTAGACTCCGGTGTATCCTTCTTCTTCTGCTTCAACTTTGTCTCGTAGGCCATTAGATTGCCTAGGAGATCTTCCATGTTGAGCTCCTCCACTTCGTTCGCCTCCTCGATGGCGGTGACTTTCTGTTCCCACTCCGGTCCGAGGGAACGAAGAAGCTTCCCTTGAAGCTCCCCCTTGATGAAAGTCTTCCCTAATGCTTTCAAATTATTTACGATGAGAGTGAACCTAGTGTTCATCTCACTCAAAGATTCGTTAGGCTTCAAAGAAAAAGATTCAAATTCTTGAGAAAGTAAATTAATTTTCCTCCGGGCTGAGCGTGCAATACAACGCGTTCATTGTTTGAGCGAGAGTTCCCGAATCTGCTGCTGCGAGTATCCTGCATCGGGTCGCTCCGGGATCTCGTATGGGGCTTCGCAACGTCCCCATAGAGCGAAGTCCGTAGCTTGAAGCCACATCCTCATCCTCAGCTTCCAGTAGCTGTAGTTGTTCCCGTCGAAGTAGGGTGGTCGGACGGTGGATTGCCCCTCGGATATTTTGATCGCTGATGTGTTTCCCTCCATTTGATCTCTTTGCCGGGTGTTACTCCGATCTTGCAAGAACCTGCTCTGATACCAACTGAAGGTTCGGCCCTACCAGGAGGGATGACGTAATAATTGTGGAAATAAAATAGAAACAATCTCACAAGATGCAATCACACAAAGTACACAAAGTATTTTTAGGTGGAAACCCAAATCGGGTGAAAACCACCACCTAACCCTCTCGATTTAGGATTTTCCGATCAACCAAGTTGATCAAAATCCACTAAATCGAATCACTTTAAACGAGGGTGATTCAACCTCAATACAACCACGCTACTTAAACGAGGGTAGCGTACCTCAACCCCTTCTCTCCACGAGAAGGATTTTGTCTCGCGAAGGAGACGGGAATTCGCAAAGCGAATACCCAACCAAATAACAAAGATAAAATAAACAAGTAATCCTATAGAGCCAACAAAGTAATTTTAAACCTAGCTTCTATAGGAATTAGGAAACTCCCCTTTGCAAGGAGTGCATCGAGTTGATGACGCGGTGCGTGAGCCACGCGACGACGCAACTTTGCTCTCGTGAACTACGGCGAGAGAGCGGGTGCGCGAAGCTTGATGCTCTCAAGATGAATGGAACTAGAGCTTGGAGAGCAAGAGCTTCTCTTGGACACAAAAGAGTGGAACAAAGTTGCTTAGGTGTGTCTTGTGTTTCTCTTGGTATGTTTTTGTGTTGCAAAGGCTCCCCTCTATTTATAGAGGCCTTAGGAAGGCTTTGGAAGGCTTGGAAAAGCTTCCATAGCCGTTGGGTACAAAGCCCAAGTGAATCAGCCCGAAATCAGGAACAATCATTGTTCTGACAGGCTTATCAAACGTCTAATTATGGCATCAGACGTCTGGAAGTTCACTTTAAGACATCTGATTTCAAGGTCAGACGTCTGATTTTGGGCGGGTCTCTTCCTGACTTGAATCAGATCTAAACAGGGTTCTTGTGCAAGTCCATCAGACGACATATAGGACGTCTGGCACTATGTTTGGACGTCTGGAAATCTACTTTTTCTGTGGGAATGGATTTCCAAACGTTGCAACGGCTAAAAAATCTCTGAGAAGAGATTTTGGGTCAGCCGAGGCAAAACGGTCAATTATCAGACGTCTGGACAGTCTTATGGACGTCTGATAAGGCTCTAAAGGTCATATTCTTGAGTGTTTGCTAAGCCATCCAACGGTCCACTAATTGGACGTCTGGCAAAGTCATCAGACGTCTCCTAAGACGTCTGGTCTAAGGTCTGGACGTCTGATTTCATCAGACAGAACTAACTATGTCCAGCCTAATAGTTATCAGACGTCTGAATCAACAGTCAGACGTCTTAAAACACTTTATCAGACGTCTGATTTTGGAATTAGACGTCTGGAAATGCTGTTTGAACCCTATATTGGTTTTCTAAGTTCTCTACAGAAAACCTAAGTATCCTAGAGTTGCGCAGGTGTTCCTAGGACTACTGTTAGGGTACTTTGAGGCTCTTTAACATAATGTTCTAAGGAAATAAAAAGAGCAAGCAAAATAAGGATAAAAGTACATGAAAGGATTAAACAAAATTCTATCCTATTCTTCTTGTCCTTCCATCTTCAATCTAGCGCTCCTCGCGAATCTCTTCTGTTCTCCATCAAGCTCCTCCAATCTGTCTTGGATGCGAGCTCGAATTCCGTCTAAACACGTCTACATTTGCAATTGACCTGAAATCTAAGACTCCAAGTGCAAATGTTAAATAACACGTGTTTTGTTATCATCAAAACAAATGATCGTGGTGCTCTAGCACCAACAGGTTTTGCACTGACCACTGTGTGTGCGTGCAGGAAAGAAAGAAAGAAGAAGAAGCAAGCTAAGGAAGAAGGGAGGAGGAGCAGCCAAAGCCTTAGCCGCACAGAGGAACTGAAGAAGAAAGGAAGGAGAGGAGCTGAAGAAGAAGAGAAGAAGCCACATTGTAGCAAACCCACAGTTAAGTCGTTTGAGCATCAAGTCAGATGACGGAAGGGCAGCGGCCAGAGCAGAAAGAAAAGAAAAAGAAAAGGAGCAGAAGAAGGAAAAGAAGGAAGACACAGCCGCAAGCAAGGAAAGAAAGAAGGAAAGAAAGAAAAAGAAGAACAGAAAGAAGAAGCAGAGAAGAAGAAAAGAAGAAGATTCTGCGGCTGAAAGAAAGAAAGAAAAGAGAAAGAAGAAGCAGATCACCATAGCCGCAGGTTAAAGAAGAGAGAAGAAAGCAGGAAGAAAAGAAGAAAGAAGAGGAACGGCCAAGAAGAAAAGAGAAAAGAAAGAAGAGAGAAGAAGAAGCCAACAAAACTCTCTCTCTCTCTTCTTATTTTTGTAACATAATTGAGAACTTTTATACTTCTAGAATTCTAGTTGCTCCCTGAGTTCAACCTCGGGAAAACCTATTATTCCGAGTAAAAAATTTTCTGTAGTAATCTGGTAGCTGTTTTGTCATATACTACAATGATTGCAAATCTAATAACCATAACAACGGAACAAAACACGCTCAAACCTGCCCGGTTACTAGCAGGGTGATCAGTGGGTGGAGGTGATGCTTCTGAGAGGTTTGGCGAGGTGGATGTGTGTGGGGAGGTGACGGAGACACCTCGCCGGTGATCTGCCGGAGGTGGAGGAGATGGTGATAGTCTGCGGTTGTCAAGGGGTTGAAATAGCAAATTAGCAGAGGGGAAATAAAGAGGAGGATGAGAGGGACTTAGCTGTGGGTCCAGAGTGAAGGGGGGATGCGGAAGTGGCGAACGACCGGTGCTGCCGTCTTCGGAGACGAAGGTGCTAGGGGGAGAGAACGGCGACGAGGAAGAGGGGCTGGAGAGCGTCCACTGGTATGGCGCAGCGCGGCGGAAGACGGTGGAGTCAACCCTACCGCTGGTATGGTGGCAGGGCGACGAGAGAGAAGAGGGAATGTCGCTAGAAGATCTGGCAGTTGGCCAGAGTTGGTGAGAGATGAATAGGAGGGGAGATCTCGGGCCAAACAAAGCTTGAGAGATGCGGCAGAGGGTGCTGCTCCTTAAATAGGCGAGGGCAGGCCGGCAGGTGCACGAGAGCGGCAGGAAAAGCCTCGCCGGAGGTATGGTAGTTGGATACCCATACCTCTCGCGCGTTCGCACGAGAGGTATGGCGGACGACAAGGCATGGGAGCCGGCCCATGCGGGAGGGGACAACGCAAGGAGTCTCCCTTTCAAATCTGGGGCTGGCTCCCCATGCATGCGCAATGCCATCCTCCGCGCAAAGTCGCCGTAGTTATGGCCTGCGCAGTGGGTAGCAGAAGGACCTATTTGAAGAAAATGATGAGAAAGTTAGGAGGGCATCTGTAAGAGTTTCAAAAAGTTGAGGATCTAAAAGTGATTTTGAGGACCATTTTGTAAAGTGGGTCAAGACGACCTTCCCTTAGGTCCAAATTTTGGTATAAACCTAATTTGGACCTAAGAAATCTAATGATGAAGTTGGATTTTAGGTTTGACTATGTTTGACCGGACATTTTGCACAAAAATCCAAATTATGTCAAAAATTATGTATGGTTCTCAATCTAGGTCAAAATAGGTTCTAATAGCCAAATTGAAGGTTCTAAATCGTACGGGATATTTTTTCATGAATTTTAGAGGATTTAGTTGATTTTTATCTTTCCTAGAACTTCTTGAATTAAAGTGGGTTTGTTGTAGAGTTACAGAATGTCATTTAATTCCCAGGTTTTGTCATAACCCTTTTCAGACCAAATCATCCCACTTTTTCTCTTATTAGGTTCACTTGACCTATGTCTAGACCCTTAGAAATCCCGTTCATGTACTGTAACGGTAAAATTACAGTTTTACCCCTTGTATAACGTTTTATTCCCTGATTAGCAATTCCCTGATTTAGGCCTTCCCTTAGGTTATGTTGGAGCTTTTGTTCAATTTATTAGGTCAAAATATGCTAGTTAGGATTCATGATGAGGTTCTCATCAGGAGGCTAGCTCCGCTCTACACAAAAAAGGATAGTTGCTCTCCTTAGTACCACATACTCAAGGGCCAGCTCGCTTCCCATCTACATTCTAGATTTCCATCTAACCACAAGAGTTCTACTCCTAATTCGCCATAGGATTCATGTTCGTGTTCACCTCATCATCAAGATCCAATTCTCAGGTTTCATAGTTTATCCTCATCCATATACAGGCAGCTCGTGTTTTCATAGTTCAATTCTTAATGACATGCAACAGATGTTTTCACAGGTAGTTCATTAAACACAGGTAGCTCATATTCTAACAGGCAACTCGTAATTATAATCCAGGTATTTACTATCAATTTATCTTAATTACGCATGCAAGTGAATCATGTAGTACAAATAGAATCATTCATTTCTCTACCCTAGGGTTCATGTCACATCCTAGGGTTTCATTCCACTATTTTCACAAGTACATTCTTATTTAATTATTATCAACAAAATTAAACCACTCTACCAGGCAACACAGGAGTACTAGGGGCTTAAACCGCAGACCCAGACATCTCTATGAGCCTCAAACACGCAGCAGGCTGAAACTCTATACCAAGGAATACATCATAAAAGGAGAGTTCAGAACAGTGTACAATGGACTCTAATACATAGAGGAACTTGCGAGGAAAGTACAGGTACTTCGTTTGCGTAAAACGAATCCCGATCGGACCCCAAACGGGTAAAAAACGAGCCTACTATTCAAAATCTGATGTCTGGGAATACTCCCAGATGTCTTAAAAGGTGCTAGATCCTTACCTTAAGTCCCTGTGGTGTCCTCGGACATCTAGGCCTCCTCTGCGATCGTCTGAAGGCAGTTCCAGATGTCAGACAATGCCTCTGATCGTCTGGACGCACCTCCGGACGTTTGGTGATCTGATCAGACATCCAAAAGTGCGGCGTCCACGCTCCTTCCCAAGGTTGCACTTGCGTACGACAACACAGGCACGATCAGCTGACAAAATATCCCTACGCTGTGATATGCATGGCGTAGGGAGATACGTACCTTCACGATAAATGAGCTTTCAGACATCTGGCCTTAGCTCCAGACGTCCAGGTACTCCGTCAACCGTTTGGACTCCACTCCAGACGTATGATACTGGAAAACTTCCAGTACCAGGAACTCCTTCCAACACTCTCCTCTTACTCCGCCTCACGCCGCTGCAGCTCCAGCCACTGCAGAGGGCCGGGAGGCCGCCTCCCCGAGCTCTCTCCTCCTCTCGCACGCGCCCGCGGCAACCGTGCGAGCTCCGCCGAGCTTCCACCGAAGCTCCCTAACCTCGGCCTCCTCCTCCCGCGCTCTCCTCCACTCGCCCCCACTGGCTCTCCCTCGCACACTGAAGGTGGTGGTGGTGGCTGGTTTGTGGAGTGGAGAGGAGATGGGAGGGGGTGGCTTATATAGAAGGCGTGGGGGTTTTAAGGTTTGGGAAGAAAGGGAAGGGTGAGAGAAGAAGAGCATTCTGCACGCCGCCCGCGCGCAGAGCACAGTGTGCGTACAAAAATTTCATTTTCAGACGTCCGAGAAAGGGTCCAGATGTCTTATTGAGACTCCAGACGTCTAAAAAGGCTAAAAGTGTGACGGGTCATTACATCATAACAAACTTAAAGGAAGTTTCATCCTCGAAACTTGAGCTAGCTAGGGTGCGGAAAAAGGAACATAAAATGCATAACAAACTTAAAGAGGACCGAAGTAGGTCCAAAAAGATGTACCCTCAAAAAGCTCCAGGTACCGCTCTCGCATAGTCGCCTCAGGCTCCCAAGTCGCCTCCTCGTATTGCTGGCTTCTCCATAGGACCTTTACCAGTGGTACCTGCTTCCGTCTCAGACTCCGGATGGCTTTGTCTAGTATCTGCACTGGTCTCTTGGGGTAGGTTAGGTCGTCACCCACCTCAATGCTCTCGTGGCTCAGAACGTGACTGGGATCAGTGACGTACTTCCTGAGGTTGGACACGTGGAACACGTCGTGTACTCCAAAAAACTGGGGAGGAAGGGTAAGCCGGTAAGCAATGGGTTACACCCGCTCGAAGACCTCAAAGGGCCCTACAAACCTCGGTGTAAGCTTCTCTTTCACCCCAAAACGCTACAGGCCCTTCATGGGCGAAACACGGAGAAAGACGTGATCCCCAACCTCGAACTGCACCTCTCTACGTTTCCGGTCTGCGTAACTCTTTTGTCTGCTCCTGACAGTGCGAAGTCGTCTGTGAATCTGCTCTATCACCTCCTGACTCTGCCGGATCAGCCTGGGGCCAACCTCCTACTTGGTCCCCACCTCGACCCAACTCAAGGGTGTAGTACACCTCCGTCCGTACAAAGTCTCGTAAGGTGCCATGCCGATGCTCGAGTGGTAACTGTTACTATATGCAAACTCTACCAGGGGTAAATGCTCCTCCCAGGAGCCTCTCCAGTCTAGTACACAAGCACGTAAAAGGTCCTCAAGTATCTGTATGGTGCGCTCTAACTGTCCGTCTGTCTGGGGGTGGTACGCGGTACTGAACCTCAAACGTGTCCCCAAAGCATGCTAAAACTCAGCCCAAAATTGGGAAGTAAAACGGGTATCCCTGTCAGATACAATCTCACACGGAACTCCATGCAGACGCACCACATCTCGGATGTATCTCTCTGCTAATTGTGTTGGTCCAAGAGTGACTCGGATCAGTAGGAAACGTGCCATCTTTGTCAACCTATCTACTATCACCCAGACTGCGTCGTGTCCTCGCTGGGTAACCGGTAGACCCACCACCAAGTCCATGGTGATGCTCTCCCACTTCCACTCTGGCACAAGAAGTGGCTGCAACGGCCCTGCAGGCCTCTGATGCTCGGCCTTCACATGCTGGCACACCAAACACTGTTCCACAAACTCACCAACATCCCGCTTCATCCCTCTCCACCAAAAGTCGCGTCTCAGATCATGATACATCTTTGTGTTCCTGGGATGTATGGTGAACCTGGACCCGTGCACCTCAGCCGGGAGCTCTCTCAATAACTCCCCGTCCCTAGGAATGCATAAGCGTCCCTTCATGCGCACTATCTCATCTGTAAAGGAAAAGTCTCCTGGGTCTCCTGTCAATACCCTGTCTCACAACGTCTATAAGTACGGATCTATCATCTACCCTGTGATGATGCAGTCTATTACATCTAGTCGCATCTTCCGCGTCACGGTCACTGTCCCACAATACCCCTGTGACTCCCAGGGTCACCAACTGCCCAACTCCTCCATAAGTCTCCAACTCTGTGCCTGTAAACTGGCCAAATGGGTGGGCACCTTCCGGCTCAAGGCGTCAGCCACCACATTGGCCTTCCCTGGATGGTAGGAGATGCTACAGTCGTAGTCCTTCAGGAGCTCAAACCAACGTCTCTGTCTCATGTTGAGCTCCTTCTGGTCAAACAAGCACCTGAGGCTCTTATGATCCGTGAAAATCTCGAAAGTCTCACCGTGGAAGTAGTGCCTCCATGTCTTCAACGCGAAGACAACAGCTGCCAGCTCTAAGTCATGGGTAGGGTAGTTATGCTCATGGGACTTTAGTTGCCGCGAAAGGTAAGCAACAACGTGACTCCGTTGCATGAGCACACCCCCTAACCCCTGCAACGAAGTGTCTGTGTACACCACAAAACCGCCACTGTTGTCCGGGATGGTAAGCACAGGAGCTGACGTCAGTATCTTCTTCAACATCTAAAAACATGCCTCGCACCCATCTGTCCAGGCAAAGGGCACGTCCTTCCGAGTAAGCTGGGTCATAGAACGCGCAATCTGGGAGAATCCTTTGATAAACCGCCGATAGTACCTTGCCAGTCCCAAAAAGCTGAGTATCTCTGTCACTGTACATGGCCTCTCCCACCTGAGTACGGCCTCAACCTTGGCTGGGTCCAAAGCCAAACCATCCCCTGAGATCACGTGGCCCAAGAAAGTCACCTGCCTCAACCAAAACTCGCACTTGTTGTATTTGGCATACAGCCTGCGTCGCCTCAAAGTGTCCATAATCATCCATAGATGTTGTCCGTGTTGCACCTGATCCCGCGAGTAAATCAGTACGTTGTCGAGGAACACCACCACAAATTGGTCCAAGTACAGTCTAAAAACCTGGTTCATCAAATCCATAAAAGCAGCGGGGGCATTGGTCAACCCAAACGGCATGACCAAGAACTCGTAGTGCCCGTACCTTGTATGGAAGCTATCTTGGAGACGTCTGTCTCCCTAATCCTCAACTGGTGGTAGCCTGACCTCAGATCTATCTTGAAGAACACGATGGCATCTCGTAACTGGTCGAAGAGATCGTCAATCCTCGGCAGCGGATACTTGTTCTTGATGGTGACCCTATTCAGCTGTCAGTAGTCGACGCAAAGTCGTAGGATCACAAACAGCACAAGGGCTCCCCACGGGGACGCACTATGCCTCACAAAGCCCTTCTCCAACAGGTCCTGTAGCTGTGACTTGAGCTCTCGCAGCTCAAGCGGTGCCATCCAGTACGGTGCAGTAGAAATGGGGCTGGTCCCCAGTACCGGTGAGATCTCAAACTCGATCTCGCGCTCGGGCGGTAGTCCTGGCAGCTCCTTTGGAAAAACGTCGGGGTACTCACAAACCACAGGAATACTCTGAAAGTCCGCCACGGGGCTAGGCTCTACCACTACATAAGCCAAAAAGCCCTCACACCCCTGGCTCAAAAGCCTCGCTGCCTGAAGCGCGGAGATGCATCTGAAACCTCCATCCACCAGCTGTCCGTGAAACTCAAAGGGAAGCAACTCCGATATGGAGAAGACAATCTTCCTCCCGAAACAGTCCACCAGGGTGTGATAGGCTGACAGCCAGTCCATCCCTAGGATCACGCCAAAATCCTCCATCTCTATCACAATTAGGTCAGTGGGGAGGCTGTGTCCCCTTATACTGACCTTGCAGTCCGTGTAGACCTCCTCAGCTACAAACAACTGGCCACCTGGGCCCCTGATCACAAACAAATCCTTTAACAGTACACTACCCTGCCCCAAACTGACGGCAAAACTCGCAGCAACAAAAGAGTGTGTGGCACCGAAATCAAAAAGTACGTACACTAATCTGCCAGAAACGGTAACCATACCTGCCACCACTGAACCAAAAGCCCTGGCGTCTCTGTGTGTCAGGGCATTGATACGCCCCTCAGTCCTCGGTGCAGACAAAGCAGCTACACTCTAGGTCGGACGAGCAACTGCTGGCCGGTACCCTCCTCGTGACTGCTGCCCTCCCCCATGTGCCTGAGGACCACGACCACCAGCTCGGCCTCCAGTACTTGGTGCGGGGAGCATCTGCTGTGCTCCGGCCCTAGATGGGCAGTCCCTCCTGATGTGGCCCAGCTGGCCACACTGGTAACACAGGGGGACACGACCTCCTCCCTCAGTAGGTCCCTGCTGGCGGCTGGGCGGGGGTCCTGTGCTGGCAACTGGCCCCTGTTTGGGGCCCCCAAAGGCCACAGATGGCCCCACAAAACGAGATGGCTCTCCTACAGGTGCCGCGTGCCTCCTCTCCCGATGGCCCTGAGAGTGCTCTGGTTGATAGGGCCTCTTCCGTCCACTGTTGGTGTCTCGTGCGGCTAGGTTGGTCTCCTCGTAGATCATGGCTGCCTCAACCATTCGTGTGAAGGTGGGCAGCTTCAGGGGTTTGACATACCCCCAAATAGCAGGTCGGAGCCCCTCAGTAAACCTCCACAGGCGCTCCTCCTCTGTAGACATAGCTATCGAGGAAAAACGTGACAACACCAAAAAACGCGTGCAGTACGCGCTAACAGTCATCGTCCTCTGGCGAAGAGTGTGGAACTCCCGCCTCCTCTGGTCCTGCCAGGTCTGCGGAAAGTACTGCTCACAGAAGAGAGTCACGAACTGGTCCCACATCGGCTCTCTCCCCTCCTAGCCTCTGACTGCCCTCGACCACCTGTGTGCCACACTCTCTAGTTGGTATGTGGCAAAGGCCACGTGGCACTCCGCGGGTGGGCAAAGAGTGTCGAACGCCTTCTCTATCTACTCCAGCCAGTCCTCTGCCTCGAATGGGTCCTCATCCCCCTTGAAGGAGGGGGGATTCAGCTTTCGGAACTGCCTAAAAAGCTTGTGGTGCAGCTGTAATGGGGGAACGGGCACTCCTCTAGGCAAGGAGGGCTCGTGCTTGAAAGTATCAGAGTGCGGTGAGGGCGATGGAGGACCACCCCCTCCCCCTCTTGCTTGTCCAGCACTGCGGCGGTCTCTCTGTCCTACCGAGGACTCGCCCTCCACGTCCTCAGGGAGAGGTGCCCATGGAGGCTGGTGAAGCTCCTCTCACACAATGTCCCTGATCAACTGGACGAGATCCTAGGCATGAACCCCCGGGAGAAGAGGTGGGTCAACTGGTACCTCAGGCCTGGCACATCCGCCCCTCCGACCTCGTCCACGGCCGCGACCACGGCCTGCCTCGAGAACTCCCCGATGAGGCATCTCCTGCAAGGAGACATGAAAGACAGAACAAGGGGGGTCAACGATACCAAATTTCTTCGAGAAAAGACTCGAAACAAATATCAAAGCGAAACGTTGTGGTGGCTATCCTAGTTATACGCACGTGAATGGTTAGTCTCAAGCCAATTGGTTCATTTCTCGGGACGACCTTGCTCTTATATCATCTTGTTACGACCCGATTCCCGGATCCCTACAGGACCCGAGACCGACTGGCCTCGACTAATCCCAAGACTCAGTTGTCCAACAAGAAATAATCAAAAAGTAGGAAAGTAAATCACATTCACATATGCAACATAACTAAGCAGAAGAAACGTACAAAGCAGTAATGGAAAGCAAATCTGCTGTTTCATTACATGCCACCACAACAACAAAAAAAAACAACGGAAAGCGAAAATAAACAGTAGAGTCAAACAGTAACTAATAGTCCAACACTTACTACAACAGTAAAGGAACGAAAAGGAGGTGTTGGAAACTACGACTGAGCTCGACTGGGCCCAGCACCCTCCGCAGCCGGAAGCTCGGGCTGCTCAACTCCTGGTCCTGAACAGTATTATGAAAAGACAGAGTCAGCGAACGCTGAGTAGAGTGGTATCTATATTATCTAAAAATAGCAAAAGCAATAGGTTTAATTCTCTTATCTATTTATCTATTTTATATGTATTTTCTTTTCACCCATTTTTCTCAAACATATAGATATTCTTGATCTTGCATGTTTCTCGCGAGAACGATCTCGATTGCAATCTTTTCCATAGAGTAGAAGGTACACGTGGTGCTCTCCTGGCCGGGAGAGTCCCCCGTGGTAGTCCTACACCTAGTCAACCACCCCGAGGTCACTGTCAAGACGTAGTGGTGACTACGGCACATGTGATAAGCGCACAGGGAGCTACCCCGCACTGACACGCAGTTAGTCGTTTTCACTAGAGGGTACGCCCAAAGCATAGCACGGAACAGTATAGGGCCTTGCCCTCTCAGAATAGGGGTCTCGCCCATCATAACCAAACAGGGGTCTCACCCCTCCACAGTCCACGCACCCTCGTCTGACTACCCCGATTTGCCCAGAGGGCCTAAACAAGTCAGTGTAGGGTGGCTAGCTGAACCCCAGGCCCCGTGGGGTGGCTAGCTCCATCCCTACACTAGTAGCTCGCCTTGGTACCACATACACGAGGGCCAACAGGAGTCGGTGTATAGTGGCCAATCCTAACCCCGGGTCTCAACCCAAGGGAGGCTAACTCCACTCTACACAAAATGGGACAGTTGCTCTCCTTGGTACCACGTACTCAAGGGCTAGCTCACTTCCCGTCTACATTCTAGATTTCCGTCTAACCACAGGAGTTCTACTCCTAATTCCCCATAGGGTTCATGTTCGTGTTCACCTCATCATCCAGATCTAGATCTCAGGTTTCATAGTTCATTCCTCATCCATATACAGGCAGCTCGTGTTTTCATAGTTCAATTCTTAATGACATGCAACAAGTGTTTTCATAGGTAGTTTCACTAAACACAGGCAGCTCATATTCTAACAGGCAACTCGTAATTATAATCCAGGCATTTACTAGCAATTTATCTTAATTACGCATGCAAGTGAACCATGCAGTACAAACAGAATCATTCATTTCTCTACCCTAGGGTTCATGCCACATCCTAGGGTTTCATTCGGTTATTTCCACAAGTACATTCTTATTTATTTATTATTAATAGAATTAAACCACTCTACTAGGCAACACGAGAGTACTGGGGGCTCGAATCGCAGACCCAGGCGTCTCTACGAGCCCCAAACATGCAGCAGGTTGAAACCCTATACCAAGGAATACATCACAAAAGGAGAGTTTAGAACAGTGTACAAAAGACTCTAATACATAGAGGAACTCGCGAGGAAAGTACAGGTATTTCGTTTGCGTAAAACGGACCCCGATCGGATCCCAAATGGGTCAAAAAAGTGCCTACTATTCAAAATCAGATTTCTGAGAATACTCCCAGATGTCTTTAAAGGTGCTAAATCCTTACCTTAAGTTCTTGGGGTGTCCTCAGACGTCTAGGCCTCCAATGTGATCGTCTGAAGGCAGTTCCAGACGTCGGACAATGCCTCTGATAGTCTGAACTTACCTCCGGACGTCTAGTGATCAGATCAGACGTCCAAAAGTGCGACGTCTGCGCCCCTTCCCAAGACTGCACTTGCGTACGACAACGTAGGCGCAGTCAACCGACAAAATATCCCTGCGCTGTGATTTGCATGGCGCAGGGAGATACGTACCTTCACGATAAATGAGCTTTCAGACGTCTGGTCTTAGCTCTAGACGTCCCGGTACTCCATCAGCCATTTGGACTCCACTCCAGATGTCTGATATTGGAAAACTCCCAGTACCAGGAACTCCTTCCAGCGCTCTCCGCTCGCTCCACCTCGAGCTGCCGCAGCTCCAGTTGCTGCAGAGGGCTGGGAGGCCGCCTCCTCAAGCTCTCTCCCCTCCCGCACGTGCCCGCAGTAGATGTGTGAGCTCCACCGAGCTTCCACCGAAGCTCCCCGACCTTGGCCTCCTCCTCCTCCGTGTTCTCCTCCACTCGCCCCCTCTCTCTCTCCCTCGCACACTGAAGGTGGTAGTGGTCGCTGGTGTGTGGAGTGGAGAGGAGATGGGAGTGGGGTCGCTTATATAGAAGGTGTGGGGGGGTTTAGGGTTTGGGAAGAAAGGGAAGGGAGAGAGAAGAAGAGAGTTCTGCGTGCCGCCCGCACGCAAAGCGCAGTGTGCGTGCAAAAATTTCATTTTCAGACATCCAGGAAAGGGTCCAGACGTCTTAAAAGGCTAAAAGTGTGACGGGTCATTACATCATGACAAACTTAAAGGAAGTTTCGTCCCCAAAACTTGAGCTAGTTAGGGTGTGGAAAAGGAACATAAAATGCATAACAAACTTAAAGAGGACCGAAGTAGGTCCAAAAAGATGTACCCTCAAAAAGCTCCGAGTACCGCTCTCGCATCGTCGCCACAGGCTCCCAGGTTGCCTCCTCGTACAGCTGGCTTCTCCATAGGACCTTCACCAATGGTACCTGCTTCCATCTTAGACTCCAGACGGCTCCACCTAGTATCTGCACTGGTCTCTCGGGGTAGGTCAGGTTCTCACCCATCTCAACGCTCTCCTGGCTTAGAATGTGACTGGGATCAGCGACGTACTTCCAAAGGTTGGACACGTGGAACACGTCGTGCACCCCAGAAAACTCGGGAGGAAGGGCAAGCCTGTAAGCAACGGGCCCTACCCGCTCCAAGACCTCAAAGGGCCCTACAAACCTTGGCGCAAGCTTCCCTTTCACCCTAAAACGCTGCAGGCCCTTCATGGGTGAAACACGGAGAAAGACGTGATCTCCAACCTCGAACTGCACCTCTCTGTGTTTCCGGTCAACGTAACTCTTCTGTCCGCTCCTGACAGTGTGGAGTCGTCTGTGAATCTGCTCTATCACCTCCTGACTCTGCCAGATCAGCCTGGGGCCAACCTCCCACTCGGTCCCCACCTCGACCCAACTCAAGGGTGCAGTACACCTCCGTCTGTATAGAGCCTCGTAAGGTGCCATGTCGATGCTCGAGTGGTAACTGTTATTATATGCAAACTCTGCCAAGGGTAAATGCTTCTCCCAGGAGCCTCTCTAGTCTAGTACACAGCCGCGTAAAAGGTCCTCAAGTGTCTGTGTGGTGAGCATTGACTGTCCGTCCGTCTGGGGGTGGTATGCGGTACTGAACCTCAAATACGTCCCCAAAGCCTGCTGAAACTCAGCCCGGAACTGGGAAGTAAAATAGGTATCCCTGTCGAATACAATCTCACGCGGAACTCCGTGCAGGCACACCACATCTCGAATGTATCTCTCTGCTAACTGTGCTAGTCCAAGGGTGACTCGGATCTGTAGGAAACGTGCCATCTTTGTCAACCTATCTATTATCACCCAGACTGTGTCGTGTCCTCGCTGGGTAACCGATAGACCCACCACCAAGTCCATGGTGATGCTCTCCCACTTCCACTGTGGCACAAGAAGTGGTTGCAACGACCCTGCAGGCCTCTGATGCTCGACCTTCACCTGCTGGCACACCAAATACTACTGCACAAATTCACCAACATCCGCTTCATCCCTCTCCACCAAAAGTTGCATCTTAGATCATGATACATCTTTGTGTTCTTGGGATGTATGGTGAACCTGGACCCGTGTGCCTCAGCCAGGAGCTTTCTCAATAACTCCTCGTCCCTAGGAATGCATAAGCGTCCCTTCATGCGTAATATCTCGTCTGTAAAGGAAAAGTCTCCTGGTCTCCTGACAGCACCCTGTCCCGCAGTGTCTGTAAGCACGGATTTGTCATCTGTCTTGCGATGATGCGGTCTATCAGCTCTGGTCATGTCTGCTGCGTTACTGTCACTGTCCCACACTACCCCTGTGACTCCCGAAGTTGCCAACTGCCCAACTCCTCCATAAGTCTCCAACTCTATGCATGTAAACTGGCCAAATGGGTGGGCGCCTTCTGGCTCAAGGCGTTAGCCACCACATTGGCCTTCCCTCGATGGTAGGAGATGCTGTAGTCGTAGTCCTTCAGGAGCTCTAACCAACATCTCTGTCTCATGTTGATCTCCTTCTGGTCAAACAAGTACCTGAGGCTCTTATGATCCGTGAAAATCTCGAATGTCTCACCGTAGAGGTAGTGCCTCCATGTCTTTAACGCGAAGACAACAGCTGCCAGCTCTAAGTCATGAGTAGGGTAGTTATGCTCATGGGGCTTCAGTTGCCGTGAAGCGTAAGCGACAACGTGACCCCGCTGCATGAGACATAAGCACAAGGGGGTGACCTCTAACACTTAGCCAATTTTAAGCTCGCTCTCCTCTTCTCTTCTTAACCGGTTCAGACCAACTTGGTTCAAAAATTGATTTAGTAAGCGGGCAGCCTTTTCGAGGGATATACAGCACCCATTACTAAGTGGGACTGACCTCTACTAGGGCCACCCTAGTTGTTATTAGGTGTATTAATTCTGATTTAATGCTCGTTAATGGGCCCACACAGGCCTACGCATAGTGCACGGCCCCCGACACAATGCACCGCACCCATATGCTCATGCCATATCAAGTATCGAGAGAGGAGAGAGGTATATGTGTTGTTTTGCGCCCATCGCATGTCGACTGGTGAAGGAGAAACACAAAAACATAATAAACCGGTGCGGGAGCTCCTAAGTTACTGATGTGGGACTTTCCTCGCGCCTGCGTGAGCACTTCAGCTGCGCTGGATGCATGTCTGATTAGTGATTTTTGGCCCTCGATTTGAGGGCCATAATTTAATCTAAATTAAAATTAAATTATAGTGTTGTAAAACCCTTACATAGGGCTACATAATTATGTAGTTACTTTACAAAAATAAGTTATTTTATTATATAATTAAATTAGGTAAAGTTGACTGATTATACATATTAAATTAGAGTTTAATTTGCTAATTACAGTATAAATTAGTTAATTAATTGTATAATTGACTTAATACAGTATTAATATACATAATAAATTATTTATTACAGATTTTTATTATATTTTATAAGCTTATTTTAATTTATGTACAATTAAATACATGTTTTAGGTGATTTTTCATATAAATAAACTATAAATACTATAATACAGTATATGTTACGACTCGGTTCCCAGATCCCTACAGGACTCGAGACCGACTCGTCTTGATTAATCCTAAGACCCAGTCATTCAACAAGAAATAACTAAAAAGTAGGAAAGTAAACTACATTCATATATGTAATATAAATAAGCAGTAAAAACGTACAAAGTAGTAAAGGAAAGTAAAATTGTTATTCCATTACATACCACCACAACAACAGAACAATGGAAACGAAAGTAAACAGTAGAGACAACAGTAACTAAAAGTCTGATACTTACTACAATAGTAAGGGTACAACGAGAAAGTGCTGAAAACTACGGCTGGGCTCGACTGGGCCCAGCACCCTCCGCAGCCGGAAGCTTGGGCTGCTCAACTCCTGGTCCTGAACAGTGTTATGAAAAGACAGAGTCAGCGAACGCTGAGTAGAGCGGTATCTATACTATCTAAAACAATAACAGCAACAGGTTTAATTCTCTTTTCTATTTATTTATTTTATGTGTATGTCCTTTTCACCTATTTTCTCAAACATCCAGATATTCTTGATTTAGCATGTTCCTCGTGGGAACGATCTTGATTGCAGTCTTTTCCGAAGAGTACAAGGTACACGTGGTGCTCTCCTGGCTGGGAGAGTCCCCCGTGGTAGTCCTACACCCAGTCAACCACCCCGAGGTCACTGTCAAGACGTAGCGATGACTACGGCACACGTGATAAGCGCATACGTAGCCACCCCACACTAACACTCGGTCGGCCGTTTTCGCTAGCAGGTACGTCCAAAGTACAACACGGAACAGTATGGGGTTTTGCCCTCTCAGAACAGGGGTCTCACCCCTTAGAACCAAATAGGGGTTAATGATGATCGCTTGGCTACGACGAAATCGTGTTTTTAAAAGGATATTCGTTGTAGTGTATTTGAAAACGTCGTATAAACGATTATCAATTTTTATTTATTACTCGAAATTCAAAAAATATTCCGAGGTCGAACTCAGGGAGCAAATTGGTATTTAGAAGCAGAAAATCACAATCTCAAATTTCTACTTGAAAGATGTTCAGTAATAATGCAATGAAGATATATGCTACACAAAAAGAAAAATGTAAAAAGAAATAGATTTTCTCTTTTCTTTCTTCTTCTCCTCTCTTTCTTTCTCTTTACTTTCTCTCTTCCTTCTCTTCTTTCCCTGTCCTTCCTCTCTCAGACGTCTGATTCTTTGAATCAGACGCCTTAACTGACTACTGCTACAGTACCGAGCCTTCTTCTTCTTTCCTTTTCCTTGGCTCCTGCTTTCTTCTCTTGACTTTCCTCTTTTCTTCTATGTAGCAGCTCCTTCCTCCTCTTTTCTTCTTTTGGCTTTCCTCTTTGGCTTCTTCTTCTCTTCTTGAACTACTGCGCCTCCTCCTTCTTCCTTGCCTTAGGCTTTAGCTGCGTCTTCAGCTTCTCCTTCCTTGGCCTCTACAGTTCTCTTCTTCGGCTCCTTCCTCTACCTTCTTCTTTCCACGGCTAAGTCCTTCCTTCAGCTGCTCTCTGCTACGCCTCCTCCTTCAGCAGCACCTTCCTCTCCCTTAGCTGCTCCTGCCTTCTCCTTCTTTCCCTGCACAGAGTGAAGCAAAACCTACCCCTACCCTCCCCATGTTTCTCTCTCTATTTATCTCTCAGGACAGGTCTCCCAAAGCCTTTCTCGGGTAAGCGGGTCGGGTATGCGTGCCTGGGACCAGGCCCACCGGCGTGCAGTGGTGGGCGAGGAGTACACGGGTAGTCGGGTTAGGCCAGGTCCACGTAGGAGTGGTCGTGGACGAGGCGGGTGTACGTGGGCGAGAGACCTCACCTCATGTACTAGAGGCGAAGAGCTAAAAGAACAAAAACAATTTAAGTGCTGCAGCGTACTAATTGCACAGCAAAAATACACTAGAAAAAATGCCATCTTGTGTTGTTCCCTAGCACTGCCATTGCATCTTATATAGCTATAATTGCATTTGTAAAAATAGACACATGCATGCATTTTTAAAGAGGGGAGGAGAGTATGAATAATTGGCCATCTGATTAACATCTTCACCAAGTGCTACATTGCAATTGCACCATTTTCATTTTTTATTTACTTTGAATTTCTCCCGCGACTGCAGGGCATGGGGCATGCGCCTCTTCACGCCATTCCTCTGCCAGCAGCATGGCTGGACATGCAATGCCAGCAGCATGGCGGTGGCATGCATCTTCTTCTTTAAAAGGCCTTGTCCTCTCCCTTGCGCTGGGGAGGCCTGAACACACACCACCTTCAAACACTTTCCTCCACCATCAGGCCAACCTCCTCCCCTCTCCCTCTCCATACGCAGTAGCTCTTCTCACTGAAGAGACACACTGTGGGCAGGAGAAAGCTCACAGTGGTCCCACGACCTCCACTGTGAGTTCCACCACTGCCCAGCTCTTTCGTGAGCAGGTGGGCGTGGTGGTTTCACCATTTGATTTCATCGCTGAACACCCTTGCCGCCATTGCCAGAGCTTCAAGCTCGGAAGCTCCAACAACAGCAACGTCCCCCTGAAGCAGCGTCGCCCACCGCACGCACCCTAGCAGACCTCCACGAGCTCTTCCCGCACGTGCAGGAACCTTCCAGTGCGCCCGCACACGCGAAACCGGCCACTACCGGTCGGCAGACCGGGCGCGCACTGTAGCGTACTGTAGCGCGCGGTCTACACGACACTGTAGCCACCGGCTCGCTTCTCACTTAGCCAGTGGCAGTGCGCTCTCTCTCCTCACCCGCTACCCGCGCTAGCCGGTCGCCCGCGTCTACTCCCGCGCCCGCACTTGCCCGTGCTCACTCCCGCTCTCAGCGTTGTACGCTGCGCTGCACTCCCGCACCCGCCTGAGCACGAAAGACAAGCGCAGGCGCTCCCTCCAGAGCCCATGCGTAGCCCTTGTGCACCTGTGCACGTCCTACCCGCCAGACGTCGCGCGCACTTGCCAGACAGCTTAACTGCCTCTCTCTCACACTCCTCTCTAGCATACACACACACACTCATACACACACACACTCACTTGTACACACTCATACCTACATATATATATATATATATTCATTCCTATATACATATACAACTATATATAAATATATATATTTATATATATATATATACACTTATATATATATATATTTATACATATATACATACATATATACATATATATCTATATATATATATATACATATATACATATGTATATACATATATTACTATATATATATATATATATATATATATATGTATATATATATATATATTTATTTATTTATAAATACACACACACACACACACATATATATATATACACACAACTACATATATACCTATATAGTTATAACCCTATATATATGTAGTTGTGTATATATATATATATATATATATATATATATATATATATATATATATATATATATATATATATATATATATATCACCTACCCGTATCCATACGCCCGTGCACTAGTCACCCCACCGCACATCATATCGCGGAAATATCTGCACCAGTTGCTGATATTCCCCGATACCCACGCAAAGCAAGCGCCTCCGCACACACTCCCACACATCCGTCCCACACTCTACGCGGCACTTTGTCTTGTTGGTTGCGTCTTACTAGACGTGGACCAACTCGACACTGTGCTACACTCCATTTCCACTTCCACCTCCACCCCTATATATATATAATATATACATATCTATATATATAGAGACTGTATTTATTATATTAAGCTAAGTATTCCTTTCTCTACAAGCAACCTACCTTGTTTTTATTTCTCTTTTGATTCCTGCTATTAAAAAGATAAAAAAAAGAGTAAAAGAGAAAAGATAATTCTTGTCTTGCAGGTACTCGATCTTGCGAATTGCAGGACCAGTTTTTTTGGAAACCCTAAGTTGACTCAAAGCCAAGAACAATTTGGCTCAAAGCCAAGAACTTGATTTTGAAGGTGTGCCTCAAGGACAATATTATGAACAAAAAAATCTTAAATAGAAAAAACAAAAAAATAATAAACGCACGGAAGAGATACGTTTTAGGAAAGGCATAGAAACTCCTTCACCTTTAATTCCTACCTCCCTGAAATCGACCCTGGGCCTAAAAGTGACCATGATAAAATTAAGTAGGCCAGGTTAAAAATTTTTTTTGAAAGATGGTTAGACTCGATTTAGGTTAACCCACTATACTAACTTCAATGATAATTTCACCATATTAACACAACCTATTCGAGTTCTACCAAGTACCTCTGAGTTTATGAGGTGGGACTAAATGTCCCACCCGCTTCGCTCGCACCCGTGCAGGAGGACTTCGCCTAATCGCCGCAACTGCATGGGGCTTCAGTGTCAATCACTCGGTTGGGGCTATGCGCGAAGGGATTCTGCGCGAGCTGGGACCTGTAGCCTGGAGCGAGCTTGCGAGCAAGCTTTGCTCCTGCTCCAATGGCGGCAGGGGGTCGAAACCTGCGATCATTGAACACGGCCTTTCGGCCCGATTAGAGTACACAGGTAGCTTCGTCGTGGCACAGTGAAGGTGAGGCGGGGGGTGGCATGGCGCAAAATGGCCTAGGCATGAGTGCCTAGGGCGAACTGCGGCCGTGAAAGTGTGTGTGTTCAGTGGGCACGTAAGGTGTGTGTGGCAGTTAATGGAGGAGTGGATGGTGATCAGTGAGTGATGGCGAAGGTTCTGAGGTGGGTGGCGAGGCGTGTGGATGGGTGGAACGACGGATTCCCCTCGCCGGTGGTCTGCCAGAGATGAGGGTGATGGAGGTGATTGGCGGCTGTCGAGGGGAGTTTTCTAAAATTAAGTAGGGGAAAATAGAGAGTAGAGAGGGAGGAACTTACTGAGGAGAGTTGGACGAAGGGGGGAGGTGGAGCGGCAGGTGTCTGCCGCCGCCGAAGACGAAGACCCTGTGGTGAAGAAGCGGCGACGAGGAAGAGGGTCGGAGGGGCGTGCGCTGGTACGGCGCGGTGCGGAGGGGCACGGCGGAGATGGCTCTGCCTCTGGTATGGTGGCAGAGCGACTAGAAGAGGGAGGGAGAGTCGTCGGAGCCTGCGGGCAGTTGGCCGGAGTGAGGAGGAGACGAATTTGGGGGGATTTCTCTGGCCAAATCAGGCTTGAAGGAAGCAGAGGGATCTGAGCTTCCTTAAATAGGCAAGGGTAGAGGGAAGAGTCGCGAGGAAATGGTGGGAAGACCACGCCAGAGGTATGGCCAAAGGAGACCCATACCTCTCGAGCGTTCGCACGAGAGGCATGGGGCGTTTCAGGGCATGGGGAGCTGCCCATGAGGTAGGGGGCTTTGTAGGGAGCTCCCCTTTCAAATCTGGGAGCAGCTCCCCATGAAATCGAGGAGAAAACCTCCGCGCAAAGTCGCCGGAGGTAGGGGTCCCTGCTGCGATGGCAGAGGGACCAAAATGAAGAAAGTGACGAAGAAGCTGAGGGGGGATTTGCAAAGGATCCAAAAGTTAATGGTCTGAATGTAATTTGGTGGACCAATTTGCAAAGTAGGTCAAGACGACCTTCCCTTAGGTCCAAATTTTGGTATAAACTTAATTTGGACTTAAGGAATCCAATGGTGAAGTTAGATTTTAGGTTTGACCACGTTTGACTGGACATTTTGCATAAAAACCAAAATTAGGTTAAATATTAGGCATGGACCCCAATCTAGGTCAAAACAGGTTCCAAAGGCCAAATTGAAGGCTCTAAACCCTAGGGGATATTTTTCCATGAATTTTAGAGGGTTTAGTTGATTTTTATCTTACTTGGAACCTTGTGAATTTATGTGGGTTTGTTTTAGGGTTACAGAAAGTTATTTAATTCCTAAATTTCATAATAACCCTTTTTTGACTGAACCATCCCACTTTTTCTCTTATTAAGTCTAATTGACCTATGTCTAGACCCTTAGAAATCCCATTGATGCACTGCAATGGTAAAATTATAATTTTACCCCTTATTTTATGTTCTCTTCCCACGTTAATGATCCCTTGAATTAAGCCTTTCTCTTGGTTATGTAGGAGCTTTTGTTCACTTTATTAGGTCAAAATATGCTAGTTAGGGCTCATGATGAGGTTCTCATCATAGCCCCCCACAGTCTGCGCACCCTCGTCTGACTACCCCAGTTTGCCCAGAGGGCCTAACAAGTCGATATAGGGTGGCTAGCTGAACCCCGGATCCCGTAGGGTGACTAGCTCTCTCCCTAGATTAGTAGCTCGCCTTGGTACCACATACATGAGGGCCAACCAGGAGTCGGTATAGAGTGGCCAATCCTAACCCCGGGTCTCAACCCAAGGGCGGCTAGCTCCACTCTACAAGAAAAGGGGACAATCACTCTCCTTGGTATCACGTACTCAAGGGCTAGCACACTTCCCATCTGCATTCCAGGTTTCCAACTAACCACAAGAGTTCTACTCCTAATTCCCCGTAGGGTTCATGCTAATATTCACCACATTTATTCCAATCCAGATTCCACCATTCACAATTCAATCCTCATTTATATATAGGCAGCTCGTGTTTCCATAATTCAATACATGTCACTGGTGATTTCACAGGAAATTGGTTATCAAATATATGCAGCTCGTATTCTAGCAGGCAATTCACAATTATTTTACAGGCAATTGCTAGCAGTTTATCTCAATTTTTGCATATAAGTACCTTGTATCGTACAAACGGAGTATTCATTTCTCTATCCTAGGGTTCATGCCACATCCTAGGGTTCCAGTCAATTAATTCTACAACACATTCTTATTTGAATATTATTAAATGCATCAAACTACTCTACCAGACAATTCGAGAGTACTGGGGGCTCGAACCGCAAACCCAGACGTCTCTGCGAGCCCTAAACATGCAGCAGGCTGAAACCTTATACCAGGAAATACATCACAAAAGGAGGGTTCGGAACAGTGTATAAAGGTTTCTAGTACGTAGAGAAACTCGCAAGGAAACTACAGGTACTTCGTTTGAGTAAAACGGATCCCGATTGGACCCCAAACGGGTCAAAAACGTGTCTACTGTCAAAAATCAGACGTCTAGGAATAAGTCCAGACTTCTTAAAAGGTACAAGAACCTTACCTTAAGTCTCTGCAGTGTCCTCAGACATCCAAGCCTCCTCTGCGATTGTCTGAAGACAGTTCCAGACATCAGACCACTCCTCCGGTCGTTTGGAAGCACCTCCGGACGTCTGGTGATCTGATCAAACGTCTAAAAGTGCATGGGAGAGCGTTTTGCACTCCTTCCCAAGGCTGCTCCTACGTACGACAGTCGCAGCCCCCAAATTAGGCCCAACATTCACTCTGCGGTGAGGCCTGCATGGCCATAACCGCGAAAAAGAATGTACATTCGTGATAAAAGAGCTTTCAAACGTCTGGCCTTAACTCCAGACGTCCAGGTGCTCCGTCAGCCGTCTGGACTCCACTCCAGACGTCTAATACTGGAAAATTTCAGTACCAGAACTTGCTCCCAGCACTCTCCACTACACTCCTCCTCGCGCCGCCGCAGCTCTAGCCGCTACAAATGGTCG
This sequence comes from Thalassia testudinum, assembly GCA_037157565.1. Lineage (NCBI taxonomy): Eukaryota > Viridiplantae > Streptophyta > Magnoliopsida > Alismatales > Hydrocharitaceae > Thalassia > Thalassia testudinum. The sequence goes on along the minus strand of JAZHRO010000022.1, from coordinate 62,486,165 downwards.
AGGATGCCTTCTTGGGATCTCTCCTCTCGCACGCCCCTGCGATGGCCGTGCGAGCTCCGTCGAGCTTCCATTGAAGCTCTCTGACCTTGACCTCCTCCCACACTCTCCTCCTTCTCGCCCTCTCGCTCTCCCTCGCTCGCCTCCTCTCATCCTCCCGCAAGCTCTGAAGGTGGAGGTGGTGGTGTGTGGAGTGGAGAGGAGAGGAGGGGAGGGGGGCTTTTATAGATGGTGTGGGGTTTAGGGTTCGAGCAGGAAGGGAGGAAGAGAAAGAAAGGAGCAGAACGTTCTGCGCACCGCTCGCGCGCAGAGCGCGTACAAAAATTTCATTTTCAGACGTCTGGGAAAGGGTCCAGACGTCTGGACAGACATCTGACTAAGGCTCCAGATGTCTTCAAAGGCTAAAAGTGTGACAGGTCTTTACAGTATAAATATTGTAACGACCCGATTCCTGAGTCCCTACGAGACACGAGAACCGGACCGACTCGACTAATCCCAAGACCTAGTCGTCCAACGAGGAAGTAACCAAAAGAGCAGTAAAATAAACCACATTCAACACGAAATATAACTAGCAGTAACAAAAATACAGTAGTAAGAAAATGAACTACTACAGCATGTACCACCACAACAGTAGAACAACATTTATAACATAACAAGAACTACGAGTAAAGAAAAGTACAGAGAGTAACAAAAACTACTCACTACAGTGGAACAAAAAGGGCACAAAAGAACAGTGGTAACTCTACTGGACCCTACTCGGCCCAGCATCCTCTGCAGCCGCTGACCTTGGCTGCTCAACACCTGGTCCTGAAAAGTAACAAGTGTAACACGTCAGCGAAACGCTGAGTAGAGTGGCAGCTAAACTAAAGAAGCAGTAAGTGTACAGTAGCTGTTTTATTTTCTTTCTTCCTTTATTTACGTCTTTCTATTGTTTCATAATTTATCTATTTCTCAGATCCTTCACTTGATCTCGAATGTTCCTCGTGGGAATGATCTTGATTGCAATCTTTTCCGAACAGTAGAAGTAGCACGTGGTGCTCTCCTGGCCGGAAGAGTCCCCCGTGGTGATCCTACTCTCAGTCAACCACCCCAAGGTCACTGATAGATGTAACGGTGACTACGGCACGCACGGTAAATGCACGGGTAGCTAACCCGCACTGGCACGCGGTCAGTCATTTCCGTTAACGGGTGCGCCCAAAGCACAGCACGGAACCAGTATAGGGCAGAGCCCTCTTAGTAACAGGGGTCCAACCCCTCCACAGTAACCAAACAGGGGCCTTGCCCCTCCACAGTCTGCGCACCCTCGCCTGTCTACCCCGGTTTGCCTAGTGGGCCTAACAAGTCGGTGTAGATGAGCTAGCAGAACCCCGGGGCCCGTGGGGTAGCTAGTACTCGCTCTACACTAGTAGCTCTCCTCGGTACTGTGTACACGAGGGCCAACAAGTCGGTACAAAGTGGCCAGACCTAACCTCGGGTCCCTGGGGTGGCTGGCCCCGCTCTGCACTAAGCAGGTAACAGGTGCTTCCCCTGGCACTACGTACCCAAGAGACAATGCACCTCCACATCTTTCCTTCTCAATTCCATTTCATTCTCTTTCCAGGAGTTCTACTCCTAATTCCCTGTAGGGTTCCAGCTCCTTTAACTCAGCACATTCAGGTTTCACCTTTCCAGTTTCACGTTCATACAACCCATATTCTCAATCATGTTCATTTATTCATAACAGGCAGCTGTTAAATCAATTTATAAGCTGCTATTATTTCCTTTCCACATTTTCCAAGACTGCAATTGTATATTCATTTCGCTAGTTTTCCAGTCCTAGGATTCATGCCGTACCCTAGGATCTATCATTCAATCTAGTTTTCCAGCCCTAGGATTCATGCAATACCCTAGGATCTATCATTCAATCTGGTTTCTCATTCCTAGGATTCATGCAATGCCCTAGGTTCTATTAATTGTTCCATAATTGTAGCAAATTATGTTAATAATTTTTAAATCCACTCTACCAGCTACAACGGAAGTACTGGGGGCGTGGTCGGAAATCCCGCGCGCCTCCGCAACCCCCGAGACTGCAATGGAACGGGGTCCTAACACAAGGATCAAACACAAGGAGTTTCTCATAACAGTATATAATTACTGTAAACGGGTATAGGATTTTATTCCGAAAAGAACGCAACTCGAAACGTGGAAAACGGACTCCGAACGGGCCCTAAACGGGTCGAAAACGACGAAACAGTCCAAAATCAGACGTCTGGAACCTCTTCCAGACGTCTTAAAAAGTGGTTCAGAGGATACCTTCGCTCTGTGTAGTCTCTCAGACGTCCAGAAGCCTGCGGGGGCATCTGGCCTAGTTCCCAGACATCCGATGGTCACCCCGGATGTCTGGAAGTCCTTCCCGTCGTCTGGCAATGCGTCCAGACGTCTGATTCGCGCTGGATGCGAATCTCAGAGCCTGCACGTACCCACTCATCGCTCTCAGTACGAACGGTCACAGAAAAAGAAGAGGACGAAAATAACTTACTTGCCAGACGTCTTCACCGTCGTCTGGTTGGAAGACTAGACGTTTGATTCTGGAAAAATTTCCAGAATCAGAGCTCGACGCGCTCTCTGCCCGCGACGCACGGCCCCGCAGCGCCTCGTCCGCCTGCTGCTCAAGCTACAGCAGCCCTCCCGCGTCACTCCGCGCCTGCTGCTCCCCCACCGACCGGCTCCAGCAGCCCCGACAAGCTCGAGCCCTCACAGCCGAGCGTCTCCTCCCTCGCGCAACACCTCCTCCCGCAACACACCGCGGCTGCCGCTACCGCCGCTCGCTCGCTCTCGCACCGGCTGGAAGAAGAAGAAGGGAACGGAGGAGATGAGAGTGAGGGAGAGGGCGAGGGCCCTTTTAAAGCCGCGTGGGGAGAGAGAGAGAGGGGGCGCAACGCTGCGCCTGCGAAGGTGAGAGGGGAAAAGAGGGCATCTGCAGGTCTGCGCGCGCAGGAGCTCAGATGAAATCCACCGTGTCGCGGAAATTAAATCCCAGACGTCTGGAAGGGGTTCCAGACGTCTGGTCAGACGTCTGGGCCAGCTTCCAGACGTCTTAAAAGACGTTTTGAAGCTACGTTCGTAACAAATATGATATAAATAAGTTAGAAATACTTAATATAATATATTACAAGTATACACTATAAATTATCTTAGTGTTAACTTAAATTACTAATTTATTATATTTTAACTTAATAAATTATCTAGTTAACTTAATTATTTACTATATAAATATAATTAAATTAAGTTACAGGCATTATAATATTTATAATACATTTATAAATACGTATGTACAGTATGAGATACAGATATGTACATATAAACATGTTTATATAATTACTTAGTTATTATACATTTAAGTTATATAAATTAATATCTAATAATACAATAAGATTATATATACATTTTTTTTTTAACAGGAAGATTATATATACATTTAATTATACTAAATACTTATATAAGTTATTTATAGATATTTTGTACATATTATACAATATTTACATATAACTTATGTTTAAGTTATATAGACAAGTATATACGTAGTATACATGGTATTTTTGAGAGTTTTTGGGCATTTTCTGATTTTTAGGGATTTTTTAGGTACAGTAGAGATAAGGGAAGAGAGAGAGAGAAAGAGATGTGAGGGAAGAGTTGCTTTTGGTGTTTTTGAGATTAAGTACTTTTATTAAGATTCAAGGTATACTGAACCGTCGGCAGGTATGTTCTTTAGAAACAACCTTAGTCATCCAAAATTCTTTGGGTGCCTTGATTGGGTCCAATTTCATATCCAGTCCCTCATCTTTTCTTTAGAGCACATACACAGGAAAGGCCCTTAGGTTTTTTAACCTAGGGGGCTTCAGTAGATCCTTTTGGGGATTTCTTTCAAATCTAACTAGTTCCAATCCAATCCTAAGTTTGATTCTAAATCTTGATTCCACCACTTGATTCGAAAATGCAACCTGACATGTTAGGAAAAGTGTTTAGGAAACCTGAGTCCCAAATGAGCATAAAAGAGAGGATGATTGAGGTTGCCCTCAAACACCATGATGACTATTTCAGAAACTCAAACCCAGTTAACGGGATTCAGGTTAATATACCAGAAACAACAACCCACATTATGAACCGTGCTAGATTGCTATTTACACAAATGTTACACGGTTCAACCCTGGATGATCTTTTAACTGAAAACAGTGAGTTGTGGAGACTACACAATACTGAGTATATACAATGTTTGTTAAATCCACAACTTTGGGAGATGTACCAAGGTCTCATGGAGAAACGTGGGTACATGCTAAATACATTATAGCAAGCAATTGATCAAAGATACCCATACATTCCTTCAGAGGATGATGAGACATCTTAGAATAAGACTGAGGATCAATTTGATTTCCCAAACCCCGAGTTCGAAAATCGAGGTTGTTGTGGACCCCCAACCCAGATGGAATCTGATTCAAATTATGTGCAGATTGATGCGCCTGATCTTGAGATGGGTTGGGAGGATCCAATTGCAAGTGTTCCCGATTTAGAGCCAGCCCTAGAAAATCGAGAGCCTGGTTCACCAAGCCTTGAATTCCCAGACACCTGTAATGATGAACTTAAAACAGAACTTCTCGAGAGTGTAAATCCCGAGCCTTATCCTGTTAAGGTAATTCTCGAGGATGATTCTGACATCCAAATAGAGCCCAACCTAGATCCTAGTGATACAATCCTTACCTTTAACCTATAATCTAGATTCGAGCCTATTTGGGATGATCATGAGGCCAAACATGAAGAGAATCAGAGTTTGAATCTAAACTACGATTCTGGGCCTATGTTTGATGACTACATCTCTCCAGACTCCTCTGAGATACAGATTGATTTTTTGGAAGTCACACAAATTTACGATACAGAAATCGAAGAGTTGGAAGAGTTGGGATTTGATTAGGTCTATCTTAGGAGCCAAGAACCCGAGTCCATGACTAATAAGGACAACTTTTTGAGTTTGAATTCTGAGATTAGGTTAGATTCAAGTCAAGTTGCTGTTTCTCCACATCTTGATTTACTCCATGGTGGAACTTCCGATCTGGAATCAAGTTTAGAACACGATTTTCGTAAATTCTCTGACGATTTCAAATCTTACTATAATTTCGGAGAACATTTGTTTCTTGATGATTATGAAACAATCTACAACCTCAGCATCCATGACCCATTCTTTGACTCTGACTCTGAGGTCCTTGATCCCGAGATCATTGATTCAAAATCAAGTTCCATTGAGATGGAATCATTCCTTTATGATCTGTAGGATTCAGAAGCAGTAAGTGCCGAGAGTGTCTGTAATCCAAAATTCGAATCTTTTATTAACTCAGATTTCCATGATCCTATAAGCACTCTTCAAGCATTTACATTTGATTTTGATGAACATTACGAGGATTCTTTAGATGAACCGACCTTTGAACCTGTTCTAGAGGAGCCCTCAACACATACAATTCTTCTTGAAGCCACCTCTTCTGCACCACATTCAGAGCCTTCTCAAATCTGAACCCAACCCCAACCCATCATCGGAATCAATTTCTATCCTAATTCTCCTCTCTATGATCCTGTCACACATGATTCTTCTCCACATGTTGATCGGGTTTCGAACATTGATCAGATCAATAAACACATCCCATCCTTCTCTGATCATTCTTGTAGGGCTCCTACATCCTCCACTGACCCTTTTTCTTTCAAGGATCCCTACTCTGACCAGGCTGATTGGAATCAACCAAACCCGCGATTTGCACTACCACATCTTTTTGAGTCACAGAATATCTGGTGAGCTCCGCATCTATTGATTCACATCCATCAACCCACCAGACTGATTGGGTTTGGGCTGCATCATCGGCCTGTCGATCTGAACAAACACCTGGTTGGACTAATCAGGCTTTTGATCAAGGTGCTTATTCTACAAAATTCTTACGATTTGACCACTCCTCCATGACCACCTTATGCACGGTTGAAGGCATTGAATTTAGCGCTTAATGGAAGGAAACCCATCATTCGAAAAACCTAAGACCCTTCTGATCATCCTTTTGAGCTACACGTCTACTGTACTTTGAGTTCAGAGTTAGAACAATCGATCCCACCTCTGGTACACGTACCAGAGCTTAAAATCGTTCGCAATAATCATCTCGACCCATTCACCCACCCGTTAACCCTGTTCTAACCTTTGAACCAAGCTGACTTCATACCCTCCGATTTACAATGAGGACATTGCAAAACTTAGGCATGGGGGGTGTTAAAGTGCAAACACACAAAAACTCAAGTTTCTGAGGGATTCTCACAAAAAATATATACATATTCCAAAAAACCAAAAAAATAAAACCATTGAAAAAATAAAAAAATGGAGAAAGGGGAGGAAATTTTGAGAGATTAATTTCATATCATTTTTGAGAAAGAAAAGCGGAGGTGATTTAAATGTTAAAAAAAGGAGCAACAAATTTGAAACAAAAGTGTTAGTCTTGGTAAATGATTATGGGATCCACTTAAAGTTCTAGACCAAATCAAAAGAAAGAAGAAAATAAAGACAAAAAGTGTTAAAGAGACACGGAGATTAGTATGAGTGCTAATCTTAAATCTCTTAGGCTTATTTTTAGGCTTAAAAATTCACGCATCTGTTAAGATCTGGAAAGTCCTCAAGAGGTTGAAAAAAATGCGAAGCTTATGTATTAGGTCTAAGGCTTAGGGACTATTTGGTCTTATTACCAAACCTTTGGTTTATGGGACTCAATAACTTAAGCACCCTAATCCACACATAAGTCTGGTTTAGTGAGCTTAATTAATCAGAATCACGTAAAAGCGTCTATTCTATTCTAAAAAAGCTACCTAGATTAGGAGCGACTTATAAACACAAGTTGATTTTGATGAGTTCCCAATGCGAAGAGGTGGGAAATTCCCCTCGAAGATGCGTAATAACATATTGTCTCCTCGGTGCTTGTCTCCTAGGATATCTAAATATCCTACCGAGGGCATGTAAGCACATTATGCTGATTCAGGTGCCATGAGTGGGATTATCCTAAAATGTCGATCGTTAGGACCTGAATTTAGCTATAGATTGCCATAGGCGGCACCATCTTGAAGTGTCGAAAGCCATGGTTCTGAGGGTTTCCATGGGCGGTGCTATCCTGAAGCATCGAAAGCTAGGGACCTTTCAAGGATTAATGGTGGGAATAAGGAATCCAATATAGACCGTGTTTAGGGCCAATCCGAGGCTAGAAAAATAACTAAGAAAAATAGAGAGAAAGCTCTCAAAAAATGCAAAGAAATTCTTCTATCCTTCTCTTTTACAAAAATGCAATGCAAACTGAACCTGGACTAACCATGCTAAAAGCATGGGTGCTTTAACCACTGGGTCCAACGAACCTTTGAATAGTTTTTGCGGGCCTTAGAAACCTTCGTGCCAGGCTGAGGCTAAAGATAGTCAGCTCTGGATCCTGATTGATACCTGAATACCTCTAAGCCTACTATTAGCATTCTAACCTAATTTCTAAAAGAATGAATAAGAATCAAGCCTCTAAACTTTAGAGCATGGTCTAGAACTTTAGTTCTTTTCATAAGATTTTGCTAAGGGACTAGCAAAAGTTAGGCATGTGTGTATGATGATAACATCATCATCAGCCATAACTAGATTTAATTATTTATAATCCATTGATAAATTATCCTACATAACTGTCGGAGAGTCATAATTTATTACATATTCTTTCTAAGAGAAATACATTAAATTAGGGGTAAATCTGTTGTTTTAACATCATATCCTAAATGCAGAACAATCACGGGTTTTTTCGAGAGTTTATCAAGGGTCAAATGAGCATTAGTGTCCAATAAGAGGGTCCATGCATAAAGAAACAGGTTTTCACGCGTTTCAAGAATTAATGAACATTTGAAACCCTAAAAACATACTCGCTTAAATAACAGAGGTTCTGGTTAAGATAAAATTCACCTAAACCTTCTATAAAAATATTCTTTAAGGTTTGATACCTTTGATTAACCATATGAACCCATTTTAACCTAAAACAGAGACTCAAATAGAAAGTTGCCCTGATTTGAGTTTCTACGCAAATTACCCAGTCAAACTTGGTCAAAACCAAAATCCAACTTCACCAAAGATTCCTTGGATCCAAATTAGATTGATACCAAAATTTGGGCCCAATCAGAGATTGTCTTAACCTAGTTTGCATCTCAGTCCAGTCTGATTTTGTTCTCTCACACTTATGCCCCTAACTTTCAAAATAATTACAAAATGCCCCTAGATTTGTTGTTTTTCTTTTCAATTAGGTCCCTCCTCCATTATCGCGGAGGAAGTCCTACTCCGACAACCTTCAATTAGGGATTTCTCCTTGATTGATTGACGGTTCTCTCTCAAAATAGAAAGGGGATTCTTGATGTAATTGCCTTCCAATTGAGCCACGCATGAGGCTCTGAATCCTACTCCAAGGCTCGTGCAAGCCTTTTGAAGGTTCAGGTCTCCTAAAGTCGCGAAGCTGCGAAGCTTCCAAGTTTGATTTCCAAGCTTGGAAAACTCCCTTGAGGCCTTTAAATGGACCCCTAAGGACAAACTGTCCTCTTTAGTCCAGTTTGGCCTTAAAATTCCTCAATTTTCCTCCGGCCACCTAGATCGCGACTGCGGTGGCCTTCTCAACCTCCCTCCTCTGTGCCTCCAACGGCCAAATTAGAAGCACAGCGACCTTCCCCATCTTCCTCCGCATCTCGCCATCCACCGTGAGAGCGTTCTCCCTCTCTCTTCGCCACCATCTCCCTCACAGAGGGTTTGTCTTCCCCATGTCCGGCAATCACACTGGCGTGGGAATCTCCCTCGTTTCTTCCATAATTTTAGGTCCCTTAAATTCATCTTCCCCTTGATGATAACGTCATCATCAATCATATCTAGTTTTAATTAGTCATAATCCATTGAAAAATGCTCCTACATAACCGTTAGAAGACCACAACTCACTGCATAGTCATTTGGAGGGAAATGCATTAAAATAGGGGTAAAATTACAGTTTTAACATAATATCCTAAATGCAGAACAATCACAGGATTTTCCAGGGGTTAAATGAAGGTCAAATGTTCATAAATGTCTAATAAGTGGGTTCATGCAGACATAAACAAATTTTTTACGTGTTTTGAGAATTAATAGATGTCTGAAACCCTAAAAACAAACCCACTTAATTAACTAATGTTCCGGTCAGGATAAAATTTATATAAACCTTCTAAAAATCATAGAAAAATATTCCCTAAGATTTGGTACTTTGATTTGACCATTGGAACTCATTTTGACCTAAAATAATCTTAGATAGATAATTACCCTAATTTGGGTTTTTACTTAAATTACCCAATCAAACTTAGTCAAAACCAAAATTCGACTTCACAATCAGATTCCTTGGGTCAAAATTAGGTTTGTACCAAAATTTGGGCCCAATCAGAGATCATCCTAACCTAGTTTGCATTCCAGTCCTAGTTTAACTCTTTTCCATATACATATGCCCTTAACTTTTGAAATCCTTGCAAGGACCCCCTTAACTTCGTTGTCTTCTTCATGTGTAGATCCCTTCCGCCATGGCCATGTGAACCCACCAAGAGCCGACCTTCAATCAGGGTTTTCTCCCTGATTTCACGAAGAAACTCTTCCAAAATTGGAAGGGAGACTCCTAAGGAGATCCCCTTCCATCTAAGCTCTTCCATGATCTTCCTAATTTCTCCAAGACTCCATGCGAACTCTTGGAAATCCTAAACCTATTCCTTAATTTGCGAAGCTCTCAAGCTTATTTCCAAGCTTGAAGCTTGACCTTATGGCCTATAAAAGCACACCCATTGCAAGGTCGTACTCCTTAGCTTGGTTTGGAGGCCGGACACCCCCTCTTCCCTTCTCCCCGACCTTCATCTCCACAAACTCCGCGACCTTCTCCAACTACCTTCTTCACCGTCTTCCACATACAATAAGTGACAGTTCCTTCTTCCTCTCGTTCCTCCGTGCATCGCAATACCAGCGAGCGTCGCCTCAGGTTGCAATGGCATGGGGGTATGATGATAATGTCATCATTAGCCATAACTAACTTTAATTAGTCAGAATCAATTGATAAATACTCCTACAAAATCGCCGAAGAGTTGTAATTCATTGCATATCCATTCTGAGAGACATGCATTAACATAGGGGTAAATCTGCAGTTTTAACAGAATATCCTAAATGCATAATAATCATGGGATTTCCCAGGGGTTAAATGAAGGTCATATGAGCATAAATAACTAACAAGAGGGTCCATGCAGTCAGAAACGGGTTTTGCGTATTTCGAGAATTAATGGACATCCGAAATCCTAATTTCAGACCAGCTTAATTAACTAAGGCTATGGTCAAGATAAAATTCACCTAAACCTTCTAAAAATCATATAAAAATACTCCATAAGGTTTGATATCCTTGATTTGACCATTAGAACCCACTTTGACTTAAAACAGGGTCTCAAATGGATAATTGGCCTAATTTGGGTTTCTACGCAAATTACCCGATCAAAATCTGACTTCACCATAAGATTCCTTGGGTCAAAATTAGGTTTTACCAAAATTTGATCCCAATCAGAGATTATCTTGACCTAGTTTGCATTTTGATCCAGTTAAACTCTTTCTCTCACTTAAACCCCTATCTTTCAAAACATATTGCAAGAACCTCCCTAACTTTGTCATCTTCTTCACCAACAGGTCCCTACCACCATGACCGTGTGAATGCATCAAGCACCGACCTTTCAATCAAGGAGTTCTCCCTGATTTCTTGCCCAATCTCTTCCAAAATTGGAAGAACTCCTAAGAGAATCCCCTTCAATCTGAGCCACGCATTGGGCTCTAATTTGCATCCAAATCCAAATGCGAACCTTTCAAAGGTTCGGGTATCCCTTGTGCGTGAAGCTTCCAAGCTTCCAAGCTTCTTTCCTTGCTTGGAATGCCCTTCTAAGAGCTATAAAAGATCCCTTGAGGACAAACCGCCCTCCTTAGCTTGGTTTGGAGGCCGGACTCTCCTTCTCCCTTCTACCTGACCTCCGTCACCACCAACTCCGGCAACCCTCTCCGACTACCTTCTTCGCCTCAATTTCTTAAGGGGTTTTGGTGGGAGAGGGATGACGGAGCTTTTGGGATCGATGGCATGTTGTTTGGTGGCATGTGGAGTCAAAGAGGCCTCATCGTTGCTCAGCTGGAGCGGAGGAAGAAGGTGGGGTCGAGGGCGGTTTGTTGGTCAAAACAGAGAGATGGAGATCTAAGAAAATTAAGGAGGAGAAGAGGAAGATGCTAGACCTAACTAAAGGACAAAGGGGAAGAAGATTTCCACACCGGTGTGATGGCCGGACGTAGAGAACATGAATTCTCTGGTGGTAGGGGTGATGACGATGAGGGGATCTGGGAGCTCCTGCTTTGGCTGGCGAGGAGCAGAGGAAGGAGATGAAGACGTTCCCGCTACCTATGGTATGTGGTAGTGAGCGAATACGGAGGTTGGAGAGGAGTCACCGGAGCTGCGGTGGAGGTGGCAAGAGAGGGAGGATTTGTAAAGGGATATGGCCAAAACCAAGCTAAAGAGCTAGGTTAGAAGCTCCAAGAGCTTTTATAGAGCTTGGGTAGATTTTCAAGCTTGGAAACAAGTTAAGGAGCTCGAAAAATTAGGGAACAAGATCCCTGAAATCCTAAGGGTTCACACGAGCTTTTTGGCTGAAATCTGAGTCCATATATGATTCAAGTGATTGGGGACTTCCTCAAGATCATCCCTTCCAATTTTGGAAGGGATTAGTCGAGAAATCGGGGAGGTTCCCTAGATTGAAGGTCGGATATTTTGGGTTCACACCTGCCATGGAGGTAGGGACCCTTTTGTGAAGAAGATGACAAAAGATAGGGGGTTATTCACAAATAATTCAAAAGCTAGGGTCTCATATGTAAAGAATAGAGTTTTAAAGGATTAGAATGCAAACTAAGTCAAGATGAACTTTGATTGGATCCAAATTTTGGTACAAACCTAATTTTGACCTAAGGAATCTAGTGGTGAAGTTAGATTTGAGTTTTGACCAAGTTTGACTGGGTAATTTGCGTAGAAATGTAAATTAAGGTAGAACTCTATATGTAACTCTATTTAAGGTCAAAATATGTTCTAATGGTCAAATCAAGGGTATCAAACCTCAAGAAATATTTTTATATAAATTTGAGGAGATTTAGATAGAATTTATCCTGACCAGAATCTTAGTAACTCAAGCAGGTCTGAAATTAGGATTTTAGGTTATGAATCAGTTCTCAAAGCGCGTGAAACCCTGTTTCTACCTATGTGGACCCTTTTATTAGACTTTAATGCTCATTATACCTTATATTAACCCATGGAAAACCCGGTAGTTACTCTGCTTTCATGATGTAATGTTAAAATTGCAGAGTTAACCCTGATTTAGTGTTCTCTCACAATGGACCTGAATGGAATTATGACACTCAGGCGACTATGTTGGAGCATTTGTCACTTGATTCTAATTAATTAAAGATAGTTATGGCTCATGATAATGTTATCATCAGAGGGTGGCTTATACTGATCTTGCACTGTAGGAAGTTACACGAAATCGTCTCATGTCTTGAGACGTTGATTGACAAATTATGAACTGTAATAACTTGGGCTTCCAAGCTAAGAAACAAAATCGGATAACAAGATGTCTAGTAAATAAATTAATTAAGGTTATAGTACTCATTTTCTTTTATGCTTGGTTACTGTTGCACTCTGTTGTTATTATTTCTGCTCTACTCAGTTTTAACTGACGTACTTTTGGGTTCCATACTCAGGTATACTTAGCAGTTCGCTAGGAGTTTTTTGTTGTACATCTTCTTAGAATTATATACAAATCCTCCGGTTAGTATTAAATTTGTGTTCTTTTAAATTTTACAATATGAATTGTTTGTTGGCTATGTTTATATTTTATGATTATATGTCGGGTGACTGCAATCTTGTAGGTGATTGTGCTAGTGTTAGCACACGGCAACTCGGGTCTCGTCGGTTGGCGGGACTCGAGTCGTCACAGCTTAGACGAGGCCGGAGCACCCTCTTAACTCCGCTTAGGCAAACTCTGCCAAGAGGTAACTAGTTGCAAGGAATGCACAAAGGATCGGGGCATCCCACTCGACAACCACCAAGGCAAGCAGGGACACTCCACTGCTCCTTCTATGCCCCGCAAGAAAAATCGTTGAAGGGCAAGGCATACGTAGCAACTGCCTCTAGCCCAACTGCTATACGGGGAATAAGCACTACACACCAAGTAACCTCGATGCAACCTCTTGCCTAAAGTAAGTATACCACTCCCACTTGCTCAAGGGACTACGTTTGCCCACCCTATCATGCAAACAAGGTGCGACCAAGGCACGGTTACCACCGCGGCCGACACGGTTACACCGTGTGCCAGGTGAAGACGAGTGGACAAGACGTTAGGCGAGTAGCTGGAAGCCAGAGTTCGTGAGAGGATCCCTAAGGGTCACTCACTTGCGCCATCATAGGCGTGAGCCGTAGGCGCTCGGTCGATACCTCGATCACCCTCTCTATGGGCATATCATTCGGCCCTACTAATAATTAGTTGGGAGGGAGAAACAGGACAAATCTCTATGCCAAGTCGTTTGAGCGAATGAAGGGAGTCAAGCCAAGATTCATAAAATGCGATTCATATAACCCGTGCGAATAAAAACTCCTTGGCAATAAAACACTTCCTCACACTTGGCATACGACTAGTTCTCCATACAAGGAATGAAAAAACTTCTTCCTTTATAATAAACATCGACTGTTATGTTTCCCAGGATATGGTCTCCGGCTAAGTTACAACTAGAAAGAGACAAGCTCGTACACAAATACTGGCAATGCCACTTGGAGATTCCGCCCATCCGGCCCCAAGGATGAAGGTGACACTGCATGGTATCCCTGAAAGTGTACTAGAGGGGAGGTGATTAGTGCTAAAGGCAGTAAACAAATAGCTAATTATGAATAATGCAGATTTAAGATAAACTCAAGCAAACCACAAATGAACACAAGGATTTACAGTGGAAACCCAATCCCAGGAAAAACCACTATCTAGATCTCCCAATCTAAGATTTTACTCCGAGTTCAACTCGGAATACTAACTGGTACTTATGGGGTATCAAACCCTTTTACAAACCCTCTTGATATCCCAATCAAGAGCAATGGGTACCAAACCCTTTTTCAATCCCTCTTGATATTCCAATCAAGAGCAAATCCCTCTTTCTCAAGAGGAAGGGAACCCACAACCCAGGTCCTCAGATTACAAGTAGATTAAGGAATAAAACAGAATTAAAACACAATTTAGCTCCTATGGATATCCCCAATAAGATATGCAATTAATTATATGAACTAGCTATTTAGGAGACTATAAGAACTCCCTTAGTGATTGTGAGAAGATGTTGCTGCTGGGAGTTAAAGTAATGAGGCTTCAAGCAAGTTTGAGTTGGAGAATCAAGGCTTCAATCACTTTCAAGAACACCAAATCTATGATCTAACTGAATGTGGACTTGAATGCACTTTAGAGTGTATTTTTGGGATGTTCTCTCTCTTTTATATCTTCCTAAAGAGTGGGAAACCATCTCATATATATAGAGGGGTGAATGGACTAGTTTTGGTTTGCATAAAGCCCTTCTTTAACGGCTAAAAGGTTCCCCATTTGGATTTGCCAACGGCTAACTAATATGCTCCAAAAGTACTTTATCTAACGTTAGGTAAAAGTCATCTAACGTTAGGTGAACTATCTGACATTAAGTACTCAGTTAGGTGCAAAGTTCGTTATCTCCTAGAGATGTCTAATTTGGCCCAAAATAGCCTACCTAACGTTAGGTAACCTCTATCTAACATTAGGTCAACTACCTAACGTTAGGTACAAAGTTCAGTGCAAAGTTCGTTATTCCCTAAAACTCAAGGTGGCCTCAGCCTTAGTACCTAACGTTAGGTATATACTACCTAACGTTAGATGGACTGTAAAATGTCCTCTAACTGTCCAAATGAGTCTTGATAATTCTATAGAGTTCTAGGATGATCTTTTAACACCTAAGAATATGTTTTATAATATTTTGACCTATTTAAGTTATGTGTGGTGTTCTTTTGAGAATTACATATGGACCCCTTATTTTTATGCTAATATGAGATCTAATTGGGGCTCTCCTTACATTCTAAAGGATAAAAGATTACAACTCAATTCCTATAATATAAGAAGACCTAAACTTGAAGAGCATGATCTCCTTCTTGGCTTCATAATTCGTCAAGAGAGCTTCACCCTGAAATTAATCTTGCAGCAACTATGCATTACATATAGTTTTAATCTCAATCACTTGAGATGTTTGTCATCATCAAAATCATCATTAAAGGCTACTGTGGTGCCTAATTACTTATGCACCAACAATCCCGACCCCCACAAGAGGGATAGGTACTTCCAAAGTATGCACCCCCTCCTTCAAGGGGAATGTGCAGCGCGAAGCAGGCGGCCATGCAGACGAGTCTCGAAGGGTCGCGAGCTTCACCGCAAACGGCCTACTGAGACTCTCCCCTACCTCCATGAGCGGCAGCCAGCTTGGCCAAGAAAGCCGCCTTGTCCTAGGACAAACCTTGCCTAGCTCCTCCGGTAGATGGGATGCTCCACTCGCTTGTTCTTGCTGATGGTGGAGCCCTAGCGTAGCCTCCTTTGCCACATTCGGTGCCTCCCCCAGGATTGCCAGATACTCCCCAAAAGGGCGAACAAACGTCTCCCTCAAGCACCCTGGCTTAACTATTGAGACGCGAGGCGAACGTACCTCTGAGGGGAGTGACCTGATAAAAACCATGTCAGAAAGCGTTAAAAATCTCCCCCACCCCCCCCAACTCCACAAAAGTTCAAAGGAGGGCTCACCACTTAGAGGCAATGAAGCAGGACGCAACCAAAGCCCATGCCTCATGGCAGGAAGGCAAGACCAGGATAGGGAGGATCCCAAGAGCCGAAAAGCCCACCAGCCCAAGTGAGGAGCGCCATCCGACATTAAAATCAGCACCACCTCCTTAAACAATGAGGTCCCCAGCAAGCCCCTCCATAAAGGATCCCCAGACACACCAGCCGTCTGGACGACCTCCAAGAGGCCCCCTAACCGGAGGGATCCTCTCCTGTTGATGCCCTCGTTGAGCCCCACCCCATGTCTGCCCAAGCAAATGCACTCCCACGAGAGGAGCTCCCGGCAGCAGCAATCGCTGCCCCACCTTTGCGGAGTCACAAAGGGAATAAAGCAGCATGGGAAGGGATGAGCCCCCAACAACTAGAGGTAGTTGAGGCTGCCCGAGCATGCGAAGTACCCCCCAATATATCAGTGAGTTGCCCTACCTAATCAATGCCACTAGGCCTTTAGCAGGCCCTTCTGTAGGGAATCCCTAGATGAGTTTAACCGTCTGGGCAAGAGTTGTGGGCGTTGCCTGACCGGTGCTCTACCTCTGCCCGGGCAAATACACTCCCACGAGAGGAGTTCCCGGCAGCAACAGCCCCTGCTCCGCCCTCACGGAGTCACCAAGGGAGCTGCGCAGGGGCACAAGAAGGGGCTCACCCCCGTCTGAAGAGCCGCACATAGCTGTCCTTTGGTTACTCCATCGGACACACAAAATTTCTGCGACATAACTCTACCTGAGGAGCAAACGAGCCACAACCATTCCTCCCCACGACTCTTAAGTCCCTCAAGCACAATCAAGGACAATGAAAGGCGATGAAGTAAGACCCACATCAGGCCTCTATTTATAGCCCCACTACACGGGCTCCTGAGCGCGGTAATGTCTTTCTACCCCTTGTGGATTGCCAGTTCCTAAGAAACCAAATCCCTTGAAATACAACACTGATTCCACGACAGCGTAACCACACCAACGAAACTGCCAGTCAAAGACCTCGCGAGTTATTACACGTCGAACATTCAGATCGACGTTACAAAATGCCCCTCACGCCCTTTCAAGCGTGACACTTCGGGCCATAATTTCTCACGATAATAAGAGTTAATGTCTACCTCAGCGTACCAACAGGGCGAGATGCCGCCTCCTAAGGCCGGCACGGACTCGGGCTCATACGCCCCACACCCAAATTCTACCACCTCCCAAGGCCGGCATAGGCTCAGGCTCACACACCCCACACCCAAGTTACATCGCCTCCTAAGGTTGGCACAAGTCATGGCTCATTAGCCCCAACATCAACAAATCACTACCTCATAAGGCCAGTTTGAACTCAGGATTGTGCACCTCTCGGTACATGTCACCCCTTAAGGCCGACGCGAACACGGGCTTATATGCCCTTAACAAGGAACCTCTTCCAACTAACCGGAAGCAGGTGGAGGCCACCCAACTCCTGAATTACAGATGTTCCCATCGCTGCAATACGCCTTGAGGAACATCTGGGGGCATCATCCACTACGGAGTTTTGATCACTTTCACTACTCTCCACCTAGAGAATGGGGGCATATGATGAGAGGCAAAAAAGACCCTCAAATCCAAAACTCCGCACAGGACCCAGCAATGGATTCGACTACTCGGATACAGAGCGTACAGGCAAAACCGGCACCCCGTCCCGCCTAAGACCAATCGGATCCCAATCGACACAAGCCTAATCTACCAAAAGATCTTACATAGCAAGGGCAGAAGATACAATATGATGGGCCTGACCACCTATACCTTGACAGCTACCATGTAACCTGATAGATAAGGGTAATAGAGTCCATCAATGAGAGTTCCTCTCATATTATAAAAAGTGAGAGAGGCCCCCAGCAGAACGGGACCCCTCCCAAAGAGAGAGAGCAAAATCATGTAATATGTATCTTTAAAATTCTAATACATAGTTGAGAGCATCGTCCTCTCCCAAGATGTACATCCCTTACGGTAAAACTAGGTTACCAAATCTTTATTCTCCTCCATGCTTGTGGATTATCGTCCTACACTTTTATGCGACAAACGAATAATGACTAAGTAGTGCCTCTTCTATTAATAAAATTTTTAACAACTTTTAAAGACCTATTAATAGATAAGCAAGCTATTACCAATGTGAGAGGTTATCGATAAAATATCATCTAATCATCGATCGATGTTTTGTCCATCGATAATTTTGACTTAATTTTTTCCTCCATTTTATCTGTGGATGATTCTCTATAATAAAAATAAATAAATATTAAAATTTAGAGACCAATACTTTTTTAATTATGGTTCGTGTAGCCTTATCTCTTTGGCATCGAGGGATCACGTAGAGGAGACATCCGGACATCGTAATTTTCCTTTTTCAGGCAGCTATACGTGCTCGGCCTATTTTTCATCGAAATGAAGGAACATCACTTTTATTTTGAAAGTTCCACATAAAATATCACAAAAAGACAAATATAAGGACCTTGAAAATAATTTCTATAACTTGAGACGTTTTTCTCAAAACATGTTTCATCGCTAGCTCCTTATTTGCTCACAGCTCGAGATGGTTATATTATCAACGATCATCACGTGCCACTTTAAAGAGGAAAACATACAATGGAAGCATATGTGTGTGTGTACGCATCTGAAGCCACCGTCTCATCGAATGTAAATTTTAGAGAAAAATTGCATCGGATGATTTAATGAAGTGCCAAAGATTGTTAGATTATTGGATGACCTTTCACGTGCAACTTACAATAGTTTTTTTACCTATAAATGATCGGTAAAATGACATCGAATCATCTAGCCCTTTATAAAATTGTTAGATGATTACGAGATATTTCATTTCTTTTTAAATATTTTGTGATTCAGTATTTCTTTTTTAACTATTTTTCTTCCTCATGCACCTTTTGTTAAATTTGCCTCTTCTCAGGTGTTTTTGCAATTGAAGGGGGTTTGTGAACTTTTTCCTTTTTCTTTTTGCATCTTCTCGTTTCCTCTCCTCCCTTTATCTCCATGCAATTCACAGGTAATATCATTTGTTTATATTGTTGAATACTTATAAGGGTTTGGTTTTGCTTGTTTGGATCGACCATTTCGTCATCGAATAGTTATATTTGTCTTTTTAGTTTAAGCATTTCATTGTGTAAGTTTGCATCATTTAGATGACTATGTTTTGATCCTACATACTCTAAGAATCCTACGACAATAATCGAAGCCAAGGTCAACTCACTCGTCAAAGTGTTGGCATAATGATAGAGTCATCCATTGTCGTTTAAGAGATTATAAGATAAAATCTCATGCCTATTATATTATCAAAAAAATAGGAGTTTAAAAAATTCCTTAACAATGAGATTAGGAAATAATATTTGTTATTGTCAGGCGAGAGGTTAATTTTGGTAGGCTGCATAAACATATTAAAAGGCGAGATATGCATATGCACCTATTGCAATTTTTTCACTTGCCAACCAAAGACAAGTCTAATTTAAACCTTTTGGACTAATATAAAATCTCTTTCTCTTGACCCTCTCCTCACGCAACAACCCAACCCAACACCCTCTTCCTGCCGTTACGCCATCTCCCATCCTCTTGCCACCCTCGCCTTCCACCTCCATCACCCTCGTTCATCCACCCCACATTCGTCACACCTCTCCCTTTTCCTCCACCTTCGTTGCGCTCCTCCACCTCCATCAAATTACAGTGCACTTGTGAGTATCTTATGGTAACCGTGCTTTTGTAATATGCCAGTGACAGTCTCCCTACTTCGTTACGAGAGTTTATAAAAGTTTTAGCTATTTAATTATAATATATGATTCGATTAAATATCTAAAAAAAATTACTTTAATAAAATTTAATTTTTAATTTAACTTTTATTTACCTTAAATTTAATAATTAATAATAATATAAAATATAGAAGTATCATGAAAATTTCATCAAAAATCAGGCACGAGTCTTACATAATTTTCCTAAATAGGTAATTATCTAGTTGATTGGGAGTAAAAATTTACAATGATGAAAGGACATCTAAAACTAAAAAGAAAGATAGGAGAGAAGGGCTAAGAGGTGTAGGAGGGAGAGGTAACTAAAAATGAAAAGGAAGTGATTACCATTTCCTGAGATTTGTTTTGATGTAAAAGTGGAAATTTTTTTTGGTAGGATTTGTTTGAGGTGGAAAGGGATTTTTTTTATGAAACTTTTTGGGTAATGTGAGTAAAATATTTTATACAGTGAAAAATATAATGTGCATACTTATAATTAAGAATTTCTTATATTATAGGACCTAATTTTATATAAAACTTAGTTAAATCATATTTCAACACTCCATGAGTTATTATATAAATTTATTTACATCATCATCCAATAATACATAGGTTTAAAATTTACATTCAATGATTAGTATTTAGAAGATACTTAATTTTAACGATCAATTCCTTCCTTGTCGATCCTTCATTATTATTTTTTATTCTTTATTTGTATTAATTAATATTGTACCCTGATTTCTTTTTATTACTAAAAAGATCAATAAAAAGTAATTTTATAAAAAAAATGATAAATTTATATGTATTATAATGATGAGAATGTCAATAATCCTGTAAACATTTTATAATTTATCAGTTTAAGGTATCATTAATTGAGGGATTGCATAAATTTTTTATTTAAACAATTAAGATCAGTGATGAGAGAATATTTATTTTATTTGAACAATTATGATGGGTAGATGGGAGAGGAGAGGAGTAGGTTGGGTTGGGGATATAATGAGCGACGTGAAAGGTGGAGAGGGATCAGCAGTGGTATCATGGGAGAGAGAGAAAGAGAGAGGGATGAATTAGTTGGGGAGAAAGCGTGGATTAGTTGTACTAAGAATTCATTTAGATCTTTATGTGAATTTTTTAATTTTATCTTTCTAATTATGTTATTTGTGTCATAGCTTATAAGATGTGTTCAAACTGTTATCACTTTAATTATTTAAGTAAAGATTCATTTTTACACTCTAAATTTTACCTTAATGGAAGATGTATATTCCATTTAATTTATAATAATATTTTATTCTATAAATTTAGGGTTATAAAAAAAATGATCGGCTCCAATTATAGAAAAATAATCTTGTCCTTTCCGGAACTAAAAGACTTAACTCCTCTTGCAAGTTTTTTAATTTTATGTCTTTACTTAAGTTATTTATACCATAACTTATAAGATGTGCTAAAACGAGTAATACTTTAACTATTGAAGTAAAAATTCATTGTTCAACTCCAATCTTTACCTTAAATGGAGATGTACATGTGTAAAATTATTTTCTCTTAAATTTATCATGATATTTTATCTTATAAATTTTAGATTATAACCAAAGTGATTGACTTCAACAATAGAAAAATAATCTCTTCTATTTTAGAAGTAAAGAATTATCTTACAATAAAATAAAATCTGAATAAATTTTACGCTTTGTAAGGTATGTTCAGACGTCTTCGTAAATTTTATATTTTATCTGTATTAAGAATCAATTTGAATATCTGTGCAAATTTGCCACGATCACTTGAAATAGTCGAAGTGCCTCCTTCTTGTTGTTTACGTGGGTGTGTGCGGCGTGCGGAGTGGAGTGGATGCGAGTTGTGGTCTCTCATGCTGACACGTGGAAAGAGGATGCGACTTGCACCTTTCTTTAATTATTAGATAGATATGTTTTTTTTCATGGGAGGGGAGAGGAGAGGAGTGGGTTAGGGTGCAAAAATAATGAGTGACGTGGAAGGTGGAGAGGGATCAGCTAAAATCTATCTTCAGATTCAAAATTTTGTATATGATCTTGCAAAGAAATTAGTTATCTGAATATAGGATAAGTAGATAGGATTGGTACCATCCATCCTACATGTGATTAGTTGTATTTAAATTAAAATCTATCTAACCTATTAAAAGATTCGACGTAGTTAAAGTCAAAGATATAATAAGATATAAGTGAGATAGCATTATGATAGAAAATGTATTAGTTATTGGGTTAGGAATCTTTCAATGCTATAAATAATAAGAGAGACCCCTAAATAAGGAGTCGAGAGGGAGAGAAAATCCTATAATCTCAAAAGTTCTAGTGCATAGTTGGGAGTACCATCCTCTCCACAGACGTACACCCTTTGCGATGGAACTGGGTCATCAAATTCCATGGCCTCCTTTATGATTGTTTGATATTCGTCGAGTCGAGCCCTTCTATAGCCTAGGTTGCTCGATTACCCCCTCCTAGCGATGGGTGTTAATGGCAATGTAACGTTCCCTGCCTCTATAAATATTTTAGTGGCCATTTGATACCCATCAAATAGCATCGTCTGTGGGAAGCGTTAACAAAAACGCCATCACTCTTCTAAGCATCCAGTTGCTGGGAGGAGCCACCCCTCTGATGCTCTACCTCGACCTCCCTGAGCAGGAACTTCTGCAGTGGTCTTAACCGCTTGCGACCCTACTCGCGGCTCCTCCCTCCTAAGAGGGGCCCAATCGGGGATCTACACTTCCCAATGGCACCCTTACCACGCTGGTCCCAATAAGGGGAAGTGGGTATGTTCTGGCCAACTGGCCGAGGCCCCGAAGCGGACGTCCCCCCTCCAAGCATGGGCCGTGAAGAAAGAAGATGTGGAGCCAAGGCCAACGACCTTAGGTATGTGTCCCCGTGCGTGCCATCTGCCCACTCCTAAGGAAGATAGTGGCAACCTTTTGACAAAAGAGCTCAAAGGGCCAGTTGAGGCCCGACGTAGAGGGCAGCGGCCCCTAGCAGTGTCATTCAGAGCCACCCCTGGTTGGTGCGAGTGCACGACCATGCCGGTAGAAGACCATGCTAGGCTCTCTCAATCGTGCCTGTCCTGCACGTCCCACCAATGGTCCATCGAGAAGCTGCTGACTCCCCAACACTAAGAGGGCAAGTCCTAAGAGCATTTTGCCGAGCGGCAAAGGCCTAGAGACAACCCTAATAGACCGTCGGAAGCCAGGCAGCAGGAAACCGAGTCCTCCCGATCCTACCTAGATCAGCTCAAGCTTGTTACTTTAAGGGCGGTAGGCCCCATGAGGTAACAGCTACCCAGCTTCCTGAGTTGGGTCGATTTGACTTGAAGGCTCGGGCACGACACTGGCGATAACGCACCAGAACACCCAACTAAGCTCTGAGCAAAGCCGTGAGAATCGTGGAGCAAGGCAATTCCTCCCATTCCCACGACCGATCAGCTAAAAGGTGTGATAGCAATGTCAGTCTCAAAGAAGGCAAGAGAGCCCCTGGTAGGTGTGCCCCTACCCTTGTCTGCAAAAGTGATCGCTTCCACAAGAAGCGAAGGACTGCCTTCCCAGCATAGCAACAGACCCATCGAGGGTCGCTATTACGAACCCCGCTTGACAAGGAGGAAGTTCCTTGAGAAGTGCACCCCCTTGTCCACGAACCAAACGAGCGTGCTTGAGGGGAGATGGCTCACAAGTGAGAGCCCGCCACCCCCGAGCTCCACAAGAGAAGGAAGTTGGCTTCGAGCCTCGTCATGAGTGCCTCAAGTCCCGGAGCTGTCTAGATTTGCACGGCCAAACTAAGTCCCGAATCCGATGTGGGAACTTGGCTCGCCTCTTCAAGTGAATCTGCAGTGGTAGACGCATAACAGATTCATGGAGGACCTGGGAGACCACCCTAAGGAAAAGTCCTGATGATAGCGGGCAACTAACATAGTCTTCCCAACGAACTATGGGCCAGCCAAGTTGACACCCTAAGCAAAGTGGTGTCACCCTGACTCCCCCTCTGACAAAACATCGCCATCAAGTCCTAGTGGCAGTACTCGTGTCCCTTGAAGTCCTTACCCCCTGTCGCTTGAGCATATCAACGCAGGGGCTAGGGGAACCTTCAGGGTCTACGCCGCCCCAGGCCGACGACCCATCCCTTCCGAGGCAGCACTCATGAGTGCCTTCCCCCAATCCTTAGTGGGGCGAGGAGGGCGTAATCGAGCAAGCAGTGCCCCAGTCAATCGCCTCTCCGCCTGCTCTGGCGGAGTGCCTAGGCTCGCTTCTGTGACACACCCCACAATAGGGCAGCCCCAATCCAAACCCTTTGAGAAACACAGTCCCCAGGCCATTAACTCGGAGGACGTGTTCCAAGAGACAAAGGGCTCGTAGATACATCGTCAAGAGAGGCCCTTATCCACACGACCGTGGCCCGCATGGAAGCGTAGACCGCCTCAAACGACAGACAGGTTGATAACCTGCATATTTAACTTCCAGCAGTAATGCCCCCACTACTTCGAGACGCTCACCTCTCGGCACAAAGGTCGAGCTAGCCTTCGGAGCTAACAAGCCACTCCTTCCGAGTCGAAGCGTCCATAACGCCTTCCCCACTCTCGTGATAACGCCCTTGCCAACAGATCAGCTACGACCCTAAAATAATACCCCTTCCTCCATCAGTCACTCCATCCATTGACCTTTGGCAACCACGAAGAAAGGCAAAAGGGAGGAATCGGTCCTCCTCCATCCAACCACGACGAGGGTGGGCACCTTAACCGAATGGCCACACTCACAGTGGCTGGGTTAACAGTAGCGTCGAGCAGCCATGTCAGCTGACCATCAATACACGCCTACCGCCATGTCCTCTTGGTGCATTCCTAATCTCCCCAAAAAGAAAAAATAACACGCGAGAGCCAAGCGACCTAGCAAAAACTCGTAAGGGTCAAAATAAAGCAACCTCAAGAGGGAAACCAAGTTCGAGCAATCCAGCAAAAGGCAAGCCCAGCTGACTCGCCGACGGCTCTGGGCTTGTGCCCAGGCTCTTCAGCCATGACCAAGCTTCCTTTCCCTTCACAATGCTACCAAGTGCATCTCGATTGGAGGAAGTATTGCTACCCTCCAAGGCCCATGGGTTTCTACTCGCTCTCAGGATAGGGCGAGCATGCCCAAAAGCAATGGCCTAGAGTCAATGTGCACTGAGGCACTCCCCTCGCGGTCCTGTGAGGGTAGAGCCACCTGTTAAGGTCAGCTGAAACTCAAGCAAACGCGCCTAGCGTTCTCTTATATTGCCGCCCCTTAAGGCCGGCAAGCCACTTCTTAAGGTCGACCAAAACCCGAGCAGGCGCACCTGGTGTTCTCTTATATTGCTACCTCTTAAAGTTGGCAAGTCACATTCGTCTAAGCTTCATAGTTTATGGTGGGTTCCACACCTCTTGATCTACATTTATCAACCCACCAAATTGATTGGATTTGGGCTGCATCATCAGCCTACTAATCTGAACAAGCACCTAGTTGGACCAACCAGGCTCTTGATCAAGGTGCTTGTTATACAAAACTCCGTTGATTTGACCATTCCCTCTCCATCCCATTTCCCGTCCAGCCGATGGCGTAAAACTAAGTGCTTAATGGGAGGCAACCCGTCATTCTTTCAAAAACTCGAAACCTTTCCTGACATTTCTTTGCACTTTAGGGTTTGTCCTTTAGGACAGCCGACTTCACCTCAGGTGACCATACCAGAGATTAGAAATCTTTCGCAACAGTCACCTCGACCCGTCATCTCACCCAAATACCTGTCTTAATGAATGAACCAAGCTGAATAAAAACCCACCTAATTTACAATGAGGACATTGCAAATCTTAGGCATGGTGGGGGATATAAAAGTGCAATAAAAACTCATAACAAGAAAAGATTTCAACAAAAAAAAATCACATATGTCAAAAACACCAAAAAAATTTTGAAAAAAGAACAAAAAAAAAACTAGAGGAGAGAAGAAATTTTTATGGGCTTTACAAGAATCAAAAGGAGGAGAAAAAGAACAAAATGCTAAAAAGGAGCACAAAATGAAAAAGAAAAAGATAGTCATTAGTAAGAGATTAAGGGGTTAACCAAAGTTCTAGACCACATTAAGAAAAGTAAAGAGAAAGTGCTAAAGAAACACAAAAAGATTAGTAAGAATGCTAACCTTAGGCCTTTTTGGCTAGACTCTTAGTACCCGTTAAGATCTGGATATTCCTCAAGAGGTTGAGGAAAATGTAAAGCTTAAGTATTAGGGAGTATTCGGCCTCGTTAACTGATCTTCGATTTGCGGGACTCGGTAACCTAAGCACCCCAATTCACACACAGTCTGGTTCAGTGAGCATAACTATCAAAATCATGCAGAAGCGTTTTAATGTTCTAAAAATGTTACCTAGATTAGGAGCGACAAATCAACACAAGTTGATTTGGACGAGTTCCCGACGTGGAAAGGTGGGAAATTCCCCTCGAAGATGCATAACAACATATCGTCTCCTCGATGCTTGTCTCTTAGGATATTTACATACCCTATCGGGGGCATGTAAGCACTCTGCTGGTTCAGATATCATGGATGGCATTATCATGAAATGTCAATCGCCAGGGTCTAAATTCGGCCACGGAACGCCATGGGCGGGATTATCTCGAAATCTCGAAAACCAGGGTTCTGGGGGTTAACATGGGCGGTGCTATCATGAAGCATCGAATGCTAGGGACCTTTGAGGATTAATGATGGGGACGAGGAATTTGATACAGACCGTGTTGTGAAGCCAATCCGAAGCTAGAAATAAAAAGAAAAGAGAGAGAAAACTCTCCAAACAAATAAACCCTCTGTCTCTCTCTTCAAAAAACGCACTACAAACTGAACCAAGCCTAAAATTATGTCTCAAGCACCGGTACTTTAACCACAGAGTCCAATAAACCTTAGGGTAGTTCCTACATGCCTTAAAAACCTTTGCTAAGGACCGAGGCTAAAGCTAGACAGGTCTAGATCTTGGTTGGTACTAGAGTACCTTTAGGCCCATATCGGCATTCTGACCTAATCAAAGAGAAAAAAAATAAGAAAAAGCACTTATCAAAATTGGTGAAAGGAACTCATGGTCTAGAACAGAGGTTAAAACCTTAAAATTTTGCTAAGGGACTAGCAAAAGTTAGGCATTGGGGTATGATGAGAACCTCATCATGAACCCTAACTAGCACATTTTAACCTAATAAAATGAACAAAAGCTCCTACATAACCTAAAGAAAGGCCTAATTCAGGGAATTACTAATCTGAGAAGAAAACATGAAACAAGGGGTAAAACTGTAATTTTACCATTGCAGTGCATCAACGGGATTTCTAAGGGTCTAGACATAGGTCAAGTGGACTTAATAAGAGAAAAAGTGGGATGGTATGATCAGAAAAGAATTATGGCGAAATGTAGGAATTAAATGACATTCTGTAACCTTAAAACAAATCTACTTTAATTCACAAGGCTCCAAGCAAGATAAAAATCAAATAAATCCTCTAAAATTCATGAAAAAATATCCCCTATGGTTTATAACCTTCAATTTGGCCTTTGGAACCTGTTTTGACCTAGATTGTGTCCATACCCAATTTTTGACCTAATTTGGGTTTTTATGTAAAATGTCCAGTCAATCGTGGTAAAAACTAAAATCCAACTTCACCATTGGATTCCTTAGGTCAAAATTAAGTTTACACCAAAACTTGGACCTAAGGGAAGGTCGTCTTGACCTACTTTGCAATTTGGTCCTCAAAATTACTTTCTGACCCTCAATTTTTTGAAACCCTTGCGATTACCCCTCAGCTTTCTCGTCTTTTTCTTCACTTCGGTCCCTCTACCATCCGCAGTAGGGGTCATACCTTCGGCAACTTCGCGTGGAGGTTTACGCCTCTTCTGCATGGGGAGTCGCCCCCAGATTTGAAAGGGGAGCTCCCTGCGGAGCCCCCTACCGCATGGACAAAAAAGCCCCGAGCGGTGCACAAACTGCTCAAAGGTCACTGCCACCATGGACGACCCCTCCACTCTGGCCAATGGTGATGCCGTCTAGTTCTTCTCCCCCTCCACTACATCTGCTGCCTCTACCCTTGCCATCAACGATGAGGCCTCCCGCCTCCGCAAGTAGGTCAACCTCATCTCTAATGGGACGAAGGCCTCTACCGCCTAGATTGTCTCCCTTGATGACTACCTCACCGCTGGCTCCGCCGAACACACTGTCATGTTTGGCAGATCGAGGAGCTTGAGACTAACCTCCGCTCCCTCGAAGTTGTCGTAGCCCACACAACCGCCCTCAAGGCCGATGTCACCCACCTCTAGGAGGAGCTCAACACCGCCATCGCCGTCGAGGAGGCTTGCTCCACGATCCAATGCTCGAAGGTGAAGCTCGAGGAGGACTCCCACCAAAGGGTTATCGTGGAGTTCGCCACTGCCTCCATTGAAAGGAAGGTCACCGAGGGCAAGGGGAGGGTCTGTGAGCTCGAGAACCTCCTCAGGGAGAAGCAGGAGAAGGTGAACCGGGTGGGGGCTGAGTCACTCGAGGTGTGGAGGGCCGCAGAGGTAGAGTTAAAGGCGTTGAGGAAGACATTGGAGGCGGATGCCAAGGCACAGGATGTGAAGATCGCTGTGGAAAGCACCAATCCAAATTTTAGCGGCAGTAGATGCGCCATCATGAACCCCATGGTAAGCAGTTGCAGCACCCTCGGGGCAGTCACGATGGTGGTTGCGGTATACCTCCATCTCTCCAGAAGATATTCACAGGTAATTTCATTATCTAATGAAACTTTCTTAGATAATCTCTAAAACAAATTATATATTTATGCTTAGTTTTTCATGTGACATGTTTACTCTTTGCAATCACTGATGATAATCAGCTGGTGGATAATATCAATAAATTTGCTACTTGGGAGACTTTGTTGATTGTGGATGTAATAGTCTTGAAGTTTTATAATTCTTTTGCTCATCAAAGCAAGGTATTTGTTCTTTTAAAAGCATAAAATTCTTTTTAATTATGTCTGAATCAAACAATTTAACAATATCTTTTTTATGTTCATTGTTGAAGGGGATCTAGAGAGGATTAAGCTTAAGTTATCGTTGTAGTGCAAAATCATCAATCGATCTCAACAAATAAAATTTATAACTCGAATATTTAAATGAAGTCCGAGGTCGAACACAGAAAGCAAATAGGAATTCACGTGCTAATCTTGATGAATATATAAATGAGAATAGAAAATTAAGTACAATAATGATATTCAATGAATGAAGACTACTCAAATTGATATTCAATATATAACATGAGTATTTAAAGAGTTAATTGTGATAAAAAGATACCTAGAACAAAATAATAGTGATTTAGATCACCAATTATTAGTTTAAACACATATATATTAATTACTCAATCATGTTAAATGAATGAACAGTAATCAGACGTCTGGCAGGTGGCTCAGACAACTTAAATGTCGTCTGCTACAGTGTTTTCAATCTTATGTTGTTCTTCTTCTCTTTGTTCTTTCTTCTTCTTCTTCTTCTTCTTCTTCTTCTTCTTCTGCTTTCTTCTTCTTCTCTCCTTAGGCACAGCTCTTCAGCCTTGTCTTTTTGCCTTAGCCTCTTCTTTTCTTCTTAGCGACTAAGTGTCGCACAACTGCACCAAGGAGCAAAACCCTCCCCTACCTTGCTTTCTCTCTCTTTCCTTTCTCCTTTCTTCTTTCTCAAATAGCCAGGTTAATCGGGTATTCGGGTCACATAACCGGGTCCAGGGCTGCATGCGTGGGTGTCGCAGTAGAGGAGTAAGGGTTAGGCGGGTCGGATCAGTGAAGGGTGAGCGGGGACCTCACCCCCAAGTGTCTGAGGCAAACAACCCTCAACACAAATTCAATTATGCACCTTCAGTGACCCCAAATCCCACGATGTGGGACTATCTTCATGCCTCTTCTCTTCGCATGCACTGCTGCAATGAAGGTGTCCTCAATTGGAGCAGCAGCAGATGGTGTGGTCTTCAATTGACCAGCTGGGAGTGATCCTGGGCTGATTCCGCACTGCCTGGAGGTGTCACCTAAGGCATGCGTGACCTGGAGCTCAAAGGACACGATAGCGTTGATGGTGGCAGCAGAGAACGACGAGCACATGAGAATCAAGAACACAGCCTCTCGGCCATATTAAAATAGCTCACGAGCATCGCCAGAAGGTGTGGAGTGTAGAGCTGGGCATATGTGGTGAGTGGCAGTGTGAGGTGGCCGAACGGCCTCGTGGAAGGTGACGCGAAGGTGGGTTGTATGGTGGGGAGATAGGCTGAGCGAAAGCTAAAATTAGAAGAGGGGTTTTATGCGAATGGTCAAGGCAGATGTTTTGGGGTAGATGGCGAGGTGTTTGGAGTGACGAAGCATGCGGAAAACCTCGCTGGAGAAGTGGCTGGAGAGGAGGAAGATGACGACATGCGTGTGCATCGAGGGTTATTTTTGGGTTTTGAGTATGGGGAATTAACTTAAGGATCTAAATAAACCTAATTAACCTACTCTAACGGTCGAAGGGGGTAGAATTGACATCATCTCTAGCTGGCCAGCGCTGTGGAAGACGAATTCTCCTAAGAGGAATGGCGGCAAGGAACGTGGAGGACGACCCTCGCCTTGACTGGCGAGGCGCAGAGGAAAATGAGGAATGGGATGGCCAGGCCAATTTGGCCGTTGGCTGCCTGTAGGATGAAGGGGATGGAGGACCGTCGGGGCTTAGTCGAAGAGGGGCCAGAGGTAGGGTTAGGAAGAGGTTTTTGGCCCCAAACCTTGCTACGGAGCACGACCTTACGACTTGGGTCCTTAAATAGGCCTCAAGAGATCTTTCCAAGCTTGGAGACCAAGCTTGGAAGCTTCGAAGCTTCGCAAAATAGGAGACCTAATCCTTCAAATGATCCGCATTAGGTTTTGAATAGGAATTAGAGCCCAAGATGCGACTCAGATCATAGGGAAATCTCTTAGTAGTCTCCCTTCCAAATTTGGAAGAGATTGGGCGAGAAATCAGGGAGAACTCCTTGATTGAAGGTCGTCGGAGTTGGGTTTAGGAGTCTGAAGGTGGAGGGGACCTATCTTTGAAGAAGATGATGAAGTTAGGGGGGTTTTTACAAATATTTCAAAAGCTGAGGGGCTCTTTGTAAGAAAAAGAGTCAGAATAGGATTAAAATGCAAACTTGGTCAAGATGATCTTTGATTGGGTCCAAATTTTAGTAAAAACTTAATTTGGATCCAAGGAATCTAATGGTGAAGTTCGATTTAGGTTTCGATTGAGTTTGACTGGGTAAACTGTGTAGAAATCCAAATTAGGGTAACTGTCTGTCTGAGATTCTGTTTTAGGTCAAATTGGGTTCCAATAGTCAAATCAAAGGTACCAAACCTTAGGAATATTTTTCTATGATTTTTAGAAGGTTTAAGTAAATTTTATCCTAACCAGAACCTCAGTTAATTAAGCGGGTCCATTTTTAGAGTTTCAGATGTCCATTAATTCTTAAAATGTGTGAAAACCCGTTTCTATCTACATGAACCCACTTATTAGACATTAATGACCATTTGACCTTTAATAAACCCTTGGGAAACCCCGTGATTGTTCTGCATTTAGGATATTCTATTAAAACTGTAGTTTTACCCATATTTTCATGTTTACCTCCCAGAAAGGATTTACAGTGAATTATGACTCTTTGGCGGTTATTTATGAGTATTTATCAATTGATTGTGACTAATTAAAGCTAGATATGGCTGATGATGATGTTATCATCACTCACCTCTATCTAGTGAACTTAGAAGTAGTCTTTTGTTTAATTTTTTATGAAACCACAGATATCCTGCAAATATAACTCTTCTACAGTGAAATCATGAAAGCAAACAACTAACTCAAGTACATTTGACATTCAACTTTTTACTATTCTTTTTCATAGATTCTTTGATGTTATCAGCATGATTTTATCACAAGTATTCAATTTGATTTTTCTTGGGTACTAAACCATTGTTGTTTATGAAAACCATTAGCACTATACATGATTCATATTGAGTTTTAGGAAATTTAAACAGAGGAAGTATATCAATCTTTGGTACTCCTTTTGTATGAAGCAATGATGTTCAAATGCATATTTGTAGAGGAAACTTGACCTAGGAAATGTAGGTGCAAATTTGTAATATTCACTAAGAATGCTATAAGGGGTGGAAGCTCTCCTATTGTTTTGTTATATATTTTGTACTTTGTTCTTTCCAAAAAAATGGAGAAGCATTGAAATCTCATGTAATGTTCAGTAAGAAAGGCCTTCTGATCATGGATAGGCACAAAAAAGCAAGATTGCATTTAAATCCTTTCTAAAAAAATAATAAAAAAAATTGATCAAGGCTTTTTATTTCCTTGAATGCAATTTCACTAGTTGTAAAAGAATTGTAATTTCATGTTTGAGTTCAGTAATATCGTCAAATATTTATTGCAGTTAATTTATTATCTAACAAGGAAGTTGAGTTTTACTTTCGAGGTAGAAAACCTCCAAGCAAAACTTCTTGAAAGACCAGAAGACTTCCTCCTTGAAAATTGCAAACTCAGTTGAATTTGTTCTTGTTAAGTTTCAATAAATTTTAGGATTTTATAATCCATTACGTAAGAATCATTGATCAAGGAGAGCTGTGTAACTCAAGATAGATGAGTTTTGTTTATGACTTTGCTTGGGTAGCTAGTGGGATGGATTGGTGGGAATGATAAAGCTTGATGTTGTTGCTACCTATCCCAACAAAATGGAAGTAACAAAGGAAAGTAGGTTCTCAGGATAAGGATGATTTGGGACCTATTCAGGGAAGTAACAAAGGGGAGTGGCTAGATTTATGGTAATTATGAGTGGAATAGATCAATTTTATCAGGGAAGAGATACATTGTCTTGGGAGTGATTTGGTTGCTTTTGTTGTTCGAATGAATTTGCCTCCTATGTGGAATTGTGTACAAAAAATTCTTAGAGCAAGATAATACTCTTTACATATGGTCTTTTGAAAACAACTCCATTCTTTTCCACCCAAATGACCCATAAAAAGAGCTACGGTGTAGCCCTCTCCATCTTTGATTGCTATTAAGCTACTTCCTACCTCATTCCCACCTGGAATGACCCCCAAAATGAAGCTAAAGAACCAATCTGGATGATTGATGCTATTGTCTAAACTTGCAATGCTAAAGGAGAAGTTAAAACAAAGCCTTTTCAAAAAAAGTTAAAAAATAAATGATCAATGTCCTCATTGCCATCACGACACAGTAGCATTTGAATTTTGGGATTCACCTCCTCAATAATTTTTCTTCGTAATCCTACATCTTCTTAACTCTTACATAAGGAAATAAATCATTAGGGGAGACTTGGTTGCACACAACCACATTCTCTGAGGAAATTTGCATCCTTATCTATCAAGGATGGACACAAGAAGAGTTCATATGCATGTCTTGTTAAAAAAGGGCCAACATCCCAACTCCAACTATCCTTCATCCTTGCAAAGAGAGAAACACCTCCAATAGCCTCATGTAGTTGCAACAGCTCCTGGTCATAGCATCTGAAAGACTTAAGAAAGTAGGTGTCTATCCACCACTTCCAA
Source organism: Thalassia testudinum (assembly GCA_037157565.1). Lineage (NCBI taxonomy): Eukaryota > Viridiplantae > Streptophyta > Magnoliopsida > Alismatales > Hydrocharitaceae > Thalassia > Thalassia testudinum. The sequence goes on along the minus strand of JAZHRO010000022.1, from coordinate 62,452,934 downwards.
CTTCTAGAGATCCACTCTAACAATCTTGCAATTCACATCATTTTCCTATACCAAAACAAACAATCGAGAAAAAGCTACACCAAGTGACTCCAAATAGCACAATGTTTCATCCCTAGTAATCGACAAAAAAAATTGCATCAGATGAGTAAACACTTTCAACAACTCCTTCTGAAAGGGAGATTCAACATTCCATATAAGGCATTGCTTCACCCAATTCGACCTCCATCCATACTTTGCAAATAAACTCTTTATGGCCAAGCGAGGGTCTTCTGTCAATTTTTGTGCATGATTTTGCCAATAATGCCAAATTCATGTTTGTTAGTCATCTGATCCATTGGTACTATATGATGCTTATTGTATCTTGAAATGATTTTTTTCTATGTTTTGGGTCTTGGTAACTAGGCTGAAGTCACATTGAAGATATATGTTGATTTTCCTTCAAGTACGCTTACAAATTCTATTACGGTACATATGCCACTACCAACTTAATTACATAACCAGGTTTGTTTTTTTTATGCATTGACTCTATCCTTTAGAGAGGCATGTTTACTATTTGTCTTGATTGATATGGTACACAAAAAAATTGAATATGCCATTTATGAACTTTAGAAACAAAACATGTCAATTATTTGACAATAAAATATCTACATGTGTAAAGTTTCAACATCCCATATCGGAAATAAAACCTAGTTGTTATAAATTAATGTTTCTTTTTATCAATATCTTTGATCAGTATCAATACATCCTTTGTTAAGACATGGAAACTAGCCATGCAAATATATTTGACATAACGAGTAGGCTTCAGGATTGGAAGGTAAACTATGTGATTGCACCTACCATGGGTAAGTGTTGATTAACTTGTTCCGTTATTCTTACTAAATTTTTTAAATAAGATAAAAGTAATTCTATGATGTATGATATAAGGTAGTCTTCATTATGGGTTGCTTTAGCTTAAAAATGAAACAACTAATATGTCTTCAATTGCCTATGCACCAATGTTATTGTATCTTTAACATTGACTGACTCATGTCATTTTGTAATTGACTTATGTGTTGATATCTTTTCAATTTGTTTTGTTATAATTTCTTTTTCTGAACTGTTGCAAGGTGGATTGGCTCCTGTACTTCTTAAAGCTGATGAAGTACCATTGTAGGAAGTAGAGCAAACAAGGGTGACGTTCACAATAACGAGTCTGAGGATAAAGACAGAGATTATTTTTTAGATTAGTTTACATTATGAAAGAGGTGTATTTATCTATTGTTTGATGTGTACCTTTTTCTTGTAAGAATTTGAATCTTTTCAATGAAGTATATTTTTTTACCTTAAGTGTGTCAATGGTGTCATGATGGATGTTATTAGTATTACAAGTATATCAATGGTATTGAGCATTTGGAATAACTATTACTATTATTGTAATGAAATATTATTGTCATTAAAGATTTTAAAGCAGATATTGGAATATTTGAGATCGTTTATTCTATCGCTAATTGTATTTAACAATGGTATATTACTGTAGCAAAACTCCTTTAGGTAAGAAACATTTGCGACGATGGTGTATGTTTTTGTGACAATATTATTATGTTGTAATTGACATATTTTCTTATAGTGATGGAATCTACAATTATTTTGTCACACAAACTTATACACACACATGCATGCACTAACTCTTAATTTATGTGCTTTATTCTTGTTACACATGTGAAGAATGATTAGTGCTTGTCATTAGACAATGATGACCATAACGGATGAGATAAGAGTTTTACTGTAATGCATCTAATTGTCCATATCTTTGCTTGAAAATCTAAGTATGAATGGACATGCATATTATCCGTTGATGTTTGAAACAGAATTAAAGGAATTACAAGCGAACCTTAGGAAGAACTAGAAGAATAACTATTTGCCATGGTGTGAATCTATGATAATGGTGGGATAATTCGCCTACTGTGAGGCACGACTATTGTTTGGGTTTGGGTATAGGAGTGAGCTGGCCCTCGGGTACACATGTACTGAGGAGAGTTAATCACCCCTTGTATAGGGAGAGAGCTAGCCTTCCCTTGGTTGGGACCCAAGGTAAGAATGACTTCCTAGAAAATTGCTCGTATGTCAAGTATGAGGAACTGGTTTGCCGCCTAAGACTTGTTACTCCTAGTAGTCGCATGGACTGCTTTTACAAGTTTTTGCTTGGTCCTTATTGTGGGGCATTCTGATTATTCGCTCAAATGACTTGGCAAAAAGGCTTGCCCTATTACTATATCCCGGGTGATTTTTGGCGAGGCCGAATGGAATGCCCGTGGAGAGGGCTGTCCAAGGCGGTAGTCAGGTGCCTATGTCGTGCACCTAGGTAGACACTGGCATGTGATCCATAAGGATCCTTTGGCATACTCCATAGCCCGACCGTTTGCCTAATTCCTTGTCCGCCTGTTTCCACCTGACACATGATATACAAGAAAATATGTTAATTACAACAGAATATTACTGTCGCAAAAACATTCACTACCGTCACAAAAATATTTTTGGGATGATAACATGAACCGTCACAAAAACGGGCATCCCAAAAAGATTTATCGTCACAAATGATCTATCATTTGTGAGGGATTAGCACTTTACGTTTGCAAAAATTTCAATGATTTTTTAACTAGCTAATCATAGCATGCATTCAAAATGGAATTTTACACATCAGGATGAGAAGGGCCACTTTACCTACGTGTATGGGAGGTATGGGGGCACGAGAAACTAATCCTGACACCTCTCGAGGTCCCGCACACACCCCAGGGTGGTGACCTGTGTCAACCAAAGTCCCCAACGGACATCAAATGCTTAAATCCAAATTTCAGTATCCCTACAGACTCAAAGCACGATGAAATAGATGTCAAAATGTGGGAAATTCCACTAGCTTTTCGATGAACCTTACTTGCAGAATTTAGAGACCGAATGAACCCTGAATCGACCTTGGAAAGGTCCTGGTTCACTTGAATCGGACCAGGCAAGCTTTGTCTGGCTGGATCTGCCACCTGCAGCAAGTGCGCACCTCTCACCAATATTAGATGTCCAGAGTGTGTCCCGGATATCTTAAACTCGCCCAGAGGTACCCCTAGTGCCCTTGCTCCTCCCCTGACGTCTGCCGCTATTCTCAACCGTCCTAGGCTCTATCTGGACGTCTGGTACCACTCTCAGACGTCGGAAAGTACCTCGAGTGCTGCACGCACTCTGCCTCTCACACTGTGCCTGGCCTCACGCATGCTGCTGCTCGCGTTGCGCACAGTAGCCTGCCTCGAGCTGCATGTGCTAGAGAAGCAATGAGAGGAGCGGGAATGGGCGCTCTCTCTTCTTCCCTTTCTCTTCTGCGCAGGCGCATGCCTTAGGGCCGTGCGCTTCTCACGCCTCACGCCGCTTCCCCTTGCACAGTGCGCCCTTCTACCTTGCAAGCCGCACCCGCTCCCCTCTCCCTCGCCTTCTCCTCTCGATTGCTCTTTACTTAGTGTGGAAAGGCGCTGGTGAGGAAATGAGATTGCGGACATCAAGGAGGAAAAGGGGCCCTTTTATGGTGGGGGTGTGGGGTTCGTGGGGTAGGGTTTTAAGGCTCACGGGTATCATTTAGGGTCAGGAAAAATTATGATTTGACCCCCAACGCCCCCTTCCCCTTCGTGTGTGATTCTCTTGTGGCAAAAGTGAGGATGTGAAAAGTGGATAAAAAATTTCAAAAACACCCCAAAAGTTCAAAAATCTCACGGGACTCTTAAGAGGAGTCATTTCATTAAATCTTTTATTTCTTTCTAGCACAAACGCTTGCTCGATTCCTTTTGGTGTCACATCAACCCTTCCAACATACTCCAAGGGTGCTTTTGGCGATGGGGTTAAGAGGGTTAAAATGGAATAACTGGAAATGGTGTTTGTTTAGGTGGTGGAATAAGGATAGGGTTAAGTATAAGGTTAAAATGATTTGTGTATTGATGTGATGTTAATAGATATTTGTTTAATAGTATAAGTGGGAGTGAAGAATATTAGTAGGTATTTGTTATTATTAAAAGTGAAAGTGGAGAGTGATGAGAATCTCATCATGAACCCTAACTAGCACAATCTAATCCAGATATGTGAGAAAAAGCTCCTACAAGACCCAAAGAAAGGCTTAACTCAGAGAATTCTGAGTTTAAGAATAAAACAAATCATAAGGGGTAAATCTGCAATTTCACCAATGCAGTTTGCAAATAGGAAAATTAAGGGTCTAAACACAGGTCAAACAAGCTTAACAAGAAGGGAAGTAGGATGATCTGATCTAAAAAGGGTTATAGCAACTTCTAGGAATTAAATGACATTCTGTAATCCTAAAACAAATCCACTTCAATTCACGAGGTTCGAAGCAGGATAAAAATCAACTAAACCCTCTAAAATTCATATAAAAATATTCTCTAGGGTTTAGAACCTTCAATTTGGCCTTAGAAACCTATTTTGACCTAAAAAGAGAACCATGCCCAATTAATAACTTAATTTGGGTTTTTACGCAAATTGTCCAGTCAAACATGGTCCAACCTAGAATTAAAATTCACCATTAAAATCCTTAGGTTCAAATTAGTCTTTTATAAAAACTTGAGCCTAAGAAGAGACCTCCTTGACCGACTTTACAATTTGGTCCTCTTTGTTTACTTTCTGACCCTTATCTTTTGAAACCCTTACATTTAGGCCCCTAACTTCTCATCGTTCTTTGCAGAACGGTCCTCCCTGCCACTTCTGCACAATGTCATGCCTCCGGCGACCTTGCGCGGAGGATGGCGTCGCGCAAGGCAGGGCTGTCGTCCTCTAGAACAAAAGGGGGGTTCCCTGCGACGTCCTCTGTCGCAGGGACCCGCCCACGACCTCTGCTGACCACCATACTTTTTGTGCGAACGTGCGGAAGGTATGGGTGTCCCTTCCGGTCATACTCCGGCGAGGCTAGCACGACACCACCTCGCCCCTCTCTACACGCCAAGCCCTTTATAAGGAGCGGCAGACTTTGCCGACTCCTTCAAGCTTCCTTTGATGGAGAAAACACCCCCTCTTCATCCCTTTCTCCTCCGGTCAGAGAGCCCGAAGCTTCCGGCGATCTCCTCTTCCTCCTCCTCCTCGTCACTCTGCTGCCCTACCTGCAGCAGAGTTTGCCCTTCTCTATCGTCTGCACTAGGCTGTACCCACTGGCGCCCTCCGACTGCTTCCTCGTCGCCGAAACCCTCCTCCAAGGCGTCTTCGTCTCCAGCTCCGGAAGGCACAAGCCGGCTGCTCCTCCCTCCCCCTTCGTCGAGTAATTAGGTAATTAGCTTCCTCTCTTTTTCCCTTGTATTTTCCCCCTTTTAAACTGCCATTTCGACCACCCGACTGCCACTATCCAAACCCATCCTTTCCACCTCTGATCACCCTCTTCGGCGAGTCCATCCCACGTCCACAGACCCCTTCACACCTCGCCGACCGGCCCAGAAGCTCCCTCACACTCCACTCCATCGATTCCCCCTCTCCATTTACTGCCAAGCACCACCCAACCACCCCCCGAACAAACCCACCTTTCCGCCCACAATCTGACCTAGGTCAGCCTCTGCACGCACTCCTGCACCTCGCCGACCACCGCACGAGCTTCGCCACACTCCGGTGAAGCTTTCCACGTCTTCTGACTTGGCCGAGAGGCTGTCACTGTGATTTTAGGTTCGCGCCCTCTCACCGCCATTGTCGACGAGCTGCAGCAGCTTCACCTACAGCTGCAGGCATCCTCCAGCCCAGGCGCATGTCCCAGGCTGTGCGGGCAGTAGTCGCGAAGGCACCCAGGCCTACAGCTGGGTCGCAGGCCTTACGGGCTGCCTCAATTGGCCGCGGATTGCTCGCCTGTGGGCGCCAAATCGGGAGGTGGGACTTTAGTCCCACCTCATAAGTGCATGGCTGAGCGCCTGCACTTAAATTAAAAAAGCGCATAGGGCTTACTGCCTTCGAACACAGGGGTCAGGTCCCTCTCCCGCACGCAACGCGCCACGCACTCGCTCGCCCTCGCCTGCGCTCACGCCCTGCGGGTCTGGGCAGGATCCGACTACCCAAACCATGCACTCCTCGCCCACCACCGTACGCTGGTGGGCCTGATCCCAGGCGCGATACCCGCACCCGATTACCCGGCTCTGGGAGAGTGGTCCTAAGAGAGAATTCTAAGAAAGAGAGAGACGCGAGGAAGGGGTAGGGGTAGGTTTTTCTCTGACCTTTGTGTGAGCGTGCAGGAAGAAAAGAAGAAGAAGAAGGCAGGAAGGAAAAGAAGAAGAAGAGAAGCGGCCGAAGCCTTGGCCGCTCGGGGCAGCTGAAGAAGGAAGGAAGGAGAGAAACAGAAGAAGAAAGAAAAAGCGAGGCACTGTAGCAAAGCCACAGATAAGTCATCTGAGCACTGCATCAGATGTCAGAATCACTACAGCGCCGAAGAAGAAAGAAGCCTTTGCAGCCGCCAAGAAGAAGAAGAAGGCAGGAAGAAAAATAAGAAAGAGAAGAGAAGAAGAAAAGAAGAAAAAGAAGAAGAAGATCACCATAGCTGCCGACAAAAGAAGAAGGCAGGAAGGAAAAGAAGAAAGAAGAAGGCAAGAAGAAAAAGAAGGAAGAAGAAACAGCTGCCAGAAAGAAAGAAAGAAAAGAAGAACAGAAGAAGAAGAAGAAGAAGAAAAGAGAAAGGAAAGAAAGAAGAAGAGGAAGAAAAGAGAGCAGAAGAAGAAGCCAAAAGATCTTTCTCTCTCTCTCTCTCTTATTTTTGTAACATAATAGAGACCTTATTTATACTTCTAGAAACATAGTTGCTCCCTGAGTTTGACCTCGGGAAAACCTTGTTCCGAGTAAAAAATTTTAAATAGTAATCTGGTAGCTGTTTTGTCAAATATTACAACGATTGTAAATGATAATAACATAAAGATGAAACCACGCCAACCAGTTGTTACTATTCTTGGCGCCGTTGCCGAGGAGCAACGGCGATTCTAGAAGCTATAAAATCTCTATTTGTGAGTTTCTAATAATCTCTTCTCTCTTTTTTGTGCAGGTACAGGAAAATCAAGAAGCAGCCACACAACAACCACTCCAAGGATATGTAATTTTCTATCCTCTCACTATTAACCCCTAAATTCTAAAGAGGAAGAAAAAGAAGAAAGAGAAGAGAAGAAGAAAAAAAAAGAAAAAAGAAGGCACAGCCGCAAAGAAGGAAGGAAAGGAAGAAAATAAGGAGAGTCAACGGCCAAAGAAGAAAAGACAGAGGAAAAGAAGAAAAGAGGAAGGAGAGTCAGCGGCCAAGAAGAAGGAAGAAAAGAAGAAAAGAAGAGGAAGATCACCACTGCCGCAGAGAAGAAAAAGAGAAAAGAGAAGGCAAGACTGAAGAAGAGCAAGGAAAGCAAAGAGAAGAAGAAAAGAAAGAAAAAGAAGAGAGAAGAAGAAGCCAACAAAACTCTCTCTCTCTCTTTTATTTTTGTAACCTAATTGAGAACTTATGTATGCTTCTAGAAACATAGTTGCTCCCTGAGTTCGACCTCGGAAAAACCTTGTTATTCCGAGTAAAAAAATCTTGTAGTAATCTGGTAGCTGTTTTGTCAAGTACTACAACGATTGTAAAACATAAAAACATAAAAAGACGAAACCATGCCAACCAGTCTTTACTAGAGAGTATGGTAGGTCTTTTTTAATAATAAAAGTGAGAGTGGAGAATGATTTGAAGGTTCTACCCTTGTACTAGGAGGGGTGAGATCAGCGTGATAAAAAAATGCGGAATTGAAAATATATAAACAATCTCACAAAATAAGCAATCGCAAAATGTACACAAGTAATTTTTAGGTGGAAACCCAAATCGGGTGAAAACCACCACCTAACCCTCTCGAGTTAGGATTTTCCGATCAACCAAGTTGATCAAAATCCACTAAACGAATCACTTTGAACGAGGGTGATTCAACCTCAGTACAACCACGCTACAAGTACGAGGGTAGCGTTCCTCAACCCCTTCTCTCCACGAGAAGGATTTTGTCCCACGAAGGAGACGGGAATTCGCAAAGCGAATACCCAACCAAAATACAAAGATAAAATAAAATAACAGTCCTATAGAGCCAACAAAATTAAACCTAGCTTCTATAGGAAATAGGAAACTCCCCTTTGCAAGGAGTGCGTCGACGATGACGCAGTGCGTGTGCCACGCGATGGCGCTACGTCGCTCTCGTTATCTACGGCGGGAGAGCGGGTGCGCAACGGTTGAATGCTCTCAATAAAATGAAACTAGAGCTTGGAGAGCAAGGGCTTCAATTGGACACAAAAGAGTGGAACTAAGTTGCTTAGGTGTGTCTCTTGTTTCTCTTGGTGTTTTTTTTGTGTTGCAAAGGCTCCCCTCTATTTATAGAGGCCTTAGGAAGGCTTTGGAAGGCTTAGGAAAGGTTCTATAGCCGTTGGGAACAAAGCCCAAGAGAATCAGGCCGAAATCAGGACAATGATTACATTTGACAGGGTTATCAGACGTCTAACTCTGGCATCAGACGTCTGGAAGGCCACTTTAAGACGTCTGATTCCAAGGTCAGACGTCTGATTCTATGCGGGTTTCTCCCTGACTTGAATCAGATCTAAACAGGGTTTTTGTACAAGTCCATCAGACGACATACAGGACGTCTGACACTATGTCTGGACGTCTGGAAACCTACTTTTACTGTGGGAATTGATTTCCAAACGTTGCAACGGCTAAAAAATCTCTGAGAAGAGATTTTGGGTCAGCCGAGGCAAAACGGTCAATTATCAGACGTCTGGGAAGACCTATGGACGTCTGATAAGGCTCTAACGGTCATATTCTTGGGTGTCTGCTAAGTCAGCCAACGGTCCACTAATTGGACGTCTGGCAAATCCATCAGACGTCTTCTAAGACGTCTGGACTAAGGTCTGGACGTCTGATTTCATCAGACAGAAAACTAAGTCCAGCCTAAAAGGTTATCAGACGTCTGAAACAATAGTCAGACGTCTTAAAATACTTTATCAGACGTCTGATTTGGGAATTAGACGTCTGGAAATGCTGTTTGAGCCCTATATTGATTTTCTAAGTATTCTACAGAAAACCTAAGTATCCTAGGGTTGTGCAGGTGTTCCTAGGACTACTTTTAGGGTACTTTGAGGCTCTTTAACATAATTTCTAAGGAAAATAAAGTGCAAGAAAGATAAAGATAAAAGTACATGAAAGGATTAAAAAGAATCTATCCTATTCTTCATTTCCTTCCATCTTCAATCTTTCGCTCCACGCGAACCTCCTCTATTTTCCGTCAAGCTCCTCCAATCCGTCCTGGATGCGAGCTCGAATTCCGTCTAAACACGTCCACATTTGCAATTGACCTGAAATCTAGGACTCAAATTGCAAATGTTAAATAACACGTGTTTTGTTATCATCAAAACAAATGATCGTGGTGCTTTAGCACCAACAATCTCCCCCTTTTTGATGATGACAAAACCGTAAATAATGCATAAAAATCCTCCCCCTTTTTGACATTATCAAAAAGGTTTAATTGATTTTATATTTCCTATAACTCCCCCTTAAAACATGCTCTTCTATGAATTTATTTTAACAAAGGTAATGTCCTCTCCCTTTTTGTAACAATGAGATAGCTATTATTTTTCTCCCCCTTACTAAAGGAAATTTAGCTACCTTATATCTCCCACTTAATAATTGACAATTAGCTCATAATTTTAACTCCCCCTATCTAAATGCTTATGATAAAAAGATAGGGTAAAGGGTTTTACCTCACCTACCATGGCCAATAAAATGGCCCGAATGGTGGTGGTGGATGCCACATCGGATGGGGCTCCCATCCGTAGCTTGGAGGCCCGGGCATCGGCGCCGGTCTCCAGTCTGGTGGTCGACATGCGGCGGGTCCGTTTGTTCGCCGTCTCGTCGGTCTTGTTGTTCTCCTCCTTGGTCTACTCCTTGGTTCCCCTAACTTGAGTTGACCAGCCTTGAGCTTGTAGGTCCAGTCCCTTATGTTGTAATTATCCCTGAACCCTACAAAACACGATTCTAATTCCTTTTTCGGTATCCAAGTGGGCTTGGATCCGGATTTGTTAGTGGGTCTCCTTGATGGAGATCCTTTCTCAATCTTAGGGCTATATAAATCATCTACTTTGTTGATTAGTTTGTTGGAGTTTTCCCTAAGACATGCGATTTCTTTTTCTATAATACTCATCTTAGTCTTTAAATTAGAGATTTCTAACTTTAGACTATCATTTTCCTCAATCAATTTATTATTTTCATTGATGAGGTCTTGATTTTCTAATAATAGGTTATCAATTCTAGGACTAGCTTCTATGTCCTTAAGTTGTTTTTCTAACCTATTATTTTCATTTTTAAGAAAAATAAGGTTCTTTTTAATACTTTTGTTTTCTATTTTAAGTGATTTACTAATCTCAAATAGTTCATTAAAAGCTTCTTGTAAATCCGAGTTTACCTCATTATCGCTGTCGTCGCTGTCGTTGTTACTTTCTCCGATTGCCATGAAACCAAGGCACGTGGTTTCCTTCTCCCCGAGATCTTCTTCCGAGCTTGTCTCCTCATGAGTGCCTTCCAACCTCCTCCATATCTCGTGGGCGGTGGTGCACTCTTGGATTTTCTCGAACTCTTCCAGACTCAACGCGCAATACAGGGCATTCATTGCCTTTGCGTTGAGTGAAAGCTCTTGAATATGCTGCTGCGAGTATCCTCCGGCGGGTTTCTCTGGGATGTTGAAGGGGGTCTCGCACCTAGCCCAGATGTGAAATCGGTGGCTTGAAGCCACGTCTTCATCCGCAACTTCCAATAGGGGTAGTTGCTCCCGTCGAAGAATGGCGGACGGGTTGTGGACTGCCCCTCGGAAATCCTGCTTGTGGAACAGCTTCCCTCCATGTGATCTTTCCGCGGATGTTACTCCTGTCGGCGGAAAACCTACTCTGATACCAATTGTAGGTTCTACCCTTGTACTAGGAGGGGTGAGATCAGCGTGACAAAAAAATGCGGAATTGAAAATATATAAACAATCTCACAAAATAAGCAATCGCAAAATGTACACAAGTAATTTTTAGGTGGAAACCCAAATCGGGTGAAAACCACCACCTAACCCTCTCGAGTTAGGATTTTCCGATCAACCAAGTTGATCAAAATCCACTAAACGAATCACTTTGAACGAGGGTGATTCAACCTCAGTACAACCACGCTACAAGTACGAGGGTAGCGTTCCTCAACCCCTTCTCTCCACGAGAAGGATTTTGTCCCACGAAGGAGACGGGAATTCGCAAAGCGAATACCCAACCAAAATACAAAGATAAAATAAAATAACAGTCCTATAGAGCCAACAAAATTAAACCTAGCTTCTATAGGAAATAGGAAACTCCCCTTTGCAAGGAGTGCGTCGACGATGACGCAGTGCGTGTGCCACGCGATGGCGCTACGTCGCTCTCGTTATCTACGGCGGGAGAGCGGGTGCGCAACGGTTGAATGCTCTCAAGAAAATGAAACTAGAGCTTGGAGAGCAAGGGCTTCAATTGGACACAAAAGAGTGGAACTAAGTTGCTTAGGTGTGTCTCTTGTTTCTCTTGGTGTTTTTTTTGTGTTGCAAAGGCTCCCCTCTATTTATAGAGGCCTTAGGAAGGCTTTGGAAGGCTTAGGAAAGGTTCTATAGCCGTTGGGAACAAAGCCCAAGAGAATCAGGCCGAAATCAGGACAATGATTACATTTGACAGGGTTATCAGACGTCTAACTCTGGCATCAGACGTCTGGAAGGCCACTTTAAGACGTCTGATTCCAAGGTCAGACGTCTGATTCTATGCGGGTTTCTCCCTGACTTGAATCAGATCTAAACAGGGTTTTTGTACAAGTCCATCAGACGACATACAGGACGTCTGGCACTATGTCTGGACGTCTGGAAACCTACTTTTACTGTGGGAATTGATTTCCAAACGTTGCAACGGCTAGAAAATCTCTGAGAAGAGATTTTGGGTCAGCCGAGGCAAAACGGTCAATTATCAGACGTCTGGGAAGACCTATGGACGTCTGATAAGGCTCTAACGGTCATATTCTTGGGTGTCTGCTAAGTCAGCCAACGGTCCACTAATTGGACGTCTGGCAAATCCATCAGACGTCTTCTAAGACGTCTGGACTAAGGTCTGGACGTCTGATTTCATCAGACAGAAAACTAAGTCCAGCCTAAAAGGTTATCAGACGTCTGAAACAATAGTCAGACGTCTTAAAATACTTTATCAGACGTCTGATTTGGGAATTAGACGTCTGGAAATGCTGTTTGAGCCCTATATTGATTTTCTAAGTATTCTACAGAAAACCTAAGTATCCTAGGGTTGTGCAGGTGTTCCTAGGACTACTTTTAGGGTACTTTGAGGCTCTTTAACATAATTTCTAAGGAAAATAAAGTGCAAGAAAGATAAAGATAAAAGTACATGAAAGGATTAAAAAGAATCTATCCTATTCTTCATTTCCTTCCATCTTCAATCTTTCGCTCCACGCGAACCTCCTCTATTTTCCGTCAAGCTCCTCCAATCCGTCCTGGATGCGAGCTCGAATTCCGTCTAAACACGTCCACATTTGCAATTGACCTGAAATCTAGGACTCAAATTGCAAATGTTAAATAACACGTGTTTTGTTATCATCAAAACAAATGATCGTGGTGCTTTAGCACCAACAATCTCCCCCTTTTTGATGATGACAAAACCGTAAATAATGCATAAAAATCCTCCCCCTTTTTGACATTATCAAAAAGGTTTAATTGATTTTATATTTCCTATAACTCCCCCTTAAAACATGCTCTTCTATGAATTTATTTTAACAAAGGTAATGTCCTCTCCCTTTTTGTAACAATGAGATAGCTATTATTTTTCTCCCCCTTACTAAAGGAAATTTAGCTACCTTATATCTCCCACTTAATAATTGACAATTAGCTCATAATTTTAACTCCCCCTATCTAAATGCTTATGATAAAAAGATAGGGTAAAGGGTTTTACCTCACCTACCATGGCCAATAAAATGGCCCGAATGGTGGTGGTGGATGCCACATCGGATGGGGCTCCCATCCGTAGCTTGGAGGCCCGGGCATCGGCGCCGGTCTCCAGTCTGGTGGTCGACATGCGGCGGGTCCGTTTGTTCGCCGTCTCGTCGGTCTTGTTGTTCTCCTCCTTGGTCTACTCCTTGGTTCCCCTAACTTGAGTTGACCAGCCTTGAGCTTGTAGGTCCAGTCCCTTATGTTGTAATTATCCCTGAACCCTACAAAACACGATTCTAATTCCTTTTTCGGTATCCAAGTGGGCTTGGATCCGGATTTGTTAGTGGGTCTCCTTGATGGAGATCCTTTCTCAATCTTAGGGCTATATAAATCATCTACTTTGTTGATTAGTTTGTTGGAGTTTTCCCTAAGACATGCGATTTCTTTTTCTATAATACTCATCTTAGTCTTTAAATTAGAGATTTCTAACTTTAGACTATCATTTTCCTCAATCAATTTATTATTTTCATTGATGAGGTCTTGATTTTCTAATAATAGGTTATCAATTCTAGGACTAGCTTCTATGTCCTTAAGTTGTTTTTCTAACCTATTATTTTCATTTTTAAGAAAAATAAGGTTCTTTTTAATACTTTTGTTTTCTATTTTAAGTGATTTACTAATCTCAAATAGTTCATTAAAAGCTTCTTGTAAATCCGAGTTTACCTCATTATCGCTGTCGTCGCTGTCGTTGTTACTTTCTCCGATTGCCATGAAACCAAGGCACGTGGTTTCCTTCTCCCCGAGATCTTCTTCCGAGCTTGTCTCCTCATGAGTGCCTTCCAACCTCCTCCATATCTCGTGGGCGGTGGTGCACTCTTGGATTTTCTCGAACTCTTCCGGACTCAACGCGCAATACAGGGCATTCATTGCCTTTGCGTTGAGTGAAAGCTCTTGAATATGCTGCTGCGAGTATCCTCCGGCGGGTTTCTCTGGGATGTTGAAGGGGGTCTCGCACCTAGCCCAGATGTGAAATCGGTGGCTTGAAGCCACGTCTTCATCCGCAACTTCCAATAGGGGTAGTTGCTCCCGTCGAAGAATGGCGGACGGGTTGTGGACTGCCCCTCGGAAATCCTGCTTGTGGAACAGCTTCCCTCCATGTGATCTTTCCGCGGATGTTACTCCTGTCGGCGGAAAACCTACTCTGATACCAATTGTAGGTTCTACCCTTGTACTAGGAGGGGTGAGATCAGCGTGACAAAAAAATGCGGAATTGAAAATATATAAACAATCTCACAAAATAAGCAATCGCAAAATGTACACAAGTAATTTTTAGGTGGAAACCCAAATCGGGTGAAAACCACCACCTAACCCTCTCGAGTTAGGATTTTCCGATCAACCAAGTTGATCAAAATCCACTAAACGAATCACTTTGAACGAGGGTGATTCAACCTCAGTACAACCACGCTACAAGTACGAGGGTAGCGTTCCTCAACCCCTTCTCTCCACGAGAAGGATTTTGTCCCACGAAGGAGACGGGAATTCGCAAAGCGAATACCCAACCAAAATACAAAGATAAAATAAAATAACAGTCCTATAGAGCCAACAAAATTAAACCTAGCTTCTATAGGAAATAGGAAACTCCCCTTTGCAAGGAGTGCGTCGACGATGACGCAGTGCGTGTGCCACGCGATGGCGCTACGTCGCTCTCGTTATCTACGGCGGGAGAGCGGGTGCGCAACGGTTGAATGCTCTCAAGAAAATGAAACTAGAGCTTGGAGAGCAAGGGCTTCAATTGGACACAAAAGAGTGGAACTAAGTTGCTTAGGTGTGTCTCTTGTTTCTCTTGGTGTTTTTTTTGTGTTGCAAAGGCTCCCCTCTATTTATAGAGGCCTTAGGAAGGCTTTGGAAGGCTTAGGAAAGGTTCTATAGCCGTTGGGAACAAAGCCCAAGAGAATCAGGCCGAAATCAGGACAATGATTACATTTGACAGGGTTATCAGACGTCTAACTCTGGCATCAGACGTCTGGAAGGCCACTTTAAGACGTCTGATTCCAAGGTCAGACGTCTGATTCTATGCGGGTTTCTCCCTGACTTGAATCAGATCTAAACAGGGTTTTTGTACAAGTCCATCAGACGACATACAGGACGTCTGGCACTATGTCTGGACGTCTGGAAACCTACTTTTACTGTGGGAATTGATTTCCAAACGTTGCAACGGCTAGAAAATCTCTGAGAAGAGATTTTGGGTCAGCCGAGGCAAAACGGTCAATTATCAGACGTCTGGGAAGACCTATGGACGTCTGATAAGGCTCTAACGGTCATATTCTTGGGTGTCTGCTAAGTCAGCCAACGGTCCACTAATTGGACGTCTGGCAAATCCATCAGACGTCTTCTAAGACGTCTGGACTAAGGTCTGGACGTCTGATTTCATCAGACAGAAAACTAAGTCCAGCCTAAAAGGTTATCAGACGTCTGAAACAATAGTCAGACGTCTTAAAATACTTTATCAGACGTCTGATTTGGGAATTAGACGTCTGGAAATGCTGTTTGAGCCCTATATTGATTTTCTAAGTATTCTACAGAAAACCTAAGTATCCTAGGGTTGTGCAGGTGTTCCTAGGACTACTTTTAGGGTACTTTGAGGCTCTTTAACATAATTTCTAAGGAAAATAAAGTGCAAGAAAGATAAAGATAAAAGTACATGAAAGGATTAAAAAGAATCTATCCTATTCTTCATTTCCTTCCATCTTCAATCTTTCGCTCCACGCGAACCTCCTCTATTTTCCGTCAAGCTCCTCCAATCCGTCCTGGATGCGAGCTCGAATTCCGTCTAAACACGTCCACATTTGCAATTGACCTGAAATCTAGGACTCAAATTGCAAATGTTAAATAACACGTGTTTTGTTATCATCAAAACAAATGATCGTGGTGCTTTAGCACCAACAATCTCCCCCTTTTTGATGATGACAAAACCGTAAATAATGCATAAAAATCCTCCCCCTTTTTGACATTATCAAAAAGGTTTAATTGATTTTATATTTCCTATAACTCCCCCTTAAAACATGCTCTTCTATGAATTTATTTTAACAAAGGTAATGTCCTCTCCCTTTTTGTAACAATGAGATAGCTATTATTTTTCTCCCCCTTACTAAAGGAAATTTAGCTACCTTATATCTCCCACTTAATAATTGACAATTAGCTCATAATTTTAACTCCCCCTATCTAAATGCTTATGATAAAAAGATAGGGTAAAGGGTTTTACCTCACCTACCATGGCCAATAAAATGGCCCGAATGGTGGTGGTGGATGCCACATCGGATGGGGCTCCCATCCGTAGCTTGGAGGCCCGGGCATCGGCGCCGGTCTCCAGTCTGGTGGTCGACATGCGGCGGGTCCGTTTGTTCGCCGTCTCGTCGGTCTTGTTGTTCTCCTCCTTGGTCTACTCCTTGGTTCCCCTAACTTGAGTTGACCAGCCTTGAGCTTGTAGGTCCAGTCCCTTATGTTGTAATTATCCCTGAACCCTACAAAACACGATTCTAATTCCTTTTTCGGTATCCAAGTGGGCTTGGATCCGGATTTGTTAGTGGGTCTCCTTGATGGAGATCCTTTCTCAATCTTAGGGCTATATAAATCATCTACTTTGTTGATTAGTTTGTTGGAGTTTTCCCTAAGACATGCGATTTCTTTTTCTATAATACTCATCTTAGTCTTTAAATTAGAGATTTCTAACTTTAGACTATCATTTTCCTCAATCAATTTATTATTTTCATTGATGAGGTCTTGATTTTCTAATAATAGGTTATCAATTCTAGGACTAGCTTCTATGTCCTTAAGTTGTTTTTCTAACCTATTATTTTCATTTTTAAGAAAAATAAGGTTCTTTTTAATACTTTTGTTTTCTATTTTAAGTGATTTACTAATCTCAAATAGTTCATTAAAAGCTTCTTGTAAATCCGAGTTTACCTCATTATCGCTGTCGTCGCTGTCGTTGTTACTTTCTCCGATTGCCATGAAACCAAGGCACGTGGTTTCCTTCTCCCCGAGATCTTCTTCCGAGCTTGTCTCCTCATGAGTGCCTTCCAACCTCCTCCATATCTCGTGGGCGGTGGTGCACTCTTGGATTTTCTCGAACTCTTCCGGACTCAACGCGCAATACAGGGCATTCATTGCCTTTGCGTTGAGTGAAAGCTCTTGAATATGCTGCTGCGAGTATCCTCCGGCGGGTTTCTCTGGGATGTTGAAGGGGGTCTCGCACCTAGCCCAGATGTGAAATCGGTGGCTTGAAGCCACGTCTTCATCCGCAACTTCCAATAGGGGTAGTTGCTCCCGTCGAAGAATGGCGGACGGGTTGTGGACTGCCCCTCGGAAATCCTGCTTGTGGAACAGCTTCCCTCCATGTGATCTTTCCGCGGATGTTACTCCTGTCGGCGGAAAACCTACTCTGATACCAATTGTAGGTTCTACCCTTGTACTAGGAGGGGTGAGATCAGCGTGACAAAAAAATGCGGAATTGAAAATATATAAACAATCTCACAAAATAAGCAATCGCAAAATGTACACAAGTAATTTTTAGGTGGAAACCCAAATCGGGTGAAAACCACCACCTAACCCTCTCGAGTTAGGATTTTCCGATCAACCAAGTTGATCAAAATCCACTAAACGAATCACTTTGAACGAGGGTGATTCAACCTCAGTACAACCACGCTACAAGTACGAGGGTAGCGTTCCTCAACCCCTTCTCTCCACGAGAAGGATTTTGTCCCACGAAGGAGACGGGAATTCGCAAAGCGAATACCCAACCAAAATACAAAGATAAAATAAAATAACAGTCCTATAGAGCCAACAAAATTAAACCTAGCTTCTATAGGAAATAGGAAACTCCCCTTTGCAAGGAGTGCGTCGACGATGACGCAGTGCGTGTGCCACGCGATGGCGCTACGTCGCTCTCGTTATCTACGGCGGGAGAGCGGGTGCGCAACGGTTGAATGCTCTCAAGAAAATGAAACTAGAGCTTGGAGAGCAAGGGCTTCAATTGGACACAAAAGAGTGGAACTAAGTTGCTTAGGTGTGTCTCTTGTTTCTCTTGGTGTTTTTTTTGTGTTGCAAAGGCTCCCCTCTATTTATAGAGGCCTTAGGAAGGCTTTGGAAGGCTTAGGAAAGGTTCTATAGCCGTTGGGAACAAAGCCCAAGAGAATCAGGCCGAAATCAGGACAATGATTACATTTGACAGGGTTATCAGACGTCTAACTCTGGCATCAGACGTCTGGAAGGCCACTTTAAGACGTCTGATTCCAAGGTCAGACGTCTGATTCTATGCGGGTTTCTCCCTGACTTGAATCAGATCTAAACAGGGTTTTTGTACAAGTCCATCAGACGACATACAGGACGTCTGGCACTATGTCTGGACGTCTGGAAACCTACTTTTACTGTGGGAATTGATTTCCAAACGTTGCAACGGCTAGAAAATCTCTGAGAAGAGATTTTGGGTCAGCCGAGGCAAAACGGTCAATTATCAGACGTCTGGGAAGACCTATGGACGTCTGATAAGGCTCTAACGGTCATATTCTTGGGTGTCTGCTAAGTCAGCCAACGGTCCACTAATTGGACGTCTGGCAAATCCATCAGACGTCTTCTAAGACGTCTGGACTAAGGTCTGGACGTCTGATTTCATCAGACAGAAAACTAAGTCCAGCCTAAAAGGTTATCAGACGTCTGAAACAATAGTCAGACGTCTTAAAATACTTTATCAGACGTCTGATTTGGGAATTAGACGTCTGGAAATGCTGTTTGAGCCCTATATTGATTTTCTAAGTATTCTACAGAAAACCTAAGTATCCTAGGGTTGTGCAGGTGTTCCTAGGACTACTTTTAGGGTACTTTGAGGCTCTTTAACATAATTTCTAAGGAAAATAAAGTGCAAGAAAGATAAAGATAAAAGTACATGAAAGGATTAAAAAGAATCTATCCTATTCTTCATTTCCTTCCATCTTCAATCTTTCGCTCCACGCGAACCTCCTCTATTTTCCGTCAAGCTCCTCCAATCCGTCCTGGATGCGAGCTCGAATTCCGTCTAAACACGTCCACATTTGCAATTGACCTGAAATCTAGGACTCAAATTGCAAATGTTAAATAACACGTGTTTTGTTATCATCAAAACAAATGATCGTGGTGCTTTAGCACCAACAATCTCCCCCTTTTTGATGATGACAAAACCGTAAATAATGCATAAAAATCCTCCCCCTTTTTGACATTATCAAAAAGGTTTAATTGATTTTATATTTCCTATAACTCCCCCTTAAAACATGCTCTTCTATGAATTTATTTTAACAAAGGTAATGTCCTCTCCCTTTTTGTAACAATGAGATAGCTATTATTTTTCTCCCCCTTACTAAAGGAAATTTAGCTACCTTATATCTCCCACTTAATAATTGACAATTAGCTCATAATTTTAACTCCCCCTATCTAAATGCTTATGATAAAAAGATAGGGTAAAGGGTTTTACCTCACCTACCATGGCCAATAAAATGGCCCGAATGGTGGTGGTGGATGCCACATCGGATGGGGCTCCCATCCGTAGCTTGGAGGCCCGGGCATCGGCGCCGGTCTCCAGTCTGGTGGTCGACATGCGGCGGGTCCGTTTGTTCGCCGTCTCGTCGGTCTTGTTGTTCTCCTCCTTGGTCTACTCCTTGGTTCCCCTAACTTGAGTTGACCAGCCTTGAGCTTGTAGGTCCAGTCCCTTATGTTGTAATTATCCCTGAACCCTACAAAACACGATTCTAATTCCTTTTTCGGTATCCAAGTGGGCTTGGATCCGGATTTGTTAGTGGGTCTCCTTGATGGAGATCCTTTCTCAATCTTAGGGCTATATAAATCATCTACTTTGTTGATTAGTTTGTTGGAGTTTTCCCTAAGACATGCGATTTCTTTTTCTATAATACTCATCTTAGTCTTTAAATTAGAGATTTCTAACTTTAGACTATCATTTTCCTCAATCAATTTATTATTTTCATTGATGAGGTCTTGATTTTCTAATAATAGGTTATCAATTCTAGGACTAGCTTCTATGTCCTTAAGTTGTTTTTCTAACCTATTATTTTCATTTTTAAGAAAAATAAGGTTCTTTTTAATACTTTTGTTTTCTATTTTAAGTGATTTACTAATCTCAAATAGTTCATTAAAAGCTTCTTGTAAATCCGAGTTTACCTCATTATCGCTGTCGTCGCTGTCGTTGTTACTTTCTCCGATTGCCATGAAACCAAGGCACGTGGTTTCCTTCTCCCCGAGATCTTCTTCCGAGCTTGTCTCCTCATGAGTGCCTTCCAACCTCCTCCATATCTCGTGGGCGGTGGTGCACTCTTGGATTTTCTCGAACTCTTCCGGACTCAACGCGCAATACAGGGCATTCATTGCCTTTGCGTTGAGTGAAAGCTCTTGAATATGCTGCTGCGAGTATCCTCCGGCGGGTTTCTCTGGGATGTTGAAGGGGGTCTCGCACCTAGCCCAGATGTGAAATCGGTGGCTTGAAGCCACGTCTTCATCCGCAACTTCCAATAGGGGTAGTTGCTCCCGTCGAAGAATGGCGGACGGGTTGTGGACTGCCCCTCGGAAATCCTGCTTGTGGAACAGCTTCCCTCCATGTGATCTTTCCGCGGATGTTACTCCTGTCGGCGGAAAACCTACTCTGATACCAATTGTAGGTTCTACCCTTGTACTAGGAGGGGTGAGATCAGCGTGACAAAAAAATGCGGAATTGAAAATATATAAACAATCTCACAAAATAAGCAATCGCAAAATGTACACAAGTAATTTTTAGGTGGAAACCCAAATCGGGTGAAAACCACCACCTAACCCTCTCGAGTTAGGATTTTCCGATCAACCAAGTTGATCAAAATCCACTAAACGAATCACTTTGAACGAGGGTGATTCAACCTCAGTACAACCACGCTACAAGTACGAGGGTAGCGTTCCTCAACCCCTTCTCTCCACGAGAAGGATTTTGTCCCACGAAGGAGACGGGAATTCGCAAAGCGAATACCCAACCAAAATACAAAGATAAAATAAAATAACAGTCCTATAGAGCCAACAAAATTAAACCTAGCTTCTATAGGAAATAGGAAACTCCCCTTTGCAAGGAGTGCGTCGACGATGACGCAGTGCGTGTGCCACGCGATGGCGCTACGTCGCTCTCGTTATCTACGGCGGGAGAGCGGGTGCGCAACGGTTGAATGCTCTCAAGAAAATGAAACTAGAGCTTGGAGAGCAAGGGCTTCAATTGGACACAAAAGAGTGGAACTAAGTTGCTTAGGTGTGTCTCTTGTTTCTCTTGGTGTTTTTTTTGTGTTGCAAAGGCTCCCCTCTATTTATAGAGGCCTTAGGAAGGCTTTGGAAGGCTTAGGAAAGGTTCTATAGCCGTTGGGAACAAAGCCCAAGAGAATCAGGCCGAAATCAGGACAATGATTACATTTGACAGGGTTATCAGACGTCTAACTCTGGCATCAGACGTCTGGAAGGCCACTTTAAGACGTCTGATTCCAAGGTCAGACGTCTGATTCTATGCGGGTTTCTCCCTGACTTGAATCAGATCTAAACAGGGTTTTTGTACAAGTCCATCAGACGACATACAGGACGTCTGGCACTATGTCTGGACGTCTGGAAACCTACTTTTACTGTGGGAATTGATTTCCAAACGTTGCAACGGCTAGAAAATCTCTGAGAAGAGATTTTGGGTCAGCCGAGGCAAAACGGTCAATTATCAGACGTCTGGGAAGACCTATGGACGTCTGATAAGGCTCTAACGGTCATATTCTTGGGTGTCTGCTAAGTCAGCCAACGGTCCACTAATTGGACGTCTGGCAAATCCATCAGACGTCTTCTAAGACGTCTGGACTAAGGTCTGGACGTCTGATTTCATCAGACAGAAAACTAAGTCCAGCCTAAAAGGTTATCAGACGTCTGAAACAATAGTCAGACGTCTTAAAATACTTTATCAGACGTCTGATTTGGGAATTAGACGTCTGGAAATGCTGTTTGAGCCCTATATTGATTTTCTAAGTATTCTACAGAAAACCTAAGTATCCTAGGGTTGTGCAGGTGTTCCTAGGACTACTTTTAGGGTACTTTGAGGCTCTTTAACATAATTTCTAAGGAAAATAAAGTGCAAGAAAGATAAAGATAAAAGTACATGAAAGGATTAAAAAGAATCTATCCTATTCTTCATTTCCTTCCATCTTCAATCTTTCGCTCCACGCGAACCTCCTCTATTTTCCGTCAAGCTCCTCCAATCCGTCCTGGATGCGAGCTCGAATTCCGTCTAAACACGTCCACATTTGCAATTGACCTGAAATCTAGGACTCAAATTGCAAATGTTAAATAACACGTGTTTTATTATCATCAAAACAAATGATCGTGGTGCTTTAGCACCAACATGATTGATATATTGATGTGATGTTTATGCTGAAATAATAAAAAAAATTAGGAAAAACTTGAAATGACCTTTAACCTGGGTTAGCCCCACCGACAAACGAGACCCAAAGGTTTTCTCCTTATATAAATAGGATTCAATGTAAATTCTCAAATAACTACAATTGTGGTCGTTTAATTTCTTAATTGTTGTGGTTGAGCAAAGGGTGCTTAACGTTACATCCTTTGCGACTCGGTTGGCAGGGATTTAAGTTGTGTTTAAGGGTTATCTTCTAATCAAAGATAATAAGAAGAAATACTTCATCAATCAACATGTACATCAGTATTAAACTATTTTACTATATCAACATCAATATACATTAAAATATATCTACTTCAACATAATATATCTATTAAAATACATTTATTATATCCCATCAATTCACTCACATCTATATGATAATATTAAAAATTCATCCACTAACATTACATAATACTACTAATCATTTTATCTTATTACTTATTCTTATACCACAACCAAATATCCCACAACTTATCTTTATACTACTTTATCCTAATATAACTCTTATCCACCTGCCAAATGTAACCTTCGGGGATGTTTGGTTAGCAGGTTAAGTGGTGTTTTGCGAAATCTTAAATCCTAAGGTGAAAAATCACCTTTTAAGTGAAAAATCACTTCTCATACTTGAAACCACTTTCCATAAACCTAAACCAGAAACCTTAAATCATAAATCTTAAACTCATAAGTCAAAATCACTTTGTACGACTTAAACCACCTTTGAAATAATTTTAAACTGGTGCAAAATGAGATTTCACCGGTGTAAAGATACCTTAGAATAATTTGCACCGGTGTAAAAATACCTTACAATAATTTACATCGGTGTGAAATCACCTAGAAAATTTATCACCAATGTAAAGTAATTTATCACTGATGCAAGATTATTTATCATCAGTATAAATTTATTTATCATTTGTATGTTTTAATTCAAAATACAGTAATTTTTTTGAATATATTAAATTTCATCGTATAACAAATTTCATATTCTTTTATTTTTTTATATTAAATATCAATTATCAAATGAGATCTATATTTACATCACATTAATGTTTTATGTCAATTTTTATGTTTCTTACTTTTTGGATAATTAAAATTGGTCGCTACCTACACACCTCCCTTCCTTTTATTCTAGCTGAGGGGTCAAAACTGACCATTTGTATATGAGGACGTACTACAACAATCTGGCTGTCTGGTTTTGATACTAAATGCTAAATTTGGAGAAGCATTAAAGATTCACAGAAAAATACTCAAAGACGATATCTTGTTACACCTTTAAACGATATACGACTCACCACTCTCTCCCTCTCTCTCAACACCAAAAAACCGATTCTCCGCTCTCTAATCGCAACCATACATCACACCACCCACAAATGGGCCGGCGTTCAAGACCTAACTCTCTCTCATGCACGTCGGCCCATGCACGGTCCACACACCTTTCCCTACAAATGGGCCGACGTGCCGATTATTAAGAAATGAAAGGAATACAAAAGCGTTCGTTTAACGGTACATATATATGGTCCCCAAGTAACAGGAAATAAGTGATTCCTAAATCCTACGACTCAATTCTCCTTTTAAAACCCACCTATTCCCAACTCAGAGAAATTTACGAGATTCAGCTAAACGAGCACCCTGTTAATTATAACCGACTTGGTAAGCTGTTCCCATTTCATGTGTGAACTAAATCTAAGGAAGTTAGGCACGTATGATCGAATTCGGTTAGCTTAGATTAGCCTTTTACATGGGTAGATATGCATATAAATGAAGTATTTTATATCTACAAGGTAAAATCTTCGAGAACTCCAAGTAAATTCGTAGGTAGCTCCTCGGACATCCCTCCATCCCCAACATTAATGCACAAACACCCAGTACTTCCACGTTGCCCCCATCATGTAGAGTTGGTTCAAGTCTTCTCAAGCTCACAATCTACTTCAGGTTCGATTAGGGTTCGACTGGAGAACAGACGAACTCAACTCGAACATGATGTTTTAGTTCCATTTCTTGAACATGCGAACCGAACCCGACTCCTTCGCATGCGTTCCCTCCGGTCTACCCCACCCCGAACCCGTACCGCTTCTCCAGATCCAGGGACGACACCGACGTTCGGGCTAATGTTTGGGGGGTCCTCTGTAAATTACCAAGCGATATCAAACTAACATGGTCGGCCTTATCAGGTTAAATTACGAAAAGCACGAGAAAGCGATCGAATTAATACGTAATTGGAGGATCAACGAGGTAGCACGTGCATGGAATTAAGGGAGAGCCATGCACGCATCCATGCACGTGGTGACGGACCCCGTAGGGATGCGGCTTAATTTTAGATGGCTTCGATCGCTACGCATCAGAGGCAGATCGGTGAGGGGGTGATGATGCATGATGAAGATGGCATCACAACAACTAGATTTAATTAGCGTCCGATCTAGTGGAGAGCCCCACACGCGTCGCTCTTTCACCAATTAAAGTCAGCTCAGGTGGCCGGGCCGGAGTGGCCCTCGGAGCCCTCCACGGCCATTCCCCTTGGTGCGTGGATGGCCTCTCGCTAACCCCGCGTTGGATCTGGTCTCCCACCCTCCTATTTATAGCCCAACTCCTCCACTTCCATTCCTCAGAGAAATAGTAATAAGTAGAGACCGAAGCCAACTTAACCCAAAAAATAAAAATAAAAAAAAGCGCGGATCACAAGTACGTAACCAAGAGGAGGAGGAGGAGGAGGAGGAAAGAACAGCAGCGGCGGCGGCGGCGGCGGCGTGGATAAGAGCGAGAAGATGTCGTGGCAAACTTACGTGGATGATCACCTGATGTGCGACATCGAGGGGCATGCCCTCACCGCCTCCGCCATCCTCGGCCACGACGGCAGCGTATGGGCCCAGAGCGCCACCTTCCCTCAGGTGATCGTGATCCCCTTTCTATTTCTATACATCGTGAGAAGCCGATCGGTTCTCGTACCCTCATTTGTATGCATCCACTCGATCGTTCGGAACACATATTGGATATAGATCATAAAGCAAAGCAATTTTACATTCACGTGGATTTTAGGTGTGCAGCATGCCTTCTTTTGATCGTGTGCTCTGTAGAATGGATTTCAACTGCTTGATCATATGCAGGAAAATTTTCTTTTTTCTTTTATAACCCAAAACTCCTCATGTTGTCCCTCCGGTAAATTGAAAAATAAAAAATAAAAACAGAAAATTGGTTTAATCAGTATGTATTCCTCGTATTTCATACACGGTGCAATAACACTTCTAGAAAAGTGTAGGGGGCACGTCTTATAAAGTCATTTCCGTCTCATATATTTTCTATCAGTAGATGCAAGAAGGTTTTGTTTGAAACCATAATTTTAGATGGCTTATACGCATATACAGTGATCACTCCGGTGATATTTTCTGCCAAATATATAGATGTCTTAAATCAAGGGTCGCATTGCAAACAAACCCGCACTTTCGAGTCGCAACAACCGGATCAACTCTAAAGTGGAAGGCTGAAATGAAGACCCCCTGATACTTCAGGGGCATTACTGCACTTATCCCTGAAACTTATTCTGTGCATCGAATCTTCTCTTTTGCCAATCCTATGTTTCATACGATTACCATGCATGTACGATCGATCGTACGTAAGTGTTAAGCCTTTTGATGCTATATATCCTTGATGTTGGTTAGTTTAATAAGTACTGATCTCTCTCCCTGTTGGACTATATATAATGCTTACATTTTCTCCTATATGTGATTGTGAAGTTTAAACCCGAGGAGATCACAGCGATAATGAACGATTTCAACGAACCCGGATCCCTCGCCCCAACTGGCTTACACCTTGGAGGGGCAAAGTACATGGTCATTCAAGGCGAATCTGGTGCAGTTATACGAGGAAAAAAGGTTGGATTAACCCAATTGCAATCACTTCTTTTCCTCATTTGCACTGTCTTTATCTTCGAGAAGTACTCATAATTGGTGAATATTATCTGAAAGAATTAGTCTGATCTATGTTGCACTTTCCCCAACCGAAACAATATTGGGGCACTATGCAAATTCTGGTTGGTATAATCTTCAGCTTATCACTATTGGTTTTGATTTCTAGCGCTTCACTAATCTTTTGCAAGGGAAACGAATTTACACTCAAATTAATCCCACAGTGGCAACAAAAGCTACACCATCTTTTTATCCTTCCGGCCTGCACTTATTTGCGTCACGTTTCTGGTCCTCTTTTGCTTTGCTGAAATGGATTAAAAAATTTGAACCGATGCACCGAATAATCATCACATGCTCGAACTCCACATGCTCTCTCCATCTTCTGGTCGAACGAGGTACCTTGCCATCAATAATACACTCGATTAAATTAGGCGGTCACCAGGTTCACAGGCCCTCTTTTAGGACCTCGAGAAATACCAATTCTGGTGTTGATTGGTGCTGAATTCAATTTTTAGAAGCTGCCAATATCGACTTTGAGTGAATGCCTCTTTGTTATATGTGTGTCCTCTTTCACGTGTTTGTTCTCTTCTGCTTCTTTCATAAGGCCATACCCACTTGCTGGTCCCTGATTCTAAATCGAGTGACGTTACCTTATTCTTGTTCTGTTGCTATGTCTTGAGAACGGTGCTCTGCCTTGGAGGTAACGAACGTACAAAAGATGACCTTTACGTTCGAGCAGGTAATTAACTTGATTCCATTTTATTGCATGTAAAAAATTCGCTTCCTTGTTTTTTATCGGGGAATAGTTTACTTGTAAGCAGGTAATTCACACTTCTTTGCCGTGGGATTGGCAAAATTAGGACTGGACAGATGCATACCTGCGCCTCTTTCGGAGCAATATAACCCCATTTGAAAGATGGGCACCTGTTCAATTGAGTTAAAAAAGATTGAAACTTTTGGGAAGGAAAGAAGCGGGAAATGTTATCTTAACTTCAGAGAGTATAGGAAGTTGATGCAGGTATCATGTGGGCTTATGGTACCTGCCCTAGCTTTGCCTTTGTGTCTGTTTTTATGTATTTGGGCAACGAGAAATTACCCTTTCCCCCCGCAAAAAAAAATACAAGAAAAAAAAAGAAACAGACTCAAACCTTGGGTAGGAAATAGTTTCTCGAAAGGAAAAATAAACCTTAATTAACTCCTAAACAGAAATAGTAGTTCCATGGAGAAGCCAGTTTTAACTCTTCACCTGCTTTGGCACCTTGTGACCCTGAGTTATGGAATCTCAAAATTATGATCATTAAAAGAAAAATTCACCAGAAAAAAAATCATTGGCCCTAAACTACATTGAGGATATTGGGTCCACCTTGGAATTATAAAATTTATTCTTGCATTCTCATATTTACCCATTTCGTGAACATCAAAATTTTTATTTTAGTACTAGAATTAGTGTCTATAGAGATGCTGGAAAAACCATTTCTGTACTGTCAACATCTGAAGATGGATCATTAATATTTTTAATACATTACATATTCTTCTAAAGATTCTTTTTTTGTTTAATCTTTTTGAAACTCAAATTGCTGCAGGGCTCTGGTGGCATCACAGTGAAGAAGACCGGGCAGGCTCTCATCATTGGCATCTACGAGGAGCCCGTGACTGCAGGACAGTGCAACATGGTTGTGGAGAGGATGGGCGACTATCTCATCGATCAGGGCCTGTAGTTTGCCAACCCTCCAGCATCGATCACACGCTTCGAGATTGGAATTTTGTCCTCGTTTTTTTTAATATAATTTTGACCCTTTTCCTACGATGGTTGCTTGCCCATGTTTGAACACTAGCGTGTGCCGCATTTGTCGTTGATAATAATCACATATACATATGTATCTTTTTTTTCACTTTTTTAATCTTTTGTTTTTTTTTTTTTTTTTGCCCCTTTTCACCCATTGCCGGTACTTCTTTGAGCCTTTGATCTGTGATCATATTTGTGAGTGTCCAATTAAGGACGTATTAATCTGTATTCTGCGGTTGTCATCATTATTGAGTTAGTGGAATCTGTATTGCAAGTGGATCACGTGTTTTGATTCTTGAATTCTGGAAAATATTGTCATGTTTTGTTTAGATAGCCGACACATGTTTAATCAACCCACTTGATTTGTCAACTTCCGTACTCTATCTAATTAAAATAAAATGTCCATGAGGCCTCTTCCTAGCTGCAAAACCCATGTATCCACATTACATAAGAGGAAGCTTGCTTTTAATACAACCAAGCTTTTGTGGTAAGTGTAGGCATCCTATGCAATCCTTCCAAAGCTTATTAGATTTGTGTGTCTGAGAGTTCATCATGTCTCTTCCAACTTATGCTTCATTAACATTGATCGTCATATGTACCACTCATCGTGAGAACGGAAATCTCCACCATTAAGACGTATGGTATATCTTATATCATGCCCTTTATATTATGTTTGGCTATGACGTTGTCACTTGTTCCTACTCAGCTTGTTAATTCAACAATAACAACTTTAGATTGTCAAATCGGCAACACTTGCATCTCCCTGATCCAAGACTTCATCATTCATACGCACCACTCTTTCTTACCTGTGTAACTTGACTCGTCATGCATGTACATATCAAGAATTTGATAATAATTCATCCTATCCTCAGATGGTCCAGCTAATTTGTGCTATCCACAGATATATGCCTCCAAGTGCCCATAATCAACACATCATGTCTAATTGACATCAATCAATGTTGACCATCCTAAGTCCTTGCCAAATTGCGAGATTTATTGTGATCGAATCTATGAAAGATGTAGAGCAATCGACCACTAATCTATACAACAACTAACGGTTAAGGATGGCATTCCCACACATCTTGTGCAACCTCTTATTTATAGACTTGTATCATAATAGAGTGCAAATCAGGCGTAACAACTTGATCTGAGCTCAACTTAGATAATACACATTAATTACAAGTGCTACCATTACATACAAGATCATCTATGAAGACAATTACAGTAATATGCCATTGTGCCTCTAATAATCTAAATTTATGTAATTTGTTACCATCCACCAAATCCATAACATGTCAAAGCATCAAGTTGGATTCCTAAATCTACTAATTTAGCTACTAATAGCCCTTGATTCGACTTGAACATCATCAACCTTTGTATATCTACTAATGGACTATTAGAATATTTCAATAGCTATTGTCATCAAGTGGCACCCCCATATTTCATCCTAGTCAGCACATTACATCATTACACACATACTCATCTTTAATTAGCGTTTCTTCATTTATAATAAAGAAAGAAGGGGTAATTGCCGCTTTATCTCCACCATCACCACCAACTTTTTCTACTTACTTCTTCATGTCTTCTCTCGCAACAACAAGATGAACCCATTATGGCACAAAAGGACTTAACACTACACTGGGAGAGCTCCCCTCTCAGCTAACTCAAAGCATTCTTTGAACCAAATGTGTCTCCTCTTTATTTGGCCCCTAACTACAACAAGACTTCCTCTTTAATTTATTTATAGAGAATACAAGACTCTAACATCCTACTTCCACTAGGAGTCTATACATTCAAGTCAATCCCAATAAGGAAGTGAATTACTAATTTCCTAACTCAAGATTTGCATTTGCTTTAGCAATAAACACAGTAGGATCTTTGCTCTCTGCAATAAGTTAACAAGCCCATAAGTTCTCTCTAATTGTTATATCTAAGACCCATTGAAAGTTTGTTTAACCTGACCATCGAACTCATTCTTAGCCTATCTCAAAATGACTAGAATTGTAACCACCCTTGCTGTAATTGTGACCTCCTCAAAAGTTACGACTTCCCATATTATTTCAACTTCCTCGATACGCTTGATGCATAGACACATCAAGAGAAGGTTGGGACATAATAACATGCTGCTCGTGGGTAAGCAATAACCCAAGAATTTCATTTAAATAAGTGGTGCCACAAGCCGATATCAAAGTAATAATAGAGTCAAATTCTAGAGGTAAGCCATTAAGTATTACAAGAATAATGTCGTCATCATTCATTTATTTTCCACAAGATGCAAGGCATAGAGCAAGTTACTTGGCCTTATTAACAAACTCTAGCACAAAGGAATCACCTTGCTTGAGTGTGATAAGTTCTGCACAAAATTGGAAATTTTTGGCACAAGATTGTGTCCCAAAAAGACTCTCAAGATAAAGCCAACCATCTCATGAGCTTTGAAGATCTAAGATTTGCATGCAAATCTCTTTAAAGACAGAAGACACTAGCTAACTAAGGACTAATTAATCATTTCGAAAATAGAGAAGGGAATCGATATCAAGCACTTGAACAACATCACTGCCAATGCCTTGAGTAACGAATTTGGGAGGAGTTGTAGCAGACTCGTCCACAAAGGAAATCAAATCATAAGCCCTGAGAATTGGAAGAAATCGGGATTTCCACATGGCATAATTTTGCAAATTTAGTTTATAAGGAACACTGTTATGTATAGTTGTAGGTAGCAACCAGATTTCCCATTCAAGGGCACAGAAAATCTAGAAGTGATGGACATCTCAGTTGATCCCATTTAGCATAAAAAATAAAGGAATAAAGGAAATAGGAAGCACAACAAATTGACAAAAGTAGAAGTGTGAGAAACCAAAATTAAGATGGCAAAAACTTGAAATCGTAAGAGATTATCGTGAATCCCTTCACTCTAATGTGTTAATCAGAACTAGAACCTGAAGCTCAGCGATAGTTTCTTCTTGAATCTGTTCAATACATCGAACTCGATCAACAAGTTGTAGGAGAAGAACGATCGAGAACCTAATGAGCAGTTGCCATAATTTGCTGCAACTGATCAAACACACGCCTTAGATGACCAACAATCATCTTGGATCTTCACACAAATAGAGGGCTCTAATACCATGTCATCACTATAGATCTTGCAGACCTATAGCTTAAGTGGTGGAAGGTTGCAGTGGTTGTTCTATCACTCAGTAGAGTGGTTCCACCAATTCATAGATGACTGATAACAAACTTATAACAAAGTATAAACCTAACTTTAAGGTTCAAGCTAATTACAAGACACCTAATGTTACAGACACAAACTTTAAAATACATCAATACTGTGAGCCTTTGATTTGTGACCATATTTGTGAGTGCCCAATTGGATGTATTAATCTGTATTCTATCGTTATCATTGTCATTGGGTTAGTGGAATCTATATTGCAAGTGAATCTACATGTTTTGATTCTTGAATTCTTGGAAGTATTGTCAAGGTTTGTTCAAATAGCCAACACATGTTTAACTAGCCTACTTGATTTGTCAACTTCCACATTCTATCTAATTAAAATAAAATGCCCAAGAGGCCTCTTCCTAGTTGCATAATACATGTATCCACATTATCTTGCTTTCATTATGAGCAAGCTCTTGTAACAAGCATAGGCATCCTATTCAATCCTTCCACGGCTTATTAGACTTGTGTCTCTAGGACCTCATCATGTCTCTTTCGACTCATGCTTCACTATTGTTGATCATCATTTGTGCCACCCATCATAAGAAGGAAATATCCACCATTAATGGGAAGATCATGGCCAAATAGCCCTTTATATTATGTTTGGCCATGATGTTGTCACTTGTTCATACTCAGCTTGTCAATTCAACAATAACAACTCTGGATTGTCAAATTAATAACACTTGCATCTCTGATGAGGGACTCATTATGACTCCTAATTCACACAAATTAGCTAGTTTACTTAGTTAAATCACTAATTAATAACAAATAAATAGGGTTAATAATATAATAAGCTTATAATACATAATGACTTTAATTATATGTTAAAATACCTAAATAATTGGATAATAAGCATTTATATATGTTTATTAATAATTAAGACTTATATACAATCATTTAGCTAATAGTAATTATCTATAATTAAGCTTATATATATGACGTACCTAAGTTATTAATTAAGGTAATAATAAAATAACTTAATTAAATAAAGCTAGAAAGGGAAAAAAGTAATTTCAATACATAAATGAATTATTTATAATATTTACAATAATATTTAAAAAAGTTGGAAAAGAAATAATTTAATTTAAGCATTAAAATTCACTATTTTCATTTTAGTCCTTTATTTCTATTTCACATAAGTCCTTTTTATTCATATAGATCCTTTATTTATTTATGAATAGGTCCCTCTACAGTCTTCTTCTTCTTTTCTTCTTCTTCATTTTAGACAGCCGATGTCCACCGGTTACTAGACCTCTGGATTATCGCCCATTTGACATCCAAACACTTCCGCCATGCACGTTTAGCCTCGCCTAACCACCTACTTTCCATCCAACAATCCAGATGGACCTTAAATCCTATTTTCCCTAGGTGAGTAACCTCACCATCATCGAACACGACAATAGAGATTATAATAAACCTAGTCATGATTCCATCCAGATTCTTTCCTTTTGACCTCCGACAAAGCCTATAAATAGTCCCCTTACCATTCGATGATCGGTGTCAGCTCCTTGCCCCTCTTCCCCAACTCGAGCTGATGATATGTTATTCTTCCACATCTCCAGCAACCTCATCTCTCCCTCGAATCATCTTTGGTGGGGCTAATCGCCTCCCTCACCCCGTCTTCCTCTCCATTGCCATGGCAGGGTTGAGGAGAACCCTAGCCTTCTTCCTCTTCGCTTCATTTCTCACCGGAGCTTCTTCTTCAACTCTTCTAATTTCCTCCAATCTGGCGATGACTCGCTGGTGGCCTCTATCCTTAATTCATCCAAGTAACAGTAGAATAGCTTTAGATCTTAGAGTATAGTAGGTTAGTTAGTTAATTGGATAGGTTAAATAGCTTAATTCCTGATTCTTGCCAATTGTCTTCTCCAACTTCGATGAGCTAATTCTAGCTTGTTAGACTTCGATTCATCTCGTACAGTACTCTCTGATCACCTTCCCTATCTTCCCTTGAACCATTTCCACCTTCTTCCCTAATTGATTAGCCCTTATACACAGAACACCCAATTCATTCAACCTCGTGATCTCCGCTGTCTATGGCAGAAGGTAGAGGAGTTTCTCCACCAAAATCGACCACCTATTCATCATTTCCATTCATTATAATGCAAAAGGCCTCAATCAATTGATTGAAATCTCAAATCTTTTGATCTGTCGAACTCAGACGTTAAATCTGAGCAATTTGAGCTCATATCTTCAATCAAGGCATTAATTATTTCAATTGAAATATTCTTGAGGTTACTGATGACTTTAGGAAGGTTTTGAAGTTAATTTCAAGTTATTTCATGGAGATTTGATCTCCACTGCTCAATTTCAGCCTTCACCGGAACTCCGGTGAGCTTCGACGACTCTATCTATGAGCTACACTTGTTGAATCACTCTAAAAATCTCTAGATTACCTGTATAGATGACTCTAACTAGTTTTTGCACATTACCTCTATGTTTCAATGATTTTAACACTAATCTTGATTGTCTTCCTCAGCTCCAACAGAGCTGAGGAGGTTGATTCAATTGATTTCAGACCTTTGCGATAGGTCAGTAAGCTTCCTTAGGACCTCCAGAGTCTAGATTAATTCTTAGTTAGGTTGTTAGATCTCTAGTTTGTTCTGACGAACAAATCACTTTCTAATCTCAGGTGGAAGTCCTGGAGCCTTATATCCAGGTGCCAAAATTTGATCTTTGAGAGTCCAATGAGTTCATGAGGATAATTTAAGTCAATTTAGATAGTTGATTTGATCTGAAATGTCGTGAAGATAAAAGTCAACTTTCACTCGACACGAGGATGCAGACTTCTAAGCTTAGTTTCAGAAGTTGATTCCTACTCCTTAGTTTATTAGGAGTCTGTTAGGATTAATTTTAGTGAGTTTCAGAGTAGATTAATGATTGATTTCATTCCTGTGTAGTTTGGGTTCTTAATGCCTATAGATGAGTTCATTAAGCTCAGGTTGAATTTCTACATCCATTAGAGCTCAAATCAACTGGTTTTAACTATCTAAATATGTTTAGAATTATTCTGGAAGTTCTTAGTCATTGATTAGTTCTATTTAATCCCATCTGTTCTTCTCTGTTGACCTAAGGAAGTCACGTGGCTTCCCAGGTGTTCTGGAGCTTTTGAAGCATTCTTCTATGCTTCGTTGTGTGAGGAATTCTATTAGATACTATGTGAAAACGTTAGGATCGAGTGAGAGAGAGTAGGTTAGCATTTAAGGTTTGCAAGTGTTGCAACTGATGGGAACACCATCATGAGCCATAATTAAGTCAATTTGGTCTTAGAAAGTCAATAAAAGCTTCTGCATATCAGTCAGAAGGTCTCTAAAGCAGGGTGAATTATTTTGAAAAGAAAAGATGAAAATAGGATTATTTCTGTAATTTTACCATCTTATCACAAATACAAAATAACCATGGGGTATTCTGATGAGAACCTCATCATGAACCCTAACTAGCACAATCTAACCCAGATATGTAAGAAAAAGCTCCTACATAACCCAAAGAAAGGCTTAACTCAGAAAATTCTGAGTTTAAGAAGAAAATAAATCATAAGGGGTAAAACTGCAACTTTACCAACGTAGTTTGCAAACAGGGTAATTAAGGGTCCAAACACAGGTCAAACAAGCCTAATAAAAAGGAAAGTGGGATGGTCGGATCTAAAAAGGATTATAGCAACTTTAGGAAATTAAATGGCATTCTATAACCCTAAAACAAATCCACTTCAATTCACGAGGTTCGAGGTAGGATAAAAATAAACTAAACCCTCTAAAATTCATATAAAAATAATCTCTAGGGTTTAGAACCTTCAATTTGACCTTAGAAACCCATTTTGACCTACAAAGAGAACCTTGCCCAATTAATGACTTGATCTGGGTTTTCACATAAATTGGCCAATCAAACATGGTCCAACGTAGAAATAAAATTCACCATTAAAATCGTTAGGTTCAAATTAGTCTTGTATAAAAACTTGAGCCTAAGAGGAGACCTCCTTGACCGACTTTGCAATTTGGTCCTCTTTATTTACTTTTTGACCCTTATCTTTCGAAACCCTTGCATTTTGACCCCTATCTTTTCATCATTCTTTGCAGAATGGTCCCTCCTGCAAAACTCAACGTAGCACCATGCTCCGGCGACTTTACGCGGAGCATGGCGCCACGCAGAGAGGGGTGACCGCCCAGCAAAGCAGACGCGGGGTTCCCTACGACGTCCTCTATCGCAGGGACCGGGCCATGCTCTCTGCCAGCCCCCATACCTTCCGTGCGAACGCGGGGAAGGTATGGGTCCCCTCTCCGGCCACGCTCCGACGAGGCTGGCACGTCGCCAACCCGCGCCTCCCCCTACGCCAGCCCCTTTATGAGGACCGGCGCCCCCTGCCGGTTCCCCTAAGCTCTCCTTGACGGAGAACAACCCCCCCACTTCATCTCCTCCTCCTCCGTCAGACGGCCAACAGTTTCCGGCGACCTCCTCCTCTTCCTCCTCATCGCTCTGCCGCCTTACCTGTAGTAGGGTTCTCCTAGCCCTCTCGTCTGTGCCGTGCTGCACCCGCCGGCACCCTCCACCTGCTTCCTCGTCGCCACACTCCTCCTCCAGGGTCCTTTCTTCCCCAGCTCCGGCAGGTATGAGCCGGTGGCTCCGCCCTCCCCCTTCGTCCAAAACCTAGGTAATTAGCGTCCTCTCCTCCTCCCTTACATTTTCCCTCTCTCAATTTGTCTTTTCGCCTCACCGCGCACGACTTCCACCCTTGCCTGCTCCGTCTCCGACCACCCTCTCCGGCGAGCTCATCCCACCTCCACAGACCTTCTCACCCCTCGCCGACTACCCTAAAAGCTTCCCCTCACTCCACTCAACAAATCCCCCCTTTTCATCCACTGCCAGATACCACCCGACGACCCCCCGAATAGACCCATCTCTCTGGCCACAGTCTGACCTAAGGCTACCACCATACGCCGCCTCACGCCTCGCCACCACCCGCACTGCCTTCGCCACACTCCGGTGAAGCTCCCTGCATCCTCTGATTGGGCCGAGAGGCCGTATTCTTGTTTTCAGGTCAACGACCCTTCACCGCCATTACCGAGCTTCTGGAGCTCCTTCACCTGCAGCTGCAGGTGCCCTCTCGCCCAGGCTCACGCCCCAGGACGCGCGGCTTGCCTCCGCGAAGCATCCCAGGCCTGCAACTGGGGCGAAGCCCTCGCGTGCCGCTGCGATTGCCTGCAGCTTCCTCAGCTGCAGGCACCAATTTGGGTGGGACATTTAGTCCCACCTCGGCAGTTCTGGAAGCGCTGCGGCCAAATAAATGGAAAAAGTGTTGTAGGCTTATCGCCTTCTAACACAGGGGTCAGGTCCTTCACGCACGCCACGCGCCACGCGCTCGCCCTTGCCCGCGCTCACGCCCTGTGGGTTTGGGCCAAATCCGATTACCCTAACCCGCGCACTCCTCGCCCACCACCACACGCCGGTGGGCCTGGTCCCGGGCGCGATACCCACACTCGAATACCCGGCTCTGGGAGAGCGATCCTATGAGAGAAATCTGAGAGAGAGAGACGCGGGGAAGGGTAGAGGTAAGTTTTGCTTTCTAATCCTTGTGTGAGAATGCAGGAACAGAAAGAAGAAGAAGAAGGAAGGAAGGAAAGAAGAAGAAGGAAGGCGACCGAAGCCTTAGCCGCTCAGAGCAGAGAGGAAGAAGAAGAAGCAAGAGAGAAGAAACAAAAGAAGAGAAGCACTGTAGCAAACCTACAGTTAAGTCGTCCGACCACTGCATCAGACGACGATTGAGCAGCGGCCAGAGGAGATAAAGCAAGAGAAGAAAGAAGAAGAAGGCGGAAGAAAAAGAAGTCAGAAGAAGAAGAAGATTGTCACAGCCGCAGAAGAAGAGAAGAAAAAGAAAGAAAGAGAAGAACAAAGAAAGAACAGAAGAAGAAGAAGAAGAACTCTACGGAAGAAAAGAAGAGACACAGCCGTGAACAGAGAAGAGAAAGAAGAAGAAAAGAAGATCAGCTGAAAGAAGGAGAAGAGAAGAAGAAGCCAAGACAAGCTCCCTCTCTCTCTTTCTCTCTCTCTCTCCCTTATTTTTGTAATCTAATAGAGAACATTTGTATTTCTAGAATTCCAGTAGCTCCCTGAGTTCGACCTCGGGAAAATCATTTCCGAGTAAAAAATTTTGTAATGATAACATGGTAGCTGTCTTATTACTACAACGACTGTAACTTGACATATAACAAACAGCCAGACCGTTGTCATTTCTTGGTGCCGTTGCCAGGGAGCAACGGCTATTCTAGAAGCTATAAATTCTCTATTTGGGAGTTTCTAATAATCTCTTCTCTCTTATGTGCAGGTACAGGAAAAATTAAGAAGCAGCCGCACAACAACCACTCCAAGGACAGGTACTTCTATCCTCTCACTCTTAACCCCTAAATTCTAAAGAGGAAGAAAAAGGAAAACATAATATAGGTATAACCTGTCTTTCATACTTAGTAACAGCTGCATGTTTTCAAAACTAATATTCCTGCACACAGTAGTAAGGGTAATTAAGGGCTAACATCTTCTTGCCTGAAGCCCTAATTACCCAACAAGGAGTTAACTGGACCAAGTAGAGCCAACAAAGGAATTAACACTAGGGTTTTTAGAGACACACTACTTAATCAAGAATTGAGAAATCCCAAAAGAACTGTGCCTAAGCCCTTGATTGAATATATCTATTCAGAAAAATCCTAAGCAATTGGCTCTCTAAAAACACTTGAACCCTTAAAAGACAAGACCTAATAAGTTCTCAAAGGAATCAATAGGTGAAGTTGACCCCATAGGGTCAACCAACCTTCAACTTAGGTCACTCTTCGCACTCAAATAGCTAAAAGTTCAAGTGAAAATCTAAGCACCCTGATCTTAAACTAAAAGTGGTAGACTTAAGAGGTCAAGATCCCCATTCTGGTCTACCTGGAATCTCAGTGACAAGAGAGGTCGGGTGGGGGAAACCCTGTAACCCATGGGGATGCTCTACCGTGTAGGGGTCTTTGCGGGACTTACCCTCTCTGGCAGCCCAGGTAATTCTCAGGTGGCCGATCTTTTGATCAAGGGGTCCATCTGCCTCGCACCTCTATAGTCACCCAACATTTTGGGTGCCTTGATTGGGTCCAGCACCTGCTAAACTCATCTCTTCCAACAGTGTATGTTTGGTAGGAGGTCCTTAAAACCTCCTTTAGAACTTCACTCTCCTCGAGGCCGAGCCTCAGTGCCCTTGTTTGAGAAAACAACACCACACATCGACCTCTCCTCCGACTCCGAACCCAACTCACCTTCTTCTTCCACAATGGCTCAACCAGTTGAGGAAGAAAACAATCTAGAGCACCAGCTCCAGCGACTCAATGACCTCTTCCAGAACTTTGTGCACCCACCGTAGCGTCCTATGATGCGGGACCATTATAATCCTACTGCGGTGGCTATTAAGCTTCGAGTCAGAATCCCGACTGGAGGACCTGATTCTGAATTAAAGGCCAATATGATTCATGCTATACCTAAATTCCATGGGCTTAATTCTAAAGACCCCTTCCAGCACATCAAACAACTGAAACATCTGGCCCAAACTTTTGGGTCAGATGAACAAAATCGGGACATTCTCCTCATGAAGATGTTCTCCTTCTCCCTTATGGACAAGGCCGCTCATTGGTACCAAACTCAAACCCGGCCGATCAACAATTGGGAAGAACTTCAGTCCGAATTTTTGAAGAAGTTCTTTCCCGTTGGTCAGACCAATGCCTTGCGCCATCAGATTACTCACGTCACTCAGCAAACGGGAGAACCTCTCCATGAGGCATGGGATCGCTTTCAGGATCTCATGAGAAAGTGCCCCCATCACGGAGTTCCTAAATGGGAACAAGTCCAGTCTTTTTACCAGGGACTCCATGAGGATATCAGGCTTTTCGTCAATGCAACTTGCGGAGGGAATATCATGGGTCAACATGAGGACACCGTGTGGGAGATTCTCGAAAACATGTGCGAGAACTCCATCAACAATGACTCCATGGGCTTATTCGACAGGACGAATACCCGCGCATCGACGAACCTTAGGGGAGCACACGAGACGCAGGGCCTGTCCGCATCAGTCGACTTGGAACTAATGGCCAGTCGATTGGACAAGGTCTCCATCATTGAGAAGAAGGTGGACGAGCTGACTCAGCACTTGCAGCGAGCCACCTCTGCACATAGCTCCTTTACACAACCTCCTTCCACATGGGAAACTGTGCAAAATATTCTCCACCGATCTTCTCTTGGGATGGATCCATATCCACCCCCATCTGATTCTCGGATCGGAGGGTCATCCGATCCTTTCTATACCAGTCCGGGGAATCCCATTCCCCCTTTCTCTGATTCTTTGGAGGTTCCTCAGACCTGCGAGAACCTCAAGACCATCCAGAATGACCCATTCTCCAACACCTATAACCCTGGATGGTGAAACTATCCCAACTTCCAGTGGGCGAGAAATTCCCAAACCCAGAGACCACCCTTTCAACCCCGTTCACAACCATCTCGTCCTTACCAGCCGCCTCAACCTCGGCCCAACCCTACCTATCCATCAGGGCCAAATCAGGACCAAATGTCTCTCATCCTTCAGACTCTGGCTGACATTCAAAGAACGAATGCGGCTATTCAGAAGCAACACAAGGACTAACTTACAGAGGTTCAAAATCAACTAGCCCAGTTGGTAAATTCTCGCCAGCCAGGCACACTTCCTTCCCAACCTCTTCCTAACCCGAATAACGTGTCGACCCAGCGGCGCGTTATGAACCCAAACCCAGGCCAAGCACACATGATTTATCAGGCCCCCTCTGTTCCTTCACCCGACGGGATGGAGGCTTCCACTTCCTATACGGGCTATCAGCAGCAACCCATCTTACCCAACCCTAACCAACACCAGGCAGGGCTAAACTCTGTAACAACCCGTAGTGGTAAGGAAACCCAAGATCCACCCTATCCAAACCACTCCAAGCCTGGTAGTAATCCCAACCCTAGGATAATAATCCAGGACGTGCCTATCCCTGTCCCAGATCAAAGACCTGGACCTATCCTAGAAGAACCAACCAAGGTTCCGTTTCCCGAGGCCTTGACCAAGGGAAAGAAGACCACCAAGCCCGTGGCACCTGAGGAGGACCTGGTCAAGCTCTTTGAGCAGGTCCAAATAAACATCCCCTTGATGGATGCGATTCGCCACGTACCGGCTCACGCATGATTCCTAAAGAATGTGTGTACACCCCAGCGTAAGCCGCGAACCAAGAGGGGGAGTCCAATTGTACTGTCAGAGCAAGCCAGCTCTGTAATCCTAAGCAGACTCCCACCCAAGGCTAAAGATCCTGGTACTCCCCTGATTTCCTACAAGATAGGTGATACCCAATTTGACAGAGCATTGCTAGACTTGGGTGCTTCCATAAATCTGATACCCACATCCTTACTTAACCACCTAGAAGAATCTGAGCAAAAACCTACTGAGGTGACATTACAATTAGCAGATCGATCTATAAAGTCACCAAAAGGGATTCTCGAGGATGTTATTGTAAGAGTGCGGGATTTCTACTTTCCTGTAGACTTTATAGTCTTAAACATGGACGCACCTGAAAATCCTAGGGATACACCGATCATTCTAGGGAAACCTTTCTTGGCTATTGCTATAGCCAACATCAGCTGTGAGGAGGGCCAAATAGAGCTCAAATTTGAAAATCAAACCCTAAAAATTGATATATTTAAGGCCCAACAAGGAATCAATTGCGGTGTCATCGAACAGATTTGTGATATCAGGACTTTGGTTGATGGAACGCATTTTGAGAATGACCTGATTATACCTCATCAACCACAAAAAGATTTTGAACCGCAATCAGAGGAGTCAAAACCAGATTTAGACAGACCCATAACTCCAACCCTTGAACCTCACATTTACCCTGAACCACCTGCTGCTGCTGATAACCCCATCCTTGAGCTGAAACCCCTTCCCAATCATTTGAAATACATCTTTTTGGGTTCTAATCAGACCCTTCCTGTGATTATTAATTCCAAGCTTAATCCCGAACAGGAATCCCGTCTGATTGCTGTTCTCCAGCAACATCGCAGAACCATTGGATGGGCTCTCGATGATTTGACTGGAATAAGTCCCTCTTATTGCACACACCATATTTACTCAGAAGAGGGCGCACAACCTTCTCGTGAGATGCAGAGACGCTTGAACCCCAATCTGCAGGAGGTCGTGAAAAAGGAGATCATCAAGTGGTTAGATGCAGGGATCATCTACCTGATCTCCTATAGTCGTTGGGTGAGCCCAATCCAGGTTGTGCCTAAAAAGGCAGGGCTCACCACCATAACGACTGAAACCGGAGAAGTCATACCTACCCGATTAGCCAACTCATGGAGAGTCTGCATAGATTACCGACGACTCAATTCCTCCACGAAGAATGATCATTTCCCATTACCTTTCATTGATCAGATTCTCGAGAAATTAGTGGGAAATCGATTCTTCTGCTTCCTTGACGGGTACTCCGATTATAACCAGGTAGCTATTCATAATGAGGACCAAGAGAAGACCACGTTCACCTGCCCCTTCGGAACGTACGCATTCCGAAGGATGCCGTCCGGTCTCTGCAATGCACCTGCAACTTTTCAGCGGTGCATGCTTGCTATATTCTCTGATATGGTAGGTGATTGTCTGGAAGTCTTCATGGATGACTTTTCAGTTATCGGGGCATCATTTGATGATTGCCTCCAGCACTTGGTCCATATACTCAGGTGTTGCATCAACGTTAATTTAGTTCTTTCGTGGGAAAAGAGCCACTTTATGGTGCCTGAGGGGATCGTCCTAGGACATCTGATTTCTGAGAAGGGCATCCAGGTGAATCGAGCTAAGGTTGATCTAATCTCTCGCCTTCCTATGCCTAGCTCGATCAGGGACATCCGTTCTTTTCTGGGGCACGTCGGTTTTTACCGTCGTTTCATTCCTGATTTTTCGAAAATCGCGCGCCCCCTGATGACTCTCCTCTCTAAGGATGTACCCTTTGAAATCTCCAAGGAATGCACTCTAGCCTTTGAAAACCTTCGTGAATGAGTCACCTAGGCGCCAATCCTACAATCCCCTGACTGGTCTCAACCCTTTGAGATCATGTGCGATGCGTCTGATTTCGCCGTAGGAGCAGTTCTGGGGCAGAAAGTTGACGGGAAGCCCGTGGTCATCTACTACACTAGTAAGACACTTGACGAGGCTCAACGTAACTATACAGTTATGGAGAAAGAGCTGCTAGCCGTAGTATTTGCCCTTGAAAATTTTCGATCTTATCTCCTAGGTTCCCACGTCATCATCTACTCGGATCACACGGCTATGAGGCATCTCCTTGCCAAGAAGGACGTGAAGCCCCGACTAATCCGATGGATCTTGCTGTTACAAGAATTCGATCTCGAGATTCGCGACAAGGCGGGAAGACAAAATGTGGTAGCTGACCATTTGTCCCGCCTTCCTTCTGAGATTATCAACCCTTCCGGACCCATCATGGAGCATTTCCCTGATGAGCACCTGCTGACTATTGGTACTAAACTTCCATGGTTTGCTGATATAGTAAACTACTTGGCATCTCATCAGATCTCGTCTGATTGGCCGAAGGTCAAGAAAGACAAATTACGCTCTGATGCCAAGTATTACATTTGGGAAGATCCGTACCTCTTCCGCATAGGTGTCGACCAAATCATCCGGAGATGTGTCCTGGATGATGAAGTCAATGATATTCTTTCCTTCTGCCATGACCAGGCATGCGGTGGCCATTTCTCTGGGCACAAAACCGCATCGAAAATCCTCCAGTGTGGTTTCTACAGGCCCACACTATTCAAAGACGCATACAATCACTGCAAGGCATGCAGTCGTTGCCAAACTTTGGGCAACATGAGCTATCGCGACATGATGCCTTTGCAGCCGATTCTCGTATGTGAAATCTTTGATGTTTGGGGGATTGATTTTATGGGCCCCTTTCCTGTTTCGGATGGTTTCAAATACATTCTGCTGGCTGTGGACTACGTGTCCAAATGGATCAAAGCCATACCGACCCAAACCTGTGATCACAAAATTGTTCTCAAATTCATTCATCACAATATCTTCTCACGATTCAGGATTCCTCGTGCTATCATCTCAGATGGGGGGACCCATTTCATGAATGCTCAGTTTACGTCACTGATGACCAAATATGAGGTGTCTCACCGAATCTCTACTCCTTATCACCCCCAGACTAATGGTCTAGCTAAGCTGCCAAATCGGGAGATCAAGAAAATCCTGCAAGTCACTGTTCGGCCTGACAGGAAGGACTGGTCGTCCCGACTTCCGGAAGCCTTGTGGGCCTATAGGACCACCCACAAAACCCAATTAGGCATGTCTCCCTTTAAACTGGTGTACGGGAAGGCGTGTCACCTTCCCGTCGAATTGGAGCACAAAGCCTATTGGGCAGTACGGAACTGTAATCTAGATCTTTCGAAGGCTGGAACCCACAGAAAGCTTCAAATCAACGAGATCGATGAGTTACGTCTCGATGCGTACGAGAACTCACGAATCTACAAGGAGCGGGTTAAAGCCTTCCATGACAAGCATATCTCTAGAAAGATCTTTTATCCTGGTCAGAAGGTCCTACTCTTTGATGTCCGACTCAAACT
This sequence comes from Thalassia testudinum, assembly GCA_037157565.1. NCBI lineage: Eukaryota > Viridiplantae > Streptophyta > Magnoliopsida > Alismatales > Hydrocharitaceae > Thalassia > Thalassia testudinum. Next base: position 62,408,965 of record JAZHRO010000022.1, on the reverse strand, counting down.
TTTCCCTGGGAAGTTGCGATCCAAGTGGGGCGGACCATACTTGGTCCGACAGGTTTTTGAAAATGGAGCCATCGAGATCAGTCCACTCAGCCATGATTCCGAACCTTTCATCGTGAACGGTCAGAGACTCAAACCGTTCATTGATGTAACTTCTACTGATTTGGCTGAATCATCTTATATCCTCCATTCCCCATGAGCTTATTGCGCCCAGTCGATGGCATAAAACTCAGCGCTCAACGGGAGGCAGCCCGTCATTCTCTTGGAAAACCTGAAACCTTTTTTGACACCTTTGTGCACTTATGGTTCACCCTTTAAGACAGCCGACTCCACCTCAGATGCTTGCATCTAAGATTAGAAATCGTCCGCAACAGTCATCCCGACCTATTCGCTCACCAAAATATCTATCCTAAGGAATGAACTAAGTTGAATAAAAATCCCCTAAGTCACAATGAGGACATTACAAATCTTAGGCATGGGGGGGTATGAAAGTGCAAAACTTGTAAGAAAAGGTTTTAAACAAAAAAATTCACATAAGCCAAAAAAAAAAAATCATCATAATAAGAGGAGGAAAGAAATTTTGTGGAGGAAGGAAAAAGAAACAAAATGAAAAAGGAGCACAAAAATGAGAGAAAAGTGATACTCATTAGTAAGAAACTAAGGAATTAACCTAAGTTCTAGACCTCATTCAAGAAAAGAACTGAAAGTGCACAGTGAGATTAGTAAGAATGCAAACCTTAGGTATTCTTGGATAGACTCTTAGTACCCATTAAGATCTAGACATTCCTCAAGAGGTTGAGGAAAATGAAAAGCTTAAGTATTAGGTCCAAGGCTTAGGAAGCATTTGGCCTTATTAACTAACTTTTGGTTTACGGGACTCAGCAACCTAACCACTCTAACCTCACACACAGCCTGGTTCAGTAAGCGTAAAAATCAAAATCACGCAGAAGCGTCGCAAAATTCTAAAAATAATACCTAGAGTAGGAGCAGCCGATCAACACAAGTTGATTTGGACGAGCTCCCAGCGCGGAGAGGTGGGAAATTCCCCTCGAAGATGCGTAACAAAATATCATCTCTTCGGTGCTTGTCTCTTAGGATATTTACATATCATACCGGGGGCATGTAAGCACTCTGCTGGTTCAAATTCCATGGATGGCATTATCACGAAATGTCAATTGCCACGGTCTGAATTCGGCCTCGGAACACCATGGATGGGATTATCTCGAAATCTCAATAGCCAGGGTTCCGGGGGTTACCATGGGCGATGCTATCTTGAAGCATCGACTACCAGGAACCCTTGAGGATTGATGATAGGGATAAGGAATCTCATACAGACCGTGTTGAAAAGCCAATCCTAAGTTAGAATTAAAAAGAAAAAGAGAGAGAAAACTCTCCAAACAGATAAATCTTCTATCTCTCTTTCTTACAAAACGCATTACGAACTGAGCCAGGGCTAAAATCATTTCAAGCACGGGTGCTTTAACCACAAAGTCCAATAAACATTAAGTTAGTTCTTGTAAGCCTTAAAAACCTTTGCTAAGGACTGAGGCTGAGGCTAGACAGATCCGGATCTTGGTTGGCACTAGAGTACCTTTTAGGCCTATGGTTAGCATTCTAACCTAATCTAGGTTTCAAATGAAAAAGCACTTATCTGAAATCATTAAGAACTTCATGGTCTAAAACAAAGGTTGAAACCTTAAGTTTTTGCTGAGGGACTAGCAAAAGCTAGGCATGGGGGTATGATGAGAACCTCATCATGAACCCTAACTAGCATAATCTAACCCAGATATGTAAGAAAAAGCTCCTACATAACCCAAAGAAAGGCTTAACTCAGAGAATTCTGAGTTTAAGAAGAAAACAAATCATAAGGGGTAAAACTGCAACTTCACCAACGCAGTTTGCAAACAGGGTAATTAAGGGTCCAAACACAAGTCAAACAAGCCTAATAAGAAGGAAAGTGGGATAGTCGGATCTAAAAAGGGTTATAGCAACTTTAGGAAATTAAATGACATTCTATAACCCTAAAACAAACCCACTTCAATTCATGAGGTTCGAGGAAGGATAAAAATAAACTAAACCCTCTAAAATTCATATAAAAATAATCTTTAGGATTTAGAACCTTCAATTTGGCCTTAGAAACCCATTTTGACCTACAAAGAGAACCTTGCCCAATTAATGACTTAATCTGGGTTTTTACGTAAATTGGCCGATCAAAAATGGTCCAACCTAGAAATAAAATTCACCATTAAAATCCTTAGGTTCAAATTAGTCTTTTATAAAAACTTGAGCCTAAGAGGAGACCTCCTTGACAGACTTTGCAATTTGGTCCTCTTCATTTACTTTTTGACCCTTATCTTTCAAAACCCTTGCATTTTGGCCCCCAAATTTTTCGTCGTTCTTTGCAGAACGGTTCCTCATGCAAAACTCTGCGTAGCACCATGCTCCGGCGACTTTGTGCGGAGCATGACGCTGCGCAGAGAGGGGTGACCGCCCTGCAAAGCAAACGCGGGGTTCCTGCGACGTCCTCTGTCGCAAGGACCCAGCCATGCTCTCTGCCGACCCCCATACCTTCCGTGCGAACGTGCAGAAGGTTTGGGTCCCCTCTCCGGCCACGCTCCGGCGAGGCTGGCACGTCGCCATCCCGCGCCTCCCTCTGCGCCAACCCCTTTATAAGGACCGGCGCCCCCTGCCGGTTCCCCTAATCTCTCTTTGACGGAGAACAACCCCCTACTTCATCTCCTCCTCCGTCAGACAGCCCGCAGCTTCCAGTGACCTCCTCTTCCTCCACGTCGCTTTGCTTCCTTACCTGCAGCAGGGTTGTCCTAGCCCTCTCGTCTGTGCCATGCTGCACCCGCCGGCACCCTCCGCCTGCTTCCTCGTCGCCACACTCCTCCTCCAAGGTCCTTTCTTCCCCAGCTCCAGCAGGTACGAGTTGGTGGCTCCACCCTCCCCCTTCGTCCAAAACCTAGGTAATTAGCATCCTCTCCTCCTCCCTTACATTGTCCCTCTCTCAATTTGTCTTTTCGCCTCACCGCACACGACTTCCACCCCCGCCTGCTCCGTCTCCGACCACCCTCTCCGACGAGCTCATCCCACCTCCACAAACCTTCTCACCCCTCGCCGACTACCCTAAAAGCTTCCCCTCACTCCACTCAACAAATCCCCCCTTTCCATCCACTGCCAGATACCACCCGACGACCCCCCGAACAGACCCATCTCTCCGGCCACAATTCGACCTAGGGCTACCACCGTACGTCGCCTCACGCCTCGCCACCACCCGTACTGCCTTCGCCACACTCCGGTGAAGCTCCCTGCATCCTCTGATTGGGCTGATAGGCCGTATTCTTGTTTTCAGGTCAACGACCCTTCACCGCCATTACCGAGCTTCTGGAGCTCCTTCACCTGCAGCTGCAGGTGCCCTCTCGCCCAGGCTCACGCCCCAGGACGCGCGGCTTGCCTCCGCGAAGCATCCCAGGCATGCAGCTGGGGCGAAGGCCTCGCATGCCGCTGCGATTGCCTGCAGCTTCCTCAGCTGCAGGCGCCAATTTGGGTGGGACATTGAGTCCCACCTCGGCAGTTCTGGAAGCATCGTAGCCAAATAAATGGAAAAAGTGTTGTAGGCATATCGCCTTCGAACATAAGGGTTAGGTAACTCACGCACGCCACGCGCCACGCGCTCGCCTTCACCCGCGGTCACGCCCTGTGGGTCTGGGCCAAATCCAATTACCCTAACCCGCGCACTCCTCGCCCACCACCGCACGCCGGTGGGCCTGGTCCCAGGCATGATACCCGCACCCGAATACCCGACTCTGGGAGAGCGATCCTATGAGAGAAATCTGAGAGAGAGAGACGCAAGGAAGGGTAGAGGTAGGTTTTGCTTTCTAATCCTTGTGTGAGCGTGCAGGAACAGAAAGAAGAAGAAGGAAGGAAAGAAGAAGAAGGAAGGCGGCCGAAGCCTTAGCCGCTCAGAGAAGAGAGGAAGAAGAAGAAGCAAGAGAGAAGAAACAGAAGAAGAGAAGCATTGTAGCAAACCTACAGTTAAGTCGTCTGACCGAGCAGCGGCCAGAGGAGATAAAGCAAGAGAAGAAAGAAGAAGGCGGAAGAAAAAGAAGTCAGAAGAAGAAGAAGATTGTCACAGCCGCAGAAGAAGAGAAGAAAAAGAAAGAAAGAGAAGAACAAAGAAAGAACAGAAGAAGAAGAAGAAGAAGAAGAACTCTACGGAAGAAAAGAAGAGACACAGCCGTGAACAGAGAAGAAGAGAAAGAAGAAGAAAAGAAGAGCAGCTGAAAGAAGGAGAAGGAAAAGGAGAAGAGAAGAAGAAGAAGCCAAGGCAAGCTCCCTCTCTCTCTTTCTCTCTCTCTCCCTTATTTTTGTAATCTAATAGAGAACCTTTGTATTTCTAGAATTCCAGTAGCTCCCTGAGTTCGACCTCGGGAAAATCATTTCCGAGTAAAAAATTTTGTAATGATAACATGGTAGCTGTCTTATTACTACAACGACTGTAACTTGACATATAACAAACAGCCAGACCGTTGTCATATTCCAAGGGTTTATTAAAGGTCATTTAGTTATTAATGTTTAATAAGTGGGTTCATGTAGACAGAAACGGGTTTTCAAGTATTTCAGGAATTAAATGACATCCGAAACCCTAAAAACAGACCCGCTTAATTAACTGAGGTTCTAGTCAAAATAAAATTCATATAAACCCTCTAAAAATCATATAAATTTATTCTCTAGGGTTTGGAATCTTTGATTTGATCATCTGAACCCGTTTTGACCCAAAATAGAGTCACAGACAGACTATTGCCCTAATTTGAATTTTTACATAAATTACCCAACCAAACGATGCCTAAACCAAAATCCAACTTCACAATTGGATTACTTAGGTCCAAATTAGGTTTGTATAAAAATTTGGACCCAATCAAAGATTGTCTTGACCTAGGTTGCAATTTGGTCTAGTCTGATTTTTTTCTCTCACCCAACCCCTCAACTTTTGAAATTCTTTGCAAATAACCCCTATCTTTGTCGCCTTCTTCGCAAAAAGGTCCCCGTCGCAACCATACCCTACTCCTACAACTCCGACGACCTTCAATCAAAGTTTTCTCCCTTATTTCACGCTCAATCTCTTCCAAATTTGGAAGGAAGATTTCTAAGAGATTTCTCTACAAATCGAACCTATTCGTGGGCTCCAATTCTTTCCCAATCTTTCATGTAAACGCATGAGAGATGTGGGTATCTTGCTCCGGCAAGCTTACCAAGCTTTAAACCCATCCCCATGGCCTATAAAAGGAGTAGGGGCAAGAACCCTAACTCTTTAGCAAGTCTTGGCCTTAGAAACTCCCTCCTCCTCCCTCTTCGGCCAACTTAGGATTTTGCTCTGGCAACTACCTCTGCTCTCCCTCTTCCGACCGTCCAACCATCAAATTGGATGGCCCAACATCCTTCCCTCGTTCTCGCGAACCTCTCCAACCAAAGAGAGGTCGTTCCTCTATCTCACTCGTCGTCGCCGCCTCGCCATCCTCTTCTCCTTCTCCGGCTCCAATCAAGCCACAATCGAAGCTCTTCGGCTCTCCTCCTCATCCCTGAGACCCTCTACCTTTTCCCTTCTCCCTTTACTTCACTTCCCTCTCACTTACACTTACAAACACCCACTGTCTCAACCCTAATGCCTTCACCTTCCTCCTCTCCAGTGAAGCTCCAATGACGCTTATCCACCACGCCACCGCACGAATCTCGCCGCTACCACCCCCATCAGCTTTGCCACAACTCCACCGACTAAAGTCCTAACATAATTCCACCAATTAGCCACTCTACCATCTCCCTGAACACCACCACCTTCTTAGCTCCACCCCGACCACGCCCTATGCACACACACCTCCCCACATCACAAAACCACCAATGCCATGTTCGTCGCGCTTCGGCGGACCTTTTGAGCTGGTTTAACGAGGTCGAAAGACCGCGCTACTCTTTTCAGGTGCCTCACCGGACAGTCGCTGCCGCCACTGCCTTCTCCAGTGTGTTCTTCACCTCCAAGCCTCGTAGCATCCAACTGCAACTCTAGATCAAAGCATACTTAGCCCAGGAAGCTTCCTAGGCAGTCAATTGGGGACACTGACTGCTTCCCCCACACCAATTTGACAAAGAAGCACCTGCAGTCGCACACGCTGAAGCCTCTGTGGGATAGTTCCACATCGTGAAGCGGCACACCTCTTGCAGCACATAAGTTGATTTTCCACCTCAGCCTCGTTACCTTAGTGAGCACGGGGTGAGGTCCCTCTCCACGTGCGCACGCACGCCCTCGCCCGCAACCACACCACATGGGTCTGGGCTTTGAACCGATTACCATATACCTGGATCAGATTAGCATATTTCTGATAGAAGAAAAAGAAAGGGAAAGGAAGAAGAAGAGAGAGAGAGGGGAGGGGGTTTTGCTCTGCTGCCCACCTCTCGACACTTAACAAATTCTGAGGGAGGCCTTTGCCTCTATTAGTGTTGGTTCTAAGCTCTGTTGTGCCTCTCCCTGAGGCTTGAGAAAGAGAGGCCACTGCCTCTATTGCTGGTTCTAAGTGCACTGTGCACTTATCTTACGTGGCATTTGGTTGATTGATACTGTTGAGATATTTGATATTATTGTAATTAGGGTAATTGATGATTCAAATCACCATTTTACCCTAATCTTTTTGCACTATCAACATTTGCTATTATATACATATCATTTGAGTCTAAAACTTTATCATATATTGATATCTTGTGATAGAATTGCAATCTTGAGATTTATTTTGCTACTTGCTCCCAGTGACGACTTTGGATTTTATTCAAGTATAAATTTTATTTGTTTTCACGCTATTACGACTCATACTACATCGCAACGACTTTTAAAAATCGTTTCAGCATGTTCAATATTTTGGTGCCATTGCCGGGGAGCAACACACAATTTGTTCTCTTGATTGCAATATCTGATTTGATACTAACTTGCTCTATCTATTTTGCTGTGATTTGTGCAGGGGAATTTAGCCAAGGAGTAAAATCAACCGCACAACAGCCACTCTAGGGGCTGGTAATCTCATTTTCCATCCTCATTAAGCCCGTGATTCTGAAAAGCTAAAAAAGGAAAAATCAATTAGGATCAACTTGCATTCTATTCTTAGAATAAATCATCATAAGTTGCCTGATTTGATTTGATTTGATTCTTTGTGTAGACAAACCCTAACCCTAATTCTTGCACCTACTTAGGGCTTAAGGTATCTAGGGCTATCAGCTTCTTGCTTGAGCCCTATGTACCACATTTGGAATCAATTAATTGGACCAATTAGAGCCAACTAGGGTTTCCATCTCAAGGTTTCAGAGACACACTTGCTTAAAAAAGAATCAACCTTTCCAAATAATGTGTGCCTAAACCTTGATTGAATCTACCTAATCAAGCAAACCCTAAAATCAGGCTCTAAATCTCACTTGAATCCTAAAAGTGGGACTTAATAATCTCAAAGGACAAACAGGTGAAGTTTACCCATCTTGTGGGGTCAACCAATCTTCAAATTAGGTCACCTTACACAAAAATATCATAAAGCTCAAGTGAAATCCTAAGCACCCACTCTCTAAACTTAAAATTGGTAGACTTAAGAGGTCAAGTCACCATTCTAGTCTACCTGGATCAACAGTGATAAGGAAGGTTGGGTGGGGGAAACCCTGTAACCCATGGGGGCGCTCTACCGTGTAGGGGTCTTTATGGGACTCTCCCTTCCTGTCTGTCCAAGTAATTCTCAGGTGGACGATTGATCTAGGGGTATCATCCACACCAAACCTCTATAGCCGTCCAAAAATCTTTGGGTGTCTTGATTGGGTCCATCGCACATTCTATTCCTTGTCTACTCCATCATTGAATGTTTGTGAGGAGGTCCTTAAGACAACCCTTGAGGCCTTCATTAGCTATTTACTCCCATCGAGGCCAAGCCTCGACTTCCCTTTTTGTGCAACCACCCGACCACATTGACATATCTTCTGATTCATTTAAGCCTAGATCTCCTTCATCCATACTCATGGAACAAGCAGCAGAAGAAGAAAATAATCTCCAGAATCAGCTTCAGCACCTCAACAATCTATTCCAAGCTAATGTAAACACATTTACACTACTTAAAATGTCTATTTTTGCATGTTCTTAAGCATAGGATTGCATTTCATGATATAAATATTGCATAACATGCATCATCTTGCATTTAGAGTAGTTTGAATAAAATGGAGGTTAATTGTCTCCTTTTCTGTGCTTGGACAGGGCAAACATTTTATCGAGGCCTCGGATCAAAGATCCAACCGTATGGATGTGATCAGGGCGGCGATTGGAGTTCAACGACTCTAAGATCGCCCTGATCAGGCATCCGTAGCATCAGATAGTGACCGGGGAACCCTAGAAGATCAAGGGCCAGGATGGTGAAAATTCGCACTTCAGATGACAAATCTGACTGCACGGATGAATTCGGATCGACGATCATAGCCAAACGATGCAAAATCGAGTCAATCCGACATCCGTGGCACCATCTACAACTTCCAGAAGATGGACAGCCAAGATGGCACCACGTGGCGCCATCTCGACCGCCTAAACGGCCGCACGCATTCTACGAAGGCCCCACACCCGGCCGCTCTCCGCCGTTGGATCTTGATCCAACGGCAGTGGTCGGCCACACCTAAAAGCATCCGCTCGACCATCCGCGCCGCATAGCGCAGCGGTCGAGCGCGCTTTCGCTAGCGGCGGGCGCGAGTTCGAGCCACAGCGAGGGGCTGGGAGGCGCGCGCAATTGAGGCGCGTGGAGCGTCAGATGGAGATCCAATGGCTGCGCGCGCCCGATAGCGCCGACGTGCTATTACACGCGCGGCATGGACGCGCGATCGCACGCAGATGGGCGCGCAGCGCAGCGGGTGGAGGTGCGTCTTAAGCCGTCCGATCTCGCGATCGGACGGCTGAGAATCAATGAACGTGCGATGGCGTTGAGCGCGCGGGCAGCTGAAGCGGCGCGCGTGGGTGCGGAAGCTACGCCCACGTTGGGGCTTTAGTGACGGATTTATCCGTCACTAAAGACCCCTCATTTATTATTTTGAAGTTGTAATGTCCATTTTGCCCCCACTCCTTGCAACTATAAAAGGAGACCCCCTCCATATGAAATTCTCATCCCTTCCTTCTCCTCTCTACCCCTCCAAAGCTCAAGAGAAGCTTGTCCCACACCCAAGATATTTCTTACGAGATAAAGTCCAAATTTTCATTCCCTTGCGGAAGTGGATCCCGCGACGACGACGGCGTGCTGCTTCGTTCCCGTTCTTCTGCTTCGTCCTGCTTCGTTCCCCTTCGTCCAGGCGTCGTCCCGTCCGGCTCGTCCTCCAAGCAACCATCGAGCAGGATTTCTCTCTCCCTATTCTTTTTACTGCTTTCTAGTATAGATTTACTACTTTCTAGTGTAGTTTTGCTCGTCCTCCAAGCAATTGTCGAGGAGGATATTTCTCCCTCCATTCTTTTAATGCTTTCTAGAGTAAATTTATTACTTTCTAGTGTAATTGTTTTATATTTTCTAGTTGTAATGAACAATCTCCTCAATGATAAATTCCTTGTTTATTCCATATCTCATTTTGATTTCTCTGTGTAATATTCTCTTTCTCTCTTACTCTCTCTCTTCTATTTATTGTAAATAATTAGATAGTTCTAAATTGAATTATTCCGTGACAAATAAAAAGAAGCGCGTAGTTTTTAAATCAAACGTCCGCCTCCCTGTGTTCGACCTGGAATTTCAATTTTTGTATAAATTTTATTTGTTGAATACGAATTCTTCGCTTTCAAGCTACAATGACAGGTTTTCCAAAATCAAACACGTTAGCGTAGCGTTTCGTAGCGTTCAACATTTTGGCGCCGTTGCCGGGAAGGCGACGATCTTTGATTTCTCTTCGTGTTTTGTAACTTACAAATCATTTACCTCACTTTTCTCCTTTCTTATTGTAATTGCAGGTACTCTTTTGAGGCGAGCAAAAGCGGTAGATTGGACTAAAGTGCTGTGTAAGGTTTTGTAAGTTATCCCCATTCTTTCCCCCTCCATAGATTTCATTCGCCACATTGAACCCAAATTCCAATTAACCTAGGTGTTTGCATAAATCCTAGGAATAGTTTGGTTGTTTGGATTCTCACTCACATTCATTCCACCTTCATTTATATAAAAAAATAAAAAAAATAAAAAGATAATTTTGTGGGGCAATTTTCAAATAACACACAACGTACACCCACATTCAAAGGCACTTAACTAAATTGATTTGTTTCTACTCAACCGAGTTCTGATCTGTGGAACCAGTACACATAAAGCAACACATAAAAGAGTAGAAATCATTCTAGGTTAACCATCTTTGTGTGCCTAACTTAGTGGTGCATATGTGGCCAGTTGTTTGAGTTGTTTGGGCCACACCACTTCAATTAAATTCAACCCATCAAGTAGCTGCCACTTAGGTTCAACTCTTAGGGATTTACCAGGCACTCCACATTCTTTTTAAGCCTTAAAGGAAAACATCTTCACCTGTACTTGTAAAACTTGGTGTGCCAATGAAACTTGTTTGAAAATACCTAAAGTTGAATCTTAAAAGCTACTAAGCAAGATTTGAACCTTAAAATTCACCACATCAAAAATAATCTTGCTTGAAAATCACTGGTTGTGCACGCACACACAAATCAATCAATTATTAAGGGCACAACCCATTTAAAGGACCCATCACATTCCAAAGCACATTCAAACCTAGCCCTAAATAAAACAGAGTAGACGTTGGCCTTAAGGATTGAACTCGCTCTTCAGAACTCAGAACGAGATTATTTTCGATTAGTCTATTTCTATTGTTCAATCTGATGTCTAGCTACGGGAGCAGAGTCAAACGATCGCGGCTAGGGGGTACACTAGGAACCGGAGGCGCAAGCCAAAGGAAGAACCTTCTCCCCAGTCCCTCCTAACTGGTTGGATTGAACAGACAGAAGTAGATCAAATCGTTCCTTTATCTCAAGACGGGTTTTGGGAGTCTGTAGGTCTGTAGGCTAACCCATTTAAGGACAGGTTTGATTGTTTGTATTGCAGGGCACCTTTCTTCCTCCCGTGTCTCATGAATCCTTCCACATATTTCACGCATTCCCGCTCTTTCCCTCCTGTTGTGAATTATCCTCAACATGACGATTATCCCAACTCGTACTATAATCAACCATCAGTTAGTTGGGATAATTCGGATTGGGGATACAATTCTGGACCCCCGTGTTTAGGGTCTAACCCTAAACACTTTCATTCTGATTTCTATCCTTCTTAGAGCTACATCGATTATAGATCGTCTTCCTTTCATAAACAGCCTAATACGATCTACAATCAAGAAGGATACACCGATTCTTACCCATCCTCTGATTTCACTGCCTTTAGGTCATCACCATCTTTTCAACAATCTGAAATGACCTATTATCAGGAAGGGTATAACGAATCTCAATTCGTTAATTCCCCTGCGTTGAGCCCAAACCCGCCCAACCTTGAACCAACTCATTTGGTTCAGGTTAACCAGGTTCAAGATAAGGTTCTGGCTAACTTGAGGAATATCATTCAATCTTTAGAAGTTCAGCCAATACCTTGCATTAAGAGATTGGAGCCCCTGATTGAAATGATTGATGATTTGAATAAGTCTTTGTTAGATTGGCTCCAGGATGTTAAGGATAAGAACCTGGGTGAGTTTCTACTTGGGAAATTAGCGAAATTGAGGATGAGATTCGTGGTTGCTTTGATTCAATCTTGGAATAATTCCCAGGATGAACCCTCTTCAGGAAAGCCAATGACAGAACCCGCTCAGGCACCTGTTGGGGGGGACACGTGTTACGAGGCTAACCAAATTGAATTAAAACAACCAATTAAGGATGATCTGATTTCTTCACCTGAGATCCCTGAGCCGGGTTACGAGAAAACATAAGTCTCCTTGGAACAGAAAGTGTCAACTGATTTTGGGACATACATTGATACGGATCCTGATGGTGAAGATTCAAGTTGCGAAGTCTCACGTGAGTTTTCTGAACATGATTTCTGTGAGACGATTGGGCCTGAGGAATCTGATAGATCATTTGATAGCCCAATAACTGAGGAAACTGATCTTAGGGCACACATTACAGATCCAGGATTACATTTTCTGGATGAATCAATTCAATGCCCTGATTATCAGTTACACCCCGTTGAGCTTATCGATAATTCTGTTTCTGAGATAATTAGACCCAAGTCAATTCTGATTCTGCCACATCATTTAGACTTGGAGATTTCAAACGGGGTGATTAACATGCAAGAGGTCTCGGAATTTAACATTCGGAATGAGGAGGATAGGAGCTGGGAAATTCTGATTTAGGAAGTTAATTTTGGAGGAAATGGAAGATTGAGTCGAAGGGTTCCTTTTAAGCTGAAGCCATCAAATCAAAACCCTTACAACATTTGTTTCGAGGATGTCAAACTCAAGCACACATTCAATGATTATCCTTTTGAGCTTCAATTCTTTGTAACCCGACTTTTTGGTCTTGGGTTGCATCCTCATAAATCGCAGGCCCAACCCCGCTTGCATTCTGATTTTAGGTTTTGGGTAATTTTTATCCAGAACCTAAGATATTCTCGATTATGGGGTGTGGGTCTGCACCACAATCTGGTCCACATCTGTGGACCTCTGTTGACAGGTCAGAGGATTCTTCTGTTTATTTTAATTCTGACCTGCACTTGTGAATTCTTCATTTCTTTTGTTTGTATAGTGTGCCTAGCTGAAGGCACTAAACTCAGCACATATATAGTTTTTTTTCGTTTTCATTTCGGAGCGGACCTGACATTCACGCAATTCAAGTGCTTTCTACGTTTTTCCACTCTGTTTTATATCTTTTTAATACAATGAGGACATTGCATTAGATAGCCATGGGGGGGTGGATATTTATCTCTGAATTCATTCGTCAGCTCCGTAGATTTCTTTTATTTTCTTTTATAAAAAAAAAAATTGAAATTCGGAAAGAGAATTTGGGTTTAAGAAAATTTTCAATCTTAGGAAATACTACATTATGATTTGAACACAAAGACCCTTCAGGTCTTTGGACTTAATTAGCCTGTGTATCCACTAAAATGTGGATTTGTCTTTAAGTCATCGCCATCTTAATTCTATTATAATTGGAATAAATAAGTTTGGGTGATAAGTACACGACTTATCAACCCGCCCTCTGATTTGGGGGAATTTTGCGTCTTAAGCATCTACACACTTTCTTTGCACTGATTCGTTGTTCGGCAATTCTAACGGAAATTGGGTAGCTAATGAACCTTCGAGGGTGATATGGCTGGCAAGTTATCGTGGGTAACAGCCCATAGGTAGGTTGTCCAGAGCCCAGTCACTAGACCTTTCTCTTTTTCCTACCCTTAGGTAAATTTTAGACCAGGGAAGCCACCTACTTAAAAAAAGAAAAAAAAAATCAAAAAGAAAAGGAGAAAAGAACAAAAAGAAATAAGCCACACTTCGCCGCACGAGTATGGCTAGTAAGTTGTCGGTGGTAACAGCTCATTGATCAGTTATCCAGAACCCAGCTCAGTAAATGCACTAAAAATTTTCAAAACACTTAGGAAGAAGCGGAGAAGTAAAATAAACCGGGGAGATATACACTGGATTCACCCTTGTGTTGACCCCGTAAAAAATAAAAGTAGGGAGAAAGCTACCGGTTGTAAAGATACACCTTTAGGCAGAAGTCTTTTTGAGGTCACCTAGAGGCGTAGAAATCCGAAGTCCGTTTTAATTACCGATCAACGAGTCTATCACAATCACAATAAGATGCTTAAAGCTTAGGGTTCTCATCAAATCTTGGGTGAGTTGAATGGCCGTAGAAAGTCACTTTTAACCCCTAAAATTTGAAAATCCAGAAAAATTAGAAAAGAGTAAAAAGAAAAAGAAATTTTTCTTTGAATAAGGCGAAGGTTTGAGGTGGTCTGCATTTTGACTAATACCCAGGCACTGTTGTGTCTTTGAAAGTTCAGTTCCTAAGTAGACAATTTCTTAATGATTGAAAATAACTCAGGTCCAAATAATCCAACCTAATTCTTTTATAAATAGCATATAGTTTTTGCCAGGGACTAACAAAAGATAGACATGGGGGTATGATGTAAACACATTTACACTACTTAAAATGTCTATTTTTGCATGTTCTTAAGCATAGGATTGCATTTCATGATATAAATATTGCATAACATGCATCATCTTGCATTTAGAGTAGTTTGAATAAAATGGAGGTTAATTGTCTCATTTTCTGTGCTTGGACAGGGCAAACATTTTATCAAGGCCTCGGATCAAAGATCCAACCGTATGGATGTGATCAGGGCGGCGATTGGAGTTCAACAACTCTAAGATCGCCCTGATCAGGCATCCGTAGCATCAGATAGTGACCGGGGAACCCTAGAAGATCAAGGGCCAGGATGGTGAAAATTCGCACTTCAGATGACAAATCCTACCACACGGAAGAATTCGGATCAACGATCGTAGCCAAACGACGCAAAAATTGAGTCAATCTGACATCCGTGGCACCATCTACAACTTCCAGAAGATGGACGGCCAAGATGGCACCATGTGCGCCATCTCGACCGCCCAAATGGCCGCACGCATTCTACAAAGGCCCCGCACCCACCCGCTCTCCGCCGTTGGATCTTGATCCAACGACTGTGGTCGGTCGCGCCTAAAAGCGTCCGCTCCACCATCTGCGCCCCATAGCGCAGCGGTTGAGCGCGCTTTCGCGAGCAGCGGGCACGAGTTCGAGCCGCAGCGAGGGGCTGGAAGGTGCGCGCAATTGAGGGGCGTGGAGCGTCAGATGGAGATCCAACGGCTACGCGCGCCCGATAGCGTCGACGCGCTATTACATGTGCAGCATGGACATGCGATCGCACGCGGATGGGCGCACAGCGCAGCGGGCGGAGATGCGTCTTAAGCCGTCCGATCTCGCGATCGGACGGCTGAGAATCAATGAACGTGCGATGGCGTTGAGCACGCAAGCAGCTGAAGCGGCGCGCGTGGGCGCGGAAGCTACGCCCACGTTGGGGCTTTAGTGACGAATTTATCCGTCACTAAAGACCCCTCATTTATTATTTTGAAGTTGTAATGTCCATTTTGCCCCCACTCCTTGCAACTATAAAAGGAGACCCCCTCCATACGACATTCTCATCCCTTCCTTCTCCTCTCTACCCCTCCAAAGCTCAAGAGAAGCTTGTCCCACACCCGGGATGCTTCTCGCGAGATAAAGTCCAAATTTTCGTTCCCCTTCGGAAGTGGATCCCGCGACGACGACGGCGTGCTGCTTCGTTCCCGTTCTTCTACTTCGTCCTCCTTCGTCCTGCTTCGTTCCCCTTCATCCAGGCGTCGTCCCGTCCGACTCATCCTCCAAGCAACCGTCAAGGAGGATTTCTCTCTCCCTATTCTTTTTACTACTTTCTAGTGTAGTTTTGCTCGTCCTCCAAGTAATCGTCGAGGAGGATATTTCTCCCTCCATTCTTTTAATGCTTTCTAGAGTAAATTTATTGCTTTCTAGTATAATTGTTTTATGCTTTCTAGTTGTAATGAACAATCTCCTCAATGATAAATTCCTTGTTTATTCCACATCTCATTTTGATTTCTCTGTATAATATTCTCTTTCTCTCTTACTCTCTCTCTCCCTCTCTTCTATTTATTGTAAATAATTAGATAATTTTAAATTGAATTATTCCGTGACAAATAAAAAGAAACGCATAGTTTTTAAATCAAACGTCCGCCTCCCTGTGTTCGACCCGAAATTTCAATTTCGGTATAAATTTTATTTGTTGAACACGAATTCTTCGCTTTCAAGCTACAACGACAGGTTTTCCAAAACCAAACACATTAGTGTAGCGATTCGTAGCGTTCAACACAAGCCTTTTTGAATCCACCACAATGTCCTATGATGTGAGATCATTACAATCCCGCTGCGGTGGTAATCGAACCTCGAGTCTAAATCCCGGCTAGAGGTCCTGATAATGAACTTAAGCCCAATATGATTCATGCTATTCCTAAATTCCATAGGATTAATTCTGAAGATCCCTTCCAGCATATCAAGCAACTCAAGCATCTGGTCCAAACCTTCAGGTCAGAAGCTCAGAATCGGGATATCTTGCTCATTAAAATGTTCTCCTTCTCCCTCATGGACAAGGCCACTCACTGGTACCAAACTCTGACTCGTCCAATCAACACATGGGTGGTGCAAACTCGAATAGATCTTATTAATATGGTGAAATTATCGTTGAAATTAGTATAATGAGTTAACCTAAATCGAGTCTACACCAGTTTCACAAAATTTTTAACCTGGCCTACTTGATTTTATCTTGGTCACTTTTAGGCCAAGGGTTGATCTCAGGGAAGCAGGGATTAGGAGATCAGGGAGTTTCTACGTCTTTCCTAAAATGTATCTCTTCCTTACGTTTATTATGTTTTTGGTTTTTCTACTTTTAAGATTTTTTGTGATAATGTTGTTCTTAAGGCACATCCTCAAAAATGAAGTCCTTGGCCTTGAGCCAAATAATCCTTCGCTAGAGCCAAATGGTCCTTAGCTACAAGCCAACTTAGGGTTCCAAAATCGATCTTGTTACTCACAAGATCAAGTACCTGTAAGACAAGAATTATCTTTTCTTTTTTATACTTTTCTGTTGTCTTTTTTAATAGCAAGAAATAAAAGACAAATGAAAGCAAACTAAATTGCAAGGAAAGAAATGAAAAGAAATACTTAGCTTAATATATATGTGTGTGTGTGTAGTAGATATAGAATATGTATATATAGTTATATATTATATAGATAGGGGTGGAGGTGGAAATGGAGATGGAATGTAGCACGGTGTCAAGTTGGTCCACGTCTAGTAAGACGCAACCAACAAGACTAAGTATCGTGTGGAGTGTGGAGCGAGTGTGTGTGAGTGTGGGTGAAGCGCTTGCTTTGCGCAGGTATCGGGAAATATTGGCAACTATTGTGAATATCTCCGCGATACGATGCGCAGTGAAAAAGTGAGTGCGCGAGTATGTGAGTAGTGGATGTGTGTATGGGAAAATGCGGATATGTGGATATATAAGTATGTATGTATATATATATGTATCTATAACTATATAGATATATATATGTATAGGAATATATATATATATATATATGTATGTATGTATGTATATTTAGGTACATATAGTTATTTAAGGGTGAAAGTGTGTGAGTATATATATATGTAAATGTATGCGTGTAGGCGCATGAGTGTCTGTGTGTGTGTGAGAGAGAGTGAGAGTGAGGGTGAGCAGTTTAAGGTGTTTGGAGGGCTGGAGCGTCGTCTAGAGAGAGAAAGTGGGTGTGTATGAAGAGCGCATGCGCGCTGGTGCGAGGAAACACGCAGCGCACAAGGGCTGCACGCGGGTGCGGTGGTCCAGACGTGCGGGTGCAGGCGACCGGCTGGAACAGGTCACGCGAGGAGAGAGAGTGCGTGTGGTCACTGGATAAGTGAGAAACGAGCCAGTTGCGCACTGTAGCTACGTGAGGTCGCAACTACAATGCCGACGGTAAAAAGCAACCGACTTTGTAACTGCGCAACCCACTGTGTAGCGCGCGGGGAGGTGCGATAGGGCGCACAGAGAAGGGCGAGGACCGGTAGTGGACGTGCGCAGAGCACGCGGAAAGGTTACCTGAGGCGCGCAGAGGTGGCTGAGCATGCACAGTGGCTGTGCATGAGCTTCAAAGCTTGAAGCTCTACTGCTCTAATGGCGACGGAGAAGAAATTGCAAACAAAAAAATGAAAAAGAAAGAAAATGCAAACAAAGAAAACAAACAAGAATCCACCACGCCCACCTGCTCACGACGGAGCTGGGCGGTGGTGGAGCTCTGATGTAAACACATTTATTGAGGGTAAAATGCCTATTCATGCATGTTCCTAGGTTTAGATTTGTATTTCATGTTATAAATACTGCATAGCATGCATCATTCTACATTTAGAGTAGTTGTATATAATTTAGTTTAATTTCACCCTTTTTGTGGTTAGGAGAGAAGGATATTTATTTCAGAGCCTCGGATTGACGATCCGACTATACAGATCTGATCAAGACGACGATCGGAGTCCCATAGCACCATATGCTGTCCGAGGAAGATCAACGGCCAAGGGACTAGGAGACATAATTCGGAGCGTCAAATGATAAATCCGACCACGCAGATGGATTCGAGTCGACGATCGCATCCTAACGACACAAAAATTGATTCAATCCGACTTCTGTAGTCGCCCCTAAAACAAGAAGATGGACAGCCCAAACTCTGCCACAGGGCTAGCCCAAGCCACCAACGGACATAGCACCACATGCGTCTGCAGATGAGCATACGCACTGCGCAGCACAGCGCAGCGCCAGTGCGTGGGCGCGCGCACATGGCAAGGCAGGAGCGCAACGCTGGCTATGCGTGAGCTGGACCTACAGCGACTCATGAGCTGGATTTACAGCGACACTTACAACCGTCGCTAATTCTTTATGCGCTAGCAAAGCCAACTTTTGGTGTGAGTGGGCATGAGCTGCCTACAGCGACTCTTCCAACGACGGCCTAGATGTCATTAATGGTCCCATACCTATTTTTGCCTCTTCTCCTCCACTATAAAAGGACCTACACCCCCTCCCTTCCAAGCCATCTCTACTTACTCTACTCCCACCTACTCCCAAGCTCTAGCAAGCCTACCAACGCTCCATTAGAGCTTGTTCTCAAGCTCCCGAGGCTCCTATTAGTGTAGCAAACCTCTACCCCACCAAACATTCCTCCAACTTCCCATCCCCCTTCATAGGTCGCCTTAGAGCCATCCTCCCATCTCCATTCCGATAGCAGATCATCTCCGTCTTCCCACCTCCATTCAAGAGCCATGCCGAAGCTTTCCTCGACCCGACGTCCTCCTGCATCTCACCTTCGTCATCCCGCTCCTCACCTCCTTCGTCTGAGCTTCCGCTTGGCATCGTCGTCTTGCCGAACAGCCAATTTGAGAGATTTCCTCTCACCCCCCTCTCTTTTTATGCTTTCATAATAGATTGTAATAGACATTGGATTGATATATATACCATTTTCATTCCACATCTCTATCTTGTGATACGTTTGATTGTTTCTTCTTACAAAAATACAAAAAAATAACAAAACCCTAAAATACCAAAAAGAAACGAATCGAAGTGCGGTTTTCATGTAAAGTAAACGTCGCCTCCTTATCTTCGACCCGGGACTCCCTTGGAGTTTCGGTATAAATTTTATCTGGTCGACGTGTTTTGCAACTACGACGACGGGTTACTTGTAACCCCGATTTCCAACACGTGAAACACGCCCGACCATTTTGACGCCGTTGCTGGGGAGGCAACAGAATTTACTTTATTGTTTAGTGCGTTTCTTTGCATTTACATAGCACTAACCCTACTTATCTTTGATCTACTGTCTTGTAGGTACCTTAGCATGGAGATCCAAGTGCGGTGACCAGACTAAAGTGCGCGTAGAGTGTTTTGTAAGTGTCCCCCACACCACCCCCACCTTAGTTTTCAATCCATAACCTAATAACTCAAACCCAATCAACTTAGGTGCCTTTTATAAACCCTAGGATAGATTTGGTTGTTTGTTCGCCACCTCCACTCACCTCTCCATCCACATAAAAAAAAAAAAAAGTGTTATCTGATTGTGGGGTTTTCTAAAAGCTACACACTTAACACCCACAACTTCTTATCCTAAGGCGCACAATCACTTTGATTCTAACACTTAACCGGGATCTGACCTGTGGATACGGTACACTTCAACTAAATACACATAAGTGAGTAGAAATCTGAATAGGTTAAGCATTCTTGTGTGCCTTAACTAAGTGGTGTAATAGGCCAATTGATTGAGCTGTTTGGGCCGCACTACTCAATCTAAAACTAATCCATCAAGTAGCTTGCCACTTAGGGTTGATTCTTAAAGCTGAACCAGGCACTCCACATTATTTTTGATTTTTAAAGGAACATATCATCACCCGTGCTTTCAAAACTTGAAGTGTTCTACTAAACCTTGATTGAACCAACCTAAGAATTAAACCCTAAAAGCTACTAAATAAGGTTAAATCCTAAAAGGCACATCATCAACTAACCTTATTTGAGAACCCTGGTTGTGCACGGACACACATTTTAACTGATCGTTAAGGGCACAACCCATCTAAAGGGCCCATCACATTCCTGAAGCACCATTGTCCTAAGCCTAACTAAAATTGATTAGACGTTAGCCCTAAGGACTGGTTTGCTCATCGGGATCCAGATTGAGATTGTTCACGATTAACTTGCTATACTAGTTAATCTAATGTCTAGCTAGGGGAGTAGCGTCAAATGACCGTAGCTAGGGGGTACACTAGGAACCGAAGGCGCAAGCCAAAGGAAGAACCTTCTCCCCAGTCCCTCCTTCTAACTAATTGGATTGCCTAGGCATAAGTAGAGTAAATCGTCCATAATCTTAGGACGGATTCTGAGAGTTTGTAGACCTTTAGGCTACTCAACCTAAGGACAGGCTTGCATTTTGTATTGTATGGCTCCTTCTTTCTCTTTTGATTTCCCTCCTTACTTCACCATGTACCCTTCCACATCTTACACACATTTCCAATCCAATCCTCCTACCACCACTTATCCCCAAGATGATTATTATTCCGACTTAACTTGTAATCACCCATCCATTAGTCGGGATGACTTTGATTAGGGATACGAATCCGGACCTCAGTGTCCAGGGCCTAACCCTGGATAACAAGACTATGATTACTATCCTTCCCAAACCTACAATGATTATAGATCTCTATCCTTTGATGACAAAACCAACCCGATCTACAATCAGGAAGGATATGTTGATTATAACACCTACCCTACCCAGTATTCCATTGAAAATAGGTCATCACCATTCTTTAAACAACCTGAGACGACCTACTGTCAAGGAGGAACCCGAGAACCTCGACATCTTAACTCCTCTAAATTTAACCCAAACCCACCCAAACCTGAATTGAACCGGTCGGTTCAGGTGAACCTGATCCAAGATAGGGTGTAGGCTAATTTGAGGAACACCATACAATCTTTAGAAGCCCAACTAACATCATGCACTAAAGCATTGGAGCCTATGATAAAAATGATTGATGAGCTGAATAGCTCTTTAGTGGATTTACTCCAAGTGAGCCTATGATTTACAGCGACGCTCACAGCTGTCACTAATTCTTCGCACTCTAGCAAAGCCAACTTTGGGCGTGAGCAGGCATGAGCTGCCTACAGCGACGCTTCCAGCGACGGCCTAAATGTCACTAATGGTCTCATACCTATTTTTTCCTCTTCTCCACTATAAAAGGACCTACACCCCCTCTCTTCCAAGCCATCTCTACCTACTCTGCTCCCACCTACTCCCAAGCTCTAGCAAGCCTACCAACACTCCATTAGAGCTTGTTCTCAAGCTCCCGAGGCTCCTATTAGTGTAGCAAACCTTTGCCCCAGCAAATATTCCTCCAACTTCCCATCCTCCTTCATAGGTCGCCTTGGAGCCGTCCTCCCACCTCCATTCCGATAGCAGATCATCTCCGTCTTCTCACCTCCATTCCGGAGCCATGCCAAAGCTTTCCTCGACCCGACGTCCTGCATCTCACCTCCATCGTCCCGCTCCTCACCTCCTTCGTCTGAGCTTCCGCCAGGCGTCGTCATCTTGGTGAACAGCCAATTCGAGAGATTTTCTCTCACCCCCCTCTCTTTTTATGCTTTCATAATAGATTATAATAGACATTGGATTGATATATATACCATTTTCATTCCACATCTCTATCTTATGATACGTTTGCTTGTTTCTTCTTACAAAAATACAAAAAAATAACAAAACCCTACAATACCAAAAAGAAACGAATTGAAGCGCGGTTTTCATATAAAGTAAACGTCGCCTCCCTATCTTCGACCTGAGACTCCCTTGGAGTTTCGGTATAAATTTTATCTGATCGACGTATTTTGCAACTACGACGACGGGTTACTTGTAACCCCGATTTCTAACACGCCCAACCAAGCTCACAGTGGTGGTCTGAGACCACTGTGAGCTCTCTCCTACACACAGTGTACCCCTTCTCAACTTGTGAGAAGAGATGTTGTGTATGGAGAGGGAGAGGGAGAGAGAGTGGCCGACGGGTGTGTGTGATGTTGTGTGTGTTGTGTGCGCAAGTCTAAGGGTGTATATGTGGGTGGAGACCAGCTGTGCAGCAGGGGAGGGTGCATGGACTTTTACAGAAGGAGTGCACGCCTCTCGCCATGTGCAGCAGGGAAGGGTGCATGGCGACGTGCACAGTAGCCGTGAAATCAAAAAAATGAAAAATGGCGAAATTGCAATGCAACACACAATGAAGATGTTAATTATAGAAGTGGATTGAATAGCCATTTATTCTCATTCTCTTCCCCTCTTTAAAAATGCATGCAAGTGTATATTTACAAATGCAAGTATGGCTACATAAGATGCATGGGTAATGCTAGGAAATAACATAAGATGGCATATTTATTGGCGTAACTTGCTGTGTAATAATGGGCTGAACTACAATCCGAATTCCTGAAAAAGTTGTTCCCTGTTGGTCGGACAAATGCTCTGGGCACCAGATCACACATTTCACGCAGCAAGTAGGAGAACCGCTTCATGAGGCATGGGATCGTTTTTTGGATCTCATGCGAAAGTGCCCCCACCACAGAGTTCCTAAATAGGAACAAGTCCAGTCTTTTTTACCAGGGACTCCATGAGGATATTCGATTGTTCATCAATGCAACCTGTGGAGGAAACATCACGGGTCAGCACGAAGACACCATGTGGGAGATTCTCGAGAACATGTGCGAGAACTCCATCAATAATGAATCCATGGGCATGTTCGACCAGACGACTGCCCGTACATTGACGAATCCGTAGGGAGCACATGAGACATAAGTCCTGTCCTCTTCCATCGACTTGAAGTTAATGGCCATTCGTCTGGACAAGGTCTCTATTCTTAAGAAAAAGGTGGATGAGTTGACTCGACATCTGCAGTGAGCCACCTCTGCGCAAAACCCGTTCGCACAACCGCCCTCTGAGAGGGAGGCTATGCACAACATCTATCTCCGACCTTCTCAGGAGATGGATCCATACCCCCTATAGGATCTAAAACTAGAGGAATATGACTATCTACGTACACAAATACTTAAGCACAATGTCAGTAATAACAAGAAGATTTGCACGATCAATTCAAACTACAAAGGACACAAAATGTATAGTGGTTCCCCTCCTTTGGGTACTCCACTACCTTAGCCTCCCAGCTTAGGGTTTTTAACTCGATTCCCTCAACCCCGAGGAGATCAATTTACTAACCGAGGTAATTAACGAGTTACCTTAACCCAAGTACAAAAATGGGTTTGTTACAACCCAATGAGCAAATGCTCAAGAACAAATGAAATACAGATGTAAGAAAGAAAGATCTTACAACTAAATTCCTGAGCCTCTCAACAATATATAAAATAATATTATCAATTTGAGAGCCTAGTAAAGATGTGAATGCCTTGAGAATGCGTGAACAAAACACGTCTATGTGTTTGCTAAACCCGTAGCGAGATTGAAAAGCAGCAAACTATTTCTTCCTCTTTGAATACGATGGAATGTATGAAATATAGCTCTAGGATTATTTTCTTATCTCTCTTGTATCTCAAGTGTACAAACAAAGAGTCCTAGGGTCATTTTATAGAGTTTAGGATCTCATGAATTCGTCTACTAGACGTTGGGATTTAATTCCCAACATTCACATTGACAAAATAAAATTTCTAGCCGTTCTATTTTGAGCCAATGGCTAGTAGGTACCGGTACTAAAGTACTTGTACTGGTACTAGCAGCTCACTACCACCAGTACATGAGTCCTGGTACTAGTACTCATCATTGGTACCGGTACTTGTGACCCCCCAGGTTTGAAATGCCTTGGGCACAGTAACCTACCTGTATCGATACTCATCATGGGTACCGGTACTTGTAAGGTTCAGGCCAGAAATAGGGCTTCAACCTATGGCCAACATGTACCGATACTCATGGTTGGTACCGGTACTTGTTATTCACAGTTTGAGATGAATTCTCAAACATGTACCTTGCAAATACCAGTACTGATGAACAGTACCGGTACTTGCCTACAAGTACCTGTTTTAAGTATTTTAATTCATTACGTACTTTGAAAATGTTCGCAATATAAATCCTAATTTATCTCTAATTGATTTTACGATCTAAGTTATGATTCTTTGTTAAGAGGCATATACAATCTATAAATATAAAATCTAAACTAAAGAAACTAAAGGTCGAAGAAGATCTTCTCCTCCTCGACTCTTCCTTGTCATCTTGCCTCCTTCTTATCATGATCTTCTCCTTTTCATCAAGCCTCCATCATTTCCTGTTTGCCTTGCTTCTTCACCTAAATTTGAAAAACACTTAATGGCAAACATTAATCCATAATAATTTTGTTAACACCAAAACAAGATGTGGAACAAGGTTCCAACACCCCTGTCTGATTTAGGGTTCGGAGGAAACTCTAGATCTACCTACTCAAGTTGGGGGAACTCTGAACCCTCGTCTTCTAATTTCTCCGAGGTTCCTCAGACCTGTGAGGACCTCAACGCCATCCAAAATGATCCATTCTCAAACAACTACAACCCTACATGGCGTAATCATCCTAATTTTACGTGGTCAGGGAACAATCAAAATCAAAGACATCAATATCAGCCCCGACCACAAGTTTCTCGTCCATATCAGCCACCTCAGCCTCGACCCAACCTAACTTACCAAATCAGGCCAACTCGAGAAGATCAAATGACTCTTATCCTTCAGACTCTTGCTAACATTCAAAAGATGAATGTGGCTATGCAAAAATAGCACAAAAACGAGATCACAGAGGTTCGCAATCAACTCACCCAGATGGCAAATCCACGCCAACCTAGTGCACTCCCTTCACAACCTCTACCCAATCCAAATAACGTGCCAAACCAAAGGTGCGTTATGAACCTGACTCAAGGCCAGGCTCACTATATCTATCAGGCCCCTTTTGCTGCATCACCCGACGGGATGGAGGCTTTTACATCGTACGCGGGTTATCAGCAGCAACCACCTATTTTGCCAACCCCAACCCACAACCAGGCAGGACTGAACTCTGTTATAACCCGTAGTGGCAAAACAACTTAGGAACCACCTTACCCAAGCCACTCTCAGCTTGGTAGTTCAAAACCAAACTCTAGGTTGGTCATTCAGGATACTCCTATCCCAAATCAAGAACATGGACCAATTCTAGAGGAACCTGCAGAGGTTCCATTCCCGAGGCCTTAACTAAGAGAAAGAAGAAACCCAAACCCGTGGCTCTCTAGGAAGACCCGGTCAAGCTCTTTGAGCAGGTCCAAATGAACATCTCGTTGATGGATGCAATTCACCACGTATCGGCTTACGCAATATTCCTGAAAGATGTATGTATACCAAAGCGTAAGCCGTGAACCAAAGGCAAGAGCCCGATCATATTGTCAGAGCAAGCCAGCTCCGTCATTTTGAGTAAACTCCCGCCTAAGGCAAAAGATCCCGGTACCCCTCTGATCTCCTGTATAATCGGTGATATTCAATTTGATTATGCATTATTGGATCTAGGAGCCTCCATAAACCTAATACCTACATCCCTACTTGACCACCTTGAAGAATTTGACCTTAAACCGACCGAGGTGACATTACAATTGGTTGATCGATCTATTAAGTCACCTAAAGGAATTCTTGAGGACGTCATAGTTAGGGTACATGATTTCTACTTCCCCGTGAACTTTATAGTTTTAGGCATGGATGCTCCTGAGAACTTGAAGAACACACTGATCATTTTGGGGAGACCTTTTCTGGCCGCAACTAAGGCCAACATCAATTGTGACTAGAGCCAAATTGAGTTAAAATTTGGGAGCAAGACACTAAAGATCGATATCTTTAAAGCCCAAGGAGGAATTAATTGTGGGGTTATTGAGCAAATTTGTGACATCAAGTCCGTGGTTGACGACCCATGCGTCGAGGAAAATTTGCTTATCTCTAATGATCAACCACAAGAGGATCAAAACACACACTTAGAGGAGCCTGAATTAGACCTAGAGATACCTTCAGCTCCTATCATTGCTCTTGAACCTCACCCTGAACCACCTACTGCTGCTAATAACCCTGTTATGGAACTGAAGCATCTTCCTGATCATCTGAAATATGTCTTCTTGGGTTCTGATCAAAACTTTCCTATGATAATCAATTCCCGTCTCACCTCTGATCAGGAGACACGTCTGATTTCTATCCTTCAACAGCATCGGAGAGCCATTAGGTGGACTCTCGATAACCTGACTGGCATCAACCCCTCATATTGCACGCATCATATCTACACCGGAGAGGGTTCACGACCATCCCATGAAATGCAGAGATGCTTGAATCCGAACCTGCAGGATGTCGTGAAAAAGGAGATCATCAAGTGGTTAGATGCAGGTATCATCTACCCGATCTCCGACAATCGTTGGGTGAGCCCAATTCAGGTTGTACCCAAAAAGGAAAGACTTACTATCATTACGACTGAAACCAGAGAGACTATACCAACCCGCATTGCAAACTCGTGGAGAGTCTGTATTGATTACCGAAGACTAAATGCCTCCACAAAAAAGGATCATTTCCCACTGCCATTTATTGATCATATACTCGAGAAATTGGTAGGGAATTGATTCTTTTGCTTCTTGGACGGGTACTCCGATTATAACCAAGTGGCAATCCATCCTAAGGATCAAGAGAAGACTACCTTCACCTGCCCCTTCAGGACATATGTGTTCCGTAGGATGCCTTTCGGTCTCTGCAATGCTCCTACTACTTTCCAGAGGTGCATGTTTGCCATACTCTCAGATATGGAAGGTAAGTACCTTGAAGTCTTCATGGATGACTTCTTGGTATTTGGGGAATCTTTTGATGATTACCTCCTGCACTTGGTCCAAATCCTCAGGCATTGTATCGACGTGAATCTGGTTCTTTCCTGGGAAAAGAGCCACTTCATGGTACCTGACGGAATTGTCCTGGGTCACCTCGTCTCTGAAAAAGCCATCCAGGTTGATCGAGCTAAGGTTAATTTAATCTCCAAACTACCCATGCCTGGCTCAGTCAAGGACATCCGCTCTTTTCTGGGGTACATCGATTTTTACCATAGATTCATTCCCGATTTCTCGAAAATCACTTGTCCCCTGAATAATTTATTGTCAAAGGATGTCCCCTTCAAAATCACCGAGGAATGCACTCATGCATTTGAGAGCCTACGTAACCAAGTCACCTAAGCACCAATCCTGTAATCCCCTGACGGATCTCTACCCTTCGAGGTCATGTGCGATGCGTCTGTGTCACGACCCGAACTCATATCCCTACAGGACCCGAGACCGACTTGCCTCGACTAATCCCAAGACCCAGTCGTCCAACGAGAAATAACCAAATAACATGCAACAATCCACAACAACACAAGTATAGTAGCTAAACAAAAAGAAAATGGCAACGAAAGGAGAAATAGAACAATAATTGCTTGCTTACGCGACAAGATCGTGGTTTAAAAAGGCATTCGTTGCAGTATAGTTGAAATCGTCGTATAAACAAATAACAATTTTATTTTACTTGAAAACTAAAGTATCCGAGATCGAACTCAGGGAGCAAATTGGTATTGTAGAAACTAAAATCACAATCTCAAAATATAATATTTAACAAGAATATAAATGAGAGTTCATGTATAAGAAAACTAAAAAGGGAATAGAAATGTGAGAGGAAATTGAGCATTATCTCTGATGGCTTCTTTCTTCTCTTTCTTCCTTTTTCTTTCTCTTCTTGGCCGCACCTTTCCCTTCTTTCTTTCTCTGACTTTCTCTTTTTTAGACGTCTGATTCTGTGAATCAGATGCCTTATCTCGCGATTGCTACAGTTCCTTCTACTCTCTGTCTTCTCTTTCTTCTTCCTTTCTTTCTGTCTTCTTCTTCTACAGCTCCTTCTTCTTCCTTGTCTTTCTTCTTCCGCTTTCAAGCCTTTCTTCTTCCTTCCTTAGCTTTGGCTTCTGCCTTGAGTTCTCCTTCCTTGTCTTTTCTTCTTCAGCCGTACCTCTACTACAGCGCTTCGTCTCCTCCTTCTTTCTTCTGCTGCACCTTCAACTTCTTCTTCTTCTTCAGCAGCTGCCTCCTCCTCCTTTTGCCTCAGCTTCTCTGCGGCTACAGTGCCATCTTCCTTCTCCCCCTTAGTTGCTCCTTCCTCTTCCTTCTTCCTCTTTGATTTCTTCTTTTCCCTGCACACATGAGAGAGTGCAAAACCTATCCCCTACCCACCCTCGCATCTCTCTCTCTATCTATTTCACTCTTAGGAATGCTCCCCCAGAGCTAGGTAATCGGGTCGGGTCAAGTGCAGCTAGGTCCAGGTGCACCGGCGTGGGTGGTGCGCGAGGAGTGTAGGGTAAACAGGTCAAGTCAGCCAAGTCCGCGGAGGAGTGAGCGTGGATGAGGCATGCATGTGGGCGAGGGGACCTCACCCCATGTTCCAAGGTGAAGAGAAGGAAACACAAAATCAATTTATGCTACGCACCTGCGCTGAGAACTTCTGAGGTGGGACTAAAGTCCCACCCGCTTCTTCGCGTGCCTGCAGGGAGGATGTCCATCCAATTGACGCAGCCGCAGTCGCTGAAGCCTCTGATTGCTAGGTGCGAAAGGTTCGTCGACTAATTCCGCGCACCTAGGACACTTTAGCCTAGAGCGATGCAACTTAGGGCGAGCAAGCTTGCTCCTTCGTGCCTTTGCTAATGGCGACGAAGGGGTCAGACCTGAAATGCACGAATACGGCCTCGTGACCCTGTCAAATTATTTGGGGAGCTTTGCCGTGGCATAGCGAAAGTGCTGCGGTGGTTGGCTGGTCGCGAGGTGACCTAGGCGTGCATGCCTAGGTCGCTCTGTGGTCGTGAAGGTGGGTTACGTCGGTGGGTGCTTGCGAAGGGTATGGTGGTCAGTGGAGAGGCAGATGACGATCAGTGGATGGTGGTGGTGCTTCTGAGGGGTCTGGCAAGGTGGATGGGTGTGGGGAGGTGACGGAGACACCTCGCCGGTGGTCTGCCGGAGGTGGAGAAGGTGGTGGTGGTCTGCGGTTGTCGAGGGGTTGGAAATAGCAATAAAGATAGGGGAAATAAAGAGGAGGGGGAGAGGAATTTATCTGTGGTGATTGGAGTGAAGGGGAGGTAGAGGGGCAGACAGCACATATCTGTCATCTCCAGAGATGAAGGCCCTGAGATGGAGAGGCAACGACGACGAGGAGGTCAGAGAGGCGTGCGCTGGTATGGCGCGACGCGGATGAGCACGGCGGAGAATTCTGCTATTGGTATGGTGGCAGAGCGACGAGAAGAGGGAGGAGAGGTGAGGAGAGGTCGTCGGAGCTTGCGGGTAGATAGTCGAAGACGAGGGAGGACGAAATTCAGGGGAATTCTCAGGCCAAATCAAGCTTACCCCATTCGGTCGGACCTGGTGCTTCTTATATAGGCACGGGCAGAGGGTCAAATGCATGGTGGCGGGCAAAAATCCTCGTCGGAGGTATGGTCGGAACTGATACCCATACCTCTCGAGTGTTCGCACGAGAGGTATGGGGCGATTCAAGGCATGAGGAGCTGCTCCGATGGTATGGGGTTTCGCAGAGGACTCCCCTTTCAAATCTGAGAGCAGCTCCCTGGGGAAGCGAGGAGAAATCCTCCTCGAAACCTCGCCGGAGGTATGGGTCTCTACTGCAATGGCAGAGGGATCGGAATGCGAAAAGTGATGAAGAAGTAGAGGGGGTTTTCGCAAGGGTTTTCAAAAGGTAGGGGCCAGAATGTAATTGGGTGGACTATTTTGCAATGGAGATCAAAATGGCCTTCCCTTAGGTCTAAATCTTGGTACAAACCTAATTTTGACCTAAGGAATCCAATGGTGAAGTTGGATTTTATGTTTGACCACGTTTGATTGGACATTTTGCACAAAAACTCAAATTAGGTCAAATATTGAGCTTGGACCCCAATCTAGGTCAAAATCGGTTCCAAAGGCCAAATTAAAGGTTCTAAACCCTATGGGATATTTTTTCATGAATTTTAGAGGGTTTAGTTGATTTTTATCCTGACTGGAACCTTGTGAAATTAAGTGGATTTATTTTAGGGTTACGGAATGTCATTTAATTCTTAAATCTCACCAAAACCCTTTTCTGACTGAACTATCCCACTTTTCCTTTTATTAAGCCCATTTGACCTATGTTTAGCCCCTGGAAAATCCTGTTGATGAACTGCAATGGCAAAATTGCAGTTTTACCTTTGTTTCATGTATTCTTTCCAGATCAGTAATCTCTTGAATTAGGCCTTTCTCTTGGTTATGTAGGAGCTTTTGTTCTTTTTCTTAGGTCAAAATAAGCTAGTTAGGGCTCATGATAAGGTTCTCATCAGTAATTCTAGAATATTACATGCCTTCAAGAACAAGAATACTACCATCACAACAGAACTAGTACAGATAGAGAACATAACGAAAAGTGCTGAAAAATGTAATTACAGGAACTCACTACAATAAGCGGTAGAAACTATAGCTAAGCTCGACTAGGCCCAGCATCCTCAACAGCCGATAGCTCGGGCTGCTCAAATCCCTAACCTATACAAAGTTATATAACTGGAGTTAGCTAACGCTGAGTAGAGTAGTGGTTTAAACATAAAATGCATTTACAGGTAGTTTAACGTATTACTTTCTAATCCAAAATATCCTATAACGATTTTCTGTGTAGAGATCTTACTCCCTAATGGAACAATTTTGCTTGCAGTTTTCCCACAATGTAGGATGCACACATGGCACTCTCCTAGCTGGGAGAACCCCCCGTGGTAGTCCTACACCCAGTCTACCACCCCGAGGTCACGGTCGTGACATAGTGGTGACTACGACGCACGTGATAAGCGCGCAGGTAGCTACATTGCAATGGCACGCGGTCAGTCGTTTCCGCTAGCGGGTACGCCTCAACGTACAGCGTGGAATAGTATAGGGCCTTGCCCTCTCAGAATAGAACAGGGGTCTCGCCCCTCCTCATTTCGCATACCCTCGTCCGACTATCCCGGTTTGCCCAACGGGCTAACAAGAGTCGGTGTAGGGTGGCCATGCCTGACCCCGGGCCCCCTGGGGTGGCTAGCTCCCCTCTACACTAAGCAGCTCACCTCGGTACCACGTACACAAGGGCTAGTAAGAGTCAACGTAGAGTGGCCAAACTGATACGGATTTTACGCGGTTTGTAAAATACGTCGTTGTAACGCGCAAAATCGATTAACTCTTAAATTTATAAACCTAGATAGGGGAGTATCTAGGGTCATCCAAGGAAGCAAGTTTGCAAATCAAAATCCCTTGCTTTAAAGATGAAATTCAACTTTCTTTTTGATGTTTTTGAATATATAGTTTTTATGATTTTGAAATAATGGCAACATGCGAGTTTTTGTTAATAGCGGGAAAACAACTAAAACCTATTTCAATTAAGCTAACACTAAGGTGACAGGTAGAGCCTCTCCCTAAGCTCACCTGTTACGACCCAGTTCCCAAATCCCTACAGGACATGAGACCGTACCAACTCGACTGATCCCAAGACCCAATCGTCCAACGAGAAAGTAACCAAAAAGCAGTAAAGTAAACCACATTCACCATGCTAAGCAACTAATAATAACAAAAGTACAGCAGTAAAGAAGTAAACTACTACAGTACACACCACCACAATAGTAGAAAAGTAAACAAGTACAGGAATAAAATGTGCAGAACGAAAGAGTACAGAAGGGCAATAAACTACTCACTACAATTGGAAAAAAAAGAGTACAACAGGAAGCTATAACTACTGGGCTCTACTGGGCCCAGCACCCTCTACAGTCGTAGGCTCTGGCTGCTCAACACCTGGACCTGAAAAGGGTTATGAGTACACGAAGTCAGCGAACGCTAAGTAGAGTGGCAACCAACTAACTAAAGCAATAAAGGTGGACAGGTAGCTATTATTTTTCAATTTTTTTCTTTCTTTAACTAATTATTCTTTCTTTCACCACTTGGTTTATTTATTAGGTCTCTTTCTTGATCTCGCATGTTCCTCGTGGGAACGATCTTGATTGCAGTCTTTTCCGAAGAGTAGAAGTCGCACGTGGTGCTCTCCTGGCCAAGAGAGTCCCCCGTGGTAGTCCTACACCCAGTCAACCACCCTAAGGTCACGGACAGACGTAACGGTGACTACAACACGCGCGATAAGCGCACGGGTAGCTACCCCGCATTGGCACGCGGTCAATCATTTCCGTTAGCGGGTGCGCCTAAAGCACAGCACAGAACCAGTATAGGGCATAGCCCTCTCAGTAACAGGGGTCTAGCCCCTAAGAACCAAACAGGGGTCTCGCCCCTCCACAGTCCACGCACCCTCGCCTGACTACCCTGGTTTGCCCAGTGGGCCTAACAAGTCGGTGTAGGGTGGCTAGCTGAACCCCGGGCCCCCTGGGGTGGCTAGCTCTCCTCGATACAGTGTACACGAGGGCCACAAAGTCGGTGCAAAGTGGCCAATCCTATCCCCGGGTCCCAACCCAAGGGCGGCTAGCTCCCTTCTACACTAAGAGGTAACATGCGCTCCCCTTGGTACCATGTACTCAAGAGCCAGCACACTTCCCAGCACATTCCCAGATCCATTCCATTTAATTCCAAGAGCTCATCTTCTAATTCCCCGTAAGGTTCATGCTCATATTCCTCAGGTCATTCCATACTAGGTTTCATCATTTCTATTTCCATTCTCAGGATATACACATGCAAATTGTAATTCTATTGTTCACATTCTCATATTCAGGTTATTCATAGGTAGCTCGTGCTTCCAACATTTACCTTTCCATTTCCAATTCATATACATGCAGCTCATATTATGTCATGTCATGGTATGACAGGAAAGTTACATTCAGCAGTTAATTAACACAAATATTACATATTTCGCAGGCAACTGTTATTCATTTACAGGCAATTGTTCTCATTCTATCTACTCATTCAAGACTGCAATTCATTCAAGACAGACATTCCAGTATTTCTAGTCCTAGGATTCATGTCATATCCTAGGTTCTAATCATTCATTACACATGCATTTAAATTGCAATTAATTTAAGGGGAAGCCACTCTACCAGTAAACTAGGAGTAATGGGGGCTTGATTGGCAGGTTCACGTGCCTCAGCAAACCCCAAACCTGCAACGGAACGAGGTCCTATCACAAGGATCAAACACAAGAGGCTACTCAGAACAGTATAGACAGTCTTCTAACAAGTAGAGGAAACCATATGGAAAACAAAGGTATCTTAATTGCGGAAATCGGACCTCAAACGGACCCTAAACAGGTCAAAACAAGGATTCTGACTCAAATCAGACGTCTAGAACACCTTTTAGACATCTTAAAAGAGTCCAGAGCCATACCTCAGTTCTACGCTACTCCTCAGACGTCCAGGAACTCCGCTGGACCGTCTGAACCCAGTTCCAGACGTCCGACAACCTCTCCAGATGTCTGGAAACGCTTCCCGTCGTCTGGTGCCTCGCCCAAATGTCCAAACTGCGTGGGAGGGTGTGTCCCATGCCTTCCCGAAGCAACACCTGCGTGAATCAACCGAATCTTCCATAAAAAAGGCAAGAGACAACGCCTCGGCGGAACGGCCTGCATGGCCGTATCTGCAAAGAAGATATACGTACGCAAAGCCTACCTCTCAGTCGTCTGGAACCTCCTCCAGACGTCGCCTATGTCGTCTGGACGTCACTCCAGACATCTGATTTTGGTAAACACCTAGAACCAGCACCTACTTCCGCCCTCTCGCGCTATGCCCTCTCGCCTGCTGTTCCGGCTGCAGCAGTGTCGGGGAGGACCTCCCCGACGCACTCCTCCGCCTTGCGCACACACCGACCGGCCGTGAGCTCACCCGCGAGCTCCCTTGCGAGCTCGCAAGCCTTCTCTCCTCTCCTTCTCACGCTGCTCCTCCTCTCCTCTCACGCCGCTCCTCTCCGTCGTTCGTCGCTCAGCTGCACTCGCTGGAGGGTAGAGGAAGGAAGTGGCTATGAAGTGGGTGAAATGAGGGAGAGGAGGAGGGCTTATATAAGGTGTGGGGTTAGGGTTTTCGTCCAGCGAGAGGAGAGAGAAGGAGAAGAAAAAGAGGGACGCATACTGTCTGCGCGCAGCACGCACGCAGACGCAAGCTCGTACATGAAAATTATGATTTTCAGACGTCTGGAAAGGTGTCCAGACGTCTGACCCAAGTTCCAGACATCTTAAAAGGCTCAAATAGCACGGGTCTTAAAAACCTAACAAACTCAAAGGAAGTTTCGTCCCTGAAACTTGAGGTAGCTAGGGTGCGGAAAGAAAAATGACATACGCATAACAAACTCAAAGAGGACCGAAACCGGTCCGAAAAGACGTACCCTCAAAGAGCTCCGGGTACTGCTCTCGCATCGCCGCCTCAGGCTCCCAAGTAGCCTCCTCGTACCTCTGGCTCCTCCACAAGACCTTCACCAGGGGTACCTGCTTCCGCCTCAAACTCCGAACGGCTCTATCTAATATCTGCACTGGTCGCTCGGGGTAGGTCAGGTCGTCACCCACCTCGACACTCTCGTGGCTCAGAATGTGATTGGGATCGGCGACGTACTTCCTGAGGTTGGACACGTAGAACACGTCATGCACACTAGAAAGCTAGGAAGGAAGGGCAAGCCTGTAAGCAACAGGTCCAACCCGCTCCAGGACCTCAAAGGGCCCCACAAACCTCGGTGCAAGCTTCCCTTACACGTCAAAACGTTGCAGGCCCTTCATGGGCGAAACACGAAGGAAGACGTGATCCCCAACCTCAAACTGCACCTATCTGCTCTTCCTATCTGCATAGCTCTTCTGAATGCTCCTGACTGTGCGAAGTCGTCTGTGTATCTGCTCAATCACCCCCTGACTCTGCAGGATCAGCCTGGGGCCAACCTCCTACTTGGTCCCCACCTCAACCCAACTCAAGAGTGTAGTACACCTCCGTTCGTACAAAGCCTTGTAGGGTGCCATGCCGATGCTCGAGTGATAGCTGTTATTATATGCAAACTCCGCCAGGGGAAAGTGCTCCTCCCAAGAGCCCCTCCAGTCCAATACACAAGCACGCAAAAGGTCCTCAAGCATCTGTATCGTGCGCTCTGACTATCCACCCGTCTGGAGGTGGTATGCTGTACTGAACCTCAACTGTGTCCCCAAAGCCTGCTGAAACTCAGCCCAAAACTAGGACGTAAAGCGGGTATCCCAGTCGGATACAATCTCCCGCGGAACTCCGTGCAGACGTACCACGTCACGGATATACCTCTCTGTCAACTGTGTTGGTCCCAAAGTGACTCGGATCAGCAAGAAACGTGTCGTCTTCGTCAATCTGTCTACAATCACCCAGACTGCATCGTGTCCTCGCTGGGTAACGGGCAAGCCCACCACCAAGTCCATGGTGATGCTCTCCCACTTCCACTCTGGCACTGGAAGTGGCTGTAACGGCCCTACAGGCCTCTGATTCTCAGCCTTCACCTGCTAGCACACCAAACACTTCTGTACGAACTCACCTACATCCTGCTTCATTCCCCTCCACCAAAAGTCACGTCGCAGATCGTGATACATCTTTGTGTTCCCAGGATGTGTGGTAAACCTAGAACCGTGTGCCTCAGTCAAGAGATCTCTCAATAGCTCCTCGTCCCTGGGAACGCACAAACGTCCCGTCATGCGTAGCACCTCGTCAGTAAAGGAGAAGTCTCCAGGGTCCCCTGATAGTACTCTGTCACGCAACGACTGCAGGTACAGGTCTGCCATCTATCCTGTGATGATGCGGTCTATCAGCTCTAGCCTCTTCTGTCGCGTCACAGTCACTGCCCCACAGTGCCCCAGTAACTCTAGGGGTCGCCAACTACCCATCTCCTCCATGAGAATCCAACTCTGTGCCTGTAAACTGTCCAAGTGGGTGGGCGCTTTCCGGCTCAAGGCGTCAGTCACCACGTTGGCCTTCCTCGAATGGTAGGAAATGCTGCAGTCATAGTTCTTCAGGAGCTCTAACCAACGTCTCTGTCTCATGTTAAGCTCCTTCTGATCAAACAAATACCTGAGGCTCTTATGATCTGTGAAAATCTCAAAAGTCTCACCTTGCATACGCTTAAGCGAGAAGACGACAGCTGCCAACTCTAGTTCGTGGGTAGGGTAGCTATGCTCATAAGGCTTCAGTTGCCGCGAAGCATATGCAACAACGTGACCCCGCTGCATAAGCACACCCCCTAACCCCTGCAAAGAGGCATCCGTGTACACAACAAAATCACCACCACTGTCTGGAATGGTAAGCGCGAGAGTCGAAGTCAGTCTCTCCTTTAGCTCCTGAAAACACGCCTCACAAGCGTCTATCCAAGAAAAAAGCACGTCCTTCCAGGTCAGCTATGTCATAGGACGTGCAATCTGCGAGAAACCCCTGATAAACCGCCGGTAGTAGCCTGCCAGTCCCAAGAAACTACGGATCTCTGTCACTGTATGTGGTCTCTCCCACCTGAGCACTGCCTCAACCTTGGCTGGATCCACAGCCAAGCCATCCCCTGATATCACATGACCTAAGAAGGTCACCTCCCACAACTAGAACTCACACTTGTTGTACTTGGCATATAGCCTACGTCATCTCAATGTGTCCAAAACCATCCGCAAGTGTTGTTCGTGCTGCACCTGATCCCGCGAGTATATGAGCACATCATCAATAAATACCACCACAAACTGATCCAGATACAGTCTGAACACCCGGTTCATCAAGTCCATGAAAGCAGCGGGGGCGTTGGTCAGCCCAAACGGCATGACCAAAAACTCGTAGTGTCCGTACCGGGTGCAAAAAGCTATCTTGGAGACGTCGGCCTCCTTGATCCTCAACTGGTGGTAGCCAGACCTCAAGTCTATCTTGGAGAAAACTGTGGCACCTCGCAACTAGTCAAATAGGTCGTCAATCCTCGGTAGCGGATACCTGTTCTTGACGGTGGCCCTATTCAGCTGTCTGTAGTCCACACAAAAGCGTAGGGTATCATCCTTCTTCTTCACAAATAATACTGGGGCTCCCCACGGAGACACACTGGGCCTCACAAAGCCCTTCTCCAGAAGGTCCTGTAACTGGGACTTGAGCTCTTTAGCTCAAGTGGTGCCATCCTGTAAGGTGTTGTAGAAATGGGGCTGGTCCCCGGTACCAGTGAGATCTCAAACTCGATCTCACGCTCAGGCGGTAGTCCTAGCAGCTCCTCTGGGAACACGTTGGGGTACTCTCTGACCACCGGGATACTCTGAAAGTCTGCCACTACACAAGCCAGGAAGCCCTCACACCCCTGGCTCAAAAGTCTCGCCGCCCGAAGTGTAGAAATGCACCTGAAGCCTCCGTCCACTGGCTGTCCATGAAACTCAAAAGAAGACATCTCCGGTATGGAGAAGACGATCTTCCTCTCAAAACAGTCTACCAAAGCATGGTAAGCGAACAGCCAGTCCATCCCCAGAATCACGCCAAAGTCCTCCATCGGTATCACAATCAGATCAGCGGGGAGGCTGTGTCCCCCAACACTGACCTCACAACCTGTATAAACCTCCTCAGCTACAAACAGCTGACCACCCGAACCTCTGATCACAAACGGATCCTCTAACAATACACAGTCCTGCCCTAAACTGACAGTAAAACTAGCAGCAACAAACAAGTGCGTGGCACCGGAATCAAAAAGTGTGTAAACAAGTTTGCCAGAAACTGTAACCATACCTACCACCACTGAACCTGAAGCTCTAGCGTCTCTGTGTGTCAGGGTGTTAATACGCCCCTTAGCTCTAGGTGAGGACGAAGTAGCCACACTCTACGTCGGACGGGTAGCCGCCGGTCGGTACCCTCCCCGCGACTGCTGACCTCCCCCACGCGCCTGGGAACCGCGACCTCCTGCTCGTCCTCCAAAGCTTAGTGCAGGGAGCATCTGCTGACCTCCAGCCCTAGACGGGCAGTCCCTCCTGATGTGGCCCGACTGACCACACTGGTAGCAAAGGGGAACCTGACTCCCGCCCTTGGTAGGTCCTTGCTGATGGCTGGGAGGGGGTCCACTGCTGGCAGCTGGCCCCTGTCAGGGGCCCCCAAAGGCCACTGACGACCCCGCAAAGCGTGACGGCTCTCCTGCGGGCGCCGCGTGCCTCCTCTCTCATCGGCCCTATGAGTAGTCTGGCTGGTAGGGCCTCTTCCATCCGCTGTCAGTGTCACGTGCGGCCAGGTTGGTCTCCTCATATGTCATAACTGCCTCCACCACCCTCGAGAACGTATGCAGCTTCAGGGGTTTGACATACCCCCGTATAGCAGGCTGGAGCCCCTCGGTGAACCTCCACAGGCGCTCCTCCTCAGTAGCTACAGCTGTCGCGACGAAACGAGACAGCTCCAGAAAACGCGTGCAGTACGCGCTCACGGTCATCGTCCCCTGGTGGAGAGTGTGGAACTCCCACCTCCTCTGATCCTGCCACGTCTGGGGAAAGTAATGCTTGCATAAGAGGGTGACAAACTGGTCCCAAGTTGGCTCGGCCCTCTCCTAACCTCTGACAGCCCTCCACCACCTGTGTGCCGCACTCTCCAACTGGTACGTGGCAAAGGCCACGCGACACTCCCTAGGGGAGCAAAGTGTGTCAAACACCTTCTCGACCTACTTGAGCCAATCCTCCGCCTCGGTCGGGTCCTCATCCCCCTTGAAGGAGGGGGGCTTCAGCTTCCGGAACTGTTCGAAAAGCTCGTAATGGAGCTGAAGTAGGGAAACTGTACGCCTCCAGGCAGGGAGGGCTCGTGCTCGGAAGTGTCAGAGGACGGTGGGGGCGGTGGAGGACCACCCCCTCCCCCACATCCAACGCTGTGTCTGTCTCGTGGTCCCACAGAGGACTCCCCCTCCGCAGCCCCAGGGAGAGGCGCCCTTGGAGGCAGGTGGAGCTCCTCTTGCACGATCTCCCGTATCAGCTGGGCGAGGTCCTGGGCCTGAACGCCCGGAAGTAGTGCCTGAGCCACTGAGGTGTCGGGCTCAACACATCTGCCCCTCCGGCCTCATCCTCGGCCACGTCCGCGGCCCGCCTCAATGACTCCATGTCGA
Organism: Thalassia testudinum; assembly: GCA_037157565.1. NCBI lineage: Eukaryota > Viridiplantae > Streptophyta > Magnoliopsida > Alismatales > Hydrocharitaceae > Thalassia > Thalassia testudinum. The sequence goes on along the minus strand of JAZHRO010000022.1, from coordinate 62,369,800 downwards.
GGCATCTCCTGCAAGGAGATGCGAAAAACGGAACAGGAAGATGTCAAATCTATCTGACATTCAGCAAAAGAACCTCAGAACAGATGTCAAAAGGTACGTTGTGGTGGTTACTCTAGTTACAAGCACGTGAATTGGTTATTCTTAAGCTATTTGGTTCACTTCTCGGGACGACCTTGCTCTGATACCATCTTGTTACGACCCGGTTCCCGAATCCCTACAGGACACTAGATCGGACCGACTCGACTGATCCCAAGACCCAGTCTTCCAACGGGAAAGTAACCAAAAAGCATTAAAGTAAACCACATTTACCATGCTAAGCAACTAACAGTAACAAAAGTACAGCAATAAAGAAGTAAACTACTACAGTACACACCACCACAACAATATAAAAGTAAACGAGTACAGGAATAAAATGTGCAGAACAAAAGAGTACAGAAGGGCAATAAACTACTCACTACAACTGGAAAAAAAGAATATAATAGGAAGCTACAACTACTGGACTCTACTAGGTCTAGCACCCTTTGGCTGCTCAACACCTGGACCTGAAAAGGGTTATGAGTACACAAAGTCAACAAACGTTGAGTAGAGTGGCAACCAACTAACTAAAGCAGTAAAGGTGGACAGGTAGCTATTATTTTTCAATTTATTTCTTTCTTTAACTAATTATTCTTTCTTTCCCCACTTGGTTTATTTATCAGATCTCTTTCTTGATCTCGCATGTTCCTCGTGGGAACGATCTTGATTGCAGTCTTTTTCTAAGAGTAGAAGTCGCACGTGGTGCTCTCCTAGCCGGGAGAATCCCTCGTGGTGGTCCTACAACCAGTCAACCACCCCAAGGTCACGGACGGACGTAACGGTGACTACGGCATGCGCGATAAGCGCACGGGTAGCTACCCGGCACTGGCACACGGTCAGTCGTTTCCGTTAGCGGGTGCGCCCAAAGCACAGCACGGAACCAGTATAGGGCATAGCCCTCTCAGTAACAGGGGTCTAGCCCCTAAGAACCAAACAGGGGTCTTGCCCCTCCACAGTCCGTGTACCCTCGCCTAACTACCCTAGTTTGCCCAGTGGGCCTAACAAGTCGGTGTAGGGTGGCTAGCTCTCTCCCTACACTAGTAGCTCTCCCCAGTACAGTGTACACGAGGGCCACAGAGTCAGTGCAAAGTGGCCAATCCTAACCCCGGGTCCCAACCCAAGGGCGGCTAGCTCCCCTCTACACTAAGAGGTAACATGCGCTCCCCATGGTACCACGTACTCAAGGGCCAGCACACTTCCCAGCACATTCCCAGATCCATTCCATTTAATTCCAAGAGCTCATCTCCTAATTCCCCGTAGGGTTCATGCTCATATTCCTCAGGCCATTCCATACTAGGTTTCATCATTTCTATTTCCATTCTCATGATATACACATGCAAATTGTAATTCTATTGTTCACATTCTCATATTCAGGTTATTCATAGGTAGCTCGTGCTTCCAACATTCACCTTTCCATTTCCAATTCATATACATGCAGCTCATATTATGTCATTTCATGGTACGACAGGAAAGTTACATTCAGCAGTTAATTAACACAAATATTACATATTTCGCAGTTGTTCTCATTCTATCTACTCATTCAAGACTACAATTCATTCAAGATAGACATTCCAATATTTCTAGTCCTAGGATTCATGTCATATCCTAGGTTCTAATCATTCATTACACACATGCATTTAAATTACAATTAATTTAAGGGGAAGCCACTCTACCAGTAAACCCAGGAGTAATGGGGGCTTGATTGGCAGGTCCACGTGCCTCAGCAAACCCCAAATCCGCAACGGAACGAAGTCCTATCACAAGGATCAAACACAAGAGACTACTCAGAACAGTATAGACAGTCTTCTAACAAGTAGAGGAAACAATACGGAAAACAACGGTATCTTAATTGCAGAAATCGGATCTCAAACGGACCTTAAACGGGTCAAAACAGGGATTCTGACTCAAATCAGATGTCTGGAACACCTTCCAGACGTCTTAAAAGAGTCCAGAGCCATACCTCAGTTCTACGCTACTCCTCAGACATTCAGGAACTCCGCTGGACCGTCTGGACCCAGTTCCAAACGTCCGACAACCTCTCCGGACGTCTGGAAACTCTTCCCATCATCAGGTGCCTCGCCCAAACGTTCGAACTGCTTGGGAGGGCGTGTCCCGCGCCTTCCCGAAGCAACACCTGCGCAAATCAACCGAATCTTCCATCAAAAAGGCAAGAGACAGCGCCTCGGCGGAACGACCTACATGGCCGTATCCGCAAAGAAGATATACGTACGCGAAGCCTACCTCTCAGTCGTCTGGAACCTCCTCCAGACGTCGCCTACGTCGTCTGGACGTCACTCCAGACGTCTGATTCTGGGAAACACCCAGAACCAACACCTGCTTCTGCCCTCTCACGCCGCGTGTGGTTGCGCCATGCCCTCTCGCCTCACAGTGTCGGGGAGGACCTCCCCGACGCACTCATCCACCTTGCGCACTCGCCGACCGACCGTGAGCTCACCGGCGAGCTCCCATGCGAGCTCGCAAGCCTTCTCTCCTCTCCTTCTCACGCTTCTCCTCTCCTCTCACGCCGCTCCTCTCCGCCGTTCATCGCTCAGTTGCACTCGCTGGAGGGTAGAGGAAGGAAGTGGCTAGGAAGTGGGTGAAATGAGGGAGAGGAGGAGGGCATATATAAGGTGTGGGGTTAGGGTTTTCGTCAGGCTAGAGGAAAGAGAAGGAGAAGAAAACGAGGGACACGTACTGTCTGCACGCAGCACGCGCGCAAATGCAAGCTCGTACACGAAAATTTCAATTTCCAGACGTCCAGGAAGGTGTCCAGATGTCTAACCAGACATCTGACCCAAGTTTCAGACGTCTTAAAGGGCTCAAACAGCACGGGTCTTAACATCACCCTAGGCACGTGGAGGCCTAGAATAATTAGGGAGAGGGAGTGAAACAAATGCTAGGTAAAAATTGTAAAAAGCTATGCAACAAAAATTGAAAGAAGGCAACTTGAATTAAAATGAACTCGTTCTACACAAAACTCATAGAGGAAAGCTTCTAATCTACTTGAAATGCAAGAAGATAAAAACACAAATCCTCTAAATGGAATGGTGAAGAAGATGATGGCTTCTCACTCCAAGCCTGGTAGCTCCCGGGCTTTAAAAGAGTCCTCCAACTCCATCCTTGCTATGTGTTTGTCAACGTTTTGTGCGGATTTAAAGGATGTCACGTTGTAGTATAACAGACAAAATGTCTAAACAAATATAAAGAATTTTATTACTCGAAGACTGAAGTATCCGAGGTCGAACACGGGGAGCAATCTCAGTACTTTGTAAAACCAAAGAATACAACTGTTTAAATGCAAATATAACTCATTCAAAGAGAGAATTTTAAAAAAAAAGATTTGGGAAAAAAAGAATTGGACGTCTGATTTGTGTATCAGACGTCTTAAATGTGATCTCTCTTTTCTCTCTTCTTCTTCGTGGCTCTTCTCCCTTCTTTGCTTCTGATAATATCTTTCCTTCTTTCTCCTGCCTTGGCTTTCTTCTTTCTTCTTTTTCTTCTGATCTCTTTGCAGTCTTCCCTTGTCTTCCTTCGTTCTTCTCTCTCTTATGCTTTGTCTTCCTTCTTCTTCTCTGCGAAGAATTTTCCTTTCACTGCTACGCAGCCTCTTCTTTCTTCTCTTCCTGTTCTACAGCCACTAAGTGTTCGCTGCCTGGGACAGTTCTTCCTTCCTGCACACACTACACAGTAGCAAAACCTACCCCCGTCCCTCTACCCAGGCGTCTCTCTCTCTCAAGCAAATGCACTCACGGACGCTCTCCCAGAGCCACACGGGTAGTCGGGTCGGGTTCCCACCCGGGACCAGGCGCACCGGCAAGTGGTGATGCGCGAGGAGTGCGTAGGTCTAGGTCGGGTCGGACCAGCCAGATCCGCGAGGTCAAGCCGCGGATGAGGCGTGTGAGGGCAGTGAGGGACCTCACCCCTGTGCTTACGGAGGCAACCAGCTTAAAGCACAAAACCAATTTATAGCGTACCTGAGTGCTGCAATCCCACGATGTGGGACTAAAGGTTCCGCCCGGATTTCACGCGCGCCCGCAGACTCTCGTATGCAATTGCCCAAGCTATTGACTCTGCTGGCGCTACTGGCTGGCCTTGGTTGCTTCGCGACACTTGCGAGAATCTGCTGCACCTGCCGCCTGGGAAGCCTGACGCCTGCTGCTGCTCCAAGCTCCCTGCTGCTTCGGCTGTTAATGGCGGCTGGGGCTTACACCTGACATCCAACAGAACGGCCTATTGGCCCAATCAGAATACCTGGAAACCTTCGCCGCAGCACGGCGAAGGCGGTGGGTGACGCTGCAGGTTGCCGGTCGGCCTAGGCGTGCGTGCCTAGGTCAACCTGTGGCCGGAGATGGTGGGTTGGTCGGGGGGTGCTTATGGAGGTCTGGAGTGGCAATGATGGGGTGGAATGGGTTCCTGGTGGTGAGGCGGAGCTCTCGAGGTGGTTGGCGAGCCGTGTGGAGTGGCGGAGTGGTGTGGGCGGCTCGCCGGAGTGGGGTCGGAGGCGAGGAAGATGGAGGCGGTTAGGTACTGTCGAGGGGTAATCAAGTAAAACAGTTGGGGGAAAATAGAGAGGAGAGGATGGAGAACGTATCTGTGGTTGTCTGGAAGGAAGGAAGGCGGCGGAGAGGACGGCTCGTAACCGCCGTCGTCGGGGAAGAAAGACCCTGAGGGAGGAAGCGGCGACGAAGACGAGGTCAGAAGCGCGCGCGCGGGGTACAGCGCGACACGGGAGGAAACGGCGGAGAGGACTCTGCTGCTGGTATGGCAGCAGAGCGACGAGAAGGAGGGGAGGAGGTCGCCGGAGCTTGTGGGTCGTTTGGCCGGAGATGGGAGAGGGAGGAATTTGGAAGGGATCTCCGTCAAAATCAAGCTTGCCTTCTGCGGCAGGGTCTGGGGTGTCTTTTATAGGTGCTGGCCGCACCTACCAGCACGTGGAGACTGCGCAATTAGGTCTGCCGGCTCGCCGGAGTTGGAAGGAAGGTGGATACCCGAATCTCTCGTGCGTTCGCACGAGAGATTGGGTTCACACCAGCGATTGTAATTGGCTTTATAAGGAAGGGAATTCCTCAGAGAATCCTCCTTCCATTTCTGGGAGGGAATCTCTAAGGGATTAGAGAGCAATCTCTCTCGAAACTTCGTCGGAGCTCAGTTCTGCCCTAGCAATGGAGGCAGGACCGGTTTGCAAAGGAGGCGAAGAACCTAGGGGGCTCTCTGCAAAGGTATTCAAAAGATAGGGACCAATTTGTGATTTGGGTGTACTAAATTGCAAAGTAGGTTAAGATGACCTTTCCTTAGGTCCAAATTTTGTTACAAACCTAATTTGGACCTAAGGAATCCAATGGTGAAGTTGGATTTTAATTTTGACCTCGTTTGACTAGATATTTTGCGTAAAAACCCAAATTAGGTTAATTGAAGATCTAGGACCCTATCTAGGTCAAACTAGGTTCCAAAGGCCAAATTAAGTGTTCTAAACCCTAGAGGATGTTTTTATATGATTTTTAGAGGGTTTACTTGATTTTTATTCTGACCGGAACCTTGTTAATTTAAGCGGGTCTATTTTAGGGTTACCAAGTGTCATTTAGTTCTTAGATTGCACATGAACCCATTTCTGATTGACTCAACCCTCTTTTTATCTCATTTATACCATTTGACCTATGTTTTGCCTCTGAGAAATCCCGTTTACGTACTGCAATGGTAAAATTGCAGTTTTAACCTTTATTTCATGTTTTCTTCTCAGAGCACTTGTTCCTTCAGTTAGGCCTTCTTCTAGGTTATGTAGGAGCTTTTATCTTCTTTATTGGGTCAAAATGAGCTAGTTATGGCTCATGATGAGGCTCTCATCATACCCCCATGCCTAGCTTTTGCTAGTCCCTTAGCAAAATTTTAACGTTTTAACTTCCGTTCTAGACCTTGAATGTCTGTCAACAATGATAAGTGCTTCTCCTTTTCTTTTGTGATTTGGTGGGAATGCCGACAATAGGCCTAGAGGTACTCAAGTACCAACCAAAATCCGGACCTGTTCCGCTTTAGCCTCAGTCTTCTGCAAAGGTTTCTACGGCCCACAGAAACTAACCTAGGGTTTGCTGGACTCCGCGGTTAAAGCACCCGTGCTTGAGATATTTTTAGCCTAAGTTCAGTTTGCAGTACGTTTTTTGTAAGAGAGAGATAGAAGAATTATTTGTTTGGAGAGCTTTTCTCTCTCTTTTCTTTTTATTTCTAGCTTCGGATTAGCTTCTCAACACGGTCTGTATCGGATTCCTCATCCCCATCATCAATCCTCAAGGGTCCCTGGCTTTCGAGATAATCCCGCCCATGGCAACCCCCGGAACCCTGGCTTTCGAGATTTCGAGATAATCCCGCCCATGGCGTTCCGTGGCCGAATCCAGACCCTGGCGATCGACATTTCATGATAATGCCGCCCATGGTATCTGAACCAGCAGAGTGCTTACATGCCCCCGGTAGGATATTTAAATATCCCAAGAGACAAGCACCGAGGAGACGATATGTTGTTACGCATCTTCGAGGGGAATTTCCCGCCTCTCCGCGCTGGGAACTCGTCCAAATCAATTTGTGTTGATTGACCGCTCCTAATCTAGGTGACTTTTTCAGAACATTAAACGCTTTTCGCGTGATTTGGATGTTTATGCTCACTGAACCAGACTGTGTGTGGATTTGGGTGCTTAGGTTACCGAATCCCGCAAACCGGAGGTCAGTTAACGAGGCCGAATACTTCCTAAGTCTTAGACCTAATACTCAAGCTTCGCATTTTCCTCAACCTCTTGAGGATTATCCAGATTTTAACGGATACGTGAATTTTTAAGCTAAAGGTACTAGCCCAAAAAGCCTAGGACTAGCGTTCCCGCTAATCTCTTGTTATATCTCCGTAGCACTTTTCTTTTCTTTTTCTTGATTCGGTCTAGAACTTCAGTTAACCCCTTAATCTTTTACTAATGACTATTTCTTTTCATTTTCATTTTGTGCTCCTTTTTGTCATTTTTCCTTCTTTTCCTCCTCTCATTTGTATGACCCTGAATTGTTCCTCCCCTCTATCAAGTCTCTCTCTCTCTTTTTTTTTTTTTTATGTGAAACCCTTTCTTGATATGAATTTTCTGACATTTTGCACTTTCATACCCCCCCAGGCCTAAGATTTGCAATGTCCCCATTGTAAATTAGGTGGGTTCGAATTCAGCTTAGTTCATGTATTAGGACAGGTGTGTGGTGAGTGAATGGGTCGAAGTGACTTGTTGCGAATGATTTCTAATCTCGGGTAGGTATACCTGAGGTGAAGTCGGCTGTTCTAATGGATGAACCCTAAAGTGCAATATGAGTTCCGCATAGAGATGTCAGAAGCGGTTTCGGGTTTTTCAAAGAATGACGGGTTGCCTCCCGTTAAGCGCTGAGTTTTACGCCATCGGCTGGGCGCAACGAGCTCAAGAGGAATGGAGGGTAAAGGATGACTCAGCCAAATCTATATCGGTCATGTCAATGAACGGCTTGAGTCTCTGCCCGTTCACGACAAAGGGTTCAGAATCGTGGTTGAGTGGGCTGATTTCAATGGCTCCATTTCCGAAGATTTGTCGGACTAGGTAGGGTCCGACCCACTTGGATCTTAGCTTTCCTGGGAATAATTTGAGTCGGGCATCAAAGAGTAAAACTTTTTGACCAGGATGAAAAACCTTTCTAGAAATGTGTTTGTCGTGAAAAGCTTTAACCCGTTCTTTGTAAATTCGCGAGTTCTCATACGCGTCGTGGCGTAATTCATCGATCTCGCTCATTTGAAGTCTTCTGTGGGTTCCAACCTTAGAAAGGTCTAGATTACAGGTTCGTACTGCCCAATAGGCTTTATGCTCCAATTCGACGGGGAGGTGACATACCTTCCCGTACACTAGTCTGAAGGGAGACATTCCTAATTGGGTCTTGTGGGCGGTCCTATAGGCCCACAATGCTTCCAGAAGCCGAGAAGACCAATCTTTTCTATCAGGTCGAACAGTAACCTGAAGGATCTTCTTGATCTCTCGGTTAGATAGCTCAGCTAGACCATTAGTTTGGGGGTGGTAAGGAGTAGAGATTTGGTGTGACACCCCGTATTTGGTCATCAGTGACCTGAACTGAGTGTTCGTAAAATGGGTCCCTCCGTCGGAAATTATAGCACGCGGAATCCCGAACCTTGAGAAAATGTTTTGATGGAGGAATTTTATAACGACTTTATGATTGTTGGTTCGGGTCGGAATGGCTTCTATCCACTTGGACACATAGTCAACTGCTAGTAAGATGTATTCGAAGCCATCCAAGGTCGGAAAGGGTCCCATGAAATCAATCCCCCAAATATCAAAAATTTCGCATACCAAGATCGGCTGTAGAGGCATCATGTCTCTATGGCTCATGTTGCCCAGAGTCTGGCAACGGGAACATGCCTTACAGTGATTGTATGCATCCTTGAAAATTGTGGGCCAGTAGAAGCCACACTGGAGGACTTTCGATGTGGTTTTATGTCCAGAAAAATGTCCACCGCATGCCTGGTCATGGCAGAATGAGAGTATGTCTTTGATTTCCACTTCCGTGATGCACCGTCGGATTATCTGATCAGCACCAATGCGGAAAAGATACGGGTCTTCCCATAGGTAATACTTGGCATCGGAACGCAATTTGTCCTTTTTGGCCTTCGACCAATCGGGCGGAATCTGATGTGATGCCAGGTAATTAACTATATCGGCGAACCATGGAAGACTTGTACTGATAGTCAGGAGGTGCTCATCAGGGAAATGTTCTGTAATAGGTCCGGAAGGATCAATAATTTCAGAAGGAAGGTGGGACAAGTGATCCACTACCACATTGTGCTTTCCCGCCTTGTCACGAATCTCGAGGTCAAATTCTTGCAACAGCAAGATCCAGCGGATTAGTCGAGGTTTCGCGTCCTTCTTGGCAAGGAGATGCCTTACAGCTGTGTGATCCGAGTATATGATAATACGGGAACCCAGAAGGTATGATCTGAATTTTTCCAGGGCAAATACTACGGCCAGCAGCTCTTTCTTAATAACCGTATAGTTACGCTGAGCCTCATCCAGTGTTTTGCTGGCGTAGTAAATGACCACAGGTTTCCCGTCAATTTTCTGCCCCAAAATCGCTCCTACCGCGAAGTCAGATGCATCGCACATGATCTCAAAGGGTTGAGACCAATCAGGGGACTGTAGGATTGGGGCTTGGGTAACTCGGTCACGTAGGATTTCAAATGCTTGAGTGCATTCCTTGGAAATTTCGAAAGGCACATCCTTGGAGAGAAGATTGGTCAGGGGGCGCACGATCTTGGAGAAATCAGGGATGAATCGACAGTAGAAACCGACGTGCCCCAAAAAAGATCGGATGTCCTTAATCGAGCTAGGCATAGGGAGCTTGGAAATCAGGTTAACCTTAGCTCGATCCACTTGGATGCCTTTCTATGAGATTAAATGTCCCAGGACAATTCCCTCAGGCACCATGAAATGGCTCTTTTCCCAGGAAAGAACCAAATTCACCTCGATGCACCGCCTGAGTATATGGACCAAGTGTTGGAGGCAATCATCAAATGATTGTCCAAAAACTGAAAAGTCATCCATGAAGACTTCCAGATAATCACCTACCATATCTGAGAATATGGCAAGCATGCACCGCTGAAAAGTTGCAGGTGCATTGCAGAGACCGAACGGCATCCTTCGGAACGCGTACGTCCCGAAGGGGCAGGTGAATGTGGTCTTTTCTTGATCCTCTGGATGGATTGCCACCTGATTGTAACCGGAGTACCCGTCAAGAAAGCAGAAGAATCTATTTCCCGCTAGTTTCTCGAGGATCTGATCAATAAACGGTAGTGGGAAATGATCCTTCTTCGTGGAGGAATTTAGTCTTCTGTAATCAATGCAGACTCTCCACGAATTAGCTATTCGGGTAGGAATGACTTCCCCGGTTTCAGTCGTGATGATGGTAAGTCCTGCATTCTTAGGCACCACTTGTGTTGGACTCAGCCAACGACTGTCGGAGATCGGGTAGATGATCCCTGCATCTAACCACTTAATGATCTCCTTTTTCACGACCTCCTGTAGGTTAGGGTTTAGGCGTCTTTGCATTTCTCTTGAAGGTCGTGCGCCTTCTTCTGTGTAGATTCAATGTGTGCAGTACGAAGGGCTTATACCAGTCAAATCATCTAGAGTCCATCCAATGGCTCTACGATGTTGCTGGAGAACAGAAATCAAACGGAGTTCCTGGTCAGGTGTGAGTCGAGAATTGATAATCACAGGAAACGTTTGATTTGAATCCAAAAAGACGTATTTTAGATGTTCGGGAAGGGGCTTGAGTTCCATGACAGGATTGTCAGCAGCAGCGGGTGGTTCGGGGTTTGTACCGGGAGCAATGGTAGGAGTCATAGGTGTGTCTAGATCATGTCCGCACTCCTCTGTTAGCGGTTTTCGATTCTCTAGTGGTTGATCAGGAATAACCAGGTTGTCCTCTATATGCAGTTCATCAACCACGGCTTCGACATCACAAATTTCCTCTATAACCCCGCAATTAATCCCTTGTTGGGCCTTGAAAATGTCAATCTTCAGATTTTGATTCCCAAATTTTAATTCTATCTGGCCCTCTTCGCAATTTATATTGGCCCTAGCCGTGGCCAAAAAGGGTCTCCCTAATATGATTGGTGTGTCCCTTGGGTTCTTAGGTGCATCCATGTCCAGTACTATGAAGTCCACTGGGAAATAAAAATCTCGTACCCTAACAATGACATCCTCGAGTATTCCTTTGGGTGACTTGATGGATCGATCGGCTAACTGCAATGTCACCTCAGTGGGTTTAAGTTCAGATTCTTCAAGGTGGTCAAGGAGGGATGTAGGTATTAAATTTATGGAGGCACCTAGGTCTAGTAGGGCTCTATCAAGTTGGGTTTCACCAATTTTACAAGAAATCAAGGGAGTGCCTGGGTCTTTAGCCTTGGGTGGGAGTTTGCTCAAGATGACAAAGCTGGCTTGCTCTGATAGTACGATTAGGTTCCCATCCTTGGTTCGCGGCTTACGTTTAGGTGTACATATGTCTTTCAAGAACCTTGCGTAAGCCGGTATGTGGCGGATTGCATCCATCAACGGGATGTTTATCTGGACCTGTTCAAAGAGCTTGACCAGATCCTCCTCAGGAGCCACAGGTTTGGTTGTCCTTTTTCCTTTGGTCAAGGCCTCAGGAAATGGGATCCTAGCTGGTTCCTCTAGGATAGGTCCAGGTTCTTGATCTGGGATAGTAGTATCTTGGATAACTACCCTAGGGTCTTGGCGATTATCAGGCTTGGAGTGGTTCGGATAGTGTGGGTCTTGTGTTGTTTTACCACTACGTGTTGTTACAGAGTTTAATCCGACCTGACTTTGGTTTGGGTTAGGTAGGAGGGGTGGCTGCTGCTGCAATCCTGCATAAGATGTTGAAGCCTCCATCCCGTCTGGTGATGGAGTAGCAGGGGCCTGATAAATCAAATGTGCGTGGCCTGGATTTGGATTCATAACGCGCCTCTGGGTCGGCACGTTATTTGGGTTGGGCAGAGGTTGCGAAGGAAGGGTGCTAGGTTGGCGGGAATTTGCCATCTGGGCCAGTTGGTTGCGAACCTCTGTGATCTCGTCCTTGTGCTGTTTTTGCATTGCCGCATTCGTCTTTTGAATGTCAGCCAGTGTTTGAAGGATAAGAGTCAGTTGATCCTGATTTTGCCCGGATTGGTAGGTGGGATTGGGCCGAGGCTGAGGCGGCTGATATGGACGAGGAGCTTGTGGACGGGGTTGATAGGGTGATCTTTGAGAATTTCCCGCCCACTGAAAGTTAGGATGATTTCGCCATCCAGGGTTGTAGGTATTGGAGTATGGGTCATTCTGGATGGCGTTGAGGTCCTCGCAGTTCTGAGGAACCTCAGGAAAGTCAGAATACGAGGGTTCAGAGTTCCCCCAACTCGAGTAGAAGGGATCGGAGGTCACTCCGGTCTGAGAGGTAGACGAGGGTGGATATGGGTCCATCCCCTTGGCAGGTTGGTGATAGATGTTTTGCACTGTTTCCCTTGCCAGAGGAGGTCGTGCAAAAGAGTTTTGTGCAGAGGTGGCTTGCTGCAAATGTCGAGTTAGCTCGTCCACCTTCTTTTCTATGATAGAGACCTTGTCCAACCGACTGGCCATCAGTTCCAGGTCGACAAAAGTGGACAGGTCCTGCGTCTCATGTGTCCCTCTTAGATTCGTCGATGCGCGGGCATTCGTCCTGTCGAATAAGCCCAAGGAGTCATTGTTTATGGAGTTCTCGCACATGTTTTCGAGAATCTCCCACACCGTGTCCTCGTGTTGGCCCATGATGTTTCCTCCACATGTTGCATTGACGAATAGACGAATATCCTCATGGAGTCCCTGGTAAAAAGACTAGACTTGTTCCCACTTAGGAACTCCGTGATGGGGGCACTTTCGCATGAGATCTAGGAATCGATCCCAAGCTTCGTGAAGAGGTTCTCCTGGTTGTTGAGTGAAATGAGTGATCTGGTGGCGCAAGGCATTCGTCCGGCCAACAGGGAAGAATTTTTTCAAAAATTCGGACTGTAATTCTTCCCATGTGTTGATCGAGCGGGTCTAAGTCTGATACCAGTGTGCAGCCTTGTCCAAGAGGGAGAACGAAAATATTTTCATGAGTAGGATATCCCGGTTTTGTACATCTAACCCGAAGGTCTGGGCCAAATGCTTGAGTTGTTTAATGTGTTGGAATGGATCCTCAGAGTTAAGCCCATGGAACTTCGGTATGGCATGAATCATATTGGGCTTCAGATCAGAATCGGGTCCTCCAATTGGGATTCGTACTCGGGGTTCGATTGCCACCGCAGCAGGATTATAGTGATCTCGCATCATAGGTTGCTGCGGTGGGTTTACAAAGTTCTGAAAGAGATCGTTCAAGCGTTGAAGTTGGTGTTCAAGGTTATTCTCCTCTTCAATGGGTTGTGCCATGATGGGAGAAGAAGGAGAATCGGGGTCTGAGTCAGATGAAAGATTTATGTGGTGGGGTTGCTGCACAAACAAGGGCGTCGAGGCTTGGCCTCGACGAGAATGAATTTCTAAAGGAGGTCTTAAAGGTGGTCTTAAGGACCTCCTACCGAACATGCACCGAAAGATGTGATGAGATTAGAAGGTGCTGGACCCAATCAAGACACCCAAGAATTGTTGGGTGACTATAGAGGTTTGGGACAGATGGACCCTTGGATCAGAAGATCGTCCACCTGAGAAATACCTGAGCAGCCAGAGAGGGAGAGTCCCGCAAAGACCCCTACACGGTAGAGCGTCCCCTACGGGTTACAGGGTTTCGCCCACCCAACCTCTCTTGTCACTGCAGTTCCAGGTAGACCAGAATGGGGATCTTGACCTCTTAAGTCCACCTTTTTTTATTTTAAGATCAAGGTGCTTAATGTTCCACTTGAACTTTTAAGTATTTTGAGTGCAAAAGTGACCTAATATTAAGGTTGGTTGACCCAAGGGATCAATTTCACCTCTTGTTCCTTTAAGAGCTTTTAGGTCCTTCCTTTTATGGTTCAAATGGATTATCAGCCTGATTTGCTTAGGGTTCCTCTTGTATAAATCGTTTCAGACACGGTTTAGGCACACCTCTTTTTGGAAAGTTTGTTTCTTTGTTTTAGAGAAGATGTGTCTCTAAAAACCCTAGCTTTGCAATCCCTAACTTGGCTCTAGTGGGTCCAATTTAGTTGCCGTAGAAATTAGCACCTAGGGCTCAATCAAGAAAGTTTTAGCCCTAGTTGCCTTAGTTGGATGAACAGATAAAAATGTGTTGAAATGAAAATCAGGCAACTTGATGAGTTACTAAATATGAAACAGGTAGCCCTAAGTTGATTTCCCTCTTTTTTTTTCTTTTCTAGATTATGAGAGGGTTAAGAGAGAGGGCTTATGGAGATTACCTGTTCCTTGGAGAGTCTGTTGTGCAGTTGCTATTCTTTCCTTTTTGTTTTGCTTTCCCTGCTTGAACACAACAAAAGAGAGAAGTTAAGTCGGATATTAGATAGAAAAGTTGTACTCAACAGTTTTAAAAGTGCCCGTTGCTCCCCGGCAACGGCGCCAAAATGTTTGTCGATGTTTTGTGCGGATTTAAAGGATGTCACGTTGTAGTATAACCGACAAAATGTCTAAACAAATATAAAGAATTTTATTACTCGAAGACTGAAGTATCCGAGGTCGAACACGGGGAGCAATCTCAGTACTTTGTAAAACCAAAGAATACAACTGTTTAAATGCAAATATAACTCATTCAAAGAGAGAATTTTAAAAAAAAAGATTTGAGAAAAAAAGAATTGGACGTCTGATTTGTGTATCAGACGTCTTAAATGTGATCTCTCTTTTCTCTCTTCTTCTTCGTGGCTCTTCTCCCTTCTTTGCTTCTGGTAATATCTTTCCTTCTTTCTCCTGCCTTGGCTTTCTTCTTTCTTCTTTTTCTTCTGATCTCTTTGCAGTCTTCCCTTGTCTTCCTTCGTTCTTCTCTCTCTTCTGCTTTGTCTTCCTTCTTCTTCTCTGCGAAGAATTTTCCTTTCACTGCTACGCAGCCTCTTCTTTCTTCTCTTCCTGTTCTACAGCCACTAAGTGTTCGCTGCCTGGGACAGTTCTTCCTTCCTGCACACACTACACAGTAGCAAAACCTACCCCCGTCCCTCTACCCAGGCGTCTCTCTCTCTCAAGCAAATGCACTCACGGACGCTCTCCCAGAGCCACACGGGTAGTCGGGTCGGGTTCCCACCCGGGACCAGGCGCACCGGCAAGTGGTGATGCGCGAGGAGTGCGTAGGTCTAGGTCGGGTCGAACCAGCCAGATCCGCGAGGTCAAGCCGCGGATGAGGCGTGTGAGGGCAGTGAGGGACCTCACCCCTGTGCTTACGGAGGCAACCGGCTTAAAGCACAAAACCAATTTATAGCGTACCTGAGTGCTGCAATCCCACGATGTGGGACTAAAGGTTCCGCCCGGATTTCACGCGCGCCCGCAGACTCTCGTATGCAATTGCCCAAGCTATTGACTCTGCTGGCGCTACTGGCTGGCCTTAGTTGCTTCGCGACACTTGCGAGAATCTGCTGCACCTGCCGCCTGGGAAGCCTGACGCCTGCTGCTGCTCCAAGCTCCCTGCTGCTTCGGCTGTTAATGGCGGTTGGGGCTTACACCTGACATCCAACAGAACGGCCTATTGGCCCAATCAGAATACCTGGAAACCTTCGCCGCAGCACGGCGAAGGCGGTGGGTGACGCTGCAGGTTGCCGGTCGGCCTAGGCGTGCGTGCCTAGGTCAACCTGTGGCCGGAGATGGTGGGTTGGTCGGGGGGTGCTTATGGAGGTCTGGAGTGGCAGTGATGGGGTGGAATGGGTTCCTGGTGGTGAGGCGGAGCTCTCGAGGTGGTTGGCGAGCCGTGTGGAGTGGCGGAGTGGTGTGGGCGGCTCGCCGGAGTGGGGTCGGAGGCGAGGAAGATGGAGGCGGTTAGGTACTGTCGAGGGGTAATCAAGTAAAACAGTTGGGGGAAAAGAGAGAGGAGAGGATGGAGAACGTATCTGTGGTTGTCTGGAAGGAAGGAAGGCGGCGGAGAGGACGGCTCGTAACCGCCGTTGTCGGGGAAGAAAGACCCTGAGGGAGGAAGCGGCGACGAAGACGAGGTCAGAAGTGCGCGCGCGGGGTACAGCGCGACGCGGGAGGAAACGACGGAGAGGACTCTGCTGCTGGTATGGCAGCAGAGCGACGAGAAGGAGGGGAGGAGGTCGCCGGAGCTTGTGGGTCATTTGGCCGGAGATGGGAGAGGGAGGAATTTGGAAGGGATCTCCGTCAAAATCAAGCTTGCCTTCTGCGGCAGGGTCTGGGGTGTCTTTTATAGGTGCTGGCCGCACCTACCAGCACGTGGAGACTGCGCAATTAGGTCTGCCAGCTCGCCGAAGTTGGAAGGAAGGTGGATACCCAAATCTCTCGTGCGTTCGCACAAGAGATTGGGTTCACACCAGCGATTGTAATTGGCTTTATAAGGAAGGGAATTCCTCAGAGAATCCTCCTTCCATTTCTGGGAGGGAATCTCTGAGGGATTAGAGAGCAATCTCTCTCGAAACTTCGCCGGAGCTCGGTTCTGCCCTAGCAATGGCGGCAGGACCGGTTTGCAAAGGAGGCGAAGAACCTAGGGGGCTCTCTGCAAAGGTATTCAAAAGATAGGGACCAATTTATGATTTGGGTGTACTAAATTGCAAAGTAGGTTAAGATGACCTCTCCTTAGGTCCAAATTTTGTTACAAACCTAATTTGGACCTAAGGAATCCAATGGTGAAGTTGGATTTTAGTTTTGACCTCGTTTGACTGGATATTTTGCGTAAAAACCTAAATTAGGTTAATTGAAGATCTAGGACCCTAATCTAGGTCAAACTAGGTTCCAAAGGCCAAATTAAGTGTTCTAAACCATAGAGGATGTTTTTATATGATTTTTAGAGGGTTTACTTTATTTTTATTCTGACCGGAACCTTGTTAATTTAAGCGGGTCTGTTTTAGGGTTACCAAGTGTCATTTAGTTCTTAGATTGCACATGAACCCATTTCTGATGGACTCAACCCTCTTTTTATCTCATTTATACCATTTGACCTATGTTTTGCCTCTGAGAAATCCCGTTTACGTACTGCAATGGTAAAATTGCAGTTTTAACATTTATTTCATGTTTTCTTCTCAGAGCACTTGTTCCTTCAGTTAGGCCTTCTTCTAGGTTATGTAGGAGCTTTTATCTTCTTTATTGGGTCAAAATGAGCTAGTTATGGCTCATGATGAGGCTCTCATCACTATGCTCCTCCAAGATGGTGTCCTCCAAGGTGGAAGCTACCACCTTCAATTCTCCTCCACCAAGGGTGGACATCCACCCTAGGTCCTTCTCCTTTGCCTGGCCATCCTCCTTGAAGTAGAATAGCCCTCCTCCTTGGCGTGGCACAAGTTGAAGAGAGTGGGGAGAAGAAGGCACCAAAGGGGCGAGTGATGTTCCCCCTTAATCTTCTTCTCTACTCCTTCTTCTTGGCCGTAGATGTAGGTGGGTATAGGTAGAATAATACACTAATGGAGGGTGGGAATTATGTGGTGGTAGGGTAGGGTATTTATAGGATGGGAAGGGGGGTGTTTATGGTTTTTTTTTTAGGGATATGAAGGGGTGCTTGGATATTTTTGGAGGGAAAAATGGGAGGAAAACGAAGAGGTGCCTTGGTTTTCCCTCCAAAAATACCTTCTAGAAGGCAATTTTGGAGGGAAAAAATGGAGGGTGGAGATGGGTTTTGATGGTGGATGTAGGGTGGTGATGGAAGGGATAGTTGGAACCAAAATAAAGTAGGAGTAGGTGGTCTTTTTGCTGGAGCTTAGGTAGTAGGGTAGTAGGTTTTGGTGCCATGGTGGTGGACTAGCTAAGTTAAGAAGCCTAACTAGCTTAGCTAGTAGGGAGTAGAGTTGGAGGCATTTGGAGCTAGGGTTTTCAGGGAGAAGAGCTGGAGGTAGTCATCTTGAGCTGCACTAGAGCTGGTGGCTGCTGAAGAGAGCTGCAAGGAGCTAACTTAGCTGGCTTAGCTTGCTAGTTCTTTGCTAGCTACTAAGCCAAGGTAAAGCAAGCTGGCTTCTGCTGAAAGGAGCTGAGGTGAGCTGGGTCTAATGCTCCCGGGGAGGATCAAGCTGGGTGAGGTAACTAAGATAGCTTAGCTCAACTGAGTTGAGCTAAGCTGAGTCTTCGGGAGCTGGACTTGAGCTTCCTAAACAAGAATGAAGTCATCTTCAGCTGGCCGGAGTTGAGTGGAGCTGGATGTAG
Source organism: Thalassia testudinum (assembly GCA_037157565.1). Classification (NCBI taxonomy): domain Eukaryota; kingdom Viridiplantae; phylum Streptophyta; class Magnoliopsida; order Alismatales; family Hydrocharitaceae; genus Thalassia; species Thalassia testudinum. Next base: position 62,351,912 of record JAZHRO010000022.1, on the reverse strand, counting down.
CTAGACCTGAGCTAGGGTGAACTCCAATCAACTCAGTTGAGCTAGCTAGAGCTCCCTATGGACTAATGGAAGCTGAGATGAGCTAGACTCAGCTAAGTTGAGCTGGATCTGAGCTGACCTGAGCTAAGGTGAGCTAAGATGAGCTCTCTTGAGCTGCCATTCAGCTGAGATGAGCTGAATGGAGCTAAGATGAGCTAACCCTAATTCAAGTGAGCTGGAATCCAGCTATGGTGAGCTGGATCAAGCTGAGTTCCAGTTAGTCTGAGCTTCTTCTTCACCAGTTGCCTTCCTGAGTGCTAGGGTTTTGGAGTTCTGACAATCTGTATATCCCTAACACTCACAAAAACACATTAAAAAGATAATAAAAAGTGCAATGCATGCCTAACCTAATTGATGCCTAAATGCAGCCCAAAAACCCATTTGCGGAGAAAAATCCTAAGAGCTAGGTTTGTTTTGATGCATAAAAATGATGATAAACTGGCATTTATCACAAACCCACCCCAGGTCTCAATCCAAGGGCGGCAAGCTCCCCTCTACACTACAAGGGATAGTTGCTCTCTTCGGTACCAGGTACAAGAAGGTCAGCTCACTTCCCTTAACGACCGCCTGTGGGCGGCAATTCCAGAACCATTCGGTTCGCTGGTACGGCAATGTTCTTATCTCGTTCTACATTCCCCGTAGGGTTCATACATGAACTTTTCTTTATTCCATATCTGGTTTGTTACATACAGAATAGGCATCTCAGTTTCCATAGTACGAGTTCTTTTTCTTTCTACCAATAGTGTAGTTCATTACAAGTAGTTTATGATTTATTTAATCATCCCTCTTTCTACACATGCATCTTTTATATCCCTAATGTTCATGTCATAAACTAGGGTTTACTTGAATAGCTGTATTCTAGAACGTGTGTTTATTTCTTCCTAGGATTCATCCCACATCCTAGGTTTTAACTAATTACATGCATTCTATTTAACTTGGAGAATTAGTTAGAACCACTCTATCAGGATAACCGGGTGGAATGGGGGCTCGTACAGCAGCTCCCGATGTCTCTGTAGGTCCCGTATGCTCGACGAACTGGAGACCTAGGATGTGGATGGACAAGTCAAAAGGATTCCAAAAGATACAGACAAGCTATCATTACGTGAAGAATTTCATACGAAAAACAAAAATGTTTCGTTTACGGAAAATTGACATCATTTAGGCCTTGAACGAGCCCAAAAACAAGGGTTCTGACAGAAATCAGATGTCTGGGAGATATCCCAGACGTCTTAAATCAACTCTCAGGCATACCTCTCTTGGGGCGCCTTTATCGAACATATGGAACGCAATGCCAACGTCCAAGGGTTCCGTCAAACGTCTGGAGGTGCTCCCAGACGTCTAAAACTCCTTGGTCCGCCTTTCAACTTCTGACACATATACGTACACTATCAAAACTTTGGCAGAGAAGAAATACAGAAAGTAGATCTCTTCCAGACATCTCATACTACCTTCGAACGTCTGGTAAGACATCTAGATGTCGCTCTAAACGTCTGATTCCGCGGAAAATGACTTTCGCGAAACCGCTCTGGCTTTCCTCGCCACAAGCACTGTAGCAAAATGGCACAGCGCCCTCTGCTCTCGCACTCAGACTCACGATCAGCTCTCCGCTCTCCACTTGCTCTCGCTCTGGCTCCCTGCTCTCTCTATCTCTCTCGGCTGTGGTGGTGTGAGACGGAGAGGAGGAGGGGGTTTATAAAGGGAGAGGAGGTGAGGGGAGGGGTGTGGCATCGCAGGGAGTGGCGCAGGGTGCAGGTGAGGCTGTTGCAAGGTGAGGCGTGAGGCGTGGGCAAGGGAGTGGCGTGCGCACGATACACGCTGAAAAGAAAACGCATTTTCAGACGTCTAGCTCTCTCTCCAGACGTCTGGTGAATATCCCAAACGTCTTAAAGGACCGAGAGGTGACGGGTCGTTTCAGTATAACAAACTTAAAGGAAGTTTCATCCCCAAAACTTGAGCTAACTAGGGTGTGGAAAATAGCATAGTAGTGTATAACAAACTTCAAGAGGACCGGAGTAGGTCCAAAGAGACATATCCTCGAAAAGCTCCGGGCACTGTTCTCGCATTACGACCTCAGGTTCCCAAGTCACCTCCTCGTACCACTGGCTTCTCCAAAGGACTTTTACCGGGGGTACCTCCTTCCGTCTCAGACTCCAGACGGCTTTGTCTAGTATCTGTACCGGCTTCTCGGGATAGGTCAGGTCATCTCCTACCTCAATGCTCTCGTGGTCAGGTCATCTCCTAAGGTTGGAAACGTGAAATACGCCGTGCACTCCAGAGAGCTGGGGAGGAAGGACAAGTCGGTAAGTGACGGGTCCTACTTGTTCTAAGACCTCAAAAGGCCCCACAAATCTCGGTGTAAGCTTCCCTCTCACCCCAAACCGTTGTAAGCCCTTCATGGGCGAAACACGGAGGAGAACATGATCTCCAACCTCAAATTGTACCTCCCTACGCTTCAGATCAGCGTAGCTCTTCTGCCTGCTCTAGACAGTATGCAGTCATCGATGGATCTGCTTGATCACCTCCTGACTCTAGCGTATCAGCCAGGGACCAACCTCCCACTTGGTCCCCACCTCAACCCAACTCAAGGGAGCCATACACTTCCTCCCGTACAGAGCCTCATATGGTGCCATGCCGATGCTCGAGTGGTAACTGTTGTTGTATGCGAACTTTACTAGGGGAAAATGCTCCTCCCAGGAGCCTCTCCAGTCCGGTACGCAAACGCGTAGAAGGTCCTCAAGGGTCTGAATGGTGCGCTCCGACTGTCCGTCTGTCTGGGGGTGATAAGCTGTACTGAATCTCAGACGAGTCCCCAAGGCCTTCTGAAATTTTGCCCAAAACTGGGAAGTGAAACGAGTGTCTCTGTCCGAAATAATCTCGTGGGAGACCCCATGAAGGCTCACTACATCTTTGATGTATCGCTCTGCCAATTGTGTTGGTCCAAAAGTGACTCGAATCGGCAAGAATTATGTCGTCTTTGTCAATCTGTCTACAATCACCCAGACTGCATCGTGTCCTCGCTGTGTCACAGGTAATCCCACTACCAGGTCCATAGTGACACTCTCCCACTTCCATTCTGGAACGGGAAGTGGCTGTAATGGCCCCGCAGGCCTCTGGTGCTCGGCCTTCACCTATTAGCATATCAGACACTGCTGAACAAAAAGACCAACATCCTGCTTCATGCCCCTCCACCAGAAATTACGTCGTAGGTCGTGATAAATTTTCGCGTTCTCAGGATGTATGGTAAATCTAGATCCGTGTGCCTCAGTCAGGAGCTCCCGCAACAACTCATCATCTCTAGGAACTCACAAGCGTCCCCTTATATGCAGGACCCCATCAGTGAACGAGAACTCTCCCAGGCTCCCTGCCAATACTCGGTCTTGCTGTACTCGTAGGTGTGGGTCCGACATCTGTCTAATCATGATGTGATCCATCAGCTCTGGTCATGTCTGCCTCGCCACTATCACTGCCCCGTAGTACCCCTGTGACTCCTGGGGTCGCCAACTGCTCAACTTTTCCATGAGTCTCCAACTCTACGCTCGTAAGCAAGCCAAGTGGGCGGGTGCCTTCCGGGTCAAGGCGTCAACCACCACATTGGCCTTTCCTAGGTGGTAAGAGATGCTGTAGTCCTTCAGGAGCTCCAACCAACGTCTCGGCCTCATGTTGAGCTTTTTCTGGTCAAACAGGTATCTGAGGCTCTTGTGATCAATGAAAACCTCTAACGTCTCTCCGTACAAGTAGTGCCTCCAAGTTTTCAGTGCGAGGATGACCGCTGCAAGCTCTAAGTCGTGGGTGGGGTAGTTATGCTCATGGGGCCTTCAATTGTCGCAAAGCATATGCGACAACGTGACCCCGCTGCATGAGCACACCCCCCAATCCCTGCAACGAGGCGTCTGTGTAGATGATGAATCTGCCATCACTGTCAAGGATGGTGAGTACAAGAGTTGAGGTCAGCCTCTCCTTCAACTCCTAAAAGCAAGATTCACATTCGTCTGTCCAGGCGAAAGGTACGTCCTTCCGAGTCAACTGAGTCAGAGGACATGCAATCTGCGAGAATCCTCGGATAAACCATCTGTAGTAACCAACCAGTCCCAGAAAACTACGAATCTCTGTCACCGTACGCGGTCTCTCCCACCTGAGCACTGCCTCAACTTTGGCTGGATCCACAGCCAACCCATCGTCTGAGATTACATGCCCTAGGAAGGTGACCTGTCTCAACCAGAACTCACACTTGCTGTACTTGGCATACAGCCTATGCCGTCGTAAGGTATCCAAGATCGTGTGAGGATGCTGCTCGTGCTGTGTCTGATCTCGAAAGTAAATGAGTACGTCGTCAATGAATACAACCATGAACTGATCCAGATACAGCCAGAAGATGCGGTTCATCAGGTCCATGCAAGCGGCAGGGGCATTGGTCAGCCCAGACGACATGACCAAGAACTCATAGTGGCCATACCGCGTGCGAAAGGCTATCTTGGAGACGTCGGTCTCCCTAATCCTCAGCTGATGGTAGCCTGACCTCAGATCTATCTTGGAGAATACCGTGGCATCTCTCAACTAGTCGAAGAGGTCATCTATACGTGGCAACAGGTACTTGTTCTTGACGGTGACCCAGTTCAGCTATCTGTAATCGATGCACAGCCAAATAGTACCATCCTTTTTCACAAACAGGACAGGGACTCCCCATGAGGAGGCACTGGGCCTCACGAAGCCCTTCTCTAGTAGGTCTTGTAGCTGTGACTTGAGCTCTTGCAACTCAAGCGGGGCCATCCGGTACGGTGCAGTAGAAATGGGGCTGGTCCCTGGTACTAGTGAGATCTCAAATTCGATCTCACACTCGGGTGGTAGTCCTGGCAGCTCCTCTGGAAAGACGTCGAGGTACTCACGAACCACCGGAATACTCTATAAGCTAACAACGGGGCCGAGCTCTGCTAGGACGCAAGTAAGGAAGCCCTCGCACCCCTGGCTCAGTAGCTTTGCTGCCTAAAGCGAGAAGATGCATTTGAAACCTCCATCTACAAGCTGGCCGTGGAACTCGAAGGGAGTCAACCTTGGTATGGAGAAAATAATCTTTCTCCCGAAGTAGTCTACAAGAGCATGGTATGTGGCTAACCAATCCATCCCCAAGATCACACCAAAATCCTCCATCGGAATCATGATCAGGTTAATTGGAAGACTATGTCCCCCTATCGTGACCTCACAGTTAGTGAAAACCTCCTCGGCAACAAACACCTGCCCACCTGGTCCTCTAATCAGGAAGGGCTCCTCTAAGAGTACACTGCTCGACCTCATGCTGACAGTAAATTCCCAGAAATAAACGAATGTGTGGCACCGAAATCAAAAAGCATGTAAATGAGCCTGCCGGAAACAGTAACCATACCTGCCACTATGGAACCCGAAGCTCCAGCATCTCCGTGAGTCAGGGCGTTAACACGCCCCTCAACCCTCGGTACATAAGAAGCAACTGTGCTCTGGGTCGAGTGGGAGACAGCGGGCCGGTACCCACCTCGCTACTGTTGTCCTCCTCAAGCCTAGTATCCACGGTGACCACATCGACCTCCAATGCTCGGTGCTGGGAGCGTCGGCTACGCTCAGGTTCTAAATGGACAATTCCTCCGTATGTGGCCCAGCTAGCCACACTGATAACAAAGGGGTATGTGACCTCCCTCTGTCTGCTGTTCCTGCTGGTGACTGGGCGGGGGTCTGCTACAGTCGGCTGGTCCCTGTCGGGGACCCACAAAGGTCCCTGGTGAACCCACAGAACGAGACAGCTCCCCTACTGGTGCCTCCTCTCCCGATGGTCCTGTGAGTGCTCCTGCGGGTAGGGCCTCTTCCGTCCTCCCCCATCAATGTCTCGCACGAACGGGTTGGTCTCCTCGTAGGTCATGGCAGCCTCAACTACGCGGGAGAAGGTAGGCAGCTTTAGGAGCTTTACATACCCCCGAATGGTAGGTCGGAGACCCTCGGTGAATCTCCACAGGCGCTCCTCCTCGATGGACACAGCTGTCGGGGCAAAGCATGACAGCTCCAGCAAACGCGTACGGTACGCGCTAACTGTCATTGCCCCCTGGCGGAGAGTGTGGAACTCCCGCCTCCTCTGATCCTACTAAGTCTCTGGGAAGTACTGCTCACAGAAGAGCGTCACGAACCGGTCCTATGTTAGCTCTCCCTCCTCCTGTCCTCTGACCGCCCTCCACCACCTGTGAGCTGCACTCTCCAGCTGATACGTGGTGAAGGCCACACGGCACTCTACAGGAGGATAGAAAGTGTCAAAGATTTTCTCCATCTATTCCAGCCAATCTTCCGCCTCAGACGAGCTCTCCTCCCCTTTGAAAGAGGGGGGCTTCAGCTTCCTGAACTAGCTAAAGACCTCGTGGTGTAGCCGCAATGGAGGAATGGGTGCACCTCCAGGCAAGGAGGACTCGTGCCCCGAAGTGTCTGAAGGAGGTGGGGACAGTGGAGGATCACCCCCTCCCCCTCCAGCTCGTCCAGTGTCGTGGCGGCTCACCTGCCCCATGGAGGACTCCCCCTCAACATCCCCAGGAAGAGGAGGCTGATGGAGCTCCTCCCGTATGAGATCCCAGATCAGCTGGGCGAGGTCCGGGACCTGAATGCCCGGAAGGAGAGGTGGAGCGGCTCCGTCCTCAGCCATCGCTTTCCCTCCCCTACGACCACGCCCTCTGCCACAACCACGTCCACGGCCCGCCTCAAGAGCTCCCTGGCGAGGCATCTCTCGCACGGAGATCAAAAAGAAATGGGATTGTCGGTGACTGTTTAGCTACAGAGGAGACGTAAGACTCGGAAATGACAATCAAGGTAAAATGTTGTAATGGCTATCCTAGCTAAATGTACAAGTGTGGTGATTTTTGAACTATTTGGTTTATTTCTCGGGACAACCTTGCTCTGATACCATCTTGTCATGACCCAAACCCAGATCCCTACAAGACCCGAGACCAGCTTGCCTCGACTAATCCCAAGACCCAGTCATCTAACGAGAAATAACCAAATAACATGCAACAATCCACAACCACACAAGTACAGTAGTTAAGCAGAAAGAAAATGGCAACGAAAGGAGAAATAAAATAGTAATTCTAGAATATTACATGCCTTCAAGAACAGGAATACTACCATCACAACAGAACTAGTACAGATAAAGAACATAACGGAAAGTGCTGAAAAATGTAACTACAGGAACTCACTACAACAAGCAGTAGAAACTATAGCTAGGCTTGACTAGGCCAGCGTCCTCAGCAGCCGGTAGCTCGGGCTGCTCAAATCCCTGACCTGTGCAAAGTCATATAACTGGAGTCAGCTAACGCTGAGTAGAGTGGTGGTTTAAACATAAAATGCATTTACAGGTAGTTCAACTATTACTTTCCGATCCAAAATATCCTATAACAGTTTTCCGTGTAGAGATCTCTAATTAGGGCTCATCTCATTACTTAATCTTCTTGTTCCCTAAAGGAACAATTTTGCTTGCAGTTTTCCCGCTATGTAGGATGCACACGTGGCACTCTTCTAGCCGGGAGAGTCCCCTCATGGTAGTCCTACACCCAGTCTACTACCCCGAGGTCACGGTCATGACGTAGCGATGACTACGGTGCACGTGATAAGCACGCGGGTAGCTACCCCGCACTAGCACGCGATCAGCCGTTTCCACTAGTGGGTACGCCTCAACGTACAGTGCAGAACAGTATAGGGCCTTGTCCTCTCAAAACAGAACAGGGGTCTCACCCCTCCTCAGTCCGCGTACCCTCGTCCAACTATCCCGGTTTGCCCAACGGGCTAACAAGAGTCAGTGTAGGGTGGCCATGCCTGACCCTGGGCCCCCTGGGGCGGCTAGCTCCCCCCTACACTAAGTAGCTCACCTCGGTACCACGTACACAAGGGCCAGCAAGAGTCGACGTAGAGTGGCCAAACCCACCCCAGGTCTCAACCCAAGGGCGGCAAGCTCCCCTCTACACTACAATGGATAGTTGCTCTCTTCGGTACCAGATACACGAAGGTCAGCTCACTTCCCTTAACGGCCGCCCATGGGCGACAATTCCAGAACCATCCGGTTCTCTGGTACGGCAGTGTTCTTATCTCATTCTACATTCCCCGTAGGGTTTGTACATGAACTTTTCTTTGTTCCATATCTGGGTTGTTACATACAAAACAGGCATCTCAGTTTCTACAGTACGAGTTCTTTTTCTTTCTATCAACAATGTAGTTCATTACAAGCAGCTTATGATTTATTTAATCATCCCTCTTTCTACACATGCGTCTTTTCTATCCCTGGTGTTCATGTCATAACCTAGGGTTTACTTGAATAGCTGTATTCTAGAACATGCATTTATTTCTTCCTAGGATTCATCCCACATCCTAGGTTTTAACTAATTGCATGCATTCTATTTAACTTAGAGAATTAGTTAGAACCACTCTACCAGGATCACCGGGTGGAATGGGGGCTCGTACAGCAGCTTCCAATGTCTCCGTAGGCCCCGTACGCTCGACGGACTGGAGACCTAGGACGTGGATGGACAGGTCAAAAGGATTCCAAAAGATATAGACAAGCTACCATTACGTGAAGAAATTCGTACGAAAAACAACGATGTTTCGTTTACGGAAAATTGACATCGTTTGGGCCTTGAACGAGCCCAAAAATAAGGGTTCCGAGAGAAATCAGATGTCTAGGAGAGATCCCAGACGTCTTAAATCAACTCTCAGGCATACCTCTCTTGGGGCGCTTCTATCGGACGTCTGAAATGCAATGCCAACGTCCAAGGGTTTCGTCATATGTCTGGAGGTGCTCCCAGACGTCTAAAACTACCTCGATCTGCCTTCCAACTTCCGACGCATATACGTACACTGTCAAGACTTTGGCAGAGAAGAAATATGAAAAGTAGAACTCTACTAGACATCTCATACTACCTTCGGACGTCCAGTAAGACGTCTGGATGTCGCTTCGAACATCTGATTCCACGGAACCGCTCTGGCTTTCCTTGCCACAGGTGCTGCAGCAGAACAACACAGCGCCCTCTACTCTCACGCTCAAACTCACGATCAGCTCTCCGCTCGCTCTCGCTCTGGCTCCCTGCTTTCTCTCTCACTCAGTTGTGGTGGTGTGAGACGGAGAGGAGGAGGGGGTTTATAAGGGGAGAGGATGCGAGGGGAGGGGTGTGGCATCACAAGGAGTGGCGTGGGGTGCGGGTGTGGCCATTATAAGGTGATGCGTGAGGCATGGGCGAGGGTGTGGCGTGCGCAAAGTACGTGTCGAAAAGAAAAAGCATTTTCAGACGTCTGGCTCTCTCTCCAGATGTCTGGACAAATGTATGGTGAACATCCTAGACGTCTTAAAGGACCGAGAGGTGATGGGTTGTTTCAGTCTGACTACGCAGTGGGTGCGGTACTTGGGCAGAAAATAGACGAGAAACCAGTGGCCATCTACTACGCTTGCAAGACACTTGCCGAGGCTCAGTGTAACTACACAGTTACTGAGAAAGAGCTGCTAGCTGTAGTCTTTGGCCTCAAAAAATTTCGATCCTATCTTTTGGGTTCCCATGTTATCATATACTCAGATCACACCGCAGTGAAGCACCTCCTCACGAAGAAGGGCACGAAACCTCGACTAATCTGTTGGATCTTACCGTTGCAAGAGTTTGATCTCGAGATTCATGACAAGGCAGGAAAATAGAACATGGTAGTTGACCATTTGTCCCGTCTTCCTTCTTCAGTCATCAACTCGTCTAGTCCGATCACCGAGCATTTTCCGGACGAACATTTTCTAGCCATTCACGGTCTCCCCTGGTTTGCTGATTTAGTGAACTACTTGGTTACGGGGAAAGTCCCGCCAGATTGGGCGACTTCCAAGAGGGACAAGCTGATTTCCAAGGCCAAGTACTATATTTGGGAGGAACAGTATCTCTTCCACAATGGCAACGATCAAGTGATCCGGAGATGCATTCCTGACGACGAGGTCAATGACGTGATCTCATTCTATCACGACCAAGCCTGCAGTGGCCATTTCTCTGGGCGTAAAACCGCAACGAAAATTCTCCAATGTGGATTCTTCTGACCTACGATATTCAAAGATGCACAAACGTATTGTAGGGTATGTGATCGTTGTCAAACCCGCGGCAACGTAGGCCTGCAGGATATGATGCCCCTGAACCCGATAATTATGTGTGAAATCTTTGACATATAGGGAATCGATTTCATGGGACCCTTTCCTGGATCCAACAGCTTTGAATACATTCTACTCGCTATTGATTATGTCTCCAAATGGATCGAAGCCGTCCCCACGAGAACTAGTGATCATAAAGTTGTCCTCCGATTTATCGAGGAGAACATCTTTACCATATTTGAGGTTCCTAAGGCCATCATCAGCGATGGCAGGTCTCATTTCAACAATGTGCACTTCCAGTCCCTGGTGAAAAAGTACAGGGGTGTCGCATCGGACATCGACTCCTTACCACCCCCAAACTAATAGACTGGCAGAACTGTCAAATCGAGAGATCAAGAAGATCCTTCAAGTCACTGTTCAGCCTGATAGGAAGGACCGGTCTACTCGCCTTCCAGAAGCTTTGTGGGCCTATAGGACCGCTCACAAGACCCAATTAGGCATGTCTCCCTTCATATTAGTGTACGAAAAGGCATGTCACCTTCTCGTAGAGATGGAGCATAAGGCCTACTGGTCAGTACAGAAGTGCAATCTGGATCTGATGAAGGCTAGAATGCACCATCTGTTGCAATTGAGCGAAATCGAGGAACTACGCAATGATGCGTACGAGAACTCACGTAGAGCGGGTCAAGGCCTTCCATGACAAGCACATTGTGCAAAAATCTTTCCACCTTGGTTAGAAAGTCTTACTCTTTGACGCCAAGCTCAAACTCTTCCCAAGCAAACTCAGATCTAAGTGGATTGGACGATTCTTGGTAAGATGAATCTTTGGAAATGAAGCCGTTGAAATCAGTCAACCCAGCCTTGATTCTGAACCTTTCATCGTGAATGGCCAGCGACTTAAGTCGTTCATTGAACTCACTGATACAAACTTGGTTGAGGTATCTTTTGATCTCCATTCTCCTTGAGCTTATTGCACCTGGCTGATGGCGTTAAACTTAGCGCTTAACGAGAGGCAACTCGTCATCTTTTGAAAAACCTGAAACCCTTTTGACACATCTCTTTGCTGAACTCATATTGCACTTTAGGGTTCGTCCATTAGAACATCTGACTCCACCTTTGGTACTCTTACTAGAGTTTAAAATCGTCCGCAATAATCATCCTGACCCGTCCACCCACCCTTTGAACCTATTCTAATATACGATCTAAAATGAACTCGAACCCACCTATTTTACAATGAGGACATTGCAAAATGTAGGCATGGGGGCTATTAAAGTGCAAAACGCTGTGAAAATCAATTCACAAAAAGGGTTTCATCAAAAAAATATTTGAGGAAAAAGGAGAGCCATTTTATGAGAAAAGGAGGGAAGAAAAATTGAAGAAAGGAGCAAAAAGATAAAGAAAGAAATTGAGTCCCTTCAAAGTAATATTGAATGATAAATTAAGACCTGGAAGGCTAAAACTTAAGGGATTAGTGGCGAATATCGACCTTAGGCCTCTTAGATCTAATTGGATTTAAACACTCGCATACTTGTTATGATCTGGATTAGTCCTCAAGAGGTTGGGGAAAATGCAAAGCTTATGTATTAGGTTTAAGGCTTAAGTAGTATTTGACCTCGTTAACTAACCTCTGATTTACATGACTCAATAACTTAAGCACCCTAAATCACATACAGTATGGTTCAGTAAGCTCTAAATAATGGAATCATGCCAAAGGGCATTTGATCTATTCTGAAAAAGGTCCTAAGATCTAGATTAGGAGTGGCTCGAAAACACAAGTTAATTTGGACTTGTTCCCGACGCAGAGAGGCGGAAAATTCCCCTCGAAAATGCGCAATAACATATCGTCTCCTCAGTGCTTGTCTCCTAGGATATCTAAATATCCTACCGGGAGCATGTAAGCACCTTGTGTTGGTTCAGATGCCATGGGTAACATTATCACAAAATGTCGATTGCTAGGGTCTAGATGTAGCTACAGAACTCCATGGGCGGGATTATTCTGAAATCTTGAAAGCCAGGGTTCTGGGGGTTGCCATGGGTGATGTTATCTCGAAGCATCGATTGCCAGGGACCCAGCGAGGATTGATTGTGGGGACAGGGAATCCAATACAGATCATGTTTAGGGCCAATTAGAATATGGGTCTAAGGAAAAATATAATGAAAAGAAAAGCTCTCCATAAATCAAATTCTCCTTCTATATCTCTCTCTTACAAAATGCACTGGAAAACTGATCTTGGACTAACCATGTTTTTAGCACGGGTGCTTTAATCACTGGGTACAACGAACCTTAGGTTGATTCCTGCGGGCCCTAGAAACCTTCGCGGCAGACTGAGGAAAAAGCTAGTCAGGTATGGATTTGGGTTGGTACTTGAGTACCTCTAGGCCTATTATTGGTATTAAGATCTGATTCTTAGAGATGTGACTTAGTAGGGCATCCTGACAATTACATTCGACCTAGATAACTGGTTTGATTCATAGAATTTTGCTAAGGGACTAGCAAAAGCTAGGTATGGGGGTATGATGGAAACACCATCATGAGTCATAACTAGCTTAATTTGGTCTTATAAAGTAAATAAAAGCCCCTACATATCAGTCAGAAGGTCTCTAGGGCAGGGTGAGTTCTTTTGAGAAGAAAAGATGAAAATAGGGTTATTTCTGCAATTTTACCATCTTCTCACAAATACAGAATAATCACAGGGTATACTAGGGGTTTATTAAAGGTCATTTAGTCATTAATGTCTAATAAGTGGATTCATGCATACAGAAATGGGTTTTCACACATTTAAAGAATTAAATGTCATCTGAAACCCTAAAAACAAACCTGCTTAATTAACTGAAGTTCTGATTAGGATAAAATTCATCTAAATCCTCTAAAAATCATAAAAAAATATTCTCTAGGGTTTGGCATCTTTGATTTGACCATCTGAACCTGTTTTGATCCAAAACAGACTCACAGACAGACTATTGCCTTAATTTAGGTTTTCACATAAATTACCCAGCCAAACGAGGTCTAAACCAAAATCCAACTTCACCATTGGATTCCTTAAGTCCAAATTAGGTTTGTATTAAAATTTGGACCCAATCAAAGATCGTCTTGACCTAGTTTACAATTTGGTCCAGTCTATTTTTTTCTCTCACACAACCCCTCAGCTTTTGAAATTCTTTGCAAATGCCCCAGCATCTTTGTCATCTTCTTCGTAAAAAGGTCCCTTCCGCATCCATGTCCTACTCCTACAACTCCGATGACCTTCAATCAGAGTTTTCTCCTTGATTTCACACTCAATATCTTACAAATTTGGAAGAAAGATTCCTAAGAGATTTCTCTACAAATCAAACATATTCGTGGGCTCCAATTCTTTCCCAATCTCTCATGTGAATGCATGAGAGATGTGGGTATCCTACTTCGGCAAGATTACCAAGCTTGAAAGCTTGGTCTCCAAGCTTTAAACCCATCCCCATGGCCTATAAAAGGAGCAGGGGCAAGAACCCTAACTCCTTAGAGAGTCTTGACCTGAGAAACTCCCTCCTCCTCCCTCTTCGGCCAACTTAGGATTTTGCTCCAGCGACTACCTCTGTCCTCTCTCTTCCGGTCGTCCAACCATCAAATTGGACAACCTAATGTCCTTCCCTCGTCCTTGCGAACCTCTCCAACCAAAGAGAGGTCGTTCCTCTATCTCACTCGTCATCGCCACCTCCCCATCCTCTTTTCCTTCTCCGGCTTCGATCAAGCCACAACCGGAGCTCTCCGACTCTCCTCCTCATCCTTGAGACCCTCTACCTTTTCCCTTCTCCCTCTACTTCACTTACTGTAACGACCCGATTCCCAAGTCCCTACGAGACACGAGAACCGGACCGACTCGACTAATCCCAAGACTTAGTCGTCCAACGAGGAAGCAACCAAAAGAGCAGTAAAATAAACCACATTCAGCATGAGTATAACTAACAGTAAGGAAATACAGCAGTAAGGAAAGAAACCACTACAGCATATACCACCACAACAGTAGAACAACATTCATAATATAATATGAACTGCAGGTAAAGAAAAGTACAGCGGAAACAAGAACTACTCACTATAACAGAATAAAAAGAGGTACAAGAGAACAGTGGTAACTCTACTGGACCCTACTCGGCCCAGCGTCCTCTGCAGCCACTGACCCTGGCTGCTCAACACCTGGTCCTGAAAGGTAACGAGTGTAACACGTCAGCAAAACGCTGAGTAGAGTGGCAGCTAAACTAAAGAAACAGTAAAGTGTACAGTAGCTGTTTTAAATTTTCTTTCTTCCTTTATTTACGTCTTTCTATTGTTTCACAATTTATCTATTTCTCAGATCCTTCACTTGATCTCGAATGTTCCTCGTGGGAACGATCTTGATTGCAGTCTTTTCCGAATAGTAGAAGTAGCACGTGGTGCTCTCCTGGCCGGGAGAGTCCCCCGTGGTGATCCTACTCTCAGTCAACCACCCCAAGGTCACTGACAGACGTAACGGTGACTACGGCACGCGCGGTAAATGCACGGGTAGCTAACCCACACTGGCACGCGGTCAGTCGTTTCCGTTAACGGGTGTGCCCAAAGCACAGCACGGAACCAGTACAGGGCAGAGCCCTCTCAGTAACAGGGGCCCAACCCCTCCACAGTAACCAAACAGGGGCCTTGCCCCTCCACAGTCCGCGCACCCTCGCCTGACTACCCTGGTTTGCCCCAGTGGGCCTAACAAGTCGGTGTGGGAGGCTAGTAGAACCCCGGGGCCCGTGGGGTAGCTAGTACCTCCCTACACTAGTAGCTCTCCTCGGTACTACGTACACGAGGGCCAGCAAGTCGGTACAGAGTGGCCAGTCCTAACCCCGGGTCCCTGGGGCGGCTGCCTCCGCTCTGCACTAAATAGGGGGGACAGTCGCTCTCCTTGGTACTCCGTACTCAAGGGCCAGCTCACTTCCCCAATTCTATTCCATTCACTTCCCAGGAGTTCTACTCCTAATTCCCCGTAGGGTTCCAGCTCTTTAACTCAGGACATTCCAGTTTCACCATTCCAGTTTCACGTTCATACATCCCATACTCTTAATCATGCTCATTTATTCATAACAGGCAGCTGTTAATTCAATTCACAGGCAGCTATTATTTCCTTTCCACATTTTCCAAGACTGCAGTATTCATACATTCCACTAGTTTTCCCATCCTAGGATTCATGCCATATCCTAGGATTTATCATACAATCTAGTTTTCCAGCCCTAGGATTCATGCAACACCCTAGGAATCTACCATTCAATCTATTTCTCATTCCTAGGATTCATGCAATGTCCTAGGTTCTATTTATGATTTCATAATTTAACAGATTATACTTAAAGCCACTCTACCGGTTACAACAAGCGAACTGGGGGAGTGGTCGGGAATCCCGCGTGCCTCCGCAACCCCCGAGACTGCAACGGAACGGGGTCCTATCACAAGGATCAAACACAAGGGACTTCTCAAAACGGTATACAGCTACTGTAGACAGGTAGAGGATGTAATTCCGAAAAGAACGCAACTCGAAAAGTGGAAAACGGAGCCCGAACGGGCCCGAAACGGGTCGAAAATGACGAAACAGTGTAAAATCAGACGTCTGGAACTTCTTCCAAACGTCTTAAAAAGTGGATCAGGGAATTACCTCGCTTTGCGTGGGCTCTCAGACATCCAGAAGCCTGCGGGGGCATCTGGCCTAGTTCCCAGACGTCCGATGGTCACCCAAGACGTCTGGAAGTCGTTCCCGCCGTCTGGCACTGGAGCCAAACGTCTGATTCGCGTTGGATGCGAATCTCCGACCCTGCGCGAACCCATTTCCTCTCTCTCTTAGTACGATCAATCGAAGGGAAGGAAGAAGACGGAAGAACTCACCTTTCAGACGTCTGGACAGTCTTCCAGACGTCGTTCAAGTCGTCTGGCTAGAAGCACAGACGTCTGATTCTAGAAAATTTTCCAGAACTAAGGCGCCACTCGCCCTCCGCTCGCGACGCACGGTCGCGCTGCGAGTGCTCCGCCTGCTGCTCGAGCCGCAGCAGTCCTCCCGCGTCGCTCTACGCCCGCTGCGCCCCCCGCCGGCCGGCCCTAGCAGCCCCGGCGAGCTCGCCCTCACGGCCGAGCACTTCCTCCCCCGCGCAGCACCTCCTCCCGCACCCGCCGCGGCTATCGCCGCCACCGCTGCACCCTCGCGCTCGCTCTCGCGCACGCTCTCGCGCACTGGCTGAAGGAGAAGAGGAAGGAGGCGGAGGTGACGGGAGTGAGGGAGAGGCATGGCCCTTTTAAGGCCGCGCGAGGAGGAGAGAGAGAACGCAGAAGAGGCGTCTGCAGCCGCAGGAGAGAGGGAAAAAGAGGGAGAGAGAGAGAGAGAAAACGTAGGTCTACGCGCTCAAGCGCGCAGATGAACAGCAGCGTGCCAAAATAACCGATTTCCAGACGTCTGGAAATGATCCCAGAGTCTGGTCCGACGTCTGTAAGTGATTCCAGACGTCTGGCACGACGTCTGGGCCACCTCCCAGACGTCTTAAAAGACGTCTGGAGCGCCCGTTCGTAACACTTACACTCACAAACACCTACTGTCTCAACCCTAATGCCTTTACCTTCCTCCGCTCCAGCAAAGCTCCGGCAACTCCTATCCACCGTGCCACTACACGAATCTCACCGCTACCACCCCCATCAACTTCGCCACAACTCCACCGACTAAAGCCCTAACCTAATTCCACCGATTAGCCACTCTACCATCTCCCCGAACACCAACACCTTTGCAACTTCGCCCCGACCTCGCCCTACGCACACACACCTCCCCACATCACGCAACCACCACTTCCATGTTCACCGTGCTTCGACAGACCTTTTGAGCTGGTTTGACGAGGTCGAAAGACCGTGCTACTCTTTTCAGGTGCTTCACTGAACAGCCACCACCGCCACTGCCTTCTCATGTGTGTTCTTCACCTCCAAGCCTTGAAGCATCCAGGTGAAACTCCAAATCGAAGCATACTCCTCCCAAGAAGCTTCCTAGGCAGTCAATTAGGGACGTTGATTGCTTCCCCCACACCAATTTGACGAAGAAGCACCTGCAGTCACACACGCTGAAGCCTCTGTGAGATAGTCCCACATCGTGAAGCAGCACACCTCTTGCAGCACATAAGTTGATTTTTCGCCTTGGCACATCTCTCGGTTATCCTGGTAGAGTGGTTCTCTTAAATCCTGGATTTAATAATTAAAATGCATGCCTTAGAAATAATTGATTGAACCTTAGGTTGTGAAATGAACCCTAGGAAATAAGATGAATGCTTAATCTATTATAATGTTTCCTGGATGTGGTAAATCATAAGCTGCTTGATTACATTTATTGAACCATGATTGAACTAAAATGCATGCTGTATCCTGTATAATTGATTAATGAGATAATTGTTGAATAGTGAAACCATGAGCAGCCTACTATGTGTTTAAATTTGTCATGACATGAATAGAGATAGATGTTATGCTATAGAAATGAGGAAATCTATGCATGAACCCTATGGGGAATTTAGAAAGAAACCAAGAATACTGTAGTACAGAAAACCTGATGGTTTTGGAACATGTTGCTTATGAGCGGCTGTTCGGACTTGGTTAAGGGAAGTGCGCTGGCCCTCGTATACCGAGGAGAGCAACTGTCCCTTTAGTGTGAAAAGTGAGCTGGCCCTTGTGCATACGGTACCAAAGAAAGCGACTGTCTTGCGTACGCGATACCAAGGGAGCCACTGTCCCTTTAGTGTAGAGGGGAACTAGCCGTCCCTTGGGTTGAGACCCAGGGTTAGGACTAGTCACTCTACATTGACTCCTGTTTGATCCTCGCGTACGTGGTACCAAAGTGAGCTACTTAGTGTAGGGAGGGAGCTAGCCACCCCATGGGGCCCAGAGTTAGGACTAGCCACCCTACACCGGCTCTTATTAGGCCTACCAGGCAAACCGGGATAGTCGAACGAGGGTACGCAGACTGTGGAGGGGTAAGACTCCAATTCTGTTCTGAGAGGCGAGACCCCTATTCTGAGAGAGCAAGGCCCTGTGCTGTTCTGTGCTATACTTTTGGGTGTACCCGCTAGCGGAAACGACTAACCACGTGCCAATGCAGGGTAGCTACCCGTGCGCTTATCGCGCATGCCATAATCACCGCTACGTCGCGACCGTAACCTCGGGATAGTAGACTGAGTGTAGGACTACAACGAGGGACTCTCTCGGCCAGGAGAGTGTCACGTGTACATCCTGCATCGCGGGAAAACTACAAGTAAGATCTTAATTGAGATCATTCCCTTAAGGAACAAGAAGATTTAGCAATGTTATAGATCCTGATCATAGTACTCAACTCAAAAGTGCATAAATGAGATAAACAAAAATGAATGATAATGAATAACTGGTAAAGTATAATTAGCTAGTTGCTTGTTTAAATATGTTTAGTTGCATGTAAATGACTTAACTACCACTCTACTCAGCGTTAGCTTGCCAAGAATTTCTATAACCATGTTCAAGTCAGGGATTTGAGCAGCCAGCGCCACCGGCTGCTGAGGGCACTGGGCCCAGTCGAGCCCAGCCGTAGTCCTTCCTTTCTGCTGCAGAGTTTGTTAGTAGTGAGTAGCCTGTAGACTGTTCTATTATGTTCGGTTATATTTCTACCAGTTTCTGTTGTCATAGCTATGTTCGTAACAGTATTTTTTCGCTTGTGCCATGTTATATCCTTGAGATATACTGTTATGTTTCTTTTACTGTCTCTTACATACTTTCTGCTTAGTTACATTACACGTGTCGTTGTGGAATGAGTATACATTTGGTCATTTCTTATTAGACGACTGGATCTTGGGGTTTGTCGAGGCGAGTTGTTCCTGGGTTCTATAGGGAGTCGGGAACAGGTCGTGACATTATGATAGAATTGCAATCTTGAGATTTAATTTGCTACTTGCTCCCAGTGATGACCTTGGATTTTATTCAAATATAAATTTTATCTGTTTTCTCGCTATTATGACCCATACTACAACGCAACAACTTTTAAAACACCGTTTCAGCGTGTTCAACAGCAACTACTTTTATAGTTTGACAATGGCAAAGAGCATTTTTTGGGATATGATTTAGAGGAGCTTTTGTGCTACAAACAAGGAATTGGAACAAGTAATTAATAGAGCTATGTTAGCTCTTAAGATCAGGGTTGATAGATGATGAAGAATTATTGTAGATCAATTGGAATTAGAGGCTGAAGTCGATGCTGGAATCAGACGAGCGTAGAAGAAATGGGACAAACTTAGTTCCACCGCATTAATTTAAGATTGTTTGAAGGTATATAAAAGAAATGACCTCTGTAGCCTCCTCAGTCAATAACAACGTAGGCTACGTGCGCTGTGTGCGTGCGTAGGCTCTTACGTGATATTAACCTTGACCTGATTTGACCATGCATGTGCCCTACGGGGTGGCCTTCGATCTCCAGGTGGAAGGATATGATGATGACACGGGGCTTAATAGTGATACCGATCTGGCCATTTTGGTTGTTAATCCTGCAAAAAGCTACATGGAGCTTGATCCTTTTTAATTAAGAGCTTGTGCGTGTCTTGTGAAGAAAAATACTAGGAGTTGAGAACACTTAGAGAGTTATGTGAAAGATATGAAGGTGAATTGAAGGCTACCTTGTAAAGCCTATGAAAATTGGCCTTAGTTATTAATAAATAAATGTGGATTTAATGTGTTGTTTCAAAACAACATTTTTAGCAATGCTTTTTACAATTCAATGAATATCTTTCTTGTCTTTATTATGGAATGCTTGCCATGTCTTAATTGTTCATTTTTATATAATTATTCATGTGATTAACATATTGTGATAATTAAATAGTTAATTAAATAGTTAGTTAATTATGTAGTCAAGTATTATAATTAACTTATATTCTAGCTTAGTTTATATAGTAGTAACTAAGTAATAAGTAGTAATGTAATATAAGTAGTAATCTTATGTAATTTAGTAAGTTATAATGTAATTAATATAGTAATTAAGTTATAATTTAAGTAAGTAATTAGTAATTATATAATCAAATTAGTAACAATATAGTTATGTTATTTATGTTAAGTAAGTATAATTTCAGTAATTAAGTTTTAGTTTAGTATTTATAATACTCAAGTAATAACTAAGTTACTTAAGTTAAGTACTTAAGTAAACATTAAGTTATATATAGTAAGTATATATTTGTAGTAGTATTTAAGTAAGTTATATAATAGTTATAAGTTAAGTGTATAATACTTAGTTAATTATTGTAATTAAAAATAACTAGTGAAATTTATTCTAATTTAGCCTCCTAGCAAATGACCTAGACTCATTTAGAATAAATTATAAAATACGTGAACTATCTTATTCACTATACTATGATTTAATAACAACATATATTAACAAAGTGAGAAAGTTGAACATCAATCTCCATGATCCAAGACTTCATTATATGCACCACTCTTCCTTGCTTGTGTACTGGACCCCCTCCGAAAAATATCGATCTCCGAAACTTTCCATATGGCAATTGAATGTGATAGGAATACAATCTATCCTCGAATGGTCTAACTAATTTGTGCTATCTACAAATCTATTCCTCCAAGTGCCCATAATCAATTGATCATGCCTAATTGACATCAATCAACGTTGATCATCCTCAATACTTGCCAAATTGCAAGATTTACTATGATCAAATCTATGTAAAATGCAGAGCAATCGACCACTGATGTATACAATTGCTAATGGTTAAGGGTGGCATTACCACACATCTTGTGCAACCTCATATTTATAGAGTTGTATCATAATAGAAAGCAAATCAAGCATAATAACCTTATCTGAGCTCGATCTAGACGATACACATTAATTACAAGTGCTACCATTACATGCAAGGATCGTCTATGAAGATAGTTATAATAATATGCAATTGTGTCTCTAATAATCTAAATTTCTATGATTTGTTAGCATCCACCAAATCCATAACATGTCAATGCATCAAGTTGGAATCCTAAATCTACTAATTTAGACACTAATAGCCCTTGATTTAACTTGAACATCATCAACCATTGTATATCTAATAATGGAATTTTTAATGGCTATTGTCATCAAGTGGAACCACCATATTTTGTCCTAGCCATCACATCACATCATTACACACATACTCATCTTTAGCATTTCTTCATTTATAATAAAGAAAGAAGGGTAATTGCCTCTTTATCTCCACCATCATCACCAACTTTTTTTACTTTCTTCTTCATGTCTTCTTTGACGACAACAAGATGAACTATTTATGGCCAACAAAAGGACTTAGCACTACACTAGGATGGCCCCTTCTCAACTAATTAACTCAAAGCACTCTTTGAACGAAACCATTCTCCTCTTTATTTGGCCCCAAGTACAATGAAGCTTCCATCCTACTCCCCCTAGGAGTCTATACATTCAAGTCAATCCCAATAAGGAAGTGAATTGCTATTCTCTTAACACAAGATTACATTGGCTTTCACAACAAACACAACATGATCCTCGCTCTCTCCAATAAGCTAACAAGCCTATAAGTTCTCTCTAATTGCTATATCTGAGACCCATTAAAAGTTCATTTAACCTAACTATCAATTTCATTCTTAGCCCATCTCAATTTCAAAATTCATTTAGACAACAACGGATTACATATTGAATTTAACTCACTTTGAACCTCCATGTGATCTTGATTGCTCTCGGCATAATAGTAAACAGTATAGTTAGGAAAAGTTTCATGCTAAACTAATAAAGTTTATTATAAGATTGGCTTAATTTGTCATGTCAAGTTAAACTTTACAAATCTTTATTGCGTCGAAGCTAGCCAATCCAAACTTTTTTTATTGTTTCACATAAGGTAGACCCTCTTCTTCTTTCGAATGCATAGCACATCCTATCACATAAGCAAATAAGAAAGGAAAGGACAATCCAAAATAAATAAAATAAAAGGCAAAAGGCAAAGGAAGAGATATCAACCCAACGGATCTATCTATCATAAAAAGCACCCTAAAAAGTTAATGATGCTTCCCTTTGCACACACTTTCCTCCTCCTCCCACACCCATCGCAGGCGTCCTCAAAATGCAAACCTCAAAGCCCATAGGCGCAAAAAAAAAAACCAATAGGGGGAGATCTCCGTCTAACGGGTTCCCGCGTTTTCCCCTTCCACCGTTGGCTTCCCGCCATTCAAATTTAAAATCTTCCCTCCGATCTGGTCCATCCATCGTGGATCCAACGACTCCCACCTCTCTCACGAATCACCACCCTCCCCTCTCCGCCTCCTCCCACACCCGTACTCGCGATTCCCTTCCAGTAGTTTCCCCACAACGGCACCCCTCAGACCCACCGCCTCCTGCGCCGCGGAGCACGACCTCTCCATCCCCGCACCGCTCAGGCTCGCCCTCGACTGCTGCTGCCGCCTCCTCCTTGGCTCCGGCCTCTGCTTTGGCGCACTCTGCGACCGCACCATCGCCTTCACACTCGACGACCTCGTCCTCCCCATGTAGTGCGGCATGCCACCGAGCCGCGGCGTGTTGTTGGCGGTGGCGAAGCGGCACTCGTCGCCCACGAGGCACCACTCGGGCTCTTGTGCGCTCCGGAGACGGTGGGGGAGGTGTGCGGGAGGGAGGTCCACATTGGAGGGGTCCACCGCAGGCGGAGGGAGGCTCTTGCCGCCGCTTCGGGACTTGGGTCGGGCCCCATGGTCAACCTCGACGACCTTCGGGCTCTCGTCAAAGGAATTGGAGGGGTCAGGGGAGTCGGAGAGCCTCCGGCTGTGGACGGAGGCCGAGTTCTCGCTCCTCGTCTCGTCGTACTTCTCCTGCTGTTGTGTTATAAGAGATAATAAATTAACATACTAAAATCCACATGGGTTAAGATCTCAGTATAATGCAATCGTGCCATAGGGATCGAGGAATGAAATTGCTTTTACCAAGAACAGAGGATAAACAAATTTCCTGTCGGTCTCTGTCCCTTGTGGCTAAAAGTGTGCGTTGCATGAACATCACGTGTCAATGATGGTTCAAAGATTATCATTGCTAAAGGTTGTACGAGAGTAGATCTACTGAGTAGTTGGTATTGGAGGGACATGATCACAGATAAAATTGCAAAGTTCACCATTGCATACAGGATGAGTCGTTTTCTGTACACCCTAAGTAACAGCCAAAGTTGGAAACAAAGTGACGAGGTTAACAGCAAAGAATACAAAAGACCCCAACAAATTGCATCTATTGGATAGTTTACTTGAGAGATTAGAAAAGTGGTGTTAGAGAAATGTGAAACTGATATTAACGTGTAATTATGTTTACTTGTAGAGTGGTGTTAACATCAGTTTGTATTTATTTGAATTGGTGTTAAGTTGTGGTGTTAACTCTTATACAATTTATACTTGATAGTGTTGCTAGGAATATGAAACATGAGTAATGTCAGAGATGTGAGTGGTGTACAACTTTAACACGGATTTTAAAATGACCAAACCTATGTTACTAAATGAAAGTAATCAAGTAAACATAGGTTAACTCCCAAAGTAAAGTAGGCGTGTGGGACCGTGTGATTGGCCTTGTGGTGGTTCCCTTGACCATAAAGGCATAATCACGGCCGATGTAATAGACACTCCCTAATAGGGTTCTAAGGCGGCAATCAAGCTTTAAGGTACAACTCTGCTGCACAAAAAGGATGGGCAAAGCTAAATCCCATATATTAAACCGAGACCACGTATGATTCCACGATAATGTAAACATGTAATTAGAAAAGGCGCGACCCTTAACTTGGTAAACCAAGTCACTGCTTCACAACATGCTGCCGAACTAACTGACCAAAACCAAATAATATTTATTTCCTGGCGAACTCCAAAACCTTCAATGGTCCAAAAAAATGCATAAGCCCAGAAGAAAGATTGAGATGAGAACAGTTACCAGCGATCTGCGGGGGCGGACCTCAGGATGGAATCTAAAGCTATGAGCAGCAGGTGACCTCTTCTTACGCACAGTGGCTTGAGCTCTCATGAGAGCTTGCATGCTGTGTAGTGTGCAAGCAGCTTGCTTCCTCACAAGATACCCTCTCACCAGAGCTTGCAGCTTCACCAGAGCCTTCAGTGCTCGCAGAGCCTTCCTCGCCTAAACAGTCAACCATACATGAGTACATATGCACCACATAACCACATATATATATATATATATATATATATATATATATATATATATATATATATATATATATATATATATATATATATATTAAGCGTGGTTAATTTGTTTAGGCCAGTGTATACCAGAACTGTAACCTTCACCTTCAACAACTATAACCCAAACATTACCTCCCTTAAACAAAAAGCAATTAACCTTAATGAAAAACAACTGTTGTAATAGGTACAGAGAGTCTTAGCCATGTTACGTAATTTAACTCATTTTGTTGAAAGCTTGCAATGGTCACAAGTTATTGAGATGAACATTCTACGGTTTCGAAATTTTGTTGCAGCTTGGCGCTAGCAGTCAGAGGAGCTGCAACTTGAACGTGGTTATCTACTTGGCATAAGCCGATATAAGTAAACCTCTGTTGATAAATAGATTGGATCTTTACAATTCTGCTGAAGTGCTCAAACGATCAATGAACTTAACAACCAAACCGCCACTCAATCTAAAGATAGTTGCTAACCGAGTGAAGCGGAATGCCCCGAAATTACACGAAACATAATCAATCTAAAGATCCCAAACGCATTGAAATAAAGAAGTGAGTCTCACCAAGTAAGCTCTGAACGCTGTCTGGATCTTCACAGCTGCCGACCTCTCCCTCCCACCAAGGACCAGATTACCCCTCTCCCTATCGGTCAACCTCACCACCGCCACCGCTGCCTGGGCTGCAGCCACCGCCGCGTCAGCCGCCGCGGCCGTGGCTGCGGCCACGGCGATGGCGTGCTTGCTCTGCTCCTTCTCCGAGTCCGCGTAGAGCGACCTCAGCCACACCCGAGAACCAACCAGCGCCGCCGCCGCCGACGCCTGAGCCGCGCCGCCGTCGTCGGCTTCCCTCCACGGCTTCACGAAGCTCCTCCTGCTCTTCTCCTTCGGGTCCCCGGAATTGTCCTGCTTGCTCTTGCTCCCCTTATTCCCACCGCCGCCGAAGAGCTTCTTGAGCCACCGCATCGCCCTGCCCATGTCGAAAGACCTCGCCTTTGTCTATATCTGAGTGATACCCTCAAGAGATATGAGCCCAAGCTACCCGAAAACGTGCCATAGGTGGGAGCTTTGCTTCTATCTTTGGGTGGAAAGGAGTTGTTGAGTAGAGAAGAAGACTGCAACTTGGAAAGGGCACAGTCCAAAAATGCGTCCGTATGTCTATATACACACACACACACACACACACAGAGGCGCAGAAGCATTAAAGTGAATAAACTAGTGTTTAATTAGTAGAGTGGCGGCTTTAATTCAAAAGTGGGGAGGCTGTGAGGATAAAAGGCTCGTCGGGTTCCGCCCTCTTTGGCCCTATGGAGAACACATTGAAAACGACAGTCAAGATGAGCACATGCATCTAGAAATTCCCCAGCTGCTAAGCTCTGCGGAAAAGACAGATGGGGAAGGAGGGGAGGGGAGGGGAGGGGAGGGGAGGGGGGGTGGAAGGGGAACCATTTCGAAACTCGAGGAAAGGTTGGATCTTTTTGTTTTGTTTGCGCTTGATATTCTCGGGAAAGAAGGTTGGACCTTGCTGTCAAACACAAAGGAGACTCGTAAGAGCTCCTTAAATCACAGTATTAACAACCTCTGTAATTATAAGATTGCACCTTCTTGGGTTATGTTTATGTTTCCCTTGAACTCTTTCAATCTGTCGAGCAAGTTGCTAACGTATGCGTTTTCGCATGCAGATATGTGAGTGACAGAAGTGGAGTTCCTATACAAGAGATAAAAGAGAATGTTAACGACCAGTCAAATCCAGACGAGTAGTTCCATAGGGAGAGGACTTGATGATCATCAAGGGAAAAATAATAGGAAAATATTGAGGGCAGCTTTAAACATCAACAACATTAACCCTCCTCTTTCAGCTCAGCTTGGATCTTACCATATATGAAGAACGACAAAAAAATCCCTATAAACATAATCGACACTAAATCAAACACCTTAAAAAATAATTTTAAAACCGTTGGTATTTACTCAAGAGCATGTCCCATAACAAACTTCTACCTTTACATTTAATAGTGTGACCTGATCCCCTACCATTGTCCAATTCCTCGTCCCGAAAAAACCCATGACTCACAACTGCATCAAGTATCGCAAAAAAGGCAGGAAGATAATTAGAGAGGGTACAACCAATACGTCCTCCCAGTACTGGTCCCATTGACTCTACCCGTCAGAACCATGATTCGGCCCACGCAAGCCCGAGATAGACCTACCCATCTCCCCCTCCAAATCCTCCAGCAAAGATCCAGACTTGCCACGCCAAACGTGAGCACCCACTGGATCGACAGGAGACACAACGCTCGCATCTCACCGGGGCCCCCCATGCGTGAGAAAGACCAAAGCAGAAAGGAGCTCAAACAGCATTATAATTAAGTCTCACGCACTGTCGCAAAAGGCCACGAGAGTGTTTACCTCATCACGATTCACACGATTCTCCATGCCAGTGCAAAAATCCCATGAAAAGGAGGGGGTTGGAGGAAAGGGGTGGTGATTAGAAAAGAAATCAAACACATGAGGTGGCTTTGTTTTAGCTGTTCATACCAAAAATGTTGGGACTACCGACTCTCCTGTAACTACGTGGGAGAGATTGGACTGGCACCGCTCTCTCTCTTTCTCCATCTCTTTTTTCTGATCTACTGCCCTGAAAAGAGAGGGCCCTCTGTTGTGATCAGCAGATTGGAGTCAAAAAGACGAGAGCTCTACACCAGTAGAGGTCTCAGAGAGTCCTTTTGGAGCTCTCTCTCTCTCTCTGCATGGAGGAGACGTTACCAATGTCCGTCATGGGTCAGTAACGAGATAAGTTGGAGAGGTGACGCTGTAGGTGAAAAATTACGGGATGATAAATGGGATGGGTGAGTTAATATAATATAAAATGTATCTTGTATTTGATAATATTTTTTATTGAGATGGAAAGTGCGATTATTTTAATTATTGGTGCCGTTTGATGATTTTTTTTTTTTTGTTCTTTTTAAGGGAAGAGCAGGGGAGATGGTTTGCAGTGACGTTGGTATGAGTTTTTACCTCTTATTCTTACTCCATCTTGTTTATTGATAAAATTGAAACAAATATAATTTGTGTAATGTCTTTGATTCTAATATCAATTATTAAAGTGTGTTTCGTTGATATGTTAAATATTTAGTTCGTCATTTAATTCACCTTCTATTTATATCAAATTAAATGAATTTAATCGATATAAAATTATTTCATCTTTTTTATCAAATAATTTTAATAAATTAAAATATCAAAATAGATTAATTTATTTATTTCATTGTTTATTTTACTTATTCAATTAATTCTATAAATTTATTCCTCTTATAAGATAAGAAATAAATAAATAAACTGTGGAATCGGGAGCAGAGGTTGCGTGAAAAATGATACAAATGGTTGCCAATTTTAAATTCTTCCGTCAGAAAGCATATATGTTACCATTAACAATTTTACTATCTCCTTGGGTGTATGTAGTCAACAAAATCCACATATAACATGCAAGTAATATTTTTTTTTCTCCCTCTTATTTACTGCAAAAATGTTTACACGTTCATTCAAACCAAATGAAATGTACCCAACAAGGGACAATTTTTAGCCATTGATTTTATATGGATTTTCACCTTGCTCAATCCACTATGCGTACCTTAATTCTTTTGTCTTTGTACCATCTCATATATATATATATATATATATATATATATATATATATATGTGCACCAAAACTTTAAAAAGTGAGGCCTTTTTACGTGCACAACAAATGTAGATATGACCTACCGTGCGCACTACCATTTTATAGTATGTTGTCGCACTGCATTTCACGTTTCAAAGTGGGATTCTTGACCAAGAGTATTACATCTACGATAAGAAATAACCTAATAATTATCGCAGTTAATCTATCCCACCTTGTAAACCGCACATATTATATGTTTTTATTAGTGTGAATACGTTTGCACCAAATAACACGTTTAAAAACATGCCCATTCGATTTGCTTTCTTTTTTCACAAGCAATTTAGTGCACTAAAACGCGCGCATTCGAAAACAATCCTTAATATAGCAGTGATAAACAAAAATCCGAACATAATTAAGCAGTTATATCGATCATACATTAACCTAAAATATAGTACGTCCATAAATCTGGCATGTTTGTCGTACATTCAACTTCTACACCGAGTCACGGGTTGTGGTCCCCAACTCAAGTGGTTCTCCGCGCTACGTTCAGTTGCAATAACACACCCCAAGTCATCGATGCGACACATGGGCGCAACAATATAACGTGCCCAATCTATAATTCTTAAGATTATGTTTGGTTAGGGATTCGGATTATTTTGGGATAGATTGAAGTAAGGTAAATTATTGGAGGTAATTAGAGGATCTGTAATGATTAATATGGTAATATTTTAATTTTATAATATAATGTGAGTATAGATATATATATATAGATTAAAGTTAATGTGAGTGTTATTGATATTAATGTGATATATAAAATGATGTTGATATGATATTTATGGGGAGTTGTGAAATTTTTTTAGAAAAACCCTTAGCTGATTTCTATCACACCTACAAGTTCCTATCACACCTCCTAATTCACTATCAAATGCAACTTGAATTAAATCTCTCAACTCTATTACATGTGCTTAGGGAAGGCAGATGTGCACATCTATTCGATTTAAGCAGATGATACATTTCTTGTTACATGTCACTACTTATTGATTCTAATATAAAGAAAATATAAGCAAAATAAAAACAACCCTATAAAGACCTTGATGAATTCCACTTAGATTTACTTTTAAAGGTGTAGATTACTTCCCTTTTGATGTGAATGAGTGAAGAAGCAATGAGATAAAGTGCTCCCGAAGTTGCAAAATTGATTAGAGAGACGTTAACTACCAAGATAGATATGGGGTGCAAAAATGTAGGTTTCACAATGTAGAAGAACTAATGTATTAAGTATATCTTATGTGTCTAGAAAAATGAGATTTCCTAAGATATTTATATACAACTTAGGAAGGCTCTAGATAGGTTAGGATGAATATAGAGTCATTAGGAGTCAATGGATTGAGTAGCTAATGGATAGATAAAAGGAATCAAAGAGTAAAAAATGAAGCAGTTCACAGTATTAGTTCTTTAATGAAGTCACTAGTTGACTTCCATGTGAAGCATCGATTGACTACTATAATGATCTCAGTAGGGTGGAGCATTAGGTTGCACTGACCCAATCCTGACTCGAACCTGACCTGACCTAACCTTGAATATTATATGGATCAGGCTCAAGCCTTAATTTTTTAAAAAATTCAAGTTTAGGCTCAACTCAACTCCAATTCAGAAAAACCTGAATATGCCTTATTTGTATATAATGTCCACCTCACCAACCCCCACCCTTAGGTTTATTCACAAGAATCACAACTATCTTTATCTTTTTTAATAATCATGCTTACTTGAGTTATATTTCATTCATAGTAACATCTATGAAGTTGTAGGATTATTATAGAAGTATTATTATATTTCGTTCAATCAGAATAATTATTATAATTTAAATTAGGCCTTAATGAACTTGATTAAGCCTTACTTAGTTAAAAATAAAAAATTAGTCTTAATGGATTTAGGTAAGTCTTATTTAAAAATCAACGAAAATGAATCATAATAAATTTTATAGGCCTTGACCTAAGATCCAAAAAATAAAATGAATTTTTTCAAATTTAAGTCGAGTCGAGCTTGTCCCGATACTTCACCCTAAATATCAATCACTCTAAATAAGCCAAAAATTTCCTAAAAGTTGAATTTTTGGTATATGGTTGTTTAACGATACTATAAAAGATAACTAATGATGAAGTAATTGTTGACTACTCTAATGGAGTGACAACCTATAGTTTAAAGATAACTAATTCAAAATAAGGTCAAATTAATCCAAAATTAATTAATGCTAATCTTAATTTCAAGATCATTAAAAACATATGATTGTTAACTAATTAATATTTACTCATCGATCAGCTAATGATTTCATCAATTGACTTAAAACATAATATTGGATGACTTTTGTACTCGTCATTCAATTGGTGATTGAAGGGTTGGTTGTCCAATCACTTTATGGGTCATCCAATAAGACACATACTTTTTTAGATTTTTAACCTATATTTAAGTGATTCTAAGTGTTTGTAAAGATTCTTAATGATTAAGTGACTTCAATTATTATTCTTAGATTCTTTGACAATGAGTCTAATAAAGAAAATAAAATTAGAAGATTTTTACACCATGACACACTAAGACGTCTTTGAAAAAAATGATGCTTGAGATCTCAAATTAAGTCTCTTTAATCTTGATCTTTATTCTTCTAAAACATCATTTAATTTGCTTGTGAGTTGACCATCTCAGATCATCTCTTTCTTTTTTCTAAAATATTAGCTTTCCAAGCATAATGTATTATATATGTTTTATTATTAATACTTGTACACTAATAAATCTAAGATTGTAAGAAAGATTTCCCAGTAACGGAGAGTTCCTTAGACTCTCAGTGAAAATGTTCATACTAAGTTAGATTTGAGGTGATTCTTTGAACATGCCATTTCGTTTAATATAAACTTCAAGAAGAGTTTGTTCCTTAGCTGCAACGTTTCTTCCTAAGGTGAATTTCTTTTCACAAAATGTTTCATCTCTTCTTCAAAATGCTTACCTTGGTAGATCGTTAAAAAATCTTTGCTATAGTATCTTTTGGTTTACTAAGAACATAGTTAGTTCATCGTGAGAGCTTTGTCCTAAACGCCTACGTGAATGGCCAAAAAAAGCGTCATTCGACGTGAAATACGATTGATTTCATATACAATGATATAATTTTGATCGATCAAATTAATTCTTGATCAATCATATAATCGACGGATGCAAATTTAACACAAGTTTATTCTCATTATAATTTTATCCAAAATATTTGGCACATTTCTCGATTGGCTAAGTCCACTCACGTTGGACTTAGATGATAAAAATTATCCCTTTGGCTAGATTAAATTCTCCACTTAATAAATGAATATAAGAAATAAATAAATAAATAAAATATATTTTTTAATATTTTTATGTAAATTAAAAAATTAAATTAAATAAATCAAATATATTTTGAAAAAATCTAAAATAAAATAAAAAATAAATAATATGAAATATCACAAATAAATAAAACGAGAAGATATTAGATTTTACTTCGATTGAAATATTCATTAAGAATTTTCCTTAGAGAAGGTATCGTCTCCCACAATACCGATGCATCGAGGTTAAGCGAACTCCCCTCATGATACGACGATCCACCTCCATGATTCGACGCACTCCGATTTTGAACATCCTCGAAAATCACCTCAGGAAAACGAAGCCGAGGCAATTTGGTTTCTAACCAAATTCCCCATTGATTTACCAACCGAATGGTTTGATCAACCAAAAACTTATCGTGGATCTCTTAATCTCCTTATGTAAGATCGACAAAAGTGATTAAAGATTTTTCTACCAATCTCACGTCAAGTGAACACGCCAAGAAAGAAAGACAAGAATGAGAGAGGGGGGAGAGAGTGGAGAGAGATTTTATGCTCTTGTTGTTTGTCAAATGAGAGTCCCTTTGTAGGCCTTATATAAAGCCCACGACCAAACGTTTAAGGAAATTTCCATTTTATGGAAACACGGTAACTAATCAACCAATTAAGTTTATTGATAGACTAAAACAATTGGTCAATTAAACTTCACTAATTAATCGACCAAACCAATTGATTAATCAAACTAAATTCATTGATCGACCAAAACAATTGATCGACCAAGTTTACATTTTAATCGACCAAGTCAAGTCAAAATCGTGAGATTAAAAATCCATAACAAAAGTAATCCAAATTCTAAATTGATTCTCACCTTAGCCCCAGCTGGGGTGGGGTGGGGCATGTGCGCCTGCATACGTAATCTCCAACCCCACCTCTCAATTTTTACTACATAAATTATTGGAAGTAGAAATCTTTTACATTCATCAAGAGATTTGACTACTTCCAATATAAAATTAAAAATCTCTTTCAAATCTTATCGACTTTAACATAAATTTTTACGTCATCATATAATAATTACATTCCAATTGATGTAATTAAACCCTCAAATGCAACAACTCTACTATTTAAGTTAGTATTCTTATTCGATTCCCTTTACTCTTGCATGTTTCCATGGAAGACATTTTCAGTGACAACATAAAGCTAACTAAAGCTAAGAGTACCACAAGCCGTCATCACCACTTCTTTGCTTACCCCCAACCTAAAAGGCGCAGATATAGCGGGTGGGATGCGGGGAGGGAAGGAGGGGACATGACGACCCCTTTTGTTGGAAAGCCATACATCTGGGGTTATTTGATTGGTAGATTAACTAAATTTGTATCGAATTAAATATTTAATTTATTATTTAATTTATCATTTATTTGTGATTGATTAGGTAAATTTTAATTTAAAATAAATTATTTTATTTTTAATAATATAATTTAAACCTATAAAAAATATCTAAATAAATTAACTTAATTATTTCATTATTTATTTAATTCATCCCTTATTTCTCAATTTATTCCAATTTATTCCATGGAGGTTACGTGTTAAAAGAAGGTAAGGTTCTCTCTGACGCCTCATCTCCATGGTGGACAGCGAGGCAACGAACTAGCATGTATAGTCCCTTACCTCAGCTAAGTGTACATGAACAGCTTATATATCGTGTGTTGCACCATTCCGTGTACGTAACCGATCCTTTACTAAGGTTAGAAGTTTACTTTTGTTATCAACGACCATCTGTGAATTGATACATGAACAACTATGAATATTTCTTCGTATGGAATGTGATGGAGAATGTGTTTGACTTGATATTATTTTCAGATCTGATTACTCTTGACGTAAATTGTGTCTCAATTTTTGTTATCAATTGTTATAAGTCACTTAATTACCCAAGCAATGTCGGGATTGGCATTGAGAAATATACCCTGCCAATATTTATTTAGCCAAGTGAATAGCTAAACTTTTTAATATAATTTGTTTACGATAAATATGACATCAATAATGTGCGGAGATTATACGATAATATCATCTGTAACTGATTAAACGAATGGGAATACGAGTTGTGCTGGTGTTGACAATAAATAAATCCAATTATGGGAATTTGGTGGAGGCAACCGAATGGTTTACCCATGAGCTATCAAACCATGTGTAGTGCCTTGAGATTTGTCCAGGGAGTGAGTCAAACTCCCCGTGACTTTTGGATAGGTTTCTAAGCCAATCGAGTAGATAGGTGGAACGAGTGTGTTGTTGAGATGAGACAATTTCAATATCACCTTTCGTATCATGTAATGGAGTGAGTTACCTATGTGCTAATATAGAGTAACATCCTACATGCATATATCACATGAGTTTGTAGTTGATACTTCACCTAAGTTAAGATCTTGAAGTGATTAATTAAGTTATAGGATGGGTCCAAGTGATTCTTCTAATTAAAAGAGTGTCTCATGAAATTACATTCACACATTATAAATATTTATTTTAAGATAGTTTCATAGTTTATTTATGTAATTAACATAATAATTAGGTTAGGAACTAAATTAGTATGTTTGTATATAGATGATTTAATTATTGCTAAATTGCACATATTTATATTTTATTATATAATCATTTTATATATATAGATATTACAAGCCAGTTGACGCCTTATTAATAAATACATGACAAGGAGAATCTAATTTCTTATTCCTACCCACTATAACCTTAATTAGAACTTTGCTATATTAGTTAGTTAAAGTTGGATCTAATCTTGTTAGGTTCGATCTTAATTAATTAAGCTATCGATGTCCCTAAACAAATTAACCCATTCTCATTTTAAACCATATTCTAATTCTACTTTGATATTTTTTTAATTCTATCTTGTCATTCCTACCACCACCTCCTCTCACCTAATTTTAATTCATGTAACCCTTTTGATTAAAATAACCTCTCTCCCATGGCTCTCGTAACCGCTCCACTCTCTCATAATAGCTGACCCCTCATCCTCTTTTCTTTCATCTCCTTCCCTTCCAAAGAAGGCAGGCAGGAACACCCACCCTTCCCTCCTCACCTCTCTCTTCTCCTCGCTCCCATCCTCCTCCAAGCAACCGCAGCTCCATGCCATCAGAGCTCCATTACTCCTCTCGCCCTCTCCCTTTGAAGGTCTCTCCCTTCCCTTTAAAAGTAAAAAACAAAGAAAATCCTCCTTCTTGCCTTTCTTCTTCCTCCCCTCCTTCCACCGCTATCCTCCTTCACCTCACCACCATGTCATCACCATACACCACCTCAATCGGCCTCCCCAAAAGCTACTAGCCTCCCCCTCCTCAACCTCTACTACCTCGATTTCTCTCTCTCCTCCTTCTCCTCTTCTTTCATGTTGACTGCCAGCCACTGTTGCCACCAACGTCACCCCCTCTTCTTCCTCGTCGATTGATGAGGGGCAAAAATCACCCTCGCATCTAAAACTCCGCGTGTAACCCAACAGAGGATCCAATTACTCGATTACAGGGTAAACAAGCAGGTCCGATATTACCCAACCCACCTACGACCAGCCGGACTTAGACCTGGATTCGTCCAACCTATTAGAAAATTCTGCGCAACTAAGGCCAAAATCACAACAGGACGGAAGTGACTACCTATAACCTGACAGCAAACAAGCAGTCTAACAGAAAATATACCAGAGATTACTAGGCTAGGAATCTTTCCATGCTATAAATAGTGAGGAGACCCCCGAGTAAAGGGGGCCGAGAGAGGGAGAAATCCTGTAATCTCACAAATACTACTGCAGAGTTGAGAGTATCATCCTCCTCCCAAACGTACACCCCATGTGGTGGAACTGGGTCACCAACTCCTTTCGCCACCCTTGCGATTGCTTATGATTTGTTAGGTCGAACCCTCCGATTGCGTAGGAGGTTCGACCACATCCCTCTCATGATGAGATGCTTTTGGTTACGTGGTGTTCCCTACGTCCATAAATTCTTTGATGGCCATTGATGGCCCCGATGGTGGCCCTTGAGGCTCATCAAATGGCATCGTCTGTGGGAAGAGTCAACAAAAGTGCCATGTTCTTCTAAGCATCCAGTGGCTGGGAGGTGACGCCTCTCTAGCAACCTACCTCAGCCTTCCTAATAAGAAAAACCTTCGCGATGGGCTTAACAACTCGCGACTCCACTTGTGAGCCCTCCCTCCCGAGGAAGCCCGATTGGAGTTTGATGTCCCCATATTCCAACGACACCCTCAACATGTTGATCCTAGCAGAGGGATGCAGATATGACCCTACCAGCTGATCGACTTCACCCACAGCCCCTCCCTCCTGAGGAGGCCCCGAAGTGAGGCTCCCTCAAGATGCGGGCTAAGGCGAGGGAGTACGAAGCTAAAGATGGCGATCTTGAAAATGCGCCCATGCACGTACTTCCTGCCCACTCATGAAGGAGGTGGAGGCAACCCCACACCAGAAGAGTCCGAGCATTCAGTTGTGGCCCTGCACGGAGGGACGGCAAACCCCGACAGTTTCGTTGGAAGCTACCACTGAGTGATGTTTGTGCATGGCCACCCCGGTAGAATACCCTACCAAGCACTCTCGTTGTGCCTATCCGACACAGCCCATCAATGGTCCACCAACCTACTGGTCGAACAGATTACTGGCTCCTAGTGGGTAAGTCCTAGGGGCACTTTATCGAGTGGCGAAGGGTTAGGGACAACCTTAAGAAGCTGTTGGAAGCTAGACAGCGGAAGACTGAGTCCTTCCGATTCTACCTAGATAGGTTCAAGGCTCAGTACATCAAGAGCAGGAGGCCTTCTAAGGCGACGACCATCCAGCACTTCAAGTCGGGCTACTTGACTTGAAGGCTCTGGTGCGATGTCAACGATTGCACGCCAAAGTACCCAGCAGAGCTCTGGACAAAGTTGTAGGCTTAACGAAGCAAAGCAACTCCTTCCACTCATGTAGTCGATTGGCCGAGGGTCATGGCAGCAACGCCAGCCCCATAGAAGTTAAGGGGGCCTCCGGCAAACATACCCCAACGCCCATTCGCGGAAGTGGCCACTTCCACAAGCGGAGGATTGCCTTCCTGATTGTAGCAACCGGCCCACTAAGGGTTGCGATAACAGACCCCGCTAGACAAAGCGAGAGTTCTTTGAGAAATGCACTCCTCTGGCTATGAACCATGCAGACATGCTCAAGGGGAGCTGGTCCACGAGCAAGGACTCGATGCCCCTAAGGCCTACAAAGAGGAAAGCTGGCTCTAGGCCCCGCCATAAATACCATAAGTCCTAGAGCCATGGAACCGAAGGATTGCCGAGATCTACGCGACTAGATTCAGGTCCGAGCCTGGAAGAATACCCTAAGAAATAGTCCTGGTAAGTTCAGATAGCCAGAGTAGTCTTCTTCGTGGGCTGAGAACCAGGCTGGTGGACACCTCACCCAATTAAGCCAGCGATGTCACCCCAACTCCTCTTCTGGTGGAACACCGCCACCAAATCCTGGTGGCAACACTCGCGTCACCCAAGGTCGTCACCTCTTGTCGCTTGAACATATTAGCACCAAGGTCAGGGCAACCCCTTGGTCACCCGAAGCTGGCAAGCCACTCCTTCCAAGTCGGCTCTCCCAAGCACCTCCCCCCCCCCCCCCCCCAAATCTTCAAGGGGGTGAGAGGGGCACAATCAAGAAAGTGGCTTCTCGGTTAATCGCCTTCCCGCTTGATCCGATGGAGCGCCTAGGCTTGCTTCAGTAACACCCCTCCTGGTAGGGCAACTCTGACTCAAGCCATTTGAAGAATACACTCCCCTGGCCATGAACTAGGCAGACGTGTTTGCAAGGGACTAACCCCATCGCCTCCAAAGTCCATAAAAAGGATGGCTAACTCTGGGCCCCACAGCAAGTGCCACAGGGCTCGTGGACACACCACCAAAGAAATGCCAAGATTTGCATGACCAGATCCGATGTGGAAGCCTGGACTGCCTCATCAAGAGAAACAGGGACTAAGCTCAAAGGCCCAGAAGAGTATCATTAGGAGGAACGTTAACAACTCCGAGGAGTTAAGACAACCTTCAGGTCGGGACCAAGGCCAGACAGGTCAACAAATTTCATAATTAACTTCTAGCAGCAATGCCCACATTACTCCGAAATGCTTACCTCTCGGCAAGAAGGTCAAGGTAGCCTTCGGAGTCAGCAAGTTGCTCCTTCCGAGTTGGCACGTCCATAACGCCTTCCCCACTCCTCGATAGGGGGTCAAAGTAATATCGTCAAGAAAGCAACGTCCAGATTGTTCGCTCCTCCCAGAAGGACACATGGATCCGCTTCTGACAACGCCCCTACTAAATAGGTCGGTTATGGCCCAAAGATAATGTCTCTCCCTCCACCAGCCATTTCAGCCACGAACCTTTCTCAATCACAGAGAAATACTAAAGGGAGAGATTGACCTTCCTCTATCCGTCTACGATAGGGACAAGCACCCCAACCAGGTGGCCACTCTTATAGTGGCCAGGTTGATGATAGCACCGGATGGCCTTGTCGATTGACCACCAATCCACGTCCTCAGCCAAATCCTCTCTGTGCACTTTTGATCTCCTTAAGAACTAAAAATAATGCACGAGAGTCAGGCGGCTGGGTGCAAAACTCCTAAGGATCGAGCCGAAGTGACTTAGGGAAACTAGACAAGGGGGAAGTGAAATTGCACTAGAGGGGGGGTGAATAGTGAAATTATAGAGTATTGTAATACAACAAATTCAATCACACAATATACTCAATTATTTTTAGGTGGAAACCCAAGATGGGTGAAAACCACCACCTAAGCCAATCTCTTGACTTAGGATTTTCGATCACAAGGTGATCAATCCACTAACCACACTACTTAAACGAGGGTAGTGTACCTCAATTACAATTCCCACCTCCGATCCCTAAACAGAGGTTTCTCTCTTCAAAATGAAGAGACGGGGACCCGACAGGCCGGATACCCAAAATACAGAAATTAAGAAGTAAAAATAACACCTATAGAGCACCCCAATAATTTAGTTGCTTTCTTATCTACTAAGCATGAAAAGAACTCCCTGATGATTTGCAGAACGGAGCGAGCCAGGAGTATGGATTTGCCCTTTGATCAGAGTATTAGCACAGCACAAGGGCAAGATGGAGCTTAGAGTAGTGAGCAAGAGATTTTTCTAATGGAATTGTATCTCAAGAAGTGTGTCTTGCCTAAGAGGAGTTGTAGTCTATTTATAGGCAAGTTTGGAAC
Source organism: Thalassia testudinum (assembly GCA_037157565.1). Classification (NCBI taxonomy): domain Eukaryota; kingdom Viridiplantae; phylum Streptophyta; class Magnoliopsida; order Alismatales; family Hydrocharitaceae; genus Thalassia; species Thalassia testudinum. The sequence continues at coordinate 62,313,372 of JAZHRO010000022.1, read as the reverse complement.
CTTCAAGAACACTTGGGAGAGCTCTTCTAGCCGTTGGAAACAAATCCCAAGAGTTTAGGACGAAATCCACACAAAATCAGGATAATGATGAGTCTGACAGCAACATCAGACGTCTAATTATAGTATCAGACGTCTTATAGGACGTCTGATTTTTCCTATGGTCGTCTAATATTGCAGGACATCCTTAACTGACTCTATTGGATCAAAATAAGGACGTCTGACATTATCTCATAAGACGTCTGATTATTTCATTGGACGTCTAATGAATGGTGCATCCATTCCTGTTATCATCAGATCCAAACAGGGTTCTAGGTTTAGAGGATCGGACGTCGTTATGGACGTCTGATAATATTACCAGACGTCTGTAAACCTAAATACTCTTCCTTCCTCCTTCTGCCAAAAGATTATGTGGCCGTAGAGAGATACGCACAGAAATTCATGGCCAACGGTTCAAAGGCAGACGTCTGTAAGTGTTTCCAGACGTCTGGAAATTCTTTTTCCTACACATGCTCTAACGGTTAGTATGAGGACGTCTGGGTAAAGAATCAGACGTCTGTGAAAGGTTATCGTCGTCTGAAAGTGAAGTCCTTCGACTGATGTCTATGAGGAGATAACAAAGGCAGAAATCTTTGAAATTAGACGTCTGATACACATGTCAGACGTCTTAAAGTGGAAAATCAGATGTCTGGCATTTGTCCTGGACGTCTGATAAAAGTAAGTGTTGGGTTTTTGTTTCTGATTTATCCTAAGTGTAGAGAGCCTAAGTTAGCTATTTATAGGTTTTGTTCGGGGGCTCTTTACAATATTTCTAGACTCAAATAAAATGAAAATTACAACCTTTGAAAGTTTACATGAAAAATCCTAAGACCTAATACTTATGCTACTCGTCTTTACGCTTTTAATCTCCCGTCTTGGAAAGCTTTTTGAAATCCTGCAAATATGTTATTACAGAGAAAAAATAATATGCTACGCTTTATTTTTTATTTCATTTTCTTCATTTTGTAAAATCATCAAAATATTATATCGAGTGGTTGAACTAACAATCTCCCCCTTTTTGATGATTTTCAAAATATAGCTGTAGGTTCCTATTTCCTCCCCCTAAAGGTTGTACTTGGTAGTCTTTATCTATTTAGGAAGTTTTTATATTATTCCTTAAGTTCTTACCTACATTCTTCTCCCCCTTTTTGAATATCATCATGAAGGGTTGTTAAAGGGAGTTGAAATCCAAACTACAAGAGTGATATCTACAAAGTAGAGTGCATGAGTAAAATTGCATGTTTAAAAGATGACAAGGCATTAAGGAAAATTGATTAGGAATAGAAATATTTAAGCATGGACTAGCTATTTGTTCCCAAAAGTATTAAGTACGGGGTCAAGGCCCCTTAATACAAACTTAGAATAAAAGAAAAATAGAAGCACTAAAACTATTCTTCTTGATCTTGGCGGCGGCGGCGACGAGCGGGTCCTTGTCCTATCTGCAAATTTTGAACATCTGATCTAAGTTCGTCGATGCCGCGGCGCATGCTTCCCATATAGGTGTACATCTCGCCGGTTCGACGCAGCAGGAGGGAGATGCCGGAGGAGAGGGAATCTGTGGCTGGATCCCATGCTTCATCAAAGCTCGAGCGGGGAGCTTCTATTTGAAGGGGCCGTGGTTCATGGAAGTCTGGAAAGGGTGGAAGGGGCTCTTCTTCCATGGGTTCGTCGGCGGGCTCAAGATGTTCTCTAAGTATATGCATCTTGGCGGCTGTGGCCCGGTTGTAAGGCTCAATTTTCTTGTCAACTGCTTGGTCAGTTATGGAAATCCGATGGGATGAAAAGATTTTGGATAGAATAGACCCAAACGGAAGTGATGTCCCATGGTCCTCATTCATGACGCGAACAATGAGGCGGCAATAATTGAAAGGAATATGACGAACGGCCGCAAAAAGGAGCGCCTTGTGTTGGCGTGAGATGTAATCAAAACCTCCCGATTTGTTTAGGAGGTCCCACCCAAAAATGTGAGAGAGTAGACGTGGAAGGGGTTTGAGATTTTTGCACGGTAGAGTGCCAAGGTTTTCAACATATTTTTCCGGGAGAACTAACTCTTGATTGATGATTTCTGGGTCGTATTGCCTCAGAATGTCATTGAAATCATTTCCCTCATTGGGGATGGCTAGAAGGTCAGAGATAGTTTCGGATGTGATGTGTATTTCACGACCAAATAGGCGGGTATGGAGTTCAAGTTCATCGTTGCTGTAGTCCTCAACGATGTTGGCATAAAAGAGACGGCAAAGATCAGGGAACACACCAAGAGTTCCAATGCCGGAGTGGAATTGACGGTCAAAATATTGGAAAAGATGGAGAGTTTGGAAGTGTTCCCGAAGGTTCAAATGGGCAAAATCATTCCAAACAATAAAACGAGGGCATTTAACTTTGGCATTCGCGAAACGACGAAATCGCTGCCTAGCGATGTCACCCCGCAATTGATCTGCCAAATAAGTGGAAGAGGAACTGGAAGATCCCTCAACTTGCTTCCTACGGGGAGGCATATTTGGTGGAATGGGTGGTTAGGTTTAGGAAAAAATGAGTGGTGTTTTGAGGATAGAATACCTGCAAAAAAGAAACAACCATTCAACCAAACAACATTCACCCAAAACATAGTTTCAAACACTGCAATCATCATTGAAAAAATATGTGGCAGTATGCCTTGAGGCAATACAACCTGCCATGTAGTTGTGGCAATATACCTTTGGATGCAAGCCACTAAAATGTCGGCTTGATCCTCATGAGGTAATACCCTTGCCATGGAAGATGCAGCTAGGGCTAACAGGGTTTTCTTGACCGAGGGTTAGGGTTCTAAGGCTGATAATGATATGAAATGCACATGTAGGTCAAGTGAATCAAGAAGGAGAACTAGATGCTACAAGATGCTACAAGGTCGTGGGTAAAAGATCATGGAGACGCCCTAGGAGTGGAGAGGATATACCCACGGGAGGAGGGAAGCCTCCAAATGCGCGGTCGAGAGGCAGGGAGGACGCGCGCAGAGGAGCAGCAGTTCCGTCAGTCGTCGAAGAGGCGCGACGGTCGTCTGGCGGCGAGCAGAACTTCGCCAACTGCTGCTGTGGGCCGTCGGGTGTGAGGGAGAGCGGCGCACAGATTTTGTGTGGGGTAGGGATTTTGGACAGGAGAGTGGGACCTTTGCGAAGCGGATCTTATATCCCAAGGTCACGTAGCAAGTCTCCCCCTGAAGTTGGGGAGATTTGCATTTCAAACCGTCCAGAGAAAAACCACGACGCGCAGATTTTTCTCAGATCAGACGTCTGGAAAAGGAGTCAGACGTCGGGATTTGCCAGAGGGATTTTAGCCCATTTCAGGGAGACGTCTGTTTTATTCATTAGACGACCAATCAGACGACTAATTATATAAATAGACGTCTGATTTCTGCAGGAATCCTCCCCAGCAAAAAGATTTATTCTCCAGGTTGTCGTCTGATTTCTTACTCAGACGACAAAGAAGACGTCTAAATATAATATTAGACGTCCGATTTCTGCAGACAGACCTTCCTGGATTTTCGTCTAAAGTTACAGGGTCGTCCGCTTTTCCTGTCAGACGATCTCTACGACGTCTAACCACATATTTAGACGTCCGACAGGCAGTACATGTTCTGTCTCCGAGATAGACGTCTGTCAACACATTTGGACGACACTTCAGACGTCTGTGTGGTGTACCAGACGTCTGATATGACTGTTTTGTTATATAAAATCGTCGTCTGTCCCAGATGTTTAGACGAATTTTAATGTATAAGACGTCTGATGATTTAATCAGACGTCTGCTATTGGACAGAATGTGCATTTAGATGCTTGAACTGAGAATGAAGGCTTCTAACTTTGTGAAATCAAGGTTCTATCTATGCTCATGACAAAAGATGTTCCATTAAATCACTAAATTCTTCAAATATCACTTAGCTTACATATGCCTAGTTTCCTACGTATATAATTAAAGCGATCATAATTCAAAGGTTTAGTGAAAATATCAGCTAATTGCAGTTCAGTACAAATAAATTCAACTTCGATTTCTCCCTTAAGTACATTACCTCTCAAGAAGTGATGTCGAACATCAATATGTTTTGTGCGAGAGTGATGTACGGGGTTTTTCGAGAGGTTGATAGCACTAGTATTGTCACATAATATTTTTATCTTATTAAATATCAAGTTAAAATCCTTCAAAGTATTTTTCATCCAAAGCACTTGGGAACATGCTAGTGCGGCGGCTATGTATTCAGCTTCTGTAGCTGATAAAGCTACACTAGATTGTTTCTTTGAGAACCAAGAGACTAGTGATTCGCCTAAGAATTGGCACGTCCCACTAGTACTCTTCCTATCGGTGCGGCTACCTGCGTAGTCCGCATCGCTATATGTAACTAAGTTGAATTGTGGACTCCTAGGGTAGAATAAGCCATAATCAGATGTGTCAACTAGATATCTAAATATTCGTTTTACAGCATTTAGGTGTGATTGTTTAGGGTTTGATTGAAATCTAGAGCATAAGCAAGTACTAAACAAAATATCAGGTCTACTGGAAGTTAAATACAGTAAAGATCCAATCATGCTACGATAGAGCTTTTGATCTATGGGCGTACCTGATTCGTCCAAGTCTAAGGAAGTTGTGACACTCATAGGAGTGTTCTTCCCTTTACTTTTGTTCATATCAAATCTCTTCAGCATCTCCTTTGTGTATTTTGATTGACACACAAAGGTTCCAATTTCGAGCTGAGTGATTTGCAAGCCCAAGAAAAACTTGAGCTCACCCATCAAACTCATTTCGAATTCTTCCTGCATAATTTCTGAAAACTTTCTACACATAGATTCATTAGTAGCACCAAATATAATATCATCTACATATATTTGAACTAATAAAATGTCTTTTCCTTTTCTTTTAATGAATAATGTGGAATCAGCTTCTCCTATTGAGAATTTTGCATTTAACAAGTAGTCTTTGAGCCTTTCATACCAAGCTCTAGGAGCTTGCTTTAGACCATATAGTGCCTTGTTTAATTTGTAGACAAAATGAGGCTTATCATGAGACTCAAAACCAGGAGGTTGTTTTACAAAAACTTCCTCCTTAATGAATCCGTTAAGAAATGCGCTCTTAACGTCCATTTGAAAGAGTTTAAAGCCAAGAAAGGCGGCATAAGCAAGAAACATGCGAATTGATTCGAGTCGAGCTACGGGAGCGTAGGTCTCATCAAAATCAATTCCTTCTTCTTGGTTGTACCCTTGTGCTACCAACCGAGCCTTGTTTCGAATAACTATACCGAATTCATTCAACTTGTTCCGGAATACCCATTTGGTACCTATTACCGTTTGCCCTTCAGGCTTGGGTACTAGATCCCAAACTTCATTCCTTTGGAATTGGTTGAGTTCCTCCTGCATGGCCATCATCCAAGTTTCTTCGAAGCACGCTTCCTCGACACTCTTCGGTTCAACTTGAGATACAAAGGCAGAGAGACCAAAGGAGCAACTAAAGCGAGATCGGGTTTTAACGCCATCAGAAACACTTCCAATGACTTGACTTTCGGGATGATCCCTTTGATATATCCAATCTTTTGGAAGATTATGGATATTGGAGTTTGGAATGTTAGACACATCAATAGTAGAATCATCTTCATCATCCATATTGACTCGGTCAATGGAGGAATGAGGAGATTCATCGAAGGAGACATGAAGGGTTTCCTCCACTATTAATGTGGTCTTGTTAAAAACCCGATATGCCTTACTACGTGAGGAATAACCAATAAAGATGGCTTCTTCACCTTTGGCATCAAATTTATCTAAATTAGAGCGGGTATTCAAGACAAAACATCGACATCCAAAAACTTTAAAATAACTAATTTTGGGTATTTTCCCATAGTATAGTTCAAAACAAGTTTTTCGCAATCCGGATCGAATTAAGGTGCGATTTAACACGTAACAAGCCGTGTTAACCGCCTCAGCCCAAAAGTACTTCGGTAACCCCGAGTCTATGAGCAATGTTCGAGCACACTCTTGAAGAGTACGGTTCTTTCTCTCAACCACCCCATTTTGTTGAGGTGTTCGAGGAAAAGAGAACTCATGAGCAATACCATGCTCTTGACAAAAATCATCAAACAAGGAATTTTCAAACTCGCCCCCATGATCACTACGGATACGAGTGATTTGGTAGCCTTTTTCAGTTTGAATTTTCCTACAAAAAACAGAAAAGATGGAAAACACTCCTTCTTTAGATCTCAAGAAGGAGACCCATGAAAACCTCGAAAAATCATCTACAATTACAAGGCAATATTTGCATCCACTGAGGCTCTCATATTTTGTTGGTCCAAACAGATCTAGATGAAGTAGTTCTAAAGGTCTTGATGTGGATATTACTTCTTTGCTTTTAAAACTAGATTTTATAATCTTACCTAATTTACATGAATCACAAATAAGCTCATTTAAAAATTTTCTTTTAGGAAGACCTCGGACTAGTTCATGTTTAGCTAATTTTTGAACCAGCTTCATATGAACATGTCCTAGTCTTTTATGCCATATACTTAACTCATCATTTGCTACAAGACATTCATAAGTGCCATTTTTATCAAATTCTACGACATAAATGTCTTTAAATCTAGTTCCCTTAAGAAGGGTTTCATTGGTTAATGCATGCATAATTTCAAACATTTTAGAAGTAAACACTACTTTAAAACCCTTATCACATATTTGACTTACACTTAAAAGATTATGTTTTAGTCCTTTAACTAGAGAAACATTTGAGATGGGAGAGAGAGGGTTACCTATTTTACCAAGGCCAATAATATGGCCCTTGTGGTTGTTGCCAAATGTAACTGTTCCTCCATCCGTAGGTTGGAGGTCCAAAAATAGGCGCTTGTCTCCTGTCATATGTTTGGAGCATCCGGAGTCCATCACCCATCGGCCTCCTTGGTGGTGGTGGTCTCCTTGTCTTCTTCCTTGTAGACCTTCTTCCTCCTACAAAAGATCTTCGATGGTGACTTGGTGTTTCTATAGGTCTTTCTAATTTGAGTCGTCCATCCTTCATTTTGTATATCCAATTTTTGACATTATGATGTCCTTTCATCCCTACAAAACAAAGTGAGAGTTGTCTTTTGGGTATCCATTGTAAAGTGGATCCGTATTTGTTAGTGGTCTCCTTTAGAGGAGGGTCCTTTTTCGGCTCACTTTGACTAGGCTCATAAAAGCCTAATCCAAATTTGCTTGAGGAAGGTTTTTGATGGGCAATGAGTTTGTCCAAGTTATCTTTCCCCTTTGTAAATTTGGCTAGGTCCTCAAGAAGTTGGTTTGACTTTTCTTTGAGATGATTTATCTCTATTTTCATTATATCTAGTTTATCTTCTAATGTCCTAATCTCTACTCTAAGTAAGCCATTTTCATCCTTTTTAAAAGAGTTTGATTTTTCAAGCACATGGATTTTGTCGAGTAATTCTTCTCTATCTAAAAATTTTTGTTCAGTCATTGCTGTATACAAATCATTTGTTAATGACTCTTTCTCAATCATTAAATTTCTTATTTGCATATTTAAAGCAGTGGTTTTTTTTGTAAGAATTAGATTCTTTTCTTCAAGATCATTGATTAATCTCTTATTTTCTAACTTTTCTTCTTTTAAAGCCTTGCTTTGGGTTTTAGTTTTCTTAAGATCTATATATAATGAATCAAAGGCATCTTGTAATTCATCTAAAGAGTAGGGGTTTACCTCAGGTTCCTCAGATTCAGACTCGGAACCATCATTTGTTGCCATTAGTCCCAAGCATGCCGTTTCTTCATTTGTTTCCTCCTCCTCTTCTTCTTCGGAGGTGGAGTCATCCCACGTTGCTTGAAACGCCTTCTTCTTGAATCCTTTCGGTTTGGAGATCTTCTTGTAGTCAGAAGGCTTCTTGGGTTTCTTCTCATCATCCCTTTTGAGTAAGGGACAATCTTTCCTTATGTGACCTCTCTTTTTGCAATTATAGCAAATTAGAGGATCTTCTTCTCTTTTCCTTCCCTTGATTTCTCTTCTATTTCTGAGAAATTTTTTAAACTTTTTAGCTAATAAAACAAATTCTTCGTCATCGGTACTTACCTCATCATCCGAAGTAGCTTTGAAGGCTAAGGTCTTCTTCTTTGGCTCCGATGAGATTGATTTCTTCTTTTGCTCCATTTTTTATTCGTAAGCCATGAGATTCCCAAGTAGATTTTCCATGTCTAGATCCTCTACTTGGTTGGCTTCTTCTATTGTCGTTACCTTTTGCTCCTACTCGGGTCCAAGGGAGCGAAGGAGTTTCCCTTGAAGCTCCCCCTTTATAAATGTCTTTCCCAAAGACTTGAGGTTATTCACGATTAACGTGAATCGAGTGTACATGTCCCCAAGTTTTTCATTCTCCTTCATAGAGAAAGCTTCGAATTCCTGCGATAACAAGTTTATCTTTGAGGATTTAACTTTAGATGTACCTTCGTGAGTTACCTCCAAGGTTCTCCAGATCTCGTGGGCGGTTTCGCATTGGCTGATGCGGTTGAATTCCTCCGAGCTGAGAGCGCAGTAGAGTGAGTTCATTGCCTTGGCATTCAGTCCAAGGTGATGGATTTGCTCCACTGTGTAACCTGTTTCTGGTTTTTCAAGAATGATGTATGCGGATTCGCATTTCTCCCAAATGGAGAAATCGTTGGCTTGAAGCCACATCTTCATTCTCAGCTTCCAGTAAGTGTAGTTGGTTCCTTCGAAGAGTGGTGGTCGAGTGGTGGACTGCCCCTCCAATCTGCTTGTGGAAATGGCCTTCCCCTCCATGTGATCTTTCCGCGGATGTTACTCCTGTAGGCGGAAAACCTGCTCTGATACCAAATGAAATTGCACTAGAGGGGGGGTGAATAGTGAAATTATAGAGTATTGTAATACAACAAATTCAATCACACAATATACTCAATTATTTTTAGGTGGAAACCCAAGATGGGTGAAAATCACCACCTAAGCCAATCTCTTGACTTAGGATTTTCGATCACAAGGTGATCAATCCACTAACCACACTACTTAAACGAGGGTAGTGTACCTCAATTACAATTCCCACCTCCGATCCCTAAACGGAGGTTTCTCTCTTCAAAATGAAGAGACGGGGACCCGACAGGCCGGATACCCAAAATACAGAAATTAAGAAGTAAAAATAACACCTATAGAGCACCCCAATAATTTAGTTGCTTTCTTATCTACTAAGCATGAAAAGAACTCCCTGATGATTTGCAGAACGGAGCGAGCCGGGAGTATGGATTTGCCCTTTGATCAGAGTATTAGCACAGCACAAGGGCAAGATGGAGCTTAGAGTAGTGAGCAAGAGATTTTTCTAATGGAATTGTATCTCAAGAGGTGTGTCTTGCCTAAGAGGAGTTGTAGTCTATTTATAGGCAAGTTTGGAACCTTCAAGAACACTTGGGAGAGCTCTTCTAGCCGTTGGAAACAAATCCCAAGAGTTTAGGACGAAATCCACACAAAATCAGGATTATGATGAGTCTGACAGCAACATCAGACGTCTAATTATAGTATCAGACGTCTTATAGGACGTCTGATTTTTCCTATGGTCGTCTAATATTGCAGGACATCCTTAACTGACTCTATTGGATCAAAATAAGGACGTCTGACATTATCTCATAAGACGTCTGATTATTTCATTGGACGTCTAATGAATGGTGCATTCGTTCCTGTTATCATCAGATCCAAACAGGGTTCTAGGTTTAGAGGATCGGACGTCGTTATGGACGTCTGATAATATTACCAGACGTCTGTAAACCTAAATACTCTCCCTTCCTCCTTCTGCCAAAAGATTATGTGGCCGTAGAGAGATACGCACAGAAATTCATGGCCAACGGTTCAAAGGCAGACGTCTGTAAGTGTTTCCAGACGTCTGGAAATTCTTTTTCCTACACATGCTCTAACGGTTAGTATGAGGATGTCTGGGTAAAGAATCAGACGTCTGTGAAAGGTTATCGTCGTCTGAAAGTGAAGTCCTTCGACTGATGTATATGAGGAGATAACAAAGGCAGAAATCTTTGAAATTAGACGTCTGATACACATGTCAGACGTCTTAAAGTGGAAAATCAGACGTCTGGCATTTGTCCTGGACGTCTGATAAAAGTAAGTGTTGGGTTTTTGTTTCTGATTTATCCTAAGTGTAGAGAGCCTAAGTTAGCTATTTATAGGTTTTGTTCGGAGGCTCTTTACAATATTTCTAGACTCAAATAAAATGAAAATTACAACCTTTGAAAGTTTACATGAAAAATCCTAAGACCTAATACTTATGCTACTCGTCTTTACGCTTTTAATCTCCCGTCTTGGAAAGCTTTTTGAAATCCTGCAAATATGTTATTACAGAGAAAAAATAATATGCTACGCTTTATTTTTTATTTCATTTTCTTCATTTTGTAAAATCATCAAAATATTATATCGAGTGGTTGAACTAACAGGAAGAAAAGGAAACCAAGTCCAGGCAATCCGGTTAGAGGTGAACCCGGCTGATCTGCCAATAACTTCAGGATTGCAGCCAGTCTCTTCAGCCATGGTTGTACTTCTTTTCTCTTACAACTCTACCTTGATTGTCGAGGTCGGAGGAAGTCTTAATACCCTCCAAGGCCCATGGATTACCGCTCCCCGCTCAGGACAGAGCGAACACGCCCAAAAGCTACTACCTAGAGTCAACATGAAATGGAGCATCGCCTTACGTTCCTGTAATGACAAAGCCACCTCTTAAGGATGGCAGGCGTTGAATACCCATTATGCATGTTTCCCCCGCCGCGGAGAGGGCAACCTTATCAATGCAATGACATCAGAGCTCCTCGACCCATCCTAACGACAATCAATAACCAATCTTGTCACAGACAAGGACTTATTCCTTGCAGTGACTAGCCATCACTCGCAGAGGACAGTGCTTACACCACATTATTACCCAGGTAGTCGCCTCTTAAGGCTAGCAAGACACCTATCAAGGTTGACAAGAATTCAAGCGAACGCACCTCACATTCCCTTGTATTGCATCCTCTTAAGGCCGACAAGCCACCTCTCGAGGTTGGCATGAACTTAGGCGGACGTGGTTCACATTCCCTTGTATTGTCGCTTCTTAAGGCCTACAAGCCACTTCTCCATGTTGGAAGGAACTCAAGTGACCGTGCCTTGCGCCGTCTCTTAAGGATGGAAAAGAAACCATGTGCCCTTTTTGTACAAAGTCGCCTTTCTAAAAGACAATAGTGCTAAAGGTACCATGACCGCTTACACTTACAACTCCCCCACTTAAGACAAAAAAGTCGGGTAGCACCCACTGTTGGAGCTTTAACCACTTCACTCTCAGCGGCATTTGCTAACTCGAAAGGATGGCAAAAACCCGGGCCCCTCTTAAGCTCAGCCCACTCCAGTGTCCTACGCTTTCCCCATTCCCTAGAAGGATACTTGGGGTATAGTTAAGTAGGTCGACATGCGGTGACATTACGCCCTATGGTTATACCAGCAAAACCTTCTCTTATCTACATACGATAAGGACGGACCTAGTGATAGAATAACAGCATTCAAAACGATTGGACAAACGGCATCCTTCGTGGACATAAGTGTCTGCCTAGCAACCGACCCCCCATATGCTTCCAAGCTCTTGTCTCTGCAGAAAGCTAGGGTAAGGGATCGAGGTTGAACGACCAAGCTTGAGTCCCTTTTTTTTAAAAAAAAAGGAGAGAGAGAGAGGAAGAAGGAATCCGCTCGAGCTGTCGGTGGCATAGCAGGTGAAGGTCCCTCCTATTTAGGAGGACATAACTCAACCGAGCCACAATAAGAGGCCAAAGACTGAGGTAAGGGAGCTTCCTCAGGTCAGTTTTATTAAACCCCCACGTCAAGGGTTGCTCTCGAGGGAGACGGCAACCCCAAACAAGGCACGTGCATAGGCTTCACCAATGAAGCCTACCCTAAAGCTTCCTTACCAAGCAGGATGGGCTTTGGAAAACTCTTGTGATGGGCGATTCTGCCCAACCCCCATAGGGGACTCGCAGCGAGTACGACAAAAATCAACCCTGTTCCAGTTAATGGATTTCCTACGAAATCCAAGCTCTCATACGAAGGGGTGTGCCCGAGTTCTCATACGAAGAACTCTGAAGGCCCTTAGTCTCCAACAGAGAAATGGGCAAACTTCAACAAAACCCGAGCGACCATGGCCCTCGAGTCCTCGAGTACCAAACAAAAGGGCCCGGGCAGCATCAGCAAGCATAAGTGCCCTCCTCACTCCTCCCTGGAACTATACCTTGCCAGCTCAATTGGCAACAACCAACTCCAAAGATGGTTGTTCCGAAGTGTTCAATGAACCAGGGCTTCTCGTTCTAAAGCCGGCTAGACAAGTGGAAATTTCCTGCCCCCTCCTCATATTATCTCATAAGGGAGTATTTCGAATGGAGGCACTCAAAGCAACCGCTCCCAGCCCGACTATTCTAACAAGGACGATTCTGAGATACCAATTAGAGCACAAGTATAAAAGCTGCGTGTGCAAGAGTACTAAGCACCATTAAGACGAACATCACTTTCTACTTGAGGTGTTAGTTCCACTTCTGGCATTTCGCCATGAGCACACCCTTAGGCCTCTCCAACAAACAACCGAGCTAAATAAAATAAGAGGATAGCAATCGCCTACAGCAGATAGGCCGGTAACCAAGAAGTGTTCAAACACACGACAAAGCAAGCCTCTATGCCAAGCCATTTGAGTGGAAAAATTAAACGCCCCATGAAAGGGATTAAGCAAAAATTCAAAAAAGCAGTACACACAACTCTTGCAAATAACAAATCGCGAGTGGTAAACTAATCTCTCATACTTGGCATACGAGCAATTCATTACAACAGGACAACAGACACAAGAAATAAAAGCTTTTTCCTTTTGTAAGAAATATCGCCTGTTACATTTCCCAGGACAATCACCCTCGGTTAACTCACAATAGAAAGGGGTGCAAATTAATATTGAAAATACAAGGATAATGGCAATGCCATTTATCAAGACTCGATGGCTTCATCCCCAGTCTTCGAAGGTGCCCACCCCAGGCGAGGAGGGTGCCCAGGCGACATCGGGGCTAGCGGCCCTACACACCCAGTTTAGTTGCCTCCTCTTTAGGAACCAATCCATCCTAGTTGAGCGTCCTCTTGCCCATGTCCTCTACAATCTCTCGGACCTAGGTAGGGTCAGCCCTCAAGCACTCTACCACTCCACAGTAGAGGAAGGTCATGCTTTCAGGACATGCACCTCCTTCTCTAGAGAAAGAATGGCCGAACAGGAAGCCCGCAAGCACTTTGGCAAGTCTTGACAAGCCACGATGCCCACTTTTGCGCTCCAACAAGACTTCCCTTTAACCCCTCGCCCAACAAAGAAAATCGCCCCTGACCTCGATGAGTCTCGGGCAGCCGGAGCAGCTCGATGGTGTTGAAATACCCTCCTATCCATCAGAAAGGCACCCAGCTTAGTCGACGCCACCTCGCTGGACATGAGGCCTCCAGCAGGCCCTCCCACAAAGGATCCCCAGGTAGACCCAACGGTTTGGACAATCGTTGCAGGGGCCATCTGACCAAAAGAATCCACTCCTATCGTCTCCCCCATTGAGCTCTACCCCACATTTGTCTAGGTAAATACACTACCACACGAGGAGCCACCAGTAATAACAGCTCCCCAACCACCCTCGTGGAGTCACCAAGGGGGCCGAACAGGGTGATAGAAACGATCGTGTTTTTGCATGGTTTGTTAAATTAAGGTTTTAAGTTGTTGTAACGCACAAAAATGGATTCGCTTTTAAAATTTATAAGACCTAGATAGTGGGGTATCTAGGGTCATCTAAGGAGGCAAGTTTGCAAATCAAAATCCCTTGCTTTAAAGATGAAACTCAACTTTCTTTTTGATGTTTTTGAATATATAGTTTTTATGATTTTGAAATAACGGCAACACGCGAGTTTTGTTGATAGAGAGAAAACAACTAAACCCTATTTCAATAAAGCTAACCTTAAGGTGACAGGTAGAGCCTCTCCCTAAGCTCACCCTAAGCACGTGGAGGCTTAGAATAATTAGGGAGAGGGAGTGAAACAAATGTTAGGCAAAAATTGTAAAAATCTATGCAACAAAAATTGAAAGAAGGCAACTTGAATTAAAATGAACTTGTTCTACACAAAATTTATAGAGGAAAGCTTCTAATCTACTTGAAATGCAAGAAGATAGAAACACAAATCCTCTAAATGAAATGGTGAAGAAGATGATGGCTTCTTGCTCCAAGCCTGGTAGCTCCCAAGTTTGAAAAGAGTCCTCCAACTCCTTCCTTGCTATGCTCCTCCAAGATGGTGTCCTCCAAGGTGGAAGCTACCACCTTCAATTCTCCTCCTCCAAGGGTGGACGTCCACCCTAGGTCCTCCTTTTCCTGGCCGTCCTCCTTGAAGTAGAATGGCTCTCCTCCTTGGCGTGGCACAAGTTGAAGAGAGTGGGGAGAAGAAGGCACCAAAGGGGCAGGTGATGTGCCCCCTTAATCTTCTTCTCTACTCCTTCTTGGCCGTAGGTGTAGGTGGGTATAGGTAGAATAATATACTAATGGAGGATGGGAATTATGTGGTGGTAGGGTAGGGTATTTATAGGATGGGAAGGGGGGTGGTTATGGTATTTTTTTGGAGGGAAATGAAAAGGTGCCTTGGTTTTCCCTCCAAAATTGCCTTCTAGAAGGCAATTTTGGAGGGAAAAAATGGAGGGTGGAGATGGGTTTTGATGGTGGATGTAGGGTGGTGATAGAAGGGATAGTTGGCACCAAAATAAAGTAGGAGTAGGTGGTCTTTTTGCTGGAGCTTAGGTAGTAGGGTAGTAGGTTTTGGTGCCATGGAGGTGGACTAGCTAAGTTAAGCAGCTTAACTAGCTTAGCTAGTAGGGAGTAGAGCTGGAGGCATTTGGAGTAGGGTTTTCAGGGAGAAGAGTTGGAGGTAGTCATCTTGAGCTGCACTAGAGTTGGTGGCTACTGAAGAGAGCTGCAAGGAGTTACCTTAGCTGGCTTAGCTTGCTAGTTCTTTGCTAGCTACTAAGCCAAGCTAAAGCAAGCTGGCTTCTGCTGAAAGGAGCTGAGGTGAGCTAGTCTAATGCTCCCAGGGAGGATCAAGCTGGGTGAGGCAGCTAAGGTAGCTTAGCTCAACTGAGTTGAGCTAAGGTAGCTTAGCTCAACTGAGTTGAGCTAAGCTGAGTCCCCGGAAGCTGGACTTGAGCTTCCTAAGCTGAAATGAAGTCATCTTCAGTTGGCCGGAGTTGAGTGGAGCTGGATGTAGCTGGACCTGAGCTAGGGTGAACTCTAGTCAACTCAGCTGAGCTAACTAAAGCTCCCTATGGACTAATGGGAGCTAAGATGAGCTAGACTCAACTAAGTTGAGCTGGATCTGAGCTGACCTGAGCTAGGGTGAGCTAAGATGAGCTCTCTTGAGCTGCCATTCAACTGAGATGAGCTGAATGGAGCTAAGATGAGCTAACCCTAGCTCAAGTGAGCTGGAATCCAACTATGGTGAGCTAGATCAAGATGAGTTCCAGTTAGTCTGAGCTTCTTCTTCACCAATTGCCTTCCTGAGTGCTAGGGTTTTGGAGTTCTGACAATCTGTATATCCCTAACACTCACAAAAATACACTAAAAAGACAATAAAAAGTGCAATGCATGCCTAACCTAATTGATGACTAAATCCAGCCCAAAAACCCGTTTGCGGAGCAAAATCGTAAGAACTAGGTTTATTTTAATGCATAAAAATGGTGATAAACTGGCGTTTATCAAGAAACACTGAGCCTCCCTAAGGAAGCAGCCTCCACCTGAGCCCAGATCAGCACATTAGCGACCATGAATCCTTCAAGTGATCCAGGTGGACCCAAAGGGGATGACAACCCCGACAAGACATCCTCTACCTCATTAATATGGTTTGAACCGCGACCATCGTCAAACAATCACAATAAAGTGCTGTTGACGGGTTTTTATCCCCGGCAACAGTGCTAAAATAAGATCAATGACTTTCGATTTATAATAAAAAGTGTTTTAAATGTTGTAGATTATGTCATAAATGCAAATCGATGTCACGTTAATTTTATTTATTTACAATTTTTACTGGTTTGTTTCCGTGTCGTTCACTATGAGGCAGTTATTGATATACATCACTCTCTAAGTCCAAAATTATTCTTTTATCTCAAAAATATTAATTTTATTTACAAAATGAATGAATCAATCAATAAATAAAAGGATTGGTTAATTATTTTCAAAAAAATCAATTAATAAGTGTTACAATGCCTGAAACATATGTACAACACATTGTACATTTGTTGATAGTCTAACTCACATTTTCTCTTCATGCTTGATCACGGATACGATCTAGAGAAAAACTTGCTAGGAGCAGCTCCCATCATGGGATTTCTTATTGTAGAGTTTTGTGACACTGGGGAGACCACATCTACGCATGGTGTGACCTTTTGGTGTGCGTGGAGGGCAAGGAATGAGAGATTATTTCAGGAGAGACCAGTGTTCTGTGAGCAAATTGTAAATGAGTGCTGATCCCTCATACATAGATGGGGATTTGATTTGTAGTTCTCTTTATTTTTCTTTCATAATATTGAATAAAAAGCCCTCCGGATCGCTATCGTAATACGATAGCTTTCTTTTCAATCTCAAAAACAAAATATATGTACAGGACACATCAGAAATTATATGTAATTACTCTATGTTAGTAATATACAATTACTATAAGTAATACCTAAGTATAAGTACAAAAATAGCTAACAATTTCTACTATACTAAATTATATTAACATATTAATATCTATAGTAACATATATTCTATATAAAGTAACATATATAAGCATCACTCTAACCTTAATAAAATATTTACATAACATAAGGCAAAAATAGTTATCTATATTGACATATGTACTTATGTACAGTGACGGATCTAATTGTCACTAAACCTCTAGTGTTATTTATAAACATATAAAAGCTCAAACATACTATACTACTCTTATATACTACTATATACATGTATATTATAGTATATGTTATTTATTTACATACTTGTACTTATTTATTTACATTATTTATGTACACATATACTTTATACGCATATATATATATATACACACACAAACACACTGGCAAACGCTACGACCAACACTTAGCTACTAAGAGCTCATTGACTCCTATCCTCTTCTCTCTTCTAACACTTAGTTGTTTTAGGGCCACCTTCTCTTTTCACACAATTGGTTCACTGTTCCTTAACCTAAAAATTGGGTTTTAAATGGGCGAACCGACCACTTTTGAGGGATACACAACACCCAAGAGGGTGGGACTAGACCTCTACTAGTGGCCATCCCTAGTTCATTATTAAGTTTATTTAGATCCGATTCTAGGCCATTTCAGGCCTACTACAGTACGTGGCCCTCGGCCCAGGCACTGTTTTAAATGTTCAATTGTATGCTCATTCAGTATCAGAGGAGATATATGGTATGTATGGGTGCCTGGCACCTGTGACGACTAAACAGCATAGTGCATGAAAACCTTATATACTGTAGTGCGCGGCCTTCATCCCACGATGTGGGATTATTGGTAGCGCTTAAATTGGCGCTGAGCTACGCGCATGTTAGAATGCAGGTAGGGTTATTTAATATGGTGATATTAGCGTCGTAAAGTATATAGTGAAGTGATTACCTACAAGCGAATCTACACAGTTTATCAAAATCTATTAACCTGGACTAAATCAAATTTTAACTTGTCAGTATTAGGCCCAGGGTCGAACTTAGGAAGGTAGGTCTGGAGTTAATCAGTTTCTACACAATTCCTATGACTTGCATCAATTCCATCCGCTTATTATATTTTTTTGGATTTTTCTTGATTTTATAATTTGTTTGGATAGACTTGTCCTTGAGGCACACCCTCAAAAATTTATTCTTGGCTACTGCCAAAAGATGGTCCTTGGCGATTCGCCAAAAATCAAGTTCAAAATGCGTCTTACTACATTCAAGACCGTGTACCTGCAAAGACAAGAGTTATATTTTCTATTTTAGGTTTTTTTTTTTTTGGTCTTTTCTTTATCAACACAATAAAAGAAAAGAATGAAAATAGTTAGCTGATGAGAACCTCATCATGAGTCATAACTAGCTCATTTTGACCTAATGCAGAGGATAAAAGCTCCTACATAACTCAAAAAAAGGCTTAACTCAGAGAATTCTGAGTTTAAGAAGAAAACAAGTCATAAGGGGTAAAAATGCAATTTTACCAGCACAATCTGCAAACAGGGTAACTCAGGGTCCAAACATAGGTCAAACTAACCTAATAAGAAAGAAAGTGGGATGATCTGATCTGATAAGGGTTACAGCAACTCTAAGGAATTAAATGACAATCTGTAACCCTAAAATAAACCCACTTCAATTCACGAGGTTCGAGGCAAAGAAAAAATCTACTAAACCCTCTAAAATTCATATAAAAATAATCTATAGGGTTTAGAACCTTCAATTTGGCCTTAGGAACCCATTTTGACCTACATTGAGAACCATGCCCAATTAATGATTTAATTTGGGTTTTTACGTAAATTGGTCGGTCAAACAAGGTCTGACCTAGAAATAAAATTCACCATTAGAATCCTTAGGCCCCATTTAGTCATGCATAAAAACTTGAGCCTAAGAAGAGACCTTCTTGACCGACTTTTCAATTTGGTCCTCATCCATTACTTTTTGACCCTCAACTTTTGAAACCCTCGCATTTTGGCCCCTAAGTCTTCATCGTTTTTGCATTTGGGTCCTCCCTGCAAAACCCTGAGCAGCGCCATGCTCCGGCGAGACATGGCGCCGCGCAGGATGAGGGTGACCCCCTGCCAAGACAACGGGGTGTTCCCTGCAACGTCTGCTGTCGCAGGGACACCTCCACGATCTCTGCCTTCACCTACACCTTCCGTGCGAACGCGCGGAAGGTATGGGTTGCAATCCGGCCATCCTCCGGCGAGGGAGGCACGTCGCCTCCCTCTACCCTCCTCTCTGATTCCACCTCTATAAAAGCCGCCACTGTCTGCCGCATTCAGCATCTCGGTTCTGACGGAGAAACTCCCCCCTTTCCTCTCTTCCCACTCCGGCAGAGGCCCTCCAGCTCCGGCGGTTCTTCCTCCTCCTCGTCGCTCTGCCGCAATACAGTAGCAGAGCCGCCTTTTCCCGCTCTTCCCGCGTTGCGCCATACCCAGTGCGCGCTCTCCCGCTCTTTCCTCGCCGCCGCCCCTTCTCTCTGGGCACCTTCTTCTCCGGCGACAGTCGATACGACTGTCGCCATACTCCGGCCCCCTTCGACTCTACAACTAGGTCAGAACTTCTCCCCACTTCCCCCTCTTTCTTTTCCTCACTATTTTACATTTGATTAAACCCTCGACCGACCTGACCGCCCTCACATTCTCCATCTCCGGCCACTCTCCGGCGAGTTGCCCCCGTCAATCCATCACTCCACACAACTCGCCACCTACCCCAAAAGCTCCGCCTCACCTCACCCGACACCCCCTGCCCCTCCACTACCACTCCACATCCCCACAACACTCCCGCGAACAAACCCACTTTTCCGGTCGCAGTCCGCCCTAGGGCCGCCGCCAGACACCGCCCCATGACCTGCCAGACCCTGCACCACCTTCGCCATGTCACGGCGAAGGTCCCCTGCTTGTCTGATTAGGCCGAGAGGCCGTTTTACTGTGAACAGGTCACCTGCCCTCCGCCGCCATTACTGAGCAGGTGGAGCTCCTTCCCCTGCAGCTGCAGCCTCGCCCTACTCAGCCTCGACTCTCCAGGCTACGTGCTTCCCCCTCCCGCATTCGCCCAGGCCTGCAGCTGGGGCGAGAGCCTCGCGCACAGCGGCAATTGCCTGCAGCTCTCTCAGCTGCAGGCGCCCAATTGGGGTGGGACATTTAGTCCCACCTCGGAAGATTCTACAGCCGCGCACACATATAAAGGCAAAAGGTGCTATAGGCTTATCGCCTCAGCACACGGGATGAGGTCCCTCTCACCCGCTCACCCGGCCTCGTCTGCGACCACCCCCCCGCGGACCTGGCCCGACCCGTTTACCCGACCTGCACTCCTTGCCCACCACCGCACGCCGGTGGGCCTGGACCCGGGCACCCGTACCTGAATACCCGGCAGCTCTGGGAGAGCTATCCTACGAGCGAAATTTGAGAGAAAGAGACGCGGGGGAGGGTAGGGTAGGTTTTTTCCCTGACCAATCTGTGAGTGTGCAGGCACAGAGGAAGAAGAAGAGAAGGCAGACCGCAGAGGAAGAAGGAGAAGAGAAAGAAGAAAGGAGCAGCCAGAGCTGTGGCTGCTTGAAGAAAAGCGAGGCAGAGAAGAAGAAGGTCGTCGAAGAAAGACTGAAGGAAGAAGGAGGAGCACCAAGCAGCACTGTGGCAGCGGCGACTTAAGTCGTCTGATTGGAAAATCAGACGACGCTCTGCAGAAGAAGGACTGCGAGAAGAAAAAGAAAGAAAGAAAGAAGAAGAAGGAGCTCTGCAAGCTGAGGCAGAAAGAAGAAGGAAGAAAAGAGAAGCTGAAGAAGAAAAGATAAGCGTAAGAAAGACAGAGCTGAAAGAAGAGAAGATAAAGAGAAGAAGATGAGAAGCTCTGAAGAAGAAAAGAAATAGAAGAAAAACAGGAAGAGGGACTGAAGGCAGAAGATCAAGGAAGAAGATCCGAGAAAAGAAGAAGATGAGCTAAGAGAGAGAAGAGAAGCTACAAGACTCAGATTCATTTCTCCCTCTCTCTCTCTTATTTTTGTAATAGAAACATTGTACTTCTAGAATACTGTTTGCTCCCTGAGTTCGACATCGGGAACTCTTTTATTTCCAAGTAACAAATTGTATTAAACTGGTAACCACTTCTCTATGCTATACTACGACGAAATAATAGAACTATAGAGGAGAATCGCCAACCAGTTTTTGGCGCCGTTGCCGGGGAGCAACGGCTATTCTAGAAGCTTTAAATTTCTTTCAAGAGATTGCTAATCTTTTTCTCTCTCTTATGTGCAGGTAAAAATTGGAAGAGCAGCCGCACAACAAACACTCCAACAAACAGGTAATCTTCATTAGCCCTCTCTTAAACTCCCTTAAAATCTAAAAAGGAACAAAAAGAAAAATCAACTTAGGGCTACCTGCATCATACATAGTAATTCCTCAAAGTTGCCTAAATTTTTCATTTCAACACATTTTAACTGTCCATCCAGCTAAGGTAACTAGGGATAAAACCTTCTTGATTGAGCCATAGATACTACATTTTTGAGGCAACTAAAATGGACCAACTAGAGCCAACTCAGGAATTGAAAAGCTAGGGTTTTTAGAGACATACCTTCTATTAACAAAGAAAAGATCTTCCCAAAAAGAGGTGTACCTAAACCTTGTTTGAAAAGATCTATACAAGAGGAACCCTAAGCAAATCAGGCTCTTAAATCCATTTGAACCTTAAAAGAAAGGACCCAAAAGCTCTCAAAGAAACAAGAGGTGAAGTTGACCCCTTGGGTCAACCAACCTTAAAATTAGGTCACTCCTTCACTTAAAATACCTTAAAGTTCAAGTGGAACCTTAAGCGCCTTGATCTTAAAGTAAAATTGGTAGACTTAAGAGGTCAAGGTCCCCATTCTGGTCTACCTGGAACCGCAGTGACAAGAGAGGTCGGGTGGGGGAAACCCTGTAACCCGTGGGGACGCTCTACCGTGTAGGGGTCTTCGCGGGACTCACCCTCTCTGGCTGCCCAGGTAATTCTCAGGTGGACGATCTTTTTGATCAAGGGATCCATCTGCCCCGCACCTCTATAGTCACCCAACACATTTTTAGGTGTCTTGATTGGGTCCAGCACCTTCTAAACTCTTCTACTCCAACAATGCATGAACGGTAGGAGATCCTTAAGACCACCCTTAAGATCTCCTTTAGGAATTCACTCTCGTCAAGGCCCAACCTCGACGGCCGTGTTTGAACAGCAACCCTACCCCATCATTCTCTCATCTGATTCTGAATCAAGCTCTTCTTCTTCCCCCATCATGGCTCAGCCAGTTGAGAAAGAAAACAATCTGGAGCACCAGCTCCAGCGACTCAATGACCTCTTCCAAAACTTTGTGCACCCACCGCAGCGTTCTATGATGCGGGACCATTATAATCCTGCTGCGGTGGCCATCGAGCCTCGAGTTAGAATCCCGACTGGAGGACCTGATTCCGAATTAAAGCCCAACATGATTCATGCTATACCTAAATTCCATGGGCTTAATTCCGAAGATCCCTTCCAGCACATCAAACAGCTAAAGCATCTGGCCCAAACTTTTGGGTCAGATGCGCAAAATCGGGATATTCTTCTCATGAAGATGTTCTCCTTTTCTCTTATGGACAAGGCCGCTCATTGGTATCAAACGCAGACCCGGCCGATCAACGCTTGGGAAGAACTTCAGTCCGAGTTTTTGAAAAAGTTCTTTCCCGTTGGTCGGACCAACGCCTTGCGCCATCAGATTACTCACTTCACTCAACAATCAGGGAAACCTCTCCATGAGGCATGGGATCGTTTTCAGGATCTCATGAGAAAGTGCCCCCATCACGGAGTTCCTAAATGGGAACAGGTCCAATCTTTTTACCAGGGACTCCGTGAGGACATCCGTCTTTTCGTCAATGCAACTTGCGGAGGAAATATCATGGGTCAACATGAAGACACCGTGTGGGAGATTCTCGAAAACATGTGCGAGAACTCCATCAACAATGACTCCATGGGATTATTCGATAGGACGAATACCCGCGCATCGACGAATCTTAGGGGAGCACATGAGACGTAGGGCCTGTCCGCATCAATCGACCTGGAGTTAATGGCCAGTCGATTGGACAAGGTCTCAACCATTGAGAAGAAGGTGGATGAGCTGACTCAGCACTTACAGCGAGCCACCTCTGCGCGTAACTCCTTTGCACAACCTCCTTCCACATAGGAGACTGTGCAAAACATTCTCCACCGATCTTCCCCTAGGATGGATCCATATCCATTCCCATCTGATTCTCGGATCGGAGGATCATCCGATCCTTTCTACACCAGCCCAGGGAATTCCATTCCCCCTTTCTCTGATTCTCTAGAGGTTCCTCAGACCTGCGAGGACCTCAACGCCATCCAAAACGACCCATTCTCCAACACCTATAACCCTGGATGGCGAAACCATCCCAATTTTCAGTGGGCAGGAAATTCCCAAACCCAAAGACCACCCTTTCAGTCCCGCCCACAGCCCCCTCGTCATTACCAGCCGCCTCAGCCTCGGCCCAACCCTACTTATCCATCAGGGCCAAATCAGAATCAAATGTCCCTTATCCTTCAGACTTTGGCTGACATTCAAAGAACGAATGCGGCTATCCAAAAACAACACAAGGACGAACTTACAGAGGTTAGAACTCAACTGGCCCAGTTGGCAAATTCTCGCCAGCCAGGCACACTTCCTTCCCAACCTCTTCCTAATCCAAATAACGTGCCAACCCAGTGGCGCGTCACGAACCCAAACTCGGGCCATGCCCATATGATTTATCAGGCCCCCTCTGTTCCTTCACCCGACGGGATAGAGGCCTCCACTTCTTTTGCAGGATACCAGCAGCAACCTATCTTACCCAATCCCAACCAAAATTAGGCCGGATTAAATTCAGTAACAACACGTAGTGGTAAAACAACTCAAGACCCGCATTATCCAAACCACTCCAAGCCTGATAACCAAGACCCTAGGATAGTTATCCAAGATACCACTGTCCCAGATCAAGAACCCGGACCTATCCTAGAAGAACCAACCAAGGTCCCATTTCCCGAAGCCTTAACCAAGGGAAAGAGAATAACCAAGCCTGTGGCACCTGAGGAGGACCTGGTCAAGCTCTTTGAGCAGGTCCACATAAACATCCCTTTGATGGATGCAATCCGCCACGTACCGGCTTGCGCACGATTCTTAAAGAATGTGTTCCTTGGTGCTAGAGCACCACGATCATTTGTTTTGATGATAACAAAAAACGTGTTATTTAACATTTGCAATTTGAGTCCTAGATTTCAGGTCAATTGCAAATGAAGACGTGTTTAGACGGAACTCGAGCTCGCATCCAGGACGGATTGGAGGAGCTTGACGGAAAACAGAGGAGGTTCGCGTGGAGCGACAGATTGAAGATAGAAGACAAGAAGAATATGATAGATTCTTTTTAATCCTTTCATGTACTTTTATCTTTACTTTTCTTGCTCTTTATTTTCCTTAGAAAATTATGTTAAAGAGCCTCAAAGTACCCTAACAGTAGTCCTAGGAACACCGGCACAACCCTAGGATACTTAGGTTTTCTGTAGAACACCTAGAAAACCAATATAGGGTTAAAACAGACTTCCCAGACGTCTAATTCACAAATCAGACGTCTGATAAAGAATTTTAAGACGTCTGACTGTTGTTTCAGACGTCTGATAACTGTTAGGCTGGACATAGTTAGTTCTGTCTGATGAATTCAGACGTCCAGACCTTAGACCAGACGTCTTAGGAGACGTCTGATGACTTTGCCAGACGTCCAATCAGTGGACCGTTGGCTGGCTTAGAAAACACTGAAGATTATGACCGTTAGAGCCTTATCAGACGTCCATAGGACCTTACAGACGTCTGATAAATGACCGTTTTGCCTCGGCTGACCCAAAATCTCTTCTCAGAGATTTTCTAGCCGTTGCAACGTTTGGAAATCAATTCCCACCGTAAAAGTAGGTTTCCAGACGTCCATACTTAGTACCAGACGTCCTGTATGTCGTCTGATGGACTTGCGCAAAAACCCTGTTTAGATCTGATTCAAGTCAGGGAGAAACCCGCATAGAATCAGACGTCTGACCTTGAAATCAGACGTCTTAAAGTGGCCTTCCAGACGTCTGATGCCAGAGTTAGACGTCTGATAACCCTGTCAAATGCAATCATTGTCCTGATTTCGGCCTGATTCTCTTGGGCTTTGCACCCAACGGCTATGGAAGCTTTTCCAAGCCTTCCAAAGCCTTCCTAAGGCCTCTATAAATAGAGGGGAGCCTTTGCAACAAAAAAAAAACACACCAAGATACACACCTAGACACACACCTTGCAATACACTTTCAATCCTTTTGTGTCCAAAGAAAAGACTCTCTTGCTCTCCAAGCTCAAGCTCCATTTTCTTGAGAGCATCAACCGTTGCGCACCCGCTCTCCCGGCGTTGATAACGAGAGCGACGTAGCGCCATCGCGTGGCACACGCACCGCGTCATCGTCGACGCACTCCTTGCAAAGGGGAGTTTCCTATTTCCTATAGAAGCTAGGTTTAATTATTTTGTTGGCTCTATAGGACTGTTGTTTTATTTTATCTTTGTATTTTGGTTGGGTATTCGCTTTGCGAATTCCCGTCTCCTTCGTGGGACAAAATCCTTCTCGTGGAGAGAAGGGGTTGAGGAACGCTACCCTGGTACTTGTAGCGTGGTTGTATTGAGGTTGAATCACCCTCGTTCAAAGTGATTCGGTTAGTGGATTTGATCAACTAGGTTGATCGGAAAATCCTAACTCGAGAGGGTTAGGTGGTGGTTTTCACCCGGTTTGGGTTTCCACCTAAAAATACCTGTGTACATTGTGTGATTGCTTAATTTCTTGTGATATTGCTTTATATTTTTATTTCCGCAATTTATTACGTCACCCCTCCTGGTAGGGACGATCCTACAGTGTGTACACCCCAGCGTAAGCCGCGAACCAAGAGTGGAAGTCCAATTGTTCTGTCAGAGCAAGCCAGCTCTGTAATCCTAAGCAGACTCCCACCCAAGGCTAAAGATCCTGGTACTCCCCTGATTTCCTGCAAGATAGGTGATACACAATTTGATAGAGCATTGCTAGACTTGGGTGCTTCCATAAATCTGATACCCACATCCTTACTTAACCATCTAGAAGAATCTGAGCTGAAACCAACCGAGGTGACATTACAATTAGCAGATCGATCTATAAAGTCACCAAAAGGGATTCTCGAGGATGTTATTGTGAGAGTGCGGGATTTCTACTTTCCTGTAGACTTTATAGTCTTAGACATGGATGCACCTGAGAACCCTAGGGATACACCAATCATTTTAGGGAGACCTTTCTTGGCTACTGCTAGAGCCAACATTAGCTGTGAGGAGGGCCAAATAGAGCTCAAATTTGGGAATTAAACTCTGAAAATTGATATATTTAAGGCGCAACAAGGAATCAATTGCGGTGTCATCGAACAGATTTGTGACGTCAGGGCTTTGGTTGATGAAACACACTTCCAGAATGACCTGATTATACCTCATCAACTGCAGAAAGATCTTGACCTGCAAACTGAGGAGTCGAATCCAGATACGAACAACCCAGTAACTCCTACCCTTGAACCTCACGTCTATACTGAACCACCCGCTGCTGCTGATAACCCCATCCTCAAACTGAAGCCCCTTCCTGCTCACTTGAAATACATCTTTTTGGTATTAATCAGACCCTTCCTGTGATTATCAATTCCAACCTCAATCCTGAACAGGAATCCCATCTGATTGCTGTCCTCCAGCAACATCGCAGAGCCATCGGGTGGACTCTCGATGATTTGACTGGAATAAGTCCC
Source organism: Thalassia testudinum (assembly GCA_037157565.1). NCBI lineage: Eukaryota > Viridiplantae > Streptophyta > Magnoliopsida > Alismatales > Hydrocharitaceae > Thalassia > Thalassia testudinum. Next base: position 62,286,779 of record JAZHRO010000022.1, on the reverse strand, counting down.
TCTTATTGTACTCATCATATCTATTCAGAAGAGGGCGCACGACCTTCTCGTGAAATGCAGAGATGCTTGAACCCCAATCTGCAGGAGGTCGTGAAAAAGGAGATCATCAAGTGGTTAGATGCCGGGATCATCTACCCAATCTCCGATAGTCGTTGGGTGAGCCCAATTCAGGTCGTGCCCAAGAAGGCAGGACTCACCACTATAACGACTGAGACCGGAGAAATCATTCCTACCCAATTAGCCAACTCGTGGAGAGTCTGTATAGATTACCGCCGACTCAATTCCTCCACGAAGAAGGATCATTTCCCACTGCCTTTCATTGATCAGATTCCCGAGAAACTAGCGGGAAATAGGTTCTTCTGCTTTCTTGACGGGTACTCCGGTTACAACCAGGTGGCAATCCATCCTGAGGACCAAGAAAAGACCACGTTCACCTGCCCCTTCGGAACATACGCTTTCCGAAGGATGCCTTTCGGTCTTTACAATGCACCCGCTACTTTTCAGCGGTGCATGCTTGCCATATTCTCAGATATGGTAGGTGATTATCTGGAAGTCTTCATGGATGACTTTTTAGTTTTTGGAGCATCATTCGACGATTGCCTCCAACACTTGGTCCAGATACTCAGGCGGTGCATCAATGTGAATTTGGTTCCTTCCTGGGAAAAGAGCCATTTCATGGTGCCTGAGGGAATTATCCTGGGACACTTAATTTCGGAACAAGGCATCCAAGTGGATCGAGCTAAGGTTGATCTGATCTCTCGCCTTCCTATGCCTAGCTCGATCAAGGACATCCGATCTTTTTTGGGGCACGTTGGTTTTTACCGTCAATTTATCCCTGATTTTTCAAAAATCGCGCGCCCCCTAACCACTCTTCTCTCCAAGGATGTACCTTTCGAAATTTCCAAGGAATGCACTCAAGCATTTGAGATCCTACGTGACCGAGTTACCCAAGCCCCAATCCTACAGTCCCCTGATTGGTCTCAACCCTTTGAGATCATGTGCGATGCATCTGACTTCGCTGTAGGAGCGGTTTTGGGGCAGAAAATTGACGGGAAACCTACGGTCATTTACTACGCCAGCAAAACACTGAATGACGCTCAACGTAACTATACGGTTACTGAAAAAGAGCTGCTAGCTGTAGTATTTGCCCTAGGAAAATTTAGATCATACCTTCTGGGTTCCCGTGTCATCATATACTCGGATCACACAGTTGTGAGGTATCTCCTTGCAAAGAAGGACGCGAAACCTCGATTAATCTGATGGATCTTGCTGTTGCAAGAATTTGACCTTGAGATTCGCGACAAAGCGGGAAAGCAAAATGTGGTAGCTGATCACTTGTCTCCTCTTCCTTCTGAAATAATTAACCCTTCCGGACCCATCACAGAGCATTTTCCCGATGAGCACCTGCTGACTATTGGTACTAGCCTTCCATGGTTTGCTAATATAGTAAATTATTTGGCATCTCATCAGATCCCGTCTGATTGGCCGAAGGCCAAGAAAGACAAATTGCGCTTTGATGCCAAGTATTACATTTGGGAAGACCCGTACCTCTTCCACATAGGTGCTGATCAAATCATCCGGAGATGTGTCTCGGAAGAGGAATTCAACAATATCCTCTCTTTCTGCCATGACTAGGCATGCGGTGGCCATTTCTCTGGGCATAAAACCGCATCAAAAGTCCTCCAGTGAGGCTTTTACTGGCCCACACTGTTCAAAGACGCATACAGTCACTGCAAGGCATGCAGTCGTTGCCAAACTTTGGGCAACATGAGCCATCGCGACATGATGCCTATGCAGCCGATTCTCGTATGAGAAATCTTTGATGTTTGGGGGATTGATTTTATGGGCCCCTTTCCTGTTTCGGACGGTTTCGAATACATTCTGCTGGCTGTGGACTACGTGTCCAAATGGATCGAAGCCATACCGACCCAAACTTGTGATCACAAAATCGTTCTCAAATTCATTCATCAAAACATTTTCTCAAGGTTCGGGATTCCTCGTGCTATAATCTCTGATGGGGGGACCCATTTCACAAACGCTCAGTTTAGGTCACTGATGACCAAATACGGGGTGTCTCACCGAATCTCTAATCCTTACCACCCCCAGACTAATGGTCTAGCTGAGCTGTCAAATCGGGAGATCAAGAAATTCCTGCAAGTCACTGTTCGGCCTGACGAGAAGGACTGGTCGTCTTGACTTCCGAAAGCATTGTGGGCCTATAAGACCACCCACAAAACCCAATTAGGCATGTCTCCCTTTAGACTGGTGTACGGGAAGGCGTGTCACCTTCCCGTAGAAGTGGAGCATAATGCCTATTGGGCAGTATGGAACTGTAATCTAGATTTTTCGAAGGCTGGAACCCACAGAAAACTTCAAATCAGCGAGATCGATGAATTACGCCTAGACGCGTATGAGAACTCGCGAATCTACAAGGAGCGGGTTAAAGCCTTCCATGACAAGCAAATCTCGAGAAAAATCTTTCATCGTGGTCAGAAGGTCCTACTCTTTGATGCCTGACTCAGACTTTTCCCAGGAAAGCTGCGATCCAAGTGGGTCGGACCATATTTAGTCCAACAGGTTTTTGGAAATGGAGCTATCGAAATCAGTCCGCTCAGCCACGATTCCGAACCTTTCATCGTGAACGGTCAGAGACTCAAGCCGTTCATTGATGTGACTTCTACTAATTTGGCTGAATCATCTTATATCCTCCATTCCCTTTGAGCTTATTACGCCCAGCCGATGGCGTAAAACTCAGCGCTTAACGGGAGGCAACCCGTCATTTTCCTAAAAATTCAAAACCTTTTTCACACTTTTGTGCACTTAACGTTCACCCTTGTAGACAGCCGACCCCACCTCAGATGCTTGCATCTGGGATTAGAAATCGTCCGCAAAATTCATCCCGACCCATTCACTTATCCAAATTTCTATCTTAAGGAATGAACTAAGTAAATAAAAAATCCCCTAAGTCACAATGAGGACATTGCAAACCTTAGGCATGGGGGGGTATAAAAGTGCAAAACTTGTAAGAAAAGGTTTTAAACAAAAAAATTCACATATGCCAAAAACACCATAAAAATTAAAAAAAAATCGAAAAAAGAAAAAGAGAATAAGAGGAGAAGGAAATTTTGTGGGAGAAGGAAAAGAAACAAAATGAAAAAGGAGCACAAAACTATGAGAAAAAAGTAGTCATTAGTAAGAAACTAAGGAATTAACCTAAGTTCTAGACCTCATTCAAGAAAAGAACTGAAAAGCGCACAATGGGATTAGTAAGAATGCAAACCTTAGGCATTCTTGGATAGACTCTTAGTACCCATTAAGATCTGGACACTCCTTAAGAGGTTGAGGAAAATGAAAAGCTGAAGTATTAGGTCTAAGGCTTAGGGAGTATTCGACATCATTAACTAACTTTTGGTCTACGGGACTCAGTAACCTAAGCACCCTAACCTCACACACAGCCTGGTTCAGTAAGCACAAAAATTAAAATCACGCAGAAGCGTCAAAAATTTTTGAAAAATACACCTAGAGTAGGAGCGGCCGATCAATACAAGTTGATTTGGACGAGTTTCCAGCGCAGAGAGGCGGGAAATCCCCCTCGAAGATGCGTAACAAAATATCATCTCCTCGATGCTTGTCTCTTAGGATATTTACATATCCTACTGGGGGCATGTAAGCACTCTGCTGGTTCAGATTCCATGGATGGCATTATCACGAAATGTCAATTGCCAGGGTCTGGATTCAACCACGGAATACCATGGATGAGATTATCTCGAAATCTCAATAGCCAGGGTTCCGGGGGTTGCCATGGGCGGTGCTATCTCGAAGCATCGATTGCCAGGAACCCTTGAGGATTGATGATGGGAGCAAGGAATCTGATACAGACCGTATTGAAAAACCAATCCTAAGCTAGAATTAAAAAGAAAAAGAGAGAGAAAACTCTCCAAACAGAAAAATTTTCTATCTCTCTCTCTTACAAAACGCACTGCGAACTAAGCCAGGGCTAAAAGCAATTCAAACACGGGTGCTTTAACCACAAAGTCTAATAGACCTTAGGTTAGTTCTTGTAGGCCTTAAAAACCTTTGCTAAGGACTGAGGCTGAGGCTAGATAGATCTGGATCTTGATTGGTACTAGAGTACCTTTTAGGCCTATGGTCAGCATTCTAACCTAATCTAAGCTCAAATGAAAAAGCACTTATCTGATGCTATTAAGAACTTCATGGTCTAGAACAAAGGTTGAAACCTTAAGTTTTTGCTAAGGGACTAGCAAAAGCTAGGCATGGGGGTATGATGAGAACCTCATCATGAGCCATAACTAGCTCATTTTGACCTAATGCAGAGGATAAAAGCTCCTACATAACTCAAAGAAAGGCTTAACTCAGAGAATTCTGAGTTTAAGAAGAAAACAAGTCATAAGGGGTAAAAATGCAATTTTACCAGCACAATCTGCAAACAGGGTAACTCAGGGTCCAAACATAGGTCAAACTAACCTAATAAGAAGGAAAGTGGGATGATCTGATCTGATAAGGGTTACAACAACTCCAAGGAATTAAATGACAATCTGTAACCTTAAAACAAACCACTTCAATTCACGAGGTTCGAGGCAAAGCAAAAATCTACTAAACCCTCTAAAATTCATATAAAAATAATCTATAGGGTTTAGAACCTTCAATTTGGCCTTAGGAACCCATTTTGACCTACATTGAGAACCATGCCCAATTAATGATTTAATTTGGGTTTTTACGTAAATTAAATCGGCCCCCTTCGACTCTACAACTAGGTCAGAACTTCTCCTCACTTCCCCCTCTTTCTTTTCCTCACTATTTCACATTTGATTAAACCCTCGACCGACCTGACCGCCCTCACCTTCTCCATCTCCGGCCACTCTCTGGCGAGTTGCCCCCGTCAATCCATCACTCCACACAACTCGCCACCTACCCAAAAAGCTCCACCTCACCTCACCCGACACCCCCCGCCCCTCCACTACCACCCCACATCCCCACAACACTCCCGCGAACAAACCCACTTTTCCGATCGCAGTCCGACCTAAGGCCGCAGCCAGACACCGCCCCACGACCTGCTAGACCCTGCACCACCTTCGTCGTGTCATGGCGAAGGTCCCCTACTTGTCTAATTAGGCCGAGAGGCCGTTTTACTATGAACAGGTCACCTGCCCTCCGCCGCCATTGCTGAGCAGGTGGAGCTCCTTCCGCCTGCAGCTGCAGCCTCGCCCTGCCCAGCCTCGACTCTCCAAGCTGCGCGCTTCGCCCTCCCGCATTCGCCCAGGCCTGCAGCTGGGGCGAGAGCCTCGCGCACAGTGGCAATTGCCTGCAGCTCTCTCAGCTACAGGCCCCCAATTGGGGTGGGACATTTAGTCCCACCTCGGAAGATTCTGCAGCCGCGCACACATATAAAGGCAAAAGGTGCTATAGACTTATCGCCTCAGCACACGGGGTGAGGTCCCTCTCACCCGCTCACCCGGCCTCGTCCGCGACCACCCCCCCGCGGACCTGGCCCGACCCGTTTACCCGACCTGCACTCCTCGCCCACCACCGCACGCCGGTGGGCCTGGACCCGGGCGCGACCCGTACCCGAATACCCGGCAGCTCTGGGAGAGCTATCCTACGAGCGAAATTTGAGAGAAAGAGATGCGGGGGAGGGTAGGGTAGGTTTTTGCCCTGACCAATCTGTGAGTGTGCAGGCACAGAGGAAGAAGAAGAAGAGAAGGCAGACCGCAGAGGAAGAAGGAGAAGAGAAAGAAGAAAGGAGCAGCCAGAGCTGTGGCTGCTTGAAGAAAAGCGAGGTAGAGAAGAAGAAGGCTGTCGAAGAAAGACTGAAGGAAGAAGGAGGAGCACCAAGCAGCACTGTGGCAGCGGCGACTTAAGTCGTCTGATTGGAAAATCAGACGACGCTCTGCAGAAGAAGGACTGCGAGAAGAAAAAGAAAGAAAGAAAGAAGAAGAAGGAGCTCTGCAAGCTGAGGCAGAAAGAAGAAGGAAGAAAAGAGAAGCTGAAGAAGAAAAGATAAGCGTAAGAAAGACAGAGCTGAAAGAAGAGAAGATAAAGAGAAGAAGATGAGAAGCTCTGAAGAAGAAAAGAAATAGAAGAAAAACAGGAAGAGGGACTGAAGGCAGAAGATCAAGGAAGAAGATCCGAGAAAAGAAGAAGATGAGCTAAGAGAGAGAAGAGAAGCTACAAGACTCAGATTCATTTCTCCCTCTCTCTCTCTTATTTTTGTAATAGAAACATTGTACTTCTAGAATACAGTTTGCTCCCTGAGTTCTACCTCGGGAACTCTTTTATTTCCGAGTAACAAATTGTATTAAACTGGTAACCACTTCTCTATGCTATACTACGACGAAATAATAGAACTATAAAGGAGAATCGCCAACCATTAGCTTATATATATACATACATACATATATATATAGGAGAATGATCCTATGAGAAGGATCTTTGGTGAGAACATGAGAAAACTTAATCTCAACCATTGGATAGTGAATGGTTGAGAATAAAACACTTTCTCTCCACTATCCAGTGGTTGAGATTAAGTTTTCTCATGTTCTCACCAAATAATCCTTCTCATAGGATCATTCCCATATATATATATATATATATATATATATATATATATATATATATATATATATATATAGAGAGAGAGAGAGAGAGAGAGAGAGAGAGAGTAGGATAGTGAATATTGAATCGATGATTCAATATGAATGTAGCACAATACTAGGTTAACCGTCATCTAGCAAGAGGGAATTAACCTAGCTACATGCCGCATGCGGGTGTGGAGCGGACGTGTAAAAGTGTGGGTGGAAAGTTTGATATGCGCTAATATCGGGAAATATATGCAACTGGTGCGAATACATCCTCGATATGATGCACGGTACTGTGAGTGAGAGATATGTGTAAATGTGTGAAGGAGGGAGTGCAATATACGTGTATATATATATATATATATATATGTATGTATGTATGTATGTATAGTATATTTGTATAAGTATCTATTTATAAGTATGTATATACCTGTATATGTACATGTATATATATGTATACATATGTATATCTATATATATGTATATAGGTGAATAGGGGAATGATCCTATGAGAAGGATTCTTTGGTAAGAACATGAGAAAACTTAATATTGACCATTGGATAATATCCAATGGTCAATATTAAGTTTTCTCATGTTCTTACCAAAGAATCCTTCTCATAATATCATTCCCTTATTCAAAGTATCCAATGGTCAATATTAAGTTTTCTTATGTTCTTACCAAAGAATCCATCTCGTAGGATAATTCCCCTATCTGAATATATATATGCATGTGTATGTATGTGTGTGTCTGTCTTTGTGTGAGTGTGTGTGTCTGGAGTGAACCTCGTGCATTAGCTGGGGTGAGGCAGCGCGCACTGGCGTAGGGAGATGAGCCGCGCGCGTAGGTGCATAAGGGCAACACTGGAGACTTGGCACGTAGGCGGGGGTTGTTGCAATCGGCTGGAGCAAGTTGCGGGAGGAGAGAGAGCACACATAGTCACCGGATAAGTGAGAAGCTCCCCGGTCGCGGCTACAATGCAGGGGCAAAAGTCCAACCGGCTCCCGCGCGTGGTCACCGGCTGGTGCGTGCACCCGGGCGGAGAAGGTGATCTGCACGGTTGGGAAAAGCCCACAAGCGCTTGGATGGGCGGTGAGGCACGAGGGGAAAGGGCTGGAGCGCACGGTAGTACAGGAAGGAGCCTCAGAGCTTCTTGCTCTAAAAATGGCGATGACAGAAAGAAAAAAAAAGAAAAAAAAAAAAAGAAAACCAAAATGAAAACAAAGCAAACTAACAAAGACAAACAACGAGATTACACCACGCCCACCTGCTCGCGATGGAGCTGGGTGTGGTGTTCCCTCACTGTGGTGGATGCAGCTGTAGTTCTCTACTTGGAGGGGTTGAAATCAGCGTGACGAAATATAAAATGCGGAATTAAAATATAACAATCTCACAAAATAGCAATCACACAAAGTACACAATGATTTTTTCTTGTGGAAACCCAACCCGGGTGAAAACCACTACCTAACCTTCTCAAGTTAGGATTTTCCGATCAACCAAATCGATCAAATCCACTAACGTACTACTTAAACGAGGGTAGTACAACCTCAATTACAACCACGCTACTTTATACAAGGGTAGCGTACCCAAGCCCCTTCTCTTCACGAGAAGGATTTTGTCTCACGAAAGAGACGGGAATTCGCAAAGCGAATACCCAATCAAATAACAAAGTAAATTACAAATAGTCCTATAGAGCCAACAAAGAATTTCTAAAACTAAACTTCTATAGGAGTAAGGATGCTTCCCTTTGGTGGAAGTGCGTCGACGACGCGGATGCGTGAACCACATGGTAGTGCTTCGTTGCTCTCGTAAACTACGGCGGCAAAGCGGGTGCACAAATGATTGATGCTCTCTAGATGTAGAACTTGAGCTTGGAGAGCAAGAGCTTTTCTTAGACACAAAAGAGTAGAAAGTATGTTGCTATGTGTGTCTTGGTGTTTCTAGGTATGTGTTTGAGTGGCAAAGGTTCTCCTCTATTTATAGAGGCCCAAGAAAGACTTTGGAAGGCTTCCATAGCCGTTGGGTGCAAGCTCCAAGAAAATCAGGTCGAAATCAGGGTTAATCATTACACTGACAGGGTTATCAGACGTCTAATCCTGGCATTGGACGTCTGGAAAAGCAGTTTAAGATGTCTACGAACAAAGTCATACGTCTGATTTTAGGCAGGTTTCCTTCCTGACTTGAATCAGATCTAAACAGGGTTCTAGTGCATTGTCATCAGACGACATACAAGACGTCTGGAACTAAGTCTGGACGTCTAGAAACCTACTTTCTACGGGAATGGATTTCCAAGAGATTGCAACAGCTAGAAAATCTTTGATAAGAGATTTTGGGTTAGCCAAGGCAAAACGGTCAAGTATCAGACGTCTGGGGTCCTCTACGGACGTCTGATACGAGGCTAACGATCATTTCCTTCAGTGTTGCTAAGGCAGCCAACAGTCCACTAATTGGACGTCTGGCAAAATCATCAGACGTCTTCTAAGACGTCTGGACGTCTGATTTCATCATACAGAACTAACTAAGTCCAGCCTAAACATAATCGGACATCTGAGTCAACAGTCAGACATCTTAAAAGTATTTATTAGGCGCCTGATTTTCATATTAGACGTCTGAAAATGCTGTTTCAACCCTATATTGGTTTTCTAAGTTCTCTATAGAAAACCTAAGTATCCTAGGGTTATGCAGGTGTCCCTAGGATTACAGTTAGGGTTCTTTGAGGCTCTTTAACATAAGTCTAAGTAACAAAATAAAGAGCAACAAAAGAAACAAAAAATACGAAGATTACAAGGAAATGAAATCTATCCTATTCTTCATCTCCTTTCTTCTTCAAGCTATTGCTCCTTGCGAAGCTCCTCTGTTCTCAATCAAGCCCCTCCAATCCGTCCTAGATGCAAGCTCGAACTCCGTCTAACCACATCTCCATTTGCAACTGACCTGAAATCTAAGACTCCAAGTGCAAATGTTAAATGACACGTGTTTTGTTATCATCAAAACAAACGATCGCGGTACTCTAGCACCAGCAATCTCCCTCCTTTTGATGATGACAAAATCATAAATAATAATGTAAAAAATCTTCTCCCTTTTTGACATTATCAAAAAGGATTAATTAATTTTAAATTTTCTATAACTCCCCTTTAAAACATGCTCTTCTAAAAATTAGTTGAATTTCCTTTAACAAGAGTAATGTTCTCCCCTTTTTGTAACAACAAGATAGCTATTATTCTTCTCCCCCTTACTAAAGGACATTTAGCTAACTTACATCTCCCTCTTAATAATTGACAATTAGCTCATAATTTAAACTCCCCCTATCTATATGCTAATGATAAAGAGATAGGATAAAGGGTTTTACCTCACCTATTATGGTCAATAAAATTGTCCAAATGTCGGTGGTGGATGCCACATCGGATGGGGCTCCCATCCGTAGCTTGGAGGCCCGGGCATCGGTGCCGGTCTCCAGTCTGGCGGTCGACGTGCGGCGAGTCCATCGTTTGTTCGCCGTCTCATCGGTCTTCTTGTCCTTCTCCTTGGTCTACTCTTTGGTCCTCCCAACTTGAGTTGACCGTCTTTGAGCTTGTAGGTCCAGTCCTTTGTGTTGTAATCTTTATGACCTACAAAACAAGATTCCAAATCTTTCTTCGGTATCCAAGTGAGCTTGGATCCTGGTCTGTTAACGGGTCTCCTTGATGGAGATCCTTTCTCAACCTTAGGGCTATATAAGTTATCTACCTTATTTATCAAGTTATTTGATTTTTTTCCCAAGACATGCAATTTCTTTTTCTATAATATGCATCTTAGTCTTTAAATCAGAAATTTCTAGCTTTAGATTAGCATTTTCCTTAATCAATTTAGTATTTTCATTGATTAAGTCATTATTTTTAGGACTAGCTTCTAGATCCTTAAGTTCTTTTTCTAACCTTTCATTTTCATTTTAAAGAAAACTAAGGTTCTTTTTAACATTTTTATTTTCTATCTTAAGTGATTTACTAATTTCAAATAGCTCATTAAAAGTATTTTGTAAATAGAAATTTACCTCGTCCTCAGATTCGCTTCCACTTTCGCTGTCGCTTTCTCCTATAGCCATGAAACCAAAGCACTCGGGCTCCTTCTCCTCGGGATCTTCCTCTACTTCATCTGAGCTTGAATCATCCCAAGTGGCTTGGAACGCCTTCTTCTTAGACTTCTTCCCCTTTTCCTTCTTCTTCTCCTTCTTGAGAAGAGGGCACTCTGGTCGTAGGTGCCCTTTCTCGTTGCAATGGTAGCAACGTCTCGGGCTCTCCTTCTTCTCTTTCTTCTTTGATTCCCTACACAACTTGGAAAACTTTTTAAGTAAAATTTTAAAGTCTTCGTCGTCGGAACTTACCTCGCTATCCGACGCAGCTCTGAATGAGAGGGTCTTCTTCGGTTTTGGTTCCGGTGTGTCCTTATTTTTCTGCTTTAGCTTTGTCTCGTAGGCCATTAGATTGCCTAGGAGATCCTCCATGTTAAGCTCCTCCACTTCGTTCCCCTCCTCGATGGCGGTGACCTTCTGTTCCTACTCCGGTCCGAGAGAACGAAGAAGCATCCCTTGAAGCTCCCCCTTGATTAAGGTCTTCCCTAAAGCTGTCAAATTATTTACTATGAGAGTGAACCTAGTGTTCATCTCACTTAAAGTTTCGTTAGATTTCATAGAAAAAGACTCAAATTCTTGTGAAAGTAAATTGAGCTTAGAAGTTTTTACCTTAGAGGAACCTGCATGAGTTACCTCGAGTGTGTGCCAAATTTCATATGCAATGGTGCATTGCGAGATTTTGTTGAACTCCTCCAGACTGAGCGCGCAGTACAACGCGTTCATAGCTTTTGCGTCGAGTAAGAGTTCCCGGATCTACTGCTGCGAGTATCCTGCGTCAAGTCGCTCCGAGATCTCTTATGGGATTTCGCAACGTCCCCATAGAGCGAAGTCCGTGGCTTGAAGCCACATCCTCATCCTTAGCTTCCAGTAGCTGTAGTTATTTCCGTCGAAGTAGGGTGGTCGGACAGTGGACTACCCCTCGGATATTCTGATCGCAGATGTGCTTCCCTCCATTTGATCTCTTACTGGGTGTTACTCCGATTAGCAAGAACCTGCTCTGATACTAATTGTAGTTCTCTACTTGGAGGGGGTGAGATTAGCGTGACGAAATATAAAATGCAGAATTAAAATATAACAGTCTCAAAAAATAGCAATCACACAAAGTACACAATGATTTTTTTTGGTGGAAACCCAACCCGGGTGAAAACCACCACCTAACCCTCTCGAGTTAGGATTTTCCGATCAACCAAGTTGATCAAATCCATTAACGTACTACTTAAACGAGGGTAGTACAACCTCAATTACAACCACGCTACTTTATACGAGGGTAGCGTACCTCAAACCCCGTCTCTTCACTAAAAGGATTTTGTCTCACGAAGGAGATGGGAATTCGCAAAGCGAATACCCAACCAAATAACAAAGTAAATTACAAATAGTCCTATAGAGCCAACAAAGATATTCTAAAACTAAGCTTCTATAGGAGTAAGGATGCTTTCTTTTGGTGGAAGTGCGTCGACGACGCGGATGCGTGAACCACACGGTAGCACTTCGTTGCTCTTGTAAACTACGGCGGGAGAGCGAGTGCGCAAATGATTGATGCTCTCTAGATGTAGAATTTGAGCTTGAAGAGCAAGAGCTTTTCTTGGACACAAAAGAGTGGAAAGTATGTTGCTATGTGTGTCTTGGTGTTTCTAGGTGTGTGTTTCAGTGGCAAAGGTTCTCCTCTATTTATAGAGGCCCTAGGAAGGCTTTGGAAGGCTTTGGAAGGATTCCATAGCCGTTGGGTGCAAGCTCCAAGAAAATCAGGTCGAAATCAGGGCTAATCATTACACTGACAGGGTTATCAGACGTCTAATCCTAGCATTAGACATCTGGAAAACCAGTTTAAGACGTCTGGGAACAAAGTCAGACGTCTGATTTTAGGCGGGTTTCCTTCCTGACTTGAATCAGATCTAAACAGGGTTCTAGTGCATTGTCATCAGACGACATATAGGACGTCTGGAACTAAGTCTGGACGTCTGGAAACCTACTTTTCTGCAGGAATGGATTTCTAAGAGAGTGCAATGGCTAGAAACTGATAAGAGATTTTGGATCAGCCGAGGGAAAATAGTCATGTATCAAATGTCTGGGGTCCTCTACGGACGTCTGATACGAGGCTAACGGTCATTTCCTTCAGTGTTGCTAAGGCAGCCAACGGTCCACTAATTGGACGTCTGGCAAAATCATCAGACGTCTGGACTAAGGTCTGGACGTCTGATTTCATCATACAGAACCAACTAAGTCCAGCCTAAACATAATCGGACGTCTGATTCAATAGTCAAACGTCTTAAAAGTATTTATCAGACGTCTGATTTTCCAATTAGACATCTGAAAAGGCTGTTTGAACCCTATATTGGTTTTCTAAGTTCTCTACAGAAAACCTAAGTATCCTAGGGTTGTGCAGGTGTTCCTAGGACCACAGTTAGGGTTCTTTGAGGCTCTTTAACATGAGTCTAAGTAACAAAATAAAAAGCAACAAAAGAAACAAAAAATACAAAAATTACAAGGAAAGGAAATCTATCCTATTCTTCATCTCCTTCCTTCTTCAAGCTATCGCTCCTCGCGAAGCTCCTCTGTTCTCAATCAAGCTCCTCCAATCCGTCTTGGATGCGAGCTCGAACTTCGTCTAACCACGTCTCCATTTGCAATTGACCTAAAATCTAATATTCCAAGTGCAAATGTTAAATGACACATGTTTTGTTATCATCAAAACAAACGATCGCAGTGCTCTAGCACCAACAGCAGCCACAGGAGAGAACTCCTCTGTTCTTAACGTCCCTCTCAACTTGTGAGAGGGTGTTGAGCGTGAGAAGGGGAAGAGAGGGAGAGAGGAGAGCAGGGAGGTGTGCGTGTGGTTAGCTGAGAGGGATGTGTGATGGATGTGTGTGCGTCTCAGGGAGTGGAGGTGGAGGGAATGGCTGAAGGTGTGGGGAGTATGTTGAAAAGAACGCATATAGGAAATAAATAAATAAAAACATATGCATTTCCGATGTTTTCTCATAGATCAAGAATATTAAATCAAGCAAGTCAAACATGATTTGGCAAGATCCAAAATAAAACAAAGAACAAATAACATGCAAAAGCACAAATAAATAAACTGAGAAGGGATTAGATTTTACTCCAACCGAAGCACTCATTAAGGATTTCCCTTAAAGAAGGTATCGCCCCCTACAATACCGGTGCATCGGGGTCTGACGACCTCCTCCCAGGATACGACGATCCACCTCTAAGATTTAGCGCACTCCAATCTTGGACGTCCTCAAAAACTACCTCAGGAGAACAAAGTTGAGACAATTTGGTTACCTACCAAATTCTCGATTGATCTACCAACTGAATGGTTTGATCAATCAAAAACTTCTCATTGGTCTCTCAATCTTCTTGTGCAAGATCGACAAAAGTGATTGAAGATTTTTCTACCAATCTTACATCAAACAAATGCACCAAGAAAGTGAGATAAGAACGAGAAAGAGAGGGAGAGAGTAGAGAGAGTTTTCTACTCTTGTTGTGTGTCAAATGAGAGCCCCCTCGTGGCCCTTATATAGAGTCCACGACCAGATGTTTAAGGAAATTCCCGTTTTATAGAAACATGACAATTGATCGACCAACTAAGTTCATTGATCGACCAAAACCATTTGATCAACCAATTAAGCCCATTAATCAATCAAAACAATTGGTCGATCAAACTTTACTAATTGATCTATCAAACCAATTGATCAACCAAGCTAAATACATTGATCGACCAAAATAATTGGTCGACCAATTTTACAATCTGATCAATCAATCCAGATTAAAATTGTGAGATTAAAATTCGTAGCAAAAGAGGTCAAAGTTCCATGTTTCAAATTAATTCTCACCCGAGCTCGAGCCTGAGCCGAACCTGGAGCGGGGTGGGGTGCGCACATGTGCGTGCGTGGTCCCTAGCCCCACCTCTCACTTTTTGCTACATAAGCCATGAGAAGCAGAAGCCTTTTACACCCACCAAGAAGTTTGTCCACTTTCAGTATGGGACTAAACACCTCTCTCAAATCTAATAGATTTCAATATGAATTCCCACGTCACCATATAACAATTGCATCCCAATTGATGTAATTAAGCTCTCAAATCCAATAGAGTGACGGGTGCCAACGACATGTGTGCAGTGAGGTAGTGGAGGTTATATAGATGAGGGGGGACAGAAGACGATAAGGGAATGTCGTAGGGATGTGGGATTTTTGCGTGTAGGCACATGAGGTGTTAGGAAATTAATGTAGGCTTTTATTAGGTGGAATAAGTGATGGGATTAGGTGGAAATGAATGGATGCTTAATCTCTCTCTCTATCTTCCCCTTCATAAGATGCACAAATGCGAATATTTACATAATGCATGCATAACTATCTAATCTAATTGTCTAATGTTAGAAAATAACATAAAATGGTCAAATTAGAAGTGTGAATTGCTACTTAATAAGCGCACGATTGCTCGAAATCAGAGGATTTAGCCCTCAATTTGAAAATAAATTATATTTTTAAAAAGCCTTTATATAGGGCTATACAATGGTATATTTAATTTATAGAAATACATTATTTAGATATATAATTAAATTAGTTAAAGTTTATAGTCTATACATGATAAATTATGTGTTAATCTGTCAATTAAATTATAAATTAGTTAATTAATTATACAATTTACTTTGTACTGAGTTAATTCATATAATAAATTATTTATTATACATTTTTACTATATTTTAGAGGCATTATTTTAATTTCTTCACGTTTAAATACGTGTTAAAGTTAGTTTTACATATAAATAATTTATAAATACTATAATACATTATAAATACAATATAAATAGATTGAAAATACTTAATATAATATAATACAGGTATACATTATAACTTACTTCAGTTTTAGATTAAATTACTAATTTATTTAATTTTAAGTTAATAATTTACTTAATTAAATTAATAACTTAATTATCTACCGTAAATACTTAATTAAATTAAATTACAAGTACTGTATAGTACATAATACATATATAAATACATATATACAGTAAGAAGTACAGATATGTACATTTAAATTGGTTTATATAATTACTTAGTTTAGTATACATTTAGGTTAATATAAATTAATAAATATTCATATAATAAGGTTATATATAGTAAGTTATTCTAAATACTTAATTTAATATATAGAATACATATATAAGTTAATTATATACATTTTGTACATATTATACAATATATATACTTAGCTTAGCTTAAATTATATATATAAGTATATACATAATATACAAGGCATTTTTAGGATTTTTTTCTAATTTTTATGATTTTTAGAGGAATAATAGAGATAGGGGATGAGAGAGATAGAATTCTTTTTGATGTTTTTTAGTTTTGGTCTTTCATTAAATTTCAAGGTAGACTGAACCGTCGGTTGGTTTATTCTACCAAGCTGAGGGTTTAAATTACCTTGAAATTTTGCATACACCTAGAAAAATACATAATCCTACTCAAGACAAGTTTATATTTATTTTTTTGTGACTTTTTTACGATTTTTGATGTTTTCTCAATTTCGCCCAAATGTGGCTTAAAACAAGTTTTCAACCAGGAATCTAAGCCTTACAATTCAATTCTAGCGGCTAGAAGTGTACTTTGACATATCAGGCATGTCCAACATGACACATGGAATAAGTGTGAGCTTTTAAACATGATGTACACCTTGAATTTCACTCAAATTTCATATTGGACAGTTTAAGAATTAAACATGCAGTTGACAATGAATCAAAATGGAAAAATTACAAGTTATCACATCAAATTCAATATCAAATTGTTGTACATAAAAGCTTGCTTAAGATGTTCTAATAATATACACCACATGTCATCTCCAAACAAATCCTCGATACCAGGTCAAGTCAATTGTCAAGTCGTTTGGATGTAATAGAAGGTTGGAGGGGCATGAACTTCAATCATACCCCCAACCCCTATTTATACCCCCCCAGGGTGCGAGTTCCCAAGGGACAAAATCCTCAGGATACGATGCAGACTCCACATCATCGTGCCAAGACTGACAAAAACGTTGGTCAATATTCCACGCATGACATCACCCTACTTATACTCCCCAACACCATAATAACCTCAATCATCTCACTGACAAGTACGACATTCGAGGCCATGACTCCTCATGTCAACAATAACTAATACCCATTTTTGTCGAACTAAGAGACAAGGCAAGTTCTCATATGTCGTCTCATAAGATCGGCAGGAACTAGGGCTCCCACGCTCCACGTTCCAAATAACGTAACTGATGTAGAGATTTTCACTTAATTAAAATAGCAATAGAATGATATGTCGTGTTTTATGTGGTGGAAAATCTCTCAATCAAAAATAAATATCAAATTTAACCACAATAAAATTGTCGCATCCATAAGGAGGAATAGAACCAATAAATTTACGAGTAGAGGAATATATTATTTGCAGACACTTTCGCGACTTCAATGTAAGGAATATGCTATTTTAAATGGAGCTTGCAATTTCCTTAAAAGTTCAAGGCCATTTATGCAAATTTCACATCAAGAATTAAGCTCCCAAAAATATGTATATGATGCATGTGTAATGGCATATCATGTAAATTTGATTTGCATGCAAATTTGATTTGAATTTCAATGTTGAATAATGCACATAACACAAGTAAAGTAAATTTATGAAACTGTAAGTGCATCAATGCAATGTGGCCTGAATAAAATAATAATATCCATATGGCAATGGCATGCAATGTAAATTCTAATTGGGGAGAAAACAGAGGAAACTTCCTCTCTCTTCCTTGCAAGCACAAGGAGGCTTCGTGGGAGGAGCTATGCGGCAGGAAGGCACGTCTCGATGAGGGCTACGCGATGGTGGTGACGCAACAGCCGGAGGTGGCCGGAGGCGGCTGGCTGGCGGAGAGGAGCGCCGGCCTGTCGCCGACAGGTGGCTGCACGGCTGCTGTGGCTGTGGCACGCGGGCATGCGTGGCTGCGCTTCACTTACACGCGGGCATGCATGGTGCGCTGCACTGCTTGTAGGAGCGTGGCTGCTGCGGGCGGGGCTTTGGGTACTTGCAGGGCCGCTGGAGAGGAAGAAGATGTCAAAGAGGAGGGGACGTGCAGTCTGCAGTGCGCGCCTTTGCGCGTTGTGGCAGTGCGGTGAGCGGTGAGGGAGGGCACTTGCAAGGGCACGCGGGCAGTGCAAGGGCACAGCTGTGGCGTGGGCGCCTGCATGCGCTGGTGCGGTGAGCTTGCAGGGCTGGATGCTGGCGTGGGTGCCTGCGGGCGTTTGGTGTGGCACCTGCAGGGCACGCGGTGAGGCTAGGAGCACTGCGGTAAGACAACGCGATGGAAGAGGCTGGAGCAGTGCGCGCTTGCGGTGAGGGCTGGAGGCTGCTTGGTGCAGTTGCAGGTGTGCAGTGGGAGGTGAAGGCGCTGGTGGGTGGGTAGGCAGTTGAGAGCAGTGGAAGTTGTGCGCACAGTGCACGCAGTAACTTCACGATGATTTTTTTCTCAAGCCCCTCTGCCTCTCTCTCTTTATCTCCTCTCCCTGCGCTAGTCAAGGGATTTTCAAAATCCCTTACTAAACATGGCCGGTGCTATTGGGTTCCGTTGAAGGAGGATAGCTATAGGTTTAGATAATGGTGGGGGGCAAAATATCTTTTCACCCTCCTATTCTTTTCCACAATTGATCCTCCTCCCTCTTCTTCCCGATTATTAGCCTGATGGAGTAGATTAAGTGGAGGAGATGTAACGAGTGCGCTGTTGCGAGACCTACATGAAATATAAAATAATTACATAATAAGCAATAGAATAAATGTAAACTTAAATAATGACATATGCAATCATTTAATGACCTAATGTGATTATTAACAAACATACAATGTTAGAATTGAATTACTTAGGTGTAACAATAGTCCATTAAAATGGACTCATCAAATACCCCCATGCTTAAGATTTGCTAATTCCTAGCAAAAATGAAAAATAATAGAAGTAATCAGAAAATTTCTTCTTTTCTTATTTC
This sequence comes from Thalassia testudinum, assembly GCA_037157565.1. Taxonomy (NCBI): domain Eukaryota; kingdom Viridiplantae; phylum Streptophyta; class Magnoliopsida; order Alismatales; family Hydrocharitaceae; genus Thalassia; species Thalassia testudinum. The sequence continues at coordinate 62,268,076 of JAZHRO010000022.1, read as the reverse complement.
AAAACTTTAGAGATTCAGACAAATGTGAAGTGATAATAGCCTAGGTAATAGATCCACGTGAAAAGTCAATTCGCATTGGGAGTTCGTACTTCACCCTTGGTAAATATTTCTGTCGGGATAGGCAACTACTTCCCTCGGAGATAAAGCAGAAGATAATCTGTAATTTGACCCCGGCTTTTGGCTTAGGTAGGAGATATCGAGTTGAATGGATTTGTATTTAGCAGCACACACTCATCTGGTGCTTACATGTAATCTAGTACTACAGACTCTAGATCTCTATACTATTAGACAAGTCAATTCGTAGAGAGGCTAAACAACTGTGCTCTCTTGATGTTCCTTAGCACTCACTCTTTTATTTCTTTTCTTTCTGAAATCCCAAATCTCGCCAGATTTAGTAAGTGTACTCACTATTTGATGGCCTTACATGGCATTCACACTTCAATTAAAATCCTAATAACTCTACAACTAAGTTAGAGTCCTCAGCCAGTATTCGGGTGATCAGAAATACTGAAAGGTAGGTATAGGTCATACTTGGTGGATCGCGATAGGTGTTTTTATTGCCTCAAAAATAATGTTACAAAGATAAAATTTATAAACTTGGACTCTTTTCTTTTTCTTTTCTTCTTCTATTTTTTTTTTCCTTTATCAATAACAAAACATGATACAGACTTTTATTTATGAGGCATTATTAGGGATGATGATGGTCAAGAGGATATTGTGTGGCTTATTTGGTGGAAGTGCCTATTCTCGGCACTGGAAAGGAATGGATAGGACAAGCGTATTTCTGACCTTTGACACTATTACCTTCCTTCAGCAGAGGACTCTATGAAGGACGGTCATAACTATCCACCATAGTCATAGCTTTATTAAGACTCAATCTCTATGTATCTGCCTTATTTGGTGACTCTCAGGAATTCACACAAAGTACGCACACAGGAACAGAGAGTGAAAACTATACCTAACTCTGAAGTATCATCATCTAATTATCCAAAACTTAAGAGTCCTTGCACTAGACTTAGCGTACCAGTAATCTCTCTACTTTCTTCTCATAAATATGAGGTGGATCTACTAGAAAATAGTATGCCTAACTCCCTATTAACTGTCCAAGGGTTCAGTAGGCTACAAATGCTTATTGGTTTTCTTCAAAGATCCATTACCCAGTCTACGTACACGTGAAGTAAATGTACTGGATTCTAAACTTAAGAAATAATTCAATAAGAAAAGCCTCCAATGACAAAGATATTTTGCTAGGGACTAACCCATTCAGCTCAAGAAAATAAGAGTCTTTTTTTTTTTTATGTATGCAAAAATTTATAAATGCTATAAACATTCTCAGGTTATACCCCCCATGCCTAAGACTGACAATGTCCTCATTGGAAAAATGCAGACATAGAGGAATATCACCTGAGGAGGAGAGTGGGAGGAGTTAAGGCTCCTCAAGCTGAAGTGTGTCCAAAACCTAGCCATCTGAAAGAGTAATATAAAGTTTAAGTCGTTGGCCATTTACCTTAAAGCTCGCATCTGAAGTAGGGTTCCGAATTTCTACAACTCCATGAGGGAAAGTATTGATAACAACATATGGCCCATCCCAGTGGGACTTGAGCTTTCCAGGAAATAATTTAAGTCTAGAATTGAAAAGCCAGACCCACCGGTTGGGCTCAAAAGTCTTGATATGCTTATCATGGAAGACTTTTGTACGTTGCTTGTAAGCTTGAGAAGTTTCATAGGCTTCATTACGAAGCTCCTCAAGCTCACTTAATTCTAACATACGTGCCTTTCCCGCTTTATCCAGATTCAAGTTAACATTTTTAATAGCCCAATAGGCTTTATGTTGGATTTCAATGAGAAGGTGGCATGCTTTTCTGTAGATAAGACGGAAAAGAGACATGCCCAAGGGAGTCTTATACACGGTTCTGGAGGCCCAAAGAGTATCATTTAGTTTTTTAGACCATTCCTTCCGATCGGGCCTGATAGTTTTTTCTAAAATTCGCTTAATCGCCCTGTTAGACACTTCAACTTGTCCACTCATTTGGGGATGGTAAGGTGTGGCTATCATGTGGTTGACTCCCAAATTTTGGAGTAGTCTTGTGAAGTGTACGTTCTTGAAGTGAGGTCCTCCATCACTTATAATCGTCCTTGAGCACCCGTACCAAGAAATGATATTAGCCTTAACAAAGCCCAAGACCACGGAATGGTCATTGGTTCGTGTGGGTATGGCTTCTATCCATTTCGATACATAGTCTACAGCCACAAGGATGTATTCATATCCGAAGGACACAAGAAAGGGACCCATGAAGTCAATGCCCCAAATATCAAAGATCTCAACAGGGAGGATAGGTTGCTGCGGCATCTCATCCCTTTTTCCAATGGTTCCCGTCTACTGGCATTGTAGACATGTGCCCACATACGTATGTGCATCTCGGAATAATGTGGGCCACCAAAAGCCAGACTGAAGAACCTTATGAGCAGTCTTCTTCCCACTAAAATGTCCCCCATAATGGAGGTCATGGCAGAAACTCAAAACACTTCTTTGTTCTTCGTCAGGGACGCAACGGCGAAAAAGCTGGTCAGGGCCTACTCTAAAAAGCTCGAGTTCCTCCCAGTGATAAAATTTAGCGTCAGTAAGAAACCTGTCTCGCTTCTGCTTGTCCCAAGTACTGAGGGTAATGCCCGTGACTAGATAGTTCACTATGTTAGCAAACCAAGGAGTTTTAGCTTCCATGGCTATCAAAGACTCATCAGGGAAAGTCTCTTAAATACCTCCAGCAGGGTTTGACGCCTCAATAGGGATCCTAGACAGATGATCTGCTACCACATTCTCAACTCCTTTCTTGCCTTTAATTTCAAGGTTAAATTCCTGGAGTAGCAGAATCCAACGAATTAGGCGAGGTTTGGTGTCCTTTTTAGCAAGAAGATGCCTTAGGGCAGAATGATCAGTAAACACCATAACCTTGGATCCTAAAAGATAAGACCGAAACATTTCCAAAGCAAATACTATAGCAAGAAGTTCCTTTTTAGTGACCGTGTAGTTTTGTTGAGGATCCGTAAGGGTCTTGCTAGCATAATGTAGCACATGAGGTTTGCCATCAACCCTTTGACCTAAGATCGCTCCCACTGCAAAATCAGAAACATCGCACATTAGCTCAAACGGGAGGGTCCAATCTGATGCTTGGAGAATCGACGCGATAATAAGAGCTTTTTTCAAGACTTGGAAAGCCTCGCCACATCTATCATCAAAATCGAAGGAGAATCCTTCACTAACAGGTCGCAGAGTGACTTAGAGATTTTACTGAAATCTCTAATGAAGCGCCTATAAAATCCAGCATGGCCAAGGAAAGATCTAACTTGACGAACATTGGCGGGCAATGGAAGCTTAGAGATGGAATTGATTTTTGCGGTGTCCACCTCTAATCTTCTCTCGGAAACTATATGCCCTAACACAATGCCCTGCTTGACCATAAAGTGGCTTTTCTCCCAGCTAAGCACCAGCTTTGCCTCTTCGTAATGGGTTAAGACTTTATCAAGGTGCGAAAGGCATAGGTCAAACAATGAGCCATAAATAGAGAAGTCATCTATGAAAATTTCAATGAACTCGTCAATCATATCAGAAAAGATAACCATCATACAATGTTGGAAAGTGGCAGGAGCATTACATAACTGTTGGGAGATCGTAGATCGCATTTTTGATAAAAGCGTCGTAGTATAGTTGCGAAATACGATCCAACAAAGATATTGTCTTGAAAATAACGAGACTTTGAGTCCTGGTCGTTCGTCTCTGGGAGGCGTTGTTTTTGTTTTTGAAATCGATCTTAAAGCCACTCTACTTTATTTAAACGACATGCTGGTGCGTAATATATAAGAGGTTAAAGAACAGGCACTTAAATCACGCAAATATGATAATCATTTAGCTCAAGGTGATTTCAAACACATAAGATATATATATATATATAAAATGAAATTTCATTCATCGTGGGAGAGTTGTTGCACAAGGAAATCTAGAGGAAAGCTTATACATGAATGCTTAAAATTAAATCTAACTACCAGAAAATGATTGCATACAAGAATCAGCGGGGGGATTTCGCATGCATCATTGGGGAAGAAGTAAGACTACTCTACTAAGCAGTAAATGAAAGCAATAAAAATTATGAAGAGCATGATCTAGAGCTAGAAGAATAGAGGGCATTCAGGGGTGGTCCCCGATGGCCTTGGAGTGGTCGAGAGGAGAATGAGGGGTGGCCAATGTAGCTTAGGCCGACCCTTGGAGAGAAGTAGGGTTGATCCAGATCCCGGCATGGTGTCCTCCATGGTGGTGGTAGTGAGCTCGTGGAGGTGTAGTGAGTGGCTAAGTGGAGGTGGCGTGAATGGCACCAATGGAGAGCAATTGCCAAGGGAGTGAATGGGTGCTAATGGCCACCCAAGGGGTCTTTTTATAGACCTAAGGGAAGCTCTCTAGAGAGGCCTATGGTGGGAGCTCGTGGGAGAGTGAGAGAGAGAGGGTGGATGGTGGTTTTTAGATCCACCAAATGTGGATCTAAAAATTGAATGGCTCTTGGTTGCTATTTTTGGCAACCAAGGCAACCACACATGGTAGAGGGTTCTAGAGAACTCTAGGCTAGATATTTTCGTGTGGATGGTGTGTGTGGGTGTGTGTGGGTATGTGTGGGTCGAAACTTAGGTGGCTAGGTTGATTAGGTTGGGTTCTAGTGGGTTTAGGTCAAGGTAGGTCTCAAATTAGGGTTATAAACCCTAATTTACTAAGGTAAAGTGCAATTAAACTTAATAAAAGTTTAATTGGGTGTGTGGAAACTTAATTGAGAGTAAAACAGCTCAATTAAGTTAGGTCTAGGTCAATTGGACTCTCACTGAGTCTAATTGGACAATGTGTGCTGAGATCAGGGCTCAATTGGACTCAATGAGTTCAATTGAATAGGCTGGTGGAATTGACTAAGATCCAAGTCAATTAGGTTTAGTGAGGACCTAATTAGGTCCTTAGGGAGGTTTAGAGGTGATGCACTAGGGTTAGGGCACCTTAATTTAGGTTCCTATGGGGTTTAAATTGGGTTTAGGGACCTAGAGATCCAAGATCAAGGTTTAGATCTCAAAATAGGAATTGGAGAGCAGTATCAGACGTCTAATTGTAGAATCAGACGTCTTATACTAAAAAATCAGAAGTCCAGACTTGTTGTCTGGACGTCCAATCAGAGTCAGGAAGGATTTCGGGTTCTGTTTTGGGTATTCTGTAGAAATTAAACGTCTGACAAAGTGTCTGGACATCCAATAACACTGCAGAAGTGGGTTTGAAGTGTGAGGGAGTTGGCTAAGGGTCCTGGACGTCTTAAAACTTATTTGGACGTCCAGAGAAGGGTTGGAACTAGGGTTTTAGGGCCTCCTAGGGTGTTGTGACCTAATCTAAGGGTGGCTAAGGCTTGGGGAAGTCTCTAGGCTATCCTAGGGCTAGGATGAACCTAAGCTCTTCACATTTTATTGCTTTATTCCTACTTAATAGAATATCAAACTTTTAACCCCCTTACATTATTATTCCTACATCTAAACTAGGCATTCTGCTCTAGCTCTGCTACAACTCCTGTTATTCTTGATCCAGCTTCAGATCCAGCTCCTGATTAACTTATTCCCTGCAATCGACATAATGCACTGAATCAGCACATTATAACATTATTTTATGCATAGCTAAAGGAAAGCAGTAAAGATGCAAATAATGTGTATGCATGCATGAATAACCCTAACTTATGCTAAGTCCTAGCTTAATCTAGGCCAATTAAGACCTATGATTGCTGCGCAATCAATAACCCGAATGGCATTCGGCGGAACGCAAATGTGCCATACGGACTCGTGAAGGTGGTATGCTCCTGATCGTCAGGAAAAATAGCTATCTGATTATACCCAGAGTACCCATCAAGAAAACAGAAGTACTTGTTCCCCGCCAATCGTTCCAAAATTTGATTGATAAACGGTAAGGGGAAATGGTCTTTTTGGGTAGTCGTGTTCAAACGGCGGTAATCAATGCAGACCCTCCAACCAGTTGAGGGTCCAGTGGTCACCAGCTCTCCTTAGTCATTCTCCTCCACAGTGATTCCAGCCTTTTTGAGTACTACATGAATAGGACTGACCCATTTACTATCTGAAATGTGATAGATAATCCCTGCATCCAGCCATTTCAGAATCTCCTTTTTACCAACCTCTCGCATATTTGGATTGAGCCTTCTCTGCATGTCTTCGAAAGGTTTCACGAACTCGTCCGTGTATATATGATGCATGCAAAGAGAGGGATCAACACCCTTAATATCAGCAATTGACCAGGCAATTGCTTCCTTGTGCCTTTGTAAACACTCAAGCAGAGCTCCCTCCTGCAATTCAGATAATGCAGACGAGATAATAACGGGGAGCGTGTTATTAGGGCCAAGGAAAGCATATTTCAATGTGCTCGGGAGGGGTCATCCTCTCCATTAGTGTATGTTTGGTAGGAGGTCCTTGAAACCTCCTTTAGAAATTCACTCCCCTCGAGGCCGAGCCTCAATGCCCTTGTTTGAGCAAACAACGAGTTGAAATATGAACCCTAACTAGCACAATTTCAATGTACATGGGGGTATGATGAGAACCTCATCATGAACCCTAACTAGCACAATTTAATCCAAATGAGTGTGAAAAGGCTCCTACAAAACCTAAAGAGAGGCTTAACTTAGAGAATTCTGAGTTAAAGAATAGAACAAATCATAAGGGGTTTCAACTCCAACTCAGGAGCCTTTTGGATTGAGGGTTTTAGTTGAGATTTCCCTGCCTCAGGTAGCGGATCTACCTTCACGATCCAGGGTGGGGATAGAGACTCAGTGTGTATCCCCAGCAACTCTTCTAATTCAGGCATTTCTCTTTCAGTTTCTTTAATAATCGAGGGATGGTCCTTAGATATGACCTTCTGAAGGGGATCTCTACATAAGAGTGCTGGAGTAGTGTCTTCAATTATTTCATCAACAACCTCAATCTGAGAACAATCTTTAAATCCGAATTGCTTGTAAGTATCAAAAACATTCAACCGAATCTTCTTGTTCTCGAAGCAAATTTTAAGTGCCCTAGATCTACAATTTATAGAGGCATTGGCTGTGGCCAAGAAGGGGCGCCCCAGAATAATGCATAGCTTTGTGGGCTTATTTAATGGGTCAATATCAAGCACCAGAAAGTCAACAGGGAAGAAGAAATCCTCCACTCTCACAAGGACATCTTCCAACAATCCCCGTGGTGTCTTAAGTGATCTGTCTGCAACCTGGAAGATTACTGGACTAGGCTTTAGCTTGCCTCCTCCCAAAAGGTCGTAGACAGAACTCGGTAAAATGTTCACCCCGCACCCAGATCGAGCAGAGCCTCGTCAATGTGTTGGTTACCTATAACCACTGAAATATACGGGGCCCCTGGGTCATTCATTTTAGGGGGTGTTCCATGCTGGAGAACCGAGCTAACATGGTCAAGCAGGATGACCTTGGTTTGGACCAGTTTCCTAGATTGGTGCTTCTGGGTGCACAGGTCCTTCAGAAACTTGGCATAGGATAGGATCTGTTTAATAACTTCCAATAGAGGCAAGTTAATCTGGACTTACCTAAAAGTGTCCATAATCTCTTCCGTCTTATCCTTGGCTCTAGACGAGCCAACAGAAGATTCCCCAGGAGCAGATAGGCGCTTTGGATAGAGCACCCTCGGCTTCTGGGTAGAGGGGTCGTCATGGCAGGAAAGGGGTGCTGGAAGGACGACATCCTCATTTTGGGTGATTTTGTGCAAGGGAGAGAAATGTGTCTCTTCCTCGGTGGAGATGGAAGTCGGGTCAGGTGTAGAAGGAGAATTCTGAGACGTAACCGTAGGAGTGTTATCAAGCTTGTCAATCTTCTTTCCACTCCTCAGCACGATCAATGCTTGGGCGTGCTCCCTGAATACAACCCCCTTGCCCTTAGGGTTCTCCTCAGAAGAGCTAGGCAGCTTCCCCGAATCACGTTGCCTAACTACCTCAATAAGATGACCAATTTGGGATTGCATATCAATAATCATCTTATTCTGAGATTGGATGACCATATTCTGATGCTCTTGCATCGCTTTCATCATGGCTTTAAGTTCATCCATCTCATAGGGCTTATTCTGAGGAGGGTTTTCATAAGATGGTTGGTATATGGGTTGAGGAGGTGAGGGCCTTGTATTCCCTAAGTTAGAAGCATCACCTTGCTTCCAAGAGAAGTTTGGATGGTTCCGCTACCCCGGATTATAGGTATTGGAATATGGGTTATTGCGAGGAGGGCGAAAACCATGGGTCGCGTTCAAGTCGGCCTGAATCAACTCAGGGAATTGATTTTCCTGATGGCACTCCGCAGTGGCGTGTGTTATGCTTTGGCAAATGGAACATTCTCTTGAAGCCTAAAAGATAGAGGCTGCTTGCGGGTTCATGTCGGGGTTTGCTAAAAGCCTATCAAAGTTTTTATTCAATAGTTGAATCTGATAAGCCAAATCCTGAGAAGCCCCGGCTTCATGGGCCTCTATCTTCCTCTGCAAGATTGATGGTTTTCTTTCTTGATAGGTAGAGGACAAATGTATGGAGTTGTCGCTTAATGTTCAAATAATGCCCAGGCTTCATCCTTAGTTCTGGTCATGAAGGTTCATGCACAGGCTGCATCGATGGTTTGCCTATGCCTTGCAGATAATTCATTGTTGAACCTTTCGACCAACTACCATCTTGGCACTTGATGGTGGGGGCATAACCTAAAAAGGTCATTAAAGTGCTCCCAAGTCTCTGAAATTGCTCCCCTTCCTGTTGAGTAAAACCCATAATCTCTTTTCTGTAATGGTTGGTCTTACTCATAGGAAAATACTTTTTCAAAAATTCTCCCATAAGGGTGGCCCAATCATTTACCCTTGCATCGAGGGTATGATATCAGTGCTTAGCCTTATCCTTTAGGGAGAATGGAAATAGAGTCCTCATCAGGGCTTCATCAATAAAGCCCTGGAGTTTCACCGTGGAACAGACCTTGGTGAATTCCTCCGAATGCCAGTAGGGGTCCTCCCTAGTAGTACCATAAAAGGAGGGCAACAAAGATATGGTACTGCTCTTGATCTCATATGGATTATCCCATGCCGGTCGTCTTAGTGCTTGTGTGGGTTGGTTAGTTGGAATAAAATAGTCCCTTAGGGTTCTTTGTTGATTTGCTCCTTGATCAACCATTCCTTCTCTTTTCTCTCCTAGGTGAGCTCTCCTAAGAATTCTCTCAGGCTCAGGATCAAACACTAGACTACCCTCAAGAGAGCGTCTACCAAGCATACAATATCAATCACAATTCAGGTTCTTATTGAATAAGTGAAACCTCCACTCCAAAGATAAGTCAAAAGGTCAAGGCTTATCCCTCCGTTCCCACGTAAGTGGTATAAGAGGGGTGACGACTTGAAATCTTAACCTTCTTTGTTGCGGAGGTCAAATTGGTTGATATAAATGGCCAAACAAGTTTTTCACTGCAATTACGTGCCTTAATTCAACCTTCGAGTGCCCTAGGACCTATACTTTGCTTGGATGATTCTCTCAGGTGATTAAGTAAGAAGTTACTCCAAGGACGAACAAAGGGATGCAAGTAGGGCGAACCCTTCCTTTGAGGCGATGCGTATGCGATGCTCCTTAACTATACTTTTGTTCCTTCAAGGGGTGTCCCCCTCCGTGAAGTATCAAAACACTTGGTCAAAAGATAGTACCACCAACACCACAAAGCACAATAGGAGGGTTTGCACCGATAAAGAGATCGGTGCCTATAGCCTAAAGGGATCGAGCCTTAGTGCGGTGCCTAATGTGCGTGCTCAGTGTCAGAAGTGTGCCTCACACCGCAAATCTTTTTAAATTTTTCTTTTTTTTTGAAAACACAGATAAGTCCCTTAGAATTAGATCAAATGTGAATTGATTTTAAGGTCGAATATGATTATCAGTCCCACTTTTAGTTATGCGACCACTGAATTAGTAAATTCAAACAACTTGGTGGTCTTGAATTTTAATTTGAATGCAAATGCGTGAACAGGAGCTGGATGCAAAAGTTAGAAATGTATACCTGTCTCCAGCAATCTTCGTGCTAATATGCTTGCAATGCAATAATAAGATCTAATGTGCTGCTCAATCACCCCTAAATGCACGCACTTAAAGGCATGCAACTTCTAAACAGGCAGCTCGATATTTTCTTTTATTGGTTTTAAAGGTAAGCAAGCAGAAAATGGAATCACACATGTGAAAAAATGTAAACCCTAGTAGCTAAAAAATGTGGGGACAGACTCCCAAAAATTTAGCCTCAATTACTACAAGGGCGAGAAGACAGAAATAAATTTTGTGACGACGGAGAATCCCTTGTGAAAGCGGGATCCAGGTCTCCGTCTTTTCCTCATGTGGCTTAGCTCGTGGTTGATGTCGTCGCTCTGTTGCGCCTCGTCACCCCATCAGATTCCTCGCACAAAAAAAAAAGATCAAATAATTACGCAACTCAAAATATTAAAAAATAATAATGTGAATTTATTGCGTCTGTTGCCTCCCCGGCAACGGCGTCATTTGATGTAGAGATTTTCACTTAATTAAAATAGCAATAGAATAATATGTCATTGTGTTTTATGTGGTGGAAAATCTCTCAATCAATGATAAATATCAAATTTAACTACAATAAAATTGTCGTATCCACAAGGAGGAATAGAACCAATAAATTCACGAGTAGAGGAATATACTATTTGCAGACACTTTCGCGACTTCAATGCGAGGAATATGTTATTTTAAATGGAGCTTGCAATTTCCTTAAAAGTTCAAGGCTATTTATGCAATTTTTACGTCAGGAATTAAGCTCCCAAAAATATGTATATGATGCATGTGTAATGGCATGTCATGTAAATTTGATTTACATGCAAATTTGATTTGAATTTCAATGTTGAATGATGCACATAGCACAAGTAAATTCATGAAACAATAAGCGTATCAATGCAATGTGGCCTGAATAAAATAATAATATCCAAATGGCAATGGCATGCAATGTAAATTCTAATTGGGGAGAAACCAGAGGAAACTTCCTCTCTCTTCCTTGCACGCACGAGGAGGCTTTGTGGGAGGAGCTACGCGGTAGGAAGGCATGTCTTGACAAGGGCTATGCGATGGTGGTGACGCGGCGGCCGGAGGTGGCTGGTTGGTGGAGTGGAGCGCTGGCCTGTCGCCGACAGGTGGCTGCACGGCTGTTGTGGCCGTGGTGCGCAGACGCGCGTGGCTACTGTGAGCGCACTGCTGCAAGTGGGGCTTTGGGTACTTACAGGGCCGTTAGAGAGGAAGAAGATGACAAAGAGGAGGGGCCGTGCAATCCGTAGTGCGCGCCTTTGCGCACTGTGGCAGTGCGGTGAGCGGTGAGGGCGGGCGCTTGCAAGGGCGCGCGGGTAGTGCAAGGGCGCGACTGTGGTGTGGGCGCCTGCAAGAGTTGGTGTGGTGCGCCTGCAGGGCTGGATGCCGGCGTGGGTGCCTGCGGGCGTTTGGTGCGGCGCCTGCAGGGCGTGCAGTGAGGTTAGGAGCGCTGCGGTAAGGCAGCGTGGTGGAAGAGGCTGGAGCAGTGTGCGCTTGTGGTGGGGGCTGGAGGCTGCTTGGCGCGGTTGCAGGCGCGCGGTGGGAGGTGAAGGAGCTGGTGGGTGGGCAGGCAGTGGAGGGCGATGGAAGCTGTGTGCACAGTGCACGCTCTCCCCACAATGCACGCAGTAACTTCACGATTTTTTTCTCAAGCCCCTCCGCCTCTCTCTCTTTATCTCCTCTCCTCGCGCGAGTCAAGGGATTTTGAAAATCCCTTACTAAACATGGCCGGCGCTGTTGGGTTCTGTTGAAGGAGGACGACCATAAGTTAAGATATTTGTGGGGGGGAAAATATCTTTTCACCCCCCTGTTCTTTTCCACAATTGATCCTCTTCCCCCTTCTTCCCGATTATTAGCCTGATGGAGTAGATTAAGTGGAGGAGATGTAACGAGTGCATTGTTGCGGGACCTGCATGAAATATAAAATAATTACATAATAAGCAATAGAATAAATGTAAACTTAAATAATGACATATGCAATCATTTAATGACCTAATGTGATTATTAATAAACATACAATTTTAGAATTGAATTACTTAGGCGTAACAATAGTCCATTAAAATGGATTCATCAGTAACGCTACCTCTTAAGGCCTGCAGGAACTAGGATTCCCACGCCCCACGTTCCAAATAACAAAATGCCGCCTCCAAAGGTTGGTAGGAACTAAAGCTCCCACACCCCATGTTCCAAAAAACGTAATGCTGCATCTTAAGGCTGGCAGGAACTAGGGTTCCCACGCCCCACATTCCAAACAAATAACGTAGCTCGACCTCTTAAGGCCGACAGGAACTAGCGCTCCCACACCCTACGTTCCAAACAAATATCGTAACACCACTTGTTAAGGCCGGCAGAAACTGGAGCTCCCACACCCCACGTTCCAAATAACAATATGCCGCCTTCGAAGGCCGGCAGGAACTCGAGCTCCCATGTCCCGCGTCCCAGGTCATAAAACTCCACATCTTAAGGACAGCTACAGGAGCCTTAGTCACAAAAAAAGTGCCAGGCCCCCTACCATAGACAAACACTGCCTCTTAAGGCTAACTAGAACCACGGCCGACGTACTTGCATTCCCTCGTAACTATGCCGCCACCCTAGCCGGCACAAAGTCGGGAAAAGTCTCCTTCCATCTGACCTCTTACAATTGCCAGAAAACAGAGGCAAACCACTCAACCTCGTTTATCGGCACCGTACAACTCCTCCTTCATGACAAATGTCCTACCTACTCCGTGCCAGCTGGCAGCACATTTAGGGGCATTATCTACCGCAGAGTTTTAAGTGTTATAACTCCTCTCTTAGCAGCTTATACTAGTTAGAGAGTGAAGGCATATGATGAGAGACAAAAATCACCCTTGAATTCAAAACTCCGCGCATAACCCAACAGAGGATCCGACTATCTGATTACAGGGTAAACAGGCGGGTCATATATTGCCCGATCCTCCTACGACTAGCAAGACTCAGATCTAGATCCATCCAACTTGCTAGAAGATTCGGCGTAGCCAAGGCCGAAATCACGACATGACGGAAGTGACTACCTACAACTTGACAACAGACTAACAGTCTGACAGAAAATGTACCAGAGATTACCAGGTTAAAAATCTTTCCATGCTATAAATAGTGAGGAGTGCAAGGGCACCACAATCATTAATTTTGATAATAAAAAAATACTTGTAATTTAACATTTGCTTGAGTTTAAAGTTTCAGGAAAATGCAAATGGTTACAAGTATGAAGGAGGAATTCAAGCTCACATCCATGGTGGTTTGGAGGAGCTTGATGGAGGAAAAGAGCTTCTCTTGGAGTGAAAGCTTGAAGAAGGAAGGAGATGAAGAATAAGATAGATACATTTATTCATGTATTCATTTGTTATTCTTTTGCTCTTTATTTTTGTCTAGATTATATGTTAAAGAGCCCAAAATAACTAAACAGTAGTCCTAGGAACACTTACTCAACCCTAGGATACTTAAGTTTTTCATAGAGAACTTAAAAGGCCAAAATAGACATTAGACAGCTTGATTAGACGTCCAAACTGAAAATTAGACGTCTGATCTTAGACTTTAAAATGTCTGACTGTTTGATCAGATGTCTAAACACTTAGGTTAGACTTAATCATTCTGTCTGTTAATTTCAGACAACCAGCCCTTAATCTAGACATCTTAGAAGACGTCTAATGAACTTACCAGACGTCCAACTAGAGGACCGTTGGCTTTATCAGACTAATTATTGAAGATTAACCTTTAATTTGACCTACATACACTTTCAGACGTTCGTAGAGATCCCTAGATGTCTGATAAATAGATGTTAGGCTCAATCTATCCTTAAATCACTTTTTTTCAGTGATTATAGCCGTTTAAGTCTTGGGAAATCCATCCCTACAGTGATTTGTGTTTCCAGACGTCCAGACTTTGTGCCAGACGTCTGACCTATCGTCTGACCAACAAGACCTAGAATCCTGTTTAGGTCTAGACAAAAATAGGAAGGAAACTCGTCTAGAATTAGACATTTGACTTTAAGTCCAGACGTCTTAAAAGTAACCTTTAGGCGTCTGTTTTGATCCAACGATGTCCAGTTGATCCACCCTTCTAGATCAGATGTCCGATCATAAAATCAGACGATGACCCAGACGTCTGATAATAGATCCAAACGTTTGATAACACTGTCAGAATCATCAATAGCTCTAATTCCAGCCTGATTTGCTTTGGATTTGTTTCCAGTGACTACTTAAGGCTTCCATAGCCTTCTTAAGGGTTCCTAAGCCACCTATAAATAGAGGAAGACGCTTCTTTTGTTAGACACACCTTGACATACTACTTCCACACTCTTTTTGTGTCAAATTGATCTAGAAAAGTGCTTAAGCCTTTGTCTACATCTTGAGAGCAATTCCTAGCTGTGCACCCGCTCTCCCGCCTACGAATACAAGAGCGTCATCGTGCCATCGCATGGATCACGCACCCGCGTCACTAGCCGACGCACTTCCACCAAAGGGAAGTTTCATTTTCTTATAGTAGATAGATTTATACTTCACTTTGTGGATCTATAGGACTGTTGTTTTATTTACCTTTGGTTGGGTATTCGCTTTGCAACTTCCCGTCTCCCTCATGAGACAAAATACTCCTCATAAAGAGGAGGGATTTGAGGTATGCTACCCTCGTCTAAGTAGCATTGTTGTAAGTGGTTGTACTACCCTTGTTTAAGTAGTACATTAGTGGATTTGATTGACTTGGTCGATCAAGAAATCTTAAACCGAGAGGTTTAGGTGATGATTTTTACCCGGGTTTGGGTTTCCACCTAAAAATACTTATGTATTTGTGTGATTGCTCTTTTGTGAAATTCTTTATTTCCTCACTTTTATTTTATATCACACAAATCTCATCCTCCTCCGTAAGGAACCCACAACAATTGCTTATGATTTGTTGGGTCGAATCCTCCGATTGCGTAGGAGGTTCGACCACATCTCCCTCATGATGAGATGCTTGTGGTTACATAACGTTCCCTACGTCCATAAATTCTTTGATGGCCATCAGTAGCCTCGACGGTGGCCCTTGACGCTCATCATTGACGCTGTCAACAATCACCACCCACAGCCACCCGCCTTTCCCCCTCAAGCTCTCCCTCTCCTCCGCTTATTCTTCGCCATCTGCCACCTCCATTTAACCCGACAACTTCTACCATTGAATACACAACCTCCTTGATGTCTCTCCCTGCTACAACGACCAATTTCTTCCTCACTACCTCCTCTACCTCGTCGTCAACTTGATTTGCCTAGTTACAGATCACGCACCTCCAATTTTGCTCTCAAATCCACCCTCTATAACAACCATCATTTACTATGTTTCTCCCCGATTATCCCTCTTTTTCTTCTTTTCTCCATACATCTAACACTCACCAACCACCACGAGCCCCACGAGCCAACACCCACCGACCACCTAATGCCAGTAGCCATCCTTCCTCATTGCTCTCTCTCTCTCACTCTCTCTCTCAATTGACCAACCAACACCACCATCGACCAACCACCACCTCTCCACTTCTCTCCACGCTACCACTACTACCATCAGCCACCACCAAATGCCAGCACCGTCCTCCTTCCTTCACGTCGGCTCATCTTCGACCTCTACTCTGACAATTCCTACCCCCTCTGCTATTAGATCAACTACCCCTTACTCTTTAGGAATGGTCATAGTGGGACAACTCCATTTAAACTTGTTAGATCAATAATTGCATTCCTAAGTTTGATTTTCAAAGTATCATTGCTTTGTAAGAGTTATTGCATGTAATTGAGTTGTCTTTTCTTAATAATTGCATGTTGCAATGTATTTTCAAGTTCCATATGATTAAGCTCAAGAGATTTAAATTAATGTTGAGTAGTTAAGTTTAAAAAAAATCTTATGTAGTTAAATAAAATTTTAGTTTAGAAGATCAATTTCGAATGTCATATTTTTATTTTTTAAGTAAGTTTGTTTGTTAAATTTTTAATTTTAAATTTCACACATTTTGTTGGTGACATTTTTCAAAATTGTTTGATAGATGTACGTTTAGTTATTGTGTCCGTTGAATAAAAATCTAAGTTTAAGCTCTATGCATATGTGCAACTTAAATTTGTTAATAGTTAAATTAGTGTATACTAAAAAAAGTAAATAAAAATTATGTTTGTATGATTTTAGATTATTAAGTTTCTCTTAATAATTGTTAAGTTCATTTAAAATTATTATATGTTTTTATATATGTTGTCCTTAATGGAATTAGTTAATACTCTCGTAGGTTTTATACAAGTTTTAAGTCTCTTCCTCTCAAATTATATGAATTATCTAATTATAAATGACTCTAAATAATACAGTTATTTATAATTTGATATAAATTTTAAATTTAGCTCTTTGATCATGTTACAATGACAAAATTTTATCAATAATGGTTCAACCACGTCAATGTCTCGTATCTATTTTGCCACTTAGGATATGATAATGATATCTCCTCACATTTTTGTAGAAAATGATCATGAGTTAATAATGACTTGAAATAAAGATGGCACGTATAATTAAATAATTAAGTAATTGAACATATAAAGAGAATAATTCAAACAAAGTATTTATTAAGGATGTTCATAGTTAGATATTTGCTCTATTTTCACTTGACTCAACCTGACTTGATATTGATTGGGTCATGGGTCAACCTAAACCATTTAAATGGATACCAAAAGGATAGAGTACTCAATTTTGTCAAATCTGATCATGGCTATCCATCAGGTACCTGTTAACCAATTTAGCTAAGATATAAAATTTAAAAATATAAAATATTATTAAAAGAAAATCATAAAGAGTAATAATAAAAATAAAAAATAATAATTAAAAAATTTTAAAAGTGAAAAATAAAAAAATTTAATAGTTTAGAAATAAAATTATAGAAAATAGTTTAAAATTAAATAAAATTAATAAAAATAGACTAAAAAAAAGGAATAAGATGCATGTGAATATGACTTAATAACTAACTTAGACTCGGTGTGTGCGACTCTTGCATTCTCCGCATGCCTATTCTACTTGAGCCAGAAGACTACAACATTGCATGCAATGATAGCTTCTCGGGTATACTATGGAACAGTTCGAGCACCTTTTGGTTACGACAAGTGTGGACATACCCATGAGCATGGTGATCCAAGAGATTTCATTTCTCTTAGGCATAACCTCGAACAACTTGCGAGTGGTATCAACGCGGGAGTTGTGGGTGTACCCGAAGATCATGGCGGTTCGAAAGACGACATTCCTTGTGGGCATGGAGTCGAAGAGATCATGGGCGTCATTGACGTAGTTAGCGAGACAATAGGCATTTACCATGGTGGTTTAGGTGATGATGTCCTTGGGCATTTTATTAAATAGCTTGTGAGCGTCGTTGAGGTAGGAGGGGTTGTGTTCGCGCGGCGAGATCGTGTTTTAACAGTTATCTCGTTGTAATATAGATGAACTCTCCACGAGAACAAATGGAAATTTATAACTCGAAATTTAAAATATCCCGAGGTCGAACTTAGGGAGCACAATTTAATTCTAGAAGCGTACAAATTCATAATTTACTATGAAATACAAAAATTTAAGAGAGAGAGAACAAAGGAATCCTTTTCTTCTCTTTCCCTTCTTTTCTTTTCTTTTCCCTCTCTTCTTTTTCTGCCTTTCCTTTTTCGGACGTCTGATTCTATGAATTAGACGCCTTATCAGCCCTGTTTCTATAGTGCCTCCTTCTTCTTTCTTCAGTTGTCTTCTCGGCCTTCCTGCCTTCTTCTTTCTCCTTCGGCTGCTGCAGCTCTTCTCCTTCTTCTCAGCTTCTTCTTCTGCTCCAGCTCCTCCTTGGCTTCTTCTTTTCTTCTTGAGCTGCTGCGTCTCCTCTTCCTCCTTTCTTCTTCTCTATTGCGGGTGCTTTGCGGCTAAGTCCTCGCCGCTTCTCTTCCTTTGCTTCCCTGCGCGTTACACGGTTAGGCAAAACCTAACCCTACCTGCCCCGCATCTCTCTCTCTTTCTGTTCTCTCTCAAGGTTCTCTCCCAGAGCATTCACGGGTATACGGGTCGGGTAGCGTGCCCGGGACCAGGCCCACCGACGTGCGGTGGTGGATGAGGAGTGCATGGTAGGGTAGTCAGATTCGGACCCAGACCCGCGGGGCGTGAGCGCAGGCGAGGGCGGGCACGAGCGCGTGGTGCGCTGCGTGCGTGGGCGAGGGACCTGACCCTTGTGTATCGAAGGCGATAAGCCTTATGCAGGAATTCAATTTATGTGCCGCAGCGTACCTCTGAGTTTACGAGGTGGGACTAAATGTCCCACCCACTTTGCACGCGCTGCAGCAGTAGGTGTTCCCTCTGATTGCGAAGCTACAAGGGACTGTTGCTTCAATTGGTGGACTGGAGTCGTGCGCGAGGATGTTCCGCGCGACCTAGGATATCCACCTGAAGTTGGTGAAGTTTGGAGCTCGCTTCAAGCTTGCTTCAAGCTCTGCTCCAATGGCGGAGGGGTGTCGGAACCTGAAAGCACCAAAACGGCCTCACGGCCCTGTCAAAGCACTTGGGCAGCTTCGTCTTGTCAAGGCGAAGGTGGTGCAGCGGGTGGCGTGGTGCGGGGGCGCCTGCGTGAGTGTGCCTAGGGCACACTGTGTGCGTATATGTGGGTGTGTTCGGGTGAGTGGAGTGGTGGTGTGAGTGAGGGGAAATGTTGAGTGGAGTGAGGGGATGCTTATGGACTTGTCAGCGAGGGGTGGGACGACCTGTGGAGGTGGAGCGGCCTCGCTGGAGTTGGTGGCAGGAGGTGGAAATGATGGTGGTGGTAGTGGCAGTTGAGGGATCGAAACTAAAATTGATAAGGGGGAAATAAAGAGGGGAGGAAGAGGAACTTAATTGACAGGTTTGGAGCGAAGGGGGGAGGCGGAAGGCGAGCAGCAAGTATCTGCCGTCGCCGGAGACGAAGGTGCCCAGGAGAAGGGACAACGGCGAGGAAGAGAGACTGGAGGGTGCTTGCGAGTACGGCAAGGCGCGGCGGAGGTAACCCTGCCACTGGTATGGTGGCGGGGCGACGAGAGAGGAGGAGAGTCGCCGGAGCCTGCGAGCGAATGGTCGGATGAGGAGGAGACGAAGTTATGGGGGTTTTCTTTGGCCAAAACAGGCTTCCAGAAACCAGCAGCCCCTGCCGCTCCTTAAATAGGTGTTGGCGAGGAGAAGATCTCAAGGAGGAAGCATGGACAGCTCGCCGGAGAATGGCCGGAGAAGAGACCCATGCCTCTCGCGCGTTCGTATGAGAGGTATGGGCATTGGTAGGGTATGGGAGGGGGTTCATGCGGAAGAGGATAACGCAGGGGACCCCCCTCTCGTTTCTGGGGCTAGTTCCCATACCCTGCGCGGCGCCATCCTCCGCGCAAAGTCGCCGAAGGCATGGGCAGCTGTGCAGGGTGGCAGAGGGACCATTTTGCAAAGAATGAAGGGAAAGCTGGGGGCAAAGTGCAAGGGTTCAAAAAGTTAAGGGTTAAAAAGTAATTCTTAAGGATCAATTTGTAAAGTAGGTCAAAATGGCCTTCCCTTAGGTCCAAATTTTGGTACAAACCTAATTTGGACCTAAGGAATCTAATGGTGAAGTTTGATTTTAGGTTTGACCACGTTTGACTGATCAATTTGCATAAAAACCTAAATTAGGTCAAAAATTGGGTATGGTTCTCAATCTAGGTCAAGATAGGTTCCAATGTCTAAATTGAAGGTTCTAAACCTTAGGGGATGTTTTTTCATGAGTTTTAGAGGATTTAATTGATTTTTATCTTTCCTAGAACTTCGTGATTTAAAGCGGATTTATTTTAGGGTTACAGAATGTCATTTAATTCCTAAAAGTTGCTATAACCCTTTTCAGATCAAATCATCCCACTTTCTTTCTTTTTAAGCCCATTTGACTTGTGTTTAGACCCTTAGACATCCCATTTGTGTAATGCATGGTAAAATTACAGTTTTACCCTTTGTGAGTTGCTTTATGCTCAAATTTATAGTTCTTTGATTTAGGCTCTCATAGGTTTTGTAAGAGCTTTTGTATACTTATTTAGATCAAAATGTACTAGTTAGGGTTCATGATGAGGCTCTCATCAGGTCGCAAAGGAGGGCATGGAGTATCACAATATAGGAGATGGTGTTCTTCTCATGCATGTGGTGGAAGAGGGGCTCAACGGTGGGGAGGTCAAGGGAGTAAAGCAAGGCAATTTGGGTCCTTTAGGAAATCATGGTGCCAAAGGGAGGAGACAACACCTCGTGTGTAGGGTGCATGAGCTGCAAAGATGTTTGGGGAGGGCACAATTGCTACGTACAAGGCTAACACGGCCGCCGTGGCCTTTGGAGATCACAAGATTGGGATAGTCAAATGGGTACCCGAATTGGATGGGTCACCTAATGGGTACCTTTGGATGCCCCAATGGGTATCCAAACAAGGCCCGGTAAATAACGGGTTAACATTAAAAGATACCTAACCCATACTTGATACATGGGTACTCGATTCAGCAATGGCAAAAATTATAGATCAGGTCGGGTACCTAATCTCATCAAGTTAAATGAACACCTCTAGTATTCACTTCTTATTTTTTCATTAGATTCTCTTTGTATATCATTTTGCTACTCTACTTAGCTTTGTTGACATTTTTATTTAAAGTTTATACTTTATTAATAACTTTATCTACTATATTGAGTACCAACACACCACTTAAATTTGAAATCTAAAGTTAATCTCAAGTTTTGACCTCAATTATATTTCCAATGCAAGCGTTATATTTTCTCTACTTAAATATTTTCATTATTACATCATTTCTAGGAAAATCTAATATTATTAATATAAAAAAAATTTATTTTCTACGTTGAAAGATTTTACGACAAAAAAAAACATATATTTACATTTTATATCAAAATCTTCCGCCTCTTTATCTACGCGATCACATTTAAAACTAAAACCATAAAAATACTATATTATTAAATAATTTTCATAGAATATCTATTCATTCAAAAATATACTCTTCCCAAAGTCAGCCTCAAGTAAACCGTGGAAACTCCCGTGTCCACCGACTGGAATTTATGCGGATCGGATCTAAATCCGCACCAACGCAACCTCCGCCACTATCCACATCCAACCGGGCGGCCGCTCTCGACCGCTCCCTCCCCTTCCCCTTTCCTCCAAATCTCTGCAGCCCTTCTCTTCGATCTTCCCGCTCTCCCTTCCTCCCGATCCGCGTCACCCCTTCGATCACACCTCATCTGATGCTTCACGGATCCGTTTCATCTCCGCTATCCCTCGATTCTGGTTGATTTGGGAGCCCCTAATCGATTATTTCTTCTCCGAATGTGGTTTGGGGGGATTTCAGCATTTGGCTGCTTGATCCATCGTGTTTAAGCTTCTCCCCTTAGGCTGTCGTTTTCTTCCTAGGGTTTTGTTGGGTTCTTTGTGCTGTTCTGTTCAGTTGAGGCGCAGTTTGCTTGGAAAGGAACCTGCTTTGCGTGCCTAGTTGCTGTTTGCGTGCTTAGGTTTGATCCTTTGGGAGAAAAATCGGATCTTTACGTAAGTTAGGCATTTGCCTGTTGTTTGGAAGGTTAGTTCAGGCAGACCTCTGCTCTTGGGGGTTTCGTTTAGTTTATGGTGCTGCCCTGGACAGTTGGATCGAAGTTTGCTTGGAAATCAACCTCCTTCCTGTGCTTAGTTGTTGTGAATTTTGGTGTACATCTGGTGGGGACTCCGAGGTGAGAACTTGATAGTTTTAGGGTCAATCCTTCTAAAGAAAATGAGATCTTATATGTAATTTACATTTTGATCCGTTGTTCGAAGGTTAAATCTGGCCGAAGCTTGCTTTTTCTGGGTTCTGTTTAGTTAATTGTGCTGTTGTAGCTTGCTGAAGTGAACGTTAGTCTGAAGTGGATCTCCATTTTGTGCTTCAACTTTGCAGTGTCCACTTTGTGTGGCCTCTGAGAACGTAGTCATATAGGACTGGTTGTGTAAGAAAAACCCGGATCTGCGCACAAGTTGTGCATTGCCTGTACTTCGATAGTCAATTCCATTGGTAGAATTTGGTAATATAGAATGTGAAGCTACTATTTCTCGACGAGGTTTTCGGGTGGGTGTGGTGCGTTGTTTAGTCCTCTCTGTAGTTAGTGCCACCTGGATGCTTCAGCATGGGTGGCTCTGAGAGCTTTAGCAGTTCCCCACCACCAGCAGTGAAGCAGTATGGAGTAACGAAACCCATTTCCACTGCTGGGCCAACTGAGTCAGATTTGCAGAAAACAAAAGAGTTAGAGAAGGTGCTTGTCTCAACCCCTTTTTTATTAATCTAGTTCTGATTTTCTTTATCACGCTTCTTTAGAATGCCCTAATTTTGCAATTCCATTGAATTTGACCCTTTTTTTTTGGCTTCCTGTCGTAGTTTTTGGTTGAGTCTGGACTTTATGAGAGCAGGGAAGAAACCATCAAAAGAGAGGAAGTGCTTGAGGAAATTGGCAGGGTAACTTACTTTCTTGTTGTCAATCTTGAATTAGATTTTGAATATGTTTTGATGTCTATATCATAAGTGTTTAGCAAGACTTTCTTAGCAAAAAGGATAAGTTTTTATGGATGACATTCCTCTCAAAAAACAAAAAAAGATGTCATATTTATGCATAATTCTATCGGGTATTTTAGCAAGAGATCTCTAGCCTGGACAGCTTTTTTGACCATTCTAGATGGTGCTACTATTGTCTCTGGTTGTTTTCAATGTGACATTTTTGTCACTATGTGCCAAAAAAGTACTCTATACATATTCTTGCTCTTCACCCCCCTCAAATTACTAATTTCATCTTAATTTGCAATTAAGCTGTTTTATTTCTTGTGGAAATGCCAGATAGCTAAAGACTGGGTGAAGCAACTAACCCAGCAGAGAGGATACAGTGAGCAGATGATTGAGGAAGCAAATGCCGTTATAGTTACATTTGGATCCTACCGGCTAGGAGTGAGCTCACTTTTTCCCATTCTCTCCATCCCCCCTCCCCTTCCTCTTACGTGGAATGTAATTTTGTGTCAATGAAATTGAACTCTGACTCAGCAGTTGCTGGTTTTGCATTGGACTGGATGGACGGGCATTGTATTATTTTGGCCTTTGATTTGAGAAGATCAAAGGCTTTCGGAACTAATACGATATTAATAAAAGAAAAAACAAAAACTTTTTCAAAAAAAATAAAAGAAAAAACAAACAAAGCAAACAGCAAAGAAGCCTTTTCCTGTAGGACCTGCACCAAGTGACATCGGCTACATAGATTCTTTGCTAACACTTAGATCTATTTTGAGATGTTTTCCAGAGAGAGAGAGAGAGAGAGTAATGGTTTATCTCATTGATATAAGTAGCAAAAGTGCAAAAGAAAGAAAGTGCAAAAATGTCAACTTCACTGATGCAAGTAACCTCAAGATAACTAAAATTATACATCCTGAGGCATCTTGAGAGGCGATTGTTCCTAGCGGAAAGAAATTAAAAGCTGTCATGAGTAGTGGGATTCTCCATCCTATGAGGGAGCTCTTGAAGTTGCATCTAGGGTTGGTCCTGTTATCTTAGGAACAAATTTGCACCAATTAAAATACTGAAGCAGATGGCTTCACATGGTCTTTGTTACAATGCATATATATAATTTGTAGGGATTGAATTATAGCAACAAAAATTGGGTGTTTCCACAGTGGTTCTTTAAGCTCGTGGAATAGTCACATTTCAATAATTGTAGCTACATGGAGTACTTCTCTAACTTTTGAAAACAGCCATTGTGTAGATATGATTAACAAACTGGTGAAATTTTGATGCTCAGCCTATTGACCTCTACCTACCAAATAGGTCACATCAAGTGTGGTCAGTACCCCCAAAACAAAGATTGACTCTGTTTTTCCTACCCCTAACAGAAGGCCCATGGCCTGTTTCCCCCACCACTCATCCAACGTGAGCTCCGGTCTTTTAAATGAATAGTGGTTGATGGAAACTTATGCAATTGTGTACTTTTGATGGGGAGTTTTGTTCATTTGATTTTAAGGGTAAATGGTGGATATTGAATTAACTGTTATTGATAATTTTCTAGTTCTTATGCATTTTTGCTACGTCTCAATATATCTAAAGTTCTATGATGCATACAAATGTTCTTTTTCTCCAAACATCAATTCTGTGACTGAAAAATATTTCAGAAATTTGACCTTTTGTTCCATTTAGGTAGTATATGAAAACCAAGACATTGGTCAAAGGCCATTGTTAATTTCTTTTTTTTTTTTGGAAAGGTAGAAGGGTCGTTTTCCACATGATAACCACCCAAGATTTTCATTAATCACCAAAATAGGCCATATAACAAAGCTTTATCCCAAGCATAGATTAAAGAAGAAATCAAAGAAACATAATTCTCAAAGTAGGGTGTTTCTTTCTTGAAAATGGCTGCATTTCTTCCCAACCAAATGCCCCATAGTATAGCATGGGCCTTGGCCGCCTTAGATTTTGAACTGAATATGTTGTTCCTTGATCTCTTCTTCCTCTCGTGTATGAAGCCTAGAAGCTATGATCTGAGTAGAAATCAATCCAATTTACACTGAAACATCTCCATAGTCGATCAGAAAGATTGCACTCGAAAAAAAAAAAGATGATTGATATCCTCGTGTTTGGAGCCACAAATAGTGCAAACAGTGTCCACATCACCCACCCATTTGGCTCTCCAACAATGTGTCATGAGTCTTCCATTTCTCAAAAACCACACAAATATCCGGATTTTGAGGGGACTTGCCGTTGTCCACAGCAACCGTAAGTCCTTAATGAGATCAATATCAACTAGTTGCATTGGCCCCCCTTAGTCAAGGGTAGGGCTCCCTAACAGATAAAGTACCATTCTCACATCCATAGGCATTAGCCCCCTCTCTGGTTGAAACCTCTAAATCGTTTCTAACAATTTAGTCAAATCCAACAACCTATGCTCTAAGAATTTTTTTTGAGAAGACCTTTGCTATGAGAAATTGTTGACAAAAGTAGGAACCTAGCTTTCATATCAACATCCAACCACTAATACATCTTTATCCACAACAAGTGCAAACAATCTGGGGAAAATTGCACGCAATTGCCACTGCCCCATCCAATCATCTTTCCAGAGCCTAAAGTGATCACCTGTTTCAATAAGAGATTTGGGTTTTGGTCTGCCTTCGATGAGGTAAAATTACGATTAAGTTTTGGTTTGATTCATTGAACTTAGAAAAGGTTCATTATGGTTTGAGTAATGCTCATTTAAAGGTGTTAATTTATAGTTGTACTAGATTTGATGATGAATGTTTGGTTGGTTAGATTCATCTAAAGTTTGTTCAGGGCTAAAGTTTCTGTAATCTTCATTTGCAGGCGTATTGGGTTTGATAATGATTTGATTAAGGTTTGTTTAAGTAGTTTTGTTTGACTTGAATTGGGCAAGAGAAAACCACCCTCCAAAGCAAAAAGGAAGAAAAAGGGTCAAAACTTATAGTAGGGTTAAGAGCCATCACCACAGTAGTGGTTGAGCTCAAATGTTGATTTATGAAGTGAAGCAAAGGGGAACGAGGGATGGAGTGAATCACAGTGAAATAGAGCAGAACGAAACTCGTCTTTGTACCTACTCATGTCCTTAATGAACTGGACTTATTGCTTGTTATTTGATCTTCCTCCTTTAGAGACTAGCTATGCTAGCCTACGGGGTAGTACCTCTATTGACTTTTTGAGTTTAGTTTGGTTTGCCCTTCCCTTTTCTCTCTAAGGTGGTAGTTAGTTTTGGTGCAAGGCCTTGCTTTAAGCGCTTGAATTCATTCACGAATACATATTTTCGCATTATTCTTCATGGTTATGACTGTCATCTTCGGTGGAAGCAGGTGTTGAGCGCTATCAACTCTTTGGATGCCTCTTCCTATTGTTTGTCCTCTCTGATGACTTTTTGGGAAGGATCCTCTGAAGAAGCAGGAAGAGATGCACAAGATGGGCATCGACTTGATGAATACATAACTTGCTCGATTCGCTTGCTCTCTTTGGTGACCATCCAACCCCCTCTTAAGCTCCCCTTGCTCGCTGTTTACTTGAAAAACGAATTCAATCTTGCCACTTTTGCAACTTGCTTCATATCAGATCCTACCTGTTCGAGTGATTATGAAAAGAGTTTTTTTTCACCGGATGAACCACGGAAAAAGGGGCTGATCGAATATATATATATATGAGTAGGATTTGAGGGAACAAAAGGAGCATGGATGTGATATGGTACTTTTAGGGAAGAACCTAAGTTCAACTTTGTAGATTATGGATTGAATTTGATTGAATGCTCAGAGATCGCTTTTTCAACTGACCCAGTGATCAAAGGGATATTTCGTGGAAAAAAATTAGAGTTAGGGTTTATGAGAAACCCGTGTCATAATATGTGCGAAGAAATCTGATAATTTTTACCGAAATTCTGGTGAGTCTCAGGTCAAACATGTGGAGGCAACGCTCGATTTATGAAAAATCTGCGTTTTTATTTCTTCTTGGGAATTTTCTCGATAGGTAAAAGAAATAGGTTGATATTCAAACTAAATAAACTGCTCTACTCTACCATGTAGAAAAAAAAAGAGATAGAGAGAGAATATCTGATATATTAAAAAAATAGAGTTTTATTACAACTAATAGCATACAGAATAAAAGAGTGAGGGGGATGAGTAAAATCTCTCGAAGCGGCTGTTCAGTAAGACGACGGCGCTTGGCGGCAGCTGGATGAAGGGGATGAGGTGCAGGACGACGGGGATGAGGCACAGGAGGATCTCGGGTAGAGGAAAGCTTCACCAAGCTAATGGAAAGGGGGTGAGCTGATGGAGGTGATCTACTACTTGAATGGAGGTGAGAGGACAACTCTAAGGTTTCCTATGAAGGTGGTGCGGAGTGGGACGAATATTTAGTGGAGGGAAGGGTTGCTACACTAATAGGAGCACCTTGGAGCTTGGGAGTTGAGCTATGGAAGCTTTGGAATGCTTCTTAAGCTCTAGAAATATGTAGGATAGGTGTAGGTAGAGATGGTAGGCTAAGTGGGGGGTATAGGGCCTTTTATAGGTGTTTGGAGGGGGTTGGTTCGGCCTTATGTGCATTGCTGCATGCATAAATTGCACTCCGCGCGTAGATCACGCTATGTGCCAAGCCACGCCACCGTCCAAGTTCATTTGCTGCTCTGCGCATCACGTTGAGCGAGAATTGCGCGCTCATTGGCGCTTTGCTACCATGCGCCTTACTTGGCGCTTCGTGGGAGGAGTGAGAGGGTCAAGATTTGATGGGCGCGGTGAGAAAGAGGCTGTGGTTGCCCTTAGGCGGCTTGGATGGTGCCACATGACGCCATCTGGGCCGTCCATCTTCAAATGCTTGCAGAGGATTCTATGGATATCCAATCGGACTGATTTTCGAGCCGTTGGGTTGTAATCGTCGATTCGGATCCATCCGTGCGGTTGGATTAATCATTTGAGGCTCGAAAATATGTCGCTCTGTCCCTTAACCATAAAAGTGAATAAATTAATATACAATTTGTACAAGTTAACCGAAATGCAATATGATGGATGTTATGCACTATTTACAATGCTAACTATATCTAAACAACTTAGGAACTTGCAAATTAAGTACTTTATCCCGAATAAATATGTATTTATCACTCAGTATGAAATTGGTGGAAAATATGATTGACTTGAATCCAATTGGATGAGATTGTGGATTTATCTAATCTGAGCCCTTTTATTTGAAAAAGTAAAGGGTGATTATCCGAAAGATAATCACTCACAAACATACATTCCATCAAAAAACGATTATATCATGAGTTACAAGATGGACGGCTAGGTCCCACTCTGGGAAAAAATATCGGATATAAAGTTTTCCACATAAGGTCTCTTCCCCCTAAATACCACCCCATTCCTCCCCAGCCACAGCCCCCACAAAACAGCCAGGATCTTGGTCCGATCATGCTTGGAGCGAAAGGTGAAAGTATTGCTCCCCATATTTCCCCTGCAAAAGGAAGACCAGAAACTGTCCGCGTCCTGGTGGGAGATCCATCCTATCTCCATCTTTTGCCAAATCTGCTTCACAAATAGGTACTGGAGTAAAAGATGCTGCACATCCTCAACCGCCCCCCTGCACAAAGGGCATGCCAAGTCGTTGGAGCTGGCCCATCTCGCTTTTCACTGCTTTGTCATGATCCTTCCTCTTCTCACCAACCAGGCAAAAATCTTTACCTTCAGCGGGCACTTCGCCGCCCATATCAGTCTACAATCCCGCATGAGATCAACATCTACCTCTACCCCTCCCATCCCTAACCTGTGATAAACCTCCGCCACCGAGAAGTCACCTTCCTCCCAATGAAAACCGTCAAAGCCATCACCTGGCGCCCAACCCACCAACTCCTGTAGCAGTCGCTGGAACTCATCACACCTCTAGTTGGAGAGACCCCCCCGAAAGACAGGACACCAAGATCCGTCCCAGTACTCTCCGACTTTCACCGAAGAATCCAATACACTGCTCACAAGGCGAGGAAACCTCTCCCCTAGAGTGGATCCAGCCCCCTGCCAGTTGTCCAGCTAGAAGCGAAAGGAGTCCCTGCACCAAGCACCGAGTCAAACAAACCCCGCACCCTCCCAGCCACCGTCACCAAGGCCCTTAGGAAGGGAGACGCCCCTGGGGGGGGGGGAGGGAAGGGCACAAAGGTCCCCACGACAGGAAATCTCCGTAGTAGCGCCGCATAACCGCTCCGAACAACCCCTGTTCCTGCCCCACTAGCCTCGCAATCCATTTTGTGAGGAGGCTGATGTTCGTTCTGTCCACCTCCCCGACTCTAAGGCCCCCTTCCTATGCCGGCTGACACACCTCTTCCATGCTACAAGCCTTGCCCCCTACCCATGGCCCCTGTGGTGGACCAGAAGAAGTCTCTCATCAGTCATGAAACCTTCTTCTCAATTTGGCGCGGCAGACGGAAGACTGACAAAACGTAAAACGACATGGAGTCTAGCACCTCCTTACCAAGGTCAACTGCCCACCTCTAGATAGGAGCCTGGAGGACCACCCAGCCAACCTTCCTTCCATCCTCTCTAGCAATGGGAGCCAGTCCTGCATTCTCAACCGACTGTCCGACAGGGGAAGGCCCAGGTACTCCAGTGGCAATGAGCCCCTCTCTGTCTCCAGAGTAGCCCCCACCCTCTCCGTGTCCGTAGTTGGGAGATTGACCGGAACAAACCTCAACTTCTGGTAGCTAATCCACAGCCCTGACGCCTCTCCAAAAAGCTCAAGTAGGATCCTCAGTCTTCTTGCCTCCAGCCTCGTTCCATCTAGTAGGAATAGTGTATCATCAGCATACTGCAAGACCACCACCTCCCTTCCTCCACCAAGGTCAAAGCCTCTAAACAGCCCCCTGCTGCAAGCCATGTGTGTTGCCCATGCCAGCGCATTTACCGCAAGAACAAAAAGTATAGGCGCAAGAGGGCACCCCTGCCTGACCTCTTTTCTAGGCTGGACCCAACCTCCTGTCGGGTTCCCGTTGATAAGGATTGAAAAGGATGTTGTCGTCACACACCGCTTCATCAAATCCATCCAGATCGAGGGGAAACCCCTCCTCCGCAAGGATATCCACAAAAAGTCCCACTGAACCGAGTCACCTTGGAGAAGTCCACTTTCCATAAGAAGGCCTGCTTCTCCCTTCTCCATGTCGCCAATGCCTCCATTGCAATCACAAATCCGTCCAGTATGCCCCTCTCTGAAACAAAGGTCGTCTGGACCGGGAGACCAGATCCCCCAGGACTTCCCTCAGTTTGTTCGCCAAGACTTTGGCCATAATAAGGTAAACTACATTGGACAGAGCAATCGGCCTAAAGTCTTACATGTCCTCTGCCTCTTCTTAGGAAGCAGAAATAAGTAGTATTTATTTAATCTATCAAAGCCTCTGTTGCCCGACGCGAACTCCTCCAACACCCACATCACGTCCGCGTCCACTAAGGGCCAGAACTCTCTGAAAAAGTAGACAGGGAAGCCGTTTGGGCTAGGGCACCCTTCCGCATTGAGGTCCCACACTGCCACCCTCACCTCTGAGAAACCCGCCGTGAGACCCTCTGCCTGGGACTCCGAAATATGCTGCACATCCACCCCCCTCCACCTCCATCCTCCCCTCGCCCGCTTCCCAGCGAACTCTCTAAAGAACTTCGCCGTCGCCTGCCCCACCTCCTCCCTACCGGAGAAAGAGTCCCTGTCTATCACCATTCGGTCTATCCAATTCTTCCGCCTCCTGGCCGAGGCCACTTGGTGGAAGAACTTGGTGTTGGAATCACCTTCTCTCAGCTACTTCTGTCTGGACTTCACCTTCCATTCTAGATCCGTCCGTCTGTCATCCTCCTGGATCACCTTCAACATCCTTGCCTTGAGCTCTTTATCCTCTGAGGATATAGGAGCCTGGTCCTCCTGCCTGTCCACTTTGCTAATCTCTGCCAGTGCCGCCTCCTTCCTTCCCCTCTTTGACGCCCTGATCTCCTTCCTGACAAGCTTCAGGTAATCGCGCAACATGGAGAGTTTCTTCGCTAGACACACGGCCGCCGATCCCTCCACCTCCATCGCCTTCCACCTCTCCTCCACCAAGGCCTAAACCCCTCCTCCAGAATTCACGACCTGTCGAACTTAAAGTATGTGCCGAAACGTATCCCCTCATTTGGTCGCCACATCAGGGGAGTGTGGTCCGAAAAAGGTCTCTCCAACGAACAAACATCCGCCACCGGGAAAGCCTCAGCCAGTTTCATATTGGAAAGAAACCTATCAATCCTGGTTATTCCTCCAAGTGTAAGTGCAGGCCATGGGGGACCAATCCACAAGCCCATGAGCCTCAACGAAGTCGACAAAGAGATTTGACCTGGGGTCCTGCCTCCCCCGTCCACCTGGCCTGTCCTCCACCTTCAACGTTACATTGAAATCCCCTTCAGCAACCAAGGGCTTCCAGTGTAATCTGCAGCTACTGCCGTAGGCTCCTCCTACATTACCTTCCTCGCCTCGGCGTCAGTGGGACCGTATACCCTAGTAACCCTCAACCTGGTTCCTCCAATCCTCCTGACCAAGCACACCGAGATGATATGCTCTCCGCATCGGATGTCCTCGAGGGTGAAGACATCCTCTCTCCAACCAAGGATCTGTCTTGAGCTACCGCTCGCGGCTAGGGCCCGAAACCCCTCCATCCACGACCCTCCAATCTCTCTCCAAACCCCTACTCCGCATTCTGCCAGCTTAGTCTCCTGCAGCAGCACGACATCTGCCCTCCACTGTCTAATGTATCTCCCCAAAGTCACCCTCCTCGTGAGGTCATTGAGGCCCTGCACGTTCCAGGTGATCATTCCGTTCATCTAGCAAATGTTGTACTCTCCTGTGTGGCCTGCCTGAAGCCACCAGCTTCCGCCGTCTTCCGCACCTCTTTGTCGTCACTGTTCAACGCCTCTTTCGTCTGTGGGTGCTGAGGATCTCGTCCACGTCTGTCCACTACCACCCTTGGTCTCTATCTGCCCCGAAACGACCACCTCCTCAGATAACGGAGGCCACCACCACGCCCCCTGCTCATCAACCGAGGTGTCCACCCTGTCAAGGCAATCTCCACTTGGTTATCCCGCAGGTTCCCATCCGGTCGCTATCTCGAGTACACCTCCGGGACCTCTGAGTTGCCTCATCGCTGCTGCCTCATCTCGCCCATCGCAGGCCCACAGCCATCTTCCCCCAATACCACCAATGGTCGAGTTGCCCCAGGCAGGGGCCATTCCTCATCACCGGCTCCTCGCATCGCCAATGATCGGTTCTCGGACACCATCTGTCCAGTGCCATCCACCTTTTGCGTCGATCCCAAGGGCAGCGGTGAGGAACCAAAGGGGTCGTCGCCCTGAAGCTGCTCGCGGGTCGCTGTTGCAGACTCAGGCTCGAGCGAAGATCCGCGAGCTGCCCTCCCAGATTCGGGTTCGAAGGAGAGCACTTGAATCGGAGCTTCGGATCTGTGCTCTTGCCGCCCTCCGGTTCGGGCCACCTCCTTAATTGGCTACTCACAACAGATATTATTCTCCAGCTTTTTTAGACTTCTTGTTTTTTTCTTGAAAAAAAAAAAAGTCCTCAACAACTTGAATTTGATGAATATTCAGCAACAGGTCTTTAAAATTAATCTTTTTTAGCAGTCAGTTATTTATTTTGATCGAATCATTGAATAAAAAAACTACTTTACGTATTGGCTTGTCAATAGCTTACAAGCTGGATTTCTTCAAAAAAAAAAAAAAGTGAGTACGCTAGAAATCGATATTTCAAATATTTCTGGCTAGCCCTTGAAGAAGGGGTGTTTGGGAAATGAAAAAAAAAGGCACTAGAATCATAACATAAACAAGCAAATGAGCCAGCATATCATACATTCTCATCTGATCCAATGGCTTATAGGATATGATATTGCCCAATTTTCAAGCTGTTGAACTCTCTTGAATAATTATACATATATAGGACAGTTGGAGTTTGGAATAACTATGGCCATGAATAATGAAGGGAACAGTTGGAGTTTAGAATAACTATGGCTATGAATAATGAAGGGAATAGCTAAAGTGCCAAAGCATTTAATTTCTACACCCATATGATTGAGGGATTGAGTTATGTGGGCTTTTGGAGTGTTTAAGTTTAATATGATAAATAGATATACTTCTTTGTTTTTAAAATAGAACAACATGTGAATTGCCAATGTAACATGAATCTTCAATCATCTCCGTAAGCAAACTCCTTGACTCATGACATACAAGAGAAGGTGCTAGCACACATTTTGTAGTTACGACAACCATGAATTCTTGGTAAAATATATCTATGATTTGCTTTGTGCATCCTCCCACTGCAAAATATTTTATTGTTCCATGTGATTATCGCAGTTATATTTAAATTGCTTAAATTTTATGCGTATATGTTTTTTTTTTTTTTGGAATAAACTTCTAAGAAAGTTGAAGTGAGGCTTGCTAAGGTCCCCTGATTTGCAGGTTCATGGCCCTGGTGCGGATATAGATACCCTTTGTGTAGGACCATCGTATGTTAATCGTGAGGTTGGCTATCCTTGTGTATTTTTAATAGGTTTCTGCATATGTGCGTGCATGTATCATGTATGTCTGTATATTGTTTAAGTTCTTGTCAAAAACATATGTATTGTTTAAGATGTTATGTCTGTATAAATATAATATTCCTTCTTGAATGCATGCCTTAGTGTATATTTCCTTGCAAATGACACTGGGAATATGATATTGCAACTTGCATGTTCCATACTCGTAATAACTTTAAAGTGATTGTTGTGTTGATGATCAAGGGGTCTATTTGGTGATCCTGCATCTGTGACATGTTTACGAGAAGCAGTATTTTGGTGTTTAATGTGGTTGCATATGCCCTTTAATGCTATTCTTGGGAGATATTTATGCAAACTGTTTA
Organism: Thalassia testudinum; assembly: GCA_037157565.1. Taxonomy (NCBI): domain Eukaryota; kingdom Viridiplantae; phylum Streptophyta; class Magnoliopsida; order Alismatales; family Hydrocharitaceae; genus Thalassia; species Thalassia testudinum. The sequence goes on along the minus strand of JAZHRO010000022.1, from coordinate 62,234,551 downwards.
TGGCCCCTCATATCTATCTTGATGAATGCCAGACACTATGTTTGGATCTTCAGACCCCCTAAATTGTTCGTTATTGGGTCTCCTTGGCACATGCCATGTTATGTTGTAGGGCATCTAGGGTTTCAATTCCATTTTTTATACTTGCCAAACAGCACCTAAGAAGATATATGCTTCCCTAATAATTTATAGGGATTTTATGTAAATTTCTTTTTTGAAAAAGTAAGGGGCGGTTATCCTATAGATAACCACCCAAATTCATTCCATCTCAGAACAAAATTACATCAGGAATTACAAAATGGACCTTCAAAAACTAATCTGGGAGGAGATAGAGGATACAAAGTTCTCAACATAAGGCCTCTCCCTCCTGAGCACCACCCCATTCCTCCCCAGCCACACTCCTCATAAAATAGCCAAGACCTTTGCTTGATCATGCTTAGAGCGAAAGGTGAAGACTCCGCCACCCGCACTTCCCCTGTGAAAGGAAGATCAAAAGTTAGTGGCGTCCTGGCGGGAGATCCAGCCAATCCCTATGTCCTGCCAAACCTGTGCTACAAACGTGCACTGAAGCAAAAGATGCTGCACATCCTCAACAACCCCCTCACAAAGGGGGCATGATAGATCGTCTGTCTGAGCCCATCTTGCTCTCCACTGCTTCGTCATGATCCTTCATCTTCTCACCAACTAGGCAAAGATCTTCACTTTCAACGGGCATTTCGCCATCCGTATCAGTCTGCAGTCCCGCATGAAGTCAACATCCATATCAGCCTCACCAGTCCTCAACCTGCGGTACACCTTTGCCACCGAGAAGTTTCCCTCCTCCCAATAAAAATCATCAAGGCCTTCGCTTGGCGCCCAACCCACCGACTCCTGCAACAGCCGTGGGAAGTCCTCACATCTCTGATCAGAAAGACCCCCCGGAATTTGGGGCACTAGGATCCGTCCCAGCATTCTCCAACCTTCGTCAAAATATTCACCACATTACTTACTAAGCGAGGAAACCTCTTCCCAATTGTAGAGCTGGCCCCCTGCCAGTCTTCCTACTAGAAATGGAAGGAGTCCCCTACACCGAGCATCGGGTCAAAGAAGCCTCGCACTCTCACAGCTATCGTCGCCAGGCCCATGAGGAAGTGAGATGCTCCAGGGGGAGGGAAGCAGAGAGGTCCCCACGACAAGAAATCACCGTAGCATTGCCGCATAACATCTCCAAGAAGCTCCTGCTCATGCCCTACCAACCTCGCGATCCGTTTCGTGAAAAGGCTGATGTTCTTTCTGTCCACATCTCTGACCCTAAGGCCTCCTCCTGTGTAGGCTTGCACACCTCCTCCCATGCCACCAGCCTTGCCCCCTGCCTGTCGCCCCTGCAGTAGACTAGAAGAAGTCTCTCATCAATCCCGAGACCTTTTTCTCAATCTGGCGCGACAACCGGAAGACCGACAAGAAGTAGGACGGTATAAAGGCCAGAACCGCCTTCACCAAGGTCAGTTGCCCGCCCCTAGACAAAAGTATGGAGGACCACCTTGCCAACCTTCCCTTCATTCTTTCCAGCAACGGGAGCCAATCTTGCAGCCTGAGACGACGGTCCGACAGAGGGAGGCCCAGATACACTAATGGCAAGGAACCCATCTCTGTCTCCAAAGCAGCACCCACCCTCTTTGCCTCCGTGGCGGACAAATTGACCGGAACGAAGTTTGATTTCTAATAGCTAATTCGTAGCCTTGACGCCTCACCAAAGAGTTCTAGTAGGATCCTCAACCTCCTTGCCTCCAACACGGTTCCTTCGACTAGGAAAAGTGTATCATCAGTGTACTGTAGGACCACCACCTCCCTGCCATCACCAAAGTCAAAGCCCCTAAACAGCCCCCTACTGCAAGCTCTGTGTGCCGCCCGTGCAAGTGCATTTGCTGCAAGAACAAAAGGCATGGGCGCAAAAGGGCACCCTTGTCTGACTCCTCTTCTAAGCTGGACTCAACCTCCTGCCGGGTTCCCGTTGATAAGGACTGAAAAGGATGTTATCGTCACACATTTCTTCATTCAATCAATCCAGATCGTAGGGAAACCCCTTTTCCGCAGAGACGCCCACAAGAAGTCCCACTGAACCGAGTCATATGCCTTGCTGAAATCTACCTTCCATAAAAAAGCCTACTTCTCCCTTCTCCACGCTGCCAAGGCTTCCATCGCAATCACAAAATCATCCAGAATTCCTCTCCCTGGAACAAAAGTTGTTTGAACAGGGGAGGCCAAATCCCCCAGAAGGCCCCTCAGTCTATTAGCTAGGACCTTAGCCACAATAAGGTAAACTGCATTAGACAGGATGATCAATCTAAAGTCCTGGATGGCCTCTGCCACAGTAAGGGATTTTATGTAAATGCTCTTGTGAACTTCTGTACATAGTGCCCCTATAAACATCATAGTCATAGTTATGTGCGATCTCATAGGGCTAGTTTACTTGTAGTGTTTGGGAACTTGGGTTATGAAGAGTGGGAGTAGAGTTAACCCCTATTTTTGTTTACTTTACATATGAGGTTAACAATAGTTCCTGTTTACTTCAACAAGTGTTAACCTTAGTGTTAAGTAACCCATGTGGCATTTACCTTGTGATCACACTTGATAAGCCAAATTATGGTGCCATTTCAATAGGTTGAAAGCAATCCATTGAGGAATCAGCCTATTACGAATAGAATTTTTTGAAAACAAACGGTTTACTGCTAGAAAAAGGGAAGGAAGAAAGAACACACACACACCTGATGACAGATAAGACTAAAAAAGAAAATCACACAAGTGTCTGATTTTTGTAGCAATCACAATCAATTATAATGTGGAACAAATTCTAGAACCCACCTTACTTAGGTTCACAAACTGAACAGGGTGATCCTTGTGAACAAGGACGACCTTCCTTTGCACCGTATTCCTCAATGCCCAGACAAGAATGGAATCACTCTTCTTGAATTCCCCCTTCACTGCCACGTAGACCTTATCATCTGTGCCACCTTCCCCACCAATAGAGCCTCATCCTCTTTGATTCCTCCTCTCTGAAGCATTACCACCCCAAACAGACCTCGCATTCTCCTCAACACCCCTCTTCCAAGTGTCGGCATTCCCCCAACAAGGTGGCAACTTTGGGGCCAGAATGAAGGAAAACCCAGATGGCCCCTTGAGGGTAGACTTGCTGCGACATTGGCATGGAGCAGCAATGAAGCAACATGCACAGCATCGGGTGAGTGGATGATTTGTTTGATTGTGAGAGGAGCACGAGATTCTTTGCAAGGATGGAGTGAGGTGGGAAGGGAAGGTGAAGGAAAAGTTGTGTTGCGGGAAGGGTATCGGTTGGGAGGGGCATTGAGTGGGACTGGGGTTGTCAGATGGGTTTTGGGCTGGGGAGATAATATGGGTTCTGCTAACACCAAAGGGAACTTATCTCAGTACAACCCGTGTTTGGGTGTGGGGGGTTAAGCCACAAAGTAAATAGGGGTTAACTCCCCTTTTGGAGTGTTAACCTTCCAAGTAAACTAGCCCATAAAGATTCTATATTGGACAGCGTATACTACTAGATTTGTTTTAGATTAGAGGTTGGGTAAAACTTGACTAAAAGGTTGATTAGTTGACATCTTAAATCACATTCAAAGGACAAGGCTGGATCATGACTATTAAAAGACTCCTCTCTTCCCCCAACCGACTCATCCTTATTGGCTCTTCCCCTCCTCCTCGACTTTTGAACACCCCCCCCCCTTCCCTCGCTGTCTCTCTCTGTCTTTTTTTTGTCTTCCTCATCTCTTATACCTCCTCCATCACAACCATGGTTTCCTCTGTTCGCCTCTTTTATTCTCTTCCTCTGTCCTCCTCCAACCTGACCTTTAACCTTTTGTATCCTTTCACTCCTCCCCTCCTTCAGCCCCTTGCTTTCCTCCTCTTCTCCCCCCACAGATACTACTCCTTTGCCCTCTCTCCTCAACCTCATCTTTCAAAATTAAGCCAAATCCAAATCCAAGCCATCACCTCCACTTCCCTTTCATATCCCATTGCCCAACACCAATCCAACTAATTGCCTTTATTGTAGAGACTTGCCAAGCTCCGTAGAACTGCATTCACTTGTTAACAGTGTAGTGATCCACACCACCATCCCTTCCAATCATGTCACCATAGTTCAAGCCAATCTTTGATAAATGTGCTGCAAGGCTTCCATTGGCACTGTAGCATTTGATGCCTCCTGACATCACAGGCATGGTTTGAATTCTCTGGTTGCCACTGGCATCCAAGAGGTCATGGGATCACATCCCATGCCCAAGATATTAACCTTCTCAAAAAAAAAAAAAAAATCTCTGGTTGCCACCATCGGCTCCTCCAAATTCATGAGAAAGGGCAAGGCCCTAAGAACCAAAGCTGCCATAGGCAACTGAGATGGGTTAGAGGAAGAGGTGGTTGAATGGAAGAATAGGAAGGGTTGGAGGGAGAGTAGTTTAGGGGGACATGAGGCTATCCAGGTGTTAAGTTGGCTGGATTGGAGGGGAGTAATGGTAATATATTGTAAACTAGAATATAATTGGGCAAAAAGATCCATTATTAATGTTCTCAGTTTACTTAATGATTGTTTTAACAGAACCAAACGTGATTGCATTCTTGATTGACAATGTAATTTTGTAGGGGTGGTCACGTAATTGCTTTTGGGCTTACTGGTGAAGGCTTATAGAGACATTTTTTAAACACCCTGATCCAGAAGCATCTAAACAAATCATTTAACAGTAGCACCTGCAAGATTGCAAAAACTGGTGCTCATTATTTAGTTAGTGAGGCCTTTAGTTAAGGAGTATATGGCATGCAGGGGCATACTTGGGGACTAATTATTCCTGATATGGTGATAAATTCATAGGGCACGGTTAAATATGTAAAACTCATATACTTCAGTGGTAACATGAAGTGAAGACATGAAATGGATATAGATATTCATATTGGAAAAGAAAGATAATAAATGGCACTAAAATCTTCATGTGAAAACCTTTGGTCAACTGATTAATTGGTTCGATTACCTTGGTTGGCTGATTATCCCTACCCGGTTTGGTGAAGTGACCAACTAAGATTACATTGCCCATTAAGCTTTTTTTTACAAGCTTATGTACTTGAATCAATCTTCCTTGCATGTTTAATCACTTTCCTCTCTATTGTCTTGGTTATAGGCTCTCTTTTAACAGTTTAACATTTGTGAAAAAACTGTACTGATGTTTGTCATTTCTTGATGAGATTATTTAGGGTATTTGATCTATGGGGACCTCACATTCGAAAGAGGGAACTCTTGCTTAGTCTCTTAGCAAGTGCAATCCTCTAACATAGTATTTTGTATACTGACATGACATAACTTGATGGTTCTTAATGATTGAAGAAGGTGACATTCACAAATATGCATACTTGGTTTATATGTACCAAAATAATATAACTTTACAGCTCTTAATGGACAAAGTTGATGTTTCTCTAGGAATTTAGTGGTCTTTCTTTCTACATGGCTGCAAGAAGTCGTTTCCAAAACCTGAAAGATTTCCTGTTTATGCGTCTTTTGTATGGTCTGGAGCTTGTATCTAAGGTCTTTTTGAAATCTTTGCCAAAAAAGAAGGATGCCTAATTGAGGGTTTTTACACTAGTTTTGACCTCAATTTTTGTGGTGGGTGTGGAAAATTGAGGCATTTTCGGCTATCTGACTATGATCTGGGGTGTTAATTGGTTGCTTTATTCTTTGGGTGCTTCATGGAGCTTGGCGAATTATCCCTGAACTTCTGTGTGGCACTGCCATTACCATGTCTGTCTTGATAATCTAATTGCACGGTAGTTAGGTATCATTATAAATGGCAATTAAAACAGTTACATGCCAGCATGTCCAGGGCTCCTAAAATGGTTGCACTTTTAAGTTGGACAACCGATAGCTGACCTTTATAGGTCTTGATGTTAGGGCATAATTTTCTTTTCCTAGAAATCGGAAGATAGCTTTTTCTAAGAGAGCATGTTTTGTGATGCATGATTGGAAAATATCACCAATGGGTCTTTAGCAAGGGATGAGATGTAGCTTGCACCAATAATTGACTCCTGGAATTGGATAATTCTCCAAGGGTTGTTTACGTTAACAATGAAGTTGGGAGACATCAAGCCAATTAAAAGATATCATGCTAATTTTATCTTAGTGTCTCTTCAAAAGTAGTGTCATTGGCTGGTTGAAGATGTTTACTCTGGCGACAAGTTGAAGTCTTGGAAGGAATTTTTTATTCTTGCAGTTGATTCTTATGGGATCTCGACCACTTTTCTTGAAGGAATATCTTTGACTGTGGTTAATTTCATGAAAAGGAATCTAAATAAATTCCTTTGGGAATTGAAAAAGGTGGAGAGCACTTTAGGTAAGGAAGGCAGTTTGTGGTTGAGACAGTCTTTAAAAGTCTCACCTGAGACGTGTAGAATTTTAACTATCAAAGGTGAACATGTTAAAAAAATAGTTTGGACACATAAGGTAATTTTGATCAGACTATACTCACAAAGGAATTTTTACATAAATACTCTTGTAAGTTATGACTTTGTAGAAGCTGGCAACTTTTCATGCATACCCTTTAGTTAAGCTCCATCAAAAATTCCTTCACGAAATTCATTGTTTGAAACAACAAGAACTTGGAATCATTGAAATCCATATATTGGGAAGCATAGGATCACAGCAAGTGGTCTCTGGTTGGAATGAAGTCCAGTTGGAGGAAAAGGAAGATTAGGTAACAAGAAGCAACAGTTTTTTCTGCCATTTTCCCCTACCTGGTAGCACGTGGACCTTGGATCAACTCTAGGATGTATGTTAAGCCTGGTACAATTGGGATTAATTCATCTTGGTCAACCTGTAAGGTAAAAGTGATGCAGGGACATACATTGGAAATAACTTTTTTGGGGCATATGAGGCATATCGGAATTATGTTATGAAAGCATTTCTGCATAATAATGTAATTCCTAGAAATTGGCTTGCTCACTCGATGATGCAACTCCTAGAAATTGGCCACTCTCTTGGTTTTTACTTGGAGATTTTTGGACATTTATCTGTGTCTTATTTCTTTACTTGAAATGTTCCATGTAAACTGTATGAGTTTTGTATACCATCTTTTTTTTTTAATTTATCAATTTATTTACTAGTATGATAATGTTAACTAAATATTTGGACTTAGATATTAAAAAATACATTCTCTCAAAGAAAAATATGTTAGAAGATACAACTCAGTTATTACCTGATTACTCTCCTGCATGCCATGTACTCTTTAATTAGTTACCTCACTAACTGAATACAAGTGCCAATTTTTTGCAACTTACTAATGTTTAGTAGTTAGGATAGTTTAGTGGGGATGTATGATAAGCTAGATGAAACGATAGTTACAATTCTAATTGCAAATAGGTATATCTCATAAGGAGGCATTAATTCTAAGCATTGTCTTCCGAACAATATGTAAGTTCATCTTAAGTCATTAGAAAAGGTATTGAACATTCTTTTGCCTCATACTTTACATACATTTGACTTTTGCCAGGAAGACTTTTTCATCATTCTACATGACATTCTTGCTGATATGGAAGAAGTGACAGAGTTGCAACCTGTTCCAGATGCTCATGTTCCAGTAATGAAACTTAAGTTTCGAGGAGTATCTATAGATCTTCTTTATGCAAGCGTTTCACTCTTGGTTGTTCCAGAAGTAAGTTAATGGAATACTTTTTATCATATTTTAGTGTTCTATCTGTGTCTCTAGTTCGGGAAATTCCGCATATATACTGAGACCATATTTTGATCTTAACACTTTATGGGAATCTGCTTCTCTGAAAGATTTTGATGTTTTTTTTGGGGAAGCAGGGGATTAAACAAATTACACCACTGAGAAGTCACATTTGCTTTGATTTGTCTGGCTTAAGATAATTTAAATATCTTTTTTGAGAACCAAACTAAACGCAGATTTTAGGATGTATTTAACTGGAAATCTTATTGAATTTAATTGGATTCTTTAAAGATAGCCAACCATGAGGGAGATCTATACAGAATTATTCCAATTGCCCAAAAATTTTAATAGGTTTATGGAGGATAATGTAGAGAACTATAATAAAGGTTTTTGGAATCTTCTTCTATCCGTAAGTCACATCCACGTTACAGTGTATTCTGTTTATTACATGGTTAGTGAGCTGAAGCTGAACTGTGATGTTTGGCTGATCTCAAGCCTCAAATGAGAATGGCAATAAGCAAACCTGTGAACACCGGGTTTAACGATAACCATCAGCCTTCTTACTTGCCGCCCCACCCCCCCTCCAAATAAAAAAAAAGGTCAACCTTCTTCTTCAACACATTGTAGTACATTTTCTTCAGTGTGGAGTCATTGATATTTACCCATTTATGCTTATAATAGTTTGACCCGAACTTTATCCCCGGCCAGCTGTAATACAAATGGAATGTTATGTAGTTATCTGTAATGGATGTCCTTATGATGACTATGTAAAAATTTTCTCACAGTGGAAAGCTGTGACGGGGTTTCTATCTGAAACATGCAACATAATATATAATGTAGCTATTTGGTGTCTTTCTGACCTTACCAGAGATCAAGTTTTTATGTGTATTTTTTGCATTGATTCATGTATCAACAGAATGAAATATATGCTTCTGATTACAAAAAATGAATGCTTTCTTCCATTGAATAGTCCCTTTGTTTATTGTTGACAAGCAATATTCGAGAAAGGGTAGGTAATATTTATGTGGACAGAATTGCAAGACCCGGACTTTGTCAACCTGTTGAAGTGGCTGAAGGACTGTCTGGTGCTTATGTTGTTAAAATTTGGCTAGGCAGATACCAGAAGGCGTTATCATAGATGAGCTGGAGCCTGTATAGGTGGTTGCTTATATACCTGCAATACGGCTTGCAAGTTTAAGGCACAGGGGTTTTAGCCTCATAGTTATCTTGCCCAAGTGCTGATTTTGTTTAATGCGTGAAAAAGTGAGACTTAATGAGTCAAGGCAAGGAGTAAGCCTCAAGGTGTAAGCATCATTTTCTGGGGAAAAAATTTCAATTAGACATAAGTATGTGCTTTCAAAATGATAGTAATGAGACAGACACAAAAAATTGTTGCTAGTACCATCTATTCTTTTTCCATTAGTAAATTTCAGTCAGTATGTCAAACATGTGTGTTGGCCATATTGTAATCTTATCCTGCAACTCCCCGAAGGTGATTAGCCATCCATTATCATTTTTTACCAAGTTTAAATTGAAATGGGATAATATTTATTTTCTCATGAATTTAAAGGATATGGTGTTTTCAAAACATTTCTTCAGGTATGTGGAACTAATGAGTTGGTAAGCTGTAATTGTCTCCAACTCATATTCATGGCTGTATTGATTCAGATAATATTCTAATCATGCCTTGTGAATGTATGTATCAGTTACTGACATGGAGTGTTGGGGTTCTTGAATGGTTTGACGTTTGACTTGTTCTGTCTCTGCAAATTCTGGATTCATAGTTAAGACAAACCAAAGGCAATTTCTTGTTTGGGATTATTTGGTTAATGAGTCAAGCTAAAAACAAGTACGTTTCATAGGGTTTGATAAACTCACATTTAGTAATGCCATTGTTTTTTACAATGTTGTCAAGGTGCTCACCTAGAGGTTGAGGCGAGGCGAGTGGAGGTGGAGAGGGGAGGCGCAATAGAGGAGAGTGGAGGTGGAGAGGGGAGGATGTGAGGAGCATTACAACGGTTCAGGCGTTGAGCATCACATCGGCCTTCACGGTGGATGAGGTGAGGGAGACAGTGTGGGGTCATAATGCGGAAGGGTGCCCTGATCTAGATGGTTTCCCATTCGTCTTTTGCAAGGAATTCTGGTCTATGGTTGAGGTTGAGATCATGCTATTGATGGAGTTTGCGGCTGGAAATAGGGGGTTTGATAAGTTGAACAAGTTCTACCTTTTCCTATTACCTAAGAAGGAAGGGGCAGAGGCAATTGTGGACTTCCGACCTATTGCCCTGTTGAACGCTGTCTACCTTGTTGTCGCCAAGGTCCTGGCTAACAGACTCTGTATCCTTTTGAATGATCTGATTTCGCCTATGCAGACAGCTTTCGTTCTAGGGAGAGGAATCCTGGATGGTTTTGTTGTCATTTTGGAGGCTCTTGCTGCTTGGAGGAGGCAGAAGAGGAAAGCCTTTTTGTGAAAGGTTGATTTTAGCAAAGCTTACGACTTCGTGCAGTGGGGTTTTCTCTGGACCTTCCTGGTGAGGAGGGGGTTCCCTTAGACCTGGATTGATTGGATGAAAAGATGTGTTTCTACAACATCCTTCTCATTCTTGATTAATGGGAATCCTACAGGAGGTTGGGTGCAACCTAGGAGGGGTGTTAGGCAGGGTTGCCCTCTCGCCCCTATGTTTTTTGTATTGGCGGTAGATGCCCTTGCACGAGTGACTCACAAGTCTTGTGCTAGGGAGCTGATTAAAGGTTTTGTGGCTGGTAATGGGAGAGAGATCCTGATTTTGCAGTATGTTGACGACACCTTATTTCTAGTTGAGAGGTTAGCTCTGAAGGCTAGGAGGATGAGGATTCCGCTGGAGCTCTTTGGTGAAGCATCGGGACTGCGGATTAACTATTAGAAGTGAAGCTTTGTCCCTCTCAACATGTCGGGCGAGGAGGTGGAGGCAGTTACTGGTGCACTTGGGATAGATGTAGGTGGTTTGCTGCTATTATACCTGGGGTTGCCCTTGTTTGATCATCGTCTCAGGATGCAGGATTGGATACCATTGCTTGATAGGATGGAGAGGAGGTTAGTGGGTTGTTCGTCCAAACTATTATCAAGGGGAGGGAGGTTGACCTTGGTGTAGGCGGTGTTGTCTTCTGTACTAGTGTGCTTCCTTTCCATGTTCAAGGGGCCTTGGTAGATAGAGAAGATCACGGGGTTGATGAGAGACTTATTCTGGTCTAATGTGGGGACAATAGGGAAGGGGACGAGGCTGGTGGCTTGGGAGGAGATTTGTTGACCGGTACAGGAGGGGGGACTGGGAGTGAGGGATGTGGAGAGAGTTAACTTGAGCCTTCTTGTGAAGTGGATCACTAGGCTGGTGGGACGGGAGCAGGGTCTTTTTGGTGATGTTCTACGGCAGTGTTATGGTTCCTTCCACTCGTGGGGACTGTTGGAGAATCTTCCTCTAGGGGCTTCTTACTCTCAGAGTCTTGGCGGTAGTGGCATTGAAGGTGCGGTCCTTCTTCACCCTTATCCTTGGGGAGGGTGATGCATTCTAGTTCTGGTCCGATAATTGGCAAGGGGTTGGAACTAGCCTCTGCGATAGGTATCCCAGCCTTTTTATGAGAGCGGTGGATCCGGTGTCTACTGAGGGAAGCTGCTGGGATAGAGCCTGGTGTCCGACCTTTTAGGGAGGTCTCTCGGACCAAAGGTTTGTTGAGTTCCAACAGATGCTTCAGGAGTTGCAGGGCTGGGCACCAGAGGTGGGGAGCGACGCCTATTATTGGGAAGAAGGGGAGTTTGTTGTTGCGAAGGCATTTCACATATTGGGTATTGTCTCACAGATTGAAGATGCTGATCTCTTGAGAGACTGCAGATTGTTCTGGTTGGCGGACTGCCCCCTGAAAGTCAAGATATTTTCTTGGCTTTTATGGAGGGGAAGAATTGTGACAAAGATGTGGAGGGCGAGGTGGGTTCAAACAGATGATGTGAGATGCTCTCTTTGTGATGGGCCAGATGAGGATATACAACACATCTTCTTCCAACGTCCATTCGCTGCACAGGTCTGGCGGAGATTGGGAATCGACTGGATAGATACCCAGGACACGGTCAGCTTCTGGTCGTCGTTTCGGAGAGGAAATTTCCATAGAGGAAACACTTTTCGATCTAAGAGGGACAGAGCCAAGGTGTGGGTAGCCTTGTGGGGTATTTGGTTGGGGAGGAATGGTGTGGTGTTCAGGGGCGAAAGATCCTATGCGGAGAATTTCGTCTCTTCCAATTCTTCTCAGGTGGTGTTTTGGGAGTCCACTTTGTAAACAATGATGTAACTTTTGATGGCATGATAGAATGATTTTGGTGGTTATCATATGGATAATCGCTCTTTTGCTTTTCGAAAAAAAAAAACTTGGGTTGGATTGTCAGCTTGTCAACTCGAATCAAGAAAGTGGAGTTGAATGGACCTGTCATTTTTGGAGCAGTTTTGTCCGACTCTGAGAACTATTGAGTGTTAACCACCACAAAGGTCCTCGGTTCACTCCTTTGACGACCCTAGACCTCGCACCCTTCTCCCTCCCCCTCATGAATGCTACATAGAACTGTGGAATGAATGAGCATGTTCTCTTTAGTCTCTCCATGGCTAGACCAATAATGCACAAGCTCTACATAAGTGTGATAATAGGATGATGTTCTTAAGTTGCAAAATTGTGATGGGGCAGAGAGAATGAATGAGCACCATGTTGGTATCCAAGCTAGGGCAATGATCTTTCTTTGTTCCTTTACACATTAGAAATAGTTGAAAGATATGAGAAATCTGCTTCATTAGCTTAACCCTAATCCTTATTATATAGAGGATTGGGAACAATTACAAACATATCCTTGGACAAAGCATAAAAATAAAATAACTTAACACAAGGTATTAGTACTTAAGCCCCATTCTTTCATCGAAGCAAGCCCTTGTAGCATGGCACTTCATACTGCGGAAAGCTCCCTTCCCATCTCTTATTTGGGACTAGGCAAACATCTATGTAGGAATGGAAGCCTTTGATTGAAAGGCTGGGGCAGAGACTTGCGGATGGGCATCTAAGATTTTTCTAAAGGTGGAGGATCAGTGTCAGTAAAAGTAGTGTTAGCCTCCATGCCTTCTTATTTCACCTCCGTTTTGAGAATGCCATTGATGATTGAAAGGAAGATTGCAGGTCTGATGAAAGATTTCTTCTAAATTAACTAAGGCTCCACTAAGTGAGGTGCTAGAATGGTTGCTTGGGAAGAGATATGTAGGCCAATTAAAGAAGGGGGATTAGGAGTGAGACTTAAGGAAGATGAATGACAATTTTTTGGCAAAGTGGATTGCTAGAATCCTAGAGCACAAATGAGATTTATTGGGGAGGTCTTTGGAGTCCTACCATGAAACTATGAGGTGCTGGAACCTGCTGGCCTTGCCTCAAAACACATCTCATCTCATCAAAGATCTATCTTTAATACTGCCTAAGATATAGACCTTTATCTCCCCTCATGTAGGTATGGGTGATTCGTTTCTATTCTAGCAGGATGATTGGATGGGACAAGGGAAGTTGAGAGATCAGGTCCCAAGACTTTTTGCTTTGGTTGCAGATGAGGCAAAAGTGTCAAATTGTTGGGAGGGGGTTGGAATCCTACTTTTGTGTGGAACCTTTTTGACCAAAGAATTCAAGAACTCCATTCTATGTTTCACAGACTTCAAGGATATCAGCCAAAGGCTGGTGTAGATGCTTTCTTGTGGGATGATGGAGATTTCTTGGTCAAATTGGCCTATTAGAGACTTGATGAGGTTGGAACGGGGCTGGATCTTGACTTTTTAAGCGATTGCAGACAAATTAGTCTGCTGCCTGGCCTTTGAAGGTAAAAATTTTTGCTTGGCAACTTAGAAAAGGAAGATTGATGACAAAAGTATGGAGAGGTAGGTGGGTGGAGGGGACGAATAAGACTTGCTCTCTCTGCAATGCATCGGATGAGGATATAGAGCATCTGTTCTTTGGATGCCATTTCTTTGCCCAAGTCTGGAGCCATTTCCGTTTTCCATGGATATTCCACTCTTCTGTGTCAGATTTTTGGAGATCTTTCAGGATTGGCAATCATGATGGAGGACATCTTTCCTTTAGGACTAAGAAGGAAAAGGCTAAAGTTCTGGTGATACTCTAGGGAATATGGCTTAGAAGGAATGTGGCAATCTTAAAGGGGCAGCATCCTTATCTTGAGAATTTTATTTCTTGTATTTCTACTTTAGCAAGTTTTTGGTCTAATATTATGTAGTGTTGGCCGTTGCTTTTGGCCTTTGATTAATAGATCTTCTGGGTGGTTAACGTTTGGATAACCACCCTTCTTCCTTTCAAAAAAAAAGAAAAAGATCCAGGTCTGGCTTTTTTGTCCTCCCCTGTCTGATTCCCTGATTCTGTTTTTCAGGTCTCACTGCATCAGGGATCCCTGGTGTTTGGGTCTGTATTTTGCAGTCTGGGTTCACATCAGCAGCAGCAAGATCAACGCCAGCTTCTGGATTGACTGGAATTGAGGGGTGATCCCAGTCAGATCGATAGGGGCCAGGTTTGGGCAGATGAAGAGGCCTCTGCCAATGTTGGCTTTGGGGCAATGATGGTGGAAAATCCTGTAGCTGCTGCTGCATATGGTTTGTCTGAATAGGACGAAGGTGTGGTGGGTGATGTTGGTTCAAACATTGTGGTGCAACAGATGGCACATGTTCCAGATGTGCAGAGGGAGGCCAGCAGCAATCTACTGAGGCACACGTCTTCTTCTAGCAGCGGATTGAGGTCGACGAAATTAGTGCAAGTGCAAAAACAATTGCTTTTCAGTGCTTGTTGCAAGCAAAAATTGATAAAAAAGGAAATCTATGACACAAGAACAATCCAAGGATGATAGTCCGTCTGATGATAGTGATCGAAGGGTGGCTGATGTGGTGAAAGTGAAGGTCAGTCGGGGAGGGGGGGGGAGTCGTATGTCTTCATCTGGTTGGTGCTCTTTCTTAGAATGTTCAAGGCCTTCGCGATGGGGCAAGAAGGTACTTGGAGTACTGGTAGAATGAAAGGCGGATTTTGTTTTGCCACAAGAAACATGCCTTGAGAAGATAGGTGTATAGTTGAAGAGCTCAATTTGTGGTGATCAATATACAGATTTGGTGGATGTCAAGCCTGTTGGGAGACTGGGGGTTTTCTGATGATGTGGAACAATGATTCTTTTCAAATGACGTCGTCATAGTTAGCTTCACGGTGATTACTTGTTCTTTTACCAAGCATTTGGATGGCTTTGTGTGGACTATTTCATGTGTCTATGGGCCCTGTGATGTGGCTTCTAGATTTGGACTTTGGGAGGAGATTGAATAGGCCTTTGTCTTTGCAGAGGGTAGACCGTGGTTAGTGGGAGGAGATTTTAATGTCACCTTGCAGTCTGGGGACAGGCCCGACGAGAGGACTGATAGACCTACTGCTGATTTTGGAAGGGTGGTTGATGAACTGAAGTTGTTTGATCTCCCCATATTAGGTGTGACCTACACTTGGAGGAATGGATCAGATTCTATGACTACCGGTCACAATTGGTTCTATTAAGCTTGATCGTAGAACCGAAAAATAGGTTCTTGTAGACTCCCGTCTCCACTGATTCCGATATCACCTTAGCCAAATCTAAAGGAGCCATCATTTACATGAACTGGAACCTCTAAATCACTAAAAAACTCCTGAAAATGGATTCTCTGCCATGAAATCAGAGTACACAACGGAAATTACATCGAATATAGGTGAAAAACACTTCTGTTGGAGCAACCTCTCACCGACGGCAAGGGAGCCTTCCGGCAACCACCCCCAAGTGTTGCCGGCGACCGGTGGTCGCAATTAGCCTAAAATGTTTGACTGGGATGGTGGTGCCACCGGATCTGGCTGGCGGCAGCCACTGGTGGCTGGCGAGGGCCGATGGCGGCAATGGCAGTGTGGTCGCTGAAGGATGGCTGCTGGTGGGTGCTCTGGCAAGTTGGCTTGTGATCGGAGGTAAAAAAACCTCGTTTCCTTGTTCTTCTAGGGTTGGAAACTAGGGTTTTTGTTGCCTTTTTTTTGTTTTTTTTTATTTGGTGGAGAAAAAAGGGGTATGAGGATCAAGGGGATATCATCAAGCATTGGCCTAGGACCATTGGTTTGACACCAAGTTGAAAGAAATGAGGAATCTATTTCATTAGCTTAACCCTAATCCTCATTATATAGGGTATTGGGAACAAGTACAAACATGTGTTTAGACAAAACACAAATAGCAAAAATATAACAACCTAACACAAGGTCCTAGAACTCAATAGAAATCATTTAATCAGTATGTGGATCAAATAAATGCACGGAAGATTTCATTGAATCCGGCCAACAGTTCTATGGTTTTGTCTCTCTCTGACTTTGGTTCTTTATCAGAGACAATGCATTGAGCAACAAGTGTCTTGACTTCACCACTGCAACCTAGTCGAGTGTTAATTTTGAGACCCAGAGAATGACAAAGACATGATGCCGCTATCATTTAATATAGTTGAAGGTAATGCTGTAGAATTCAATTGAAACTTTGTGTGGACTCTGGAGTACTGTAGCTTTGGTGCTTAGGATGCTGGCTTTTAATGTTTTGTATATTTTTTAATGGGTGGGAAAATGATGGCTACTTGAGATTTGGTGGATGGCAAAGACTTGTAAGATCTTGTGTATTGGAACCATGATAAGCGATACTTGACTGGGTTTACTCTGTAGATCAGATTATGGATCCTGAAGCAGTCACAATTAGGTAGTTAGGACTATGACTCGGGCATTCTGTTGCTAGAACTTGGAAATTAGAATTCAGGATTTGAAGAAGAGTAGAGAAAACTTAAGAATTTTGTAAATTATATGTCCAAAAGTCTGATGTGCAAACCACTGGAGGTCTGTCAGAAAGGTGGGTATTCTTCTATAGTGCATTTGGATGGAGAGCAACGGCGCTACCTTTTGAAGGGAGAATTTTTTTTTGGAGGGTGTTAACCATATGTACAGTCTCCCCTTAATGAATGCACGGAGGATTAGCATTCCTTGTTAATCCCTTCTTTACTTAAGAAAAAGTCTGATATCCATTCTTTCTGTATATTGATTATGTAGAATCAAATTATGTGTCAAAATAACAAATTTATGTGACGGATAATTTAAATTTATGTGATAGTGGTTTAGTGTTGATTTCCTCAACTGTATAGCCTATCAGTAGCTATACAATGTCGCCCTCTTCTTTTCAAATTTGTTGTGCATGTTTTTGGTTCTTAAATGAAGCTGTCTGTTCTTTCGCCTTATGGGAAGTCTGAACTCTGTGCATACCTGGAGTGACATGGATGTGGATTGCATCTAATCTTGTTACGTGAACAAATCTGTACCTTTCCACGGAATACTGTCCTGGAGGAAGTTCTCACTTGTTTAGGTAACATAGGCTGCTTCACTGATTTCGACATGTTATGCTTTCCTTAGACTAACTCATTTGGCAGGACTTGGACATCTCTGAAGGCTCTATCCTTTATGACATTGATGAGCAAACTGTACGTAGCCTTAATGGCTGTAGGGTAGCGGATCAAATTCTTCGCCTTGTTCCAAATGTTGAGGTCAATGTTGCTTGAAGATTTAGGTTATGTTACATATTTTATCTTTTTCCCTCTTCTAAACTTTTATTTCAATTTGTAGCATTTCCGGACTACTTTGCGCTGCTTAAAATTGTGGGCAAAAAGGCGTGGAGTCTATTCCAATGTAAGTTATTGGGCATACCAGCTAGTTGCCTTATTGTTTGGCTTTTGAAATCAACTCATCTGGATCGCTGTTCAGGTAACTGGGTTTCTTGGTGGAGTTAATTGGGCCATATTGGTTGCTCGTGTCTGTCAGCTTTACCCTAATGCAGTGCCTAGTATGCTTGTCTCTCGTTTCTTCAGAGTCTATACACAGTGGCGTTGGCCAAATCCGGTCATGTTACGTCCAATAGAAGAGGATGACCTTGGATTTCCTGTTTGGGATCCACGTAAAAACCCTCGTGACAGAACTCATCACATGCCGATTATTACACCAGCATACCCATGCATGAACTCTAGCTACAATGTATCAACAAGCACACTTAGGGTAATAATGGAGCAATTTCAGATTGGCAACAAGATATGTGAGGTTGTAATGACTATCTTATCTATTTTGTTCTTACGATCGAATCATGTAAAATGCTTGTTTATTTTGGCTGTCTGTTGTATGTTTTCCAGGAGATTGAGTTGAACAAAAGTTCATGGTCCTCTCTTTTTGAATCATATAATTTCTTCGAATCATACAAGAATTACCTGCAAATTGACATCCTGGCAGCTGATGCAGATGACTTGCGTAATTGGAAAGGATGGGTGGAATCTCGCTTACGCCAGCTGACTTTGAAGGTAACTCTTGTACTGAAGTTGGTTCTTTTGAAGCTAAAGAATTGATATTATGTACATGCTTAGCATCTATTTTCTTTTGGCATTAGAGTCAGGTGTTCAGTTCACTGTCTATATCTTTTATAAGACCCATTTCTATTTCAATTTCTTGTGCAATTATTATCCCTTGAAATGATAAAGTAGTTTCATTTTTTTTTTTTTTTCAACAGATAGAACGTGACACGTTTGGAATGTTACAATGCCATCCTTACCCAAATGAGTATGTGGATCCTTCTAAACCGTGTGCACACTGCACCTTCTTTATGGGCTTGCAGAGAAAGCAGGGGGTAAAAATCCAAGAAGGCCAACAGTTTGACATACGTGGAACTGTAGATGAATTCAGGAATTCCGTCAATATGTACATGTTCTGGAGACCTGGTATGGAAATATGTGTTTCACATGTTCGTAGAAAGCAGATTCCCTTGTATGTTTTTCCTGAAGGCTACAAACATCCTCGGACGTCAAGATCTTCTGGTCAGCAATTGCATGGAAAATCTTCTGGTGAAGAGTTAGCAGCAGCTGATCATGGTACCTCTGTAGATTCGCAGAAGGAAAAATGTCACATAGATCACCGAACATCAGTAGATAGTCAATCAGAATCAGTGTCAGTCAGTCCAAGTGACCAGAAATCTCCATTATTGGAATCTAGCTCCTCCTTTATGCAGTCTGTTAGTCTTGAAGCAGATGGAAGTATTTTAAAAACCTCGACCTTCGATTCAGGATCCTTGAATAACTCACTACCAGGTTCTCTTTCTGAGGAAAAATTGTCTTCAAGCTGCATGGATATCATTGAAGCTGAGAAGGATGGTAGGCAGCCGAAGAGAAAGTTTGTTTCTGAGGAAACTGAGACAAAAAAAGAGAGACCAGAAAAGTGCACATTGAGCAGTCCTAATGAACAAAACAGATTACTGGCATCGGTGTGTAAGCAAAGCAATTGTGACAGATGTTTGCTAAGACCAGATGGGATGACTGGAACACCTGACATTTTATTTTTCTCACAATGTAGGGTGCAGAAGCTGGTCTTGTTAGACGATGGTCTGATTTAAATAGCATTAATGGTTCAGAAAGGGAAGCACAAGCTTTGAATGAGGAGACAGTTCAGAGTCTACAGACTGGGGTTAAATCTGTCTCTGGCAACTCTGATAGTTCAGGTGAGAACAAAGTTCTAACAAGGCATTCTTCAGATCTTCTAAAAGAGTAAGAATATTGGAGGTCACAACTAACAGCCAATGCTTAAAGGGTAGTTGAAATTACTCTTGAGCATGCTTTTTAGAGAGTTGTACTCAAACCAGTTTCAAAAATGCCATGGCAGAAGACCTGGAGGTCCTGCTTCTCAAACCTTATATTGCTATATATCTTTCCTTGTTTGTTTCCTTTCTCTTTCTTCAGGTCAAGTTTGCAAATGATTTGCCGTTCCACAGCCTTTGCTGGATTCCAGGATCCATCAAATGGCATTGCAGAAGATATAGAGAGGTCTTTGCTGTTCCCCTGCCTTTTCATGCTGGATCGTTTTTCAAATTGGAAAGGGAGGCTTCTCCTAGATAGCTTTTCAGCCTACTTGCTGCACCCATGTCCTTGCAAAAGATCCAGTCTTGAGCTTTTCTCCATTTTGGAATATCATTTGACTTGAAATCTCTTTTAACTGAATTTCTGAATTTTACTGACCACCTTCTTTTTTCTTTGTTTTTCCTTGGGGAACGTGAAGCCAACTATTGTGCATGGGGAAGACAGTGAAAGCTCATGTGGTTTCTGATGCTGGTGATCATTAAGATCAATCAAAGGCAGGGCTTTATCAACCTTAATTTCATTTCGGTAAAGTTTTATGCTTTCTTATCTTTATACTGTCCTATTTTTGTTTTTTCCCCTCTTCCTGCTTTTAGCAGGTTTGCTTAGCAGCATCGTAGTAGTGGAGATGCAGTTGACATAGGAGCAGAGTAGCAGGTTTACTTGGCATGACAGAAAGGTGAAAGGATTTGCTTTGACTGAGAATTACTGCTCCAAGTTCTGAGGTGCGACTATTTGGGATGGGGAGTTTGTTAGCGGCTGATAATTACTTTGGTAAGACTGAAGTGTGTTAAACAGTGGAGAGCTGGCATGTGAGGGGCCAGTAATTTACAGACTTACTGCTGATTGATGTAGTCGTCATGGTGTGGGACGATGTGTTGTAAAAGTTATGTGTATACTAGTTTCATTGGGAGCCATAGGTCTTATGCTAGGGGGATGCTCAGCAGTGACTTGTATTTGTACTCAATCCCAGACCTGAAGAAGGTTTAAGGTTCCTTAAACTCCTTAGTTCAGTATTTGACTCTATCTAGCTGTTTATGGTTGCAATTTGCAGGGTGATATCTGATGCCCTGATTGGCTGGAGACGTGCAATGTTCATTGGTCACTATGACTCTGTGAATGTGTATGTGATGCACTCGTGTATGCTGTTTCTTCGTTTATAGGGTTGGTCATTCGACAAGCAATTAGCTTTTTCAAAGTGCTGCAATATTCTTGGCGGTCAAAGTTCAGATGGATGCTTGCCGATAGGATATCTTAATTGTTGATCCCTGTTTGCATGGTGGAGGTAAAGCTCAGTTGCAGAGGTGCAAAATCCAGCAGTGGACCGAACATATAAATAACAAGTCTAATATGATTCAACACATGTCATGAAGTCATTTGACAGAAAGAAGGCCTGAAACCACCGAAATGTATTTTGCGTCCCCCCTCATTCGATGCAAGACTACATTTTTCCAATTGTGTGGGCACATGTTAATCAAGCAGCTTCATTCTTTGTTTCGTTGCCCACGATAAAATGTGAACCATTTGGCTTAAAATAATGGACAAAGCACCATTTGCGGGGGTGCAGGGGCAACCAATCTGTAATTTTTGTTCGTTCATCTTAAACCTCTGTGATTTTTAGCCATCCTGTGATTGCTGAACAAGCATGAACATTTCAATGTGTTCTAGTTAGTTTAAATGCAGTCTATTGATGAATATTTGTTTTGTCTAGTCACCTAGACTAAAAAATCACTTCCAAACATATATTGCAAGTAACTGAAAAAGTCTTATGTTTTACATAAGTTGTGACTGAATAGGGTCTCAGCACACCATCATCAAGCTAAACCCGCAAAATACCTG
This sequence comes from Thalassia testudinum, assembly GCA_037157565.1. Lineage (NCBI taxonomy): Eukaryota > Viridiplantae > Streptophyta > Magnoliopsida > Alismatales > Hydrocharitaceae > Thalassia > Thalassia testudinum. The sequence continues at coordinate 62,213,274 of JAZHRO010000022.1, read as the reverse complement.
CTGGCTTGTGGAATGTAACAAAGGTGAATAGGCCACAGGAGCTTAAAAAATGGGGCTTGCCTACATGGATGAGACTGGTCGACTGGTGCGGGAGAGGACCCATGGTTGCTGGAGTTGGAGTTGGATCTTGGAGGGGAAGCTTGAAGATTCAAGGTTGAAGAGGCGGTGATGAGTACCTGGAGGTGGAGGGTGAATGGAACTTGCAACCAATGTGTGGAGAAGTGTAGCATGATCCTCTCTACCAAGGCAAAGAGAAATGGGGGCAGAAAAAGTAGAAGGGGCGAGAGGTCTCTGGCCACTGCACAAGGCTGGCCGGGCGCCCAGCGACGGCATCACATCGAGGAAGCTAGGGGTGGTATGAGGGGGGTGCAATGTTAAGAGTTGGAGAGGTGGGTGTAATATGCTTGAAAATGTATTCAATTGATGAAATATGAGATTTGATTTGACTTTTAGATTTGGTTTCATGGAAGTTTAGGAAATTAAATTTACAAAAGTAGCATACTGATAGCATCCTTACAGATACAATTTTAGTAGTTGCAAAAATGACTGTTAAATTTGTAGACAACATAAGAGAGTCATTGTAACGTGATCAAGAAATTAGAATTTCTTTTATATATTTTACCCGTGCAAATCAGGGTCTGTATACTAGTTAACTTTATGATTCATCTCAGATCAATAGGAGTTAAATGAGCTAAATTCTCCAAAGAATATAATTGTTAATTTAAGTTAGGTGGGTTTAGTTTATAATACATGCATGCATGCGAACTTGTTTATCTTTCTATTTTAGGAGTTGATGGAAAAAACCAGGGAAAATTGAAGATTCAAGATCAATTGGGTCCTCAAATGATACAACTCTGATTAGAGTGTCAATTGAAGACTTAAGCAATAAAACGACAACTTCCAAGGGGCATGGCTAAGATCTTCATCCTGCCTGACTTTTCCTTTATCACTTGCTCAAGCTTAGTCGACAATAATTGATTCTCTCCAACCAACTTGTGATCGTGATTAGTATTTAAGAAGATGTTGTAATCTGCCTGTAAATTGGATAAGAGTCTGCTTAACCCATACCCATTTCTAGATTTTCCATAGTAAATGGGTGGAGGCTCAACCCTTGGCCAACCATGCACCATTGTTGCCAGAGAAACGGACCACGTTTGAGGTCAGCTAGGAGCTTTGGTAGAGGGGAGAACACCCTCACCCTCTCTTCTCTTTGTACTTCTTTTTCTTTTCTTGACTAGTTTTAACTTTGTAAGGCTGAAAGTTATAATTTACATATTACTTATATACATTAGCCTTATTTTAATTAATAAAAGTGCCCTTGTATTCATGCTTCTCTATTTCAATTCGTTCTTATTTGTTGCTCAGTTTCTATTTCATACCAGTAGTATCTACATGGTAGATACATCTAGTTTATATATCTTGGTGTACTTCTCGTGGAAGATGACCATAGCCTTTTTTTTCTTTATTATTAGTATTGTTTCCTTCATGTTTTTGTGTAGAGACGACAGCTTGGTTGCTACTGTTTATCATGCTCTGGAACAGCTGCTTGCTAGCTCTCTAGCTAACCGACTGGTTGATCCTTTTGGTCATTTCATTTTCCCTCTTAGTTGCTTTAGTTCTAGCATTTATTACTCATGATTAGAGCCTCTTAAAGGCCACATTTCAGTTCTAATTTGTTGTCTTCTCGTGGTTCGTGTTGGTGATAACAAATGAAATAGCTCTCCAAATACTTGTGTGGTCACGTTTCAAGTTTGGTAAGTACATAGTTTGATCTCCTTTTTAGAAGCTGGGTATGTGCTAATTCATCTTACTTTCGAGTTTTTTTATTCCCGTGTGATGGTAGATATGTTTTAGACTTGCTGCGTTAGGACTTCGGCCTGCTCAATGGCCTACTTTATTCTGTCTCTTTGCTCCTGCATGTTTTAGTAAGATGTAATTTTCTTGTTCTTTTCCTTGATTGGATAATTCCCGAATGGCTAAGATTTTAGCAATCTTGTAAATTCACTGAAGGTGACAGATTAAAAAAATTGATCGCATTTAACCAACGTGTTTGATCTGCGAACTTACGATATATGTGACTGAGAGTTTTTGCAACAATGTTCATTGTTTGATATATATGTTGCTCGATGAAGCCACTTTTGGATGTTTCCAAGTTGATCCTTACTTCGGTGTCTATGCTTCGAACTTCGCAAATGGATGTGTCGAGAGTTTTCATCTTTCTTGGACGGTGTTGATTTACTAATCATGCGTAATTAGATACAAGGCTTCCAATTGCAATTGATAAAGAAAACTGCAAATCTTCGTTAACACAAAATCATACAGAAGTTCAACCACCTCATCTTAGAACTAAACACTACAAAAAAAAGCCTCATAAGTCAAGTGGTATATTAGTCAAAAATCTAAGCATTCATCTTTGATTTAAAGTCCTTTCTCAAGAGTTATCTTTAACTTGACTTATAATATAAATTAAAATTTTTTTCTAAAATAGTAACTTACAAACTTGAGATAGGTATTTATCAAGATATATTTACCAAGATAAATCCTTGACATTTGTAAAATAATATTTTTATTATTGCTATATGCCAAGGATAATCCTTGACATATATTGCCACGGACATTCCTTAATATGTATCCCTGACTTAGATCTATTTTTTTATAATGACATATCACCCAAAATTACTGGTGATTTAATTTTGAATCAAGTATTAATATCACCAGTGATATATAAGAAATTATCACGGTTGGTATTCAATTATCATCGATATTGGTGCATGAAATAATGCATGAGCTTTCATGTAAATTAATCACAATCCTAAAGAAAAATATATATAGTTCTGAACTTATCATGTCGAGATCATTGGAAAAGTTTGATAAGGGGCATTAGGAGAGGGAATGATAATGTAGGAGAAGGAATTCCCATAATTTGGAAAAGGGATCGCTTTTTTATGGTGGTTAGATGATGGATATACGATAGTTTATATCTACACTGAAGATCAAAATCGTCTGTAAAGATAAAAAATGCAGTTGTTATAATCCTCCAAGCCTATCCCAACGGTTAACTTTGGCATTTTCTTGAGACATGTCATTGTAGGATATCCTGGTAAAAATTGTCACTGTTATACCTAGTATTATAGTGACAATTAATTTTCCAAAGTTGACTAACTTGGTGATCAAGCCAACGGTAATAGTTTTATTCGACGGTGTAGATAGAATTGTCAATTCTAACCCCAACAATAACATTAGTATAGGCTTAACTCCTCATTTTAAATCTACATTTGGTAACAATAAGAAATGCCAAAAATATCATCACTATAGTTTATCAAGCAACAATTTTTTCATTGACATTACTATTACAGTATACTCTTAATACGCTAATATATAAACATATTGTTAGTACGCTAATATACAAATATGTTGTTAGATACTATCGACTCTAATATTTTCTTGTGTTATGTAAGACTTATGAATGTAACTTTTTCGTATACAACAATAAAAAAAAGGAAATTAATGAAGTGTTAATAAAAATTAAATTTATTCCATCAAGCCAAAAAGTACATAGTCATCTTACAAGGGAATAAACAAAAAAGTGAATAAATATTAAAATAAAATTCTATGTATTTACAAAATAATAAATTTAAGAAATAAAAGCCAACAAGGAGGTTGCCTTCCAAACTTTGTAATCTCTTTGACGAGAGCCACGCTTTAATTCCTACCATCACCCGACTGCAAATACCCCCATCGAATATTATCTTTTCATCTACCTCATCTATCAACGGAAATGTCCTCGGACGTTCACCTGAATTTCAATGTGATTCCTAAGGTTTGAAAGTCAACCATAAGTTCCCTAAACTTTTAGATTGAAAGAAACTATGAGAGGACTAGGAGGTCATTGATGTTAATTCACTAACTTTTTTAGTTTTTTTTATGAACAAAACAACTTGAATTTCAAAATGTTTACACATGTGTCCCTAATAAAGCACAAACAGATATGTGCCCTCAAGATCTCTTTGCTGCTCCCATCTCAACAAATGCTTCATGAAAAAGTAGCAGCAGCGATCCCTTCTTGACTAAAATAAAAAAACAGTAGTAGCACAGCCAAGGGAAAATTGAAATAAAAGGGCCAATATAGAGAAGCTAACTTCTGTGCCTCCTAATTAGTACACAAAATTGAAATTAACTTCAGCTCAGAATTTTAATCTCCTAAATGATGCTCACAGCCATAAACCAAACTAAGTTTGGTTCAGCATCAAACATCCTTCCAAATCTTCTAAAGATTAAGTATGAAAGTCACTCCAAAGAATCAAAATAAGAGAATTGCAGCTTCTCCACACTTAAAACCAATCGAAAAAGAGTAGCAGTCTCTTCAATTGAAATAGAACTTCTAGAAAAATATAAAGGTAGGGGACTCATTACCATGTGCATAAGGTGGATATGCACTCTTCCAAAAAAAAAACGCAAGTACCTGAATTCTTCTTTGCTAAATTCTCCTCAAAATTTATCTGCATTTGTGGGGCATTTTTACAAAAACCTTATTCACAGCAGCCTTCTACTCATTCAATCATGTTGAGATTTGCACATGCCGGAATGTGAAGGATCTCCATGAGGGAGAGAGAACCTGCAGCAGCACCTACACGACCAACAGGGCCTGCTATAGCATGCACCTGTTCACGCGTGAGAGAGAGGAAGAGAGAGAGAGCAAGCACCTGAAGAAGAGAGAGGAGAGGAGTTGATGTAGAATTTGAACTTATTGTTATGCAACTCAAAGGAAACTTACATGGAGAGAACAAATCATATTCTAAAAATAAGTAACAAATTTAATCAAATATCTTAAAATAGGAAATAACATATCTATTTAACAATTAGATTAATTGACTAAAAATAGATAACTTAGACTCCAAGACAAACTAAACTTGACTCTCAAGGATTCAACTAGGGTCGGCACCCCTAATTGGACTGCTTGGATTGCCACGTGGCACATTCCTTTTTTTTCTTGATTCCCTACAAATCAAATGTAGCCTTCGAATCTAAAACTAGAAAGCAGTAGGAATCTAACCAAAGAAAACAAAGATTTGTGAAAAAGAATCAAAGTATAGGACTTCACTCCTTCCAATTAATGCACCAAATTGAAATTAGCTTCAGGTCACATTTTGATTCTCCAAATCATTCCTAAGCATCAGCTAGAGATTAAATTCCAAGACCAACAAATAAAGATCTCTTCTTTGTAAAATTAACCAAAGCATAATAGTAGTCAAAAGTCATTCCAATTTCAGATTAGTGACAAAATTCCTTCTTTGCGAGTGTTTGCAGTCTCCTGAATGAAAATATAAAACAATAATAGCATGTTTCATATAAAATTAAATTGATATAATAGAACAATAATAGCAGTCAAAATGGAGGCGCGTCACTCCTGTGTGCACTTCCTTACTAAAAAAACCAAGAGTCAAGGCCGTCCCTTCTTCATGCAAATTGAAAAGAGTAGGGAAAGCCCTTAAAGATCTTCGAACTGAAAATCGAAAAAGAAAAGAACAACCCCTTGACTTGAAATGAAATTTCAGAACAAAAGAAAGAAAGGTAACTTATCTGCTTTGAGAATATCCAAGATGGACATGCGCATTTCCAAAAAAAAGTACAAGTTTCATCAGCTTGTCCTTCAATCAGAAATAGGTTCATTTGAGGCCCTATTTTTAAGCCAAAGCCTCTTGTACCTTCTTGACTTAAATGTAGAATCTTGTACAGTTCTCTTCATAGCCTCTTCCATGCATCTTCGAGCTGCATCTTTATGTTTTATTGGTAAAAATAATCCTCATCCATTTTTGAGCCCTCTTGTTCATTTGAATCAGTTGAACTACATCGATCATTTTCAATATCTCCATTTTCATTACCCTTGTCACTAAACCAATCACTATCAGTCAAATAATCATTAATAAAACATTATGTATTTATTATACAAGCCCCCCAAAAACTTTGTAGAAAATGCTTTCCTTCATCTCAGCGGCTTTTACTCTCCGCATGAAAAAATCCTCTCTAGAATTAGAGCTCCTCAAATCTTCATTCATCTTTTTCCCAAAATCTGAACATTATTTTCTCTAGATTAGGTTTTTTCTTCCTTCTTTGTGCCCTTTTCTTCCTTTTCCTTGCAGTCATAACCTTCTTTGTAGCTTCTAATTCTCTTCTTGCGTCTTTTCTTGCTCAGCACAATAGGTCCTCTGTATTGTAGTCTAAAATGCTTTTGCCTTCCCTTTTTTGGCTTGTCTAGTTAGCTAAGGTAGGCTCTTCTTTCTCAATTTGCTCCCTACCAATTGACAAGGTGCTATGCTTTACATCTTTACCCATTTCAGAATTAAATTCAATTTGCTTCAATTTTTGTATCTCTCCTATCACAGTAGCCTCATAATCTTGATCTTTTATGATTTGATGATTAACCTCCTCAAAACCTTCTCCAATGTGGACGTTATTAAGTCTTCTAAAGTATTAAATCCCATCATAGCATATGAATTGAAAGTAACCAAACCAATAAGGTTTAATAAGCTTCATCTGATACAACTCGATCAATTTCTCCTAAGAATGGTTGCCTATCATCAAAGCTTCCAAGTAGACACCACTTCAATGGTTCTTGGAGCTATTCAATCTCTTCTTTTCCCTATGTGAAACATTATCTTTGAATTGAAAGGGCCTTACTTGGCCATATTTGATATAAAAATTATTTTAACATGTATTTAACATAACAGAACCACACAACCCAGCACCACATACACACATTCAATTTTAACAAGAGACAACCGGAGTGGTGAAACCAATTTTCCTCGTTGAAGAACTATTTTTTCTGAAGGAATGTTGAAGAATGAATATGAAGGGAAAATACCATGGAATCATCTCATATTCACCTTAATTTTATTCTGCAAAAGACGGGCCTTACCTACTTCTCCAGAATTTTCTTATGGCAAGCTTGTATTGCCTTCTTATAGCCAATATTTTCTTCCAGAAGTCTATCTTCTCTTATTTGGGCTTGTCAAAGCATATTAGCACCATAATCAAGGATGTCATTTTGGAAGCCATATTGGCAACCAAAGTTACAAAAAGAAAAAGATTCTAATATGCTATTGATTCTATTTATAGTTGGTCAAGATCTACAAAGGTGAGGGGAGCATTTCAAACTTCAAACTTGGCAAGTACAAGTACAGGAGGACTGAATAAAGGAAACCAAATTAATCAATAATTCCTCATCATTTCCATTCAACCTCTTCTAGCATCTATTGATCTTCGCCACCTGAAAACAAAAACATGATTATTAATTATCAGCGACTTTGGTTCCCATCATACAAATTGAATCAGATTAGATTTGAGCGATAGGTTTACTGAGAGATCTCTCCTTTCTTGAGTGGATCAGGTGCAAATCATTAGTGGATTGTAAGCAAATGATTATGAGTGGATCAAATGTGATCCTGAGTAGATCAAGTGCAATCATAAGCAGATTGAGAGCAGATTGCGAGATTGAGTGAAGATCACAAGAGAAATCAGAGAGCAGATTTTGTATGAGAGAGAGGTTATTGACCTGCAGCGATGAACTGTAGAGAGGCATTTCATCTGTGAAGAACAAATACACATCAAGAGGTTGGGAGAGGTAAGGGCAGGATGTGACGAGGATTTGGAGATATGGAAGGTGGTGATGCGCAGTTGACACCTACGACAAAAAATGACTCATGCCGTTTTAGGATTAGGGTTTAAAGATGCTTTTTTTGGTACTCTTGACTCCTGTAACTTATTAAAAATCTTAAATCTAAGCTATAATATCTGCGAAATCTAGAATCTCTAAAGTGGTGAATTTGAAGTACTTAGATGTTTGGCAATTGTTGGAACATTGATCTGATATGCTTGTAAAAAAGTCTAATCTTTGGAAATGTTGCACTGATCAGCAATAATCAATACTTTTTTAGTCTTTTGGAACACCAAAAAAAAGAGACTTTGATTACTGACACTTTCTGGTATGGTAGCCCCAAGTACTCCAAGCATAAACAAAAGTGAATACAATATTTTGAAGCTGCAGAGAAAAAGGAAAACAAGTGTTGAGAATGATAATTAAAATGACCGCACAGAATCTTATTTAAGAAGCTTTCTACCAACAACAACCTACTATTTGATATCAAGGGGTGTTTGAACCTATAAAATGGGTGGATTTCTAGACAAAACCAAACATTGTGTATCAGTCAACATCGCCAAACTTGTAAACTTATTTTTCAACCAAATTTTTATTATCAAATGTGAGTTGCAGTCGCTTCTTGTTCTTGAAGGCAATGACATTTCTAGAAGATCCATGGCTTCTAGAAGGAATGAAAACTTTCAAAAATATTGGAAGGAAAAAGATTGTAACTTGCCTTTAGCCATTGTTGTTGCTTTGGATCATAAGTTGAAGTTTGAGTACCTCAAGTTTTGTTTATCCAAGATTATCTTCTTATCAATTTACTCTTTATGAGAATATTCAATCCATCATTGTAGTTGCTGTAAAGGGTGAATTGCCCACAAGAAAGAAGAGGGAAGATTTCATAATTGAATTATGCAAGAAGAAAAAGAATTGGTTGGTTTAGAATCTGGTATAAATAAGATGGAAATATATTTGGTGGATAATTATGCAATTTTTGGAGATGATGAAGAAGACAATGATGACTTCGATAAACTAAATTGCCTCGACTTCGTTCTTCTGAGGTGATTTTCGAGGACGTTTAAGATAGGAGCATGCCAAATCTTGGAGGTGGATCGCCGTACGTCGTATCCTGAGATAAATTTGTTAGACTGTGATGCACCGGTATTGTGGGAGACAATATCTTCTCTAAGAGAAGTCCTTAATGGATGCTTCAATCGGAGTAACATCTAACCCCTTTTCATTTAAAAAACTATCACCGGTTTGAATTAAAACACATCGTGTAAAATAATTTTAGAGTTGTTTTGCACTAATATAAAGTGGCTCTGAAGGTGATTTGGTAGTTTTACATAGGTGTAAAATGATTCCAAATGTGATTTTGGTAAAAACTGATTCAGGTGTTGGTTTAAAAGTGATAATAACTTTTTTGAGAGGTGGCGAACCTTGCTACGTGACAGTACCTTATGCTACTTTTTTTTATGTAAAAGGGAGACACATGACATAATTCCTATTTCTAAATTTACTTTTTTGATTACCTTCATCTCCTTACGTTATAAAGCATGTCAATTGTTACATTTTTGTAACAGGCTTCTTTTATTATCTCCTAGGAATCGTTTCTTCTGCCGGTTGTATCCAAACAGGAAAAAGGGGGCATGATCCCACTATTTAATTAGTTTCTTCCATTAGCTAACAAAAGTTTTTCTGCTCCTTCAATTCCACTTGCTGAACCCTACCAGCAGGTTAAGATAATCTAATTTCACATAATAACACATATTATGTTTTCCCATGCCGAGTTGCCACCATCATCATTCTTACATCCTTCGGTGTCCTTGGTTGTTTTTGAAGGTGTGTTTTATCTTTTTTTTCTTTTCTTTAAGTCGGGTTGTTTTTCTTTCTTGATGATGGGTCATGCCAGATCTGAGCTTAACACAATTAGGTCCTGACCAGTGTTCGTCTATTGGTTTTCCCTATTTTGTGCAAATCATCGATGTTGTTCGATGACGTAAATCATTATCCAACCATACAACATGTTTTAGAAGCAAGTTAAGTCGAGTACCTGTGTTTATATGTTTGTGTGTTTTTGTTTTTCACCTTCTTGGACAAGTGTTACTCCTTATCTTGAGAGGTGTGTTCCCCTCTTTGAAGGGAGTGGTGTTGTGAAGTAATATGCTTCTTCCCATCAATGAAGTATATCCTTGCAAAAAAAAAAAAAGTAACGATTGGATGTTTTGTAGCCTAATGCGCACATATGTTACATTTGTGTATAGCTAGATAAAATGGTAGTTAACTGACACCCACCCGCACCCACCAGTATCTCATTGGACATCCCAGCGTCTCCTCTTGTGGAGCTAACGCTCCGCTAACTTCATGCCTTTCCCATTGTGTGTGCAACTTCATTGGAAAGGTTGCAAGGTATCGACCGACCAACGAGCATATCATTCATTACAAATGCATGTATGTTTATGGCCTAATATATAAACTCACATCTTTTTAGGCTAGATCGCTGTAATGTTGGATCCTAAACAAGGATTTAAAAATTGAACCAGTCATTGAATCGGTTAAGCTCTAATTTTGACTTGTAGTGGTTCAACTGGTGGTTCAAACTGGTCAAATGGGTGATGACGTCATCATTTGAATCGGACCTGTCGCACTTAACTTTTGTTTGTATTGGTCCAACCGAGTTAAATCGAGATTTACGATATAAAAAATTAGATATAACTATCACAAAATGTTATTTTGAGATATCTAATCACACTACAAAATTAAATAGATGTATTAAAGACTTAAAGTAGAAAACAAAAAGGGAAGTATATAAAAAATGAAAAACTAAGTTTAAATAGAAGGATTTCAATAGAATATAAGCAAACAAAATAGAAAAGAAATTCCAAATCGATCATCGTGATGATCATTCAACATCATTGATATACTGTAAAAAAAATAAATGAGAGAAAATTAACTAAATATCAACTTCACAATAATTTAGATATAATTCTAAGCTATTAAAATTTACGCATTAGTTAGTACTGTTGTAGACATATGTCTCAAGCCCTCCCCATCTTGCTAAGCCTCTAAATCATGTAATGGAATATTCTTAGGTTCCTCCAGATATGCTTAGGTTCCTCCTCCCATTTCTCTATTAAATTCATCCTTCAAAAGAAATAAGATCCCATCACATTTCATTTTGCTTCTCCCTTGAATTTCAAACCAACAATTATGAAAGGTTAAAATGAGAGATACAAATAATATTCAACAAGTTAACAAATAAAACTTCATTTATACCTCAATCTTGAATTGTAGTCCACATAAGCAAGGTCATTTAACTTTGCATGCAATATCCTGTTCCTTTTTACAATGTAAATATTTTCAAATGCACTCCAATTTCTTTCGCATGTTGATGCATTGCAAGTCTGAGTCAATATCTAACGACCTTTTTTTGCAATGTGGGTGCTTCTCCACCAAAATTCTGCCACCACTCAACTGTAATAGAAAATATATAATCATAACCCGAAGTAATATAAATAATAGTAATTTACTCATTTTTCAGAAAGCTATAATGACTTACCAAGAGAAATTTGATTGTATGCTTGCTTTGCCATTAGATGACCAAACATGCCCCTAGATTTCGATACATTCGTGTTTATTTGATCAACACTAGGCTGTTGGTTATGAAACAACATGAGCATGATATCGAAAAAAGAAATCATTATCTTGTGCTTCCCATATGAAGTCTCTGTGGAGCCCTTATAATAAAATTTAAGATTCAAAAAGTAAGCTAGCTACAACATGATAAGGGTGATAAAGTTAATTCTCCCACTCCTCATTAAAGATCTTTAAATATTCCTTGTACTTATTTTGATCTTCATCAAATGCCACATTGATTGTTGCTCTTATTGCACACATCCCAGCATAAATATAACTCATTGAAGGGTGTTTATCACTGTCCACTATGTGTAAAATTTTTATAAGAGGCTCAACAACCTTGATTACTTTAAAACATGAATCCCAAAAGTAGAAGCTCAAGATGATGTCTTTGACTTCATTAGCAATTCTTGTCTTTTCAATCATTTTTTAGAAGCAATCATAGATATCAGGGAATTTTTCTGCTCACATAGACGTCGCAATATAAGAAAATTTGTCACAATTATAGTCATTGCTAGTCTAACTAATTCTTTCTTGTAATGTTTTCTCATCACATGCAAGATATACCTATGGTTGTATGAATTTTGTAATCTTCCTCCCCTCAATAATAGTATACTGAACGAAGGGCAAATCATCGAATTTCTTAAGAATGGGATCAATGTAGTGAGTTGCATAAGAACTCTAATAAATGACCATAATCATATTTTAGTGTTTTGCCAACAGTTGCATAATCAACTTCATTATCTATGACAAAATGGATGACATTTTGCGGTCTCATAAACTCAATGACTTCCTCAAACAAGCCACATAAATATTATAATGTTTTTGAGTGATCAGAAGCATCAACTGATTTGAAAGACCATTTCTTCGGGACTGTATGCCAAAAAATTAATTAAGGTTCTCTATCATCCATCAGTCCATCCATTTACCATGATTGTACAACCAAATTTTTGCCAACTTCTTCTGAAGGTTTCAATGTAATCATACATATTCGTCACATTTTCTTGTAACAATGGTTCACTCACCCTATATGCAAATGGTGCTTTATAACCAAATCAAACTAACGCAAAAACATCCAACATCTTCTGAAATTCTGTAATCTCAATTGTATGAAATGGCATATGTGCCACTTTGCAATTTCAAAATCAGCAGTGTGAATAAGATCTTTTGAAGCCAAAACACTTTTTATTGAAAATTGACTTCTAGCGGTAGTAGCTGGAGGAAAAGATTTTTTTAGTTATTGGTTTGAGAAATTTCCTTTGATGCAACACTACTTAATGACTGCTTAAGTAAACTAGGAAATGTAACTAATTGAGAGCCAATAGAAGCGAAAGTCTCATCAACTTTCCTTTTTTCTATTGGGGTTTTTACATATATACGACTGTAAACTTTTGAAAAGATGTATGTGCCATCACATTTTTTGTATTTACATATATACCCTTAGGATTATCAATATATTATCATGTATATCTTTTTTGAAATAAGAGACTAAAAATTAAAGAACTTTTACACAAAATCGCTTAACATCTTTCCTAGGTTTTTCAAAATCCTCCTCCACCATCGCTCATTCTTCTCCTGTTCCTCCTCCCTCTAAATCCCCTCCTTCCCCATCTCCTCCTCCTCCTCCACCACCACCACCACCATGAGGTCGACATGCAAGATGACGAACATAGGCTACCTCTCCCAAGTCATGAAGCCCATCAAGGATGCTGAGAACACCATCAAGCTCTAGGTCTGCAGTGTTGCTACAAGTGCCACCCATTGACCAGAGGTGAGGCTGTCTGCTCTAGGATATGTTGCAAACACCTCCAACCAGTAGGAGGTGATGCTACCTACACCAAGCGATGTTGTAGGATCTGCTTACAAACTCGATCAGAGGAGGAGAGGAGGGAGAGGAGAGGTGGTCAGAGGAGGAGGAACATGAGGAGAGGTAAGGAGAAGGGGGAGGAGACGAGGTTGGAGGAGGAGGAACAGGAGGAGAGGAGAGGAGGTCGGAGGAGGAGGGTCGTAGGCAAGGAGGCTCTGCGGGTGGAAGGGAGACCAGTGGGGAGGAGGAGAGGAGATCGATGGAAGAACAGAGGAGGAGGAGGGGGAGCAGAGGAGGTCAGAGGAGGACGAACAGGAGGAGGGAGAGGAGAGGAGGTCGGAGGAGGAGGGGTCAAAGGTAAGGAGGCTCTATAGGCGAAGGGATGGAGGAGAGGAGATCGGTGGGGAGGAGGAAAGGAGACCCGTGGAGTAGAAGGAGGAGGGGTCGGACGAGGAGGGGAGGCTGAAGGAGGAGAGGTTGGAGGAGAGAAGGCAGCTCGGAGGAGAAGAGGTCACAGGATTGGTTGGAGGAAGGAGGAGGGGCTAGAGAAGGCAGTTCAGAGGAGGAGGGGTTGGAGGAGAGGAGGCTTGAAGAGGAACAAGAGGAGAGGAGAGTGGGGGCAGAAGAGAGGAGAGGGGGCTGAGGTGTAGGTGGGTAGGGAAGGTGGTAGGGGAAGGGGAGGAGCATGAGGAGGGGGAGGGTTGTAAAGCAAAAGAAACTAAAAGGTTATTTATATAATTTTTTTCTTTATTATTGGTCTTCAAAGTTTATAAGGGCATCTAAATAAGCAAATGTACGTTTTTGGGGGTATATATATAAATACAAAAAAGGTGGGGGCACATACATCTTTTCAAAAGTTTACAAGGTATGTATGTAAAAACCTCTTTTCTATTTGATATGATTTCAAAACATTCTTCATTTAATACTCCACATGACTTGAGACATTTCTGCATGACTCGATCTATCCCTTTTTCTTTGCTAAGTGCTCGTTAAATCTATGAATCCCTCATCTACTGATAATCTTATGACAGTAATTATATTTCACCTTGAAAGGTTTGATGATACCAGTGTACAATGATACCAAGTAATATTTTATTTTCTTCTAACTGTTATTTTATTAACTTCTGAAGTGGAATAAGGTTCAATAGAAACTCATTTCTCATTTCTGTCGATTGTTCTAGAAACAAAATAAGGAAATATATATATATATATATATATATATATATATATATATATATATATATATATATATAAAACATGATACTTACCGGGTACTCCTTTCTCATTTACAAAATACTTGCCATATAATTTTTAGATTTAAACACATAGCCAATCATTTTACAAAATGACATCAAATATCAAATATCACATTATAAATAAAATATTACACACGGATTCTCATATTACAAATATAAAATATCATCCATGAATATCAAATATCATATTACAGTATAGAATAGCATATTACACATCAAATATCATATTACATGCCCAAAGAGTATAATCCAAGGAATTAGAAAGAGATGGATTAGCTCTCTACACAAAATAAACATAGATCGGGCAGGAATAGGTACTCTAATGAGAAGACTTATGCGACAGTAACATGGTGAGGAATAGTTATTTATCTAGTTTATTGTTCTACCCACTCATAGGCAATAACATGTGGAAGGAGAAAGTTGTTAGATCTAAGATTTATCTCACAACTAATTTCAAACAAAGATCCTCAACATCACAGCGGCAGAGCCTCTTCATCATTAGGTTTATATTGTTAGTAAAAACGACAACGTGACTCCATGTGCAATCTGCAACAATAAAGTCGAGAGTGTCGTGGGTGGCGGCGGCGATCGAAGAGTAAGGAAGGGGGTTGTGGGCCGTGGGATGGCAGCGAGAGGTCTGAAGAGGGGCGAGGAGGAGGAGGAGGTAAGGAGGAGGAAAGGTGGAAGGAGGGGAAGGTACGTGATGGGGAGGAAAGCTTACAATGGTCACCGGTGGATGGCAGCGAGGGGTGACGAGGAGGAGGGACGCCCGGCGTAGGGTAGAGGGCAGGAGAGGCGGGGGAGTCTGGGAGTCACCGTCGCCACTCGCGTGAGAGGCAATGCTGAGAGGAGTGCGTGCGAGTGAGAGGGTCGGTGGGGTGTCGTTGGAGTCGGGCCTTGGAGACTTGATCTGTGGATTGGGAAGTGAGAAGTTGGGTTTTGGGAGTAGGATGAGTGCAAGCAGCGGGCTTATTTTTTTTCTTTTACATTGGGATGGGTGGATCGGGCGGTTTGCACTAATCGAATCATATTTTTTTTTCGGCTCCACCGATTTTAAGCTTCTCCTCCAAAAAACGGCTGATGCAGCCAGTTTACCACCGATTCCAGGTTGACCGGTTCGTCCAGTCATATTTTTAAGACGCTGATCCTAGCAAGCCCACTCACTAAACCTGCAGTCGAGCAAATTAATTCTACGCCCATTCGTGCATCATATGTATCATTATCCATCTCCTCTTTACTCCAGGACGTTAATTGATGGAGAACATTAATGCCTCAAGCCACAGAGAGCTTTTCCTCCAATTAAGCGGACCTCCTCCTCTCCTTCTAAGCTCGAAGTCTTCTCCTCTTCTCCACACAGTACTTGATCTAGCAAATTCTCCTCAACTCCAACCATCTCCATGATCCCCTCGCCCTCCCAGCCTTCCCCGACCGCCAGCAGCGCCCGCGCGCGCCGGGACTCCCCCTCCCAGTCTGTCACCAGCACCAACACCACCACGAGCCACGCGCAGCAGAGCTGCGCCGCCAGCAGCCCCACGCAAAGCCCGCCGACACCCATCCCCGCCCCGAACGCGAGCCCCACCGCCGCCGGCAGCCCCACCGCGTAGAACGCCACGGCGTTCGCGCTCGCCCCCACGCTCGGCCTCCCGCTCCCCCTCAGCACGCCGCTCCCCACCACCTGCAGGCCGTTCCCCACCTCGCACAGCCCCATGATCGGCATCGCCGCCGATATGATCCCCAGCGTCTCGCCGTCGCACGTGAACACGCGCCCCCACCCTCCCCTCGACGCCGCAACCGCTGCCGCCGCGACGAGACCCGCGGCGGAGGAGAGCACGAGCGAGACCGCGGCGGAGGCACGCGCGCCTCTCGGGTTCGTCGCACCGAGCTCGGTGCCGACGCGGGTGGACGCGGCGGAGCCGAGGGAGGAAGGGAATATGTTGAGGAGGTTGGCGGTCTCCGTGAGCACGCCCGCGGCGGCCACCGAGGTCCTCGGGCTCGGGAGGAGCCCGCTTAGGAGGGTCACGAGCTCGTACCATCCCCACTCCAGGCACGTCGAGAGGCAGCTAGGGGCGGCGAGGCGGACGAGCGGACCCCACCCGGCGAGGCACTCGCTCGTGGGTCGCAGCCAGCACGTGGGCACGTCGGTGATTAGTCTCACGTAGCCGACGAGGAAGAGGAGGAAGGCGAGATTGGAGATCACCGACGCCACGGCGACACCGGGGATGCCGCGGCCCAGAGTGGTCACGAGGAGGCGGTTAGCGAGCAGGTGAACGGAGATGGAGAAGGTAGCGGCGAGGGTGAGTGGCTTGGTGATGCTCTGGGATTGGAGGTAGATGCGGAGTGGATGGATGAAGGAGAGGGTGGCGAGGTCTGGGAGGGAGTAGCGGATGTAGGTCTGCGCCATGGTGGTGATCTCCTGGTCTTGGCCGAGGAAGAGGAGGATGTCGGACATGTGGAGCCAGAGGAAGACGATGGGGAGGGAGCAGCAGAGGAGGAAGAGGACGGTGCGGTGGAGGGTGAGGGGGAGGAGCTTCGGCTGGTTTGCACCCAAGGCCTGGGAGCATAGGGGCTCCATGCCGAGGGAGAGGCCGAGGAGGACGGGGTAGGCGGTGATGCTGGCGAAGGCGTTGGCGAGGGAGCCCGCGGCGAGAGGGAGGGGGCCGAGGGAGCCGAGGAAGAGCATGGAGAGTGGGAAGCGGGAGTAGAAGAGGAGCTCCGTTAGAGCAATAGGGAAGTACAGGGAGAGCACGGAGTGCAGCTCTTTGAAGGCCTCCTTCCAGGTCAACGAGGAGGAGGATGTTGGGATATTTACGTGCATGGTTTGCGGATCGAAATGTGGAAGAATTGCTTTTGCTTTGGATATACGTTGTACCGTGGGATATGGATATATGAAGGGATATGAAGCTCGCGCTAGTGGAGGATGGTACGGAGCCGTGTGTGAGAGAGAGGGGCCGATCGGATGATGTCCTACGTATCGATTTCAAGTTAAAATAACAGCGGTAAGCGAGTTTGATAAACCGACATCGGAATCTGACGCTGCTTCTCTATTTTTCAAATAACTTTGGCGTCAAGACGCCATCAGAAATTATGTCCAGTCCCTTATATCTCCTTATCATTTATTAGACAGTTGCTTTCTGCCCACGGGGGTGTCCACGGAAGAGTATATCCTATCGCGCATTTAAGACCCCATCTTAAGATCACTTTTACTATCCCTGTTTCTTTGCTCCCATCTACTACTGGTTGATCTCATCTCATTGATTGTGCTCAACCCTTGGCAAAGATTGCCTACTTTAGATGAGTTTAGACTCATCTGCCCCAGCTAATGTATAGAGAAGTTGTTCGATTTTAAAAAAATCTTAAAAGCAAACTTTAGGTGGAAGGATGATGTACTCTTATCCATCGATAAAGAAATTTTTATTTAATTAAGATGATAATAACAAAATGATTTGTGGTCGTATTTTTTGTGGTAAAAAATTTCTTAATTAAAAATAAATTAACTCTAATCATGTGTGTCAAGGCTAGAGAGAAAATTACGCTCAATATATATATAACTTAAAATGTAGCAATGGTATTGAGTGTAATACTTAATACCTCTTTACTGTTTAAGAGCAGACGATGGAGGAGGCTCGCACATCAAAGAGAGGCGATGACCAGTAGCGAGGAGCTTGGCGAAGATCGACGGGCTCACGGCCTTCTCGTTGGTGGCAATGGCGTAGGCAACGGTGGTCGAAGGTAGCCAGACAACGAGGAGTGGTGGCTAGCGACGTGTGATGCTGCTGGCGGTGGAGTCGTCGATTGACAGCTAGCGTGGTCGTGGGAGGTCGATGACAGTCACGTGGTCGTCGTGCCGGTGGCGAGAATGGAGGTAGTGGATGGTGTTGTGGCGAGACGTGGTGATGGTTGCGATGGGTTCTTTTCGTATGCTCGGGGGAAGAAGTTGAAGATCAAGGTGAAGAAAATGAAGGGGAAGGGGGTGCAGGTGAAGTGGTGGTGATGAAGGAGATGGTGTTGATGAGGATGGCGACCAAAGAGGGTTGCACAGAGGAGCGACGGTGACAGTGGCGGTGATGGGTTCTTGATGACGATGGAGTGAGATGAATAATGTGATGGGTGTGATTGGCTTTGAGGAGAAATCAAGAAGAAAAGAAAAAAAAGGATGTGGAGGATGGTAGTGTTGGTGGTGGTGGAAGTGGTGCATACTGTTACCATGCACCACCATGTCGAGGATGAGCGGAGGATGTCGAGGAAGGCATCGATTCACAATGCACGCTTGAACCACGGTGGGGAAGGAGAGAGGAGGGCTTCCTTCGTCCAGGTCCATCCTCTTTTAACTCATGATCAACCTCCGATCCGCAATCCAAGAGATCGATGTCTATCTTTGGCAAGTGTTTGAATGCATGCTAAAGATACCACCAACCAACCAACATGGAAGGATAGCTCACATCCCATTTGTGCCCATGCGGCTCCATGCAAGATGGCGATTTTCCCTGCATTGATCATAAACTATATAATTATTTATTGTATGGAAGATGTGCAATTAGGATCCTATTCATATATTGGCATTAATTCCAAATCTTAATTAAACTCTAACTTATTGCAATACCATATAAATTATATTACCCATATGAACTTAATATCTAATAAAATGCATACGTTATAAGATATAATTAATAGGAATTTAACAATCTTAATGTAAATAATTGTCAATTAAAGTTGACCCATCGCCCATCATCAAGTAAGTAGGGGTAGACAGTATCTTTCCTTCATATTTTTTCATTCTGACTTTTTTTTGTTTGTTACATCCTTTCGTTCAAATTCAAAAAGACACTACGAGAGGTCTCTCCAATCAATTGACGTCATCTATGGAAATATCTACTCTACCACCCTTCCTTTGAGGATATCATTCGCCTATTGTGGGTCCAAGCTTGCCCCCAGGGTTGCTCTCCTTCTCACAAGGAAGGCTATGGCCTACTTATGATAGTCCTCTGTCATGAGGTCTCTATTGAAACCTTACTCATTGAGGATTTGGGTGACTTCTTCATGCACTAGTACTTCTTCTACCAAGACCATATTATTTCCCCTTAATTGTTGTAGCTTGCCCCTATGATATTCTTGAGGGTCCTGATAGGTCTACTTTAGTAGACTAACTTAATGCCTAAGTGTATTATTGTTGGACTAAGAATTTAATTTAAAGCATGTATTTCACTGAGAAATCAATTAACCTTATGTTTTGGATGTTCCAACATTTTTCACATTGCATGCATACATTTTATTAATTGATGAATACTAGTCCATTGACATATTATTTTTATTTTTCATATAGGGATTGATTGAAGGGCCAATCGGGAATGTCATCTTGTCATATGATTTTTCCAAACATATAAGCAAAAGGAAGCAAGTGAGCCTACCTTTGTTGGCTCTTGATTTTGGCAAATGACATTAAAAAGGAAAGTGGTGGCTGATGCATCAAAGAAAAGAGCAAAAGAAATCCCAGCATATTCCTTTCCTGAAATTTCTTTCCCACAAATCACCCAAATGCACCACTTATCACTTTAAATCTCCACACTAACACACACAGTGGAAGAGAAAAAAAGGAGGGGACGGCTATGTTTCCTCCTATGAAATCTCCCTCTTGTAATCGCATACACCCAAAATAAGAAGAGACCCAACAAAGACCAAGGGGATTTTCTTCCTCATGAGATGGAGAGCTTGCTCTCCTCCACGTTCATCTCCCCCACCCCCCAACTGTGCTCCGACACCCACGACTGCGCCTCCATCCAAAGACCGCAAGTTCCATGACACCACATGCCACTACCATGGTCGGAGGGGACAGCTCCAACGTCGCCATCATGCTCCAACCTCAACCGTGAGCTTCTTCCTTGACGTCGACCTCTCCGCTACTACGTACCATCACCATGCACATGCACACCGATGACCCATCACCTTCATCTCCCTCTCCCTCGCAGACCACACAAGAGCAGGGGGGCTTCCAGACGTCTAGAAGCCCTCTCTGACGTTAGAATTCATGTTCTCCCGCTTAAGCTCCTTTATTTACTCTTTGAGGTGGCTGTTCTCTTCTTCAACCAAGCAACACCATCACACCTACTCATCCAATCTATCTTGGGGAGGGAGAGGATGCTATTAGAGAGTGGCCTCCTCACACTTTTGCACATAGTGCAAGTAACTCGTGACCTCCTCCCTTTCCACCTAAAGATCTCCTTGTGGGTCAGTTGAAGGGGTGTGATTGCATCACTATTTTGAATAATTTCTTTACCTATTTATCGCTATTTTTCTAGCATTTTTTGTATTTTTATTTTACATCTTTATATAATCTAATTTCTTTACTTTTTAATGTAGGTGAAGAAAATACAAGAAAAATATATCTAATATCGTTCTCACATGAAAGAGTAGGAGATGAGGAACTCAATGGCGAAGATGAAATTCAAAAATGACACTTGTACAATGAATAATGGAGGAATAAATGAAGAAAAAGAAGGAAAAGGAAAGGGAGTGAAGGGAAAGAGTTCAAATAGAACTCCTATCTCAAAAATCAAGGAAAAATTCCATTCCTAATGGGATTTGGAGTTTTTAAATCATCCTAAAATTATCAAATTAATGAGGGATAAATTTTGCATAATTCTAATAATTTTAGGATTTATGGAGGTTATAAATACTACGATAACCCCCCCTCCCAACACCTTACACACATTTTATACCATTTCTCTTCCACATATCTCTGTTTCTCTTGGGCACGTGGAATCTTTAGCGAATTCTCGCTTTTCCACCAACTTAGTCGATGTCCATGCCGCTACTTGCTTGCCACTAGCGTGTGCGAAACCTTCTCCTTGCTCATTCTCTCCATACTTTCTTTTTGTACTTGTAAATTGATATTATTTAGCATTAATAAAGTTATTGATAATTTTTTATTTGCATTAGTTTCATAGTTGGTTGTTTCTTGATTTTCGTGAATTTTTATTTTGTTAATTTAGGATTAGTCATTAGAATTAGGTTTTCTTCTTGTCTCTTAATATAAAATTCCAAAAAAAGCTAAAAAATTCAAAAAAATTAGTTTAGATTAATAGAAAGTAATTTGGATGATTTCCCCCCCTAAGGACGACTTGACCTCATGTTATACTTATTTGTATTTCTTCGTGAGAGTTCAGTAAGTATTTTCGAGTACAATGACACTTTTTACCATCTTACGGATCACATGATCAGGGTACAAAGGTGGCTCCTCCTCCACTTGAACAACCTTCTTTTTCTGGTTGTCGCCAACATTTTCCTTCTATTGATGGTTGCCTTCCTTCACTTGACGTCGATGATGAGATTGGTGTTTAAGCGAATTCATCGTTTGTTAAGAAATACATCGTAGTATAGAACAAACTCGCTCAAATCATTTAAATTTGTAACTTAGAATCAAAAGAGTTCAAGGTTGAACACAGAGAGCAAATATGGAATTCACAACATTAATTTCATTTAGAATCAATGAGCACAATCAACAGAGTACAATAAAGGTAGCCAATGAATCAATCACTCAAAAATATATTTAATAAGAATCAATGTATGATGAAGCAAAAAGAAATGAGAATAAAAATAATGGTGATTTGAATCACCACAGATATCCTCTTAATTTAAGTACGCATTCAATTACTCAATCATAATTCAATTTTGACTTAAGTTCTCAAATTATTCAACAGTACTCAAAACCAGATCAAACGACTTATGTAGCACAAGCACAAGCACAAGGCTCTTCAGAGAACCTTCGTTTTCTCCGTTAGCTTCTCAAAGCTTCCTTCCTCTTAATGCCTTCTTCACGAGCCTTCCCTTTCTCTGTCAAAGCCTTCTTCTTTCAAAGGCTTCTCCTTCTTCTTCCCTTCTTCACAACATAGGGGACCCAACTCCCTTCAGTGACTAAGGGTTGCATAGGGCCTTCTTTCTTCTTCAGCACAAGGCAGAGGAGAGTACAGCAAAACCCTCCCCTTCTCTCTCACAATTCCTCCTCCTCTCTCTCACAGACCCAGCGTAGTCGGATCTAGATATGGATATTCGAGTCGATAGCATGGACCAGGGTCACCGACGTGGGTCATGACCGAGGTGTGGATAGTAGGCGGGTTAGCAGGTGAAAGGGTACGAGGGACATGACCTCTTGTGTTATTGAGCGAATAGCTGAGATCACAAAAACATAATAAGCACTGCAGTTGGTTTAAGATCCCACGATGTGGGACTAAAGCTCATGGCTCCTTTGCTTGCGCCAGCAGTAGGGGATGCTGCTTGATTGCAGCTGGTGTCTGTGGCTTCCACTTAATTGCTGTTGCAGGTGGCTACATAGGTGGAGTGTGCAGCTTTGGGAAGTGCTAGCAGAGCTTGAAGTGGCTGGAGGCGGATGGATGACGTTGGGCGTAACGGCGGCGATGGTGGAGAGTGGCAACCACCTAAAACACAAGTTAAGGCCTTTCGGCCATGTTAAAACACCTCAGGAGAATTTCCAAGTGTTGGCAAATGTGGTGGTGGCATTTGTGTGGTGAGTTGTGGTGTGCGGTGGCCGGACGGAGGCGAGAAGGTGATGTGGATGAGGTCGTGTCCGGTGGGGTATCTGAGAGGGTGTTTGGCGGAATTAGGTGAGGGGTTTTGAAGTAGGGAGGACGGCAATGCTTTTTGGGCTTGTGGCAAGGCGAGCAGTGCGGTGTAGCGTTGGGGAGGTGTCGTCGGAGCTTCGCCGGACGTGGGGAAGACGGAGAGGGAGATGCGTGAACGGCGGTTGAAACAAGATTTTGAGGGGCTAAGGAGATTAACGAGGAGAAGAGGAAGATGCTAGACCTAGCTATGGGATGAATGGGTGAAGGTTTTCGTCAGCTTTGATTGGCCAGTAGCGGGGAAGATGAAATCTCTACTGAGAGGGCAACAAGGAAAGAGAGGGTCGAAGAGGCTCCTGCTGGTGTTGCGAGAAGAGGAGTAAGGAGAGGAAGGCAGTTTTGCTGCCAATGGTATGTGGCAGCGGGCGAGAAAGTTGGGGAAGAGAGCTCGTAGAAGCTGGTCGGAGGAGGTCGGAGGGAGAAGTTCTTGGTGAAGAAATGCGACCAAACCAAGCTAGTTTTTGGAGCGGTTGTACACGACCTAGCTTTATAGAGAGCTCCAGGGCGAGCTCTAAAATAGGAAACAGGCTTCATTAGCTTGATTAGGATTTAAGAAGAACCCCACTAATTTCATGGGTTCACACAGCCAAATCAGAGAGATTTAAGATCCAAAACTGGTCCCAAGTGATTCTCCTAGGTATGAACATCAATCTCACCAATTTTGGTGGGATTTGATGGAGATTTGAGTAGGATTAGCTTAGGTCAAAGGTTGCCTAGAGGTTGGTTGACCTCCAATGGTGGTAGGGACCTTCGTACAAAGAAGATAACAAAGTTAGGGGTTCTTTGTAAGGATTTTGAAAACTGAGGGGCTATATGAGAGAGAAAGAGTCAAACTGAATCAAAATGCAAACTAGGTTAAGATAATCTCTGGTTAATTTGGACCCAAATTTTGGTACAAACCTAATTTGGACTCAAGAAATTTGATGGTAAAGTTCGATTTCAGTTTTGATCAAATTTTACTAGAAAATTTGCGCAGAAACTCAAATTAGGGTAACTTTCTGTCTGAGACTCTGTTTAAGGTCAAAATAGGTCCAGATGGTCAAATCAAGGATACCAAACCTTATGGAATATTTTTCTATAAATTTTAGAAGGTTTAGATGGAATTTATCTTGACCATTACCTTTGTTATTTAAGCAGCTTTGAAATTAGGATTTTGGGTTTATGAATCAGTTCTCGAAGTACGTGAAACTTGTTTTTGTCCGTGTGGACCCTCTTATTAGATTTGAAGGAACATTAGACCTTTAGTTAAACCCTAGAAAATCCCGTGATTATTCTGCATTCATGATATGCTGTTAAAACTGTAAAATTAACCATGTTTTAATGTATTCTTCTCAGAATGGATATTCAGTGAATTATGACTCTTCGGCAATTATGTAAGAACGTTTATCTCTTGATTGTGACTAATTAAAGCTATTTATGGCTCATGATAATGTTATCATCAATTGGGCAACGCTAGATTCATTGTTAGGCACCTAGTCCGTGTTAGCCTTGGAGCCATGACATGTTGTGGGGGCCATGGAGCATGACAAAGACAAGCGAAAATGTATTCAGGAATGTTAGAAGTAATTCCAATAGGCAACGACAATTGATCAAAGTGTCCTCTAGTAGCATCCTATCGGGTTCATAATAAGATGAGGATCTGATCAAGAAAACAATCACACGACAACATGGAGGGACTGTTAATCCAATTCCGCCCTCGGGAGAGGGTGCGTGTTTGGAGAGACGATTTAACTTTCAAGGTTTTCACTAAGCATATGAAAGAAAATAATGAGTACAAGTAATCTCTCGCCTAGGGTTGCATACCCACAATGTGGGCATGCCTTGCCCTTTTATAAAAGCCATGCCCCGATATTCCAAATAACATAATTTGTTAACGAGATCTTTAGGATTATCCTATCATAACCGTGCGATATCAAGATTATCGTTCCATACCAATCCTGAGATTTCTTGCGCACAACATCTTCAAGATTATCCTTTCATAACAGTTCCAAGATTTTTGGCATGCGATCAATTTGTCACTAAGATCTCAAAATGGATAGATTTGACTTGCTATTCGTGTCCATCAAGGATTATGGTGGCACCATCAACCTTATCATCTAGCAAAGCCATTTGTCCGATGTCCCTACTGTATGCGATTTGATTCTTTTTATCAGAATTCTTCTAGGTTCCTTTGTCGAGGATGGAGTTGCCTCCCTTTATTTGGCAATCGGAATTGCTATATCCCTCTATTGTGGATAGGAGTTGCATGTCTCATGTCGGCAATCGGGATAGCAGATCTTTTTGTCGAGCAACAGATCCGCCTGCCTTGAATGAGCAGTCAGCATTTGTTATTAGCCTTAGATCCTAATCTCTTTGTTGGGCTTGTAATCCGTGGGCCTCCATGGGCCTTAGTGGAACTCTTTTTGGTTAGGTTTAAAGGAGACATTTTCCCCCCTTATCAATATTATCATAGAAGACCATTAACCACTTCCAAATACATAATTTAGTAATGTTCACCTAATGCGGTCAGATTCATTACAAGAGTCGTAAGAATTCAACACTTATTTCAAACAAGTACGTTCAATTCCCAAATTTAAATTATATATATACATACATGGAGTAATATTTCAATTTGCGGCTATTTAGTCCTTGCATTAGTGAATAGTCTGACTTAGTGAAGAGACAACTTAAAAGAAATGGAAGAAATTTTAGACAATAAAAGGTTGAAATATAACTTGAAAGCTTAATTTAGATTGTCATAGCCAATTTTGGGTTATATAAAGTTGGCTATGCTGAGATGGCAACTTAGATTTCAATTTGAAGCCCAAGTAGTTAGCTATAGACCCTTGCAGTGGTATGTGACTGCAAGGCTCACCTAAGAATCAATGGGAATTCACATGGAAATCAATATCATTTACATTATTACTTATGGGCCAATTAAGTAGAAGAGGATTGGAGCTAGAAACCCTTATAAATAACGGCATGCTATGTGCTTACTAAATGAAGCTAGCATGGCTACTACAAGGTGAAATGGGGTAGCTATAACTAAGGGTGTTCAAATAACCCACTAATCTTGGGTAACCAATCTGACCTATTATTTTTTACTCTATTAGGCTGGGTACCCTTTTATCAAATATGGGTTGGGTACGCATTAAATATGATCTGTTACTTCTCGAGTCTTTGTTTGGATATCCGTCAAGACATCCACGGGTACACATTAATTGACTCGTCACATGACCCATCCATGATCCATTCACATTGCCAATCTTGTGACTCAACTAAGCCAACTTGCGACCCCCCTCTCCTTAATCCTCATTGTGCTCATCGCTCAATCTCAACCCATTGGCCATTACAACCCTTATCCCTTCAGGCGGATTGGGAGGAGGGGGCTGCTAGCAGGGAGTGGAGGTCAGGAGGTGGAGGATGAGGTTGCGTTGCAGTCGACATCAATGGGGGCGACGTTGAGGCTCCTCGAGCCAGTGGATATGGACTCGATCCAACTTGCAAGGCCGCGAATGTGGTTGAGCTCGAAGGCAAGGAGGCACTTGACGTCGCAGAGCTCGGACTAAGAGTAAACGAAGACATGGAAGGTGACGTGCCCACCGAAGAGGGTTTCGCCGCGATGGCTTTCCTTCCCTCCCTCGATCCTCCAACATAATAAACCCCCTCCTCGCCGTCCTTGGTCGCACATGCCTTCCTGACAACGTGCGATGCCTGTGCTTCGTTTCTCATTGCCACTAGTGCATACATAGCTCGATAGACGTGCGCCTTTCCCCCGACCCCATCTTGAAGACATTGTTACATGCTTAAAGTTTCCATATTTTATGTTTTTAATTTTTTTGAAAGAAAAAAAAGGACCACTACTATTAATAGTAGTCGCCTAGATTTATTGATATGAAATCTATTTTTATTTTTATTTATTTATTATTTATTATTTTTAAGTTTTAGTATTTTAAAATTTATTTTTATTTAATAATGTTTTTCTTGTTAAATTAATATTTTATATAAAGCTATTTTTAATAAATATATTTTTATATTTTTATATATTTATAAAAGTATTTTATCAGTTTAATGAATATTGTCACATACATTTTTACTTTTTTTATAATATTCTTAAAATTATATTTTGTGTCTTTACATTTTTTATTTTAGCTAAATTAGTCAATTGGGTATCCTACGGGTACCCGTGACCTAGTTTAACACAATTAGATACCATATCTATTGGACTTCTATTTGAATGGGTCGAATTGGGTCATGACCCATTTCAGATTGGATTGGGTCGAGTTAAGTGGGAATAGGGCAAGAACCTGACCCACAAACACCCCTAGCTATAAGGGGGGAACCAATTGGCTATTCTCTATGCTTTTAACTTCGTCTACGGATCACATATCACTATAAACCTTTGGAGATACCAATTCATAAGCTAATAAAATGGCAATTAGAAAAAAGAAAGTCATTACTTGAGATCATTGTACACTAATTGATATTGTCAAAGCCTTTTAAGGTGAAATGTAATTAATGTCCTAAGATTATCAGTGGAAGAGGGATTCATAGATTTAAGGAACACTTGGCAAATAAAAAGGGGTAGATCGAGTCATGTAGAAATGTCTCAAACCATATGGGGTATCCAATGAAGAATAATTCGGAATCATATCAAATATAAAAAGGAAGGAGAGTTGATGAGGCTTTCGCAATGGCTTTTATTCGCTCTCAGTCAATTACATTTCCTAATTTACCTAAGTAGTCATCAAGTAGTGTTGCATTAAAGGAAATTTCTCAAACCAATAACTAAAAAAACTTTTTCCCTTTAGCTACTACTCCTAGAGGTCAACTTTCAATAAAAAAGTGTTTTGGCTTCAAAAGTTCTCATTCATGCAGCTGATTTCAAATTTGTAAAGTAATTTATTAAGCCACATATACTATTTTATACTTGACCCTTTTGATGTGAAGGATAAGAATCTGTGCTTATCTTTCTTACATTAAATTATTTGATGCTAAAAGCATTAAGGGTAGCCACATGTGTGCGTGTGTATGTTGGGGGGGGGGGGGGGGGAGGGTAAAATGGGACAATGGATTTAGCTTCATTTATGAATCATATATCCACTTGAAGCTTTGAAAATTCAAATTTAAGTGAAATGTTTCTCAATTTTCATTTAAATTGGAGACTCTTATCCTTCTCATCAAAAGGAGTCAATTATTTACAATATTTTGAATTTGGTGTCATTGATAAAAGGTGTATAATTGCATGATTGAGTTGAAATCATATATGATTCTTAGTTATATTAGAATATTGATATCTAACTTGGTGATATTTGTAGTCAAGTTAAAAGCATTGGGGGATAATCAATTAGCTTCCCAAGAAGGTGGTCGCAATGTGTGTGTGTGTGCATGTGCTCACATACTAACAATTAACGTTCAACAACAAATAATGCAATTCTCACTACCTTTAAGGTTTATAATTTCTACAAAGTTAGATGGCCATCCCCTATTCCCGAATCCCTATAGGACACGAGACCGGACCGACTCGATTGATCCCAAGACCTAGTCGTCCAACGAGGAAGTAACTAGAAAGCAGTAAAATAAACCACATTCACCATGCAAGTAACTAACAGTAACAAAAGTACAGTAGTAAAGAAAGTACACACCACCACAACAGTAGAAAATTAAACAGGTACAAGAATACAAAGTTCACAATAAAAAAGTACAGAAGTGTAACAACTACTCACTACAACAGGAAACGGAGTACAACAGAAAGCTACAACTACTGGGCTCTACTGGGCCCAGCACTCTCTGCAGTCGTAGGCTCTGGCTGCTCAACACCTGGACCTGAAAAAGGTTATGAGTACACGAAATCAGCAAAAAGTAAAGGTGGATAGGTAGCTGTTGTTTTTCAATTTCTTTCTTTCTTTGACTAATTATTCTTTCTGTCATCATTTGATTTATTTATCAGGTCTCTTTCTTGATCTCGAATGTTCATTGTGGGAATGATCTTGATTGCAGTCTTTTTCGAAGAGTAGAAGTAACACGTGATGCTCTCCTGGCCGGGAGAGTCCCCCGTGGTGGTCCTACACCCAGTCAACCACCCCAAGGTCACTGACAGACGTAACGGTGACTACGGCACGCGCGATAAACGCATGGGTAGCTACCTCGCACTGGCACGCGGTCAATCGTTTCCGTTAACGGGTGCGCCCAAAGCACAACACAGAACCAGTATAGGGCATAGCCCTCTCAGTAACAGGGGTCTAGCCCCTAAGAACCAAACAGGGGTCTCGCCCCCTCCACAGTCCGCGCACCCTCGCCTGACTACCCTGGTTTGCCCAGTGGGCCTAACAAGTCGGGGTAAGGCGGCTAGCTAAACCTCGGGTCCCGTGGGGTAGCTAGCTCTCTCCCTACACTAGTAGCTCTCTCCGATACTGTGTACACTGCTTACGCAGCTAGATCGTGTTTTAACAGATATCTCATTGTAATATAGATGAACTTTCTGCGAAAACAAATAAAAATTTATAACTCAAAATTTAGAATATTCCGAGGTCGAACTTAGGTAGCAAACTTAATTCTAGAAGCATACAAATTCACAATTCACTATAATTTACTACTTTACAAAAATTAAAGGGAGAGAGAGAGAACAAAAATCCTTTTCTCTTTTTTCTTTTCTTTTCTTTCTTTCTTTCTTCTTCTCTCTTCCTTCTTTTCTTTCTCTGCCTTTCCTTTTTCGAACGTCTGATTCTTTGAATCAGACGCCTTATCTGCCCCATTGCTACAGTGCCTTACAGGTTTTTCTCTTGGTTTCTTCTTCTTCTCTTCTCTGCTCGGCTTCCTTCTCCTTCTTCTTGCACTGTGCCTTCTCCTTCTTCAGTTGGCTTCTCTCCTCTTCAGCTTCTACTTTTTCTTCTACGAGTCCTCTTCTTTCTTCTATCTTTAGTTTCTCTTCTTCATCTTCCATTCTCTGTAGCTTCCTCCTTCCTATCTTCTTCCACTTTCTTCAGCTACTCATCTACCTTGAGTTTCCTTCTTCTTTCTTCAGCAGCTGCCTCTTCCTTCTTCTTCAGCTGCGCTCTGTGCGGCTAAGTCTTCAGTCGCTACTCCTCCTTTCTTCTTCTCCTGCTTCCCTGCACATTACAAGGTTAGGCAAAACCTAACCCCTACCAGCCCCACGCCTCTCTCTCTCTCTATTCCTCTCTCAAAGGTTCACTCCCAGAGCATTCGCGGGTATATCGGTCGGGTAACGCGCCCGGGACCAGGCCCACCGGCGTGCGGTGGTGGGCGAGGAGTTCACGGTAGGGTAATCGGGTTCGGACCCAGGCCCACGGGACGTGAGCGTGGGCAAGGGCGGGTGCGAGCGCGTGGCGCGCTACGTGAGTAGGCGAGGGACCTAACCCCTGTGTATCAAAGGCTATAAGCCCTATACACCTTTTCAATTTATTTGCAGCGCTGCGCCCAGCCATTTACGAGGTGGGACTAATGTCCTGCCTAAATTTCGCGAACGTTCGCAGTAGGAGCTGTGTTCAATTTCCGACGCTGCAGGGGTCCTTGCAACCAAACACTTGGCTGGGGTTGTGCGCAGGAGGATTCCGCGCAACCTGGAGTTGTGCACCTGGAGCGGAGAGGCCTGTCGCTACAGAAAGCTCTCTTCAAGCTTCTTTGGCAATGGTAGAGGGACGTCGGAACCTGAAACGCATGAACACGGCCTTGCGGCCCTGTCAAATTGGAGGAAAACCTTTACCGTATCACGGCGAAGGTGAAGCAGAGGTTGGCTGGCCATGGGGTGGCCTAGGCGTGCGTGCCTAGGTCGCTCTGTGGCTGGAGTTATGGGTTAGGTCGGGGGACGTTTGTGGTGGTGTAGGTAGTGTGTGAGTGGGTGGATGATGTTCAGTGGAGTGTGGTGGAGGTTGTGAGGTGGGTGGCGAGACGTGTGGGGGTGCGTAGTGACGGAGGAGTCTCGCCGGAGGGTGGCTGGAGATGGGGAAGATGCGGGCGGATCGTGGCTGTCGAAGGGCGTTTTGTGAAATAGGTTGAGGGGAATTGAAGAGGGGAAAGAGATGTGTAGTTCTAACCTAATTGAGTGGACGAAAGGGGAGAAAGGGCAGCAGGCAGTACCTGCTGTCGTCGGAGAAGAAGGCACCAGTTGAGGGAGAGTGGTGACGACGATGGGGCTGGGGGCGTGCGTGAGGGTGTTGCACGACGCGGAGGAAGGAGGTGAAGACAACTTTGCCACTGGTATTGTGGTAGAGCGACTGGAAGGAGGAGGAAGAGTTGCCAGAGCTTGCTGGTCACCTGGTCAGAGGAGAAGAGAAGAATTTTGAGGGAAATCTCCGGCCAAATCAAGTCTGTTCCAAACGGCAGCCCTTGTCGCTCCTTAAATAGGTGCTGGCGAGGAGAACTTGAGGAGGAGGCATGTGCAGGCCGCCGGAGAATGGCCGAAAAAGAGACCCATGCCTCTTGCGCATTCGCACGAGAGGTATGGGCGTTGGCAGGGAATGGGAGGGGGTCCATGCGGAACAAAACAACGCAGGGGACCCCCTCTCGTTTCTGGGGCCGATCCCCATATCCTGTGCGGCGTCATCCTCCGCACAAAGTCACTGGAGGCATGGGCAGCTACTGCGGGTGGCAGAGAGACCGGCTTGCAAAGAACGAAGGGAAAGTTGAGGGGCTAAGTGCAAGGGTTCAAAAAGTTAAGGGTTAAAAAGTAATTCTTGAGGACCAATTTGTAAAGTAGGTCAAGGCAAACTTTCCTTTGGTCCAAATTTTGATATAACCCTAATTTGGACCTAAGGGATCCAATGGTGAAGTTGGATTTTATGTTTGACCACGTTTGACCAGTCAATTTGCACAAAAGTCCAAATTAGGTCAAAAATTGGGTATGGTTCTCAATCTAGGTCAAGATAGGTTCCAATGGCCAAATTGAAGGTTCTAAACCCTAGGGGATATTTTTTCATGAATTTTAGAGGATTTAATTGATTTTTGTCTTGCCTGAAACTTCGTGAATTAGAGCGGATTTATTTTAGGATTATAGAATGTCATTTAATTCCTAAAAGCTGCTATAACCCTTTTCAGATCAAATCATCCCACTTTCTCTCTTATTAAGCCCATTTGACCTGTGTTTAGACCCTTATACATCCCATTTGTGTACTGCATGGGTAAAATTACAGTTTTACCCCTTGTGAGTTGCTTTATACTCAAATTTATAGTTCTTTGATTTAGCCTTTCCCTTAGGTTTTGTAAGAGCTTTTGTATACTTATTTAGGTCAAAATGTGCTAGTTAGGGTTAATGATGGGGTTCTCATCATACCCCCATACCTAGCTTTTGCTAGTCCCCTAGCAAAAATTTAAGGTTTTAACCTTTGTTCTAGACCATGAATT
Source organism: Thalassia testudinum (assembly GCA_037157565.1). Classification (NCBI taxonomy): domain Eukaryota; kingdom Viridiplantae; phylum Streptophyta; class Magnoliopsida; order Alismatales; family Hydrocharitaceae; genus Thalassia; species Thalassia testudinum. Next base: position 62,180,967 of record JAZHRO010000022.1, on the reverse strand, counting down.
TCTTCCATCAAATTTTGATAAGTGCTTTTCCTTTTGTATCCTTGATTAGGTCAGAATGCCAATCATAGGCCTAAAAGGTACTCTAGTACCAACCAAGATCCAGATCTGTCTAGCTTTAACCTCAGTCTTTAGCAAAGGTTTTTAAGGCCTACAGGAACTAACCTAAAGTTTATTGGACTTCGTGGTTAAAGCACCCGTGCTTGAGATATTTTTAGCCTTGGTTCAATTTGTAGTGCGTTTTGTAAGAGAGAGACAGAAGGTTTATTTGTTTGGAGAGTTTTCTCTCTTTTCTTTTTAATTCTAGCTTAGGATTGGCTTCACAACACGATCTGTATCGGATTCCTTGTCCTCATCATCAATCCTCAAGGGTCCCTGGCAGTCGATGCTTCGAGATAGCACCGCCCATGGTAACTCCCAGAACCTTGGCTTTTGAGATTTCGAGATAATCCCGCCCATGGTGTTCCGTGGCCGAATTCAGACCCTGGTAATTGACACTTTGTGATAATGCCATCCATGGAATCTGAACCAGCAGAGTGCTTACATGCCCCTGGTAGGATATGTAAATATCCTAGGAGACAAGTACCGAGGAGATGATATGTTGTTACGCATCTTCGAGGTAAATTTCCCACCTCTCCGCGATGGGAACTCGTCCAAATCAACTTGTGTTAATCGACTACTCCTAATCTAGGTGACATTTTCAGAATATTTGAAATGCTTCTGCGTGATTTTGATATTTATGCTCACTGAACAAGACTGTGTGTGTGAATTTGGGTGCTTAAGTTACTGAGTCCCGTAAATCGAAAGTTAGTTAACGAGGCTGAATACTCCCTAAGCCTTGGATCTAATACTTAAGCTTTTCATTTTCCTCAACCTCTTGTGGAATATCTAGATCTTAACGGGTACTAAGAGTCTAGCCAAGAATGCCTAAGGTTCGCGTTCTTACTAATCTTGTTGTGCACTTTCCCTTTTCTTTTCCTTAATGTGGTCTAGAACTTTGGTTAATTCCTTAATTTCTTACTAATGACTATCCCTTTTCTTTCATTTTGTGCTCCTTTTTACCATTCTGCTCTTTTTCCCTCCTCTTTCTGTAAAGTTTTCTAGCATTTTCTTCCTCCTTCAAATTTTTTTTTTATATATGCGGATTTTTTTTTGTCGAAATCTTTTCTTATTATGTCATTTCATTTCACTTTCATCCCCCCCCATGCCTAAGATTTGCAATGTTCTCATTGTACATTAGGTGGGTTTTTATTTAGCTTGGTTCATGCATTAGGACAGGTATTTGGTGAGTGAATAGGTCGAGGTGATTGTTGCAGACGATTTCTAATCTTAGGTACAAGTACCTGAGGTGAAGTTGGCTGCCCTAAAGGATGAACCTAAAGTGCAAAGAAATATCAGAAAAGGTTTCGGGTTTTTCAAAAAGAATGACGGGCTGCCTCCCATTAAACGCTGAGTTTTACGCCATCGGCTGGGCGCAATAAGCTCAGGGAGAATGGAGGGTAAATGATGACTCAGCCAAATCTGTACTGGTTACGTCAATGAACGGTTTGAGTCTCTGACAGTTCACGATGAAAGGTTCGGAATCATGGCTGAGAGGACTGATTTCGACGGCTCCATTTCCAAAAATCTATCGAACAAGATACGGTTCGACCCACTTGAATCGCAGTTTCCTAGGGAAGAGTTTGAGTCGGGCATTGAAGAGGAGGACCTTCTGACCAGGGTGGAAGATCTTTCTAGATATGTGCTTGTCATGAAATGCTTTAACCCGCTCTTTGTAGATTCGCGAGTTCTCATATGCATCAAGGCGTAATTCATCAATCTTACTTATCTGAAGCTTTCTGCGGGTTCCAGCCTTAGAAAGATCTAAGTTGCAGCTCCGTACTGCCCAATAAGCTTTGTGCTCTAGTTCGACGGGAAGGTGACATGCCTTCCCGTACACCAATCTAAAAGGAGACATGCCTAATTGGGTCTTGTGGGCGGTCCTATAAGCCCACAAAGCTTCCGGAAGTTGGGACAACTAGTTCTTCCTGTCAGGCCGAACAGTAACCTGTAAGATTTTCTTGATCTCCCGATTTGATAGTTCAGCTAGACCATTAGTCTAAGGGTGGTAAGGAGTAGAGATTCGGTGAGACACCCCATATTTGGTCATCAGTGACCTGAACTGAGCATTGGTAAAACGGGTCCCTCCATCAGAGATGATTGCACAAGGAATCCCGAACAGTGAGAAGATATTCTGATGAATGAATTTGATGATGATCTTATGATCACAGGTTCAAGTCGGAATGGCTTCGATCCATTTGGACATGTAGTCCACAGCGAGTAAAATGTACTCGAAGCCGTCCGGAATAGGAAAGGAGCCCATAAAATTAATCCCCCAAATATCGAAAATCTCGCATACGAGAATCGACTGTAAAGGCATCATGTCGCGGTGGCTCATGTTGCCCAAAGTTTGGCAATGACTGCATGCCTTACAGTGACTGTATACGTCCTTGAAGATAGTGGGCCAGTAAAAGCCACACTGGAGGATTTTTGATGCGATTTTGTGCCCAGAGAAGTGTCTACTGCATGCCTGGTCATGACAGAAGGAGAGAATGTCATTGATTTCGCCCTCCGGGACACACCGCCGGATGACTTGGTCAGCACCTATGCGGAAAAGGTACGGGTCTTCCCAAATGTAGTACTTGGCATCAGAGTGCAACTTGTCTTTCTTGGCCTTTGGCTAATCAGACGAGATCTAATGAGATGCCAAGTAGTTTACTATATCAGCAAACCATGGAGTACCAATAGTCAAGAGGTGCTCGTCGGGAAAATGCTCCGTGATGGGTCTAGAAGGGTCCATGATCTCAGAAGGAAGGCGAGACAAGTGGTCAGCTACCACGTTCTGTCTTCCCACCTTGTCGCGAATTTCCAGGTGGAATTCTTGCAACAGCAAGATCCATCGGATTAATCAAGGCTTCACGTCCTTCTTAGCAAGGAGATGCCTCACAGTTGTGTGATCCAAGTAGATTATGACGTGGGAACCCAGGAGATAAGATCAGAATTTTTTGAGGGAAAATACTACGGCTAGCAGCTCTTTCTCTGTAACCGTGTAGTTATGCTGAGCTTCGTCAAGTGTCTTGCTAGCGTAGTAGATGACCACGGGTTTCCCGTCAATCTTCTGCCCCAGAACTGCTCCTACAGCAAAGTCAGATGCATTGCACATGATCTCAAAGGGTTGAGACCAATCAGGGGACTGTAGGATCGGGGCTTGGGTGACTCAGTCATGAAGATTCTCAAAAGCTTGAGTGCATTCCCTGGAAATCTCAAAGGGTACATCCTTGGAGAGAAGAGTAGTTAGGGGGCGTGCGATTTTCGAGAAATCAGGGATGAAACGACGGTAAAAATCGACGTGTCCCAGAAAAGATCGGATGTCCCTGATCGAGCTAGGCATAGGAAGTCTAGAAATCAGATCAACCTTGGCTCGATCCACTTGGATTCCTTTCTCATAAATTAAGTGTCCCAGGACGATCCCCTCAGGCACCATAAAGTGGCTCTTTTCCCAGGAAAGAACCAGATTTACGTCAATGCAACGCCTGAGTATGTGAGCCAAGTGCTGGAGGCAATCGTCAAATGATGCCCCGAAAATTGAGAAATCATTCATGAAGACTTCTAGATAATCACCTACCATATCAGAAAATATGGCAAGCATGCATCGCTGAAAAGTCGCAGGTGCATTGCAGAGACCGAAAGGCATCCTTCGGAACACGTACGTCCCGAAGGGGCAGGTGAATGTGGTCTTCTCTTGGTCCTCTGGATGAATCGCCACTTGGTTGTAACCAGAGTATCCGTCAAGAAAGCAGAAGAATCTATTTCCCGCTAACTTCTCGAGAATCTGATCAATAAATGGTAGTGGGAAATGATCCTTCTTCGTGGAGGAATTGATTCTTCGGTAATCTATGCATACTCTCCATGAGTTGGCTATGCGGGTAGGTATGACCTCTCCGGTTTCAGTCGTGATGGTGGTGAGTCCTGCCTTCTTAGGCACAACCTGGATTGGGCTCACCCAATGACTGTCGGAGATCGGGTAGATGATCCCTACATCTAACCACTTAATGATCTCCTTCTTCACGACCTCCTGCAGATTGGGATTCAAACATCCCTGCATTTCACGTGAAGGTCGTGCGCCCTCTTCAAAATAGATACGGTGTGTGCAATAAGAGGGACTTATTCCAGTTAAATCATCGAGAGTCCAACCAATGGCTCTGCGATGTTGCTGGAGAACAGTAATCAGACGGAATTCCTGATCAGGTGTGAGTTTGGAGTTTATAATCACAGGAAATGTATGATTAGAACCCAAAAAGACATATTTTAAATGATGAGAAGGGGTTTGAGTTCAAGAATGGGGTTATCAGCAGCAGCGGGTGGTTCAGAGTGAGTGTGGGGTACAAGGGTAGGAGTTATAGGTTTGTCTAGATCAAGGTCCGACTCCTCTAATTGTGGTTCAAGATCTTCTTGTGGTTGATGAGGAATAATCATGTTGTCCTCAAGTTGTGGTTCATCAACCACAGCTCTAAGATCACAAATTTGTTCAATGACACCGCAATTGATCCCTTGTTGGGCCTTAAAGATATCAATTTTGAGAGTCTGGTTCCCAAATTTCAATTCTATTTGGCCCTCTACACAACTTATATTGGCCCTTGTTGTGGCTAGAAAAGGTCTCCATAGTATGATTGGTGTATCCTTTGGGTTTTTAGGTGCATCAATATCCAGAACTATGAAATCTACAGGGAAGTAGAAATTCCGCACCCTCACAATAACATCCTCAAGAATTCCTTTAGGTGACTTGATAGATCGATCTACTAACTGCAATGTCACCTCGGTCGGTTTTAGCTCAGATTCTTCTAGATGGTTAAGTAGGGATGTGGGTATCAAGCTTATGGAGGCACCTAGGTCTAATAATGCTCTATCAAATTGGGTTTCACTGATCTTACATGAAATCAGGGGAGTGCCTGGGTCTTTCGCCTTGAGGTGGGAGTCTACTCAGGATTATAGAGCTGGCTTGCTCTGACAGTACAATTGGACTCCCACTCTTGGTTCTCGGCTTATGCTAAGGTGTACACACGTTCTTCAAAAATCGTGCATAAGCCGATACGTGGCGGATCGCTTCCATCAAGGGGATGTTTATTTGGACCTGCTCAAAGAGCTTGACTAGGTCCTCCTCAGGAACCACGGGTTTGGTCATCCTCTTTCCCTTGGTCAAGGCCTCGGGAAATGGAACCTTGGTTGGTTCCTCTGGGATAGGTCCAGGTTTTGATCTGGGATAGGGATAAGAACATCCTGGATGACTGTCCTAGGGTTTGGGTCACTACCAGGCTTGGAGTGGTTTGGATAAGGTGGATCTTGGGTTGCCTTACCACTACGGGTTGTTACAGAATTTATTCCTGCCTGGTTCTGGTTAGGGGTTGGTAGGATGGGTTGCTGTTGTTGGTAACTTGCATAGGAGGTTGAGGCTTCCATCCTGTCAGGTGAAGGAATAGAAGGGGCCTGATAAACCATATGTGCTTGGCCCGGGTTTGGGTTCATAACGCGCCGCTGGATCGGCACGCTATTAGGGTTAGGAAGAGGCTGAGAAGGAAGAGTGCCAGGTTAGCGTGAATTTGGCAAGTTGATTTTGGACCTCTATGATTTCGTCCTTATGTTGCTTTTGGATAGCCGCATTCGTTCTCTAAATGTCAGCCAGAGTCTGAAGGATAAAGGACATTTGATCTTGGTTTGGCCCGGATGGATAAGTGGGGTTGGGCCGAGGCTGAGGTGGCTGATAAGGACGAGGTGCTTGTGGATGGGGCTAAAAGGGTGGTCTTGGATTATGGGAATTTCCCGTCCACTGGAAATTGGGATGGTTTTGCCATCCAGGATTGTAGATGCTGAAAAAAGGGTCATTCTGGATGGCGTTGAGGTCTTCGCAGGTCTGAGGAGCCTCAGAAAAGTCGAAGAATGGGGGAGTAGGGCTCCCCCGGCAAGAATAGAAAGGATCGGAGGTCCCTCCGGTCCTAGAGTCAAATGGGGATGGATACGAATCCATCCCAGGAGAAGGTCGGTGGAAAATGTTCTGCACAATTTCCTGTGTGGGAGGGGGCTGTGTGAAGGAGTTCTGCGCAGAGGTGGCTCACTGCAAGTGCTAAGTCATCTCATCCACCTTCTTCTCAATGATAGGGAGCTTGTCCAATCGACTAGCCATTAATTCCAGGTTGACTGATGCGGACAGGCCCTACGTCTTGTGTGCTCCCCTAAGGTTCGTCGCTGCACGGGTATTCATCCGGTCGAATAATCCCATGGAGTCATTGTTGATGGAGTTCTCGCACATATTCTCGAGAATCTCCCACACGATTTCTTCATGTTGACCCATGATATTCCCTTCGCAAGTAGCATTGACGAGCAATCTAATATCTTCACGGAGTCCCTGGTAAAAAGACTGGACTTGTTCCTATTTAAGAACTCCTTGAGGGGGCACTTTCTCATGAGATCCTGAAAACGATCCCATGCCTCATGAAGAGGTTCTCCCGTCTGTTGCGTGAAGTGAGTAATCTGATGGCGCAAGGCATTGGTCCGACCAACGGGGAAGAACTTTTTCAAGAACTCGGACTGAAGTTCCTCCCAAGTGTTGATCGGGCGGGTCTGTATTTGATACCAATGGGATGCTTTGTCCATATGGGAGAAAGAGAACATCTTCATAAGTAGGATATCCCGATTCTGTGCATCTAACCCGAAGGTCTGGGCCAGATGCTTAAGCTGTTTGATGTGCTGGAAGGGGTCTTCAGAGTTAAGCCCATGGAATTTAGGTATGGCGTGGATCATGTTGGGCTTCAACTCGGAATCAGGTCCTCCAGTCGGGATTCTAACTCGAGGCTCAATTGCCACCGCAGCGGGATTATAGTGATCTCACATCATGGGACGTTGTGGTGGGTTCATGAAGTTCTGGAAGAGATCATTGAGTCGCTGGAGCTGGTGTTCAAGATTATTCTCTTCTTCAACAGGTTGAGCCATTGTGGAAGAAGAAGGGGAATTGGGTTCAGAATCAGAAGAGAGGTCAATGTGAAGATGTTGTTGCCCAAACAAGGGTACCGAGGCTTGGCCTCGAGGAGAGTGAATTTCTAGAGGAGGTTTCAAGGACCTCCTACCAAACATACATTGTGGGATTGGACGAGGTTAGCAGGTGCTGGACCCAATCAAGACACCAAAAATATTGGGTGACTATAGAGGTTCGGGGCGGATGATACCCTTTAATTAGAAGGTCGTCCACCTGAGAATTACTTGGACAGCCAGAGAGGGTGAGTCCCACGAAGACCCCTACACGGTAGAGCGCCCCCACGGGTTACAGGGTTTCCCCCACCTGACCTCTCTTGTCACCGAGATTCCAGGTAGACCAGAATGGGGACCTTGACCTCTTAAGTCTACCACTTTTAATTAGGATCAAGGTGCTTAGGGTTTCACTTGAACTTTTAACCTTTTGAGTGCAAATAGTGACCTAATTTAAAGGTTGGTTGATCAAGGGATCAACTTCACCTATTGTTCCTGTGAGAGCTTATTAGGTCTGTCTTTGAAGGTTCAAGTTACTTAAGAACCGGATTGCTTAGGGTTTCTCTTAATAGATTTTTTCAAGCAATGGCTTAAGCACACTTCTTTTGGGAATTTTCAATTCTTGATTAGAAGGTGTGTCTCTAAAACCCTAGCTTTGAGTCTTAGGTTTGGTCTTAATTGGTCCAGTTAGTTGCCTCAAGATTAGGTAACTAGGGCTCAAGCAAGAAGGTTTTAGCCCTAATTACCTTTAGTGGATGTATAGATAGAATGTGTTGAAACTGAAAAACAGGCAACTCTTGTGATTTACTACGTATCAAAGACAGGTAACCCCTAGATTGCTTTTCTTTTTCTTCCTCTTTAGAATTTTAGGGGCTTAAAAGAGAGGATAGAAAATTACCTGTCCCTTGGTGTAGTTGTTGTGAGGCTGCTTGTTCCTTCTTGTTTCCCTGTGCCTGCACAACAAAAGAGAAGAGATTAAGTCAGCAGTAAATCAGAAATTGTGAATTAATAACTTCTAGAATGCTCGCTGCTCCCCGGCAACGGCGCTAAAATGCTTATGCGGCTAGATCGTGTTTTAACAGATATCTCGTTGTAATATAGATGAACTCTCCGCGAAAACAAATAAAAATTTATAACTCGAAATTTAGAATATTTCGAGGTCGAACTCAGGGAGCAAACTTAATTCTAGAAGCATACAAATTCACAATTCACTATAATTTACTACTTTACAAAAATTAAAGGGAGAGAGAGAGAGAACAAAAATCCTTTTCTCTTTTTTCTTTTCTTTCTTTCTTCTTCTCTCTTCCTTCTTTTCTTTCTCTGCCTTTCCTTTTTCGGACGTCTGATTCTTTGAATCAGACGCCTTATCTGCCCCTTTGCTACAGTGTCTTGCAGGTTTTTCTTTTGGTTTCTTCTTCTCTTCTCTTCTCGGCTTCCTTCTTCTTCTTGCATTGTGCCTTCTCCTTCTTTCGTTGGCTTCTCTCTTTAGCTTCTGCTTTTTCTTTTACGAGTCCTCTTCTTTCTTCTGTCTTTAGTTTCTCTTCTTCATCTTCCTTTCTCTGTAGCTTCCTCCTTCCTGTCTTCTTCCTCTTTCTTCAGCTGCTCCTCTGCCTTGAGTTTCCTTCTTTTTTCAGCAACTGCCTCTTCCTTCTTCAGCTGCACTCTGTGCGACTAAGTCTTCAGTCACTCCTCCTCCTTTCTTCTTCTTCTGCTTCCCTGCACATTACAAGGTAAGAAAAAACCTAACCCTTACCCGCCCCATGTCTCTCTCTCTCTCTATTTCTCTCTAAAAGGTTCGCTCCCAGAGCATTCACGGGTATACAGGTCGAGTAACGCGCCCGGGACCAGGCTCACCAGCGTGCGGTGGTGGGCGAGGAGTGCACGGTAAGGTAATCGAGTTCGGACCTAGGCTCGCGGGGTGTGAGCGTGGGCGAGGGCGGGTGCGAGCGTGTGGCGCGCTGCGTGCTTAGGCGAGGGACCTGACCCCTGTGTATCGAAGGCGATAAGCCCTATACACTTTTCAATTTATTTGCAGCGCCGCGCCCAGCCGTTTATGAGGTGGGACTAATGTCCCGCTTAAATATCGCAAGCGTTCGCAGTAGGAGCTGCGTTCAATTGCTGACGCTATAGAGGTCCTTGCAGCCAAACACTTGGCTGGGGTTGTGCGCAGGAGGATTCTGCGCAACCTGGAGCTGTGCACCTGGAGCGGAGAGGCCTGCAGCTGCAGCAAGCTCTCTTCAAGCTTCTTCGGCAATGGCGGAGGGATGTCGGAACCTGAAACGCGTGAACACAGCCTTGCGGCCCTGTCAGATAGGAGGAAAACCTTCGCCGTATCACGGCGAAGGTGAAGCGGAGGTTGGCTGGCCGCGGGGCGGCCTAGGTGTGCGTGCCTAGGTCTCTCATTGGCCGGAGTTATGGGTTAGGTTGGGGGACGTTTGTGGTGGTGTAGGCGGTGTGTGAGTGGGTGGATGATGTTCAGTGGAGTGTGGTGGAGGTTGTGAGGTGGGTGGCGAGACGTGTGGGGGTGCGGAGTGACAGAGGCGCCTCGTCGGAGGGTGGCTGTTTATGTGGCTAGATCATGTTTTAACAGATATCTCATTGTAATATAGATGAACTCTCCGCGAGAACAAATAAAAACTTATAACTTGAAATTTAGAATATTCCAAGGTCGAACTTAGAGTGCAAACTTTAATTTTAGAAGCATACAATTCCACAATTCAATATGCTACTTTTACAAAAATTAAAGAGAGAGAGTGAACAAAGATCCTTTTCTCTTTTTTCTTTTCTTTCTTTCTTCGTCTCTCTTCCTTCTCTTCTTTCTTTGCCTTTCCTTTCTCGGACGTCTGATTCTTTGAATCCGACGTCTTATTTGCCCCTTTGCTACAGTGCCTTGCAGGCTCTTGTTCTCTTGGTTTCTTCTTCTTCTCCTCTCTGCAGCTTCTTCCTTCCTGTCTTCTTCCTCTTTTCTTCAATTGCTCTGTGTGGCTAAGTGTCCTTAGCCGCTCCTCTGCCTTGAGTTCTTCCTTCTTCTTTCTTCAGCAGCTGCGGCTCTTCTTCTTCTCTTCTACTCTGCTCCTCCTCCTTTCTTCCTTTCCTGCTTCCCTGTACATTACACGGTTAGGCAAAACCTAACCCTACCCTCCCCGCGTCTCTCTCTCTCTATTTCTTTCTCAAAGGTTCGTTCCCAGAGCATTCGTGAGTATTCGGGTCTGGTAACGCACCCGGGACCAAGCCCACCGGCGTGCGGTGGTGGGCGAGGAGTGCTTGGTTGAGTAAACGGGTTAGGAACCAGGCCCGCGGGGCGTAAGCGCGGGCGAGGGTGGGTCGAGCGCGTGGCACGCTGCGTGCTTAGGCGAGGGACCTGACCCCTATGTGTCGAAGGCGATAAGCCTAATACACCTTTTCAGTTTATTTAGAGCGCCGCGTCCAGCCGTTTACGAGGTGGGACTAAAAGTCTGTTACGAACGCAGCTTCAAAACGTCTTTTAAGACGTCTGGGAGCTGGCCCAGACGTCTGACCAGGCATCTGGAACCCTTTCCAGACGTCTGGGATTTGATTTTCCGCGGCACGGTGGTTTCCGTCTGCGCGCCTGCGCGCGCAGACCAGCAGATGCTCTTTTCCCCTCTCACCTCCGCAGACGCTACTTTCACTCTCTCTCTCTGCTTTAAAAAGCCACGCCCTCTCCCTCACTCTCATCACCTCCGCTCCCTTCCTCTTCTCCTTCCAGCCGATGCCGAGTGCGAGCGGCGGCAGCGACAGCTGCGGTGAGTGCGGGAGGAGGTGCTGCGCGAGGGAGGAGGCGCGCGGCCTTGAGGGCGAGCTTGCCGGGGCTGCTAAAGCCGGCCGGCGGGGGCGCAGCGGGAGCGGAGTGACGCGGGAGGCCTGCTGCAGCTGGAGCAGTAGGCGGACGAGGCACGGCTCGGCCGTGCGTCGCGGGCGGAGGGCGAGTCGCGCTCTGATTTTGGAAATTTTTCTAGAATCAGACGTCTAGGTTTCCAACCAGACGACGGGGAAGACGTCTGGAGGACTGTCCAGACGTCTGAAAGGTAAGTTATTTTCGTACCTTCTTCCTTTCCTTCGACCGTCCGTACTGAGCACGAGGATGGGTACGTGCAGGTTTTGAGATTCGCATCCAACGCGAATCAGACGTCTGGCAGTGGTGCCAGACGACTGAAGGGACTTCCAGACGTCCGGGGTGACCATCGGACGTCTGGGAACTAGGCCAGACACCCCCACAGGCTTCTGGACGTCTGAGAGACTACGCAGGACAAGGTACCATCTGATCTCCATTTTTAAGACGTCTGGAAGAAGTTCCAGACGTCTGATTTTGTACTGTTTCGTCGTTTTCGACCCGTTTAGGGCCCGTTCGGAGTCCGTTTTCCGCGTTTCGAATTGCGCCCTTCTCGGAATAAGATCCTCTACCCGTCTACAGTGATTAGATACTATTTTGAGAAACTCCTTGTGTTTGATCCTTGTGATAGGACCCCGTTCCATTGCAGTCTCGGGGGTTCCGGAGGCACGCGGGATTCCCGATCACGCCCCAAGTACTCCTGTTGTAACTGGTAGAGTGGCTTTTAAGTTTATTAGTATAATCTGTTAAATTATGGAACCATAAATAGAACCTAGGACATTGCATGAATCCTAGGAATGAGAAACTAGAATGAATGGTAGATCCTAGGGTGTTGCATGAATCCAAGGGCTGGAAAACTAGATTGTATGATAGATCCTAGGGTATGGCATGAATCCTAGGATGGGAAAAACTAGTGGAATATATGAATACTGCAGTCTTGGAAAATGTGGAAAGGAAATAATAGCCACCTGTAAATTGGTTTAACAGCTGCCTGTTATGAATAAATGAGCATGATTGAGAATATGGGATGTATGAACGTGAAACTGGAAAGGTGAAACCTGAATGTGCTGAGTTAAAAGAGCTGGAACCCTACGGGGAATTAGGAGTAGAACTCCTGCAAAGTGAATGGAATAGAATTGGAGAAGTGAGCTGACCCTTGAGTACGGAGTACCAAGGAGAGCGACTGTCCCCCTGTTTAGTGCAAAGCGGAGCTAGCCGCCCCAGGGACCCGGGGTTAGGTCTGGCCACTTTGTACTGACTTGCTGACCCTCGTGTACGTAGTACCGAGGAGAGCTACTAGTGTAGGGAGAGAACTAGCTACCCCACGGGCCCCGGGGTTCTGCTAGCCTCCTACACCGACTTGTTAGGCCCACTGGGGCAAACCAGGGTAGTCAGGCGAGGGTGCGCGGACTGTGGAGGGGCAAGGCTCCTGTTTGGTTACTATGGAGGGGTTGGACCCCTGTTACTGAGAGGGCTCTGCCCTGTACTGGTTCCGTGCTGTGCTTTGGGCGCACCCGTTAACGGAAACGACTGACCGCGTGCCAGTGCGGGTTAGCTACCTGTACGTTTATCGCGCGTGCCGTAGTCACCGTTACGTTTGTCCGTGACCTTGGGGTGGTTGACTGAGAGTAGGATCACCACGGGGGACTCTCCCGGCCAGGAGAGCACCACGTGTTACTTCTACTGTTCGGAAAAGACTGCAATCAAGATCGTTCCCACGAGGAACATTCGAGATCAAGTGAAGGATCTGAGAAATAGATAAATATTGAAACAATAGAAAAACGTAAATAAAGGAAGAAAGAAAATAAAACAGCTACTGTACACTTTACTGTTTCTTTAGTTTAGTTGCCACTCTACTCAGCGTTTCGCTGACGTGTTACACTCGTTACTTTTCAGGACCAGGTGTTGAGCAGCCAGGGTCAGCGGCTGCAGAGGAAGTTGGGCCGAGTAGGGTCCAGTAGAGTTACCACTGTTCTTTTGTACCCCTTTTGTTTCCGCTGTAGTGAGTAGTTTTTGTTACTCTCTGTACTTTTCTTTACTCGTAGTTCTTGTTATGTTATAAATGTTGTTCTACTGTTGTGGTGGTACATGCTGTAGTAGTTCTTTTTCTTACTGCTAGTTATATTTCATGTTGAATGTGTTGGTGCTAGAGCACCACGATCATTTGTTTTGATGATAACAAAACACGTGTCATTTAACATTTGCACTTTGAGTCCTAGATTTCAGGTCAATCGCAAATGGATACGTGATTAGACGGAGTTCGAGCTCGCATCCAGGACGGATTGGAGGAGCTTGATGGAAAACAAAGGAGATTCGCGAGGGGCGATCGATTGAAGATGGAATGTCAAGAAGAATAGGATAGATTTTTGTTTAAACCTTTTATGTATCTTTTGTCCTTATTTTCTTGTTCTTTATCTCCTTAGAAAATTATGTTAAAGAGCCTCAAAGTACCCTAACAGTAGTCCTAGGAACACCGGCACAACCCTAGGATACTTAGGTTTTCTATAGAGAACTTAGAAAATCAATATAGGGTTCAAACAGAGTTTCCAGACGTCTAATTCCCAAATCAGACGTCTGATAAAGTATTTTAAGACGTCTGACTGTTGTTTCAGACGTCTGATAACTATTAGGCTGGACTTAGTATTCTGTCTGATGAAATCAGACGTCCAGACCTTAGTCCAGACGTCTAATGTTTTTGCCAGACGTCCAATTAGTGGACCGTTGGCTCCCCTGACATTCACTCAAGGATATGACCGTTAGAGCCTTATCAGGCGTCCTTAAGACATTCCAGACGTCTGATAATTAATAGTTTTGCCTCGACTGTCCCGAAAATCTCTTCTCAGAGATTTTCTAGCCATTGCAAATCCATTCCCACAAAAAAGTAGGTTTCCAGACGTCCAGACATAGTGCCAGACGTCCTATAGGTCGTCTGATGGACTTGCACAAGAACCCTGTTTAGATCTGATTCAAGTCAGGAAGGAACCCGCCCGAAATCAGACGTCTGACCTTTAAATCAGACGTCTTAAAGTGGTCTTCCATACGTCTGATGCCAGAATTAGACGTCTGATTACCCTGTCAAGTGTAATCATTGTCCTGATTTCGGCCTGATTCTTTTGGGCTTTGCACCCAACGGCTATGGAAGCTTTTCCAAGCCTTCCAAAGCCTTCCTAAGGCCTTTATAAATAGAGGGGAGCCTTTGCAACATAAAAATATACCAAGAGAAACACAAGACACACCTAAGCAACTTAGTTTCACTCTTTTGTGTCCAAGAGAAGCCCTTGCTCTCCAAGCTCTAGTTCCATTCATCTTGAGAGCATCAAGCTTCGCGCACCCACTCTCCCACCGTAGCTCACGAGAGCGAAGTTGTGCCGTCGCGTGGCTCACGCACCGCGTCATCAACTCGACGCACTCCTTTCAAAGGGGAGTTTCCTAATTCCTATAGAAGCTAGGTTTAAAATTACTTTGTTGGCTCTATAGGATTACTTGTTTATTTTATTTTTGTTATTTGGTTGGGTATTTGCTTTGCGAATTCCCGTCTCCTTCGCGAGACAAAATCCTTCTCGTGGAAAGAAGGGGTTGAGGTACGCTACCCTCGTTTAAGTAGCGTGGTTGTATTGAGGTTGAATCACCCTCATTTAAAGTGATTCGGTTTAGTGAATTTTGATCAACTTGGTTGATCGGAAAATCCTAACTCGAGAGGGTTAGGTGGTGGTTTTCACCCGGTTTGGGTTTCCACCTAAAAATTCTTGTGTACTTGTGTGATTGCTTATTTGTGAGATTATTTATATTTCAATTCCGCATTTTTTTACGTCACACTGATCTCACCCCCTCCTGGTAGGGAAACTACAGAATGTGGTTTATTTTACTGCTCTTTTGGTTACTTCCTCGTTGGACGACTAGGTCTTGGGATTAGTCGAGTCGATCCGGTTCTCGTGTCTCGTAGGGACTCGGGAATCGAGTCGTTACAAAGTCCCACCTGCTTCTGCTCTCGCGTTCGCAGGAGACTTGCCCCAATTGCCACAGCCTCGATCGCCTGCTAAGCCTATTGCTTGGCAGTGAGAGTTCACGACGCCACTCCGCACCTCCTGGGACTCTACTGCCTGGAGCGCACGACCTGGAGCTCGCGAGCAAGCTTCTTCATGCCCGCGTCAATGGCAGAAGAGGGTCGAAACCTGAAATGTGGAAATACGACCTTGCGGCCCTGTCAAATCAGAGGAAAACCTTCGCCGTATCACGGCAAAGGTGAAGCAGATGTTGGCTGGCCGCTGGGCGGCCTAGGCGTGCGTGCCTAGGTCGCTCTGTGGCAGAGAGGATGGGTTTGCTCGGGGGGTAGTTTCAGTGGGTGGCGTGGTCGGTGGAAGGGCGAGAGGTGGTCAGTGGGAAGTGGTGAAACTTCTGAGGTGTTTGGCGAGGTGGATGGGTGACTGGAATGATGGAAGCACCTCGCCGGAGGTCTGGCCGGAGGTGGAGAAGGTGGCGATGGATAGTGGATGTCGAGGGGTAGAAACAACAAATTAACAGGGGGGAAATAAAGGAGAGAGTAAGGGGAAGAGTTTTTACCTAGCTAAGCTGACGAAAGGGAGGAGATGGCGATCGGCGTGTCTTTACCGTCGCCGAAGACGAAGGTGCCAGAGGAGGGGGCGACGACGAAGAGAAAGGGTCGGAGAGTGCCAGCTAGTACGGCCTGGCGCGGAGGAGAATGGCGGAGCTGACTCTGCCACTGGTATGGTGGCAGAGCGATGAGAAGAGGGAGGAAGAGTCGCCGGAAGCGTCGGGCTGTTGGCCAGAGTGAGGAGGGGACGAATTTGGGGGAGTTCTCTGGCAAAATCGAGCTTGTCGCAACCAGCAGCCCCTGCCGCTCCTTAAATAGATGTTGGAGAGGAGGAGATTTCGAGGAGGAAGCGTAGGCAGGTCGCCGGAGAATGGCCGGAGAAGAGACCCATGCCTCTCGCATGTTCGCACGAGAGGTATGGGCATCGACAGGGCATGGGAGGGGGTCCATGCAGAAGAAGATAATGCAGGGGACCCCCTCGTTTCTGGGGCCGGTCCCCATACCCTATGCGGTGCCATCCTCCGCACAAGGTCGCCGGAGGCATGGACAGCTGCTGCGGGTGGTAGAGGGACCGGCTTGCAAAGAATGAAGGGAAACTTTAGGGGCTAAGTGCAAGAGTTCAAAAAGTTAAGGATTAAAAAGTAATTCTTGAGTACCAATTTGTAAAGTAGGTCAAAATGGCCTTCCCCTAGGTCTAAATTTTGGTACAAACCTAATTTAGACCTAAGGAATCCAATGGTGAAGTTTGATTTTAGGTTTGACCACGTTTGACCAATCAATTTGCATAAAAACCCAAATTAGGTCAAAAATTGGGTATGGTTCTCATTCTAGGTCAAGATCGGTTTCAATGGCCAAATTGAAGGTTATAAATCCTAGGGAATATTTTTTCATGAATTTTAGAGGGTTTAATTGATTTTTATCTTTCCTGAAACTTCGCGAATTAAAGCAGGTTTGTTTTAGGGTTATAGAATGTCATTTAATTCCTAGAAGCTGCTATAACCCTTTTCAGATCAAATCATCCCACTTTCTCTCTTATTAAGTCCATTTGACCTATGTTTAGACCCTTAGACATCTCGTTTGTGTATTGCTTTGGTAAAATTACAGTTTTACCCCTTGTGAGTTGCTTTATACTCAAATTTATAGTTCTTTGATTTAGGCTTTCCCTTAGGTTTTGTAGGAGCTTTTGTATACTTATTTAGGTCAAAATGTCCTAGTTAGGGTTCATGATAAGGTTCACATTAGTGGCTGGAGATGGGGAAGATGCAGGCGGACCGTGGCTGTCGAAGGGCATTTTGTGAAACAGGTTGAGGGGAATTGATGAGGGGAAAGAGACAAGTAGTTCTAACCTAATTGAGTGGACGAAAGGGGAGAAAGGGCAGCAGGTAGTACCTGCTGTCGCCGGAGAAGAAGGCACCAGTGGAGGGAGAGCGGCGACAACGACGGGGCTGGGGGCGTGCATGAGGGTGTTGCACGACACGGAGGAAGGAGGTGAAGACAACTCTGCCACTGGTATTGTGGCAGAGCGACTGGAAGGAGGAGGAAGAGTCGCCGGAGCTTGCTGGTCACCTTGCCGGAGGAGAAGAGAAGAATTTTGAGGGAAATCTCCGGCCAAATCAAGTCTGTCCCAAACGGCAGCTCCTGCCGCTCCTTAAATAGGTGCTGGCGAGGAGAACTCGAGGAGGAAGCGTGGGAAAGCCGCCGGAGAATGGCCGGAAAAGAGACCCATGCCTCTCGCGCGTTTGCACGAGAGGTATGGGCGTCGGCAGGGCATGGGAGGGGGTCCATGCGGAAGAAGACAACGCAGGGGACCCCCCTCTCATTTCTGGGGCCGGTCCCTATACCCTGCGCGGTGCCATCCTCCGCGCAAAGTCGCCGGAGGCATGGGCAGCTGTTGTGGGTTGCAGAGGGACCGGCTTGCAAAGAACGAAGGGAATGTTGAGGGGCTAATTGCAAGGGTTCAAAAAGTTAAGGGTTAAAAAGTAATTCTTAAGGACCAATTTGTAAAGTAGGTCAAGGCAAACTTTCCTTAGGTCCAAATTTTGATATAACCCTAATTTGGACCTAAGGGATCATAAAGTTGAATTTTAGGTTTGATCACATTTGACTGGTCAATTTGCACAAAAACCCACATTAGGTCAAAAATGGGGTATAGTTCTCAATCTAGGCCAAGATAGGTTCCAATGGCCAAATTGAAGGTTCTAAATCCTAGGGGATATTTTTTCATGAATTTTAGAGGATTTAATTGATTTTTATCTTACCTGAAACTTTGTGAATTAGAGCGGGTTTGTTTTAGGGTTACAGAATGTTATTTAATTCATAGAAGCTGCTATAATCCTTTTTAAATCAAATCATCTCACTTTCTCTCTTATTAAGCCCATTTGACCTGTTTTTAGATCCTTAGACATCCCGTTTGTGTACTGCATTGGTAAAATTGCAGTTTTACCCATTATGAGTTGCTTTATACTCAAATTTATAGTTCTTTGATTTAGGCTTTCCCTTAGGTTTTGTAGGAGCTTTTGTATACTTATTTAGGTAAAAATGTGCTAGTTAGGGTTCATGATGAGGTTCTCATCATACGCGAGGGCCAAAAAGTCAGTACAAAGTGGCCAATCCCAACCCTAGGTCCCAACCCTAGGGCGGCTAGCTCCGCTCTGCACTAAAAAGGGGGACAGTCGCTCTCCTTGGTACTCCATACTCAAGGGTCAGCTCACTTCCCCATTCACATTTCCAGTTCCATTCCATTTATTTCCAGGAGCTCTACTCCTAATACTCCGTAGGGTTCATGCTCATGTTTCTCAGGCCAAGCCATACTAGGTTTCATCATTTATATTTCCATTTCTCAGGTTCTACACATGTAACTTTATTATTCACATTTCAGGTTTATTCGCAGGTAGCTCGTGTTTCCAACATTCAACCTTCCATTTCCAGTTCATATACAGGAAGCTCGTATTTAACGTAAATAACAGGAATTTACATGCAGCAGTTTGCTAACACCAGTACTTTACATTTCACAGGTAGTTGTTATCCATTTACAGGCAATTGTTATTATTCTATTTACTCATCCAAGACTGCAATCCATACATTCCATACAAATATTCCAGTGTTTTTAGTCCTAGGATTCATGCCATGCCTTAGGATCTAACATTCATTCCACATATGCATTTATGTTTGTAATTAAACTAGTGGAAGCCACTCTACCAGTAAACCCAGGAGTAATGGGGGCTTGATCGGCAGGTCCACGTGCCTCAGCAAACCCCAAATCCGCAACGGAACGAGGTCCTATCACAAGGATCAATCACAAGAGACCACTCAGAATAAGATAAAAGTATTCCAATAAGTAGAGAAACTTATACGGAGAACAACAGAATCTTAATTGCGGAAATTGAACCTCAAACGGACCCTAAACGGGTCAAAAACAGTAATTCTGATTCATATCAGATGTCTGGAACACCTTCCAGACATCTTAAAAAAGTCTAGAACCATACCTCAACTTTTGCGCCACTCCTCAGACGTCCAGGAACTCCACTGGACCATCTAGACCCAGTTCCAAATGTCCGACCACTTCTCAAGACATTTGGAAACGCTTCCTGTTGTCTGGTGTCTCGCCCAGACGTCTGAACTGCGTGGGAGGACGTGTCCTGCGCCTTCCCAAAGCGAATCATGCACGCAGCGACGTAAATCTCCTTAATATGGCACGGAACAGTACCTCGGCGGAACGACCTGCATGGCCGTATCTGCAAGGAAGGTGTACGTTGCGGGACTTACCTCTTAATCGTTTGGAACCTCCTCCAGACGTCGTCTGCGTCGTCTGGATGTCGATCCAGACGTCTGATTCTGGGAAATTCCCAGAACCAGAAACTGCCTTCGCCTTCTCCCGCCGCACACGGTCGCGCGCGCGCCTGCTTGCCCGCTGCTCTGGCTGCAATAGTGTTGGGGAGGACCTCCTCGATGCACCTCTCTGCCTCACGCACGCCCGACCGACCATGAGCTCTCCGGCGAGCTCCCTCACGAGCTCGCACGCTTGATCTCCTCTCTTCCCCTCGCTGCTCCTCTCCTCTCACGCTGCTCACGCCCACTACTCGCTACTCGCCGCTCACTGCTCTCGTACTGGAGGAAGGAGGAGGGTGGCTGAAGGTGAGGTGAACGAGGGAGAGGAGGGGGGGTTTAAGTAGGCACTGCGTTAGGGTTTCATCGGCGAGAGGAGAGAGAAGGAGAGAAGAAAACGAGGTTGTGTACTATCTGCGCGCAGCACGCGTGCAGATGCAAGGACGTACACGAAAAATTTGATTTCCAAACATCTGAGAAGATATCCAGACGTCTAACCCAAATCTCAGACGTTTTAGAAGACTTTAATAGCACGGATCTTAACATCCCCTCTACATGAACATTATTAGAACACACAATATCACTAGTTCCTCGAAGATGTCACGAGTTAGTCATCATACAACAAATTAAGGGAGGAGGAGGGTGGAGGGTGAGATGAGGAAGGAGAAAGGTGGAGAGGAATGTATCGAGGTGGAAAGAAAGAAGGGAAAAAGATAAATTTGATGAAAAGAAAAATAAATTTTTATTATTTTTAAATCCAAAATATTATCGATTAATGTCATTAACCATTGGTTTGACAATTGTATAAGTAAAAAAAATTTTAATGACATCTAATTAAATGTTAGAAATCCATAATTTCACATGTGTATAGTGACATATATACACACACTAAATAGATAATATAAAATTGAACCTACACGTGAGCCATGAGCCAAGTTAGGTAAGTTTGGCACTTCAACCCATAAACCCAGTTCCCACGAGCAGAAAATTTTTTAACTACAGCACAACTCATCTTCAACCTACACAACTCAAAATAGGTCTAGTTGAGCTTGACGTGGGTCAAGTTGGGTGGGGTTATCGTTTAGTTGAACTGCTGGATTTTTTTTAATACATATATATTTTATATCAAAATATATAAAAATATAAAATTGACATATTTTATAATATATATAAATATATAAATATGATCTTCACTCTTAGATTGCTATTTAATTTTAAAAAATAAAAAATAATATAAATTTGATAAGTGATGGTCTCATCTTATTCGAAAAAGTTATATCATTTGAATCAAAATACATAGAGTTAAAATGATTTTGGAGTGATTTTATGTTTATGTATTAAATTTGAAGGTAATTTAAAAGTGGTGATAATTTTTCATAATAATATTTTACATTACTTTTTTATATGAAAAGAAGACATGCAACACGATTCTCACTTCTGATTTAATTTTTTAATTAATTTTATCTATTTACATCCTAAAATACGTCAACTTTTATAATTTTTTACCATCGTCCGTAATAAAAGGATGAATAGAAATGGGTAGACCGGAGGAAGAAGCCGGACCCCTGCCCAGCCGGTTCACTAGCGGACTGGGCTTAGGAAATGAACCATTGGCTCGGCCCAACACAAGCTTCAGCCGTAGGATCTCTATCTCCTTATTTTATAACTAGGTCTTCTGGCGAAGGACTCCTCGGTAAAATAATAAGAAGAAAAAGAAAGAAGAGATGGCAACGCCGAGCAACACAAGAGCAGCGCAAGAGCTTAGTCGCCCGCAGGAGACGGTTTCCAACAAGTCGTCCTCCTCCTCCTTTGCTCCTGCGCCGAAGAGGCGGAAGGTCCAAACCGGAGGGTACGTACTTCCGCCGCTCTCGATTTCCTCTTCCGATAAGTAAACCCTCTTCTTCGTTCCTCCTGTTTGGAGTCTGCAAGTTCAGGTTGCTCGCTTCGGTGCTTTCCAGCTGCGACCATCAATAAATTATAGAATTTAGATTCTAGAGATTTTAGAAAAGTGTTAAAAAGTAGTTGATTAGTCTATCTAGCCCAGTCAGGTTGAGAAAAAATAGCACTTCTAAGAAATTAAGGTGCAACGGAACCCGTCCATCCAACACTCCTAATTAACGAGCAAAAATGGGTGTACGAATTGGAGGCTGAAAACCGGCGTCCTCTCTTTAATGCGTAATTTACGCGATCTTCAATGGTAGCTGAGTCCCAATCATTTTCTGGTGACGATGCCATGTGGAGCTCCTGAATGGATTTGCAGAATTCATCCTTTATGTATCAGTTTTTTTTTTCTTCTTCTTCTTAAGGTACTGAAAATGGAAATTTCTGCTTTTGCAATTTTGCTTCGCAACCATGTAACCAAGCCTTTTCCTAAATTAGTGGGATCACTACATAGATTCTTTGTCTCCATTCAGATCTATTGTAAGTCACCCCAAGACTTTGTTTGTTATGCTTTTACTTCATTTATGGGAAATTTTATTGGGTAAGGTTGTGCAGTTTATTGTGAATAACGAGTTGGAAAGTCCTCGTGGGCAATTTACCTGGAGGGTTAGAAAAGTAGTGTTAAAAATTGTGAAACTGGTGTTAACCTGCAATTATATTTACTTGCAGAGTGGTGTTAACATCAGTTTCTATTTACTTGAATTAATGTTAAGTTGTGATGTTAACTTTTATGGCATTTACTTGGTAGTAGTGTTAGGAATATGAAATATGAGGACTATTAGAGGTGCAAGTAGTGTACAACTTTAACACAGGTTTAGCTAACACCAGTGAAAACCGGTGTTAGACGAACTCGTGTTAAAGTGTTCAAACCTGGGTTATTAGATGACGGGTTAAATAGTGAAGTAAACGAAGGTTAACACCCCTTTTGAGGGGTTAACACCCAAGTAAACTAGGCCTAAAGCGTTTCTCTCCACCCAAATCATCCTTTACATCCATTATTTACTACCCATGCGACCTCTTTTTCCTACTTGACACATTTTTCACAATTGCAAATTCATCGATGTGATTCTACTGTGATACCAATCCAATGCTCATATCCTGTCTGGCTCTGGCAAGTGAAGTGGGCTTGGTAATTACCAAACTTTTGCTCTTTCTGTGCAGGAACGCTCCTTTGGCATCACATACCCATGATGGAGTCTCAAGTTCTTCCACTGCTTTACCGGTAATGTAGTGTGACTTGGTTTTCATCACACCTATTTTCTTTTGACACAAGCACTAGGTATGTTTTCTGATAAATTTTCTTTGTGCAGGTGGGGGTAGCAAATACACCTATGGTGGATTACAGAGCCAAGAAATTTGCTTTGGCACAAGCTCAACAAGAGAGATGTGTTGGTTGTTATAGAAGTTTTGATTCTCCTTATGGAAATTACCTTGTGCCTGTAATTCCTACTCGTGCTGATCTCTTTGGATCATAGCGCTATACCACAGAATTCTTTTGGACAATAGATAATTATGAAATATAGGCGCATAAAAACCATCTTCCATGATCTTGTAACCTTTGGTTAAGATTGAATTTCCCTACTGATGATTTCCCTCCATTGCCTCCTTTCCTGCACTCTTCCATTCCCAATTGCGTGTTACTATTTACCTTTGTTTTTGTTATGTTAAGATTGATCCTAGCTGCCAACTTTTTATGATGTATTCATAGCACGTTCATACATTGGCTCATAATATGGTAAGTGCACAAAGAGAATGAAGTTTGGGTGATTGATAACAAATTAATAATGGCTAAATCATGATATTTGTTAGGTTTCAGTGCATATTTTATATTTGCATCTACTTTAAATCACATAAAGGTCCCATAACTATGGGGTCTGGGTCACTTTGGTAATCAACGACTTACAAGGAGGTTGCTAGATTGTTGGAAGAGGGTCAGAGGCTCACCCAAGTTCGACGGAAACGAGCAAAAGGACAAGAAGGAGATCATTTGTAGTTTCTACAGGGAGGGTGTGTTGAGTTATGTATGAGTGTAGGTCTTATTTTTCATATTGTAAGTGAAAGGGTATTTGTGTAATTCCTTTCTCTGGTGCCTCTTTATATAAAGGCTTAAGGTCTCTCAAGACAAAGTTGATGACATTTTAACCTAACATAGTATCAGAGCAGGGGTCGTAGATCGGTACTTGGGTACCCAACCCAAAACCCTAGCTGCCAAAACCCCCCTTCAAAACCCCTTTCTCTTTCACTCTCTCTACATCGTTGGCCACCCTCAAGCCAACAACACCACTGACAGCCCCTGACGACCCTCCGATCCGCCATCGTCGGTTGGATCTTATCGCCGTTGGCTTGATCTAGCCACCATCGGACCAGATCTCGCCGTAGCTGGTTTGCTCCTCGCCTAGGACGATCGCCGCTGGCCAGATCTTTGACCCAGCACTACCCTAGCATCACCTAATGTTGCGATTCTCTCCCCAGCACTGCCTGGGGCTGTTGGGCTCTCACCAGCGTCGCCTTAGTGTTGCCTAGGGCTGCGGTTCTCACTTCAGCGTTGCCCTAGCTACACCTAGGGCTGCTGGGCTCACCAGCGACCACTCCTTAGTGCTGTTGGACGCTCACTAGTGCCGCCAGCATTGCCCTTAGTGCCACCCAAGGCTTCCACCACCCTTGACTACTGGTTTGGGCCTAGGAGGGTGTCTACACCCCTGATCTCCTCTTAGAAGACCTTGGGAGCGTACTACAGGAGCAAGGCCGGGGTTTTCTAGTCTTGTTTTCCATCTCAAGGCCTCTGACAGCAGCACTTCTTGGTGAAGAGCATCGCTAGGGCCCGATTTATGCCCTAACGCGTGCAATACTATTGACTAAGCTTGTATGATCTGATTTCTCAGCAATGTGAGTATTATGTTTCATAGATCACAATGTAAGGAGTCATGGGAGACCAAAAGGAATCTGTGAGTGATTTGTTGGAGAAGTCATCCACCACAAGTGCTCCCCCACACATATAGGGGGCTTTTATCAAGTTGGATGGAACCAACTTCTTCTTGTAGTCTATATCATTCTCTAGATTCATCAAATCCCATCATAAGAAGTACATCTTGATAGAGGTAGAACCCGCAGTAAAGTCTACAGTCTGGGAGGGAGACAATGACTGGGTAGGTACCTGCCTCCTAAATAGCATGATCCAGACCATTACAAAACAGGTCATGGCATATGCCTCTGCGAAGAAGTGTGGGGTGTTGCATGAGATTCATTCCCACGAGCAACATTGCCAGATTGTACTAAGTCGTAGAGGACATCCACACTCTTCGGAAAAGCACTATGGTCTTATCGAAATACTATGGCACAATGAACCTTTAGGACGAGCAGGATGTCTACCAGCCTATTTCTACTGATGCAGCTGTTATTGCTAAGCAGAGAGAGGGTATTCGATCTATTCAGCTTCTGTCTAATCTTGGCCCTGAGTACAAGGTGATGAAAGATCAGTTCATAACCATGGATGAGATCCTCACACCTACACATATTTACACTTATCTTGCTAGGCTCAACACTGCTGATCCAGTACCTACGACTGATGCATCTGCTATGGCCACAATTGGTCGTGGTAGGGGAGCTTCTGGAGGAAGAGGAGGTTAATCTCGTGGTGGTGCATGTGGACGTGGTTGTGGTCGAAGCTCTTTCTTCTATGAGTACTATTATAGGAATGGACACACTGTGGACTGATGCTAGGTGAAGCATGGTTACTCATAGGGTATGGATTCACACACCCATCAGTATCTGCAGAGGAGACCACCCAGGTGCAGGAGGATGATAGCCAGATGACTATTTCTAAGGCTGATTATGAGTGATTCATGGCTTCTCAGGCATCTATTTATTCTTATGTTCAGAAGTTTGCAGGTACTTCAGCGATGTTGGTTAATTCTTAAGCCCCTACTTGCGGACTCAGGTGCGTCCTCCCACATTACTGGTGACACGACATTGTTTTCTTCTCTACGGGACCTTGCTATACCTTTTTAGGTCAAAGTTGCAGATGGTGGTTTGTCACCAGTGATTGGTCTTAGATATATCTCTAATTCTACTATTTACCACTCGCAAATGTTATGCATGCTCCTAAATTTGCTCTCAATTTGATGTCTATTAGCCAGATTACAAAAGATCTGAGATGTTGGGTTGTATTCATGACTAGTATTTCTTTTTGCAGGACCTCTAGTCGATGAGACGGATTGGTGGAGGACTTGAGCAGAACGGTCTCTACTACCTTCATGTCCCTCCATCTTCTAGTGTAGATACTGTGTGTGCCACCTCTGCTCTTCAGTGGTACTTCTGTCTTGGTCATCCTAGTTTACATGTTCTGCGTCGTTAGTTCCCTCAGTTATCTCTTCCTAAAGTTTTTAGGTGTGAAGCTTGTCGGTTGGGCAAGCACCATAGGTCTTCCTTTCCACCACAAAATAAAAGAGCTGAGTCTGTTTTACTTTAGTCCATGTTGATGTATGGGGCCCTTGTAGGGTCAAGAGTATGAGAGGCTTTCAACATTTTCTTGTTCTTGTAGATGATTATACCAGGATGTCCTGAGTTTTTATAATGAAAGAAAAGTTTGAAGTCTTTGATATTGTCAAAAATTTTGTTCTTGAAATAAAGACTCAGTTTTTTATTGTTATCAAGATTTTTCGGAATGATAATGGCTTTTAGTTTGTGAATGCTAGGACTACTGCCTTTTTTAAGTCTTTGAGTATTATTCACCAGACTACTTGCATTCATACTTCCTAACAGAATGGGATAGCTGAACGTAACCTTAGACATTTGCTTGATGTTACCCGTTCCATTATGTTTCAAATGAATGTTCCTTCATATTTTTGGGCCGATGCTATTCTTATTGCCACTTATCTGGTGAACTGTGTTTGTTCGTCTGTTTCATGGGGCAGAACTCCCTATTCCATGGTATTTCCTGGCAAGGCTATTTTCTCTATTACTTCGATGGTCTCTGGCTGTGTGTGTTTTGTCCATCTTCACAAGGTTGATAAGATTTCTCCTCGTTCCGTGAAGTGCATCTTTCTGGGTTATCCTAAAACTCAGAATGTGTATCGTTGCTATGATCTTGTTTCATGAAAATTTTATGTTTTTGCTGATGTTACTTTTTTTGAGGAGATTCCTTATTATCAGAAACAGGAAGAGCAACCCGTTAATTCTTTTACTGATATTCCTCTTCCTATCATATCTAATCCACCACAGCTAAATGAGCCACCCATTACAAGGGCTAGTCATCCTAAGGTTCCTAATACAAATACCTTTCCTAGACATTTTCAGCGCAGAGTTCAGGATGTCACTAAGGTGGAAGAGCTTTTGTCTACTATTTTTGCTCAGTCTCCACCAGCTGCTAATGATTTGTTTGAGGACCAGGTGCCTACTTTTACTGAGAACTCGACTCTGGATCTTCCTATTGCACAAAGGAAGGCTCCATGATCATGTGCCAAATATTCTGTATTTTAGTTTATGTCACTTGACAGTTTGTCTGTAGTTGGACGGCAGTTCTCTCTGGTTATTGACACTATATAGGTACCACGAGATCATCATGAGGCCTTCCGAAATCCATCTTGGACCTTAGCAATGGAAGAGATGACTGCTTTACAGTCTCATGGCACATGGGACCTTGTTAATCTAGCCATAGGTGTTACTGTTGTGGAGTATAGATGGGTGTTTACCTTCAAGTGTCGTCTAGATGTCACTATGGACCGAACAAGGCACATCTGGTTGCCAAAAGTTACACTTAGACATTCAGAGTTGATTATTTTGAGACATTCTTCCCAATGGCTCATCTCAATTCCGTTCGGATCTTGCCTTCACTTGCTGTGAACAAGCATTGGACTGTTTATCAACTTGATATCAAGAATGCTTTTCTATATGGCGATTTGGAGGAGAAAGTCTACATGGAGCAGCCATTGGGTTTTCCTACTTAGGGGGAGTGTCTGAAAGTGTATAGATTGAAAAAGGCCATCAATGAACTGAAACAGAGTTCCAGAGCTTGGTTTGAGAGGTTCAGTAGGGTGGTTCAGGAATATGGCTTCACCGGTTCTTCTGTTGATTACTCTGTCTTTACAATGCATAGGAAGATAGATACAGTCATACTTGTGATTTATGTAGATGACATACTTCTTACTGGCAGTGATAGGCAAGGCACAAGGGAGACAAAGAAGCTGCTTCAATCACAGTTTGTTACCAAGGATCTAGGCCCTATCAACTATTTCCTTGGCATTGAGGTGCAACATACTAGAGGACTTGTGTTATCCTAACGCAAGTATGTCCTTGACATGTTGAGAGACATGGGAATGCTGGGGTGCAAACCATCATATGTGCCCATGGGTATTTCCTTGCCTATTGCGGATGATGACAACCCTCTACTACAAGATGTGACCAAATACCGTGCAATGATTGGGAAGCTCTTGTATCTGATTGTTACCTATCCTGACATTGCCTTTGCAGTTAAAAGATTGAGCGAGTTCATGCAGTCACCAAGAAAAGTCCATTGGGTTGCAGTTTACCAGATTCTCAAGTACTTGAAAAGGGCACCTGGGAAATGACTTCTCTTTAAGAACAATGGGCACTTGGATATTTGTGGCTACCTGGATGCAGACTATGCTTGCGCACATGAGGGCAGGAGATCTACTACGAGATACTGCACATTTGTTGAGAGTAATCTAGTTACTTGAAGAAGCAAAAAACATGTAGTGGTCTCCAGGTCTAGTGCTGAGTCTGAGTACAGGGTTATGTCTCAGACTACTTGTGAGCTACTTTGGGTTTGGTCTATTATAGAAGACTTTGGAGTACAGGTTTCTGGTTCTATTCCCATGCATTGTGACAACAAGGCTATCACCTTTATTGCTAATAATCCTGCTTTCCATGTGAGAATCAAGTATATTGAAGTGGACTATCACTTCATCAGAGAGGCCATTCCAGCTAAGAAGATTTCTACACCTTACATATGCTCTGAAGACCAACGGGCAGACATTTTTACTAAAGCACTTCCTAGGAAGTGATTGCTCTATATTTGTTCCAAGTTAAGCATGTTTGATACATATGCTCCAACTTGAGAGAGAGTGTCAAGTTATGTATGGGTATAGGTCTTATTTTTCATATTGTAAGTGAAAGGGTATTTTTGTAATTTTTTTCTTTGGTGCCTCTTTATATAAAGGTACAGGATCTCTCTGAATAAAGTTATTGACTTTTAACCTGACAGGGTGGTTCTTCTCTCTAGAAAAAAACCCTACCTGGCCTGAAGTTGCTTCTAGGACTTGTTGACCTCCCAAGATTTGCATTTTGGTAGAATCAGTTCTATATTAGAAATACATGGTAATAAAAGGTGGATGGATCTAAGTGAGGTCTCCATGACTGATGGTGTGAGTTCCTTTCAACACCACTTAGGTAGAATTGTAGAAAGACGAAGACCTGGGACTGAAACTTTATAGTGTTGAGACCATGAAGTCCCTTGGATGTCCGCAATTAGAAAATTTTAGCTCAATCACTCTTTGAGGCTTACTTGTGAGCTTGAAGAATGTTAAAATTATTTTAATACGATGCACTGGATGATTACTGATCTCCGGTAATCTTCTTTTTTTTTCTTCGAAAAAAAGTAATTGAGGTTGAATGGCTAGAATGACTTTGCTGTGTAATCCCACAGTTTGCAATGAAGAAAAGTGATGGTTGGAGGTGATCATCATAAGGAACAAACTAGCATCTAATCGTAGTTACAGAGCAGAATAATGGAGCTGTTTGGGCTGCTTTTGACAACAAATGATGGAAGACCACGGGCATAACCGACGAAATGAAAGGGGAGTGTTAATGTGGAAGCAGCAAATGAACAGATATTTAGGACATGTGGGATTCATGAGGGATTTGGAAGATATGGAGGTGGAGTCAAGGAATGGGAATGGGTGGGTTATTGGGATAGTGGGTGCGAGGAGGGCTTTGGTTTGTAGGACTTAAAACTAAGACTAAACCATATCGGTGGAACTTTGGTTTGGACCAATAGGGAACTTATAGACAAATTCCAGGTTAGAAGTGAGCTGCCTCGGAATTTTCCTTTGTTTATCTATTCCATTTCCATTTATGTTCGTGCATTTCTTTCAACAGATATCTGTAGTTTAAATGATAAAGTGGCTTATTTAGCTTATGGTTCATTTCTTTTTCTTGGTTTTCTGATCCTGCTGGGCAACTTTTCTTTTGTTCTGATGAGAAAAGGTCTCTCATTCATCCACTTCCTTTCATTCATTTAGTAGGAGTCAGGATTACTTGAACCCAAATGTTGGAAGCTTTCTATCGGAGGTGAGCCCTACTTCAAGGTTTATGCTAACTTAACTGCTTCATCTGTTTAAACTGTATAATACCACACCACCTTTATGGTTGGTAAATGATTATACACACACATACAACTCATCTCATAAGCTTCAAGCTGCTTTGAGCCATTAATCTGTCCAAACTGGTTTATCTTATTTCTGGATGGTAATTGCTGATCTAATTTAATAGAAAATTGAATTTTCGTTGGATAACAAGTTATCTCTAGCAAGCATATTCCATAAGGATCCATCGTGGCATTTGCTTCTTTGGGGCATAAACCACACCACCTCATTAGTCTAGAAAACATTTTATATAAATTGATTAGGAAAATCTGGCAAGAGATTTTCCAACTAAAAAAGCGGAGGTATGAGCAGGAGACAAGGAGGGGGTCAAGAGGAGGGGTGGACCTTGGTGACACGGCGAGGGTGGTGAGGAGGGTTCTCCTTCCCTACTACGTGCCACGGTGAGGATCAGACCGTTCGAAGGGGTGGGTTGAGGTGCTTCAAATGCCTCAGAATTAGCCATTAGGTGAGGGATTCTCGTGACCCACCAAGGATCTGGGTCTACGGTTGTCTTAGTTACCAAAGGGCGAGCTATGCCCGTGTAGGTGGGCTTAGGCAGGGGGATGCCCGGGGTGGTGATGGTCATCCGTTGCCATTGCCACTGTCGAGGAAGGTGTTGTTGGTGGAGGTAGATGCTCCTTGCTCAGAGATCATGGCACGCTTGGAGGCTGAGGTTGGCGAGGGCCTCGTGGGTATGTTCATCAGAGGAAGGGTTCGACCAGAAGAGGTGATCGCAACATTGCATGTGCATTTTACAAGGAGGAGGGTGAAAGTTGTTGGTGCTAGCGAGGACAAACTCTTGGTGCTGGGGCTTTGCAAGATCGAGAAGGGCAAGCTCTGCTTCGAGGAGTTCCAGGTGGTCGGTGGGTGCTCCAAGGAGAGACCACCCTAGAAGGCGATTGGGGGCATACCTTGGTGTTTAAGGACAATCGTGGTCATCGACACAGTTGTTTCCCGTTTCGTGCAGCTGTGAGGATGCCAAGCGGCTAGGGTCTCTGATGGCCCGCTTGAATTTTGGGTGGAGCTGAAGGTGGGCACATCGGTGGTCGAGAAGATGGTCCTCCATCGAGGGGGACACTCGTGGGTGGTCTCCTACGTACCTACGAAACCCCTACCAAAGGGAGGCACCTTCATTGAGGTTGTGAAGGGGTCGAGAGGGGCCACGATGGCAGGTGAAGGAGGTGGCATGCTAGCACACCATCGAGCTGCTAGCATTTCACAACCATCGCAGGAGTCGAAGGGTCGAGAGGCTGACGTTGAACCTTCCCCAGGAGTTGCAGCGCTGAGCGTGGCCAACTTCACATTGAATGCGGAGATTCATGCGGTGGCTGCAAAGGTTGTGGTGAGGGAGACACAGCGGGGAGCGAAAATGACGAAAGCTACTCCACTCTCTATGGAGGGCTTTGATGGGTGCGAGCGATGTGTACCTTTTGTTGATGGTGGGCGCGGTTCAGAAGAGAGTTCAGTTGGGGTTGGTTTCAGGTCGGAGGAGGATCCAAATGGGGGGTGTGTGGGTCGAGTGAAGCATGCGATGGGGAGTTCAGCCTGTGTCGTTTCGGAGGAGAGTCTAGTGGGCTTTGCTTCTAAGGGGGGAGCTCCCAGCACCTCCAATGAACGAAAGACCTAATGAATGCAATGGCTCCATCGACGCTTCTTGTGATGAAGGGGAACCCGGGCGATGTTGGAGGGCAGCCAGAGGAGTTCTCTCAGCCGCAAGCTCTAAGAGAGGAGGCGACGATTAAGGGGCTCGACGATTTTGACCCTGCCTTGCCAGATTGTGCTACTACATCCCAGGATGGGAACTCCCTACCAACAGGGGATGGTCGAAGTAGTAAAGGGAGGGGTGTTGTTAAATTGGCCCAATGGCAACCGCGTATGGTGCAAAGGAGGGGCAGCGGACTCCACTACCATAAGCGATGGACGTTTTGAGGTGCAAGTCAGGGTGGAGGCCAAGTGCGGAAAGTGATTGACGGATGCAGCAAAGAGGTTGGGGATGCATAGGGGAGCGTGACGGATGCGATGCTTATGGAGGATACGGTCATGCAATAGGTGGCAAAGGCGGCTGACTTCTGCCAAACTAGGAGGGAGGGACCCGCTAGTGCCAAATGACGGGGGTCCTATCGTGGAACATCAGGGGTCTAAATGAGCCCTCGAGGAAAGCGACGCTGAGGAGCTACATCAGGCAAAGGACTGGCATCATCTTGTTGCAAGAAACGAAGTTGATGGCTTGCGATGGCAGGGTATAGCGGGAGGTAGGTGGTACCTAGATGGAGGGCTTCTAGTCATTGAATGCAGTGGGTCAAGTAGGTGAACAACTGTTGGGATGGCGAGAAGATGTCTTCTTGTGTATTTTTAGCTTATCTTGTTCCGTCTTATTGTGTGGCTATAATAGCCCTTGTCCCTCAGGGACATTCATGTACTTTTAGTCCTCTGGTCTCTCTCTATATAAAGAGATCTAGGGTTTCTAATAAACTTGAACTCTTTCAACCAACTTGGCATCAGAGCACCGATCCTAGACCGTGGCTCTAGGTATCCCACCCCTCAAGGCTTCCGAAACCCTAACACTCAAATCCCATTCTCTCCTCCTTCCTTGGCAGCGGCGGCGCTCTCTGACGACCCTCTGGCCGCACGCAAGTGCCCTAGCGGCTGGAGGTGGCGCCTCTGTGAGCAACCTTCAGCATTGCAACGACGCTGAAGCGGTGCCAAGTCTCCTGAGCCATCGCGCGAGCCCACAAGCGCCACAGAGCAACCTTAGCACCCGAAGGCGGCGCTGCTCCGACCTGATTCAAACCTTGCGACGGGGCTGAGGCAGAGGTCAACAGACCCAACGGCACCCACCGACTTGTTTTAGCCCTTGCGACCTCCAGCATCACCCAGCAGTGCTCCGACAAGGGTCAACAAACCTAGCGGCGGCGCTCGCAACCCCATACAGGCGCTGCTGCTGGCGCTGCAGGTCCTAGCAGTTGCGGCAGCGCCCTGTAGCAAGCCTTAGCGTCGTCACCTAGCTCCTGTTGGTGTCATAGCGGCTATCTAAGGCTGCGACCGGCGGAGATCAGTCACTAGAAGGGGGGCTAGACCTGTTCATGGCCTCCTTGGGTGTTCTCCTTGCACCCAAGTGAGGCTACCACTTGTCCAAGGAAGCCTCCTAGCAGCTATGTTGATCTGAATCTACTGCATTGTTGGATTATTGATGATCTCTTGGTCCTAGACACTTGAGTGAGGTTTTCGGATTGTGAAGATGGCTTCAGATGATCAATCTAAGGTGTCTTCGGGCTCTACTTCGGACACTGGGGTACTTAAGAACCCGTTCTTTGGTCTAATTGTTAAGTTGGACGAGACCAACTACCTGCGGTGGTCCCAGACCTTTCTTATGACTGTTAGAGGTCATAAAAAGAGTCATATACTTACCGATTCAGAGCCTGAGAACAAAACTGGCACAAATGCCAACTGAGATAATGATAATGCCATGGTTTGTGCATGGCTGATGCAGACAGTTATTCTCAGAATAAGAGATGAGATCATGTATTATACTACAACGAAGGAGATGTATTATACTACAGCGAAGGAGATGTGGGAGTCCTTGCGTGATACCTATGCACATGCCAAGAACTCCGCATGGGTTTTTCAGGTCTTTTACGATCTCTTCTACCTATGTCAAGAGGGGCGTACACTGTCACAATATTACTCTCTTATGAAGGGTATGCTGGAGAGGCACTACTCCTATCTACCAGGGTGTTCCTGTGAGTCCTGGAGGAGTTTCAGGAGACGGTTGTCTCTCTTTTCTTGGCTGGCTTTGGACCTGAATATGCTGCAGCTAGAGATCAAATTCTTACTGCTCCAGATCTTCCTAGCCTGGAGGAAGCATATAGCAGGCTCAGCAGAGTTACAGTGCATTCTCCTACTGCTAATTCTACTGCTCAGTCTATGTTGGCTGCGATCCCTGGACGTGGTAGGGGTACTTCTTATCCTACACATGGTCGTGGACGTGGACGCTCTTCTAGTATGTGGAATAGAACTCCGTGTACTTACTATGGCAGACTTTGTCACTTTGAGGCTATATGTTGGCAGAAGCATGGTAGACCACCTGTGGCCAATCAGGCAGCTGAAGTCCCAGATTTAGCTCTTACTACCCCTGATGTTAGCTCCTTAAGTACCGAGATTGAAGCTCTGCAGCAGCAGATTTCTCTTTTGACTCGACTTCCTCTTCTCAGTCTTCTGACACGGCAGCTATTACTACATCTTTATAGGTTCCTGCAATTGGTATGTCCTCCCTTTCATCTTCTGGTGAGTGGCTGATTGACTCTGGTGCATCCAAGCACCTTTGTGGCAACAGAGGTTCTTTCTCCCACCTTGCACCTATTACACTTGCCAGGATAGTACAGGTGGCTGATGGGAGACACTCACCACTTGTTGGCAAGGGAGATGTCTTTATCTCCTACCTTCAGGCTTACAG
Organism: Thalassia testudinum; assembly: GCA_037157565.1. Classification (NCBI taxonomy): domain Eukaryota; kingdom Viridiplantae; phylum Streptophyta; class Magnoliopsida; order Alismatales; family Hydrocharitaceae; genus Thalassia; species Thalassia testudinum. Next base: position 62,146,912 of record JAZHRO010000022.1, on the reverse strand, counting down.
ATGTTTACTATGTGCCTGATTTTCCATTGAGTTTATTATCTATTAGCAGTATCACCAGAGATTTGAGCTGCTGAGTTATTTTTTATGCGTCCTCTTATGTTTTGCAGGACAAATTCATTGGGAATGCGATTAGTGGAGGGCATAAGGAACATGGGGTGTACCATTTGAGCCGTACTGCTTTTGCTGCTTCTGCTACTCAGGGTCTTGCTTCTGCTGGATCTCCTCTCCAGTGGCACCACCGCCTTGGCCATTTACCAATTCATCGCCTCAGACGTGTTCTTCCGCATATCCCCTCCACTACTGCTCTCACCTGTGATGCCGTCAGTTAGCAAGCATCACATGACTAGTTTTTCCAGTTCTTCCTCTGTTCCATCTGTTGTTGCATTTGACCTGGTTCATATGGATGTGTGGGGTCCCAGTAGTACTCTTGATCGACTTAGGAACAAATATTATCTTGTTTTAGTTGATGATTTTTCTCGTGTTACTTGGATGTTTCTTTTAAAGAATAAGTCTGATGCGGGGCAACTTATTGAAAATTTTGTTAAGGAAATAAAGATCCAGCATTCATGTTTGGTGAAGTGTTTTCATTCGAATAATGCTTTGGAGTTTTGTACTACCTGCTTGCACACCCCTTTTTCTAGTTGTAGCATTATTCATGAAACTACCTGTCCTCATACCTCTCAGTAAAATGGTGTTGCTGAGAGGAAACATCAGCATATTTTTGATGTTGCCTGCACCTTATTGATTCATCATTCAGTCCCGTCCCTTTATCGGGGTGACGCTGTTTTGACTGCATGTTTTTTGATAAATTGGATGCCCAATGCTGCGTTACATGAACAGATTCCTATTCAGGTCATGTATCTTGATCGCCCTCTGTTTCACATCACCCATCGGACTTTTGGCTACGTTGAGTTTGTCCATTTGTTGGGATCGGGTCGGGATGAACTTGCACCGAGAGCAGTTAAACGTGTTTTTCTAGGGTATACCCGTATACAAAAGGGGTATCGTTGTTTTGATCTGTTTACCTCTCTACTTTTTGTTTCTGCGAATGTTAACTTTCATGAGGCTGTACGTTTCTTTTCTATGACGGCTGCTGAAATGCCTCCCGAGGGTGATATGGCACCTATGTCGTATACACCTATTCACTTTGGGAGCTTCCCTGAGATCCCTGTCCCTACTACATCACCACTACCACATGCTATGCATCCCTTTTCACGCCTGATCGAGCCACTCCGGACATATGTTCGCCCCCATTCTACCTATCAAGGACCCCCACCCTCGCCTTCACCATCGGCTTCTCAGGTAAGTCTTTTAGACACTGACGTATCTTTACCATGTGATAGTCACAGGGACAAGACATATGCTGTGCCAGGAGATGATCTTGATATTCCAATAGTCATTCGGAAATAACCACGGACCTGTACCACTTATTCTACGATAGGGACACTTGCTACTGATAATTTATCTCTTGGATTTGCTGGATTTACACAGGCCTTAGCTACTACGCAGATTCCAGCCACTTACTATGAGGCCATGCTTGATCCAAAAATGGCGGGTAGCCATGGAGGATGAGATGGTCACTCTTCGAGGTCGTGGGACTTGGGAGCTAACCCCACTTCCTGATGGTGCTGCAGTTGTTGGCTGCCAGTGGGTATTTATCGTGAAGTTTAATCCTGATGGTGGTATTGCTTGGTACAAAGCCCGCCTCATGGCAAAGGAGTTCACCCAGACCTATGGGGTTGACTTCTTTGACACCTTCCCACCAGTGGTTAGGATTCCCACGGTCCGGGTCTTGATTGCAGTGGCAGTTCAGCTGAATTGGCCCTTGTATCAGCTAGATGTCAAGAATGCCTTCCTTTATGGTGATCTCCAAGAGGAAGTCTATATGCAGCAGTCACCTAGCTTTAAGAGACAGGGGGAGTGTGTATGTCGGTTACGAAAGGTTATATATGGCCTAAAACAGAGTCATAGAGCCTGATTTCAAAGATTGTCACAAGTTGTTGAGGTAGCTGGTTTCAGGAGGTCAACAGTTGATTTTTCACTCTTTGTCATGACTTTGCGAGGTACTGTGGTACTCTTGGTTTATGTTGATGATTTGATTATCACAGGGAATGATGAGCGAGGCATTACTGAGATCACGCGCCTCCTTGTAAAGCAGTTTGTTATGAAGGACTTGGGGGGTCTACGGTATTTCCTTGGAATTGAGGTTGCTCGCAGTAAGAAGGGTGTAGTCTTGTCACAGAGGAGGTATGCTTTGGATATTCTGCAGGAGGTTGGTATGCTTGGGGTCAAGGAGGCCAATATTCCTTTGGACCCTAAGATGCTACTGTATGATGAGGATGCACAGGTAGTGGACAATAGACAGTATAGACAGCTTGTGGGCAAGCTATTGTATCTACTATCAGAAGGCCAGATATCTCCTTTGCAGTGGGGAGACTGAATCAATTTATGGCTAAGCCAACATGTCAGCATTGGGATGCGACATTGATGGTACTTAGATATATCAAGAAGGCTCCTGGGAAAGGTCTTTTCTTCTCCAAGGGGTCTTCTATGATATTGGTTGGATACTCAAATGCAGACTATGCAAGATGTCATGTGGATCGCAAATCCACTAATGGGTTCTGCACCTTTTTAGCAGGGAACTTGATCACATGGAGGAGCAAGAAACAGGGTACAGTTGCAAGGTCTAGTGCTAAGTCTGAGTATAGAGCTATGGCTCAGACAACTGCTGAGATGATGTGGATTAGATCTTTGCTTGTTGATTTACAGGTGCAGTTTTCTAGTCCCATGGAGATGAGGTGTAATAATAGAGCAGCCACTTTCATTGCTAATAACCCTGCATTTCACGAGAGGATGAAGCATGTTGAGGTTGACTGTCACTATACCAGGGACATTATTCAAAAGGGATTGCTATACACCACCTCTGTTGCATCTAAGGAGCAGACGGCAGATATTTTCACCAAACCCTTAGCCAGATCTTCATTTGATACATGTATGTCCAAGCTGAGCATGATTGATATCTATGCTCCAGCTTGAGGGGGAGTGTTGGTGTATTTTTAGCTTATCTTGTTTTGTCTTATTGTGTGGCTATAATAACCCTTGTCCCTCAGGGTCATTCATGTACTTTTAGTCCTCTGGTCTCTCTCTATATAAAGAGACCTAGGGTTTCCAATAAACTTGAACTCTTTCAACCAACTACCTTGGAGGATTGCTTCACAGGGAGTCATCATATTAGCCAAGCTTGTAAAAAGGGGAGATGGGTCCAAGATGGTGGTCGTAGGAGTGTACGAGCCGCCTGAGGCACAAGCGAGAAATGCAATGTGGGAAGAGCTAGCAACAATCACGACGGGCAGGTTGGGGATGCCTTGGCTGATTGGCAAGGATTTCAATACCACTATGTAGCTAGATAACAGGCTTGGTGGATGTGGGAGGCAAGACTTGGGCTCCAACCAGTTTGTGGAGTTTATGGCGGTGCGTGGATTGATTGACATGGTTTTAGTTTCATGTAGCTACACTTGGAGGAGCTCCATATGGCCAGAAGTCCAGGATTGACAAGTTTCTCTCGAGTGTTGAGCTGGCAGAGGCCTGTCCGTTGGTCGAGATCTCACCGATGGAGAGGCCATGCTCTGACCATACGCCCCTGTTGTCGAGGTCAAATGAGGGGATGTCATGTGGCACATTTTAACTTCGACAGATTGTGGTTGTTAGAGGCTAGCTTCGGGTAGTAGGTGGAGAAGTGGAGGTCGTTCAAGGTGGAGGGATCGACTGTAGTTCGTTTGTTGAGAAAGTTGCTAGCCCTGCGAGATTTTCTAAAGGGTCTCAAAAAGGAGCTCAGGGAGTAAAGATGGAGGAAGACGAAGTCGCTGGCCAATATCTCGAGGCTTAATAGACAGGAGGATAGCGGGTCGCTATCCTCTGAGGACAACGAGTGTAGGGCAAGACACATGTGGGTGGTATAGGAGAAGGATAAGAAGGCAGAAATTGAGGGGAAGGCAAAGTCTCGGCAAAACTAGCTGAGGATGGGAGATTCGGACACCAGAATTTTCCATCAAGTGGTGTCGGCTAGGAAAAGGACAAATTGGATAAAGAGATTGCATGTTGGAGGGGTGTCTCACTTGGGTAGGGAGGAGGTTGGGAGGGCAATGGCAGATTTCTTTAGAGAATTCACGGATACGCGTCGGAGGGGCAGATGGAGGTGGATGGGAGAGGATGTGCAGAGGGTGTCTGGGTTGCAAGCGAAGGTGCTCACAGCCAGCTTCTCCGAGAACGAGATTAGGGAGGCTATGTGTGGTCTCAATGCAAAGGGTGCCTGGGACCGAATGGTTTTCCGATCCTTTTCTAGAGGGAGTTTTAGACGCTGGTTAAACAAGATGTGATGCAAATGATATTGGAGTTTGCGGAAGGGAACATGGGCTTTGACATATTTAATAGATTTTACTTCTTCCTTCTAACTAAAAAGGGGCGGAGGTCATTGAGGATTTTAGATCGATTGCTTTATCGAACGCAACATATCTTATTGTAGCGAAGGTCCTGGCCAATAGATTGCAGGGTGTTCTGAAGGGCATCGTCTCATTGGTACAAACAACTTTTGTTCCTAGGAGAGGCATCCTCGACGGATTCGTGATAGCCACAAAGGATCTAGCAGCTTGGAGAAGGGCAAAAAGGATGACTTTCCTCTGGAGGGTAGACTTCAACAAGGCTTATGACTCTATTCAGTGAGAATTTTTGTGGGTCTCGATGGCCAAGAGGGGTTTCCCGCAACAATGGATCGACTGGGTGAAGAGGGGCGTCATGACGACATCTTTTTCTGTGCTCGTCAATGGAAACCTAGCGGGCGGGTGGGTGCAGCCTAGGCGAGGGATCAAGTAGGGGTGTCCACTCGCACTTACGTTTGTCTTGGCAGTAAACGCCCTTGCGAGGACAACTTTTAAATCTTGTACAGCGGGTTTGTTCAGAGGCTTTGTTGTGGGGCCAAGGAGAGAGATATCATTGCTGCAGTATGCGGATGACACTTTGTTTTTGGTGGAGGGAGATTCGCTAGAGGTGAACAATCTTCGCATACTTTTGGAGGTGTTTGGGGAGGCCTTGGGATTGTGAATCAATTATAGGAGGTTGAGGTTTGTGCCTTTCCACGTAACTGAGGAGGAAGATGTAGCTTGTGGTGTTGTGCTTAAGATGAACATGGGACTCTTGCCTTTGTCCTACCTAGACGTATCATTAACTGATAGACGTCTCAGGTTGCAAGGCCGGTTGCCATTGTTGGAGAGGATGGAGAAGAGGCTATTAGGGTGGGCATCCAAGTTGCTTTCGAGGGGAGGAAGATTGATCTTTAACATGTCCTCTCCGCCATTCCACCTATTTCCTTTGTGTCTTTAACATGCCCCAGCAGGTGGAGAAGAAGCTTACTAGTCTGGGGTCAGCAAGGAAGGGGACAAGGTTGGTGGCTTGGGATAAGGTATGCCACCTGGTGAAGGAGGGTGGTCTCAGGGTCAAAGAGGTGGAGCATGTCAACATAAGCCTTCTCATGAAATGGATTGCTAGGCTGGTGAGCCAAGAGCAAGACCTTCTTGGTAGGGTGTTCCAGGACTATCATGACTCCTTTCTCTAGCAGGCTAAGGGGACTCTTTGCAACAAGTACCCTCATCTTTTCTCTAAGGCCGCAGACAAGGAGGCTATAGTGGGGAGTTGTTGAGATGGAGTTTAGTGCCCCACCTTTCAAGGAGCATTGTCGGAGTAGAGGTGCGTACAATTCCAGCACCTTTTGCAGGATTTGGAGGGGTGGGAACCTAAAGGAGGGAGGGATGCCTACTATTGGGATGATGGGTCTTTTTCAATGAAGAAGGCATTCTGCAGGCTACATGGAACCTCCTAGTTGACGGATGTGGATCTCCAGTGGGACTTCAAGTTGATTTGATTGGCGGATTGCCCCCAAAAGATCATGGTCTTCACTTGGCTTTTGAGAAGGGGAAGAGTGATCACCAAGATGTGGAGGTTGCGATGGGCAACAATGGATGACTTTAGTTGCTCGTTCTATGCAGGGGCAGATGAGGATATTTTGCACTTATTTTTTGAGTGTACCTTTGTTGCATAGGTTTGGAGGAGGATGAGGATTGGCTGGATTGATTATAGTAGCCTGGAGAGGTTTTGGTCCTCTTTTCGGAAGGGTAACATTCACGGCGGTGGTTGCACATTCAGGATGAGAAAGGAGAAGGCAAGGGTGTTGGCAATCTTTTGGGAAGTGTGGCTGGCGAGGAATGGAGTCGTGTTTAGGAGCGAAACATCTTACATCGAGAATATTGTTGCCTTGGTTTCCTCTCAGATTGTGTTTTGGGATTCTGCAATGTAATTCTTTATGTTGAGCAATGAATTTGGGTGGTTATCATCCGGATAACCACCCTTCTTCCTTCAAAAAAAAATGATGATAACCACCCTTCTTCCTTTAAAAAAAAAAAATTCTGGCAGGAGGATTGCTCTTAACACTGCACAGAATTATTCCTAACATAATCATCAAGGAAATTATCCACTCTCTGAGAACAGTTACAAGGAAAATCAGAGTAAGGGCAATTCTAGATATGGAGAAGGCATTTGATAAGCTTGAATGGAACTTCATCGATGATATTTTCCATCATCTCCACTTCCCTTCTCATTTTTTAACATTAATTCATCCTCGTCCACCTAATTCCCAGTGCCCCTTTTTTCTTTCTATCTATTCTAGGAACCAAATTCCTGTCCAGACTTTTTTCCAAGGCCCTAGCTTCTAAAATTATATCTGATTTTCAGTTTAGAATAATTTTCCAGCCATCATTCATCTATTATATGCAGGCGATCTACTTTTTTTTGGTGCTTCCATAGGGATGCTAAATATCAGATGTCTACTTCATTACCGTGGCTTATTTTCAGGCAAAAAGTCAATAGCCGGTAGTCAAGGATTTATTTTTGCAAAAGGAGCCGATGCAATTTAAAAGAGGAGATCTTTTCAGATCTGCAATTCAATGAGATTCCACAAGCACAAAATAAGGTATATCTGGGAATTCCCCTGCTTGAAACTCAGCAGGAAAATGTTGCAACAAAAATCATCATGGATGAAATCAAATACAAAGCTTGGGGGATGGAAGGGTCAACTCCTCTCATAAGTGGGGCAGACAGATCTCATCAAATCAGTTCTATCAGCCATTTCAGCTCACTATTCTTCACATATCTGCTCACAAAGAAAACATGCAACGTGATAGATGTAAAAATTGGAGAGTTCCAGTGAGGGAAGGACAATATGAAGAAGTCTATCCAAAAACTTGGACTCCCTCTTCATTTAGGAGGTCTAGGAATATGCACTCACATAAATAATGAAGCTTTCATGATGAAATCTGCCTTGCAGCTATGTAAGAAGGAAGAATTCATGTGAAGTTTATGAAAGAAAAATATTTCAGAATGCCTCTTTGGAGCAACTCTAGCAAGTCATTCTTCTCCTGTTTGGAAGGTACTATTGAAGATGCAGGCCCTGCTATTTAAACACACATTCTGGCTAGTTGGACAAGGGGAAAAGATAATATTTTCTGTGATAACTGGGTTCGATACTTACAGTATCCTCTCACCCAAAACTGGCACCCAAATTCACCTTCTTATGTCAAGGAACTTACTTCCTAATGAAGATTGGTATCTGAATATCATAAATGGTTATTTCTAATCCGAGGCTCGGGATAGAATTTTGGCAAGAGAGATCAGTAGCAGCAGAGGATGAATTGATTTGGGTAACCGTTGTCCCAAGGGCTGATACTCGATATGATCACTGCCAATCCTTGACTGTAGAAATTTGTTACATCTGCTTACAGCAATGATCCAATCGGGTACTTAAAAAGTTTGGAGCAGCAAGTCCCCAATTCCTCTCATAAAGCTTTCTTTGTGGAGGCTCTTAACAGGTTCCATCCCTATATATTTGTTTCAAGGAAGTTAACCTAATATTAATCCTGCATTCTATGTCAAATTAACAATGAAGGCTTTGCTCATTTATTCTTCAATTGCCCTTATTCTAGAGCCATCTGGTTTTATTTTGGAGTGACCATGCAATTTGGAAGCTCCTTGTTGGCCGTATCTTTTAATTAAAATTGTGCCAGATTATGGGAATACAGGGCCTCCTATGCGTTGATGGTGGGGTTGCTCTACTGTATACCTTATTTGGAAACATCAATGCATGATGCATGATAACGTATGAAAATAGAACTCCAGAACCCATCGATGCCATCACCAGCATCATCGGGACTTCTTGCATGGAGGCTGACCGTCTACAGCTTAAAAGCTCGAGATTTTGAGAGCCAACAGAAAGTAGGTACAGATACTTCTTACTCATAGATGCTGGAACATCTGGGCGTAGAACCTTTGGCCAGTACCATAATGACACAATGAAATATCGATTGATACCAGGTCTAGTGAAGGGGAACTTGGGGTTGCCCAAATGATGGACAAAAGTGAGAGAGGATCGACCAAACGGAGAGGAGTTCTGAGAGAGAAGAGGATGGGATGGAGGAAACCTAAGTAAGAAAGAAGGAGGAAGAAAGTGAAAAGGCAGACAGACTCGCTGGCGGTTGGAACAGTCATTCTTCAGAAGAGTCTGTCTTTTCGAGAGAATTGAACTTGAACCTCAATCCACAATCGAGGTGGAGGAACATTGAAGTTTGGGATTTCTTTGATGGTGATTCAAATGGCTTTTACTGAGCCACATCTTTTACATCGTAATTTGGGAACAAGAAAAGCCTAGTAGGCATGGTGAATGGCACAGGCACCTCGAATTGGAACATCAAATAGGTAGTACAATCTTCTAATCTGTCTGCTTAGTGAAAAAACCCAAATTGCAGTGTGCTTACATTCCATTATGTGGTAGCATCCACACCCTTAACCACCCCCCACTCTCCTGCAGGAGTGATAGTCTAATATCCCTCAGGTGAAATTGAGCTTAGGCTCCTCTTTCCAAAATAGAGGCGCCAATCTTGTTAGATGCTCCAAATGGTATTTGGTTATGTAAAAGTTCTTTAAACCAGGTATGCTATATTGTTTCAGCATAGGTGCTCATTAATAGTAGCAGTCTTGCAGACAAGAAAGAGAATCGTGCTTTTATTTGATTTCTTATAATCCTCCATTGTCCTCCACGACGCATGGTGATCGTGGTTCACCTCACTCACATAGAATCTCTCATCGTTCATGACACATGATGCAAATTACTCTCATGCACCACAAGTGAGGTGGAATCTTCTAACTCGAGGATGAAAGAACGGGGAAAGATGTTTTCGGCTTTCAGAAACTTCCGAGGGACGAAGTTCAGAGGCTTATATAATTTCCAATCTACCTTCAATGACAGATAAGTGTTGAATTCTGAGAAACCGCTTGAATGATGTAATTGGGTTTCGTGACAAGTTCCTTGAAAATATCTTCTCTGCTGCTTAATTTTACATTTGCTTTTTAATGTTCCTTTAAATGTCATTGAAAATGTGTTACCACTTTTGAAATTGTCACTTTATTTATACTGTTAAATTTAACAACGGTGGATATAAAAATAATAAAAATTTATATTTTTATCTTAAAAAAATTAGTTTTTTTCTCTCACCTATCCCTTTTCCCTCTGTTCTCAAAAGGGGGAAAAAAAAAGCCTCACTTTCCCATTCCCCGTAATCCCACAAGGCCATGATCCAAAGCTCGGAACTTTGCCAGTTAAAACAAAGGAAAGGTGTCACCTTTGCTCCCCAGGAACTCCCCCAATCCCATTAGCTTCCATCTAAACCCACCAACGATCTTTCCCGTGCTCGATTCCCACTCCATTTTGGTTGGGGAGCGAGATCCGTAGCTAGCGAGCTCATCCCCTTATCTATCTGAACCCACACTATGCATTGTTCATCCATTGCTATGTGCAGCTCCTGGGCGTGCAATGGAGTGATGGTTGGCTGCCTGAGCTCTAGGATCAGGGCGGAGAGCCCATCTCACAGATCTCCGGTGCAGGTGAGAACACTATTGATGTTTTTGTGGGATGGTGATTTGCGGTGGTAGCTTTGGTTGATTGTTTGGGGTGTTGTTTGGTAAGGGAAATCATTAGAAGAAATAAAGATTAGAAATAGAAAGAATGAAGAAATTATGGAAATTTATTTTATGTGAAAGTGTTTGATTGAATTTGTTATCTTGTTAAATAAATTAGAGAGTTTTACTCCACTTGGGATGTTTATTTGGTGAAATAAATTAACGAAATGAGAAGAAAATTAGTTGAAGAGAATGAATAAGAGTAATTAACATGTGTAATTAGATAATTTTAGGGGGTGGTGGAGGAATTGCTGGAACTTGAAATTACACCGGCAATTTTGAAATGGCACAATTTTGAAATACAGGTGCCAAACGTAGAATTAGAGTTAAAATTGATGGTAATTTCACGTACCAAACACTTGGGTGTTTGGATGAGTTCTTGTTTGGGATTTTGATATATATGTTTCTGTTAAACTTGACAAAGATGTATATAACTTCACTATTTTTGTGTACACGGACATGTCCTCTCAAAAATTCAGTTTTAATACTCTTATGAATTTTAAAGATTGTAAAATAAAGTAATTTTTATCTCCGTGTCCTTTATTTTATTTTTCTCATTCCAACAACCTCTCCACCTCCTCTCCCCCTTCATCCACGTCTCCATCTCCTTCTCCAACAACCCACCACCACCACACCCAGTGCACCTCCCTCCTCTCCTCTGCTCTTATGCATTACCATCTGCTTCTCCTTTGACACATCACCACCACCACCCTCCTCCTCCTTTGCCGACCTCCTTCTCCAACCCACCACCAACACCCTCCTACTCCTTTGCCGACCTCCTACAACCCACCACTATTGCACCCCCACACCTTCCTCCCCATCTCTTTTGTCCCAACGCACCACCACTTACTTTTCCTCCTCTGCCAACCTCCACCACCCTTGTTCTCCTCTACCCACCTCCTTCTCCTCCTCTACCTACCACCACCACCCTCATTCTCCTCTTGCTCACCTCCTTCTCCCCCTCTGCCTACCACCACCACCATCGTTCTCCTCCTTTGCCCATCTCCTGCTTCTCCGACCCACCACCACCACCCTCGTTCCCCTCTTGCTCACCTCCTCCTTCTCCTCTGCCCACCTCCTACTCCGACCCACCACCCTCGTTCTCCTCCTCCTCCAACTCACCACCACCGCCCTCGTTCTCCTCCTCCACCCACCTCCTTCTTCTCTAACCCATCACCATCACCCTCGTTCTCCTCCTCCAACCACCTCCTTCTTCGATCCACCGCCACGCCTCCTGCACCTCCCTCCTCTCCTCTCCCCCACCCAACCTCATCATCGATGTCGCCCTTGCAACCCCACCCCACCCCTACAACTACTATTGAAGAGATTATGGGATCAACTTGCATCCCCACCACATTTACCTTCTCAAAATTAATAATTAAAAAAAAAAAGTCCAGCAACTGTGACCTCATGGGAACGTAGGTCCTCCGAGTAAATATTAGGCTCGCTTTCATTTGGTTGATATTCAATAAAGGGAGAGGCCTGCCCACCTTTAGTTCCAGTGCTATGGTGGATCCCATTTTGCATTCTGATGGCATACCTGCTCGTAGTCAACAGGTGTTGGTGGATGCTGCATCAGTTGTTGCGGCAGATTGGGAATTATGTTAGATGTTGTGCCACTTCAATCAATACTGCTTGCAGCTTAATGGCAGAGACTTGAACGATCTAAAAGGGTCTTATTTTGACCTTAAATGCTGGCTTACACGAGGCGGTAATTCTCTTTGACACCATCAACTCGGTAAGTTAAGTTTTTGTCCTTCAGCAGTCGAATTGAAAATGTCGTTGGCTCGTTCAACGTTGTTCTTCAATTATTATTGCTGGATTCTCGCTAGTTGAGGTAGACAAATGTCTTGTCCTGCCAGCACACCTGTTGGCTAGACACTATTTACAGTGTAATTTAACAAGGAAATTGGGGTTTTTCTAATTTTCCTGGTGAGTTATAAATGCGATTGCTAGCATTCGTTTCACCCTCTTTTGGTATTTGACCCCAACCACAGTTGACTCATCAATAATCATTCGTCACAAATTTATTCTCAATTCTTGTTGCTCGACTCCTTGATGAGGTCTTTGTCCTTGTAACTTAAAAGAAATGACAGCATCTCCCTGAAAAATGCAAACACCTCATTCCACTCCAGAAACTCGTCCCTCTCGAATGCTCTTGTTCTTTCTTTGTATTTCAACAATGTGGATGCTAAAGTTCTCGAATGCCTGCTTAAGTCCAACAAGCAGGTCGTCATCTTGGAGTTGAATCGTTTTACCTTTTTCTCTCTTCTTAATGTAAAAGTGATAGGCACGAGATTTGGTCCCATAAATTCTTAAATATCATTGCTCTATCCCTAAACCAACCTCTCTTGATGACTTAGTTGACTCTTCCTTCCAACGGGGATGAAGCGAAACATCTAAACCTACGCTGACGGCACAAGGGGCTTCCGTTGGTGATAGCCATGAGATCATCAGCAAGGACCAATTAAGGGTTACGATCTACATGTGGTGTGGTTGACGTGACAACTGTTAGTACCAATGATTTTGAAGTTATAAAATTATCTCATTATATTACATACTACGTGTTATAAATTAAATATTTTAGGTATGTAAACCCTTAAAATGTCCAAAATGATGCAAACAGAATGAATGAAAAGTATCAAGACATGATTGAAAATGGCCTTTATGAAATATATCTCGTCGTGTCAAAATTTTTATTCATGGTGTAAATCTTATATTATTCTAGATATAAGTTGGAAAATATAAAAGTTGATATAAAAGTTGAGGTATAGTAGCGTAAATATAATTTCAACCCACGTCCTTTTTTTTATGTAAAAAAAATTGTTACACATGATGAGGTTCACCACTATTAAAATCAATAAATCACTTTGATACATGTACAAATCACTCAAATCATCTTCGAAATCACTTTACACTGGTGCAATCTTATTTTGTATCTATGCAAAATCACTTTGCATCTCCAAAATAATTGTGTAATCTGACTTTAAACTACTTTGCATCGGTGCATCGGGAAAAAATTAAATTCCAAATATTTCTTCACGTATAAGAAGTGATTTTACATTTTAAAGGTGATTTTTTACCTTAGAATTTATGATTTGTGATTTAGAGTTTGGGTTTAACAACTAAATCCTAAACATTAAGGACTAAACCCTAAGGTGAAAAATCACATTTCAAGTAAAAAATCACTTCTCATACGTGAAATCACTTTTTATAAACTTAAACCTTAAATCCTAAACTCATAGATCAAAATTACTTTGTATAAATGCAAAATCACTTTGGACAAGTGTAATTATCCTTGAAATAATTTATCACGAGTTCAAAATGAGATTACACAAGTGCAAAGATACCTTAGAATAATTTATCACGAGTGCAAAATGAGATTGCACCGATGTAAAGTTAGTTATCACTTGTATATTTTAGGTTAAAGTAATATGATGATTTTTTTAATGTGGTAGAGATTAATACGTAACAAACTTTACATTTTTTTATTTCTTTATATTAAATATTAATTATCAAGTAGATTCACATTTTTAATGAAATACAAAAATAATATCTCATGTAACTTTTTATGTTATAACGTATATTTCTTTAATATTTGATAAGTTTTTATTATAAGATACTTGCAATCAATCTAAATTTAATAATAGACTTAATCGTTTCTTCGTTCTTTCACTTAATCTTCTTCATTGGCCAAAACATTAAGTAACCAACCGATTTGCATAAAGTTTAAGTATTCTTTAATCCTTTTTTTTTATCGGCCAAAATGCATAGAATGTGAACCATGATATTCTGATTGATCATCCAATGAATAGTAATTCTGATCAACCAAAGCCTTCAAAGACTCTTTGAGAGTTTCTCACGTAATTTGATTGACCATTTGTAAAAGTAATGAACAGCTATTTTGATTGGTCAAATTAAGATGAAATGAAATCTTATCATGGATTTGATTTGATAGATTTCGGCAATAGCTCTCAACATTTCTCTTTAAATAAACTCATTTGCAAATCATCTACACACAAGCAAAATTCACTCTCTCTTGCACACACATACTCTAGGCACTTTTTCTAGTGAGCTCAAAAATTCTCTATGACAATTTCTCGTAACCTCAATATGATACATCTCTCTTGAGGTTCTATTAGCATTATTGTTATATTTCCTTATTTTTAAACCTCCCGTTGGTGCTCAAGTGTAGCCCATTTCTATTTGTGATAAAATCTCTAGGTTAGAGATCCGAAGCGTTTGTAAGCAATTTAACTACCTACATTGGAAACTCTAAGTTGTTTAGTGGATTAACTAACTGTAAGCCTGTGACCAATCATAGAAATCCAAAGCCAAAAGATTTAGATAATGATTTTCATTTGTGAAAATTTTCACCATAAATCTCTGTATACTTGAATCTGTTCTCGTTTTTTATAATGCTTTTTATGTTGCTATTATAAAAAAAAATCACCATTCCATTCACCTCCCCTCTATCGTAGTTGCCATCCTGTAAGTTCAAACAAGCAGCAAAGCTAGCGAACAGCAGAGGAAGAGAAGGTAGAAAAGCCATCCTATAAGTTCAAAGTCCAGCAACAAAGTGCAAATATGCCACTAGTTAAAATGAAACTAATGTTAACCCTTTTTTTTTTTTTTTACCTCATTCGTTTCAAACATCATAGTTTAATGTAATTTTAAGTAAACAAAAATTAATGTTAATCCTTCTGTAAAATAAATAAAAAGGAAGATTAACATCCCCTTACACTTTCCTAAACCCAAAGCACATTAGCCCAAAAGGAGGGTACACTTCTTTTTTTTTTTGAAAAAAAAAAAAAAGGAGGGTAGTCCTTTTGTTCCATCTCAGAAAGAAGTGCATTGACTTGTACCAAAAGTACTAAGAAAGACAGCAAAATCAAAACCCACAATTTGCATGGTAATTTACTATCAAAATTATTAAACATGGTAACAAATAAAAGCTAACCAAGTTCCATCGGAATGCATATCTAGGTCTAAAATACCAGAAATAAAGGCAGATTGCATCTGAAAGCTATCGCCCCAACCAGAGAGGCAAGTTCTTGCATCTTATATAACAAATGCTCTCTAGATTAAATAGAATAACACAAAGACAAAAGCAAGCATTCATTCCCGACAAATAGTTCGATGCGGGCTTCGGTAAGAATGGGATCTTATAGGGGCACAACACACACACGGAATATAAGGATAAAGACAACAAAAGAATGGTACTAATGACACATCCATTTGAATAGTAATGTCTAGAAGTTATAACATAGCAAAATGGTTTTGCTAGAAATGACAGACAACAAAACACTAACAGGCAAAACTAAGACAAGATAATTGGCATAGAAGAGTTTCCCATAAATACCAATTTGGGACAAAAATGCAAAAAGCAACCAGCTAATACAGGGGTCCCACCCATCCTGGGACACTTACAGCTTGTCCTCGTAGTCCGAGAGTGGAGTGAGCTGCTCCTTCAGGCCCTTCCTCTTGCGGATGTCCCTCACAAGATTTGCTGCCTGAGAGTTTGCCTCAAGAGGATCCGCACTCATCATGTCCCAATGATCGAACACACACTGCGGGAAAGCTTGACCTGAGGTGGCTGCCCTTAGAGTGCCCGAGAAACCAAACGATTCAATGACAGGGAGATACGCCTTGATGTTGTACAAGGGTGTGCCAGGCCTCTGCATCTCCTCAAAGACGTGGCCACGCTTCTGGTTGAGAACTCCATAAATACCACCAAGGGCCAGCTCAGGAGCCTGGATCTCCACAAGATAGACAGGTTCCAGGAGCCTTGGTTTTGCGGTCAACTGGGAAGCATAAATCACCCTACGAGCAGTTGGGATGATCTGGCCACCACCTCTGTGGATAGCATCGGCATGCAGAACAACATCACAGACCTCAAAGCAGATGGCTCGCATGTTCTCCTCAGCCAAGGCACCTTCCTTGGAAGCCCACTGGAAACCAGCTACAACAGAATCCTTAATTTCATTAAGATACTGGACTCCCTTACACATATCAACCACCATGTTCGGTCCAGTTGTCTCAGGCCCAAAGCACCAGATCTTCTTTGCAAGATCTTTGTCCCAGCCGAACTCCTCAGAAAGGACCCTTGCACGTACCTTGGGATCATCCCTGGGTCCAATGCGACCGTCATCTATAGCCTCTGCAAGGCCATCTTCCATGGGCCGGGCTTCCATGTAGAGACGGTTATGCTTGTTGGGAGATTTGCTCATGACAGTCCTACAAGATTTCTCCAAAACAGTCTCACGGAACGAAACCACAGGGTCAGAAACCACGATTTCAGCTCCACCCATGAAATCTTCTTGCAGGTCCTTAAGACAAATTTCAAGGTGAAGTTCACCCGCTCCAGCAATAATGTGCTCACCAGAATCCTCAATTGTGCACATAACCATAGGATCTGACTTAGCCAAACGCTTCAAACCTTCCACAAGCTTGGGAAGATCAGAAGCTACCTTGCATTGAACAGCAACACGAACAACTGGAGAAACAGAGAATTTCATGGCCCTGATCGGGTGAGCATCAACTTCCTTTTCATTAGTGAGAGTTGCATTCTTCGTGATGTACTGATCCAATCCAACCATGGCAACTGTGTTCCCACAAGGAACATCCTCCACTGACTCTTGTTTCTTTCCCATCCAAATAACAGTTCTCTGCACACTCTTTATATAAAGGTCTTTCTTCTGGCCAGGAACAAAATTTGGCCCCATGATGCGAACTTTCAGACCCGTAGAAACTCTACCAGAGAACACACGGCCAAAAGCAAAGAATCTACCCTTGTCTGAAGCAGGAATCATCTTAGAAACATACAGCATAAGAGGCCCTTCAGGATCACAGTTTCTGATGGCATTTGCATAAATATCATCAAGTGGCCCTTCATACAAGTTCTCCACGCGGTATTTCTGTGCTTTGGCTGGTGAAGGAAGGTGGAATATCATCATCTCAAGAAGGGCATTGCTAGCAGGCAGCCAATTCTGCATGACACGCTTCATCAAAGCCTTGCCCATAAGCTCCTTCTCTTCACCCTTCATGGTAACACCAAGTTTTGCCAGCATAGGCCACAGCTTGTCCTTTTGATCGTTCATACATGTGCTAATAACCTGTCTAATAGGCTCATAGCAAAACTGCACAAAACCACGCTTGCAGGTGGGAGAGCCAGTGTTCTTAGTGGACCACTTCTTGGTAGCAGGATCAAAATAGTTCTCACCCCATAGTCTCTCTATCATCTTAGCCTCGTCAACTTTAAATTTGGCTGCATACGCCTTTGCAAAGTTTGTAAGAGTGAATGCCCAACCATGCAACCCAGCAGAAAAAGCAACGGTTCCCTTCTCAGGATAAACTTGAACATCACCGAGAAGAGCATCTTCATATGTAGCCATGATGACATTTGCATTTTCAATGACACGCAAGAAAGTTTGATAGGCCTCTTCACCATCAACCTGCAGCTCAAGGAAACAACGATCCATCTTGTTAACTGTCAACACAGGCCTAATTCTTTCTCCCAGAGCCTGCCTGAGGACTGTCTCCGTCTGCACACAGACACCTTCTACACAGTCAACCACAACCAGAGCTCCATCAGTGATACGAAGGGCGGCTGTGACCTCAGAAGAGAAATCAACGTGCCCAGGGGAATCGATGAGGTTGATAAGATACTCATTTCCATCCCTTTCACCCTTGTAGTTTTTCAAGGATTCCTCAGTCATCTCATAATATAGAGAGATACCAGTTGACTTAATTGTGATACCACGCTCGGCCTCATCCTGACGGGTATCCGTCATTCGAACATCCCCAGCGACTTCCTGGGCGATGATACCAGCAGCAGCCACTAGAGAGTCCGTAAGAGTTGATTTTCCTGAAAAATAATTACAAATTATGAGAACCATAAAAAAAATAAAACACATCAAAAACACAGATGAATTATATTGCAGCTGGCCAGAGATATTGTAATTAAAAAACACGGAGCACTTTCTAGATCCACTCTAAGGCCTGCTTCATGGAACAGGATTATAAACCTGGGTTTGCAATGCAAAAACAAGGGATATCCCTGATATTTAGTTGGAATCTGGATTGATCTCCTGTAGTGTTCACCAAGGATGAGGGTTGGGGACGGCGATAACGTAGGGTTTATTGGGGAGATAGGAGAAGGGACTTGTCATCCTGCAGCCAAACTCAGGTTTGTAAAAACAGAGGTTTTGATACAAACTCAGGTTAGCTTGTCCGAGGAAGTAAATGAGAGATATCAACTGTTTTGAAGTAAACATAAACAAGATCTAAACAATATCTAAGAAACGGAACTACATTACCAAACATGAAAACAAAAAAATGAAAAAAAAAAAAACTAATAACAAGGAAAAAATATTAAGTTACTATTGCAATCAATTGTTATAAAAAAAGTGAATAGGCTCAGCATAAAAGTGGCTGCAATTTTTTTTAAAAAAAAGTAGGGTACACATTTGCTTTTGTTCGATTCTACTCCAATTACTTTAAAATGAATAGTTCAACGGACACTTTTTCATTTTGAAAACTACATTACTATGAAAATAGGACAAGTTATAGATGGCATACCGTGATCCACATGAGCTATAACAGACATATTACGGATATTATACTTGCGGTCCATAATCCGGCGAAGCTCTTCGGCTGTGAACTTCACCTGTACGATATCAATCAAATGTTAAAAAACATCTCTCAATCTAAGTAGATAACAGAAAAGGCAAGCATTCCACAAAAATCAGCATAGTATAGAAAGTACCATCTTGGCTGATTTGAGAGGTTACACAAAAACTTGAAGTAATGGAAGTTCCTGGAATGAGCAGTAAGATAGAAAATTAGCTTGAGTTATTTCAATGACTTAATGAAATTCTGAAGGAATATAAAACATATTTATTAGATCTTCTACAAACAACAAAATGAGCACCAAAGAGATATTTGAGAATAATTAGTTGAATATTCAGAGTGATAGAGACAACCGCCATTATCAGTCCAATCCCATATCCATTCATTTGAAATGGCTCCCAACCTCCCAAATGCAATCTTTACGTAAATATAAATGAAGAATAAATTTGTTCAACCAAAGTACTGTGGGAAATCTTTCAGAGTATCATAAAGAAACACATACTCACAAGCATATAAAAGGGGTATATTTTGAAACAAAATAGTAACTACTGTCAATACTGCTCAGTCACCAATAAGGAAACTAATATAAATTCAGATAAAAAAGACCTAAAAAGCAGTGGCTGAAGCAGCACAATATCCTTGACATGGAGCTACCATTATAAGATCCATTTAAAAAGATACAGAAATACAACATGCAAGATAAACTACTTTGGACAAAGTTTATCTTCCTTAAACTAGCAAAGAACCAAAAACACCACCACAAACATAAGGCTCCCTACAATGCATCATTTGCATAGAGAATATAGTATCACCAGGGTAGGATATTACTTTTGTAAAGATGAGATCCGAACAGCATCCTCCTCAAAATCTTACAACCAAACGTACAGAAAAGAACAGTTGATAAGACTCCATAGTAGGCTACTTTACACTCCAAGTACACAAAATATATCTAAGCTTTCTTTCACAACCCTGGACTTCCTCCCTCCACCCCCAGTCTATGTAAAATCACCACATGAAATTTTAAGCATGCCATTTTTTAAAAAATTCTTGAACGTAGCTAAGTCCATCAAGGGATCTTCTGATGGAACTTAAAAGGTACGAGGAGGGAACTAATAGAACTTCAGAGGATCCGGGATAATTTGATTGCGAACCTAACAACAGAAGGATAAATGGCTTTCCTCTCAAACATATGTAACAAAGTTCTTACTATGACCAAAAAGTGATGGCCTTTTCTCCATTAGGAATTGACTAAATTATTCTTTCAAATAGTAAATTCACCATCTAATTCAAACCATTGTTACTAAAAGCACAAACGCATACCAAATCTAACCATTTTCTAGCAATACAAAAGGCCATTCACCAACATAATATTGCAGCGATTAAGGTACGATCGTAAGATTGGAAACATCAGATAAGCAATCAAACCATGCATCTAGGCATCTGGGAATCAAAGTTTCTACCAATAGATCGAAATAGTAACACGCAACGAACGTAACTATTGTATAGATGACCGACAAAATATTGACCTGCCTACGAGCGCTTAGAGAACAACACAATAACAGACCAAGATTCTAGAACTACTTCGCATCGTGGAATTAGATCAGATCAAGCAAACCTATCCCGAAAAGAAGAATTAGCGTACGGCAAGTACATATATACACTAATTACCGTTTTGAAAAGATCGAGATCGATTGCCTTCGTATGGTTTTGAACAGAATACCGAGAACTAGTTAAGGTGTGAGCACAAATTCATTTGATATAACCGTTCACATAACTCCATCAACACATCCACATGGAAAATCAAGGGATATGTCAAGCAAACACAGATCGGATAAAGCGAGAGACGAGATAGGACGAATCGATACTTGAGTGAAGGATCTAAACACAATAATTCAAGAAAATCGATCGAATTTCTATAAGGAAACTGGCAATAACAGGTGCGGATCGCCGCGATCGGATCAAATAGAGCGGTATTAATGTTTCACCTGCCGAAGGAGGGAAGCCGCAGACAGATGGAGACGAACCCTACAGCGTTGCGGTGCGCGGAGGGGTTGATGTAGTGATTGGGTTGTGTGTTGTGCTCCGCGGAGCGGCTTAGGAAGGGGGGTCTTGATGGATCGGATGTTGAGATCGTGGCCCTTTGCGTTGCGATGGACGGATGGGTTTGAAGGAGGCAGGTGCGTCGTAGTTTTAGGAGGGAGGGGTCTGAGGTACAGCGTATTTGATGGGCACTTGCTTGGGGGATTAGGGTTTTCGCATGCCGGATCTGTCGACGGTACTTCCATCTTTGAGGGGGTGCCTTTTGCAAGAAAGGCCCTTGCAGTTTTTTTTTTTTTGCAAGGGAAAGGACATTGATTAGTAGCCTTGAAGAATGGAAGGGAAGTTAGGAGGGTCCCAACATCCATATAAATTACATCCCATGGTCATATAAATGACCTCTCAGACAATATTTAGAAAGATCATGCGTTGGTTGGACATCAAGCCTAGAGCACTTTCATGGGGGGCGAAGCCAACCTGATCGTTTAAAATGTCTTATTTTTAGCTTTGAATCAAATATCTTATTTTCCAAAAAGATTGTTTTAAGGTGAGTATTTGACATACAGGTAGATGACGTCCAACATAATAGCCACCTCCCTTACATCAACATGGAAGGTCAATTTTAGATCTTGGTAGATCAACATATGTCCGCAGAGCACTTAATAGTATTTCCATCACCATCAATTAAAATGGCAGCAACCACAGAATGAGCTCTGCCAATAGCTACATCCACCAATATCACACTCATGTTACGCACAATGCATCTAGAATCAATGT
Source organism: Thalassia testudinum (assembly GCA_037157565.1). Taxonomy (NCBI): domain Eukaryota; kingdom Viridiplantae; phylum Streptophyta; class Magnoliopsida; order Alismatales; family Hydrocharitaceae; genus Thalassia; species Thalassia testudinum. Next base: position 62,125,411 of record JAZHRO010000022.1, on the reverse strand, counting down.
GCAACTGATCAGAATTTTCTTGTTACATAGATTATCTATTTAGTAAGGAATCAACTCCATTCCTATGAATAATATCACCCTCCTGCAGACTATCTATGCAGAATATAGACTCATCAAAATAAAATTGTGCCATAGCAAAAGCCCCTTTAAAAACATCATAAGGCTCCAGGCCGATTCCATCCATCACCACCTTTCACTTGTGTAGCCATAGAGAATGCAATAAGTAAAAAATCAGGTTCTTTGAATAATTAGCCTTATCAAATTGGTCACAAATTCCCACCCATGATTCACCAACATCTTGAATACACAACCCAAAAAGAAACCATACTGTACACACAAAAGAGTAATTGCCCATAATATGATCCCATGTTTCCTCTTCAAAATACAAAGGGGACAAGTTGAATCCCTTTATTTTGTTTTAATGAATAGAACCGCCTTCAAAGGGGAGTGCTCGAACCACATGGTAATTTGATCGTATGGAAAAAAACTCCTTTTGGATGAGGCATCTAAGGTAAAAGAATCTAGACCATCGTAAAGGGGCGTGTCCACCATCAACTTTGTTGTTTGAGGACTAAAAAATCTATTAAGAACATCTTAATTCCAAGAATTACATCCATTTGCAAGCAAATCAGCTACCAATGATAACTAAAGTCCCAAATAAATAACTGAAGCGGTCGTTCCTTCGTAATCTTTGACTCAGTGATCTCTCCAACTATTAACTAATTGCCCATTGCCAATTAGCTATAAAGAGTGTTTCAATAGATAGTGCTTAGCTTGCCCCAATGAAGAGAGGCTCGTGCAATTGATAGGAAGTTGATTGGATCCTAATATTTGTACTTCTTGCAAAAAAAGCTACTACCAATTTAAATGGTAGAGTGAAAATAGGGTAGATAGTTTTTTAGATGTGATTCCCTGGAATTTGCAACATCACTTAAACATCCCCACGCCTCGTTTCATAAAGTCTTAAATCAAGATATTATTGTATATAGATGATTAGGATATTAGTGGTCATTTGCATCAATTCATAGTATTACTTATAATCTATCAACTCACCTATTACACCTACCCTCACCACTTAAAAATATAAACTACCTATAACAAATTACCTCTACCCTACTAAACCCACTTTCTAATGCAAATAAAAATAAAAATTTATAAAGACATGTCAACTCACTCACCTCATCTGTCTTCACCAACCCACCCCCTTTCAAATTTTACAAATTCTTAAATTTTACACAATATTAAGCTTTAAATTTTTCCAGACGAGACCTATGTAACTTTGATCAATTTAGTCACATACCCGTTGCAAGAACATCCTTTAAAATATAGCAGGAAACACCCTATTGCATCCAACTTTAGAGTTTGGGGAAAGTTGAGTGTGAATTGCTCCGCACGTCTGACAGAAACTTGTTAAAGTTAGCATGAATCACCAAGGATAAGCCAATGGAAGGTCTACAAATAGATAAGTAGATCGCTACTGCTCATGAATGGAAAATGGCATCAAGCATGTAAACCATCCAGACTTCCAATGACAAGCATCGAGGCTTTTAAGGTAGTCATTGGAGCAAGGTTGATATGTTAGTGATTGTCGAGGAGAACATGTCAATGGCATCAGTGCTCGGTCTCCCTAGTATATCATTTATCACCACCTTAGTATACAATTGATTGCCCTATCTCATCCCAAAATTTTTCAATTTTTTTACTTCTATCCGTATGCTCGAACCATAGAACAAAGTGTAACCCACAATGTATACTAAGTTAAATATACCAAATGAGAAGTTCCCTCTCCGCGATTACGAAAATAGACCTCCTCCATACATGGAAGGCGCGGCACTTGCAATGCTATTTCTCACACTTGACATACTACTTTTGATCTCTGTGATCTCTTCATCCATTCCTATCTATGACGTATTTTTATTCTTGATCATATTTTTTGGGCACCCCCGAGATCCCAAGAAGTCCTTTTTACTTCACTCTAAGCTTTCCATGAGAATGGATTGCACTCATCTAGTTAAGTTCTACATAAATAAAAACAAAAAAACAAAAAAACTATCTATCAACCATCATAGATTTCAGCTTTCTCATGACTATAACTCCAAAAGGAGGGCTTCATCATCCCCAAGTAAATACTTTAAGGCCAAGAGGAAAGCTAAGTGTTTTCATCTCTTGATCTTATTTTTTAGAAATACTAGAACTCCCCCATGAATCTTTTTTACTTTAGTATTGGGCTGCTGGAAGGATAGGCTGCTTGTACCTGTCCAACCTCAATCACGACAGCGATTAAATTCTCCATAAATCAAGATGCCCTTTAATGACTCTTTTTTAACATCACTGCGATTTGAGGTATGAAAATATGCCAACAATGGAATCAAAACACAGGTAGCGATGCAAATTTAACTGAAAATTCAAGTTATCGTCACCATAGAAATCTGAAGAGAGGGGATTCTAAAGTACCCTATACCCTTGCCAGATATTAGAAGGCGAGTTCCACCGTTGGGGGTGAGCATCTTGGTCTGCGGGGTTGTCCCATTTGAATCCAATGTAGTTGAGCCATTTTCAAAGTATTTTGAAGTTCCGATCATTCTAGTAAATTTTGAAGCTTCACAGATGTGAAGTAATATTGTGATCATATTCTTGACTTTGTAGGGATTTCATGTGAATCACATGTTTATGTGCAGACTTATATTATTTCTAAGTCGCATGGCAATTTTTTATTTAAATTGCTTAAAGTTTAGCCCCCGGGATTTAAGGATCCCGCAAAGAAAGAAAAGTTAGGATTTTCTCACCCCTAGATAGGAAACCAAATAAGTAGACTCTCTATGATTTCTTCGGTCCTTGCTTTGGCTTTTTCTCCGTAAATGATTTAAAGCGACCAAATAAGGTAAATGCAAAATCTAATTGGATAGCCATTTTAGTTGTCACAAAAAAAATTGATATAAGTATCACTGAGTATGCGAATATTTTTCCATGCTTTGTAAGTTTAAGTTCAGCTTTGACACTTTGTTGTGCTTTTCAGTGGAACAAGCAAGTTTTTGAAGGGTAAGACTTCTTTTGAAAAGATCTGTTTGCCTATGATGTTGGACGTCGTGATTTTGACCTAAGGATGGGTCTTTTAATGTTAAAGGTTTCAAATTAGTCATGTTGCTTCCTCGTATCCAACTCATAGTTAATAAAAGAGAATTTATTCAAATAAGTGTTGAATTTACATGGAAGGTTACACAAATCATCAAATATTCTCAAAAGCAAAATGTAATTCACAGATGGATATTCATTTTGTCGATAAAGAAAATTGGACATAAACACAAGAAATGACATTAACCACATTACACCATACAATTCTAACAAATGCATGCCAATCCGTGATATAAAGATGCCCATTATCAATTTTAAATAACAAAGAGGTAAGATCTAGAAAGAACTATGTGCATAAGCACGTAAAATAAAATAGAGATAAGATTAGAAAAGATACAATTGAAGTGTCCATTAATGACTTTTATTAAAAAAAATTTACCCCTATAATACTGATGCGACAAGTCTGATAATCTACTCCCAGGATATGATAATCCCACCACCATGATCAATGCACTCTAATTGTGGCCATCTTAAAAAATCACCTCAAAAGAATACAACGAAGAAATTAAACAATCAAAATGGATAATTGCTTGATCAAATTTCATATTGATCAATCAAAATGAGAAAATAATCAATCAAATATCATTACAATCTTGTTGCACCTAGAACAATGTGTGGGAATGATCTCACAAGCTTGAGGCATTTTTAAAGAGCACGTAGTGAAAGATGTTACAAACATTATAGAATTCAACAGAAGATTAAATTAAATTTTTCATAACAAAAGAATCAAAGTTTTAAGTTCTAAATTAATTTTTATTAGAGCTGGAGCTGGGTTAAAGCGGGGTACGTGCGTGTGGACCCTAACCCAACCTCTACCAATTGCATCCCAATTAATGCAATAAGATTTTAAAAATCAACATTCCTCTACAAATTTACAATTAAAACTCAACACGAAAAGAAAAGACTTCTTTGTTATCACACTTTGCTTTCAATAAAGATATTTTTTGGTTTGAACCCTTAAAGTAAAAGTAGTCTTAAGCTTTAGATCTTTGATGTAGGATATACAGTAGTGACAACAAAGTGTTATTTTTGGTGATAATCTTAAGGATTGATATTTTTAAGGGCCATACACTTTGTCCTGTTTCATGAGTGTATTTGGGAATTACCTATTCCCTTAAATGCAACCCATAGCAACAATTACATAGGTAGCATTTTCCAATGATACATTGCTAACTTCATGCTATAAAAAGGCTTAAACCCATTCTAATAATTTGATCTTCTTAAATTTGCACTTTAAAGCACTTAAGCTTCTAAGGATTTGACTAATTACATGTAAAAGCATCTAATAAAACCAGTTCCCCATATAACTTATTATTATCACACAAAACTTAATTTATGAGATCTTCATTCAATTATGTTGGGTTGCTACTGCAGGCACACTCTCAATAGGTCTTGGTCCCATCCCAAGTATAGATTTAAGAACTAAAGATCTACCAAGTCCTTTGGTAAACAGATCTATTGTGTTATCATTAAATCAAATAAAATATGCAATGATCACTTCTTGAGACACAAAATTCTTAACAGATTTAAGTCTGATTTAGATATGTCTCATTATTTTTCGATTAAACTTTGAATTCTTAATCTTTGCAATTATAGTCATGTTACACAATGTAGGGATATCACAAGAATTGACTTACCTACCATGGGATTTCTGAAAGAAGTCCCCTTAACCATTAAACATCAATTTCAGTGGTGCCTAAAGTACATAACTGAACCTTAAAGAAACCAAGCTAAAATAGTCTATTTTGGAACTGCCAGGAGACTATTACATCTCCAAAGATAAAAACATACCCTATAACACCATTATTCTCAAAATCCTCCATTTGACCTATCTAACTTACATCACTGTATTCTTCTAGGACTGAAGCGCGTTTATCATAATATGAACTAAGGGAAATAGTTTCCTTTGAGTACTTAAGTATTTGGTCTAAAGCATTCCAATTATTGTGGTCAAGACAATTTGTATATCTGTCTCAATTTAGACACGGAGAAGGAACTATCTAGTCTGATGTAATTAGCCAAATACATCAAGATACCTATAATATATGAATATCTAAATTGTAAAACAGATGTTCAATCAATGATCTTGTAAAGAGTTTTCGACGAATCCAAAGGAATACTTACAATCTTGCAATATTTATAACCAAATTTCTCGAAAACCTTCTCAACATAATGACATTGAGAAATAACTATCCCAATATCACATTGGCTACAGTTATATCTTTCATCTCAAACTTATTATTAAAAAATAACTTAATTTCATTCACAATCCTTATGTTTGATTGAAGCAATATTATATCACATATAGGCATAAGACAATACTTGTATCTTCCTTTACCTTATAGTAGACACATATGTTGGATTCATGAAGCATAAAACAAAAGATTATGTAGTCTTATTAAACTTTTCATGTCATTGTTTAAATGATTGTTTTCAAACAATATATATAATGATTTAGTAAGCTTGCAAACATTTTTCTCATTCCTATGAGCTACAAATCTCTCTGGTTGATTCATATAGATATCATCGTCAAGATCGTCATAAAGAAAGATAATCTTCACGTTCATTTGATGGATAGTGAGATCATAAATGAAAAGCAATGCAATAATCATTCAGATAATAGTCATCCTAGTTATTGAAAAATAGGTATTAAAATATTCAATACACTTTGTTTGCTTAAACCCCTTGGCAACAATTATAGTTCTGTATTTTTCAATGGATCCATTAGGCCTAAATTTCCTCTTAATACCTGTAATGAACTGTTACATTTTTAGTTGGATAAGACGTTTGGAGTTTCAGTCAGACGTCTGGATACATGCCCGGACGTTTGAAAGTGAGATTTTCGTATTGCTCTTTGCGCTCTGGCGTGGGCGACGCACAGAGACCTGCTCTCTCTCCTTCACCCCTCACCCGAACCCTAACTTCCCTCCTATATAAAGCCCTCACCTCTTCTTCCTTCACCCCTCACACCATTCCAGCCACCGCCACCTCCACCTTCTCCGGCGACAACTACGTTCCCCTCCCGTCTCTGCTACAGCCACGGCGAGGAAGGAGAGCCACCGGTGAGGGGAAAGCGGGGAGGAGCAAGAGTAAGAGAGTGTAAGGGAGTGAGTGCGGGGGAGAAGGACAACGGCTGTGGGAGCTCTGTGGAAATCGAGGAGGAGTCATGGGAGAGAGGAGGAAGCCGGTGAGGAGCTGCTCAATCTCTTGTAGCTGTTGGAGCTGCCACTACGGGCGAAGGTGCGAGCGGGGTGAGCTGTGAGTGTTGGTGCTAGAGCACCACGATCATTTGTTTTGATGATAACAAAACACGTGCTATTTAACATTTGCAATTTGAGTCCTAGATTTCAGGTCAATTGCAAATGTAGACGTGTTTAGACGGAGTTCGAGCTCGCATCCAGGATGGATTGGAGGAGCTTGACGGAAAACAGAGGAGGTTCGCGTGGAGCGACAGATTGAAGATAGAAGACAAGAAGAATATGATAGATTCTTTTTAATCCTTTCTTGTATCTCGTCTTTATTTTCTTGCTCTTTTTATTTTCCTTAGAATATTATGTTAAAGAGCCTCAAAGTACCCTAACAGTAGTCCTAGGAACACCGGCACAACCCTAGGATACTTAGGTTTTCTGTAGAATACTTAGAAAACCAATATAGGGTTCAAAACAGCACTTCCAGGCGTCTAATTCCCAAATCAGACGTCTGATAAAGTATTTTAAGACGTCTGACTGTTGTTTCAGACGTCTGATATCTGTTAGGCTGGAGATAGCTAGTTCTGTCTGATGAAATCAGACGTCCAGACCTAATACCAGACGTCTTAGGAGACGTCTGATGGACTTGCCAGACGTCCAGATAGTGGACCGTTGGCTAGCTTAGCAGGCACTCAAGGATATGACCGTTAGAGCCTTATCAGACGTCCATATGACTGTCCAGACGTCTGATAATTGACCGTTTTGCCTCGGCTGACCCAAAATCTCTTCTCAGAGATTTTCTAGCCGTTGCAACGGTTGGAAAATCCATTCCGTAGGAAAAGTTGGTTTCCAGACGTCCAGGCATAGTGCCAGACGTCCTGTTTGTCGTCTGATCAACTTGAACAAAAACCCTGTTTAGATCTGATTCAAGTCAGGAGGAAACCCGCATAGAATCAGACGTCTGACCTTGAAATCAGACGTCTTAAAGTGGCCTTCCAGACGTCTGATGCCAGAATTAGATGTCTGATCACCCTGTCAAATGTAATCATTGTCCTGATTTCGGCCTGATTCTCTTGGGCTTTGCACCCAACGGCTATAGAACCCTTCCTAAGCCTTCCAAAGCCTTCCTAAGGCCTCTATAAATAGAGGGGAACCTTTGCAACACAAATACACACTTGGATACACTTAGCTACACACTTTCACACTCTTTTGTGTCCAGAAAAGATCTTGCTCTCCAAGCTTAAGCTCCATTCCCTTGAGAGCATCAAGTCTTCGCGCACCCGCTCTCCCGCCGTTGTTCACGAGAGCGACATTGCGCCGTTGCGTGGCTCATGCACCCGCGTCATCGTCGACGCACTCCTTGCAAAGGGGAGTTTCCTAATTCCTATAGAAGCTTAGGTTTATTACTTTGTTGGCTCTATAGGCTTGTTGTTTATTTTATCTTTGTCTTTTGGTTGGGTATTCACTTTGCGAATTCCCATCTCCTTCGTGGGACAAATCCTTCTCGTGAAGAGAAGGGGTTGAGGAACGCTACCCTCGTACTTGTAGCGTGGTTGTACTGAGGTTGAATCACCCTCGTTTTAAAGTGATTCGGTTAGTGGATTTGATCAACTAGGTTGATCGGAAAATCCTAACTCGAGAGGTTAGGTGGTAGTTTTCACCCGGTTTGGGTTTCCACCTAAAAAAATATTTGTGTATTTTGTGTGATTGGTTTTCTTTGGTGAGATTGCTTTATATTTTATTTCCGCCTTTTTTACGTCACGCTGATCTCACCCCTCCTAGTAGTGTTGGAACCTTCAGTGAGGAGGTTTTGGTACTGGAAGTTTTCCAGTATCAGACGTTTGGAGTGAAGTCCAAACGACTGGCGAGGCATCAGGACGTCTGAAGCTAAGGTCGGACGTCTGAAAGCACAATATCGCGAGGTACGTATCTTCCTGCGCCATGCAGATCATAGCGCAGGGGATGTCGGTTGACCGTTGTGTCTATGGGTGCTCGTACACAGGTGCAGGCTTTAGGAAGGCGCGTAATGCACTTTTCCACGTACTTTTGGATGTTTGATCACGTTTCCAGACGTACGGAGGTGCTTTCAAACGATCAGAGACCTTGTCCGATGTTTGGAACTGCCCCCAAACGGTAGCAAAGGGAGTTTGGACGTCTGAATCAGCCACAGGAAGGGTAAGGTGAGTTCTGACGTCTTTTAAGATGTCTGGGACTAGTCCCAGACATATGATTTTGGTCAGTAACCACGTTTTTGGCCTGTTTAAGGCCCAAACGGAATTGGATTTCCGCAAACGAAGTATCGTTGTTTTCCACTCGAGTTCCTCTACATGTTCGTGTTGAGTATCTACTGTTTTGAACTCGTCTAATGTACATTGGTCGCTAGTACAGGTTACCAGCCAGTGGCGTGTTCGGGACCTGCGGAGACGACGAGATCTACGGCACATGCCCCCATTCCTCCCATGATAACCGGTAGAGTGGTTTAATTCAATTGTTAATATTTAAATAAAGATGTTCTTAGTTGGAATAATCGGATTGAATTCTACGATGTGGAATGAACCCTAGGGTAGAAATGAATGAGCCTGTTTGAGCTGTACTGTTTACTTGAATGCATGTTAAGATAAATTGTTAGCAAATGCCTTTAATATAACTACGAGATGCATGTTAAAATACGAGCTGCCTATATGTAAATGATAATTGAACTGTGAAACCACAAGTTGCATGTTTATGATTGAGAACTAAATCATGAAAACACAAGCTGCCTATATATGGATGAGGAATGAGTTATGAAACATGAGACCTGGATATGGATAAATGAGATGAATATGAGCATGGACCCTACGGGGAATTAGGAGTAGAACTCCTGTGGATGAAAGGAATCTAGAATGTAGACGGTAAGTGTGTTGGCCCTTGTGTACGCGGTACCAAGGGGAGCAACTGTCCCTTTTCAGTGTAAAGTGGAGCTAGCCTCCCTTGGGTTGAGACCCGGGGTTAGGATTGGCCACTCTACACCGACTCCTGTTGGCCCTTGTGTACGTGGTACTGAGGCGTGCTACTAGTGTAGGGAGGGAGCTAGCCACCCTACGGGACCTGGGGTTCAACTAGTGTTAAGACCCGTGCTATCTGAGTCTTTTAAGACGTCTAGAATTTGGAGCAGACGTCTGGATACCTTCCTAGACGTCTGGAAATCAAAAATTTTGAGTACGAGCTCGCGTCAACGCGCGTGCTGCGCACAGACAGTACACTTTGTTTCTTCTTCTTCTCTCTTCTTCCGCCCGATGAAAACCCTAACCCCACACCCTTATATAAGCCCCCCTCCTCTTCCTCGTTTCACCCCACTTTCCAGCCACCTCCCTCCTTCCCTCCAGTGAGCGCAGCAGACCGGAGAGAGAGCACGAGCATGGCGCAAGAAGGAGAGGAGGAGCAGCGTGAGAGGGAGAGAAGCAAGCTTGCGAGCTTGCGTGGAAGCTCACTGGTAAGCTCACGGCCGAAGCGGCGCGTGCGCAAGGTAGAGGAGTGCGTCAGGGAGGTCCTCCCCAACACTGCTGCAGCCAGAACAGCAGGCAAGAGGGTACGATGCGGCCACGCACGGTGCAAGAGGGCGGAAGCAGGTTCTGGTTCTGGGTTTTTCCCAGAATCAGCCGTCTGGAGCAACGTCCATACGACGTAGCCGACATCTGGAGGAGGTTCCAGAAGACTGAGAAGTAGGCTTCGTGAAGGTACGTCTTCTTTACGGATACGGCCATGCAGGCCGCTCCGCCGAGGCACTATTTCATGCCTTTTTGATGGAGATTCGGTTGATTGGCGCAGGAGTTGCTTCGGGAAGGTGCAAAACACGCCCTCCCACACATTTCAAACGTCTAGGCGAGGCACCAGACGATGGGAAGCGTTTCCAGACATCCGGAGAGGCGGTCGAACGTCTGGAACTGGGTCCAGACGGTTTAGCGGAGTTCCCTGGATGTCTGAGGAGTAGCGCAGGACTTAAGGTATGGCTCTGGACTCTTTTAAGACGTCTGTTCCAGACGTTTGAATTGAGTCAAGAACACTATTTTGACCCGTTTAGGGTCCGTTTGAGGTCCGATTTCCGCAATTAAGATACCGATGTTTCCCGTATGAATTTCCTCTACTTGTTAGAAGACTTTCTATACTGTTCTGAGTATTCTCTTGTGATTGATCATTGTGATAGGACTTGTTTCCGTTGCAGGTTCGGGGCATGCTGAGGCACGTGAGCCTGTCGTTTAAGCCCCCACTACTGATGGGTTTACTGGTAGAGTGGCTTCCCCTCAATTTAATTACAACTTGAATGCATGTGTGTAATGAATAATTAGAACCTAGGATATGGCATGAATCCTAGGACTAGAAATACTGGAATATTTGTATTGAATGAATGAATTGCAGTCTTGAATGAGTAGATAGAATGATAACAACTGCCTGTAAACGAATAACAGATGCCTGTGAAATATGTAGTATTTGTGTTAGTTACCTATTGAATGTAACTTTCCTGTCGTACCCGTGAAATGACGTAATATGAGCTTCATGTATATAAATTGAAAATTGAAAGGTGAATGTTGGAAACACGAGCTATCTGTGAATAAACTGAATATGGAATAGAGTTACAAATTGCATGTGTATAACCTGAGAATGAAAATAGAAATGATGAAACCTGGTATGGCTTGGCCTGAGAAATATGAGCATGAACCCTACGGGGAATTAGGAGTAGAGCTCCTGGAAATAAATGGAATGGAACTGGGAATGTGAGTGGGGAAGTGAGCTGGCCCTTGAGTACAGAGTACCAAGGAGAGCAACTGTTCCCTTGTTTAGTGCAGAGCGGAGCTAGCCGCCCTTGGGTTGGGACCTGGGGTTAGGATTGGCCACTCTGTACTAACTTCTTGGCCCTCGCGTACACACACACCGGGGAGAGCTACTAGTGTAGGGAGAGAGCTAGCCACCCCACGGGGCCCGGGGTTCAACTAGCCACCCTACACCGACTTGTTAGGTCCACTGGGAAAACCAGGGTAGTCAGGCGAGAGTGCGCGGACTGTGGAGGGGTGAGACCCTTGTTTAATTCTTAAGGGCTAGACCTCTGTTACTGACAGAGCTAAACCCTATACTGGTTCCATGCTGTACTTTGGGCGCACCCGCTAACAGAAACAACTGACCGCGTGCCAGTGCGGGGTAGCTACTCGTACGCTTATCACACGTGTCGTAGTCACCGTTACGTCTGTCTATGACCTTAGGGTGGTTGACTGGGTGTAGGATCACCACGGGGGACTCTCCTGACCAGGAGAGAACCACGTGTGCCTTCTACTCTTCAAAAAAGACTACAATCAAGATCGTTCCTACGAGAAACATTCGAGATCAAGAAAGAGACCTGATAAATAAACTAAATGGTGAAAAAGAATAAGTAGTTAAAGAAAGTAATTGAAAAACAACAGCTACCTGTCCACCTTTACTGTTTAGTTAGCTGGTTGCCACTCTACTCAGCCTTCGCTGACTTCGTGTACTCATGACCCCTTTCAGATCCAGGTGTTGAGCAGCCAGAGCCCACGGCTGCAAAGGGTGCTAGGCCCAGTAGAGCCCAGTAGTTGTAGCTTTCTGTTGTACTCCTTTTTCAGTTGCAGTGAGTAGTTCTTGCACCTCTGTACTATGACATTTCGTACTTTATATTCCTGTACTCGTTTACTTTTTTACTGTTGTGGTGGTGTGTACTGTAGTAGTTTTACTTCTTTACTGCTGTACTTTTGTTAATGTTAGTTTCTTAGCATGGTGAATGTGGTTTACTTTCTTGCTTTTTAGTTACTTTCTCGTTGGACGACTGGATCTTGGGATCAGTCGAGTCGGTCCGATCTCGTGTCCTGTAGGGATTCGGGAATCGGGTCGTAACAACTAACCACCCTACACCGACTTTGTTAGGCCCTTTGGGCAAACCGGGGTAGTCAGACAAGGGTACGTGGATTATGGAGGGACGAGACCCCTATTTGGTCTTGAGGGGCGAGACCCCTGTTCTGAGAGGGCAAGGCCCTATACTGTTCCGTGTTGTACTTTGAGCATACCCGCTAGCGGAAACGACTGACCACGTGTTAGTACGGGGTAGTTACCCGTGTACTTATCACGCGTGCCGTAGTTATCGCTACGTCTCGACAGTGACCTCGAGGTGGTTGACTGGGTGTAGGACTACCACGGGAGACTCTCCCGACCAGGAGAGCACCACGTGTACCTTCTACTCTACGGAAAAGACTGCAATCAAGATCGTTCCCACGAGGAACATGCAAGATCAAGAAATACCTAGATACTTTGAGAAATAGATGAACCAGAAACACATAAATGAGATAAATAGAAATGAGAAATAAACTTGTTGTTGTGTTTTACTGTACCTGCACTTAAATAATGTAAACACCACTCTACTCAGCGTTTGCTGACTGTCTTTTCGTAACCCTGTTCAGGACCAGGAGTTGAGCGGCCCGAGTTTCCGGCTGTAGAGGGTGTTGGGCCCAGCCGAGCCCAGTCGTAGTCATTTTTCAGCTCTTTCACTTTCCTACTGTTGTAGTGAGTAATGGACACATAGTTTACTGTTCCTATTACTTTCTGTTTCCTTTACGTTTTCTGTTATTGTTGTGGTGGCATGTACTATGTATTAAGATAGTTGTTCTACTTTCTTTACTGCTTCGTCCTTTCTTCTACTTAGTTATATTGCATGTGTGGATGTGGATTATTTTCCTGCTTTTAGTTACTTCTTGTTGGACGACTAGGTCTCGGGATTAGTCGAGGCGAGTCGGTCTCGGATCCTGTAGGGATCCGAGAACTGGGTCGTAACAATACTGATAACACTGTATCTGGGGGTGATAATTCTGTTAAATAGGGTTCATCTTAAGAATAAAAGGCACAGATAACACAACATAAGTAGAATGGGAGCATTGCATGCATCATATGTTAAGATTGCTTATAAAATAGTATTAATGGCCATTTGTATGAGCACTTGTCAAAGCAAGCCTCAGATGAGCAATCAGACCACACGGATGGATTCAGAACGACGAACGTAGTCCAACAGACTCGAAATCGGCCAAATCCAACATCCAAAGCTCCCACAATAGGCCTAAGAAGTTCTGACCGTTGATCTGATGATCAACAGCCCATGGTGCACCACGTGGCGCCCCCTCACTGCATCCAGATCGCGCCCACTTCCTCCTTCATCTGGAGAGCTATTATGACCCACGATATCAAATGTTTTTAAGACGTTTGGGAGTTGGTCCGGAGGTCTAGTCAGACATCTGGATGCCTTCCCAGACGTCTGGAAATAAATTTTTGCGGCGTACGATTGCGAGTCTGCGCGCGTGCGCGCGCCGGCTGCACCCACCAACCTGCAGGCGTTTTTCCTTTTCTTTTCTCTCTCCCCGACGCCTTCAAATACCCTCTCCCCCTTCCTTCTCCCTCACCCACCACTCCACCGTCTCCTCCTTCTTCCAATGTTAGCGTGAGCGTGAGAGAGCGAGGGCAGCAGCTGTTGCCGAGTGCGCACGGGGAGGAGGAGGTGTAGCGAGAGGGAGAAGAGGCAGAGTGCATGAGGAAGAGAGAGCAAGCCGCCGGAGTAGCCCAGGGCCGGCCGGCGGGCGCACAGTGGGAGCGTGGTGCTGGGGAGGTTACCCCGATGCTGCTGCAGCTCAGGCAGCAGGCGGACGAGCGCGGCGCGGCCGTGCGCAGCAGGCGGAAGGCGAGGAGGTCCTGATTCTAGGAAATTTCCCAGAATCAGACGTCTGGACCTACGTCCAGACGGCGCGGGTGACATCTGGAGTGAGATCCAAACATCTGAAAGGTACGATATTCTCATGTTTCTCCTTGCGGACGCAGCCATGCAGGCCGTTCCGCCGAAAGCTCTTAGGCGTGTTGAGTTGAGAGTGTTTGCGTACGCGTGCAGGTTTCATTTCGGGAAGGCGCAAGGACACGCCCTCCCACACAGATCAAACGTCTGGACAAGTCACCAGACGGCGGAGAGCGTCTCCAAACGTCCGGAGTGATAGACGGACGTCTGGAACTAGGTCCAGACGGTTCAGCGGGATCCTGGACGTCTGAAGAGCAGCGCAGAAGTAAGGTATGACATGGACCATCTTTTAAGACATCTGGAAGGTGTTCTAGACGTCTGATTTGGGTCGGAGTTGTCGTTTTTGACCTGTTTAGGGTCCGTTTGTGGTCCGATTTTTGCGTTTAAAATTTCGTTCTTCTCAGAAATTGTTCCTTTAATTGTTTAAAGTACTTGTATCCTGTTCTGAGTTGTTCCTTGTGATTGATCCTTGTGTTAGGACCTCGTCCCGTTGCAGCTTTGGGGGTTGCGGAGGCACGTTGATCTGCCGATCACGCCCCCATCACTCCTGGTTTTGCGGGTAGAGTGACTTCCCTTGGTTATTTACCAACATCAATGCATCATTGAGATAAATAATAGATTCTAGGATATGGCATGAATCCTAGGGTCTGAAAACTAGATTGAATAATAGATCCTAGGGTATGACATGAATCCTAGGACTAGAAACTAGATTGAATGATAGATCCTAGGGTATGTAATGAATCCTAGGACTGGAAATCTAGATTGAATGATAGATCCTAGGGTGTGGCATGAATCCTAGGAACAGAGACACTGAAACGAATGTCGTGAATACATGAATTTCAGTCTTGGAAAAGTAGATAGAATAATGATAATTGCCTGTAATTGGATAACAACTGCTTGCATATGAATGGATATTAAATGTTAGAAACACGGGATATATAAGAATAAAACTAAAATGATGAAGCCTAAAATGGCTTAGCAAGAGAATATGAGCATGAACCCTACGGGGAATTTGGAGTAGAGCTCCTGAAAGGTAAATAGAATGGAAATTGGGGAAGTGAGCTGGCCTTTGAGTACATAGTACCAAGGAAAGCGACTGTCCCCCTGTTTAGTGCAGAGCGGAGCTAGCCGCCTCAGGGACTCGGGGTTAGGTTTGTCCACTTTGTACCAACTTTTTTCCCTCGTTTACGCAGTACCGGGGAGAGCTACTAGTGTAGGGAGAGCGCTAGCCACCCCACGGGCCCCGGGGTTCTGCTAGCCGTCCTACACCCAAGGTTCGAAATGCCGATTTCGATGCCGTGTCGATGAAATTCCAAGTGTGCATTTCGTGGGCATGCCGAGGGCATGCCGTGGAAATGCCCGTTTTTTGATGAGCATGCCAAGGGCATGCCGATGCATACCGACAAAAATAGCAAAAGTAATTAAAAAAATCAACAGCAACCTCGGCATGGGCACCAATTTTGCCAGCATGCCGACCATGCCGACGGCATGCCGACCATAACGAGGGCATGCCGACGGCATGCTGACGATATCCCTATAAATTGACATTTTATTCATGTCGGCACGACCCTTGCTCGGAAATGACCTTGTCGACGGCATGCCATCGGCATTTAAATCAATGCCTACACTAACTTGTTAGGCCCACTGGGCAAACCAGGGTAGTCAGGCGAGGGTGCGCGGACTGTGGAGGGGCAAGACCCCTGTTTGGTTACTGTGGAGGAACTAGACCCTTGTTACTGAGAGGGCTCTGCCCTATACTGGTTCCATGCTGTGTTTTGGGGTGCAACCGTTAACGGAAACGACTGACCGCGTGCCAGTGCGGGGTAGCTACCCGTGCGTTTATCGCGTGTGCCGTAGTCACCGTTACGTCTGTCAGTGACCTTGGGGTGGTTGACTGAGGGTAGGACCACCACGGGGGACTCTCTTGGCCAGGAGAGCACCACGTGCTACTTATACTTTTTGGAAAAGACTGCAATCAAGATCATTCTCACGAGGAACATTCGAGATCAACAGAAAGATCTGAGAAATAATTCAAGAATGAGTAAATAGAGAAATAAAGAAAGAAATTAAAAAAATAACAGCTACTTGTCCACCTTTACTATTTTCTTAGCTAACTGGTTGCCACTTTACACAGTGTTTCGCTGACGTGTCACCTTTGTCACCTTTTCAGGACCAGGTGTTGAGCAGCCAGAGCCTGGGCTGCTTAGGGTGCTGGGCCTAGTAGAGCCCAGTAGTTCTACTTGTGTTGTACTTGCTGTACCATTTTTTTGTTGTAGTGAGTATATTCTGTTAGACTTGTACACTTTTATTGTAAGCATCATATTTCTATACCTGTTTAATTCTCTACTGTTATGGTAGTATGTACTGTACTAGCTCTTTCGTTACTGTTGTACTTTTATTACTGTTAGTTACTTGCATAGTGAATGTGGTCTATTTTGTTGCTTTTTGGTTACTTTCTCATTGGACGACTTGGTCTTGGAATCAATCGAGTCGGTCCGATTCTCGTATTCTGCAGGGATGCGGGAACCGGGTCGTAACAAGAGCAGATCTCAGCCGTCGATCTCCGATCGAATGGCTAAGAACCGCGCGCACGCCCATGATCACCGCGACAAAGCAGCGGGCGTAACGCAGCGATTGGAGCGCACGCCCACGCCCACGCGATGTTGTTTCGAGCTGTGAGGAGTTGAAATTCGGAGACGGCGACACGCGCGGGCAAAATTGGGTCGTCCGATCAGCAGCGGACAGACGAGATAGCGCGACGTGGCGCCCGCAGATGCGCCCTGGCGAGACGCGCACGATGATGTGGGCGTAAGGGCACAATCCAGGCAAGCGCCTCGCGCGAGAGCGACGTCCCGGACGTCGCTAAAACCCCTTTTTCATTTGGAATGCCCTTTTCCCTATTTAAACCCCTTCCAACCACCCATTCAAGGCATTCACTCCACCTGCAACTACTCTACCCCTCTCTTAGCTACCTTTAAGCTCTTTTGTAATCACCGGAGATGACGAGCCGCCGATGGAGCCCTCTCCACCACCGTGGCTGCCTCGCCGCCCTCCCTCTCTCTCTCTTTCTTCCCTTCCTTTACGCTTTACTTTACTTATGTTTAAGCATGTATCTAATGTTGTAATTTATGAACTAAAGCTGCATGATTGATGAAGTTGTTTTCTATTTAGTTGCTTGCTCTATTTTCTATTCAAGTTGCATGTTAAGAATGAAACGATTTTAACCCTAATCTCTTTCTCTCTCGCTTTTCACCCGTGCCGTTTTGCAAGCAAAAACTCCACGATTTTCGTGACAATAAGTGACAAGAAAAATCTAATTTTCATGCCTCCCTGAGATCGACACTCGGACTCACATTCGTTTCTTTACTTTAAAACCGGCGTGCAAGTGCAAACTATAACGACACTTCCAAACACACGCTCACGAACGCACGTCAGTTTTTGGTGCCGTTTCCGGGGCAACAGATTTGTTTTGTCACTTCCATTTTACATCCATTCTCACATCGTCTAACGCCTTGTCTCCTTTTACTTGATGGTTGCAGGAATTCGGCGCTTGGACGGCGAAGCAACACAACCCATGACAGTACTGATCCCAAGACCCAGTCGTCCAAGGAGAAAGTAATCAAAAAGCAGCAAAATAAATCACATTCACCATGCAAGCAACTAAAAGTAACAAAGTATAGCAGTAAAGAAGTAACTACTACAGCACACACCACCACAACAGTACAGAATTTTAAACAGGTACAGAATATAAAGTTACAACAAAAGAGTACAAAAGTGTAACAAAATACTCACTACTGCAGAAAACGGGTACAACAAAAGTACAACTATTGGGCTCTACTAGGCCTAGCACCCTCCGCAGCCGTAGGCTCTAGCTGCTCAGCAACTGGACCTGAAAAAGGCGGTAAGTATGACACGTCAGCGAAACGCTGAGTAGAGTGGCAACCAACTAGCTAAGAGAAACAGTAAAGGTGAACAGGTAGCTGTTGTTTTCCATTTCTTTCTTTATTCAACTAATTATTCTTTCCTTCTTCACTTGGTTTATTTATCAGGTCTTTTTCTTGATCTCGAATGTTCCTCGTGGGAACGATCTTGATTGCAATCTTTCCCGAAGAGTAGAAGTAGAACGTGGTGCTCTCCTGATCGGGAGAGTCCCCCGTGGTGATCCTACCCTCAATCAACCACCCCAAGGTCGCTGGCAGATGTAACGGTAACTACGGCACGTGCGATAAACGCATGGGTAGCTACCCCGCACTGGCACGCGGTCAGTCGTTTCCATTAACGGGTGCGCCCCAAAGCACAACACGGAACCAGTATAGGGCATAGCCCTCTCAGTAACAGGGGTCTAGCCCCTCCACAGTCCGCGCATCCTCGCCTGACTACCCTGGTTTGCCCAGTGGGCCTAACAAGTCGGTGTAGGACGACTAGCTGAACCCCGGGCCCCATAGAGTGGCTAGCTCTCTCCCTACACCAGCAGCTCTCCCCGGTACTATGTACGCGAGGACTAGAAAGTCGGTGCAAAATGGCCAAACTCACCCCGGTCTCGACCTGAGGGCGGCAAGCTCCCCTCTACACTGAGAGGTAACATGTGCTTCCTTTGGTACCACGTACCCAAGAGACAACACACTTTCCCATTCACTTTTCCAGTTCCATTCTATTTATTTCCAGGAGCTCTACTCCTAATTCCCATAGGGTTCATGCTCATGTTCCTCAGGCCAAGCCATACTAGGTTTCATCATTCAAGTTTATTCGCATATAGCATGTGTTTCCAACATTCAATCTTTCTTTTCCAATTTATATACAAGCAGCTCGTATTTAATTTCAACCAACAGATTACATGTAGCAGTTACTAACAACAGTATTCTACATTTCACGTGCAGCTGTTATCCAATTATAGGCAATTATTATTCTATCTACTCATTTCAAGACTGCATTTCAGGCATTTAATATAATCGTTCCAGTGTTTCTAGTCCTACGATTCATGCATACCCTAGGATCTATCATTCAATCTAGTTTTCTGGTCCTAAGATTCATGCCATACCCTAGGATCTATTATTTATTCCAGATATGCATTTATGTTTGTAATTAACTAAGGGAAGCCACTCTACCCGCAAAACTGGGAGTAATGGGGGCATTATCGGCAGGTCCACGTGCCTTCGCAACCCCCAAATCCGCAATAAAACGTGGTCCTAACACAAGGATCAACCACAAGAAACCACTCAGAACATGATAAAAACATTCCAACAAGTAGAGGAACTTATACGAAGAACGGAATCTTAAACGCAGAAATTGAACCTCGAACGGATCCTAAACAGGTCAAAAATGACAACTCTGACTCAAATCAGACGTCTGGAACATCTTCCAGACGTCTTAAAAAGGGGTCCCAATCATACCTCACTCTGCGCTGCTCCTCAGACGTCCAGAGATCCTGCTGAACTGTCTGGACCTAGTTCCAGATGTCCGACTATCCCTCCGGATGTCTGGAGACGCTCTCTGTCGTCTGGTGACTCGCCCAAACGTCAGAACCGCGTGGGAGGGCGTGTCCCGCACCTTCCCGAAGCGAATCTTGCACGCGTACGCAAAATCTCTCAACCACGGCACACAACAGACATCCTCAAAAGGAAGCGTAGGAAGCAAAACGTACCTCTTAGCCGCCTGGAGTTGCTTCCAAACGTCTCCAATGTCGTCTGGATGTAGGTCAAGATGTCTGATTCTAGGAAAAATTCCAGAATCAGAACCTCCTTCGTCTTCTTCCTGCTGCGCGTGACCACGCCGAGCAGCCGCCTGTTCGCTGCTCTAGCTGCAGCAGCGTCGGGGGAACCTCCCGGACACACGCTTCGCCTCGCGCACGCCGACCGGCCTCGAGCTGCTCCGGCAAGCTCTCTCTCTCTCGCACGGCTCGCGCGCGCTCTCCTCTTCTCCCCTTCTCTCGCTGCTCTTCTCCTCTCCGCCGCTGCACTCGACTGCAGCTACTGCTCGCTCTCACTCTCGCTCTCGCGTTGGAGGAAGGAGACGGATGGGGTGGGGTGGGGTGAGGGAGAGGAGGGGAGTATTTGTAGGCGCGAGGGGAAAAGGTTCTGCAGGTCGACGTGGGGAGAGAAAGAGAGGAAGGCGGCTGGGGTTCAATCTGCACGCGGCACGCGCGCAGACTCGCGATCGTACACATGCAAAAATTAATTTCCAAACGTCTGGAAAGGTGTCTAGACGTCTAGACCAACTCCCAGATGTCTTAAAGTGTTTTGATGTCACGGGTCTTCACGAAACACACGCACACGAACACACGTCAGTTTTTGGCACTGTTGCCGGGGAGGCAACGGATTTGTTTTGTCACTTCCATTTTACATCCATTCTCACATCGTCTAACGCCTTGTCTCCTTTTATTTGATGGTTGCAGGAATTTGGCGCTTGGACGGCGAAGCAGCGCAACCCATGATAGTAACAAGGAAGTAGGCGCAACAAGGACCGGTAGTGAGTAGTTCTTCACTCATGACTGTTTGCTTGCTTGAAAAACTAAAAAAATTGTAAAATTGAAAAAATTGGAGTGGTGTATGAGTACCTGACTCACATCCGTAACACATCACCCAACAAAAAATGTACACTCTAACATTTTGAATAAATTCTTGGAGTGTTCTTTTCTCTTTTTAAGTGGTGTTTGCGAAGCCACTGTGGATTGACTTGGGCCACACCACTCAACCCTAAAAACGACTCATTTAATAGAAGCTGCATGGTGGCGTGTTTCGTCTTTATATTTATTATGGTCGTTGTAGTATATGACAAAATAGCCACCAGATTACTACAAATTTTTTTACTCGGAATAACAAGTTTTCCCGAGGTTGAACTCAGGGAGCAACTATAACTCTAGAAACATAAATTCACAATATAAGGTTTTACAAAAATTAAGAGATAGAGAGAGAGAGAGGGAGCAAAAGTCTTTTTGTTGTGTTACGAACGCGCGGCTTTAGACGTCTGGGATTCGATTTTGGCGGCACGCGTGGTTGCGTCTGCACGCCTGCGTGCGCAGACCTGCGAGTGCCTTTTTCCCTCTCTCCTGCGGCTGCAGGCTGCACCCTCTGTTCCGCTCTCTCTCTCCTCCCCGCGCGGCTTTAAAACGCCACGCCCTCTCCCTCAATCTCATCACCTCCGCCCCCTTCCTCTTCTCCTTCCAGCCGGTGCGCAAGTGCAAGCGCGAGTGAGCGGCGACAGCGACAACCGCGGTGAACGTGGGAGGAGGTGCTGCGCGAGGGAGGAGGCGCTCGGCCATGAGGGCGAGCTTGCCGGGGCTGCTAGGGCCGGTCGGCGGAGCAGCAGACACGGGGTGACGTGGGAGGCCTGCTGCAGCTTGAGCAGCAGGCGGACGAGACACTGCGCGACCGTGCGTCGCAAGCGGAGGGCGAGTCGCGCCCTAATTCTGGAAATTTTTCCAGAATCAGACGTCTGGGCTTCCAACCTGACGACAGGAAGGACGTCTGGAGGACTGTCCAGACGTCTGAAAGGTGAGTTATTTTTCGTCCTTCTTCCTTTTCTTCGGCCGTTCGTACTGAGAGAGAGAAATGGGTACGCGTAGGTTCTGGATTCGCCATCCAACGCGAATCAGACGTCTGGCTGCAGTGCCAGACGACGGGAAGGACTTCTAAACGTCCAGGGTGACCATCGGAATTCTGGGAACTAGGCCAGACGCCCCCGCAAGCTTCTGGACGTTTGAGAGACCACACAGGACAAAGTACCATCTGATCCCCATTTTTAAGACATCTGGAAGAAGTTCCAGACGTCTGATTTTGCACTGTTTCGTCGTTTTCGACCCGTTTAGGGCCCGTTCGGAGTCCGTTTTCCGTGTTTCGAGTTGCGTGCATTTCGGAATTAAATCATCTACCCGTCTACAGTAGTTGTATACTGTTTTGAGAAACTCCTTGTGTTTGATCCTTGTGATAGGACCCCGTTCCGTTGCAATCTCGAGGGTTGCGGAGGTACGCGGGATTCCCGACCACGCCCCCAGTACGCCTGTTGTAACCTGTAGAGTGGCTTTTAAGTTTATTAGTATAATCTGTTAAATTATGGAACCATAAATAGAACCTAGGACATTGCATGAATCTTAGGAATGAGAAATAGATTGAATGATAGATCCTAGGTGCTGCATGAATCCTAGGGCTGGAAGACTAGATTGTATGATAGATCCCAGGATATGGCATGAATCCTAGGACGGGGAAAACTAGTGGAATATATGAATACTGCAGTCTTGGAAAAATTGAAAGGAACAAATAGCTGCCTGTAAATTGAATTAACAACTGCCTGTTATAAATAAATAAACGTGACTGAGAACATGGATTGTAAAAACGTGAAACTGGAAAGTGAAACCTAGATGTTCTGAGTTAAAAGAGCTGGAACCTTACGGGGAATTAGGAGTGGAACTCCTGGAAAGAAAAAGGAATGGAACTGAGAAAGAAAGACGTGGTAGTGTGTTGTCTCTTGGGTACGTAGTACCAAGGGAAGTACCTGTACCTGTTTAGTGCAGAGCAGAGCCAGCCGCCCCAGAGGAGAGCTACTAGTGTAGGGAGGTACTAGCTACCCCACGGGCCCCGGGGTTCTGCTAGCCTCCTACACCGACTTGTTAGGCCTACTGGGGCAAGCCAGGGTAGTCAGGCGAGGGTGCGCGGACTGTGGAGGGGTTGGACCCCTGTTACTGAGAGGGCTCTGCCCTATACTGGTTCCGTGCTGTGCTTTGGGTGCACCCGTTAACGGAAATGACTGACCGCGTGCCAGTGCGGGTTAGCTACCTGTGTGTTTATCGCGCATGCCGTAGTCACGGTTACGTCTGTCCGTGACCTTGGGGTGGTTGACTGAGAGTAGGATCACCATGGGGGACTCTCCCGACCAGGAGAGCACCACGTGCTACTTCTACTGTTCGGAAAAGACTGCAATCAAGATCGTTCCCACGAGGAACATTCGAGATCAAGTGAAGGATCTGAGAAATAGATAAATTGTGAAACAATAGAAAGACTAAAGAAAGTAACAGAACATAACAGCTACTGTACACTATACTGTTTCTTTAGTTTTAGTTGCCACTCTACTCAACGTTTTGCTGACGTGTTATACTCGTTACCTTTCAGGACCAGGTGTTGAGCAGCCAGGGTCAGCGGCTGCAGAGGACGCTGGGCCGAGTAGGGTCCAGTAGAGTCACCACTGTTCTCTTGTACCTCTTTTTGTTCCACTGTAGTGAGTAGTTCTTGTTACCGCTGTACTTTTCTTTACCTACAGTTCATATTATGTTATGAATGTTGTTCTACTGTTGTGGTGGTATATACTGTAGTGGTTTCTTTCCTTACTACTGTATTTTCTTATTGTTAGTTATATTCATGCTGAATGTGGTTTATTTTACTGCTCTTTTGGTTACTTCCTCGTTGGACGACTAGGTCTTGGGATTAGTCGAGTCGGTCCAGTTCTCGTGTCTCGTAACGACCCGGCCATCTTGTAACGACCTGATTCCCGAGTCCCTACGAGACACGAGAACAGGACCGACTCGACTAATCCCAAGACCTAGTCGTCCAACGAGGAACATTTGAGATCAAGTGAAGGATTTGAGAAATAGATAAATTGTGAAACAATAGAAAGACGTAAATAAAGAAAGTAACAGAACATAACAGCTACTGTACACTCTACTATTTCTCTAGTTTTAGTTGCCACTCTACTCAGCGTTTTGCTGACGTGTTACACTCGTTACCTTTCAGGACCAGGTGTTGAGCAGCCAGGGTCAGCAGCTGCAGAGGACGCTGGGTCGAGTAGGGTCCAGTAGAGTCACCACTGTTCTCTTGTACCTCTTTTTGTTCCACTGTAATGAGTAGTTCTTGTTACCGCTGTACTTTTCTTTACCTGCAGTTCATATTATGTTATGAATGTTATTCTACTGTTGTGGTGGTATATACTGTAGTGGTTTCTTTCCTTACTGCTGTATTTTCTTACTGTTAGTTATATTCATGCTGAATGTGATTTATTTTACTGCTCTTTTGGTTACTTCCTCGTTGGACGACTAGGTCTTGGGATTAGTCGAGTCGGTCCGGTTCTCGTGTCTCGTAGGGACTCAGGAATCGGGTCGTTACAAGATGGTATCAGAGCAAGGTCGTCCCGAGAAGTGAATCAACTGACTGGAAAATAACCAATTCACATGTCTATAACTAGAGTAGCCACCACAACATATCTTTTGACATGAGCTCTTAGACGTTTCCGTTAGGTATCGTTCCGTAGTGACGTGTTCTATTTTGTTTTGCGTCTCCTTGCAGGAGATGCCTCGTCGCGGGACTGGTGAGGCGCGCCGCGGGCGTGGTCGAGGACGAGGTCGGCGAGGTGGGCGTGTCGTTGCCGACGCCTCAGTGGACTAGCCACTACTCCCGAGCGTCCAAGCCCAGGACCTCGCCCAGCTGATACGGGATATTGTGAGAGAGGAGTTCCACCCACCGCCCCGAGCACCTCCCCCTGGGGCTGCGGAGGGGGAGTCCTTTGTGGGACCACCCGACGGACGCGGCGCTGGACACGGGGGAGGGGATGGGCCGCCGCAGCCCCCACCTTCCTCCGACACTTCTGTGCACGAGGCACCTTTGCCTGGAGGTGCACCAGCATCCCCACTGCAGCGCCACTCCGAGCTCTTCGAGTAGTTTCGGAAGCTGAAGCCCCCCTCCTTCAAGGGGGATGAGGACTGGCTCGAGCAGCTGGAGAAGATTTTCGACACCCTTCGCCAGGATTATACGCTGTTAGAGAATCCGTTCATAATCAGAGGTCCGAGTGGTCAGCTGTTTGCAGCTGAGGAGGTGTACACGGATTGCGAGGTTAGCGTCGGGGGACATAGCCTGCCAGCTGACCTGATTATGATACAGATGGAGGACTTTGGCATAATTCTGGGGATGGACTGGCTGTCCGCTTATCACACCTTGGTAGACTGTTTTAAAAGGAAGATTGTCTTCTCCTTGCCGGAGTTGCCTTCTTTCGAGTTTCACGGACAGCCAGTGGATGGAGGCTTCAGGTGCATTTCGGCACTTCGGGCGGCGAGACTTTTGAGCCAAGGGTGTGAGGGCTTCCTAGCTTGTGTGGTGGCAGAGCCCAGCCCTGTGGCAGACTTCCAGAGCATCCCGGTGGTCAGAGAGTACCCTGACGTGTTTCCAGATGAGTTACCAGGACTACCGCCAGAGCGCGAGATCGAGTTTGAGATCTCGCTAGTACCAGGGACCAGCCCCATCTCCACTGCGCCATACAGGATGGCACCGCTTGAGCTACGAGAGCTCAAGTCTCAGTTGCAGGACCTTTTGGAGAAGGGTTTCGTGAGGCCCAATGCGTCTCCCTGGGGAGCCCCGGTACTATTTGTGAAGAAGAAGGATGGTACCCTACGCCTTTGTGTGGACTATCGACAGCTGAATAGGGTCACCATCAAAAACAGATATCCGTTGCCGAGGATCGACGACTTGTTTGACCAGTTGCGGGGTGCCACGGTGTTCTCCAAGATCGACTTGAGGTCTGGATACCACCAGTTGAGGATCAGGGAGGCAGACGTCTCCAAGACAGCTTTCCGCACCCGGTACGGACACTACGAGTTTTTGGTCATGCCGTTTGGGCTGACCAATGCCCCCGCTACTTTCATGGACCTGATGAACCGGGTGTTTAGACCGTACTTGGACCAGTTCGTGATGGTATTCATTGATGATGTACTCATCTATTCTCGAGATGGGACGCAGCACGGACAGCACTTGCGGATGGTTCTGGACACGCTGAGACGGCGTAGGCTGTACGCCAAATACAACAAGTGCGAGTTCTGGTTGAGGGAGGTGATCTTCTTAGGTCATGTGATCTCTGGAGACGGCTTGGCGGTGGACCCAGCCAAGGTGGAGGCAGTGCTCAAGTGGGAGAGACCGCGTTCAGTCACTGAGATTCGCAGTTTCCTAGGACTGGCAGGCTACTACAGACGTTTCATCAAAGGCTTTTCACAGATCGTGCGTCCTATGACACAGTTGACCCGGAAGGACGTGCCCTTCACTTGGACAGACGCCTGTGAGGCGTGTTTTCAGGAGCTGAAGGAGAGGTTGACCTCGACTCCCGTGCTCACCATCCCTGACAGTAGTGGCGGGTTTGTTGTGTACACGGACGCCTCCTTGCAGGGGTTAGGAGGTGCGCTCATGCAGAGGGGTCACGTTGTCGCTTACGCTTCGCGGCAACTGAAGCCCCATGAGCATACCTACCCTACCCATGACCTGGAGTTGGCAGCTGTCGTCTTCGCGCTGAAGACCTAGAGGCACTACTTGTACAGTGAGACCTTCGAGATTTTCACAGATCACAAGAGCCTCAGATACCTTTTTGATCAGAAGGAGCTCAACATGAGACAGAGACGTTGGTTGGAGCTCCTGAAGGACTACGACTGCAGCATCTCCTACCACCTGGGAAAGGCCAATGTGGTGGCTGACGCCTTGAGCCGTAAGGCGCCCGCACACTTGGCCAGTCTACAGTTACAGAGTTGGAGCCTTTTGGAGGAGGTGGCCAGTTGGCGACCTCTAGAGTTGCGAGGGTACTGTGGGGCAGTGACGGTTACACGGCAGACTAGGCCAGAGCTGATAGACCGCATCATCAAAGGACAGATGGCCGATCCGTACTTGCAGTCTTTGCGTGACAGAGTACTGTCGGGAGACCCAGGGGACTTCTCTTTCACAGACCAGGTGCTGCGCCTGAGGGGATGGTTGTGCGTTCCTAGAGATGAGGAGCTGTTGAGAGAGCTCTTGACTAAGGCACACGGTTCTAGATTCACCATACATCCCGGAAACACGAAGATGTACCACGACTTGAGACGCGAGTTTTGGTGGAGGGGGATGAAACAGGATGTGGGTGAATTCGTGCAGCAGTGCTTAGTGTGCCAGCAGGTGAAAGCCGAGCATCAGAGGCCTGCAGGGCCGCTATAGCTGCTTCCAGTGCCACAGTGGAAGTGGGAGAGCATCACCATGGACTTGGTGGTGGGCTTACCTGTTACCCAGCGAGGACACGACGCTGTCTGGGTAATTGTGGATAGACTGACGAAGACGGCATGATTTTTGCCAATCCGAGTCACTTTGGGACCAGCACAGTTGGCGGAGAGGTATATCCGCGACGTGGTACGACTACACAGAATTCCGCGGGAGATCGTATCCGACCGGGATACCCGCTTTACTCCCAGTTTTGAACTGAGTTTCAGCAGGCCCTGGGGACGCGGTTGAGGTTTAGTACAGCTTACCACCCCCAGACGGACGGACAGTCTGAGCGCACGATACAGACACTTGAGGACCTTTTGCGTGCCTGTGTACTAGACTGGAGGGGCTCTTGGGAGGAGCACCTGCCCCTAGCAGAGTTTGCATACAACAACAGTTATCACTCGAGCATCGGCATGGCTCCCTACGAGGCTCTGTACGGACGGAGGTGTACGGCACCCTTGAGTTGGGTTGAGGTGGGGACCAAGTGAGAGGTTGGCCCCAGGTTGATCCGGCAGAGTCAGGAGGTAGTCGAGCAGATCCACAGGCGACTCCGCACTGTCAAGAGCAGACAGAAGAGCTACGCGGATCGGAGACGCAGAGAGGTGCAGTTTGAGGTTGGGGACCACGTCTTCCTTCGTGTTTCGCCCATGAAGGGCCTACAGCGGTTTGGGGTGAGAGGGAAGCTCGCGTCGAGGTTCGTGGGGCCCTTTGAGGTCCTAGAGCGGGTTGGACCCGTTACTTACAGACTTGCCCTTCCCCTGCAGCTTTCGGGTGTGCACGACGTGTTCCACGTGTCCAACCTCAGGAAGTACGTAGCCAATCCCAGTCACGTATTGAGTCACGAGAGCGTCGAGGTGGGCGATGACCTGACCTACCCCGAGCGGCCAGTGCAGATTCTAGACCGAGCCGTCCGCAGTTTGAGATGAAAGCAAGTAACCCTGGTAAAGGTTTTGTGGAGGAGCCAGCGGTACGAGGAGGCTACCTGGGAGCCTGAGGTGGGAATGCGGGAGCGGTACCCGGAGCTCTTCGCGGGTACGTCTTTTCGGACCGGCTTCGGTCCTCTTTGAGTTTGTTATGGTTACTATGACATTTTTCCCGCATCCTAGTTAGCGCAAGTTTCGGGGACGAAACTTCCTTTGAGTTTGTTATATTGTTACGAACGCGCGGCTTCAAACATCTTTTAAGACGTCTAGGATGTGGCCCAGACGTCGGACCAGACATCTGGAACCCCTTCCAGACGTCTGGGATTCGGTTTCGGCGGCACGCGCGGTTGCGTCTGCGCGCGCAGACCTGCGGGTGCCTTTTTCCCTCTCTCCTGCGACTGCAGGCTACGCCCTCTATTCCACTCTCTCTCTCCTCCCCGCGCTGCTTTAAAACGCCACACCCTCTCCCTCGCTCTCATCACCTCCACCCCTTTCCTCTTCTCCTTCCAGCCGGTGCGCGAGTGCGAGCGCGAGTGAGCGACGGCAGCGACAGCCACGGTGAGCGTGGGAGGAGGTGCTGCGCGAGGGAGGAGGCGCTCGGCCGTGAGGGCAAGCTTGCCGGGGCTGCTATGGCCGGCCGGCGGGGGGAGCAGCAGACGCGGGGTGACGCGGGAGGCCTGCTGCAGCTCGAGCAGCAGGCGGACGAGACGCGGCGCGGCTGTGCATCGCGAGCGGAGGGCGAGTCGCGCCCTGATTATGGAAAATTTTCCAGAATCAGACGTCTGGGCTTCCAACCTGACAACAGGAAGGATGTCTGGAGGACTGTCCAGACGTCTGAAAGGTGAGTTATTTTCCATCCTTCTTCCTTTTCTTATGCCGTCCGTACTGAGAGAGAGAAATGGGTACGCGTAGGTTCTGGATTCGCCATCTAACGCGAATCAGACGTCTGGCTGCAGTGCCAGACGACGGGAAGGACTTCTAAACGTCCAGGGTGACCATCGGAATTCTGGGAACTAGGCCAGACGCCCCCGCAAGCTTCTGGACGTTTGAGAGACCACACAGGACAAGGTACCATCTGATCCCCATTTTTAAGACATCTGGAAGAAGTTCCAGACGTCTGATTTTGCACTGTTTCGTCGTTTTCGACCCGTTTAGGGCCCGTTCGGAGTCCGTTTTCCGTGTTTCGAGTTGTGTGCATTTCAGAATTAAATCCTCTACCCGTCTACAGTAGTTGTATACTGTTTTGACAAACTCCTTGTGTTTGATCCTTGTGATAGGACCCCGTTCCGTTGCAATCTCGAGGGTTGCGGAGGTACGCGGGATTCCCGACCACGCCCCCAGTACGCCTGTTGTAACCTGTAGAGTGGCTTTTAAGTTTATTAGTATAATCTGTTAAATTATGGAACCATAAATAGAACCTAGGACATTGCATGAATCTTAGGAATGAGAAATAGATTGAATGATAGATCCTAGGTGCTGCATGAATCCTAGGGCTGGAAGACTAGATTGTATGATAGATCCCAGGATATGGCATGAATCCTAGGACGGGGAAAACTAGTGGAATATATGAATACTGCAGTCTTGGAAAAATTGAAAGGAACAAATAGCTGCCTGTAAATTGAATTAACAACTGCCTGTTATAAATAAATAAACGTGACTGAGAACATGGATTGTAAAAACGTGAAACTGGAAAGTGAAACCTAGATGTTCTGAGTTAAAAGAGCTGGAACCTTACGGGGAATTAGGAGTGGAACTCCTGGAAAGAAAAAGGAATGGAACTGAGAAAGAAAGACGTGGTAGTGTGCTATCTCTTGGGTACGTAGTACCAAGGGAAGTACCTGTACCTGTTTAGTGCAGAGCAGAGCCAGCCGCCCCAGGGACCTAGGGTTAGGACTGGCCACTTTGTTCTGACTTGCTGGCCCTCATGTACGTAGTACCGAGGAGAGCTACTAGTGTAGGGAGGTACTAGCTACCCCACGGGCCCCGGGGTTCTGTTAGCCTCCTACACCGACTTGTTAGGCCCACTGGGGCAAACCAGGGTAGTCAGGCGAGGGTGCGCGGACTGTGGAGGGGCAAGGCCCCTGTTTGGTTACTGTGGAGGGGTTGGACCCCTGTTACTGAGAGGGCTCTGCCCTGTACTGGTTCCGTGCTGTGCTTTGGGTGCACCCGTTAACGGAAACGACTGACCGCGTGCCAGTGCGGGTTAGCTACCTGTGCGTTTATCGCGCATGCCGTAGTCACCGTTACGTCTGTTCGTGACCTTGGGGTGGTTGACTGAGAGTAGGATCACCATGGGGGACTCTCCCGACCAGGAGAGCACCACGTGCTACTTCTACTGTTCGGAAAAGACTGCAATCAAGATCGTTCCCACGAGGAACATTCGAGATCAAGTGAAGGATCTGAGAAATAGATAAATTGTGAAACAATAGAAAGACTAAAGAAAGTAACAGAACATAACAGCTACTGTACACTATACTGTTTCTTTAGTTTTAGTTGCCACTCTACTCAACGTTTTGCTGACGTGTTACACTCGTTACCTTTCAGGACCAGGTGTTGAGCAGCCAGGGTCAGCGGCTGCAGAGGACGCTGGGCCGAGTAGGGTCCAGTAGAGTCACCACTGTTCTCTTGTACCTCTTTTTGTTCCACTGTAGTGAGTAGTTCTTGTTACCGCTGTACTTTTCTTTACCTACAGTTCATATTATGTTATGAATGTTGTTCTACTGTTGTGGTGGTATATACTGTAGTGGTTTCTTTCCTTACTGCTGTATTTTCTTACTGTTAGTTATATTCATGCTGAATGTGGTTTATTTTATTGCTCTTTTGGTTACTTCCTCGTTGGACGACTAGGTCTTGGGATTAGTCGAGTCGGTCTGGTTCTCGTGTCTCGTAGGAACTCGGGAATCGGGTCGTTACATGTTGGCTTCTTCTTCTTCTCTCTTTCTCTTCTCTTTCTCTTCTTCTACTTTGGCTGTTCCTCTTCTTCTTCTTCTTTCTTCTTTTCTTCCTGTCTTCTTTCTTCTTTAGCCTGCGGCTGTGGTGATCTTCTTCTTCTTTCTCTTCTCTTTCTCAGCCTGCCTTCTTCTTTCTTCTTCTTCTTCTTCTCTGCTTCCTTCTTCTTTCAGCTGCAGAGTCTTCTTCGTTCTTCTCCTTCTCTTTCTTCTCTTCTTTCCTTCCTTACGGCTATGTCTTCTTTCCTCTTTTTCTTCTTTCTGCTCTGGCCTGCTTTCTTCTTTTCTTCGTTCTTTGCTCTGCTTCCTTCTCCTCTTTCTTTCTTCTTCTTTGCACTCTGGCCGCTGCCCTTCCGTCGTCTGACTTGGTGCTCAAACGACTTAACTATGGGTTTGCTACAGTGCGGCTTCTTTTCTTCTTCTTCAGCTGCTTAGTGCGTCTAAGGCTTCGACCTCTCCTCCTCTCTTTTTCTTTCTTTCTTCCCTGCGCACACACACAAGGGTCAGTGCAAGACCTACCCCTACCCCTTCCCCGCGTCTCTCTTTCTCTCTGAATCTCTCTTAGGAATGCTCTCCCAGAGCCGGGTATTCGGGTTCGGGTAGCGCGCCCTGGACCAGGCCCACCGGCGTGTGGTGGTGGGCGAGGAGTGCTTGGTCGGGTAGTCGGAACCGGCCCAAACCCGCGGCGTGAGTGCGGGCGAGGGCGAGCGAGCGCGTGGCGCACTGCATGCGTGTGAGGGACCTGACCCCTGTGTATCGAATGCAAACAGCCCAATACACTTTTTGAATTTAAATGTGGGCGCGCGGCCGCACACTTACGAGGTGGGACTAAAGTCCCACCTCCAGACTGCGCACCCACAGTTGAGGAGGCCACTGCCAATTGGGGCAGCAGCGAGGCTCGCAACCCAAATTGCAAGCCTGGGTGCCTTCGCGGAATCAGTTCGCGCTGCCTGGAGCGCGTGCCTAGGCTAGAGACGGCCTGGAGCTGCTTGCGAAGGAGCTGCAGCAACTCAACAATGGCGACGAGGGGGTGCTGACCTGAAAACACAAGGACAGCCTCGCGACCGCATCAGATAATGTAGCAAGCTTCGCCGGAGTGTGGCGAAGGCAGTGCGGGGGTCGGCGAGGCGCGAGAGCGCCTGTGGTGGTGGACCTAGGTCAGACTGTGTGCGTGGAAATGGGTCTGTTCGGGGGGTGGTCGGGCGGTGAGTGGCGATGTATGGAGTGGGGGAAATGGTCGAGTGGAGTGAGCGGGAGCTTTTGGGCTTTTTCGGCAAGGGGTGAGGTGGTCTGTGGAGGTGGGGTGACCTCGCCGGAGAAGGTGATCGGAGATGGAGCAGATGGAGGTGAAAGTGGCGGTCGGTGGAGTAAAAGGGTAAATCAGGGAAGGGAAAATGTAAGGGAGAGAGAAAGGAAGATTTCTACCTACTTAATCGACGAAGGGGAAGAGGGAGGCGTTCGGCTCGTGCCTGCCGGAGTTGAGGACGAAGATGCCCAGGGGGAGGTTATCGGCGACGAGGAAGGGATCTGAGGACGCCAGCTGGTACGGCCTTGCGTGGATGACGAGGCAGAGTGAACTCTGCTGCAGGTAGGGCAGCAGAGCGACGAGGAGGAGGAGGAGAAGATCGTCAGAAGCTCGAGCGTTCTGATCGAAGAGGGAGGAGATGAAAAGTAGGGTTTCTCTTGGCCAGAACAAGCTTGAAGGAGACGACAGACCCTGCCGCTCCTTATAAAGGCCTTGGCAAGGAGAGGGGACTGAGGAGGCGACGTGCCTACCTCGCCGGAGAGTGACCGGAAAGGATACCCATGCCTTTCGTGCATTTGCATGAGCGGCATGGTCGGTTGCAGAGGTCAGGGGAGGGTCCCTGTGACAGAGGACGTCGCAGGGAACCCCCCGTCTGTTCCTGAGGATGGCCGCCCAGCCCTGCGCGGCGCCATCCTCAGCGCAAGGTCGCCGGAGGTATTGTAATTCCCCTTCGAAGGAGGGGGTGACGTAATAATTGCGGAAATAAAATATAAAGCAATCTCAAAAAGACAATCGCACAATGTACACAACTATTTTGAGGTGGAAACCCAAACCGGGTGAAAACCACCACCTAACCCTCTCGAGTTAGGATTTTCCGATCAACCTAGTTAATCAAATCCACTAACCGAATCACTTTAAAACGAGGGTGATTCAACCTCAGTACAACCACGCTACAAGTGCGAGGGTAGCGTTCCTCAACCCCTTCTCTCCACGAGAAGGATTTTGTCCCACGAAGGAGACGGGAATTCGCAAAGCGAATACCCAACCAAATGACAAAGGTAAAATAAACAACAAGTCCTATAGAGCCAACAAAGTAATAAACCTAAGCTTCTATAGGATTTAGGAAACTCCCCTTTGCAAGGAGTGCGTTGACGATGACGCGGGTGCATGAGCCACGCAACGGCGCAACTTCGCTCTCGTGAACAACTGCGGGAGAGCGGGTGCGCGAAGGCTTGATGCTCTCAAGGTGATGGAAATTGAGCTTAGAGAGCAAAATCTTTTTTGGACACAAAAGAGTGGAAAGTATGTAGCTAAGTGTATCCAAGTGTGTCTCTTGTGTTTCTAAGTGTATCTCTTGTATATCTAGGTGTGTAAAGGCTCCCCTCTATTTATAGAGGCCTTAGGAAGGCTTTGGAAGGCTTAGAAAAGCTTCCATAACCGTTGGGTACAAAGCCCAAGTGAATCAGCCCGAAATCAGGAACAATCATTATTCTGACAGGCTTATCAGACGTCTAATTCTAGCATCAGACGTCTGGAAGTTCACTTTAAGACGTCTGATTCCAAGGTCAGACGTCTGATTTTGGGTGGGTCTTTCCCTGACTTGGATCAGATCTAAACAGGGTTTTTACGCAAGTCCATCAGACGACATACAGGACGTCTGGCACTATGTATGGACGTCTGGAAACCTACTTTTACTGTGGGAATTGATTTCCAAACGTTGCAACGGCTAGAAAATCTCTGAGAAGAGATTTTGGGTCAGCCGAGGCAAAACGGTCAATTATCAGACGTCTGTAAAGGCCTAAGGACGTCTGATAAGGCTCTAACGGTCATATTCTTGAGTGTCTGCTAAGCTAGCCAACGGTCCACTATCTGGACGTCTGGCAAGTCCATCAGACGTCTCCTAAGACGTCTGGACTAAGGTCTGGACGTTTGATTTCATCAGACAGAATACTAACTCCAGCCTAATAGATATCAGACGTCTGAAAGAACAGTCAGACGTCTTAAATTACTTTATCAGACGTCTGATTTTTGAATTAGACGTCTGGAAGTGCTGTTTGAACCCTATATTGGTTTTCTAAGTGTTCTACAGAAAACCTAAATATCCTAGGGTTGTGCCGGTGTTCCTAGGACTACTGTTAGGGTTCTTTGAGGCTCTTTAACATAATTTTCTAAGGAAAATAAAGAGCAAGAAAGATAAAGATAAAAGTACATGAAAGGATTAAAAAGAATCTATCCTATTCTTCTTGTCTTCTATCTTCAATCTGTCGCTCCACGCGAACCTCCTCTGTTTTCCGTCAAGCTCCTCCAATCCGTCCAAGATGCGAGTTCGAACTCCATTTAAACACGTCCACATTTGCAATTGACCTGAAATCTAGGACTCAAATTGCAAATGTTAAATAACACGTGTTTTGTTATCATCAAAACAAATGATCGTGGTGCTTTAGCACCAACAGGTATGACGCTGCGCAGAAATGGCAGGGAGGACCGTTCTGCAAAGAACAACGAGAAGTTAGGAGGCTGAACACAAGGGTTTCAAAAGATAAGGGTCAAAAAGTAAATTAAGAGGACCAATTTGTAAAGTCGGTCAAGATGGTCTTTTATTAGGCCCAAATTTTTATACCCGACTAATTTGAACCTAAGGATTTTAATGGTGAAATTTGATTTTAGGTTGGACCATGTTTGATTGGTCAATTTGCGTAAAAACCCAAATTAAGTCATTAATTGGGCATGGTTCTCATTTTAGGTCAAAATAGGTTGCAAAGGATAAATTGAAGGTTCTAAACCCTAGGGAATATTTTTCTATGAATTTTAGATATTTTAGTTTATTTTTATCCTACCTCAAACCTTGTGAATTAAAGTGGATTTGTTTTAAGGTTACAGAATGTCGTTTAATTCATAGAAGTTGCTATAACCCTTTTCAGATCAGATCATCCCACTTCCCTCCTTATTAAGCTCGTTTGACCTATGTTTGGACCCTTAATTACCCTGTTTGCATACTGCATTGGTGAAATTGCAGTTTTACCCCTTATGATTTATTTTATTCTTTAACTTAGAATTCTCTGAGTTAAGCCTCTCTTTGGGTTTTGTAGGATCTTTTTCACACTCATTTGGATTAAATTATGCTAGTTAGGGTTCATGATGAGGTTCTCATCACTGCATGATCATTAGGATGAGTACATTAGGGTTTTAGAGCCTCTACACAATAGAAGGAAATCTACTTTCACCAAATTGTGTGCAAAACTTGACGTACTCACTGAAACTTGTCTGAAAACGTTAAGACACGTCAACCATAAACGACACCAAAGTAAGGACGGAACACTAAAAGACACCACATCTTGAAAAAAATCCTTGCTTGAAAACCATGCTTTGATAGAAGCACACACTCTGAAAGTGGAAAATTAAGAGGCACCACCCCAATCAACGCCTCATCACATAACCCTAGCACAAGCACTATCCTAGTGCTTTTAAAACTGAGTAGACGTGCCCTAGGCAAGACTGAGTTAAGTTTCGAGAGGTGAGGTTTTGTTCGCTGGGCACTTGGCTTTCATTCCCTTGGTATAATCTAGTGACTAGGCTGCGGGGTAGAGTCAAATGACCGCGGTTGTGGGGTATACGGAACCGGTGGCGCAAGTCAAAGGAAGAACCTTCCCTGCAATCCCCTCGTAATCAAACTGGCTAGATTAGCTTTAGGAAGGGGAGTCCAGTGCTTATGGATTTAATCACCCTTTTTAAGATTTCTAGGTCTCCTAAGGAAATACACCGTAAGGACTAGGTTTGTTTGCTTGGTTGAACACACATTTCTCGCATCTGTCGCTCTTCGCATCCCCTCCTGTTCTTCTCTAGTGTATGCACGTGAGACACTCACTGCATCCCAAGTTGTTTGTTTTGGGACGGAAATCTAGCAACTTGATTCTGTTAGAAACATGGCTGGACCAAGGGTAGATGAGGTTGAGGATCAACCCCCACCAGACACAATGGTCATTATCCAAGCCCAGATTAATGCAAACCACCGGCTTCAGCAACAACAGATCCACACCATCATGCAAGTCATACACCGGTTACAGAACCCACAAGGGCAACCACCACCACCTTTCCAAGGCCCACAAGGGCAATCGCCACTTGATATACCACCATTTCAGGAACAACCGAAGCTCCTCCGTGGTTTCTACAATCCTTCTGCTATTAGAGTCGAGCCACACCTTAGGATCCCCGAAGGGGGAGATGATTTTGAGCTAAAACCAAATGTCCTAAGTCTGATTCAGAGCCACTTCCTTGGAAGCTCAAATGAGGACCCCTCCTAGCACCTAGAGGATCTTGACTAAATAGCACGAACTGTGAAACCTAGGAGCATTAGCCTTGACATTGTTCTAATTAAGATATTCCCCTTCTCGTTGAGAGACAAGGTTTCTCACTGGCTTAGAACCCTAAGTAGACCCATCACCACCTGGGAAGAACTGAGGCATACATTTCTAAAGAAATTCTTCCCCATAGGAAAGACCAATGCCCTCAGAAGAGCTATTACTACCTTCACACTCCAGGGTGGGGAACAGTTCCATGAGGCGTGGGAAAGATTTAATGAACTCTTGAGAAAATGCCCACACCACAAAGTACCAAGGTGGCAATTGGCCCAGATTTTCTACCACGGTCTGGACAACAACCTACGGAACTTCGTCGATGCCTCATGCGGGGGTAACTTCCTAAACAAGGATGAGGAGAGCACGTTTGAGCTCTTTGAGTCTATGAGCGAGAATTCGCTCAACAATGCCTCCATGACCCAGTTTAACAGGTCCAGTTAACCCCGTGGTGGGATTTATGAGGTACAAGCAAACTCTGGAATGGTTAACATGGACATCATTGCCAAGAAACTAGATCGAGTAGAATTGGTGGACAAAAAAATTGATGAGCTACTGAACTAGACCAGAAACCCGTTACAGACCTTCTCCCTAGCAAAGGGAGCACATAATGTTGACCTGGTCCAGCCCTTAACCCAACTGAACCTGGAACAACCCCTGACCATGTTCCAGGGAGGGACCTTGGCTCCCTCAACCCTTGATTACTCTCTTCCCTCTCCATCGACATCGGCTATCCTTGAAGATGTGCAAGTTGTCCAAGGTCATGCTAAACCTAACCGTTTCTCCAACACTTACAACACTGGCTGGCGTAACCACCCCAACTTTGGTTGGACAAACCAGAAACCACTGCAATTCCAAAACCAGCCCAGGCCAAACCAGCAGCCACACTTGCCCCCTATCAGCAAGGACCACCAGTTAAACCCCCATATAATCAGAATAGGGCGGTCCCTCCCCCACGAAGCCAAATGGACACCCTAATAAAGATGATGGCTAACACGAACCAGAAACATCAAGAGGAAATGGCCTTGGTAAAGGGATAGTTATGCCAACTCTTGGACTGTAAACAGCAAGGATCCCTACCTTCCCAGTCACAACTGAACTCGTGAAACACAATTAACAGAGGCCCCAATTCGCAAGGGTTCCAAGGCAATCCTGGGCAGGCTCACATGGTCCAGCCAGCCCTGCAAACACCCCCTGGGTTTGGTGCTTCTTCGTCCTCGTCTTCTCAAGGATAAACCCATGGCCCCAATGCCTCTGCGAATGCGGTGACCTTGAGAAGCGGCACCAAAACCCAGGATCCCAAATGACCGACTCTCCCTGAGACTTCACCCGCTGAAATACCCGACTCAGAAGAGGCACCAGAAAAACCCAAGAACCCAGAAATAGATTCGATCCACATTCAGACACCCTACCCTGAGGCCTTGGAAACAATCAAGAAAAAGAAGAATGTTGTGGAGACTGAGGAGCTTTTGGAGATCTTTAAACGAGTACAGATTAATATTCCGCTCCTCGAAGCTGTTAAGCACATCCCAGCTTATGCCAAGTTTTTAAAGGATGCCTGTACACCCAAGCGTAAGCCAAGACCTTAAGCACCTAGGAAGGTTGTGCTCTCCGAACAAGTAAGTTCCGTAATATCAAGTAACCTTCCGCTCAAGCAAACTAATTCAGGAGCACCCCTGATTTCCTGCAATATCGGGGACATGACATTTGATAGAGCGCTCCTGGACTTAAGTGCTTCTATCAATCTGATTCCAACAACCCTGTACCACTAATTTGGTTTCGGAGAGTTGACACTCACACCTGTCACCATCCAACTGGTTGATAGATCAGTGAAAACCCCGAAGGGGGTTGTCGAGGACGTGATTGTATGGGTCGAGGACTTCTATTTCCTGGTCGACTTCTTGGTGCTCGACATAGAAGTCCCTGAAAAACTACAGAACGCACCCATAATCTTAGGCGGACCTTTCTTAGCTACGGCTAAGGCAAACATTGATTGTGACACGGGATGTATGGAAATCGCCTTCGGAGACAAGAAAATGCAATTGGATATATTCCGGGCAACAAAGTTTTTTGATTGCGATTGTGTTAAGGAACATGATCCCATGGAAACTCTGGTCGAGGAATGCCTCACCCTTAGTTCTGTCTCAGACCACCAAGCCTGTAACAACTGTTCTGACCCGTCACCATCACTACCCGTAGACCTCTGTAAGGTTGATCAAACAACACCATTTGAGGAGATCAATGTTGATCAACTCCTGCCTTTTCTTTTCCGTCAACCGTTGTTCCACCTGCACCCGAACTTAAGCCACTACCCGAGAATCTCAAGTATGTCTTCCTGGGACCTGACCAAACTTTCCCTGTGATTATTAATTCTCATCTAACCAAGGATCAGGAACTCAGGTTGACCGCGGCCCTTTCAGAACATCGGGCCGCCATTGGTTGGACCATTTCTTACTTGAGAGGAATCAGCCCCACCTATTATACCCAAAAGATTTACCTGGAAGACGGGGCACGACC
Source organism: Thalassia testudinum (assembly GCA_037157565.1). Taxonomy (NCBI): domain Eukaryota; kingdom Viridiplantae; phylum Streptophyta; class Magnoliopsida; order Alismatales; family Hydrocharitaceae; genus Thalassia; species Thalassia testudinum. Next base: position 62,086,324 of record JAZHRO010000022.1, on the reverse strand, counting down.
CTCCTGCCAGATGCAGAGACGATTAAACCTAAACATGCGGGTCGTTAAGAAAGAAATTATCAAGTGGCTTGACTCCGACATCATCTATCCTATCTCCGATAGCCCCTGAGCCCCACTCAAGTGATTCCAAAGAAAGCTGGGCTCACTGTTGTCACCAATGAGCATGGCTAATCCATCCCCACCCGCACCACCACCGCATGGCGGGTGTGTATTGATTATAGGAAGCTCAATGAAGCCACAAAGAAGGATCATTTCCGCTTGCCATTCATTGACCAGATCTGATGAGAACCTCATCATGAATCCTAACTAGCACAATCTAATCCAGATATGTGAGAAAAAGCTCCTATAAGACCCAAAGAGAGGCTTAACTCAGAGAATTCTGTGTTAAAGAATAAAATAAATCATAAGGGGTAAAACTGCAATTTCACCAACGTAGTATGCAAACAGGGTAATTAAGGGTCGAAACACAGGTCAAACGAGCTTAATAAGGAGGGAAGTGGGATGATCTGATTTGATAAAGGGTTATAGTAACTTCTAGGAATTAAATGACATTCTGTAACCCTAAAACAAATTCACTTTAATTCACGAGGTTCAAGGCAGGATAAAAATCAACCAAACCCTCTAAAATTCATAGAAAAATACTCCCTAGGGTTTAGAACCTTCAATTTGGCCTTTGCAAGCTATTTTGACCTAAAATGAGAACCATGCCCAATTAATGACTTAATTTAGATTTTTACGCAAATTGACTAATCAAACATGGTCCAACCTAAAATCAAAATTCACCATTAAAATCCTTAGGTTCAAATTAGTCTGGTATAAAAACTTGGGCCTAAGAAAAGACCATCTTGACCGACTTTACAAATTAGTCCTCTTAATTTACTTTTTGACCCTTATCTTTTGAAACCCTTACGTTTAGGCCCACAACTTCTCGTCGTTCTTTGCAGAACGGTCCTCCCTGTCATTTTTGTGCAGCGCCATTCCTCCGGCAACCTTGCGCGGAGGATGGTGCCGCGCAGGGCAGGGCGGCCGTTCTCTAGAATAGACAGGGGGTTCCCTGCGACGTCCTTTGTCGTAGGGACCCTCCCTTGCCCTCTGCCACCAACCATGCCTCTCGTGCGAACGCACGAAAGGCATGGGTATCATTTCCGGCCACTCTCCGGCTAGGCTGGCACGTAGCCACCTTGGTCCCCTCTCCGCACCAAGGACTTTATAAGGAGCGAAAAGGTTTGCCGAATCCTTCAAGCTTCCTCTGACAAAGAAATACCCCACATTTCATCTCTTCCCCCTTCGGTCAGAGCGCCCGAGCTTCCGGCGATCTTCTCCTCCTCCTCGTCGCTCTGCTGCCCTACCTGCAGCAAAGTTTACTCTGCCCTGTAGTCCGTGCCAGGCAGTACCAGCTGACGCCCTCAGACCGCCTCCTCGTCACCGATAACCTCCTCCTGGGCATCTTCGTCCTCAGCTCTGGCAGGCACGAGCTGGACGCTTCCCTCTCCCCCTTTGTCGATTAAATAGGTAAAAATCTTCCTCTCTCTCTCTCCCCCTTACATTTTCCCGTTTCTGATTTTCCCTTTTACTCCACCGCCCGCCACTTCCACCTCCATCTACTCCGTCTCCGATCACCTTCTCCGGCGAGTCCATCCCACTTCCACAAACCACCTCTTCCCTCCCTGACCAGCCCAGAGGCTCCCCCTCACTCCACTCAACCGTCCCCCCCTCTCCATTCATTGCCAATCACCGCCCAACCACCCCCCGAACAAACCCATCTTCACGCACACAGTCTGACCTAGGTCCACCTTCACAGGCGCTCTTGCACCTCGCCAACCACCGCACTGCCTTCGCCGCACTCCGACGAAGCTTCCCACGTTATCTGACTTGGCCGAGAGGCCGTCACTATGTTTTCAGGTCAGCACGCCCTCGCCACCATTGTTGAGCTATTGCAGCTCCTTCGCTCGCAGCTCCAGGCTTTCTCCAGCCCAGGCACGCATCCCAGGCAGCGCGTATTGCTTCTGCGAATACGCCCAGGCCTGCAATTGGGTCGCGAGCGTCGCAGCTGCCCCAATTGGCAGCAACTTCCTTAACCGTGGGTGCGAGATCTGGAGGTGGGATTTTAGTCCCACCTCTTAAGTGTGCGGCCAAGCGCCCACACTTAAATTGCAAAAGTGTATCGGGTTGTTTGCCTTCGATACACAGGGGTGAAGTCCCTCACATGCACGTGGCGCGCCACGCGCTCGCCCGCGCTCACGCCCCGCGGGTCTGGGTCGGATCCGACTACCCGACCAAGCACTCCTCGCCCACCACCGCACGTCGGTGGGCCTGGTCCCGGGCGCGCTACCCGAACCCGATTACCCGACTCTGGGAGAGCATTCCTAAGAGAGATTCTAAGAAAGAGAGAGACGCGGGGAAGCGGTAGGGGTAGGTTTTGCACTGACCACTGTGTGTGCGCGCAGGAAAGAAAGAAAGAAAGAAGAAGAAGAGAGGAGGAGCAGTCGAAGACTTAGCCGCACTGAGTAGCTGAAGAAGAAGGAAGGGAAGAATTGTAGCAAATGCGCAGATAAGCCGTCTGAGCACTGCATCAGACGTCGGAAGGGCAACAGCCAAAAGAAGAAGAAAAGAGGAAGGAAGGTCAGCGGCCAAAGCAGAAAGAAGAGGAAAAGAAAAGAAGCAGAAGCAGAGAAGAAGAAAAAGAAGAAAGAAGCAGAGAAGAAGAAGGAAAAGAAGAAAGAAGACACAGCCGCAAGAAAAGAAGAAGAAAAAGAAGAAAGAAGAAGAAGAGGAACGACCAGAAGAAGAAAAGAGAGAAGAGGAAGAGAGAAGAAGAAGAAGCCAACAAAACTCTCTCTCTCTTATTATTATTGTAACATAATTGTGAACATTTATGCTTCTAGAAACATAGTTGCTCCCTGAGTTCGACCTCGGGAAAACTTGTTATTCCGAGTAAAAATTTGTAGTAATCTGGTAGCTGTTTTGTCATATACTATAACGACTGTAAACCTAATAACCATAACGACGAAACACGCACGACCAAACGCTACTAAGATCCTTGAAAGATTGGCAGGGCAAAAGTATTTTTGCTTCCTGGATGGATATTCAGGATATAACAAAGTCATAATTGCTCCGAAAGATCAAGAAAAGACCACATTTACTTGCAAGTACAGCACGTTTGCATTCCGTCGAATGCCATTCGGGTTATGCAACGCACCTGCTACTTTCCAGCGTTTCATGCTAGCCATTTTTTCAGAAATGGTGGGTGAATACTTAGAGGTCTTTATGGATAATTTCTCTGTATTTGGGAATTCATTCAACATTGTCTGAGCAACTTGGAGAAAATCCTGAAATGATGTATCGAGGTTAATCTAGTGTTAAGTTGGAAAAAGAGCCATTTTATGGTTCAAGAAGGAATTGTCTTCGGTCACATCGTATCGCATAGGGGCATTGAGGTGGATCGTGCTAAGGTTGATTTGATTTCCAAACTCCCTCCGCCTAGCTCGGTCCGACAGATTCGCTCATTCCTAGGACATGTTGGCTTCTACCGAAGGTTCATTAAAGACTTCTCCAAGCTTTCCAAACCCTTAACTGTAATGACCCGATTCCCGAGTCCCTACGAGACACAAGAACCAGACCGACTCGACTAATCCCAAGACCTAGTCGTCCAACGAGGAAGTAACCAAAAGAGCAGTAAAATAAACCACATTCAGCATGAATATAACTAGCAGTAACAAAATACAACAGTAAGAAAATGAACTACTACGGCATGTACCACCACAACAGTAGAACAACATTTATAACATAACATGAACTACAAGTAAAGAAAAGTACAGAGAGTAACAAGAACTACTCACTACAGTGGAACGAAAGGGGTACAAAAAGAACTGCGGTAACTCTACTAGACCCTACTCGGCACAGCGTCCTCTGCAGCCGCTGACCCTGGCTGCTCAACAGCTGGTCCTGAAAAGTAACGAGTGTAACACGTCAGCGAAACGCTGAGTAGAGTGGCAACTAAAACTAAGAAATAGTAGAGTGTACAGTAGCTGTTTTATTTTCTTTCTTCCTTTATTTACGTCTTTCTATTGTTTCACAATTTATCTATTTCTCAAATCCTTCACTTGATCTCGAATGTTCCTCGTGGGAACGATCTTGATTGCAGTCTTTTCCGAAGAGTAGAAGTAACACGTGGTGCTCTCCTGGCCAGGAGAGTCCCCCGTGGTGATCCTACTCTCAGTCAACCACCCTAAGGTCACTGACAGACGTAACGGTGACTACGGCACTCGCGGTAAACACACGGGTAGCTACCCCGCACTGGCACGTGGTCAGTCGTTTCCGTTAACGGGTGCGCCCAAAGCACAGCACGGAACCAGTATAGGGCAGAGCCCTCTCAGTAACAGGGGTCCAACCCCTCCACAGTAACCAAACAGGGGTCTTGCCCCTCCACAGTCCGCACACCCTCGCCTAACTACCCTGGTTTGCCCAGTGGGCCTAACAAGTCGGTGTAGATGAGCTAGCAACACCCCGGGGCCCGTGGGGTAGCTAGTACTCGCTCTACACTAGTAGCTTCTCGGTACTGTGTACACGAGGGCCAAAAGTCGGTACAAAGTGGCCATCCAAAGGCGTAGAGTACCATCCTTCTTTACAAACAGTACCGGGGCTCCCCAGGGAGATGCACTGGACCTCACGAAACCCGTCTCCAAAGGGTCCTGCAACAGAGACTTGAGCTCTCGTAGCTCAAGCGGTGCCATCCTGTATGCCGCGGGGGAGATGGGGCTGGTCCCTGGTACTAGTGAGATCTCAAACTCGATCTCACGCTCGGGCGGTAGTCCTGGTAACTTGTCTGGGAACACGTCAGGGTACTCTAGGACCACCGGGATGCTCTGGAAGTCTGCCACAGGGCTGGGCTCTGCCACCACACAAGCTAGGAAGCCCTCACACCCCTGGCTCAAAAGTCTCGCCACCCGAAGTGCCGAAATGCACCTGAAGCCTCCGTCCACTGGCTGTCCGTGAAACTTGAAAGAAGGCAACTCCGGCATGGAGAATACAATCTTCCTCTCAAAACAGTCTACCAAGGCCTGGTAAGCGGACAGCCAGTCCATCCCCAGAATTACGCCAAAGTCCTCCATCTGTATCATAATCAGATCAGTTGGCAGGCTATGTCCCCCGACGCTGACCTCGCAATCCATGTACACCTCCTCAGCTACAAACAGCTGACCACTTGGACCTCTGATTACGAATGGATTCTTTAACAGCGTATAGTCCTGGCCCAAACTAACTGCGAAACTAGCTGCGACAAACGAGTGCGTAGCACCGGAATCGAAAAGTGTGTAAACGAGTCTACCGGAAACTGAAATCATACCTGCCACCACCGATCCCGAAGCTCTGGCATCCCTGTGTGTTAGGGCGTTGATACGCCCCTCAGCTCTAGCTGCGGACGAAGCAGCCACACTCTGCGTCGGACGGGCAGGTGCTGGCCGGTACCCTCCTCGTGACTGTTGTCCTCCTCCTCGCGCCTGGGAACCGCGGTCTCCTGCTTGCCCTCCAGTGCTCTGCGCGGGAAGTATCGGCTGACCTCCTGCCCTAGACGGGCAGTCCCTCCTGATGTGGCCCGGCTGGCCACACTGGTAACAGAGGGGAACCCGACTCCCGCCCTCAATGGGTCCCTGATGTCGGCTGGGCGGGGGTCCGGTGCTGGCGACTGGCCCTTGTCGAGGGCCCCCAAAGGCCACGGATGGCCCTGTAAAACGTGACGGCTCTCCTGCGGACGCCACGTGTCTCCTCTCTCGCCGGCACTGTGAAAAGTCTGGCTGAAAGGGCCTCTTCCGCCCACCGTCAGTGTCTCGCGCGGACGGGTTGGTCTCCTCGTAAGTCATGGCTGCCTCCACCACCCTCTAAAACGTAGGCAGCTTCAGGGGTTTGACATACCCCGAATTGCAGGCCGGAGCCCCTCGGTGAACCTCCAAAGGAGCTCCTCCTCAGTGGCTACCGCTATTGCTGCAAAGCGGGACAGCTCCAGGAAACGCGTGCGGTACGCGCTCACGGTCATCGTCCCTTGGCAGAGAGTGTGGAACTCCCGCCTCCTCTGGTCCTGCCACGTCCGGGGAAAGAACTGCTCGCAGAAGAGGGTGACGAACCGGTCCCAGGTTGGCTCGTCCCTCTCCTATCCCCTGACCGCCCTCCTCCACCTGTGTGCCGCACTCTCCAACTGGTACGTGGCAAAGGCCACGCGGCACTCCACCGGGGGGCGAAGGGTGTCGAAAATCTTCTCCAGCTGCTTGAGCCAATCCTCTGCCTTGGTCGGGTCCTCATCCCCCTTGAAGGAGGGGGGCTTCAGCTTCCGGAACTACCCGAAGAGCTCGGGGTGGCGCTGCAGTGGGGATCCTGGTGCACCTCCAGGCAAAGGTGTCTCGTGCACAGAAGTGTCAGAGGAAGGTGGGGGCGGCGGCGGCCCATCCCCTCCCCCGTGTCCAGCGCCGCATCCGTTGTGTGGTCCCACAGAGGACTCCCCCTCCGCAACCCTAGGGTGAGGCGCTCGGGGCGGTGGGTGGAGCTCCTCTCGTACAATATCTCATATCAGCTGGGCGAGGTCCTGGGCCTCGACGCCCGGGAGTAGCGGCTGGTCCACTGAGGCGTCGGCAACGGCACGCCCACCTCGCCGACCTCGTCCTCGGCCGCGCCCGCGGCCCGTCTCGCCAGTCCCGTGACGAGGCATCTCCTGCAAGGAGACGCGAAACAAAACGAAACACGTCAATATGGAACGATACCTAACGAAACATCTAAGAGCTCATGTCAAAAGATATGTTGTGGTGGCTACTATAGTTATAGACATGCGAATTGGTTATTTTCCAGTCAGTTGATTCACTTCTCGGGACGACCTTGCTCTGATACCATCTTTTAACGACCCGATTCCCGAGTCCCTACGAGACACGAGAACCGGACCGACTCGACTAATCCCAAGACCTAGTTGTCCAATGAGGAAGTAACCAAAAGAGTAGTAAAATAAACCACATTCAGCATGAATATAACTAGTAGTAACAAAATACAGCAGTAAGAAAAGGAACTACTACAGCATGTACCACCACAACAGTAGAACAACATTTATAACATAACATGAACTACAAGTAAAGAAAAGTACAGAGAGTAACAAGAACTACTCACTACAGTGGAATGAAAGGGGTATAAAAAGAACTGCAATAACTCTACTGGACCCTACTCGGCCCAGCGTCCTCTGCAGCCGCTGACCCTGGCTGCTCAACACCTGGTCCTGAAAAGTAACGAGTGTAACACGTCAGCGAAACGCTGAGTAGAGTGGCATCTAAAACTAAAGAAGCAGTAAAGTGTACAGTAGCTGTTATAATTTCTTTCTTCCTTTATTTACGTCTTTCTATTATTTCACAATTTATCTATTTCTCAGATCCTTCACTTGATCTCGAATGTTCCTCGTGGGAACGATCTTTATTGCAGTCTTTTCCGAAAAGTAGAAGTGGCACGTGGTGCTCTCCTGGCCGGGAGAGTCCCCCGTGGTGATCCTACTCTCAGTCAACCGCCCCAAGGTCGCTGACAGACGTAATGGTGACTACAGCAAGCGCGATAAACACACGGATAGCTATCCCACACTGGCACGCGGTCTGTCGTTTCCGTTAACAGGTGCGCCCAAAGCACAGCACGGAACCAGTATAGGGCAGAGCCCTCTCAGTAACAGGGGTCCAGCCCCTCCACAGTAACCAAACAGGGGTCTTGCCCCTCCACAGTCCGCGCACCCTCGCCTGACTACCCTGGTTTGCCCAGTGGGCCTAACAAGTTGGTGTAGATGAGCTAGCAGCACCCCGGGGCCCGTGGAGTAGCTAGTACTCGCTCTACACTAGTAGCTTCTCGGTACTATGTACACGAGGGTCAAAAGTCGGTACAAAGTGGCCAGACCTAACCCCGGGTCCCTGGGGCAGCTGGCTCCGCTCTACACTAAACAGGTAACAGGTGCTTCCCCTGGCACTACGTACCCAAGGGACAACACACTTCCACATCTTTCCTTATCAGTTCCATTTCATTCTCTTTCCAGGAGTTTTACTCCTAATTCCCCGTAGGGTTCCAGCTCTTTTAACTCAGCACATTTAGGTTTCACCATTCCAGTTTCACGTTTATACAACCCATATTCTCAATCATGTTCATTTATTCATAATAGGCAGCTGTTAAATCAATTTACATGCAGCTATTATTTCCTTTCCACATTTTCCACGACTGCAATATCTATATTCATATCACTAGTTTTCCAGTCCTAGGATTCGTGCTGTACCCTAGGATCTATCATTCAATCTAGTTTTCCTGCCCTAGGATTCATGCAATACCCTAGGATCTATCATTCAATCTGGTTTCTCATTCCTAGGATTCATGCAATGCCCTAGGTTCTATTAATTGTTCCATAATTGTAACAAATTATGTTGATAATTTTAAAAGCCACTCTATCAGCTACAACGGGAGTACTGGGGGCGTGGTCGGAAATCCCGCGCGCCTTCGCAACCCTCGAGATTGCAATGAAACGGGGTCCTAACACAAGGATCAAACACAAGGAGTTTCTCATAACAGTATATAATTACTGTAAACGGGTAGAGGATTTTATTCCGAAAGGAACGCAACTCGAAACGCGGAAAACAGACTCCGAACGGGCCCTAAACGGGTCGAAAACGACGAAATAGTCCAAAATCAGACGTCTGGAACCTCTTTCAGACGTCTTAAAAGGTGGTTCAGAGAATACCTTCGCCCTGTGTAATCCCTCAGACGTCTAGAAGCCTGCGGGGGCATCTGGCTTAGTTCCCAGATGTCCGATGGTCAACCTGGACGTCTGGAACTCCTCTCCGTCGTCTGGCACTGCGGCCAGACGTCCGATTCGCGTTGGATGGCGAGTCCCGCGCCCTCCTGAGCAAAACCTGCACGCACCCACACCTTCTCTCAGTACGACGGGTCGCAGGCGAAGGCGCGGTGGACGGCTGCATGGCCGTACGCGAGAAAAAGGAAGGAGGGCGAAATAACTTACTTGCAAGACGTCGGGACAGTCCTCCAGACGTCTTCATCGTCGTCTGGTTGGAAGCCCAGACATCTGATTCTGGAAAAACTTCTAGAATAAGAGCTCGACTCACTCTCCGCCCGCGACGCACGGCCGCGCCGCGCCCCATCCGCCTGCTGCTCGAGCTGCAACAGCCCTCCAGCGTCGCTCCACGCCCGCTGCTCCCCCGCCGCCCGGCTCTAGTTGCCCCGGCAAGCTCGAGCCCTCACGGTCGAGCGTCTCCTCCCTCGCGCAACCCCTCCTCCAGCCCACTTGTCGCAGCAGCTGCTGCCGCCGCTCGCTCGCCCTCACACCGGCTGGAAGAAGAAGGAAGCGGAGGAGATGAGAGTGAGGGAGGGGGCGAGGGCCTTATAAGGCCGCGCGGGGAGAGAGAGAGAGTGTGTAGCACTGCGCCTGCAGGAGGAGAGAGGGAAAAAGAGGAAGAGGGTGGCGGTTGCAGGTCTGCGCGCGCATGCGCGCAAACGCAACCCCGTACTCCGCAGAAAATTAAATCCCAGACGTCTGAAAGGGGTTCCAGACGTCTGGTCAGACGTCTGGGCCACCTCCCAGACGTCTTAAAAAAGCGTCTTGAAGCCGGTTCATAACATTAACCGACCTTTTAGCCAACGACGCCATATTCCACATGTCCTCTATTTGCATCCAGGCTTATCACACCCTTCGGGACTTAGTCTCCACAGCCCTTGTACTTCAGCTCCCGAATTGGTCCCAGGACTTTGAGATTATGTGTGATGCATCAGATTTTGCCATAGGCGTTGTCCTGGGACAAAGACAAGACAGGAAACCCGTGGTGATCTACTATGCGAGCAAAACATTGGACGAGGCCCAACGAAACTATATGGTCACAGAGAAAGAATTGCCCGCTGTAGTCTTCGGACTTGAGAAGTTCTGACCGTACTTGCTGGGATCCCACGTGACCATCTATACTGACCATTCAGCCATCCGACACCTGTTGGCCAAGAAGGATGCAAAGCCCAGGCTCATCAGATGGATCCTGCTCTTGCAAGAATTTGACCTGGAAATCCGTGACAAGGCCGGATCAAAAAATGTGGTGGCTGACCACTTGTCTAGACTTCACCCAGACCACATTGGACCCTCCCTGCGTTTATCTGACACCTCTCCCGATGAACACATTCTGGCTGTGCAAGACAAGAGACTGCCCTGGTATGCTGACTATGTCAACTACCTAGTTGTAGGACAAACCCCGCACAGCTGGTCCAGACAGCAACGGGATAGGTTCTTGGCTGAGGCCAAGCACTATTTCTAGGACGATCCCATGTCGTTTCGCCTCTGCGCCGACCAGATCATCAGGAGGTGTATCCCCGAGAACAAAGTTCAGGGTGTGCTTTCTTTCTGTCATAACCAAGCTTGTGGTGGCCACTTCTCTGGAAAGAAAATGGTTGCGAAAGTTCTACAGTCTAGATTTTACTAGCCTTCCCTATTTAAGGATGCACACAACTTTCCCAAGACTTGCTCACGCTGCCAAACGTTGAGGACCATGACCAGAAAAGATATGACGCCCCTCCAGCCCATCTTGATTGTCGAAATCTTCGACGTTTGGGGTATCGATTTTATGGGTCCCTTTCCACCATCCAACGGCTTTGAGTACATCTTAGTCTTGGTAGACTATGTTTCTAAATGGATTGAAGCCGTCGCCACCCGCTGCTGTGATCATAGGACTGTCATGGACTTTGTTAAACAAAACATCTTTTCTCGGTTTGGAATACCAAAGGCCATGATCAATGATGGTGGAAGTCATTTTATTCACTCCCAATTCCGTGCCCTGCTTAGAAAATACGGGGTTAACCACCGCATTGCTACCCCATATCATCCGCAAACAAATGGGCAGACCGAGGTCTCAAATAGACAAATCAAGAACATTTTACAAAAGACTGTGAGACCTGACAGGAAAGACTGATCCACGCGACCAGATGATGCCCTGTGGGCATACAGGACAGCTTTTAAGACCTTGATAGGCATGTTGCCTTATCGCCTGGTCTTTGGCAAAGCCTGCCATCTTCCTATCGAATTGGAACACCGGGCTTACTGGGTTGTCAAGCAATATAACATGGATTCCCAGTTAGCCGGTGCGCAGAGGACGCTCCAATTATCTGAGCTCGAAGAAATTCGTCGGGACGCCTTTGGGAATAGTCGACTGTATAAGGAGAAAATGAAAGTCGTCCACGACCGGCTCATCCATAGAAAGACCTTTGAGCCTAACCAGCAAGTCTGGCTGTTCAATGCCCACATAAAACTCTTTCCAGGGAAACTCAGGTCCAAATGGACATGACCATTTCGGGTGCTTAAGCCTTACTCTAATGGGGCGGTTGAAATCGCTGATCCAAACATTGGGCACACTTTTACAGTTAATGGTTAAAGATTGAAACACTTCCTAGCCCAGGTTCCCCCAAAGGAGAGTGTCACCCTCATTGAGGGATGACACGAAGCATCGCCTAGCTGGAGGTGTTAAACTTAGTGCTTCCTGGGAGGCAACCCAGAGGGTTCAGACTGATCCGGTATTTTATGTCACTCAGGTAATATCTTTTTGAACCCCTGTTGCATCCATGTATTTGCCAATGAGGACATTGTCCAACTTAAGCATGGGGGGGTGGTAAATTACACGATCCTGAGCTCATTTAATCAGTCTGAATAAAATAAAAAAAAATTGAATTTAGGAAGAAACTTAGGCATTAGAAACTTGTCAATAGTGGGAAATAATACAAAAAGAACTTGAACATTTAAACTTTTCAGGCCTTCAGGCTTAATCAGCCCTGGTGTCCATTAAAATATGAATTTAGCTTCAAATCCTTGCAACCTTAAGCTACTCTAATCCACCTACTAAATAAGGTGATAAGTGTACGACTTATCAACTCAACCTCTAACTTAGAAGAACTTTGAGTCTAAGCATCTGCACACATTTTTGCACAGACTCACTCAGAGATTTTGACAGAAATTGGGTAGCTAATAAACTCTCTAGTGTGGTATGGCTGACAAGTTGTCGTGGGTAATAGCCCAATGGCAGGTTGTCCAGAGCCCAGCCACGGGACCACTTCTTCTTCATTGCCTCTAGGTACATTTGAGATCAGGGAAGCCACCTACAAAAAGAAAAAAAAAGAGGAGAAGAAAACAAAACAAACCACTTCACCGCACGAGTATGGCTGGCAAGTGATCGTGGGTAACAACCCATTAGTCGGTTGTCCAGAACCCAGCCCAGTAATTGCATAAAAAGAACCAAAACACTTAAGGAAGAAGCGAGAAAGTAGTACAAGCTGGGGAGATATACATTGGAAAAATCCTTGTGTTGACCCCAATTAAAATAAACGTAGGGAGAAAGCTACCAATCGAACAAATACACCTTCAGGCAAAATACTTCCTCTTTCGGTCACCTAGGGGCGTAGAAACCCGAAATCTGTCTGAATTACCGTTGAGTGAGTCTATCACGATCTTCACCCCAAGATGCTTAGCACTTAGGGTTTTGACCAAGTTTTGGGTGGTTTGGGTAGCCGTAAAAAGTTATCAACCCACTCTGAATTCCAAAAAAAATCTAAAATATATATATATACAAATGTATATTTACATACATTAAAGCAAGGATTCAGGCGATTCATATTTGGCAGACACCAGGGCACTGCTTAGTTTTTGTAGATTAAGATCTTAGTATATTTCCTCCTATTGACAAGTGACGAAGTGTCTAAGTAATTACTTCTTAAATTCTGACAGAAAATAAAGGTTAGAATAAACCTTACTAGGGACTAGCAAGGAATAAGCATGGAGGTATGATAACACTGCATCTAGGGATGATAATTCTGTTAAATAGGGCCCATCTTAAGAATAAAAGGCACAGATAGCACAATATAAGTAGAATGGGAGTATTGCATGCATCATATGTCAAGATTGCTTATAAAATAGTATTAATTGCCATTTGTATGAGCACTTGTCAAAGCAGGCCTCAAATGAGCAATCAGACCACATGGATGGATTCAGAACGACAAACGGAGTCTAACGGACTCGAAATCGGCCAAATCCGACATCCGGAGCTCCCACAATGGGCCCAAGAAGTTTTGACCGTTGATCTGATGATCAATGACCCACGGTGCGCCACGTGGCACCCGCTCACCGCGTCCAGATCGTACCCACTTCCTCCTTCATCTGGAGAGCAGATCTCAGCCGTTGATCTCCGATCGAACGGCTGAGAACTACGCGCACGCCCGCGGTCGCCGTGACAAAGCAGCGGGCATAGCACAGTGGTTGGAGCGCACGCCCGTGCCCACGCGACGCGGGTTCAAGCCGCGCTTAGTTGAAATTTGGAGACGGCGACGCGCGCGGGCGAAATTGGGTCATCCGATCAGTAGCGGACGGACAAGATGGTTCGACGTGGCGCTTGCAGATGCTCCCTGGCCAGACGCGCGTGATGATGCAGGCGTATGGGCGCGATCCAGGCGAGCGTCTCGCGCGAGATCCCAGCCGTTCGATCTTCGATCGGATGGCTTGTAGCGCACGCACGCTGATCGGGCACGAGGAAGAACAGCTGCGGGCGAGCGACCAGCAGGCAGGGGGCTTCACCGATGTTTTGGGAAGGGTTTTAGAAACGTCCCGGACATCGCTAAAACCCATTCTTCATTTGGAAAGCCCTTCTCCCTATTTAAACCCCTTCCAACCACCCATTCAAGGCATTCACTCTACTTGCAACTACTCTAGCCCTCTCCTAGCTACCTTTAAGCTCTTTTGTAATCGCCGTAGACGACGAGCCACCGACGGAGCCCTCTCCACCACTGTGGCTGCCTCGCCGCCCTCCTCTCTCTCTCTTTCTTCCCTTCCTTTACGCTTTACTTTACTTATGTTTAAGCATGTATCTAATGTTGTAATTTTTGAACTAAAGCTGCATGATTGATGAAGTTGTTTTCTATTCAGTTGCTTGCTCTATTTTCTATTCAAGTTGCATGTTAAGAATGAAACAATTTTAACCATAATCTCTCTCTCTCTCTCGCTTTTCACCTGCATCGTTTCTCAAGCAAAAACTTCACGATTTTCGTAACAATAAGTGACAAGAAAAATTCGATTTTCACGCCTCCCTGAGACCGACACTCGGACTCACATCAGTTTCTTTACTTTAAAACCGACGTGCAAGTGCAAACTATAACGACACTTCCAAATACATGCACACGAACGCACGTCAAATACCCATTTGGACCCAATAGTATAATACTCAAGAGGTAGATCAACCGACTCCTAAGTCCATTAGAGATAATTGAGTCTATCTCACTCTTAATGCATCTTTCTAGTACTTAGCTTCAGAAAAAACCATAGCATTGTGATAAGTGAGGGTATCGCTCTCGATTCAGTAAACAATAAAATAACTTTTCAAATCCTTAGCAATTCATAGTCGTTTACTCCTTGGTCCAAAATATTTTACTTTATTGGGTTCAAAATAGAAAAAGGTAGCCCCCATATTAAACAACCTTTCCACTTGTTTAGTGTAACACCCCGGTTCCCGAGTCCCTACGAGACACGAGAACCGGACCGACTCAACTAATCCCAAGACCTAGTCGTCCAACGAGGAAGTAACCAAAAGAGCAGTAAAATAAACCACATTCAGCATGAATATAACTAACAGTAAGAAAGTACAGCAGTAAGGAAATAAACTACCACAGTATGTACCACCACAACAGTAGAACAACATTCATAATATAATTTGAACTGCAGGTAAAGAAAGTACAGCGGAAACAAGAACTACTCACTACAACGTAACAAAAAGAGGTACAAGAGACAGTGGTAACTCTACTGGACCCTACTCGGCCCAGCGTCCTCTGCAGCCGCTGACCCTGGCTGCTCAACACCTGGTCCTGAAAAAGGTAACGAGTGTAACACGTCAGCAAAACGCTGAGTAGAGTGGCAACTAAACTAAAGACAACAGTAGAGTGTACAGTAGCTGTTATGTTCGATTACTTTCTTTATTCACATCTTTCAATTGTCTCACTGTTTCATTTATTCCCCAGATCTTTTTCTTGATCTCGAATGTTCCTCGTGGGAACGATCTTGATTACAGTCTTTTCCAAAAAGTAGAAGTAGCACGTGGTGCTCTCCTGGCCAGGAGAGTCCCCCTGTGGTGATCCTACCCTCAGTCAACCACCCCAAGGTCACTGACAGACGTAACGGTGACTACGGCACGCGCGATAAACGCACAGGTAGCTAACCCGTACTGGCACGCGGTCAGTCGTTTCCGTTAACGGGTACGCCCAAAGCACAGCACGGAACCAGTCCAGGGCAGAGCCCTCTCAGTAACAGGGGTCCAACCCCTCCACAGTAACCAAACCGGGGCCTTGCCCCTCCGCAGTCCGCGCACCCTCGCCTGACTACCCTGGTTTGCCCTAGCGAGCCTAACAAGTCGGTGTGGGAGGCTAGCAGAACCCCGGGGCCCGTGGGGTAGCTAGTACCTCCCTACACTAGTAGCTCTCCTCGGTACTACGTACGAGAGGGCCAGCAAGTCGGTACAGAGTGGCCAGTCCTAACCCCGGGTCCTTGGGGCGGCTGGCTTCGCTCTGCACTAAACAGGGGGGACAGTCGCTGTCCTTGGTACTCCGTACTCAAGGGCCAGCTCACTTCCCCAATACTATTCCATTAACTTTCCAGGAGTTCTACTCCTACTTCCCCGTAGGGTTCCATCCTTTTTACTCAAACATCCAGGTTTCACTTTCCAGTTTCACATTCTTACAATCCATGTTCTCAACCACGTTATTTATTCACAACAGGCAGCTATTAATTCGAATTACAGGTAGCTTTATATCTCTTTCCATTTTCTAAGACTGCAGTATTATACATTCCACTAGTTTTCCCATCCTAGGATTCATGCCATATCCTAGGATCTATCATACAATCCAGTTTTCCAGCCCTAAGATTCATGCAACACCTAGGAGCTATCATTCCATCTATTTCTCATTCCTAGGATTCATGCAATGTCCTAGGTTCTGTTTATGGTTCCATAATTTAACAGATTTTATTAATAACTTAAAGCCACTCTACCAGGTACAACGGGAGAAATGGGGGCGTGGTCGAGAATCCCGCGTGCCTCCGCGACCCCCGAGACTGCAACAGAACGGGGTCCTATCACAAGGATCAAACACAATGAGTATCTCAAAATAGTGTATAGCTACTGTAGACGGGTAGAGGAATTAATTCCGAAAAGAACGCAACTCAAATCGCGGAAAACGGAACCCGAACGGGCCCTAAACGGGTCGAAAACGATGACACTGTGCAAAATCAGACGTCTGGAACTTCTTCCAGACGTCTTAAAAAGTGGATCAGAGAATTACCTTGTTCAGCGTGGTTTTCCAGATGTCCAGAAGTCTGCGGGGACGTCTGGCCTAGCTCCAAGACGTCCGATGGTCACCCCGGACGTCTGGAGGTCGCTTCCGCCGTCTGGTACTACTTCCAGACGTCTGATTCGCGATGGATGGCGAATCACCGAGCCTGCGCACACCCATCTCCCTCCCTCAGTACAGTCAGTCGACAGGAAGGAAGAAGGAGACAGAAAACTCACCTTTCAGACGTCTGGATGGTCTTCCAGACGTCGCCCTCGCCGTCTGGCTATCAACCCAGACGTCTGATTCTGGAAATTTTTCCAGAATCAGGGCGCCACTCGGCCTCCGCTCGCAACGCCGCCCGTGTCGCACCTCGCGCGCCTGCTGCTCAGACCGCAGCAGTCCCCCCTCCGCGTCGCTCCGCACCCCCTGCGCCCTCCGCCGGCCGGCCCTAGCAGGCCCGGTGAGCTCGCCCTCACGGCAGAGCTACGCTATCACACACAGCACCTCCTCTGCGCTCACTGCGGCCGCCGCTGCCGCCCTCGCGCTCACGCTCACTGGCTGAAGGAGAAGAGGGAGGAGACGGTGGTGACGGAAGTGAGGGGAGGCGTGGCCTTTTAAGGCCGTGCGAGGAGAGAGGACGCGGCAGGGCGTCTGCAGCCGCAGAGAATAAACGAATATGCGGGTCTGCGCGCTCAGGCGCACAGACGACTCGTGCGTGTGGAAGATAACGGATTTCTAGACGTCTGGAAACGATCCCAGACGTCTGGTCCGACGTCTGGGCCACCTCCCAGACGTCTTAAAAGACGTCTGGGGTACGCGTTCGTTACATTTAGGAATATAACTAGATGTAGTGACTTGATTATTTGAAGTCACAATTTGAGGTAAACCAGTATTCATAGGAAAGTTATCATTAAAAAATGTAGCATCACAAACGTTTACAATAGTGTTGGCATTTATGCTTAAAATCTCATATTTTATAACTAAAAATTTAATGGTATAGTTGTTTTCAATGTAACTCAAAAAGACTGTGTTAATGGGTTTGGGACCAAGCTTGTTTCTTTTATGTTTTGGAACAATCATTTTGGCAAAGCAATCCTATACTTTGAGATATTTTAAGCGTGGTTTCACATTTCCCAAAATCTCAAATGAACTAATTTTCATTATGCTTATTGGGAACTCTATTCAGAATATGATATGCTGTATTCAAAACTTCCCTCACATGTAGATAGGTAATTATGATATTTACAGGAGAGCATTAGCCATATCAGTTAGGGTTTTATTCTTTAACTATGCTATTCCATTAGATTGTGGGGAATATGGGGTTGTCACCTCATAAATTATACCCAAGGTTTGCCATTGTTTATCAAATAAGTTGGACATATATCCCCCTCTTCTATCTAACCTTAATCTCTTAGGTGGTGTTTATTTAGCGTGTTAAGTGTTTAACATGCCACTTAACACGCTTAGAACTTATGGCGGGTTAAATAGACTTAACACGGGTTAAAGTTATTCCACCATATCTGTGGAATAACTTTAACACGTCCAAACATCCAAACGGGTTAACTCACTTATTCCACTATTTATTTAACTTTTTCCTTATTCTTCTACTTATTCCACAAACTTATTTTCCTTTCCAAACAGGACTTTAAGAGTTTTTCTAAATTGTGTTTATACTTTTTTCTTAAAGATAAGGAATTTAATTAACGCCTCTATCTTTAGATATAAGCAAATACACGTGATGGTATCTAATATTGCCACATATAAAGGTGAAAAAAGTATTTTTATTGTCCATAGTCACACACCATTAAACTTACAAATGTCCATGTGTACAAGTTTTAGAACCTCTCTATCCCTTAAAAAAAAAAGAAAATGTTTCTTAATTTGTTTAGCCTACACTTATCTTACATTTTTTAATTTTATCTATAGTATATTAAAAATCATATTCAACTTCATTGTTCTTTTAAAGAATCAAAATTTATATGACTCAATTTAACATGCCCTAAATTATAAGATTCAATATTATTAACAACATAAGGAGTAAAATTAAAACTAACATTGTTTAGAATATCATTTACAATGTCACATCTTAATGTTATACAATAAATTAAAATTTATTAAATACCTTTTTCACAAAAAAAAATTATGTCTTAAGATAACAAATTTATTACATTTAAAGTTTAACTCAAAATCTTCTTTAATTATAAGTAAACTAGAAAGAATATTTTTTCTAACAATCGAAACATGTAGCACCCATTGCAATGTCTAGGCTCGCCTCGAGGAGAACCTTAAGATCACACGTCTGAATCCCTACACCTTAGTTACAAGATCATTCCCCATCTTTACAGTCTCGTGCACTGCAGGTCTGATAAGAAAAAAAGAACAATCTATTGATATAAATATGTACATTGGCTTTTGTATCTATAAGCACTCATTAGGCTCTTGAATAGTATAAAGTTAGGATTTTATGGATACATATCCTTCACTAGACACGACATCCTCTTTAATCATTCATTTAAGAATTTTTCTTTGTAGTCTTCTTTTTAGCTTTGAGAGAATGACATTCTTTTTCCCAATGTCTAACCTTTCTATCGTACCACATAATTTATTCTTTAATATTTTTTTAGATCTTACTTTTGCCATTCAGTGTATTTGTATTATTCTTTCCCTTATTATCTTTGCCTTTGAATGCCATTGCATCTTTAATATCCATAATCATAACGTGCTTTTGCTTTCTAAACTTATTTTCAATAGAGATTGTCAATTTAAGGTTACGTCTGACAGGAGGATAAGATTTATATCAGAATAAGTTAAGAGGTATTTGATTGGTGGTATAAGAATAAGTAGTCAGATAAAATAATCGGTAATGTGATGTGATGTTTGTTGATAATTTTTTAATATTATGATTGAGAAGTGAATAGGTTGATGTAATATATTAAATATATTTTAATATATATATTATATTAAAATAGATATATTTTATTATATATTGATATTGATGTGATATAATAAGATAGTTTAACCTTGATATTAATTGTTAAAGTAAAATATGTTATATTCTTTTAACTTTCGAAATAATTTTTTAACTTACTTTGTAATCCTTTAACCATCCTGTAAGAGACTTGTCAAAATCTTTCCTAGACTTGGGAATTTTGATTGACGTCACCGACGTCTGATAGATTATAAAGTAAAGCAAAAATAAACGGCGCTTGGAAAACAAAACTAGGGTTTGCTCGCTCTCGTCGTCGCGCTCTTCCCGGCCGTCTCACTCTCCTCCTCCTCCGCCGCGGCTGCTCACGCTCAAGCAAAGCGAAAATGGCGGACACGAAGGCCGTCACGATCCGAACCAGGAAATTCATGACCAACCGCCTCCTCTCCCGCAAACAATTCGTGAGTCCAAAACCCCCCCATTTCTAATCCATTACCCCAAAAACCCTAGAAACAACCATCGTCCTCTTACACCTCGCTCGGAAAAATCAAATCTTCTCGCAGGTCATCGACGTGCTTCACCCTGGAAGGGCGAACGTCTCCAAGGTATGTATGATTTTCGTGGCGGGTCGCGTGCGATTTCGAGGCGTCTGTATTGGAGAGTGTTGACGTGATTGCGCTTGCGTGTGGGATTGGGAAGGCGGAGCTGAAGGAGAAGCTCGCGACGATCTACGAGGTGAAGGATCCGAACACGATATTTGTGTTCAAGTTCCGCACGCACTTCGGTGGTGGGAAGTCGACGGGATTCGGTTTGATCTACGACACGCTCGAGAATGCCAAGAAGTACGAGCCAAAGTATAGGCTCATCAGGGTATGCCTTTTTCCATTTTTCTTCTCTCTGTTAGAAGACGAAGTTGGATGGGTTCTTGTATGTGTATTTAGTTCAGGAAGAACTTTCCTTTTGTGGGAGTGGTTTCGGTGAACGTAACTTTTGGTGGTGTTTATGTGTGGCTTCTACTTTCTACTAAGGTGGAGAATGTAAATATTTTTGGCTTTCAGTGAGAAGATCTTTAGGCTTAGAGTTATTTCCCAGGGAAAGGAAAGGCTTATGCCGAGGAGATTTCGATGTGGTAGAGTTCCACGTGTATTATTGTAGGGGAACCCATGCCCGTGCCATCTAAATCTTCAAACAGATAAATTTAGTACCTAGGTAATGCAAATGAACTGTCTCCAATTGTTTTTACAATTCAATCTTAGTTTGCTTTAATTATCTTTAAGGTAAGCGCCGACATCTCTATATAATAATTTCAATGCGTGTCATTCTTTAACAGTATGCATTTCACTTGTGCCTCTGGCAAGACTCATCAAGTTGTGGTTTAGCATCTTAACTTTGATGTTTTGTTTTTGCTACACTAATTTGATCTTGATGAACATTCCTCATCCAGATACATATGTTGTTAGAGTGTATTTCTGTTGAATTCCTTCTGTTAGAGGGTATTTCAGATAAATTAAGTCTTAGTGATAGATAAAACTTGTGGTTCAGGGAGATTATGGTTTTTGATGTTGAGGAGAGTGCATATTACCATTTTGGTTTGTTTTTTTTGTGGGGGGCTGGAAACTTTGCTTGTGTTGAGACTTTTGCATCTTTTAATTGCTGGTCCCAAGTTTGGGTAAAGGATGAGGGTTGCGTTAGATAGTCAACAACCAACATAAAATTTGTTAGATCTTTAAACACGGATCCAAGCAAATACTCAGATTTCATTGGGGTATTTCCTACTTGCGATGCATTATGCCAGTGCCCGGGTGTAGTAATAAATGGGCAAGGGTTCTCGTATGAGGAACACATGCGAGTAAAGAAGTTAGTTTTGTTGCTTTGCCATCGAAGTGTGTAAGGTTTGAAATGTCGATTTCGATGCCGTGCCGATGAAATTCCAAGTGTGCATTTCGTGGGCATGCCGAGGGCATACCGACAAAAATAGTAAAAGTAATTAAAAAAATTAACAACCTCGGCATGGGCACCGATTTTGTAAGCATGTCGACCATGCCGACCGTGCCGAGGGTATGCCGACGATATTCCTGTAAATCGACATTTTATCCATGTTGGCACGACCCTTGCTCGGAAATGACCTTACCGACGGTATGCCGCAGCATGTTGTCGACATTTAAATCACTTGAAGTGTGCCACAAAAGAAGTTGAGTTTTAATAGTTGGAATGTCAACACTTTGACCGACAAGATCATGGAGATTGTAGAGACAATGATAAGGAGAAAGGTTAACATTTTTTGCCTTCAAGAGATTAAGTAGGTAGGAAAAAAAGTAAAGAAAATTGAGAGAAGTGTCAAATTGTGGTACTCAGGAAGAGACAAAATAGAAATGGAGTTGATATTATTGTTCATAGGGATTTGAAGGAGAGTGGTTGAAGTGAAGAGGATGAGTGGTCGAATTATTTTGATAAAATTAGTCTTAAAAGAGTCTTAAAAAGAGGATTTGAAGGAGTGTGGTTGAAGTTCAGAAACAATTTTGGGAAGTTTAATGTGATAATTCAAGGAATCCCACGGAAAGAAATGATTCGCTTGGGTGGAGATTTTAATGGACATGTGGAGAAGGATGCTGTAGAGTATGCAAGAGTGTATGGAAATTATGCTTTTGGTGATAAGAATGAAGAAGGGAAGAATTTCATTGATTTGTAATGACTTATTATCTTTTCATAGCAAATACCTTTTTTAAAAAATGAGAAGAGCATTTGGTCAGTTATAAAAGTGATTTAACAAGAATATAAATTGATTGCTTTACTTTGAGAAAAAGAGATCGACTATACTAAAAAGATTGCAAGATTATTCTAGGGGAGAGTTCAATTGCTCAACATTGTCTTTAAGTATTGGATGTGCATACGAAGTAGTTAAAGAAGAGAAAATTGATGTTTAAGAATATGTGAATTAAATGATGGAATCTTAAGAAAGAGCAAGAGAGATTTAAAGAGAAAATGATGGAACAAGGGACTTGGGATCTTGATGGAAGTGTTGATGAGTTGTGGGTAAATATAACAAATTGTGATAGAAAGGTTGCAAAAGAGGTGTTATGTATGTCTAAAGGAGAAGTTTAAGGATAAAAGGAGGCTTTGTGGTGGAATGAGGAAGTGTAGGAGAAGCTTACAGTTAAAAGAATTTGCTTTAGAACTTTACATTGAGATAATATTGATGAAAATACGGAAAACTATAAAAGAGATAAGTGGAGTAAAGTAGCTAGTGAAGCAAAGGCAAGAGCTTGGGAGTATTTTTATAAGAAACTTGATTTTAAAGAAGGGGAAAAAGATTTCTTCAAACGAGTTAAAGCAAGAGAGTGGAAAATAGAGGACCTTATGCACGTAAGATACATTAAGGATGAATGAATAGTGTTTATAGCCAGTGAGGACATAAAGATAAGATGGAAAAATTACTTTCATGAGCTTTATAATGGAAATTAGAAAGATGATATCATTTGAGGGGAGTTAGCCAATTCAGAAGATTAAGTGAATTAGGCAATCTATCAGAGGATGTAACAAAAAGTAGTCGATGCTTTGAAGGTGATGAAAAGTGGGAGGATTGTTGGGCCTAATGATATACCTTTAGATGTTTGGTGATTGATGAGAGAAGGGGGATAAACTTGATTAACAATTATTTATGCTATTTGGAGAGGTAAGGTGCCAGAGGAATGGAGATAAAATTTTGTGATACCTTTATACAAGAATAAAGGAGATAGAAAAATTTGTTCTAACTATAAAGGTATCAAATTGATAAGCCATACAATGAAGCTTTAGGAGTGAATAATTGAAAGAAGGCCAAGACAAGTCTTCTATTAACTGAAAATTAGTTTGGATTTATTCTAGGCTGGTCTACTATTGAGGCAATGCATCTCCTAAGGCATATGGTGTAGATCTATACAGCCAAGAAGAAGGATTTATGTATGATTTTTTTTTGTTTGGACAAGGCTTATGACTCTGTCCCAAGTGATATCTTGTGGAGAAGAGATATGTTTTAGTTTTATATATCTTTATAGAAGATATATACTATGGAGTCGTGACTTGTGTAAGGACTAAGAATGGATTGACAAAAACTTTGATATCACCGTTTCCATTGGTCTGCATCAAGGATTAGCTTTAACTCTTTATCTTAGTTATGGATGAGTTGACGGGACATATCCAAGCTAAGGTGTTATGGTATAAGCATTTTGTTGAAGACATTGTGTTGGTTGATGAGATAAGAGATGGAGTAAACAAAAAACTTGAACTTCGGAGAGAATCCTTGGAAGTCTAAGGCTTATGCCTAAGCAGGATAAAGATTAAGTACATGGAATGTAAGCTTGGTAGTAGAGGGAATAATGAAGGGGTGGATGTAAAAATTAGAAAAAAGTGCATTCTATTTCTAAATACTTTGAATCCATTTTTCAACAAGATGGTGAAATTGGAGATGTTACACATAAAATTAATGTAGGGTAGTTGAAATAGAGGGGAGTATTTAGTGTTTTATGTGATAAGAGGGCTCTTTTGAAAGCAGTGATGTAAAAATCAGCCTACTTGGTCGCATAATCGGTTGGGTAATCCTAGGTGCCACCCTCCTGACTGAATACTCCATAGTCGGACCTGTAGTCGACAACATTGACTACTCGATCGAGTAGTCGATGTAGTTAGCCGAGTCTTAGGCTGATTTTTGCATAAAGATGTGTACTCAAATGTGTTTTTTGTTATTTTGATGATTAGATACTTTGAACTTGTGATTTTATTTTGATATTGTGATTTTATTTCGTTGGAATTATTGTTTGTAACTTATTTTATAACCTTGACTTTGAAAATGGTTTACTTTTATGCAAAAATATATTTTACTTCTTGATGTGTGTGTATGTGTATATATATGTATATAATATTTAAATATTTAAATAATGCCCGACCGAGTGCTCCTCGACTATGCCCCTGCATATTATATATTCCTTAGTCAGTGGCCTGACCGACATAATCTGACTCTCGACTTTTACAACAGTGTTTGAAAGTTGAAGGAAAGTATCATTGAGTAGATTAAGAGTTTCTACCTATCTTATTAGTCATCAAATAATGAATTAATCCATGGTTTGGATTTTGGTCTTCAGCAAACTTCTTTAATTATTTTATTTCACTTAAAATTTATGATTTTGATCTTTATAGATATTTTGACTCATTTTAAATTATTTTGAGCCTTTTCCATGAAGTTTTGGGATATTGGTGATGTATTGTTATCGATACACCATTGATGAGTGAAGGAAAATTCCCACCCAAGTCTAACAAAAGAGGTCTCACAAAGGCTTTAGAAGCTCACAAAGGTCCTTCCAATAAAATAAGGCAAAAAGTCCAATATTATTAGATCTGCTTGAACTAAAAGAAGAATCAGGCGGATATCCGCTTGACTAGATGAATTTGGATTGCCAGTTCGGCTAGACGTATACGGTTTGTCGGATAGTTATTTGAGTAGACTATATAAATCTGACATATCTGATTAAAGATATAGTTGGATAGATGGACTTCCTAGTCGAATGCAAGGCCAAGTAGATAGATGGATAAACTTGATCGATAGATGTTTGTTGGGTAGCGATTATTGTGTTTATTACTCCATCATTACGACCCCTGAGGATTGTGGTTAACATGCACCTAAACATGCACAATGTGGTATCAATTTGATCGGTTGTTATGATCAGATAATGTGGATCACACACGACACTCAACATGCACATTACGAAAAGAGTATGCTATATAAGTGAGACGTTGCCCTTGTATGAGGTTATGGGTGTAGAAGTCAAGATAGAAAAGAGTGTTCTTGTACTTTCTTATTTCCAATACTTTGTGCAAATTTGAGGGTTGACATATGGGTGGTCATCATGAGGATAACCACCCTTCGTCTATTCAAAAAAAAAAAATTGAGGGTTGACATACCCTCTCCAGACTCACACTTCTACATTGTGGATCTGGGTTACTGAGCCTCACTTGTCTCATGTGTGATTGATTGCTCTCTTAAAATTAGAGCGGACCCTTTTCTCTATCTATGAACTTGGTATAGAAAGAAGACTTCGATCATTGGTGCATTTTGTGGGAAACCTTTTCTGACTATTTTTTATTTTACTTTCTCATACCTTTTCCTATCTAACCAATGATTGCTAGTCGTCATTCCTCTAAGGATGATAGGCATTCTTGTAGAGTCCGATGTTGCTTAGTCCTATCGTCGATGATAGGCAAGGAACCCCTTCTGGATCTGTGCATGATGCCTAGGACGAAAAGCAGGAAGTATCTGTCTTGTCTCACTAGTTTTCAAGTGGAACAAGAGATTGTCATGTGCTAACTCCATAATGTGCGTATGTGTAAGAGGCCCAATTGCAAAATCTACATCCAGTCTCTGGTCAGGCAGACGAGCCTGTGCACTGGCGTTATGTGCGGAGGAGAAGAATGCTTAACTTTGCGAATAGATAGAGCATCTCAAGTAAGAGATTAGGAGGTGCGAAGGGTAGGGCTTGTAGGCCCATCCTCCACCCCTAAGTAATTCTACAGAGCAATTGGGAGCATGGGCGCTGTAACCTTGTGGGAGTGATTCTCTTCTAGAGATAGTCTGTTTGGTCATGCGGGTAATGAGGGGCATTTTCCCTGGGCATGCATAACTACGTACCCCTTCATTGAGGATGTGCTGAATGTACCATTTCTTGAAAAATTCAAACACCCTACTCTCCCTTAATATGATGGTGCCTTCGACCCAAATAGTTTTGTCGACAGCTATTGGAAGATGTTGTTGGTCCACAGGTGTTCACACAGGGTGTTTTGTTGGGTGTTCCCATCATCTCTTGTCGGAATGGCTCATGAATGGTTTGATGAGCGATTGATAGGTCAAATCTATTGTTGTAGGAGTTGGTTGATAAATTTTGCCAGTATTAACCACAAAAGATTATCTACCTGTGGTCATGCAGTAGAAAGGTGAATCCTTCTTCTCCTACCTCAATTGCTTCAAGGCCCAATACTTCAAGTGTAAGAAGTTTCATGATGCGATTGCCATACGGTACTTTAAGTTCGATCTATTGACCTAAAGGTTCTAGTCTAATATTGACAAATTTTCACCTAAAGACGATGGAATTGTGGGATAGGGTCACGCTGTTCGCGGAGCAGGATGACTCTTTTTGCTCCTGAGGTTGTTTGGCCAAAATGGGGGAAGAGTACCACGCTCCCCCCGATAACAAATGGGCCAACATTGAGGTGACTCAAAGTCGAGGTAGGGGTTTGTGTCTTAACAAGCGAAAGGGGCAGTTCCCCGATTAGAGGGGCGATCGCCAAGCTCACAACCATGATGGTGAGCCTTGATCGACTCAAAGGGAAGGGTACCAGGGGTACACCCCTCTTACCATCAATCAGGTGGACGTGCTGGCTTAGATTTGGGCGATGAATGAAGACTTCATGCTTTGGCTCCTCTCTTGAAGTGATAGAATAATGATGAGCTTTGTTGTCGATACCACAAAGCTTGGGGGCATACAATAGAGAGTTGTGATTTGACCCAATTTGTTAAGTGTAATGAGGGCCAAAATAAGGGGAAACAATCCCTTGAAGATCCTGAGGTGTACTGTAGGGAAAAGCTCCAGCAATTATTGAGTAAATGTGTTCTTTGTAGAAGAAGCGGTCGGAATATACTCCATAGTTGCCCTCAAAGTGTAAGGTTTGGATACAGACCTCCCACCCGAGGATTACCATTGGAGGGCTCTAGTACTCTTGGTTGAGAGGAGTTTCCTAACAAGCAGGCACCCTTTGCCAAGAGTCTTTCATGGCTACTCCGACTCAA
Source organism: Thalassia testudinum (assembly GCA_037157565.1). Lineage (NCBI taxonomy): Eukaryota > Viridiplantae > Streptophyta > Magnoliopsida > Alismatales > Hydrocharitaceae > Thalassia > Thalassia testudinum. Next base: position 62,059,244 of record JAZHRO010000022.1, on the reverse strand, counting down.
GGGGTTGTGGTTGGGGTGATACTAGGTGTTAACGCTACACCTCAGAGTTAGCTTGGGTCGGTTGATTCAACCAGGTCTTGTGACATCTACACAACAACACAGTGGCAGAGGGTGACACATTGACATGAAGTCGAGCAAGTAGCTACTGCCTTTTTCAAGATTTTGCCCGACTTAGGGACCTATGTGGATCGCCTCCTTATTAACCTGCTTGTAGCAAGGCAAACTCAATCGCAACTCCTTGTTGATGAAGGGGGTGCGATAGATGTCCTTTTTTAAAGAATCTTGTGAAATTGGGCTTCCAAGAAAAGGATTTAGCCCCCACGACGTACCCGGTGGTTGGATTTAAAAACCACAAGGTTATGTTAAAAGGAGAGATTGAGTTGCCAGTAACAATCCAAGACGGAAGTCGACACATCAATCAGGCGATCACTTTTGTTGTGGCCAATTTGATGGCAACTTCTAATAGGGATCATTGGTCGCCTTTTCACTTGTGGATTTAGGGTCTTCCTCTCTATCTATTTCTAGCTAGTCCTGATCTCATGGGGATGAATTTGTTGGGGCAGAGCTATGCTTGGAGCTTGAACAAAGCATTGAGAGAATCCCCGCAACCATAGAAGTGGGGAAAAAAGAGAGTTAAGCCGCCGCAATGCATCTTTTCCTGGGTCTACCCGATAAGCGCGACTAAGTGGAAGTAGATTTAAGCCCCCACAAAATCCAACAATTATTGGTGCTCCTTTAATGGATGTTTTTGTTTGGTCCACTAAGGATCTGCTAAGTGTAAGCTTGTCAAATATCTTGCATCGTTTGAATATTCAGTTGGTGGCACATCGATCAAGCACGCATGTCGACTTAAAATAGTTGAGCACTGGTAGGTGGTCGTAGTTGAGGTTGACAAACTTTTGGAAGTTGAGTTTATTGGGAAATCCTTGTACCTGGAATAGCTCTCAACTACTGTGATGGTCAAGATGTCTAACGACAAGTGGTGGATGTGCGTGGACTTAGCAAACCTCTATGATGCTTGTCCTAAATACGAGTTCCCCCTGCCCAAGATAGGTGCCATGGTGGACTCCTACTCTGGGTAGTCGCCTATCTTTCCTATATGCTTATAGTGGCTATGATCAGATAAGTTTGGTCCAGTAAATAGGCCTTATACATTCGCTACAACAGAGAGAGGGCTATTTCATTAATGTGCAATGTTGTTTAGGCTTTAGCTTAAAAAATGTCGAAGCCCCTTATGAATGTCTTGTAAAAATGATATTTTTCAAAAATAAATAAAAAAGACATTTGAAGTGTACATCTATGATATACTCATCAAGGGCATTAATTTTTTGATCATTTAATTAATTTAATAGAGGTTCTCCAAATTGTAAGGGAAATCCAACTCAAATTAAATCCAAAGAAATGTGCATTTGGAGTTTCTTTAAGGAAATTTTGGGTTTCTTAGTTTTTAGTCGTAGGATTGAAGCCAATCCCAACAAAATCAAGACGATAATGGACTTGCAATCGTCCACCAACTGGAAGGCTGTGTAAGCATTGGTTGGACGAATAGTCACCTTGGGGTGATTCTTGTCCATGTCCTTTGATAAATCTCTCCCTTTGATTGCATCGAGAAAGGAAAAAGGCTACAATTTGTCCCATTGGACCCCTGGTGCTAGGAAGTCTTAGATAGGATCAAAGAGTTCCTTTAGCATCCTCTTGTCTTGTTAGCTCTGTAGTCAGGTGAACCATTATATATATATCTTGCCACCTCTATCTTAAGCATCAGTGCTGCATTGGTGCATGAAGAGGTGGATGCCCAACGAGCAGATTACTTTACAAGTAAAACCTATAAGCACATGTTCATTGAGAGATTGGGACTAGCCCTTGTTATTGCCATTGGAAAGTTGCATCCTTATTTCAAGTGACACATTATCATTGCCCTTTTGGACCACCCATTGAGGAAAATGTTGAATAAGCCACTAGGGTTTAGTTGTCAAATGAAATTGGCCTTGGAGTTGGCAGAGTTTGATATGAAATACTAACCTCAAATCTCCATCAAGGGACATGTTTCTGGTGGAGTTCACCTTAGCAGATGATTCAATTGGAAGACCCTGGTGCCTCTTTGTAGATGAGTCTTTTAAGATGACCAGAGCAAATGCAGGTATCACCTTGATTTCCCTCGAGTGGTACACACATAAATGCTTTGTTAAGCTACCTTTCCTAGTCACAATGTAGTAGATTATGAAGCTCTATTCGTCGGATTCCACTTGACGAAGGCCATGGATGCTCAAGTTCTAGAAGTATTTACTGACTCCCAATTGTTTGCAAAGCCAATAAATGGAGACTAGCAAAAGACCCAAGCATGGCATTGTATGCTAATAAGGCCAAGGTAGAAGTGGCAACATTTCAAAGTGTTGTCATCAGTCGGATATTGATAGCTGAAAACCCCTTTTCTAATGCTTTGGCCAGATTGTCATTCATCATTTCTGTTGGCGAGGACTATATTTGCCTTGAGAAATTGACGAAGCCCCGATTGCTACTTTTCAACTCCACCCAAAAGGTTTGTCGATGTCCCTAATTGTCAAGTATTTGTCTAACAATGAAACCCCGCAACATGCCTCTCAGCCTAAGGCATTCCATTTCAAGGTCGTTCAGTTCATTCTATTAGGCGACGTCTTGTATAAGTAGGGTTACTCTACCCCCTATCATTGAAATATCTTTCATGGATGGATCTTTGGCAAAAAAATTTATCACAGTGTTAGGCTTTATAGTCTGCCACCTCTCTTGCCTCGAGTCACCGAGCCTTTTTGATTCATTCTTTGCAAACTTGATGGCACCATCTAGTTTGTAAGCCGAGTGACCATGGCTTTGGAGTCCTTACTAGTCGGTTTTCGCCATCTCCACAATAGATGTGAGACATCTACACTAGTTCCTCAAAGTCGTATCATATACCTCGAAGGCAGATCTTTTCCCTGCCTCGAACAGTTCCCACCATTCCCTAGTCGAGTTAGCGTTGAGGGAGGCAACGTTTAGTCTCTTCTCAAAAGAGGCATGGATCTTTGTCATCTCCTAATTGTTTGCCCCCACCAAATTTTGAAGCTAACCAGGCGTTATTTTCTCCACTTTTGGCAAATGCTAGCTACCCGGTGAGGACGCTGGTGAGGAGGATTTAGTTCTCCAACTCATCCATTTTCGTCTTTGCACTTCTCCACTTCCATTTTTGTCTTTGCAATTAGGACCTCCTCAACTTGGCAGGACATTGCCTTCACAATTGCCAACTTTGTCTCTATTTAGTTTGTCGATTGCTTGCAGAATAACACCTCTAACGCTCTAAAGACAGAAGTATTTAGGGAGAACTCTAAAAAATAAGGATGTGCCCAATTATCACTTGCTACAAATACATATGATAAATAAAGGAAAAATTACTCCATATGGCATGTGTTCTAATCACATTTACCACGTGGAGACAATATTGGTACATATTCTTCAAGTTAGTTGGACCACATGGAGGCAGAGCCCAGTCAATCGCAGAATTGAGCAAAATCAAGAATTGCTCAGTGGAAAGTCTCTACAAGGCAACCCTTGGCAAGAGTTGGGGACGACTAATTTTTCCCCATTATGGATCAAAAAGTTGTGGCCTTGTCCCTTTAGATTGTGGGGGGGTGGTGGTGGTGGTGGTTAATCGATACTTATTTTTTTTACTATATAGGGTATAAGTACTAAATAGGAGCTTTCCGTTAACCTTAAGGGGCATTAATCCTCAGAGATGGCGGAAAAGCTCTATGCAAGGGTGGATATCAAGATGAAAGCATATTACTACAAAAGCGTTTAACACTAGGCAATAGCTAAAACTAAGTTTGGCGATGCCAATTGGGAAAACAACAAAAATGATATAATAAGGGGGTTGAAATGAATCCTAAGTGGCTATGGTGCCAACTAAGTTTCATCATTTACACATGATGAAAGAATCCCCTACATCAGGAGAACAATTGTGGAGGCCCTTAGTGGCTACCTCAAACCCTACAGTGTCCAGGTTGTGATTTTGTATGAAGGTCCTTAGGCCCGACCTACTATGAAAATATGAGCTAAAAGTATATAAACTTAAAGTATCTATAGACAGGTGAGGTGAGGAAGTGCTTAGTAGAGTTACAGTGGGTGCAAAGGTGTAAATATTGCATACCTAACTTGCTATTTATAATTGCGGTGAAAAAGTGTAGGCATGGGAAAATCACTGCCATACTATGTCAAATCTGTTACATTGTGTCGACATTAAATGTGCATGATTTGACTCCTCGTAAATGACACTACGAAACATAAAAAATCCCACTCTTTCAAGGTTGTGGCATTTAATGCGACAATCATGACCATGTCGTCATGCATGTTATTACAACAAATGACATGGTGGTGATTGGCCATCACCTACCTCATAAAAGCGATATTAATCGTTGCCTATATTAATGGTACGTTAGATGAACTTTAATTGCCAAATATTAGGTGATGATATGCCTATAAGTATCATTAGAAACCAAGGCATCAATTTGTCTTAGGTACGCCTTCTAAAAAAGGCACCTACTCCCATGCCTGCATTTCTTCAGAGGTAAAAGCAACCACCCGATTGTGCGAAACACAGAGTTTGCTTGCTGGGGGTAACATAAGGAAGGAATTCTTTGTACTTTTTCCTAAAAATACTCTCTTAGTACACTAACTAAAGAGAGGGCAACTGATGAGGGAAGGACAATTTCCATCTAAGTTCAACAAAAAAGATCTCCCAAAGGCTTAAGAAGAAGCTCATAATAGGTCCTTTCACTATAATAAGTGAGGCAAAAAGCCTAGTATTATGAGATCCATCGAACTAAAAGAAGAATTAGGTGGATATTCGCTCAATTAGGTGGATTTGGATTGCCAATCTTTTTGAATGGATACATGGTTTGTTGGATAGTTCTGTTGAGCAGATTATATAAGTATGGCATATTTGACTAAAGATATAATCGGATAGACGAACTTCTCAATCTACTGCAAGGCTAAGCAGATAGATGGATAAACCTAACCAATAGATGTTTGCTAGGTAGCGGTTATCGCGTCTGATACTCCATCATCACTACCACTGAGGATCACAGTTAACATGCACCCAAACATGTACAACATGGTATTAATCTAATTGGGCATTTTAGTTAGATCTCGAGGATCACGTGAGGCACTCAACATGCACGTTATGGAAAAAGTATGCTATATAAGTGAGTTTCGGCCTTGTATGGGGTCACATGCGTAGGAGTCAAGAGAGAAAAAAGTGTTCTTGAACCTTCTTATTCCCAATACTTTGTGCAAATTTGAGAGTTGACATACCCTCTCTAGACAAGGTGAAACTGAGTTACCAAACCTTGCTTGTCTCTTAAGCGATTGATTGCTCTCTTAAATTTTGAGTAGACCCTTTTCCCTATGTACGAACCTGGTAGGGCCTATGAAAGAAAGCTCCGATCAGGCATCAACATCGATATCTGTAACTTTGATTGGGTTGAGAGTTTGGAATGAACACAAGTCGAAAAGGTTGCTGATTTGAAGCTTAAGAATTAAATGATTTGATGTTTGTACACATATTACTCTTGGCACGTTCACCAATGATATCATTTTAGATGTCTAGATCACCTTGTTGAGAAAACAATTCCTGTGTGTGCCTGCTATGGTACCTGCTTCTCTTTGTTGATTCGCGCGGCATTTAGATGTTGGAATCCTTTTTTTTGTAGTTTGTTCAACTCATCATTAGACGAAAGACCGTCAACCTCTGGTGGTGCTTGTCTTTGGTTATGTCTTTTGGTAATTGCTGAATATTAAATCTATTTTGGATGTACGTTTCTTATTGTGATTTAACTTGAAATTCTAGTTTTTCTCAAAGATTGCTTGATTTTATTACAATTTGTGACTGTGTTGATGTGTTTTTATGATTTTGGATGCACTGTGGCTATTGATTATGTAATTTGAAATTAAAGATCTTCTAGGAGGTAATTTGATCTCATTACAGCTTGTGACGTTGATATAATTTACTTTTATAGAATGGCCTTGCAACCAAGATTGACAAGTCAAGAAAGCAGCTTAAGGAAAGGAAAAACAGAGCGAAGAAAGTCCGGGGAATCAAGAAGGTAAGCAACATTTTTCTTTGCCATCAGCTGTAGAACAGAGGTTTTGTGTTGATAACTTTGTAATACCTATTTGCAGTCCAAAGCTGGTGATGCTGCCAAAGGTGGGAAGAAGAGATGAGTATTTTTCATTTTTCTTTGGTGGGTGGTTTTCCACTTGCCACCGTTTGCCAATGTTTATGGTTGCGTCTGAGTTTTGATTTGTTTTACTGGATCGCAGACTGTGAGTCTTGATTGGTTTTTTGAACTGGGTAAATTATCCTTTTATTAGTGTTGAGTGATTAGATGGACCAGCTTTTGATAGTTTCTTGAAATGAATTAATGGGCACTCTTGAGTCATTTCTTCTGGTTGTCTTTTTATGAACTTGGATTAGTTGAAGGGTATCCCGGATTCCGAGAAGCGGAAATATTGAGTTGAGGCGATATGGAAGCCTCCATCTCTTCCATTCAGGTGCAAGCTTTCTTTTCCTTGAATTGTGATAATTCCAATCTCTTTATGTAGTTGTAATCCTATTTTATCTGGAGGATTAACTTCGAAAAGTTTACCTCTTTCCCCTTTTATTTCATTGGTAAAAAGTTAGGCCTAATTTACTTCCATTTACCTCAATAGTTAACCCAATATTACATGTATGAGTTTTGAGAAGATGCCGGTTTTACGTAATCCATCTATAATACATTTCATTGGTGTTACGCAGTCCTACAAAACAGTACATCTCCAGACCTTCCCCAATGTACTTAATACTACAGGTTAGTGCTTTTTCAAGCTAATACAAGGGTGGTGTGTTGGCCTCCACTGGAAAGTAAATAGGAATTAGCGTTAAACGCTACTTTCGGAACTGAAGGTCTAATATTTTTAACATCTAAAATAAAATAGCCCTAGAAGTTTCTTTCCCCAACTTGAGTTCCCCATCGACGAAATGTTTCTTTATTGTTTGCAAGCTCTCCCATTTTCAGAATTCCAGATGCGGTTTAGATGGCACAAAGAGAATTTATCTTTATTCCCTTTAGAAAGTCGGATTCGGTTTAGATGGAATAAACGGAATTCATTTTAAGTCCGCCCATGGAGAGGACATGTGTTTAGATCTTTTCGTCAAGCTTGATCTTGGGGGTCAAGGGCTCTGTTCATGCTGAGGAATGTCCTCTCGAAACAGGGATATCTTCCCTTTACGCAGCGGGTTAAGGGATAATGGGCTTCGCTAAATCCAAATATGGGTAAGGGATAACAAATGTCCTCTACTAATTACCCTTTAAACTACAATGACATCGCCTTCTCATCCACCACCAAGGGTTCGTCCCTGATTCCAAGTAAATACTAGGAAGGAATATGCCTTTGCAATTTTCATTTCGGATTACTTATTCATTCACGTAAGCTAGTCCGGAGGATTTTTGTTCTTGAGATGTTCATAGAAATTTGGTTTCACCAGAGCAACGACTGGGGTACCTTCCGTCGTAAACAGCCCTTAGATTCCCGGTTTGTTTGGGTTCAAGTTAAAAGCAGTTGGCCCCATGAAGGCATAAAGTGGGCGTGCTCAACGCAACGATGGGCCATTAAGTGATAAAAAGTGACTTGTGTAATGGCTACCCAACCAAATCATGCGATAGTGAACAAAATCGTTTGCTGAATGGATCACTTGATAGAGTAAAATGTCATCTGTATACGTAGTGTTAACTAGTGTGCTCAAATTACTCGCCAACATTTGCCATCCTAATTTGATCTATTTTTCATGATATTATGCATAGCTGTGTGGATGCTCTTGTCTTTAGGTACCGTAGAATTTGTTTAAGGCCGAATACATCTATTTAAAGCTCCATGTGTCATCTTGATTTTAACGAATTGGCTAAGCTTCTCTATGCACTTTTTGACAATAATGATGAGAGTGCAGTCATCATATTTACACAGACAAAGAAAAATGGAAGAAAACTCATCTACAAATTAGCGAGGTAAAGCCCAAATTTCTTGGGAAGGTATATTGCCTCTCCTCTCTCTCCATTTTCCCTCCTGGGTATGTTGTCCCCTGACCCTTCGTGTGAGGGGAAAGGTGTCTGAGTGTATGTAGCTTCCATCTTTTTTAGTACCGTAAGATTTGAATTCTGTTATCTCAGCCTAAGAGTTTTATACATTGAAGCTTGAGTCAAATTTATTGATACGAGATTATCCAAAAACTATGTATTTCAGACAGTTGGAGACGATGAACTGACAACAAAGATGTGCAGGAACGCACGAGACTAGCATGTCCTGTTTAATCCTATAAATTGAATTCAATTGAATTCCCTTAGGTAGTGTTTGGTTGGTGGAATTATTAAGAGGAATTAGAAATATATGTTAATGGAATAAGAGGAATTGAGTGGTTTAAGTGTTTGGCTTAGTTTGATGTTTTGTCAAGGAATTAGATAGTTTTATTTCACCTTGGTGTTTGTTTGGTGGAATAAAGGAGGAAAAGTTAGTTGAAAAAGAGGTTATGGATAGATTTGCCCTTGTGTTAAGTTAATAACTTAGTTGGTTTTTTTATAATAATTAGTGAAGTGTTTTGATGCCATAAAGTACATTAATTCTGTCGCAAATTTGGAAACTATGAATTTATTTATTTAAAAGGTTGAGAAAGTCCGTATGTTTTTACTCCTATATATATATATTTATATTTATATTTATATTTATATTTTTAGTTTCATTTCAACGACAATGACAATATGGTAATGAAATTTTCATTAACCTGCTCATACATGTCTTACAATAAAAAAATATGATTTAGAAAAGATTGGTGAATATAATTGCACTTGAAACATACACGTATCGTATACAAAAATAAGGTTAATAGTGATTTCATCATGTAATGGACTAAATTCTCCAAGTCATAGGATATAAACAACTCTATAGTGTAAGAAATAATTTTCTTTATATTTGAATATGATGAATTGACAAATTATATTTTATGTTCTTGATTGAAAGCATCCACAACTTGAAACTGTAATATGTAATCTGCTCTTCACTCCATATAAAGATTGTGGCCACACGACATATTTCCATGTAAATTTCATCCATTCCATTGCATCATGTTGTTAAGTCCATGCTCAATGACTTAAAGCAGCTACTCCACCTCAGCAACAATGCCTAGTAAGATGGAGATATCATTAAATCCTTGACCTATTTAAGGACACAACGAAAGTACTAATGTGATGAGAGTAGTAACAGGTATAGCTTTATTTTCACTCTTTCATATTCAGTTAGCTTGTATGAACCATGATATAAGAAGTCTCACTTTTCCAAAATACTGTAAATTTGCATGCAATTTAAGCTTCCATTTGGTGGTTTGTAAATTAGATTAAAGTAAATATTACAACCAAATTAACGAGACATGTAGAAAGGAACAAAAGCTGTTAACAATTATAAAACACTAACAATTTTAAGAAAGTGACAAGAAGTTTGTGCCCTTTGCATTGGAATTTCGTTTTTGTTTTATTTTTGGCTCAAGTTACTCGAAATGTAAATGTCACCACATATCATTGGGCGGAAACCATCTATTTCCCCTCGGCTTTCTGTTCCATGGGATTGCTATGTTACAACCATCGAAGCCATGGTAACAGTAAAGTGCAATTGGTAAAGGGTAGATTCCCTTACCTTTATGTTGCATGTGGTTGCTGCATTGCAGCCATCTGTGCCATGCATAAACATAAGGTAGGGTGGTGTACCCCTTTACTTAATGACCAAGCTAACACATGAAAAGATCATGTAAAAGCATCACCCTCAATTTTGGTAAAGCATTTTTTGGGAGCTTTCATCATAGCCAATGTAGGAGAAAATGATGCCTTACTGTTTCTTGGAATGATTTTGTTAGTGGAAAAGTGATATAACAAGGTATATATATAAGCAACAATACAAGTAATTGTAAAGTATGTAACAAAAACAAAGGAGAAAACATGTAAAGTAGATAATTTGATGGGCATGGTACTTAACAAGTACCACATATCAAAAAATCAAGAATAGTATGTACTAGCAAACTAACAAGATAGGAGTCAACATTGCAAAGGGTTTAAGGAATAGTTCTAGATTTACTACTTATTACAACACTAGCGGGGGTCTGCACTGAAGTTATTAAAACATTAAAATGAGTGACGACATCAACAGGAAACATAGTATACTACATCCTTAAGTTATTAAAATCATTGACCACTTCGGAATAGCGTTCCTCAACACTACGAACGACCATTTCGATCTCAACGTCTGCTATCCTCTATTGTAAATCTGCATTCTTTGCTTCAGCTGCCTGTAATTCCAATTGAAGCTTATCCATCTCCTCATTCATCGCTTCAATCTCATGCTCCAACCCCGCGTTGTGATCCAATAGCCAGTCGACATGATCATCACTGTCATCCCTCCTCATCATACTTTGAACGAGTTTCCTCTTTATCTTACCAACCAAAGCGACCAAGAAGGTCAGCTCCGCTGTCATTGATTGAGGTGCCAATACGTGTAGCTCCGCAGCTATCTTGTACCCACATCTCTGGTGATAGTCTCATTATACTCATGAATTAAATGGCAAAAGATTGTATGTAATGTATAATATATGATACTCACTTCGTCTCCTAAAGGACATACTTAGAATAACCTCTGCAATACTGTCTCCCCACGTCCATTGTCTTGTAGCAATACAAGATCACATAGATCAGGACATGCACATTTTCGCCCATGAGACTAAAGTGGACTACATCGCGGTACAACTTCCATCCCTGCATAGTTATGCCCAAAGAATCTACGAAATGATTTCCCATTTGTGACATGTTCTGTTTGTTCAATTATATGTCATGCATTTATTCAAAATGGTCAACCAAACAAGACTTCATTAGGAAAAACTCAAACAAATAATGTTTTGGTAAAGTGATTAAAAGAGGCAAACATACAATAAGTTCGAAGTAGTTGTAATGGTTAACTTCGGTTAATGTCCTCTTCATCTCCTACTCGTATAATTTGCCCATAAATTGCTTGCAATTTGGTCACGCACAACTTCGCCCGCCCTGACATCATATTCGTCGACCTTACCGTCCAGATCATCGTCGTCAATGTCATTGTGCTCCTCAAATGTCCTATGAAACTCTAGATCGTCTAGTTCATAACGTCTCAAGAAGTTATGAATGATACAAGTAGTTATGACCATTCAACTCTACACCTTGATGCTATAGAATGGCCTCTGATCTAGCAAGCGAAAGCGTGACTTCAAAGCACCAAACGTACGCTCCACAATGTTTCTTAGGTGCACATGACGGTGGTTGTAAATCTCCTTTGTGTTTTGATATACCCTTCCCCTATATTCGTTCAAGTGGTAAGACAAACCGTGGTATGGAGCTAGGAATCTATCAGTGTTAGCAAAACCTAGATCAGCCAAATATCACTTCTCCTATGGCACACGAAATTTGCCAGACTGTAAGGTCCAATTCAATATATGCATATTTCCCGCTGAACCCTCAAAACCAGTTACAACGTTGACGAACTCCATGTTGAAGTTCGCAGCTGCTAGTACATTCTGGCTCGTTCGACCTTTCCTGCGTCGATATCTACAAGCCTGGTCGGTTGGTACAGTTGCACGTACATGATAGACATCAATTGCTCCAACGCAATCCTTGTAGAAATAAGGATGTTGTCATTTCATTAAAATGCTATCCATGAACTGAACGAGTTATGAAGATAAATTACACTGAAAAGAATTACCTTAAAATAGGGGTAGTACTTTGAATTATCCCCTATGTCCTCAGGTGTAGGTGCATCAGCTCGAGAGGTTCTTAGGAAAAGCTTCCTCAATTTTAGGATTTCTCTCAACACATGATTAACGTATCAACTCATTGTCTCTCCGGAATGTTGAAATTGCTCCATCAAATGGCGATTTGATCCTTCGTAAGACATAACTGATAGGAAAATTGCTAGTTGCTCTTCAACCGTGGTGTTCCTTGTGTCCCTCAAGTTCGTTCTACTCTTTAGAAGATTAACAGAATCTATGAATGGTCTTTGTCTAATTCGAAACTCATCCTTTGGTCTATCGTAGTGACCACCCAACATGTGGTGCACCCATGTGTGTCCTGACATGGGTGCAGTATTACATGGAACTCGTTGTCGAATCGCAAGTTGGGCCATCACTAAGATGGGCACCACCATATCCACAAGAGCCATATCTTTTTCTTCACTTGAGTGGTACTCAGAATTTAAGCTTGAGCTAGAGCTAATTGAGCTATCAGAGGTGGTAATTTCTGATTCCGAAATATCAGAGTTAGACATACCTGAAATAGGGGACTTTGATCATAAGTGATATGGATGGGTTGTGGAGGGAAGTTAAGAAGTTAACTGATTGCAATTACACAGGAGAGTTGAAAACTGCTACAATTCTACGAAAACCAATGAACAAGTATAATATAGAAAGGAATGAAATGTTCAGTACAATCCATCAAGGTCATGTTTGCAGAAAAATGCCAATAATAAACTAGTACAATGCACGAATGGTTGGAAAACTACTTAAGAACAGTCTCCAACCGATTTATAAAGTTATTGGGCTTGCCAACGACATTTCTAAAAATTGTACGATTTCGACTCCATCGAAATACTGGGCCAGTCTAATTGTGTTTTCACCTGAGATTGTAGGAACTCTCTTCGTGACCATTGCAAGGCACTGACTAATCTTGTCAGCCTTGTTAGTTTTTTTCGGCTGGGATCTTATATGGGTGAGATCCTTCAAGAAAAAACTTATTTGTGTTATTCCTTCCGATATTTGGGCATTTGGATGGCCATTACTTGTTCGTCGTTTCTTACCTCCACTTGAAGAACTTTCTCCATTGCCTCTTTTCCCTTTTCCCACACTTGGCGAGTGCATGAGTGGGGTTTGTGTGAGACTTTTTCGAGCTTGGTCAGGGCCTTGAAAGGGGTGCGAGGAGGAAGCAGATGCGTATGCACCGACATTGTCCTGCGACATCATAGGGATTGAAGGATGACCACTATTAGTCTCAACATATGGGGGTTGACCGGAGGAAAGTAGCTGCTCGAACATAAAATGATTGTCATGTAGATCAAATTCAGCCACTTGACCCGTTGGATCCACAAAGTATGATTGTTGCGAGTAAATGGTGGGGATTGTATCCATTGATTGATGAATTGACGGTGCAGGAGTCTCAGTTTGCGTTTGGGGCACATCCTCATCTGATGACTCCGACAATCTTTGAGAGCACATTGCATGTTCTCTAGTAGCGATGTCCTTTCCGACTATGATGTTTATCTCATCATAGTATGGAAATGCAACGCCTCTCAATTTCTGTAGTTTTAGTGGTAGTTGAGACAAGAAAAAAACTTGTATCAATGAGAAATTGTAGATGGCTTTGGGAATTGACACTGGGAATGCAAGGATGGTTGAAAGAAAGGTTGTACCTCCCCCCAAACAGATAAAGAAGGTGCAACAGGACACTTGGTAATAGGAGACGGTGGTAGCTTTGAAAGTTCTTCTTCAAAGTCTTCTATGATGATTATAACCTAAGTGCGTCTCGTGTTCAAACTTAGCTACAATCTCATCCCATGCATGTTTAGTAAAGGATCCTCCTTCCCAATGGCCCCAATTATGGTGGTCTAGCACAATTCTTATAAGCTTCCAATCTTGTTCTGGAGTCCACTTCTTAGCTCTTCTAGACCTCAACCTAGTAGAGTCAAATTCTTCCATAATTGGAGGTGGATTTTTGTTCGTCCGACTCATCCTACAATTAGTTCAGATCTTAGAGTTATCACCAATTAGTTCATCCGAGTCATCCTACAATTAGTTCAGGTTTGAAAGTTTCCTTTATTTTACTAGGAGTCTAATCCAAACTCGCCTGGGAACCTAAACAAGTCGTTAGGTTGACGTTGACTCAAGTCCCACCATACATTTCATAACCAAATCATTTCAAAACCACATACAATGGATATTCATAACTGAATGCTTTCTTTAACTGAAAGCCTTAAAAATCATTGTAAGTGTTGAAAATGAAAGATAAGGACTTTAAGATCATATTGACTTATAAAAATCAGATCTTATATTGAAATAAGAATCAAAACACATTTTCAACTGTGGAAGTCAAAGAATAACCTTATACTGTAAGTTCATATTCAGAGAATAACCTTTCTTTGCCATGTTGACAGAATGCTTACATGCATCTAAAGGTTGGTTGCTTTCAAAACTGGAAAAATTATGGTGTCTTGTGTAAGAATACTTGATTAATTTATGCAATTATCAGAAAAGAATAATATTCAATTATCGTTGACAGATTATGCCACATTCTTATTGGTTAGAAACATTGTTATTGACATTGTGGCCAACAAGTGAAAGTGTTTAGGATCTGCATACATGTGTTTTCTTCCAAAATACCTTATTGATAACAAGCTCAAAAAGCCTTATCAAAAATGAAGCAGCTCTAAAAGGGGAAATTGGTCATGCTACCATATGGTTGGATCAATCCACGTGAGAATTACTGAAATAAGAAGCATTTTAGCATGTATCGCAAATACCAGTTAACAAATCGAAGTACTTGGGGGAAGCATATGTGACGAAGTCATGCTCTGCCATTGAGTTACTGATCTAGGTCCTAGTATCTTCAATCTATGTGAATTTCCTCCAAAATGTTTTTTCTTTTTCTTTTTGAGAAGATGAGGAGTGCTATTGAAAACGATAGCAGACCGGGGTTCATTTATTCATATGTAAAAAGAGCCATTACATAGAGTCACACTACTCTTTAACATGCACCTAACACTTCCTTGCAATAGCTTATACATTAATAGAGCCCCCTCTAAAAAGATGCTCATTACGAGCATGCCAAACACACCACATAACAACCACCATCTTCATCTGTTGGCTCCTCGTCATCAAAATTTTCCTCCAAAGGTCATCCCACATGGGTAGAGGCTCCCCACATACTCCTCTCCAAATCTAGTCCATCACCAAGAAAGAAGTGAAGAGGTGCATCCTGTTGTCCGTGTCAAAATCACACAGTGGATAGTTCTGTGGTGGAGCACCCATCCTCCGACTTCTTAGTTCACCAGTTATAAGCCCATCCCTCCTACGAAGCCAGAGGAAGATTTCAAGCTTGAGTGGAATTTTCATTTTCCACATCTTGGCACAATCAGTGTCTGCAAAAGTGGGAGCATTAGCTGTGACCTCCATCAGCCTCCTATAAGCCTTGGTAGAGTTGAACAAACCATGTTTCCAGCGATAACCATCCTCCCCTTCAACCGGCTAGAAAGCAATCAGATCAGCAAGTAGCTGTGCCTGCTTAGTCTGGGATCTTTCCCCCTCGCACGTGCCAGCTACATCAAGAACCTACTTGCCATTCACCTCATCCCAATCTTCTCTGACTGACGCCCTGCTATCCACTGTTGCAGCGAAGACCCTTGGATATGCCTCACTCAGCTTGCCCAAATTAGACCACACATCATCCCAGAATGCAAAGCTCCTGCCATCACCCAATTTAGGCACAAACTCTAACCAGTGGTCTTGGATTGCCCTCCTCATTGACTGCTAAAAGGGAGAGGGTCGGCTAGGGGCTTTACTCCACATCTGCACCTGTGTAGGACCAAACGAGTCTTTGATTAATTGGGACCACATCTTGCCATCTTCCACTGTTAACTTAACTACCCACTTCAAGAGCAAAGCATCGTTGAACTCTTTCAAAGACCGAATGCCCATTCCTCCCTTTGACCGAGGTCTACATAGGTGTTGCCACTTCACCGGATGTAGGAACCTGCCTACCGACTTTGCTCCCTTCCAGAAGAAGCGCTTTCTCATCATATCTAGCCTCTTCCAAACAAACTTCGGTGGTCTGAATATTGAGAAAAAAAGATCGAAATTGATGTGATGATCGAGTTTAGCAAGATCAGCCGTCCACCCTTAGATAAAAACTTGCTACTCCATGATTCCAGTTTGGCAGTTACCTAAAAAGAGATGCCCAATCACTCTTCTTCATCTTCTTATCTGTCAAAGGTAAGCCCAAGTATCTCACCGGGAGTGTAGTAGATGACGTATGCAAGATGGTTGAAATTGCTTCACACTCCCTATCAGTCATACCAAAGCAAATCAAAGATGATTTAGCTCCATTTAGCCGCAAACCCAAAATCTCTCCAAATATATTAATCATAGTAGATAGAGACACTGCCTCATTGAGCCCACCTTACACAAAAAAAACCGTGTCATCGACGTACTGTAGTATCGATGCAAGAGCTCTAGAATTTGATAGCGAATATCCCCTGACCAAGCTCGCCTCTGCCATCTTAAACCTGAACTGCGCAATGGTATCCACTGCCAAATTAAAGATAAGCGGTGCCAGCGGGCAGCCCTACCGCACCCCCACACTGCAGCTGGATCCACTCTCCACAAGGCTTCCCGTTTACAAGAGGAGAAAAGGAGGATGTGACAATACACCTCTTCATCCATTGAAT
The DNA here is from genome assembly GCA_037157565.1 of Thalassia testudinum. Taxonomy (NCBI): domain Eukaryota; kingdom Viridiplantae; phylum Streptophyta; class Magnoliopsida; order Alismatales; family Hydrocharitaceae; genus Thalassia; species Thalassia testudinum. Next base: position 62,042,705 of record JAZHRO010000022.1, on the reverse strand, counting down.
CCACTAGGGAGGGAATCCCCTCCTCTTAAAAATCTCCCATAGATATGGCCACTCTATCGAATCGTATGCTCTACTGAAATCAACCTTCCACATGAATGCTCTGCTCTTTCTCCTCTTCCAACCAGAGATCACCTCTTGTGCCACAATGAAAGACTCTTGTAAGGATCTATTAGGGAGAAAAGCTGCTTACACCGGACTAATTAGGTTGGTCAGGACACCCTTCAATCTATTTGCCAATATTTTACCAATGATGAGGTAGATTGAGTTCGAAAGCGCAATGGGCCTGAAGTTAGCCAGTGTCTCTACCCCAATGCACTTTGGTAATAGAAAAAAATAAGATTTGCTTATTCTCTCCATGCTTGAGTTGCCCCTTTGGAACTCTTTAATAACCTCCATCACACCCCCTTTGACCAATGGCCAAAATTCCTTGTAAAAAAATACCTGGAATCCATCTGGACCCGGAGAACCCTCTGCATTCAACCCATCCATGGCCTCCACCACCTCCTGCTCTGAAATTGTCTCAATCAGCTTTGCAGCTGCCATGCTTCCCACCCGGGGGAAGTCTGAAGTTGTCATTCTCCAATCCCCTCTCCCTCTTGATCTCGATGCTTCCTTGAAATGACTAGCCATCTCCCTTCTAATCTCATCAGAGGATGTAAGCATCGAGTCCCCTCTCTTCAAAGAAGAGATGAAATTCACTCTCCTTCTAGCGCTTGCTACCAAATGAAAAACCCTCGTGTTTGCATCCCCCTCCTTCAACCATAATTGTCTAGACTTTTCACGCCAGTCCACTTCCCTAATCTGGTCCTTAACTTGAATCACCCCCTGCCAATGCTTCCTCTGTCCCTCCTCATCCATAGCCAACCGCTTCCCATTCTCCTTTTCATCTAGAAAACACACCATTGACATAGCTTCAAACCTCCTTTGATCTCTGACGATCTGAACTGTTCGCCTATACTCTCTCGACATCACTCTCAAATCTTTCAGTTTCATAGCCAAGTGATAAGTGGCTGATCCTTCCACCTTCTTATGCACCCACCAGCTGCCAACCATCTCTTCGAAGTCTTCTCCCTCAGCCAAGACTTCCTAAATTTAAAATAGGTGCCCACATGGGACTCCTCCCCACTGTCCTAGAGTAGTGGAGTGTGGTCCAAGAAAGGGCGAGCCAACCCCATGACCGACGAGCGCTGATATCGCTCTAACATCTCCACACTCCCAAAGAACTTGTCCAACTTAGAGACCAATCCATTACCCCCACGCCATGTGAACTCAGTCCCCGTTGAAGGATATTTGTTAAGACCCACCTCTGATACCACTAACTGAAAGCCAAGTGAAGACCTGTCCACCCTTCTGTTGACGAGGCGAAATCGTGTTTTAAAAATTATTATGTTGTAGGATAGATGAAATCGCCACGAAAACAAATAAGAATTTATAACTAAAAAATCAAAGTATCCGAGGTCGAACACAGGGAGCAATTGGGTATTTCAAAACTTAAGAACACAACTTTCAATAAAAAGCAATAACTAATTCAACCAAAATTGAAGAGTAATGTTATGGAGAAATAATGCTAAAAAAGAATTGGACGTCTGATATTTTATCAGACGTCTTAAAAATTCTGACTACAGTGCTTTGAATTGTTGTCCTTCTATGTCTTCTCTCTCTCTCTTCTTTTGCTTTGCTCTGCAGCTATGCTTCTTTTGGCTTCTTCTTCTTCCTTTCTTCTTTGTCTTTTTGCGGCTAAGTCCTGCTTTTCTCCTTCTCCAGCTACCTTCTTCCTCTGCTTGGCTGCTCCTCTGCTACAGTGCCTTTCTTGGCTTCTTTCTTTCTTTCACTCCTTTTTCCTTTTCTTCTCTTTGCTGGGCCTCTTCCTTCCTCAGCTCCTCTTCTTCTTCTTCCCTGCACAGCACCACACAGCAAAACCTATCCTCTACCCTCCCTGCGTCTCTCTCTCTCTCTATTTCTCTCTTCGGTACGCTCTCCCAGAGCAGGGTAATCGGGTCGGGTGCGTGCCCGGGTCCAGGCGCACTGGCGTGGGTGTGATGCGCGAGGAGTGCTAGGCTTAGGTAAACCGGTCCGGTGCCAGGTCTGCGGGGGCAGGTCGCGGACGAGGTGTGGGCAAGTGAGGGTGAGGGACCTCACCCCTGTGTACTCGAGGCAAACAGCACAAATAACAAAATCAATTTAAACTACGTACCTCACTCTTGCGTTTTCGAGGTGGGACTAAAAGTCCCACCTGCTTCTGCTGGCACCTGCAGGAGGATATCTTCATGCAATTGAAGTAGCTGAAGGTCTCGCAGCGACTGCTCTTAGGCTGGATTCGCTGGCACACTCAACCCGCGCAGCCTGGGGTCTTGAAACTGGGAGCGTGTGGCCTGGAGCTCAGAAGCAAGCAAGCTTGTATGCTTGTTAATGGCGAACAGGGGCTCTACCCTGCACGGCACAAGAATAGCCTTGCAGCTCTATCAAACAACAGGAAAACCTTCGCCGTATCACGGCGAAGGTGAGGTAGGGGTTGGCATGGCTCAGAACGGCCTAGGCGTGCGTGCCTAGGTCGGACTGTGACCGTGTGAGTGGGTTTGTTCGGTGGAAGTGTGGAGCGTGTGTGGCGGTCAATAGAGAAGGGGAAGATGGACAGTCGACGGAGGCGAAGCTTGTGAGGTGGTTGGCGAGGCGTGTGGATGTGTGGAGTGATGGATGCGCCTCACCGGAGGTCAGCCAGAGATGAGGCAGATGAGGGTGGACCGTGGCAGTCGAGGGGTGGTTTGTGAAATAAGAGGGAAAATAAAGAGTAGGAGAAGAGGAACTTATCTGAGGTGATTGGAGAGAAGGGGAGGTAGAGGAGACGAACGGCGCGTATGTGTCGTTGTCGGAGAAGATGACCCTGAGGTGGAGATAACGGCGACGAGGAGGAGGTCAGAGGGGCGTGCATTGGTGCGGCGTAATGTGGAGGAACGAGGCGAAGCGAACCCTGCCACTGGTATGGTGGCAGAGCGACGAGAGGAGGGAGGGAGAGTTGCCGGAGCTTGCGGGCTACTTGGAAGGAGAGGGGAAAGAGGAATTCTGGGGGATTCTTCGGCCATGTCAAGCTTGGGTGATTCGCAGAGGATCAGGGATACTTTTATAGTCGCTGGCCGAGCTTCTGGTGCTTGGAGGGCAAGCCTTCCAGCGCAAACTCCTCCTCGGAGAAGGAAGGTGGTTAGGATACCCAAATCTCTCGAGCGTTCGCATGAGAGATTGGGCGTAAATTTGATCTGGAGATCGCGTTCAATCGATGGAGAAATCCTTAGAGAATCTCCCTTCCAAATCTGGGAGGAGATCTCTGAGGATTCGAGGAGATATCAGCCTTGAATCCTCGCCGGAGTGGGATTCCTCCACTGTAATGGAAGAGGGACCTGAATGCAAGGGTGGCGAGGAAGATAGGGGGCTCTACGCAAGGGTTTTTTCAAAAGTTAGGGGCCAGAATGTAATTGGGTGGACCATTTCGCAAAGTAGGTCAAGATGACCTTCCCTTAGGCCCAAATTTTGGTATAAACCTAATTTGGACCTAAGGAATCTAATGGTGAAGTTGGATTTTAGGTTTGACCACGTTTGATTGGATATTTTGCATAAAAATCCAAATTAGGTTAAATACTGAGCTAAGACCCCAATCTAGGTCAAAATAGGTTCCAAAGGCCAAATTGAAGGTTCTAAACCCTAAGGGATATTTTTCCATGAATTTTAGAGGGTTTAGTTGATTTTTATTTTGGCCAGAACCTTATTGAATTAGGCGGGTCTGTTTTAGGGTTATAGAATGTCATTTAATTCTTGGATTACACAATAACTCATTTCTAACTAAACCAACTCACTTTTTATCTTATTCAGACCACTTGACCTATGTTATGCCTCTGAGAAATCCTATTTATGCCCTTTCGTTCATGTTTCCTTTTCAGAACAGTAAACCCTTGACTTAGGTCTTCCTTTAGGTTATGCAGGAGCTTTTGTTTACTTTCTCAAGTCAAAATGAGCTAGTTAGGGCTCATGATGAGGCTCTCATCACCTTCCATTCCGTCGATCATTCATGGATAAAACACTGTTGAAATCCTTGCCTACAAGCCAAGGGATCCCATTTGTATTACTCGCCATCCCACGCAGCTCCTACCAGAGTTCAGATCTCAAATTATCTACATAAGGACCATACACGCATGAAAGAATCAGCTCCTGCGCATCCCCAATTGCCTGAAATTTGCAAGAGATCACAAATTTACCCCTCAAAACCTCTTGCAAAGTCAAACTTGACTTCTTCCACCACACAGCCAGCCCTTCTGCCCTTCCAATCGTATTCACAGCTCTAAAATCAGCTTGCCCCCCTGTAGCAACAACTGCCAGAGAGAATCCTCTTCATCTTCTATATGGGTCTCCTGTAACAAGGCGCAATCCACCTCCCATTCACGAAGATATCTAGCCAACGACGCCCTCCGCATTCTATCACGCAACCCACACACATTCGAAGTGAGCACCTTCATCCCCCGAATTTCGAGGTCCCCTACTGCCCCCCAGTCCTCTTCTCAACCTTTAGAATGTATGCTACCTTCTCTTCACTGTATGTTTGGCCACCACCAGCACTCCTTCCCCTCAATTTATATGGCGAGCGCACATACTTCCCCCTTGATGAAGAACCCACCCCATAGCTCGGCTATCAAGATTCTGTGGAGTAGCTTCTCGGGTCTCTTGTTGCCTCTGTGCATCAGAATTCACAACTACAAGCTCCCTTCCCTCACTGTCATCCTGCACCAACGCAACCTCAGAGAGTGGTTGGTCCGGCCCCCTCATCTCCTTCATTTTAGCATCCGACACTTCCGAGCTCCTTCCTCTTTTTTGCCTCTTGTCTGCTAAAACTCCTGGCTCTATCCCCATGGGGATCAGTCTGGGTCTCCATCGCCTCAACCTGCACATCTGGGATTGCCTCTTGCACAATATCCTCGCGACAGAAGGCCAATTTCAGCCGGAGGAGCCAGGAACTCCCCCCACACCTAAGGATAACTTTATCCTGGATTGGACCCCCCCTTGTCACCTTCACCTCAACCTTAATTGATCTCCCATCTCCCTCACACAGGCCAACCATGGCACTCTCCTCCATGGTCGCGAAGTTGGCAATCACTCCAGCTACCACCCCCTTTGTCCTTAAATGCAACGATAGTCCCTAGAACTCCATGACCCCCCTTCTAGTCTCGGCCCTCTGTGGAGGATGATCACGAAGAGCTCCATCAAAAGGAGGCACCGGTCTCCATATCACCGTCACCCCATCGAAGCTCGACGTATGGAAACGTAGTCCTTCCACATCCAACATGCCCAAATCAAAAAGCACAAACCTTGCCCTCCCCAAGTGGGCCACCTTCCACCCCTCAGATGAAAGTGAAAGAGACCTTACTAGATTTTGGAACTTCTCATAGGCATAGGTGCTAATCATAATTTCACCGATAAGCGCCCCCCTGATCGCCATCTCCGCTGCCCTGGTCTCATCGGATTGAGGCACTTCCACATCATACACCTGCCCCAACCCCTCCAGTGGTGGTGGTGATGGTGGCGGCGGCATCTCATTTACTCCCTAAACCCTATCTCGCCCACCATCATGCTGAGTCTCCCTCCCCTTTGCTCTACATTCATTCCTCTTATGTCCCCACCACCCACACGCTAAGCAGAGGGTCGGCGACCTGCACACTGCCGCCATATGTCCTCTCCTTCTACAGCGATAACACAAAACATCCGCATTCCCTCCGCACGTTCGCCTCCACATCTCACCAACCCTTTGAGCCGCCCATGGTGGTGCCCAAGCCTCCTCCATCCTCTCCCTCTGACGTCGTCTCCTAGACCTCCAAACCCTCCAGCCGTCGTCCACCTCCCAAATCCTAGCTTCAACTCTCCTCTCCATCCTTTCCACTCCGTATCGTCTATAATTTCCTCAAAAATGTAAGTCAACAACAAGATGTATTTTTAAGTTTTATCAAATGATTTATCTCAGTTCCTTTCATTATAAAGGAATAGCAAGCCACTCAAACCTTCCTAGTAGATTTATCTCTAGATGGAGTGGTGTCAACGTAGTATGGTTTAGAATTAGTCAAACAACCATCCAAACTTGGCAGGAAAAGAAAGTAAAGAGAAACATGGTGAGAGTTCACGAGAGCAAAAAACTTCAATACATCCCCTGCACAACAAAGAGATGTCTATATTGAGGAATTCAAGGACTCCATAGTTAGAGTAAGGTGTAGCGATAAACAGGATTCATTTACCAACAATAATGCTCACTTCCCCTTCGATTTTCATGGTACTTCACCACTTCCACCAGGAGTATTCAGTGTTTCTGGAATCCTTTCCTCCTCCAATCACTGATATTTAGATGGTGAGCCATTTTGCCTGAAGTTAACCGACTTCCACATCTTCATGAAGCATATATTGGAAGTTCTATTTTTCTGAATATAGATGGAGTTCATCCTTATTTCATTAAGATGCTTGCAAGAACTAATAAAGCCAATGAGGCATCAGTCAGAGTTATTTCATTAAGATGCTTAGTTTCAACTATTGTGGTTACTGTTGCTAACAAAATATATCTCAAAGTTGATCTAAAATTCAAAACATTGTTCAAATCATTCCATTGTATTTTAAAATCATCAAAAATCATCTTCAAACATTGATTAGGTCATCAAAATAGCATTGTGTTCAGTGATATGTCCAAGAACTCTGCACGCTATCAACTAGTGTTTAGTGATAGGTCTAGATAAGGATAAAACCATTCCAACCAACTGATGGAAATAAAAACCCTGATATTAACTTCCTGCATATATCAGTATCACCTCATTGAGGTATGCCAAATAAAATTAAGGAACCACTAAAATGACCTCATAAAATTAATGCATCACCAAGGACAGGGAATGTGAAAACAACATAAATAATGTCATAAATTGGAGGTGTAGTTTAATATCAGTTTCCAAATCATGAATGGCAAAGATGGGTGGGATAGGCATGAACTAAAACGATGAGTGATATTACTAATAAGGTTATATGTCAACTTGGAACATAAGCAAGATGATATTACTGATAAGCTTGGGAATAAAAAAAGAGTTACATATCATATTACTGATGGAACAAGAACAATCAACCAAAATAGTTAACAATTGAAAGCCATTTTTATCCTAAAAGGGAATGGCTGAAGTAAAGAAAATTTAAGCATCATCAAATTACCTAACCACCATCAACACTTGTGTAAGAAAACAGTGCCCATACATGTTGGATGAAACCAAATATGTGGGGAAGATGAGCAATGCCCAACCTACTAACTAATTGGATAAATATATAACTTGATTACAATGACATACTTGCTAACAATGAACTCCCCAAGCCTAATGTGCCTTGACCTCAACTCCCCCAATTTTCACACCTCCTTGGGCCACCTGTGTCTCTTAACTACTATGAAAAAAATATGAAGTTGGGAACAACAACACACCAACAACCACCAATACCATGACTTTGAAAAGAAATCAGAATGGATAGAAATACCCTCTTCTTCTTCCTCCTTGATCAGTAAGTCAAGAACAACCCATAGAATGGCTAAGAGCAACCACTCAAGGACCTTATATTGACATTGCCTCCTCACACCTCTCCTTATCTCACACCACTTTGATTCACTGATCCCTCCACAACACAAGGACTTGGGACTCACATACCTCATCTTCGATAGGAGGACTCACTGAAAAGGTGGGACTACACACACACTTCACACACCATATAAATTGGCTTTGAACAATAGGCACAACATGGGCTTCCAAGTACACACTTATAATTGCAGCGTTGGGAAATTAATACTCACTAAAAACGACTTTGGGACTCACATTTCAAACACAGTTGGGAATGCAAAGGTCTATTTAAAACAATGCCATGTTGGAATCACAACAACACCAATTGCACACAGGCAGCAATATCAACCACCCAATGACATAGAGTCAATGCTTCATTTAAATCGACACAGATGTGAAGGCTTTATGACAGAAAACAGAGCCCTACAATGGGCATCGAAGAGGCAAAAGTTATCGTCACAAGGAAAAGCTTCCTGTTCATGGTAGACCTTAAGCTTTGAACACCATTGGGAAGAGAATAAAGTACCACCGTAGGACAAATGTTCGTGTTTTATGTAGACTTGAAGCACAAGACAGACCATCCAACACTAATAAATGGCAAGACGTAACCAAAATCATGTGCGAACCCATGGAATATCCAAGAATGGAGCTTCGGTGAACCCAAAACCATGTGCAAACTCATGGAAAATCCAAGGGTTTCAAAAATCAAAATCAATAACACGAACTATCACCAGATACCCACAAACAACACCGCGAAAACAAGTAACAAGCAACAAATCGAAACACACTTCAAACTTATCTGGTGTGGTTTCGTCGCTCGATCGAAGGATACGCCAAATTGTTGTCATCTACGCTCGATGTTCTATGTTCATCGATGCATCATTGTTGATTGGACCTTGGGCGGAAGAGGGTGCTCGAGGTCCTGTGGTCGCCAGCTGTTTTTCTCCCTTGGGACGACAGATGGATTAAGGCATAGGTGCGGAAGGGGCAGCGGAATTATGACTGACTTCGAGGAATAAAATTAATTCCTCTAGGGGGTGTGGAATTATTTTGCATCGGAATGGGGGGGGGGGTGGTTCTGGAACTTGTGTATTTCGGGATTATCCTTACCAAACACGGAACCAAGTCCTTAATTCTCCCAACTAAACGCACCCTTACACTGCGTTTGAAAGCGAGTTATCGAGTGGGATAGAGGCTTGCAAGTGGGATAACAATAAGTTAGGGGTTTCTCTAAGAGAGTTTCACAATTCCTCACCCACATCACATCAAAGGCATTTCTTATATCATATCAACATTAGTAATCACTCACATCATAATATATTCACTTACATCAACTTCAATATATATTAAAATATACTTACTCTAGTATTACCATAGCAATCATTACAAATCTTCTGACCAAACACCTCCCACTCCAATTTCACTCCAATCATATCTCGAGATAATCTAAACCCCCTGCTAAACACAACCTTAGGTACCATTGCTGCGTGAGATAACCTCCATTAATCTATGTTTAGTTTTTTGGGTAAACTTATACTAAGATTGGATATGAAATCTTCGACCTTTATATTTTGACACCTTTTGATAACTGGGATAAAGCCACTTATCTATCATCTTTGGTATGAATTATTATTATGTCTTCCCTCACCACACAATAGTTGTCGCACTTTGTTAATTTCACCTAATAAATGACACGTCAATCCATATACATGGCATATTCGATAAGGCATGGAACACGTGACACTTGACACGCAAGGACTCCCACGCTATCCATCTTCATGGAAGCTCGATCCATCTATACACCACGTCGTTCCTCCACCAACGTTTCTCTGTGTGATGCATATTACAGCAATGATATTTGTAGGTTTCACGTTTCATACATCATCCAGTATGCTAATCCTAATCCACTTGAAGTGTCAGATGGAAGAAAAGCGCACAATAAAACTAACTTGGGCTGATTCGCAATAGTCATCATGTCACGAAAATACCTATATTTTTCACTTGTAGGTATATGGCTAGTTGTTAACCAATGAGAAATGATTAAGAATCAATTAGAAGAAAATGGGGAGCTTGGACGTTGAATTAACTTACGGTCCTCCACCAGAGTACTACGAGAAAATCAATTAGTTCAATTGTACAACAAGCTTATGGAAGTTTTGCCCAAGCTCACCCTTAGCCTATGTTTGTATGGAAGAGACGGGGGGGGGGGGGGGGGGGGTGTTGTTGGCTGTGGTGGTGTGTAAGAGAGGGTAAAGGAAAGGGTGATATAGTTATTGCTTGGGTAGAAGGGGAGGGAAGGGAAAGAAAATTGAAATTATATGTTTTGGATACATAAGCTAAGGAAAAGAAAATGTGAGAATATTGATATAATTTTACTAATATAATTTATAGAATATTTCCAATAAAATATATGACATCTATTATAAAGAGAAGTAAAATAACCGGTATGAATGGATGCCCGATGAATCTTTATAGGTAGTTAGAATAGGGAAAACTTTAAATGTCAAGTAAACAGTAAAGTGGTGGTGAGGCCTTATATTTGCAGGCTTTGCTCTCACCTTTTTTTGACATTAAATGATCTTTCGATGAGGAACATCTTTATATTTATGGGATGATTTGACTTATGTGGCTCAAGTTTGTTTTTATTTTTTCCTTAATTACAAGAGTTGGAAGACTTTTCAATTGGTTAAAAGCCTCTTGACTTTGTGCAAGCACAGCTCCTTTCCCTAAGAAGGATATGTTTTTTGTCTTCTTTCTTTTGAAGTATTTTGGGCATTGGCAAGACCTGTGGACCTTTGATGTAGGCGAAGCTGTTCAGACAAGCTTTCTTGACAAGTGAGGGTACTTGTCACCCACTTACCTTTGATCATCGCCATATAAAATACTTAGGATCCATTCCACAAACGCCTCCTCCACAATCCTTTTCAAAAAATAAAAAATACTCCTTCACAATCCTTTTCTTTCATCTCAATGTCTTCGTGACGCCATGTCATACGCACCTTATTCGTCACCACCCTCCAATCAATTAAAAGTTGGAACAAAGGCTGTCTATTGAGCCTGGTGAGCCAAACTTAAGCTTGGACTTAGTGTCAGTTGGGCATGGGTTTGACTTGATTTGATTTCACCCTTCATTGAGTGCTTGATCCCTAATGAACTCAAACTTATTTAACCCTTGATTGGATATAACAAATTCACTAAAAGTATAAGTATTATTGCTTTAGAGATGTAACTAACAAATATTTACAAATAAATTGACATAAAATAATAATAAAAAAAATTTGTCACCTAGAACATTGATGATTAATATAACTTTTTGGATGGATGTTGTTGTCACAGAAGGATAGGGAGGGATGGGTATTCATGGGGTTTTGAAAAAATTACACCTTATAATTTATATTATTAATTTTTAACGTGAATACCTATACTATATGGTATTTGATATACACATGGAAGTAGATTTACATTAGCACTTTTTTCCACGGTCTTGGTCGGAACAAATGCGTTTTAGCATCCCAAAGTCCCAATTAAATCAATTAGCAGCGCTAAAAGTAGTCCTTCCATCCAAAATTGGGCACACTGCCAACTCTCTCCCCACGTCGAGGCACTGCCTAATCCATCGGTACCGTTTTGTTCGAGGTCTCATACTCGGGGACCTCTCTTGTAAATTACCCGAAAAAAAAAGTTTAAAAACGAAGGAGCCGCCGACCGCGAAGGAAGCGGAATGGAATTTTCCTTATTTCCGCTGAGCCCCACCACTCCCGCTCCCATCACAGCACGATGACACCAAAGCAAAGAACGCGGATACTACTGTTGGAAGGAAACCCGCACAAACATCGCACTCCAAAATCTACTACCTGAATTTGTCCATTCTCAAGTAGAAAAGTCTAAGAACGTTTAAATCCTTATCCCTAGATATATACTTAATTACTTCCATACCTCTATATACTTTATAATTACATCAATACCCTTATAAATGTGCATCGTATGACTGTCATATATGTGGTGTTAAATCTCGATCAAATTTAAAATGTTCTTTGGTGATTGTTAGAATTAAAAATTACATCAGTAACTTTATTAATAATTTCACATTACATCAATATTTCTATCTTTTTCTTTTTCTTCTTCTACTTCTTTCTTCTTCCTCCACTCCTCCCCCTTCCTCCTCTCAAGCTTGTATCACATCTCCCATTGAAGGCCACCAGAGTGACAATGATGTCAAGATCATCCCAAGAGGCCACCCTCCTTCCTCCTCCAAAGCCATCGCTATCCCTTCTCCCTCTTCTCTAGTCGTCGCCCCACATCCTCCCTTCTTCCTGCCCCTCCTCGCTGGCCACTGCTATCCCATCTCCACCCTCCTCCCAAGACATTGATCCCCACCTTCCTCCTCCTCTTTTGAAGAGAAAAGAAATTATTTTAAAGGGATTTAGATGTAATTAAGAAACTTTTGAAAGATATCAAATATAAATATCCCAATTTTTTTTAGATTAACTATCAATAATAGTTACTGTCATTTATCGTTAGCCATGGTACTTGGGCATGGATATAAAAATCCCAAAAACCTTTGACACCCCGCCGTGCCTTTCCCCTATAAGAACAAGCCGCCCTGCCTGTCAACCTCTCCGTGTTTGACCATCGGACTCCTCCCTTGAGCTCTGAGAGATGGAAGCGTCCAACGGGATCTGCAGCGGAGGCGTGAGGGACACCTACGGCGAGGATTGCGCCACGGTGGAGCAGCTCGTCACCCCCTGGACCGTTTCCGTGGCAAGGTGCGTAGATCGAGCATTGCTCCGGAGCCATCTGTGCGCTCTTGGTGCCTTTTTTTCTTTTTTTTTTTCTTTCCTTTTGTTCTCTATCGAATTTTCCAGAACGCGAAGTATACTTTGAGTAAATCTGGAACTTGAAGGTAAAGCTGTGGTCGTGTGGGGGAGTAGATCTATGGCTTCGGTACACCTACTCCTGCGGATGCACGTGTTTCACGGAGATTATGGCTTTAGTGGAAAGCATGTTCTTCTATTTCTAGAACTTGCGGGTTTCTGAGACACTAGTTAATCTTGCGTTAAAGTCATTGTATTGGAGAAGTCTACCAGTCAGATGCTGTCTCTCTCTTGTTCTATATATTTTGAGACAACCATTATGAGAGGCTAGTTTACTTGCGGGTTTAAACCCTCAAAAGGAGGGTTAATCTCTGTTTATTTGACTATTTAATCTCTCATCTACTAATCTGGATTTTGCTGTTTTAACATAGATTTATCTGACATCGATACCACTCGAACCTCTGACATCCCTCATATTTCATATTTCTAACGTCACTATCAAGTAAACGGTACAAGGGTTAACATCATAATTTAACATCAATTCAAATAGATACAAACGAATATTAATAATACTTAACAAATAATAAAATTACAAATTAACACTAATTTTACTTTTTTTAACACCACTTTCATAATCCTTCGAATAACCTAACCCTTAATATTTTTGGATCAGTTTTTCCTGATTTTAATAAGATTATAAGTAATCATACCGTGTAAAGAAAAAATATTGACCTGCAAGAATTTGTAGTATTATGTGTTATGCTGCAATGAGTTTTTAGTGCAATTAAAATGACGACAGTAAGACTCTAGCAAGTATCTCATATTTATCTTCTGGTGGGCTGTGGGTTCTGGCGTGACCAAGGTGGGCATCGTGCACCCCTCTTCGAGGGTTGACCAAAGAGTGTACAAATTAACTCTTAAAAGTACCATTACAGCCACTGGGAAAACGAGGATAAAAAAAATTAATTATAGTTACTTATTCAATTTCTTAATATGGATATTCATTGGCTAACAAACTCAATTTTTGCAATAAAATTTTCAAAAACGAAAATCACCAATATTTTTGTTTCAGTTCTTGGAATGTTAGATGTTGAAGAAAAGTAGATACTTGAAAGCGACTTTAGATTTTGTATCAATTTTGAAAGCATATAATTAATTAGAAGAATTTAAAGTAAATCTGTTTCAAAGAGTTTCAAGAGAATTGATTTTTTCAAAAATGAAAAAACTTAGAAAGCACAATAAATGTACTACCAAACACAACCAAAAGTGCTTAAATTTAAAATAGATGGTATGAAACTCTACTTTTTTCGCTTGGCAATCATTCAGCACCGTATTTATCTATGAGAAGCGATTAAATTAGTTGGGCAAAATCCATTCTCTACTCCGTCAACTTGGCTGTTCAGCTCACTTCATTCTGCAGTAAGTTCTCCCATTCAACCAATTCAACTTTTGGGGTCAGGCCAAGTTGACTTGTCTAATTGAGTTTGGCCCTTCAAACTAACATGACGGGGGGATCAGCTTCTGTTCTCTCGACTCAAACCCACGCTAACTTAGCCAAAAATTGGCACGGACAACCTGGTTTAAGTGGCTGGTCTATAGGGTGGTGGGTGGTTAGGTTTCATCTCCAGATCGTAAATAGTTGGCCAACTTTCCTGCATCAAATCACAGTTATCTAGGCTGGGTTTTACAATTCTTGGTTTTTTTTTTGCAAAGAGTTTTACAATTCTTGGTTGTTTATTTCCATTAAAACTCCAAGCATACTGGGTAAACTCATTTCTCTATCCCTATTAGTGGTTATACCTTGCTGAGGAACCCACGACATAACAAGGGACTTGCCTTCACTGAGAAAGAGCGAGATGCCCACTACTTGCGGGGGCTTCTGCCACCAGTTTGCATCACACAGGAGCTTCAGGTTAGTTGCTTAATTGTCTCTACTATGACTTCATTCTTTATTATGAAAATGAGTTGCATGATGTCGTGTTTCATTTTTATTTCAGGAAAAGAAGCTCATGCACAATCTTCGTCAGTACCAAGTTCCCCTTCAGCGTTACATGGCAATGATGGATCTACAGGTGCTTATTTTGGTTTCCTACGCTTGTTGTTGAGAGACAATTGGTCAAAAGTGGGGAGCAAACACGTCATAAATAATGACTTTCTTTTTGCATTACCGCAGGAGAGGAATCAGAGGCTATTCTACAAACTTCTCATTGATAATGTTGAGGAGTTACTTCCTGTTGTTTACACACCTACAGTTGGTGAAGCTTGCCAGAAGTATGGGAGTATTTTTAGGCGTCCCCAGGGCCTTTACATCAGTCTGAAAGAAAAGTACATTTCTTTCATTCCATTGGTAAGCATGTTTTTCCCCCTTGGTTCTTGATAACCGAGGAATCTGTCTATCATACAGGGGAAAGATTCTTGAGGTGCTGAAAAACTGGCCTGAAAAGAACATTCAAGTCATTGTGGTGACTGATGGAGAGAGAATATTGGGTCTCGGAGACCTTGGATGCCAAGTAAAATTCAGAACATACTGGAATATTTATAATTGTTAATTGGGGAAGTCTCTGTATAACTAAATATTCGTTATTTTACAGGGAATGGGTATTCCTGTGGGAAAGCTTGCTCTTTACACTGCTCTTGGCGGAATCCGACCTTCTTCCGTAAGCCAACCTCTGTTCAACATTTCCTTGTCATTCTGCCTAAACTTTGACATTTGTCTCAAACCTTTTCGTTTTTTTAAAAGTTTTTACCAAGATGAAACCATTAAGCAAGAAGTCCCAACCTTCTTTATACATTCTTTTTTGCCTAAAACATTTCTTTGCAGATGGAAGCACAGACACTTGGATCCACTAAATTTGACAGACAATGAAAATTACTGCCTCCATTTGGCTAATATTTGATATGTGCTAGTATGTAAATGAAGAGGATTGGATCTTGTTCTGTGTTCCATACTGGAACGAGAGTAATACAGAAAGCATGTATCTGCTTATGCATAGATCAAAGAAATAGTATCCATGTGCTGGTTACGTAGTGTCAACTAGTTGCTTTTTCTCAATTTCACCACTTGAATGATGGATATCATGGTTTTGCTACAAAAATACTTTTAAGTATTCTAGTGAATCTTGATTAAGGCCTTAACAAATAGAGAAATTAAATATTTCCCAGGATTTTTCATACGGTGGTGATATATAAATTAAACAAACACAGAAGTAGGAAAGAAAGAAGAGGAGGAATAATGTGATATAGGGAGATTTAACATAACTTTCATTTGGGAAGACTGCTGTCTCATGAATGCAGTGTGTGTAGGAGAGTAGTTATGTGTTTTCTTTCATATGAGTGCACAAACTAAATGGACATTTCAAAAAGAAGCATCCTTTTTCCTTCTACACATTTTTTTACTCTGTCCTATCTCTGACACTATGGATCCTTATTTGCAGTGTTTGCCGATAACTATTGATGTGGGAACAAACAATGACCGACTACTGAATGATGATTTCTACATTGGCCTTAGGCAGAAAAGAGCAACTGGAAAGGTTCCGAGCACTATAACTTACCAAGTACTGCTTTCTATGCAATAAATCAATAAATGATAAGGATGTGCCAATGAACGCAGGAATATGCTGGTCTGCTCCATGAATTCATGACTGCCATTAAGCAAAACTATGGGGAAAGAGTCCTTGTACAGGTTAGCATCTACATTCAAGATGCTTTGTTCTTTTAACAATCACAATAAAGGAACATTACAAGCCAAAAGAGCCTAACCTTTTGTCGAGTTCTAACTGATATTTCTTTTAACTTTCGTGTGATGCTCATGCAGTTTGAAGACTTTGCAAACCACAATGCATTTGAACTTCTGTCTAAATATAGTAAGACACACCTTGTCTTCAATGACGACATTCAAGTAAGAAGCCACCATTAATTTGTAGTACTATTCTTGTTTTCAGAGAATCTCGTTGGTCAATGAAGAATTCTGAGTTAAATTTTCTCTTTGACTTGTACCTTATTTTGTTGCTAGGCTTTTTTGAATTTCCTATTGTTCTTTTCCAGGGAACTGCTTCCGTCGTCCTAGCAGGAGTTGTTGCATCACTCAAGTTAGTTGGTGGAGCTTTAGCTGAGCACACTTTCTTGTTCCTTGGAGCTGGTGAGGTGAGAAATCTTTTGTTACATTTTGTTCTCTTTTGCTTCCTTTATATTCATTTTACTCATGTTTAAAATTTGGAGTGTGATTTAAAATGTGAAAATAACTCATTGGGAAGGCTGTTGGATGTCAAGAGTAATCACAGGCCCTATCATTATTTTTGTTCCAGAAGGAACAAATATTTCTCTTAAAAATATGATGATATCACATACCAATAGAACAGCTCTCTATTACTCTGGGAAATTGGAGCTTAATTTCATTTTTTTAATGCGCAACTGCTTGCAATAATAAATAATTTGTTTAGTTAGAGCGGTGATCTTGGTACCTTAGTATAAGCATGTACAAGATGTGGTGGCTTTGATTATACATGCCTCAAAAATTGTTTACAGATATATGCCCATTTAAGTTCATTGGTACGTGCAGATGCCCACTGCTAAACCACCTGCACAATGATACTTCAAACATCATGTCTCATGAATACTGTACCACGGATCTTCTAAATAATTTAGTTGTAGAAAGACCATCTCAAAAAAAATATTTTCTACCATGTATTGGCAAAGACTTGGATAAACAATGTGAGAACAATGCCAGTTATCAGTTTTACTTGAAATTGACATCCCTATGCAAAAAGTTTTTGAATGATAATTTGTAAACATTTTCTCCAATGGGCTTTTGGATGATAAGATGCAATAAATTCTGATAAGGCAAAAAAAGAAAGCGATGAATTAATCCATGACATGACACATCTAGTGAGTTTGTCGTTCTCAGGCACATGATTTTCTAGAATCAAATTGATGGAAATAAGTAATTGGTGTATTTATGTTATCTTATGATTTAACAACAAAATTACAGAAAAAATTTATGAATGACAAGCTTCATTATATTTATCAAGTGGGTCTGGATTAATTTTTTATTGTTTACATTTAAGTATTACAGTTATATGCCCATTTGGCTCATTATCATTCTGGACTTATCAGAATATGGGGATTCACACCCATGGACATGGGGTGGATTTGTTATCTGCCAGAATATGCACTTTTTTATTCTATTTCTATCAGAGAATCGTATTTCAAAAACATACAGCTGAAACAAAAATTTCTAGTTCTTAGGTTGTCCTGTGAAATGATTTCATTTACTTTTGTTAAGAAAAAAATATGTTTTTTCTAGAAATTATTTCCAAGCACTTTGACCTTTAGAATCCATAAAGTGAAATAAACTTTTTTCTCTTTTTTCTTTTTCTCAAAAACCTATTATTTAAAATGACTTTGTAACATGCACCTACAGCAAATCACCTAAAATCTACTGCTGTTTCTAAGAATGTGGCATAAAATGCCTTTTGAGAAACACTATGTAGCACTAATGGGAATATTCAATCAATCACTATTATGATAGTTATCAGAATGCACCTCAAACAAACATTTCTGATGATGGCATATGTTACGTACCAGCAGTGTGAAAAAAGAAGTGATTATTTCTAAATGAATTTGGGTTAACCGTGGATCAAGAGCTTGGTTAAGTTCCCTTAGTGGCAGGCTGGCAGCTGATCAGTTTCCTTTGACTATTTGATCTGACCAATCCCATATATTTATAGCCGATTTTGCATAACGAACTTGACTGAGTTTATCATAGTCAGCCAACCCAGATTGGTTTTAGGCCCACTGATCTAGTGATGCTGCCTGTATCTACAACATTTAAAATGATGACGGTGATAGCTTGTTTCAGATATTGCAATAAGATTTTAGATGGAGGATCATGCTATCTACCCTTGGGATAGTAATATGTGGAATTATTTCTCTCATGTACTACCCCCTTTTCGTGTCTACAGGCTGGTACTGGCATAGCCGAACTCATTGCACTCCAGATGTCTAAAGAGGTACCCACATATTTAATTTTGGTGCAAGCCTTAATCAATGTGCATCTCATGATTTACATCTTTGTGTTAGAAACTGTTATTTGTGAGATAATAACTATTGCCTGGATTTATCCCAGACAAAGGCACCTCTGGAAGAGACTCGCAAGAAAATTTGGCTTGTGGACTCCAAGGTAGGAATTTAGACTTTTTGTTCTTGTTGATTTCTGATCCTTCACCCAAGATATGCATTTTTTCCACTTTTGATGCTTGGCAAAAACATCAGCTCTAATGCTTTAACATTTCCAGGGATTGATTGTTAGTTCTCGCAAAGAGTCGCTTCAGCACTTCAAGAAACCTTGGGCCCACGACCATGAACCCATCAGGCACCTTGTGGATGCTGTGAAGGTGTGAAGTTGCATGTAGTTCATAGTTTTCTTTAATGATCATTTGGGTACTGCTTTTGCAGGAAGACTATTATCCTGTTGAGGAGCTATTACCTAGGGTTGTAGATAATTCCACCATTTGAAACTCTCAGATCTCACATTGTCTGGCTAGAGATTTCATTTTCACAATTGTGCTTGCAAACACTCACATGTAGAAGTCCATGGATGATTCCACACACAACCTTAAATCTACAGTTAGCTGAAATAACATCACTTTTTTTAGCTGCAAGCTTAGCAAGGATCATCTTGCCATTATGAGCTAGCAATCAGTATCATTATGGCATTGGAAATTCTTTGAATTGATGCTTCTTTTCTGGTTTATTTAGGCAATCAAACCTACCATACTAATAGGATCTTCTGGAGTGGGAAGAACTTTCACAAAAGAAGTTATAGAAGCCATGACATTCGCCAATGAGGTACCTATTCTGCTTCATAACATTAACCACCCTTTTAGACAAGACATTCTGACTTATGATAATGAGCGTTGATACACAGAAACCGGTAATTCTTGCTCTCTCAAACCCCACCTCTCAATCAGAATGCACTGCTGAGGAAGCATACACATGGAGTCAGGTGAATATGGCTCCATCTCGACTGACCATGATTTTAATTGCTTGAATCACAAAGCTGAGTTTACCTTTCTCTGGACAAATTCCAGTGCCGTGCAATTTTTGCCAGTGGAAGTCCGTTTGATCCTGTTCAATATGAAGAAAAGACATTTGTTCCTGGCCAGGTATGTTTATTGTTTGCTAATGCTTCATTTCTTACCTTTGTCATTGATATAATGGGGGAGAAAGCCTTCTACTCTAATCCTAACTGGATAGGTGCTTGGCAAACAACCAACTGTACTTTCTTTCAATGAAAAGGGTTAGGTTTTCATCGTCTGTGAGTTCATTTGCTGATGTATTAACAATCTTTCAGGCCAACAATGCTTATATCTTTCCTGGTTTTGGTCTTGGTCTGGTGATGTCTGGTGCTATTCGTGTGCATGATGATATGCTGCTTGCTGCATGTAAGTATATTAGGACAGACTCTAGTTACATAGCTAACTCTCTGAGATTCCCATAATATGTGAGCTATTGTAAAGGAGGAACCGATCATTGACAAATTGGGACGATATTTTGGTTTTATTTCCCCTTTTAACATGGAACTTCTAAACTTAGACCATCCAAGATTCAACATTCATTCAAGTTCACCTTTTTATATACTGAACATCAATGCGTACATCCTATTGAAAGAAGTCTAGCGGGTGCCCAAGAAAAGATGTTATGGATGGCCTTTCCAGAGTGGCAGATGAGTGAACATAAAATGCCTGTAATTTATTGCAAATTTAGTAAGCAGTGTTCATTTGTGTTGACACAGCGGAGGCCTTGGCTAATCTCGTGACTGAAGAGAACTTTGAGAAGGGGCTTATCTACCCACCATTCTCAAACATCAGAAAGATATCTGCCAACATTGCTGCTAATGTTGCTGCTAAGGCTTATGAGCTTGGTGAGTCATTTGTCTTTCAAATTTTAGTCTTATCTCGTCTTCCATCTTATGCACTGGAGCCTTTCCACTGTAATAGGTCTGGCCTCTCATCTTCCACGCCCAGAGAATCTGGTGAAGTATGCGGAGAGTTGCATGTACAGTCCAGTCTACCGCAGCTACCGATGATCAGCAGAAGGAATCTACTTTTGAGATTGAATAGCCCCCAGGTGCTTGTTAATTGTGTTTTGATGTGTGTTGAAGACTTTATGGGACAACATTTCTTCCTAGTAGTAATAATTCAAATGTGACCTCCATGTTAGGGTGCTTCGTCTTTAATAAGGCCCACAGGGTTTATATGTAACATGCACTTGGGGAGAATTTGGTATAAGCAGAGGCCTTTTATACTATTCACTTCATAATGTATTGCATGGTTTCAAGATCAAGGTCAAACCTTTTCCTGATTAAATGAGGTCAGCTAAATGAATTCTTAGGCCTAGTTTGTTTGGTGGGTTATCCTTTCAAATTAGGGATAACCCAGGTTACAAGGGGTTAACCTGGGATAACTTATCTCAGGCTTGTTGCAGGATAAGTTATCACATTGGTTAACCCTCGTCATCTCATCCTAAAGAAATAAAGTAAGCTATGGTTTTTCCACTGGACAAACAATATAACCCTTCAAGTTATCTTCTTGCATTCCAAATAGTTAGAGGTTAACCAAGCAGGATAACCCTTTTGGCTTCTAAACAAAAACGTAGGATAACCCTTCTAAAAGTTCCTATCCCACAATATTCTATCCTTTATCCCAAACTAGGCCTCGGTGCCCCTCTAGTCTATCTAAAGGCATGCATACTAACTAAAAAGAAATCACACATATGATTTTCTTAGTAACTTCCTAGATCTTAGGGCCCTCTTTTGCAATGCTCATTGTCCGAAATTTCAAATCCTTGTGCCTAAAGCATCATTTGGCCTTCTCGTCAAGAGCCAAAATCTCCTTAAATTTCTCTCCCCTTTTATGATACGCATCAGCTTCTTTTCTATCTCTCTTGTATGATCATATCTCCACCAAACATCTCTATTTGTTGCCACCATCTTCACTACATCGGGTCCAAATTTGCTCCCCGATCAATCTTAAAGAATATTGCCTGTTTCTTTTGCAGCATATGCTCTGACTATGAAAAGCCAACTTCTAATATGACGCATTTGAAGATGCTCTAGGTCTAGGCATCAGGTTGGGGTGCATTGGCCCATTTAACCACCGGTTGAAGTTCACTTGACCCATTAGTTTCAAAGCTCAAGCCTGGGTCTATTCACTACTGCTTTGAGCTTGGTCTAAGTCCATTTATCTAAACCCAAGTCTACAAGCTACTGTAGTCCATGTATAGTTGACCAACCTTTCTAAGCCAACATATAACCAACCATCTAGGTCGGGTAAATGCACTCATTTGGACCATCAACCCATGAATTTGCTGAAAAAGGAAAAATGTATCGCAGGAAGGAATAGAAATACCAGCACATTCATAGTCGAGAAAAATAGCTTAATCTTGTAGTATTTGTTATAAATTTAATAGATGATGTCATGTAAAATTGGACTTGCATGTAGAAAACTTAATATCCAAGTCCATCCCAGTTTGTCATCTGATTAGGCATTGTCACTTCCTATTGGATCGAAGTCTTGATTCCCCAGTCAAACCCAATTCAATCAAGACCTGCCACATCCAAGGTAGACCTAGCTCAATGCCTAGGCTTGGGACTCATCAACTATTTGTTTAATTAAGGGGATTGGGGCTGATAAAAGCACAATTCATTAACAAGACAATTCTGGTAAACTGATGAAAATCCAAATTCTTTACACGATTGAAGCGCAAGAATGTTGTTGAAGTAAACATTAGCATTCTTTATGTGGGTGCCTAATTTTAGGTGCATGCTCCACGATGTGAGCTCTTGCAATCTGTCTGCTCAATCCTAATATAAGCATAACAATTCATAAACTGAAAACCCGATGCAGTTAAGAGAGTATATATGAGCATAAAGAAATGTGAAACATTTTTTTAAATCAAATTGCAAGTTTTGGTCTACAACAATAAGACTGGGAGCTTGAAAGAGGACATACTAGAACGAATGGCTCTCATGTTAGGAAAAGTTATCATTGTCATTATTATTGTAGTCATTCGACTTCTTTACACTAAAAACTGCAATCAGAATATAAACAAAGTAAACTGGCCTGCGGTAAACATATAATTCTACAAAAATAAATTCTTATTACCATTAAGCGTGAATAGATCTCTCATGATGTAAAGGCTACATCTCCTCTGAATCCATACCTCAGAAAAACTCTTAAAAACGTCTTCCAACTTGGCATTCTCTGTTCCTGAGGTACGAAAATTTCATTGGCGGCACAACATGAAGCCCTTAGAGTGAAGTTGTGACAACAACACCTGGAAGCAAAAAATAAAGAGATGTTTGAGAAGAGGTTTTCATATAAAGTCCTGAAAGGTTATTGAATGTAGATATCGGTTTGAGGGTTGGTGCTTGGATTTTGGTTGCTTTCTTTTTTCTGCGTGTGTGTGTGTGGGGGGGGGGGGGGGGTGGTGGCGAGGCGGGCATGGGCATTGTGGGGTGGTGGTGGGGAGGAATTTAAAAGAAAGAAGCAAGCCCACAAATTACACAAGAATTTACGGAGTTTCAACTGGATGTATCTCTCAGTGGTGGTACTTAACAGGAGGGTATTCTTTATAAAGGATGCCTCCGAGGATGGATCCTACAACAGGGTATTCAAGTACAAAGCCATAAGAAACCGTTCCACTAATTTCTTGAGCTGCTATTTTTCTGCGTCAAAATAATTGACAACATTGACACTGCCGATGTCTTGGGCTATCATCCTCCATTGCAAGGACACTCGATCTGCAAATTTCAAGTCCTACAACCAGGAAGTGCCAAGACTAAAAGAACCCATCCTTTTGTTTCCCTCTTCTTGCCACGTATGGTCTGTTGTGCTTCTGCAGGGGCTATGCTTGCACATATACCCTCAGAACGTCTATTGTCTGCATCACTGATTTCGATTTTGTTTCTTGATCTGACAATTGTTCTTGCCAAGCATGATTTGCGATCGTTGGCCACGAAGTCTTCCTCTAAAAATCCACACAAATCCCTGAAGCAATCAACCTGGAGCTCGAACATTAGCAGCCGAACATATCATGTGCTAGCCCACTGTACGGTTCTCATGGGTTGACTGAAGTCATGTTCTTTTCCTCTCTTCTTTTAGTTTTGTCTAAACAAGCTTGAGCGATGGTTAACCTGGTTAATTTCCTTTTGCAATAAACAAATATGTTATGTATGTCCTCCAACCCATGCCAATATCTGGTTCCCTTTAGAATGACAACGTAGGAATAAAATAATACCATCATTTCCACGAACATCAGTTTCACATTCACCCCTTTAAAATTGAAATATTGATCCAACAAAATTCACTCAACGAGGCAAACCAATAAGATGTTGCTGACCCTTGCTCCAACTAGATTCCATATTGTGCCAAACTGCTGAGTCATAATTGAGGCAAATGGTTTCCATTTTAAAACAACACATCACGAATCTTCACCAACGTTTGATCAATGCCACTCCTTGGCTTCTTAGGTAAACCGTTATGATCGACGTGACCTCCCATCTGGTCCTTTGCTCACCAATAATTACTAACAAGAACAGTTTCCACATCGATCCCTCACTATCACCAGCTGCTTGAAGGCCCTTGAGATCTGTTTCATTGTGGTGTCATGGTCCTCAGATCTCTCTCGCGCATTTCCTCAAACACTCTCAGTGCAACCTCGATCTCCTTGCAGTACTCCGCATACATATCGATCAACGCGGTGCTCAAGTTGACACCCAATCTCAACCTCCTCCTGCGGATACGCAGATGCATCCATATCCCCATCTCGAGCGCGTCGAGGTACGCGCACGCAGGTGACGCCTCTCGCGGGACATGCGTCGAAGGGATGGTGGGCAACGTCTAGTGAGACATATTAGAACGGCCGAGAGACACCACCGTATGGAAAGCCATGGCCTCTTCCCGCCCTCCACCCCAACCACCCCCCCAATCCTCACTCTTCTGAACCTCCGTCTCTCCTAGACGATAGTCTAGAATTACCATCCTCCCCCTGATGGTTCGCCGGTCCTCATCAGCAATGAAGACGTGACGTTGCTGCTGGAATTAAGAGATGGGAGAACGCTTTGATAGTTTACTCACTCGGGAAAAGACCATTCTATGGCTATCTCAAGAAATTCATTATCACCTTTTGGCGTCCGAAAGGTGAGTTTTTGCTTCACTCCCGCGATAAATGTTATTTTCTTGGTTGAATTTTTCAACAAAGAAGATTGCTCAAGGGGTTTAGAGGGGGGCCCTTGGTTTATTAATGGAGCTTGGCTCGTCGTTTGTCGCTGGACACCGGATGCTCCTACGACGCGAGAGGAACCTTGCAAAGCTCCTATTTGGGCTCAATTCATCGACCTTGGGTCTCCACCATCGCACCAAACCGGCCATTAGCAAATTGGCCAGTGTGATTGTCATCCCTATGGGGAGAGATAGACGAACTCGTGCGTGGACACCTTCCTTGATCATGTCCGGGTATGCATCCAGATTTCTGCTTCCTCCGACATCCCTTCGAGGATGGAATATCTTTGCGAAGGAGGATCGCTTGGATCCCACCCCGTTGCAAAGGTTGTGGGGGTGTTTGGGCATGAATGATGGCAACAAATGCCAAACCGTCATGGATAGGGAGGACCTCCATTTCGAACTGTGGCAGCACGGCGACGACCCCGACGGCTGGCTCGTCGGCGACCGTAGGTAGCCGAAGAGGCGCGTCTTTCCTCGCGAGCCTTCCGAAAACGTCTGGTGGCGAAGCGTCGCAACCCTTGGGACAGGGCTTCCTCGGTTGATAGACCCTTCAATGGCCCCTCGCGATTTTTCTGCGCTCGATGCTCGAGGAATGGGATGTGACCAGTCACGTCCTTCCAAATATTGGTGCCGGTCCCCATGCCTCAGATGGTGGGGGGACTCACGTCACCTCTACATGAATCCCATCCCAACATAAACTTTAACTTTTCTCGCTCTACATCCCATGCCTCTACCAGCCAACCAAAATCTGACAGCGAGACCTTCCAAAACTTCTCTGCAGCCGTTCAAGACATCTCTGCAGCCGTTCAGTTGGTGATGGCTTTGACCTTGAAGGGGGAGGATGGAGACTGCAGGAAATAAAAAAAAACAGAAGAAGAAGAGACGTCTCATGGCATCGGCTGATGCCGGTTCCTCTGTATGTCCTTGATTGCATGGAATATTCGAGGTTTAGATGACCCTAGAAAATGGAGAGAGGTGATCACCTTTCTTCGTAAGCATGATATTGTTGCTCCACTAGAAAACTCGAATCACTTCCTTCGGATGGGAGAGCTTCAATGGAAGGATTTCCCCTGAATAGCGAGTATGCGACAACTTAAGCAATGGCTGCAATGAGAGGATTGTGCTATCATGGAGGCATGATATTTGGCAAGTTAATACTTTAGATTCTTTGGATCAGGCTATTATTGCTCACTGTCTTAACAGGGGAGGTCTATCCCTTCACACCTCCTTTATTTATGCAAGGAGGATCGTCAATGGCCAATCCGTATTGCGGAACTCTCCTCGACCGTAGAGCTTATCCATTCTAGCATAGAAGAGGACCCGCATAACGTGTTTCTTCACAAGGAAGAACACAAGATCATAAAGGAATTGGCCACTCTTAGGATGGAGGAAGAGTCTTATGGGAGGCAAAGAAGCAAATGCAATTGGCTTAAATTGGGGGATCGTAACACCTGTTTCTTCACCGCATCCACCAGAATTAGACAGAACTCTAATGCTCTCTCAATACTTATCAATGATAAGGGTGAAGTGATTGATAAGGAAGAAGACCTATGTAAAGAAGCCACTATTTTTTTCTCCTCCCTCTTCTTGGTCGAACATGGGTATACTTGTGCGCCTAAATGGCCGTCCACTGCCAAGGTCTCCGAAGCTAAACATGATTGCCTTATCGCCATCCCCAACAATGCAGAAATCCAAGAGGCGCTTCGGGAGATTAGTCCAAATAAAGCTCCTGGCCTGGTTGGTTTCAATGCCCAATTTTCAAGTTGGCCTGGAGTATTATTAAAGATGATATCTTTGAGGGCATAAGATATTTCCTCTTGCAAGGTGGAGGATTAGTACGTGAACTTAATCATAGCTTCTTTACTCTGGTCCCAAAAGTTGAATGTATTTCCTCCATCAGGGACTTTCGACCCATTGCATGCTACAATACTTTATATAAAGTTATTACAAAAATCTTAGCAAAACGCCTTGCTCGAATTATCCCTTCGCTAGTATCTTCCAACAAGTCTACTTTTGTGAAAGGACGATCTATTTCAAATAGTGCTCTTCTTGCTCATGAATTCTTGAAGGGATTTCATTCTGTGGGTACTTTAGCTAGAATGTGTGTTGAAATTGACGTAACAAAGGCATTTGACACTATTAATCGATCTTTCAATCTACAAGTTCTACAATCTCATGGTTTCTCCCCCACTTGGATTCACTGGATCAAAATATGCATTTGGAATCCCCACTGGTTACTTCTCTACAGGTAGGGGACTTAGGCAAAGAGACCCTCTATCCTTCCCTTTTATTTGTACCTGCTATGAATGTCCTCTCTATTATGTTGAAGCATCAGGCACTCTCTGGTTGACTTTCTAAGGCGGTCATAAGGGGAGCCCCCTTCCCCATGCACCTATTCTATGTTGATGATATTATGGTATGTAGTAGGGTGGATCTGCGTTCAACCAAGGCAATTCGGAATGCTTTGAATGCATTTGCTACTATCTCTAGATTGAAACTCAATGGCACTAAAAGCTGTATTTATTTCCCCAGGCGATGCAACCGTCGACTTTCTATATGTCTCACAATTGGTATTCTAGAGGGAAGGCTACCATGTAGATATCTTGGGATCCCTCTTTCTGTTGGGAGGGAGAATAATCCTGATTCTATTTAGAAGATAAAATCAAAGATCGCCTACAGGGCTAGCATAAAAGGATGTTTTCTAGAATGGGAAGGGTATACTGGGTAAAATGGGCCATTGAAGGCCTTTTGAGATATTGGATGAATACCTCCTTTATAAATAAAAAATATTGAATAGAAGATGAAAATGGGTAGCTGATTTCATATGAGATGACAAAACGTACTTGGTGGCTTTGAAGGACATCTGCAAACCTAAAGACTAGGGCAAACTTGGGCTTTGTGACTATGAGGAACTCCAAGCCTTTACATTTACAAAGATGGCTTTTCAACTAACCACTCAAGGGCAACCCATTTGGGCACTATGGATGAGGGACAAATATGAGGACTTCATGACTACAAGAAAGGGACTTGTAGATTCCAAAATACGACGTACTTTAATAAATAACAAGGAGCACATTATATATCTCTTCCACCGTCAGGGGGCTAGGCTTGGCCTTGCTTCCCTAATGGAGCGCTTAATTCCATAAATGTATGGAACCAGTTGTGGGGAAAATTGATGCAGAAAGATCTTTGGAAGGCTATTTGGAGTAGTATCACTCCTCCCAAGTGGAGTTATTGCCTTTGGTTTGCAGCTTGGACCGATTACTAACGGCTGACAAATTAATTGAGTGGGGACTTGCTTATGATTCCATATGCCCACTATGTCATTCTCATATGGAGTCAAACCCTCACATCTTCATGCAATGTTCCTTCTCCACTGGTGTTTAGATCCTTCTATCGAACCAATTCCCTTCATTGGAAGCTATACCATCATCTTTTGAAGATCTTTTGCCTACAGCTTCCCCTCCCTTTTGGATAGTATTGGCAGGATATATTTAGCATATTTGAAAAAAGAGAAACCTTAGATATTATGGGTAACCTCCCGCACAATAGAGACCCTTACGCATGTCATCTCTCAAGAGATATCACTCCTACTTTACAGAATATCCCTATTATAATTTTCTTTTTCAATTTTTCTACATATTATCTACGTTGTATCCTTTGTAATTATTTACGTCGGTAATTCTTTTTCGAATAATATATCAACCATTATTCAAAAAAACGTCTAGAGAGATGTGCTAGCGCGTAGTTGTAGATGTAAGTGCACCTCCACGTGTTACAGTGAACAAGCTTGATTAATGACACACCAAGGTTTAGAAGGGTTGGGGCCACGTGCGTTAAAACACATGGTGGTGCGACCTAGAGGTGTCATACGGGTTTGAACGATTGGCACGCATTGGACCCAATCCTGGGACGAACTTGAGCCGTAAACCACTAGTCCACATTCTCCCCTCGAGACCTACAAGTCATGAACCAAACGGTCCAACCAAGTCCACAGGTCCTCAAGTCGACAGATTCATGAGTCTATATTGACTATGCCTATCATCCTTCATGCCACGCAACACGAGGGGCATAAATCCACCCTCGAAGTGGAGGTTGTGGTCGATTGCAAGTAATGAACTTGGAGAAGCTACCATGAACTTTGCACCATGACATGCTATGCATCGTTTTCATTGTTACTTTACTTTCGTCACTTTCATCTCTTGGTCATTGCCTCCTCAACACCGAGTATAAACCACTTGACCATCATCACAAATTGGATCTTCAATTGCGTCCTTTTTTTCCAATCCACTGAATAAGGTGCAACTACTCTAGGCCTTCTTTCCCAATGCTTACAGCAGGACGTCGACATCAGGGTGAAGAGGCGCACATACAATGGTGCATACACAAGGGAATTTGGTTTGGTTTTAGATTTTTATGGAGCTAAAATGTAAAGAATAGTCAATAAAATGTAAAATGTAACGCAAGGAATTGTATTCGTGATCCTCACTTTGATTATTTATACTTAATATAAAGAAATAAATGATTGTTACATGGTAGGTCTCATTACACAAAAAAAAAATCACCACCACATTGAATCGAAACGTACAAGTGTAAGGTGATTTAAAATGATTTTGTACAAGTGTAAAATAATTTTACATCAGTGATAAATTTTTTAGGTATTTTGTACAGGTGTAAAATAATTTTATACCTATGATAAATTGTTCTAAGCGATCTTATTCTGAGGTGATTTTGCATCGGTACAATCTCGTTTTGTATTAGTGTAAAATTATTCTAAAGGTGTAAAGTGATTTAGAAGGTGATCTGTTAGTTTTTCACCGATGCAAAATGATTTTACACTTATGCAAAATAATTCCGAAAGTGATCTGGTGATTTTTGCACAAATGAAAAATGATTTTGTACCGATGTAAAGTGATTTAACTGATTTGCACACGTGCAAAATGATTTCGTTGTTAATTTAAACAGTGGCCTTCACCATTTGTCAGTATTTTTTTATATAAAAGGGAGATACATCAAATAAAGACTATATTTACACCTTCTTACATTGCATTTTACATCATCTTATGCATTTTCAAACCCTCATCCGTTTATAACCAGGAAACGCATATGTACAAAGCAATTTTACTATTGTTTTAAATAGTGCTGGACTTTATCACATGCCAGCTACATTTTACGTCATCTCATGCATTTTCACACTGGCATCCGTCTATAAATAGGAAACGGGTACAGGATATATTTATCTGTATCTTTTCAGCTGCATGAACTAGACTTGTTTTTAATGTATCTTGGGGTACTCATCTGGCTACTCTTGTGACCTGGCGGATAAGTGCAACTTGAGAGGAAAAGGATTTTGGATGGATTATCCAGGGAAGTAGAGAACTGATGCTGTGATAGGAAGCCCATCAATAACATTAGGTTAAGTTAGGCAGTGGAGATGGGGTTTCTAGAAATCAAATTGGTTACTCCGGTTGATGAATTTGATCAGATATGAGAGACCAATATTTTGGATTGAGAACATTTTCGATTTACATCTGACGCAACCAAATGGTAGAGTATTGAGGTAATTGAGGCCGAAAAAAACAAAAAAAATCTTTGTCGTTGAAATTTTGTGCATCTTGACATGGAGCACAAATTAAAGCTTGATGCTAAATTTTGGTTTGCTTAGTTCTGTTACTAGCGTGGCATCTTGAAAATGGATGCCACAAAACTGACCTGTATCATCGAGAATATAGGAATATGATGGCTTGTCACCAAAACTTCAAACATTCCTTGGTTGTGCATGTTATTCATCTCCACGGCAATGCATATGGAGATTTCGCTTCAGGTTTCTGACTAGTGGTGATCATATTTATCGAAGGTTTACTTTACGAGGAGCCAAGACAAAGAAGCTGGCTCCATGCTTATGTCACAACTACCTGCAAACCTATAAGATCTAGTAACTTTCAAGATAGCTTTGGAGAAGGCACCAACCTAATTGGATTTGTCCAGCCTGAATGAAGAAGAGGCCCAATTCGACGAAAGTCTATTCCCAATCCCGTGGTAGTTTTGATATTCAAGTTCTCACTATGAAACATTTTATAACATCATTTAAAACACACAACTGAACGAGTTGATCTGACCGGTTCAACCCCTTTTAATACTCATTCCAGTTGGTTTGAACGGTCTAGCGGGTTCACGTCCCTGATCTAATTAAACCATCGGACCGATTGAATTAGGTGAACCAGTTTGGTCTTACGGAATTGAACCATATGGTCAGACTTCTTAAGGTAAGTTCTCGAAGTTTCCAATTAAGATAACTTCGTTTAGTTTGTACCTATCCATCTTCTCCTCCACTCATAAATAGTGATCGAAGTTTTCGATGCTCTTGTCCACAATTAATTCATACCTTCTAATTACATAACCAATGCTAGAAAGTAGAAACTTTAACTTTTTTCGTCACCGTCTATGTCTACCCCTACAGCAACGGTATGCGATCATTTGATCTTTGTTATTTGTGATGTCCTCTTAGAAGTGATGTAACTCAACCGGTGCATTAAGATTGTTTTTGTTACTTGGTGTGCTTGGGACTTTTGTGGTGGACATTAGTTCTTTATTTTGTATCTTATAATTTGTTTATTTAGGAAACTTAAATATTTTATCTTGATGTGTTTCCCTAGTTTTTGTTATTTTATTTATCTAGGTAGGGTTTTTTTTGTCATCGATGAATCATCATGATTGATCATGACTTTATCTCATGTATACTCACAGGTGGCCTACTATACATGTCTAGATTTGTTCCTGTTCATAAAACTAGTCCGACCACACAAAAAATGGCAATCTGGTTTTATATCAATCTATAGAAATAATGACATCACGTTGATGTCGTCATTGGTTCAACCAGAACCACCAATTAGATGATACTGTACCTGACCTAGAATGTTTCAGTTGATTTCCGATTTGGTTTTTTATACCTTGGTGTATGTCCTCCATCTCCTCAAGCAGAACTAGGAATTCCAACTAGGGAGGCACAAACTTGCAGGAACCATCATTTGCTTATCATAATGACATAATCAGGTTATATAGATAGATTTTGCAAAACTTCCAATAATAGATAATATTCTATGATCCCTAAACCCTCAACTCTATTCTTAAACCTGAAATGAACCCAAAATCAAGGAGGAAGAAAATGCAAAGGTCATGACTAAAATAAAGAATTATCATATAATAATGCAAAAAAAATAAAAAATCATGGAGGGTGGCTACCCCCTCAACACCCCGCCTCTGCCGCACCTCCCATCCCCCCCGCCGTGGTTCTGCCGGTGTCCCTGAGCTTCCCCTGCCTTCCTCGGCCACAAATTTTGCATTCACCCTCTGTCCAGACTCTTAATGCTTTATCCCTCTCCGCACTCTATAATCACCATTCTGCTCTTCAGCCACAACCAACCTGATCCCCCTCCCCAACTAAAAAAAGGAAAAACAAAAATCCCATTTGGCCACCCCTCCAGCATCCATCGACCACGCCACCCTCTCAACTCAAGCCCGCAAAAGAGGAAAAAGTGGGAAGCTTGTTTAGCGAATGAGGATGAGATATGTGATGATGGCTTTGCCAAATGAGTCAGAGATTCCATTCTCTATCTGATGCTCATTTCATTCAAATAAATATCCATTTCTAGAGCTGTTAGAGGAATCCATCTTTTTTTATATTGACTGCAGACTACAATGATGCGGAAGATTGAATTTTAATAGATACTATGGGAGGCCATGTAACAACTCGTGAATAACATTAAAAGATACCAGCCAGTTTTACATGAGCCTCTAAAGTAATATTGCATCAGTTGTAGCTTTTAGCATCTGCGACTGAAAAGATCACCGTCCTGGTCATTTTCCTGTCTCTGACATCGACGATACACAGGGGACCTACCAAAAAAATCATGCAAAAACAGAACGAAATGAGTCTATCTGGTATAAGGATGCCTTTATTTTCCCACTAATAGCACACTAGTAATTGCCAAATTTGAGGTTTCCAATCTTACCATAGGTCAACGGTCATCATGAAGTGAACAAGTATCTAATGACATGTCAAACTGGAATTTGTGCATCAAGAATGATATGACAGTCACTAGAAAGAGATCCATGTGCAGTACTGGAACATAACAAAAGAAACCAGGAAATAATTAGCTAATATGAAATAGCACAAACAGAAACACACTAGGCAAAGAAAGTACAACATCATATGATAAGGGAAGGAATTAGAACGAATATAGAAAAGAAAGGACTTCCCACAAAGTAGCCATTCTTCGGTGCTTGGAAGCAAACAACATTTGGGGCATTATTCAGTCATCTGATTGCTACAAGTTCTAAAAAGTTCCCAATACCAGTGTTACAATATTAGGTTAAGTCTACTTAATTAGGTTCAAGAGTCTTAGTTAGTTTCTATTCCTATTTGCTAGTTCTATTTCTTTTGGGTCTGTTTTGTAAATGTTCTAACCCTACCTACCCTCTATATACTTTTCTTGGACGGAAATGAGAATCAATCAAGAACCACCATTTTTGTTAAGTGAATTGTTTCATTGAGGCTTAAAGTCAGATAGATATCTAACTAGACTAGGACTTCCATATCATTGAATGTACAACAAACAAGCTTTTCCTATGTTAAATGTGCTAGCTGCTTGATACAATAGAAGTGCTACAAAAACAATCAAACCTTTCTTACATAAGTAAGGTCAATTACATGGATACTTCGTCTCCATTGACACCATCTTGTCTCATTCTGAGACTCCAGGAAAGACAAGATGATGCCAATAGCTTCTCCCTTCTTCAGTCTTCCGCTATCCTTCTTCTTAGGTTCCATATCCAATTTCTTGCACCTTCAATACGTGCATCAAAAGGCTTTCTCTCCAAATGTCTCAATCATCTCAAAGAAATTTGTCCATTTTTCCTCTACCTTTAGCTGATAATTTAATTCTGGGTTTTATTATAACAAAACGGGGGCTTAACCCTCTATGGTCACACATCTGCCTCAACATCATCTTGTATCATAGATGACACATAACTGTAATTGTAAACATTCAGATCCATGACTCCCAGAAGGCCTAACTACTATTCTACGGCACTTAACTTCCAAACAAATCTTCTTGAACCCAACCTATATTTTTTGACATCCCCATCAATTCCACCTTCTCTAAAAGTTGATCCTAGATACTCGGAAACCACTCTCTACAGTATGGAATGCATCTTAATTACTTGGAAACCTCTGTCTACAGTATGGAATGCATCTTAATTCTCACCTCTAACCCATTTATGTGTCTTCGATGCTAAACTAACATTCTACGTATTTAGTCTTTGTCCTACTTAGTTAGAAGCCCTTACATTCAAAGGCTTCTCTCAAATATTCGACGTTGCTATTTCCTATACTTATAGTCTTGCCAGTAAACACTATCATTTGCAAGAAGTATGCATTATGCTACTGCATCCTGGATGTGCTTCCACAGCTCATATAATGCCAAATTGAAGAGGTGCAGACTCAGAGTCAAACCCTTGTCTTTGTTAGATAGTGCCTTTTGTTATTTTATGTTTCTTTATGTTGATGGACCATGGTGTTATTTTCCTACACCTCTTTTCTTATAAAGAGGTGTACAACCCCTAATAATGAGATTACCCGATTCTATTTTTCTACTTGGTATTAAAGTATCAGTCCTAGACTGTGGCTCTAGGTATCCAACCCCCAAAGCCCCGTATCCCCTCTTCCTCTCTCTCCCTGTAGTAGTGATCACCTAGCCCACCAGCAACGCTCGACAACCATGATTGGTATCGACAACGCTGCAGTAGCCCACGTCTAATTGGGCGGCGCTCCTATAGCCCTGATCTGATCGAGCGGTGTTGCAGCGGTTGCGGCCTAGTCAGGCGGTGCTCCGGTGGCCGCACCTGATGCAACGCAGCAGCAGCAGTACAACGTGGTCAGTAGCGAGCGGTGCAGTCTGCAGTGGCAATGCTGCTGCTTTAAGGAGTTGGTAGCCCCTCTCTAGGGCTACTTCTCTTCAGATCGCAAGAGAGAGACACCTAGGTCCCCTTGGGGCCGTCTCGGGTGTTCTCCCTGCATCTGGGTTAGGCCAACGCTTGTCCAAGGGGGCTTTCCACAAGGATGTAGTCTGAATGCATTTGATTTCAGATCTACTAATGATTTCTTGGTTCTAGATTATTTATGGTCTGTTTTTTGGGGTGTGCATTCCCCTTATTGGATGACTCTTTGGGAATTTAGATTTGTGCTTTTGTTTCTCTGGGCGTGGTCTGCTTGACATCAATGGCAGGGTGTACGAGTCTAGTGCACCAGGAGTAATACAGGAGCCACCATGGAGCAGGGTGGTTGATCGATTTTGGTGCATCACAGCATTT
This sequence comes from Thalassia testudinum, assembly GCA_037157565.1. Lineage (NCBI taxonomy): Eukaryota > Viridiplantae > Streptophyta > Magnoliopsida > Alismatales > Hydrocharitaceae > Thalassia > Thalassia testudinum. The sequence goes on along the minus strand of JAZHRO010000022.1, from coordinate 62,007,629 downwards.
GTGCGGTGATCAGACCTATTTCTTCTCGCGACAGTCCGTTCCTCTAGGGAGGACTATACAGGTAGCTAATGGCAAATGCACCACAGTTAGGGGTAAGGGGGAGGTGCCTGTGACACCCAGTTTGCAGCTGTCTGACATGTTGCATGTGCCAGAATTCCTGCTTAGCCTATTGTCTGTGAGTAGAATCACGAAAGAATTCAACTGTAGAGTGATCTTCGATGATGTTGGATGCGTTGTTCAGGACAAGCTAACCGGGAGAATTGTTGTTAGAGGTATAGAGAAGAATGCCGTTTATCGCCTGGACAGGAGCCGTTTGCAAGAGTTACTTGATATGGTAGCGGGAGTGTTCTACAGTGGCATGTTTGTCTTGGCCACTTGTTTCTGGATCTCCTTAGAACAGTGATATCACATACTTCTCCAAGAGCTACAGTACAATGTGATGCTTGCCAATTAGGTAAGCACCATCAGTCATCTTTTCCAAGTAGCACCTCTCCTGGATCCTCGAGATTATTTCAATTGCTTTATATGGATGTATGGGGACCGAGCAGAGTCCCGGACCAGATGGGACACCAGTACTACCTGATTGTCGTAGATGATTTCTCTAGAGCCACGTGTGTGTTCTTGTTGAAGATCAAGACGGAGGTTGGAGGATGCATAGAGACTCTTCTTCTAGAGATCAACACACAGTATTTTTCCACAGTAAAGATTGTACAAACTGATAATGCCCTTGAGTTCTACACTGCCAGACTTAAGGAGTTCTACAGGACCCGTGGGATTGTCCACCAGACCCCCTGTCCTCACACTTCACAGTAGAACGAAGTCGCAGAATGGAAACACGAGCACTTGTTGGATATTGCCCGTACACTATTGATTCATCACAATGTGCTGCAGAGATACTAGGAGGACACAATTCTAACAGTGACTTATCTCATCAACAGGATGCCTAGTTCAGTTCTTCACGAGCAGATACCGATTCTCTTGCATCCACATATGAGTTATTTCATGTGTCTCCCAGGACCTTTGGATGTGTTGCATTCGTCCATGTGCCATCACTTGATCGTGACAAGCTGGCTTCTTGCGCTATCAAGTGCGTATTTTTAGGGTACTCTAGGACATAAAAGGGATACCGTTGCTATGATCCTCTATAGAATAAACATTATGTTAGCGTCGATGTGACTTTCCACGATGATACCTCATACTTCTCAATCACTGGACAAAGGAGCTCTTGTGATGATGTTGCCTTTCTTCTCCTGCCTGTTCCATATGCAAAGACTCAGGTGTCTACTTTTCAATCCAGACCTCCAGTTGATAGACAGATGAGCTCTTCCTCCCTGGATGACTTTGAAAGATTGCATGGGTCATGTACCTATCGCAGGCATCACACTACATTTCAGAAGCCTCCTTCACCAACAATTGATGGTTCACAGGTAGTTGAGGGGGTACCTGATGCCAGTGATAGCTTGGTTGACTCCCCTGATAGTGCAAATCACCACAGTAGTGAGTTCCTTCGGCAGAGACTTGATCAGAGATACCAGATGATTCAAATCTCCTTATTGCCATTAGGAGGGCACCGCGCACCTATGAGTCCAGATACCGGGTTACAGGTAGTTTGGTTACTGATGGTCTTGCTCCTTAGTAGCAGCTTATGTCAGGCACTTACAGCATCCACATTTCGTCAGCATAGAGGATGAGATAGCAGCACTTTGGAGTAGACAGACTTGGGATCTCACCTCACTTCCTATTGGCGCACGACTAGTTGGCTCATGATGGGTCTCTACCTTGAAATACAACCTTGATGGGTCTATTTCAAGGTATAAGGCCAGGCTAGTACGAAAGTGGTTCACTCAAACATATGGGGTGGACTTCTTTGATACTTTCTCCCCTATTGCGCGACTTGCCACTGTCTAGATACTTATTTCTATTGCGGCTCATAGAGGCTAACCTTTATACCAATTAGATGTGAAGAACGCCTTTCTCTATGGCAATCTTCAGGAGGAGGTGTACATGCATCAGCCGCCAGGTTTTGAGATTAAGGGGGAGTGTTTGTGTAGATTGAGGAAAGCAATCTATGGATTGAAGCAGAGTCCTAGGACTTAGTTCCAGAAATTATCAGAGGTGTTCCACCAGATTGGTTTGAGGTGCTCTACTTCATATCACTCCTTACTTACCAGGAAGACTGATAAGGGGACTGTGACGCTTCTAGTATATGTGGATGATCTTATCATCACTGGGGATGATAGAGATGGGCTAGACGAAGTCAAGAGACACTTATTAAAGAAGCTTGTCATGAAGGGTTTGGGACAATTGAGGTATTTCTTGGGCATTGAGGTTGCACATGGCAGGGATAGAGTGGTGCTCTCACAAAGGAAGTATACTCTTGATCTTCTTCAGGAGACTGGTATGTTAGCAGCTAAGGCTGCAAATATTCTCATAGATCCCAAGGTCCACTTATATGATGAAATATCTGAGGTGGTTGATGGTAGGGCTTATAAGCAGCTGGTGAGTAAGCTCTTTTACCTCACCATCACTCGTCTAGACTTGTCTTTGTTGGTTGGTAGGCTTGGCCAATTTATAGATAAGCAACCTAGGCAACACTGAGAGGCTGCAATACAAGTGCTTAGGTATGTGAAGAAAATACCAATATGATGATTATTGTTCCGTAAGGGAATGCTCATAAGGATTGTAGCATACTTTGATGCTGATTATGCTAGCTGTATTAGGGATAGAAAATCTACTACAGGATTTTGCAACTTTGTTACGAGCAATCTGGTTACAAGAGGAGTAAGAAGCAAGCGGTTGTATCTAGATTCAGTGCGGAGTCAGAATATAGGGCCATGGCCCAGACAGCTGCGAGATGGTTAGGGGCAAGTCAATTTTGTCAGATCTTTATGTTCCTTTGGATAGCTCTATGGAGATGCAGTGTGACAACAGAGCAGCGACCTACATTGCCAATAACCCTATGTTCCATGAGAGCACAAAGCATGTAAAGATTGACAACCACTACACTCGAGATCTCATTCAGCACGGAACGTTATATACCACAAGTGTCACTTCTGCAGAGCAGGCTGCAGATGTCTTCACAAAGCCCTTGGTGAGATTTGCCTTTGAAGCGTGTTGTTCCAACCTGAGCATGATAGATATTTATGTTCCAACTTGAGGGGGAGTGTTAGATAGCATCTTTTGTTATTTTATGTTTCTTTATGTTATTGGACCATGGTGTTATTTTTCTACACCTTTTTTCTTATAAAGAGGTGTAGGCCCCCCCATAATGAGATTACCCAATTCTATTTTCCTACATCTTCATTGGTGTAATTATATTGTAAAGGAGACCGAATTCTAAACATACTCTTTACAAAATTCAAATACTAAATTGTAATTCATTTTTAGCGATGTAGAGAGCTACTCATTCGTATATACAAATGTACCAATTTCTACCCATGCTTCGCAAGTGGAAATATCCAAAGCAATAATCTAAAGGACAAGCCAAGATGAAAAACAATGGAAATATAAGAAATTGCAAAAAGAATATACTAAAGTAAATTGAATTTTCATTGTTGTATTTTCATTGTTGTTGTATATCACCTCATGTTTTTTTGGATATTAATTCATCTATTATCTGAATGAATGCAACATAAATGATTAGTTATCTTTCTAAGGTATATCCTTTCTTTATTTCCGTTTGCATAAAGTGGAAAAAAATATATCTATTCACCTAGAATATGCAATGCATTTTTGGGTTGTATCATAGGATTTTTGAGCCATTGAATTTATTATCTGGGGCATAAAAATTCTAATAATATTTATCTGATCAAACCAAAATTTTTAATATCATCTCTGCCTTTCACCCCCCATCTGTCAAGCTTTGCTCTCAGTCCTTTACCAATTCTCCACCTACTAATTTTTCACTTCCCTCCTATTGCACGACCCCATCCTCTCTAGTTCTTGATCTCTCTCCATTTAAGTGAGATCTGGAAGCCTTAATAAAAGAGGTTGATGGCATTATCCAAATCTTAAAAGGACAAATCATGGAATCTAGACAAAAAGCTAAAGAGACTGATTCATGGGGAGTATCAGACACAGATTAGTATTACTTGGCTCTTATTATATTGTTACATTATATTGAGGGCTGTTTTGCTATTTATTTTCTTATGGTTGGACTCTTGTTATAATTTTTCCCTCATTTCTCTCTATATAAAGAGGTGTAATGCCGACTTAATAAAATAAGAAGATTCATTTTCTTCAACTTGGTATCGGAGCCAAATTGAGGACACCACCAAAAAAATCCTAACCCTACTACCCAGCCTTGTCACCACCGCCACCAACAGCACCATTGGCCAGCAACAACAACAGCAACAGCAGTGGGCCACTGTCGGCCAGCAGAGGGTCACCGCGACCCTTCCTCTCTTCTCACAGCTCTCTCTCGTTGCCGATCCTTGTCCGGCGGCAGGGAGAGGGCAGTAACGCTCGGTATCACCTAGTGCAAGGTATAAGGAGGTCCTTGGCTTGTTGTCGTTGTTGTTCTAAAGCTAAGGGCCTTTCGGGAGATGTATTGATGCATCATTGGTGCTATGATATGAATTTTCCAGACCTTTGGACTGTTTTTGGGGTGTGTATTCCCCTTTGAAGTGGACTGAGTTTTGAACCGTGTGTGCACGAATTACGAGGTGTGTATTCCTTGGATATTGTGTTATTGAAATTCAGATTTGTCGTCCGTGATATCTTGAGAAGTTCCTTGTGTTTATTTCTTTTTTGAGGGAAAAAGAGGAAGATTACTTGAGGCTAGTAATCATCCTAATTGTATAGAAGTTGCTTGTGTTGTGAGTGTATTATGGCTTCCTCATCAGAGTCAGAAGTTTCCTCAGGAGCAAGAAGCAAACATTGGTGTCACACTTGAGCACTAAATGAGAAATATCACACTATGGCACACACAACAGCAGAGATGATATAGATATGATCTTTGTTGCGAGACCTTCATATTATTCTTAAGGAGCCCATGGATATGTATTGTGATAACTTGGCTACAACTTATATTGCTAACAATCTCATGTTTCATGAAAGGACCAGACATGTGGAAATAAATTGTCATTATACCAGAAGCCTAATTCAGCAGGGACTACTCCGTACTGCTTGCCTAACCTCATCAAAACAGACTGCAAATATGTTTACTAAGTCGTTGTTTCAACCTATATTTGAGAAGTGTAGGAACAAGTTGAGTATGGTTAATATATATGTTTCAGCTTGATGGAAAGTGTTACATTATGTTGAGGGCTATTTTGTTATTTATTTTTTATAGTTGAACTTTTCTTATAATTTTCCACCCACCTCTCTCTATATAAAGAGATGTAGAACCGGCTAAGTCAAATAAGAAGATTCATTTTCTTCAACTTATATAATAGTATAGTGTCAATTCAAAGATCATAGGCATGTAATATTTAGAGTTACTTGCTGTTCAATCAGTGGGATTGAATCACTGCAACTAGTTACGTGAGCTGGAATATTTCTACCATGTTTCAACCTAAGACATTTTGATTTGCTTCTATTTTTGGTCATGGGAATATAGATGCTTTGACACATAAATATAGTTGCCAGAAAAAGGAAAAAGCTCTCTACTTATTTCTTTCTGAGTGAAGGCAAACACTAAATTCGTTAGTTAAAATGTAGGTTCAAGGTGCAAATGTCTACTTGCTGATACCAGATCTTAAATGTAGCCACAAATAAGGCCTTTTATTGAATTAGGAAGTACCAATAGTCATTCATCATGCCTATTGCACTTTGCAAGTCATATAAAAAATTACATTGACAATAAATCAAATTAAACTTGGTGCTTCATTTTCAATTGGCCGGCAGTGGCACTGACCATGGTGAATATCATATTAATTTACACTTCAACAATTGTTAACAAATTCTTTTTCTGCTCTTAACAATTGTTATCATATTATTTATCCGAGAATGTTGGGGCTTATGAGGAATTTTTTTTTGTCCAACCAGGGGTTGAATGGGCCTAGTGCTAGGTTGGTGGCGTGGGAGGAGGTTTGCAAGCCAGTGAAGGAGGAGGGGCTTGGGGTGAGGGAGTTGGGGAGATCTAATGATAACCTGCTGGCGAAATGGGTTGGGGGCCTATTGGAGAACAAGGGAGATTTGGTGGGGAAGGTTTTCAGGTCTGCTTATGGTGGCCCTCTGCGTTGGGACCTCCTCCTGTCCCCGCTAAGGGACGCTTCTCATTTCCTGAAAGGTCTGTCAGCGGTGACTCAAAGTGCAGAATTGTTTTGTATCGGTGGTGAGAACAGGGGAGATTTTCAAGTTCTGGTAGGATGATTGGACAGGTCAAGGCGCACTTTCTAGAAGATTTCCGAGACTTTTTGCTCTTTCCTCGGGCAGGGAGGCGTCTGTGGTAGAAGTTTGGAGAGGTGGGTGATACCTGTCTTTTGCAGAGAATCTTTCAGATGCGAGAATGCAGGACTTCCAGAGGTTGCTTGAAGAGTTGGAAGGCCTCCATTCGACGTCGGGAAATGAAATGTTTAGTTGGGATGAAAGAGATTTCTCGGTGAGGGCTGCTTATAGGAGATTGTCCGACAGGGGACCCACTAGTGATCTGGACCTAGTGAGAGATTGCAAGCAGGTTTGGAAGGCGGCTTGCCCTTTGAAGGTCAAGATTTTTGTTTAGCTGCTTAGGAGGCGAAGGCTCATGACAAAGGTGTGGAGGGAGAGATGGGTTCCTGGGGAGATTAAGGTTTGCCCTTTGTGTGGAGGAGATGATGAGGATGTTGACCACATTTTCTTCTCTTGCCCACTTGTATCACAGATTTGGAGCGTGTGGGAGTGGGATGGTGGAATTGTCGGTCTTTTAATGAGTTTTGGAGCGGATATAAAGGCGGAGGCAGAGGTGGCAACGCTGGGAAAAATGTCTTCCGAACGAAGGAGAGGGCTAAGTCGCTGGCGATCCTATGGGGTGTCTGGTTATGAAGAAATGAGGTCGTCTTCAAGGGGCAGAGGCATTTTGTGGAAAATTTCGTAGAGTTTATTTTTGCTTTGATTAGGCTTTGGAGTGAGTCTCTATGAGTGAGAGGTCTTTGTGGCTGTTCTTTGGATATGATGTAGGCGGAAAATTTTTTTCTTTTAATACATTTGGGTAGTTATCAGTTTGGATAACTACCATTTCCTTTTTCAAATAAAAAAACAATTGTTAACAAATTTGGAATTTTCACCTTCTCCATAGCATAAAATAAAAAAGGAAGATTCAGATAAAGGCATTTACCAAAATGCTTCTTCCGGACATCTCATTGCAAGTTCCTGACCTCAAGAAAATTGCATTCACATGGATGTCTCAAAAAGGATTCAGACAACGATATTAGCTTCAATCTGTTGGGCAGCGGTGGCACAGCTCTATCCTCACAGTGATAAATTACATATATTTTGGATCAAAATCTCATTAACCTACAGTACAATTGTTATCATCAATACCGTTCGGAATGAGACACTTTGCAATTGCCTAGGAATTAGACTTGCATTAATGACCGTTGTGAAAGCAATTCCTAGTTCTTCCATTATGAAACCTTACATGTCTTTATATATATATGGTAAAAAAAAAAGTAATCCTCAAAAAATATAGAATCTTCAATCTATTCCAACACTTCCTCTCAGGTTAGAGCATAGAAATCTCTCATGCTTAGCTTGGAACTAATAAGCTCCAGCCATTAAGAAACCTAATGTGTCTTTACATATAGAGACACGATGAAAAAGAAAGTAGTCCACAAAAAATATAGAATCTTAAATGTACTCTTATACCCCCTATGCCATAGCATAGAAATCTCTCATCCTTAGCTTGGAACCAATAAGCTCCAGTCTACAGTGAGGTAAAGCCTTAGTGGATCTCTGCCAATTGCTGCATTGTAGAAACATATGGTGTGAAGAATTTCAGAGAAAAAATATCTCTAATAAAACAACAATCCACCTTGAATGTTCAATATGCTCACAAAATGCTGGGTTATTTGAAACAAAATTCACTGCCTTGTTATCACCATACATGGAAATATGCCAGGAAACTGACAAAGTAAAGCCCAAAGACTAGAAACCACCTAGAAGAGCTAACTAGTGTGTGCCATAGTGCTGTACTCCTACTCTACTAGATTGCGTGACAATATTTTATTTCTTGTTCCACCAAGTAACTTTGTTACTGCAGATGTGTAAAAGCCTATAGTAGTTTGTCCTCATAAGCACCCACAGACTCTACATCAAAGCAGCCCTATGCATCAAAGTGTCCATGATTCTTGAAGTAGTAAGTGTTAATGTGCAGAGATGAGATGAAGGAGAATTTGTAATTTTTCTGTATTATTTGACCTTCCATGTAATTTGTCAAGTCTCTCTTTTATAAAAGAGAGGTTAGGATTTCCTTGACTCAATAAGAAACATTATTTTTCCTCACATGGTATCAAAGCAGCGATCCCAAAATCTGACATCCCACCAAATATCCACCAATCAAGATTTTGAATCACCAAATCCATGGTGATCTAAACGACAATCGAAGGAGTGCTGATCGACAGCACTGCCACCATGATCAACAGTAGTGGCACCACTACCGTGACCAACAGCAGCCACGGCACCGCTACTACAGGAACTGGCAGCAGCATGCTACTGCTGCTACAGGAACTGCCAGCAGTGCCACTGTCACTACAGAGGTTGGCAGTGGGGTTGTTGTCGACCATGAAGTTGGGGCATATACTCGCCCCATGTTTGTTTGCATGATGAGTCTTCTCTGATGAGTTTGTTCCAAGTTTTACGTTGGTATGATGAGCCTTCTCTCATGCAAATCAAGTTCTTTTTGCCAAAAGAAGGGCAAAAATCAGATTGTCACAATTTTGATCTCTCAGTACAGAAGAGAAACAACAAGCAATTTGGACATTGGGTCATTGATTCTGGTGCATCAATTCATCTCATTGGAAACACCAAGGAATTGAAGACTCCCTCTAAACCACATGGAGTCAGAAAGAGCAGAGTGGCCAATGGGGCAACCTCTCCAATCACCTCTGTTGGAGAGTCTAGGTATCATTAGTTATACGTAGTAGTGATGTGCATTGTGCCCTGGAATTCCCAATGAATTTATTGTCTGTTAGCAAAATATGCAAGGACCTTTAGTGCAAGGTGGTATTTGATGATAGACATTGCTATTTCCAGGATAAAAGAACCAATAAGATAGTAGGAGAAAATGACCCAAGTCCTATATTCTCTACCTGTACCTCTTAATATATAGAGGTGGGAAAAGTATGGTACAACCCCACAAGAAACAAATAAAATAATAAAAGGTACATGACTTAAGACAGAAACAAATATGTTAAAATCGTAGGGGCACAACACGCTCCCTCAAGTTGGAGCATAGATGTTAATCATGCTCAACTTGGAACACCAAATATCAAAAGATGAGCATGGTAGTGGCTTGGTAAAAATGTCTTCTGTCTAGTTCTCTAATGTAATAGGAATTGTATGGATAAGTCCACGTTGGATCAAATCATGTGTATAGTGGTAGTCAATTTCGACATACTTCGTCCTCTCGTGGAACATGAGGTTGTTAGCAATGTGTATGGCAGCTCTGTTATCACACCTCATCTTCATAAGTGTATCACAAGGAATGTGCAAGTTTGTCAGAAGTGACCTCACCTACATCATCTCTGCAGTCGTAGGCCATCGCCCTATACTCGGACTGTGCACTGGATCTAACAACGACTACCTGCTTTTTAATCTTCCAGGTCACCAGATTTCCAGCAATGTAAGTGCAAAATCCTGTAGTAGACTTCATATCAATCAAGCACCTTGCGTAATTTGCATCGGAGTAACCCACTACTCTAATGGTTGTCCCCCTGCTGAACAAGATACCATGTCCAGGTGCCTTCTTCAAGTATCTTAGCACCATCATGGTTGCATCCCAATGCTATCTCATCAGCCTATCCATGAACCGACTCAATTTCCCAACAACTATGAAAGTGTTAGGTCCGGTGATAGTCAAATAAAGAAGCTTTCCAACCAACTACATGTACTATCTATTGTCAACAGTCTCAACCTCCTCATCATAAAGTCTGGCTTTGGGGTCCATAGGAATGTTGGTTGGTTTGACCCCTAGCATGCCTGCTTCCTGCAAAGCATCCATAGCGCATTTCCTTTAAGATAGATCAATGCCCTTTTTGTTGCGAGTAACTTCTATCCCAAGGAGGCCCAATATCCTTCATAATAAATCTATCTGGAAGACATTGCTTGAGCTCACCAATGCCGCATATATCATCTCCTATAACAATCATCCACATACACAAGTACCGCCACTCCTTTTCCCATCTTTTCGACGAAGCGGGAATGATTTGACGTGGACCTTTAACAACCAATAGTCTCAACCACCTCGGAGAGTTTCTAAGACCATGCTCTAGGACTCTCCTTCAGCTCATATATGGATTTCCGCAATCTGCAGACACATTCCCCCTCAGTCTCATAGCTTGATGGTTGCTGCATATAGACTTCCTCTTGTAAATCATCATAAAAAAATGCATTCTTGACATCGAGTTGGTGAAGCTGGCAATCATACTAAATTGCCATAGAGATAAGAATGCAAACAGTTAGTAGCCAAGCAACAGGAGAGAATGTAGAGAATTTTGAGAGGGAAAATAGTTCTTGTTATTCATCAAATAGAGAAGCCCTAGCCCTCTTTATATAGAGAGGCAAAGGGCATATATGGAAACTCAACCAAGACCTAAAATTAGGAAATACTAATCAAATAACCAAGTTGATTTATTTCATAATACTCCCTGGCAAGTCGAGACATGGGAGACGACAAAGACTTGGATCCTTAAGGTAGTGGAGATCAACTCTTTTCAATGTGGTAGTCCCTTCTTCGTGTCTTCAACCTTGGGTGTCTCTTCTTATACGCCCTCATAGAGCCAATCAGTGCTTGGTTTCTCTTGAGGTGCGTGACAGTACTACCCAAACTTTGACATCTTAAGGCGGTTCTTGTCTTCAACTCTTGTGTCTTCCACTCAACATATAAGGACTCAAACAAAAAATAAACCCAGGACTTGAGCGGCTACACACAAAGGCCCCAAAACAAATTGAAACCCAACTGAAAAATAACCCCCTCCCTTTTTTTCTTTTTTTTAAAGGGGAAAAAGTCCAAACTCTTAATCAAATAGGGTTTTCTTCCTCTTCTTGCTTCTTTGCCAGTGCTCTTCTCCTCTGCTGGGCATGAAGCAGGAGCAACAACTTCAACATGGAGGAGAGGACCCATCATCAGCTCCCTCTTCTTCTCCTTTATTTTTTTTTTTTTTTTTTTTTGTGTGGGCGGCGACGCTACAGTGGCAAGGAGCGCGGCGACGCTCCAGCAGGTCGGGGGAGGACCGAGCCACCTCGGTTTGGTAGAACAACCTCTAGGAACACGATGGTGCCTTCAAACCCTTGATTGAGTGAGGTTCGAGGGTCCAAAACCTTGATCCAAACTTCCCCAATAAAGGGCAACACCGGTTAAAGGGGGCTTCATCGGCGACGTGTTGCCAATCAGTTGGCCACCAGAGGTGGTCGATCTAGAGGCCAGAGCTCCGGCGACCACTCCACTAGTGGTCCCTCGCCGAGCCAAAGGCGACATCACTGGCGATTTTTCTGTCGATGGCAAGCAATAGCAGTAATGGAAGAGAGGAAGAATAGAAGAGGAAGAGGGAGGGTTGTGGAGAGGAGAAAGCCTCTCCGATGGCTCATCAGAGGCCAGTGGCGTTGCCGAAGGGCCTCCCCTCTCTAGGGTTTCTTTTTTCCCTTTTTCTTTCCCAAAGGATCAAACTTGCTCCGATACCATGTAGAAAATTTTTAGGGGGAAAATAGTTCTTATTATTCATCAAACAGAGAGGCCTTAGCCCTCTTTATATAGAGAGGCAAAGGGCATATATGGAAACTCAACCAAGAACTAAAATCAGTAAATACTAATCAAATAACCTAATTGATTTATTTCCTAACAAAAAACATGTCGAAGAAGCCCACATTGTATGCCTAATTGAACCCCTGGCAACAAGATAACCCTTATGATAAGTCTATGTTAATGGACTAAATTAAAGTCTAAGTACATCATGGTTAAAATAAAAATGTAATGAGAAGCATGCATTGTATTGATAAAATTAGTAAGGATGATGATACTTAGGTTTCAAGAGTCATTAATCTAGGTTTCAAGAGTCATTAATCATTGGGGTGTGCTGAGAAGATGATATTTTAACATAACATGCTTAATTTATCGATCGCATACTTGCACTATAGATAAATATTGCATATTAGGCATTAGTGCATTTAGATGATCATGAATGCATCTTAGGTTAATTAATTATGCATCATTTTATGTAGTGACCACTAATGAGAAATTTCCATCTTTACAAGAGAAGCCACATCACCACGTATCAACATTCCACGTTGCCATCCAAAGGAAATAAAAATCCTAAAGCTCCCCATATGTGGCCATATCAATTAAATAGTCCCCCTCCATATTTGTTCCCATCAATTCCACAAAAATCCATAAAAATCTCATCGGCCTTCCTAATTTCCTTCTCAATCACCAAATTCCACCGCCACCATCCTTTCCTAATTTTTCACTCCATCTCTTTCTCATAGCACACACGCATACCCATAAAAGGAGAGCCACCACCTTCATCTCTCCCCCCCTTGTCTTCTTCTAGCAGCTCCCCCAGAGACATGCATACACGCAACCACCAAAGGCGGTGGGAGATAAGTCATCTGGGAGCTCCCCCAGATGTCCGGGAAGAGCCCCCCTTCATCTTCTTCCTGCGCACGCCCTTGACACACGTCTCTTCACCATGTCCACCAAGCATCATCACCGCGAGCCTCCCACAAGACCCCCTCCTCAACCCCGTGCTCACGACCATGCAGCCTCCAAGCATCCTCGACTGCGAGCCACCCGCTTCCGCATCCTCAACCGCACCCGATCCTCAGCTTCCGACATTCACGACCGTGTGACCTCAACCGCACCACCATCGACTTCACCAACCTACGACAGCCGTCTTCATCTTCAACTGCAGCCAGCACCTAAGGAACCCAACAACTCACCGCAATAGCCACATCCGACCACCGTTCTCCGCTCTGTCAACGTCATCATCCTCGCCTCAACACCACCAACCCATCCATGACCTCAGCCGCAGCCCACGTGTGAGCGTGGGAATGCTCACAGTCAGCAACCTCCTCCTCTGCGACCGACCGGCACCGACCACCTCTGTTGGTATCCCCTTGCTTCGATCGTCCTCCACCGAGCTCCTCATCAACTGCCAAGGCTTTACGAGCGCGCATGGAAAGGACAACATCCTTTGTTTTAGGTTGAATTAAAATTTACATTTCATGCCATTGTAGGTTTTTGGATTTGATTTTTTGGTTATTTTATTGAGGCGAATTTGTTGCATTACCCTTGCATTATTGCTTGACTCTTTTTGATCGTCTTATTTCGCATTAAATTTTGATACGGATTTCGCATATATGACCAGGATTAATACATGTGTAAGCTTTTATTGCATTTGTGCCTCCCTGTGATACAACTTGAAGATGTAGTACAATTTTAGTATATTTTTATTAATTTTTTGATTGAGGATTTTCTACCACACGATTTATTACGACATTTTTTTGGTATCATCTATTAAAGCGAAAATTCACTCAATCACCTTGTGTCGAGCAACTGACCCATCTAGGTTTATTTAATGGGAGAGAACATGTTGAAGAAGCCACCATACGCCTAAGTGAACCCCTTGGTGACAAGATGGGCCATATGTCGAGCAACTAACCCATTTGGGTTGTATGATGGCAAATACCCATCTACAACCAACAACAACAGCTCCATTTGGAGTGATCAGTTCCCAGGTACCCCGTGATCGTAAGACAACTATCTCACCCTCCATAGCCTAACGTCATTTTGAATTGAGCATAGCATGCTAGTAGGTAGTAGGTGGCTGAGTAGTAGACACAGCAACACAAAATTTCCCAAAGGAAGCACCCAAACCCTCAAAAGATAGGGTCCCTGCCAAATCATACCGAGCACAACTTAGAGATGCCTTCCGAATAGCAATTAGAATATCCATATCATCATCCATAACCCTCTGTAAGGGCTCTGAAGTAGTGTCATCCATCCTTGCACCTATATCATCACAGCTGAATAAAACATCGCTAGTCTGCAAAATATTTGTGCTTACCTGTAATGGGGAAGATGGTGTCAGTAAAAGAGGGGGTTGCCTGTAAGTGATAGGAATCTTATAAGTAACATGTGGACCCTAGTATTGCATCGGCTTAGTAGTAGGGGGTACGAGGTCAGTAATAGGTATACCCCTGAAAGGTATAGAAGGTATAGGCATAAGTGCCTTAGCAATCTCTGGAGAAATGGGAGAATTCTCCGCGATAAGGGTAGAGCATGGGAGGAGAAGGGGTGACGGTGATGGAGGAGGCAACCATGGCCATCTCCGCGACGTGGTTTGCTTCAAGTGCCGTGGAGAGGATCATTGGGCGAGAGATTGTAGAGACCCAGTGGTCTATCTGCATTGTAGGGTTGTCGGTCATCGGTGGAGGACATGTAAGTGTGGGGGTGCTGATCATGTGGAACAAACTCTACCTCTGCCACCTTCAGTTCCTCCTTGGAGGTTGATTCCTCGTGGTCACAAGAGGTAAGGGATTTGGATGGCATTCTTAGTTCTTCCTTGGTGGGAACTTTTGTTCGTGGATCGCCGGGGATGGGTCAAATTAGGTCAGCTATTTCCGAGTTAAATTTGATGTCGTCGGTGTGGAAGGTGGTTGTTTTCTCAAAGTCGAAGGTATTGCTGTTTGGTTTGCATGACTCCAACGTCTCTCGTTTGAGGTTTCAAGTTTTGAATTTTAACGAGTTTTCAATTTGTTGTTCTCCTAGTATTTACGAGGGTGCTAATGATGAACGTGTTCTAATTCGTCCTACTACATTGTTTCGCATAATTGGAATACCGTTAAGGTGGAGAATGATCGGAATAGTGACTGCCTTATGCTCTCCTTTTGCACGAGTGAGGTGCCATGGTATTGGTTTGGTTGTAGGCAATGCAACTACAGTGATGGTCGAGGCAAAGATCTTGAGTGGGAAGAAATTGCCTTTCAAAGATTTTTCATTTTGGTGGATGTGCTTGTGTGATTCTTTTCGAAGAGGTGACAACGAAGTTGCATGATGGTGTTTCGTATGACAGGGTGGTGGTCGATGGACAGGGTAGGAGAAGGATAGTCGTTGGAGGCGATGGTCTGGCCAGGCTTGGTGACCCGGTGACTACGGAGAATGATCGTAGCGGTGGTGTGATGATTGCTGGGGAAAGCCACGTCAAACGACATGTTTGGAAGCCTAAGGGGCAACAACTGGATGTTTTTGAAAGTTTGAAAGCTACCCAACAATTGGCAAAACTAATTCCGAGTTTAATGGGAGTACAGTTGGCCATGGTGGCTTTCCATTTTTGGAAAAATCACCTTTTGATTCTGCTGACATGGCAGACCTTCCATTACAAGCATCGCACGATGCTGAGGTAGAGAGGAAATCTTTAAGTGCAACATCATATGACTTGGCGACAAAACATGCGTTGGAGGATTTTTTCTCAAACAATAACTAGGTGGCATCCGGATTCATTGACGGATCCGGACTTGGTGAGTCAAATTCCTCGAAAGATCTCCATTCATATTCCTTGTATGTCATGGGTGGGGGCCCCTCTCTTGCTATTGAAGACTTGTTGCAGGTGGTGAACGTGGTGGAGCGACCGGTTGCTGTACAAGCGGAAGGAAATGCTTGAGATTTCCATTACTCGATGATGGATACCATGGATCGATTTTTTTACAAATCTTGGGACTCTTCGCAGGTGGCTGCTGGATCCAAACTTAGGTCTGGGCGTGGTGAGTTTTCCTCTAATGCAGTGCCTTTAGAGCCAACTCATGTTGTATTGGGGTAGGAGGGTGGGGTTGCTGCTGGTTTTTCTGATGTGGTGCAAGTGGCGGGGATTACAACTGCCTTTGAATATATTTTCAATGCTCCCTTAAGGTGGAGAATGACGCCCATACTGATGTGGGCGATGTCTGCCATCAGGCTAAATCTGATGGGAAAGGAAAATGCGTGATATTGCGATCCTCCATCCATTCTTCAAGTTCAGCAAGAATCATTCCTCAGAAGCATAAATTGATGCTTAGTGAGTGCTGTAAACATTCTAAGGGTTCTAAGAGCAAGAAGGGTGATGAACGTGGAGAGGACGAGTTGAAGGTGGTCAATGGGCATG
Source organism: Thalassia testudinum (assembly GCA_037157565.1). Taxonomy (NCBI): domain Eukaryota; kingdom Viridiplantae; phylum Streptophyta; class Magnoliopsida; order Alismatales; family Hydrocharitaceae; genus Thalassia; species Thalassia testudinum. The sequence continues at coordinate 61,991,358 of JAZHRO010000022.1, read as the reverse complement.
TAGCAAAGGTTATTGGGGTCATGAAGGTGCACAGGGGGTTGTTTATCAGATCCTTTAATGTTTAGGATGCTTTCTTGGAATGTTCAAGGACTTTAGGACGAAGGCCGAAGATCTATTTTAAAAAGATATCTGGCTGATTGGAAGGTAGATATTGTGATGTTACAGGAAACACATTTGGATGCTTTGTCAATGCAGATAAAGAAAAATATTTATGGTGACAAATATTCGGAATATCTTGAAATAAAGGTCTGGAGGCATTCTTGTTTTGTAGCATGGTGATCAATTCTAGCTTGACTCATCTTTGATTGATGGAAGGGTGTTGACAGCAGCGTTTACTAGAAAAGCATATGATTTTTCCTTTTGTTATCTTATGTGTTTATGGGCCGTGTGATGATCCATCTAGACCTGTTTTTTGGGAGGAGATATCACGGGCATCAAATTTTGTGGATGGAAGGCCATGGTTGATGGGTGGAGATTTTATTGCAACTCTTCATATGGAAGATAGATCGGATGGGAGGTGTAACAGAGCTACAATCGATTTTCAGCACACGATTCAAGAGCTTGAGTTGTTGGAACTTCCTCTATCTGGGTTACGATTTACTTGGAGGAATGGGAGAGGGGCTACTTCGTGTATTGATAGATTCCTATGTAATATTTTTATGGCTGAAGCCTTTCATGGTGCTGAGGTGACAACATGTGATAAACCGTTCTCGGATCATATCTTGATTTTATGGACAAGTAATGAGAATACAAAATTTTCTACTTATTTTAAGTTTCAAAAATCATGGTTGAAGGAGTCAGGTTTCAAGGAGTTGATACAAGACAGATGGGTGGCTACTCCGACGTGTTCATCGGCCATGCATACCTTAGCATGTAGAATACGAGCTATTCAAGAGGTGATGATGGAGTTTAAGCGTGGTTTACACTTACATAGAGAGGCAAGGAGGCATTGACGAGGATCTCAGTGTTGTATAGACAGGAGGAGGTGAGTTTGACAAATGATGAGTGCCAGGAACGTAGGAAAATGCAAACTGTGGTTTTGGAGGAAGATCATAAGATGGAGATGGATTGAATGCAAAAATCTAAACAGTTATGGCTCAAGAGGGAGATTCAAACACAATTTTTCACACGGCTACTAGCAATAGGAGAGTGAATATGATCAATGTTTTGAAGGTTGGTGACTCTCTTGTGTGTGATCGGAATTAGGTTTGTGATGCATTTCATACCCATTTTCATGAGTTCACTAGAAGGCAACGTGGTGGTGACTGGCATGTGAGCACTTCAGAGTTGGTACAAGTTAGGCAAGATGCGAAGGCAAATCTTGTTCGGGAGGTAGGAGAGGAGGAAATCATTTGTGCGCTAAATGGGTTAAAGGTTGAGGCCTCGCCAGGACCAGATGGCTTGCAGATCCTTTTTTATAAGGAAATATGGGATATTGTGGGACGGGATGTGGTGGCTATGGTCCGAGAATTCTTTGAAGGTAATGAAGGCTTTGAAAGGATTAATCACTTTTATTTGTTCCACTTGCCAAAGAAGACAAGTGCAAAGTTGGTTGATGATTTCAGACCGATAGCTCTATCCAATTCCATCTATATGCTAGTGGCCAAGATCTTAGCAAACAGATTAAGATCCGTCTTGCCTAATCTAATTTCCTCAGTCCAATTGGCATTTATTAAGGGTAGATATTTACAGGAGCCTTTGTTTTGGCGAAGGAGATGCTGGCTGCTTGGAAAAGAAGAGGAATGTCGGCTTTCTTATGGAAAGTGGACTTTTCGAAAGCATATGATTCGATATCTTGGGCCTACTTGTGGGATACTTTGAGGAGGCGAGGTTTCCCTTTGAGATGGATTCAAATGATGAAAAGATGTGTTACTGCATCATCTTTCTCTATTTTGGTTAATGGGCGCTCCAATGGATTATGGATTCAACCACAACGGGGAGTCAAGCAGGGGTGTCTATTAGCCCCTATACTTTTTGATATTGCTATGGACACGCTGGCCTCTTTGGCTTTTAAGGCAAGTGAAGGTCACCTCTTTAATGGTTTCACAACTCAAAGAGATGGAACTTTAGTCACTCCTTTACTACAATATGCGGATGATACTACTTTTTTTGTAGAGGGTGGTAGGTTGGATACAACCCATCTCTCTTCATTGGTTAGAATTATTATTGATATAACAGTTTTGAAGATCAATAGAAGGAAGTCATTACTTGTGCCTTTTTCCATTTCGGATAGGGAGGTTGGGGAGATTGCCAGTATTCTTGAGACACCTATGCCCCACTTGCCGATTAGATATCTTGGTTTGCCATTAAAAGGAAGGAGGCTGGTGACTGCCGATTAGGATTGTGTGGTGGAGAGATTAACAAAAAGATTGTCGTTGTGGAATGGTAGACTTCTATCTAGAGAAGGTCGTCTAGTGCTTCTGAATCTGTTTTATCTTCCATACCAGAGTTCTTTCTATCTGTTTTTAAGCCGCCAAAGAAGATAATCAAAACTATGGACATGATTCGAAAAAGGTTCTTTTGGAAGGGTGCAGCTCATGTGAGTAGATTTGCCCAACTTGTTCCTTGGAATGAAATTTGTCTACCCAAATGTGAAGGTAGCCTGGGGTTAAGGTGTTTAGATGAGTTCAACAAGGCCTTACTGCCCAAATGGGTTGTGAGAATTATCTCTAGAGACGTGTCCATAGCCAATATGGTTATAAGGGACTCAAATGGGGTGGATATGGATTTGGTGGAGCGACCTATGCCTAGGAGAGGATCTTCCTCATTTTGGAAGTCCATTAAATTGATTTTACAAGATTCCATTTCAATTCGCTTCTGGGTGATGGTTTGTATTTCAAGTTTTGGTTAAATGACTGGAGTGGATTGGGAAGATTTTCAGAACTTTATCCAAGAGTCTTTCAGTTGGTCAACACCAAAGAAGCATCCGTTGTGGGATGACCAACATAATATTTGGGACTTCAGATTGCCTCCTGGGCTATCAGAGTGCACCCTCTAGGAGTCAACAGCTCCTTTTAACTGATAGAAATTGCAATGATGCATTCAACTGGAGAAATGAGGTTTTTACGGTGAAGGCCTATTCAAGGTTGATTACTGTTGACAATGAAAATGATGGCACCAAGAATGACACAAAAAAAAGATTTGGAAATGCTTGCTGCCATCAAAGATAAAAATTTTTTTTTGAATGTTAATGAGATAGCAGCTGATGACTAAATGTTTCATGTGAAGGTGGAGGGATGATATAGATGTCATGTGTCTTTGCCAAGCTGATGAGGAAGATCTAGATCATCTTTTCTTCACTTGCTCATTCTCCAAGGATATTTGGCAAATTCTATAGCTTCGTACGATTGATATCTCCAACCTGGAGATCATTCTAGGATCATTATGATCTGGACGTTGCTGGCTAGGTGAAAGGATTTGCGGCTTTATAGTGTTTATGGCTACAGCGGAACGACATGAGTTTTAGAAATGATCGTTGTTGGGTGGAAAATGTAGCAAGGGAGGTTATTTATTTGTCTGATTTTTTGCTCCAAAATTTGTGAGTTCGTTCCTTTTACTTGATACAATTTCTGGATGATTACCGATGTTCAGGTAATCTTTCTTTTCCTTAAAAAAAAAACAAATCTCTGGAGAAATGTGATTACCCGTAATGAAAAAATAAGGGATGGACTCATGAAAGGTAGCATCAACACTAACATAATAATGACCAGAAATAGGATCAAAGCATCGATAACCCTTCTAAATCCAAGAGTACCCTAAGAAAACACACTTGACTGCCCTAGGTGCCAACTTATCCCAACTAGATTATGCACAAAAGCAACACAGCCAGAAAACTTTAGGAGGCACATGAAAAATCTCACGACCTGGATACATCAGTTGCCAACAAATTTGCTAATGGATAACAAAGTCAGGCATTCTATTAATAAAAAAACAAGCAGTCAAAACATCTCCCCACTAAAGAGAAGGAACACTATGATGTATTAGTAGGGTGTGTGCCACATCAAGATGTCGGTGCTTCCTCTTAGCAACACCATTCTATTGAGAAGTGTGAGCACTAGCATAATGCACAATGCCATGAGATTTATAAAACAATGACAACTGGCAAATACAAAACTCCAGAGCATTATCTGATCGCACAATCTTAACAATAGTACAAAACTAGGTCTTTATTTTTAACATAAAATGTTCGATATTGGTACCAACATCAGACTTATTCTTCATAAGGAAAACCCATGACACTCAAGAAATCATCAATGAATCTAACTAGGACCTCACACATCCATATGAATCAAATGAAATAAAGAGGTGAACTCAGCACTCTGACTGGAAGAAAAACTAGAGCGACAATGCTGGCCTAGCTAACAGGCATCACAAGTTATGATTGCAGACAGAGAGATATAGGGTATGACACGTCAGGGTCGATCCAAAGGAAGGTGGCCAAGACATAGATGCCACTGGAAGGGACTCCCTGGTGCAAAGGAGACATCCCCATGGCAAGCAGCAACAACTAGATTTTGGCTTGAACGATACACCCCCTTCTTTACATCCTCCACCAATCGTCCTCCTCGTGAGCTTGTCCTGAAATACACAAGACACTTCATCAAAAATAACATGATAGTTCAACTCCTTTGTAATGTGACTAACTGACAATAGGCTGATTGGAAAATTTGGAAAAAAAATAGCACATCAGGTAATTGTAACGTAGAACCTCCCCTTGTCCAGTAATATGGGAGTTCCTCCCATTAGCGACCTATACTGTCCTACCTGAAGGAATAGACCTCAACTGAGGGAAACACCTCTGATCTCCACATAAATGGCATGGAGCCCCAAAATCCGCTAACTAATCACCACTCCAATGATCTGTAGGCTGAGAAAAACAGACAAGATCAATACCTGATAAGGAGGCAAGTGCAACTGTCTTGGGAGTACTAGAAGTTTGAGCCATCTGAGAAAGACGTTGTAGCAAATCATCAAATTCAGCCAGAGACAATGTCAAGAATAACCTTAGTAGGTTCAACCTCCTCATTGGCAGTGAGAACGACCATGCTTTGTTCAACAAGTGACCTCAGTGTGTCCAGGTCAGCCTCAGTATGTGCACAGAGGCCTACCTTGCCCCTCGGTGCACGACCACGACCTCTGCCTTGTGATGAAGGGGATCCTCTGCCACATCCTGGTGTAGCAGCAAGGGTAGAAGTCTGGCCAAAGACCTCTGTAGTAGGAAGGTGGACAACAACCCTGCTCAATTTGTTGTAGGCCTCCTTAAGAGAGGGAAGATCAGACAGTAAGAATCTGTGAACAAGCACCAATAAACTCTAACCCCAGTTCAGACAAGAAAAGTAAGGTTATCTCCTTCCTGTATAGCCCCTGAGAAGCACAAGTGCACACAGGTCTGCTGGCATTGTGCTTCTCCAATAGGCCCTTCATGGCCGAATAGTATTGCGTCAAAAAGTGACCCCCCTAGAGTAAGCGTAAGCTCATGAAAGGTCTGCAAAACACAGGCTAAATTCTTTTCATGGGAATGTCTCTCATAGGTTGTCCTACATCTCCTTTATAATACATGATCTCATCTCCAACCCTATGAATAATGCAATTCATGATCCCAGCACTAACCATGGCATTATCCTTATTCTAGGATGCATTCTTTCATGTCTTCTCTGTAGACTCTAGATGAAGCAAGATGTATTATGTTGAGTTGTTTGGGAGTTATTATGATTGTTTATTTGTTTTAAGGGTGTGTCATGTTATTTTTCCCTTGTACCTCTTTATATAAAGGTACCTAAGGCTCCGAAGAATAATTAGATTATCCATTTTTCCCAACATGATATCAGAGCAATGGTCCTACACTGATGTCTAGGTAGCCCACCCGAAACCTAACCTCCAACCTTCCACCCTTCCCTCCAACATCATGGGCCACCATTAGGCCCAACATCACCACTTACAGGTGGGCTTGACCTTGCTGATTGACACTGCCAATCTACTGTTGATCCATTCTAGGCTTGACGCTGCCTATTACATCATCGGTGGGTGCTGCAGGGGCTTCGACCAATGCCGCCTGGTCCTCGATGTCTCTGTGCCTTCTACTACAGTTCTTGATTGGGGTTGCATTGGCCTAAATCATCTTCGCTAGCCCTCCTTCAATCTCATCGTCTGTAGGTCTTGAAGACTTGCTGCAGTGGCTAGGACCGGGTTTACCGATTCTAGATCCTTAGGCCTCCCACAAGACTTCTACAACAAGAAGAGCACCGCTAGGGCCTTATTTTTACCTTAGCACCTTACTAGAATAACTTAGTTGTTGTTCTTGTGTAATATAATCTCATATCCCAACTTCTTTTTGGTCATGAGGATTTTTATGGTCTGAAATTATGATCTGACTTTTGGTGTGTAGAAGTCATTCTTTTCTTTACCTGCGACTCGAGACACTATAGCAGATCAAAAGGACTCTATAAGCAACTCGATGGGAAAATTATCCACCACAAGCGCTTCCCTACACATGCAGGGGACCTCTATAAAGTTGGACGGATCCAATTTCCTACTCTGGTCTACGTCTTCCTGATTCGTTGGATCTCATCGCAAGAAGTATATTCTCACCTAAGATGAGCACACTGTAAAGTCTGCAAATTAGGAGGCAAACAATGATTGGGTAGCCACATGCCTCTTGAACAACATGACCCAAATGATAGCTAAGTAGGTTATGGCATATTCCTCAGCGAAGAAAGTGTGAGAGGTGTTACATGAGATACACTCCCACAAGAGCAACATTACTCGTCTATATCATGTTGTGGAGCTGCACTCCTTCATAAAGGACTTGGCTGAGTACTAGGTACAATGAAAAATTTATGGGAGGAATAGGATATACACCAATCTATATCTATTGATGTTACAAACACAACGAAACAGTGGGAGGCAATCTGATTTATTAAGCTACCATCTAGTCTTGACCCTGAGCACAAGGGGGTTAAAGATAAATTCATGAAGATGGATGAGATCCCAACACCCACTCAGATCTATGCTCGTCAGTCTACATTGGAGATCTAACCTTGTACCTATTTCAGATTCCTCCACCATGGCCTCCATAAGACATGGTCATGGGAACCCTGCTTCGAAAGGTTAAGGTGGTCATAATCGTGGTGATGCCCGTGGTGGTTGTAGTCGTGAACGGAGTTCTCTATTCTGTGAGTATTGTCACAGGAATGGCCATACGACTAATCATTGCTGGATGAAACACGGTTATCCTCAGGAAATGAATCACGTGCTCACCATGTTTCTACAAAGGACACTACTTAGGGACATGAGGATAATAGTCAGATTACTATTTCGAAAGCAGAATATGAAAGATTTATTACTTCTTAGGCCTCTACCTCAGCTAAGGCATCAATCCAGCAATCGATAGGTACCTCTACCATGTTTGTCAGGTCCCATGCCCCTTCCTGGATTGCTAATTCAGGTGCTTTCTCTCACATTACTGGTGATGCTGGTCAGTTTTCTTCCCGTTGGGATCTTGCTACCCCATTCTAGGTGAAGGTAGTAGATGGGAGTTGTCACCAGTTACAAGAGTAGGGAATATTTCCTTGTCTCCTCTGCCTTGTCTAATGTTATGCATGCTTTGAAATTTGCACTTAATTTGATGTTAGTGTAGCACTCTAGTTATCTTTCCTTTATATTTTTGGACTGTTTTATTATTTGTTTTTCCCTCCTGGACTTATGTTGCAAAATACCCAACACCCCTCTCTATATAAAGAGGTGTAGGGTTCCCCTTAACAAAGAAGGCCATTTGTTTTCTCCTACTTGGTATCAGAGCGACAATCATAGATTGATGCTCCAATATCCCACCCGCACTAGCCTTCGAAACCCCCCTACCCTAACCCTAACTTTCCCAGCCGACCTCCCCCCCGTCCCCCCAGGCTATCGTCGCCCACCTTGCAGGGTCGCCGCCCCCTCCCCCCAACAGGGTGGTAGCTAACCACCAGCAGGGTGGCATCGCTCCAGCAGGGCACCATCCAACCCACCAAGGTCGCCGCCCACCCAGCAGGGCGTCGCCCCTCCCTACCCGCCGTCGATTTTTGCTCTTGTTGCGACAGCAGGGGCTGCTACTGCTGCTGCAGGTGGTGGTGGCCGATAGTTCTTGCCGACAAGGGGGAGTAGCACCCCTTAGGAGCGTTGTTAGGGCCTTCCCCTTACCCTAACATGAGTTATGTCTTGATCTAATGGGTGGTTGTAACTCTTGGGATGATACCTACGATCTCTCGATTTTAGATTTCATGACCAAGAGATCACTCTCTGATTTCAGAATTTTTCAAATCTACGTATTAGTTTCAAATAGTGCTTGCGCCATCTTATGGCAGTCCTAAGGAATGATGGCCTCTTCAAGCACTTCAGAGGTGTTAATCGATTACCGCTAGAGACATCGGGAGTTACAAAACTCCCTTCTTTATTCTTATTGCCAAGTTGAATGAGACCAACTATGCCATATGGTCTCAGATGTTCCCTCATGACTGTAGAGAGACACAATAAGGAACACATTTTGATGGAGCCACAAGATAAGACAGGGAAAAATGCCACGTGGAAGAAAGACAATGCCATGATCCATGCTTGGAACATGAACTTTGTGGAGCCTCATATCATATATGGGATCATGTACTACAGGACAACCAAGGAGATGTGGGATTCTTTGCGTGACACATTCTCACGAGAAGAATTCCAGCAAAGTATTTGAGATCCATTATGCTATTGGTGGTCTGAAGCAGGACGGTCAGTCACTATCTCAATACTATGCTACTTTGAAGGAACTCCTAAAGAAGTATAATGCCTACCATCCTATTTGCACATGTGCCACTCAAAGGGCACACAGGAAGGAGTATGCAGTCCTTCAGTTCTTGGATGGACTTGAACTAGATTATGAAGCTGCTAAGTCTTAGATCCTGACTCTTGCCGAGCTTCCATCTCTTGTGGAAGCATATAGACAGGTGAGTAGGGTGGTTGTTAAACCATCCCTATTAAATGTTGGACAAACTTTTGCTTTAGTGGCTACTAGAGGATGTCGTGGACGCGGCTCTCCATCTACCAAGGGGAGAGGATGTAGTGGTCAAGGCACGACTAGTAGACCCCGCACCATATGCTCACATTATGGCAAGGTTGGACATTTGGAAGCTACTTGCTGGTCTAAGCATGGTAAACCTCCTATGGTTAACCAAGTTGTTGCCTCCAAGGAGGTAAGTGACACAATGTCACATGCTGACTATGATACTGTTGTCCAACGCCTCACCTAGTTAATCCAGGAGACTACTGCTACTACTGATACTATTGCATTGGCCTCCTCAGGTATAACTTCTACTTCTACCTGTGATACTAGTATTTCTAACAGCACTTTATGGTTAGTAGATCAGCCCTCCCGACATCTCAGTGGTGATCAGACTTGCTTTAAACAAGTGTAGACTGTTCCTCCTGGTAAGTCTGTTCAGGTGGCAGATGGCAGACATTGCAGAGTGGATGGTAGAGGAGATGTGGCAGTGACTCCTTCATTGACACTGCCTAATGTTCTTTATGTTCCTGATTTTCCGATTAGTCTTTTGTTAGTTAGCAGAACCATAAAAGACTTACATTGTCGTATCAGTTTTTATGAGTTGGGTTAAATCTTTCAAGACAAATTCACAGGGAAAACGATTGGTGGCGGACATGAAGGGAAGTGTATCTCCTGATCCAAACTCCTTTTGCTACTATATGTTAGAGCGAGGTCGCTTTTAGTGTTAGTACAACTCTTCAATGGCATCATCGTCTTGGCCACTATTCACTGGACAGGTTGTGACGTGTTATCCCTCGCATTTCGCCTACTACTGAGATGTTACGTGATGCATGTTAGCTAGGGAAGCATCACAGAGCCAATTTTCCATCTAGTTCTTCTCAAGGTTCTGCTGTTGTTTTTTATTTATTGCATATGGATGTATCGGGTCCTAGTAGAGTGTCAGATAGACTGGGTCATCAGTTCTATTTGCTAATTGTAGATGATTTTTCCAAGATGTCATGGTTATTTTTGCTAAAGAATAAATTTGATATTCGGTCTATAATTTAGATATTTATTTTGCAAATAAAGACTCAATTTTCTACTATTGTGAAGATTGTACATTTTGACAATGCCTTAGAGTTTTGCACAACCAAGTTAGAATCTTTTTACAGATCTCTTGGGATTGTCCACCAGACATTATGCCCCCATACTTCGCAGCAAAATGGAGTTGTTGAGAGGAAGCACCATTATGTGTTAGATGTGACTAGAATATTACTTATTCAGCATAATCTGCCATAGGTCTACTAGAGAGATGCAGTGTTAACTGCCTGTTATTTGATTAATAGATTGCCCAACTCAGCTATTCAAGAACAGATTCCATGGCAGGTCCTTCAACCAGAGAAGGAATTGTTTACTGTGCCACCTCGTGTTTTTGGTTGTGTAACCTTTGTCCATGTTTTAGGACCTGGCAAAGACAAGCTTGCACCGAGGGCAATAAAGTGTTTCTAGGATACCGTAGCACCCGAAAAGGATATAAATGTTATGACCGACGAGGCAAGAAGCATTATGTGACTGCAGATGTTACTTTTCATGAGCATATTCCATACTTCTCTACAAATGGTCATCGGTTGTTGTTTAAGGGAGACTCAATGCCTATGCCTGTGCCACAAGTTCCTTTGGAGTAGATTCTATTACTTACAGTGAGGATACCACTACGAGGCAAGATGTAGAGACTACTCATGTATACAGGTTACTTGTTACATACAGACAACATACATGACGACAAAAACACAACCCACACTACCTCAGCCACCTGTCTCCTCCCCTGGTCAGGTATGCATTGATACTGACGTGAGTTGTCCTAGTGGTGATTGTGTAGATACCTCTGATGATTCTACTCCTGCTGAGCAGCAGCCTACTACTGCTACTGAGTTTGTAGAGGGGGATCTTGACCTTCTAATTGTTGTTCCGAAGGCTCCTCGCAGTAGTGCCCACTACCGTACTACTGAAGCAGTGTCTACTATTAATCTTGGGAGATCTTTCGCTATGTTCATTGCTTGCTCTCTGCGACATAGATTCCTACTTCCAATTAGCAAGCCATGCCAAATCCAAAGTGACGTCAGGCCATGGAGGATGAGATGGCTGCTTTGCACTCCAAAGGAACATAGCCCAACCATGCCAAGACAGTGGGATGTCGCTGGGTCTTTGCTCTCAAGTACAACCCAGATGGCACCATATCTCACTATAACATAAGATTGGTAGCAAGGGGATTTACCCAAACATATGGTATTACATTATGTTATATTATGACGTGAAGGGGTGCTTTGTTATTTTTATATTTGTTTGGAGTCTTGTAACTTTTCCCTTCACCTCTCTCTATAAAAGAAGCTGTAGGGCTTTCTTACGAAATAAGACTTCTCATTTTCTTCAGCTTGGTATCAGAGCCAAGTTGGGGACACCACCCAATAAGACCTTAACCCTACCACCAACCTTGCCCTCACCACCACTGCCGCCGGCTACCAGCAACGTCGTCGGCAACAGCAACCAACATTGTTGGTTTCTTCACTCACCACCGTCGCCCTATAGGAAGAAAGGGAGGGGGGCAGCTCCACCGGTGGGAGGTTCCTCTCCTTGTTGGGTGGTCGGGGGAGGGGTTGATCACCTACCCATCACCTTGGGAAGGTCCTTGATCTTGGTATGGTATCTTTCTAAGGTCTAGGACACTCCAAGAGATGATTTGAAGTGTTTTCACTTGATCGTATGATCAAATCAGTCTCTTGATTATCGTTCAGGGTGTGTATTCCCCTAATTGTTGCAATTTTTGGGATCTGTATTCCCCGTGATTTGTTGACGGAGTTTTGGATCGCATGTGTGCGGATTACAGGGTGTGCATTCCCCTTCAGTTCAATTTTTGGGGTGTGTACTCCCCTTTGTAGCATCAAGATCAGACCTACAAATATTTAAGGAGGAAAAATCAGATTTAGGGAGTGTGATTTTGTGAACATGGCAACTTCTTCTCAATCAGAGATTGCGTTGCGAACTGTCGTGGGTGACTCTTCTCTAACCACCGATGTGACGTAGTTGATTGACTCAAGTGCCTCCAATCACTTATCTGATAATCCGCAATGTTTTGGATAAATTCAATCGGTTTCTCAAGGACGCACCGTACAGGTGGCTGATGGGCGACGCACTTATTAGTGGTCAAGGGCCAATTAATGTTACCCTATCTATGCAGCTCAACCGTGTCTTGTTTGTTCCAGATTTGTCCATGAACTTACTCTCTATCAGTAAAATCATCAAGCAAATGAATTGCCGTGTCATCTTTAATGAGCTTGGATGCATTTTCCAAGATCGAATGACAGGGAAGATTATTGGTGATGGATATGAAGGAGATGCTTACCAACTTGTGCAGGGTCCCATGGCTGCAGCTTGTCAGATTACTTCCACTTCAAGAAGTGTTTTACAATTGCATAGACAGTTGAGCCATCCGACTTTGGAAAAATTACGCAAACTTATTCCACATGCATCCCCAACAACACAGCTTTCCTATGATGCATGCCAACTTAGGAAGCACCATAGATCCTCCATTCCAGCTGCTACTGGATCACATACGTCTTCATGTTTTCAGTTGGTGCATCTTGATGTTTGGGGTCCCAGTAGGACTCTTGATAGACAAAGGCATCGCTATTATTTGATTGTAGTTGATAATTTTTCCCGATTGTCTTGGTTATTTCTCATGAAAAACAAGTCAGAAGTTGGTCCCCTGATTGAAAAGTTTGTGACGTCTGCATTAAGCCAGTCAAATCTAATAATGCATTGGAGTTTTGTACTCATAGGCTGGCAGATTTCTATGATTTGCATGGTATTATTCATCAGACTTCCTGTCCCTACACCTCTCAGCAAAATCAGGTTGTAAAGAGGAAGCACAAACACATTCTTGATATGGCCAAAACTCTCCTTATTCGGAATAATGTGCCACATAATTACTGGGGAGATGTAGTCATTACAGCCTGCTATCTCATTAATAGACTGCCCTCCTCAGTGATCCATGAGCAGGTACCTTGGCAGGTGTTATATCCAGTGCAAAGTTGCTTGATGTTCCACCTAAGACTTATGGGTGTGTGGCTTTTGTTCATCTACTTGGACCTGACCAAGATAAATTAGCACCTAGGTCAATCAAATGTGTCTCTTGGCTACTCTCATACTTAGAAAGGGTATCAGTGTTTTGATCCTCTACGCCAAAAGCATTACATTAATGTAGATGTCACCTTTCATAAAGCTGTACCTTATTTTTCTGTTGCTGCTAAAGGAGCAAAGTGTGCCAGAGTATGCTCCTATACCATTTGGTAGATTCTCAGGTAGTAATAATTCTCCTACTGGGCCATCTGCTAGTACATTCAGGCCACTACCAGCAAATGACAGAACATTTAAGGATCACACTTATCAGTTACCAGTTGTATGCAACACAATGCTGCCACCCATTTCACAGTCTTTTGTTAATGTTGAGAACCTGAAGGCTACTTCCATTCAGGAGATTTCTACAGGTATAGATACTCGCACAGAGGAGGCTCCTTTAAATACTGTGTTAGCAGATGTAGAGGTTGAGACCACTAATAGTGCTTCTCCTGTAGAGCTTTCTTTAGGTTCTGTTTCCATGAGTATTGACGATGATATACCTATTACTATACAGAAGGCTCCTCGATCATGTGCCTATTACCGTGTAACTGGGAGTGCAGTGTCTATTCACTCTCTTGGTGCAGCATTTCATGCATTTACAGCTGTTATGTCTACTTTGGAGATACTGTCTTATCAGCAAGCACTTCTGAGTCCACGTTGGAAGGCTACAATGGAGGAGGAGATGGTTGCTCTTCGCAACAAGAGCACTTGGGAGCTCACTTCTTTACCCTCCGGTGCACACCTTGTTGGAGCTAGGTGGGTCTTTGCCTAGAAATGTCCATTTCTAGGCATAACGCTCGTCATGTGGCCAAAGGATTCACTCAAACTTATAGAGTAGATTTCTTTGACACCTTTTCACCAGTTGCTCAACTCTCCATTGTATTTTTATTTCTGTGGCAGCACATTATGGATGGTCGCTTCATTAGCTGGACGTCAAGAATGCCGTCATGGCAACCTTTAGGAGAAGATATACATACAACAGCCTCTAGGTTTCGAGGTTCAGGAGGAGTGCATGTACAAACTATGTAAGGTAATTTATGGCCTTAAGCAGAGTCCCAGGACATGATTCCAACGCCTATCATAGGCATTGTCAATGATTGGATTACAAAGATATTCTTCTAACCATTCTTTATTTGTTAGGAAAACTACTAGGGGTGTTGTGTCCCTACTTATATATGTAGATGATCTTATTATCACAGGAAATGACTTGGCTGGTATATCCCAGGTCAAGGAGTATTTCACACAACACTTTGTTATGAAGGACCTTGGGAGACTCAGGTACTTCTTAGGTATTGAGATTGCCACGAGCAAGCAAGGGATTATTATATCCCAAAGGAAATATGCATTGGATATTCTTCAGGAGGTTGGCATGCTTGGGTTCAAGGGAGCAAACATCCCTATGGATCCAAAGGTTCACCTATTTGATGAGTCTGCTCAACTGATGGATAAGGCATATAGGCAGCTTGCGGGAAATTACTCAATCTGACTATCACCAGGCAAGATATCAGCCTTGCAGTGGGCAAGTTGAGTTAGTTTCTAGATAGGCCCACAGATGAGCATTGACAAGCAGTTATGTAGGTGTTACAATATATCAAAGAGGCTCCAAGTCGGGGCCTTTTGTTTCAGAGGAGCTCCTATGATTGTTGTTAGATACTCTGATGCAAACTATGCAGGTGATATTGGAGACAGGAGGTCTACCACAGGTTTATATACCTTTGTTGTAGGAAATTTGCTGACATGGAGAAGCAAAAAGCAAAGCGTGGTTTCACGTTCTAGTGCTAAATTAGAGTATCGTGCTATAGCATATATAACTGCTAAGATAATCTAGATACGATCATTATTGAAGGATCTTTATGTTTCTATTGATGAGCCTATGGAGATGTACTGTGATAACAGAGCTACCATGTAAATAACTAATAACCCTATGTTTCATGAGCAGACGAAGCATGTGAAGGTAGACAGTCACTATACTAGAAGCTTGATTCAGCAGGGACTACTTTGCACCTCTTGTTTAGCTTCTTCAGAGTAAACTGTAGACATGTTCACGAAGCCCTTATCACGCCCCTTGTTTGAGAAGTGTAGAAACAAGCTGAGCATGACTGATATATATGCTCCAGCTTGAGAGGGAGTGTTACATTATTTTATGTTATGTTGTGAGGGGTCTCTTTGTTATCTTTATATTTGTTTGGAGTCTTGTAACTTGTCCATTCACCTCTCTCTATAAAAGGAGGTGCATGGCTTTCTTGTGAAATAAGACTTCTCATTTTCTTCAACTTATGGGGTCTATTTCTTTGATACCTTCTCTCCTATAGCACAGCTTCCCACTGTTTGCATTCTGCTGTCAGTTGCTGCTCACTATGACTGGCCTTTTCATCAGCTAGATATGAAGAACGCATTTCTGTATGGAGACCTTCAGGAGGAGGTCTACATGCAACAGCCTCCAAGGCTGAAGCAGACCATCTATGGCCTGAAGCAGAGCCGGAGGGCATGGTTCCAGATACTATTAGAGGAGGTACAGACCATGGTGCTTGTGAGGTCCTCTTTCAGGAAGAGCACAGAGGGAATTGTGGCACTCCTTGTCTATGTCGATGATCTCATTCTTACTGGGGATTACAATGTTGGGATAACTGAGGTGAAGAAGTTGGCAAAAGCCTTTGTAATGAAGAATCTGGGTGAACTCAGATATTTCCTAGGCATTGAGGTGGCACGCAGCAAAGAAAGTATTGTCTTGAGTCAGTGCAAGTATGCTCTTGAAGTATTGTAGGAGACAAGGATGCCAGGGTCTAAGCCTACTAATATACCTATGGATCTCAAAGGACATCTCTAAGATACAGACTCTCCGCCTATAGACAGCAAGTCTTATAAACAATTGGTTGGTAAACTATTATATCTTACTATTACGCGTCTTGATATCTCCCTTGCAGTGCAAAAACTCAGTCAATTCATGGACAAATCAACCAAGCAACATTAGGATATTGCTATGCAGGTGCTTAGATACGTGAAGAAAGCACCTGGTAAAGGTATTCTGTTTCAGAAGGATATGTTTATGAGTATTGTTGGTTATTCTGATGCCGACTATGTAGGTTGCATGGCTGATAGAAAGTAGACAACTAGTTTTTATATTTATGTGGTAGGAAATCTTTTGACCTGGAAGAGAAAGAAGTAGCAGGTCAAGTGCAAAATCAGAGTACCGTGCTATGGCACAGACAACCACAGAGATGATCTAGGTTAGATCAGTGTTGCAAGATCTACAAGTCCAGGTGGAGGGATCAATAAAGATGACGTGTGATAATCGCACTGCTACTTACATTGCAAACAACACAACGTTCCATAAACGTACGAAGCACGTTGAGATTGATTGCCATTACATTAGAGACTTGATACAATGTGGGATTATTTACACTACTTCAGTTGCTTCTGAAGGTCAGATTGCAGATATATTTACGAAGCCTCTTCCTAGATCCGCATTTGACAAAGGTTGTTCCAAGCTAAGCATCATGGATATATATGCTCCAGCTTGAGGAGTGTTGGTGTAGGACACTAATTATCTTTTTCTTTATATTTTTGGACTATTTTATTATTTATTTTTCCCTCCTAGACTTATGTTGCAAATTACCCAACACCTCTCTATATATAAAGAGGTGTAGAGTTCCCTTTGAGAAAGAAGATCATTTATTTTCTTCGATTGATGTCTATTAGTCAAATTAGCCATTTTTCATAACAAGTACAAGACCTCCAAACGATGAGGCAAATTGGACTTGAGTTGAATGGCTTATACTACCTTCCAACTTGGCAAGACTACCAATTATCTTTTCCATCTCATAATAAGCATATTAAGCCGTCTCTGAGTTGATTCATGTTGATGTATAGGGCCCATGTAGGGTCCATAGTATCAAAGTCCTTCGGTATATTCTTTTGTTGGTTGATGATTGTACTAGGATGTCATGGGTTTTTATGATGAAAGAGAAGTCTGTAGTTCCTATTCTTATTCAAAATTTTATTCAAGAAATAAATACCCAATTTTCTACTACCAACAAAGTTTTCAAGAGTGATAATAATCTTGAGTTTATAAATGCTAACTTGATTTTTCAGTCAATTGGGGTTATTCATCAAACCTCGTGCTTTCACACCTCTCAACATAATAGGGTGGTTGAACGTAAACTCCATCTTTTGGATGTTGCATGCACTATTATGTTTCAGATAAATACTCCCTCATCTTTTTGGGTTGATGTAGTTTTGACCGCTACTTTTTTGGTGAACCAAGTATCATCTTCAATTTTGGGTGGTGAAACACCACACTCGGTGTTGGTTCCCAGCAAAGATTTGTTTCCCATTACTCCTATTGTATTTGGTTGTGTGTGCTTTGTTCATCTACTCAAGGTGGACAAAATTTCCCCCTAGTAAGTCAAGTGTTATCTTTTTGGGTTATTCCAAGACACAAAAAGGATACCGGTGTTATGAGTCGATAGCACGGCAGTTTTATGTTATGCGGATGTCACATTTTTTAAGGAGATTCCCTATTACTCCAAGAAAGGGGAACCCTATACTCAGGACATATCTCAGGAGGTGCTTCTTCCTCTGCCTTTTGAACCACTAGAGCCCTCTAAGCCTCCTGTACTTAAGGCAAACCTGCCTGATCCTAGTATCTTTCCTAAACATCCATATGTTACAGATACATTTCCTAGACATTTTCAGTGCAGATCTGTGGATGCACCTCAAGTGGATGAACCTTTCTTTACCATCCCTGCTCAGTCCTCTCCAACCATCAGTGACTTGTACGAGGACCAAGTATCTTCTACTACTGACAGCATAGACCTGGACCTTCCCATAAGCCCAACAAAAGGCTCAACGATCTTGCGCTAAATATTCAGTTTCTCAGTTTGTGTCTCTTGACCATTTGCTTGCAACGGGACGTCTTTCTTTAGCTGTTGACAATCACTAGGTACCATGGGATCACAAAGATGCATTCAAGGATCCTTCCTGGACACTTGCTATGGAAGAAGAAATGGTTGCCTTACAATCTTGTGGAATATGGGAACTAGTCGACCTACCTTCAGAGGCTACAATTATGGGGTGTAGGTGTGTGTTTACCCTAAAATGCTATCCTAATGGCACTATAGACCGCTACAAAGCCCGCCTTGTCACCAAAAGTTATACACAGACCTTTGGGGTAGATTATTTCGAGGCATTCTCTCCTATAGCACGACTTAATTCTATCAGTACCTGCTGTTTGTGGCCGTCAACAAGTGGATTGTTCATCAATTAGACATCAAAAATGCCTTTCTATATGGAGATCTAGAGAACAAGGTATACATGCAACAACCTCCAGGCTTCGTTAGTCAGGGGGAGTATCAAAAGGTTTGCAAGCTAAAGAAGGGCATTTATGGCCTGAAATAAAGCCCGAGGGTGCAGTTTGAGAAATTTAGCAAAGTTATACAAGAACGTGGCTTTGCTAGATCTTCTGCAGACCACTCGATATTCACATTGCACAGGAAGAGGTTTAGTGATTCTTATTGTTTATGTTGACGACATTCTTTTGACTCGTAGTGACAGGAAAGGCATAGAAAATACTAAAGTTCTACTACATTCACAGTTTGCTACTAAGGATTTAGGGTCCATTAATTATTTTCTTGGTATCGAGGTACAACAAATAGGACTTGTACTGTCTCAACGCAAGTACGTACTAAACGTGTTGAAAGAAGCTAGTATGCTTGGGTATGAACCAGCATGTGTGCTTATGAATCCCTCCTTGCCTCTTGTAAATGCAAACAACCCTTTGTTGCAGGATGTGACCAAATATTGTGGCATGGTTGGAAACCTATTATACTAGACGGTTACTAAGCCTAACATCGCCTTTGCTGTTAGAAGGTTGAGCTAGTTTATTCAAACACCAAGGGAGGTCTGCTAGGATGAAGTCTACTAAGTGCTGAGATATTTGAAGTGTGCTCTTGGGAAGGGGCTTTACTTTCATAACTATGGTCATGTTGATGTGTGTGGCTATTTTGACGCCAATTATGCTGGGGCACATGAGGATAGGTCTACTACTGGATACTGCACTTATGTGGGAGGCAATCTTATCACTTGGAGGAACAAGAAGCAAGCAACAGTTTCTAGATCAAGTGCTAAGTTCGAATATAGAGCCATGGCACAAACTACTTACGAGTTATTGTGGGTTCGATCTATTCTGTAGGATTTGGTGTCTATACTTTAGAGCCTATTCCTAAAAGCTACCACATTAATTGCAAGTAATCCTGCGTCTATGAGCAGACGAAGCATATTAAAGTGGATTGCTACTTCATTAGAGAGGCCATTGCAAGCAAAAAGATATGCACACCCTACATTAATACCGAAGATCTTGAGTTCCAAGCTAAGCATACTTGATGTTCATGCTCCAGCTTAAGATGGAGTGTTGAGTTGTACGGGAGTTATTATGATTGTTTATTTGTTTAAGGGTGTGTCATGTTATTTTTCCCCAGTACCTCTATATACAACGATTCCTAGAGCTGAAGAATAATTAGATTATTCATTTTTCCCAACAGTATCAATTATCACAATGAAAATCAAAGGAGCCAAAGGATACCCCAGCCTAACCTCCAACTATGATTGCACCCAAAAACCATCTAGTCTACCATTTAATTGCACCAAGAAGGAGGTGGTAGTGATGCATCTCTTCATCCACTACACCCATTCTTTCTGAAAGCGACGATGCCTTCGGATCTCCTATAGATATGACCACGAAATAGTCAAAAGCCTTAAAAAAATCCACCTTCCACAAAAAAGCTGATTTTTCACTCCACTACATTGCCACCAGACTCGCATAAGGAACTTCCCTATAGAAAAGCACTTTGCATCGAACTAGAGATGCAAGGACCCACCGCAACCTACAACAAAAACCTTTGCCATTATCAAATATACTGCGTTCGACAAAGCAATAAGGCGGTAATCATCAAGACTATCGGCTCCCTGCCTCTTTTACAACAAGAAAAAAAAATAAAACCTATTAAGCTTCTCACAACCATGGTTTCCAACAAAAAATTCACCGAACATGGCCATAAAGTCATCCCTAACAATCTCCCACATTTCTTTATATAACAGACATGGCAACCCATTAGGCCCAGGAGCACACTCGGCTTTAAGACCCTGAATGGCTAACACAACCTCATATTATGTCGCATATCATCATCTAAAACACTTAAACCAGGTGACATCAAGCACCAACCACCCCAAGACCACCTCCACGTAAAATCACAGGTGCACAACCTCCATCAACTACCCCCTAGCAGTAACAACATCTTCTCAAACCCAAAGGGAACTAATAAGATTCATTCTCCTCCACGCACTGACCGCCATACAGAAATACCCAACATCTGCATCACCCTCCAACAACAACTGTTTCAACTTCTGTCTCCAATCAACCTCCATCTTTAAATCTTCCTTTTAAACCACAAAATGAAACCAACACCTCTCCACCATCTCATCTTTAGCGAGAGGCCTAGAGTCCTCAAGTCTATCCAGTGTTGCGACATCCTCCAAGGCCTCCAATCTAGTTTTGTCTCTCCGCTCTTTTATCTCTTTCCTAAAACTCACGTGAGCATACTGCATATGCTGAATCTTGGCCACCAAAGCACGCATCGCTGAGGTCAACTACGGGGCTTCACCCCATTTCTCTTGAACAAAATCCTTGAACCCAGGTTCCCCCATTGCCTTTGAAACTTCAAGTAAGAGTTGAAGGTTACCCCCTAATTACTATTCCACACTAAAGGCGTATGGTCCAAGAAAGGACACAACCTAACAGAGACAACAACCAACTGAAACCTCTTAGCCAAACTCATAGAGAATAGAAACCGGTCAATCCTCAACGCAGACCTCGTAGAGTTACACCAGGTCAAAGTAGCACCCAAGGTGGGCAAGTCATAGAGATCTGAATCCTTAATGACACCTGCAAAAGGATCCAAACCACTAACCACCCTCCCACTCGAGTTGTCATCGAGAGATAAAGTGGCATTGAAGTCCCCAGCCCGAAACTAGGGCCTACCATTAGCAAAAGAAGAGACTTGCCTCAACTCCTCCCACAAACTCCTTTTCCCAGCATCACAAGGACCATAAACCAAGGAAACAACCATAACGAGTCCATCCGACCTTGCAAACACCCCAATGACTAGTCATTTACCAATCAAGGAGCCCACAAGATCAAAGAGATCTCCATTCCAAATCACCATAATTTCCCCTCCCAATAGCATCCAGAGCAATAGCACAGATTAGCAAGCCCTACCGATTTCCGCTTTAATTCAATCATCAACCAACTCCAAATGGGTCTCCTAAATTAAAGCAAGATCATCCCTCCACTCCTTCAAGTATCTCTGCAAAGCGGCTCTACGTGTGATGTTACGCATTCCCCTAACATTCCACGACAAAATTTTAACCATGGGTAGGTAAAGAAGCCCCTCTACTTACAGAAGATTGTAATCTCCTGGGACCCACCGCAGCTACCACCCTCTCAGCCACCCCAATCTCCTCAACAGCGAGCGAGTCTGCAACAATCGGCTGCCTTTGCTTCCTCAAATTCTTCTGCTTATAGAAAGAATTATAGATACATTTATGCCTTCGAAGGACAGGAGGACGACCCCTTGAGGGCCTTGACAAGTCACCGCCAGAAGTGCTTCTAGGCACTGCTTAATGCTCAGCACCCCAACCACATTAACTCGAAGGTCACTCGACTCCAAAACCAACTTCAAACCCATTAAACGCTGACCCACCTCAAATGTGGGTGTTGCAGTATCAAGCTCCCCACCAACCATCATTTAAGGAAGCACGTTTGATCCTCCTCCTTCAACTAAGAGCCAGCAACCCCCTCCTTCACCGGTGACAAACCATCCTTAGCAGCCGAAAACATGGTCACTACCACTTCCTCCCCAAGCTTCCATTCCACATCTCCACATGGCACAAGAGCTAGAGAGATAATGCCAAAATGTTAACACATTCTCGTCAGGTTTAAAAACACGTCGTAGTATAGCAATGAAAACTAGTCAACACTTAAAATTTATAATGCTTGAAAAACGGTTCTAAGAACGTTCGCAAGGAGTAATAGATTGCAATTCAAACACTAATCAAGTAATCAAGCAATGCTCAAAAGATTGATATAACAAAAGACATGCAAAGTGAACCAACATATATCAAGCTCAACAAAATATGTATATGAATCAAGTGTTTAAAGGGGCAAAAAACTTATTTTTTGCAACTATAGATATGAACCTTTGTCAACACTTAGTTGAATTTTAGCCAAGCCTTAATCAGGCGTCGCCCCAAAGCCCTCAGACGACTTAAAGTTCACAATCAGACCTACGTTCAGATGCAAGTCCATACCTAATCCATGCCTAGCAAAACCGACCCCTTTTCTCTCTCTCTTTTCTCTAATTGGATCCGGAGCTAGGCCCACCTAGCGTGAGTGATGGGTGAGGGCATGCAATGGGCCGTGCATGGGGTACCTGACCCCCGATGACTTGGGCGAACAACTGAGGCACGAAAAGCATTAAGTAGCTGTTTCCAAATTAAGATCCTACGATGTTCGACTATCTTCTCTATTTCTTCGCTTGCAGGCGAGCTGATGTTGCTTGCAATTGGTGCTGTTGCTGTTGTTCCTTCGTCAAATTGATAGCCCAGAGGTACTCCTGTAGGTGGTCCATGGTTATTGACGATGGTGGCAATGGGATTGGTCGTCGGATGGCGGTGGTTGGAGATGAAGACAACCGACGGTGGTGATGATCCTGCAAAGAAAACACGACCCTAGGGCCCAAATCAGATACGTAGGAAGCTCCGCCATGGTGAGGCGAAGCTAGTGGTGGTCGTGATTTGGTGATTAAGCGGGTGTGGCAGCCGAACAATGAAGGTGGTGGTGGTTGCCGGCGACTGTGATCGGAGGTGGTGGAGGTGATGAAGCATCAAATCAACTTGGGCGTAACATTTGTGGAGGTGAGGGGAGCGTTTCGCCTAAGTTGATTTGGTTGGAGGGAAGCGGAGGACGCGAGTCGATGAAGGTGGTCGGAACAACGAAGGTTAAAGTCGAGAAAGGCGAAGGAGAGGGACATTGTGTCTAATTGGGAGGCTAAGGAAGAGAAGCCTTAGGTTAATTTGGAAAGAGAGGGAGAGAAGATGCTCATCGATGGTGCACCGATGACAAGGAAGATGATGGAGTTGCCGGAGCGGAGGAGGGGGATTCAAGGCACAAAGCTTCCAGCTTCGTGGAAGCACAAAGAAGGAAACCCCTGTACCTATTGTACATAGTAGAGGGTGAGGAAGGACGGTGAAGCTCGGTGGTGCTTCAAATTCGCCGGCGTGGAGGAAGAAAGTAGGTTAAAAATGACCAATTGAGCACGAGTTGTGCATGAAGAAGTTGAGACCTTTATATCGATGATGTTCCCTTCTCAGTTGAGCCATGATATGCACATTTGTTATGTGCTATTAATGCACGTTGAGCTCGAGTTCCTTGAGGTCGTCGGCGTTGATATCGGTCGAGATTGAGCTTGAGAAGGTGCTCATTGGATCGGGGATCTTCTAATTGTCAATCCCACCAAGTTAAGTGGGATTTGACAAGGATTCGAGTGTCCAAATCCTCATCCAAAAGTCAGTATTTTAGGTTTGAAACTCTGTGTTCAGACAATGAAGAAGACGGAGAAGGCAACAGGAGCTTTTTTGTAAGGATGACAAAAGTTAAGGACTTTAATGAAAGGGATAATCAAAAAGCTAGGGGCATTTTTGTGACAATCAGGAACTTAGGGACTAGAATGCAAACTAGGTCAAAATATATTCTAATTGGGCTTAAATTTTAGGGTTAACCTAATTTGAACACAATGAATCTAATGGTGACCTCAAATTTAAGTTTTGACCATGTTTGACTTGAAGAATTACAAAGAAACTCAAAACAGAATAAATTTTCGCCTAAGTTTTTTTGTCAAAATTAGTTCCTTTGGTCAAAGTGAAGGTTCCAAACCTCTCAAAATATTTTTAAATAATTTTTAGGAGGCTTGGATTACATTTATTTCTACCAGAACCTGTTTAATTGAAGTGAGGCTGAAATTATGATTTTTATTCTTAAATTAATCCTCAAATCTCAAAAACCCTGATTCAATCAGCTGAAACCCACTTCTTAGGAAATTAAGCTCATTTGACCTTGGATTAAGTCCTGATTAACCCCTTAGTTAATCTGCATTTATGATTTAGTGTTAAAACAACAGAATTAACATGTTTTCTCTTCTTCTCAGATTCACTGCAGAATGAAATGACGATCTTCTGATGAATATTTAGGAGTATTTATTATTGTAGTTAGGCTAAATTAAGCTTATTAACACCAATGATGGTGCCACCATCAACCACCACACGAAGCTGTGATGCACCACCGAAACCACAAGGGCTAAGGCCCTGACCTATCTCCTTAACGGGAGCCCCATCCTCCATCTGGTCACCCCTAGCCACAAACAAAACTAAATGAGACTTGTTTTTTAAAAAAGCGGTGCCCCCACCGCACCCTCTATCTTCAACTTAGGAAACAATGGACCATGCCAAGAATCGGATCCGAATCCGAGACTCGAGCCGACCTCACCGGTCACGTCATCCCTTCCATTTAAAACACCCTCCAACCCCTTCTCCAAAGTTGAAGGCACAACAACAGGGGAAAACACCTCCACCGAAGGCATCCTGCAATTTACTGCGAAGTCTCCATGGAGCTCCAGATCAAGCGCCCTAATCTTCGGTTGCTAAATCCAACGATGCCACCCACCAACCAGACAAGACTACTCTACTGCCACTCATCACCATAACCAACAAAACCACATCTGCACAAGTCTTCCCCCTACCTCCCATCACCTCCTCCGCCTCTACGATCCACGAACAACCCCCCAACTAAAGCAAGAGCCTAAACGAAACAGTAAACCTATCTAAGGCCTTCAAATCCACATGCACCCAACGAAGATCCTCAATGCCGAGCCCCACATCCCGACACTTTCAATTGCAAGAATCCCGAAACGAGGGCCTCTATCGTGAGTACTAAAAGTAACAGTTGGATCTTATATGTCTACACTAGAGGGGGCTAAATAGTGTATATAGACAAGTAATATGAAATTAAAAATTCAAGCCACAAAAGTAAGACAAATCACACCTCAATTTTATAATGGAAATCCTTTTAGGTAAAAACCACTATCTAAGCCTCCCAGCTTAAGATTTTTCGACTAGTCGACGCTAGTCAATCTACTAACGCACTACTTAACGAGGGTAGCACAGTCTCCTTACAAAAGCCTTCTCTTTTACACCTGACAAGAGAAGAATGGAACTCCCAACAACTTGGTCCCAAATCAAGATAACTGAAAAATAAAGAGATATACAAAATATCCAATGAAACCTCAGGAATATGCAAACAGTGATTTTGGAACCTCATAAAGTCGTGCTTTAGAAAGCATTGAGAGAAGTGCAAAGGCAAAAAAGCACAAGAGAGAGTAGATGCACTTTTTGCTTTGGGAATGCTCTAAGAGGTGTGTTTTGAAATGAGATCAAAGGATCCTATTTATATGTGCTTTTTGGCAATATTTTGGAAAGTTTATAAAAATAACATTGGTTGATCAAAAGTAGTGTTTGGTCGATCAAAACGAATTTTGGTAGATTAAAAATATTTTTTGATTGATTTTGTGTTAATCAATTAAAGGACAATTTTGATCAACTTCAAGCACAAAATTAGGATTTGAGTTTTGGATGATTTTGATCGGTTAAAATAGTCAGTTTGGTCAATCAAAGGCATTTGGTCGATCAACACTACTAAAAACTTGGTTTTTACCCTAAGTTCGTTACCTAATGAATGACAAAATGAAACGGTTGATATTTTGAGGTTCCTTACATATCTCTAGGCTCAAGAAAAATAAAAATAGTGCAACTCTAAGACATAATCTTCTTCTTGAATCACCATAATATAATCTGAAATGATTAATCCGCAATAAAACATAATTTTATTACATCAAAACAAGAGTATCAACATCTCCACCACTATCAACAAATGCAATGGAATTCCTCAAAGACAAACACGGACAACAGTCTGCTTTGGAGCCCGATCCTCACATGCCCCGTCAAAAGCCAAAGGTTCACACCACCATACCTCCCCGTCATCGGCAATCAATGACCGAAAATGAAGAAACTCACTCTCTTCTACACTACACCTGAGAAGTAGAATCCCCTTCAAATCAACAACCGCAACTCTGATCCCATCCAGACGAGACTTGAGAAGTACAATCCTCTTCAAATCAACAACCACAACTCTAATCCCATCCAGACGAGGGCAAAAGAGTTGCAAGGCCCTTCGCACTATCTCCAAAGAAGGATTCCCAACCACCACATCACCAACCAATCAAGCATGCTCCTAAAAGGCTATGGTCACTATGCCGACTAGGACCAAGGAGCGAGAATTGGAGGTAGAAGCAAAAAATCCCTAGGCATAGTACCCACCGACACCCTAGAACTGGAACAAGACTCCAAACCACCGACCTACGACCACAGAAGCACTCCCACTATCGATGACCACTCCTTTGACACCGAGCACACACAATCGAGTCACAGTGAAAATTTGCAAGATGCCCCCATCTACAACACCAAAAGCATCGGACCTTCGTCAAACCACTCCTTCAAAGGAGGACAACCCTCCTTCACCATCCTTGCACAACCGACCAGCCAACACCCTCGTGAACACCACCTCCTCCCTCCTTTCTCCCTTCACCCATATTCACCCCCCTCTCACCCTCTTTATCGCAAGACATCCTCCTCTAGCAATCTCACATTAATTCAACTCGATCATGCTCCCTTTAAGGGTAAACATCTTACATCCAGTGATTGGACCCCCTTGTGAAGCACATGGGAAAGAGATTAAATTGTTGGAGTGAGAAGCTTCTATTTTTTATTCAATTTATTTCAAATCAAGATTTCTTCTTCCCAACCTATCTTACAAACATGGTTGTGATTCCATCACAAAATGAATCTCAAGCACCCATACCCAGCCCCCAACCAAAAAATTTCAAAGGACCTTGTTATGGTCAAAACTTTTAGATCTTTGGGCCAAAGTGTTCATAGCATATAATCTAAAGGTGCATTGATAGCACCAATTATTAAAAGGTCCATAAACTATTCTTCCTTGAGTATGCGCCAGGTAGCCTGATCTTCTCTTCCATGATAACACTAGCAAAGAACTCCCATCTATTCTCAGTTACTCCATTCTGTAGACAGATAACTTCACAAGATACTACACAGTCACTAAACTAATTCATCAAGGGAAGTCTAAATAAAATTAATCATGGATAAACAGTAAAAGGTAACCATGGTGTCAGAAGGGTCTGACGAAGAAAAGGAATTCTTAAGATGCTATGTAGAAACCTGGTTGAGCAATGTCATGCTACTATAAGCAAGGCCATCTGATGGATCCTGTCTGCTTTCTCATGCCAGAATTTCCTCCTAATTGGCCAGAGGAATCGTGCCAAACCATCTCCATCTGTTAGAAAACACAAAGTTTTCATACACAGAAACAACTGCAAGCTTTTCTTGGGAGTATGAAGTGTTTTACAAGTAAAATAATAGATGGATGTGAAAAGAATTTCATTAATCATATTGAAAGCATGCAACAATATATAATAACTTATAAATCTCCCTATCTATGCATCAAGAGCAGAAACCATGACAGGGATGCTGGTAGGTAAATAGGAGAAAATCTCATATTGCCACAATGTAGATCATACCTCCCCGACAATTACTGTATCACCTTCTTTCACTCCCGCTTCTATTAGAGCCTTGTTCACTCCGCAGGCCTCCAAAGCATGCAGAAATCTTCTTATAGATTGTTTGTACCTAATAACAATTAGAATACGTAAACTGGCACTTCCAGTTCAAGCC
This sequence comes from Thalassia testudinum, assembly GCA_037157565.1. Lineage (NCBI taxonomy): Eukaryota > Viridiplantae > Streptophyta > Magnoliopsida > Alismatales > Hydrocharitaceae > Thalassia > Thalassia testudinum. The sequence continues at coordinate 61,963,271 of JAZHRO010000022.1, read as the reverse complement.
AATTTCAGCTTCTGTAATACTCAGATGATGATAGCTGCATATCTACAAATTATTTTCATCATTTCAAAATTTAATAGTAAGAAGGCATTCCCCTTCATTATTTCAATTTTTCCAGGGGACACAACATTCAATCAGAAAATCACTAGCACAAATTATGCCCTCGCTTCCTGAAGTTTTTTTTTTTGAGAGACCTTGCTTCCTGAAGTTGCAGGCTCCACACAAGGTGAATACATATTCTGAGAAACATCATGACCATATCCGGTGCAAAAAAGCATTGTTATGCTTGTAGTTACCAGAAAAAGCCCCAGTAAGGATTGATTATTTTGAAATAGCAAAAATGTACGCGCTCGTTCATGTGTCCCTCCCAAAACTAAATACACTAGTGCTTTTTTATAATGAGCTGGTGGTTTCTAGTGTACAACTAAAATACACCAATGATACTTAAAAAGTCACCAGCAATATTTAGTTTTAGGAAGGGGCATGTGAAAACACACCAGTGATATTTAGTTCTAAAAAGGGGCACATGGATAGGTGCATGAGCAGGGGGTTTAGCTAAACAGTCCTTCGAAATATTCATGCATACACAATTCAAAACAGGAGAGAGAACAGTTTTCCTCAATTGAATGAGAAGTTAAAGAATCCGAATCGTCAAATGTTTACAAAGGATACTGTTACATTTGTTAGCCTAAATCCAATCTGACCTACTTCATATCATCATGAACCAAACAGGATTGGGTAATCCAAAAAAATCTACTGAAATGGGGAAAAAACCTTCCTGGATTTCTTGGAGGTTTCCCCAACTTCCTAGAAACAATAGGAGAACTAGGGAAGATAACCATATCACTGTCATAGCTGCAGAAAGATTTGTCATGGCAGACTTCCTAGAGGACTTGTTGCTACTGTGTTCTCGACTTGGGAGGCCCAGACGGAGCCTGCAAGAAGCGATTCATGATTTTGACAGGTTTGATGAAGCTGATATGAGTTGTGATGCCCTTCTTCTTTGCCAGACTTGGTGATGGAACTGACTTTTCTTTCTGGCATGATGATTGATCTACATGAGGATGCTATCCAAGCAGCTCCCGAGCTTCTTTTTCATTGGCTGCAGTGCAAAGTGGCAGATTATTGGATCATGGAGTTTGGGCAAGACAACTGGGGAGCAAAATCCAGTTCTTATTATGGCATTGTTGGATCAAAGGATGCAGGAGTTTTTGCTTCTGCAGGCTGACTTGACACATCTCCCATGAGGCTGGTGGTACAGATGGTTGGGAGTGGGAAGATACGACAGGATATTAGAAGTTGAGAACACCATTTGTGTATGTGGATGGTGATTTGGTTCTCACCTCATTTTGAAAGGCTGGGATTCTTCTAAACATAAAGATTTTGCTTTGCTGTTGAGGAGAGGTCAATTTATGACAGGTTTATGGAACAAGGCTTATACTAGAGTCAGATGTCACACATGGCATGTGTGGTGATCACCAGGCAGACTATGATACCTGTTTTCTTTTTTCTCGGAGGGTAAAAGGTGATTACTAGAGATTGGTTGCATCCACTCCATTACTTCAACCAAAAAATGGATATGGCATTACAGAAATTCGAACCAAAAAACAAAGAAAAGAGCGTCTTCCCAACAACATTTTTCACCCAAGCCCTATCCCTTGGAATATGATCCTATTTCTTTGAGGCCACAAAGCCCATACACCCATAGCAGCCTTGACCTGAAGAGACGTAGCGCATCAACTTGACCATCCACTTTGACAGTATAGCATCATAAATCTGAGAGATGTAGGACCCTTAAGACACCTTTCTCCGCCACTCTACAAATATCTTTCCACTTCACTAGGTAGAGGAAAAACTTTCCCTCATGTTGTGCACCCTTCAAGAAGGACCTCCCCCTTGTTCCTAGTAGTATTAATTTTCTTGATTAGTTTTTTTGGCAGTCTGAAGAATAGAAGATGGAAGACAGGAATGGCAAACAACACAAACTTTAAAACCACAAGAAAACCACCCTTGTAAAGGACACAGCATCTCCAACCGGCTAACCTGTTTTCCAACATGTCAATGAGTAATAACCAATCTCCAATAGTACAAAAAAATTATTTGGGTAAAATTCAGAGAGGACCACAACTATAAGAAAATAAGATAAAACAACATAATTCTCAACACTCACTCTTAAACAAGAGGATAAATGTCAATCATGTTCAACTTGATGCAACATCCATCAAAGGAGATCCTAGGAAGCACTTTCGTAATGACATTTGCAGTTTGATCTACAAAACTAACATGAGTGGTATATAGGAATCCTCTCTTGAACAAATCTCTGGTAGAGTGAGTCCACCTCAGCATGCTTTGTCCTCTCATGAAACATAGGATTATTTGCGATATACATGGAAGCTCTATTATCACATCTCATCTCCACAGTTAGTGGCACCTAAATATGTCGATCTACAAGGGCAAAGTGAATCCGCATCATCTCAGTAGCAACTTATGCCATATCACGATACTGAAATTCAACACTAGATCATACAATCACAGCTTGCTTCTTGTAGTGCCACGTCACAAGATTACCAACAAGAAAAGTACCAAACCTAGTTCTAGACTTCCTATCCTTAAGGAAGCCTGCATAATCTGCATCTGTATATGCAATGATGTCTAATGAGGAGCCCTTGGTAAACAAAAGTCCCATATTCGATGATGACCTAGATACCTGATAACCATCATGGTTGCATCCCAATCTAACTTTGTTGGCCTATCCATAAACTGACTAAGTTTTCCAACTACAAAGGAGATATTCAGGCGCATAATAGTCAAGTATAACAACTTGCCAACAAGGCTCGTGAACTATCGAATGTCAACTTGAGCTGCAGTATCATCATGTAATTGAGCCCAAGGATCCATAAGACTAGATGCAAGTCTAACACCCAACACACCAATTTCTTGCAGGAGGTCCACAACATACTTTCTGAGACAGTACAACACTCTGTTTGCTCCTAATAACTTTTATGCCCAAAATATATCTAAGTGGTCCCAACTAGTCCTTGATCGCAAAGTGATCAGCAAGATAATTTCTTAAATCGAAGATCCCCTTAGAGTCGTCACATGTAACAATAATGTCATCAACATACAGAAGCATCACAACTCTTTCACGAGAGATTCTGTACAAATAGAGGGAAATTTGCTAATGATCCTCGAAATCCATGATTCTCAACTACCTTAAATAACTTCTAGAACCATACTCAAGGACTCTGCTTTAATCCATATATTGCCTTCCATAATCTACACACCTTGGAACTCTCCTGAGGTCCAAGACATGCCAAAGAGACATGCTTAGACATGGGGTGCCTTGTACAACTACGCAGTAGCTTTCTCAATGCAATAAGAAGATCAAGGCCTTCTTTAACAATTAGTTGTGCATCATCTATTTGTACCTCCACCTGTGATGGTACATAATTAAGGATACTACGTGGAAATATACTCATTGCTTACCACAGGGGAGATTGGTGGCATTAACTCGGAAGGGGAAGGACAACGAGCATAAGCTAAAACCAATCATCGTAAGAAAGAATAGTAGCTCTGTCAGGAACGGTCATAGGAATGCCTTCCAATGCCTTAGGAGGACCAGAAATATGAGCATTATCTGTCATTTCCCTAACTCTGGATCGAACAGTAGAAAAAAAGGGAACAAACTCATGGAATGTGACATCACCGCTAACATAATAACAACAACAAATAAGATCATAGCATCAATATCCCTTCTAATTTCTAGAATACCCCAAAAAGACACTTTACAGTCCGAGGAGCCAACTTGTCCTTATCCACACTTGGCACATGAACAAAGGAAACATAACCAAAGACCCATGGTAGGACAACAAACAAATCTACATTAGGATTGAGAAGCTAGATAGAAACTTGCTCATTGAGCATAGAGGAAGGCATCCTATTAATAAGGTAGCAAATAGTCAAGACAACATCTCTCCAATATAAAGATGGAACACTATGATGGCCCCAGGAACATCCAAGATATGTCGATGGTTGCATTCAGCAACACCATTCTGCTCAAATGTGTAACGACAATTCATCTAATGGATAATGCCCTGGAAGAGGTAAAAGTTGCATAAAAAATGAGTACAATTCTAAGGCATTATCAACCTAAATAATTTTCACATTGGCACCAACTTGAGTCTTTATTTCCACTATGAAATTTTTGATAACAAGACCAACATCAAACTTGGACTTCAACAAGAAGACCCACGACAAAAACTGGAGAAATCATAACAACCAAATAATAACGATGTCCCAATCTATGACTGGGACCTCACACAACCATACGAATTAATTCAAACATGGACTTTGACCTAGGACTCTGACCGGACGAATAAGAACTCTATGCTTCCCAAGCTAACTTTCACAACCAACTCTAGTTGCATGTAAAAGTTGGAAAATCGCACGCCTACGTTTGACTAACGGAAGATGACCTAACTGGAGGTGCCATAAGTGACTTGATGAGGTGATAGAGGAGACAATAACATGACCTGTTGAGCGGTGAAGAGTTGTGGGGTATTTTAGTCCCACATTGTGTGGGACATTCTGTGTGTGTTGGGTTGCCTATAAAAGGCTCATGTATCCCCCACTTTATCTTTGAGAAGAGAATACAGAAATATCTCGCCCCATAGGAGTCTTCTCCTATGGTTTTCTCCCTACTCTTCGTGAGTGGGATTTTTACGTAAACCCAAGTGTTCTTGATTAATATGCTTTGATATTATGTTCATTCTTATTCCCCTTTTATTTATTTCTTAACATAATATCAAAGCAAGTCATTTTTGGGTCTTTTTTGTTTGTTTGTTCTTGTTATTAGGGTTTTTCTTTATTATGTACCTTCGATCTGGAGTAAGAGGACTAGAACCCTTATCTCTTGAGTCTCTGAGGTTGGAGGAAGGAGATGCATCAACGAAGACAGTAGGGATGCCAACAACCCAACAACAACGAGGAGGCACATCACATGGTGTCATAGGTGCCTTGCAACACCTCAAGCGAAGGTCTTGACCTCAGGCGACGCAAGAGGGAGGCATTGTAAGGTTGTTAGAGGCATCCAAAGGACACCGTCACCGCTACCAGGTCGACGGGGCTTGGAGCCGACACTGGGGCTTTGTAAGGAGAAGAGATCCGGCAAAGATTATCTTGTACCCAATTGCAAGAGGTCTGGCCGCTGCTGTTGAAGAGCCAAAGCGACAAAGGAGTAAGTAGAAGCCCATTGCCTCCTCACAGATCTCCGTAGCAGCGGTGCGCACGAGATCCATCATGCTGTTGAGCTCCTAATGTTGTTGATAAGGAGGCCCTAGAGCTCCTGGTGTTAGAGATGAGGCTACTTCTCACGAGAGAATGACGGAGCGATGGCATTAAGGATATGGGTTCCTACGAACCCTAACGAAGAAGAGGTGGAGATATTTTTGTGCATTTTGCATATGTTGCCCTCTGCTTTTTTTTTTTTTGGCATATTTACTTGTTAGACTTAAACAAAAAAAAAGGAAAGAAGAGAAAAAAAAAGAGAGAAAAGACAAGCAAAAAAAAAGAAAGAAAAAAATGAGAAGAAAAAAAATTAAACTTGAAGAAATGAGAGGGAGAAGCTCTTCTCTCGTTGTCTATCTCCTCTACGTGATTTTCTTCTCCTATGTGAGTATGGGAAAAAGGGTATGACAACCTTTTCTGTACCCTATGCGAGACTCAATCTTTTCTTTGAAATCCCCACATAAGAGAAACTCATTCTTTTCTTTTGATCCCTATATGAGAGGAAAAAAGAATTCCTATATAGGGGAGACCACTCTTAAGTCTCTAATAGAGAGACCTCTTTCTTTGAGTTTCTATGTGGGAGAGGCCTAGTATCTTGGTCTCCATGAGAGACCCTCTTTAGAGTTCTCAAAATGGGTAAAGCACAAGGCAGCAAAGCCAGCTTCAGCAATTGATCTCCAAACTACAACCTACACTCACCTACAAGCAATAACAAGGATGCAGGGAAGCCGGTGACATGGTAGCATCAATTTAAGTCTCTTAAGTGTTGTGTTTTTGCTTTGTATAGTGAGGATTTCTTTTGTAAAAGTTGAGCATTCCATACTTCAGCTTGAGAGGGGGCGTTAAGAGGTGAAGAGTTGCGAGCTATTTTAGTCCCACATTGTGTAGGATAAATTGTGTGTTGGGTTGCCTATAAAAGGCTCATGTATCCCCCACTTTATCTTTAAGAAGAAAATATAAAAATATCTCACCCCATAAGGGCCTTTTTCTCGTAGTTTTCTCCCCACTCTTCGTGAATGGGGTTTCCAAGTAAACCCAAGTGTTCTTAATTGCTATGCTTTGATATTATGTTCATTCTTATTCCGCTTTATTTATTTCTTAACATGACCGGCATATAGAGACTGAAGTAGCTAATACACTCCCCCTCCCTCGTAGCCTCCACTAATCGTCTTCCAAGTCAGAATATTCTAAAAACACATAAGACAACATTAAACACAGCTCTGCAGTTAAGTTCTTTTGTTATCCTAATAACAGAAAATAGGAAAAATAGGAACTAAGAAAACAAATGTTAGTCTCATGTTTGGAGTAAAGGGGACATCCCTCTAGCCAATAATCAATGAATATCGACCATCAACCACCTGAATTGTCCATCCTAGGATGGCGGAAAAAGTATCCTAATCACTACAAAAATGTCCAGATACTCCAGAGCCCACTAACCAGCCAAGGTCACAATTGGGAGATTATGCAAGCATCGCAATCACAGTACCAAGTGGGCTGGAAAATCCAGCAGTATTGGGTTGTGACTTACCAGTTAAAGCGGTTGACATCTAAGATACTGCAGAAGATTATCATACTCAACACATGCAACTATCACCATTACCACAGAAGAGCTTACAACAACTTTACGAGCAAAAGGAGGTTTTTTATGATTTATCCTGTAAGATTCTTTGTTATGACCAATTTCGCCACAAAAAGTGCAAGATGGGCAACCTCTGCCCTCGAAAGTGCGACAACATCAAGGTCCTCTCATAGAAGGGTGGTGCCTTCCTTCCCAAAAAGAAGTACCATTCACATAGTGAGATTCTTACCATTGGTGCTGACAAGCTAAAAAAAAATATCATTCTCTTAAAGGCACACATGCAAGATAAAGAAATTGAGAAAACTAAATAAAAGCTCCTTTGTTAAAGACTTCTATGTAGTTTTGTGGTGCCATAGTAATTTCTTCCACAACCTTTTCATTGATAAGGAATTCTATCACCCAAACACCTCATTTTCCATCGGTTGGCACTTACTTAGATTCATGCTTTACTCATTCAACCTCTTTCTTCCTTGATTTCTCTCTCAGCATCTGTATCCTCTCTTAATATCTAGTTCCTAGACCTACTTCCTCACCATAAACATTTATCATCTATATATTGTTCTTTGGCATCATGGGAACCACCAACATCCCACAGGATACGATGTTAGAACTTCAAGCTAGAGTCATGTTGCAACCCGATGGAACTTATTTAAATGCTGCAATAGCCATGTTCTACTGCATAATCATCAGACAGAACAACCCCAAAATAACCAAAAAACACATAGATTTAATTGGTTGTAATATCATAGTTTCATTAGAAACCTAGGGCTCTCTTATATGGAGAGACCGTAGGGTCAAAAGTACAGGAATGTTCCTAAGAGATAAAACACACACAGCCCTTACAATAAGAATAAAAACTAATCAATGACCACAACATAAGTTAACACTCCACCTCAACTTGGAGTATAGATATCTATAATGCTCAGCTTGGATATACAAAAATCAAATAAAGATCTGGCCAAGGGCTCGGTCAAAATATCAGCAATCTGTTCCTCAGATGCAATAGAAGTGGTATATAGCAACCCCTTCTGGATAATGTCCCTAGTATAGTGACAGTCAACCTCAACATGTTTCGTCCTCTCGTGAAATACTAGATTGTTGGCAATGAAAGTAGCTACTCTATTATCACATCGCATCTCCATGGGACTAGAAAACTGCACCTATAGATCAATAAGCAAGGATTCGATCCACATCATCTCAGCAGTTGTTTGAGCCATATCTCTATACTCGGACTCGGCACTGGATCTCGCAACTGTGCCCTGCTTCATGCTCCTCCATGTGATCAAATTTCCTACTAAGGCACAGAACCCAGTAGTGGATTTACGATCCACATGACATCCGACGTAGTCTACATTTGAGTAGCCAACCAGTGTCATAGAGGACCCCTTTGAGAAGAAGAGACCCTTCCCAGGAGCCTTCTTGACATATCTAAGCACCATCAACGCTACATCACAATGCTGATGTGTTAGCTTGGCTATGAATTGACTAAGTCTCCCAACTACAAAGGATATATCCGGTCTCGTGATAATAAGATACAGCAACTTGCCCACAAGCTGTCTATACCGTCTGCTGTCCACCACCTGTGCATGCTCATCATAGAGTAGCATCTTGGGGTCCATAGGAATATTGGTCTCCTTGGCCCCCAGCATACCAACCTCTTGCAAGATATCTAGAGCATACTTCCGCTGAAACAAGACAACACCCCCTTGCTGCGAGCAACCTCAATACAAAGGAAATAACGTAAAGCCCCCATATCCTTCATGATAAACTGCTCTGCTAGGGTGCACTTAACCTCAGCAATGTCCTGCACATCGTCTCCTATGATGATCAAGTCATTAACATAACCAAGAAGTACCACAGTACCTTGTCTAGTCCTTCTGACAAAAAGTGAAAATCAGTTATTGATCTCCTGAATCCAGCTGCCTCTACAACCTGTGACAATCTCTGAAATCAGGCTCTCAGACTCTGTTTGAGGCCATATATAGCCTTCCGTAACCGGCATAAACACTCCCCCTGACTTTCAAAGCCAGGTGACTACTACTTGTAGACTTCCTCTTGAAGATCGCCAAAAAGGAAGGCATTCTTCAAATCTAACTAGTGCAAGGGTCAATCTAACTGGACTGCCACTGCAATCAATACCCAAACTGTGAGAAGTCTGGCAACTGAGGAGAAGGTGTCAAAAAAGTTCACCCCACAAGTCTAGGTGAACCCCTTTGCCATGAGACGAGCTTTACACCTAGCAACACCACCATCAGGATTGAACTTCAAAGTGAATACCCATCGACAGCCAATGAGTGCAGCACCATCAGGAAGTGGAGTAAGCTCCCAAGTCCCACAGCCTCTAAGAGCGACCATCTCATCCTCCATGGCTGCTCTCCATTTTGGATCAAGCATGGTCTCACGATGAGTAGCTAGAATTTGCGTGGTAGCTAACGCCTGAGTAAATGCAATAAATCTAGGAGCTAGATTATTGGTAACAAGTGCCCCTGCCGTAAGATAAGTGGTGCAAGTCTGTGGTCACTTCCGAATGGCTATCGAAAGGTCAAGATCATCGCCTGACACATCACATATCATGTCCCTATGACCATCACATGGCAAGCATACGTCAGTGTCCAAAGAACTCACCTGAGAAGCCAATGGTGAAGGTGAGGATGGGGGTTCCTGATAGGTAGCATGAGGGCGGACATATGTCTCGAGGGGCCCAGTCAGGAGTGGAGAGGGATACGTAGCAGGAGGTAGTGGCAATGTAGTGGGGACATGAATCTCAGGAAAGCTCCCAAAGCAAATAGGAGAATATGGCATAGACGCCATATCACCCTTGAGAGGCATCTCAGCAGCCGTCACAGAAAAAAAAGGTACGACATCACGAAATGTAACATCCGCTGAAAAATAGTGCCGGGAAGTAAGCGGGTCAAAACACAGATACCCCTTTTGAGTCCAGGCATACCCAAGAAAAACACACTTGACTGCTCTCGGTGCTAGTTTATCCCAACCTAGTCCCAACAAATTGACCAAGGCTACACAACCAAAGATCTGAGGGGTGACGTGAAACAAGGGAAGATCAAGATACATGACCTAAATAGGAATCCGTTCATGCAATGTAGCATTAGCCATCCAGTTAATCAAAAAACACGCAATCAAAACATCGTCACCCTAATAGAGAGGGGGCAGAGTAGTGAATCAACAAAGTGTGAGCGACATCAAGAATATGACGATATTTCCCCTCAGCGACGTCAGTCTGCTGAGAGGAATGAGGATATGTTGTCTCATGGATAATGCCACAACTAGAAAAGAAATTGCACAAATGTAAAGTATAAAATTCCAAGGCAATATCAGAACGAAAGCACTTCACCAAACAAGAATGCTGAGTTTTTATTTCTTTGACAAAGTTCTCAATAATGTCCCACATTAGACTTATTTTTCAAGAGAAACATCCAAGATACACGAGAAAAGTCATCAACTAAAACAAGATAATATCTGTTCCCAAGTCAATCAAGAGTACAACTGGGACCCCACACGTCCATATGGATCAAATCAAAAAAGGCAACAGATGAAACAGAAGTAGAATTGGAAAAACTAATCTTGTAGTGCTTGCCAAGTTGACAAGCATCACAGGTAAAAGCAATAGTGGAGGGGATGTGCGGTATAACATGTCTGAGGCAATGAATGGTAGATGGACAAGGAGGTGCCACTAGAGAGAAGATCCAGCCGAAGCAAGGCCCTGGGTAGCAGACGCAGCAAAAGCATTACGACTCAGACGATACACCCCATGTTCCTCACACCCTCCACCAATCGTCTTCCCAATGAATTTGTCCTGCAAGACACAAGAAGACACATCAAAAATAGCTCGGCAATTCAGATCTCTAGTGATGCTGCTAACAGATAATAGACTCAAAGGAAAATCAGATACACAATAAACATCTGCAAGTCTCAAAGTAGAAGATAATGACATCTCCCTTGCCAACAAGTGGCGAGTGTCTCCCATCAGCCACCTGAACTGTCTTGGCAGGTGTTACAGGTGCTGAGAGAGAGAGAGCCCCGGTCGCCACATAGGTGCTTGGAAGCACTAGAATCAATCAACCACCCACCAGAAGACAAAAGTGACGACATACTAGTCGCAGGTGTCTCTGATGAGGAAGCTATAGCTACAGTGTCTGCAACCTGAGAGGAGGACGAGACCTATGTCAACTGCGCAATCTGCTGTCTCAGAGTCTCAATCTCTGTACTCAGGGAGCTTACATCGGGACCAGTAGACATGCCATCTATAACCTCAGCTGCTTGATTGGCCATGGGTGGCCTACCGTGCTTCTGCCAGCATGTGACCTCTGGATGACCAAGTCTGCCACAAGTACATGGTGTCTTAGTAGGCATACTAGGCGAGCGTCCACGTCTACGACCACGTGCAGGGGAGGGAGTACCCCTGCCACGCCCAGGGATCGTTACCAATGCAGACGTCTGAGTACCAGTGTCTAGAGCCAGAGTATGAACTGCAACTCTACTGAGTCTACTATAAGAATCCTCCAGGGTAGGAAGCTCAAGAGCGGTGAGAATCTGATCTCTGACAGGTGTATACTTAGGTCCAAGACCTGCCAGGAAGAGAGAAACGGCCAACTGTCTCAGAAAATCCCTCTAGGAATCATAGGCACACCCCAGCAGATAAGAGTGATGCCTCTCCAGCATTCCCTTCAAGAGGGAGTAGTATTGTAGCAAAGTGCATCCTTCCTGACGCAAATAGAAAAGGTCGTAGAAGACCTGAAAGACTCGTGCTGAGTTCTTGGCATGAGAACAGGTCTCGCGTAAGGACTCCCACATTTTCTTTGCGGTGTCATAATACATGATCTCATCCCTTATGCAGGGAATAACTATCTGCATAAGCCACACAGAGACCATGGCATTATCTCTATCCCACGTGGCGTTGGCACCAGTCTTACTCTCAAGCTTCGGATCTGTAAGGATGTGGATCTTCCCATGACCCCTGACAGTCATGAGGAAAGTCTAAGACCACTGTGGGTAGTTGGTCTCGTCGAATATAATGATAGGACCAAAAAACAGATTCTTTAGTACCCCGATATCCAAAGAAGTGCCCGAATTCACCTCGGACTGATCATTTGAAACCATCCTTACAATCTTTGAGCCACAATCAAACTTTTATATCTAATAAATCATCAATCAGATTTGAAACATGAAAAATCATATCTGCATCTTCACAAGAGATCCCCTTAGACTAGCGTTGGCCTAGCCCTGGTGCGGGGAGACCACCTGAGAGGCCCTACGGAGATTCCCCCTTGCGATAGGAGAGGAGAATAGCCCTAAAAAAGCGACTACAACCCTCTTAGGTCAAGCCGATCAGGGAGAACCAACAGCGGTGACATTGGGTCGCCTAAGCGCCGCCGCCGTTGCTCCGCTCGCGTCAAGCGGCAATGCCGCTGGGTGCTCAAGGCGACACCGTGCCTGTGCTCCAGGCTGCGCGCTATCCAACGTGCGAAGGCAGCTCCCTGATCATTGCCTGTGCACGATCGAGTCCCAGCAATGCTCCCCGATCGCGTTAAGAGAGGCCTGGGTCCCCGATCGTGCTAGGAAAGGCAGCGCTCCCTGATCGAGCGGCCTACGCATGGTCGAGCTCCGACATGCGTGGCAACCAGCGTGCGCGAGAGGCGACACCCTGCCCTATGTAGCTGCTACCGTCGATGGAGAAAGGGATTTAAGTTTAGGGTTTTGGAGGCCTTGAGGGTGGGATACTGAGAGCTACGGTCTAAGAGCAGTGCTCTGATACCAAATTAGTTGTAATAGCATAATTTCATTAGAAACCTAAGGCTCTCTTATATAGAGAGAGACCGTAGGGTCAAAAGTACAGAAATGTCCCTAAGGGACAAAACACACAACCCTTACGATAAGAAGAAAAACAAACAAATGGCCACAACACAAGCCAACAGATCTAAAGCTATTTGTCTTCATATTGCAGTGAAATAATTCTACAGTTCATTATTTACTACTTCCGAAGCTTGTACTTTCTTTTTATTCTATAAATGTGTTGCGAGAGAAATGAGATAGCTAATATAAAATCCTTGGTCCTTAATAGGAAATGTATGCACATGCACCAAGTGAAATAACAAATAAATACAAACAAGAAAAATAAGATAATGATAGACCTGTCAAGACCATGTTCATGTTAGAGGAAGTATATCAAACATGTTCAACTTAGATGTGCAATAATCAAACAAAGGATGTGCCAGATGTATTTAAATTTAATTACTTAATTCCAACCTAATTATTGTTAATTTGAGAGCGATTTAGGTCTATTGCATTGCATTAGGTCATATTAGTCACATTACAATATTTTGTAAATATCACATTTTTAGGGGTTAAATTCTAATTTTTATTACTACCTATATCTAGTGCCTTAATGACTATTAGTTGAAATTTAAAATAATGCGGAAGCAAAATATCAAAGCATAAAACGATAAAAACGCTTGGGTTTATGTGAAAACCCAACTCACCAAAAGTAGGGAGAAAACCATGGGAGAAGTGCCCTGATAGGGTATATATCTCTGTTATTTCTTCTCAAAAGAACAGGTAGGGGGTACACGCCCATTTACAGGCCACCACACACTAACAAAAGTCCCAATCCACTATGTGGGACTAAACCACTACACATTTCTCTCAACACTCCTCAAGCTGGAGATGGAATGCTTAACTTGTAACACAAAGAATCCACTCCACACAACATAACACAACTCTCTAAATCGGTTCATGTTTGTAGGCAGGAACACAGGTTGAGCTTCTAGATGAACTGTAGCTTGTTTTAATGAGAGGCCTCTCCTCTGGAGACCTGGTGCTGGTGGCTTCCCATTCATTATCCCTAAAATGGGGTCTTCCTCTAAAGACGTTGAAACTAGATCTCCCTCTCTAGAGTCCACAAAACTGGATCTTCCACATAGAAACCTGAAATGGGCCACTCCTCCGAGGACCTAGAAACTTGGATCTCCCTCTCTAGAGACTTCGAAGCTCTAGACCTCCCAGAGTTATGATTTCTTAAGTGGAGTCTCTGAACAAAAGAGATTCCAGAATGGGAGATGACTACAACAGGATTCCATACTCCCCCTTTCTCCCATACTCGTATGGGAGAAGAAACAAACATAGAGAAGAAAAGAGAATAAAATAGAGAAGAGGTTCTCCCCCTCTTCTCTTAAACATTCATCATCAATTTTTTTTTCATTTTTTCCCCTCATTTCATCATTTTTTCCCTTTTTTTCTCTCCTCTTGTTATTTTTCTTTTTTTTTTCTTGCTTTTCTTTCCTTCTTCCCCCTTTTTCCTTTATTTTCTCTTCCCACACTTATCGAAAACTAGACCTTCACACATACATACCCATACACAAAGGGGAACTTCCGAATCCCCAAAGGCCTCCACCAGCATCATCAACATCATCATTGCTGTAAGATCGACACCGCTAATCTCAGATGCGAGATCTTCACAAAGATCATCGACATGATCTCTGCGATCTTTGCTGTCATCAATGCCAGTCTCCTTACAATCTTCACCGTGAGATCTCGCCTCGAATCTCAATCACCAAGTGCGATCGCATGATGCGAGATCTCCTCCTTGATCTTCACCTTGACCACGCGCAAGCCATAGCAGTGTCACCTAGCGCCTGCGGTGTGCGACTTAGCCCTTGCGATCTCCCCCAACCAGCCACCTTCACAACCTTGCTTGCTTGAGTCTTCGTCTCCGCCTTGTCCTTGGAGGCTGCGGACATCGCCGCCGACGCAGACACGGACGCCGCCGCCGCCATCATCAATGCCACTGCGTGCGGCGAACCAGGTCTTAGACACGATCATCGAGCCGCCACCCTCGACAACCACCACCAGAGATCTCTCGTGCAATCTCTCACCGAGATCAAGACTGTTGCGACCCTTGCACAGCTCCTCAAGACCTCCACCAAGAAGATCTCCTTATGGACCATGATCTCCACCGAGGAGATCCACCTCAAGATCCTTCTTCTCAGAAGAAAACTCCAAGTACAACAATCATAAAACATGATAATTAAATAAACAAGATAACCCAAGGAACGAACTGCTCTGATACCAAGTTGAAATCTAAAATAATGCATAGCAAAATATAAAAGCATAAAACAATAGAAACATTTGAGTTTACGTGGAAACCCCACTCACGAAGAACGGGAAGAAAACAATGAGAGAAGTGTCCCAATAAGGCGTGTATCTCTATTATTTCTTCTCAAAAGAAAAAGTAGGGGGTACACGCCTATTTATAGGCCACCATACACTAACAAAAGTCTCACTCCACTATGTGGGACTAAACCACTACACATTTCTCTCAACTTGTTTATATGTTTGCAAGTACTAGGTCTGGGACTAATTAGAGCTCCATAATGATGAGAAATCAACTTGAACTCATTTGTTCTAATTAGGGCTAAACCTATTCCTCAACCCTAGCCTATTTGACCCTTAGACCTAACCAATTTAGGAACCCAATTTCCCACACCCAAATCCCACCTAGGTTAGCCGGCCACTACACCTAAATTTCCCACCTTAATTCGTCAGCCAACATTAATCAAACCCAACCCATGATTTTCTAAAAAATACACCCAACGTATTCTTAAATCATAACCCAACAAATCTCATTTGGTCATCCCTTTTATCCTCCAATAAATACTATTTTGGATGGCCAAAATACACCATAATTTATCCACCACTAAATCAAAATCTTACGGTCATATATTGCCTACTGGAATCTCTATCGTAAAATCCTAAATCAAATCATATTCCTAATCCTAATCTTAATCCTAAAATTCACGGTAGCCTAACACATCTTTTGTATTTTGGCCATAACTTTTCATTTTAAAATCATATTCCTAATCCTAATCTTAATCCTGAAATTCACGGTAGCCTAACACATCTTTTGTATTTTGGTCATAACTTTTCATTTTAAATCCAAATTGAGTGATTCAAGTTACATTTGACAACTGATTTTGAGGGCTAAAATTTACCTTTATGTGCAATTTGAAATTTGGAACAAGAAGAGGTCAAAACTTCAATAGAAGTGAGGAAAATCCTATAAGTTTGTTGCAACACCTTCCATCCTAAACCTAATTAATCTCTACCCACCCTTCCTCCTTTGATCTAATCTCAACCCTCCATCTAAGTCCAACAAAAATCAACTCTTTTATCCACATCTAACCTTTAATCTTGGCCCTTCATCCCTTCTTTGATTGCATCCTAGCCCTTAATCTTATTCTTACAACAACCAACCCTATCCTTAAATCCTAGCCATTGATTTCCAAGATCAAATCCTAACCCTCCATCACAACACTCCTAACCTCTATAACTAAGACCCTAGGGATGCCCCCTTCATCAATTCTTCACCTTCCTACACCCTCCTCCACTTCTCTGTAGTCTCCGCTTCCAATCGATTCTCCGCATTCAGTCTCCACTTCTACTAGGGCAAGAGGACTGGGTGGATTCTGCCACCACCACTCCAGAGCCTCTACACCCACCACTTTATTGTTTTCAAGTTACTTTCATAGTTGTACTTCTAGTTTCGAATAATAGTTATGCTCTTATTCTTGTTCTAGTTAATTGTTTTTCAAGCATTTATCTAGTTGTAATCAACTCTTGTTTAGCACTAAAGTCTTTAATTTCTAGTTCATTACCTTGTGCCTTTCTCTTAGCTCTAATTGCTTTATTTGCTTCAGTTGCTTTAGTATTTGCTTTTTTAGTTAGGTTTAGTATTTCAATTCCGTTCATTTCCGTATTCGGATTCATAGTCGTAGTTTCACAATCGCTTGTCTCATCTTGTTTTCCTATATCAAAAATATCAAAAAATTTGCAAAATAGAAAAATACAAAAAATATTTCTCTCGAGCACTTTTGAAAACAGTGGTGACTCTAATTTCATCGTCTTGAAAATGACTCCGACTCCCGTCTTTCATTTAAAAAATCCTTCATGTTAGAACTTATAAATTTAAAATGATCCCGATTTTGCGCTACAACAACATTTCTATCTAGTGCAATTTCGGCGTATCATTTAGTGAACATATTTGCATCCTCTAATGTCACTTGATCATGGCTCTTTTGCATCATATCTCCGATATAAGGACAATCCACTTCCACGAACTTCTTCATCCTCCCCAAGAACTGATTGCTGGCATTATATGTCATTGCCCCATTCTCTCATCCCATCTCCATTGTCCCTGTAGGATGAATACAGAGATCCGGAAGAACAGACTACACCCCCATCAACTACATAGCAGTCTAAGCTATAGTCTCCATTCAAATCCCTATTGGATCTCAATACAACCATTGGCTGCTTAATCAATATAAATGGAGGCCTTCCCTAGTGAAGACTTGATAAATTTGAGTATCATCACCACAGTGCAGTGTGACGTAGTGAGTTTCTCCAACTACCCAATAACAAAAAAAACAAATAAACCACAACTCTCAATTCTCTACTAAATCACATAAATACACCTATCACATCTAACTTACTAACTATCTTACTACTCAACCAAAAGCCATCTTTCAACCTAACACTTCCTAAACACCATCCATTCTCAAATTTAATGCACAACCAAATGCTACCTTAAAGCATGTATCATGCCAAAGCATGCAATGAAGAAAGGAAAATGGAATACGGTAGGAGGTTGGGATGCCTTCTGTTTATTTACTTTGGGAATATTTTCACGCATTAAAACTAAATACACAAAGCTTCCCTTATAATGAATTTCAGGGGTTAACATCCTTTGTTAACCCTCCTTTTCCCACTCCAAAAAGAAAAGAAATAAATGTGTGGTGAAAAAATGCCTAACAACATGCATAATGCTGAGAGAGATGAGTGTTTGGCTGTTGCATTGGTCCTATTCCTATAATGATCCAATTATGTCATTCAGTTTCACCATTTGTGAGTGGGAGTTTGAGGACATGTGGTTGCCTATATATAGACATTCTTGTATTCTTTTGTTCTTTGAGAGACAATAATAGAAGATCTAGCCTATTAGGGCTTCTCCCTGAATTATCCCCATCTCTTCTTGAAAGAGGTTTTCCACATGAATTATGTTTCTCTTTGGTGATGTTCATCTTGCATTCTTGCATTATATCATTGTTTTGCACTTCCAAGTTCATTCAATTTAGTTATAACACATAATTTAGGACCACAAGTACTATCTTTTATCGCTTCACATAGAGCAACCTTCCTCACTTCACATACTTACTCTTCTGGACAGGAGGTTGTTGTACAGGAAGCCCTTGACTGGATTCTCGTCTTTCCCACTTTTGAGAAGAAAGGAAACATGAGCATTCGATTAATATCGATCCCAAATGTAGCAAAAAGAAGGGCACATGGTTAACACAGGACTCATTAGACATCACCTCACAACCCAAGGGCACTCTAAGACATGCTTAAGAAGAAAAAAATTAAAAGAAAAGAATTTTCTAAAAAAAAATTCAAACATGGTTAAGAAAAATGAGTATGGCATGAGAACCAACTGTTGCATGAACCATGAAGAATAAAGAATTCGTAAAGAATGAAACTCACTCCCAGTTGGTCATTTGAATAAAACGCTGTATTCCTGCTCCGGTGACATGCAAAGTATTTCCATCACGAAAGATATCAAAGTCGCTCATGGGAGTGCTCCGCTGCCTCTCTACAGCCTCTGCTACATGATTCAGATTCATTGGTATTGCCCAATCTGCAAACAGAAAAACCATTGACAAAATCAGATAAGGTAAAGGTAATGAGGTAATACAAACACTTACACAAGTAGAAATAAGATACATTACAATTTTCCAAACGAAAGACATGAAAATGGAACTGCAATTGAATTTTAAACAATAAGATGATGGTAGGTATATTCTCTATTCTCCATAGAAACCATTCTTCAGAACTATCTGGAGCTTTCTCACTTTTCTGCTATTTGCTTGAAAGTGTAAGACTTCTCCATGGAAAACAGTGTTGTAAATCATACATGGATAACTGATCACAATTTTTCATGTGCTTTAAGTTGGAACAATAAAATCCATGAGTGACATTTTTTTTTCTCGAAAGATAAAAAAATGACTAGTTGAGCCCAATAGAATCCACTTATATTGATAAAGTAAAGCAGTTGCACAAGTACAACTCATTGAGATTACATATTATCCCCATCACAAGAATAAAGGTTTTCCCTTGTGGCAAATGCTTTCTACATAGAGCCAGGACACATTAGCTTGAAGAACTAATGAAAAGCCAAAGGGGTACCATCCTCCCCAGAACAAAATTGCATCGATCCTTGTTATCACCATCCTTTTCTAATGAAGCCCAAATGGCCACAAAAGAGAAACATCAAGTCAAGAGATAGAAGCTTTAATCCAAACCCTTTCCCATTCACAAGGAAAAAAGAAGCAGTTAATGTCTTCATCCCAATTTAGAAATTAGAATCATCATCATCTTTCAAAACATCCCTTTTCCTTTTTTTTTTTTTTTGAAACAGTGAAAGGGTGGTTATCCTTTAGATAGCCACCCAAATAAGTATATTAATAAAAGGCCCTTTTCCTAATTATTGGGTCAATAAAGTTACCATTTGTGGCGGCAAAGATTTATTAACACCTTCCCTCACAAATCATGAGTCCCCCATTAGTTCACCACCATCCCATTGCTGCAGTGATCTGAACCACACCTTTGAATATGAATGGTAGTGAGATGGATCCAATCCAGATCCTCCAAACAAGTTCGTATTAGTTTGTCAGACATTGGATCCTTGAAAGAAGGTGGCAAGACAATGAGTTTTGGAATCATCAACTACTTTTCTTGCTCTACTCCTATTCATAAAGATCTCAGGTTTACAGCAGCAAGAAAGGAGGCTTCATGGGATGACGCTATGCTGATTTCTTGTGAAACAGGCAACCGGAGGGGGTTGACGCTTTGGAAAGCATTACTTCAGAGTGTCGACCCTTTCAGAGCTTGAAGCATTGGGATTCAGCATTGAGGCAGTGAGTTTAAGTGCAGGTTTCAGGTAGCTATTTCACCTATTGGGAGGTGAGGGGTGGGATTATGGGGGGTGTTAGCAATGCCCATAAATATAATCTGTTCAAATTTGAGTATGCTACAGGACAGACAACTACAAGCAAGTAGCAATGTTGGGTCAATATTTGCTCTGAAGGGGGCTGGTTTTGTGCTCGTGCAAGGTTCAGGATTAGAGAGCTGTGAAATGATCAATTAACAACAACTTAGGAGGCAATGAGTTACTGGCTTGTTATTCAGTGGGAAGACCAGGTAGATTGATAGTTGTTTAAAGAATGATATATTCCACTTAGAAGGCAGCAAGAGCAGCATTGTGTCATGTCCACGCCTTTAAAGCAAAGGGTGGAGAATGACATTTTTCTTCTAACTCGTGTGTATGGTCCAAATGTGGGAACACATCACATACCTACCAGAGTTCAGAGATGCCACCACAACCTACTTGGAGATTCCGTGGATTACTGGGGGAGATCTAATGTTACTCTTAGCTATGCAGGACAGGCTGGGAGATTATAGGAGAAGAGATGCAGGTGCAGAGGAGTCAGATTTTGTTGATGAACTTGGCTGCTGGATTTGGCCCTCCCTACAGTAGGGTCACTTGGGCGAGCCCTGCTAGCCTATGTTCAAAGTTGAAATTCAACAGGTTCCTGTGTAATGTTCAATTATCTGAAGCTTCCCGGTGGCTAGGGTGGAGGCTGTTGATTGCACCACTTATTTAAAAGTTGAATCAGGATAGCATACTCAGAACTAATTTCAAGTTTGAGAAATCTTGGTTGCAAGAACTTGAATTCAGCGCTCAGGTGGAGAGCAGTGACTATATGCACTTGTCGCGGGTTGGGCCACAGGAATGCTACCAGCTGCCAGGTTACTTCTTTGAGGAGATTTTGGAGGCTATAGGCAGAAGATCAAGATACAATAGGAATTTGGGCATTAGAAAGCACTCATTGAATTTCCTGCCTGGACAGGATTGAAGACTCATACAAGCCTTCTTCCTCTGAGGTTTTGAATAGCCAGTGACAGTTGGTGGTTGTTGCTGAAGAAGATAGGAAAGGTTTCATTGGCAACAGAGATACAGGAGAAAGTAGCTGACAGAACAGGGATCAAATATACACTTCTTTCATATACAATGGGCATCTCCTAATGGTGCAGGATTCTCACGTAATGAGACAACCTAAGTTTGGTGCCTTTGGCATCTTATTTTTGAAATTTTACTAGGAAGACAGAACCACATCCTCGGAGGTGGACAAGATGTTATGCAACTTAATTCTACCAAGGCTGCCCCCTGATTAGACCATTCACTGAGAAGGAAGTCAAAGCTGCTGTGACAAGTTTGAGTTTTGATGATTACCCTGGACCCATGGTTTTTCAGTCTTCCTTTTTAAGGAATGTTAGTCTTTGGGGGGAAGGAAGTTGTGGATGCACTATTGGAGTTCCCAATTGGTTCAAGCAGCCCAACAGGTTGTTTATTTCTTGCTTTTGAAACTAAACTCAAGAGGGTGGAAAATTTCAGTTCAGGTCAATAGCTCTCTTCGATGTGTTTTATCTTACTTTTGTAAAAGTAGTAGCAAAGAGAGATGCATTAGCAAGATCTGGTCAATCAGCCTCCGTACAGGGTATGCAGTTATTGGACAGTTTGGACATGGAAACAGAAATTGTTAATTTCTAGACAGGGTAAGACACAAAGATGTCCAGGAATTTTGCTTTCACTGAAGCTTGAATTCATCATTCCTACGGAGTTTGCTGCAGAAGAGAGCTTTTCCAGACTTTTGGATTTTGCGGATGAAGTATGGCACTACTACTACCTCTTTCTCTTTGTTAGTGAATAGAAGCTAGAGGGTTCAACCTCAACGAGCGCTGGGGGTGGATGGGTTGTTCTTTGGCTCCTTCGTGTTGATACGTCTTGATGCTTTATTGTTTTACACTTCCACAGCTTGTGATCCATGTCTGGACCACTGTTCTTATTTTACAATATGCAGTAGATTTACTGTTTCCTGTGGAGAATTAAAATGCAGAGAAAAGACATTTCTCCCTTCATGATTGAGCTTGTTGGCAATTTCTCTGGACTACTTGTTAATCATGAAAAGTCTTCTTTTGCTCTTTTAGCCTGCACGAGACCAACATAGGGAGAACAACTATGGAGCACAGAATCCCTTTTTGTTCCCTACCTTTATGGTAATCAGGTTTGTTTTGTATGATAAACATATCAAATCAGGTAATTGGAACCTGATGGTGGAACAAATGCAAAGGAAGCTGGAGAGTTAAGCTATCTAAATTGCTTTCAAAAGGTGCTAGATGAATCCCTTTCAGGATACTCTGTCAGTTATTACTTGTATTCTGTCTGTCTCTGTTTCTCATGCCAAAGGTTGAGAAAAATGTGGAGACTGTTTCACAGTTGATTCTTCTGGACAGACAGATACAATGGTACAATGGCAGTTTCCTCGGTCTCCTAGGGTAAGGTTTGCTGCCAGGTTTTCAAAGGAGATCTTGTGGTTCTTCACCGTTGGACTATAAATGAGGTTCTCCCAACAAAATAAAGGTTAACCAAGTCATGGGTGGTGGATAGGATTTACGCTGTCAGGTTTTGTTTTCTTGTTACTGTATAATTCTCAGTCTCCAAGTCTCTAGGCATCAAGGGTGCTTCATGATTTCCTCGAAAAGTTTTATCTGAAGCACCAAAGATTGCTGATTTGGATGAGAGAATTTTTTAATCCATGCGAGATTGGAAAATGAGACCGTTTCCTTTTCTAGCCAAATGATTCATGATTGAACATCCAAGGGCATCCAATCTCAAAGATATCCACTTTCTTCTACTTAAGCAGTGGACCATGACATTTTGATGAATGCTTGTCGGTCATTCCCTTTGGTTGGGTTCTTGGGTTGGGTTGCTAGTCTCTAACTTCCTAATTAACCTTTTATATAAGCAGGTGGAAGACTTCGTGCACCTTCCAAGGATGTCCCATCTACAACAAACTAATGACCCCGATAGCTGGGAGTGGGATGGTTGCCTTCTTTCTGTATGCTCAATGTATAAAAGTCTGTCGGAGCCATTACCTTGGCAAGATCCTAAGACTTAAGTTAGGTTTTTTTCTGGAAAAAAAAAAAAAAAATTCTTAAGTTAGGGGGGAAAGTATCCAATGATTTGGGTGGCAAAATCCCCTTTGAAGATCAAAATTTTAGTGTGGTTGATGTGGCAAAATCACTTGGTAGCAAATAACTATCATTCTCGTTAGGCACCTGTTAGCCCCTACGGTAGAGTTATTTATATTTATTCCGTTATATCTTGAGTTGTAATTTTTCCCACCACTATATATTGAGAGGTAGAGCAATGGAACAAAGTAATCTAGTTCATTTGTTCTAACTTGATATCTAAACAGCGATCCTAGACCGATATTTGTACCCACCTTGATTCTCATACCTCCTTCCTCTCCAAAAAAAAAAACAAACCTAACCTTAGTGGTTGTCGAGGAAACCCTTCCACCGACACTGCCGACCTTCTGTGGCTGGTCGGTGGTCCGATCAGCCACCCAATCACCTTGTGTGGCCTGTGCAGGGTCACCCGTGCCCAAGGGTGCCCCCCAACACAACATTGGGCTACTCCTTACCCGCCGCTGGTGCCCAGGTGCACCACCCAGCGTCGCCACAGGCTTCCCCTACCCGCTGCAACACCTCGTGATTTGCGATGTTGCCCAGAGAGCCCTAATGCCACCCTCACAAGATCTGAAGTGTTGCCTCTTCCTGATCAGCATCGAAGAGGCCTAGCATCGCCCTCCTGCACTACCCAACATCGCCCAATGATTGTACAGCAATCATGGGCCCTAAAATGCCTAAATTGGGGTAGGAATCTAGCTAACATTGTATATATTGCATGCATTTCATGCATTAGTATCTCTTTATATAGTTTTGCACATAATAATGCTTTTGAAGGACCCAAATTTGATATAATGCCTTTATCTTATGAATATAGGTCCACATATAATAAATGGAGGGCTAAAGTCCAGATATAAGGAAGAACCAAAATGATGCAATGAAGACTAAAGAAAACTCCTGAGAAGAAAGAAAGAGTAGGAATTGAAACGCAAAGTGAAGAAGAAGAGAGAAGAACCGATTCCCCGTCCATGAACCTAAAACCCAAACCAACCTAAGCCTAAACCCCTTAGCCAGAACCAAGTACTCTTTATGTAGTCCCCATTACCCAATTCCTAGGCCAATTTCCCTTTTTAGATCTCAATTGGGCTAAATGGCTCTTGATTTGACTCCTACTAAGCTAATTAGATACACTTAGCCTTAATTAGGTCCAACCTAGATTCCCCCACCATCCAATTGAGTTCCTAATATCAAGACCTTAACCAATTAGCCTTCTACACCTTCAATATAATATTTGGATTTCAATCAGGCTAAGTAGTTTTTAATGAGATTAAGTAATTCTCAATTAGGCTCACCCATCCCAATTAGGTCCACTTAATCTCAATTGGGTTCACCCTTATCCTACACCCCCATTTAACCTTAACTTGTTCCCTCATTAACCTACTCCAATAGTGATCCTAAAGCGTACCACACCTTAGCCTTAATAGCCCTATTCAATTCCACTAAATTGAATCCACAAATTATAGACCTAACCTACCATTATAACCCACCTTCATAACCCCAACACATAACCCACCCAACTCAACGCACAATACCTTTCCCCCCATATATAACACGCGCACACACACCTAATCGCACAACAACCCCCCACCAAATCTCTTAATCTCTCTTCTCCCTATCCTTTCCCACCGATACCCCTCCCACCTCTCTCTCTCTCTCTTTCTCAACCCAATGCATACACCCCAAAAAACTAGCCATCACACAGCCCCTCCCCACCTGAGACCTCCCTCTCCCACCTCTGGATCACTCTTCTCACTTTTTCCCATTCCATACCCAATCGCACAACAACCCCCCACCAAATCTCTTAATCTCTCTTCTCTCTATCCTTTCCCACCGATACCCCTCCCACCTCTCTCTCTTTCTCAACCCAATGCATACACCTAAAAAAAACTAGCCATCACACAGCCCCTCCTCACTTGAGACCTCCTCCCTCCCTCACCTCTAGATCACTCTTCTTTTTCCCATTCCAGCTCCCCCCATCTCCAAGCACTCCCATTGCAGTAGCTCCCATCTCCAGCGAACCCCATTTCCCGATCCACTCCAATTGTAACGAAAATCCCATCCCACCCTCCACCTCTTCCCTACAACCTCTACCAACAGCCTCCTCAAGTTCTCCCACCTAGGCTCTCCTCCAACATGAAGACCTCCATAGGTGTGCATCTTCTTCAAGGTGGACATCTCCAATGAAACTCTCCACCTTTGTCCACGACTGCAGCTACCCAAGCACTCCTGGGCGTGGATACTCCTCTGAATCTAAGCATTTCTTTTCCCCACTCCTCTCTCTCTTTTGTTATAAAGCTTTATTAGATAGTGGTTGTTATTAGAATTTGACATGTTTTTATTTTGATTATATTGTGGTTTGTTAAAAATGTTAAAATAAAGTTTGATGCCAACATTTGCATGATGATTTTAGTTGTTTATTGATGTGAATGATTTCTCTTTATTATCTCTACACGCACCAAATCCATCACATTAGGCCACCTTTACCACCACCACAACTTAGCCACCTATCTAGCCAACCAAACCCCGTAGTTAATCTACCTATTACACTACCCATTAGGATCCTACACACTCTCTTAAATCTCAATTTCAGATCTGCCCCTTATCCTTTACCCCTAGGTTTACCTTAAGTTTAGATCCCCCTAGGCCCCAAAGCAGCCCCATAAGACCTTACCAAGCCCATCCATAAGTAGCTCCACTAAGCTTGTTAGACTTACACTCATTTAGTTTTTAGGTTCACATTTTAACCATCCCAAACCTAGCCTAAGCCACCCCAAATTCAAACCTAAAACTTCCCACTTCCTACACCTTTATTTTTATTTCCCATCGTAATTGTTAGGACCAAAAAGAGATATTCCATTCAAGAGATCCTGGGCCTCTTTATATAGAGAGAGGCACCAGAGGGAAGATTACAAGTATACCCCTTCACCTTATAATGAAAAGAAGGCCATTACACATAACTCAACACTCCCCCTCCAGTTGGAGTATAGACATCAAACATGTTCAACTTGGAACAAATATAATGTAATCTCTTCTTAGAAAGCGCTTTAGTGAAAACATCTGCCAGCTGGTCTTCAGTGCTAATGTAAGGTGTAGAAATTTTCTTGACTAAGATGGCCTCTCTAATGAAGTGATAGTCCACTTCAATATGCTTAGTCTTCTCACGAAAGACAGGATTCTTTATAATAAATGTGCCAGTTTATTGTCAGTGCATTCGAATAGAATCAGGTACCTTCACACCAAAGTCTTCCAAAATGGAACGAACCGAGGGTAACTCACTGGTAGTTTGGAACATGGCCCTATATTCGGATTTAGCACTCGATTTGGATACCATCGCCTGTTTCTTGCTCCTCCAAGTAACCAAATTACCTCCAACAAATGTGCAGTACCCTGTAGTGGACTTCCTATCCTCATGAGCACCTGCATAGTTTGCATCAGAGTACCCACACACATCCAAGTGCCCATTATCTTTGAAAATGAGTCTTTTCCCAAGTGCACTTTTCAAGTACCTGAGAATCTGATAAACACCAACCCAATGATTTCCTGTGGTGACTACATAAACTAGCTTAATCTTCCGACTACAAAAGCAATATCAGGGCGACTATTAGTCAGATACAATAATTTACCAATCATTGCCCGGTATCTAGTGACATCTTGCAATAGTGGGTTGTCATCATCTGCAATAGGCAAGGACACATCCATGGGAACATATGCCGATTTGCACCTTAGCATACCCATGTCTCTCAGCATGTCAAGAACATACTTGCATTAGGAAAGCACAAGTCCTCCACTAGTATGTTGAACCTCAATGCCAAGAAAGTAGTTAATAGAGCCTAAATCCTTGGTAACAAAAAGCGACTATAGCATCTTCTTTGTTTCCTCTATCCCCTACCTGTCACTGCCAGTCAAAAGTATGTCATTCACATATACCATAAGTATGACAGAGCCTATTTGTTTATGCAGTGTAAAGACAGACTGATTTGCCAACGACCTGGTGAAGCCATAATCTTGGACCACCCTACTGAATCTCTCAAACCAAGCTCTAGGACTCTACTTTAGTCCATAGATAGCTTTATTCAGTCTACACACGTTCTAACACTCTCCCTGAATAGGGAAGCTGAGTGGTTGTTCTAACTTCCTCCTCCAAATGGCCATAGAAAAAGGTATTTTTGATATCCAACTGATGTACGGTCCAATGTTTATTGACAACAAGAGATAGCAGTATCCGAACAAAATTAAAACAACCAACCGGGAAAAAGGTCACGAAGTAGTCAACCCCAAATGTCTGAGTGTACCTTTTGGCCACCAAGCGTGCTTTGTACCAATCCACGGTGCCATCAGGACGACATTTGAGGGTAAACACCCATGTACACCCCACAAAAGTAGCTCCTGGGGGTAAATTAACCAAGTTCCAAGTACCACGGGACTATAAAGTTGCTATCTCCTCCATTGCCAATGTCCAAGACGGATCACAGAAGGCCTCGTAATAATCTCGAGGTACCTGCACAATGTCAATGGCAAGAGAAAACTGGTGTCCAACAGTAGACAAACTATCAAGAGACATAAACTGAGACACAGAATATTTGGCACAAGAACATGGAACTTTCCTTTGTGCAATAGGAAGGTCCAGAGTGGTGTCCTCAGTAGTAGGAGGTACCTGGTCCTCAGACAAGTCATTAGCAGCTGGTGGGGACTGAGCAGAGACAGTGGATAGTGGTCCATCCATATGAGTAGTATCCTCGATCCTGCATTAAAAGTGTTTAGAAAAGGTATCCGTATCAGGAATCTCAGGACAATACAGAAAGGGACCTGGATCAGGTTGAGTGGTCCCAAGTATAGGTGGCTCGGTGGGCTGTGGTGGTTCAGTGGGCATAGGAAGGGGAACCTCATGTGAAGGTTCAATAGGTTCCTCCCCCCTTTTCCTGTAATATGGTATCTCCTCAAAAAATGTGACATCAACGAAAACATTAAATCTCCGTCAATCATGGTCATAGAATCTGTACCCTTTCTGGATTCTAGAATATCCTAGAAACACACTTCACAGATCATGAAGAAATTTTGTCCACTTTATGTAAATGGACAAAACACATGCAGCCAAAGATGATAGGAGTAAGAGAAAACATATCACTGCCAAGAAACAATAAAAAATACGAAGTTTTACCCCATAAGACAGAGAAGTAAATGTTGTTCACCAGATAAGTGGCATTAAGAATAGCATCAGCCTAAAACTGTGAGAGAACATTCATCTGAAACATGATAGAACGGGTAACATCAAGTAAGTGACAGAGCTTACGTTCAGCAACCCCATTTTGTTGGGAGGTGTGAACGCAAGTAGCCTGGCGAACAATACCCTAGGATTTAAAAAAGACATCAGTCCTGGCATTCACAAATTCCAAACCATTGTCACTCCGAAAAATTTTAACTACAGTAGAAAATTGAGTCCTTATTTCCAAAATAAAATTTTTGACAATATCAAAAACTTTCAATTTTTCTTTCATCATAAAAATCCAGGACATCCTGGTATGATCATCCACAAGAATAAAAAAAAGATGAAATCCTCTAACACTCTTGACCTTACAAGGACCTCAAACATTAGCATGCACAAGAGCAAAAGTAGACTCAGCTGTTTTATTATTTGGTAGAAACAAAGACCTTTGGTGTTTGCCTAACTAACAAGCTTCACACTTCAAAACATCAGGAATAGACAAAGAAACTGACGACGCAAAACATGAAGGCTGGGATAACCAAGTCTCAAGTGCCACTAAAGAGCAATAATAGCACACACAGCATCAGTATTGGAAGGGGGATATGTAGGTAGTAAAGCCCGTTCTACTCAAGTCCAATCCGCCTCATCGTCTGGAGGTCCTGCAAGATGAAATATTGGTCATAACAAATAGCCCAACATCTCAAATCTCTGATAATTTGACTAATAGACATCAAATTCAGTGCAAATCTAGCAACATGCATGACACTAAAAGAGGCAAGGTGCTACAGATAGAAATATTCTCGAGCCCATTAACAGGAGACAAACCCCCATCAGCCACTTTGACCTGAAAAGGTGTTACAAGGTCACGAAGAGACTGAAAAGAGGGTACTATCACCAGTAATGTGAGAGGCGCCAGAATCTACAAGCCAAACAAGAGCTTGGGATTTAACTGACATGGCAGAAGTACCTGTAGACCTCTGAACAAAAGCAGAAGTAGATCCCTGAGACGCTATGAACCGCTCGTAATCAGCCCTGGAAACTGTAATATGGCTGTCATCCTCCTGTATCTGGGTAGGCTCCTCTGCAGATACCTGATGGGCACATGGATACATACCTTGTGGGTAGCTGTGCTTCACCAAGCACCGGTCCACAATGTGTCCGTTCCTATGACAATACTCACAGACAAGGGAACTCCAGCCATGGCCACGTCCACATGCACCACCACCAAGAGCTCTGCCACCTCTTCCCCCTGACTTTCCCCTACCACGACCAACAACAGCCATAGCAGAGGCATCCGTAGTGGGTACAGGATCTGAGGTATCAAGACGAAAAAGACGAGCATAGATATGCTCCGGTGTCGGAATCTCATCCATCGTCATGAACTAATTCTTGATCGGAACCAAGACCAAACAAAAGGTGAATGGAGCAAATGGCTTCTCACTACTTGGCTACAACAACTACATCCGTAGAGATAGGTTAATACACATTTTGCTCGTCCCATAGATTCCGCATAGTACTATAATATTCGGACAAGGACAGTTCCTTTCCGAAGATTGTGAATGTCCTCCACAACACTGTATAGTCTAGTGATGTTACTTCTATGAGAGTGTATCTCATGAAGTACTTCCCACATTCTCTTTGCAGAAGCAAGAGCTATTACCTCCTTGGCTCTGGTTTGGGAGACACTGTTGAGAAGGCACGTAGCAACCCAGTCATTGTCTGCCTCCCAATCAGCAAACTTCATAGCGAGAACCGCATCAGTCAAGATGTACTTCCTGTGAGATCCGACAAAGCAAGAAAAGGTGGACCAGAGCAAGAAATTGGATTCGTCCAACTTGATCGATGTCCCCTACATGTGAGGGGGAGTGCTTTTGGTAGAGTTCTTCCACATCAAGTCACCTACATTGCCTTTCTGGTCCCCCATGATATGCGGAGTCGAGATCCATGAAGAATCGCTGACTTAAGCTCTGAAAATCAGATCATGAGATCTGAAAAAGTTGGATTTCAGACCAATAGAGTGACTGCCAACGAAGATTGCATACGCTAAGACATATCGGAGGCCCTAGTAGTGCTCTTCAAGGTGGCAGGCAGCCTAGGAAGGCCTGGGCGATGCTGCTAAGGTGGCTAGAGACTCCCAACGACGTTGCTAGGGCGATTAGAGGACTCTGGCGACACAAGGCTACACACGAATTGAGGGGAGGTCCGAGCAGCGGTTACCCCACCTGCAAAGGCAGTAGAAGGCGACCTACAATAGCACAGGGCGGTGGCGACCTTCGAGGCGGCGGTGCTGCTGCCCTACGGCGCCACTCAAGTGCAGTAAAGACCGACGAAGAGCAAGACAGCGACGTTGTGGGCTTGAGAAGGGGCCCGTGGCATTGCTACTACTCGGGGAGAAGCCAAAGCGACCTTGCAGCGGCGGTGCTACTGGCCTAGATGGCTGGCAGCACCACTGGTGCCAAAGAGAGGTTAAGGCTTTGGTGGGAAGGTAGGCCAGGGTTTAGTGACATACTAGAGCTCCGGTCTAGAACAGCTGCTCTGATACCATGTTAGGACCAAAAAGAGATTCCATTCGAGAGACCCTAGGCTTCTTTATATAAAGAGAGGCACCAGAGGGAAGATTACGAGTATACCCCTTCACCTTACAATGAAAAGAAGCCCATTACACATAACGCAACAGTAATGGTATGCTGGCATGTTCACTTTCATTTTAGATGGCATGAATATAATTATGTTGCCTCCCTATTGGATCGACAATATTCCCACTGTGCATTGTTCTTCATTTATTTGCAAGATAGGATTTTAAATTTGATCGTAACTTTGCATGCAACGACATCATTTTTTTCCATCATAAAATTATGCTATCACCCAACAACGCTTCTCCCTTCAGGTGACCTGCAGCGCCACCCTTGGTGACTTGAACCATCCTCGGCTGGTTCAACAACACCTGGATCTACAACCTCGCCCTTGGTGACCAGCAACCTCACTCGAGGCTGATTACACTGCCTCCAACTAATCCAATGGACCTATAGCACTGCCTAAAGCAAGTCATCCTGCCAGTCTACAGCACCTCTGCCTCCTCCCTGCCAATCTGCAACATCGCCCTAACCAGTTGAGTGGACCTACAGCATCACCTACTGGTTTGCTACAAGTATGTTCTCCGATCTGCATGTATGTTGATCTACATGTCCTTAGTATCACTTGATTTGCAATGCTAGGTGTAGTTCAGATGATCTAATTTATTCCTCTTTAGTACTCGTGATTGTTTGGTTGTTTGGTTGAAGTTGTTATGATGTCAGGGAATTTGTCCAAGATGACATCGGAGAGCATTCCTGAATTAAGGGTGTGCAAGAGTCCCCTTCTTGATCTAATGGTGACGCTAAATGGGATCAATTGCGCTCGATGGTCACAAGCATGTGTGAAGACCATTAGAGGCCATGAGAAGAGGCATATTGTGCTTCGACAAAAACCACAGGAGAATAGAATTCCTATCGCTGACTATGAGGCCTTTGTTGCACTAGGAGGAACACATGATTCCGTACCTAATCCCAGGAAAGAGTATGAGACATAGCTTCAGGTATTTAGTTAGCATAGTACATCTCAAGCAAGGGCTATGTGCCAACCTCAGGCAAAGGAAGAGGATTGGATTGTTGATTCATGTGCATCTCACCACATTTGTGGTGATACACAACAATTCTCAACCATCCATCCAGTCCCATCACGCAAGACTACATAGGTTGCTGTTAGGAGACATTCTCCCATACCTAGTTAGGGGGAGGTTCGTGTGACTCTGCATATGAAGTTGGAGAACATTCTTCAAGCCCTTGATTTTTCGTTGAGTCTGCTGTCAAGTAGTCGAATTATGAAGGAGTTGAACTGTAGAGCAGTCTTTGATGCAGCTTCTCTTACGTTTAAGGATGTTCTCACACGGCACACCATTGAGTGCAATCATGCCGTAAAGAAGGCGGAGTCTATCATCTTCTACAGTCACCCTATACAAGTCATGCTTCACCAATGCCATAAAAGTCGGTAGTCAATATTCAATCGATCAGGTCACTGATTAAGGATTTTATGGTATGCGGAGTAGTCAACAAGTACTCAGTCGGATATTTTTTAAATATTTAATTATTATATGTATATCAAGAAGTAAAATATACCATTAAATAAAAGTAAACCATTTTTTTTTATCCTTCCCAGTCCGGCCGCTGGGGCTTGCGCCAAGGTGGCAGGGCCTCCACCTTCCTTGGGGAGGCATTTTAAAAGTAAATCATTTTCAAACAACCATTATTTAAATTTTTTAAAGTGAAATGAGACATAGGAAACCTAATTACAGCAACCAAGGAGAGAAAGAAAGGTGTAGCAGTAGCTACTGTACCAACAGCACCAGTGCACTGACTGTAACAGTAGCAACAACTTCGAGGCATTGATTACCTGATATGATCGAAGTAGCAACAACAGGAGGTCAGGTCGAGGCCCAAGGGTCAATGATCCGAGGAAGAGCAGCGATGGCGATCATCACAACAGGTTGTAGGGCCGAACGCTAGTCTATTGGAAAAGCAACGAAAGTGGGATCTTCGATTTAGTCATCTCCCACTGCAAAACTTCAGAGGATGTTGCCACAGATTCCTCCTACTGCCACCTTTCACTGTAAGGCATGTCAACTCAAAAAGCACCGTACGAGTCCGTTCCCAAGAAATCAACACCAAGGGCCTTAAGCATTGTTCCAGTTACTTCATCTAGACATTTGGGAACCTAGTAGGACTCCGGATCAATTGGGGCACCGATTCTATTTGGCTATTATGGATGATTACTCTCGAGTCGCTTAGTTATTTCTGTTAAAAGCCAAGTATGAAGCTGCTGATGTAATTCGTGCCTTCCTGGAAGAGATCCAAACTCGATATAAGGCGAAGGTGAAAATCATTACATCAAACAATGCTTTGGAGTTCACTACTCTGCATACCTTCTATCGGGATCATTGCATTATTCATTAGATGAGTTATCCTTATACATTTCAACAAAATGGTGCGATAAAACGAAAGCACTGGCATATCCTGTATGTTGCTCGGATACTCTTAATCTAAAATAGTATACCAGACAGATATTGAGGAGGTGCAATCTTATTAATCAAATGCCCTCTACAGTTCTTGATGAGCAAGTTCCTTACTCCATCTTATTTCTAGACAGTGATCTCTTTGGAGTGTCACCCAGGGTCTTTGAGTGTGTTGCATTTGTGCATACTCATGAACCTAGTAGGGAGAAACTTGCTCCATATGCTTTCAAGTGTGTCCTTTTTAAATATTCGAGGACACAAAAGGAATACAAATATTATGATCCAATTGAAGGATATCACTATGTTAGTACAGATGTCACTTTCAACGAGTTCGTTGCATACTTCTCTACTACTGGGAGAAGTCACTCTCCTAGGGTTGCTAAGGCACCTATGCCAATCCCTCATATGCCTTGGAGGCAATTCCGATCGTGAAATCTATGTCAGTGATTTAAATGCCAATGGCATGCCGTCAGCATGCCGCCAGCAAGGCACTTTTTGAAAAAGGTCCATGCCGATATGCATCTATTGTCAAAATGCCAGGATTTCGCCGGCATGCCAACCATTTCATCGGGATGCCGACGATATGGTCGGCATGCCGCCAGATGCCAACCAATCACGTGAGGTTTGTGTTTGCTGAGCACGGTCTGAGGTGTCTCCTGATGGGTAAGGTCTGGGAAAGGGTCTATAGGTCCAAATAGGCAAGTTCTGGGTAAGGGTTCACACGCATGCACGCATGCACGCGATATCTAAAACTTTAGGTATGGTCATGATGAAACACTCTTATTGTTACACAAGTCACAATCAGCATTTGATTTTCTTGAA
Source organism: Thalassia testudinum (assembly GCA_037157565.1). Taxonomy (NCBI): domain Eukaryota; kingdom Viridiplantae; phylum Streptophyta; class Magnoliopsida; order Alismatales; family Hydrocharitaceae; genus Thalassia; species Thalassia testudinum. The sequence continues at coordinate 61,929,182 of JAZHRO010000022.1, read as the reverse complement.
ATTGATATCATTTTGACTCGACGTGCCCTCGACATGCCAATCGGCAAGGCCATCGAAAAACGGGCATTTTCAAGACGTGCCCTCGACATGCCCACGAAATGCACACTTAGAATTTCATCGACACGGCATCGAAATCGGCATTTCGAATATTACTCTATGTCACCAACATCTAAACCACCACTCTCTAAGCCTGAGAGATTTTGTAAGCCCTCAATCACATACAGGCTTCCTGTTACCTCTCGCCAGCAACCTTCTTATGCACCTACTCCACCTCAGCCTCAAGTGACCACAAGAGATTTACATACTAATGAAATAGTCCATAGTGATGATGCATGAGGGGATGAACAGGATGCATCTCCTAATACCTCATGGAATTCAGACGATTCACAAACTACACAGACTACAGATACAATGCCTAATGAAAATATTTTTCGATTTCCATTCGAAAGGTGCCACGTAGCTATGCTAGATATCCTTTTTTAAGAGCCATCTCTACAAGGTTTTTGGGGAATGGATATGGCAAGTTTTGCCATGCTTTGTCTGCCATACAAATTCCTTCTACCTACCAACAGGCCATGCTTGATCCAAAGTAGTGACAGGCCATAGAAGATGAGATGGCAGCGCTCCAATCACGTGGTACATGGGAACTTGAAGAGGTACCAGATGGAGTATCTATTGTGTAGTGTAGATGGGTGTTCACCATTAAATACAACCCCAATGGGTCAATGGCTAAACACAAGGCTCGGGAAGTAGCAAAGGGGCTTAACCCTACTTGCATCCCTCTTGGTCGTGTTTGGTGGTGACTAAACTTTTTAGGCTTTAGGGAGGATCACCTAAGTCTCAATTAGGTCTTCTTAAGCGTATCGTAGGTTGATAAGTAGGCTCGTAACTGTTTAGATAACTTGATTTGTCACCTACAACTGGACTTAAATCTCAAAAGCCTTAACTAATTAAAGACCTAAAAAATCCTTTGATTTGTGTTTGCTTGGGTAAATCTAACTGTGGTGTGAGTTAGAATGGACCACCTTGACTTCCAGCCTTTTACTTCTTGCCCACACCCTTACCCCCACTCTGCAATCTTCGATCCCATACGTCGAGATGATCCATCCTTTGATGGACAAAATGACAATCATTGGGATCCTTTGTACCCCTACTGCAGGAATATTAGTTTAATTAAGCCCCAAATCAGTGAGCAGAACCTAAGAGTAGGATTTTCCTTGCCCAATATCCCACACACCATAGAAATACCCAATCCACCCTCCCTGAATAATTGTAATGGTTGGACAAAAACTCCTAGGTATTAGAATGATGACTTCTCCATCTTGTAGATGGAAGCATAGAAAATGCAAGATGAAATGATAGAATTATTAGGAGAATCTTCGAAAGCAGGCCAACAAGGAAAAGAAGACATTAGCCACCTAACTTACACCCTTAAGGATGACTTGCACCCCTCTACGCTAGATGCATCTCCCTTGGGAGAGCCACGCCCTAAGTTGGAGGGGAATTTTGGGGATTCTGTAAGGAAGAATAGTTACTTTTCTAGGTTTGATTTTAAGCCCTCCCCGCTAGATGACACTTCCTTGAGAGGTCCACACCTCAAGTGGGAGGAGGATACGAATGAAAGTAGCTATGCATTGGATGTAGAAAGGTGGCAACCAGAGGATGACATTGAGGTTAAGTGCCCAGTTGAGCTATATTGGAGTCAAAAGAAAGGAATGACGGTACCATTGGAAGACCTCGACCCAAACGATAGTATTTTTGTGACATTTCATGAAGTGGGTTGAAGCCAAGTTGTTAATCCTACCCTCCCTTCTGATGATAATCAACTAATGGAACTTAAACCCACCCTTAGGGAACTTGACTCTGAAATGCATCTAACTGAGGAGTCTAATGATACAAGGATGAACTTATCACCCCAGATAGAGTGCCCTAGGGGATCTGATGACTATATTACACAGGTAGACGATAAATTGACCGTTGAAGAAGATGAATTATGTGAGGAACCTACATTCAAGATTTGAAGTGACACTAAGGGTGATTATGTCTTATTTGAAGAATTAACCCCTTAGGATGTCACAGATTTGATCAATCTAGGTTTCCACCGTGCTCCTATTAATGATATCCCTCCTCATGATCAAATAATGGAAAATGTAGAAGCAACTTCTCATATTTATGTGGATTCACATATAGACTCCAAGGAGGATTTTAGTAACGAACAAGAACCCAGGGATGAGATTGATAGGGTAATCCCTAAATTTGCTACTTCCAACCTGCCTTCATTTGATTGGGAGTCACCCTCTGATTTGCCTATATCTGAAGGCAAAATTTTGACTCCATATCTTGAACCAATCACTATTGAAGGGCAGGTAGATACTTGTGATATTACAAGGGATGCTAGGGATGAGATTGAGGAACTAGGAAGCATGAACACTAAGCCGATTAGACTCAATCTTGACCTTATGACCATTCACCAACCACGAATTTTGGACACCCTAGACAATCCTTGGATTAGAAATCTACTCGCTTCTGTTCTGACCGGGGGACTTAGCAAACCCATATCTCTTGTAATGAGGTACCGGGTATGGATTGATGCTTTCTATGGTCAGTCCATTACCCTAGAGGTTTATCTCTATACTATTCCTTCCCCATTCCTTTTGGAGGATCCTTGCCATCCTCCCCCTATCCCTCTAGAGGTCGTCATTCCCGCCTATCATTTAGAACCTCCTTCGGTGACCTGAGAAGATTTCATTCCCATATTTGTTGGGCGAGCATTTACTATTGGAATTCATCATTAGCTCGCCAACATCCTAGGTAACCTATTTTCTAGGCCAACATTACTTCGCTCATTTTTAGGGCCTATTCTTTGATTTTGGAACCTAACTTGCAGGTTCTTTGACTACTCGACTGTCAACAAAATAACTGCAGCCCAACTCTGACCCAAGTAATACCCTTCTATGCAATGGGGATATTGCAAATTTTAAGCATGGGGAGTGTACTTAGGGGATAAACAAAGCATATATACATAATTGCATACATCTGCATAACGTTGCATAGAATGCATTTACACCCAAAAAAAATTACATTTAAGCCCAAGATAGAATTAAGCTTAACTAGTTGGGCCCTGCATTCTTAAGCATAAGACTAGGACTTTAGGTTAGATTAAGTTGACTCTAGGTGTCTGACTTTAAAAGCTAAGTTGAGCTACAAGCTTTAGACCCTTAGGATCCTTTGTAGACTCAAAAACTTAAGTAAGAGTTAAGTTGTTGACCATTCCTCAAGAGGTTGTGAAAGGAAAGCTAAGGATTGAGTTCAAGGCTGGATAGTACTTGATGTCTTTTTCTACCTTTTGATTTACAGGTCCTCATAACCTAAGTATCCACATTTCACACACATTTGGCCTTGTGTAAATAGTGATCACCTTTCTTAAAGAAAATTTGGTTCTCTCGATTCTGACTTAGGAGAAGCTTGAAAACACAACTTGATTAGACAAGTTCCTGCGACATGAGAGGTGGAGTATATACTCACCTTGATGACACGATGATAGCATGTCACCTCCTCAACGCTTGTCTCTTAGGATATCCATCCTACTGGGGCATGTAATCGCATTGTGCGGTTCAGGTACCATGGGCGGTCCTATCTCGAAATGTCGATTGCCACAGGCCTGAATTCGCTTAAGAAATCCACGGGCAATACTATCTTGAAGTGTCGATTGCCAGGAGCTCTTGAGGTCGCCATGGGCAATGCTAACTCGAAGCATCGAAAGCCAGGCACCCTTGGAGGTTCGATGATGGGGACAATGAATCCGACACAAACCGTGTTGATAGCTGATCCAAGGTTAAACTTAAAATAATCAAATAATATATATATTACAAGAAAAAAAAATCCTTCTTACTCTCTTTCTAAGTTGGCAACGATAGCAACCTCAAATAACTTAGACCAATGCACATACACAAATGCTTTGATCACTGGGACCAATAAACTCTAGGGTAGAGCTAGAAATCAAAGAAACCAATGCCTACAATTTGTCCTTAGCCGACCTAGTCTGTAACTAAGCTTCTACTTGGATACCTTAAGTCTAAAGTCTGTAACTTAACATGTTTCTAAGGGAAGATCAATTGAGTTGGCTAGTCTACTTTGAGTGCTAGGTTATTGCTTGAGTTTGCTAGGGACTAGCAAAAACTAGACATTGAGACATTTAATGTGCCTTCATTTGTGGGCAATTCTTGTACTTAAATGCCTAGACATTCAATTGATACCAGTATGTATAAAGCATGGATGTAAATAATTAATTCATATATTTGATTGATTAACACATTCAATCATATACTTAGCAAGCACTAAGTGGTTTACTCACTAATATGCATAGTTCATACATTACAAGTAAATGTAAATATGATAACATGAATTAGAAATAGGATTTCTTTTAGAGTGTTGTATATAAATAACCTACTAATTAATTATTTACTCTTTTCTTCTCACCTACTGGAACACACAAGAATAACAACTGGGGACAATGACTCTTCCTTGCGATTAGTCGGCCAGCCAAGCACCATCACTCCCAGGCAATCAAAGAGTCGAAAGGAACGGACCTGGCCTTAATGGCCTCGACGCTCCACTTGCTACATTCAAATTCATCCCTATTGCTATAAAGGATGAGTAAGGCCTCCACCCCAACCATGCTGTGCTTCACCTCCACCACCGCCGGCCTAAACCGTGGCAGCAAGTCTCCACCACCATGGGTGTGTGGCGTGACAGGCCACACCACCGTCTGGAGCTTGCTCGCATCACCATGAGTGTACCTATTAATGCACGACCATTACCATGCACCACCATGACATTCCCACAGACCACCAATAGCCTCCGTCCCATTCCGCTCTCCCCATCGCAACAGAGGGAGGGAAACCTCTCCTCACCACCACCTTTAATCAAACCACTTCCTACTGTTCAACTCCTTCCCCAACGAAACCCATCATCACCATCTTCACCGCCACCTATTCATGGCCACCAACAAGCGGCCAACGACCGCTGACCCTTCGTGCACCACCCACTGTCGCCGACGCCTGACGCCCGCGCAACCACCTGCACGGTCACCAGCGCCCGTGCGCTCCACCATCACTACGTCTAACTGGCATCGCCTTCACCTCCACCCACCAACGCTACTCCCCACACGCGACCTCCACAAGCCCTTGCCCCTCCAGCACACATCCTCTCCACTAGCGCCGCCCTCTCCTCGTCGTGCGCAGCTGCTCACCACCGCCTTCACAGCTGCCATGCGCACGGCCAGCTGCACGTGTGTGCACATAGATAGTAGGCTACCGCCACCCACCACCTTCCTCTCCTCCGTCCGATCGTCTTCGACCGCCATTCTCCGCACCACCACCGCCATCGCAAAGCCCTCGGCGGCAACTGCCTCCAGCGAGCTTCACATCTGCAGCCATCCTCTCCTCGTCGCATACAATCAAGGGGAACGTTTTCCTGTTTTAGGTTCAATTTGTTTTTACATTTACATGCCATTGTGGGATTTAATGGATTTAGGAAATTAATATTATAATGCTAGCCATTTTGTGAAGGGAACCCTCCTCTTTACTTTAATTGCTTTATCAACATATGTGAGCACTATAAGCCTCATTTGAGAGGGGTTTTGATATCAATCCGCGATTTCAATTGTGAACTTTTGTGAAAAACTTTTTTAAGTTTTTATTGGGTTATACCTCCCTATGCATACGACCTGCTCCCTCTGTGAGTGGTTAGATTTTTGTTGATTATTCAATACTTTGATTCATCAATTTTCCACCATGCGAAAAACACATCGACGTATCATTTTTATTACTTGTTATCTTGTTTTAAATGAAAATCGATCCGTAAGCAAATATGTGGTGTGGACTTCTTTGACACGTTTTCTTTTATGGCCAGACTTCTCATTGTGCGCATCCTGATATCTCTTGCAGTTTAGAAAGATCGACCTCTTCATCAGTTGAATGTGATGAATGTGTTCCTTTATGGTGACTTACAGGAGGAAGTTTACATGCAGAACCTCCAAAGTAAGAAACTCAGGGGGAGTGTTCCAAAGTATGCTGATTACGGATAGCTATACATGACCTGAAGCAAAGCCCCAAAGCTTGGTACCAAAAGCTATCTGAGGTTGTTGAGACCATTGGTCTTCAGAGATCCTTGCCTGACCATTCCCTGTTTGTCAGGAATATAGGGAAGGGATAGTTGTGCTCCTTGTTTATGTTGATGATTTGATCATCACAAGAGATGATGGAACAGGCATAGATGAGGTCAAGAAGTGTCTTATAAAAAAGTTTGTTGTGAAGGACCTTAGGCCACTGAGATACTTCCTTGGGATTGAGATGATACGTAGCAGGAAGGACATAGGGCTATCCCAGAGGAAGTATGCTCATGATGCTCTGCAAGAGACTGACATGTCGAGAGCTAAACCAGCCAATATTTCCATGGATCCCAAGGCTCATCTCTATGATGAGAAGGCAAAGGTGGTGAACAACAGACAATACAAGGACTGATGGGCAAGCTCCTATACCTGGCCATTACTAAATTTGACATTTCCTTAACAGTTGGGAAACTGAGTCAGTTCATGGACAGGCCAACAAGGCAACATTAGAATGTTGCAATGATGGTACTAAGGTACCTGAAGAAGGCACCAAGTCGAAGGGTTCTGTTCAGCAAAGGAACCTCCATGAGTGTGGTAGCTTACTCAAATGCAGACTATGCAGGGTGCATGGTTGACAAGAAGCCAACTGCAAGGTTCTGTACCTATGTAGCAAGGAACCTCGTGACTTAGAAAAGCAAGAAGCTGGCAGTCGTCTCTAAATCCAGTGCTGAGTCAGAATACAGAGCCATAGCATATACAGCTTCAGAGATGATGTAGGTGAGATCATTTCTTGCAGACTTGCATATATCAGTTGACACACCTATAGAGATAAGGTGTGACAACAAAGTGGCCACATATATAGCCAACAGCCCCATGTTCTATGAGAAGACCAAGCACGTAGAGGTTGACTACCATTACACATGTGACTTGATCCAGTCATCTACACTACTCCAATCTCCTCAGATGACCAAAGAACAGATGTATTCACCAAGTCACTGCCATGATCATCCTTTAATATTTATTGTTCCAAACTGAGCATGATTGACATTTATGCTCCAACTTGAAGGGGAGCCCCCGCAGCCTAGAGTTATTTATATTTATTCCATTATGTCTTGAGTTGTCATATTTTCTATTTCTTTAAGGAGAACTTATGTAAGTTTTCTCACCTCTATATATTGAGAGATAGGGATACAAAATAAAGTAATATGATTCATTTATTCTAACTACAACAACGGTGGATGGTTCAAGCTACTCTTGCATGTATGACTCTGAAGGTATTTTAACATCCTAGGCCAAACCAAATATCAATTTAGAAAAACAAGTTTTGACAACATGTTACATTTGGTCCATTGAACCTAAATCCTATGTTAGCCACTCAAAATACTTAAGTTGAAGTTATCAAGTATTAATCCTAACCCTTGTAACCAACTAAATTTCTTGAGTTTCCTGTGTTAATTTTTTAGCAACATTACAGACACTCATAACTAAGTATGCAATGTCCTCGTCACAATTTGACATAGTCATCTTACCCCCAATAGTAGTGACGGTTCCATCTCTTAGGAGCCTTTTCTTACTAGTCTTCTTTATTAATGACAGCTCCACCTCTTAAGTAGTCCTTACCTCCTGCTAAAAAGAGTTAAGCTCTAATACCATTTGTAATGACCCAAGCCTAATTGAAAAAAGAAAATAGCCTTGACAACTTCTTGGATTTGGGTCCAATGGACTAAAATCAACCTAAAATGCTACTTAACCACAAGTTATTAAGTAATATTTTTTTTTAGAGGGACAACTTATTAAGTTATAATCCCCAATAAGCCATATTTAGATTGTGAGTTTCAATGCATTATTTTTGGGGGGAATATCGATCAATGCTTTTTTGTGGCACTTTTCAAAGTTGCCCTATGCTTGAAGGTCATCATTTCGCAAATTGACTCTACCTCCATTTCATTGTTTTGGCAAACTTCTCAAAAGGTCATGCCACCTTAAAGTTGAGAATTACCAATCCCAACACCAAGGGATTGGCTTAGTGGTAGAGCACCCCACTTGCATGTAAGAGGTCATGGGATGAAATCTCATGCCCCCTTTGTTTACCTTTACCTTCTCAAAAAAAAAAATTACAAATCCAAGCAGGAACGTGCAACACCTAGGGCTTTCTTAAGAGCTTCATGGTCACAAAGGAATAAAACACCTTTTTGTGAGAGGAAAGATTATTGTTGAGATTTATTAGTTGTCATTTATTTCTCTTATTTGTTATTTACTTATTTGGTATAGATGACTGTAATTTACACAACAAGTCCAGATAAGAGTCCCTAGTATTTTAGAATAAGACAACTCTTTCTCCCAACATGGTATCAAAGCAATGGTCCTAGGTTGATGCTCAGTATCCCACAGAAACCTAGACCCCCTACCCTCCACCGTACTCCCTTCTCCATCGGTGTCGCCACCCCTACCAAATCCCCTCCAGGAGAAGACCCTGATCTCATTCACCTACATGCATGATCTAAACTTAGCAATTTTAGATCTGTATATGGATTCTTGATCTGTTCAGAGCACACCTCCAATTTACACGAATCGTGCGTCATAACCAACAACAAGGATGTCCTTAGCAGCTCTGTGAGGAAAATATCTACCATGAGCACTTCACCTCACATGCAGGCCACTTCCATTAAACTAGATTCAATTTTTTGTTGTGGTCTACTTCATTTGCATGATTCATGGGATCCCACAGAAAAAAAAATACATTCTCCTGAAGGATGAACCTGTAGCCTCCACGAAAACTGAAGATTAGAAGGCAGATAATGACTAGGTTGAGACTTCAGGCTAAATAGCATGAACACATCACTAAGCAAGTCATGTCTTATTACTCTGCTACAAGGGTATAGGATGTGCTACATGAGATTCATTCCCAGAAGAGCAACATCGCCAGATTGCATCATGTAATTAAGGATATCCACACATTTTAAGGAGACTATACCCTTGGCTGAGTGCTATGGTACACTCAAGAATTTGTGGGATAAGCAGGACACTTATCAATCACTGGCTTCTAATGTTGCTGCCATGGCCAAGTAGAGAGAGGCCATTAGATCCGTGCAGTTTTTAGCGACCTTAGGCTTTAAGTACAAAGCAGACAAGGACCAGTTGATAACTTTTGAAGAGAATCCCACTTCGACTCAGATTTATGCATGGCTTTCTAAATTAGAGATCTCAATGTTTATTCCCAGTTAAGACTCATCTACCATGGCATCTCTTAGTCATGGTCATGGTGCACCTACCTTTGGTGGTCAAGGTTCTTGTGGCCGTGGTACTCCCGAAGGTGGACGAGGTCGTGGCAGAGGGAGCCTACTTCATGAGCAAGGTTTTAAAAAACACAATGCGGTACTGAGGCGATTTGCCTTCATCGAGGCGAGGCGTAAGCCTCAAGGCAGTCGAGGCATAAGCCTCAAGATTTACATAACAAAATATAGAAAATGAAATGATAGGTAATCAAATATAGGTAATCAAATAAACCTAAATGACCTAACCTTGAAAAATAAACCTAAATGAAATAACCTAAACTTATAGCCAACATACTAAGCTCGACCTCAGCATATTAACCTCAACCTGAAATGCGTCCTGCTGAAGAGTGGAGCACTGCCGCTGGAGCTAGAGCTGGAGCTGCACTCGGAGTCTCAGACCTGCACAGGAGCTGGACCACTGCTCGGGCCTGCGCTGCTGGAGCTACACTACGCTACTGGACTTGCAGCGGCACTAGAGCCTACCGCTGCGCTGCGTGGACCTGCGCTGCACTGCACTGCATTGGAGTCTGCCGCTGCGCTGCGCTGGAGCCTGCACTGCGTAGAGCGTTGCCGTTGCGTGCTCGCACTGCTGGCGCTGGAGCACTGCGCTGCGTGGAGCTGCTCGCCAATGGAGGCTGCGATGCGGTGGAGCAGGAGCTGTCGGTCTGTTGGTGGAGGCTGCGATGAGGTGCTTGAGGCTACTCACATACCCGAGGCAGCACCTCTCCAACGCCTCAGCGCCTCGGCCGTGCCTCGGCAAAGCAAGGTGCACGCCTCGCAGAATCGAGCTGAGGCTTAAGCCTCAAGGCTAATTTGCCACGCCTCGCCTAGAGGCGCATGCCTCAAGCGCCTCGAGGCGCATTTTTTTAAACAATGTTCATGAGTACTACCATAGAGCTGGCCATACTGTTGATAGATATCGAATTAAGCATGGGTACCCTCAGGGTCAAGGTCCTCATGCCAATCAGGTTATCTTAAAGGAAGACAATACTCAATATCCGAATGCTGAGAATCAGATTACTATTTCTAAGGCAAAGTATAACAAGCTAATAACTTCTCAGACCACCACTACAGCAGGAGACAAGCATGTTAGGAGCCAAACTAGCAAACATTCCTATGGATCTCAATGCCAAATTATCTGATGAGAAAGCATAGGTTGTTAACAGTAGACAATACATGCAACTAGTTGCAAGCTTCTTTATTTGACCATCACCAGACTCGACATTTCCCTAGCTATTAGGAAATTAAGTCAGTTTATGGACAAGTCGACGAGGCAGCACTAGGATGCAGCCATGATGGTGCTGAGATACTTGAAGAAGACACCTGGAAAGGGAATTTTGTTCAGTAGAGGGACCTCCATGAGTGTGGTAAGATATTCAAATGTAGATTATGCAGATACTTACCACAGGATTTTGCACTTACGTTATTAGGAATCAAGTGACATGGAAGAGTAAAAAGCAGGTGGTTGTCACTAGATGTAGTGCAGAGCCCAAGTGTAAAGCTATGGCCCATACAGTTGCAGAGATGATGAGTGTGAGGTTGCTTCTGACATATTTGCATATTTCCTATGACACACCAATGGAGATGATGTGTGATAATAGAGTCGTCATGTATATTGCTAACAACCCCATGTTTCACGAGAAGACAAAGCATGTTGAGATAAATTGTCATTAAACATGTGATTTCTTTTTTAAACTGAAAGGAAAGCTATCGTGTTACGATAGCGATCGAGAGGGCATTTTATTCAATGCAATATAAGAAAAATAGGGAGAATTACAAATTGGATCCTCATCTATGTATGAGAGACCAGCACTCATTTACAATTTGCACACAGCATACTGGTCTCTCCTGAAATAATCTCTCATTCCTCGCCCTCCACACACACCACATCGTCACTGCCATGTGCAAGTGTGGTCTTCCTGGTGTTGCAAACCTCTGCCATAGGGATTCCCATGATGGTAGTGGCTCCTGGCAAGTTTTTCTCCATATCATATCCGTAACCAAGCATGAAGAGAAAATGTGAGATAAACTATCAGTGTTCGATCCACAAAGGTGACATTCGTGTAATGTTGCCCCCATTCTTTTGTGTCTAAGATCTCCAGTGGTCAGACCTTCCCTCCTGCATAACCATAAAAGAATTTGCACTTTGAGCGGGATCTTCAATAACCATAGTTTCTTGTCAACATGACCACTCTCCATACTGCTGCTGGACATGATTATTTTTCGATAGGCATGTTAGGCTGTATAAATGCCATCCCATACATATGTATCCTCCACGCCAGGTCTTGGTCTGAAATTCTTCAAGTCTAAAATCAATTTTTGCCTTTCCTCCCACAAACGAGTAACCTCCCTGCTGGTTTGAGGTTCATTCAGGCTCCAGCACCCACTTGTCTCAAACCAAACGCTGCTGACCGGAACTTCTTTGTCAATTGTAGTCGATTACACCCTTGGATACGATTCTTTCAAGATGCCCAGCGGTGACCAGCGTTCTTTCCAGAAACTGAACTCACTGCCATCTCCAAACACCGGCTGCACCAAATGCCAATTGTTCTTGATAGCTTGAGTAACTGATTGCCAAAAGGGGGATGGTTTGAGGGGGTATAATCTCTTTAACACACTGTTAAAGCGGGCCATAACAGTCTTTAACAAGTTCAGTCCATAGCTTTTCCTCTCCATTAAGAATCTTAATCGCCCATTTGTTCAGAAGGGCCTCGTTGAATTCTTTAAGAGCTTTGATCCCCAATCCACCCTCTTCCTTGGGCCAACATGCATGCTCCCATTTCAAGGGCTACATGAATCTCCCCTCATGTCGAGCCCCCTTCCAAAAGAATTTCTTACGCATCACATCCACAATTTCCAAACAGACTTCGGAGCTCTGAAGAGGGAAAAATAAAATACCAAGATAGAAGTAATAACCGAGTTTAACAGGATCAGTCTTCCCCCTTTAGACAAGAATTTGCTGCTCCATCCTTCCAGCTTAATAGAAATCTTGTCAAAGAGTATGTTCCAATCGCTTTTCCTCAGTTTCAAGCACCACGACGGTCCCAAGTATCTAATTGGCATATTTGAGAGAGGGGTTCCCAACGTAGATGAGAGTGCTTCTTGCTCCTGTTAATTAAGGCCAAAGCAAATCAAAGTAAACTTCTCCCTGTTCAATTTCAGACCGGACATGTCCCCGAAGATCTTAAGCATGTGGCCTAAAGCATGAGCTGCAGTAGTTGTCCCCTCCACAAAGAAGACTGTGTCGTCTGCATACTGTAATATAGGGGCCATAGCTCTCCTATTGGATAAGGAATATCCTCTTATAACACCAGCTTCTGAAAGTTTACAAGCGTATATAGCAAGACCATCTACTGCAAGATTAAAAACCAAAGGGGCTAATGAACAACCTTGCCTAACACCGCACTGAGGTTGAATCCAAACTCCACAAGGTTTCCCATTGATCAGTGGAGAGAAGGAGGTGGTTGTAATGCACCGCTTCATCCACTAGATCCAAAGGGGAGGGAAACCTCTTCTTTTAAAAACCTCCCAGAGGTAAGGCCATGAGACAGAGTCATAAGCCTTTCGGAAATCCACTTTCCACATAAAGGCTTTACACTTCTATGCCAACCACACATCATTTCTTGAGCCATTATAAATGATTCCTGAAGTGATCTGTTAGGCAAAAAGGCTGATTGAAAAGGGTGGATCAAGTATTGCAGAACTATCCTCAATCTGTTTGCCAATATCTTGCTCACCACCAAGTAGATGGAATTCGATAGAGTGATCGGTCTGAAATCAGAAAATTTTTCAGCCCCTTGTATCTTTGGCAACAAGAATAGAAAAGATCTATTGATCCTGTCAAAGCAATAGTTGCCCCTCTCAAACTCTCTAATAGCATCCATCACCTCATTGCCAATCACACTCCACATTTCCTTACAGAAGAAAACTTGAAAGCCATCCGGTCTAGGGGAGCCCTCATTGTTTAAGTCTTTTATGGCATCTACGGTTTCCTTCTCAGTGATAGTAGCTGTCAGCTTGGAAGCCTGATCATCTGAAACTCTAGGAGCATCACACACAGTCATCCTCCAACTCCCTCTCTCTACTGCCCGTGAAGAGTCCCTATAGTATTTGACAACCTCCGCTCTAATCTCTTGCATAGAAGACAATCTTTGTCTATCTTTGAGTATGGATGAAATTATGTTTACCCGTCTGCGAGAGCTAGCTGCGAGATGGAAGAATTTTGTGTTGACATCCCCCTCCTTAAGCCAGAGTTCTCTAGACCGTTCCCTCCAGTCCATCTCCTGTTTCAAGTCCTCCTCCACCACCACATCTTGCAACATTCTTCTAGCTTCAAGGTCATCATCAGATAGGGGACCTACTGCCTTCTTAGAGTCCAAGTTCTGGATTTCATTCAAGGCCTCAATACGCCTTTGTTACCTAAGAGCAAACACCGTAGCTCCATATTCTTTCAATATCGTGCATAGGGCAGACAGCTTAGAGGCAAGCCTGATAATGGCTGAACCCTCCACCTATTTGGTCCTCCACCACGACTCAATCATCTCACGGAACCCTGGTTCTCTCAGCCACGATCTTCTAAGCTTGAAGTAAGAGCCTGCGTGAACCTGTTCCCCACTGTCCCAGACCAATGGAGTGTGATCTGAGAAGGGGCGTTCCAGCCCAGCAACGACAAAGAGCTGGAACATGTCAAGGAGAGTAACATTCCCGAAAAACCTATCAATATTTGACATAAGGCCATTGCCATTTCTCCAAGTAAACTCAACTCCTGAGGACCGGTATTCGTTCAAACCAAGAGCTTGAACCACCAGCTGGAATCCAAGAGAGGCGTTGTCCACTGCACCATTCGGCCTATCATTCCCTGTCAATACACAGTTGAAATCCCCACCCACTAACCAGGCACCCCCTTGCACGAGCTCTGCGGTTGCTGCCCAATCTTCCCAAAGTTCATGTCTCATAGAAGCGACACACGGTCCATAAACACCAGTAATATAAATGACACCCTGCCGCTGACATCTTTGGAACTTGCAAGTCACCAGATGCCGAGCTTTATGCACTTCCAGCAATTGTAACCAAGCCTTTCTCCACCACATAACAATGCCACCAAATCTTCCATGTGCATTGAGCATCACACACTCAGTCGCCCCCGTAGTCTTCATTTCATTCCAGACCCTATCATTTTCATTCTCAATGTGAGTCTCTTGTATTATCGCACAGTCAATCTCCCACTCTCTCAGGTATCTCAATAGAGAGGCCCTCCGGCTCTTGTCGCGCAGCCCACGTAAGGATTCTCATCCTACTCTTTGGGAACCCCCCCCTCTTTTGGTTTTGGACCTTGCCAACCTACATAATCACAGCCACAGCATTTTCATCAAGGTTCAAATCTGATTTCAGCCACCTCTGCCTAAGCCTGTAAGGCAATCTGCCCAAACCAACCTTGGTAGCTAATCCAGTACCAAACTTCAGGCCTTCCACATCTTTTAAGTTTGACTCGGCTCTCAAGGGATTATTCAAGATCTCTTTCAAGACTCGTTCTTCAGTTTTGTCAGTCACTGGCTGAGTTGCAACCACTGCCTCGATCATGGTCGTCACTTCCTCACTCCTGCCAAACTCCACCTGCGCCGCATCCATCATCTCCTCCTTCTCCCCAAGGTGGTGGTCCTTACGTTTTTTAGACACTGGTGCCTCTTCAGGGGATATCCTACCCGGCACTTGTACATTAATCTCCTCAACAACAGCTTGCATATAAAACGTCTTATCCTGCCCCTTCTCCACAGCAGTATCACCCACTGTAAATCTTAAGATCAACAGCCATGAGCTACCCCCGCATCGAAGGATTAGTCTCTCTGGGACCGATCCTGCTTTGAAGACATCCACCAGGACATTGAGAACCCGTCCATCACCCTCCATTAAACCAACAACAGCATCCTCAGCAATCATAGCAAAACCTAATATCATGGTTACCACCACCTCTCTTGATATCAAGTGAAGCGGCAAACCTTTATCTCCAATCTCCCCGATCTAGAGCCTACCCTCTATGGTGGCCTCTTAGGCAAAGACCTGTCAAAAGGGGGACTAATCAGCATATCACCATCAACCCATCAAAAGAACTCGATTGAAAATGCAGCAGTTCAACGTCCATCATCTCCAAACCAAAAAGCACAAATCGTGTGGGGGAGAGGAACGCGATCTTCCAATCATCAATCGACAGGGATAAAGAGCTTACCAACTGTTGGAGCTTTTCTGAGGAGGGGTTGTTAGTCATCACTTCTCTTATCAGGGCCCCTCTTAGCACCAATTCAGCCGTTCTGATGTCCTCTGTCATAGGGACTTCAACATCGACCGTATGACCCCCATAGGTAGGCGGTGGTGGTGGCGGTTGTGCCCTAAAATTCAAAATTCCAGGGCGCATCTTGGTCCCTCCCTTCTCCTGCCCTCTATTGGCCATACAAGAATCCCGCTTGTGGCCATGACCTCCACAAGCGAGGCAAACAAGGGGGAAGTGGCACACCGCCGCCATATGGCCTCGACGCTGGCATCTGAAGCCAACAGTCTCCTTATTGCCCCAAGATCTACCCATGTTTGCCCTCCTCCCACTCGCCTCCCATCTGCCAATGGTCATGAAACCTCTCCTTTCCTTCCGTCTCCAAGCCTTAGACCTCCAAGTTGTCCATCCCTCAGCATCGCGACTCCTCCCTACTGTCGCCCCATGATCGCCCTCCATCCTCCAAGTCCAAGGGAATAGTGACGAGAAATGATCACATTCATTCCCACCGTTTCTGTTACTTTAGAGGACTAAACAGCAGACATCTTTACTAAGAAACTACCACATTCATCCTTTGATGTTTGTTATTCCAAATTGAAGAAGATCGACATCTATGCTACAACTTGAGGGATAGTGTTGTACCCCTTCAGTCTTTCACTTATTTACTTTTGTCAATAGTTTGTGTACCTTTCGTTATTCCATTGTTTTCAATCATTTTCTCCTTCTTAAAAAAATAACAAGTATTTAAAGCATAAAAGTAATAACCATCAACTTGGTTTTTTGTTATTGAAGTCCTTGAAGGACCCAGAATTTAAACATTTGGTGGTTTTTGCTACAAAAGGATAATAATAATTGCAATCAAGAGCCAAAAAACCAAACCTTCAGTTTGTTTCTTGGCATCTAACCCTTTCCTGAGTAGTTTATAGGTAGTACAAACAAGATCTTGAGTTCCCATCCTAGTGGCAGCACTAATGCAAAATGGCTCGATTCCATGATCCTGCAAGTGTTTTTGGAAAGAAGCCCATCTTGCACAAGCATCTGGAAGATCCATTTTGTTGTATGCAACAATAAAAGGTTTTTCAGCAAGATCAGGATTAAACAATTCCAGCTCCAAACGAACCGCATCAAATTCATATTCAGGCTGCTCTCCAGATCCATCAACAACATGGACCTACAATGCCCAAAACAAGTCACTTCCTCTAAAATATTTAATCAACCAGTTGTGACAGAAAATATAATTTTTTGCTTTAATTTTCTGATGAAGTGGTTATGCTATTTCATTATTGTAGACTTTTTCTGCCAAGTGAAACATATGTAATTCTATACTTTTGTATGAATGAAAGTATGTTGTGGCATGTTATTGTGCCTGCAGTGCATTAAAATGCTATTTCCATGGTTAATGGCTTGGCAACAATAATTATTATTGTGTTTTTTTTCTTTGACAACTAAGGGTGTCCACATGCCACGGTAGTGGTATCATTTCAAGGTTGCCAAACTAATCAATATATGAGTAGTTTTCTTTTTTTTGAAAAAGAAAATTGCAAGGGCGTGCTAGTTTAGTATGCTTAGCATGAGAGTTTAACCATAGCAACCACTAACAATAGTATATTCTTTCAGATAATGTCAAAGAGGATCCACAGCCATCATAAACCTCAACTATTGCCCCAAAATTGGGGTATAGCCATTGAAAACAATGCAAACATTTCTGCAAACAGCAAAACCCACTAAATCAAACCTACACACAGGATGCATCTCGCAAGGGGAACATTGAAAACGAGACTGAAACAATACATGAATCGGAGATCTTTCTCAAAAAAAACCAAGAATCAGAGAACTAGGCTCAGTACAAACCACCTAGATAAGAAAGGAAAGGGTGAAGGTGAATACTCTGAAATAAAAACAAAGGAAAGAGTTTTTAAAAACCCTAAGATTCAGGAGCACGGACATCAATGGCTTTTGTAAAAGAAAGCCCCCTGTGTATGAAGAAGGTGATCCATCATCATTAGAAGACTGGAACCAACAAATGGAGAAAATCTCTTAGGTATTACAACTAGACAAAGAACTTTGGGTACCTGTTGCTGCTTACCAATTGCTAGGAAATGCAGAAAGATGGTGGCGATCAATCAAACCAAAGGAGATGATCACCTAAGTTAGGGGCAATTCACAAAAATCTTTAGTGAACAATATTACCCCCTAGTTGGAAGGATCAAAGAAAATAGAATTTTTCAATCTATGTAAGGAAATGCCTATATCAGAACCACCAAATACAAATTAAAATCCCTTTCAAAAAACTATAAATTAGAGTAAATTACAAAAAAGTCCCTGATCTTTACATCGCATTTCAATGTAGTCCCTAAATTTTAAATGCCAACACTGGCATCCATTATTTTTTATTTTTTTCAATGGCATCCCTCCGTTATGATTCTGTTAGGGATCTATTGAGTTGACAGCTCCTCCTAACCTCCTCCCCCCCCCCCCCCCCCCCCCAAACCTCCCGCCCTCCCAACCCATCATCCCAATCTCAACAAGTTTGATGGCTCTCGACAGCATAGATCCCACTACGCTTTCTTTGCCTAACTCCAACACTCTCGGCCCCACCATCCTTGCATCACTCAAACATTCCTCAACAATTTCCCCCTCAATGCACAACTAGAGTGTCCTCTGATGCACCTCCTGCCTCCCTTTGGTGTGCAACTGTAGTGCTTGCACAACATTGCCCACCACCTATTCCCTGTGTCATCCCTTTGTTGGTTTCGGGTTGTTTCCAGCAATGGAGTTCGGTGGTTAAGGCTTTGGGGGATTTGGGGGGTTTAAGGTTGGGTAGGGATGAAACATGTTTGGGGACTGTTTTGGGGCTTTTTTCTCTGTTTTGTAGGAGGGTCATTTATGTCAAAAGCTAAAAAAACATCTCAGTGTCAAACATTTAGGGGACGGCGTAACAACATTGAAAAAATTAAGAATTTCAAGGATGACATTGACAACATTTAAAGTTTAAGGACTACATTGAAATTCGTTATAAAGTTCAAGGATTGTTATGTAATATAGTCTAAAAATTAAAACCACAAATGACTCTCCTTGCCCTAAAAGAACCTAGGTAAGTAAGGAAATCCCAATTCATTTGGCCTTTCACTTCACTTGTAAAGGAGAAGCCACGGAGTTAAAACCACTTCATTTAACGTCCCATAATCTAAGTTCCAAGACTTTTGGAGTCGAGTGTACCGTTTCAAACCCATCAGTACCTGTCGGACTCGAGTTGAGTCAAAGCACATCGTAAAACGTGAAAAAAAACTCCTGTTATGGGTTAAAACTTAGTTAAACCTATTTAAAATACATCATATATGTTACCGTTGGATTCGTCTCGTCACAAGCCTTCCCATGGATTTGTTTCACAAGAATCTGAGGTGCATAGCTCAAATAAAGCGCAAAACAAGTTAAACAATCGAGAGGCATAAATAGACTAGTAAATTCGAGTGTACTAATCCTAATCCTAATATGAGTCTTAAAAGGCCTAAAAAGACCTTAATTAAGGTTTAGGGGCATCATTAATAGCCCTAGGTCATGCAACTATCGAAAGAAAGGATAGAAATAAGAACGAAGAAACAAAGAAAAAAAGAGAAAGGAGAGAAGAAAATGGTGGCGAAGGGCATGGGTGTAAAAACATCATGAGAACCACGATTGCTACATCACATACAGCGTGCAAGGGGAGAAATGATATGTCGTGCGGGTGATGTGCCGAGAGACAAGCACAAGTGCAAGAAATCAACGGTGAGAGTTGACTCTCGTAGCACGGGCACCCACAAGAAGAAGCGCAAGCATGCTCAATGTTGTCAAAGACCACTACAGGGGCACGGATGACTTTTTGGATTGAGTCTTAGAGATAGAGTGACAAAATTGGCGGTCTCCAATTGTCGCTTCTCCTTAAGGAGTTTTGAACTTTTGATGAGGGTGGCAATAGGCCCAAACTTCACAGACTTTTTGGCTCCATTACATTCTGGAAGTTTTTAACTTAGGCTCACCTCAACATGTCCCCTCACCCATTTAGTCTAGAGCAAGGATTGATATATCGGCGATATATCGCCGATAAATCAATATTGCTGGGTCAACACATATCGATATCAGCCATAATATCTTTTTTCCATAATATTGCCGATATATCGCCCATATCACCGATATATCGAAGAAATATCGCCGATATCATGGAATTTTGTTGAACTTTAGAGCTGTACATGCTAGGGTTCTTGCTCCCTTGTAGTCCATCAAATATGTCAACTTTAGAGCTGTACATTCTCTGTCGACAATTCAGTCATTACACTTGATTTTACTTATTGAAAAATAAGAAGATTCTAAAACGTCGGTGAGAAATACATTAGCATCTTCAAACCTCTATAAAAAAATACATAAAACTAAGCACTTTGATAGTCCATTGGGGTATTGAAAGGGCTATCTTGTCATCTTCCTTTGATTAAAGGATGTCATCCATGATGGTTCTTCTTTCCTTCCCCCACAATAAGCTAGGGTTGACAGGCTCACTTATTTCAGCGTGGTTTATCTCAGTACTTGCGTACTAGTACTTTGCTAATCTCCATTAATCTTGCAAACTGTGCATTATGCTATGATGGACACAATTTCTCTCTGGTTATTTGAGCGTTTATGTTTATCTATTATATATGCTTGTGTTATCTAAACCATGTCTTGTTTCACCAAGTGCATCTTTGTTGGTAGGAGATGTGATTTCATGTGTTGAGCTCATAATGAAAAGAGCAATAAGGTGGTTCACGAAATGTGAAACAGATCAATGAGAAAGAGAAAAGTATTGGAATGGAGAACATGTTGAAACTGATAAGAAAATCAAGGCTCTAATTATTTGACCATTTATATTTGTTCATTATATACTATTGTGTAATTTAAATCGTATCTTCTATCACCAGGTGCATCTTTGGTGATAGTATTTGTGATTTCATATCTTGAGATCATAATGAAAAAAGTAATAGGGTGATTCACGAAATCTAAAGTAGGTCAATGAGAAAAAGAAAAGTATTGGAATAGAGAGCATGCTGAAACTGATAAGACAATCAGTGCAACTAAGGCATGATTTCAATTGTTAACAATATGCAACGAAAGTGATTATGAACATTTTTCAATTATTATCACGTTCTGCATACTTTCTTTTCAATATACGACTTTGTCGACATGCGACTAGTGCATTTCTATTATGTTTTCATTCAAAATTTATGATTTTCATCTTCTAGGCATTTTTTCATATATATCAGTTATTAAAATGTTAATTTTCATAAAATTTGTGACACTTTGGGACATTTTGGGTCCTTTAAGCAATTCCCCAAAATTCACATATATCAGCGATATATCCCGATATATCTCTTTTTTGACTTGTCGATACAATATCAATATCGATATTTAAAACCTTGGCCTGGAGTTTAGGAGTTGACATTCACATTAATGCATACTTCAAGTTTGAAAGGTCATGACCATTAAAGGATGGCTTTAAGGAAAAGTTTTGAGGGTGGCTAGGGGAGTGTAGTCCACAGGATCCCCAACTCAATGTCTTTGAGAAAGATACTTTCCTTATAGAAAAACTCTGAGACTTCATGAAGGAGTTGGAGACCTAGGACAAGGTTAGCGAGGATGCCATCGATGGGATCATTAGATTGGATCACCTTAAGAATACCGAGAACCTATCAATGCAGGAGAAAAAGGAAAGGGCAAATTTCAATTGAACTCACCTAGAGGATAGGAAGAATGAGGTAGCATGGAGGCAAAAATCTAGACAACTACAATTCAAAGAAGGCAATGCTAACACAAAATCTCATACATCTGCCAAGGGTAGAAGAATACATAATTGGATTGATTTTTTCTCATTGGGACAAGAGTGCACAAGGTGTCTCATCAAGTTGGCACAACCTTCATGGACTTCTATCACCACTTATTTCATGTAGAAAATGAGAGGGCTTAGCATTTAGGTAGGTATAGTCCAAGATGTGTGGAAAACATAGAGGCCACTTTCCTCTTTCTCTAAAGGGGCATTTATGCATCAAAAACAAAAGGAAAGTGATTTTAGGAGGCAGAAAAAGTTAAGGAAATAAAATTAAAGGAAACATAAATTTCCTTTGACCAACTTTCTTCATGTTTGTGCTTACAACAAGAAATAGAAGGAAATCAAGTTTCTCTTTGCTTCCCCTCAAATTCCATCCTTTGTGGTAAGAAAAGTGGCTTCTATGTAAAGGGTAAAATGATGGAGCCCTAGGAAAATAAGGGAAGGACAAACTCCTCGAAAGCAATGACAAGTTCTTGGTTAAAGGGGAAAATGGTTTCCTTTTCTTTTCCTAATTTTCCAGAAGCACAAGTTCCCCAAGGATGAGATTTAACATGTTATTTATTCTCTAAAGCAAGAAGGACCCCTTATATCAGATGGATTCTCAATTTTCTTCATCGAGGAGTTCTTGTATTTCCCAAAATCTAAGGTCATGGTCATATTCAATTTTCCTTACCAAAAATGAGGGGTTTGTTGAACACAACCAATTTTTCCTCCCGTAGACGAGAAAGATGGCTAAAGTAGTGGAAGATTATATGCCTATCACTCTCAAACTCTATGTAACTACCAGTGGCAAAGACATTGGTTCTGCACCTTACTACAATCCTTGATCGTCTATTTTCATTAGAGGCAAATCTATACCGGAGAATTATGTGGTTGCTTCTAAGCCTTATCAGCTTAGAAGGGAAAAGAGGGCTTTTTGTTCTAAGATAGACTTTTGTAAGGCTTACGATAGCCTACATGGGAAGTTCTTATGGTCTTCTCTTCAACATAGGAGATTCCCATCACCACCTGGATGAAGACATGCTTGTCAACGACTAACTTGAGGGTGGGTTCAACCCAAAGAAGTGTCAGACAAGGTTGTGCATTAATACCCCTTCTCTTCATCTTGGTGGATTTCTTGGCATATGCATGTTGCTCTTTATCAGGCTGGGGAGATCCATGGTCTTAGATAAGAAAGAAGATATATGATGGTCCCACCATTACAATAGGTGGATGATACTACTTTACTTGCAAAAGATGGCTTCAAAAAGACACAAAGGATCAGGTTGTTAGTGGAGGTCTTTGGATAAGTCTCTACCTTGGAGAATTTACAGAAATAAAGTTTCCTGCTATTTGGGATGACTAATGAGGAGGTTATTTGCAGTGAAAATCTAGGGACATAGGTACTACAACTCCCATTTTAGTACCCTAGCTTTCCCTTAACCTCGATGAACAACACAACCAAAGACCAATTACCTATGATTGAGAGGATGGACAAGCATTACAAGATTGGGCAGCTCATCAACTTTCTAGAGGAGATTTGAGCCACTGTCTTTGATCCTCGAATTGGATATGAGAAGGCAATGCACAGTAAAGAATATCATGAGAACAAAGAGATGAAGTGGGTAAGGAAGGGAAGAGGAGAAAGGAAAGCAAAGGAGGGGAGCACGTAAGGGAAGTTGGATTCAAGAAGGTGACGTGCTTCTACTGCCTATCCATTGGACACCTAGCACCAGATTGTAGGAATACGGTGGTTTGCAAGGGTTACTCAGGGCTAGGACATCACCTTCGTACGTGCCCAAGGAATAGGAAAGTCTTCACAAGAGATTGGAGGGTGGAGATGCAGCCCAGGTTGAGGGGCATTGGTGCATCAATGACAATGGTAGGTTATCTTTACAACATAGGATTGGCCACTTGGTGTGCTCCACAATCAGAGATTTTCGGGTGCATTAGAGGCAGGTACCACTAGAGGTTGCTGCATGGGTTCTGTGAGAGGTGATCAGATGTCTCCATGTTGCGACTAGGCTTTCGAGTGGCATATTTTTCGTGTGATTAAAGCTTGATGGCAATCATCACGTGAAGTTAGAATGAGGTAGCAATTTAACTAGTTTTTAACCAATGTAGTTAGAAAGATCTAAGGTTGCGAGGGCTGCTAACTAAGCTTTCCCGCCTACCCATGCTCAAGAAGATTGCTGAATCTTTTGGTTGGCTTTGCTAAGTGCGCATTTTAAATGGTTTGCCGCTCGTCATGCCAACGAAAGAGGTGGTACCCCCTATGGTCCAATTGTATGTTGTAGTATAAGGGAGTAAGCTAGAATCTCATAGTCTACAGCTGACGAGCCTTGGGAACTTGGAGATTGATGGTTGTCACTCTGCTCTAGCTTTCGACAAGCTCCGAGGGAAGCCAAAGGGACAAGGGCATTTTTGGAAGGACGAAGGATGCTTTGTTTCCCGCAATGGTTAGTTGCATGACTTCAATTTTGGTAGCAAGAATGATGGAATTGACATGGCAAGATAGCCTTCTCAAGGACCACATTTGGCAAGACCAACCCAATTAAATTATGGCGGCCCCACACCTACCGTTTCCCCACTATTAACAACAAACATGCCTTTTAAGGAACCAAATATATTCTTCGAGGATTTTGGCATCTTCTCCAACCTAGGCATGGTCAAGTTGGACGAGTTGAACCTTTTCGACCCGAATCTGAGTACTAACCCGGTCCAGTCACATTCGAACAAGTTGGGCAATGGGGCTCCTTCAGTTATTTGGGTCCCTTCCCTACTCTCGACCAGGTAGGATACGGGTCACAGAACTACTATGCACTAGCTCGACTGCGAGGATGGGGCCATGGGCATCTACGCAACAATGAAGGTCTCGACTGAGAAACCATGGTCTTCACTAATACAATGAATAAGGGACCTCACCATTTGTAATTGCTGAGGGCTCAGCTAACGCAATCACTCGAGGAGACTCAAACGGGGTTAATGAGCAACTAGTTGTCGAGCTTGAGGGGGGGCTTCAGATGAAGGAGGCACCGCCGACATTGCTCCTGCCAAGGATAGCAAGGTGGTGCCACATGTTCACTCTAGTAATGGAGCAGCAGATTCGTTTGGGGAAATGTGGAGGCTTACAACGGCCTTGGCGAGGGGCCTACATAGGAGGGCCCCATTGAGGCAACCTTGAAGCTAGACAATGGTCAAGCTAGCATTGTCCTTGCAACTTGGAAACAGCGGTTGCTGAGGCAAAAGCTCGAATTTAGGAGGCAGCATTTCAAATACCGAGACAAGCAATGGCCCGAGGAAGATCAGACTAGCACTAATGGTGGACCACGAACTAAATGCTTGTAAGAGTGCAATGGTGACAGTAATATGAGCAAGGAAGGTACTAAGTGAAAAATCGAGGGTAAGCAACTCAATTATCAATGGCTAAGGTATTGACTTGGAATGTAAAGGGTCTACGAGACCAACATCAAAGAGAGATTTTGCACAGATATGTTGTCGAATGGAAGTGGACTTTGTCTTGCTACAGGAAACCTAGATTGAACAGATAGATGAGATCGCTAAAAGGCAGATTAGGGGGAGCCTTTTCCGTGGATTTCTACATGTGGGCTCTGTTAGCCTAACTAGGGGTGTGTTGCTCAGGTGGAATGATGCAAGCTTTGAGCTTCTAGGCCAACATTATGTGGTGTGATCTATGACAACTTTTATATGCCTAGAGGATGACTTTGACTTGGTCTTCAGCATTGTTTATGAACCTCGTGAGGATGCATCCAGGATGAATTTTGGCAAGCAATGATTTTTGCAGGTGGGAGGAATTGGCTAGTTGGAGGGGACCACTGCCACCCTAAATGTAGAGATAAACTAGATGGTGGGAGGGATAGGTCCATGGCGGCTTTCACTGAGCTGGTAGCAGAATTGGACTTATATGATGTGTCCATCTCTAAGGACAAGTACCCTTGGAGAAATGCGAGCAAGGGCAAGTCGCAATTGGATCGTTTTCTTTGCTTAGTGAGCCTAACTAAGCACTTTCAACTAGCTAAGGTCACCCCCCATCCTAGACCCTTCTCAAACCATACGCCTCTTGTATGGGATTCATGTAAAGACTCAATGGTCTCAGCCTGCTTTAAGTTTGACAAATCATGGTTGTTCAAGCCTGGTTTAGGGATTTTGTCTGAGACAAATGGATGAAGGTTCCACTTGGCATTTCGATGATGAAGACTTTGACAGAATGTCTGTAGCACTTAAGGTCTAAACTGATAAACTATAAGAAGGACCTTTTCAAAGAAAGGAGGCAACCAGAGAGGAAGCTCTCCAAACTGTCTCGTCCCTGGACAAAACTGAAGACTCTAAGGAGATTACGGAGGTAGAAAGGGGGGAGAGAAAGAGGAATCATCTTGTGGTACAATAGGACTTGAAGGAGATGGATTGGCGACAAGAATCCAAACAACTCTAGCTTAAGGAAGGCGACGCCAACACTTGCTTCTTTCACGTACCAACTAGCTTAAGGAGGTCTAACCTAATCAACTTGTTGCGAATTGAAGATGAGATTATGAAGGGACGAGAGAATGTGGCGGAGGCATTGAGGAGACATTTTTATGGGTTTACAAGACAACATGCACCCAAGGATTGTGAGTGGTTTAACAACAATGTCCTGGCGATTCCCACACTTGATGCAACGATTTTGACGAAAGAGGTCTCCCAGGAAGAGGTACTTGTGGCCATCGACTCCTTAAAAGTTGATGGGTCGCCTAGATCGGATGGCCTCCCTGTCCTCTTTTTTAAGGACTTCTAGGAGGTGTTGAAGCTAGATTTTATGGCTATGATTAGAGAGTTCATGGCTAGGAATTTAAGTTTTGAGAAGATCAATAGGTTCTACATGTTCCCACTTCCCAAAAAGACAAGTGCGAAGAAGATTGGAGACTTCTACCCTATTGCACTGTCCAGCGCAACATATCTCATAGTGGCAAAGGTCTTGGCAAATCAACTGAGGATGGTGGCTCCTGAGCTTATTGGCAATCTACTTTCATTAAGGGGAATTCGCTACAGGAAGCCCTTATTATAGCCAATGAAATGGTGGCAAATTGGTTGAGGAGCAAGACGAAGAGCTCTTGTGGAAGGAGGACTTCACCAAGGCCTACAATTTTGTTTCCTGGACTTATCTTTGGCAAGCCCTTAATGTAGAAAGTTTCCAAATCTATTGATCTAGTGGATGAAAAGGTGTGACCACCACCTCTCTCTCGGTGTTGGTGAATGCCAAACCTAGAGGAGGATGGATTAAGCCACAAAGGGGTGTCCGACAAGGGTGTCCTCTAGCACCATTCTTGTCCATCCTCACATCGGACACTTTAGCAATGATGATATTCAAGGCATGTGCAAAAGGGCATTTCTCTAGCTTTTCAACAACGGGCAATGGACACCTTGTGACGCACATTTTTCAATACACAAATGATACCTTGTTTTTTATCGAGGGAGGTGTGGCAAAGGCTAATCATTTGCAAGCATTGGTTCCCATTTTTGAGGTCGTGTCTAGCCTTGAGGTAAACCATGCAAAGTCTAAGTTCGCCCCTTTCAACATGTTCAAAGATGAGAGCTCCAAGGTTCTTGCTAGTCTTCAAATCGAACAAACCCACTTGCCATTGATGTACTTGGGGCTGCCCTTAAAGGGAAAGCAAATGACAGTAGGTGATTGGGCACCACTTGTGGATAAATTGGAGCGAAGGGTGGCTAGTTAGAGAGGAAGAGTGTTGTATAAAGGCGGGTGCCGAGTGCTGTTGAAGTCAATTTTCTACTATCCTTGGTTTTCATCTCTCCATGCTCAGTCGCCAAAAAAGGTGATGAAAAAGATTGATGCGATAAGGAAAAGATTCTTCTGGAAAGAGACTAATCACGAGGGGACTTTTCTTCAGCTAGTCAAATAGGTTGATATTTGCAAACCGATTGAGTAGGGAGGTTTGGGTTCAGCACCATCATGATTTTCACAATGCTCTTCTATCCAAATGGGTGGTCAAGTTGTTACAGAATGAAGACATGCTCTGCCACAGCGTTTGCAAGACTCTTATGGCTCTACACTCAATTGGGAGGATAGGATGGTTGTTCCTCAAGGGTTATCAGCCTTCTAGCGAGGCCTCCCCTGTGTTATGGGCAAGATTGTGCACTACTTCCAGTCAGTCCTAGGTAATGGGAGGACTTTCAAATTTTGGGAAGATGACTAGATAGGAACCAAGAGCATGGCCTATGCTTTCCCTCAATTGTTCGCCTTATCTCATCGTAGAGCGAGTAGAGTGCTGGATGTGTGGGATGGCAGCATGAATGGATCTTCTAACACTTAGGCACCAAACCTCATTGCATGCTTGTCAAAGGCGAGGGTTGTGAACATACAAGAGCTCCTAGAGAGGATGGAAAACTTCTAACTTAGAGAAGGGGTGCCTGATTCACGATCATAGTCTATAAGGAAGTTCTCCATTAAGAGGGCATATAAAACTCTCACGAGAGAGGTGGATGCCACAGATGCGTATCTGGGATAGGATTGCACGCTTTTTTGGAATATGGTCCCACTCACTTATTTCAAAAAAAAACATGGTCCCACTCACCAAGGTTATGAGAAGAATTTGGACTCAGGTTCAAGATGCCTCATGTGTCTTGTGCAGATCAGAGGAGGAAGATTGCAAAAATTCCTTTATCAACTGTCGACTTACAAAAGAGGTCTTCACCCAGCTATGTGCCCCATTGCTCCCTTCCTCTTCCAATGGGGATTTCTGGGGACCTCTCCGTCAAGGAGTGTGAGCGGATCCACTGTTGCATGTCAAGATTCTGGCAATCTTTTGTTCGTGTCCCTATAACACTTTATTTTGATGAAATGAAGGAAGCTTCGATGGCTATCGACCTCCGATGGTC
Source organism: Thalassia testudinum (assembly GCA_037157565.1). NCBI lineage: Eukaryota > Viridiplantae > Streptophyta > Magnoliopsida > Alismatales > Hydrocharitaceae > Thalassia > Thalassia testudinum. The sequence goes on along the minus strand of JAZHRO010000022.1, from coordinate 61,900,827 downwards.
ATCCCTTTCATTTTCCAAAAAAAAACAAAAATCCATCTTTGATCCTCTTAACGTTGCCAATGTACTATCTCTAACCATTGAAAATCCCTACCTATGTTTTTCGAGTAGCTTCTATTAGATAAGGATTCCTTTAGGCCTCGACAACTAGTGACAATTCAATCCCGTTGGTAGCCTAAGATAAAGTGTGTAAGCCAAAGAAAGAAGGTGAATTTGTTTCTTTCAATATGAGGGAGATGAATGATGCTTTGCTCCCTAAGTGGATATTGTAACCAGTGGGCCCCCACACTTTTTGGAAGAGAGTTCAATGTTAATCTTATAGTGATCTCCCCTCTTCACTCTTAGGTGCAAGGACAGAAGAGCTCGCCTATACTCTTCAGGTGTTGCATAATGCCCAACTAAGGATAGAGAGAGACGCTAGACCAACAAGTATGGCCTTTTCTCTATTTGGAAAGCTTACGCCTATTACATGAGAGCTTATTCAGAGTTGGATAATCTACTTGTTGACTACATGCATACTTAGAATGCTCATATCCCCTTAAAGGTGAGGTTCTTCAACTAGCTTCTAGGATGAGGATAGGCACCATTGGGCTCCAAAAGATTATGCTTCATATGTCCTTTGTGGTATGGGATTGGAAGATGCAAACCACTTGTTCTTCTCACATCCATTTGCTAGGAGGTGTTTTCTAGGAACAAGTCAATGGGAGGCAAATTTCAAATGTTCTGTCTGAGCACCCATGGCACCCAAACCCAGGTGGAGAGAACTCAAATCAAGAGAGCCTTTATTCTGCTCCAGTGCATCTGGCTAAAACACTTCTCTTTTCATAAAAAGAAAAAAGAAATTGCAGCTTCAAGAATTACTTAAGAAAGGGTTGATCAGATCTAGTACTTCACATGGAAGCTTTTGGGGAAGTGTAAAAAAGGAAGCTCTTCAAAAAAGTACGAAAGAATAGCTTAGTAGACATGAAGCTAGTATATTGTACCTAGTGCTTACTCCAACCTTGAGAAAAATCATAGGTGCAGCCCCTAGGAGATTATGAATGTGATGCTAGTAGCACAATAACAAACTTCCAAGTATCTCTGATCATAATCCAGATACGTTTCTTTTCCCATAAAAAAAAAAAAGGAAAAGGGGCATTTCTGTTATTGCATGATGCCCCAATAGGTAAATACCAATTAAAATAAGCTAGTTATACTATGAGGTTAAGATATGCATTTAGCATATGTGGTTATTTTTTTTATGTTTTTTTTATTGTATTGGTTATGGGTGTTTAGTCCCTCAGGGACATTTCTGTACTTTTAACCCTCCGGTCTCTCTCTATATAAGAGAGCTCTAGGATTTCTAATGAGAATTGAGTCATTTCATCCAATTTGGTATCAGAGCACCAGTCCTAAATCGTTACTCTAAGTATCTCACCCCTTAAGACCTCTAAAACCCTATCACCCCATCCTGTTCTCTCTCTCCCTCAATGCCGACGCATGGGCCTCCCTCCACCGGCCGCGGCAGCAACGACAGGACGCCTGGCGCATAGCCAACAACACACAGCAAGCCTTACTGCAGCGGTGAGCGACAACAGCGGTGACCTGCAAGAGGTTCGACGGCACTCTGCGGCAACCAACAGCAGTGGATCAAGTCCTTGCTTATTGACTTGCAGGTACAGTTTTCTAGTCCCACGAAGATGCGAATCATGCGATGTGATAATAGAGCAACCACCTTCATCACCAACAACCTAACATTTCACAAGAGAACGAAGCATATTGAGGTTAATTGTCACCATACCAGGAACATTATTCAGAAGGGGTTGCTATATACCACTTCAGTCACATCTGAAGAACAGATTGCAGATATTTTCACCAAGCCCTTGGCAAGATCTTTATTTGATTCATATGCATCAAAGCTGAGCATGATAGATATTTGTACTCCAATTTAAGGGAAAGTGTTAACATATATGATTTTTTTTTATATTTTTCTTATTATATGGGCTATGGACGTTTAGTCCCTCATAGATATTTCTGTACTTTTAACCCTCCGATCTCTCTCTATATAAAAGAACTCCAAGGTTTCTAATAAAAATTGAGTCATTTCATCTAATTGCATGTATAAAAACTAATGAAGGCCAATGCTTTCCTTAACGGTAAACTTTTACACCTGTACAGGGAAAGCACAAACTTATGAAAAGAATTACATTAGAGAAACCAGAATTGGATGAATTATATGTACCATGAGTTATAGGAGTATAAAATGTTTATTTATAATCTACAAGGGATATTATTAACGGCATCATAGCAAGAGATATTCATACCAGTACTAAGCATCTTTCAGTATGCCTCAAAAATTCATGACCTACACCATAGCCAAGATGTGCCCCTTCAAGCAAGCCAGGCAGATCTGCTACAACCATGGTTGCATCAAAGTCTAATGAAACCACACCCAAATTCGGAAGTAATGTCGTAAAAGGATAGTTTGCAATCTCTGGCTGGGCAGCACTAATGGCACTCAGCAGGGTGCTCTTCCCAGCATTCGGAGCACCAACTATTCCAACATCGGCAACAAGTTTTAATTCCAATTCCAGCCACCTGACCAAAATAAAGTGGATTTTAGCCTAAAGCCACAATAGTAAGCACGCATATATATATATATATGTTGAGTTACATTTTTTGGTATGTCTTTTAGTGATTTTTTATATTGTGCAAGGGCATGCTTGTAATTTACCTTTTGTATCTCTCTATATATAAAGATACCTAGGCTTTCTAATAGAAAATCATTTGCTCTTTCAACCTAACATAGTATCAGAGCAACAGCCCTAAACCGGTGCCTGGGTACCTTACCCCGAAACCTAACCTTTGAACCCCTCCACCAAATCCCTATCATCTCTAGAGGCACCGCCAGCCTCTGATCTCCTCCAGCCACAGCCACCAACCCTCCCCAGCCGACAGCATCATCGCTGCCATCGGCAAGGAGGCCCAACGGGGCCTCGCCTAGCCTCAGCACCACCAATTGGGTGATGAAGGTGATCTCTGGGGACAATGTGGGCTGCTGCAGCACCCACTCTGTGATTGTCTGAGGAGCAACAGTCCATCGCACCCTCTCTTCTCCTTATGCGCTGATCTACGTGCAATTAGGGTGACTTGAACGGTCCCCTATCTTGCATCTCTTTCAACCGAGCAGAAGCTAAGGAGCAACGTTGTTAAGGTCAGGCGAGAAAGCCAGGCGAGAAAGCCAAAGGTCGCCTTGGAGCTATTCCAGGCTAGGGACTTCATCCGGGCTATCGCCCAGTCACTTTCTTTGTCGCTTAAGTCGCCTTGCGCATCGTCGCTTAACTCCTAATTCACTTCAGGTAAAACAGTAAGATTCTTGTTTAATCTTAGGTTACATATATTATAGATATGTTTGTGTTATATATTATTATATATATATATAATACATACATATACGTTATCGACACGTTTTATATGCTCAATTTTACCTTCTTTTCCTAACTTAGACTATTGTTTGTCTGTTAAGACATATATGTATAAGTTACACATATACGTTATTGTATGTTAATGATATAATTATGATATATTGCAGTTTAATGATATGTGTATGTATATATTTGTTATTGTCTACAACTCTCTAATGATATATAACAATATGTGTATAAGCTATGGTATTAAGTTTGTATTATGTTATAAATATAGCATATTATATTACATGTTATTGTCTTGAGTACGACTCAGAGACAACCTTTTGGGCTAGCATTTGGGGTTGTTGGTGGATGGACGCTTATACCTTGAGCAAGGCCTTTACTTTATTGCGATGCATTTGGCTTAGACAAAATGAAGTGATTTTCCATAGGGAGTCTCAATAAAGGGAATGCTTTATCATTATAATGCTCTTTAAATTTTTTGTGTAATTAGCTCATTTTATTAATGTAGTGGAAGGTTAACATCCATTGTTAACCCTTCCTTTCTTCTTAAAAAAAAATACATGTCACTATTTTATTTTGATAGATACATATGATATATATTTTGATTGTTTGTTTTGCCCTATAATTATAAATATAATATGTATGTTTACACATTGTATGATAATATAAATATGATAGAATCGTTGTTTTTTCATTCACTTAAATAGTATTATCATATGGTTCTTATGAATTCTCATATGAGTTTTTAAGAAATAAAAAGATTTGTCGCCTCAATTTAATCAGGCAATTGTCTTTTTGTCGCCTCTTGCCTTGGGCGAATAAGGAGCTTGTCACCTTACAATTGTCTAACGCCTTAACAGGTTTGCTAAGGAGGAGGAACACCCCCTTTGGGGTCTTATTTAACCACAAAAGGGTGGTGTTATGATCTAATTTTGGTCGTTCTACTCAAATATGTGAAGATTTTATATCTATATATGGTCTGATTTTTTTACTGCAATACCTTTTTTTGCGATTCCCACATGTCAGGCGATAAGGAAGATAAGAAGGGTCCTTCGAGTGACTCGGTGGGAAAGATAACTACCACAAGCGCATCTTTTATGCAAGGAACCTCTATCAAGTTGGATGACACCAACTTCCTTCTATGGTCTACTAATCTTTCCCAATTGTCGAATCACACCAGAAAAAATATATTCTGATGAAAGATAAACTTGTTAAGTCTATTGACTAGGAGGCAGACAATGATTGGGCAGCAACTTGCATGTTGAATAACATGAAGGAGACTATAGTAAAGCAGGTTATGTCATATGCGTCTGCAAATAAGATGTGGGAGGTTCCTCATGAGATACACTCTCATAAGAGCAACATCAACCACCTCTACAGGGTGATTAAAGAGTTACATTCCTTTCGGAATGAAACTATGTCCCTTGCCAAGTACTATGGCTCCATAAAGAACCTTTGGGATGAGCAGGATACTTATCAACCGATCTCCACATATGACACTATTATTGCAAAGCAACGTGAAGCCTTTCAAAAAAAAAAATGTGAAGCATTTCATTCTGTTCAGTTGCTTGCGGATCTTTGTCCATAATATAAGTTTGTTAAGGATCAACTTATGACCCTTGAAGAGATCCCTACACCTACGCAGATGCCTGCTTGCCTGTCCAGACTTGAGATATCAGATCCTGTCCCACTCTCTGATTCCTCTGCCATGGCAGCTACTAGCCGTGGCAGGGAAACCCTAAAAGGTAGGGGTAAAGGATGTGGAGCAAGAGCAAGAGGTCGTGACAAAGGACGCGATGTATTTTGTGACCATTGTCACAAGACGAATCACACAGTTTGACAGATGCTGGATTAAGCACGAATTTCCCCAAGAGCATCAGGCCAATCAAGTCGCTTATGGTGGAGATGGGAGTCAACACTATCAAGAGAAAGAGTAAGTCAGTCCTCAGATCACTATTTCTAAGGAGGAATATGACAAACTAGTGTTTTCTCAAGCCACTTCTACTGTTGGTGCTTCTGTGATTCAAACGACAAGTACAGCTGCTAATGCCAAAGGTGTTCATAAGCCATCCTGGCTTGCAGACTAAGGTGCATCCTCCCACAACATAGGAGATGTTACTCTTTTTTCGTCTCTTAGACCATTAACTACTCTAATACATGTCAGAGTAACTGATGGTGCCTACCCCCTTTGACAAGCTTAAGTGACATCTCTCTGCCCACTACTTTACCTCTTTATGATGTTATGCATGCGTCCAAATTTGTTTTGAATTTAATGTCTATCAGTCATATTACTAAGACATTAAATTGCAAAGCAGTGTTTTAGAGTAGCTGATGGCACCTTGTCCCCTGTGACAAGCTTGGGTGACAACTCTCTATACACTACTTTACCACTTTCTGATATTATGCATGCGCCCAAATTTGCTTTGAATTTAATGTCTATAGTCAGATTACTAAGACATTAAATTGCAGAGTAGTATTTCATGATCATTTTTTCTTCTTGTAGGACCTCATTACGATGAAGCAGATTGGTGGAGGACTTGAGCAGGAAAGCCTATATTACCTTGACCTTCCACCAAAGTATCATTCCATGGTTGCCGCTTTTGCCATTTTTACTTTATAATGGCATCTTAGATTGGAACATCCTAGTATTTCTGTTCTTCACCATCAGTTTCCTGATATGCAGTTCCCAAATTCTTTTGCCTACGATACCTGTCAACTGGAGATGCATCATAGAGTTTTCTCTTCTAGTAGTAATAATATAACTGAGTCTATTTTTTCTCTTATTCATGCTGATTTGTAGGGCCCATGTCAGGTCAAGAATCTTAGGAGTTTTTAGTATTTTTTTGTCCTTGTGGATGATTATACCCGCGTCTGTTGGGTGTTTATTATGAAGGAAAAATCCGAAACTCCTGTATTAATTAAAAATTTTGTAAATGAAATAAAGACTTGGTTCTCTACTACTATTCGCATGTTTCGGACTGACAATAAGCTTGAGTTTGTAGATTCTACTTTAACTCAATTTTTTCAATCTCTTGGTATTATACATAAGACCTCTTGTGTTCATACATCCCAACAGAATGGGGTGGCTGAATATAAATTGAGACACCCTCTTCATGTTGCACGTACTATTATGTTTTAAATACATGTTTTTGCCACTTTCTGGGCAAATGGTGTTCTAACAGCTGCTTTTGTGATTAATCGGGTATCATCTTCTGTTCTTCATGGGAAGATCCCTTATTCTGTTTTGTTTCCTGATCGGAAGCTTTTTTCTCTTAAAAAGTATTTGGATGTGTTTACTTTATTCATTTATTTAAGGTGAACAAGCTAACACCTAGATCTGTTAAGTGCTTTTTGTAGGTTATTCTAGAACCCAGAACGAGTATAGATGCTTCGATCATCTTCCACATCGATTTTATGTTAGTAAGGATGTGACTTTTTTTTAGGACATACCATATTACTCTGCTACAGCGATGTCTCCCAGGGTGTGCCATTGCCTATGCCTACTACTGCGCCTCTAGGACTCTCTGAGCCTCCTCCACCTCATGATGTCTCTCCCATTACCTATCCTAGACATCCTAAGGTGACAGATACCTTCCCTCAGCACTTTCAACGTAGGCCTCCATCCACTACTATACCAACAAAGGAACCACTTTCTCCTATTCATGCTTAATTCTCTACTGATACTGCTAATTCAGAAGAAGGTCCAAACACTACACCACCAGAGGTACCTAATATAGATTTTCCTATTACTCAAAAGAAGCCACAACGATTTTTTGCTAAATATTCTATTTCCAATTATGTCACTTGATCATACTTGTAGCAGAGAGAATTCTATCTCTTGCAATTAACAGCAAAAATATTCTCAAGAACCATATTGAGGCTTCTCGGGACCTTTCCTGGACCTTAACCATAGAGGAGGAGATAGCTGCTCTTCAGTCCAGGGGTACCTGATAACTTGTTAACCTACCCCATAGTGCTACTGTTGTAGGGTGTAGGTGGATGTTTACCCTAAAATGCCACCCGGATGGTACAGTGGAAAGATTCAAAGCACGATTGATTGCCAAAGGTTATACACAAGCCTTTAGAGTTGATTATTTTGAAACTTTTTCACCAGTAGCCAGAGTCAATTCAATGTGAATACTTCTTTGTGATAGTCAATAGTGGCTGGTCAATATCTCAACTTGATATTAAAAATACCTTCTTCTATGGTGATTTAGAGGAAGAGTTTACATACAGCAATCTCCTAATTTTGTGGTTGAGGGGGATGTCAAAAAGTTTACAAGTTGAAAAAGATCATTTATAGTCTTAAACAAAGTTCCAAAAATGAGAATACCTCTGCACTCTTTATGGTACTAGTGTGTTGAGAAATACCCTTGCAATTGCCATCTAATTAACCAACATAGTATTGTGCTGACAAGCTGCAAAAATTTCAAATGAGTCCAAGTCCTAGGAGCACTGCGAACGGGACTTCTTCAACTCCATCCCAAGATTTTGTTTTCTTACAGAAACATTTTACCCAACAATTGCCGCGCTGCTAAAAGCCAGCTTTCATTCAACCAACTACCCTTAGGTCAAATATTGCTGCCTACCTGCCATAGGGTCTCGCTCGTCATTTCTAGCAGTACTGTGGCCATGCCGATACGATCAATAGCAATGATCACAAACCAAACACCTGTCTCATCAAGCAAACACAAAGAGATACAACCAAGAGAGTGTGTGCGGGCTTACATATCGAGACCCTCCTCGCCGTACTCGGCGATCTTGGGCACACGATTGAGGGCGGACTTGAACGACGCGTTCCCCCTCCCGCCCCGCCCGCCAGGCAGCAGCATTGCGCGCTGCCCCGGCTTCATCATCTCGAGCAGCACCTCCCCGCTTCCGCGTGGGACTGCCGCCAACCTGACGTCTGTCCCGGGAGGGACCTTCACGACAACGCCCTCCCCCGCGGCGCCCCTCTGCTTGCTGCCTTGACCGTGGCCGCCCCTCCCTGCCCGGAAGTGCACGCACTTCCGGAAGGGCAGGAGGGAGTTCATGGAGGGATCCACCTCGAAGTAGACGTGCCCTCCCCTCCCACCGTCCCCTCCCGAAGGGCCCCCGTGGGGTACGTACTTCTCGCGGCGGAAGGCCACCACCCCATTGCCGCCGCCCCCGGCCTTCACGTAGATCTTCGTCCTGTCGAAGCACCTCATCACCGCCGGCAACCCCTTCTCCTTCCGCTTAACGCCATTCGCCTCCTCCTCCTCCTCGCCGTGCTCATCTGGGGCCTTGCCTTCTTCGTCTTCGGCTAGGTCTTCGTATTCGAATGCCCAGATCTCTTCCTCCTCCTGGTCGTCGTTGTCATGGTCGATGTGGACTTCGGGTTGGGAGGGGGAGGGAGGGTCGAGGTGGGAGAAGCGGGGTAGGGAGAAGTGGGAGAGGGGGATCTCAGTGTGGAGGGAGGGGTCGTCGTCCTTGCGGGGGAGGCGGGTGAAGGTGGTGGCTTGGGAGCCATAGGAGGAGGAGGAGGAGGGGAGGGGGCCCCGACGGCGGCGTGGAGGGGATTTGCGGGTGGGGCGGGGAGGCTTGGCGTCGTGGCGGTTACGACCAGCCGCGATGGGGAGGAACAGAGAGGTGGAGGTGGAGGTGGAGGTGGAGGTGGAGGTGGAGGGGAGGTAGAGAGACGAGAGAGTGAACATGGTCGAGTTCGCTATCAGCGTGCTCGCAGGTGCGGCTGCCTGTCCCGCATTTTATCGGTTCCCTGCTTTTAAATATCTTTGTGCGGAAGGGAAACGATGGTGTGTGTGTGTGCGCGCGCGCGCGTGTGTTGGGGGAGGGTGGGGTGGTGGTGGCGGTGGTGGGGAGCGGCGGGAAGAAAAGGATAAAAAAGAAAATATTTTGTACTTTATTTGACAATAAAATCGATGATATAAGCTCTACTTTTTGGTTAAGATTTTCTATTTATCTAAGAAAGTGATTTATAATGTATCGATAATTAAAGTATATAATATATAGATTATGTATTATAAGAGTGTGAGTATTATATATTTTGTTATTATAGTAACATATAGTATAAATTATAAAAATATACATGTAACGACACTACAGGCTACATCAAGAAAATGTATGCATCCAAGGTTACATCTAATATTACCTTACATAACTATTAACTCGTATTCTTTTGAGAAGAATGTCTTACACATGTTACAAACATAGGATCTCAATCATGAAACAAAATAGATAATAAAATATTGAAAAATAAGAAAAAAAAGGAATGAGAGTTGAGAGTAGGGCATCAAGAATGCCTCCCTTCTTTTTTCAAAGGTTCGAGTAAAATGAGCTTCTTTGTAAGCAATACAATTACAAATGATCTTTTTCATAGACATATATATGTATGTATAAATGTATGTATGTATGATTGCAATAGCTAAGAAAAAGTCAAATCATCATTATTAAACTCAAATTCTACCATGTTGTAGAGTGGATTGCACAATTCTATTGCATCTTTCAAAGCAAAACAACGAATCCTAATCTATAAGAGGAAAGTGAGGTGAAAATAATAAATTTTATTTTATTTTATTTTTTCCACAATAAAAGATAATGGTATTATTAATAAAGGTGTAATTTAGAGTGAATATGAAGCATTGATTGTAAGTTCAAAACACATGGAGGGCATCTACCTGCTAAAAGAACATCTGTTTTCATTATAAGTCAAGGTTATAAATATCGATATCAATATCATATCGACAAGTCAAAAAAGAGATATTTTAGGGATATATCACTGATATCAGTGAATCTTGAGGTAATCGCTTGGGACGATTCGAGCTCGGAGGAAGAAGAAGAAGAAAAGTCTATAGAAGAAACCGCTTGCTTTGGTTTCATGGCTAAAGGAAGTGATAGCGGAAGCGGAAGCGACTCCGACAACGAGGTAAATTTCGATTTACAAGATGCATTTAATGAACTTTTTGAAGTTAGTAAAACACTTAAAATATAAAATAAAAACATTAAAAAGAACATTAGTTTTCTTAAAAATAAAAATGATATGTTAGAAAAATAACTTAAGAACATATAAACTAGTCCTAAGGATAATAACATGTTATTAGAAAATAAAAAATTAATCAATGAAAATACTAAATTAATTGAAGAAAATGATAGTTTAAAGTTAGAAATCTCTGGTTTAAAGACTAAGAAGCATACTATAGAAAAAGAAATCGCATGTCTTATGGAAAACTCTAACAAATTAATCAACAAAGTAGATAATTTTTATACCCTTAAGGTTAAGAAAGGATCTCCGTCAAGGAGACCCGCTAACAGATCCAGATCCAAGTTCACATGGATACCAAAGAAAGAATTAGAATCTTGTTTTGTAGGTTTTAGGGATAACTACAACACGAAGGACTGGACCTACAAGCTAAAGGCTGGTCAACTTGAGTTGGAAGAACCAAAGAGTAGACCAAGGAGGAGAATAAGAAGACCGATGAGACGGCTAGCAAACGATGGACTCGCCGCATGTCGACCACCAGACAAGAGACCGGCGCCAATGCCCGGGCCTCCAAGCTACGGATGGGAGCCCAATCCGATGTGGTATCCACCACCACCATTTAAGCCATTTTATTGGCTATGGTAGGTGAGGTAAAAATTCTTTACCATATCTTTTTATCATAAGCATTTAGATAGGGGGAGTTAAAAAAATTATGAGCTAATTGTCAATTTTTAAGGAAGAGATGTAAGTTAGCTAAATTTTCATTAAAAAGGGGGAGAAGAAAAACAGCTATCTTATTGTTACAAAAAGGGGAGGACATTACTTTTGTTAAAAGAAATTTATAGAAGAGCATATTTTAAAGGGGAGTTATAGGAAATTTAAAATCAATCAAACCTTTTTGATAATGTCAAAAGGGGGAGGATTTTTTGCATTATTATTTATGATTTTGTCATCATAAAAAAGGGGGAGATTGTTGGTACTAGAGCACCACGATCATTTATTTTGATGATAACAAAATACGTGTAATTTAACATTTGCACTTAGAGTCTTAGATTTCAGGTCAATTGCAAATGGAGACGTAATTAGACGGAGTTCGAGCTCGCATCCAGGACGGATTGGACGAGCTTGATGGAGAACAAAAGAGATTTGCGATGAGCGATAGATTGAAGATGAAAGGACAAGAAGAATAGGATAGAATTCTGTTTATTTCTTTCATTTACTTTTGTCTTTATTTCCTTGCTCTTTTTGTTCCTTAGAACACCATGTTAAAGAGCCTCAAAGTACCATAACAGTAGTCCTAAGAACACCTGCACAACCCTAGGATACTTAGGTTTTCTGTGGAAAACTTAGAAAACCAATATAGGGTTCAAACAGCCTTTTCAGATGTCTAATTCTCAAAATAAGACATCTGATAATGAATTTTAAGACGTCTGACTGTTGATTCAGACGTCTAATAACAATTAAGCTGGACTTAGCTAGTTCTGTTTGATGAAATCAGACGTCCAGACTTTAGTCCAAACCTCTTAGAAGACGTCTGATGGACTTGCCAGACGTCCAATTAGTAGATCGTTGGCTGGCTTAACAAACACTGAAGAATAAGACTGTTAGAGCCTTATCAGACGTCCTTAAGCCATTCCAAACGTCTGATAATGACCGTTTTGCCTCAGCTGACCCAAAATCTCTTTTTAAAGATCTCATAGCCGTTGCAATCTCTTGGAAATCCATTCCCGCAGAAAAAATAGGTTTCCAAACGTCCAGACATAGTGTTAGACGTCCTGTATGTCATCTGATGGACTTGCAGTAGAACCCTATTTAGATCTGATTCAAGTTAGGAAGAAATCAGCCTAAAATCAGACGTCTGACCTTGTTTTCAGACGTCTTAAACTGGTTTCCCAGACGACTGATGCCAGGATCAGACGTCTGATAACCCTGTCAGTAAAATGATTGTTCCTGATTTCGGCCTGATTCTCTTGGGCTTTGTACCCAACGGCTATGGAAGTTTTCCAAAGCCTTCCTAAGGCCTCTATATATAGAGAGGAACCTCTTGCACAAAAAGACACAGCTAGACACACCAAGAACAAGCATTTCCACTCTTTAGTGTCAAAAAAGGATCTCTTGCTCTCCAAGCTCAAGTTCTACATCTTGAGAGCATCAAGCCATTGCGCACCCGCTCTCCCGCCATAGTTTACGAGAGCGACGTTTCGCCGTCATGTAGCTCACACACTTGCGTCATCGATTCGGCGCACTCCTTTCAAAGGGAAGCATCTTAATTCCTATAGAAGCTTAGGTTAAATATTACTTTGTTGGCTTTATAGGATTGTTGTTTTTTTTATCTTTGTTATTTGGTTGGGTATTCGCTTTGCGAATTCCCGTCTCCTTCGTGGGACAAAATCCTTCTCGTGAAGAGAAGGGGTTTGAGGTACGCTACCCTCGTATAAAGTAGCGTGGTTATAATTGTGGTTGAATCACCCTCGTTTAAGTGATTCGTTTAGTGGATTTGATCAACTTTGTTGATCGAAAAATCCTAACTCGAGAGGATTAGGTGATGGTTTTCACCCGGTTTGGGTTTCCACCTAAAAATAATTGTGTACCTTGTGTGATTGAATTTTGTGAGATTATTTTATGTTATATTTCCGCAATTTATTACATCGCCCCCTCTTAGTAGGGAATCTACAAAACTTAAATCATCGATAGACATCATAGAATGGCCTGAGGTATACCTATATCTTATCGAGCTTGTCCCTACGTCATAGTCACAAGGTGGACTTGGTACGAAATCTCCATGTATATTTGTATATTAATGTTGAGTATCCTCTCTACTAGAACCTTGATGATGATATCCATTGTTCACATTAATATTTTATGTGATTTTTGTAATTTAATCCATTTCATCCATTGTTCACTCGTCGACGTCATTTATGTCGCACAATCACAGTGTCGAAATGCAAATCATTTTATTTGAGTGATTTTTTATTGAATTTTTACAAACATGTCCGTTGATCAAAGAATTCTTTCATCGTTTAGTATTTTGTGTTTTTTACAATTTAATCCATCGTGTTTTTTATAATTCGCACGACTTGTTGCTCGCATAGTTGCATAAATCACAAATAATTCGACGGGAAATCACGAATTCAAATTCACGATACACTTGTCATGAAAAGTGCATGATATCAGCAATATATCGCTGATATATCTCGATATTTCAAACACTATAAGTAACTTGATTCACAAGAGAAGAGAAGAAATATATGATGCGAAAATAATTTTGTTTTCCAAATCACTTTATAAAAGAAGCAAGGTATTCCTATATATTATTAGGATTGAAATTTATGGTATTCCTATATTCATTCAAATATATGGTATTTATACATGATATCAATTTATATTCTGTAGAAGCAAGGTATTCCTACATTTAAGCAAAACATTGTTGTAAATGAGAAAATAGGGTCATCTCATCTTAAACCTCTAGTAGGAGAGAATGACAAACCTCTAAACCTATCACATGACAATAACTGTATTGCTTTTTGAATTTTTATACGTATCACCCATTTTGTTTGAATTAAAAAGAGTAAAAAGGATAAGACCTTTTTAAAAAGAAATTTTTGCAAAAGAAAATACATCTCAACTTTTTTGAATGGTCATTTAATGGCTAAAGCCAGAAATCAATTTATAGCCTTTCTATTCTTAACTGATCTAAATTGAAGAAAAGGATATAAGTGTAACAAACCAAGCCTATAGAGCCAAATCTAATTGGAAAAACTAACCCTAACAATTTATTAAGTATGGATCAATAGATCCCATGTTAACCACTTAAAATACTTAAGTTCAAGTTGTTAAGTAGTGAACTTTGATTCTTTATATGTCACTACTCACTTTCATAGATTTCTTATATGAGACTATCATTTGGAAGTGTTGCAATTTCCTTTACTTCAAATATTGACGTCTCAATAGCACTCTTTAGCCATCCACCTCATAAAGCACTCTTTAACCATCCTAAAAGCAACCCCTTCCTTCTACTAGAGGAGATCTAGATTTGACAACATTTGTAACAACCTAAACCTAAGTCTAATAAAGAAAAATTAATTTTAACAACTTATTAGATATAAATCCAATAAATCCCACATCAAATACCTAAAATACTTAAATCAAAATTATCAAATAATAATTCTCGATGTTTTACATCACACTACTCATTTTTATGCTTATGTAAATTTATCCTTTTGAAATATTTTAGTAAATCTCCTATGAGCCATTGAATGAGAAGCGCTTCTTCTCCGTAATAAGCATTTGTCTTTAGACAATTTTTTAACGGAAAAAATCAAGAGAGGAAAGGTGTTAAAGTTTAGTAGTAGAGAGAGATGAAGTTTCCATCATCTTTTACAGAGAAAAGACCTCTCGTCCACTCATAATTTCCCTTCAACAATATTGGGATGTTAATTTTCTTTTTTTTTTCAAATGTTGATTTCCCTTTCTAAGATCCTACTTGGGAGTGTAATCTCTTAAAGTGACTAGTGGAGTCCAGTTTTGAGTAGACGTCAGCATAGAGGAGGCAAAAGAGTCACACGTGGAGCAAAAAGATCCATATCGAATATTATTAGATTCTATATTAACGCAACGTAAATTGAAAGTTTGGATCTATCATAATCTTCACCATAAACAAGCACCACGACAAATCTTATGGGACCCAACGCCACCATGATTACCATACTTTGATACTTGAAAAATAAAACCGTGTACAACCTCTTCAAAGAGATGGCATCGATAACCCTTTTAACATGAATTCATTGGTCATGTAAGAAACCAAAGGTCGACTTTTTATGGAGATCATCGACGGCTAAAATTGTCACCATCTTACCATCTCTCCATGATGAGACGTTTCCTTAATTGAAAATGCTATTAGTAAGTTAATGTTGCTAAAAGATAGATTGTTTCCCTTTTTCAAGTGAATTTCCAACTTATAAAGAGGAATGACACGAGGAGGCATATAGAGAACCAAAGTCCAATCAACATAGAGGCATATCAACTCAAGCAACAACACGATCCATCAGAGCTGCTTAACATGGAATGTCGTAGCTAACCACAGGTAAGATCAAACATTGGACGGCAAAACATGCTGAAAAAATACCTCCAACCATCATCCAAAGAAGAAAAAGTGAAGATCGTCACTAGAGTTTCTGATAGGGAATTTGCCCAAACGTCGCACCATAAAAATAGATAGCAGCCTACAAAGCATAAAGCACTCAACATGAATTCACCGCTTGCTGTTAGATGAGCCAAGCTGAGAGGTAGGTCACCCCTCAAAACTCAATAACAAGAAGGCTCCTCAAGAAAACCACACAAGAAAGTTGCACATAACAATCCCAACATGAGTGCAGCCAGAAAGCAAGGACAGCACAACTTCAGTATCTCCTCCTTGGGCTCCTCGATCGGTGAGCCCTTGGAGACCTGACAGGGTCAAAGAACTTGCATCAAAAAATATGAAAATGATGCATGCAAATCATATTAACTGAACAGTGACAACTTCAATCTTAGAACTTTATGAAATGTAAGAATTAGATCACTAATGTGCAGTAAAAGGGAGGGATGCTAAATTGATTGAGGGTCCAAGAAACAACTTGCCTTCTCCTGGAGTTTCTTTGCCTAAAAGAACCCTTACAGAAGGCCCAATCAACAAAGATTATCTGCGTAAGTAGCTCTGAACCATTCAATGCCTGTATGGCAGCAAGTGCTTCCTCATAGTTCTCATATTCAATCAAAGCATAACCCTGAATTCAAAATATACATTTCAAGTCACTTGGCCTGGCTACAGGCAATTGAAGGTGGCAAAAGATCCAACGTAGGAGAACTATCATTTCTGTCGGACATGATAATGAGTAGCAGCCACACAACAATCGCCAAAATAACAAGGTTTCTTGCTTATAAACATTCACAAGCCATCAGCAGATGACAGTCAATACAATCATGCTACATTATGCATTTCACAGATCTCTGAGAAATACTTAACCACAAAACAATGAAAGTTGTGCACATAGAGCATTATACATAATCAGCAAAGCAAAATTTGTCAAAAATAACCAGTTGACGAATAAACTTTTCCATTTTAAGAGATGATGTTTTCATGTCACAATGTTGAAACATAAACTAAAATACCATGGACACCAAAGCAAAAGGGACTTCAAAGACAGAAATGACTGAGAACATCCTTTAGGCCTGATAACCAAATCCCTTGTGATGCTACTATTTATTGGGCTCTTTAACTATTACTCATCAAATTCTAAAATTGCTTTCGCAGAGTCATAAGACACAATCAAACAACGAGCAGCCAGAACCAGCTGATTCATAACCAACAGTGCAAAAGTTCACAATCAGGGACATTAAAGTAACATGCACTTGCAGTGGAGATCGGCAATTAACTAGTTTTTGTATTCCAAAATACAGAATAACACCACAAAACATCATCTTTCTTTTTTTCGAAAGGTAAAAGGAAAGTTACTTGAGATCAGTAAGTCTCCAAATTCATCGAGAATGGTATATCATAAGAGATTTTTTTAAGATGAAAAACTTGAGTGCTTCACCAAGTTACAAAAAAACAAAAATTACCACAAGCAACTTGGACAAAAGGTGCATGGAAACAACTGTCCAGATAAACCAACACAAAACACATACACAAATAAAAATAGAATCCACAGATCAGAAAAACAGCAAAAATTCTGGAATAAGTTACCTTCACAAATCCAGTACGCCGATCAAGATTAAGATGCAAATTCTTTACTTCTCCAAATTCACGAAAAGCATTATGGAGATCTTCTTCCTGGGCTTCTTCATGAACACCAGTGACTAGTATAATCCAACCCTCGATGGCTGCATACAATTAGGGGCAATTATCAGCAAAAGATGGATATAGATTTTTCTTTTTCTGAAATGGAGACAGATATACAATATTATCAGATCTTAATGCAATTACAGATAGATAAAGCCATACGGCTTCTGAGCGAAACAATTATGCCAGTCATTTAAATAAAAAACAATCAGAAAAGTAAGAACCTATTAGCCTCTACAGAAATATAGAAGCAAGATAAAAGGCAGAAAGTGCACCAGTTAAGTACAGCTTCAACCCTCATACTTCTTCGCAAAACTGTTTACTTACCATAACTTTCTCTGTTTCAAGTAGACAATCCACCAGAGATATTTCCTTCTTTTTGGATATTACACCTATAGCATTATCAGATTATTCTCTCACCGGCCTGTGCCTCAAAAATAGATACCTTTTTCTTTTGAATTTTTCTATGAAAAAGTATTCTTTTAGGTTTATCAGAGTCTACGTACTGTCTTATTTATTTCAGTTTTTATTTGGACTCCTTTACACTATTTCCCAGCTCTCTATATAAGAGAGATTAGAGTTTTTCTTTGAATGATAAACTGTCTATTTTGTTCAACATGGTATCATAGCAGCGATCCTAGATCGGTGGTCTAGTATTCCACCAAATACCCCATCCCCGTCATTGTTTTTCATTTTTCCCTTCTCAATGATTCGCTGACCACGGCGATGGAGAAACCTTTTGTGTCATATGGGCTGATTGTTCAGCAGCCCACGAGTCACCTAATCTAGAGCTCATTGCCATCACCCAAAATCATCATCACTGTGGCCCTTGTGGTGATGTATGGTGGTATGCTACCGCCGTTGGGCCCCTGTTGGGCTGGGCATTGCTAGGCCTGACGCACATCACTGGTCCCCATTCTATTGGGTTGAACCTCGCCGTGAGATTCCCTTTGCTATTCACTATGTTAAGGGTGTCTTATCAATGGAAGTGTTCAATATCTTGATTTATCTCGTGATTGGGATCGTCACCCGTATCAATTTCAATGCTTGAGATCATCTCCCCTATGGTGTAGGACTTGAGATCGTCTCCCCTATGGTGTGACTGTTGGGATCCGTAGTGAAAATCAAAATTTTTTTCGGTGACTATCTCAAATGGTCTAGTAACTCATAGTTACAAGTGGATTCACCAAGTAGTAATGCAGCCTTTGACATAGATACCTCAAAAGTACATGATCGAGCATTATGCAATGATCATGAACAATGGGTGGTGCTTCTATACACCTTCTTGGAGATATTAGTGCCTTACATGATTTGAAGTTAAAAAGTAACTTCACTAAAAGTAGCAAATGGCACCAGTACCCCAGTTACTATAGTTGGTGGTATAAAGCTTTCGTCTAGGCTAAAGTTACCTGAGGTTCATTATGCTCTAGAGTTTCCCGTGAGTCTTTTATCAGTTAATCGCCTTTGCAGAGATATAAAGTATCGAATCATTTTCGATAAACATTATTGTTATTTTCAAGACAAAAGATCCAATGAGACTATTGGTGGACGAATAGAGAAATATGGGCTTTACTATCATGACACTCTATCCTTGTTTACAAGAGCAATTTCTATCTCAACAGACCGAATACTTGGGCATCGCTGCTTGGGCCATCCATCCTTTGGCAAGATGCACCTGAAGTATCCTAACCAACCTACCAATGCCAGTTTTGATTGTGAAGCTTGCCAACTGGGCAAGCATCGTCGAGCGTCCATCCCCCTATATACTGAAGGGATAAGCACATCTCCTTTTGGCCTTTACATTGTGATATCTAGGGACCTTCACGTGTCGCCAGTGCTAAAGGCCATCGATACTTCATTATATTTGTTGATGATTATAGTTGATCTACCTAGATCTTCCTTATGAAGGACCAATCAGAGATTCTTCATATTGTGAAACGTTTCTTCACAAAGGTACAAAATGTTTACCCTTCCTGTATACAAATATTTCGAAGCGATAATGCCTTAAAGTTCATGTAGAAAGAACTACAATCCTTCGTCAACAATGGTACCCTACATCAAACTTCTTGTGCATATCGCTCTCAGCAAAACGAAGTTGTTGAAAGGAAACAAAGACACAGACTTGATATTGCTTGAACACTTCTTGCCTCTATGCAAGTGTCCAAGCAATTCTAGGGAGATGCAATTTTCACAACCACATATCTTATACACCAGGTACCCTAATCGATTTGAATGGGGAGATTCCCTATCGATTTCTACACCCAGATTCCAATCATCCATTTTCTCTACCTTTATGAGTATTTTGATGCACCAGCTTTATGCATGCATTTGGCCAACGGTACAAATTCTCCCCACAAGTAGTAAAATGTGCTTTCATGGTATTCTTATGGACTCAAAAGGTATATCAATGCTATGATCTGATGAGTCGGTGATATATTGTCAAAGTAAATGCTACCTTCTTCGATAAGGTACCCTTCTTGTCTATAGAAGGGCCAAGTATTGACCTTGCTCCTAAAAAGGCACAAACTTATCACAGACGTGAGAAGCAACCACCTCCACCTCCACTACCTACAATCCTTGTCTCTTCCCCAAAGGATTGCTCTACCAGAATACCTCGACCAATCACCCAGGGAACACCAAATGATAGATCAATTACACTCAAGAAATGTACTTGATACTATACCATGCATCCTATGTCCCATTATGCTTCTACCACACATCTTGCACTAGTTCTCCCAAGCATTGATGAACACTACAGTTCCACATGATTACATTGAAGCTTCCTAAGATCCATGTTGGAAGGCAATCATGGATGAAGAAATGAAGGTGTTGATCTCTCGAGGTACCTAAGATCTCATGCCTTGCTCACCTAACAAATTTGGTGGGTTGTAAGTGGGTGTACAATGTGAAGTACCTTGTCAATGATACAGTTGACAAATTTAAGGCTAGACTTGTGGCGAAGGGATTCACTCAAATATATGGTATTGATTACTTTGAGACTTTCTTGCCTATAACCAATCTCATCTATCCAAGTTATCTTGTCTATTACTATCAACAAAAACTGGTCCATATTTCAATTGGATATCAAGAATGCATTTTTGTATGAAGATCTCGCAAAAGAAATATATATGCAGCAGCCACCAAGATATGAAATTCAGGGGAAGCATCTTGGCTAATTAAAGAAGGCCATATTTGACCTGATGCAAAGTCCCAGAGCATGGTTTGATTGGCTAAGCTCAGAGGTGTTGAAGATAAGCTTTAGCAGATCCTCATTGGACTACTCAGTGTTTATTAGACAAAATGCAGGTAGGTTGTCATCCCAGCAATATACGTTGATATAATTCTTACCAAGGACAATAATGATGCCATTGAGGAGACTAAAGCCTTCTTACACAGGATCTTCATTACTAAAGATCTTGGATAGTTAAGATATTTTCTGGAAATGGAGGCTGAGAGACAGAAAGATAGTCTTACATTGTCATAATAGAGCTGTTGAAGTACATTTTAGAAATTCTTCACAAGGTCAAACTTTTAGGTACCAACCCATCCATCATTCCTATTAAGTAGAAGAAGAAATAGGTAACAACCAATGATGATCCACCTTTCAAGGACGTTCACTAGTACAGAAGCACATTTGGCAAATGTCTATACTTGACGATCAATCAACCTAATATCAACTTTGCTATGAGCAGAGCCAATTGGCTCATGAACAAATCGTCTTACAACCACGAGCATAATGCTTGCCTCATTTTAAAGTATCTCAAGGGGACTCCTAGGAAGGCCTTTGTTACAAAAACAATGACTCTCCTGGCATAAGCTCATACTCTGATGTTAATTATGACGAAACAAATGGGATGTGTACTTGAATCCCATTTGTTTTGCTGCAAATTAGTGGACATGAAAGATTCCTAGAATTTAATTCCTATGCCGTGGAAGAAATTGTCAAGACTCGTTGCCCCTCATTTCCTACCTAGATGCATCTCTTCCCCTCCCAAGATGGAAACATCATCGATTCATGAGTTGAGTCTCCTCATTCTCCCCCAACACCCTCACCATACACTGCTTACCGTTGCACAGAACTACAAGTACATCGAGCACCCCCACCCTCAGTGCCCTCAATACGAGTCTCCTCCATTCTCCCCCAACACACCCAATGCCCCACCCTACAAGGCTCCAACCTTCATCCCCCCTTAGTTCTCTACCACTCTGCAGCAGCCAACGGTGCTCCCTCCCTTCAATCGTCAATGCCTGGTAGGCTCTCCCTTACAACCTTCTGTCTCTACCTAGGTCGTGACTTCCTCCTCTACACCCTTACAACCTTCCCCCCAACAGCCCACCACTCACTTCCCCTTGCACATGGCCACGCTACTACCACTCTCTTCCCTCCCTAACACATCCAGACGCAGCCCCTTTTCATCTCAAGATGTTCTTAAAATGTTTATGATTTTCCTTCTAGTTGCATATTTTATCAACATTGACTTGTCTACTATAAAGGTATTTTTCCTTATTTATATATTTTTCTTTTGAGAAATATGTCTTGAAATGTTTATAATATAATTCGTATATTTTTGAATTTTCTATTCCAAGTTTATTTTTAAGTATGATTTATCAAGTTTGCATTTATAACAAAACACTATACTTTAAAGGACTTATAAGCAAGCCTTTAAACAAACCCTAAACTAATTGAACCTAAATTAACATCATTTTAAACTTTGCACTTAAACCGACCGAACCAAATTGAACCTTCAATGAAAAAAATGAATTGAATCCAATCAAACCGAACCGAACCCATATTTTTTATTATTGAACCCGAACCTCAAAAAACTGTTATCGAACTAAATTGAATGAAATTCACTCAAGTTCGATTCTTTTACACCCCTATTTGGGGTTATTCTTGAATTTGAATGGGATACAAATGCCTTGATCGTGTTCATCAGTGTTGCTATGTATGGACATCACTTTCTTTGAGTCAGTTTCCTACTTATCTAGAGCAGGTTCACAGAATTCCATGCCGTCAGATGTCAATGCTTTGAATACATCGATGCACATAGAATTGATTGTAATGGGAAATTTTCCTATTTCTAGTTTCCCCAATATTTCTGCACTTGCAGTAGATGAAATTCATTGATCCAACATGAAGATCTGCCCCCACAACCAAATCTGGCATATCATGAAGTCCCTGTAGCAAACACAGACCGGGCAGAAAGAAAGCTTAGGAAGAAAGTAGTTCCTTTGCTATGGGTTTGCTGAAGAGCAAATGTGGAAGAAGATATGATCAAGTCAAGGATGAGAAAGACAAACCTCCTTATTACAAGACAAAGTATGAACCAAGGATGAAATTTCTTTCCATAAAGAAGGGAGGAAATGTAAGGCATTAATAATGGTGCTCGTGAAAAAGCCAAATAATGACTCTCTAGGTGACAAAAGTTAGGTTGATCATGTGTGATGCCAACAGCTTGATGAGACCCTCAATCAATCCGAATGTAATATTGAATACTTTTGTAGTAGGATTTTCATCATACGAAAATGCCTCAAAGCACATTATGGACTCTTTCCATTCGGAGTTTTCCATCTCCCTTGGAAGGTAGATTCAAACCACGTACATTTAACTTGGATTCAAGTTAAAAAGAAATCATCCTATGTGTTTACTGATTGAAGTGATGACACCTTAGTCATTAACAAGCAGGTAAATGTCTTTGATAACCTAGATCTTCCCATTGTGTTGAGAAAGATGCCCCATGATTCGACAAGGCATCCTGTTTCAAAGCATTGCTCCATGACATCTCTTGGATCATATCATTTAGGCAATTCTTTGTAGCTCTTTAGTTATGCCTACTTCCTACTCCACATAAGCAAGTCGTTTTAGATCCTATGTGCAAACAAGCTATGGTGGAGAAGATGCAAGCATTGACTTCACACAATAGTTGAGAACTAAGTGGCCTATCCTTAGGGCTAGTTTACGAAGGGGGATAGCTAACCCTGGTTAGCTTGGTGGCAATAAGGGATAACCCTTGTGTTGACTTGTAGGGGTATTTGGTGTTTTTCTTTATTCACAAGGATACTTGTGTATTTTAACCAATCCACTTTCTCTATAAAAGAAGGCTAGGATTTTCTGTTGAATGCAATGCAATTCTTTTACTTCAACATGGTATGAAAGCCACGGTCCTAGGACGATGTTCCAATATCCCACCACAAATCCACAAAAAATATGATCGAATCACTCTAGAGGGGGTGATTCTCATGGGGGATCTCATGGATCTCAATCTCAGCAACAATCGGATGGAGTTTTTCACCCAAACAGTGCTGCTGCAAGGGAGATCACAACTCCACAGCCACGCTAGTGCCCTTACCTTTCATGTGATAGATCTGATGGCCCATGCAGCTCGTGTGCGCGGTCTATGTCGCTAAAGGAGATCCTACTGGTCGGCGATGAGGCTGCTCTAGAGGTCGATGATGCCCGTGCTGGGTCACTGGAGGAGGCCTTGCCGGTTGACGATGCCCCTGCTGCGTCGTTGGAGGAGGCCCTGCCGGTCAGTGATGCCCCTGCAATTGCTGTGGGGTGCACTGCTGGTGGGGTAGCCATTCTAAACCCCCCCACCCCACCCCCATCGCTCCTGTGGAGACAATAGTTGAGGGATCTTGCTCGCCTTCAATATGGCCAGATGTTCTATTGCATGTGTTTGAGCTTATCTCGCACATAGCAAAGGTGGTGATGAGCCTTCTCTTGCCACCAATGAGGAAGATACATTATTTTAGCATGCTGAGACTTCTCCCATGCCAAAAAGTTAAGTTTGATGTGTCAGAAACATCAAACTCAAATGTAAAAGGACTAACATGAGCAGTCCAAAATGTTGAAAAGAGAAGAAAGGCATGCAGAAGTACTTGGGTGATAGATTCTGGAGCCTCCGTTCATCTTACTAGAGACAAAGACCGTATGAAGAACCCGATGGTCCTACGTAGACTACGGGAAGTGCGAGTGCCAAATGGAAAGACCTCCCCTGTAACTGTTATTGAGAGTATGGATGCTCCACCCAAGATGAAGATAGAGGAGGTATACTACGTGCCTGAGTTCCCTATGAATCTTTTATCTGTGAGCAAAATTTGCAAAGATCTGGGTTGTCGTGTCGTCTTTGACGAAAGGCATTGTTATTTCCAAGATCAAAACACAGGAGATATTATTGGCAGTGGCATAGAGAGAGATGGCTTGTGCTATTTAGACAAGCCTACATTGTTTGCAAGGGCACTGTCTATCTCTTGTGATCCTTTACTATGGCACCAAAGACTTGAGCATCCTTCTATGAAGAAGATGCACCAAATTGTATCCAGAGTTACCAGGATCGTTGGCGTTGGACTGTGAAGATTGCCAATTGAGGAAGCATCACAGGAGCAACTATCCTGACAGAGGTACTGGTGTTGGTTCTCCTTTTTCCCTAGTACATTATGATGTTTAGGGACCATCCAAAGTTGCCTTTCTGCTGACAGACACAAAATTTTGCAGCTATGGTTGATGACTGCAGCAGACTCACTTGGATTTTTCTAATGAAGGCTCGTAGTGAGATTCCCACTATTGTTCATCATCTTCTATCCAAGGTGCAAACTCAGTATAGCACTAATGTTAGGATTTTTTGCAATGACAATGCATTAGAGTTTATGCATGGTGACTTACAGGAGGCCTTCCATGCCAGGGGGATCATTCATCAGACATCTTATGCTTATACATCAAAGCAGAATGGGGTTGCACAACACAAGTTGCGTCATTTATTTTGTATTGCCAGGACCTTAATGACACATATAAGGGTGCCTAGGCAATTTTGGAATGATGCCATACTTTCAACAGCATATTTGGTTAATCGACAACCATCTTTCGTGCTTTGGGGTTGGATTCCATACCAGATCATAAATCCTAAATGCAGCAGAGCCTTTACTGTGCCACTACGAGTGTTTGGGTGTGTTTGTTTTTGTTTAGAACTATGGGATCCAAGATAAGTTTACTCCCCGTGCCACAAAGTGTCTTTCTTGGTAACTCCAAAACCTAGAAAGGCTATAGATGTTATGACCCTATTCGCAGGGTATATATGATTATTGCATATGCGACCTTCTTTAAGAAGATTCTTTACTTCTCAGAAGAATGATCATCCATCGAAGCTACCATAGAAGAGACACAGATATATACAAGAGAGCATAGCCACAGGACCCTACCTGTAACCAACCAGCTCAGCTTGTTATTACTTCAGACAGAGATGAGTCAGATAAGGAGGAGGAGATTATGTAGAGGAGGACTGACACCATCCTTCATCCTATATCTCGATACACTATCGTAGCTCATCTTTAGGGGGAGGCCAGACAGTTTGCCTCGACTATTTACACCGCAGTTCTTCCCAGAAATTTTGTCCAGACTCTTTATGATCCGAAATGGAAGGCAGCAATGGATAAGGAAATGCAGGCTCTTCAGAGCAAAGGTAGATGGGAGCTTGTGCCATATCCTAAGGATGCTACAGTGGTTGGTTGTGGATGGGTATATACCATCAAGTATCGGTCCGATGGGACAATGGAGAGGTATAAAGCCAGGCTCGTCGCCAAGGGTTTCACCCACACTTATGAGATGGATTACCTTAAGACTTTATCTCTTGTAGCACGTATTACATCCATTAGGATTATTCTGTCTCTAGCAATAATCAGGGAGTAACCACTACATCAACTTGATATAAAGAAAGCATTACTATATTGTGAGTTGGCAGAGAAGGTCAACATAAGACAACCACCAGGATATGACAGTTAGGGGGAGCTTATTTGCCACTTACACAAGACCATTTATGGCCTAAAACAGAGCCCACGTGCTTGGTTTGAGAGGCTCAATCTTGATATCAGAAAGCTGGGATTCCATAGATCCACTATCGACCATTCTATATTCATTAGACGAGCACAATCTGGTGGGATATGAAGAGTGGTTATTTTGGCAATCTACGTTAATGATATGATCTTGATAGGTGATGATACCAATGGGATTGCCGAGACAAAAGCATTTCTTCAGTCTACCTTTGTCACCAAGGACTTAATTGATCTTTGCTAGTTCCTGGGATAGAGGTTGTTCGTCAGGAGAGAGGCTTATCATTATCATAGCGGCAGTACACTTTACAGATTCTAGAGGAGACTGGACTTCTCGAGGCCAAACCGTCAGGAATACCGGTGGAGGCATCTACTACTCATAGCTCAGATGAAACAAATCCCCTATTTGAGGATGTTACCAAGTACCGTAGTACGGTTGGCCGGTTATTGTATCTGACCATTACGCGTCCAGATATTAGCTTTGCAGTTAGTCGTGCTAATTCGTTTATGCAGAGTCACAGGTACTGTTATGGGCATGATGTGTGTTTCATCTTGAGATATCTAACGGGCACTTCAGGTCGCGGCCTGTGTTAGAAAGTGAGTGGCATTCTAAATCTTGTGGCCTATTCCGATGCAGATTATGCAGGGTCAAGAGAGGACCGGAGACCTACATCTGGCTTTGTTGTTTATTTGGGAGGAGATCTGATTTCATGAAAGAGCAAGAAATAGAGTGTTGTTGCTCCTTCCAATGCAGAGGCTGAGTACAGATCTATGGCTCAGGCTGCATGTGAGATTGTGGATGATTGGCTTCCTATAAGATCTACGAGTAACGGTTGATACCCTGGTTTCACTTTATTGTGATAATAAGTCTGCCGAATATATTGTCTCTAATCCTATCTTCCATGAGAGGACAAAGCATATAGAGATGAATTGTCACTTTATACGAGATGTTGTCTTAGGAGGCAAGAAAAGTACCCCATATATTTCGTTAGAGTTACAAGTTGCTGACATTTTTACCAGGACCCTTAAAAGGAAACATCATGACTTCTTGAGCAGCAAGTTGAGGCTAATTGACATCGACGCTCCAACTTGTGGGGAGTGTTGAGTTGTAGGGGCATTTGGTGTTTTTTCTTTATTCACAGGGGTACTTACGTATTTTAAACAAGGCTATCAAAGGCGAGAGGTGCTAAAAGGCAAGAATGGTTCAAAACACAAGATGCACTAGGTGCTTGCTTAGGCGCTTGCCTGAGAAAAATGAGGCACTTATACACACACATAGTAACCAAAATATGGTATGCTATGATTACATATATATCAAGGTTTTAAATATCGATAAGTTAAAAAAGGGATATATCGGGGATCTATCACTAATATCGGTTAATTTCGGGGAAATCGCTCGAAAAGGCATAAAGTGTGTGTGTGTCACCCAGACCCCTTCCTACCCAACAACCTTTTTTTAAACCCAGTGTTTCCCTGCCCAGCAGCCCAACAACCTTTTTTAAAAACCCTGTGTTTCCCCGCCCAGCAGCCCCTTTTCTAGACCGAACCCCTTTTAAACCCAACCTTTCCTGCCCACCCAGCACCACCATCTCAGCGATGTTTCGATCATATCGTCCGATATATCGGCAATATATTACCAATATCCTAGAAAAACTATGCTTCAGGTGATATCGATACACCTAAACCTAGCGAAACCGATATATCGCCGATACATCCAACCTTGATATATATAATATACAAGATATATAAGTTATTAGACAAATAAACACAATGCACATATATATGCACATTGATACATATGATAAGTGTGTATATAGTGTCATATATTTACATATACACATATGTAAATGTACACATCATATATATATGATTTTATATTTATATGTTATACTTAAGCACATGTGTGTCTATGTACATATATATTTGTATACATAAGTTGACATGTACATACATACATACACAAGCAAAAAAAAAAAAAAAAAAAAAAAAAAAAAAATATATATATATATATATATATATATATATATAAGCAAATGTATATGTATATATCTATGCCCATGTGCACATACATATGCATAGGGGTGTCTTTAACGTAGAGAGAGTACTCAATAATTAGGTGAAATGAAATTAAAATCCTTAAAAGCATTTAAAAAATGAAAAATCAGCATACTTGATTTAGGCACTGGCCCAAGGCACCTAGCACCTTGGCTCAGGTGCTCACCTAGGTAGTGCCTTAGGCAAATCAGGCGAGGCAATCCTTGTCGAGGCGCTAGGGCCTCGCCTCAACCTGACACCTAGGCACACCTAAGCGAGTGCCTTGACAGCACTAATTTTACCCAGTCTTCTTTCTCTATAAAAGAAGGAAAAGGTTTTTCTGTTGAATGCAATGCAATTCTTTTACTTCAACACCTTGTTTGTGTTTACTTGAGAACGGGGGTTAACCCCTGTTTGTGCTTACTGAATGAGAGTTAAGAATGGAAATTATCTTGTGATGAGAAAGGGAAGTGTGAATGGGGATTAGTTGAAGGATAAGGTGGAAAAGACATGTTTGCCCTTAGGAAAAGGTTGAATGGAAAATTACTTATATCAACAACCTTAATTACGTTTGTACAATGCTTGAACATGCTTATTCAACCATAAATTCCTTATGAATGTTAATTAACCATTACTACGATTAGTTGTAAGTAATTACACATCGTTAAGTAGTTCATTTTGAGATGAAGCTTGAAACTTGCTAACAAACGTCCCCTTCTACAATTTTACTGCTTTAGATAATAGAATTCTCATTTTAATTTTTTAAAATATAATAAATAGGTCTAAATTTATGTCATGCGAGTTTTAGGTTAATAAAAAATGAGAAAAGAAGGATTGGTGGAGAGAGAGAGAACAAGAGGGATGCAAGAAGAGAGAGATGTGGAAGGGATGAGGGGAGAGCCAAAATTTGATGTCGAGATGCGGGAAGAGAGAGAGATGCAGAGAGAGGGCATCTTCGGAAAATTGACGTCGCAAGGGGGATGCAGGGAGGAGAGAGAACAAGTGTTAAAACGCAGGTTATCTCAACCCCTCTCCCAACATGGGTTGGGATAACCCAAGATAGCAAAGCCAACAAGGGTTGGGCTACCCCCCAAGGTAAACAGAGGATGACCCTTAAAAAGAGGGGTTATCCCCCTTTGTAAACTAGCCCCTAGATTCTATAACTATAGGTTCTAAGTGGATCTTCACAATAAAGTACCATCCAACTGGAGACAATGGTGCGATACAAGGTCTAGCTTGTGGCAAAAGGATTCCCTCAAACCTATAATTTTTTTTGATACTTTCTCTCCAATTGACAACTAGATGCCAAGAACATGCATTCTTGTATGAAGGACCGTAGAAGTGGTGTAAATGAAGCAACCGTTTTATTTTCAGCTTGGTATACCTCTAAATCATAGTTACTGGAGATAATGTTAAGGACATATGTGATTTGAAGAAATACCTGGCAATGAATTTTGTTATCAAGTACATAAGTCCACTTTACTACTTTCTTAGAATAGAGGTTGCATGTAGCAAGCAAGGTGTGGCGTTATACTAAAGAAAGTATGCCATAAATTTATTTTAGGAGACAAGCATACTAAGAGACAAGCTATGACATATATCTATGGAACCAAAGAAATGAAAACTCTGAACTTGGAAATGCTTGTTAGCATAAATGCATAATGAGGATGCTTTTTATACCTAAATATCACTCGAGCTGACATTTCCTTAATTGTTGGGAAGCAAGTTTTAAGCTTAGTCAAGTGCATTGGTATGCAGGTGATAATTGTATTTGAAATCCACTCATAGGATGGGATTATTGTTCAAAAAGAGTGTTGTTGATATTGTCGCATACAAAGATGCTAATTCTATAGTGTCATATGGATGAAAAGTTCACAACTAGATTTTGGATAAAAAGTCCAAAACTAGCTTTTACACCTATGTAACTAGCAACTTGGTAACCCAACAAAGCAAGAAAAAAGCTACAATCTCTAGGTCTAGTGCAAAATATGAGTATCAAGCCATGGACTAACTAGCAGTCAAGCTAATGTGGGTACATTCTGTTTTATCATACTTGCGTATTCCCATTGATTTTTCCATTGAGATATATGTGATAAGAAGGTAGTTGCTTATATTGCAAACATCTCATTGTTCCATGCGCAGATAAAACTTGTTGAGGTAGATTGCTATTATCCTAGAGACCTAATTCAATAGAGGCCTCTCTATACTAATGTTTCTTTTGAAGACTAATGAAATTTGCCTGATGAGATTTGATGGAATTGGTTATTATTTGAATTTGACTCGAGCCTCGAGTTATCTTCTTTATTTAGTGTATTTCTATCATGCACGCATGTCCTAATTAGACTCCTCTATAATATATGACTAGAAGTCACCCCAGGAATAGAATTAAGACACTCTATCATTTAATGAAGTTGTTCTAGAAACTTCTTAGGTAATTAACTAAATTATTATTTCACTTTTTAGGATATAGATACTATAGAGTTTCTATGTTGATCCTCCAAGCATTCACAAAGAGTCCTTTACCACAACCTCGCTCAACATGCACATTCTCCAAGTAATCATTGAAACTGCATTAAGCTCCTTCAAGTCCATATAAAAATGTGGATGCCTGAGCTCATATAAAAATGTGTAATGCGTGACAAGAGATAATATCCTAAATGATCTTGAGCCCTTTCATGACACCAATGATCTTGAACCTTATTACCTTTTAATTTAAATACTATATCATTAAAGAAGTGCAATTTGGTTTTTTTTTTTAATTATTAATTACTATGGCCATACTAAAAGCTACTACCAACTTAATATGACTCTTGATTGTCCTCTTTTAACATAAAGTTAAAGCTACTTGATATTGCCAGGAACAATTGTAATATTGCTTCATTCATGGATCATACGTTCAACCCCCAAGAAAGAACATTATAACTTGGATCGCGAGCCTAAATTGATAGGAAGAAAGGTACATCAAAAATGGCATAAGATTAGAGAAGGAATCAGAGATCAAAAGTGAAGTGAACATTAGATGGCATGCTTCGCTTGTGAATTGTAAATTATTAGGAAGAGCTTGATAGTTTTCTTTTCTCCATTTCTTCATGATTACATCACAGATTCATAAGTTTAAGATTTAATGCCCTATCTCAGCCGTATTTAAAAACCCTACTACCACACAAACACTTGGAAGAAAGAGTTTGATTTTTATTTGGTAAGAGGAGTATCGCCCAAGGTCAGTGATCCTCTGCTTTCATCAACAAGTCAATAAAAGAATTGCAACTCTTCACTGCAAATATAACCACTACTTCCTAAAAGAAAATGCCTCAAACATAACATTAGCAACATATTTCCTTTCAAAAATAAAAATAATAATAGCATATAGAAACAACCCCCTCTAAATATGACCCTGCTGCATTGAAATCACAAAGTCCACAAGATTGCTAAAAGGGATGCCTTGTCCATTCTTAATCTGAAAACGCCACTGTCAAAGATCTCCAAAACCCAGCCAATGAAGAATAATTTATCCAATTGATATTAGCACATTTCCAAACCAACATAACTAAGGGACATCCTATTGCACTATATCAAGTGTGAACTTCCTTATCAAGAAAAAGTGAGAAGACCAAGTCACTATTGATCAAGTGTGAACTTCCTACAGTACACCTTTGTCACTGTCCTTTCTCTTCTTAGCATCCATGCAAAAATCTTCACCTTCAAGGGAGCTATCATCTTCCAAATCAACTTGCAATTTCTAAGGGAATTACCATTACATTCCACATCTCCATTATGCAAGAATTTGTGCCATGATTTCGAAAGAAATCCTCATCCTCTCAAACCCACCCATTTATTTCCTCCCGTCTAGCCTAAAGACCACACAATTCCTACAAGAACAAAAATTCCTCCACCTGTCGCCTCAATAGGGTACCCAAAAGAAGTGGAACCCATGAGCCACCATCCATTCTCCTTTACCATACTATGCCCTCTTCCCCAAAGCATAGGCATCATCCATGACTATTTACAACAAATAAATTAATGTTCCAGATGGGTCAAGACCAGGCAATTGCAATTGTACACATATACAGCTAAGCCAATGTACTAAGCTTATATCAACAAAATAACATTATAAATCAGCATAAACAAGTTGCTAACTTTTATCTTGACATGCCATAGTATTTCATGATCACAAGGCATAGCCGCATGCATTGATTTTGACATACTTGAGTATTCATAATAAGATCCCGTTTGCGACAGGAGAAAGAAACGAAGAGAAAAGACCATCTTAGCAGTAAGGAAAAATCAATAAGAAAGCAACAAGAAACAAAATAATCCATCTAATAACTAGAACAAGAGAGGAACAATTAGCTACAATTCAACTGCTATTTTCATTACTTATACATAGCCCCACCATTATCAGCTGCCTCACTAGACTAGCATAAGCAGCCAAATTTTAGCAAAAACCAAACAATCAATAGATGGGATATCCAAAAAACATATAATTGGATATCATATAATTCTCTGAGATGATAAGCAAATGAGCACATAAAAGATAGATAAAAAATAATAAGAAAACTGTCCAAATCCTTTCAGGAGCTATCTTCCAGTATTTAATAAAAACTCCACTTTTGGTAACAGTAAGTTAAGTAAAGATGTAACTAGAATAGTCGAGATAAGTTATGGTAACAGTTTTTTTTGGAAGGTAAACAGGTGGCTGCTCTGGGAACAGCAGCCACCCACTTTATTAACAAAAACTCATATGATAACAAATATGCTTGCAAAATTTATAGTCTGGCTTAAATATCCATGAATGCTACTTGCATTCTTATCGTGAGGGAAATCACCTGGATCTACATCTTGGCATTCAGCTGATTCCTTTCCAAGGGATCTCTAACAAACCCTATTCTTAAAACATTCTGATAGTAATCCAAGGTGAATCAGATTGTACCAAACACTTATCTCCTTAAATGGAAGAAATCTTCCA
Source organism: Thalassia testudinum (assembly GCA_037157565.1). Taxonomy (NCBI): domain Eukaryota; kingdom Viridiplantae; phylum Streptophyta; class Magnoliopsida; order Alismatales; family Hydrocharitaceae; genus Thalassia; species Thalassia testudinum. The sequence goes on along the minus strand of JAZHRO010000022.1, from coordinate 61,867,816 downwards.
AACAATATCATAAAACTTTCATAGTTTTGGACAAAAAAAAATGTATATAAGTCTTATGCAATGAAAAAAAGGTTCTGCATGGAGTTATAAACGTAAAGTATTGTATTTCATCATTATATCCCATGCTCCTGTCCTTGAAAGAGAAACAAGTACAAAACTGGTATCAGAAGAAAAATACCCTCAATTTACAATTTAGAATAAAAGCACATCATGCAATGTACTGGTTCTATTAAATAAGTAACAAGTTTCAAGTAGTATAACAAAAAGAATCAAAATCCACCACTCTATAGTCCAGGATAAAAGAAGCACCACGTAATATCTCAACCATATACTTGCTCAAGACAAAAAAAAAAGTCATATTTGTATAGTAGGAGACACAAGTTCTAAACAATACAATGAAAAGAACTATTTCACGGATTTCATAGTTGAAAACAGAAAAAAAAAAGATCTAGTTAGATGCAAAACATGGCAAAGTTAGAGGATATCCTAAGCTTAAGATAATCAACTGGGAACATCCTTGAAATTTGTACTCCAACATAGGACAGAGAAAAAAAGAATCATCCACTTCTGACTGTCCCCGATGAGAAGAAATTGCTCCCACAAAAAGTACACTAAGAAGGCAGCAATGTTGCCAACAGAGATTTCTCCCTGGAAACCCTCAATTCAAGTATCCAATCGTGCAAATAGGGTGGAACAATGGGCCCAGCCCAGCCCAAACCCAAGAAAACCTATAAAATTTTTAATAAATTAAGGACCATGTTTATGGGCCCAGGGCTGGATCAGGCTGGGCCCGATTCATTCTTTGGGCTGGGTGTTCGGGTCAAGCCTAGAAAAGCCCGTTAAAGCTCAAAAAATCTATTATGATCTATTTCCATGGATTTTTAAATAAAACCTACCTAAGTCTACTAAAGTTAAATGTTTATTGTTATCTACATAAGGCCCAGTCAAACCCATTAAGACCCAGTTTACAGTTGAAATTAGATGGGTATAATCATAATAATTTCGAAATATAGTGATACTTCTATGATAACCTTACAACTTCATATATACTACTATGAATAAAATATACTACTATGAATGAGATATAACTCAATTAATCATGTTATCTTACAACTTTAAATTATATTCATTTAACAAATGAAACCTCGGAAGATAAAATTTGTCCTATGAAGCAACTTTCTTCTTTTAACCTACGAGAATTATTTCGCATTAAACAAACTCAACAAAAAATAGAAAAAAAAAATAAACATATCAAATTTTCAACTAAAATTATACATTATCTAAATAGTCACCACATCTCAACTATTTGCAATCCCTATTCAAAAATCGTGCTTTGAAACTTAACACGTACAAAATTACATGTCACAAAATAACGCCACAAAATTATATATAAACAGGCCCAACAGGCCTATTTGGATTTTTTCAAATTCGGATTCGGGTCAGGCTGGGCCTAAACGCAATTTTTTTAAAAATTTAAGGCCCGGGCCCAGCCCATATAATCTTTGGCAGCGTTTTAAATGTCGACGGCAAGCCGTAGGCAAGGCCATTTTTGGAAGGGGGCATGCCAACACGGATAAGGTATCGAAATGCATGGATACCAGTGGCATGCCGCTCATATCGTCGCAGATTTCGACACGCGTAGCTGAGCGAGAAAGCAGTTGCTGGTTGGCCGTGAGGCTTGCTGTTGTGCTTGGAATGGGCAAGAGTTCTAAGTTGTTTTGAAATGGTTGGGCACGAGGACTGCTGCTTTCCTTGAAATAGACGAGAGTTCTGCCCTGGAAAATAGGCGGGAGGTCTAGGTGTTTTGAAAGCAGGACACACGAACACACACAATTAGTATTTTTTGAAATTAATATCATTCTGACTATTTATGTGATTTTTTGTCAGTATATTATTGGCATGCCCTCGACATTTCCACAGCATGCCCTGGACATGCTCACGAAATACACACTTAGGATTTCATCGGCATGGAGTCGAAATCAGCATTTCGAACCTTGATCTTTGGGCTTGGGCCGGGTCGGGTTTTCTTGGGTCAAGTTCAAGCCGGGATCAGGCCAGCCTGACCCAATGCTCCACCCTATGTGCAGATACATACTTCCAACATCCAGAAACTCCACACTGCTGATCAAAGAAAAAGACAAAATGCTGCCCTAACCATCTCCTCATTATGATCCCCACAAACAAATCCAAACAAAATAATCCCCCCATGGCATCAAATCTCCATCGCATCCCAAATTCATTACTGATGCAGCCAAGAGTGCCATTCCCATCCACCCTATGTCCCAGGAACTAGATTAGTTTCAAAATAGGTCCTTTCCAACAGTTTTAGCTATAATAAATCCCATAAGGAAGCTCATAAACAAGGGACGAGGATGATCATTCCTCGCAATTCTCATTCAGGAAGACCCAAACTCTACACACTATGTAACCGAATCGGACATCAAGCCACGACATATATTCACCAGAATAGACACAAAAGGCTAACGCCAGCCATAAACTAATCCTCGTCGATACAGACATCGGATGTCTGTCTTATTCTGAATTCGTTCCAGAACAACACAATTACATGTGACCGAGCGCATACCAAAAGTCCAAAGATCGTTCTCTCATTCAGATCGCACCAAACTCGATGTTCACGAAAACCTAATAGTCCAGTGATCAGCTGCTAGAAAAATAATTATGAAACTAATGAGGAAAACCCTAGAGAGCACGAAATAGAAACCCTAAAAATGGGGAGAAGTGGGGGCTGACATCGCTGTGGGCCGGGGCCGCCGTCGGAGTCGAGGGAGTCGAATTCGCGGGAGGCGAAGCGGCGGTTTCGGTCGGCGGAGGACTCTTCGCGGAAGCCGCGGCCCTTCGTCTTGCGGGGGGCTTCGGCGCCACCGGTGATGGTCGACCGGAGCTTCGGGGGCTCCGTCTGCTGCTCATCCTCCTCCATCAGGTCATCCTCGTCGGGCTCGAAATCCACCGCCTCCGCCTCGTTCGCCGCCATTATCGCCCCTTCTCTCTTTCTTTCAGGGGCGCCGCTCGCTGTGGTGGGGGTTTCCAGGGTATGGAGTCTCTCTGCTCAAGCGAGAGGGTGTGCAAATCCAGCCGCATAAGTCGGCGGGGCGTGCACAGGCGATAAATTACGCGATTAGGAATTTAGGCGTGACCGAGTATACTTTTGTGCGAAGAAAAACAATGGTTGATCCATATCCCACTAAACATCCTCTCCTTTCTAAAATAAAAAATGTAAATATAAATATATTTTTATAATAAATCTATATCTTCTTTATAAAAAAAAAAAAATCAATTTACAAGTTTCAACCACCTCCTAATATTTGAAAGCTAACTAATACACACATTCTTATAAAAATAAGTGCATATCTTATAATTAAACATTATATAATTATCCATGATTTTTTATCCAATAATGAAAAATAGACGATAAGATCAAGAGAGTGAGGAATATGATATTGAGTAATATGTGAAATAAGAGATATAGAGCAAGATGTAGAAAAATCAATTTCCTAAAACAAATATCCCTCTTTTATCTGTACATTTTGCATGTATTTTATTAAAACATAATTCAAAATATCACTTTTGTGTCATTCATTTGCATCAATCTTACTTTAAAACATTGTAGTATTAAAAACGTGATATCTATGAGAATCTCAATTGTGTTTCACCTTTTCTTATGTCTTTTTTGTTTTATTACTTTATCTACCACATTAACATATTCTCTGCCAAATGACATTACAGCAATTCTAAATAAACATGTGTCTTTAGCTATTGTCTCCCCCTCCGCCACATTGAAAACCCTATAAACTCTCTCCAGCAACACTATTTTAGCTAGCCTTTAGGGTCTACTAGAACCTTCCTCCTCCTCCTCTGCCATTCACCATTCATTTTCTCTTGCTTACCTCCTCCTCAATCTCTTCTTCTTGGATACTCCTGTCCAGGCTCCCCACCTCCTTCCTTTAGATTGAGTAGTGGTGTTGCAACACCTTCCACCGCATCTTGGTCTCACCCTCTTCTTTGCACAATCTCCGTCTATGTCATGGTGGGTCTTATATTTTGGAGTTTCAAATTTATTTTCTTCCACCCAAATTGTAAATGCCTATCGTCATAGGAATAATTAAGATAATGTTGTTCTTACATTCCATTCAACTATCTTCCTCGAATTGAATGTCTCTCAATGTATTACACGTGGCAAAGCTCGTTCATAAAAGACTATCAATTATTGGCAACATTTTTTTTATTTGGGGTGTGGGGTAATCTGAAGGTAAACGATTCCCCTATGGTACTGCAAAAGTGTGGAAGTACATCATCTAAAATTCAATTCCAAACTTGCTTCGATGCCCAAAAATCAAATAATCAATAATCAAACGACTAGAAATCAGAATCACATGAGAATAAATTTTTTTTTCCCATTCCAAAGTCCTCACAAGTATAGCATTTATACCTTTGTGGTGGCATAAAACAACACACAAGTAGTACCTTCTCAAATAAGTTCTTGCAAAACCTTAAAGCCTTCTTCAAGGTAGGCGGATGAGACCCTCAATGTTGAGAACACATAACTCCCCATTTCTGAACCCTTTGAGTCAGCTTGGATTTCCCATACTTAAGCAAACAACCACCACTAGGATTGTAAAGGCATTATCCTTCACAAGCTAGTGGACCAGCAGGGTCGTTGGTCGACTGGCACTAAATAAGAGTATAGACAAGTCAAGTCCAACTCGAACCCAATCGGATACAACCCAATTAGGTTGGATTGGGTTCGAAATTTAACCAACTTAACTAAACACAGAACCAAATACAACTGATTTATAATTTTACACATACACATATATTTTATAATATATACAATATATACATATATATAATATATAAACAGTGTCGAACCACAACAAACCTCTCATCTCATCAACATCTCCTCACTCTTCCTTCCAAATTTTCCATCGCAACCCTCGTGATCTCACCAACCCCCCATATCTTTCACTTCTCAAATTCCCAATTGTAGCCCTCACCCACCAAGTTATAGTCTCATAGACCCCTCATCTCTCCCACCTCCATCAGCTCCAAGAGACACCCTCTCCTCTTATCAATTAGCACGACCACCTCCCTCCCGCCTAATGACTCTCCTACTGGTCACCACCATCAAGCTTCACCACATTTATAAATTTGTCATTTTGGACGGTGTTAAGGAATGCACTCACATATTATTTGATTTTTGTTAATTAGATACGCCTTTATTTTTTTGTTACTTTCAAATCATATCTTTATTTTTTTGTTTAAAGTTTTTTTTACATATTTTATTAATTTTTTTGATGTGATGGAAGTTATTTACGAATTTAAAAGTTTTGGTGATTAACTATAAAAAGCATATGAAGTATGATAAAGATAAACATAAGCTTTGATTAGTTAATAGCTTTCTTAATCCGATCCAACTTAACTTAATTTTACGGGTGTTACGACCCGGTTCCTGAATCCCTACAGGACACGAGACCGGACTAACTCGCTAATCCCAAGACCCAGTGGTCCAATGAGAAAGTAACAAAAAAGTAGTAAAATAAACCACATTCACCATGCAAATAACCAACAGTAACAAAAGTACAGTAGTAAAGAAGTAACTACTAGAGTACATACCACCATAACAGTAGAGAATTTAAACAGGTACAGAAATATAAAGTTACAACAAAAGAATACAGGAGTGTAACAAAATACTCACTACAGCAAAACGGTACAACAAAGAAAAGTACAACTACTGGACTCTACCAGGTCTAGCACCTTCCGCAGTCGTAGGTTCTGGCTGCTCAACACCTGGACCTAAAAAAGGTTGTGAGTACGATACGTCAATAGAACGCTGAGTAGAGTGGCAACCAGCTAACTAAAAACAGTAAAGGTGGACAGGTAGCTGTTGTTTCAATTTCTTTCTTTATTTAACTAATTATTCTTTCTTTCTTCACTTGGTCTATTTAACAGGTCTTTTTCTTGATCTCGAATGTTTCTCGTGGGAACGATCTTGATTGCAGTCTTTTCTGAAGAGTAGAAGTAGCACGTGGTGTTCTCCTGGTCGGAAGAGTCCCCCGTTGTGGTCTAGTTGGTGCCAGAACACCACGATCTTTTGTTTTGATGATAAAAAAACACGTGTCATTTAACATTTGCACTTGAAGTCTTAGATTTCAGGTCAACTGCAAATTGAGACGTGATTAGACGGAGTTCGAGCTCGCATCCAGGATGGATTGGAGGAGCTTGATGGAGAACAGAGGAGATTCGCGAGGAGCGATAAATTGAAGATGGAAGGACTAGAAGAATAAGATAGAATTATGTTTATTTCTTTCACGTACTTTTATCTTTAGTTCCTTGCTCTTTTGTTCCTTAAAACATAATGTTAAAGAGCTTCAAAGTATCCTGACAGTAGTCCTATAAACACTTGCACAACTCTATGATACTTAGGTTTTCCATAGAGAACTTAGAAAACCGACATCGAGTTCAAACAACCTTTTCAGACGTCTCATCTAAAAATCAGACGCCTGATAATGAGTTTTAAGACGTCTGAATGTTGACTCAGACGTCCAATAACATTTAGGTTGGACTTATTTAGTTGTCAGATGAAATCAAACGTCTTAAAAGACGTCTGATGATTTTACCAGACGTCCAATTAGTGGACCATTGGCTGGCTTAACAAACATTGAAGGATATGACCGTTAGAGCCTTGTTAGACGCCTTAAGCGTTTCCAGACGTCTGATACATGACCGTTTTGCCTCTGCTGACCCGAAAATCTATTCTCTGAGATTTTCTAGCCGTTGCACTCTCTTGGAAATCCATTCCCGCAGAAAAGTAGGTTTCCAGACATCCAGTATGCCGTCTGATGGACTTGCACCAGAACCCTATTTTGATCTGATTCAAGTCAGGAAGAAACCCACCTAAAATCAGACGTCCGACTTTGTTCCCAGACGTCTTAAACTGGTTCTCCAAACGTCTGATGCCAGGATTAGACATCTGATAACCCTGTCAGTGCAAAGATTGATCCTGAGTTCGGCCTGCTTCTCTTGGGCTTTACACCCAACGGTTACGGAAGCTTTAAAAAGCCTTCTAAAGCCTTCTTAAGGCCTCTATAAATAGAGAAGAACCTATTGCACACCCACATACACCTAGGCACACCAAGAACAAACATTTCCACTCTTTTGTGTCCAAGCTCAAGTTCTTCATCTAGAGAACATCAAGCTTTTACACACCTACTCTCCCGCCGTAGTTCACGAGAGCAACGTTGCGCCGTCGCGTGGCTCACGCACCCGCGTCATCGATTCGACGCCCTTCCATCAAAGGGGAGTTTCCTAATTCCTACAGAAGCTAGGTTTAAATATTTGTTAGCTCTATAGGATTGTTGTTATTTATCTTTGTTACTTTGGTTGGGTATTCGCTTTGCGAATTCCGGTCTCCTTCGTGAGACAAAATCCTTCTTGTAAAGAGAAGGGGTTTAAGGTACGCTCCCTCGTATAAAGTAGCGTGGTTGTAATTGAGGTTGAAATCACACTCGTTTAAGTGATTCGTTTAGTGGATTTGATCAACTTGGTTGATCGGAGAATCCTAATTCGAGAGGGTTAGGTGGTGGTTTTCACCCGATTTGGGTTTCCAATTAAAAATAATTGTGTACATTGTGTGATTAATTTTTTTTTTTTGAGATTATTTATATTATATTCCGCAATTTATTACGTCACCCCCTCCTATAAGGGGAAACAATAAGTCCTACACTCAGTCAACAACCCCAAGGTCGTTGACAGACGTAACGGTGACTACAGCACGCGTGATAAACGCACGGGTAGCTACCCCCGTACTGGCACGCGGTCAGTCGTTTCCACTAACGGGTGCGTCCAAAGCACAGCACGGAACCAGTATAGGGCATAGCCCTTTTAGTAACAAGGGTCTAGCCCCTCCACAGTAAACAAACAAGGGTCTCGCCCCTCCACAGTCTGCGCACCCTCGCCTGGCTACCCTGGTTTGCCCAGTGGTCCTAACAAGTTGGCGTAGGACGGCTACCTGAACCCCGGGCCCGGTGGGGCGACTAGCTCTCTCCCTACACTAGTAGCTCTTCTCGATACTGTGTACGCGAGGGCCAAAAAGTCGCTACAAAGTGGCCAGTCCTAACCCCGGGTCCCAGCCCTAAGGCGGCTAGCTCCGCTCTGTACTAAACAGGGGGACAGTTGCTCTCCTTGGTACTTCGTACTTAAGGGCCAGCTCACTTCCCCATTCACCTTTCCAGTGGCAGCTATTATCTAGTTACGGGCAATTATTATTATTCTACCTACTCATCCAAGACTGTAATTCAGGCATTCAACACAACCGTTCCAGCGTTTCTAGTCCTAGGATTCAAGCCATACCCTAGGATCTAGTATTTAATCTAGTGTTTCTGGTCCTACGATTCATGTCATACCCTACGATCTATCATTTATTCCAGATATGCATTTATGTTTGTAATTAACTAAAGGAAGACACTCTACCCGAAAAATCGAGAGTAATGCGGCCTCGATCGGCAGGTCCGCGTGCCTCTGCAACCCCCAAATCTGCAACGGAACGAGCCCTAATACAAGGATCAACCACAAGGAACCACTCATAATAGGATAAAAGTATTTCAAACAAGTAGAGGAACTTATACGGAGGAGAACAGAATCTTAAACGCAGAAAAAGGACCTTAAACGGACCCTAAACGGGTCAAAAACGACAATTCTTACTCAAATCAGACATCTGGAACATCTTTCAGACGTCTTAAAAGGAGTCCAGATCCATACCTCACTCTACACTGCTCCTCAGACGTCTAGGGATCATGTTGAACCGTCTGGACCTAGTTTCAGACGTTCGACCACCTCTCCAGACGTCTGGAGGCGCTCTCTGCTGTCTGGTGACTCAACCAGACATCTGAACCGCGAGGGAGGGCGTGTCCCGCGCCTTCCTGAAGCGAATTTTGCACGCGCACGCAAAATCTATTTAGCACGGCACGCAATAGAGCCTCGGCGGAACGACCTACATGGGTGTATTCGCAAAGGGAAGCATAGGACGCAGTACATACCTCTCAGCCGTCTGGAGCTTCCTCCAGACGTCGTCCACGTTGTTTGGATGTAGGTCCAAACGTCTGATTCTGGGAAAAATCCCAAAACCAGAACCTCCTTCGTCTTCTTCCTACTGCGTGCGACCACGCCGCGCAGCCGCTCGTTCGCCGCTCTAGCTGCGGCGGCGTCGGGGGAAACCTCCCCGGCACACCCCTCCACCTCGCGCACGCTCCACCGGCCTCGAGTTGCTCTGGCGAGCTCTCTCACGGCTTGCGCGCTCTCCTCTCTTCCCTCTTGCCGCTCCTCTCCTTTCCGCCGCTGCTCTCGGCTGTAGCTGCTGCTCTCACTCTTGCGCTAGAGGAATGTTACGAGCAGGGCAACAGACGTAGTTTAAGGCATCTGGGAACTGGCCCAGACGTCTGGAACCCTTCCCAGACGTCTGGTATTAAATTTCTTGGGCGTACAGGTTCGCGTCTGCGCGCCTGCAAGCGCAGACTGAACCGTCGCCTTCGTTCTTCTCTTTCTCTCCCTGCAGACGCCGTTTTTCCTCCTCTCTCCCCGCGGCTGCCTTATAAAGACTCTTCCCCTCTCCCTCACCCTCACTCCACCGCCTTCTTCTTCTCCTTGTCTGCGAGAGAGCGCGCGGGTGAGAGCGGCCGTAGCGACTGCTGCGGGTGTGTGGGGAGGAGCCGTTGCGAGGGGAAGAAGGAGCTCGACCGCGAGCGTGTGAGCTTGCTAGGGCAGCTAGAGCTGGCCGGCGGGAGAGCAACGAGCGTGGGGTGTCGCGGAGGAGCTGCTGCAGCTCGGGCAGCAGGCGGACACGGCACGGCTGTGCGTTGTTGGCGGAGAGCGAGAAGGGTTCTGATTATGGGAAAATTTCCCAGAATCAGACGTCTGGACTTATGTCCAGATGATGCATAACATGTCGGGAGGAAGGACCAGACGTCTGACAGGTACAATAATTGTCATCTTCTCCTTTTATGCATGTACGGCTATGTAGCCGTCCGCCGCGTTCTTCTGCACCCTCTTCGTGATGAGAGCGAGTGTGTGTGTATGCAGGAATCGTTCGGGTGGGCGGTAGGGCTCGCCATCCCACACTAATCAGACGTCTGGACATAGTACCTGACGACGGAGAGGACCTCTAGACGTCCGGGGTGACAATCGGACGTCTGGAAACAAAGTCCAGATGATCCAGCGGGCTTCCAGACGTCTGAAGGATTGCGTAGACCAAGGTATGGCATGATCGACCTTTTAGACATCTGGAAGAAGTTCCAGACGTCTGATTTTGGGTAGATTCGTCGTTTTTGACCCGTTTAGGATCCGTTCGGAGTCCGTTTTATGCGTTTCAAGTTTCATTCTTCCCAGATTTATTTCCTCTACTTGTTTATAGTAATTGTATACTGTTCTGAGTAGCTCCTTGTCTTTGATCCTTGTATTAGGACCTCGTTCAGTTGCGGCTCTGGAGGTTGCGAAGGCGCGCGGGATTGCCGACCATGCCTCCAATACTTTCGATTTTGTGGGTAGAGTGACCTTTAATTTAATTATAAAAAATTATACATTTATGAAACAATTAATAGAGTCTAGGGCATTGCATGAACCTTAGGGCTGAAGAATTAGATTGAATGATATATTATAGGGTATTACATGAATCCTAGGACTGGAAAACTTGATCGAATGATAGATCCTAGGATATGGCATGCATCATAGGACTGGAAAACTAGTTGAATATATACATTGCAGTCTTGGAAAAGTTGAAAGGAAACGATAACTGCCTGTAAATTGGTTAACAGCTGCCTGTTATGAATGGATAAATACAGTTGAGAACATGAATTGTATGGATATAAAGTTGGAATGGTGAAACCTAAATTGGATGAGTTAAAAGAGCATGAACCTTACGGGGAATTATGAGTAAAACTCCTGGAAAGTGAATGGAATAGAATTGGGGAAGTGAGCTGGCCCTTGAGTACGGAGTACCAAGGAGAGCCACTGTCCCCCTGTTTAGTGCAGAGCAGAGCTAGCCGCCCCAAGGGACTCGGGGTTAGGTCTGGCCACTTTGTACCGACTTTTGGTCCTCGTGTACACAGTACCGAGGATAGCTACTAGTGTAAGGAGTGCACTAGCTACCCCACGGGCACCAGGGTTCTGCTAGCCCTCTTACACCGACTTGTTAGGCCTACTGTGCAAACCAGGGTAGTCAGGCGAGGGTGCGCGGACTGTGGAGGGGCAAGACCCCTGTTTGGCTACTGTGGATGGGCTGGACCCCTGTTACTGAGAGGGCTCTGCCCTATACTGGTTCCGTTCTATGCTTTGGGCGCACCCGTTAACGGAAACGACTGACTGCGTGCCAGTGCAGGGTAGCTACCCATGCGTTTATTGCGCGTGCCGTAGTCACCGTTACGTTTGTTTGCGCCCTTGGGGTGGTTGATTGAGGGTAGGACCACCACGGGGGACTCTCCCGACCAAGAGAGCATCATGTGTTACTTCTACTTTTTGGAAAAGACTGCAATCAAGATCGTTCCCACGAGGAACATTCAAGATCAAGAGAAGGATCTGAGAAATAAATTAATAGTGAATAAATGGATAAATATAAAGAAAGAAAGTAAAAGTATAACAGCTATTGTCCACTCTACTGCTTTTTCTAGCTTTTAGTTGCCACTCTACTCAGCGTTTCGCTGACGTGTCACCCTTGTTACTTTTCAGGACCAGGTGTTGAGCAGCCAGAGTCGACAACTGCAGAGGGCGCTGGGCCTAGTAGAGCCCAGTAGTGTCACTTGTAGTGCCCACTGTACTTTTTTGCTGTTGTTGTTAGTTGTTTTGTTACCCCCTGTACTCTCTTTTTTGTAGGCTTCATGTTTATGTATATGTTTATTTCTCTACTGTTGTGGTGGTGTATACTGTAGTATTTCTTTTCTCTACTGCTGTATTTTGTTACTGTTAATTATATACATGTTGAATGTGGTTTATTTTACTGTTCTTTTGGTTACTTTCTCGTTGGATGGCTGGGTCTTGGGGTCAGTCGAGTCGGTCCGATTCTCGTGTCTCGTAGGATTCGGGAATCGGGTCGTTACAAGTAAGGAGAAGACGGATGGATGTGGGGTGGCGTGAGGGAGAGGAGGGGATATATGTAAGCGTGTGGGGAAAGGCTCTGCAAGTTGGCGGGGAAGAAGAAAGAGAAGAAAGCGGCTGGGCTCAGTCTGCGCGCGGCACACGTGCAGACTCACGGTCGTACGCACACAAAAATTGATTTCCAGATGTCTGGCCCAAGTTCCAGACGTCTGAAAGGGCTTTGGTGGTGCAGGTCTTAACAATGGGTTAGATTGAGTTGGGTTCAGTAGTGTAACGGGTTAAAAAATTGTAATTTTTCTCTCATTTGGTGCTACTCTACTCGACGTTTGTTAATGTAGTCTATAAATTTTTGTCAAATTCTACGATTATAGCAATTTATGTGCCGATTTGTCTAAGGAAAATATCATTGTTGTAGTAGTCGTCATCACATTTTTTAGTTTTCAGTACTTTCATTTAATTTTTGTTTAGTATTTTTCCTTTCGGTTTCTTTGGTTACTTAATCTTATTATTGATGGTTATGATTGTTACAGTGAGGCCTTCGATTCAATTTCTTTTTCTTATTTCTTATGTATATGTGTGTGTGATGTGAGGTGTTGTAAATGAATTTTATTATTTTATATTTATACGTTAGATGATCGATTTTATACATAATTGACCAATGGGTTTAAATTTCTATTAAGGTGAAGCTCAAGTCATAATAATCATAAACATATTTTACATTTATTTTTATCTTACGATTTTTTTTAGATGTTTAGACATAATTTTCTATTCTATCAAAGTTATTATTTTTAATTAAGGTCATGGATTAGGTTGGGTATCCACTTAGTTGGACAATATTTGCGTTGCAATTTTGAACTTTCGCATAATTAGATGTGGGTTAAGTTTGACTTGTCCATACGCTCAAGTACTTGGGTATCAAATTTTTAAATTTAAATCTGTTTCAACCTTATTTATTTTTTATTTATATATTAAAACTAACTAACTATAATATTTGTTTGGAAGTAATTCTTTATTTATCAATATCAATTTATTTTGATATCATTTAAGCAAGTATGCTAAATACCAATAAATTTATAAGTAGGTAGCTATTTTATGGTTAGTTTATTACACTCCATGAGTTATTGGGCTCGCTGAGACTTTTGAAGTGAAGTCCAACTAAATAACAATTGACCAAACCATGATCTAACAATAAATAAGACCTATTAGGTTTAGACATTGTTACCCATGGGCAAAACAAGTTTTTATAGGTAACTAAATAAATCAACCTAATTTAATTCAATATCAAGCTTGATTTTAATTACATAGTCATCTCAAAGATCACACGAGTGAGCACTAATACTTTTAACATTTGGTTCAGTTCTTTTCGTTGATTCTAACAATATATAGTATCCATTACATGAGTTTTGGGTCATGGAGTTAAGTAGGTTAGTGAATGGGGGTTAGTTGTTTAAAAATGAGGTTAAGCAGGTAGGTAAATTAATCTTAAGTAATCTAAATTAGGTCTAATCAAAGTGATAATGAATTAGATAATTATATCATAGATTTACAAATTATAGTTGCAATCCTCTACGAGGGATAAGAGGAAAATCTTACGCATTGAAATTCACACAAATAAAATCCAGTGTTCGTTTGGGTACATCCAGATAGTGACAGGCACGCTTGATGACCCAGATAGTGACAGGCACACTTGATGATTTAGACGACAAAGAAGGTCACATTTAAGTCACATCTTGCTTTACCAAGGAGGAGTTGATGCGGAAATTACATCTTTCTTAGGTTATCAAGAGAGAGGGAGAGACGCTACGGTCGGAAAAATCCAACCTCATTGGCAGCCACACGCTGCACCACGATATCCAATATATCCAATGCATTAAAAACACAGAGCTGATACGTTACCTTATCTGCCCCCCTTACTTACCATCTTCCGTGGACATTCCGTGCCGAAAAAGGTATGTTCTCCGCCATCAATGCCCCGGTCCCACCTTAGTCCTAACACCGTAATTCCCTCCCAACTTCGTGCCCATTCCACCCCCTTCTTTTCTGACAAAACCAAAGAACAACGTCAACAAATCCCCCAATTCCCCTCCATTGCTTCACCCCCGCGAGGCGGACCCCCTCCTCCTGCTCCTCCTCCCCCGCCGCCGCGATGACGAGGCGGTGCTCGCACTGCAGCAACAACGGGCACAACTCCCGCACGTGCCCGACGCGCGCGGGCGGCGGCGGGGTGAGGCTCTTCGGGGTGAGGATCTCCGAGGGCGGCGGTGGCGGTGGGCCCGGGGCCGGCGCCATGAAGAAGAGCGCCAGCATGGGAAGCCTCTCGCAGTACGCGAGCCTCGCTCCTTCAGCCTCGCGCGACCGCAACGGCTCCCCGGCGTCGTCCGATCTCGCCGCGGACCACGCGGAAGGCGACGCCGCGGGGTATGCCTCCGACGACCCCAACCACGCCTCCTGCTCCTCCAACCGCCGTGGGGAGAGGAAGAAAGGTGCGTCTCCCATTTCGTCCGATCCGTCGCATGTTAGAAGAAGAAGAGAACATTCTAGACAATCTCGTCGTTTTCGCGATTGGTTTTTCCCCCCTTCCAGAGGTCGAATTCTGTGGTTAGGGAATATTTTCAGACCGATCAGTGTGAGGGAGTGACTGCAACTCCAGAGTATCTGAGGTCATCGTATCGTTCCGCGCCCCGCACAGGTGTACCGTGTGGGATTCGGTCCGGTGGGAATTGCTGGTGTTTTTTCGTTTGATGTGGTTGTGGTTATCTTCGTTTCTGGGGATTTGTGTGCCATTTGGTTTGTGTTTTTCTGTTTTGACAACGACGTGGGAAACAATGTGGATCGCTAACTGGGGGTGAGCTCTAATCTGACTTTGATGGATATGTGTAGGGATGGGTTCAAAATCGGCGTTTTCATAGTGAGGGCAGTCTATGCGTTGGGAAATTGGGATGTTTGAGGTTTACTTACTTTGGAGTGAGGTGACGTTATGATAAATGGGCGATATGCTTGCCAGGTTCGTGGCCTTTGCCAAATATGCGAATGGTGGTTTGACCGTAAATTTCGTGTATCAGCGTTATTGACCCTTTCCTTTCAGGGTCAAGCAATTCATCCTGGTGTGTGGAAAAGGATAATCTCTAGATGATTTATTCAAGGATCCAGTTTGCCCAGAGGTGGTTTTTCTGACAAAATGAGTCACCTTGTCATTGAGATCTTTTTTTTCCCGTCCATGCAACATTAAAATGGTGCTGCTTGCAAGTCTAGATAAGCAGTGATTGCGGTGTTTTTGCCCTATGGAATAAAGACGAAAGTGGAACTACAAATTTTTTGAATGTATTACTTTTATCCATTGCCCTTCTATCCATTCATAATCACGTTCGGGTGTTGCTTGTTATCTTGATAAGAATTGAGAGAATTAATTGAATTAGTATTTGTGTTTTCATAAATATTATGTATCCATCAATGCTTGGTTTGCTTGTTCTGACCTCAAATAGAGGATTCATATCTTGTTGTCCCTTACCTAAATAACATGTAGACGGGAGTGAAACAATCACCTGAGGGCTCAAGTTGGCTCTCAAGGCGACTGGGTTGCCAGAATTGGCAAGGACCACTGAACAAATCATCCAATTGTCAAGCCCAAATTGAGCAATGCAGAATTTATAAGATAAAGTTACAAGCTTAACTACAATAAGTGCACTAGGGTATTCCTAGGTTCCTTTTTTTTTTTTCCAAAAAACCACGTGGTATCGGTACATATGTAGTGAATGAGTCAAATGTGCACAGCAGTCATTGCTATATTCACAAATTTATGTGTGCATTTGTTCCATCCTTAAGTGGAAAAGTGAAATTGAATAATTCTATGTCATGAGTAATGCGAGATCTTTCGAAAACTTCTTTTCTATTTTGTGGATGTGGTTGCATAGTTTCCGTCATGTTTTTTGGAAGGGAAATTTACTTCAATTTATCTAAACAGATTGTTCTTTTCTGGAAAAAGGGAACTAATACCACATAACCGTACCTGTAAAAAAAGAATCACCTAATTTTGAACACTTGAAGCTTGTCACATAAAGCTGAATCTTGACGTCCCGTTCCTCTATGTACCAGACTAATCTTGATGGCCATAACATTTGCTTTGGCCCACCCTATCTGTAGAAGTAGCAGTAAATTTGTTACTGACATGGAGGTGCCTGAAGGGTGTTAATGACTATTTAATAAAATGGGCATCAAGAATTTTTTTTTCTTAGCACATTTGTTCCTAGTATTTTGGTTAGCCTATAATGATCAAAATCATAATAGAATGACTCTTAAATCCTAGGGATAACTTTTTTGGCATTTTTCCCTTGGATTTCGTTATCTTGTTTGCCATTTGATTGGTAATTAAAGCATCTTTTTTTTTTTTTGTTGTTGAGGGGGATCATGGAAATCATTTTGGTTGTGATATTTTGAAAATTTTCACATTTAGGACTGGATTTATGAACTGTTGATGTGTAGGAAAGTTTTTGTAAGGATCTACCTCATAATATGGTGGGAACTTACATTGTTTATTAGGTGAACCTCAATGAAATAACCTAAACAGGTTACAAAGACATCTTGCTAAAGAGTTTCTTTAATCGTAATCCACTTACGTAATGGGAGTAACTCTTGGGAGGACTTAATTGTTATATGCAAAAGAAATAATGTCAAAAGTAGTTTTTGTGATAAAATAGTTAGATAGAAGCTTGATGCTTTAGTTGTTTGATGTATTCTTAAATTTTTATCCTCGCATTCCATTCTCATATATATATATATATATGCGCAATACGTGGAGCGTGGAGGCTTCTAGGCGTGGGAAAATAGTCCCACGTGGGGGCTACGTGCACGAAAATCAGGAAGAGGTGCTTGGCGGTCGACAACCCTATGTGGTTGGCGCAGGAGGCTGGCTACCTCATTGATGGTGGTCAGATATGATGGTGGAAGAACAGAGAGGGAGAGTAGTTTCCTAGAATAGGAAATATTATTACGACTCTAAGAGATTACAAAGAGGGAATACTCTATTTTATATAGAATATATATCTCTATTATTGAAAACCAAAGATCTTATCTCATAAAGAAAGATCTTATCTCTCTAATTAAATCAAACCACAAATACTTTTCCTAAAGCACATTTACTAAAAATAGAAAACTTGACTCTTAAGCAAAAGACTCCAACTTAAATTCTAGAATCCATGACCAATTGCCCTATTGGACTTCTCAGACGCTGCCACTTGGATAGTCCATGTGGCCTTCTTCCTAACGTTCTGACATATATATATCTTATGTGCACAATGCTTACAAATTCCTTAACAAGTACTCCATTTCATCCATTGGATCATACTTTCGCTTAATAATACCACCATACGTTTTAATTTAATGGTTTTCGAAACCACCATGACATATGTGGAACTTCACCAATTAGTATCATCACATTCAATTATGTCATTTCTAAGTTTGGAAATTCTAATTTATCTCCTTTTAGCATTTTGAATTTTTATTGTTTCGTTTGTTAGTCATTACTTGTTTTCATTTTTCCATAGTAGCAAATTCTTCTACTTCTTTAAAGATATGATTCTTACGTAATATGATTTTATTCTTGATTGATACATGATTACCGACAAATTTTTCTTTGGTTTATTATTTGTATTATAATTTCATAATCGAAGTGTAAGCCACATTTTTGTATTACAAATTTGTATGCAATAAACTTTTGTATTACAAGTTTCATAACCAAAGTATACAGCACATTTTTGTATTATAAGTGCCCATGTAATGCAATTTTGTATTACAATTTTTGTAATTAAAATATAAAGTTCAATTTGTATTACAAGTGTGCATACAACCCAATTTTGTATTATAATTTTCACAACCGAAGTGTACAATGTGTTTTTATATTACAAGTGTGCATGAAAAATAATTTTGTATTACATTTTTCATAAATGAAGTGTACAACGAAGTTTTTTATTACAAGTATGCATGCAACACAATTTTGTATTACATTTTTTGTAACTGAAGTGTAAAACATGTTTTTGTATTGCAAGTGTCCAAAGAATGTAATTTTGTATTACAATTTTTAAGTGTACAAGCTAATCTGTATTACAAGTGTGTGAGCGCTCAAATTGTGTACTACAATTTTCATAACCAAAATGTAAAACATAATTTTATATTAGAAATGTGCATGTAACGTAATTTTATATTTCAATTTTAGAACCGAAGTGGACAACATAATTTTATATTATAAGTATACTTGCAATGCAAATTTGTATTACAATTTCATGTTTTCTTACTTGTTACAACACACATGTATCTATTATAAAATGCATGTTTAGTTATTACAAGTGCATATTTAGCTTGTTGCAACACATTAGTTTTGTAATTATAAGATTTTATAATAAAACATACCTTAAGTCTACCCATCCCTACAATTAGCACTTTTGTAATATGATTATCCTAATATTGTTATTACTAAAATCCTCGTGTGTGTGTGTGTGTGTGTGTGTGTGTGTGTGTATATATATATATATATATATATATATATATATTCAAGGACCTATGCTTTTATTATGACATGTCTTCAGATATTTCATTTTTTTGTTTGATTTTATATAAAAAGTTTTCGTGATTGATTTGTTTTGTGCCGCTAATATATGGAAAATTAATAACCTTCTCAGAATCACATCACCTAAAATGAGTGGTTTTTATTTGATCTTTATGATCTAAATCCTATGATTGTTATTGTGTGCTCATTTGGCCTTTTATGAGTACTATGTGCAAAGGATACGCCTCCTATATACACGCATATACATACATACTTTCATTAACTATTGATTCCAGTTTTAGTTTTTGCTTGTAGAAAAGATAGTCTCTTAAGAGCTTAAAAATGAAATGTGATTAAATATTGGTTAATGATTGGGATGAACACCATTTCATGGTAGCATTTCATCTTAAGAAGTTAAAAACAAAATGAAGTTAAGGTAGTGTCCACTTGGTTACAAGTTGTATTTTTTGCATGTGATGAACCCTAGCTGGTCTATTTCCATTTTTTTTTCTCCGGTTGTATTTGAAAAAGGCCATGTAGAGGGGATTTCCATAGAAAATAATCCATGAAAAATGAAGTGGTTTGTAAAGTGTTCGGTCCTTTCTGTTTAGTTCCAATTGATCTCAATGCGGATTCTCTCAAAATGCTTATTCTTTACACTTGAATTTTTTTAGTTGATGTGGCCAATGAGTTTAATCTAGTAGTGCATTCTGGAATTCACTGTTCATTCTCCAAAATGTTTGCTTCTATCTTTAATGAAAGATAAATGAACCTTACAGGAAAACAATTATGTTATAATGGAAAAATTATAGTCCACTCTTAGGCAGACGCTACATACTCTTCACTGTTCTGAAATTTTGCTTTATGCCTAATAGATTTCTTTCAAGCTTCATATCAATATCAATTAGATTGCATCTTCATGAAGATCAAAGTTTCAATATGTTGGTTTTGATTTTTCAAATTTTGACTCACATATCTACCCCCCACCCCACTTCCCCTGGCTACCACCAGGGTGGAGTAACTGGCTGAAGAAAACAACGGCCATGTATCTAGTTTTTATTAGTGCTACTTATTCCAACAATTTTTGCCATTATAAAATCCTTAACCCTTTGTTCAAGGATGTGATATGGAACTTGTCTGATTCCCTGTTGAGCTCCATCTTACTTACTTGGCATATTTTGCTTTCTTGGTTTTGTGACTGGATTTCTGAAAAAAACAAAAAGTTTCACGACTGGAATTCTTTTTTAGGGTACATGGATAGAGATTGTACTTGCCTTGTCAACCAGTACTCTTGTACACATGGTCTGAATAGAATTCATAGCCCTAACAATTGGACAAACTCAATGTGCTTTGAGAACTTATTGTCTTTATTCAGCTGAAAACCCAGATATTGAGCGAAAGGAGCTTCTAAGAAGCTTTAACAAAGGAAAATCATTGAGGCAACATTTTTTAATGCTTGCTATGCAAAAATTCCGGATGTTATTACACTTGATTTTAGCTGGAAGGCTGGAAACAAGTGTAAACTTTCTACAAAGCTCTTTCACCTATAGCTGAAAGAAGGCTGCCATTTCATATAAAGAGATTGGATTCTGGCATGCAGGAGGGCTGTGACAGCTGGAGCTGCTATTTAAACTGTACATGTGTGTATCTGATATGTAATTTGATTTTTCTTCTTCTTCTTCTTTTTTCTTTTTTTTTCCTTTTTTACCATTTTTTGAAGTACGTTCATTTTTTGAAATTAAACTTGTTTTCACATGGTAGGTATTGAAGTTCATTAAAAATATGATCTGATTACAAAGCTAAGCCACATTTTTTTATTGTGAAGATGCTAAGCCACATTAAAGTATTCCTTCCTCAAGGGGCCAAGTTGGAAGCATTGTGAACAATATTCTCCACTTAGGTCTGACATTCTTGAAAATGACACCATTTCTTTCAAGCCAAATGGACCTACTGAAGGCCTATGCTTTCAGCCTCTCGTTCTTTCTCTTAAAAAGAGTTGGTCTTGTATGAAGGAATCCCAGAGGTAGACAGACCCAATTAATCTTAGAGCATTCTGACACTGCCGGAGAAAGTCCATCCTTCGTGACAATCCACCCTCTGTGGGACAGCCATTCAAAATGCATACTTTCAAAGGATGTGTATTGCCTAGATTGATCCTAGAAGACTGTTTGTCAATTTCTTCGCCATCCTTGCAATTAGAAGTCTCCATTTCCTGGTGGTGGTGGGTTGATACGAAAGTAAGAGTCCAAGGTAAGTGATTGATAGAGAACTATAATTGAGCAACACCATAGTGACATTCATCAGCCTCTTCGATCATGCAAAACTATCAAGTAGGGCAAAAGTAGGCTTCCTAAAGTTACTTAAAGACCCTAAGGAATCTCCTATCAACTCCAACCATCATGAAAAATGACAAGCCTAC
Source organism: Thalassia testudinum (assembly GCA_037157565.1). NCBI lineage: Eukaryota > Viridiplantae > Streptophyta > Magnoliopsida > Alismatales > Hydrocharitaceae > Thalassia > Thalassia testudinum. Next base: position 61,846,760 of record JAZHRO010000022.1, on the reverse strand, counting down.
TCTATTGAACCTCAATGAAGAACATGTCATCTGCATTCCTCAACAAATCGCGACAAGTATTCCCACTTGGGAAGCAGTGAAATTAGCAAGCAATTCCCTGGAACTGTCAGAAAATCTGCAAAGTGCCAGTGCATATCAGCCATCAAGAGAAAGCAACATAAATGGAGGACACCCTTGCCTCACTTCCTCTAGGGTTGCACCCATCTGCAGTTAAATTCTCATTCTCAAAGGCTAAAAAGGCGGTGGTCATACTACATCAATCCAGGTTATGCACAGATCACTATGGGGACATTTTTAGAGGGGAGAGATTCTCTAAAGGAGTTCTACATCATTATAACTCTCTTTATAATCTGGTGCAGTTAGCTCTCCTTATTAATGAAATTTGGGGGGTTAACAGCACTTGTTTAACCCCTCCTTTTATTTTCAGAAAGAAAAAGTAATGCACAGATCAAGGAAGCCCCTCTTTTGAAAGGGATGACTGGATAACTGGAGGAAGGTCCAATCCACAAAATCATATGCTTTTGAAAAGAAAACCTTTTGTAAGGAGCCTTTTATGAAATTCCTCTGGTATGCTGGAATCTCAAGGACAAACATCCCATGTACAAAGCTGCTAGAACCTCCCATCAATTAGACAACACCATGGCAGCGGTCAAGCGAAAAACATTACACTGGGCAATAGATATAAAATCACTAATCGGGACAACTATAGACTTCTCCTGTAGCAGGAACATGAAAACTTATGAAGCCTGTTGAACTCCCTATTTCCCTTGGAAAATTCTTACAGAAGAGCCATGATAACCTTCTTAACCAAGATCTAGAACTCCTTAAAAAAATTGGGAACTCATCTTTGCACAAAGAAAGCTTCTTCCATTTCTGGGCCTTAAATTGCAACTGTGACCTTGTCTTCCATGTATAGGCATTAGAAATGTTGGAAGCACCACAATCAGTTTATTGCTAAGGGCCTTTTGTCATCCTCCGGTAAACTCTTGCAAGTATGATGCATCAGTGATGCACCGATCTTTGCTCATGTTACCATCTTCTTCCTCTGAACAACTCGATTGATGTTGTTCTTAAGCTGCCAGCTGCTTATACACACCCACCCCCCAGGAAACCTCCAATGTCATGACCTCAGAGTGGATCGCCTCCAGAAGCTTTCAGATCCCAACCCTCTCAGCCTCCATCAATACAGTTCAGGCCATAGATCTCCAACTGGTGTTGATCTTCTCTCTTCAGATCCACTCCACCTGTGCTTTCACATTTTCAAAAAGGTAAATGTTGAGAGCCTCTTTCCCTTTTAAAAAAGAAAACATCCAGAGCCTCTTAGCAAGGAATCACACTATGCTTCCAAAATTGATCCCCAATCCTTGTATCTGCACGCAAGCTTTGAGTAAATGCCCCCAAATGCAAGAAGTGTGCCTGCATGTTTCAATGAGAACACTGAAAAAATCAGACTGTGCTGCGTCCATGCAAGTCAAAGGGAATGAAGATGATCGAATGAGTGAGCTATAACGAAGAGAAAGTAAGCTTTAAGTTTGACTTTCCCTGAGTCTGTTTCTCATTGTTCCTTCAAATCAAAGGTTGTGATCCTTTCTTTTCAAAAAAATGAATGGTCATGATCCAAAAGATGCAAGCAAGGTAACATTTGCAAGCAGAAAAGCCTTGCTGAGATTCTGAGATCCAAGCTACACAAGAATCTGTTAACCTTGGTCTTTTGACTTGCAACTTGTTGAATAACCTCTAGTAGTAAAATCATATGCTTTAAAAGGGAGGTCCTACAGGGAAAGGTGGTTGATGAATTGATAGCCTTCACTTCAGGCTCTTTGCGCTGAATGTTGCTCCTCCAATACTTGCATGATTACGAGCAATCTGAACATGACATGTGAATTCAAAAGATAACAAACTATACATGAATGTACCTATTATTTGTCCTTGTTGAGAATTGGTGTGCACGTGGGAGGCGTGGAGGCTTGATTGGCATGGGGAATAGTCCACGATGGAACTGATTTCACGTGAAAATAGGGAGGAATTTCCTTGTTATAGCTGCTGCAGTTGCATGGCTATTTGAGGAAGAGAGAGAGCCACCACATGGAGAGAGAGAGGTAGAGAGCTTGATTGGAAGAATTTGCTTTATTGCTCTATTCAAAATAGTTTGAAAGGCCTCTTTACATATTCCTACTTCTAAAAATAGACTTAACTAATAAAATCTAATCAAATCTTGTAGATTTGGAAGAACCAAATCTTTGCAAATCTCCTAATATTTTCCTAAGACCTATTTGCTAAAAATAGCAAATTTAACAAATAAGAAAAGACTCCAAATTTGATCTTTTGGACCACCAAAATCGACAGCCCATATGGGCCCTAAGATGCTGCCATGTGGCCTGCTGGCTGCCATGTGGTAGTGCCATGTGGCTGGTTTTATTCCCAACAGTCCTAAAATAGTTGTAGCTCCTTTTGTGATGGTGCTCAATTAATTCTCTATAGTTTCATGTTGTATTTGATTTGAGAGCTGTTTCCATATGAACTTATTTTTAGGCAAAATGTCCTTTCTTTTATTGCTGATGTATAATGATTTAGTAGACTTCTTTCTTAGAAAAGCATGGGTTCATACCAGTTACTTTTCCTCACAGTGATAAAAACACATTGTTGAAACATGTATCTCAATCTTCATTCTTGAACTAAAGTGACTAATTCAACCCAAGTTAATATGTATCTGCAGAACTTTAATGCACTATTACAGAACATGTTTGTTCAGGCTTGAACTTATCTCTCTGTTTTTTTTCCCAAAGAAATCACAACAGAATCAAGCTTGAACACAGGTATTATTTTTCCTTTTGAACTTTTTTTCTTGTCAAACCAAACTATAAGTTGTATGTAAACTCCTGTGAAAGGGCTCTCTTAGGAGTGCATCTCTGTTCTCAGCTGAGCTTGAATTTGGGCTGTTGTGTTCTTCATAAAATGGAGCCCTAGTGACCTCCAGTAGCCGTCCTTTTTTTATTTTAATGAAAGAAGGTTATATTTTCAACTTGAGATAGTTTGATTAGATTGGTAGCCTTACATTGTCAGGCCATGGCACTGAGATCTTATTTCCTTAGTCATTTTGAGCTCCTGGTAGGTGTAGCTGGCTTCATATTCAAATTATGTCAATAATTAGATGCACACATTGTATTTTGTACATTTGTGACATTTGCAGTTTATGTTTCTGCTGTCAGTGATAATTGAGTGGACATGTTACCAGGGGTTCATTCCCTGTAGATGGTTGGTTATATCTTTTCTTTGTCCTCCATTTTAGGATTGTGCTATGGACTGATTCACATTGTTTTAACAATAACCAGGAACCCCTTGGACTGAAGATGAGCACAGATTGTTTCTCCTTGGCTTGCAGAAGCTTGGTAAAGGTGACTGGCGTGGCATTGCTCGCAATTATGTTGTGACTAGGACACCTACCCAGGTTGCTAGCCATGCACAAAAGTACTTCATTCGACAATCAAATGCTACAAGAAGGAAGAGAAGATCTAGCCTCTTCGACATGGTTCCTGATATGGTTTGCCTTCATTTTTATCTTATTGCTGCTTTAAATCGCTACTTATTCTATTGTTGTCCCATAGTTTTGAGTGATTTGGCATTTGAGATGCACATAGTTTCATCCTGCTTGAGTTTCTGCTAGAGTCTTGTTCACAGTACTTAACTATTTTTTTATTCTGTATGATTTAGGCAACATACCCATTTCTTAGTGGTGAAAATTTTCAAATTGCGGTGCACAATTTAGTGCCATCCTTCCAAACTGGCTGTATTATAAACCAAGTATATGGTCTGGCATGAATTCTCAGACAGTAAAACTGTTTGTTTTGAAAATTTTTGTGGGATTGAGCTGGTAAATATTTAATATATGAACAACTTTTCCGGGATTGTGTCAATTGGTCAGTCTGGTTGTTCTTTATTCAAATCTGTGTGAGAACAATTAAAGTTCGTTGCTTGATTTTATCAAAATGTGAACAATTTTACTGTTAAGTCCATATACATTCTCTTATTAATGGCTGTTACTTGCCAGCCTGGTGATCAAAGTTCTGGATCGTTCATGCAACGCTCTGCTTCTGAAACGGACATTGCAAATTCACTGCCATCTTTGGATCTAACATTGGAGCTGGAACCCTCATCTACTGATCAAGCGACTGACAAACCAGTAGTGGAACCGAAAGAACGTGTTCCGTGTGCTGACTTACCACCATTGGTGCCAACATTTTACCCTCCATACTTCCCTCGTGTACCTTACCCATTCTGGCCTTCTGTTGTTCCGACACCTGTGAAAGAGGAAGATGCCACTGGAGAGGTTCACGAGGTGCTGAAGCCAACTCCGGTACTTGCTAAAGGCCACAGCCATTCTGACGAACTTGTGGGGCTGTCCAAGCTCAGCATTGGTGATGCTGTTGCCAATCGCATTGAGCCGTCTCCCCTCTCATCGAAACTGCTCAGTCCATCGTCGACGCGGCAGTCTGCATTTCATGTGAACATGGCGGCAACTGGAGCTGATCTGAGCCTGAACAATGGAAGTGTGATCCATGCTGTTTGAGGCATTCTACTAAGTTTGTTTTCCGTCTTCCTAATATTTATTCCTCTTTTCTTTCATGCAACTGCATTCTGCCCCCTGTAAAAAAAAATTAGGTTTTGTTGAAATTGTCGACTGTAGCTTAGTGAACAAAGGAAATCATATGAAATAAGTTCTCTCCGTGGTAAATTCCATGGTCAGTTGGAAGTTATATGTTAAAAATTAACGTTGTATCCAGTGATTGAGTAGTTCATTTTGTAATGATATTCTTAATCTCTAAGCAAGTTATATGTTTGCGATAACGTAATTAAACTTCAGTACCATGTGACTGGATTCTTTTTTTTTCTTCATTTTGGTTTTTGATGCAACTTATAATCTCAATCTCAGACTATTGGATTATGTGAAAAAAAGTTCCTTGGCATTTGATTACATCATGGGAATCCAAAACGGGGACAGGATAAGCGAAGTTTGTTTTTGTCTTTGGATGGATATGATAATCTTATTAGGAAGAAGAAAGCACTGGAAGTTGGTGGGATATGAACTGACAGAACCTGTGCATACATACGGCCACACTTGATTGTGTAGCCTTACTTTTCCATTGGAGGAATGGAAAATCTAGAACCGTCTTTTATTCCTCACCAGTAAAAATATCCATGCTTTGCTGCTGGAAGGTAATTTGCTTTTGACTAAAGATCGTCTCCATAAGCTCATTCTGGTAGGGGCACTAAAGAAGAGGATGAAGCTAGTTGAAGGATGTGCTCTCGAAGATTATATATCTCTGGAGCATTTCTTGGGGATTCAAAATCTTTACATCTGGGCATAAATGAGAGAGTTGTCGCAGGGTGAGTCTTGTAGTGCATAGAGATATTGGTGAGGAATCGGATGATCTTGGCGTTCTCAACGTTGGTGATGTTGGCATCAAAGAAAGGGGAAAATGTAGGAGTAGGGGAGGTCGGTGGTTGTCTGGCAACCTACTAGCGACCTCCAATCTTGCTACTGCCATTGAGTGAGGTCAGTGGTTGATTCGGTGACCTCACCTACTAATGGTGATGTGGTTGAAGGTTGTTGGATGATCAAATGACCACTTGTTTCCTTTGCAAAGTTCCTATGACTTATGCTCTCATTGCGAAATTCTCTCGACACAAATAGATAGAGGAGGATGGGAGGGTACCGAGAGAGGGTGGGGGAACAGCGAGGAGAGGGACTGTGAGAGAGAGATAGTGAGGGGGAGCAAAGGAACGTGAGGAGGAGTGAGGGCTACATAACGACTGTGACAGTGCACGGGGACGATGTTGCTACGTAGTAAGGTTTGCTATTCCCGCAACACATAGCTACGTGGTTGTGCGGCTGTTTCATGGGTGGACGGAGAGGACTGGAACTCACTAACTGCCAATAAGGCCATGAGTGGGGCAACGGGCGATAGAGTGGCGAGAGGGGCAGTGTACGGGATAGTTGTCTAGAGGCAGTGACATGGTCAAGTTTCGGGGAGGCGTGTTGTTGTCGTCGATGTTGGGAAGATGGCGGCGATGGGTTCTGTTGCTCAGCTCATGCAGGAGGTGGCAATGGAGGTTTATCACATGGTTGGGGGGCGTGGGGGCGGTGTTGTTACCGTCGGGAGGAAAGGGAGAGAAGGGAGAGAGCAATGAAGGGGAGGGAACTGAGAAAGGGAGACGAGCCAGACATGATTTTTGGGACAAAGAAAGGAAAAAATAAGAGAATGATGGGACTTTAAGAAAAAAATTGTGGGAATAATTGCACATACATTCTTGAGTTTTGTGAACTCTCTCTGATTTTCCGATATGAACCCGATAAAAAGAAACGACCACTCCTCGGACATCGTTTTTTCACTCTGAATGCGTTTGTGGGCTCAAAATACAGAGTTAGGGTTGTTAAGTCACGTGTGCTATAGCTGTAATTCGAGGTGTGAAGGTAAGTTATGTGTTGTAAAGGAGTCAATGATATCTCTATCATTACAATATCTTTATAAATAGGGTATCTTTAGCGTATGACTCTTATATATATATATATATATATATATATATATATATATATATATATATATATATATATATATTTATTTATTTATTTATTTATTTATTTATTTGAGAAGTTAAATGCGGTGGCCATGAAATATCATCTCATGATCCCTATTATTGCATCAAAGTTCTTGGTTGTGGGATATCTAACTAACCTTCAAAAGACATTAAAAAAAAAATCGCTAGACAGCAATTCTACCGGCCTCTTACAAGGGAACTCAATTTTCCTAGGTTCTCCTGTCCGTCGGTGAAAATGGTTTTTTATGGACAGCATGTAAAAAGAAAATAGCATTAATTACCCTGAAAACTCTTAAATTATTCTTCATAGCAAGCTTAAAATCTCAGCTTCGGAATTCTGAAACTCGACTTTGGTTCCAAAACTCAAAGTGGAATTTTTAAAACTCGATTCGGCTTTAAAAAGCAGCTTTCTACTTTGATATTGTATACTAAAGGTTTGACTTGTTATTTTTCTTTTATGATTCTTGCATGATCATGATCTGTTGCGCATCCATAGAATACATCTCTATATTTACCGATTCGACGTGGCACATCGATTCATTTTTTTTTATATACTTTTTATTTATTTTCTTTCGTACATTTGTTTCTTCTACTCCAACGTGCTTTTGCCTTTCGTTCTCGTTTCATTTTCTTTTCTTTTATTTTTTTTTATTTTTTATTTCTTTTTCTTATAATTTCTTCTTCTTTCATTTTTTTTGTATACTGATTGGTGTATACATTCTTTTTGACTTTTATCTTCTCTGTTGAGCTCTTTATCTTATATTTTTAAATTAAAAATCAATATTAAGTATATTACTAGAAGAACATAAAATAATATATATATAAAATCAGATAATTTAATTTAATATAAGATATCGATTAAAAATTAAAATATATCATATAATGTATTGTACAATATATGATGTATTTTAATTTTTGATTAATATTTTTTATTTTTTATTAATCAAAAATTAAGATATATCAACTAATATATTTTACAATACGTATTGTATTAATTTTCTATCATTTAAAAATTAAAATATATTAATTAAAAATTATATTAAACTTTCATACAAAACTTCTACACTCTTACGTTAAAATGTAGACTAAAAATTAATCCATATATATTTATAAATTATTTCTATTGAGTAAATACACAACATTTTATTCCTGTAACATTAAAGTTAAACAAATTCAAAGAAAAACATATCCGCAACACCAAAAGAAGTCGGCAAATGTTAAGATATTCACGTTTTTACTCCGACCTGAATGTTGTCATTTAAAAAAATAAAACAGAAAGAAAAAAAAAGCGGCGATGTCAATTGAAACGAGTAGTTGTACATCAAAATTTGTATTCTAAGCGCCTGTTTGGACGTGGGGTTAGTAAGTATTTTTTCTATTGGATTTTATTTTTTATTTTAATTCAAATTACTGAGTAGCTTTTTTTTAAAGGACAAATTTTTGCATAGTTACTTTTAATTATTTTAATTTTTATTTTTATTTATATTATTAAATAAATACGTACTGCATCCTTAACTTTCACACTTATATTAAATAAATATTTATGATATTCTTTACTTTCACTTTTAATATAAAATAAATATCCACCAACACATTAATATCCAATCAATTAATCTCACATCGACCCTCCATTACTTTCACTATTCAAACAAATATTCATCTTCACTAATTTCACATTAGCCTATCATGGTGTTCACCCGGACCCTACGGTTATGTCTGATAAGGCTTGTAGGTAGGATTGAATGGATTAAGAGCTTACTTAAAAGAGTTTCATCATTTCTTATTTTATATCAATCATTATTAAATCTTATATCATATCAATATCAATACTCATTTATATCAACTTCAATATATCTTAAAATATGCCAATTCTAATATAACATACTCACTCATATCATATTATAACATTAAAATATCATCTATTAATATCATACACTACAATATAAATGACTTTCGCAGTCAGTTAAAAATTGATCACAAATCTATTATAATTGACGGTAATAAGCAACGCCATTAATATCGTCGCTATTTAAATTTAATGTCATTTACAAGGATAATCCGACATATAAATAATGTATGATCATCGGATCAATGAAAGTTTTCAACGTCGTTTCATAACCGACATCAACTATTTTTGTCGTCAATTATATAAAAATCGACGGTATATATAACTCACTTCTTCGAATATTTACGTGGCCTTTCGATTTTTAACTCGTCGTTTAAGCTAATTTACCGTCACTTATCTAACCAACGGTAAAAATATTATTACTGTTGCTTATATTTATCACCGACTGCATAAACATACTTTTCGATATACCTTGTTACATTTTTTCCGTCGCTTATTTAAGTAAGCTACAGCAAAAATTTTATTACCATTGGTTATATACCGTTGCATATTTAAGTAAGCAACGGCATATATGTGACGGTAAAAATATTTTTACTGTCGCATAATTGAATTCATGACGCCAGATGTATGGTTTTTTTTTTATTACAAGCGGATGAAAACAACTTACAAAACGTACTTAAAAGTCATGCTTTTATAGAAAAATAAATAATCGAAATGAATAGAAATTTATATTTCATGAATATAAATGAAGTATATTGAAAGCTTAAAAAACAAATATTTACATACGAAAAAAAATGGATAAAAATCAAATCGGAGTTGTTGTCGACTTGTCTTATTCTGAATAACGGCTATAAGTTACTGAAGTTTATCATTTATCGCATTCATCTTGTTCTTCATCTCTACCTCCCTATTCTCCACCTCTGCCTCTCTCTTCTGTAATTGCATACGAGAGGGGGTGAGATATACGTGACGTAATATAAAATACGATTTTAAAAAAGACAATCTCAAAAAAATAAGCAATTACACAATTACACAAGTACATTTAGGTGGAAACTCAAATCGGGTAAAAACCACCACCAAACCCTCTCGAGTTAAGATTTTCCAATCGACAAAATCGATCAAATCCACAAAGGTACTACTTTAATGAGGGTATTACAACCTCAATTACAACAACGCTACGATTACGAGGGTAACGTTCCTCAACCCCTCCTCTTCACAAGAAGGATTTTGTCTCACGAGCGAGACGGGAATACGCAACATGAATACCCAACCAATAACAAAGAAAGATTACAAAACAACTTATAGAGCTAACAAAGATTAACCTATCTACTATAGAAAAAGATACTTCCCATTGCTTGGAAGTGCGTCAACTTGACGCGGGTGTGTGAACCATGCAGCGGCGCTTAGTCGCTCTTGTAATCTCAGAGGGAGAGCGGGTGCGCAAACGAAGATGAAGCTCTCAGGTGTGGACACGAGCTTTGGAGAGCTTAGAACTTTTTTTTAGTATCAATGTGACACAATAAGAGTGGAAAGTATTCTTGCAAGGAGTGTCTTGGTGTGTGTTTTTGCAAGGCAAGGGTCCTCCTCTATTTATAGAGGGCCTAGGCAGGCTTTGGAAGCCTTTAGAAAGCCTCTGTAGCCGTTGGGGTTGAATTCAAAGCAAAGTAGACCGTAATCAGAATCAATCATGATTCAGACAGGGTCATCAAACATCTTGTCCAGGTATCAGACGTTTGGAAAACCAGTTTAAGACGTCTGGGAATTAAGTCATACATCTAATTCTAGGCAGGTTTCCTTCTTGACTAAGTTCAGACCTAAACAGGATTTTAGTGCATGGCCATCAGACGACATATAGGACGTCTGGCCCTAAGTCTGGACGTCTGAAAACCTATTATACTACTGAAATGGATTCCCAAGATAGGTTAACGGCTAAGAAATCTAACAAAGGAGATTTTGGGTCAGCCGAGGCTAAACGATCTTATATTAGACATCTGGGGTCCTCTACGGACGTCTAATATAAGCCTAACGTCCATATTCCTACATGCTTACTTGGTAGGCAACGTTCTACTAATTGGACGTCTGCCACAAACATCAACCGTATGAACTAACGTCTGGACGTCTGATTTTATCAGATAGAAGCTATAAAGCCTTGCCTAAGATATTAAACGTCTGAGCCAGTTGTCATACGTCTTAAAAATCACTCTCAGATGTCTGATTAGGCTATCAGAATCCTATTTTGATTTTCTAAGTTCTATACAGAAAGCGTAAGTATCATAAGGTTGTTTGAGTGTCTTTAACATAAAATTTAAGAAAAGAAATAAAGAGCAAAACAAAGAAACAAAATTACATAGAACAAGATAAAATGAAATATATCATATTCTTCTCTTCATGCTTCTTTAGGCTATCGCTTCTCACGATGCTCCTCTGTTCTCCGTTAAACTTCAATCTGCCATAGATGCGAGCTCGAACTCCGTCTGAACACGTTTCCATTTGCAGTTAACATGAAATCTAAGACTTTAAGTGCAAATGTTAAATAAGACGTGTTTTTTTATCATAAAAAAAAAATGATCGTGGTGCTCTATCACCAACATCTTCTCCCTCTCCTCATCTTGTCTCAGTAGTGTGTCAATCATTTGATGCAACCGATCGACAACACTAGATGAGACAACATATTTCCTCCCATACCAGGTCGATAATGAGTATCCCCTCCCCGAACTACGAACGAAACCACCGTGGTCAGGTGGCATCACTCTCTTAAATACCTCCTTTTGATCCAAAAGCTATCAGACGCTATCGGAGGTCTCGTCAGCGATGGGTTGTACTAATTGTATCATTTAATCCTAAATGTACTAAAAAATATTATTGTAATATATATATACAAAGTTATTAACTTTTTGAGTTTATGAACCTTACGTGTTTCTCCTGTTATAACTCATGAATCCATTTACGAGCACCCTTGGTTGCTCACTTACAGTGGGTGACCTCGCAGATTTCCATCCTCATCATTTTCATCTCACCATGTGCAGCAGGCTAAAAAAATACAAATGATAGAATTAAGTTCGAATAAATAAAGAATTAAGTAATATTTAATTGAAAAGTAATTTCAATACTTAGATAACGGCACTTGACTGTCTGAATGCTCCTTCGACCCAAACAATGGATCTGTGGTGGAGCTTTAGCCCTTTTGGCTTTATTTCCTTTCGCTTGCCCATGTAGACATACATAATAATATTTTTTTATGAATTTAAGATATATGAAATTAATAGAATAATTTATAATTGTTTACAAACCTTCGTCTTGGTCTCCATCCTCCAATCCCTGTGGATTTCGGCGGCGTGTTTAAGGAAATATCGAGAGGCATTGGATCATCAGCCCAATCGTAACCTTGCTACTTTAATTTTAAAAAAATATATATTAATGTTACTTTAAAATAAATTTATGATAAGATTATAAAAAAAATAACTTTTGTAAATAAAACTAACTCTAACTAAAGGATGAACAGTCTCTTCAGTTATGCAGTCACCTTCCTCCAATCGAAATAGGAAATGGGCATAATGGAATTAACAATTGTGCCAACCTGACAGATAAAGCTCAGGTAATCCTCCGCCTCCCCTATGGATCAGAGCCCATTTGTTAATCTCATGCCTTTGGGGATGTTACGACACGATTCCCGAATCTCTAGAGGACACGCGACCGGACCAACTCGACTGATCCCAAGACCCAGTCGTCTAACGAGAAAGTAACAAAAAAGCACTAAAATAAACCACATTCACCATGCAAGCAACTAACAGAAACAAAAGTACAGCAATAAAGAAGTAAACTACTACAATACACACCACAACAACAGTAGAAACTTTGAACTGGTACATGAATATAAAGTGTAGAACGACAAAGTACAGAATATAAGACTACAAGAAGATACTCAGTACAACAAACGAGTACAAAAGAAGGCTACAACTACTGGCCTCTTCTGAGCCCAGCACCCTCTGCAGCCATAGGCTCTTGCTGCTCAACACCTCACCAGAAAAGGGTTATAAGTACACGAAATCAGCGAATGCTAACTAGAGTTGAAACCAACTAACTAAACAGTAAAGGTGGACAGGGAGCTGTTGTTTTTCAATTTCTTTTTTTATTTAACCAATTATTCTTTCTTCAGTCACTTAGTTTGTTTATCAGGTCTCTTTCTTTATCTCGAATGTTCCTCATGGGAACGATTTTGATTGTAGACTTTTCCGAAGAGTAGAAGTAGCATGTGGTGCTCTCCTGGTGGGGAGAGTCCCCAGTAGAGGTCCTATACTCAGTCAACCACCTCAAGGTCACTGACAGACGTAACAGTGACAACGGCATACACGATAAACGCACGGGTAGCTTCCCCGCACTGGCACGCGGTCAGTCGTTTCCTTTAACGGGTGCGCCCAAAGCACAACACGAAACCAATATAGGACATATCCCTATCAGTAACAGGGGTCTAGCCCCTAAAAACCAAACAGGGGTCTTGCACCCTTCACAGTTCGCGCACCCTCGCCGAACTACCCTGGTTTGCCCTGTGGCCCTAACAAAATCGATGTAGAGACGTTAGTTGAACCCAGGCCCTGTGGGGTGGCTAGCTCTCTCCCTACACTAGTAGCTCTCCCCGGTACAGTGGATATGAGGGCCACAAAGTCGGTGCAAAGTGGCCAAACCCACCCCAGGTCTTGTCCCGAAGGCGGTAAGCTCCACTCTACACTAAAAGGTAACATGTGCTCCCCTTGGTACCACATACTCAAGGGCCAGCATGCTTCCCAGCACATTCCTAGATCCATTCCATTTATTTCCAGGGGCTCATCTCCTAATACCCCGTAGGGTTCATGCTCATATTCCTCAGGCCATTGCACACCAGGTTTCGTAATTTATGCATTCATTCTCAGGTTATACACATGCAACAGTTGATTCTATTATTCATATTTCTATATCCAAATTATTCGCAGGTAGTTCGTGTTTCTAACATTTACCTTTCCATTTCCAAGTCCTATACATGCAGCTTATCTATGTCATTTCACGATACAACAGGATACATTCTGTAGTTAACTAACACAAATACTACATATTTCGCAAACAACTGTTATTCATTTACAGGCCAATGTTCTCATACTATCTAGTTATTCAAGACTGCAATTCATTCATTCAGTACAGACATTCCAGCATTTCGAGTCCTAACATTCACGCCATATCCAAGGTTCTAATCTTTCATTACACAGATGGATTTAAGTTGTAATTAATATAAGGGGAAGCCACTCTACCAGTAAACCCAGAAGTAGTGGGGGCTTGATCTGCAGGTCCACGTAACTCAGCAAACCCAAAATCCGCAACGAAACGAGGTCCTATCACAAGCATCATTCACAAGAGACTACTCAGAACAGAAAAAAAAGTATTCCAACAAGTAGATGAATTTATACGGGAAACGACGGTATCTTAATTGCAGAAATTTGACCTCAAACGGACACTAAACGAGTCAAAAAATAGTAATTCTGATTCACATTAGACATCTGGAACAACTTCCAGATGTCTTAAAAGAGTCTAGAACCATACCGCAACTCCTGCGCCACTCCTCCGACGTCCAGGAACCCCACTGGACCATCTGGACCCAGTTCCAGACATCCTACCACCTCTTTAGACGTCTGGAAACGCTTCTAGTTGTCTGGTGCCTCGCCCAGACGTCTGAACCGCGTGGAAGGGCGTCTCCCGCGCCTTCTCGAAGCTAATCCTGCACGCGTCAATGAAAATCTCCTCAATAAGGCACGAAACAGTGCCTCGGCGGAATGGCCTTCATCTCCGTATCCGCAAAGAAGGTCTACGTCTTGAAGTTTACCTCTCAGTCGTCTGGAAGCTCCTCCAGACATCGTCTACGTTGTCTGAACGCCAATCCAAACGTCTGATTATGGAAAAACCCAGACTCAGAACCTGCCTTCACCTTCTCGCGTTGCGCCCGCTCGCCTGTTCCTCAAGCTGCAGCAGTGTCGGGGAGGACCTCCCCGACGCATCTCTTCGCCTTGCACACGAGCTGACTGGCTGTGAGCTCTTCGGTGATCTCCCACACGAGCTCGCGTGCTTGCTCTCCCCTCTTCCCCTCGCTGCTCCTGCTCTCCTCCCACACCGCTCACTCTCGTCGCTCGCTGCTCTCGCTGGAGGAAGGAGAAGGGTGGCTGGAAGTGGGGTGAACGAGGGAGAGGAGGGGGGTTTAAATAAGGTGACGGGTTAGGGTTTGCATCGGCGAGAGGAGAGAGATGTAGAAGAAAATGAGGTCGCGTACTGTCTGCGCGCAACAAGCACGCAGACGCGAATACATGCACAAAAATTTTGATTTCAAGACGTTTAGGAAGATGTCCAGACGTCTAACTCAAGTTCCAGACGTCTTAAAGGGCTCTAATAGCATGAGTCATAACAGGGTATACGCTGGAGGCTTAGATTTTTTGTCTTCCCTCGCCTACTTCTTAATCTACCTGCATAAATATTATTCATATTCATTACATATTTCTGATGGAAGGTAATTAATGAATTAATGTAATTCATTAATCATATGATTTCTTACCCAAACCTGTGACGACCCGGTTCTCGAGTCCCTTCGAGATACGAGAATCGGACCGACTCAACAAATACCAAGACCTAGTCGTCCAACGAGGAAGTAACCAAAAGAGCAGTAAAATAAACCACATTCAGCAAGAATATAACTAACAATAAGAAAGTACAGCAGTAAGAAAAGAAACTACCACAGCGTGTACCACCACAACAGTAGAACAACATTCATAACATAATTTGAACTGCAGGTAAAGAAAGTACAGCGGAAACAAGAACTACTCACTACAACTTAACAAAAAGAGGTACAAGAGACAGTGGTAACTCTACTGGACCATACTCGGCCCAGCGTCCTCTATAGCCGCTGACCCTGGCTGCTCAACACCTGGTCTTGAAAAAGGTAACGAGTGTAACACGTCAGCAAAATGCTGAGTAGAGTGGCAACTAAAACTAAAGACAACAGTAGAGTGTACAATAGCTGTTATGTTCCATTACTTTCTTTATTCACATCTTTCAATTGTCTCACTACTTCATTTATTCCTCAGATCTTTTTCTTGATCTCGAATGTTACTCGTGGGAACGATCTTGATTGCAGTCTTTTCCAAAAAGTAGAAGTAGCACGTGGTGCTCTCCTGGCCGGGAGACTCCCTCATGGTGATCCTACCCTCAGTCAACCACCCCAAGGTCACTGACAGACGTAACGGTGACTACAGCACGCGCGATAAACGCACAGGCAGCTAACCCGTACTTGCACACGGCCAGTCGTTTCCGTTAACGGGTGCGCCCAAAGCACAGCACGGAACCAGTCCAGGGCAAAGCCCTCTCAGTAACACGGGTCCAACCCCTCCACAGTAACCAAACCGGGGCCTTGCCCCTCCACAGTCCGCGCACCCTCGCCTGACTACCCTGGTTTGCCCCAGCGGGCCTAACAACTCGGTGTGGGACGCTAGTAGAACCCCGGGGCCCGTGTGGTAGCTATTACCTCCCTACACTAGTAGCTCTCCTCGGTACTACGTACGCGAGGGCCAGCAAGTCGGTATAGAGTGACCAGTCCTAACCGCGGGTCCCTGGGGCGGCTGGCTCCGCTCTACACTAAACAGTTACAGGATCTTCCCTTGGTACCACGTACCCAAGAGACAGTACACAACTACATCTCAGTTCCATTCCTTTCTCTTTCCAGGAGTTCCACTCCTAATTCCCCCGTAGGGTTCCATCCTTTTTACTCAAGCATCCAGGTTTCACTTTCCAGTTTCACATTCCTACAATCCATGTTCTCAACCACGTTATATATTCACAACAGGCAGCTGTTAATTCAAATTACAGGCAGCTTTATATCTCTTTCCATTTTCCAAGACTGCAGTATTATACATTCCACTAGTTTTCCCATCCTAGGATTCATGCCATATCCTAGGATCTATCATACAATCTAGTTTTACAGCCCTAGGATTCATGCAACACCTAGGAGCTATCATTCCATCTATGTCTCATTCCTAGGATTCATGCAATGTCTTAGGTTCTATTTATGGTTCCATAATTTAACAGATTTTATTAATAACTTAAAGCCACTCTACCAGGTACAACGGGAGTAATGGGGGCGTGGGCGGGAATCCCGCGTGCCTCCGCGACCCCCGAGACTGCAACGGAACGGGGTCCTATCACAAGGATCAAACACAAGGAGTGTTCAAAACAGTGTATAGCTACTGTAGACGGGTAGAGGAATTAATTCCGAAAAGAACGTAACTCGAATCGCGGAAAACGGAACCTGAACGGGCCCTAAACGGGTCGAAAACGACGAAACTGTGTAAAATGTGACGTCTGGAACTTCTTCCAGACGTCTTAAAAGGTGGATCAGAGAATTATCTTGTTCAGCGTGGTGTCCCAGCGTCCAGAAGTCTGCGGGGATGTCTGGCTTAGCACCCAGACGTCCGATGGTCACCCCGGACGTCTGGAGGTCGTTCCCGCCGTCTGGTACTACAGCCAGACGTCTGATTCGCGTTGGATGGCGAATCACCGAGCCTGCGCACACCCATCTCTCTCCCTCAGCACGGTCAGTCGACAGGAAGGAAGAAGAAGACGGAAAACTCACCTTTCAGACGTCTGGACGGTCTTCCAGACGTCGACTCCGCCGTCTGGCTATCAACACAGACGTCTGATTCTGGAAATTTTTCCAAAACCAGGGCGCAACTCGCCCTCTGCTCGCAACGTCGCGCCTCGTCGCACCTCGTGCGCCTGCTGCTCGAGTCGCAGCAGGCCTCCCGCGTCGTTCCGCACCCGCTGCGCTCCCCGCCAGCCGGCCCTGGCAGCCCCGGCTAGCTCGACCTCATGGCTGAGCGCCGCTCTCGCACGCAACACCCCCTCCGCGCTCACTGCTGCCGTCGCCGCCGAATCAACCCCGCGCCCGCTCTCGCGCTCGCTCACTAGAAGAAGAAGAGGAAAGGGGTGGAGGCGACGGAAGCGAGGGGAGGCGTGGTCTTTTTAAGGCTACGCGAGGAGGAGAGAGAGGGAGCACGGCAGTGGCGTCTGCAGCCGCTGAGAGAAGAATAAGCGAATATGCGGTCTGCGCGCTCAGGGGCGCAGACGCCCCGCGCGTGTCGAAAATAACTGATTTCCAGACGTCTGGAAACGATCCCAGACGTCTGGGACACGCGTTCGTCACAATATAACAAACTCAAAGGAAGTTTCGTTCCCAAAACTTGCGTTAACTAGGGTGCGGAAAGGACGTCCAAATAACCATAACAAACTCAAAGAGGGCCGAACCCGGTCTGAAAGACGTACCCGCGAAAAGCTCTGGGTACCGCTCCCGCATTGCCGCCTCAGGCTCCCAGGTAGCCTCCTCGTATCGCTGGCTCCTCCACAAAACCTTTACCAGGGGTACTTGCTTCCGTCTCAAACTGCGGACGGCTCGGTCTAGAATCTGCACTGGCCGCTCGGGGTAGGTTAGGTCGTCGGCCACCTCGACGCTCTCGTGACTCAGTACGTGACTGGGATCGGCTACGTACTTCCTGAGGTTGGACACGTGGAACACGCCGTGCACACCAGAAAGCTGCGGGGGGAGAGCAAGCCTGTAGCCAACGGCTCCAACCTGCTCCAGGACCTCAAAGGGAGCCACAAACCTCGGCGCGAGATTCCTTCTCACCCCAAACCGCTGCAGGCCCTTCATGGGCGAAACACGAAGAAAGACGTGGTCCCCAACCTCAAACTGCACCTCTCTGCGTCTCCGATCCGCGTAGCTCTTCTGTCTGCTCCTGACAGTGCGGAGTCGTCTGTGGATCTACTCGACTACTTCCTGACTCTACCGGATCAACCTGGGGCCAACCTTCCACTTGGTCCCCACCTCAACCCAACTCAAGGGTGCTGTACACTTCCGTCCGTACAGAGCCTCGTAGGGAGCCATGCCGATGCTCGAGTGATAACTGTTGTTGTATGCAAATTCTGCCAGGGGCAGGTGCTCCTCCCAAGAGCCCCTCCAGTCCAGTACACAGGCACGCAAAAGGTCCTCAAGTGTCTGTATCGTGCACTCAGACTGTCCGTCCGTCTGGGGGTGGTAAGCTGTGCTAAACCTCAACTTCGTCTCCAAGGCCTGCTGAAACTCAGCCCAAAACTGGGACGTAAAGCGAGTATCCCGGTCGGATACGATCTCTCACGGAACTCCGTGTAGTCGTACCACATCACGGATATACCTCTCTGCAAACTGTGCTTGTCCCAAAGTGACTCGGATCGGCAAGAATCGCGCCGTCTTCGTCAGTCTATCCGCTATTACCCAGACTGCGTCGTGTCCCCGCTGGGTAACAGGTAAGTCCACCAAGTCCGTGGTGATGCTCTCCCACTTCCACTCTGGCACTGGAAGTGGCTGAAGCGGCCCTGCAGGCCTCTGATGCTCGGCTTTCACCTGCTGGCACACTAAGCACTGCTGCACGAACTCACCCACATCCCGCTTCATCCCTCTCCACCAAAACTCGTGTCTCAAGTCGTGGTACATTTTCGTGTTTCCGGGATGTATGGTGAATCTGGAACCGTGTGCCTCAGTCAGGAGCTCTCTCAACAGCTCCTCGTCTCTGGGAACGCACAACCGTCCCCTCAAACGTAGCACCTGGTCTGTGAAAGAGAAGTCCCCCGGGTCTCCTGACAGTACTCTGTCGCGCAAGGACTACAAGTACGGATCGGCCATCTGTCCTGTGATGATGTAGTCTATCAGCTTTGGCCTGGTCTGCCGTGTCACCGTCACTGCCCCATAGTACCCTCGTAACTCTAGGGGTCGCCAACTGCCCACCTCCTCTAAAAGGCTCTAACTCTGTAACTGTAGACTGGCCAAGAGTGCGGGTGCCTTACGGCTCAAGGCGTCAGCCACCACATTGGCCGTTCCCAGGTGGTAGGAGATGCTGTAGTCGTAGTCCTTCAGGAGCTCCAACAAATGTCTCTGTATCATGTTGAGCTCCTTCTGATCAAAAAGGTATCTGAGGCTCTTGTGATTTGTGAAAATCTCGAAGGTCTCACCGTACAAGTAGTGTCCCCAGGTCTTCAGCGCGAAGACAACCACTGCCAACTCTAAGTCGTGGGTAGGGTTGGTATGCTCATGGGGCTTCAGTTGCCGCGAAGCGTAAGCGACAACGTGACCCCTCTGCATGAGCACACCTCCTAACCCCTGCAAGGAGGCGTCCGTGTACACAACGAACCCGCCACTACTGTTGGGGATTTGAGCACGGGAGCCGAGGTCAACCTCTCCTTCAGCTCAAGAAAACACGCCTCACAGGCGTCTGTCCAAGCGAAAGGCACGTCCTTCCGGGTCAACTGTGTCATAGGACGTGCAATCTGCGAAAATCCTCTGATGAATCGTCTGTAGTAGCCTACCAGTCCCAGGAAATTGCGAATCTCAGTGACTGAATGCGATCTCTCCCACCTGAGCACTGGCTCGACCTTGGCTGGGTCCACCGCCAAGCCATCTCCAGAGATCACATGACCCAAGAAGGTCACCTCCCTCAACTAGAACTCGCACTTGCTGTATTTGGCGTACAGCCTGCGTCGTCTCAGAGTGTCCAGAACCATCCGCAAGTGCTGTCCGTGCTGCGTCCGATCTCTAGAATAGATGAGTACATCATCTATGAAAACCACCACGAACTGGTTCAAGTACGGTCTAAACACCCGGTTCATCAGGTCAATGAAAGCAGCGGGGGCATTGGTCAGCCCAAACGGCATGACCAAAAACTCGTAGTGTCCGTACCGGATGCGGAAAGCTGTCTTGGAGACATCGGTCTCCCTGATCCTCAACTGGTGGTATCCAGACCTCAAGTCTATCTTGGAAAACACTGTGGCACCCTGCAACTGGTCGAACAAATCGTCGATCCTCAGCAGCGGATACCTGTTCTTGATTGTGACCCTATTCAGCTGTCGGTAGTCCACACAAAGACGTAGGGTCCCATCCCTCTTCTTCACAAACAGTACCGGGGCACCCCAAGGAGACGCACTGGGCCTCACGAAACCCTTCTCCAGAAGGTCCTGCAACTGAGACTTGAGCTCTCGCAGCTCAAGCGGTGGTGTATGGCGCGGTGGAGATGGGGCTGGTCCCTGGTACTACTGAGATCTCAAACTCGATCTATCGCTCGGGCGGTAGTCCTGGTAACTCGTCTGGAAACACGTCAGGGTACTCTCTGACCACCGGGATGCTCTGGAAGTCTGCCACAGGGCTGGGCTTTGCCACCACACAAGCTAGGAAGCCCTCACACCCCTGGCTCAAAAGTCTCGCCGCCCGAAGTGCCGAAATGCTCCTGAAACCTCCATCCACTGGCTATCCGTGAAACTCCGGAATGGAGAAGACAATCTTCCTCTCAAAACAGTCCACCAAGGCGTGGTAAGCGGACAACCAATCCATCCCCAGAATCACTCTAAAGTCCTCCATCTATATCATAATCAGGTCAGCTGGCAGGCTATGTCCCCCGACGCTGACCTCGCAATCCGTGTACATCTCCTCAGCTACAAACAGCTGACCACTCAGACCTCTGATTACGAACGGATTCTCCAACAGTGTATAATCCTGGTCCAAACTAACTGCGAACTGGCTACGACAAACGAGTGCGTAGCGCCGGAATCGAAAAGCGTGTAAACGAGTCTGCCAGAAACTGAAACCATACCTGCTACCACCGATCCCGAAGCTCTGGCGTCCCTGTGTGTTAGGGCGTTGATACGCCCCTCAACTCTAGGTGCGGACGAATTAGCCACACTCTGCGTCGGACGGGTAGGTGCTAGCCGATACCCTCCTTGCGACTGCTGTCCTCCTCCTGCCGCCTGGGAACCGCGGCCTCCTACGCGCCCTCCAGTGCTCTTCGCGGGGAGTATCTGCTGACCTCCTGCCCTAGATGGGCAGTCCCTCCTGATGTGGCCCGGCTGGCTACACTGGTAGCAGAGGGGAACCCAAGTCCCACCCTCAGTGGGTCCCTGCTGTCAGCTAGGCGGGGGTCCAGTGCTGGCGACTGGCCCCTGTCGAGGGCCCCCAAAGGCCACTGATGGCCCTGCACAACGTGACGGCTCCCCTGCGGACGCCACGTGTCTCCTTTGAGTTCTCCTAACACGCTTAGTGTGACGGCGGAAATCTTGTTCCACCACCAACTCCCCTGTCGTATGCTCGGAAGGGGGAGGAGGGGGTGGCGATGTGGATGGAAGCTGAAATTCTTCACGAACCACCTCTCGAATTAGTTGGACGAGGTCCGGAGATGGTATGCTCAGGAGAAGAGGAGGGGTAGTATGTACTCCAAGCCTGACACATCTGTCCCTCGGGCCCCGACCTCGGCCGCGCCCGCGGCCCACTTTTTTAACCCTTTTGGGGTCTGATCGGGATCTGTTTTACGCAATTGATGTATCTGTATTTTCCTTGTGAGTTGCTCTATGTACTAGAATCATTTATACACTGTTCTGAATCTTCCTTTGTGATGTATTAATTGGCATAGGATTTCGACCTTCCACGTGTCTAGGGCTCGCAGAGATACCAGCGTCATCGGTTCAAGCCCTCATTACTCTCGGATTATCCCGTAGAGTGGGCTACCCCTATTAACCTCACTAAATAAGAATGTATCTGTTGAATTATCCAACTGGAAACCTAAGATGTGGCATGAACCCTACGACAGAGAAATGAATCAACCAGTTTTACTGCATGATTATATTTGTGTACATGAATAAGTTAAACAGCTAGCCATTTCCTGTAATAAAGCATGGGCTGCCTGTTAAAATATGAGTTGCCTGAGATAAATGGACAGTTACCTATGAAGTCATCAGTTGCATTAATTAAATTGTGGAAACACGAGCTGCCTGAATATAAACAAGAACCGAATTGTGAATGATGGAATCTGCACCAGCATACTGTGGTGAACATGGGCATGAACCCTACGGGAAGTTAGAAGTAGAGTTCTTGTGATTAGATGGAAAATCTGGAATGTAGACGGGACATGTGCTGGCCCATGAATACGTGGTACCAAGAAGAGCGACTCTCCCCTTCTTTTTGTGTAGAGCGGAGCTAACCGCCCTTGGGTTGGGACCCGGGGTTAGGATTGGCCACACTTCTGTTGGCCCTCGTCTACACGGTACCGAGGCGAGCAACTAGTGTAAGGAAGGAGCTAGCCACCCCACGGGGCTGAGGTTCAGGTAGCCACCCTACATCGACTTGTTAGGCCCACTAGGAAAACCGGGGTAATCAGACGAGGGTCCGCGAACTGTGGAGGGGAGAGACACCTATTTGGTTCTGAGGGGCTAGACCGATATTTCTGAGAGGGCTAGGCCCTATACTATTTCGTGTTGTACTTTGGGAGTACCCGCAAGCGGAAACGACTAACCGCATGACAGTGCGGCGTAGCTACCTGTGCGCTTATCGCGCGTGCCGTAGTCACCGCTACATCTAACAGTGACCTCGGGGTGGTTGACTGGGTGTAGGACTACCACGGAGGACTCTCCCAGCCAGAAGAGCACCACGTGTACCATCTACTCTTCAGAAAAGATTGCAATTAAGATTGTTCCCACTAGGAACATGTATGATCAAGAAAATTTGAAAGTTTGAGGAAAAGGGGTGAAAAGGAAATGCATGTAAAATAAAATAACTAGAAAAGATAATTAAACATGCTAGTTTTACTACCTTAAATTATATAGTTACCACTCTACTCAGCGTTCGTTGACTCTGTCCCATTTCATAACATTGTTCAGGTTCAGGAGTTGAATAGCCCGAGCTTACAGCTGCGAAGGGTGTTAGGTCCAGTCGAGGCCAGCCGTAGTTTTCTACACTCTTTGTTCTACCCCCTTTTCTGTTGTAGTGAGTTTAGGCTTTTAGTTACTATTGTTGTTATTATTGCTTTGGTTTCCGTTGTTCCTATTGTTGTTGTAGTATGTATTGGAATAGCAGCTTTTACTTTCCTTTACTGGTTATACGTTTTTACTGCTTAGTTATACTGCCTATGTGAATGTGGCTTATTTTCCTACTTTTTGGTTATTTCCTATTGAACTACTAGGTCTTAGGATTAGTTGAGGCAACCCGATCGCGTGTCCTGTGGAGATTCAAGAACCAGGTCATAACAAATAAAAATGAAACAAAGCAAAGAAATTGTTACTAGTCTTAAACGTCAACATCTATTACAAATAAATGACCTTCTGGTTGCGTGATACCATTTTAATGGGTATTACCCAAATAAATGACCTGGTTGCACGGTACCATTTTTATGGGTATAACCCATCCTTTATTGCAATTGTCGTGAACATAAAAACTTTTGACGCTTAAAAAGTCAATGTAAATAGTTCATCAGGTTGAATAATTTGACGATTACGATTTAAACTAAAGAAATTGTGTTTCTTATAAATTTTGAAAGTAGTGCCCTCTTTAAAAATATCAAACCATTGACATTTAGAAAGGACAACTCTACGATTATATCTAAAGCTGATCTCCACAATTTCTTTGATTTTATCATTGTATTCATCTGGACCGGTGGAAAAATATGAATCAACAACTCTGACATGTTGTGTAACCTTGCTATCATCAATTTATTTTATTCTGAATATAAACGCATTTATTATGTACGTAGAGTGGTAATGTACATAATGTAATTGTGAATCGGCAATTACATCAAAACCTGGTATCTAACGTGCGTCCTTATACTCTTTCAATAAATGAACTCGGTCTTTATACAAATCTAAGAAGCCAAATTCATTTGAGCTAGAAAGAGGTAATTGTTCGAATTCCTTGTGAAATGGATCAAATTGAGGAATTTGTCTCAAAATATAAAGATGCGCGCAACGTCTTTCATTTCTAAAATAGCCTTCTACTCTGTATGAGGAATCGACTATCCTCTAATATTAAAAATTGACAAACATTCTTCATCATTGTCAATGTATCACCCCTCAAAATTTCATTGAAATTTATTAAAGCAGCTTTCTATTTAATTCATGCACATCGATGTAAAATTAATACACTCCACCACGAGATAGCCTTCTACAATTTATCCTTCCGGCTTTGCCTTGTTCAAAACCAAATCTTTAAGCTTTTTTAAAAACTTCTCCACAGATTACATCAATATGAATTATATAGGTCCACCTATTCTCACTTCATTTGCAACATGCAGGTCGAGATAAACCATTACATTAAAGAAGGCTGGGGGAAGAATCAATTCCATCTTACAGGCTGCAGGGCCTTTGAATAAACAACTTCGAAGAACCTACTCATCTCTGCGAATGAATCAGCAACTGACTCTAGCAGTATTCCCCGTATCGCCAGGGAAACAATCCTCGCATATAAATGTGTGAGTGATGACTTTTCAAGTTAGATATGTTTTTCTACGTTTCAGTCACACAACGAGAAAGCTGTGAAGAAAATCCTTTTGGCAGCCGAATTCCCTTTAAGAAGGAGAGTTGTCTACTCTTCTGGTCTTGATTCAAGCTGTAAATAGTAGGAGGAAAGTAGCTATGATCCTCATAAATACGCAGCTTCGGATGTATCCCCAAAGCCTTCATGTCTTTTCTTGTTTTCACTGTGTCCTTTGGATCATCAGTGAAATTTAATAAGTTGAAAATGTTATTCGTCACATTATTTTCGATGTTCATAACATCAAAATTATAATGTATTCTAAGATCTTTCCTGTATGGCAGCTCTAAAAAGAAAATGCTTTTCTTTCAAAATCCAAAATTCCTCAAGGCTATCTAGTCTTGTGTGAATGGTCTATCCAACCATATCACGCTTATTTCTTGTAATCTCCCCATTATAGCCTGACTCGGTGTTGAACGGTAACGAATCGCTACGCTTACGTGTTTGGTTTTGGAAAACCTGTCGTTGTATTTCGAAAGCGAATAATTCGTGTTCAACAAATAAAATTTATACCGAAAAGAATTTCTGGTAGAACACAAGGAGGCGGATGTTTGATTTAAAAATTACGTGTTTCCTTTTATTTGTCACAGAATAATTAAATTTAAAATTATCTAATTATTTACAATAAATAGAAGAGAGAGAGTAAGGGAGAAAGAGAATATTAGACAGAGAAATAAAATGAGATGAAAAATAAACAAGGAATTTTTCATTGAAGAGATTGTTCATTACAACTAGAAAGCATAAAACAATTGCTGTAGAAAGCAATAAATTTACTCTAGAAAGGATTAAAAGAATCGAGGGAGAAATGTCCTACTCGACGATTGCTTGGAGGACGAGCAAAACTACTCTAGGAAGCAGTAAATCTATACTAGAAAGAGGTAAAAAGAATAGGGAGAGAGAAATCCTCATCGACGGTTGCTTGGAGGGAGAGCCGGACGGGACGACGCCTGGACGAAGGGGAACGAAGCAGGACGAAGCAAAAGAACGGGAACGAGGCAACATGCCATCGTCCTCGCGGGATCCACTTCTGAAGGGGAACGAAAATTGGACTTTATCTCGCGAGAAGCATCCTGGGTGTGGGACAAGCTTCTCTTGATCTTTGGAGGGGTAGAGAGGAGAAAGAAGGGATCAAAAGCTCGTATGGAGGGGGTCTCCTTTTATAGTTGCAAGGAGTGTGGGCAAAATGGACATTACAACTTTAAAATAATAAAAGAAGGGTCTTTAGTGACGGATAAATCCGTCACTAAAGCCCTCAACGTGGGCGTCGTGGGTTGCTCGTGCCCTCCTTGCCTGCTCGCGCGCTCAACGGCTTGCACACGTTCGTCGATTTTCAGCCGTCCGATCGCGAGATCGGATGGCTTAAGATGCGTCTCCGCCTACTGCGTTGCGCGCCCGCCCGCGCGTCCAATCGCACGTCGGCGCTATTGGGCGCGCGTGGCCGTCCGATCTCCATCTGACGCTCCACGCGCCTCAATTGCTCGTGCCCGGTGCTCGCGAAAGCGCGCTCGACCACTGCGCTATCCGCGCGCGGATGGTCGAGCGGACGCTTTTAAGTGCGAGCGAGCACGGCCGTTGGATTAAGATCCAACGGCGGAGAGCGATCGGGAGCAGGGCCTTCACAAGATGCAAGCAGCCGTTTGGGGGGCCTAAATGGCACCACATGGCGCCATCTTGGCCGTCCATCTTCTGGAAGTTGCAGATGGTGCCACGGATGTCGGATTGACTCGATTTTTGTGTCGTTGGGCTTCGATCGTCGATCCGAATTCATCCGTGCGGTCAGATTTGTCATCTGAATTGTGGATTCACACCATCCTGGCCCTTGATCTTCTAGGGTTCCCGGGTCACTATCTGATGCTACGGATGTCTGATTAGAGCGATCTTGGAGTGGTTGAACTCTAATCGTCGCCATGACCACATCCATACGGTTGGATCTTTGATCCGAGGTCCCGACAAAATGTTTGCCTGTCCAATCACATAAAAGGAGATAACTAACCTCCATTTTATTCAAACTACTCCAAATGCAAGATGATGCATGTTATGCAATATTTTTATCATGAAATGCAATCCTATGCTTAAGAACATGCATAAATGGACAACTTAAGTAGTGTAAATGTGTTTACATCACTCGGAAACCTGATAGAGTCTGTACAAAGTTTACTTTTTAGATTTTTCTTTGAATACATACAGATCCTAACATCAAATTTACTCCTGAATTGTGACGTTCTCCATTTACGTACAATAGGTAGAAACTGCGATGTCCTATGTTACAGAAATTCTTACTTTCCAACAGTCGTTGGTGATGAGCATCTTCCACACAGATAAGTAAGCAAGCTTTCCTTTAGTACTCCAACGTCACAAATTTACGTACGCCGGGAAGTTGTTTATGGCCAACAACTATGCTACATGCATATTGTAAAATTCTTTTTTTTCTGCACCATACGTCCTCAGACCGGTAAACCACAACATTTTCAGTTCATCGATTAAAGGCTAGAGATAAACATCTATTGTTTTTCCTGGTTGTTTTGGGCCGGGAATTAATAGGGTCAGCATCATGAATGACAATGTCATTCACAACTAGGGACGTAAGTTGTAAGTGACCATTTCCACTAGCCATATAGAGTATGACGAGCACATACTCTTAAATGGATTGAATCCATCGCTTGCAAGACCCAACCGCACGTTCCTTGCTAATGAAGTGAATGAATTGTTTCTTTCGTTAAATCTCTTCCACTCCTTTGAATCAATAGGATGACGTATTCCTCCATCCGGAGGATTAAAATTCTTATGCCATGTCATGCGCCGTGTAGTTTTAGTTGATATAATGAAACGTTGAAGCCTAAGTGTCAGTGAGAAGTAACGAAGAACCTTCTGAGGTTGTTTTCTGTTGCTTTCATTTTAACCTTCCTTATATCTCTGAAGTTCACATTCGGGATAATTACTTAGGTTTGAGAATTCATTTCTAAAAGGAATGTAGTCGCTTGAACATGCATCAATCTTCTGATAGTTCGAACCAAGCTTACGAATCCTTTTCCTTGCCTTATACCATGATGCCGGAAAACCATTAAGGTTATTCAACAGTTCAGCAATAAACTAAAGTATTTCTAACATGAATTTAGCAATAGGTCCATTTATAACCTTCAGTTGAAACATCTTCAACAAAAACGACAACTTAGACATTTTCGTAACACCGAGACCAATAAGATTCTCGGTCGCCTTAACAGTATCACAGAATGAACCACAACTGAACGGATCTTCCTTATCTGTATTTCTATCCTCGCCTACCCTCATCTCGTGCAATAAGCCTTGTATTTCCTCACCTTCGCTATCACTAACTTCGCCATCGATCTCTTCGTTAACAGTGTTCGCATTGTCTACAACTTTCTCAGTCAACTCCTCTCCATGATCCACCCAAGTTGTGTAATGCTGCCACCATCCATTACAAATGCAGTGCTCGAGCACAGTATTACGATCATACAATGAACCATTCAAACAACTTCTGCATAGGCAGAAGATATTCTCAAATTGACCACATCACCAAAATATCTTCCTATCGTCATCAAAGGCCAAATCTAGGAATGAAATTACTTCATCCTTATATCAGGTGTAAGTTGAACCCCGCAATCAAATCGAAGATTTATACATTGGAGCAAAAAATTTAATGTAAACAAATCACTTATTAGGAAGGAAAAGGACCGAACAATGAATATCCTGATTAGGATTTTCATGTTATGGCCCATCCACAAAGATTTGATCACAACCTCAGTTTACTAGTTACATGTAACCTTACTGAAGTGAAATTTCGGCAGCATCTCCACGAACTTCTCCAGTATACACCCCAATACTAACCTGTAATGACCCAATTCCCGAGTCCTTACGAGACATGAGAACCAGACCGACTCAACTAATCCTAAGACCTAGTCGTCCAACGAGTAAGTAACCAAAAGAGCAGCAAAATAAACCATATTCAGCATGAATATAACTAACGGTAACAAAATACAGCAGTACGGAAACAAACCACTACAGTATATACCACCACAATAGTTGAACAAAATTCATAACATAACATGAACTGCAGGTAAAGAAAAGTACAGCGGTAACAAGAACTACTCACTACAGTGGAACAAAAAGAGGTACAAGAGAATAGTGGTAACTCTACTGGACCCTACTCAGCCCAGCGTCCTCTGCAGCCGCTGACCCTCGCTGCTTAACACCTGGTTCTGAATGGTAACGAGTGTAACACGTCAGCAAAACACTGTGTAGAGTGGCAACTAAAATAAAAGAAACAGTAGAGTGTACAGTAGCTGTTATGTTCTGTTACTTTCCATATTTACGTCTTTCGATTGTCTCACGATTTCATTTATTTCTCATATCCTTCACTTGATCTCTAATGTTTCTCGTGGGAACGATCTTGATTGCAGTCTTTTCCAAAAAGTAGAATAGCACGTGGTGGTCTCTTGGCTGGGAGAGTCCCCCGTGGTGATCCTACTCTTAGTCAACCACCCCAAGGTCACGGACAGGCGCAACGGTGACTACGGCACGCGCGATAAACGCACAGGTAGCTGATCCGCACTGACACGCGGTCAGTCGTTTCCGTTAACGGGTGCGCCCAAAGCACAGCATAGAGCCAGTAGAGGGCAGATCCCTCTCTGTAACAGGGGGTCCAACCCCTCCACTGTAACCAAACAGGGGCCTTGCCCCTCCATAGTCTGCCCACCCTCGCCTAACTACCCTGGTTTGCCCCAGTGGGCCTAACAAGTAAGACTAGGAGGCTAGCAGAACCGCAGGGCCCGTGGGGTAGCTAGTACCTCCCTACACTCGCAGCTCTCCTCGGAACTACGTACACGAGGGCCAGCAAGTCGGTACAAAGTGGCCAGTCCTAACCCCGGATCCCTGGGGCGGTTGGCTCCGCTCTGCACTAAACAGGTACAGGTACTTCCCTTGGTACTACGTACCCAAGAGACAGCACACTACCACGTCTTTCTTTCTCAGTTCCATTCCTTTCTCTTTCCAGGAGTTCCACTCCTAATTCCCCGTAGGGTTCCATCTCTTTTAACTCAAAACATCTAGGTTTCACTTTCCAGTTTCACATTCTTACAATCCATGTTCTCAGTCACGTTTATTTATTCATAACAGGCAGCAGTTAATTCAATTTACAGGCATCTATTTGTTCCTTTCCATTTTTCCAAGACTGCAGTATTCATATATTCCACTAGTTTTCCCGTCCTAGGATTCATGCCATATCCTAGGATCTATCATACAATCTAGTTTTCCAGCCCTAGGATTCATGCAACACCTAGGATCTATCATTCAATATATTTCTCATTCCTAGGATTCATGCAATGTTATAGGTTCTATTTATGGTTCCATAATTTAACAGATTATACTAATAAACTAAAAAAGCCACTCTACAGGTTACAACAGGCGTACTGGGGGCGTGGTCGGGAATCCTGTGTACCTCCGCAACCTCCGAGACTGCAACGGAACGGGGTCCTATCACAAGGATCAAACACAAGGAGTTTCTCAAAATAGTATGCAACTACTGTAGACGGGTAGAGGATTTAATTCCGAAAAGCACGCAAGTCAAAACGTGGAAAACGGACTCCGAACGGGCCCGAAACGGGTCGAAAATGATGAAACAACGCAAAATCAGACGTCTGGAACTTGTTCCAGATGTCTTAAAAATGGGGCTCAGGTGGTGCCTTGTCCTGCGTGGTCTCTCAGACGTCCAGAAACCTGCGGGGCCGTCTGGCCTAGTTCCCAGATGTCCGATGTCACCCCGGACGTCTGGAAGTCGTTCCCGTCGTCTGGCACTGCAGCCGGACGTCTGATTCGCGTTGGATGGCGAATCCGAACCTACGCGTACCCATTTCTCTCTCTCAGTACGGACGGCCGAACAAAAGGAAGAAGGACGAAAATAACTCACCTTTCAGACGTCCTCCCCGTCGTCTGGTTGGAAGCCCAGACGTCTGATTCTGGAAAAATTTCCAAAATCAGAGCGCGACTCGCCCTCCGCTCGCGACGCACGGCCGTGCCGCGTCTCGTCCGCCTGCTGCTTGAGCTGCAGCAGGGCTCCTACGTCACCCTGCGTCTGCTGCTCCCCTCGCCGGCCGGCCCTCGCAGCCCCGGCAAGCTCGCCCTCACGGCCGAGCGCCTCCTCCCTCGCGTAGCACCTCCTCCCACGCTCACCGCAGATGTCGCTGCCAACTCTCACTCGCGCTCGCACTCGCGCACCGGCTTGAAGGAGAAGAGGAAGGGGGCGGAGGTGATGAGAGTTAGGGAGAGGGCGTGGCGTTTTAAAGCCGCGTGGGGAGGAGAGAGTGAGCGGAACAGAGGGCGCAGCCTGCGGCCGCAGGAGAGAGGGGGAAAGGCACCCGCAGGTTTGCGCGCGCAGTCACGCAAACGCAACCGTGCGTGACGCCGAAATCGAATCCCAGACATCTGGATGGGGTTCCAGAAGTCTGGTCCGACGTCTGGGCCACCTCCCAGATGTCTTAAAAGACGTCTAAAGCCGCGCGTTCATGGCATAACCTTAGCTAGATTTCCTTTAACACCTGTAAAGACCCATTCTGTCCTGATCAAATTAAGACGTTTGGACTGTCGGTCAGACATCTGGACCCCTTCCCAGAAGTCTGGAAATTGAAAATTTAGAAGTAACTTCACGTCTGAGCGCAGGCTGCGCGCAGATAGTATCGCAACTTTCTCTTTCCCTCTTCCCTCCACCACCCGAACCCCATCAAACCCTTATAGAACCCCTCTTCCCCTTCCTCTCTTCCCCACTTCACCACAGCCACCTTCCTTCCTTCCCCTCCACTGCAGCAAGAGGGGCGAGCGTGAGAGAGGGCGCGAGAGCGAGCGTTGAGGAGGAGAGGCGATGTGAGGAGAGCAGGAAGAGCTTGAGCTCGCGAGCTTGTTGGAGCTCGCTAGAGGGCACGCGGCCGGAGCGGCGCGTGCGAGAGGAGGAGGACGTCGGGGGAGACGTCCCCGACACTTGCTGCAGCTGGGGCTACAGGCGAGGAGGCTAGGCCGTGGCTGCGCGCGGCAAGGAGCAAGAGGTAGTTCTGCTTCTCATATTTTCCCAGAATTGGACATCTAGCGTGCTGTCCAAACGACGTGTTGGACGTCTAGTGACGACACCGGAGGTCTTAACGCAGTATTCCGCAAAGGTATGTTCCCCTTGGGAATACGGCCATGAAGGCCGCACCACAGCTTCGATCCGTAAGCCTAAAGATAAATGATATGGTTTGTCACGTGCAGGGATAACTTTGGGAAGGCGTGGGGCACGACCTCCCACGCTTGTCGGACGTCTGGACAGCTTTCCAGACGATCGGAAGCACTCCCAGACGACTAGAGGAGAGGTTGGACGTCTAGAGCTGGGTCCAGACGGTCAAGAAGGGGTTCTGGGCATTTTTACTTGACACAGGAACCTGAGGTGGGACTCTGGTAACTTTTGAGATGTCTGGGCCTTGTGCCAGAGGTCTGATTTAGGTTTGCGAACCTGTTTTGACTCGTTTAGGGTCTATTTGAGGTTCGTTTTACGCAGACAAGATATCGATGGTTTCTTTGTGAGTTCCTCTACTTGTTGGAAATCCTTATATAATGTTTTGAATGTTCCATTATGGTATGTTCCCTGGTATAGGACTACGATTGGTTGCGGGTTTGGGGCTTGTAGAGGCACGTGAGCCTGCCATTCGGGCCCCCAGTACTCCCGGGTTATTTAGTAAAGTGGTTTCCCCTGTTTTAATTGTAAATCATAACTGCATATGAGAAATTGGATAACTAGAAACCTAGGATGTGGCATGAACCCTAGGATGAGAAGTACTTACGTTGTTTGTATGTGTGTTTGAGATTACAGTCTTAAATGAATGAATGAAAAGGTGAACAACTGCCTGTTAATAAACAAGTGCTGCCTGCAAAATATGAAATTCCTGTGTTAGTTAGACAAATACCTGTGACAACTCTTGTTATATATGCAAATTGTGGAAATACGAGCTGCAGGTGAAAAATCTGAGAATGGAAATGTGAATGATAAAACCTGGTATGGAGTAACATGGGGAATACGAGCATGAACTCAACGAGGAATTTGGAGTAGAGCTCCTGTGGATAAGTGGAATGGATTTGGAAATGTGAGTGAGAAGTGTGCTGGCACTTGAGTGCGTGGCACCAAGGAGAGCGATTGGCCCCTGTTTAGTGCAGAGCGAGCTAGCCGCCCTTGGGTTGGGACCCAGGGTTAGGACCGGCCACTCTACACTGACTTCCTTAGCCCTCGGGTACTCTGTACCGGGATGAGCTACTAGTGTAGGGAGAGAACTAGCCACCTTACGGGGCCCGGGGTTCAGCTAGCCACCCTACACCGACTTGTTAGGCCCACTGGGCAAATGGGGAAGTTAGACGAGCGTGTGTGGACTGTGGAGGGGTGAGATCCCTATTTGGTTCTGAGGAGCTAGTGATGATTGTCGCTTATCGGGTGTTAAAAATATGTCTGTTATAGCATTACCACGAAAAACGATTATCAAATTTTATTTATTTATTGCTCAAAATTCAAAAACATTCCGAGGTCGAACTCAAGGAGCAATTCGGTTTTTAGAAGCAAAAACTCAAAATCTCAAATATATTCAATACTGATGCAAGGAAAATAAATGCTAGAGGAGAAAATGAAATAAATTCTTTTTCTTTTTCTTTTTCTTTTTTCTTCTCTTCTCTCTTTCTGCTTAGCTTTCTCTCTTCTCTTCTTGCTCTGTCTCCAGACGTTTGATTCTGTGAATCAGACGCCTTAAGTGATGTCCGCTATAGCACCAGCGTCTGCTTTTTCTTCTTCTCCTCGGCTTCTTCTTCTCTCTTAAGCTGCTGCGCCTCCTCCTTCCTTTCCTTCTACAAATCTTCTCCTTCAGCTGCTCTTGTTCTTTGGCTTCTGCAGTCCTCCTCTTCTTCTTTGGCTCCTTCCTCCGCCTTCTTTTGCTCCTTCTGCGGCTAAGACTTGGGCTTCTGCTTCCTTCAGCAGCTACGCCTCCTCTTCTTCTTTCTTTCTTTCTTTGTGGCTGCTCCATCCTTCAGCTACTCTTCCTCTTCTCCCTTGTGCGGCTAAGTCCGCAGCTTCCTCTTCGTTTAGTTGGATTCTTCCTCTTCCGCACAGCTACTTCCTCCTCCTTCCCTTCACAGGCACAGAGAAGCAAAACCTACCCCCTACCCTCCCCGCGTCTCTCCCTCTATTTAGCTCACAGGACACAGGTCTCCCAGAGCCAGGTGGGTTATCGGGTTGGGTATGCGTGCCTGGGACCAGGTCCACCAGCAAGCGATGGTGGGCGAGGTGTGCGAGTTGGGTCGGGTCAAGACCAGGGTTCGTGGGGCGTGGTTGCGGACGAGGCCGATCAGGTGAGAGGGACCTCACCCCTTATTCGGAGGGGAAGAGCCTAACTCACAAATTCAATTTATTTTGCTGCACCCACTCACCAACGTCCGAGGTTGGACTAAATTTCCCACCTTTGTTTTGCGAACACTTGCAGCAGATGTCGCGCTTGATTGCAACTGCAGCGAATACTTGTAGGAGTAATTGGAAGTCTAGAGTCGTGGGCGAAGGGAATCTGCGCGACCTAGGCTCGTGACTTGGGCCTGGCGAGGTCTGGAGCATCTTGCTTGCTTGCTCCATGATCTACTAAAATGGAGGAGGTGGCTCTAAACCTAAAAACATGAACACGACCTCGCGGCCTAGTCAGAATACCCAGCAGGATTTGCGAAGACACGGTGAAGGTGGCCCGATGGTCGGTGTGGCATGAGGGCGTCTATGTGTGCGTGCCTAGGTGATGAGAACCTTATCATGAACCCCAAGTAGCACATTTTGACCAAATTAATTGTACAAAAGCTTCTACAAAATCTAAGGGAAAGCCGAAATCTGGGAATTGCAAATCTGAATATAAAATAATTCACATGGGGTAAAACTGTAATCTTACCATTGCAGTACATAAACGGGATTTCTAAGGGTTTAGACATAGGTCAAATGGGCCTAATAAGAGAAAAACTAGGATGATTCGATCAGGAAACGGTTATGACAAAATCTGGGAATTAAATAACATTCTCTAACCCTAAAACATACCCGCTTTAATTCACGAAATTCTATCCAAGATAAAAATCAATTAAACCCTCTAAAATTCATAAAAAAATGTCCCCCAAGGTTTTGAACGTTCAATTTTTCCGTTGGAACCTATCTTGACCTAGCTTGGGAACATATGAGAACCTCGTCATAAACCCTAAACTAGCATCATCTAACCTAGATTTGCAAGAAAAAGCTCCTACATAACTCATAAAAAGGCTTCACTCAGAGAATTCAGAGTTTTTGAAGAAAACAGGAACTAAGGAGTAAAAATGCAATTTCACCTACACAATCAGAAAACAGGGTGACTCAGGGTCAAAACATAGGTCAAACTAACTTAATAAGAAGTAAAGTGGGATGATTTGATCCAACAAGGGCTACAGCAACTCCAAGGAATTAAATGACATCTTGTAGCCCTAAAGTAAACCCGCTGCAATTCACGTGGTTCGAGGTAAAGAAAAAAATCGACTAAACCCTCTAAAATTCATATAAAAGTAATCTCTAGGGTTTAGAACCTTCAATTTGGCCTTCGGAACCCACTTTGACCTACATTGAGAATCATGCCCAATCAATGATTTAATTTGGATTTTTATGTAAATTGACCGGTCAAACACGGACTGATTTAGAAATAAATTTCACCATTAGAATCCTATGGTCACATTTAGTAATGCAAAAAAACTTGAGCCTAAGAAGAGACATTCTTTGCCGACTTTGTATTTTGGTCCTCATCTATTACTTTTTGACCCTCAACTTTTGATACAGTCGCATTTTGGCCCCTAAGTCTTCATCGTTCTTTTCATTTAGGTCCTCCCTGCAAAACCCTGAGTAGCGCCATGCTCCGGCGACTTTGCGCGGGGCATGGCGCCGCGCAAGGTGAGGGAGACCCTCTCCCCTTTTAACCGGGTGTTCCCTGCGACGTCTGCTGTCGCAGGGACACCTCCATGATCTCTGCGGCCGCCCATAACTTCCGTGCGAACGCGCGGAAGGTATCGGTCCCTACTCCGACCGTCCTTTGGCGAGGGAGGCACGTCGCCTCCCTCCACCCACCTCTCCACTTTTGCCTCTATAAAAGCCGCCTCCACCTGCAGAATAGGGGAGCTCGGTCTGGACGGGCAAACACCCCAATTTTTCCTCTCTTCCCACTTCGGCAGAAGCCCTCCAGCTCCGGCGGCTCTTCCTCCTCCTTGTCGTCACTCCACAGCAATACTAGCAGCAGAGCCGCCTTCGCCCGCTCTTCCCGCGTCGCGCCGTACCCAGCGTGCACCCTCCCGCTCTCTCCTCGCCGCCACCCTCTCCCCTTGCGCATCTTCTTCTCCGGCGACAGTCGGTACGACTGCCGCCCTGCTCCGGCCCCCCTCGTCCCTACAACGAGGTCAGAACTTCTCCCCACCTCCCCTTCTTTTTTTTCCTCACTATTTTACATTCAATTAAGCCCTCGACCACTCCTATCCACCGTCACCCCCTTCATCTCCGGCTACCCTCCGGCGTGACGCCCCCATCGCTCCACAGCTCCAAACGCCTCGCCGACCCTCACAGAACCTCCGCCTCATCACCCTGAGCAACCTCTGCCCACCCATTACTGCTCCACACCCCCACCGCAGTCCCCCGAACAAACCCATTCTTCCGGTCACTGTCCGACCTAGCCCTGCCGCCAGACGCCGTCCCACGACCTGCCACACCCTGCACCACCTTCGCCGTGCCACGGCGAAGGTCCGTCGCTAGTTTGATTAGGCTGAAGGGCCGTGTTTCTGTCCAATAGCTTCGCTGCTCCAGCCGCCATTAACGACGACTGAAGCAGCTGCGAGGCGAGCTCTAGGCCTTGCAGCCCTAGATTCCCAGGTGCAGCAGGTTGGGGCGAAGTCCGCGAAGGCTTCTGCCTCTTCAGTTGGCACCGACATCGGCAACAGCCGATCAGAGGGCGAGATGGACTCGTCCTGCGGGCGCGCGAGAAGACAGCACAGAAGATAGTCCCACATCATGGGATTTCGAAACGCCGCCTACGCATAAATTAGAAAAGTGCCCTAGCCCTTTCGCCTCCTAACCACGGGGTGAGGTCCCTCTCACCCACTTCACCCGGCCTCGTCCGCGACCACCCCCCGTGGACCTGGCCCGAGCCGTATACTCGACCTGCACTCCTCGCCCTCCACCGCGCGCCGGTGGGCATGGACCCGGGCGCGAACTCGTACCCAAATACCCAGCTCTGAAAGAGCGATCCTACGTGCGAAATCTGAAAGAGAGAGAGACGCGGGGGAGGGTAGGGTTAGGTTTTTGCTCTGACCAGGCTATGTGAGTGTGCAGGCAAAAGAAAAGAACAAGAACAGAAAAGAAAGAAGGAGAAGAAAAAGAAGGAAGAAGCAGCCAAGGCCTTGGCTGCTCGAAGCAATGCAGAAGAAGAAGGACTGCAAAAAGAAGAAAAAGAAAGATGTAGAAGAGGGAGCACCAAGGAAGCACTGTAACAGATGCCACTTAAGTCATCGGATTGATAAAATAGACGACGCTCTAAAGA
Organism: Thalassia testudinum; assembly: GCA_037157565.1. Classification (NCBI taxonomy): domain Eukaryota; kingdom Viridiplantae; phylum Streptophyta; class Magnoliopsida; order Alismatales; family Hydrocharitaceae; genus Thalassia; species Thalassia testudinum. The sequence goes on along the minus strand of JAZHRO010000022.1, from coordinate 61,809,349 downwards.
AAAAGACAAGAACAAGGAAAGAAGAACAGGCATCGTAGAAGAAGAAAGAAAGAAAAGAACAAGAATAGAAGAGAAAGAAAGAAAGAAAAGAAGAAGGACGAAGACAGAAGAGCTGAAGACGATCAAAGCAAAGAGAAGAGAAGAAAAAGAAGAAGAAGAAAGACTGCAAGAGAGAAAGAAGAGAAGAAGAAAAAGCCAAGAGAGCAATCTACCTCTCTCTCTCTCTCTTATTTTGTTAATTTAAACATTGTATTTCTAGAATTATAAGTTTGCTCCTTGAGTTCGACATCGGGAAACCTTTTATTTCCGAGTAACAAATTGTATTAAACTGGTAACCGTTTCTCTATACTATACTACGACGAAATCCTAGAGCGAGATAACGAGCGCTACCAGTTTTTGGCGTTATATTTATAAGTTTCTAATAATCTCTCATTTCTTTTGTGCAGGTACAGAAAGAAAAAGATGCAGCTGCACCACAGCCACTCCAAGGACAGGTAACTTCCTATTAAACCCTAAAATTTTAAAGAGGAAAAAGAAAAAAATATAGGTATAACCTATCTTTTATACATAGTAATAGCTGTATATTCTCAAAAACTACTATTCCTGCACACAATATTAAAGGTAATTAAGTGCTAACACCTTCTTTCCTGAGCCCTAATTACCCAACAAAGAATTAACTGGACCAAGTAGAGCCAACATAAGGTCAAACATTAGGATTTCAGAGACACACCCCTTAAGCAAGAATCGAGGAAATCTAAAAGAGGTGTGCCCAAGCCATTGATTGAAAATAATTAATATGAAAAATCCTAAACAATTGGCTCTGTAGACACTTGAACCCTAAAAAATCAAGGCCTAAATTCTCAAGGGAACCACTAGGTGAGGTTGACCCCTAGGGTCAACCAACCTTCAAATTAGGCCACCTTGTTCACAAAAACACCTAAGAGTTCAAGTGAAACCTTAAGTGCCTTGATGTTAAAGTAAAAGAGGTAGACTTAAGAGGTCAAGATCCCCATTCTGGTCTACGTGGTACCGCAGTGACAAGAGAGGTCGGGTGGGGGAAACCCTGTAACCCATGGGGACGCTATACTGTGTTGGGGTCCTCGCAGGACTCACCCTCTCTACCTGCCCAGGTAATTCTCAGGTAAACGATCTTTCTAATCATGGGGTCCATCTGCCCCGCACCTCTATAGTCACCCAACACATTTTTTGGTGTCTTGATTGGGTCCAGCAGCTTCTAAACTCATCTATTCCAACAGCGCGGGAACGGTTGGAGATCCTTAAGACCACACTTAAGATCTCCTTTAGGAATTCACTCTAGTAAAGGCCAAGCCTCGATGCCCGTGTTTGAACAGCAACCCTACCCCATCATTCTCTCATCTGATTCTGAACCAAGCTCTTCTTCTTCCCCCATCATGGCTCAACCTGATGAGGAAGAAAACAATCTGGAGCACCAGCTCCAGTGACTCAATGACCTCTTCCAAAACTTTGTGCACCCACCGCAGCGTATTATGATGCGGGACCATTATAAACCTGCTGCGGTGGCCATCGAGCCACGAGTCAGAATCCCGACTAGAGGACCTGATTCCGAATTGAAGCCCAATATGATTCATGCTATACCTAAATTCCATGGGCTAAATTCCGAAGATCCCTTCCAGCACATCAAATAGGTAAAGCATCTAGCCCAAACTTTTGGGTCAGATGCGGAAAATCGGGATATTCTTCTCATGAAGATGTTCTCCTTTTCTCTCATGGACAAGGCCGTTCATTGGTATGAAACTCAGACCCGGCCGATCACCACTTGGGAGGAACTTCAGTCCGAGTTTTCGAAAAAGCTTTTCCCCATTGGTCGGACCAACTCCTTGCGCCATCAGATTACGCACTTCACTCAACAAATAGGGGAACCTCTCCATGAGGCATGGGATCGTTTTCAGGATCTCATGATAAAGTGCCCCCATCACAGAGTTCCTAAATGGGAACTGGTCCAATCATTTTAGCAGGGACCCCGTGAGGACATCCGTCTTTTCGTCAATGCAACCTGCGGAGGAAATATCATGGGTCAACATGAGCACACCGTGTGGGACATTCTCGAAAACATGTGCGAGAACTCCATCAACAATGACTCCATGGGATTATTTGACAAGACGAATACCCGCGCATCGACGAATCTTAGGGGAGCACATGAGACGCAGGGCCCGTCCACATCAGTCGACCTGGAATTAATGGCAAGCCGATTGGATAAGGCCTCGATCATTGAAAAGAAGGTGGCTGAGCTGACTCAGCACCTGCAGCGAGCCACCTCGGCAATGAAAAGAAGGTGGAATTAATGTCCCTTCTTTAATCTTTTTTTATAAAACAGTATACATATTATATATTGTGATTTTTTATGCTTCTAGAATGAAGTGTTGCTCCCTCAGTTCGACTTCGGAGATTTTCTATTTTCGAATAATAAAATAAAAATAGAAATACAAATCGGTCCAAGCGTGACCACTAGGGCACACTGTGTGTGTGTAGGTTGGTGTGTTCGGGGGGTCTTTCTGAATGGTATGGTGGTCAGTGGAGGGGCGGATGACGATCAGTGGGTGTTGGAAGAGATGGTGAGGTATCTGGCGAGGCAAGTGAAGGAATAGAGCGGTGGAAGCGCCTTTGTCGGTGGTCGACTGGAGATGGAGAAGGTGATGGTGGTCTGTGGTGTTGAGGGGTCGAAGGTGCAAATTAAGAGAGAGGAAATGAAGAGGGAAGTGAGAGGAACTTTTCTGATAGGTTTGGAGAGAAAGGGGGAAGCAGAGGGTGAGAGGTGGGTAATGCCGTTGCCGGAGACAAAGTTGCCCAGGGGAAGAAGCGGCGACGACGAAGAGGGTTGGAGAACGTGCGCTGGTACGGCACTCCGCAAAGGTGAATGATGGAGTTGGCTCTACCACTGGTACGGTGGAAGAGCGACGAGAAGAGGGAGGAAGAGTCGCCGGAGGCTTTGGGCAGTCGGCCGGAGTGAGGAGGAGATGAATTTGGGGGAGATCTCTGGCTAAATTAAGCTTGAAGGAAGCAGCGTGGTTTGCGCTTCCTTAAATAGGCATAGGTAGAGCGGGATGCGCACTAAGACGGTGGGAAAACCACGTCAGAAGTAAGGCCGGTCGGAGACCCATACCTCTCGAGCATTTGCAAGAGAGGTAAGGTTGGGAAGCTACGCATGCGGTAGGGGGCTGCGCACGGAACTCCCTTTTCAAATCTGGGGGTGGCTCCCCATGCAAATGAGGTGAAAAACTCCGCGCAAATTCGCCGGAGGTAGGGTCCCAGTAGCAACTGGTAGGAGACCGAAATGAAGAAAGTGACGAAGAAGTTAGGGGGGGATTAGCAAGGGTCTCATAAATTTGAGGGTCTGAATGTAATTTGGAGGACCAATTTGTAAAGTGGGTCAAGATGACCTTTCCTTAGGTCCAAATTTTGATATAAACCTAATTTAGACCTAAGAAATTTAATGGTGAAGTTAGATTTTAGGTTTCACCACATTTGACTGGGCATTTTGCAAAAAAATCAAAATTAGGTCAAATATTGGGTATGGATGCCAATCTAGGTAAAAACAGGTTCCAATGGCCAAATTGAAGGTTCTAAACCCTTGAAGATATTTTTCCATGAATTTTAGAGGGTTTAGTTGATTTTTATCCTGCCTGGAACCTTGTGAATTAAAGTTGACTTGTTTTAGCATTACAAAATGTCATTTAATTCTCATATTTCACAATAATCCATATCTGACCGAACTATCTCACTTTTTCTCTTATTATGTCCAATTGACCCTTGTCTAGACCTTTATAAATCCAGTTGATGCACTGCGATGGTAAAATTGTTGGTTTACCCCTAGTTTCAAGTTTTCCTTTCAGATCAATGATTCCCTGAATTAGGCCTTCCTTTAGGTTATGTAGGAGCTTTCGTTGATTCTATTAGATCAAAGTAAGCTAGTTAGGGTTCTTGATGAGGTTCTCTTCAACTAGATCCCAGTTACTGAGAGGGCTAGGCCCTATATTATTCCGTGTTGTACTTTGGGTGTACCCGCTAGCGGAAACGACTAATTCCGTGCCAGTTTGGGGTAGCTACTCGTGCGCTTATTGCACAGGCCGTAGTCACCGCTACATTTGTTTGTGACCTCGGGGTAGCTGACTGGGTGTAGGATCACCACGGGAGACTCTCCTGACCAATCGAGCAGCACGTGTGCCTTGTACTCTTTGGAAAATCAAGATCGTTCCCACGGGTAACATACGAGATCATGAAAGATATCTGAAAGGTAAACTAAATGGTGAAAAGGAATAACTTGTAAAATAAAATAATTGGAAAAGATAAATTACCTGTTAACTTTTACTGCTTTAGTTAGTTAGTTACCACTCTACTCAGCGTTCGCTGACTCCGTTTTACTCGCACCCCTTTACAGGTACAGGAGTTGAGCAGCCCGGGTCACCGGCTGTAGAGGGTGCCGGGCCCAGTCGAGCCCAGCCAAAGTTTCTAGTTGTTGTACTTCCATTTGATCTGAGTTCAGACTGTTGTTATTGTTTCTGTTTCTGTAGTTTGTTTCCGCCTTACTGTTGTGGTGTTGGTATGTACTGTTAGCAGTTTTTACTTCCTTTACTGCTTGTACTCTTTTACTGTTAGTTACTTAGTATAGTGAATGTGGTTTACCTTCCTGCTTTTTGATTATTTCTTGTTAGACGACTGGGCCTTAGGATTAGTTAAGTCGAGCCAGTCTCGGGTCCTGTATGGATTCGAGAGCCAGGTCGTAACAACACGCAATTTGGGTCACCGCAGGATACTAGATAAGGTTAGTTGTTATACTCGAGAACTGGAAGAAGAAGCAACTGAAATTTCGCCACAGAAGGCTACTTGAAACGAGCAAAACTATGTTGCAGCCAAATATTTAACGACCTTCTTTCGTTTAGTTCTTCACTGAACTAAATTCGATCGAGTCTTATTGCATGCTACAAAGATAACACGTCATGCATGTTAGTGAGGTATACATACACTTCCTGCACTGTTCGTATAACATGATCACAAGTCTCGACGGACGAGTAATTTGGACATATTCCGACTAAGAGGACTTTTGCGTTAGGGGTTAGAATTCTAGAAATAAAAAAATTCTCAATTAGGTTATAAAAATAAGAGAGAGAGAGAGAGAGAGAGAGAGAGAGAGAGAGAGAGAGAGAGAGAGAGAGAGAGAGAGAGAGAGAGAGAGGGACAGACAGATAGACAGAGAGGGAGCTAGAGTTTCTCCTGGCTTCTTCTTCTTCTCTCCTCTTTTTCTTTTTGTCCTTTTTCCTTCAGCTGATCTCCTTCTCTTCTTTTTCCTGCATAGTCTTCCTTTGTTCTTCTTTCTTTTCTTCTTCTTCTTCTTCAGCTGTGGTAATCTTCTTCTTCTTCTTCAGCCTTCTTCTTCTTTCTGCTTCTTTTCTTCTGTTCTTCTCTTTCTTTCTTTCCTTGCTTGCGGCTTCAGTCTTCTTTCTTCTTTCTCTTTTCTTCTTGTTTTTCTTCTCTGCTTCCTTCTTTCTTTTCCTCCCTTACAGCTCCTCTTCCTTTCTCTTCTTTCTGTTCTGGCCGCTGTCCTTTCGTCGTCCGATGCAATGGTCAAATGACTTAACTATAGGTTTGCTACAGTGCCTTCCTTTTCTTCTTCCTCTGTTTCTCTCCTTCGTTTCTTCTTCTTCAGCTGCGTTGAGCGGCTGAGGCCTCGGCCGCTCCCCTTCTTCTTTTCCTTCCTTCCTTCTTCTCCTTCTATTCCTGCACACTCACATAAGGGTTAGAGCAAAACCTACCCCTACACTTCCCCGCGTCTCTCTTTCTCAGATTTCTCTCTTAGGACCGCTCTCCCAGAGTCAGGTAATCTTGTGCGGGTATCTCACCCGGGACCAGGCCCACCGACGTGCGGTGGTGGGCGAGGAGTGCGCGGTTTGGGTAATCGAATACTGAGTGCAGGTAAGGGCGAGCGAGCGCGTGGCACGCAGCTTGCGAGAGAGGGACCTGACCCTTGTGTTCAATGGCGAATAGCCTTAGACACTTTTCCAATTTAAGTGCGAGCGCTTGGCCATGCACTTACGAGGTGGGACAAAAGTCCCACCTCCCAAATTAGCGCCTGCAGCTGAGGAAACCGCAGGCAGATGCAGCAGCTCGCGACGCCTTCGCTCCAACTACAGGCCTGGGTACCTTCGCAGAGGTAAACTGCGCGACCTGGGGTGTGCACCTGGGCTGGAAGGCGCCTGCAGCTGCCGGTGGAGGAGCTGCAGTAGCTCAGTAATGGCGGTGAAGGGGCTCCGACCTGAAAGCAGAAATACGGCCTCTTGGCCCTGTCAAAATACGAAGGGAGCATCGCCGAAGTGCGGCGAATGCAGTGTGGGTATTGGCGAGGCGTGAGGGCGCGTGTGGAGGTAGCCCTAGGTCGGACTTTGTTTGAGACGAAGGTTTGTTCGGGAGGTGGTCGGGCGGTGGTTGGCAGTGAATGGGGAGGGGGGAGCGGTTGAGTGGAGTGAGGGGAAGCTTCTGGGGTAGTCGGCGAGGGGTGAGGAGGTCTGTGGAGGTGGGATGAACTCGTCGAAGAAGGTGGTCGGAGACGGAGCAGGTGGAGGTGGAAGTCGCGTGCGGTGGAGTAAAATGGTAGATTAAAAGATGGAAAATGTAAGGGAAATGGATGGGAAGCTATTTACCTAAGTATTAGACGAAGGGGGAGGGAGGAGCAGCTGGCTCGTATCTGCCGGAGCTGGAGAAGAAGGATCCCTGGAGGAGGATGCGGCGACGAGGAAGTAGGCGGAGGGCGCCGGCTGGTACGGCCCGGCGCGGATGAGGGAGCAAGTCAAACCCTGCTGTAGGTAGGGCAGCAGAGTAATGAGGAGGAAGAGGAGGAACTCGCCGGAAGATTCGGGCCTTCTGACGGAGGCGGAAGGGATGAAGGGGTGAGGGTTCTCCGTCAAAGAAAAGCTTGAAGGAGCCAGCAGGGGGTACCAATCCTTATAAAGGGGTTGGCGTAAGGGAGGGGCAGGCTGGCGACGTGCCAGCCTCGCCGGAGTCAGGCCGGAGATGACACGCATACCTTCTGCGCGTTTGCACGGAAGGTATGGTGGTTGGCAGAGGGATGGGCGGGTCCCTGCAACAGAGGACGTCACGAGGAACCCCGCTTCTTCTTTGCAGGGCGGTAACCCTTCTCTACGTGGCGTCATGGTCCACGCAAGGTAGTCGGAGCATGGTGCTGCGGAGTTTGCGGGGAGGATCGTTTTGCAAATAATGATGAAAAGTTTGGGGGTCTAAATGCGAGGGTTTCAAAAGATAAGAGTCAAAAAGTAAATGACGACGATCAAATTGTAAAGTCGGTCAAGGAGGTCTCTTCTTAGGCTCAAGTTTTTATACAAGACCAATTTGAACCTAAGGATTTTAATGGTGAATTTTAATTTTATTTTGGACCCTGTTTGACCGGCCAATTTGCACAAAAACCCAAATTAAGTTATTAATTAGGCATGGTTCTCTTTTTAGACCAAAATAGGTTTCTAAGGCCAAATTTAAGGTTCTAAACCCTAGAGAACATTTTTCTATGAATTTTAAAGGATTTATTTGATTTTTATCCTACCTCGGACCTCGTGAATTGAAGTTGGTTTGTTTTAGGGTTATAGAATGTCATTTAATTCCTGGAAGTTGCAATAACCCTTATTTAGATCAGATCATCGCACTTTCTTTCTTGTTAAGCTTGTTTGACCTATGTTCGGACCGTTAATTACCTTATTTGCAAACTACGTTAGTGAAATTACAGTTTTACCCTTTATGATTTGTTTTATTCTTAAACTCAGAATTTTCTGAGTTAAGCCTTTCTTTGGGTCATGCAAGAGCTTTTTTTCACATATCAGGGTCAAATTGTGCTAGTTAGGGTTTATGATGAGGTTCTCATCAAGATATAAATAATTGAATTAGGAAATAAGTTGCTGAATTGGAGTTTCCTGGCTAGTTCCAAGCCTGTTGCAGATGTTCTTTCTCTGATTTGTGGATACTGTACTAAGTGAAAGTTCCCTACTAGGAGGGGTGATGTAATAAAATGCGAAAATAAATATCAACAATATCACAGAATAGACAACCACACAATGTACACAAAGATTTTTAGGTGGAAACCCAAACCGGGTGAAAACTGAGGGTTCTACCCTTGTACTAGGAGGGGTGAGATCAGCGTGACAAAAAAAATGCGGAATTGAAAATATATAAAGCAATCTCACAAAAATAGGCAATCACAAAATGTACACAAAGACTTTTAGGTGGAAACCCAAACCGGGTGAAAACCACCACCTAACCCTCTCGAGTTAGGATTTTCCGATCAACCAAGTTGATCAAAATCCACTAACCGAATCACTTTGAAACGAGGGTGATTCAACCTCAGTACAACCACGCTACAAGTACGAGGGTAGCGTTCCTCAACCCCTTTTTTCCACGAGAAGGATTTTGTCCCACGAAGGAGACGGGAATTCGCAAAGCGAATACCCAACCAAAATACAAAGATAAAATAAAACAACAGTCCTATAGAGCCAACAAAATTAAACCTAGCTTCTATAGGAAATAGGAAACTCCCCTTTGCAAGGAGTGCGTCGACGATGACGCGGTGCGTGTGCCACACGATGGCGCTACGTCGCTCTCGTTATCAATGCCGGGAGAGCGGGTGCGCAACGGGAATGATGCTCTCAAGATGATGGAGCTTGAGCTTAGAGAGCAAGTGCTTCTTGGACACAAGAGAGTGGAAATACTTGATCTTAGTGTATCTTGGTCTCTCTAGGTGTATATCTTGTGTGTCTAAGTGTATCCAAGTGTGTTTTTGTGTGTATATGTGTTTTTCTAAGTGTGTTTGTGTTACAAAGGTTCCCCTCTATTTATAGAGGCCTTAGGAAGGTTTTGGAAGGCTTGGAAAAGCTTCCATAGCCGTTGGGTGCAAAGCCCAAGAGAATCAGGCCGAAATCAGGACAATGATTGCATTTGACAGGGTTATCAGATGTCTAACTCTGGCATCAGACGTCTGGAAGGCCACTTGAAGGCGTCTGATTCCAAGGTCAGACGTCTGATTCTATGCGGGTTTCTCCCTGACTTGAATCAGATCTAAACAGGGTTTTTGTGCAAGTCCATCAGACGACATACAGGACGTCTGGCACTAAGTATGGACGTCTGGAAACCTAGTTTTACTGTGGGAATTGATTTCCAAACGTTGCAACGGCTAGAAAATCTCTGAGAAGAGATTTTGGGTCAGCCGAGGCAAAACGGTCATTTATCAGACGTCTGTAAAGTCCTATGGACGTCTGATAAGGCTCTAACGGTCATATTCTTGGGTGTCTGCTAAGCCAGCCAACGGTCCACTAACTGGACGTCTGGCAAAGTCATCAGACGTCTCCTAAGACGTCTGGTGTAAGGTCTGGACGTCTGATTTCATCAGACAGAACTAACTATGTCCAGCCTAACAGTTATCAGACGTCTGAAACAACAGTCAGACGTCTTAAAATTCTTTATCAGACGTCTGGTTTGGGATTTAGACGTCTGGAAATGTTGTTTGAGCCCTATATTGGTTTTCTAAGTATTCTACAGAAAACCTAAGTATCCTAGGGTTGTGCAGGTGTTCCTAGGACTACTTTTAGGGTACTTTGAGGCTCTTTAACATAATGTTCTAAGGAATCAAAAAGAGCAAGAAAATAAATACAAGAGATACATGAAAGGATAAAAAAGAATCTATCCTATTCTTCTTGTCTTCCATCTCCAATCTTTCGCTCCACGCGATCCTCCTGTGTTTCCCGTCAAGCTCCTCCAATCTGTCCTGGATGCGAGCTTGAACTCCGTCTAAACACGTCCACATTTGCAATTGACCTGAAATCTAGGACTCAAATTGCAAATGTTAAATAACACGTGTTTTGTTATCATCAAAACAAATGATTGTGGTGCTCTAGCACCAACAAAAACCACCACCTAACCCTCTCGAGTTAGGATTTTCCGATCAATCTAGTTGATCAAATCCACTAACCGAATCACTTTAAAACGAGGGTGATTCAACCTCAGTACAACCACGCTACAAGTACGAGGGTAGCATTCCTCAACCCCTTCTCTCCACGAGAAGGATTTTGCCCCACGAAGGAGACGGGAATTCGCAAAGCGAATACCCAACTAAAAGCCAAAGATAAAACAAAATAAGTAATCCTATAGAGCCAACAAAGGAATTTAAACCTAGCTTCTATAGGAAATAGGAAACTCCCCTTTGCAAGGAGTGCGTCGAGTTGATGACGCGGTGCGTGTGCCACGCGATGGCGCAATATCGCTCTCGTAGACAACGGCGGGAGAGCGAGTGCGCAAAGGTAATTTAGCACTCTAGGTGATGGAACTTAAGCTTGGAAAGCAAGATCTTTTCAGGACACAAAAGAGTGTGAAAGTGTGTTGCTAGGTGTATCCAAGTGTGTATTGGTGTGTTAAAGGTTCCCCTCTATTTATAGAGGCCTTATGAAGGCTTTGGAAGGTTTAGGAAATGTTCTATAGCCGTTGGGAACAAAGCCCAAGAGAATCAGGCCGAAATCAGGACAATGATTGCGGTTGACAGGGTAATCAGACGTCTAACTCTAGCATTAGACGTCTGGAAGGCAACTTTAAGACGTCTGATTTCAACGTCAGACATCTGATTTTGGGTGGGTCTCTTTCTGACTTGGATCAGATCTAAACAGTGTTTTTACGCAAGTCCATCAAACGACATACAGGACGTCTGGCACTATGTATGGACGTCTGGAAACCTACTTTTGCTGTGGGAATTGATTTCCAAACGTTGCAACGGCTAGAAAATCTCTGAGAAGAGATTTTGGGTCAGCCGAGGCAAAACGGTCATTTATCAGACGTCTGGAAAGGCCTAAGGATGTCTGATAAGGCTCTAACGGTCATATTCTTCAGTGTTTGCAAAGGTAGCCAACGGTCCACTAATTGGACGTCAGGCAAATCCATCAGACGTCTCCTTAGACGTCTGGTCTAAGGTCTAGACGTATAATTTCATCAGACAGAACTAACTATGTCCAGCCTAACAGATATCAGACGTCTGAAACAATAGTCAGACGTCTTAAAATACTTTATCAGACGTCTGATTTGGGAATGAGACGTCTGGAAGTGCTGTTTGAACCCTATATTGATTTTCTAAGTATTCTACAGAAAACCTAAGTATCCTAGGGTTGTGCCGGTGTTCCTAAGACTACTGTCAGGGTACTTTGAGGCTCTTTAACATAATATTCTAAGGAAAATAAAAAGAGCAAGACAATAAAGACAAGAGATACAAGAAAGGATTAAAAAGAATCTATCTTATTCTTCTTGTCTTCTGTTTTCAATCTGTCGCTCCACGCGAACCTCCTCTGTTTTCCGTCAAGCTCCTCCAATCCATCCTGGATGCGAGCTCGAACTCCGTTTAAGCACGTCTACATTTGCAATTGACCTGAAATCTAGGACTCAAATTGCAAACGTTAAATAAAACGTGTTTTGTTATCATCAAAACAAATGATCGTGGTGCTCTAGCACCAACACTAAGGATCTGAGCTTGTAAGACATCTGATCTGTGTTAAGGGCGTTTGGGAAGTCCTTGAGTTGCTGCTGCTATTTCTACCGAGTTATAGCAGTTAACATTGTTGCATTTTTCAACCGGCTGGATTTTTTGATCTATTGGCCAGTAGGCTTAGATTTAAGTTTTGTAATTGGCTGATTTGTACTATATGGTGTATTGTATTTGCACAACCTTCCATGTATTGTAATTGACCTTAAACCTCATTTAGAATTCTTGTAATCTAAACGAAGCATTTTATGTCAGCTGAAAAATGTTACCTTACTATCCAAAAACAAAATTGACTGAAATTTGAGTTGAATTTCATGCTTAACTCCATTGACTCTTTCCATATCATTTGTTGAGCATAACTGAGGCAGTTGCCTACTAATCCAACCATTAGAGTTCAATTCTAGTGCCATAGGTTCCAATTGAGAATCCTTTTTAGGCGTAGAATGTGCTTCACTTGTAAATAAATAAAAATTTTACAAAAAATATAAAAAATAGAAGAAACCTGTCTTGGTGAAGATTAAGTATACTTTTAAGTATATATCAAGTTTCATGTTATTCTGAACCTCCAACATGGTAGAATATTCTAGTCGACTACTCGGTATAGCCTAGAATTTAATAAAAGAACTTAAATATAGAACACCAGAAAGATTTCCATTTTTCTCATCTATATCTTTCTCTCTCACCTCCTACTTTTATAAAACTCAAAAAACCCATAAAAATCATAAAAGCCTGAAAAATAACTGAAAACCCATTGTATACTATGTAAATACTTGTAGATATAAGGTATTGATGAGAACCTCATCATGATCGCTGACTAGCACAATATAATCCAAATATGTGTGAAAAAGCTCCTACAAAACCCAAAGTGTGGCTTAACTCAGAGAATTCTGAGTTAAAGAATAAAATAAATCATCAGGGATAAAACTGTAATTTCACCAATGCAGTATGCAAACATGGTAGTTAAGGGTCCAAACAAAGGTCAAACAAGCTTAATAATAAACAAAGTGGGTTGATCTGATCTGAAAAGGGTTATAGCAACTTATATGAATTAAATGAGATTCTGTAACTCAAACAAATTCACTTTATTTCACGAGGTTCGAGGTAGGATGAAAATCAGCTAAACCCTCTGAAGTTCATAGAAAAATATTCCCTATGATTTAGAACCTTCAATTTGGCCTTTGCAACCTATTTTGACTTAAAATGATAACCATACCCAATGAATGACTTAATTTGTGTTTTTGCGCAAATTGATCGATAAAACATGTTCGAACCTAAAATAAAATTTCGCCATTAAAATCCTTGGGTTCAAATTAGTCTGGTATAAAGACTTGGACCTAAGAAAAGGCCATCTTGATCGACTTTACAAATTGATCCTCTTAATTTACTTTCTGACCCTTATCTTTTGAAACCCTTACGTTTAGCCCCCTAACTTCTCATCATTCTTTGCAGAATGATCCTCCCTGCCTTTTCTGCGCAGTGCCATACCTCCGGTGACCTTGGGCGGAGGATGGCGCTGCGCAGGGCAGGGCAACCATCCTCTAGAACAGAAGGGGGGTTCTTTTCGGCGTCCTCTGTCGCAGGGACCCGCCCATGACCTCTACCATCGACCATGCCTCTCGATCGAACGCACAAAAGGCATGGGTATCCTTTCCAGCCACTCTCCGGTGAGGTAGGCACATCGCCTCCTCGGTTCCCTCTCCACGCCAGGGCCTTTATAAGGAGCGGCAAGGTCTGCCGACTCCTTCAAGCCTCCTCTAGCGGAGAAATACCCACATTTAATCTCTTCCCCCTTCTGTCAGAGCACCTGAACTTCCGGTGATGTTCTCCTCCTCCTCCTCGTTGCTTTGCTGCCCTACCTGCAGCAGAGTTTACTCTGCCCTGTCGTCCGCTCCAGGCCGTACCAGCGGGCGCCCTCAGACTGCCTCCTCGTCGCCGGTACCCTCCTCCTGGGCATCTTTGTCCCCATCTCTGGCAGGCACGAGCCGGATGCTTCCCTCTCCCCCTTCGTCGAGTAACTAGGTAGAAATCTTTCTCTCTCTCTCTCGCTTACATTTTTCCTCTCTTAATTTACCTTTTTATTCCACCGACCGCGACTTCCACCTCCATCTGCTCCGTCTCCGATCACCTTCTCCGGCGAGTCCATTCCACTTTCGCAGACCACCTCTTGCCACGCTGACCAACCCAGAGGCTCCCCCTCACTCCACTCAACCATTCCCCCCTCTCCATTCACTGTCATTCACCGCCAACCACCCCCCGAACAAACCCATCTTCACGCTAACAATCTGACCTAGGTCCACCTCCACAGGCGCTCTCGCGCCTCTTCGACCACCGCGCTGCCTTCGTCGCACTCTGGCGAAGCTTCCCACATTATCTGACTTGGCCGAGAGGCCGTCGCTATGTTTTCAGGTCCGCAGCCCTCGCCGCCATTGTTGAGCTGCTGCAGCTCCTTCACTCGCAGCTCTAGGCCTTCTCCAGCCCAGGTGCGAGTCCCAGGCAGTGCGGACTGACTCCGCGAAGGTGACCAGGCTTGCGATTTGGGTCGCAAGCCTCGCAGCTGCCCCAATTGGCAGCAACTCCCTCGCCTGTAGACGCGAAATTTGGAGGTAGGACTTTAGTCCCACCTCGTGAGTGTGCGACAGCACGCCCAAACTTAAATTGAAACCGTGTATCAGGCTGTTTGCCTTCAATACACAGGGGTCAGGTCCCTCGCACGCACTCGCCCACCCTCGCCTGCGCTCACGTCCCGTGGGTCTAGGCCGGATCCGACTACCTGACCAAGCACTCCTCGCCCACCACCGCACGTCGGTGGGCCTGGTCTCGGGCGCGCTACCCGAACCCGATTACCCGGCTCTGGGAGAGCATTCCTAAGAGAGATTCAGTGAGAAAGAGAGACGCGGGGAAAGGGTAGGTGTAGGTTTTGCACTGATGGGTGTGTATCCGCGTAGGGAAGAAAGAAGACGAGAGGAGGAGCGGCCGAAGCCTTAGCCGCACTAAGCAGCTGAAGCAGAAGGAAAGAACTGTAGCAAATGCGCAGATAAGCCGCCTGTGCACCGCATCAAACGTCGGAAGGGGAACAGCCAAAAGAAGAAGAAAAGAGGATGGAAGGTCAGCGGCCAGGGCAGAAAGATGAGAAAAAGAAGAAGTAGGCAGGAAGGAAAAGAAGGCAGGAAGAAAAGAAGAAAGAAGAAGAAAGAAGGCAGAAGCCTCTGCAGCCGCGGAGAAAGAGAAGAAGAGAAACTTCAGCTGAAAGAGAAGAAGAAAAGAAAGAAGAGGAGGAGAGAAGAAGATGCCAAGAGAACTTTTGATCCCTCTCTCCCTCCCTCTTATTTTTGTAACATAATTGAGAACTTTTATACTTTTAGAATCATAGTTGCTCCTTGAGTTCGACCTCGGGAAAACCTGTTATTCCGAGTGAAAATTTGTAGTAATCTGGTACCTGTTTTGTCATATACTATAACGACTGTAAACCATAAATAACCATAATGACGAAACACGCGCCACCAAGTATATAGTAAGCTATATTGGTAGATATAGTAAAATAAATGCATATAGAATATAAATAACTTATGTATATAATATACAGTGTAACTTAAGTATTTAACTTAGCTTAAACTATATATAGCTTATTTAGATAACTATTTATCAATTATACTAATTTATATGTACTATAAGCTATATAACTTAATAAATCCTGTAAATAAACATATTTATTATTGATACTGTACATACGTATTTATATGTACATAATTTACATAATATGCCCTGTACCATAATTTATATATATATACGGAATAAATAATTAATTTATTAAGTTCCCAGCTAAGTTATTAGATTAAATTAAAATAAATTAGTAATTTAGGTTAAAATTGAAATAAATTATACTGTATATTTGTACTAATGTATTTTAGGTAAATTAATCTAATTTAACTATATTTATAATGTATTATATTAGTTATATCTAATCATATGTAAAATAATCCAAAAGAAGCTATTTAATTGCGAATAAAATCAAAATAAATGTTGTAAACTTCAATAAAATTCTTTATTAAATACATTAATATGTATATTATTACTGTATGAGGTCAATTAGATCATACATTAGCTAATTTATATGTAGTTAAGAAATAAAATCGAAAATACAGGATGTATAAATTGGGAACTTTGCCTAATTTATTTATACAGTAAATATAATTAAATTTGTAAATTAATTGTACAATTATATAGTACTATGTAAATAATTTATTATCATATGATTTAATTTTTAATTTTAATAAATTATGGCCCTTAAATCGAGGGCCAAAAACCTCACATCAGAACAGGTGCGCTAAATTGCATCGCTCAGGCGTGGCGCAAATAGCACCACATCGTTCAGCAAAGAGTGCTTGTAGCGCTATAAATTGATTTTCTTCTACGGGTTATCCAGTTGTCCTGCGCTCGGTGCATAAGCAAACCCCTTATCCCTTCATCTGATTTGAGCATATGTATGGCATGGTATTTGTGATGATGGTGTGCGATGTTGGTCGGGGGCCCGACACTATGCGGGGGCTTGATTAAGCCCGATTTTAAGCATAAATCGAGATTAAAAGGATAATTAAAGGGACTAGGGTGGCCCTCGCAGAAGTCTGGTCCCACCGATTAAGGGTGTGTGTATCCCTCGAAAGGCTGCCTGCCAACCTTAAGACGTTTTCTTGAACTAAGAAGAGCGTAATGAGGGGTTAAGGGAAAGAAGAGAGGAAAAAGAGAGTCATAAAAGAAGAGAAAAGAAGAAAGAGTGAGAGAGGAAGTGTATCTATATGTGTATAGTGTATATAATTGTATTATGTAAATAATAATTGTAAGTATATTAAGTATACGTTGTGTAAGTAATGTTTGAGCTATATATGTTTACAATTAAAAGTATAGCTTTACCGACCGAATAGTCCATCACTTAGATAAAATAAGTGTCACTATAAATGTCACTGTAGATCTTATTTTTGACTTTGGTTTTGTACATGGTCTTCCTGAGGTTTAGTGACGTTTTTATCTGTCGCTGTATATATTATATGTGTTACTGTATATGTTAGTATAGTATATATTATTACGTATTATTTTATATATATGTAAGTATTAGTATTATAAGTTATAAATAAATAGTATATAATATTTACTTATAGTGATTGATGCTTGTTTGTAATTAAGCGTTTGCAAGCATTTTAGTTAATTTTTTTTATATAATTAGGTTATTATTTCATTCATTGATTATTAATTCATTCATTCATTTATGATTGTATGTAAAATCGATCTTTTTGGAATTAAATAAGAATGTTGGACTTGGAGAGTGATTTATATCAATAACTGTCTCTCAGTGAATGACTTGGAGTAAGCCAGTAGAAATTATGTAATTGAATAAAATTGACGCGATAATTGTTTATATTTGTGACATGTACTACAATAACAATGCAATTTTTTATACGAACAACGGTCGATCGCTTCATAATGATTAGTCGTGGAGGAGGGGGTGGTGGCGAAGGGGAGATGTCAGGAGGAGGAGGGGGATGGGGCAGATCGGAGGTAGGGGGTGGCTAGAGGGGGAGGAGGAGGAGTGGGCCGGCTAGAGGGTGTTGAGGAGGAAGAGGGTGGGCGGTTGCAGTTTGTTGGGAAGGAGGAGGTTAGGGAGGAGGAGGGGGTCGGTGGGAGGGGGTCGTGGAGGAGGTGGGGGGGCAGCGACGGCAAGGTGTTTGGAAACTGGGGGCCAGCGCGAGGGGTTTTGGGAGGAGGAGGGTGGTGGTGACAAGGAGTTGGGGGAGGATGAGGAGTATGGCAGGATGGGGAGGAGGTGGAGGAGGAGGGCGGTGGGAGGGTTTCGGGGAGGAGTAGGGCACCGAGATGTTGTTATGGAGGAGGAGGACGACCATCGGCTGGATTGGGTTCGGAGGAGGAGGGTTTTGCTACCTGAGGAGGTGGAGGAGGAGTGGCGGCAGGAGGGGCACTATCGTGAAAGGAGGGTGGCGACGTGTTTAGGGAAGAGGGTAAATAGTAGGAGGTGAAGGGACCCGTACGCGATAGATGAAAGGCTCTACGCCCTCGGTTATACTCCAAATCGATGACAAAGGGTCAATTCAATTACTCGGTTAGTGCACCCGTAATTTTGCAATCACTGCAAAGCCCTAAATTATTAGCATCGCTTACTCTATTAATCGACGGTGAAAATATTTTCCCTGTCACTTATTTGGAGAACCGACGGTGAAAGGTCAAATAAATCTATCCTGGGTATAAAATATAACCAACTTCTTACCGTCGCTTATGTAACCAACCGACGGTAAATAAAAGTATAACTTGATCTTTTCCAATAGTTTGGATGGATATTGTTACCGATCTTTCACCATCCATTTTTCATTTAACCGACGACAAATCTTCCATTATAAGATGTCTGGAAAAAGTGTCTGACAACTAATAGTAAATTGATTTTTTCGCTATTTTCACAAGATTGAGACATGGTTTTAGTTAAGTTGTCCAGATAACAGGTCGATCATTTGACATTATGTCGAACGTCGGGAAGGAAATCATTGTGGAAATGGATTTATGACAATCCTTTGCCGTCACTTATTATAGAAACTGATGTTATTAATAGTTTTACCATCGTCATGAAATAAACCGACGTTAAAAATATATTTGATGTCGCTTACTATAGCGACGACAAATATTAATAACAACTGCTCGCTCAATCAGTTTTATTCAACCGATGCCCGGTCGAGTATAGGCCTTCCTTCACTTGTAATAATAAGTGACGACAAATATAATATTGCTGTTGATTTTATTAATCGACAGAAATAAACCAACAGCATAACCCATTTTTCTAGTAGTGATACCATCATATCAATTATTAGATGCCCTCTAACAAAATAACTTCCTCAATTTATCCTATTTCAATCCTACTTCGAGATAGCTCGTAACCCCAACCAAATGTGTATGTGGTTGATAAGAGTAATTTATCAATATGAATGTTTTTTATTATTTGGAGATGCTGGTGAACGATGATCAAGTGCATGGTATACAAGAGTTATAAAAAGGAAGTGAGTATAAAAATACACATTGCAATGTATTTTGTAACATATGATCAAGTATCAATATGTTGAAAATAAGAATTAATTTGAAAATAAAAATTAACCAGTTAAAAATGAAGTAGAGCAAAACATATCAGTTAAAAAAAATTTTAAATTGATGGAAAGTCAAAATATATCAGTTAAAAATCAAAATAAATCGACTAAAAATAAAAATATATCGATATATTTTATTTTTCATCGATGAAAAATGATTTAAACATGATTTGGCACCTATGACAGTGATTTTTCTTTATTAAAAAAAATTTTATTTGTAAAAAATTAAAATACATAGAATAAAATTACCGTTCTCATCTACCGTAAAATATATTATTTATTTGTTTCTTGTGAAAATAGTATCCAGTTAAACTGTAGTTGAAGAATACATAAGATTAAAGTTAAAATTTCAGGATTTAACTTTACTCTGGTAAAAATAAAGTAAAATTTTGAACATTCAACTTGTTTATTAGGTCTTTGAGGTAAGGTTCGCTACTTTTTACGGCAAAGTTGAGTTTCAAAGATTTATTACAACTCGCTGTAAATAAATATTTAGAATTTTTTTAAAGTATAATTAATGATGCAATGTAATTTTTAAACGTTGTCCGTACTAAAAGGTTTGGCCGGTGGGTTCCCCTCCGCTCTGCCACCGTGCTACCCCACATTCAATCACGGTACTCGGTACACCGCGGTACAGCCCAGACCGCCTCCGAGCCCCATCCGCGGTCTTTGCGAAGTTTCAAACTTCGCTCTTCGGGAACGCGCGCCTCTACTTTCCTTTCTCAAAAACTCCACTCTCCCTTGCATGGAGCCATTCCCCTCCTCTGCTCCCCCGCTCCACTTTCCCCAGCCCTCAACCCCCTCTTCCCGTTCCCCACACCCCTACCAAGCGCCTCCGCCTTTCCCTCCCCTCCTTCTCCCATGACCTCCCTTCCCCCTCTACTACCCCACTCCGTCGACGCCTCCCTCGCCGACCTCTACCGCCGCCACAACATTCCCCGCCCCTCCCAAAACGTCCTCAGAGCACTCGCCCGAGTCGGCGAGGACCGCGCCCTCGAGGTCCTCTCCACGGTCCACGCCACCAAGAACATCCGAAGCCTAGAAGGGTTCATCACGTTCCTTCTGAAGCCCTTCCTGCCTCCGCTCTCCCCCTCGAAGACGCCGTTAGATGGAGGGAGCGCCCCCTCTTCACCTCCCGTCTTTGCTTCCCCATCTCCGGGGAAACAGGCGTCTGCCTTGGCAAGGACGGCGGCGGGCGATCGTGTTGCTTCTTCATCTCTGCGGAGCGGAGGAGCCTCGATGTCTGGGAGGACGGGGGCGAGCGATCACCTCGTGGCGCTCGGGGAGCTCGAATTCAGGAGGTCTTTCTTGATCTTGAGCTACATTGGAACGTAAGTACTTACGTTGTTATTTCCTTGGAGTTTCGAGATCGCGGAGTTGGATGTTCGGATGGTTGATGTTTTCACGTGCAGGCATAAGTTGGAGGATACCGTTTCAGTTGAGATGATCAGGGAACTGAAGTTTGTTGCCGATATGGCAACGTTTGAGAGGGAAATCTGGCAGGCTTTTGGACGTAGTTGTATACCGGAGGCAGATAGACGATTGGTATGGTTATTTCGTCTTCTCGTCCCATGTCCGTTTCTTGGTATTTTACGATGAAGCTCGTGTGGAGCTTGATCTATAGTTATGTTGTAGTGGGTTTTTATTGTATGAGAAATGCTGATGATGGATGTAACGGTTGGCATTTGCGATTTCAAATGTAGGGCCTTGACTGGTACACGGATAGAACTCATATGTATCACTGCTATGTTGATTCAAAGGGGAAGACCAGTTTTAAGGTTGGTACTGCATGTTATTTCACACTGTTCTTTGTTGAAGTTCACCTCGGCTTTGGTAATACATTGGAGGTAAGATTAGGTTAACCCTTTCTGTCAGAGAATGGAATGTCAGGCTATTTTCTGTGACAACTTTGATGTTGAAGATGGAATTCTAGTTATCAAGTAAATCTGTTTCCTAAGAAGGGGCTATGAAGGATATCAGTCCATCCTTATAAAATATGTTGCAAGAGATATGTGGAGTATGATGATGCTTTCTATCATATCATAATGTCATGATGCCTGGGCATAAGAAATTTAACGTATGGTATCATGAGTTTGTTGAAATTGTAGTAAAAAAAACTGATATTGAATTCAAGGGCATTATTGGCGAGAAAGCCTTGTTGCATAACAACGTTATATCTTTCTTTGAATTAGAGAAGATAGGAAAACTTTTCTTGTATCTCTTTTGTTGGAGAAAAATTCACATTACGACGTGGATAGTCTCCATGTTGGAATTAAAAAGTTGCATCTTTTGTCTTTGTTTGCGTTTTCTATTTTTAGTTCAGAGATATGACAGGAGTTTAAGGGATTTGATTAGATTTGACTAGATTGAGTTTATTTTCTTTTTTGTATTGGTACCCTCTCTACATAAAGGGACTAAATTACTTGTTTTCTTCTTGAGATTCATAATAATAAAGTTCTAGTAAACCTCACACATGGTATTAAAGCGAGGCCTCCTTGGGATAGGGAGAGGGCTCAGGTATAAAGGGAAAAATAATAAAACACAACAAGAAATCAAAATAAGAGAGAGCTAAGAATAACACGATAACCAAACCCAACTAACTTAATCGTGAAATATATAATTTAATTTATTCTCTAATACTCTCCCCTAAGTTTGAGTGTGCAACACCAAATTTGTTACATGAAATAAAGGTGAACTCCCCACCAATGTAGACATCTAGAGGAGCAGATGACAACGGTAGTAGAATTAGCAACCATAATAGTAGGCAGTTAGTGGGAGACGATCCCAAGTAGGCATCTATAGTAGAGTAGCATCCGTAGTAGAACGTGAGACAAAACCATGGAGGGGAGATGATCCCAAGCAAAAGATGCTGTAGCAAGAGTAGCAACAGTAAGAAATGCACATATTTGCACATAGAAGTGTGCACTATGCATGTAGAAGTATGCATTGCACTTATATCATGTGCATACTTAGAGTGGCATGTAAGATAGTGGTGCCAATTAGGGAAGAGAGGACTCTACAATGGTAGAGGGAGAACCATAGCAGTAGTAACAACTACATGGGGTGGCAATAGTAGTTGATGCAATAGTAGTAGAGGTCACAATGACAACATTCGGAGTTGTTGGAAGCATGAATCGTCAAACATAGCAAACAAAGTGCGCAACTCCTCAGCAGTAGCATGCCAGACTAGTTGCCTGTCGGTTTCATCGAGGCTTTGTCGGCATCGAAATCAAGATCAACATCATTGCCTAGGTTGGTTTTATGTTAAATCTGGTTGTGTGGTTTGATCTAGTCACTGAAAGGGAAGGGGGGCTGTCAGACTTCTTGATGAGGGTCATCGGACCCTTGGTTGCCTTCCACGAGGTAGTATCTCCTTTACCTTACTATTACACATCGAAATATCTCTCTTGCTGTAGGCACGCTCAGTCAATTAATGGACAAGTCAACCAAGTAGCATTGGAATGTTGCAATGTAGGTACTTAGGTACTTGAAGTGGGCACCAAGACGGGGGTTACTATTCAGGAGAGGCGAGTTCGTGACTGTTGTGGGATATTCTGATGCGGATTATGATGTATGCTTTTCTGATAGGAAATCTACTATTGGTTTTTGCACATATGTAGCGGGCAACTTGGTGACTTGGAGACGCAAAAAGTAGAGTATGGTGTCTCGATCTAGTGCCAAGTCAGAATACAAGCTATGGCATTGGCGACAACTGAGCTGGAGTGGGTGAAATCTCTCCTACTTGATTTACATATTTAGATTGAGGATTCCATTGAGATGAGATGTAACAATTGTGCGGCCACATATGTTGCTAACAATCCTATATTTCATGAGCGCACGAAACATATTGAGTTTGATTGTCACTATATCAGAGATCTCATTAGAGGAGGCTTCTCTATATCACACCTGTCACTTCAGAGGACTAGACTGTAGATATGTTTATCAAGCCACTTACTATATCTACTTTTGATGCATATTATGACAAGCTGAGCATGATTGATGTCTATATTCTAGCTTGAGGGGGAGTATTGTGGACCTCTCCTTTGTCATTTCTATTTTGTGTGGGTTGTTTGATATTTATTTATTTTTTATTGGTCCTTTGATGCGATTTTCTCAACACCTCTCTATATAAAGAGGTGTAAGGTTTTTCTTTTGAGAATTTGATCAATTGTTTCCTTCGACTTTATTTTATGGGTACTTTGGCATCTGGGAAATGGGATTGTTTTTGAGCGCTTATGACCCTATAGGGAGAGTGTTGTTCTATGGGGTGAAGTCTTTCTTGGTTGAATGGAGTTGATAGCATCTAATGATGTTGTGCAAAGACTTTGTTTATTGATTTTTTGAAGTTGGAGGGTAACTATTTTTTAGTTAGCCTCCCTTTGCCTTTCGAAAAAAAAAAGCTCCGTATTCCCTCTTCTAGCTTGAGGGTTGTTTTGAGAGGGAATCTATATGCTTGGGTTGTGTTTAATGATACAACATTTAATTGAGAGATGAGAGATGGTGTTTGACCCTTATATATGGCTTTGTGCTAATGCTAAATTAGAGAAGGATAAATAAGATATCTAACGCTTTAGGGCATTTTCCTCTCGTTTTTTCCTTCTCTTTTAGAGGATTTTCTATGTAAACAAGGTTTCGTTCATGCTTCTTAATGCTGCGGTTCTATGCTTTATGTGTTTCAAGAATTATCTAGTGAATTATCAACGTAGTTATTTCCATTTGTTGGGCAGTGTTGCTTTGGGTATTCAGTCAATCTTAAGCATCAACCAATATGAATGTCATGGATCTATTTGTTGCCTGTTTTTGTGTTAGTTGTCTCTTGCAATAATTTGTGGGAGGGGTTCATTTGTTTAATGATATTTTCAATCCTTGTTTTCATTAAGCAAGTGTACCTTAGCGCTTGATACTCCCCAACATTGCTGATAAATGTAACAACTTATGTAGTTGACATCCTTGCAGTATAGCTATTAAGAGAAATGTGTGTGGTGTTTTTTAGTCCCACATAGTGGAGTGAGACTTTTGTTATGTGTGTGGTGGCCTATTAATAGCCGTGCAATCCCCACCTATTCCTTTGAGAAGAAATACAGAGATACACGCTAGATCGAAGCACTTCTCCTGTGGTTTTTTTCTCGCTTTTCGTGAGTGGAGCTTCTATGTAAACTCAAGCGTTCTTATTACTTTATGCTTTGACATTATTGTTCGCTTCTGCTAATTTTAAATTTCAACTTAGTATCAGAGCGTTTGATTTTTGGGTTTATTTGATTATCATGTTTTATCTTTTTGTTCTTGTACTTACAGTTCTCTTCCTAGAAGAAGGTGCTCAAGGAAGATCCATGTAGTGTGCATGATACTATGCCACAGAAATCGAAGGAGGTGGAGAGGACTGATCATTGATCGATGGCGATAAGAGAGGAGGAGAGGAACATGATCATCACTCATTCTTGCTCTCATTTGGAGCATCGGTGGTGTGATTGGGTTCTTCAAACCCTAAAAGGCAGAAGATGGCGGTGGTGGTAGAGATCTCACGAGGATCATGACGAGGGTCTTGGAGGAGATCAGGTGCGAACGCTCCGTTGAGGAGTTGTAGGAGGCCTCAATCCACACACTTGCATGTGGCGTGGTGAGCGAGGAGTGCACGAGGTGCTCGAGGCGACGTGAGGTATTGGTGTTCAAGGTAGCGCGAGCGCGCGGAGGTCGAGTGGGCACTACTCGTGGGCCTCCATGGCATGGGGTTTCTTAGTGCTGTTGTTAGGGGCGTATCAGGGTGTGATGATGGATGCGTTGTACTTGCTAAGGAGCAAGCCAGTGACGAAGTCCTCGAACTTCTCAGTGAGATCGACGATGAGGGGGGTCTTACGAAACCGTGACATTGATGGCGAACGTTCCAATGACGGTGCGGATCTTGTGGCATTTGCCACGACGACGCAGTCCATGATGGTTAGCGTGGAGTTGCTAGGGCTCAGCAGAGATCTTGACAGAGATCTCGTGAGAAGAGTGGAAATGAAGATGAGATTAGCGAGATCTAAGGAGAGATCAATGCGTGAAGATTAGAGGGTGAGCTTTATTCCAAATTGAGCAAGGACTCAGGCGATGATAGTTGATGAAGAGGATCGTTGATGGAGCCAGAAGATCTGAGCGTCTCACGCGATAAAAGGGTGAAGGCTTGAGGTTTCGTTCCCCTGTTTGTTAAGTCCTCTTTATGTTCGATTCTGGTGTAAGCCTTACTTAAAAAAAAACAGAAAAAAGGGGAACGAAAGAGGGGACAAGGAGGAAAATGAAGAGAGAAAAGAAGAAAAAGGAAAAAGATGAAAGGAAAAAAAAAGCGGGGAAGATTTTTTTTAAGGAATAAAAAATCAGTAAAAAAATAAAAAAAGGCTTTTCAAAAAAAAAAAGAAAATAAAAATGAAATGATGATGAATGTTCATGAGAAATGGGGGTGAAGCTCTTTTTTAGTATTATCATTTCCTATGTTTATGATTGAATTTCTTGTTATTATTTTCTTTTCCCATACGAGTATGTGAAAAAGGGGGAGTGTTGGACTTGTTATAGTCACCTCCGTTTAGTAGTGCTTTTGTTGCAGTCTCATGGCACGTGGGTGACATTGGATATCGCTACGGACTTTTGGAGTAGCTGTTTATCACATGATAAGCCAAACTCTAGGAGGTCCAGAGTTCTGAGGTCTCCAGAGAGGGAGATTCAATTTTGAGATCCTCAAAGGAAGAGCCCAGTCGGTTTCTATGTGAAAGATCGAGTTTCGAGGTCTTCAGAGGAAGGCCCATTTTAGGGACACTGAATGGGGAGCTATCAACACCTGGCCTCTAAAGGAGAGACCATTGTCAGAGCTAGTTACAACAGTTCCTTCATCAGCTTGAGCCTGTGTTCCTGCTTACATGCAACAATTGGTCTAGTGAGTTGTGTTCTTTTGTGTAGAGTGTGTTTCTTTGTGTTATAAGCTGAGTATTTTATGCTCCAGCTTGAGGGGAAGTGTTGAGAAAAATGTGTGCAATGTTATTTTGTCTTACTTAGTGGAGTGAGACTTTTGTTATGTGTTTGGTGGCTTATAATTAGGCATGTACCTCCCACCTATTCCTTTGTGAAGAAATATAGAGATACTTGCCCTTTCGGGCACTTCTCCTGTGGTTTTCTCTTCGCTCTTCGTGAGTGGGGTTTCTACGTAAACTCAAACGTTCTTATTGTTTCAATGTAAAACCAAGTGTTCTTATTGCTTTACACTTTGATATTATTGATCGTTTTCGCTCATGTTAAATTTCAACAACAGCAGTGTTTTAGTTTGCTTTATTTAATAATAAGTTGTCACTGGTGGAGCTATCGTGTCAATGTGCGGAGTTGTCAATGTGTCAGGGACCCTATTTCCAGCAAACAAAAACTCACCTGCAAAGGGTGTTGGGTGACGACATGGTAATCCTTGTTAAGTTTGAAGGGGAACGTTCAAGTAAGGATGACGTATACAACAGTATTGTAAACGATGGAATTTTTGTTGGATTGCGGAGGTACCGTTTTTTTGGTGAGTTCTTTGTTCCATGGATGTAATGTCTTCCCTAATTTCTTTTATTAATTTAAATGAAGTCATTTAAGCGAGTTTCAGAATTACACCTGCAGCTTGTCATATGAAAGATGTTTCATGTATTTCATCCGATACAGGCCTCAAGTGTTCCTGTATCAAGGGAACTGATATTGGCAACCGTTTGGAGATATTTTATAAAAAGAGAATTAATTGAACACAAGAGGGAACTTTTACAGCTTATGCGGTTCTTATTTACCTTCATTAGTGGACGCTTAATCCTAATTAGTTCGGCTAAAGTATTGTCTGCCGTATGATGGCTGTCAGTTTTTTTTTTTCTTTTTTAGGGATGAGTAAAGGGTGACTACAGGCATTAATTTTATATAAACATTAATCAATTTAAAACTTCACAGTAAATTTCTGCCACAATATGGCATCTGGAATCAAGTAGAACATTTTTCACCCATGTTCCCTCTTCATTGGAGCCTATGCTATTCCTTTCCTTCCCCTTCAACCAAAACTACCATAAATGCTTCTCCCGGTGTGCACCTTGGTCACAACTTCCTTACCTAAATGATTTCCAAAAGTTATCAGCTGATGAAATGCGCATTTAAAGGCCTTCAATCTGTGCCATGTTGCCTTTTAGAGTGCGCAACCAATAAAATAATGGCTGATGTCTTCATCTACATTACTGCAAATGGCACAACTGACCTTGATGTCCAGTATTCACCTTCTTATGTATCATCATCACCCGCCTCCCCTTCTAGGCAACACTGTTTTGATTTGAAACCTTTTGTGTGGTTCTAATGGTACCAATCAGCCCATAGTCTGCTAAGACGTTACTACCAACGAAATTCATTACCCTCCTCAATAACAATTGAGGGCTCTCATGGTGAATCTAGCGGCCATACCATGGCGTTCGTCATTTCATCCGTTGGGAAGATTGTTTCTGTTATGGAAAGCATTTGTTGCAAGTCTAAGCCAGCATTTGGCAACTTACTTTTTACTTGTATGCCCACATATCATGACTTCTTTCCTAGTGTCATCCCAATCCGAGGAAGAATCCTTCATCATTGCAGGCTCATACAATCTTGGAAGCATCTCATCTATCACACCCAAGCTCTTTTATTTTGAGCATAAGGCATGATTGCCTATAAGCTGTTGTAGAATGCCAAGACACATATAGGAATTAACCTCTGCAGGAATGATCCCACAAGGTAAGAAACTATCACACTAGCATGATTGACAATGATTTGCATGCAAAACCCTAGAAAATGTATTAATGACTAAGTTTATTTTCACTAAGATGGAATCCTCAGAATAATGCCATCTTTCCTTGTGAATATAAAGAAAATTTCATGTAATCAGAAAATGCGTGTTGTTTGTGATGATGCATCTAGTCTCTTAATGTTAGTGCATATGCTATTGAGACTTGATCACAGGTAAAGAGACCTTTTTGAGACATCTAGGGATGTTAGTGTAAATATTTTTGTGACTTTTTAGTCCTTAAGGACGAAAATAAAATATTGGAAAACAGTAATGATTGATTAAATGATAAAGAGCTATTTAAGGGTAGTTAATTTCTGAGGTAGATTAATGACGATTAGAGATCCTTAATCATGATTAAGAAGGTCTAATTGTGATCAATGATTGTTAACCTCAATTAAGGATAATTAACCATGATTGCTACTTGTAGAAGACAATGAAGCATTGCATTACAAAAAGAAAGCCCTATCTCTCTTATATAGAGTGGAATGAATACAAAATTGCATACATGCCCGTAAAGAAACTAAAAATAACATGAAATTAGAAAAATAATGTAATATGAAGACTCTAACGGCTGTAACACTCTCCCATAAGTTGGAGCATAGATGTTCATCATGTTCACTCTTCTTTGTTATATTCTTTGTGAGAATATTGACAAGATGAAGCTTGGAGGGCGTGTGAGGAGCAGTAATCTTATCTTCCATTATAGCATTCTGTATGATGTAGTAGTCAACCTCAATATGCTTTATCCTGTCATGAAAGATAGGGTTGGAAGCGATGCACGTGGCTGTTGTGTCCTTTACTTGGACTGGGGATCAACTAGGGAAGAAGCGATCCACATCACCTTACTTGTCTTATGAGCCATTGCTGTGTACTCAACCTTAAGTACTGGAATGGTCTACAACTGGGTGCTTCTTGTTGTGCCATGAAACAAGGTTGCCTATGAGGAGGATAGCTTAGTCATTGCTAGATTTCTTATCTTCAACAGACCCTGCATAGTTTGCAATTGAATAGGAAGATACATTTAGATGCCCGTTGTTTTTATGGTACAACCATTTGCTTGGAGACCCTTTAAGATACTTAAGGATAAGATAACTATTATGCTAGTGACTATAGCATGATTTGTCCATGTACTGACTTGCCTTGCTGTCAACAAATCTAATGTTTGGCTGTGTAATGGTCAGGTATAATAACTTGCTTATGGTCTCCTGTGCTTGTGGACATCCACAAGGAGTGGATCTTCTATCTCCCTATACTTCTTTTTTTGCTTAATGGGAATAACAGAGGGCTTGGTACGTTAGTAGCCTCTGGGGAAGGGCTTTTCCCTGCAGTAGAGATGGGATAGACTTGTGGACGATGACATCAGCACTCACATAGTGTCTCTATATAAGAGGATCATAGCATCTATATTCCTTTTGAGTGGGAGAATATCTCAAAAAGACACATTTGACGGCCTTAGGAGTAAGCTTATCGCTATTAGGGGTAAGAATATGTACAAAAGCAACACGCTCAAATACTCGAAGGGGAGCATGAAACCGATTACCCTTTGGATAAAGGACCTTAAGGGAATCTGTTCATGACTAACAGAAGAGGGCATTCTATTAATCAATAACATGTCGTGGGCACAATATCTCCCCAATAGAGAAAGGGAACACTGTGATGAATAAGTACGTGCTACATCAAGAATGTGTCTTTGCTTCCTCTTAGCCACCCCATTCCACTGGAAGGTACGAGGACAAGTGGTATGATGAATAATGCCATGAGACTTGTAAAAAGAGAAACATTGGGTAAATAACTCACAAGCATTGTCAAAACAAACATTTTTTGCAGATATGCCAAATTGGTTCTTTATTTCAATAAAAAAGTGTTCCAAAATAGTGTCAATATTAGACTTATTTTTCTATGGAATTAACTAAGACAAATGATAAAAGTCAGCAACAAGTATTAGATAATAATAGTGACCCAGCTGATTAGGATTATGACCTGGGCCCCATATGTTGGTGTGGATCAACATAGACCTAGGACTTTGACTACTAGGAAAAACACTTTGGTGATGCTTGCCTAGTTAACAAATATCGTAAGTAATGGTAGCAGATGAAGAAATGTAGGGTATAACTTGGCAAAGCTTGTCCAGGGGTGATGGTCAAGATGAAAGTGCCATTGGAAAGGAGATTAAGCGGTAAACGTTACACCCCCATGACAAGTAGCAGCAACAGGAGGCTGGAACAAGTTGTATACGGTCCCCTTCTTTACTGTAGCCACCAATTGTCCTCCTCATTAGGATGTCCTGAAAAGTTCAAGTAGTGGCGTCAAATATGGCATGACAATTTAGCTAATTTGTCATTCTACCAATAACAAGTTAATAAGAAATTCAGGCACAAGGACATCTGCCAATCTCATATTGGGGTTAACGAGACCTCCCCCTTTCCAGCAATTTTGGAGTGTTTTCCATTTGACAACTACACCGTCTTACTTGGAGGAATGAGCCTAATATAGCGGAAACACCTTAGATCTCCACTCAGATGTCTTGAAGCACTCGAATTAACTAGCCAATCTGTAACTAGGTCCTTATTACATGGAGCATCAACATAAGTAAAGAGAGCAAATGTGATACCTGAGGATGACGCAAAAGCTGCGGTCTCTGAAGTGGATGATGTCTTCTGTAACAAATGAGTCAGGTGTTGAAGATGCTCATCATAATTGGCCTTAGGCATAGATATAGTATCAATGGTCTGCTCTTTGGTAGTCGCAACTTGATTGGCCATAGGTGGGCGACCATGCTTGGTCTAACAATTATTCTCCATATGTCCTGACTTCCTAGAGAGTTTGCAAGTCAGTTGTCATCTTACAATGGGTCCACAACCTTAACCTTTACTTCGTGTAATTTGAGCGTGTCGACCACGACCTTGGGTAGCAGTAAGGGTTGAGGTCTTAACCAACATGCTCGGTAGGAGTAAGAGTGACGGAAATCGTACTCATCTTACTCCATGCTTCCTCTAAGGTGGGACACTTTGATAGAGTAAGAAGCTGAGAGTGAGCTGCCACACAGTCTGGTTCAAGGCCTGCTAGAAACTGGAGTATTGTAGCCTTACGACGGTGGGCTATCTGAGTAGCACACGTGCAAACAGGTTTGCACATGTTATATTTCTCCAATAGACTGTTTAGTGTTGAATAGTAATGTAACAGCGTATGATCCTCCTGATGAAGCTGAGAGAGCTCGCTAAATATCGAGAAGACTCTGCTAGAGTTCTTCTCGTGGGAATAGGTATCTTGAAGAGTATGCTACATTTCCTTTGCTGTCCTGTAGTATATAATCTTATCATCAATCCTTGGAATAATGTCGTTCATGATCCAAGCACAGACCATGGCGTTATCTTTTGAACAAGATGCATTCTTCTTAGCCTTGTCTTATGGTTCTGGTTGAAGCAAAACATACTCCTTGTTGTGTCTTATTGACATGAGGAAGGTTTGTGATCACCATGCATATCTGGACTCATTTAACTTCGCCATAGGATCAAAGAAGAAACTCTTGTACCCTCCAATCTTAGAAACTTTTTTCGATGTCACCTCGAACTAACTCTCAGAAGCTGTCGTGCTTCAACCAGACCGTAGACATTCTTGTTGTTGATAGAAGATGAAAATTCAGACCATCAGGGCGGATTTAGGATCGAGAGGTGATCCAAAATCAGCCCTAGCTACACCATATGGTGCTACATGAGTAGTAGGACTAGGCGATGCTATGAGAAAGCGCATGACACCCTACGATACTGTTTAAGGGGCTGCACATCATTGGAGGGGAGAAGCGACGTTGCTCTACTGTTGGGAACTCTCTGCGTTGCATAGAAATCGAGGAGGTGACACTGGGGTACGCTAGGCGGTGCTGGAGGCAGCGTTGGACCTCGCTTGACGGTGCTGGGCCTCGCTAGGCGGCACTTGAGGCAGT
This sequence comes from Thalassia testudinum, assembly GCA_037157565.1. Lineage (NCBI taxonomy): Eukaryota > Viridiplantae > Streptophyta > Magnoliopsida > Alismatales > Hydrocharitaceae > Thalassia > Thalassia testudinum. The sequence continues at coordinate 61,777,934 of JAZHRO010000022.1, read as the reverse complement.
GCTGGGCACTAGAAGGCCGCACGGAGTGGCGAGAGGTGCAATAGATGGTGTGGCAATGCTGTAGGGAACCTCTCTAGGCAGCACCAGTGGCGCAGCCGGTGACGTGACTGCTGGTGGCTGTGTGATGTGAAGCTTGGTTGTGCAGCAACCCTAGGCAGCACAAGGTGGTGAGGAAAAGGCCCACTGACTGTCCAAGGAGTTGGCGGTGGTGCAAGGTGGTATCGGAGGCCTTTTCCTAGGGTTCTTGCTTGGTGGAGAAGAAGGGGGATATGAGAATTAAGGTGGATATTGGACCCTCAACTTAGGATTGCGGCTCTGATACTAGGTTAGAACAAATGAATTGAGTATTTTATTCTATAGTCCAACCCTTAGTATATAGAGGTGGAAAAATTACATGAGATATCCTTAATGAAATAAGAAAATACAATCACTCAAGAAATAAGTAAAGTTCATAAGTAACAGGACTGGAGGGTTTAACATTCTTCTATTTCTAGTAATTTCTTCTGAAGTCCAGGGATAAAATGGCACACTCATTTGCTGTTTTTTAGATGCATTTGTATTGTAGTTGCATTCTTTTTTAAAGAAGGATGTAATGTCCTCTTTGTGCAGTTTACAAAGATGGTGGCAAAGAAGAGAAGAAGAAGAAGCCAAGTTCATCCTCTGTGAGGTGTTATTTTGTTTGTACCGAGAGTGATTGTTCTGCAGATAAAAACAGGACTTGTGTTTTGTTTACCAAGCCCATTAATGAAGCCCGCAGTATTTTTATGCATGTGCATACGGTGACTAGTATGGCTAAGTATATGGCAAGGTTGGTACCTGAAAACATGCTGGTAGTTTATCTCCATGGATTCATCTTAACAAGTTATTCTTTTCTAGAAAGAGTGCTCATCATATGGTTGTGATTTGATTTTGCTTGTTTGCCATGATGTACAGGTTTTCACTAGTACTATCGAAAACTGTTAAGCTGGAAGTTGATCTTAATACTGTTGATATCATATGCATTGATGACGTAAATTGCAGGGTATTATATCAGCCATGAGTAAATTTTTTCGCTATGGCTTCTGTCTGATTCTGGTTTATTTGAACAGTTTTCTTTTTTTTGAAAATTTTCTCATATAGGATGAACAAGGGCATGCAGTTTATAGTCTAAACAACGAAAGGATGATTCTTACTGATGGAACGGGATTTATATCTGAGGACTTGGCTTTGATGTGTCCTTTGAATGTTTTTAAAGGACAGTACTTGGTTACGGGCAATAATCAGGTTACTGTCCACTTTGAACTTATTTGTGGAAATAATAGGGTGCCTTTACTTATTACATGTGAATTATCTAAGAAAGAATTAGCATATTCATGAAGCACCTATTTATTCTTGTCTCATGTCTTGGTTTATGTATTGCAGATATTTCAGCCACCATTTTGTATGACTTTGTAGTCCATAGAACTAAAGTGGCACATGCTTTCAGAAAAAGAAAGAAAAAGAAATAGAGTGGAATTGTTCTCATGATAAGACATGTCACTATTTTAGAGGAGTGCAATTGGGAAAACTATATGATAAATAGAAAAGTATAACTTCTATTCAGGCAAGCTTGAACCTAGATACCTGTCCGGCTTAGCTTGGAAATGAATTCTGAGAAGCGTGTACATGGGAGAGCTTACAACTTAAGGTGGAGCTTTGGTAAAACTATGAGCATATTGTATTGCTTTTCATATGGATTATAAGTGTAGATTTTGAAAAACTAAAAGCAAACATACACACACAGAGAAAGAAGAGTGGGGATCTACATGATCAAAATAGAAGGCCCTGGGGTTGGTATAGCTGTATATTCTTTATAACACGTGATATTTACACCTACCCCCATGATCATAATTCTTCCAGCTGTCCACACATTGAGCACGTGGCTAACAAGTTGTCTAAATGTCACTTAACTGGGACAACCTGATGGCAACAAAGGAGGGTGCTTTGGGCAAATGTGCCATGGAAAATTGAAGTAGATGAAGGGAGAGTGAGATTGGTTGCACATAGCAATTGACGTAGTTGGTACACTCCTCTAATGAGATCTTTGCCACCAATTTCTTTCCCATCATTATGTCTTGAAATGTACACGACACAAGAAGAAAGCTAACCTGATAGTTTAACTCGTTAATGCTTCTACATATAGGTAGTAAACTGAGTAGAAAATCTTGCACAAGTAAAACATTTGAAATCCTTTCATAACGGATCACATGAGCCTCCTAGGGCAATTCCACCCATTGGCTAATTGGATCATCACTATCTTGTATGCACAGGATGAAGCCTGACATGTGTTGCTTACCACCATAGAGATCTCTCGATTCCTTATAGTCCACCAAGCAATTGGAGGTGTTGGTAACATTATCTCGTACAAAGAAAGCAATTTTCATGCCTAAAAGACTAGTGAATGCAACCTTTATTGGTGCATAGGTGGTTGGGAAATGCAATTGTGTTATCTTAAAATCTCTCTGTGCTTAACTCATTCAACATTGATAGTCTTTGGTACCATCTCTTGAGAGGATTTAGTGGCCCTTTAAGTAAATCATGGGCTTTTACGCTTGCCTTGGCAAGTATCCTTAGTATGACCTTGGTTGCAACAATAAGAGCATGATGGTTGTCCTTTGTTAAATGAAACACAAACACATGAGAGACATGATATTACGCGAAAAATCCGTCATGAGAAAAACTATAAGAGCACAAGCTCCACATGGACTCTAGTGCCAGCTAGCAACTAGAGATTTTTGTTTTTCACTTCATTATGACAATTTAAAGAGGTGGGGAGATGTGTTACATAATTTATAAGAGGATGGGATACATGGATCCACACCTAAGTTCAATACACCATATTCAAGTGTCTTACACCACTCCACACTCTCCCTTAAGCTGGGTGTAGAGGTCAAAAATGCCTAACTTGTCGATGTTCTTATTTTGTGTCGGGTAAGCCTTTATTGAAGACATTTGTTAGTTGATGTTTAGATCTGAAATAAGGGAGATAGAGATCTCCAGAATCAATCCTCTGATGGGCGAAGTGTCTGATATGTTCAACATGCTTGGTCCTATCATGCAAGATCGGATTGTTGGCAAGGTTGGTAGTGACTTTATTGTCACAGTAGAGCCTCATGGGTTTAATAGGTTGAATCCCAATATCGGTAAGTAGGATTTTTGCTCATAACATTTTAGCAACCCTTATAGTCATTGCTCAGCTCTCTGCTCCTATACTGGATCTTGCACAAAAGTTTGTTTTTTGCTCCTCCATGTGACACTTATTTTGGTCGATAAATTGAAAATAATACTTAGTCATAAAAAGATGTTAACCTAATGACTAATGACATAGAAAAGCGTGAACGATATATTTGAGGTTCCTTGCAAAATTGTTAGACTTAAAATACTTAAAGAAAAATTACATTTGACTTTTTACACTAATCTTCATCTTGATTCATGGTGAGAATAGTTTGATTGAATTGCAAGGCCATGATCCTCAAAGATTAGTTCACAATTAAGTGTAATTTTATCTCATCAAAACAAAGATCTCAGCATTTTCTCTATTTTTGATGATAACAAAATTATAATTATGCTAGTGATAAGCATAAGAAATTAATCTAGAATAACTCCCCCCATCAGCATAGATATTTTACTCTCCCTTTTGTTATCAACAAAAAGATGTACATCAAGTAATATTACAACTACCATCTCTAAACAAATGGAATTCTATGAACAGATTTAATTGTCTCCCCCTCATGCAAGTAATATTCTACCAATTATTCTAGAGCTTGATCTTAGATTTAATTCGTTCATTGTCAACTTCAAGAATAAATGATAATGATGTTCATGATATTCTAGCAAAGTGTTAATCAATCTTATAGAAAGTAGATCATAGCAATAACATGAACTAAGCTATAAGATTCATGATAGCCTTCATAAGAATAATAGTCTAGTTTTAAATATTGAAGACTAGGCATGACTACCAAATTAAACATATCCACCATGATAAGAAAGACTAAATAGAGCTAGCATTGTAAAATGTCCACTACAATAACGTTCAATAATCATACATGCCAAAGTGAAGATAAAAACTAAGGGATCCTACTAAAAAATGCCTCAAACTCGTTTGAATGTTGATATCCAGATCTAAATCACCTAGACGTGGCTTTGGGATCTTTGATGAAGTACCAGAGCACCGAGTCGAAGTCGTTGACGAACAAAGGAGGAAACACAAGGCTCTAGTGCAGGTGGCCTGAGAGGTGAGGATTGTAAAGGTGTTGAGCCTACTGCTACTGATGGTGGTGCTGTACTTGAAGACGGGATAGCAGGATGTTTAGAAGTTTGATGGTCACCGAGTTGTAGGGAGTGAACCGCGTGTCCTTGGTAATCAAGATACTGGGCTTGGGCATTTATGTATGTTGCCATGTGTACATTATGCTCTAGTTGCTGTGTGGTTGTCTCTCCCAGTCGATGCATAATCATAGAAATGTCGTCAACAATGCCCTGGGGATTAATGTAGTCCACATGAGAGAACAACCTGTCTAAATGAGCCCACTCATGATTGAAATGAGATGATGTGCGTCAGGAATGGCTAGAATGCCCTTAAAGGGCTTATATGCAAAAGGTGGATGAATTTTAGAAGAGGATGGTCCTGGCTGGGTGGAAGGGCCTGTTGCCTGGCTTGAAGATGGTGGAGACTTAGATGGCTTACCATGACCTCCTAAAGCTTGCTTTTTCTTTGTGTATGTAAGCTTATCAAAAATTGAGGCACGAGTGATGAATTGTTTATGATTAATGTCCCTAGGGACACTAAAATGGAGGAAGATGTGGGAGAGGAGGGTACGAAACTGGAATGAACTGGTGGGTTTCTTATCCTTGAAATAAAGGATAAACTTGTTCCAGTTAAACTTCTTGTTATTAAGAACGGCATAAAGGGTAACAAACATGGGCCACTACAACCATTCACCTCTCAATAGGTCAACATGGTTGAAGTTGTTGGCATACCACTGACGCCCTTGTAGTTTTGGACGCCTACTATATGTTGATATGGTCCTCTGCCACAACCCTCTTTTCTCCTGCATGCTGATGGCATCTTGATCATTGTTTGAATGCTTGCTTGAACTGTCTCTACTTCCTTGGATTATCCTCTACATTTCTTGTATATTTGTAGTTTTCATTTGAGTTAAAGTTCCAAACAGAGCCTCTCGGATTGCTTCTTTTACTTCCATTTTATTTTCTCATCTCGCTTTGACATCATCACCTTGATAATCAATTCATGCGTACTGGCTAGACAATCCTCACATTTTGTAATATTCTTGTTGTTGCCAACTGGTGTTTGAATCATGTGATTCCACTACTCCTTGGCTGATTTCCACAGTAATTGCATTATGTCATCTATTTACTTCCACCAATTTGGAGCACTATAGTCATCTAATGTCTTTATCCTTTCATTCGGATTCCTCACACTTTTTCTAGCGACCTTGCCTTTTCAAGATATACTGATCTTGCACTGCATTTATTTTATTCATAATTATTGGATAATACATTCTAATGTATTGTACTACAATATAATGCATTTATTTTTGTTCCATGTTTCCCATTATCTTATTTTTCTATTTTCTATTTCCATGTGGACCTCTGTTGTTATGTTCCCCTCACCTCTTTTGTAAAAGTGGTGTTAGGGTTTCTTAGTAGAGACTAAGCTTTTGGTTTTTCCCTTACCTCTTCCAAGGGGCTATGGGGTCTTCTTACAGGATCTGAGATACTTCTATCTCTGAGCAAGCACGAGAAGAACCCCACTTTCACATGATTCTTGGAGTACAGTAGGTCTGATTTTTCTAATTCCAGATCTGTTGGTGCCTGTTTCCGATCTTCATTGGGGACGATGAGCATACAAGAGGAATCTAAAGTCTTATCGGTTACCACAAGAGATTTCGGGTGTTAGAAGAACTCATTCTTTGTGCCAATAGTGAGCTTAGACGAGACCAACTATGTTTGGTGGTCTTAAACCTTTTTCATGATTGAGGGTCATGACAAGGAGCATTTGCTTCTTGAATCTAAGTCGGAGAACAAGATTAGCAAGTATGCATCATGGAAGAAAGATAATGCGATGGTCAGGTCATGGATCATGAACATTGTCTGTCGTTGTATTGGTGTATCACAAGACAACTAAGGAGATGTGGGATTTACTCCACACTACCTATTCGCATGAGAACTTTAGTCGGGTGTTTTAGATTCATCAAGACCTGAGGAGCCTTAGCAAGGAGGACGGACCCTTGCACAGTATTATACTGATCTCATGAGATTACTTGAGAAGTACAATGCTACATGGCTTGTTTGCACATGTGCTTGGTAGAGGGAGTATAGGAAGAAGTATGAAGTCTTGCAGTTTCTTAGTGGTCTTAGACCTGAGTATGAGGGCGCATGTGCCTAGATTCTTGCACTTCCTGACTTACCTTCGTTTGAGGAGGTGTATAGCCAGCTGAGTAGCATTGTGATGAAGCCACTACCTGTTGCTTCAACTGGTCAGACGACAGCTTTGCTTGCCTCTTGTGGAGGTGGAGGTCGGGGTACGTCGTCTACTCATGGACATAGTTGTGGATGAGGACATGCTGTTAGACCACGTACCACACGTACATTTTATGGCAAGACTGACCATGTGGAGGACAAATGGTAGACTATGGCCATCCTTCGATGGCTAATTAGGTCACTATTATTTCTGACGAGCAGCCTCAGTTGGTCATGAGAGTTGAGTTTGATAACATGGTTAAGCGGTTCTCTCAGATGAACCATGAGACTACTACTACTACTACTGCCACTGCTGCACCTGATACTGCTGCCTTAGCATCCTCCTCAGGTAGTATTTTTGGTTTTGCTATTCTGAATTCAAATACTGGTGAGACATCATGGTTGGTTGACTTTGGTGCATCTAGACATTTGAGTGGCAATGAATCTACTTTTTAGAGTTTATAGTTAGTTTCACCAGGTAGAACTATTCAGGTGGCTGATGGGCGCTATTCTAGAGTGGATGGCCAGGGGGAGGTGGCTGTGACCCCCGCACTTCGATTACTGGATGTTTATTTGTTTAGGATTTTTTTGAAAAGCTATTTGTTTTGGATATTCCCATTAGCTTACTGTCTATTCATAGGATTACTAAAGATTTAAATTGCTGGGCTATATTTGATGTCATGGGATGTGTCTTTCAAGACAAAGTCACGAGGAGAATGATTGGTTGCGAACATAAGGGTGGGGGAGTTTATTGCCTAGTCCAGAGTCCATTTGTTGCTACATGTAAGGGGGAGGTTGCTCTGGTTGCTAGGATAGCTCTTCAGTGGCACATACGACTTGGAGACCCTTTTCTAGATAGGCTACGACGTGTGATTCCTCAACTATCACCCGTTACTCAGATTACTTGTGAGGCGTGCTAGCTGGGCAACCATGATAGGACTAGTTTTTCTACCAGTTCTTCTACTAGTTCGTTTGATTGTTTTGATTTGATTTATATAGACATATGGGGTCCTACTCGTGTGTTTGATCGGCTGGGACATAGATATTACTTGGTGATTGTTGACTTTTTTTCCAGGATGAGTTGGTTATTTTTGTTGAAAAATAAGGCAGATGTTGGCAATGTGATTGAATCTTTTATTATTCAAATAAAGAATTAATTTTCCGCTATGATTAAAATTGTCGGATCAAATAATGAGAAAGAATTTCTTACAGTTGCGTTTACAATCCTTTTATCGTGTGAATGTGATTATTCATCATACTAGCTGCCCCCATACTTCTCAGCAAAATGGGGAGGCTAAAAGGCGACATAGATATTTATTGGATATGACAAGCACTCTTCTTATTTATCATAATGTTTCTTCCAGATTTTGGGGTGTTGCTGTACTTATAGCCTGCTACTTAATTAATCGACTGCCAAATTCTGCTATCTGGTGCCATGGTGGATCCTTTTTCTTGATAGAGAACTATTTCATGTGCCACCCAAAATATTTGGGTGTGTTGCTTTTATCCATATACATGGTCCAGGACATGATATGTTTGCACCTCGTGTCGTCAAATGTGTCTTTTTGGGTTATAGTTCCACCCAAAAAGGATATAGATGCTGTGATATGTGATGCTCGGACCGGACGTCACTTTGTCAGTGTGGATGTTACTTTCCATGAAGAGATTCCTTATTTATCCACGGTAGGGCATGACATCACCACTGATATTGAATGTGACTTATGCCCATTGCCCCAGTCCAGCTAGAGGAGATAGCAGTCACTTGTACTCTAGTTGATATAGGTGCAGAGCCTCCCATATCCCATGTTGTTGGATGTAGATGGACATTTACTCTCAAATATAATTCTGAAGGGTCTATATCATGGTATAAAGTCTACTTGGTTGCCAAAGGATTTACTCAAACTTATGGAGTAGGTTTGTTTGACACCTCTCTTGTGGTCAGACTACCTATAGTTCGTATCCTTCTTTCTGTTGGAGCTCATTATGATTGGAATTTATATCAACTGGATGTCAAAAATACTTTTTTATATGGAGATTTTTAGGAGGTCTATATGCAACAACTCCTGGTTTTGAGACTAAGGGGGAGTGTGTATGCAAGCTTGGGAAGGCCATCCATGGTCTTAAACAAAGTTCCCAAGCTTGGTTCCAAAAGTTGTCCTAGGTGGTGCATGACGTTGGACTCTAGTAGTTTTTTGTTGACCACTCTCTATTTGTCAGGAAGAGTGATCAAGGAGTTGTCATATTATTTGTGTTTGTGGATGATATTATTATTACTGGAGATGATACGATAGGGATACAATAGGTAAAGCAAGCTTTGGCCAACAAGTTTGTTATGACTGATTTGGGCACTTTGAGATAGTTTCTTGGCATCGAGGTGGCCCGTGGCAAGGATGGGATTACGATTTCCCAACGGACATATGCTATTGACCTTCTTAAGGACACAAGAAGGTTGGGTGCCAAGTTTGCCAATATTCCTATGGATCTTAAAGAACATCTATATGATATGGAGTCTCCTTAGGTTGATTTGCAAATTACTTTACCTTGCTATTTCTAGACCAGACATTTAATTAGTTGTTGGAAAATTGAGTCAATTTGTGAGCAAGCCTACAAGGCAACATTGAGAGGCTGCAATGCAAGTACTTAGCTACCTTCAAAAGGCACCTGGCAGGGGTTTATTATTCATGAGAGGATTACCTATGTTGGTTGCTGGCTACTCTGATGCCTACCTACTATGCGGGATGCGTTGTAGAGAGGAAATCTATGACTGGTTTCTGTACTTATGTAGCTAGAAATCTTGTGGCATGGAGGAGCAAGAAACTTGCTGTGGTGTCTAGGTTAAGTGCAAAGTTTGAGTATTGAGTGATGGCTCAGACAACAGAGATGGTGTGAATGCAGGCTGTATTACGGGACTTGCATATTTAGACTCAGTTACCAATGGAGATGCGGTGTGATAACAGAGTTGCTGTATACATTGCAATATCCTTTGTTTCATGAAAGAGCAAAACATGTGGAGGTGGACTGTCTTTACACTCGTGACTTGATTCAGAGGGGCATTATCTGTACATCAGCCGTTACTTCTAAGGATCAGACTGCAGATGTATTCACTAAGCCATTGGCCAGAGCTTTTTTTGACACATGTTGTAATAAGCTGAACATGATAGATATCTATGTTCCAGCTTTAGGAGGAGTGTTGGTCTCCCATATTCTTATTTTGCTATTTTCTATTTCCATGTGGATCTTGTTAGCTTATGCTGTGTGGTCATTTATTTCTCTTATTGTAAGGGTTTGTGTGTTTTGTCCCTCAGAGACATTCATGTACATTTGACCTTACGGTCTCTTTCTATATAAGGGAGTCCTAGGATTTCTAATGAAACTGTCATTTCAACTAATTTGGTATCAGAGTATCGGTCCTAAACGGTGGCTCTAGGTATCTCACCTTCACAGCCTCTAAAACCCTAGTTGCTAAACCCTAATCCTTTTTTTCTCCCTTGAGTGGCAATAGCTCTCGGCGGAGCTTCGGTGGCATGCTGCAGCACGCGCAGCGGTGCCGTGGCAGTGCGGGTGAGGCTGCAGCACCATCAGTGGCGCTCAGGTAGCGCTTGCAGCGGCACTGCAGTGAGGTTGGGGGCTTTCTTGGCCTCCAGCGGCAGCGCAGCAGTGCCGAAGTTGATCGTGGTGGCTTTGCGACGCCTTAGGCGGCCCTCCTAGATCTTGGTGGCTGCACAACAGCATTGAGCGCCGCTTGCGGCAGAGTTGCGATCCTTTGGAGGTTGATCTGTCCACCGACGGCGGCGTAGCAGTGGCTCGTTGAGCCTGCGGCGGCGCTACAGGTGGTTGGCAGCTATGTAGCAGCAGCTAAGGCTGCCTGTTGGGACGACGATGGTGCACGGTAGGCGGTGCTAACCTCTAGTGGTGGCACTACGGTGCTCCGGCTGTGACGGTTGGTGGCGTAGATCGACAGGGAAGCGGTTTTCTGTGATTCGATACCTACTCAATGATTGAAAAAGGGATTTTTTGTTGTGATCTAGGAACGTAAGTCTATAATGGAGGTGTGAATTTGTCTGATTTTAGATTTGGGATGATTTTGTGGTGATAGAAGCTTGATTGAGGTTTCCGGATTGCGAAGATGGCTTCAGATGATCAGTCTGAGATGTCCTCAGGCTCTGTTTCCGATATTAGGGTACTCAAGAATCCTTTCTTTGGTCATGTTGTTATGTTGGATGAGATTAACTACCCAGGATGGTCCTAGACCTTATGACCATCATGGGTCATAAAAAGAGCCATATTCTTACGGATCCAGAGCGTGGGAACAAGACAGGGACATATGCTAATTGGGATAGCGACCATGCCATTATTTGTGCATAGCTGATAGAGACGGTTATTCCACGCATAGGAGATGAGATCATGTACTACACTACTGCAAAATAGGTGTGGGAGTCTTTGTGCAACACCTATTCACTTGCTAAGAGCTCCGCATGGGTTTTTTAAGTCTTTTATGATCTTTTCTATTTGCATCAGGGGGGATGCACGCTGTCATAGTATTGCTCCCTCATGAAGGAAATGTTGGGGAGGCATTAATCCTACCTGCCAGGGTGTGCCTGTGAGATCTGGAGGAGTTTTAGGAGACAATTGGCTATTTCTCTTTTCTTGGCTGGCCTTGGAATTGAGTGTGTGGCTGCTAGAGATCAGATCCTCATTGCTCTTGATCTTCATACTATAGAGGAAGCATATAGTTGACTCAACAGAGTTATAGTACGCACTCTTACTCCTGATATTGTTCAGTTGTCTGCACTGGCTGCGATCCCTGGAGGTGGCAGGGGTACTGCTTACCCTGCATGCAGTTGTGGAATGGACGCTCTTTTGGTACACGTACCAGGACTCCGTGTACTTGTTGCGGCAGGTTTGGTCACGCTGAGACTGCATGCTGGCAGAAGCATGGTAGGCTACTTTTGGCCAATTAGGCAATTGAGATCTCTGATGCAGTTCTTCCTACTTCTAATATTAGTTCTTTGAGGGCTAAGATTGAGAACTTGTGGCGACATATTGCTTAGTTGACTCAGGCTTCCTCCTCTCATATTCCGGGCACTGCAGCTGTGGCCTCATCATCAGAGACACCTGCGGCTGGTATGTCGTCACTTTTGTTTTCTGGTGAGTGGTTTATATTTTTGGTGCATCCAAGCCCCTATGTGACGATCGGGCTCTTGCTCTTAGTGAGCACCTGTTACATCCGCCAGGACAGTACGGGTGGCTGATGGGAGGCACTTGCCAATTGTTTTGGCTGCTTGTTTTTTGATTAAACGGATTCCTAATGCTGCATTATATGAATGGATTCCTATTTAGGTCATGTAGGCTAATCGCCCCTTATTTCATGTCACCACTTAGATGTTTGGTTGTGTTGCCTTTGTTCATTTGTTGGGACCAGGTCGGGATAAACTAGCTCCGAGAGCAGTGAAATGTGTTTTTCTTGGGTATACCTGGACTCAAAAGGGGTATCAATATTTTGATCCGCTTGCTTCACGGTACTATATTTCAGCGGATGTTACCTTCCATGAGACAATACTTTTCTTTTATGTGACGACTGCTGAGATGCCTCCTGAGGATGATATCGCGCCCGTGCCATATTCTCCCATTCGCTTTGGGTGCTTTCCTGAGATTCATGTCTCTACCACATCACCAACTTCTTCTGCTACGCATCCCTTTCCATGCTTGACATGGGCAGTCCAGACATATGTCCGCCCTTATGCTACCTGTCAGGGCCCCCATCCTCGCCTTCGCCATCGGCTTCTCGTGAGTGCTTTAGACATTGACGTATGTTTGCCATGTGATGGTCATAGGGATCGGACATGTGATGTGTCAGGTGATTATCTTCACCTTCCGATAGCCATTTGGAAGCGATCACGGACTTGTACTACTTATCCCATGGCGGGGGCTCTTGCTATTGATAGTCTAGCTCTTGGATTTGCTGGATTGACCCGGGCGTTAGCCACTACGTAGATTCCAGCTCCTCACAGTGAGGCCATGCTTGATCCAAAATGGCGGGCAGCCATGGAGGATGAGATGGTCGCTCTTAAAGGCCATGGGATTTGGGAGCTTACTCCACTTCGTGATGGTGTTGCATTCGTTGGCTGTCGGTGGGTATCTACTGTGAGGTTTAATCCTAATGGTGGTGTTGCTAGATACAAAGCCTGTCTCGTGGCAAAGGGGTTCACCAGGACTTATGGGTGGACTTCTTTGACACCTTCCCAGTTGCCAGACTTCCCATAGTTCGGGTGTTGATTGCAGTGGGAGTTCAGTTAGATTAACCCTTGCATGAGTTAAATGTGACGAATGCCTTCCTTTATGGTGATCTCCAAGAGGAAGTCTATATGCAGCAGCCACTTGGTTTTGAGAGCGAGGGGGCGTGTGTATGCCGAATACGGAAGGTTATATATGGCCTCAAACAGAGTCTCAGAGCCTGATTTCAGAGATTGTTACAGGTTGTAGAGGCAGTTTGATTCGGCAGATCAATAACTTATTTCTCACTATTAGTCAGGAGGATTAGAAGAGGTATTGTGGTATTTCTTGTTTATGTTGATGATTTGACCTTTACAGGGGACGATGTGCAGGGTACTGCCGAGGTTAAGCGCATTCTAGTTGAGTGAATTGTCTTGAAAGACCTAGGGGTTTTACGGTATTTCCTTGATATTGAGGTTGCTCGCAGCAACGAGGGTGTGGTCTTGTCTTGGCGGAAGTATGCTTTAGATATCTTGTAAGATGTTGGTATGCTTGGGGCCAAGGAGGCCAATGTTACTATGGACCCGAAGATGCTTCTCTACGATGAGGATGCATAGGTGGTAGACAGCAGACGGTACAGACAGCTTGCAGGTAGGCTGCTGTATCTTATTATCACGAGGCTGAACATCTCCTTTGTAGTTGGGAGATTGAGTTAGTTCATGGCCAAGCGAACGCATCAGCATTGCGATGCAGCATTGATGGTGCTTAGATATGTTAAGAAGGCTTTTGGGAAGGGTCTCTTTTTCTCAAAGGGGTGCTTTATGATATTGGTTGGCTACTCAGTTGCAGACTTAGCTGGATGCCATGTGGATCGCAAATCTGCTGTTGGGTTTTGCACCTTCTTAGCAGGAAATTTGATTGCATGGAGGAGCAAGAAACATGGCACAGTTGCGAGCTCCAGTGTTGAGTCTGAGTACAGTGCTATGGTTCAATGATTGTTGAGATGATGTGGATCAGATTCTTGCTTATTGACTTAGAGGTGCAATTTTTTAGCCTCATGGAGATGCGATGTGATAATCGAGCTGCTACCTTTATTGCCGAAAACCCAGCATTTCAGGAGAGGTCGAAGCATGTTGAGGTTGACTGCCACTATATCAGGGACATTATCCAGAAGGGATTGCTGATATTTTTACCAAACCCTTGGCCAGTTCTTCCTTTGATTCTTGTATTTGCAAGCTGAGAATGATAGATATCAATGCTCGAGCTTGAGGGGGAGTGTTGGCTTATGTTGTGTGGTCATTTATTTCTCTTCTTTTTGCTAGGGCTTTGTTTGTTTTGTCCCGTAGGGACATTCACGTGCTTTTGACTTTTCGACCTCTCTCTTTATATGAGAGCCTTAAGATTTCTGATGAAGCTAAGTCATTCCAACCAAATGACGTGTATTATTATTTTCACCTCACCTCTTCTGTACAAGAGGTGTTTCTTAATTGAGATTAAGCTTTTGATTTACCTTAACTAATTTACAGTTTGAAATTTTGTTTTCATATAAAAAAAATGACCTTTTTTTTAATTAACATTATACAATAAGTTTACCTAATAATTATCACAAATAACCAATTAACAACATACATCTAGTTATGGGTTGAACAATTTTAAACAAGATTTATTCATAATAGTCATATAATACATTATAATGTATTCTAATATTGTCGTAAGTAATCACTACTAAGTTGGTGACTAAGTAATAAGCTAGTAATTCTAACTCCTAAGGACCTAAACTGCCACTTTAATTTTTCATTTAAATTACAAATTAGGTGTAAGTTACATTAAAATTTGCTTTTTTATTTTTCATTTATCAAATATAAAGTAATTAAATGATCATGCATCCAATATATTTATACATCTGATAGACAAATACATATTACTAACCCAAATACATACCTGATGGCTAATATGCGTTTAAATATATTTATATACAACAAAAATACATACATTGGCGAAGAGGAGGTGATATTATACTTTTCTGATGTGTGGAGAAGCTTGAGAAGTGAAGATTCGGAGCCAGATGGATCATGAACATGGCGCTGATGAGTTTGTCTCGAGGCATGGAGAATGAGAGGAGCAACAAGAACTAGCAAGTGGCAGCAGTTGCCAATCGCAACAGTTAGAGGCATCAGTAGGGGCCTATGATTACAAGATATAAATGGTTTCCAAGGGCTCGAGGTTCATAAGTTCTAAATTTATAATCGTGTGTTATTTATCAATTTATGTCATCTGTGTAATATTGAATCTATTGATTATTGTTTGGTAAAATAAGTGAAATGCTCTTGTTATGAATCGTTGGGTCCTTTATATAGAGAAGTGTCCTTGGAGAATTACAATGGAGACTCCTTAACAATAAATACAAGAGATTCTCTTCTTGATAGGTTTAGGTTACTTGATTTTGATTTGGTGGAAAAAGATAGGGGAATGAGAGATAAAGGAGGTATAATGCTCTAGCTTAGGACTGATACCATGTCAGGAAAGTAGTTGTTTCTACTTCGTTATTAAACCCTAGGACCCTTATTATAGTGAGGAGTCCCACGGTTAAATTACACATACATCCCTCTACTATGATAACCTAACAAAAAATAGTAACAATCGGTAGGGAACATGAAACAAGATAAGACAAATCTCAACAATTTTTTTAGAGAAGTTGATTAATTATATTCTTTCAAGTCTAAGATGAATTGAAAATTATGATACTCTGACCATAATCAGGAGTTGGTTTTATATTTTGATTTGTGGTAGCTACGATGGCATTGGCAACATTGGCTCTATTGGTGGAGGCTATGGAGGGAGGGTTGGGTGGCCGAATTTTGATCATTGAGACACGGACCATGTCCTACTAGGTCTTTGTTGTGATCAAAAGTGACATGATCGATGAAATCAAGAGAAGATGAGATGGATCTTTCTAATGGCACGTGGAAGGAGGGAATGAAGGCAAGTTTGTGGCTCTGGTCTAGGATTGCCACTGTGATACTAGGTTTCTTATTGAGAAGCTTAGCTCTATTTATAAAGAGGGTTTATGGGGAAAATTTCAACCATTTCTGACACAAATTAGAATAGCATAAAAGCTAATGGAAGAGAATATAAATCTGAACAAGGAGCAACTTGGAGAGGTAGAACCGTTCAGAAAATAGAAGTAGAAGGCCAACCTGAGGCTTTGAGAAAAGGTTGAACCCTTGCTTGAGACCTTGGTGAGATCACACATGGGTAGACAATGGAACTTGTAGTCGAAGGTATTGGTGGTTATATGCAGCTGTCTATGAAGCAAATTGAATGGGGTAGGGGCCATTCAGCAAGTGGCCTCCACCAAACAAGGCAGTTGAGGACTCGATGGTTTCACTTGTGCGGAGCTTTCAGCGGAGAAAAGACCCTTCAGTCCTTGGGAGCCCCTAGAGATTGTGTTTGATGGGAAAGATAGAGAAGAAAATGTGAGATGTGGTTACAAGTATTGGGGATTTCCACATGGACAAATGCATTTTAGGTGGCTGTCTTGGATCCATTTTGGTGAAACATCACAAAATATGATGCTCCTTTTTTTTAATTTTTTTAATTTTGCGGTGGGTGGTTGCAAATGGGTTTACATTGTATTAAGCGTGGCTAAGCGCTAATTTCACTAATTCAGAATGGTCAAAGCTTGATGGGGATGCCTGTATTTCAAGTGATGGACATCTAAAATAATGTAGAATGGAGGCTTACTAAAAGGAAAATATGGTTATAATGGTTTGGACTAGTTAATGACTTAAGCCTAAGTGTTTTGAGTGCTTCACCTTGGGTCTAGTAGATGTCTACCTAACAAGTTCTCAAGGCTTGGAAGAGAGATCTGGGAGTCTTTTTTCTGGTTTGGATTTGCAGAGTAGGGAAACTCTCTACGTAGACTGAGAGTTATGTAGTGTCAACAATAGCTTCACATCCATGACTGGAAGTTAATTTGTGCCTATAACGTGTTATTTCTGCAGGGTGCTACTTGAGGGAGAGTTGGTTTTTGAATGTAACATGTTGAGCATGAGATGCTTTAATGTGGGTAGTGTGTTGAGAATTATACATTCAGAGTTAGATAGGTAGTTGGAGAATAATTGGATCCTCTCCTAGATCCAATGTGTTGTGTTGTGAGTTGGGATATTATTTTTGAAGGTAATGGGTTCAAGGTTGTGGGCCTTTAAAAACTCATGCTTGTGTTCTCTTGGGAAGAAAATCGTAAAAGTATGACTGTTGCATCATTCTTGGATCAGGATTGCTCTGTGCCAGCATGAACCATGTAATTCTTGATGTCTTGCTGGTATGACGGTTTTTCTGCATGCTTTATTTATGTGGCTTTTTTCAATGTTGGTTTTTAAACTTCCAATTGGGTTGTTTTTATATTAAATCTTTTTCATATGATTAATTCATCCAAAACTTGCATATCTAGTGTGAAGGTTATGGCCCCTGTATTTGCTTAGAGGATTCTTGTGTAGGTTTTTACGTCTTTTACTGTAAGTTTAATTTGCTAAAATATTAGATATTCGGCATATGATTTGGTAGGATAATGGGGAAGGAACACCGCACCTTTTTTATTTTTTCAAAAGGAAAAAAAGGGATAGCAACAAATGTTAATGCTATAGTTGAATAATATGGAAAGCGGAAGCATAAAAAATATCAAAGCATAATGAAATGAAGAATGGTTGAATTTTACATGGAAACCCTACTCACGAGGCCTTGATAAGGTTGATCTCTATATTGATTTTCTTAAGAAGACAAGTGCCGGGGGGGGGGGGCGTACATGCTCCAATTTGTTGGCTTTGAGTACCCCTCTGATGCTGCCACTTGGCAGTTTCACATGGCCTCCTTATTCCTAACAACACATTTTATATTTTTATGATTTTACTTTCTTGAAGTTATCTTGCACATCTACCCGCTGAAAGTCAAGTGACCATGAGAGGAGAGTCTTCCTGTTTTGTGGATTATCTTCGGTATCAATAAAACTATTATTACTTATTGTTTTGAATTTTGATTGGACTGCCTATGATCAGATAACTTCACATGGCTTCAGATATCAAACAAGCTCCGTGCCTTCCACTTTTGAAAGATGTCCAGTAAGTTTATCAATTTCCTTCCTTATAAGACCTTGGTTCTTTAGTTCACTTTTTTTGTTCTTTGCATTCTAACTGAGCCTAGATTTGTTTTACTTCTGTTAGCCACTGCTCATCCAGTGTCGTATTTTTCACAATGGTCTTGCTATTAAGGGGACTGTACTTGTCAATAAAAAGGTATTGTGTTTCTCCTGCCATTGTTGTGTTATGTGATCTATTGCTTCTGTTGACTAATTTTACTTGCCATCCAGATCAGTGTGCTCCTTTACGTCTGATGAAGACTGTTTTGCTTGTACATTTTTGTGCATATGAAAAGTTAATGCTGGCAAGTGTTCTGTGGGGTTCTTGCTCTCCATAAATGCTTCAGTTTCTCCTCAAATCTTAGCCATTGGCCTTAACATGATCATGGGCCTCGTCTTGCTTCTGCATGGCACTCCTTTCCAGTCCTTACTTCCTTGGCCTAGTTTCCGTTCTCAATTTTGGAGGCAGCACATCGCTATTTATTTGTTCATCGATGTTTCCCTCGTCTCAGTTTTATGGTGATGGTGTAGCTACTTCTCTCTTTAAGATTGGGGGCTTTTATGCCACCAATCTTTGCTTGATTATCTTGTGGTGTAGCTTTATTTGTGTTGTACATCTTGCCAATCTTGACTGTTGGGAGGACATTGAAATCCGCAATAGAATCTGGTTTCTTCCATGTATATCCAGCAGTTTGATGTTCTATTTCATACATGTCTTGCTAGTAAGGCATCATCTTTCCAGCATTGGCATAGGACAATGGCTTGGAATTGTGGTGCATACGTGTTGGGTAAGGACTGAACCCAACCCACCCCATTGTTTATTGGTTGCGATTTTTTCCAACTAAATGTAACGCGTTACACTACCGAGCCTAACCCAACCCAACCAACGGTTTATGAGTTGGGATTTTTTCCGACTCAACGTAACTCGTTACACTACCGAACCTAACCCAACCCAACCCATAAAATCGGGTCAGGTTGAGTGGGTTGTTGAATTGTTAAAGTTAAAGGTGTCAAATTGGTCGGGTCGGGTTGGACCCGACCCGTCTAACCCAAAACCGTTAATTGTCGGGTTGGGTCGGGTTAGACCCGTTTACTAAATGAGTCCAGTGCCCCCAACCCGAACCTGACCCATTTAAATTCCTAAAACCTGACCCATTTAACCCATTTAATTAAATGGGTTAAACAGGTTTGGCGGGTTGGTCGGGTTAAAATGGGTTATAAATGGGTTTGGCAGGTTTGATGGGTTAAATGGGTTTGGCTGGTTTGGTGGGTTTAAATGGGTTAAATGGGTTTGGTGGGTTTAAATGGGTGAATGGGTTATTAAATGGGTTAAATGGGTAGGTTAAATGGGTAGGCTAATCGGGTTGGATTGGTAGAATGGGTCCATGGGTTTAAAATTGAACTCAACCCGTTTATTAAACGGGTTAAATGGGTTTGAACCTGTTTAAAATAAATGGGTTCAGGTCGGGTTTTGGTTGGGTTAGGCTGGTTCGATTTTTTTTTTTGACAGCCTTAGTTAAAGTTTATTTTTATTTCCTACATGCTTCTCATGTCTTTCTTATTTAATAACAAAAAATTGTAAACTCAAACAACCTGTATGCTATAACTGTTAGAGGATGGTGTTTTTGTAGTGCTATAGTAGCACTGAGTATCTCTTTTATGTTTCTTTTATTTCTTATGGACCATGTTATTTTTCCCACACTTGTTCTCTTTATAAAGAGGTGTATGGCTCTCATAATGAAATCAACGGATTCTCTTTTCCTACTTGGTATAAGAGCACGATCCTAGATCGGGTTCTGGTTTCCCACCCGCACAAACCGCCAAAACCCATCCCCGAAAAACCCTGGCCATCCTCCAGGCACAACAGCCACCGGATCGCCTCTGCTTCGATATCCAACGACTACAAGAGGGGTCTCCAACCTCCTCGCTGATCGGAGGGTGCGGGTATCACAGTCGTTACCGTCACCGTCGCGCTCTCACTGTGTGCATCGACTCGGCAGAGCGCTGCCACCACCACGTGTGACTGATCTGCTACCGTCGCATCCTCTAACGGTCGTAGTCCAGGGTCGTGCACCTTTGTTGAGCCACACCGTGTGCCCCCACCAGTGGAGGCGGCGGCTTGTGCTATTGATGGGTGACCTCCGTCGCCAGTCACTTGCGCAAGCTGCAATCACTAGCTGGAGGAGGATGACCGCCCCTTGGCGAGTGTGTTAGTTTTGTCCCAGGCCTAACTTGCTCCTCGTTGGTCGTCGGGGGGGGGGGGGGGGGTCCTGTTTGACGTCTAGGCATGGATCTAGGGTTCCTCCTCCTTGGATTCATGTTTAGGGGTTGAATCTTCATCTTCTTCATCACATGATTTGAAATATAATGGATCAGATCTATGCTATCGTTTCTCTGGCTGTGGATGTGTTGACACGGACAAAAGACTCTACATTCTTCTTTTCTTGGATGTGAGTTTGGTGCACGAGGAGCATTATAGCAGCCACCATGGTGCTGTGTGGCTGATCGTCTGTGGTGTGTCACTGCATGTGTGCGGTGATCAAACGTACTTCCGTTTTCTACTGTCTGTTCGCCTTGGGAGGACTGTATAGGTGGTCGATGGCAGATACGCCTCAGTTAGGGGTAAGGGGGAGGTGTCTGTGACCCTTAGCTTGCAGCTGTTTGGCTCGTTGCACGTGCCAGAGTTTCCATTGAGTCTATTGTCTGTGAGCAGAATCACGAAGGATCTCAACTGTAGAATGATCTTTGATGATGTCGGATACGTTATTCAGGACAAGCTCAGCAGGAGGATTGTTGTTAGAGGCATAGAGGAGAATGGCGCTTATCGCTTGGGGACAGGAACCTTTTGCGTGAGCTATACGATGTGGTTGCAGGAGCGTTCTATAGTGACATGTTTGTCTTGGTCACTTATCTCTGGATCGCCTAAGGAGGGTGATATCACATATTTCCTCGGCTGCTACCATACAGTGCGATGCTTGTCAATTGGGTAAGCATCATCGATCCTCTTTTCTGGATAGCACCTCTGTTGGAGCTTTGACATTATTTCAGCTGCTTTATATGGACCTATGGGGACTGAGCAGATTCCTAGACCAGATGGGACACCGATACTACCTAGTTGTCGTAGATGATTTCTTTAGAGCAACTTGCGTGTTCCTATCGAAAAATAAGGCAGAGGTTAGAGGATGCATAGAGAATCTTTTTCTGGAAATTAGCACTTAGTATTCAGCCACAATGAAAATTGTGCGGACCGATAACGCCTTAAGTTTTGCACTGCCAAACTTAAGTAGTTCTACAGGTCCCGTGTGATTGTTCACTTGATCCTTGTCCTCACATCTCGCAACAGAATAGGGTCAGAGTGGAAACACAAGCACTTGCTGGTTGTTGCTCGTACACTATTGATTCATCACAATGTGTCATAGAGATATCGGGGAGATGTAGTTCTGATAGTGGCCTATCTCATCAATAAGATGCCTAACTTAGTTCTTTAGGAGCATATATTGGTTCTTCTTTGACATCCAGGTGGTGAGTTATTTCATGTGTCTCCGAGGACTTTTGGATGTGTTGCCTTCATTCATGTGCCGTCACTTGGTCATGACAAGATAGCTCCTCGTGTTGTCAAGTGCGTATTTTTGGGATATTCTAGTACAATTGTTATGATCCTCTGCAGAACATATATTATGTTAGTACTGATGTGACTTTTCATGAGGATCCACCATATTTCTCAGTAGCTGGACAGATGCTCTCTTACGGTGATGTTTCCTTTCTTCCCTTGCCTGTTCCGTTTGCAGAGACTCAGGTGTCTGCTTCTCAGTTTAGATCTCCAATTGCTGGGTAGATGAGCTCCTCCTCCCTGAGTGACTTTGAGAGATTGCATGGGTCGTTGCGTGCCTATCATAGGCCTCACACGACATTTCAGAGACCTCCCTTAGCAGCAGTTGAGATTGTACCTGATGCTAGTGACAATTTGGTTAGACCTGATTTCTTTGATAGCGCAAATCACCATAATAAAGAGGCCCCTTCTGCAGTGACTTAGTCAGAGATATCGGATGACTCTGACCTTCCTATTGCCATTAGGAAGGCGCCCCACACATGCTAGTGCAAATATCGTGTTGTAGGCTGTTCGGCTACGGATGGCTTTGCTTCTCAGTTTAGTAGCTTCTGTCTGGCACTTATGGCGTCACACATTCCGTCTATCTTCCAGCATGCCATACTTGATCCAAGATGTCATCAAGCCATGGAGGATGGGATGGTAGCACTTCGGAGTAGACAGACTTGGGATCTGATCTCACTTCCTACAGACGTGCGACTAATTGGCTTCAGATGGGTCTTTGCCTTGAAATATAGCCTTGATGGATCTATTTCAAGGTATAAGGCCAGGCCAGTGGCAAAGGGGCTCACCTAAACTTATGGGGTTGACTTTTGATACTTTCTCCCCTGCAAGGTTCGAAATGCCGATTTTGATGTCGTGTTGATAAAATTCTAAGTATACATTTCGTGGACATGCCGAGGGCACGTTGTGGAAATGCCCATTTTTCGATGGCCATGTTGAGCATGGGGCACGCTGTGGAAATGCCGAGGGCATGCCGACAAAAAATCGCATAAAGAATAAAAATGATGATTTTCAAAAAATAATGATTGTGTAACAATAAAGGTATTTCATAATGACCGTGTATGTGTCCTTAGATCCTTACATTCCTTAATATCGACCTTCTATGCCCTTAGGATTCCAGAAATCGGCTTGTGGCAGCAGCACCTTCGCTCAACAGCATCAGATTCGGCACCGACATTGGCATGCCTCGGCATGCCCTCGAAATCGTTGGCATGCCGTCGAAATCGTCGGCATACCTGTAAACCGATACTATAATCATCTCGGCATGGCTCCCTCCCCAAAATAGTCTTGTCGACGGCATGTCGTCGGCATTTATATCACTACTCCTTTGTTGCGCGGCTTGCCAGTGTTCGAATACTCATTTCTATTGCCGCTCACAGTGACTGGCCGTTATATCAGCTTGATGTGAAGAATGCTTTTCTCTATGGCGATCTTTAAGAGGATCTTTACATGCAGCAGCCCCCGGTTTTGAGGTTTAGGCTGAGTGCGTGTGCAGATTGAGGAAAGCGATTTATGAATTGAAGCAGAGTTTAAAGGCCTAGTTTCAGAAGTTATTAGAGGTGCTCCAGCAGATTGGTCTTAGGCACTTTACATCAGATCATTCCTTGTTTACCAGAAAGACTAATAGAGGGACTGTGGCGTTCCTGGTGTATGTTGATGATCTTATCATTATTAGGGATGACAAAGATGGGATAGATGAAGTTAAGAGGCACCTATTAGAAAATTTTGTCATGAAGGATCTGGGTTAGATAGGGATTGTTTGAGCATTGAGGTTGCACGTGGCAGGGATGGAGTGGTACTCTTGCAGAGGAAGTATGCTCTTGATATTCTTCAGTAGATTGGCATGTTAGCAGCTAAGCCAGCAAATATTCCCATTGATCCCAAGGCCCATTTATATGATGAGGGATCTGAGGCGGTTGACGGTAGGGCTTACAGGAAGTTGGTGGGTAAGCTACTTTACCTCATCATCACTTGCCTAGACTTGTCTTTGTCTGGTGGGAGGCTTAGCCAGTTTATGGATAGGCCAATGAGGCAGCACTGGGAGGTTACAATGCAGGTTCTTAGGCACGTGCAGAAAGAGCTAGGACAAGAGATTTTTATTTCATAAGGGAATGCCTATGGGGATTGGAGCATACTCTGATTCTGATTATGTTGGCTGTGCTGGGGATAGAAAATCTATCGCATGTTTTTGCACCTTTATTATGGGCAATCTGGTTACGTGGAGGAGGAAGAAGTAAGCTGTTGTTTCTAGATCCATTATAGAGTCAGAGTACAGGGCCATGGCCTAGACAACTGTTGAGATCTTCATGTTCCTCTGGATAGCTCTATGGAGATGCAGTGTGATAATAGAGGAGCAACTTACATCACCAATGACCCTATGTTCTATGAGAGGACAAAGCACGTTGAGATTGACTGCTACTGAACTCGGGACCTCATTCAACGTGGGATGTTGCATTACCACGGTTGTTTGTTCTGAGGAGCAGGCTACAGATGTCTTCACAAAGCCCCTTGCGAGATCTGCCTTTGAGGCGTGTTGTTCCAATCTGAGCATGATTGATATCATGCTCTAGTTTGAGGGGGAGTGTTGGATGATGGTGTTTTTGTAATGTTATGGTAGCATTGAGTGTCTTTTTTATGTTTCTTTTATTTCTTATAGACCAGGTTATTTGTTCCACACCTCTTCTTTTTATAAAGAAGTGTAGGTCTCCCAAAAAGAAGCGCAGAGAAAAAAATAAAGATTTGATCTAAACGTAATGGGAAAAGATAAATACATACATGATAACAAACTTGATAGATGCACATAAAGACATACGTGATAACATATGTTATTATAGAAGATGATTTGATGGTAGCTTGTTCGTAGTTGGTTGATTTGGGTTTTGTTGGTTTACCTTTCAAATATCTTGTCTTACCATTGCAAGGAAAGGAATTTCTTCAAGTGATTGGCTTCTGTTGATTGATTGGTTGGAGGTTGGGTGGTGTGGTCGCTTGCTCTCAGGAGGAGGGAGGTTGGTTCTCCCAAGTCAGTTTTGTTGGTCTTCCTTGTTTTCTTCCTCTTTGGTCCCACTTGGACGTGGGATAAAACACTGTAGTGTTAGGTTGGTGTGTAGTAAGTGGGTAGGGGTGTTTGTTTGGGTGGTGGAATAAGTAGGGGGATAAAATGATGGGGTTTTGACATATATGCCCCTGCCAATATACATAAATACATATATACCCTTTAAATTATTCATATACTTCTACAGCATGTTTCCATGCCCTTTAAATTGAATAATGAGTGTGATTTTATGTTAAGCCCCCCATTTTTTTTTCTTTTTTTGGAACCTACCCCTGACCTTCTCCGACCCACCACCTTTGTCATCTCCTTCGCCATCCACCATGACATGCCTCTCGCCTTCGATGCCTACCACTGTGGAACCATCACTGGCCTGTAATGTGTAGCTCCTTGTGGTGGTCTTCGTTGCGGTCATTGACCTTAAGGATGCCCTTGGGGTGGCACTTTCTCCTGTAGCGGACACTGGCGAGGAGGTGGCCAACGGCGAACCACGCAGGAAGGGTGGGAGGCAACGTGCATGGGGGGATCTCCAAGGGGATGGAAGCATGGATAGGTGGAGTTTTGTTCCTTTGCTGGTGGTGGTGGTGTTGTTTTCGATTGTCATCCCCTTGCTGCTTCTTCAATGTTGACTGTGGTGCTTGGAGATGGGTGCTGTTGATGATGTTGGTGGAGCAAGGTGGGTTCTTTGGGAGATTGAATTTGGTCTTGCGGAGGGGGTGGGGTCTGGAGATGGGTGGAAGGTAGGGTTGGCTTTGTTGGGAGTGGAGGGATTTGGGGTTTAGAGGGTTTTTATCTGTGTTGGTTGAGGAAGAGTAAAGGAGGGTGGTGGTGGTTCTTGGGAGGGGAGTGGTGAATCTTGGGGTGGTGGTAGGGCTTCTACTTTTGGAGGAGAAGCATCGGAAACCTGGGAGAGTGTTTGAGGAGTGATGGGGGTGCGTTGTTGTCCTCCTCCCATGGTTGTGGTCCTTGAGGGGGTCGCGACGGGATGTCGTGGGGTTGTTGTCTTTGGCTTTGTTAGTGGGAGGAAATCTATCTTCTTGGCCCTACGGGTGTGGTCATTCATGGCGACCAACTTCTCCCTTTTTCCTTTTCTCTCGCTTTCCTTTTCTATCTTATGATCTTTGCAGACTTGGGATGCTATCGCCGGCCGTGGGAACATCGTCATTGTCCCATGTCTCCGAAGAATGAGGAGGCATCGGCCAGGTCGTGGTGGTCGATGAAGGAGATGGAGGTGGTGGGTTTGGGAGGGGCAGAGGAGGTGGTGGTGGGCAGTGTAGGAACATGTTTGGGGGTTTGATATAAAATCACACGTATTATTTATTTTAAAGGGTATGAAAGCATGCTAATGGCATTTTATAGGGGTATATGCGTAATTACTAATTTAGTTTTGGGTATATACGTTTTTGTGTATATTAATAGAGACATAAATGTTAAAACCCCTAAAATGATTGGTATATTGATGTGATGTTAGTGGGTATTTGTTTAATATTTAAAGTGAGAGTGGAGGGTGTAATGAGTATTTGTTTAATATTAAATGTGGGAGTGGTGGTTATTGTAATTTGATTGAAAAAACTCTTAAAACACTTGGACAAAAACCCTAAGGGGGGTATCCACCCACTAGCCCTTCT
Organism: Thalassia testudinum; assembly: GCA_037157565.1. NCBI lineage: Eukaryota > Viridiplantae > Streptophyta > Magnoliopsida > Alismatales > Hydrocharitaceae > Thalassia > Thalassia testudinum. Next base: position 61,751,796 of record JAZHRO010000022.1, on the reverse strand, counting down.
TCCAAACGGGGCCTTAGTTTTCAAGCCCCCAAAGGTCTTATAAGAAATAAAGTAACATGGAGTGGTACATCAATAATTACATAGGTTATTTGTAGTGGTATAAAACCTCGTCAACATAAAATCTTTCCTTTTCAAGATCACCCCATTGCGTTGAAGCCAAATGGACAATAAAAGGATCTAGGCTTTCCAAACAATGTCTCCATCACCTAAATAGGATGCAAAGTTGAGAGACCAATTCCTTGCTTTTGACTAATAGGAATTAGTAAAAGTACATCGGAAGAAGAGGTGGTCTAAGCCTTCCACTTCTTCCTTATAGAATGCGCAAGTAGCATCATCTCCCGGTGCCCGCTGCATCTAGATGACCCTGGTGACAAGTCTTCCTCTCCTAACAAGCTACATCATCACCTATGTGGAAAGATTTTTTAATTTGGTTGTGTGGGATGAGTTTTGTAGGTTGTAAGACGATGGCTTGGGTGTTTTTTTTTTTGAAAAAGGGTGGCTTGGGTGTTGTTAAGCTTTAGGACATCAATGGTGCTTTGGTCTCATGGTGGGTGGTGTAGCTTTTGCAGAATAGTGTTGGCTTGTGGCGTCCTATTTTGGTCAACTTTGGGATGTAGAGAGCAATGATTCCGAAGGGCATCTCCTTTTTGGAGGAGTGTGGTGCCGATGTTGCATAGGGTGTTTGCCTCTTTTCATTCGGTGCTTGGGGATGGTCAAACTTTCTGATTTTAGGAAGATAATTGGATGGAAGGTGGACTTTCTGATATGATGTTGAGGTTTTATGTGCTATCCATGGATAAGCATACGCTAGTCACTGATGTTTGGTGTGATGTGTTGGGTTCTGGGACTCCAACCTTTGGGAGCAACTTATTTGATGCTAGGGTGTACTACTTACATTGGCTTCTTTCTTTAGTCTAGGACCTCAGCCTTGGGATGGGGGGTTGGATGCTTTGACTTGAAACATAGGTATTTTCCCAGTTAAGGCTCAGCACTTGCTGCTTGGACAAATTGAAGGAGGCAACACAGAAATGGCTATTGATTGCTTTGCTGTTTGGAAGTTGAAAATTCATTTGACGGTGAAGATTTTTCTGTGGCTACTTGAAAGAGGGAGGTTGGTCTCGAAAGTGTGCAGGAGGTTGTGGGTGTACAATTAGCACTCTATATGTGGTTTTAGCTAGACATGGAAAGGAAGATAATGCACGCTTTTTCTTTGTTTTTTTTTTTTTTGAATGGCAAAATGGCGGTTTTCCGATTGATAATCACCTAAATTCATTCCATTAAACCATCAAACAACCATCGGTTACAAAGTGGACTTCCAGAAGACCACCTGGGGGGAAATGGATGAGATAAAATTCTCCACATAAAGCCTGTCACCCCTAAACACCACTCCTTTCCTCCCCAACCACACACCCCACAATAATGCCAACACCTTGTCTCTGTCCTTCTTAGACTGAAAAGTGGACACGCCGGCACTGGTGCTACATCTCCGGAATGACGACCAGAAATTGACCATGTCTTGGTGGTCTCTCTAGTTTATATCCAATCTTCGCCGATTTTGTGAAACAATGGGGCGTTGGAAGAAAATACGCTGTATATCCTCATCTGCCTTTGCGCAAAGGGAACACCTCACATCGTCCATTTGTGCCCACCTTGCTCTCCACACCTTCGTCACAATCCTTCCTCTTCGTAGAAGCCAAGAGAAGATCTTTACTTTTAGAGGACAATCCGCCAACTAAAGCAGCCTGCAGTCTCTGGAGAGGTCCAAATCCAGGATCTGTGGGGTGCTACCAAGCTCTCTGAACACCTTCACAGCAGCAAACTCCTTATCAATCCAAGCATAGGCATCTTTCTCCTCTTCTGGTGCCCAGCCCTCCAGCTCCTAAAGCAACTGTTGGAACTATGCAGCTCTCTGATTCGTGAGTCCCCCCCTAAAAGATGGGGCACCACACTCCGTCACAGCAGTTACCAACCGTAGACGTTGGGTCCTTAGCCCTCCCGAAGAGACGAGGAAACCTGTCATTAAGGTTGTTCCTAACCCCCTGCTAGTCATCAAGCCAGAATCAGAATGCATCACCTGCCTCGAGTTTCGGTGAAAAGCAAGACCGCACCTTCGGTGCCATCGCCGCCAAGCCTTTAAGGAAGTGGGACGCCCCTGGAGGAGGGGTCTCTAGCGGTCCCTAAGAGTGAAAAGAATCATAGCAGTGCCGTCGGATATCACCAAAAAGATCTTGCTCCTGGCCCACCAACCTTACAATCCACTTCGTAAGGAGACTCAAATTAACCCTCCCTACATCTTTAACACCCAACCCCCCTCTTGCAGTGGCCGGCACACCTCCTCCCAAACCACCAACCTCGTCCCTTTTCCCATTGTCCCTATATTGGATCAGAAGAAATCTTTCATCAGCCTTGTGAGCTTCTTCTCTTCATGACGCGGCACCCTGAAAACGGAAAGGAAGTATGCTGGAATCGAGGACATCGCCTTCACCAAGGTCAACCTCCCTCCCCTCGATAATAGGGCTTAGAAGACCAGCTCGCCAACCTCCTCTCCATCTTCTCTAGAAGCGGAATCTTGCCTTGCATCCTGAGACGACGATCAGATAGCGGTAGCCCAGGTACAAGGGCAGTGCACCCATGCCTGTCCCAAGAGCATCTACAACTACCACCACCTCCTCGCCCGTCATGTTCAACAGAATGAAGCTGGATTTCTGATAATTAATCCGCAGTCCTAAAGCCTCCCCAACGAGCTCCAGTAGTATCCTTATTCTCCTCTCCTCCAAAATTGACCCCTTAACAAGGAATAAGGTGTCATCCGCATACTGCAACAGAGGGACCTCTCTTCCAGCACCACCCCTAATCCACTGACTAGCTCCTTGGCATAAGACCTGTGGGTCTCTCTCACGAGAACATCTACTGCTAGTACAAAAACATTGGAGCGAGTGGGCAGCCCTGCCTAACCACCCACCAGGCTGCACCCACCCTCCCGCAGGATTTCCGTTAACCAAGACTGAGAAGGATGTCGTAGTCATACACCGCTTCATCCAATCAATCTAGATCTAGGGGAAACCCCTCATCATAAGTGACGTCCTTAGGAAATTCCACTGCCCAAAGTCGAAGGCCTTGCTGAAGTCAACCTTCCAAAGGAAGGCCTTCCTCCTCCTCTCCCTCCTCCATGCTGAAAGAGCCTTCAAGGCGACCACGAAACCATTCAAGATTCCCCTCCCTGGGATGAATGCTATCTGCATCGGCGAAATCAGGTCCTCCAGGAGGGCTCGAAGTCTATTAGCCAGGACTTTTGCGATGATAAGGTAAACGATGTTCAAAAGGGCAATAGGACGAAGTCCTCAATAGCCTCCGCACCTTCCTTCTTAGGGAATGGGAAAAGATAGAACCTGTTCAACCTGTCAAACCCCCTATTACCAGCCGCAAACTCCTGCATCATTTGCACACCTCAGGCTTAACCGCAGTCCAAAACTCCTTGAAGAAAAAAATGGGAAGCTGTTTGGACTAGGGACCCTTCCCCATTGAGACCCCATATCGCCTCCCTCACCTAACCCTTCGTGAAGACAGACGTGAGTCCCAAAGCCTGATCCACCGTAATACTCGTCACATCCTCCCCCTACTGCCTCTAGCTTCCTCTTCTCCGCCTCCTTGTGAAATCCTTGAAGTAGGCTGTGGTTGCCCGTCCGACCTCCTCTCTACCAGATGACTCCCCTCGCACCTGCAAACTCTCAATCTAGTTCCTCTTCCTCCTCGTTGAGGCCACCTACTGAAGGAACTTGGTGTTGGAGTTGCCCTCATGCAACCACTTCTTCCTCAATCTCATCTTCCACTCCACCTCAGCCTTCCCGCCTTCCTCCTACACCACTCGAGTCATTTCCACCCTCTGATCTCTATCTTCCATAGAAACAAACTTGAGATCCTCATGTCTGTTGATCCCAGAGATCTCCGCTGGAGCCTTTGCATTCCTATTTCATCTGGACTCCTTGATCTCCCTCCTGTAAACCCTTAAGTGGTCCCTCAAGCTAGCTAGATTCTTCGCCAGTCGGATCGTTACTGATCCCTCCACCTCCATCGTGCTCCACTTCTCCATTATGGTCCTGAACCCATCTTCCATCGGCCAAAATCTATCAAACTTGAAGTAAATATTAAAGCATGTCCCCTCATCGGTTCTCCACATATGCGGCGTATGATTTGGAAAGGGCCTCTCCATCAGAGCAACACCCGCCAACGGGTGTGCCTTTGCTAACTCAACATTGGATACACACCTGTCAATCCTAGATTTCTAAGCAATAGCATTCCTCTATGTGTAGGCATAGGAAGCTGGGACGATGTCAATGAGGCCATGCAATGCACAAACTCCACAAAGTTCTCCGATCCAGGGTCTTGCCTGCCTTGTCCTCTAATCTTATCATCGATCTGAAACGTGACGTTAAGGTCACCGCTAACCATGGCATCCCTTGGTTTCCCGTCGCCACTGTTGCAAGCTCCTCCCACATCATCCCCTCTCCTGAGAATCGGATGGGCCATGAACACCAACGATAACCATCCTATCCTCGTCTGCATTCCTGACCAGCTTGACATCGATAATGTGGCTTCCTATGAAACTGTCCTCCAAGGTGAGAACATCCTTCGCCATCCGAGAAATTCCCCCTGCATGACCAACTGCATACAGAGTCAGAAACCCCTCCATCCAAGAGCCCCCGATCTCCCCCTACATCCTCCCATCACAGGCATGCAACTTTGTCTCTTGAAGTAGCACCACGTCCGCCCTCCACTACCTGATATAACTCCCTAATGCTGACTTCCTTGATGGGTCATTAAGGCCCTTAACATTCCAACACAACACACCATTCATTGGGAAACCAAAGAGACCTCCCTGATGGCCAGACGGAAGCCTGTAGCCTCTGCTGTCTAGGAAACCTCCTCGTCCAGCACACCAGCTTCCTGACCTGGGGATGGCGGTGGTCCACTATGGTCGTCAACCACCACTTGATCGCCCCTTCCGTTCTTTCTGAGTGTCCACCTTCGGTTGTTTGGGAGATCGGCTCCTCGACCTCTCTTCACAACTCGCGCCCTCCACCTAGCTGTGCTGATCCCGATCGGAGTCCCAGACTGACCGGGCGTAAGCGTTGCTGTTGCGTCATTCTCCTCCTTAGTCATCGCCTTTGTCGTTGCTACCTTCGCAGTGACCTCATATGTCGCCCCATCCAAGGTTGATGCCTCCGCAGCCAAAGCCTCGTCCTCCTTTGCTGCGGTCTCTGCCTCCTCTCTGTTTAGCTCTGGCCCCGTCGTGGCCTCCAGATCTGCTTCTACTCCAACCGAGGGTGTTGTCGCCTCCGAAGCTCCTTCTTGTCGCTCTAAGTAAAGGGGAACAGGATGGCCCTTTGGTCCACCGTCTTGGGTAACTTTGCCCGGTAGCTCCCCTCTCTCTTCCCTCTACTTGGAAGGAGAGGAAAATGCGTCGTTAGATGCTTGCGAAACGACTTGTGGTTGATCTCCCAGCGAGGGCAGATCCACTGTGCGAGAGCCAAATCTAATATTGTGGCCCTCTTTATTGACAAAGGAGTATCTTCACCCGATATTCAGATCTGCCATCTGAGGGTCAGGTTTGCATAAATGGGTGCCGCCCTCCACATCCGACCCAACTCCCTTTGGACGCACAAAAGGGTTCGCCAACAGGGCAATGGTGGCATTGACCGACCCTTCCGCTTCTTTGGGCATCTCCCATGCCCTAAATCTCGCACACCGCCTTGTAGATAACGGTGATGGCCCTGAGGGCGGCGCCTTGGATTCCACGTCGATTCGAATATCCTCTTGCCTAGGTTTCCATACCATCGTCATGACCTTTGGTGTTGCCTTAGTGGACGGAGCACCGACCGCCCCTCGCTCAGCCGCAGTGAGCAAGTAACTAGCCAAGAGGCTTCACCCAGCCTTAGAGTGACCCTTCTCTAGTAGAGGGAGGCCAACCTTGAGCTCAACCTTCGCAAGCAGTGGCCGAGTGGTGGGGCCAGTATTCAAACAACGTCGGAGCCGAGCAAATGGCCCAACCAGAGCCTCCAACACCTCAATCGTCCTCAGCCACCATGGCACACCGGTAAGGAACACGTCAACTAGCGGTTGCTCCAGAGGGCACTTCGGGGTAGCCCCATCACGGATGCACAGTTTCCTCCACCTCAAGTCTCCTGCATCCGAAACTCTTCAAAGCACTGCCTCTCCCTCTCAAACGATGGGAGACCAAGGACCAGAAACTTCCCCTCCTCCAAAGCTAGGACCTCCGCCCCCTTCACCTCTACACCACCTAAGGCCTCGATGATCTCTCCGCGTCAAATCTGACCCTCCAAGACCTCTCCCACCAGACCTTGAATCGCAGCCCTCAATGCGATTGCCCCAGCCGACCATGGTGGCTTCGCCGTAGCCATCAGGACCTTCGTTGCTTGTGGCGGAGGTAAGGCTCCTCCAACCCTACCGAGCCGGCAATGCATGCTATCATGTCCAAAGCTTCGGCATCTCCTGCACTTCGAAGGATCGTGGCAGTCCCTGGCCCAATGCCCATGGCCAAGGCATTTGAAGCACTCAACCTTCGTCTTCGATCGTCCGCCACCAACAACCTTTGCTTCAAGGCGCCTCCCACTCCTCGCCACCATGACCCAATTGCCCTCCTCCCTCTCTCTCTCTCTCTCATGTTTTCGGTGGTACATTATTTTCCCCAACCTCCTCTCCTTCCTTTCTTCAACCTAGGCACAAATGGCTTGCTAGTAAGGGACTCGGGAACGAGTTAGTCTCTCATGCATGGTTTTTCTTGTCATGTTGTTTTGTTTGATTTGTTCGGGAAGGCCTACAGATGCGGAATATAAAGTGTACAACCTTGGAGGAGTTTGGAGGCTTTTCGAAGAGTCATGCAAAGGGGACACTTGCTTGTATTAAGGCATTTGTGGTCCTTTGATCTATTTGCTCACAGTGGAATAGATCAGTTTTTTGTGGTGAAAGTTATTGAGTTGAAAATGTTACAAGTGAGGCCTTTATCTTGTGTATGATTTCTGGATGCATTCCTTTAGCCTTTGTTTTTATTGAATTAAGTGGATGGTTACCGACCTTCAACTCCAGTAGCTGTCCTGTAATTTTCCAAAAAAAAAAAAAAGACTCAACTGTTAAAGAATTAACCTAGGTAAGTGTTGGAAAATGAGAGAACTTGTTTTATTCCAATAATCCTGGGGCTCTTATGTAGAGGAATCCTTTGAGTAAGTTACATAAAATGTCCTTATAGGAATAATAAAAGTGCAAACAAGGCCAAAAGACATAAAAAATATCAGACAAGTTGAAAATAATTCTTTCAACACTCTCGTTCACGTTAGAGTGTAGACATCGGTTGGGCTCAGCTTGGAACACAAGTACTTAAGTCTTTTCCTGATGTATGGCTCAGTGACTATGTCAATAATCTTTTCATTAGTAGAAATGTAGTGTAGAAATCTTGCCAATTATCACAGCATCTAAAATAAAGTGACAAAGTGACAATCTACCTCAATGTGTTTTGACCTCTAATGAAAGGCATGGTTATTCGCAAGGAAGGTTGTCTTATTATCACAGTACATAGGAATCGAGCCGAGATATCAACACCAAAATTCTTCTGAATAGAATTTACCTAGAAAAGCTCACGAGCTGCATGAGTCATAGCTTTGTATTTCGATTCACCCTTGACCTGGACACTACATTCTGTTTCTTGCTCTTCCATGTGACTAGATTTCCACCCACATATTTACAATAATCAGTTGTGGATCTTTTCTCTGCAAATTTTTTTGTTATTTTTACTATTTACTTTTCTGTCCCTGCATTTCTTTTCTTGTTTTGTAATTTACTATTTTGGTCCTTGTACATTTTCTTCCCATGGGTTGGTGTTCTGCACGCGGATGTGATTGCGAAGAATCGATTTTTGTAGTATTAAATGCGTACGGAAACTTTTGAATTTGTAAATGAAATCAAACTTGTAAGATTTTTCGAATAGAAATATTGGAGTCCAAGTCATTCACAGGGAGGTAAAATAGATCAAAATCGCCTTCCCAATTAGAATTAGAATCGAGTTGATTGAATATCAAGGAGAATGATATCTAGAACATGCAACTTAATTAAATATTAAAACTAGGAAGCGTGGAACTTGAAGACAAGTTGAAAAATAACTACTGGAATTTCATTGAATAAAATCAAGAGTTTTGCATTAGTAGAATGCTTCCGAGATTACAACTAGAATAGAGTTGCTACAACTAGAACTTGATAAAGAAAATGCGGAAACTATGGGCTTCGAAGGTGAAGACTGGAGCGACGGTGTAGATGTAGATGCGAAGGCGCATGTGTCAGAATCACCAAAGATGGCGTGTTCTAGTACTAGTAGTAGGGACTTTGTGGAGGTAGGAAATTCTAAGTAGGAGATGTCTCTAAGGTTGGGCCAGCTAGGTGTTTTGATAGGAAATAGGGAGACTTCCTATTGGTTAATATAAAGTACCAAGGATCACTAAATTGGGTCGTCTAGATTAAATCCTAAAGGGTGACTAGGATAGATGAGATAGGATCCTTTAGATCTAAAATAAAGGGCTAGGATAAGGTGGGGATTTTTTTGTTGGTTTTGGATGGATAATATTGTTTGGAGGGAGTTTGGCGGAGGATTTTTGAAGTAAGGAAATAGGTGACATTCAAGTTATAGGATGGTGCGTGGGGTTTTCCGGTGGATGGGATTTTTTTTTTGGTGAGAAATATGGGAAAGAGGAAATTTGGATAAAGTGAAGACTTTACGTTGCTTGTGGATTGGAGGGGATAGAGGTGTTCGGTGGGATGTTTGGTGGGGATTATGTTGGTGGGTCTTGCATGGTGATAGGGTGGGCTTCGGTGGTAACGTGTAGGATTTATTGGGGGCATTACGCTGGGATATATGTTGCATGGAATAAAAGAGAGTGGACGTGGCTTTTGGTTGGGATTGGGGAGTACGTAGCTATGGTGGGATGTGTTGGGTTGTGTTGGTAAGGTGACATGGGATTTAGGAAAATATAAGGGTATGGGCTAAAGGTTGGATTGGGTGGCTTACGGTGTGTATTTTGTTTTGTATGGGAATTTCAATGAATATGTGGCTATCCAATATATGTAGAAAATTAATGTGCTTTGGCTAGCCACATTAAGGTTAGCTAGGATTAGGTGAAGGAAATTGGGTTTCTGAATAGGCTAAGGCTAAGGTCTAGTTGGGTTAGGGTTTGGGTTAATTGGGGCTCCAAAAAGGTTCACTAATTTGGCTCAGTCCTCTTTCCAAGTATGCTCAAATTAAAAAGTTTATTCATCCTGGCTCCGATTAATATGAAATTTTGTATTTGCACATATAAAAATAGACACATCAAGGTGCTAGATAGAGTTGTAGGAAAAATTGCACAAAATCCCAAAAGTATGCAATATTTACAAAATCACCTAAAATACCTAATCTGACCTAACTAAATGCAATATAACCCAAATTACCCTCAGACCAACATTAGTTAGGCAATTGTTCTTTATGTGAGGGACCCAAGCGACCCCATAATGAGATTGGTGCCTTTGCATCCTAACATTGTATCAGAGCGATAATCCTATATTCTGGCATGATATCCCACCTAAAACGAAACTCGCCTCACCCCTCCACCTTAGGCCTCTATCTCTCTCGCTTTCTCTCTCTGCAAATGATTGGTTAGATCACGTCGACAGTTGTCTGATCACGGAGCAAGTCTGATTAGAGTCCGTTTTTTATCGACAGGTCTGATCACGAGTGTGTTTTTTTGGTTGTGTTGTTGATGTGATTGTGTTGTATAAGATCATTGTGAGTGGTTGTGGTCGTGTGATGTATGGGAGATAGCAAAGAGAATGTTGCAGATTTGCATCTCCTTTTTTCAGGTTTCTCATCATAGATGCAAGGAACTTCAATTATGCTAGATGGGACAAATATTATGTTGTGTCCACATCTTTTCTTAGGTTTGTTGGTTTACATGGTCACAAGAAAATTCTTCCTGAAGATGAGCCATTATCTGCAAGGAAAATTGTAGAATGGGAGATGCAGAATGATTGGGTTGGTAAATGCATGCTTAATAGCATGAAGGAGTCTATTGCTAAGCATGTTATGGCTTATTCCTTTGCGAAGAAAATGTAGGACATACAGACATTTAAGAAAGGAAGCATGTGCTTGCCAGATTGTTATGGTTCCTTAAAAAAATCTTTGGGATATGCAGGATTCCATTCAACCCATTACTTCTGATGTTGCTGTCATCGTGAAACAAAGGGTGGCTATTCGATCAATTCTGTTTTTATCAGTTTTAGGACATGATGAGAATAAGGCAGTAAAAGATTAGTTCTTGACTTATGCGGAGATTCCTAGTCCAGAGCAGATTTATGCCTGGTTGATGAGATTAGAGATGGCGGATAGCTTAGTGGTTGTAGACTCGTTCGCTCTTGCTACTTCTGGGAATGGGAGAGCTTTAAACTGTGGTCCCCTAGGTCGATGAGTTGCTCGAGGTCGTGGTCATGGCCGTGCCACTTTTGTTTGTGACTATTGTCACAAGATCGGGCACACTGTTGATTGGCGTTGGGCAAACCATGGGTATCCTCCGGGAACTCGTGCTAATCAGGTTGCACTTGAGGAGGTGCCAACTTAGGTTTCAGATGTGATCACGATTTCCATAGATGACTATGCGAAATTGCTTGCTGTTTAGCCTTCTACTTCAGCTTCTGTTACTCGGTAGGGTGAGCTGGTTGTTTTATCAGCTAGACCTCGTGGTCCACGATGGATAGTTGATTCTGGAGGATCTTTACATATTACAGGTGATTTATCTATGTTTAAATCTCTTCATGCACTTGATAAGTCTTTCCAGGTTTGTGTTGTCGACGGAGACTTGTCATCTGTTATCGGGCTTGGAGATGTGATTCTAACTGATACTCTTCATCTTTCTGATGTTATCCATGCACCTAATTTTGCTATGAATTTGATGTCTATCTATTAGATTGCTAAAGTTCTCTATTGCAGGGTTTTATAATTCATATTTCTTCTTATAGGACCCTTAAACGAGGAAGCGGATTGGAGGACTTGAACAGAATGGGTTATGCTATCTTTCGCTTCGACCTGCAGTTGCCGTTGCTTTTGTTGGGACCACTGCTCTATAGTGGCATCTTTATGCAGAGTCGAGGAGCATCGTTTGAGAAGTGGCTAAGGTCATTGAGTAGATTGGGTTTAGAAGATATATTGCAAATCGTTCTCTCTTTGTATGTAACATTAACAAGGGGATCATCTTTATGTTGGTGTATGTGGATGATATCATATTGGGTGGCGACGATTGAAAATGAACTAAGGCTACAAACGACTTTTGGGCCAAGCACTTCTTTGCGAAGGACTTGGGTTTTCTCCGATAGTTCCTTAGGATTGAGGTAGCTAGAATTAAGGTTCGAATTGCCGATTTCGATGCCGTGCCAATGAAATTCTGTGTCCATTTCGTGTTGAGGGCACATTGTGGAAATGCCCATTTTTTAATAGCCATGCCGATGGTCATGCTGAGGTTACGTCGTGGAAATGCTGAGGGTATACCGACAAAAAATTATAGTACTAAAAAATGATATCAATTTGAAGAAAATATGTGTGTGCATGTGGGTGCATGCGTGTGTTCGTTTGACCTTTACCCTTGTCCATCTAAACCTATAAACCCTTAGCCAAGCCTTCTGCATCAGTACGTACCTCGGGCCATGCTCAGTCGGTACACACCTCACCAGACACGTCGGCATTTGGTGGCATGCCAACCATACCATCCGCATGTCGACAAAATGGTCGGCATGCCGCTGGCATCCCTGCATTTCGACACCATATGCATATCGGTAAGGAGGTTGTTCAAAAACAGCCCTGTCGGTAGCATGCTGTTGGCATTTGAATCGCTGGCTAGAATGCACACATAGTAGTTCTTTCCCAATGGAAATATGTGGTGGATCCTTAGGAAATGATAGACGTGGACATTGGTGTGCAAGGATTTGGCCTCGCAAACGCTGGCTTAAGTGTCGGATAATATTGTGCAAGTGGCTTGTCATCTTATGTCACATGTGCATTCTCATGATGGAGATGTGCAGTCTGAGTGGCACCCTTAGCAAAGCGCTTCTCTTGTTGTGGGTGGTCAGAATGGTCTCAGGTGAGATGTCTATGGTCATAACATTGGTGAATGATTCTTCTGGTGTGAGTATGGATTTGGTTGAAAGAGCGGATTCCATAAGACGGGTCTCTCCCTTTTGGTATTCCATCTTGCTGATTCTATGTGAATATGCAAACAACTTTTCGCCTATTTTGGGGAATGGGGCCTTGTTCAAAATTTGGTTACATGATCGGAGTGAAATGGGCAAATTTTAAGTCTTGTATCAGAGAGTTTTTCAGCTGGTAATTGATAAGGATGCTACTGTCATGGAGATGTGGGGTGCCCGGTTGAAGACATGGAACATCATACTGCCCATGGGTCTGTCTGAGTCAACATTTCTTGACTTTCAGGAGCTTTTACAGGGCATTTAAGATGTTTTTCCTGCTGCAGGTGAGGATGGTAGTTTCTGTTGGAAGGATGAAACATTTTCGGTTAAAAAGGTGTACAACAAGATGACTAGTAGTGGTGATCAAGTGAATGAGATTACATTGGATTCTAAAATCCTTTGGAAATGCAAAATTGCTATGAAGATGAGGATTTTTCTGTGGCTTCTCCGAAGAGAACAGATTGGTACAAAGGCTTTGAGAAAGGGGTGGACTGATGAAGGTGATACACTCTGTTCCTTCTGCCACCAGTCAGAGGAGGATGTGTTTTCACATGTGATTTTTCAAAGGGGGTCTGGCAGCACTTCAATCGTCCAACGGTGAAGAGCACTGATGTGTTTAGTTTCTCAAATTCCTTCATAAATCATTTTGATCTTGATGTGGCGGGGTGGATAAGAGCTTTTGCTATCCTTTGGTACATTTGGCTGTAGAGGAATGGGAAAGCTTTTAAAGAGGAGAGGTGTATGGTTGATAATGTGGTGACACTGGTGAGGGAGGCTTTTTGCTTTTCTGTGTTTTGGCTCGACAACCTATAAGTCTGTTCTTATTTTTTAGCTAATATATTATTTTGGATGATTATTGATCTCCAATAATCTTTCTTTCCTTTATTTAAAAAAAAAAGAACTTCCCACATTTCTTTCCCCATTTTGTAATGCATGATCTCTGTGGCAATTTACGGGATGGTGGTATTCATTATCCATGCTTTAATCATGTTGGAGTGTGTGTAGTATAGTTCCACATCGGTTAGTGTGGGACTGCGTGGTGACCTATAAATAGGCAGTGTTCCTCTTCATTCTTCTTTGAGAAATTACAGACACACTGCCTTATCAAGGCCTTTTCCTGTGGTTTTCTTCCCACTCTTTATAAGTGGGGTTTCCACGTAAACTTAAGTATTTTTTTGATTGTTTTATGCCCTTTGATATCTCATGATTTTGCTTCCGGTTATATCTTTCAACTTGGTATCAGTGTGGGTTTATTCTTGGGTTAATTATCCATTTATTATTATTTGGCATTTAGTTCGTTTCAATTCATTTTATGTCCAATCTCTATTTGTTCTCCGACGTCAATGCCAGCAGCTAGGCAAACCCTAAGGGATCAGTGCCTTCTTCATCTTCGTGGAGGTGGATATTGAGAAAAGCAAAGAGCCCTAACGATGGGCTCGCAGTCTGTCGTGATGCAGAGGCTTGCTCTATTGAGGAGCTTGGTGGAAAGCCTGAGGCCATTTGCAAGGGAGCTCGCGTCTTTGATGCAGGGCCTCATAAGGGCAGCCTTGCCCTGCAAGGCAGGGAGTTTGCTAGGGAGGGCGGTGAGGTGGCTGCTGAGGGGTCTTGTGGACCCTTGCGGAGGCCACTGCAAATGCGAGGATGGCAACGGGGATCGCACGAGCGGCGACGGTGGAGCCATGAAGGAGGCGGTCAAAGCTGAAGAAGCTGAAGGTGTAGACAGTGACAAGGCGGCTAGACTCCATCGCCAACCCGCACTGGTCCAGCCGCTAGGCATTAATCGATCCCCGTGTCCTCGAGATCAAGTAGCATGCAGGGGCCGGTCATCGGCACAGATCGGAGGCAGCTATGCAAAGAGGAGGTGGCCTCCTGGTGATCCCTTGGAGGCCACTGACGCAGATCTCAGTCTCGGCCATCCTCTTAATGGTAGTTGGCAGCGGGAGATCGTTCTCCGTGGTTGGGTTCTGCTAAACCCTAAGGAAGACCGAGGCTTTAAAAAAAAAAAACAACGGTGAAATGAAGAGAAAGGAAGAAAAAAAAGGGAGAATGGTGAAGAAATGGTAAAAAAAAAGAAAAGAATTGGAGGTAAAAAAAAGGGAGTAGAAGAAAATTTCAAAAAAAAAGGAAGAAAAAAAAACAGAAATCATGTAGATCATGAGAAGAGGTGGGGAAACTTTTTTCTCTATATATGTCTTTCTCTATTTTTTATTTCTTCTCTCATACAAGTATGGCAGAAAGGGTAAGTGTAGGCCTATTATGGTCATCCTCCAGTTGGGAGTCCTTTATTTAAGATCACCACGCAAGAATCCACAACTTTGGGAGGTCCAGAGTTTCGAGGTCTCCTTGAAGGAGATTCAGTTTCGAGTTCCTCAGAGGAATGACCCATTTCTGATTCCGCGTGGGAGATTTAGTTTTGTGGACTTAAAGAAGGATATTCACCTTTCGAGGAGTTTAGAAGAAGTCCCTTTTACAGGGATATCGAATGGGGAGCCACCAGCATGTGTTGGGGTCTCTGGAGGAGAGGCTATTTGTTAGCTACAGCATCTAGCAGCTTTAGCCCTTGCTGATGTGTCGACATTAGCATACCTGCTTGCAGACGAGGACCAGTCGAGAGTGTATGATCCGTTGTGTAGAGTGGGATTTGAACGTTGTGCAAGCTGAGCATTGTATGCTCCTGCTGAGGGGGAGTGTTGGAGTGTGTGTAGTTTAGTCCCACATCGGTTGGTGTGAGACTGTGTGGTGACTTATAAATAGGCAGTGTACCTCTTCATTCTTCTTTGAGAAATTATCGACACACATGCCTTATCGGGGCCTTCTCCAGCAGTTTTCTCTCCACTCTTCATGAGTGGGGATTCCACGTAAATCCAAGTGTTCCTTTGATTGTTTATGCCCTTTGATATCTTATGATTTTGCTTCCGCTTATTATATTTTTCAACTAATCAAGGCATTGTCTTTCTTCCAGGATGCATATTTCCTAGGCTTTTGAGCGGGTTTGAACTTGGTGAGTATGTGTTCTTTATCATGTCTTTCAACGACATTAAGGATTGACCGCGACCAACGTGTATGGTTAGACTGACCAAATTTTGCTATTGGGCCAAAGAATGGTCTCTTCAAGTCCGCTTGACTTCCATCTCCCTGAGTAGGATAATGCACAACTTTTGAAGCCATATTGTACTGAATCTTAAACTTGCAGTAGATGAGATAAACAAAGAAGTGAACTCTTTCACAGACATGGGCAAATCTCGATGAACACAAGTCACAATCTCAAATGGCTGAAATGGAGTGCACAGTGGGTTGATATTACCCCATCTTAGCCTGCAACACCACTGTGCACCGCTTCCATGATGAGATTTTGAGGTCAGCACTGCTTGTTTTCGTGGCAGTGCGAACTAGTGTGGCTGATTGGTGGATACCTTAGGTGCGTAGTCGGAGGCTAGAGGACTCTCCTAGGGCATCTTGAGAATCACAACACTGGATTTGTGTGCAGGAAGTAGAGAAGAGGAGGTAGGTTAGGTGAACCCTTTAGGGTGTCGACCGTACGGGCCCCCCTCCGGTAGTGGTTGGGTGACTAGAGATGTGCCCCCCACTGCCCTGGTTGGTTTGTCTCCTGTGGGATGGTTGGTATCTGGATAATGACAGGTGGCCCACCTTTGATGACCAAGAATTCTTTGATGGGTCAAGTGCCCTTAAGGCATAGGCCCCACCAAAGCCTTAGAAGCGTTTCCTGCCTTGGGACAAGTGAGAAACCTAATGGAAAGAGAGGATTAAACAGTTATTTGTTGGAAGAAAGGGAAGTGAGATTAATGAGGTACAATGCCGCTGTCTGGGATCGTTGCTCAAATACTATGCGGTGTGAGGGAAGCTTTTTTATTTCTCTGTAGAACCCTAGGCCTCTGTTTGTAGAGGCTAACGGAGAACAGCATACATGTCCATATAAGAGACTGAAATGGCGTAAGAGGTCAAGAGATAATAATGCTATCAAAGAAGACTTCTCTACTTAGATGGAGATCAAAATTTACAAAAATAAATTTTCCGACCCAATTCAAATTGGATTGTAATTTCTCTACCATTTGTGTTTGTTTCGTTTTTTTCAAATCCTTTAAATTGATGCTTCTTTCACATAGTCTTTTTTTATTATGGTCTGTGTAACTTTTGTAGCTTCCCCCAAGGACAATTCATGTGAGGCCTTCAATGATAAAGGTGAAAGCAGATTTGAATATTCAGAATTGTCATTCTGAGAACTCTTTTGAGATTGTTACGACAAGGTAATTGAGGATGGTTCCAATTGAATCTCCAAGATATCTGCTTCTTGGTTTCATCTCTTAGAAGCTTCATAGTTGATCATCTATTAAAGTGAAAACTTGCGATTAAATGCTTTTATGCTCATTCCATTGTTTTTTTGGTATGAATTTACACTGTTGCCATTTTTTTTTGCCCCTTTCAAAGTCTGTTCCATGTGATGTGCACATGTTTTCTTGTTCAAAATTTTACATTTTTGAATCCATAGTTTCTTTTGTCCATGTTTGTGGCACAATCAAAATGTAGCTAGGACTAGTATGGGAACAGAGAAAAGACAACCTTACAAATGCAAATCACACCCAACTACTACACCTCCGGCTGGGGCTGAAACAATGTGTGGAGTTATAATGAGGCACAAGCTACAAACAAATTTGTTTGTTTGTGTGCGTGTGCATGTGCCTCTGTGTTTGTGTGTGTGTGTGAGAGAGAGAGAGAGAGAGGGGAGTTATGGGTTAGAAGGGAGGGTTGTTGTTGCTGTTACGGAACAAAGCCCTCCATCCCCTTCCGACAAAGCACCTATCTACATAGTACTCTCCATCTTCCCCAGTCCGCACGTTTATGCATGGGGATGGGAGGGTTATGAAATGATACTGCGTTGTAAACCATACACGAAACCCTTTGGAAAACAGGAAACTCCTAAGGAAAATTAATGTTTTACTCCCAATTCAAAGTCTTGCATTAACAGGCCACCATCACCATACTCCACAGTTTGTACACATTTTCTATTAGTTTGAGTTGGGCGAAATCACCAAGTTAGTTTCTTTTCAAAACCCTACCTCTCTTTATATACAAAGAGAGGTAGGAACAAATTACATCATAACCCCTCAAGAAAGAGGAAATAAGAAGGATGCCAAAATTCAAGTAATAAATAGCTCAATAATCCCCTTCAAGCTGGAGCATAGATGTCAATCATGCTCAGCTTGGAAATGCTAATATCAAAGGAAGAGCGTGTCAAGGGCTTAGTGAAGATGTGTGCCGTCTGATCCCATGAGGCAACCTGTGTAGTGAAGATGAATCCTTTCTTGATTAAATTCGGAGTGTAGGGACAATTCACCTTCACATGTTTAGCGCGGTCATGAAACATGGGGTTATCAACAATATAAGTGGCAACTCGACTATCACATTGTAAATCGATGGGTCAATGAATCTCCACATGTAGATCAGCCAAAAGGGGCTTTATCCACATCAAGTCTACAGATGTCTAGGCCATGGCTCTGTACTCAGATTCCTCCACATGTGGATTAGTCAAAAGGGGCTTTATCCACATCAAGTTTACAGATGTCCAGGCCATGGCTCTGTACTCAGATTCCGCACTATACTTGGAAACAACCGCCTGCTTTTTACTTTTCTAGGTCACCAAATTCCCTACAACATAGGTATAGAATCTCGTAGTGGACTTCCTATCATCGTGGCTGCGTACATAATCTATATCTAAACATCTAGCCACTGTCATAGAAGTTCCTCTGGTAAAGAGAAGACCCTGTCTTGGTGCTCTTTCTAGGTACTTGAGCACCATCATAAAGGCATCCCAATGCTGTGTTGTGGTTCTCTCTATGAACAAGCTCAAGTTCCCCATAGCAATGGAGAGATTAGGGTTAGTAATGGTCAAGTATAATAGCTCTCCCATAAGCTGCCTATATCGCCTGTTATCCACTGCCGTTGCATCTTTGTCATGCAGTTGTGCCTTAGGATCCATTAGAATATTGGCTGGCTTGGCATCTATCGTACTTGTTTCCTTCAGTACATCGAGGTCTTATTTTCTTTGAGACAGAATAATTCCATGTTTGCTACGAGCTACTTCTATTTTGAGAAAACATTGCAGTGGCCCAGATGCTTCATAACAAATTGATCTTCTAGAATCCTTTGTATCTCTGCTAGACCTGTCGTTTCATCTCCAAGAACTATCAGATCGTCAACATAAACTAGGAGTATCTCCACTCCTTTCCCTTTCTTCTTGACAAACATGGAATAATCAGCTGACAACCTTTGGAGACTAACTACACCACTCGAGTGAGCTTCTGAAGCTAAGCTCTCGGACTTTGCTTTAGGCCATGGATTGCCTTCAAGTGATTTAAATGTCGATGGAATGCCGGTGAAATGATGATTTTTGAGGATATGTCATGTCGGCTTGCTCAAGTTGTCGAAATAAAGGTGTTTTGCCGGCATGTTGGCGAAATTGTTGGCATGAGACCAGTAAGCTCGGCTTGCCGATGGCATGTTGTTGCTCCTGCTGCTACAGAGGTTATGTATCGACATATTACATATGAAGTAAAGGACAAGTTTTAGGGTTTAAATGAAAATATTTTTCTATTGAAATAGTTATTTTTAAAATTCTAATCATTTTGACTACTATAATTTTTGTCAGCACGTGTCCGCATCCCGGTGAAATATGCATTTGGAAATTTATCGAAACAGCATTTAAATCAGCATTTTGAACTTTATTGACTTCTCTAGATGGCATACTCATCCCCGCTGAAGCTTATAGCTGGGGGTGCTGTTGAGTATATTCCTCCTCCTGAAGATCTTAACGGAAAATGCTTTTCACATCTACTTGGTGAAGCTGTTAATCCTTATGAAGAACAATAGAAGCCAACATACAAACAGTGGATAATCGTGCAATTGGTAAAACTGTGTCAAAGAAATCAACCCGATGTGTCTGTGTGAGGCCATTTGCCACCAAACGGGCCTTGTGTCTGGTGATCGACTCATCAGGATTGTACTTGAGTGCGAACACCCAACGACAACCGATTACAACTGCCCTTGGAGATAAGGGTGTGAGCTTGCACGTGCTTCGAGATTGAAGTGTGGCCATTTCATCCTACATGGCTTGATGCCATTTTGGATGCAACATGACCTGCTAATATGTCGAAGGTATCTTTGCAATAGCAAGTGCATGGAAAAAGCTCCCAAAAGCTTTCCTAAGATTGTCAGGGATGATGTTGCCTGCCATGTGATATCTAACACAGGCATGGGGGGCCTTCTGAATGCCCATCAGAAGATCTGAATCCATTGGCGTATCGAAATGATGATCTGCTGGAGTAGTGTGCCCTGTAGAACCACCACTAAGTATCCTTAGTGTCTAAAAACTCTATGCAGACCTGATTTGGGGAGGATTGTGGCGGTGAAGGGGGGCTATTTGCGGTGTAGTATGAGGTTGCCTATAAGTAACTATGGGATCATTATGTTTTTGTGGCTTATCAGCGGTGGTGGTGGTTGACATCTCAATAATCGGAATTTTGTTAAAAGGAATAAGAGGAACATGCATAGGAGCAACAATAGTATTAGTGGAATCTCTTACCAGTGGTAGAAAAGTGATGGATTCATGAAAAATGGCCTCTGCAGATATAAAGTGGTGGGCAGATAAGGGATCAAAACATCGATGCCCCTTCTTGGAACAAGAATACCCAAGAAAACACTTCACCGCCTTGTGCTCCAGTTTATTGTGTTCAATGGTAAAGTCATGAAGAAAGGTAACACACCCAAAGTCCCTGGGAACAACAGGAAGTAACTCCCTATTAGAATACAATATACTCCATGGGATCTGTTCATGAATAGTTGAGTTAGGCATCCTGTTGATAAAAAAATATGCAGTTAAAATAGTATCACCCCATTAAAATGATGGCACTTAGTGGTGTCTAACAAGGGTGTGTGCAACATCAAATAAATGGCAATGTTTCTTCTCTGCATTACCCTTTTGCTGAGAAGAATGGGTGCAAATAGTCCGATGAATGATGCCATGGGATTTATAAATAGAATGTAAACGATTTATACATAATTTAAAAGTATTATCACCACGAACAACTTTAATAGTAGTAGAAAATTGGGTCCTCAATTCAATCATAATGTTTTTAGCAACAAAACCAACGTCAAACTTATTCTTTAATAAAAATACGCATGACACCCAAGAAAAATCGTCAACCCTTGTTCGTTGCGAAATGCATAAAAGATTGTTTCTACCGTTGTAGGTGTGAATCACGTTTAAATAAATAACATTTATAAAATTTTTCGGTAAGTACTGGCTCTTTTGCAGGGAGGCAAAGCATGATTTTCAAAGCCTTTCATATTAACTAATCTATTCTAATGAATGCATGAAAATAATGATAAGATATTCATAGAATCAGATTTTCTTTGCTACTTGCAAAATGTTCTTAGACTAGGAATTAAAACAACTCTGCTAAAGAATAGAAATAGAAAAATAGATGGACGACGTTGCGTCTCGGGTGCTTGTGCGAAGTGTGGTGGCACTTTAGATCTAGAGCATTGGGAAGAAGATCGAAGAGAAGTTGCAGAGAGAGACTGGAGATGTGTCTGGTGGGAGTTGTCTCTCAAGTGGGGGCTCTGGGGCTCTTTTTATTGCTTCAATGAGGGGTAATGCTGGCATTTTTTTTTTTTTTGGAAAAGGAAAGGGTAGTTATCCAGAGTGATAACTACCCAAATATATAAAATATAGAATCAACAGCCACCTCCAATACAACAGGCAGACCCAAGGTCCCCCACTCACAAGGATCCACACCAAAGATTAAACAAGGAAATAATAGACTCAACAAAATTTTCCACATAAGGTCTCTGGCCCCTGAAGATCATAGCATTCCTGCCCAACCAAATGCCCCATAACAATGCCAACGGTCTGGCCCTCTCCTTTTTTGTACGGAAGACACTCCGTCCAACATCACCTCCTCCGCTTCTGAAGCTGTGCAAAAAATCTTCAAGAGATCGACACTCCTACCACACCGCTCCCACCCGGCCCCATATCTGCACCACAAACGGGTAAGTGAAAAAAAGGTTGTTTATCTCCTCCTCCCTTCCTCCACACAAAGGGCAGACCGTACTCTCTCCAGGAGCCCATTTCGCCTTTCAAACCTTGGTCACAAGCCTTCTCCTCCTAAGTAGTCAGACAAAAATCTTGACCTTTAAAGGACACGCGGCCCTTCAAATCTGTCTGCAGTCCCTCACCAGATCCAGCTCAACCACGGGATCTTCAGTGTACAATCTCCTGTAGGTAGCCTCTACCGAGAACTCACCTTCATCCCAACCAAACACATCCGTACCAAAAGCCGGTTGCTGACCTTCTAACTCTTCAAGCAGAACCTGAAAATCATGAGTTCTCGCATCTGAAAGGTTTCCTACAAATTGCGGGCACCACCCGCCTTCCCACACCTCGGCCAAATATTCCTCTTTGTTCTGGGATAAAGAAAATAACCTCTGAAAATTTCTAGCGAGCACACCTTGACCCGTCCAATCATCCTGCCAAAATATGAAAATCTCTCCCGCTCCCACCATAGGAACAAAACTATTCCGCACCTTAGGAGCCACCATTGATAGACCTTTCAAAAAATGAGAAGCATCCCTCGGCGGAGATATCAAGAGATCCCACCGCACCGGGCCACCATAACCCATCCCGAACACCTTCCCCACCAAATTCTCCCTACATTCCAAGCGGCTTCCCACCCATTTCGTCAACAGGCTGTCATTAGACCTCCCTTGGTCCCTCACCCTGAGTCCCCCCTTACATCGGTCTGTAGACCTCCTTCCACGCAACCAACCTGGCACTCGGTTCGTTTGTCCCCTTATTGTACCAAAACGAAATTCCTCATAACTCTATCTTCTCGACAACCTGTCGAGGCATCTTCAGAGCAGAAGTGAAAGATGACGGCATTGCTGCCAGAACCGCCTTGAGCAAGACCAACCTTTCACCCCTTGACGGAAGCCTCGACACCCACCCTTCCAGTCTCCCCTCCAGTCTCTCCACCAGGGGAGCCCAATCTTTCACCAGAATCCTGCCATCCGTCTATGGTAAACCCAGATATCTAATCGGAAGCTTCACCTGCTCTGTGCTAAGACCCAAGATACACCCCCTCACCTCCGCCTTAGTCAAATTGAATGGGACAAAATCAGATTTAGACAGGTTGACTACAGTCCCGAAGCCTTACCAAACAAGAAGAGTAGGATCCGCATTCTCCTGGCTTCCACTTCCCCACCTTCAATGAAGAAAACCGTATCATCTGCATACTATAGTAATGGGATACTCGTCCCATCTCTGAAGGAGAAACCCCTTGCCAAGCTCCTCTCACACGACCTCTTAGCTGCCCTCGCAAGAGCATCCGCTGCAATCACAGAAAGCATCGGGGCCAAAGGACACCCTTGCCTTACCCCCCTCCTCGGCTGAATCCAACCCCTTGTCGGGTTTCCATTGATAAGAACCGAGAAAGACGTCGTGGTGACACATCTCTTCATCCAGTCAATCAACATCTGCGGGAAACCCTTCTTCACCAAAGTTGCCGATAGAAGGCAACTGGAAAACCGTTCGGCCCCGGGCAACCATCAGCATTCCGCCCTTAGATTGCCTTGCGGACCTCATCCTCCTCAGACGGACCCGTCAAGAAGCTGTCTTCTGTCTCCCCGATCCGCGGTATCTCAGACCCCAACCATCTCCATCTTCCCCCCGTCTTCTTCCAGTAAACTCTCTGTAGTACCTCGCAGTTGCCCCTCCCACCACCTCTCTTCCCATAAACTCCTTCCCATCCACCACCAACCTGTCAATCTAGTTCCTCCTCCTTCCTGATGCGGCCATATGAAAAAATCGGGTGTTTTAATCGCCTTCCTTCAGCCACCTCTACCTGGACCTCACTTTCCACTCCATCTCCACCTTTCGATCTTCCTCTTGTATTACTTGTATCTGCCTTGCTCTGCAAACCCTGTCAGCGTCAGAAAGGAGGCCAACATCCTCCACCATGTCCAAACGTGCAATCTCACCAGGGACGCCGATCTTAGTGCAGTTGGAACACGTGATAAATTTGGAAAATACGTGCATGGTTCTTGGTAGTGCTATAGGACATGATCTCGTCTTTTATTTTGGGGAAAATGCAATTCATCATCCATGGATTAACCATTGCATTATACCTATTTCAGGTGGCATTGACTCGTGCCTTCTTTGCGGGCTCTAGGTTGCGCAAGATGTGCTCCTTTTTATGACCTCTCACTGTTGTAAGGAATGTTTGTGTCCATTAGTGACAATTGGTCTCATCCAAGGTTTTAAAAAATGTGAGGTGGTACGAGGTAATTTGCCTTCATTGAGGTGAGGCGTAAGCCTAAAGTTTTGTATGAAAAATAAAAAAAGTAACATAAATATATACTAGGTAAGTACTAATAATAAAAAAAAATGGAAAAAACACACATCCATGTCATTTTTTTCTCTCATAACATTTAAAGAGTAAAATTGGATAGGAGATGACATTTAAATAAAATGTAAACTTCCAAACTTTATGGAAAATTAGTAATTAAATTTATTAAAACTCCAAAATGAGTTAAATTTGATATGATGGGAATTATCACAAGTAAATTAAATAAACATAATGAATTATATTAACTCTACTCATTATTTGTAAAAAAATCAAATTGTCAAGGCTCAAGTTATAAGTAATGAGTCTAGTAACTATTCTTGTAACTTACAAATCATCATTCACAAACATAAAAACTAAAGAAAATCTAAACAAAACCATTGACGAACGTATGGTATCATTGACATCCTTGAAAACATGATAAATATATGGTATCTCCATCACTCTCATACTTTGAAGGGGCTTATTTGTGGGAAAAGATCATGTGCAAATCTCATAACCATCTAAAAGTGCCTTTCATTCGAGGATAGGGCCCTTTCAACCGAGGCTATAGGCTCACTTTCGCCTTGGTGCCTTGACACCGCCTCGACCAACTGAGGCTTACGCCTCATGGTGCAACCTTGAGGCTATAGCCTCGAGGCATTTTCCTAGCGCCTCACCTCGAGGTGTGCCTTTTAAAATAGTAGTCTCATCCAGTTTGATCATGGGGCCAAAAATAGGCTCTTGTATGCCCCTGTCTCTGTGTTTGAGTCCAAAGTCACCTCGGACGAACTAGAGGATGTCGTCTTGCCTTCACCCATGAACTTAATACCAATAGAAGATGATCAAATTATCAAATAAGCCTTTGAACGTGCCATTTATGGTGTGAGATAGTGAGTTTTAGACTAAATAAGGCGTGGTTGCACCTATTAGAGACAAGATCTGCCTCTAATAGAGCAACCTCACCCTCCGAGTTGCTTAAAAGCAATGAAACAAAGAGGGAGGAAGACATATGATTGTTCCAAAGAAAACATCTCCCCCAAAAGCCCTATACATAGGTCGAGAAGGGTTTGTGGTAGTTGCAATCGTCGGAAGGGAGGACTGCAACAGGAGGTAGTGTAGAGAAGGGGCTATAGTAGCAGCAAGCATCGATGGGGAGAACCACTTGTAAGAGGCGGCGCTATTATGGATCAAAACAACCTTGGATGCGATGGTGTGCTGGGGGCAAGATCTGCAACTAGCGGCGATGTAGGTGGTGTGGCAACTTTGTTTTGCTCGTCGGAGGGAACTTGCCGACGCGGGGCTTTTCCTAGCGAGGAGAGGAGGGTGATCAGTGGATGGTGTGGAGGGCTTATTTGGTGGCATACCTAGGGCATTGGTTTAAGATTGCTACTCTGATGCCAAGTTGGGAGAAATAACCAAGTTACTCTCTTCTGAAATCCATACCTTTCTTTATATGGAGGTCTGAACAAGTTACATTTTAACTCCATAAGAAACAGAAAATAGTAAGGATGCCCAAATACAAGAGTCGGAACAAATGTTTAATCTATTATTCCTTGGAAACTCTAGTTCTCTTTATATAGGAGTGAGGTGTAGGTAAAATACATAAGAGGACGAAAAGAAAAAGATAAAGTGAAAAGCACTTCGGTCAAAATAAATAAATAGAAAAGGAGAGAGAATTTCCTGTAACATTCGCCCTCATGCTGGAGCATAGATATCTATCATGCTTAGCTTGTCACAACAAATATCGAAGGTAGTCCCGCTCAATGGCTTAGTAAAGACATCTACTATCTGATCCTCTGAAGTAACTGGAGATGTGGAAATAACACCCTTCTTGGTAATGTCATTGGTGTAGTGACAATTTATTTTCACAGGTCTTGTACGACCATGAAACTTGAGATTATTTGCAATGTAAATAGCTGCGGGGCTATCACATCTCATCTCTCTAGGTCTCTCTATCTGCACTTGTAAATCTTGTAAGATAGGATGTGCCCAAACTTTCTCTGCGGCTGTTTGCGCGATACCGCGATATTCTGATTCAACATTGTATCTAGACACTATAGTCTGGTTCTTGCTCCTCCAGGTCATTAAGTTTCCTGGGGCATATGTATAAATCCTGTAGTAGACTTGCGATCGGCAAGACAACCGACATAATATGCATCAGAGTATCCTATAATTGTCATTGGTCACCCCTTGCGTAGCAATCCATGGCCTAGTGATTTCTTTAGATATCTGAGTACCTACATTGTAGCATTCCAATGCTGCCTTGTTGGGTTTTCCTTGAATTGACTGAGGCTCCCAACAGCAAGTGAAATATATGGCCTGGTGATAGTAGGGTAGAGGAGCTTCTCGACCAACTGCCTATAGCTTCTGCTATCCACAAGCTCTGCATCATTATATAAGTGCACCTTGGGATCTATAGGAATGTTAGCCACCTTGGCTCCTAGGATCCTAGTTTCCCTAGGAACGTCTAGTGCATACTTCCTCTGACTCACTACAATACCATCTTTTCCTTTTGTCACCTCAATGCGAAAGAAGTATCCCAGATTTGTCATAACAAATTGTGTTTTTCTTGAATTGAAGAATACTAGTAGTTTAATTCTCGGTAATGAAAAGGTCATGCACATAAACAAGGAGCGCAACCACTCCCCTATTAGTCTTCTTGCTAAATACGGAATGAAGCTTCGAAATGAGTTTCTTAATTCCAGAAGGAAACCCTACATCTCTTTTCATAGAGAGAGTTGTTGGTTTGTTATTATAGGGGACCACAAGAATAATAAGAGTACCAATCACTGTAATAAATAAAAGATGCTGATGCCCCTATTGTAACACTTCCCCTTAAGTTGGAACCGGTGTTGTAAAAGTCAGTAGTCGATATTCAGTCGGCTACGCCACTGACTAAGGAGTATATGGTTTGCGAAGGAGTAGTTAGGGAGTGCTCGATCGGGCATTTTTTAAATAAATAAATTAATACACACACACACACAACCAAGGCAGGGATTAAGGAGAAAAGAGCAGCTATAGCTGCAGTACCAACAGCTTCAGTAGGTTGAAGTGGCAGGGCATCGGCATTGGCGTGGTGCTTGAAGCAACAATAGAGGTGTCGGCGAAGGTGAAAGGGTTGAGGGTAAGGCAATGATCGGAGTGGGAGAGGAAGGGGCGATCGTGTGGCATTGTGGAGGATGAGGTGGTGCTCTGTCTGGTTGGAGTAGGGGGCTGTGGCGGCGTAACCTATAGGGAGAAGCTTTGATCTTTTAGAGGCATCGCCTATTAGGTTTCGAACAAATGGGGTCGGAGGTGCAAAGGGTGTCAGGGCAAGTAGGGGTTAACTTTACCTCGGAAAATAATATCTAAATGTATTTATTTATATTAACCTTTTTGCAAAAAGCGGGCTATTACCTGGCTGAGTAGTCGGTGTTGCTGACTATAGGATCGAATATAGCTTATTTAGTTGGAGGGGGTGCGACTAGAATTGCTGGGCCAAGTATTCGATCGAGTAGACTAATTTTACAGAATGTAAATATTTATCATGCTTTGCTTGTCACACCAACTATCAAATGTTGCTATGCACAGGGGCTTGGTTAAGATGTCTGTCGTTTGGTCCTCTGATGCAACTGGAGAAGTGTAGATGACTCCCTTTTGAATGAGGTCTCTAGTGTAATGACAATCTATTTCCATATGTTTCGTATGCTCACGAAACATGGAATTATTTGCAATATATGTGGCGGCAAGGTTATCGCATCTCATCTCCATTGGTCCCTCTATTTGAATGTGCAGGTCTCGTAGAGTAGATTGTATCCTCACCATCTCAGCTTGTGTTTGTGCCATGGCATGATATTCAGATTTTGCACAAGATCTGGCAACTATAGTTTGTTTCTTGCTCCTCCAGGTAACAAGATTACCTGCCACATATGTGTAGAGCTCCGTGATGGGCTTTCTATCTACTAGACATCCTGCATAGTCTGCACGTGTGCATCCTACGACTGTCATAGGATGCCCCTTCCTGAAGGGCAACCCTTGAACTGGTGCCTTCTTTAGATATCTAAGGACCTGCATTGCAGCATTCCAACATTGCTTAGTGGGTTTCTTCATGAATTGGCTGGGCTTCCCAGCTGCAAGAGTGATGTTCGGTCGAGTAATGGTAAGATACAATAGTTTTCCAATCAATTGTTTGTAATTCCTGCTTTCCATTGGTTCAACATCCTCATATAAATTTACCTTAGGATCCATAGGAATGTTTGCTGTCTTACCTCCTACTATCTCAGTATCTCGAAGGACATTAAGTGCATATTTTCTTTGGCTTATCACTATTCCTTCTCTTCCTCTGGCCACCTCAACTCCCAGGATATGTCATAGAGACCCCAAGTCTTTCATAACAAGCTGAGTTGCCAATTGTTCTCTTACTTGCACTATTCGCACATCATCATCACCAGTGATGATAGGATTATCAAGATAAACTAAAAGAGTGACAACACCTCTTTTACTTCTCCTGGTAAATAGAGGATGATCAGATGTGGATCTTTTCAGATCCATGCTTTCCACGGCCTCTAACAACCTGTGAAACCTTGGATGGGGATTTTGCTTGAGCCCATAAATTACGTTCTTTAACTTGCATACACACTCCCCCTTAGTCTCAAAACCTGGGGGTTGTTTCATTTACACCTCGTCCTGAAGATCGTTATACAAGAAGGTGCTGTTCGCTTCAAGCCGGTGGAGATCCCATCCTCTATTTGCTTCCATAGATTGAAGTATATGAACTGTAGGGTGTCTGGCAACTGGTGAGATTGTGTTAAAGAAGTCTTGGGTGAACCTTTTGGCCACTAATCGAGCCTTATGCCCGGAAATAGATCCGTTGGGGTTATATTTCAAGGCAAAGACCCTCCTGCAACCAACCAGACGAGCACCAGTTGGTCTGGGTGTAAACTCCCATGTGCCTTTCTCGTGAAGAGTGTTAATCTCTTTCATTGCACTGTGCCATTCTGGTGGAAGCATTGCCTGTTGATATGTATGAGGTATAGATGTCGCTGAGAGAGCCATGTTAAAAGCAACAAAGTTGGTTCCAAGTCCATTACTCATAGAGGTGCTAGCAATTCTGTAGTTGGAAGGACAACAGGGTGCCTTCCGAATTGCAATTGGAATGTCTATATCATCTTCTCCTAGCACGAGAATATTATCCTTTACAATAAGAGGACCTGCAGGTATATCTGAAGCCACAGATAAATCATTGTCATCAACATATACCTGTGTAGGGAGGAGCATGATGGTTTTGAGGCGGGGAGAGTGGGGGAGCAGTGATTTGTGGCCTGTATGTCACTGGCTTTTTGTACACCATCAATGGCTCTTTGAACTTGTCATCCTCTAACTGAATAGAAGGCTTCTAAGAAATCTGAACGGGTGGGAAATCACCAAACTGTATAGGTGGAATTGGCATGGG
Organism: Thalassia testudinum; assembly: GCA_037157565.1. NCBI lineage: Eukaryota > Viridiplantae > Streptophyta > Magnoliopsida > Alismatales > Hydrocharitaceae > Thalassia > Thalassia testudinum. The sequence continues at coordinate 61,722,696 of JAZHRO010000022.1, read as the reverse complement.
AGCCACCTTAGGTAATGTGTCATCTGGCTCAAAAGATAACTGATGTGCAGTAAGGGAGGAGAAAGGCCCTGCCTTATGAAATGTGATATCGGCACTCACATAATATTTTCTAGCAATAGTATCATTGTATCTATACCCATTCTGTGTATGAATGTATCCCAAAATGACAATAGCTCTTGGTGCCATCTTATCTCTGCCAGGACCTCTAATGTGTACAAATGCAATACATCAAAAAGTACAGGGTGACACAAGAAAGAAATCATGATGTAGATGTACAATCTGTCATGGAATGCATTCTGATAACACAGAACTAGGCATTCTGTTAATGTGATAATAGGAAGTGAGAACAGCGTTACCCCAATAAACCTGGGGCACATTATGATGTATAAGTAGTGTCCTTGCCACATCTAGTATATGTCGATGTTTCCTTTCAGCTAACCCGTTCTGTTGGGATATATGTGGGCATGTGGTCTGATATAAGTACCTTATGGCTTGTAGAAAGCAGTATAAAATTGCAAAGCATTGTTTGAGTGTACACATTTAACACAAGTAGAAAATGGAGTCTTTATTTCTCTAATAAAATCTTCTATAATTGTTCTCACATCTGACTTATTCTCAGGTAGAAGTAACCAAGACATACGGGAATTATCATCCACAATAATAAGACAATATTTGTGGTCCAGTCTATCAGGAACTCTATTGGGACCCCATATATCTTGATGAATCGATTCAAAATTAGACTCAGACGTGGATGAACTCGCACGATAAGCATGGTGATGCTTTCCTAGCTGACAAGCTTCACATCTAATGTCAGTAGCAGGTGACAAGTGGGGCATATTGCGACGTAGCCTGTCCAGAGGAAGATGTCTGAGATGATGATGCCACTGAAGTGTCGTCCCAACACTAAGACCATTGTCTCCACGACATGAAGCAACCATATTTGTCTAAAGCAGGCGAATACCCCCTCTTCATGTCCGCCACCAATCATCCTTCCCATGAGCTTTTCCTGTAACACAACCCACATCATGAAATATAACCCAGCGGTTGGGATCTTTAGGAACATGGTTAGCAGATAACAGACTAGAAGGAAACTCAGGAGCATATAAAACATGAGATAACTGTAAATTGGGGGTAAGTGAAACCACCCTATGTGCATCAATCCTAGTGTGGTGACCATCTACAACCCACACGGTATGGCCTGATGTGACAGGGTGAAGTTGCCTAAAGCTGGTGTGATCACTTAAAATGTAATGAAGCTCCTGAATCCACAAGGCATGTGGATCTTCTACACTGGAAGGGCACATGGAAACTAGTATCACGTAATATACCTGTGGAGGCGAGGGCAGCTTTATCTGAGGTAGATGGTGACTCCTGAGTCACCTGAGCCAATCTTTGAGCTAGGGCATTAAATTCGGCCTTAGGTACCATATCACCCTCAGTCTCAATGGAGACTACAACATAATTATCCACAGGAGGCTTCCCATGCTTGGTCTAGCAAGAAGCCTCAACATGTGTAATATGCTTGCAGTAAGTTGAAGTTGGGCGTGGTTTACCAAATGTACCCTGGCGTCGACCATGACTATGAATAATAGATCGGTCACATCTTGCACGACCTCCTCCATCAGCAAATGCAAAGGTTTGTCTAGTTGTCTCAGGGACGGTAGACCTGACAAAGTGTTTACTAACCGGACTATAAGCCTCCTCCAGACTAGGAAGCTTTGTCAGAGTAAACATTTGGGACCGTGCTGATTCATAATCAGAACTTAGGCCAGAAGGAAACTTGAGTACCGCAAATTCCTTGCGATTCTCCTGTGTAGCGTAGGTGCAGATTAGTCTGCAGGCGTTGTAGTTCTCTAGTAGTCCCTTCAGTTGAGTATAATTCTTAGGGTAAAACCATCCTGGCTTAGAGAAGGGGTGTCATGAGTGATCTGAAACACCTTGCTGGAATTCCTTTCATGTGAGTACGTGTCGTGAAGAGAAGAAACACCTTGCTTGAATTCTTTTCATGTGAGTAGGTGTCGTGAAGAGAATCCTAGATTTCTTTTGCTGCGCTGTAATACATTATGCCATCACCATTGTGAGAAGCCACGACATTCTTGATCCAGGCACTTGCTATGGCGTTGTCTTTATTCCATGTCGCATATTTCCCAATTTTATTAGCTGTCTCTTCCTTTAGAAGGTTGTGTACGTTTCAACTGTCATAAGCTTAGTTGCCCTCATCAAGCTCTGTAATGGGAGCAAAAAATGGATTCATAATGTTCCCAATAATGCGACTTTGGATTTAGAAGGGGCCATGATGTTAAACCGAGGTGGAATAGCCACCAATCATAGATTTGAAAATCGATTTTCAGACGAGAGAGATTCCAACAAGCAGAAATTGGATCAAATGAAGTCTCACAAATCATGTTAGGAGCATGATCCAATAGTATATGGATCAAATGGGAACTCCTTTGTGAGCACGATGCCCCCCAAGGATGCTTCCCAGTTGGTTGGGGCTTCTACTGCCTGTCGGCAATGGTCCCATGGGTAGGGACCGTCGCCTGCCTGTATTGGTTGCTCGCTGGAGACGTCGTTGCTGGGCGTTGCTGCTGGTTGTGCGTCGGTTGCTGCTGCTGCTAGCTCCCGCCGCTGAGCGCTGCCAAGCGCCTCTTCGCTATCGCCGTTTCCCATTGCTGTTAGCCATCGCTAGAGATCATCGCCCTTAGCCAAGCACCTGCTAGTGGGTACACCTCCTTGGTCACGTGGAGGAGAGAAAGAGAGAGGGCTGACCCGTCACCCTCCCTCAGCCGTTGGCAATCTAGGTTTTGGTGTGGGGGTTGGAGGCTACTTGTTTGGTGGATATCAAGAACGTCGATCTAGGGTCGTTGCTCTGATACCAAGTTACGGAAATGAGTTTCTTAATTCAAGAAAGAAACCCTACATCTCTTTTTATAGAGAGAGATGTGGGTTAATTTTTATAGGGGGCCATAAGAATAATAAGAGTGCTAATCACTCTAATAAATAAAAGACGCTAACACCCCTACTGTAACATGATCAAATGTGGTTCTTCTCAGACCCATGCCTTCCTCCACCTCAGATAACTTGTGAAACCACGCATGAGGACTCTGCTTGTGTCCATAAATAGCCTTCTTCAATCTACAGAAACTCCCCCTTAACCTCGAAGCTAGGGGGTTGCTGCACATATACTTCCTCTTGAAGGTCGTTGTAGAGGAGGGCGTTCTTCACATCTAATTGGTGAAGATCCCAGTTTCTATTGGCTGCCATAGATAGAAGAATAGGCACCGTTGGATGCCTCGCAATAGGAAAGAAAATGTCAAAAAAGTCCACTCCATATGCGTTAGTGAACTCTTTTGCGACGAAGTAGGCTTTCTCCCTAGGAATAGACTTGTCAAGAATATATTTCCAGGCAAAGAGCTATCGACGTCCAACCACATGAGCTCCCACAGGTCTAGGAGTGAGCTCCTACGTGCTGCAGGATCGAAGAGCCTCCATCCCCTCCTTCGTTGCTTGATGCCATGCTGGATCAGGCATGGCCTCCTTGTAAGTAGATGGTATTGTGAAGGCAGCAAAAGTGGTACTGAGACCATTATATACCGACGCACCTGTGACATGTTATCGTGCACAGTTGTGTGGGGCCTTCCTAACTGCTATTGGAAGGTCGCTATCATCATTTGTGGGACGTGGAGTATCATCCTAAGGGATGCTGTCAGAGCCTGTAGAGACTTTGTGAGGCTGAGAAAAGTTAGTATCATCAACATATACCTGTGTGGGGGTGGGTGATGGCATTGTAGTGGGGGATGGGGGTAGTATTGCGAGGTCGGTATGTCACTAGAATTTGATATACCATTGGTGGATCTCTGAACCTACTGTCACCTGTATCTGTAGAGGACTGAGTAGGCGTTGGAATGGGTGTGAAATCACCAAACTTAATAGCTGGCATGGGCATAGGAGCCTGTCGAGAGGATCTTTCTTCTGGTACAACCTCATGGGATGTAACATTTGCGCTCACGTAATATTTCTTGGTGAGAGCATTATTGTGCCTGAATCCCTTGTGGGTGTTAGTATAGCCGAGAAATACACATTTAGTGGCCCTTGGTGTCAATTTATCTCTGCTACGTCCAGTAATATGTACAATGTCAACACGGCCAAAAGTACGAGGGGTCACAAGAAAGAGATCACTGTTTGGATGTAGAATTTGCTAGGGAATCTGTTCTGATAGCATAGAACCAGACATCCAGTTAATTAGATAGCAGGTTATGACTACTGCATCACCCCAATACATCTGGGGTACATTATGATGTATCAGAAGAGTTCTTGCTGCATCTAGGATATGCCTGTGTTTTCTCTTAGCTATCCCATTCTGTTGGGAGGTATGTGGGCATGTAGTTTGATGTACAATGCCACGTGACCTGTAGAATGTACGCAACCTAGTCGTACAAAATTTCAATGCATTATTTGATCTCACATGTTTCACAGTAGTAGAAAACTGAGTTTTATTTCAATAAGGAAATTCTCATCATGTGTAGTAGTAACCGTTGTCACCTCAATTGCTGGAGGATGCTATCGCGTCTTAGGAAGTGAGAAACAAAAGGGACTCCCAAACGGGGGTGATTATAACTAGCTCAACGCTCCCTCTTTCTCCCATACTTGTATGGGAGAAGAAAATATCGAGATGGAAAATAATCAAAATAATTGCAAGGATCGAAATGAATTAGTTTATTCAGAGTGACCCTGGGCCTTTATACAGAGAGGCATTAGAGTGAGAATTACATGTATACCCTTTGACTACACAAAACAAAAAAAATGCCCACCGTACTTAACTCAACATTTCCCCTCAAGCTGGAGCATAAGTATCAAACATGCTCAGCTTGGAGTAAGTATAGTGTTATCCCTTCTTCGGAAGTGCTTTAGTGAAGATATCTGCCAATTGGTCTTTAGTGCATATGTAAGGTGTAGAAATCTTCTTATCTGAAATGGCTTCTCTGTTGAAGTGACAATTCACCTTAATATGCTTGGTCGTCTAATGGAAAACAAGATTATTTGGAATAAAGGTGGCTGCCTTGCTGTAACAATGCATCGGAAAAGGATCGGGTACTTGCACTCTAAAGTCTTCTAAATGGAACCCACCAAGAGTAACTCGCAAGTAGATTGAGACATGGGCTTGTATTCAGATTTAGCACTAGATCTAGATACCACTGTCTGTTTCTTGCTCCTCCAGGTAACCAGATTGCCCCTAACAAATGTACAATATCCTATGGTGGATTTCCGATTCTCATGAGCACCTGCTTAGTTTGTTTCCGGGTATCCACAAACATCCAAGTGCCCGTTGTCTTTGAAAAGGAGCCCTTTCCAGGTGCACTTTTCAATTACCTGAGAATCTGCCAAACACCATCCCAGTGGACTTCTCTTGGTGACTCCATAAACTGGCTCACCCTTCCAGCTGCAAAGGTAATGTCAGGACGAGTAACAATTAGATACAATAGCTTACCAATCTTTGCATGATATCTAGTGACATCTTGCAATGGGAGACTGTCATCATCTGGAATAGGTAAGGACACATCCATGGGCACGTATGCTGGTTTCCACCCCCTGCATACCCATGTCTCCCAGCATGTTAAGAACGCGTTGATAGGACAGATAGAGGAACATAGACTTGGAGTTCTACTCCCTAAGATAGAGGAACAAACTCGTTTCACCAGTTAAGTAGCAGTAAGAACAGCATCAGCCCAGAAATATGACGGAACATTGATTTAAAGCATAATAGATCGGGGACGTCAAGTGTTGGCGCGTATGTTCAGCAACTCGTTTTTGTTGGGTGGTATGAACGCAAGTGGTCTGGTGAATAATACCACAAGACTTGAAGAAAGCATTTGTCCTGGCTTTCGCAAACTCCAATCAATTGTCATTGCGAAAAATCTTAATAAGTGTAGAAAATTAAGTCTCTATTTCTAGAAATTTTTTTGACAATAACAATGGCTTTAGATTTTTCTTTCATCATAAAAACCCATGACATCTTGGTATGATCATCCGAAAGAATAAGAAAATACCGAAATCCTCTACCACTCCTAACCCAATAAGGGCCCCAAACATCAACATGAACAAGTGTAAAAACATGATCAACTCTTTTGTTATTTGGTGGAAAAGAAGACCTTTGGTGCTTGCCCAACTGACAGGCTTCACACCTCAGAACATCGGCAATATGCAACCAAGGAAACTGACGACACTAAACATGCAAACTAGGATGACTTATTCTCAAATGCCACTGGAGGGCAGTAGGGTTACAGATAGCGTCAGCACTGAAAGGAGGTGGGATATGTAGGTAAGAGAGACTGTTTTGCCTAAGTCCACCAATCCGCCTCATCGTTTGGAGGTCCTTCAAGGAGAAATATTGGCTATGAAACATAGCTCGACATCTTAAATCTTTGGTAATTTGGCTGGTAGACATTAAATTGAGTACAAATTTGGGAGCGTGCATGACATTTGAAAGCGGCAAAGTGCTAGAAATAGAGATTTTTCCGATACCAGTGACTAGTGACAAGCCCCTATCAGCCACTTTTAGCTGAAATGGCGTAGCAAGGTCTCGTTGGCAAGAAAAAAGGGTAGTGTCACTAGTGATGTGGGAGGAGGCGTCGGATCCATGCCCTGTGGATAATCGTTCCTGACCCAGCATCGGTCCTCAGTGGGCCCATTGCTGTGACATAACTCACGGAATGAGGAATTTCGACCACGATCACATCCTCGTGTACCACCACCACCACCATGAGCTCTACCACCCCTTCCACCCAAATTTGCTCTACCACGACCAACAACAAGCATGGTAGAGGCATCAGAGGTAGGGATCTAATCTGAGGTGGTAAGCTTGGAGAGACGAGCATAGATTTGTTCTTGTGAAGGAATCTCATCTAGAGTGATGAATTGATCTTTTGCTGCTTTGTACTCAAGGTTAAGTTCATACAGTAGCTGAATCGATTGAATGGGTTCTGTCTGCTTGGTAATAACAGATGCATCTGTAGAGATAGGGTGATACACATCTTTCTCATCGCAAAGATTTTCATAGTACCATAATACTCGGATAGGGCTGTGGTGCCTTTCTAAAGCTTGTGGATATCTTGCACGACTCTATACAACCTTGTAGTTTTGCTCCTGTGGGAGTGTATCTGATGCAATATCTCCCACATCTTCTTGGGTGAGGCATGGGCCGTGAATTGCTTAGTAATGGTCTAGGATTGTTGCTTTGGTACCATGTTAAGATCGAAATGAATTAGTTTATTCAGAAAGGCCTTAGGCCTTTATATAGAGAGGGACTCGAGAGAGAATTGTATGTATATCCTTTCACTACATAAAACAATAAACACCCATCATACAAAACTCAACAATAATGTTGTTCATAAACATAGGAACTAGTGAATTGCTTCTGTACCTTTTCTTATAAACATTCAAAATTTTTTTTTTTATTCTTTTTTCTTCCCTTTTTCTTTCTTTTTTTGTTTTTATTTTTATTTTTTTCATTTTTCTCTCTATTTTTTTCATCCTTTTTTTCTCCGCTCTCTTCCCCCATTTTATTTCTTCCCCTCTTTTTTTTTTAATTTTCTTTTTTTGTCTTGCATGTTTTCCTTTCCTCTTTCTTCTGATTTTTCTTCTCTCTCTCTCTCTGTTTTTTTTAAATACTCTCTAGTGCTAGGGTTTCAACGAGAAAGGGGGTACTAATCTCCACCTTGTTCCCTTCATCAACCTTATGCCGCTCCACTCTGAGTAGGTTGTCACGCTGCTGTGCACGGCCTTTGCTGGTCACAACCGTTGGCACCACCTTCCTCTTCACGGCGACCTTACACTTGAGGAGTGTCGTCGGTGCCGTTGTCGTTGCGATAGGAGCTGCTGCCCCAGTCGAAGCTTCCTCTGCACGTGCAGTAATTGCGGCCAGCACTTCGTAGTTGACAAGATGGAAGGCCACTCCAGAAGCTGACGATGGTAACCTTGGGGCCCTCGTACTCACGCTTCCAGCACTTGTAGAGGAAGGACGACCTCCATCTCTATGCCGTCATTGGCACCATCATAGAGGAGGTCAACCATCATCGTCCGGACCCTGTCGTCTCAGCAAGCGTGCCCTCTAGAGCCTTTCTGGGGCAAGCTTGGCGTTGCTGCCAAGACCGATGCCATCGGAAGCTGAGTTACCATGATCTCCACCGAGGTGATCATCCTCACCATCTCTTCCTATTGGAGAACAAATATGGAACTCCAAGGACAGAATAGTGAGAAAAGGTAGTAATCTAAATAATGGACTCAAGAATTGAACTACTCGGATAACAAGTTGACAAACATAAATAATGCGGAAGCGAGAAGCAAAATGTTAAAGTATAAAATAGTAGAAACACTTGGATTTATGTGGGACCCTAGTGACATTGAGCAAAGAGAACCACAGAAGGCTGCGGTAGGGCTCGGATCTGTTTATTTTTTCTCAAAAGAATAAGTAGGAGGTACACACTTATTTATAGACCACTAGACATTCCAACAAACCACATGTCAAGATGTGGCACTAAACACCTTCCTATATACTCCAACGCAAATACTTGCTTAATCTTTGAAATTCAAGGTGCAAATAACGTAGTCTCTTACCATGCCTGTCACATCATCATTACAAGATCCCAGAGCTTTCTTTGAGAGTAAAATAGGAAATCGATCTGAACCTAAGGATCCTCCTCTGCCTTCAATCTGTGAACATCCCTGGTGGTTTGCTCCATTGGACACTGTTGGAGTGTTAGGAGGCCACTACGCAAGCACTAATAAACACTTCCAAGGTGCCTGTTATGACCCCTTCGAAATGCAATATGCATCTTCTAGCTGCCATTTGCTAGCTAGCATGTTATTGTCAACCTCAAGTCAATCAATGTTATTTAGCCACCTCCATGAGCTGGCAAACAAATGAAAACCTTTGTGTTAGTGTCCCATCTTTCAACCACATTTGCCTCAATGCTTGGTGTGAAGCACACTTCCTTTTCGGACCTCACGGTGGTTCCTGTGTTGTAAGTCTGTTCTTGCTGTCCCACAATCCTACAACTCTCTTGATTTCTCTGAATCGTAATTTGTATACCCTAAGTGACATGTTGCTCCAAGTGGAGTGGCAACTGTAGGAATGAACATGTCTTTGTCACAACATTAAAAGAAAATGCCTAGCAACAACAACCACCTCCTCTGACCCCCCTCCCCGCCCAAGCACCACCAACACCACATTGACCTATCCTCTATTGACAATGTGAGTTTGAAATTGTTGATTAAATGAGGTTGTTCTCATTGAGGATATGAGCACATGTGCCTTATGTAGAGCAATGTTCGAAATGCCGATTTTTATGTGATTTTGGTGAATTTTTAAGTGTGCATTTTGGGGGTATGGTGAGGGCACCTCGTGGAAGTGCCCATATTTGGATGATTTCGATGGTCTAAAAATAGTCCATTTCAGTGGCATGTCGAGGGCATGCCAATGAATGTCGATAAAAATGGCAAAAGTAATAAAAAAGACATAAATTTCAAAAAAAATACATTGTTTAAGAGCATTTATGTAAGAATAAGTGTGTTATATCATAATATTTATATGCAACATAACCATACCGTGTTTAAGTTCAATAATTAAACGTTAAACAATTATCATCCAAATTTAATTTAAGAATACAAAGAATTTGACAAGAAGTATCACCTCCATTCTCTTGCCTTTTCTTCTCCCAACTTGATTGAGTTGTCCCTATATGTCTAATAAGTATGGGACAAGCGGAAAGCATGGAGAATGTGGTGTATGTTCTGTGTGGAGTTTCCATAGCCTATACTTTCTACACATCCTATTGGTCTTATGAGGTATTACATCTCTATACTTCAATGGCTATTATTGTTGAGATAAACAATTTATTACTACTAGTGGATGGAACTTTGCTTTAATAAATACGGACGCACGATGGCATGGTAGATGTAGCAGTGCAGCTACGTAGGCCACTAGCAGATGACAAGTTGCAGCTGTAACTTGGCATGTCGCCTGTAGCAGCAGCAACACGAGCTCATGGAGTGCCTTAAATGGGGGCAAGTTGGCTGGTAGCATTGTGGCAACGGTAGCAACAATGCGATAGCAGGCAACGGTAGGAGCAACAACCAACTGCAGTTGAAATGTCAAGGGGTTGACTGTATCGGCTTCTCTGGCATTTTGACGAAACTCTTGTTTTTTGACAACTTAAACATGTAGATGAGTTACCTTCTGAAAGTGTCATTTTGACGGAATGCTGGTGGTAGGCGTTAGGCACTTTGATCACCAACGTAGAGAGAAACTTAGGAAAAGCTACATGTCAAGTTCAGTAGTGGTTGGAATATTGAAAAGAATTAGTGACTAAAATCAGGAAACAACTAAAAATATCGTGTAATAAAATCTGGAAACAACTAAAAATATCGTGTAACATTTATGTTTAAGCTATATTGTTATAGTGTTCCTCTTTTGTTATTTTCTATTGGTCAGGACATTTATTGCTATTTGCCCACACCTTTTCTTATACAAGGAGGTGTAGGTTTCTTTTGGAGAAATAAGACATATCATTATCTCCCACTTGGTATCAGAGCACCGGTCTTAGACCGTAGCCCTGGTTTTCTACCCAAGTAGGCCTCTGAAACATTGAGCACCCTATCCGTTCTTCCTTTCTTCGTTGCATTGCCATTGCCACCAAGTGCTAGAGATCGTCAATGATAGTGGCAGCAACCTTAGGGAGTGGCAGGTGCTTCACTACATCGGCCTTCTTCGTCAACTGAGGCCCCGATAGTGAACACCAGCGCTGCTGCTAGGCTTCGCTTGCCCCACCCCCTCACCAGCCGATAGAGGTGTTGCCAGTGGGGTTCCTCGCTTTAGCGGCGGCGAGGTGGGGGTGATGAGCGATATTTTATACACTAAAAGATTGTGTTAAAAATCCATCGTTGTAGTCGTGTAAAAATCCGTCATCAAATAAAATTTATAATCGAAACTCTGGTGAGTCCCGAGTCGAATACAATGTGGCGAACGTTTGATTAAAAATCAAGTTTGGAATTATTTTTCACGAAGCAGATTAGCTGGTTGAAATTAATTTACGCAACCTGTTCTACTTAAAGAATAAATAATCTCTAAGAGAGAATAATAAGGAGAAAAAGAAAGAGTGAGTGAGTGAACCAGTTTTTCATAGCATCTGTTCATTACAACTAATTTCTACAACTAGAAAGCTAGAAATCTATACTAGAAAGCGATAAAAAGAGAGGGTTGAGAAAATCCTCCTCAATGGCTGCTTGGAGGACGCGCCTCGTTGACGGAGCGTCCGGATGATGGGAATGAGATGTTGGACAAAGGAGAACGGAGTTGGAGGATGGAGACAACCACGGGATGCTCCACGAAGGGGGTGAGATGGGAAAATTATTTTACTCTAGCTCTAATGGAGCATCTCGGGCATGGGACTAGCTCGTAGAGCTTTGGAGGAGGTGAGAGAAGAGAAGGGATGTATAAATTTGTGGTAGGGGTGGTCCTTTTATAGTTGAGGATATGGGGGCAAGGTCATTTCAAAGCTTTAACATCAATATCGAGACCTTTAATGATGTTTATGAGCGTCACTGTGGAGCGCACGTTGCTAATGCTCGCGTGGGTGGAGAGCCATCAGATCATGAACGGATGGCTCAGATCGAGCCACGCGATGCGCCCGATCGCCTTCAGCCATTGAGGCCTCAATTCGTGCCTCATTGCCATTAGCCGTCCGATCGTTTGATCGGATGGCTTAAAAGCCATCTCATCCCGCCATGCGTGAGATTGCGCGTGGTGTTCGTGTGATTGGGCGCGTCCGTTGAGCGCTTGGATCCAGCCCTTGCGATCGCGCCACGTGGCCTCCTCAATCGCTGCTCGATGTCGATTGGATGGTCCAATTTCAGTGTGAGCGGGGTGTGTTGTGGATTTTGGGTGTGCGGAGACTCGGACACGCACCCTTGGGTTGTAAGGCGCTTCACCAATGCGCAGTCCCATTGAATTGTCGAGAAGATGCGCTCCGACTCAATCGCTCAAGGCCGTTGGATCATGATCGCTCGATGAACTCTTCTTGAGGTGGCGTTGCAGCTCGGCTAGAATGCATCTCAACCATTGGATGGTGATCCAACGGTTGAGATTGATCGTGCGGGTAAAGGGATCCTGCGGGCGGTCGTGTGCGGCTAGAATGTTGCCACGTGGTGCCATCTGTGCTGTCCATCTTCCAATGGTTGTAGTTGGTGCGACGATGTCGAATTGGGTCGATTTTTGCATAGTTGGGCTGCGATCGTTGATTTGAACCCATCTGTGCGGTCGGATTTGTCATCCCAGATATGGATTTGGGCCCACTTGCCCCTTGGCCTTTGATATTTCTTTGATTTTTTGATGTTACAGAGTCCGATCAAGGCGATCTCGGAGGCGTTGGGCTCCGATCGTCACCCTTATCTGATTTGTACGGCTGGATCTTCAATTCGAGCCCTCGAAATGATATTTCCCTGTCCCCGGCCACAAAATGGGTAAATTAAGCTATAATTTATACAAATTAATCTAAATGTATAATGATTTATGTTATGCAATATTTATAATGCATGATACTTCTATGGGCCTAGCAACTTGCATAAATAGTTTGCTTATGCTAGTTAGATGTGTGCACATCGTGGGGCTTGTTCTCTTGGTTGGTTGCGCTAGGGTTGTTACCCGCTTTCTAGTGCGGCCCTGTTCGGCTGTAAGGGCTTCGTTGATGCTCTTGGTCTGATCTCTGGGCTATGTATGCTTGGATTTCGTGATTAAGTTGTTCGACATTCAAGTTTTAGAAATCTCTATGATTGTGATTCAAATATGATTTTTGGGTATTTCCTCCTTATCAAGGCACGATGGCATCGTCAGACTCATCCGAAGTGTCAATATATTGTTACGGAGGTAGGGATGTGTAAAAACCCTTTCTTTGTGCTAATGTCCAAGCTTGATGAGACTATTTATGTACGGTGATTTCAAATGTTCCTCATGGCTGTGGTGGTTGATTACAAGGGACATATGCTGTTAGAGCCTAAACTTGCTAACAAGTTTGGAACTTATGTGACGTAGGACCATGCAATGGTGCGCTCTTGGACCATGAATATTGTTCAACGACAAATATGAGATGGCATCATGTATTATAAGACTGCTATGGAAATGTGGGATTGTGGTGAAGATATCCATTATTGATACTCTTGGGCAGACGACTGTTTCTGAGCTTCCCTCACTGGAAGATGCTTACAACATACTAAGTAGGATTGTGGTGAAGATATCCATTACTGATACTCTTGGGCAGACGACTGGTTTGGCAACTTCTGGCGGCTGTGGAGCTTATGGAATTCCTTCTACTCTTGGCAGAGGATGTAGACGGGGTTAGCGTAGTCGACCTTGGACTACTTGCACTATTTGTGGCAAGGTTGGTCTTGTAGAGGCTACCTATTAGGTCAAATATGGTAGACCTCCAGTGGCCAACTAGGCTACCATTTCTTCTGAGTAGTGACCTGACATGGTTTCTCGTGCAGAATACGTTGTTGTCTAACAACTTTCTTAGTTGACGCAAGACTCCTTCCCTGCTCCAGATATCGCAACCTGTGGTTCCCCTTCAAGTAGTGCTCTTACCTTTATTTTGTACAGTGGGTCTACCGTTGGCACTTTATGGTTGGTTAACTCAGGTGCATCGAGGCATCTGAGTGGGGATCATTCTTATTTCGAGGATAGACAATATGTTGCCCTTGGCCAGACTATATAGGTCACCGATGGCCATCCTTCCAGGATAGATGGACAATGGAATGTTGTTACCCCCACTCTTTGATTGCGTAATGTCTTATTTGTACCTGATTTTCTGATTAGTTTGTTGTCTGTCCGTAGTATCACCAGGGATCTCAATTGCCATGCTATTTTCGATGATGTGGGATGTACCTTATAGGACAAATTTATAGTGTGGAGGATTGTTGGCAGACATGTGGTGGCATGTGTTTATTACGTGGTATTGACACCTTTTGTAGCTTCCGGCCAGGGGGAGGTTGCCCTTGTTGCTAGTAGAACACTACAGTGGCATTGTTGACTGGGACATCTTTGTCTAGACCGACTACGTCGTGTGGTACTGCACTTCTCTCTTGCTACTGAGCCTTCTCTGGGATGCGTGTCAGATGGAAAACATCATCGATCTACATATTCTGCTTGTTCTTCCTCAAGTTCTATTTCTTGTTTTGATTTGGTCCATATGAATGTTCGGGATTTTAGCCGTAATCTTGATAGACTAGGTCACCGTTATTATTTGGTTATAGTTAATAATTTTTCCTGATTGTCTTAACTATTTTTGCTTAAGAATAAGTCAATAGTTGGTGATGTGATTGAGGCATTTATTGTGGAAATAAAGACTCAATTTTCTACGGTGATTAAGATTATTTGTTCTGACGGTGCTCTTAAATTTTGTACTTTTGAGTTGGGTGCGTTCTCCCGCATGCACGGGATTGTACACGAAACCTCTTTTCCCTATACATCCCAACAAAGTGGGGTTGCACAAAGGAAACATTGTCATCTATTGGTTGTGACTAGAACATTCCTTATTCATCAAAATGTGCCATCTTTGTATCGGGGGACGTAGTTCTTTCAACATGCTATTTGATTCATAGGATGCCCAACTTGTCTATTCAGGAGCAGATAAGGTGGCAAGTTCTTTATCCTGAGGGGGATCTATTTCATGTTCCACCAAAGGTTTTTGGTTGTGTAGCTTTTGTACAGTTGGTCCTGGGCGTGATAAGTTGGCACTAGTGGCTGGAAAATGTATCCGTTTGGGTTCTGATCTACCGAAAAAGGTTATCAGTGTTATGACCCATTGGCTAGGAAGCACTATGTCAGTGTAAATGTTTCTTTAGATGAGGTAGTGCCATATTTTTCTATCATGAGAGATCACTTGTCCTTTGAGGCGGAGTTTGCACCTATGTTTTTCCTTCCTATTCCTCTTGACCGTATTCCTGTCGGTTTTAGCTTGGTGAGCTTGAGTCAGAATAGGACAGAGTTAGATATAGTGTCCTGATGAGAGTTTATAGATTGGTTGTTTCGTATCCCCCGAGATGCCTCCCCTCCCCCACGCCACTATCCCCCTGGATCAGGTGCATATTGATGGTACTGGTAGTTCTTCTAGTGATGTTCCTTGAGGCTCTTGTGATCTTTCTTCTCCTTTGGAGAATGTTTGTAGTTTAGAGGCTCTTGGTCCTATTGTGGATCTTCTGATTGCTATTCCGAAGGCTTTGTGTTCTTGTGCTCAGTACGGGACTCCTGATGTTTTTCCACGGGCCAATTTGGGGAGATGCTTTCGCCTCAACTCTACACTCACATCATTTGCTATTCTATTGTCTTGCTAGTATGCTATGTTTGATCCAAAGTCGCGTCAAGCCTTGGAGGACGAGATGGCTGCACCATGTTCAAGAGGGACTTGGGTGCTGATTTGTTGGGTTGCCTTTGGGTTGTTGCTTTGAAATATAATTTGCAGGGATCTATTTCATGTTGTAAGGCCCGTCTTGTTGCTAAGGGGTTCACCCAGGCTTATTGGATGGACTTGTTTGACGTGCTCTCTCCAGTGGCATGTGTTCCAGCTGTTGGGATTTTGCTCTTAGTTGCTGTTGATTATGATTGGCCTCTATTTTGGTTGGATGTGAAGAATGCTTTTGTATATGGTGATCTGCATGAAGAAGTCTATATGCAACGGCCTTTCGATTTTGAGACCCAGGGGGAGTGTGTATGTTGACTCAGGAAGGTCATTTATGGCTTTAAGCAGAGTCCTCATGCGTGGTTTCATAGACTATCAGAGGTGGTGTAGGACATTGGTCGTTAGAGATTTTCAGCAGGCCATTCTTTATTTGTGCGGAAGAGTGACAGAGGTGTTGTTGTGCTCTTGCTATATGTGGATGACCTCATTATTACTGGTGATGATGAGGTAGGAATGAATGAGGTAAAGAAAACTTTTGCAGAAAAATTTGTAATGGCAGACTTGGGGTATTTGAAATATTTCCTGGGCATTGAGATGGCATGAAGCAAGGAAGGTATTGCTATTTCCTAGCGCAAGTATGCCCTTGATGTTCTTCAAGAGGGAGGAATTGGGTGTTAAGCCTGCCAATATTGCTATGGATCCTAAGGGGCACCCGTATGATGCTGGGTCCTCTTTAGTGGATAGTTGGTCATATTGGTAGCTTGTGGGCATGTTTCTCTATCTTACTATTTCCAGAGCGGATGTTTCGCTAGCAGTGGGAAAATTGAGCTAGTATAGGGTAGACCTAGAAAGCAGCATTGGTAGGTGGCTATGCAATTGCTTTGATATGAGAAGAAAGCACCTGGCTGTGGTCTACTGTTTTCCAGAGGTACTTCCATGCATGTGGTTGGTTATTCTGATGCTGATTATGTTGGATGCAAGGTTTATAGGAAGTCTACCATTAGATTTTGAACTTATGTTTCTGGAAATCTTGTTACTTAGTGAAGCAAGAAGTAGGGAGTTGTTTCCCGTTGTTGTGTGGGGTTTGAGTATCGGGCTTTGGGACAGACAACTGTAGAGATGGTTTGGGTGAGATTATTTTTGTAGGATTTACATGTCCTGATTGAGGCTCCTATGACTATATTATTATCTAATCATGCATAGCTAGGTTAGAGCAAATGTATCCCAACGTCCACTAAGTAAGTGGTTTAATGGAGAAATTGTCCGCATGTTTTCTGACTGCGATGTGTGGAGTGTGGATGTTGCCTAGCTTCGTCGCATCGTTCATGAAATGATGTTTGACTTCATTAAGTTCAGTTTACTCTTGAAAGGCCTGGTTATTTGCATATAAATGGTTGCCTTTTGTTACAATATTTGGGCACTGAGGGAACTTGAGATGCCAAAATTCTTAAGGATTGGTATTACCTGAAATAGTTCCCAAACTGTTTGTGCTATGGTTGGAGTATTCTAATTTTGCACTGGAGATGCAAAACTCTGCTTTGTACATTTTACTTAACCAAATTACTTCCAACATGTGTGCGAAATCTCATGGTCATTAAAATAATCGTGACCTATGCATCCACACATTACAATATCCATGTTTTGTGTGGAAGGTCCTCTGCTAGTTGAAGTTTTCAAATAGCTTAGAATATGACAGACATCCTCTAAATGTATCTCTCCAGGTTTCCACATTAAGTTGGTGCATCTTCCATTATCATAGGCAATGTCCGATCTAGTAATAGTAAAATAAAATAACTTTCCCACAATAATTCGATAATAGATGGATGGGGTGGTAGTTGGCTTATATCATGTCATTCTTTTCTGTCATGGTATGACTTGAACAAATTTCCTCTTAGACAAGACAAGACAAGGCATCCATTAATGGGAGTAACCTCAAGACCAAGAAATTAATATGTCCCAACTATTTTGTGACAAACTGAGTTTATAGCAATTAAGATAATTGAGCCAATTCTCTTGTATAGCGTATAGATGGAGTGATCTAAAGATGAGAGGATGAAGCTAAATTGTTGCATTGCTCTATTGGATGTGTCAAACTAGGCTCCTAGGATTCAACCATGGAGTAGGTTTATCCACCTTAAAGGAATGAACAAAACAGACACATCTAATCACGTTAGATGGTAAAGTTAATAGTTACGGTTAGGAAACGAACAGGAATAAGGGCTCTTAAGGAACTTGATTTATCAAAAACGCTTTAGTAGGAACTGCATCGGACTACTACTTGGATGGAACTTGGATATGAAACCTTGAAGTATGAGAAACGTACATGAAATGTGTCAGTCCTTCTGTTGGGATGTATGAACACAATAAGTCTGGTGAATAATCTCAAGCGAAGCAAAAAATCGAGATAATTCATCGTTAATAAACTCACGACCATTGTCCGTCGTGAACATACATATGGTGCAAGAAAACTGAGTCCTTGTTTTAGTAACAAAATTCTTTATAACATTAGGGGTTTCGGACTTCGTTTAGCATAGAAGTTCTAAGATACTCTAGTACAATCATCAACAAGAACGAGAAAATAACGAAATTCCCTAATACTCTAGATCCAACATGGACCCCATAAATCAGTATGAACTAAAACAAATGGAGACTTAAATCTTTTATTGGAATTGGGAATGGGAGCTCTATGATGCTTGCCTAACTGGCAAGCCTTGCATCGAAACGAATTAGGAAATTGTAAGTTAAGGGGTATACAGAGAGGAGGAATGCCTGGATGACCCAGGCGAAGGTGCCACTGAGGAGAGGATGTGGCACCAACAGTAGCACCATGGTAGGAAGGTGAAGGTTATAGAGGCCATCCTGCTTAAGTCCACCATCAGTATGCTTCCTCGTTTGAAGGTCTTACAAATAGAAGAACGAACCATGAAAAATTGCTTGCCACTACTTTTGTAATCTGATTAATTGGCATAACACTCAATGTGAATTTGGGGGCATGCATAATATCAGATAACCGTAAATGGGAGGAGGAATTGTCGGTCAGTCCAGTCACTGGTGACGGGGCGCCATTTGCAATTTTGACATTTAGAGGTTTATCAAGAGATCTTAGAGGGGAAAAGAGTTTATTATCTCCCATAATATGAGAAGCAACTGAATCTAGCAACCAAGTGGGAGTACGAGCCCTATGAACAGACGTAGCAGTATCTGTCGGTTGGCTAGACGAACAGACATAGCAGTATCTGTCGGTTGGCTAGAATGAGATGCCACTAGTCCCGCATATTCTTCTCTAGATGACATAACGTGTGTGCTTTTTTGATCAACTTCTATTCGATGACTATCAGAAGTTTGGTAGGACACTTGATTCGCCTGATGGCTATGAGGATAGGCATGCTTTAGCCAGCATCGATTGATGGTGTGATTGGTTTAGTGGCACTGTTCACAAAACAATCCTGAATGTTCTCCTCTATGACCACCTTCTTTGGCTCCACGTCCTATCCCCCTGTCGGTTGGATTGCTAGCTACCATTTACCTACATGGAACTCACCCGTCCTACTTCTGATCTACCATCCTCTAAATGTCAGGTATCTGTTGAGGTATCTATTGATTCTCTGGTTCGGTTTGATTGCGCAGGACCAGGTGTTGGTGTGCTAGCTGATAACCTTCCGATTGCATTTCGGAAGTTTCCTTATTCTTGTGCACAATATCATGTGGCTGGAGGTATGTTTGCAGTTAACTTGGGGACTACCTTTGGCCTCTTTTCTACAGCACTAGCTGCTACAGTGGCACCTTCCGCGTGCAGCAAGCCTTGTTCTAAAATGGCGTAAAACCATGGAGGATGAGATGGCTGAACTTCGGAGTTGGAAAGGTTGGGAGCTGACTTGTCTTCCCACTGGTGCTCTCTTGGTGGGATCCCGTTGGGTCTTTACCTTGAAATACAGCCCTGATGGGTCTATTATGGGTTCACCCAGACATGTGGAGTAGACTCCTTTGATACTTTCTCATTTGTTTCTCGCGTGTCAACAATCTGGATACTTGTTTCTGTTGATGTCCACGAGGATTGGTTGCTTTACTAGCTTGTTGTTGAGAACACTTTTAGTTATGACGATCTTGAGGAGGTGGTATAAATGCAACTGCCCCCGGAGTTCGAGGTTCAGGGGATGTGCATGTGCAGGCTGAAGAAGGTAATTTTTGGCCTTAAGCAGTGTCCGAGTGCGTGGTTCCAGAAGCTCTCAGAGGTAGTGGAGAAGATAGGCTTGCAGAGATCTTGTTCAGACCCCTCTCTATTTGTCAAGAAAACTGAGAAGGGGATTGGGGCACTGGTTTTTTTTGTTGATGATCTCATTATTATCGGTGATTACAGAGCTGGAATAATTGAGGTCAAGAAGTCCTTGGCCGTGTACTTTGTTATGGACGTGGGTTAGCTTCGGTATTTCCTTGGTGTAGAAGTTGCTAGAATTAGGGAATTGTACTCTCTCAGCGTAAGTATGCTTTAGATGTGCTTTAGGAGGCAAGGATGTCGAGGTCCAAACCATTGAATATTCTTACGCCTCCTCGAAGTATCCAGAACCAACTGGAGGTGTTGCTGATGCTGTGCCTCGTCACGGGAATAGTTGTGGACATCGTCAATGAATACTACGACAAGGTGGTCTAGATGTGGTTTGAAAATTCGGTTCATCAGGTCTATGAATGCCGCTGGGGCATTCGTTAGTTCGAATGACATCACCAAGAACTCAGTGGCCATAGCGAGTCCTGAAAGCAATATTCGATACATAACCTTTTCTAATACTAAGCTAGTGGTAGCCTTATCGCAAATTAAGCTTTGGGAATACCATGGCCCTGCGATGCTGATCAAATAGGTTGTCAATCTGCGGAAGGGGATATCTGTTCTTGATGGTCGCCTTATTCAGCTGCCGGTAGTCAATGCAAAGGCGTAAGGTGCCATTCGATACGTGGCAATTGATGCAAGATTTGTCCTGGGAACATTAGAGATGTCAAACTTGACCTCTCGCTCAGGTGAGAGTCCCAAGAGGTCATCCGGGAACATTATAGCACATTCATGTGCAATAGGTACGTCTCTGAATCCCGACCTCTTTATTGGGGTTGCAACTACGTAGGCAAGGTATCCGCTACACCCATTCCTCAGTATCCTTGCTACCTGTAGGGTTGAGATACCCCTGATTGGTCTGCTCTCATATTTGCCATGAAACTCAAACTGCGATACTTCTGGAATCGAGAAGACAACCTTTTTCCTGAAACAGTCAACTGAAACGTGTTGCCCCGAGAGCCAGTCCATACCAGGAATGACGCTAAAGCCCTCCAACTACCAGTTGTTGCCCATAAGTCATTGAGGACTACTTTGACAATGTTGTCAGATGAATGGGCCTAGAGAAAAGATGAGACATTTTGAGGTCTAACCTGGGCATACGAGGCTGGCATTAGCTAAATCCTTTATCTAACACATTTCTAAATTACTCGAGAATGCGAGGAAAAACATCTCCACTAGTAGACATGGAGGACGTGACTATCCTATAATGAAGAATTCTGTGATCTCACCCCATTAAGGTAACGACAATGGGGAAAGGTACTTTGAGGAAAGTAAGAAAGGAGAGATACCAAGGCTGGTGGTTGGATGGTGAACTTTCACTTGGAATGTATTCAAGAATCACTACTTGATTAAGTAGGTAGGTCAAAGCGTGCGGAAAATATCTACATGACGCATCATCCATACATAATTGACTATGCAATCATTAATGCGATATGAGATGCTTGAAAGACTTCCTCGATCCGTTTTATGACTAGTGGGGTGACCTTACTCTGATATCATTTGTGACAACCTGAGTCTCACTAAGCGATGGAACTCGAGTTGTCGTGTACTAATAACCAGTAGAAATCGCTAACAAGATCGCAGTTACCCAACATAGTCATAAAACAATAATAGCCAGGCAAACAAAACGTAAAGCAATAATGAAAATAAAAAGAAACGTGGTGTTGACTAAATGGTTTGCCACAGAACGTAAGTACGTATGCCAAGAGGTGCACAAAGGGTAGGACAAGTCGTGCGCGCGACACAATCCGTCGGGAAGGCCTCGAAGCAGTCGAAATGGCACGAGGGGGTCCTGAACTAAACCAATTCATTGGGATCGGTCGTCGGCCCACACAAGCCGTGCGTGCGACACGTGTCGCAACATGATTGCCGCTCGCGTGTGCCTACGGATCGTGCCTCACCGTGCTTGCGTCGCCAGATCGAGCCACGTGGCGCTATCCAATGGCTGCCGCTCGCTCATTTAGTACAAGCGTGCCTGCGAGTGCGTGCTCTGATTGCCAATACGTGCAACCATTGCTGTGATCGGGAGATCGCCGCTTGATCGAATGGCCTCTATTTGTTGTCGCCGTTGGCTCCGCGTAAATTGCAGTGGGGAAGCCTGAACTTTTCGCTATCGCGAAAAGGTCCCTGCGATTTTTGAGTTAACATTTCTAATCTTTCTCTTTTTTCTTAGGTTTTAGCGGCTCTTGGGGTTAATGTCGACCTAAAGACCCAAGAGTCTTTCTAGACCCAAATTAGGGTTAGGTTTGGGATTAGTGGAATAAAATGCCGAAAATACCCCTTGGGTTGGGTCCAACTTGCACTTAGGTCATCTTCAACTTGTTTTGGCCATAACTTGAGCTGTACACCTTGGATTTGTACTAAACAGGTGTCGTTCAAAAGGTTGCGATGAGAGGAATCCAATGGTCCCTTACATGACACACTTTTGATGATGTTTGACAAGGGGTTGTCTCGAAATACGTGTTTTTGGACGATTTCAAGAGGTGCTGGTACTAGCACCGAATACGGCCGTGTTTGTGGGTTTGAAATGAATCAGACTACCCTAAAATGACTCGGGGCCTGGATTTTGGGTTGTTACAGATATAACAACCTTAAGGGGTATTTTGTCCCTGAAACTTAAGCGAACGTGTACGTTAAGCGAGAAGCTGTGCTGGGTGTATGACAATCTTAAATAGGAATAACAACCTTAAGGAGCAACAACAAGGTAGTCATGGACTTGCTAGTTAAAATTTCGGGTATTTCTCCTTTATTTTTGTCTCTGGTTCCCAAGTTGCCTCTTCATATTTTTGACTTCTCGAAGAATATCGTCACCTGTGATGGCTTCTACTGGGCTGCCTTAATCATACTGCTCCACTTTTGTGCCTTAAGAGCTGTCAATTGGGTTGGTGGCTTCCCATTGAGAGTGTCTGCCACGACATTTTCCCTTCCTTCGGTGATAGACTGCTGAACGATGATAATCCTTCGGTGGCTTCATCCAGCGTCTCTGTCTCAAGTTCAACTCGTCATAAAAGAGGTACTTCAGGCTGTTGTGATCTGTGTGAATCTCGACGGTATCACCATATAAGGGTGCCAAATCTTCAGGGGGAAGACTATGGTCGCCAGCTCCAAGTCGTGCGTTAGATTGTTCTTCTCATGCAACTTTAGTTGCTTCGAGGCGTAGGTGACTTGATGCTCGTGCTGTATTAGAGCACATTCGAATCCTTGGAGTGAAGAATCGGTGTTTACAATGAATCTGCCACCGTTGTCGGGATTGGTAAGTATAGGAGTTGAAGTTAACTTGTCCTTGAGTGTTTGGAAGCTGGTCTAACAATCACCAGTTTAGACAATTGGTGTGTCCTTGCTCGTTAACTGCGTTAACGGAAGATCGATCTGTGAGAAGCCTTGGGTAATGGAGGAGCGATCTGGAACTGCGTATCCTTCAAGTGTATGTTAGTGTTGTAAAAGTTGGTGGTCAATATTCAGTCGGTCAACTCACTGGCTAAGGAGTGTATGGTAAGTGGGGTTGTGGTTGGGGAGTATTTAGTCGGGTATATTGTAAATATCTATTTAAATGAATAAATATAATAAGTAAAATATACTATTATCTAAAAATAAACTATTTTCAAGCTCATAATTTTCCAAACAAGCCACAAGCCATAAGCCCAATGAAAGAAAGACACAAGTTCGACGTGATGAAGCAGCAAAGCAAGAGAATAAAATCATATGTCAACTCTTTATGGAGAGATCGGGTGCATAGTTGGCTGAGTAGACGAACTACTCGACTATGTAGTCGGGCCTGCCGGTTATGTGCCTGAGTATGGGTCATTCAATTGTTTAGGGGACCAACTAGGGGTAGTTGGTCGACTTCTCGGCCAGCTTTGCCAATTTTTGCAATAGGGATGCTTGAGTATCAGGGTTGTGATGATGTTGTGAAAGGGTATCAGGGTTGTAATCTTTGACTGCTTGGCCAACTTTGTATTCTAGAACTCAGAATGGGTATCAGGGTTGTGATCTTGTTGGATGGTGTCTCTATGTTGGTGTTGATGTCTTCTTTGAGTCCATTCCTTGGTACTCTTCTACGGGGTACTGTGTGGAAGTATCGATGGGTGAAGAAGAGGCCTAAATTTCCTTTCCTGTTTGTGATATGATGCAGCTAGTGCCACAGAATGATAAGTAGGATAACAGATTTCAATTGGTCTATGCATCGCAAGTTCCTTTGTAGCAACCTCAAGACACCCCTCCTTCCATGTCATTGTTGTCATGGCCAAACTTGAGGCTGGTAAAATTTTTGGTGTTGATGATATATGCAACCCCACATCTTGTCAGTCATATGAAGGGGTTCCACCAGTCACTTCTACAGAGGTTGATCTTGATCTCCCTATGGCCTTACGGAAAGGCATTAGGTCTTGCAGCTTGCATCCGTTGTCCAGACATGTCTTCTCGGCTTGGTTGTCTCGGGGGCAATGATAGTTCATTTATGCACTATCTGCGAAAAAGCTTCCCTCTTCTCATCTTGTCACTATGGGAGATCCACAATGGAAGAAGGCCATGGGGGAAGGGATATTTGCTTTGCAATCAAGGGGGCGTGGTCACTGGTTGACCTCCCTGAGGGCTTTAATGTTTTTGGTTGTCGTTGGGTTTTCACTGTAAAGCATTAACCATTTGGGTTTGTCGGGAGTTCTAAGGAATGACTTGTTGCCAAAGGTTATACCTAAACCTATCGCGTCGATTATTTCGACACATTCTCATTGCTGGCATGGTTACCTACTGTGTAGGCCCTCATTTTTGTGGTAGCACATTTAAGTTAGGATCTTCATCAACTTGATGTCAAGACAGCCTTTCTCTATTATGTTCTTGACGCGGAGGTAGATATGGAATAGCCCCCCGTCTTTGAGATTTAGGGGAGTGTGGCAAGGTATGTAGGCTCTGCAAGGCTATCTATGCCCTTAAGCAGAATCCTTGGGCATGGTTGTAGAAGTTGTCGGAAGTAACGCAGAAAATTGGATTGAAGTGATCAACTATTATCACTCTCTGTTTGTCCGAGTAACCAAATAGGTAAGAGGCATGATGCTTGTATATGTGGATGACATTAACTTCGCAGGAGATGGTATGTGGGAAATTGTGACCACCAAGAAGTTATTAATGCAACATTTTGTCACCAAGGACTTAGGGCCACTCAAATATTTCCTTGGCATTGAAGTTGCTCGGAATACTAATGGGGTGGTACTCTCTTAGCGGAAATATATCTTGGATTTGCTCTAAGCGATTGGCATATTTGGAGCCAGGCTAGCCACGATTCCTATGACGCTAACCTACACCTCCGTGATGATAGTTCTAAGCTAGTTGATGCGAAGTGGTTTGGGGCTTTGGTAGGCAAGTTGCTATATGTGACAATATCTTAGCCTGCCGTTGTGTTGGTTGGTAGTATGATAAGTCAGTTTATAGTGAAGCCATGATGACACATTCGGATGTCGCCATCATGATATTCAAGTACATCAAGTTTGGCCTTGGGAAAGGTGTTTTGCTCATGTAGAGGCACTCCTAGGATCATAGCTTATACAGAGAAATTATGCTGGGTGTCCGAAGGATAGGAAATCTATATCTGGTTTTTGCACCTTCATATATGGAAATCTGGTCACATAGTGAACCAAGAGGCTGCTGTGGGTAGATCAGGCACTAAATCAGAGTATCGCGCCATGGCACATTCCGCAACTGAACTGATGTGTATCTGCTTTGTTCTTATGAACCTTCATGTCCCAGCAGTAGAACTCGTGGAGATGAAATGTGATAATCCAGTGGCTACTTTGATTGCTAGCAACCATGCATTTCATGGGAGGACAAAACATGTTGAGGTAGGCTGCCATTACACTAGCGACGTGATCGAAAGAGGATACATCTATCCCTCTCATGTTTCTTCCGAGGAGCGAGCTACAGACATGTTTACCATGGCGTTTCCCCGATAGAAGTTAGAGAAATGATGTTCCAAGCTAAACATGGTTGACATCTTTGCTCCAGCTTGAGAGAGAGTGTTAGACACACTATTGTTCCTTTTCTCGAAGTGCATGTCTATTGTTTTTCCCTTGCTTCTTCCGTAAGTATGGCCATGCATGAACTTTTCCCCGGATCCCTTTTTATGCAAAGGTTCCTAGGGCTGGAGATAATAATGCAACGCATCATTTTTTCTTAATCCATTTGAAAGAACTCGTCCTTGCTATTAATTTGAAAAATTTGCTAGTTAGTGTTAGCTACAATAAAAAGAGATGTAGGGTTCGGGTCTTAATGGGTGAGTGGGATGAATGTTGGTGGAGTCTCATGAGATTAAGCTGCCGGGGGTACCCTATTCTAAGGACATGTAGGTAGGGATAACTGTTAGTTTACAAATGATGGCTATGGAAAAGATTATAGCCAAACAAAATTTAAAGAAGGTAGAATATTGAACTGTTATATGAAGTGATATTGCTTAACTCCCTTATTCCTTTCCTTTCTTCTTTTGATTTGTTGGGTTGCTGTCAGGGTAGGGGGTGAATGCTAACTTTGTACTTCTCAACTTTTGCTCGTGGGCTAATAAAGAACTGCTGATTTTGGTTTATGGCAGTTTTTGCTGGAACTTCTCTGTCTTTGGCTTCTGTTCAACGTTTTTCTGAAGAACCTTTGGTTTATGTCAATTGTTATTGGGTGATTCTTGAATCCTAATTCATTGCAGCATTCTTTTGTGCTAATGAAATCAATTTAAACATTTATGTAACTATTTGGCTGCAGTAATCATCCAAAGAGAAGTTTTTTGTCAAGGACCTTAGTCTCACTTCTGCACTATGGAGGTATTCCGAAAAATTGGTTCCTGAGACTTGCCACTGCTGTTCTGGATGAGG
Source organism: Thalassia testudinum (assembly GCA_037157565.1). NCBI lineage: Eukaryota > Viridiplantae > Streptophyta > Magnoliopsida > Alismatales > Hydrocharitaceae > Thalassia > Thalassia testudinum. Next base: position 61,696,081 of record JAZHRO010000022.1, on the reverse strand, counting down.
TGCAATGTTGTCGTGTTAAAAAAAAGGCTGCACTTCAAGGTGCATGCTTACTCACCTAATGCTTCTATTATCTGTGCTTTAACAGTAAATTCCCTCTGCGTAGAGCCTATCTTGTGGTCTTGGATAACTTATGTTTTGTAGAAGTTGCAACTTGGATGCTTAGAAACGTTTGCTGCATTTGCATGCGGCTGCATTTTTAACTAAACATGTGCCGGGTGCTTGTCAGCAAAGAAAGGGGGCACCTAGATGAAATTTTTGGAAAAGCAAGTTCAGTATTTATTCATTTGTGTTGTGTATCTATGGATGTATGTGTTCCGCACCTCCACCTCTGTGTCCTAGGATTGTTACAATTGTAACGTTTTTCTTAATTCATTAGAGAAAGGATTTAATAGCACCGATAATTACGAAGCGTATTAAAGTGGTGAAGAACTCTCTCAAAGGTGGACCTTTGCCTCCCGAAAACAATTCTATTGTGCTCCAACCATATGGTATTCCTCAACGTGTTGGCATCTAGGAGGACTCCATGATTGCTACTTGGAAGATCCGTTTTGGAGTTGTAATTAATTGACCACTCCATAGCTGTCCTATAGCAAGCCTGAGTGAAGGGCAAGCGAAGAAAATGTTGTTGGTGCCTTTCAAAAGAAAAAAGAAAATTTGGTTAATGTTCTCCACCTCTTCTCCACATAATACACAGTTGGCATTATCTTGGGGGCTCCATTGCCTCTTATATTCCCCGGTGGAGTTAACATCTGGGATCTTGCAGCCTCGTATGACGGATGTAGCCCGGCCAGTAAGTCACCCACTATTGTCTATGCCATGTAGAGTTTTTGTAACTCATGGGAGCACATGGGGGTATAGGCATTGCACATCTTAAAAGTAGGCTTTAGACTAGAATAATACTAGGAGAGAGGTCTTCGATCCTGCTGCATATGTGCAATCTCGTGGTGAAGTTGCTGAATCCGAGCTGCGTTCTTATCCTGAGCGTATGTGCAGCGAAGGACATCCAACATTTTCTTCGCTGTGTTGTAATACATTATCCCAATTGCAACCCTCAGGATGGTGGTATTCATAATCCATGGTCGAATCATAGCGTTGTCCTTCTTCCATGAGGTATATTTGCCGGTCTTGTTTGTGGGCTCCGATTAGAGTAGTATGCGTTCCTTGTCATGACCATCAACTACATTGAGCATCTTCTGGGAATTGAGTAGATGGTTGGTACCATAAAACTTGGTGATCGGTCGAAAGAAGGGATTCTTGAGGTTCCCTTGATTTCCCTCCCCTTGGTTGGGAGAATCGACAACATTGGGGGTCATAACCTACTCAATTGTAGTCCCAATCCTTCTAGACATTAAAAACTCTTCACATAAATCGCTTGTCCCACATTAAACACGCGATTTATAGGCTATTAAGAGCTAGGGGCTTTACTTAATAAAAGTATTGGGATAAGCCGATCTGGTTTTGACAAGAAATGAACCGTGGTGGCACTCCTGCAGTAGCTTTAGTGGCCTCGTGGTCGATGGTTGACGGTAGGGAGAGAGGAATTAGGGTGACCCCTATGGAGCTAGAGCTAAGTCGATAGGGCCTTAAAGGCAAGCCCTAGCTCCACCTGAGCCAATGTTGGTGTCGGTAGGGAAAGCCCTATTGGTGGTGTTGTTTGCTGTGGTGGGAGATACGGTGGGGCATGGTTGATTGGGAGGTGGCTAGTGTCAGCTCCACAGGGGTGTTGGAGGCGGTGGCCGACGGTGGTTGCTGGCGGTGAGGGTTCTTCTCTGGCCTCACTTGTTGGATGCTACAGGAACCCTAACCCACTTATTTTAAGGGCGTGGATCTCGGTGCAGGGGATCCCCATCTTGATAGGTTAGGATCAGATTCTTCTTTGATGGTGGAACAAAGATGATGGGGATGAAGAAGGCATAGAGTTTCGGTGTAGGACCATCACCTTGTTCCCACGTTGAGAAAGTAAAATGAGTTATCTTCTATTGCAAGCCCTAGGCCTTTATTTATAGTGGTGCGACCCCTGGGGAAAAGTACATACATACCCCTCTACTATGAGGAAAATAACAACGAAGATAAAATAGAAGAGAAACACTGAACACTCAACATTTTCTTGTTGTGATACCCCTTCGGTCTTTTACTATTATATGTTTTATGGTCCTTGTAATGGGCTATTTCCCCTCACCTCTTCTCTTTATAAAGATGTGTAGGGTATCTGAAATAGTATAAATTGGTGAAAATAACAAGTTTTATTTCTCAAATGAAATCCTACATTGACTTATATAGGAAGAGGTGTTGGGTAAATTACACCAAAGTCAAATAGGACAAAACAGTTAATATAACAGTTTAATAGTAATAAAAGGATAAGTAGAGTGCTCTACTAACACTCCCCCTTAAGCTCGAGTAAATATATTAGTGATTGTTAGCACATATTTTATATTTCTGTTTTTATGTTAAGTTTGATTTGTTCCTCAGGGGCTTTTGTGTACTTCCATCCTTTTGGCCTCTATATAAGAGAGCCCTAGGGTTTCTAATTGACGTTAAGTCATTTCATCCAATTTGGTAGTAGTGCACCAGTCCTAGACCGTGGCTTTAGGCATCCCACCCCTCACAAGCTCTAAAACCTTAACCACCAAACCCTAATCACCTCTCTCTCCCTTGTAACCGTCAGTAGTGGTCAGGTGGCGCTTGAGGTGGCGATGCGGCGAGCTTGGAGGCTCTCCTAGCCTCCGGCGGCGACGCCGCGGCGCTTTAGTTGGTCGCAATGGGACCACAGTCGCTTTGAAGCCCTTCTCAGGCTCCGGCGGCTGTGCTGCAGCACCGGGGGTTGCGCGCGGCAGTGCTGCAGTGCCCTTGGTGGCCTATCTAGCCTCCCTCGGTGGCGTAGCAGGTGCTTAGTGGACCTGCGGAGGCCATTCAGGTCATCGGAGGCGATGCTGCAGCGAGGTGGGAGGTCGATCTAACCTCCGACGGTGGCGCAACAGCTCGTGGTAAGCCTACGTTGTAGTCGATAGGGTAGTAGGCAGTGGACCACTGGTATGTTCCTTGGCAAGATCGGTCATGTTGAGACTGTGACTAAGGCTGTCAAGCAAGCCGATGAGATTGTTAGGAAAGAGGATGAGGCTGTGGTGTCTATCACTTTAGATAGTGTAGCTCTTGCTTCTTCTGCAGATGATGGATGGTTAATTGGATACGGGGCATCCAGGCATCTTGATGGAGACCGGGAGTGCTTCCGCATGGTGCGTGATGTTCCTCCTGGGAGGACTGTTTGGGTGGCTGATGGACACCTTTCTCAGGTTCAGGGCGAGGGGGAGGTTACTATATCCCCTACCTTAAGACTGCCCAATGTTCTATTTTTTCCTCATTTTTCAATCACTTTGTTGCTAATTTGCAGGACAAATTCAGAGGACAAATTTTTGATCAACTGCAGAGCAATCTTTGATAATGTGGGGTGTGTTTCCAGGACAAATTCATAGGGAAAACTATTGGTGGTGGACACGAGGATGGAGGCGTATACCTCTTAATTCAGTCTCCGTTGGCAATTGTTGGACAGACAGATGTGGCTTACAAGGCAGGGACAACACTTCTGTTGCACCGTTGGCTGGGACATCCCTCTCTAGATCGACTAAGATGGGTTCTTCCTCATTTGTCGTTTGCTACTGATCTTCTTTGTGACTGTTGCCAACTAGGCAAGCATCATCGTTCTGGCTATTCTTGTAGCACTACGGTTGCGTCATCTGCATGTTTTGACTTATTCCACATGGATATGTGGGGTTCGAGTCGTACTCTAGATAGGCAAGGATTCCGTTTCTACTTGGTGGTTGTTAATGATTTCTTCAGACTATCATGGGCCTTTTTGCTTTGTAGCAAGTCAGGTGCAGGAAATGTGATTGAGATGTTAATTAATCAGATCAAGACTTAATTTTCTATAGTTGTAAAGATTGTTAGAATCGACAATGCACTTGAGTTTCGCACCAGGAGACTGGCCCTATTTTACAGCTCCTTAGGCATCATACATCAGACCTCCTGGCCCCATATGTCCCAACAGAATGGCATGTCAGGAGATGTCATGTTGACTGCTTGCTACCTAATCAACAGGTTGCCTAGTTCGGTCCTTCATGTGCAAATTTCGTATCAGATATTGTATTCAGGTAGAGATTTGTTTGTTGTGCCTCCTCAAGTTTTTGGCTGTGTTTCATTTGTTCACATTCTTGGTTTCGGCGGGGACAAGCTTGCTCCCCGTGCGGTCAGGTGTATATTTTGGGGTTACAGTGCAACTCAGAAAGGCTACAAATGTTATGATTCCATTGGTAGGAGACACTATGTTTGCGTGGATGTCACCTTTCATGAGGAGGTCCCTTATTTTTCCATGAGGAGGTGCCTTTTTTTTTTTTTTTTGACATTTTCCTCTTTTTTTTTCTTCTTTGTCTTTCTCTTTCTTTTTTCTCTTGATATCCTCTTCTTATTTTTGTCGGCCTCTTGCTTTCCCACTTCCTTTTCTTTTTTGAAGGAGGCTTAACAAATGAAACTAAGCATTAAAAGTCGAAAACCTTTGCACCTCAAATCTCCTCCACTCAGTCACGTGAAACCTCCGCAACACTCTTTGCCGGAAATCACTCCTCCCTCTAATGGCATCGCTCGATTTGCCCCTGCTAACCTCGCGCCATCGTCGTTGGCAGAAGGGACATCGCTTCACCTTATTCGCCCTCTCGCTCGCAACAACGTGCTTCCATCTTCCTGACTTCTCTTCATCCAATGACTGTTTAAACTCTGCCAATCTTGCGGTGCTCCACACCGTGATCATCGTCGTGTTAAGATCGACACAGAGATTCTCTGATCTGTCTTCGCCCCTTCTCGCGAGCCCCAGTTTGCAACTTTGTCGCCTCAAGGTGCTGTGAGAAGTATGGGCGGAAGTCAACTAGGCTACTGTCATCCATCGTCCGTGTCATGCTCAACGCCGTCGCCATTGACCTCTACATTCTCATTGCTGGGAGGCTACTGCTTGGTGTAGGCATGAGCTTTGGCAACCAGGGGCGTGGCGTGGGTGTGCACTTCCTTGAGCTCGTGGCCAGACCTTGCATAGGGCACTGCCCCAATGGTCTAGTGGTGGGCAATGGTGCTCCTCTTTGCACGATCGCATCTGGCAAGTTGAGCTCCACCACGTGTCGATGTCTGATCTGCAACCGCCGTAGGAGGGCATTCCCATCGGCTCCACCTTGCTCTTCTGCTCGTGGAGGGCAACCCCTGATCGTTGATCTACATGATGGGGTTGGGGATCTTCATCTTCCTTCCTTGAGGCATCCACGGTAATCTCCATTGGCATTCCCAATGATGCACGATCCCACATCACTAAGGCTTGAAGTTGCCTTCTATCTCAACGGCGTAAGAACCCTAATAATAAGTGTGAATCGAATACGGACAAAAGATAAAACCCAAAAGCGACTTTCTCTGATACCAAGTTGACTAATCTAAATAATGCAGATGTAATAATCAAAGCAATAAAAGAGATACATAATACTTGGGTTTACATGGAAGCCCCACTTACGAGGGGTGGAGAGAAAACCACGGGAGAGGGCCCCCGATAGGGAGAGTTTTCTTATTGTTCTTCTCAAATGAAATGGTGGGGTGTGGATGCCTATTTATAGGCTACCACGCACACAACAAAGACCACAACTCACGATGTGGTACTAAACTAACCACACCGCAATTCTCTCAACAGTAGCAACTCAAAAACAATTGTAGAAGTCGGACTAGTGGTGACGGGAAAAGATTTGTGATGCTTTCCTTGCTGGCATGCTTCACAATGTATTTTAGGGGCTGGCGAGAAATGTAAGATGATGTGTCTACGTTGTCCAGAGGAGGGGCCCATGTTCGAGTTCTCCAATGGAAAGGCATGCACACCAGTCGAGGTCTCCAGAGGGGAGGCCCAGGCCAGAGCTAGTTATAACGGTTAGTCCAACAGACTCCGACCCTTACTGATGTGTCATCATCAGCATAGCTCTCTTATTTGTCAAAAGAAACTCAGGATCGGTATACATAGAGAGAGGTTATGGGACAAACTAATTTTATGTCAGCGAGGAACGGTAAAAATGATTACAAGGGGCATTTCTCAACGTGTGATATTGTTCCTATCTTATACCCTCTCATCAAACTATTGAATATAGTTTACCCTCCGTATAAATGTGTTCTAAGTAGGGATGGGAGGTGATATCCCTCGTAAGCCTTGCTCTCTATGCTCCACCATTCATTTTACCCTGTGCAATCCCCTTTAACCTACTCAATAAATGCCCCCGTGGTGCGGCCTTAAGGATTAATATCAAAGAAATCCTTTTTGAGACAACAATATAATATGAGACGGGCCCATTTTCTGATTCTCCTTAAGATAGATCGGCTCGCAAGGTCCTTGAATGGCTGTCTCAGTGGGGTCTCCATATGCTCATTGGAGGGAGGGAATGTTTGGTTTGGTTGGTGGCTTGTCGTTCTTTTTTTTTTTTATGTTGGGGGGGGGGGGGGGTGGTTCATTTGTTGGTGATATGCATTGGGAATCAGTGGCAGGAGATTTGTGCTGTGTAAACTGTTTGTCCGCTTTCAAGAATTTGCTTCCGAAGAATTCACAAGCAAGTTTTCCTTGTCATATTCTACTTGAGATCTATTTTTTTGTGTAATTGATAGTCATGATAAATGTGCTTTGGAATTATCTCCTTTTTTGCTAATTTACAACTCATCTATGTTGACCTTCCCTCTTAGGAACATATGCTGACCGAGTGGGATTTTGATTCTTTGTTTATCTTATGTAGCAAGTTCCTTTAGGAAAAAGAAAAAATCGTATGTTACAAGTTGAATGAATGGTCGCTCTATGGGCTCGTGGATCCAACCATAGTGAGGTGTTAGTTAGGGGGGTGCTTTAGCTCCTCTTTTATTTGACATTGTTGTCGATACCTTTGCTGGTTTGGCCTTTAGGGATTGTATTGGTGGCCTCACCACCAGTTTTAGGTGTCATAGTGATGGATCTCTTCTGATGCCAATCTTGGATATGTAGATGAAAACACTTTTTTTATGTGGAGGGTGGTAATACCAAAGCCATGCATTTATCTACAGTTAGAAGGATTTTTTAAAAGATTTAAGGTTTGAGGGTAAATGAGAGGAAATCTATGGATATTGCTGATTGCCTCGAGTCACTAGTGGTGCATTTACCTGTCACTTATTTGGTTTCCCTCTGAGAAGGGAAGCGATTATTATCGTTGGATTGGAATGGGGGGGGGGGGGGGGGGGGGGTTGTCCTTTTGAAGCGGTAGATTGCTTTCAACAGGGGATCGACTTGTGCTTGTCAAAGTGGGGTTTTATCTTTCATTCCTATTTTCTGTCTCTATATTCTAATCCTGAAAGAAGATAATATCAAAGTTGGAGGGTATCCGCAAGTGATTTTTTTGGAAGGGTCCTGATAACGTCAGGAGGCTCGTACAACTAGTGAAATGGAGTGATATATGCCAACCGAAGAAGGGCGGGTTAGGAGTGCGGCTTTTGAAGGAGTTTAATGTGGCCTTGTTGCTCAAGGTTAAATCTGCAGGAAAGACCGGTGCTGAGGGGGGTGTGTCAGCCTTCTGGAGGCCCATTGTGTCGGCAATGAGGGAGTATGCGCATTCTTCTCACCAGCTTTGGCTTGAGGGGATTCCTTTAAATTTTGGAAAGATAATTAGTCTAAAATTGGAGAGTTGTCGAGCCTTCCATGCCTTTCCAGCTGGCCAGCAACAAAGATGCTAGAGGGATGGATGTTTGGGATGGTCAAACGGGTTGCTGGAGTCTGATTTTGCTCGAGAGACTTTCAAAGGCCACTGTTGCCGACTTTCAGGAGCTGATGGCTCAATTTTCAGATTTGGAGCCTGCTGTAAATGAACCTGACCGGATGATTTGGACAGATGGTACGTTTTCTGTTGCAACAGATTATAGAAAAATTACAATAGATGCAGAACAAATGACCGATATCGGCAGTGATTGTGCTACTATATGGAGGTTGAAGGTTCCCTTGAAGATAAAGATTTTTGTGTGGCTCCTTCGGAGAGAGAAAGTGGTCACCAACAGTTTGAGGACGGTGTGGAATCAAAATATAGATGCTGCCTGCCCTTTTTGTTGTGAAGAAGAGGACGTATCCCATTTGTGTGTAAAATGTACATTCTCTAGGGAGGTCTGAAGGTTGGCAAATTTGCAAACGGTGGAGATTTCCGTTGGAGATTGTTGGAGGTCCTTTAGAGATTTTTGGATGTGGAAACTGCTGGATGGATCAAAGCTGTGGCTGCATTGTGGTGGTTGCAAAGGAATAGCGCCATCTTTCGAAATGAGTGGGCTTGGGTGGAAAGTGTTGTGAGAGAGGCATCTTACGTTTGGATGATTACTGACCTGCAGTAATCTTCCTTTTCTTTCTGAAAAAAAAGAAAAAATATTGCAAGTTGGGTATCTACTTTGGTAGGAGTATGAGTATGGTATTTAGATTTAACAGCAATCGGATCATCTTCTGAATTCATTTTAGTAGTAAATTTGTGTTTGAGTCGTGAGGGTGTTTAGGCTTATGAAGAGAATGACATACTAATGCGTGTGAGGTAGAACTCTTCAAAGTTTATGCAAAGGTAGATGACCAAATTGAAGATGCCACAAATAGCTTGAGCCAGTTCCCAAAGGGAGAGAAGCATGGCTTGCATAAGGCGGCTGTAGGAGACGACAAACTCCACCTTTTTTACGACCACGCCAAATAATCCAACTAGGCAGAATATCTTTGAAGGTAAGGGAAACAACATCAAACGTTGCCTTGCAACTTAGCTCCTTTGTGATCCTTCTAATGGAGTGCAGACTTGGGGGAAAATTAGGAGCCAAGAGTACATTCTCCAATTTCATATGCAAAGCCACGTGAACCTCCCCTTGATTAGTGTGAGGAGAATAGTTGATCAATGTAATAAGCGGAAACATAACAAGTTATCAGAAGCATAAAAGCAATCAATACAATGCTTAGGTTTACGTGGGAATTCAACTTACGAGGAGTGGGGAGAAAACCACAGGAGAAGTGCTCCTATGGGTATGTTTCTCTGTGTTTCTTCTCCAAAAATAACTATGGGGGGTACAAGCCCATTTAGAGGCTGCCGCACACTTCAACAATCCACATTACTAATTGTGACACTAAACACCACACACTCCTCTTAACACTCTCCTTCAGGCTAGAGTATAGAATGCTCAGCTTGTAACAAAACACAATCCCCTCTCTACAACAGAACACGCTCCTCTCAATTGGTTCTCGCTTGTAGGTTGGAAAACTAGTTGGAGCTGCTGAAGGAATTGTTGATGTCTCTGTCAAGGGCCTCTCCTTTGGAGGCCTCAATTGGTGTTGGTGGCTCCCCATTTAGTATCGCTGTAATGGGTCTTCTTTTGAAGACCTTGAAGTTGGATCTCCCTTCTGGAGTGGAAGAAGCTAAATCTCTCACACAAAAACCATCAGGGCCCTTCCTCTAAAGACCTCGTAATTGAATCTCCCTCTCTAGAGACCTTGAAATTGTGGACCTCTCAGAGTTTGGTTTCTCCTGTGATGGTCTGCAACAAAGGGACTTCCAAATGGGGGTCACTACATTGGGCATCCACAGTCCCCCTTTCTCCCACACTTGTTTGGGAGAAGAAAATAACGACAAGAAATAACAATCAAAATAAAGAAGAGCTTCTCCCCCTGTTTTCTTTAATTCAAATTCTTTCTCCTTTAACAAAATTAGTTTTCTTCCCATTTTTTTCGATATCCCTTTTTTCTACTTTTTTTTTTTACTGTGGTCTTCCTTTTTTTAATAATCGAGGCTAAAAATAAACTAAGAGGCCACACTGAGGGGCAGCTTGGTAAATAACCTAAAAACACAACTCAGCCTTCGATTCTCGAAGCTCCTGGATGGTGTTCACGTGCTGTCGTCGCCCAAATCGCCGTGTCATCTCTATCCAGACGACGCCACCCTATTCTCGTGACGCAAGAAGGCAATGGCGGTTGCACGTGTGATGTTCACCTTCTTCATCGCCTTGATCAGCACCTCTTGGCTACACGCACCGCCTCGATTGGCGCCTTCTGACCTTATGCACCACCTCGAGCAAGACCTCGTTTGTTGCCTTCATCTTTTTCTCTTGCTCCTGCTAATACTTGCGAGTGCTGCCAGCATCACCAGTGGTCACTTGAGTGCTGCTACAAGTCTTAGGGCTTTGGGAGACCCCTCTAGTGGCCTCCTGCTCCATCATCTCTTGCTAAGGGACTCTAAAGACCCTTTAGTCTCGATGCTGCATATTGGGCGATTCTCACGCTCGAAAATCCCAGGCCCCTAATGAGGGATGGAGTTCTAGGGAATGGCAATGGAAGAGGCGCTAGTTTTTCTAATTCGTGTTTTACCTAGCTTAGTCGAGCTTCCAACAAGTTTCGTTTGGCAAGAAAATGGAAGTATTGGGAGAAGTCACACAAGTGGTAATGTAAGGCAACAACTAAACATGTTAAACAGGAATGTACTTTAAAATCAAAGCATAAAAATTAGCTACCAAACATCTCGTTAAGACTTGTGCAACGATAAACCTCGCCCATCAACGACTCGCAATGAGAACAACCTAAAATTAGGTCACCAAGTAGGAATGAGGGAATTGGCTTTGTAGGGAACAAACAATTATTGTATTACAATAAAAAAAATAGGTTGGTGAACAGTCTCTTTAACAGGCTCGATCCCTAGCCCACTCAACTCTCGATTCGGTTTAACCTGACCAACCACCGTGGTCCAGAACCCGTTAATCAAGTTGCCCCAAATGCTCATGATTTGATTATTACAACTCATTTTCTCACTTGCCTCAATGTTTAGATTCTAGAAATCATCCCTCTCTACTAGAGGAAACTGAAATGCATCCTTTCCTGTGGTTTCCAGGCTGATAGTCTCTCCTTGGTCAGGGGAGTGGTTAGTAAGTCTGTTGATCGTTGAGAGAGGCTTGCTCGATCTCATCGTATCGTGAATGTTGCTAATCTTCGTTAGAAGAGTTGGGCCTCTTGGGAGCTACCCAGGCCTATCCCTTGCGACCGCGAAGCGTAAGCTTGGTTCATGTCCAGCAAGGATCAATCATTGATAAACGAGATCATCGCATGATTGGCAAGAATTATCAAGCCACACTAGTGCTCCTGCTAGGAGTAGCTCCCTGTAGGAGTACTGTCCTTTGGTGTGCCCTCTCAATCCGTCGTCGGACGAGATCTTAGCCAGTCCATCACAGTATCCCGACACTTCCGTATCCACGTGCAGCACGTGTTCCTCTAGTCACATGTACCTCGACGTTCTCTCACTATGCACGCGAGCACCGACCAGGCCTAACGAGTACCTTTGCATTGAGTCAGATTCGGGTGCTTGCTAGTACCAAACACCAATGAGATCCCATGGCCTGTCACTGCACCCGGACGCCCTCCAAGTTCCTTTGTAGCCTCCTACCACCAGAACACCTTGGGTCCCCCCTGCCCGAGCAGTGAACCCATGGTTCACCGAGTCCATGAGTGCAGCCTTACAATCTCACCTATTCGACTTAATCATTTCTTAGTCCCTTTCCCCCTTATCCAAACCATATTAGACAATCCTAATTACCTATTGGGTCGCCTGGGGTCTTTACCCAAGATAAGATCCAGTCATTTCCTGTTATTAGACTCTAATCGAGTCATTTATGTCATCATGTGAGATTCAATTCGTTACTTATCCGATTTAGATCACTTTTAGTCGAATTTGAGCTTCAAGCTCAATTAGAAATACCCTAAATCCATCTAGGGTTTAATAGCAATTTCACCATTTTCCTACCCATTAGGGCACCCATTATACCCCCAATTAGGCTATAAACTAGGCTCTATCATTCCTTAGGACTCCTAGTATCGGAGACGTTAATTTCAGGCCAATTAGCAACCTAAACAGGCTACCTAACGTTAGGGGCTTGTTACCTAAGGTTAGGAGGCCCTTCAATGGATACCTAACGTTAGGTAACCCTTACCTAACGTTATGTAAGGCGGAAGCAAGATGGTAGACTTGGAAAATTGACCATTCAAGCCTCAAATTGCTCCCTAAACTCAAGCAAACCTGTTGAAACATTGAGCATCAACTACCACACATATAAAGAACCAAAAGAATCAATTAAATCCCCTACCAAAAATTAGGGCAGGTTTTAACTAGAAAAATCCCATTACCAGATAACAACCCACTAAGACATGAAACCACAACATATATGACCCAAATCGTGTATGCGAATTACTGATTTCACTCCCAATCAGTCCTTGATACAACTCCTAGCTGTCGGAAACAAGAAAGAGGTACAACAAGAGGGAAATCCCTACCTTTCTTCTCTTCCTCTTTTCTTCTTTGGTCTTCTTTTTCGTTGCACGCAGCAACAACCGCAGCAACAGCAGCTCCAACGATCATGTCGAGGATGACGACGACCGGCGAGGAGGGTGGCTGGCGGTGGAGCAAGGTGAAGGTGGTGGTGGTGCTCCTTTTCTAGTGGAGAAAAAGAAGCTTGCAATGGAAGACACGAAAATGAGAGTTTTTGTTTTTTGGGGTTGAATTTTTATGTAAAGGCCCTTCCACCTAAAGCACACATTAATGAAGAGTCTACAGAGTTTTGTTTTCTTGCACACAACCCCTCAACTTCCATTACTTAAACGCCAGCGTAATGATGAAAGGAATTTTTTATCCTTTAACATTACCATTACCTAATTTATGTTCTTAAAGCCTTGAGTCCATTATTAAGTAAGCAATTAGAACTGTAATTAGCCCATTAACTGCATAAGAAATCCTGGCCCTTATAGTGGCGACTACGAACCCTCATCGGTGTTGCCTCGGACCACTTGGGTTTCGGTGAACCTCTTCTATGGCGTCGCCTTAACCCCTACGACACTTCAGTGGTTGCTCCTCGTCATAAGCTCCTTTTCTGCGCTACCCTCATGCTCTATTGTGCCGCTAGCGCAGACTAGAACCATTATGTTGACGGAGATTAGGGTTTCCCCGTCTCTCGAGATCAGAGATAATATGTAGATGCAGATAACAAAAAATGTCAAGATAATTATGAAACTTAGGAATAAAAGAACCCAAGATCAAAAGCTGCTCTGATACCAAGTTGCTAAATGTAGTAAGCGGAATCTTAACAACAAGTAAGCAAAAGAATACTTGGGTTTATGTGGAAATCTAATTCACGAAGAGCTGAGTTAAAATCACCGGGCAACTGTCCTTTGGGCGTGTTTCTCTTTGTTTATTCTCCAAGAATAACTGAGGGGGTGCAAGCCTATTTATAGTCCACTACACACTCCAACAATCCAAATTACTAGATGTAGCATTAAACACCGTGCACTCCTCTCAACAAGAATGCGATCCATCTGCTACCAATATTGTTTTGCTTGTTGTAATCGACAGAAGGGTGGAAAACAACTTCACTTATCCACGTATGTGGCGAGATGCTCCTGAGTCAATGAGCCAGTCTGCTTCCTTTGCTTGGGACTGGCATGTAGCACCCTCCTAAGATACATCAAGTTGACGGTGTCTTGGGAGTAGTATTTCTTGCTTGCTCCTAGGAGTAGCCATTGTATCATGTGCAACAAATGCACTATGCTCGGCGGTGCCCACTCTCCTTTACTGAGACAAGTGCATACTCTTCTGCTTATCCCATATTTCCTTTGCTGCCTCGTAGTACGTGATCTGAGTGGCCACATGCGGTATGGTAGTGTACATGACCCATGCCTTAACTATTGTATTATCCTTCTTCCATGTAACGTACTTCCCAATCTTCTTGGCAGGCTCTATTTCTGTGAGTATGTTCTCCTTATCATGACCCTCAAGCACATTGAGGATCAAGTGGGCCTATTGGGCATAATTTAACCCATCAAACCTGATGATTGGATTAAAGAAGGGGTTCTTGAACTCCTCTTGTCCTCCTTCCTCGTGAGGGGACAAATCTACCACTTTGGGCGCCATACTTCCTTGATGGAGCCCCACCAACTATTATAGAGTCAAGATAAAGTTTAAAACTATTATTTGGTGGAGAAGAAAATCAGGATGGAAATCAAGGAGTGTATTGGCACCGGTCTAGGATCATTGCTCTGATACCATATAGAATGGAATGAACATCACATTTTTCTTCTTAACCCTAGGGATTTATTTATAGCTACGATAGCCTAGGGCAAATTACATGCTCCTAAGCATAAACAAGAACGGAGCAAAAACAGAAAACAAAAACAAGTAAGAGATTCTAACTTTTCATGGTTGAGAAGCAATAATAGATGTGACCGTTTGCTTTTCTCAGGGAGTAGGAACTCTCTAAGCATGTACTGCATGTTGCTAATTGGGCATCTACTTTGGGAGGAGTATGAGTACTGTATTTAGATTGGATGGGCAAATGGATCCTCTTCTTGATTCAACTTAGTGCTAGATTTGGGTTTGATTTGTAAATGAATTTGGGCTTCTAAATTTAACTACATGCTCCTGTGTGCTCTTTTGGAAGCAATGGTAGATCTGGCTGTTTGATCACTTCTCTCATGGAGTGGGATGTTGTTACTCTGCTGTCATGAACCATTATCTTGGTTGTTTGGTTGGAACTATCTATTTGATTTTTATCTAATTGTACTATAATTTTGTTGCAGTTTTTATTCTTAATTTCCATTGATTATTTGTGCTTGTCAGTTGCTTTAAGGTATGGTGACATGGGTGGTGGATTGATAGCCAGAATGATTATGTCTGGAATACCTCTTGAAGAGCCATTGTTGGCTCACCGCTTACGGATTTTAATGAATGAAGAGAAAAAGAGTCTCCGCAGTGGACGGATACCTGTGGAGCATTCTTTTTATCTGATGGGAACTACTGACCCTACTGGAATATTAAAAGCCAATGAAGTCTGTGTGATACTGTATGTTTTTCCCCTCAATTCTTTTGCATGTTAAAGGACATGCTGCTTGCTCTATCAGGTTTCAATTTTTCAACTATCCAACTGGCATGCTGTTGGAGCTTTTTATTCATACACCTATCTTTATGTAGGGAGCACAGTCATGTTTCTGGAGATGTTCTTGTGTATCGCAACCCAGGATTACATTTTGGTGATATACATAAACTAAAAGCAACATATGTTAAAGAACTAGAGACAGTTGTTGGCAATTCCAAGTACGGGATCTTCTTTCCAAGCAAGGGACCCCGATCTCTAGCTGATGAGATGGCCGGTGGTGATTTCGACGGTGATATGTATTGGGTTTCAAACAATCCAGAGGTAGGATTTGCTATCTTGATTTAGTTTGCGCTTATCACTTTTATTTCTGTTTGCAGTTGAGCACATCCTCCCATGGGAATGAGAATTCGATGCTAGATACCCATTGAATAGATCCATGGTAGAGCTGTTAATCATTTTACCTTGAATGCACTTTCTTCCAATACATAATATGTGATTTCGTGACAGAAATAATGCCTGTCCCAGGGAACTTTTATATACCAAGTATTCTTTTCTGCTACCCATCCACGTCGGTTGCTTCATTCGTTACAGGGACCTTCAAGATGAGTATTTTTCTAAATTTTTGTTCATGCAAGATTATAACTGCAAACTAACTTTGAAGGTCAAATCTTAGTGGTTAAGTGCTGGTCTTTAATGTTACTGAAGTTGAAACATTGCCATTATTCGAAAGAGGATAGGCAACCCTCCAAGTAATAGTTTGAAGGTTCATTACTTTATGATTATGCAAATTAATGGCCTTTATTTTGTAGGAGTAAGGTGGAATTGAATTTGGAGAACCTCTCAAAAACAAGTGTTAAGATTGGTGCAATCTGGGGCTTGGAGGCTCCCTTGTGCGTGGAAAACAACCTAATAGGTGTTGTTCACATTGTGAACAGGGAGAGAGAGGGACTGGTCGGTGGCTACTGTGTAGGTTGGCTGCCTTTGGTGGTTTGCTGAGATGGTCGATGGCCTTTGGTGGCTGGCGCAGGTGGCCAACTAGCTTGGTGGTGGTCGGTGGTGGTGATGTTGGAAGAAGAGACTGAGGAGGGGAGCTTTAGAATAGTAAATATTATTATCGTTAAAAAGAAATAACAAATCATATCTCTAAAAGAGAAAGAACAAATCCTCAAAATTAATTCTTAAAACACGTTTTTCTAAAATACTAAAAATAGCAAACTTGACGTTAAATAAAAAATTAAAACATGGTCCCTTGGACCCCTTGACCGCCGACCCTGAGGGCCTTTTATCACCTGCCAGGTCGCACTGCTACGTGGCAGTGCCACGTGGCATATCCTTATTGCTAACACTCCCCCTCAAGTCGAAGGTTGCGAGGTTGACGAGTTGGTCTTCAACTTGTGCGGCTAGATGCCCCACTATTCATCTTCCTTGAGAGTTGTGCTCTCGATTTTCTCCTTGGACGAGTCAGCGCTGTAGCCTGTTGCGATCTCCGGGGTCGTTGCATTTGTGGCAACTTGATAGTCGTCGTGACAGTTGCTATTGACTTGTCTTCACGAAGCATGGCCCATTGCATCTCGAGATTCTCACGAGTCAGGGGCCCACACGTGAGGTGCTAGTAGCCTCACGTGGAGGTCTCCTGAGCTTATCCCAGTACTTACCTTGTGGATGGTTGGTATGTCTACGATGTTGGCACTTTGGGTAGACGCGCCCTGGGCCTTGGTGTCGCCCTCTTCCATGCCCTACACTTGCTTCTGTAATAGCAAATGTGGAGTACTCACTGTTTGGCGCGACATCTTCTTCAAGCTCCTCCATCTTTAGGAGATGGTGGAAGATGGTGTCGAGGTCCATCTTCCTGTTGGAGGAAAGGATCTAATCACGAGTGGCTCGATAAAGGGGATGCAACGTCGATAGAAATTTGGCGGATTGCCAAATTGTCCGTGTCTCCCCCTGCTTGTTGCAACACAATGGCTCGAATATCCCCAACTCCTCGATCAAGGCCTCCATCTTCTTGTAGCACTTGGTCAAGGAATGATCTCCCTAACTCGCTTTCCAGATACGTATGTTACTGAACGTTTTGGCATACCTCGTCTTAAGGGCTGTCCAAATATTGCGCGTGCTCTTCTTGTAGAGCATGTTCAAGGCGATAGATGGGTCCATCGAGTTCATGAGTCAGTTGATGACAGTGTAGCTCTCCTTCTCGAACTTCTTGTCATCCTTCAACTCCAGTGGTTCCTTGAGGGGAACACTAAGTTTCTCCTGGCCTCCAACAAATATCTTGAAGGCGCGAGCCCACAAGACAGTTGGACACCCCATGAAGCTTGATGGTTGTCTCGGAGACAACAACCTTGTTCTATCCTGGTCCCATTGTGGCGTCACCGACCGTCGTGGAAGCCTTTGCCATCTTCTATAGCCTTCCTTCTTTGCGTAAAGCGCCAGATTTGTTGAGGAGGACTTTCTTTGAAGGTGTAGACCACCAACGTGCGGTCAATAAACCCACTCGCATAAGAGAGCCTAGACCGAAGGCTTTGATACGGTGTTAAGATTGGCACAATTGGAAGCGTGGAGGCTCCCTTTTGCGCTGTAAACAACCCAACAGGAGCTGTCGACGTGGTCAACAGGGAGAGAGGAGCAATCGGTGGCTGCTTTGGAGGTCGGCTGCCTTGGGTGGCCAGTTGAGATGGTCGATGGGTTTGGGTGGTCGGTGCACGTGGTTGGCTTCCTTGGTGGTGGCTGACGATGGTGATGTTGGAAGAAGAGAGAGAGGAGAGGAACCTTAGAATAGGAAATATTATTATTGCTCAAAAGAAATAACTAAGGAAGGTTCTGTTTTATACAGAGAACATATCCCAGAAATTGGAAAGAAATCATTTCTCTAAAAGAGGGAGAACTAATCCTTAAAACTAAGTCCTAAATCCTTAAAACTAAGTCCTAAAACACTTTTTCCTAAATACTATAAATAGCAAACTTGACATTAAAGAAAAAACTGAAACTTGGCCCCTTGGACCCCTTGATTGACGGCCTTGAGGGCCTTTTATTGCTTGCCACGTGGCACTACCACGTAGCCCATCCTTATTCCTAACAAATAGAATTTGGAGATACGCATATTATAAGATACTTGAAGGGGTATTTGGAAAGAGAAAAATATTCCATTCATCCCATCATGAAACCCTATGCCCTATATTTATAGAGAGGAGGCAAAAGGGTGATATTGCATACAAGTCGCTGTACTGTATGCATAAACAAGAAGCAAGAGAGGGGAAAACACAAAAAATAGAAGGGAAAACATAATTTACAGCAGTCCCCTTTAGGTTGGAGCATAGATGTCAATTATGCTCAACGTAGAACAACATTTGTCAAATGTATAACGAGGGAGCACCTTTCCAAACATATTTGTTGCTTGGTCTCCAAATGCCACGTGCACAGTATGAACATGCACGTTCTAGATTATATCCTGAGTATAATGGCCGTCCACCTCCACTGTTTGGTTTGCTCGTGGAAGGCGATTGTTGGCAATGTTGTTATTTCTCATTTCCATAGCCTTAGCAAATCGACCATAGCCTGATGAGTATTGGAATGGCTTCGCGTACTTGGACCAGCAATTCTCCTCTAAATGACCAAGCTTGCCACAGTATGGGTATTAGTGCTTAGCGCACCTCCAGGTACCTCGGCCTCATACACGACCGTGGGTAGCCTGGCTAGTGCCTCTACCTCTTCTTTGAGAGGCAACTATGGCATGTGTGCTAACAAGAACAAAAGGTGGGAGAGGGACGACAAATCAACGTAAATGATTATATGCCTCCTCTGTAGTTGGTATCTCTGATAGAGTCAGCATCTTGGATTATGCTACCTCAAACGTAGGGTCCAACCCAGCCAAGAAATGTCCCACCATAGTCTGTGCCATGTGAAGCTTCTGCGACTTATAAGAGCATGCAGGTGTATAGGCATTTTACCTCTCAAACACTGACTTAAGTGCGGAGTGATACTAGGCGAGGGGCCTCCTATCTTGCTTCTTGTGGGCAATCGCATGATGGAGTTGTAGAATGCATGCAGCATTCTTGTCCTGAGAATAGGTGTGGCAAAGTACTACATTTTTTTCGTTGTCTTGTAATACATGATCTCAGTGGCAATGTGTTGTATGGTGGTGTTCATGATATATGCCCTAACTATGGTATTGTTCTTCTTCCAAGTGGCATACTTGCTAACCTTCTCAATGGGCTCCAACTCGAGAAGTATGTGCTTGTTTTCATGACCCTCAACCACATTGAGGATAGATTGTGACCAAATCACAGTATTTGACTTGTCGAACTTCGCAATTGTACTGGAGACGGGGTTGTTGAACTCCCCTTGACTTCCCTGTCTTTGAGTGGAAGAATCAACTTCTTCTAAAGCCATAACTCTCTTAATCGAAGTCCCACCGCCTTAAAATAAATAGCAATCCACAGTATCTTTGCATAGAAATCACCTTCTTGTTAGATTGAAACCATAAGGGGGAAGAGCACCCCATAATAGGGCCAATAGGATCCTTTTCCTTTAAAACAGTAGCAAACGGTGGGAAAACAAAGGGTTGCAATGCTCTGATGATTGCTACAGTTCT
This sequence comes from Thalassia testudinum, assembly GCA_037157565.1. Lineage (NCBI taxonomy): Eukaryota > Viridiplantae > Streptophyta > Magnoliopsida > Alismatales > Hydrocharitaceae > Thalassia > Thalassia testudinum. Next base: position 61,676,556 of record JAZHRO010000022.1, on the reverse strand, counting down.
TTGATCGGTCGCCGGACATTGATGGTGTTGCATTGGGGCCTAACTGGTCCTTTTCGTGCCCTAAATGGGCTTAGAGGACCCATTGAGCCCCTTTCTTCCTAGCTACTCGGCGGTGACACTAGGGGATTCTTGGTCACTGATGCCACCCTCGTTGAAAAGGGACCACTGGACGTGGTTCGATTGGTCATCTAGAGGCTGGCGACCCCTCGGCAGATGGTAGGAGGTCGATGGCTGGTGCCAGTAACTAGTTCTAATCCTAAGGAAGGCGAGCGGCGGTGGAACCTGTAAATGAAGAGGTAAGGGATCCTTAGGTCACGAATCTTGAAGGTATAGGAGTTCGATTTAGGACTACTACTCTGGTGCCATGTAAAGAGAAAGACATTCCATTCATCCCGTCAGGAAACCTTAAGCCCCTTATTTGTAGAGAGGAGGCCAAAAGAAGAAATTGCATACATAACCCTCTACTATAAGGCAACAAGGAAAAACAGAAAAACAAGCGAAGGGAAAATGAAATTCTTAATAGTATAAATAATGCTAAATAGAATAATATAAAGGTCCTACATTTATTTATTTGACCAATAATTCCTTTTCCAATAAAAATTTACTTGCGATTAATTTCATTGACAAGGACATTCTTTTCTAATGTATGGAGCAAAAATAGATGAAATACAGGATCATAAATAGAAAACTAATCTTTCTCAACACTGTCTAGTTGGGGCGTAGATGTCATCCATTCTCCATGGGCCAATATTGACAAGAATTTGCTCCTTGTGAATGCTTTGTGGATGTGTCTGTTAGTTGATGATTACAAGAAGTAGAGGGTGTGCAAATCTAGCCTCGTCTAACTACAGTTGTCCAAAATGACATACCACCTTAATATGCTTTATTCTTTCATAAATTGCATGGTTATTGGCTAAGGAGACACGGCCTTTTTTACATGGTCATAGGATCTTCAACTTTAATCTTGTGTCATAAAGTAAGGGTTGCACCCATAATCAAGCGTAGGCATTAGACACCTTGCACATCTCCAAACGCCATCTCTGGTATGGTAAGGTGGTGGAACGGTTTTGGAGTCGAGTGCGATTAAAGGAATAGGAGAATTGGTGGCCCTTGAGGTTGATGGTGGGACAAACAAGCGAATGTGATCATCGGGGGCTCCTTTGACTCTGGATGGTTAAGGTGTTCACATGAAATGTTGGATGCCTCTATGATTCTGCTTGAAGAGATGCACTACATAGGTACGTCCTAGATTGGGCCTGGAATTTCAATTTATTGGAAGAGATTAAGATTAAGCAATGGTATGAGAGGACAAAATTGCAGATTTGGGAGAATTTCTTTTTTGGCTTTTTGCATGTGGATGCAGTTGGTAGGTTTGGGTGTATGTTGATAGCATGGAATGTGCCATTTTTGGGGTTGGTTACATTAGTAGATGGTTCTTTCAAGGAGGTGGTAGATGGCTCTTGCTTTGCTCTGATCGCAGTTTATGGGCCTCGCTAGGATACATTGAGGTCTAAGCTCCGAGAGGAACTAGGCTAGGTTGTAACGTTTGCAGATGATAGAATGTCGTTGGTGGAGGTGGTTTTAGTGGCATCCTTTCCGTTGATGATAGACTAGATGATAGGAGGAAGAGATCTGTGGAGGCTTTTGCATATTTGCTTACTAAATTGGAGTTATGTGATATATCGATATCCATGGCCAGAGTTACTTAGAGGAATGTAAATAGGGTAGATCAAAGTTTAATTGTTTCCTTTGTTCAACTAGGCTACGTAAGTGCTTCCGGTGGTCTACGTATTTTAATTCTGACAAGTCATGGTTGTTTGGACTAGGTTTTAGAGAATTAGTGTTTGCTAAGTGGGAGGAAATAGCATTTGGGTGATAGGCTGTGAGAACTCTAGCAAAAAGATTATGGCATTTGAAGTTTAAGTGAATAATGTACAATAAGGACGTTTGTTGAAGGCGTTGTTCTGAATGCCCACGACATGCCTGCAAAATGGTATTTTTCTGACGTGTGGTGATATTAGAACACTTGTATTGTCGAAATGCAAGAGTATCGGCAGTGTTTCATCAAATATGGATAATAACTTCAGGGAAATGTGTGGCATTAGTTGCAACTTTTAAAACATTGCCATATTTTTAGGTTAATATAGGTGTCTCAACAATCAGTCTGTCCCCATTACTGTTTTTGTAACTGATTTAAATTTCTATAGCATGCATTTACATGTCGTCGAAATGACTATTTTTGAGGCTACACCATATCGACATCAATATAACGTCGGAACATAGAAACTTCATTGCTACTACTGTTCTGCAACTTCTCACTCTTAATTCTGCAACTTTTCTATTGCTACTACTGTTGCTCGTGTTACTGTTCCTCCCTTTCATGTCGCTACTTCTCTCCTCCGAGCCTCTTAAGGTTTGATTCTACACTTATCCATAATTATAGAGTAGATCTATATACTAGACTCTAGATCTACTATTGTTACGGACATATAGGTCTAATTACAATTTAGCATTTACGAATCATTTATTTAATTCCTAAAAATAAAAAACCTAAGTTTTGGTTTGCATTGGATAAATATGTTTAAGCTATGATTTCCTTGAAATTCTAATTATTTTGACAATTTCTGGCATTTTTGTTGGCACATGTCGGCATGCCTTCGTCGTGCGCTTGACCTACCTTTGAAATGGACTATTTTTGGGGCATCAAAATTAGTGGGAGGTAATGCTAAGCTTAAATTCTTGTTTAGGTCCTACATCTCTTTAAATAGGGAGAGGTAAAGGGTAAATTGTAATACAACCTGACAACGGACAAAAGGTGTACAACACACCCTTACAAATAAATGTTAAAATATAATGTCTATACTCCCCATTAAGATCGAGCATATATATCTATCGTATTTAGCTTGGAATAGGAATAATGAAAACTGGGCTTTGGAAGTAACTTGGTAAAAATGTTCGCCGTCTAATCCTCTTTGGAAATTGGGGTTGTATAAAGAAGGGCTTTCTGAATAAGATCTCTAGTGTAGTGGTAGCTCACCTCAGCATGTTTGGTCCTCTTATGGAACATCAGGTTGTTGGCAATATATGTAGCAGCCACATTATCACATCTCATCTCCGTAGGACTAGTAACTTGTATATGTAAATAACCCAGAAGTAACGTCACCCACATAAGTTCAGTAGTTGTCTGTGGCATAGCTCTATATTCTTACTGTGCACTCAACCTGGAAATTACAGCTTGCTTCTTGCTTTCCCCGGTAGCCAAATTGCCAGGCACTTGTGCAAAATCCTTTGATAGATTTGCTATTCGCCAAACAACCTCCATAATTTGTGTCTGCATATGCCACCACTGATATGGAAAAGCCCCGAGAAAATAGAAGGCCACGGCCTCGGGTCCTCCTTATGTACCTCAAGACCTTCATGGCTGCATCCCAGCTGCAAAAGTAATATTTGGCCTGGTGATAATGAGGTAGAGTAACTTCCCCACTAGTTGCCTATACTGAGTACTATCCACATGAGATGTCTCAACATCATAAAGGTGAGCCTTTGTGTCCATAGGTATATTGGCTGGCTTTTCGTGAAGCATGCTGATAGAAAGCCGTTTTCGCGCATTTCAAAGTCGTCGGAAATCGTAGTATAGTCGTGCAAAAACGTTTGTCAAAAATTGATTTCTAAAGATAACGAGACTTGAGTCTCGGTCGTTCGTCTCTGTGAGGCGTTGCTTTTAGTTTTGAAATCGATCTTACTCTGCTTTGTTTAGAATCGCATACCAGTTCGTGATTATTACGTATTTAGGTATGATATGCTTAGTTGCAAGAATATTAGGAATCGAAAACAGGCAACTTGTATCACACAAAAAGAATGACAATTATTAAGCTCATGGTGATTTCAAACATATAGAGACAAATATATATATATATATATATATATATATATATATATATATATAAGCATTTTTCATTAATTCAGCGGGAGAGTCGTTTGCAACATAAAACGTACAGGGAAGCTTGTACATAAATGCTTGAAAATTAAATCTAGCTACCAGAAAATGATCGCATACAAGAATCGATGGGGGGATTTCGCATGCATCATTGGGGGAGAAGTAAGACTACACTAATAAGCAGTAAATGAAAGCATTAAATATACGAAGAGCTAGACTACTAATCTAGCAGAAGGAAGGGCATTCGGAGGTGGTCTCCGATGGCCTTTGAGTGGTTGAGAGGAGGGGCGGCCAATGGAACTTAGGTCGGCCCTTGGAGAGAGGTTGGGGAGCTGATCCAGCTTCCTGGCGTAGAGATGGTGGCCTGCATGGTGGTGCTAAACTCGTGGAGGTGGACTGAAGATGGAAGTGGCTAACCTAAGTGGAATGGATGCCAAGGAAGTGAGTGGGTGCAAATGGCTACCCAAGGGATCTTTTTATAGACCTATGGGAAGTTGTCTAGAGAATTATGGAATTCTCTAGAGAGGCCTATGGTGGGAGCTCATGGGAGAGTGAGGGAGAGAGGGTGGATGGTTGTTTTTAGATCCACCAAATGTGGGTTTAAAAATTGAATGGCTCTTGGTTATTTTTAGCAACCAAGGAAACCAGACATGGTAGAGAGTTCTAGAGTACTTTAGGTTAGATATTTTCGTGTGGATGGTGTGTGTGGGTCGAAACTTTGGTGGCTAGGTTGATTAGGTTGGGTTCTTGTGGGTTTAGGTCAAGGTAGGTCTCAAATTAGGGTTATAAACCCTAATTCTCAAAGGTAAAGTGCAATTAAACTTAATACAAGTTTAATTGGGTGTGTGGAAACTTAATTAAGTGTAAAACAACTCAATTAAGTCAGGTCTAGGTCAATTGGACTCTCATTGAGTCCAATTAGACAGTGTGTGCTGAGATCAGGACTCAATTGGGTTCAATGAGTCCAATTGAATAGGCTGATGGAATTGACTAAGATCCAAGTCAAATAGGTTTGGTGAGGACCTAATTAGGTCCTTAGGGAGGTCTAGAGGTGATGTATTAGGGTTATGGCACCTTAATTTATGTTCTTATGGGGTTGGAATTGGGTTTAGGGACCTAGAGGTCCAAAATAAAGGCTTAAATATCAAAACAGGAAGTGGAGAGCAGTATCAGACGTCTAATAATAGAATCAGACGTCTTATACTAAAAAATCAGAAGTCCAGACTTGTTGTCTGGACGTCCAATCAGAGTCAGGAGGGTTTCAGGTTCTGTTTTGGGTATTTTGTAGAAATTACACGTCTGACAAAGTGTCTGGACGTCCAATAACGTTGCAGAAGTGGGTTTGAAGTGTGCGAGAGTTGGCTAAGTGTCCTGGATGTCTTAAAACTTATCTGGACGTCCAGAGAAGGGTTGAAACTGGGGTTTTAGGGCTTCCTAGGGTGTTGTGACCTAATCTAGGGGTGGCTAAGGCTTGGGGAACTCTCTAGGCTATCCTATGGCTAGGATGGACCTATGCTTTTCACATTTTTCTGCTTTATTCCTACTTAATAGAATAACAAACTTTTAGCCCCCTTACGTTATTATTCCTACATCTAAACTAGGTCTTCCGCTCCAGCTATACTACAACTCCTGTTATTCCTGATCCAGCTTCAGATTTAGCTCCTGATTAGTTTATTCCCTGCAATCGACATAATGCACTTAATCAGCACATTATAACATTATTTTATGCATAGCTAAAGGAAAGTAGTAAAGATGCAGATAATACGTATGTATGTATGAATAATCTTAATTTATGCTAAGTCGTAGCCTAATTTAGGTCAATTAAGTGCTATGATTGTTGCGCAGTCAGATGCTATTCTCCTATAAAATAACCCGTGCATATTCTCTTTGTTATAGAACTACTATGCCCTGCTTGCTCCGGTCAACTTTTATCCTTAGAAAGTATCGTACTGGACCTAAGTCTTTCATCACTAATTGACTGGCGAATCTCTCCTTGATTTGCTTAATGGCATCTACATCATCTCTTGTGATAATCAAGTCATCAACATATATAGGGAGCACTACCACACTTTTCCTCATTTTCCTGGAAAATTGGGAATGATTTGCGGATGATCTTTGAAAGCCATCAGACTCCACCGCCTGAGATAGTTTCTAGAACATGCATGTGGACTATGCTTTAGCCCATAAATAGCCTTTCTCAACCTGCGTACACAGTACCCTTGCACCCCATAGCCAGGAGGTTGTTACATATAGACCTCCTCCTGTAAGTCACCGTAAAGAAATGTATTCTTTATGTCAAGTTGATGAAGTGCCCAATCATATCGTCCTGCAATGTAAACGAGTATCCGCATTTTCTGAAGTTGAGAGCAAGTGCCCATATACATCCAACAAGACTGACTCTTGGCGGAAGTGGTGTAATGTCTTGCGTGGCCTTGCTCTATTGTGCTGCCGTCTCTACCCCTTTGGCCTGATGCCACTTTGGATGAAGCAATGCTTCTTGGTAGAACGTCAGCACGATGATGGTACTTAGGGCTCTAGTAAACCCCGAAAAACTTTTACCAAGATCTGCAGTGTGGAGATGTCCTATCCTGCCACACCATACTTGGCACAAGACCGGTGAGCCTTCCCAATGGCAATCGGAAGGTCACTATCCGCCTGTACATCGTTCGTAGTCTCAACTACCCCTCCATCGCTGGACACCAAAGTGTTAGTGTCTAATGGTCATGTGTTGACCTGGGGAGAGGTTGTATCCGTGGGACGAGGGGACATCTGGAAGGTGATATGTGACTTTTGATGAGTATCAACTGGATCTTGAAACTGATTCCTCTTAGTAGGAGTAGGAGGAGGATCCGTAGGTATAGCACTAATTGGGATAGGTGGAATGTGCATAGGTGCCTCTCCAGTCATAAGAAACAAGTCGGAAATGGTAGTGGAAAAATATGGCACGGACTCTTGAAATGTCACATCTGTAGGAACATAATGGTTGGAATTAAGAGGTTCAAAGCATATGTACCCCTTTTGGGTTTTACAATAACCCAAGAAAACACACTTCACAGCTCGTGGTGTTAGTTTATCTCGTTCGGGAGTCAAATCATTGAAAAATGCAATGCACCTGAAATCACGAGGAATAATAGAAAACATAGGGAAACTAGGATACAGATGTTGCCATGAAATTTGCTCATGAATGGCAGAGTTTGGCATCGTATTAATTAGAGAGCAAGCTGTAAGAACATCCCCCCTGATTTAAAGCAGGTACAGTATGGTGAATAAGAAGGGTGTGTGCAACGTCCAATAGGTGTTTATGCTTCCTCTTAGAAACTCTATTCAGCTGAGGTATGAGCACAAGTAGTTTCATGAAAATACCATTAGCATGGAAAAACTACAACAAGAGAAAGGTGCGAAAGTCAAGGGCATTATTGGAACGAAACGTCTTAATTGTGGTAGAAAATTAGGTGTTTATTTCCACAAAAAATTCTCAATGATTTATTTTTCATCAAGAACAACCAATAGAGGAGAAATCATCAATAAGAATGAGAAAATAACGATGCTTAAGATGGTCAGGAACTCGACTTGTACTCCACATGTTTGTAAGGATCAAATCAAACAAAGCGGGATGGTTTTTGGCCAGCATGATGCGTTGACTAGAAGTAGGAAAACTAGCATGGTGGTGTTTGGCCAGCTGGGATGCGTTGCAGGTAATGGTGGTAATGGCAGGTAAGTGTGGCAGCACACGTCTAAGTCTCTCACAGGAAGGTGACCAAGGCAAAGATGCCACTGCATGGGAGACCCAGTGGCCAAAGTAGTCTCCCATCCTGACCTGAGAGTAGTACTGGGCAAAGTCTTCCCATCCTGACGGAGATGAAATAGCTCCTGATAAATCTATTATGCTTTGGAGGAATTCTTCTCGTGTGAATATGTCTCACACAAGGAATTCCACATCTTCTAGGTCGTAGGGTAGTACATGATTTTATCTCTTATCCTGGGTATCACAGAGTTCATCAACCAGGCACATACTATCCCATTATCACGATCCCAAGTAGTGTTGACTCCTGTCTTCTCAGTGGGCTCAAGCTGACTCAATATGTTCTCCTTGCCATGACCCTCGACGATTATCAAGAATATCTGGGGCCACTGTGGATAGTTGCTCTCGTCAAATTTCGTTATTGTACAGAAATAAGGACTCACATCCCCCAGTGTCCGTGGAAATGTTCGGAGGGGTCTCAGAGGGCCTGAATTTAGTAGGACTTGATGAAGCCATCTTGTAATCCTCTGTTGCCCACTAGATCAAAGCGGAGTCAACGTTAATGCAGAATAGATATTAAATCACCAGATCTTGACCTAAAGTTGAGTTTTTAGATCATGAACGAACTCAAGAACAGCAAAACAACCCTTCTCATGGGGAATCTAGTGAGAGTAGGTCGTCTGTCCCTATTAAGACCCCTCAAGCGGATCAAATAGAGGGAGGAGAGTCAGCAAAGGTGACCCCTACTTGTTAGAGACTTGCAAGAGGTGTCACCACCCCTCTTAATGGTGTCGCTGCTCCCTCAGAACCCTCTGGTGGCTGTTGTGGCGGTGCTCAGGTGGAGCACTGGCGTCGCTGTAGGCCCAGGAGGGTCGCCACCCCCTGTTGTGCCCTCTTGTGGCTGCTACAATGGTGCTTAGGCAGAGCATTGGTGCTAAAGCTGCCCCTAAACGGTTGCGTGGCCCCCTTCCTTAGAAGTTACGGTGACTGCAGTGGCGAGGGTCGGCGATGCCCCCTAACGAGGACCAACAGCCAATGGAGAGCTTTGTTGCCTGAAGGATCAAGGAGGTTGGGCGAAGGTGGTGGCAGTGGTAGATCGTCAGCGGTGTCTCCTGTCGGTAGTGGCCGAGGTCAGTGTTTAGGTGGTGGGTGTAAGAGGCTTATTTCAGTGGGCTATCACGGCACTAGTTTTGTTCCGCTGCTCTGATACCAAGTTGGAAGAAATGAAAGGTTCAAATTGTTATTCGGCTCTTGCCTCTCTTTATATAGATAGAGATACTGGGCAAATTGTAATACAACCCGATAATAGACAAACCGTGTACAACACACCCTTACAAATAAATGTAAAAATATGATAACCCCTGCAAAATCTTTAAAATTTGACATCGAAATACGATCGTGTAAATGGTGTGCCCTCGGTGTGCTTCCAAAATATGCACTTAGAAATTTATTAAAACTGTGTCGAATTTGACATTGAAAACCTTGGAAGCAACTAGAAATGAGGCCCTTCAAGTTGTTTCGGCTTTATATGGTGTTGAGGACTTTGGGGTGCTTTTAGGGGGAAGGAACGAAGGTAGAAAGTGGATGCATGCTAAAAGAAGGGATGGACTGGCGGCAACAATCTAGGAAACTTTGGCTTACAGATGATGATTCTAACACATGTTTCTTCCCCTTGGCAACAGTCTCAAGGAGTTTAAACTACATGAATTCTGTATAGGTTGGGGCGAAGTATTAATGGGAATGGAAAGGGTGATCGAGCCCTTGAAAAGCAACTTCCATAAATTAATGAGATGAGGACTAAGGGCTTGGGAATGGTTTAATGCTATTGTTACATCTGTTCATGTAGATGAGACCTCAAACCTAGCTAAGGAGATTATCGAGGACAAGGTGGTTAACAGTTATTGATGGTTTTAAAGGCAAAGCGGTTACATGGTCCAAAAGGTCTCTAGGTTGTTTTCTTAGGGAATTTCGGGACATCTTAAAGTTAGATTTCTTGGCAATGGTTAGGGGTTTACGACGTAGAGTGCTGACTTTGTGAAAATCAATTGATATGGTATGTTCCTTTTACCTAAGAAGCCCAGTGCAAAAGCAATAGGAGATTATCCACCAACTGCCTTATCTGTATCTCATTGGGGCCAAGGTTCTTGTTAACAAATTAAGGGTTCCATAACAATCTACTTTCATACGTGCTACATCCCTCTAGGAGTCTTTTATTATGGCTAAGGTTTTAAATATCGATATCGATATCGTATTAACAAGTCAAAAGTGGGATATATCGGGGAAATATCGTTGATATCGGTTAATTTTACAGATATTGCTCAGAAAGGCATAAAATATCACAAAATTTAGAGGTTAACATGTTTATGTATAATATAGCATCAAATGATGCCTAAAAAACCTGTATATGTGTTATATCAGGGATATATCATCGATATCGATGATTTTTGTACGTGTGTGTGTTCGTTCCTACCATTTCGACTTTCAAACGCAGCGCCAGTGCCATCCTGCCATTTTCACTTCTTCAAACCTCCCGCCAAACCATTTTCAAACCTTCCCGCCGAGCGCTACCGCCATCAATAACCAACCCACTGATATCTCGGGGATATCACTCGATATATTGGCGACATCTTCCCATATCGGCGATATATCGACGATATCCACGAAAAAAATACTTTCGGGGGTATCGATACCATCCAACCCTGTCGATATCGATTGTCGATATATCGCGATATTTCAAAGCTAGATTATGGCTGTGGAATGGGTGGTAGGCTGGTTGCAAGATTGAAAAATAGGAGTTTATTTTTGATGGTGAGCTTTGCAAAGCATATGACTCAATCTCTTGGTCTTATCTTTGGTAGGCTATTAGATGGAAAAAGGTTCCTAGACTATGGATTATGTGGATGAAATAGTGTGTAACTGTCACCACTTATATCCATTACCTCTTTTTTAGCTGGTGGTTAGGTTCAGCTACGTAGAGGAGTACGAGAAGATTACCCTTTAGCCTTCCCAATGCTAGCATTTTGTTTTTGGTTTCTCTGCTATGGGTCTGGCTCCCTAGTGACACCTATCCTGTTGTACTCAGATGACACTTTATTCTTTATTGAAGGTGGAAAGTGGGAGTAGGATCATCTATGAGATTTTGTTTGCATATTGGAGCCATGTCAACTCTTGGCGTTAACCATGGCAACGCTAGTCAATCCACTAACGTATCACTTGAACGAGGGTGGCACAATCTCTTAGAAACCACTTCTCTTTTACCGACAATGAGAGGTTACAAATAACGTTGGGAATTCCAACACAAAGAATCCCAACAATGAAATGAATGAAGTAAAATAAATACAAAAATTAATCCTATGGAACTGCAAGGAATTGAAATATGCAAATCGAGTTTTTTTTCAGATACGCAGTGCGATATGCTTTTAAAGAGTGTAGGAGAATGAACACAAAAGCACGAGAAGGAATTAGAGTGGAAGCACTTTTTCTCTTGATATGTTTTTCAAGGTGTGTTTTAAAATGAGGGGTGTGGAGCCCTATTTATGGGTGAAAAGGGAGCATTTTTGGAATGTAGAGAAATGTCTTTCAACCCAAATTGGTTGATCAAATATTTAATTGGTCAATCAATTGTGGGAAAATTTGATTTGACCGTTAGGCTAATTTGCTCGATCAATATTCGTATTTTGATGGATCAATTGATTTGATCGATCAATTCTAATATTTTGGTCGATTAATATTATCTGGATGTTTATTTTATGACTTCAAAAGGTTTATCTTTAGTCCTGAGATTCATTACAGTAATTCTTTACTCAAGAAATATAAAAGAATTATAACTAAAGATAATCTTCACTTTGTTCCACGCAAAGGATAATTGACTTTATTTATTTGAGCGTGATCTTGAAAGAATAGTTCGCAATAAAATGTAATTTTGTTTCATCAGAACTGAGGTCTTAACATTCTCCCCCTTTTTGGTGATAAGAAAATTACAATTATGCATGCGAGAATAATAAATAATTACCTTAGAATTACTCTCCCTATTATCATGGGTATTTTACTCTCCCTTTTTGTCATCAACAAAAAGGTATATCTCATGTGACTTGTTATTTACTTAAACAAGTAAAATTCTAAGAATGAAATTTACATTTTTTTCTTCCATTTTCAAGTAATATTCTGTTAAGCATGATGTCATATTTGTCATATGAAAATTATGGAATTTATGATAATCTAACACAATGACTATATCAAAATAAAATGAAATTTTGAGTTAGGGTTACATAGTCCAACATAGATAAATATGCTATCTAAATGCAGTTAAGAAAATGATCTTGATTCTCCACCTGAAACAATGATCCTTTATCAAGTTTTGATGTTCTTTATTGTTCTCCCCCTATCAAGTTGCTTTCGCAATTTAACTAATTCAATAGTAGTTGTAAAGATTTAATTTTGGAAATCATGCATGCTAAGGTATAAGAAGTTATGCCTAATAGTAGTAGCCAGGTCGAGGGGGTCTCCTCCAAAAATCTGGCATCCATTGACATTGTTGGTTTCACGATGTTTCATAACCAAATTGATGATTATTAGCTTGTTAAAGGTTGCCTCTCCAATTGTGATTTCCATGTCTATATTTCCCATATCCTGCAACACAATTTTTTATAAATTTTTTTGGTACCCATATTCTTTTGGGTTTGTAGTTGTTAATTCCTTTCGAGTTAGATGGTACATTAACTCTCTTCTCTTGACCTTTTGATATAAAAATGCGTGCCTAAACTTCTTTTAATTCTTCTTTTTAATATCCTCATATTTTTCTGCATATGTTATAGTAAGATATTTGAGGTCATTAAGTGTGTCTTTAAAGTGAATATATTGTTTTTATTTAAAGAAGGAAGGTGATAAAGAAGATTGATGCTATCATAAAGTTTCTTCTAGAAAAGGGGCAAATTATGATGGTATCTAGGTTAAGTGGGTGGTCTGCTATGGTTTTTTTTGGCGAGGCAATTTGTTGGTCTTACCCCTTCGTGCTTTTAACGATGCCCTCTTAACTGAGTGGGTGGTCAATCTGGTGCAGAATGATAAGGCATTATTGCACAGATTGGTGTGGGATTCCTATTGCTCCATCCTAAATTGTGGGGAAGGAGGTCTATGCTTTGTGAGTGTAGAAGACTTTTCAACGTCATAGGGCGTATTTCACGTCTTCTTGATTTAGTCCTGGGAAAGGGAAAGGTTGTTAAGTTTTGGGAACATGAGTAGATAACTTCTGGCTGCTTGGCCACTACTCTACTCGAAGTTTATGCCTTGGCACCTATAAATCCTAACATGAGGTGGAGGTCTGGGTTGACCTTTGGATAGGAATTCTAGTTCTTGGACTCTACATCTTGTTGGCCACCTCTTTGAAGCAAGGATTCAAGAGTTGATGGTGGTGGTTTAGAGCTTCTGGTCGAGTGAAGGGGTGTTGGACTCTTTGTTGTGAAGAGTAGGAAATTGGTGAATTAATTGGGTGTGCAATGTATTTTGAGGAGGTCTCGATGATAATGATGTTTTCTTGGGTTCGAACTACTCGTTGGGAGAGGATTATCTTTCCAAGGGCATGGCCATCTCGATGTGTGGGGATACTCCAATGTTGACCACGTTGGGGTTCATGAAGATTGGACATCTACTAGAGGTTACTTTATATGTGGGTGGAAATCTGGTCACTTAGTGGAGTAAGAAATAGAATGTTTTATCTAGATCTGGTGGAGAATCAGAGTACAAGGCTATGACACATACTACTTGGGAACTTCTTTAAGTTTAGTCCATTTCACATGATTTAGGTGCACCGGTTTTAGGACCTTTTCCTATGTTTTGTGATAATAAAGTCGCAATGATTATTGCTAATAATTTGGCTTCTTATGACAATGGACCTATGTTTTGTCAAAGATGAGATGATTGCTGGAAAGATATTTGCTCCATACATCTCCACTAAGGTCCAAGTAGCTGACATCTTCACCAAGCCTCTCTTTTGGAAGCGTCTTGAGTGCCTGCGTTCCAAGTTGAGCATTGCTGACATTTATGTTCCACCTTGAGGGGTGGTGTCGAGAGTTATTTATGTTTTGTGCGTTCTTTTATTATTTTCTTGTTGTTTTAGGGTGTGTGCTGTAATTGTCCCATGGTGCCTTTCTATATAAAGGCGCCAAAGGTTAACCTGGCAATACAATTTGCTCAATTGTTTAGGCATATACACTTCACTTCCTTGGGGGATAATTTATCTCTGGTGGGACCGTTGATATGGGCAAATGAAACACATCCAATGACCTTAGGGGGCACACTAAATGACTCTTTATCAGGATGAAATATGGGGCTTCCTCATCAATGGCTGTGGATGGCATGTGGTTTATAAGAAAGTATGCAGGAAGGTTTGCATCACCCCAATGTGACACTGGGACACTATTCTAAGTTAGCAAAGTGCTGGTGACATCAAGAATGTGCAACTCATAAGGTGAATAACACCTTGGGCTTGGAACGTCGCTTGAAAAGGGCTATATTTATAGAAGAGATGCCCTAGGGAAAAATGCAAGTTGCCCCTTATACTTCTAAAAATAAGTGTAAGATGGAAATGACAACAATAATACTAATGAGAAAATAATGAGGGTATCAACACATATCCTTTGGAAGATGTATTCTTCTAAAGTTATCCTGTGGAAGGGCTTGTTTTGGCTTCCTCATCAGTCATTTTGGCTTCTTCGTGCATGCACATACACCCAAACATGCCTTTCAAAAAGAAGGTGTTTTTTCCATGGAATTCCTGTGTGCGTCGTCCAAATTTACATACTCTGCATTTTTTGTATTATTTATCTGGTTATGTTGTTGGAATTGTGTGACACAACCAGAAGAGCCTCTTTGCAGGAACAGCACTCTAATATCTTCGAAAGTTTTGAAAATTGCCGCCTTGTGTAGCTTGATTTCTATTTTATGTGCTTTTTTCTTCTTCATCAAAATTATGAACTTATTGAGGTTTATTTTCTATGCATATTGCAGTAATCTTTAAAAATAATATTTATTTGTTGATCATCCAACCCTGACATTATTAGATTCTCAGTTAGTGCAGAACTTTAAGCCTTGTGAACCATGGATTCAGTCTTTTGGAGCTGCACAGGTGGATAATATGAAAAATCCCTCAGAGTATTCTAATGAGGATCTGGAGAAGGAGCTTTTCCAGCGATTTTTGGACAATAGGTTCCAACCAAAGTAAGCATAACCATGCAGACTGTTGCGGATATTAAGACGTTTTGTTTTCTTGTTGGTTGAGACCATTCCTTTCTTTCATTGTTGATCTTGAAAGCTGTTGCGAGAACAAATGATCTTTCTTATTCTATTAACGCCTAGGTACACACCCTCAAGCAATAAAATAATTATAACAAAAGTCCCAATCATATTACTCAACACTCCCCCTTAAGTTGGAGAGTGCTTTAGTCAACTTGTTTACAATTTGATCGTTAGTCTTCTTAGTTGCAATGGCCTCTTTAATAAAGTGGCGGTCCACTTCAATTTGTTTAGTTCGCTCATGGAATGCATGATTATTTGCAATGGATGTGGCTGCCTTATTGTTGCAGGACATAGGGATAGGTCTTGGAATATAGTCACCAGAATCTTACATAATAGATCAAATCCACAATTGCTCCTAGGTGGTGTTTGGCATGGCCGTATATTCTAATTCAACACTAAATTCGGAAACAATTGCTTGCTTCTTGCTCCCCCAAGTGACAAGATTACGTCCCACATAAGTGCAGTACCCAATTGTAGATCTCTTATTTTCATGTGTCTGGCATAGTTGACATATCTATATACATCGGCATGACCATTGTTCTAAAGGTGAAGCCCATTCCTAGAAGCACACTTCAAGTTTCTCAGCCCTGGTAGACTCCATCCTAGCGAACCTTCTTAGGTGCCTACATAAACTAACTCGGCCTTCCCACATCAATAATGATGTCAGGCCTACTAACTATTAGGTCTAACAGCTTTTCAACCATGGCACGATATCTAGTCACAACCTACAGTAGACTTTTTGCATCTACAAGAGGGATCCATGGGCACACACGCTGGTTTGCACCCAAGCATACCAGCTTCCTTCAACATATCTAGCACATATTTGCGATGGGATGGTATAAGACCTTTTATTATCTGTACCACAATGCTAAGAAAATAATTAAGAGAACTCAATCCTTAGTCACAGATTGTGAATGTAGTAAAACTTTATTGTCCTTTATACCTTTTCTGTCATTGCTAATCATAGAATGTTATCCACATAAACAATCAAGATCGCTGAACCCATTTCCTTGTGCATTGTGAACACCGAGTCATTTGCGGAAGACCTAGCAAAGCCATGCTCCGGTAAGACTTTGCTAAATCTTTTAAATAATGCCCTCGGACTCTATTTGAGGTCATAAATAGCATTCTTCAGCCTGCAAACTTTTTGACACTCCCCTTGACCGATGAATGCTGGAGGTTGCTGCATGTAAATCTTCTCCTCCAAGTCTCCATATCGAAACGCATCTTTGATGTCCACTTAATGCACAGTCCAACCCTTGTTGACAGCAACAAAAAGCAATATTCGAACAGAATTATGTCGCGCCACTAGAGATGTCTCAAGGTAATCGATACCAGAGGTATGTGTAAAACCTTTGGCAACAAGGCGGGCTTTGTAGTGCTCCACACCACCTTCACCCCAGAACTGTAGCCCTTGCGGTAGGTCTACTAGTTCCCATGTTTCGTGAGACTCTAGGGTGGCCATTTCTTCTTTCATGGCAAGTGTCGAAAATGGATCCTTGAAGGATGTCTATGATCTTGTGGTACATAGTGACTGTCAACTACTAAAGAATAGACGTCATCCTACTACAGGCAAATGATTAAGTGACATAAACTAAGAAATAGGGTATTTAGCACAAGATCGTTGGGCCTTCTGTTGGGCTAATGAGAAGGCCCAGGTCTGTGCTATCAGTGGTGGAGGCTACTTGGTCCTCAGAAAAGTCACCGACAGTTGGAGAGGACTAAATAGGAATATTAGATAAGGGCTTACATACCTATGGAGTATCCACAGTCTTGTGGTGGAAATATCTAAGGTATCTATAACATCTGGATGTCTAGGAAAGATATTAGGATCAGGAAGGTCTACCTTGGGTACAGGAGGCCTAGAGGGCTCCAGTGGGTCAAAAGGCATAGGAATAGGCACCTCTTAGGGAATAGTGCAAGTCTCCCTCTTTTTGGGGTAATAGGAAATCTCCTGAAAAAAGTGACGCTCGCAAAAACGTAAAAACATCGTGCTGTAAGGTCATAATATCAATATCCTTTCTATGTCCTGGAATAACCCAAAAATACATGCTTGATAGATCGAGGGGAAATTGTCTACCTTGAATAGATGATCAAAACACACAACCAAACACAACAGGAGCGAGAGAAAGCAATTCTCTGTCTAGAAACAACATAGAGCATGGTGTTTTACCACCCAAAATTGAAGAGGACACTCGGTTCATCAAGAAAGTAGTAGCCATGACTGCATCGGTTGAAAAAGATGAGGGGACATCTATCTGGAGCATAATAGTACGAGCCACATCCAAAAAGTGACGAAGTTTACGTTCAGCCACACCATTCTATTGGGTTGTATGAACACAAAAGGTCTAATGAATGATCCCAACCAATAGAAAAAATTGAGTAAGCCTAGCATTGACAAATTCAAGACCATTATCACTCCTGAAAACTTCTAGAACAGTGAAAAATGAGCTTTTATTTCTCTTTCATTATAAAAATTTTGAAGAAGAATA
Source organism: Thalassia testudinum (assembly GCA_037157565.1). Classification (NCBI taxonomy): domain Eukaryota; kingdom Viridiplantae; phylum Streptophyta; class Magnoliopsida; order Alismatales; family Hydrocharitaceae; genus Thalassia; species Thalassia testudinum. Next base: position 61,659,092 of record JAZHRO010000022.1, on the reverse strand, counting down.
GGAACTTTGGACTTCTCTTTCATTATAAAAGTCCCGAACATCTTGATACAATCATCAAGCAGTTTGTGTCGGGGAGAGGAATTTTAGATGGCTTTGTGATCGCCTTGGAGGCTTTGGCTGCTTGGAGGAGGGAGAAGAAAAGGGGCTTTCTGTGGAAGATCGATTTTAGTAAAGCCTATGATTCGGTGCAGTGGGGTTTCCTCTAGGCATTGCTAGTGAAGAGGGGTTTCCCGCATGTTTGAATTGGCTGGATGAAGAGATGCGTGACTACGTCCTCCTCGGTTTTGTTGAATGGGAATCTCGTGGGAGGCTATGTGCGGCCCAAGAGGGGGGTTAGACATGGCTGCCCTCTTGCTCCGTTGCTTTTCGTGCGGGCGGTTGATGCCCTTGCAGGAGTGGCGCACAGGTTTGGTGTTAGGGGGTTGGTTAGAGGTTTTGCGGTTGGGTTTGGGAGAGAGGTCCCGGTGCTTCATTATGTAGATGATACATTGTTTCTGATAGAGGGGGCTGGGCTGGAGTCGAGAAGGATGAGGATACTGCTTGAATTGGATTTCGCTGCTAGAAAGAATTGAAAAGAGATTGTCGGGGTGGTCCAAACTGCTGTCGACGGGGGGGAGGTTGACTTTGGTGAAGGCAGTACTGTTGGTAATGCCAGCATACTTCTCGTCAGTTTTCAAGATCTCACAGTGGATAGAAAAGAAGATCTCAGTGCTGATGAGAGATTTTTTTTGGTCAAATGTTGGATCTGCAGGGTCGGGGAGGAGGTTGGTAGCATGAGAAGAGGTCTGTAGATCACTTCAGGATGGGGGGTTGGGTGTTAGAGATGTGGGAAAGGTCAATCTGAGCTTCCTTATGAAGTGGATTGCGAGGTTGGTGGGGTAGGAGCGAGGTTTTGTTTGTTACATCATGAGCCAATGATATGGTTTGTCTTAGTTTTGGGGACCATTCATGACCCCGCCTGTGGGTGTATCCCATTTTCCCCGGGGCTTGGCAGCAGTGGTACCGAATGTGCGGTCTTTCTTTTACTTGGTCCTTGGGAAGGTGATGCCTTCCGCTTCTGGCTTGATGATTGGCAAGGGGTTGGGGATTGGTGACGGATATCATTGTTTACTTGGGAGGACTATGGATCAGAATATTACAGTTAGTGGTTGTTGGGATGGAGCGTGGTGCCCATCTTTTTGGACAGGGCTCTCCGATCAGAGGCTGGCAGAGTTCCAACAGTTGTTGAAAGATTTGAAAGGATGGACTCCAGGCGTGGGAGAAGATAGACATATTTGGGATAGTGGTGACTTTTCTGTTGTGAAGGTGTTATGTCGGCTTGGTCTTACATCACATTACACAGTTCTTGATCTTGCTAGAGATTGCAGACTTATTTTGTTGGTGGGTTGCCCCCTCAAAGTCAAGATCTTCGCCTGACTGTTGTGAAGGGGAAGGTGGAGGGCAAGGTGGGCCCAAACGGACGATGTGTGGTGTGTCTTCTGTGGTGAGGCGGATAAGGACGTGGAGCACCTTTTCTTCCAGTGCCCATTTAAAGAAGAGATTTGGGGGAGAACGAGCATTGTTTGGATAGGCGGTGGTGACATGCCCAGTTTCTGGTCATCTTTCTGTGGAGGCAATGTCCATGTGGGTGCGAGCTCGTTTTGGTCCATGAAGTCGAGAGCCAAAGTGTTGGCTGTGTTATGGGGTGTGTGGCTGCGGGGAAATCGTGTCGTGTTTAGGGGTGATAGACCATATGTGGGCAATTTTGTCGCATCCATTTCTTCCCTGGTATCTCTGTGGGGGTCCTCTTTGTAAGCCGGATGATCTTGTACTGATGCTTTCTTGGAATGGATTTGGGTAGTTATCTCTCGAATAGCCGTCCTCTTATTTTTCAAAAAAAAAGCCATCATCAAGCAGCAAGGGAAATTATCAAAGACCTCTAATATTGTGGAGCCTACATGGGTCCCATATATGATCATGAATGAACTCAAAAACAGACTCCGTACGCATTTTTTTAGAAGGAAGGGACAATTGGTAGTTCTTGCCAAGTTGGCAAGCTTTGCAACGAAAAGACTTGGAGAAAGATAAATATGGAAATTGACAACGTAGCACGGATGGACTTGGATGACCGAGACAAAGGTGCCACTAAAGTGCAGCGGTGGCAAAAATAGCAGTGGCAGATGAAGGCGGTGGGATGTGGAGGTTGTATAGGATGTTCTGCTGAAGTCCACCAATCTTCCTCATTGCCTGGAGGTCTTGCAAAAATAAGTATTGGTCATGAAAAATAGCTTGACGCCGAAGATCTCTGGTAATCTAACTAATAGGCATCAAATTAAGTGCAAATTTTGGAGCAAGCATAACGTTGGATAGGGGAAGTGTTGGAGATACGAAAATTTTCTCAAACCCTCTAACTGGGGACAAAGCCCCATTTGCTACCTTCTAGAATGGGGTAGCAAGATCTCAAAGAGAAGAAAATAAGCCTGCATCACCAGTAATATGGGAAGAAGCACTTGAATTTGCAATCCAGGTTGGTGCGTGGGACCTGACAGACATGATAGAGGTACCTATAGACCTTTGAATTGATGCCCTAGTTGAGGTGGAAGCCTGGGACACAATAAGTGTCTCATATTCTGCCTTTGAGATGGTAATCAACCATCAACCTCATATGCTTGTGTAGTGTCCTCTATAGAAACCTGGTGAGCACATGGATTCATTACCTGAGGATAGTCATGCTTCACCTAGCAAGGATCAACAGTATGGTCGTTCTCCTGACAGTACTCATAGAAAAGGGTACTCCGACCCCGACCACGAGCACCACCATGGCCGCAACCACCTTGTCCTTTGGTAGTCATTGCGGCGAAATCTAAGATAGGTACAGGGTCAGAGCTCTCCACTATTGGCAAACAACCGTGGATCTATGTGTGTAGATAATCATGAACTAGTCCTTAATCCCCTTGTATTTAGCGCCAAGACTTGATAGTAATTGAATGAATCTGATCGCTTGTCGCTACTTGGCTGATAGCTGCATCAGTGGATATGGGGTGATGTATGTCCTGTTCATCCTAAAAATTCTTCATTATGGCATAATATTTGGATAGGGGCATGGAACCCTTCTATGTGTGTGTATCCTCTGCAACTCGATAAAGATGAGTGGTGTTGCTTTTGTGGTAGGGTATCTCATGTAACACCTCCCACATCTTCATAGCTAAAGCACATGCCATGACCTACTTTGCAAGCGTCTGGGGCATGCTATTGAGGAGGCATGTGGCTACCCATTCATTTTTTGCCTCCCATTTGCAAACTTCACAACGAACTTATCGTATGGGTTAGAATATATTTCTTCCTGTGTGATTTGACAAATCGGGAAAATGTAGACTAGTGTAAAAAGTTTGATGGTCTAACTTAATGGAAGTTGCCTGCATATGTAGAGGTGCTCGTGGTAGATAGTTTTCCCATCGAGTTGCTAAGGGAATCTTTTTGGTCTCCCATGTCAAATCGGTTTGTGACTAGTCCCCAAGCACTTTTACTTCATACTCCTTGCACCTAAGGATGAAAATGGATCCGATATTTAGTTACTGTATTTGATTCTAGTCGGATTTGATAGTTTGAATTCGGATAATTTTTGGATTCGGATCTAATTTAGTGAAACTCCCAAATTTTTGAATTTGGATTTGGATTTTATGGGAAGAAATCGGATTTGGATATTGAATTATATACATTTGGATCTTAGATTTGGATTTAGGTTTGGTTTTGGATTCGGATTTAGATTCTAATTCAGCATCACCTTCCACTTCAACGTGTACCAATTGTAGCTATATATAAATTTTCTAGAAGGAAGTTAACCCATCACTTAATTCGCGGATATTATGGTTTCATAATATGTTCTCTTTCTTGGAATTTCTAGTTAACATCATCCCTAGCAGAAATGCTAGGTTGAAATGTCCATTCTTCTATTTGAAAGCCTTATTTGCCTTTTAATTTAGAGGCATGCAAAGGATAGAGTTACAAGTACTCCCTTAACAAAACATAACACGAAGAATAAAAGGCGTACACACGGTATAACTCAACACTCCCTCAAGCTGGAGCGTACATATCGAACATGCTCAACTTGGTGCGTAGCTCAAGATGTTTCTTGGAGAGCGCTTTACTAAAGACATCTACAACCTGATCCTTAGTAGTGATCTGGAGTTTTCGCTTGTCAGAATGACTGTCATGAAAATGAATCGTCGAAGTAAAATTTCGTAATGGAAAAATCCCAGATTAAAAATATTTATGAGTGAAACTAATCGCGGTGGATTAGGTCATATCCACATGGAGGAACGACTGCAATAAATTCATGGGTGTATAGCAATCATGTTTGCAGAAACATTTGCTAAATCAATTCAATGGATATGCTGCTTGTGAATTCCGATTTATGGGGAAGTCAAGGGTTGTTTATGTAAATTTCATGTCAGAAATCAAGCTTCCAAAATATGTGAATAGTGCATGTGCAATGGCATATCTCGTAATTTTTAATTGCGTGCTTATTAAAGCGCAAATTTGAATCCAAATGTCGTACGCATTGAGGTGAATCGCAAGAGTTGAGCAAATACGCAGAAGAACAAGTGTAGGGATAGAATTTCACCTCAAAAAAATGTTCAAAAATTAAAAATCAAAGAGAGCGGGTTGCGTGGAGCTCAGAGGAGGTCGACGTTGTTGAGAGCTTCATGTTAGAGGTCGTGTCGAGGAGAACGGTGGCCGGTGGCGGCCGACCGATGGGAGGGTTGGTCGGCAACGTGGAGCCTCGTTGGCGGTCGTGCAGTCTGTCGTTGGTTGATCTGAGGGCGTGTGTGTGCTTTTGAGGGTTCGGTGAGTTCAACAGTGTCGACTGAGCGGAGGATGGTGGTCGAACGAGGTGGCCACGTGTGGAGGACCGACGGTGGTGTTTAGGTTCTTTCTGTCGGTAATGGTGAAGACAAAGAAGTGGCTGGGCGCGATGAGGCAAGATGCACGGGTACTGCTGCGGGTGGTAGTGCTGCTTGCGAGGGGCACGCACAGTTAGAGCGCTGATGGCGATGAGGGGAAGGTGGCACTAGGGTATGGGAGTGGCCACGTGAGGGCGTGGTCGTGCATGGGCTGCTGCCGGTGTGCAGAGGTGGTGTGCGTGGTTGTTGCGGCTGGGGTGATGGCGCGAGGTCTGTGACGCGCAAAGGAGTGGGTTGTTTTGTTACGTGGTCTGAAGGAAGAACACGATGCGAAGGGTGCAGGGTCTCCAGAGGTTCGGGAATGTTCGCGAACGACCTAAATGAATGGAATGATGCATAATGGTGATGTTGGAGATGTGGTCATGAATCATTATCACGGTCGAAGAAGACGGCGGAGCACGGTGGTGAACTCGCTGTAAGGAAAGCGACGTTGCAGTATGGAGGTGGAGCGCGGTGATGGGAGCGTCATGTGCGAGACACGGTGGTGATCGTAAATGCAATAACGGACATGCTCTAGTGGATGGCACACGACGTTGCTGTTCTTGGAAGGATGGCCCTCCTCGTGAGGAGGGAGGTGATGCTGGAGAGGGAGTTTCCTCCCCCTTGAGAGGGAGATGGTCCTTGTCCCTGCCATCTTGCTGTTATATAAAGAATAAGGAAGAGAATTAGTGCGATTATCGGGGATAGAGAGAGAATAAGAGATTAACGTGATTTCATGTCACCAAAAAATGGCTTGAGCGAGGTTTGAGGGAAAATAAGGAAGGGAATGCTCTTGATTTGTTTAAGAGATAAAGGGATGTAAAAAATGATTCCCTTGCCATGTTTTTGCTAGGACAAAATGCGCACATTATGGTATCTGAAATTAAGATTTGATGTGATGTCCTTACGTTTAAAGTGAATAGTTAATGCTTTCACGTAAAGATTAATGTAATTAATGCATGAAATGATACATCTAGAGCTGACATCATTTTGCCAATATCATGTATGCTTTAGATTAAATTCTCATCCAAATAATAATGCACTTAAGCATTAAATTAGTCCATTAAAGTTGACCTATCAAATACTACCGTGCCTATGTTTTGCTAGTCTAGAGCAAAATCATTTGGATCAGACCAGGTCTATTTCCAGATTTATCGTCATGGTGACTTGTCGTGCCGTACCACTAGAGATTAGGTTGAAGTACCAACTATAGGCCTGAAGGTACTGTAGTACCAGCCAATGTACAGACCTGGCCAACCTTAGCCTTGAGTCTATCACGAGGGTTTCTAAGTTACGCAAAAATTGCCTAGAGGATCGTTGACCTTAGCGATTAAAGCACTCATGCGTGTGTGCAGCAAGCCTAGGTTCAGTTTGCGAGTGCATTTTTAGCAGGAGAGATAGATTCCCTTAAATTCCCTTAAATTCAATATTGGATTGGCCCTAAACACGATATGTATCGGATTCCTTGTCCCCATCATCAATCCCCACAGGGTCCCTAGTAATCGATGCTTCGAAATAGCACCACCTATGGCAACCCCCAGAATCCTGGCTTTCGACACTATTGGATAGTGCTGCCCCTGGCGTTCTGTAGCTAAATTTAGACCCTGACCATCGATATTGCGGGATAGTGCCGCTCATGGCAGCTGAATCAGCACAGGGTACTTTCGTGCCCTTAGTAGGATATTTTGATATCCTAGAAGACAGGTACCAAGAAGACGATATGTTATTACGCATGTTCGAGATGTGTATTTTCATTCTCCTCTTCGTGCTGGGAACTCGTCAAATCAAGTTGTGCCTTCGAGCTGCTCCAATATGTTATAATGCATGTTCGAGATGTGTATTTTCATTCCTCCTCGTCATGTCGGGAACTTGTTTAATCAACTTGTGTCTTCGAGCTGCTCCTAAGTTAAATTTTTGGAAAAACATTTTTGTAGCAGAACACTTTTTTTGCATTATTCTTCATTGTGCACATTGAACTAGTCCGGTGTGTGATTTTTGGGTGTCGAGGTAAGTCCCACAAACCAAACGGTAGGCAACGGGATGGAGTACTCTATATGCCTTAGACTTAATACATCAGCCTCACAACTCTCTCAACCTTTTAAGGAATAGTCCTGATCTTAACAAATACGTAAGTGTTTAAGCCTTAAAACTGGCCCAAGAGGCTTAAAGTCGGTATCCCTCACTTTTCTCCTCTCTAGCACTTCAGGACTATTGTTGGAGGTCTTGCAAAATACACATGAATAGTGACCTTCGTGGGTATGTGGTGATGAGGCATAGGCTCCTCAGGTAGATATGTGTGGAATAAGGTATGTGTGACGACGGATACCTTAAGGCTGAGGGGCTGACATGGCGGGGAGGGTTCCATAGGAATGTTGGCAGGGTTGCATCCTAGCATCCTTATCTCTTTTAGCACGTCACGAACATACTTTTTCTGTGATAATACTAGACCACCATCATCGTGTTGTACTTTAATACCCTGAAAGTAGTTTATCATGCGTAAATCTTTAGTAACAAACTGAGAATGTAATAACCTCTTGGTAGCCTCTATTCCCTTTTCATCGCTTCCCGTGAGTAGTCTATCATCTATATACACAATAATGGTAACAGATCTAGAGGCTCTCTGCATTGTAAAAACAGAGTGATCTATAGTGTATCTAGTAATGCCAAACTCTTGTATAGCTTTACTAAACCTTTTAAACTAGGTCTTGGGGCTCTGTTTAAGGTCATAAATTACCTTCTTCAACTTGCATACTTTTTGACACTCCGCCTCAACCACGAAACTAGGCGGCTGGTGCATGTAGACTTGTTCTAAATCACCATAGAGGAAAGCATTTTTAATATCAAGCTGTCAAACCGACCATCCACCATGGACTACCACAGAGAGAAGTATCGTTACTGAATTGAGTTTGGCTACCGGAGAAAAGGTCTCAAAATAGTCAACTCTAAAGATTTGTGTGTAACCTCTGCTAACTAAGCGTGGTTTGTATCTTTCTATTATACCATCTGGGTGGCATTTCAGGGTGAACACCCTCCTACAGCCTACAATTGTAGCTCCTGTGGGTAGGTCAACAAGTTCGCAGGTACCCTTAGACTGAAGAGCAACCATCTCCTCCGTGGTCGAGGTCCAGGAAGAGTCTTAAGACGTCTCAGCATGATTTCTGGGAATATTTATGTTGTCAACTGCAAGAAATAGAAGCCTCCAGGCAATTGATTGAAACGGAATATTTAGCACAAGATCGTTGTGGCTTCCTCTATGCAATAGGAAAATCCACATCAGGTACCTCAGGTAGTGTAGAATGTGGGCCTCCATCTGAATCAGCAGTATCGGCAAAGGACTGAGCAGGAATAGTAGAAAGTGGTTTCTCTTCCTGTAGTGTAGTAGGTGTCCGCTGAAAATGTTGAGGGAAGGTATCTGTAGTAGGCACCTTAAGATGTCTAGGATAGGGAATATGAGGAACATTAGGTAGAGGTGGCTCAGAGGGACCTTGAGATGCAGTAGTAGGCATAGGTAATGGAACACCCTGCGAGAGATTGGGAGACTATCCTGTAGGAGAATAATATGGCATATCCTCAAAAAAGGTCACATCCTTACATAAAAGCGATATGAGAGAGGGTCAAAACATCTATACCGCTTTTGGGTTCGAGAACAACCACAAAAATGTACTTGACAGATCTAGGAGCAAGCTTATCCGCTTTAAATAAATGGCCAAAGCGCACACATCCAAACACCTTATGAGGTAAAGAAAATAGCTCCTCATTAGAAAATAAAACAGAGTAGAGAACTTTGCCACCAAAAACAGTAGATGATGCTCGATTAATCAAAAAAGCTACTTTAAGCACAACATCAGACTAGAAGGTCGCAAGAACAAGCATCTGGAACATAATAGTGCGGGCAATGTCAAGAAGATGTGTCAATTTACATTCAACCTCCCCATTATGTTGGGATGTTTGAACACAAGAAGTCTGCTGAAAGAAAAAATGGGCATGAAAAATTACTTTGTAATTTAATACCTTAGTTATCTGATTAATCAATATTAAATTTAAGGCGAATTTGGACGCATTCATGACAAAAGAAAGAGGTAAAGTAGTGGACAGAGAAATGTTACCCAAGTCTGTCACAGGGGATAAGGCACCATCAGCTAGTCTGGCATGTATTGGAGTAATCGATGGTCTAAGAGAAGTAAAAAGGATAACGTCTCTTGTTATGTGGGAAGATGCACCTAAGTCTACAAGGCAAGATGGCTTACGAACACATCTAGCACAAGCGGCAGTACCTGTCCTCTAAGTCACAGAAGCACCTGCAATTAAAGTGGTCTAAATAAAAATAGGTCTGTCATATTCCTCCTTGGAGATAGTGACCTGAGAATTGACTTGCTCTTCCTCATTATAATGCAGACTCTCATCTCCACCATAAGTGACCTGATTGGCCTGATGGCCCTGAGGAAACCCGTGCTTTATCCAACACCTGTTAACTGTGTGATTTGTCTTGTGACAATGGTCACAAAACAAACCACGTCCTCTGCTACGGCCTCTTGCTCTCACCCGACATCCTCTCCCCTTGCCTCGTGGGGTTCCCTTGCCACGGCTTGTAGCTACCATGGTCGAGGAATCAGCGATTGAGATAGGGTCAGAGATCTCAAATTTGGACATTCGAGCATAGATCTACACAGGTGTAGGGATTTCCTCAAGTGTCATAAACTGTTCTTTAACAGACTTGAACTCGGGACGAAGACCGGCATGCAATTGAACAGAACGAAAGGCCTCATGTTGCTTTGCAATAACCGTGACATCTGTGGAGATCGATTGATGAGTATCCTACTCATCACAGAGGTTTTTCATAGAGCCATAATATTCAGCAAGGGTACAGTTCCCTTCCTAAAGGAATGTAATATCTCGTTCACCCTATAGAGGCGGCTAATATTGCTCTTATGAGAATGAGTCTAATAAAGAACCTCCCACATTTTCTTTGTGGGCACATATGAGTTAACTTGCTTTGCGATAGGCTCCTTCATGTTGTTCAACATACAAGTCGCCGCCCAATCATTATCTGCCTCCTAGTCAACAGACTTAGCAACAGGTTGATCTTGCATCAAGGTATATTTCTTCTGGAGTGATGCCACAATCCGTAAAAAAATGTAGACTACAAGAGGAAGTTGGTGACAGCCAACTTGATAGAGGCTCCTTGCGTAAAGGAAGGTGCGCTCGAGGTAGATATGCTCCCCGTTGAGTCGCCAGAAGCATCCATTTTGCCTTCCATATCACTCAACTTGTGGGAAATCAAAGATCAAGAGATTTCAGTAAAAAATCAGACCATATATGGGTCCAAAAACTTAACCAATACGCAAATAGTGACCACTCGAGGCCCCTGTGGCACTGCACTACGTGCTCTATTGTTTGTACACGGCCACCAAGGGCTCAGGCGGCCCTAGCAGCGGTGCTACTACCGGTGGGGGCACCATTGGCCTTGTGCGGTGGAACCGCTATCGGTGGGGGGTGTCGTTGGCCTCTTGCAGGTGGGGGTTGGCCCTCCTGCCGATGAGATCGCTTTTGCTATTGGGGGAAAGTGTCGTCCAGTGTTGGAGAGGGGCCAGTGATCCCCTAGTGTTGGAGAGGGATTGGGGTAAAGGGTTTGGCAACTATGTTTTAAGGTGGGATATCCAAACATTAGTCTAGGACCGTCGCTTTGATACCATGTTTGGTTGAGGTGTCCATTCTTGTAATAGTACGCTAGGTGCCTTTATATAAAGAGGCAACAAACTTGTAGAGTTATAAGTATACCCATCACTAAACATAGCACCAAAACTTTTGGTTGAACTACCATAAATGAAAATTAGCATGGGTTTTTAAAATCTTTCTTTAATATTAATCATAAATATACGAAATTTAGAAATCGACTTATAGAATGTATTTTATTCTTTTTTATTCTTATGGATTTTTTATTCTTTCTTTATTTTATAGTAGTATTTTAATTTAATTACTCTTATATTGTTAACTAATGATTCCTTTTTTCTTAGGTTTATGAGAAAACTAATAGTTTATACATATTGATATTTGTACAGAATAACTACTGCTACAAGAAGTAGTAATCTTTACATAACGAAGCTATTTACTTTCATTCCACCCTTTATTGCATTATCGGTTTTCATTTACATACAAAGTATTGGTTGTCCTACAAATCTTCAAATATTGCTTTAATTTTTTTTTCGTTTATAGTTGTTTAGTAAATATTTTGTTAGATAGTTTGTCTAATAAATAATGGATTTGGATTCATATTCAAGTCTGATGAATACTAGATTTGTATTTGTCTTTGATCAATATCCAATTCTATTTCGATTAGTATCCAATCCGTATTTGAATTTGATTCATATCCGATTCAAATTTGTATCCGATTTTATTAGGATATGGTAATAAAAAATCCTGTCTGCCTTAATATCTGAATCTGAATTTGATTTTGGAAAATATGTGCGAATATGAGAATACCTATATTCGAATTGAATCCAACCCAATTTCATCCCTACATATGATGGAAGAATTCTATTAGGCATAGCAGCCTCCTTTTAGGGTATTGATGTGTCTTAAGAGGGGTTGCCTCTCACTTTGGTGCTCTTTTTCGTGGAGAATTGGATCATGGAGTCTGATAGACTCGCCCCTTCCTGCAGATAGAGACCGACAGCAGCTGGAGCCACTATAGCTACAGGTGATGCTGCTGGTGGCGTTGCTGGGTCTGCAGCGGCACCCCTTGGTGTCACCGCCCTTCTTGCGGCAGGCCTTAGGACACCTTAATGCGCTGCAGGTGGCGCTAGCAATGGTGCAGAGGAGAGCAGAGGCTGGAGATGAGATCAGTGGCATGGAGGAAGGGTTTAGGTGGAGGCTACGGAGGCTATGGTTTAGGTGGGATATTGAAGCCCCGACCTAGGGCCGTTGCTCCTCACTTGTTTCTTTGAGGAGAATAGAGTCATGTCGTGCTCGTAGGGGCGCTTCTCCTATGGTTTTCTCCATGCTCTTTGTTAAAAGGGTTTCCATGTAAATTGAAGTGTTCCTATTGTTTATGCTTTGATATTTTACTCATTTTTGCTTATTTATATTTTATAATTGTCTTAAGGTTTACCGTTGTTTTCCTTTTTATATTATTTGGTGGAAAGAAAGGTGAGAGGTCAGGGATGGTACAGAACACTGGCCCTTGGCCTCTACCTTGATACCCTATCAGAGAATGTAGTGGTTTACTCTATTAAGCAAACCTTAATCTCTCTTATAGACGGTTAGGTGGAAAAATTAGCTAAAGATCTGGAAATGTAAAATAAAGGGAAAAGAATTCCTAAAACAATGGCAAATTAAAGCAACAACGATTTGCAAGAAGCCGGCCAAGCAGTTAATGAAAGATGAAACACAGTTGAGATTTATTGCATGAATTAGTCTTCAGAGAATGCGGTCCTCAGGTGTGTATCAACACGGGTATGGAAGGATGTATAGCACTCTAGGATGCAACATAAACAGCTGGTGCCAAATGATCTATTAGAGGCCCTAGCTTGCCAGCAGTGCAATGACTCTGTTGTGCCATTGAGGGTGGCGTTGCCAGCTAGAGGAACCTGCAGACGATCATGTGGCCTGTAGTGACATAACAAGGAGCAGCACTGCTGGCTAAGGAGTCATACGAGAACCAGCAATTGACTTTTGGGTCACCAATCAGTCCATCTCTTGCTCTTGATGAAATCAGAACAAGCTAAGGAGGTATGAATGCCTAATACCTGTTAAAAGAAATGAATGAGGTACTTAATGCATTAACACCTTAATCTCATTGTTTGGAGAAAAAGTACAGTCACAACCTTACACTGCATGTAGACTAGGGAAAACACGGAAACATTAGAAATAAAAATCACAATGTTCTCAGCAGTACTAGGTATTCTCCATTTGTGAATGGAATCTCCTCTGGAAAAGAATTGCGACAACCAATCTGTGGTATGTATTTCCCGACCCTAACTTCCATGAGATGGCAATGCACTTTGTGGTGAGTGTCATTGTGCATGCAGTATGATGCATAAGGAACTCATCTCTGCATCACTTGAGTTTCTGGGGCACATTACATAGTGAACCCAATAAATGACGAATTTCTGGAGCACATTACTATGAACACATCTTTCCAAGTCTCTGGTAGTATTACCTGCTATCCTCATGTCTCCCTTCTCAAAGTGCCATTTTGTTAGTTTGAAGGGACATTATTTTCTCTTGTTTGTTTTGCACTTAACCTCACAGTTTTTATGTTGAATGGGCGTGCATAAGCCTATCTGGGAGATGGATATCTTTAAGTGAAAATTTAAATGACGTTAGTAGATTTTGAAGATTCACTGTAGTCTTTTTTTTTTTTGTAGGTACGCCATGGGTAAAGCGGCTGACTCTTGGCACTCTTACATGGATCGCTTGTTGACTTTGGATGAAGATTGCAAGGTGGAGAAGGAATGCCTGCAGAAGAAAATGCTCCAACTAGTTGATATATACTATGATGCTTTAGATGCACCTAAATCTGGAAAGCAGGTCAGACTCTTTACTCATTTTCATTAAGGAACTTTGTAAACGTAAATTGTAGCATGTTGAAAAGAGACCAATCACAAGTTCCTTAACGAAAGCAGTGTGCATTCCGGAAAGTGAACGCTCACAAGCAGCACAAGGCATTTTTAGCGAAGTTCACTGAACTAGAGGTCCATCCATCTTGGGGAGGTTCTGTAACCCTTTAAATGTAGCATGCATTTAAACAAATCTTATGAGTGCATACTTGTTTGCCCTTAATCATTCTTCAATGGGATCTTATAAGCGCAATCCCATTGGACACATACGATGGCAAAGTAGATGTGATATATACCTTTATACAATACATCTGCATATGTGGCATGGAGCCTTATATTGAGATTATTCAGGGAAAAAGACAGAATGAATTTGTCTTTATATACACCTTAGGGAGAATTACATGGGAGACCCCACATATAGGACCCATGACAAAAAAGGACCGTACATAATAAAAACCATAACTCTCAACACTTCCCCTTAAGCTAGCGCATTGATATCAGACATGCTCACCTCGAAACAAAGATACTGAAGTCATTGTCTAGGAAGAGCCTTGGTGAGGATGTTAGCCACTTGATCCTCAGTAAGAATATATGGGGTAGAGATCTGACTGAATCTCTAATAATGTAACACTCAATTTCAATATGCTTGTTCTTTCATGGAAAGTAAGATTGTTTGTTGATGGAAAATAAGAGTGCTTGTCTTGTTCCAAACCCTATTGACTCTTATATAGAGAGACCCATAGGGTAAATTACAAAGTGATCCTTACAAAATAACACGAAGAAATAAGAAATAAAAGACATCATAATACTCCCAATACTCCCCCTCAGGGTGGAGCATAGATATCGAGCATGCTTAGCTTGGAATATATGTACTCCAATCGCTTCCTGACTAAAGCCTTAGTGAAGATATTAGCAATTGAATCCTTGTTGGAGATCTTGCCGATCATCACTACACCTTGAACAAAGTGACAATCGACCTTTATGTGCTTTGTCCTCTCATGGAATGTTGAATTGTTAGCAAGGAAAGTGGCCACCTTATTAACATAGTACATAGGTATAGGACCAGAGATCTCTACACCAAAGTCACGAAGAATGGACTTAATCTAGTAGAGCTTACAAGTGATGTGGGCCATAACTCTGTACTTAGACTTTGCACTAGATCTGGAGACAATATTTTGTTTTTTGCTTCTCTTTGACTAAGTTGCTACCGACATAGGTGCAATATCCTGTCATGGATTGTCTGTCCTCATGGGCACCAGCATAATTAGCATTTGAGTATCACTGTAAGATATGGTAGCTTACCATCCATAGCTTTATACCAAGTAATGTCCTCTAAAATCAGGCTATCAGTGTCTGCAAAATGAATAGTAGGATCCAATGGTATACTAGTAGGTTTGTAGCCTAGCATCTCTTCCTCATGAAGCATATGTAGCACATGCTCCCTCTGTGATAGAGCCATTCCTCCACCAATGTGGTGTATCTTAATGCCCAAAAAGTAACTAATCGGGCCTAGATCCTTAGTTACAAACAACTGAAGATTATAATAAGCGGAAGCAAAACATTAAAGCAATAAACAATAAAATAACACTTTGGTGTTGCGTGGAAACCTCACTCACAAAGAGCATGGAGAAAACCACGGGAGAAGTGCCCTATGGGCGTGTTTTCTCTTTGTTCCTTCTCAAAGAATAACTGAGAGGTTACAAGCCTATTTATTGGCCACCACACACTCCAACAATCCACATTACTAGACATGGCACTAGACTCCACGCACTGCTCTCAACACAAATTGTGCGTGTAAGAAAGCCTTGGTCTTGTCTAGGCCTTTCTTGTCACTCCCTGTCAATAGAATACCATCAACATATACTATAAAAATAACAGAACATACCTGTATGTGCCTAGTAAACACAGAGTTGTCAGATGTAGACCATGTGAACCTAAAACTCTGAATAGTAGATTGAACTTGTCAAACCATGCCTTGGGGCTTTGTTTCATCCCAGATATCGCCTTGTGTAGCCAACAAACCTTGTGACCCCTCCCGCAAGCTAACAAACCAAGGAGGTTGCAACAGGTACACTGCATCAAGATCTTATAAGAATGCATTTTTGATATCAAGTTGGTGTATAAGCCACCATCGTTTTACTCCTATGGAGAATAGAATCCTAACATAATTCAGTTGTGCGACAGGTTAAAATGTCTCAAAATAATCCATGCCAAAGGTTTTAGTGTAGCCTTTAGCAACCAACCTCACCTTATATCATTGAATAGTGCCATCTAGGAGATATTTAGTAGCAAATAGCCATCTACACCCCATAACAGTGACACTAGGAGATAGATCCATTTGCTCCCAAGTGCCTTGAGATAGAAGAGTAGCCATCTCTTCATCGCCCGAGTCCAGGTAGGAACCTCAAAAGCCTTTGTATGATTGCATGGTACTCGGTGACTGTCAATTGCAAGAGAAAGTAATTAATAGACATATAATGTGATAAAGAATGGTGAGCACATGACCTTGGAGCCTTCCTCTATGCAATAGGATGGTCTAGGTCAGTGCCCTCAGAAGTACGAGGTACTTGATCTCAAGACGAATCAGCAAAATCTGCAGGAGTCTGAGCAGAATCATTAGGTACAGGAATTTGTGTTGAGGGTTCTTTGCGGTGGAAGGTCTTCGAATAATAAGAAAATGACTCAAGATCTTGTGGGCTTGTATTTAGTGGATGGGAAGGTTCAGTGGGTTCTGGAGGTGGTGCAAATGAGCTGATTGAGGCAAGAACTCCCTTGCTGAGGGTAAAAGGGAAGCTCCTCAAAAAAGGTAATATTAGCACCAACATAAAATATATGAGCCACTCGATCCCAACAGCAATATCTCTTTTGAGTTCGCGAGTACTCCAGAAAAATGTACTTCATAGACCGATTAGATAATTTATCTACCTTGAAAAGATGAACAAAACAAATACAACCAAACACCATGGGACTAAGAGGAAAAGCATCTCGACCTATAAACAAAACAGAATAAGGCATTTTACCTCCCAATATAGAAGAAGACTACCTATTTATTAGAAAAGTAGCAGTAGGAACCACATCAGTGCAAAAATGGGATGGCACGCACATCTGGAATATCATGGTCTGAACCGCATCTAACAAGTGCCATAACTTGCATTCAACTACCCGCTTTTTTTGGGAGGTCTGAATACAAGATAGGTAATGGGGAACCCCTACGTAGATGAAAAATTGAGTCTTAGAAAACTGAGTCTTTGGGTGTGTCTACTTTGTGCATACTTTTGGTCCTAAACGAGATAAACTTTCTCCTAAGGCAGTCGAGTGTATCTTTGTGAGCTATTATAAAACTAAAAGGGATATAGGTGCTATGATCTTGTAGGTAGACATCACTATGGTAGCATTGATGTCTCTTTTTTTGAGTCCATACCTTACTACTCTTCTATTTGGTCTTGTGTTGTTACTTGTACGTTTGACGATGAGGTTGTCATTCCCTTTATCGTACCTACTATGACACCTACTCGGAGTGCTCCACCTAATTGCAGGTTCCAACTGATATGTACTCATTATTGTAGGACTGCAACAGACCTTCCTCATGAACTAGAGCCATCATCCACTCTTAAGGAAATTCCTACACATGGTAGTACTAATACACCATATGCACCAGGTACTACTAATGTGCTCGATCTACCCATTACCTTGTGGAGGGAACCAGGTCATGTACTTTGCATTCTGTTGGGTTGTAAAGGGTACATGGCATTTACTGTTTTATTTATAATTGTGGGGTACTTATGTAATTTGCCGAATTCTCTTATCTATAAAAAGAGGGCTAGGGCTTCTTTGGAATATAAGATGTTCTTTTCATTCTCCACATGGTATTACAGCAGCGGTCCTAGGCCGGTGCCCCGATATCCCACCAAAAATCCCCTCTAATATGTTCTCCCTTAGATCACCATCC
This sequence comes from Thalassia testudinum, assembly GCA_037157565.1. Lineage (NCBI taxonomy): Eukaryota > Viridiplantae > Streptophyta > Magnoliopsida > Alismatales > Hydrocharitaceae > Thalassia > Thalassia testudinum. The sequence goes on along the minus strand of JAZHRO010000022.1, from coordinate 61,641,663 downwards.
TAAGGTGACCTGATGGAGAACTTTAGTGATAATGTTGTAGCGGAAGATCTATGCAAAAAGGATTGGATTTTGAAAAACCTGTCGTCATAGTATGATTTGCGAAGAAATTCGTTAACAGATAAATTTATACCGAGTCGAACACGGGGAGACGGACGTTTGATTCAAAACTACGTTTGTTTAATTGTCACGAAGTAAATTAGCTAATCGAATTGAATCTAAATTGGCTATCTACTTAAAGAATAAAGAATAGAAGACAGAGAGAGGATATTACAAATAAAGAGAAAATAGAGGTAGAATAAACTTGGATTTCATTACACAAGCTTATTTTTATTTCAATTACAACTACTTACTAAATCTACACTAGAAAGCGGGAAATCTATACTAGAAAGCAGTAAAAGAGAAGATAGTAAGAAGTTGTCCTCGACAACTGCTTGTAGGACAAGTCAGACGGGGCGACGTCTGGAAGATAGAGGACGGAGCTGGAAGGAGAACAAAGCAGGAAGAATCGGGGCGAGGCAGGACGTCGTCGTTGTTGCAGGATCTACTTCCCGAATGGAGTGAGGACAACCGCGAGATGCTCCATGAAGGGGAGAGAAGGTGGAAAATTTCTAATTTTAACTCTAATGGAGCATCTCGAGTTTTAGACATGCTCTTCGAGCTTTGGAGGGGGTGAGAGGAGGAAAGGGATGAGAATTTCGTATGGTAGTGGTCTCCTTTTATAGTTTCACGGATTGGGGGTAATTGGGTCATTACATTTTCAAAACATTAAATGAGGGGGTCTTTTGTGTCGGATTTAAGTGTCACTAAAGACCCCACGCACCCGCGCCTCCTCGCCTTCCGCATCGGCTCGTGTTCTCGCAAGATCAGTCATTCGATCTCAAGATTGGACGGCTTAAAATGCTCTTCGTTAGTGCCTCTTCGTTAGCTGAATGCACAACGCATGCTTCTTCTTAGCCGTCCGATCTCGCATCCAATAGGTCAGAATGCATTGCGTCCCCCCCTCACCCCCCCGACGTCTGATCGGGCGTTTGAATCTGCATAGGATCTCGCATGTGTGAACCGCGGACATCCGTTGCGCCACGTTGCCCACTCCTTGTCCGCACGATCTGCATCGAACGACTGAATTGTATGTGTCCCGCGTCTTCTGCTCAATTGTATGTGCCACGGATGTTGGATTGGATTGATTTTCACGTCGTTTGGCTGCGATCGTCGATCCGAATTCATCCGTGTGGTCGGATTTATCGTCTGAAGTGTGGAGTGACACCATCTTGGCCCTTGATTTCTGAGCTTGCTCGAACTATATCTTGTGCTATAGATGTTCGATCAGGGCGATCTTGGAGTTATTGAACTCCTGTCGTCGCCCTGATCGGATCTGTATGGTTGGATCCTCAGTCCGAGGCCCTGATTAAAAGTCGCCTTATCCATGGCCATAAAAAAAGAATTACGATACAATTTGTACAATTTTGACCTAAATCTATGATTATACATATTTTGCAATATTTACAATGCATGATGGTAATGTGGTACTAAGAACATTCATTAATAGTTATTTTTTGCTATTCAGATGTATGCACATCAGATACCATCATTGCGGATGGTATAAGAGCGAGTGGTAGATCTTGCTGCGGCGCTGGGAGCGATGGTGGTGCAAGAAGCCCTAAAACTGTCTATGGCAGCGCTAGGAGTGGAGCACGGGGCAGTAGCGTCGCCTGCTGTGGCCCGCAAGGGCTTAGCAGCATCAGTGTTGGAGTCAACGCTGCCTGTGTAGATGTGCATTGCTTCGGCAGCATCGGCTGCAGCGAGAGGATAGTTGTATGGGGTAGTAGTGTCGCTTGTGGTGGCCTCCCAAGCCATTGCGATGCCGACTGCGATGATGCGCATGAGAAGGTCAGCAACGGCGTGTGGAGTCTCGCATGGGGTAGTGGCGTCGCCTATTGCGTCCCGCAATTCGTAGTGACGGTGACATCAATGTAACGGGCAACATGGGAGTGGTTGACACTGTGCGAAGCGCTAGAAGTTGTCTTGTATGTCCTTTTGAGTGCATAATGAGTCTTCTCTCACACCTCTCATTAATGGCGATGAGCCTTTTCTCGCTAGTATTGAGAACTGATCTGAGGAGATCTGGTTCAGGTTTAACTGGGCTTCGATTTGCAGCCCACAAGATTGGAGTACAGATGCAGAGGACTAGAAGTGCTTGGGTGGTTGATTCTGATGCCTCTATTCACCTTACGGGAGATAGATCAGCTGAGAAATCTAATGTCTTTACATGAAATTCAGGATGTAGGGGTGGCCAATGGAGCAACTTCTCCTGTCACTTCCATTGGAAGTGTAGATGCGACATCCAAGATGGAGATAGAACAAGTATATTATGCTCTTGAGTTTCCCATGAATCTTTTATCAGTTAGTAAATTTTACAGAGATCTTGGGTGTTATGTTATCTTTGATGAGAGGCATTGTTACTTCCAAGATCAAGCTACGGGTGATATTATTGGTGGTGGAATAGAAAGTCAACTCTATTATTTGGACATGCCTACTTTGTTGGGGCAGTGCCTATTTCCTGTGATCCGTTACTCTGCCATAGGTGACTTTGGCATCCATCTTTGAAGAAGATGCATCGGATGTACCCACAGTTACTCGATTCCCTGATCCTGAAGTATGTGGATTGTTAGATAGGGAAGCACTACAGGGGTAGCTATCCACGGAGAGAGGCTGGTGTTAGCTTCAAGCCTTTTTCTCTAGTGCATTATGAGGTCTTGGGGCTTTCTAGAGTTGCTACTACTAGTGGACACCGATACTTTGCAGTTGTGATTGATGATTGTAGCGGACTGAGCTGGGTGTTCTTTATGATGGCTAGGAGTGAGATTTCTATTGTTATTCGACAGTTTCTATTGGAGATATAGACACATAATGGTACTACTGTCCAGATTTTTTGAGGTGACAATGCATTAGAATTCATGCGTAGTGATTTGTAGATGGAATTTCGTTCCAGGGGGTTCATTCGCTAGGCATCTTGTGCACACACTTCCTAGTAGAATGGAGTTACAGAGCACAAGCTACCCCACTTGCTTGACATTGCTAGGACCTTGATTTCTCATATGAAGGTCCTTAAGCAATTTTGGAGAGATGCCATATTATCTGCAGTCTATCTGATTAACAGGTTGCCATCCTCAGTGCTTCATGGTTAGATTCCATATTAGATTATATATCCTGAGTGTGACATGATTTTTTCACTGCCTTTGTGAGTTTTTGGATGTGTTTGCTTTGTTTGGAATTATGGTATACTGGATAAATTTGCTCCTCGGGCTAGAATCCAGAAGGGCTACAGGTGTTATGATCCTGTTCGAAGGCAATGTATTGTTGCTGCTGATGTAACCTTCTTTGGGAAGGTGCCCTACTTCTAAGAGGAAAGTTCATCTATAGAGGCGGTTATACAAAATACACAAGTATATCAGAGGAGATCTCAGCCAGATGATATCACCGATGAGGCACCAGATCAATCCATTACTCCACCAGGTGGGGGTGAGTCAGATAGTGAGAAGATTGTTCTGAAGAGATCTGACACTGCACTTCATCCTATTTCTTGTTACACTATTGTATCTCATCTTCAGAGGACAGGCACTTTGCTTCAGCCATTACCACAACGGTTGTTCCGAGAGATTTTGTTCAGGCCCTTCATGATTCAACATGGAAAGCTGCTATGGATGAGGGTATGCATGCTTTTCATAGTAGGAAGGCTTGGGATCCTGTTCCATGTCCTGAGGGTGCAACTGTGGTTGGCTGCAAATGGGTGTACACCATCAAATACAAGTCTGACGGGACAATGGGGCAATATAAGGCACGACTTATTGCCAAGGAATTCACCCAGACTTATGGGGTGGATTACCTGGAGACGTTCTCGCCAGTTGCTCTTATCACCTCCATCAGGATCATCTTGTCAGTTGCCGTGGTGAGATGTCGTCTACATCAGTTAGATATAAAGAATGCCTTCTTGTATAGTAATCTATCGGAGGAAGGCTACATGAGACAGCCACTAGGGTATGACAATCAAGGGAGTTGGTTTGCCGCTTACGGAAGCCATCTATGGCCTTAATTGGAGTCCTCGAGCCTAGTTTGAGAGGTTCAACTTAAAGATCAAAATGATTGGGTTCTGGAGATCTATTACTTACCATTCCATATTTGTTAGGAGGATTGAGCGTGGTGGAGCATGGAGAGTTGTCATCTTAGCGGTCTATGTTGATGACATGATCCTGACAGGTGATAATGTGGATGAGATATAGCAACGACAAAAGCCTTCCTCCACATTACGTTTGTCATGAAGGACTTGGGTGATCTTCGTTACTTTCTGGGGATAGAGGCTGTTCGTTATGAGGGTGGTCTGTCATTATCACATAGGTGGTATACCTTGCATATACTAGAGGAGGTTGGACTGCTTGGGTCCAAGCCGTTTGAGATACCAGTCAAAGCACCAGCCAGCCATACCACGGATAAGTCAGGTCCCTGGTTTGAGGGTGTTACTAGATATCAGAGTATTGTTGGTCGGTTGTTGTACCTGACCATTACTCATCTAAATATCGACTTTACGGTCAATTATGCTAGCCAGTTTATTCAGAGTCCCAGATACAGCCATTGGCATGATATATGTCTCTTTTTGAGATATTAAAGGGTAACCCAGGCGAGGTTTGTATTATAGGGCTTGTAGCATCCTTGATCTTGTGGCTTACTCTGATGCAAATTATGCAGGATCAATAGATGACAAGCGATCTAGGTTGGGCTTTGCTGTTTATTTGGGTGGAAATCCAGTTTCTTGTCAGAGCAAGAAATAGAGTGTTGTTGCATGTTCCAGTGCAAAGGTAGAATAGAGATTTATGGCATAGGCTGCGTGCCAGATTATGTGGATTGTTGGTTGATAACCCGGTTCCACTTTATTGCGATAACAAGTCAGCAATGTATGTTACCTCTAATGCCATCTTTAACAGGAGGACGAATCATATTGAGGTAAACTGCCATTTTATACGAGTTGTTCTGGAGGGCTAGATAAGTACCCCCTACATGTCTTTTGAGTTACAGATTGTTGATATTTTTACTAAGCCCTTGAAGTGAAAATGCCATGACTTCCTAAGCAACAGGTTGGGTCTTATTGACATTGATGTCCCAACTTGAGGCGGAGTGTTGACTTTTAAGGGGTACATGACGTTTATTGTTTTATTTATAATTTAGGGATACTTATGTAATTCGCCTTCTTCTCTTATCTATAAAAAGAGGGTTAGGGCTTCTTTGGAATACAAGATGTTCTTTTCGTTCTCTACACATTCGATTTTCAAGTTTATGGTAGGTTTGTTTCCCCAGTATAGGCAATTTATCACAATGCTCTCAAATGTACAATTTCCCACCGCTCATCGGCTAGTTCTTTTAGATCCAAAATGGCTTCAGGCCATAGAGGATGAGATGTTTAGCCTAACCTCTCATGGGACCCGGACTCTCATTGATCCTTTATCAGATGTTGTAGTGGTAGGCTGTAATTGGGTGTCCCCTCTTGAGTATCGGCTTTATGGTTTAATGGAGAGGTACAATACCTAGTTGGTGGCAAAAGGCTTTATACAGACGTATGGAGTGGATTAGCTTGATACATTCTCACCTATTACACATCTCCCTATTATTCATTCTTATCTTTGTCGTTGTACATCTGGAGCAACCTCTTCATTAGCTAGATGTTAAGAATGCTTTCCTCTGTGGTGATCTCCAAGGGGAGGTATACATGCAGTAACCTCTGGACTTTGAGGCTTAGGTGGAGTGTTCTACCAAGGTGTGGAAACTGCATAAGGCGATTTATGGGCTCAAGTAGAGTCCACGTGTATGGTTCCATAATTGTCAAAAGTTATTAACTTTGCTCAAGAATGTCCTCCATCGATCACTCATTATTTATAAAGAAGACAAGAAAGGGGCAAGTGATGATGCTTGTATATGTGGATGATAAAATATTAACTAGAGATGATATTTGTGGGGTTGAGGACAAGAAGGAGCTCTTTGGCTAAGCACTTTGTTGCAAAGGACTTAGGCCCACTCTGTTATTTCCTTTGGATTGAAGTGGCCCAAATTACACAAGGTGTTATCCTATCTCGAAGAAAGTCTGTCACAAACCTTCTACAGGAGACTAGTATGCTCGAAACAAAACCATTGTACATCTATATGGAGATGAGTCAAAACAAGTTGGTGCCAGGCAGTTCAAGTGCCTTGGTAGGAAGCGTCTATGTATCATTGTTACAAGGCCAGACATTGTACTTGCTATAAACACAGTTAGTTTATGGACAAGCCTAAAAAGGGGCACTGGAATGCTGATACGATGATTCTTACGTACTTGAAATCTGCTCTAGGAAAGGTGTTGTTCACATGAGGAAAATCTTTGGATGTTATGGCCTACATGGATGCTAATTATTTCGGATGCCGGAAAGATAAGAAGTCTACTGCTGGGTTCTATACCTTTGGTGAGGGCGAACTGGTTACATGGCGAAGTAAGACGGAACAGTAATAACCAGATCAAGCACGGAATCTGAATATAGTGCAATGGCATAAGCATCTACTGAGCTTTTGTAGGGCTAATTCGTCCTCAAGGATTTACACATTTTGATATAGTCCTATGAAGATGAGATGTGATAATAGAGCAGCCCTTTACTACTAACAATATGCTTTTGAGTGAATAAAGCATGCGAAAGTGAATTATCATTGTACTCAAGATTTGACTCAAAAGGGTCTCATCTACACCTTGCATGTGTCATTAGGAGATCAAACAGCTTACATATTTACCAAGGCACTTCCACGAGCCCCTTCAGGGAATATTATTCCAAGTTGAACATGATGGATATCTATTCTCCAACTTGAGGGAGAGTGTTGACAAATGTATGCACTATTCTCTTGCATTAGGATGTCCTTTATGTTATTTATCTTTTTCTTGTTCACAGATTTTCCCTAGCCTCTGTCTTTAAATAAAGGCCTAGGTTTTCCCTTGGAGAATAACAAAATCATTTCTTCTCAACCAAAATCAATGGAATGACTCGGAATGCAATACTTCGCATGGTGGAGAGAACACTTTGGGCTTTGGGACGTAACTACCTCATGATATGTCAAGTAACCATGATGACCCAAACAATCTTGTGATGCCTAGATTCTGCACATTGAGTGATCGTGCAAACCTGAGTCATACCCATGTCTATGACGCCTCCACCGACTTGGAAGCTCTAATTCCGTGCTGCCCAACAAGGCTCAAACAGGAAAATCAGGCTTTTGTCTACCCTTCCCAAGTTGTCATAATGCCTTTTGCTCTTGGTCTGCAGCTAATATGATCTCTTTCTCAGTTGGAAATTGTTTATGAGACATTACGTGTAAGTTTTTAATTCAGTGGAACATTGACACCCAAAAGTTTGTTGAAGTTTGGAGCATCACATTTGGGCCTTGTTGCAATTAAATGATGGAGAAACCTTGGGTATGTAAAGTTATGGCGCACCACAATTGCAAACTATTTTAAGCTTTCCTGTGATTGCACATGTGAATTGATTGCACTGTATAAATTACTTAAGATCATGGAAACGAAGAGTGGCAAGAAATGGGAGAAGTGATCAATGCAATGGGTGGGAGATGTTAGAATTGGTGCATTGCAGAAAAATACAACTTGCTGAAGGTGAAATGCTGGCGGCCAATCTGGTCCAATGGATCATTTATGAGTGCGTGTTCTAACCACTATATGTAGTGGGATTAGAAATATGAAGTACATGGTAAAAGCCTCCTACATTAAGCAATATGGAGATGATCGCAAAACACCATCGTACACCTTGTAGTTTATGTTGTGGAAATGCTTTCAGCGGGAGAATAAAACTTCCTAGCTTAATCATGGGAGCCCTACACCTCTTTATAAGAGGAGAGGTGTGGGAAAATAGCGACATGGTCCATAAGTAAAAGGCACATAAAAGAAACTTAAGTGTGTAGGCGAAGAATCGTCCCAAAAAAATTGAGTTTGGAAAACCCATCATTCTAGCGTAGCTTGTGAGAAAATCCGTAAAAAAATAAATTTACCGAAACTCAAGGATTTCCGGATCGGGCACAGTGAGGCGGACGTTTGAGCAAAAACCACGTTTGATTTATTGTCACGATGCAGATTAACTAGTTGAATTAAATCTACGCTATCTACTTAAAGAATAATGAATAGAACAGAAAGAAAAGAATGATACAAAAAAAGAAAAATTGAGATAGAATAAACATGAATTTCATAACCACCAAGTGATGTTGATTACAACTAATCACTATACTAGAAAGCGGGAAATCTACCCTAGAAAGCGATAAAAGAGGTGGAGAGAAGTTATCGTCCTCAACGGCTACTTGGAGGACGAGGCGCGTTGACGGATCATCCGAAAGAATGTGGTGAGATAAGGGACGAGGGAGAATGAAGACGGACGACGAAGGTTGGGGCACGGTGATGTCGCAGCGGGATCCGCTTCCCGAACGGTGGTGAGAAGGCAACTGTGGGCACTCCACGAACGGGGATGAGGTAGAAAAATTCTAATTTTAACTCTAATGGAGCATCCCGAGTTTGGGATAAGCTTTTAGAGTTTTGGAGGGGGTGAGAGAAGAGAGGAAGGGATGAGAATTTCGAGTGGTAGTGGTCGCCTTTTATAGTTGTAGGGATTAAGTGCAAATATGTCATTTTATGTTTAAAACATTAATGCATAGGTCTTTAGTGACGAATTTATTTATCCCTAAAGCCCAGACGTGGCTAGAGGTTGCGCATGCCTTCGCCTCCTTACCTTCCTCGCTTCAATGCATTATCCACGTCCTCCTTAAAACGCATCGCGCCCGCTGCTTTTCAACACGCTCAACGTCTGTGCGTGCGATTGCACGTCCACTTGCATGTACGCGCTCCTTCCATTCTCGTGCGGCCATGTCGCTTGCATCAGAGCTGTTTGTGCTTCATCCAACGGCCAAAATTGACCGTACACATGCTGTGCTTGATTTGGCTGCGAGGCGCGCCTCGAACGCATTTCGTGCGTTGCACGTGAAAGCGCGCTACTAGCGCACCAAGTCCAGCTCTTTGACGTGGTTGGGAATTAGGAGTCAAGCGATTACGGCTGTTGGATCTCGATCCAATGGTCAAGATCAAATGCTCCTTTGGCTTCAAGAGGTGATGCGCAGCTGGGGATGCGACGTGGTGCTTCCTCATTCGTTAGATCTTGATCCAACGGTTGAGATTTGATGACCGGTTGAGGAGAGTCAGCTGGCTTCCTTGTGCCCTTAGGGGCGGCTGAGATGGCACCATGTGGCACCATCTTTGTCGTCCATCTACTTTGATTTGTAGATGGTGCCACGGATGTCGGATTGAATCGATTTTCACGTTGTTGGGCTGCGATCGCTGATCCAAATCCATCCGTGTGGTCATAGTTGTCATCTGAAGTACAGATTTACGCCACCTGGTCCCTTAAAATCTGATCTTTCTTGAACTACATTTGATGCTATGGAAGTCCGATCAGGGCGACCTTGGAGTCGTTGAACTCCGATCGTCACCCTGATCAGATCTGTATGGTTGGATCTTCCATTCGAGGCCCCGATATGATATTACGCTATTTCCTGATCACAAATGGGGAAAATTAACCTAAACTTCATGAATATCAATCATGCTCAGCTTGGAACAGCACACCTCAAAGGCAGATCTTGCTTGGGGCTTTGTGAAGACTTCTGCAACCTGCTCCTCAGAGGTGACACTTGTGGTATGTACCATCCCACGCTGATTGAGATCCCGAGTATAGTGGGAGTTAATCTTTACGTGCTTTGCCTTCTCATTGAACAAATGGTTATTGGCAATGTAGGTTGCTTCTTTATTGTCGCACCGCTTCTCCATATAGCTATCCAGATGAACATGAAGATCTGACAGAATTTACTTGAACCGGACCATCTCAGCAGCTGTTTGGGCCATGGCCTTGGACTCTGGCCTTGCACTGGATCTAGATACAACTTATTTCTTGCTCCTCCATGTAACAAGATTGCCCTCAACAGAAGCGCAAAACCCTGTTGTAGATTTTCTGTCCCTATCTCAGCCAGCATAATCAGCCTCAGAGTTTGTTGTAATCCCTATGGGCATTCCCTTACGGAACAATAATCCTTGTCTAGGTGGTTTCCTCACATACTTAAGCACCTACATTGCAGCCTCCCAGTGTTGCCTAGTTGGCTTATTCGTAAACTGGCTAAGCCTACCGACAGACAGACAAGTATGCACGAGTGATGGTGAGGTAAAGGAGCTTACCTATTAGTTGCATGTAAGCTCTACTGTCATGCGCCTCAGATTTCTCATCATGTAAGTGGACGTTAGGATCCATGGGAATATTTGCAGCCTTAGCTGCTAACATGGCCGTTTCCCGTAGAAAATCAAGTGCATACTTGCTCTGCGAGAGCACCACTCCATCCTTGCCACATGCAACTTCAACGTCCAAGAAATACCTCAACTGTCCCAGATTCTTCGTGACAAACTTCTCTGATAGGTGCCTCTTGATTTTGTCTATGCCTATCTCTGTCATCCCTAGTGATGATAAGATCATCAGCATATACCAAGAGTGCAACAGTCCCCTTGTCAGTCTTTCTTGAGCGTCTCGGACCAATCTGATGGAGCACCTCTGATAACATCTGGTATCAGGCCATGGGTCTCTACTTCAATCCATCGATTGCCTTTGTTTACCTTCATATAAATCTCCTCCTGAAGATCACCGTCGAGAAAAGCGTTCTTCACATCAAGCTGGTATAGCGGTTAGTCCTTGTGAGCAGCAATAAAAATAATTCTCCAGATCGTGGCAAGCCTTGCTACTAGTCTAAGTGAACCCATCAAGCTAGTATCAAAGAAGTCCACCTATCAGGGACTGAGTGGGCCCCTTTGCTACTAGTCTGACCTTATATCTCGAAATAGACCTATTAAGGTTATAGTTCAAGGCAAAGACCCATCAGGAGCCAACTAGTTGTGCGGCAGTAGGAAGTGAGATGAGATCCCAAGTCTGTTTACTCTGAAGTTTTGCTATCTCATCCTCCATGGCTTGAGGCCACTTTGGATCAAGCATGACCTATTGGTAGGTAGTCGGAATGTGTGACGCTGTAAGTGCCGGACAGAAGCTGCTAAACTGAGAAGTAATTCCCTCAGTGGCCAAACTGGCTGCAACCCGATATCTGGACTCACAGGTGCGCGATGTCCTCCTAATGGAAATAAGGAGATCTGAATCATCTGGTAACTCTGACTGAGTCGCTGCAGAAGGATCTCACCATTGTGGTGATCTGCACCATTTGAGGAGCCATCTAACCAAATTATCGCTAGCTTCAGGTACCCTCTCAACTACCTGTGAACCATCAGCTGCTAGTGAGGGAGGCGGCCTCTAAAAAGTAGTGTGATTCCTATGATAAGTACATAATAACTCGTGCAATCTCCCAAAGTGATCCAGGGAGGAAGTGCTGATCTGTCTATCAGCTGTAGGTTTGGATTGAGAAGTTGACGCCTAAGTCTATGCACACGGAACAGGCAGGGGAAAAAAAGCAACATCATCACAAGCACTCTTCTATCCAGTAACTGAGAAATATGGTGTATCCTCATGAAAAGTCACATTTACGCAAACATAATGTCTGTTTTACAGAGGATCATTGCAACGGTAGCCCTTCTGTGTCCTAGAGTACCCCAAAAATACACACTTGATAGCGCAAGCCAGCTTGTCACGACCAAGTGACGGCATATGGACAAATGCAACACATCGAAAGGTCCCCGTAGGCACATGAAATAACTCATCATCTGGATGCAGAAGAACTGGTATTTACTCGTGAATAACTGAGCTTGGCATCCTGTTGATTAGATAGGTCGTCAGAACTGTGCCCCCTCAATATCTGTGCGGCACATTGTGATTAGTCAATAGTGTACGGGCAACATCGAAGTGCCTGTGCTTTCGCTCTTTGACCCCGTTCTGTTGTGAAATGTGAAGACAAGTGGGCTGGTGGACAATCCTATGGGTCCTGTAGAACTCCTTGAGTCTGGCAGTGCGGAACTCAAGAGCATTATCAGTGCACGCCATCTTCATTGTGGCTGAAAATTGTGTGTTGATCTCCAGAAGAAGTGTCTATGCATCCTCGAACCTCTGCCTTGCTCTTCAACATGAACACCCACGTGGCTCTAGAGAAATCATCTATGGCAATCGGGTTGTACTGGTGTCCCATTCGGTTTGGGACTTTGCTCGATCCCCATACGTTTGTATGAAGCAAGTAAAACAATGTCAAGGATCCAGGAGAGGTGCTAGCTACAAAAGAGGATTGATGGTGCCTACTCAATTGGCAAGCATCGCACTGTTTGGTAGTAGCTGGGAAAATATGTGGTATCACCCTCCTAAGGCGATCTAAAGACAAGTGACCTAGACGAGCATGCCACTGTAAAATACCCTGCTACCATATCGAGTAACTCCAGCAAACGGCTCCTGTCTCAGACGGTAACTGCCATGCTCCTCCGTACGTCTGACCACAATTGTCCTGGTGAGCTTGTCTTGATCAACACATCTGTCATGATCGATGATCACTCTACACTTGTGATCCTCTGTGTTTTTGCTCACTGACAATAAACTTAATGGGAATTCTGACACTTGCAATGCACCAAACAGCTGCAAACTAGGGATCACAGACACCTCCCCCTTGCCCCTAACTGGGGTGTACCTGTCGTCCGCCACCAATATAGTCCCTCCCTAGGCGAACGGATTGTAACGAATGGAAATAGGTCTGATCGCCGCAAGATGCTGCGACGCACCTCCGGCGGCTCTTGCTGCAGTCGTGGGACATTGAGGCAGTGGTGGTCCAGTAGTTGCGCCTGGAGAAGAACAGCTAGGGATTTTCATGGATGGGTGTTGCCGTTTTGTCGGGGGTAGTGTTGGATATGCGAATTGTTACGCTAACGTGTTTGGTTTTAAAATCTTGTCGTTGTAGCTTGAAAGCGAAAAATTCGTGTTCAACAAATAAAATTTATTCCGAAATTGAAATTCCGGGTCGATCACCGGGAGGCTACGTCCATCTATATTCGCAATTATATTTTTTTAGTATTTTTCTTAAAAAGCGAGGCGATGTAATTACAATGAAGCTATTACAACAATCAGACTTGAAGAGAGAGAGAGAACATGCATTCAATATCTCAAAATGTTTATACAATAAAACCAAATAAGGATTACATTTGAAAGTGGAAAATCAGCAACACTAGAAAGTAGGAAAATTCTACACTAGAAAGCTGTAAAGAAGAATGAGAGAGAGAAGTTATCGTCCTCGACGATCGCTTGGAGGACGAGCCGGACGGGACGACGCCTAGACTAGGGAGAACGGAGCAGGACGAAGGAGGACGAAGCAGAAGAACGGGAACGGGGCAGCATGTCGTTGTCGTCGCGGGGTGCACTTCCGAACGAGGATGAAAATTTGGACTTTATCTCGCGAGGAGCATTTCGTGTAGAGGGGTTCTCCTTTTATAGTTGCAAGGAGTGGGGGTAAATTGGTCATTACATCTTTAAAACATTAAATAAGGGGTTCTTAGTGGCGGATAAAACTGTCGCTAAAGCCCCATCGTGCTACTCGTGAGGCTGCTGGCTTCCACGCGCGCTTAACGCTTACGCACGTTTACTGAACCTCAGCCGTCCGATTGCTAGATCGGACGACTTAAGATGCGCCTTCCCTGCTCCTCAGCGCGCCCGCCCGCGTAAGATGCCGCGTGAGGCATTGGCGTGCAATAGCGCGTCGGCGCTATCGAGCGCGGGCGGCCGTTGGATAGTGATCTGACGGTCAATTGAAGGCACGCCCCCGCTCCTAATCTCGCTCGCTGCGACTCGAACTTGCGCCAGTGCCTCGCGATAAGGCGCTGGACCGCTGTGCTACATCGGCCAAATGGTCGCATGGACGTATTCAAGGTGCCACATCGACAGCCGTTGGATCTTGATCCAACGATGGAGAAGCGGCGCTCTGATTGAAGAAGAGAAGGTGCGGCTGTGCTGGGGGCCGGTTGGACGGCTGGGATGGCGGGTGTGGTGCCATCTTGGCCATCCATCTTCTGGATGTTGTAGATGCTGTCACGGGTGTCGGATTGACTCGATTTGTGCATCGTCAGGTTACGATCGTCGATCCGAATCCATTCGTGTGGTCGGATTTGTCGTTTGAATTGTGGATTTACACCATCTTAGCCCTTGATCTTCTAGGGTTCCCCGGTCACTATCAGATGATACGGATGCCTGGTTTGGGCGATCTTGGAGTGGTTGAACTCCAATCGTTGCCTTGATCAGATTTGTACGATTGGATTTTCGATCCGAGGTCCCGATAAATTGTTTCCCCTATCCAAGCACATAAAAGGAGACAATTAACCTCCATTTTATTCAAACTACTCTAAATGCAAGATGATGCTTGTTTTGCGACATTTATATCATGCAATGCAATCATATGCTTAAGAACATGCATAAATAGATATCTTAAGTATTGTAAATGTGTTTCCATCAGGTAGGATACCAAAGCCCGATCAAGGATCGCGCTCTGATGCTAAGTAGGGAAATAAAATCTCTTAACTTAATTATGGGAACCCTACACCTCTTTATAGGAGGAGAGGTGTGGGAAAATAGCGACATAGTCCGTAAGAAATAAAAGAAATAACATCCATTATCTAACCCTTTCCTAAATACGTAGGTAGACAACTTTGATTGGGTTGCTTAACTTATCATTTGCTTGAATTAGGTTGATGTTCCCTGGAATCTTTTGGCGGAAAAGTTCCCCCATTATATGGAGAAGGGTAGCTCATTCCAATCCACATCTGTCATTGGAACAATTTATGACATGGTGAAGAAGCAAATTGAAGTCCTTCCATCGGAAGGTAGAAATTGTTTCACTATCTTGTACATGACTCTGAATTTGTCAATTTAATCTCATGAATTATTGAATGTTGTTACTGGTAGGCAAATTATATAGAAATGTAAATGAATAAGAAGATAAATAAGCTGATACCATTTCCGATTAACTTGTGCTTGCTTCAAAATGGTTCTTGCTTGGCTCTTAAACTGGAGGGTAGTTTTGTTCGTTATATTTAGCCTGTTCTATTAGTCTTGTATTTCAGAAGAATCCAGCATTTTATGTGGCGTAATGCAAACATAGCTAGATTTCTCCCAACTTTTAGGTGACTGTCTACCAACATGTGTTTGGTTTTTTAAATGAAAGCCCTTATTGCTAGAAACAAATAGTCAATTGATTCTCATGTGTCCGTCTTTATATGAATTTTTTCCTAATTTCTTGAAGTGTAAAGAAATTCTTAATCAAAGTCAATTGATTCTCATGTGGCACCATATGCTTTTTACTTTTCAACTGATCTCAGCTTGTCAAATTTCCTTGTATATGGAAGCTTGCATTGTTCTTTGCTAGATTTATTATCGAAGAATGAGCATGCATAGCTGGGGCTGCTAATCGAACCAGATAAACTTGAACATATGTTTGTTCATGTTTGAGTTAGGTAAAATGTTAGTTGAATAATATGTATAAGCGAAACTATAGTAACAAGATATTAAAGCATAAACAATGATAAAACACTCTTGGGTTTACGTGGAAACCTCACTCACGAAGGGGAAAGAGAAAATCGCTGGGGAAGTGCCTTATAGGCGTGTGTTTCTATTTATTCTTCTAAAAGAAAGAGGTGGGGGCTACATGCCTATTTATGGGTCACCACACACTCCACATCCTGCGATGTGGTACTAAACCAACCACACATTCTCCAACACTCCTCAAGCTGGAGCACGAATTGCTCAGCTTGTACAATACAAAAAATCTCTGTTTACACAACAACGTACAGCTCTCTAATTCTTGCTTTGTAGGTAAGTAAAGAACAATAGGATCGGAATTGCTGGACGAACTGCTGTAGCTAGCTCTGGTAGAGACCTCTCCTCTGGAGACCTCAATTGATGTTGTTGGCTCCCCATTCAGTGTCCCTGACGTGGGTGTTCCTCTTAAGACCTCTAAACTAGATCTCCCTCTCAGAAGTCCATGAAACTGGATCTCCCACATATAAGCCTGACATGGGTCTTCCTCTAAAGACCTCAAAATTGGATCTCCCTTGCCTAGAGACCTTGAAACTCTTGACCTCCTAAAGTTGTGGTTTCTGATGTGGTGATCTTCAACAAAAGGATTCCCAAATGGGGGTGGCTACAATAGGATCCACACTCTCCCTTTCTCCCAAGCTCAATAAGGGAAAAAAATAACAATGAGAATAAATAATAAAATTAGAAAAGAGCTTCTCTCCCTCTTCTCTTAAACATAATCATCCTTTTTTTTTCCTTTTTTTAAATGCTTTTTTAATTTTATTTCCTTTTTTAATCTTCCCTTCTCTTTTTTTTTGATATTTTCCTTCTTTTCTCTCTCTTTTTTTTCTTGCTTTTTTTTATTTTTCTTTCCCTAAATTTTACTTCACCTTATTTCATCTCTTTGTTTCTCTTGTATGCCTCCTTTGTAAAGAAAAAGGATCAAATAAATATATATGGGGAGGGAGGGGGAAATACATGAAATGGGAGCGAGATGAGACGAGCGAGAGTGGGAGGGAGAACAAGGGGGAGAGAGGCGAGGAGAGGGGTGCGACCTTCTTATGGGTAGGGTGAGCATGTCGGAGACCTCGGGGTGTGGACATTGGTTGAGAGGAGGGTGATCGGGGCAGATCTATGGGAGGCAGGTGTGAGTGGTGGCTGGTGGTTCCAGTTCCTTGGGTCTGGTCCCTGGGCGAGGGTTTACAAGGAGCCTATTCGCTGTTGGGGTTGCTGAGGTGTTGGGCACCGCCATGTGCATTGTGCGGTGCCTCAGCGACGGAGCGAGGGGCTAGTAGTGGCAGCAGGGCACCCCTCGCCGCCCCCTCTAGTGCTGGTGCCTTTGGCGATGGTGGAGGCGCCTTGGTCGACGAATGCTGGGGCTCCTCAGAGCTTGGTGGGTGGTGGTCTGCTGGGAGAGGTGGTGTCGGGGCAACTGCGAGTCTCTGAGGTGATGAAGGCGCTGGGGGATGGATCGGCAGAGACAGGGTTGAGGGCTGTGCCATTGGTGGCTAGGGGAGTTCCCGTAGTAGGGCTTCCCCTCGCGAGGTTGGAAGAGCTCTGCTCCACGACCTGTTTGGGGTTCGGTGAAGTGGCATGGAGGACCTCTATTCACGATGGGGCTCGGAGGGAGGGCCCACCAGAGCAGCTGCCGGAGGAGCTTCTTCTCGATGGGATCCCCTGGTGGCTACACACGGTAGGGGTAGTCGAGGCGGTGATCCCTCCATTTGTGCACGTTCGTCGATGGAATGGGACTGATCCCCTGGCTGGGCAGATCAAGGTGGTGGTAGAGCTGAAGGTGGGTGCACCGGTGATGGCAAAGGTGCTGCTTCGCTATGGCGCTCTGTCATGGGTGATCTCTTTCACCCAAAATAGGGCCAAGTCGTGGAGGGCTTCGTACGCAGAGGCAGTCGAAAAGGAGGCGGAGTTCGGCAGCACGGCGACAGCTCGAGCTAGGGTTTCACCCGTAGATCAGGAGATCGAGCGACATGTTGCTGACGTGGATTTGACTTTGTTGGATGCGAAGCCATTGATGGCACCATTTGCGGCTGCCTTAGAGGGGCCACCGCGATCGCAAGGTGAAGAGGCGAGATCGACAGCTTGTTTGGTGGAGAGATTGGTGGTGGCGTTTACGCAGGACACTTCGAAGCCACAGTTGGAGATGCCTCGGGTGCTGTTAAGGGAGAGGTGGGCGGAGCTGGGTAACCGGGTATTCGGACCCGGGTGTAGTGAAGGGTGCCTGATTACGACAGAGCACCTTTTGGTGGAGTGGTCCGGATTCGGCTTCGAAGAGGATGTGTCTCTCAAGAGAGATAGCTCTAGAGTAGGCGCGGAGGTGGAGCCTGTCGATCTGATCACGCAGCGTCAGGAGGCGATGCGGGGAGGGGGAGATGGGGAAGATGAACTGGAGGGGAGTGACGCTTTGAGCCACTCTTCACGGTGATGCGCTCTGGGAGCGGAGATGGCTGTTCGTGCTGGAGCTTTGGGGTAAATCGCTGCGACGACAAGAGAAGTGGGGATGGGGCTTGTCAGTCCGGTGGGGGTCGCTAGGGTTGTGGAGGCGGCGATTCCTGTGGGAGAGTCGGAGTGAGTGGTCGAGGTATTGGTGGTGGCTGATGATGCTGGACTAATTGAGGGGAAGAGGCGACGGTGGCAAAGAAGGGGCTGGCGGCAGCGAATGCATCGGAGCTCCATGGGGCAGCAGGCAATTTAGAGCAGCTAGAGCACTCTGATGGGATCGGGATCGTAGGTTGGAAGCCATGCGTTGTGGCAGGATGCCGAAGTGGGGGTCTTTGCTACAATCGAAGGTGGAGGTTTAGGAGGGGTAGCAAGGGGGATCGGGTGGTGGTCGATGGCCATTGAGTGGTGGTGCCGGTTGCATGGGCGGGGGCTGGGGTGCTGAATAGGGAACGTGAGGAAGTGTGCCGGATGGCGAAGGCCATAGGTTTTCGTCCGTGCCGAATGGCGAAGGCCATAGATTTCCCGATGAACAAAGTTCTCTCCTGGAATGTTAGGAGTCTGGATGACCCTTCGAGGAGGTTGGCGTTGGGAGGATACATCAAGCAGTGGAGGGCAGATGTGGTGCTTCTTCAGGAGACGAAATTGGCTACATGTGATGTGAGGTTGTGGAGGGCGGTTGGGGGTTCCTGGATGGAGGGTTTCGTGCCCCTTGATGCAGTTGGGCGTACAGGGGACCAATTGATAGGGTGGCGTGTGGATGTTTTCACTTTAGAGGATTTCTTCAGAGGTAACCATGTTGTTTCTACCTAGCTGATCGGGAGAGCTAATGGAGTCAAAATGACGATAACGGCTGGGTATGGCCCATCGAAGGTTCAGGGGAGAGGTGCGATGTGGGAGGAGCTGGCAATGGTGGCGGCAGGTACCCAGGGGGTGTCGTGGCTCATTGGAGGGGATTTCAACACCAGTGAGGCGGATGTTGGGCCTGGTGGAAGGGGTAAACAGGACCCTGGGTTTCAGAGTTTTGTGGAGTTTGTGGCTTTGCACGGCCTTGTCGACTTAATCCCAGTCTCTTGCACCTATACTTGGAGGAATGCTGCCGGTCAGGAGTCCAGGATAGACTGATTCCTCTCTAGTGTGTTGTTGATGGAGGCATACTCTTTGGTAGGTTTTTTCCTATGGAGAGGCCATTTTCTGATCACACACCCCTCCTGTGGAGAACTAACAAGGGGATCTTTTTTGGCACATATTTTAAATTTGAGAGGTTTTGGCTGATGGAGGATGGCTTCAAGGCGTGGGTGGAAGAGAAGTGGGCCTTGCTAGAGGCGAAAGGTTCTGCTACCACCCAACTGGTGAAGTAGCTAGCAGGGCTACGAGACATGTTGAGGGTATGTAGGAAGATCAGGGAGTCCAGGCAGGGTAGGAAGACGGAGGCTCTACCAGAAATATCTGGGATCGACAGGCAGGGGGATCTTGGTTCTATTTTTGTGGAGGGTAGAAGCTGAGGGAGAGGATTGTCCGGGTGGTGCAGGAGGACAAGAAGGTCGAGGTTGAGTGGAACACGAGATCGAGGCAGAGGTGGTTACAGGAGGGCGATTCAAACACCAGGTTCTTCCACCAAACGACCTCAGCAAGGAGGAAGAGGAGGAACTGGGTTGAGAGTCTGCAGGTGGGAGGGAGTCCTTTAGTGGAAGGGAGGAGGTTGGGCGGGTTGCAGCACCTAATTTCAAGGAATTCACAGGGTGGAGTAGAGGGAGCTGTAGATGGAGCGGGGAGGATGTGACATGTGTTACGGTGGTTCAATCATCGAACCTCACATCTGCATTCACAGAAGGGGAGGTGAGGATAGCAATGTGGGGACTGAATGCAGAAGGTTGCCCTGGTCCGGATGGTTTCCCTGTTATCTTTTTCGGGGAATTTTGGGGTTTGGGGAAGGATGAGGTGATGTAGATGTTGGAGGAGTTTGCAACTAGCAATAGGGGTTTGACAGGATGAATAGATTCTATGTGTTCTTGTTACCTAAGATGGATGGAGCTGACAGTCTACCTGCCATAGTCCTAGCAAATAGACTCCAGATCCGTCTGGATGATCTTGTTTTGCAGGTGCAGACGGCTTTTGTGCCGGGAAGGGGAATTTTAGATGGCTTTGTGATCGACTTGGAGGCTTTGGCTGCTTGGAGGAGGGAGAAGAAAAGGGCCTTTCTGAGCAAGGTCGATTTCGATAAGGTTTATGACTCGGTGCGGTGGGATTTCCTCTGGGCATCGTTAGTAAAGAGGGGTTTCCCGCAGGTTTGGATTGATTGGATGAATAGATGCGTGACTACGTCCTCGATTTTGTTGAACGGAAATCCTGTGGAAGGCTAGGTGCAGCCCAGGAGGGGTGTCAGACAGGGCTGCCCTCTTGTTCCGTTGCTTTTTGTGCTGGTTGTTGATGCCCTTGCAAGAGTGGTGCACAGGTCCTGTGCTAGGGGGTTGGTCAAAGGTTTTGGGGTTGGGGCCGAGAGAGATGTTCCAGTGCTTCGGTATGGAGATGATACACTATTTCAGATAGAGGGGGTTGGTCTGTAGTCGAGAAAGATGGGGATACTGCTGGAACTCTTTGGAGAAGCTTCGAGACTGCGGGTCAATTATCAAAAGTCATGTTTTATTCCTTTCAACATGGCTAGCGAGGAGGTAGAGGCGGTGGAGGAGGCCCTTGGGATGAGAGTGGGGGAGCTGCCCTTGGTCTACCTGGGGCTGCCATTGTTAGATCATCGCCTTAGACTGGGGAATTGGATTTCGTTGCTAGCAAGAATTAAAAAGAGATTGGCGGGGTGGTCGTCCAAACTGCTGTTGAGGGGGGGGAGGTTGACTTTGCTGAAAGCGGTATTGTCGGCAATGCCAAGACACTTCTCATCAGTTTTCAAGATCCTGCGGCAGATAGAAAAGTTCACAGATCTGATGAGAGATTTTTTCTGGTCAAATGTTGGATTTGCAGGGAAGGGGACAAGGTTGGTAGCGTGGGAGGTGGTCTGTAGACCACTTCAGGAAGGGGGTTTGGGTTTTAGAGATGTGGGAAAGGTCAATCTGAGATTCCTTACGAAATGGATTGCGAGGTTCGTGGGGCAGGAGAGATGTATTGTTTGTGACATCATGAGCCAATGCTTTGATTCGTTTCAATCTTGGGGACCGTTCGTGTCCCCACATGTACGTGTATCCCATTTTCTTCGAGGCTTGGGAGCGGTGGTACAGAAGGTGCGGTCTTTCTTTTACCCGGTCCTTGGCGAGGGTGATGCCTTTCGCTTCTGGCTTGATGATTGGTAAGGGGTTAGGGATAGCCTTGGTGACAGGTATCCTCGTTTACTTGGGAGGGTTATAAATCAGAATATTGCAGTTGGTGGTTGTTGGGATGGAGCATGGTGCCTGTCTTTTTGGGGAGTGCTTTCCGATGAGAGGCTGGCAGAGTTCCAACAGATGCTGCAGGATTTGAAATGATGGACTCCAAGCGTGGGAGAAGATAGGCATGTTTGGGATAGCGGTGACTTTTCTGTTGCGAAGGTGTTCTGTCGGCTTCGTCTTACATCGCATAACACAGTTTCCGATCTTGTCAGAGATTGCAGACTTATTTGGTCGGTGGATTGCCCCCTCAATGTCAAGATCTTCCCTTGCCTGTTGCGAAGGGGAACAATTGTCACGAAGGTTTGGAGGGCAAGGTGGGCCCAAACGAACGGTGTAAGGTGTCTTCTGTGGTGAGGTGGATGAGGGCGTGGAGCACCTTTTCTTCTAATGCCCATTTGCGAGACCGATTTGGGGGAGAACGGGCATTGGTTGGCTAGACGGTGGAGACATGGCCAGTTTCTGGTCATCTTTCCGGAGAAGCGATGTCCTTGTGGGTGCGAGCTTGTTCCGGTCCAAGAAGGAGAGAGCCAAAGTGTTGGTTGTGTTTTGGGGTGTGTGGCTGGGGAGAAATGGTGTGGTGTTTAGGTGTGATAGGTCATATGTGGAGAATTGTCGCATCCATTTCTTCCCTGGTCTCTCTGTGGGGGTCCTCTTTATAGGTCAGGTGGTCTTGTACTGATGCTTTCTTGAAATGAATTTGGGCAGTTATCTCTCGGATAACCGATCTCTTATTTTTGAAAAAGAAAAAAGAAAATATTAGGGGAGTACCAACCTATCTCTTAGGCTGAAAAGAACCCAAAAAGGCACTGCGACATGAAATTTCCACGTCGATCTTGAGCTTGTTCTTTGATTTCTTCATCATAGTCGCATGAGCCAGTTCTCCCTGCGATCTCATGCGAGATCCTTGCATGCCTCCATCGCTACTGCAACAATCTCACGATTTCCGCAATTGATGCCTCAGCAGCATGATCTCCTTTGGCGCAATCATCGCTTTCTTCACTGGTGAGTTCGACGCTGCCAATCGTAGCCCATCGTCGACTCCTTCAAACTGTAGGCAGCATTGCCTCCTCACTCCTTGTGCAGTTTTGCCACGATCCTTCTTCCTTGCGGAGTTGGGGGTGCGTGGAATCGTGGATGGTGGACCTGGTGGTCGTGGTTGGAGAGGTAGAAGAGGGGAGTTGTGGGTGGTGGACTTGGTATTAGTGGTTGGAGA
Organism: Thalassia testudinum; assembly: GCA_037157565.1. Taxonomy (NCBI): domain Eukaryota; kingdom Viridiplantae; phylum Streptophyta; class Magnoliopsida; order Alismatales; family Hydrocharitaceae; genus Thalassia; species Thalassia testudinum. Next base: position 61,619,047 of record JAZHRO010000022.1, on the reverse strand, counting down.
GGAGGAACGGGGGGGGGGGGCTGTGAGTGGTGGTCATTGGTTGGAAAGGAGGAAGAGGGGAGCTGTGGGTGGTGTTGTGATAGTCGTGGCTAATGTAACAACCCATGTCCCCCCAACCGTACTTTTGGATTTTCAATCCGAGACTCGAATCACAAAAACTAAAAACTTGTCGGTTTTCCATTTGATTATGCATTTTTAATTTATGCGGGCTCCGATTAGCCCACAGAAGTGTCTGAGGGTTCATCTTAGCATGCTTAAGTCCAAAATGGCTTTGGCATCTAGGTTCGGTGCCTTACAAATAGAAGAACCTTAAAGGAATTTTCGTCTCCGAAACTTAGGCAAGGTTACTAAAGGAGGACGTAAAACACTATTATGTTCATAACAATCTTAAATAGGCATAACAACCTTAAAGAGGAACAAACTAGGATGTTATAAACTCATCAGCGACATGCTCCGACTAATCCTCATTTCTTGTAGATACCACCCAGTACGGATTTAGTCGACATCAGATTCTCCCCGAGAATGAGTGAGATCCCAATTCGATTAGGTTACCCCCAATACAACCTTCTTAGTGTTTGTTGCTTGTCTCAGCAAGTAAATAACTAATCCGTTGGACTGTAATTAATTGAGGTTCATCTAATAGGGCTAGTGGCTTCATAGGTTTTGAGGCAAGTCAAGAGATAAATGAATGGAAAGTGTCGAAATGAAACAAGGTAAAGATCAACAACTGGCCAATCGTAACCATTCTTGCTACCATTGAAGAAACCTATGCGTTCTCCAGCAATAAGGCCTAGACTCGCCCTGCAGGCAAAGGTGCACTGGAGCCAGCTACACTTTAAGGAGGATGTTGTCCCTGAGTGGCTATGCCTTCATAGAATCGCTAGGAGCCACCTCCACGAGCTTGGTGCAAATGAGTTGCTCCCCCTATCGACTGTCCTACACCAGAGTTAACTATTGTACGAGTGTACTACATCCTGCCCTAGGCCCAAGCTTGGTTGGACAGTCCCTCCTGATATAACCTGATTGTCCGCACTTATGGTAAGTACGTTGCCTCTAACTAGTGTTGGCTAATAATGTTTGTCCTATGGTCCATTGAATCTGCGATCATGTATCTGGATGGAATTGAGTAGTTCCTATGGCCACAGACTCTGTCTGCTGCTGAGAGACCTAAGGTATAGGGGATGGTGCTTGAAAGACATTGTATCGCTAGTCTTGCCTCTCTGAAACCTAGATTAATAACTGGGTCTTTGTCCTGACCCCTCACCGAAATTCTTGCGAGTTCCAATGTTGCCCTATTCATACTTCATCATGATGTCAACCTCCTAGGCGAAAGTGTTCAATGGACGGGGATTCACATACTTCCGTATCTCAGGTTGTAATCCTTGGACAACCTTCTAGCGCTTGTCCGATGCAATGGCTGACGGCTTGAAACGAGAGAGCTCTGTGAATCGGTGCAATACTCGTCGACTATCATCGAGCCTTGTTGTAAATTGTGGAACTCAAGTCTCCTCTGGTCTTGCTAGGTTTTGAGGTAATATTGGTCACTAAATAGCTCAAGAAAGCACCCCCAGGGTACAATCCGATTTCCCTCCTATTTATGCACGGACAACCACCATCGATGTACCATGCTGGTGATGTGCACACATCTAATCAACCTAAAATGCTTATTTATGCTTGTTTCTAGTGTCATAAAATCATTCATGCATTATAAATATTGCATAAAATGCATCATCATGCATTTTGGTTAGATTGTATGAATTTTAGGTTAATTTTATATTCTTGTGGTCGAGGAACAAGGCAACATTTATCAGGGCCTCGAATTGAAGATCCTGCCGTACGGATCTGATCAGGACAACGATCGTAGTTCAACGACTACAAGATCGCCTCCATCGGACCTCCATTACATCAGATTAGCTCGAGAAAGATAAGAGGTCAACAGGTAAGGTGATGTAAAATCCAGACTTTAGATAACAAATCAAACTGCACGGATGGGTTCGGATTGACGATAGCAGCCAATAGTGCGAAAATCGATCCAATCCAACAACTGTGGCACCTCCTACAAGCAATAGAAGATGGACGACCATCCACTCTCGCAGTGCACCGGTCGAGCGCCTTATCTCAACGTCGAGGTCACACATTCAAATCTTGCTCGCCTCAAATCAAAGGGGGAGGATTTAGCGGGCAAAATTTGCCTGTTGGATGGCGATCGGGCGGCGGTAAAGGAGGCAGCGTTGCGACATGGATGTGCATGCACGATCTGACGTGGCTTGTCAGGCGCGATTTGATGTAGGCGCTAAGGGTGCGATAAGACGAAAAGGCTTGAGCGCTTCTCAATCGTCCGATCTCTCGATTGAACGGCTGAGATCGTGTGCACAATGAAGAGGCATCTCAATAGCTGAAGGTAGGGAGGCTCGGGCGTGTGCGTGCTCCAGCGATGTGGGCTCTTTAGTGACGTTCATATCCGTCACAGAAGATCCCAGCAATTATTGTGTTAAGCTTGTGGAAGGACCTTTTTACCCCTTTGACCACCTATAAAAGGGGACCCCTACCACTCATTTTCCTCATCTCTTCCTCTCTTCTCACGCCCTCCAAAGCCTTACAATCTTGTCTCAAACCCAGGATGCTCAATTAGAGTTATAAATACAATTTTTCCACTTTCTCACCTCCTTCGTGGAGCATCCCGCGGTTGTCCTCTTACTGCTGTTCGGGAAGCGGATCCCACTGTGACGTCACTCGGTTCCGTCCTCCATCTTCGTTCTCCATCGTCCAGCGTCTCACTACCTTTATCCGGGTGCTCTATCAACACGGCTCGTCCTCAAAGCAGCCGTCGGTGAGGATAACTTCTCACCTCTCTTTATTGCTTTCCAGTGTAGATTTCCTGCTCGTATAGCACATAGGAGTAATGAACATAATTATTTGGTTGCGAAACATTTGTCTATTCTCTCTATTTTCTCTTTATTTGTATTATTTTTTCTCTGTCTTCTATTACTCATTCTTTAATTAGAATGGCTAGGGTAGATTTAATTCGGCTAGTTACTCTACTTCGTGACAATAATTCAAACGTAATTTTTGATCAAACATACGCCTCCCCATGTTCGACCCAGGACCTGCCAGAGTTTCAGTTAAATTACTTGTTTGATGGAATTTTACGCGACTACAACGACAGGGTTTTCAAAACTCAAACTTTTAGCGTAGAAATCGTGTTTAGCAGCTGGTCAGCTGCTAAGTCACGAAGGGAACTATGTAGTTCTCAAGTGGGAGGGTTGTGTCAATGGCCTTCTCAATCTTTTGAATCCAGTCCTCCAGCTTCGTCGGATCCTCATCCCCTGTGAAGGTTGATGGTTTCAATTTCCTGAACTCGGTAAAGAGTAGACAATGTCAATGCAACAGGTCAATCTGCTCTTCCTTAGGTGGGGCTGGCTCAGAGTTCTCCCCACCTTCTTCTTAACCAGGTCTATGTGCACTCGACATCGAATGTAAACTCATTTCATCGCCACCTCCCCCCTTACCTAGCGCACGGGAGGAAGTCTTTGCACCAAAATCTTGAAGGTCTCGGTGGAGGTTTAAAATTGCACTGCCAGGTCTAGGGCCTGTGGCGGAGGGTCAGCTTGTCGCTCCCCATCAATGCGACTAATGTCGTCCAAACAACTAGCTCTGCACGAAGGCATTTCCTCCTCTACAGTGTCAAAGGAACTTAGTCAACAATGCATTAAAGTCGCGTAACTAAATGCGGGCAAGGGGAAAGACGCGACAGGGTACTATAATAAAGGAGCGAGTTGAGTACATTGACCTACGCTTTCCTGGACCATTTTATAACTAGTGAGGTGATCTTGTTCTGATATCATTTATAACGACTCGTGTCCCACCAACTGTACTCTTGGATCATCGATTCGAGGCCCAAATCACAAAAACGAAAAACATGCAGGTTTTCTGTCCATTTATGCATTTTAATTCGCGCAAGCTCCGATTGGCGCATAGAAAGCATTAATAGGTTCATCTTAGCACACTTATGTCCAAAATGGCTTGAGAATCAGGTTTTAGGGCTTTAGATTTTGCAAATCATTCCCTTTTAAAGGCAGTCATTATATTAGTTGAGATTTGATGGTCTATCTTTTGTAAGAGGAAGTGGGGGGTCATGGGTGGTGGTGGCCGAAGAGGAGGGAGGGTGGTGGTATGGTCGGAGGGAGGGAAGAAGGGTGGTTGTGGCCCTCGTGGGTGGTGGTGGTGGTCGGAGATGAGGAAGGGTGGTTGGGACTGTCGTGGGTGGTGGCAACAATTGAACAAGAGGAAGGGGGTTGTGTGTGGTGATGGTGATTAGAAAGGTGAGGAAATCTTACATTGGTGGGGATGGCGGTAGAGAGGTTTGGCAAGGAGGCAAAATAAGCCTGGAGCCTTGGAGCCATTGGTGTTAGGGCTGAAGCATGAGCAGTGATGTAAACATGTTTATATCACATAAATCGTCTATTTTTGCGTGTGCTTAGACGTATAGTTGCATCATATATTATAAATATTGCATAATATGTATTATCATGCATTTAGATTAGGTTATATAAATTTTTGGTTAATTTCTCCCTTTTGTGGTCTGGTAATAGGGCAATATCATATCGGGACCTCGAATTGAATATCAAACCGTACGGATCTGATCAGGGCGATGATTGGAGTTCAACGACTCCAAGATCGCTCTAATCAGATTTCCGTAGCATCAGATGCAGTCCGAGAAAGACCAGAGGTCAAGGGGTCAGGTGGTGCAAATCAATACTTCAGATGACAAATCCGGCCTCCTTGATGGGTTCGGATCGACGATCGCAGCCCAACGGCGCAAAAATCGATTAAATCCAACATCTGTGGCACCATCTACAAGTCAATCACCCAAATCGCCCAAGGGTGGCCGCTGCTCTGTCTTAATCGGCCATCAAAGCTAGGCCATTGGATCTTGATCCAACAGCCGTGGTTGTGTGTGCGTTAAAGCGTGCGCGCGCCTCAAATGCAGACGCCGCGCGTTGGGCGAAGGCGCTATGCAGAGGCAGAGGCGTGGGTTCGAGCCTCTTTAAGCACTCAAATTAATGGGAGCGTTGGCGAGCAGACGGTCAAATGGAGGGCGACGTGGCCACACAAGATGGCGCAAGCGTTACACGTGCGATCAGACGCACATCCGAATGCCCAATCGCACACGCAGGCGAGCAATGAAGGCGCGAGCACATACGTTGACCGCGTGGGGAGTGGAGGCGCTACGCGCACATGCACATAAGCTCGCGTTCAGGGCTTTAGTGACGAATAAATCTGTCACTAAAGTCCCTGACATTAATATTTTGTGATGAAATGACCTAATTGCCCCTCCATTCTTCGCCTATAAATAGCTCTACAAGCTTCACTTCTTCATCCATACCTAAGGCTTTACAAGCTTGTCCCATTGGAGTTAAAATTAGAACTTTTCCACCTTACCTCCTTCGTGGAGCATCCCGCAGGTTTCCTCTCACCGCCATTCCAAAAGCGAATCCCACGTCGCCCTGGCCTGTTCTTCGTCATCGTTCTCCATCGTCCCACATCTCATCACATTCTTCCGGGGCACTCCGTCAACGCAACTCGTTCTCCAAGCTGCCGTCGATGAGGATAACTTCTTTCGACATCTTTACCACTTCTAGCGTAGATTTACCGCTTTTTACTTGTAATCTTTCCAGGTTTCTACTGTGGTGGTTAGTTATAATAGACATGATATTGTGGTTATGAAAATCCTTTTCATTCTCTCTCTATTTTTCTTTATTTGTATCATTCTTTTTCTGTCCCTTCTATTAATTATTCTTTAAGTAAATAGTTAGCATAGATTTAATTCAATTAGCTAATCTCTTTCGTGACAATAAAACAAATGCGATTATTTATCAAACGTTTGTCTCCCTGTGTTCAATCCGGACTTCCTTTTGAGTTTCACTTAAAATTATCTATTGACGAATTCCTCGCAAAGCGCACTACAACTACGGATTTTCAAAACTCAACTCTCTTTTTTGCGACAATTTTTTCACTTTGACAAGCAGCTGCGAGAGAGGCGAGGGAGTCAAGGAGTCGCATCGCGAGGAGAGAGGTTTGTGCGCGGTTGGGACGTAGGAATTGGGATTCAAATCACTCACGTAAACACAAGTTGCGCTTACACAAGTTACAATTTTTCTTTTTATCATTGGGCGGCTGGATTGGCGGTTCGGTTCCACTGTTTTAAAACTTCCCCTCCAAAACTTAACCGGTCTAGTTAGCCTACCACCGATTCCCAGTTTAATCGAGTCTGGTCCAATTTTCAGAGCATTGTATCTAGTTGTAGCTTTTCTATTAGTTGCAGATCCAGCGTAGTTTGCATCAAAGTAGGCTCACGGATCGACAAGACCATTATTCTTCATATATATGCCTTTTCCAGGAGAACCCTTAAGTATTTTAGAATCAAGTAAACTACATGCAAGTGACGATAGCGAGAATTCTCCATAAACTAGCTAGCCCAACTAGTTGGAAAGCTAATGTCTGCGCCAGTGATTGTTAAATATAGAAGGTTTCCAAGAATGCTCCTATATCTCCCCTTATCCTCAAGTAGAGGATCACCTTCCTCCATCCACTCTTGTGTCTCGACTAGAATTAAAAATGGCTTATTTCCTACCCGATTAATTTCCTCAAGAAGCTCAATTACATACGTTCTCTGTGATGGAACCATACCACTAGAATTTCTACCTACTTCAACGTCAAGAAGTTATCTAAGATTGCCATGCCTTTAGTTGCAAAGGTCTTATGCAAGAACACCATAGTTTCCTAAATTCTTGTACTATCATCACCAGCTACAATCGTATCATCAACATAGATAACAAAAATGACCATGACCATTCCAAACTCTCTACATTTGACAAAGACAAGTGATATGAAGTAGATTCCATAAAATTTTCTGGATGATTACCTTTCTTAGGTAGTCTTTTTCTTCTTAAAAAAAAATAATTTTCTGGACCTAACAATTGAGTCTATCAAACCATACTCTGGGACTTTGTTTCAGGCCATATATTACTTTCCTAAGTCGGCACACCTTCTCCCCTTCAACCACATAACATGGTGGTTGTGTCATATAGACTTATTACATATCACGATGAAGGCATTCCTGTCGTCTAACTGGTGTAAGGGCCACTGCTTGTTAACTGTTGCAGATAATATATGGCTAACAGAACTGAGACGAGGTACTAAAGAGAAAGTGTCAAAGTAATCGACTCTATATTCTTGTTAATAGCCTTTGGCAACCAGCCAGGCTTTCAATCTTTCAATCGCCCCATCTAGTTTATACTTCACTGTGTAAACCCATCGACAATCACCACCTTTGCTCTATCAAAGAGAGCAGTCAACTCCTATACGCCTGTACTAACAAGAGCATTAATTTCATCTGTAGCTCTAGGATCCTTCAAAGTGTCAGAGTAGTTCTTTGGAACCACTATAGTAGATAGAGTTGTAGGAAACTTCCTTAAAGCAAGACTAAGTTTGTTAACAGTAGTATAATGGGACAAAGGATGAAGAGTACAACCTCTTACAGCCTTCCTTAGAGAATAGGAAAATCATTAGATTGCTGAGTGGGAGGATCATCTGGATCATATTCTAGTGGGGGCTATAAGGTAGATGGGCTTTCTTCAAGAATATCAAGCTATATGGATGGAAGGACCAGCACAAGATCCTTAAGGCAATGCTGATAGGTACGCAAAGATGTATCATCCCATCTAGGAGAGGTACCCTCATCAGAAAGTAATGGTACCTTCTAAAAGGAGACATCGACAGTAACATAATATCTCTTCCCAATAAGATCAAAACAACGATAACCCTTTTGAGAGCAGGTGTAGCCAAGTAAAACATACTTTAAAAACTGTGGAGAAAGCTTATTAACGACCCCAAAGACGTAAACGAAATAAGCATACCCAAGAATCTACAATGGTAAGCTAAAGACTTCAAAATCAAGTTGTAGGATCCGAAATGGGATTTCACCTTTAAGCATGGAGGAGGGAGCCTTGTTTAGTATATATGTGGCAATAAGAATGGTATTCCTGAAGAACTGTTTAGGCATTCTATGGCACTGAGAAGGGTCCAGGCAACATTAAGAATGCGGTGATGCTTTCTTTCAACAACGCCATTTTGCTAAGAAATATAAGCGCAAGATGTTTGATGAAAGGTGCCATTTTTTGCATGGAAATCCTGGATATCACATTGCCTGAACTCAAGAGCATTATCACTACAGAAAATTTTTGTACTTGAATAAAATTTTTGAACTTCCTTCAAAAACTTTGCCAGTCTTTGACCAATCATTCATTAAAAACACCCTGGATAAGCGATTGTAATCAACAAAAATAACAAAATATCAAAATCCAAACCTACTACTTATTCGACACGGGCTCGAGGCATCACAATGAACCAGATGAAACAGAGGACTCCAATTATTCTCTCTGAATGGAAAAGATACCCTTTCATGTTTGCCCAACTAACATGCTTCACAGTCGAAAGAGACTGGTGGAGAAGATTTTGGAAACATCTATTGAAGCCTAAAGCATATGGGTGACCAAGACAATAATGCCAAATCTCTAGATCAACGAAGATAGACCCAACACTAGCAAAAATCTGTGGTCTATCAAGGTAGTCCAACCCATCTTTCTCAATCCACCCACCAATCGTCCGTCTCTTTTGAATGTCTTAAAAGAAAAGATAGTGCTCATCAAGTATCACACAGCATTTCAACTCTTTGCATAATCTACTAACTGATAACAAACTCAGTTGAAACTCAAGAGCACAATAAACATCCAGTAATCGAAGAGTAGATGTAAAGCTAGCTTCACCAACAACAGTTATAGGGGAACTATAAGCCATTTGTTAATATTACCATATTAGTACCAATGGATCTCCGCAGAGAAGTGTTGGAGTTTTGTGCCTTGAGCGAATCAACCTGACTCAAATCACTCGATCGGTGATTCAGCTCTGAATGTCAGATCACGTCGATATACTAATACAATTAGTTGGGTCCTTCAATACAATCAGGTTAATGTATTATGCCATGTTCGATGTACCGATGACAAATATCAACGATTCCAAACAGGTTGAATCAAGGATTTCGATGTCTTTAAGAGTCATCATGATATCAAACTATTGTCACCAGTCTAAGAAGAGGCAATCTTCTCTAGAGATTGATACTTGACCAATGCACATCCTCTGCATGGGAATAGAGATTTGGAGTTACCACTGCCACAGAGAAGGCGCATCCTTTGACCTGAGACAAATGTGTTTCTGTGTCTGAATGTGCACATTTGGCTATAGTTGGACCCACTTTATTGCTAAGACTGGAAAGATGGTGTGCATATGAGGGTACAGGAGGCAAATAATCTCTCAGAGAGATTACACAGATCAATTGTCGTAGATCTACACAATAGATCGGAAGACTCGAGCTTGCCCCTCATATATTGGGATGTACAAAATTTTATGCATGGTAATACGGGTCCCGATTAGACCCATACTTGAAAGTGAAGAAGCCAATCCTTTGGGAAATGATATGTTCTCCATTCTCGTCCCAATAATGCAGAGAGAACATGAAAAATATCTAACCCATGATAGGGTGGACAATGAATTTGGGATTTATTGTTAGGGGTTACATATGTCTTTCAATGTGAAGGATTTAGGGGTATTCGAAATATCTAAGGGTGGCGTAATGCCATAATTCCACTAGCCTTAAGCCCTATATTATTGGTGTGATGAAACTAATAATGATTTTGATGGATTTCCATTTGATATGATTGATTAATGTGATTTAAGGTGCTAAATTGCATTCAATTTGATGATTAATTGCACTTGATTTGATTAGGTGTAAAATCTAGGGTTGTATTGCAATTAATTAATGTTTAGATACTTGATCTAAGCATCCCATAAGTTGTGGATCAATCCTATAAAAATCAAGTAGAATGAGAACCCAACCCTGTGGACCATATTCGCATTAGGTTTATGCAGATTTAGTTATATTTTTACATTTATTTGTAAGGGTGTGTTGCATACCTTTTGTCTATTGTCAAGTTGTATTACAATTTACCCTTTACTTCTCTGCATAAAGAGAGGTAGGGCCCTAATAATAATTGGCACATTTCTTTTCTTCCCACTTGATATCAGAGTAGTTGTCCTAGATCGGTGTCCAAGATACCCCATCGAAATGAGCCTCCAACGTCGACCACGTAAGTCCTAACCCTAGCCACTGCCGACAGGGGCATTCGCCGACGATCTATCAGCGTTGCCACCTACACCCAGCCTTGTCAAACCTTCAGGCAACACAAGGAGGTAGAAGGGGCCTTCATCGGCTATTGGTCCTCGTCAGGGGCGTGACTGCTACGGAGGGGGGCCACAAGACACCTTGGGGACTGCTATTGCTTTGGCGCTTAGCCTAAGCATCGTCGCAACGGTCGCCAAAGGGCATAGGAGGGAGTGGCGACCCTTTTTGGGCTACTGCAGCATTGGTGCTCTGCTTGAGCACCGTCGCACCTATAGCTGAAGGGCTCATCAGGGGGTGGCGGCGCCACTACAAGGCAAGGATGCCTCTTTCACCTTCTTGAAGCGGAAAATCATTGCAGAAAAAGTTGAGTTTTGAAAACCCATCGCCGTAGCGTAATTTGCGAGAAAAATCCGTGAACAGATAAGTTTAACCGAAACTCAAAAGGAGTCCCGGGTCGAACACAGGGAGGCAGACGTTTAATCAAAAATCGCGTTTCATTTGTTGTCACGAAGCAGATTTGCTAGTTGAATTAAGTATACGCTAGCTATCTACTTAAGGAATAAGTAATAGAAAAGTGAGAAAATTTGATACAAATAAAGGCAAAATAGAGATACAATGAACATGTATTTTATAACCACTGAACCGAGTTCATTACATCTAATCACTACACTAGAAAGTCAGAAATCTATGCTAAAAAGCAGTAAAAGAGGTGGAGAGAAGTTATCCCCCTCGACGGCTGCTTGGAGGATGAGCCGCATTGATGGAGCGCCCGGAAGAACGTGGTGAGAAGCGGGACGAGGGAGAACGAAGTCGGAGGTCGGGGCAAGGCGATGTCGCATCGGAATCCACTTCTCGAACAACGGTGAAAAGACAATTGCGGGCGCTCCACGAACGGGGATGAGAAGTGGAAAAATTCTAATTTAAACTCTAATGGAGCATCTTCGGTTTGGGACAAGCTCTTAAAACTTTGGAGGGGGTGAGTGAAGAAGGAAGGGATTAATAAAGTGTGAGGGTCGTAGGGCCTTTTTTAGGTGAAGATTGGAGGGGGTAAATAGGTCATTTCATTATTAAACGTTAAATGCACAAGTCTTTAGTGATGAATTTATTCGACACTAAAACCTAAACGTGGCTAAAGGTCGTGTGCCCCCCGCTTCTTCCTCTGTGCTCAACGTTCGCGCATGAACAAACGATCTCACCTGTCCATCTCACATTCGACGGCTCAGATCGGCTCGTGCCCACGCCTGCATCTTCTCTTCAAAGCTTAAGCCCACGATCTCACGTTCTCAGCCTTCCGATCACGAAATCAAACCTTTTAAGATGCATCCGCGCCTCATGGCGCGCCCGCATCTGATTGAGCATTAGAATCACGTCATCGCGCACGTGCGCGATCCGTACCCATCCGTGCTACCACGTCGTGCCTCCATTGCCACCCGATCAAAATCCAAAGGTCCAATTTCATCCGCACTGCTCGCCTCCTCGATTTGAGCTTTGCAGGGGGCTTGAGCCCGCACCTTTAGCTCCAAAGGCAATGATAAGCATCCTTTCGTGGACCATTATTTGGCTTAAAGTACTCTTTAATTTGTTGTTCATAATTGTTAATTGAGGAGTTAAATGAGAATTCACCTTTGTCTGCATATAATGTCATGCACCAATTTTATATTTAATAACATATGACATGATATGGTAATCATTTGGTGGCTGCAACTTAGGTGCAGGACACCTGAAGGCATCTGTCAGATGTCCAAAGTGACATTTTAAGACGTCTGGAGCCTAGTCTGAACGTCTGGAACCTCCGGTGTGGACTCATTGCCAATCATACATTTTACGACGTCTGGAGTATCAATCAGACGTCTGATGGGAACTGTCAGCGCTTATCTTTTTGTTCCAACCGCTCCCGATCCTCGTCGAGTGGTTGGAGAAGTTGACGGCCGCAGAGAAACTGACGGGAGGTTTTAAAAGTGGCTGCTCCACTGGAATCCAGAGGGTCTTCATCTCCTTGTGCGCTCCACCGTGAAGCAGTGCCTAAGGTGCGCCATGGCCTGAGGGGCACTCCATCCCGCTCTTTCCTCTCTTCGGTCGCACGGTGACAATGTGCAACCACCACAGCACCACCATCCTGCCCCACAGATCACCACCGTACCCCCCTTCGAAGAACCACTGCAGCCACCCATCACCTTCAACCCTTCATCACCTTCTCCCCTCCCACGCCAACACCACCACCCCTCAACCTTACATCCAACACACGCGCCCTCACTGAGCGCACCAGCCATTGACGCCAACAGCCGCGCACCCCCTCACGCCACAAGCCTCGCGCACGCACAACCCATGCTGCATGCTCGCGTGCGCCTACGGCCTCCATCTTCTTCGAACCCAAGCCACCGCCGGTCATCCTCCTTGCAGCTGGTTCCACGGACCCCCAATCTCTGCTCCGTCGACGTTGTTGAACTCGCCTCGCCCTCACGAGGCCACCCACGTCCATGACTGCCGCTGTCGACCACTTGCATAACCGCCGATCAAACCCACCTCATCGGCCAAACTCTTCTCCGACCTGAAGAAAGAAGAAAAATCAAAGAACCTTGAGAGAAGCTTGAGAAAAATGGCAGAAGAAAGTCCTAAAGAAGAGATTAGGGTTGGTGAAAATCAGAGAATCTTGAGAGATTATTTCCTCCCTACAACCCACCAAGCCCTACCTATCTAAAGACCTGGAGTGGATAATCCTTATGAAATCAAGAGCAGCACCATATCTTTACTCCCCTCTTTCTATGGTACTACTAGGGAGGATCCCTACAAGCATCTTGAGGAATTCATCGAGGTTTGTTCCACAGTGAAGCTCCTGGGCTTTATTAATGAAGCCCTGATGATGACTCTATTTCCTTTCTCCCTTAAGGATAAGGTCATCCACTGGTATCATACCCTTGATGAAAGGGGAAATGATTGGGTCACCTTTAAAGGAGAATTTTTGAAAATGCACTTTCCTATGAGTAAGATCAACCATTACAGAAGAGATATTATGGGTTTTACTCAACAGAAGGGGGAGCAATTTCGCAAGACTTGGGAGCGCTTTAATGACCTCCTTAGGTTATGCCCCCACCATCAGGTGCCAAGATGGCAATTGGTCGAAAGATTCTATAACGGATTATCTGAAAGGCACAGGTAAACCATTGATGCAGACTGTGTGGGAACCTTCATGACCAAAACTGAGGATGAGGCCTGGGCATTATTTGAAACATTAAGTGATAATTCCATACATACGTCATCTGCCTATCAAAAAAGAAAACCATCAATCTTGCAAAGGAAGATAGAGGCCCATGAAGCCGGAGTTACTCAGGATTTGGCTTATCAGATTCAATTATTGAACAAAAATTTTAATAGGCGTTTAACAAACCCCAGCATGAACTGGCAAGCAGCCTCTATCTTTCAGGCGTCAAGTGACTGCTCCATTTGCCAAAGCACGACGCACGCCACTGCAGAGTGCCACAAGGCAAATCAATTCCCTGAATTGATTCAGGTCGACCAAAAGGTGGCCCAAGGATTCTGTCCACCTCCTCGTAATAATCCTTATTCGAATACCTGTAATCCGGGGTGGCGGAACCATCCAAATTTTTCATGGAAGCAAGGTGATGCTTCTAATTTAGGGAATGCAAGATCCCAACCTCCCCAACCCATATCCCAACCATCCTATGTAAACCCTCAAAATAAGCCTTCTGAGATGGATGAACTAAAAGCCATGATGAAAACGATGCAAGAGCATCAGAATATGGTCATCCAATCTCATAATAAGATGATCACTGATATGCAATCCCAAATTGGTCATCTTACTGAGGCAGTTATGCAGTGGGATCCTGGGAAATTGCCTAGCTCTTCTAAGGAGAACTCAAAGGGTAAGGGGGTCATATTCAGGGAGCACGCCCAAGCTGTGACCATGCTGAGTGGAAAGAAAATCGACAAGCCTGATACCACTCCTATGGTTACCTCTCAGGATTCCCCTCATACGCTGGTCCTGACTTCCATCTTCGCCGAGGAAGAGCCACACTGCTCTCCCTCACTTGAAATCACTCACCCCGAGGATGTTGTCATTCCGCCACCCCTTTCTTAACATGATGACCCCTCTATCCAGAAGCCAAGGGTTCCCTATCCTGAGCACCTATCCGCTCCTGTGGAATTTTTTTTGGCTCATCTGGAGCCAAGGATAGGACGGATGAGATTATGGACACTTTCAGGGAAGTCCACATCAACTTGCCTTTATTAGATGCTATTAAACATATCTCGTCTATGCCAGGTTTTTAAAGGACCTGTGCACCCAGAAGCGTCGATCTAGGAGATAGGTCCAAACTAAGGTCATCTTGCCTAACCATGTTAGCTCGGTGCTCCAAGATGAAGCACCCCCCAAAATGAAGGGCCGAGGGGCCTCGTATATTTCAGTGGTTATAGGTAACCAACATATTGATGAGGCTCTGCTCGATCTGAGCGCGGGGTGAACATTTTACTCAGCTCTATCTACGACCTTTTGGGAGGTGATTTAAAACCTAGTGTTGTCTTCCTCTAAATCACAGATAGATCGCTTAAGCCACCGTGGGGATTACAGGAAGATGTCCTGGTGAGAGGGCACTTCTTCCCTATTGATTTTCTCGTACCTGACATTGACCCATCCAATAAGCCCACCAAGCCATCCATTATCCTGGGACGGCCCTTCTTGGCCACAGCTAGCACCTCTATCAATTGTAGATCATGGGCACTTAAAATGGACTTTAGGAGTAAGAAGATTCAGTTAAATGTTTTTGATATCTACAAGCAATCCGGATTTGAAGACTTTTCCCAGATTGAAGTAGTTGATGAAATCATTAAGGAGACTACTTCAGCACTTTTATGTAGAGATTCTCTTCAAAAGATCATATCTAAAGACCATCCTCTGGCTATTAAAGAAACTAAAGGGGATATGCCCGAATTACGAGAGCTGCTGGGAGTACACACAGAGTCTTTGTCCCTACCCTGGACCCTGGAGGTTGATCCACTACCTGAGGCGGGGACATCTCAACTTAAACCCTCAATCCAAAAGGCTCCCGAGTTGGAGCTTGAACCCCTCCCGAGCACATCAAAGTATGCTTTCCTTGGCCCCAACGACACGCTCCCTGTCATTGTCTCGTCTGCATTAACTGAATCGCAGGAGGGAGTTTTGCTCAAGTGTTTACAAAGGCACAAGGAAACTCTAGATAATCGACCAGTGGGCGGTTACCCACGATAACTTGCCACCATGCACCCTAGAAGGTTCATTAGCTACCAAATTTCCATTAAAACCGTCGAAAATCGAGTTAGTGTAAATTATGTGTAGATGCTTAGACTTAAAGTTGCCTCAAATTAGAGGGCGGGTCGATAAGTCGTGTACTTATCATCGCAACTTATTTAACAAAATTGAAATGAATTTTCAAATGGCGACGACTCGAGAAACAAGTCCACATTTTTGTGGACACCCGGGCTGATTAAGTCGGAAGACCTGAATGATCTTGATGTTTAAGTCATACAATTTTGTTCTTTAAGATTGAAAATTTTTTAAAGGTCAAGTTCTCTCTCCTAATTCCACATCTTTTTAAATAAAAGGAATTTACGGAGCTAGCGAAACAATTCAGTGATGAATATCCACCCACCATGCCTATCTAATGCAATGTCCTCATTGTATTAAAAAGGCATAACAAAGAGCAAAGTAGAAAAGAAAGCACCTGAATTTCGTGATTTACCCAGTCAGCTCCAAGATAAAAACGTACTGTATACGTGCTGAATTTAGTGCCTTCGGCTAAGCACACTATATAAATAAAGAAGAAATAAAGAATTCACTGGTGAAGGTTAGAATAAGAATAAGAAAATCTAATTTTTGACTTGGCAGGAGAAGATGTCCACAGACGTGGACCGGATTGTGGTGCAAACCCATACCCCATGGTCGAGGATATCTAAGATTTTGGATAAAAATTATCCAAAACCTAAGATAAGCATGCAAGTGGGATCGGGCCTGTTATTTGTGAGGATGCAACTCAAGTCCAAAAAGTCAGATAATAGAGAAATTAAGCTCAAAAGGATAATCAATGAATTTGTGCTTGGCTTGCATATCCTTAGAATCAAAAATGTTATAAGGGTCCTGGTAGAAGGGTGGGGGTTTCAGGAAAATACGAACCCTTAGACTCGGTCTTCTGCTTCCTCCATAACTAGCTTCTCATATCATCATTTCCCAATTTCATCCTCCGCAATCAGTATTTCAAATTCCAGGACCTCTTGCATGTTAAACACCCCATCTGAAATTTCCAAGTCTTTAAGTTGTAATTGAATTAGAACTTACTTGGGTCGAATGATCTCAAGAACAGAATCATCATTATGGTCAATGAGGTGTAATTGAGAAATGAGGCTTTGAATTAAATCCTTCATGAAAGGATCTGGATCCGCCATGCGTGCCCCAACAAGATCAAGTTCTTCAATTTTAGGGGCATCATAAGATTCATCGAATTCCTCAAGCCCAATCGTCTCACTGAAATCGTGTGCTGTAAACTCAGGTGAGACTTCACATGATGATTTTTCACCTTTAGAATCAAAGAATTCTGAATCCGCATTAATGTATGTCTCAAAATTATCAATCATTTTTTATTCCATGGAGACATACGTTTCCTTGTGCCCCGGCTCAGGGATCTCAAGTGAAGAAATCAGTTCATCCTTATTTGATTGCTCTAGAACAACCTAGTCAACCCTCGTTTCATAAAACGTATCCCCCTAGAGGCTTCTAGGCAAAGTCTAACATTAGCTCTCCTGAAGGGGGTTCATCCTGGGAACCATCCCAAGATTGGACTAAAGCAATCACAAATCTCATCATTAATTTCAATAACTTCCTAAGTAAAAACTCACCAGGTCCTTATCCTTAACATCCTAGAGCCAATCCAACAAGTAATTGTTATGATCGTCAATCATTGCAATCAGAGGCTCCAATTCTTCCGTGCATGGTGTTGGTTGTGCTTCTAAGGATTGTATGGTATTCCATAAGTTAGCCAACACCTTATCTTGGACCTGGTAAACCTGAACAAAATGGTTTGGTTCAGGGTTAAGCGGGTTTGGTTTCACTGTAGGGGAGTCAACAAATTGAGGTTCATGATATCCTCCTTGATAGTAGGTCATTTCAGGTTGTTCATAAAGAGGTGGTGACCTATATGCTGTGTAATCTAGGGAAGGGTAAGGATTAGCATATCATTCTTTATTGTAGATCGTATTACGTTGTCCATATAAGGGCGATGATCTATAATCAATGTTGCTTGAAGAAGGATAAGAATCAAGATCTTGATATCCAGGGTTAGACCCTGAACACGGAGGTCCAAAATTGTATCCCCAATCAGGATTATCCCAATTAGAAGGTGCATGAGAATAAGTCTAGTTGGAATAATGATCATTTTGGGAATAAGCAGTGGTGAGAGGGTAGGAGTGGAAGTGCGAATAAGATGTGGAAGGATCCATGACAGAACAGGAGGAGGAAAGGTGCCCTGCAATATAAATAATCAAATATGTCCTTAACTGGGCTAGCCTAAAGACTTACAGACTCTCAGAACTCGTCTTGAGATGAAGAAATGATTTGATTTAGTTCTTTTTGGTCAATACAACCAGTTAGAGGGAGAGGCTGGGGAGAAGGTTTTTCCCTTGGCTTTCGCCTCGGGTTCCTTTGATACCCCCAACCATGATCGTTTGATTCTACTCCGCTAGCTAAACATCAGATTGAACAGTAGATGCGGAATAATCGAAAATAATCTCGATCTAGGCTCTAAGGAGTGATCCAATCCTTTAGGCCAACGTTTACTCTATTTTAATTAGGCTTGGGTATGAATGTGCTTTGAAGTGTGATGGGTCTTTTTATCTGGGTTGTACCCTTAATGATTGGTTAATATGTGTGTGCGTGCATAATCAATGGTTTTCAGGTAAGATTATTTTTAGATGCGGTGAATTTTAGGGTTTAAATTTTACTTAGTAGCTTTTAGGATTCAACTTTAGGTTTGTTCAATAATGTTCAGTTGGTACACCAGATTTTAAATGCATAGGTGAAGATGTTTTCCTTTGAAATCAAACTAAAAATGTGGAGTGCCTAGTTTAGTCCTAATAGTTGAACCTAATTGGCAGCTACTTGATGAGTTGTTTTTAGTTGAAGTGGTGTGGCCCAAATAACTCAAACAATTGGCGTGATGTACAACTTAATTAGGTACACAAGTGATTACCTAATCTGATTTCTACCCAATTATGTGTTGATGAGTGTACCGGTCCCAAAGATCATGTTACCGGTTGAGTATGAAGAATCAGAAGATGTTGTGTACCTCTGTGAGATTCTTTTCTAAATTTTTCTTTTATATGCGAAGGGTGAGGCGGGTGGAAGTGTCAAGCAAACAATCAAAACTAATCTTAGAGTTTATGCAAGCTCTTATGTTAATTGGGGTTTCTGTTATTAGGTGGTGGAATGAAATCTAGTGTGTTGGGAGGTGAGGTTACTTATAAACCCTTCAACAGTACTTTACTCCAATCTATCACTTTTACCTATCTCGTGAGAGTACCTACAATCACAATAAGAAGGAAGGGAAGTGAGGCAAATGATAAGTCAGAAAACGTTAAAAGTCAAAGAGCGTCGCCTCTACGGCAATGGCGTTAAAATGTTAAAGCGGAAAATTCATCGCAAAAAGATTTGATCTTTGAAAATCGGTCTTCGTAGTGTAATTTGTGTGAAAGCAGGAAATTTACGCTAGAAAGCAATAAAAGAGGTGGAGAGAAGTTATCCTCGACGGCTACTTGGAGGACAAGTCTCATTGACGGAGCGTCTGGAAGAATGTGGTGACATGTGAGACGAGGGAGAACGAAGACGGGCAACAGAGGACAGGGGAGGGCGATGCCGCAACGGGATCCGCTTCCCGAACAACGGTGAGAAGGCAACCGTGGGCACTCCACGAATGGGGATGAGAAGGTGTAAAAATTCTAATTTAAACTCTAATTGAGCATTCTGGATTTGGGATAAGCTCTTAGAGCTTTAGATAGGGTGAGAGAAGAGAGGAAGGGATGAAAGTGTGGGGGTTGTAGCACCTTTTGTAAGTGAAGATTAGAGGGGGCAAATAGGTCATTTCATTGTTAAACAAAAAAAAACATTAAATGCATAGGTCTTTAGGGACGAATTTATTCGTCACTACAGCCTAAACGTGGCTAAAGGTCGTGCACGCCCCGCCTCCTCTTCTTCCTCTACGCTCAACGTTCACGCACAAATAGACGATCTCAACCGTCCAACTTGCATCCAACAGCTCAGATCGCCTCGTGCTTGCACCTTCATCGTCTCTTCTTCAACTCTGCCCACGATCTCATGATCTCGGTCGTTTGATCGCAAAATGGGATGGCTTAAGATGCATCCGCACCTCATCATGTGCCTGCATCTGATCGAGCATTCAAATGCGCGTCATCGTGCACGTACGCGATCCACGCCCATCCGTGCTGCCACGTCGTGCCTCCATCGTTGCCCGATCAAAATCCAGCGGTGCAATTTCATCCGCACTGCTTGCCTACTCAATTTAGGCTTTTCGTGGGCTCGACCCTGCACCTTCAGCTTCAGAGGTAGGGTCAACATCGTTGCGCCATTCCTCATTTTGAGGTGCATTTATGGTTTGAGGATGAGCTCACTCAGCCGTTGGATTTTGATCCAACGGCTGAGATCATTCGCACTGTTGAGGAGAGAGAGGCAGCGACGAGTCCTGGGCCAGTTTGGGTGGCTCAGATGTTGCCACGTGGTGTCATCTTGGCCGTCCATCTTCTCTGAGCTGTAAATGGTGCCACGAATATCACGTTGCGTCGATTTTCCTGCCATTAGGCTGCGATCGTCGATCTGAACCTATCCATGCGGTTGGATTTGTCATCTGAGGTATGGATTTACACCACCTTGCCCTTTGACCTCTGATCTTTCTCGGACTGCATGTAATGTTACGAAAGTCCGATTAAGGCAATCTTGGAGTCGTTAACTTCAATCGTCGCCCTGATCAGATTTGTACGGTTTGATCTTCAATCCGTGGCCTCGGTAAAATATCGCCCTATCCTTGGTCACCAGAAAGAACAAATTACTATACAATTTATAGAATTTGACATAAATACATGATGCATGTTATGCTATATTTGCAATGCACGATGCTTATATTATACTAAGAACATGCATAAATAGATATTTTAGGCTTTTCAGATGCATACACATCACACCTTCTCTGATCGGCAAGGGTCATCTTGGGTGACTCTCCTCCCTCCGTTTGATCCACTTGTTGGGTCTTAATAGGGAGAGGCAACCTATTCTCACTAGATTTCCCCTTGAGAAGAGTTTTCTTCGTTGTTCCTGAGTTCATTCACGACTTGAAAACTTGGTTTCAGCCCATGATTTGGTGACTTTAGATCTGATTTGCATATAGATTAACTCTGTTTTCATCTAGTGTGCGACAAGGGATTGCAAGATGGCATCCTCATGCTCTACTACATCTGCGTCTTCTGAGATCTCTCGAGATATTTCTACTGACGAGGGAAATAAGAATCCATTTTTCGATATGATGATCAAATTGGATGAGGTCAATTATCCATGGTGCTCCTAGATGTTCTTGATGACCGTCAGGGGTGATGGCAAAGAGGTCATATTGAGTCAGCTTAAGGCCAACAAGAAGACAAGAGTCAACGCTACTTAGGATCGTGATAATGCGATGATATGTGCTTTGTTGAGAAACTCTGTGATACTCAGGATAGGAGATGAACTCATGTATTACCCTAGTGCTAGGAAGATGTGGGATTCTTTGTCTGAGACATATTCACATGAGAAGAATTCCTCTCTAGTCTTCCAGATTCATCGTTAGTTTTTTTATCTTCATCAGGATGGGAAGACTTTACCCTAGTACTACTCTCAGGTCAAGGGATTATTAGGCAGGCAACTCCTATAGACCTGGTTGCACCTGTTCCTCTTGGCATGCCTTCAAGAAGGAGCTTACAGTCTCTTTATTTTTTTCTGCCTTGGGACGAAAATATGCAGCAACACGAGATCAGATTCAGACGATGGCCGATTTGCCCAACTCTTAAGGAGTTTTACAATAGACTCAACAGGATCACTGTTCCTGTTAGGCTGCTACCTCTACTGAGACTAAAGGCCAGATCACTACCTTGGCAGCTTGTCATGGTCCCGGGAGAGGGACACAATCTACTCGTGGCTATAGCCATGGACGGGGATCTAGAGGTCGTGCCCGACCTCCATGTACTTATTGTGGCTGATTGAGCCATACTGAGGCCACGTGTTAGCAGAAGTACGGGAGGCCTATTACTACTCACCAGGCGACAGAGACTACTCCATCTACCCTTGAGACAATTTCTAAAGCGGAGTTTGAGGAGCTATTACAAAAGATCAACCAGTCTAGTTCTACAGACAACTACTATTGCCTCCACCTTGGGTATTGTTGGTGCTTATTCATTGTCGCCCTTAGATCTGGTGATTGGTTGGATTCAAGGACCTCGCAGCACTTATGTGGCACCTCGGATGTCTTTTCCGACTTGAGATATGTTCCTCGAGGCAGGACAATCCAGATGCCAGATGGTAGATTGTCACAGGTTATAGGAAAGGGTGGATTTACTCTTTCATCTACATTGCAGCTGCTGAATATTCTTTATGTCCCTGATTTTCAACTTAGTCTCCTTTATGTTAGTCGCATTACCAGATAGGTCAATTGCATATCCACTTTTTGTGCACACCTTTGTGTCATGCAAGATCAACTCACGAGGAAGATGATTTTTAGGGGATGTAAGGAGGGGTATACCGTCTAAGTCGCTCTCCGACTGCTGCTGCTACTTCGTGAATCCGAGGGAGACTACTTTGGCCATTGGGTGTCCCATCCAGTGGCATCTTTTCCTTGACCACCTTCCTGTGTGGAGACTTAAATGTGTGCTACACCACGTACCTGCTAGTACCACCATTACTTGCGACACCTGCCAGTTGAGCAAACACGATTGTGCTAGTTTTCATATTTCCAATCAGTTTAGGTCTTCTGCCTTGTTTGATTTGATCCATGTAAATGTATATGGTCCAAGTCAGGTCCTAGCCACCTTGTGCATCGTTATTTTCTTATACGTATTGATGATTTCTGTCATGTTGGTTGTTCTTGATGAAAAATAAATCTAATGTGGTTACTATCTTTGAGAATTTTGTTATGGAAATAAAAACCCAATTTTGTGTGACCATTAAGATGTTTTGTTCTAATAATGCCTTAGAGTTTCGCATCTTTCGCTGCTTGCAATTTTTCCGTGCTAATGGAATTGTCCACCAAATTACTTGTGTTCATACCTCTCAACTGAATGGAGTTGCTGAGAGGAAGCATAGACACTTTGTTGGATGTTGCATGCACTTTTCTTATTCACCATATTGTGCCTAGGGGGATGTTGTTCTTATGGCTTGTTTTCTAATTAATAGGATGCCAAACTATGCCATTCATAAGCAAATCCCATGGTAGGTTTTGTATCCTGGTCAGCCCTTATTTTCTGTTATTCCATGTGTTTTTAGGTGCGTTGCATTTGTTCATGATGTAACTCCTAGATAGGATAAGCTCGCACCATGGGTTGTCAAGTGTGTTTTCTTGGGTTATTCTAGAAACCCAAATGGCGTACAAATGCTTTGATCCTCTTCATTCCCACCATTATGTTTCTGCAGATGTGTCATTTCATAAGTCTGTGCCGTATTTTTCCAATACCAGTTCAAAGTTGTTTCCAGTGACGGGTGAGGCACCTATGCCCATTCCACCTATTTCATTTGGTGTTGTACCTTGGGATACTCGTCCTACTCTTCCCATTTAGAATGATCGGTTTTAAGACCCCGTTGTTACTTATCAGAGGCCGCATACTTCCTTCCGGATGCCCCCTCCTCCCATGCCTCCAACCTTTGCCCAAGTGAGCACGGTCTTTAGACACTAATGCTTTGGTGCCCATTAATGATGCAGGGATAGTTGAGGTTATAAGGGATTTACAGGAGGGGACAATGACCTTCTAATTGCCATTCAAAATGCTCCGTGGTCTTATGCCAATTATAATGTGGCGGGATATCTAAACACTGGTGATCTTGGTACTGCCTTTTCTGTGTTTACTAGAGCCTTGAGTACCACTGCCATGGCAACGTCCCACCAAGTAGCCATGCTTCATCCAAAGTGGTGTCAAGCCATGGAGGAGCAGATGGCTGCAATTTGAAGCAGGGGCATGTGGGACCTTGCACCACTTCCGCCAAGAGTAAGTCTTGTTGGGTGTAGATGGGTATTTGCACTCAAGTTCCATCCAGATGAGAGCATCTCTATATATAAATCATGGTTGGTATTAAGGGGGTTCACCCAAATCTATGAGGTAGACTTCTTTGATACTTTTTCTCTAATGGTGAAACTCTCGACAGTGCGGATACACATATCTGCTACAACGCATTATGATTGGCCACTTCGTCAACTTGACTTAAAGAATGCCTTTCTTTATGAAGACTTGTAGGAGAAGGTTTATATGCTGCATCCTCCTAGCTATGAGGTGCAAGGGAAGTGTGTATGCAGGCTGGGAAAGGCTATTTATGGACTCAAGCAGAGTTCATGTGCATGGTTTCAGAAACCATCTCAAGTGGTGGAGTCTAATGGCTTTCAGTGATCATCTCAAGATTATTCCCTATTTGTCAAGAAGACTAGGAAAGGTATGGTAGTGCTTCTTGTATATGTTGATGACTTGATTGTCATAGAAGACAACGCAAATGGCATTAAGGAGATCGAGGAGAGATTAGTCAACTCAATTTGTGATGAAAGACTTGAGTCCATTACGCTATTTTTTGGGGATAAAAGTTGCCCATGGCAAATATGGCATAGTTGTATCATAAAGAAAATATGCACTGGATATTTTACAAGAGAATGGGATGTTTGGGGCAAAACCAGCGAATATACCTATGGACCCAAAGGCTCACCTTTATAGTGCTGAGGCACCATCTGTGGATAATAGTCAAAATAGACAGCTAGTGGGGTAGTTACTCTATCTCACTATTACCAAGCTGGACTTTACTTTTGCAATTGGGAGATTTAATCAATTCATGGCTAAGCCTACAAGGCAGCATTGAGATGCTACCATGATGGTCCTAAGGTACGTTAAGAGTGCATCAGGTCGTAGTCTTCTATTTACTCGGGATACTTTTATGTCAGTAGTGGCATATTCAGATGCAAATTATGTAGGTTGTTTGGCGGATAAGAAATCTACCACAAGATTCTGCACCTGTGTGGCTCGCAATTTAGTTACCTGGAAAAGCAAGAAGCAAGCTGGTGTTTCCAGGACAAGTGTGGAGTTAGAATACAGGGCTATTGCATGTTCAACTGCTGAACTTATGTGGGTGAAGTCACTTCTAGGAGATTTACACATACAGGTTATTGGTCCTATGGAAATGAGATGTGATAATGTTACCACTACATATATTGCCAACAACCCGATGTTCCATGAGGATCAAACTGTAATTCCTAATGGAGGGGGTGAGATTTACAGTATAAAAATAAGATGCAGAAATATAAATCAACAATCACACAAATAAGCAATGTCACAATTTCACAAGGTTTTTAGCTGGAACCCAAATTCGGGTAAAAATCACCACCTAAACCTCCTGGTTTAGGATTTCTCGATCTATCTAGTAGATCAAATCTGCTAACAAATTACTTCAAACGAGGGTAGTTCAACCCCTTACAACCGACGTTACTTACACAAGGGTAGCGTTCCTTAAACCGACACTACTTTGTACGAGGGTAGTGTACCTCAAACCTCTCCTCTTCACGAAGAGTATCTTGTCTCGCGATGAAGATGGGAATTCGCAAAACGAATACCTAAACAAAGACAATTATAAAATATCTCATAGAGCTACAAAGTATGTAATAAACCTAACTATTATAGGCAATAGAAACTTTCCTTTAGTGGAAGTGTTTTGGTTAGCAACGCGGCGTGCGTGAACTACATAAGGGCACAATGACGCTCTCGTATGCGAAGACGGGAGAGCGAGTGTGTAGCGATGATGATGCTCTCAAGTGTATAGGATGATCTTGGAGAGCAACAATACTTCTACCTGATTTTCTTCTACACTTGGACACAATATGGTGTGGAAGCAGTTACTCAAGGTGTGTTAGCTTAGGAAGGGTGCTCCTCTATTTATAGAGGTCCTAAGAAAGCTTTGGAAGCCTTTGGGAACCTCTTGTAACTGTTGGGAATAAGGCTCAAGAGAGTGGTCCAAAATTCCACCGAAATCATGGTCATTATGATTTTGATAGAATTATCAAACGTCTGGAGTTAAGGTTAGACATCTGGGTCTTCGTCTGATCTAGAAGGATTGATGATCTGACCAGGTTTGGATCAAGATGGACGTCTAAAACTCACTTTTAAGACGTCCGGGATACTGATCAGACGTCTAATCTTAAGATGGCTTTCTTCCTGTTTTCACAAGATCGAAATAAGGTTTTAGTATCTTTTATGTCAGACGACTGGTCGATTGTATGGTAAAGTCTCTGGACGTCTGGAAAGACAATCCTCTGTGGGAATGGATTTCCCAAGAGGTTTAATGGCTAAATCCTCTAACAAAGGTGATTTAGGTCAGATCTTTGCCTAATGTCTATTTATCGAACGACTGGGATGATCTACGGATGTTTGAAAGTGTTATAGAATTAAATATAAGGTAATTTCCTAGAATCATCTTCTGATAGTCCAACGGTCCTATTGTTGGACGTCTGTCGTTGGCATCAGACGTCTACTAAGATGTTTGGACTATGGGTTGGTCATCTGAAATCAACAGACAGAAAGGACTAAGTCCAACTTAAGTGTTTGGACGTCTGGACAAAAGGTCAGACATCTGAGGTCCATTTTGCATGTCTAATCAGGCTGTCTGATGCTTATTTTGATTTTCTGATCTTGGTGTTTGTTTAAGCTTCCTAGTAAGGTGTAAGGTTTCCTAAGACTAAGGTGGGGTACTGTGGGCTCTTTACAAGAATCTAAAGAATAAAAGAGTGAAGTGCAAGATAAATAAATGCAAGAATACAAAATACAAGAAAGAATATTTCTATCATATTCTTCATCTCCTTCCTTCTTCAAGCTCTCGCTCCAAGCGAAGCTCCTTCTCCTCCATCGAGCTCCTCCAATCCACCATGGATGCAAGCTTGAACTCCTTCACACTTGTATCCATTTGCATTTCTCCTGAAATTTATAAATTCAAATACAAATGTTAAATCGCAAGTATTTTGCTATCATAAAAATCAACGATCGTGATGTCCTTGCACCAATACAAACATGTTGAGGTGGACTATTGCTACACTAGATATCTTATTCAGAAAGGCTTTCTTTATACAACCCCAATTGCTACTGATGATTAGATAGTGGACATTTTTACCAAGTCACTTCCCAAGTCTATTTTTTATTCTTGTTGTTTTATATATATATATATATATATATATATATATATATATATATATATATATATATATATATATATATACACTGCAACTTGTATATATATACTGCAACTTGAGGGGAAGTGTAGACTTAGTTATACTTTTACATTTATTAGTGTGGGTGTGTTGTACACCTTTTATCCATGGTCTGATTGTATTACAATTTGCTCTTTCCCTTTCTCTATATAAAGAGAGGTAGGGCCTTAATACTAATTTCAGCCTTTCATTTCTTCCCACAATTTAGGATCCCTGTAAACTTCTTAAACCTAGATAGGAACCCTAATTGATTCTAATCAAAGAGTGCATCCACCATCAAGCCACAGGCGCTACCCTTCTTGCTTCCCCTCAAGCCTTTACAACCAGGAAGGCATCCAAGAAAAAGGGCGTCGATTAGCCAGAAGGAAGGTCGTCCAAGCCCTCCTTAGTTGGGTGTCCAACCAAAGAGGGGGTGGCACCAAACTCTTTTCTTCCATTGTAGTCAAACGTTCATTAGGAGTATTGAACGTCCAGCTACGCCTTGGTGTGGTTCTTGAAGCTATGGAAGTGTCAAAGGTCCCTTCTTTTTTTGTAGTTGGATGTCTAGTATGGGTACTAGACGTCAAACTACACCTGTAATGGCATCTTCAAGCCATAGCAAGAGTTCTTCTTAGTGGATTTGAGGCGAGGGTCACCTCTTGGATCGCAAATGGATTCGTGAGGCAGAAAACATTCGCATCGCACTCGGCGGAATCTAGTGTTCTCGGCACAAAGGGTCTCATCCGCCTATCGAGAAGAAGGTAGTCCCTCTAAGCGAGACTTATCTGAGAAGCACAATATGTGGGGTGTTGTTCTACGTCACTCACAGGTATAATCTTGTTACTCATGGAGATCTTGGAACAGGGAGAAGCTAATTCTTCCCATGTGATGCAAATTACATAGATCGTTTGTTTTTCGATTTCTGCTATTCGAGTCTTTGGGAATCGACCCGGGTATTTGATTTAATGAAAATTTTTAAACACCTATGTTTCATGTTTTCGCAATGCCTTTGGGATCTAGGGATCGAGTCATTCAACTCCCTACACCTCCTTGACTATCGAGTGAGTCTAAGATTTTCCCCGGAATTGGTATGCTCTTCCGGATTTTGTGAAATCGTAGATTTGGTTTTAATCGCATTGAAATAGTCATACCAAACATCTAGTTTTGCAATCAGACGTCCAATTATGCTTTCGTTAGATGTCTGACTTGTGAAGCTCGAACACTTGACATTAGATGCCAAGCGTACGAATTCAGAAATCAAGGAACTAGTCCTCGTGTAAGTGTACCCAATGACCAATATTGCAAAATTAGACGTCTAGCTATAATGGGAAGGGTTCCTATTTTACTTCCAATACAACCATGTTATAAGACATTTAACAAGAGAGCCAAATGTCTAATTGCTAAAGTATGACTTTTCTAATCACACTCGTTATAGTCAATCAACCAAAAAGTGTTGTTGGTCGATTTGGCAGTGTGAAATCCTTGATTCTGAGTGTATTTTTGACCCGAAATCGAATCTGATTTGATGCAATCTTTAATGGAAAACCTAATACAGGTATTAGAGAATATCTGACTATTTTTTAGCACTCTTTGTTTGAACTTTTGTTTTAATTTTTTTGTACCTGTGGATTGGTGATGTGAATATCTAGATGCATAGAAATTTCAAAATCTCAAATAAATTAAAAATTATTTTGAAAATTGAATTTCAAATTCATAATTGGATTATTTTTTGGAATTAAGGTTTTCAAAATAATGGGATGGCTGCATTTGTTCCAAATTAGATCTCAAATTAGGGTTTTACTAGTAATAACCAATTGCACTCGCATAATATAATTAATTAGTAATCATAGGAGAGTTGAACACTTGCATCCTCTCGACATGTAATGTGATGGATATCTATGTGTTGTTTTTTTGCAGTGTTTAATGGTTTTTTATTGTGGATTTATGATATGATCATGATGATTTGTAGAGTGGAGTGTTAATGAAAGGGTGGAGTTACTTTTTCATGTAATCCTTATAATTTGAGGGCCCTTTCTTTTTACATGATATGTAATTTTTTGTGGAATGAATGTATATTTATGTGATTGGATACATGGGGATGCAATTTCAAACACCATACATAGGAAAGATTAGAATACGTTTCTAATTTTAGACTAGGTGAAGATTAGTAATTTAATAGGATTAAATTGACTCTTCTTAAACAAACCTAGCCAAATATGAGTGGATTGCTCAAGCATCAAGCAAATTGTCACGGTGATGATGTACCTATAAGAGTTTGAATAAAGCGTCACGTGGCAATGCCACAGGATGTGATTGGTGTCACATGAGTTGGCGTGGAAGTCCACGAATGTGTGTGTGTGTGCATGCGTGAGTTGGTGTTGAGTTAGTTGCTTGGATTGCAAGTTTGCTATATTTAGTTAATTGGTGGTGAGTTAGGGTTATTTAGGAAAGTAGCCAAGAGTCAAAAATAAAAAAAGAGGAGTTTTAAGATTTGATTGAGTTTGTTATGCCATTTACTATGTTTGTGAGATGATTGTCTCTATAAAAGGGCAACACACCAAGTTATCTTGGAGTCCAATAGTAAAATACTTTCTTCTCAATGCGACTCCACTCCTCTTCTCTTTACACCATCTCCCTCGCTTACGTGTGGCTTCTCTTCCTCAGCATGCACCTGTCGCACGTGGTCGTCTATTGCACCATCAATCCTTCACATGGTATCAAAGTAGGTCCCCTTGACCCATTGGCCTTACGTGTGTGGAAGAGGGAAGGGGATCTCTCTCTATGTGGAGCCGAGTTGAAGATCAAGTGCCAAGCCAAGTTCAAGTTCAAATTTGAGGCGTGTGAACCTCTCAAGCACCCAAGAAAGCTAAGTAGAGGGCATTGACTCTGGGGCATACAAGAAGAGGCACAGAGACCTCAAAATCAATTTTAAGGGGTGCATGAACCTCTCGCACACCAAGGAATGCCAAACTATACTACTTGACTCTTGGTGTACAAGAAGAGGCATGAAGGCCTCTACAAGTGACAGTTATGGCTGACGCAGAAGCCCCTATCAAGATCTGCGTTGGTGAACAAGATTCGCTCTACATTCTTATTGATAAGGCTCCTGAATCACGTAATGGAACAAAGGTAAAGAAGTAGGAAAAGGAGAATTACATGTTATCAGGGAAAAGAAAAAAAAATCATTCAAGTCTTCACCCTCTCCGACATTCAACTTGAGAGGGTGTGTTAGAGTTCATGGAATAAAGTCACGTGGCAGCCTGTGGTAGGCCCACGTTGGGTGCGTATGTGTGTGTGTGCATGGGTTTTGGCTTTCAAGCCAAGTTTGTTTTGTGCCACATGTGGCAAGTTATTTTTTATTAGTCGTTAGAGTCCAAATTAGGATTAAGTCAATTTAAGAATAGTTGATTTGATTTTGATTGAGTTTGTTTTACGAAAGATGATTGGTAAATACTAAATTAGTTGAAATTGTAATTGGGATTGGTTCTCTTTAAATAGAGGTTAAATCCCTGATTTTTTTTTCTAGTTCCAATAAAATATTTTCCAACCCTGAGTAGTTCTCTCCTCTCTCATCTTCCACGCCTACCTCTCTCTCTTCCTTCCTCCTCTCTCCACGCATGCCAACATTGAAAGAGAAGGGTTCCTCCATGCATCATCAGCTCACATTTTAATCCAAACTTCAAGAGGCTGAACAACCCACAGCTCAGTGATGGTTGTCATTTCATGAATTTTATCATAAAACAAGAAAAAACATGGTAGAATTAAACTGGGTAGATATATTTCAGTTGAGTTCTAACTGGATATATGGATCTTGGAGCGGATCCATATAACCTGGTGAATGATATATTGTACACCCTCTTCTTTCTTGTTTCTTGGTGGAGAAAACCCTAACCATCATTGTGTGCCAGGATAGAACTCTGCGGTGATTTTTCCCTTTGGGATTTTCCACGTTAATTAAATAGTCTCCATTGTGTGATTGTCTTGGATCTCGTTTTTCCACAATTTCGCAACTAACTACACTTTTTTACGTAGTTGTTTCTGTGGAGAGCAAACTACAGTGGCAAGAAAAAACTGTTGTACAAGCATTTATTTTTCCATGTTTTTACCATCTGCAGAAGTGTGGAAGCTGCCCTGTTTTGACACAGCAATAGTGTCAACCAATCTTATGGAGAAATGGGGTAAATCTTATGGCGAGTACAGAGGTGAAATGCAAATTGCTATGGAAGAAAATGAGGGTAATCAAGAAGCTAAAAATGCTGCTGCTGAGAAAGTGAAACTGAAATATAGGCAGGTTGGTGTTTCCAGACTTCATTGCTCTTCGGCCAAGCTTTGTAATCATCGTTCAGATGTTCTCTTGTGCAGAAGCTTTATGAAGCGCCTGAGTTTGAGGAAACGAGGAGGCCAAAAGAGGATATCTTTGAAGAAGCAGTGGCGATATACCATGTCGTCTACAACTATGCAAAGAGCATAAAAGAGGTGAAAAGGTGCAGCTTTGCATGGGAAGTTGCTGGTCATGCATTGTGTGCAATGCATGCTTCGATGCAAGAGAAGAGTGACACAATTCCCTGTTTGCGGTCTGTTCTCAACGAAATTTTTGGAGATCGCTGTTGACTAGAATTCCGGGTGCGTTCGTCACTGTCAATCATGGCGTGGGGTTCATGTCTTCTCTGTATCACCAGATTCACCTCATTTTCTCCTGATGCTAAGAGAACGCTGCAAGGATGGAGTTGAAGAGCATGGGAATTAGAAGGTTCCAGCTGTGAAGGACCTCAAAATAAATGAAGCTGGCTATGATCAAGGTATTCATTGGTGAGCTTTGCTGCTTGTCTTTTGAGTTCATTTTCTGTTTTGTGTATATAAAGAAGTAAGTTGCAATTGTTGGAATCCAGGCCATATATGTAAATCATGCTGGTGGTTTCCAGGTTTGTAATTGAGGCTGACTTGTCAAGTGTGAAGGACGTTGAGAACTAGATTTTGTGCATTTTGTTGCTGTTAAAGTGCTTATTTTGATCAGTATTTCAGTTTCTTGCAGTACTTGTCACATTTTGATGACTTGGGGCTGCCAGATGTAAGATGGATTATATGAGAAAGTAAGAAGTAATAATTCAATTGGAAAGTTCACTAAGATCTACAAGTTATGTCAAAAAATTGTTGATGTATGCAAAGGAATTCAAGAATCATTGTCACCAAACAATTTGGAACTTTTTACATTGAAGACTTACGAAATTTCACATATGCTATTGCCATCTCAATATTTGCAAAAACATTAGGATTGTACTTAGTTGACAAGTGTGCTCAAACAATTGCTCTTGGTGTTGCTAGTCAAATTGAGTCTTGCTAAATCCATCCATCTAGATTCAAATTTGATTCATTAAGAAAATTTAAAGTCAAATGTATGAAACTCTTGATTTGCTAAGAATTTAAATCTTTATATAATATATAGGTGTATAAAATTACTCAATTGTTTTTCATTTGTCCATCTTTTTGGTAAGTTTGGTTTAAATTTCAATAAGTTTTTTTCTCTAATAATCAAAGTAATCAAATATAAAAAAATGACACATAAATAACAAAATGATTAGAGAAAACATATTAAAGAATTTTATAAAAGTATATCACATAACTTCAATAAGTAATGCTCTTCACTTTGTTGTGAAACCATTAAAATGTATGTATGTGTATGTGTATATGTATAAATTGAATTGAATGTTTTCAAATTGAGTTTAAAAAGAGAAAGATGTAATTCATTTTGCTATTGAATTGAAATATCATATTCATATTTAGTTCATTTCGTTTAAATCAAATTGAATAAAATATTATTAATCGAATCCTAATAGTTTGATTTATTTGGCAGCCATAGTTACGCTACCTCATCTGCACCGTATAAAAGGGTGCTCAACTAAAATGCTAAATGCATTCAACCTCCATGTCCACAACCCCATGCAAACTATACATGTTCATGATCCGGCTTCCTCTGCAACATCCCCAACCCCACAAATCAAACTCAACAATCGAAGCAAGGAAAGAACTCAACTTCAATTTCACTTTGGAACCACATTCAACCTTTACAAAGAACTAAGAAAACACAATTAAGGCAATAATGGAGGAGAATGATAGAGAGAGGGTGAAACAAAGTTAGTGCATTCATCTTATGCTACATGCTGTATAACAAATGCATCCATGATTTGGAAGAAAAATCATTGATGATAACAGCCTTGAAACTAAAAATTCACCTTATGTAAAACATATAACCAATGCTGCTCCACTTTTTAATCAATAAATTTGTTTAACACATCATTTAGTCTTCACAAATAACAAATAAGCATAACAATTTTAAACTTTTTCTCCAAGGTAAGAAAAAAATAGCGTCTATCATCGGTGGTTTTGCATAGAGAAGCAAAAACTACTGATGTCATTTTATCTATCCACAATGAGAGCACATTGTTCCAAATCCTCACCGATGATTTTCGCATAGAAAAGGAAAAATCACCAATGATACTTTTTTATACACAGAAAATTCACCCTCACTAGCTATTCTTGCATAGGAAGCAAAAATCACTAGTACTACCTGTCTCTATAGGTATCTCAAATTATGTTTCCAAGTGAAAATATTACTAATTATTTTGTAGTAGTAAAAAGAAAAGAACCAATGATACTTGTTCCACACTAGGCCAAGTATCCTGTTTGAGTAGAGGCAAAAACACCTGTGTTTTTCCAATAGGCAATCAAAACTTATCAATGATATTTGATCCCGACATATCTTAGTCTTTACTTTCAAACTCAAATTATCATCGATGTTTTTTGAATGGCTAAGTAAAAGACACCAGTGATAACAAATCTTAATTATGATGGGCCTATATTTAATTTGAGATGCACTATTTTGATGTTGGCATTGGAGAAATGCAAACTTGAGGCAAAACATCATTTGCAACACTCTTCCAGGCAACTTGGCCATAATATAACAACAAAGATTTACTTCCATACTTGGTGTCTAAGATCAAAAGAACTTGTTTTTGAAGAGTTGCATTGGAAGTTGACTCCAAAACATGTGTCAAGGATAACTAATCTCAAGGATGAAGAAAGAAGGTAATGTTGATGGTTCAAAAAGTAGATGAAAAACCAACATTGTACATTAACTACTTTGGAACAAAGAAACCAAAAGTAAGAGAACTAATGCTGATGAACCTCGAGGGTTGCTGTCAAGGCCCCAAAGGTCATCAAAAAAATTTGTATGACATGGGAAACGTAAACAATATGACATGGGAAACGTAAACAAAGCACAAAAATATGAAAAATCTAAGCATTCACAAAACACAAGTTGCTACTCAATTCCACTAGTGAGGTGTACATATGAGGAGGGGATTTAACCCTCAAAGTTCACACTATGTGAACATGGTTTACATGCTTAGGCCTAGTTTGGTAAGGGGGATAATCCATCAAAATAGGGGTTAACCTTGTTTGGTAAGAAGGATATTTGGACCCGGGTTAAGATGACCTGGGATAAGTTATTCTGGGGTTGATGTGGGATAAGCTTTCTTTGTGAGTTATCCCATGTGTTTTCACAAGTTAATCGAAAAACTTTCCAAGCAGTCACAAGTTAACCCACCAAGATAACTTTTGTAACTTCCAAACAAAAATAGAGGATAACCCAGCTGCAAAAAAGTTATCCCATGAAATCTATCCCTCCATCCAAACTAGCCCTTGGCATTGCCCTTTCCTCCTTTCCCTCTCGAATACAAGGTCAAGGTCCCCCATTTTATGGGAATATGAGACACACACTAGGAGAGCTCTCATAGGCTACCTCCTTGAGGGGGTACTCACATCATGTGGAAAGGTGGAGGAGACAACCTCCAATCAATTGATAGCTTTTCTATGCCTGCCTTACTACCTAAGGTACAACCTTCGCAGAGGTGGCGCAAAGCAAATCATACAATATGCTTGATACACTAGCCATAACAAAAGGACAAAATGGAAAATGGATAAGGAGTGGGATCTACCTCAGCTTCTGAGCCACACCTTGCTTTGCTATTCCAACAGGCCTTGCTGCCTCATTGCTTAGCATACTGATCGGGCAATCCGAGTGATCCAAGCAAGATGAGCACCTAAGAGATCTTTCTATCCAACCAACAAATTCAAGCAGGGGCTTCCTACCTCGCTAATAGATCCGAGTGAGGTGTGTTGGTGCTAAAGCACCACGGTCGTTTATTTTGATGATAACAAAACACGTGTCTTTTAACATTTGCTTTTGAGTCCTAGTTTTCAGGTCAGTTGCAAATGGAGACAGGTGTTTAGATGGAGTTCGAGCTCTCATCCATGGTGGATTGGAGGAGCTGGACAGTGGTGGAGGAGCTTCGCGAGGAGCGAAAGCTTGAAGAAGGAAGGCGATGAAGAATATGATAGATTTCATTTTATCTTGTTTTATGTAATTTTTGTTTCTTTGTTTTACTCTATTTTCTTTCTTAGATCTTATTTTAAAGAGCCTCAAAGAACCCTTAAAGTAGTCCTAGGAACACCTGCACGACCTTAGAATACTTAGGTTTTCTGTAAAGAACTTAGAAAATCAAAATAGGATTCAGACAGCCTTATCAGACGTCTAATCTAGAAATTAAACGTCTAATATTGACTTTTAAGACGTCTACTATTTGATCAGACGTTCAAACCATCTAGGCTGGACTTAGTAGGTTCTGTCTGTTAGAATCAGTCGTCCAGGCCTTAGTCCAGACGTCTGATGCCTTTGCCAGACGTTGAATTAGTGGAACGTTGGCTGCCTTAGTAAACATTGAGGAAGTGACCGTTAGCCTCGTATCAAACATTCCTAGAGGACCCTAGACGCCTGATATATGACTGTTTTGCCTCGGCTAACCCAAAATCTCGTTTCAGAGATTTTCTAGCCGTTGTACTTCCTTGGGAATCCATTTCCGCAAAACAATAGGTTTCTAGACGTCCTGTATGTCGTCTGATCGCCATACACTAGAATCATGTTTTAGTCTGATTCAAGTCAGGAAGGAAACCCGCCTAGAATCAGACATCTGACTTAGTTCCCAGACGTCTTAAACAGGTTTCCGAAACGTCTAATGCCAGAACCAGATATCTGATGACCCTGTCAGAATCATGATTAGTTCTAACTACGGCCTGATTTTCCTTGGATTTGCACCCAACGGCTATGGAAACCTTCTAAGGCCTTCCAAAGCCTTCCTAGGCCCCTATAAATAGAGGAGAACCCTTGCCACTCAAAAACATACCTTGCAAGAATATTTTCACTCTCTTGTGTCAAAAAGAAGTAGAAGATCAAATAGAATAAGTTCTAGCTCTACAAGCACTCTTTTCACACCTAAGAGCTTCATCCTGCTGTGCACCCGCTCTCTCGCCGATGTTACGAGAACGCTGTTGTGCCAAAGCGTGGTTCACGCACCCGCGTCAATCTGACGCACTTTCACCAAAGGGAAGTTTCCTAACTCCTATAGAAGCTAGGTTTAAATATTTATGACTCTATAGGATTGTTATACATTTTTATTGTCTTTGATTGGGTATCCGCTTTGTGAATTCCCGTCTCCTTCGTGAGACAAAATCCTTCTTGTGAAGAGAAAAGGTTTTGAGGTACACTACCCTCAGTCTAAGTAGTGTGGTTGTAATTGAGGTTCAGTCACCCTCGTTCAAGTGACTGGGTTTAGTGGATTTGATCGATTATGTCGATCGGAAAATCCTAACTCGAGAAGGCTAGGTGATGGTTTTCTCCCGGTTTGGGTTTCCACCTAAAAATACTTGTGCCTATTGTGTGATTGTTCTTTTTGTATTTTAATTTCGCATTTTATATTACGTCACGCATATCTCACCCCCTCCAACCACGAAATTACAAGGTGGTGATCTTGGGGCTTCCTATCTGGTCTTAGGATTTAAGCTTGCCATTGTTTAGGCTGGAGGCTTCTTGGGCCTTTGTCTAATAGGATAGACTTTTCCTCCCTTATCGGTTGCCCCCACTCTCGTAGTTTGGTGCGTAGGCTGCAAGAATAAAATCTCCTCTCTCCCATTCTTCTTCTTGTAACTCCCCTTACCCCCAGCGATTGTCGCTCACCCTTATCCAAGGGTGGGGTGCTCTCTTGCCCCTTCTATCGGGAGGGTCCGTACGATTTTCCCACTTGGATATTTAGGCAATACCTCAAGGATCCTTATTTTATGTCTTTTCATGTTCCTAGGCAGACTGGGCGAGCTTTGGCAAGTTGGTTCAGGAAAATTGTTCAAGCAAACTGGCCAATTCAGGCAAACTAGAATTCAAGTTGATAGGCTAACTCATTTAGTCTAAAGTCTAGGCGGATGGCTTAAGTGGACTAGTTTGTTCTTGCAGCTTGGGCTACTTACTCCCCACTCCATGGTGTTGGTTCACGTAGGAGCCTCCTAGGTTTAGGCTTGTCAAGGTGAACTTATTGCCCCCACTCTCATAATCTGACTGTACTGGTTGCGAAATTAAAATTT
Organism: Thalassia testudinum; assembly: GCA_037157565.1. Classification (NCBI taxonomy): domain Eukaryota; kingdom Viridiplantae; phylum Streptophyta; class Magnoliopsida; order Alismatales; family Hydrocharitaceae; genus Thalassia; species Thalassia testudinum. The sequence continues at coordinate 61,581,844 of JAZHRO010000022.1, read as the reverse complement.
TGATATTTCTTGCATCTTCCCTTGCCCCTAGCAACTAGCCTCTGACAAGTTGGATGGGTGGGTGCTTATGGGAGTTTCCCTCTTGCATCAACATCAAGGTTGCACATATATATAACCCTCAAAGTTCACACTATGTGAACATGGTTTACATGCTTAGTGAATATAGGGTCCTTCCTCCATTCTCTCTTGAATACATGTCCTTTATTGGGATATGAGACACACGCACCGTGGGAGCTCTCACGAGCCACCTCCTTACGAGGGTACACATGTCACGCGGAAAGTTGGAGGTGACAACCTCCCAACCAATCGATAGCTTTTCTAGGCCTACCCCACTACCAGAGGTGCAGCTTTCCTGACCATACATTATGCTTAGCATGCAAACATAACAATAAGACAAAATAGGAAAAAGATAAAGAGTGGGATCTACCTTAACTCCTGAGCCATTGCCTTGCTTTTCCGTCCCAATAGACCTTGCCACCTTGGTGCTCGACGAACCAAGCAAACAAGGTAATCAAGCAATCCAAGTGATCCAAGCAAGATGAGTGCTCAAGAGATTTTCCTATTCGACCGATAGATTCAATTAAGGGGGTGCTCGAGGTCTTCTCTCTGGCCTTGGGCTTTAAGCCTACGTTTGTTTGGGATGAAGACTTCATGGGCCTTTATTTGGTGGTTAAACTTTTCCCCTCTTATCATATGCATGCTTTGAAATGCTGAATATTGAAAAAATAAAAGTGGAAACAAAATAAAACAACGCAAAAGGGAAATAAACAAGTGGACCATGAAGTGAAAATCGTTTTACTTATTATATTTGGGTCCTTTCTATCTTCTTAAGGAGATCGAGTAATAGTAAGTGCACTGCTAAGCCATGATACGACACACGATGGCTTAAGGGATGTGAAAACAAAGGATCCTATGAAGTTAATAAGAAGTTACCCAAAAAGGATCTACGATTGAATTGAATACATTTGGGCAATAGAAACGTTTAATGTTGCAAAACCAATTGGAAGGATGCTCATTGTAGCTGTCAAGTACTATATGGTACTTCCTTCACCACTTAAACCAAAAAAAACTGGTTGAAAGTTATTGGAAGCAACAAAAAGGCATTTGAAAGAAAAGTAAACGAAGAAATAGAAGAATAATTAAAGAAAATGAAAGAGGAGTAACGCATTGAAAGGACCAACAATGAAAATAAAGAAGCATGAAAAAGAGAAAAATAACTTAAAAAAGAACTGTGAAGAAGAAAGAAATACGCGAAAAAGAATTGGAGAGTTGGAAGAAAAAATGACAAGAGCAAAGACACTGAAAAAGTGCTCATTGACATTAAGCTTGTAAAGGTAGAAAAGCAAGAAGAAAGGACAGAAAACTAATAAAAATAATATAACCACGAGGTGCAAATCTTCATCTAAATTCTTCACATTACATTTATTATCACACACATGAATCATAAAAATTATAGGTGGAATTCATTAGAAAGCCATATCAATGTATAATTCAATAAATGGCTTAAAAAAACTAGTTCACTTTAAAAAAACACCGGTAATATTCATTTAGAAGCTACAAAAAAAAACCATGCAATCGAACGGTTGACTTAAAAAGAACAAGTGATTTTTAGCATGTGCAACTCACTGGATACCTTGGGAAGTATTAGTGAGCAACCTAAAAAAAGAATGGAAGGAAAAGGAGGCAAATAACAATTAATTGTTATTTTCTATCATGTATTTCGTGATAGGAGCAAAATGAATAAGAGAAACATAATCATGAAGAAGAAAGTGGATTTGAAATCGTAGATCTGAAAAGCATCTAAGATACAATATTAAATTTGTAAGTTATATATTAACAGTTCATTCGAATGAGGTTAAACAAACATATAATATAACAATTAATTTTATTCTTTATACAACCTACGTGGCTTAAAGACCAAGAAAAAGATGGAGAAAAGGATGAAGACAGTGAAGAACATGAAAAGAAGAACGAAGATCATGAAGTTAGGGCAAAAGAAGAACAATAAAACACACCAGAAGCGTAGAAAGCCACTACAAAGGAAAAAAAGAGAGATAGGATTCTTTTTTTTTATTATTGTTAGTGTACATACTGAAGAGAGATTATAAGCGTAGAAATCTATGGAAAAAGGTTAAAGAGAATATGGCAACAAGAAAATAAGGAAAGAAGTAGACTGCAAAAAAAAACACATACAAGAAGAGAGAGTTCTAGGCATAAGATTCCTACAAGCAAAACTTTTCAACATGGTTTCAAATGAAGAAAAGGTGCCTCTTTATTGACTTATAAAGAGAAGAAAGAATGAAAATAAAATTTTTTATTAATTCCTATTTCCTTTCTTGCAAACCTCATGGGTGGAAACTAATTTTACAACATTTAAGTTCATCCTATACTTGCTTTAAACTGAAAATTAATCACCAGGAAAATTAAGAAAAGATGAAGTCAAATTCTCATTCTACTCTGCAAAAAAGAACTTAAGATGAATCTTAGAGTTTGGGAACTTTCTACCAACATCCAGGTCATTTAGACTCAAAAAATTCTCTAGGAAATCATCATATTAATTCAATATTGAAGTCTTTCTCTAATAACTTGTTCGATTTGAATGCATAACCTTTTGGGATTCTAATTCTTACCCCACACACTATTCGCTTAACTAGATCTCCATGAACTTACTCCTCATTCTCTTTGCAATGCCTTCTTTGGCTTGTTGATCACCTTAACTAGTTACTAAGAATCTTCGTCAAAAGATAGCCATAGTCAACCATGGGAGTCCATGGAACCACAAGAGTTTCGTAGGTGATTTCCCAAAAAGAATTTGATCTTTTGATAGGGCTTCAAGGAGATATTTATTGTGATGCCTCATGTTGAGCACACATGTAGAATGCATAGGATCGCAATTGCTCAACAACAAAACACATTCACCCACCCGAAGTAGTTACATGTAACTAATACAAGAGCAATTACTAAAAGAAGCACAAACTCAATTGTAAGGAAGATAGTCAATGGAGTTTGTTTGAAGTAGCATTGATTCTTCCATTCCATTTGACTCCATTAAATGTTTTACCAGCAATAATATGGAAGAGAGAGAGAGAGAGAGACATTTACAACTTTTACCCTACAAGTTTTCATTAATGTTCTCTTCACCACCTAATTGAAGAGACAAGGTTCTCTATAATAGGAAACCCAAATAGAATGCAAATCCTTGATCCTTCCCACCATCATCATTCATCAACACATGGATTTTTCTAATTCTCATTGATTGATCTCAATTAATCATGGCTCTGGTAGCTACGGTAACTACGAATTTTACAAACAGTTATATCCTATGTGTTGTATAAGTCACTAGAAATATCAATCATCTCTTAATTGTGGTTTAAACAACTCATACTCACCAAGCCTATAATTAACATTCAAATATCTCGTGGACATATATCTTGGTTTTTGTGGGGACTAACATGAAAGGCTTAAAAAGGGCTCAAAGGAGGCATTAGTGATGCAAGCCTCATTGACGTGCTAGCTGAATGCTTTACAGCAAAAGAATTGGGCAAGAACATTCATCAAGCTCATAGGAGTATATTGAGTATAGGTCTCAAATGTAATGTAAGACTCATGAGTTGTAATTTTCATTTACTTTTATAGAAATTGTAACGAGAACCCCCATGCTAGTCAAATTAAGCATAACAAAGGTGATTCATGCATAATCAACCCATTTAAGCACCCTAATTAGGTCTTAAATATGAAATTTAAGTTAATCATGCGTAATCCACTCCTAATTAGGTCATTATTCCCTAATCACATTATAATTACACCCTAGTGACCTTAGGTCAGAGAAAGGAGTCATGAATTGCCTTTGGAGTCCTCAATTAAGGCCAATCAGGGCAACTAACGTTAATTGCAGGCCTGAGGTCCAAACTGTCACCAAGTGTTCTTCCAGTGAATTGCAAATGAGGTGAACTAGCATTAATTAGCACCTAATGTTAATTGAGTTGGAAAAGTGCTTTTTAAAAAAAGTATTTTTGCCCATTGGTTGTTGACATATGGTGGCGATTTTGAACATTATAATGCATGCCCTTGAATGTTTTTGGACCCCATTTGACCCCTCTATATAAGGAGAACCCCTCCAATTTTCTTAAGCTCACTTGACACATCAAATGCACATTCTTGAGTACTTCAAGGAGAGAGAGAGTCCTCCCATCGACTCTACACATTCTCAACCTCTCTTGCTACTAGCTAAGCCCTCCATCATTCTTCTACAATTCTTGAGGCTTGAATACACTCTCTTCTCCCTCCAGTCCATGATCATTCACAAAGGGAGTATTAAATCGAGCTCTAGATAGTCTTCTCATTTCAATTACATATCTAGTTTTGGGAGCTATCCATAGGGTTTTGGGGTTCTTAATTCACATTCTTTCCATCTAAAGGTTTTGTAATCCAAGGACCTAAGGTGTGGGTCCCTAATCTCACAAGAGTAAGGGCTCAACTCTTGGTTTGATAAATCATAAACTTATATTTACGCATCATAGATAGTGTATAAAACCCTCAATTATTATGCAATTTCAATTCAAATCATGGTTTCTACTTAGTACTTTGCATCTATTCATTTTAGGATTCTCTCCTTGGAATCCATGCATATGATTGTTGGAAGCATTGCTTCCAAATAACTGGCACTTTAATAATTTCATTTTCTTAAGTTATAACATCCTAGGCTATTCATTCCTTAGTTTTGGTGCCAAAATTATCCCTATGGTCATCCAACCTTAAATTTTTTATCTAATATTCTACCTAATTTGGGTGTGCAACCTATAACTTGGTTGCCCAAATCTTACGTCCTTAGTTGCTTGCTCTAGGTCCATGCTTGGCATCCAAACAACCATTTTGGTTGCCTCAATCTTTAATACCAAGCCTAAAAAAGAACAACTACGTTCTATGCTCCATTAATCACCAAAAATCTATTTCTAATTCCTTCCCAATCATTCCAAAATTTCTCTAAGTTGTCTAGAACTCATTTACCATTATTAATTTTCAAGAATTCAAGGTCAGAACTAATTAATAACAGTAAAATTCAAGAATCTTCTATTAAAACTATCAGTACACTTAAATTGGCCAAAAAGTGCATAGTAGAAACCCTAATTTGTAACCTAGGTTTATTTTCAAAATTATTAAATATTGTCCTCAAATAAAAAATGTCACAAAAAATACATATAAAATATGATTGAAGTGGAAACAATATCAATACTACACTAATAAGTGTTTGATTTGTGCTTTAATGTTAGGAGAAGGCAAAGACAAAGGTTGGAGCTGACTTGATGGATAGTGGAAGGGTCAAATTGGAGCCAAAGCCAAGAAGACACAACCTGAAGTCCGAATCTCCAAGGTGAATGGCCTAGAATGAAGAATACTGCACATAAAGCTTAATCCTAGCTTTGGATTCATGAGACGAAGTTAGTACACATAAAGGAGCCTCAATAGGAAACTAGGTTACTAAAAGCTAATAGAGAACTCTAGAAATTTTGTGAGAAAGAATTGTGTTATAAATTATCAAAAATGTACCAAAAGTGCCAAGTAGTCCATGTGAAAATATGAGTATGTTCTCATAGTCCAAATAACCTTCCAAGTCTCTAAAATGCCTTTAAATAAGTCAAAAAATAATTAAAATATTTTATAGGCTTATATGTAAATTTACCACTTAGGGACACCTATTGACCCTTAGACACAATCATAAAATTTTCACAAAATAAGGGAGCTCAAAACTTGAAAAAATGTGAAGAAATTGCGAAGATACACAAACATAGCTAAAGATCGTGGAATAGCCCACTGCGTCAGCAATCTGCATCCAAAGTGTAGAGTCAATAAGAACATGCCTTGTAATGTAGCGCATCCAAAGCATTAGCACAGGCTAAACCGCACCTTTAGTGACACTTTCCAAGCTTTTAGAGATAGTTTTGCAATTTTCTTGCAATTTTTCTATTCTTTTTTATTCAAATGGCTATTTGATAATTCGATTGCCTTAATTATACCTAGTTGGCGATATTTTTCATATTTTAAATTATTTTTAAGATGTTAAATTTCACATTTTCCTATTTTAACCCCTTCTACACTCTTCCATCTTAAGCTTATAAATACCCCCTCCTCATTTCATCATGCCATCCACTACCAACTACACTCTTCCACTCTCCTCTCAAGTTCTCCCTCTTAGAAGCCTTCTCTAGGGATTACTCTTTAATTAAAAATATTTCCCTTTAGCTATTAGGTTGCACTCACTTTGGTTCCTTCGCATATAGTCTAATTAGGTTAACCTTAGCCTTAGTCTTAACAATCTACCTTCACCGCCGCCTTGACCCTTCCTGTGTGCACAGCTTCACTGCCCCACTTGCTATTAAGACACATGGTCAAGTGAGCAAAACCTTGGATTATTATAAAGGTATTGCACTGCACTAACCAAGTCTTTAGGTGAGCTCGTTCTCTTACTATATTTTTTTATTTGTTGTAACTAGTATTTTGTGCTTGTTAATTTTTGAGTTGTAATCAATTTTTGTTCAATGCAATAAATTTTCATTTCAACTTTCTTTCATCTTTTTAAGTTCATGTTAATTTAATTTTTGCATTAGCTTAGTTCAATTTGCATTCTTATATTCCATTTCACATCTTCATATATTTTTAGCGTTAGTACACACCCACTCCATAGTTTGCATCTTGGTCATATTTCATCGCATTTACATTCATAGGCATAGTTCTTGTGAATTTGCATTTTTACCCATTAGTTTCTTCGTAGTTACTTCAATCAAATTCTTTGCAACTCATCTTAGAACAATATTGCAACCAAGCACTTGTAATTGAATACCACTTTGTTAAAGTTGCGAAATACCATCTTAGAATCAAATTTTGAGAGCTTCAATTAAATAATGTACCTCCCTCCTACAATACATTGAACTTAGTTATCAAATCTGTTTCAAAATGACATGCACCTAGCTCTCGTTTACAACAACATTGTTCATTTGTGAGTTTTAGGTTTTTGTGCCTGTTAGCTCCACTAACTTAAAATGCATGGTGGTAGGATCTCATTGTATTTTTCCTCTTGCAAGCTCATTCAGGCATACCTTTTCTAAAAAACCCACTTTCAACCTACAATGATCCTAATCAAGTTGCCAATAGCCTTCAATAGTGCTCCATGAGCTGTTGACTACCTTTCGGCCCCAAAGGCTCTAAAGGCTCTTGGTGATGAATGGGACAACTGGAGAGTTGCAAGGTAAATATAAAGTGAGGTGCTTTTGTTAGAGTTATGTGCCCTGGGCGAGCCAACATGAGTAAACTCACTCGATCAATGATTTAGATGTGAATGTCAAATCACGTGGATGTACTAGTATGTTTAAATGAGTCTCTCAATACAATTGCAAGAATGTACTATAATCATGTTGGATATACCAATGATAGTCATTGAAGATCCGAACGGTTTGAAACGAGGATTTTGATAAGTCATGAAGAATCATTATGATATCTAACTATTGTCTCTAATTTAAGGAGAGATGGTAATCTTCTTGAGAGATCGTTGCTTGATTAATGCTCTTGATGCACATCCTCTGCATAGGAAGGGAGATTTGGGGTTGTCGCATAAGTTAAGTCAGGAATTTACCTTAAATAAATAGAGATGTGGATGTCTTTCTCTTGTTACTATTACAGGGAAGGCACATCCTTTAACCTGAGACAAATGTGTCTCTATAGTTGAATATGCACATTTGGCAGATGATGGTTGATGCACCCACTTTAGTGTTAAGACTAAAAGGGTAGTGTATATATGAGAATATTTGAAACACATGATCTCTTGAAGGGATGACATAGGCTCACTCTGCATATATTAGAATGCACGGAATTCCATGCATGGTCGTACAGGTTTTGATCAACCCATACATGAAAATGAAGACTTTTTTTTGGAAAGGAATTGGTCTTCGTTGTAGTCCTAATGACACGACGGGAACATAAAAAATATGTTACCCATGATAGGATGGATAGTGAATCTAAGATTTAATCCTAGAGGTTACATATGTCTTTTAATGTGAAGGATTCAAGGCTATTTAGAATACACGAGGGAGGCATAGTGTCATAAATTTTGAATTCTAAACCCTTTATTGTTGGTGTGATGAAACTAATAATCATTTTGACGGGTTCCTAGTTGAATGCAAATCAAATACTATTTTCATAATTAAAATGGCATTTAATTAGACTAAATATGATTTGGTATTAATCCAAAGGGTCTAATTGTAAATAAAATGCCTTTAGATACTTAAATCCAATTCTCCAAATTAATTAGAAGGTAATTGTTCCAAAATTCAATTAAGATTAATCCCTAACCATTGGGATTCAATAGTCACCATCATATTAGGAATTGTAGGATTTCCTAAAAATATCTCCCAAGGCAAGTGGAAATCGTAATCATCCCACTAATTGAGTGCTCCAATTCCGCCATCGTCAAAGAGAGGAGCTTGGATATCCAGGGACTTGATTAGAAGACCTACGCTTTTATCAAAAGTCTACTTCTTGTCCTAGACACCTGGGGCAACTTTATCTTGGACGTCTGACTTCCCCGTCAGACTTTTAAGAGCATTTTTGGACATTCAGAAAGTCAATTGGTTGAGAGTTTTGGACTTGTATGGGAAATTTTGGAGTTTTGAAGTGTTGGATGCCTTGGAAAATGTGGAGTTTGCAATGTGCAAAGGAGTTCACGACATGCGAAGGAGTTTGCTAATGACTTTACAAATGATAATGATAATTATACCAATTAGAGTCAATCTCGAGGGCACACGCGCATAAATATCATATTATAGTGGGACTGGGAGCAATACATGCATATTGTGTTATTCCTACATTGGGATTGCTTGGAAATAACGTTTAATGGTCAGGTTATAAAAGAGCACCTTAAAACAAGCCTCAGATGAGCAATCAAACTGTACAGATGGATCTAGATCAACGATCGCAATCCAATGACGTGAAAATCAACTCGATCCGATACCCATGGTGTCCCCTACAAGCAAAAGAAGATGGATGGTCCAAATGGTGACATGTGGCACCATCCAGACCGGCCACTGCCGGCCACGAGCACCTCTCATCAAGCCCTTCAATCTGGGTCACTGGATCTTCATCCAACGGCCACGAGTGTGCGAACACCATCGCCAACTCTGCAACACAACTGCATGCATAGCACAGTGATAATGCGCTCAGTGTGGAGCGAGGGCCACGAGTGAGGGGATTTAGTCCACTGAAGCATGCGCAGACAAAATTACACCGTTGGATGCCAATCGAGCTATGCTGGGAGCAGCTACGTGCCGCATCGAATGTGCGCGATGAGCACACATGAGATCTAATGCGTTGCCATACGTGTGATCGTACGCACAAGTGAGGTACGATTTGATGAAGCGCGCGGCTGCAACTGAGGGTCATCCGATGGCGATCCGCAATTCTGATCCCATGGCCAGCAACCATCCTCGTGTGCTTCAACATAGCCCAGTTGTGCGTGCAGCTATCAGCACATTGTGTGTGCGCTGGCCGTGAGCAAGCGCGTGGCTGTGCGCATGATGGCTGGGCGCATGCTTGATTTGGGCTTGATTTTCGTGCCAAATGATTTGGCACGAGCCTATAAAAGGCCCTATGGACCTCCATTTGCAAGGCATCTCTTCCTAGCTTCTACCAAGCTTATATCCACATCCATAGAGATCTAAATTGTTTTCCTGGAGCTTCCAAGCCACTGATGGAAGCCAATCCACCACTGTGCATGGCTACCTCGCTATTCCATTTGTTGCATTTAGTTTAATGTTTATGTCTCTTTAAGCTTCCATCAAGAATTGTAGTTGTAAAACGATTTCACGCTTGCAATATATTAGCTTTCATTGTTATAACTGTTATCTTGCTTCATCATGTCTTTGTTTCATGCGTAGTTAGTGATCTCCGTTCTACTACAGATTTCTAACCCTACACTCTCACTCTCTCCCTCTCATTCTCTTTTCGCAAGCAAACTAAATAAATATCATGTGCCAACTAAGCAATTAATTGATTCGATTTTCTACCTCCCTGTGTTCGACACTCGAATTCACAGTTCAATCTTCTTATTAAAAATGATGTCATAACACACGCTGCAACAAACGTATTATCTTTACATGTTTCTCGACGTCTTTTGCGCAGTGCATTTAAGATTGAGTGTTCTCAGCGCAAATGGCCTCATTTTCCCGCCAAGAAGAAGTGAGTCCAAAGATGTTAGGATTTATTTGAGGCACAACACTTGAGGTGTAGTGCTATGCCACCCCTTAGGTATGCTTTGATACTCGTGGTGCTCCTAGAATGAAAAGATACTAGATATTTCCATTTAATTCCAGTTACATATGTCATGGTTGTTTCTCAATTCTCATATTTGGTTTTCCAAACATTGAGTCGTTTATTAAATCGATGAATTTTTTTTTAACTATTTTTATGCTTTTGCGATGCCACAGGATTGAACCATTTGATTACCCAACAGCTTTCACTTGATTCGCCCATTTTAGTTGTGCGACTGGCCTGCTACCACAATTTTAATCATTTGAATAATTTATTTGGCACCTAAACAGAGACCCCTTGAGTTGTTTTGGTCAAAACATTCGCATTTCTTTTCCAATTAACCCTAAACTTTTTCTTATGCATACCTTTTTTTAAATAAAATGTTCCTAGAACCTAGGGTATTACATTAATGAGGATATTCATGTCTAATCCTATGAGGATTGCAAAAGGGTTTGGTTGTCTTCATATATATCTAAAAGTCAGAGTAGATAAAAGAAGTGTGGAAGTCTACACACACACCCACACACACACACACAAAACACATAAAAAAGAACAACTAAGAGGACAAGGACGATGACCTTGTTGCTGAACCAAACTTTTTATTAGAGTTCTGTCAAATTGACTTTCTTAATAAGGGAGAGGCCTATCATTAGGTCTTTCCATTGCAGGGACATTAATTGAAAACATCTGGTGAGGCCATCCCTAGAACTAAATTAGGACACACTTGGAGATGTACTCAACTTCCTTTATCTTGGACAACCAAACTAAGCTTTAATTGCTTAAGACAGAGTTAGGTTGAAGCCACACTAGGCTCCAGGTTTGGCTCGAAGGAGGTAGACAAGAGTTGGCTAATATAAAAGCAATCGCACTTAACACATCGCTTATATTGGAGGTTTGAGATTTCTAGGCTATTCATTGAGGTGCTTGATGAGAGACTCATCATGGCTCCTAATTCACCCTAATTAGCTAATTTTCTTAGTTAATTAACATATGAATAACATTAATACAGGGTTAATTATATAATTAAGATAAAAAAGCAAGCTGGAAAATATGTTAAAATAACTTAATTAAGGTTTTAATTAATGTTAACTTAAGTTAAATTAATAAATAGGACTCAAATATGACCTTAAAGCTATATATAAAGCATAACTTATATCTATAGTCATTAATTAACATAAAATATATTTACTTAAATACATATATCTAAAATGGAAAAAATGTAATTTCACAACATAAACATGTTATTTACATTATTTACTATTATATATAAACAGTAGAAATAGAAATAAATTAAAATAAGCCTAGAAACTCATTATTTGCATTTATGCCCTTAGCTTTCATATCAATTAAGTCCTTATATTGATCAGGTCCTTTTCTATTTGCACTTGGGTCCCTATGTACATCTTCTTCCTCATCTTCTTCTTCATCCTCTTGGATGGGCTAGAACCTCCGATGACTACACCTTCTTGATCACTGCTTATCCAGTGATGTATGACCACACACGTCGTCGCCAGAACTCCGCTGACCGCCTCCTTTTAGTCCAACGAATCGGATCCCCCTAAACCTAACAACCTCTAGCATGATGAATCCACTGTTGCCAGAGACGAAGATCCTCATTCTCATGGATTTGGACGCGATTGCGTCTAGATACTTCAACCTTTACCTCCGCCTCCACCTATAAATAACCCCCTACCCCTCCGATTACAAGGGTCGGCTCTTCCTTCTTCCCCAAACTAAGACCGACAATAGGCTATTCCTCCATCTTCGACGACTCTGTTTTCCCTTCTCAGAGCTTCTCTTGCGGAGACAGTCGTCTCTCTCACCTCTTCTTCCTCTCTGGAGCCATGACATGGCCAAGGAGCATGCCAACTCTTCCTCCTCTTCTCTTCATTTGTCGTCAGAGTTACCTCCGACTAATCTCAGAATTCCTCCCGTTCTCTCCCTACCAACGGTGAGATCCCTTACCCCCTTCGTCAGGTAAGTAGCTTAAGATCTCTAGTTTAGTTGCTAGTTTAGATTTAGGACTTTAATTTCTAGGAGTAGGCGTAATTAGTTCAAATTTCTCATCTTCTTCTTGATGTGAAAAATAGTGTGATTTGTAAAAGCGAGGTTTTTAAGTCATTGTAACAAGCCAAATCGTAATCGCTTTTAAATTTCTAAACCTAGATAGGGAAGTATCTAGGGTCGTCCAAGGAGGCAATATGTTTGCAAAATTAAGTCTCTTGCTTGGAAATAGAAATCACCTTTCTTTTTGGTATTTTCAAATATGTAATTTTTATGATTTTGAAATAACCGGCACTTGCAAAGTTGTTGGCGAAAAAAAAAATGATCTACACCTAATTCACTAAACTATTACTAAGGTGACAAGAGAAGCCTCTCCCTAAGCTCACTCTAAGCACGTGGAGGCCTAAAGTAATTAGAGAGAGGGAGTGAAGTGCCAGAACAAGAAAAAAAACAAATGCGACAAGAATGAAAAGAAGGCAAATAGATTTGATAGAAACTTGTTCTACACAAAACACATAGAGGAATGCTTCTAATCTACTTGAAAATACAAGGAAATAAAAACACAAATCCTTTAGGTAAAATGGTGAAGAAGGATGGCTCCTTGCTCCAAGCTCAGTGGCTCCTAGGCTTGAAAAGGAGCTCTCCAACTCCTTCCTTCAAGATGGTGTCCTCCAAGGCAAGCCTACAAAGGGGGCGTGCACTATTCTCCTCCAAGGTGGAAGCTTCCACCTTAGTTGCTCCTCCAAAGGTGGGCGTGCACCACCCTTATTCTCCTCCAATGCCTGGCTGTCCTCCTTGAATGAGAGAGTCTCCTCCTTGGCATGGCACAAGGAAGAAGAGAGAAGGGAAAGAAGGCACCAAGGGGGCGGGTAGGATGCCCCCTTAATCTTCTTCTCTTCTTCTCCTTCCTTGGCCGTGAGTTAGGGTGGATGTAGGGTGGAATTAAACTAAGTGGAGGATGAAGATTTAGTGATGGTTAGGAGGGTTTTTATAGAGGTGGAGAAAGGTGGTTGGCGTGGGGATTATGTGTAAGGCTAGGATGGGTTCTAGGATGTGGTTAGGTGACCCTATGGTGGAGGCTATTTGGCGCCACCTTAAGGGATGTGGTGGTGGTGATTATGGTGGTGAAGAGGCACCATAGGTTGGCGCCACCATGGAGAGGTGCCATGGTTTTGGCACCAACTATGGGGGGCTTCTAGAAGGTGGGTATGTGGATGGTGGATATGGGTTGCAGGGGTAGGTGTAAGGTGGTGATGAAGGGGTTTTTGGAGGAAAAAGTTGGCACCAAATTTAGGGTAGTTATAGATGGTTTTGGCGCCAAGAATGGGGTGTCTTTTGGTGGTGGTGATGGGGTGAAGGGATGCCTAGGTTGGCGCCAAGAGTGGAGTGGACTAGGTAGCTTAGGTGGAGCTTAGGTAGGGTTAGTTGGTGGAGCTAGTTAGGTAGGGTTTTATGGTGGTGGATGGCCAAGGGAGCTGGAGCTTAGCTAGTAGTAGGGTAGAGGAGTAGGCATCTGGAGCTAAGGTTTAGAGGAGAGGAGCTGGAGGAAGTTGTCTGGAGTTGAACTGGAGCTGGTAGCTGCTGAAGAAAGTGGCATGGACCTACTTTAGCTGGATTAGCTTGCTAGTTCTTTGCTAGCTGCTAAGCCAAGATAAAGCAAGCTAGCTTCTGCTGAATAATGCTGAGGAGAGCTGGGTTCGATATTCCTGAGGATGACCTAGCTAGTTGGAGTAGCTAAGGTAGCTTAGCTCAACTAAGTTGAGCTAAGCTGAGTCCCCGGGAGTTGGATTGAGCTTCCTGAGCTAAGATGAAGTCATCTTTAGCTGGCTGGAGTTGAGTGGAGCTGGATGTAGCTGGTCCTGAGCTGAGGTGAACTCCAGTCAACTCAGCTGAGCTAGCTAAAGCTCCCAGTGAACAAATAGGAGCTAAGATGCGCTAGACTCAGCTAACTTGAGCTAGATCTGAGCTAACTTGAGCTAAAGTGAGCTAAGATGAACTCTCTTGAGCTACCATTCAGATAAGATGAGCTGAATGGAGCTAAGATAAGCTAACCCTAATTCAAGTAAGCTAGAATCCAGATATGGTGAGCTAGATCAAGCTGAGTTACAGCTAGTTTGAGCTTCTCCTTCACCAGTTGCCTTCCCGAGTGCTAGGGTTCTTGAGATCTGAGTATCTGTATATCCCTAACACTCACAAAAACAAATCAAAAAGATAACAAAAATGTGTGATGCATGCCTAACCTAATTTATGCCTAATGCAGCTTAAAAACCCATTTGCAGAGTTAAATTTCTAAGAGCTAGGTTTGTTTTAATGCATAAGAATGATGATAAACTTGTGTTTATCACACCCTCATGCTTATCTCTGCTAGTCTCTTAGCAAAACTTTAATTTTTACAAAACAGAATTTTGGGGAAATCTATTTTTTTTTCGACTTTTGAGGAGAAAGTGATTATAGGAAGTTGGTTGATCCAAACACAATAGGTACGAGATTTGTTAAGGATAAACATCGGGATTTATTTTCGGATCCAAAAATTAGATGAATCGAGATCAATATATCCTCCAAAAAATTCACAAATTAACCCGTTGTTAATTTAAATGACTCAAAATTTTTGTATTTAGGATTTTTTTGGCTCTTGAATCTGATTCGCAACTTGCAATAACCTTTAAAACCTTGTATCTGTGCTTGTGAAAAGGCCAACATTAATAAGGGTGTGTTTTTTGTTTAAAACTTTTTTTTCTCTCTCCCCCATGCTTATTTTTAACTTAGTCTTACAACAGATGTGTCGGGATCATCATTCCCGTTACTAATCCTCAAGGGGGCTCTGGTGCCAGTATTTTGAGATAGCACTGTCCATGACACCACCTAGGAGCTCACAACCCCAAAACACAATGCAATGTAAAGCGGTGCTGATGTGCATATATCTGAATAGCCAAAAATGTCTATTAATGCATGTTCTTAGTATCATATTAGTATCATGTATTGTAAATATTGTATAACATGCATCATCATGCATTTAGGTCAAATTGTACAAATTGTATAGTAAATTTCTTCTTTTTGGTGGCTAGGGACAGGACGACTTTTAATCAGGGCCTCGGATCAAAGATCCAACCGTACGGATCTAAACAGGGCGACGATTGGAGTTCAACGACTCCAAAATCACCCCGATAGAACTTCTGTAGCATCAGATATAATCCAAGGAAGGTCAGAGATCAAGGGCCAAGATGGTGTCAATTTGCACTTCATATGACAAATCCGACCACACAGATGGGTTCGAATCGATGATCGCAGCCTAACGACGCAAAAATCGATCCAATCCAACATCCGTGGCACCTTCTACAAGTCACAGAAGATGGACGGCCAAGATAGCCAAGATGGCGCCACGTGGCGCCATCTCAATCGCCCAAACCGGCCCAGCCAAATTTGCAAGGACCTGCAGCTACACTTCTGAAGGCAAAGGCACGGACGATCTGGGCCGTTGGATCTTGATCCAACGGCCATAATCACACGTGCCTAATTCCTAAGTGAGACAAAGAAGAGGTCGTAGCGCATTGGTCGTGGGCGCGCTCGCGAAGCAGAGGCCACTGGATCGAATCCCCGCAAGCCTCAAATTGAGGTGAAGGCGCGGGGTGCATTCAATTCAACTGTTTGATGCAGATCGTGCAAGCGAGGAGCAAGCAACGTGGCACAACGGATGCGCGTGGTTCACACACACGTGATCCTACACAGATGCAAACGCCCGATCAGACGCAGGGGGCGCAATGCATTCTGAGCCGTTTGATGCGAGATCGGACGGCTGAGAAGAGGCATGCTTGTGCGTTGAGCTGACGAAGAGGCGCTAGCAAGGAGCGTTTTAAGCCGTCCGATCTTGAGATCGAACAGTTGATCTTGCGAGAACGTGGATGAGCGTTAAGGCGCAAGGAAGCGAGGTGGCGTGCACACTTCAGCCACGACCGGGCTTTAGTGACGAATAAATAAGCCACAAGCGGTAACAAAGTGCAATTGAAGACAACTGTAAGTGCTCCCCATTCTTCACCCTCCATAGATTTCATTTCACAACACTAATTCAAACCCCAATTAACCTAGGTGTTTGCGTAAATCCTAGGGTTAGTTTAGTTGCTTGGATCTCCACCCACATTCATCTCACCCTCATATAAAAAAAAATCAATAAAAAGATACTTCTTCTGGGATAAATCAAACATACACACTACATACACCCACATTCAAGACACATAACCTAATTGATTTTTATCTACTCAACCGGGATTCTAATCTGTGGAACCGGTACACGCAAATCAACATATAAAAGAGTAGAAATCAGTCTAGGTTAATCATCTTGTATGCCTAACTCAGTGGTGCAATTTTGGCCAATTGTTTGAGTTGTTTGGGCCATACCACTTAACCTAAAATCAACTCATCAAGTAGCTTCCCTATAGGATTTACAATTTAGGTCATTACCAGGCACTCTACTTTACTTTTTGATTTCAAAAGGAAAAGATCTTCACCCATGTTTGAACTTCTGGATTGCCTCGAAACTTGAATGAATTAACCTAATTCGAAACCCTAAAAGCTACTTAAGCAAGATTTGAACCTTAAAATCCATTCATCCAAATAATCTTGCTTGAAAACCCTAGTTGTGCATGCACTCACACATATTCAATCGATCATTAAGGGCACAACCCATCTTAAGGGCCCACCACATTCCATAAGCACTACAATCCCAGGCCTAAATAAAATCAAGTAGACGTTGGCCTTAAGGACTGATTCGCTTTTCGGAGCCCAGTCTAAGATTGTTTACAATTAACCTGCTTGTACCAATCAATCTGATGTCTAACTAGGGGAGTAGCGTCAAACGATTGCGGCTAGGGGGTACACTAGGAACCAAAGGCACTAGCCAAAGCAAGAACCTTCTCCCCAGTCCCTCCTTTTAACTGGTTGGATTGATTGGACGCAAGTAGAGTAAATCATCTATAACCTTAAGACGGATTCTGAGAGTTTGTAGATTCTTAGGCTACCCAACTTAAGGACAGGTTTGTTTTGTTGTGCTGCAGGGTCCTTATCCCCAGTTCTTCTAACCTCTTTCTAGTTTATGCTTGGAAGGAGGTCATTGAATCCTCGATTGGAAGGACCATTGGAGAATTCTAGGAGACGTAAATTGGATTTTGGCCAAATTGATCCCATGGCCGATCAACAACCTCCTCTGCCTCAGAATCCACAGGAGATGTTTCAAAAGCAGCTGGAACAAATGCAGAGAATAAAAGAATGGTTCCAGAGAATACAGGGCACTCAACCCTTGAAGGATTTTTATGATCCATCATATTACGAGGAAGGTCCCGACATCCAGATTCTTGCTGGAGATGTAGAAATCAAGTCCCAAGTGTTAAGCCTGATCAAATATTTTCATGGGCTTGCTCTGAAGACCCGTTTCAGCATTTGGAGGACTTGACCACTTTGGTACAGACCACCAAGGCGCAAAACGTGAATGAAGAGTAGATGATCATGAGGCTCTTTCCCTACTCTCTTAGGGATAAAGCCACTCATTGGTACAGGACCATAGGAAGGCTTATCGCAACATGAAATGATCTGAAATCAGCTTTCCTGAAGAAATTCTTCCCTGTCGGACGTACCAATGCTCTGAGACGGGGCGATTACTACATTCGCCCAACAACTGGGCGAGCAGTTTCATGCGACCTAGGAGCGATTCCAGGACCTATTGTGGAAGTGTCCACACCACGAAGTGCTGAAATTGCAGCTCGTGCAGATCTTTTACCACGAGTTGACTGAGCAACTCAGAAATCACGTGGACGCTTCTTGCGGAGGCAATTTCCTCAACAAAGACGTAGATAGCGCGCATAATTTGTTTGTGGAGATGAGTGAAAATTCAATCAATCATGCCTCCATGGATACTTTTAACCGGTCCCAACAACCCAAATCAAATGTTAATGAAGTCCACAACTCTCATTCATTCGATATGGAATTGATTTGCAATAAACTAGATAAGGTGGACCTGGTTGCCAAAAGGATGGAGTGGATCGCTGGAAACTCAATGAACAATTCTTGATCCACTCAATCCCAGAATTCGGGATTCCATTCGTCGCGAGCTCCTTCTAGACGAGAGTTTGTGAATCAATTGGTTGCGACTCAACCTGTGAGCCAGCATTATTCGGAACCCCACAGGCTCCAAACTAGGGCCTTTGATCCCAGTTTCTCTAATCCCTCCCTTTCTTTCTCTCCATCCTCACCCTATGAGGATGTCTATGTTGTACAGGAGAACGTTAGGTCAAACCCTTACTCCAATGCTTATAATTCGGGTTGGAGGAACCACCCTAACTTCACCTGGAAAAACTCGGGGCAGCAAACCCAATTCCGGCCCAGCAACTATGCTCCGCAAAGACCAATGGATCAGGGTCATGTTTACACTTAGCTGCCCCCGAATCAGGTCAATCAGCCAACTTGGAATGCTCGTCAACCTGTAGGGCTGGTTGATTTGAACTGTCAGATGATAGAGATGCAAGGATCTATGCTCTAGCTTATGCAACAAATGAAAAGCTCACTGAACAACTTACAAACAGGGTTCATTGCTAATTCCTGTCAACCCAGATCTCTACCATCTCAACCCATACCCAACCCGTGTAATATCCAAAATCCGGGCAATCAAGCCCAAGGGTATGGGAATCAGAGGGACCCGCACGCACATGCTCAGGTGGTTGAGCAGGGTCCTTCCTCTTCTACTTCTTCAAATCAATGGTTTCTAGCTAATGAAGCCCCTCCAATCTTTCCTAACCCTCACCATGACCCAAACCCGTATGCATCTGCTAATTCAATTACCTTGAGGAGTGGAAAGCAAACTCAGGAACCACAACCACACTGTTCTGATCTACCAAATCCTGGAGAGCCTGAGGAGAGAAAGGAGAACTCTAAAGAAGAAATCAAGGCTCAGGAACCTGATTCCGAAGATCTGACTCATGGTCCTTTTCCTGAGGCCTTGATTAAGCCAAGGAAGAAGAAGCCTGTTGATAGTAACGAGGAGCTCTTGAATATATTCAAGAATGTCGAGATCAATATCCCGCTCCTCGACGCTATCAAACATATACTGGCTTACGCTAAACTTTTAAAAGATTTATGCACACAAAAGCGTAAGTCGAGAAATCTGTTCTGAGGAAGGTGGTACTCTCCGAGCAGGCTAGTTCTATTATATTGCATCACCTTCCTCAAAAAAAGAAAAATCAAGGTGCTTCTTTGATTTCTTGTGTCATTGGAGATTACACTTTTGATAGGGCACTTCTAGATCTAGGTGCATCTATTGACCTAATTCCAACTTCTCTTTACGAGAAGTTCAAATTAGGTGAACTTCGGCCGACTTCAGTAACGCTATAGTTAGCAGACCGTTCGATCACAAATCCGTGAGGCATTATTGAAGAGTTATTGTCACGGTTAAGGATTTCTATTTTCCGGTAGATTTTCTTGTCCTTGACATGGATATACCTGAAAATTTAAGGAACACGCCCATCATTCTGGGGTGTCCGTTCCTAGTTACCGTTAAGGCCAATATCAACTGTGAGAGCGGTAGCATGAAAATCGCCTTTGGGGATCAGAAATTGAAATTTGATATTTTTAAAGCGATTAACAAATTTGAGGATTGTGGATTTATAGAGGAACTTGAGGAAGATAACTTAAATATTGAAACATGTATGACGGTTTCTGCAATTGAAAGTTTCTCCTGTTGTGATGGATCGACCCGCAACCCTCTGTGGCAAACCCGCCACATTCTGAAGAGATTACTGATTTTGTTCACTTTCAACCTCTTCCTCTTGATGAATCTTCATCAGCATCATCCTTACCTTCCATTCTAAACCCGCCCTAGCTCGAACTAAAACCATTGCCTGAGAGTTTGAAATATCAGTTTTTGGGACCACAAAAGATGTTCCCTGTGATTATCAGTGCAAGATTAACTAAGGAGCAGGAGATTAAAGTGATCAAGGTCCTAAAGGAACACAAGGAGGCAATAGGTTGGACCATTCATGACCTTAGGGGGATCGAGCCATCTTACTACAATCACAGAATATTCATGGAAGATGGATCCCGCCCTTCTCACCAAATGCAGAGGAGATTGAACCCTAATATGCGAGAAGTGGTCAAGAAGGAAATTATCAAGTGGCTCGACGTAGGAATCATTTATCTGATCTCTAATAGTCCTTGGGTAAGTCCAGTACAAATTGTTCCCAAGAAAGCCAGGATTACCGTTGTGACTAACGAAAAAGGAGAATCTATCACAACTCGTCCAGCTTCCTCTTAGAGGGTTTGTATCGATTACAGGAAGCTGAACATAGCTACAAAAAAAGATCATTTCACTTTGCCCTTCATCGATCAAATCCTTAAAAGACTAGTCGGCAAAAGTACTTCTGTTTCCTAGACGGTTACTCGGGATACAATCAAGTCCCTATCCATCCCAAGGATCAGGAAAAAATGACTTTCACCTATCCCTACAGAACCTTTGCTTTCCGTAGGATGCCATTCGGCTTATGCAATGCACTTGCGACTTTTCAAAGGTGTATGCTAGCCTTATTCCCTGATATGGTGGGAGAGTTTATGGAAGTCTTCATGGATGATTTCTCTATTTTTAGAGAATCATTTGATTCTTGCCTAGCTAATCTTGAAATGATCCTTAAAAGATGCATCAAAACAAGATTGGTCCTTAGCTGAGAAAAGAGTCATTTCATGACATAAGAAGGCATCGTCTTGGGTCATGTAATCTCTGAACGGGGAATTAAAGTTGACAAAGCTAAGGTTGATGCATCTCTAAACTTCCTCCTCCTACATCTATCAATGTGGGATTCTATAGGAGGTTCATCAAGGACTTCTCTAAGGTTGCTCGCCCTCTAAGCAACCTTCTCGCCAAAGATACGCCATTTGATTTTAACAAATCATGCCGTAAGGCATTTGATTTTCTTAAAACGGCAGTCACTTGTGCTCCAATGTTGCAACCACCAGTTTGGATAACCCCATTTGAGATCATGACCGACGCTTCTGATTACGTGGTCAGGGCTGTTTTGGGTCAAAAGATTGACAGGAAGTCCTCTGTCATTTACTACGCTAGCAAAACTCTAGACGAAGCCAAGAGGAATTACACTATTACTGAGAAGGAACTGTTAGCAATAGTATTTGCTTTGGAGAAATTCAGGGCTTATCTCCTATGGTCTCACGTCATAATTTACATCGACCACTCGGCCCTGAGACATCTCTTAGCCAAAAAGGATGCCAAACCCCGGCTTATCCGATGGATTCTCCTGCTTCAAGAATTCGATCTTGAAATTAAAGATAAATCCGGGGCACAGAATGTGGCGGCGAATCATCTTTCGAGACTTCTGAGTGATTATTCTCGTTCGGATATTCCGATTGCTGATACTTTTCCGGACGAGACTATCCTTGTAGTATCAGGTGTCCAAGCTTCGTGGTTTGCAGACATCGTAAATTATTTGGCCGTTGGTCAAATCCCTCAGGATTGGACCAAGCAACAACAAGATAGACTCAAATCTGATGCCAAATATTACTTCTGGGAGGACCATGAACTGTATTGCATCGACTCTGATCAAATTATTCGTCAATGTGTTCCGGAGAATGAATTCAAAAGTATACTTGAGTTCTGCCATGCATCTGCGTGTGGTGAACATTTCTCCAGGAAAAAGACGACTGCAAAAATTTTGCAATCTAGATTCTATTGGTCGTCTTTATTCAAGGATGCCCAGGAATTCTCGAGGTCGTGTTCCCGATGCCAGACACTTGGGAGCATAACCAAGAGAGACATGATGCCTCTAAACCTAATTCTTCCCGTCGAAATCTTCGACGTTTGGGGCATCGATTTCATGGGACCCTTCCTCCCTTCATTTGGACACCAGTACATTCTCGTCGCTATTGATTACTTGTCCAAGTGGATCGACGCTATTCCCACCCGAACCAATGACCACAAGGTGGTCATCGATTTCGTCAAGAAGAACATCTTCAGTTGGTTGGGGATTCCGAAGGCCATCATCAGTGATGGTGGTACTCACTTCACTAATGCCCAATTTCGTAATTTACTGGAAAAATACGGGGTAAATCACAAAATCTCCACACCTTACCACCCTAGACGAATGGATAGGCCGAGATCTCCAATCGAGAGATCAAGAATATTCTTCAGAAAACGGTTAGGCCTGATCGTAAAGACTGGACTCAAAAGCTTGAGGACTCTCTTTGGGCTTACCGTACGGCGTACAAAATGCTTATCGGCATGTCACCTTTTCGTTTGGTGTATGGAAAGGCGTACCATTTACTCGTAGAGATTGAACATAAGGCATTCTGGGCAATCAAGCAATGTAATTTGGATTTGACATTAGTCGACAAGACCAGGAAACTCCAACTATCTGAGTTGGAGAAGCTTAGAAACAATGAATACGAGAATGCTAAGATCTATAAGGCTCAGACCAAAGCTCTTCATGATCATTTGATATCCCGCAATAGCTTTGAGCTGAACTAGAAGGTCAGGCTCTTTGATTCTCGACTTAAGCTCTTTCCCGGCAAACTTAGGTCAAAATGGAACGACCCAATCATCATCGATCAAATATTTACAAACGAGACTATTCAAATCTCTGACCAAAAGATGGGTAATTCTTTTAAAGTTAACGGTCAACGTCTGAAGCCTTTTGTTGATCGTATTGTTCCAGAACCCGTCCCAGACACGATTGCTCTAATCACATCGTGATTTCTTTGGCTGGACTTCACCGAGCTGATGGCATTCAACTTAGCACATGTACAATCTGACTCAGAGCTGACCCAAGCATCATATTCAGGTGATATCTTCTACATTCTACCTTTCCTTTCATGCCTTTTATTTTCAATGAGGGCATTGCATCAGCTAAGCATGGGGGGGTGGTTTCATTTCTGAGTCATTTTGTCAGTTCTGTGGAATTCTTGTAAATTATACTTATTTTTGTTCTTTTAAATGAAAAAAAAAATTGAATTAGGAAAGAATAATTGGGCATTAAGAATTTTTAACCTTAGGAAATATTACAGTAGGATCTAAACACTTAGACCCTTCAGGTCTTCGAGCTTAATCAGCCTGGGTGTCCACTAAAATGTGGATTTGCTTATTGAGTCCTCGCCATTCTAAATTTACTTCAAATTGGTTAAATAAGTTGAGGTGATAAGTACACGACTTATCAACTCACCCTCTGATTTGAGGGGATTTTAAGTCTAAGCATCTACACACTATTTACACTGACTCGCTTTTCGACGATTTTTATGGAAATTGGGTAGCTAATGAACCTTCTAGGGTGGTATGGCTGGCAAGTTATCGTGAGTAACAACCCATAGGTAGGTTGTCCAGAGCCCAATCACACGACCATTCTTTTCCTGCTGCCTTTAGGTAAATCTTATATCAGGAAAGCCACCTAGTTAAAAAGAAAAAAATCCAAAAAGAAAAAAAAATAGAAAAGGAGAAAAGAAAAGAAAAAGAAATAAGTCACACTTCACCGCATGAGTATGGCTGGCAAGTTATCGTGGGTAACAGCCCATAGGTAGGTTGTCCAGAACCCAGCTCAAGAAATGCACGTAAAATTCCAAAACACTTAGAAAGAAGTGGAGAAGTAGAATAAGTTGGGGAGATATGCACTGGGTTCGCCCTTGTGCTGACCCCATAAAAATAAAAGTAGGAGAAAGCTACCGGTCGAATAGATACACCTTTAAGCAGACTTTCTTTTCAAGGTCACCTAGAGGCGTAGAAACCCGAAATCTGTTCCAATTGTCGATCAGTGAGTCTATCACATTTCACACAGAGTTGCTTAGAACTTAGGGTTCTCTTCGAGTCTTGGGTGGGTTGAGTGGCCGTAGAAAGCTGCTCCGAAATCCTAAACTCAAAAATCTAAAAAAATAATAATAATAAAAAAGAAGGAAAGCAGAAAAGGATCCTCCTTTGAATAAGGCGAGAGCTTGAGGTGATCTACATTTTGGCAGACACATGGGCGTTGTTGTGTCTTTGTAGTTCAGGTTCTTAGTAAAAATTTCCTAATGTTGAAGAATAACTTTTACCCAAGAAATTCGACCTAATTCTTTTATAAATAGCATATAGTTTTTGCTAGGGACTAGCAAAAGATAGGCATGGGGGTGTGATGCGCATACATCAGAATAGCCAAAAATGTCTATTAATGCATGTTCGTAGTATCATATTAGCATCATGCATTGTAAATATTGCATAACATGCATCATCATGCATTTAGGTCAAATTGTTCAAATTGTATAGTAATTTCTTCTTTTTGGTGGCTAGGGACAGGGCGACTTTTAACTGGGGCCTCGGATCAAAGATCCAACCGTACGGATCTGAACAGGCCGACGATTGGAGTTCAACACTCCAAGATCGCCCCGATCGAACTTCCATAGCAACAGATATAATCCGAGGAAGGTCAGAGATCAAGGGCCAAGATGGTGCCAATCTACACTTCAGTTGACAAATTCGATCGTACGGATGGGTTCGGATCAATGATCGCAGCCTAACAGCACGAAAATCGATCCAATTCGACATCCGTGGCACCTTCTACAAGTCACAAAAGATGGACGGCCAAGATGGTACCACGTGGTGCCATCTCGACAGCCCAAATCGGCCCAGCCAAATTTGCAAGGACCCACAACTGCACTTCTGAAGGCAAAGGCACGGACAATCTGGGCCGTTGGATCTTGATCCAATGGCCACGATCATGCGCGCCTAATTCCTAAGTGACACAAAGAAGAGGCCATAGTGCATTGGTCGTGGGCACGCTCGCGAAGCAGAGGCTGCGGGATTGAATCCCCTCAAGCCTCAAATTGAGGTGAAGGCGCGAGCGCAATCAATTTAGTTGTTCAATGCAGATCGTGCGGGCGAGGAGCGGGCGACGTGGCTCAACGGATGCGCGCAGTTCACACATGTGTGTTCCTACGTAGATGCAAATGCCCGATCAGACGCAAGGGGCACGATGCATCCTGAGCTGTCGGATGCAAGATCGGACAGCTGAAAAGAGGCATGCTTGTGCGTTGAGCTGACGAAGAGGCGCTGGCAAGGAGCGTTTTAAGCCTTCCGATCTTGAGATCGGATGGCTGATCTTGCGAGAACGTGGATGAGCATTGGGCAGAAGGAGGAGAGGAGGCGTGCACACTTCAGCCACGATCGAGCTTTAGTGACGAATAAATCCGTCACTAAAGACCCCTAATTTATTATTTTGAACTTAAAATGACATTTTTGCCCCCAACCTTTACACCTATAAAAAGGCCTATGCTCCCCACATTTCATTCATCCCTTCCTTCAGCTCTCTCCCTCTCCAAAGCTCTAGATAAGCTTGTCCCACACCCGGGATGCTCCTTTAGAGCTAAATCCAAAGTTTTCTCTCCCCGGTTCCGGAAGTGGATCCCGCGACGACGATAATATTCTACCTCACTCCTGCTTCTTCCTGCTTCTTCCTCCTTCTTCCTGCCCCATCCTCCGTCTTCCAGGCGTCACTCCGTCTGGCTCGTCCTCCAAGCAATCGTCAAGGAGGATAACATCTCTCTCCTTTCTTTTTATTGCTTTCTAGAATAGAATTTCTCACTTTCTAACTATAATTATTTCCTACTTTCTAGTTGTAATCATTTCCCTCCTTCTAGCTATAAAAACATTATTCATAAATCAAGTGATTGTTCTCTCTCTCTCTCCCCCCTTAGTGTTAATATCAGTTCCATTGTGATTATCTCTCTTTTAAACAAAAATACCAAAAAAAATATAATCACAGATTTTAGATCGACGTGGCCACCCTGTATTCAAGCAGGAATTTCTTTACGAACTTCGGTTAAATTTTATCTGTTGACAGATTTCTTCGCAAATCGAACTACAACGATGGGTTTTCAAATCCAACTCCGATCGCTTAGTTTTCCACTGCAACAGTGAAATGACCCGCCGCCCTTGGGATATTTAAGACGTCTGGGAGATTGGTCAGATGTCTGTCCAGACGTCTGGATTGAGGGCCTAACGTCTGCAAGTAGGGCAAAACTGTACGTTCGCCTGCTTTCAGTGCGCAGGCATCACGCACGCATCTTTTTCCTTTCTCCCCCTCCGTTCTCCTCACCCAAACCCTAACCTCCTCCTCTATTTAAACCCCTCCATCTCCACTCCACCCCCACCACTCCAGCCACCGCCACCTTCACCTTTCCCTTGCACCAGTGACCTCCACCTTCTCAGCAAGGAGGGAGAACGAGGTAGAGCAAGGGAGAGCTGGGGAGAGCGAGAGCCGTGCAAGGAGGGGGAGCTCGCGAAGGGAGCTTCACGACCTTCTGAGGCGGTTGGCATAGCAGCTACAGGTGGCGCGGAGGAGTTCGCGCCGAGAAGGATCGCGAGAGGAAGTTTTGGATACTGGTTTTCCAGTATCAGACGTCTGGGACATCGACCAAACGACTGGAGAGGTATCAGGACATCCAAAGTTGAAGCCGAACGTCTGAAAGCACATTTCTCACGCAGAGGTACGTGTTGTCTGCACAGGTCCGCCCATGCAAACTGCAACGCAGGATTTTTTTGGCTGAAAATGGGTCTGCGTCTTCATACACAGGTGCAAGGTGTTGGAAAGGCGCGTGGTGTGCCTTTCCAGGCACTTTTGGATGTCTGACCACATTGCCAGACGTCTGACAGCACTTCGAGATGACTAGAAGGAGGGTCTGACGTCTGGGACTCTCCTCAGACGGTTGCAAAGAAGTCTAGACATCTGAGGCAATCGAGGAAGTGAGAGGTAAGATTTGACGTCTTTTAAGATGTCTGGGACTAGTCCCAAATGTCTGATTTTTTACAGTAACCGTGTTTTTGGCCCATTCAAGGCCCAGACGGAATTGGCTTTTCGTAAACGAAGTACCGCTATTTTCCACTCGAGTTTCTCTACGTGTTCGTGTTGAGTACCTATTGTTTTGAGCCCGTCTGATGCAAATTAGTCTCTGGTACATGTTACCAGCCGATGGCGTGTTCGGGGCCCGCGGAGACAGCGAGATTTGTGGTGCAGGCCCCCATTCCTCTCGTGATACCCAATAGAGTGGTTTACTATAACATTTAGATTTTACACAATGAAAGAGCATGTTTAGAATACTTGAATACACCTTAGGATGAAACCTGAGCCCTAGGGTAGAAACAAATGAGAATGGTTGAGCTACTCTATTTACTTGAGATGCATGTTAAAATACGAGTTGCATGTATGTGAATAAGAAATTGAATTATGAAATAAACCTTAGGATGAAACCTGAACCCTAAGGTAGAAACAAATGAGAATGGTTGAGCTACTCTGTTTACTTGAGATGTATATTAAAAAATGAGTTGCATGTATGTTAATGAGAAATTGAATTGTGAAACCACCAGCTACATGTATATGATTGAGAAACGAGTTATGAACCATGAGATCTGAATACTGATAAATGGAACGAACACGGTGTGTGAACGCTATGGGGAATTAGGAGAACTCCTGGATATGGAAAGGAATTCTGTGTGCAGACGGGAAATGAGTTGGCCCTTGTGTACGTTATATCAAGGAGCACAGTGGTTCTTTTAGTGTAGAGCGGAGCTAAACTCCCTTGGGTTGAGACCCGGGGTTAGGATTGGCCACTCTACACCGACTCCTGTAGGCCCTCGCGTACGTGGTACCGAGGCATGCTACTAGTGTAGGGAGGGAGCTAGCCACCCCACGGGACCCGAGGTTAAGGTAGCCACCCTACACCGACTTTATTAGGCTTGCTGAGCAAACCGGGGTAGTCGGATGAGGGTACGTGGACTGTGGAAGGGTGAGAGCCCTGTTTGGTTCTGAGGGGCGAGACCCCTGTTCTGAGAAGGCAAGGCCCTATATTGTTCCGTGCTGTACCTTAGGCATACCCGCTAGCGGAAATGACTAATCGCGTGTCAGAGCGGGGTAGCTACTCGTGTGCTTACCACGCGTGCTGTAGTCACCGCTACGTCGTGACAGTGACCTCAGGGTGGTTGACTGGGTGTAGGACTACTGTGGGCGACTCTCCCGACTAGGAGAGCACCACGTGTACCTTCTACTCCACTGAAAAGACTGCAATCAAGATCGTTCCCACGAGGAACAAGCAAGATCAAGGAATACTTGGATACTTTGTGAAATAGATGAACCAGAAATACATAAATGAGATAAAAAGAAATGAGAATAAAACCTGATTGTTGTTTTCACTTTACTTGCACGTAAATAATATAAACAACACTCTACTCAGCGTTCGCTGACTCTGTCTTTTCGTAACCCTGTTCAGGACCAGGAGTTGAGTAGCCCGAGTTTCCGACTGCAGAGGGAGCTGGGCCCAACTGAGCCTAGCCGTAGTAGTTTTCTTTTCAGCTCTTTGTTTCCGCTGTAGTTGTGAATACTGGACTTTAGAATTACTATTCTCGTTACTTTCTATTTTCTATTGTTGTTGTGGTGGCATGTACTATTTTGAGATAGTTTGCTCTACTTTCCTTTCTTGTTTCGTTTTTCCTTCTGCTTAGTTATATTGCACATGTGAATATGGTTTATTTCCTACTTTTGGTTATTTCTCGTTGGACGACTAGGTCTTGGGATTAGTCGAGGCGAGCCGGTCTCGGGTCCTGTAGGGATCCGGGAACCGGATCGTAACAAACAGTCGCTGCAAGCAAACTCAAGCTCTTGCTTCGACACTACAGGTAGAGCACCGTCCAAGACACTTAAGTTGCAAAAATGCGCTTTAATGCTCCGTCTAAAGATATGAAATATAGATATAGAGCAGCGCCAAGGCGATAACATGTTGGCATCGCATCCTCAAAGGAGGCATTTTCCTCCTCAGCAGTGGAAACTTAAACTAATGATCTGCTTCAGACTTTTACTAAGGCCAAACAAAAGGGTTTTTTCAAATTTTTAGTTGTTTTTAGGTGTTGGCTTGTGTGTGAAATTTAACACAAGAAGTTTTTGAATCAGAAACTAAGCCAGATACTTTCCATATTACAAAAGAGGATCAAGTCACCTGAACTATCATGAGTTCAGGTGGAATTTTAGAGAAGGATATTTGATCTAGTCTAAAGGAAGACTCTAAAATTCTAATGGTCAGATCCATATCCTTATCCCTAGTTTGTTAAAGGTAAAATCACATTGTACTACAAGTGAGTTTTCAACCTTAGTCCTGATTTCAAAATTTTCCTCAAAAAGTTTTCAACATTTTTATTTTTTTGGGATGCATGCAGGAAATAAAATAAAATGACAAAAGAAAATTCATATTTTTAGGTTTTGAAAATCCTAAATCAATAGTCAAAATTTTAAAAACACCCCCCCATGCTTATGATATGCAATGTCCTCATGCATTAGGACGGAAAAGGGATCATCTTAGTGAAAGGCAGTTGGGTTTAAGATGGTCAAAACCTGGAAAAAGAATAGGGAAATGAAAGCAGGAAAAATGATGGGTTACCTCTCATCCAGTGTTATCTTTTACGCCATCCAGCCAGGTGTGAAAGTATGCACGGAAAATGGACAATCATGTAAATAATTGGACACTTAAATGTCCTCAAGAAATGTGTTTTCCTCAAGATCCCTAAAAAGATGATTGGTAAAGAAATAGGGATCAAAATAAAATGGAAAGGTGGAAGAATGACCCGGATCTGGCCATGGTTTAAGTTCATGTAAAATGCCAAACTCGGGTGGGTCCGGTGGTAGGTCTAATGGAAAGAGAGGGAGAAAGTAGTCAATGAGATGTAGGGTGGGTGAAGTTAGTGTGAATGTTTTTGGTGAAAAATAAGGATGATTGAAAGAGTAAAATTCAAACCCTAGTTGATCTTAAAAGTTTTGGACCACAAAATCATCCTTAGAATAGGAATCAATAAAATCTAGATCCATGGTGGTCAGAGCTAAGTAGGATTTGATCAACAAAGAATTCTCATATACTGCTTCCATTGTATTATCAGTGTCCTCAAAAATTTCATGATCAATGGACCTCTTGGAAGCTTGAAATAAATCTAATGAGAAAGTTTGATTACCACAACTTATATTTATTTTCCCAGAATGAGAATTGATATTAGTTGTTGCAATAATCAGCAAGGGTCTTCCAAGGATGACATTAATGAGAGCCTCAGGTACCTTTATGTCAAGGACCAAAAAATTCACCAGAAATAGGTAATTCCTGACCTTGACAATACTATCCTCAAAAATTCCCCGTGGTTGAATGGTAGATCGGTCTTCCAATTGAAATTGAACCTTAGTAGGTTTAAAATCACCGAATCGAGATTCCTCGAATAAGACCGGGGGAATGATATTAATGGAGGTACCTAAGTCGAGAGGGGCACGAAAAAAGGTGGTGTCGTTTATGACAACCGATATGGGTGATGCACCCAGGTCCTTTTTTGTGAAAGACAGCTTGCTCTAAAAAATTGAGCTTACTGTCTTAGAAAGGATCACCCTTCCTAGATCCTGGGCCTACCATTTTGGAGTATACCTTTCTTTCAACAATTTATCATAGGTAGGGGAGGCATCTAGGAGGGGGATATTACTCTCAACTTGCCCAAATAAATCCAAAAGATCTTGGTGAGAGGGTTCTAATTTCTGTTTAGAAGGATTGGATTGCAGTGCTTGAGAGTGAGATAGGATTTGAATTTGGTGTTTCTTTTTCTTCTTCCTGAGTGGGGTTAGGAAAGTCGATTTGCATAGGCTGAGAGTGGGTTTCATCAATTTGATTTGAAGGCCCTAAATCAGTGGTAGTGTTCCCACTCCTCAATGTATCTACATATGCGGTTTGGTTGTCACTGGGAGGAAGTAAGGGGGCCTGTTGTTGATGAAAACTGAGTTGGTGCTGAGGTATTGGGTTAATAGTAGGCTGATTAGTGTGGCTCTGATGTTGATGTCCACCCGGGTGTTGGTTCCTTTGATTGATAAAGTTTGGTGTGGGCTGGGATGGTGAATGTTCTGCAGGTCTTTGAGTCGGAATAACCCCAATTTGATCATTGAGATTGTTAATAACACAGGTACTTTCTTTAGTTTTTCTTTGCATCTCCTGCAGGGCTTTCATCATTTGGGCATTGATGTCTTCTTGAGATGGCCCAAATTGATAAGTTTGATTTGAACCATACCCTCCAAATGGGTTTTTTTGTTGGTGAGGAACCGGATTGGTCCAGGAGTGAGTCGAATAATTGTTGGTGGTAGAAAACTACGCGATCAAAGTTGGATTTGAAAAACCTGTCGTTGTAGTTCGATTTGCGAAGAAATTCGTCAACAGATAAATTTGTACCGAAATTCTAAGAATTCCAGGTCGAACACAGGGAGGCGGATGTTTGATTCAAAATCACATTTGTTTAACTGTCACGAAGCATATTAGCTAGTTGAATTGAATCTAAATTAACTATCTACTTAAAGAATAAAGAATAGAAGATAGAGAGAGAATATTACGAATAAAGACAAAAGAGAGGTAGAATAAACATAGATTTCATCATCAAAAGCTGATGTGCATTACAATTACAACTACCTACTACACTAGAAAGCAGGAAATCTACACTGGAAAGCGGGAAATCTACACTAAAAAGCAGTAAAAGAGAAGGTAGAGAGAAGTTATCCTCCTCGACGGCTTCTTGGAGGACGAGCCAGATGGGGTGACACCTGGAAGACGGAGGACGAAGTGGGAAGAACCAGGGGCGAAGCAGGACATCATCGTCGTCGTGGGATCCACTTCCCTAATGGAGTGAGAGGACAACCGCAGGATGCCCCACGAAGGGGGGAGAAGGTGGAAAATTTCTAATTTTTACTCTAGAGGAGTATCATAGGTTTGGGACAAGCTTTTAGAGTTTTAGAGGGTGAGAGAAGAGAAGAAGAGATGAAGAAAATGTAGTGGTCATAGGGCTATTTATAGGTAAGGTTTGAATGGGCAAATAGGTCATTTTACTTTAAAAACATTAAATCAGGGCCTTTAGTGACGGATAAAACCGTCACTAAAGCCCAGATCGTGGGTGTAGCTGCCGCACACGCCGTGCCTCCTCCCCTCCACGTGCCTCAACGCACACGCACGTTCGCGCCTTCTCAACTGTCTAATCGCGAGATCGGACGACCTAAACGCACTATGCTCAATCTCGCTCAACGCCGGCTAAGAGGCGATGCAGCCTTCTTCATCGCCGTTGGATCGAAGATCAACGGCTAAGAATGCTCGCTCACCCGCCTTCACAAAAACGCGTATGATGGCGCGTTCGCGTTCCTCCCATCTGGGTGCGCCACGTCACCAACATCCGCGCCGCTCGCTCGCCATCCAACGGCTCAATTGAGCCCGCTCCCGTGCCTGCGCTTGATTTGAGGCGCAACGAGGATCGAACCCGCACCTTGTGCTCTCGAAGAAGCGCTCGACTGCTGTGCTGCGGTGTGCTTTTGGTCTCGCGAATGTTTTAAGCGCGCGGGCTCGTGGCCTTTGGATCAAGATCCAATAGCCCAGAACGTCCGCGCCTTTTGCCATATGAAGATGAGAGCGACACATCTGAGTAAATCCTAGCTGTTGGATCAAGATCCAACGGCTAAGATCACGCAATGAAGAGTCCTTTGAAATGCAGCGGCGGGTCTTTGAGCTGATTGGGTGACGCCATCTTAGCCATCCATCTTCTGTATGTTGTAGACGGTGCCACGAATGTCGGATTGGATTGATTTTTGCGCCGTTAGGCTACGATCGTCGATCTGAGTCCATCAGTATGGTCGGATTTGTCATCTAAAGTGCGGATTTACACCATCTTGGACCCTTGATCACTGACCTTCCTCGGATTATATCTAATGCTACGGAAGTCCAATCAGGGCGATCTTAGAGTCGTTGAACTCCAATCATTGCCCTGATCAGATCCGTACAATTGGATCTTCGATCCGAAGTCCCGATTAAAAGTCGCCCTGTTACCTAACCACAAAAAGGAAAAATTAACCTAAAATTTACACAACCTAACCTAAATGCAAGATGATGCATGTTATGCAATATTTATAATATATGATGCAACAATAATACTAAAAACATGCATAAATAGACATTTTAGGCTATTCAGATGCACACGCATCAATAATTGCTCTAATTAAAGGAATTTTTCAATTGCTCCTGGAAGGTGGAGACATTTTGAGTTGGGTAATGATTTGGATAAGTATAATTCCCCGTTGAACCATAGAAAGCCTCGGAATAATTATTATACTCAGCACGGGTCGTATGCAAATTTTGTCTCTTTGGGATGTTAGAAGGGGTGAGATGTGGAATGTGTGGAGCTTGGGTAGGTGTGGCAGGACTCCCTAGGTTAACTAGGTTTGCTAAGTCCCTATTCAACTACTGTTGACTAGTTTGTAGCTAAGCCATTATGGAGTACAAATTAGGTGGGGCGGCCCAATTAAGAACCTCCTGGGTGGATAGATTGGGGAAAGAAAAGTTAGCATGCAGGTTAGACGACCAATTTGATTTTCCATTTTTAAAGAAGAGGAAGAATGCAGGAAAAGTCTTTTTGGGGAGGCAAAATCAAGTGGTCCCTCCAAGTGTGGAGTTTTGGACCGCCGCCCATGCAAATTGGAAGAAATGGTGAGATGAGGAGAGGAGATGAAGATGAGAGAAAGTGTACAATCAATCAAAATTTTTAGACTTAGCTTAAGTGTGACTCCCTAAAAAATTAACCTAAGACTTGTTTTACCTAGGAAATAAGAATCCAATATTGAATACCCATTCTATCAACAAATCTGGCCAAGTTGAATAAGGGGAGGGTTAGGCCCAAGCATATCCCAAGAAAATCCCCAGGGGCTTATGTAAACCTGCGCCTAGTCGTTTGACACGATCCCTCAGCCGATCACCAGATATAGATGAAAGAATTGGTATTAACTAGAGAAAACTTAAGACCTAGATAGCAAGCCTAAGTTGATGAAACCTTAAGGGTCAAATTGCTACAAATTTTAGTTAAATCTAGGAGATTAGAGTGCATACGGAATGTGGAGGGTGTTGATTTGGGTATTGCCCTGTTATTTCAATTTTTATAGTGTATGCAGGAATTGGAAAGTGATTCCAATATCAAACAAGTTGTCACACAATCAAATGTATTTCTACTTTTAGGATTTGCTTTAGGTTAGTGTGTTTTAAGGTTTCTCTAAGTATTCAAACAAGTTTGAAATTCCACAAGCAAAAGGAAATCAGGTTGTGTCAGTGAAGATCAATTTCCTTTAATTTGTTGGTCTCTAGAAATGAAAAGAAACCCTCATCAATTTAATCTTAAGCAGAAATTTAACTACCAAGGAGTTTATTTTTGGCTTTCTTTTTAAGTAGTGGTCTAAAAAATGCAAGCAACACCACCACTGTATGTAAAATCAAACAAGGATTCCAAAAAATATTTTTTTAATATTTTATAAATTTGTTTGCTATTTTTAAAATATTTTTCTTTATCCTGATGTCAAAGTCCAGAAATGATACCCGTGGGTATTTTAGACTTTTCAGTACCACCACCGGCCTTAGAAAATTTTTGTGAATATATACGATGTGTAGAATTTCACAAAGATTCTAGAAAGCTAAATTTCACAAAAATTAGACAAGTATAAAAATTCTTCAAATTCACGGACAGTAGCAAAACAGGAAGATTAGAAGAGATGACCCCTCTACAGTCCACGAATTTTAAACAATCATATGCAAATCCAATTACTCTGAAATTTGGAAAAAAATGTTCCTTGCTTGATTTGGAATCAATGGGTGAAATTTCAATATTTTAGAAGATCTATGGTGTTGGGAATTGATTTTTGAAGTCTGGACAGAAGTCGGGACCCGAAAATCAAAACACCAACACTTAAAGTGGAGTGGTGTTAAGTGGTGCAACAATCAACAAATAGGTTTTAAATTGCACCACTTCACTTAATTAAGATATTTAGGGTCCGGAAAATCAAGTTTAATATTTTTTTGGTAGTTTTTAAGGTTATGTGTGACTAGTAAAAAGAACTAACCTAAAATTCTACGGGAAGACAAGGTACTGCAATCTTCTCAGAATCCCACTTTTTTCCCGCAATACATGCACACACGAGAGAAAAAGAAAGAAGGGAATGAGATCCACTTCAAGCAAGAGAGTGAATAAAATGCAAAGTCGTGCCTCCCCGGCAACGACGCCAAAAAGTGATGCAAAAAATGACGTGATTTGTAAAAGCGAGTTTTTAAGTCATTGTAACAAGTCAAATCGCAATCGCTTTTAAATTTCTAAACCTAGATAGGAAAGTATCTAGGGTTGTCCAAGGAGACAATATGTTTGCAAAGTTGAGTCTATTGCTTGGAAATAGAAATCACCTTTCTTTTTGGTATTTTCAAATATGTAATTTTAATGGTTTTGAAATAACGGGCACTCGCAAAGTTGTTGGCGAAAAAAAAATGATCTATACCTAATTCACTAAACTATTACTAAGGTGACAAGATAAGCCTCTTCCTAAACTCACTCTAGGCACACAAAGGCCTAGAGTAATTAGAGAGAGAGAGTGAACAAGTGTTAGAACAAGAAAAAAAAACAAATGCGACAAGAATGAAAAGGCAAATAGATTTGATCTCCAACACCTTTATCCAGCTTCACCGAAGCTCCAACAAGCTCCGACGACACCAAACTAGCACCACAACACTTGGAATAGTTTTCAAAGCTCCAAATCACCTTTATATGATCTTAGGATCAAAAATCACTTCTTAGACTTGTGTTTAATTGATTATTTCTCTCTGTTTGACTTCATCTTCCTCAGCTCCAGCAAAGTTGAGGAGCATGATTTAGAGGTTCTCAGATATCTTCAATAGATCAAAAAGCTTCCTTAGAACCTATACAACTCATATCAAACTTAGTTAGTCATTTAGACTCCCAGATTGGTCTAACGACCAACTCCCTTTTGGATTTCAAGCGGAGGACCTGGAACCTTGTATCCAAGTATCAAAACCCTAATTTTAAGGTTATATCAAGTTTCTTAGGTTCTAAGGAGTCAATCTGGGTGGTTTTATTAAATTGAAAACTCTTATAGATGAAAGTCTTTGAGGTGTTCTTGAGGTTCTAGGGTTTAGAACTAAGTTTGAATTGATAATTTGAGCTCCTACAATGATTTTGAATCATTTTGAATTGATTTGGGTGAGATTTATTGAGTCCTAGTGTTAATTCCAACTCCTATCCAATTTGGATTCAAATTGGAACCCATAGGTATTCATATGCATTTTAGTGAAATTCCAATCCAATTTCTGCCTAGATCACTCCTGCTTAAGCCTTAAAATTAATTCAAATCAATTTCTAAAGTTTAAATCTATCTGTTTTAACTCTAAAATTAGAGTTCTTCACCATTAGTATGAAGCTCTAAAGCTCAGTGAGCTTCCCATGCATCTTTGAAATTTTGAATAAATATGTGGGGTGTAGAGTCCTTTATATAGTTGAGGTATAAGGGCAAAAAGATCCTTTCAAATCTTGAAAATTAAATGTAGGACCTTTAGTGATGGAAGTGTACGTTGCTGTAGGTAAGCGTTGCTGAAGATGCACACTCCATCTCCGTCATTCATCACTGATCGAACGTACACCATGCATCCAACGGCTGAATTTCACCGTAGCCGCTTGCACTGTGGAATTGAGACGCGCGAGGATTTGATCTCGCGACCTCATTCGCTACAAATGTCGCTCAACCGCTACATTGAGGCCGCCTTTTTGTCACATTTTTTAATTTTAATCACGCGCGCTCTCAGTCGTTGGATGAAAATTCAACAGCTGAGATTGAGGGGTGAGGATGAAGGAGTCTTGTGGCAACCTTGGGCGGCTAAGATGGTGCAACGTGGTGTCATCTAAGCCGTCCATTTTCTAATACTTGTAGATGGTGCCACGGATGTCAGATTGAACTGATTTTCGCGTCGTTGGGTTACGATCGTCGATCCGATCAAATCCGTGCAGTTGGATTTGTCATCTGAGGTATGGATTTTACACCACCTTGTCCCTTAGCCTCTGATCTTCCTCGAACTACATCTAATGTTACGGAGGTCCAATCGGGGTGATCTCAGAGGCGTTGAACTCCAATTGTTGCCCTGATCAGAAACGTATGGTTGGATCTTTGATGAGGTGTGGCTCATCATAGTTAAAATACCCAAGTTAAGTTAAAAACTAGGTTAAACACTACATAATTAACATAAGAAATGGGTTAAGTGTGAGAATTAAAAGAAATGACCTAAAAGAGCAAATCAGTGTTAAAAACACATAACTAGGTTATAAATGGAGATATTCTATTCAAAGTGTAATATGGTGATCCAAATTGCAAAATTGAACACATATTTGGATTTAAAAGTTCAAATTGAAAGTAAAATCAACTTCTTAAATGTTTGATTGAGCCTCAATAAAAACTTGGTCGCATTTGGACATCATTAGGACCTTACATTCATGACATTACATATAGGTCCTTTATCTTTACATTTTCCTCCACATAAAACCTTCAAGGACCTTTCTACAAGTCGTGAAGGGCCTCTCTGTAACAACCAAGGACCACGCAGCCAGCCTTCTTGACACTTATGGGTTTTCTCCTAAAATCCCTACCGTTTCGGCCTTTTAGACTTTCATGCAATCTACCCTTTACACCTAATGGCGCAGATGCACTGTAGCAACTTGCAAGAACTTAAGCCATCTCAGTCATCGTTCCCGTGAGCTCCTGATCCTATGACCGATCCTAGTCGAAGCTTCGTGAAACTTCACGCGTAGGATCACCCCCAACCCAGATCCCATCTTAAGGTCGAATTTCATCCTAGAGTTCCCGCCCTCCTCTTAGCCAATCACCACCATTTACCCTAATCTCGCCAAAATCCACCTCGCGGTGCCTTGATTCACTCCTTTGGCTACTTAAGCATCACCCCAGCTCACGCGCACGCCATCAACTCCTCTCCTACATTCCTGAGTTGATCCCTTCGTCCTCTCCAGCTCCCTCCCCCCCTAGCCCCTGTTCTGCCGTCCATGGCGGAGGAATTCCATCTTCTCCAATCAATCCTCACCACTACAGACTTCATAGCACCTAAGGGCGACATTGAGTCCCACTAGTTGACTTTCATTCCACTAGAGCACCTCCTCCCTCCCTTCTTCCTCCTTAGCTGCCGGCAAAGGATCTAAAGGTCCCATTCCTCTGATTAGATTAGGATTTTAATCGCTTTCTAGATTAGTTGTAGGTTCTGTTAATGTAGTATAGATTAAATAGATTAGAATTAGCTATACAAATTGTGGATTCAGTAGATAGATATGAGTAGATTAGGGTAAATCTTCCTCACCTCCTCTAATCAACTCAGATTAGAGGAGATGATTTGATTTTCATCTGCATAATCACTAATCTCCCTTATCATCTCACGATTCCATTTTCTCCATTTTCCTCGTGTTTTAATCCACAGTCCATCCCATTCATCAAAGCCACTATGGATCTAAAGCTCCATAGCTTCTAGATTCATAGTGCGCTCAAATCCCACTTGAGGGTGATCTCATTCATGTCATTAGATCACAATCACCCTCTCTTGAGCTTAATTGGACTCTATTTGACCGTTTGAATCATATTTAACTTCATGGGCTGATTTATGAGTTTAATGAATAATTTGAATTCTATCGGTTTCAAATGATCAAATTGAGTTTTCTTATAACTAACTGGTTTGAATGCAATGGCTGTTCAGATTTGGTTTTACTTGCTTAATGTGCTTATGCCCAAATTTCAACTTAATTCACTATTTTGTTGCTTTTGTTGGGTAGGAAAGGTCTATGAAATCAGCACACTAGATTGAGACCTCTGCAATGACCTGATCAGATTTTATGCTCTGTCCAGGGACCCTGATTACCAATTAAGCATATGCAAGGAATCTAGATGACTAAGTCCTCATGGCGGATCCATATCAAAAGCCCACTTTGGCAACAATTTAATTCGATTCAAACAAGTTTTAATCTACTGATGAAGGTTTGGATTCTGTTTGAAGAAGATTTGAGGGAGATCTGAAGTTGAATTGTAAATGTAAGAAAGCTTGATTTGGTATTTTGATCTCTACACTGTCTATAGTGTAAGAGTAAAATCCAACTAAGGTTCCTTATGTTCTTTGATTCTGAGTGGATTTATGTTGAGTCTGAAACATTCAGAGAAAAGGTGCTACACTTTAGAACCTGAATAACTATTTTAATTTACTCTCTACGTGTTGTCTATAACACAAGAGAGTGATTAATTAGTTGTTCAGGTCCTCTAGGAGTGCGGATTCTAACTTCTGATCTAGGCTGATACTAATCAATTTAAGCAGTAACTGATTAGCTGCTTGGTTTCAGCAGACTGAAGTAGCTTTAAGCTGCTGAAATGGCTACAATAGTAGTTGCAGCATGCTTTTAAGACATCTAACTAGCAGCTTTGTCGTCTGATCTGTTTACATACTAAATCGATGTTTTAAAATTGCCTCGTTGTAATATAGCCAAAATAGTGCGAAAGCAAATAAAATTTATTACTCGAAATCTAGAATGAAGTCTAAGGTTGAACACCGGGAGCAAGTATTGCATTCACGTGCTAATCTCAATCAAAATATAAATTAGCACAAAAAATAAGCTAATAATAATGATATTCAAATAATAACTACTCAAAATTGATATTCAATAGAAAACATGAGTATTTCAAAAGTTTAATGAGGCAAAAAGATGTCTAAGACAAAATAATTGGTGATTTGAATCACCAATTATTAGCTTTAAGCATATACATATCAATTACTCAATAATATGAAATAAATGAACAGTAGCCTGAACCACTTATACTTTTAATTCCACGCCAGCAGTGCACAATGTCAAAGCCTCATCAGACGTCGAGCTCTCAAGTTAGATGACTTAAATGTCGCCTGCTACAGTGCTTTTCTTCTCTTCTTCAGGCTTTCCTTTCTTCTTCTCAGTGTCTTCTCTCTCCCTCTTCTTTCTTCCTTCAACCTTTTCTTCTTCAAAGCCCTTCCTTCTCTTCTTCTTTTCTTCCTTTCCTTTCCTCTTCATGCACAAGGGCCTTCTTTTCTTCTTATGCACAAGGGAACAATTCACTTGTGGCTAAGTGTTGAGCGTGTGCACAAAGGAGCAAAACCCACCCCTCCCCTGCTCTCTCTCTTCTCTTCTTTCTCTCAAAAACCCAGGCTTATCGGGTAATCGGGCATACATAGTAACCAAGTCCAGGGCTACTAGCAGTGGGTAGTAGCCAAGGAGTGACAGTAGGCGAGTCGGGCATGTGCAGGTGAAGTAGGGACGTCACCCCCAAGTGTTTGAGGCGATAAGCCAAGATGAGAAAAATAATTTATGTGGCTGCAACGGCTCTTCTCCCACCGATGTGGGACTAAACCCAAACCTTCTTTGCGTGTGTAGCTGCTATGATGATCTCCCAATCGAGGCACCAAGAGTGGATGGGGTCTTCAATTGACCACCTGGGAGATGCCTAGAATGAAGGCATGTGTCCTGGAGGTAGCACCTAGGGCTCTCGTGGCCTGGAGCTCGAAGAACGAAGGTAACGGTGACGGAGCTCTGGCCAAAGACCTAAAAGCAAGAATAAGACCTCACGGCCACATTAGAATACTCAGAGGGATCGTCGAGTCATGGCGGATGTGGTGGTAGTAGTTTCGTGGCGTGTGAAGGTGCGTGGTGGTCAGGCAGTGACGAAGAATGACGTGCGAAGGTAGGTTGGTCGAAGGGGAGTTTAGGTGGACGAAAGGGTAAAATAGGAGAGGGCTTTTGGTCGTGGTGGGATGGTGGAGCTTTTAGGAGTGTTTACGAGGTGTTTGGAGTCGTGTAGCATGCGGAGGACCTCGTCGGAGGTGCAGCCAAAGCAGAGGAAGATGGAGGTGAACTACAATGTTGGGGGGTTATTTTTGGGTTTTGAAGATGGGAACGGACCTAGAAAACTAAAAGGGACCTATTTAGTCTAATCTAACGGTTGAATGGGAAGGGAAGGCACCGGCTTTGATTGGCCGACGCTGAAGAAGGAGAATTCTCCATTGAGGGAGACAACAGCGAGGAAAGGGGGAGATGCTTTGACTGGTGAGGCGTGGAGGAAGGTGATGAATATGATAGACGACCCAATTTGGCCGTTGGATGTCCCTAGGAAGATAGGGAAGAAGGATCGTCGGAGCTAGGTCGGAGAAGGGCCGGAGGTAGGGATTTGAAGAGGGTTTTGGCCCCAAATCTTGCTAAGGGGGTAAGGAACTTGATAAGGGTTCTTTTATAGGCCTAGAGTCGAGCTTCAAGCTTGGAAACCAAGCTTGAAAGCTCGGAAATCATGAAGTAGGACTTGGAAAATTTTAAAGGTTCGCATGAACCCTAGGGCGAGAATTGGAAGGTAAGGCTGGGTTCAGATTGAAGGGCAACTCTTCAAGAATCTCCCTTCCAATTTTGGAAGGGTTTGGCCGCAAAATCAAGGAGTAATCCCTGATTGAAGGTTGCCGGCTAAAGGGTTTAGGAGTTCTACAAATATGGAGGCGACAGGGACCTTTTGGTGAAGAAGATGATGAAGTTAGGGGGGTGTTTGCAATATATTTTTAAAGCTAGGGGTTTAATTTAGAGAAAAAGAATTAGATTGGACAAAAATGCAAACTAGGTCAAGATGATCTTTAATTGGGCCCAAATTTTCTTACAAACCTAATTTAGACACAAGGAATCTGATAATAAAGTCGGATTTAGGTTTTGACCAAGTTTGACTGGATAATTTGCGTAGAAACCCAAATTAGAGTAGTCTGAGACTCTATTTTAGGTTGAAATGGGTTCCAATGATTAAATCAAAGGTACAAAACCTTAGAGAATATTTTTCTATGATTTTTAGAAGGTTTATATGAATTATATCCTTACCAGAACCATAGTTAATTAAGCGGCTCTATTTTTAGGGTTTCGGATGTCCATTAATTCTCAAAACACGTGAAAACCCATTTTATTATGCAAGAACTCACTTATTAGACATTTATGAACATTTGACCTTTAATAAAGGCTTGGGAAACCCCGTGATTGTTTTGCATTTTCGATATTCTGTTAAAACTACAGTTTTACCCCTATTTTAAAGTTAATCTCTCAGAATGAATATGTAGTGAGTTATGGCTTTTTGACAATTATGTAGGAGAATTTATCAATGGATTATGTCTAATTAAAGCTAGATATGGCTGATAAAGATATTTTAATCATGATCTTAAATGGAGCAACAGTAGCAGTAGCTAAGATCTGTCAGTTGTTGCTGTTGGTACTGTCTTCAAAGTGAATTAAGTTCAGATTTGAGGGATTCTCGAGCTTCAAAATTATGTATATTTGCATAACATAACGTGTAACCATCCATGTACTTGTATTGGATTTAAATATGGCTTGAATGACTTGTAATTCTTGTTTGAAAATAGAGTCAGCAAAACATTTCAGTTATATCTGTCTAAAATTGTGATTTAATGAAAATCCTAGTGAAAATTATGTTTAATTGATCTAGACATGTTGCATTAGGTGTGTTGGAAGTTGTGTGTGCTTAAACCCCTTTTCTAGCTACTTGGACTCAAAAAGAGACCTTAGGTTCTTTAGTGAAAATCCTTTCAAGGTCTAATTTGTGCTAGACTTGTAAACAAATAAAAATCAATAAAAAATCATAAAAAAATTCAATAAACCTATCTTGAGTATGATTAGGTATTTCTTTAGGTGTGTATCAAGTTTCAAGGTAATATAAACCCCCAACTTGGTAGAACATACCAGCCGACAGTTCAATATACCTTGGATTCTAATAAAGAACCAAAGATGAAAAACCACAAAAAGAACTCTCTATCTCTCATCACATTCTTTCTCTCTCATCCCTACCCCTCTTATACCTAGAAAAATCATAAAAATCAGAAAATCATCAAAAATAACAAAAAATACCCTATATATTATGTATATACATGTAAATATAACTTAAACTTAAGTTATATATATATTATACAATATGTACAAAATGCATATAAATAGCATATATGTGTATTCTATATATTAAATTAAATATTTAGAATGATTTATTTTATATATATCTTTATTGTATAATTATGTATTAATTTATATCAACTAAATGTATAATAAACTAAATAATTATATAAACTTATCTATATGTACATATGTATTTAACTATGTATTATGTACTGTATAGTACCTGTAGATTAATTTAAATAAGTAATTACATTAAATAATTAAATTATTAAGTGATTTAAGTAATTTACTAACTTAAAATAAAATAAATTAGTAATTTAAGTTAAAATTAAAGTAAGTTATAATATACACTTGTATAATATTACATTAGGTTTTTTCATCCTATTTATATTGTATTTATAAATTATCTATGTATATAACTAACTTAAACATGTATTTAAATGTAAATAAATTAAAATAATGACTCTAAAATAAATTAAAAAGGTGTAATAAATAGTTGATTATATAAACTAACCTTATATAAGGTCAATTGTATGATTAGTTATCTAATTTATATGTTAATTAACAAATTAAACTCTAATTTAATAATGTGCACAATCAGTCAACTTTAATCGATTTTATTATATATTTAAATAACTTATTTTTATAAAGTAATTGTACAATTAGTTAGCCCTATATAAGTGCTTTGTAATTATATAATTTATTTTTAATTTATATTAATTTATGACCCTCAAATCGATGGTCAAAAACCTCATTTCAAAACATTGTCCAACGCAGCACAGCACGATTTGGCACCACATTTGGTGCCACATTGGTTGTGAACTACCGTGCACACCCGTATATTGCGCTTTTGCGTTGGTGACCCTCTCGGTCGTCAGGGTTGGGTGCAAATCAATTGAGCATGCATTATGGTTACTCTTGGGGTGCATCCGACGTGCCCCTGCGAGTGTGCGTGGGTGCGTGAGCATGTGAGTGCATGGGCGCGTGTAGGCGCATGGTTGGGTCTATTAGGCTCGAAAAATGAAAAAAATGCACCTAAATTAGGAACTAGGGCTGTCCCAAAGTAAAGGTTTGGTCTCACCGA
The DNA here is from genome assembly GCA_037157565.1 of Thalassia testudinum. Taxonomy (NCBI): domain Eukaryota; kingdom Viridiplantae; phylum Streptophyta; class Magnoliopsida; order Alismatales; family Hydrocharitaceae; genus Thalassia; species Thalassia testudinum. The sequence continues at coordinate 61,537,607 of JAZHRO010000022.1, read as the reverse complement.
AAAGGGTGCTATGTATCCCTCAAAATGGGCCAGCTCGCCCATTAAACACATTTTTGGCCCATGTGTATTAACGGATGTCTGACTAAAGGTCAAACAGCCCAAAGTATGCTAAGTTAAAGAAAAGAGAGAGAAGAACAAGAAGAAAGCCGTTTTCACGGCTAAGTATTGAGTTGATTAAGTGTACCTATGTGTGTGAGCATGTATATATGTATGTATCTATGTATAAATATGTATAACATATTTATAAAGTATATAAGTATAAATAGTAGAGTACAAGTATTGTTTGAGTCCTATTTGTACATAAATAACATAAGAGCTTTAGTGACAGGTTCATCCGTCACTATATATCTATTTATACGTTAGTATAAATAACTATTTTTGCCTTAGGTTATGTACATATGTTACTAAGGCTATAGCAATGTATATTTATGTTACTGTATATGTAATATATGTTATTATAGATATTAGTATGTTGATATAATTTAGTATAGTAGATGTTATTTGTTATTTTTATATCTACATTTAGGTATTACTTATATTAGTTGTATATAATTAACACATTGTAATATTAGCTAGTTTTTTATGCATGTTTGTTGTACATTTGTTTCAAGTATTGTAATGCATATTAATTGATTCTTTTGTAAATAATTAACCAATTCTTTTATTTGTTTGATTCATTCATTCATTTTGTAAATGAAATTAATATTTTGGAATAAAAGAACATTTTTTGACTTAGAGAGTGATGTACATCAATAACCGACTCCCAATGAACGACCTTGAAACAAACCAGTAAAAATTGTATTCAAATAAAATTGACGCAACATTAGTTTGCATTTGTGACACCTATACTACAATAATGACACATAATTAAACGTTTTTAGTGCAACTCGGTAGTCTGACAACATATTTTTGACGTCGTTGCCGGGGAAGCAACTCTCTATACGCCAAAAGTTTTCTTTTATTCTTCATTTGTACATATTTTTGATTTGTTTGTATATAATCATTCTTTTATTCATATTCCTTGTTGTATATAGATTCTCTTATTCATTATATTCTTTGATTAATTTTTGTATATAATTGTCTCACTAATCATTTGTTTTTTTTTTTTTTTTGGAAGATGGAGTAGGAGTAGTGTTTCTTCCAGGTAGAGTCTTCTTCCTAGCAGATTGCTGCACTTCAGACTCGACTTCCCAGAGGAGTTTTTCCAAATGGAGCTGCAATTTCCCACTTTCTTAGATTAGTATAGTGGTAGTTTGATCTAGATATATTAGTAGGATATTCATATTAGGCATAAGTTGTGAGACCTATTCTCACACACCAATTGTATAACTTGGACTCTTTGGACCATCTCTATCTCTCTACTCATCTCTCATCGATGCAGTTTTTCCATATCGATTTCTTTTTTATTTGTTCTTGTTTGTTACATTCAAAAATCCAAAAAAAATTATAAAATCAAAAATACCAAAAATATCTCATCTTTTATCTAGCAGCAGCATATTCTACGCATCCATATTTAGGTTGCACATTTTCTACTAGATGTCAATACAAGTCAATTTGCATCAATTGTAGAATTACTGGAGACAAGTACGCATTTCTATCCTTTTTAAGCTCCTGCCATCTCTTGCATTTGACTTAAACTTAAAAAGACCATCTTTTGTTTGAATAGACTAAAAAGCGAGACAAGCTGCATTGAATACATCTTCTAAATACTTGAATTAAATTCAAAAGGAGACATAAAATTGTTTGAAACCTTGTCTGAGCTTTTCATCGCCATCTGTTGATTGATTAGCATGTACACACTACATGATCACTTAAGACTCGCAAACACACAGGTTTCTATCTCATTTCCTTAAGCAGCCACAGGGTCTGGATTCGCACGCTAGTTTTATCCAGATTCTAGGTGGATTTGTAGAGGTCTGCACCTCTCTAGGTCTTCTGTAGGACGCATATAATTATACCGAAACATTTGTTTGCATACTACTACTATTTTCGCGTAGCAAACCCTAGGAAAATTCAAACTTTCTCGCTTGCTTGATTGATTGGTCTTTTGATTGTTGTGAGATTGAGATTGGTATTTCTGATTTGTGATTGAGATTGATTGAGAGTTTACTTTCTATTGAGTTGTGACTGTTTCGAAAAAGTATTTTTTTCAAAAATCGACTCAATGGAAGGTAAGAGATCTCAAAACCCATAGTTAGTACCAGCCTTGGGTGCTAATGCCCAAGCTTCCACTTCCACTTCAATGCCTTCCACATCCAATCCTCTATCTCCTAGGCCTCAAACTCCCATCCATCATCCTGTTTATCCGAAGGATGATCACAATTCTGCACAGTTTGAGGATTTTGAAGAACTTCCTCCACATCTCTTTACACATCCTCCACCACCACCACCAAACCATAGGTTTCAACCTCCTTTATACCCTAACTTTCCTAACCAACCACTACCGGAGAGAGGTCCACAACCCAGTCTTCAACACCTATTTGAAATACAGCTTCAAATGAACACTCTAGCCCAACAGGTGCAACAGCTTACACAAGCTGTTAATCTTTTAGCAAACCCCCAACCTCAACCTAGAGATCCTCAGGCACCTCAACCTTATAGACATCAATTACGGGATTACTATAATCCTGAAGTTGCACCACCATGCCTGTGGTATGCTATCCCATTGGGGATCGTGCTGCCAAACCTTATTACACTTATTCCTCACTCCCATGGTCTTGCTTCTGAGGACCCATTTCAGCATTTAGATGAGCTGAAAAACCTTGCTCAAACTTTGGGTCCGCAAGGTCATGATCAGCACACGCTTTTGATGAAAATGCTCTCCTTCTCATTAAAAGACAAAGTGATGAGTCTATTTTCATGGACTATTGTTACACCTAAGTTAACTTTAATCTTACCTTTTAGGTTTGTTAATAACTACATTAAGTTATAGAATGTTTGCATGCATCATTATTTAAGTTTACATTTATTTTATCGCATTCTATAACTTAATATGTAATGATTTTATGTTTTTATGTTGCAGGAATGATATTAGAAAAGAACAAGGAGGGGGGACAAAATTTCCCCAACAAATAGCCGGCTCAATCCCTCCCTCATCCTCCGACTAGACGCAACTCCTCCCTCACAAACATCTAATCTCCCGCCGCCCTCCCTCAACAAATGAAGCCATATTTAGAAAGGATTTTGAAAATCCCTTGAAGGGCAGAAGAGAGGAGTTAAGAGGAGGTGGAGTAAAGGAGAGGGGGATCTTCGGATGATCTTCTTCCTCCCCCTGGCGGGGACCCAATGGTGAGAGGAGCGTGCGCTGTGGGAAGATCGCTTGCACTGTGGACCATCACCGCCCCGCCCACCGCCTACATTGCAAACACTACATCAGCCTGCACCAAGCGCCCATCCCCGCACTACTGCCAGGTGGCCACAGTTGCTTCACCTTCCATCGCCCTTCCACTGCAGGTGCAGGCGCTCATTGCATTCTGCAGGCGCACACTGCCCACTACGTTCAACCAATCCTCCAACCAACGCCTTCGCGCGTCGCACCGCACCCGTACCCACACCCTCCGCAGGCGCAGCACTGCAATCTCCACTACAAGTGAGCCTCCTCCAGTGCCTTCGTGCGCCCACACGCCAGCCTGTCCACCGCGCGCGCGCGCCCTTGCAACACCAACCAACGCCCGCAGGCGCCGTGCCCTTGCCGCCATGCGCAGCGTGCACAGCCGCACGAGCAACATGCCTCACACCGCACTGTTCATTTTCTTCCCCGAAGAAACCCATCGCTAGCCATCCATCTCCAAGTGCAGCCACCTCCACGCACCACGAAGCTTTGCTCCAACAGCACCATCGACTTCGCCTTGCCCTCACAAGGCCACCCACACCTGCGGCAAACCTTCCCACCATCCATACGCACTCGCACGCAAGCTGCCGCCAACAGCATCCAAGGCTCCGACCGGCCGCCGCCGACCACCTCTGTCGACACCACAACCACCAACGTGAAGCCCGCGTCCCAGCCGATCTACTCCGAGCACAGCGCATTCTGCCGTGGGCCCTCCTCCTCGTGCACGCTAAGGAGAGCAATGCTCTATTTTTCAACAGTAAAAAACCTATTAAAAATTACAAGTATTTCCATTGTCAAAGCTACTATTTATTTATTTATCTTAATATTATATTGCGGTAGAAGTGCATGAATGACCCTCAACTTTAATGAAATTGCATGCAGTCACATTAGATTCATCTCATGACTAAGCTAAATGTATCTTTGCTATGGGAATTAAGTTCTGATTTAGATAAATTCGATGACGCTTGTCAATATTAAGGTAGCAATTCTTGTATTTCCATAGTGGTGATTTTGCATGTGCACCCTCAGATTCTTGGTTAATTATCTAAACTGAGAATTTATGCGGGAAATGAGAATACCAAATAGCATGCACATCCGTTGAAATTCCCGATTACTTGATACATCATTACTCTTGTTTGATAGGTTAATTCCTCCCTGTGGAATTGACCTAACTATTCGTGGTTAGATTCTGAAATTTAAAATGTTTTGTAAAGCGATTTTCTACCACGCGATTAAATACAACGAGATATTATTTTATGTTAAAGTTTTCAACGAAAACGAAGATTGCTCTTTCACAAAGCCGCATTTTGGTTAAGAACACTTGCACGGACTACACCAATAGAAACCTGGGCTTCTTTGGAACATGAGTTCCTTAAGAAGTACTTTCCTGTAGGCCGCATAAATGCCTTGAGGCGTGTTATCACCACTTTCACCCAAAAATTAGGAGAAAAGATGCACAAGGCTTTAGAGAGATTCCATGAGCTTCTTCATAAGTGTCCCCACCATGGTGTCCCACACTGGCAACAGGTTCAGATCTTCTATCATGGACTCCATGATGACACAAGGAATTTTGTAGATGCCACATGTGGAGGCAATTTCCTTTGTCGGGACGAGGACTCAGCCTTTAAGCTCTTCGAAGGTATGGTTGAAAACTCTATTAATAATGCTTTGAGGAGCATTTTTAATAGAAAGTCCTCACATTCCCACTCACACACGGGGGTACACGATGCCCAATCCAGCACAAGAGATATGGAAATTGTGGTTAGTCAACTGGAAAACGTGGGCCTAATAGAGAAGAAAGTAGATGAAGTATAAAAAATTCCTATCTAAATGATGATAACGTCATCATCAGCCATAACTAGCTTTAATTAGTCAAAATCAATTGATAACTACTCCTACATAACCGTTAGAGAGTCATAATTCATTGCATATCCTATCTAAGAAGAATGCATTAAAACGGGGTTAAATTTGCAGTTTTAACAAAATATCATAAATGCAGAGTAATCATGGGGTTTCCCAAGGGTTAAATGAAGGTCAAATGAGCATTAATGACTAACAAGAGGGTTCATGTAGAAAAAAATAGATTTTCATGCATTTCGAGAATTAACACACCTAAAACCCTAATCTCAGACCCACCTAAATAACAGATGTTATGGTCAGGATAAATTCCATCTAAATCTTATAAAAATCATATAAAAATATTCCATAAGATTTGGTATATTTGATTTGACCATATAAACCCATTTTGACCTAAAATAGAGTCTTAGATAGCAAGTTGCCTTAATTTAGGTTTCTACGTAAATTACCCAATCAAACTTGGTCAAAATCAAAATCTAACTTCACCATCAGATTCCTTGAATCTAAATTAAGTTTGTACCAAAATTTGGGCCTAATCAGATATCATCTTAACCTAATTTACATTTTGGTCTAATCTAACTCTTTTTCTCTCAAATAGCCCCTTAGCTTTCGAAATCTATTACAAGGACCCCCCTAACTTCATTGTCTTCTTTACCAACAAGTCCCTACCGCCATGGTTGTGCGAACACACCTACAACTGACCTTCAATCAAGGAGTTCTCCCTGATTTCTCGCCCAATCTCTTCCAAAATTGGAACGAGAACTCCTGAGAGAATTCTCTTCAATTTGAGCCACATCTTGGGCTCTGATTTGTACCCAAATCCTCATGCGAACCATTCAAATATCAAGATTTCCTACTTCGTGAAGGTTTTGAGCTTCCAAGCTTGGAATGCCTTCCTAATGCCCTATAAGAGACCCTTGGTGCACAGCCGTTCTCTTTAGCTTGGCTTGGACCAGAATACCCCCTTCTTCTCCTCTCTCCGGCCAACTCCTCCACAAGCTCCAGCAAGCTTCTCCATCTTCCTTCCTCTCCCGCAGCCACAAGCAATAGTCGGCGAGGGCATCTTCCCCATGTTCTTCCGCTTCTAGCAATACCAGCAGAAGCCCTCTAACTCCATCTTCCTTGCCATTCTCCCCCACCAGAGGTATTCATGTCTCCGACGTCAGCCATACCACAACCGGCACCAACCTTCCCTTTCATCTGCTTAGCTTAGGATAGATAGGTTCCTTTCTCCCTCTACTTCCTTTTCATCTCCTTTATCCCTCAATCCGACCACCTTGCCACCATTCTCCCATCATCTTCCTCATCTCCAGCCACCCTCCGATGAGGCTTCCCCGACCTCCACCGCACCACACGCCTCGCCAACACCCTCATAAGCTCCGCCATACCTCCACGCATAAAACCCCCATCCTTATTCTCCATTCCACCTACCCAAACGCTCCACCGAACAACCCACCTTCTCACCTTCATCTTCGTCACCATCCACCTTCCACACGCACCTTCACGCCACGAAAGCACCACCAACACCTTCTTCGGGCTTTGGCGAAGCTCCTAAAGTGATTTAACATGGCCGAGAGGCCATTCTTTGGTATTTCAGGAATACGCCGTCGTCCTCCGCCGCTGCCACCCCGTCCGACCATGAGTGCAGTCCCCTGGCTACATTAGCCTTTGAGTTCACCTCCAGGCCGTGCGGATGCCTCCCAAGAAGACCTCCAGGTCCTCAATTGAGGATCCTAGCTGCAGCAACTACACCAATTGAACAAAGCATCCACTGTAGACACACAAGCGAAGAAGCTAGTGGGATTAGTCAAACATCAGTGAAGACCACACGACCGCCCATAAATTGATTTTCTGATCTATCCTCATCGCCCAGTAACAGGAGGGGTCGAGTCCCTCATACCCCTTCACCCGCTTACTCGCCTATCTCACTCCTCGGTCACCACACACGTTGGTGGCCCTGGACACTGTACATGACCCGATAACCTGAGTATCTGGATCCGACTATGCGCTGGGTTTGAGAGAGAAGGAAGAGGCGGAATTTGTCAGAGAGCGAGGGAGGGTTTTGCTCTCTGTGGTTCTGCTCCAGGTGTGTGCCTTGTGTTGAGAAGCCTAACACTTAGGCTCTGTGAAGGAGAAGTTCTGAGAAGAAGAAGAGAAGGAAAGAAGGAAGGTCTGAGGGAAGGAAGAAGAAGGAGAAGACTTGAGAAGAGAGGAGAAGCAAAGCAGCAAAAGAAGAGAAAGGCTTTGAGAAGCCTTATGCCTTGTGTACTTTAAGTTGTCTGATGGAATGCCCTATGTTCTGAAGATATAGTCGCCATTTATCTTGCGTGGCATTTCTAATTGATGATATTGTTCAAATATTTGAATAGTTAATATATGCCTAATAAAGGCTAATAATTGGTGATCTAAATCACCATTATTTTATCTTAGATTTCTTTTTATTATTGAGATCTATTGAAATACTCATGCTTATAATTGAATATCAATTTGAGTAGATATTATTCATTGAATATCTCTTTTGTGCTTCGATTATGGTGCTCATTTATATGCAAAAAAAGATAAGCATGTGAATTTCATATTTACTCCCTGTGTTCAACCTCGGACTTCAATTTAGATTTTGAGTAATAATTTTATCTATTTAAGAGCTATTTCTCGACTGTACTACAATGCATTTCCTTAAAACTCGACAAAAGCCTAAATAGCACTAAACCTTCACCATATACTTCTCAATCACCTGCGCCTTGCATTTCTCAGTTTCCCACAAGGAGGGAAACTATGAACAATCTATCTGTGACACAACCTGCATTACCGAACTATTCACTTTCCTATCCTTCACCGGTTGGAGGAACCTTTGTTCCTCCTTACACTGACTTCCCTGCACCTTCCAGAGCTTCGAAGGAGCTCCACGCCATTCACAATGACCCATATTCACAAACCAATAACCCTAGATGGCGTAATCATCCAAATTTCTTGTGGTTGGAAAATTCACAAAGACCTAATTTTCAACAACCTTCTGCACTACCACCTCACGAATTGATCCGAGTACAACCTCCAGAACAACACGGGTATCCACCGCATGCCTACCAACAACACAGGTATTAAAAAGACATGAAAAAGAGTAGAGTAGAGAAGAAAGAACCTGAATTTCGTGATTAACATGTCAGCTTCGAGATGAAAACAGACTGTATACATTATGAATTTAGTGCCTTCAGCTAAGCACACTATACAAACAAAGAAGAAATAAAGAACTTACAACAATAGGTCAGAATCAAAAGAAAAAGATTAACCTCAGGACCTACCAGCAGAGAATATCCACAAACGTGGACCAGGTTATGATGCTGACCCATGCACCAAGGTCGAGTGTATCTAAGGTTCTAGAAGAAAATTACATAGAATCGAAGATCATTATGCAAGCAAGACCGGGTCTACAGTTTGTGAGGATGCAACTGAAGTCCAAAAAGTCGGACAATAGGAAATTTTATATCAAAAAGATAATTAAATTGTGCCTAGGTTGGACATCCTTAGAGTTGAAAATGTCATAAGAGTCCTGGTAGAAGGTTGGTAGTTTCATGTCTATAGGAACCTTTAGATCAAGAATTCTGTTTCCCTCGGAATTGGCTTCCCAGATCTTCATTTCCAAATTCCTATCCTCCATAATCAAAGTTTCCGGGACCTCGAAAATGTTATCAACTCAGTTCAAGTCCAAAATTTGTGGCTCAATCATAATTGACTTGGGTTTGGTAATCTCAAGAAGATAATCATCATTAGGCTCAACGGGGTGTGATTGAGAAATGGGGCTATGAATTGAATCCTTTATGAGATCAGGATCTGAATCCTCCATGCTAGCCCCACTAGGATCACAATCTTCAGTTATAGGGCCATCAAATGATTTATCATACTCCGCGGGTCTGTTTGTCTCACTAAAATTATCATCCTTAAACTCAGGTGAGACTTCGCATAAAGATTCTTCGTGTTCAAAATCAAAGAATTCTGAATCCTCATTTATATATGTTTCAAATCATCTATCATTTCCAGGTCCATGGAGGCATACTTTTCCTCGTATCCTGATTCAGGGATCTTGGGCGAAGAAATCAATTCTTCCTTAATTGGTTGCTCTAGTATAACCTGGCCATCCCCGATCTCGTAAAATGTGTCCCCACACTACAGGTGCCTGAGCAGGTTTTGACATTGGCTCTCCTAAAGGGGGTTCATCTTAGAAATCATCCCAAGATTAGACTAGAGTAATTACAAATCTCATCCTCAATTTTAACAATTTCCCAAGTAAAAACTCACCCAAGTCCTTAGCCTTAACATTTTGGAGCCAATCCAATAAATACTTGTTAAGATCATCAATCATTTTTATCAGAGGCTCCAATTCTTCAATGTAGGGTGTTGGCTGAGCTTCTAAAGATTGAATGGTGTTCCTTAAGTTAACCAACACCTTATCTTGGACCTAGTTTACCTAAACCAAATGGTTTGTTTTAGTGTGGGGTGGGTTTGGGTTCAGTCCAGGGAAGTCCAGAAATTGCGGTTCTTGGTGCCCTCCCTGATAATAGGTCATTTCGGGTTGTTCAAAGAGGGGTGGTGACCTATATGCAGTGTAATCCTGGGGAGGGTAGGGATTATAATCAACATATCCTTGTTGATTGCAGATCATATTAGGTTGTCCATAGGAGGGCAATGATCTATAATTGGTGTAGCTCGAAGAAGAAATCAAAATCATGGTGTTTAGCGTTAGACCTTGAACACGAAGGTTCGGAATTGTATCCACAATCCAAGTTCTCCCAACTAGTAGATGGTTAAATACCACACTGATTAGGATAATAATCATCATATTGGGGATAAGATGCGTCAGGAGTGTAGGAGGGGAAATGAGAGTAGGATGTGGAAAGATCCATGATGAAACCAGAGGAAAAAGAAAAAAGAAAGGTGCCCTAAAATACAAACGATCAAACATGTCCTTAAGTGGAGTAGCCTAAAGACCTGCAGACTCTCAGAACTCGTCTTGAGATGAAAGAAATGATTTGGTCTACTTCTTTTCGGTCAATCCAGCCAGTTAGAGGGAGGGATTGGGGAGAAGGTTCTTCCCTTGGCTTTCTCCTCAGGTTCCTTTGGTACCCCCCAACCGTGGTCATTTGACAGTGCTCCCTTAGCTAGACATCAGATGGATCGGTAGAAGTAGATTAATCGAAAATAATCTCGACCTGAGTCCTAAAAAGCGAGTCAAATCCTTAAGGCCAACATCTACTTGATTTTAGTTAGGCTTAGGTTTGAATGTGCTCTTGAATGTGATGGGCCCTTTTAATGGGTTGCACCCATAAAGATCAAGTTCAATGTGTGTGCGTGCACAACCAATAGTTTTCAAGTAAGATTACTTTCGGATGCAGTGAATTTTAGGGTTTAAATCGTGGTTAGTAGCTTTTAGGATTCAACTTTTAGGTATATTCAAACAAGGTTTTGTGAGGCACACCAAGTTTTGAAACCACAAGTGAAGATATATTCCTTTACAAATACAAGATAATGTGGGGTGCCTGGTTCAGCCCTAAAAATTGAATTCTATTGGGCAAGCTACTAATGGATCACTTTTATCATAAGTGGTGCGGCCCAAGCAACTCAATCAATTGGCCTCTTGCACCACTTGATTAAGGAACCCAAACAATTTAAGCCTAATCTGTTTCTAACCACTTATTTGTATACCGGGTCCTTTGGTGTACCGGGTCCTTTGGTCGGATTCCCGGTTAAGTGACTGAATCAGACAAAAGTGTGGTACCTTAGGTGTGTGTGGGTGTATAAGGTGTGTAAATTTTAGTTAATCCCACAATTTTTTTTTATATATGTGGGGGTGAGATGGGTGAAGCTGGCAAACAAACAACCTGAACTAACCTTAGGGTTTCTGCAAGCTCCTAGGTTAATTAGGGTTTGTGTTATTAGTTAGTAGAATGAGATCTAAGGGATGGGTCGTGGGGATATACTTACAAACCCTTCAACTACACTTTGCTCTAATCTACTGCTTTTGCCCTCCTTGAGAGAGTACCTACAATCACAATAAGAATGGAGACAGGTGAGGTAAACGATAAGTAAGGAGGAAAAAATAGAAAATCAAATAGCGTTGCCTCCCTGACAACGGAGCCAAAATGATGAGCGATACATTCGTTGCGAAAAGTTGAATTTTGGAAAGCCCTAGTCGTTGTAAAATTTGCAAGAAAATTCGCCACCAAATAAAATTTATAACCGAAACTCTGGTAAGTCCTGGGTCGAACATGAGGAGGTGAATGTTTGATTAAAAATCATGTTTAGAACTATTGTCACAAAGTATATTAGCTGGTCAAATTAAATCTACACTAGCTATTCTACTTAAATAATAAACAATAAAAGATAGAGATAGAATAATACAAAGAAAGAGAAAATAGGGAGAGAATGAACAAATATTTTATAACCATAGGAGCATGTTCATTACATCTACTTGCTACTACTACAAAGCTAGAAATCTATTCTAGAAAGCAATAAAAAGATAGGGATGAGAAAATCCTCCTCGACGACTGCTTGGAGGATGAGCCACATTGACGGAGCACCTAAAAGAAGGTGGTGTGATGCTGGATGAGGGAGGATAGAGGACGAAGCAGGGCGGTATCGTTGGTGGCATACTTTGTAACAAAAAGAAGATAGATGGTCAAGATGGCACCACGTGGTGCCATCTAGGCCTCCCAACACCGGCTAAGGATAACCAGATGGCGCCCCCTCGTCATTTTCACCTTTGAATCCTAACCATTAGATCATCATCCAACGGTTAGGAAATCTCCACGCCGGTGCTACCAAGACCCTCCTTCTCAACACAAGTGCCAGCGTAGAACGGTGGTGAAGGAGCACGTTCCCATAGGAGGGGCACAGGTTTGAATCCCCGCAGCCCCCCCAAATTGAGGATTGGAGGCGCACCGTCCGAACACACCGCAGCGCACACGCGAGCACAAGCAGCACGCACAGCCGCGCACGCACACAAGCAAGTGCGCACATCCACAACCACGTGCAAAGCATGCCAGCGCATGGGCGAGCAACACAGCATGACAGGCACGGGCGCGTAATGTGCGCGCCAACAGGGGCGATGGTTGGTGTGGATCTTCAGCGACAGTTGGGCAGATCTTCAACAACGTTTGCAATTGTCACTAATGCCCTATGCACGAATTCCTCCTCTTCCTTCCACTATAAAAGGACCTACCTCCGTCCATTCTTCTCCATCTCTTCCTTTCTTCTCCTCACCACCTCTAAGGCTCTAGAGAGAGGTTGTCTCAAGCTCAGGATGCTCCTCTAGAATAGAATCAAATATTTTTCCCTCCCCTCATCCCCATTCGTGGAGCATCCCGTAGCTGTCTTCTCACCTACTTCGGGAAGTAGATCCTCGTCGCGACACCATCCTGCCCCGCCCTCCATCCTCCGGCTACGTCCTCATTCGTCCTGCTCCTCACCACCTTCCTTCAGGTGACATTAGAGCGAGTCATCCTCCGAGCGACCGTCAAGGGGGATTCTCTCACCTATATCTATCTTTACTACTTTCTAGTGTACTTTTTCCCGCTTTCATAGTCGTAGAAACATTTGATACAGTAATATACGAATGTTCTTCTCTCTCTCTCTCTCTATATATATATATAAATTATTTTTGCAAGTATATTAGTTAGATAAGTTTGCATCGACCTGATCTCTTGCTTGATAAAAATACCAAAAAAAAAAGATAAGATAAAAATGACAAAAGCAATAAAAGCAAAGCACGGATTTTTCAAACCAAACGTTTGTCATCCTGTGTTCGACCCGGAACTCATCTCGAGTCTCGGTTATAAATATTATCTGATCAACGGATTTCCTCTCGAATCGAACTATGACGACAAGTTTTCCAAACCCGAACCCTTTACGCATGCAAATCCGCTGCATCAAATGCAAAAAAAAAAATCTAACATAAAAATAAGACATGCAATATCCACCCCCCAAATGCCTATTCATTACAATGTCCTCATTGAAATGTATGCAGAAAAGGGTCAAAATGTAATAAGAGAGAGGAGGGGATATCACCTAACTGAGCTTGTTAATCCAGGTCAACTTGGATAGAAAAATACCTGTACAGAATACTGGGTTGCCTTCTAACCAGCGCTAAGTTTAACGTCATTTGCCGAACCTAAACCCAAAAGAAATATGTATTTCAATATTGTGTGTCAAGAGGAGTAATAATTGTTTCTGAGAGATTTAGGATTAATATAAAGATATGATCATGTGATCCAAGAATCAGCGATCCAAAAATGCAGACTAATTGATGATGTAACCCCACTCCGAAGAGTTTTTCTATTTCGAAATATAAAATAGGGTTAGATAGACGAGGTTCATGATGCAGAGATTGTTCATTAATCCAATTCCATAATTCTAGAAGAGGTGGTGGAGGATCTATATTAAAATCATGATTGAAATTTAAATCAAATTCTGAACTAGAATTAGAAAGATCCTCATAATGGTAATTGATGTCAAAAATCATAAATTCTCCAAGTTCCTTGTCATATGAGGATAAAGGTAGAGTTGTATTGAATTTCTCAAAATCCTCATCACAAGTTACCTCTTCCTTATCCGAAATCACTTCTTCCTTAGAATCAAGCCATCCATTTGAACCAGTTGGATTATAATTTCTTCCCCAGTCCATCATGCTTTGAGATTCTTTTTCTGAGGTTGTTTCTTCGTTTTCCTGGTTCATGTCCTTTGGTTGTCCAATTTCTCGAACCCCCTCAAAATCTAATAGTTCTTAAATTTCAGGGTGGATATACTGAGGATTCTTTATGTCATCATCTAATTCATCATAAGATACTCCCAATAGTTTTTCGATTTCACTAATGTCTTTTTCAATTTGATTATCTTTGGGAGGTGGTAAATCAGAAGCATCCTCAAGTACATCACTTCCTTACCTCTCTTGTTGATCATGAGATTTAGTAGAATTCGGATTATCCTTAGTGCAAATTGCTAAAACCTCTTCAATTATTTCCACGACCTCAATAGAACCACAATTCAGTTTATTCTTTTGGGAAGTTTTAAAGATATTGAGTTGACAAGTTTTCCATCCAAAAGTGATTTGCACATTTCTCGTCTAGCAATTGATCAGAGCCTTGGCTGTGGCCAAGAAAGGCCTTCCTAAGATTATGGGGTGTTGTTCAAGTTTTCTAATGCCTCCATATCTAAAACTAAAAGGTCCATGGGGTACTCAAAATCCCTCACTTTTATAATCACATTTTGTAAGAGTCCCCTTGGAATCTTGGTTGACCTATCAGCAAGCTAAAGGGTAACATCGGTATGTTTCAAGGGACCTAAATCCAACTCTTCATATAATTCCGTGGGGATTAGATTGATAGAGGCACCAAGGTCCAGTAGGACTCGCTCCAAGATAAAATCATCTGTTTCATATGAAATTAAGGGGGTCCCCGGATCTTTCTTTTTAGGAGGGAGCCTATTTAAGATGATGACACTGGCTTGTTTAGAAATTATAACTCTTTTTGATGGTTTGGCCTGGCGTTTTAGTGTGTACAATTCCTTAAGAAATTTCACACAAGCTGAGATGTTCTCAATAGTTTCATGGAGTGGTATATATACTTGGACTTGCTTTAAAATATCAAGCCACTCCTTAGATTGAATGATTTTCTTTTCCTTGGATTTGTTCAAGGCTTTAGGAAAGGGTGCTTAAGAGAAATCATGAGTGTTCAAATCCTGAGCCTTGTTTTCTAGATTAGCTTGGTCTCCCAGGTCAAAGCCGAGCTCCTCAAGATCTTGGTAAGATTTGGATGTTGAAGAATAAGGATCCTGGATTTGTTTCCCACTTCTCAAGGCGACAGCACAAGCATAAGCATTAGGGTTAGAAGGGTGAGGTGGGTTTTGCAAAATGGGTTGAGCCTAGGTTGGGTTGGCGTTAACAAAGCCAAGTGGGTGCTGGAGAGCAAGTTGAATTATATGTGCTTGTTGCTCCCATGTATTGTTCTGGTTAACCGTATTAAAGTTCCTTAGGTTGGGGGCAAGTTGGGATGGCAACATCCCATGTTGTCTAGCATCTACTAATTGGTCCAATCGTCCTGTCAATTTGTCCTCAATTGACTCATTTCTTCCTTATGACTCAGATTCATTTCCCTCATTTCTTTGAGGACCAGACTCAGATTAGAAGGCTAGGTTTCCCAGTAGGTTGTGGTTGGTATGTGTGTGATTGTGTGTACCTACCGGGTTGCCCATAAGTGCTTGGTTTAGTCAAGTTAGGACCCTGAGTGGGTTTCTAACTTGACCAAGCAAAGTTAGGATGGTTACGCCATCTAGGGTTGTAGGAGTTTGAATATGGGTCTGATGTGCATACACCTGATTAACCTAAAAGGTCTATTAATGCATGTTTTTAGTGTCACATTAGCATTATACATTGTAAATATTGTATAACATGCATAATCATGCATTTAGATCAAGTTGTATAAATTGTATAGTAATTGTCTCCTTTTTATGGTCAGGGATAGGGTGAGTTTTTAATTGGGGCCTCGGATCAAAGATCCAACCATACGGATCTGATTAGGGCGATGATTGGAGTTCAACGACTCCAAGATCGCCCTAATAAAATATCTGTAGCACCAGATAGAGATTGAGGAAACCTAAAGATCAACGTCCAAGATGGTGTTAATTCACACCTCAGATGACAAATCTGACTGCACGGATGGGTTTGGATTGACGATCGCAGCCTAACTGCACGAAAATTAGTCCAATCCGACACCCGTGGCACCATCTACAACACTCAGAAGATGGACGGCCTAGATGATGCCACGTGGTGCCATCATAGTCGCCTAGCACTGGCCGCAGCACTTCTTCACCCGCTCGACAGATCTCAGCCATTGAACGCCCATCCAACAGCCGAGAACACGCCACGTCGCCACTCATCCAGCGCCTCTCCTCATCCGAAAGAGCAAGCAACGCTTGATCTTGACCGTCGAATGAAGATCCCATGGCCGAGATCGGTCGTGCTCAAAATCCTCAACGCACCTCAACTGCACGCATAGCGCAGTGGTTAAGGCATTGCAGAGGTGGATAGCGCGGGTTTGAGTCACAGGCGCAGCGCTTCTCCTCGCGCGCGCGGGGTGCGATTGGAGCAACGTGATTCGCATCGAACGGTGCAGATCAACCGATAGCGCCCACGCGGGGAGCAAACGCCTGATCGCACGGGGGCGCACGACGCGGGCGAGGGTGGTTTAAGCCGTCCCATCTCTTGATCGAACGGCTGAGTGCGCGCGGTCGTGCAAAGACGTTGAGAGCGCAAAGGCGAAGGGGCGCGCAAGCGGCGCGCGCACGTCGACCATGTTCAGGCCTTTAGTGAAGGATAAATCTGTCACTAAAGGTCCTGAATTAATTTTTTCATGTTGTAATGTCCAAAATGCCCTCACTCCTTACAACTATAAAAGGAGACCCCAACCATACGGATTTCTCATCCCTTCCTTCTCCTCTCTTCCTCTCCAAAGCTTAAGAGAAGCTTGTCCCACACCCAGGATGCTCCACAAGAGCTAAAACCAAGTTTTCACTCCTATTCCGGAAGCGGTTCCCACGACGACGACGACGTGCTGCCTCGTTCCCATTCCTCCTACTTCGTCCTCCTTCGCGCTCCATTCCTCGTCTCCAAGGCGTTGTCCCGTCCGGCTCGTCCTCCAAGCGATCGTCGAGGAGGATAACTTCTTTTTCCCATTCTTTTTACTGCTTTCTAGAGTAGAATTTTCTTGCTTTCTAGTTGTAATAATTTCTCACTTTCCAGTGTAATCATTTCTCGCTTTCTTAGTTGTAAAAACATTATGCAATATCAAGTGATTGTTCTTTCTCTCTCTCTTATTGTCTATATTGATTCCATTGTGATTATTTTGCCCTTTACACAAAAACACAAAAATATAATTGCGAATTTTGATCGACGTAACCTCCCTGTGTTCGACCTGGAATTTCTTTACAGATTTTTCGGTATAAATTGTATTTGTTGAACGGATTTCTTCGCTACTCGAACTACAACGACGGATTTTCAAAACCAATTCTGATAGCGTAGTCATCCGCCATTCAACAAGGTCATTTCTAGTGTATCCCTGAATTGCATTAGCATCCTCAGCATAATTAGGCATAGAGATGCCTAACTCAGAATTTGAGGACATCAAGGTCCCTCCTTAGTACTCAGAAAGAGATGGGTCCAAGTAAAGTTGGCTCATAGGTGGAGCCATAGTTAGGCCATTAATATTGGGCACTACTTCCAGACCTAAAGGATTGAGGAGTTGGGAGCGGGTTAGCATAGAAGTTCCTTGGGTAGGCCGAGGGTTTATTCTGGAATGTGTACCTAAGGAATTCCTACCTTCAAAAGGTTGTCCAATTTCTTTTCCAAACCCTCTACATTCTTCCCAACAAGTTCCACCTTATCCAATTGTTGTGTAATCAATTCTGAATCAACCAAGTTTGAATTATCCTTAACTTCATAGACTCCGCTCTTTGGTTGATTTGATCTGTTGAAGGTGGACATTGAGGCATTGTTGAGGAAATTTTCACTCATATTCTCGAATAATTGAAAGGCACCCTCAGCATATTTACTCAGGAAATTGCCCCAACATGCTGCATCAACAAAATTCCTCAATTTGTCACTTAACCCATAATAGAAAATATGGGCCAAGTGCCACTTGGGAATCCCATGATGAGGGCATTTCCTAGCTAAGTCATTAAATTTCTCCCTAGCCTCATGCAATTGTTCCCCAGGGTTCTGCTTGAAGGTTATAATGGCACATCTAACGTTATTTGTTTTTCCTATAGGAAAGAATTTCTTCAGAAAAGTGCTTCTCAAATCCGCCCAAGTTAGGATTGGTCTACCAATAGTCCCCAACCATTGAGCAGCTTTATCTTTTAAGGAAAAAGGAAACATTTTCATCATTAAGGTATCCTCATTCATGTTCCTAGAGCCAAAGGTTCTTTTTATGTGTAGAAGTTATTCAACGTGGTGGAAGGGGTCATCAGAATTGTGGCAATTGAAGTGGGGAATCAGATTGATGATTTATGGTTTAAGCTCAAAATCATCCCCATCCCGAGGTACCCTAATAAAAGGTTCAAGTTGGGCCTAAGGAGGATTGTAAAAGTCTTTGAGAGGTTGGTCAGCTCTGCCGTTTTGGAGTCAAGTAATGGCTTGCACTATGACCTGCATCTGTCTATCATGATGCCACCCTTGCCTAGTAATCTGCCTCTTTAAGAGAGCCAGTGGATCCGGATTTTGTTCCTCCTCTTGAACCTCATCTTCCTCGAAGTGACTAACCATTGAAGAGGGTTTAGATTCAGATCTTGGACAATCAGGTCTTCTCCTAGGATTCTTTCTAAAGGTGGTAGCAAATCAGGATGTAAAGATCTTCTATCTTGCATGCACTAGAAGAATGCCTATGGATGAGAAGACAGATGCGACAATACCCACCCTCACAATACAAGCAATCAAGCTAGTCCTTAGAGTGTAATCCCAAATTAGACCTAATCTTGGCGCCCCAAAACACAACTAAGTTAAATCAATTATTGAATTACTTGGCAGGCCAAAAAGGTGGGACCCCCTAGGACACCCCGCACAGCGGGACACCACTAACGGTTAATGCGGTCACCGCACCGACCTTTCTTGTCAACAATGGGTCCAAGTAGATAAGACCTTGACCTTAGTCCAATCTAATTTCAAGTTACCAAGGAGATTTGTCCTACCTAAGGCACGTCTACTCAATTTTAGGCTTAGACTTGAAGTTCTTTTGAAATATAATGGGCATTAAGGAGGGGTTTCCCTTAAAAAATGATTTCAAAAGTGTGAAGTGCACAAGCAAGGGATTCATAAGCAACTTTTTTTATGATGAAGTGAATTTTAAGGTTCAATTACTTATATAATTGCACTTTATGGTTTCGTAGTTAGATAAATTCAAGCAAAGTTTTGATGAGCACACAAGAATTTCATTGCAAGTCCCAATCTATGAGATAGATTTCCTTTTACAAGTATGCAGTGCAAGGGGTGCATTACCTTAACGTTTGGAAACCCTAGAAACAAGTAGCTGCGAAGATGATCCTTTTATGTCCAAAATTAGGAATGTGGTGCGACCCAAACAAAGTAATCAATTGATCTTATTGTACCACCAACTAGGCAATCAGAAAATATTTTTTCAAGAATTTTAATGCACGTCTTCTTTTTTTCAAATTTAAAGCGTACTGGGGGTTCTGAAGTCTATTTTGACCCCCACTTGGTGATTGAATATTCTGTGTAATCTAATGTGCACCAAATATTATTTTCAGAATTTTTCAAAATTATATATTATCACAGGAATCTAACACAACAAATTTCAGATAAATTGGAGATGCATAAAAATTCTTATGATTTTTTGAAGTTCAAAAAGTCAGGAGCAATAACAAATTTGATAATAGTTCAGTTTGCAAATTTTTAAAATTTTTATCTAACTCAGAATGGCATAAAATTCGGATATACTATTCCTGACATTAAAACCCAAGTCCAGTAAAAATTTTAGAATTTTTTGACGTGTAAATTTTCAGGAATTGAATTTTTAAGATCATAGTTTAATGTAGCCTGAAAATTTGGGAGGTGGTTTTGTTGATCTTTTTAAAAATAATATCCACCAAAAGACTTTTTTTCCAAAAAGTAAGCAAATGCTAACCTAAGCATCAAGTAAGCACCTTTTTTTTATTTTTTTTTCGAAAGAAAATCTAACCTAATCTAAGATATGAATATTTACCAGAGATTAGAAACCTGCAATTTTTATGTAGTTGCATTTCTTTTCGGATTTTCGCACTTCCTGCACACCTGAAATGAATGAAAATAAAGCAAGTTAGAAATCTCAAATAAGCACTACGAAGAAAAGCTTCAAAAATTTTTGTTTCCTCTTCGGCAACGGCACCAACTTGTTCGTTGCAAAACGCGTGAAAATATTTCTATATCACTGTAGTTTCACTGTAGTTGTGAATCATGTCAAAACAAATAAATTTATAAATATTTCAGTAAATACTGAGTCGTTCGCAGGGAGGCAAAACACAATTTTTAAAGCTCTTCGTACTAACTAATCTATCCTATTGCAATCATAGAAACAAAGATCAAATATTCAAAAAATCAGATTTTTATTACTAATGGCAAATAGTTTTCAAACGAGGAATTAAAACAAATATGCTAGAGAGAGAGAGGGAGAAGTAGACGAAGAGAGGCACTGCTTGAGGAATGCTTGTGTGAAGTGGCACCTGCTCTTCTCCTTCGTGATCCATGTGCGCGCCAGGAGGGTCGTCCGATCGAAGATCGGACGACTGAGATTACGTGCAGGTCATGCTCGCAGATCGTGCTTACGCAACGCGCGCACTGCGCATAATTGCGCACGTCTGGCATGAGCACTCGCAATCGAGCCGCGTGCCTTCATCCGCTCCGTCCGCGCGCGAATCAACAGTTGAATTTTGACTGCGCGTGTGGACGTGAGCGATTGTAGTTCGAACGCGTGCGCTTGGTGTGCGAGGAGGGTCGCTGACCGCTGCAGCACGCGTGTGAGATGGTCGCGCTCTCCGTTAAACCTCAGCCGTCCGATGGGGGAAGCGAAGCGGTGGCTGGCGTATGCCAATCTTACGCCATGTGGCCTCTCTATGGCCGTTGATCGTCAGATCAACGGTCAGAACTTCTTGGGCCAATTGCGGGAGCTCCTAATGTCAGATTTGGTCCATTTTTAGTCCGTTGGACTCCGTTTGTCGTTCTGAACCCATTAGTGTGGTCTGATTGCTCATCTGAGGCCCATTTTGACATGAACTTGTACAAATGGCCATTAACATTGAATTATAAGCAATCTAAATGTGCGATGCATGTAATGCTCCCATGCCCATTTATGATGTGTTATTTATGCATGTTATCCTTAAGACAAACTCCGATTAGCAGAATTATCACCATAAAATGTAGCGTTATCATACCTCCATGCTTACTCCTTGCTAGTTCCTAGCAAGGTTCATCCTAGCCGTTATTCTCAGTCAGAATTCAGGAATTGATCACTTAGACATTTTATTACTTGTCAACAGGAGGAAATATACTAAGATCTAGATCTACAGAGACTAAATAGCGCCCGGGTGTCTGCCAAATTACGAATCGCCCGAATCCTTGCTTTAAGGCATATATATATTTTTTTTCCTTTTCATCTTTTCTCATTTTTTTGGATTTTTGGAGTTGAGAGTTCTTGGTAACTTTTTACGACTACCCAACCCACCCAAAACTCGAAAAAGACTCTAAGCGCTAAGTATCTTGGTGTGAAGATCGTGATAGACACACTCAATGGAAATTCAGACAGACTTCGGGTTTCTGCGCCCCTAGGTGACCGAAAAAGGAAGTATTTTCCTGAAGGTGTATCTGTCTGATCGGTAGCTTTCTCCCTACTTTTATTTTATTTTGGGTCAACATAAGGGTGTTTTTAGTGTATATCCCCCTGGATTGCTCTACTTCCCCACTTCTTCCGTAAGTGTTTTGGATCTTTTTGTGCATTTAGTGAGCTGGGCTCTAGACAACCGGCCAATGGATTGTTACCCACGACCATTTACCAGCCATACTCGTACAGTGAAGTGTGGCTTATTCTGTTCTTTTTTCTTCTTTTCTCTCTTTTTTGTTTAGTAGGTGGCTTCCCTGATCTCAAATTTACTTAGAGGCAATAAGAAGAAAGTGGTCATGTGGCTGAGCTCTGAACAACCGGTCAATGGGCTGTTACCCACGACAACTTGCTAGCTATACCGCCCTAAAAGGTTCATTAGCTACCCAATTTCTGTCAGAATCTACGAGGAGTGAGTCAGTGCAAAAATATGTGTAGATGCTTAGACTAAAAGTCCCTCCGAGTCAGAGGGTGGGTTGATAAGTCATATACTTATCACCCTATTTTATTGGTGGCTTAAAATAAATTAAGGTTGCGAGGATTCGAAGCAAAATCCATATTTTAACGGACACCAGAGCTGATTAAGCCTGAAAGCCTGAAAAGTCTAAGTGCTCAGGTTCTTTTCGTATTATTTCCCACTATTGACAAGTTCCTAATGCCTAAGTTTTTCTTCCTAAATTCATCATTTTTTTTTATTCAGGCTGATAAAATGAACTCAAAACATGCAAATTACCACCCCCCCATGCTTAAGTTGGACAATGTCCTCATTGACAAATAAATTGATTCAACGGGGGTTCAAAAAGAAACCACCTGAGTAATGCAGTATCCCAGCTCAGTCTGAATCTTCTAGGTTGCCTCTCAGGAAGCGCTGAATTTAATGCCTCCAACTTGGCAATGCTTCGTATCAGACCTCAATGAGGGTGACAACCTCCTTTGGGGGAACCTGGGCAAGGAAGTGCTTTAATCTCTGACCGTTTACCGTGAAGGTGTGCCCAGTGTTCGAATATGCAATTTCAACCGCCCCATTGGAAAAGGGTTTGACCACCCGATACGGTCCTATCCACTTGGATCTGAGCTTCCCGGGAAAGAGTTTGAGTCGGGCGTCAAAAAGCCAGACTTGCTAGTTGGGCTCAAAGGTCTTTCTATGGAAGAGTCGGTCGTTGACGGCTTTCATTTTTTCCTTGTAAAGTCGATTATTCTCAAAGGCATCCCAACGAATTTCCTCGAGCTCGGAGAGTTGGAGCATCCTCTGTGCACCGGCTAATAGAGAATCCATGTTACATTGCTTAACGGCCCAGTAAGCCCGGTGTTCCAACTCAACAGGAAGGTGGCAAGCTTTGCCAAAGACCAGGCGATAAGGTGACATGCCTATCGGGGTCTTGAAAGCGGTCCTGTATGCCCACAGGGCATCATCCAATCGTGTGGACCAATCCTTCCTATCAGGTCTCACGATCTTTTGCAGAATATTCTTAATCTTCCTGTTGGAGACCTCAGTCTACTCGTTGGTTTGCTGATGATACGGGTGGCAATGCAGTGAGTAACCCCATATTTTCTGAGGAGGGCACGGAACTGGGCGTGGATAAAGTGACTTCCACTATCACTGATCATAGCCTTCGATATTCCAAACCGTGAAAAGATGTTTTGCTTAACAAAGTCCATGACGGCCTTATGATTGCATCGACAGGTGGCGACGGCTTCAATCCATTTTGAGACATAGTCTACTGAGACTAAGATGTACTCAAAGCCGTTGGATGGTGGAAAGGGGCCCATGAAATCAATGCCCCAAACGTCAAAGATCTCGACGATCAGAATGGACTAGAGGGGCATCATGTCTTTCTTGGTCATGGTCCCTAAAGTCTAGCAGTGAGAGCAAGTCTTACCAAAGTTGTGTGCATCCTTGAATAATGAGGGCCAGTAAAACCCGGACTGTAAACCATTGCAGCCGTTTTCTTTCCCAAAAAGTGGCCACCACACGCTTGGTCATGACAAAAAGATAACACACTTTGAACTTCTTCCTCTGGGATACACCACTTGATAATCTGGTCGGCATAGAGGCAAAACTACATGGGGTCATCCCATTAGCTTCAGTCAAGAACTTATCCTATTGCTGTCTGGACCTGCTGTGCGGGGTCTATCCTACTACCAGGTAGTTGATGAAGTCGGCATACCAAGGTGGTTTCCTATCTTGCACAGCCAAAAGTTGCTCATCGGGAAAGGTGCCAGATAAGGGTAAGGAGGGCCCAATGTCGTCCGGGTGGAGTCTAGATAGGTGATCGGCCACAACATTCTTGGACCCGACTTGGTCGCAACTTTCTAGGTCAAATTCCTGCAAGAGCAGGATCCATCTGATGAGCCAGGGTTTAGCGTCTTTCTTGGCCAACAAATGCCGGATGGCCGAGTGGTCCGTATAGATGGTCACATGGGATCTCAGAAGGTAAGATCGGAACTTTTCGATTCCAAAAACTACAACGAGCAGTTCTTTCTCTGTGACCGTATAATTCCGTTGGGCCTTGCCCAATGTCTTACTCGCGTAGTAGATCACCACAGGTTTCTTGTCTTGTCTCTGTCCCAGGACTGCACCGATGGCAAAGTCTAATGCATCGCACATGATCTCAAAATCTTGGGACCAGCCTGGGGGCTGTAACACAGGTGCGGTGGAGACTGATTCCCTGAGGGTGTGGTAAGCTTGGATGAAATCAGGTGTCATGTGAAATAGGGCATCGTTGGCCAGAAGGCCGGTCAAGCGTTTTGAGAGTTTGGAGAAGTCTTTGATGAACCTTCTATAAAAGCCAACATATCCAAGGAACGAGCAGATATGCCGGACCAAGTCAGGTGGGGGAAGTTTGGAAATCAAATTAACTTTAGCTCGATCCACCTCAATGCCTCTACGCGATTCAATGTGACCGAGGACAATTCCTTCTTGAACCATGAAATGACTCTTTTCCCAACTTAACACCAAGTTAACCGCGATACATTGCTTCAGGATTTTCTCCAAGTTGCTCAGACAATGGTCGAATGAGTTCCCAAATACTGAGAAATTATCCATAAAGACTTCTAGGTATTCACCCACCATCTCTAAAAAGATGGCTAGCAAGCAACGCTGAAAGGTAGCAGGTGCGTTGCATAACCTGAATGGAATACGACAGAATGAGAACATGCCATACGGGCAAGTGAATGTGGTCTTCTCTTGATCTTCAGGAGCAATTGCGACTTTATTACATCCTGAATATCCATCCAGGAAGCAAAAATATTTCTGCCCTACCAATTGCTCAAGAATCTGGTCAATGAATGGCAGGGGGAAATGATCTTTCTTGGTCGCCTCATTGAGCTTCCTATAATCAATGCACACCCGCCATGCAGTGGTGGTGCGGGTGGGGATGGATTCGCCACGCTCATTGGTGACAATGGTGAGCTCGGCTTTCTTAGGGACCACTTGAGTGGGGCTCACCCAGGGGCTATCAGAGATTGGATAAATGATGTCAGCGTCAAGCCACTTGATGATCTCCTTCTTAACGACCTCGCGCATATTCAGGTTTAATCGTCCTTGCATCTAGTGGGAAGGTCGAGCCCCATCTTCTAGATAGATCTTGTGGGTGCAATAGGTGGAGCTAATTCCTCGCAAATCCGAGATGGTCCAACCAATGGCTACCTGATGTTTAGATAGGGTTGCGGTCAACCTGAGTTCCTGATCCTTGGTTAGATGGGCGTTGATAATCACTGGGAAAGTCTGGTCAGGTCTAAGGAAGACGTACTTGAGATTATTGGGCAGTGACTTCAGCTCAGGTGTGGGTGGAACGATACTCGACGGATAGGGAAAAGGTGGGAGTTGATCAGCATCAATCTCCTCAAACAGTGGTTGCTGATGGTAATTAGCTCTACAACGGTCGGCTGGCATAGGCGAAGATAGGTCAGAACAGTCACCATAGGATTCGGTCTGATGGTCAACTAAAGAACTAAGGGTAAGGCATTCCTCAACTAGAGGCTCCACGGGATCGTGCTCTTTAATCCAATCGTAATCGAAAGACTTGGTCGCCTTGAAGATATCCAACTGCATCTTCTTGTCTCCGAAGGCGATTTCCATGCACCTGTGTCACAGTCGATGTTCGCCTTAGCCGTAGCTAAGAAAGGTCTGCCTAGGATGAAGGGTGTGTTCTGTAGCTATTTAGGGACTTTCATGTCGATCACTAAGAAGTCGATCAGGAAGTAGAAGTCCTTGACCCAAACAATCACATCCTGGACAACCCCCTTTGGGGTCTTCACGAATCTATCAGCCAACTAGATGGTCACAGGTGTCGGCGTCAACTCTCCAAATCCAAATTGGTGATACAGGGTCATCGGGATCAGATTGATTGAAGCACCTAAGTCCAGGAGCGTTGTATCAAATGTCATGTCCCTGATATCCTACAATATCAGGGGTGCTCCTGGGTCAGTTCGTTTGAGTGGAAGGTTGCTTGATATCACGGAACTCGCTTGCGCTGAAAGCACAATCTTCCTAGGTGCCTGGGGTCGTGGCTTATGCTTCGGCATACAGGTGTCCTTTAGGAACTTAGCATAAGCCGAGATGTGCTTGACTGCCTCGAGAAGCAGGATATTAATCTGAACCTACTTGAAGATTTCCAAAAGCTCCTCATTTTCCACAACAACTTTCTTTTTCTTTATCTTCTCCAAAGCCTCGGGATATGGTGTCTGGATGCGAAAAGGGTCCATCTCCGGGTCCTTGGGTTTTTCCTACTCATCTTCAGAGTCAGGTATCTCAGGGGGTGAAGTCACGGGAGGAGTCGTCCATTTGGGATCTTGGGATTTAGCGCCACTTCTCAAGGTCACCACATTTGCAGAGGCATTGGGACCATGGGTTGATCCTTGAGAAGAAGAGGAAGAAGAAGCACCAAACCCAGGGGGTATTTGTGGGGCTGGCTATACCATGTGGGCCTGCCCGGGATTGCCTTAAAACCCTTGCAAATTGGGGCCTCTGTTAATTACGTTTCGCGGGTTTGACTATGGCTGAGAAGGAAGGGATCCATGCTGTTTGCAATTCAACAACTGGCTCAACTGTGCCTTCACTAAGGCCATTTCCTCCTGATGTTTGTGGTTCATTTCAGCCATCATTTTTATCAAGGTTCCCATTTGGTTTTGTGGGGGAGGGGCCGCCCTATTCAGATTATAGGGGGGTCTAACCGGTGGACCTTGCTGATAGGAGGGTGGGTTTGGCTGATGGTTTGGCCTGGGTTGGTTCTGAAATTGAGGCAGTTTCTGGTTCATCCAAGCAAAGTTTGGGTGATTACGTCATCTGGCGTTGTAGGTGTTGGAGAAGGGGTCAAGTTTGGAATAACCTTGGATAGCCTGGACATCTTCAAAGATAGAAGGTGTCGAGGGGGAGGGAAGAGGATAATCAGGGGTTGAGGGAGCAAAGGTCCCTCCCTGGAACATCGTCAGGGGTTGTTCCAGGTGCATCTGGCTTAGAGCCTAGACCAAGTCAACATTGTGAGCTCCGTTCGCTAGGGAAAGAGTCTGTAGTGGATTCCTGGTCTAGTTCAATAGTTCATCTATCTTTTTATCTGCCAATTCCACTCGATCCAACTTCTTAGCAATGATATCCATGTCAACCGTTCTAGAATTTGTTTGTACCTCATAGATCCCACCACGGGGTTGACTGGATCGATTGAACTGGGTCAAGGAGGCATTGTTGAGCGAATTTTCGCTCATAGACTTGAAGAGCTCAAATGCGCTCTCCTCATCTTTGTTCAAGAAGTTTCCTTCGCATGACGCATCGATGAAGTTCTGAAGGTTGCTGTCCAGACCGTGGTAGAAGATCTAGGCCAATTGCCACCTCGGAACCACATGGTGTGGGCATTTCCTCAATAATTCGTTAAATCTCTCCCACGCCTAATGGAACTGTTCCCCGCCGTAGAGTGTAAAGGTGGTAATGACTCTTCTGAGGGCATTAGTCTTTCCTATAGGGAAGAATTTCTTTAAGAATGCATGCCTCAGTTCTTCCCAGGTGGAGATAGGTCTTCCTAAAGTTCTAAGCCAATGAGATGCTTTATCTCTCAATGAGAAGGGGGACATCTTGATCAAAACAATGTCTAGGCTAATGTTCCTGGGCTTTACAGTCCGGGCGATCCGGTCAAGGTCCTATAGGTGTTGGAAGGGGTCCTCATTTGAGCTCCCATGGAAGTGGCTCTAAATCAGGCTCAGGATGTTTGGTTTCAACTCAAAATCATCTCCCCCCTCAGGGACTGTAAGGTGTGGTTCAATCCGAATCGCAGAAGGATTATAGAAGTCACGGAGGGGCCTAGGTTGGCCCTGGAATTGTGGTGGATCAGGTGGTGGTTTCCCCTGCAAGTTCTGCAACCGGTGTATGGCTTGCATGATAATGTGGATCTGTTGCTGCTGAAGCTGGTGGTTTGCATTGATCTGGGCTGGATGATGGCCATAGTATATGGTGGAGGTTGGTCCTCAACCTCATCTACTCTAGGTTCAGCCATATCTCTAGCAAGATCAAGTCTCCTGGTTTCCCATCCCAAAACAAACAACTCGGGATGAAGTGATCGTCTCCCGTGCATACACTAGAGAAGAACGGGGGAGGGATGCGGAGAGAGACAGATGCGAGAAGCGTGTGTTTACAACCAAGAAGACAAGCCAAGTCCTTACAGTGTATTCCTTACAGGACCTAGAAATCTCCAAAGGAACAATCAAGTCTGTAGGCACGGGACCGCCCTCCCCAAAGCTAATCTGGCCAGGTTGATTACAAGGAGATTGTGAGGAAGGTTCTTCCTTTGGCTTGCGTTGCCGGTTCCGTAGACCCCACAACCGCGGTCGTTTGATACTTCCCCGCAGCCTAGTCACCAGATTCTACTAAGGGAATGAAGGCCAAGTTCCCAGCAAATGAAATCACACCTTTCGAGACTTAAACCAATCCTGCTTAGGGCACAGAACAAGAAGAACAAGAAGAAGGTGAAGGAGATGAAATATATGTAACCCGTTCTTCATATCGAGCGAATTTTCGTCGGGGTCTAATCAAAGGATCCATACGTAATCAAAGACGTAAAGTAGGTTCTTGGAAAATGGCTCAAGTAAATAAGTGCTCGGCCCTTGGTTTAGGTCAAGTAAACAAAAAAACACCTCCCTCCTTCCTTTCTTTTGCTTTTTCCAAAATCCAAAAATTCGTTTTGAGATTGAAAAAGGCACGTCTATTCTATTTTAATGGGGCTAAGGCAGTGCTTGTGCTCAGGTTATGTGATGAGGCGTTGATTGGGGTGGTGCATTTTAGTTCTCTGATTCAGATGTGTGTGCACCTAATAAGACATAATTTTCAAGCAAGGATTTAAGATGTGACTTTTAATGTTTGTCCTTACTTTAGTGTCTTTTAGGGTTGACATGTCTTACTATTTTCAGACAAGTTTTAAGTGGGCACGCCAAGTTTAACACACAACGGGCAAGGGTGAATTTCCTCTAGAATGGTTAGGCCCTAGAAAACAAACCCAGTGTTCTCACCCTAGTGTTCGTGCAATTTCTACCAGGTGAGTCGATTTTAGGGGTGAGTGGTGCGGCCCAAATTAAATCACGGTAGCTTCGCAAACACCACTCAAAATGAAAAAGGAACACTCCAAAATGATTATGTCCTTGAGAATGTTAGAGTGTTTTTTTTTTTGGTGATGAGTTTAGGATGTGGATCAAGCAATCATTCACCACGTCGATTTTTTCCGATTTTAATGTCTTTTTTTTAGATTTTTAGGCAAGTAAACAACCACGAGTAGAGCGATACTCACAACCAGACTTTGTTGCGTTCACTCCATCCCCACCGTCACGAGTCGCGCTCCTTCGTCGTCCAGGCGCTAAGTTCCTGCAACCATCAAGTAGAGGGAGAAAATGCATTAGATGGTGTAAGCATGGATGCAAAATAAAAGCGACAAAATAAATCCATTTCCCCCCAGCAACGACGCCAAAAACTGACATGGCGGGACATGTTTGTTTAACTAGGTCGTTGTAGCTTCGCATTCTCAACGTCATTTTTAAATATAAGAATGGACGTGAGTCCGAGTGTCGAACACAGGGAGGTATGAAAGCGGGCTTTTTTCTGTTACTTTGTTGTCACGGAAATGGCGGGTTTTTGCTTGCGTGCGAGAAAATGCGGGAGAGAAAAGAGAGAGAGAGTCGGGTTAGAATCTTTTGCTCATAGCATTCATGCAAATCGCGATGAGAGAAAACTCGATAAAAAGAGAGCCAACATAATTCAACATGCAACTTGAGTTTTTATAAATACAACAATAGACAAATGCTTAAACAAAAGTAAAGTAATGCTAGGATAGAGAGAGAGAAAGAGAAAGGAGATGGCGAGGTGGCCATGGCACTGAGGAGGGCTCCGTCGGTGACTCGTCGACTCCAATGAGTACAAAAAGGAGCTAAGGGTAGCTAGGAGCAAGGTAGAAGGCTTGCAAGTGTAATGAATGCTTTTCATGGGTAGTTGGAGGGGGTTTATAT
This sequence comes from Thalassia testudinum, assembly GCA_037157565.1. Classification (NCBI taxonomy): domain Eukaryota; kingdom Viridiplantae; phylum Streptophyta; class Magnoliopsida; order Alismatales; family Hydrocharitaceae; genus Thalassia; species Thalassia testudinum. Next base: position 61,507,532 of record JAZHRO010000022.1, on the reverse strand, counting down.
AGGAAGAAGGGGTTTCTAATTTAGGTAGGGGCTTTAGCGACGTCCGGGACGTCTCTAAAACTATGTCGAAAGCGTCAGTGTAGACCCATGCCCGCCGGTCCAACGTGCTCACCTACTCTTCTCCTTCACGATCCGTGTGCGTGCCTTGATCGGACGGCCGAGATTGCGCGAAGGGCACGCTCAAAGATCGCGCTTGCACAGCGTGCGCCCTGCATGTCATCACGAGCGTCTGGCATGAACGCTCGCGATCGCGCCGCGTGCCTTCATCTGCTCTATCCACGTACGAATCAACGACTGAATTTTGATTGCGCGCGTGGACGTGAGCGATTGCGGATCGAACGCACACGCCTGGTGTGCGAGGAGGGTCGCTGACCGCTGCGACACACGCGTGAGATGGTCGCGCTCTCCGTTAAACCTCAGCCGTCCGATGGGGGAAGCGGGACGGTGGCTGGCGTGCGCCGATCTTGCGCCACATGGCAACTCTGTGGCCGTTGATCGTCAGATCAACGGTCAGAACTTCTTGGGCCAATTGTGGGAGCTCCGAATGTCGGATTTGGTCCATTTTGAGTCCATTGGACTCCGTTCATTGTTCTGAATCCATCAGTGCGATTCAATTGCTCATCTGAGGCCCATTTTGACATGAATTTGTACAAATGGCCATTAACATTGAATTATAAGCAATCTCAATGTGCGATGTATGTAATGCTCCCATGCCCATTTATGATGTGTTATTTGTGCATGTTATCTTTAAGAGAAACTCTGATTGGCAGAATTATCACCATAAAATGTAGCTTTATCAGAGATCAACAGACTAAATCGCACCTTAAAATAGCCTCCAATGCACCTTCAACACGCGTGCTCCACCAGATTGCGGCACGTGGCAGCCACTCGAGCATCCGATCCATCGCCTCCGCTCTCCTCGCATGCGCGCGCATTCAATCTCATTCATTCGATCCCATGATCGAACGGCTTAAAACACACTCCGCACCGCCTCCTTGATTCGTGTACAATGGCACGTCCACACGCACGTGCATCCATGTGTTCGCTGCATCTCCTCATCCAGCGCCCCACTGTGTGCCACGTGGCCCTCTACTCGCCCTTCAATCGTCATTGCACGGCCTAATTGCATCTGCGCACATCGCCTCTTCGATTTCGTGCTCAACGTAATTCAATCGAGTGCCTCTTGCTTGCGTGTGAGCATCGAGACCAGTGCATCTTGTGCGTGCTTGTGTCGCATTGTTGGTTTTGTGGGTGACTACTCTCAACCGTTGGATGAAGATCCAACTGCTCAGAAGAAGGGCCGCTTGATGAGGCGCTGGGTGTGTGTTGATGTGGTGCTTTTGTGGTTGTTGGATTACCAAGTGTGTAGAACTCCTTTAGTAGATGAGACTAGTGGTATTGGGCAGCTAGGATGGCGCCACATGGAGCCATCGTAGCCGTCCATCTTCTCTACTTTGTAGATGGTGTTGCAGGGCTCCGATCGAATTGATTTTTGTGCCGTTGGACTACAATTGTTGATCCAAATCTATCAGTGTGGTCAGATATGACATTTGAGGTTTCAATTTATGCTATCTTACTCCTTGGCCTCAGATCTTCTACGAGTTGAATGTAGTGCTATAGAAGTCTGATCAAGACGATTCCGGAAGCGTTGGACTCCCGTCGTCGTCTTGATCAAATCCGTACGATTTGATCTAGCATCTGCGGCCCCGAATCATCTGCAAGTAACATCACCTCTCCCTTATAGCATAAAATAGCATTATTATCTATAAAGCTAATAAATCAACTGTGGTGCAAATTATGATGCTCATGTATGTATTGTTACTAAGTTAAGCTAAAATCTAATTTAATTCACATCGATTAAGTCCTATGATTGCTGCGCAATCAAACACCCAGTTTGATTAAGCCAGAAGACCTAAATAATTTAAGTGTTTAGGTCCTATTGTATCATTTCCAAAAGTCGACAAATTTCTAATGCCCAAGTTCACTTTTCCTAATTTTTTTTTCAAATAAAATAAAGAGAAAATAATAATAACAATTTACGGAGCTAACAAAATAATTCAGAGATGAATATCCACCCCCCATGCCCATCTGATGTAATGCCTTTATTGTATTAAAAAGACATGAAAAAGAGCAGAGTAGAGAAGAAAGCACATGAATTTCATAATTAACAAGTTAGCTCCGACATGAAAACAGACTATCGTGATAGAAGGTGTCTAATAGCAGAGTGATCAGAGTACACAATGATTCGAGATCTGAGTAAATAAGATATGAACTTTTCTAATCCAAATACTATTGCTAGTAATTCCTTTTCTATAACTGTGTAGTTTCTTTGTGCTTCATTCAAAGTCTTACTAGCATAGTAAATTACTACCCGATTTTTCTCAATTTTTTGTCCCAAAATAGCTCCAACTGCGTAGTCTGATGCATCACACATGATTTCAAACGGTAAATCCCAATTAGGTGGATGCAAGATCGGAGCCTATGCAACTCTATCTCTTAGTGTCTCAAATGCAGATACATACTCCTCACTCATCTCAAAAGTTGTCCTTTGTGAGGAGGTTTGCAAGTGGTTGGGAAATATTCGAAAAGTCGAGTATAAATTTTCTATAGAAACCCACATGCTCAAGAAAAGATCTAATGCCCTTGATCGAGTCAGGAATTGGAAGATTTGAGATTTGATTGATCTTGGCTCAATCTAATTGGATACCTCGCTCAAATAAAAGGTGGCCAAGTATAATGCCCTCTGGAACCATAAAATAACTCTTCTCCCAGCTGAGGACAAGATTCACTTCTACACATCTCTTAAGAATCTTCGATAAATTATCCAGACAAATATCAAATGTTTCCTAAAAAACTAAAAAATCATCCATGAATACTTCCATACATTCACCTACCATCTTAGTGAAAATGGCTAACATGCAACACTGAAAAGTTGTAGGTGCGTTGCAAAGCCCAAATGGTTTTCTTCGAAAAGCAAAGGTTCCGAAGGGGCGGGTGAAAGTCATTTTCTCTTAAGCTTCAGGATAAATTGCAACCTGATTATATCCAGAGTAACCATCCAAGAAGCAGAAGAACCTATTACCACCTAATCTCTCAAGGATCTAATCAATGAATGGCAAAGGAAACTGGTCCTTCTTTGTAACCATGTTGAGCTTGCAATAATCGATGCAAACCTGCCGTGAATTCGCAATTCGTGTGGGAATGGTTTCTCTAGATTCAGTCTTAATTATGGCGAGTCCTGCCTTTTTAGGTACCACTTGAATTGGACTCACCCAAGGGCTATCGGATATAGGATATATAATGTCAGCATCTAGCCACATAATTATTTTTTTCTCAATGACCTCCTCCAGATTCGGATTTAAACGTCTTTGAGATTCTCTTGAAGGTCGTGCCCCATCTTCTATATAGATACGATGAGTACAATAATTGGGGCTAATCCCGATGAGATCGTGTAGAGTCCACCAAATTGCCTTCTTATGATCTCGTAGAACCTTGATCAATTTCAATTCTTGTGATTTAGATAGATTGGAATTGATGATTACAGGATATGTTTGATTAGGTTCGAGATAAACATATTTAAGAGTATTAGGCAATGGCTTCAATTCTAATGCAGGAGTCGAATCAACAGTAGGATTTAGGGTGGGATTTTTGATTGCAAAAAGTGACTGAAACGAGTCATATGATTCAAATCCAAGATCGAGTACAGATTCTAATAGCGGATTTTCAACTTGAGGGTATAAGACATCAAAAGATGTGTTTTCTAGTTCCAAGGAATCAAGGACATCCTCAAAAATTGAAATAGATCTAATTTCCTTAATCCATTTGCAATCTAATCCTCGAGAAACTCTAAATATATTCAATTTTATTGTCTTCTCCCCAAATTTTAACTCAATCTTTCCAAACCCACAATCTATGTTGGCCTTTGCAGTGGCCAAAAAGGATCTCCCTAAAATAATTGGGGTATCTTTAATGCGTTCGGGTACTTCCATATCAAATACAATAAAATCTACAGGAAAATAAAAATCCCGAACTCTTACAATAATATCCTCCAATATTCCCTTAGGTGACTTAATAAATCTATCAGCTAATTGTAAAGTCACATTGGTAGACATAAGATTTTCAATTTGGAATTGGAAATGGTCTTCTAAAGATGAAGGAATGAGAATAATAGAAGCTCCTTAATCAAGGAGAGCTCTATCAAAACATTGGTCTCTAAATATACAAAAAATAAATCGAGAACCTGGGTCTTTCTTTTTCAAAGGAAGCGTTGATGTAGACACATCTATCTAGGTTAAAATCCTTATTCATGCATGTTCCTAAACTTAGAATTACATTTCATGTTATAAATATTGCATAACATGTATCATTCTACATTTAGAGTAGTTGAATATAATTTAGGTAAATTACGTCCTTTTTGTGGTCAGGAGAGAAGGATATTTATTTCGAAGGCTCGAATTGACGATCCGACCGTACGGATCTGATCAAGACGACGATCGGAGTCCAACGCCTCCGAAATCACCTCGATCGGAGTCTCGTAGCACCATATGGAATCCAAGGAAGATCAACAACTGAGGGACTATGTGATGCAATCCAAAGCATCAAACAACAAATCTGACTGCACGGATGGATTCAGGTTGACAATCGTAGCCCAACGGCGTGAAAATTGACTCAATTTGACCTCTGTAGCATCCCCAACAAAGGAAAGAAGATGGACGACCTAGATTGCGCCACGTGGAGCAATCCGGGTCGTCCATGCGCACACACGCGCCACCACACTCACACAATAGCGCGGGTGCGTGCCCTTGCGTGGAGGTAGCGGCGCGTATCGTGTGTGCACGTGTAACAAGGGCCCGTACAGCATGCGTCAGCACAGCAGCGGGTGGGCACGCGGGTTGTCTTTAACGACGTTTGCGGTGGATCTTCAGCGACATTTATGACCATCATTAAATGTCCTGTAAACGGATTTGATTCTTTCCTCTACTATAAAAGGACCGCTACCCCTCTCATTTTTCTTCATTTCCTCCTTTCTTCACCTCACCACCTCCAAGGCTCTAGAGAGACCTTGCCCCAAGCCCGAGATGCTCCTCCAAAGTAGAAAATCAAATAGTTTTCCGTCCCCTCATCACCATTCACGAAGGATCCCGTGGCCGTCCTCTCACCGCCCTACGAGAAGAAGATCCTCGCCGCAACGCCATCCTGCCCCATCCACCGTCCCCCTTCGTCCCACTCCTCACCACCTTCCTCTAGGCGACGTCACAGCGAGTCGTCCTCCGAGCAACCGTCGAGGGGGATTTCTCTCACCTCTTTCTATCTTTTTACGCTTTTGTAATGTAGTTTTCCTACTTTCATAGTCGTAACAAACAGTTGTTCATGAATAGATGATTGTTTCTCTCCTTCTCTCTCTTATATTTTTGCAAGTAAATAAAGTTTTCACCAACCTAATCTCTTGCTTGTTAAAAATACCAAAAAAATTAGAAAAGATAAAAACGACCAAAAAGAAATAAAAGTGAAGCGCGGATTTCATAAAACCAAACATTCGCCTCCCCGTATTCGACCCGGGACTCGCTTTTCGAGTTTCGGTTATAAATTTTATTTCACCACGCGTTTTGCAACTATGATGATGGGTTACTTGTAACCCTGATTTCAAACTCACAAAACACGCGCAATCATATTGGCACCGTTACCGGGGAGACAATGCTCTTTGGTTTTTTTTTCTGTATTTTTTCCACCTTACCTAACTTTTATCTCACCTTTTCTTTGATCTTATTATGATTGCAAGTACTCTTTTGAGGCGGGCCAAAGCGGTTAGATCGGGCAAAAGTGCGGATGAAGGTTTTGTAAGTGTCCCCCACACCACCCCCACCATAGTTTTCATTCCATAACCTAATAACTCAAACGCAAACCAACTTAGGTGCTTTGCATAAACCCTAGGGTAGATTTTGGTTGTTTGATTGTCACTCCACTCACCTCACCCACCCGCATATATAAAAACAAATAAAAAAATATTCTTCTCTTATGGGATTTAACTGAAAGCTACACACTTAACACCCACAACTTCTTATCATAAGGCGCACAATCACTTTGATTCTACCACTTAACCGAGATCTGACCTGTGGACCCGGTACACTTCAACTCAATACACATAAGTGAGTAGAAATCCGAATAGGTTAAACATTATTGTGTGCCTTAACTAAGTGGTGCAACAGGCCAATTGATTGAGCTGCTTGGGTTGCACCACTCAAACTAAAATCGATCCATCAAGTAGCTGGCCACTTAGGGTTGATTCTTAGGGTTGAACCAAGCACTCCACATTATTTTTTATTTTTAAAGGAACATATCATCACCCGTGCTTTCAAAACTTGGAGTGTTCTACGAAACCTTGATTGAACCAACCTAAGAATTAAACCCTAAAAGCTACTAAACAAGGTTAAATCCTAAAAGACACATCATCAAATAACCATGTTTGAGAACCCTAGTTGTGTATGCACACACATTTTAATTAATCATTAAGGGCACAACCCATCTAAAGGGCTCATCACATTCCAAGAGCACGATCATCCCAAGCCTAACTAAAACTGAGTAAATGTTGGCCTTAAGGACTGATTCGCTCTTTGAGGCTCAGACTGAGATTTTTTTCGATTAATATGCTTCTGCTGGTCCATCTGATGTCTAGCTAGGGGAGTAGTGCCAAACAACCACGGCTAGGGGGTACACTAGGAACCGGAGGCGCAAGCCAAAGGAAGAACCTTCTCCCCAGTCCTTCCTTCTAATTGGTTCGATTGACCAGATCAAAGTAGACTAAATCGTTTATAATCTCTAGACGGGTCCTGGGAGTCTGTAGGTCTTTAGGCTACCCAAATAAGGATAGGTTTGGTTGATTGTACTGCAGGGAACCATTCACTATTCTGTTTTCCCTCCTACTCCACAATGTATCCTTCCACTTCTTACACGCATTTCCTATCCTATCCTCCTACCATCACTTATCCCCAAGATGATTACTATCCCAACTTGACTTGTAATTACCCATCCACTAGCCGGGATAACTTTGATTAGGGATACAAATTCGGACCTCAATGTCTAGGGCCTAACCCTGGACAACAAGACTATGATTACTATCCTTCCCAGAGCTACAATGATTATAGATCTCCATCCTTTGATGATCAACCTAACTAGATCTATAACCATGAAGGATATGCTGATTATAACACTTACCCTCCCCATAATTATGCTGAATATAGGTCACCACGATTCTTTGAACAACCCGAGACGACCTACCATCAGGGAGGAACCCAAGAACCTCAATATCTTGACTCCCCTAGAAATGACACAAACCCACCCAACCCCGAACTGAACTAGTCGATTCAGGTGAACCAAATCCAAGATAGGGCGTTGGCTAACTTGAGGAACACCATAAAATCTTTAGAAGCCCAGTTAACACCATGCACTGAAGCATTAGAGCCTATGATAAAAATGATCGATGAGCTGAATAGCTCTTTATTGGATTTGCTCCAAAGTGTTAGGGATAGGGACCTGAGTGAGTTTCTTCTTGGGAAATTGTCGAGGTTGAGGATGAAATTTGTGGTTGCCCTAGTCAAATCTTGGGATGATTCTCAAGATGAACCCCCTTCAGGAGAGCCACTGTCTGAACCCACTTAAGCGCCTGTCGGGGGGGGGGATACATTTTCCTAGACCGGGGATGACCAGGTTGGGCTAGAGCAACCCATTGAGGATGAACCGATTGATTCACTCGAGATCCCCGAGCTAGAGAGCGAGGAAAAATATGTCTCTTTGAGCCAGGAAATGACAATCGATTTTGAGACATATATAAATGAGGATCATGGATTCTTTGATTCTGAGGGTGAAAAATCTCTTAGTGAAGCCTCACTTGAGCATAAGGAAGATGATTTTAGTGAGACAAATGGCCTTGAGGAATCTAACGAACCGTTTAATAGCCCAATTATTGAAGATTTGGATTCGGTTGGGGCTAACTTGGAGGATTCGAAATCTCATTTACCAGAAGATTCAATCAATAGCCCCATTCCTCAACCACACCCCAAAGGGATTGATTTTGATTTGGAAATTCTTGTACCCAAGTTAATTCTGAGTCAACTATGTTTTTGGGACATGGGTAAATCTTATGGGGTGAACGGTATGCTAAAGGTCTCGGGGTGAACGGTATGCTAGAGGTCCCGGAACCTGGGCACTTGATGTTGGAGGATGAGAATGCTGAAATGAAAATTTGGGAGGATAATTTTGAGGGAAAAACAAGCTTGGATTTAAGGGTACCTATTGACCTGAAACCACCTATCTTCTATACAAACCCCTATAATATCTTTCACGTGCGACCCAAGCCTATAATAACAGATTATTATTCAAAGCTGAATGTTAAGTGGACATCTAAAACTAGTGAACTGGATCTACCTATTGCCCGCCACTTTGGTCTTGGGTTGCACACCACAAAATCGCAGGCCCGACCCCGCAAACACAACAACCTTTGGTTCTGGGCAATTTTCATCCAGAACTTGAGAACCACTCGACCCTGGGGCATGGGTCAGCACCATAATCTAGTCCACGTCTGTAGACATCTCCTGTTGGCAGGTCTGAGAATCAATATTTTTATTTTGATTCTGACCCGCACTTGTGAATTCTCAATTTCTTCCTTGTATATATTTTATGCCCAGTTAAAGGCATTAAATTTAGCATGTGTTTATATTTCACATTTTTGCGGAGCTGACTAAATTTTCACAACACTTAGGTGATATTCTGTTTACTCCGCCCTTTTCATGTCTTTATTTTTACAATGAGGACATTGCATCATTTAGGCATGGGAGGTGGATATTTAAACCTGAAATCATTTTGTTAACGCCGTAGAATTTCTTTTAGTTTATTTAAAAAAAAATTTGAAAATTCAAAAATATAAAAAAAAAGAAGAATTAGGAGAAGAGAACCTAGGCATTTGAAAGTTATTAACTTTTGGAAATGATAGATAGAACCTGAATACTTAGACTCTTCAAGTCTTCAGGCTTAATTAGCCCAGGTATCCACTCGAATGTGGACTTAGTCTCGAGTCCTCGCCAAGTTAATCTTATTTTCATTCGATAAATAAATTGGGGTGATAAGTATATGACTTATCAACCCACCCTCTAATTTGAGGGGACTTTAAGCCTAAGTATCTACACACAATTTTTTTGCATTAACTCACTTTTCGGCGTTTCTTCGAAAATTAGGTAGCTAATGAACTATCTAAGGTGGTATGGCTGACAAGTTATCGGTGGCAAAGCTCATCGGCCGGTTGTCCAGAGCCCAGTCACAAGATCATTTTCATTGTACTGCCTTTAGGTAAATCTTAGATCAGGAAAGTCACCTACTTAAAAAAAAATAGAGAGAGAGAAAAGAAAAAAATATATATAGAAAAAGGAGAGAAAAAAAAGAAAATAAATAAAATCGCACTTCACCGCATGAGTATGGCTGGTAAGTTATCGGCGGTAACAGCTCATCGACCGGTTGTCTAGAACCCAGCTCAAAAAAAAATGCACAATAATTCCTAAAACACTTAGGGAAGAAGCGGGGAAGTAGAATAAACCGGGGAGATATACACTGGGTTCATCCTTGTGTTGACCCCATAAATAAAAGAAGTAGGGAGAAAGCTACCGTTCGAAAAGATAAACCGCTAGGCAAGGTCACCCAAGGTCGTAAAAATCTGAAGTCCGTTTTAACTATCGCCTAGTGAGTCTTTCACTATTTTCACAAGATGCTTAGCACTTAGAGTCCTTTTTGAGCTTGGGCAGGTCGGGCAGCCGTAAAAAGTTATCCCGGAACTCTCAAACTCCAAAAGTACAAAAAAATTAGAAAAGAAGAAAAATATAAAAAAATATATCTTCCCTTTTCCAATAAGGCAAGAACTTGGGTGGTTTGCATTCTGGCAGGCAGTCGGGTACTGTTGAGTTTTCGTTGTTTAGGACCTTAGTTGAAATTTTCTATTGTTAATAAACGACTTAGGCATAAGCGATCTAATCCTAATTTTGATTTTATACTTAGCATGCAGCTTAATTTTGCTAGGGACTAGCAAAAGACAGGCAAGGGGGTATGACGTAGACACATCTATTTAAGTTAAAATGACATTCATGCATGTTCCTAGGCTTAGATTTGCATTTCATGTTATAAATATTGCATAGCATGCATCATTCTACATTTAGAGTAGTTGTATAAAATTTAGGTAAATGACGTCCTTTTTGTGATTAGGAGAGAAGGATATTTATATTAGAGCCTCAGATTGACAATTCGATCGTACGATGATCGGAGTCCAACGCCTCCGAAATCGCCTCAATCGGAGTCCCGTAGCACCATATGTAATCCAAGGAAGATCAATGGCCAAGGGACTAAGTGATGCAATCTAGAGCATCAAACGACAAATCCGATCGCATGGATGGACTCGGGTCGACAATCGCAGCCCAACGACATGAAAATCAACTGTATCCAACCTCTGTACCATCCCCTACAAAGGAAAGAAGACGGACGGCCCAGATTGCGTCACGTGGCGCAACCCCGGCCACCCACGCACACGCACGTGCCATCACACGCGCACAGCAGCGTAGGTGCACGTCCGCGCGGAGGCAGCGGCACGTATCGCGCGTGCGCACGAGACAAGGGCGCGTACAGCGCGCAAGAGTGCAGCGGCGACTGGGCGCATGGGTTGTCTTTAGCGACGTTTGCGGTGGATCTTCAGCGACGTTTATGACCATCATTAAATGTCCTGTATACGAATTTGATTCTTTCCTCCACTATAAAAGGACCCCTACCCCACCCATTTTTCTTCATCTCTTCCTTTCTTCACCTCACCACCTCCAAGGCTCCAGAGAGACCTTGTCCAAAGCCTAGGATGCTCCTATAGAGTAGAAAATCAAATAGTTTTCCCTCCCCTCATCCCCATTCGTGGAGCATCCCGTGGTCATCCTCTCACCACCCTATGGGAAGAAGATCCTCGCCGTGACGCCGTCCTGCCCCATCCTCCATCCTTCGGCTCCATCCTCCTTCGTCCCGCTCCACACCACCTTCCTCCAGGCGACGTCACGGCGAGTCGTCCTCCGAGCAACCGTCGAGGGGGATTTCTCTCACCTCTTTCTATCTTTTTACGCTTTTATAGTGTAGTTTTCCTTCTATCATAATTGTAACAAACAGTTGTTCATGAATAGATGATTGTTTCTCTCTCCCTCTCCCTCTCTCTCTTATATTTTTGCAAGTACATAAAGTTTCCATCGACCTAATCTCTTGCTTGTTAAAAATACCAAAAAAATTAGAAAAGATAAAAATGATAAAAAAGAAATAAAAGTGAAGCGCGGATTTCATAAAACCAAACGTTCGCCTCCCCGTGTTCGACCTGGGACTCACTTTTCGAGTTTCGGTTATAAATTTTATTTGACCACACATTTTGCAACTACGACAATGGGTTACTTGTAACCCTGATTTCAAACTCATGAAACACATGCGATCAAGCATACTCGAAATAATAGAGCTCAATTGCTCCAAGAGTACCACAGTGCTTCCTTTCCTCGGCTTACGCTTAAGAGTACACAATTCTTTCAGAAATCTTGCATAAGCCGGAATGTGTTTGATAGAATCTAGAAGTGGGATATTAACATGTACCTGTTCAAAAATTTTAAATAAATCCTCATCTAATGTAACAGGTTGCCTTTGTTTCCTAGTCTTCTTCAAAGCTTCTGGAAATGGGACTTAGATTTCCTGTTCTACTGAGGTATTACCCTGATCTCGCGAATAAACGGGAATTGCAAGATCAGGTGCATCAATTCTTATAGGTGAAGAAACAGGGGTTGTTCTAGATGTACTAGGGTCTTGGGATAGGTTTCGTGGATCTACTGGATCCCTAGTGGAAGTTCCACAACAGGTTGTAACAAAGTTAACACCCGCATGCAAAGAAGCTGGTGAAGAAGATGCCTGATTCTGGAAAGACGGATTAGAGAGTAAAGGCTGGTCACCTTGAGTCGAAAAAGATTGTTGCTGATTTTGATACTCGTAATCATGAGTAGCAGAAGGTGGATTCTGATTCGGATTTTCATTCAAGGGTATTTGATTAAGGAAATGGGCTTGTCTATGATTCTAATGTTGAAATCCATGATGTGGTCTTTGCTGGATATTCCTAGGGTTTTGAACTAGATGGGATGGAAGGGCCCCTAGCTGACGAGACTTAGCTAACTGCGTAATTTAGCCCCTTAGATCAGCCAATCCTACCGAACATTGCCATTGTACATCAGCAAGAGCCTCAGCATTCTATCGCTGGCTCTCAGTCACAGCTCGCAAAATCTAATCAAGTTGCGAATCTCTATTTGGCCCAGCGAAGTTCTGCGAACCCGCGTAAAATGGCCTCGCATTTGGTTGCTGAAACAGTAACGAAGGCGGGTTTATCCTGGTCTGGGTCGGATATGGTCTTTGTGAATGATCAGACCAAAAGAAATTAGGGTGATTACACCATCCAGGATTATAAGTATTAGAATATGGGTTTGATCTTGGTGCATATCCATGAATGGCATTCAAATTAAAAGGATAGGGTGTGTTTTCTGCAAAAATAAGGAGTGGGGACAGAGGTGGGAAAGATTGCGGGACAAAGGTCCCTCCTTGGGTTGGTGCAGGAGTAGATAGAAAACCCAAGGAAGATGGATCTCTCGAATCCAAATTATTCACAAACTCCCTCCCCGTGGGAATTTGTGAAACAGGTAGACGTGCGGGATTCTGCGTAGCGAAAAAAGGCATAAGAGTCTTCATCGTGTTCCGGACCTCGTCGAGATGCTTCGCTACGATATCAACATTGTCCAATTTCTCTGCTATAATCTCTAAATCCATGGAATTGAACAAATTCTCGATCTCGTGAATGCCCTTCTGTAGGTTTTGATGCATTGTATTGGTGCCCCGCGTGAAGTGCAACATGGATGCATTGTTGATCGAGTTTTCTGCCATCCCTTCAAACAATTCTGCGGTGGATTTTGCGTCACGGTTTAAGAAATTCCCTCCACAAGAGGCATCGACAAGATTGCAAATGCCCTCTTGAAATACATAGTGAAAGATGTGCATTAGTTGCCAACAAGGGAAGTCGTGATGTGCGCATTTCCTTTGCAATTCACGGAAGCATTCCCACGCTTTATAATTTGGTTCTCCTTGATTCTAAGTAAATGTGGTGATGGCTCGCCTTAATGCATTGATTCGACCAATAGGAAAAATTTCTTCAAAAATGTGAATTCGAGTTCAGCCAAAGTTGAGATTGGTCGTGCTATAATTCTATACCGGTAGGTAGCCTTGTCCTTAAGGCTGAAGGAAAACATCTTCATTAATAGGATTTCCCGACTTTGATTTTGAGGACCAAGAGTTTGAGATAAATTCTTAAGATTTTCAATGTGTTGGAATGGATCCTCGTATGAAAATCCATCAAAGTGTGGGATTAGATCTATAATGTTTGGCTTTAATTCTGGGTCATTTTCCCCAATGGGAATCATAACATTAGGCTCTACTTGTGCATTAGATGGATTATAATAGTCGCAGAGTAGAGGCTTAGGACGAGGGATCGATAAATCAAGGTTTTCAAAACCCGCCTCAGGTCGAGGTAGAGGACGGGTTTGCAAATTCTGTAAATTCTGAAGAGCAGCCGTTCACAAATTGATTTGACGGTTCTCCTCGAGTATCTGAAGGTTCTGGTTCAGGAGCACCTCATGAACATTAAAAGGCGGCATCTCCCCCTGACCAGAAGAGGAAGGAATCTCGGGATTTTGACTCTGCATTTGGTCCATACGATCAAATGCAGAAAAAGAAGATCTATCAGACGGGAAAATTATTGGTTGCTTAAATGCAACCGGCTTAGGAATACCTGTCAACGGAGATACGAGAGGCGATTTCAGGGATCGCCTCCCGTTCATAAACCAAAAGAATGTGCAAAGGCACACTCACACCACTGAAAACAGCGGCAAACAAGACCCAAAAACAACGCAAAAAGTGGGTTTTTCTCTCCTTTCAAAGGAAATAAGAGAGTTCTAGAATACGCAAAGATAATTTGGACACAAACAAGTATAATATCAGTATCAAAATCAACATCCTAAACCCATGTGCAAGTGTGTATCCTTAAAGCTCAAAGGTCTAAGGTCTAGGATCGAGACCGCTCATTACAAGCTCCCCGGGGCTAAGTAGTGAAACAGACTTGTTGATCTTCGACCAAAGCCCTAAGAGGTGCAAAGAGGAGAGGTAGAAAAATTAGACTCGTACGACTCTAGTGATCGCGCTATGTGCGCGATAGCATGCAACAGACGTAAGCGAAAAAACCTGCATGCATTCCACAAAGAGATTGAGTCACAAATTTTATTTATCCTCTTTTTTTACTTAATCTTTTTCACAAAAATGATATAAAGAAGTAAGATGACCGCTTTTTAGGTAATTTCAAACAAAATATGGTCTTGTTTACTATCCAATGATAGGGATCTACACGGGTTTGGCCGTATTTTCCCGCTAATGCGAGAAAAATAATAGAAAAAATTCCCGAGTCAGATTTCGCAAATATACTAGCAGATGTATGCACTCCTAGGAGTGTATGTCTAAAACATGCTGCTGTTAGTCAAAAAGGTATGTGTATTTTTGTATTTCTTAATTTTTCTAACTAAACGCAAAAATCCAAACTACACTAATGACTAAGAAATACTCACAACGGTATGTACAATGGAAAAACAGAAAAATAGAAAACCCACCTCCTTTCCTGAGAATACCCGCAACAGTAACCTTGAAAAGAAGACAGAAAATAGAACAAAACAAGCTAATTAGTAAAAAGAAATTATATACAAAGCAAAACAGTAATTGCAAATATAACAATACAGTTACCTTCCCAGCAATAGCGCCATTAAAATGGTCGTTTAATTCCTTAATATAGTTAATTAAGTTATTTAGACTTAATTAATTACATGAGAAAGCAACTTAAGTTAACTTGAATTAAGGTTAGTTGTGTAGTATATGGTCAAGTTAACCTAACATTTTAGATTTTAAATTCTTTTAAACTGGTTAAGTCCAAGTCATTCACTGGGAGGCATAACTTATCTTATTTCACCATTAACTCCTAGGCATAAATTACTAACTACATAATCAATCATGATTATAATTAGATTATTTTAAGTACATGAATCTTGCATAAAAGAATTCACTTAAAAGCATACAACATTCCATTAAGCAAGAACATATTTACACATGTGATTTTTTTTATTAAGAATCAAGTAAACATGTTTATTCACTAATTACAATTTATTACAAAAGATTAGGGTAAGAAAAAAAAATTATACAAGTGAATACAAATGCCTCATTATATCAACTAAGCTCAAAATATTAAAAAGAAACATTATTACAATGAAAATACAAAAGTAAAGATTAGAAATCACAAGAGTCTCCTTTCTTCTTCTCTTCAGCCCTTTCTTCCCTTTAATCTTTGTCGTGATTCTCTCTTTCTCTTTTATTCTTCTTTTTCTCTTCTTCTTCCTTAGTTCTGTGCATTTAATTATGTGTGTCTTAACCAAATTTAGACACTTAATGAGCCCATTAACTTCCTTTTATTCCAAAATTATATTTATTTAATAGGCGGCCCGGCCTTTCGAGGATACATAGCACCTACAAGGGGTGGGACCAGACCCTACTCAGTCGGGCCTAATTCATTTATTAGGTGGATTTCTCATATTTTCATCTCATGCACAGTCTCGGCCTCCCAGGCCCACACCCACATCCACGCCCTTTCTCAGGCCCACGCACACAAGCATATGCCTACGTACACACACACACCCGCACAGGCACGTGCACATGCACGCTCCCGCACAAAAGTTTCTCTTTGCGCCCTGCATTGATGACCGAAACGACGTCAACACTTTTTCGTAATATACTAAGGCATGTGCCTCTAAACTCCTGAGGTGGGACTTTGTTTCCCAGGTTCTGGCCGATCTTTGGTCGGAGATTCCGATCGACTGGCTGGACCAAATTGATCGAGCAAAGGCTCGATCGAGAGCTCTTTAGATGCTCTACAGGATTACAACACCAATTTGGTGTTAAGATTAATTCTAACCCTTCGATTTGAAGGGTGAAACTAGAAGGATCACACGGCCATTCATGGCCTGCAAAAGGTGAATCAGGTCTAAGGACCTGCAAGGATGACTTTTGACCTCAGATGAGGCCCTGAACTATCTCAGAAAATGATTCCTCATCTATCGATAAAGAAGAGATTCAAAAAGCTTCAGAAAGAGGCATGAGCTTCTAATCTTCGTTCAGGAGCTTCAGAGCCCCATTTTGAGTTCTGAACAGCTCAACAAATAGCTAAGACCAAAAAGTATCAGATAAAATAATATCTGAAGGTTGCAGAGATCCAAATTGAGCAGGATTGACATCCAAATCTAACCAAGAATGCACTGAAAACAGTTTGGGATAAAAAATGACCCAAACTAAACAGTGATCACTTTTGCACAAAATCTTCAATAAAACTTAATCAAACCGATTTCAACTCACTCTAAATCATCCCAAAAAGAATTTCAACTCTTTAATTCACATAATTAAACGATTAATCCTCAAATTGAACCTAGGATTTGACCACAATAAGCTCAAAGTTGACTTTTAAAATTAAAGCTTCTCTAACCTAATTAAGACCCTAGATTAATTCTATTTATCCTCAGGAATTGATTCAAAATCTTAAAAGGTAATTTTAGTCAGGAATTCTAGGGTTTCAGGACTCATCGCCTGAGATCCTAATAGAGTTTGTTCGACATAACAAATTACAGCATCTCTAAATAAACAATCAACAGGAATGACATCGTCATGCTTCTAGACCTCTTAAATTGAATTCAATCCTAATGAAGATGTCTCTCCAACTCTACCAAAGTTCGAGAAGAGAGTTGGAGAAGACAGAAGCCTAAGTCGAGCTCCAAGCACCAAAATATCAAATTGACGATCGATACATAATCCTTAGGTCATAAGAAGTCACTATGGAGCTCTGCACAGAGTTCTATGGGCTGAAGATCAATTTCGACTCGTCGGAGCTCCGGTGAGTCCAGAAAATGACTAACAGAGTATAAAACTCAATGAAACAAATCATTGAAGATCTGGAAAGCTTCTTGAGGTCACAAGGAACCTCAGAAGCTCATCAATTAACTCCACTGATTATTGATGAGAGCCTCATCATGAACCCTAACTAGCACAATTTAATCTAAATAAGTGTGAAGAAGCTCCTACAAAACCTAAAGAGAAGCTTAACTCAAAGAATTCTAAATTAAAGAATAAGACAAATTATAAGGGGCAAAACTGTAATTTTACAAATGCAGTGTGCAAATAGGGTAATTAAGGGTCTAAACATAGGTCAAATAAGCTTAATAAGAAAAAAAGTGGGATGATCTGATCTGAAAAGGGTTATAGCAACTTTTGGGAATTAAATGACATCCTATAATCCTAAAACAAATCCGCTTCAATTCATGAGGTTCGAGGTAGGATAAAAATTAACTAAACCTTCTAAAAATCAAATAAAAATATTCCCTAGGGTCTAGAACCTTCAATTTGGCCTTTGCAACCTATTTTGACCAAATTTGAGAACCATGCCCAATTTATCACTCGATTTGGGTTTTTACACAAATTGACCGGTCAAACATGGTCAAACATAAAATTAAAATTCACCATTAAGTTCCTTAGGTTCAGATGAGGCTGGTTCAAAAATTTGGGCCTCAGAGAAGACCATCTTGACCGACTTTACAAATTAGTCCTCTTGAATTACTTTTTGACACTTATCTTTTGAAATCCTTTCAATTAGACCCCTATCTTTCTCGTCGTTCTTTGCAGAAAAGTCCTCCCTGCCATTTCTGCACAGCGCCATACCTTCAGCGACCTTGCACAGAGGATGGCGCCGCGCGGGGCATGGCAGCCGTTCTCAGGAACGAACGAGGGGTTCCCTGCGTCGTCCTCTGTCGCAGGGACCCGCCCCTACCACCTGCGGCTGCCCATACCTCTCATGCGAACGTAAGAAAGGCATGGGTGTCCATTTCTGGCTATACTCCGGTGAGACCACCACGCTGATTCCTCGCGCTTCTCCCCTCGCCAAGCCCTTTATAAGGAGCGGTAGGGTCTGTCGTCTCCTAGAAGCTAGTTCTGGCCGAGAATACCCTCCTCTTTCATCTCCTCTCTCTCCGGTCAGATTGCCCTAAGCTTCCGACGAACGCTCCTCCTCCTCCTCGTCGCTCTGCTGCCATACCTACAGCAGAGCCTACTCTGCCTCGTCGTCCCACGCCAAGCCGCACCAGCTGGAGTCCTCAGATCTCTTCCTCGTCGCCGTCACTCCTCCCCTGGGCACCTTAGTCCTCAGCTCTGGCAGGCACGTGCCGGGCAGTCTCCCTCTCCCCCTTTATCGACTAAGTAGGTAGAAATCTTCTCCTTACTCCCCTCTCACTTTTCCCTTCTTGAACTAGTCTTTTAAACCCCTCGACTGCTACAACCACCTTCGTCTGCTCCGCCTCCGGCCACCATCTCCGGCGAGATCACCCCACTTCCATAGACCCTTCCACCCCTCGCTGACAAGCTCAGAATCTCCACCATCACTCCCTGATCAGTTTCCCCATCTCCATTGACCGCCAGCACCTCTCCAAACCACCTCCCGAACACACCCATTCGCAAGCACGCAGAGTGCCCTAGGCGCACGGCCGCAGGCACTCTTGCGCCTCGCCGACCCCCGCACCGCATTCGCCGTCCTCTGGCGAAGCTCCCTACATTGTCTGATGTGGCCATGAGGCTGTCTACGTGATTTCAGGTCTCCACCTTCTCACAGCCATTGACGCATAGGTGAAGCTGCTTCGCGAGCTGCTCCAGGTTGTAGCGCCCCAGGCCCCCAGGTCTAGCAACTGCAGAACACCCTCACGCACACACTCGGGCTCACAATTGGGGACGAGGGCCTCTGCCGCTACCCCAATTAGTCGAGCCTTCCTCCTGCGGGCGCCTGAAATCGGAGGCAGGACATTAGTCCCACCTCGTGTGTGGCCTCACGCCCACACTTAAATTGATTTTGTGCTTTCGGCTTATCGCCTCTGAAAGCACACGGGTTGAGGTCCCTCACCTATTCACTCGCCTCGTCCGCGGCACTGCCCACGCGGATTTGGTGATCCGACCCAACACTCCTATGCACTCCTCGCGCACCACTCATGCCGATGTGCCTGGACCCAGGCGCCTTATATTGTGAATTTATAGGCTTCTAGAATTATAGTTTGCTCCCTGAGTTCTACCTCAGGAATCTTTCTATTCCGAGTAATAAATCATATTAGACTGGCAACCATTCTTGTAATATACTACAACGCATATAATAACATATCAACGACAAGAAACCCATGTCACCAATTATCAAAATAGAAGATTTGCAATGAATTCAAGAAGTGCAAGATCTGAGTTCAGTGGAACTCAGAGAGTATCCCCTCACTCAATTGAGTGAGGATAAGAGTTCTGAGGGGTGAAGCGAAGCTAATGGACTAGGTAATTAGATGATTAACTCATCTCTGAGCAGCCATTGACAGCGAGGTCAGAAATGAGGGTGAAATGTAGGTGTTTTCTTTATATGAGTTAATTATACTAATTAGGTATAAGATTGGGGACCTTAGATAATGAAGAGGTGATGGAGGGCCCCAGTGAGTGTGTTCTAGTCTTAGAAACCTCTGCCGTGGACAGCGGAGGTTGCTGGAGAGTGTGAAGATGGATTAGAAGTGTAGGTGATACAATCATGAAATCAATGAGTTAGAAATGATCGTGGAAGAATGTGGAGTGTGATCAATGAATTAAAAAGACAAGAAGATGCTCCAGACGAGCTCAAAGAACTCGTTGGAGCTGAAGAAGATGATAGAAGAAATTAACATTTATCCTAACTAAACTACCTAATTAACTAAACTAACTACTCTAACTTACCTATCCTACTGTTACCTGGACGAAGGAAGGTAGAGATTTCTCCGTCGATGGTTGTAATGGAGGAGGAAATCAAAGGGAAGAAGGAAGAAGTCCGACGAGCTAATTCTCAGAGTGGAAGCGTAGTCTAGAGTCATCACCTTGATTAGAGGTGCAGCGAAGGACGGCGGAGCTCGGCGAATGGTAGAAATTATCGAAGGAAGTGCGTGGTAGTGGAGGTAGGTCGCCGGAGTAAGAGGGAATAGCCTATCAGTTAGCTTCAGTTAGGGGAAGAGGGAAGGGAGCTAACCGCCGATATCGAAGGGTTCAAGGGGTATTTATAGGGTTCGGCGGATGTAAAGGAGGCCTAATCTGGACGCAAATGTGTTTAGGTTCAAGGTAACCACCGGCGTCTTCTCTGATGCCGATGAAGTTAACCTTGAGTCCTAATTAGGATTTCAGGTGCATCCAGACCGTAGGATGGAAAGATGATGGTGAGCACAAGCTCCAGGAGCTTGGCAAGGAAAGAATGACGTCAGATGTGAGGTGATCAGGTGGTAAATGCACTGTTGATCAACAGCCGTTGAAGCGGCTAAAGAAGAAGTGAAGAAGAAGATGTTTGCAGGGACCTGTATGCAAGGAACGGTGAGGACCCAGGTGAAAGGAAAGGACTCAAACGTAATAAATTATAGGGACCGAAATGCAAACAAAGGCTTTTAAGGTTAATTTAAATTATTTTCTTTTCTAACTTTTTATATATATTTATAATTTAGTTAAATATTATATTAAAGCCTTGTATTCACATTTTTAACCCATTTATTTATATTCATTTACTTATTAACTTACCTAAGTTATTTAAAACTTAGGTCTTAAGTTATACTTAAGTTAAGTAAGATAAGATATTAATTAAGTAATTAATTAATAGTATTTTGAGTCCATTTATTAATTAAGTTATTAATACTATTAATTGGCTTATAATTTATCATTTTTAACTTATTTTAAGGCCCTTTAATGGTTTATCCCTTATTTCATAATTAACCCTTATATATACATATTCCTACCTAATTAACTAGGGAAACTAATTAATTAGGGGTAATTAGAAGCATGATAAGCCTCTCATCAGAGTACCGATACTAGCTACCTATAGTTTCTTCTGCAGCTAGCACACAAGAGTCCTGGTACCGGTACTCATCATAGGTACCGGTACTTGTGACTCTCAGGTTTGAGACTCACTAGGCACAGTAATCTACCCGTACCAATACTCATCATGGGTATCGGTACTTGTAAAGTTCAAGCCAGAACTGAGTCTTCAAACTGTGATCATCAGGTACAGGTACTCTTGATTAGTACCGGTACTTGTTCACAGTTTGAGGCATATTCTCAAACCTGTGCCTTGCATATACTGGTACTGATGAACAGTACCGGTACTTACATACAAGTACCTGTTTTAAGTGATTTAATCAAATACGTACTTTGAAAAATGATCGTAGCACAAATCCTAGTTTATCCCTTATTAATTTTACAATCAAAGTTGTATTTCTTTGTTAAGTGGCATACATTCTATGAAATAAAAACCTAATCTAAAGAATCTAAAAGTCGAAGATGATCTCCTCCTTGACTCCCCCTTGTTGTCTTGCCTCCTCCTTGTCATCATACATTTTTGCCTTGGTCTCCACCTAAATCTAAAAAGCACTCAATTTGCAAACATTAATTCAAAATAATTTTGTTAACACCAAAACAAGATGTGGAACAAGGTTACAATATTCTTAAGTTATTGTGTGTCTTCTTCTTTTCACCTCGTTTCACATCAGATTTAGGCACATATCCCGCACATGATTAGGCCTAAGTGCATTCATGTGACTTATAAGAAAGAATTTTTTCAGAAAAGCATATCCAAGTTCAACCCAAGAGTTGATAGGTCGTGCTATGGTGCGATACCAATAGGCAGCTTTGTCTTTGAGGCCAAAGAAGAACATTTTCATGAGTATGATTTTCTGATTTTGATTTTGAGGACTAAGAGTTTGAGGTAAATTCTTACGATCTTCTATGTGTTGGAATGGATCCTCAGATGCGTGACCATGAAAGTGTGGGATTAGACTAATGATGTTTGGCTTTAATTTTGGGTCATGTTCTCTTACGGGAATCCTAACATTAGGCTCTACCTGGGAGTTGGAAGGATTGTAGTAGTCACGAAGTAAAGGTCTAGGTAGAGGACAAGGAGGAGGATTAGGACCTGCCTCATGTGGACGAGCCTGAAGATTCTAAAGAGCAACCGTCAATAGATTGATTTAACAGTTCTACTCGAGAATTTGCAGATTCTAGCTCAAGTGCACCTCGTGAATATCAAAGGCGAGATCTCCTAGCTAGAAGAAGAAGCAGGGATCTCGGGATTCTAGTTCTGCAATTGATCCATGGAATCAAACGCAGAAAATGCAGAGAAAGTAGATGGGAAAATTGGTTGCTCAGTTGCAACCAGTCTACGTATCCCTATCAAAGGAGAGACAAGGGGCAGTCTCAGCGGTCGCCTCTCGTTCATAAATTGAAACAATGTACAAAGGCGTACTAACACCACTGTGATAAAATAGTGACAAGCAAAACCTTGAAGCATGTTGAGGTTTTTATGGATGACTTCTCCATCTACAGCTTGTCTTTCGACCAATGTCTCCTACACCTAGAGAATGTGCTGAAGAGATGTAAGGAGATTAGTTTAGTTCTTAGCTGGGAGAAGAATCATTTCATGGTACAGAAAGGCATTGTACTTGGGCATGTTGTGTCTGAAAGGGGCTTGGAAGTAGATAAGGCTAAGGTTGATTCTATTTCCAAACTCCCATTGCCCACAAATGTCAAACAGATTAGATCCTTTTTGGGCCATGCAAGCTTTTATAGGCGATTCATTAAGAATTTCAGCAAAATTTCTAGGCCACTTTGCGAATTATTGGTGAAGGATTCTTCTTTCGATTTTAATTCAAAGTGTGCCAAGGCCTTTCAAACTCTGAAGGAGGCCTTGATCTTTGTGCCTATTCTCCGAGCTCCAGATTGGACACTCCCATTCGAGCTGATGTGTGATGCTTCGGATTACGTAATGGGAGCAGTCCTTGGACAAAGGGTTGAGGGAAGACCACATGTGCTACACTATGCCAACAAGACTTTAACCAAACCATAGCAAAACTACACCGTCATTGAGAAGGAATTACTTGCCGTAGTTTTTGCTTTGGAGAAGTTTAGGTCTTATCTTCTTGGGTCTAAGGTGGTCATTTTTACTAATCATGTGGCAGTGAAACATCTCATTGCCAAGAAGGACTCTAAGTCACGTTTAATTAGGTGGATTCTACTCCTTCAAGAGTTTGACTTGGAGATTCGTGAAAAGAAAGGAGTGGAAAATGTAGTGGCTGACCACCTATCTCGCCTCCCACTTGATGACTCTCCATCTGGAGACATCTGCGAGACATTAACTGATGAAACCCTTATGGTGATAACACCGACTTCACCTTGGTATGCTAATATCGTTAATTACTTGGTCACTGGAGAAACTCCTGGCCCTTGGGATGAGCAGAAATGGAAGAGATTCATTTTCCAAGCTAGGTTCCTTCATTGGGAAGAGGCAGAATTATTTAGACTTGGACAAAACCAAGTATTGAGACGTTGTGTGCCTGAAGAGGAGCAACAAAGTGTGTCAAGATTTTGCCATGAACTTCATTGTGGAGGACACTTTGGTGCTAAGAAAATGGCTTTTAAGGTTCTCCAGCCTGATTTTTGGTAGCCTACTCCATTTAAGGATTCTCATTACTTTGTTAAGGCCTATATTCGTTGTCAGCGGACTGAAACGATCGGGAAGTGGAATGAGATGCCCCAACACCCTATTAACCTGTGGAAACCTGTGAAAATTTTTTATGTTTGGGGGATAGACTTCATGGGTTCTTTCCCTTCGTCCCATGGGTTTGAGTATTTCTTGATGGTAGTGGATTACGTCTCCAAGTGGATAGAAGTCATTCGTACGTGCACAAATGACCACTCTGTGGTCTTGAAATTTGTGAAGGCCAATATCATACCTCGCTTTGGCTACCCCAAGACGATTATAAGTGATGGGGGACCTCATTTCTGGAACCACCACTTCAATCGGCTACTCAGGAGTCTGGGAGTAACTAACAAGATTGCTACCCCTTACCATCCTCAGACGAGTAGCCAAGTGGAAGTGTCGAATAGAGAGATTACAAACATTTTGGAAAAGACAGTTAGGCCAAATAGGAAGGATTGATCCCAAAAGCTGGATGATGCTTTATGGGCTTATCGAACTGCCTACAAAACCCCTTTGGGTATGTCTCCCTTCCGGATAGTGTACGAGAAAGCGTGCCACTTGCTCGTTGAACTTCAACATAGGGCACTTTGGGCTATCCAAAGTGTCAAGATGGATTTAAAGCAAGCAGGTAAGGCATGTTTACTGGAGTTGACTGAGCTTGAGGAGCTGAGGAATGATGCTTATGACACCTCCCAAGCTTATAAAGAGAGAACTAAGCTCTTGGATGATAAGTATATCCTTAGAAAGACCTTTGAGCCCAACCAATAAGTCTGGCTTTTCAATTCCAGACTTAAGCTTTTTCCAAGGAAATTGAAATCACGTTGGGATGGGCCTTACATTATCACCAAAGTGTTTCCGCATGGGGCTATGGAGATTAAGAGCCCTTCCACTTCAGCACCACCCTTTACCGTCAACGGCCAATGATTAAAACCTTATGTTACTTTGGATGGCCATCTGGTTGACGAGGTTACTCTCGAGGAGCCATAGCTCCTTTCTTTCTTACCTCAAGTAACATCTTCCCTTGGCCATTTTACTTTCAATGAGGACATTGTTTGAACCAGGCATGGGGGGATAGGACTTGAGGTGTCTGTTTATAGCATGTTGCATTCATAGTGCATTTAAAAAAAGAAAAAAATATTTTGCATTATTGAGCTTAACTGGCTGGGCCCTGCATTCTTAGGCATACTAGAACTTTAGGTTAGATTATGTTGACTCTAGGTGTCTGACTTTAAAAGCTAAGTTGAAGACCATTAGGGTCCTTTGTGGACTTAAAAACTTAAGTAGGAGTTAAGTTGCGAACCATTCCTCAAGAGGTGAAGGTAGGAAAGCTAGGGATTGAGTAAAGGCTGGGTAGTACTTGATGTCTTTTTCTACCTTTTCGTTTACGGGTCCTTGTAACCTAAGCATCCACATTTCACACACACTTGGTCTTGTGTAAATAATGATCACCTTAATTCCTTTCTTGGAGAAAACTTTGGTTCTCTTAGTTCTGACATAGGAGAAGCTTGAAAACACAAGTTGATTGGAAGTGTCCCTGCCACAGGAGAGGTGGAGTATATACTCACCTTGAGGATGCGATGATAACATGTCACCTCCTTGGCACTTGTCTCTTAGGATATCCATCCTACTGGGGTCATGTAAGCACATTGTGCGGTTTAGGTACCATGGACGGCCCTATCTCGAAGTGTACTTAAGAATTCACATTGTTCAGGTACTATGGACGTCTAAGGACGACCCTATCTCGAAGTGTGGTTAAGCACATTGTGCGGTTCAGGTACCATGGACGCCTTATCAATTCCCACAAGCTTGAATTCGCTTAAGAATTCCATGGACGATACTATCTCAAAGTATCGATTGCTAGGAGTCCTTAGGGTTGCAATGGGCGATGCTTTCTCGAAGCATCGAAAGCCAGGCACCCTTTGAGGTTTAGTGATAGGGACAATGAATCCGACACAGACTGTGTTGGTAGCTGATCCAAGGTTAGACTTAGAGGAATCAAACAAAAATATATATGAGCGGAAAAAAAAATCCCCTTTCTAGGTTGGCAATCATACCAACTTCAAATAAATCAAACCATTGCACATGCACAAATGCTTTAATCTCTAGGACCAATAAACCTTAGGGTAGAGTTAGAAATCAGGGAAACCTGCGCCAGCAACTTATCCTTAGCCGACTTAGTTTGTAACTTAGCAATTACTTGGGAACCTTAGGTCTAAAGTCTAAACTTAACATGTTTCTAAAAGAAGACCGATTGGGTTGGCTAGTCTACTTGGAGAGATGGGTTATTGCTTGAATTTACTAGGAATTAGCAAAAACTAGGCATTGGGGTATTTGGTGAGCACATATTTGTGGGCTATTTAGGTATTTCAATGCCTAGATATTAAGTTATTTTTAACATTTATTTAGCATGCATTAGGATGTAAATAGGTTAGTTTAGATTTTTGACTTGATTGCATAATTCATGCATTGCATTCATAATTAAATGCATTTAGAATTGAGTTAGAATGGCATGCATTTGATTAATTGACCAATTAGGTTCATTATATATAGTGTTTTGGATTTAACGTAAAAGTTAAGGGTTTCCACATAAATAATCCCTCATTTCTTTTCTTTATTTTATTTATTTCTTCTCCAACGGATGCATGCAGGAGATGCACAAGCGACAATCGTGGATCTCTGTTCCCCACGATCTTCGTCGCTTCACTTCCTCTTCAACTAACGCACGGCCGCACGCATCCTCCTGTAGCATAAAATGAGCTTTTACCCGAGAGCTCAGGAGGCCACCACCCTCACTCCATCACTATGCAAAGCATCAAGCTCCTCCGTGTCACCATCACGGCCACTACCGCGGCGAGAGCTACGCCATTGTGGACATGCGGGGTGACAGCCTGCACCGTCATCTGCAAAGCCTCGCATCACCGTGCACGTGCGTCTTTGACGATCACGCAACCATCATCGCCTACGCACCACCAACACCTCCATCTCCTTCTTTCTTCTTCTTCCTATGTTTCTCTTCCACCTCAAAACTAACCTAACATCTTCAACCACCAACAGACCCACCAGCGCCCCTCTGGCACACCACTCACCTTCGACCTCAGCGTACACAGCACCTCCTTATGCGTCAACAGTGTGCCTCCGCGTGCAGCAGCGCACCACGCGCTGCCTGTGCCGTTTCACTTCCTCGCGTGCCACCCTCCACGCACACGTGCAGTAGCCAGCAACGCGTCATCTTCCTTGCGTGCCCGCACGGCCACGGTCCACCTTCTTCCTCAACACCGTTCTTCTCCAAGAAGAGCCCATCATCCACCGTCCATCTCCACACGCAACCGCCTCGTCCGGCCATGAAACTCCATCTTGTCGACGCTATCAACCTCGCCTCACCCTCGGGAACTTGCCCACGCCCATGGCAAGCCCTCCCATAGTCCACGCACACCTGCCACCGCCGACAGCTTTCTCCTCGCTGGCGACAACTTTGACCTCCACCAGCCACCATTTGTCGCACCACGACCATCATCGAGTAGCCCTCAGGCCACTCAACCTCCGGTGAGCTTCACGCCTCCAACCATGGTCTCCTCCAAGCGTGAGCTAAGGCAAACCAAATCCTCTATTTCTTATTCAAATAAAAATTACGGTGGCATGCCATTGTGAGAGTTATTTTCTCATTTAATTAGTTAAATATTGTGAACACTATAAGAAACCCCTTCCTCTTTCGCATTAAGGTCAAATTCAATATATCATATTATTTTAGCTTAATTTAGAAGGGGTTTTGGTCTCATTTCCTGGGGATTTCTTAAGTGAACATTCTATTCCACCTGGTGCGATCTTTAATAGGCCACTGCCTCCCTGTAGACACTACCTGCTCTCCTGTGAGTGGATAATTTCAATTCAATACTTCAATTAGTCAATTTTCTATCACTTAGAAATACAACGACAAATCATCTTATTTATCATCTTCGAAAGCAAAAATTGACTCGTCACTTAACACTCAGCTTTTTCTCTCTTTGAAGTCACAATCAGACATCTTAAATATCTCTCAAGACGTCTCTTAATCACAACATTTACCCAATCAGTTTAGCCTTCATCTTTATTCATTTTCTTGATTACTCTCTTAAGCTCTCTTTATATTTAATCCCTTGCAATAATCTCAGTCCATTTAACACTAATTCTTTCTCTCAGAAGCTCTTCCTTTAATCTCTTTAATTCTCAACACTTAGCCGCATTTCAAGCTCTCTTCTCTTCTTCTCTCTTAACCAAAAATTGGTTTAGTGGGCAGACCCGGTCCATTCGCAAGATCAACAGTCCATCACTAGACCGAATCGACCACCACTAGTGACCAGACCGTAGTTTATTTAGTTATGGATTTTAGTGCATTTTTTGGCATAGTACTGGGTCATATTAGGCCCACATAATCTCGCACATGCCTGGGCTCCCAGCCCAACACTGCTCAAAATATGGTCGGATTAACGCTCGTATGGGTGCGCCTTGCCCTAACGATTGCTTCGACAGTGAACACAATTGGTTTTGTTCCCATGCAAGCATTCATCGCTCCACGATGTGGCTCTAACAAAGCAGCTTCTCCTTCAGTGTAACGTCATCAGCAGTCAACCTTCGAACGAGGATTTCGATCAGCATAGATGTCCATTTGACTCGATTCAGAGTTCAATCGAGAGCTTGTGATTTCAGCTATCCAATTTTGACAACAATTTGGACTTTGGATCATGAATGATTCATTGATTCAGAACATGAACATAGCACTGTTCACTTGTCGAGCCTACAATTTGTGAGGATGCAACCCAAGATCAAAAAGTCGGTTACAGAGAAATCAAGCTCAAAACGATAATCAATGAACGTGCTCTTGGGTCGGACATCCTCTGAGAAGATGTCAAAAGGGTCCTGGTAGAAAGGTGATTGTTTTAGACAAATTGGAACCCTTAGACTTGGTTTTTTGCTTCCTCCGGAATTGACTTCCCATATCATCATTTCCCACCTTCTATCCTCCTGCATATTAATTACCCCGTTGAATTTTCCAAGTCTAAAAGATGTGACTGAATAAAAATGAACTTGGGTTTAGTGATTTCAAAATCAAAATTATCAATAATCTCTGTGGGGTGTGATTGAGGATCGGGGCTATGAATTGGATCCTTCAAAACAGGATCTGAATCTGCCAAGTGAGCCCCAACAGGGTCAAATTCCTCAATTTTAGGGCCATCAAATGATTTATCAAATTCCTCTAGCTTGGTTGTCTCATTAAAATTGTGTTCTGTAAACTCATGTAAGACTTCGCATAATGATTCTTCACCTTCAGAATCAAAGAAATATGAATCCTCATTAATATATGTCTCAAAATTATCAATCACTTTCTGATCCATTGAGACATACATTTCTTCATACCCCTGCTCAGGGATCTCAAGTGAAGAAATCAGTTCATCATTATTTGATTGCTCTAGAACAACCTGGTCAATCCCGATCTCGTAACACGTGTTCCCCCCAACAAGTGCCTGAGCGAGTTTTGACACTGGCTCTCCTGAAGGGGGTTCATCCTGGGAATCATCTCAAGATTGAACTAAAGCAACCACAAATCTCATCCTTAATTTCGATAATTTACTAAGTAAAACTCACCCGGGCCCTTATCCTTAACACCCTGGAGCCAATCCAACAAATACTTGTTCAGACCGTCAATCATTTCAATCAGGGGCTCCAATTCTTCAGTACAAGGTGTTGACTAAGCTTCTAAAGATTGTATGGAGTTCCTCAAGTTAGCCAACACCTTTTCTTGGACCTGGTCAACCTGAACCACATGGTTTAGTTCAAGGTTGGGTGGGTTTGGGTTCAGTGCAGGGGAGTTAACGAATTAAGGATCTTGATACCCTCCCTAATAATAGGTCATTTCAGGTTGTTCATAAGTCTCAAGTTAGCCAACACCTTTTCTTGGACCTGGTTAACCTGAACCACATGGTTTGGTTCAGGGTTTGGTGGGTTTGGGTTCAATGCAGGGAAGTTAACGAATTGAGGATCTTGATACCCTCCCTGATAATAGGTCATTTCGGGTTGTTCATAAGGTGGTGATGACCTAAAGGCAGCGTATTCAGGGAAGGGGTAAGGATCAGTGTATCATTCTTGATTGTAGATCATATTAGATTGTCCAAATGAGGGTGATGATCTATAATCAGTGTAGCTTGGAGAAGGATAAGAATCAAGATCATGGTGTCCAGGGTTAAACCCTGAACACGGAGGTCTGGAACTATTTTCCCAATCAGGATTATCCCAACTAAAAGATGGATGAGAATAAGTCTAGTTGGAATAATAATCATTTTAAGAATAAATAGTAGTAGAAGGGTAGGAGTGGAAGTGTGAATAAAATGTGGAAGGGTCCACGATAGAATAGGAGGAAGAAAGGTGCCCTACAATACAAACAAACAAACCTATCCTTAAGTGGGCTAGCCAAAAGACCTACAAACTCCCAGAACCCATCTTGAGATAAAGAATCGATTTGATATACTTCTTTCCGGTCAATCCAACCAGTTAGAGGGAGGGACTGGGGAGAAGGTTCTTCCTTTGGCTTGAGCCTCAGGTTCCTAGTGTACCCCCTAGCCGCGATCGTTTGATTCTACTCCCCTAGCTAGACATTAGATTGAATGGTAGAAACAAACTAATAGAAAATAATCTCGGTCTGGGCTCCGAAGAGCGAGCCCAATTCTTAAGGTCAACGTCTACTCTGTTTTAATTAGGGTTAGGTTTGAATGTGCTTTGAAATGTGATGTGCCCTTTATCTAGGTTGAACCTTAATGATTGATTGATATGTGTGTGCGTCCACAACCAATGGTTTTCAAACAAGATTATTTTTGAATGCGGTGAATTTAAGGGTTCAAATCTTACTTAATAGCTTTTAGGATTCAACTTTAGGTATATTCAATCAAGTTCAGTTGGCACACCAGATTTTGAAAGCACAGGTGAAGATGTTTTCCTTTAAAGCTTAAAAGAATGTGGAGTGCCTGGTAAATCCCTAAAAGTTGAACCTATGTGGCAGCTACTTGATGAGTTGATTTTAGTTGAAGTGGTGCAACCCAGTCAACTCAAACAATTGGCCTGATGCACCATTTAATTAGGCACACAAGTGATTACCAATTCTAATTTCTACTCGATTATATGTTTGGGTGTGTGTATCGATTCCAAAGATCGATTTATCCGTTGAGTTTGAAAATCAGAAGAGGTTGTGTCCCTCTGTGAGAGATTTTTAAAAATTTTTCTTATATATGCAGAGGGTGAGGCGGGTGTAGGTGTCAAACAAATAATCAAAACTAACCTTAGAGTTTATGCTGGCTCCTAGATTAATTAGGGTTTGTGTTATTAGGTGATGGAATGAAATCTAGTGGGTTGGGAGGTGGGGGTAAACTTATAGACCCTTCAACAGTACTTTACTCCAATCTACCATTTTTGCTCGCCTCGTGAGAGTACCTACAATCACAATAAAAGAGGAGAAAAGTGAGGTAAAAGATAAGTAAGGCGGGAAAACGTAAAAAAATCAAAGAGCGTCGCCTCCCCGGCAACGGCGCCAAAATGTTGAGAGCGGAAAACTATGCGATCGAAGTTGGATTTGAAAAACTCGTCGTAGTTCGATTTACGAAGAAATCCGTCAATAGATAAATTTATACCGAAAGTCTAAGAATTCCGGGTCGAACACAGGGAGGCAGATGTTTGATTCAAAATCGCATTTGTTTAATTGTCAGGAAGCAGATTAGCTAGTCGAATTGAATCTAAACTAACTATCTACTTAAAAAATAAAGAATAGAAGACAGAGAGAATATTACAAAGAAAGACAAAAGAGATGTAGAATAAACATGAATTTCATTATCACAAGTTGATGTTCATTACGATTACAATTACCGATTACACTAGAAAGCAGGAAATCTACACTAGAAAGCAGGAAATCTATTCTAGAAAGCAGTAAAAGAGAAGATAGAGAGAAGTTATCCTTCTCGACGGCTGCTTGGAGGATGAGCTGAACGGGACGATGCTTGGAAGACGGAGGACGGAGCAGGAAGAAGGAGGATGAAGCAGGAAGAAGCGGAAATGAGGCAGCACGTCGTCGTGGTCGCGGGATCCACTTCCGGAATGGGGGCAAGAAAATTGGATTTTGGCTCTAGAATAGCATCCCGGGTGTGAGACAAGTTTTTCTTGAGCTATGGAGAGGGAGAGAGGTGAAGGAAGGGATGAGGATTTCGTAGGGTAGGGGTCTCCTTTTATAATTGCAAGGATAGGGGGCAAATTGGTCATTTCATAATTAAAACATTAAATGAGGGGGTCTTTAGTGACAGATTTAAGTGTCACTAAAGACCTCGCGTAGCCGCAGCCTCGCATGCACGCCCGCCTCCTCACTTGCCGTGCGCTTAACGGTCTCCCACATCCTCGAAATCTCAACTGTTCGATCTCAAGATCGGACGACTTAAAGTCATCCTCGCCCACGCCTTCATCTGCGCTTAATCGCACGCTCGCACATGCGATCGGGCGTGTGCGCTGTGCATTTGATCGCGCGTGCGCCCGATTGGGCGATCTGAGCCACCCACATCCGATCGCGCGGTTGAAATTAATCGTGTGCATGCCGCAGAATGCGAGTCGAACCTGCGCCCCGCCCTCGCGCAACATCGCTCGACCATTGCGCTAGTGCCTCTTCTTTGTCGCGCTTACATTTTAAGCGCGCATGCTCACAGCTGTTAGATCAAGATCCAACGGCCTAGATCTCGCCTCGCCTGCGCCTTCAGAGGATGGGGAGCGATGCTGCGGCCGATTTGGGCGGCTGTGATGGGCTACGTGGCGCCATCATGGCCGTCCATTTTCTGTGACATGTAGAAGGTGCCACGGATGTCGAATTGAGCCGATTTTTGCGCCGTTAGGCTGAGATCATCAATCTAACCCATCCGTGCGGTCGGATTTGTCGTCTAAAGCACAGTTGGGCACCATCTTGGCCCTTGATCTTTAGGCTTCATCGGGCTATATCTGGTGCTACGGATGTTCGATCAGGGCGATCTTGGAGTTGTTGAACTCCCGTCGTCGCCCTGATTAGATCCGTACGGTTAGATCTTCCGTCCGAAGCTCCGATTAAAAATCACCCTATCCCTGACCATAAAAGGAGACAATTACTATACTATTTATACAATTTGACCTAAATGCATGATTATGCATGTTATGCAATATTTACAATGCATGATGTTAATATGACAATGAGAACATGCATTAATAGACATTTTTGATTTTTTAGATGTATGCACATCACTTGACTTGCACCCTCACCTGCTTTTGCACCTTAGGATAGAACCTTTTATTCTTAAGTTGTGCCCTAAAGTAGCCCTCCTAAACCTACACCATAGGGACACCACACACCACCCAACACTCTATAAAAACAACGTCCTATAGAGTGTGCATGCCCCCCTTCTCCACTCTCCACTCTACTCCACTCTCATGCAAAGAACTCCTCTCATTAAGAGCTCCATAGCTAAGCTCTCAAACGTTGGCCAAAGGCTAGCTTGTGCCCACTTGGACTTGGTTTTCTAGGTGAAGAAGAGGTAAGCCGAGTGCCAAGATCCTCTTCCTCTTCCAATAGGCCTTGTGCCGCAATTGGGAGAACACCTATCTTCTCATCTTACTCTATTTTTACTTTCTTTGTTAGTATAGTTACTTTCTTTACTTGCACTTTGCCTATTTTCATTTCCTTGCTAGTAGAGTATGTTGGTTCTATAATGGAGAGGGTGAGATTTGCATGATACAAAAAATAATGCGGAAAATATAATACCAATCACACAAAAGGAAACAATCATAAGTACACAATGATTTTTAGGTGGAAACTCAAACCTCGGTAACAACCAACACCTAAACTTCTCGGTTTAGGATTTCTCGATTGACTGAGTCGATCAAATCCATTATCAAGTCACTTAAATGAGGGTGACTTAACCTCTTACAATAACGCTACTTAGACGAGGGTAGCGTACCTCAAACCCCTCTCTTCACGAGTAATATTTTGTCCCACGAAGGAGATGGGAATTCGCAAAACAAATACCCAACCAAGAACAAATAAAGCAACATAACCTATAGAGCCACAAAGTATATATCTTAAACTTAGCTTCTACAGGAGAAAGAGACTTCCTGTAGATGGAAGTACGTAAGCGTAATCTTGGCAGAGTAATGATGCTGTCAGATTTGTTGAATGGGGCTTAGAGAGCAAGATCACTTCTCTTCTTGATGTTTTGTTCTCTATGACACAAAAGAGGGTGGAAGTAGTGTTACTTGGTGTGTGTTGCAAAGGAAGGGTGTTCCTCTATTTATAGAGGTCCTAAGAAGGGTTTAGAAGCCTCTTCTAACTGTTGGAGGGCTTCTCTAGCCGTTGGGAATTATCTTAGGGCAAATCAGGCCGGAATCAGGGCTATTTATGATTCTGATAAGGTTATTAGACGTCTGGTTCTATTATCAGACATCTGGGTCAACGTCTGATTTTATGGTCGGACATCTGATCTAGAAGAGTGGATTAACTGGATGGTGTTGGATTAGATCGGTCATCTAAAGATGACTTTTAAGACATCTGGACTCAAGGTTAGACAT
The DNA here is from genome assembly GCA_037157565.1 of Thalassia testudinum. NCBI lineage: Eukaryota > Viridiplantae > Streptophyta > Magnoliopsida > Alismatales > Hydrocharitaceae > Thalassia > Thalassia testudinum. Next base: position 61,473,229 of record JAZHRO010000022.1, on the reverse strand, counting down.
CTAATTCTAGATGAGTTTCCTTCCTGATTTTGTCCAGACCTAAATAGGGTTCTAGGATAAGTTGGTTAGACAGTAGGTTGGTCGTTTGGCACAAAGTCTAGACATTTGAAAATGCAATCTTCTTCTCGAATGGATTTCTAGGATAAGTTGGTTAGACAGTAGGTTGGTCGTTTGGCACAAAGTCTAGACATTTGAAAATGCAATCTTCTTCTCGAATGGATTTTCCAAGGCTAAACGGTTATAATCATCTGACAAAAGGTGATTTGGTCCTAACGTCTACTTATCAGACGTCTAGGGATCACTACAGACGTCTGAAAGTGAAAGTAGGTTGCATAAAGAGATAATCCTCTAAGATAAGCCTGATAAAGCCAACGATCCTCTAGTTGGACATCTGGCAAGTTGGGTTGGTCGTCTGAAATTAACAGACAGAAAGCATTGAGTTTAGCCTAAGTGTTTAGACGTTTGATCAAACAGTCAGACACCTTAAAGTCTAAGATCAGACTTCTGATTTTCATATTGGACGTCTGATCAGGCTATCTGATGCCTATTTTGACTTTCTAAGTTTTCTACGAAAAGCCTAAGTATCCTAGGGTTAAGTAGGTGTTACTAGGACTATAGTTTTGTTACTTTGAGGCTCTTTAACATGTATTTAGACACAATCAAGAGCAAAGAACAAAGACACAAAGACTAAGTACATAAAACATGACAAAAAGAAATCTATCCTATTCTTTTTGTTTTCTAGCTTTCATTCCAAGCGAAGCTCCTCCTCCATCAAGCTCCTCAAATCCACCATGGACGTGAGCTTGAGCTCCTCTGCCATATTTGAATCCATTTGCATTCTCTTGAAACTTATAAACCCAATGCAAATGTTAAATAACACGTATTTTGTTATCATCAAAATTAACGACTGTGGTGCTCTTGCACCAACATAGTAGATTTCATTTTCGAGCTTCTTAATACTTGCTTTTTCTTGTGCTTTATTTACTTTTCAAGTTGCACACACTCTCACTCACTTGCACCATCCACACCCTCACCATCATCACCATCACCACCACTTCACACGCTAAGCACACACTCACTACCACCCTCCATGCCACCACTTTACAACCTCACTAGCACTTAGCTCACTCCATCACTCACACACACACACCCATCATCACCACCCCTAAGACCAACTCCTACTCCTATTACCACCACATTAGCTCCATGGCCGTCCCATTTCCTTTCCATAGAGCCCACAACATAGACTACATAGAGAACACCACCATAGATCGAACGTTCATCACCTCCAAGTATAGGATCTTCATTTCCATCCCCCTAACCTCCACCATGGTTATCACCACCAACATTAGAACCAATGAGCACCTAATCACCCACATTACCGAGCCACTACGCATCAACCATCTTTGGGAGCTTGAACGCTTCATCCTCCATTAGCCATCTTCATTTTCCAAGTGTTGGAGTAAAGAGTGCTTGTAATTATCTATCTTTTATGTGCTTTGTATAAGTGGATCTTTCCACTCTAGTGTAATGGAGTTGATCTTCTTCATATGTTTGCTTCATGTTGTAGTACTTAGAGTTGACCTTCTTCATATGTGTGCTTCATGTTGTAATACTTTATAGTATGTTGTAGTCTGTATAGTGAAATATAATGTGTTAAGTTGTTGTTTGCTTGTGTGTTTTGTCATTGCTTTATCAAAAAATTAAAAAAAAGAGTGTAGTTAAAGTTCTCTTGTCTTTGTTTGGTTGGTGGTTATAAATATGTCATTCTTGTTTTTACTCCCGTAAAACAAAAAGGCCAAAAATATATATATCAAAAAGATAAAAAAGCCTTATTGCATAGTTATAGTCACTCCCCTCAGCCCTACTAATAACCCGCATAGTCATTTCCCTCATCTCACGTGAAACGTCATTCGCACATATTATTTAGTCACCATAATCACCTTCCCCGATAAAGTCACACAAGCATAGTTAGTTATCTTTCTATTTTGTTATCAAGTTAAAAAAAAATCCAAACAAAAAAAGGTTTGATAACTAGCCTTAGATTTCATTGTCACAAGAAAATAACAAAAAAATGGAAAAGATAAAAAACACAAAAATAAATAAAGGAACTCATTTAAGGCAATATAAGGTCCAAAGTCATTCTAAACCTCCTCGTGGGATCGACCGGAACTCCATCAAGTTAATCTATTTCGAGTTTCATTAAAAAAAGTTTTAGTGTATTAGTGCTAAGGGCAAAACAAGTTACAACGACGTGTTTTCGTAAACGCGTAAATCCACGCTTTTAACTTTGCTTCCTAGTGACTCTTACACCATCGAAAGGTGAAGAAGAAGAGGAAGAAGACTTGTATGCAGGGGTATTTTTGCAAATAAAGAAGGACTAGATCGAAATAGAAAGGACTCAATTGAAATAAAATCTAAGAGTAGAGATGTAAACATTGAGTTTTAAGGTTTATTTTAATTTATTTCTTTTTCAAGTTTTTATATATAATCATAAATAATGTAAATAACATATTTATACCTTGAAAATATGTTTTTACCCATTTTAGCTATATTTATTAAATGTTAAGATTAATTAGGCTAATTACATAGTTAGGTCTTTAAATTAATCAAGTTATATTAAATACCTAATACATAGCTAAATGATTGTGAATTGAGTCCAAATTATTAATTAAACTTATATTAATATTAATTAAATTTTAATTATGTGTTTTTAACTTATTTTGCAGGTTCTTAGTATTTTACCCCTCTATTATAATTAACCACAAATTTAGTGTATTCTTAAGTAATTAGCTAGGAAAAATAGCTAATTAGTGTTAATTAGGAGCCATGAGGAGTCTTTCATCATAGTGGGCCCGCTAATGCATAGTTTTTGCCTAAGTGTGAAGAGAAAAAGGGCTTTAAATTCGATTAAGTGTTGAAGGCTGAAGAGAATGAAAGGCATATGTGTTTAGTGTTTAAATCATTTTATGCCTTAGTTGTAAACTCATTTTGATGTAATTCCTTTTGCTTTTAAATGTGATGTCATTTCTTTTTGTATATGGAATAATTGCCATGTTATTAATATTCAATTTTTATGGGATTATTTACGTGGATAACATATTAAGTAATTAATAGATAATTAAGCTATTGATTATGTGGTTAGTGATGATAACATCATCATGAGCTATAACTAGCTTTAATTAACCAAGATTAATTGACAAACGCTCCTACATAATCGCCGGAGAGTCGTAATTCACTGCATATCCATTCTGAGAGTGAAACACTGAATCAGGGTTAATTCTGTAATTTTAATAGCATATCATGAATGCAGAATAATCACGGGATTTCCTAGGAGGTAATCTAAGGCTAATAAGCATTAATGACTAATAAGAGGGTCCGTGCAGACATAAATGGGTTTTTACACACTTCGAGAACTAACATAGCTCCCGAAACCCTAATTTTAGACTCATTTAAATAGCAGAGGTTCTGGTCAGGATAAATTTCATCTAAACCTTATAAAATTCATAGAAAAATATCCTATGTGGTTTGGTACCCTTGAGTTGATCATTAAAACCCAATATGACCTAAAGCAATCTCAGACAAAAAGTTGCTTTAATTTAGGTTTTTGCACAAATTACCCAGTCAAACTTGGTCAAAACCAAAATCCAACTTCACCATCAGATTCCTTGGGTCCAAATTAGGTTTGTACCAGAATTTGGGCCTAATCAGAGATCATCTTGACCTAGTTTGCATTTTGGTCCAATCTGACTCTTTCTCTCTCATACGTGCCCCTAGCTTTTGAATTATTTGCAGATTAGTCCCTAACTTTTGTCATCTTATTTGCAAGTGGGTCCCTACCTCCATTGGTGTGAATACACCAAGCTATGTCAAGATTTGAGCGAGGATTTTATACTCGATTCTCAATCAAACTCTTCAAAAATTGAAATGGAGATTCCTTGAGGAATTCTCTTTTGAATGGACCAGGCCTTGAACCCTAAGTCTTTCCCAATCTCCTATGCGAACGCATGAAATATTTGGGTATCCCATGTGTGTGAAGCCCCCGAAGCTTGAAAGCTTCTTTCCTTGCTTGGGAATGTCCCCTAAGGCTTATAAAAGCACCCACGATGCATTTCCACTTCTTAGCTAGGAACAAGGCCAAAAACCCTCTTTTTTCCCTCACCTCCATCCTCCTCCGACCTAAGCTCCGGCAGCCTCCCTCTCCCTTGTCCTACAGATGACCAACAGCCAAATTGGCACGTCCCTCTTCTTCCTTACGCTCGTCCTTGTCTGACTAGCCACTAAGAGAGCATCCTCCCCCTTTCCTCATCACCATCTCCCTCAATGGAGTTCTCTTCCACGGCGCCATCCAATCACAGCTAGCACCCTCCTACCCTTTCGACCGATTAAACTTAGGCTCCGTTACTTCCTTTTCCCTTCTACTCTCTTTCCCCCTCATTAAAACCTTGTTTTGACTGCCGTTCACGCCTCTCCCTCTCCGTCTTCCCCCGCTCCGATGAAGCTTCGGCAACGCCTCCCCGACACCTCACACTCACCAAACTGCACGAAATCACCTCTAGAAGCTCCGCCACATCTCACCCATCCAAACCCCTCACTCAACTTCACCAAAAATCCACTGAAACACCCCACCGAACTGACCCACTTCCGCTCACCTTCCCTGAGTTCGGCCAACCTCCATAGACCTCCTTACCACACGAAACCACCACATCACATCCACCACATCCATGTGATCCTTCTGAAGTGTTTTAATGTGATCATGAGGCCGTATCTAGTGTTTCAGGTATCCGCCGCCCTCCATCGTCTCCTTTGTCATCTCCAACAACGTTTGTTGTCCTCTGGCCGCAATCGCCCTCAACTTCACTTCCAGGTTGCGAGCAACAACTCCAGACACTTGCCCCACGTCTCCAATTGAAGACCCAAAGCCTCAGTTGCTCCAATTGAAGAAGTCTCAACTGCGGCTTTGCACGAAGAAGGAATGTGGCACTTTAGTGCCACATCATGAACAAACGCCTGCGCACAGATGCATAAGTTGCTTTTGTGAATCGAGCTTATCGCCCAAGCACCGAGGGGTTGGGTCCCTCATACCCTCACATCCTCTTACCCGACCTATGAGCACTCCTTGGTCACCGCTTACGCTCCGTGACCCTGGTCCATGCTCTTGACCCCGAACACCCGTATTTGGATTCGACTACGCTAGGTCTGTGAGAGAGAAGAGGAGGAATTGTGAGAGAGCAGGGGAGGGTTTTGCTCTTTGCATGTTTAGCCCTTGTGCGACACTTAGTCACTGAGGAAAGGCTGCGCTCTGTGTGTGAGAAAGAGAAGAAGGTCTGAAGAAGAAAAGAGAAGACTTGAGAAGAAGGAAGAAAGAAGAAGACTCACTGAAGAGCCTTGTGCCTAAGACACTTAAGTCGGCTGGTCATCAAACCCGACGTCTGATCTAGTTGTGAATGTGACATTATTTGAATGTTACTGTTGAATGATTTAAGTACTATAGTTAATATTGAATCCTGATTCAGTATTGTTAAATAATTTGAATAGAAGATGAATGCTTAATTAGAGAACCTAATTGGTGATCTAAATCACCACTTTTTAGATTCTCTCTATTATTTTTATCTCATCATTATTTGAATTACAATCTGACAAATTGTATTCATTGCATATCTTAATTAATGCTCAATTAATTGTGTTCATTGATTTTGAATAAAGATTATTGTATGAATTTCATATTTGCTCCATGTGTTCGACCTCGAACTCTTCTTGTGATTCTTAGTTATAAATTCAATTGTTTTCGAACGATTAAGGCTTTATTATAACGAAACGACTTAAAACCCCTCGACAGCTAGCCCTAAATAGTTAGTTTAATTAAAGTAAATATTAGTGTAAAACTCTATAGTATAGTAATGCAAGCTATTTAGTTAAGTAGTAGTTAGATAGTAAGTAAATAAATTATGTAGAGTAGTAATTAACTTAAGTAATTAAGAATAAAAGTTAAATTCAAATAAATGGTGAATAATTAAGCTAATTAAGCCTCCTAGTGAACGACCTGGATTCAACCAGTTAAAAGTAAAATTTCTAAATGTTAGGTTATCTTACACCTTATACTATAATTAATAACAACAAAATAATTAAGTAAGATAACTTAAGAAACATTTTTAGTACGATTAATTAAGACTAATATCTTTAATTATTGCGTTGAGAATTTGCATATCAGTGGCCACCCCAACATGTTGACGATAACGTTGATGGTGTTGGTGCTAGAGCACCACGATCATTTGTCTTGATGATAACAAAACACGTGTCATTTAACATTTGCACTTTGAGTCCTATATTTCAGGTCAATCGCAAATGGATATGTGATTAGACGGAGTTCAAGCTCGCATCTAGAACGGATTGGAGGAGCTTGATGGAGAACAGAAGAGATTCGCGAGGAGTGATAGATTGAAGATGGATTGTCAAGAAGAATAGGATAGATTTTTGTTTAAACCTTTCATGTATCTTTTATCTTTATTTGCTTTCTCTTTTTATTTCCTTAGAACATCATGTTAAAGAGCCTCAAAGTACCCTAACAGTAGTCCTAGGAACACCCGCACAACCCTATGATACTTAGGTTTTCTGTAGAATACTTAGAAAACCAATATAGGGTTCAAACAGAGTTTCCAGACGTCTAATTACCAAATCAGACGTCTGATAAAGGGTTTTAAGACGTCTGACTGTTGTTTCAGACGTCTGATTCTGTCTGATGAAATCAGACGTCCAGACCTTAGACCAGACGTCTTAGGAGACGTCTGATGACCTTGCCAGACGTCCAATTAGTGGACCGTTGGCTCTCTTGACATACACTCAAGGATATGACCGTTAGAACCTTATCAGACGCCCTTAATCCCTTCCAGATGTCAGATAATTGACCGTTTTGCCTCGACTGACCCGAAAATCTCTTCTCAGAGATTTTCTAGCCGTTGCAAATCCATTCCCACGAAAAAGTAGGTTTCTAGACGTCCAGACATAGTGCCAGACGTCCTGTATGTCGTCTGATGCATTTGCACAAGAACCCTGTTTAGATCTGATTCAAGTCAGGAAGGAACCCGCATGAAATCAGACGTCTGACCTTGAAATCAGACGTCTTAAAGTGGTCTTCCAGACGTCTGATGCCAGAATTAGATGTCTGATTATCTTGTCAAGTGTAATCATTGTCCTGATTTCGACCTGATTCTTTTGGGCTTTGCACCCAATGGCTATGGAAGCTTTTCCAAGCCTTCCTAAGGCCTCTATAAATAGAGGGGAGCCTTTGCAACACAAACACAACTAATTACACAAGACACACTTGGCTACACACTTTCACACTCTCTTGTGTCCTAGCTAGCTCTTGCTCTCCAAGCTCAAGCTCCATTCTCTAGAGAGCATCAAGCTTTGCGCACCCGCTCTCCCGCCGTTGTTCACGAGAGCGATGTTGCGCCGTCGCGTGGCACACGCACCGCGTCATCAACTCGACGCACTCCTTGCAAAGGGGAGTTTCCTAATCCTATAGAAGCTTAGGTTAAAAATTACTTTGTTGGCTCTATAGGTTTATTTATTCTACTTTATCTTTGCTATTTTGGTTGGGTATTCGCTTTGCGAATTCCCATCTTCTTCGTGGGACAAAATCCTTCTCGTGGAGAGAAGGGGTTGAGGAACGCTACCCTCGCACTTGTAGCGTGGTTGTATTGAGGTTGAATCACTCTCGTTTAAAGTGATTCGGTTTAGTGGATTTTGATCAACTTGGTTGATCGGAAAATCCTAACTCGAGAGGGTTAGGTGGTGATTTTCACCCGGTTTGGGTTTCCACCTAAAAATACTTGTGTACTTGTGTGATTGCTTATTTGTGAGATTGTTTATATTTATTTCCGCATTTTATTACGTCACCTCCTCCTAGTAGGGACACGAATCTACAGATGGTGCCTTGGATGTTATTCCTCTTGTATGTGGACATGGACAATGGTTGTGGTTGAGGAAAAGCATGTGTGTGGGGATAGTGTTTGGTATAAGAATGAGGACTTGGATGAGGATAGGTGCATAGACATGGACAAGGTGGTAGGTTTGGTGCTACACTTGCTATAATATAGAAGTCTTTTGGTAGACTAACCTTATTTAGACCAATCAAAGGATGATCCTCTGGTTGTAGATATAGAGGAAGATCCTTACACCAATTGAAGGGTGATCATCAAGTGGATCAATCAAAGAGCGATCGCTAGGTGGATCGGCAAATGGGGCTTGAGGATATACAGATAAATATGCTAGTTGTGTCACCATTGGCCTCATCAACATATATAGTTGTACAACTAATCACATCATCGTTGATTTCAACTTATTATATTACTCATAAGTCATCTTTAGAGAGCTCCTTTCTCACTCAATCTATTATTATGATATTAAATAGTGTGCTGATGACTCTACTGACACCATAGAAGAGATGCACAGATGGAGATGCATCAGATAACTTAGGGGGAGAGAGTTACATAGCTTTGCTCTTGAGCTTCACCCACTCTACTTCAATTATCCTTATTTACCAGTGTTGAAGGTTACTAGATCGACATACAATCATAATTTGAATTTGTAGTGCCTGGTTAGCCATCAAGGACACATATGAGGAAGAGAGAAAAAAAAAGAACTTAGATGTGTGTTTGATGCGTATCGATATGAAAGGAGTGCATAAATGTCTATGTATTGGAATGAAACTCTTATGCATAGATAGATATGATGTTTCCAGAACACATTTTTTTGTATTAAAATGAAACACATATATATTAGATGGTGTTGGAATCAAATTCATATATATATATGTATGTATTTATGCATTTATAAGAAAGAATAACGCATGAAAAAGACTCATCGATATATTTTTTTGCTCATTTGATGTATTCTTTATTTCGAAATATGCATACAAGGTCAACTTTGGCTGAGGAAATAAAATAAAAAGGTAACTTTGACAGTTAGATATGCTTTAACTAATAAGCTGGCAGTTACCATTGAAAATGTACGTAGCAAAGTCAATAATTTCTCTTTTCATTGAAATGCAACTTTGGACTAATGTCGGAAAGAAAAAAAAAAGGAAAAGAAGCAACTTTGGACTTGGTCCATTGTCCCTCCCCATGGTCGACCCCCATCCCACCTAGCCCAACCCCATCACGTGCATTCCGCCTGACAGGCTGGCCGTCGCTCTGCGATCTTCTCTGGTTGGTCCTCCCCACAGCTTTCCAGTCCGCTGCTCCCTCTCCTTCTCGACGGCACTTCCACAGCGTCCGCGTCCCACCCAAAACCCTCCTTATCCCTCTCTCTGTCTCCCACACACATACACTTACCCCTCAATGCTTTCAAGATGACGACACCTCCTTCCGTCCTCTCCATGTCAACCACCTCCTCCCGATCCCTCTTCCTCCCCTCCCCCCACCCATTCCGCCGACCACATCCCCGGAAAACCCCCTTTTCTTCCCTCACCCCCCACGCCTCTTCCTCCCACCACCACCAATCGGACTCCCCTGACGACAAGGACCGCACCACGACCTCACCCCTGAACGACGACCTCCTTAGGCTCACCCCCGCAACCCTCACCGTACTCTCCACCTCCCTCGCAGCAGCGGCACCCGCATTCGCCGCGAAATCCCCCGCCGCGAAGGACGACAAGCGCAAGCGCCCCTCCTCCTCGAAGCGGCCCCCTCCGCAAGCCCTCTCCCCCGAGGAGCTCCAGCAGTGGACCCGCGACCTCCCCGACGTCTCCGACCGCATCCCCTACACCGACCTCCTCCGCCTCCGCGAGGAAGGCCTCCTCAAGCACATCGTCAAGCCCCGCTCCCTCAACACCAAGCACCGCCCCTCCGATGCCGTCCTCGCCATTCTCCGCGACTCCCGCGTCCTCCGCGCCGTCCTCCCCCCGGCCGAGCGCGACCCCTGGTTCTGGGACTCCTGGGACTCCCTCCGCATGGACGACCTCTGCATGAACGCCTACACTCCCGCCTTGAAATCGCTCTTCCCCTCCCCTTACCTCGGCTTCATCAGCAAGTTGCCCTACTCCTTCATCTTCTCCCTCGACTTCTTCCTGAGCTCGTTGCTGGATCTGTTTCTCAAGTATCAGTGGTGGAAGCCGAAGCCCTTGTCGAAACGGGAGCTGGAGTTCGAGAGGTTGAAGGCCCGGATGGAGGCGGCCCGCGAGGCGGAGATGGAGAGGATCAGGACGGAGAGGGAGATTGTGGAGAGGGCGCTCGAGGCAGAAAGAAGGATGGAGGAGAGGAGGAGGAGGGAGGAGGCGAGGACGATGAGGATGGAGCGGTTCCAGGAGGACCTGGAGCAGGCGAAGTTCAAGAGCAAGGTTATGCGAGGCCTCTGGACTACTTTGGCGAAGGACACGGCTGTGTCAACCACGGTTGCATGGATGATATTCGGCCTGTTCTATTGGGTGGTGGTGTACAACTACAGGAGGAGCAAGAAGGATTACGAGGATAGGATGAAGATCCAGCAGGTGGAGAGGGAGGACAGGAAGAAGATGAGGGAATTGCTGATGGAGGAGCAGGAGGAGTGGAACAGAGGTGGGGGCGAGGAAGGGGATGACCAGCAGGATTATCTGAAGATGGCGCAGAACTTCATGCGGTCGGGAGCTCGGGTGAGGCGTGCGCGTGGGAAGCGGCTGCCGAAGTATATGGATATGCAGAATGACGTGAGGTTCTCGGATTGTGCGGGGCTTGGGAAGATTAGGTATGAGTTAGAGGAGGTTGTGAAATTTTTCACGCATGGAGAGGTATATCAGAGACGGGGAATCAAAACACCAGGTCAGTGTTCTTATGATCTGGCAATGCAGTTGAAACTATTGTGAATGTGTTGCAATTTCGAGATGAAATACTGATATATGTTGGTAGCAAACTTATCGAAATACGACTCATCTTGATAGGCTTTCTACGCTATCAAACCTTTTGTCATGGGTCTTAATTTGTTGCTTTCTTTCTATATGATGGGAAAATATGTTGTTTTGACTCACTAGTTCTTGTCCATAATTCTTAAGCTTTGGAGATGTGCCTAGAATGATGAATCGATCCAACTTTGAAACTTCACATTCATTATTATCATTTTTTTTTTTTGAAGAAGAAAAAAGGGGTTAAACAAGGAATGTTAACCCCCTATTGCATTAAAAGAGAGGTTAATTACACCAATAAGTACAAAGAGCATTAAAGTGATAGAGAACTCCCTCGATGGAAATTCTTTCCCTACAGAAAATCACTTTGTTGCGCTCTAACCAGATGCATCACAACAAAGTGAAAGCCTTCTCATGCTGGTAGTGTCCGTCCACTAGTGGTCCATGAATGCTAGCCCAGAAGCTTGACTCAGAGTCGTAATTGAGTGGCCCATCATTAGTAGCTCTCCAACAATCCTGGGTGAGGGGACATGTAAAGAAGAGATGATTAGTGTTTTACACCCCATCCCCCCAGAGGACATATGTAGCATCATCTTAGCCAACTTTGTTTGTGATCCTTGGTAATCGCCCTTAAGGGGAGGGATGGTGCATGCCTCGTTAATGAAGCCTTCCATGAAAATGATGGTGTCATCGTCGTACTTAAAAACTGGAACAATAGTACTCCCTTTATGAGCACCAAACCCCCTAAGATCTTCAACCTCACTAAGGCAAAAGCAAGCATGAACCAAAAAGTCAGTTGCAATAACATCGGTGCTAGGGGGCACCCCTGTCTCACCCCTCTCTTAGAGTGGATCCAACCAACTTTAGGCTTTCCATTCACAAGAACTACGCAGGAAGTTAGAGTAATACAAGTTTTCATCCAAGAAATCCAGACATTGGGAAATCCTTTGACTCTTAGTGATGACCATAGAAACTTCCAATCAAGGGAGTCATACGCTTTGGAGAAATTAGCCTTTCAATAGAAGGCCTCCGATCCATCTTTCTTCTAAGTGACTAGAATTTTTGAGGCAATGATGTAATTCTCCATAACAAATCTTCCATGTGTGAAGGCAGATTGCACTAGTTTGACCACAGAGGATAATTTGCGGGTTAAGCTCTTGGCTATCACCATGTAGTTAGAGTTGGAGAGTGGGATAGGTCTACAGTCTTCAAGAGAATCTGTAGCTTCCCCCTTAGGTGGGAGAAAGAGGAAGAAGTGGTCTATCTTGGAGAATCTATCTTCAGAAGTCAACGAGTTGAAGATTGCCATAACATCTCCCTTCATTAGAGGCCAAAACTCTTTAAGAAATAACACTAGGACTTTATTTGCACTAGGGATCCCTCCTGCTTAAGGGAGCAAATAGCTTCATAGACCTCCTCCGTAAAGGGTCCAGTTAAGGCAGATAAATCTGCATCCAACAACTGATGTGATCTGTAGCCATCGAGATGCCATATTTTGTCTAGACTATGATAGAATAGTTGCCGATAAAACTCAACGAAGGATCCACTCACCTCTTGTCCCTCCAGGTGGCCTCCCTGGCCATCAGAAATGGAGTAAATCCAATTTCTCATCCTCCTCCCATTGGCATAAGAATGGAAATACTTGGTGTTGGAGTCCCCCTCCTTTAGCCATAATTGCCTGGATGGCTATCTTCGTAAAATCTCTTCCTTTTTGTCCTCAAGTTGCACTCTTTGGCAATGATCGACCCTTTCCTTAGATTTTGCATGCATGAGCTTTTGAGAGTCTTCAAGGCGATCAAGTATAGAGATATCAACAAGCGCATCCTCTTTGGTCTTGGATTGAGCTTCCTTCAACTTCTCTCGCAAAGAAGTGCTTTTCTTTTGGTAGATCTATGCAAGAGTACTTGAGGCGTCACATCCTGTTCACCACTGCTCTACCTTCCCTTTGAATCCTTCCTCTAGAAGCTAAGCCCTTTCAAACTTGGAGTATTAGCCTTATTGTCTTCCTTTGAGGTCCATTTGAGGGGTGTATGGTCTGATATGGTCTAAGAAAGGATGAGGGAGAGCCCTGGTAAGGCACAAGGGAACCGTTCACTGAGGCCAACAAAACCAAAGATCTTGTTTAGGCGGGATCTAGAGCTGCCCTCCTTAGATCCTCGCCAAGTGAACCTATAATTGGGCACCAACTCCATTGCTCTAGAAACAAAAACCTAGTCAATAAAATTATCAAATGATTTATCTCTCCCTCGTAGGTTGTCGGTTTGTCCTTGGACTATAAGGTGGCGTTAAAGTCGTTGTTGCAAAACCAAGTGTCTCCCATAGCCTGATCGATAAGCTCTACCTAAAAAGTTGATTTACCATCATCCCATCCACACAAGCTCCATAGACATTTATAGCCTTGAAGGAGAATTTGTCCTCCATCCTTTCCAGATCCACGACAATAGAGTGAGCTCCCTTTGTAACATTGGTCATGGAAAAAATCTCCCTATTCCATCCAACCAATAGATCCCCAGGTCTTTCACTTGCATTAAGAGTAAAGTTTTAAATGTTGATGTCGATGTTGTATCGATAAGTCAAAAAGGGGACATATCAGGGATATATCGCTGATTTTCGGGAATTTCGGGAAAATAACTCAATGGCCCAAAATAACTCAAAATGTTACAAATTTGATGAAATTAATATTTTAATAATCGCTACATGCATGAAGAAATGCTTAGAAGATCAAAATTTAATATAAATGCGCTATTGGTATATTAACAATCATTGTAAGAAAAGAAAAAGCACATAACATGATAATAACTTAAGATGTTTATAATAATGCTCACTAGAAATGAAATATAATAATAGTACTAGTACCATTAACTCATGATTCATGAAGCGTTAGGAATATAAAAATGACCCTTTTACCCCCTTGAACTAAATATAACATGCGATATTTAGATATGAACATGTGATATTTTAGTTTTGAACTAAATATCACTAGTGATATGTGATATGGGTCATTATGGCGATATGTGATATATTGATCATATATCACTACCATATCACGAAATTTAAATCCTTGACTCTCCTATGCTTTTTTTGCATAATAATTAAAGTTTTCCCACTTGGATTTCAAGGTGTCGTAGTTTATGGCCATATATATGGTGCCCTGTTGGCTGTTGCATGCCATAGTACTTGAAAACGAAAATTTAAATAGAAGATCAATTTATAATTTAACAATAGGAGGGATAGCGAGCCTTAATCTATCCAATACTTGAAGAAATCTTATTAATAAAATTTGGAACAAACAACAAATTTGGTTTTGAGATGAGATTTAGAATAATAAAATCATGATGAAATTGATTATTTTGTTATTAGTCTAATACAATAGGTAGAGAATGTTAATCTACTTGACAAATGAAGAGATCAAACTTAGAATGAACTGTAACACATGCTTTAAGCTTGAGATTAAGATGCAAAAAGCTAAAAACAAATCACAAAAGAAGAGCTTATATGAAGATCAACAAATTTAGAAACTTAAATCACAGTAAAATGATTATTTCAATGAATGATTTAAGTTGAAATGGGATATCTGAGCTTTGATCGTGAGTAAAGAGGGCAACAAGATCAAAGAACACCAACAATGCTAATGCAAATGGCTAAATTTGAGAATAGTGACATTTTCACATGATATATCCCCATATTAGTGTTATATCCACCAATATATGGAATATTTATACTACAACCTTGTCAATATCTGCGATATCATAGATACATCAGCAATATTTTGGAAAAAAATAACACTACCAGCATATCGATATCTCTTGACTTGGTGATATGCGATATATTGGTGATATGTTGCGATATTTAAATCATTGATTAAGAACCTCAAATTCATCTAATCTACTACCCTCGATCCTGTAAAAAACCTGCTGGTTGCACTACTCTAGCTTGGTTTCTTACAGGAGAATAATGTTAACCTTCCACTTTGCAATATAGCGCCTAAGGATCCGCCTCCTGTCAGCATCCCTCAGGTCTTTAACATTCCATGTAACAATCTTCATTTTGTACTAATGCAAGGCCCCTTTGTCGTGTTGGTCCTACGCAGTCTATCAGTTTCACGAGCCACGCTTCTCTTTGAGGTGTGTAGCCTTTCCACAGCAGCAACCCTCTTCTTCCTTGTAGGTCCATTATCCTGAGGTGGGTTAGTTGGTGGGGTGATAGAGGCACCATGTGCTTGTCTATGCACACCTCCCTCCCCATCCCTCGGAGTGGAAGTCATTGCTCTTATCTAGTAGATTTGCGTGGCCACATTGTTGTAGTGAGGAGACGACCTAGGAACATCCCTAGTCACCACATTACTCTGCATTATACCGCCTTTAGATGACAGACCCTCGTTGCAAAGCATTGAGTAGAGCTAGCATCAAGGTTAGCACAACCCATTGAAAGAGTATGAAGATCAAAGGAAGGTTCGGTAGGGGATAGTGGATCATACCCATAAGAGTTGGATCTGAGATTGGACGTGTAGGTCGGATCCAGCTTAGAGTAAAGTGGTGGGGATGACCTTATTGATTTGTACCTATGATAAGGTAGAGCTTGGTTGCAGTCCTCCGAATGTAGTTTACGATTGACCACCTGCAATATTCTTGGCTCGGGCTTTGACATGGTAGGTGTAGGAACATAAGAAGGATTAGATAGAGATGCTGAATCAAGCGACAAGCAAAGGCTCCGATTTAAGGAGAAGGAAGATAAAGGAATGTGAGGATCATGCTTGACTAAGTTGGATTGAAGTTGATTTTGGAGTCGGATTTGCTAGTAAAACAACGGTTATGATTATACCACCCACAACTGATCCCTGTTGTCGTCAATGGTTGTGATCGCAAATAGATTGTAGATATCTTCGGCAGAAGCTCCTCTAGGGATGACACACCCTGATGGGCGATAATGTCGCCACCTGTAAGACTACAAGCACTTGGAGGAGAGTGGTAAGGGTCCAAATCATACCTCTTAATGCCGACATGCTCTCGGTGCCCCCTTTAGACTTCTCAGTTTGGTGCTCCCCATCAAACTCCTTGGTTTGGTTCACCCCCTCTGACTCCTCGATCATACGAAGATTGATTAGCGGCACCAGAGACCCCTCAACATCAAAGTTTGAGAGGGTTTCGAAATCCTTGACCGCGTAGTAGAAGGAAGATTTGGAACTTGTATATGACCCATATTCGGTTTCGAAGGGGTTTGGTAACAGCGTAGGTAGGAGAGGAGTTAATTTAATTCCTTACGTGTGGAAAAAGTTGGGATCGTTGAACGAGGCCCAATTATGATGGATCCCACGCGAAACTTTGGGAAATAATTCCCTACATTCTCAGCGAAGACTGCGGCACCTTAGCACGACCATTAGACTTCTTGGTTCGATTTTTGTTGGAATGATGGCAGTGAGGGGATTGCGCGTAGCTACTTTTCCCTCCAAGTGGTCACATGAAGACGTTACAACAACTGAAACATGTATTAGCTTTGCATTTGTGAAGGCAACAAAACCTCTGCATGAGAGGTGCCTGACCATGCCCACCAACCATTGGAAAGAGTCGTCATTAACCACCAAGAGGAGGTGGCCGGCTGCATGATTTATCCTCAAGTTGCTAGCATCCATGATTGATGACTGGATAACTTGCAAGGTGCTCAGATTAGTTGCTTCACATCCAACGAGTGTAGATTTAATGGCATGGTGCTTTATGGATATCCAAAGATTGGGGGCAACCTCACTTTAGTTAGAGGTTGCTTACATGTCGCCACTTGATGACCCTTTTCGCGACATTGGCAACAAACGACTTCATTGTAGTAGTCCTATGTGTGGAGGCCCTCTTGAAGGCATCGGAAGTATGACACTTGCATCACCTCCTTGTGCCGATGTTGTTGCCAGCGACAGTGGTTGGTGACCACTGTCCAAGCACCATTTTTCGTAATGGTGATACCTTCTTTAGATGTTGGGGCGACAACCTCATGCACCTTGGCTTGCCAATGCCTTCCTTGACGTCGATCACCACAAACCACTACTGGTGCATTTAGTCTCTAATCTCCCCTGATGAACAATGGACCTCCTCTCCCCTCCATGGCGGTGGCTCCACCCTCTTCTTGCACATTCCCTTGCTTTCCTCCCATGCTCTCTCACCATGCTCCTTCAGTTGTTCACATTCCTTCTTATTAATATTGTTGAAGAGAAAAGAGGGGAGTAAGAAAGGTTGCTAACCACCCCTCCTCTATTTTGAGAGAAGTAAATCCTTGGCATAGAACTAACATGGATTTTGCTATCTTGAACTACGTTAACAATCTTGGGTCTTGATTTTCATGGTTTCTTTGCTCCTTTTAATGGTCGGGGAGCATCGATTCCTAGTTTAGATGGACTCGTTATTCGCTGTGGTTCCTCAACGTTGGAGGCATTGCCCCCAACATTTGCTGTTCCGTTTTGGCCCTATCATCCACTTTGTAAGGAAGTCAAAAGTGACATCATCTCTTGGACCTTTCCTTCATCTCTCGAATCGTGCCACCTTTGATGGGGACCTTCTCTTCATTGTTGATTCATGGCATTGATTTCTCTAACGAGCCTCGCTTGAGGCCATCAGTCATCGTTGATTCTTCTTATTGCTGCCTAACTGCGTAAGCACTCTTGGGTTACTTTGGTGCCACCCAACCCTTGATTACACCACTCGTCACCATTGCCCAGGACCATCATTGTTGCTCAAGCAGTGCTCCATTGTAATTGCCATTGCTTGTCGCCACTACCATGGATCATCATCGCCTTAGCATCTTTTTGACCAAACCTAGCCATAGGGATCACCTTCAGACCAATGTTAGGAGTGCTTCTTAGCTTTGAGCAAGCACCATTTCTCTTATTATTGGTTTAGTTCAACCTGATTTATCCCCTCTGCCATTGGTTGAGCCCTTTGTGACATCATTAGATCATTGCCCTGTAGCCAAAATTGTTGCATGGCCGTATCTTACACCATCGCCTTTAGTTGACATGCTTGCTTATCTCTCATACCTTTGCTGGATAGTCATTACTAGAATTTCCGCCACACGCATGACCTTCCCAACAAAATTCTCCCTTTTCCCATTTCAGTACTCCATCGAAAAGCAAAAAGAAACCATTTTCAAAAAAGAGTAGCTGTTGCGAATTGCCACCATCGGTCCAACCTCCCCAAACCAAACATGGAGACAAAATAGTTGAGAAACGAAAAACCTCTAAATCACCACCACGAAGACCTGAACTTTGCAACAAACCCAATAATACCTTGTTTCTTGCCTCAGACCTCATGGCGTCCCAGATGGGGTCAATGGGGGACTCAGGGCTTGGAACGATGCCCTCGGGCCTCAGTTGCACCTTGAGGTTCCTATAGTGTACATGGGGAGGAGGTTTAAGCACGACCGCATCAGTGTGGAGGTAAAGTCCCATTTGGTTCCCCTTGTGGGGTTGTATATGCCCATTTGTTTGTGCTGAAGAGTGGGAGGAGCAGGGGGTGAGAGAGAGTCGGGGAGAGAGATGGGGTGCGGGGGAGGCGGTGATGGGGTGGGGGAAAGGGGGGAAGGGGGGTGACACGTTTACAGTTGAAACCTTGTTTTAGTATATAGTATAGATTTTCTACAATTGGTTTCATCATTTTCTTTCTTCTTTGAAATGGAAAAGGGAGGGCACTTTGGAAGTACTCCCCTAGATATATTTATAAAAAGTTGGGAGCATCTGATTACAAGTTCATCATGAGGAAGCATCCCAGAACACCAGGTAGGAGGACATGGAGGAAATAACATTTTCAACATAAGGGTTGTTCCCCCTAAAGAACACCCCATTCCTACTAGCTAAATGCCCCAAGGAATCGCCAGCACTTTGGTCTGATCCTTTTTCGATATGAAAGTGTTGCCTCATGCCCGCACAGCTCCTCTACGGAAGGAGACCCAAGAAGCATTAAAGGAGGTTGGGTCAATCTAGTCGGGACCCAGAGCTTGCCACACTTGTGTAGCAAAAGGGCATCTGAAAAGGAGATGGTCACTGCTCTCATTAGACTGCATGCAGTGAGGGCAAGTGGTGTTGTCAGTAGGTGCCCAGTGCGCCCTGCTTACTTTCGTAAGGATCTTGTCTCGCCTCAGGAGCCAGCAAAGAATTTGATTTTTATGGGACAGTTCGCCGACCAAAGAAGCCTGTAGTCCCTCAGGAGGTCAATGTCCAACGGTCGTGAGGTGAGCGTCAACCTACGTTTGGCATTCCTTACCTAGAAAGCACCATCGTTCCACTAGAGTGCATCCTTGCCAGCGTCTAACTCTTAACCTTCCAATGCTTGTAGTAACTCTAGTAGTTCCTCATAACGTTGGTTTAAGAGGGTCCCCCCGAAAGGATGGGCACAAGCTCCCTCCCAACAACTCTTGACAGATGCATCTTTGCTGGCCACTTTGTACAACAATCTTGGGAACTTGCTACTCAAAGGGCAGCCTCCCTGCCAATCGTCCGTCCAAAATCTGATGCTGCCCCCATCTCCAAGCATAGGAGTGAACCACTCCTTGACCAATGGGGTCACCGAAGCTAGCCCTTTAATGAAGTGTGACGCCCTAGCTACAGGGCAGGTGAGAGCCTCCTAAGAGAGGAAGGTGCCATAGCACCCTTGCAAAACCTCCCTGAAGAGGCCCTCCTTGCCTCCCACCAATCTGACTATTCACTTGGTGAGGAGGCTTAGGTTGGCCCCCTCCACACTCCTAACGCCAAGGCCCCCTCAACAGGCCTGAAGACATCCTCCCAATCGACCAATCTCACTCCCCTACTCAAGCTGCCGTCTGCTGAAGTTTGTCTAAAGGAAATCATGCATAAGACAAGAGCTTTTTCTCTACCTGGCGAGGGGCCCAGAAGATAGAGAGAAAGTAGGAAGTCATGGAACAAAGGATCACCCTGAGGAGGGTTAATCTTCCACCTCTGGAAAGCAGCCTGGAGGCCCACCTTGCCAACCTCTGCTCTATATGCTTCAGTAGCGGGAGCTAATCCTATAGCCTTCCTTAGTTGCCTATTTGAAAGTGGTAGCTCAAGGTAGGGAAGCGGTAGACCCCCAACCTTCGTACCAAGGGCGGTTTGCAAGTCTGCTGCTTGAGAGGGGAGAGGTTGAAGGGGATGAAAGTAGATTTTGAGAAGTTGATATGAAGAGTCGACGCCTCTCTAAACATGTGTAACAACAGGCGAACCTTCCAGGCTTCCAAGGAAGCACCCTTCATTAGCAACAGGGTGTCATTCGCGTACTGGAGGACTGACACCTCACAATTGCCACTAGCCCTGATGCCTATGAACATCCCTTGTG
Source organism: Thalassia testudinum (assembly GCA_037157565.1). Taxonomy (NCBI): domain Eukaryota; kingdom Viridiplantae; phylum Streptophyta; class Magnoliopsida; order Alismatales; family Hydrocharitaceae; genus Thalassia; species Thalassia testudinum. Next base: position 61,453,045 of record JAZHRO010000022.1, on the reverse strand, counting down.
TGTAGGATCCCATTGTAGCCATGGCTAGTGTGTTAACAGCCAGGACAGAGCATAGGAGCCAAAGGGTAGCCCTGCTAAACCCCTTGTTCGGGTTGCACCCAGCCCCTGGTAGGATTTCCATTAACCAACATGGAAAATGAGGTCTTAGTGATGCAATGTTTCATCCAGTCAATCCACCTGCTTGGAAAACCTCTCTTAGCAAGAGAGGACCAGAGGAAGGACCATCTCATCGTATCAAATGCCTTGCTGAAATCTACCTTCCAAAGGAAGGCCTTTGTCTTCTGCCTCTTTTAGCATGCCAAGGCCTTTGAAGCCACCACAAAGCCATCCAAAATTCCCCTACCAGGTATGAAGGCTGTTTGTGTCTGTGAGATGAGGCTCGGAAGGAGACCCTGTAACTTGTTTGCCAACGCCTTGGCAATGATGGGGTATGTAGCATTGGAAAGGGTAATCGGCCTGAGTCTTCAATCGCTTTAGCACCTTCTTTTTTTGGGAGCAAGAGAAGGAAGGATCGGTTAAGCTTGTCAAATTCGACGTTTCCCGCTTCAAACTCACCCACAACTCTCATGACATCCTCCTTCATCAGAGGCCAGAACTCTTTGTAGAAGTAGACCAAGAAGCTGTCAGGCCCTTGGCATCCATCAGCATTGAACCCCCAAACTCCAATCCTAATTTTGTCCTCCGAGAAGCCCCCCACTAGGGCCTTCGCATGCACCTCTGAGATGCATCGAGCACCTTCCCCTGTCCAACGCAAGGTTATAGCACCACTTTTTCTGGAGAGGGTCCTGAAATGGTTGGTTGCCGCCGCCCAACGTCCTCCCTCCCATTGTGCTGCGTGCCACTCACCGACAAGCTATTGATCCAGTTGGTCCTTCACCTAGTTGAGGCCACTTGGTGGAAGAATTTGGTGTTGTAAGTGCCTTCCTTGAGCCATCTTTGGCGAGATCTGGTCTTCCACTCCACTTCAACCTTCCTATCCTCCTCCTGAACCACCCGTAGCTCAGCCTCCCTACGAGCTCTATCATCCTCCGTAAGTCGATCTTCGTCATCTAGTATGTCAAGCTTGTTAATTTCAGCCCACGCCTCTGCCTTCCTCTGCTCTCTTCTCTATGTCAGTTGCTCCCTAAGGTGAGTCTTCAGGCTAGCCAACTTCCCAGCCAGACAAGCGATTGCCGATCCTTATACCACCAGTGTCCATTTCTTCTATATCATGTCTCTGAACCCTGGCTCCATCAACCAAGATTTCTCGAACTTGAAATATGTGCCAACCTTTAGGCTCTCATTAGACTGCTAGAGGAGGGGGGTATGATCGGAAAATGACCTTTCCGTGGTTGAGGCCGCTGCCAATGAGAAGGCTTTGGTGAGTTTAACATTGGAGAGGAATCTGTCAATGCATGATCGTTGTTTGTTGCCGCTCCTCCAGGTGAAGGAACAAGAGGTGGGGGCAAGATCAATGAGGCCAAATGTTGCTACGAACTAAGCAAAATGCTTGCAGCCTGGATCTTACCGCTCACGACCATTCAACGTGTTCTCAACCTGTAGGGTGGTGTTGAAGTCCCCTCCACGAGCCAAGGGCACCCATGATAGGCTGCTTCGATCGAGGTGAGCTCCTCCCAAAGGCAGGATTGTGCATCTGCGTCACGGGGCCCATACACCGCTATTATTGTGAAGAAAATACCATCTCTCCTACGAAGGAAGCTCGCAGAGATGATGTGCTTACCGAAAAAGGAGTCCTCGAGCGCCAAAGTGTCCTCTCTCCATCCCAACAGCCGACCCCCAGCTCGACCCTACTTGTTGAACCTAGTGAATCTATCAAGCCAGGTGCCACCAATCTCCCTCCAAGTGCTAGCTTCACGTCAGGGAAGCTTCGACTTCTGGAGTAGGACAATGTCAATTTTCCACTGTCTCAGATATCTGCCCTTCTTGTAGGGTCATTGAGGCCCACACGTTCCAAGTAAGGACATTTAACATGGGGTAAGCTCAAGCACCTCATTGGCGATTGACCTAAAGCCAATTGCACATGAGACCTCTGTGGCTTCCTCCTCCTCGGCTAAGGGGTCGTCGGCTCCTCCACCTTTTGCCACGTTGTCCTTTTGCAAGCAAGCATCAATTACTACTCGGGTGAGGCCATCCCAACTTTCTTGGCACGATAGGGCCATTGCCCACCAAAGCGAATGGTCCTACCTGAGCGGTGATCGGGGTGAGGGTCTCAGGTGACCACCCCTCGAGTTGCTAATCTCCACCCCCCCCTCAACGAAAACGCAGATGCAGCCAGGAGCCGCCAACGAATTCACCAACAAGTCCCTGCCCAAAGGCGAGGGACCCATCATCTCCATAACTACCCAGCTTGGCCTCCTCCGTTGGGTGGAGTTAACTCTAGCAGTCAGCGACGCTGAAGGAGATCTCGTCCCCAAGGAGGGGGGCACGAAGAGGCGACCCCCATGGGTGGGGGTCTCAGAGTCACATAAGTAGTGGGGGGCAGGGGTTTATTGGGTCTTGTACACCCGACCTAACCCAAATAAAAGGGGGAGGCTTAGGGGTCAACATGTTCAAAATAAGTTGGGGGAGGGGGAAATAAGTTGGGGGAGGGGGAAAGGAAGATGTGCAACTCCTCATCTCCCCTGCGCCTCTCGCCACAGAGGGCAACGGTTCCCCATTAAGCGATGCGAGCTGCACCGTCTCTCCCTCCATGGCAACACGACACCTCGACTCCTCCGCATTTCTATCTCCCAAGGGACGCGATCTTTCGACCTCCGCGCCCGCTGAGCTTCGCGTTGCCTCTACAGCACCCAAGGGATGCGATCCCTCGACCTTCACGCTGCCTCGCCATCTGCCACATTAGTGGTCGATGAAGAGGGAGTGCCCTCCGGGTGACTTTGGAGCTTCCGGTCCACGTCATTGGGTTGTGCCACGTCAGTGTGCCTCTCCTGGCGTCGCATCGGGCACTAGACCCTAGTCGTGCAGGGTCGGGGGTCAGTGGCGGCACCACCCGCCGGCAAGGGCTCACACCAGCTAGCCACGACCTTAGCAAAGGTCCACGCTCGTGCGTCTCCATCAACACGAAGACATCGAACCACCCACGAGAGCGTCAGGGAACCTCCCACCGCATGTTCGACCGAGGTAACTACCCTCTCCTGCCCCACCTCCTCTCTCGCCTCTCTACCTCTCTCTCTCTCGCTCCTCTATCTTCGCCTCTAGATGGTTTCATCCTATTTTGTGATCATTTTTGTTGGGAAATAAAATTAATAGGATATTATTGAGTTATTTTTTCTATTTTTAGTAATTGTTTAGTTGTGTTTCCATATGTACTAAGGCCTTTTCTCTGTATAAAGAGGGTTGAGGCCTCTCTTTTCTAATTAATAAAGTCCATGTTCTCCCCAAAATCCCAACATGGTATCAGAGTCACCGATTTTGGTGGGTTACGATTTAGGAGAAAACCTAGAGGGGGGAGGCCCTCCAGCGACACCGTCGATTTCCTGCAAGCCACTGGAGTAGCCCTCTCCTCTCCCAAACCTATCCTTTCTTCTCTCTCCTTCTGCTACTGCTGCTGCTGCAACAACCACGACATTAGCGACAGCAGCAACAACGACATCAGTGATAGCAGTAGCAATTGCTGTTGCTACTGCTGTCTCTGTCATGCTGCAGCGGGCCTTGTTGGCTATGTAAGTTTGCTGCGGGTTCTCTCTCCCTCGTATAAGTTGTCTTATTTGGGTCCTTATATGTTTGAGTGGAAGAAACAATGAATACGGGAGCAACCTTAAGATGTCCAGATAATGGATAGCTCTCATGCACCTCAAGAGAAACCAAGTGTGGACTAGCTCTGTGAGGGCGTGTAAGAAGAAGCACCTAAGGTTGAAGACACAAAAAGGGACTACCATGTCGACAAGAGTTAATCTCCACCACCTTAAGGATCCAAGTCTTCGACGTCTTGACTTGCGGGGGAGTGTTAGGAAATAAAATCAATATGATATTATTGAGTTGTTTTTCATTTAGGTCTTTTCTATTTTTATTAATTGTTTAGTTGTGTTGCCATGTATGCCAAGGCTCTCTCTTTATATAAAGAGGGTTAAGGCCTCTCTTTTCTAATTAATAAAGTCCATATTCTTCCCAAAATCCCAACAACTTTGTTTTGCTAGTGCTTGGGAATTCTGTGCGTGGTTTTATCATGGCCAACGACATATGAGGCACATTGATGAGACTCTATCTTCACCACCTAAATTCTTGCAAGAAAAAGATTGCTACTGAATACAAGGCAAAGGATGTAGCAGTTCATCTTGAGGGAATGTTGAACAAAAGGCTAGTGTCGATGAAAGGAATGCCATTTAATTGCCATCATCATCATCTTCTACAACTCAATTGTCTTCAATAGTTTCAGAAAACCCTTTACCTGAACTAACAGAAACTGATGTCCCAACTTCCAAGGGAAACACCCCTGTACCCTTACAACTTACAACCTTGGAAGAAACCCAGCATTCAATATCTTGTCAACTGCATTGATCGTTGTGTGTTTAATACTTGCTTTCAAGGTTTTATTACTAAAGATCTGATCAGCAAGAAACCTGCAGCTATAAAGTGGGCTATTAAAGATTAGCATTGGATGCAGGCAATGTGAGAAGAAATAGAAGCCATGAAACAAAACCATGCTTGCATTATTGTGCCCCAGCTTCATCATAAGGATGTTGTTGGTTCCAAAGGGGTTTAAAGAATTAAATATATTTTTTTGAAAAGGCTTTTCAAACAATATTTTTTTGAAAAGGAGAATTAGATAATTCCGATAGAACCATTAACAAATTTAAGGTCCATCTAGTTGTGATGGCTTCAATAAAATCATCTGTAAGGAATTATGACTATGAATGGGAGGGTGGGAGAAGGGGTGCCAAGAGCAGGCGATGGGGGTTGGACGGTCGTCCCCGGAGAGTGAAGAGATGAGAATGGGAGAGGCCGAGGTGCTTTAGATGCCTGGGGATGGACCATGTGGCGAGGGAGTGTAAGGACTCGATTTGATGCCCTACGGTGCGACGCTCTTGGTCACTGTAGAGGGAGATGTCGTCGGGGAAGGGAGCCGGGGGGGGAGGAGTTGCCTTTGAACCCGACTTCCCCTTCGACCGGTGCGCCATTGGTGGGGGTCTACACCCCTTGGCTTGCCTAGTTGAGGCCTCTGGAAGTGGAGCTCACAAGGGCTTTGGTGGGCAAGGTTTTGCGAGGGAAGACTACCATAGTGGAGGTGAAGATGGAGATGGGGGCCCTCTTGAGACCCAAGGTTGCTTTGAAGGTGGCATTCTTGGGCTCTAACAAGTTCCTAACTTCCTACTCTTTGGTCTGGGTTGCGAGTTGGTAAGGCGCATGGTGCTCAAGGTCTCTAGGTTTGGCGAGGCATTCATGTGATGGCGATGGCCTTTTGGTTTCGATGGAGCATCATTTGAGCGAACTTCGTGAAAGGTGGAGGTTGCTATCGAAGGTATCTCCATCCATTTTAGGATGACGAAAGGGGTGGAGGTGGTGGTGGCACCCTTCGCGTCGGTTAAGTCCTGCCGTGGGCTTGGCCTTGTGGAAGGCGATCTCTCGGAGCTAAGGGCAACCTTATTCTTGATTTCGAGCAAGGAGTTGGTGCACAAGCTTACGTTGTGCCTCGGTGGAGCGGCCTAGGTCGTGCCTGTGGAGGCGAAGCAGGAGTCGATGAAGATGTTATTATGTGGGCTTAGCTGAGCCTCAACGGTTGGGGGTAGCGAGGCGGGAAGTGGCATCGCCAAGGTGCCAACGAAGCTTGTTTGGAAGGTCAAGGGTCACGCCAACGATCTCAGGGGTGACGTGGAGATTGAGGCGGTGGTTGCAAGACCCGAATCCTTGGGGACTTGCGACATCAACTGTAGGGATTATGCTGTTGCGTCCAAAGTGCTCGCTATTTATTGTGATGCGAAAGTGGGGCACCCAAGTGGTGCGATTCATTGCATTTAACAGGGGGAGATTGGATTCGCAAACGGATCCGTGTTGGGTACGCCTTTAGCTGACCTACCTAACATGTCTCGACTGTCTTTTCTCTCCCCCCCTCGTCCTTCTACTTGTGTCGTTGGCCACTGGGTCCTGTGCAGGACACTTCCATGCTGCTGCTTGATGGTGTGGTTGTAGGGGCTACTTTTTCGACCAGAGGTGATGTTGTGCAAACCTACTGCGTGGGGGATCACGCAGGGGAGGCCCCAACCCTATCCCTCGCGTGATGGAGACCGATGAAGATCTCTCACTAGTGACTCAAATATCAGCTGCAATAACCTTCAGAGCAAAGTCCAAGGTTGAGCCTCTGCCTTCGGAACGGGCTGCAGGTCGGACATGTCGAGAGAATGTGGCATTGACATTGATGAAGACATCCGTCGATGCTGCGACTCCTACGACAGGGCCTGAAGATTTGTTCAGCGGAGCTGAACTTGGTTGCGATGAACGACATGTGGTAGGTGGACAGGACTCTTGTGTCCATAGGCGTAGATGACGATGATGCAGTTGAGCGGGCACATGTGGTGGACGTGGCTGGTTTCAAGCCGGCGCCAGGGGGAGGCTTCGCTTTGGCTAAATGACAAAAGTGCTCTTCTGGAACGTGAGGGATCTCAATGACCCATCTAGGCGGGCTGCACTACAAACGTATATTCGATCCTGGGGACTTCTTGTGGTTTTGCTACAAGAAACCAAGCTAGAGCAGTGTACACAACATATCTAGAGGGAGATCGGGGGCAAGGTTGGATGTATCGGCGATATATTGGTTCGCTAGGTTTGGGCATACTGATATCACTTGCAGTATCGTTTTTCTAGGATATCGTCGATATATCGCCGATATGCGGACGATATGGTAGAAATATCGACGATATATCGCCGAGATGGTGGTGCTGGGTGGGCGGGAAAGGCTGGGTTCAAAACGGCTTCGGTTTGGAAAAAGGGCTGCTGGGCGGGGAAACACTGGGTTTAAAAAAGGTTGCTAGGTCTGGGTCACACACACACACAACACACATGTTTTTTTATGATGTATTACTAATAAAAATGTTAATTTTAAATGCTTTTTAATATTTTATGCCTTTTTGAGTGATTTCTCCGAAATTCACTGATATCAGCGATGTATCCCCGATATATACCTTCTTTGACTTGTCGATATGATATCGATATCGATATTTAAAACCTTGATCGGGGGAGGTTGTATGGAGGGCTTTTGCGCACTCTACGCAGTTAGCAGATCGGGTGGGATCTTGGTGGGCAGATGGAGGATGAGTTCAGTGTTGAACATTCTATTCTTGGCTCCCATGTGCCGATGGTACAACTACTTAAAAGAAGAGATAACTTGAAGATGTTTGTGTCTACGGTATATGGATCGACTGAGGAAGGTGCCTATCCTCAACCGTGGGAGGATCTTAACTTGGCAGCTGAGAAAAGTCAAGGCTATCCTTGGCTTCTAAGGGGAGACTTTAACATAACTCTTCATGCTGAGGATAGACTAGGAGGAAGAGGCGGAAGAGATCGAGGCTCTGTAGCGTTCGCTGAGTTTGTCTCTATGCATGGTCTTTTGGACATCCTACCTAGTTCATGCTCATACACTTGGAGGAATAATGTGGGGCAGATGTCCCGCATTGATCGATTTCTTGCCAATGTCGAGATGGTGGAGATGATGCCAGTTGTAGATGTGCATCCTTTAGAGAGGCTGTTTCTAACCACACCCCACTGATGTGGCAGTCAAATGAGTAGCAACACTTTGGAACCTACTTTAAGTTTGACATATCTTGGCTTCTAGAAGATGGGTTCAAAGAGAGGGTGGAGGATAAATGGAAATCCTTCTAGGCGGTTGGTTCGGTAGCAGCTCGACTATAATATAAGTTACGAGAGCTATGATCTTTCCTAAGGATGCATAGAAAACAAATCAGAGAGGAAAGGAACAGGAAAAAGAATACTGCTTTAGCCAAGATTGCATGGTTGGATGGGGAGGAAGACATGGGAACCCTCTCAAAGGAGGATCGTTCAGCTAAGTTGACCCACCTACAGATAGTGAAAGCGGAAGACAAGAAATTGGAGGTTGAATGGAAGGGAAAATCCAGACAGAAATGGCTTAGAGAAGGAGATTCGAACACGAAATTCTTTGACATAATGGCCTTTGGGAGGTGAAGAAACTAGATAGACAAACTGAGGATCGATGGTATTGAACATGAGGGTAGAGAGGCGGTGGGTAAGGCCGTGGCATATTACTTTAGAGAGTTTACAAGGAGGAGGATGGGGTGTTGGAGGTGGTCTGGATCAAATGTCCCTTCTACCTTTGAGGGGCAGGTGGTAGATTTGATTGGGGAGTTCATTGAAGATGAGGTTAGGAAGGCTATTTGGGGGTTGAACGTAGATATTTGCCTTGGATCTGATGGTTTCCCGGTTCACTTTTATAAGGAATTTTGGTCTCTTTTGAAGGAGGATGCGATGCGGGTGGTCAAGGAATTTGTAGTTAGAAATTAGGGGTTTAATGGGCTCAACAAATTTTATATGTTTTTACTTCTCAAGGAGGAGGGGGTGGAGACTGTTGAAGATTACAGACCTATTGCGCTATCTAATGCTATATACCTCATTGTGGCAAAGGCCCTTGCAAATAGATTGAGGGGCGCTTTAGGGGATATTGTTCATCTTGTGCAGACGGATTTTGTTCCAGGTAGGAACATTTTGGATGGATATGTGATTGCCTCTGAGATTCTATCCTACTGGAGAAGATTGAAGAAGAAAGTCGTCCTCTGGAAGGTGGATTTAAGTAAAGCTTATGACTTCGTCCAATGGACGTTTATATGGGCAGCCTTGGCGAAAAGAGGGTTTCCAGCTAGATGGCTAGAATGGATGAAGCATTGTTTACAACATCTTTCTCCATCCTTCTTAACGAAAATCCGGCTGGTGGATGGATTCAACTGAGGAGAGGGGTGAGACAAGGTTGTCCGTTGTCCCCATGCTCTTTGTTTTGGCGGTGGACACGTTGGCTAGATGTGTGATGAGATGTGGCGAGAGGAACTTGTTCAAGGGTTTCTTGGCAGGGAATGAGATGCAAATACCGGTCCTTCAGTACGTAGATGATATGCTATTTTTTGTAGAAGGAACTGAAGATGGTGCAAAGAACATCCGTATTCTGCTAGAAATATTTGAGGAGGCATCGAGGTTGAAGATTAATTTCTCCAAATCCACGTTTATCCCCTTCCACATGACTACCCAGGAGGCGAGCTCTTGTAACCTGGCATTGCATATGACAGAAGGTTCCATACTGATCTCTTACTTGGGTTTATCAATGTCAGACAAGCGAATTACATTACATTAATGGCGGTTGCTAAGTGGAAGATTGGAGAAAAGGTTGTCGGGTTGGGCCTCTAAAGTTCTTTCTAGGGGAGGAAGACTGTTGCTATTGAAGGTAATTTTGGCCTCTATGCCTTCATGTTTTACATCTGTCTCGAGGATGCGGTGGAAGATTGAGAGGAGGATATGTGATTTGATGAGACTTCTTCTAGACTAACTTTGGATCGAATGGGAAGGGGGCTGGGATGGTGGCTTGGGATGATGTATGCAGGCTGAAAAAAGGTCTTCGCATTAGGGACCTTAGGAAGATGAATGACAGCTTCTTGGTGAAGTGGATTGTTAGAATTCTTGAAGGTAGACATTGATATTTTAGGGAGATTCATCGAGTCTTGCTATGGGACGTCTATATGCTGGGAGCTGCTTGACTCGCCCCAATCTGGAACCTCTCAGTTCTTTAAAGCCTTGTCAGTGGTTATGCCAAAGGTATGGAATTTCCTCTCTCCTTATGTTGGGGCCGGTGATGCATTCATGTTATGGTTGGATGATTGGATGGGATAAGGTAGACTGAGGGATCGGTACCCTAGACTTTTTGCGTTGGCTGCAAACAAGGAGGCGAGGGTGTTAGAATGCTGGGAGGGAAGTTGGAATCCAACGTTTATGGGAAATTTGTCAGACCAAAGAGTACAGGAACTCCAACTGTTGTGGCAAGGGTTGTAAGGCTACCAACCTGAAGGTGGTCGGTGGAGACTTCACGATCAAGGAGGCTTATCGAAGGCTGGGCGATGGAGGACAAATAGCAGACATGGATTTTATAAGGGATTGTAGTCTTGTAGACATATGGTCCTCTTTTGCTCCTTTGAAGGTAAAAATTTTCGCTTGGATGCTTAGGCAAGGAAGATTGATGACAAAAGTTTGGAGTAGATGGGCGGAGAACATGGATATGACGTGCTCCTTGTGCCATGCAACAGACGAGGATATTGAGCACCTTTTCTTTACTTGCCCTTTCGTTACGAATGTCTGGGAACACTATTAACTGGATTGGATATCGCACACCACCAGCAATGGCTTTTGGAGATGCTTCAAATCCAGCAATCACAACGGAGTGCAAAATCCATTTAGGACGAAGAAGGAGAAGGCAAAAGCTTTGGCGATCTTATGGGGTATTTGGCTTGGGAGGAATGCGGCTATTTTCAAATGGCAGCACCCTTACCTTGAAAACTCTATTTCTTGTATTACTTCTTTGATGAGCGCATGGTCGGATACTATGTAATGTGAATGCTACTATTTGTTAATATATTTCCTAGGTGGTTTTTATTTGGATAACCACCCTTCCCCCTTTAAAAAAAAAGTATGGCGAGGATTTCAATATGACCTTTAGTTTGATGGTGAAGGTTGTTACTATCTGAGTAATCATGAGTTTGGCGCTCAGTTATCAAGTTATAACTGGATGTAAAGAATGCTTTCCTAATTGGTGATTTTCAAGAGGTTTATGTGGAGCAACTTGATGGTTTTGAAGAAAAGAATCGAGTTAGGTTTGCAAGCTTCAACAATCTATTTATAGACTTGAGCATGCTTCCTGTACTTGATTCTTTAGTGTTTGCAAGGTAATGATCAATGTAGTTTCCAAACAATGTCTTGTTGAGCACTTTCTGTTCATTTAAGTTCATTTGACAGGATGGTGTCATGGTCATATTATTTCTTTATATTGATGGCATAGTCTTGACATGCAATTCTGCACTTCTTATTGACAAAGAGAAAGGAGTTTGGCCATTATCTTAGTATCAAAGTCTTGCTGCCCTTCATTTCTTTTTGGATATTAAGGTAGGTAGGTCTGGTAATTGATTGACTATGATGTAGCACAAGTATGCCATTGATTTAGTACAATGCTACAATTTCTTTGATTGTAAGCTGGTCTTAACTCTTATATGTTCTTAGCATAAATTGTTCAAAACAGCATTGATGTAAAAATCGACCTACTCGATTGAGTAATCGGCTGAGTAATCCTAGGCATCACCGTCCTGACTGAATAGCTCATAGTCAGGCATATAGTCGGCAACACCGACTACTTGACTGAGTAGTCGGTCGAGTATTAGGTTGATTTTTGCATAAAGAAAAAAATAGGTATATATATATTTTTAAGTCAAATAAACCCCACTCGACCCCCTTCCTCCGACCACTCCCCCGACACCGTTTTCTTTTCATGCGAGACTCCTCTTTAACCAAGCAAAAGCCCTCCATCGCCTAAGCACTCGATCGCCCAAGTTGCTGCTGTGACCTCCGCCCAAGTTGCTGTGTCGCCCAAGCCCCAAGGGCCAGCAAGCGATGAGTACTTCTGCTGCGTCACCCAAGCTGCTGTGATGAGATTTTTTCTCCTTGCTGTAGCTTGTTTTATAACGTTGAGCTTGAAAATGATTTATTTTTATGCAATGATATATTTTACTTATTGATGTGTGTGTTTATATATATACTTGATTGAGTACTCTCTGACCACTCTCCCGCATACCATATACTCCTTAGTCAGTGGCCTGATCGATTGCATATCGACTACCGACTTTTACAACACTACAAAGTAGACAACCAATTTATATCAAATGTGGCTGAGTATTACACTATAGTGGGAGATCTTTAGTACCTTATTGCCACCTTTGTTGCAAATCATGTTTCTCAATGCATGCATTCTCATACAATCAATCACCTTGAAGCTGTGACACATTTTTTTGCACTGAAGGGGAGAAAGCACAAATGAACTTTGCTACACTGAGAATTCTAGATTGATAAATGGGCAAGCAAGTCTTCTTGCCTACTTTGCTGACTAGGATGGCAATTTAGGTAATTACATGTTTGTCATGGGGTGTTGCATTTCTCTCTGCAATACTTTAATATCCCAGAAGAGCAAGTGTTGTAAAATCAAGTACACAAGTTGGATATCATGCATTGGCCTTCATCGTCAGCAAAGTTGCTTGGATACGATTTATCATAAATGATGCAACTTGATATAAAGATACAAGTTTTTTCAAGTGCACATTTGAAATTTTCCCATTTCCTTAATTCTTAAATTTTGTAATTTTTTTTAGAAAACCCAAGGGATGCGTTGGTTGGTTCAACGGATGTATTAATTTGTAACCCTTGGTTCAAGGGATGCTTTATCTTAGGTTGTAACCCTTATACAAGGGAAGCAACATCTATTGATTGAACATGAATGGTATGTGGGTTTCTCCTTGTGAAAGTTTCTGTTACTACTTTCTTCCTCTCATCTTACCTCTCTCATCTCAAATCTCCCCCTCACCACTGTACTTCCCTATCCCCTCCTGTACCTCTCACCTGCATTCCCTCTCCCCCAACTGTACCCCCCTCGTCCCTACAACTTCCCTCCCCATTCACTTCTCACCTCATCACCCATCCTTCTTCACTACACTAAAAATTCCCCACCTCCATAACCCCTCTTGCCAAGCACCACCCCCTCCCCCCCCCCTCATTTAATTTGTCTCCTTACCCTACCCACCACCAAACTCCATTCCCCTCCTTACCACCCACCGCGACACCTCGACCTCCCTTCCTCTTCCTGACTCTCTCGACCACCCCACACCACCTCCATCTCCTACGCCTCTACTCCCTTACCACTCACCACACCCCTTCATTTCGACTCACCTCCACTGCTTAATGCCATGTCCTTCCAAATCCCGTGAACCATCATTGCCGTTCGTGCCTATTCCATCACTGTTGATGTGAGACCACCGACTACCCCTCTAGCATTGCCCGCCTCAACCATCCGGCCACCCCAACCTCATGCAACTCAATGAGAGGTCATCGGCCTTGGTCCTGCTTGCCCTCCTCTCTAGCATTTTTGAAGGCGTAGTAGGGTACCTTCACCCTACCTAGCTTCGCCTTGATTGTCACCATTGATTACCATCCTCCACCGTAGGTGCCATGTTGTGTGACCTCGCATCCGTTGCCACCTGTGGTTCCAATGCCGTAACACGATGACTTCTAGGTACCCCTTTGACGTGTGAACTCATTTTTCCCTTTTTTGTTTGTTTCTCCCAATTTATTTTGCTGTTACGGCTCTGATTGGGAATTACTTTGATTCATTGTTGGGGTCACATTGAGCAAGCTTGTAAGTTGTAACTAGTTGCCCTCCCTAATTCAATAACTTTGTTTATATCTGTCATTGAGGTGCTATGTGTTACTCGTTTGGAGTTTTTCTCGTATTACTTTATCTCTGATTAATAGTTCACTCATTTTCGTGATGCTATTGGACAACCAAATTGTAAGATTTTGTTATTTTACTGCTATTGCAGCTTAGGTTGCATCAATAAATAATTTGGGTATTCAGCAAAAGCGCACGGCTATTCTATGTGACAATTGCAGTGCTTTTGCTCATGCAGTTAATCCTGTTTCTCATGATTGGTCTAGGTCTATCTAGATTCATTTGTTTGGGAAAAGTTGCAGACTGGAGAGATCATGATTCAATACATTCCCACTGACAGACAAGTTGCTGATTCATCCACAAAGCTGGTTGCAGTTGAGGTGTTTACCAATATGAGGAACAAACCGAGCACTTATCCTGATTCATGGATCTCTTGGTTTGAGAAATGAGAGGATCAAATCATTTCTTCTGGTTCTTGTTCCAATTTGATCCCTTCAAAGGTAGAATCAACCACTCCTCTTCAGATCTTCTACTAAAGGAAGCAATACAATTAGTTTGAAGGGTAGGCAACTCATGAATCACAAAGAAGCGAGTTTGAAGCAGGAGAGTCGGGGTGTCTGTTTTGTCATTCTTTCTCCCAGATCTCTAATTATTTTCTATTGAAGGAATATAACTTTTCCGAAGGGAGGGCCCCATCAAAAGTCACTCCCACATGGATTGTCAGAGAATAGCTGGAATAAAAGAAAGGGAACTTTGGCTGAATAAAAGGCAAATGGTACCTATCAAAAAGACTGTTGAGTCATTTTCAGAAAAAAAAGGCTGTTGATAGTCTATCTTCAGGGAGAAGAATGCGTATTCTAGTATTTCTCACCAGTAAGGCCTACTTTGAAAACCAAGTAGAAGCATTGGATTCCTTACATGAAAGGCCGCAATCACCTTTTGGTTAGGAAAAGACTCTATTAAGAGACAGAGACTGCTATATTGGGAATAAAAATAGAGGTATAATGACAATCGATACTTGGCTGGTGTTGCCATGGACATTAACAAAGCATACCCTTTTTCTTCCTTCTGGAACTGGTACAAAATTGTTGCTTTTCTGCATTGTTGACCTCAGGGATGGAAGCCTTCCATGGAGGTCCATGTTGGATACCTGGGTACTGAATGTTCTGGGTCCTCTGCATTCATCTACACTATTCTTCCTTTTTTTTGGGTTAAATCTAGGCGCACTTCATTTTCAGAGTGTTTCTGTTGAACTGGCTCATATTTTGATGTGTCTGTATATATAAATTTTCCTTTGTTTTCAGTCCAACTCCAATAATTCACTGGAGTTTTTTTTCATTGGAGTTAATGAAAGGGCAATCAATGTAAATGGATGGGAGTATGTATGTAAATTTCCCTTTATTTTTTCATAGTCTGTTGCATGGTCATGAGCAAGCTAATAGTTATGTTTGCCTGATCATGAGTGAACTAATAGTTATTATTAGTGGATAGAATTGATCGAAAGTAACTTGTTCTTTTCGTCACTTAGATTCAAAATAAACTCCTTCAAAAATGAATCAGATGGAGCTAAATCTGCCCAGGATAGAACTTTGTAAAAAGAGAGAACTGATGCTGTAGAGTAGGTCTGGCTCAGTTTGTGCAAAGGCTTTGTTGGTTGTCTCATTGATTCTAAGAGATTTGAGATTAATGGTTAGTAATTTAGTTTCTAATACAATGCCTGCACTACCAATTACTGATCTTCTTGGTCATCTTTTGCTGCATTATTTGCATTTTCTCAAGTACTCATTCTTTTGATAAGTATGATTCTTATTTTGTTTAGATGGTATGCTTCTATGTGGGTCCTCCTTGAATACGCAGTATGTTGTTAGTCATTTCCTCTAGAACTCTGTTTGATAAGTATGATACTTGTTTTGTTCAGGTGGTATACTTCTGTGTGGTCCTCCTGGAGTAGGCAAGACATTGTTAGCAAAAGCTGTTGCTGGTGAGGCAGGTGTAAATTTTCTCTCGATTTCGGCTTCCCAATTTGTGGAGATATATGTTGGCGTTGGTGCTTCACGAGTTAGAGCTCTCTATGAGGAAGCAAAACAGAATGTAAGCTCAAGCAGGGTTCCCTCGATTGTCATATTCATTTCATCTAATATTTTCATATTGTGTATGCAGGTTGCTGCCAAATGGTCATAACTGTTGTTGCACTGCTCTGTGTTGCATTTTTGTTAGTGGTTCTTGTCATGTCAAACATGAGTGTGCCATTATAGCTGAATCTTTTGCGGGAAAGGCTATATATAGTGCAATCTTTTCTATTAAATTCATCTATAACAATACATTTTTCTCCCCATTTCAGCCTTTTAATGAATTTGATTTTATGGAGTGGTGCATCTTTATACAATTAGACACATTTCTGCATTTGCTATTTTTTAAATGGATTTAAATTAACGTAGTAATCCTGTTGTGTCCTTCAGGCACCTTCAGTTGTCTTCATTGATGAGCTAGATGCTGTTGGGAGAACACGTGGTCTGATTGAGGGCTCTGGTGGACAGGAGCGAGATGCTACTTTGAACCAGGTTGGAAGGAGAGTGTGGGCATGTTTGGGATGCGGGGTGCCGGTTTATGTACCAAAAAAATGTCCCAGTTATTCATCCCACTAATTTACCATTCTCATGTCTAATATTTTTCGTTTAATTCATTTTAAGCTTCTTGTATGCTTGGATGGATTTGAAGGAAGAGGAGACGTGGTCACAATCGCAGCTACAAACAGACCGGATATTCTTGATCCAGCATTAGTTAGGCCTGGCCGATTTGATAGAAAGATTGTTATACCCAGGCCTGGGTTCATTGGCCGGCTTGAGATCTTAAAGGTATTTTTTTCTTATTTACAAATAACTTCTCTTTCAAGCCTAATGTTATTTCCTTGCTGTTTCTTTTGTTGCTCCAAGGTACATGATCTTGGAATCATTTGTGCAGTTGCTAAGCCACCATTTTTTTTTTTGTTTTTTTTTAAGAAGGAAAAGATGGCTTCTGGAGGTTGGTAGTCATCCACATTTAATTAATTAAAAAAGTCATTACGAAAGCTGCATCCGCAAATTTGACAAAGCTCGAGCTCCATTAACAACATTCTCAACCCAGGCTCTCCCCACTAAAGATGGTCGCATTTCGTAGGAGCCAAATAAATCAAAAAATTGCCACAATTGTCACCCAACTAATAGTGTTGGTTTGGATGCCATTTCCAAAAGTACTCTAGAAACCATCTTCAGATGCCTGAGATAGATAAATCGCACGTGAGGAACCTCTTCTCTTCACAACCACTTAAGTTGCAAGTAGTATCATAATTCTCCATCCATCGTCCCCTTTGCTTTTTAATAACAAGACCATTCCTCCTCAAATACTAAAGGAAAATCTTGGCCTTTAAGACCTTAGGGTGCAAGAATAGTCAACAATCCTCTACCAACTCATCTGTAGGCACAACATCACCCCTTAATAGTTTGTTGGCCTTAACAACAGTAAAGCATCCCTCAGTCTGAATTAGCTGATCAACTCATGAAGGATGAAAAGTAGCAACTGCAAATCTTGAACTCGAGAGTTAGAAAGCCCACCACCGAAAGTAAGTGACCAAGAAGAACCTTTATCCTAAACATCTTCTACCTTACACATTTTATCATCCGCCAGCTCAAAGAGCCTAGGAACCAGATTAGCAAAGCAATCAACCTTTGTTTAGCCATCCATCTAGAACCTAGAAGTTCTTCCATGCCCCATATTAGGGTGGAAGAAAGAAGACACCCTCTGCAGTACAGGGATCAGAGCTCTCCAAAAGGCAGAAGCACCACGCGGAATCACTGCCCTCTTTGACATGACCAAGTCCATGCCATAGGCATCACACATAGCTTGCCGCCAAAGGGAGTCCCCACCCCCAAACAATTTGACTATCCATTTCACGAGCAACGCATCACAAAAGTTCGCAAGCTCATGGACACCAAGGCCACCCTCCTTTGGGGAATAAACCAAGTCCTAAGAAATCGGCTAATAGAAGCACCCCAAATGGTCAACATCCTTCTTGAAGAATCGCTTCCAAGTATTTTGTAATGAACGTACCATCTTCTTTGGAGGCTAGAAGATGGATAGATAAAAAATTGGTCGACATCCTTCTAGAAGTATCACTTCTAAATGTTTTGTAATGAATGTACCACCTTCTTTGGAGGCTAGAAGATGGATAGATAAAAAATTGGAATAGCTGAAAGAAGCACTTTGAGTAGTACAAGGCCACCTTTCAACAACAACCTCTCACTCCAAGTGTTCAACTTCTTCCTCACCCTCTCTAAGAGAGGCTCCCAGTCTCGTGAAGTAAGTTGTTTGCCTTTTAGAGGCAAGCCTAAATAAAGTAGAGTTAGACGACTTGTATCTGTGCGAAGATCCTGTAAGGAAGATAAAACTTCATCCTCTAGCATATGAAAAGGTACAAATGTAGATTTGCTATGGTTAACCACCAAATCAAATCTCTCTAAAGTTGTTAACAAGCACAACCACATTCTCAGCTTCCCTGCTTCTCCCCTCAACCAAAAATGGGGTGTTATCAGCATATTGTAGGAGAGGAGTCAAAATTGATCTATCCCTCTGTAATATGAATCCAGAAAAGAGACCTTATGGCAAGCCTTGAAGGCCATGGTCGCCAAGGTGTCAACTGCAACATTGAAAAGCAACGATGCGAAAGGACAACCCTACTTGACGCTGCGTTGTGGTTGCGTCTATAATCCACTCTGTTTGCCATTAACTAGCACCGAATAAGAGGTCGTCATAATTCTCCTCTTCATCCATTGAATCTACTTCTCAGGAAAGCAACATTTTCGGAGAATCTCCAACAGATACACCCAGGAAAGTCATAAGCTTTTGAAAAATCTACCTTTCAAAGAAAGTGACATTTCCTAGACCTTCGCCAAGACGCCACCATCTCCTCTCCAAGGAGGAATGACTCCTATAGGGATTTGCCACCAATTAAAGTTGATTGTATCAAACGGATCAACTGTAGGAGGACATATTGTAGTCTATTCGTCAGGACCTTGGCCATAATCAAATAGGACACATTAGACAAAGCTGTGTCTATAGTCATCTATACGTTTTGTAATAGGCTTCTTAGGCTTCTTTGGAAGGAGAAAACATAGAACTTATTTAACCTCTTGAAGCCTTGATTTTTTGTGAAAAACTCACGGACTATCACCATGAAGTCATCTTTAACCACCTCTGAAAATTCTCAGTACAAGAGAACCTACAAGCCATTTGGTCTCAAGGCCCCCTATCCCTATGCCTTCAGCCCATGCATAGGTACAAAGACCTCATCCTCGGAGACATCCTTAATGAGGTCATTCTGTATACCATCATCAAGGGAGATTAGGTTAGATGTAGAAAGTCTCTACCTCTTAGGGGGACGTCTCCTGATAAAATCATGAAAATGTACATGTAGAGCCTTGACAATCTGCCTCCTATCATTGACCACTTCCTCCCTAACTCAAAAGGAGGAAACAAGATAACTGACAAGTGGAAGAATTGATGGCATCCCCCTCATCAAACCATAACTCTTGATTTCTATTTCCAATCAATCTCAATGTTATGATCATCCTGAACAATGATCTGCAACTGCTGTCTCTCTTCCAATTCTATGCTAGTGAGGGGTCTAGTATGCTCTACACTGTCTAATTGAGAGAGTCCTTTTGATGCTTCTTTGTGCATTAGATCATGTCGCGCCCTGACCTCCTTATAAGCCATCAAAGCTGTTCGAAGATGCTGTATTTAGGCTGCCAAAGTACACGTGGCCGAGGATGGAGGAATTTCCTCCCATTTTTGTTGCACAAGCTCTTTAATATTGGGCTCGAGTAGCCAAGATTTCTAAATTTTGAAGTAGCTGCTGAATGCAAACCCTTCATTCGAATTCCAAACTAGGGGCACGTGATCTGAAGAGGGTCGAGACCTCACAGTAACCTTTGCCATCTGATAGCATTATGCTAAACTCATGGAACAGAGGAATCTATCAATCCTGGAGCTTGAGCCCAAGTTGTTCCTCCAAGTGAAAGTGGCACCCGATATCGGAAAATCATACAATTCAAGCTTGTCAGCTGGTGTCCCAATTAGTCCTTCCATCTAGCCTGTCATCCATAGATAGTGTGGCATTGAAGTCCCCTCCAATGAGCCATGGCCTTCGATTCACAAAGGCTGCAGCCTGTTTAAGTTCCTCCCACAACTTAGGCTTAAGAATGTCTTCACGTGGCCTGTACATAGAGGACAAGATCAGACAAGAACCATTTGATGTATGATTGAAGACACCCGTAATCATTCATCTTCCTTGCATCGAGTCAACTAGCTTAAAACTCTCCCTATTCCAAGCCATCGAAATACCACCATACCATCCAACCACATCAACAACAACCAATCCAATATACATGTCACCATTGAGTTCCCTCAACATTCTGTCATCAAAGGATTTCAAATGTCTCCTGAAATAACACAAAGTCTGTTCATTCATCCAAATACCAACGTAGAGTTGTGTTAGGGGCGAGGTTACGGGCCCTGATGTTTCATGATAGGACACTAACCATGAGGACAAGCCTTTCCCCCTACTCCCTGCCATTTAGGCTCTTCTTGGCATCCACAACCTTGGTCACTCTGTCTTTGGCTTCTTCATTATCATAAACCACCTCTGTATTGACAACAATTTGTTGCTTCTGCATCCTGATCCTCTTTCTCTTATAAAGAGAATTGTAAACAAGCTTTTGTCGTTGAAAGAAAGGTGTTAGGAAATGAAAGCCATAATCATATTATTCAACCCTTACGGCTCTACGGACCCCTTGGGCAAAATACAACCAAGTCCATATGAGATAAAAATAACAGAAACAATAATAAAAGACAACATGGCTCTCAACACTCTTCCTTAAGTTGGAGTATAGACATCAAACATGCTCAACTGGGAAGAGAGATACTCTAGTCGCTTCCTACTTAAGGCTTTAGTGAAGACATCTGCAATATGATCTTCACTAGAGATGTATGGTGTGGTGGTTTTTTTTGTCATCACAACATCCCAGATAAAATGACAATCAACCTCTATATGCTTCGTTCTTTCATTTAATGCAGGATTATTGACCAAGAGGTAGCTGCCTTGTTTTCACGGTACATAGGTATGGGGCCAGTAGTAACCACACCAAAATCCTTCAAAAGGGATTTGATCCAAAGAAGTTCACAAGAAGTATGTGCCATTGCCTTATATTTTGATTCAACATTGAACCTGGCGATAACATTTTATTCTTGTTCTGCCATGCCACCAGGTTATCACCAACATATGTGCACTACTCAGTAGTAGATCTCTTATTCTCATGTGCCCCTGCATAGCAAGCATCTGAGTACCCACATACATCCAAGTGTCTGTGCCTCTGGTAGAAGAGTCTTTTCCCAGGAGAACTCCTTAAGTATCTTAGTATCTGGCATACACTTGCCCGGTGAATCTCTCTGGGTAGTGGGTTCCTGCATAAATTGAATCAGCTTTCTCATTGCATAGGAAATATTCGGCCTTGTGACAATAAGATAGAGTAGCTTGCCCACCATGGCTTTATATTTGGTGACATCCTCCAGTACAGGGTTTTCATCATCTACAAAGTGAAAGTTATGGTACAGTAGTACCTTAGCAGGTTCACACCTAAGCATGCCTGTCTTGGAGCATATCCAACATGTATTTTCTCTATGATAGAACCATGCCACCATCCATACAGTGTATCTCAATGCCCAGAAGTAGCTTATAGAGCCCAAATCTTTTGTTACAAACTGTGAATATAGAAAGGCTTTGGTCTCCTCCAAGCCCTTAGTGTCACTACCTGTCAATAAGTTGTCATCAACATATACTATGAGAATAATCGAGTTTGCCTGGGTGTGCTTGGTGAAAATAGTGGTCAGACATGGATTGTGTAAATCCAAAACTCTGAATTGCTGAACTAAACTTGTCCAACCATGCTTTGGAACTCTGTTTCAAACCATATATGGCTTTGCACAATTAGCACATCTTCTAACACTTTCCTTGACTAACAAATCCGGGTGGTTGCTGCATGGAAACTTCCTCATCCAAGTCACCGCATAAAAAGGCATTTTTAATATCAAGTTGATATACTAGCCAATCCCGATTAACTACAATGGAGAGTAATATTTGAATAGAGGTGAGCAACTGGAGAAAAAGTCTTAAAATAATCTATGCCTAATGTTTGAGTGTATCCTTTGGCGACTAGCTTGGCCTTATACCTTCGCACAGTCCCATCAGGGAGATACTTTAGGGTAAACGCTTATCTATACCCCACCACAGTAGCTCCTAGGGGTAGATCAACCAACTCCCATGTACCTCTAGGAAGAGTCCATCTCGTCCTCCATAGCCTGAGCCCAAGTAGACTCCTGTAAGGCCTTTGTGTAACTACGTTGTATCCAATGACAGTCAACTGTAATAGCTAAGGACTGTCCAGTTGTAGTTAACTGATCAATAGACAAACTGAATAATAGAATAACGAGCACATGATCGTGGAGCTTTCCGTTGAGTAATGGGAAGGTCCAAATCTGTGCTATTAGTATTAGTGGTTACCTAATCTCCAGACTAGTCATTGGCGTCGGTAGAGGACTGAGCAGGGATGGTAGAGAGTGGCTCCTCAACCTGTATAGGGGGATGGGGCCTGCATTGGAAATGTTTTAGGTAAACAATAGGTGGTGGTGGTGGTGGTGGAGGTTGGGATGGCTCAGTGGGTTGTGGTGGCGGTGTAGTAGGCATGGATAGAGACGCATCCCGAGGCATAGGCTAAATGGAAGAGTCTCCTTTTTTAGGATAAAAAGGAATCTCTTCAAAGAAAGTAACATTAGTAGAAACATAGAACTTATGTGCCACAGGATCATAACACCGGTAATCCTTCTATGTTCTTGAGTACCCCAGAAAAATACACTTCACTGATCGAGGTGACAATTAGTCCACTTTGAACAAATGGATAAAGCAAACACACCCAAAAACCACTGGGCTTAGTGGAGAAGCATCTCTATTAGGGACAACATGGAGTAAGGCATTTTATCACCTAAGACAAAGGAAGATACTGTATTTGCTAAGAAAGCAATAGTAAGCACGACATAAAACCAAAATCGTGGCAGCACATTCATCTAAAACATCATTGCGTAAGCTACGCCTAGAAGATGATGCAACTTGCATTCAGCAACTCCATTTTGTTGGGAGGTGTAAACACAAGAGGTTTGATGTAATAACACTCATAGATATGAAAAACTTTGTCAAGTAAGCATTTACAAATACTAGGCCATTATCACTCTGAAAGACTTGTAACGGTAGAAAATTGAGTTTGTATTTCTTGGAAAAATTTTTGAATGAGTGTAGGGGCTTTTGATTTTTCCTTCATCATTTAAACAATAATAAACCAAAATAAGGAAATAGTGAAAGCTCCTAACACTATGAGCCCTACATGGGCCCCAAACATCAGCATGGACTAAATCAAAACGAAACTCAATCTTCTTACTCGTTGAAGGAAAAGACGCACGGTGGTGTTTGCCAAGTTGGCATGCCTCACATGGAAAAGAATCAGGAAACCTAACATCTGGGAATTAGTGGTAGAGAATAGGAATACTGGGATGTCCAAGTCGCAGGTGCCACTGGATAGCAGTAGTAGCAAACACGACAACAGAGGTAGGGGATGTAGGTGGCACATAGAGGTAGTAGAGTCCGTTTTGTTTATGTCCACCAATCTGTTTCATTGTCAGGTGCTCCTGCAAGACAAAATACTAACCATAAGAAATTGCTTTGCATTCTAGATCTTTGGTTATCTGACTAATAGGCATTAAATTTAATGCAAATCTAGGTGCATGCATCACATTAGAAGGAGAAAGTGAATCAGACATGGATATATTTCCAAGTCCAGTAACCGACGACAGTCCTCCATCTGCCACCTTGACTTGGAAAGGTGTAGCAAGATGTTGGAGAGAGGAAAATAGATCTGCATCATGAGTAATGTGAGAAGATGCACCTGAATTTGTAATCTAGGTAGGGGCACCAAACTTGGTGGACAATGCAATATTACCAAACTTGGCACCAAACTTGGTTTTCAGGCTGGAGGGAGGGACCGGATTGCGATTTTGCAATATGCAGATGATACCCTCTTTTTGGTTGAAGGAGGGAGGCTAGGAGGATGAGGATCATACTGGAACTTTTTGGTGCAGCGTCTGGTTTATAGATCAATTACCAGAAATCGACGTTTGTCCCGATGAACATGGTGGACGAGGAGGTGGAAATGGTGGGTGGGGAACTTGCAACGGAGGTGGGATCCCTACTGTTGCTCTATCTGGGCCTTCCTTTGTCGGACATGAGGCTTAGGTTTGGTGAGTGGCTTCCACTGTTGGAGAGGATGGAGAGGAGATTGGCAGGTTGGTCAGCAAGATTGTTATCCAGAGGGGGGAGGCTTGTCCTCGTGAAGGCGGTTCTGGCGTCCATTCCTTCCTATTTCTTGTCTGTGTTCAGGATGTCGAAGCAGATAGAGAAGATCTTTGGATTGATGTGTGATTTTTTCTGGTCCAATATGAGAGCGACGGGGAGAGGGGTGAGGTTGGTGGCCTGTGAGGAGGTATGTAGGCCGGTGCAGGAGGGGGGCCTGGGGGTCAGAGAGGTGGGGAAAGTGAACACTAGCCTCCTCATGAAGTGGATTGCTAGACTCATGGGTCGGGAGCATGGCATGTTTGGTGATGTTAGGAGAAGTTGTTATGGTTCCTTTGAGTCCTAGGAGCCTTTGGACTCACCATCTCCAGGAGCTTCTTTCTTCCTCAGGGGACTAGCGGCTATGGCAAGTAAGGTGCGTTGCTTCTCACTCTTGTGCTGGGCGAGGGCGATGCTTTCAGGTTATTGCTAGATGACTGGCAAGGAGTTGGTAGGCCCATCAAAGATAGGTTTCCTCGTCTTTTTGGGTGTGCGGCGAACTTGGTGGCCCTGGTGAGAGACTGTTGGTCTGGGGCCTGGTGTCCTATCTTTCAGAGGGAACTGTTTGATCAGATATGCATAGATTTTCAGACGCTGTTGCAGGAGTTGGAAGGTTGGGAGCCAGACGTGGGGGGTGACACATACAATTGGGACGAAGGCGAGTTCTTAGTGGCAAAGGTTTTTCGTAGATTGAATGGTGGCAGGGTTGACACGGATGTAGATCTTTGGAGAGACTGCAGACTTATCTGGGAGGTGGAATGTTCGTTGAAGATAAAGATTTTTGCGTGGCTGGTGAGGCGGGGGAGGATTATGACGAAGAAGTGGAGAGTGAGGTGGACCCAGATGGAGGACATGAGTTGCCCTCTTTGTGGTGATGCAGAGGACATTCAACACCTTTTCTTCATGTGTCCGTTTGCGGAATAGGTGTGGCAGAAGATGGGGATTGACTGGGTTGCTCCCCGGGATGAGGTTTGCTTCTGGTCATCTTTCTGTAGGGGGAGTGCTCATGTGGGTCACAATGCCTTTAGATCCAAAAGTGACTGGGCGAAAGTGTTGGCAGTGCTATGGGTTGTTTGGTTAGGCAGGAATGAAGTGCTTTCCAGGGGAGAGAGACCCTATGTTGAGAATGTCTTTTATTCCATTATGTCCTAGGTGGAGTTTTGGAGGTCTAGATTATGACCTTGATGTAATTGTTTTCATGTTTAGAGATTGAAATGAATGATCACGGGTGGTTATCATGTGGATAACCACCCTTCCCCTTTTTTTTAAAAAAAATGCAGTAGTACCTGTGGACAGGTACATAGATGCCCCTGTAGAAGTAAAAGCCTGAGATGCAATGAACTTCTCATGCTCAACTCTAGAAATGGTAATCTGACTGTCATCTTCGTGGGCCTGAAAGGCTTTGTCTGTAGCATCCACTTGATTTTGCCGTGGATCTATACCCTGAGGATATCCATGTTTCACCCAGCACTTATCAATAGTATCTCCATTCCAGTATTCACATAAAATATTGCTTTTACCACGACCACGACCTCCACATGCTCCACATTGGGCACAACTACCACGACCTCCAGATCTAGGATTTCCCTGACCACGACCCAAAGAAGCCAAGGTAGAGGAATCAATAGTAGGGGTGAAGTCTGAGATCTCCAACCCAAGACAAACGGGCATAAATCTGTGCTGGAGTGGGTATGTCCTTGAGTGTTATGAACCAAAAAGTAACTGGATAGATCTGATAGCCTCGCTCTACTTGGCCATAACCACAAGGTATGAAGATAATGGTTGATGGAGGTCTTACTCATCCCACAAGTTTTCATAGAGCTGTAATACTCAGTCGGTGGCATCATCCCTGTCCGGAGTATGCATTTCCTTAATCACCAGTAAAGATGTGTGTGCTGTTACTCTTGTAGGAGTGTATTTCATGCAATACCTCCCACAGTTTCTTGACCGATGGATATGCCATCACTTGTTTTGCAATTTGCAATCGTCTCCTTCATACTATTTAACATACATGTTGCGATTTAGTCGGCTGACTTCAGTGTTGGCTCGTCTTGAGTGAGAATGTATTTTTTCCGATGAGATCTTATGAATCAGGAGAAAGATGTGGACCAAAGGAGGAAGTAAGCGCTTGTGGTGGATATTCTTCTTGTCGAGTCGCTTAGGGGGCCTTTCTGGTCTCCCATCGCAACCTGCTTTGAGAAATACAAAAATCAGATTTGAATAGTGTAATTTCAGATCGTTAGAGATCCGAAAAAGAATGTGATGCAGGCGTAGCAAGCACCTTCGGGGCAAGAGAAAGCCCCAACAGTGACTACCTCTCCTTTCTAGAGGCTACTGTGGCCAAGACAAGGAGGGCGACACAATCGCCCTTACTAGTGAGAGTCCTTCATGCAACGAGGCAAGGGCTGGAAGAACCCCCCAGGTGGTGATGTAGAGGGTAGAGAAGTCTCCCCATCGGTGGTGCAAGGGCAGGGATGCCCCTTACTGGCGGCATTGTGGCCTCGAGACTCCTACTGCTGGCCATGGTAGTAGCGTTGAGGCTTGCTTCGGTGTTGCTGTGTCTGGCGGCGGTGAGGAGAGGGGTTGGGTGTGCCCCTGAGAGGGAGAAAAGGGGTTTTGGTGGAGGGGTGAGGAGGCTAGGGTTGGTGGGGTACCTGGGCACTAGTTTAGGATCACTACTTTGATACCATGTTAGGAAATGAAAGTCATATATTATTCAACACGTAGGGCTCTTATATATAGAGACCCCTTGCATAAAATACAACCAAGTTCATATAAGAAATAAAAATAACCAGAAAAAAAAGATGACATGGCTTTAAACAAGAGGCTTCCAACCTCTCGATCCATGCCCAGAGGAGCTGCTGGAGGTCCTCCATTTACCTTGTGTAGGCCATTGAGTCATGGCGATTGATCTGGTAGTTGCCCCCTCCTTAGCTGACAATAACACCTCCATTGGAATCGCATTGGCAGGTCTCCACCACATCGACGCATGCTACTGTGTGATTGGCCTTGTTACCCGTGACCACTAGAGTCTCATCTCCACCAGCCACTTTGCGATCTCCCTCTGTCGCATCTCCATCGTAGTAGCCACCAGTTGCATCACCTACGTGAGTGACCCCATGCCCCTTAACTCCATTGGGTAGAGAAGGGACCTGGTATGATGGGGAAGAGAAGAGGGTTGCCCGAGTCCCATGGTAAAGGAGGCCCATTTAAAGGAGGAAAATTAGGCCATGTAGCTGGGGATGAACTGTTGACGTACAACACTTAGATTCGAATATGGATCCAGATCCACCTCATTTACACGATGTCCCATGGGGCCCGTTCGAATTCCCATGATCGGTGACAGTTGGACTAGCACCTCATTTAAGGTGGCAGAAAAGGAAATTGAACCCCCCTGTGCAATGCAATTTGTATGCACGGAAGGCTCGAGGTTTCCAAGGGACACTCCACAATCTTCAGAGGGATCCCCAAGAATTGTGGGGCCTTTCACCTTCCAAACACGCCTTACTTGCTGTGAGGGTGGCGGTGTAGCCCTTGATGACGGAGGATTGGTTGGCGTTGCCTTCGATGACGGATGAACGAACGACACAACCACGGGGGAAGACCTAAGGCATATTTGTAGGAACCCCTTCTGCCAAGGACCTCCACACATACGATCGATGATGTGCTACTCGATAGGAGTAGTTGCCTTGGTGGGATGGCGGCTCGACTTTGGACCTCGACCAACATTGGCACCCATTGCAGATTGCATGCTTTGGGTTCCCCCTTCGAGACACGTTTATGGTGTAAGAAGCCAGAGGCGAGAGAAACTACTGTTTCCACGGTGTGAAGCTACAATGGGATACCCACCAGCTGTAGCTCCACTGAGATTATGGGTGTTTGTTGCTCATTTAAGACTCCATCAGAGACGAAGGGGTTGCGCCACCGCACCTCCTCATCCTCGATCATCGGAGAACTGAAATGAAGCCACCAATGATCCTCCTAAGAGCAACTGTGCATCAACACCTTCCTTTCAGCGATCTTGGCAACCACCATCCCCTCAGACAACATATAGAACGTATCTAGTGCTTTCCTGATAGCATTTTGCGTTGGAGACCCACCCAACACATTGCCCACTAGGGAGTCACCAAGGTAGTGTTGAACCTCCTGCATCGAGGACGACTAGGGAGTGAAAACCACAGGCATTTGAGAGTCATCTTCTCGCCTACACTTGACAACACCATCGGCAGCCTTCATTGACACCGTCATGGCAAAGGGGCATGACCACTAGCAATGGCCAACCCCTCAAAACCAAAACAAACCACTGAGTCCCTATAGTCATCTGCATGAAGTCCTTGACCTCGACATCAAAAGTAGACAACTTCTCATCTCGCACGTATCGGAGTTCAACTTCTTGTTTCACTAGCCTCTCTACTCACCTTCCCCACCTTCCACACCATTTTGATGATCTTGTTCTCCCTCCCACTCTCCAGACTACACCCTCTCTCATGAGACACCTTGATCAGTTACAATTCTTGAAACGAGCAAGTTGTTGGTTTCATCATGCGCTATGGTGCCTCAAATTGAACATGGCAGAGCTACATCATCCAGGGTCGAGATTTTGTCAACACTTCCTTCTACCTGAGGGGATTTGTGGAAGAGGAAGAGTTTGTGGATGGTGATGATGAGGAAGCAGAGGAGGCGATTGAAGAAGTTGCAGCTGATCTGTTTTTTTTTTTGAAGAAAGCTAAGCCACTGTTTGTTAACAAATAGGGTTCCCATAATGTTCATTCATTTTACACCTTTGGGATCCGGACTAAAAAGATATGTTCGAATCTGTTTGAATGCCAATAGTCTGCATCAAGGAAAATTTTGTTTTGCATAGGAAACCTCTCTCATGAGAAGAGGTGGAAAACAATGGAAGTGGGCTTATAAGGCTGAATATTTCTATTAGTTTTTCTTCTCCTTCTTCCGATGAAAAGGTAAAGGATGGTTTCTTGAGGTTGGTAGCCATCTACTTCAACTTTCTTGTGACCAAAAACCTAGAACTTTCCTTACAACTTTTTCCACTCATTGTTGATCTCTCTGAAACAACTTCTGATTACACTGAAGCCAGTGAACGGAGCAAAAAACTGCAGTAGCCTTGATCCAAGATAAGCCGTCACCCGAAGTCCAGCCCAGAAGTCAGCCATAGTATCGCTTGCTACCAAATTTCCTTTGAAAAATCACATGAAAGGAATAGGTGCAAGCAGCCTTTGCTAGCTTCCCCACAGAAATTGTAGATTGCCTCTGGATGTTGCACCCATTATCTTCGCCTAATCTTTGTCAGCAACCTCTCCCGTCTAAGAAGCTATAGTAAAAGTTTAACTTTCGGAGGGATTTTCATCATCCAAATCAAGGAGCAATCTAAGGCCACATTAGATGCTTCCATTTCATCCACGGTCATGAGAAGGAGATTAAGCTTTTTTAACCGAAAATTGTTCTCTTGGTCACTCTAAAGCATCCGACCAACCATTCTTTGGCTTGAAGTCCTCCATAGTGGCAAGAAAAATTCGTAAATCTTCAATCCTTGCCTTTGAAAGCCTCTCCCCTACCCTTGGGAACCATGCACCACCTCCAATCTGATCTGAAGGTTCCCAAAAATCTAGCAATTGCCTGAATTTGGTACTTGTTAATGAATATAATCTAGTCCCCATGCTCCAGTACCCCAAAGGCTATCCAGCCATCTTTCCAAAATCTGGAACTCCTTCCATTTCTCAAAATTGGAAGGGAAAATTGAGGCACTCTACCCATAACTTCTAGTAAACCCCTCCAAAAAAGCTGAAGCACCAGCCTGGACCATTGCCTGATCCTTCCACCTTAAGGAAGAGCCATAAACCTCCTTCAACAGGTGATACCATAAAGAGTCACCATTCTCCATGAGTTTAACCATCAACGTGCACAATAAAAGCACCGTTGAAGTCCGACAATATAGAACTCCAAGTCCTCCCAATCTCACCAGCTTATTTATCTTATCCCATATAACCAAGTGGAGGAAACAATTGACCTGATCTGTCCCCTTCCAAAGAAACCTCTTTCTTATTTCTTCTTTTTTTCTAATTTCTTTCTTTTTTTTCTTTCCTGAAAGGAAAGCTACTTGACATTAGCAACTTTTCAGATTCATTAAAAGCTGTAAGATATGTTTTGTACAAAGCTCCAATCACCAATCAGAAATCAAGGATTTTTCCCATAACACCACATTCTCAAAGTATGGAGTACAGCCATCGAAAATCGCAGCATTCTGCTCCCTCCACAAAGTCCAAAGGACAGCCATAGGAACCACTCTCTCAGCGATCAAAACTGCACAGGCCCATAAGACCATCTGCCGCGTCGATAGGAGATCCAAAAGTCTTCAAAGGATGAAGTAGAGACCCATTCAAATTGGAAATTCTCCCAGACATGTGGAAAAAGGGCAGTAGAATTATAGATGGCTGATATCCTCAAGACCATCAGTACATAGAGAACAAATCTGCAGGGACATGTGATCCCAACGCTGCTTCCTTACCTTTGTCACATGTCTTCTCAGTTGCAATTCCCACATAAAGAAACTGTTGAGTTGTAAGGGGTTGCATGATATTTTATTTATATTGAGGGGTACTTATATAATTAGTTCAGTTCTCTTTTCTATAAAAGAGGGTTAGAGTTTCATTTGAAAGACATTCTTTTGATTCTCCATATGGTATCAAAGCAGCGGTCCTAGGCTGATGCTCTGATATCCCACCAAAAATCCACCACAATATGTTCAAATCACCAACTTAAGGGTGATTTGATGGAGGACGTTGGCTATGGTGGCGGTTGGCTTGGTGCAGTGTGCAACGGCAGCAATGCGTGGCATAGGCACAGCAGTGGCGCAGTGCGGCAGTCTGTCGCCGCTAGCGGTGGTGGCCAACACTTCAGTGGCGCGGGCGGCGTCACCCGATCCGGTGATGCTGCCGATTGCCTTTTGCGGTTGCTGGCAGCAAGTGCAATTGCTCCTGGTGGTTGCCTTGTTGGTATCTTTGAGTGTGTAATGAGCCTTCTCACATGCCTCTTATTGATGGCGATGAGTGTTTTCTTGTTGGTGTTGAGGAGAGTTAGTCTGAATAGATGAAGTTCAGATTTGATTGGGCTAGCGTTTGTAGCCCAGGAGATTGGCGTGAGGAAACAGAGGACCAGAAGTGCTTGGGTGATCGATTCTGGTGCCTCCGTTCATCTTACTGGAGACAGAGATTGCTTGAAGAATCCTATGCCTTCACATGGAATTCATGATGTACAGGTAGCTAATGGAGCAACTTCCCCTATGACTGCTGTTGGATGTGTAGATGCTACATCCAAGATGAAGATATAATATGTATATTACGCTCCTGAGTTTCCCATGAATCTTTTGTCAGTTAATAAAATTTACAAAGATCTTGGATGCCGTGTTATTTTTGATGAAAGGCATTGTTATTTCTAAGATTGAATCACATGTGATATTCTTGGTGGTGGAATAGGAAGGGGCGGACTATATCATTTAGACACACTGACCTTGTTTGTTGAGACAATGTCTATTTCCTGTGATCCCTTATTCTGGCACAGCAGACTTGGGCATCCTTTTACGAAGAAGATGCATCAGATGTACCCACAACTACCTGATTCCTTGGTCATAGAGTGTGAGGATTGTCAGCTGGGGAAGCACCACAGGGGTAGCTATCTAGGGAGAGATGCTAGCGTTAGTTTTGAGCCATTTTCTCTAGTGCATTGTGATGTCTGGGGGCCCTTTAGAGTTTCCACTATTGGTGGTCATCGATACTTTACGGTTATGATTGATGATAGTAGCAGGTTGACCTAGGTTTTCTTGATGAAGGTCAGAAGTGAGATTCCTACCATTATTCAGCAGTTTTTGTTTGAGATACAGACATAATATGGTATTATTGTTTGAGTCTTTCACAATGACAATGCATTAGAATTTATGCGTAGTGATTTGTAAGAAGAGTTTCGTTCTAGGGGAATCATTTATCAGACATCTTGTGGACACACTTTACAGCAGAATGGAGTTGCAGAGTGCAAGTTGTGCCACTTGCTTGATATTGCTAGGACCTTGATATCTCATATGAAGGTTCCTAAGCAGTTTTGGGGTGATGCTATATTATCTGTAGCCTATCTGATTAACAGATTACCATCCTCAGTACTTCATGGTTAGATTCTCTATCAGGTTATGCATCCTGAGTGTGATAGGATTTTTCCATTGCCTTTACGAGTTTTTGGGTGTCTGCTTCGGTGTTGTAAAAATCGACCTACTCGGCTGAGTAATCCTATGCGGTACCATACCAACTGCATAACCCATAGTTGATTACTCGGCCGAGTAGTTGTAGTCGACTGAGTAGTAGGTTGATTTTTGCATAGAGGAAAAAATAGACATGTAGGTATATTATTTTCTTTTAGGTTAAATAAAACCCCACTCGACCCCCCTCCCCGGACCACTCCCCTAAAATCGTTTATTTTCATCTGAGACTCCTCTTCGACCAAGCAAAAACCCTCCGTCACCAAATGTATTTGATTCAAGCACATATTAATTCTTGGTTTATGTTGCTTTGTCTTAGGTAATGTATTTGTAATGGTTTATATCTTGGATTAATTATTAAATTTGTAATGAATTTGATATTGTTTATACTTTGTAGCTTATTTTATAACCTTGAACTTGAATATGTTTGCTTTTATGCAATCATATATTTTACTTCTTGATATGTGTGTCTATATATATATATAATGCCCGACTGAGTATTCCTCGATTACTCTTCTACAGATCGTATACTCCTTAGTTAGTGGCTTGACCAACTGAATACCGACTACTGACTTTTACAACACTGGTCTGTTTTGTTTTGAATTATGGTATACAAGATACATTTGCTCCTCGTACCAAGAAGTGTCTTTCTTGGGTATTCTAGAACCCAGGAGTGCTACAGGTGCTATGACCTAGTTCGGAGGTGATATATTGTTATTGTTGATGTGACCCTCTTTGAGAAAGTTCCCTACTTATCATAGGAAGGTTCGTCCATGGAGGTGGTTATACAGGACACAGGTATATCAGAGGAGATCACGGCTAGATGACATCATAGGTGAGGAACCAACTCAGCTTGTTACTCCACCAGGTAGGGGTGAGTGAGATGGTGAGGAGGAGATTGTGCAAATGAGACCCAACACCACGCTTCATCCTATTTCTCGTTATACTACTGTATCTCATCTCCAGGAGGACATGCAGTTTGCATCTGCCATTATCAATAGTTGTTCCTAGAGCTTTTGTTAATGTTCTTTATGATCCAAGATGGAAAGCCGCTATGGACGAGGAGATGCATGCACTTTAGACCAGGAAGATCTCGGATCTTGTTCGATGTCCTGAGGGTGCTACAGTTGTTGGTTGCGGATGTGTGTACGCCATCAAACACAGATTAGACGGGACAGTGGCGTGATATAAGGCAAGACTTGTGGCCAAGGGATTCACCCAGATATATGAGGTGGATTACTTTAAGACTTTTTCTCCTGTTGCTCATATCACCTCCATCATGATCATCTTGTCAGTTGCTGTGGTTAGGGGATGTCCCTCCAACAGTTAAATATAAAGAATGCTTTTTTATATGGTGATCTAGCTGAGGAAGTTTACATGAGACAGTCACCAGACTATGACAGCTAGGGGGAGTTGGTTTGCCATTTATGGAAGGCTATCTATGGCCTAAAGCGGAGTTCTCGAGCCTGGTTTGAGAGGCTCAACCTAGAGATCAAGAAGATTGGGTTTCAGAGATCTACTACTGACAATTCTATATTTGTTAGGAGGACTGAACATGGTGGAGCATGGAGAGTTGTTATCTTAAAAATCTATGTTGATGACATGATCCTGACAGGTGATGATATTGATGGGATAACAGAAACGAAAGCCTTTCTCTACTTTATTTTTGTCACCAAAGACTTGGGTGATCTTTGTTACTTCCTGGGGATAGAGGTTGTTCGTTAGGAGGATGGCTTATCTTTATCACAGAGGCAGTATACCTTACAGATTCTTGATGAGGCTGGATTACTTTGGTCCAAGCCATCAGAGATACCGGTCGAGGCACTAGCTAGTTATACCTTTGATGAGTTAGATCCCTTGTTTGAGGATATTACTAGATATCGTAGTACTGTTGGTCGGTTGTTATACTTGACCATTACTCGATTAGATATTAGCTTTGCTGTCAGTCGTGTTTGTTAGTTTATGGAGAGTCCCAGGTATAGCCATTGGCATGATGTGTGTCTCATCCTGAGATACTTGAAGGGCATCCTAGGGCAAGGTCTTTACTATAAGGCGAGTGGCACTCTTGATCTTGTAGCTTACTCTGATGTAGACTATGCATGATTAGTAGAAGACATGCGATCTACGTTAGGCTTTGCTATCTATTTAGGAGGAAATCTGGTTTCTTGGAGGAGCAAGAAACAGAGTGTTGTCACCCGCTCTAGTGCAGATGCAGAGTACAAGTCTATGGCATAGGCTGCGTGTTAGGTTATGTGGATGGTTGGTTTTCTGCGAGATTTAGGGGTGCTACCTGATACCCCAGTTCCACTTTATTGTGATAATAAGTCAGTGACATACGTTGCCTCTAATCCCGTCTTTCATGAGAGGACAAAGCATATTAAGGTTGATTGCCCTTTTATATGGGATGTAGTCCTGGAGGGCAAGATAAGTACCCCTTATATATCTTCTGAGCTACAGGTTGCTGATATTTTCATTAAGCCTCTTAAGAGGAAACACCATGATTTTTTGAGCGACAAGTTGGGCCTCATTGACATATACGCCCCAACTTGAGGGGAAGTGTTGAGTTGTAAGGGGTTGCATGATATTTTATTTATATTAAGGGGGTATTTATGTAATTAGTCTAATTCTCTTTTCTATGAAAGCGGACTAGGGTTTCATTTGAAAGTAAGACATTCTTTTGATTCTCCACGGAAACAAACCTTTAAAGCTGCTTTTGCTCCCCACAAAAGCCTGCAATCCTGCATGAAGTCTTCATCCTGATCTTGAGTAGGAGAACGCAGGGCATGATAGGCTTTATTGATGGAGAAACTCCCATCATCCTGTTTCCAGCCATCAAGGACATTGAGAACCAAAGAGAACTGATAAATACCCTCTAGAATCTCAAGAAACTCTTGTTCCCATGCAGCAGGTAGCGCACCCAAAAAGATAGGTGTCCAAACACAGCCCACAGCTGCTGCAGAGGATTGGAGCAGCACTCTTTCAAAAGAGCACCAGGGGCACAAGCCAATCCATAAAGGTGAGGGATCTTCTTTGATAGAACACCAAGAATGTGCCAATGGTGAAGCCAAAATAAGCACATAAGTCCTTTGGTGTAGAGAAAATTGAACCCAAACCTTTCCAAAAATGTGACTTCCAATCAAAGATAAGGCCATGATAATCCTAATCAAGGATTGTACCATAAAGAGACAACCGTTGCTGTGTACTTAAGTGGGGATCCTCGACCATCACTTGATAGCACTTCGAAAGTAAAGCATCATTCATGATGTGCAGACTTCGAATACCCAAACTGTGATTTAAATGCCGACGGCATGCCGTCGGTAAGGGGATTTTTGGAGGGAGGGCATATCGACACAAATATAGTGTCGGTTTACAGGGAAACCACCGACATGCCGACAGTTACCGACGAAACGTCGGCATGCCGACGGCGAGAAGTTTGAAAATGCTGAGCGGGAAGCTGGTCTGGAGGGCGGTCTGGGAGGGAAGGGGCGGCGGGGGGAGGGAATTTGAATTGCCATGGAGGGAATCGGCTGGACAGGGGAAATTGGCGTCGGAGGGAATCGGCTGGATAGGGGAAATCTGAAATTGGCACCGGAGGGAATCGGCTAGACAGGGGAAATCTGAAATTGGCTGGACAGGCTGGAGGGGAAGCACACACACACACGTTGATTCAGGCTAAAATAACCTGTAAATATGTTTTTAATATAAAAAAACCTGTAAACACGTTTCTAATATCTTGATTTAGTTGTCTTTCAAATCTTAATTATTTCTGTCGGCATGCCTCGAAATGTCATTTTTTTGGGCCGCCGAAATCATCGAAATCTGCCATCGAAAAACAGGCATTTCCATGGCATGCCTTTGGCATGCCTACGAAATGCATACCTACAATTTTATCGTCACGGCGTTGAAATCGACATTTCGAACCTTGCACCCAAACACCCCTCTAAAAAAGGCTGGCATAGGTCCTCCCAAGCCACTAAAAAGCCCCCGGCAACACTGGTTGACGAGCCGTCCTTCCAACGAAACCTCCAACAAATCTTCTCAACACGATTGATGACTTCAGCATGCAATCAGAAAATCAAAGCATAGAAAACCAGAATAGCCGGCAAAATGGTCTTCGTCATGATAAGACAGCCACCCTTAGAGAGAAGATGAGCACAGAGGAGGTCAAATGTTTCTTAGTCTTCTCCAAAAGGGAACCAAAATCCCATAGATGAGGCACACCATAGGACAACGGTAAGCCAAGATATACAATCAGCAAGAGGCTCGAGGTGTGTAGATAAATGACCAAAAACTATCTTCGCTTTAGTATCATCCATTCCAAGTGCAATACATGACTTATGAAAATTTATAGATAAGCTAGAAGCCTCATCAAGAAGCAATAGTTGTGTTGCCATGTAGTCTACCTCCTGTGAACCTGTGAAGCACCTTATATGAATACTGTATCGTCGATGTACTATAAGAGGGGAATCATCACAACATGAGACACTCCAGAAAGGAAACTAGAAACCAAACTAGCAGAACATGCTACAAAGGGGGAGACTAGCACAACGTCACCTACCAGGACAAATGAAAGAGGTGCCAATGGGTAACCTTGACGAACCTTAGTTCTATATTGAACCCAAACCCCAACTGAATTGTTGTTAAGCAAAACTAACAATAAAGGGTTGGTGAGGCACTGCTTCATTCATTGAATGATATGCCTTGGCAAACCAACTTCCTTAAGGAATCCCTTAGTACCTCTCCATCACCAATCAACCAAGATTTTTGCACTAGAAATAAAACAATATGCAAGAGTTTGACCCCTTATAAAAGCGGCCTGAATAGAAGAGATTAAGGAATCCAAATCTTGGTGTAGCTTATTTGGCTACAATCAAGTATGTGAGATTAGATAAGCAATTGACTAAAGGTCCTCCACAATCTCAATAATTTCCTTTTTCGACAAGAGGAAAAGAAAAAATTGACAACTTGATTGAATCTCGAGTTTCTGAAAACATGTTGTGTACCTTAGATAACATGAGGAAGCTGTTTTTTGGAAGGGTGTTAATCATAGTGGTTTTTTTTTTTTTTATCCTGTGCCTTGGGACATCGTGTGCAGTCCCAAGGAGGGTGGCCTTGGAATACGTGACCTTGCAAGTTTTTCTAATGTGTTGTTTGCGAAATGGGTGGTCGAGTTGTTTGGAGGCAAGGACAACCTTTGGCAGCGTGCATTGGAGGATGACTATGGAGATGTCCTCTTAATGACGTAGAGGGTGGTGATCCCTTGTGGCGCATCTGCTTTCTGGAGTGCTTTGATGCTGGTGATGCAGAAGGTGGCAGCTTTCTTCCATCCTGGAATGGGGGATGGAGAAATTTTTAGGTTTTGGTTGGATGGTTGGATGGAGGCTAAGTGCTTTGCTGATTTGGTTCTCAGACTTTTTGCTCTAGTGGATGACAAGGTATGTAAGGTGGCAGAGGTTTGGGATGAAGGGTCCAAACCTTGGTCGATAGTGTTAGATGCTGGCCTTTCTAAGGCTCGAGTGCAAGACTTGCAGCTTTTGCTTTCGATTTGGCATGATTTTTGTCCCTAGTCCATGTTGAATGATCAACTTGTCTGAACCGAGGGCTGTTTTACAGTCATGAAGGCATACAAGTTGCTGAGGGGTTACTTACCACCTGCGTTTGATTTGGTGGAGGACTATCAGGTTTTATGGCACTTGAAGGTCACTCTAAAGATCAAGATTTTCCTTTGGCTTCTAAAAAGGGTTGGCCTGGTTACTAAAAGGTGAAGGAGAATGGCGGAGGAGTTTGATACTGCTTATTAATTGTGTGGTCATGGTGATGAAGCCATTTCCCATATGTTATGGTTGCTTGATTTTCTGCTTCAGTTTAGAGGGCCATGGATCTTGTTGGTGTTAATGTGACATCTGAAGATGCATTCTGGGGCTCCTTCAAAAATGGGTTCCAGATAAATACCCATGATTGGTTGGCAGCCGTAGCGGTGGTGTGGTCTATTTGACTTCAGTGTAATGCTTGTATTTTTAGTGGGGAGAGAGTATGGGTTGAGATTATTGTTAATGGGGCTTCGGCCTTGTTCGATTTGTGGATACAGTAGTTGTAATAATTTTTATTGGTTAATAGATTTAGATGATTACTCACCTTCGGTAATTGTCCTTTTCCTTTTTTAAAAAAAGGCTACATTTTTATGTGGAATTCTTGGTAAAGTATCTTTTTTCATCTCCTCCTGCTGCAAAAGACTCATGTGGCCTCTTTCTTGATTTATTGGCAATAAGCTCCTTGTGTCACTTCCTGAACGGTTTTTGCATGGTTATATATGGCAATGAAGGTGTTCCAAGTTGTATTTCCTTTCAATTTGGATCTTTGAACTTTGATATAGAAATTTACCTGTGTCACTTGGTACCTGTGACTTTAGATATCTTCATGGAAACTAATGATTTATAAATGTTTCATAAAGGTCCATGCTCAAAATAAACCAATTGCGGAGGATATAGATTATGATGAGATTGCTAGTAAGACTGAGGGTATGGTTGGTGCAGAATTGGCGAATGTAGTTGAGATGGCTGCCATCCGCATGATGCGGGATGGAAGATCTGAGGTACTTGCAACTTTCATTTTTGGTTGTAGATTTGCTATAGAACTTGCACCTTATTATATGTTGCATTCTTTCAAAAACCTATAATATGTTGCACAAGATATTGTAAGAGTTCTAGGATTTTGATGATACACATGAAGTCAGTACCAAATCTGTTAGTAAGTCTCGATGAAGATCATAAAGGTTTACACAAAATATTCGAATCATGGGTCTAAAATCTGAATCATTTTCGAATTATCCAATTAGATTTTTACCAGGTCTTAATGTATTCTCTGACGACGTGTTTGGTATACCTGGATTTGCTTTTTGATTTGAGGGTTTCTTAAGTTTAAATTAACGTGGATGCACTTTTCTTATCCATCCTCTTCTCTCCTAATCATACATAGGTATGAATTTAGCAATTTTGAATGAATATCAACTTTATTGTTTGTCTTCCTCTCTCAAATTTTCAAATTTTTATTACATATGAAATGGTTTAAAGACATATATTGCTTGAAAAATCTGCTATTCTATGCCCCCTTTTCCTTGTCACGTTCACTCCATTTTTTTTTTCTTAACCCCTTCTTTCTCTCTCTTTCTTGGAAGATATGCTTCTCCCTTGTCGATTCTTGTTATTTGTAAATGTTTTCCCCATTGATTTTCATCTTCAAACTTTTCTATCTCCTATTTTGGAGCCGATCCCGTTTTGTAAAGTTATATATATATATATATATATATATATATATATATATATATATATATATATTAGGGAAAAAGAGGAAGATTACCTGAGCATGGCAATCATCCTAATTGCATTAATAAGTAAAAGAAACAGACATACAGGTTTTGAAGCAAAAAATCAGAAAGACATTTTGCTTCTCTTGTTACATTGTCAACCCAACACCTCTCTTTGCTAAACACCTTGCCATTCTTCTGAAGCCATATACTCCAAATGACAGCAATTGCTTGACACCAGCCTGCCCCATACAACCCGAGGTGATCTCTAAAGCTCTTCCGGAAGGTTTTGAAATCAGATTTGTCCACCATAGGCAAATGAAATTGATCCCAAACGTCTTTAGAGAAATCACAGTCGAAAAAAAGATGCTGTACATCCTCCCCTACTTTCTGGCATACGGGCACAAGCTATCCCCATCAGTCGCCCATTTAGATTTGTATGCTTTAGTGACTAGCCGCTTCCTCAAAAACCATAAGAAAAGCTTAATCTTAAGTGGAACCTTGCAGGACCAAATAAGT
Organism: Thalassia testudinum; assembly: GCA_037157565.1. Taxonomy (NCBI): domain Eukaryota; kingdom Viridiplantae; phylum Streptophyta; class Magnoliopsida; order Alismatales; family Hydrocharitaceae; genus Thalassia; species Thalassia testudinum. The sequence goes on along the minus strand of JAZHRO010000022.1, from coordinate 61,413,066 downwards.
TTTGAATCACCAGTTACCACGAAATCTGAATTTGGACCCTCTGCAGTTAGAAGATTATATGTTTTGCTTATTGTAAACTCCCCATCCCTCCAAAAAAATGAATCTTATTTTGTTGAATTCGGAGAGACATCCTTGAGAATGTTTGTTAGTTGCTGAAATTCCTCAAAAGCTGCCTCAGATAAGCCTTCAGTCATTCTGAAATCCCACGTTCCGTGTATTTCATCCCACACCTCACCAACCAACACCTCCCTATTCATTGTTTGATGGAAGAGAGGCTGGAAAAGATCTGAAAAACATCCAAATTCAGACCAATTATGTATCCAGAATTTAAAAGATGACCCATTACCTAGACTAGGTGAAAACTGATCTGCATATTCATTCACCAAGTGGCCCACCGAACTCTAGAGCGCTGAGGCACCTCTCATATGCACCCCTGACCCCAGAATCAAGTCCATCATACTACCATATGAGTCCTTCACAACAGAGGTGACTAATGATTTTTCCTCCGACATCAGTCTTACCACCCACTTTAGAAGAAGAGCACTGTTAAACTCTTTCAACTTACAAATGCCCATCCCACCAGCTTTCTTAGGCTTACATATCTCATCCCATGGAACTAGTTGAACAAATCTTCCCGTGAAATCAGATCCTTTTCGGAAGAACTTCTTCCTGATCATATCCATTTACTTGATAATCTTCTTGGGCAGTGAGCACACAGAGAAAAAGAACACAGGCAAAGAGGATAGGACTGATTTCAAGAGAATCAGCCTTCCCCCATTGCTTGTAAGGTAATATATTAGATTAGTCATTACTGGTCCATTATGGGTATTCTTCTCTGTTAAGTATTTATAGACTCCAAATTCTCATGCTTAAACCCCCACATAATTGGATTACATCGAATTGATCGTAACCTTTCGAATATGGAACCTTTTTCTTTTTTGATTTTTGTAAATCAAATTTACTATTTTGTCATAGACTTTGGTAAGGAAACCAGGATTGTTGCACTCCCTTTACCTTCCAATCCTTGTCAGTGATTAGGTTTGTTTGCTCTTGTGTTGCCCTCAATGTGTTTGCAACTATTTCTAGTATTTGCCAATGTACATTTCTTCACTTGTTTATTTAGTAGGTACTTACGCATGCCTACAACGCACCCTCTCCATCTTACATCTCCTTCCATCTTGTTGACACGTTTACGATTGGGCATTCTTCATAACTCTTTGTTTTCATTCTCCATACAATTGCAGTCTCTGTCTTTTTTTTTTTTTTTTGAAAAGAAACAGTCTGTCTATTATGATTTGTGTTTCTTTATACAATCTATTTAAAGGGGACTCATTGATATATGAGAATTTCGAGAAAATCATTCAAAATGACAAAAAATGTTCTAAAATATCACAAATTTAAATAAATTAACAGTTTAATAATCACTACATTCACGAAGAAATGCAACCAAAATCATAAATTTTTTGAATGAAAAATAAATGCACTGCAGGCATATTGACAATCGTCGTAAGTCATAACAATGAAAGGAAAAAGCATAGGACATGATAATAACTTAAAATGCTCATAATAATATTCACCAAAAATGAAATATAATGGTACTAGTATCACCAAATCATGATTCATGAAATAATGACTTCTTCAATACCAGGTGAAGTTGATAATCATCCTTTTCCTTTTCAAAAAATTACCACGTGAAGTTTTGACCTAGTTGAATACTACTTCGTCGATTTTCTTCCTCTAACTGTGATATTCTAACATTGTCACAATAGTTGCCCTATGTCATGAAGCTCTATCGAGTATTACATTCATAAATGTATCATTGGTAGTCTGTTATTGTAGTATGCAAGCACTCTAAGGTGTGGATATTGACTGTTGAAGCTGCTTCTAGGTTGACTTTGAGTATAATTATCTTGTCCATGATGTCTAATTGGTCCTCTTGAATCTTTAGTAGAAGAACCACCATGTTTTAATGTAGAACTTGAAATTTTAGGACGATCACATTGTCTTGTTGATGAAGTTCATGGTGGTTGAGGAGAAAGTTCTACAACAGGTTGGGAAGGCCGATAATAATAAGATGGTTGGGGGATGCAAAATGCTTTGGGAATATCCCATATTCTTGTGCTGTAGGATCACTTTAGTTAGTATCACTTTGGTCACCATTATATCCGAAACCATAGGAGCCATAATAACATTGGAGGTTGACTTGACTTTGGTTGAGATATCAATGAATGGTAGCTAAGGAATAAACCATATGAACTTTGTGCTTTATCTTGGTAGGAGGATTGATATTGAAGAGGGTTAGTGTAATGAGATCTATAACTATAGAGACTTGATGATGATGATGCAGGACCGTCTTCAAAGATTGATTTTGCTAGATTAAGGGATCCCATTGATGAGCTTAAATCATCAATGGACATCATAGAAGTTAAGCCATATCTTGCATCATGGTCACAAGCTGGACTTGGTGAGGGGTCTCCATATATAGTTCTATGTCTCTCTTGATATTCTTGTCCAACATTCTTTGCATCCCTATTAGGACGATATCTCCTATCACTACTTGCTGTCGAGATTCAATCATCATTGCATCGACATCGTCATCTCTGTCACCACTATCATTTTTTATTCTTGAAGGTGAATCTTTCTCTTCATTTGGGCTCTTCATTATCTGGATTATTCTTCTACCAAACCTTTTACCCACAAATTCATCTACATTTGCACTCATTTCTTTGTTATCTCAGGATTGAGATCACCATTTTTATCAAGCAATGGTTCTCCATTGCTATCAACCATGCTTGTAAAACATTTTCATCATCTGTCTCCAAAAAGGTATGCGACATCAATCAGGTCCATGTACTCGTCCTTACGTTCTTCCTGTATATCTTTCATTTTTAATCCAATGTTGTAATGCATAAATATTAAGCCCATTAACTTGTCACTACTAAGTGATTTCTCCTCTGTGAGCGAACCAAGTTAAAGGTGCTCTAGTTCCTTTCACATCCTTTTGCAGATGTTGTCTAAGATAAGATTTTAATGGCAACTGGGTAGAGGTTAGGAGCATCGGTGCCGTGTAAGTGACACCATTGAGTTGCAATAGAAAAATGAAAATGAACTTATTAATATATGTAACTTGTGAATTGTAAAATGAATTCGCAAGAAATCTTCATATTTAGATCACAACCATATCAAGAAAAGTTTTACTTTGTGCATGTATGATGTTTGTCTTTAAAGATAGTAATTCATCTATGAAATATATATTTTTTAATCTGTAACGAATAATGATGTAAAATCATATTATCTCCTTTATAATAGTAGGAGTAAATGTGTAACTAACTAGGTTAGAAGTATGGGTAATTTATCACTGCATTCATACAATTTGTTTGTAGTTGGATACCTTTCACGAGCTTAGAGATGACTACTTTCACCACTTTGAGGAGTTTGTGATCACTACGAAGTCCATACTTGTAGTGATATTTTAGATTTAGATAATATGCTGTGAAATTAGAATTTAAGATTAATCACTATAAAGCCATGATAAAAAATATATGAAACTTAATAGTCAAGTAAATTCATACCAGTTCTATGAAGCTGATGTAAGAACATGTCTTGCCATCTCTTATCAGTTATTTTTATTTATTGCCGAGTCAACTTTCCAATATTTTCCTTGACCTTTTGCCTCATCATTTCCATAGCTACATATATACTTGCTAAGGTTGCTTTTTTGTCACCATCAACCATCCTTAGCACAACCATAATGGGTTTCATAATCTTCACAATCCAAAGAATTGTCCCAGATCTTTGTAGAGGTCACTATTTCTTCCACCTTCTTCCTAATCTCCGATCCGGTGTATTTTAATACAAATCATTGAAGATAAATGTTGTGAAATAAAGGAAATGTTTTTCTTATTTAAAATATGTAGAGAGAGGGTTTGTTACAATAAGGAAACATAACAACTAAGTTACTAAAAACAACATGGACTAAAATAAGAAAGACAACCAAATTCATAACTAATTAGATCCTAATTTATTTCCTAACACTCCCCTCCAAGTTGGAGCGTGCAACGTTCAACTTAAAGAGTCACAACAAACAAGAGCTCTCCCCTAGGAGGAGTGATAGGAGGAGATGATAGTTGGAGATTAGTAATAATTGGAGTAAGTGGTCACTGCATCAGCAATGACTTATACGTCTTGCGTGAGGCGCTTGGTATGAGATAGATCGTGACGTAGGTGCCTCTTTTTGTATGTCCCCACACAAGCCAGTCCATGCTAGGTTTCTCTATGGGGGGGGGGTGAGTGTGAGAGTGCTGCCCATTCACTTAAGAATGCGGAGCAATACCATGTCTTCTTTACTTCTCTCACACATTCACGTATAAACACGATGAAAAAAACATGATTCTAGAGCAACACACTAGTAAAAACCCCAAAAACAAACTTCTCTTCAAAACAAAGACATCTAATCCTAAAAGAACCTAAAACTTAAAGTGCAACAAGCCACCCAAGGTGGTGGCGATGTGGTTGGATGTGGAAGGTGGTGATGTTGAAGTAAAGGAGCGATTTCGAAGGGCAAATGCATGACTTGGGAGAGGAGAAAGCCTCTCTAGTGGCTCGCCAGAGGCTGGTGATGCTGCTAGAGGGCTCTTCCCGCTCCAAGGTTTTTCTCTTATCAGAACTAATCTTCAGAGATCGGTGGCTTTGATATCATATTGCAAAATAGAGGAAATGCTTTTCTTAAAACATATAGAGGGTTTGGTATAATAAGGAAACTGATAGACTATATTTTTTGATTCACTGATATTAGCTTTATATTTTGTTTTTGTAGTCTTTATTTTCTATTTTTCTGATATTTGCAATGTATGCAGGATTATTATTTTGTAAAAAAGTTTCTATAGACGTACCCCTTTATCTCTTGACCTCTCTTTATATAAAGGGGCTAAGGGAGTATGTAATACAATTCGACTCATTTCATCCCTGATATGGATTTAGAGCAACAATCTTTGATTGGAGTCGTAATATCCTACCCCTATGGCCTACTAACCCAATCACCCCACCCCTTTCTCTTGTCATCGGTGGATTAACAACCATTGTAACAACCTTCGCTTCCATCGCACCTTCTCTCCTCTCCTCATCGATGCACCACCACTCCTATCGATGAGGTAACAACGGGGCAACAGGTCATTGCACCACCCTTTCTGGTCGTGCAACACCCTATTACACCTTCCTCGATAGTGCAACACCCTGCTACATGTTCTTCTAGGCAGCTCACTGCTGCACTTCATCTGCGGCATGTTGAAGAGGAGTCAAAATGACCAAGTGTGTTGATTGCTTTCTCTGTAGAAGCTATTTATTGGATTGACATACTTTGGTGAGAGTTTTCTTTCTTGTGATTATTGGTGACTAGTGTGAATCATGGGAGATAGAAAGGATATTGTGAGTGATTTGTTTGGGCGATATCTTGGATCGAGTTGCCAGATACAGGGAACCATGATCAAGTTTGCTGGGACAAATTTCATGTTGTGGTCTACTTCTCTTCTTCGGATTGTTGGTTCGCACGGTCAAAAGTATATTTTGTGAGAAGATGAGCTATCTTCCAAGACAATTGAGTGGGAGATGCATAATGATTGGGCGGCAACGTGTAAGCTGAATGGCATGAAAGAATCTATTGCCAAGCAGGTTATGACTTATTCATCAGCCAAGAAGATGTTGGATGTTCTTCATGAGATCCATTCTCAAAAGACAAATATTGCCCGACTTTACAGAGTTATTGAGGATATTCAGACGTTTAAAAAGGGGAGCATGAGTCTTCCTGAATGCTATGGTTCTTTGAAGAATCTTTGGGATGAACATGATTCATTTCAATTGATCACTTCTGATGTTTCTGTCATTGCCAAGCAGAGGGAGGTTATACGTTCTATTCAGTTTCTTGTTGCCTTCGGGCCAGAGTTTAAGGGTGTCAAGGATCAGCTTTTGACATCTGTAGAGATGCCTAGTCCAGAGTAGATTTATGCTTGGTTGATGAGACTTGAGGTTGCAGAGAGCTCTAATTCTTCTTCTAGTGATTCCTTAACCATGGCCTCTGCTAGTCGGGGTCGTGGTTCTTCAGGCAGAGGACGTGGTCATGGTCGGAGTACCTTTGTTTGTGACTATTGTCACAAGGCTAGTCACATTGTTGATAGGTGCTAGGCCAAGCACGGGTACCCTCAGGGACATGGACCTCGTGCTAATCAGGCAGTTGCTGAGGAGCATATTGGGTATATATATTTGAGGAGGTTACTATTTCTAGGGAAGAGTATGACAAGCTTGTTGCCTCTCAGTCCATCACATCTGCATCTGTTGTTTCTTCTCAAGAGGCTACTGCGTTATCTTCTATGACCAAATAGACCATGTGGATTGCTGTTTGTGGTGCCTATCACATATCATAGGTGATGTTTCACAATTTACTTCCCTTAGAGAGTTGGATAGGCTCTTTCAGGTTAGGGTTGCTAATGGAGGGCTTTTGTTTGTTACTGGTCTTGGTGATGTTACTTTGACTGATACATTGTCCCTATCTGATGTGATTCATGCTCCTCACTTGTCCATACATTTACTTCCTATTAGTTAGATTAATAGAGATTTACATTGTCGTGTAGTTTTTTATGATCAATATTTCTTTCTGTAAGACCTCCGGACGAGGAAGCAGATTGGTGGACTTAAGTAGAATGGTCTCTATTGCCTTACTCTACCATCCTCTCCTGTTGCTGCCACCACTGCCTACCAGTGGCACCTTCGTTTAGGTCACCCGAGTCTTGTGGTTCTTCACTGGCAGTTTCCTGGACTTTATGTGCCTGATTAGTTTCAGTGTGATGCTTGTTAACTTGGCAAGCATCACCAGTCCTCTTTTCTTACTGTTAATAAAAGGACAAATTATGTTCTTTCACTTGTTCATACTGATGTTTGGGGCCTGTGTAGGGTTTCTGGTGTACAGGGTTTTTGATACTTTTTTGTACTTGATGACTTCACTTGGATGTCATGGGTGTTTCTTATCAAAGCAAAGTCGGAAGTCCCTGTATTTGTTGAAAATTTCTTCAATGAAATAAAAATAAACTTTTCTACCCTTATTCGTGTTTTTTGCTGTGATAATGGATTGGAGTTTGTTAATACTTGATTAACTAAGTTTTTTGCTTCGCTTGGTGTTGTTCATTAAACTGTGTTCACGCCTCTCAACAAAATTTTTTTTTTGGGGGGTAAGGGGGGCTGAGCGGAAATTACGACACCTACTTGATGTGGCTAGGACACTTACGTTTCATATGTATGTTCCCACACATTTTTAGGCTGATGTTCTTACTTTGGCTTTTTTTATTAACTGTGTTAGTTCTTTAATTTTTGGTGGCAAGTCTCCTTTCTCTTTGTTATTCCTTGGTTAGGAGTCGTTTGTGTTGCCGTTGGTAGTTTTTGATTGTGTTGTGTTTATTCATCTCTTTGGAGTGGATAAATTGGCTCCTAGAGCTGTTAAGTGTATCTTTTTTGAGTATTTTCAAACTTAGAAGGGATATTGTTGTTATGATCCTATGCATTGTAAGTTTTTTGTTAGTGCTGATGTGACATTTTTTGAGGAGATTCCTTTCTATTCTCCTGAAGGGAAGGCTTCTACATGCGCTACAAGTATCCTACTGCCAATGCCCTCTGCTTCGCCCCCAGTGTCCTCTGAACCTCCTACCACCTCTATGAGTCAGCCTAGTGCTACTTCCGGTGAGCTGTTGGGATGACTAGTCTCTCCCACTCCATATCTACACCACTTCAACCATCACCCAAAACCTGCTCCTGAATCTTACCACCATTCTTGCTCGGCCTGAACCCGATTTTGTGGACTTTGATGGAGGTCAGGTAATTTCTACTACTGATCAGGACTTGGATCTTCTGGTTGCTCAGAGGAAGGTTCTAAGGTATTGAGCTCGCTATTCTATCTCCTGGTATATGAGTTTTGACAGTTTGCTTGTAGCTGGATAGTCCTTGTCTTGTGCTATTGATAGTAAACATATACCTTAGAGTCATACAGAGGCTTTTTAGGATTTGGCTTGGGCACGGGCCGTGCAGAAGGAAATGGAGGTCCTTATTTCCAGGGGTACTTGGGAGTTTATTGACCTACCCCTTGGTGCTATTGTTGTGGGGTGTAGGTAGGTGTTTACTGTGAAGTACTTACCTGATGGCTCCATTCAAAGGTGCAAAGCTCAACTTGTTGCTAAAGGGTATACTCAGACTCTTGGTATTGATTATTTTGAGACATTTTCTCCTGTTGATTGTTTAAACTCCGTGTGGATTTTGTTATCTCTTGCTGTTAATTCACATTGAAAGGTATTTCAGTTTGACTTTAAAATTGCCTTCCTCTATGGGGACTTGGATGAGGTGATCTATATGCAGCAACCTCTAGGTTTTGAGCGACAAGGGGAGTGTCACAGGGTGTGCAGGTTACATAAAGCCATTTATGGGCTAAAGTAGATTCATTGAGCATGGCTTGACAAGTTCAGCAAGGCAATTCAAAGCTTTGGCTTCCTTAGATCCAATGTTGATCGTTCAGTTTTTACGAGGCACAATGAGTTTGGGTCTATTATTCTAATTGTTTATGTGGATGACATATTGTTGATGGACAGTGATGGAGCTGGTGTTGAGGCTATCAAGGCCTTCTTGCATTCCCAATTTGTTACTAAGGACTTGGTTAAGGTCAGTTATTTCTTGGGAATTGAGATTCATCATGTGGACCATGGCTCGGTACTTTTTGAGAGAAAATATGTATTAGATATGCTACATGAGATTGGTATGCTTGGTTATAAGCGTGCAAATGTGCCTCTTGATTCCTCTTTACGTCTGGGTGATGACGATAGTCCTTTGCTAGATGATGTTACAAGATATAGGTCAATGGTAGGAAAGTTGTATCTAATTGTCACTAGACCTAATATTGCCTTTGTTGTTAGACAGTTAAGTGAATTTATGTAGGCTCCTCGTGAGGTACATTGGGCAGGTGTATGGCAGGTGATGCGATATTTGAAGAAGGCACTTGGAAAGGGGTTGCTTTATAGAGCACATGGTCATGTTGATGTTCATGGAATCTCAGATGCTGATCATGCTGGAGCACATAAGAACTGACAATCCACTATAGGTTACTACACTTTTGCTGGAGGAAATCTGGTCACATGGAAAATTAAAAAATAGAATGTGGTATCCAGGTCAAGTGTAGAAGTTGAGTATTGGGCCGTGGCACACAACTTGTGAGCTTCTATGAGTGAAATCTCTTCTCTGTGATTTTGGTATTGATATTTAGGGGGCAATGTCTATGTTTTGTGATAATAAGGTAGGAACATTTATTGCAAATAATCTTGTTATTTATGAAAGAATCAAGCATATTGATGTTGATTGTCACTTTATCAGAGACGTCGTTCTCCAAGGGACGATTGCTACTCCCTATATATCTAGTGAAGATTAGATAGCATATATTTTTACGAAGGCCCTATCAAGAAAGCGTTTGGATTATCTCTCTAGCAAGTTGAGTAGCTTTGGTGTATATGCTTCAACTTGAGGGAGAGTGTTAGAACATATTTCCTGATTCACTGTTATTACCTTTATGCTTTGTTTCTAGTCTTTATTTTCTATATTTCCCATACCTACATTGTATACGGTATTACTGCTTTGTAGATGGGTTTTTGTAGGCTGGTGTGCATATCTTTTAACCTCTCTCTATATAAAGGGGCCAAGGGAGTACATAGTATAATTTGACTCATTTTATTCTAAACAGAAATGTAACAACTAAGTTACTAAAAATAACACAGATTAAAATAAGAAAGACAACTAAATTCCTAACTAATTGGATCCTAATTTATTTCCTAACAATAAACATATGCTTTAGTGCAACTTTGTTGTCTAGAATACTCTACAATGCAATATAATTTATTGCAAATCGAGTGATGTTCGGTCTTATCAATTCGTCCTTACAAAACTTTCTCATTATTGGTAATATGCAAGTGATTGTAAATAAAAGATGTGATTAAATGCATACTTGAATAAGTGCATTTGTCATCTTTGTCTTTTAGAAGTCCTTCAGAATCAAATCAAGGCAATGGTTTGCGCAAGGTGTCGAAAAAACTCCATGCTTCCTGGACGAAATGAAGTTCTCCCGACCTTTTCAAAATTACTATCGTTATCGGTAATAATTTATACCACATGTTCAAGTCCAATCTCCTTCACAATATCTATCATCAAACAATATATATACTTGTTATCCTTTACTTGATTAGATGCATCTATGGATTAAAAAAAAAGTCTTTCCATCATAATAAAAAAGGAGATTTAGTATTTGCCTTCTTGTAAAACTGATTCACCCATCACACATAATGGAAACTCCATAATTCGGTCATAGCCTCTTTAACCCATTTATGTATTTATTGAGGTCATCCTTTGCCACGTACGAGTACTTGTGCATGATCTCATGCGATTAGGAGCCTTTACCATTGTTTGTTCTTGTGCAATCTCATCCATAGGGTGTTGCAAAAATGGTCTGCTTGCTAAATTTGCTAGAATTACATGTGCAAACAAGAGTGTAGAGATGACCTTCCTACTCTTTCTCTTACATTTCCAAACATACCGTTAATGGTATTTTGTTTCTTGTATGTGCTCGACACATATCTCATTACTAGTTGTTATGTGAACTTCTATGCCCTTGTTTTTTTTTGCAGGGTGTTTGAGGATGGTGGAATGGGCATCACTTCCGCTTATGGCTTTTCACGGGAAAATTCCTCTTATTCCTGGCTCACATGTTTACTCCTTACTAACTCCTTAATAGTCTTCCTATATTCCATCCTTGTGGAGGAGTTTTAACATCACTAGGATACTAAATATCGGAATTGTTATCAAAGTTATCTATATTAACGTACTCTTTTTCCTATATTCTCTCATGGATTATCTCATCTCTCCTTGATTTATCCACATCTTTCATTTTCTTTTCTTCTAAATTTGCTAGCACCAATAACATGTCTTCCTTAGAAACTCTAGGAGGCTTGGCTACATTCTTGTACCTACCTACTAAATGTTGTTTCAATTTTGTGATATTTCCTCTCATCGTCTTTTTACCATAAAAGTTACATTGTGACTTTTTATCTCCATTTATGGGAGTGCTATAATTTCAGCCAATTTCTCTAGCATTCTATTTTCTTGAGTCTTCCTTTTACCAATATGGTTGAATATGTACAAGACATAAATCAATATTTTTAACCATCAACCATGTTCCATATTGGAAGGAGACAAGTGAGCTATAAACAATTTAATATATATAACTCGGAATGAGTAGTAAATGTGGCTTTAAGGTGAGATTTAGGCCATGAAATCATGATTCAATTGGAGTTTAATTCATGAATTGACAAATGCGATGGGTGGAGAACTTTAATCTACCTAATAATTGAGTAGATATAAAGATTGAAATTTGGAATGAATAATAACATGGCTTTAAGATGAAATTTAATCATGATTAATTTAGAGTTGAATTCGTGATCTTACGTAACGGGTAAAGAACATCAATCTACCCATTACTTAAAGAAATCTCAAACAAAAAATTTGGAATAAGTCACTTGAACATGATGATTTAGTTCGCAAAATCATGATTAAATCGCTTTAATATGTGATTAGAATAGAGATACATGATTAGCTCATGATTTGTGGGAAAAATGGGTACAAATCATTCAAAAATTGAGAAATTAAGTCCAAAAAATTTGTAATGAACAATAACCACATTTGAATGATCCAATTAGAGGCTAAGATTGGCAAAAAATTGAAGAAAAGAATGTGATTTTAGGGTCATTACCTTGTTGAGGGTAGCAAGATGATCAAATCACCTGAGAGAGACACTCCACGCAAGGAAAGAGCTAAGAAGATGAAGAACCTGCTGTGGGGGAATTCAATGATGCAAGGGAAATGGAAAGATTCCAAGCAGACAGCAGATGGGACCGATATGTTGCCCATATCTGGGATATTCTGGAAATTTTATGAACAAGGCCAACCTAAATCAGGAAATATCAGAGATACCCTTCGATATGGGTGATATATTGCTTGATATATGGGAAAAACGGCACTGATGAGATATCGATATGTGTTAGGTTGTTGATATGCAATTTATTGGCAATATATTGCAAATATGACATGATATTTAAAATCTTGTTTGAAAGCAAAACCGTGTGGCTTGGGTGATGCCTTTTCGAGGGGATTCTTACTTTATTTCACATGTGATGCAATATTTCTTTGCTAGGGTCAGTGATGAGTTGTTTTTGGTTTGAGAATTGGTCAGTCAGAGGGCTTCTTTCTGATACATTTTGCGAGGTTATTGCCTTGTATACAGACTGTGGGGTAAGGATGGCTGATTATTGGTCCTCAATGTTGATGCCATGCCCATGGTTTGAGCCCGCATTTTTCAGTGGGAACTTGTCAGGCTGGAGGATGGAGGAGTTTGTGCAGTTGCAAGATTTGTTGGGTGAATCTCACACTTCGACTTGGCAAATCTGATTATTAGGAATGGGGGGATACTTCTTTCATGGTGTGGTCTGCTTGTAGGTGATGAGAGGTCTTCTGGTGGATGGTGATGCTAAATTGGGAAGGCTCTGTTAAAGGTGACACCCTTTAGGACATATTATTATGGGGTCAATATGGATGCCTATTCTCAGGTATTGGGTTGATGTAATTGCGATTGATATAAGTCTAGACTGGCTACATGAAAGGAGGTTGACTACAACTGAGATCTTTGCATTCAGTTCCAATGTTGAATTTTGTGATCCTGGCGTTAGTAGAAGTTTCACTATGTGACAAATGCTTTCTGTTGCTGATTTTGACAACAGGAATTTCAACATTGAATTTCGATGATTTTGTAGGCATGTTGGAGAAATCTTGACATTCTGTGGGATGATTGTAATAATATTGTCAAAACTTGGTAAATACTTAAGTGATTTTAGCATTTTCCTATCATAATGCCTATGGGTCTACCGGTGTGTAATCCTTAAAACTCATACTAAAATCAATCAACCTAGAGATTTTAGCTTAAATCTAGCTTAGAGGACAAGAAATAACTCTTATTTGGCTTCAAAGAAGTTAAAGTACCTTAGAGGTCTAGCAAATGGAGAGAGAAAAACCTTTAAGACCTCTTCCCACCCCAATAAATGCATAACAACAATGACTCAAATGGGCTAGTAGGCTACCCATGTCAACCTTAAAATATTGAAATGGTTAAAAAATTGCACCGAGGTTTTGTAGTTCGAGTCCGATATATTGGGAAGCTAACATGCACAAGACAATATAGATTTCTTCTCAAGAGAGATTCACACAACTCCTATATAGCTTTATCATTATGGAATTGGGTCCAACTCTTTTTATGATTTTTCAATAGAGATCCGATATAAGATGGAAGAAATTGGAGGAAAAAGAATTCTTTATACTAAAGGAGATGAACTCAACATTAAAGGCTATATATAGATGCTCGCTTGAGGATAGGCAATCTATATGGTGACATTATGTATACCTATTACAAGGAGGGTGTCTTGTCATCTTGAGGAGTAAGAAGCAAGCAATTTGGCAAGTTCAAGTTTAGGAACATAATAATTCTGGTGTGCTTCAAGTCATTGAGATGTTATGGCTGCAAGTTCTTCAACTGAAGTCTTAAATACTGCCTTAACCATCAACCTCACAAATAATCTATTGCTCCACAATCTATCAAAGCATGTGGAGTTTGTTAGACCCATATCTGTGAGAAGATTGATGCTTGAGTGTGTTGTTTGCTATACTTAGAGTAATCAAGCTATCAACATCTTCAACGAGCTACTTGCTAGATCTTAGTTTGAGGAGGTGGTCAACAAGTTGAGCATGTTTGAATCTATGCCCAATGTTGAGAGAAAACATCAACTTGATTCTATTGCAAAATGCTGGGCCTCTATTTATAGAGGAGAGTCCAAAGGAAAAATAACAGACATATCCCTTTACTACAAAATAATTAAAGAAAGCAGGAAAGGCAAAATAGGAATAATCCTCAATACTCTCCTTTAAGTTAGAGCATAGAGGTCAATCATGTTTAGCTTAGAATAACATTTGTCGAACGTGGAGTGAGGGAGAGTCTTGGTAAACATGTTTGCTGCCGGATCGCCTGATGACACATGAACTGTGTGAACATGTCCCTTCTGAATCATGTATCTGGCATAGTGGTAGTCCACTTCTACATGTTTAGTCCGCTTGTGGAAGGATGCATTGTTGGCAATAAATGAGGTTGCCTTGTCGCACCTCATCTCCATAGGATCAGCTACTGGGATTTGAAGATCTAGAAGAATTGATTGGATCCAGATAAATTCTATTGTAGCTTGTGCCATTGCCCGGTATTCTGATTTTGCACTAGACCTAGCCACAACAGTTTATTTCTTTCTTTGCCATGTAATTAGGTTTCCACCTGCAATGGTGCAAAATTCTGTGGTAGATTTTCTATCCTTCAGGAGTATATTCTGCATCAGTGTATGCCATCACGCTCAGTGTATCGCCTCGAGTAAATAAGGGTCCTTTCCCTAGTGCAGACTTCAAATATCTCAGAATCATGATCACCACATCTTAATTGACTCTCCGTGGTTTATTCATGTGTTGACTCACTTTGCTAACTGCTAATGCAATGTCAGGTCATGTAATTGTCATATACAATAGCTTTCCCACAAAACCTCTAAATTATTTTGCATCCACTAGAATCAAATTTTCTTCATAGAGGTGCACACTAGGATCCATGGGAATGGAGGCCGGTTTGCCCCCAATCATTCTTGTCTCCTGGAGAAATCAAGAATATACATTCTCTGGAAAAGTACAACACGCTTGGCATTTTGAGCAACCTTAATTCCAGGGAAGTATTTGAGTGGTTAAGATCCTTCATGACAAAGTGTTTTCTCGGAAACTCTTAGGTTGTCGATGTGCCATTGGTGCCGTCTCTTGTCAGAATAATGTTATCGACATAGACAAACATTGCAACATGCCCTTGTGCTGTCATCCTCACAAATAAGGAAGATCTCTTGAACCCAATTATCTCAATCACTTCAGACATTTTTTGAAATCATGTACATGGACTTTTTTATGACTATAGATGGCCTTGTGTAACTTACAAACCTTGGAACACTCCCCCTCATATTCAAACCCTAGGGGTTGTTGCATACACATTGATTCAAGATCTCCATAGAGATGCGTTTTTGACATCCAATTGATGTAAACCCTAGTCAAGGTGAACTACAATTGAAATTAGGATTCGGACTGAAGGAAGTCTCGCTATTGGGGAGAAGGTATTGAAATAATCAATTCCATAGGTCTACGTGTATCCTTTTGCCACTAGTCTTGCTTTGTAGCGCTTCACTAAGCCATTAGACAAGTACTTGACATTGAAGACCCACATGAATCTAACAATTGTAGCATTAGATGTTGGATCCACAAGGGTCCATGTCCCTCTTGAGTGCAATATGAACATCTTCTCCTTTATAGTTGTCCTCCATTGCAGATCTCTAAGAGCCATCTGGTGGGTAGAATTGTAGAAGGGATTTGTACATTGGATAAAGCTAGTACAAATTTCTTGTACCTTGGAGAGAGATTGGTTAGGGACGTGTTTCAGGAAATGGGATGTAGAGTGTAAGTTCTTGTCCCTTTCCTCAAGGCAATAGGTAGGCAAAGATTGACCTCTTTGTCATATGTTGACCCCTCTGTATCAATAGGCTTTGGTGATAAGGAGGCTTCCTGAGGTGTTGGAGTATCTGAGGCATTGGAACTAGATGAATCATCAGTACTATCAGAAAAATGGATTACCTTCGGAGAAGATGAAGGCCCGGCATTTGAGGAGGGGGGTTATGCTCCTGTCTGGGTCTACGTGAATGGACCAGTCGAAATTTACTTTCTTATCCATTCCAAGGCATCACCCTTTGCTTAGTATTAGGAATCGGAATGTGAAGAACATACTCACTCCTAGGGGAAGAAGCAATCATACAAGACCCTACTGAGGAGTAGTAAGGGATAGACTAAAAGAAAGAGACATCTAAATTGACATATTGTCTTCTACCAACAGGAGCATAACATTTGTATCCCTTCTTGATTCTAGAGTAACTTGCAAATATGCACTTGACTGCTTTGGGTGACAACTTGTCCCTACTGGGACCAGAGACATGAACAAAAGACACACCCAAAGACCTTAGGAAGGACTCCAAGGAGTTCCTTGTCAGGGAATAGAATCCTTGTCAGGGAATAGAATCCTCCTCATCAAGACGGCATATGATTTATCAATTAATAAGCAGAAAAGGTATAGGGACATTGTTCTGAATAAGTAAGGTCTTGGTAACATCCAGAATATGGCAATGCTTCCTGTCTGCAACGTCATTCTGCTGAGAGGTAGGGATTATTCCCCACTCTTCGAACAATGACTGCAAGGAATATGTGCAAAACTGATTCTTTATTTTAATAAGAAAATTCTTTATTATAGTGCAAACTTTGGACTTAGACTTCAATAAAAAAACCCATGACAACCAAGAAAAATGATCAATCGCAACAAAATAAAACTTGTGCCCCATATGATCAGAGCACAACTCGGACCTTAGACATCAAAATGAATCATTTGAAAAAGAGAATTTGAATTGTGACACTTTCGACTAGGAAATGAACTCTTATGATGCATTCCTAATTGACGGGTTTTACACTGAAAAATAGCTCTAGGAGGAATCTAGCTTTGTCAGAGGAAAGTGCCCAAATCTCAAATGCCATAAATAACTAGATGAGCTTCCAGTAGACGTAATAGCCTGATCAGCATATGGTGATTTTAAAAAGTGATAGACTCCCCTTTCTTACGGCCACAGCCAATCACCTGCTCTGTCAGTATATCTTGAAACACAAGTGACATTGCATAAAAAATTACCTAGCAATTTAGTTCCTTTGTAATATGACTAATTGAAAGAAGATTCAAAGGAAAATATGGAGCATAAAGAACATTTTGCAGCCGTATGTGAAGGGCTATTAGAACCCCCTAGTCCTATGTGAGGGGCTATTGAACCTTCCCCTTACCGGGACCAGAGAATTTCGTCCATCTGCTACAGCCGTGGTTCTCCTAGATGCATCTGGGTGTAAAGTAGAGAACTGCTGCACCTTCCCACGTATACGTCGAGAAGCGCCTGAATCGATTAGCCAATCTGGATTATCAATCCTAGCATGATAGGCAAGACATACACCTGAAGACTTGACGATGGTAGCGGTATCTCCAAGCCTAGAGGAAGAGCAAGTGGCAATAGCAGGCGAAGCAGATAGTCCATGCTGGGTCAACCTTTGAATTAGATCATCATATTTGGCTTTGGTGATAGGTGCAGTCCCTGAACCTAAGTCAGAGGTAGCTACTGCTTGGGGAGCATTGGTAGGCTTCTTGTACTTGGACCAGCAAGTTTCTTTGGAATGCCTAAGTATCCCACAGTGTGAACATTGTGGGATCAAAGGAACACAAACATACACTAGAAGTGGGGATGAATAGTATGAAACAAAAAATAATTGCAAAAAATTGAAAGCAAAATCACAAAGAGATGCACAAAATATATAGTGGTTCCCTACTCTAGGTACTCCGCTGCCTATGTCTCCCGACTTAGGATTTCCAATCCAGATTCCTTCAACCCAAGGGAATTGAATTTACTAATACGATGTAATTAGCGAGTTACGTCAGCTCAATTAGAATAGAAAATATAAATAAATTTAATATAGGTGTAAGACAAGAATAAATCTTACAACATAATATTCCTAAGCCTCCTAATACAAAGATTAGAGAAGATTTTACCAACAGAGAGCCTAGGAAGCTAGGCGCACAAAATGTCATGAATGCGAGAGCTTTTGCATACGCGTACGAGCTTGTTACTATGGGAATTTGAAGTAGGAAAGGGAGCGTAGGGCAATGTGCCTTTGTTTAGAAGAGAACGTAGAAAGCCTTTTTCAAAAGCTGAGAAATTTCTTACTTGTGTTGTGTAGAGAATGGATCCAAAGGGGTCTGTTTATAGGCTTAGGATCATTAAGAATCGAATTATAGTTGTTGGAATTTAAATAATTAACGCTAATATCAAAAATTAATTCATTCAGATTTGACCAACGGGTGGTTGGTACCGGTAATAAAGGTTAGGTATTGATACTAGCTACTTACAGGTTGAATTTAAAATTGCAACTAGCAAATAGACTCTTATGGGTACCGATACTTATAGCATTTTGATGAGTTATTTCTTTGTTTAATGAAGCTTGCCAGAAACCAACATGTACTGGTACTCATCATTAGTACTGGTATTTGTTTCATATAAGTTTGACACGTGCAATTTTTGGAAGAAACTGTATCTTATAGGTACTAGTAGTAAGGGTTAGTATCAGTACTTGTTAGGTACGGAGTTTCAAAGAGTTCAAACAAAATTCAAATTTGTAGCCTCCGTGTACCGACACTAGTTGAGTACAGATTTAGTTCTTAAGTTCGAACAACTTCTAAAACCTATGACTTACATGTATCGGTACTAAGCATGAGCGCCGGTACTTGTAAGTGAATTTTAACAAGTACCAAATTTTTAACTATTGATTTGATTTACTCATCAAGCACTTTTATTAAACGATTTTTTTTTTGAAAAATGTTGAATTTGTTTTGGAAAATGTTGAATTTTGAAGTAACGAGTTTGGTAAACAATTAAGATTATTGTGATTCCTAAGTTTATTTCTAGATTGTTTTTGTTTAATTGTTAGGAGGCATACAATCTACAAAAATAAAAATAATCTTTTGCAATAGAACTTGATCATCTGTTTCGATTTCCATTTACTTCTTTGCGGAGTTCGTGCCTTCATCATCATCTTGACACATAGATAATCACCTATATCCAGCAATAGAACTCAATTACAACTATTAATTTGAAAGGGGCTTTGTTAACAGCAAAACTTAGGATGATTTAGAAAAAATTCCAACAAACCTTAGGGCCTAGCACCCCCCTGACCACCTCGTCCTTGTCTATGACCACAAGTGAACTGCCCAATAGCTCTCCCTTTGCACTGAGATGTTGCCATGGTAGTGGTGTGCTTTAGTGATCAAAATGTCAGCATGTCGGCGAAATGGGATTTTTGGATAAGATACCATGTCGACATGAAAATGTTATCAAAACAAAGGGATGTCGGTGGCATGCCGATAATTTCGGTGGCATATCGATGACATGTCGGTTGGCATGCTGTTGCCTGTTGGTCGGTTGACATTGCTGCTGCTACCTATTGCGCGAAGGGCTCTTGCTGTTGCTGTTGTGCATTGTGGTCAAGGCTGCAAAAATTGGTCTATGTGATCGATTAATCGTATGTGATTGGGGACTGAACCACATCAATATTTGGGCATATAATCGGGTGGACCGATTAATCGACCAATTATTTGATTAATTGATTGATTAATCATTTGATCGGATATTGGGGGTTTAATTTTTTGTGTCTTGATTGACATATTGAAGAGAAAAAGAACTGCATTCGACTTCTCCATCCCCCTTCCATACATTCAAATCTTAATTAAACCCTAAACCTATGCCCCTCTCTTCGATTCTCCTCGGTCTTCCATCACCACTGCCCTTTTTGTTGCCTATTAAGTCTCATTGAGAGAATATGCATGTCAAAAAAATAATAATAATTCATTTGTGCATGTTTTCATTTTGTATATATTAATATATAATATGTATAATAGTCTATATAATTATATTTAATTTTTTAAATACTTAATAATGCTAAACTGATTAATTCCTGATTAATCACCCGCATATCGTATATTCCTTAGTCAGTGACCTCATCGACTGCTGATTTCTATAACCTTGACTGTGGTTCATGGCGTTGCGCATGGTGATGGAGGATGGGAGGAGAGGGGAGAAGGTTCAAGCTTGGTAGTTGCTGCTACTCTCAAGGAATTAAATATCTGCATCACCCTATTAAAAATTGAAATTTATGTATTTTTTTTACACCTGCTCAAAAACGATTCTACTAACCTTCAACTCTTGCTTAGTTGATACCAATCTAATGACTAATGAAAAAACTAGGCATCATTTCTCTCTCCCTTCTACCTACTTGAATGTTCTATCCCAAATTTATCTTCTCAAGAAGATCTTTTACGAACATGTGGCAACTACAACTACTTAGGATTATTTTCCGTAGCCAAGTAAGCATCACCAATAATGTATTTACATTATGTTTCATTCAATATTTATGATTTTGGTCGTTTAGTCATTTCTTCATACACGTATTGATTAATTAAAATATTAATTTTATCAAATTTGTGACATTTTGAGCATTTTAAGCGATTTTTTCAAAATTTTTCAATATCAGCGATATATCATTGATATATCCTTTTTTCGACTTGTCGATACAATATCGTTATGTAAAACTTTGGCTGCTCTTCTCACTTCTCCCCTTCCTCTCCACTTTTGCCGGTAGCTACTATGTTTCTACCGTTCTCTGTTGCTGATGCTGTTGCTACTCTTGTCCTTTTGCTGTTGCTCTCGTTCTTCTTTTAAGGTTCGATTTCACATTTATCCTTAATTATAGACTAGATCTACTCTACAACTAAACCTAAATGTGACTCTTAGGTATCCTCAACTAGATCTCTTTTGGCCCCCCAAATCTTCCTTCCTATATTTCATATTCCAATTTATTGGTCATTTTGGTGATTTGGGAAATGTACAATTTTTAAGCTTGGGAAAAGCAAAAATAGAAGTATAAAGTAAAGAAAGAAGGAGAAAATAATCATTAATAATTCATTCAGAATTTATTAATATCTAATGGTGATTGATTTGTTTAAGGGTTGGAATAAACATCATCTATTTGTTCTTTTCTTAATTAAATTTTTGAAATTGAACATGGTATGGTAGATTGCATGTTATATATGAATATTATGATATAACATCTATTTGTACTTTTCTTAGTTAAATTCAGACGGAAAATTTTGATATTTGATTCTTGAACTTGAATATGATATGGTAGATTGCATGTTGCGTATGAATATTATGATATAACATTCTTATTCTTACGTAAACTTGTTTTGACTACTTTTGCTATTTTTGTCGGCATGCTTCTGAAATTGATTATTTTCAGAGTATCAAAGTTGTCGAAATCTAACGTCGAAATGTAAGTATTTCCACATGCCTTCGAAATACATGCTTAGAAATTTATTGATGTGACATTGAAATTGGCATTTAAAACATTGGTGTCTTTTCAAAAAAATTTAAAACCTTAGTGTACCCAACTTGAAGGAGAGAGAAATTGCAAGTCTATTCAGACGGCTATAGGCTTCCTTCGTAGCATCTTTAGTAGAGTCAGCATTAGTGATCTTGCTGTCTCATAAGATGGATCTAACCTAGCCATAAAGTACCACCATGGCCTGTGCACTATAAAGTTTTTGTGACTCGCAGGCACACACAAGTGTATATGCATTTATCCTCTGAAATGCAGACTTCAGCGTAGAATAGTATTGAGTAAGGGGTCTCCCATCTTGTCTCATGTAGGCAATTTCGTGATGAAGCTGTAGAACATGTGCTGCGTTCTTATCCTGAGAGTATGTGTGATGGACATCCCACATCTCCTTTGTTGTCTTACAATACATGATCACAGTTGCAATCCTCTGAATAGTGGTGTTCACGATCTACACCCTAACCATAACATTGTCCTTTTTCTAAGTAGCATACTTGCCAATTTTGTGGATCGGTTCCGATTTGGTAGTATATCGTCCTTGTCATAACCCTTAATTAGATTGAGGATTGATTCCGTTAAACTTGGTGATTGGAGCAAAGAAGGGATTCTTAACATTACCATGACTTTCTTTTCCTTGAGTGGAAGAATCGACGACTTTGGATGCTATGATACTCACGATCAGAGACCCAAATCTACTGGATGGCAAAGAAACTTCATATAAAGTACTTGCTAATCATTAACCCTTCGATCCAAGGCCTTACATGGATAAGAAAGAATATTCGATGTTGCAGCAGGAGCGCCATTGGTTTGAACAACCCTTAAATCGAGTCTTGGCAGCACTTTGGCTACCCTTTCGATGACATGTGGGCGGTGCTGCTGTTGGTGATCGGTGGCTCGAGGGGTTCCAACCGATCATGCATGGTTTGGCGATGCCCCTACCGGTGGCCTGGTAGTAGTGGTTGGTGGTGGCGGCTTCTCCTTAGGTTTCTAGGATTGGTTGCTATCAATCTCGAGAATGAAGATGTTGACCACATACCCTAATTCGAGGGATTCTTCTCGTGATGGGTGTAAGATCTTGAGTAAGAGAGGAATCCTTAAGATTTTATTTGCTGGAGAAAGAAAGATGATGGGAATCAAGAAGGTATAGAGCTTTTGCTTAGGATCGCTGCTCTGATATAATGTTGAGAGAAAACATCAACTTGATTCTATTGCAAAACCCTAGATCTCTATTTATAAAGAAGAGGCCAAAGGAAAGCTAACAGACATGCCCATTTACTACAAAATGATTAAAGAAAGCAATAACTGGAAAGACAAAATAGGAACAATCCTCAACACCCAACTTGAGGCGTTGAAATATGTAGTTCAGTAAATGGATCTTAGGTGTAGTTTTTCTCACTTTGTGATATATAATGTACCCGTACCCTACTAATGTCATATGTCTTAGTGAGGAAACCCTAGTTCCTGCGTGAAGCTCACCTGCACCTAAGTTACATGACGCTTAGGCATATTTCTATACACAATCAATGTTTCAAGATGAAAATTCAGGGATTGAAACCATTTAGTGAAAATATAAAGTGTGCAAAATTTCATTAAAATTGGATGACCGTAGCACCTCCATTAAGTAGGGTTAAATTTTGTAATACTTAGGCCGTCGAAATTGAGCCCCTTCTGATATATGGGGTAGGAGTGTTCGATTAACTTAAATTTTTGTACATAATATGTTCATATAAAGTGATCTTAATCCCCACATTTTCACTTCAAAATATTACTTGTAGTGGAAGATATTAGCTAAGTTTCACCTAAGTTATGTGTAGGTGAGTTTCACATTTCCTTTTCTCATATATATATATATTTATTGTAAAAAAATATTTTTTTCTTTTTTGTTGAGAAGGGTTTTCACATAAATTGTGTGCCCTTTTGTGGTTGTGATTTTCTATCCTCCTTAAAGATCATAGTCTTACAAATAGTTTTTGTTTGTTTTTCCACAAAAAAATATCATATTGATAAGATGATATTTCTTAACTACTAGTTGTGCTTACTATGTTCTAATCTAATCAACAAGTATAGAAGGTAAACATTTATGATTCTTGGAGATGAACATCATACTGACCTAGCAGGGATAGCTAAAATTCTTTTCTTCATCTTCCTTATTTTTGTTACCACCCCTTTCTCCCTCTCTCCTCCCTTCCCAACCACTAAGAACAATAAAACACACACACACACACACGCACACACATGCGCATGCGCGCGTGCATTCTGCCTTCCCATTTAACTTTAAAATGAAAGGCAGGCCTTGTTTTCCTTCATTTTGTTTGTGCAAGTGAGATTGGAATACAGATTCATTTTATCATGGAAGCTGCTTTAATTTGCCTTTTGTTAGCCTTTTTGTCTTTTTGGGTTTCATATCTGATTCTTTCCTTCAGAAGATAAAAATTTGAGATCTTCTTAGTAGTTTGGCATTAGGTTTGATACAGAGTTTCTTGACAACTGATGATTCAGATTATAACTGATGATATACTCCAAGCTATCCAAGTAGAAGATAGAGGGTTGCTTGAGAAGAAGGTCAGAAACTTGGACATGTGGAAACGAATTGCTCTTCTTGAGGGATCCTTGGCAGTTGCAGCGGTCAACTTTCCAGAACTGAATAGTGTTGAATTCGTAAGTTTATATATTTGCTTTTGCACAATTTGGTTTCCAATTTCTTATTGGGGCAACCCAAATGAGCAGTTTTCATTAACCATCTAAAGTGGCAAAGCAGGCAAAAAATGGATCTACAAAGCTTCCATATTTTTGAGCTGACTAATTTAGGATGGAAGAGATCTTTGATTTCATCTATTAATTAGAAAGGATATATCATTTTGAAAATCTTTTGGAAATTTTTAATAATTTTTTGATAACAAATCATAAGTTCGTGAAGGTAATTTGTTATTACAGTTCAAGACAACAATGTGCCAAACTATTTCTACGCCTAGGGTTTGCTTCTCTCAATAATGTGAAGAGGAGGGCTTAATGTTTTCTTTCTCAAAGAGAAGTTCAAGGTTTACTTTGATGGAGAAAATAGTATTCTTCTTGTCATTGAAATCATGAATACTAACAGAGAGTTGGTTAGAAAAATTACATAAGAGACCTAATAGGAATAGGAAACTGACAACCAAGAAAAGGGAAAGAATTAGGATTCTCAAACCTAATTAAATAAACTAAACACAAATAAAATAAAAATGTAAAATTGACTAGGACTCTTATACTTAATAAAAATATACTCAATCTTAATCCTAAAGATTCTAACAACTTTCCTAATACTATAACACTCCTCAAGTTGGAGTGTGGATAACAATCATGCCCAGCTTGTTATATAAGACAATTTGACTCCCCCAATGAGGACATTTTCTGGATTGAGGAGCAAGTAGGCAGGAAGCAGGAGATGATCCCGAGTAGTAGTAACAATAGTAGTAGAACGAGAGACGGATCTCAAACAGTAGCATGAAGTAGGTAGATTTGGGAGACAACACCAAGCTGGTAGTAGTCGAGAGTTGATCCCAAGCAGGCAAGGGAGAAAATCCCAACTAAGCAGTAGTAGTTTTGAGTAGTAATAGGGTGGCAGGTGTAGCAGTAGTAGTAGACAAACCTGCATTTGCCATTGGAAAACATCGAGGCTTAGCTGCGAAGAACCCTTCGGAGGTTTGTACAATGATGAAGAACCATACTGGAGGCGAAAAAATCGGCAAAGAGACCTCTTGGTGTGGATAATGTCTAGGGAACCACCATAGGGCTCAACGACAACCAAAGAGGATGCGAAAGGACTTGGTGGCAATCGACAGTGGTTAGAGAGATTAGGGAAGTTAAAAAATCTGCTTGAATCAATAGTGTGCCACCTTTGGTGCTCGACCTGAGTGTTGCCAGTTCCAGTCGAAGGCCTGGTAGGGTCAAGCTAGTTCGAGTGAAGGTTTGGCAGGTTGGAGGAAGTGCGATAGCAGCAGGGCCTTTGGCCACTAGTTAGAGGTTGTTGGAGGGTTGATGGCATTGGTGGAAGGGTAGTTGGGGCTGGGTGACCTAGTGGCCAGTTGCTAGTGCCCTTCGACTAGCTACAGTTTGGTGGGGGAGCCTTTCTTTAGGGTCGACTAGGGTAGGTGACACCCAAAAAGAAAGGGGAGAAGACAAAAAAAGGGGTTAGGGTTTGGAACTTTAACCCTTTAAACCTACTCTGATACCGTGTTGGAGAAAATGAAGAGTCTTCTTGTTAATGAAATCAGGAACCTAACCCCATTTATATAGAGAGTTGGGTTAGAAAAATTAAATAAGAAATCCAACAAGAATAGGAAATCGACAAACAAGAATAGAAAAAGAACTAGGACTCGTAAACCTAATTAAGTAGACTAAACCTAAATAAAATAGGAATATAAAATTGATTAGGACTAGTAGACTTACTAAAAATAGACTTAATCCCAATCCTAAAGATTCTAGTGATTTTCCTAATACTCTAACACTCTTTAAGTTTCATGTGTTTAGAAAGAGTTGAGAATGAAGTTGGAAAAAAGGTTCGTTGCTTGCGAACTAATAACAAGGGAGAACATACGTCTGCGGAATTCTCCACTTATCTTAAGGAGGCTCAGATTCGATGACAACTAACTTGTCTAAGTGCACCACAACAAAATGGAGTTATGGAAGAATTGACATATTGCAGAAAATATTGCTTGGTGGAGTCAACCATTTGAATAAAAGATCCAAATCCATTATTCCAATACCAAAAGTAATTTCAATGGATCCAATGGACAAAGTAAACAGTAGCAGTAAAAGTAGTGGAAATAACATAGTGTTATTTAATTAATGTGGTAGCTAGATGTATATTTGTTTCCAATACGAGCACTACAATTTCACATTAGATTTATAACATTCTTGAGAAAAGGAAACACTTGCACTATGATTCTTTGCTAATAAAAGTCAAGTTTTTTTTTTTAACTAGGGGTGTACATGGGTTGGGTTGAGACTCAACCCAAACCCAACCCACAGTTTTCGGGTTTGGATTTTTCCAATCCAATCCAACCCGTTACACTACTGAATCGAACCAAACCCAACCCGTAAAATCAGGTTAAGTTGGGTCGGGTTGAGCGAGTTGTTAACTAGTCAAAAGACTTAAAACTTATGTTTATCTGATACATTGTTTCTATGTCTTTCATTCTTAATAACAAAATATTTTAAACTTATAAATAACTTCTATCTTTTAAAAAAGTGAATAAAATAGGTAAAAAAATGATAGTTGTATAAAAGTAACAAGAAAAAATAAATGTATACCCGATAATATGAAACTTATATAGAAGTTTAGGTCCAAACCAATCATTGACAAAAAATAACTTGAGAGTTGAGACCGTGCGTGTTAGCGTGAGGTACCGTAGGGTTAGGGGAGTCAGGTGGGGGAAAGAATTTGGGACAGTCGAACAGGGGTGGGAGTCGTAGGACAGGGATGGGAATTTCGATATTTGATTTTGGGACATGGGAGAGGTGGAACATTGGGAGAATTTGGGACTTTGGGCTTGGGTGTGGATGGACTTTGGTGGCTGATTGGGTTGTAATTGGGGAAAATTTAAGTTTGGCTCCCAATATATATATTGGGTTGTGGGTTGGGTTGTGTTAGTTAAACCTCAGACCCAACCCAACCCATTATAACTCACAATCCAACCCAACCCAACTCATTTGGGTCGGGTCGGGTCGGGTTGGGCTCGGGTTGAACTCGAGCCATGTACACCCCTATTTTTAACCAATTGTGGTGCTTCTTTCCCCCATAAAGATATAGAATGGAGGGAACTGTTCTTCATTCTACTACATTTTGTGAAGGAAACACGGTAATAGTATTATTGCTCAAAAGGAAATACATCTGAAACATATAAAATGAAAACAAGGTTTGAAATCCTTTCAGAGTTGGAGGCTTGATTTAGGGTTCTAACCAATATAGAACAAACATGGAATGAGCAGCTCCTCTTTTGGTGATGTGGGCTATTTGGTTAGAGTGAAATGGTGTTGTTTTTGGAAATTCCAGGCTGTATGCTGTGAGTATTGTGGCAAGAGCCAAGTGGGCACTTGATGGGTGGTGTATACCCAACTTGTAATGTAAGCTCGTTCCTTTACTTTTGAAAAAAAAATCTGGAGAGCTGCTGACCCTGAGCATTTTTGACAGTTGGCACAACTTTGAACCATTTCCATGCTCAGGAGATGGAGAGTTTCCATCCTGCTTTGATCTTTGTGGTTGGAGCGTAATGGAGTAATTAGGAGACATGATCAGTGTGGACGACATTGTATATCCTTTCAACTCTCTTTGTATTACTCTTTTCAAAAAAAAAAAAAAAACTCTCTTTGTATCACTTGGAACTATTAGCTGTCTCTTTTTTCAATGAACCAGTTGGTTGATAACCTTTGTTAACCTCCTCTTTCGTTTTCAAAAAGAACCTTGAATCACAGCTAAAGCTTAGTTTCAATGTAGTTTGGATGACAACAATCTTCATCATAGGGCTGAAAATTTCATGAATATCTTCTCATGTTGTGAGGTAAATCGCTTGGCAACCTCTAGCTTCAAATTTATCCAAGGTTTCGTTGGGTTTTTATTTGATTTTATACACCCATAATCCATTTCAGTCCATCAACATTTTTATGGGGTGGCCATGGTGTGAGGGGGGGGGGGCATTTAATTAATTACAAAGAATATGTGGAATTCAAAAATTTAATTTGGTCAACAACAACAAGGATCTAGCATATACAATCCCCTTGACCCATCAAATCTCATGGCTGGGCCCTAAAAATTTATATATGTAAAAACCCCTAAAAAGAAGAATGTGAGATACCGCTTGGAAATTGAATCCAAAAGATAAAATCTGACAACCAACAGTTGAATCTCCACCGCCACTCTCCCTTTCAGCAGCATCCATCACCCTCCGCATAAAACCCTCCTGTGCATGTCTTCCTTCCTGCTCCCTCCTTTGACCACCTCGCTAAACCCTAACCCCTCCTCAGTTGGAACCCTAAACTTAACCTCACCATGGACGACAACCTCTACGATGAGTTCAGCAACTACATCAGCCCCAACATCGACTCTGACCACTCCTCTGATGCCGGCTCAGACGAGGAGCCCCCCCTCTCACTCCCCTTTCCTTCCTCTTGCTCCCCTTCCTGCTCCGCCTCCCCCGACCCCTACGGCTAGCTCGCTACCGCCATGGACACTGACCCCGACGTCGACCCCGACGCCCCCTCCTACCAAGTGGTGGTCCTCGCAGAGGACAAGAAGTACCACCCGACCGTCGAGGTCTACGTGGAGGCCCTTGTGATGGACGAGGACGAGTAGCCCCTCAAGTAACTCATCATCGCCCCGTCTGCACCCTTCTCTTTGAGGTCGACGCCCCCCAAGAACGACGACGCCTCCATGTACGCCTCCACTGACTTTCTCCTCAGCTTCACCTTGAACTCGCACCTCATGCGCAACGTCGCCCTCGTCGGCACCTCCACCACGAGAAGGTCGTCTTCGTGGACATGCTCGTCGAGCAGACACATAAGATAGCCACCTTTGACGGGGAGAGCGAGAGGCACCTCAGGTTACAGACATGCGCTTGGACGAGCAGGAGAGGAGGATCTCCATCAAGGTCATGCCGATGTCCCTCATCCTAGAGGGCTAATGTGGAGAGGGGATCGGGTTTCCTTTAAGGGCATTAGCGTGGGTGAGATGCCATCGCCGTGGAGAGGGATAGGGTTTCCTTGACGGTGGGGATTTCTAACTCAAATTGAGACAAATGACCTTAACTCCTTTAATATAACTCAAGTTTTGTACCATACTTAAATTCCTACTAAGTACCAACCTGTGTTAACTTGCTAACGGCAGACTAACTGAAGGGTAGTTTTGTTAACGGAAGGAAGATTAGGGAGGTATTTACGTAATTACAAAGATTACGAGGGTATAGACATAATATCCAATGATTATAGAGGTATATATGTAAAATCCCTTTATTTTATTGCATGCCATCCATTTCTTCTTGCATGACTTCAATTCATCTTTGCCTACTTCCCGGTATGTATGTGGTTCTTTTAGGGTAAGGACATTGCTAATGAAACTTTGAAATTCTATAGTAAGCACCTTTTGACATAAGTTGCTAATGAAGGTTGAGGTTGTAGAGGTCTTTCGTGGGTGCAAGTGTGTGGCTGTATTAGTGGAAATAGTGGTTGTGTCATTGTCTATAGTATTGTCTGATGGCAGGACCTATTTGTTGCCAAGGGGCTGTGAAGTACAAGTATTTGTTTCCTACAATTCTTTGTGGTAAAAGAGTTTTCCTTTGGAGGTTCAGGAATCTCTGTATGGGTCATGCCGCGAAATTTCCTTTTTTGGCAACTAATAGTGGTTCAACTAAACCCTTTTGAGTGTTTGATGAATTCTTTGAGTGTATCTGGAATAGGAATGTAAATCTTTTTTTTTTTTTTGAGAGAGCAGGAATGCCAATATTTCTTTCAAAAAAAAAAAGAAGAAGAAAAGGAATTCCAATCTTGGATTAAGGTTCAAATGTGTTGGGAGTAGTACACAAGATAGAAGCGTTGTGCGTATCTTCATCAAAAGCAAGATGTACCTGGAAAGAATTTTATGTTGGCACATTGAAACCATTGTTTCCTTCTATCTGTTCGTCATAGCTAACAGAGGTGCACATGATTACTCTTGGATCCAGCTTCTCTTGCACATTCTTATCCATATGAATGTATGCAGTACAACCAAATGGATGAAGTAAACTATAATTTGGTAAGCAAGAATGCAATTTTTCGTATGGCTTTTTTCCAACCCAATGTCTGAAAGGGGATCTTTTTATGGATGCCTACAGGCCTTATGTACTTGGGGACTTCTTTGCTATGCAACATGCAAAGAGCAATGCCACAAATGTGCCTATGTTGTCTTTCTGAAATCCCATTTTGTTAAAGCATCCTAAGAGAATGTCTTTGATGTATGATACCTTCGTCATTTAGGAAGGTTTTGAAATTATGTGTCTTAAATTCTCCCACCATCATTGGAAAGCTTTTTTTTGGGTGTAAGAGTATCATGCTGGACAGAAGAAAACTGTAGTTCCTCAAAGGTAGGGAAAGGTGGTCTAGCAATGGTAGTCGTGATAAACATCGTATACTCTTCTTGAAGGCCAGAAAGACAATACATATCTTTGTTTGTGTCGCTTAGGATGCAGCCAACCAAGGTCAGTTTGTTACATATGGTTTGCACTCTATTGCAATATTCTACCATGCCTATCCACCTTTGTTTGATGTGAGTTAATTCTGATTTCAACTGAATGACTTTGGCTTCTGCCATCCAGCAATATCTGTTGCTAGGACTTTTCAGGAAAAAAAAATGTCGCTTGGAGAGTCCCATAATGATTCAGTGGTCTGCACATCGATAATACTAACAATGCCCTCAAGTAGAATAGATCTTATCCAGCCGAGTTGTTGGTACAACTCAAACCATTAATTATGCTCAGGATTTGGAATAAGACAAATCCCTGAGAAGGACTAGAACTGCCCTTTCCTTTATCATATGCGGCAGGCTTTTCTTGCAAGAACTTGGGAGGTGCATGCCTTGCCCCATCAATATGTTTGGTGAGCTTTTGGCCATGGGTGAATGGAAGGATCATAGTTTTTCCATAAGAAGTAGCTTCAGCTGCTGTGTTTGATAGACAGTCGCATTCAACATATTTGAAACACACAGAAAATTCTGACGTACCTTCTTCGTAGCCATGGCAACAAACAAAGACTGAACATTTGATCTATGGGGCCTTGAACATGTTACATGTGTGAGTTTCAATCACAAAAATTTTTACACAAAAAGGCAAGTACGTTTAAAACACAGGAATTCTCTAGTGCTAAATAGAAAACCAATAAAAACAGGCATTTTAGATTATGAGCAGCAACCTCTAGTGGATGGAATACTGATCTCAGGACAATCTGGTTGCGAGCCAGACCAGATCAGGACAATCAGATATCCGATTAGATCAGGTGCGCAAACAGTAGAATAGCCTTGGTATCGACTCCATCATCCATTTTGAGTCTTTTTTTTCCATCTTTCGAATCTTGGATCACAGGTTGCATTCCCTATCTTTTGACAACCATCCTAACCAAAGGGTGAATGCTAGACAGATCGGGTTAGCAACAGATCTGCAAACCTATCCAGTGGAGAAAACATAGGGTGATGGAATCTAGTGAAGGCAGCAGTTCTGAGGGGTGATTTTGGGTTGCGTGCGATTGCCGGAACAGGCTCTTTCTTGGAGAGGAGCATTGGGGACTGTTAAAAAGTTGCCAAACAAGGAAGGAAACAACAATCTTCAGATCTGGATTATGGTTTTGATACCATAAAAATGAACACACCATGAGAATGAGAAGGCAATTTGTTAATGCAGTATGAGACAGCACTATGCTGTCCTCAGTCCAATACCTAGGGTTTGCTTCTCTCAGTGTTGTGGAGAGAAGACCCTAAGAGTTTTAGTTATGATGAATGGGTTTCTTGCAGTCCAAGTTGTGTAAATTACATGCATCCTTGCTTACATTTTTAACACACAACATTTCCTACAAAAAACCCCTCTAACATGCAACTCTTTCATTTTTTTTTTGTGGGTGCACTATGTTAATATGAACCTCATTCAAACATGCATAACTTCTTTGCTATTCCCTGATAGAGATCTACAATTTGTAAATGATGTAGATTCTGTCATCATCTTCAATGTCCATTGGATATGCGCTCCATGCTTTGCAGACTTTTCTACACTAGCAGATACTGTCAAGCATAAGGTTAAAGGGTGTGGATTAGATCTTTCACTGATAGATGGTAGATCAAGGTTGCTAAGCCCTAATTAAAAACTTTATTAATACGCAATTTACTTGCGGATCCTATAGTGGCACAATAAATAATGGAAGCGAAATAAACAAGCAACATTTTCTGCAGAGAGTCAAAAACGAAAGAAACAAGTCACATGCATATATACACTCACATCCTGTAGTTTCAATGGTTTCGAAAATCATATATACATCAAGGTGGTGCCTCATCTGCCAATATATACAAGTCCAAAATATACAGGAGGCACATAACTCAGTCACAATATATAGGCTACACAAAAAGTACAACACCATGCTATCCCACTACTGTAGGAGTTCCACGTCAGCCAGAACCTGCTAGGAGTGTTTGCAAGTGTCGAGAAGATCTGCTAAGCACACTATCAATAGATCCTCTTGACATCTAGTAGCAGTTTGAGCATGTCCAGCTGTACAAGTCTACCTGTGTTCTTGTTTTTGGGCTCTAAGTAACCTGTTCTGCTTGACTAGGAGGAACCTGCTCATGGCTCCATCGCAGATGGAATTCTAGAACAAACAACATCCTTACCTAAAATTAGGTCATAAAGTTGGGTATGAGCCAAGCAACTTAGTTAGGATATAATTCTTTGGTTATCAAGAAAATAAGGCAGTGTCATGATTCACCATTGGTTTTTAATTCCTTTATATTTTCTGATTTTCCTTTATATCTAGCAATTGGTATTTACCAAATCTAGAAATTACCAAAATCCATGGTCTGTTAATCCCAATAGAACAACAAGCTCTATCCCTCCACCTCAGTAGTCATTGAAATGTTATTCCAATCCAACAGATTACGAGTTCTCCCAAAATATCGAGGAATATATATGACTATAATTCCAGATATATTTCTTTTCAAAAAAAAATCTGGACATATATATATATATATATATATATATATATATATATATATATATATATTTATTGAGAAAGAAAAGGAAGATTATCGACACTCAGCAAACATTTGGGGAATTTCATTAAAAAATAAATGGAACACACTTACAATTTCTTAAGCCATAACTCGGCATGCCACTAGACTTCTCTTACAATATTCTCAACCCATACCTGTTCTCCACGAAAAATTGTAGCATTCCATTGCAACCAAATAACCCAAAGTGTAGTTGAAGCTCTAACCTAGCCAGCCATATTAGCATGAACCAAGGGTCGAAATAATGACCACCAAGAATAGAAACAGGAGACATTTGCTCTATGGATACTTAGTCTTCTCCAAACATCAGAAGGCAAAACTGCATTTAAAGAAGAGATGGCCAATAGATTCCACTGCATCATTACAAAAAGCATACTTAACATATTGTTCTCCAGCCCAAGTAGATCTAAGTTCTTTAGTAACCAACTTCCTTTTGCGAAAGATCCACAAAAAAATCTTAACCTTCAATGGCAAGGGCAATTTCCAAAGTAACGAACAATCCTTCCAAACCAACAAGGATGGACCAAACTCCAAGGTAAGTTTTTTATAAGCCCTGCTCATCGAGAAGGTACAAGACCAAGAAAATCCATCCATAACATCCTCTTCAAGAGATAACCCATGCAAGAGGTCCAACAATCCTTGCAACTCCTCCATGGTGGCCTTATATAGAGCCGGTTGAAAAATAGGAGACCAAGAAGAGGAAGAAGCATCCCACACCTCAGAGACCAAAACCTCCTTTTGCAAAGATAGGCCAAAAAGACGAGGAAACGGAGCACAAAAAGCCGTGCTACTCATTTAGTCATCTCTCCAACAATGGAAAGAATTGCCACACCCAAGCTTCGGCCCAAAAAACTTGGTCTCCACACCTGTATGAATGGTAGGCTTAACCGTACTCCAGAAAGTTGAAGGTCACACAACAGATCTACAAACAACATCAATAGGGAAATCGTACGAATCCCTCAAAAGCCAATCAACCAACCCTGCTCCTCCAGTTAAGAACTTGACAACCCCACTTCGTGAGTAGGGAAACATTAAAATCGTCAGGCCACCGTATACACAATTCCCCCTTTATGCTTGGGTCTACAAATCTCCTTCCAAGGGATTAATTGCAAGAAATGCCCCTCGTGGTCCGCCTCTTTCGAAAAGAATATTTTCCGAGCTAGATCAAACCTCGCAAGAACCTTCGTAGGTAGCTTAAACATGGACAAATAAAACACCAAGATTGCTATCAAAATTGCCTTAACCAATACCAGCCTTCCCCCTTGAAAGAAGTTTCCCACACCATGCATTTAGCCGCCTAGCTAGCCTCCCCTCAATCGATCTCCAATCAGTAGCCACAAAACTCCTCCCTTTCAGAGGGAGACCTAGATAAACAATAGGAAGGTGAGTGATAGGTGTACTCAAAGCACCAGAGATGGCCTCCTCCCTAGCCTCCATGTGAAAAGGGATACTCACAAACTTCTTATTGATTAGAAGTGTCGATATCTCCCCAAAAAGATTGACCAATTGCACCACATGCTCTACCTCACAGACCCCACCTTGAATGAAAAAAATCATGTTGTTGGCATAGTGCAAAATCGGAGTAAGCAAAGACTCATCATATCTTAAGTGAAAGTCAGAATAAAGTTTTCCCCTACAAGCTTTGAAAGCCAAAAAAGCAAGTGTATCCACTGCCACAAGAAAAAGTAATGGTGTGAGCGAACAACCTTGCCTAACACCTCTCTATGGTTGTGTCCATGTCCCTAAAGGCCTACCATTAATTATAATAGAAAAGGATGTCGTTGTAATGTACCTCTTCATGATCCTGACCTAAGCCTTTGGGAAACCTCCTGGAATTTCCCATAGATATGACCAGGCCACATAATCATAAGCTTTGAAAAAATCGACCTTCCACAGAAAAACCCCAATCTGCGACCTACTTGAAGATGCAACCATCTCCTCAACCAACATATAGGAGTCATAAAGGGCCCTACCAAGAATGTAAGCATACTGGATTAGAGAAATCAACTATGGGAGCACCTCACAAAGCCTATTAGCAAAGACCTTAGCCACAGTCAGATAAATACCATTTGATAGGGTAATCGATTTGTAGCCATCAATTGTTTTTGTAATAAATTTCTAAGGGACCAAGAAGAAGAATCTATTCAACCGTTCAAATCCAAAATTACCTTGCACGAACTCGTGAATCATCATCAAAACATCTCTTACAATGTCCCAAAACTCCTTATAGAACAAAACCTAGAGTCTGTTAGGTACCAGAGATCCCTCTGCCTTAAGACTACAAAGTGCAGCCAAAACCTCCTCATCAGAAATGTCGCAAACCAGAACAACCCTTGTTTGATTATCCAATCTCCCTAAATTTGGAGTCCTTAGCCTCCACCTCCCTGCCGGCCTCCTAGTAAGGGCTTCAAAGTGTGTACAAACAGCATCACAAATCTCTTGCCTCTACTAAAGCACCTAATCACCAACTCGAATAGAAGAAATCATATTGGCTCTTTTCCTTGCACTAGCAGACAAATGAAAGAATCTTGCGTTGGAATCTCCCTCCCGAAGCAACAACTGCCTGGACTTCTACCTTCAATCCATCTCTTGCTTTCTATCCTTTAAAGCAATCTTGCTTTGAATAATAACCCTCTCTTGTTGCTCATCCTACCCCATCCTTGCCAAATCCCCTCTCTTGTCTAGTTGTGTGAATGCCTTCAAAGCCTCCTTTGGCACCTCCTATCTTCTACCCAACTCCCTCCTATAGTTAATCAAACAAGCCTAATAGCATTGATCCTCTTTGTCAAAGTGCGCGTGGCTGAGGAAGACACAGGGACCTCCAACCACTTATCCTTCACCATCTCCCGAAAAGTACGTTCCAAGAGTCATGATTTCTGGAACTTAAAATATGTGGGGTAGGCCACCTCCTCCCCACTGTCGCACAACAGAGGTGTACGATAAAAAAAGGCCTAGTCATGGCTATAATTGAAGCTCCGTGGAAAGACTTTGCCATAGACACACTATAGAAAAATCGATCATTACGGGAAGTTTGCCCAAACCCATTTAAGGTTCGAAATGCCGATTTTGACGTCGTACCGATGAAATTGCAAGTGTGCATTTCGTGGGCATGTCGAGGGCATGCCGTGGAAATGCCTGTTTTTCGATGGTAGATTTCGACGATTTCGATGGCTCGAAAAAATGCCATTTCGGAGGCACGTCGAGGGCATGCCGATGCATGCCGACAAAAATGGCTGAAGTGGTCAAAATGATATCAGTTTCAAGAAAATCAAATGTTGATTATGTAACAATAAGAGTGTTACATCATAATATTCATATACAACATGACCATACAATGTTAAAATTCAATAATGAGATCAAATATTCTTACCATGTTAAGAATACAAATAATTTAAGAATACAAAGAATTTAAGAATGAAAGAATCAAAGTGTATAGTTTCAAAGTAAAAGTTAAAACTATAATGTCTTGATGTATGATGTGTCGGAAGTTAGGACTTGGAACTTGAAAGGCAGATTTCACCAGAGCCAAGAGTGTCTTGCTGGATCCATATCTTTATCATGGGTACTATAACCACTTGATTGATACCATTGTTGACTATTGTGTCGATGAATACTTTGAATGTATTCACAGTAACCCTTCCAAGACATATATGAATATATTGTTTGGTAATCTATTATGTGCTGTCTGTACTCATGTTTATTCATACTAACAAAAATCCCAAGATGGGGAAATCTACTATTTATGTATGGTCTGTCGCGCTGCCAATGGGCACGATTAGTTGCACGTGTTTGTGAGAATTCTATTATTCTAGAACCATCTTGTGATGTTTTTGATCTTGACATTTGAGAGGGAGCTTGGGGTTGGAACTGCTGAGGAAAATAATTTTGGATCATACCATACTCATATGTGTAAGAATATTCACTCCCAATCCTAGTCCCAGAAGTGTCAACATTTTTAGACTCAGCGTATGAATGTGATGGATAATTATATGAAGGCGGTGGTGGTGCAAATGATTGCGGGTAGAATGGTTGAGCATACGAAGATCCCATCTCATGTGTTGTATTGTATGATCCCATGTCATATCCAGATCTAGGTGCTGAAGAATAAAAAAACTGATCACTAATGCTCATGGAACCAATTGAGGAGCTCAAATCCTCTATGTAGGCATCGTGACTTGGATATCCCTCGTAATCCATGGCTGGTGGACTTGGACTTGGAATATATTTGCCATGGGTATTGGTGTGTCGTTCATCATATTCTTTAGCACCCTGAGTTTGCACTTGACCATCACATCTCCCTCTGTCGGATGATCGTTCTGATCCAGGTCCTACCATTACAAATGCATCTGCATTTGACCCATCATCTGAGTCATCCTTTGAGGTTGAAGTAGACTGTGATAATTGTCGTTCTTCATCCAGTACTCTTATAGGAAATGTATGACGACCAGATCTGACCATATGTCCTTCAACATCGACACCCATTTTCTTTGATAGCTCTGGATCTGGCCTTCCCCTAACATCTATCACAGGTTCTCCTCCAATGTCATGTATCCAACTTTCTAGCACATTATCTCCGGTTCAGAAAATGTAGGCTAGATCAATTGGATTGGCCATTTGTTTTCAAAATCAAAGTCCTCCTGAATGTGCCTTATTCGTAACCTTGTGTTGTAGTAGATATACACAAGGTCATTAAGCTTGCGAATTCCAAGCTTGTTTCTTCTTTTGGAATGGATAATGTTAAATGTACTCCAATTTCTTTCACACCCACCAGCAGATGATGTTTGTGATAACACTTTAACAGCCACCTGCCGTAAATTTGGAGCTTCCGTTGCATACAAACTCCACCATTCTGTTATAGGGAAACATATTTGAGTCATAAATTGGATATTATAGAGTAAATTATTATTAGTAAATATTAAAGAGATGTCGGTTATTACCAGGATGAGTGCCCTTAATGGCCTGTTGTGCCATATAACTCCCAAAAGATCCCATCCTTTCTCTAAATAATTTAATCTATAACATGTTGACATGGAGATATGCCAAATATCTTATTTAAGCTTCAAATTTCAAGTTAAATTTGCCTACCTTATTCATGCACGCTATTTACGTAGCAGTTGTAGGAGAGCTTTTGAACAACTTTTTGCACAGCTTGAATGAGATTTTCGCGCGTGCCAAGGTGGTATTTATAGTTAAATTTTAGGTTGAAATAATAGCCTATGATAAAAAAATATATAGTTAAAATAATACAAAATTATTCGAATAAGATAAATTTATAATGAAATATACTTACCAGCAAGGTGGAGTGGGTGTGATAACATGCTTTGCCTTCGTTCTCTTATTATCTTTAAGAATGGCTCTTTAGACCTTCCCACTGCTTCTTCCACCTTTTCATACATAATTTCTAGTGGTTGGTATATGTAGCCAATCATTGGTTTCTTATCTCCATCCACCAACTTCAAAACTAATACGGCGGGCTCCATAATACGAGTAACGCGGCTACAATCATTCCAAAATCGTGAATTGTTTATCAAGTCCTCTGCATCCTTCCCACCTTGTGTCATAGTTTCTACCATGCCAAACCAATTGCTAGAATTTACCATTGACTTTAATCCAACTTTATTGTCTAAAATACTTTGCAAGGCGATGTAATTTGTAGCAAATCATGTTATCCCAGGACACACCAATTTGCTATTGCAATACTCCCTCATTAACGACAAGACATGCCTATGATTGTAAATAAATGATGTAATCGATCGGACCTTATCTACAACAGACGAAACTGACTTCCTCTTTCCGAAGTCTTTCAAAATTAAATCTATACAATGTGCAGCACATGGCGTCTAGAATATTCCATATTTATTTGATTTCATGATCTTTTCTCCCGCCTTCTTGAAGTTGCTGCCATTGTCCGTAATAATTTGAACAATATGTTCCTTCCCGACTTTATCAATTGTATCATTCAATAAGGAATAAAGGTATTTGTAATCTTTCACTTTATCCGATGTATCTATGGATTTCAAAAAAATGGATCGTCCATCACAATATACAAGGAAGTTAATGATTTGCCTCCTTGTATAGTTAGTCCAACCATCTGTCATCAGTGTAACTCCATAATGGGGCCACATACTTTTCAAATCAGAAATATAGTCACCTAAATTTGCTTTCTCCATAAGCATGTATTTGTTCATTATTTTATATGTTGTAGGAGTCTTAACTTTAGTCCCATATTGAGCACTGATGTCAATAACATTTTGCAACTATGGCCCGTTTGCAATGTTAACTTGCAGCCCATGAGCCGAAACTAAAGTCGTGATTGCTCTACCAACCTTTTCCCTTACATTCCCAAACATGCCCTTAATGGTTTTCTGTTTTGGGTCTACTTCCCCCCCAGGCTCCCCTTAGTACTCCCAGATCCTGAACCTGAACCACTACTACCAGCATTTGTATACCTCATGCTCTGTGCTCTTCGATCATCTGCCAAAGCTTGTCGTTCATGCTCACTTCTAAGTGAGTCTTTCATTACTTGTCTGAATTGTTTTCTCCTCCTTGGATCAGCCTCCACATCACTCGGATATTCATAGTCTTCATCCGAGTCAGAGTTTACATCATAATAATTTTGATAACTATCAAATAGGACCTCACGGACTGCTTCTTTTGACCTTTGTTTATTGCTTCCTTCTCTTGCCTTGACATCATTGACTCGGCAATCAAATCACGAACATCATCTGGACAATCCTCACATTTTATAACATTCTTGTCGTCATCAACTAGGTGATGCTTGATTTGTGTAATTCCACTATCCTTTAGTTGTTTTCCACAAAAATTACATTCTGTCATAGGTTTGATTCCATCCATCACTTTGGTGCAATACAACCATCCAATGTCTTCCTTATCCTTTCTGACGTTTCCTCTCACACTTCCTCCAACAACAGCCTTGCCTTTTCCAGACATATTGATTCTGTATAGCTACACTACATTT
Source organism: Thalassia testudinum (assembly GCA_037157565.1). NCBI lineage: Eukaryota > Viridiplantae > Streptophyta > Magnoliopsida > Alismatales > Hydrocharitaceae > Thalassia > Thalassia testudinum. The sequence goes on along the minus strand of JAZHRO010000022.1, from coordinate 61,373,113 downwards.
ACTTCATAGTTCATAATCATTGTATAATCATACTATACCTTTCACGTATCTATGTCCCTATCTAATTCAATCAAACAAGAAAAATCTACCTTGAATGGTTACACCTTTTGTATCTAAGCAAGTCCTATTAGACCCGATTTGATTACCCCAACCCTTGAATTACTTGACCGGCCAGATGGGTGGGACCCCCTAGGACACCTCGCACGGTGGGACACCACTAGAGGTTAACGGGCTTACTGCACCGACCCGTCTTGTCACTGGTTGGTCCAAGTAAATAAGGTCCCAGAATGATCCAATTAAGTCTAATATGACTTGGACAATTATCCAACTTAGTTGGCACGTCTACTTTTTTTTAGGCTTGGGTATAATCGCACTTTTTGGAAAGTCTAATATATACGTTTAATGGTGAGTATTGGTAGGTGTTGGGCCTTATTGTTGGAAAGTATGGGGCTAGTATGTATTGTACTTTACAGGTGGTTGTTACTTTATTTGTTATTATGTATTACTAAATTTAGAACTTGACAAATATGATTGTTAAAAAATGGTAATGAATACTACCATAAATGAAAAAGAGGTAGGAAAAAAAGGTATGAAAGCTATAATTGAAACCTTGTGCTCGAAACTGTCTCACCACAGCAACTCACTAACTCAGCGAGTCAGCGTCTATCAGTAATCGATAGGTAACAGTAAGCAGCAACAAATCACTAACTCTGAATTGTGATTGTGAGCTCAATCGATGTGTCTATGGTTGTGAGTGTGAATTGCAGCAACTGATAGTCGATATTTATAGCCAATCATTTCGAATAATTTATGTGATTTTTATAATTAAGTCCATCCGCCATCGATGAGTGCGACGCGAGACGTATATTGTGCGAATCTTCGATTAATATTTTATGGATTTTTTGTGATTACATCCGTCGGCCAGTGACGTATTGTGTAAATATTTGATTCGATACATTTATGATTACGTCTGTCGGTCGGTAACATTTTGTGCAAATATTTGATTCGATACATTTATGATTACATTCGTCGATGACATATACTGTGCGAATCGTCGATTAATATTTTATGGGTTTTTTATGATTGCGTCCGTCAGTTGGTGACAAATTGTGTAAATATTTGATTCAATACATTTACGATTACGTCCATCGGTGACGTCTACTGTGTGAATCGTCGATTGATATTTTATGTGTTTTTTATGATCACGTCCGTTGGTCGGTAACGTACTGTCAAATATTTGATTTGATCATTTATGATGACGTCTATCGGTGACGTCTACTATGCAAATCGTCGATTAATATTTTATGGATTTTTTATAATTACATCCGTCGGTCGGTGACGTACTGTGCAAATATTTGATTCAATACATTTACGATTACGTCTGTCGGTGATGTGTACTATGTAAATTGTCGATAAATATTTTATAGATTTTTTATGATTACGTTCGTCGGTCGGTGATGTACTGTGCAAGTGTTTCATTCGGTATATTTACGGTTACGTTCGTCAATGACGTACTGTGCAAATCGTCGATTAATATTTTATGGGTTTTTTATCATTACATCCGCTAGTGAGTTACATACTATGCGAATGTACAAGTACAACTTATTGTACAATGTACATCACTACATTGTATACTTCGATAATTGCTCAATCATGCTTCGTGTGGGTCCCAACATTTGTGCAGGTATTGACTCATGTTATTCTTTAGTCTAGACTCTAAACTCTAGGATTTAGTGAGCACACTAGTCATATGTTCCTAGGATAATAGCATTTGCGCGAAACGCAAGGCAACACAATTTACTCATTCTCCTCCACCACTAGATCCACCATCATCCACCACACAGTGCACACACCTTAATTCCCATCCCATCACATTGGCCATTGCATCGTGCCACCAGCCAGTGCGGGCATTGGCATCGCACGACCTCTCATTCCCTTTGTCCCCTTTCCCCTTCCCTCCAAAAGAGTCATCATCGGAGGAAATCCTAGACGTGCGGCGGCCACCCCTACAGGGAGACGCTCCCCCACCTCCCTAATAGGCAACAAGTCCACCACCAAGAAGGTGAGAAGCTCCATAAGTAATGATGTAGGCTGCAACCTGAAGCAACGGCAGAGATGGCAGTGGCAGTGGCATTAGCGGAGCGGACTAGCACATACTGCAGTCTGCAGCAAGCACCCATCATCGGCATCGGCACGCCGGCATATTGTCGGCATGCCATCGGTATGGTCGGCATGTTGGAGAAATTCCTGATTTTTAACATTATAGTCCATATCGGCATGGACATCCTGCAAAATAGGCCTTGCCGACGGCATTTAAATCACAAAACCCATTACGCCAAGTAATATGCACCCTCGAGATTGGAAGATCAAACAGCTTAATCTAATCAACAACCTGATGGAAAACAATAGATGAGGCATCCAATCTACCATCAAGTCTATCCTTCGTCGTAAGTGCTACATTAAAATCACTTCCAACAAGCCAAGGTATACAAAGATCCTATGGGATCGAGCGTTCGAGATCTTTGTGGGATGATAAGACAAGTTGCATGTCCTTCTCAAGGAAGAGCCCAAGTCCAAGGACACAACGAAGAAGAAATTGGAGAAGAGTCTATCAAGTTATACAAAGATAAGATGATTGGCCCAATAGTCATGATTTCAAAGGTTGCTAAAGAAGCAATGACTATAGAGGTGGCAAGAGGATTTGCAGTTATATTAAAAGAAGATGATGGCGCATCTGACCACACTATCAACGAGACAAGTAGAGTAAGTCATCATCCTCTCGGCCTCGACTTGAGGGGGAATGTGAAGAATATGGTGCCATGTGGCAGTGCCACGTTTTTTTTTTATAAAAGGAAAAGGAAGACTACTGGAGGTTGGTAATCATCCATAAATCAGACAAAAATACACCTCCCTCATGACATGTTCAACCCAACACTCTCATTTCTGAAGACTTTTCCATTACATTGAAGCTAAATGCACTAACGGATGGATAGAGCTCTAATCCACCCTGCCGAATCAAGATGAAGATGTTTCTCTAAATGTTCTCCAAAAAGAACTTACATCCGAGTTGTCCACTGCCTGTAAGTTGAAATGTTGCACACTTGCTTGGAGAAGTCACACCCAAAGAACATATGTTGAATATCTTCCTCTGCCTGACCACAAAAGGAGCAAGCAACATCCTCATCAACCGCTTCTCTTTTTCTAAAAACTTTTGTGACTAAACATTCTTTTCTAAGAAGTCATAGGAAAATCTTAATCTTCAGGGCAATGCACACTTCCAAATACATTTAGAATCAACGCCAACTTTACCAAGATCAGTACCATTGCAAACTAGTTTAGAGTAAGAATTTTTGACAGAGAAAGTTCAATGCTTCCACATGAACCTGTCAATCTCATTTGTAGCTGGTTTCAGGTCTGAAATAGTCACCAGCAGCTGCTGATGTTCTGCATAAGTGGTGTTAGAAAGCCCAGCCGACAGTAGAATACTCCATGTCCTTGAAAAATCATCCTAAACCTCCTTTCAACAACAACCAAGCCTTTTCCCACACTAAGTGGGGTCGGCTATATGAATTCTTTGCCTCCACACAGATCGATTTTCAGCTATTTTAGGATTTAAATTAAAGTAATTGAGGTCATACTTAATAGTTTCCTTCCAACACTTGTTTGGTCTTCCTCGCCCCCTCTTAGCGGGTTCAGCCTCCAACTTCTCGCATCTCCTAACTGGAGCCTCTAGTGGCCTTCTTTGTAAATGTCCAAACCATCTTAAACGGGCCTCTCTCATTTTATCCTCTATCGGTGCCACCCTAACCCTTTTTCTAGTAAACTCATTTGAAATACGGTCCTTTCTTGTATGACCACACATCCATCTTAACATCTTCATTTCTGCCACAGACATTTTCTGTACATGCCTATAGTTTATAGCCCAGCATTCAGAACCGTACAACATGGCTGGTCTTACCACAGCTCGATAGTATTTTCCTTTGACTTTTAAAGGAACCCTCTTATCACAGAGAACACCAGAAGCACCCCTTCATTTCAACCACCCTGCATTAATCCTATGTGTAACATCTCCATCAATTCCACCATCATGTTGGAAAATGGATCCCAAGTACTTAAAAATATCTTTCATTGGAATGCACTCTTCTCCAATTTTTACATTAATCCCTTCATTATTCCCTCTAGTACTAAACTTGCATTCCATATGCTCAGTCTTCGTCCTACTTATGCGTAAACCTTTATCTTCCAGGGCTTTTCTCCAAAGTTCAAGTTTTCTGTTTACTCCATCTCTTGTCTCATCAACCAACACAATATCATCAGCAAAAAGCATACACCAAGGTACCTCAACTTGGATATGTTTCGTCAACTCATTCATGACCAAGGCAAAAAGATAAGGGCTTAAAGTTGAACCTTGATGCAGACCAATGGTGATATCAAAGTAGTTTGTCAAATCATCCTTAGTCTTTACACAAGCTGCTGCTCCATAGTACATATCCTTTATGAGGTTGATATATATAACCTCCTTTACTGAGACATTTTTATCATTTACCAACTAGTAAACATGTGGAAAGAGGTCTGAGACCATTTCACTCCAATCATTTAACCAAAACTTGAAAAGACTCCCGTTCCCCAAAATTAGACTGAAATCTACTGTAAACTCCACAACTTGTTGAACAACCCTACAAACCGCAGATGCACCTCTTCTATGAGAAGCCTTATCAGAAATATCCATATCAATGCCATAAGAGTTAGTAAGGTAGACACCATAGGATCTTTCCTAGAAAGGACTCTAACCACCCACTTCAAGAGAAGTGCCTTATTGAATTTATCCAATCTTAAGACTCCCAAACCACCTTCTTTCTTGGGTTTACAAACCTCTTTCCAAGGAACCAACTACATAAAATGACTTGTGGTCTCCGCACCTTTCCAAAAGAATCTTTTCCTAATCACCTCTAATTTTTGCAACACCTTTTTTGGAGGTCGAAAAATAGAGAAGTAGAAGATCGATATAGATGATAAGACAACTTTAAGCAAAATCAGGCGACCCCCTCTAGAAAGCAACCTTTCACTTTAACCAGAGAATCTCTTCATCATCCTATCCACCATATCATTCTAGTTGATGATACTAGAGTTCACCCTTCAAAGGAAGGCCAAGATATCTGATTGGAAGGTGAGTCACTTGTGTTTCTAAGACTTGAGAAATCTCTTTCACCATCCCATTAGAAATCATGAAAGGAACCAACAAGGACTTTCTTCTATTGATCTTTAGGCTAGAGATGTCTGCAAAACTTCTCACAAGGGATGCCACATGGGTTGCTTCCAAAGCACCACCCTCAACAAAAAAAGTTGTATCATTCGCATATTGTAGGAGAGGGGTAAGGAGTGTACCATCTTTTTGACAAGTGAAGACAGAAAACAGATTCACACTACATGCTTTAAAAGCCAAGTGCGTAAGAGTATCAACCGCTATATCAAACAATAAAGGTGCTAACGGGTACCCTTGTCTCATGCCCCATTGAGGCTGAATCCAAGTACCATTTGAACGACCATTAATTAAGACTAAAAAGGAGGAAGTTGTGACGCATCTTTTCATCAAATGAATCCATATCTCCGGGAAGTCTCTTCTCTTTAGAACCTCACAACAAAGTCCAAGACTCTGAATCATATGCCTTGGAGAAATCTACCTTCCATAAAAAAGCCGTCGCTTTGTTTCTTCTCTTCCAAGAAGCAATCATGTCCTCTGCAATCACAAGGAATCCTGCAAAGATCTACCTTTAATAAAAGTTGATTGGACTGGAGATATAATGGTAGGCATGATTGCCCGTAATCTATTTGCCACTATCTTGGCCACTAGTACATAAATAGAGTTGGAAAGGGCGATCGATCTGAAGTCATTAACTGAATCTGCACCAGGCTTCTTCGGCAGGAGAAATAGATAGAAGGATTCAACCTCTCAAAGCCCTTATTGCCCTTGAAAAATTCACAAATCATGTTCATAACATCAGGACTAACAACATCCCACCTCTCCTTGTAAAAAATCAGATGCAAACTACCAGGTCCAACGGACCCCTCAGCCTTCAGCCCATGTAAAGCTCTAATAACCTCCTCCTTACTGACCTCCCCAAGGAGTGTCGCCTTGGCGTCGTCATTAACCTATACCATATGCAAAGCTCCTAACCACCATTCCCTTACCGTCTGCTTCCTAGTGAACTCATGGAAATGAGAGCAAAAAGCTTCACAAATCAGGTTCCTTTGATTTATTGTCTTCTCCCCACACCTCAAAACATCATATTTAGTGCCACGTGGCAGGTCAATTAGGCCATGTGGCAGGTGTTGGTCCACCCAAGGGGCGCCGACCCAAGGGGCTTTAGTGGTTTGCTTGGAGTCCAAGTCTTTGGTTTTTAACATGGTAATATGTCATTTAGGTAAGTAGTTAAGAGGATTTGATGTTTTTTATTTCTAGGAGATTTGATTTAATTTATTTCTTGATTTGTGATTACGATTTGCGCTCTTTAAATAGAAAAAAACCTATGTATGTTATATTTGAGTTAATGCAATATTCATTCCAACAACTCCCTCTCCTCTCTTCTCTACCGCCGACTGCCCCCCGCTCTTTTGTTTAGCATGCACCACCACCATCTACAATAGCCTACTGCTGCCTTTCTCCTTCACGTGGAAGAGCCTCCACGCTCTCCCATAGTGCACAGGTCCTCACAAATACCATCAAGAATAATGACATCCTGCCTCATTTTATCACATAGTATAGACCTCGTAGTTGTGTCGAGGGCCCATGCATCCCAGATAAGCGAAAGGAGTATCATCAAAAGTTCTTGAGAAACTCCCCGTGATCATCCTTGTTGCCACCAATGAATTATCAAGGCAAAACTTATTCGCATTCCACATGTGTAAATGATCCCTAGACCTACCAACCAAATTCACCATTAAGTTAGAGAAATAGTCCCCACATAGGCTTTGCCTAACCAACTCATCAACGTCATCCGGATGCTTCTCTTGAATCATAGACACATCCACCCTCCATTCAACCAAATACCTCATAAAAGACCTTCGTATTGGATCATAGAGCCTCCTAACATTCCAGGTGAGAGCTCTAACCATGAGAATGGGAGCAACTCCTTCCTTCGCAAGGATGCGAAACCTTCTTAAGGTTAAGCACTTTGGCAACACGAAGCTCCACCTCCGACTCCCCATCCTTGGCATCCAAAGGCTTACTCTTAACTAATTTTCTTTTGTAAAAGGACCTGTACCTAAAGGTTGTGGCCGTTGTAGGGTACAAAAGGGGGCGGCGACTCTCTTGGGGTTGTAGCAGTGCCGGTGCTCCACTTGAGCATCGTTGCAGCGACTGCCAGAGGGTTCTGTAGTGGGGCGATGATGCCTCTGACCAGCAGGGGTCACCTTGGGCAACTCCTCCCTTCGTTTGATCCTCTTGTAGGGTCTAAATAGGGAGAGGCGACCTATTCTCACTAGATCTCACCTTGAGAAGAGTTGCTTCGTCATTCTTCAGTTTGTTCATGGTCTAAAAATTCAGTTTCAGGTTATGTTTTGGTGACTCCAGATCTGATTTGCATCTAGATTGACTCCGTTATCATCTAGTGGATGGCCAGGGATTGCAAGATGGCTTCCTCAAGTTCTACCACGTCCAGGTCTTCTGAGGTCTCTCCGGACATTTCCACGGACATTGGGGGATATAAAAGTCCATGTTTTGGTCCAGTGATCAAATTGGACAAGATCAACTATCCACGATTGTTCCAGATCTTCTTGATTATCGTCAGGGGTCATGGCAGGGAGCACATATTGAGTTAGCTTGAGCCCACCAAGAAGACAAGAGTTGATGCTACTTGGGATCGTGATAATGTGATGGAATGTGCTTGGTTGATGAACTTTGTGATACCCAAGATAGGAGATGAAATCATGTACTACCCTACTGATGTACACACATCTAATTAACCTAGAATGTCTATTTATGCATGTTCTTAGTGTCATAAAAATATCATGCATTATAAATATTGCATAACATATATGAACCGCATGGATATGGTCGGGGCGACAATCGGAGTCCAATGCCTCCGAGATCGCCAGGATCGGACCTTTGTAGCATCAGATGCAGTCCGAGGAAGATCAAAGGTCAAGGGGTAATGTGGTGTAAATTCGTACCTCAGATGACAAATGCAACCACACTGATGGGTTCAGATCAACAATTGCAGTCCAACGACACGAAAATCGACCCGATCTGACATCCATGGCATCATCTACAAGCATTGGAAAATGGACGGCCCAGATGGTGCCATCCAAGTTGCCCACAATTACTGCAACCCTGCTTCATCAACGTCACCTTAATCTCCATCGTCGGATCATTATCCAACGGTGGAAAGCGTCCGTGGGGAATTTCAGAAACTCGACCATCTGCGCTCACAGCGCGGTGGTCGAGCGTCTTATCAGAAGAGAGCGCCATGCGATTGAATCCTTGCGCACCTCAAATCAATTGCACGGTTGGGCGTGGCGAAATTCTGCCGCTCGATCGCGGAGGTCGCTACATGGCGCGCCGGATGAACCATCGCACCGCATGTGTGCGATGACGTGTGATTGTACACGCCATCGTACGTGGGCGCACGCAACGAATGACGATGAAGTGTGTTCGCGCCCTCTTGACCGTTCGATCCAATGATCGGACGACTGATAGTGGCGCAGCGTGATGAAGTGGTGAACGGTTGGAGGGGAGGCGATGTGGCCGCTTGAGGAGCGTGGATTGCGATCGCGCGGTCCACGTTTCACGTGCACCTTCAGCAATGCTTGCCTATAGTGACATGCATTTGTCATTGAAGACCCCTATATTAAATTATGAGCATTCAAATGACCAAACTACCCTCATGACTACACCTATAAAAGGACCACCCCTACTACACATTTCTTCATCCCTTTTCTTTTCCTCTCACCCTCTCCAAAGCTCTAAAGAGCTAATCCCATACACCCGGGATCCTCCACTAGAGTCTTAAAAGTAATTTTTTCATCTTCTCACTTCCGTTCGTGGAGCGCTCATGGTTGTCCTCTCGCCGCCTTTCGAGAACGGATCCCGTTGCGACGTCGTCCTGTTTTGTCCTTCGTCCTCCAGCCCCGTTCTCCTTCGTCCAGTATCTCACCACCCTCTTCCGAGTACTTCGTCAATGCGGCTCGTTCTCCAAGCGATCATTGAGGATGATTTTCTTATCCTTATCTTTTTACTGCTTTCTAGTGTAGTTTTTTTTCTTTAAGTAGTTGTAGACTCTGAAATATTTAAATGCAATATTTATTTATTTTCTCTCTATTTTTCTTTCTTTGTATATTTTCTCTATTTTCTATTGTTTATTCTTTAAGTAGTTTAGCTTGCGTAGATTAATTTCAACTAGCTATTCTGCTTTGTAGCAATAATTCCAAATGCGATTTTTATTCAAACGTTCGCTCCCCGTATTCGACCTGGGACTTACCAAAGTTTCGATTATAAATTTTATCTGATAGCATATTTTCTTGTGAATTTTACGACTCGGGTTTTCCAAATCTAAACTTTTCGCAATGAAAGCTCGTTTATCACCTACGACCAAGATGATGTGGGATTCCTTGTGTGAGACATATTTACATGAAAAGAATTCCTCCTAAGTTTTCCAGATATATCATGAGCTATTTCATCTCCGTCAGGATGGGAGGACTTTGCCCGAGTATGACTCTTAGGTCAAGGGATTGTTAGAGAGAATTCCTACTGACTTGGTTGCACATGTTCTTTTGGCGTGCCTTCAAGAAGGAGCTTGCAGTCTCCTTTTTTCTCTCTAACTTGGGACCAAAGTATGCAATAGCCCGAGACTAGATTCTGACGATGACTGACCTGCCTACTTTTGAGGAGACTTATAGTAGACTTAGCAGGATCACTGTTTCTACTACTTCTATTGAGACTACAAGCTAGACCACTGCTTTGGCAACTTCTCATGGTCCCGGGAGAGGGACATTGTGTACTCGTTGTCGTGGTCGTTGGCGGGGATTTGGAGGTTGTGCCAGACTTCCATGTACTTATTGTGGCTGATTGGGTCATACTAAGGCCACGTGCTGGTAGAAGTATGCCAGGCCCATTAGTGCTCACTAGGTGATAGAGACTACTCCGTCTACATCTGAGACAGTTACTAGAGCAAAGTTTAAGTAGCTATTACAGATGATCAGCCATCTTTCCCAGTCTAGTTCTACAGACACAGCTGTTGTTGCCTCCACCTCAGGTATTGTTGGTGCTTCTTCATTGCCTGCACTTAAATCCGATGATTGGTTGGTGGATTCAGGTGCTTTGCAGCACTTATGCGGCACCTTAGATGCATTTTCCGACTTGAGATCTGTCCCGCTAGGTAGGACAGTCCAGGTGGCAAATGGTAGACTGTCACAAGTTACAGGAAAGGGTGGAGTAACTCTTTCCTCTACATTGCAGTTGCTAAATATTCTTTGTCCCTGATTTTCTACTTAGTCTTTTTTCGGTTAGCCGTATTATCAGAGAACTCAATTGCAGAGCCATATTTTATGTGCACTATTGTGTCTTGTAGGATCGACTCACGGGGAGGACGATTGGTAGAGGACGTGAGGAAGGAGGGGTGTACCATTGAAGTTGCTCTTCGATTGCTGTTGCTTCTTTTGTGAGTCAGGGGGAGACTGCTTTGGCCACTGGATCTTGCATTCAGTGGCTTCTTCGCCTTGGCCACCTTCCTGTGGAGAGATTTAGATGTGTGCTACCCCACATACTTGCCAGTACCACCATTACTTGTGATGCATGCCCATTGGGCAAACACCACTATGCTAGTTTTGCTGTTTCCACTATATGGATGTGTGGAGTCCAAGTTGGGTTCCTGACCGCCTTGAGCATTGTTATTTTCTTATTCTCATTGATGATTTCTCTCGTATTGGTTGTTCTTGATGAAAAATAAATATGATGTGGGTACTATCATTGAGAATTTTGTTATGGAAATAAAGATTCAATTTTCTGTCACCATTAAGATGTTTCATTCTGATAATGCCATTGAGTTTCACACCTTTCGCTTGTTGCAGTTTTTCTGTGCTAATGGTATTGTCCACTAAACTACTTGTGCTCATACCTCCCAGTAGAACGGACTTGCTGAGAGAAAGCATAGATATTGGATGTTGCACACACCCTTCTGATTCACCATACTGTGCTTGCTTTATATTGAGGGGATGCTGCACTTACAGGTTGATTTCTAATTAATAGGATGCCAAACTCTGCCATTCCTGAGCAAATTCCTTGGTAGGTTTTGTATCCTGGCCACCCCTTGTTTTATGTTATTCCTCGTACTTTTGGGTGCGTTGCATTTGTTTATGATTTGACTTCTGGATGGGATAAACTAGCACCACAGGTTGTCAAGTGTGTTTTCTTGGGTTATTCTAGAACCCATAAGGGTACATATGCTTTGATTCTCTTCATTCTTGCCACTATGTTTTTGCAGATGTGACATTTCATGAGTCCATGCCATATTTTTCTACCAACAGTTTAGACTTGTTTCTTATGACTGGAGAGGCACCTATGCCCATTCCACCTATTCCATTTGGTGCTATACCTATGGATGCTCCTCCTACTCTTTCCATTGAGAAGGATCAGTTTCAGGACTCTGTTGTTACTTATCAGAGGCCACATACTACCTTCCAGATGCCCCCTCCTCCTACGCCTCTAGCTTCTCCTTAGGTGAGCGTACGGTCTTTAGACACTGACGCTTTGGTACCCAATGATGATGCAGGGAGAGTTGAGGCTACATAGGATTTATAAGTGGATAGTGACCTTTCGATTGCCATTCAGAAGGCTCTCCGTTCTTGTGCTAAGTATAATGTGGTGGGATATGTGAACACTACCGATCTTGGTACTTCTTTTTCTAGGTTTACTGGAGCCCTGAACACCACTGCTATGCCGACTTCTTACTAGGAAGGCATGCTTCATCCAAAGTGGCGTCAGGACATGGGGGAGGAGATGGCTGCGCTCAGGAGCAGGGGCATGTGGGACCTTGTACTACTTCCGCCATGAAGTAGATGGGTATTTGCACTCATGTTCCATCTAGATGGAAGCATTGCCAGATATAAAGCACAACTGGTAGCAAAAAGGTTCACCGAAATCTATAGGATGGACTTCTTTGATACCTTTTCTCCTGTGGCGAGACTCTCGACAATGAGGATATTGGTTTCTGTTGCAGCACATTATGATTGGCCACTTCATCAACTTAACGTAAAGAATGCCTTTCTTTGCACTGACTTACAGGAAGAGTCTATATATAGCAACCTCCTGGCTATGAGATGTAGGGGGAGTGTGTATCCATGCTAAGAAAGGTGATCTATGAGCTCAAGTAGAGTCCACGTGCATGGTTTTACAAACTGTCTCAGGTAGTGGAGTCAGATGGCTTTCAGAGATCTTCTGCAGATCATTCTTTGTTTGTTAGGAAAGCAGGGAAATGTGTGGTAGTGCTCCTTGTATATGTTGACTTGATTGTCACAGGACATGACGTAGATGGCATTAGGCAGATCAAGGAAAGATTGGCTAGCCAATTTATGATGAAAGACTTAGATCCATTATTATATTTTTTAGGGATAGAAGTTGCTCGTAGCAAGTAGAGCATAGTTCTATCACAAAGAAAATATGCATTGGATGTTTTACAGGAGACTGGTATGCTTGGGGCAAAGCCAACGAGTATATCCATGGACCCAAAGGCTCACCTTTATGATGCGGAGGCACTGTCTGTGGATAGTAGTCAGTATAGACAGCTAGTAGGGAAATTACTCTACCTCACAATTACCAGGCCAGATATTACTTTTGCAGTTGGGAGACTTAGTCCATTCATGGCTAAGCCTATGAGATCGCATTGGGATGTTGCCATGATGGTCTTGAGGTATGTTAAGAGGGCACCAGGTTGAGGTCTTCTATTTACTCATGGCACTTCTATGTTAGTAGTGGCATATTCAGACGCAGATTATGCAGGTTGTTTGGCGGATAGAAAATCTACCACAGAATTCTGCACCTATGTGGGTGGCAATTTGGTTACCTGGAAAAATAAGTAGGTTGCTGTTTCTAGGTTGAGTGTAAAGTCAGAATACAGAACTATGGCATAGACAACTATTGAACTTATGTGGGTAAAGTCACTTCTGGGAGATTTACATATACAGGTCATTGGTCCTATGGAGATGAGATGTGATAATGTTGCTGCTACATATATTGCCAACAACCTGATGTTCCATGAGAGGATCAAACATGTTAAGGTGGATTGTCACTACACTAGAGGTCTTGTTAAGAAAGGGTTTCTTTATACAACCCCAGTTGCTATAGATGATCAGACAACATTTTTACCAAGTCACTTTTGAAGTTTATTTTTTATTTTTGTTGTTCCAAACTGAGTATGATAGATAGATATACTTCAGCTTAAGGGGGAGTGTAGATTCAATTCTATTTTTATGTTTATTTATAAGGGTGTGTTGTACACTTTTTGTACGTTGTTGGGTTGTATTATAATTTGCCCTTTACCTCTATGAGAGGTAGGGTCCTAATAAAATTTTGAGCCTTTCATTTCTTCTCACTAAATGAATTATTGGGAAATTGATGGTACCTTCTGGGAGAGGCTTCAAAAAATTGTGTTGCATGATGTAGAATTCTCCTAGAAAGTGTCGTGAGAGGTGTGATCTATCTGGATTTAGACTCCTCACATTCTGGATTACCAAAGTCCAAGGTGGTTGGGATTTAACTGACATCCAACATAGAACAATATGTGTTTGAGACCGACCATGATACGAGGGACTCTTAATTATCTGGTTGCCTTCGGACAAATTTCATTCAAATTAAAATTCTAATTGCTTGGTCTATGACCGAAGCTGTTGAGACCCCACCATAGTTTTGGCGAAAGGTGAATATTAAACTTAAGAAAAACACAGCTCCCCAGGTGATGGATAGTGTTTCGAACATGGACTTCCCCTGCCAAAACCACGATTCGAGGTGCTCTAATTCAAATAAATGATGAAAAAGATAATAAGTGATCATCATAAGTGAGTTTTTTTTTTTTTGTGTTATGTAATCAAGAAATTGCCAGAACGTAGAAGTCACATTACCTATCTTAAAATAGGAGAAGCATCTGCTTGAGCATTTGACCCATGAAGGGACACTACTGGTCCAGGGTTCATAGTAAGGAAGCTAATATTGAATGCTGAATTTATTGGACGTCAAGTGATTGAGAGGCATCTACGAGGTGATGTGGACACTTCATGTTTATTGTTGATGTGTTTTACCCATTTTTTGTTTATAAAGATCTGCATACATGCTGTCTTTCATGCTTTTCTGAGTTTTGGATTTTTTTTTTGTTTTTAATTTTTATTTAGATTACAATATCACCACGTTCTGGCCGAGAACTAGGCTATGCGAGGCTGAAAAGGGATAGAATGAAATTCTGGACGGGAATGCTTAGGTATGTTACTTGTGATGTTTAAAGAGTTTCTTTTTTCACTTTGATATTTTTGGAGTTTCTCAATATTTCTTCAATGTTGATATTGATAGAATATCAGGATGATGGGAACATCCTTTTCTGTTGACAACTTTTCTTTTTTTTTGCATCATTTAATTATGAAAATCTGTAACTCTAGAAATTATACAGGAGACTGGGTACGTATTATATTTTTTCTGCCATTCAGTTTGTATCCAGACATTTACACGAGAAGGCCCACAAAAATGCAGATTGACGTGGAAAACCCTTTTCAATAGGCCTTGCGTTGCCAGACAGATGGCCTCTAAGGCTTGCCCGAGCTTTGCCACGGTGCAAAGTGGTTGGTGGCACTGCCCATGTGAGGGCAGGCCAGGTGGCATTGGCTTACAGCCTTTTATGGGCCATGGCAGGGGAAGCAAGGGTGGTGGGGCATTTGGGGCAATGCAAACCACCTAATTGGACTGCCTGTACATGAGAAAAGAGTTCGGATGACAATGTAATAATTGGATACGGATGTGGATACACATGATATCATATCTATATCCATTTTATAAAATGAATGCAGATCTGGAAACAGATTTTATACGGATGTGGAAATTAAAGAACCATATCTTAATGTATGGATATTGATACAAAATTGATAAGATCCGAATGATGGTTTTTGAGAAATGAATAGAGATTATTCTACGGATATTGTATATCTCTTAATTATTTAAAAGTTAAAAAAATTTAGCTGCTAAGCAATGCTTTAAATGTTGACGGCATGTCATCGGCATGGCCATTTCTGAGGGGTCATGTCGACATCAAATGGCTGTCGACATGCAGGGATGTTGGTGGCATGCCGACCATTTCGTCAACATGTCGCCAGATGCCGATGCCTGTGCTCAGGCATGCCTGCTACGGTGTGCTGCTACGTGTGTGTCCTTAGCATGCCTGATTTTCTTGAAATTGATATTATTTTGATTATTGTCATTTTTGTCGGCATGCCCTCGGCATTTCCACGGTGTGCCCTCGTCATGCCCATCGAAAATGGGTATTTCCATGACATGCCCTCAGCATGCCTACGACATGCATAGTTAGAATTTCATCGGTACGGTTTCGAAATCAGCATTTTGAACCTTGCTACTAAGCAAGCCTTAACATACATGGAGACTTAATAATTAATTCAAAAGACAACTAAAAAATAGTAAAACTAAACATACCTTGCTTATTGTTATATGGAAAAGGAAAATTGAGTTGCTCATCTAAATACCTCTTATTGCATTCATTGAGTAATTTGAGGGGCTAAAGCACACCTATATAAAACAATGACACATTAAGGCATTATATACAAAAGATATGATTATAGCATGATGGTGGAGATGGAGAGAATGTCGGTGATGGAGATTGAAATACAGCCATGAAGGTGTCAAGGGAGGTGGAGGAAGGTTGTGAGGTTGATGATAGAGATGGAGGTCGAGAGGTCGGTGGGTTGCAAGGTCTATGAGTTCAATAGGGGAGGATTGGTGGGGTTTTAGAAAGCCCTAAAGAATCAACTAATAATATAAAATTTACATGTAATGCCCTACTCATATTTATAAAAATTTATTAAAACCATATCAATATCCGCATCTGCTGAAATTCAAAATTTGATATCTACAGTTGTATTTGCCAATGTTTTAGAAGGAATGTGTCCTCATCCACATGCACCAGTCTTGCAAAAATGATATCCATATCCTCTTCAAAACGGATTTGGTCATGGATGGATCTAGATATATCAGCATCTAGTTGCATTCCTAACTTCCAAATCTGTGGGCCATTCATGTATGCAGAATTCATCCATTGCTAAGCTGCCAACCATTGGATGATGGATCATTGTTCATGCCAACGACAAACATATGAAAACTTTGCTATAGCATAAATTACATTACTACAAAAGTTAAGTACAATGGATATAAAATTACACAAGGAAAGATCTTTTATAAGTAGACTTAGAGAACTTCTTGGAGACTTGATTTCCCATGTGCAGACAACCTTCGTGCTGGGGAGGGGAACCTTGGGTGGGTTTGTCGTTGCTATGGAGGCTTTGGCTACTTGGAAGAGGGAGATAAAGTAGGCATTTATGTGGAAGGTAGATTTCAGTAAGGCATATGACTTGGTATAGTGGGACTTTCTATGGACATCCTTACTGAGGAGAGGCTTCCCTGCGATGTGGATTAGCAGATGAAGAGATGTGTGACGACGACGTCTTTCTTGGTCCTGATTAATAGAAACCCGACAGGGGGTTGGGTGCAACATAGGAGGGGTCAGACAGGGGTGCCCTCTAGCACCTATGTTATTCGTGCTGGTGGCAGATGCCTTGGTAGGGGCAACTTGCAAGGCATGTGATACGAGTCTGATTAGAGGCTTTCGGGCTGGAGAGAATGAGAAAACGACGATCCTACAATATGCTGATGATACGCTATTTCTGGTTGAAGGAATGGGTTAGGAGGTTAGGAGGATGAGAATTATTCTAAAGCTTTTTGGTGCTGCGTTAGGGCTGCTGATTAACTATCGGAAATTAACATTTGTCCCGTTTAACATGGTGACGGAAGAGGTGGAAGCGGTGGGTGGTGCACTTGGGACAGAGGTGGGATCTTTACTGTTGGTATACTTGGGCCTCCCTTTGTCAGATAGGAGGCTTAGGCTGCAAGATTGGCTTCTTTGCTAGAAAGGATGGAGAGAAAATTGGCAGGGTGGTCGTCTAAACTTTTGTCTAGAGGTGGGAGATTGATTTTGGTGAATGTTATTCTGGCGTCCATGCCATCGTATTTCCTCTCTATTTTTAGGATGTCGAGACAGGTTGAGAAGAAGATTTCTGGGTTGATGAGAGACTTTTTCTGGTCTAACATTGGGGCAGGAGGAAGAGGGGCGAGGCTGGTGACTTGGGAGGAGGTTTGTAAGCCGGTGCAGGAGGGGGGCCTGGGGTTAGGGAGGTTGACAAGGTGAATATTAGTCTCCTTACGAAGTGGATTGCTAGACTTGTGGGCCGTGAGTAGGGGTTGTTTGGTGACATCCTGCGGCATTACTACGGGTTGTTTATATCTTGGGGGCCCCTGGAGTCTCCTCCTTCAGGGGCCTCTTTCTTTCTCAGGAGGCTACTCCAGGGGCCTCTTTCTTTCTCAGGAGGCTGGCAGTGGTGACAAGGAAGGTATGACCTTTCTTTTCCCCCACACTGGGTGAGGGAGATGTCTTTCGGTTCTAGTTAGATGATTGGCACGGGGTTGGGTCACCTCTCAGTGTCAGGTATCCTCGTCTCTTTGGGAGTGTAGTGGACCCATCGGCCTTGGTGGGAGACTGTTGGGTCGGGGCCTGGTGTCCAGTCTTTCAGGGGGGCCTCTTTGATTAGAGGTGTGAGGATTTCCAGCGGTTGCTGCAGGAGCTGGACGGATGGGAGCCAGAGGAGGGTGGTGATTCATATTCTTGGAAAGAGGGTGACTTTTCAGTGGCAAAGGTCTTCCGTAGATTGAGTAGCGGCGTGGCCAACCCAGACGTCGATTCCATGAGAGACTGCAGATTTCTTTAAGAGGCGGAGTGCCCACTAAAGGTGAAGATTTTCACGTGGTTGATGATGAGGGGGAGGATTATGACGAAGAGGTGGAGAGAGAGGTGGGCCCAGATGGATGATGTAAGTTGTCCCCTGTGTGGAGCAGTAGAGGACATTTAGCACCTCTTCTTCCAGTGTTCGTTTGTCGTGCAGGTATGGCAGAGGATGGGGATCGACTGGATTGACCTTCGGGACATGACAAGTTTCTGGTCTTCTTTCCGCAGGGGGAATGCACAAGAGGGGCATATCTCTTTTAGATCCAAGAAAGATCGAGCTAAGATCTTGGCTGTCTTATGGGGTGTTTGGCTAGGCAGAAATTGGGTGCTTTTTAGGGGGTAGAGACCCTATGTTGAGATTTTTCTTTCGTCCATTAAGTCCTAGGTGGAGTTCTTGAGAACTAATATGCAATTTCTGATGTAATCTTTTGGTGGAATGGAATGGAATGATCTTGGGTGGTTATCACTTGGATAATTACCCTTTCATTTTTCTTAAAAAGATCTTTTATAAGTATTCAAGCATTGTATTTTATTTCTTATGTTCGGAGTTGGTGTTGCCCTCTTTGGCAACTCATTACCTCTCCACCATGCCATTGTTGCCACCCACATACTTCAATTTTCCGCTACCCCCTTTGCCCCTCTCCTTCCCATCACTCTAGCGTTGCCACCTCCATGCTGGTACCAACTCCATGCATGACCATAGCATGCCACCTTCTCATGCATCGCTATTGCCAACCCCCTCCCATCAGCCTTCAACTTCATCTTTGGTAGTACACCTTTGTGTTCTTGGCATTGACCTCCATCTTCATCTTCTCTCCCATTGTAGCAACTCCTATCAGTCCATAATAGGTCATCACCATGTCATGACCTTTTTGATCAATTTGGTCCTTAGCTGAGGCCTCCTCAACCATTGTGATTGGAGAGCAGCTCATAGTCTACAAGATAATAACACATGGATACTTTTTGGGGACCCAAAACTTGATTGCTTAGAGGCTAAATGTGGAGTTCATTATTCTTGTGGGATTGTTAGGGTTGTACGGAACCTAATTATTTCATGTAAGAATCATGGTTGAACTCTTTAATATCTACTTCGGCAATGTCGGTTCATCAGATTATAAGAAATTCCAATCCATGTCTGCATTATTTGGTATTGGAGTAATGGGTTCAAATCGTTTTGACAGTTCGAAGGTTCCCTATTTTAAGATGAACTTGTTTGTTCGAATAGGTGCAAGTATCAAGGAAGGCAAGATTATTTTTATGGCTATGAGGATCACCACAAAAATAAAGAATATATTTTTTCTTTGAAAAATAAAGGAAGATTACAGGAAGTTGGTAATCATCTAAAGTATTTCATTAATAAAAAAGGAACAAACTTACAAATTGTAGTCACGTTGCCTTCTACTGGGTCTACTGGATAGACTTCTGCCCTTCCTAGTACACTAGGGTGAGGTAGAGGAGCTCCTGCACCCTGTGGTAGAGGTAGAGGTCATGCTCCTGCTGGGAGAGGATGCTCCACCTGCACTTTTTGTGGGAGGCCCCTACATGTTGAGGCTACTTGTTGGACTAAGCATGGTTGACCTTCCATAGCCAATCAGGTTGTTACTACTATCGATACACCTGCTGACCTTGCTCCAGTTTTTAGGGTTGAGTTTGATAAGCTACTGTAACGACTTAGTTGACTTAGGAGCCTGCTGCTACATTAGAGGCTGTCATCTTTGCTTTCCTCTCAGGTATAGATTTGGCCTTGGCATTTTATATGACCAATGCAATGTAGAGTGGTTAGTTGATTCTGGAGCTTTACGTCACCTGAGTGGAGATCAGAGGGTTTTCATCATATGAGGCCGGTTCCACCAGGCATGATAGTACAGTTAGCAGATGGGAGACATTCCCAGATAGCAGGACAGGGGGAGGTTTCAGTGACCCCCACCTTGAGGCTGCCAGATGTGTTATTTGTGCTAGATTTTCCTATCAGTAGAATTACTACGGAGTTAAACTACCAAATCATATTTGATGATTTGACTTGTACTTTTCAAGACAAGCTGACAGGGAAGACGATTGGTGGCAGATGTAGGGTGTTTACTGTCTTGTCCAATCTCCCTTTGCTGCTGGGTGTCCTTTTCAGTGGCACCTCCGTCTTGGTTATCTTTCACTGAACAGGCTCAGGAGGGTCATTCCTCATATCCCTCCTACTATTGAGATCACCTGTGATACTTGTTGATTGGGAAAGCATCATCGTGCCTCTTGTCCTGCTAGTCGTAGTCCTGGGTTTCCAGAGTTGTTTCAATTAGTCTATATTGATGTGTGGGGTTCTAGTCACACCCTATTAGGCTGGGTCGTCATTATTTTGTTTCAATGGATGACTTTTCTCGGTTATCTTGGGTTTTTCTTTTGAACAATAAGTCTGATGTGAGCATTATTATTGAAAATTTTATCTTGGCAACAAAGACCCAATTTTCTATATCCGTTAAAGTTGTGCATTTTGATAATGCCCTTGAATTTTGTACTAAGAGATTGCTTCTTTATAAAACCTATGGAATTATTCATCGACCATTTGTCTCTACAATCTCAACAAAACAGGGTTGCAGAGCGGAAAATAAGCATTTGCTGGATGTGGCATGCACCTTGTTGATTCACAATAATTCCCCTTGTATTGGGGTGATCCTATGCTTTTGTTTTTGATTAATAGGATGCCTAGTTTGGCTATCCATGAGCAAGTACCTTGGTAGGTTTTACATCCTGATGTTGAGTTGTTTCATGTTCCACCACATGTTTTTGGGTGTGTTGCCTTTGGTTACCTCACTTTAAGTTGGGATAAGCTATCTCCAAGGGCGTTGAAATGTGTCTTCCTGGGATACTCTTGCACACAGAAGGGATATCGGTGCTATGACCCTATATATGCTCGACACTGTAAGTGTTGATGTCAACTTCAACAAGTTTGTTCCATGCTTCTTATGACTGGATGTAGTTTTTCTCCTGAGCCCACGGTGGTGCCTATGCCTCTACCACCTACCCCGTTGGAAGTTATTCCCATCACTGATCCTGTATCTTCTACGCATGGACCTGGGAGGTTTTATGACCCTCCTATTGAAAAATGATTTTCGTTTTTGATGTTGTTTTACACATAAAATGTCGTGTCGTATTTGGTTGCGTGGTAGGAAATTACTTTTCAAAACAATTAAAAATAACCACTTGAAAAGAGTGGGTCGTATCCATAGGGAGGCAAATGGCCTATTAAAATTTGCTACTATTGAAATCTAATGTTCACTGCTGATTTCCTCTAAAATTGAATCACAATCCTTACTAAACAAAGGTTTTCAAGAGAGAGTATCCTGATTGAGTAAATATGAAAGAAGTGAAGGCGAATCATGAAATTTCATTGGAATAATGAAATCGAAAAATGAAATCCGACAATGGCATTCTCCATAAATTTTAATTGCTGCGTTACTTTTTTGCTATAGGGGATTTTGTTCCCCTTAGCTCGTGCGTGAAGGACGGCGTCGTCGGCAATGAGATGCTTGGAGAAGGATCTATGGACCGAGGGCTTTGCGGCAGTGGTGGAGGTGCATCGTGGCGTGGTCGGAGTCGATCGGTCGGAGAGGATGGTGGTAGGTGGGCACCTGTTGTGGCTGTGAATGCACGGACAGCCGTGCGTGGCCGTGCTGTTGGGCGTGAACACACGGAGGCGAGGGAGTGCAAATGGCTTGTTGGGTGTGATGAGGCGAGGAGGTGCAACTGTTGAGTGGAGGGGTGGTGCGGTTGTGCGTGGTGAGGGCGGTGCGCTGGGTGCACGCAGTAGCTACGAGTGGAGAGGGTGGCCACACGTGCGGGCGGATGCTATGCTACGTGCGGAGGTGGGGGGCGCAGTGGCGTGCGTGAGGAGGGTGGTATGCGAGGAGGTGAGGCGATGTGGTCGGGTGCGGAGCTGTGTTGTTGGCGATGGAGTGATGGTGGTGGTGATAGGTTGTTTTTCACATGAAACAGGGGAAGAAGATGAAGATGAAGATGGAGATGGAGATGGTGGTGGTGCGTAGGGTTGGTGGTGTTGTTGGTGATGAAGTGGAGGGGATGAAGATGAGGATGCATGATGATAAGCAAGCTGCAAGGAGCTCGTGCACGGTAATGGTTCAGTTCACTGGTTTGGCGTGGCAGCCTATCACCCCGCCGACCCACGGTGTGGCAGTGCTCAACCTTGGAGACACACGGTGGTGGATGAAGTCTCCATGAGCACGGTCGTAGGAGGCTTCTTCTTATACAGTAGGGAAGGTCGAGAAGGAGATGGAGCGTTAGCCATCAATGCCAGATCTGGCATTCATAGCCATGAAAGCAGCAATGAAGGTGCAGTCTTGCAGCCGTTGAAAGAATAATTAAATAAAAATGAATAAAGGTTATTTATGCACAACTCCTCACACAAAGACTCTTAATCCTATTTCAATGCATGTAATGTGTGTATGCATGCAAATTAAATTATAACCATCCTATGTAATGCATGCTATCCTAATTAAGTTCTAAATCCTATTTACACATGAATAAAATATGAATGCAAGCAGAATTAAATTAATCTATTTACATACATTAAGTATATGTCACTATTAATCTAATGTCTAGGTATTTACATATTAAATTAGCCCACAAACATGGGCTCATCAAATGTTCACATACCTAGTTTTTGCTAGTCCCTAGGAAACTTAAGAAATACCCTAGCACTCCAAGTAGATTAGCCAACCCAATCGGTCTTCCCTTAGAAACATGTTAAATTACAGACTTTATACCTAAGTTACCCAAGTAGAAGCCTAGTTATAGACTAGGTTGACCAAGAGTCAAGTTGCAGACACGGGTTCCCTTGGTTTTTAATCCTACTCAAAGGTTTGCAGACACGGGTTCCCTTGGTCCTTAATCGTACTCAAAGGTCTATTGATCCCAGAGATCAAAGCATTTGTGCACGTGCATTAGTGTTCATTATTTGAGATTGGTATGATTGCCAACAAGAAAGAAAGCAAATGTTTTTTTTTTTGTAATTTTTTTTGTTTGATTCCTCTAAGTCTAACCTTGGATCAGCTATCAACACAGTCTGTGTCAGATTCATTGTCCCCATCACCAAACCTCGAAGGGTGCTTGGCTTTCATTGTTTCAAGATAGCACTACCCATGGCGACCCCTAGAACTCCTTGCAATCTGTTGGTGCTAGAGCACCACGATCATTTGTTTTGATGATAACAAAACACGTGTTATTTAACATTTGCAATTTGAGTCCTAGATTTCAGGTCAATTGCAAATGAAGACGTGTTTAGACGGAACTCGAGCTCGCATCCAGGACGGATTGGAGGAGCTTGACGGAAAACAGAGGAGGTTCGCGTGGAGCGACAGATTGAAGATGGAAGGAAAAGAAGAATAGGATAGATTCTTTCTTCTGTACTTGTTGTATTTTTCATTTCTTTTGTTGCTCTTTATTTCCTTAGATATTTCATGTTAAAGAGCCTCAAAGTACCCTAACAAGTAGTCCTAGGAACACCGGCACAACCCTAGGATACTTAGGTTTTCTGTAGAACACTTAGAAAACCAATATAGGGTTAAAACAGACTTTCCAGACGTCTAATTCACAAATCAGACGTCTGATAAAGAATTTTAAGACGTCTGACTGTTGTTTCAGACGTCTGATAACTGTTAGGCTGGACATAGTTAGTTCTGTCTGATGAATTCAGACGTCCAGACCTTAGACCAGACGTCTGATGGATTTGCCAGATGTCCAATTAGTGGACCGTTGGCTGGCTTAGAACACACTCAAGATTATGACCGTTAGAGCCTTATCAGACGTCCATAGGACTTTACAGACGTCTGATAAATGACCGTTTTGCCTCGGCTGACCCAAAATCTCTTCTCAGAGATTTTCTAGCCGTTGCAACGTTTGGAAATCAATTCCCACCGTAAAAGTAGGTTTCCAGACGTCCATACTTAGTTCCAGACGTCCTGTATGTCGTCTGATGGACTTGCACAAAAACCCTGTTTAGATCTGATTCAAGTCAGGGAGAAACCCGCATAGAATCAGACGTCTGACCTTGGAATCAGACGTCTTAAAGTGACCTTCCAGACGTCTGATGCCAGAGTTAGACGTCTGATGACCCTGTCAAATGCAATCATTGTCCTGATTTCGGCCTGATTCTCTTGGACTTTGTTCCCAACGGCTATGGAAGCTTTTCCAAGCCTTCCAAAGCCTTCCTAAGGCCTCTATAAATAGAGGGGAACCTTTGTAACACAAAAACACAAGACATACACCTAGAGAGACATATACACACTAAGACACACACCTTGCAATACACTTTCAATCCTTTTGTGTCCAAAGAAAAGACTCTCTTGCTCTCCTAGCTCAAACTCCATTCTCTTGAGAGCATCAAGCGTTGCGCACCCGCTCTCCCGGCGTTGTTAACGAGAGCGACGTAGCGCCATCGCGTGGCACACGCACCGCGTCATCGTCGACGCACTCCTTGCAAAGGGGAGTTTCCTATTTCCTATAGAAGTTAGGTTTAATTATTTTGTTGGCTCTATAGGACTATTGTTTATTTTATCTTTGTTATTTGGTTGGGTATTCGCTTTGCGAATTCCCGTCTCCTTCGTGGGACAAAATCCTTCTCGTGGAGAGAAGGGGTTGAGGAACGCTACCCTTGTACTTGTAGCGTGGTTGTATTGAGGTTGAATCACCCTCGTTCAAAGTGATTCGGTTAGTGGATTTGATCAACTAGGTTGATCGGAAAATCCTAACTCGAGAGGGTTAGGTGGTGGTTTTCACCCGGTTTGGGTTTCCACCTAAAAATACCTGTGTACTTGTGTGATTGCTTAATTTCTTGTGATATTGCTTTATATTTTTATTTCCGCAATTTATTACGTCACCCCTCCTGGGAGGGGTAGATCCTTCACAATCAACACTTTGAGATAGTATCGCCGATGGATTTCTTAAGCGAATTCAGGCCTGTGGCAATCAGCACTTCGAGATAAGGCCACCTATGGTACCTGAACCTCACAATGTGCTTACATGCCCCTAGTAGGATGGATATCCTAAGAGACAAGCGTCGAGGATGTGACATGTTATCATCGCGTCATCAAGGTGAGTATATACTCTACCTCTCATGTGACAGGAACTTGTCCGATCAAGCTATGCTTTCAAGATTCTCCTAAGTCAGAACCGAGAGAACCAAATTTTTTTCAAGAAATGAATTAAAGTGATTACTATTTACACAAGACCAAGTGTGTGTGAAATGTGGATGCTTAGGTTACGAGGACCCGTAAACCAAAAAGTAGAAAAAGATACCGGGTACTACTTAGCCTTTAACTCAATTCCTAGCTTTCCTTCCTCAACCTCTTGAGGAATGGTCCGTAGCTTAACTCTTACTTGAGTTTTTAAGTCTAAACGAACCCTAAGGGTCTAAAGCTAGTAGCTCAACTTAGCTTCCAAAGTCAGACACCTAGCGTTAACTTAGTCTAACCTAAAGTGTTGGTCTCATGCCTAAGAATGTCGGGCCCAGACGGTTAAGCTCAATTCTACCGTAGGCTTAAATGCAATTTTTTTTTAAATAAATGCAAATGTATGCAATTATGTATACATGCTATGTATATCCCCTAAGTACACCCGCCCATGCCTAAAATCTACAATATCTCCATTGCATGGAAGGGTATCACCTGGGTTAGAGTTGGGTTGTCATTATTTTGTTGGCAGTTGAGTAGCCAAAGAACTTGCAAGTAAGGTTCCAAAACCAAAGAAACAGGCCCTAAAAATGAGCAAAACAATGCATGCCTAGAAAATAGGTAACCTAGGATGTTGGGGAGCTGATGATGAATCCCAATAGCAAATGCTCACCCAACCAAGATGGGAATGAAATCTTCCCAGGTCATCGAAGGAGGTTCTAAATGATAGGTGGGAATAACAACCTCCAGAGGGATAGGGGAGGATGACAAGGACCCTCCAAAAGAGATGGGAAAGGAATGGTGCAAAGCTATACCTCCAGAGTAATGGAATGACCATAGAAAGCATCGATTCATACTTGGTACCCCCATTACAAGAGATATTGGTTCGCTAAGCCCCCTGGTTAGAACAAAAATGAGCAGATTTCTAATCCAAGGATTGTCTAGGGTGTCTAAGTTTTAAGGTTGCGGGATGATCATAAGACCTAAAGTGGGTCCAGTCGGCTCGATGTTCATTCCTAACGACCTTTCTAGTTCTTCAATCGTGTCCTTAGCATCTCTGGTAATATCACAAGTATCTACCTGCTCTTTATTAGTATTAGTTCAAGGTATGGAGTCAAAATTTCACCTTCAGACATAGGTGAATCAGAGGGTGACTCCCAATCAAATGAAGGCATGATGGAAATAACAGATTTAGGGATTACCTTATCAATCTCATCCCTGGATTCTTGTTCTTTACTCAAATCCTCCTCGGAGTCTATATGCGAATCCACATAAATCTTAGAAGTTGCTTCCACATTTTCCATTTTTTATTATCATGAGGAGGAATATCATCATTGGGTGTATCGAGGAAACCTGATTTGATCAACTTTGTGACATCCTCGGGTCCTAATTCCTCAAAGATGACATATTTACCCTTAGTGTCACTCCAAATCCTAAGTGCAGGTTTGTCACATAATTCATCCTCCTCAACAAGTAATTCGTCATCTACTTGAGGTCAGCGTTGTCGAGGCGAGCACCTCAGGCAATGAGGCGTTGAGGCGAGGTGAGTGGAGGCCTTAACACCTCGGAGGACACCCAGGCGATGGTCTTCAAGCAGGCGACGTGCCTCCTCGACTCAGGTGATGCCTTGCCGCCTTATTGGCCATCGCTTGAAGCCCTAACGTGCGTTGTCGCCATCTCCATCGCCAACAGCGTTGACCTCCATTGCCGCACTAGTAGTGTTGATCTCCATCGCCTAAACCTCCACTGCTGTCGTCACGTGTATCGCCTAGACCTCCATCGCTTGAAGCCCTAACGCTTTGGCGGAGGCAACTCTCGACCTTTATCGAGTCTTGAGTCTTGACTTTCGGCGGAGCAGCTCACCTGAAGCCCTAACGCTTTAGCGGAGGCAACTCTCGACCTTCATTGAGTCTTGAGCCTTGAGCCTTAACCTTCGCTCCAGCAGGCGGTGGTCTTAAAGCGGCGTCATTTATGTACTGGTATATATAATAGTATATATAGAAGTGTGTATACAATATATAGTGTTATATATGTATGCATATATAGAAGTATGTATACAATATATAATGTTATACATGTATGTATATATAGAAGTTTGTATAGAATATATACTGTTATATATATATGTATATATAGAAGTATGTATATAATATATATTGTTATATATAATAGTATATATAGAAGTATGTATACAATATATACTGTTATATATGTATGTATGCATAGAAGTGTATATATATATATAGAAGTATGTATATAATATATACTGTTATATATGTATGTATAGATAGAAGTATGTATATGACACCATTGTTATATATATATGCTGTTATAAAAAAAACGTATAACGTATGTATGACAAATTGAATTTTGAAGATGATTCAACGACTTATGTGTTGTAGCAATTGATAATTGTTCACTTCAATGACAATTTTGGATTATTTTTCTACCTTGAATGTGTAAAAGCTTTTCTTTACAATTTGAAATTATGTGAAACAATTTTTGGTGATATAATTCTTATAATTTTCTTTTATTTAAAGTCTCCAACATTGATATTAGACATGTTCTTATCAACTTGGTGCTATTAAATTGAGTTAATAAGACACATATATGCAAATAAAAAGCGGTCGCCTTTTTGTTGCCTCTCGCCTCAGGTGATTTTGAACCTTATCGCCTTTGTATCGCCTTTCGCATTGGCAACATTGCTCGAGGTGTAAATTGTTCCACCATGTTATCAAATTCCCCAGGGCACTCTATCTTGGGTAATGGGTTTATACCTGCATACTCAGATTGCTCAAATAGGTGAAATGCAAGGTCAAATTCCCTAAGGATGCGTTTAACTTCCATTAACTGATCATCATCTGAAGGGAGGGTAGGATTAACAACTTGACTTCAACCTCGCTCATCAAATGTGACAAAAATACTATCATCTGGGTTGAGGTCTTCCAAAGGTTCCGTTTGTCCGTTGTTTGACTCTAGTATAATTAAGGTGGATACTCAACTTGATCATCATATTCCTTGGGTGGCTACATTCCAAAATCAGAATCAAGGGTGTAACTTAGGTGGCCAGGTTCATTTTGCCTTGGAGTACTAGTCCAACCCTGGAAATAAGAGCCATAAAGGGTGGGTGGGTTGGGTGTATCAATCATGGGAGGGATATTGGACAAGGCAAATCCCGCTCCTAGGTTCTACTCACTGAATTGGGGCTTAACTAAGCCAATTCTCCTATAGTAGGAGTACAAAGGATCACAATGACTGTCATTTTGTCTGTCAAAGGATGGACCATCTCAGCGTATGGGATTAAAGGTTGCAGAATGGGGGTAAGGGTGTGGGTAAGAGGTATAAGGGTGGTGGTCAAAGTGGTCCATTCTTACCACACCAAAGTCAGATTCTTTCAAATACAAACACAAATCAAAGGACTTTTTAGCTCTTTACCAATTTAGGCATTTGGTTTTAAGTTAGATTGTAGGTGACAATATAATTTGTTGAATCAATTTACAGGCCTATTGTCGACCAATGGAATGTCTAAAAAGACTTAGTTGGAACTTAGGTGCTCTTCCTTCAAGTTCAAATGGTCGAGTACTCCAAGGACAGAAGATTGAGGGATGCAAGTAGGCTTAAGTTTTCCTTTGAAGCTGTACTTTCATAGTGCTTCTTAACTACCCTCAAAAATCCGTGATAGGGTATCCCTCTCCTTGGAGTTACAAAACCTTTGATCTTGAGTTTTAAGCACTTTGGAATCCAATGATAGGAGCGTTCTTTTCTAGCACCTTAAAAACCTAGGAGTGTCTAAATGCGTGCTTTAGTGCACAATCATGTACATTTGCATTCATCGTAAAATGTTGAGTTTGAATTTTGTGAATCGCATGACAAGTTCCTAATTCAACTCCTTGGTTTTTAGTGTTCCTTCTTTAATCAAGTCCTTTTCAAGAAAATGTGACCACTTGTTAGATCTTTTTAATTCAATTAGGTGGTCTTGCAATTAAATCCGATGCAAACGTGTGATAAGTATGCTAAGAAAAGAGGACGTACCTTGCTCTCCAGCAATCAGCAATGATATGCACGCAATGCAATAAATATAAATCTAGAAGTAAAGCGTACAACCCTAATTGATTGACCTAGGGGTAGGCAACTTATAGCAGGTAGCTTGAGACTTTTCTTTTTATCTACCTACTTATGCACAATCAAGGAAATGATAGGCAGCCACAAAATAAAAGAAAAACTTAACCCTAAAGAAATGGAAACACTCTCGAAAAATTACTCACGTAGGGGCCTAAAACAATGGTGGGGAATAGACCCCTCGAATATACCTCAGAATAAGGGTCTCAAACCGAATGAATGTGCAGGAAAAATAAAATAAAATAAACCCAAATTCTAACTTTAGATCTAGGGAGAAGGAAATAAGCACTCCTTGGTGTCCTCTAGTTGGTGGCAACAAGGTCCACCACAACGTGTCGATCTCCTACTACTTCAATGACCTGCACCTCAACGAGTGGAATCAAGGTCCACCTTGCACAATGATGCGGTCCCATGCACCCGTTGGATCCCAGAAGATTCAATTTGCAACATAAAAAGATTGGGATTAGTAATTCAGAAATGTTTTAGAAATAGCGCAAAAACAACTAAATTCCCCAGAAAAACTTAATAGCCATGTTGCCTCCCCAGCAACGATGCCATTTGAAAAGATGATTTTCGTTTTTGATGTTATTTTGTACATAAAATGTCGTGTCATTGTATTTGGTTACGTGGTAGAAAACTATTTTTCAAAACAATTAAAAATAACCACTCGATAAGTGCGGGTCGTATCCATATGAAGGCAATGACCTATTAAAATTTGCTATTATTGAAATCCAATGTTCACTATTGGTTTTCCCTAAAAATTAAATCACAATACTTACTAACAAAGGTTTTCAAGAGAATCCTGATTGAGTAAATATGAAAGAAGTGAAGGTGAATCACGAAATTTCATTGGAATAATGAAATCGGAAAATGAAATCTGACAATGGCATTCTCTGTAAATATTAATTGTTGCGTTACAAAACAGGGGATTTCATTCCCTTTAGCTTGCACGTGGAGGAGGGTGTCGTCAATGGTGAGATGCTCGAAGAAGGATCTCTGGACCATGGGCTTTGCGGCAGTGGTGGAGGCACACCGTGGCATGGTTGGACCCAACCGATTGGAGAGGACACCGGTTGGAGAGGACGGCGGTGGGTGGGTGGCCTGCTGTGGCTGTGAATGCATGGACAACCGTGCGTGGCCGTGCTGCTGGGCGTGAACATACGGAGGTGAGGGAGTGCAGATGGCCTGCTGTTGGGTGTGGTGAGGCGAAGAGGTGCAACTGTTGAGTGGAGGGGCGGCGTAGCTGTGCGTGGTGAGGGTGGTGCGCTAGGCGCACGTAGCAGCTACAGGTGGAGAGGGCAGCCACACGCGTGGGTGGGTGGCATGCTGCACGTGGAGGTGGGGGGTGCGGTGGCGTGCGTGAGGAGGGTGGTGCGTGAAGAGGTTAGGCGATGTGGTCGGGCACGGGGCTGTGTAGTCGGCGATGGAGTGATGGTGGTGGTGATGGGTTGTTTTTCACATGAAACAGGGAAGCAGATGAAGATGAAGATGAAGATGGAGATGGAGATGGTTGTGGTACGTGGAGATGGTGGTGGTACGTAGAGTTGGTGGTGGATGAAGCACAGTAGTGGAGTGGGGCAGAGTCTCCATGAGCATGGTCGTAGGAGGCTTCTTATACTGCAGGGAAGGTGGAGGAGATGGAGCACCGACCATCAATGCCAGATCTGGCATTCACAGCCATGAAAGCAGCAATGAAGGTGTAGTGTAGCCGTTGAAAGAAGAAAAGGTGAATAATTCAATCAAAATTAATAAGGGTTATTTATGCACAACTCCTCACACAACACTCTTAATCTTATTTCAATGCATGTAATGTGTGTATACATGCAAATTAAATTATAACTATCCTTCGTAATGCATGCTATCCCAATTAAATTCTAAATCCTATTTACACATGAATAAAGTATGAATGCAAGCAGAATTAAACTAATCTATTTACATATTAATGTATGCTATGCATATGTTAGCATTAATATAATGTCTAGGCATTTACATATTAAATTAGCACATAAATATGGGCTCATCACCTATCACCTATAGGTTCCTTGTTACTTACAGGCAACACCTCCCTTCTTCAACACCGTCATCTTCCCTGGTTCAAGTGAGCACAGATGTTTTGCAGACTGATGATGTATTGCTTAGTTCTGGTGATACAGGAGCAATACAAGATACTATTTCCTCAAAGCAGTCAAGTGATACCTAGCCTCTAGACATGGTGTCAAATGCTCTTGACCTTCTGATTGCCATTTGGAAGGCACCACCTAATTGTGCTCCTATCCTATTTCAGGGGCTATTTTTATAAAATGCTTGGGGAGTACTTCTGGGAAGCTGTCATGCCTCGTTTGCTTCCTGGATTCCTTCTTTTCGCCAACAAGTCATGCTTGATCCAAAATGAGGATAGGTCATGGAGGATGAGATGGATGCACTTCGTTCATGTATTACCCGGGAGCTTGCAGAGGTACCTAATGGAGCAACAGTGGTTGGTTGTAGATGGGTGTTTACAATCAAGTACAACCCATATGGGTCCGTTGCCAGACACAAGATCAGGCTGGTTGCAAAGGGGTTCATACAAACATATGGTGTGGAATTCTTTGACACGTTCTCACCGGTGGCTCAACTTCCTACATTATGCATTCTTCTTGCTGTTGTAGTTCACTTTGACTCGCTTATTCACTAGTTAGATGTGAATAATGCCTTCCTCTATGGAGATCTGTAAGGGGACGTCTATATGCAGCAGCCTCCTGGATTCAAGAGTCAAGGGGAGTGTTCTTGAGTGTGCAGGTTGCGAAAGGCTATATATGGCCTGAAGCAAAGTTCCCAAGCTTGGTTCTAGAAGCTCTTAAAGGTAGTAGAGGGCATTTCTTAAAGAGGTTCTTTTCTGATCATTCCCTGTTTAGGAGGAAGACAGGAACAGAGTTGTTGTGCTGCTTGTGTATGTAGATGATTTGATCATTATAGGTGATGATGGTACATGTATAGCTGAGGTTAAGAAATGTCTTGAAGGTAAGTTTGTCATGAAGGATCTTAGTCCTTTGAGGTACTTTCTTGGGATTGAGGTGGTACGTTGTAAGAAGGGCATAGTGATATCCTAGAGGAAGTATGCTTTTGATGTGTTATAGGAGAACCATGCAGGAACCAAACGTGCTAATGTTCTTATGGGTTTAAAGGCTCATCTTTACGATGAGGATGCAAAGGCAGTGGACAACAGACAATATAAGGGGTTGGTAGGCAAGCTCTTGTACCTGATCATTACTAGACCTGACATTTTTCTAGCAGTTAGGAAACTGAGTTAGTTCATAGACTTTGCTACAAGGCAACATTAGGATGCTGCAATGATGGTACTAAGGTACCTTAAGAAGGCTCCAGGTAGAGGGATTCTATTTAGCAAAGGGACTTCTATGAATGTGATAGCATATTCAGATGCAGACTATGCAGGATGTTTGATTGATAGGAAGTTCACGATGAGATTCTGTACCTATGTTGTAGGGAATCTTGTCACTTGAAAGAGTAGGAAGCATGTCGTGGTCTCTTGGCCGAGTGCTGAGTTAGAATACAGAACCATGGCACATACAACTTTTGAGATAATGTGGGTCAAGGCTATCAAAGGCGAGAGATGCTAAAAGGCAATGGGGGTCCAAAATGCTTGAGGTGCTAGGTGCTTAGGCGTTCGCTTGAGAAAAATGAGGCGTTAATATATATATATATATATATATATATATATATATATATATATATATATATATATATATATATATATATGGTATGGTATGATTGTATATATATAATATACATGATATATAAATGATTAGACAAACATGTGTAATATGCATACATATGTGCATTGATACATATGACATGAATGTGTATATAGTTTCGTGCATTTACATATACACATATGTAAATGTACACAATATATTTATATGCTTTTATATTTATATGCTATACTTATGCACATGTGTGTGCATGTACGTATGTATTTGTATGTATAAGTTGACATGTATATGCATACATGCACAAACATAAAAAATATATGTATCTACCATATGTATATATCTATTTAAGCACATATATATGTATATATCTATGCATATGTGCTCATACATACACATGTGTGTGTTTAATTAAGAGAGTATTCAATAATTAGGTAAGAAAAAATTAAAACCTTTAAAAATATTTTAAAAAAAGAAAAATAAGCAAATTTGGTTCAGACGCTCGCTTGGGACGCTTAGCGCGTTGGTCTAGGCGCTCGCTTAGGCAGCGCCTTAGGCAAATCAGGCAAGATGAGCCTTATCGAGGTGCTAGGGCCTCGCCTCGCCTCAACCTGGCAGCTAGGCTCGCTTAGGTGAGTGCCTTGACAACACTGATGTGGGTTAAGTCCCTCCCTATTGATTTGCATATATCAGTGGACACACCTATGGAGATGGGGTGTGATAATCAGACCACCACATACATAGCCAATAACCCGATGTTTCATTAGAGGATCAAGCATGTAGAGGTTGATTGTCATTATACTTGTGACTTGATCCAGCAAGGACTCATTTATACTACTACAGTTTCTTCAGCGGACCAGACAACAGATATCCTTACCAAATCATTGCCACATTCGTTCTTTGATATTTGTTGTTCCAAGCTGAGCATAATTAACATCTATGTTTTAGCTTGAGGGGGAATGTTGAGCCCCTTCGATCAATTATTGCTTTTCTTATTTCCATGTATTGTTTTGTAGTTTCTCATTTCTTTTGGAGTAGTCATGCAATTTCCCCTTTTTCTTTTCCCACCTCTTTATATAGTGAGAGGTTGGGTTTCATTGGAAAACAAGAAACTTATTTTCTTTGACTTCTTGGGATCCAAGCCTTACTTCTGGTGCCTATGTTATGTAATAACTACTCAGCTACCTTTATTGCCTCAAGTTTGATCTTCCATGAGTGCACTAAGCGCATTGACGTGGAGTGCCACTTTATTAGAGATATGCTCCCTATAGGGAAGATTTGCACCTTTACTACTTAGTAACAAATTGTAGATATTTTTATCAAAGCACTTTCTCGAAAGTATCAAGATTTCTTATGTACCAAGCTAGGCACACATGATATATATGTTTCAACTTGAGGGAGATTATTAGAGTTAAGTTTATTGGGGCTATGATATTTTTTATTTTGTTATGAACTTCCTTGTACTTTACTCAACGCCTCTATCTATATACAGAGAACTAGGATTTTTATAGTGAATTAGACATTTCATTTCCTTCCAACGAGAACAAAGTTAGGGGGATTTTAAAAAAATTCTTTAATTTTTATTCTAAACTTTTCTTAAAGGTATGAACTTAATAAATTGAAATTTACAAGGACATATACGTCTTCACAAAAGGTATATATATGAATACGAAATAGGTGAGGGTATATGTGTCTTTTCAAAATTTACAAGGCATATATGCAACAAGTCCATTATAATTCACATGAATCATTGCATGTATGAAACAACATTCCTCGTATATCCATTTAAATCTTCAACCAGGCATTCATTCTCACAAATATAGACAATTCGAAAAATGATCCCTTTGAATAATTGATTTGAACCAGCCAGATCAGGTTTGATGTAATCTTTGTACCATCAAATCAATCTGAATCAGATCCATTTCCGTCCAAATGAGAGAAAAAAGAACCTTTCCACAGCTGTTGCACAATGTATTGCTTGAAGTTGGAGGAGTGTCACTGCCTTTGCTGGTCAAAGATGTCTGGCAACTGCCACTTGGAAAAGACTGCTGGTGCTGCTCACAGCCAACAATGCCATCGTGGATCTGATTGGACTGGCCACTATCACCTCCTCCAAAGGACCAGTTCTTTTGCCACCTCTTCAGTCCACAGTACTTTCGGTGCTAACTGCCCATCACTTCTGCTTGATCGTTAGGAATGTCGCAAGAGAAGCCATCAAAGGGACAACTTATTAATGATCCATGTTGTCTATGATACAAAATGAGACTTTAATATCATGTAAAAACTCACATATCTCGTAAGAATGTAGATTTACATGAAAAACTCTTCTCAGCAGAAGAGAAAAGCATTTAAGAGTGAGTCGTAGCCACCACCACGGTTAGGTTTTCTTCACTAAAGAGGAATTATGGGGGCTGTTACAATAAATAGGCATGCTGGTTAACAGATCCACCTGAAGACCCATCTACTCCTGTACAACATAATTCTTCATGGTGTCTTGCGTATGTAATGGAATTCTACAGAATCATCAATCGTTTTCTTTCTTTCTTCGCAAGTGGATTATGGTCTGTATGAAACTCCCTTTCTGTTCTGAACTTCTTTGCAAGGTTTGCTTCAAAATTGTTGCTAATATTTTGAAACCACAAGAAGGAACTATTGTTCATCATTGTCTACCAGTGGGTTATCTTGGTTATCTATGTATCTAAATTGATCCACATGTTGTTCTCTTGGGTTGTTGTGGGGATATTGGATGCAATTCCCTTCTATAAGGTAGATTCATGCTACCCTTCCCCCTGGGGTGTTATGTTAGAATATATAAAGGTGGATAAAATGGATCAAAATAAAAGGGTTTCTCTCATGTAGAGATCTTAAAGAAAAGAGCGAGTCTCGTATGGGATACACAAAAGGCTGTCATACTCCCCCTTTCTCCCAAACTCAGATTGGAGAAGGAGATGCATAGAGAAGAAATCAAATAAAGAAGAGCTTCTTCCCTCTTCTCATCAAGTTTAACATTTTTGTGTGTACCTATCATCATTTTTTTTCTTTTCTCCTTTTCTTTCTTTTCTTTTTGTTGTCTTTTTTATCTTCATACTGCCCTTCTTCCTCCTCTTTTTTTTTTTCTTTTTTCCTTTTCCCTTTATTTTTTTCTTTTCTTTGTTCAACTTCTTTTTCTTGCAATGTTAAGATGTGACAAAAGAACATAAAAGGGAATAGCATGGGCAAAGATGAAGAATGTCCGGCGGGCAAGATACCTAAAAAATATCTTCTCTTCATCTTTTTATCTTTTAGGGTTCAAACAAATCCATATTCACAACCGCTGGTGATGAGGTTCTCTTGCAAGATCGCCACCTTGCCTCATTACTGTCATTGTGTTGCTAAGCATGCTACCATGAAGGGAGATCTCCGACTTGTGTTGTCGCCTCCTCCCATGTTGTTCGATCGCCTGCGGTGGGGCTTCGTGAGCTTCGCTATGAGACGAAGAGCCATTGCAGGTACTACTATCAGAGGGCGATGGGGTGAGGGTGTGGTCTTGATCTGCTTCCTGAGGAAGCCAATGGGGGCAAGGTTGGCCCTCAGCCAATAATGGTCGTCCATGCGCCCCTTGTCTAGGTTTGTAATGGCAGACTTCTCGAGCTCCTCCATGTAGGCGAAGGACTTTTGCATGCTTGTTCCATGCAGCTTCTAACCTACTTGCTTTGCCGACACAAGCTATTTAAAACCAAATCTTGATCATGCAAATCACTCAGGGCTCCATCATGCTTGCGATCTCTCACGAGAACTTTGTCAAGACTTCCTTCGCTTGCATCGTCCTCGTCTTCTTGGTTGTTGCTTGTGCCACTACCGCTTTTGTGATTGGGTGTGAGATCTCATTCGAGGCAACCGCCGTCAAGACTCTTTCCTGATCACGCCATCTCCTTAGTCATAATCAGCGGAGGCGACATTGCGTGAGGATGCGGTGGTACCTCCTTGTCTTTTCTCGCCAACTCTCCGGATTGTGTAATGAAGATCTCTGCTCCTGATCATTGATTGATCTTGGCAATCGATCATTGTTGTGCATCACCTAATGCTTGCGCCTGCCGCCACCTTGCAACGATTTCCATTAAGGAGATCATCCTCGAGATGAACAAATAACTCCAAAAATAAGAAATGACAATGATAAAATTCATAAAGAAAATAATTTTCCAAGAATTGACTTGCTCTGATATCATGTTAAGATATATAAAAGTGGAAAAAAATGGACTTGAAATCAAAGCATAGCAATAATAACACTTGGGTTTAACATGGAAACCTTACAAAGGACAAGGAGAAAACTATAGGAGAAGACCCTTAAGGGCTGGTATTCATTTTTCTCTTCTCAAAGATAAAGTGGGGTACACGAGTCTGTTATAGGCAACCCAACATAATTTATTCCACACGATGTGGGATTAAAATGCCTACTACAACTCTTCACCTCGCAACAGTTTCCTTTGGGAAACACTGTTGTCAAAGGTGAAAGATGCCAAAAGGTGAAAGGACCGTCCAAGGTGATGACAAGTGAGTGTGCTGATACTAAATGCATATCTATGCAGCTTATATACACAACAATAGCACATATCAGATATTTATGTTTGTTTGTTATTATATATATACATTGTTAGCATATGTTTTATTTTATTTCTCTATTGCACGGTTATGGGATTTATTCCTCAAGGGGCATCTATGTATTTTCACCCTTTTTGGTCTCTTTATATAAGAGTCCTAGGATTTCAATAACAAGTTGAATCATTTCAACCAATTTGGTATCAGAGCACCGATCCTAGATTGTGGCTCTTGATATCCCAACCCCTAAGGCCCCGAACCCTACCACCGTATACCCTCTTCTTCTCTCTCCTTGCGGTGGCAGCAGCATAGCCCATCGGCGGCGCTCCACGGTCATGATCGGCACTGATGGTGCACCAGCGGTCGCGATCTAATCGGGTTGTGCTCCAGCAACCGCGATCTGATCGAGACACGCTCCAGCAGCCGCGATTTGATTGGGCCGAGCTTTAGCAGTCACGATCTGGTTGGGTGGCGCTCTAGCGGTCGCGATCTAATCAGGGGGTGCTCCAGTAGTCGCGATCTGGTCGGGCGGTGCTCCAGTGACGGTGATTTGGTCGGGCGGCGCTCTACCAGCTGCGATTTGGTCAGCGTGATGATTGTGGCTACTGTTGGGCGATGCTGCTCTTGGTCTGCAGATCCGATCTGCTGTCAGGCGGTGTTGCAGTTCTGATCAATGGTGATCTGCAGTAGGTCTGATCGGTTTCGTAGGGAGAGAGACACCTACATCTCCTTGAGGCCATCTCAGGTGTTCTTCCACGCATCCAAGCGAGGCCAACGTTTGTCCAAGGGGGTCTTTCGTGAAGATGTAGATCTGAATATATCCAAATTCTGATCTTTTGATGGTTTCTTGGACCTAAAAGGCTGATTGAGGCTTCCGGATTGCGAAGATGGCTTTAGATGCTTAGTTCGAGGTGACATCGGCACTCTTTTGGACATCGGGGTACTTAAGAATTCATTTTTTGGTCCTGTCGTCAAGTTAAACGAGACCAACTATTCGCGGTGGTCCTAGACTTTTCTTATGACTGTCAGGAGTCATAAGAGCCACATTCTTATGGATTCGGAGCCTGCAGACAAGACTGGTGTAAATTCCAACTGGGATAGCAACACCATGGTTTATGCATGGCTGATGCAGATAGTTATTCTCTGAATAGTGGATGAGATTATGTATTACTCCACAGCGAAGGAGGTGTGGTAGTCCTTGCGTGACACATGCCAAAAACTCTGCATGGGTGTTTCAAGTCTTTTACGACCTCCTCTACTTGCGTCAGGAAGGATGCCCGCTGCCACAGTACCACTCCCTCATGAAGGGAATGCTAGAGAGGCATCACTCCTATCCACCAAGTTGTGCCTGTAAGTCTTGGCGGAGCTTTAGGAGACAGTTGGCAGTCTCCCTTTTTTTGGCAGGTCTCAGACCTGAGTATACGGTAGCCAGAGATCAGATTCTTACCGCTCCTGAGCTTCCTACCCTGGAGGAAGCTTATCGCAGACTCAGTAGAGTAGCAATGCGCACTCCTGCTTTTGACTCCGGTACTCAGACGTCCGTAGTAGCTGCGATCCCTGGATGTGGCAGGGGTGCACCCTTTCCTATACGTGGTCATGGACGCGGACGCTCTTTTGGTACACGCACTAGGACTCTGTGCACCTACTGTGGTAGACTTGGCCACTCTGAGGCCACATGTTGGCAAAATAATAGTAGGCCACCTGTGGCCAATTAGGCAGCCGAGATTACAGATAGAGTTCTCCCCAGTCCTGATGTTCTCTAAGCACAGAGATTGAGACCTTGTGATAGCAAATAACTTAGTTGACTTAGACTTCTTCTCAGTCTCTAGACATTGCAGCTATTGCCACCTCTTCTGAGGCACCTGCGATTGGTATGTCGTCACTCTTATCATTTAGTGATTGGTTGATTGATTCAGGTGCATCATAGCACCTATGTGGCGACAAGGGTTCGTTCTCTCAGTTAGCGTCAGTTACACCAGCCAGGACTGTACAG
The DNA here is from genome assembly GCA_037157565.1 of Thalassia testudinum. NCBI lineage: Eukaryota > Viridiplantae > Streptophyta > Magnoliopsida > Alismatales > Hydrocharitaceae > Thalassia > Thalassia testudinum. The sequence continues at coordinate 61,333,509 of JAZHRO010000022.1, read as the reverse complement.
GTGGCAGATGGGAGACATTCGCCACTTGTTGGCAAGGGAGATATGTCCTTATCTCCTACTTTGAGAATGACAGATGTCTTTTATATGCCTGATTTTCCTTTGAGCTTACTATGTGTTAGCACGATTACTAGAGACCTGAATTGCTGAGTTATTTTGGATGCGTCTTTTTGTGTCTTGCAGGTTCATTGGGAAGACGATTGGTAGAGGGTGTGAGGAACGGGGAGTGTACTATTTAAGTCGTAATGTTGTTGCTACTTCTGCTACCCAGGGCCTCTTCTGCTAGATCTCCTCTCAAGTGGCATCACCACCTTGACCACTTGCCTATTAATTGCCTTAGACATGTTTTACTGTACATACCCTCCACTACTGCTCTCACCTATGATGCATGTTAGCTGGGCAAGCACCACAGGGTTAGTTTTTTCAGTTCTACTTTTGTTTCATCTGTTGCTACATTTGATTTGATTCATATGGATGTTTAGGGTCCTAGTTGTACTCTTGATCGACTTGGGAATATATATTGTCTTATTTTAGTTGATTTTTCCCGTATTTCCTAGATGTTTCTTATGAAGCATAAGTCTGATGTGGGACAAGTCATTGATCATTTTGTTAAAGAAATAAAAACTCAGCATTGTTGTTTGGTGAAGTGTTTTCGGTCTGATAATGCTTTTGAGTTTTGTACTAAGCATTTGCGCACTTTCTTTTCTAGTTGCGGCATTATCTATGAGACCACGTGCCCTCATACCGCTCAATAAAATGACGTTGCTGAGAGAAAACATTGTCATATTCTTGATGTTGCTCGTACTTTATTGGTTTATCATTCAGTTCCTTTTCTTTACTGGGGGGCGCTGTTTTGACTGCATATTTCTTGATCAATAAGATGCCTAGTGTTGCTTTACATGAATGGATTCCATTGCAAGTTATGTATCCTGATCACCCCCTATTTCACATCATCCCTCGGACTTTTGGTTTTGTTGCCTTTGTTCACTTGTTGGGATTAGGTCGAGATAGACTAGCACCGAAAGTAGTTAAGTGTGTCTTCCTTAAGTATACTCGGATGCAAAAAGGATATCGGTGTTTTGATCCGATTACTTCTTGGCATTTTGTTTCGGCAGATGTTATCTTTCATGAGGCAATACCCTTCTTTTCTACGTTTACTGTTGAGATGCCTCCTGAGGGTGACATAGTGCCTATGCCATTTACCCTCATTCATTTTGGGAGTTTTCCCGAGGTTCCTATTCGTACTATGCCACCACCACCACCTCCTGCTATGCATTCCTTTTCTCATGTAACGAAGCCACTTCAGACATACGTTTTCCCCTATACTACCTATCAGGAACCCCCACCCTTGCCTTCATCATTAGTTTCTCAGGTGAGTCCTTTAGACATTGACACATGTTTGCCATGTGATGATCACAGGGATAGGATAGATGATGTAACAGGTGATGATCTTGATCTTCCAATAGCCATTCGGAAGCGACCACGGACCTGCACTACTTATCCTACGGTTGGGGCACTAGCTACTAATGGCTTAGCCCCTCGGTTTGCTGGATTCACTCGGGCATTAGTTGTTACTCAGATTCCAGCTACTCATCATGAGACCATGCTTGATCCAAAATGGCATGGAAGATGAGATGGTTGCTCTTAGAGGCGTGGGACCTAGGAACTCACTCCATTTCCTGATGGTGCTACACTTGTTGGTTGTTGGTGGGTATTCACCGTAAAGTTCAACCCAGATGGCGGTGTGGCTAGATGCAAAGCATGCCTCGTGGCAAAGGGGTTCACCCAAACCTCTGGGGTAGGCTTCTTTGACACCTTCTCACTAGTTGTCAGACTTCCAACTGTACGGCTGTTGGTCAAAGTGGTAGTTCAATTAGATTGACCTTTGCATCAGTTGGATATGAAGAATGCCTTCCTCTATGATGATCTCTAAGAGGAAGTTCACATGTAGCAGCCACCTGGCTTTGAGGCTTAGGAGGAATGTGTATGCCGACTATGGAAGGTCATTTATGGCCTTACGCAGAGCCTTAGAGCCTGGTTTCAGAGGTTGTCACAAGTTGTAGAGGTAGCTGGATATAGGAGATCGATAGTCGATTTTTCTCTCTGGACAAGGTACTATGGTACTTCTTGTTTATGTTGATAACCTTATTGTCATAGAGGATGATGAGCAGGGTGTTGCTGAGATTAAGCGCATTCTAACAGAGTAGTTTGTCATGAAGGACTTGGGAGCTCTGCGGTATTTTCTAGGTATTGAGGTTGCTCTTAGTAAAAAGGATGTGTTCTTGTCCCAGAGGAAGTATGCCTTGGAGATCTTGCAGGAGGTTGGTATGCTTGGGGTCAAGGAGACCAATATTCCTATGGACCCCAAGATGCCACTCTACGATGAGGATGCATAGTTGGTGGATAGTAGGCGGTACAGGTAGCTTGTGGGCAAGCTGCTTTACCTCACTATCACGAGGTCAGATATTTTCTTTGCAGTGGGGAGACTGAGCCAGTTCATGGCCAAGCCAACACGCCAACACTGGGATGAAGCATTGATGGTGCTTAGATACATTAAGAAGGCTCCTGCGAAGGGTTTCCTCTTCTCCAAGGGGTCTTCTCCTGACGCAGACTACACTAGATGTCATGTGGATTACAGATCCGCTACTGGGTTCTACACCTTTTTGGTAGGGAGTTTGTTTACTTAGAGGAGCAAGAAACAGGTCAAAGTTGTGAGACCCAATGTCGAGTCTGAGTATAGAGTCATGGCTTAGATGACTACAAAGATGATGTGGATTAGGTCTCTACTTATTGACTTGCAGATATAATTTTCTAGCCCAATGAAGATGAGATGAGATAATAGGGTAGCCACCTTCATTGCCAACAATCCAGCATTTCACGAAAGGACGAAACATGTTGAGGTTGATTACCACTATACTGGGACATCATTCAGAAGGGGTTTCTATATACCACATCAGTCACATCTGAAGAGTAGATTGCCAATATTTTCACTGAGCCTCTAGCCAGATCTTTATTTGATTCATGTGTATCCAAGCTGAGTATGATAGATATCTATGTTCCAACTCGAGAGGGAGTGTTAACGTATGTTTTATTTTATTTCTCTATTGTATGGTTATGGGGTTTGCTCCTCAAGAGGCATCTGTGTACTTTCATCCTTTTTGGTCTCTCTCTATATATAAGAGAGTCCTAAGGTTTCAATAATAAGTTGAATTATTTTAACCAATTTATATCAAATAAATAATACATTTAATTGTGATACTATTTGTGGTGTCAATGGAGAGAGAGAGGCTTGGAGGGGCAGCTCCAACCTAGTGGGAAGGTAACACTGAATCAAACGAGTTTTAGGGCACTGAACCTTTTTTTCCCCCTTTTTTCTGGTTTATTTTGCTTGTGTGCTCTCTCTAACGCCCCGTGCCTTGACCCAAGGTGTTTGCCCAGCTGATGCCTAATGCAAAATATCTTGCCTAGCCCAGGGTGAGGTGCCATGTCAATGTGGTGCCTAAAGTCGGCACCTAGGCACTTGTCTTAACAGCAATGTTGGAGAAAGCTAATTTTAACTACTACACTCTTTTCATCTTTATTTCTTTGTACTGGAACTATTAATTCTAATTCATTTGCTTGCATTCTGCAGTCGTCAGTATTTGCTTGATTATATAACTGTGCAATTGGCTCCCCGTGCAGCTGATGCCATTTGGTATGGGGAGGATACGGTAATGCATTATCCATTTGCCTTTTTAGATTATACCATATCACAAGGCCCTCTTTCTCTCTGTTAGCAATGAAATCACAGATATTGGTGAGCTTTTCTGATTTGATGGCAAGATGATGGGTGCTATCATTCATTGCCTTTTCCAATTTTTAAATGTTTAAATATTAGAATTTTCTACATGAGAATCACAGCTCCAATCTCAAGCATGTGAGCCCTCATGTCTAGTTAGTAGCCTTTGACCTGACCATCATATCAATAACCCACGTTATTAATCAATTTTACAGTTGAGTACAATTTGGGCTCAGGCAGCTGATAATGCAAGATCGGCTGCCAGAAGTTTTGTTTTTCGTGGGCTTTCGGAGAAGTATTATGGGTTATCACAATTCTGGTCTGTAGACCGGCATGATGTATGTTTTCTTCTCCACTGTGATTCTTGTGTAGGCCTTCATTTTGAATGGTGCTCACTACCTCTAAAAGCCTTCTTATAATTCAGGAAATTGATTTGGAGGCTATGAGGATCTTAGATGCGTGCTATGCCCGTGCAAGAGAGGTTAAGCCTTTTTAAGCATCTAATTTTGATGCTTCTCATTACTGTTGCTGACTTGTATCACTCATTTCTCTCTCAGATTTTGCAACGCAATCGGGTTCTCTTGGATGCTGTAGTTGATAGACTAGTGGAAAAGAAAAGCCTAACCAAGCAGGAGTTCTTCCATCTGGTCAATGAATATGGCCAGCTTGAAGCCTTGCCTCCTAGTCTTGTTGACATCAGAAGGGAGAAACTTGCAGAATTTCGGGAAATGACAATGAGTCAGAAGTCACAGTAGTACTTTAGAATGGCTTCAGAGGGTTTGGTAAGTATGCTCATGCAGTTATTACTATTATTATTATTGTTGTTACTATTTAGTGTGAAAATTCTGTAATAACTGCTTATTTTAGCTAACTGGTTATTATTGTTTCAACTGCTTGTATCTTACTTGATAAACTTTGAGTTCCAGATTTATTAATGATCTGTTCTCTTGAATTGTCTTTGAACCAGATTGTTGGATCTATCAACTCGCCCTTGCTGTTCTCTCTTTTGGGATCTGGGTGCCAAGCTGAAGGTGAATACTTCCCTCTGCCTTACTCAAAGAAGTCATAATATTTTTCCCAATTTTGTATTCCTGATCTCTATTTTTAATATGTACAATAATGTTCTTTTATTTTTGTGACATCGGTAATTTGAACATAGGCTTTCTTTAGTTTCCCGATATGAATTATCTACTTCTTTAGTGATGATGCTTGGTGTATGGCACTTAGATGTGAACTGATTTCAATACAAACATTTTTCCTTGCTTATATTTTTCTTCTCTTAATTTGGTGAATTTTTTTGCTAAAATCATTGATAACAAACCATAAACTAATCATTGTAGTAATGGTAGGGATTTCCTTTTTACACAAGAAAGCCCATCAAGAGTTAGACGGTGTTCATGTAATTTATTGATGGAGATGATATGGTACTTAAATGGGTTTATTACCTTAAATACAAGTCCGTGTTTTGTTTTTCTTCTTTTTCTCAATTAATCACCAGGGAAAGATAATGTCTAAATATGGGGTAAATCTTCTATAAAGGCTGCAAATGATTCATACATACCTAACATGTGAAGAGTTAATCGACATATTTATGCCCAAGAATCTTCTTTGACCATCTGAAGTAAAGGAAGAGGTCCGTTGTGTCGTTGTTAAAATGTTGTACCATAGTTACGAAAATGCATCGGAGATTATTGTTGGGAAAGACTTTGTCTTTACTCAATAGGAAAACATACGTCTTTACAGAGAGATTCCATAAAGTTAGTGTTGGAATGGAAAAGAACAACTTGTCATTATATTCCTAAAAATCCCTACCTTTTTATACAGAGAGAGGTTAATGGATAAATTACACAGAAGATCAATAAGAAAATAAAAAATATCAAAACATTCATAGGGGTACACTTTCACTCTCCTTCAAGTAGGAGCATATATGTTAATCATGTCCAGCTTTTTACACAGATAATCATGACGCTTCCGTAGAAGTGCCTTTATGAAGATATCAACCACTTGCTGTGTAGGTGTAGTAATGGGATTGCTAAGTTTTTCTTTAGTAACCATGTTTTTGATAAAATGACAATCAACCTCAATATGCTTGGTGTGATCGTGGAACATTGGATTTGAGGCAATGAATGCAGTAGATCAATTGTCACAAAACATTGAAATAGGTAGGTGAACTTTCATCCCTAGATCAGTTAGAAAGTGAGCCGCCACATAATCTCACACGCCGTATAGGACATGGCTCAATATTTAGCTTTCATACTGGACCAGGAAATCATTGTTTGTTTCTTACTCTTCCAGGTGGCTAGATTACCACCAAGGAAAGTGGCATATCCAGTAGTAGACTTTCTGTCCTCTGTAGAGCTTGCATAAGCTACATCAATTCCTTTCTAGGATTACCTTTAAGATATTTCAGAATTAGATACGCTGCATGCCAACGATTGTAGTGGGGATTCTCTATAAATTGGCTTGCCTTATTGACCGCAAAACTAATATTTGACTTGGTAATTGTGACATATAGCGACTTTCCAATAATGCTCCTATATTTTTTCTAGCCAAACAAAGGATCATCTTCCTCCTTTATGCGCCCTTATGAATGGAAGAAGGCTTAGACCCAAGCTAACTTGTCTCTTTTAGGAGCTCCATGACATATTTTCTCTGCGAAGAACCATGCCACTGGAATTTCTATCTACCTTAATACTTAGAAAATATCTCAGATTGTCCAAATCATTTGTAACAAATGTTGTCTGTAAGAAATCATTGGTTTTCTGAATTCCTGTGACATTATCACCAACGAGAATCGTGTCGTCAACATACATAACTAGAATGACAACACTTGCATTTAATAAAAATAGAATGATCTGAAGTGGATCTCAGGAATCCATTCTTTTGAACTTTACCACTGAGTCTCTCAAACCATGTTCTAGGACTTTGCTTGAGGCCATAGGTCACCTTTCGTAGGTGGCAAACCTTCTCCCCCTTAACCACATAACCAGGTGGTTGATGCATATGAACTTCTTGCAAGTCACCATACAAGAAGGCATTCTTGCCATCGAGCTAGTGTAAGGGCCACTGTTTATTTGCTGCCATTGATAGAATAAGATAAATAGAATTAAGTCGAGCCACTGGCGAAAAAGTATCAAAATATTCAACCCCATAAGTCTGTGTGTACCCATTTGCAACTAGTCTCGCCTTCAGTCTCAACTATCCCATCTGGTTTGTACTTTATTGTATAAACACATGCAATCAACCATTGTTGCCCCATTAGGGAGATCAGGTGCCTCGTGTAGTGAGAGTCATCTCCTATCCATGGCCAATTGTCAACCTGGATCCTATGCAGCTTCATGATAATTCTTAGGAATTACTATGGCAAACAAAGTTGGAGAAATCTTCTTCAAAGCAAGACTAAGATGGTCAATAGTAGTATAATGTGATATAAGATGAAGAGTATTACTCTTCACTCCCTTTCGTAGAGCAATGAGCAAATCCTTTGACTACTAAGGTGGAGGAACATTTGAATCAGATTTTGATGGGGAAGATGAATTAGATGGTCTCTTCTCAAGAACTTCAACCTGCATAGAAGGTAAGGGAACAAACACAAGATTCTTGGAACGATGCTCATAGGTATGAGTGACATATTCAAGTGAGCAGTCTGGAGAAGAAAAGCACCCTCTCAAAAAATGGCATCTATAGAAACATAGTATTTCTTCCCAACAGGATCAAAGTGCAATGATACCTCCTTTGAGAGTGGGAGAATCTTGAAAACACGTACTTGACCAACCTAGTGGAAAGCTTATCAGCAACTCTAAAGAGGTGGACAAGTTAGGTACAATAAAAATTTTGCAGTGGTAAGCTACAGAGGTTAGCGTCGGGTTATAAAATGTGTAAAGGAATATCCCCATCAAGTACAGAAGAGGGATCCTAGTTTATGAGATATGTGGTAGTGAAAATGGCATCCCCCTAGAAATACTTCGGAACTATCATTGCAATAAGGGTTCTTGCCACATCAAGAATATAATGAAGTTTACGTTCAGCCACGTCATTCTGTTGAGGGGTATAAGCAAAAGAAGCCTGATGAATACTGCCATTCTTGGCAAGAAAGTTCTGGATATCACGTTGCATAAAATGGAGCATTATCACTGCGGAAAGCTTTAATGTTAGTAGAATAAAATTTTAAACTTTGTTAAAAATCTTGGGTAGTACAATATTAATCTTTGACCGATCCTTCTTAGAAACACTCAAGATAGATGACTATAATCACAGTAGACTAAATGAAGTGGATGACTTTGATTATTTTCTTTGGGAGGAAAAGAAACTTAGTGATGCTTCCTAAGTTGGCAAGTTTCACAATCAAGAGAAATTGGAACAAAGGAGTTCGGAAACATCTATCAAAGCCTTGCAGTCGACGGATGACCAAGACGACGATGCCAAAGATCAGGATTGACAGAGATAAATGCAGCACCAACAAAAATTTGAGGAACATCGGCGTAGAGGCTGTCTTTCTCAATCTCCTTATCAATCATCTCCCTCATCAAAGAAAACAAGATGTTCATTAAATATTACTCAACAGTGGAGATTCTTACATAATCTATAAACAAGAGACTTAGTGGAAACTTAAGAGCACAGTAAACATTACATACCTATAAAGCAACGGTAACATAGAATCGCCAACAATAGTAACAGGGGAATAGGAACCATTCGCCAATTGGATAGTGATATCGGGGGATTTATGTAAAGAAGTAAGACCATCAATCTTACTAGTGAGGTGATTTGATGCACCAAAATCCACCGCCTAGGAGGTGGATGAGGTCATGGCCAAATTGGTTGTAGTATCTGTTGAGTTAGCAGAGGAGGTGGAATTTGCCTGAGACTCTGTTGGTAGAGCAGTCTGTCTAATAAGCAACAAAGGATAGGTATAGTCATTTGGAGAGATGAAACTCCACTAGGTGTGGACTCTTGAATCACTACAGAATTAGCTCGACCCGATCGTCGAAATTATGCCTAACAATGCGTAGAAGGGTGATTGGTCCGTCTGCAGTGAATACATGGCTCATAAGTGCATCCTCGATCATGGCTACATCCCCTACTTATTATTGGACCTTTATGGTCACTGGGAACTACAAAAGATGATGTCTTTATGTGAGGTACAATAGGTCGGGTAGAAGCTTGAGTGGTTGCATTCAGATCAATATCGATCTTCTGTAGCTTCTCATAGACTCTAGGTTAGGAATGTCATTTAGAGCAAGCATGTGATCTTTGGCAAAGTGGTATTGTTGAACGCACGGGTTGCTACGCTAACGTGTTTGGTTTTGAAAATCTTGTCGTTGTAGTTTGAAAGCGAAGAATTCATGTTCAATAAATAAAATTTATACTAGAATAGAAATCCCGGGTCGAACTAAGAGAGGCTACATCGATCTATATTCGCAATTATATTTTTTTAGAATTTTTCTTGAAAAGTAAAGCGATGTAATTACAATGAAGCCATAATAACAATCAGACTAAACTAGAGAGAGAAACATGCATTCAATAATTCAAAGTGTTTATACAATAAAATCAAAGAAGAATTACACTAGAAAGCGGGAAATCAGCTACACTAGAAAACAGGAAAATTCTACATTAGAAAGCTGTAAAGAAGAATGGGAGAGAGAAGTTATCCTTCTTGACAATCGCTTGGAGGACGAGCCGGACGAGACGTTGCCTGGACGAAGGATGGAGCGAGGAGGTCGAGGCAGGAGGAATGACAACGTAGCAGCATGTCGTCGTCATCGTTGCGGGATCCGCTTCCGAAATGAGAGTGAATTTGACTTTATCTTGCGAGGAGCATCCCGGGTGTGGGACAAGCTTCTCTTGAGCTTTGGAGAGGGAAATGAGAAGGGGATGAGAATTTCGTGTGGAGGGGGTCTCCTTCTATAGTTGCAAGGAATGAGGGCAAATTGGTCTTTTAAATCTCAAAACATTAAATAAGGGGTCTTTAGTGACGGATAAAACCGTTGTAAAGCCCCATCGTGGGTGACGTGTGGCGGAGCACGCGCGCCTGCTCGCCTGCTTGCGCGCGTAACGCGCGTCCACGTTCAGTTGATCTCAGCCATTCGATCGTAAGATCGGATGGCTTATCTCGCCCCTTAGACTGCTCAGCGTGCGCGCCGGCGTGCGATCCCGCGGAGGCACAGCGTGCAATAGCGCGTGGGCGCTATTGAGCGCCCGCAGTCGCTCGATCGCGATCGAGCGGTCAGGGAGCCCACTCACCCACGCCTCAAATGCCGCTCGCTGCGATTTGAATGCGCACCGCCCGCTCGCCATAAGGCCTCCACCCGCTGCGCTACGGAAGCTCTTGTGTCGCGGAGACGAATTTAGGTGCGCGCACCCACAGCCGTTGGATGCGCATCCAACAGCGGAGAAGCGACGAAGAAGAGATGGTGCGGCGAGTGCAGCGGCTGAGATGGTGCCACGTGGCACCATCTTGGCCGTCCATCTTTTGGATTATGTAGATGGTGCCACGGTTGTCGGATTGAGTTGATTTTTGTACAGTTAAGCTATGATCGTCGATCCGAATCCATCCGTGTGGTCGAATTTGTCGTTTGAAATGCGGATTCACACTATCTTGACCCTTGATCTTCTAGGGTTCCTCGGTTTTTATCTGATGCTACAGGTGTCTGATTAGGGCGATCTTGGAGTCGTTGAACTCCAATCGTCGCCCTGATCACATCTGTACGGTTGTATCTTTGATCCGAGGTCCCGATAAAAAATTTGCCCTATCCATGAACATAAAAGGAGACAATTAACCTCCATTTTATTCAAATTAATCTAAATGCAAGATGATGCATGTTATGCAATATTATAGTATGCAATACAATCCTATGCTTAAGAACATGCATAAATAGACATCTTAAGTAGTGTAAACATATTTACATCATACCCCCATCCTATCTTTTGCTAGTCTCTAGCTAAAACTATATGCTATTTATAAAAGGATCAGGTTGGATTATTTAGGCATGAGTTATTTTCAATTATTAAGAAAATGTTTACTTAGGATCTAAACTTTCAAAGACACAACAGTGCCCAAGTATCTGCCAAAATGCAGACCGCCTCAAGCCCTCGCCTTATTCAAAGAAATTTATTTTTCTCTTTTTCCTCTTTTCTAATTTTTTTGGATTTTCAAGTTTTAGGGTTTAAGAGTGACTTTCTACGGCCATTCAACTTACCCAAGATTTGATGAGAACCCTAAGTTCTAAGCATCTTATTGTGAATGTGATAGACTCGTTGATCGGCGGTTAAAACGGACTTCAGGTTTCTACGCCTCTAGGTGACCTTAAAAAGAGAATTCTGCTTAAAGGTGTATCTTTATAATCGGTAGCTTTCTCCCTACTTTTATTTTTACGGGGTCAACATAAGGGTGAATCCAGTCTATATCTCCTCGGTTTATTCTACTCCGCTTCTTCTTAAGTGTTTTGGGAATTTTTAGTGCATTTATTGAGCTGGGTTCTGGACAACCGGTCGATGAGCTGTTACCACCGACAACTTACCAGCCATACTCGTGCGGCGAAGTGTGGCTTATTTATTTATTTTTTCTTTTCTCCTTTTCTTTTTGACTTTTTTTTTAAGTAGGTGATTTCCTTGGTCTAAGATTTACCTAAAGGCAGGAAAAAGAGAATGGTCCAATGACTGGGCTTTGGACAACCTACCTATGGGCTGGTACCCACGATAACTTGCCAGCCATATTACCCTAGAAGGTTCATTAGCTACCCAATCCGAACGAGTCAGTGCAAAGAAAGCGTGTAGATGCTTAAAACTCAAAGTTCTCTCAAATCAGAGGGCGGGTTGATAAGTCGTGTACTTATCACCTAAACTTATTTACTCAAATTACAATAGAATTAAGGTTGGCGAGGACTCGAAAAATTAATCCACATTTTTGTGGATACACGGGTCGATTAAGTCCAAAGACCTGAAGGGTCTTTGTGTTCAAATCTTAATGTAAAATTTCCTAAGATTGAGAAGTCCTAATGTCCAACTATTCCTTCCTAATTCATTTTTTTTTATGTATAAATAAGAAGAGAAAAATAATTTACATGAATTTCACAAAGTTGACCAAATGATTCAAAAATGAATCCACCCCCCATGCCTAGCTGATGCAATGTTCACATTGAGAAAGAGACATGAAAGAAAGGGTAGAATATGAAAGATTTCACCTGAATATGAAGCTCATGTCAGCTTTGTGTCATATGTGCAACTGCTGAGTTTAATGTCGTCAGCTAGGCGAAGTTCAGCCAAAGAAGTCACAGAATGACTAGAGCAACCGTGTCTGAGACAGGTTCTGGAAGAGTACGGTCAATAACAGGCTTCAAACGTTGACCGTTGACTTTAAATGTGTTACCCGTCTTTGGGTCAGAAATCTAAACGGCTCCATTTGGAAAAATTTGGTCAATTATGAATGGGCCATTCCATTTAGATCTAAGTTTGTCAGGAAAGAGCTTAAGTTTAGAATTGAATAACCAGACCTTCTGGTTCGGCTCAAAGCTCTTGCGGGAAATCAATTTATCATGTAGAGCTTTGGTCCGAGCCTTGTAGATCTTGGCATTCTCATATGCATCATTTCTAAGTTCTTCCAACTCAGATAGTTGAAATTTCCTAGTCTTCCCAGCTAGATTCAGATCTAAATTGCATTTGATCGCCCAGAATGCCCTGTGTTCAATCTCTACAGGTAGATGGCATGCATTTCCATACACCAAACGGAATGGAGATATGCCGATGGGAGTTTTATACGCCGTGCAATAGGCCCAAAGAGCATCCTCAAGCTTTTGAGTCCAGTCCTTGCGATAAGGCCTAACCGTTTTTTGTAGAATGTTCTTGATCTCCCGATTGGAGATCTCGGCTTGTCCATTCGTCTGGGGATGGCAAGGCGTGGAAATTAGGTGATTAAGCCCGTATTTAGCCAACAAATTTCGGAATTGGGCATTAGTAAAATGAGTGCCCCCATCACTGATGATGGCCCTCGGAATCCCGAACCTACTGAAGATATTTTTCTTGACAAAATCCCCGGCAACGGCGTCAAAATGTTGAACGCACGGGTTGCTACGCTAACGTGTTTGGTTTTGAAAACCTTGTTGTAGTTTGAAAGTGAAGAATTCGTGTTCAACAAATAAAATTTATATCGGAATAGAAATCCTGGGTCGAATTCAGGGAGGCTGCGTCGATCTATATTTGCAATTATATTTTTTTAGAATTTTTCTTGAAAAGTGAAGCGATTCAATTATAATGAAGCCATAATAACAATCAGACTAAACTAGAGAGAGAGAGAAACATGCATTCAATAATTCAAAGTGTTTATACAATAAAACTAAAGATGAATTACACTGGAAAGCAGGAAATCAGCTACATTAGAAAGCAGGAAAATTCTACACTAGAAAGCTGTAAAGAAGAATGAGAGAGAGAAGTTATCCTCCTCGACGATCGCTTGGAGGACGAGCCGGACGAAACGTCGCCTGGACGAAGGAGGACGGAGCGAGGAGGTCGAGGCAGGAGGAATGAAAACGGAGCAGCACGTCATCGTCGTCGCGGGATCCTCTTCCTTCTCTTGAACAAACCTGATGTGACCTGAGTCGTCGAGTATAGAATAACATTCAACACATAACAAGATCATAGTCACCTAACACATAATTGTAAAACAACAATAGTAGTTTAACAGAAATTCATACTGCATCAAATGAAAGTTTTGATAAAAGTAATAAGAGTTTCACTAGCAGAAAGTAGTAAAATGAAAGGGGTACTAAAGTAATAGAGCACAATCACTAGAAAACTGACAGAAAAGACCTATATAGCTAAAACTATTGTCTGCATAGATCATTTTCGGGTACTATGTTAGGTCCTATAGTAGAAGGACCAACCATAGTCGCAAACTCTGGCTGCTCAGCTACACCTGAGTACAGAACCCAAGGAATATGTTATCAAAAACTAAGTATAGTAGAACTAAACAAAATATCAGAAAGAGAAAGGGTATTGTTCATATGTTAAGTAGTTTATTTAGCCTTATTCATTTATCCATTTATTTTATTAAGCCAATGCCTATTTAATTACCGTCATCCACCTCTCAGTCTGTCTCAAGGCACAAAAGAGGAAAGAGAATGAAAAGGGTAAAGGTGTCAGTCCGATTTGGTTGGCAACCTTTGGTACAGATTCACCACGTCTGTGTTTGGTTGGGGTATAAGTTAATCTCAGGATAACCTATGGGTGGGATTGATGTTGTTAGGTGTTTGATTGTATAGTGGATGAGTAGTAAGATGTAATAATTAGATCTGTACAGCTATAGAGCTTCCCTATTCCAGTGGTTTTCTGATATCAAACTTCCCATCCCTGCGAATGGTAGAAAAAAAGTGGGGCCTATGTGAAAATCGATGGTTTATCTGCAAATTGAGTGCTGCTTATGGGTCCTATCACGTTTGGAAGTAAAAGTTTGTTGTCTATGCTTTATACCAATAGCAAAATTGATCTTGAATTTTCACTATACTAACAATTCCAGAAGCTTCTGAATGAAAATTAATCTGAAAGTCATGCTACAGTTTTAGCCTATGTTTCGATGGAGGTATTAGAGGGAAAGTGAAGCAATGGAAAGGGAGGTCTTAGACAAATGTTAGGTTGCAATTTTTTGGTAGATGGGGAGGGATGGAAATGAGAGAGATCGAAAAGGTAAACTTGGAAATGACTCTTTCATCCCTCCATAACAAATTCCATACATATTCTTGAGGGAATTTAGAAGTGTGCACACCAAGAATGGAAGGAAAATAATTTTTGGTGCTCAAAAAGAAAGTTTAGGAAATGAAAGTAAGTGAAATCATTTCTATTTGACTAGCTCTTTATGTGCTTATGCTTGAAGCAGGAAGCAATCAAGTTATCTTTATTTTCCTCCATATTCTATCACACATGGTAGAGAAAGTGACCGAATCCTATTAATAAAATTTTAAAAAACAAACGTTGGGAAAAAGATGAAATCTTCTTAATTAAAGGGAAAATAGTTTGTTGTACTTTCTTTTCCCTTGTTTGTTGAAAAGTACAAGTATCCTTCCCACCCTCTAAAGATTATTTTAGAAAAATTACACCAAAATCCTTTCCCTTTCTTTCTCAACTTTCCCTACTGTTGGGAATAAAGATGGGCCACGTGGAAAGTGCCACGTGGCAGCCATCCAAGCCACGTAGCAGTGCCACGTGACAGGTAGTGGAAGGCCCTCAGGGTGGTGATTAGATCTTTCCTTAAGTGATAAAATCTTCCATTGTATTTCCTTAGTCATTAATAATATTTTCTATTCTACTACTCCACCCGCTCTCTCTTCTTCAACAACATCACCATCGGCCACCATCAAGGCCCATGGCCTCCTGCGCCAACAGCACAAGGCCGTCGACCACCGTGCTCCTCCTTGATTTGCATGCCACATGGTCGACATGGGACTATCCTCTCCCACCCTATAAAGCCTCCACACTCCTACTTGTGCAAATCTTGACACCTACTTATTCCTTTTCTTCTTTCCTTCATTTCCCTCTTAATCCTTCCATCTAAATATAGGCTTAAAGTTTTGGAAACTTTTGGGTAGCTTGGAAACTGTTTATTGCACGTTTGTCTTAGAAGTTTCATACATTATGAATTAGTCCAAGCTTTCTATATATTTCAAATGAGCTTGGAAACCTTGAGAAGTTATACCAGTTCAAGGTCACTGACATTTCTAGGCGGTAGAAGTCAGTTCCTCAATTTTAATATAGTCCAATAAGGTTGAGGAGTTTCAAAATCACCCATGCTCTTAGATGTTTCACAAGATATCTCGATGTCTCTGTATTTGCAACTCAATCCAAAATTCTTGCTGTCTGAAAATAGCTCAGTTTTGATAATTTGCAAATTCCTCCACAAAGGTTATCTTAAGCAGGATGTGTCAGTTGGTTCCTTCAATTCTACAGCTTCTGAATTAGTCTGAATGGCTCTTGATTTGGAAGATAGCCCAAAATTAGAGATGGTAATTTAAGTTCAACATTCTTAACAAGCTCCATATTGATTTATCAAGAATTATTTATTCTTGAAAACTTGAAAAAATTGTCAATTAGTACCTTATTTCAAAAGTTGCACATTGCTTCTTAAGATGGTAATTTAAGTTCAACATTCTTAACAAGCTCCATATTGATTTATCAAGAATTATTTATTCTTGAAAACTTGAAAAAATTGTCAATTAGTACCTTATTTCAAAAGTTGCACATTGCTTCTTAAGATGGTTTTCTGTTTGGTCAAGAACTTTCACCTTCTCTTGATTTAGTTGTGGTCTGCAAGGGGGTCAGCCTTCAAAATCCTGTTTTGAGTGTAAGGCTGAATATTTTGGATAAAGAAAAAGAAAACTTGGAGCATCATGCTTTTCTTTAGAGCACCACCTCTTTTGTTTCTTCTACCAACTTGTTAGATGTGTGTGTGTTTGTGTGTGTCTGGGATGAAGATAATGGAGGGTTGATGCAATGAGCGTGGGATCATGCTTCATTATGCTTCTATTTCCTCCTATTGGCCTTTTGAGTCAGTTCCCTACAGCAATTCCTACCCTAAGACAGACCTTATTGTTACTATTTAAGGAAGTCCTTATGTAGGAAAAACTACCATTCTTGAGGCCCCTATATGGAAGAGTTACACTTTGAAACCCTCATATGAAAGAGACCAAAAGCTAGGTCTCCATTTAGAAGAAGTCCACTTTCTAAGTCTGAGTAGTAGAGGTCTGTTCTCTTTTTGGTTTCATATGGGAAAGATTCTACCCGAAGATTAATATTTTTTCCTGTCTGCTATTCAGTCTTTAAGCAGATACAAATGTCTTATCCTGTCTCTTACCTTTTCCTATTTTCATTCTATTCTTGCAGGAGAAATTTAGAAAAATGATAATCTTTAATAAACTTAGATCTTTAGTTTTATTAGGGACTTCTCCATCTTTAGTACATGTCTCTTTTGTTAAGATGTCTCATTTCTTATGTGTTGATTGTTGAGATGATTTCCGCAATCTCTTTGTAAGGTTTCCATAAGTGGAGGGAGATCTTTGCTTATGTCATTCACTTGGCCTACAAAGACAAGGACTTGATGATGCTAATCTACTTGGAGAAAGAGCTCTTTACTTATCTTGCCATTCAATCTAAAAGAAACTTGATACTATTGATTGTCTACATGAAACAGGGGGCCTTCTTCAAGGACATCTCCAACGATAGGTCTTTTAAGCTGTTATTCTTAGGATAAGAGTTTACATGGAGGATCATTACTGGGATTCTTTCAGTTCAACTTCTATGCTCACCCTAGTTGTAAAGCCTAAAAAATGACCTCTAGGAATGCAAAGAATTTTATACAAATGCGAAGTGCTTGTAAAGAAGTTTCATGTGATGTACCATGCAGTAGTGTTATTTCAGAAACTATGCATGTTTATTGTATGAGATTTAATGTCACTCTCATCATATTTATTATTTGTTTGATAGTAGAATGGCAATAACAATGGATCAAATCACCTACTGATGAGTTCTTCCGTATTACAATTTATCTTTGGTAGAGATTCTCAAAGCATCGCTCTAGAAGATGCCAATGTAAAGGCTCGATAGGATTTTTATTGATAATTTATATTGAAAAGGACTGCATTACTGCAGGGAGCCTGTGTAGAATATCGGAATGGAGAGGTTCATTCAGACCGATGAGTAGGGTATATGGAGAATGCATTATATAACACTATTGATCAAGAGTTGCATGAAGATCTTTAATAAGTCAATCAGCTAATGATTTCCTTTGGCTCACCAATCTCAGTATTTTGACTTGATATTTTATCGTCAGGTAACCCTAAGGCTTAATTGTGGATTTTTCATTGTGGACATGGCTCATCAATGCCATTACCTAAACTGGATATGGTAGAAATTTTCTCCTCTAAGGCATTTCTTGTCATTCTTTGTCCCTTTCTTATATCCTTGAAATACTCTCCATGCCAGATTCTTTTGCAAACAAAACCAATTATTACCTTCCAATTTATCCAATCAAAATGGATTGGACTTTCAGTAGACAACATCTCAACCAACTCCAAGATGCTTATCTTTCATGAAAAGGATGTTTCAACTTACCTAGAATTTTGCATATGTTTAAGGTGAAATTGTTACCCTAGTTCGATCGTTTGTTGTTAAGCTATAAAAACAAAGTCATGACAGCAACCTTGCTTTCGTAACTTGGATTTTCTGAAGTCTTAAGTTTCCAACTCCAAAAGTAAGACATTTAAAGCATAAAGGGTTGAGGTGTCTTGTTACATCGAGCTAAAGCACGAGTAATATCAGCTCGAAAATAATCTTTCTGTCCTGATTAGTAATCGATAAAATGTTTACAGATAGGCTCATACTGTTCAGGCTGGGTAGAAGGTATTCCCATTTTTTTGTTGGTAAAGGTATGTGTGCTTGCTGTTCTTATGAAAATGGGCAGTATGTGGCCTAAGCTAAGATCGAAAAAGTTCATGTTGTATCTTAGGACGGTCTGCAATCTCATTGACATCGATCCTCAACAAACTTCAAGCCGAAGGGAATATGGTAAAGGAAGGTGAAGACTCGGATCCAAAACAAGATGACCAATATCATGGATGTGCTTTATCCAAACATGAAAAGGGATCTCACGCTTAATCCTTTCAAATGGTACAAGTAAGAAAGCATGTTATACTTTTTAGGGTACAATGTAGATGGTAACTACTAATTACGGTAGATACATGAAAAGGGATCTCACGCTTAATCCTTTCAAATGGTACAAGTAAGAAAGCATGTTATACCTTTTAGGGTACAGTTCAGTTGGTGGTAACTACTAACTACGGTAGATGGGACTTGAGTTGAAGTGGCGACCTTGCATTACTTGGGAGTTGGTTATGCGAGACTACTTAATCTTCCAATTTACTTGCAAGGGGTTTTGGATTGAAACAACCATTTTCAAGGGTTGTTTTGATTTTTCTGAATCTTAGGAGCCTTATCATAATTTCTGCGCATCAAAATGGATTTCGTGTTGAGTATTCTAGTTCTTGAGGGGTTCTAACAGCATAAACCCCCCACCATACCCCATACACCCCCTATCATACCCCATACACCTCCCCCATGGCCATACACCTTATCCCATACCCCCCTCCGTGCCACCATGCTTCTCCCCATCCCCATGCCCCCCCTCGCTCCTACATCCCTCACCACCCATAAAACCCCCCTCCCCCATTTGTTCACCATAGCAGTCGAGTGAGGGAGGAGGAGAGCGGGGAGCAGGAGATCGGAGGAGAGGATGAGGTCATGCGTGCGGAGAGCTTGCAAGGAGATTGAGGGTGCTGTGTGCCATTGTAGGAGTTGTTGCAGCTCCTGGTGCGGGAGGGAGGTTTCGCGTGGAGAAGAAAGCTCATGAGGAGGTCCTGCGGAGTCATTTTTTCGCAGTTTCAGACATCTGTGACACTCGCCAGATGTTTGAAGAAGTCATTGGCTGTCCGGAGGTGACACCGGACGTCTGATAGCACGTAAATTACTGAGGTAGCCTCTGTCCGAAACCTGTGTCATTTGTACGTAGCTGTAGGACGTCATTGTCTTACTGCGCGTGTTTGCGCAGCTGTAGGATCGTTGGGAAGGTACCCTGGTGCGGTACCCAAGGCACTTTAGGACGTCCGGAGGCATCAACAGACGTCTGACCTCCCTCCTAGACGACCGGAAGAAGTGCCAGACGTCTGGAAGCTCCTTCAAACGGCTGTAAAGGGTTTCAGACATCTGAAAAAGACGCAGAATGTAAGGTGAGATCCTGCGCTCATTTAAGACGTTTGGGACTCTTCATAGTTGTCTGATTTTGGTCAAGAAACGTGTTTTTGGGCCGGTTTAGGGTCCAAATGGAGTTGATTTTTCGTAAACAAAATATCGTTGGTTTCTTTTGGAATTCTCTACGTGTTAGTATAGTGTTTATACTATTTTGAGCTCATTTGACATATTGGTCAACGATCTAGGTCTTCAGTTTGTGGTGCACACGGGACCTGTGTAGACGTCGAGATCCACCGCTCGAGCCCCCATACCACCCGTATACGCTAGTAGAGTGGTCCCCTCTACTCCTGTAGTTTAAATTATTAAAGTACATGATAGATTAGAAATATCTGCTCGAAACCTAGGATATGAGATGAATCCTAGGATTGAGAATGTGATTATTTATGTTCGATATATGAATCTCGCTTGCTATAAACTGAGAATGCATGTTGTTAAATTCCTTACTGTGAGAAATGGAATGTTAAAAATGATGATTGCTGTTGAACGGATATTCCTTGGCAACGACGTCAAAATGTTGAAGCGGAGAATCATCACAAATAGATTTGAGTTTGGAAAACTCGTCGTAGCATGATTTGCGAGAAAAATCGTCAACAGATAAATTTTACCGAAACTCAAAAGGAATTTTAGGTCGAACATAGGGAGGTGAACGTTTAATTAAAAATTGCGTTTGTTTTGTTGTCACGAAGCAAATTAACTGGTCGAATGAATCTAAACTAGCTATCTACATAAAGAATAATGAATAGAAGAGAGAGGAAATATTACAAATAAAGATAAAATAAAAGTAGAATACACATGGATTTCATAATCATCAAGTGATGTCTATTACAACTAACAACTACAGTAGAAAGCAGGAAATCTTACAACTAGAAAGCGGTAAATCTACTTTAGAAAGCAGTAAAAAGAAGGTGGAGAGAAGTTATGCTCCTTGACGGCTGCTTAGAGGACGAGCCGCATTGACGGAGCGCCCGGACGAAGGTGGTGAGATGTGGGACGAAGGAGAACGACAACGGATGATGGAGAATGGGGCAGGACGACGTCGCAGTGGGATCCGCTTCCCGAATGTTGGTGAGATGACCATTGCAGAATGCTCCACGAACGGGATGAGAAGGTGGAAAAATTATAGTTTTTAACTCTAGAGGAGCATCTCGAGTTTGGGATAAGCTCTTAGAGCTTTGAAGGGGGTGAGAGAAGAGAGGAAGGGATGGAGGAAGTGTGGAGGGGTTGTAGGGCTTTTTATAGGTGAGGATTGGAGGGGGCAAAAATGTCATTTCATCTTAAAACATTAAATGAGGGTCTTTAGTGACGGATTTAAGCATCACTAAAGACCCCAAACGTGGGCTTAGATCTACGCACACGCCATTGTCTCCTCTCCCCACGCTCTCAACGCATGCCCTTGTCCAAGAAATCCCGCGATTGGATGGCCCAAAGACCTGTGCACCCGCTTCCACTTTAGTGCCTCAACGCATGCGTAAACGATCATGCGTGCATCTTGGCATGTGATTGCGCATGCATCCGCTCACGCATTAGATAGCACCACGTAGTGCCCTCCGGAGTTGCTCGATCACCATCGCACGGGCGAATTTCACCGCGTCCGCGCTTGCGCTTGATTTGAGGTGAGGCGGGGCTCGAACCCATGCCTCCCTCTTCGCGTGAGGACGTTCGCCCACTGCGCTGCGTCCGCGTTTGAGGCGCGCAAGCGTTTTTAAGCACATGCAACCATGGCATCCAACGGCCCAGATCTGATGGCTAGTTGAGGAGAGAAAGAGCAGCAGTGGGTCCTTGGGCTAGTTGGGCGGCTGAGATGGTGAAATGACCCACTGCCCTTTTGGGTTTAAGATGTCTGGATTAGCTGTCAGACGTCTGTCCAGATGTCTGGTTGGAGGGTTGGACATGTGAAAGTAAAAAGAACCGTACCTTCTTTCTTTCCGCGCATGCATTGCACACGTATCCCTCTCTCTCCTCACCCCAAACCCTAACCCTTTACATATTTAAACCCTTACCCCCATGCCACTCCTTCCACCGACCACCACCTTCATCCTTCCCTTCAGCTGGCCTCCACCTTCCTCCCTTTCTTCCAGTGCGGCGAGAGGGGGGGAAGAAGAGAGAGAGACGGGACGCGGAGGAGGAGAGGGGAGTGGGAGCGTGGGAGGAGCTTGAGAGGGAGCCGCGGGAGCTCGGAGGATCTCGCGCTGGAGGAGTCGAGGGCGCGGGCGAGGAGGAGGAGCTTGCGAGCAAGAGTCTTGGCCTCCTGTAGCCGTTGGAGGCACTGCTGCAGCTCCTGCGGGCCAGCTCGCGAAGGAGACAGCTCGCGAGAGAGTTTTGCGTACTGAATATTTTCCTGTATCAGATGTCTGGAGCATCTCCCAGACGTCTGGAGAAGCAGAAGGACATTCGGAGCTAAAGCCAGAGTCTGAAAGCACGTTCAGTGCCAAGGTACGTGCTTCTGTGCGGTTGACGACCATGCAGGCCTTACTGTAGGAGATATTGTCCAGCCATTTTGAGGTTTGCACGTATGTATGCAGGGGCAGGACGTTGGAAAGGCGCGGGGTGTGCCCTTCGAGGTGCTTTTGGATGTTTGGACATGTCGCTAGACGTCTGACCGTACCTGCAGACGACCGGAAGGAGAGTCTGACATCTGGAACTCACCTCAGACGATCGCGGAAGGGTTCGGATGTCCGAGGAAGCTGCAGGAAACCTAGGGTGAGTTTTGACGTCTTTTAAGATGTCTGGGACTAGACCCAGATGTCTGATTTGGGACAGTGTGAGTGTTTTTGGCCTGTTTATGGCTTAAACGGAATCGGATTTCCACAAACGAACTACCGTTGTTTTTCGCTTGAGTTTCTTTACGAGTTAGTATCACTTGTATATGGTTTTGGACTCGTTTGATGCGGTTGGTTAATTGTATAAGTCTCCAGCCAATCGAATATGCAGGAGCCGTGGAGGCGACGGGATCTGCGATCTGAGCTCCCATTCTTCTCGTGTTTGCCGGTAGAGTGGTTTACATTAATATTAAGATTTGAATAAATGAACTGTATGTTTAGAATAACTTGAATGAACCATAGGATGCGAATGAACCCTAGGGCAGAAACAGATGAGTGTGGTTTGAGCTATACTATATGCTTGAGATACATGTAGAACCCTAGGATGAGAATGAACCCTAGGCAGGAAGAAGTGAGTATGATTGAGCTACACTATTTATTTGAGATGCATGTACAACTTTAAATGCTAGCAAATGTATTAGTTATCTTAATGTGATGCCTTGTCAGTTGGAAAATCATGAGCTGCCTGTTTTAAGAATGGAACTGGTAATGTAAATAGAGAAATCTGAAAGACTGGAATATGAAAAGAAAGAAATATTAGCATGAACCTTACGAGGAATTAGGAGAGTTCCTTTAGATGGAAAGTGAGCTGGCCCTTGTATATACGATACAAAGGAGAGCCACTGTCCCATTTGTGTAGAAGGGTACTAGCCGCGTGTTGGGTTGAGCCCCGGGGTCAGGCCTAGACACTCTACACTGACTCTGTTTGGCCATTGTGTACGTGGTACCAAGGTGAGCTACTTAGTGTAGGGAGGGAGCTAGCCGCTCCAGGGGGTTCGGGGTTAGGACTAGCCACCTTACACCGACTCTTGTTAGGCTCACTGGGCAAACTGGGATAGTCGGATGAGGGTACGCGGACTGTGGAGGGGCGAAACCCCTGTTCTGTTCTCAGTGGCGAGACCCCTATTTTGAGAGGACAAGGTCCCGTACTGTTCCGTGCTGTACCTTTAGGCGTACCTATTAGCGGAAACGACTAACCGCGTGCCAGTGTGGGATAGCTACCCATGAGCATAATACGTGTGACGTAGTCACCGCTACGTCGCGACCGTGACCTCGGAGTGGTTGACTGGGTGTAAAATTACCACAGGGGACTCTTCCAGCCAGGAGAGCACCATGTGTACCTCCTACATCATGGAAAAGACTGCAATCAAGACCGTTCCCGTGAGGAGCAGGCCAGATCAAGGAATGATTTAAGTGAGTAAAGGAACAACAAATTAGAAGTACTTGTTGAACTAACTGAAAATGGATAGTTACTTAATTGTATTAATTAATAGCTTATCTTAATTACATGTAAATGGCTAAATTACCACTTTACTCAACGTTCGCTGACTCCGGAAATTTTTATAACCTTGTTCAGGTCAGGGAGTTGAGTAGCTAGCACTACTGGCTGCAGAGGGAGCTGGGCCCAGTCAAGCCCAGCCTTAGCTGCGTTTCTTACTCTTTTCCCTAACTTTTGTTGTAGTAGTGTGTATTTTTGTTCTATGTAATACTGTTTTAGTTACTTTTCCATTGTACTTCTCTTTGTCATAGTTGTGATGGCTTGTAATATTGATAGCCTTTTCGCTCTGTTTCTTTTACTGTCACTTGTTTTCCTTCTGCTTAGTTACATTGCATGTGTGGATGTGAATTATTTCCTTCTTTTGGTTATTTCTCGTTGGACGACTAGGTCTTGGGATTAGTCGAGGTGGGTCGGTCTCGGGTCCTGTAGGGATTTGGGATCGGGTCGTAAGAAGATGGTATTAGAGCAAGGTCGTCCTGAGAAATGAACCAAATAGTTTGAGAATTGGTCACCCACATGCATGTAACTAGGATAGCCATCACAATGTATCGCTTTGATATTCACTTCGAGTCTTATCTCTTGATGTAATCTGTTATCATTAACAGTTCCTGCTCTTTTTTCCTGTGTCTCATTGTAGGAGATGCCTCATGGAGGAGTTCTCGAGGCAGGCTGCGGACGTGGCCGTGGGTGGGGTCGAAGGGGTGGACATGCCGGACCTGAGGCACCAGTCGACCCACCTTTCCTTCCGGGCATTCAGGCCTAGGATCTCGCCCAGATGATTCGAGATATCGTATAGGAGGAGCTCCAGCAGCCTCCTCGACCACCCCTCCCTGAGGATGTGGAGGAAGAGTCCTCAGTGGGACAGGGGAACCGCCGCAGCGTCGTATGAGCTGGAAGGGGAGGGGGTGATCCTCCACCACTCCCCCCACCCTCAGACACTTTTGAGCACGAGCCCTCATTGCCTGGAGGCATACCTATTCCCTCGTTGTAGCTCCACCACGAGCTCTTCGGCCAGTTCCAGAAGTTGAAGCTCCCCTCCTTCATGGGGGATGAGTGCCCGTTTGTGGCAGAGGAATGGCTGGAGCAGATAGAGAAGGTGTTCGACACCCTCCGCCCTCTTGCAGAGTGCCGCGTGACCTTTGCCACGTACTAGCTGGAGAGCGTAACCCACAGGTGGTGGAGGGCAGTTAGAGGCCAGGAGGGGAGAGAGCCGACGTGGGACCAGTTTGTGGCCTTCTTCTACGAGCAGTACTTTCCGCAGACCTGGCAGGACCAAAGGAGGCAGGAGTTCCACACTCTCCGTCAGGGGGCAATGACAGTTAGCGCATACCGCACGTGTTTCCTGGAGTTGTCACGCTTCACCTTGACAACTGCATCTACTGAGGAGGAGCACTTGTGGAGGTTTACTGAGGGTCTTCGACTTGCGATTCGGGGGTATGTGAAACCCCTGAAGTTAACCACTTTCTCCCATGTGGTTGAAGCGGCCATAACTTATGAGGAGAGCAACCCGGCTGCGCGAGACACTGACGGCGGACGGAAGAGGCCCTACCAACCAGAGTACTCACAGGGCCGCCGGGAGAGGAGGCACACGGTGGTCGCAGGAGAGTAGTCTCCTTCTGTGGGGCCACCAGTGGCCTTTGGGAGCCCCAGACAAGGACCAGCTGCCAGCACCAGACCCCCGCCCAGCTACTAGTAGAGACCGACTGAGGAGGAGGCCGTGTTCCTCTCTACTACCAGTGTGACCAGCCGGACCACATTATGAGGGATTGCCCATTTAGGGCCGGAGCACAGCAGATGCTCCCTGCACCGAGCATTGGAGGTCGAGGTCACCAGGCACGTGGGGGAGGACAGCAGCCATGAGGAGGGTACTGGCTAGCTGCTGCTCGCCCGACCCAGAACGTGGCCGCTTCGTCTACACCTAGGGCTGAGGGGCGTATTAATGCCCTGACACATAGAGACGCCAGGGCTCTAGGTTCTATGGTGGCGGATATGGTTACTGTTTCTAGCAAATTAGTCTATGTTCTTTTTGATTCTGGTGCCACACCGGACAGTGTACTATTAGAGGTTCCGTTCCTGATTAGAGAGCCTGGTGGACAATTGTTCATAGCAGAGGAGATCTTTACAGACTACAAGGTCGCTATAGGGGGACACAGTCTTCCCGCCGACCTGATTGTGATCCCGATGGAGGACTTTGGCGTGATTCTAGGGATGGACTGGCTATCTTCCTATCACGGTTTGGTAGACTATTTTGGGAGGAAGATCATCTTCTCCATACCAGGGTTGCCTCCCTTCGAGTTTCATGGCCAGTCGGTGGACGGAGGTTTTAGGTGCATCTCCACGCTTCGGGTAGCGAAGCTTTTGGGCTAGGGGTGTGAGGGCTTCTTGGCTTGTGTTGTAGCTGAACCTAGTCCCGTGGCTGACTTTCAGAGTATTCTGATAGTCTGCGAGTACCTCGACGTTTTCCCAGAGGAGTTACCAGGACTACCGCTTGAGCGTGAGATCGAGTTTGAGATCTAGCTAGTACCGGGGACCTGCCCCATTTCTACTGCACCATACAGGATGGCGTCACTTGTGCTGCGAGAGCTCAAGTCACAGTTACAGGACCTGTTGGAGAAGGGCTTTGTGAGGCTCAGTGCGTCCCCATGGGGAGCCCCCGTATTGTTTGTGAAGAAGGACGGTACCCTGCGACTTCGTGTCGACTACCGACAGCTGAATCGGGTCATCGTCAGGAACAAGTACCTGCTGCCTCGTATCGATGACCTCTTTGACTAGTTGAGAGACGCCACAGTATTTTCTAAGATAGATCTGAGGTCAGGTTACCACTAGTTGAGGATCAAGGAGACCGACGTCTCCAAGACAGCTTTCCATACACGGTACATGCACTACGAGTTCTTGACCATGCCGTTTGGGCTGACCAATGCCTCCACTGCTTTCATGAACATGATGAATCGTGTTTTCAGACCATATTTAGACCAGTTTGTGGTGGTGTTCATCGACGATGTCCAAGCCTACTCAAGGGATCAGGTGCAGTATGGACAACATTTTCGCGTGGTCCTGGATACCTTGAGACGAGGTAGGCTGTATGCCAAGTACAGCAAGTGCGAGTTTTGGCTGAGACAGGTGACTTTCTTGGGCCACGTGATTTTGGGAGACGGATTGGCTGTGGATCCAACCAAGGTTGAGGCCATGCTCAGCTGGGAGAGTCCACACACAGTGATAGAGGTACGCAGTTTTCTGGGAGTGGTAGGCTACTATTGGCAGTTTATTAGAGGGTTCTCTCAAATGGCGCATCCTATGACTCAGTTGACCTGGAAGGACGTGCCCTTTACCTGGAT
Organism: Thalassia testudinum; assembly: GCA_037157565.1. Lineage (NCBI taxonomy): Eukaryota > Viridiplantae > Streptophyta > Magnoliopsida > Alismatales > Hydrocharitaceae > Thalassia > Thalassia testudinum. The sequence goes on along the minus strand of JAZHRO010000022.1, from coordinate 61,306,518 downwards.
CGGCGAGTGCGAGGCGTGTTTTCAGGAGTTGAAGGAGAGACTGATTTCAGCTCCTGTACTTATCATTCCAGACTCTAGTGGCGGGTTCGTGGTTTACACCGACGCACATTTCTGGGGTTGGGTGGTGTGCTTATGTAGAGTGGTCACGTTGTCGCTTACGCTTCGCGGCAACTGAAGCCCTATGAGCATAATTACCCCGCTCATGACTTAGAGCTGGTAGCAGTTGTTTTCGCGCTGAAGATATGGAGGCACTACCTGTATGGTGAGACATTCGAGATCTTCACTGATCACAAGAGCCTCAGGTACCTATTTGACCAGAAGGAGCTCAACCTGAGACAGAGGCGTTGGTTAGAGCTCCTGAAGGACTACGACTGCATCATCTCCTACCACCCAGGGAAGACCAATGTGGTGGCTGACGCCTTGAGTCAGAAGGCACCTGCCCACTTGGCCAACTTGCAAGCACAGAGTTGGAAACTCATGGAGGAGGTGGGTAGCTAGCGACCCTAGGAGTCACAGGGGTACTGCGGGATAGTGACAGTGATGCGACAGGCACGACCATAGCTGATAGATCGCATCATTGCAGGACAGATGGCTGATCCATACTTACAGACACTGTGAGATAGGGTGCTGACTGAGGTCCCAGGAGACTTTTCCTTCTCAGACGAGATACTGTGCATGAGGGGACGCTTATGTGTTCCTAGAGACGAGGAGTTGTTGAGAGAGCTCCTGACCGAGGCGCACGAGTCCCGGTTCACCATACATCCCGGAAATACAAAGATGTACCATGATTTGCGACGCGACTTCTGGTGGAGAAGGATGAAATAGGATGTTGATGAGTTTGTCCAGCAGTGCTTGGTATGCCAGCAGGTGAAAGTCGAGCATCAGAGGACTGAAGGGCCGTTACAGCCACTTCCTGTGCTAGAGTGGAAGTGGGAGAGCATCATCATGGACTTAGTGGTGGGTCTACCAGTTACCCAGCGGGGACACGACGTAGTTTGGGTGATAGTAGACCGGTTGACGAAGATGGCATGATTCTTGCCGATCCGAGTCACTTTTGGGCCAGCACAGCTAGTAGAAAGATACGTCAGAGATGTGGTGCGTCTGCACGGAGTCCCTCACAAGATCGTATCCGACAGGGATACTTGTTTCACTTCCTAGTTCTAGGTAGATTTCAACAGGCATTAGGGACCCGTCGGAGGATCAACACTGCATACCACCCCCAGACCGATGGGCAGTCAGAGTGCACCATACAGACACTCGAGGTCCTCCTACGTGCTTGTGTACTAGACTGGAGAGGCTCCTGGGAGGAGCATTTGCCCCTGGCTGAGTTTGCATACAATAACAGCTATCATTCGAGCATCAGCATAGCACCTTACGAGGCTCTGTACTGACGGAAGTGTACCACACCCTTGAGCTGGGTTGAGGTGGGGACCAAGTGGGAGGTTGGCCCCAGGCTGATCCGGCAGAGTTAGGAGGTGATAGAGCAGATTCACAGGTGACTCCGCACTGTTAGGAGCAGACAGAAGAGCTATGTCGATAGGAAGCGTAGGGAGGTACAGTTCGAGGTTGGGGACCACGTCTTTTTCTGTGTTTCTCCTATGAAGGGCTTGCAGCGTTTTGGGATGAAAGGAAAGATTGCGTCGAGGTTTGTGGGATCCTTTGAGATTTTGGAGCGGGTTGGACCCATTGCTTGCCGGCTTGCCCTTCTTCCCCAGCTCTCTGGAGTGCATGATGTGTTCCAAGTGTCCAACCTCAGGAAGTACGTCGCCGATCCTAGCCACATTCTGAGCCACGAGAGCGTCAAAGTGGGAGACGACCTGATCTATCCCGAGAGGCCAGTACAGATATTAGACAGAGTCGTCCGTAGTCTGAGACGGAAGTAGGTATCACTGGTAAAAGTCCTATGGAGAAGCCAGTGATACGAGGAGGCCACTTAAGAGCCTGAGGCGACAATGCGAGAATAGTATCCAGAGCTTTTTGAGGATACGTCTTCTTAGACCTACTTTGATTCTCTTTAAGTTATGCTCTTTTACGCTACTTTTTCCGTACCCTACTTGGCTCAAGTTTCAGGGACGAAACTTCCTTTAAGTTTGTTATGTTGAAATGACCCGTTGCTCTTTTGGGTTGTTTAAGACATCTGGATTAGCCGTTAGACGTCTGTGCAGACGTCTGGATGGAGGGTCGGACGCCTGAAAATAAAAAGAATCGTACCTTCTTTCTTTCCGCGGGCATGTTGCACGTGTATCCCTCTCTCTCCTCACCTCAAACCCTAAGCCTTTACCTATTTAAACCCCCACCCCCACGACACTCCTTCCATCCCCACCGACCACCACCTTCACCCTTCCCTCCAGCTGGCCGCCACCTTCCTCCCTTTCTTCCAACGCGGTGAGAGGAGAGGAAGGAGAGAGAGAGACGGGACGCGGAGGAGGAGAGGGGAGCGGGAGTGTGGGAGGAGCTCAAGAGGAGGAGCTCGCCAGGGAGCCGCGGGAGCTCGTGTAGGAGGAGTCAAGGGTGCGGGCGAGGAGGAGGAGCTTGCGAGCAGGAGCCTTGGCCTCCTGTAGCTGCTGGAGGCACTGTTGCAGCTCCTGCGGGCGAGCTCGCGAAGGAGACAGCTCGCGGGAGAGTTTTGCATATTGGATATTTTCCTGTATAAGACGTCTGGAGCATCTCCAGACGTCTGGAGTAGCAGAAGGACGTTCGGAGCTGAAGTCGGACGTCTAAAAGCACGCTTAGTGTCAAGGTACGTGCTTCTGTGCGGTTTAGGGCCATGCAGGCATTACCACAGGAGATATTGTCCAGTCATTTTGAGGTCTGCACGTACGTACACAGGGGCAAGACGTTGGAAAGGCACGGGGTGCGCCCTTCGAGGTGCTTTTGGATGTCTGGACACGTCGCTAGACGTCTGACCGTACCTTCAGACGATTGGAAGGAGAGTCCGACGTTTGGAACTCACCTCAGATGATCGTGGAAGGGTCCAGACGTCCGAGGAAGCCACAAGAAACCCAGTGTTAGTTTTGACGTCTTTTAAGATGTCTGGGACTAGACACAGACGTCTGATTTTGGATAGTGTGAGTGTTTTTGGCTCGTTTAGGGCTCAAACGGAATCAGATTTCCGCAAATGAACTACCGTTGTTTTTCGCTTGAGCTTCTCTACGAGTTAGTGTCACTTGTATACGGTTTTGGACTCATTTGATGCGGTTGGTTAATTGTATAGGTCTCCAGCCAGTCGAGTACGCGGGAGCCGCGGAGGCGATGGGATCTGCGATCCGAGCCCCCATTCCTCTCGTGTTTGCCGGTAGAGTGGTTTATATTAATATTAAGACTTGAATAAATAAACTGCATGTTTGGAATAACTTGAATGAACCTTAGGATGCGAATGAACCCTATGGCAGAAATAGATGAGTGTGGTTTAAGCTATACTGTATGCTTAAGATACATGTAGAATCTTAGGATGAGAATGAACCTTAGGGTAGGAACATGTGAGTATGATTGAGCTACACTGTTTACTTGAGATGCGTGTACAACTTTAAATGCTATCAAATGTATTTGTTATCTTAATGTGATGCCTTGTCAGTTGGAAAATCACGAGCTGCCTGTTTTAAGACTGGAACTGGTAATGTAAATAGAGAAATCTGAAAGACTGGAATATGAAACGAAAGAAATATCAGCATGAACCCTACGGGAAATTAGCAGAGTTCGTGTAGACGGGAAGTGAGCTGGCCCTTGTGTACGTGGTAGCAAGGAGAGCCACTGTCCCTTTTGTGTAGAGGGGTACTAGCCGCCCGTTGTGTTGAGCCTTGCGGTCAGGCCTAGACACTCTACACCGACTTTGTTGGCCCTCGTGTTCGTGGTACCGAGGTGAGCTACTTAGTGTAGGGAGGGAGCTAGCCGCCCTAGGGGACCCGGGGTTAGGACTAGTCGCCCTACATCGACTCTTGTTAGGCCCACTGGGTAAATCAGGATAGTCGAAGGAGGGTACGCGGATTGTGGAGGGGCTAGACCCCTGTTCTGAGAGGGCAATGCCTTGTACTGTTCTGTGCTGTACTTTTAGGCGTACCCATTAGCGGAAACGACTGACCGCGTGCCTGTGCGGATAGCTACCCGCGCGCTTATCACATGTGCTGTAGTCGTCGCTATGTCGCGAGCGTGACTTTGGGGTGGTTGACTGGGTGTAGGACTACCACGGGGGACTCTCCCGGCCAGGAGAGCACCACGTGTATCTTCTACATCATGGAAAAGACTGCAATTAAGATCGTTCCCGTGAGGAATATGCTAGATCAAGAAATGATTTAAGTGAATAGAGGAATAAGAAATTAGATGTCCTTAGTTGAACTAACTGAAAATGGATAGTTAATTGCATTAATTAATAGTTTGTCTTAATTACTTGTAAATGGCTAAATTTCCCCTCTACTCAGCGTTCACTGATTTCGAAAATTTTTATAACCTTGTTCAGGTCAGGGAGTTGAGCAGCCAGCACTACCGACTGTAGAGGGAGTTGGGCCCAGTCGAGCCCAGCCTTAGCTACGTTTCTTACTATTTTCCCTAGCTTCTGTTGTAGTAGTGAGTATTTTTGTTCTATATAACACTATTTCAGTTACTTTACCATTATACTTCCTTTGTTGTAGTTGTGATGGTCTGTAATATTGTTAGACATTTTGCTTTATTTCTTTTACTGTCACTTGTTTTCCTTCTGCTTAATTGCATGCATGTGTGGATGTTAATTATTTCCTGCTTTTGGTTATTTCTCGTTGGACAACTTGGTCTTGGGATTAGTCGAGGTGGGTCAATCTCGGGTCCTATAAGAATTTGGGATTGGGTCGTAATGGATGGCATCACGTGGTGTTATCTTAACCGTCCATCTTCTATGTCTTGTAGATGGTGCCACGGATGTCGGATTGGACCGCTTTTCACATCGTTGGGCTGCGATCGTCGATTCGAACCCATCCGTATGGTTGGATTTGTCATCTGATGTACAGATTTATATCATCTTAGTCCCTTGACCCTTGATCTTTCTCAGACTGCATCTGATACTATGAAAGTTTGATCGGGGTAATCTTAGAGTTGTTAAGCTCCAATCGTCATCCTGATCAGATCCGTACGGTTGGATCTTCAATCCGAAGCCCCGGTAAGATATTGACCTATTTCCTGACCACAAAAAGAGAAAATTAACCTGAAATTTATACAACTTAATCTAAATGTATGATGATGCATGTTATGTAATATTTATAATGTATGATGTAACTTAATATCTAAGAACACGTAAAAATAGATGGTTTATGTGATATAAACGTGCTTACATCAATTACTTATCATGTTATTTCACGAGCTGCCTATTATATGAATAAGAAACCAGAATGCGGGATAGATGCATGCCTTGTAATGCAATAAGCCGAGTATTATACATGAACCCTACGGGAAACTAGGAAATGAATCATAGTACAATAATAGGGATATTCGATGTATGATGGGACTCGTTGCCTACGGGCATGTTGATTGGTTGTTTAGACTTAGGTATGGGAAGTGAGCTGGCCCTCATGTACATGGTACCGAGGTGTGCTACTATCCATTTATTGTAGGGGGAAGCTAGTCGCCCCTTGGGTTGGGACCTGGGGTTAGGAACGGCCACCCTACACCGACTTCTTTTAGGCCCACTTGACAAACCGAGATAGTCGAGAGAGGGTACGTAGACTACTGAGGGGTGAGGCCCTGGTCTGGTCTGTGCTGTACATTTGGGTGTACCCGCTAGTGGAAAAGACTGACCACGTGCTAGTGTGGGGTTGCTACTTGTGCGTTTATCACGCGTGCCGCAGTCACCGTTATGTCGTGACCATGGCCCCGGGGTGATAGACCGGGTGTAGGGCTACCACGGGATACTCTCTCGGCCAGGAGAGTACCACGTGTGCATTCTACATCGCGGGAAAACTGTATCAAGATCGTTCCCTTTGGGAACATGTGGATTACATGATAATGTGAACCTTTAATAGAATACACGATTAATTAAACACATAATAGTAGGAAACTAGATGATAATGAGTAATTGTAAGATGCATGAATGGTTTATTGCTTTCTTTTTATACATTAAATGCCTTGTGCGCCACTCTACTCAGCATTAGCTGACAAAACCTATATGTATATCTGTTCAAGTCAAGGAATTGAGCAGCCAGCACCACCAGCTCCAGAGGGTGCTGAGCCCAGCCGAGCCCAGCATATGTCTGGTCCTTTTTCTTTAGTTGTTTCAGAGGCCCTGTTTATTGTAGTGAGTACTTTTAGTATGTTAGAACCTATTAGTATTTACGTCATTTCTACTTATGTTGTAATGGTTAGCAAGTAAACTTTATTTTTCCGCCTGTAAAGTGTAGTTCTTTTTGAACTAGCAAGTGTCTTTCTTATTTGCTTAATTACATTGCATGTGTGGTTGTAAAAATATTTATCCTTGCATTTGGTTTGTTTCTCGTTAGACGACTAGGTCTTGGAATTAGTCGAGGTGAGCCATTCCCAAATTCCACAAGGGGTCAGATTCAGGTCGTAACATAGACAATAAAAAAAAAGAGAAAAAAGAAAAAAGGAAAGAATGTTACCGGGGAGCCACAAAAACCACTATAGGTGAAGGTAACAAACCTTCCACACACGGCTATGAGATGTGGAAGTGTAAACGGCAATACCCTTCTTGTTGTCATCTTGTGTTTTGCACGAGAGTATTGCCCTATTTACGTTGTGCCACCAAGATCCTCTTCGTGTGCGATGCTTCTATCGACTGCTAAGCTGGGAATGCCACTAGGAAGATTAAATGACAAAACTAAGTTTCGTTAGACAATGGAAAATAGGTTGTAGAGATTCATTAACCATGGACATCAATTACAAGAAGGTGTATGTCCAACTAGAAGGGAGTAGCAAAGAAATGCCACGACGGTAAGTTCCTAGAGGAACCCTAAATGAGATGACCTTGACTTATATGTTAGATAGCTTGGATGTCATACTAGCAGCGTGAGGGTGCTAGTTCCTATTTTATCCTTTCGTACTCGAGTATGTAACGGGGAGACACTCATCAAAGATGGCATCTCATCCCATTCCAACCGCATGTAGTGTAGCCTTCCACACACACATAGGAGGGAGGGAGAATCCGCGATGGTGCATTTGGATTCCCAAGCGATCCTTAGGATGTGTACCCCTTGTAGGTAAAACCTAAGTTAAATTCTTATGTTGCATTGCGTGTGATTGTTCTACCCCCTTCTACTTATTTTATCGTTTTATCTTGAATTCCAATTCTGCATAACCCACTAGGATACTACCTTAAGCAAGCACTTAGAAGGAGAATTCGCTAATGAAGAAGAAAAGTACCTCGGGGGAATTTTCTATTGCAACTCGTTTCAGTATCTCTCCCATGGTGCTATGTCATGGATTATGGTATGTTTCGCAATGAGAAATGGTTGATAGACCTCCCCTCCGCCATGCCATCCAAACTAAATACTCTCAATCGAGAGATCCTCTGGTAGGAGACAAAATTTGGACTTGGGTCGAGGGCACGGGGCATGGGACAAGATTTTGGTTGGGGCAATTGTTCAACGTTTTTCTTCGAGGTTTGCAGCCTTGCGAAGTTAGAAAATAGGAATCTCCATGCGATGTGCGGGGCGAAATGGTAATAATTTTTTTAGTGAAGTGGACGTTAAAAACTGATTTATCATACTTATTTCATGTATTCTATGTGAACCAAAGACTACCAAATGGTCAAATTTATCAATTTAAACGTCATGGAGCATTTCAAAATTCACCTTTTAAGCAAGTAGTTTACATAAGTTTCTTGAAGCCGATTGAGCCAAAGGATATCATTTTTGGATTACCAAATGCCTGAAGGTATCATTTTGTAATTTGATGCTAGTTGAGAAATGTAAAAGTTGACGTAAAAGTGGACGCGTAGCAGTATGAACGTGGTCTCAACTCACGTTATTCCTTTTTATGCAAAAAAAGTGCTGACACATGGTGGGATCTACTATTGTTGAAACTAACAGCAAACCACTTTTGTATGGATGCAAACCACTCATCTTCAGAACCAATTTACATTGGTATAAAATCTTTTTACAACGGTGCAATCTTACTTTACATCCGTGTAAAATTATTTTGAAGGTTTTACACAGGTACAAAGTAACATTGCACCCATGCAAAATTAAATTCCAAGTGTTTCTTCAATTATGACAAGTGATTTTACACTTGAAAGGTGATTTTTCTACCTATGGTTTATGGTTTAGTCTTTAATGTTTAGGATTTAAAAAATTACCTTTTAAGTGAAAAATTACTTCTCATACGTAAAGTCATTTTTCATAAATCCTAAATCCTAAATTCATAGGTCAAAATTACTTTGCACGGGTGCAAAATCACTTTGGACAGGTGAAACTACCTTGAAATAATTTTGTACTGATGCAAAATGAGATTGCATCTGTGTAAAGATACCTTAGAATAATTTATTACAGGTGTAAAGTTATTTTTCACTTATACGTTTTAGGTTAAAGTGGTGTGGTGATTTTTTTGAATGTGATAGGAACCACCATGTAATAAACCTTACATTCTTTTATTTTTTTATATTAAATATCAATTATCAAGTGAGCTTATGTTCTTAACATTATGTGAAATACGAATAGAACACCCACAAATTTCTCCACGTTACTTTTTACGTTAGTTCCTGCATTTTCCTACTTTTTAGCTTTCCAATTATGTAATTAAGGCAAAGCTTGGGCATTGGGCTAGGAATCAATTGGATCTGTGGATACCCGGTTGGATTAGGCTAGCTTTAAGTCACAAATTAAAGACTTGGTAAGGTAGCAAGTGGGCCAAGCTCAACCTATTTATAAATGGGCTTGCCATAGGTTGGGGATTTTGATAAGTAAGCCTACTTTATCCTGATTTGACTTGATTCAATTAGATGATCTTGTGATAAATATAATTTTTATATACTGTTTACTTCAATTATTTTTCATTTATGTGGAGCCATCTTTACATACAATTAAAATAATTGATAGGTGTGTAAACTCAAGTGATTGAGATATACAATCTAGAAGGTAAGTCCAACTTCCCATAAATTAGGTAGGTTCACTGGCTCTGTGGCGCTATTTTAGAACCAAGCCCCTCCTATTTCGGTGTTAAAGAAGCTTGTTTAATTTTTGTTTCTTTGCTTCAGCTAGCGCAGATGGAAAGACGATTTTAAGAGGATAAGTAGAATGGAAGATTGATTTGAAGAGAACAAGCTCGAGAGCAAGAAGATTTGATCTCAAAGTGAAGCAGCGTCGAGAAAGCTCGAAATAAAATTTATGAGGCTTCTACCTGCAGATGAGAGTTCTATTTATAATATTGCAAAGACTCTGTATATCTAAATTAACAAATTAACTTAAAAAAAAAAAGGAGCTAGGGTTGAATTAGAGCATACCCAAATTAAATTGGCGTACACTTTTAGGCATTGATTGTTTGCAAAGATTAAGCCATTTTTACTGTGTTTGAATCTTTTAATCTTAGGTTATAACAATCCTGGGATAAATCCCTTAATCCCAGGATTATCCAATTTCAAAGATGATAGGTGGGATGATCCTATCATGGAATTGCATAAGAAAACATCTACACCTATCCCCCAAACACCTAATGATTTGACCCATATTTACGCAAACAAGAAAACTTCACAATCTCATAGTTATCCTACAACCTCACCACTTATAAATTTAATCTCTAGGAACAAACGGTACCTTAGTGAACTTGAGTGCTGTGCATTGATCCTACTAATCTGAATTGGTGTGCATGCAGGTTTTCTGTCTACGTTGCAGGCATTTCGAAAACGTGAATGTCATAATTTCCATGGTAGGATAATTGAAAATTGGAATTAAATAAAGTGGATCTTCATCGGTCTATTTTGTAGCTCACCAGTTCAACCAAAGCTAGAACCAGGTAGTGAACATGTTCAATGGAGCATTGGTCTGTGATGCTCACAGTTTGGCAGATGCAACAAAAGCTTTTACATCGCTACATGTGCATTAGTAGACATGGCTTTGCATCGATACGTAGTAATCGTTTTTTCGCACTGAAGAAAATCATTTAGTAGGCTTAATTAGTAGGGTGATTTGTTGGAACATGCTCCCAATGTCTTGTATTTAGCATCCGAGTATTGAACTTATTAGTTCTGTAAATTAATAGTCGTCCAAAAGATATTTATAACACAAAAAAACACTATACATTTATATGTGTTCGTAAGATTCAAGATAGAAAATGTCTTCTAAGTTATTGGTCCTTTTGCTTCACTTGTCATTCTTAAGAGACACAATCTTCTCCGCCGAAATCATCTATAATCTAATTATTCATGGAGATATAAACATTACAACAAAAAAAAAGTCTTTTTTAACATCTATCTTCAAGATACCCACATAAATTTAATACCATCACGACGTTTATCCAGAGTAAAGGTTAAGTTTGGGTCGATCGCGATATATTTTTTCAAGTTATTTGAATCAAACCTCTCAAAAGAATACATCACGATGGACCTAACTTAGCGTTTGGATCAAATAAGTACACCATGATAGATATAATTTGATATTTATTTGATTTAACCTTTAGATAGTATTTGAGTTATTTGGATGCGTAGGAAAACAAATGTTAAGAAAAGAAATCTTTTTCCTTGTAGCGGAAATCGATGGACCAAGTTAACTTTAGGATAAAGTTAAGAAAATGTCCGCTACAATGCACGTCGTAAGAAGGATATGTGGCCACTCGCTCTCTTTAAATCACGACCTTAGTAGGTCCTACACCATCGTTTATCTTTCTAGAATCAAATATTATCGATAACTTATGACTCTAAATCGATTATCATCGGTGACTTCTGCAACAAATTAAATCAAATATTATTGTTAATTTTTAAAATATCATCGATGATTTTTAATTATATATAAAAATCATTGAATGTGTCTTAATTTTTAATAGATGATGGAATACACCATCCTTCGCATGATAATGATAAATATTATCTGTGATATTTTAAATACATCGATGCATGGATCTCACCCATACATATTCCTACTCACGTGAGGGATCGATGTACGTGTTATCGTCCACGTTTCAAAATATATTTCCAACGTGTCACACCAGCAGTTACGGTTGACTAAAATCCGTCGACTAAACCCGTCCAACACTCGATGCCCCGCCCTCATCGAGACGTAGGAAGTGATCAAAATCACGTGAGAGAGATTTCAACGCTGGAACAGTCAGCAGCGAATTTTTCCGGGCGTTCCCATATATATTCGACAGAAGCAGGTCCTTTCTAATTCACTCGTGTGTTTGTGTGACGTGGAAGGTCGCAATCAAAGGGTTGGTTGGCCAATCAAATCTGACAACAGATTCTCGACCCAAATTGGCCAGAAATGGATGCAACACGTGTAGGGCGGTCGAGGGGCATGCCGACTATCCCTCTCTGCCTCGCTGGACTGGAGTTCCCAACAAAGGGTATCCAAGGATCCACATGGTCACTTGCATGATGGATTGGACGTCCGTTTGTGAAGTACCATACTCAGAATCGGAGGGTAAATTTCGGTTAGAACAAAAGGAAAAAACCTTTTTGGTGAAATAAAAATGCCATTCTAGAACTGTTCGGCGAACAAAAAGAATCTTGCTAGAAATTTCAATCGATAGATAGAGGGTGAGGAAGCACCCGAGGGCATTTTCTCATTCCCACGTATAGAATCTCAAGAAATTAGGGTACCATTAATTCAATCCCGTATCATCAAATTTCTAGTAAAATGGAAGATTATTGATTCGTAAATAGAAGTTCTGGGTGAGTCTTAACTTCACGAAGAGAAATTAGTGTTGGAGGGTGATCTCTAACTCTATAAATCACTAAGCGGTGAAAATGTAGTCTCTTGAGTCATGTTTAATAAGGAGAATATATTTATAGAATAAGTAGAGAAATATTAAATGAGTGGAATTGAATGGTGGAATAAGTGGATTAATCTATTTGAGAGATTTGACGTGATAAAGTTATATCATATAAAGAGTGAAATAGTGAAATGATTTTACGTTGTGTTAAAATTTTCTTAACTCAATGCAAACGATAAGCAGGTTAAGTAAAGTCAAATGAGGGTTCGATCCACTTAATCCTCCCTAACTCGCATACCAAACACCTCTTCAATAATTAGTGGAGTCACGGACGATAGGAATTTTCCAAAAAGATGACCTTATAAAAAGGCACAAAATCATATCAATTAACTCTCAAATAATAGTTGGCAATCACTATTAAAGGCCACACTAAATTACCACTCCTACCTACCACGGCATAATCGGATGGACAAGAGTCCACATCCGTAACTTCAGCAGACAAGCATGTCTTCAATTCTACACTTATGCTTATTCGAAAGACATGTAATGCAAAGGAATGTACCTTTTCAAATATATCGGTAAAATATTTTTAATTGATGAAAGAAAAGAAATCCCCACTCGTCACCCAATCAAGACCCACACGTGAGCTGGTCAACCAAAATAGACAACGCGATTGATTTGACGTCACGGACCCACAATTGACGATGCATACGCAGGTGCTCCCTTTCGAAAAGCAAAATATTAATAACTCATAGAAAAGTCCCATCCAGGAATTTCCGAGAAGTCTCGTCCCTTGGCACACACGGATTTTCCTCTCTCTCTCTCTCTCTCTCTCTCTCTTATTTATTTTTTATTATTTTTGATAAAACGAGATTCTCGCCTCCCTGTTCCCTGTAGCTAAACGTACGTTCCACGCCATTGCATGGATATGCATGGGGGCAAAATACACACGTCGTTTTCTCGTTCCGCAATTTCCATCTGCCTTCATCTCTCTCCATCTAGAAAGATGGGCACACAATTAACATCATCATCTTCGTGCTCCAATACGAAGGGACAAGATCTTGGGCGGAGATCATAAAGAGGGGGATGTCGTACGTTTAATCCCATCGATACTTTTGGAAGTCTGATCTTTTCAATTAAGATCTCTTTCTTTCTTTCTTTGTCCGCGAATTCTCCTCCTACTCATGATGTCGGATTTTGACTAAGAAAGGCATATATATATATATATATATATGTTTGGAAAGCCACCGTGCGGAGCTTTCTGAGGTCGGCAGTGGTGCCTCTCTCTTCTTCGTACATGTAGTACCGTGTACACATGCGCGTGGAGTTTGACAAGTCGGCAGATTCCTCTGAAATATATGTCTAATTCGCAAAAGCTCGATCCCACCATTTTGATCGATAAAGAAACGCAGAATGTGGCGAGTAGTTTTTTTTTTTATTTTTAATTGTTATATTTTATGACGAAAAATTAAGATATATTAATTAAAAATTAAAATATATGATGTAGTATATTTTATTGAATAGAGAATTCATATTAAAAAAAATACATTACAATATATATATTTTTACTTTTTAATTTTATGTAGAAGAGAGATTCACAAAGTAATCTCTATTTTTGAATTTAATTTTGTAATTACCCTCGCCTGTTTGCACAGTAAGATGCATCACTGTATGTATCTTTGTACCTACATCTCAAGTAAAACATGAAACATGCATGCAGTAATTTGAAGTCACTGTAATATTTATGTTTAGTTACCATTGTGGAGCAATGAAGAGTGTTTGAACTAAAACCTTAGTATATATAATTACTTAATTAGAGGTGGTTGGGAAAGCACTGTGATTACGATAATGACATCTGAAATAGGTTAATTAAATAGAATATCATTTTGTATTCTAGCAATGTGTAACGGTAGAAGGAAACTTTAAATCAAATTAGATGTTAAATAAATAAGATTATTATAGCTACATTGCATGAATAGCTAAGGGAATAAAGTTGATCCACATTGAGGTGGAACAACTTTCTCGAGAGAGAGTGCACACCTGTGTGATGGGAGTTTCCTCACTCTTTCGGAGCAAGGTATTTTATTCTCTTCTTTTTTTTCAAAGGGAGAGTTTGATTTTCTTCTTTCCTCTCTCCTTTGGAGTTAGAGACATTGTAATCTCTATGTTATGGAGTCTTTTTTTTTTTTTAAAAAAAAGAAGAGGGCATAACCTCAAAGTTTTCGGAGATCCTGATGGTGTCTACGAGGATCTGCATCTTTGTAATCCTCCAAAAAAGAAAAAAGAAAATAAAAACACCGTACAATGCCCTTTCTAATTTTTGTCCATTCTTTGTGTTTGCACAAAGTTTGTAACGTACATGGTTTAGATACGCCATGCATGCAGAAGGCAAGAATTAGCACATCTACAAGCATAATGCACCAATTTAGTGTTAAACTTAATCTAATTGAAGAAGAAAAATAACAGGGAAATTTCGGAGATCTGCTATCATGCATGCATATATAGAAGGTTATTATATTAACCACCGTGAAAGAATTGTTCGCAGCCTTGACCAACTCATGACCTTCTCAGCTGGTTTATCTCTCTCTTCTCTTTATAAATTAAATCGTAATTGATATGAGGACTCTCCTCTATTGATCGAATCCCAATCAAGTGTATATATATATATATATATCTTCCAAAACCGATCGATTGCAACTCTATCCAAGACTCCAAAAGATCTTAACATATTTGCATTAGCCAAATTCAAATCTCAATCAAAATTGATCAAGGGAAGAAAAAATACCAAATATTCCAGTGCAAAATTAGCTGTTGTGCAGCTATTTGCTTGAAAGATAAAGACGTTCGATCCTTGATGGTAACATTCACAAGTTGGTGATCTGACAGAAGATATAATTATTGGTCACCTGCATGCAATGGGTCTAATCTTTCGCTACTCGAACCTTGTTGAGCGGTGGGTGCAAGAAAGAATCTTCTTGTGGCTCCTTCCTGTCCTCAATATAAAGGGGGCCGGTGAAGATTGTGTACTTGGAAGCTTGTGTTGTGACTTTCCAATCTTGACATATAGAATGGGTCGTGGGTTAATGGCAGTTCATGTCACTGTCTCACTAAAAATTATTATTTATATAATTTTTTTTTGGAGGCAATTAAGTGTACTTCCCCCATTAGAACAGCTGATTACTGTAGTGCGGTAATCATCTCCATGACATGGGGGACGTAGGCTTGAACCTCTTTGCTTTGTTCGAACCCTGCCCTTTCGATTGTTAAACTTTTTAACATTTATATTACAGTGAAATTACACAAAAACCTTGAAACTTAATATATATGTGTATGCATATTATCAAACATTTATATGCATAATTTATATGAACAGGATAAATATATTTTTATTGTTTATGTTACCGTACTTCCTAATCTTTGATGTATTCCAACGACGTTAATTAATATGTTAGATTTATATATAATAATAGATAAAAAAAATCATATGTATTATTTTATTATTAATATTTCTATTCTCAGAAGTATTATAATGAATGTATCTTTAAATCTATTTTTCTTTAATACAAGCTTTAAATCAACTTAAGTTGTTTGCATATATATATATATATATATATATATATATATATATATATATATATATATGTATATGTATATATATATATATGTATATATATATATGAGGTTTATTTTTCGGGGTAATGAGACTTTAATTGGCTTAAAAATTGATATTCCTTTTTTTTATTTTTTAAAAATTTTACACATATCATTGCTTAAAGTAAATGCTTACACTTTATTAGCTAATTGCAAGACAAATCTATTTTTAATGCAAAAATTATAGCGAAAGCTTAATTGACCTATAAATTTATTGAAATTGATTTTTCTTTTTCTTCTTATCTGCATTTATGAGGTTTATTTTTTGGGGCATTAAGACCCTAATTTGCATAGAAATTAATTTTCCTTTTTGTTTTGTTGAAAATTTTAAACATATCATTACCTAGAGTACAAAACATATATTTTATTCACTAATTGCAATAGGACCCTATTTTTATGCAAAAATTGCATAGAGTCCCTAATTGGTTTATAAATTTATTAAAATTGATTTTCCTTTTTATTTTTATTTAAAATTTTAAACATGTCATTGCCTAGAGTACAAAATGCATATTTTACTTTCTAATTGCAAAAAAATCCTATTTTTCATGCAAAAATTACAGCAAGGCCCCAATTGGCATGTAAATTTATTGAAATTTATGTTGCATTGCATATCGAAATGTTTTGATTGTAGTTTTTTGAGGATTTTTTTGTCAATAAAGCTAAATATTCCCTTTAATTTTTTTCTACAAATTTCATAAGATCTTCACTTTTATACTATTAGTTTAAATATGTGCTACATAATACAATCTCATATTTCTGCAAAGCACAAGGCTAAACGCTCGTGTTCTTGGATGTTGGGATCATTCAAATAATATTTACTTTCCTTTGTGGCCAAGCATGTAGTTAAAGATAGTTATCTCATTTGTGGAAGCTTCTTTGAATACCAAGTTACGGGATTGCGTAGAGGATGCTCTTTTTATTTCCTTATCAATGTTGAGTGTTTGCCAAATTAATGTCATGTTTAGGTTCCTTCTTGAGATGAGCATCTATGGGAAGACTTCCACTACAAAGTAACTTTCTCATATTAGACTTTCAGGACTGTGCCTTCTTACAATTTTGAGGCTACTTCATTCTTAGTTCATTGAACTTTCTAGGTTTATTAGACTCCTTAGTTGGAAGCCTCTTGAACAACTCAAGGTTTAAAGAAGTCGGATTAGACTACAAAGAAAGTAAAAGAAAAAAACATGAGCCCACTGGAATGCAAGAAAATTAAGATAGTCAAGATCTATGGTCGTTTATGTCTTTATCCTTTTAATCGAATGCTGTAAGCCAACAATAATTTCTACGAGGCCTAGATCCTTGAAAGGATGAGTCGCCATTCACTAGGGAATTTGATGTCATTTGTGTTAATGATGAAACAATATTGGTTTCTTATATTGCTTGGTGGATTTATCACAAACTAATAATAAGAGGTTCCAACCCTTAGTTGGAATGTTTAAGAATGGGGTTTATTAAAAGCTAGAGCAATCTTGAACAAATTAGAGTGGAATAAATCAATTGTAGGAATAATAAATTCCTTTGCACAAAAGCACATGAACATAATAGATGACAAATCAATAGTTCAATGTGAACTTGGGGGAAGCAATCTTTTATAAGTTAAACAAACAACAAGAAAGAGATTTAGAGGAACCATGAGACCTTCAATGATGTCAAGTTATGAATAATGAATCTTTTAAGAAGTAGAGGACTGAAGATTGGATGCCCATTATGATAGATATAACAAGAAATGTAATTCTCATACTATATTTTTTCATGACAATTTTGATGGTCTCCATTTTTTAGCATTTATTTTCGTATTTCTATATGCTAGGACCTTGTTCAATAGTAACTTTACCTCTCTAGATCCCTCCAGTAGCTATTTTTGATGATCTTGACTTTTTTGAGGATATTAAGAGGTTCGCAACCATGCCAATGGTGGAAGAGCCCTTCATGGAGAGGAAGACGAATAATTCAAGAAAATTAAAAATAACGTATCTTTTTATCTCATAAGGGGAAAGACGAAAAGACTCAGCATTTATTTGAGAGGAAGATTATCCCCACAAAACCAAGAGTTAACTTTATTTGGAGGAGGGGTTTCTGAACCCGAGTTAAGGGGAGTATCCCGAGGTAACTATCCCACCCCAAGGGTGGCATAGGAAAACCCGTGGGATAACCCTCCCCGGTGTCAAGAGCTCACATGCCCTTTATGAGCCTATCTTCCTTCCAATCTGCCCTCCGCGTAGGCTTACCTTTTCTTTTTTCCTGAAAGAAAGAGAATTGTGGTTGTTCTATTGAGAATTTCTCATTCTCTAGGCAAAACAATATTTGGATGTAACTTGTCATGGATAAGAATTATTATGGTCTTATTATGATTTGGTTTAATGACTAATTGGATGTCAAGTGAGAGCTAGATTACCACTTTACTCTCCTCCCTGTCCTCGATAGATGTATCTTCTTTGTTCCTATACGTGATAAATTGTTTTCCCTCTCAATTGCACCACTTAAGTCTTTGCAGTGACAATCCTATGCATCTTCAATCTCATGTGAAATTGACATTAAATTGATCTTGAACCTTAAATTTTCCTAGAACACTCTATCGACATCTGTAGTAGTTGGAGTGGGTAAGAATTAATTGCTTGGCTTTAGATATAAGGGGAGTAACATGTTGGCGGGGAAAAAACAAAGCAATTGGTCTCCCATAAGACTATTAAATAGAAAGGGAGTTTCAGGCTAATATGTTAATTAAATATAGCACCTTATTTCCTTCATTTTCATATGAACCACATATTCCCTAATTATCATGGTGTTGTTATTTGTTTGGTGCAGATGTGACATATTACAAATACGTGAGGAAGCAATTTGGTTTTGGGTACCACGTTTGGCTCTTGTTATGGCCATCAAAGTTGGGTAACCATACGTTGACTGATTGCTTCAAACGAACAAATTACCATTGCCATGGAAAATAATTTGCTATCACGACAAATTAAAAAAAACTAAATAATATGCAATTAAAGTCCATAAGAAAGTGCAATGTTTTCTTCCTAGCTGACTTTCGAACCTGTAGCTTTAGGGGTAAAATCATTATTCTACGGCTTATCCTTTCACCTAACTCCCAAAAATCACAATAACAAACACAGGATATCTCTTTTGATTGTCTCTCTGTATTCCAAATTGTAACAGGATAACTCAATATGATAGCTTTTTTTGAATTCTAAACAAAAAATGTAAGATAACTCACTAACATAAAGGGTATTTCACAAAATCCATCCCTCCGGAACTAAGCACAGTGATTTCATGCCCAATGTGCCACAACCCTTCATCCTTTCAGTGTAGTAATTTCAAAATATGGCCATTAGGGTGCGTCACATGCCCCACTATTTACATACTCCACTGTCATTTTTCGGGCATGCAACGGATTTTAACCATTTATTGAATGCAAAAATAATTGGACTTTAATGTTTCCTACGAGTAATAAATTCTTTGGGTATATAATTTGATTAGGCTATGCATGCATATTTAAGATCATTTATTCGGACCAATCCTTTTATTAAGATCCAACTCTGGACGGGGTATGGGAAGGAGAAAATTAGTACACGTTCAAAATTCTATGTCATTACCTAAAATAAATTTTGACCAAAAAGAAAGGCAAATGATGAGAGGTGAAACATACTATGTTATTCATTTAGGCTACGTACTATTTGTTAAGGTTCAGTAACATGAAACTTGAGTCTCAATCATTGTATTAAGGAGGAATAGATGCTCAACCATATCAAATACATCATATTAAACTATGATCAAATATCCAATAATATAAAAAGCCCAGGGACGTTAACAGAAAACAAGAGAAGGATGACAAAGTCTTTGTACCTTGAAGTTAATTAGGAGAAATAGACCATGTCCAAGTACCCCATTACAGGGGAAAGGGCTGACCCATCAATGTTTGAGAACCCTAATCATGGGAGTACGAATTATGTGTGAGTATCTTCAGAGAGAAAAGACAAGAAGTCCTTCTAGTTTTACGCACCACATAAAGGAAATATAACTTCGAGGATAGTCGAGAGGGATGAAGCCAGAGCAGGCCAGGAAAAACCATACTAGGGAACAATTAACACCCAGAATAAGCTATCACTTGTTTATCAAAAACTAGGTGTATATATATAGAGTATATGCTTTTCTAGTCAAATGGTACATTTCAACTATTTTACATTTTACGTGTCGAATTTTCTGACAAATCACTGACTTCTTTGGAAGACTACACTTAACAGGGATGGATTTGAGTTTAGAATTAATCATTAATATGCTAGCATTGATCAAGTTAATTATTCACGACATAATTGACTAGGTAAGATTGCCGCATCATATCAAAATATCTTACTAAAATCAAGAGCTTACTTGCACAAAGTTTCTTAAGTTATGGAAAGTACTAAAAGATTGTTCCATGTCATCAATTAGCTTTCATGTTAGAAGAGGCATTTACTGCATCTGATGCTTGTAAATAGGGTTTAGACTCCCTTCAATACTATTCCTTTAGCTCATTTGTGATTCTTTCCTCCTTTGTTATATTTCTTCCATGCTCCTGCTAGCTCCAACGATAGATCATTGAAAAGATTTGATCTCTAATCCAGATAATTGTCATTTGGTCAAACCTATGTTTGTCATTTCTTACATGAATAGTTAACCATGCTAACTTAATAGGTAGGCTACGCATCATCCTTATGCATGCTCTACCCTAGATTTACTTGCATGGTTGGCTGTGCTTAAACAATAGCCAACTATAAGTTGGAATTAGTTTGCTTTCAACTTAAAATTCCAAGCTCTAAATCATACCAAATGGCTCGGTGTTTGTTTTAAATCATTCTCATCCAAAATCTTCTATCCATCTAATCTTATCGTAGTTAGCACAGATTTTCTCTAAGACAATTAAATTCATGGATTAGTAAATTTTTACTTCCAAATATAATTGAAACTTTATTCTTCTCAACAAAAGGAGATTGTGGCTCCTTATTTTTATTTGCTACCCATTGAGTCAATAGTCTCAGTGCCCTCCTCACCTTGACGCTACTTTCTATTATTAATCATAGGGATTTCATAAATAAGTTATGATGATCTTTATTTATTCAACCCCTATTTATAATGAGTTTCTTGGCTGCTTAAACGAGACATGATTCCTCTACAAGTTATGGTGTTAACAATGTATAGATTCATGCAAATTCCTAGTGTTTTGTCTAGACTACCATCAACCTTAGTTGACTATCATTTTTCATAGGTAGCTATATGAGTCAATTTTTAAATGAATAACAGCCACAATTGTTGTAGCTGGTTATACCAAATCCATAATTGACTGTTCACTTTTTCTTCCCACCCAACCTAACTTATTTTAAGTATAACTTTCGCAGCCAATGTTTGATCAATCATGATCTTCTACATATGCATTCATTTCTATGAGTGTAATTTTCAGCAAGTAATTTTAATAGTTATATTTCAAGAAAGTCTCCTTGAATCACTAGGAGGGAAAATCTAAGCATTTGAGTTATAGGTGCTAGTTATGACCTTAATCAAGAATTAAATTAGTTTAGTTTGATCCCTTATACTTCCTTGTATGCTTTTTCAACTATTAATTGGCTAAGTACCTTTGTTTGGCAATTAATCAAGTCTCAGCCATATCAATTTAAGGTTAGGACTTGTGGGTTATTATGATCTTCCCACTTTTAGGAAATTCTGTCTTTAGAATTCTATCTCCAATCAACCTTTATAACGTAGAAATCATTAAGAGGAAGCTCTTCCATCTGCTATGTCTCAAGTTTTCGTCTTATATGTAGGAAGATTTCTTTTCGATGGGACAACTAGTGGTCTTCGAAAAGGATACTTGACCAAGAAACATTGTGTAAATTAATCATCATAGAAGTCTTTGATCGAGGGGTATGTGTTGCAACACATTTGTTGGTGTTATCAACTTCTATATTCCTAACCAAGGAACAAAAGCCTTACACCATAAACGAGCTCATTTTCTTCTGATGCCTAAGGTGAATATTGCAATACCATCAATAAGACTATCACCCTCAATTGAATAGAATTATTTCATATAGATCCTTCTAATTGTGAGATTTATGCAAGTAAACTCTTTTGGTATGTGAATTCTACATCAATTACTAGTTAACTACTTTCTTTATGTTTTCTTTAAGAATGCTACATGCACAGCACAGGAATTCCAAAATCAGACAAGTGATCACCTTTTTTTCCCATCAATTCCTTCTAAACTTGGTACTTTCTTCTCAAGGGTTCTACTTATGTCTTGAATCCTATTGTATCTCCAATGAGTTGTCATACCATCTTTTCCTCTTTGTACTAAGTTTTCTTAAGGGTAGAGATTAATATCAGGAATCCATCGAACACAACTAACAACTCCTATTACCCCAAAAAGGTAGC
Organism: Thalassia testudinum; assembly: GCA_037157565.1. Taxonomy (NCBI): domain Eukaryota; kingdom Viridiplantae; phylum Streptophyta; class Magnoliopsida; order Alismatales; family Hydrocharitaceae; genus Thalassia; species Thalassia testudinum. Next base: position 61,284,624 of record JAZHRO010000022.1, on the reverse strand, counting down.
TAAAATGCAAAAAAGAGGAATCAAGTCACTCAATCATAGGTGATCGACCAAAATTATGCCATATATATAAGTCTAGACAACACATGGAAATAGATGTCTAATTAGAGAAATGACGGTAAAATCCAAAAAATCAGTAGATTCCTTCCTCTTCTACAATGATGTCAATTCTCCTCCATTTGCCTAGTATGTTTGTTTCACAGTAATGGAATGGAGATAAAATGAAACTAAGTATAGAATGTAATGAGATAAAGAATGAAAATGAATGGTTAATTTCATCTCTTTATTTGAGTTATGATACGAATAAAATCGTTAAAGATAGATATAATTTCTTTTAATTGTTTGGTAGAATTATATATTGATATGAATGAAATTGAAACCTTTTTACATATTTAACCCAACAATTGTAAAAAATTACGATAATTTTTAATTTTAAGAAAAAAATGTGAGTTATTTATAATTTACTCCAATACGTTAACATAATTATATAGTAATTACATAAAGTTTCTTAAATTTAAATTAATATTTCATTGACAGTCATATCCCCATCCTTACATTCGTATATTCCTAAAAATCTTTTATTGAATGTATACATGCGTTTGATCGTTGCTAATGCTATTTCTCATATTAACAACGATTCTTACATGTCTAGGGGAAAAAAATAATCAATGTTTACCATTCAAGTACAGACATAAGAGCATGATGAGCTTTGTTGTTGTCATTGACATGGGACATGGTAGGATAAGACTATTCTTAGCTATGCAACACTATAATTTGAGGTTGTTCTCGGTAGTGCTAGGGACAAGCAGAGGTTGCTGTCAACAATGTGACATGGGACGAGGCATTGTAGAAGTGGGATATGAATGGTTATGAAATACTAATAGATTGAGGAATCTTTGGGGGGTGCTGGGATTGGGAAAGCCCTCCATCATGGGAATGAAATAATATTTAAGAATCTTATTCCTATGTTACATTTGAGACCAAATATGGGAAATGAATCAAGTAGAATTTTTCCATTCCATTCGTTCTTAAATTACCGTGAAACATACAAACCCTAAATCTAGCTAATTAATGCAAGCATGCATTCCTTAGATATAAGAGTGGAAGTTCACGTGAAATGTTTCATGTTTCTATGCTTGTAAATAAGGTGTTGTAGGCACACATATGACATTATGGTCTTGCCTAATCATTTGGAAATGTGAAGGCACACCTTGTTGGAACCATTGGAACTAAGGCTGCAAAGAAGTTACGGATCATGTTGGTATTAGTGCTTGTTCTCGTCAACCTTAGATCCTGCATCTAACTTACCCACTGCTCAGGTCTGACCCTACCAAGTTCATTATTTCATTACGCCAAAAGGGGATGTAATGTCTACCATGCATGGCATATACAAATGCAAGAGATTCATATAATTAAATTCCCACAACATCCCTCCAAAAAAATAAAATCAATATTGGAAAAAGAACTCCAATAATATAGAAGAGTATTTTTTAGTGTTACGATCCAGTTCCCGAATCTCTACATGATACGAGATCGGACCGATTCGACTAATCCCAAGACCTAATCGTCCAGCGAGAAAGTAACAAAAAAGTAGGAAAGTAAAACACATTCACAATGCTAAGCAACTAACAGTAACAAAAGTACAGCAGTAAAGAAGTAAAACTACTATAGTACACACCACCATAACAGTAGAAAAGTAAATGGGTACAGGAACATAATGTGCAGAACGAAAGAGTACTGAATATAAAGATACAAGAAACTACTCACTACTACAACGGGTACAAAAAGAGCTACAACTATTGGGATCTACTGGGTCCAGCACCCTCTGCAACCGTAGGCTCCGGCTACTCAACACTTGGACCTGAAAAGGGTTATGAGTACACGAAGTCAGCAAACGCTGAGTAGAGTGGCAACCAACTAACTAAACAGTAAAGGTGGACAGGTAGCTGTTGTTTTTCAATTTCTTTCTTTAACTGCTCATTCTTTTTCACCATTTAGTTTATTTATCCGGTCTCTTTCTTGATCTCGAATGTTCCTCATGGGAACGATCTTGATTGCAGTCTTTTCCGAAGAGTAGAAGTTGCACGTGGTGCTCTCCTGGGTGGGAGAGTCCCCCGTGGTGGTCCTACACCCAGTCAACCACCCCAAGGTCACGGACAGATGCAACGGTGACTACGGCACATGCGATAAGCGCACGGGTAGCTACCCTGCACTGGCATGCGGTTAGTCGTTTCCGTTAGCGGGTGCACCCAAAGCACAACATGGAACTAGTATAGGGCATAGCCCTCTCAGTAACAGGAGTTTAGCCCCTAAGAACCAAACAGGGGTCTCGCCCCTCCATAGTCTGCACACCTTCACTTGACTACCCTAGTTTGCCCAGTTGGCTTAACAAGTCGGTGTAGGGCGGCTAGTTGAACCCCGGGTCCTGTGGGGTGGCTAGCTCTCTCCCTACACTAGTAGCTCTCCCCGGTACAGTGTACACGAGGGCCACAGAGTCGGTGCAAAGTGGCCAATCCTAACCTTAGGTTTCAACCCAAGGGCGGTGTAACGACCCGGTTCCCGAGTCCCTACGAGACACGAGAACGGACCGACTCGACTAATCCCAAGACCTAGTCGTCCAACGAGGAAGTAACCAAAAGACAGTAAAATAAACCACATTCAGCATGAATATAACTAACAGTAAGAAAGTACAGCAGTAAGGAAAGAAACTACTACAGTAGGTACCACCACAACAGTAAAACAACATTTATCATATAACAAGAACTGCAGGTAAAGAAGGTACAGCGGAAACAAAAACTACTCACTAGAACAGAAACAAAAGGGGTACAAAAGGCTGTGGTAACTCTACTGGACCCTACTCGGCCCAGCATCCTCTGCAGCCGCCGACCCTGGCTGCTCAACACCTGGTCCTAAAAAAGGTGACGAGTGTAACACGTCAGCAAAACGCTGAGTAGAGTGGCAAACTAACTAAAGGCAACAGTAGAGTGTATAGTAGCTGTTATGTTCTATTACTTCCTTTATTCACATCTTTCAATTTTTCTCACTATTTCATTTATTTCTCAGATCCTTTACTTGATCTCGAATGTCCTCGTGGGAACGATCTTGATTGCAGTCTTTTCCAAAAGTAGAAGTAGCACGTGGTGCTCTCCTGGCCGGGAGAGTCCCCCGTGGTGATCCTACCCTCAGTCAACCACCCCAAGGTCACTGACAGACGTAACGGTGACTACGGCACGCGCGATAAACGCACAGGTAGCTAGCCCGCACTGGCACGCGGTCAGTCGTTTCCGTTAACGGGTGCACCCAAAGCACAGCACGGAACTAGGGCAGAGCCCTCTCAGTAACAGGGGTCCAACCCCTCCACAGTAACCAAACCGGGGCCTTGCCCCTCCACAGTCCGCGCACCCTCGCCTGACTACCCTGGTTTGCCCTAGTGGGCCTAACAAGTTGGTGAAGGAGGCTAGCAAAACCCCGGGGCCCGTGGGGTAGCTAGTACTCTCCTAACACTACTAGCTCTCCTCGGTACTACGTACACGAGGGCCAACAAGTCGGTACAGAGTGGCCAGTCCTAACCCCCGGGTCCCTGGGGTGGCTAGCTCAGCTCTGCACTAAACAGGGGGACAGTCGCTCTCCTTGGTACTCCGTACTCAAGGGCCAGCTCACTTCCCCAATTCTATTCCTTTCGCTTTCCAGGAGTTCTACTCCTACTTCCCCGTAGGGTTCCAGAACATCTCATGTCTTACTTTCCAGTTTCACGTTCTTACAAACCATGATCCCAATCATGTTTCTTTATTCATAACAGGCAGCTGTGAATTCAATTTACAGGAAGCTTCATATATTCCTTTCCATTTTTCCAAGACTGCATTATTATATATTCCACTAGTTTTTCCATCCTAGTATTCATGCCATATCCTAGGGTCTATCATACAATCTAGTTTTCCGGTCCTAGGATTCATGCAACACCTAGGAACTATCATTCCATATATTTCTCATTCCTAGGATTCATGCAATGTCCTAGGTTCTAGTTATGGTTCCATAGTTTAACAAATTTTTATTAATACTTAAAACCACTCTACCAGGTACAACGGGAGTAATGGGGGCGTGATCGGGAATCCCGCGCGCCTCCGCGACTCTCAAGACTGCAACCGAACGAGGTCCTATCACAAGGATCAAACACAAGGAGTGTCTCAAAATAGTGTATAACTGCTGTAGACGGGTAGAGGAATTACTTCTGAAAAGAATGCAACTCGAATCGCGGAAAACGGAGCCCGAACGGGCCCTAAACGGGTCGAAAAAGACGATACTGTGCAAAATCAGACGTCTAGAACTCCTTCCAGACGTCTTAAAAAGTGGATCAGAGAATTACCTGTTCAGCATGGTTTCCCAGACGTCCAGAAGTCTGCGGGGACGTCTGACCTAGATCCCAGACGTCCGATGGTCCCTCAGGACGTCTGGAGGTCACTCCCGCCGTCTGGTACAACTTACAGACGTCTGATTCGCAAAGGATGGCGAATCAGCGAACCTGCGCACAGCCAACCCCCTCCCTCAGTACGGTCAGTCGACAAGAAGGAAGAAGAAGGTTGAAACTCACCTTTCAGACGTCCGTATGATCTTACAGACGTCGACCTTGCCGTCTGGCTCTCAATCCAGACGTCTGATTCTGGAAATTTTTCCAGAATCAGGACCCTGCTCGGCCTCCGCTCGCGACGCCGCCCGCGTCGCACCTCGCGCTCCTGCTGCTCAGACCGCAGCAGGTCCCTCTCCGCGTCGCTCCGCGCCCCCTGCGCCCTCCGCCAGCCGGCCAAGCCGCTCCGGCGAGCTCGCCCTCACGGCAGAGCTCCGCCCTCGCACGCCGCACCTCCGCGCTCACTGCGGCCGCCGCTGCCGCCCTCGCGTCCGCTCGCTCTCGCGCACAGGAAGGAGAAGAAGAAGGAGACGGTGGAGACGGGAGGGGAGGCGCGCCCCTTTTAACGCCGCGCGGAGAGGAGAGAGGAGGTGGCAGGCCGCCTGCAGCCGCAGAGAGAAAAAGGGGGAATATGCGGTCTGCGCGCTCAGGCGCGCAGGCGACTCGCGTGTGTCGAAAATAACGGATTTCCAGACGACTTGAAACTATCCCAGACGTCTTATCAGACGTCTGGTTGTGATCCCAGACGTCTTGTCCGACGTCTGAGCCACCTCCCAGACGTCTTAAAATACGTCTGGGGCACACATTCGTTACAATATAACAAACTCAAAGGAAGTTTCGTCCCCGAAACTTGCGCCAACTAGGGTGCGGGAAAAAGATGTCCAAATAACCATAACAAACTCAAAGAGGACCGAAGCCGGTCCGAAAAGACGTACCCGCGAAAAGCTCCGGGTACCGCTCCCGCATTGCCGCCTCAGGCTCCCAGGTAGCCTCCACGTACCGCTGGCTCCTCCACAAAACCTTTACCAGGGGTACTTGCATTCGTCTCAACCTGCGGACGGCTCGGTCTAGGATCTGCACTGGCCGCTCGGGGTAGGTCAGGTCGTCGCTCACCTCGACGCTCTCGTGACTCAGTACGTGGCTGGGATCGGCTACGTACTTCCTGAGGTTGGACACGTGGAACACGTCGTGCACACCAGAAAGCTGCGGGGGAAGGGCAAGTCTGTAAGCAACGGGTCCAACCCGCTCCAGGACCTCAAAGGGCCCCACGAACCTCGGCGCGAGCTTCCCTCTCACCCCAAACTGCTGTAAGCCCTTCATGGGCGAAACACGAAGGAAGACGTGGTCCCCAACCTCGAACTGCACCTCTCTGCGTCTGCGATCTGCGTAGCTCTTTTGTCTGCTCCTGACAGTGCGGAGTCGTCTGTGGATCTGCTCAACTACCTCCTGACTCTGCCGGATCAACCTAGGGCCAACCTCCCACTTGGTCCCCACCTCAACCCAACTCAAGGGTGCCGTGCATTTCTGTCCGTACAGAGCCTCGTAGGGAGCCATGCCGGTGCTCGAGTGATAACTGTTGTTGTATGCAAACTCCGCCAGGGGCAGGTGCTCCTCCCAAAAGCCCCTCCAGTCTAGTACACAGGCACGCAAAAGGTCCTCAAGTGTCTGTATCGTGCGTTCCGACTGTCCGTCCGTCTGGGGGTGGTAAGCCGTGCTAAACCTCAACCTCGTCCCCAAAGCCTGCTGAAACTCAGCCCAAAACTGGGACGTAAAGCGGGTATCCCGGTCGGATACGATCTCCCACGGAACTCCGTGTAGTCGCACCACATCACGGATATACCTCTCTGCCAACTGTGCTGGTCCCAAAGTGACTCGGATCGGCAAGAATCGTGCCGTCTTCGTCAATCTATCCACTATTACCCAGACTGCGTCGTGTCCTCGCTGGGTAACAGGTAAGCCCACCACCAAGTCCATGGTGATGCTCTCCCAGTTCCACTCTGGCACTGGAAGCGGCTGAAGCGGCCCTGCAGGCCTCTGATGCTCGGCTTTCACCTGCTGGCACACTAAGCACTGCTGCACGAACTCACCCACATCCCGCTTCACCCCTCTCCACCAGAACTCGCGTCTCAAGTCATGGTACATTTTCGTGTTTCCGGGATGTATGGTGAATCTGGAACCGTGTGCCTCAGTCAGGAGCTCTCTCAACAACTCCTCGTCTCTGGGGACGCACAACCGTCCCCTCAAGCGTAACACCTGGTCTGTGAAAGAGAAGTCCCCTGGATCCCCTGATAGTACTCTGTCGCGCAAAGACTGCAGGTACGGATCGGCCATCTGTCCCGTGATGATGCGGTCTATCAACTCTGGCCTGGTCTGCCGTGTCACCGCCACTGCCCCACAGTACCCTCGTAACTCTAGAGGTCGCCAACTGCCCACCTCCTCCAAAAGGCTCCAACTCTGTAACTGTAGACTGGCCAAGCGTGCGGGCGCCTTACGGCTCAAGGCGTCAGCCACCACATTGGCCTTTCCCGGGTGGTAGGAGATGCTGCAGTCGTAGTCCTTCAGGAGCTCCAACCAACGTCTCTGTCTCATGTTGAGCTCCTTCTGGTCAAAAAGATATCTGAGGCTCTTGTGATCTGTAAAAAATCTCGAAGGTCTCACCGTACAAGTAGTGCCTCCATGTCTTCAGCGCAAAGACAACAGCTGCCAACTCTAGATTGTGGGTAGGGTAGGTATGCTCATGGGGCTTCAGTTGCAGCGAAGCGTAAGCGACCACGTGACCCCTCTGCATGAGCACACCTCCTAACCCCTGCAAGGAAGCGTCCGTGTACACAACGAACCCGCCACTACTGTCAGGGATGGTGAGCTCGGGAGCCGAGGTCAACCTCTCCTTCAGCTCCAGAAAACACGCCTCACAGGCGTCTGTCCAAGCGAAAGGCACATCCTTCCAGGTCAACTGTGTCATAGGACGCGCAATCTGTGAAAATCCTCTGATGAACCGTCTGTAGTAACCTGCCAGTCCCAGGAAACTGCGAATCTCAGTGACTGAACGCGGTCTCTCCCACCTGAGCACTGCCTCGACCTTGGCGGGGTCCACCGCCAGGCCGTCTCCAGAGATCACATGACCCAAAAAGGTCACCTCCCTCAACCAGAACTCGCACTTGCTGTATTTGGCGTACAGCCTGCGTCATCTCAGAGTGTCCAGAACCATCCGCAAGTGTTGTCCGTGCTGCGTCCGATCTCTAGAATAGATGAGTACATCATCTATGAAAACCACCACAAACTGGTCCAAGTACGGTCTAAACACCCGGTTCATCAGGTCCATGAAAGCAGCGGGGGCATTGGTCAGCGCAAACGGCATGACCAAAAACTCGTAGTGTCCGTACCGGGTGCGGAAAGCTGTCTTGGAGACGTCGGTCTCCCTGATCCTCAACTGGTGGTATCCAGACCTCAAGTCGATCTTGGAAAACACCGTGGCACCCCGCAACTGGTCAAACAAATCGTCGATCCTCGGCAGCGGATATCTGTTCTTGATGGTGACCCTATTCAGCTGTCGGTAGTCCACACAAAGGCGTAGGGTCCCATCCTTCTTCTTCACAAACAGTACCGGGGCTCCCCAGGGAGACGCACTGGGCCTCACGAAACCTTTCTCCAAAAGGTCCTGCAACTGGGACTTGAGCTCTCGCAGCTCAAGCGGTGCCATTCTGTATGGCGCGGTGGAGATGGGGCTGGTCCCTGGTACTAGTGAGATCTCAAACTCGATCTCACGCTCGGGCGGTAGTCCTGGTAACTCGTCTGGAAACACGTCGGGGTACTCTCTGACCACCGGGATGCTCTGGAAGTCTGCCACGGGGCTGTGCTCTGCCACCACACAAGCTAGGAAGCCCTCACACCCCTGGCTCAAAAGTCTCGCCGCCCGAAGTGCCGAAATGCACCTGAAACCTCCATCCACTGGCTGCCCGTGAAACTCGAAAGAAGGCAACTCCGGAATGGAGAAGACAATCTTCCTCTCAAAACAGTCTACCAAGGCGTGGTAAGCGGACAGCCAATCCATCCCCAGAATCACTCCAAAGTCCTCCATCTGTATCATAATCAGGTCAGCTGGCAGGCTATGTCCCCCGATGCTGACCCCGCAACCCGTGTACACCTCCTCAGCTACAAACAGCTGACCACTCGGACCTCTGATTACGAACGGATTCTCTAACAGTGTATAATCCTGGTCCAAACTAACGGCGAAACTGGCTGCGACAAACGAGTGCGTAGCACCGGAATCGAAAAGCGTGTAAACGAGTCTGCCAGAAACTGAAACCATACCTGCTACCACGGATCCCGATGCTCTGGCGTCCCTGTGTGTTAGGGCGTTGATACGCCCCTCAGCTCTAGGTGCGGACGAAGCAGCCACACTCTGCGTCGGACGGGTAGGTGCTGGCCGGTACCCTCCTCGCGACTGCTGTCCTCCTCCTCGTGCCTGGGGACCGTGGCCTCCTGCGCGCCCTCCAGTGCTCTGCACGGGAAGTATCTGCTGACCTCCTGCCCTAGATGGGCAGTCCCTCCTGACGTGGCCCGGCTGGCCACACTGGTAGCAGAGGGGAACCCGACTCCCGCCCTCAGTGAGTCCCTGCTGTCGGCTAGGCGGGGGTCCGGTGCTGGCGACTGGCCCCTGTCGAGGGCCCCCAAAGGCCACTGATGGCCCTGCACAACGTGACGGCTCTCCTGCGGACGCCACGTGTCTCCGTTCTCGCCGGCCCTGTGAGAAGTCTGGCTGAAAGGGCCTCTTCCGCCCGCCGTCGGTCTCTCGCGCGGACGGGTTGGTCTCCTCGTAAGTCATAGCTGCCTCTACCACCCTCGAAAACGTCGGCAGCTTCAGGGGTTTGACATACCCCCAGATCGCAGGCCGGAACCCCTCGGTGAACCTCCAAAGGCGCTCCTCCTCAGTGGCTACCGCTGTCGCTGCAAAGCGGGACAGCTCCAAGAAACGCGTGCGGTACGCGCTCACGGTCATCGTCCCTTGGCGGAGAGTGTGGAACTCCCGCCTCCTCTGGTCCTGCCACGTCTGGGGAAAGTACTGCTCGCAGAAGAGGGTGACGAACTGGTCCCACGTCGGCTCGTCCCTCTCCTGACCCCGGACCACCCTCCACCACCGGTGTGCCACGCGGCACTCCACCGGGGGGCGAAGGGTGTCGAAGATCTTCTCCAGCTGCTCAAGCCAGTCCTCTGCCTCGGTCGGGTCCTCATCCCCCTTGAAGGAGGGGGGCTTCAGCTTCCGGAACTGTCCGAAAAGCTCGAAGTGGCGCTGTAGGGGCGGTGCTGGTGCACCTCCAGGCGAAGGTGCCTCGTGTACAGAAGTGTCGGAGGAAGGTGGGGGCGGCAGGGGCCCATCCCCTCCCTCGTGTCCAGCGCCGTGTCCGTCGCGTGGTCCCACAGAGGACTCCCCCTCTGCAACCCCAGGAGGAGGTGCTCGGGGCGGTGGGTGGAGCTCCTCTCGTACAATATCCCGTATCAGTCTGGCGAGGTCTTGGGCCTGGACGCCAGGGAGTGGTGGCTGGTCCACCGAGATGTCAACGATAGCACGCCCACCTCGTCGACCTCGCCCTCGGCCGCGCCCGCGGCCAGTCTCGCCAGTCCCGCGACGAGGCATCTCCTGCAAGGAGACGCGAAACAAAACGGAAACGTCAAAACAGACGGTACCTAACAAAACTTCTAAGAGCTCATGTCAAGAGATATGTTGTGGTGGCTACTCTAGCTATAAACATGTGAATTGGTTATTTTCCAGTCAGTTGATTCACTTCTCGGGACGACCTTGCTCTGATACCATCTTGTAACGACCCGGTTCCCGAGTCCCTACGAGACACGAGAACCGGACCGACTCGACTAATCCCAAGACCTAGTCGTCCAACGAGGAAGTAACCAAAAGACAGTAAAATAAACCACATTCAGCATGAATATAACTAACAGTAAGAAAGTACAGCAGTAAGGAAAGAAACTACTACAGTAGGTACCACCACAACAGTAAAACAACATTTATCATATAACAAGAACTGCAGGTAAAGAAGGTACAGCGGAAACAAAAACTACTCACTAGAACAGAAACAAAAGGGGTACAAAAGGCTGTGGTAACTCTACTGGACCCTACTCGGCCCAGCGTCCTCTGCAGCCGCCGACCCTGGCTGCTCAACACCTGGTCCTGAAAAAGGTGACGAGTGTAACACGTCAGCAAAACGCTGAGTAGAGTGGCAAACTAACTAAAGGCAACAGTAGAGTGTACAGTAGCTGTTATGTTCTATTACTTCCTTTATTCACATCTTTCAATTTTTCTCACTATTTCATTTATTTCTCAGATCCTTTACTTGATCTCGAATGTCCTCGTGGGAACGATCTTGATTGCAGTATTTTCCAAAAGTAGAAGTAGCACGTGGTGCTCTCCTGGCCGGGAGAGTCCCCCGTGGTGATCCTACCCTCAGTCAACCACCCCAAGGTCACTGACAGACGTAACGGTGACTACGGCACGCGCGATAAACGCACAGGTAGCTAGCCCGCACTGGCACGCGGTCAGTCGTTTGCGTTAACGGGTGCGCCCAAAGCACAGCACGGAACCAGGGCAGAGCCCTCTCAGTAACAGGGGTCCAACCCCTCCACAGTAACCAAACCGGGGCCTTGCCCCTCCACAGTCCGCGCACCCTCGCCTGACTACCCTGGTTTGCCCTAGTGGGCCTAACAAGTCGGTGAAGGAGGCTAGCAGAACCCCGGGGCCCGTGGGGTAGCTAGTACTCTCCTAACACTACTAGCTCTCCTCGGTACTACGTACACGAGGGCCAACAAGTCGGTACAGAGTGGCCAGTCCTAACCCCCGGGTCCCTGGGGTGGCTAGCTCAGCTCTGCACTAAACAGGGGGACAGTCGCTCTCCTTGGTACTCCGTACTCAAGGGCCAGCTCACTTCCCCAATTCTATTCCTTTCGCTTTCCAGGAGTTCTACTCCTACTTCCCCGTAGGGTTCCAGAACATCTCATGTCTTACTTTCCAGTTTCACGTTCTTACAAACCATGATCCCAATCATGTTTCTTTATTCATAACAGGCAGCTGTGAATTCAATTTACAGGAAGCTTCATATATTCCTTTCCATTTTTCCAAGACTGCATTATTATATATTCCACTAGTTTTTCCATCCTAGGATTCATGCCATATCCTAGGGTCTATCATACAATCTAGTTTTCCGGTCCTAGGATTCATGCAACACCTAGGAACTATCATTCCATATATTTCTCATTCCTAGGATTCATGCAATGTCCTAGGTTCTAGTTATGGTTCCATAGTTTAACAAATTTTTATTAATACTTAAAACCACTCTACCAGGTACAACGGGAGTAATGGGGGCGTGATCGGGAATCCCGCGCGCCTCCGCGACTCTCAAGACTGCAACCGAACGAGGTCCTATCACAAGGATCAAACACAAGGAGTGTCTCAAAACAGTGTATAGCTACTGTAGACGGGTAGAGGAATTACTTCTGAAAAGAATGCAACTCGAATCGCGGAAAACGGAGCCCGAACGGGCCCTAAACGGGTCGAAAAAGACGATACTGTGCAAAATCAGACGTCTGGAACTCCTTCCAGACGTCTTAAAAAGTGGATCAGAGAATTACCTGTTCAGCATGGTTTCCCAGACGTCCAGAAGTCTGCGGGGACGTCTGACCTAGATCCCAGACATCCGATGGTCCCTCAGGACGTCTGGAGGTCACTCCCGCCGTCTGGTACAACTTACAGACGTCTGATTCGCAAAGGATGGCGAATCAGCGAACCTGCGCACAGCCAACCCCCTCCCTCAGTACGGTCAGTCGACAAGAAGGAAGAAGAAGGTGGAAACTCACCTTTCAGACGTCTGTATGATCTTACAGACGTCGACCTTGCCGTCTGGCTATCAATCCAGACGTCTGATTCTGGAAATTTTTCCAGAATCAGGACCCTGCTCGGCCTCCGCTCGCGACGCCGCCCGCGTCGCACCTCGCGCTCCTGCTGCTCAGACCACAGCAGGTCCCTCTCCACGTCGCTCCGCGCCCCTTGCGCCCTCCGCCAGCCGGCCAAGCCGCTCCGGCGAGCTCGCCCTCACGGCAGAGCTCCGCCCTCGCACGCCGCACCTCCGCGCTCACTGCGGCCGCCGCTGCCACCCTCGCGTCCGCTCGCTCTCGCGCACAGGAAGGAGAAGAAGAAGGAGACGGTGGAGACGGGAGGGGAGGCGCACTCCTTTTAACGCCGCGTGGAGAGGAGAGAGGAGGTGGCAGGCCGCCTGCAGCCGCAGAGAGAAAAAGGGGGAATATGCGGTCTGCGCGCTCAGGCGCGCAGGCGACTCGCGTGTGTCGAAAATAACGGATTTCCAGACGTCTTGAAACTATCCCAGACGTCTTATCAGACGTCTGGTTGTGATCCCAGACGTCTTGTCCGACGTCTGAGCCACCTCCCAGACGTCTTAAAATACGTCTGGGGCACACATTCGTTACAGGCGGCTAGCTCCCCTCTACACTAAGAGGTAACATGCGCTCCCCTTGGTACCACGTACTCAAGGGCCAGCACACTTTCCAACACATTCCCAGATTCATTCCATTTATTTCCAGGAGCTCATCTCCTAATTCCCCATAGGGTTCATGCTCATATATCTCAGGCCAAGCCATACCAGATTTCATCATTTCTATTTCCATTCTCAAGTTATACACATGCAAATTGTAATTCTATTGTTCACATTCCCATATTCAGGTTATTCACAGGTAGCTCGTGTTTCCAACATTCACCTTTCCATTTTCAATTTCATATACATGCAGCTCATATTATGTCATTTCACGTGTACGATAGGAAAGTTACATTCAACAGTTAACTAACACAGATACTACATATTTCACAGGCAACTGTTACTCATTTACATGTAGTTGTTATCATTCCATCTACTCATTCAAGATTGCAATTCATTCATTCAATGCAGACATTCCAGTATTTCTAGTCCTAGGATTCATGCCATATCCTAGGTTCTAATCATTCATTACACACATGCATTTAAGTTGTAATTAAATTGAGGGGAAGCCACTCCACTAGTAAACCTAGGAGTAGTGGGGGCTTGAACGGCAGTCTCATATGCCTCATCAAGCCCTGAACCCGCAATGGAAACAAGTCCTATCACAAGGATCAATCACAAGAGAATACTCAGAACAGTATAGAAAGTATTCCAACAAGTAGGGGAAAATATATGGGAAACATCGGTATCTTAATTGTGGAAATCGGACCTTAAATGGGTCAAAAATAGTGATCCTGACTGAAATCAGACGTCTGAAACAACTTCCAGACATCTTAAAAGAGTCCAGAGTCATACCTCAAGTCCTGCGCTACTCCTTAGACGTCCAGGGACTCCGCTGGACCGTCTGGACCCAGTTCCAGACATCTGACAACCTCTCTGGACGTTTGGAAGCGCTTTCCGTCGTCTGGTGCCTCGCCCAGACATCCGAAGTGCGTGGGAGGGCATGTCCCGTGCCTTCCTGAAGCAAGACTTTGCGCAAATCAACCGAAATCTTCTAAAAAAGGCAAGGAACATTGTCTCAGCGGAGCGGTCTGCATGGCCATATCCGCAAAGAAGACGTACCTTCGCGAAGACTACTTCTCAGTCATCTTGAACCTCCTCCAGACGTCGGCTACGTCGTTTGGACGTCGCTCGAGACGTCTGATTCTGGGAAAAGCCAAAACCAGAACCTGCTTTAGCCCTCTCGCACCGCGCGTGGCCGAGCAGCGCCCTCTCGCCTGCTGCTCCCGTTGCAACAGTGTCGGGGAGGGCTTCCCCGATGCACTCCTTCGCCTTGCGCACGCACCGACCGGCCGTGAGCTCACCGGTGAGCTCCTACGCGAGCTCGCAGGCTTGCTTCTCTCCCTCTCACGTTGCTCCTCCTCTCCTTCTCGTGCCACGCCCGTGCTCTCTCTCCGGTCTGCTGCGCTCGTTGGAGGGAAGGGGGGGAGGTGGCTGGAAGTGGGGTGGTGTGAGGGAGAGGAGGGGGGCTTATATAAGGGCGTGGGGTTAGGGTTTTCATCGGGCGGAAGGAGAGAGCAGAAGAAGAAAACGAGGGAAGTGTACTGTCTGCACATAGTACGCGAGTAGACGCGAGCTCGTACTGAAAATTTTCGATTTCCAGACGTCTGGAAAAGTGTCCAGACGTCTGACCCAAGTTACAGACGTTTTAGAAGGCTCTGGCAGCACGAGTCATAAGATCAAGGAAATGATACTCCAGAAAGTAAATCCTCCCAAATGTAAATTTTGGATATACAGAGAGGTGGTTGGAAGATTTGCATGGATGACCTTAATTAAAAGAATGATTGCCTGAGTAAGGGAGTGCTTGCCAAATTTACAGGAGGGGATCTAAGGAAGAGTGAAATCGAAAGGTACGTGTCTAAGAATTATTATCTTAATTGGACCAACCTTATATTAATATCCTAGTGCTGGTGCGGATTCCATCAACTGTTCTCGTTAGTTTAGTTTCTTTTTTTTATTTTTATGTCCCAGGACCTCTTGAACGTAAATTAAAGTTGTATTTGGTAGAAGGATAATACTATACTGAGATAGAATAGGAGTAGAATAAATACAGAAGGTATTTGCTTGGTGTGATTATAATGATTGGTGGGATTGTAATGATTGGTGAGATTGTTAATTATTAGTATGTTGGTTTTGTGAGTGAGGAGAGAGAGTTAATAGGTTTTGATGTGATGGATTGTAATTATTAGATAGTATTTTTTGAGTTATATATAGGAAAAGAGAGTATTAGTGGATTTTGATATGATGGAAAGAGAGAATATATGTGGGAAAAAAGAATTTCTTGGAACCCATGCACCTCCACCTTTATTCCTCTCCTAACCCACCAAATAGTGCCTATTTCTATTCTAATCCCACAACCGAATGCTGCTTAAGGGAATTGACAGTACCACAACACCAATCTTCGAGTAATGCATGGTTGGAGCTTGAACTCGAAACTCCTCTGTCATAATCAATAGTTATCACAAACCGAACTATCCCTTGATAAGTTGTTCCCCTTGTTTACTTGGTGCTTAAAAAAAAACTTTAGTACATTAACCAGAGAGCAGGTGATAGGGCAAGGATTGATGTCGCTAACCAAAGAAGATAGCAACAAGCAAAATTTCATAATTAATGGTGGCGATTAGGCTTAGACCAGATGTCGATTCTACAAATAATGATGGAGATGATAAAATCTCTTTTTCTTTTAGCATAAGGGTAATGTATTACTAAAAACTAAAATAAAAGGCTACCCAGGGAGCACCGTTTACATCATAAGAACAAAGGGATAAACAAGTATCTTAGGCATAATTTACTTGAAGGGTTAATCTCTCAAAATAAGGGTTAACCTCCGTTTCCTTGACTACTTAATTCTTTATTTGCTAACCTAGGTTTAGTCACTTTAACATGGATTTGTCTAACACCAATTTCAACTGTGTATTAGTCAAATCCGTATTAAAATTTTACACTACTTATGTCTCTAACATCTCTCATGTTTTATATACCTAATACCACTACTGAGTAAATACCATAAGAGTTAACACCACAACTTAACACTAATTAAAGTAAATACAAACTGATGTTAACACCATATTGAAAATAAACATAATTACAGATTAACATCAGTTTCACATATACGCACGTGCGTGTGTGTGTGTGTATATATATATATATATATATATATATATATATATGCCACGGATAACACGTTGAGATTAGGGATTTACACACAATCGTGACATGTCAAACTAGATGACGACCAAATTAAATTTTGCAGTTGAGCTATATATATATATATATATATATGCCACGGATAACACGTTGAGATTAAGGATTTACACACAATCGTGACATGTCAAGCTGGATAACGACCAAATTAAATTTTGCAGTTGAGCTCCACTTCAATGCACAATAAGTGCGATTGCTAAACGGTTCCTTTCGCAGTTATCCAATGCGGGGCGGAGTCTGGTACGGTCGGCATTTGGGTCTTTTAAGTTAGATTGGGACATATATCCACCTTTGCAGGCCCTTTTAATTACCAACAACGCATGGCGTTGGCAAGACATGCAAATTTACTCCAAATTGGGCACCCAACCTTACAGGGTGTGCGGTACAGACAGATCGGAGTTTATGGACTGGTATTCTGGATTGCACTGAGATGAAACCCGAAATCAAACCTATGTATGCTTAACGATTTAGTATTTTTTTATTGTTTTCTTCCTGAGACTAATTAATTTAGCCTATCCAGTCTGTACAATTCTGTTTTGGAACAGAGTTCCGTGGATGTTCAAAATAACATGCTTGCTTCTCGTATTGTGATGAGCCGTTGATTAAAAAGCAAAGGCATCCACACGGTCAGGAAATATATACCAACATTCTGTACCCAAAGAAGTAATTCCTTTCAAGCGACAGAAATATTGAAAAATTGTTTTTGTTTTTTTTTTGTCTTTAATTAAGAGCTAAAGGCTCTAATTGGACTTGACATTTGCTTATTACTGGGGAATACTGCACCAACATGGGAGAACAGTAACTGCAACTCACAAGCAGAGAACACCAATTCCTATACAAAAGCAGGAAACACCAACAACTGTTCATAGATGGTATATACGAACTTGACTTCTCTGACTCTACAGTTTCATCCAGCAGTCTCAGGCATACACCATGATTGCAGTCTACCTCTTTACTTTAGGCTGAAAGTGCTTTGTGTCTTAAAATTGGCAGAATTCTCCTTCCACTTGTTAATCACGGGATTCGAGCCCGAAACCTACCCTAAGAAGGGAGGAAGTGCTCACCAAATATGTTACAATTGGTTTGCACGACTATAAATGTTGAGGACCAAGATAAAAATGGATTTGTTTCTATGACATGAGAGAGGTGAAGCCTCGCAGGCTGCAACGTTGGTACCAGTGGAGAGAACAGCAGATTTGCTTTGGGGCATGGGGAATCGTAGACACATGAAAGTGGAGATAGGAGAGGTAGACGAGAGGCTTACTAGCAAGTAGAACTCCAACGGTCTTAATCTTATCTGTTTGAATCTCAAAATCTTTCATCTATTTAATAATTATCTTAAACCCTCAAAGACTACCTCCCTAATGTAAAGATTTGTTCTATTTTGAACCTTTTAAGACGTCTGGACTGTCAGTCAAACGTCTGGTCAAACATCTGGAAATTGAAAAATCTGTACATGAAGTTGGTTCTGTGCGCAGCCAGCACGCAGACTACTTTTCTTCTCTCTCTTCTTTTTCTCCTTCCCCCTCACCGAACCCTAACCCTTGCCTATAAGAAGCCTTCTCCCCCTTCCTCTCCTCTCCACTCCATCACCACCACCTTCCTTCTCCCTTCACTGCCGTGAGAGAGAGGCATGAGTGAGAGAGGGACAAAGAGTGAGGAGGAGCAGCGTGAAGAGAGAAGGAGGAGGTTGAGCTCGTGAGCTTCGTGGGAGCTCGTCGAAGGTGTGCATGGCCACCGCGGCCCGTGCGAGAGGAGTGCGCCTGGGCGTTGTCCCCGACTTCCTGCAGCGGCTGGAGTTGCAGCCAAGAGGGAGAAGCTGTGGCGGAGTGCGGCGAGAGGAGTGGGAGCCCGTTTTGATGTTGGAGTTTTTCCAGTATCAGACGTCCGGTGACGACACCGGGCATCTGAAAGTGGGTTTTCGTGCAGGTACGTCTTCCTCGTGGTTAATGCCATGCAAGCCGCACCTCAGAGGTGATTTGTCTCGCTAGAAAGGGTTGTGCTGCTTTGTCGTGCGCAGGAGCAGCTTTGGGAAGGCACGCGGCACACCCTCCCACGCCTTTCGGAAGTCTAGACAACTTACCAGACGGTCGGAGGATAGGTCAGACGTCTAGAGCTGGGTCCAGACGGTCGCAGAGGAGTCCTGGACATCTGAGGTCGACGCAAGGACTTAAGGTAAGACTTTGGTGACTTTTAAGACATCTGGACTTAGTTCCAGACGTCTGATTTGGGTCTGCAAAGTTATTTTTGACCCGTTTAGGGTCCGATCGGGATCTGTTTTACACAAACGAAATATCGGTGGTTTCCTTGTGAGTTCCTCTACATGTTAGAAACCTTTATATACTGTTCTGAATGTTTCGTTGTGATATGTTCCTTTGTATAGAACTTCGACTGTTACATATCTGGGGCTTGTAGAGGCACGTGAGTCTGTAGTTCGAGCCCCCAATACTCCCAGATTGTCTAGTAGAGTGGTTTTTCCCTATTCTATTTATAAAACATGAATGTAGTCATGATAATTAGATAATTAGAAACCTAGGATATGGCATGAATCCTAGGACGAGAAATAGTTGCACTGTTTGTATGCGTGATTGAAATTGCAGTCATAAATGAATGAGTTGAATTGTAAACAACTTCCTGTTAATAAATACGAGCTGCCTGTTAGAATATGAAATACCTGAGATAACTAAATAGTTACCTGTGATATCACTTGTTGCATATGTTAAACTTTGGAAATATGAGCTGCATGTGTATAATACGGGAATAGAATTGTGAATGATGAAACCTGGTATGGAATAATATGGTGGATATGAGCATGAACCCTACGGGGAGTTAGAAGTAGAGCTCCTATGGATGAATGGAAAGGTTTGGAAATGTGAGTGGGAAGTGTGCTGGCCCTTGAGTACGTGGTACCAAGGAGAGCGATTGTCCCCTTTTTAGTGTTGAGTAGAGCTAGCCACCCTTGGGTTGGGACCTGGGGTTCGGATTGGCTACCCCACACCGACTTCTGTTGGCCCTCGCGTACTTTGTACCGGGGAGAACAACTAGTGTAAGGAGGGAGCTAGCCACCCCACAGGGCTCGGGGTTTAGCTAGCCACCCTACGCCGACTTGTTAGGCCTACTGGGCAAACCGGGGTAGTCAGACGAGGGTGCGCGGACTGTGGAGGGGCGAGACCCCTATTTTGTTCTGAGGGGCGAGACCCCCGTTTTTGAGAGGGCTAGGCCCTATACTGTTCCGTGCTGTACTTTGGCGTACCCGCTAGTAGAAACGACTGACCGTATGCCAGTGCGGGGTAGCTAGCCGTGTGTTTATCACGCGTGCCGTAGTCACCGCTACATCTGTTTGTGACCTCAGGGTGGTTGACTAGGTGTAGGATTATCACAGGGGACTTTCTCGGCCAGGAGAGTACCACGTGTGCATTTTACTCTTCGGAAAAGACTGCAATCAAGATCGTTCCCACGAGGAACATGCGAGATTAAGAAAGAAATCTGGAAGTAAACCATTGGGTGTAAAGCAAATTACTTATAAAATAAAATAATTGGAAAAGATAAATTTACCTACTAGCTTTTACTGCTTTAGATAGTTTGGTTACCACTCTACTCAGCGTTCGCTGACCCCGTTTTCTCATAACCCTTTACAGGCCTAGGAGTTGAGCAGCCCGAGTTACCGACTGTAGAGGGTCCTGGGCCTAATCGAGCCCAGTAATAGTTTCTTACTGTTGTAGTACTTCCTTTCCGTTAGTGAGTTTCAGACATTGTTACTATTCCCGTTACTATACTTTTGTTTTACTTTCCTGTTGTGGTGTTGGTATGTACTGTTTAGCAGCTTTTTCTTCCTTTATTGCTTGTACGCTTTTACTGTTAGTTACCTTTCATAGTGAATGTGGTTTATTTTCCTGTTTTCGATTTTTTCTTGTTGGACAATTGGGTTATGGGATTAGTCTAGTCGTGCCGGTCTCGGGTCTTGTAAGGATTCGGGAACCGGGTCGTAACAAGATAGTATCAGAGTAAGGTCGTCCCAAGAAATGAACCAACTAGCTTGATAATAACCAATTCACGTGCATATAACTAGAGTAACCACCACAACGTACCGCTTGACATCTGTTCTGAGTTCCTTTCGCTGAAGTCCGTTAGAGTTGACTTCTTTTGTTCTATCTTCCGCGTCTCCTTGCAGGAGATGCCTTGTCGTGGCGTTCTTGAGGTAGGCCGCGGACGCGATCGTGGACGAGGTTGGAGGGGTGGACGTGCCGGGCCTGAGGTGCCAGTTGACCCGCCACTTCTCCCGGGCTTTCCGGCCCAGGACCTCGCTCAGCTGATTCGAGACATAGTACGAGAGGAGCTCCACCTGCCTCCACGGGTGCCTCTCCCTGGGGACATGAAGGGAAAGTCCTCTGTTGGACTGAGAGACCGATGCAGCGCTGGGCGAGCAGGAGGGGGAGGGGGTGGTCCTCCACCGCCCCCACCGCACTCTGACACTTCTGAGCATGAGCCCTCCCTTCCTGGAGGCGTGCCCGTTCCCCCACTGCAGCTGCACTACGAGCTTTTCGAACAGTTCCGGAAGCTGAAGCCCCCCTTCTTCAAGGGAGATGAGGACCCATCTGAGGCAGAGGACTGGCTGGAGCAGATTGAGAAGGTGTTTGACACCCTTCGCCCCCTGTAGAGTGTCGCGTGGCCTTTGCCACGTAGCAGCTAGAGAGTGTGTCACACAGGTGGTGGAGGGCAGTCAGATGCTAGGAGAGGGGAGAGCAGTCGTGAGACCAGTTCATGACCTTCTTCTGCGAGCAGTACTTCCCACAGACTTGGCAGGACCAGAGGAGGCGGGAGTTGCACACTCTTCGCCAGGAGACGATGATTGTTAGCGCATATCACACGTGCTTCCTGGAGCTATCACATTTTGCTGTGACAGCCGTAGCTACGGAGGAGGAGCGCTTGTGGAGGTTCACTGAGGGGATCTGGCCTGCTATTCGGGGGTATGTCAAGCCCCTGAAGTTGCCTACCTTCTCGAGAGTGGTGGAGGTAGCTATGACATACGATGAGACCAACCCGGCTATGCGAGACACCGACAGCGGACAGAAGAGAACCTACCAGCCAGAGTACTCATAGGGTCGACGAGAGAGGAGGCACGCGGCACTCGCGGGAGAGCCGTCTCGTTTTGCGGGGTCGTCAGTGGCCTTTGGGGGCCCCCGACACGGGCCAGCTGTCAGCACTGGACCCCCGTCCAGCCGTCAGCAGGGACCTACCGAGGGAGGGAGTCGAGTCCCCCTCTGCTACCAGTGTGGCCAGTCGGGCCACTTCAGGAGGGACTGCCCATCTAGGGCTGGAGTGCAGCAGATGCTCCCCGCACCGAGCGCTGGAGGCCGAGCAGGTGGTCGTGGTTCTTAGGCATGTGGGGGAGGGCAGCAGCCATGGGGAGGGTACCGACCAGCGGGTACTCGCTCGACTCAGAGTGTGGCTACTTCTTCTGCACCGAGAGCTGAGGGGCGTATCAACGCCCTGACACACAGAGACGCCAGGGCATCCGATTCAGTGGTGGCAGGTATGGTTACCGTTTCTGGCAGATTAGTTTACGTGCTTTTTGATTCCGACGCCACGCACTCTTTTGTCGCTGCGAGTTTTGCTGTCAGTTTGGGATACGTCTGTGTATTGTTAGAGGATCTGTTTGTGATCAGAGGTTTAGGTGGCCAGTTGTTTGTAGTTGAGGAGGTCTACACAAACTATGAGGTCAATATTGGGGGACACAGCCTCCTCGCTGACCTGATTGTGATACCGATGGAGGATTTCGGCGTGATTCTAGGGATGGATTGGTTGTCCTCTTACCACGCCTTGGTGGACTATTTCGGGAGGAAGATCGTCTTCTCCATACCGGAGATGCCTTCCTTTGAGTTTCACGGACAGCCGGTGGACGGAGGTTTTAGGTGCATATCTGCGCTTCGGGCAGCGAGACATTTGGGCCAGGGGTGTGAGGGCTTTCTAGCCTGTGTGGTGGCGGAGCCCAGCCCCGTGGTAGACTTTTACAGCATCTCGGTGGGGAGAGAGTACCCCGACGTGTTTCCAGAGGAGCTGCCAGGACTTCCGCTTGAGCGTGCGATCGAGTTTGAGATCTCACTGGTACCAGGGCTAGCCCCATTTCTACTACACCGTACCGGATGGCACCACTTGAGCTGCAAGAGCTCAAGTCACAGCTACAGGACCTGTTGGAGAAGGGCTTTGTGAGGCCCAATGCGTCCCCGTGGGGAGCCCCTGTGTTGTTTGTGAAGAAGAAGATGGTAACCTACGCCTTTGTGTTGACTACAGACAGCTGAATAGGGTCACCATCAAGAACAAGTATCCACTGCTGAGGATTGATGATCTGTTTGACCAGTTGTGAGGTACCACGGTATTCTCCAAGATAGATCTGAGATCAGGCTACCTCCAGTTGAGGATCAGGGAGATCGACGACTCCCGGTACGGACAGTACGAGTTTTTGGTCATGACGTTTGGGCTGACCAACGCCCCCACTGCCTTTATGGATTTGATGAACTGGGTTTTCAGATCGTATCTGGATCAGTTTGTGGTGGTATTTATCGATGACGTACTCGTCTACTCGCAGGATCAGGCACAGCATGGACAGCACTTACGGATGATTCTGGACACTTTCAGACGACACAAGCTGTATGCCAAATACAACAAGTGTGAGTTTTGGTTGAGGCAGGTGACTTTCTTGGGCCACGTGATCTCAGGGGATGGTTTGGCTGTGGATCCAGCCTAAGTTGAGGTCGTACTCAGGTGGGAGATGCCACGTACAGTGATAGAGATACGTAACTTCTTGGAACTGGCAGGTTACTACTGGCGGTTTATCAGGGGATTCTCGCAGATTGCGCATCCTATGACTTAGTTGACCCGAAAGGATGTGCCCTTTACTTGGAAAAATGCTTGGGAGGCGTGTTTTCAGGAGTTGAAGGAGAGGCTGACTTCAGCTCTTGTCTTACCATCCCAGATAGCAGTGGCAGTTTTGTGGTCTACACAGACGCTTCGTTGCATGGGTTAAGGGGTGTGCTCATGCAGCGGGGTCACGTTGTCACTTATTCTTCGCAGCATCTGAAGCCCCATGAGTATAGCTACCCTACCCATGACTTAGAGCTGACAGCTATTGTCTTCGTGCTGAAGACATGGAGGCACTACCTTTACGGTGAGACCTTTGAGATTTTCACGAATCATAAGAGCCTCAGGTACTTGTTTGATCAGAAGGAGCTTAACATAGACAGAGACGTTGGTTAGAGCTCCTGAAGGACTATGACTGCAGCATCTCCTACCATCTGGGGAAGGCCAACGTGGTGGCTGACGCCTTGAGCCGAAAGGCACCCACCCACTTGGCCAGTTTACAAGCACAGAGTTGGGGACTTATGGAGGAGTTGGGTAGTTGGCGACCTCGAGAGTCACAGGGGTATTGTGGGCAGTGACAGTTACACGACAGACGATATCAGAGCTGATAGATTGCATCATCACAGGACAGATGACAGATCCGTACCTGTAGTTGTTGCGAGATAGAATGTTGTCAGGGGACCCAGGAGACTTCCCTTTTACAGACGAGGTGCTGTGTATGAGGGGACATTTGTGCATTCCCAGGGTCGAGGAGTTGTTGAGAGAGCTCCTGACTGAGGTGCACGGGTCCAGGTTCACCATACATCCCGGGAACACGAAGATGTATCATGATCTGAGATGTGACTTTTGGTGGAGAGGGATGAAGCGGGATGTGGGTAAGTTCGTGTAGCAGTGTTTGGTGTGCCACCAGGTGAAGGCCGAGCATCAGAGGCCTACAGAGCCGTTGCAGCCACTTCCTGTGCCAGAGTGGAAGTGGGAGAGCATCACCATGGACTTGATAGTGGGCTTACCTGTTGCCCAGCGAGGACATGACGCAGTCTGGGTGATAGTGGACAGGTTGACGAAGACGGCATGTTTCCTGCCGATCCGAGTTACTTTGGGACCAGCACAGTTGGCGGAGAGGTACATTCATGAGGTGGTATGCCTGCACGGAGTTCCACGTGAGATTGTATCCGACTGGGATATCCATTTTACCTCCCAGTTTTGGGCTGAGTTTTAGCAGGCTTTGGGGATGCGGTTGAGGTTCATTACTGCGTATCACCCCCATATGGATGTACAGTTAGAGTGCACTATACAGACACTTGAGGACCTTTTGCGCACCTGTGTACTAGACTAGAGGGGCTCTTGGGAGGAGCACTTACCCCTGGTAGAGTTTGCATATAAAAGTAGCTATCACTCGAGCATCGGCATGGCACCTTACGAGGCTCTGTACGGATGGAGGTGTACTGCACCCTTGAGTTGGGTTAAGGTGGGGACCAAGTGGGAGGTTGGCCCCAGGCTGATCCGGTAGAGTCAGGAGGTGATAGAGCAGATTCACGGACGACGTCGCATTGTCAGAAGCAGATAAAAGAGTTATGTTGATCGGAATTGCAGAGAGGTGCAATTCAAGGTTGGGGATCACGTCTTCCTTCGCATTTCGCCCATGAAGGGCCTGTAGCATTTTGGGGTGAAAGGGAAGCTTGCGTCGAGGTTTGTGGCGCCTTTTGAGGTCCTGGAGAGGGTAGGACCCGTTGCTTACCGGCTTGCCCTTCCTTCCCAGCTTTTTGGTGTGCACGACGTGTTCCATGTGTCCAACCTCAGGAAGTCTGTCGCCGATCCCAATCACGTTCTGAGCCACGAGAGTGTCGAGGTGGGTGACGTCCTGACCTACCCCAAGAGACCAGTGTAGATACTAGACAGAGCCTTTCGGAGTTTGAGACGGAAGCAGATACCCCTGGTGAAGGCCTTGTGGTGGAGCCAGCGGTACGAGGAGGCTACCTGGGAGCCAGAGGCGGTGATACGAGAGCAGTACCCGAAGCTTTTTGAGGGAACATCTTTTTGGACCTACTTCAGTCCTCTTTAAGTTTTTATGTGTTTTATATTCCTTTTCCGCACCTTAGCTAGCTCAAGCTTCGGGGATGAAACTTTCTTTAAGTTTGTTATGATATAAAGACCCGTTCTGTTTTGAGCCTTTTAAGATATCTGGATTGTCAGTTAGACGTCTGGCCAGACGTCTGGACCCCTTCCTAGACGTCTGGAAATTAAAAAATCTGTACGCGAAGTTGGTTCTGCGCGTAGCCAGCGCGCAGACCACTTTTCTTCTTTCTCTTCTTTTTCTCCTTCCCCCTCACCGAACCCTAACCCTTGCCTATAAGAAGCCTTCTCCCCCTTCCTCTCCTCTCCACTCCATCACCACCGCCTTCCTTCCCCTTTCAGTGCCGTGAGAGAGAGGTGTGCGTGAGAGAGGGACCAAGAGCGAGGAGGAGGAGCGGTGTGAAGAGAGAAGGAGGAGGTTGAGCTCGCGAGCTTCGTGGGAGCTCGCCAGAGGTGTGCACGGCCACCGTGGCCCGTCCGGGAGGAGGAGAGTGCCGGGGCGTCGTCCCTAACTTCCTGCAGTAGCCGGAGCTGCAGCCGAGAGGGAGAAGCTGCGGCGGAGCGCGGCGAGAGGAGTGGGAGCTTGTTCTGATACTGGAGTTTTTCCAGTATCAGACGTCCAAACTGCCTTCCAGACAACGGGTTGGACGTCTGGTGATGACACCCGATGTCTGAAAGAGGGTTTTCACGTAGGTACGTCTCCCTCGCGGTTACGGCCATGCAGGCCACACCGCAAAGGCGATTTATCTCGCTAAAAGGGTTGTGCTCTTCTGTCATGCGTAGGAGCAGCTTTGGAAAGGCACGCGAGACTCCTTCCCATGCCTTTCGGACGTCTGGACATCTTACCAGATGACCAGAGGCACTCCCAGACGACCAGAGGATAGGTCGTACGTCTGGAGCTGAGTCCAGACGGTCGCAGAGGAGTCCTGGAAGTCTGAGGTCGACGCAAGGACTTGAGGTGAGACTCTGGTGACTTTTAAGATGTCTAGACTTGGTTCCAGACGTCTGATTTGGGTCTGCAGACTTGTTTTTGACCCGTTTAGGGTTCGATCGGGATCCATTTTACGCAAACGAAATATCTGTGATTTCCTTGTGAGTTCTTCCACATGTTAGAAACCTTTATGTACTGTTCTGAATATTCCGTTGTGATATGTTCCTTGGTATATGATGAGAACCTCATCATAAACCTTAACTAGCACAATCTAACCCAGAAATGTGAGAAAAAGCTCCTACATGACCCAAAGAAAGGCTTAACTCAGAGAATTCTGAGTTTAAGAATAAAACAAATCATAAGGGGTAAAACTGTAATTTCACTAATGCAGTTTGCAAACAGGGTAATTAAGGATCCAAACACAGGTCAAACAAGCTTAACAAGAAGGAAAGTGGGATGATCTGATGTAAAAAAGGTTGTAGCAACTTCCAGGAATTAAATAACATTCTGTAACCCTAAAACACACCCACTTCAATTCACAAGGTTCGAGGCAGAATAAAAATCAACTAAACCCTCTAAAATTCATAGAAAAATACTTTCTAGGGTTTAGAACCTTCAATTTGACCTTAGAAACCTATTTTGACCTAAAAAGAGAACTATGCCCAATTAATAACTTAATTTGGGTTTTTACGTAAATTGACCGATCAAACATGGTCCAACCTAGAATTAAAATTCACTATTAAAATCCTAGGTTCAAATTGGTCTTGTATAAAAACTTGAGCCTAAGAAGAGACCTCCTTGACCGACTTTGCAATTTGGTCCTCTTCATTTACTTTTTGACCCTTATCTTTTGAAACCCTTGCATTTGAGGCCCCAACTTTTCATCGTTCTTTGCAGAACGGTCCTCCCTGCAACTTCTGCGCAGCGCCATACTTCGGCGACCTTGCGCGGAGCAAGGCGCCGCGTAGGGCAGGGCTGCCGTCCTGCAAAGCAGAAGCGGGGTTCCCTGTGACGTCCTCCGTCGCAGGGACCCGCCCATGCCCTCTGTCAACCACCATACCTTCCGTGCGAACGTGCGGAAGGTATGGGTGTCATCTCCGGCCTTACTCCGGCGAGGCTGGCACGACGCCAGCACGCCCCTCCCTCTGCGCCAACCCCTTTATAAGGAGCGGCACACCTTGCCGACTCCGATAAGCTTCCTTTGACGGGAAATCACCCCCCTCTTCATCCCTTCCTCCTCTGGTCAGAGAGCCCGAAGCTTCCGGCGAACTCTTCCTCTTCCTCCTCGTCGTTCTGCTGCCTTACCTGCAGCAGGGTTTGCCTTGCTCCATCGTCCGCACTGAGCTGTACCCACCGGCGCCCTCTGCCTGCTTCCTCGTCGCCGAAACCCTCCTCCAGGGCGTCTTCGTCTCCAGCTCCGGCAGATACGAGCCGGCTGCTTTGCCCTCCCCCTTCGTCGAATACTTAGGTAGATAGATTCCTCTCTATTTCCCTTGCATTTCCCCCCTTTTAAACTGCCCTTTCGACCACCCGACCGCCACTGTCTAGACCACCCTCTCCACCTCCGATCACCCCCTCCGGCGAGACCATCTCACGACCACAGACACTTCCGCACCTCGCCGACCATCCCACAAGCTCCCTCACACTCCACTCTATTGATTCCCCATCTCCATTCACTGCCAAACACCACCCGACCACCCCCCGAACAAACCCACCTCTCCGGCCACAGTCTGACCTAGGTCAGCCTCTTCATGCACTCCCGCACCCCGCCGACCTCAGAACAAGCTTCGCCTCACTCCGGCGAAGCTTCCTGCGTATTCTGACTGGGCCGAGAGGCCGTTGTTGTGATTTTAGGTGCGCGCCCCTTGCCGCCATTGCAGACGAGCTGCAGCAGCTTCACCTGCAGCTGCAGGCGCCCTCCATCCCAGGTGCGCGTCCTAGGTCGTGCGGGTTGTCTCTGCGAAGGCACCCAGGCCTATAGCTGGGGCAAAGGCACAGCGGGCTGCTTCAATTGGCAGCAGGTAGCTTGCCTGCGGGCGCCAATTTGGGAGGTGGGACTTTAGTCCCACCTCGGAAGTGCGTGGCCAAGCGCCCGCACTTAAATTGAAAAACTTCCTAAGGCTAATCGCCTTCGAACACAAGGGTCAGGTCCCTCTCCCGCACGTGGTGCGCCACGCACTCGCTCACCCTCGCCCACGCTGACGCCCCGCGGGTCTAGGCAGGATCCGATTACCCAAACCGCGCACTCCTCGCCCACCACCGCACGCCGGTGGGCCTGGTCTCGGGCGCGATACCCGCACCCGATTACCCGGCTCTGGGAGAGAAGTCCTAAGAGAGAAATCTGAGAAAGAGAGAGACGCGGGGAAGGGTATGGGTAGGTTTTGCTCTGACCCTTGTGTGAGCGTGTAGGAAGAAAGAAAGAAGAAGGCAGGAAGGAAAAGAAGAAGAAGGGAAGCGGCCGAAGCCTTAGCCGCTCAGGGCAGCTGAAGAAGAAGAAGTGAAGGAGAGAAACAGAAGAAGAAGAAAGGAAGAAGAAAAGAACTGTAGCAGAGCCACTGATAAGTCGTTTGAGCGCAGTATTAGACGTCGGAATCCCCACAGCCGCAGAAGGCAGGAAGGAAAAGAAGAGAAAGAAGAAGAAGATCACCACACCTGCCGGCTAAAGAAAAGAAGGAAAGAAAAGAAGAACAGAAGAAGAGGCCAAGAAAAGAAGAAAGAAGAAGGCAAGAAGAAAAAGAAGGAAGAAGACATCACCGCCAGAAAGAAAGAACAGAAGAAGAACAAAGAGGAAAGAAGAAGAACAAAGAAAGAAAGGAGAAGAATAGAAGAAGAGAAACGGTCAAGAAGAAGAAGAACAGAGAAAGAGAAGAAGAAGAAGCCAAGATCTCCCTCTCTCTCTCTCTCTCTTATTTTTTGTAACATAATTGAGAACTTTTTACTTCTAGAATTTTAGTTGCTCCCTGAGTTCGACCTCGGGAAAACCTTGTTCCGAGTAAAAAATTTGTAATAGTAATCTGGTAGCTGTGTTGTCTTATACTATAACGACTGTACTTAAACTATAATAAACACAAAGACACAACAAGCCTTACCACCGGTTACCAGTATAGGACTTCGACCTGTTACGTGTCTAGGGCTTTGCAGAGGCACGTGAGTCTGCAGTTTGAGCCCCCAATACTCCTGGATTGTCTGGTAGAGTGGTTTCCCTCTGTTCTATTTATAAAACATGAATGTAGTCATGATAATTAGATAACTAGAAACCTAGGATATGGCATGAACCTAGGACAAGAAATAGTTGCACTGTTTGTATGCATGATTGAGATTGCAATCATAAATGAATGAGCTGAATTGTAAACAACTACCTATTAATAAATACGAGTTGCCTGTTAGAATATGAAATGCTTGAGATAACTAAACAGTTACCTATGATATCACTTGTTGCATATGTTAAATTGTACAAATACGAGCTGCATGTGTATAATACGAGAATGGAATTGTGAATGATGAAACCTGGTAAGGAATAATATGGTGGATATGAGCATGAACCCTTCGGGGAGTTAGGAGTAGAGCTCCTGTGGATGAATGGAAAGGTCTGGAAATGTGAGTGGGAAGTGTGCTGGCCCTTGAGTACGCAGTACCAAAGAAAGCGACTATCCCCTTTTTAGTGTAGAGCGGAGCTAGTCGCCCTTGGGTTGGGACACAGGGTTAGGATTAGCTACTTTACATAGACTTCTGTTGGCCCTCGCGTACTCTCTACCGGGGAGAGCTACTAGTGTAAAGAGGGAGCTAGCCACCCCACGGGACCTGGGGTTTAGCTAGTCACCTTACACCGACTTGTTACGCCCACTGGGCAAATCGGGTGGTTAGACGAGGGTGCGCAGACTTTGGAGGAGCGAGACCCCTGTTTGGTTCTGAGGGGCGAGACCCCTGTTTATGAGAGGGCTAGGCCCTATACTGTTCCGTGCTGTACTTTGGCGTACCCGCTAGCAGAAACGGCTGACCACATGTCAATGCGGGGTGGCTACCCGTAGCTTATTGCGTGTGCCGTAGTCACCGCTACGTCTGTCTGTGACCTCAGGGTGGTTGACTGGGTGTAGGATTATCATGGGGGACTCTTCAGGCCAGGAGAGCACCACGTGTGCCTTCTACTCTTCGGAAAAGACTGCAATCAGGATCGTTCCCACGAGGAACATGTGAGATCAAGAAAGAAATCTGGAAGTAAATCATTGGGTGTAAAGGAAATTACTTGTAAAATAAAATAATTGGAAAAGATAAATTTACCTGCTGGCTTTTACTGCTTTAGATAGTTTGGTTATCACTCTACTCAGTGTTCGCTGGCCCCATTTTCTCATAACCCTTTACAGGTCCAGAAGTTATGCAGCCTGAGTTACCGGCTGCAGAGGGTATTTGGCCCAGTCGAGCCCAGCAGTAGTTTCTTACTATTGTAGTACTTCCTTTCTGTTAGTGAGTTTTAGACTTTGTTACTGTTCCCGTTATTGTACTTTTGTCCTACTTTCCTGTTGTGGTGGTGGTATATACTGTTTAGCAGTTTTTACTTCCTTTACTATTTGTACGCTTTTACTGTTAGTTACCTTGCATAGTGAATGTGGTTTATTTTCCTGTTTTTCGGTTATTTCTTGTTGGACGACTGGGTCTTGGGATTAGTCGAGTCGAGCCGGTCTCGGGTCTTGTAGGGATTCGGGTCGTAACACCTAAGGTCTAGTTTATTTTAGGGGTTAGCTTCCATTTACTTGATTACTTAACCTCCTATTTGCTAACCCATGTTTAACCACTTTAACATGGGTTTGTCTAAAATCAATTTCAACTGGTGTTAGCCAAATCCTTGTTAAAATCATGCACCACTTATGTCTCTGACAACCCTCATATTTCTTATTCTTAGCAGCACTACCAAGTAAACGTCATAAGGATTAATACTACAATTTAACATCAATTAAGTAAACACAAATTAGTGTTTATACCATTCTGTAAGTAAACATAATTACGAGTTAACACTAGCTTCATATTTCTTAACACTACTTCCCTAACCTCTCAAGTAAACTGACCCTAAAATCTCTACACCTACGGGGATGAGAAATCTAACAGCCAATGTCCAGCTCTGTGCTTACCGCTACCCAATATACCCATCATCCCCACCGCCTATTATTTCCAACTTGCTAATGCCATGCAGGTACAAAAAATTCACTTCTTCCACCGTCTATTCCTTTATCATGTTTTTTTTTTAATCGTGAATCAATGACCTTTAGTATAAAAACATTCAATAAGGGAGAAACATGAGACAATTATACTTGATAGTTGATAATTAACATAGTATAAAATAATAGATTGTAAGCTATTAATGAGGATCAGGAGGACTCGACTACTAGTGCAATAATATAAGAGGAGGCCTTGATCGACGTAGGAGTAGACGATCGTAAACTTGTTGACATCAAACTTCTTGGTGATCCAACCGATGTAGAAGTGGATGTAATTGAAGGGAAGAGGTCAATTTTAAAGTATTTTATATTTAACCAATGGATCCATCCAATCCCAACCTGTCCTAACCATTGGAAACAAAGCTTAAGCCAAATCTTAAGATTGATATATGAATCCGATCAAGACTCGGAACCAGTCTGCACCGTCGGTTTACTATATATATATATATATATTTGAGAGGAATGTATGGAAAGTTCAGTTGCAAATTGTACCGAAGGCGCCAATATATTAACAAAATGAAGAAGATCACATTGCGGTGTAAAATTAATATTTTACGTACTTACCTCGGATTTAATTAATTTCTTCATGCAAATATACGTACACATGTGCGTAGCTGTGCCTGAAAGTATTCATATATTACCAATACATGAAAGGGGAATTTGTTAAGAGGAAATTTCTGCCTCGCAAACGGCACACATACCACCTTGCACGGATGACCCCACATTTCTGCAAGTGATTAAAAAATAAACCAAGGTGACAATACGTACAATATATATATATATATATATATATATATATATCCTCACGTGTCTGTGGGAATTTCAACTTGCCAAGCCACCGATATATAAAATTCTTCTTAAAGACTTCTAAATGTGTAGCACGATTTGCCTTGGAGTCTAGAAGGTGAATCCCTGGTAATTAGCACGTGCGGTGGGGGATGCGATGGCAAGATCGGTATGGCTTATACGTGGATCAAGTACTGGCATGAGGAATGTCAGGCATTTCTTTCTCTATCTCTCGTCGGGTGTGTGTGCGTGTTTTTTATAGGGTATTTTTCTTTATTAATCAAAATTTTTTTCAAAAAAAAAAAAAATTCTGACGTTAGGAGTGTCAATTTAATACTTTTTTACCGGAGGGTCAACCTAATCTGACCCAATCGAGGTGAATTTTATCTACCTTATTTAATAAATGAGAGGATTTGCATTTACTAAATTACCTCCTACTAGATTTGAGTTCGAATGCAGAAAAGGATGTTTCCAAACCTACAAACCCGATTTGTGTTGGATCCTGGATAATATGATTTTCTTTTAAAAATAACTTATGATATTCACTCGTTAAATTATCTTTTATTTGATGGTGTGTTTTTATAATTTAATAAATAATATATTTTTATAATATAAATTATATCTTTTTTTTAATTGTTTATCAATATGTATTAATAATTTTTATATAAAATTTATCAAATAATGGATATGAGACGAATAAAGTATGAAAAATAAGATAAATTTATATCACCAAAATCACATCCAAACCCACTCCGTTAACGTTCCCTACGGACACCGTTTGTTTCAATGTTACGGAGAGAATTTCTTCACATCATAGATACGGTGTGCCATCAATTCAATTCAAGCATGCGCGCGTAATAGTTCCTCCCCACAACCCCCCCTGGATAAAAGAAAAAAAACAACCATGCTGAATTTATTCGGGAAATTCAAGATATATGTACTCTTGATTTTTTATTTGATTTTCAAGTGAGTGGAATATCCAGGACATTCGGCTCTCCGTAGCTTGCCATTTTCATCGGTGCCACTACTATTTTCGTCGATTTGTTTCGCATTTTGTTGTTGTTGTTGCTGCTTGAGTTGTTTGTTTGATTTTCTTTTTATTTTTTATTTTTATATTAAATCATGAGTTATGATTCTTTTACCTTCTCTTTGTACTTAACGGATTTTGAAATGATCTCTTTGAATGAATAAGATTGACTCTCTTTTTTGCTATAATAAAAAGAAAGAGCTTCAAATAGACGGTAGTGGCCAAGAGGTGAAGATTCAAAGATGTCTATGCCCCATTTTTGTTCCGAGTGCCATGCATGTATACCAAGGTAGCTAGTGTATGTCGTTCTTTCATGTGGTACCAATTCATGTGATTTGTGTACCCCTCCTTCCCATTGCCTACAATTAGGATTTCCATTTGATCTTATACACTATAAAATCAACTATGTATAAACGAATTTATATGGGAGGATCTACTTCCAAACAGAAATTTTGTTTCTCTTTCAAGAGAATTAATTTCTATAACAAGAATAATTCTTTTATAAACAATTGCCATAATAAATTAGATTTATCAAATTTAGCACAATTACCGGTAAGTATCTCTCTGTAAGCTTCTCAAAAGATAAGAACGAAGTTATCGTATATGAAACCAAGAAGCTAATCAAACAAAAGACTTAATCATATAGCAAATGAACCAGATCTAAAGATGGTAAATTCCACGCATCACTCGGAGCCTTGTATAGGAACTTCTCTCAAGATCAGAACACCGGGAAGGGAGGGGAGATGACTTCTCAATTCTTGTTTTCTTGTGTAAGTTACTTGTCTACAGGGCTAAAAACTCGCCTCTACTGGTAGGTGAAGAGGCCTTGAAAATATGACTTAAATATCTTTCATAATTACAAGAGAATAAGGCAAATTGGATATTTGAAGATTATGCTAAACATAAATATTTAGAATAATAATACTTAAATAAAAATTTTCCAACAGTTAAATAAGCATGCTTAGGTTTGTTAAGCTGGTTTGTGTTAGACCAAATTGATCTTGGTCTTTACGAAATATGAACAAATATTAGAATAATAGAAAGTAACTTTGACATCACAAAGTATATAAATATTGAAGAATGACTTTGAAGATATTAATCACAAATTTTACAACTCAGCTCAAAAGAGTTGTTATGATTACAATTACTTAGCTTCAAGCTTAGCAATTTCAAATCATAATATGTGATGGCCTGGATCCCACAACCTGAGTAAATTCAATGAGACCTAAGTCGTCGAGTATGAATGGCAAGTTCAAACAAGACTGAAGTCGCCAATTACATAATCATAAAATATAAACATAACTAAATAAATCATTTATAAAATATTAAAGAAATAAAACAGGTAAATATTTACCAAAGTAAGCTCGCAAACACAAAGCCGAAGAAAACAAAAACTATCTAATATTTGAGCACAATTGCTTGAAAACAAAAAAGAAAAGCTAAACTACTAGAACCAAAGACTCTCGAGGTCACAGATCGTCAGTTGGTACCGAGCTAGGTCTCACATCAGTCACTCTGCGTGTAGTCGCTCCCGACTGCTTAATTCTACTTGAGTACGGATGCCAAGGAACATGTCAGCAAACGTTGAGTAGATTAATACAAGCGAAAAGCAAGAAAGGAACTATTAACACAAGAAGCGAGTACTAACTTATCCTTATAATTATTCTCTATCGATTCATTAATCAATTATTTTCAATTTATCCAAACAAGTTGTCGCCTTTAGTATTACAGTCATATTTTATCACATATCAGTTCCTCAAAAGGCATAAGGAGATCTAGCTATAATATCCTAAGAAGTATGATAAGTACCTAGCATCCTCTTGGCGAAGAAGAATCCCCACACTTGCCCTATGTCATGTTCTATCACCCCAGAGTCCTAGCGTAAGTAGTGTAGCAACTGTTTACTATAAGTTATACGCACAGATGCAACTTGCGCTAGCTTGTAGATATCCCTATCCACAACTTAGACACATATCCCAATGATAATAATATCTATGTATCCATCGATGTTCCCTTCCTCGCTAGTCAATTGGCCAATTGTCCTATCACAAATTCACAAGGAGGGTGGCCCACTCCATCCATCCAACTAGTCTTAACCCAAACTAGTTTATTATTCTATCCAGCTATCTGTTATCCATATTCATAATACGTCACGGTTGTCTCGTTCAAGCATAAATTAAGGATAACTAATCACCTATACGTTCAATCATATAAGTTTGATCTATTCATCTGAATCTTTGATTGCTAAGCCAATCAAGGTGAATTAGTTATATATAATATTTTGCAATCAATCTGAATCCAATAATCAACATTACAACATATTACATCATTTAATTAAGAACATCCTGTCATATTATGGATTTAATAATCGGATCAAATCTTAAGTATGCAAAGAAACTTAATTATGCATCATACAAACTTCATTTAGGTTTAGCAATAGGTAACTCATTTATTTTCAACTTCCAAGAAGCATGACATTTATGTGTAATAAGTAATTTCAATTACAGTACCTACATAAGAGTAATAAATGAAAATGAATTTCAGACTCCAAAACTCAACAAAAGAAGAGATACACACACAAAATGATGAAATCAGTGCAAGAGGGCATATCAATAAATTTCACAGGATGAGGATCTCGATTACTCTAGCTAATGTCATTAGGAGGTTACGGTGACATCGCAATGCATTTCCAACGTTCCTCACTACTCCTATGGGGATTCCCATGGCCCGGGAATCAAACTCTAAGTTATGATGCATAAGCAATGGGTCAAAATTGCAACAATAAATTTTTCATAATTTTCACATACAAAAGTTTCCAAACACCACCAAGAGTGTGCTAATCGAAGGTTGAAAGACCCCTAAAGCAATAAAAAAGTTGAAAAGGGGTCTTGGACTGGCTAGTTCAAACAAATCAAGTCACCCCCCACATGCACTGCATGTTGTGCATCGCTTGTGCTATGCACCCCACTAGGCATTGCTTAATTTGTGCAAACACACCTACCATGTTGTGCCCTCTCCTCTCTTTCTTTCTCCTTTATCCTCTCTTCCTTCTCTTTTCTTCTTTCTCAAGATGTGTGTGATTTGGAGGGACAAGTGTTACGATCATGGGCGTCAGAAGCACTGCGTGCCTGCGCGCGCAGACTGAACCCGCAGCCTTCGTTTTCTCTCTCTGAAGGCACCGCTTTCCTTCTCTCTCTTCCTGCGGATGCCCTATAAGAGCGCTCCCCCTCTCCCTCACCCCCACTCCACCGTCTTCTCTTCTCCTTCTCCCTGCGAGCGAGTGAGCGAGGGCGCAGCAGCGGCTGCAGCAGGCGTGTGGGAGGGAGTGTTGCGAGAGGATGAAGAAGCTCTACCACAGAGGTGAGAGCTTGCCGGGGCAGTTAGAGCCGGCCGACGGGGGGAACAGATGGCGTGGGGTGTCGCGGAGGAGCTGCTGCACCTCGGGCAGCAGGTGGACGCGGCGCGGCGCAGCTGTGCGTCGCGGGCGAAGGACGAACTGGGTGCTGATTCTGGAAAAATTTCCCAGAATCAGACGTCTGGACTTACGTCGAGACGACTCGTAGGACGTCTGGAGGAAGATCTAGACGTTTGACGGGTACAATATTTTTCCTCCTTCCTTTTACGCGTGTATGGCCATGCAGCCGTCCGCCACGTTCTCTGAGCCTTTTCGTGATGAGAGCGGTTGCGTGTGTGTGCAAGTGTTGTTTGGGAGGGCGCGAGGGCTCAACATCCCACGCGGATCAGACGTCTGGCCACAGTACCAGACGACGGAGAGGACCTCCAGACGTCCGGGGTGACAATCGGACGTCTGGAAACTGACTTCAGATCATCCAACGGGCTTCTGGATGTCTGAAGGACTGCACAGATTGAGGTACGACATGATCAACCTTTTAAGACGTCTGGAAGATGTTCCAAACGTCTGATTTTGAACAGATTCGTCGTTTTTGACCCGTTTAAGGCCCGTTCGGAGTCTGTTTTCCGCGTTTCGAGTTGCGTTCTTTCCAGATTTATTTTCTCTACCTGTTTACAGTAATTGTGCACTATTCTGAGAAACTACTTGTGTTGATCCTTGTGTTAGGTCCCTGTTCCGTTGCGACTTTGGGGGTTGCGGAGGCACGCGGGATTGCCGACCACGCCCCTAGTACTCCCGGTTTCGCGGGTAGAGTGGTCCTTTAATTTATTTGACAAAATTTGTACAATTATGAAATAATTAATAGAGTCTAGGGCATTGCATGAACCCTAGGACTGAGAAATTAGATTGAATGATAGATCCTAGGGCATTGCATAAATCCTAGGACTGGAAAACTAGATTGATGATAGATCCTAGGGTACGGCATGAATCCTAGGACTGGAAAACTAGTTGAATATACAACCGTTGTAGTCTTGGAAAAGTAGAAAGGAAATGATAACTGCCTGTAAATTGGTTAACAGCTGCCTGTTATGAATGAATAAATATGCTTGAAAACATAGGTTGTATGAACGTAAAGCCGGAACGGTGAAACCTAAATTGGCTGGGTTAAAAGAGCTTAAACCCTACGGGGAATTAGGAGTAGAACTCCTGGAAAGGAAATGGAATAGAATTGGGGAAGTGAGCTGGCCGCGACTGTCCCCCTGTTTAGTGCAAAGCGGAGCTAGCCGCCCCAGGGACCCGGGGTTAGGACTGGCCACTTTGTACCGACTTTTGGCCCTCGTGTACATAGTACCGAGGAGAGCTACTAGTGTAGGGAGAGCACTAGCTACCCCATGGGCCCCGGGGTTCTGCTAGCTCTCCTATACCGACTTGTTAGGCCCACTAGGCAAACCAGGGTAGTCAGGCGAGGGTGCGCGGACTGTGGAGGGGCAAGACTCCTGTTTGGTTACTGTGGAGGGGCTGGACCCTTGTTACTGAGAGGGCTCTTCCCTATACTGGTTCCGTGCTGTGCTTTGGGCGCACCCGTTAACGGAAATGACTGACTGCGTACCAGTGCGGGGTAGCTACCCGTGCATTTATCGCGTGTGCCGTAGTCACCGTTACGTCTGTCAGCGACCTTGGGGTGGTTGACTGAGGGTAGGACCACAACGAGGGACTCTCTCGGCCAGGAGAGCACCACGTGTTACTTCTACCTTTCGGAAAAGATTGCAATCAAAATTGTTCCCACGAGGAACATTCAAGATCAAAAGAAAGATCTGAGAAGTAAATCACTAGTAAATAAATGGAAAAATATAAAAGAAGAAAGTAAAAAAATATAACAGCTACTGTCCACTCTACTGCTTCTTCTAGCTTTTAGTTGCCACTCTACACAGCGTTTCGCTGACGTGTCACCCTTGTTACCTTTTCAGGACCAGGTGTTGAGCAGCTAGAGTCAGCGGCTGCAGAGGGCGCTGGGCCTAGTAGGGTCCAGTAGGGTCACCTGTAGTACTTTCTGCGCCTTCTTTCCGCTGTAGTGAGTAGTTTTCTATTGCTCCTTGTACTCTCTTTAATGTAAACTTCATGTTCATATTTATGTTTATTTCTCTACTGTTGTGGTGGTGTATATTGTAATGTTTCTTTCCTTTACTGCTGTATTTTGTTACTGCTAGTTATATACATGGTGAATGTGGTTTATTTTACTGCTCTTTTGGTTACTTTCTCGTTGGACGACTGGGTCTTGGGATTAGTCGAGTTGGTCCGATTCTCATGTCTCGTAGGAATTCGGGAATCGGGTCGTTAAAACAAGTGATAATCCAAAACCCTAATTAGGGCCTTAAATAAGCTATTAACTCAAAATTAGGGTTAAGGAGGGTGAGTTTTGACAGAAATACCCCTAAGTGTTGGTTTAATTAAGCCTTAGGTCCATTTATTGTCTTTTTCATGTAACTATTGCTTTGGATCTCAGATTTTCATGAAATAAGTGTCATTGGAAAGATTGTGATGATATAAATCCAACAATATCACTAATGAACTCCTTTTGAAAAGGTTCATTAGAAGGTTGACCAATAACATACATTTTTCGCATTTTACGAGATGTTATGACCTGACCCGACCTTGGTAGGTATTGATGGGTCCAAAACAACGTGATCAACTCTTAATTGACTCAAAACCCAGATTTTGAAAAAAATAACCTCCCAAACTTCTAGTTTCGATTCTTGTGCACCTACATCACCATTTAACGTGTTTCATGCATAACTTTTGCTATATAACTCGTATTTCCACGAAATAGGAACCATTGGAAAGCTTGCAACAAGAGGAATCCAATGGTATCTTTCATGAAATATTTCAAACAAATTTCACCAATGGTTGACCGAATTTGATCAAATACACATTTTTCTCATTTTTGGGGTACACAGAAACCAATTAGCACCCAACAACTGTTGACGAATTCAATTTGATGTGCTTAAATCCAAAATGACTCCAGGGTCTGAGTTCAGGGCTTTACATGATTCATGCTACAAAAGAAGACCACTTGATATGAGGTGAAGTAGAAGCAAGCTTGTTAATGTAATTTGCTAACCCACCAACATGGATTGAGTTGCCAGGTACAAAATGCAATTGATGAAACTAAAGTTTCTATGATGACATTTGAAAAGGAAGAACAACATTTTGCACTAAATTGTAATCAACTAGGAGTTTAAGAGGAAAAGAAAATTTTATCCATCTTAAATGCTCATCACAATTATCAAATTCAAATATCAACACATTTTAAGTCAAATAAGATTACTCAATTTTCTTTATTAATTTAGGTATTCTTAAAATTTCTTTTTGATTTGATCAAGTGAATTATATTAATATTAATTCCTTACCAATTGAACTACTTGGGCCAACTAATTAGTAGACACCAATTTGTTTTAATACTATTGAAATTTTATAGAAGAAAAATAATTTCCAACTGATCCAACCTGTTGGTTCAACTCATTTCAAATGGTTCATTAATGATGAATTTGAAATATTAGAGAATATATATTTATTCAAAACCTATTCTCATTAATTCCATAGTAACACCTTTGATGATAACGTCATCATAAGCAATATCTAGCTTTATTTAGTCATATTCCATCATTAAATGCTCCTACATAACCGCCAGAGGACTGTAATTCACTACACATTTTCCTAGGAGAAATACATGAAAATAGGGGTAAAACTGCAGTATTAACAGTATATCTCAATTGCAGTACAATCAAGGGTTTTCTTAGCAGTTAAATAAAGGTCAAATGATCTTAAATATTTAAAAAGAGGATCTGTACAGACAGAAACGAGTTTTCATGTGTTACGGGAATTAAATGACATATGAAACCCTAAAAACAAACCCGCTTAATTTACTGAGGTTGTGGTCAATATAAAATTCACATAAACTCTCTAAAATTTATAGAAAAATATTATCTAGGGTTTGGCATCCTTAAATTGACCATCAGAACCTATTTTGACATAAAATAGAATCCTAGACAAACCTTTGCTTTAATTTAGGTTT
Source organism: Thalassia testudinum (assembly GCA_037157565.1). Lineage (NCBI taxonomy): Eukaryota > Viridiplantae > Streptophyta > Magnoliopsida > Alismatales > Hydrocharitaceae > Thalassia > Thalassia testudinum. Next base: position 61,244,160 of record JAZHRO010000022.1, on the reverse strand, counting down.
TTGCATAAATTACCTAGTCAAACTAGGTCAAAACCAAAATCTAGCTTCACCATTGGATTCCTTAGGGTCAAATTAGGTTTGTATCAAAATTTGGGCCCAAACAGGGATCAGCTTGACCTAGTTTGCATTTTAGTCCTAACAGACTCTTTTTATCACACAATGGCCCTTAACTTTTTGAATCCTTTACACGTAACTTCATCATCTTCACGTTTAGGTCCTTGCTGCCATTAATGTGAACACATTAAGCTCCAGCGAGATTCGAGCAAAATTTTCTCGCTCAATTCTCAATCAAACAATCCCAAATTTGAACCGGAGATTTTTTGTGAAATTCCCTACCAATTGAAACCTGTCTTGAGCTCTAATTCATTCCCAAAAGGTCATGCGAACCTTTCAATGGTTTATGTATCCTATTTCACAAAAACCTTCCGAGCTTAGAAGCTTCTTTCCAAGCTTGGAAGGGCTTCCTATGGCCTATAAAAGGACCCAGGTTGCAAGGTCGAGTCCTTTAGTAAGGTTTTGGGCCAAAAACCTCTTCCTAAGTTTACCTCCAGCCTCTCTCCAACTGAGCTCTGGCAAGCCTCTTCCTCTACTGTCTCCGACCTCCCAACCGCCAACTTGGGAGCTGGCAGAACGGTGGCAGCAACTAGCTTTTCTTAAGTCGTTGTAGTACAGATAGTTATTTCCATCATTTGCTAATATTTGTTACTCGGAAATACAGTTCTCCCGAGGTCGAACTCAGGGAGCAAGTCGTATTCTAGAGATATACATGTTCTATTACAAAAATAAAGAGAGAGAGAGATGAAAGTTTGGCTCTTTTTCTTTTCTTCTTTCTTCCTCTTTGTCTTCTCTCCTCTTTGGCTTTTGTTCTTCGTGTTCTTCCTCTATTTCTTGGTTGGACGATCCTGTCTTTTTCTTCTTTTTATTTTCTTTGTTTCTTCTTTTCTTGCCTCAGATCTTCCTCCCGTTCTCTTCTTCTTCTTTTCTTCTTGCTTCTCTTCTTCTTCTGCTTTCTGTTTCTGCACTTAGTGGCTCTGTGTTCCTCTCTTTCCTCTGCTTCGCCTTCCTTCTTCTTCTTGGCCTTCACCTGTCTTCAGGACGTCGTCTGATTTCTAAATCAGACGACTTAAACCGCTTGTTGCTACAGTGTCTCCCTTAGGTTCCTTCTTCACCTGTGCCTGCACGCTCAAGAATTCAGAGTCAGAGGGCAAAACCTACTCTACCCCCCTCCCCCGCGCATCTCTTTCTCTCTAAGTTCGCTCTTAGGACAGCTCTCCCAGAGCAACCGGGTAATCGGGTACGAGTCGCGCCCGGGTCCAGGCCCACCGGCATGCGGTGGTGGGCGAGGAGTGCAGGTCGGGTTAATCGGGTCGGGCCAGGTCCGCGGAGCGTGATCACGGACGAGGCCGGGTCAGGTGAGAGGGACCTCACCCCGTGGTCAGGAGGCAGACAGCATAAGGCACTTTTTGCCTTTATGCGCCCGCGCGCCTCTGAAAGGTTCCGAGGTGGGACTAAATGTCCCACCCTAATTGAGTGCCCGTCTCGGAGGGAGCAGCGGGCGATCGTGGCTTCATGCGCAGCCTTCGCCCCAACTGCGAACCTGGGACGTTTCGCGGAGACGCCCCGCGCAACCTGGGAGTCGAACCTGGGCGAAGGTGTGCCTGCACCTGCAGGCGAAGGAGCTCTGCCTGCTCAGTAATGGCGACGGCGGGCGAGTCACCTGGTCACAGAAGAACGGCCTTTCGGCCAAATCAGACAGGAGGGGGACCTTCGCCGTGGCACGACGAAGGTGGTCAGAGGGTCTGCAGGGGGCGTGGTGGAGCAAACAGATCGCCCTAGGTCAAACTGCGGGCGAAGAAGTGGGTGTGTTCGGTGGGTCTGCAAAGGGCGTTTGGTGGGCAGTGGAAGGGCGGAGGAGGATCAGGGTGAGGAGGCGGAGGTTATGCATCGGTCGGCGAGCCGTGTGGGGTGCTGGAGCGATGGGAGTGGTTCGCCGGAGTTTGGCCGGAGGTGGAGAAGGTGAGGGTGATCGGTGGGAAATAGGTGGCGACAGTAAGGGTTTTCAGCATAGAAAAGAAAGAGGGGAGGAAGAGGAGAAGTTCTACCTGCTAAGCTGGACGAGGAGGGGTTGGCGCAGGCGACAGTAGTATCGACTGTCGCCGGAGAAGAAATTGCCCAGAGGAAGGAGCGGCGGCGAGGAAGGGACCGGAGAGGCGCCAGCTGGGTATGGCGTGACGCGGAAAGATCGAGGGAAGGTAACCCTGTTGCTGGTAGTGCGGCAGGGCGACGAGGAGGAGGAGGAGAGGCCGCCGGAGCAAGGGGGCGTCTGTCGGAGTGGGAAGGGAGGAATTTAGGGGGGTGTCTCCGTCAGATCCGAGCTACCGAAAGCGGCAGACGGTGGTGGCTTTTATAGAGGCGAAATCAGAGAGGAGGGCGGAGGGAGACGACGTGCCTCCCTCGCCGGAGGATGGCCGGATCGTGACCCATACCTTTCGCGCGTTCGCACGGAAGGTGTGGGCTATGGCAGAGATCGTGGAGGTGTCCCTGCGACAGCAGACGTCGCAGGGAACACCCCGTTGTCTTGGCAGGGGGTCGCCCTCACCCTGCGCGGTGCCATGCCTCGCCGGAGTATGGTGCTGCGTAGGGTTTTGCAGAGAGGACCAAAATGCAAGAAACAATGAAGAATTAGGGGCCAGAATGCGAGGGTTTCAAAAGTTGAGGGTCAAAAAGTAATGGATGAGGACCAAAATGAAAAGTTGGTCAAGAAGGTTTCTTCTTAGGCCCAAGTTTTTATACATGAATAATTAGGACCTAAGGATTCTGGTGGTGAATTTTATTTCTAGATTAAACCTTGTTTGATCGATCAATTTACGCAAAAACCCAAATTGAGTTGTTAATTGGGCATGGTTCTCAATGTAGGTCAAAATGGGTTCCTAAGGCCAAATTGAAAGTCCTAAGCCATAGAGATTATTTTTATATGAATTTTAGAGGGTTTATTTGATTTTTACCTTGCCTTGAACCACGTGAATTGAAGTGGATTTATTTTTAGGGTTACAGGCTGTTATTTAATTCCTTGGAGTTGCTGCAGCCCTTATTGAGTCATTTCATCCCACTTTTATTCTTATTAGGTTGTTTTGACCTATGTTTGGACCCTGAGTTACCCTATTTTCAGATTGGATTGGTGAAATTGCATTTTTACCCCTCAGTTTATGTTTTCTTTGCAAACTCAGAATCTCTCTGAGCCAAGCCTTTCTAAGGTTATGTAGGAGCTTTTATTCTCTGTATTAGGTCAAAATGAGCTAGTTATGGCTCATGATGAGGTTCTCATCATACCCCCATGCCTAGCTTTTGCTAGCCCCTTAGCAAAAACTTAAGGTTTCAACCCTTGTTCTAGGCCAAGAAGTTCTTTAATAGCTTCAGATAAGTGCTTTTTCATTTAAACTTGGATTAGGTTAGAATGCTGACCAAGGCTTAAAAGGTACTCTAGTACCAATCAAGATCCAAATCTGTCTAGCCTCAGCCTCAGTCCTTAGCAAAAGTTTTCAAGACCCACAAGAACTAACCCAAGGTTTATTGGACTTTGTAGTTAAAGCACCCGTGCTTGAAATGATTTTAGCCCTGGTTCAGTTCGCAGTGCGTTTTGTAAGAGAGAGAGGTAGAAAATTTTCTGTTTTGGAGAGTTTTCTCTCTCTTTTTCTTTTTAATTCTAGCTTAGGATTGGCTTTTTAACACGGTCTGTATCAGATTCCTTGCCCCCATCATCAATCCTCAAGGGTTCCTGGCGATCGATGCTTCGAGATATCACCGCCCATGGCAACCCCCAGAACCCTGGCTATTGAGATTTCGAGATAATCCCATCCATGGTGTTCCGTGGCTGCGTTCAGACCTTGGCAGTTGACACTTCGTGATAATGCCATCCATGGAATCTGAACCAGCAGGGTGCTTACATGCCCCCAGTAGGATATGTGAATATCCTAAGAGACAAGCACTAAGGAGATGATATTTTGTTACGCATCTTTTAGGGGATTTCCCGCCTCTTTGCACTGGGAACTCGTCCAAATCAACTTGTGTTAATCGGCCGCTCCTATTCTAGGTGTACTTTTCAGAATTTTTTCGACGCTTCTGCGTGATTTTGATTTTTACGCTTGCTGAACCAGGCTGTGTGTGAGGTTAGGGTGCCTAGGTTACTGAGTCCCGCAAACCAGAAGTTAGTTAGCGAGGTCAAATACTCCCTAAGCCTTGGACCTAGTACTTAAGCTTTTCATTTTCCTCAACCTCTTGAGGATTGTCTAGATCTTAATGAGTACTAAGAGTCTATCAAGAATGACTATGGTTTGCGTTCTTACTAATCTTACCAAGCACTTTTCATTTCTTTTCTTGAAAAATGGTCTAGACTAAGGTTAATTCCTTAGCTTCTTACTAATGACTATTACTCTTTTCTTTCATCTTTTTGTGCTCCTTTTCATTTTGTTTCTTTTCCTTCTCCTCAAAATTTCCTTTCTCCTCTTATTCTTTTTATTTTGAAAAATTTTTAATTTTTATGGTGTTTTTGGCATATGTGAATTTTTGTTTAAAACCCTTTTTTTTTTATAGTACAAGTTTGCACTTATACCCCCCCATGCCTAAAACTTGCAATGTCCTCATTGTGATTTAGGGGTTTTTATTTAGTTAATTTATTCCTTAAGACAGATATTTTTGTGAGTGAATGGGTCGGGATGAATTCTGCGGACGATTTCTAATCTCAGATGTAAGCATCTGAGGTGGAGTCGGCTGTCTCAAAGGGTGAACCCTAAGTGCACAATGGTGTCAGAAAAAAGGTCTTAGATTTTTAAGAAATGATGGGCTGCCTCTCGTTAAGCGCTGAGTTTTACACCATCGGCCGGGCGCAGTAAGTTCAAGGGAAATGGAGGGTGAGGAATGATTCAGCCGAATCAGTAGAAGTCACATCAATAAACGGTTTGAGTCTTTGACCGTTCACGATGAAAGGTTCGGAATTATGGCTGAGTGGACTGATTTCAATGGCTCCATTTCCAAAAACCTGTCGGACTAAATACGGTCCGACCCACTTGAACCTCAGTTTCCCCGGGAAAAGTTTGAGTCAGGCATCAAAGAGTAGGACCTTTTGACCAGGATGAAAGATCTTTCTCGAGATGTGCTTGTCGTGGAAGGCTTTAACCCGCTCCTTGTAGATTCGCGAGTTCTCGTACGCGTCTAGACGTAATTCATCGATCTCGCTGATTTGGAGTTTTCTGTGGGTTCCAGCCTTGGAAAGATCTGGATTACAGTTCCGTACTGCCCAATAGGCTTTATGCTCCAGTCCTACGGGAAGGTGACATGCCTTTCCGTATACCAGTCTAAAGGGAGACATGCCCAATTGGGTCTTGTGGGCGGTCCTATAGGCCCACAATGCTTCCGGAAGTCGGGACGACCAGTCCTTCCTGTCAGGCCGAACAGTGACTTGCAGGATTTTCTTGATCTCCCGATTTGATAGCTCAGCTAGACCATTTGTTTGGGGGTGGTAAGGAGTAGAGATTCGATGAGACACCCCAAATTTGGCCATCAGTGACCTAAACTAAGCATTTGTAAAATGGGTCCCCCCATCAGAGATAATAACACGGGGAATCCCGAACCTTGAGAAAATGTTTTGATGTATGAACTTAAGGACAATCTTGTGATTGCAGGTTCGGGTCGGTATGGCTTCGATCCATTTGGACACGTAGTCCACCGCAAGCAGAATGTACTCGAAACCATCCAAAACAGGAAAGGGGCCCATAAAATCAATCCCCCATACATCGAAGATTTCGCATACGAGAATCGGCTGCAAGGGCATCATGTCACGATGGTTCATGTTGCCCAAAGTCTGGCAACGACTGCATGCCTTGCAGTGACTGTATGCGTCTTTGAAAAGTGTAGGCCAGTAGAAGCCACACTGGAGGACTTTGGATGCGGTTTTATGCCCTGAGAAATGGCCACCGCATGCCTGGTCATGGCAGAAAGATATGATATTGCTGATTTCCTCTTCCAGGACGCATCTCTGAATAATTTGATCAGCACCTATGCGGAAAAGGTACGGGTCTTCCCAAATATAATACTTGGAATCAGAACGCAATTTGTCTTTCTTGGCCTTCGGCCAATCAGACGGTGTCTAATGAGATGCCAAGTAGTTTACTATATCAGCAAACCATGGAAGTCTAGTACCAACAGAAAGCAGGTGCTCATCAGGAAAATGTTCCGTGATGGGTCCGGAAGGGCTGATGATCTCAGAAGGAAGACGGGACAGATGGTCGGCTACCACATTCTGCCTTCCCGCGTTGTCGCGAATATCAAGATCGAATTCTTGCAATAGCAAGATCCAACGGATTAGTCGGGGCTTCGCGTCCTTCTTGGCAAGGAGATGCCTTACAGCCGTGTGATCCGAGTAAATGATGACATGGGAACCCAGAAGATACGATCGAAATTTTTCAAGGGCAAATACTAGGGCTAGCAGCTCTTTCTCCGTAACCGTGTAGTTACGCTGAGCCTCGTCAAGTGTCTTTCTAGCGTAGTAGATGACCACGGGTTTCCCGTCAGCTTTCTGCCCCAGGACCGCTCCTACAGCGAAGTTAGACGCATCGCACATGATCTCAAAGGGTTGAGACCAGTCAGGGGATTGTAGGATAGGTGCCTAGGTGACTCGGTCACGCAGGTTTTCAAAGGTTAGCGTGCATTCTTTGGAGATTTCAAAAGGTACATCCTTAGAGAGAAGAGAAGTCAAGGGGCGCGTGATTTTCGAGAAATCTGGAATGAAACGGCGGTAAAAACCGACGTGACCTAAAAAGGAACGGATGTCCTTGATTGAGCTAGGTACGGGAAGGCGAGAAATCAGATCAACCTTAGCTCGATCCACCTGGATGCCTTTTTCCGAAATTGAGTGTCCCAGGACAATTCCCTCAGGCACCATGAAATGGCTCTTTTCCCAGGAAAGAACCAGGTTCACCTCAATGCATCGCCTGAGTATCTGGACCAAGTGTTGGAGGCAATCATCAAAAGATTCTCCAAAGACTGAAAAGTCATCCATGAAGACTTCCAGGAAATCACCTACCATATCTGAGAATATGGCAAGCATGCATCGCTGAAAAGTAGCGGGTGCATTGCAAAGACCGAAAGGCATCTTTCGGAAAGCATACGTTCCGAAGGGGCAGGTAAATGTGGTCTTTTCTTGGTCTTCAGGATGGATTGCCACCTGGTTATAACCGGAGTACCCGTCAAGAAAGCAGAAGAACCTATTTCCCGCTAGTTTCTCGAGAATTTGATCAATGAAGGGTAGTGGGAAATGATCCTTCTTCGTGGAGGAATTGAGTCGGCGGTAATCTATACAGACTCTCCACGCATTGGCTAATCGGGCAGGAATGATTTCTCCGGTTTCAGTCGTTATGGTGGTGAGTCCTGCCTTCTTAGGCACAACCTGAATTGGGCTCACCCAACGACTATCGGAGATCGGGTAGATGATCCCGGCATCTAACCACTTAATGATCTCCTTTTTCACGACCTCCTGCAGATTAGGGTTCAAACGTCTCTGCATTTCACGAGAAGGTCGTGCGCCCTCTTCTGAATAGATATGATGAGTACAAAAGGAGGGGCTTATTCCAGTCAAATCATCGAGAGTCCACCTGATGGCTCTGCGATGTTGCTGGAGAACAGTAATCAGACGGGATTCCTGTTCGGAATTGAGGGTGGAATTTATAATCACAGGAAGGGTCTGATTGGAACCCAAAAAGATGTATTTCAAGTGAGCAGGAAGAGGCTTTAACTCGAGGATAGGGTTATCAGCAGCAGCGGGTGGTTCAGTGTAGATGTGAGGTTCAAGGGTAGGAGTTACTAGGTTGTGTATGTCTGGATTCGACTCCTCTGTTTGCGGGTCAAGATCTATCTCTGATTGATGAGGCATAATCGAGTCATTCTGGAGGTGTGACTCATCAACCAAAATCCTAACGTCACAAATCTGTTCGATGACACCGCAATTAATTCCTTGTTGGGCCTTAAATATATCAATTTTTAAGGTTTGATCTCCAAATTTAAGCTCTATTTGGCCCTCCTCACAGCTGATGTTGGCTCTAGCAGTAGCCAAGGAAGGTCTCCCTAGAATGATTGGTGTATCCCTAGGGTTTTTAGGTGCGTCCATATCTAAGACTATAAAGTCCACTGGGAAATAGAAATCCCGCACTCTTACGATAACATCCTCGAGAATCCCTTTTGGTGACTTTATAGATCGATCTGCTAATTGTAATGTCACCTCGGTTGGTTTTAGCTCAGATTCTTCTAGATGGTCAAGTAAGGATGTGGGTATCAGGTTTATGGATGCACCTAAGTCTAGCAAAGCTCTATCAAATTGGGTAGCACCTATCTTGCAGGAAATCAGGGGAGTACCAGGATCTTTTGCCTTGGGTGGGAGTTTACTGAGGATTACAGAGCTGGCTTGCTCTGACAGAACAATTGGCCTCCCACCCTTGGTTCGTGGCTTACGCTGGGGTGTACACACATTCTTTAAAAATCGTGCGTAAGCTGGTACATGGCGGATTGCATCCATCAAGGGGATGTTTACGTGGACCTGCTCAAAGAGCTTGACCAGGTCCTCCTCAGGTGCCACGGGCTTGGTGGTTTTCTTTCCCTTGGTCAAGGCCTCGGGAAACGGGATCTTGGTTGGTTCTTCTAGGATAGGTCCTGGTTGTGGATTTGGGATAGGGGTAGGAACGTCCTGGATTACTGTCCTAGGCTTGGGATCACTACCAAGCTTGGAGTGGTTTGGATGAGGTGGGTCTTGGGTTTCCTTACCACTACGGGTTGTTACGGAATTAAGTCCTGCTTGGTTTTGGTTGGGATTGGGTAAGATAGGTTGCTGCTGGTAACCTGCAAAAGAAGTGGAAGCCTCTATCCCGTCGGATGAAGGAACAGAGGGGGCCTGATAAATCATATGGGCTTGGCCCGGGTTTGGGTTCATAACATGCCGCTGGGTTGGCACGTTGTTAGGATTAGGCAAAGGTTGGGAAGGAAGAGTACCTGGCTGGCGGGAGTTTGCCAACTGGGTCAATTAGTTTCGGACCTCTGTAAGTTCGTCCTTGTGTTGTTTCTGGATAGCCGCATTCGTTCTTTGAATGTCAGCCAGGGTCTGAAGGATAAGGGACATTTGATCTTGATTTGGCCCAGATGGATAAGTAGGGTTGGGCCGAGGCTGAGGCGGCTGGTAAGGACGAGGAGGTTGTGGGCGGGGTTGGAAGGATGGTCTTTGGGTTTGGGAATTTCCCGCCCACTGAAAGTTAGGATGGTTACGCCATCCAGGATTATAGGTGTTGGAGAACGGGTCGTTTTGGATGGCGTTGAGGTCCTCGCAGGTCTGAGGAACCTCCAGAGAGTTAGAGAAAGAGGGAATGGAATTTCCCTGGCAGGTGTAGAAGGGATCGGAAGGACCTCCGGGCAAAGATTCGGATGATGGGTCCATCCTAGGAGAAGATCGATGGAGAATGTTTTGCACAGTTTCCCTTGTGGAAGGAGGCTGTGCGAAAGGGTTATGCGCAGAGGTGGCTTGCTGCAGATGTTGAGTCAGCTCATCCACCTTCTTTTCGATAATCGAGACCTTGTCCAATCGATTGGCCATTAACTCCAAGTCGACTGATGCGGACAGGCCCTGCGTCTCGTGTGCTCCCCTGAGATTCGTCGCTGCGCGGGTATTCGTCCTGTCGAATAATCCCATGGAGTCATTGTTGATGGAGTTCTCGCACATGTTTTCGAGAATCTCCCACACGGTGTCTTCATGTTGACCCATGATATTTCCTCCGCAGGTTGCATTGACGAAAAGACGGATGTCCTCACGGAGTCCCTGGTAAAAAGATTGGACTTGTTCCCATTTAGGAACTCCGTGATGGGGGCACTTTCTCATGAGATCCTGAAAATGATCCCATGCCTCATGGAGAGGTTCCCCTGTTTGTTGGGTGAAGTGTGTAATCTGATGGCGCAAGGCGTTGGTCCGTCCAACAGGGAAGAACTTTTTTAGGAACTCGGACTGAAGTTCTTCCCAATTGTTGATCGGCCGGGTCTGAGTTTGGTACCAATGGGCGGCCTTGTCCATAAGAGAAAAGGAGAACATCTTCATGAGAAGAATATCCCGATTTTGTGCGTCTGACCCAAAAGTTTGGGCCAGATGCTTTAGTTGCTTGATGTGCTGGAAGGGATCTTCAGAATTAAGCCCATGGAATTTAGGTATAGCATGAATCATATTGGGCTTCAATTCAGAATCAGGTCCTCCAATTGGGATTCTGACTCGAGGCTCGATGGCCACCGCAGCAGGATTATAATGGTCCCGCATCATGGGACGTTGCGGTGGATGTACGAAGTTTTGGAAGAGGTCGTTGAGTCGTTGGAGCTGGTGCTCCAGATTGTTTTCTTCCTCAACTGGCTGAGCCATGATGGGGGAAGAAGAAGAACTTGGTTCTGAATCAGAAGAGAGAATAATGTGAGGGGGTTGTTGCACAAACACGGGCGTCGAGGCTTGGCCTTGATGAGAGTGAATTTCTAAAGGAGGTCTTAAGGGTGGTCTTAAGGACCTCCTACCGTACATGCACTGTTGGAAGAGATGAGTTTAGAAGGTGCTGGACCTAATCAAGACACCCAAAAATGTGTTGGGTGACTATAGAGGTGCGGGGCAGATGGACCCCTTGATCAGAAAGATCGACCACCTGAGAATTATCTGGGCAGCCAGAGAGGGTGAGTCCCGCGAAGACCCCTACACGGTAGAGCGTCCCCACGGGTTACAGGGTTTCCCCCACCCGACCTCTCTTGTCACTGCGGTTCCAGGTAGACTAGAATGGGGATCTTGACCTCTTAAGTCTACCAATTTTAGTTCAAGAGCAGGGTGCTTAGGGTTCCACTTGAACTTTAGTCTTTTAAGTGCAAAGAGTGACCTAATTTGAAGGTTAGTTGACCCAAATGGTCAACTTTACCTGCTACTTTTGCTTATTAGGTCTTTGTCTTTTAGGGTTCAAGTGTTTAAATAGCCAATCTTATTTTAGGGTTTCTTTGGATAGGTATTTTCAATCAATGGTTTAGGCACACTTCTTTTGGATTTTCTCCATTCTTGATTTAAGTAGTGTGTCTCTAAAACCCTAATGTTGAATCTTATGTTGGCTCTATTTGGTCCAGTTAGTTCTTTGTTGGGTAATTAGGGCTCAAGCAAGAATGTGTTAGCCCTTAGATACCCTTAATAGTGTGCAGGAATAATGGGTTGAAAACATGCAACTTTTTATGGTTTACTAAGTACAGAAGACAGGTTAGCCCTATATTGCTTGTTCTTTTCTTTTCTTCCTCTTTAGAATTTAGGGGTTGAGAGGATAGAAGATTACCTGTCCTCGGAGTGGTTGTCGTGCGGTTGCTTGTCTTCTTGATTTCCTGTAGCTGCACAAAAGAGAGGAGATTATTAGAACTAAAAAAAGAATGTTTACCTCTAGAATAGCCGTTGCTCCCCGGCAACGGCTCCAACTGGCAGAACGGTGGCAGCAACTAGCTTTTCTTAAGTCGTTGTAGTACAGATAGTTATTGCCATCATTTGCTAATATTTGTTACTCGAAAAATACAGTTCTCCCGAGGTCGAACTCAGGGAGCAAGTCGTATTCTAGAGATATACATGTTCTATTACAAAAATAAAGAGAGAGAGAGATGAAAGTTTGGCTCTTTTTCTTTTCTTCTTTCTTCCTCTTTGTCTTCTCTCCTCTTTGGCTTTTGTTCTTCGTGTTCTTCCTCTATTTCTTGGTTGGACGATCCTGTCTTTTTCTTCTTTTTATTTTCTTTGTTTCTTCTTTTCTTGCCTCAGATCTTCCTCCCGTTCTCTTCTTCTTCTTTTCTTCTTGCTTCTCTTCTTCTTCTGCTTTCTGTTTCTGCACTTAGTGGCTCTGTGTTCCTCTCTTTCCTCTGCTTCGCCTTCCTTCTTCTTCTTGGCCTTCACCTGTCTTCAGGACGTCGTCTGATTTCTAAATCAGACGACTTAAACCGCTTGTTGCTACAGTGTCTCCCTTAGGTTCCTTCTTCACCTGTGCCTGCACGCTCAAGAATTCAGAGTCAGAGGGCAAAACCTACTCTACCCCCCTCCCCCGCGCATCTCTTTCTCTCTAAGTTCGCTCTTAGGACAGCTCTCCCAGAGCAACCGGGTAATCGGGTACGAGTCGCGCCCGGGTCCAGGCCCACCGGCATGCGGTGGTGGGCGAGGAGTGCAGGTCGGGTTAATCGGGTCGGGCCAGGTCCGCGGAGCGTGATCACGGACGAGGCCGGGTCAGGTGAGAGGGACCTCACCCCGTGGTCAGGAGGCAGACAGCATAAGGCACTTTTTGCCTTTATGCGCCCGCGCGCCTCTGAAAGGTTCCGAGGTGGGACTAAATGTCCCACCCTAATTGAGTGCCCGTCTCGGAGGGAGCAGCGGGCGATCGTGGCTTCATGCGCAGCCTTCTCCCCAACTGCGAACCTGGGACGTTTCGCGGAGACGCCCCGCGCAACCTGGGAGTCGAACCTGGGCGAAGGTGTGCCTGCACCTGCAGGCGAAGGAGCTCTGCCTGCTCAGTAATGGCGACGGCGGGCGAGTCACCTGGTCACAGAAGAACGGCCTTTCGGCCAAATCAGACAGGAGGGGGACCTTCGCCGTGGCACGGCGAAGGTGGTCAGAGGGTCTGCAGGGGGCGTGGTGGAGCAAACAGATCGCCCTAGGTCAAACTGCGGGCGAAGAAGTTGGTGTGTTCGGTGGGTCTGCAAAGGGCGTTTGGTGGGCAGTGGAAGGGCGGAGGAGGATCAGGGTGAGGAGGCGGAGGTTATGCATCGGTCGGCGAGCCGTGTGGGGTGCTGGAGCGATGGGAGTGGTTCGCCGGAGTTTGGCCGGAGGTGGAGAAGGTGAGGGTGATCGGTGGGAAATAGGTGGCGACAGTAAGGGTTTTCAGCATAGAAAAGAAAGAGGGGAGGAAGAGGAGAAGTTCTACCTACTAAGCTGGACGAGGAGGGGTTGGCGCAGGCGACAGTAGTATCGACTGTCGCCGGAGAAGAAATTGCCCAGAGGAAGGAGCGGCGGCGAGGAAGGGACCGGAGAGGCGCCAGCTGGGTACGGCGTGACGCGGAAAGATCGAGGGAAGGTAACCCTGTTGCTGGTAGTGCGGCAGGGCGACGAGGAGGAGGAGGAGAGGCCGCCGGAGCAAGGGGGCGTCTGTCGGAGTGGGAAGGGAGGAATTTAGGGGGGTGTCTCCGTCAGATCTGAGCTACCGAAAGCGGCAGACGGTGGTGGCTTTTATAGAGGCGAAATCAGAGAGGAGGGCGGAGGGAGACGACGTGCCTCCCTCGCCGGAGGATGGCCGGATCGCGACCCATACCTTCCGCGCGTTCGCACGGAAGGTGTGGGCTATGGCAGAGATCGTGGAGGTGTCCCTGCGACAGCAGACGTCGCAGGGAACACCCCGTTGTCTTGGCAGGGGGTCGCCCTCACCCTGCGCGGCGCCATGCCTCGCCGGAGTATGGTGCTGCGCAGGGTTTTGCAGGGTGGACCAAAATGCAAAAAATGATGAAGAATTAGGGGCTAGAATGCGAGGGTTTCAAAAGTTGAGGGTCAAAAAGTAATGGATGAGGACCAAAATGAAAAGTTGGTCAAGAAGGTCTGTTTTTAGGCCCAAGTTTTTATACATGAATAATTAGGACCTAAGGATTCTGATGGTGAATTTTATTTCTAGATTAAACCTTGTTTGACCGGTCAATTTACGCAAAAACCCAAATTGAGTTGTTAATTGGGCATGGTTCTCAATGTAGGTCAAAATGGGTTCCTAAGGCCAAATTGAAAGTCCTAAACCCTAGAGATTATTTTTATATGAATTTTAGAATGTTTATTTGATTTTTACCTTACCTTGAACCACGTTAATTGAAGTGGATTTATTTTTAGGGTTAGAGGCTGTTATTTAATTTCTTGGAGTTGCTGTAGCCCTTATTGAGTCATTTCATCCCACTTTTCTTCTTATTAGGTTGTTTTGACCTATGTTTGGACCCTGAGTTACCCTATTTTCAGATCGGATTGGTGAAATTGCATTTTTACCCCTCAGTTTATGTTTTCTTTGCAAACTCAGAATCTCTCTGAGCCAAGCCTTTCTAAGGTTATGTAGGAGCTTTTATTCTCTGTATTAGGTCAAAATGAGCTAGTTATGGCTCATGATGAGGTTCTCATCAGGAGCGCCAATATCTTCGTCTCCTTCGTCCACGCTTGGTGTGTCAAAGCCAGGGCTATTCCTTCTCATTCTTCCTCGCCGTCTCCCACCGGAGAACTTCTCTTCCACGATGTCGGCCAATTAAAGCCAGCGTCCACCTACTCCTTTCGTCCACTTAGAATAGGTAGTTAGTTCCCATGGTCTCCTAGATTAGTTTCCTCTACAAAAAACCAAAAATAAACCCTTGACCTACACGCAACCCATCTTCATTCTCCGCTCTGGCCACTCCTCCGGTGAAGCCCTTCGCTCACTCCACTACTCCAAACACTTCGCCGACAAGCCTACTACCTCAACCCCGCACAAAACCCTCATATTTATTCCACCTTTCACCCACTCACAACCACCACCGAACAACCCACCTTCACGTCGTCTTCTTCGTCACCGTCCGGCCACCTCACTCATCCCCACGCCGACCTAACACCGTCATCATCTTCCCGAAATATAGGGTGTATAAAGAGGCCGTATTCATGTTTCTGGTTCCCTGTCGGTCTACGTTGTTGTCACCATTAACGCCAATGCTGTTCTTCGAGTTCTAGGTCATGCATGCCCAGATGACACCTTCAGGTGGTGTGGAAGTACTCGAGCACCAGTTCCAATTGGTCAATTAGAGGCCTTGACTCCAACAGCCATGACAATTGCTGGAGCCTTCACGAGAGAAGAGGAGTTTGCCTCTGTGGTGCACCACGAAGAGGACATGTTTTAATCCCACATCGTGGGATTCCAAATTGAAGAGCACGGATAAGAGGGAAAAGTGACATAGGCTCTTCGCCTCAAGTCACAGGGGGTAACACAGCCTCACAAGCCTTTCCCGTGACACTCTACACGCGGGCCTGGTCTACCCGATTACCCGCCTAATCCTCACACCTCAGCTACTACCCACGTCGATAGCCTTGGTCTCGGGTGCGCTCATGCCCTATACCCGACTACCCGGTTATCCTTGAGAGAGGAAGAGGAGAAATGAGAGAGAGAGCGTGGGAAAGGGTTGGGTTTTGTTCTCATATGCGGCTAACACTTAGCCGAATTTGAAGAAGAGTAGAGCAATAAAAGAGAAGGCAAGGAAGAACAACAGAAGAAAAATCAAAGAGGAGTATTGTAGCAACGTCTTTTAAGACATCTGATTGTAAAATCAGACGTTTGATTATCTTCTCATTTATTTGATTATATTTGAGTAATTGTTCTATGTGTTAGACTAATAATTGGTGACCCAAATCACCATTATTTTGTCGAGATTTCTTTTTGGTTCCTCATATACTCATGTTATACATTGCATAGTAGTTTTTGAGTAATTAATTATGCTCATTTATATTATTTGTTGAGATTAGCGATTGAATTCCATATTTGCTCCCAGCGAATGACCTCGAACTTCATTTCTGACATTGGAGTAATAAATTTTATTTGTTGTTTTCATGATTTATTGGCTATACTACAATGCAACGACTTTTAAAAAGGGTACTTGGTGGTTGGCGCCAACCCTAGGTGGTTGCTAGGGTTAAGGGTTTGGTTAGGTGTGTTGTAGGGTGGAGATGGAGTTATGTGGTGGTGGTTATGAGATGAAGGGCTCAGGTGTGTTGGTGCCACTTGAAGAGGTATGAGTAGGTGTGGTTAGGGGAGAGTTGGTGCCAACTTTAGTGTGGTTAAATGGGTAGGGTTGGCATGGACATAAGGAAAGGCTAGGATGGCTTTCTATGGTGGTGGTTATGGGATTAAGGGTAGATATAGGTGGTGCCAAGATGGAAGGGTGTGGGTGGTGTTTTGGCGCCAAAATAGTAGTGGTTTAGGGTTGGTTATGGTGGCTTAGGGTTGGTGCCAGTAGTGGGTTTCTAGAAGGGGTTAGGTGTAGGGTTTAGATGGGGATAGAGGGAGAGGTGTAGGGCTAGAATGGTGGTCCATGTTGGTGCCAAAATGAAGGGATGTCTAGGGCTGCCAACATGAAGGGGTGTCTAGGGTGGTGGTAATGGTGGGTTGGCACCAAAAAGGGTTGGGTTAGGTTAAGGTGGAGTGGACGACCATGGATTTTTAGGTGGAGCTAGAGCTTAGCTAAGCTAGCTAAGTTAGCTTAGCTAGTAAAGTAGAGGTGGATAAGCTAGGGTTTCGTGAAGGAGGAGCTGGGAGAGAAGACTTTGGAGCTGATGGAAGCTATGTTGGAGCTGGGTCTGCTGAGGCAACTTCAAGGGGAGCTCAACTACTGAGCTCAGCTACTTAGTTATTATGCAAGTAGCCAAGCTTGGATAGTTGAGCTCAGTTGTGCTGACCTCAACCTGGCTGGAGCTAAGTTGAGTTGGAACAGCCTTTGATGAGAACTCTAGAGCTAGCTAAGCTACTAGTTGACAAGTAGTAGCTCAGCTAGCTTGGAGTCCAGCTGCCATGAGTTGGGGCTGAGCTGAAATGGACTCCTATCAACTTAGTTAAGCTAACTAGAGCTCCTAATGAACTGATGGGAGCTGAGATGAGCTAGACTCAACTAAGTTGAGCTGGATTTGAGCTGACTTGAGCTTGGTTGAACTGAGATGAGTTGTCTTGAGCGACCATTCAGCTAAGGTGAGCTGAATGGAGCTAACCCTAGTCCAAAAGAGCTGGTATCCAGCCATGATGAGCTGGAATTAGCTGAATCCTAGCCTGATTGAGCTTCCTCTTCATCAATTGCCTTTAAGAGTGCTAGGATTTTAGGGATCTATCAATCTGCTTATCCCTAACACTCCAAGAAACACATTAAAAATACAATAACAAATGCAATGCATGCCTAACCTAATTTATGCCTAAATGCAACCCAAAAATCCGTTTGTGGAGCAAAATCCTAAGAGCTAGGTTTTTTTTAATGCATAAGAATGATTATAAACCGACGTTTATTAGAAAGCATTGATCGTGTGGAATGTTTTCGATTTAGTTTGATACTGTGGGTTTAATCTGATTGAAATTTTGATACTTCGAGTTGTTAGACCATAATGAAGGTGCATGCTCGAGGTTATGAAGGATCATGAGCTCTCATTACATCTTGTAACGACCCGGTTCCCGAGTCCCTACGAGACACGCGAACCGGACCGACTCGACTAATCCCAAGACCTAGTCGTCCAACGAGGAAGTAACCAAAAGACAGTAAAATAAACCACATTCAGCATGAATATAACTAACAGTAAGAAAGTACAGCAGTAAGGAAAGAAACTACTACAGTAGGTACCACCACAACAGTAAAACAGCATTTATCATATACAAGAACTGCAGGTAAAGAAGGTACAGCGGAAACAAAAACTACTCACTAGAACAGAAACAAAAGGGGTACAAAAGCTGTGGTAACTCTACTGGACCCTACTCGGCCCAGCGTCCTCTGCAGCCGCCGACCCTGGCTGCTCAACACCTGGTCCTGAAAAAGGTAACGAGTGTAACACGTCAGCAAAACGCTGAGTAGAGTGGCAAACTAACTAAAGGCAACAGTAGAGTGTACAGTAGCTGTTATGTTCTATTAATTCCTTTATTCAATTTTTCTCACTATTTCATTTATTTCTCAGATCCTTTACTTGATCTCGAATGTCCTCGTGGGAACGATCTTGATTGCAGTCTTTTCCAAAAGTAGAAGTAGCACGTGGTGCTCTCCTAGCCGGGAGAGTCCCCCGTGGTGATCCTACCCTCAGTCAACCACCCCAAGGTCACTGACAGACGTAACGGTGACTACGGCACACGCGATAAACGCACAGGTAGCTAACCCGCACTGGCACGCGGTCAGTCGTTTCCGTTAACGGGTGCGCCCAAGCACAGCACGGAACCAGGGCAGAGCCCTCTCAGTAACAGGGGTTCAACCCCTCCACAGTAACCAAACCGGGGCCTTGCCCCTCCACAGTCCACGCACCCTCGCCTGACTACCCTGGTTTGCCCTAGTGGGCCTAACAAGTCGGTGAAGGAGGCTAGCAGAACCCCGGGGCCCGTGGGGTAGCTAGTACTCTCCTAACACTACTAGCTCTCCTCGGTACTACGTACACGAGGGCCAACAAGTCGGTACAGAGCGGCCAATCCTAACCCCGGGTCCCTGGGGCGGCTGGCCCCACTCTGCACTAAACAGGTACAGGTACTTCCCTTGGTACTGCGTACCCAAGAGACAGTACAAACTACATCTCAGTTCCATTCCTTTTTCTTTCCAGGAGTTCCACTCCTAATTCCCCGTGGGGTTCGAGCTCTTTATCTCAGAACATCATATGTTTCACTTTCCAGATTCACATTCTCAAAACCCATGATCTCAAACATGTTTCTTTATTCATAACAGGCAGCTGTTAATTAAATTTACAGGCAGCTTTATATATTCCTTTCCAATTTTCCAAGACTGCAGTAATATACATTCCACTAGTTTTTCCACCCTAGGATTCATGCCATATCCTAGGATCTATCATACAATCTAGTTTTCCGGCCCTAGGATTCATGCAACACCTAGGAGCTATCATTCCATATATTTCTCATTCCTAGGATTCATGCAATGCCCTAGGTTCTAGTTATGGTTCCATACTTTAACAGATTTTATTAATACTTAAAGCCACTCTACCAGGTACAACGGGAGTAATGGGGGCGTGATCGGGAATCCCGCGCGCCTCCGCGACTCTCAAGACTGCAACCGGATGAGGTCCTATCACAAGGATCAAACACAAGGAGTGCCTCAAAACAGTGTATAGCTACTGTAGACGAGTAGAGGAATTAATTCTGAAAAGGACGCAACTCGAATCGCGGAAAACAGAGCCCAAACAGGCCCTAAACGGGTCGAGAAAGACGATACTGTGCAAAATCAGACGTCTGGAACTCCTTCCAGACGTCTTAAACGGTGGATCAGAGAATTACCTGTTCAGCTTGGTTCCTCGGACGTCCAGAAGTCTGCGGGGACGTCCGCCCTAGATCCCAGACGTCCGATGGTCCCTCAGGACGTCTGGAGGTCACTCCCGCCGTCTGGTACAACTTCCAGACGTCTGATTCGCAAAGGATGACGAATCAGCGAACCTGCGCACAGCCAACCCCCCTCCCTCAGTACGGTCAGTCGACAAGAAGGAAGAAGAAAGCGGAAACTCACCTTTCAGACGTCTGTATGATCTTACAAACGTCTACCTTGCCGTCAGGATATCAACCCAGACGTCTGATTCTGGAAATTCTTCCAGAATCAGAACCCTGCTCGGCCTCCGCTCGCGACGCCGCCTGCGTCGCACCTCGCGCGTCCGCTGCTCAGCCCGCAGCAGGTCCCTCTCCGCGACGCTCCGCGCCCCCTGCGCCCTCCGTCGGCCGGCCAAGCCACCCCGGCGAGCTCGCCCTCACGGCAGAGCTCCACCCTCGCACGCCGCAGCTCCTCCGCGCTCACTGCGGCTGCCGCTGCCGCCCTCGCGTCCGCTCGCTCTCGCGCACAGGAAGGAGAAGGAGGAGGAGACGGTGGAGACGGTGGAGACGGGAGGGGAGGCCCGCCCCCTTTTAACGCCGCGCGAGGAGGAGAGAGAAGGCGGTCGCAGCGCGCCTGCAGCCGCAGAGAAAAGAGGGACGAATCGCAGGTCTGCGCGCACAGGCACGCAGACGAATCTCCCGTGCGAACATAACTGTTCTCCAGACGTCTGTAAAAGATCCCGGACGTCTGGTCAGACGTCTGGATGTGATCCCAGACGTCTTGTCAGACGTCTGGGCCACCTCCCAGACGTCTTAAAAGGCGTCTGGGGCACGCGTTCGTTACAATATAACAAACTCAAAGGAAGTTTCGTCCCCGAAACTTGCGCCAACTAGGGTGTGGGAAAAAGATGTCCAAATAACCATAACAAACTCAAAGAGGACCGAAGCCGGTCCGAAAAGACGTACCCGCGAAAAGCTCCGGGTACCGCTCCCGCATTGCCGCCTCAGGCTCCCAGGTAGCCTCCTCGTGCCGCTGGCTCGTCCACAAAACCTTTACCAGGGGTACTTGCTTTCGTCTCAACCTGCGGACGGCTCGGTCTAGGATCTGCACTGGCCGCTCGGGGTAGGTCAGGTCGTCGCTCACTTCGACGCTCTCGTGACTCAGTACGTGGCTGGGATTGGCTACGTACTTCCTGAGGTTGGACACGTGGAATACGTCGTGCACACCAGAAAGCTGCGGGGGAAGGGCAAGTCTGTAAGCAACGGGTCCAACCCGCTCCAGGACCTCAAAGGGCCCCATGAACCTCGGCGCGAGCTTCCCTCTCACCCCAAACCGCTGTAAGCCCTTCATGGGCGAAACACGAAGGAAGACGTGGTCCCCAACCTCGAACCGCACCTCTCTGCGTCTGCGATCTGCGTAGCTCTTCTGTCTGCTCCTGACAGTGCGGAGTCGTCTGTGGATCTGCCCAACTACCTCCTGACTCTGCCGGATCAACCTGGGGCCAACCTCCCACTTGGTCCCCACCTCAACCCAACTCAAGGGTGCCGTGCATTTCCGTCCGTACAGAGCCTCGTAGGGAGCCATGCCGATGCTCGAGTGATAACTGTTGTTGTATGCAAACTCCGCCAGGGGCAGGTGCTCCTCCCAAGAGCCCCTCCAGTCTAGTACACAGGCACGCAAAAGGTCCTCGAGTGTTTGTATCGTGCGTTCCGACTGTCCGTCCGTCTGGGGGTGGTAAGCCGTGCTAAACCTCAACCTCGTCCCCAAAGCCTGCTGAAACTCAGCCCAAAACTGGGACGTAAAGCGGGTATCCCGGTCGGATACGATCTCCCGCGGAACTCCGTGTAGTCGCACCACATCACGGATATACCTCTCTGCCAACTGTGCTGGTCCCAAAGTGACTCGGATCGGCAAGAATCGTGCCGTCTTCGTCAATCTATCCACTATTACCCAGACTGCGTCGTGTCCTCGCTGGGTAACAGGTAAGCCCACCACCAAGTCCATGGTGATGCTCTCCCAGTTCCACTCTGGCACTGGAAGCGGCTGAAGCGGCCCTGCAGGCCTCTGATGCTCGGCTTTCACCTGCTGGCACACTAAGCACTGCTGCACGAACTCACCCACATCCCGCTTCACCCCTCTCCACCAGAACTCGCGTCTCAAGTCATGGTACATTTTCGTGTTTCCGGGATGTATGGTGAATCTGGAACCGTGTGCCTCAGTCAGGAGCTCTCTCAACAACTCCTCGTCTCTGGGGACGCACAACCGTCCCCTCAAGCGTAACACCTGGTCTGTGAAAGAGAAGTCCCCTGGATCCCCTGATAGTACTCTGTCGCGCAAAGACTGCAGGTACGGATCGGCCATCTGTCCCGTGATGATGCGGTCTATCAACTCTGGCCTGGTCTGCCGTGTCACCGCCACTGCCCCACAGTACCCTCGTAACTCTAGAGGTCGCCAACTGCCCACCTCCTCCAAAAGGCTCCAACTCTGTAACTGTAGACTGGCCAAGCGTGCGGGCGCCTTACGGCTGAAGGCGTCAGCCACCACATTGGCCTTTCCCGGGTGGTAGGAGATGCTGCAGTCGTAGTCCTTCAGGAGCTCCAACCAACGTCTCTGTCTCATGTTGAGCTCCTTCTGGTCAAAAGATATCTAAGGCTCTTGTGATCTGTAAAAATCTCGAAGGTCTCACCGTACAAGTAGTGCCTCCATGTCTTCAGCGCGAAGACAACTGCTGCCAACTCTAGATCGTGGGTAGGGTAGGTATGCTCATGGGGCTTCAGTTGCCGCGAAGCGTAAGCGACCACGTGACCCCTCTGCATGAGCACACCTCCTAACCCCTGCAAGGAAGCGTCCGTGTACACAACGAACCCGCCACTACTGTCAGGGATGGTGAGCACGGGAGCCGAGGTCAACCTCTCCTTCAGCTCCAGAAAACACGCCTCACAGGCGTCTGTCCAAGCGAAAGGCACATCCTTCCGGGTCAACTGTGTCATAGGACGTGCAATCTGCGAAAACCCTCTGATGAACCGTCTGTAGTAACCTGCCAGTCCCAGGAAACTGCGAATCTCAGTGACTGAACGCGGTCTCTCCCACCTGAGCACTGCCTCGACCTTGGCGGGATCCACCGCCAGGCCGTCTCCAGAGATCACATGACCCAAAAAGGTCACCTCCCTCAACCAGAACTCGCACTTGCTGTATTTGGCGTACAGCCTGCGTCGTCTCATAGTGTCTAGAACCATCCGCAAGTGCTGTCCGTGCTGCGTCCGATCTCTAGAATAGATGAGTACATCATCTATTAAAACCACCACAAACTGGTCCAAGTACGGTCTGAACACCCGGTTCATCAGGTCCATGAAAGCAGCGGGGGCATTGGTCAGCCCAAACGGCATGACCAAAAACTCGTAGTGTCCGTAGCGGGTGCGGAAAGCTGTCTTGGAGACGTCGGTCTCCCTGATCCTCAACTGGTGGTATCCAGACCTCAAGTCGATCTTGGAAAACACCGTGGCACCCCGCAACTGGTCAAACAAATCGTCAATCCTCGGCAGCGGATATCTGTTCTTGATGGTGACCCTATTCAGCTGTCGGTAGTCCACACAAAGGCGTAGGGTCCCATCCTTCTTCTTCACAAACAGTACCGGGGCTCCCCAGGGAGACGCACTGGGCCTCACGAAACCCTTCTCCAAAAGGTCCTGCAACTGAGACTTGAGCTCTCGCAGCTCAAGCGGTGCCATCCTGTATGGCGCGGTGGAGATGGGGCTGGTCCCTGGTACTAGTGAGATCTCAAACTCGATCTCACGCTCGGGCGGTAGTCCTGGTAACTCGTCTGGAAACACGTCGGGGTACTCTCTGACAACCGGGATGCTCTGGAAGTCTGCCACGGGGCTGTGCTCTGCCACCACACAAGCTAGGAAGCCCTCACACCCCTGGCTCAAAAGTCTCGCCGCCCGAAGTGCCGAAATGCACCTGAAACCTCCATCCACTGGCTGCCCGTGAAACTCGAAGGAAGGCAACTCCGGAATGGAGAAGACAATCTTCCTCTCAAAACAGTCTACCAAGGCGTGGTAAGCGGACAGCCAATCCATCCCCAGAATCACTCCAAAGTCCTCCATCTGTATCATAATCAGGTCAGCTGGCAGGCTGTGTCCCCCGATGCTGACCCCGCAACCCGTGTACACCTCCTCAGCTACAAACAGCTGACCACTCGGACCTCTGATTACGAACGGATTCTCTAACAGTGTATAATCCTGGTCCAAACTAACCGCGAAACTGGCTGCGACAAACGAGTGCGTAGCGCCGGAATCGAAAAGCGTGTAAACGAGTCTGCCAGAAACTGAAACCATACCTGCTACCACGGATCCCGATGCTCTGGCGTCCCTGTGTGTTAGGGCGTTGATACGTCCCTCAGCTCTAGGTGCGGACGAAGCAGCCACACTCTGCGTCGGACGGGTAGGTGCTGGCCGGTACCCTCCTCGCGACTGCTGTCCTCCTCCTCGTGCCTGGGAACCGCGGCCTCCTGCGCGCCCTCCAGTGATCTGCGCGGGAAGTATCTGCTGACCTCCTGCCCTAGATGGGCAGTCCCTCCTGACGTGGCCCGGCTGGCCACACTGGTAGCAGAGGGGAACCCGACTACCGCCCTCAGTGAGTCCCTGCTGTCGGCTAGGCGGGGGTCCGGTGCTGGCGACTGGCCCCTGTCGAGGGCCCCCAAAGGCCACTGATGGCCCTGCACAACGTGACGGCTCTCCTGCGGACGCCACGTGTCTCCGTTCTCGCCGGCCCTGTGAGAAGTCTGGCTGAAAGGGCCTCTTCCGCCCGCCGTCGGTCTCTCGCGCGGACGGGTTGGTCTCCTCGTAAGTCATAGCTGCCTCTACCACCCTCGAAAACGTCGGCAGCTTCAGGGGTTTGACATACCCCCGGATCGCAGGCCGGAGCCCCTCGGTGAACCTCCAAAGGCGCTCCTCCTCATCTGCTACCGCTGTCGCTGCAAAGCGGGACAGCTCCAAGAAACGCGTGCGGTACGCGCTCACGGTCATCGTCCCTTGGCGGAGAGTGTGGAACTCCCGCCTCCTCTGGTCCTGCCACGTCTGGGGAAAGTACTGCTCGCAGAAGAGGGTGACGAACTGGTCCCACGTCGGCTCGTCCCTCTCCTGTCCCCGGACCGCCCTCCACCACCGGTGTGCCGCACTCTCCAGCTGGTACGTGGCAAAGGCCACGCGGCACTCCACCGGGGGGCGAAGGGTGTCGAAGATCTTCTCCAGCTGCTCAAGCCAGTCCTCTGCCTCGGTTGGGTCCTCATCCCCCTTGAAGGAGGGGGGCTTCAACTTCCGGAACTGTCCGAAAAGCTCGAAGTGGTGCTGTAGGGGAGGTGCTGGTGCACCTCCAGGCGAAGGTGCCTCATGTACAGAAGTGTCGGAGGAAGGTGGGGGCGGCAGGGGCCCATCCCCTCCCTCGTGTCCAGCGCCGCGTCCGTCGCGTGGTCCCACAGAGGACTCCCCCTCTGCAACCCCAGGAGGAGGTGCTCGGGGCGGTGGGTGGAGCTCCTCTCGTACAATATCCCATATCAGTCTGGCGAGGTCCTGGGCCTGGATGCCAGGGAGTGGTGGCTGGTCCACCGAGACGTCAACGACAGCACGTCCACCTCGCCGACCTCGCCCTCGGCCGCACCCGCGGCCAGTCTCGCCAGTCCCACGACGAGGCATCTCCTGCAAGGAGACGCGAAACAAAACGGAAACGTCAAAACAGACGGTACCTAACAGCACTTCTAAGAGCTCATGTCAAGAGATATGTCGTGGTGGCTACTCTAGCTATAAACATGTGAATTGGTTATTTTCCAGTCAGTTGATTCACTTCTCGGGACGACCTTGCTCTGATACCATCTTGTAACGACCCGGTTCCCGAGTCCCTACGAGACACGCGAACCGGACCGACTCGACTAATCCCAAGACCTAGTCGTCCAACGAGGAAGTAACCAAAAGACAGTAAAATAAACCACATTCAGCATGAATATAACTAACAGTAAGAAAGTACAGCAGTAAGGAAAGAAACTACTACAGTAGGTACCACCACAACAGTAAAACAGCATTTATCATATACAAGAACTGCAGGTAAAGAAGGTACAGCGGAAACAAAAACTACTCACTAGAATAGAAACAAAAGGGGTACAAAAGCTGTGGTAACTCTACTGGACCCTACTCGGCCCAGCGTCCTCTGCAGCCGCCGACCCTGGCTGCTCAACACCTGGTCCTGAAAAAGGTAACGAGTGTAACACGTCAGCAAAACGCTGAGTAGAGTGGCAAACTAACTAAAGGCAACAGTAGAGTGTACAGTAGCTGTTATGTTCTATTAATTCCTTTATTCAATTTTTCTCACTATTTCATTTATTTCTCAGATCCTTTACTTGATCTCGAATGTCCTCGTGGGAACGATCTTGATTGCAGTCTTTTCCAAAAGTAGAAGTAGCACGTGGTGCTCTCCTGGCCGGGAGAGTCCCCCGTGGTGATCCTACCCTCAGTCAACCACCCCAAGGTCACTGACAGACGTAACGGTGACTACGGCACGCGTGATAAACGCACAGGTAGCTAGCCTGCACTGGCACGCGGTCAGTCGTTTCCGTTAATGGGTGCGCCCAAGCACAACACGGAACCAGGGCAGAGCCCTCTCAGTAACAGGGGTCCAACCCCTCCACAGTAACCAAACCGGGGCCTTGCCCCTCCACAGTCCGCGCACCCTCGCCTGACTACCCTGGTTTGCCCTAGTGGGCCTAACAAGTCGGTGAAGGAGGCTAGCAGAACCTCGGGGCCCGTGGGGTAGCTAGTACTCTCCTAACACTACTAGCTCTCCTCGGTACTACGTACACGAGGGCCAACAAGTCGGTACAGAGCGGCCAATCCTAACCCCGGGTCCCTGGGGCGGCTGGCCCCACTCTGCACTAAACAGGTACAGGTACTTCCCTTGGTACTGTGTACCCAAGAGACAGTACAAACTACATCTAAGTTCCATTCCTTTTTCTTTCCAGGATTTCCACTCTTAATTCCCCGTGGGGTTCGAGCTCTTTATCTCAGAACATCATATGTTTCACTTTCCAGATTCACATTCTCAAAACCCATGATCTCAAACATGTTTCTTTATTCATAACAGGCAGCTGTTAATTAAATTTACAGGCAGCTTTATATATTCCTTTCCAATTTTCCAAGACTGCAGTAATATACATTCCACTAGTTTTTCCACCCTAGGATTCATGCCATATCCTAGGATCTATCATACAATCTAGTTTTCCGGCCCTAGGATTCATGCAACACCTAGGAGCTATCATTCCATATATTTCTCATTCCTAGGATTCATGCAATGCCCTAGGTTCTAGTTATGGTTCCATACTTTAACAGATTTTATTAATACTTAAAGCCACTCTACCAGGTACAACGGGAGTAATGGGGGCGTGATCGGGAATCCCGCGCGCCTCCGCGACTCTCAAGACTGCAACCGGACGAGGTCCTATCACAAGGATCAAACACAAGGAGTGCCTCAAAACAGTGTATAGCTACTGTAGACGAGTAGAGGAATTAATTCTGAAAAGGACGCAACTCGAATCGCGGAAAACAGAGCCCAAACAGGCCCTAAACGGGTGAGAAAGACGATACTGTGCAAAATCAGACGTCTGGAACTCCTTCCAGACGTCTTAAACGGTGGATCAGAGAATTACCTGTTCAGCTTGGTTCCCCGGACGTCCAGAAGTCTGCGGGGACGTCCGCCCTAGATCCCAGACGTCCGATGGTCCCTCAGGACGTCTGGAGGTCACTCCCGCCGTCTGGTACAACTTCCAGACGTCTGATTCGCAAAGGATGACGAATCAGCGAACCTGCGCACAGCCAACCCCCCTCCCTCAGTACGGTCAGTCGACAAGAAGGAAGAAGAAAGCGGAAACTCACCTTTCAGACGTCTGTATGATCTTACAGACGTCTACCTTGCCGTCTGGATATCAACCCAGACGTTTGATTCTGGAAATTCTTCCAGAATCAGAACCCTGCTCGGCCTCCGCTCGTGACGCCGCCCGCGTCGCACCTCGCGCGTCCGCTGCTCAGCCCGCAGCAGGTCCCTCTCCGCGACGCTCCGCGCCCCCTGCGCCCTCCGTCGGCCGGCCAAGCCACCCCGGCGAGCTCGCCCTCACGGCAGAGCTCCGCCCTCGCACGCCGCAGCTCCTCCGCGCTCACTGCGGCTGCCGCTGCCGCCCTCGCGTCCGCTCGCTCTCGCGCACAGGAAGGAGAAGGAGGAGGAGACGGTGGAGACGGGAGGGGAGGCGCGCCCCCTTTTAACGCCGCGCGAGGAGGAGAGAGAAGGCGGTCGCAGCGCGCCTGCAGCCGCAGAGAAAAGAGGGACGAATCGCAGGTCTGCGCGCACAGGCGCGCAGACGAATCTCCCGTGCGAACATAACTGTTCTCCAGACGTCTGTAAAAGATCCTGGACGTCTGGTCAGACGTCTGGATGTGATCCCAGACGTCTTGTCAGACGTCTGGGCCACCTCCCAGACGTCTTAAAAGGCGTCTGGGGCACGCGTTCGTTACACGTCTCCACTCTTCTTTTCCAAGCTTGTATTACCTTTCCTTTGTAATAATCAAATTGTAAAATGTAGATGAATCACATTGTAATCTAGTCTTCACTTGTAATGATCAATTGTACATGACACTTTCGTAGTTGATTAAGTTGTTGTGAAATGTGGAGATGGTTTCAAGAACATGAATGAACTATGTCGCTTTTTTTTTTAGGAGAAATGTGTAGATTGAACAGAAGGAAAAGAGACTTTAAATGGACCACAGGATCACCAATAATCAAAATAGGGATCGTAGGCAGTGGTAAGAAAAAAGGTCCCCAGTTTTAGGGGTAAAAGGGTCATTTTGACCCATAGTTAACAGACATTAGGTTAGAACTAACAGAAGTTAACTAAAGGGTATCTCATGTAAACAGAGGGAAGATTTTAGGAGTATTATGTAATATCCAAGAACCAAAGGGTATGTACGTAATATTAAATATTACAAGGACATCTATGTAAGAATCCCTTCTTTATATCCTACTATTTGACTTTGCAAATTTCCATGTGAAACTATTTTTAGGGCGTTACGTGAATAATACTTCATCTCTTATCATGAAACTCTCCTCTTTACCTTAAATTGTTGTTTTTGGTCTTTCAAAAAAGATCGAGGGACCTTCATTTTCCCAAAGTGGCTTTTAAGGAGATACTAATTTATCTTTATTGGACATTTCACCTGACTCTTTACACACCCCTTTATCCTTATTTCATCATGCCATCTTACTTTCCTATAATAAATATTTTGATTATAAGGATTTTTATCTTGGTGCCCTTATAATTATTTGAAATTACATAATAACCCTTTTAATGCATGTAATCCTCAAAAGGTGGCTAACTCCTACATGATGTGCCATTGTTAAGTCCTGAAATTCGGATCCTAGTCCAAATCTAGATTAAGAGTGCCAAGACAAACCCATCGAAACTTGTCGGACATAAATCGGGTCAATGTAGCTTGAAAATGAATTTTGATTTAGGTTTCCCTTGATGTCTTGAGAGATATTTATAGGGAATCCACCTATTCCTAATATGATGGTGGCTATTATATAAAATATAATGGATAGATATCAATCCTAATTAAGTTTTGTAAAAATTCCCTCAAATTAATTCGAGGATTTTGGTTTAAGTACCCCAAAACATTTTAATTGCATCTAACCCCTTGGATCAATACCAAATCATATTTTATGCAATTAAATGCCAAATCAAATACTAATTTAACTCCTTAAATAGTATTTAATGTTTACTCAATTAAGAGCCCATTAAAATCATTATTGGTTTTATCATGCCAATAATGAAGGTTTGGGAATCAGGATTTATGGCACTATGCCTCTATTAGGCATTCTAAATACCCATGAATTTGCTCAGGATTCAGCATACACCTTCTCTGTGACAATGATAAGAGAAGATTTTCCCCATCACCATCTCATCAAATCAATTCGTTAATCTAACTTACGTGACAACCTCAAATCTCCATTCCCATTCAAAGGATGTGTATCAAGGGTAATAATCAGGCAACAGTCTATTAAGAAGATTACCATTTCTTCTTAGGCTGAAAATAACAATTGGATATCATGATGCTTGTTGATGACTTGTCAAAATCCTCGATCTAAATCGTTTAGATTTTTGATGTCTACCAACTTGACTGTAGTACATTCTCTATTTGTACTAAGGGACCCATCTAATCATATTAGTGTGTCCACGTGATATGACATTTAAATTCTGATCATAAATTAAGTGATTCGGCTCAGGTTGGTTTTCCCAAGGTAGATAACTCGAACAAATTTCACGTTGGAATTCTTCACTATTTTGAATAGTGAATTTAATGTTTGCTACCCTACCCCCTATAAACCCTAATATGGGGTAAATGAATCCCCAAGTTATCATTAATCATAATAATGATGCCCTTGACGTTCATGGTTGGCCTCTCCCCTATCCACCATAATGTTCTTCACTATTCATAAGTACTTAGCTTAGTTGCAGTGAAAGAGCTCCCCTTACATCTTGCTATCTTTTTTGCCTCCCCCCTTGTTTCACACATCTTCCCCATTTCCCAAGATCAAGGATTTTCCCATTGATAGTCTCATTAATATTCCCTGTGCTCCTCTAAAGATCTTTCTATCTTACAACACCTTTCTTTTCTTTTAGAGTCACCTGCATTTTTATCTCACTTTAATAAGGAAGGAAAATGGGAATTCTTGTCAAGCTATAAAAGGTACGAGCTATAGAAGCCATAGTTGCAAGGCAAAGGAACCTTCTTTTTCTTGAACCCTTCTTGTCTTAATTTATACAAACAAAATCAAGGGGGATCTACTCTGTAAGCTACTTATAATCACTTTGTCTAGAAGAAAAGAGATTCCTATCGACTTATTTCGGAGAAGAAGGCTCCCAATCAGCTCTCCATTCTCCCTTTCGCTACATGATGGTATACACCCAATACAATGTGGGTTCTTCTTTCATCCAAGACTCAGCATATTCCTTTTTTTTTTTAGCAAATCCCTAAGGGATAAAAAGGACATCCTTACTCATGTTTTTGAACACTAGAGGTCATTGAATAATGACATGGCTGGCCTTCTTGTTACCAACAACATTAACTAATGAACATGTATGTTCCCCAACAAGAGCTCTCATCGTGAAAGTCACACCATCTTGCAATATGGATGCATGAATTCTCCAAGTATATCCCTCATTGCTACACTTAGCAGTCAATGTAAGTATATGAAACTTGATATTTAGATTAATCTTTTTTTTTTTAATTCAACGTATCTCAATGGTATAATGTTATCAATCTCTACCCCAACTTCAATTTTAGGAAAGTTTAAATTCATATGAAATAATCTTACTTTATAGTTAGATATATCTTGAATGTTAGAATCTATCAATTCATAGCACCTATTCTCTGGCACCAATCCATCTAGATCACTTAAGTTCTTAAAGAACAATTCATACTCTTCAACAACAAAATCATTATTGTCAGGATCATTGTTAGAACACATACTTCAATATGTATCCAACTGCTTCTCCTTTGGCTAGTCTCTAATGTCTTCCCACCTCTACTCTCTAGCTTGGCATCCACATCTTACCCTCACACACCCTCTACCTATTGTCATCCCATCTATTTGTACCCTTCTGTTTTCGA
The DNA here is from genome assembly GCA_037157565.1 of Thalassia testudinum. Classification (NCBI taxonomy): domain Eukaryota; kingdom Viridiplantae; phylum Streptophyta; class Magnoliopsida; order Alismatales; family Hydrocharitaceae; genus Thalassia; species Thalassia testudinum. The sequence continues at coordinate 61,213,363 of JAZHRO010000022.1, read as the reverse complement.
AACAAAACTCTCTTCACCTATTTTACCAACCATATTTTCCCCATCCCCACCTTTATCAACCTTAATATGCACTGATTGTACTACAATCTTTTGGTTCGGAAACCTATGTATCTCCTTTATGTTAACTGATTATGCTATATCAACATTCCTTTCAACACTAATATTTTCATTCGCATTCTCTCCCTAATAAAACCTACTACAATATAACTCACCACATCAACATTCTCCTTCTACCAACAGAATCTATAACTTCGATATTCTCCGCCTCAATAAAACTTACTACTTCTAAATACTCTGAAACAAAACCCATAACTTCCTCATTCTCCTTCTCCTCGACAGAACCTACTACATCCACATTCTCTGGAATGGAACCCACAACATTCACATTCTCTCCAATGCTTTTGACTCATAAATCAATATTATCAATGACACTTGTGACCCTGGCATAAATGCCCTTATCAATAGTTTTGGATCCGACATTCCCACCATCGCCCATCTACGTATCCTTCTTGACTATCATCTCTATTTATCTGGTTCACAAATTATCCTCTTAGTACCTGTTGATTTAACTTTTGAATGTAACATAATGCATCAACATCAAGAAATTTAAAAAGTTCAATAGGCATTTTGTCTATGTGTGCATTCAACATCTCCTTCTCATTTATGACCTTGATATAGTTTGACCCTCTTGCAAGTTAATCCTTACATTTAAGTCCAAGTGCTTCTCCACACATCCATGGCAACACATCACAACGTATTCCATCTAGTCAAAGTAGCATGTCATTGATCACAAACAAACTGCGTTGCATAAAAATTATGTTTTAATAGTGTCGTTGTTGTAGTATATTGTGAAATTGCACTAGAGGGGGGGGTGAATAGTGAATTTATAAAATATTGTAAGACAAAAAATACAATCACAAAAAGAGGCACGTGATTTTTAGGTGGAAACCCAAAACTGGTGAAAACCACCACCTAAGCCAATCCCTTGACTTAGGAATTTTGATCACAAAGTGATCAATCCACCAACCACACTACTTAAATGAGGGTATTGTACCTCAATTACAAATCCCACCTCCGATCCCTAAACGGAGGTTTCTCCCTTCACAATGAAGAGACCGGGACTTGATAGGCCGGATACCCAAACTACAAAAATAAGAATGAAACAACACCTATAGAACACCTCAAAATATTAATGACTTCTTGATCTATTAAGCATAAAAAGAACTCCCTAAGAATTAGCAGAATGAAATGCATTGAGAGTGTGGGTTTGTCCTTTAATCAGAGTGTTGGCACAGCACAAAGGCAAAAGAAAGCAAAGAGTAGTGAGCGAGTGATTTTCTAAGGAAATTGAATCTCAAGAGGTGTATCATGCCTAAGAGGGATTGTAGTCTATTTATAGGAAAATTTGGAACCTTCAAGAATGCTTGAGAGAGGTCTCCTAGCCGTTGGAGGCAAGTCCTAAGAGATTGGGATGAAATCCAACACAAATTAAAGCAATCATGAATTTGACAGTAATATCAGACGTCTGATTTTAGGTTTAGATGTCTTGTAAGACGTTTGATTACAATTATGGACGTCTGGTACTATTAGCCAGGCTTACTGTTTTCATTAGATCGAAACAGGGACGTCTGATATATTTATATAAGACGTCTAATTATAAGTGGATTCATTCATATTTTAACCAGATCCAAATAAGGTTCTAGATTTTAAGGAACAGACGTAAGTATGGACATCTGTAGGATTTCCTATACGTCTGGAAACATAAAAAGGACTTGCCTTGGAAATCTAATAGTAGATCTTCAATTTTTAATAAGATTTGCATAGAAATAAATGGGCAATGGTCCATTGATAGGCGTCTGGAGACATGTCCAGAAGTTTAAAAATGTATTTGCCCATTTTTAACAGAAAGAAAATAGGTACTTAAGTCTAACGGTTGGTTCAAAGACATCCAGGTAAACAATTAGACGTTTGGATGAGGCTATGGATGTCTGATAGAAGGTTGCTTCAACTGATGTCTAAGAAGTCAGAATGCAATGGCAATGCTCTAAGTAATTTAAAGTTGAAAATCAGACGTCTGACAGTTGTTATGGACGTCTGATTTCTGGCTTAGTGTTAGATTTTTGTTTCTAATTTATCCTAAGTGTAGAGAGACTAAGTTAGCTATTTGTAAGTTATGTTTAGGGGCTCTTTACAACATCTCTAGACTCAAATAAAATAAAGATTACAACCTTTGAAAGTTTACATAAAAGCCTATGACCTATGACAACACTTATGCTATTCAAGTCTTCACGCTTTTAATCCTCCGACTTGGAAAACTCCATGTGACCTGCAATTGTGTTATTACGTAGAGAAATATGCTACGCTTATGATTTATCTCATTTTCTTTATTTTGTAAAATCATCAAAATATTATTTATGAGGGGTTGAACTAACAATCTCCTCCTTTTTGATGATTTTCAAAATATATTTGTAGGTTCTTATTTTCTTCCCCTGAAAGTTGTACTTAGTAATCTATACCAATTTTGGAAACATTTTTCGTAACTTTTCATGTCATTTCCTAAGTTCTTCCCTAAGTTCTTCTCCCCCTTTTTAAATATCATCATGAAGGGTTTTGAAAGGGGTTGAATCTTAAACTAAAAGTGTTATATAATGGCATTTATAAAATAAAATTTGCATGCTGAAGTATAATAAAGATGGCAGATCATTAAAGTAAACTAACTAGAAAAATGTATGTGCCCTAAGCACAGACTAGCTATTGTTCCCAACAAAATATACAAGTATGGGGTTGAAACCCCTTAATACAAGCCAACATGGAAAGACAGAAAGAAAGAAAAACAAAAGAACTAAACTAGTCTTCTTGATCGTGGCGGTGGTGGTGGCGGCAAACGGGTCCCTGACCCATCTACAGATTGCGAACATCGGTACGGAGTTCGTCAATGTCGTGGCGCATACTTCCCATTTAAGTGTACATCTCATCGGTTTGTCGCAACAAGAGATAGATGCCCGAGGAGAGGTAATCCATGGCGGGATCCCATGTCTCATCAAAGCTCGAGCGAGGAGCTTCTATTTGAAGTGGACGTTCTTCATGGAGATCTGGAAAGGGTGGAAGGGGTTCTTCTTCAGCAGGCTCTTCGTTGGCTCAAGATGCTCTCTAAGAATATGCATCTTGGCAGTTGTGGCTCGGTTGTAGGGCTCAATCTTTTCATCAACCACTTGGTCATAGATGGAAATCCGATGATTTGAAAAATTTTTGGATAAAATGGACCCAAATGGTAGAGACACCCCATGGTCCTCATTCATAACACGAACAATGAGGCGGCAGTAGTTGAAGGGAATGTGACGTACGGTAGCAAAAAGGAGCGTCTTGTGTTGGCGCGAGATATAGTCAAAAGCTCCTGATTTATTTAGAAGGTCTCACCCAAAAATGCGAGAGAGTAATCGAGGAAGAGGTTTGAGGTTCTTGCATGGTAGGGTGCCAAGATTTTTGACATATTTTTCAGGTAGGACTAACTCTTGATTGATGACTTCTGAGTTATATTGCCTCAGAATGTCATTGAAGTTGTCTCCCTCATTAGGGATGGCGAGAAGGGCAGAAATAGAATCAGAGGTGATATGGATTTCACTCTCAAATAAACGGGTATGTAACTCAAGTTCATCGTTGCTGTAGTCTTTAATGATGTTGGTGTAGAAAAGTCAAACAAAATCAGGAAACATGCCAATGGTTCCAATGCCAGAATGGGACTGTCGGTCAAAATAGTGGAAGAGATGAAGGGTTTCAAAATGTTCCCGAAGGTTTAGATGGGCAAAGTCATTCCATACAATGAATCGAGAGCACTTGACTTTGGCATTTGCGAAGCGACGAAATTGCTGTCTAGTGATGTCGTCACGCAGTTGGTCAGCCAAATAAGCGGAAGAGGAGGTGGAAGAGCCCTTGGCTTGCTTCCGACGGGGAGGCATTTTGGGTAGGTTGGGTGGTTGGGTTTTGGAGGGTGGGGTTTGGTGTTTTAGGATAGAACACCTGCAAAAACAATCCCACACCAGTCATTCAACCGATAAGGCAATATAGTGCCATACATGCACACAACATTGATATCAGAAAAAAATGGAAAAAATTGTGTGGCAGTATGCCTTGAGGCAATACAACTTGCCATAATGTTGTGGCAATATACCTTTGAACTCAAGTCATTAAGATGTCAGCTTTTACAAAAACTTCCTCAATGAATCCATTAAGAAACGCACTCTTAACGTCCATTTGAAAGAGTTTAGAGCCAAGGAAGGTGGCATAAGCAAGAAGCATGCGAATTGATTCGAGTCGAGCTACGGGAATGTAGGTCTCATCAAAATTAATTCCTTCTTCTTGGTTGTACCCTTGTGCTACCAAACAAGCCTTGTTTCGAATGACTATACCAGATTCATTCAACTTGTTCTGGAATACCCATTTGGTTCCTATTACCGTTTGCCCTTTACGCTTAGGTACTAGATCCCAAACTTCATTCCTTTGGAATTGGTTGAGTTCCTCCTGCATGGTCATCATCCAAGGTTCTTTGGAGCATGCTTTCTTGACACTCTTAGGCTCAACTTAAGATACAAAGGCGGAGAGACTGAAAGAGCAATTAAAACGGGATCGGGTTTTAACGCCATCGAAAACACTTCCAATGACTTGACTTTCGGGATGATCTCTTTGATATATCCAATCTTTTGGAAGATTATGGATATTGGAGTTTGGAATCTTCGACACATCAATAGAAGAATCATCTTCATCTTCCATATTGACTCGGTCAATAGAAGAAGAGTGAGGAGATTCATCGAGGGAAACATGAAGGGTTTCCTCTACTATTAATGTGGTCTTGTTAAAGATCTGATATGCCTTACTACGTGAAGAATAACCAATAAAGATGGCTTCTTCACATTTGGCATCAAATTTATCTAAAATAGAGCAGGTATTCAAAACAAAGCACCGACATCCAAAAACTTTAAAATAAGTGATTTTGAGTATTTTCCCATAATATAATTCAAAACAAGTTTTTCGCAACTCGGATCGAATTAAGATGCGATTTAACACTAACAAGCCGTGTTAACCGCTTTGGCCCAAAAGTACTTCGGTAACCCCGAGTCTATGAGCAATGTTCGAGCACTCTTAAAGAGTACGATTCTTTCTCTCAACCACCCCATTTTGTTGAGGTGTTCGGGGGAAAGAAAACTTATGAGCAATACCATGCTCTTAACCAAAATCATCAAACAGGAAATTTTCAAACTTGCCCCCATGATCACTGCGAATACGAGTGATTTGGTAACCTTTTTCAGTTTGAACCTTCATACAAAAAATAGAAAAGACGGAAAATACTCCTTCTTTGGATCTCAAGAAGGAGACCCATGAAAACCTTGAAAAATCATCTATAATCACAAGGCAATATTTGCATCCACTAAAGCTCTCATATTTTGTTGGTCCAAACAGATCTGGGTGAAGTAGTTCTAATGGTCTTGATGTGGATATAACTTCTTTATTTTAAAACTAGATTTCATAATTTTACTTAATTTACATGAATCACAGATAAGCTTATTTAAAAATTTTCCTTTAGGAAGACCTCAAACTAGTTCATGTTTGGTTAATTTTTTACTAGCTTCATATGAACATGTCCTAGTCTTTTATGCCATATACTTAACTCATTATTTGCTATAAGACATTCATAAGTGCTATCTTTATCAAATTCTCTGATATAAATGTCTTTAAATCTAGTTCTCTTAAGAAGGATTTCATTGGTTGATACATGCATAATTTCAAACATTTCTGAAGCAAATACTACCTTAAATCCCTTATAAAAATTTGACTAACACTTAAAAGATTATGTTTCAGTCCTTTAACTAGAGAGACATTTGAGATGGGAGAGAGAGGGTTACCTATTTTACTAAGGCCAATAATATGGCCCTTGTGGTTGTTGCTAAATGTAAACCGTTCCTCCATCCGTAGGTTGAAGGTCCAAAAATAGGTGCTTGTCTCCCGTAATGTGTTTGGAACACCCAGAGTCCATCACCCATCGGCCACCTTGATGGCAGTGGTCTCTTTATCTTCTTTCTTGTAGACACCTTTGCTCCTGCAAAAGATCTCCGTTGGTGACTTGGTGTTTTTAAAGGTCTTTCTAATTTGAGTCGTCCATCCTTCATTTTGTATATCTAATTTTTGACATTATAATATCCTTTGATCCCTATAAAACAAAGTGAAAGTTATCTTTTCGCTATCCATTGTAATGTGGATCCGTATTTGTTAGTGCTCTCCTTTAGAGGAGGATCCTTTTTTGGCTCACTTTGACTAAGTTCATAAAAGCCTAATCCAAATTTACTCGAGGAAGGATTTTGATGGGCAATGAGCTTGTCCAAGTTATCTTTCCCCTTTGTAAATTTGGCTAAGTCCTCAAGAAGTTGATTTGATTTTTATTTAAGGTAATTTATCTCTATTTTCATTATGTGTAGTTTATCTTCTAGTCCTATAATCTCCACTCTAAGTAAGCTATTCTCATCCATTTTAAAGGAGTTTGATTTTTCAAGCACATGGATTTTGTCGAGTAATTCTTCTCTATCTAAAAATTTTTGTTCACTCATTGCCATATACAAATCATTTGTTAATGACTCTTTTTCAATCATTAGGTTTCTTATTTGCATATTCAAGGCAGTGGTTTCTTTAGTGAGAATTAAATTCTTCTCTTCAAGATCATTGATTAATTTCTTACTCTCTAAGTTTTCTTCTTTTAGAGATTTTCTTTTGGTCTTTGTTTTCTTTAGATCTAGATATAGTGAATCAAAAGCATCTTGTAATCCATCTAGAGAATAGGAGTTTACCTCAGGATCCTCATATTCAGATTCGGAAGCATCTTTCGTTGCGATTAGTCCCAAGCATGCCATTTCTTCATTTGTTTCCTCGTCTTCTTCTTCGGAGGTGGAGTGATCCTAAGTTGCTTGGAATGCCTTCTTCTTGAGTCCCTTGGGCTTGGAGAATTTCTTGCAGTCGGAAGGCTTCTTGTATTTCTTCTCATCATCCCTTTTGAGTAAGGGATAATCCTTCCTTATGTGACCACTCTTCTTGTAATTATAACAAACTAGATATTCTTCCTCCCTTTTCTTTCCCTTGATCTCTTTTCTATTTCTGAGAAGCTTTTTAAACTTTTTAGCTAATAAAATGAATTCTTATCATCGGTACTTTCCTAGTCGTCCAACGTAGCTTTGAAGGCTTAAGTCTTCTTCTTTGGCTTCGATGTGATAGATTTCTTCTTTTGCTCCATTTTTGATTCAAAAGCCATAAGATTCCCAAGTAGATTTTCCATGTCTAGATCCTCTACTTGGTTGGCTTCTTCTATTGCCGTAACTTTTTGCTCCCACTCAGGTCCAAGGGAGTGAAGGAGCTTCCCATGATGCTCCCCCTTTATAAATGTCTTTTCTAGAGACTTGAGGTTATTTACGATTAATGTGAATCGGGTATACATGTCCCCAAGTCACTCATTTTCCTTCATAGAAAAGGCTTCAAATTCCTGCGATAACATGTTAATATTAGAGGATTTAACAATAGACATACCTTCATGAGTTACCTCTATGGTTCTCCATATCTTGTGGGCAGTTGTGCATTAGCTAATGAGCTGAGTGCGCAGTAGATTGAGTTCATTGCCTTAGCATTCAATCCAAGGTGATGAATCTGCTCCACCGTGTATCCCGTTTCTAGTTTCTCGAGAATGACGTATGCGGCTTCGCATTTCTCCCAAACGGAGAAATCATTGCCTTGAAGCCACATCTTCACTCTCAGCTTCCAATAAGTGTAGTTTGTCCCTTCGAAGAGTAGTGGTCGGGTGGTGGATTGCCCCTCAAATCTGCTAGTGGAAATGACTCTCCCCTCCATGTTATCTTTCTGCGGATGCTACTCCTAAAAGTGGAAAACCTGCTTTGATATCAAATGAAATTACACTAGAGGGGGGTGAATAGTGAATTTATAAAATATTGTAAGACAAAAAATACAATCACAAAAAGAGGCACAGGATTTTTAGGTGGAAACCCAAAACGGGTGAAAACCACCGCCTAAGCCAATCCCTTGACTTAGGATTTTTGATCACAAAGTGATCAATCCACTAACCACACTACTTAAATGAGGGTACTGCACCTCAATTACAAATCCCACCTCCGATCCCTAAACGGAGGTTTCTCCCTTCACAGTGAAGAGATAGGGACTCGACAGGTTGAACACCCAAACTACAAAAATAAGAATGAAACATCACCTATAGAATACCCTAAAATATTAATGACTTCCTTATCTATTAAGCATAAAAAAAACTCCCTGAGAATTAGCAGAATGAAGTGCACCGGTAGTGTGGGTTTGCCCTTTAATCAGAGTGTTGGCACAGCACAAGGGCAAAAGGAAGCAAAAAGTAGTGAGCAAGTGATTTTCTAAGGAAATTGAATCTCAAGAGGTGTATCTTGCTAAGAGGGATTGTACTCTATTTATAGGCAAGTTTGGAACCTTTAAGAATTCTAGAGAGAGGTCTCCTAGCCATTGGAGGCAAGTCCCAAGAGATTGAGACGAAATCAATCTCTAGATCAAAGCAATCATGAATCTAATAGCAATATCAGACGTTTGATTTTAGGTTCAGACGTCTTGTACGACGTCTGATTACAATTATGGACGTCTGATACTATTAGCCAGGCTTACTGTTTTCATTAGATCGAAACAGGGACGTCTGATATATTCATATAAGACGTCTGATAAAAATATTAGACGTCTAATTATAAGTGGATTCATTCCTATTTTGACCAGATCTAAACAGGGTTCTAGATTTTAAGGAACAGACGTAAGTATGGACATCTGTAGGATTTCCTAGACGTCAGGAAACATAAAAAGGACTTGCCTTGGAAATCTAATAGTAGATCTTCGATTTCTAATAAGATTTGCATAGAAATAAATGGACAATGGTCCATTGATAGGCGTCTGGAGACATGTCCAGACGTCTAAAAATGTATTTGCCCATTTTTAACAGAAAGAAAATAGGTACTTAAGTCTAACGGTTGGTTCAAGAACGTCCAGGCAAACAATTAGATGTTTGGATGAGGCTATGGATGTCGATAGAAGGTTGCTTCGACTAATGTCTAAGAAGTCAGAATGCAAAGGCAATGCTATAAGGAATTAGACATCTAAAATAATGATCAGACGTCTTAAAGTTGAAAATCAGACGTCTGACAGTTGTTATGAACGTCTGATTTATGGCTTAGTGTTAGGTTTTTGTTTCTAATCTATCCTAAGTGTAGAGAGCCTAAGTTTTCTATTTATAAGTTATATTTGGGGGCTCTTCACAATATCTTTAGACTCAAATAAAATAAAGATTAGAACATTTGAAAGTTTATATAAAAGCCTATGACCTATGACAACACTTATGCTATTCTAGTTCACGCTTTTAATCCTCCGACTTGGAAAACTCCTTGTGACCTGCAATTGTGTTATTACATAGAGAAATATGCTATGCTTATGTCTTATCTCGTTTTCTTTATTTTGTAAAATCATCAAAATATTATTTATGAGGGGTTGAACTAACATATTGTCACAATGCAAACAGATGTGTCATTTTATTTATTTACGTAATTTTTACTTGTTTATTCTAGGTCATTTACTGGGAGGTTGTTATTGATATACATCACTCTTTATGTTCCAAAAGTATTCTTTTATTCCAAAAAATGTCAATTTTATTTACAAAATGAATCAATGAATCAAAGAATGAATGAATTAGTCAATTATGTACAAAAGAATTAATTAATTCTAACTACATGATGGGAATATCATCATGAGACATAACTAGCTAAATTTGATTTGATAAAGTCAATAAAAGCTTCTACATATCAGTCATAAGGTATCTTGGGCAGGTTGAGTTGTTTTGAGAAGAAAAGATGAAAACATGGTTATTTCTGTAATTTTACCATCTTATCACAAATACATGATAACCACAGGATTTTTTAGGGGTTACTAAAGGTCAAATATGCATTTAAGTCTGAATAAGTGGGTCCATGCAAACAGAAGCGGGTTTCACGCATTTCAAGAATTAATGGACATCTAAAACCCTAAAAATAGACCCGCTTAATTAATTGAGGTTCTGGTCAAGATAAAATTCATTTAAACCCTCTAAAAATAAAAAAAAAAATATTTTCTAGGATTTGGTATCCTTGATTTGACCATTCGAACCCATTTTTACCCAAAATAGAAGTTACCCTAATTTGGATTTCTATGTAATTTATCTGGTCAAACTTGGTCAAAACCTAAATTTGAATTCATCATCAGATTTCTTGGATCCAAATTAGGTTTGTACCAAAATTTGGGCTCAATCAGAGATCACCTCAACCTAGTTTGCATTCCAGTCCAGACAGACACTTCTTATCACATAATGGCCCTTAACTTTTTGAATTACTTACAAATAGGTCCCTAACCTTTTCATCTTCTTCACATTTAGGTTCCTACCGCCATTGGTGTGAACACACCAAGCTCCTTTCTCAATCAAACTCTCCCAAAATTGAAAGGGAGATTCCTTGAGGAATTCCCTTCCAATTAAACTCGGCCATGTGGGTATCAAGTTTGCGTGACCTTTTCGAGCTTCGCAAGCTTGTTTTCAAGCTTGGAGCTCCTCTTTTTTGGCCTATAAAAGGATCAGGGGCAAGAATCCTTCCTCAGCAAATTTTGGCCAAAGAAAACCTTCTCTCTTCCCTCTCTGGCCACCTTCACAGTTTGCTCCAGCGACCTCTCTCCGACCTGCTCCTCTGCACCTCCAACCATCAAATTGGAGGTGTGATGAATTGCAACTCATCATAGCTAAATCGCCTAAGTTAAGCTAGAAACTAGGTTAAACACTATCAAATTAACACATAAAAAGGGTTAAGTGTGAGAAATAGAGAAAAAGACCTAAAACATCAATTTTGTGTTAAAAATGTATAATTAGTTCATTAAATGAGATATTTTTTTAAATAAGATTAAATGGTGATCCAAGTGCAAATTGAACACACAAATGAGTTTAAAAGTTCAAATCAAAAGTATAATTAACTTCACAAGTATTCAATTAAGCTTTTATAAAAACTTGGGTACATTTGAACATCATTAGGGCCTCATACTTAAAGATTTACATTTAGGTCATTAGTACATTACATTTCATTCATAGAAAACTTGCCAAGGAACTATTTGTTGGCCGTAAGGACCTTTTTGCAAGCCCAGAAGAACTGCTTTGAATTTATTCTTTACCACTTATGGGCTATTGCACAATTTCTCTACCCCTTCGCTGAGGAGCTTTACCTGCAAAAACACCAACGGAACCTATGCCCCCTTGCAGCTTGCAAACACTATAGCACGCAAGAACATGAGAGATCTACACCTTATTCAATTTGCGGCTCACCTTGATTAGAAGCTTCACGTGACTCAGTGTGTACAATCACCACCTCACTTAGATCCCATCCAACAGCCGCTTTTTGTTTTGAATTGACGTGCGCTCTCTCTTAAAATCCCCACCGCCCACGCCCTAGGAGCCTAATCACACCACCATGGTGCTCTAATTCACTGTCAACTCTACTTAAGGAGCTCTGCAGCCTCGTGCACGAAAGATCGCTTCCTTCTACACCTCTCGAGTCGATCATTGTTCCCCTCCAACTTTCCTCCCCACATTTCCCCACTTTCATGGCCATCGGCAGTGAATCCCACTTCTTCCCTGACTCTCCTCGCCGCTAAGGACTTTGTAGTACCTGAGGGCGACCCAGAACTCCAGTAGCGATTTTTCCCTTTGCTAGAGCACTTCCTCCATTCTTCCTCTCCATCCACCGGGTGGAGATCCAAAGGTCTCATTCTTCCATTTAAATTAGGTTTACTGCTTTCTAGATTAGCTGTAGTGTAATTAGAGTAGTTTAGCAGTAGAATTTAAATGTAGATTAGTTTTGATCTGTGTGTGACTGTAGTATAGCTTAGGAGTGGAGTTAGCATATATTCCACATTTTCACCTCCTTTGATCACTTCAGATTAGAGGAGATGAATTCCCCCATTCACTAATCACTGTTTTCTCCCCCAACATGTTTCCATTTCACTTCCTGATTTCCTCATATTTTAATCCGTAATCCACCCATCCATTTGGAGTCAAATCCCCATCCCATTGCTTTCAAGTTTTGAGATGAGGATTTGCGCTCAAATCCACCTAGGGGTCTCTACACTCATTTCAGTTTGTTCACAAAGACCCCCTGATCTGAATTGAAATGAAATTGGTTAGCTTGATCGATTTTTGATTTGAATTTTAAAGCAAGATCGCAACATTTTGAATTATTTGGGTTTTTAAGGATTTATGATCAAGTGAATCGATTTATTCTTGGGTGATTTAGCTCATGGCAATGAATCTGAGACTATGCTAATGTTAAATTCTCCTCAGATGAGCCATGATCAGATTTGTTATGATTAGGGATTTCATGGTTTTGAATGTATGGTAGAGCCTAGGAAAATAAACTTTTTTGATTGGAGGATGTACCTAGAATTTTTCTACTATTTTTGAGAATCTGATTTTTACCTAAGGGATTTTTAATATCCCTTAAGGTTTTAACACATTGGGATTCAAGCTGAATGTAATTGACTTATTCCAACACCTCTTACATGCTGTCTATAGCATTAGGAAGGTGTTGGATCAGTGGTTTTCCTTCTGATTTGAAATGAGAATGTTGACAAGGGATTTTGATTCAGAATTTAACATCTGAGAATGATTTCAATGTTATTTTTAGGCCTTGTCAGATTTTCAAAAGGTTTTATGTTGTGTTTTGAATCCCAGTCCATCATATTAAATTGCTGCATGATGCCACTACATTTTAACTAAAATCCAACAAAGTATTTTCTGATTTAAAAATTTTGTTTCTCTAATTAAACTTTCTCAAGTCTGCTTTGAGATATAAATGATTGAATCAGGAAATAAGTTGCTGAATTGGAGGCCTGGACCTGCTGCAGATGGTTTCTTTGATTACTGGATACGCTGTAGTATGGATATAAATTAAGTTAAGACTTCTAATTTTGCATTAAGGACGTTTAGAAATCCCTGAACTATTGCTGTAGATTGCTACTGCTGTTCTGTTGGAGTTCAGCAACATCATTGCTGCACCTGTTGTCGGCTAGATGATTTGGATCATAGGGACAGTAGGTTTAGGTTTAATTATTTAAAATAGCTGGTATGTGTCATATGTTGTGTATATTAGGTACAACCATTTCTGTACTGATATAGGTCTTATAATTGCATGTAAATTGCTTGTAATTTCAATTAATCAAGCTTTGTCAGTTGAAATGAGTACCTAACTGTCCAATGGTAGAAATTGATGGAATCTGAAATAGAACATGAGCTTAACTGATCATATATCTCTTTTATAATGTGTTGGATGTTTTTAGTTGTTTAGACTTCTCTTCCAGCCACTAGAAAGGTTTTCTAGGCCTTAGGTTCTCTTTGAAAACCCTTCATAGGCCTAGAATGTGCTTTACTTGCACATAAATTAAAATGCTATAAAAAAAATGAAAAAAATAAAATAAACCTGTCTTGGTGAAGATTATGTATACTTTTAAGTACATACCAAGTTTTATGGTATTCTGAACCCCTGACTTGGTAGAACATACTAGCCGACGATTCAGTATACATTGAAATTTAATAAAAGACCTTAACCTATAAAAACACCAAAAACACTCTATTCTTCTCATCGATCTCTTTCTCTATCACCCCCTACCTCTATAAAACATACAAAACCCATAAAAAGTGAAAAAACTCTAAAAATACCCAAAAATACCTTGTATACTATGTATATACATGTAAATATAAGCTATATGTGTATATATTTTAGAATATGTATATATTAGGTATAAGTAAGTTATGTATATACTATATAATGTAACTTAAATATTTAAGATAACTTAAATTATATATAACTTATTTATATAATTATTTATTAATTATACTAACTTATATGCATTATACTCTAAGTAAATTAATAAAACCTTGTAAATAAACATATTTACTACTAATATTGTACATACACGTATATGTATATATAATGTACCTTAATACACCTGTACCATAATATAATTATGTGTACATAATAAATAATTAAATTATTAAGTTACCAGCTAAGTTATTAGATTAAATTAAAATAAATTAGTAATTTAAGTTATAACCGAACTAACTTATATTGTACATTTATATTAATGTATTTTAAGTAAATTAAGATAATTTAATTATATTTATAATGTACTATAATATTTAAACCTAATGTATATATAACACAACCTGAAAATGGGTATTTAAATGTAAATAAAATCAAAATAAATGTTGTAAAATACTATAAAAATATTTATTAAATACTTTAATATGTATATTAATACTATACAGGGTCAATGAGACCATCCATTAACTAATTTATACGTAATTAAGAAATAAAACCTAATAAACAGTATGAATAGGCTGTAAACTTTGATTAATTTATTTATATAATAAATGTAATTAATTTTTTAAATAAATTATCCAATTATGTAGTCCTATGTAAATACTTTAATATCATATAATTTAATTTTTAATTTTAATAATTTATGGCCCTCAAATCGAGGGCCAAAAACCTCAAATCAATGCAATTGCACACGGGCAGAAGCGCCTAAGAGGCGCTCAAGAAAGCGCCACATCGGAAGCATGTGGTGCTTTGTAGCGCTTTATATTGATTTTGTTATCTATGCCCACTAGTCGACAAGCGCTGGGTGCTAAAAGAAACCCATTCCCATCTGAGCATATCTAAGCATTGATTTGGCATTAATATGTGTGTGTGGTGCGGGCCGGGGGCTGCCAATGTGTGGGGGCTTGAATGAGCTCATTAACGAGCTTGAACCCAAATTGAAAGGTTAATTAACAAATCAGGGTGGCCTTAGTAGAGGTCTTGGCCCTACCCGAGAGGGTGCTGTGTATCCCTCGAAAAGGCCACCCGCCAACTAAAAGCCTAATTTTTGAACTAAGTGATGCCTAATGAGGGGTTTAAGGAAGAAAAAAAAAAACAAAGAAGAGAGAATGAGCAAGGAAAATGGCTAAGTGTTGAGGGCCGCTAAGGTTAAGTAAAGAAGAGTGTAGCTAAGTAAAGAAGAACAAGAAGAAGTATGACCGTATGCCCTTTGTCTTTATATAGTATGTGTGTGTGTGTCTATATATATATAAGTATATTGTAAATAATAAGTAATCTATATATATAAGTATATTGTAAATAATAAGTATATGTATATTAAGTATATGTAGTATAAGTAATGTTTGAGCTATATATGTATATAAATAACATTATAGCTTTACTGACAGAACAATCCGTCACTGTAGATAGAATTAGTGTCACTATAGACCCTAATTTTTGCCTTAACCTTTGTAGACAGTTTTTCCTAAGGTTTAGCGACGTTTATATATGTCGTTGTACATAATTAAGCTATTTATTCATTCATTGATTATTCATTAATTCATTCATTCATGTTTGTACATAAAATCAATCTTTTTGGAATTAAGGAATAATATTGGACTTAGAGAGTAATGTATATTAATAACTACCTCCCAGTGAACAACCTAGAATAAACCAGTAAAAATTATGTAATTAAATAAAATTAACGTGATAACGGTTTGTATTTGTGACATATACTACAACAACGATGATTTTATATGAATCATGGTCGATCGTTTCATTATTTTTAGCGTCGTTGCCGGGGATAAAAACTAGACAACAGCATTTAATTGTGAAGTGATTGATTAACATGTCGTAGAAAGTCGATTACTTTTTGGCACCATTGCCGGGGATAAAAATCCGACAACAACGTTTAATTGTGAAGTGATTAATTAACATGTCGCAGAAAGTCGATTAAGGTGCCAACATCTTCCTTTCTTCCTCATGCACCTCTCCGATCAAAGGGAGGGCGTTCCTTTGCCTCAATCGTCGTCGCTGCTTCGCTGTCCCTTCCATCTTCTTCGGCTCCAGTCATCCACAGCCAGAGCCCTCTGCCTATCTCCTCCTCTCCTAAGACCCTCTACATCTTTCTCTTTCCCTCTACTTCTCTTTCCCACACTCACAACACACGCACGACTGCTAATCACTTATCTCCCCCTCCGTCTTCTCCGCCTCCGGTAGAACTCCGGTGAGTTTGCCCGCACTCCACAGACCACCATCCGCCTTGCCACAACACCTAAAAGCTCCATCGTTCCACCACGACCAAAACCCCTCTCCTATTTCACCGATCCACCCACTAAATGGCTCCACCGAACTCCATCTCCTTCGCACACCTTCTCCGACTCCATCAACCCTTCATACGCACGCATTCACCACACAACCACCACTGTTCTCGTTGTTTCAGGTTCCTCGCCGATCTCCGCCACCGCCGTCATCCTCGCTACCCCATTCTTTGAGCTTCAAGCCACAAGAACTCCAGGTTTTTGCTCCAGGCGCTGCGGACGTGTTCCAGCAAAGAACTCAAGTCATCAATTGAGGACTGCAGCTCCACGACTGCATCAATTGATCAAGGTCTTCACCTGCAGCTGCATGTGACGAGCTCCGTGGGTTTAGTCCTACATCGTGGAACACAGAAGAAAGCGCAGCATACGAATTGAATTTGTGTTTACAACTGTTCTCCTCAGCATGCACGCGGGGTGAGGTCCCGCTCACGCATGTGCTCACACACACCCTCGCCCGCGGTTCACGCCATGCGGGTCTGGTCTGGTTTGCACGATCCTGAGAGAGAAAGAAAGAGAGGAAGGGGGGTTTTGCCCTCTGCTGCTCTCTACACTTAGCCAAATCTGAAGAGGCCTTCACCGTTGTTGGTGTTGTGCTTTGCTTATGCCTCTCCCTGAGGCCTAAAGGAAAAAGAGAGCCTTTGCCTTTATTGCTGGTTCTGAGTCACTGTTGCACTATTGAGACACTTAAGTTGACATGGAAATTATGTGGTTGATACTATAGCATTATTTGAATATAATTGCAATAGGGTAATTTGATGATTCGAATCACCATTTTACTCTAATCGTTTTGCCACATTGACTCTTGAATTTATATTTACATCATTTGTGCTTGAAATTACTATTACATTGTATATTCTTGCTTAAAATTGTGATCTTAAGATAAATTGCCATATTTCTCCCTATGTTTGACCTCGGATTTCTTTCGAGCTATAAATTTTAAGTGTTCTATGCAATTTATCAGCTATACTACAGCACATTACTTTTAAAACCCTGATTCAGTGCGCGAACATTTTGGCGCCGTTGCCGAGGATCGAACGTGCAATTTTGATCTCTTGATTGCAATATCTGATTTGATACTAACTTACTCTATCTATTTTGTTGTGATCTATGTAGATTAATCCAATCAAGGAGAGTCAGACATGCACCAAACACTCCAGGGGCAGGTAAACACCATCCACTTTCTCCTATGCCCCTGATTATGAAAAAGCTAAAAGAAGAAAAATCAATTAGGGCTAACATGCATTCTATTCTTAGATTAAGCATCACAAATTGCCTGATTTGATACATTCTCTTTAGAACACATCCTAAACCTGATTCTTCCACCTACTTAGGGATTTAAGACACCTAGGGCTACCACCTTCTTGATTGAGCCCTAAGTGCTAGATTTGGAATTAATTGATTGACAAATTAAGAGCAAATTAGGGTTTCCATTCTAAGGTTTTAGAGACACACTTGCTTTAAAAAAAAAGAATCAATCTTCCCAAACTGTGTGTGCCCTAAGCCTTGATTGAACTTACTTAAGAAGCAAACCCTAAGAATCAAGCTCTAAATCTCACTTGAATCCAAAAAGTGGGACCTAATAATAAGGACAAATCAGGTGAAGTTGACCCACCTTGCCGGGTCAACCAATCTTCATATTAGGTCACCACTCACAAAAGCATCTTAAAGTTCAAGTAAAATCCAAAGCACCCACACCCCAAACTTAAAATTGGTAGACTTAAGAGGTCAAGTTATTCATTCTGGTTTACCTGGACCCTCAGTGACAAGGAAGGTCAGGTGGAGGAAACCCTGTAACCTGTGGGGACGCTCTACCGTGTAGGAGTCTTTGCGTGTAGAGTCTTAGTATGAAACATGTATAGACAGTTAAGCATGATTTCCACTTTGGATTTCATTAGGTTCCCGTGTTGGATAGAATTACACAATCACAAGTAGTTGACAAAGAATTCAAAACAAAATGACAAACTCTTCTAATTGAATCTCAGTCAATTAAAAGCACATGAATGCTTGTTACAATATGTTATCCAACGTGGCTATAGTAGACCTGATGCAGCAGGTGTGCTAGAAGAATTGTGGGGAAGTCCTTATGGCGAAAGGGGTAGAAGTTTTGCATGGAAGCCTATAAGTGGTGAAGAAGGGTATCAAAGTAGTCCTTAGGTGTTACCAAAAAGTCCTTGTCGGCTATCAAATCAATCCCTAGATGTTTTCATGTGAATAAATGTTTATGACCGAAGGACCTAAGTAAGAAACCATAAATACGAGGTCCTAATGATGTCCAAATATAACTAAGTTTTTATTGAATCATAATTGAATATTAAGGAAGTTGATTTCACTTTTGATTTGAACTTTTGGACTCAAATATTTGTTTAATTTGTAATTGGATCATTAATTTCTATTAATGAATAGAATATTTCATTTTATAACCTAATTTCGCATTTTTAACACAGATTTGATGTTTTAGGTCTTTTTAGTTATTTTCCACACTTAACCCATTTTATGTGTTAATTCAGTAGTGTTTAACCTAGTGTCTAGTTTAACTTGGGCATTTTAATTTGATGAGCCACACCTCATCACCCACAAAGAGAAAATCGGTAGAACAATTGTAGAAGAGGCCCATAAGTGGGAAGATTGGTAACCAATAGATCCCTAAAAGCATCCAAAAAAACCTTGTGATTTTCAAATATACCCCTGGTACTTTAAATTTAAATAAAATGTTATGCAATAAGGACCTAAGTGTAAAACTCTAAATGCAAAGTCATATTGATGTCTAAATGCAATGAGATTTTTATTGGGACTTAATTGAACATATTAGAATATGATTCACTCTTTATTTGAACTTTTATACTCAGAAATGTATTCAATTGGCAATTGGATCATCATTTTGCACTTATGAATAGAATGTCTCATTAATTGACCTAATTATGCATTTTTAATACCAATTTGATGTTTTAGATCTTTTTCCTTAATTTCCACACTTAACCCTCTAATCATGTTAATAATATAGTGTTTAACCTAGTTTAACTTGGGTATTTTAGCTATGATGAGTCACACCTCATCAGTCTTATCTAAATCAATCTGTATCAACTCTTGCTTCCCATTACATATTTCTTCCCTTGCATTCGATGAATCTACTTAAGTACCTATAGTATTTGACATTGATCACAAAAGTCCCTTCTTGGCCATTAAACCACACAATCATACTTGCTTTTGAAGCAAAAACAAAACCCTAGTTGAACTTGCACGCCTTCTATAACAAAAATTAAAGCATTAACTAACAATAAAAGCCTTAGAAGCATACTTGCAGGAGATTTAAATGACGTTCTTAGCTTTTGTAATGTAATATGCTTCACAAACAAAGCTACTTTGTAGGGACCCTTTATTCGAAGATAGGTGGCTCCTTACCTAGCCTTCTTTGTGATTACTTTGATGTGGTCCTGTTCAACTTAATTAAAGAGGTAGCATTTTTCTTGAGAAATTTGAGGAGTTAATGGAGATTAGTGAGGAGAATGGGAGATAGAGAAGTAGATGACAGGGTGAAGGATGTTAATGGTGTTATAGCATTTGGAGTAGGAAGAGGAATGGTTGCAAGTGAGAATGAGGCATATAATGACGGAAGAGAGGTCACACCATTGAAAAAAGTATGTTTTGGCAGGAGCAAAACAAGTGAGGAGATAAGCATATACTCTCACCACCAGATAGCACCATATGATTCACATTGTAACTTACCTTTGGATAGCCCTAATAAAATATGATTTAAGTATGTTGGACACATTAGCAAATGGTTACGTATGTGGAATGATCTAATTGTTCAAGAAATTCTATGTGATAGATACATTAGAGTTATGTGCCCTTGACGAGCCAACCTGAGTAGAATCAGTTGATTGGTGATTCAAAAATGAATGTCAAATCACATGCACTTGGGAGAATATACTGTAACTGTGTTGGATATAGCCGATGGAAGGTATTGAAGATCCAAATGGTTTGGATTGAAGATTTCAATAAGTTATTAAAAACCATAAAGATATCCAATAGTTGTCTCTAGTTTGAGGAGAAATGGCAAACTTTTTAAGAGATTGTTGCCTGACCAATACCCTTGATGCACATCCTTTGCATAGGCATGGTGATTTGGGGTTGTCACATAGGTTGACTTGATGAGGCAGAGATACTGAAGTCCTTCTCTTATCACTATCACGGAGAAGATGCATCCTTTGACTTGAGATAGATATATGTCTTTGTATTTGAATATGCACATTTGGTGGACCAATGGTTGATGCACAAATCTTTGTGTTGAGATTGGAAAACTAGTTGTATATGAGAGCACAAGAGACACATCCATGATCTCTTAAAGAAATCACACTCTTGAAAGCGGAAAACTACACGATAGAAGTTGGATTTGAAAAACCTGTCGTTGTAGTTTGATTTGCAAAGTAATCCGTCAACAGATAAAATTTATACCAAAACTCTAAGAATTCTGGGTCGAACATAGGGAGGCAGACGTTTAATTGAAAACCACGTTTGTTTAATTATCACGAAGCAGATTAGTTAGTCAAATTGAATCTAAACTAACTATCTACTTAAAAAATAAAGAATAGAAGACAGAGACAGAATATTACAAATAAACACAAAAGAGACGTAGAATAAACATGGATTTCATTATCACAAGTTGATGTTCATTGCAATTAAAACTACCCACTACACTAGAAAGCAGGAAATCTACATTAGAAAGCGGTAAAAGGGAAGGTAGAGAGAAGTTATCCTCCTTGACGTCTGCTTGGAGGATAAGCCGGACGGGGCGATGCCTGGAAGACGGAGAGCAGAGTGGAAAGAAGGAGGACGAAGCAGGAAGAAGCAGGAACGAGGCAACACGTCGTCGCCGTCGCGGGATCCACTTTCGGAACGGGGGTGAGAAAATTGGATTTGGCTCTAGAGTAGCATCCCGGGTGTGGGACAAGCTTCTCTTGAGCTTTGGAGAGAAAGAGAGGTGATGGAAGAGATGAGAATTTCGTAGGGTAGGGGTATCCTTTTATAGTTGCAAGGATTGGGGAAAATTTAGTCATTACATAGTTAAAACATTAAATAAGGGGATCTTTAGTGACGGATTCAAGCGTCACTAAAGACCCCACGTCACTCAGCCTCGCACGCATGCCCGCCTCCTTGCTTGCCGCGCGCTCAACGTCTACCCACGTGCAAGAAATCTCAACCATCCGCTCGCGAGATCGGATGGCTCAGATCGCTCCTTGCTCGCTTCAGCTGCGCATGCCTGTGCGTGCAATCGAGAATAAGGCGGTGCGTTTGATCACGCGTGCGCTCGATTGGGCGATCTAGGTTGTTTGCAGCTGATCGCACGATCAAGATAACACGCTTGCCCGCAGCAGATTGCGAGTCGAACCCGAGCCCCGCGCTCGTGCAAAGTCGCTTGACCGCTGTGCTGCCTCCTTGTCTTTGTCGTGCTTATGTTTTAAGCACGTGCGCTCACAACTGTTGGATCAAGATCCGACAGCCCAGTTCTCACCTCGTCTGTGCCTTCAGAAGATGAGAAGCGATGTTGCGGTCGATTTGGGTGGCTGTGGTGGTGCCACGTGGCGCCATCATGGCTGTTCATCTTCTGTGACATGTAGAAGGTGCCATGGATGTCTGATTGAGTCGATTTTCACGTCATTAGGCTGCTATCATCGATCCGAACCCATCTGTGCAATCAGATTTGTCATCTAAAGTGTAGTTTGGCACCATCTTAGCCCTTGAGTTCTAGGCTTCCTCGGACTATATCTGGTGCTACGGATGTCTAATAAAGGCGATCTTGGAGTCGTTGAACTCTCGTCGTCGCCCTAGTTAGATCCATACGGTTGGATCTTTCGTCTGAAGCCCTGATTAAAAATCACCCTGTCCCTGACCATAAAAGGAGACAATTATCATACAATTTATACAATTTGACATAAATACATGATTATGCATTTTATGCAATATTTAGATGCTAATATGACACTAAGAACTTGCATTAATAGACATTTTTGGCTATTTAGATGTATGCACATCACACCTCCATGCCTATATTTTTCTAGTCCCTAGCAACAGAAAAAAACTACATGCTATTTATAAAAGAATTAGGATTTGACTACTCGGGCAAAAGTCATTTTCAACATTAAGAAATTTTTATTTAGGGCCTGAACTTTCAAGACACAATAGCGCCTGGGTATCTGCCAAAATGCAGATCGCCTCAAGCCCTCACCTTATTCAAAGAAGGATCCCTTTTCTCCTTTTTCTTCTTTTTTATTTTTTGTGGATTTTTTAGTTTAGGGTTATAGAGCGGCTTTCTACGGCCACTTATCCCACCCAAGAATTGATGAGAACCCTAATTTCTAAGCATCTTTCTATGAATGTGATAGACTCGTTGATTGGAAATCAGAACGGACTTCGAGTTTCTACAGCCCTAGGTGACCTTAATAAGAATTCTGCCTAAAGGTGTATCTATACGATTGGTAGCTTTCTCCCTACTTTTATTTTTTATGGGGTCATCACAAGGGTGAATCCAATGTATATCTCCCCGACTTATTCTACTTCTCTGCTTCTTCCTGAGTGTTTTAGGAATTAAATTTGCATTTCTTGAGCTAGGTTCTGGATAACCTACCAATGGGTTGTTACCCATGGTAACTTGCTAGCCGTACTCGTGCGGGAAAGTGTGGCTTATTATTTTTTTCTTTTCTTTTCTCCTTTTCTTTTTCTTTTTTTTTCCTTTTCTTTTTGGATTTTCATTTTCTTTTGTTTTTTTTTTAAGTAGGTGGCTTCCCTGGTCTAGGATTTACCTAAAGGCAGCAGGAAAAGAATGGTCCTGTGACTGGACTCTGGACAACCTACTAATGGACTATTACCCACGATAACTTACCAGCCATACCACTCTAGAAGGTTCATTAGCTACCCAATTTCCATTAAAATCGTCGAACAACAAGTCAGTGACGAATAGTGTGTAAATGCTTAGACTTAAAGTTCCCTCAAATCAGAGGGTGGGTTGATAAGTCATGTGCTTATCACCCAAACTTATTTAATAAAATTGAAATGGAATTCAGGATGGCAAGGACTCGATAAACAAATCCACATTTTAGTGGATACTCGGGCTGATTAAGCCCAAAGACCTGAAGGGTCTTAGTATTTAGATCCTACTGTAATATTTCCTAAGATTGAAAAGTCCTAATGCCCAAGTATTCTTTCCTAATTCAATTTTTTTTTAAATAAATCAAAAGAAATAAAAAGAATCTACGGAGCTGACAAAATAATTCTGTGATGAATATCCACCCCCCATGCCTATCTAATGCAATATCCTCATTATATTAAAAAGACATGAAACAGAGTGGAGTAGAGTAGAAAGCGCCTGAATTACATGAATAATGGGTCTGCTCCAAGATGAAAAGAACCTATATATGTGCTGAATTAAGTGCCTTCAGCTAGGTACCTTATACAAATAAAGAAGAAACAAAGTATTCACTGGTGCAAGTCAAAATCAGAATAAAAAGATTCACCTCAAAACCTACCAGCAGATGTCCACAGATGTGGACTAAATTGTGGTGCAGACCCATACTCCAAGGTTGAGTACATCTAAGGTTCTGGATAAAAATTATCCAAAACCTGAATCAATATGCAAGCGGGGTCGGGCCTGCGATTTGTAAGGATACAACCCAAGACCAAAAAGTTAGGTTACAGAGAAATCAAGCTCAAAAAGATAATCAATGAACGTGTGCTTGGGTTGGACATCCTCTGAAAATTTGTCATAAGGGTCCTAGTAGAAGGTTAGAAGTTTTAGACACATTGGAACCCTTAGACTTGGTTTTCTGCTTCCTCCATAATTGACTTCCCATGTCATCATTTCCTACTTTCTTATCTCTGCAATCAGAATTTCAAATTTCGGGACCTCCTACATATTAATTACCCTGTCTAAATTTTCCAAGTCTAAAAGATGAGACTGAATCAGAATGGACTTGGGTTTAGTGATTTCAAAATCAAAATCGTCAATAAACTCCATGGGGTGTGATTGAGGATCGGGGCTATGAATTGAATTCTTCAAAACAGGATCAAAATCTGGCATGCGAGCCCCAACAGGATCAAATTCCTCAATTTTAGGGCCATCAAATGATTTATCGAATTCCTCAGGCCTAGTTGTCTCACTAAAATCGTGTTCTGTAAACTCATGTAAGACTTTGCATAATGATTCTTCACCTTCAGAATCAAAGAAATATGAATCCGTATTAATGTACGTGTTAAAATTATCAATCACTTTCTGATCCATGTAGACATACGTTTTCTCGTACCCCGGCTCAGGGATCTTAGGTGAAGAAATTAGTTCATCCTTGATTGGATGCTTTAGAATAATTTGGTCAATCCCGACCTTGTAACACGTGTCCCCCCCAACAGGTACCTGGGCAGGTTCTGACCTTGGCTCTCTTGAAGGGGGTTTATCCTGGGAATCATCCCAAGATTGAACTAAAGCAACCACAAATCTCATCCTCAATTTCGATAATTTCCTAAGTAAAAACTCACCCAGGCCCTTATCCTTAACATCCTGAAGCCAATCCAACTAATACTTGTTCAGATCATCAATCATTTCAATCAGGGGCTCCAATTCTTCAGTGCAAGGTGTTGACTGAGCTTCTAAAGATTGTATGGTATTCCTCAAGTTAGCCAACACCTTTTCTTGGACCTGGTTAACCTGAACCACATGGTTTGGTTTAGTGTTGGGTGGGTTTGGGTTCAGTGTAGGGGAATCAATGAATTGAGGATCTTGATACCCTCCCTGATAATAGGTCATTTCAGGTTGTTCATAAGGTGGTGATGACCTAAAGGCAGTGTATTCTGGAGAGGGGTAAGGATTAGTGCATCCTTCTTGATTGTAGATCATATTATGTTGTCCAAATGAGGGCGATGATCTAAAATCAGTGTAGCTTGGAGAAGGGTAAGAATCAAGATCATGGTGTCAAGGGTTAAACCCTGAACACGAAGGTCTGGAACTATATCCCCAATCAGGATTATCCCAACTAAAAGATGGATGAGAATAAGTTTGGTTGGAATAATAATCATTTTGGGAATAACATGTATTAAGAGGATAAGAATGGGAATGCATGTAGAATGTGGAAGGATCCATGACAGAATAGGAGGAAGAAAGGTGCCCTGCAATACAAACAAACAAACCTATCCTTAAGTGGGCTAGCCTAAAGACCTACAGACTCCCAGAACTCGTATTGAGATAAAGAGTCGATTTGATCTACTTCTTTCCGGTCAATCTAACCAGTTAGAGGGAGGGACTGGGGGGGAGGTTCTTCCTTTGGCTTGTGCCTCAGGTTCTTAGTGTACTCCCTAGCCGCGATCGTTTGATTCTGCCTCCTAGCTAGACATCAGATTGAACGGTAGAAATAGACTAATCGAAAATAATCTTAGTCTGGGCTTCGAAGAGCGAGTGCAATCCTTAGAGCCAACTTCTACTCTGTTTTAATTTACGGTTAGGTTTGAATCTGCTTTGGAATGTAATGGGCCCTTTAACTGGGTTGTACCCTTAATGATTAATTGATATTTGTGTGCATGCACAACCAATGGTTTTCAAGCAAGATTATTTTTGGATGCAGTGAATTTTAGGATTTAAATCTTGCTTAGTAGCTTTTAGGATTCAACTTTAGGTGTATTCAATCAAGTTCAGTTGGCACACCAGGTTTTGAAAGCACAGGTGAAGATATTTTCCTTTAAAACTTAAAAAAATGTGGAGTGCCTGGTAAATCCCTAAAAGTTGAACCTATGTGGTAGCTACTTGATGAGTTGATTTTAATTGAAGTGGTGTGGCCCAATCAACTTAACAATTGGCCTGATGCACCACTTAGTAAGGCACACAAATGATTACTTAATCTAATTTCTATTCAATTATGTGTTTTGTGTGTGCATCAGTTCCAAAGATCGGTTTACCGGTTGAGTTTGAAAATCAGAAGAGGTTGTGTATCTCAGTGAGAGATTTTTAAAAAATTTTTCTTTTATATGCGGAGGGTGAGCGTTACGAACGCGTGCCCCAGACGTCTGGGAGGTGGCCCAGACGTCGGACCAGACGTCTGGGATCACATCCAAATGTCTGACCAGACGTCTGGGATCGTTTCCAGACGTCTGGAAATCCGTTATTTTCGGCATGCGCGGGTCGTCTGCGCGCCTGAGCGCGCAGACCGCATATTCGCTTATTCTTCTCTCTGCGGCTGCAGACGCCGCTGCTGTGCTCCCTCTCTCTCCTCCTCGCGCGGCCTTAAAAAGACCACGCCTCCCCTCGCTTCCGTCGCCTCCACCCCTTTCCTCTTCTTCTTCCAGTGAGTGAGCGCGGGGTTGCTGCGGCGGCGACGGCCGCAGTGAGCGCGGAGGGGGTGCTGCGTGCGAGAGCGGCGCTCAGCCGTGAGGTCGAGCTCGCCGGGGCTGCCAGGGCCGGCCGGCGGGGAGCGCAGTGGGCGCGGAACGACGCGGGAGGCCTGCTGCGGCTCGAGCAGCAGGCGCGCGAGGTGCGACGCCGGCGGCATCGCGAGCGGAGGGCGAGTTGCGCCCTGGTTCTGGAAAAATTTCCAGAATCAGACGTCTGTGCTGATAGCCAGACGGCGAGGTCGACGTCTGGAAGACTGTCCAGACGTCTGAAAGGTAAGTTTTCCGTCTTCCTCTTCCTTCCTGTCGACTGACCGTACTGAGGGAGAGAGATGGGTGTGCGTAGGCTCGGTAATTCGCCATCCAACGCGAATCAGACGTCTGGCTGTAGTACCAGACGGCGGAGCGACCTCCAGACGTCCGGGGTGACCATCGGACGTCTGGGAGCTAGGCCAGACATCCTCGCAGACTTCTGGACGTCTGGGAAACCACACTGAACAAGGTAATTCTCTGATCCACTTTTTAAGATGTCTGGAAGAAGTTCCAGACGTCTGATTTTGCACAGTTTCGTCATTTTCGACCCGTTTAGGGCCCGTTCGGGTTCCGTTTTCCGCGATTCGAGTTGTGTTCTTTTCAGAATTAATTCCTCTACCCGTCTACAGTAGCTATACACTATTTTGAGACACTCCTTGTGTTTGATCCTTGTGATAGGACCCCGTTCTGTTGCAGTCTCGAGGGTCGCGGAGGCACGTGGGATTCCCGATCACGCCCCCATTACTCCCGTTGTACCTGGTAGAGTGGCTTTAAGTTATTAATAGAATCTGTTAAATTATGGAACCATAAATAGAACCTAGGACATTGCATGAATCCTAGGAATGAGAAATAGATGGAATGATAGCTCCTAGGTGTTGCATGAATCCTATGGCTGGAAAACTAGATTGTATGATAGATCCTAGGATATGGCATGAATCCTAGGATGGGAAAACTAGTGGAATGTATAATACTGCAGTCTTGGAAAATCGAAAGAGATATAAAGCTGCCTGTTGTGAATAAATAACGTGGTTGAGAACATGGATTGTAAGAATGTGAAACTGGAAAGTGAAACCTGGATGTTTGAGTAAAAAGGGTGGAACCCTACGGGGGAATTAGGAGTGGAACTCCTGGAAAGAGAAAGGAATGGAACTGAGATGTAGTTGTGTACTGTCTCTTGGGTACGTAGTACCAAGGGAAGTACCTGTACCTGTTTAGTGCAGAGCGGAGCCAGCCGTCCCAGGGACCCGGGGTTAGGACTGGCCACTCTGTACCGACTTGCTGGCCCTCGCGTACGTAGTACCGAGGAGAGCTACTAGTGTAGGGAGGTACTAGCTACCCCACGGGCCCCGGGGTTCTGCTAGCCTCCCACACCGACTTGTTAGGCCCACTGGGGCAAACCAGGGTAGTCAGGCGAGGGTGCGCGGACTGTGGAGGGGCAAGGCCCCGGTTTGGTTACTGTGGAGGGGTTGGACCCCTGTTACTGAGAGGGCTCTGCCCTGGACTGGTTCCGTGCTGTGCTTTGGGTGCACCCGTTAACGGAAACGACTGACCGCGTGCCAGTACGGGTTAGCTACCTGTGCGTTTATCGCGCGTGCCGTAGTCACCGTTACGTCTGTCAGTGACCTTGGGGTGGTTGACTGAGGGTAGGATCACCACGGGAGACTCTCCCAGCCAGGAGAGCACCACGTGCTACTTCTACTTTTTGGAAAAGACTGCAATCAAGATCGTTCCCACGAGGAACATTCGAGATCAAGAAAAAGATCTGAGGAATAAATGAAATAATGAGACAATTGAAAGATGTGAATAAATAAAGTAATCGAACATAACAGCTACTGTACACTCTACTGTTGTCTTTAGTTTAGTTGCCACTCTACTCAGCATTTTGCTGACGTGTTACACTCGTTACCTTTTTCAGGACCAGGTGTTGAGCAGCAAGGGTCAGCGGCTGCAGAGGACGCTGGGCCGAGTAGGGTCCAGTAGTGTTACCACTGTCTCTTGTACCTCTTTTTGTTACGTGGTAGTGAGTAGTTTTTGTTCCGCTGTACTTTCTTTACCTGCAGTTCAAATTATATTATGAATGTTGTTCTACTGTTGTGGTGGTACATAGTGTGGTAGTTTCTTTCCTTACTGCTGTACTTTCTTACTGTTAGTTATATTCATGCTGAATGTGGTTTATTTTACTGCTCTTTTGGTTACTTCCTCGTTGGACGACTAGGTCTTGGGATTAGTTGAGTCGGTCCGGTTCTCGTGTCTCGTAGGGACTCGGGAACCGGGTCGCTATAGTGAGGCAGGTGTAGGTGTCAAACAAATAATCAAAACTAACCTTAAAGTTTATGCAGGCTCCTTGGTTAATTAGTGTTTGTGTTATTAGGTGATGGAATGAAATCTAGTGGGTGTGAGGTGGGGGTAAACTTACAGATCCTTCAACAGCACTTTACTCCATTCTACCACTTTTGCTTGCCTTCTACGAGTACCTGCAATCACAATAACAAAGGAGAGAAGTGAGGTAAAAGATAAGTAAGGCAGAAAAACACGAAAAATCAAAGAGTGTCTGTTGTGGTGTAATGTATGGTTATGGGTGGTGAAAATACCATTAGTGTCATTGTAGTAGGTTGTATGGGATACCAGTCATTACAACCATTATTATTTACTTATCTAATTTTTACTGATTTTATTCCAGATTGTTCACTGGGAGACAATTATTAATTTACATCGCTCTTTAATCTCAAAATTATCCTTTAATTCCAAAAAAAAGAAGTTTTACATCTAATAAAGAATGAATGAATGAAGACATGGTTTGCCTACTCATAAAGAATTAATCGAAATGCTTGCAAAAACTAACTATAAACAAGCACCAAACAATTCATCACTATATTTTAAACTATCTCTTTACAAGTTATAGTATTAATTCTTACATGAAAGTACACTATCAACTAAGATTACATAGTATACTAGCTTAACTTACTCATCTGACACCTACAGTAACACATACAATAGCTATAGTGACAGATGTAAGCGTCGCTAGATCCCAGAAAATACTATATACAAACTAAAGGAGGGAAATTGGGGTCTGCAGCGACGATTATGGCGACGTTTTATTCCGTTAGTAAATGTATGAGTTTATTTACATAAAAGTAATTGACTATACTACGTATACATATATATATATTTCTCTTGTATTTGTATTCACCTTCGTATGTACATCTTCTCTCTCTCTCTCTTACTCCACACTAATCATCTTCTTCTTTGTTTTAATTCTGCCTTAATAGATTTCACAAACTGCGGCGTAAAGGTAATTAACTACCGTCATTAGTTCTCTTTAATTAATTAAAAATGTGTTTAATTTGCGGGCACATTTTTCGAGGGATACACAGCACCTAGAGGGTGGGACCAAACCTCTACTAAGCGTGCCCTAATTCTCATTAGGCCGATTAATTACGTTTTATCAAACTCAGATCAGGGCCTTCTCAGCCCCCGCACACACACACCTCACCAGGCCCCCGGCCCCTCAATCAAATGCTCAGAATGTATGTTTAGAGTATATAGCGTATGTTGTTTCGGGCGACCGGCGCCCGTGATGACTACGCTACTTAGGAAGGAATTCAATTTATACCGCAGCACACGTTTTGCAGCACACGATGTGGTGCTATTCGAGCGCCGCATCTGCGCTGAAAAATGCGCGCAGCTGCATGCTGAAGGAGATTTTGGCCCGCAATTCGAGGGCCATAATTTATTTAAAAATAAAAATAATTTATGGAAAATGAAGTATTTACATAATACTATACAATTGTTCAATTTATTTGAAATTTTAATTAGATTTATTATATAAAAAAATTCGCTAAAGTATACTATTTTTACACACTGATTTTGGTGTTTTATTCTTTAATTACTTATAAATTAGCTACTATATGGTCTAATTGACCTTATACAGAGTTAGAATACGTGTATAAGTATTTTGTAGACATTTTTATTATATTTTTCCGAATTAATTTCTGTGTTATTTACATTTAAATA
Source organism: Thalassia testudinum (assembly GCA_037157565.1). NCBI lineage: Eukaryota > Viridiplantae > Streptophyta > Magnoliopsida > Alismatales > Hydrocharitaceae > Thalassia > Thalassia testudinum. The sequence continues at coordinate 61,182,705 of JAZHRO010000022.1, read as the reverse complement.
TCAGTTTTGACTGTTTTACTTATAAATTAAGTTAAAGTAATATAATCAGGTATAAATATACTTCAATTAGCTTAAATTACTTAAGGTATATTAGTCTAAGTATACAGATTCAATTAACATAATTATAACTCTAAATTACTAATTTATCTAATTTAATTTAACAACTTAGCTATTAACTTAATAAATTCATTATTTATTATGTATAAAGGATTAAATTAAGGTACATGATTTTATTTACTTATAATATACATATGCATAGATATATACAGTTTTATAGTTTAGTTCTATTATGTATACTATCTACTGATTTAGTTAGTCTAATAATACATATAAATTAGTTTAATTTATAGATAGTTATATAATTAATGTACATACTGTCTGAACTAAATCAGATACCTAATTTACAGTATACAATATATTTACAGAGTTAGTTATACAGTTTATATATATATATTACCTATTTACATATATAGCCTAGTATAGAGCTTATGTTTATAGGAGTATACTTAATATACAAAGTAATATATATATATATATATATTTTGGTTCTTTTGGGGGTTTTTCACTTTTTATTGTTTTTATAAATCTTACAGAAATAGGAGATGAGAAGGGAAAAGTTGGCTGAGGAGAAAGAGGCATGTTTAATGTCTTTTTAAGTATAACTCCTTTTATCAAGCTTCATGAATGCCTTATTTTCATACAGCATGAGATTTAGGAGGTGTTTACCAATTTTAATACAGTCCTCAGTTTAGTTTCCTATTTTAAATCATGTTTGGACGGTTAGCTTCAGTTAAACTAGCTAACAACACTTGAAAGAGTTAAAACAAGCATTCACAGAAATAAAAGTGCAATTATCTAACAGGAAAGCTTGTATTTATAAGGGAATCAAAATATCTGTGTGTTAGCTACATTTCAAAACATATTGTACAGGGTATTACATTAGATTCCATCTGCTAAAAATTAGAATAGTTAGACAGAAGCAGCAGCATTGATTCTACAGATAAACCCTGCATCAGCTCAGATCTAATTCTAAATGGTCTAACTGCTGCTGCAGTTAGTCCATTTGGGATAAAATCTGAGTAGGGAGAGAAGGAGAATGTAGCTGCAACATGCAGCACTTTGCTGTGACCACTGGGATTAAAAAAAAAAATCATAAATCCAAACTAAAAAAAAGAAATTCTCTCTCAATCCTTCCTCTGATAAGGGTCTCACTCTCATTAAAAAAACATTGAACCAATTTAAATGCAAAAACCCTTATCAAAAACTTCACATCAGATTAAATCAACAAAAGACACTGATTTAACTCTTCCTAATGCTATAGACAGCATGAAGAAGGAGTTAATTCAGTCAATTAAAATCCCTAGTTCAAATCCCAGTTTTTGAAACCTTAAGGAGTATTGAGAACTCAGGTTAGGAAATCATCAATACATCCATTCAAAACAAATTCATGAATGCAAGATCAAACTTCAAATCACCACAGTGATTCTCCTTAGTTCTGTCTTGCATTCAATGCATTGAAAACTTAATCAAACTCAGATCTGAATATGGCTCTTCTGAGATGAATTTTGACATCAGAAACATCTCAGATTCCTTGCCAACAATGAACTCAAATCAGAATTTATTCAAGTTGTCAGATCAAACAGTTAAAACCAAATTGATTGAAAAATCCTTAAAATCCAAATTAAAGAGAAATCTGACAAACTGATAATTTCAACTCAAACCAGGGGCTTTTGTGAACAAGAGTGAGGTGAATGGAAAGTCCCTTAAGTGCTTTTTGACGCCAATTTCAGATCTGAGGTTAAAAACCAATCAGAAGTGAAATTGGGTCTGATTGCATGGGTGGAATGCGAAAAACAGGTCATGGAAAATCAGAAATGAATATTGAAATATGGAGAGGGAGAGAATTTGAAATCATGACTATGTGAAACCTTCCCCTCTGATCTGGAATGATCAGAGGAGGTGAGGGGGGAATTTATAGCCTAAATCTACTACTACAGCTACTTTATCCTAACAGTAAAATTAAACACTACCAATTACATTAATTCTACTCTAAACCTACTTAACTACAGCTACAACTAATCTGCAGAATTATAAATCTATTCTAACAGGAAGAATGGGACCTATGGGTCCTTAGCCGGTGGCTAAGGAGGAAGAAGGGAGGAAGATGACTCCAGTGGAGAGAAGAGTCTGCTAGTGAGGCTCCATGGTCGTCCTCAGGTGTTACGAAGTCCTTAGCGATGAGGAGGTCGAGCGAAGGTGACAATTTCATAGCCGGTGGTTGTGAAATTAGAGGCTTGATGGGGAGGAGGAGCTGGAGTGGACAAACGATCGCTAAGAGTTGTAGGAGGGAGCGATCCCCTGCGTGCGCCACCACTGAGGTGCTTAAGTAGCACACTCAGTGGTTGAGATCACCGTGCAGGTGAGGATAATCGAAGAAGTAACCGGCGGCGAGGATGAGAGGAGAGGAGCGCGCGGCGAGCAATTCTCAAAATCTGACCGTCAGATGGGATCTGGGGAGAGGGGTGATCGCATGCGCCGAATCGCGCTAAGCTTCCATTCAAATCCAACCATAGATCAAAATCGTGAGAAGCAACGGACGGCCGAGATCGGTCGTGTTCTTCGCGCGCTACAGTGCGTGCGAAGAGTAGCAGGTCGTTCTCTAAAATAACAGGAAAATTACAGAAAGACCCTTTACGCGAAGGGGTAGAAGATTTGCGTGTAGGCCCATAGGTGAAAAGAATTACAACAGGAAGGACCCTGCAGCCTTTCAAAGGGGTCCCTGCAGCTTACAAGTAGGTCCAAAAAGGAATTTTTAAAGGCAAGAGTGTAATGCATGAAGGACCTAAGTGTAAACTACCTATTTCATAGCCTAAATGACGTCCAAATGCGTTCAAATTTTTATATGTGCTTAATTGAACATTTAGGACATCAATTATACTTCTGATTTGGCCTTTCAAATTTATTTATGTGTTCAATTAACGCATGGATCATCATTTGTACTTTGCTTTCAGAATATCTCGTTTTGTGACCTAATTATGAAATTTTAACACAGAGCAAAGGTTTTAGGTCTTTTTCTTTAATTCCCACACTTAACTCTTTTTATCTATTAATTTGATGTTGTTTTACTCAGTGTCTAGCTTAACTTCAGCTTTTTAGCCATGATGAGTAGCCACTCATCATACCCCCATACTTACATTTTGCTAGTCCCTTAGTAAACAATTCGTTGAAGTGTAAGGCAATTTGAGTATCAGCAAGGCAAGTGTGAAGAGATATCTTTTTCCTCTTTCAAAAGTTTTAAGTGTTTGATGATGATCTTCAGGCTGAAAGAATTTTTTTTTTTTTCAATAAACCAACTGTGTCTTGGACATTGTGAGAACCTTATTACTGAGGATAACCTACCAGAACTCGAGGCTTAAATGATATAGACCATCTCTCAACCAACAAGGACTCTTGATATTTAAACGTTAAGTCGAATTCTAGGACTCAGGGGGTTTTACAGAGACTCAGAATGCTATGAGGTTATGGCTGTGCTTTGTGATAAGTCAGGACTAACCAAGTGAATTCTAAAACTCACTCCCGGGGTTTCACTTCTTTTTAAGTCCAGGTTGGTCCTAACTTTAGCTCATGTTTTCGGATGACTCTCAAGAATTGATGAATATCCAACCCCAACCCTTATTGTGTTTGTGGCTCAGAGAACTTTTTGGTGGACAAAACAAGGCATTTGTTTTGAACCCTGAAAACATTTTTGGTTGAACAATTGTATTTCCAGGATTTGGAGAACATACTTGACTTTTTGCAAGAACTCACTTTTTCTTTTCCTTTTTTTTCTTTTTGAATCAGTATGTCTCTAGAACTTATTTGGTAGAGCGCACTGTATTTGGTGGGTGAAATTTTTTTTGTGGAAAGAGTTTCTCCTAGATACAAGACTAAAGGTTAGGACAAGGAGTCTACCTGCACGCACAGGTAACGACTCCACCTTCCCTAATGAACACAAGGGTTGAATTTTAGGTTCAAGTGGTCTTTCCTAACATTGTGTAGTGTAAGCCAAGGTTACTTAGACTCCTAAGTCAAAGAAAACTAACGAATCCTGTACTGGTGACTCAGGTACAGGAATATGTCCTAAAGTTAGAAGAGACTGTGGTCTATCTTGTCAAGGCTCAAAGTGTATTAAGCCCAAGCTTGTATCAAGCTATTATGGCCCGGCAAGTCAAACCAGTAACGGTTGAATGTCCATAGACACTTATTCTAAATTTGTTTTCAGCTAGAAGATCATAGTTAAACACTTATCTTTCATCTTTTTCTCCCTTTCTCCTTAAAATTAATGTCCTCTCTTGACAATAAAGTGCATGTCCCTTATTGTATTTTTGGAATTTTTTTTTGTGATTTATTATTATTATTATTATTATTATTATTATTTTGTCTTTTTGGCTATATATATATATATACTATTGGTGTGTCTACAATTGTATTTCAGTTTAAATGGTTAACCATTTACACCCCCCCATGCTTAAATGTTGCAATGTCCTCATTGAATGAATAGGGTAGATGCAAATGCATGCTCTGTTTTCACTATCCTAGCCTGGGTGATGGAAGGAATCGGAATGAGGAGATAAAATCTCTGTGAGAACGATTTTAAGTCTGATCTAGGATCAGAGTGAACAGTCAGGCTAGGAAGTGAAATGCATGACATGTGTGTCAATGAAAGTATTCTCAAAATGCAAGAGTAGACACCTAATGCAAATGAAAGCTAAAGTAAGAAAGGTGAAAAACAGTTATATACAAGGATAGGTTTTGCTAAGTTTAACACCTTCAACTAGGTGAAAACTTGGATGGTAGTTCAAAATGTAGGAGAGAAATGGTGGAATTGACAAGTCTGAGATCATGCGGCTCAATGAAAGGTTTCAGTCTTTGACCATTTACAGTAAAAGGTTCAGATTTGTCAATTTCAGTGATCTCAACGGCTCCATTGTCAAATATTCTTAAGATTTTGAAAGGTCCAGTCCATTTTGATCTTAATTTCCCAGGAAAGAGTTTTAGTCAAGAGTCGAAGAGGACTTTTTGACGAGGGTGAAATGATTTCCTATGAATGTGACGGTCATGGAAGGCCTTAAGTTTATCCTTATAAATCCTTGAGCTTTCACAAGATTCATTCCTTAACTCATCGAGCTCAGAAATTTGCAATTTCCTAAGATCACCGGTCTTCTCTAGGTCCAAGTTACACTTTCTGATGGCCCAATAGGCTTTGTGCTCTAGTTTTATGGGAAGATGACAGTGTTTCCCATACACAAGTATAAAAGGAGACATGCCTAAAGGGGTTTTGTGAGCTGTCCTATATGCCCACAATGTATCAGAAAGGCGGGAAGACCAATCCTTTCTATCTGGTCGGATGGTAGTCTGTAAAATCTTCTTGATCTCCCGATTGGACAATTCAGCAAGTCCATTGGTTTGAGGGTGGTATGGTGTAGCTATCCTATGTGACACCCCATACTTTTGAAGTAGGGACTGAAAATGTGTGTTTCTAAAATGAGACCCTCCATCACTAATGATGGCTTTAGGTACCCCAAATCTAGAGAAGATGAAATCTTGAACGAATTGTGTTACAACTCTATGATCATTAGACCTCGAGGGGATGGCTTCAATCCATTTCGAAACATACTCAACTGCCAATAATATATACTCGAAGCCATAAGATTTAGGAAAAGGTCCTATGAAGTCAATGCCCCAAATGTCAAAGATATCGCACACCATGATCGGATTCAAGGGCATCATGTCTCGGCGACCAATACTGTCGAGAGACTGACAGTGTGAACATGCCCTGCTATATTCGTGTGCATCTTTAAAGATTGTGGGCCAATAAAAATCGCTCTGCAAAATCTTTGCAGCAGTCTTTTTGCCAGAGAAGTGACCGCCGCACGCTTGGTCATGGCAGAACGATAAGATGCTTCTAATCTCCTTATCTGGAACACACTTCCTAAAGATCTGGTCTTTGCAATGCTTGAAAAGCCAGGGTTCTTCCCAGTAATAGTGTTTGGCCTCGGATCTAAGTCTGTCTTTTTGATGTCGAACCCAATCAGTGGGGAGGATTCTAGAAGCCAGGTAGTTGACAATGTCAGCATACCAGGGAAGATCAGAATGAATGACCAGCAATTGCTCGTCAGGGAAGTGGTTAGAAATGGGTGAAGAAGGAGAAATCGCTTCGAAAGGAAGGTGAGATAAGTGGTCAGCTTCCACATTCTGCTTTCCAGCCTTACGAATCTCTAAATCAAATTCCTGTAAAAGCAGGATCCATCTAATCAGACGAGATTTCGCATCCTTCTTGGTGAGAAGATGTCGAACTGCCGTGTGGTCAGTGTAAACTATAATGTGGGAACATAAAAGATAAGGTCTGAATTTCTCCAGTGCAAAGACTACAGCTAGCAATTCCTTTTCCGTGACGATGTAATTCCTCTGGGCTTCATCTAAGGTCTTGCTAGCGTAATAGATGACTGTGGGTTTCCCGTTCAATTTTTGACCAAGGACAGCTCCTACTGCATACTTAGAGGCATCACACATGATCTCAAAAGGGTGAGACCAATTCGGGGGTTGCAGTATGGGTTCCTTGGTAACCAGAACACGAAGTGCCGTATAGGCACGAACACACTCGTCAGAGATCTGGAAGTCTACTTCTTTAAAGAGGAGAGTAGTGAGAGGTTGGGCTATTTTCGAGAAATCCGCTATAAAGCGGCGATAAAAACCAACATGCCCGAGAAAAGATCAAATCTGTTTAACCAACGAAGGTAGTGGTAATTCAGAAATCAACTTACCTTCGCGCGGTCAACCTCAATTCCTCTCTTAGAGACAAGGTGACCTAATACTAGTCCTGTTACCATGAAATGAGATTCCTCCCAGGAAAGTACCAGATTCACATTTATGCATCTTTGTATGACCTTAGTCAGGTGGTCTAAGCATGCATCAAACGTGCTCCCAAAGATCGAGAAGTCATCAATGAAGACTTCTAAGCAATCACCTACTAAGTCGGAAAAGATTGCAAACATACACCGCTGAAATGTAGCAGGTGCATTACATAATCCAAAAGGCATCCTACTGAATGCAAAGGTTCCGTAGGGGCAGGTGAATGTCATTTTTTCCTGATCGTCAGGGTGAATTGCTACCTGATTATATCCTGAATAGCCATCCAAAAAGCAGAAAATCTATTCCCTGCCAGTCTTTCCAGTATCTGATCAATGAAGGGCAAAGGGAAATGATCTTTCTTCGTGACTTGGTTGAGTTTTCGGTAATCTATAGATACTCGCCATGAACTAGCAATGCGTGTAGGGATGACTTCTCCAGAATTAGTGGTGATGATGGTAAGTCCGGCCTTCTTTGGCACAACCTGAACAGGACTTACCCATTTGCTGTCAGAAATTGGGAAGATAATTCCATTGTCTAACCACTTAATCATTTCACATTTTACCACCTCTTGCAATGTAGGGTTCAATCTATGTTGGGGCTGTCTAGAAGGTTTAGATCCTTCTTCAGTGAAAATCCTATGTGTGCAATAAGAAGGACTGATGCCAGTTAGGTCAGAAAGGTTCCATCCTATAGCCTGTCTATGTGCTCTTAGGACAGATAAGAGTCGTGATTCTTGATCAGATGATAAGGAAGAGTTAACAATCACCGGATAGGTCTGATCAGGTCCTAAGAAAACATATTTGAGAGAGTCAGGAAGAGGTTTGAGTTCAACAGGCACAGGATCAGAAGGAGCAGGTGTGAAAGTTTAGGAGATCTTAGAGATACTAAAGGAATAGGAGGTAGGTCCTCAGTCTCTAAATTCGGTATCTCAGTGGAAGTCAAGTCAGAGTCCAAAGAGTGTTGAGGTTATAAATTTAATGAATCGATTAAGGTATCCTCAACCAACCGGTCCAAAGAATCCAGAGAAAAGATTTCTTCAATTAAACTACATGTCGGTCCTCTTTGGTCCTGAAAAATATCAATCTTTATTTTCAGATCTCCGAACTTCAATTCTATAAGGCCCTCCTCACAATTGATGTTTGCCTTGGCCGTAGCCAAGAATGGTCTTCCTAAAATGATAGGTGTGTTCTAGATATCTTCAGGTACTTCCATGTCAAGGACTATAAAGTCTACAGGAAAGTAAAAATCCTTGACCCGCACTATGACATCTTCCAACACTCCCTGAGGTGTCTTAACTGATCTGTCAGCTAATTGCAGGGACACCTCGGTTGGCTTCAGATTGCCAACCTCAAAATGTGTTAGCAGAGAGGTTGGGATAAGATTGATGGAAGCACCTAGGTCAAGTAGTGATCTATTAAATGTGGTGTTACCTATCATGCAGGATAAGAGAGGGGTGCCTGGGTCTTTCATCTTAGTTGGGAGGGTACTAAAGATAATGGAACTAGTTTGTTCCGAGAGGATGATTGGACTACTCCCTTTTTGAATCCTTACTTTACGCTTAGGTGTGCATAGGTCTTTTAAAAACTTAGCGTAAATAGGAATGTGGCGGATTGCATCCAACAAGGGGATGTTTATGTGGACTTGCTCAAAGAGCTTAAGCAAATCCTCCTCAGGTGCCACACAGGTCTTTTTCTTTCCTTTCTCCTTCTTCTTTAAAGCTTCAAGAAAAGGTACAGGAGTGGTGATAAGAGGTTCAGTCCTAGGTAGAGGAGAAGTAGGAAGTGGAGGAGCAGAACTAGAAGTAGTAGATGTTGGATGAGATGGATCTAGTGTGCTTTTACCACTCCTAGTGACTATGGCATTTAGTTCAGCCCTAGAGGTAGATGGTAAATCAGTGTTAGGTAGCAGAGGTGGTTGTGTTTGTGCAAGAGAAGAACTTGAGTCTGTGAAAAATTCAGTGTTGTGCAAGGGTTGTGAAATGACATGTGCTTGGTCTTGCACTACTGGTCTAGGTTGGACATACCTCTGAGCAAGTATGTTCATAGGGTTGGGTTGTGCTTGAGATGGGAGTGAATGTGGTTGACGGGACTCCGTCAAGTGTGATAGCTAGGCTCTCATCTCAGCTAAGGCTGCGTCCTGTCTCTGCTGCATAGCAATATTCTGTTGTTGCATATCAGCAAGAGCTTTCATGATAGACACCAACTGGTCATCTCGTGTAGGCCCAGATAGAGAGTATTGGGTGGGCCTGGGTTGGGGTTGCTGGTAGGCATGCGGTGGATATCCGTGTGATTGTGGAGGTGGTGCTCGGATCGGGTTGTGCAGTGGTGGTGCAGAAGGTTGTTGAAAAGGAGGTCTCTGTGAATTTCCCGACCACGAGAAATTTGGATGATTGCACCATCCAGGGTTGTAGGTTTGTGCGAAAGGGTCATTATGAATGGCATGGATCTCCTCCGAAACTCCAGAAGGTGCAAGGAAGTCAGTGAAGGGAGGAACAAAGGTTCCTCCAACCGGTGAAGGATATGGAAATGGAAAATCCGGTAATGCAGTTTGTGTCACAGAAAGGTTATTCACAGTTTCCCTCCCTATGGGAAACTGAGAAGAAGTGTTTTGTGCTGGTGACTGAGAAGAAGATGAGGGTTTTGAGAGAAATTTTCATACTTCATCTACTTTCTTCTCGATTAAGCCTACTTTATCCAGTTGACTGGCCACTATCTCTAAGTCTTTACTACCGGATTGGGCTTTGTGTACCCCAGTATGTGAGTGGGAATGTGAGGACTTTCTATTGAACATGCTCATTGAAGCATTATTAATAGAGTTTTCGGCCATGCCTTCAAAGAGCTCAAAGGCTGAGTCCTCGTCCCGACACAGGAAGTTGCCTCCACAAGCGGCATCTACAAAATTCCGTGTGTCATCATGGAGCCCATGGTAGATCTGGACCTGTTGCCAACGTGGGACACCATGGTGGGGACATTTTCTCAGAAGCTCGTGGAATTTCTCCCAAGCCTCGTGCATTGGTTCTCCTGAATTTTGAGTGAATGTAGTGATGGCACGCCTTAAGGCATTAGTGTGGCCTACAGGAAAATACTTCTTTAAGAACTCATGTTCTAAAGAAGCCCAGGAATCTATAGGTGTAGTCCGTGCAAGTGTTCGAAACCAAAAGGCTGCCTTATCTTTCAATGAAAAGGAGAACATTTTCATTAAAAACATGTGCTGATCATGTCCTTACGGTCCCAAAGTTTGGGAAAGATTCTTCAGCTCCTCTAAATGCTGAAAAGGGTCCTCAGAGGCAAGTCCATGGAAGTGAGGAATGAGTGTTATAATGTTTGGCTTCAGTTCAGCAGCACGACCCCCATTGGGATAACGTACCACAGGCATTGGTTGGGCAACTGCGGGATTATAATAATCCCGAAGTTGAGGTCTACGGAGTTGGGGTGGTGCCTGAGGATTTCTAGGCGGAGGTGGTTGTGGTGGGGGATTAGCTAAGAGATTAACAGCTTGAGCCAACTGTTGCACCTGTTGGATTAGGGTATTCATTTGTAGTTGTGTGTCGAAAAGGTGCTGAAGATGAGGCATAGGTCCTCTCTTCGGGGGTGGGTTAGGAAGATTAGGATAGGGTGGAGGTTGGAACCTAGGGATAGGTGGTTGTGGTGGTGGAGGATGTGCAATTAAGTGTGGAGGAAGTTCTTCAAAATCCTCAAATTGTGACGACTCAAGATCATCCTCTTGGTGAATGGGATTGTGAATAGGAGTTTGAGACTCGGGAGGTAAGGGATTAGAAGTGGAAGGCAAAGAGGAAGATGCAAAGCTTGGGTACCAGTACCCAAGGGGAGTACAAGTTCTGGGTTTTGGGATCTCCTACCTTCCATTGAGTTGGTTTTTAAAAACACGTTTACTACAATTCGTTCCAACTCAATGGGAAAATTTTAGTCAAGTTCACAGAAAGCGGAAAAATCCCAATTAAATCTCAATTCACTCAGAAGACCAATCAAGTGAGATGAATCGAAAATTTTTTTTTCCTAGAGGTTGCTACGCAAAATTATGTTGTACGCAAGCAATTGTTTCAAACAATGTACGTGTCTTAAGATAAACCTAGCGATGTGCAGACCTCTAAAATCCACTGGGAGTCTGGATAAGACTTAGCGTGCGAATCCAGATCCTGTGGTTGCAGAAAGAGATGAGGTAGAAACCCGTGTGTTGTGACCTTAAGTGATCATGCTGTGTGCACGATAGCAATCAACACAAGGCGATAAAAATCTCAATCAAGGTTTCACCCAAAGTTAATATCTCCTTTTTGATTTAATTCAATTGATTATGAGATGATTTCTATGCTGCTTGTCTCGCTTTTTTACTAAGTTCAATACAAGAGATGGTCTTCTTTACTTTTAAGTCAAATGCAATGATGACAGGAGTTAGAGAAAGGTAAAGAATGCATACCTGACTCCAGCAATCTTCTATATACAGATTTGACTTGAATTGAAATCTAGCAGAAAAGTATGCAACCTAAGATGGATGCCTAAGGTTATGATGCTGCTAGATAAGGATGAGATCTTTTTGATTTTTTTGATTTTTTTATATGCAACAAGCAAAAACAAAGAAAGAAATCGATTCGAAAAATCGCAATGGAAAAATCGTATCGATGAGGGAGAAGTAGAAAATAAAGTCCAGACAGTCCGCAGTTATTACAATGAATGTGTGAGAACAGGCTCTCACAACTTATGACTAACAATTCATCTTAGCTCATATACCTAAATCTATCTAAACTATACTACTACTACTACTAATCCTGCAGCTACTCCGAGGGCAAACTCCGCCTGGATGTCGAGTCAGGAGCGCAGCGACTCCACCAGGAAGACGACCTCTACCTGGAAGATGATACTGCTTCTCCTCCTCCTCAAGTGCTGTGGAAAAATAACAAATGATTAGTAAAAGAATGAAAGAATGTATACACAATAACAAATAAATCAATGAAAGAAAACAATTACAATCAATGAATTTGAATGAAATGAAGAATTTCTATAAACAAAAAGAATTAAAGGGTAATTTTGGCATAAAGAGTGTTGCCTCCCCGGTAACGGTGCCAAAAATAATGTTGTGGTGCAATGTATGGTTATGGGTGGTGAAAATACCATTAGTGTCATTGTAGTGGGTTGTATGGGATACTAGTCATTACAACCATTAGCATTTACTTATCTAATTTTTACTGGTTTTATTCAAGGTCGTTCACTGGGAGGAAATTATTAATTTACATTGCTCTTTGATCTCAAAATTATCCTTTAATTCCAAAAAAAAGAAGTTTTACATCTAATAAAGAATGAATGAATGTAGACATGGTTTGCCTACTCACAAAAAATTAATCGAAATGCTTGCAAAAACTAACTATAAACAAGCACCAAACAATTCATCACTATATTTTAAACTATCTCTTTACAAGTTATAGTATTAATTCTTACATGAAAGTACACTATCAACTATGATTACATAGTATACTAGCTTAACTTACTAATCTGGCACCTACAGTAACACATACAATAGCTATAGTGACAGACGTAAGCGTCGCTAAATCCCAGAAAATACTATATACAAACTAAAGGAGGGAAACTGGGGTTTGTAGCGACGATTATGGCGACGTTTTATTCTGTTAGTAAATGTATGAGTTTATTTACATAAAAGTAATAGACTATATATATATATATTTCTCTTGTATTTGTATTCACCTTCGTATGTACATCTTCTCTCTCTCTTACTCAACACTAATCTTCTTCTATTATTATTCTTCTTCTTTGTTTTAATTCTGCCTTAATAGATTTCACAAACTGCGGCGTAGAGGTAATTAACTACCGTCATTAGTTCTCTTTAATTAATTAAAAATGTGTTTAATTTGCGGGCACGCTTTTCGAGGGATACACAGCACCTAGAGGGTGGGACCAAACCTCTACTAAGCATGCCCTAATTCTCATTAGGCCACTTAATTACGTTTTATCAAACTTAGATCAGGGCCTTCTCAGCCCCCGCACACACACACCTCACCGGGCCCCCGGCCCCTCAATCAAATGCTCAGAATGCATGCTTAGAGTATATAGCGTATGCTTAGAGTATCGTTCCTCATCCATATACAGGCAGCTCGTGTTTTCACAGTTTAATTTTCAATCATTTACATGCAACTTGTGGTTTCACCATTCACTTTCCCATTCACATACAGGCGACTCATATTCTAACATGCATCTCATGATTCATTCACATACAGGCAACTCGTATTCTAACATGCATCTCATAAGTACACTAATACCATTTGCTAGCAATTGATTTTAAACATGCATTAAATAAACAGTACAGCTTCAAACAGGCTCACACATTTCTACCCTAGGAATTCATTCCACATCCTAGAGTTTAATCCAATTATTCCAAACAAGTACATTCTTATTTAAATATTAACAACTGAATTAAACCACTCTACCAGTATCACGGGAGGAATGGGGGCCTATGTAGCAGATCTCGTCATCTCTGCGGGCCCCAAACACGCCACCGGCTGGTAACCTGTACCAGTGACTAATTTACATCAGACGAGCTCAAAATAGTAGATACCTAACACGAACACGTAGAGAAACTCGAGTGGAAAATAGCGATACTTCGTTTGCGGAAATCCGATTCCGTTTGGGTCCTAAATGGCCCAAAAACGTGGTTACTAGCCAAAATCAGACGTCTAGGACTAGTCCCAGACGTCTTAAAAGACGTAAGGTCTCACCTTGCACTTCCTATGGCTGCTTCAGACGTCCAGACTCCCTCCGCGACTGTCTAGGGGCAGCTCCAGACGTCCCACCCTTCTTCCAATCGTCTCGAAGGGCCATCAGACGTCTGGCGATGTGATTAGACGCCCAAAATTGCCTTGAAGTGTGCACCCCACTCCTTCTCGACGCTCTACGCCTGCCTGCAGAGCACAGACTCCATTTTTAGCCCAACACCTCCTGCGCTACAATCTGCTTGGCGGAAAGTAGCGTAGGAAGGTACGTACCTCGCAATATTATGCTTTCAGACGTCCGACTTCAGCTTCGGACATTCGGGTGGCCCGCCGGCCGTCTGGACGATACTCTAGACGTCTGATACTAGAAACTTCCAATATCGAAACTCTTCCATGCAACTCGCCTCGCTCGTGCCTTCGCCCACAGCGGCAGCTCTAGCAGCTGCAGGAGCTTGAGAACCACCCCGTCGGAGTCCTTCTCTCTCTCACGAACTCCTCCTCGAGCTCCACCGAGCTCCTATGGTCATCGTCCTCCTCCCCCACTCTCACTCCCTCGCACTCTCTCACTCTCGCTCTTCCCCATTCTCCCTCGCCGGCTCCTCTCCTTCCTCGCCGTAGCTGCAGCAGAGACGGGAGGTTGGAGGGCATGGCCGTCGCAAGGAGAAGGTGGAGGTGGCGGTGGCTTGAGTGGTGGGTGGTGAGAAGAAGAGAAGGGGGGTTTAAATAGGATGGTTTTAGGGTTTAAAGGGGTAAGGGTGCGGAGAGCGAAGCTTCTGCGTGCCATCCGAGTGCAGAGCGCAAAGGGACGTACGAAAATCTCACTTTCAGACATTCGGGCATGTGTCCAAACGTCTTACTGAAACTCCAGATGTCTTCTCCGACTAAAAAGGCAACGGGTCATTTCACTAAAATAATTGAAAGATCAATAGTGCAAACATCAATTAGAAATTAATCCCAACCATTGGATTTGATCTAATGGCTCCCACAGTATTGGGATTGGTGAGATTCTGTATAAATATCTCCTAAATAAAAGCCATCAAGACCTGATCAACTCTTCAACTCTTGCAAGAGAGAAAACCACCGCCTCTAGAGAGAGAAGGAGAAGAGGCGAGGAGTCCCTGACGATCTTCTCTTGTTGGTCAACCAACAACAAAGTTAAAAGACCAACCCTTAAGTTGTTGGTCGATCGACCATCAGGTTGATCAACCAACAACATAAGGGCCACACCATGAGGACGAGTCCATTCTTGACACTGGTCGATTGACACCTCCGTGGTTAACTTGTGCACGAAGGGTTGTGAGATTGCAATCCTGTTGGGTAGTCTTTGCTCATGCATGAGTGTTTCTACGGTGAACGTCACTTCAAAAACATGAAGAGTTTGC
The DNA here is from genome assembly GCA_037157565.1 of Thalassia testudinum. Classification (NCBI taxonomy): domain Eukaryota; kingdom Viridiplantae; phylum Streptophyta; class Magnoliopsida; order Alismatales; family Hydrocharitaceae; genus Thalassia; species Thalassia testudinum. Next base: position 61,167,696 of record JAZHRO010000022.1, on the reverse strand, counting down.
GAGACATGAGGAGAGTTGAGTATTCTTGACATCGAGGGTCTTATCTATCCGCCAGGAAGGTCTCGAGGTCGTGTTGGGACTTATTATAGGAAGCACAACATGTAAAGTGCTATAATATGCCATCCTAGAGGTAATCTCGAAATTCGTGAGGACTTTAAAATAAGAAGAAACTAGTTCTTCTCATGTGGTTCCAGTATTAGGTATTTTAATTCTTGGTTTGATATTTTGGCATCGGCTGATTTGTCAAATTGAGGATTTTAAACACGTATTGTTCATGCTTCTACGATGTCTCCAACACTTCAACATGTTTTATATGAGTTGCCACATAATTGCAAATGATCGTAAGAGCAGATATATAAGAACTCCTTAATCATACAACACAAGGCCATTATGTCCTTTTTAGGTGTTTTCTATTAAAGATTGGGGCTCCATATGCCATTTTTTAGTGCTTTTAATATGTAATTAACTCAGGTCACCATGTCCTCTTTTGAATGAATGAAGTTTGACCTTGTGGCCTTTGCTTAAAAAGAGGAATGGGGGCCACAAGACCCAAATGATACCACAGTATTTGAGTATATATAATCCTGTAAAGTTGGTGTCATCATTAATTAGGTAAGTGAATTATCAACCAACTTGATAGTCTAATAGTTGAATGATGCTGTTCACGTAAGACACCATATTTTGAATCTTACATTTCAATCAAAAAAGTGTTAACTGAATTAGGTATCTTATATCTCACATTTTATCTATCTTCTTAATACATGAAAGTATGGATGTTGATATATTTTATGCCTAATTTGTGTTAATTCTGATCGTTTAGATCGTAAATATGGTAGCTTATTTATGCATTTTTAGTTTTGCATAAAGATTAAACATCTAATAGATATTGTTTCTTGAATAACTCCTTGATTTTGTTCCTTTTCTTCCATTGCAGGTGGCCTAGAGCTAACCTCTAAGATGCAAGAAGAATGGAGAGGAAGACATGAAGCCCACATGGGCATTATCATAGAGAAAACAATCAAACTATGGCTATAGAGAAATAGAAGACCACCTAAGGGCTTATAAGTAAGTAAACATGAAATATATATATATATATATATATATATATATATATATATATATATAGAGAGAGAGAGAGAGAGAGAGAGAGAACTGTGCTCATAAAGGTCCTAATAAGTACCAAATCTTATCTATTGGATCGTGTATCTCATTGATGAAACCACCTTCCAATTAGTCAAATGATTTTCAGCGGAAGTTAAGTGGTATTAATTTGTTATGTTATATTTGGAAATGAATTTTATCACTCTACATAAATCTTGGATATTTTGTTTTGGTTGGTTTCAGCTCAAACAATAGATGTGACTTTTGATGGACGTATACATCATGTGATACAACTGTTGCTGTTTTGTATTACACTTTTACCGTCTATCATGCGATGCTATTACTTGCATAGAACCATTGTATTACAATTTTATCTATTAATATGTGCTACAATCCATTTGCATTACAATTTACATATTATTACAGCATTTTTACACCAAATACATCATTAATTACAACATGTAATTAATAATAATGCTTTTACAAATTGTATATTTATTCGTTACAACTTATGTTAGTTACTTTACATTACTAAATGTGTTTGGTTACAATTAAATACACATCCTGTTATAATGGGAACTCATAGACATTACAAAGTTTTGTTACTTTTAATGGTTAACCTACATGAATTATATCGAATATATTACATCAATCTTTCAAGACCCCTCAATTGTAATTGTTTCCATGATTTTATTATAATTTGTAATATAATCCTAAATTATCATTTTAAGTCATATATGTTTAACAATTTAATGAATAGCATAACTGGTTACAACATGCATATGTAGTTGTAACAATATACGTCTTCTACATTACAACGTTAAAGCTTCGATATTACAAACAACTTCATGTCATATTAGAAAATGACTTCTAATTTGTTACAATGTTTTTTATTAATTGTAATATAAATTCTTAATAATAACAATCTTCTTAATCTGGGTTGATTTGTTATCATGTTTGTTATTTAAATTATGTAGATAGTTGTAATTATATTCTAATTATAGCATATAATGATAACTTATTTGATTGAGGTCAGCATCTTTACCGGGAAAGCTTGGCATTTCTTCGTTAATTCCATAATTTCCACTATTGTTACAAAACCATCAATGTTCCTTTCGGTGGTTTTAATTTCATACGTGGAATCCAAATCGAATGGACACCATTTGGTGCTCATTGTGGCTTTTATGAACACAATGCTCTCTAGATAGGTTTCCTATATTGTCACGACCTGATCCCAAGTTCCTACAGGACACGAGACCGACTGGCCTTAATTGATCCCAAGACCCAATTGTCTAACGAGAAATAACCAAATAACATGCATCAATCCACAACCACACAAGTACAGTAGCTAAGCAAACAAAAATTGGCAACAAAAGGAGGAAGAGAATAGTAATACTAAAATATTACATGCCTTCAAGAATAGAAATGCAGCCATTACAATTGAAAACTAGTACATAGATGATAGTGAATACAGTGAAAAATTACTGCAAAGTATAACTACAGAAACTCACTAACAGTAGAACTACAGCTGGGCTCAACTAGGCCCAACATCCTCAGCAGCCGGTGACTTGGGCTGCTCAAATCCCTGACTTGTACAAGGTTATACATCTGGAGTCAGCTAACGCTGAGTAGAGTGGTGGTTAAAACAAAAAAGAAAAAAAATGCATTTAAAAAGTAGCTTAACATAATACTTTTCAATCCCAATTATCTTCTAACGGTTGGCTGTGTAGAGATCTCTAATCAGGATCCATTACATTAGTTAATCTTCTTGTTCCCTAGAGGAACGATCCTGCTTGCAGTTTTCCCTTGATGTAGGATGCACACGTGGCACTCTCCTAGCCGGGAGAGTCCCTCTGTGGTAATCCTACACCCGGTCTACCACCCTAAGGTCATGGTTGTGACGTAGTGGTAACTACAACACACGTGATAAGCGCGCAGGTAGCTAACCGTACTGGCAGGTGGTCAATCGTTTTCGCTAGCGGGTACGGCCAAATGTATAGTACGGAACAGCACAGGGTCTTATCCTCTCAGAATAGAACAGGGGTCTCGCCCCTCCACAATCGTGTACCCTCGTCTGACTATCCCAGTTTGCCCAACAAGCTAACAAGAGTCGGTGTAGGGTGGCCATGCCTATCCTCGGGCCCCCTAGGCATCTAGCTCCCGCCTACACTAAGTAGCTTGCCTCGGTACCATGATGAGACACTCATCATGATCTCTAATTACCCCTAATAAATATCCCTTATTCTATAATTAACCCTTATATATTCATAACCTTAGCTAATTAACTAGTCTTCCTAGTTAATTAGCTAAGGTTATGAATATATAAGGGTTAATTATAGAATAAGGGATATTTAGTTAAGGACCTTAAAATAAGTTAAAAATGACATTTTATCATTCAATTAACATTATTAATAATTTAGATAATAATTGGACCCGAAATCCAATTAATCATTCCCTTAATTAATAAGATAAGTAACTTAAATATAATGTAAACTTAAGTATGTAATAACTTAAGTAATTTTACTTAATCTAATAAATTAACCTAAAAAGGTCAAAAATGTAAATTCAAGGTGTAAACATAATATTTACCTTATTTACTAACATATATAAAAAGTTGAAAAAGATTTAAATTAAAATAAACCATCAAAACCTGGGTTTACATTTTAGTCCTTACTTTTCATTACAGTCGGGTCCTTATTTCTCATACAGGTCCTTAAGTTTTATTACTTTTATGTCCCTCTTCGTCTTCTTCTTCTTCTTCTTCAGCCCAATGAACGGCTGGCGGCAGAGAGTCACCCCATCGCGCGATCACCGCTCTGCTGACGTCATTCCTATTTGTCTAAGCTCTTGCAGCTTGCGCTCACCACCTCCACTTGATCCATCGGTCTGGATTAATCGAGAATCCTATTTTTCAGTGGGAGATAACCTCACCGTCATCGGAGACGACGACGGAGGTTAAGCTCCTTGAGCTCCTTCTTCGGCCAAACCCCGCCACTCTCTTCGCCGCAAACTGCTATAAATATCCTCTCACACCTCTGATTTTATTTAAGTTGGCTCCCTTCCCTCTTCTAACACTACAGCCGACCCAATAGGCTATTCGTCCAAAACTCTGACTACTTCCCATTCCATTTTCCGACTTCCTTCGTCCATCTTAAGCAGCCGAGGAGATCTACCGTGGTCTTTCGCACCTCTGACAAGGGCACCGACCCAAGGATTCCTCCGCTCCACCTCAAATCCGCCCGCCAGAGATCTTTCTTCCACCCTCTGATTTCGTCGTCCACAATGAACCTTCGGTGGAACCCTATTCACCCCTTCGTCCAGGTAACAATAGACTAGGAGTAGGAGTAGGCTAGCTTAGTTAGTTAGTTTAGTTAGTTAGATTAGAGTAATGTTAGAATTTAGTTTCATCTCCTCTGACTCCGGCGAGTTCCTTGAGCTCGCCAGAGCTTCAATCTTGTCTTTTAATTCACTGTCCATCTTCCTGTATCTTCCATGATCACTTCTAAATCACTTAATCATTTAATTGAATCACCTAATTGCCTAATTCATATCTCACCTTCACCGACTACTATCACTATCCATGGTGACAGTAGTTGATTTAATTCCACCTTCACTGGGTTCTTTCATCACTTATCACCACTTTAGAATCCTAATCGACATTATAATACCTATTATTATCATATATAATTAAATGCCCAAATTTAATTTAGTTCATGAGCTCGCTGTCCATGGCAGCTCAGGAATAGTTCAAACTATAAATTAAATACATATTTATGAATAATAACATCTGTTGACTTGATTTAACCTCTCAATTGAGTGGTTAAACAAGTCCTGAGCTTTAACCACTCAAATCTTTTAAGAAAATAATTTCACTGCAAAATCTTAATTCTAAGAGATAAATGAAGAATTAAAAGTGATACTGAGGTTCCTTGTAACCTCAGGATCCTTTTTGAATAAAAAATGGTTAATTTTAACAATCTGTACATACAATTTTATATTTTCTGGACTCACCGAAGCTCCGGCGAGCCAAAATTATGTTTCAGCCTCTAGAACTTGCTAAGTAGCTCCAGAATAGTAAAATAAGGATTACTGACTGTTTTGAAGAAATTTGTTTGAGGATTTAACCACTGGAGCAATAGATTTGACTTCATCTTCTCCGACTCCAACGGAGTTGGAGAAGTCTGTTAGGAAAGATCTGAAGAGCATTTAATGAGCTCAGAAGCTTCAGTGCAAAGCAATGAAGCTATTTTAGCCTTTAAAACACTGTAGCAATCTTTCCATGACTTTGTCGAACAAGCATGTTTTTCAGCTCAGGCGACGAACCTGAAACCCTAGGAATCAAGGTTAGAACAACTTTCTGAAGATTTGAATGAGTTTCTGAGGTTGAGGAGACTCTAATTGGGGCATTAATTTTTTGGGAGAAGATTTTAAATAGAAAGTCAATTTTCGAGCTTCCACAGTCAAACATGAGTTTGATAATGGAGATCTGAGCTCGAATTGAGATTTTGAGGAGTGAAAATTGTTTCTAGGAACTTATTTGATGATTTGAAAGTAATTAAAGTAAGCTCAAATGAATGAATGTTTGAGAATTTAGTTTCTGCCAATTTGGGTTACTTTCGAACCCAAACCAACAGGAGTACTATTCTGATGAAATTTAAATTTAAAACCTGCCCAGATTGATCTGTTGTAACCCTTAGAATTAATCTAAGTTGATTAGAACCACTTTTAAGTGTCTGTTGCACTAATTGAAGTCTGAAAAATCAAACTCTGAAGCTTTCAGAGAAGTGAAAAGCTTCTCTGGTGGCTCTGATGGTCTTAAGAACTTAAAACCTACTCTAACAGAAGCAGAATTACTTATATAACATGTACATACCTTTAAATAGAAGAGAGAAGTCCATCTGAGGACTCTCCTTATTTAAAATTACTTCCAGGCTAGTAAAAACCCCGTAGGAACCCCTGATTTCATCTTTTATATTGAAAAGGAAAACATCAGTAAAACATTAAATTAACCCTGTAATTGTGTAGATTACCCTTAGAGCTTTCCAACAAACTTGAAATCACTTAATTTGGAGCTCTGGGTAGAAAGTTATGAACATTTGAATTCAGGTCTGGAAGGGGTAGGATAGTCCCACCTCGGTTGTTCATGAGCGCGCGCTTGAGGATAAAAGTAATTCATTTCTCTAGCTATGCAGTCGTCAGCGCTCGACGCACCGATTATCGATTCCATCTGATCTGAGCATTGTGTCTATGTGTGCGGGCTTATGCCTGTGGGTGTGCGCCCTTGGGGGCGTGTGAATGAGGTTGTGCCCTGGGAGGGCGAGAGTGGCCTAGGAGGCCGGGTTGAGCCGAAATGGCTCGAGACTGTGAACCGATAAACAAATAAACCGAAACGAACCTAATTGAGATTAGGCGAGGATCGACTAGGGTCTGGTCCCACCCTGGTCTCAGGGTGCTGTGTATCCTCGAAAGGACCTCGCCGCAAATAAAATAACTTTTGGTTAAAAAAAGTAAAAAAACCCGGTTCAGTTGAAAGTTTAAGGAAAAGAGAAGCCGCTGAAGGATGCTAAGTGTTGAAGCTGAAAGCTAAAGAAGGAGCACAGGTGCTAAGGAGTGTTAAGGAAAAGAGACTAAGGAACAAAGGAGAAAACTAAGGGAAGAAGAGAAGGCAGAAACAACACAAGAAAGGTAAGAAAAGAGAGCTCGAGAGAGAAGAAAATAAGAGAGAAGGAGATGAGAGGCTGAAGAGATAAATGAAAATAAATGAATTTTTATTGCATTACTTTTTGTTCTTAATTGTAAAAAGGTATGTATTAATAGAATAACTTTTAATTGCCTCAATTTCTTAGAATGAAATTGAATTGAAAAACTAACATGTTTATTTGTTAATAAAGTACATCATTTTGAGTAAATATGTTTTGCTTATGGAATTTTGTATATTCTTTTTAGTTTAAATATTTTGACAAAATTCATGTTTTTAAAATCAAATTAGTTATACCCCCTAAATTTATAGAAATTAAAGAGAATTGGTGAATTTGGAGAAAATTATTATGCCTCCTAGTGAACGACCTGGACTCAACCAGTAAAAAGTTCTAAAATGTTAGGTTAATTCCACCTTATACTACACAACCGACACAACTTCGGGTTAGCCTAAGTAATTTCTTCTACTCTTAATTAAGTGAATTTAACTTAATTACTGAGTTGAGTGAAAAGCATGCATCATTTTAATGGAGTCGTTGCCGGGGAGGAAATATTTTGACTCACTCCACTATCAAAATATTCCCTGGCATTGCTTTGTCTAATCATCATTTTAATGGCGCCGTTGCCGGGGAGGAAATATTTTGATTCACTAAAATTTAAAAGTATTAATTGTTTAATTAGGAGGTATTTTGTTAATATATTTTTGTTTTTACCAACTTTTGTTTTAATTAGTGTGTTTTGTTTTGTTTTTGTTTTGTTTTTGTTTTATTTTCTGTCTTCTTTTGAGGTTTACCTCTGCGGGTAATCTCAAGAGAAGGCAAGAAACTGTTTAGCTATTTTTGTTTTTGTAAGTATTACTTAATCTTTTGTTTTGTTGCATTTAATAAAAAAAATAAAAATACATCTTTTCTGACTAGTAGCAGCATATTATAGGCATACACTCTTAGGAGTGCATTTTTCTGCTAGTATTAAGAGCGATCTGACTCGGGAAATTTTAAACTATTTTTCTCGCATCAGCGGGAAAACATGAGAAAACCCGCGTAGATCCCTATCCTTTGAGAATTAAAAAGACCACATATTTTTGTTTGAAAAGATATAAAAAGCGATCATTGTAGTTTAATTGATATATTTTTGAAAAAGATTAACTAAAAAGCGGAAGTAAAATTGGTGACTTAAATCTGTTTGCAGAATGCATGCGGGTTTTTATATCGATATCGTCTGTTGCATGCTATCGCGCACACAGCGCGATCACTAGAGTCACACGAGTTTATTTTTCTATCTCTCCTCTTTGCACCTCTTAGGGCTTTGGCCGAAGATCAACAAGTCTGTCTCACTATTAAAGCCCCGGGGAGCCAGTAGTGAGCAGTTTTGATCCTAGACCTTAGACCTTTGACCTTTAAGGTACTCACCTGCATAGTCACGCGTATTTTGATACTGTTACTCTATTTGTTTGCGTAAAATTATTTTGCGTATCTTAGGAATTTCTTCTTTCCTTTGAAAGAAGAGCAAACCCCGCGCCTTTTGTACTATTTTGTGGGTTTTTTGTGCCGCTGTTCTCTTTTCGGTGGTGTGCGTGTGCCTTTGCACATTATCTTCCGTTTATGGACGGGAGGCGATCCTTGCATCTGCCTCATGCACCACCGTTGACAGGTGATCCTAGGCCGGTTGCAGATAAGCAACCAATGGTTTTCCCGTCTGATCCATCTACTTCTATGGATCCAATGCAGAATCTTAATCCCGAGATCCCTTCTTCTTCTTGTCAAGGGGAGATGCCACCTTTTGATGTTCATGAGGCACTCCTGACCCAGAACCTTAGGATGCTAGAGAAACAAGAAAAATCAATTTATTAACAGCAGCCTTAAATAATCTACAAACTCTTCAAACCCATTCTTCACCTCGACTTGAGGCTGGTTTTGAAAATTCTGATTTACCGATCAATCATCCAAGGCCTCTACTTAGAGATTATTATAACCCATCTAATGCACAAGTAGAGCCTAATGTTAGGATTCCTATTGGGGAAAATGATCCAGAATTAAGGCCAAACATTATAGGTTTAATCCCCCACTTTCACGGATTTGCATCCGAGGATCCATTTCAACATATTGAAGATCTTAAAAATTTATCCAAAACTCTTGGTCCTCGAAATCAAAATAGGGAAATCCTACTAATGAAAATGTTCTCTTTTAGCCTTAAAGATAAAGCAGCTTATTAGTATATAACTATAGCAAGACCAATCTCAAATTTGGCTGAACTTGAATCTGCATTTTTAAAGAAATTCTTTCCTATTGGTTGAACCAATGCTTTAAGGCGAGCTATTACTACTTTCAATCAAAATCAAGGAGAACCAATTTATGAAGCGTGGGAACGTTTTCATGAATTGCAAAGGAAATGCCCACATCATAACATCCCTCGTTGGCAACTCATGCATATCTTTTATTATGGTTTACAAGAAGGCATTCGCAATCTAGTCGATGCCTCTTGTGGAGGGAATTTTCTAAATCGTGACACAGAATCCGCTTCAGAATTATTTGAAGGGATGGTGGAAAACTCGATCAATAATGCATCAATGTTGCAATTTTTGCGGGGCGCGAATATAAATCACCAAAATCCGCATAAGGGCATTCATGAGATCGGTAATTCGTCCGGTTCAAAGGATTTAGGAATTATTGCAGAAAAACTGAAGTAGATATCGTAGCAAAGCATCTCGATGAGGTTAGAAACACAATGACGACTCTTACGCCTCTACTTGCTACGAATCCTGCGTATTTACCTGTTTCGCAAATTCCCACGGGGAGGGAATTTGTGAATAATCTGGATTCTAGAGATCCATCTTCCTTGGGTTTTCTATCTACTCCTTCACCAACCCAAGGAGGGACCTTTGTCCCACAATCTTACCCACCCCTTTCCCCAACCTTAACTGTTGTAGAAAACACGCCATATCTTTTAGGTTTACACGCCATCCAGGAAAATATTTCAAGACCGAACCCATATTCAAATTTCTTATAATCCTGGATGGAGAAGCCACCCAAATTTTTCTTAGGCTAATCCAAATCAAAATCAAAGACCAAATTATCCAAATCAAACCCATTTTAACCCACCTCCTTTGCCTCCTCAGCAATCAAATTTAAGGCCTAGCCCGATGAGTATGCAGAATTACTCTAGGCCTAATAAAGATACACAGCTAGAACAGATTTTAAGAGTTGTGTCAGAGAGTCAGCGACAAAATGCTGAAGCTCTCACTGAGATCAATAGGCAATGTAAGGTAGAGTTGGCTTATTTACGAAATCAGATCACGCTTTTGGCTGAGTTTCGTCAGTCAGGTACTCTTCCATCTCAGCCAATTCCGAATCTTAGGAATCTGCCAAATCCTAGGCAAAACCAAGGCTAAGTCCATTTCATTAATCGGGCCTTTGATTCTAATCATAATCCATCCTCTGTATTACCTGAAAATAACCCATCAAACCCGCATCAGCAACCTATTTTGTATCAAAATGACCCACCTATTATTGAGAACCAAAACTGACTATGCTGATCTTCTGAACTTGGTGGAAACATTTTTGAATTGCTTTAATCTACGTTCTACATCTCAACCTAAATCAGATCTATTCTTCATGATTTTCACTCTGATCTTTTTGATATTTTCACGAGAATCTGATTCTAGGATCTGTGAGATCTACTCTAGGCAATTTCAGGACGAGTTTTGATTGAGCGATTTAATCTATTTTCTAATTTTTTGATCTAATTCTTTCATAACTCCTCTATTTTTACCATATACCTATTCTTTTTAGGAGTTCTTTACTAGTGTTTACGCCTAGTTGAAGGCGTAAAACTTAGCACTTATACATAGTTGTTTCCTATTTTAACCCTTTTTGATTTTCTTATACACTTATTTTTAAAATTTCACTTCATATCTTTTCACCCTTCTTACAATGAGGACTTTATAAAATTTTGGCTTGGGGGATGTTGAAGTGAAATTTTCATTTTAAGTGTTGGTTTAAAAAATAAAAACACATAAAAATTAAATATCCACGAAATTTTAAAAAATAGAAAATCTAAAAATGATAAAAATTTTAAAAAATTCAAAAATTTCATAAAAATTTGAAACTTTTTTAAAAATTTTCATATAAAAATTGTACAATCTTATATAAAAATAAAAATATATAAATACAAAAATTTTAAGAAAAATTCATAAAAATAATAAGAGGGGTTTATTCATTATTAATAAAGAAGAAAAGAAGAAGAATATATATATTGTAATTAAGAGCTTAATTTTCTTTTAGGTCAGAAGTTTAAAATGTATATAGAATATATAAATATTTAAGAGCATTCAATTCTTAATTAGATTTTTACTTAAACATTTTGTAAAAACACACTTTTATGTTTAAAATTTTCAAAACAAGATTTTATTTGAATTTAGGAATTTTTTAAAATCTTTTTAAGATTTATTTTTCTATTCTTACCTTGAATTAAGAAATTAAGTGTGTTAAGATTTTAAACTTAAGTTTTGGAATTGAATTATAACTTTTTAATCAATTAGATTAAGTACTCTTTTGCTTTTTGAAAATTTGATTTTATCATAAATTTAAGTAAAAGGCCAGATATTCAGAGTTGATTAAATAGAGAGTTGGTAGAATTTTAGTTTACAAACTTACAAGCTAGAGATAAATAACTAGACTTGGTAAATTTTGTCTTGACAGATCCTATAGGAGGAAACTAAAAATTTGAAGGACCTAAGAGTAAAGGGCTTTGTTGTCCAATCTCTGGTTTGAGAGCAAAGTAACCTAAACATCTAAATTCACTCACATAGAATTGTCTTGTTGACATCTGAGACCGCGAAAATACAGAGGTTAAGAGATCAATTCTGAATCCTCTTTAGTCCAAGGATTTCCACCAGGCGATTCTTGAAAGGGTGAAGGATGTGCCACTCACCTAGAAAAAGGATTTGGAGAATAATGGTAGTAAGAAAAATGAGAAGGGGGGAAAAGAAAAGAAAAGAAAAAGAAAAGAAAAAAATAAATAAAACACCCTGCAATTAAGTGCCTTGTTAAAAATGAGTGCTTATGCAGTTTTTCCATAAATAAATAAAAGCATTTCAATACAAATGGATGCTACCTTTCTTCCACCAAAATAAAAAGGATACCTTGCTACAAAGGGGTGTTCTAACATATAGAAAAAGAGAAAAAAAATATGGAGAAAAAAATATTAGGAATAAGAGACCCAGTGGTTCACCGGAGAGATATACACAGAAAGTGTTGACCTCGGAATAGAAAACTGTAGGAGAAAGCAACTAAACCTGAGTAAGGCCAAGCCAAAGGCTTGAATTGGAATAATTGGGATTGGAAAGTGATGTCTTAAGATCTGGATTTTTGCAACTTTGGATGTCTTTAGGACAATTCTCTTCACTAAGCACAGATGTTTTAAAATCATAGTTACTGAACCTTGGTATTGGGCAGTGAAGCCTAAGAAATTGGGTTTTGAAGATTTTAAGTTGAGACCTAAAGGAGAAGAATTGACAGAATCCTAGGTCTAGAAGTTAATCTTTAGTGTTGTAGGGTAGTAAATTAGAATTATACTACTCTAAGTTTGATTAATAATGAGTATCTGGTTAATTTGCTTAAACTTATATTGATAAAAGTCAAATATCATAAATAAGGGATTAACTTAAATCTATTTGAGTTTTTGAGTTAAAATTTAGTTCTCAATCCTTAAGTTTTGTTTTTCTTAAAACGCTTTGTATTCTAATTTGAGTTAAGAATAGTTACAAATATTAAGAGATTTTTGAAGAATTCTAATTTTAAAATAAAATTATTGTTTACAAATTGTTTTAAGCGTGTCTTGAAAATGTTATAAGTATAAGTCTAAGTAAGAAAATTTTCACACACGTTCTATACATTAATCATTTATATTAAACTTAGAAAATTTCTGAACTATGTTTTCCTCTACATAGTTAATATTTATAATAATTTAAGCCCAAGTGCTTTAAATTATCATAGTCTTAGTTAATTTTGCTAGGGACTAGTAAAACTTTGGCTTGGGGGTATGATGAGACACTCATTATGATCTCTAATTACCCCTAATTAACTAGTCTTCCTAGTTAATTAGCTAAGGTTATGAATATATAAGGGTTAATTATAGAATAAGAGATTTAGTTAAGGACCTTAAAATAAGTTTAAAATGACATTTTATCATTCAATTAACATTATTAATAATTTAGATAATAATTGGACCCGAAATCCTATTAATCATTCCCTTAATTAATAAGATAAGTAACTTAAATATAATGTAAACCTAAGTATGTAATAACTTAAGTAATTTTAATTAATATAATAAATTAACCTAAAAAGGTCAAAAATGTAAATTCAAGGTGTAAACATAATATTTACCTTATTTACTAACATATATAAAAGGTTGACAAAGATCTAAATTAAAATAAACCTTCAAAACCTGGGTTTACATTTTAGTTCTTACTTTTCATTACAGTCAGGTCCTTATTTCTCAAACAGGTCCGTAAGTTTTATTACTTTTATGTCCCTCTTCGTCTTCTTCTTCAGCCGAACGAACGGCTGGCGGCAGAGAGTCACCCCACCTCACGATTGTCGCTCTGCCGACATCGTTCCTCTTTGTCCAAGCTCTTGCAGCTTGCACTCACCACCTCCACTTGATCCATCGGTCTGGATTAACCGAGAATCCTATTTTTCAGTGGGAGATAACCTCACCATCGTCAGAGACGACGACGGAGGTTAAGCTCCTTGAGCTTTGTAACGACCAGATTCCCGAGTCCCTACGAGACACGAGAATCGGACCGACTCGACTAATCCCAAGACCTAGTCGTCCAATGAGGAAGTAACCAAAAGAGCAGTAAAATAAACCACATTCAGCATGAATATAACTAGCAGTAACAAAATACAGCAGTAAGAAAATGAACTACTACAATATACACCACTACAACAGTAGAACAACAAATATGTACATACATGAAGTTTACAATAAAGAAGTACAAGGAGTAACAAGGAAACTACTCACTACAGTGGCAGAAAGTACAACAAGAACTGCGGGTAACGCTACTGGACCCTATTCGACCCAGCGTCCTCTGCAGCCGCTGAACCTGGCTGCTCAACACCTGGTCCAGAAAAGTAACGAGTGTAACACGTCAGCGAAACGCTGAGTAGAGTGGCAGCTAAAAACTAGAGAAGCAGTAGGGTGTACAGTAGCTGTTATATTTTTACTTTCTTTAATTATGTCTTTCTATTATTTCACGATTTATTTATTCCTCAGATCCTTCACTTGATCTCGAATGTTCCTCGTGGGAACGATCTTGATTGCAGTCTTTTCCAAAAAGTAGAAGTAACACGTGGTGCTCCCCTGGCTGGGAGAGTCCCCCGTGGTGGTCCAACCCCCAGTCAACCACCCCAAGGTCGCTGACAGACGTAACGCTGACTACGGCATGTGCGATAAGCGCACGGGTAGCTACCCCGCACTGGCACGCGGTCAGTCGTTTCCGTTAACGGGTGCGTTCAAAGCACAGCACGGAACTAGTATAGGGCAGAGCCCTCTCAGTAACAGGGGTCCAACCCCTCCACAGTCCGCGCACCCTCGCCTGACTACACTGGTTTGCCCAGTGGGCCTAACAAGTCGGTGTAGGAGGCTAGCAGAACCCTGGGGCCCGTGGGGTAGCTAGTGCTCTCCCTACACTAGTAGCTCTCCTCGGTACTACGTACGCGAGGGCCAGCATGTCGGTGTACAATGGCCAAACCCACCCCGGTCTCAACCTGAGGGTGGCAAGCTCCCCTCTACACTAAGAGGTAATGTGTGCTCTCTTTGGTACCACGTACCCAAGAGACAACACACCTCCACGTTTCACTTTCTCAGTTCCAGTTTATTCTCTTTCCAGGAGTTCTACTCCTAATTCCCCGTAGGGTTCGTATTCCTTTTGTTTGGCCATTGTAGGTTTCACTGTTCCAGTCTTACGGTCATACAACCCATATTCTTAATCATATTTATTCATGCATAACAGGCAGCTATTATTTTACAGGCAGCTATTATTTCCTTTCCACTTTTCCAAGACTGCACTATATATATTCCAATAGTTTTCCAGTCCGAGGATTCATGCCGTACCCTAGGATCAATCATTCAATCTAGTTTTCCAGTCCTAGGATTCATGCAATACCCTAGGATCTATCAATCAATCTAGTTTCTCAGTCCTAGGGTTCATAAAATACCCTAGAGTCTATTAATTGTTCTACAATTGTAAAAAATTATGCTAATTAAATTAAAAGCCACTCGACCAGCTACAACGGGAGTACTGGGGGCGTGGTTGGAAATTCCGTGCGCCTCCGCAACCCCTAAGACTGCAATGGAATGGGGTCCTAACACAAGGATCAAACATAAGGAGTTTCTCAGAACGGTATATAATTACTGTAAACGGGTAGAGGATTTTATTCTGGAAAGAACGTAACTCGAAAAGTGAAAAACGGACTTCGAACGGCCCTAAACGGGTCGAAAACGACGAGACTGCCCAAAATCAGACGTCTAGAACCTCTTCCAGACGACTTAAAATGTGGGTCAGAGTGTACCATCGCTTTGTGTAGTCCTTCAGACGTCCAGAATCTTGCGGGGGCATCTGGCCTAGTTCCCAAACGTCCGATGGTCACCCCGGACGTCTGGAAGTCCTTCCCGTCGTCTGGCACTACGGCCAGACGTTCGATTCACGTGGGATGGCGAGTCCTCGCGCCCTCCCGAGCAGAACCTGCATGCACCCACCCTGCTCTCAGCATGACGGTTCGCAGACGAAGGCGCGGCGGACGGCCGGACGTCTGGACAGTCCTCAAGACGTCTTCACCGTCATCTGGTCGTAAGCCCAGATGTCTGATTCTGGAAAATTTTACAGAATCAGAGCCCAACTCGTTCTCCGCCTGCGACGCACAGCCGCGCCGCGTCCCGTCCACCTGCTGCCCGAGCTGCAGTAGCCCCTCCGCGACACTCCACTCCCGCTTCTCCCCCGCTGGCCGGCTCTAGCTGCCCCGGCAAGCTCTAGCCCTCATGGTCAAGCATCTTCTTCTTCTCGCAACACCCCCTCCCGCACACTCGCCGCGGCCGCTGCTGCCGCCGCCCACTTGCTCGCTCGCTCTCTCGCATCGGCAGGGAGAAGGAGAAGATGAAAGCTAAGGAGATGAGGGTGAGGGAGAGGGCGAGGGGCCTTATAAGGCCATGCGGGGAGAGAGAGAGAAAGGAGCTGCGCCCTACAGGAGGAGAGAGGGAAAAAGAGAGAAGAGAGCGGCGGGTGCAGTCTGCGTGCGCATGCGCGCAGACGCAACCCCGTACGCCGCGAAAATTTAATACCAGACGTCTAGAAAGGGTTCCAGACGTCTGGGCCACTTTCCAGACGTCTTAAAAACCCGTCTTGAGGTCACGTTCGTAACAATATAACAAACTCAAAGGAAGTTTCATCCCCGAAACTTGCACTAACTAGGGTGCGAAAAGAACGACATATAAAACATAACAAACTCAAAGAGGATCGAAACCGGTTCGAAAAGACATACCCGCGAAGAGCTCCGGGTACCGCTCCCGCATTGCCGCCTCAGGCTCCCAGGTAGCCTCCTCGTACCGCTGGCTCCTCCACAAAACCTTCACCAGGGGTACTTGCTTTCGTCTCAAACTGCGGACGGCTCGGTCAAGAATCTGCACTGGCCGCTCGGGGTAGGTCAGGTCGTCACTCACCTCGACACTCTTGTGACTCAGTACATGACTGGGATCGGCTACGTACTTCCTGAGGTTGGACACGTGGAACACGTCATGCACACCAGAAAGCTGAGGAGGGAGGGCCAGTCTGTAAGCAGCGGGTCCAACCCGCTCCAGGACCTCAAAGGGCCCCACGAACCTCGGCGCGAGCTTTCCTCTCACCCCAAACCGCTGCAGGCCCTTCATGGGCGAAACATGAAGGAAGCCGTGGTCCCCAACCTCAAACAACACCTCTCTGCGTCTCCGATCCACGTAGCTCTTCTGCATGCTCCTGACAGTACGGAGTAGCCTGTGGATCTGTTCGACTACCTCCTGACTTTGCCGGATCAACCTGGGGCCAACCTCCCACCTGGTCCCCACCTCAACCCAACTCAAGGGTGCCGTACAACTCCGTCTGTACAGAGCCTCGTAGGGAGCCATGCTGATGCTCGAGTGATAGCTGTTGTTGTATGCAAACTCCGCCAGGGGCAAGTGCTCCTCCCAAGAGCCCCTCTAGTCCAGTACACAGGCACGCAAAAGGTCCTCAAGTGTCTGTATCGTGCTCTCAGACTGTCCGTCCGTCTGGGGGTGGTAAGCGGTACTAAATCTCAACCGCATCCCTAGGGCCTGCTGAAACTCAGTCCAAAACTGGGACTTAAAGCAGGTATCCCGGTCAGATACGATCCCCCGCGGAACTCCGTGTAGTCGTACCATGTCGCGGATATACCTCTCTGCCAACTGTGCTGGTCCCAAAGTGACTCGGATCGGCAAGAATCGTGCTGTCTTCTTCAGTCTATCCACAATTACCCAGACTGCGTCGTGTCCTTGTTGGGTAACAGGTAAGCCCTCCACCAAGTCCATGGTGATGCTCTCCCACTTCCACTCTGGCACTGGAAGCGGCTGTAGCGGCCCTGCAGGCCTCTGATGCTCGGCTTTCACCTGCTGGCACACTAAGCACTGCTGCACGAATTCACCCACATCCCCTTCATCCCCCTCCACCAAAACTCGCATCTCAAGTCGTGGTACATCTTCGTGTTTCCCGGATGTATGGTGAATCTGGAACCGTGTGCCTCAGTCAGGAGCTCTCTCAACAGCTCCTCGTCTCTGGGAACGCACAACCGTCCCCTCAGGCGCAGCACCTGGTCTGTGAAAGAGAAGTCCTCTAGGTCTCCTGACAATACTCTGTCGGGTAGGGACTGCAAGTACGGATCGGCCATCTGTCCTGTGATGATGCGGTCTATCAGCTCTGGCCTAGTCTGTCGTGTCACAGTCACTGCCCCACAATGCCCCCGTAACTCTAGGGGTCGCCAACTGCCCACCTCCTCCAAAAGGCTCCAACTCTGTAACTGTAAATTGGCCAAGTGTGCGAGCGCCTTCCGGCTCAAGGCGTCAGCCACCACGTTGGCCTTTCCCGGGTGGTAGGAAATGCTGCAGTCATAGTCCTTCAGGAGCTCCAACCAACGTCTCTGTCTCATGTTGAGCTCCTTCTGATCAAAAAGGTATCTGAGGCTCTTGTGATCTGTGAAAATTTCGAAGGTCTCACCGTACAAGTAGTGCCTCCAGGTCTTCAGCGCGAAGACGACAGTTGCCAGCTCCAGGTCGTGGGTAGGGTAGGTATGCTCATGGGGCTTCAGTTGCCGTGAAGCGTAAGCGACAACGTGACCCCTCTGCATGAGTACACCTCCTCACCCCTGCAAGGAGGCATCCGTATACACAACGAACCCGCCACTACTGTCAGGGATGGTGAGCACGGGACCCGAAGTCAACCTCTCCTTCAGCTCTTGAAAACATGCCTCACAGGCGTCTGTCTAAGTGAAGGGCACGTCCTTCCGGGTCAACTGTGTCATAGGACGTGCAATCTGTGAAAAACCCCTGATGAACCGTCTGTAGTAGCCTGCCAGTCCCAGGAAACTGCGAATCTCAGTGACTAAACGTGGTCTCTCCCACCAGAGCACTGCCTCGACCTTGGTTGGGTCCACCACCAAGCCGTCCCCAGAGATCACATGGCCTAAGAAGGTCACCTCCCCCAACCAGAACTCGCACTTGTTGTATTTGGCGTACAGCCTACGTCGTCTCAATGTGTCCAGAACCATCTGCAAGTGCTATCTGTGCTGCGTCTGATCTCAAGAATAGATGAGTACATCATTAATGAATACCACCACGAACTGGTCCAAGTACGGTCTAAACACCCGGTTCATCAGGTCCATGAAAGCCGCGGGGGCATTGGTCAGCCCAAACGGCATGACCAAAAACTCGTAGTGTCCGTACCGGGTGCGGAAAGCTGTCTTGGAGACGTCTGCCTCCCTAATCCTCAACTGGTGGTATCCAGACCTCAAGTCGATCTTGGAGAACACCGTGGCACATCGCAACTGGTCAAACAAGTCATCGATCCTCGGCAACGAACATCTGTTCTTGATGGTGACCCTATTCAGCTGTCGATAATCCACACAAAGGCGTAGGGTACCATCCTTCTTCTTCACAAACAGTACCGGGGCTCCCCAGGGAGACGCACTGGGCCTCACAAAGCCCTTCTCCAAAAGATCCTGCAACTGAGACTTGAGCTCTCGTAGCTCAAGCGGTGCCATCCGATATGGCGCGGTGGAGATGGGGCTGGTCCCTGGTACTAGTGAGATCTCAAACTCGATCTCACGCTCGGGCGGTAGTCCTGGTAACACGTCTGGGAACACGTCAGGGTACTCTCTGACCACCGGGATGCTATGGAAGTCTGCCACAGGGCTGGGCTCTGCCACCACACAAGCTAGGAAGCCCTCACACCCCTGGCTCAAAAGTCGCCGCCCGAAGTTCCGAAATGCACCTGAAGCCTCTATCCACTGGCTGTCCGTGAAACTCGAAAGAAGGCAACTCCGGTATGGAGAAGATGATCTTCCTCCCAAAATAGTCCACCAAAGCGTGGTAAGCGGACAGCCAGTCCATCCCCAGAATTACGCCAAAGTCCTCCATCTGTATCATAATCAGGTCAGCTGGAAGACTATGTCCCCCAACACTGACCCCGCAACCCGTGTACAGCTCCTCAGCCACAAACAGCTGACCACTCGGACCTCTGATTACGAACGGATTCTCTAACAGCGTATAGTCCTGGCCCAAACTAGCTACGAAACTGGCTGCGACAAATGAGTGCGTAGCGCCGGAATCGAAAAGTGTGTAAACGAGTTTGTCGGAAGCTGAAACCATACCTGCCACCACCGATCCCGAAGCCCTGGCATCCCTGTGTGTCAGGGAGTTGATACGCCCCTCAGCTCTAGGTGAGGACGAAGCAGGCACACTCTGCGTCGGACGGGTAGGTGCTAGCCGGTACCCTCCTTGTGACTGTTGTCCTCCTCCTCGCGTCTGGGAACCGCGGCCTCCTACGCGCCCTCCAGTGCTCGGTGCGGGAAGTATCTGCTGACCTCCTGCCCTAAATGGGCAGTCCCTCCTGATGTGGCTCGGCTGGCCACAATGGTAGCAAAAGGGAACCCGACTCCCACCCTCAGTGGGTCCCTGCTGTCGGCTGGGCGGGGGTCCGGTGCTGGTGAATGGCCCCTGTCGAGGGCCCCCAAGGGCCATTGATGGCCCTGCAAAACGTGACGGCTCTCCTGCGGATACCATGTGTCTCCTCTCTCGCCGGCCCTGTGAAAAGTCTGGCTGGAAGGGCCTCTTCCGCCTGCCGTCAGTGTCTCGCTCGGACGGGTTGGTCTCCTCGTAGGTCATAGTTGCCTCCACCACCCTCGAAAACGTAGGCAGCTTTAGGGGTTTGACATACCCCCGAATCGTAGGCCGGAGCCCCTTGGTGAACCTCCAAAGGCGCTCCTCCTCGGTGGCTACCGCTGTCGCTGCAAAGCGGGATAGCTCCAGAAAACGCGTGCGGTACATGCTCTCGGTCATCGTCCCCTGGCGGAGAGTGTGGAACTCCCGCCTCCTCTGGTCCTGCCACGTCTGGGGAAAGTACTGCTCGCAGAAGAGGGTGACGAACTGATCCCAGGTTGGCTCGTCCCTCTCCTGTCCCCTAACCGCCCTCCACCACCAGTGTGCTGCACTCTCCAGCTGGTACGTGGCAAAGGCCACGCGGCACTCCACCGGGGGGTGAAGGGTGTCGAAAATCTTCTCAAGCTGCTCGAGCCAGTCCTCTGCCTCGGTCGGGTCCTCATCCCCCTTGAAGGAGGGGGGCTTCAGCTTCCGGAACTGCCCGAAGAGCTCGAAGTGGCGCTGTAGTGGAGATGCTGGTGCACCTCCAAGCAAAGGTGCCTCGTGTACAGAAGTGTCGGAGGAAGGTGGGGGTGGCGGTGGCCCATCCCCTCCCCCGTGTCCAGCGCTGCGTCCGTCGTGTGGTCCCACAGAGGACTCCCCCTCTGCAACCCCAGGGAGAGGCGCTCGGGGCGGTGGGTGGAGCTCCTCTTGCACAATATCCCGTATCAGCTGGGCGAGGTCTTGGGCCTGAATGCCCGGGAGCAGTGGCTGGTCCACCGAGGCGTCGACAGCAGCACGGCCACCTCGCTGATCTCATCCTCGGCCGCGCCCGCGGCCCGCCTCGCTAGTCCTGCGACGAGGCATCTCCTGCAAGGAGACGCGAAACCAAAACGGAAACACGTCAATATGGAATGATATCTGACGAAAACGTCTAAGAGCTCATGTCAAAAGATGTGTTGTGGTGGCTACTCTAGTTACAGACATGTGAATTGGTTATTTTCCAGTCAGTTGATTCACTTCTCAGGACGACCTTGCTCTGATACCATCTTGTAACGAATCGATTCCCGAGTCCCTACGAGACACGAGAATCGGACCGACTCGACTAATCCCAAGATCTAGTCGTCCAACGAGGAAGTAACCAAAAGAGCAGTAAAATAAACCACATTCAGCATGAATATAACTAGCAGTAACAAAATACAGTAGTAAGGAAAGAAACTACTACAGTATACACCACCACAACAGTAGAACAACAAATATGTATATACATGAAGTTTACAATAAAGAAGTACAAGGAGTAACAAGGAAACTACTCACTACAGTGGAAGAAAGTACATCAAGAACTGCGGGTAACGCTACTGGACCCTACTCGGCCCAGCGTCCTCTGCAGCCGCTGACCCTGGCTGCTCAACACCTGGTCCTGAAAAGTAACGAGTGTAACACGTCAGCGAAACGCTGAGTAGAGTGGCAGCTAAAAACTAGAGAAGCAGTAGGGTGTACAGTAGCTGTTATATTTTTACTTTCTTTAATTACGTCTTTCTATTATTTCACGATTTATTTATTCCTCAGATCCTTCACTTGATCTCGAATGTTCCTCATGGGAACGATCTTGATTGCAGTCTTTTCTGGAAAGTAGAAGTAACACGTGGTGCTCCCCTGGCCGGGAGAGTCCCCCGTGGTGGTCCTACCCCCAGTCAACCACCCCAAGGTCGCTGACAGACGTAACGGTAACTACGGCACGCGCGATAAGCGCACGAGTAGCTACCCCGCACTGGCATGCGGTCAGTCGTTTCCGTTAACGGGTGAGCTCAAAGCACAGCACAGAACCAGTATAAGGCAGAGCCCTCTCAGTAACAGGGGTTCAACCCCTCCACAGTTCGCGCACCCTCGCCTGACTACCCTGGTTTGCCCAGTGGGCCTAACAAGTCAGTGTAGGAGGCTAGCAGAACCCCGAGGCCCATGGGGTAGCTAGTGCTCTCCCTACACTAGTAGCTCTCCTCGGTACTGCGTACGCGAGGGCCAGCAAGTCGGTGTACAGTGGCCAAACCCACCCCGGTCTCAACCTGAGGGTGGCAAGCTCCCCTCTACACTAAGAGGTAGTGTGTGCTCTCTTTGGTACCACGTACCCAAGAGACAACATACCTTCACGTTTCACTTTCTCAGTTCCAGTCTATTCTCTTTCTAGGAGTTCTACTCCTAATTCCCCGTAGGGTTCGTATTCTTTTTGTTTGGCCATTATAGGTTTCACTGTTCCAGTCTTACGTTCATACAACCCATATTCTTAATCATATTTATTCATGCATAACAGGCAGCTATTAATTTACAGCCAGCTATTATTTTACAGGCAGCTATTATTTCCTTTCCACTATTCCAAGACTGCAATATATATATTCCACTAGTTTTCCAGTCCTACGATTCATGCCGTACCCTAGGATCAATCATTCAATCTAGTTTTCCAATCCTAGGATTCATGCAATACCCTAGGATCTATCAATCAATCTAGTTTCTCAGTCCTAGGGTTCATGTAATACCTTAGACTCTATTAATTGTTCTACAATTGTAACAAATTATGCTAATTAAATTAAAAGACACTCTACCAGCTACAACGGGAGTACTGGGGGCGTGGTTGGAAATCCCGCGTGCCTCCGCAACCCCAGACTGCAATGGAACAGGGTCCTAACACAATGATCAAACACAAGAAGTTTCTCAGAACTGTATATAATTACTGTAAATGGGTAGAGGATTTTATTCTGGAAAGAACGCAACTCGAAACGTGAAAAACGGATTCCGAACGGCCCTAAACGGGTTGAAAACGACGAGACTGCCCAAAATCAGACGTCTGGAACCTCTTCCAGACGTCTTAAAATGTGGGTCAGAGTGTACCTTCACTCTGTGTAGTCCTTCAGACGTCCAGAAGCTAGCGGGGGCGTTTGGCCTAGTTCCCAGACGTCCGATGGTCACCCCGGACGTCTGGAAGTCCTTCTCGTCGTCTGGCACTGTGGCCAGACGTCCAATTCACGTGGGATGGCGAGTCCTCGCGCCCTCCCGAGCAGAACCTGCAAGCACCCACCCTGCTCTCAACACGACGGTTCGCAGATGAAGGCGCGGAGGACGGCCGCATGGCCGTACACGCGAAAAAGGAAGAAGATAGAAATATCTTACCGGCTAGACGTTTGGACAGTCCTCAAGACGTATTCACCGTCGTCTCGTCGTAAGCCCAAACGTCTGATTCAGGAAAATTTTCCAGAATCAGAGCCCAACTCGCTCTCCGCCCGCGACGCACGGCCGCGCCGCGTCCCGTTCGCCTGCTGCCCGAGCTATAGCAGTCCCTCCGCGACACTCCATGCTCGCTGCTTCCTCGCCAGCCGGCTCTAGCTGCCCCGGCAAGCTCGAGCCCTCACGGTCGAGCGTCTTCTTCTTCTCGCAACACCCCTCCCACACACTCGTCGCGGCCGCTGCTGCCACCGCCCACTTGCTCGCTCGCGCTCTCGCACCGGCAGGGAGAAGGAGAAGAGGAAAGCTGAGGAGATGAGGGTGAGTGATGAAAACCTCATCATGAGCCATAACTAGCTCATTTTGACCCAATACAAAGGATAAAAGCTCCTACATATCTCAAGGAAAGGCTTAACTCAGAGAATTCTGAGTTTGAGAAGAAAACCAGTCATAAGGGGTAAAAGTGCAATTTTACCAGTATAATCTGCATACAGGGTAATTCAGGGCCCAAACACAGGTCAAAACAGCTTAATAAGAATAAAAGTGGGATGAGATGATCTAGCAAGGGCTACAGCACTTCCAAGGAACCAAATGATAATCTGTAACCCTAAAACAACCCACTTCAATTCACAAGGTTCGAGGCAAAGTAAAAATAGAATAAACCCTCTAAAATTCATAGAAAAATAATCTCTAGGGTTTAGAACCTTCAATTTGGCCTTTAGAACCCATTTTGACCTACATTGAGAACCATGCCCAATTAATAACTTAATTTGGGTCTTTACGCAAATTGACCGGTCAAACAAGGTTTAATATGAAAATGAAATTTACCATCAGATTCCTTAGGTTCTAATTAGTCATGTATAAAAACTTGAGCCTAAGAAGAAACCTCCTTGACCGACTTTACACTTTGGTCCTCATATATTTACTCTTTGGCCCTCAACTTTTGAACCCTCGCATTTAGGCCCCTAACTCTCCTTCGTTCTTTGCAAACAGGTCCCTCCTACAAAACCCTGCCAGCACCATGCTCCGGCGACCTTGCGCGGAGCATGGCGCCGCGCAGGGTGAGGTGGAGGACCTGGCATGTGTACCGGGGGTGCCCTGCGTCGTCAGCCGTCGCAGGAGCACCCCCATGGTCATTGCAGCCCCCCATACCGGCCGTGCGAACGCACGGACGGTATGGGTTCGTATTCCGACCATGCTCCGGCGAGGGAGACACGTCGTCTCCCTCCGCCTTCCTCCCTGCTTCAACCCTATAAATACCCCCCGCCGCTCCACCGACCAAAGCAGCCTGGATCTGACGGAGAAAACCCCCAGCTTTCGTCTCTTCTTTCTCCGGCAGACGCTCACCAGCTCCGGCGACTTCCTCTCCCTCCACCTCTTCGCTCTGCCGCACTACCAGCAGCAGAGACCTCCTCCCCTGCTCTTCCCGCGCCACGCCGCACCCAGCTGGCGCCTCTCCAGCCTTCTGCTCGCCGCCGCCCCTCTCCCTGAGCATCATCTTCTCCGGCGACAGTCGATACGACTGTCGCCCTGTTCCTCCCCCTTCGTCCCCGCAGTTAAGTTAGACTTACTCCCCTTCTCCTCCTCTTTCTTTCCCCGCTTTCGATTTAGTCAATTAAGCCCTCTACCGACCCTGTTCACCCTCATCCTCTCCGCCTCCGACCACCCTCCGGCGAGCCGCTCCCATCACCTCAGCGACCCACACGGCTCGCCGACCACCGCAGAACTTCCGCCTCCTCACCCTGATCCTCTTCCGCCCCTCCACTTCCCACCAAACACCCTCTGCAGACCCACCGAACACACCCACGCCCTCGCTCACAGTCTGACCTAGGACGACCTAACAGCTCCATCACACCCCCTGCAGACCCCCTGACCACCTTCGCCGTGCCACGGCGAAGGTCCTCCGCCTGTCTGATTTGGCCGAGAGGCCGTGCCATTGGTTTCAGGTTCCAGGCCTTGGCCGCCATTGGCGAGGAAGCTCGAAGCCTGCTCGAGGTTGCTCCAAGCCGAGATATCCCAGATTGAATAGCCACGGCCAGCGCGGAAGAGTCTCACGCACACACCCTGGCCCTCGATTGGAGCTGTACGCCTCAACAGCCGATGCAATTGGGAGCACCATCCCTGCTGCAGGCGTAAGAGAATTGGGGTGGGACATTTAGTCCCACCTCGGAATCTCTCAAAGGCGCGCGGACACATAAATTGAAAAACTGCCGTATGCTGTTTGCCTCAGTTACCACGGGGTGAGGTCCCTCTCACCCGACCCGACCCGACTCGGCCTCGTCCGTGACCACGCTCCGCGGACCTGGCCCGACCCGATTAGACTGACCTGCACTCCTCGCCCACCACGCACGCCGGTGGGCCTGGACCCGGGCCTGACCCGAACCCGATTACCCGATAGCGCTCTGGGAGAGCTTCCGAAGAGTGATTTCAGAGAGAGAGAGATACGCGGGGGAAGGGGGTAGAGTAGGTTTTTGCCTTCTGATGAACTCTTGAGCGTGCAGGCACAGGTGAAGGACTGCGGAAGAAGAAGCAGCTGCACTGTAGCAACTGCTCAGTTAAGTCGTCGAAGCACCGGGCCAGACGACGGACAGCCAGCAGCCAGAGCAACACAGAAGGCAGGCTGAAGAAGAAGGAAGGGAGACTTAGTAGCCGAAGGCAGAAGCACCACGATTGCAGAAGAAGAAATGAAAAGAAGCAAGAAGCAAGAAAAGAAGAAGACGATCTGAAGAAAAAGAAAGAAAGGAAACAAGGAAGAACAGAAGAAGAAGAGCACGAGGGGAAAATCTGAAGAAAGCAGAAGAAAAAGAAGAAGAAGAAGAAGAACAGGAAGAACCAAAAAGAAAGAGGAAGATCTGAAGAAAGCAGAAGAAAAAGAAGAAGAAGAAGAAGAACAGGAAGAACCAAAGACAAAGAGGAAGAAAGAAGAAAAGAAGCAGAAGCCAATTTTTCATCTCTCTCTCTCTCTCTTTATTTTTGTAATAGAATTTGTATATCTCTAGAATACAACTTGCTCCCTGAGTTCGACCTCGGGAACTCTTTTATTTTTCCGAGTAAAAAATTTTTATATGAAACGTTGGTAACAACCGGCTTTACTACAACGAATTAACAACGAAAACCGACGTTCCATCATTTTGGCGCCGTTGCCGGGGAGCAACGGCTATTCTAGAGGTAAACATTCCTGTATTCTTTTATTATTTCTGATAATCTCCTCTCTTTTGTGCAGCTATAGGAACTCAAGAAGACAAGCAACCACACCAAAGACAGGTAAATTTTTCCTCTCACTATTAACCCCTACACTCTAAAGAAAAAGAACAAAGCAATATAGGGCTAACCTGTCTTCCATATTTAGTAACCATAAAAGTTGCATGTTTTCAACTCATTATTTCTGCACACTATTAAGGGTATTTAAGGGCTAACACATTCTTGCTTGAGCCCTAATTACCCAACAAAGAATTAACTGGACCAAGTAGAGCCAACCTAAGATCCAACACTAGGGATTTAGAGACACACTACTTAACTCAAGAATTGAGAAAACCAAATGAAGTGTGCCCAAGCCCTTGTCTGAAAATACCTATTCAAAGAAAATCTAAAACAATTGGCTCTCTAAACACTTGAACCCTAAAAGACAGGACCCAAAAAGCTCTCAAAGAAAACAAGAGGTAAAGTTGACCCCTTGGGTCAACCAACCTTAAATTAGGTCACTCTTCGCACTTAAAAGACTAAAGTTCAAGTGAAAACCTTAAGCACCCTGATCTTAAAATTGGTAGACTTAAGAGGTCAAGATCCCCATTCTGGTCTACCTGGAACCGCAGTGACAAGAGAGGTCGGGTGGGGGAAACCCTGTAACCCGTGGGGACGCTCTACCGTGTAGGGGTCTTCGCGGGACTCTCCCTCTCTGGCTGCCCAGGTAATTCTCAGGTGGACGATCTTTCTGATCAAGGGGTCCATCTGCCCCGAACCTCTATAGTCACCCAACAATTTTTGGGTGTCTTGATTGGGTCCAGCACCTGCTTATCTCATCCAGCCCTTCAGTATTTTTCAGGAGGTCCTTGAAACCTCCTATAGAAATTCACGCTTCCCGAGGCTAAGCCTCGGTTCCTTTGTTTTTGCAGAAATCATTCACATAGCCCCTCTTTCCTCTGATTCTGAACAAAATCCCCTTCTTCCATCTTAATTCAAACTTTGATTCCACCACCAGATCCAATTATGCAGCCTAATCACCTAGCAAGACTACCATTCAAGAAACCTGAATATCGGAGATCTATGAAAGATAAAATGATCAAGGATGCCATAAGATTCTATGAAAAAGAAGAAAAAACCTCAATAGGAGATATTCAGGTTGATGTCCCAACAACCACATCCTTCATCATAAACTGTGCCCAAATTCTATTAACTGGAATTTCAAAAGGATCAACCCGAGATATGCTCATGACAGGATACATTGAGATGGAAAAATTACACCAATCTGAATACCTTCAATGCTTGACAAATCCTGTACTTTGGGAACAACACCAAGATGCCCTTATAAAACGGGTAGAAATGATGAAATCAGTAGAACAAATTATCAACCAGAAATACCCGTATAAACCAGAAACAGAGGATGAACCATCTTGGAACAGTATTAAGGAACAATTCAGTTTCCCAGATCTCGGGATTGAGGCACAAAGTGGTTGTAAAATCCCAACCCAGATAGAAGACAATGTTGAATTAGGTTGGGATATTGCAGGAGAACACAATGCTGAGCCAACCCTAGGCCATAAATCACCAAGCTTAGAACTCCAAGACTCCTGCAATAACAAGATTAGAATTGAACCTCTGGAGGGTATAAATTCCGCCCCTTGTTTTGATAAGGTAACCCTCGAAGGTTATTCAGACTTAGGTTCTAATAATTCTACCCACATCCTAAGCCTAGAACCTAGATCTGAAACTTATTGGGAAGATTATGAGGCCCCTTATGAGAAAGAGCAAATTTTTACAGAATATGATTCCAGGCCTCTATTTAATGAATATCCCTCTCCAACATCCTCAGGAAATCTGATCGATTTTTCAGAAAACATGCCAATTTATGATACAGAAACTGAGGAGTTGGATGAGCAAGGTTTTAATGGGGTCTATCCTACCAGCTTAGAGCTTGAACAGAACATCTTTTTGAGCCCAGAAGTGATATATAGGCTAGAACCCAATCAGGCTGCTGATTCCACATCTGATGATTTCTGCTGTGGTGGAATTCATGATCATTTTCGCCAACTCTCCGACAATTTCAGATCTGACTATAATTGCGGAGAGATTCCCCTTCCTGAACGTGCCAGGCCTATCTACGACCTCAGTTCACATGATTCTGACTCTGACTCTGACTCTGAGGTCCTGATTCCCGAGATCACCGATAACACAGAATCATTCCTTTTCAATCCTCAGGAACCAAAAACAGAAAATGCCAAGAGTGATTGCAACCCAGAATCCAAATTTTTTCTCGAATCCGATTTCTTTCATCCTACAAACACTCTTCCGGCATTTGATAGTTACCCAGAGGACTCTCTACAGAAAATCACCTATCATCTATTTCTAGAAGAGCCCTCGTACACAATGGCCACCTCATCCGCACACACAGAACGGATCAAAACCTCTTCCAAACCCCGACCCGCAACCGGACTCAATTTCTATGCTGATTCACCTCTCACCGAGCCGATTGCATTTCCACATCGGGTTTCGAACATTGATCAGACTACATACCATGCTCTATCATTCTCTGATCACCCCTGTAGGGTTCCTGCATCAACCACTGATTATCCTACGGGTCCCTACTCTAACCAGGCTGATTCGGCTCAGCCAAACCCTGCGTTTACACTTCCACATCCATCTGAGCTTCATAGTTTATGGTGGGCACCACACCTTTTTATCCACATCTATCAACCCACCAGATTGATTGGGTTTGGGCTGCATCATCAGCCTGTTGATCTAAACAAGCACCTGGTTGGACCAACCAGGCTCTTAATCAAGGTGCTTGTCTTACAAAACTCCGCTGATTTGACCATCCCCCCTCCATCGCATTTCCCGCTTGGCTGAAGGCATCAAATTTAGCGCTCAACGGGAGGCAGCCCGTCATTCTCTTTGAAAACCTGAAACGTGTTCTGACAGCTTTTTGCACTTGAAGTTCACACTTTAGGACAGCCGACTCCACCTCAGGTGCTTGCATCTGAGATTAGAAATCGTCCGCAACAGTCACCCCGACCCATTCACTCATCAAAACAGCTATCCTAATGTATGAACTTAGTCGAATAGAAACCCCTAGGTTACAATGAGGACATTGCAAATCTTAGGCATGGGGGGGTATGAAAGTGCAAAAACTCGTAAGAAAAGGTTTCAAACAAAAAAAATTCACATATGCCAAAAATACCATAAAAATTAAAAAATTTTCGAAAAAAGAATAAGAGGAAAAGAGGAGAAGGAAAATTTTGTGAAGGAGAGAAGAAACAAAATGAAAAAGGAGCACAAAATTATAAGAAAAGTTGATAGTCATTAGTAAGGAACTAAGGAATTAACCTAAGTTCTAGACCTCATTCAAGAAAATAACTGAAAAGTGCACAATAAGATTAGTAAGAATGCAAACCTTAGGCATTCTTAAATAGACTCTTAGTACTCATTAAGATCTGGACACTCCTCAAGAGGTTGAGGAAAATGAAAAGCTGAAGTATTAGGTCTAAGGCTTAGGGAGTATTCGGCCTCGTTAACTAATTTTTGGTTTACGGGACTCAGTAACCTAAGCACCCTAATCTCACACACAGCCTGGTTCAGTAAGCGTAAAAATCAGAATCACGCAGAAGCGTCGCAAAAATCTGAAAAGAACACCTAGAATAGGAATGGCCGATCAACACAAGTTGATTTGGACGAGTTCCCAGCGCAGAGAGGCGGAAAACCCCCTCGAAGATGCGTAACAAAATATCATCTCCTCGGTGCTTGTCTCTTAGGATATTTACATATCCTACGGGGGGCATGTAAGCACTCTGCTGGTTCAGATTCCATGGATGGCATTATCTCGAAGTGTCAATTGCCAGGGTCTGGATTCGGCCACGGAATACCATGGATGGGATTATCTCGAAATCTCAATAGCCAGGGTTCCGGGGGTTGCCATGGGCGGTGCTATCTCGAAGCATCGATCGCCAGGAACCCTTGAGGATTGATGATGGGAGCAAGGAATCTGATACAGACCGTGTTGAAAAGCTAATCCTAGGCTAGAACTAAAAAGAAAAAGAGAGAGAAAACTCTCCAAACAGAAAAAACTTTCTATCTCTCTCTTACAAAACGCACTGCGAACTGGGCCAGGGCTAAAATCATTTCAAGCACGGGTGCTTTAACCACGAAGTCCAATAAACCTTAGGTTAGTTCTTGCGGGCCTTAAAAACCTTTGCTAAAAGACTGAGGCTAAGGCTAGACAGATTTGGATCTTGATTGGTACTAGAGTATCTTTTAGGCCTATGGTCAGCATTCTAACCTAATCTATGCTCAAATAAAAAGGCACTTATCTAAAACCATTGAAAACTTCATGGTCTAGAACAAGGGTTGAAACCTTAAGTTTTTTGCTAAGGGACTAGCAAAAGCTAGGCATGGGGGTATGATGAAAACCTCATCATGAGCCATAACTAGCTCATTTTGACCCAATACAAAGGATAAAAGCTCCTACATATCTCAAGGAAAGGCTTAACTCAGAGAATTCTGAGTTTGAGAAGAAAACCAGTCATAAGGGGTAAAAGTGCAATTTTACCAGTATAATCTGCATACAGGGTAATTCAGGGCCCAAACACAGGTCAAAACAGCTTAATAAGAATAAAAGTGGGATGAGATGATCTAGCAAGGGCTACAGCACTTCCAAGGAACCAAATGATAATCTGTAACCCTAAAACAACCCACTTCAATTCACAAGGTTCGAGGCAAAGTAAAAATAGAATAAACCCTCTAAAATTCATAGAAAAATAATCTCTAGGGTTTAGAACCTTCAATTTGGCCTTTAGAACCCATTTTGACCTACATTGAGAACCATGCCCAATTAATAACTTAATTTGGGTCTTTACGCAAATTGACCGGTCAAACAAGGTTTAATATGAAAATGAAATTTACCATCAGATTCCTTAGGTTCTAATTAGTCATGTATAAAAACTTGAGCCTAAGAAGAAACCTCCTTGACCGACTTTACACTTTGGTCCTCATATATTTACTCTTTGGCCCTCAACTTTTGAACCCTCGCATTTAGGCCCCTAACTCTCCTTCGTTCTTTGCAAACAGGTCCCTCCTGCAAAACCCTGCCAGCACCATGCTCCGGCGACCTTGCGCGGAGCATGGCGCCGCGCAGGGTGAGGTGGAGGACCTGGCATGTGTACCGGGGGTGCCCTGCGTCGTCAGCCGTCGCAGGAGCACCCCCATGGTCATTGCAGCCCCCCATACCGGCCGTGCGAACGCACGGACGGTATGGGTTCGTATTCCGACCATGCTCCGGCGAGGGAGACACGTCGTCTCCCTCCGCCTTCCTCCCTGCTTCAACCCTATAAATACCCCCCGCCGCTCCACCGACCAAAGCAGCCTGGATCTGACGGAGAAAACCCCCAGCTTTCGTCTCTTCTTTCTCCGGCAGACGCTCACCAGCTCCGGCGACTTCCTCTCCCTCCACCTCTTCGCTCTGCCGCACTACCAGCAGCAGAGACCTCCTCCCCTGCTCTTCCCGCGCCACGCCGCACCCAGCTGGCGCCTCTCCAGCCTTCTGCTCGCCGCCGCCCCTCTCCCTGAGCATCATCTTCTCCGGCGACAGTCGATACGACTGTCGCCCTGTTCCTCCCCCTTCGTCCCCGCAGTTAAGTTAGACTTACTCCCCTTCTCCTCCTCTTTCTTTCCCCGCTTTCGATTTAGTCAATTAAGCCCTCTACCGACCCTGTTCACCCTCATCCTCTCCGCCTCCGACCACCCTCCGGCGAGCCGCTCCCATCACCTCAGCGACCCACACGGCTCGCCGACCACCGCAGAACTTCCGCCTCCTCACCCTGATCCTCTTCCGCCCCTCCACTTCCCACCAAACACCCTCTGCAGACCCACCGAACACACCCACGCCCTCGCTCACAGTCTGACCTAGGACGACCTAACAGCTCCATCACACCCCCTGCAGACCCCCTGACCACCTTCGCCGTGCCACGGCGAAGGTCCTCCGCCTGTCTGATTTGGCCGAGAGGCCGTGCCATTGGTTTCAGGTTCCAGGCCTTGGCCGCCATTGGCGAGGAAGCTCGAAGCCTGCTCGAGGTTGCTCCAAGCCGAGATATCCCAGATTGAATAGCCACGGCCAGCGCGGAAGAGTCTCACGCACACACCCTGGCCCTCGATTGGAGCTGTACGCCTCAACAGCCGATGCAATTGGGAGCACCATCCCTGCTGCAGGCGTAAGAGAATTGGGGTGGGACATTTAGTCCCACCTCGGAATCTCTCAAAGGCGCGCGGACACATAAATTGAAAAACTGCCGTATGCTGTTTGCCTCAGTTACCACGGGGTGAGGTCCCTCTCACCCGACCCGACCCGACTCGGCCTCGTCCGTGACCACGCTCCGCGGACCTGGCCCGACCCGATTAGACTGACCTGCACTCCTCGCCCACCACGCACGCCGGTGGGCCTGGACCCGGGCCTGACCCGAACCCGATTACCCGATAGCGCTCTGGGAGAGCTTCCGAAGAGTGATTTCAGAGAGAGAGAGATACGCGGGGGAAGGGGGTAGAGTAGGTTTTTGCCTTCTGATGAACTCTTGAGCGTGCAGGCACAGGTGAAGGACTGCGGAAGAAGAAGCAGCTGCACTGTAGCAACTGCTCAGTTAAGTCGTCGAAGCACCGGGCCAGACGACGGACAGCCAGCAGCCAGAGCAACACAGAAGGCAGGCTGAAGAAGAAGGAAGGGAGACTTAGTAGCCGAAGGCAGAAGCACCACGATTGCAGAAGAAGAAATGAAAAGAAGCAAGAAGCAAGAAAAGAAGAAGACGATCTGAAGAAAAAGAAAGAAAGGAAACAAGGAAGAACAGAAGAAGAAGAGCACGAGGGGAAAATCTGAAGAAAGCAGAAGAAAAAGAAGAAGAAGAAGAAGAACAGGAAGAACCAAAAAGAAAGAGGAAGATCTGAAGAAAGCAGAAGAAAAAGAAGAAGAAGAAGAAGAACAGGAAGAACCAAAGACAAAGAGGAAGAAAGAAGAAAAGAAGCAGAAGCCAATTTTTCATCTCTCTCTCTCTCTCTTTATTTTTGTAATAGAATTTGTATATCTCTAGAATACAACTTGCTCCCTGAGTTCGACCTCGGGAACTCTTTTATTTTTCCGAGTAAAAAATTTTTATATGAAACGTTGGTAACAACCGGCTTTACTACAACGAATTAACAACGAAAACCGACGTTCCATCAGTGAGGGAGAGGGCGAGGGGCCTTATAAGGCCGCGCGGGAAGAGAGAGAGAAAGGAGCTGCGCCCTGCAGGAGGAGATAGGGAAAAAGTGAGAAGAGAGCGGAGGGTGCAGTCTGCGCGCGCATGCGCGCAGACGCAACCCCGTACGCCGCCAAAATTTAATACCAGACGTCTGGAAAGGGTTCCAGACGTCTGGGCCACTTCCCAGACGTCTTAAAAACCCGTCTTGAGCCCACGTTCGTAACAAGCTTCTTCTTCGACCAGACCCCGCCCCTCTCTTCGCCGCAAACTGCTATAAATACCCCCTCACACCTCTGATTTTATTCAAGTTGGCTCCCTTCCCTCTTCTAACACTGCAGCCGACCCAATAGGCTATTCGTCCAAAACTCCGGCGACTTTCCATTCCATTTTCCGACTTCCTCCATCCATCTTAAGTAGCCGAGGAGATCCGTCGTGGTCTTTCGCACCTCTGACAAAGGCGCCGACCCAAGGATTCCTCTGCTCCACCTCAAATCCGCCCGCCGGAGATCTTTCTTCCACCCTCTGATTTTGTCGTCCGCTATGAACCTTCGGCGGAACCGTATTGACCCCTTCATCCAGGTAACAATAGACTAGGAGTAGGAGTAGGAGTAGGAGTAGGCTAGCTTAGTTAGTTTAGTTAGTTAGATTAGAGTAATGTTAGAATTTAGTTTCATCTCCTCACATTCTTTGTTTACCTAATTTCGTGCATTTTATTAGTCTTGAAGATTTATAGTCAGAACCACTCTACTAAGATAACCGGGTGGAATGGGAGCTTACATAGCATCTCCCGACGTCTCCGCAGGTCCCGTAGACTCGACGGATTGGAGACCTAAGATATGGATTGATAGGTCAGAAAGGGTTCAAGTGTTACAGACAAGGTTCCATTACATGGAGAAGAACGTATGGGAAACAAGGGCATTTTGTTTACGGAAAATTGACATCGTTTGGGTCT
Source organism: Thalassia testudinum (assembly GCA_037157565.1). Classification (NCBI taxonomy): domain Eukaryota; kingdom Viridiplantae; phylum Streptophyta; class Magnoliopsida; order Alismatales; family Hydrocharitaceae; genus Thalassia; species Thalassia testudinum. Next base: position 61,132,902 of record JAZHRO010000022.1, on the reverse strand, counting down.
TGTATGGGCCTAAAACATGAGGTCTGACAGAAATCAGACGTCTGGGAGAGATCCCAGACGTCGTATACCAACTCGCAGGCATACCTCTCTCGAGGCGCCTCTATCGGACGTCTGGAATGCAATGCCGACGTCCGAGGGTTTCGTCAGACATCTAGAGATGCTCTCCAACGTCTGAAACTGCCTCGGCCCTTGCTCTGTCGCGCCTCCCAACCTCTGACACATCCGTATGCATTGTTAGGACTTGGCAGAGAAATAACGGAAAAAATAAATCTCTACCAGACGTCTCATAATACCTTCGAACGTCCTCCCCGATGTCTGAAGGTCACTCCAGATGTCTGACTCCGCGGAAAAATGACTTCTGCGGAACCACTCTGGGCTCTCCTCACTGCAGAAGCTGCAACAGAGCAGCACGACTCCCTTCGCTCCTGCGCTCAGGCTCACGATCTGCCCTCTGCTCATCGCTCTCCGCTCACTTTCTCCTTCTTTAGCTAGGCTGAAAGGGTGTGAGACGAAGAGGAGGAGGGGGTTTATAAAGGGGAGAGGAGGTGAGGGAAAGGGCATGGGCGAGGGTGTGGTGCGGAGTGGCGTCACAGGGCGGAAAGGGGCGGTGAGGGAATAAGCATGGAGTATGTATGGTACACACCGAAGAGAAAAGATATTTTCAGACTTCCAGATGTCTGGTGAGCACCCAGATGTCTTAAAGGACCGAAAGATGACGGGTCGTTTCATATATATATATATATATATATAGAGAGAGAGAGAGAGAGAGAGAGAGAGTATCCAATGAGCACGGTGCTCAAAAATTCTCTACAAAGCCTAAAATAGTGACTGTCGGATTTCATAAGCATTTGATGAAACAACTTCACCATACCGTAAATGGTTTTAATCAACTCACACAAACCACCGATTAATTTTTAAAATAACCAATCATCATTATCTTATTATATATAGAATATAACAATGAATCGCACAAATTTCGTATTAATTATCTTCCATAATAATGTCAATTGCTTAATTATATTATAATCAATTATGTGTTACGGGCTTGTATTAGAACTCAACTATTTATTATTTTATGTTAATGCATTGCATTACAACTCAACTATCCATTGTTTTATGTTATTTACTTGTATTACAACTGACTTTCTATTATTTTATGTGTTGCTGCCTTATATTACAGCTCAACTCAAATGTTCTTGTTACTTAATGCCTCTTTGTAACACAAAACTTACATTCAATGAAAGTGATGTATTACAAAGCAGCTACAATGTATTATAATATCTTGTATTGAATGTTACAACTATTCACCACTAAGAGATGTCAGAATACAACATATTATAATAATACGTTACATAGTGTCTCCATATTTATTGTCTAGCAAGAATAAATAATGCATGTATTACAAAAATGTATTTTTAATTAAATGAAATCTTATGCAGTTATAATTTATCATATGTGATGTACATGTTAGATATAATATATTATGTACGTAATATTCAAAAAGTTTCGTAAATCAGTTGTTATAATATTTTATTTTATTTATTACGAAAACCCATTTATTTGTTACAATTTACCCATAAAATATTTACAACTGTATACGCTTATCATTACAAACGTCATTTTATTTTGTTATAATAATTTTACAGATAGTACCATAGAGTCTTCTCAAATTTTTGGCACCGAGCAGTTGTATTTATTTGGTTGGTTTGACCTTTTCAGATTTTTACGTACTTAATATGGATATTTATGATTTTAAATATTTTATTGCTATATTACCGTCAATCTACACATCTATTTTTAAAATATGTAGATATGATTAATTATTATTACATCTTATATTTTAGGTAACTTAATAATTATAAATACACATAGATTACATTGATGTTAAGCGTCTTCAATTTCAAAGCTGTTACAATATCATTATCATTGATATGAGTGGTATTTATCATGTTCATCAAATCTTAATCTAATGAATTATATTACTTGCTTGTCATTTTTTTTTTTTGTAAATAATGTACTCTCTGGATCCGCACCCTATATATATATATATATATATATATATATATATATATATATATATATATATATATATATATATATATATATATAAAGGGAGGTGTTTCCATGACACCAGATCAAATATTGAATCAGATACAAAGCCATTACACCCCTTGGATGTACAAGAGGACAATGGGAGTGGACGTAGGGGCGGATCTTACTTGTTTTAGTAGGATGAAGTGGGCCTGAGGTGTCCACATCTGTGTACACATTGGTGTGGCCAGAAAATTTTCCTTGAAGCCTAGTTTACCGTGGAACATGACTCTATTTACCATATGGGATAACTCAGGTTCCCATGATAACGTTACCTAAGGGTAAGGTACCCCATGTTGGTTGGAGGATAAGTAACTTATCATCTTAAAATTAATCTACATCTCCTGTAGGTTAACCCTTATTAGTAACTCTCATTGAATAAATATAAATAAAAGTTATCCTTTGTTCTCAAATAAATAAAAATAAGAGTTATTGTCTATTGCAAAAAAATTAATCTATGTTAATTATCTCTTGCCGTAATCTAAGCATGAAGAAATATGTCACACATGGAAGGGCGGTGGATCGAATTCTCCTTTTTTTTTTTGTTTTTTTCTTTTAAATTAAAACTTCATTAAAGGAGAAGAAATAATACACGTGACGTAAGAATCAACGAACAAACCGTCACCCCCAAATGAGGTGAAAACAAATCCTTAAAAAGGGGATCCAACAACCCAAAATACCAAACTTATACTAAAAAATAAAAAAAGAGCTACCACAAATATGGATTCATGCAATAGTTGGAAACCCAACCACTGCATCATGCTCAAGGATACGACAACGCAACCACAGGAAACTTTAGCAAACAATGCCATCGATAAATCCAACTAAGCCAGGTGCCAGAAAAAATCGGACAATTATCAATCGTGTGAAGCACGATGTCTTACATAATTCCCAAACACGCACCTAATCTAAAAAAGAAACAAGAAAAAGAATGGAGCAAATCAACCATAACAAAACACCAATGCACGGCCACCACATGCTCACACCAATCGAACATTGGCCGAACGCATGCCGACTGAATGCCTGCCAGCCAAGCATCGCAATGAAGCACCACTGAGTCCTACACGTCTCCACTGTCGACTCATGAGCGCCTCGAACGACGATGAAGCCCTGCAGTCGACAGATCCTCGATGAAGCACTACACCTCGCAAGAAGATCTCTCTCATGCACCGCCCGCCTTCGCTCGCCGCCGCTGCCATGCCCGGATCCGTCGCCACATGCCACAAGGGGCTATCCATGTCACCCACACCGTAGAAGGAGAGTCCATAAGGGAGGAGGAGGGAAACCGACAGGGAGAGAAGAAGGGGAGAGGGTGGGAGCAGGGGTTAGCCTTCACTCCCCCCGCAAATGATTGATCGGACCCTACTGTAGCAGTGACCTTGTACGTAGAGAAAAAAGGGAGAGGGTGGGAGCGGGGGTTAGCCGTCCAAAAAGTTGGATGGACACAAGTTGTTAGGTTCGAATTCTTTTGCAACTTGCATATTGAAATGACCCTTCTTAAGGGTCGTTCGACATTTTCTTGGAATGGTAGGGGTGTAAGTGCAATTTAAAACCCCCTTAGTTTAAGTTTGTGGGCTTTGCGGGAAAGAGGAAACTTCGCGGTGGAGATCTCACAATTTTTTTCTCTCTCTTCCCACACAACACATCTACGCACATAACCCTCACAAAACCTCACCCTCTCCCTATTTAACCCCACACCCCTCCACCCTCTCCATCTCCACACCACCACCACCACCTCCACCTTCACTCCCCCACCACCATTGCCACCGGCGGCCACCTCCTTCCATGTCCCCCGTACAGCCACGAGTGGGGAAGAAGGAGGGGAGCTCAAGACGGAGGAGGAGTGAGGGAGAGCGTGGGCGAGGGAGAGGGAAAGCGAGGAGCTCAGAGGAGCTCAGGAGAGAGAGGGAGAGAAGGCGAGGGGAGGAGCCGGAGGTGCGAGGAGGAGTGAGGAGGAGCTCAAGAGAGGAGGTACGACCTCCTGCAGCTGCTGGAGGAGCAACTGCGGTCTTGTGGGCGAAAGGTCACGCGAGGAGAAGGCTCGCGAGACATTTTGCAGAAAGGAGCGTCGCACGTCCTTCGAGGTGCTTTAGGACGTCTAGAGACAGTGCCAGATGTCTAATTGCACTCTCAGATGTCCGGAAGGAGTGTTAGACATCTGTGATCTCCCTTAGACAGCTGCGGAGGGGTTCGGACGTCTGAGGAAGCTATAGGAAAATAAGGTATCTTTGTGGTCATTTAAGACGTCTGGGTCTAGTCCTAGACTTCTGATTTTAGTCAGGATATACGTTTTTGGCCCATTTAGGGCCCAAATGGAGTCGATTTTGCGCAAACGAAGTATCGTTGGTTTTAATTCGGAGTTTTCTACGTGTTTGTGTCACTCATATACTTTTGAAATCGTTTGATGTGATTTGGTCAATTGTAAGGTCTCCATAGAGCATACAGGGCCCGCGGAAACGACGAGATCTACGATTCGAGCCCCCATTCCACCCGTGTATCCCGGTAGAGTGGTTTTTCTCAATACTATGAATTAATTAATTAAGTGCATGCTATCTTAGAATGAATTGATTGAACCCTAGGATATGAAATGAACACTAAGGTAGAATTGAGTGAATGAACATTACTTGAGCCACACAGTCTTTGGAGCGCTTGATCAGGTTTTAAAAAAGGTCACATTGTAATACAATCAAAAAAGCGTTTAGAACAAATACAATTTATTACTTGAATTTTAAAGTCCGAGGGCGAACATAAGGAGCAAATTAGGTTTTAGAAATCAAGATCACAACTTTAGAATTTAAAAGAATATGCAATAAGATCAATGTTATAGTGTAAAAAGATAGGAATAAATCTAAGGCACAGAATACTAAAGGAACCAATATATGTGAATAAAGCACAAAATTGGACGTCTGATTTGTGAATTAGATGCCCTAAAATGTTGATGCTATAGTGCTTCTCCTTTGTCTTCAATCTTCTTCTGGATCTTCTCTTGTTCTTCTTTCTTTGCCTTTGTCCTCAATCCTCTTCTTTTCTTCCTTCTTCTTTGTTTTCTGGCGTCTCCTTCCTTATTCTTATTCTTTGGCTTCTTCTTTCTTCCTCTTATGATTTTGGCTTCAGCTTCCTTGCCTTAGCTTTTCTCTTCCTCTGCCTTCTTCTCTCTCTCAGCTTTGCTGGCTGCCTTTGCTTTCTCCTTCTTCTTCTTCTTCTGACTCCGACCTTTTTCCTTCAACTCCTTTTGCCTTAGCCTTCTCCTTCTTCTTCTCTTTGGCCTACAGAGTAAAACCTACCCCCTACCTATGCGAGTTCTCTTCTCTCTTTTCTCTCTTAGGTTCACTCTCCCAGAGCCACAGCTTCTCGGGTAATCGGGTCGGATTCATGCCTGGGACCAGGCCCACCAGCATGCGGTGGTGGGTGAGGTGTGCAGTCAGGTTGGGTCACTAGGTCTGCGGGGTGTGATCGCGAACGAGGCGTCGGGTCGGGTGAGAGGAGACCTCACCCCGTGAGTAGGAGGTGAAGAGCCTAATGCAGAAATTCAACTTATGCGACTGCAGAGCTCCAAATCTTTCCGAGGTGGGACTATCTTCCCACCCCCTTTCACGCACGCCTGCAGCCGAGTGTCTTCGTTCGATTGCAGCTGCAACTTCAGCCTTCGACACCAATTGGATGCCTGGAGATGTTCGCGAGGGCTCTCCGCGCGACCTGGGATTGTGTCCTAGAGTGGGCACAGCTTGGAGAAGCTTGCAAGTTAGCTTCAAGCTATGCGTCAATGGTGGTGAAACCCTAGACCTAAAATCACACAAACGGCTTCGCAGCCACGTTAAAAAGCTCAGGGAGCTTTACCAAGGTGCGATGAATGTGCAGAGGTGGTCGGTGTGGCATGGGACCACCTGAGGGAGCGTGCCTAAGGCACACTGTAGCCGTGTGTATGGGTGTGTTCGAGGGTGCTTTTGGGTGAGTGGCGGAGTGTTATGAGTGGGGGGTTATGATCAGTGAGTCGGGGCGATGCTTAGGAACTGGCCAGCGAGGAGGGAGGTGGTCTGTGGAGGTGGAGCAAACTCGCCGGAGTGGTGGCCAGAATTGAAGGGGATGATGGTGGTGGAGTGCGGCAGTGGTTGTTTGAAGGAAATAAAGAGGGGAGAAGAATGTAGAGAGTGAGAGAGACTTATCTGGGAGTGAAGAGATGAAGAGGGAGGCAGGGATGGAGTCTGTCTCATATCGTCGACACCAGAGATGAAGGTGCTCAGTGAGGGTGGTCGGCGAGGACGAAGGGGAGGCAGGAGCATCGGTGGGTGCTGCATGACGTGGACGAGCGAGAGGAAGAGGAACCTGCTACCGGTATTGTGGCTAGGTGACGAGGAAGAGTAGGAGAGGTCGCCACGCTTGATGAGCAAGTCGGCCGGAGGAGGAGAGATGAAATTGAGGGGGTTCTCTGGCTGATTTCAAGCTTGGGAGATGCAGGGTGAATTGGGGTGTATTAAATAGGTCCTGGAGGTCGGTTTTGTGCTTGGAAGCCAAGCTTCCAAGCACAGTAAGGTCGCTGGCAGAGGAAACTCGAGAGAAACCCAAATCTCTCATGCATTCGTATGAGAGATTAGGTACAAAATATTGCTTCTAATTGGGTTCACATTGGAGGAGATTTCTCGGAGAATCTCCCTTTCAAGATCACCAGAGTAGGATTCCCTCCGCTGTAATGGCAGAGGGACCTAATTACAATGAACGATGAAGAAGCTGGGGGGTCAATTGTAATGATTTTTGAAAGATAGGGGTAGAAATGTAATTGGGTTGGACCGATTTACAAAGTGGGTCAAGATGAGTTCCCCTTAGCTCCAAGTTTTGGTACAAACCTAATTTCGACCTAAGGAATCCAATTGTGAGGTTGAATTTTGGGTTTGACCACGTTTGATTGGGTAATTTACGTGAAAACCTAATTTAGGGTAAATATTTGCCTGAGACCCATTCTAGGTCAAAATAGGTTCCAATGGCCAAATTAAAGGTTCTAAACCCTAGAGAATATTTTTATATGATTTTTAGAGAGTTTAGGTGAAGTTTATCCTGACCAAAACCTTGTTTAATCAAGTGGGTCTGTTTTAGGGTTACAATAAGTCATTTAATTCCCAGAATTCACACGAATCCTTTTCTGTCTGATTTAACCTACTTATTATCTTGTTAAGACTATTTGACTTGTGTTTATCCCTTGAGAAAATTCTTTGTTCTACTGCAATGGTAAAATTACAGTTTTACCCCTTATTTCTTACTTTTATCTCATAAAGGTTATTCAGTGAATTAAGACCTCTAATTGGTTATGTAAGAGCTTTTGTTCTCTTTTATGAGTCAGAATGAGCTAGTTAGGGCTCATGATGGTGTTTCCATCACAGTCTATTTTGAAATACCTGTTAAAACCCTTAATGATAGCAAATGAATAGTTAAATGATGTGATGCTTCTTTCAATTATTAAATTACGAGCTGCCTGCTATATGGTTAAGAACCAAGTTGTGAACAACAAGATATGCATGTCGTGAAATGAAATGAAATGAATACAATGCATGAACCTTATGGGGAAACTAGAAGAGGAACTCACGTATATGGAACGAATATCGTATGTAGGAGGGAAGTGAGCTGGCCCTCGAGTACACGGTACCGAGGAAAGCAACTATCCCTTTTCCATGGAAAGTGAGCTGGCCCTCGTCCCTTTAGTGTAGGGGGGAGCTAGTCGCCCTTGGGTTGAGACCTGGGGTTAAGAATGGCCCCCTACTCCGACTCGTGTTACTTTAGTGTAGGAGGAGCCAGGTAAGACTAGCCACCCTACACCGACCCTTGTTAGGCCCACCAGGTAAACCGGGATAGTTGGGCGAGGGTACGCAGACTATTGAGGGGCAACACCCGTGTTATGAGGGGTGAGACCCTCGTTCTGAGAGGGCAAGGCCCTGTTCGGTTCTGTGTTGTACGTTTGGTGTACCCGCTAGCAGAAATGACTGACTGCGCGCTAGTGCAGGGTAGCTATTCGTGCGCTTATCGCGTGTGCCGTTATCACAGCTATGTCGTGACCATGACCTAAGGCTGGTAGACCGGGTGTAGGACTACCACGGGGGCTCTCCCGACCAGGAGAGTGCCACATGTACATCATACATCGAGGAGTAAACTGCAATCAAGATTGTTCCCTTAGGGAACAAGAGGATTAAGAAATGTTGTGGATCCTTATTAGAATAACCGAATCAGAAACACTTAGTTGAGATAAATGAAAATGAATGATTAGTTATTTGCTTATTTTTTTTTATGAAAAATTGCATGTAAATGGCTTAACCACCATCTACTAAGCGTTAGCTGACCACAGATTGTATAACCATGTTCAGGTTAGGGAGTTAAGCAGCTAGTACCACTGGCTGCAAAGGATGCTGGGCCCAGCCGAGCCCAGCCATAATTTTGTAGTACTGAGTACTGTTGTAGGTGGAAAACTACGTAATCAGGATTGGATTTTGAAAACCCGTCGTTGTAGTTCAATTAGCAAAGCAATCCGTCAGCAGATAAAAGTTATACCGAAACTCTAAGAATTTCGGGTCGAACACAGGGAGGTAGACGCTTGATTCAAAATTGCATTTGTTTTGTTGTCACAAAGCAGATTAGCTAATCGAATTGAATCTAAATTAGCTATCTACTTAAAGAATAAAGAATAAAAGACAGAGAGAGAATATTACAAGTAAAGACAAAAGAGAGATAGAATAAACATGGATTTCATTATCACAAGCTAATATTCATTACAATTACAGCTACTCACTACACTAGAAACCAGGAAATCTACACTAGAAAGCGGGAAATCTACATTAGAAAGCGGTAAAAGAGAAGGTAGAGAGAAGTTATCCTCATCGACGACTGCTTAGAGGATGAGTCGAATGGGGCGCGTCTGAAAGATGGAGGACAGAGCGAGAAGAAGGAGGACGGAATAGGAGGAACCGGTGGCAAGATAGGACATCGTCGTCGTTGCGGGATCCATTTCCCGAACGAAGTGAGAGGACAACCGTGGGATGCTCCACGAAGGGGGGAGAAGGTGTAAAAGTTCTAATTTTAACTCTAATGGAACATCCCGAGTTTGGGACAAGCTCTTAGAGCTTTGGAGGGGGTGAGAGAAGAGAGGAAGAGATGAGAAATATGTGGGGGTCGTAGGGCTATATATAGGTGTAGATTGGAGGGGGTACAAAGGTCATTTCACTTGAAAACATTAAATCAGGGGTCTTTAGTGACGTATTTAAACGTCACTAAAACCCCCAAACATGGGCTTAGTGCACGCCCACTTGCGCCCTCTCTCCTTCCTCGCACCTCAACGCTCGCTGACCGTGCATTCTCAGCCATCCTATCGGAAGATTGGACAGCTTAAATGCACTCGAGCCCCTCTGATAACGGACATTGAGCAGTTGAGTGTAGATCTCAACCGTCCAATCTAGATCAGACGGCCACGATCGCCTCGTTGCCACTTCGTCTTCACTCGTTATGGAGCGACGTAGCCCCATTCCAAGCCGCTGGATCTAGATTGAAGGGTCATCATCGTGCGCCAGCCCACCCTTTACATCGCGTGTCTGATCATGCATACGCGCTAGCCCACCAGCGACCACGGCTCGTATAAAAAATCGTCGTTGTTATTGTAGTATATGTCACAATTATAAACCGTTATCGCGTCAATTTTATTTATTTACATAATTTTTATTGATTTATTCCAGGTCATTCAGTGGGAGGCAGTTATTGATATACATCACTCTCTAAGTCTAACATTATTATTTATTCCCAAAAAGATCAATTTTATGTACAATCATAAATGAATAAATTAATGAATAATAATGAAATAATAACTTAATTATGTACAAAAGAATCAACTAAAATGCTTACAAACACCTAATTACAAACAAGCATCAAACACTATACATATATATACTCTATACTATCTATTTATAACTTATAATATTAATACTTACATATATATACAATAATACGTAATAATATATACCATACTAATATAACTTAATATACTAACATATACAGTAACATATATAATATCTACAACGACAGATATAGATAACACTAAACCCCAGACAAACTATGTATAGAGTCTAAGGTAGAGACCAGGGTCTATAGCGACACTTATTCTACCTACAGTGACAGTTTATTTTGTTAATAAAGCTATATGGTTATTTATGTACATATATAGCTCAAACACATCTATACTACGTACACTTACTATACATATACTTAATATTTATGATATAGTATATATATACTTATACACTATATATATATAGATACGTACATTTTCTTCATTCTTCTCCTACACTTAGTTCTTCTCTGTTCTCTCCTCTTTCAGGCTTTACTCTTATGTTCTCTTTTCTGCTACACTCAACCGCTACACACTCAAGTAATTCCTACAACCTTGAACACTTAGGCAAATTCCTCTTTTCTCTTCTTTAACCCCGCTTATTAGACCTTTACTTAGTTTAAAAATTGTTTTAAGGTTGGTGGGTAGCTCTTTTCGAGGGATATACAGCACCCAAGGTGGGTAGGATCAGACCTCTACTAAGATCCGCCCTAATTCTTTAATTAGGCCCCTTAATCTCTGTTTAAGCTCAGAATCGAGCTCAATCAAGCCCCCACACCACATTGCACAGTGTCGGGCCTCTGGCCCACACCGCACACCATCATCACAGATCCATGCCAATGCCATACATATGCTCACAGTAAGGGGTAAAGGGTTTGGTTGTGCGCTGAGCACATTACGACTGAGAGGAGTGGGGAAGGAAAACAACTTAAGTGCCTCTTAACACTCCATGCCACACGATGTGGTGCTATGTTTAGCGCTACTCAGCGCTGGAATTCCAGCGCGGCTGTGCTGATTTTGAATTTTTGGCCCTTGATTTGAGGGTCATAATTTATTATAAATTAAAAATAAATTATGGGGAATTAAAGTATTTACATAGTACTTTATAATTATACAATTAACTTACAAAATTAATTACGTTTATTATATAAATAAATTTGGTAAAGTTCCCAGTTTAAACATACTGAATTTTAGGTTTTATTTCTTAATTACGTATAAATTAGTTAATGTATGATCTAATTGACTTTATACAGTATTAATATACATGTTAAGGTATTTAATAAAGATTTTTATTGTATTTTACATGTTTTATTTCGATTTTATTTACATTTAAATAGTTTTTTTTTTACAATTTTATATAAATTAGATATAACTAATATAATACATTATAAATATAGTTAAATTTACTTAAAATACATTAGTACAAATATAAAGTATAAAGTAGTTTAATTTTAACATAAATTACTAATTTATTTTAATTTAATCTAATAACTTAACAAGTAACTTAATAAATTAATTATTTATTCTATATAAATATTTAAATTATGGTGTAGGGGTCTTAATGTACATAATATACATATAAATACATATGTACAGTATCAATACTGAATATGTTTATTTATAGAGTCTATTAATTTATATATCTTATAGTACATATAAATTAATATAATTCATAAATAATTATATAACTAAGCTATGTACTCTTTGAGTTAGCTTATATACTTAAGTTAAATTATATAACATTTAAATAAGTTATTTATACTAAATATATATCTATTTTACAATATTTACACATATAGGTTACTATATAGCTTATATCTACAAGTATTTATATAGTATATAATGGGTTTTTAGGTATTTTTAGGATTTTTTACTTTTTATGGGTTTTTTATATTTTCTAGGGATAAGGGATGAGAAAAATGGAAATCTTTTTGGTGTTTTTATAGTTAAGTTCTTTTTATTAAATTCCATGGTATACTGAACCACCAGCAGGTATGTTCTACTAAATCGGGGGTTTAGAATACCATGAAACTTTGCAAATGTGTAGAGAAATAGTTAATTCTACTCATTACACCTTTATTTATTTTTTTGGATTTTTTATAGTATTTTTATTTATTTACATGTTGAGCATAATCTAGGCTTAAGAAGGGTTTTCAATGAGAACCTAAGACTCTATATGGCTTTCTAGTGACTGGATAGGCAGTGAACTGCCTTAGTTATATTCAACAAGTTGCATAACATGAATTCAAACAGATAATCATGAATTTCAACTCAAAATGTCATTAATTTTCTAGTTTAGACAGTTGGACATAACAGTTAGCTAACAAAAAGATTAAAAACCAAATTACAAGCTATCCAAATTGAATCTAAAGATCATTTAAGATACATGAAAGCTTGTACATAATATACACAACACATAAAACAAGCCAGCTAATTTAAATAACTCCAAATTTTAGCCTCTACTACCCATCAATTTCCATCTAAACAACAAAAGTAGTTGCTGCAGCAGCTGAATTGATAGCAATACAGCAAACCCATCAGCAGCAACTGCTGCTGATCTATTCAGTAATCCACAAAGGTGCTCCAGACATCTTAACAGTTAGTTCCAAGGCTGCTGAGCAACCAACAGAATAGCCAAAACACCTACAACTGCTGAAACAACAACTGTAAGGTCTACTACTTCAATTGCACCTCACTTCAGTGTTTCTAAAAGAATTTCAAACGTCCTAAATAAATTCCAAATAATTGCAACAGTGTCTGAATTCTAATATCAGTTGCTTACATCTATATTTCAGTACATGAACACCCCGAAATCAAACTAATTAAGACTGATCTGGGGATGTTTATCCACTGAAATTAGATCAGATCTTCTTCTTTAAAACCTCCATAAAGAATCAAGCAAGTGAAAATAGGGGAGGAATAAAATGTCACCCCATTTGGGCTTTTAATTTGGATCTTACATTGATTTCTCCACTTGATCTCCTTGAACACCATTGATGGATGTTTAAGGCAATCATATGGATAGATCAAGACCCGTTGGGTCCTTGTTCTATCTCAAATCAAGGAGACCGATTCTCCTTGATAGAACTCTCCAACATAGAGCTTGATTCAGGTGTATGCTCATCCAGATAACAAAATTCAAATCCAAACCTCAAAACTCATTAAAATCCTTACAAAACACCTCATTAAGCTCATAAATCCTCAAACAACTCGATTAAATCCAATGAAGCTCAAAATCGATTTCAAATCACTGATTTGAACAACTAAAACCATTTTCAAGAAAAATCGAGTCGATTGAGTTTATTAACAAGATGGGGGGGTTTTTTTGAATTTGCAAAGTGAATGGTAGACCCCCCCAAAGCCCTTTATGGCGCTAATTTCAGATCTAAGACACGAAGTCCTCAGATCTGAAATTAGACCTGATGGCTGGGTGATTAGTGAAATTAAATCGAGGGAAAAAGAACGCGATAAAATGGAATGCAAGGGGAGAGTCATGATCAAGTGAATGTGGGTTGATTCTTCTCTTCTGATTTGAATTGATCAAAGGAGGTGCGGGATCTACTCTATCTACTTCTAAACTACACTAACAATTGTCACACAGATCTCTAATTACTCCTACTCCTAGAAAGAAAGTAAACTATACTAGGAAAGCAGTAAATCTATCTAAATGGAGGAAGAAGTCTCAGGCCACCCGTCGGTCAGCTGATGATGACGAATGGGGAGAGGAGACCAGCAGCTGACGAAGATGTCTAAGGTCTGCCACCTGGTCGGCTAGTAGCGAGTAAAATTGGGGAGGGAAATGCCAACTCTGTCACAGCTGGCGGAGGAAACTGGGGTGAGGAGAAGCTGCAGGTCTGGACGAAAGGATCGACTCAAGGGGAGGGAGTCAATGGTGTGCACGTGCTGCTGAGGAGCTCCTTAAATAGCAGAGAAAGTGAAATGAGTCACCTTGCAATTGAAATTAGGCGCTTAGGTCATGGGTGGTCTCGATTTTAGGAGAGGAGCGCACGAGAGCTAAAATAAAAAATGGGTCATAGGATGGGATTTGGGTGAATAGGTGACCACACGCGCTGAATCGTGCGAAGGCTCCAATCAAGGAGAGCCACAGATCAAGCGATTAAGAGAATGGACGGTAGGGATTGCACATGTTCCTCGCGTGAACATTGTTCACGCGAGAGCTGCAGGCGGCTGAAGGTCTTTTGGTGAAATTGCATGGTACACTCCTTTGCGAAGGGGTAGAAATATTGTAGGCAGGCACATAAGTGGTTAAAAAGCATAACAGAACAGTCCTTTTGGGCTTACAAAAAGGTCCATGCGGTCTACAAATAAGTCCTAGGAGGTTTTCTAATGAATGAAATGTAATGAACCAAGGTCCTAAATGTAAATCTTTAATTTTAAGGCCTTAATGATGTCCAAATGTATCGAAGTTTTTATCTAAGCTTAATTGAAAATTTAGGAAGTTAATTATATTTTTGATTTGAACTTTTGAGCTCATTTATATGTTCAATTTGCAATTGGATCACCATTTCACATTTATTAATAGAATATCTCATTTAATGACCGAATTATGTGTTTTTAACACAGAATTGATGTTTTAGGTCTTTTTCTCTAATTGTCACACTTAACCCTTTTTATGTGTTAATTTCATGTTGTTTAACCTAATTTCTAGCTTAACTTAGGTGATTTTGCTATGATGAGTCGCAACTCATCAGATGGCTACTTATATTGTAGTACTCTTCCGCTTGTGGCATGTAATATTTTTGAGATTTTTCGTTCTGATTTCTATTACCGTCTCTTATTTATTTCTTTTTAGTTACATTACATGTGTGGTTATAGAATATTTTCTGCTTTTGATTATTTCTCGTTGGACGACTGGGCCTTGGGATTAGTCGAGGCAAGTCAATCTCAGGTCCTGTAAGGAGCTAGGATCGAGTCGTAACAAAGATGGTATCAAAGCAAGGTCATCCTGAAAAATGAACCAAATGGTCTCAAAGTAACCACTTATGTACATGTAGCTAAGATATCTATCATAACGTATTGCCTTAATCTTCGCTTCCGAGTCTTATTTCTTTATGTAACCTGATATCGTTGACAGTACATGTTCTTTCTCTTTTATCTCCTTGTAGGAGATTTCATTGAGGAGTTCTTGAGGTGGGCTACGGACGTGGCTGTGGGCGAGGTCGTAGGGGTGGATGTGCCGGACCTGAGGCACCAGTCGACCCACCCCTCCTTCCTGGCATCTAAGCACAGGATCTCGCCCTACTGATTCGAGACATAGTGCGAGAGGAGCTCCAGTAGCCTCCTCCTCCACCACCCCTCCCTAAGGACGTGGAGGGAGAGTCCTTTGTGAGATAGGGGAGCCGCCATAGCGCTAGACAAGCTGGAGGGGGAGGGGGTGATCCTCCACCACCCCACCACCCTCAGACACTTCAGAAAACGAGCCCTCCTTGCCTGGAGCCATGCATGTTCCCCCATTGCAGCTCCACCACGAGCTATTTGGTCAATTCCGGAAGCTAAAGCCCCCCTCCTTTAAGGGGTATAAGAGCTCGTCTAAGGCAGAGGACTGGTTAGAGGAGATAGAGAAGGTTTTTTACATGCTCCACTCTCCTGCAGAGTACCACGTGGCCTTTGCCACGTACCAGTTGGAGAGAGCAGCAAACTGGTGGTGGAGGGAGGTCAAGGGATAGGAGGGGAGAGAGTCGTCATGGGACCGATTCGTGGCACTCTTCTACGAGCAGTACATCCCACAGACCTAGCAAGACCAGAGGAGGTGGGAGTTACATACTCTCTGCTAGGGGGCACTGACAGTTAGCGCATACCATACGTGTTTCCTAGAGCTATCACGCTTCGCCCCAATGGCTGTGTCTACAGAGGAGTGCCAGTGGAGGTTTACTGAAGGCCTCTGGCTGGATATTTGGGGGTATGTGAAGCCCCTGAAGTTACCTACTTTCTCTCGCATGGTCGAGGCAACTTTTGTATCAGAAAATCTGCACAAACGGAAGTTGAGATTTGAAAACCTATCGTTGTAGTTTGATTTGCGAGAAAAACCGTCAACAGATAAATTTAACCAAAACTCGAAAAGAATTCCGAGTCAAACACAGGGTGGCGGACGCTTGATTAAAAATTGCATTTGTTTTATTTGTCACGAAGCAGATTAATTGGTAAAAATGAATCTAAACTAGCTATCTACTTAAAGAATAAATAATAGAAGAAAGAGAGAATATTACAAATAAAGAAACAGAGATAGAATAACATGGATTTCATTATCATAGAGCAATGTTCATTACAACTACTTGCTACACTAGAAAGCAGGAAATCTACACTACAAAGTGAGAAATCTACACTAGAAAGCGGTAAAAGAAGGTGGAGAGAAGTTATCCTCTTTGACAACTACTTGGAGGATGAGCCGTAACGACGAACCGCCTGGACGAAGGTGGTGAGATGCGGGACAAAGGAAAACAATGAAAGACGATGGAGAATGGGGTAGGACGACGTCATAGCAGGATTCGCTTCCCGAATGGCAGTGAGAGGACCATCGCGGAATGCTCCACGAAGGAGGTGAGAAGGTGGAAAAAATGTATTTTTAACTCTAATGGAGCATCCTGGGTTTGGGACAAGCTCTTAGAGCTTTAGAGGGGGTGAGAGAAGAGAGGAAGAGATTAAGAAAGTGTGGGGATCATAGGGCTATTTATAGGTGAAGTTTGAATGGGCAAAAATGTCATTTTATGCATAAAACATTAATTCAAGACCTTTAATGACAGATTTAAACACCACTAGAGCCCCTGAATGTGGGCATAGGTGTCGTTCGCGCATGCCTCTTCTTCTCCTCGTGCCCAAATGCCTACACACAATCCCTGATTCTCAGCCATCCGATCAAGTAATCAGACGGTTTAAAAGCTATCCTGCCACTTCTACCTCAACGCGCCCAATGCCCGCGCGTGCAATTGCTCGTGGGCTTAGGCGTTCAATCTCACATACGCACACCTATGCATCTGGTGCGGCCACTTAGCCGCTTCTCCATCGCCCGATGTGCAACGCACTACTAACAAAAACCGTGCCCTTCTCGCGCCTTCAATTTGAGGGGCGTCGGGGCTCGAACCCGAGACCTCCGCTTTGCAAATGAGCTATTGCCCAACGCGCTATGCATGCATTTGAGGCGAGTTTACGCATTTAGGCCCGAGCTCTCTCAGCCGTTGGATCTTGATCCAACGGTTGAGATCATCTACACGGTTGAGGAGAGAGAGGGTAGTGGCGGTTCCTTAGGCTGGTTCGGCGGCTGGGATGGTGTCACGTGGCGTCATCTTGGCCATCCATCTTCAATGTCTTGTAGATGGTGCCACAGATGTTGGATTTGATTGATTTTCACGTCGTTGGGTTACGATCGTCGATCCGAACCCATCCATGCAGTCAGATTTGTCATCTGATGTACGAATTTACACCATCTTGGCCCCTTGTCCTCTAATCTTTCATGGACGGCATCTGATGCTACAGAAGTTCGATCGAGGCGATCTTAGAGTCGTTGAACTTCGATTGTTGCTCTGATCAAATCCATATAGTTAGATCTTCGATCCGGGGCCTCAATAAAATGTTGCCCTGTTACCTGACCACAAAAAGGAAAAATTAACCTAGACTTTATACAACCTAACCTAAATGCAAGATAATGCATGCTATGCAATATTTATAATGTATAATACAACTATATGTCTAAGAATATGTAAAAATAGATGGTTTATGTGATATAAATATGTTTACATCACACCCCCATGCATATCTTTTGCTAGTCCCTAGCTAAACTTATAAAAGAATTAGGTTGGATTTATTGGGCAATAGTTATTTTTGAACACCTATGAATTTCAACTACGACCTGAACTACAGAGACAAAACAGCGCCCAAGTGTCTGCCAAAATGTAGACCGCTTCAAGCCCTCTCCTTATTTAAAGAATGATCTTTTTCTTCTTTTCTTCTTTTCTAATTTTTTTTTATTTTTGAGTTTAGGGTTTTAGAGCAGCATTCTATGACCACTCAACCCACCCAAGACTCGAAGAGAACCCTAAGTTCTAAGCATCTTTGTGTGAAATGTGATAGATTCACTAATTCATGATAAGAACAGACTTCGAGTTTCTACATCCCTAGGTGACCTTGAAAAGAAATTTTACCTAAAGGTATATCTATTCGGCCGGTGCTTTCTCCCTACGTTTATTTTTATGGGGTCAACAAAAGGGCAAACCCAGTGTTTATCTCCCCGGCTTATTCTACTTCTCCGCTTCTTCGTAAGTGTTTTGGAATTATACATACATTTCTTGAGCTGGGTTCTGGACAACTTACAAATGAGCTGTTACCCACGATAACTTACCAGCTATACTCGTGCGGTGAAGTGTGGCTTTTATTTTCTTTTCTTTCCTCCTTGTCTACCTTTTTTTCTTTTCTTTTTGGATATTTTTCTTTTCTCTTTTCTTTCTTTAAGTAGGTGGCTTCCCTAATTTAAGATTTACCTAAAGGCAGCAGGAAAAGAATGCTCATGTGACTGGGCTCTAAACAACCTACCAATGGGCTGTTACCCACGATAACTTGCTAGCCATACCACCCTAGAAGGTTCATTAGCTACCCAATTTCCATTAAAACCACCGAAAAATGAGTCAGTGACAATAGTGTGCAGATTCTTAAACTTAAAATCCCCTCAAATCAGAGGGCAGGTTGAAAAGTCGTGTGCTTATCACCCCAACTTATTTAAGCAATTAAAATATGAATTTAGAATGGCAAAGACTCGATAAATAAATCCACATTTTAGTGAACACCAAGGCTGATTAATCCCGAAAACCTGAAGGGTCTAAGTCTTTAAGTCATACAGTTTTATTTCCTAAGATTGAAAATTTTCTAAAGACTAAGTTCTCTTTCCTAATTCCACAATTTTTTGTTTTAATAATAAAAAGAAAATAAAAAGAAGCTATGGAGCTAACAAGATAATTTAGAGATGAATATCCACACCCCATGCTTATCTAATGCAATGTCCTCATTGTATTAAAAAGACATGAAATGGAGCGGAGTAGAGTAGAAAGCATCTGAATTTCATGAATAATAGGTTGGCTCCAAGATGAAAAGAAACTATATACGTGCTGAATTTAGTGCCTTTAGCTAGGCACACTATACATAGAAGAAGAAATCAAGAATTCACAGGTGCAGGTCAAGATCAGAATAAGAAAATTTAGCTTTGGACCTGCCAGGAGAAGATGTCCACAGATGTGGACCAGATTGTGATGCAAACCCATACCCCATGGTCGAGTATATCTAAGGTTCTGGATAAAAATTATCCAAAACCTGAGGTCAGTATGCAAGTGGGGTCGGGCCTGCGATTTGTGAGGATGCAACCCAAGTCCAAAAAGTTGGGTTATAGAGAAATAAAGCTCAAAAGGATAATCAATGAATGTGCACTTGGGTTGGACATTCTCTGAATCAAAGATGTCATAAGGGTCCTGGTAGAGAGTTGGTGGTTTCAGACAAATTGGAACCCTTAGACTCAATCTTCTGCTTCCTCCAGAATTAACTTCCTAAAGCTTCATTTCCCATTTCCTATCCTCCGCAATCAGTATTTCAAATTCCGGGACCTCATGCATGTTAATCACCCCATCTAAAATTTCCAAGTCTAAAAGATGCGACTGAATTAGAATTGACTTGCATCTAGTGATCTCAAAATCAAATTCGTCAGTAAATTCTATGGGGTGTGATTGAGGATCGGGGCTATGAATTAAATCCTTTAGAAAGTGAGGATCTGAATCTGCCATGCGAGCCCTAACATGATCAATTTCCTTAGTTATTGGGCCATCATATGATTCATCAAATTCCTTAGGCCCAGTCGTCTCACAGAAATCGTATGTTGTAAACTCACGTGAGACTTTGCATAATGATTCTTCACCTTCAGAATCAAAGAAATCTAAATTTGCTTTGATGTATGTCTCAAAATCAATCACTTTCTCATTCATGGAGGCATACATTTCCCCATTCCCTGGCTCGAGGATCTCAGGTGAAGAAATCAAATCATCCTTATTTAATTGCTCTAGAACAACCTGGTCGACCCTAGTCTCGTGAAACGTGTTCCCCCTATAGGTGCTTGAGCGGATTCTGACATCGGCTCTCTCGTTAGGGGTTTATCCTGGAAATTCTCCCAAGATTGGACTAAAGAATCACAAATCTCATCTTCAATTTTAATAACTTCCCAAGTAAAAACTCACCTGGGCCCTTATCCTTAACATCCTAGAGCCAATCCAACAGATACTTGTTAAGATCGTCAGTCATTTCAATTAGGGGCTCCAATTCTTCAGGGCAAGGTGTTGGCTGAGCTTCTAAAGATTTATGGTATTCCTTAAGTTAGCCAACACCATATCTTGGACCTGGTTCACCTGAACCAAATGGTTTGGTTCAAGGTTGGGCGGGTTTAGGTTCAATGTAGGGGAGTTAACGAATTGAGGTTCTTTATACCCTCCCTGGTAATAGTTCATTTCGGGTTGTTTAAACAAGGGTGATGACCTATACACAGTATAATCTGGGGAAGGGTAAGGATCAACATAACCTTCTTGATTGTAGATCGTATTAGGGTGTCTAAACGAGGGCGATGATCTATAATCGATGTAGCTCGGAGAAGGATAAGAATCAAGATCATGGTGTCCAGGATTAACCCTAAACACAGAGATTTTGAACTGTATCCCCAATCAGGATTATCTCAACTAGAAGATGGATGAGAATAAGTCTGGTTGGAATAATATCAATTTGGGAATAAGTAGTGGTGTGAGGGTAGGAATGGAAGTGTGAATAAGATGTGGAAGAATCCATGACAGAACAGGAGGAAGAAAGGTACTGATGAGAACCTCATCATGAGCCATAACTAGCTCATTTTGACCTAATACAAAGGATAAAAGCTCCTACATATCTCAAGGAAAGGCTTAACTCAGAGAATTCTGAGTTTAAGAAGAAAACAAGTCATAAGGGGTAAAAATGCAATTTTACCAGTATAATCTGCATACAGGGTAATTCAGGGCCCAAACATAGGTCAAAGCAGCTTAATAAGAATAAAAGTGGGATGAAATGATCTAGCGAGGGCTACAGCAATTCCAAGAAACTAAATGATAATCTGTAACCCTAAAACAACCCACTTCAATTCACAAGGTTCGAGGCAAAGTAAAAATAGAATAAACCCTCTAAAATTCATAGAA
The DNA here is from genome assembly GCA_037157565.1 of Thalassia testudinum. Classification (NCBI taxonomy): domain Eukaryota; kingdom Viridiplantae; phylum Streptophyta; class Magnoliopsida; order Alismatales; family Hydrocharitaceae; genus Thalassia; species Thalassia testudinum. The sequence goes on along the minus strand of JAZHRO010000022.1, from coordinate 61,111,752 downwards.
AAATAATCTCTAGGGTTTAGAACCTTCAATTTGGCCTTCAGAACCCATTTTGACCTACATTGAGAACCATGCCCAATTAATAACTTAATTTGGGTTTTTACGTAAATTGACCGGTCAAACAAGGTTTAATATAGAAATGAAATTTACCATCAGATTCCTTAGGTCCTAATTAGTCATGTATAAAAACTTGAGCCTAAGAAGAAACCTCCTTGACCGACTTTACACTTTGGTCCTCATATATTTACTCTTTGGACCTCAACTTTTGAACCCTCGCATTTTGGCCCCTAACTCTCCTTCGTTCTTTGCGATCAGGTCCCCCCTGCAAAACCTGCCAGCACCATGCTCCGGCGACCTTGCGCGGAGCATGGCGCCGCGCAGGGTGAGGTGGGGGACCTGGCAAGTAAACCGGGGGTGCCCTGCGTCGTCAGCCGTCGCAGGGACACCCCCCTGGTCGTTATAACCCACCATACCGGCCGTGCGAACGCACGGACGGTATGGGTTCTTGCTTCCGGCCATCCTCCGGCGAGGGAGACACGTCGTCTCCCTCCGCCTTCCTCCCTGTTTGATCCCTATAAATACCCCCCGTTGCTCCACCGACCGGGGCAGCTTGGATCTGACGGAGAAAATCCCCAACTTTCCTCTCTTCTCTCTCCGGCAGACGCTCACCAGCTCCGGCGGTTCCTCCCCCTTCTCCTCTTCGCTCTGCCGCAATACCAGCAGCAGAGACTTCCTCCCCTGCTCTTCCCGCGCCACGCCGCACCCAGCTGGCGCCTCTCCGGCTCTCCACTCGCCGCCGCCCCTTTCCCTGAGCATCGTCTTCTCCGGCGACAGTCGATACGACTGTCGCCCTGCTCCTCCCCCTTCGTCCCTGCAAGTAAGTTAGAACTATTTCCCTTCTTCTCCTCTTTCTTTCCCCGGTTCCAATTTGTTCAATTACGCCCTCGACCGACCCTGACCATCGTCACCCCCTTCGACTCCGGCCACCCCCCGGCGAGATGTTCCCATCGCTCCACAGCCTCACACACCTCGCCGACCCTCACCGAACCTCCGCCTCATCACACTGAGCACCCCCCACCCCTCCACTGCCACTCCACACCTCCGTAACACTCCCCCGAACAAACCCATTCCTCCGGTTGCAGTCCAACCTAGGGCTGCCGCCAGACACCACCTTGCGGCCTACCGCGCAGCTCCTCACCTTCGCCGTGCCACGGCGAAGGTTCCCCAGTGGTTTGATCAGGCCGAGAGGCCATATTCGTGTCCGACAGGTTTTGAGGTTCGACCGCCATTAACGCACATTGAAGCAGCTTCTCCCGCGCTCCAGGCTTGAGGACTCCAGGTCTCCAGCTACTGCGGATTACGGGGAGTCTTGCGAAGGCAGCCAGCCAGCAACCTACGCAAATCAAAGCCGCAGCTGCAGAAGCCAGGCCGCGGTCTCCCAGCAGGCGCACGCGAGGAAAGGTCTGCGTTTAGTCCCACATCGGTAAGCCTCACACACTTTCCACTGTTTAAATTGATTTTGTGCACTAGCCTTACTGCCTCAGCACACGGGGTGAGGTCCCCTTCACCCGCCCGGTTACCCGGTCTCGTCCGCGCTCACGCCCCGCGGACCTGACCCGACCCGACCCGACTTAGACTAACCTGCACTCCTCGCCCACCACTCACGCCGGTGGGCCTGGACCCGGGCACGACCCGTACCCGATTACCCGGCAGCTCTGGGAGAGCTTTCCCAAGAGTGGTTTCAGAGAGAGAGAGACGCGGGGGGGGAGGGTAGAGTAGGTTTTGCCTCTGACGAAAAACTCTGAAGTGTGCAGGCACAGGCGAAGAAGAAGACCCGCGGAAGAAGAAGGAAGCTGACTGTAGCAACAGGTAGTTTAAGTCGTCTGATTTGGAAATCAGACGACGGCCTGAAAGGAAAAGAAGAAAGAAGGAGGGGTGACGTCCCTGGCTGAAAAAGAAAAGAAGAAGCTGACACTTAGCCGCAGGGAGGAGAAACAAGAAGAAACTCTAAAGAAGAGGCTGAGCAAGGCAGAAGAAGAGGAAAGGCTGCAGAGAAGAAGTACAGCAGAGCCAAGGAAGAAGAAACCTTCACAGAAGAGACTGCAGAAAAAGAAGAAGAGAGGCCAAGACAGAAACCAAGGAAGAAGAAGAAGGAGATCTGAAGAAAGAAAGAAAGAAGAACATCACGAGGAGAAAACAAAGAGAACAACAAATTCTTTCCCTCTCTCTTTCTTTATTTTGTAAAAGAAACATGTATATCTCTAGAATACAACTTGCTCCCTGAGTTCGACCTCGGGAACTCTTTTATTTTCTGAGTAAAAAATTTATATATTTGAAATGTTGGTAATAACTGGCTATACTACAACGTTATAACAATAAAACCCGGTTGAACCAACCACTTCAGGTACCCTACAATACAAATAAACAAACCTATCATTAAGTGGGCTAGCCTAAAGACCTACGAACTCCCAGAACCCATCTTGAGATAAAGAAACGATTTGATCTACTTCTTTCCGGTCAATCCAACCAGTTAGATGGAGGGACTGGGGACAAGGTTCTTCCCTTAGCTTGCGCCTCAGGTTCCTAGTGTACCACCCATCCGCAATCGTTTGATTCTACTCTCCTAGCTAGACATTAGATTGAATTGTAGATAGACTAATTGAAAATAATCTCGGTCTGAGCTCCGAAGAGCAAGTCCAATCCTTAAGAACAACATCTACTCTGTTTAATTAGGGTTAGGTTTGAATGTGCTTTGGAATATGATAAGCCCTTTATCTGGGTTGTGCCCTTAATGATTGATTGATATGTTTGTACGTGCACAACCAATGATTTTCAAGCAAGATTATTTTTGGATGCGGTGAATTTTAGAGTTTAAATCTTGCTTAATAGCTTTTAGGATACAACTTTAGGTGCATTCAATCAAGTTCAGTTGGCACACCAGGTTTTGAGAGCACAGGTGAAGATGTTTTCCTTTAAAGCTTAAAAGAATATGGATGCCTAATAAATCCCTAGAAGTTGAACCTATTTGGTAGCTACATGAGTTATTTTTAGTTGAAGTGGTGCGTCCCAAATAACTCAAACAATTAGCCAGATGCACCACTTAATTAGGCACACAAGTGATTACCTTATTTGATTTCTATTCAATTATGTGTTGGTGAGTGCACCGGTCCTGAAGATCAGGTTACCAATTAAGTATTAAGAATCAGAAGAGGTTGTGTACCTCTGTGAGATTTTTTTTAAAAGTTTTCTTTATATGCGGAGGGTGAGGCGGGTGGAGGTGACAACCAAACAATCAAAACTAACCTTAGGGTTTGTGTTATTAGGTGATGAAATGAAATGTAGTGGGTGGGGAGGTGGAGGTAAACTTACAAACCCTTCAACTGCACTTTACTCCAATCTACTAGTTTTGCTCACCTTGTGAGAATATCTGCAATCACAATAAGAGAGGAGAAAAGTGAGGTAAAAGATATGTAAGGCGGGAAAACACGAAAAATCAAAGAGTGTCACCTCCCAGGCAACGGCGCCATAATGTTGTATCGAAAAATCTGCGCAAATGAAAGTTGAGTTTTGAAAACCCGTCGTTGTAGTTTGATTTGCGAGAAAAACTGTCAACAGATAAATTTAACCGAAACTCGAAAAGAATTTCGGGTCAAACATAGGGAGGCGAACGTTTGATTAAAAACTGCATTTGTTTTATTTGTCACGAAGTAAATTAGCTGGTTGAATTGAATCTAAACTAGTTATCAACTTAAAGAATAAATAATAGAAGAAAGAGAGAGAATATTACAAATAAAGAGAAAACAGAGATAGAATAAACATGGATTTCATTATCATAGAGCAATGCTCATTACAACTACTTGCTACACTAGAAAGCAGGAAATCTACACTACAAAGCGGGTAATCTACACTAGAAAGCGTTAAAAAAAGGTGGAGAGAAGTTATCCTGTTTGACAATTGCTTGAGGATGAGCTGCAACGACGGACCTCCCGGACGAAGGTAGTGAGATGCGGGACGAAGGAAAACGATGAATGATGACGGAGAACGGGGTAGGTCGATGTCGTAGCGGGATCTGCTTCCCGAATGGCGGTGAGAGGACCACTCTGGGATGCACCACGAAGGAGGTGAGAAGGTGGAAAAATTGTATTTTTAACTCTAATGGAGCATCTTGGGTTTGGGACAAGCTCTTAGAGCTTTGGAGGGGGTGAGAGAAGAGAGGAAGAGATCAAGAAAGTGTGGGGATCGTAGGGCTATTTATAGGTAAAGCTTGAATGGGCAAAAAGGTCATTTTATGCATAAAACATTAATTCAGGGCCTTTAGTGACAGATTTAAACATCACTAATGCCTCTGAACATGGGTGTAGGTTGCGCTCGCGCGTGCCCCTTCTTCTCCTCGCACCCAAATGCCTACACACGATCTCTGATTCTCAGTCGTCCGATCAAGCAATCGGATGACTTAAAAGCCATCCTTTTGCTTCTGCTTCAACGCGCCCAACGCCCGTGCGTGTGCTTACGCGTGGGCTTGGGCCTTCGATCTCACCTGCGCTCGCCTGCGCATCTGGTGCGGCCACATAGTCGCTTCTCCACCACCTGATGTGCATCGCACGGCTGACATCAACCGCGCCCCCCCTACGCCTTCAATTTGAGGCGCGCAGGCACTCGATCCCGCGACCTCTGCCTTGCAAACGTGTGCTCGCCCAACACTTTACGCACACGTTTGAGGCGATTTTACGCATTTAGGCGCGAGCTCTCTCAGCCGTTGGATCAAATCCAACGGCTGAGATCGTCTGCGCGGTTGATGAGAGAGAGGGCAGTGGCGGTTCCTTGGGCTTGTTGGGTAGCTGGGATGGAGCCACGTGGCGTCATCTTGGCCGTCCATCTTCTATGTCTTGTAGATGATGCCACGAATGTCGAATTGGAAGGATTTTCGCGCCGTTGAGTTGTGATCATCAATCCAAACCCATCTGTGTGATCGTATTTATCATTTGATGTATGGATTTACACCATCTTGGCTCGTTGACCTCTGATCTTTCTCGAACTGCATCTGATGCTACAGAAGTCCGATCAGGGTGGTCTTAGTCGTTGAACTCCAATCGTTGCCCTGATCGGATCCGTACAGTTGGATCTTCAATCCGAGGCCCCAATTAAATGTTGCCCTGTTACCTGACCACAAAAAGGGAAAATTAACCTAGACTTTACACAACTTAGCCTAAATGCAAGATGATGCATGTTATGCAATATTTATAATGTATAATGCAACTATACGTCTAAGAACATGCAGAAATAGATGGTTTATGTGATATTAACATGTTTACATCAGCGACCATGACCTATGAGGGGACTAACCTGATTGTTCGAGACACTAACGGAGGACGGAAGAGGCCCTACCAGCCGGTGTACTTACAGGGTTGTTGGGAGAGGAGGCACACAGCACCCGCAGGAGAGTTGTCTCGCTCTGTGGGGCCACCAGTGGCCTTTGGCGCCCTAGACAGGGGCCAGCTAACAGCACCAGACCCCTACCCAATCACCAGCAGGGACCAACTGAGGGAGGAGGTCGTGCCCCTCTCTGTTACTAGTGTGGCCAGCCGGGTCACATAAGGAAGAATTGCCCATCTAGGGTCGAAGCATAGCAGATGCTCCCAGCACCGAGCATTGGAGGCCAATCTGGCGATCGCGGTTATTAGGCATGAGGAGGAGGACAGCAGTCATGAGAGGGTACCGATCAGCTGCTGCTCGCCCGACCCAGAGCATGGCCACTTCTTCTGCCCCCAGGGTTGAGGGGTGCATCAACTCCCTGACTCACAGAGACACCAGAGCTTCAGGCTCCGTGGTGGCAGGTATGGTTCCAGTTTCCGGCAAACCTGTTTACGTATTTTTTGATTCTAGTGCCACACATTCTTTTGTCGCCACGAGTTTTACCGTCAATTTGAGCATGAGTAGTGTACTGTTAGAGGTTCCATTTCTAATTAGAGGCCTAGGTGGACAGTTTGTCGCAAAGGAGGTCTTCACAGACTGCGAGGTTGCTATAGGGGACACTGTCTTCTCGCCGCCCTGATCGTGATCCCGATAAAGGACTTTGGCGTGATCCTAGGGATGGACTGGCTGTTTGCCTATCACGCCCTGGTGAACTGTTTTGGGAGGAAGATCGTCTTCTCCATACCGGAGTTGCCTCCCTTTGAGTTTCACAGCCAGCTAGTAGACGGAGGTTTCAGGTGCATCTCTGCGCTTCGAGCAGTGAAGCTCTTGAACTAGGGGTGTGAGGGCTTCCTAGCTTGTGTTGTAGCAGAGTTTAGCCCCATGGCCGACTTACAGAGTATCCTGGTGGTCTGCGAGTACCCTGACGTCTTCCCAGAGGAGCTGCCAGGACTACGCCTGAGCGTGAGATCAAGTTTGAGATCTCACTAGTACCGGGGACCAGCCCCATCTCTACTCCACCGTACATGATGGCCCCACTTGAGCTGCGAGAACTCAAGTCTCAGTTATGGGATCTGTTGGAGAAAGGCTTTGTGAGGCCCAGTTTATCCCTGTGGGGAGCCCTTGTGTTATTCGTGAAGAAAAATGAGGGTACCCTTCGACTTTATGTCAACTACAGGCAGCTGAATCGAGTCACCGTCAAGAACAAGTATTTGCTACCTTGTATCGATGACCTCTTCGACCAGTTGAGAGACACCACGGTGTTCTCCAAGATAGACCTGAGGTTTGGTTACCAACAGCTGACGATCAGGGAGACCGACGTCTCCAAGACAGCCTTCTGTACTCGGTACGGACACTACGAGTTTTTGGTCATGCCGTTTGGGCTGACCAACGCCCCCACTTCCTTCATGGATCTGATGAACCGTGTTTTCAGGCCATACCTAGAACAGTTTGTGGTGGTATTCATCGACGACGTACTAGTCTACTCTCGGGATCAGGCACAACATGAACAACATCTACGTATGGTCCTAGATACATTGAGACGATGCAGGCTATACACCAAGTACAGCAAGTGTCAGCTTTGGTTGAGACATGTGACCTTCTTGGGCCACGTGATTTCAAGAGACGAATTGGATATAGATCCAGCCAACGTCGAGGCCGTACTCAGGTGGGAGAGGCCACGCACAGTGATAGAGATATGCAACTTTCTGGGACTGGCAGGCTACTACCAGTAGTTTATCAGGGGGTTCTCTTAGATCGCGTGTCTTATGACCCAGCTGACCCGGAAGGACGTGTCATTCACCTGTTCAAACGAGTGTAAGTCATGCTTTAGGGAGTTGAAGGAGAGATTGACTTCAGCTCCTGTACTCACCATCCTAGACAACAGTGGTAGGTTTGTGGTTTACACTAACGCCTCGTTGCAGGGGTCGGGTGGTGTGCTCATGCAACGGGGCCATGTTGTTGCTTACGCGTCGCGGCAACTACAGCCCCAAGAGCATAACTACCCCACCCATGACTTGAAGCTGGCAGGAGTTGTCTTCGTGCTGAAGACATGGAGGCACTACCTGTACGGTGAGACGTTCGAGATCTTCACGGATCATAAGAGCCTCAAGTACCTATTTGATCATAAAGAGCTCAACATGAGACAGAGACATTGGTTAGAACTCCTGAAGGACTATGACTGTAGCACCTTATACCACCAAGGGAAGGCCAATGTGGTGGCCGACGCCTTGAGCCGGAAGGTGCCCACCCACTTGGCCAGCTTACAGGCATAGAGTTAGAGACTCATGGAGGAGGAGGGTAGTTGGCGACCCCAGGTGTCACGAGGGTACTACAGGGCAGTGATAGTGACACGACAGGCATGACCAAAGTTGATAGACTGTATCATTACAAAGCAGATGGGCGATCCATATTTGCAGACACTACGAGACAGGGTGTTAACAGAGGACCCAGGAGATTTTTCTTTCTCTGATGAGATATTGCGTATGAAGGGACGTTTGTGCGTTCCTAAAGACAAGGAGCTGTTAAGAGAGCTCCTGACTGAGGCGCATATGTCCAGGTTGACCATACATCCCGGGATCAAAAAGATGTACCACGATCTGCGACACGACTTCTGGTGGAGGGGAATAAAGTGGGATGTTGGTGAGTTCGTCCAACAGTGCTTGGTATGCAGCAAGTGAAGGCCAAGCACCCGAGGCCTGCAGGGCTGCTAAAGCCACTTCCCGTGCCAGAGTGGAAGTGGGAGAGTATCACCATGGACCTGGTAGTGGGGCTACCAGTTACACAGTGGTGTTGGGTTCTCGCGTTTCTTGCACTTGGCGATGTTATAATGATTAGTTCGTTAAAGTATATTACAAAAAATGGTCACCAGTTTATAATTTATTACTCGGAATTAAAAGTTTCCCGAAGTCGAACTCAAGGAGCACACGTCATTCTAGCAACATAAAGGTTCACAATTTTGTTACAAAAAGAATAAGAGAGAGAGAGAGTGAGCAAAAGTTCTCTTTTTCTTGGCTTCTTCTTCTTCTCTCTTCTCTTCTTCAGTCTGCCTTCTTCTTTCTTCTTCTTTTCTTTGCTGCGGTTCTTCTTCTTTCTTTCTTTTCTCTACTGTTGCCTCTTCTTTCTTCTTTCTTCAACATTTTCTTCTTTCTTCAGTAGCTCCGTCCTTCTTCTTTTCTTTTTTTCTTCTCTTCTTCCTTTTCCCTGATCCGGACGTCTGATTATTCGAGTCGGACGCCTTATCGGCACTGTTGCTATAGTGCCTCCTTCTTCTCTTCTTTTCTTCTTCAGCTTCTTCCTCTTCTCTTTGCTGCGGCTTCTCCTTCACCTTCTTCTTTTTCTCTACTGCGGGAGCTCTGCAGCTAAGTCCTCGCCGCCTGCTCTTCCTCTTCTTCTTTTTCCTCACCTGTTCCCTGCACACACGCGACGCAAAACCTACCCCTACCCTTTCCTGCGTCTCTCTCTCTCTGAGTCTCTCTTTGGTACGCTCTCCCAGAGACGTGTAATCGGGTCGGGTTGCGTGCCCGGGTCCAGGCGCACTGGCGTGGGTGTGGTGCACGAGGAGTGCTCAGGAGTGGGGGTAATCGGGTTGCGGGTCAGATCTGCGTGGGTAGTGCCGCGGACGAGACCCGGTGGATAGGTGAAGAGGGACCTCACCCCAGTGATTCGAGGGGAAAAGCCTTTGCGACTTTTCCAATTTATGTGTAGGCATGCGCCCACACACTTCTAAGGTGGGACTAAAGTCCCACCTCCGATCTTGGGCGTTTGCGGGAGGAAGAGTCGTCCAATTGGGGTAGCAGCAGAGGCCTACGACCCCAATTGAAGTCCTGAGTGAGTGTGCAAGCAGATTCCACGCGACCTGGGACCTGTTGCCTGGAACGAGGAGACCTGGGTGAAGCCCCCGAGCAAGCTTCACTCGCTCGACAATGGCGGCAAGCACTTGGGACCTGAAATCACTAAAACGGCCTCGCGAGATCGTATCCGACAGGGATACTCGTTTCACTTCCCAGTTCTGGGCAGAGTTTCTGCAAGCCTTAGGGACTCGTTTGAGGTTTAGAACCCCCTACCACCCCCAGACCGACGGGTAGTTAGAGCGCACCATACAGACACTAGAGGATCTCCTATGCACTTGTATACTAGACTGGAAAGGCTCCTGGCAAAGTTTGCATACAACAATAGCTACCATTTGAGCATTGGCATGGCACCTTACGAGGCTCTGTACGGAAGGAAGTGTACTACACCCTTGAGTTGGGTCGAGGTGGGGACCAACTGGGAGGTCGGTCTCAAGCTGATCCGTCAGAGTCAGGAGGTGATAAAGCAGATTCACAGACGACTCCATACTGTCCAAAGCAGGCAGAAGAGGTGCAGTTCGAGGTTGGGGATCACGTCTTAGATGGAAGGAGCTGCCACTGGTGAAGGTCCTATGGAGAGGCCAGTGGTACAAGGAGGCAACTTGAGAGCCCGAGGCGACGATGCGAGAATAGTACCCAGAGCTTTTTGAAGGTACGTCGCTTCTGACCTACTTTGATCCTCTTTAAGTTTGTTATGCGCTTTTATGTTCATTTCCGTATCCTAGTTAGCTCAAGTTTTGGGGAAGAAACTTCCTTTAAGTTTGTTATGTTAAAATGATCCTTCTCAAGGGTCGTTCGAGATTTTCCCAGAAAGGTAGGGGTGTAAGTATAATTTTAAACCCCCCAGGTTTAAGTTTGTGAGCTTTGCGAGAAAGAGAAAACTTCGAGGGGGAGATCTCACAAATTTTCTCTCTTTCTCTTCCCATACAACACACACGCACACACCCCCTCACAAACCCTCGCCCTCTCCCTATTTAACCCCACACCCCTCCACCCTCTCCATCTCCACACCACCACCACCACCACCTCCACCTTCACTCCCCCACCACCATTCCTGCCGGCGGCCACCTCTTTCCACGTCCCTCGTACAGCCACGAGTGGGGAAGAATGAGGGGAGCTCGAGACGGAGGAGGAGAGAGGGAGATCGAGGAGCTCGGGAGAGAGAGGGAGAGAGGGCAAGGGGAGGAGCCGGAGGTGAGAGGAGGACCGAGGAGGAGCTCGAGAGAGGAGGTGCGACCTCCTGCAATTGCGATCCTGTGGGTGGAGGGTCACACAGGGAGAAGGCTCGTGAGGCATTCTATAGAATCATTTTTCCACAGTATCAGACGTCTGTGACACTATCCGTACATCTGGAGGAGCCTCAGGACATCTGGAGCTGGTGCCGGACGTTTGACAGCACGCACAGTGTCGAGGTATGTGCTTTGTACGGGCTTGCATAAACATACGTAATTTCTTTATATGTCGCGATTTTAACCCACGCGCATGTGTAGGTACAGGACGTTGGAAAGGCACGTGGCACGGCCTAAAAGGTGCTTTAGGACGTCTGGAGGTAGTGCCAGTCATCTGATTGCACTCTCAGACGATCGGAAGGAGTGTCAGACATCTGAGATCTCCCTCAGACGGCTACGGAGGGGTTCGGACGTCTAAGGAAGCCGCTGGAAAGCAAGGTGAGTCTTTGTGGCCGTCTAAGACGTCTGGGTCTAGTCCCAGATGTCTAATTTTAGTCAGAGTATACATTTTTGGCCCGTATAGGGCCTAAACGAAGTCAGTTTTGCGCAAATGAAGTATCATTGGTTTTAGTTCGGAGTTTTCTACGTGTTGTGTCCCTTGTATACTTTTGAAATCGTTTGGTGAATTGGTTAATTATATAGGACTTCAGCCAGTAGAGTATTCGGGGCCCATGGAGACGACGGGATCTACGATTTGAGCCCCCATTCCACCCGTGTATCCTGGTAGACTAATTTTTCTCAATATTATGAATTAATTAATCAAGTGCATGCTATCTTAAAATGAATTGATTGAACCCTAGGATATGAAATAAACCCTAGGGTAGAATTGAGTGAATGAACATTACATGAGCCGCACAGTCTATTCTGAAATACCTGTTAGAACCCTTAATGCTAGCAAATGAATAACTAAATGATATGATGCTTCTTTCAGTTATTAAATCACGAGCTGCTTGTTATATGATTAAGAACAAAGTTGTGAACAACGAGATATACATGTCGTGAAATAAAATGAATACAATGCATGAACTCTACGGGGAAACTAGAAGATGAATTCACGTATATGGAACAAATATCGTATGTAGGAGGAAAGTGAGCTGGCCCTCGAGTACACGGTACCGAGGAGAGAAACTGTCCCTTTTGCATGGAAAGTGAGCTGGCCCTCCTGTACGCAATACCGAGGAGAGCTACCATTACTTTAGTATAGGGGGAGCTAGCCGCTCTTGGGTTGAGACCCAGGGTTAGGTATGGCCCCCTACTCTGACTCTTGTTACTTTAGTGTAGAAGGGGAGCCAGCCACCCCATGGGGCCTAGGGTTAGGATTGGCCACCCTACACTAACTCTTGTTAGGCCCACTGAGTAAACCGGGATAGTCGAGCAAGGGTACACAGACTGTTGAGGGGTGAGACCCCTGTTCTGAGGGCTGAGACCCCTATTCTGAGAGGGCAAGGCCCTGTTCTATTCTGTGTTATAGTTTGGGCATTCCCGCTAGTGAAAACGACTGACTGCGTGCCACTGTGGGGTAGCTACCTGTGTGCTTATTGCGCATACCGTAGTCATAGCTACATTACAACCGTGACCTCGAGGTGGTATGTCGGGTGTAGAACTACCACAGAGGTTCTCCCAGCCAAGAGAGTGCCACGTGTACATTTTACATGACAGAATAAACTGCAATCAAGATCGTTCCCTCAGGAAACAAGAGAATTAAGAAATATTGTGGATCCTTATTAGAATAACCGAATAAAAAATACCTAGTTGAGATAAATGGAAATGAATGATTAGTTATTTACTTATTTTTTTTAATGATAAATTGCATGTAAATGGCTTAACCACTACTCTACTTGACATTAGCTGACCACGGATTGTATAACCATGTTCAGGTTAAGGAGTTGAATAGCTAACATCATCGACTACAGAGGATGCTAGACCCAACCGAACCCAGCCATAGTTCTTTTTCTATTTTAGAGCTTTTTATAATAACGAATACCTTTAACATATATTAATTGTTCCTACTATGTTTTTGTTATTTTTTTTTGTACTAGTTGTGATGACTTTATATGTTATAATACTCTTCTATTTGTGACATATAATATTTTTCAGATTTTTCATTCTAATTTTATTATTATCTCTTATTTATTTCTACTTAATTATATTGTATGTGTTTAGGAGAAAATGAAAAAGGGTTGCTTTGAGCGAACGTCCTATTTTAAATGAAGGCTGCGGGGCACTAATTAATCCCTGCCCACGTGATTGGAGGTTGGATGGGGAGATTGCAGGGTAGACACAAGCAGTTCGAAGATGCGAGCAGCGGAAACAATAAAAAAAAAAAAAGGAGAGAAGTGGCGTGGGCGTTGGAAATACGTATGCACGAGATCTTGGGCCCATTTGGACGTATATGGGCTCTACTGTGGTGGAAAAACAACGAAAAGAAGGTGACCAATTAGCCGAAATTTGTGGAATTTTGCACAAATTGGAGAGGAAAAATCCCATTGCAAGTGTGATTCCATGCCGTTACAAAATTAATCACCCCTGATTCAAATTTAAACCTTTAAGCCTCTCCCAAACCTCTTTTAAAACCCTCTAGAGGCCTTAGGGTAAAGGGTGTCCACTTTTGCTTCAATTCCACTCTTTGATCTCTTCGTCAACGTGGGATGTCGGTTACATTTTCTACCTCGATCTACAACGTGGAAGATGGGTGCTTTAACACGTATGAAAGGAGAAGACCATCATTGTTGAGGCATATTGATATTTTGAAGTGCTTTCTTATATTATTTTTATTCCCCTATACTTTTGTACCTTATTGTTATATTCTCATCAGCTTTTGATTCCTATATATCTTTTGATCATTAAAATGTGCATGTAATATGTTTGTATGATATTATGTGCAGAAAATATTTTACTTTTTTTTTATGATTTCATTCCTGTTGCTTAGATTGACCTAATTCTGCTGATTAGTTAACTTCAAATTTATTATATTCACATTCGATGTCTATGGATATGTGTGCTCTTAGTAAATCATCTAGAGTGTTAAATCCTACGAAGGTTCAAATTTGAAAACTTTTTTTTTCAGAATTATATAGAAATGAAAGAAATTTTGTTATAATTTAGACTATTTAAAATGTTTAGTTGTTACTTAAATTAATTTGAGGCCATTAGTTTGTTTGCAATTTTGATTTTTAAATTTATAAAAATCAAGAAATCTAGCCTCTTTTGTGTACATAATTTCCTCGGGAAATCTTAAACGAGTTTCTGATAAATTTTTGGGTAAAACTAAATCTAAGTTAGATTTCATATGTCAGTCATTTCTAGATAAAATCATTTGTATAAAAAGTGATAAAATTCTTGAAAGTGACCTTTATCTAGATTGGTAAGCAGATAGTTGTGTGGGCAGGGATGTGCGTAAGGATGTCGAGAAACTCTTTCCTCCGGTCAACACATAAGGGAACAAAAATTAAATCTAAAATTATTTCATTATAGATCCATAGCTAGTGGCCTCCCATACCGTAGCTTGAGAAGCTTACCCTTTCAGGAAGAATAAGGAAGCAAATTGTAAAATGTTTTGGCTCCTAAGAAAGCTACTTATTATAAATGTGATATGTGAATCTTGTATTTGATTCACGTAATTTTACTTACACAGTGGAGTTGACCTTACAAACTAGGTTGTTATATGTATTGTGCTTCTAAACATGTCAAGGAACAGTCAATCAATAAAATCTTTCATCTGTTAACATGTGAAATTATGTGCTTGTCGTCATCCCCAGTATTTAATTATATACCCCTAAAAAGTTACTTTGTTTAAAGTGATCTTCACGCTATTAATTAGCAACATTAAAGATTTACAAGTAATGAACTTTTATTTTGCTAACCCTAAGTGATCTTTTTGTTTCTTTACTTCTTTCCTTCCTCCTTGTTCCTCCACCCTCCTCCTTCCTGTTGCCCTTCCCCTCCACCCTTCACCTTAGCTTCCTTGCCCCTTATCTCCACCCTTGTCTTTGCCTTCACCTATCTCCTCCACCTTCCTACCTCTCTCCTCCATCCCTCCCTCTTGCTTCCTTCCCTTCCCCTCCACCTCTCCCCCTCACCTCCCACTACTTCTCTCGATCCTCTCCTACATTCTCCCCTACCACCACTATTAAAAGAAAGAAGATAGCAATGACCACTTCCAACAACGAAACTACACCTTGCCTTCCCCTTCACCTTCTCAAGATTTGAGGTCTTTTCTTCTCCTCTTAGATTTGCACTCACCGTATGTCCTCCTTCAACCAGTCTCTAGTCTCAAAAGGGTGTCACGCTATAAGGATCAATTTTTCATAGATGGGTAATGGAAATCTACTTCACACCCATCTATAAGAGTGCACATGAGAAAATCTAATTTCTTGCTTCATGGTATTTCATAGATGGGTAGGCACTTTTTGTTTCCTATCCTCTAATCCTTTTATAATGAATTGATCAGAGATTGGATCATGTGCCCAACTGAATCTTTTGCATAATCTCTCTCACTATTTATCTTGTTCTTTGCCCCCACTCTCCCTCTCATTCCCTGTCTTACACAATTGGCCTTACTCTCATCTATCTTTCCCTCACCTCACCCTTACTCTCCATCTCTTCATCATGTCTCTCTCTTTGGTTAGGCAAGGAACAATGATGGAGGCAACTGGGAGAGATGGAGGTTGAGGGGGGAGTAGAAGGGAAGGATGGCAGCATGGAGTTGGAGTAGAGGGCGACGAGATCGACGATGGGGAGGGGTTAGAGGTTGTGGGAGTGACGAAGGATGGTAGTATTGATAGACTTGAGGTTGAGGAGGGCCACGCATTGTTGGATGAGGCTTGGGAAGTCATGAGGGAAAGGCAAAGTTCTTCTTACCCTGAGGAGGTGCATTAAAAAGTAATTTTAAGGCTATGAGAGTGAATTTTTCTTACTTTTAAATTTGCCATCGTGATCTTTGAAGATGTTGACCAATGACATGCCAATTTTTAATGGCCACGTAACTTTTAGGTGGTGTTTAGTATAATATTGGACAAACGATGGTAAGTGCGAAATTTCACATATTTATGATGACATTTATGTAAAATTTCCCAAAAAAAAGCACCACTTCTTTTATTTAATTATCATGTGAAGTAGATAAAAATGTAAACAACGGAGACCATCCATGCATTCTTTATCATAAACTAATTGAGCTGAAAACTTGGAGAATCAAGTCTAAAGTCTTAACGTTCACATTTCCAAACCCAATAACCCTCCCTGCCAAATTCTCACGTTCTCTGTGGCAACTTAGTGCGACGAATTAATTCCACGGCATGAGATGCACATCTCCAACCACTTGCAGAAATGACAGAGAAGATAAGATTAAGAATAGAGAAATGATAGAGAAAGGCCGCAAGCCTCACAACTGCGTTTTAAAACAGGAGGGATGATATCTTTGATTGCATTGCTCTCTTTCCTCTAGTTCCCAAAAACGAAAAAAAACAAAAATCGAAAAGGGACTCAAAGGCAAAACCGCAAAAAGTAGAGGTAAATTCTCCTCTAGTGATCCCACAAGGACTCGAAGCTGTTGGTACTGGAAACTGGACAGTCCTGCCACTCTGGCAGCACGGGAGGGCACGTGTCCTCCCCGTCGAGCCACCACGGCGACCCGGTCGGTTGCGGCGAGCCCAACCACGGGTTGTACTCGGTGTCGAGGAAGACGAACTCATTCGCGGGCTCGATGGGGTCAAAACCGGTGTCATCCGGCAGCACCACCTCTCCCGAGTCGTCCAAGGAAGGCGCGGGGGAATCCGGTTGGAGGTCGTGCACGTCCATGGCGGCGGCGCGGGCAGCGGCCTCCTGGACGTCGCGGGGGGAGGAGGTGACGGGGCGTGGGAGGAGGTGAGCGATCTCTGGGAAGTTGAGGATGGCGTTCTTGCCCTTGATCCTCATGGCGGCGACGTCGTGCGCGCGTGCCGCCATCTCGGGGTTCGGGAACGTGCCGAGCCATATGCGGGACTTCTTCCTGGGCTCACGTATCTCGGTGACCCACTTGCCCCAGCTGCGCATCCGCACCCCGCGGTAGGCGGGCCGCTTCGCGGCCTCGCCAACGTAGGGTCTCTTCTTCGAGGACCCATTGGCACACGAGTTTCGAGAGGGAGCTTTATGCGTGGACGCGGCTTGCGGGTTCATAAGGCAGCAGGAGGAGGAGGAGAAGGAGGAGGAGGGGGAAGGGGAGGAGGTGGTGGGGGAGAGGGAGATGGAGTGACCACCATTTTCCATGTAGATGTATTCAGCTATTACTTTGAGAGATTATATTTGTGCACTTGTAAGAAGAGTGATATATAGAGAGAATTGGGGGTAGAGAATGTGAGGGATTGGGAGTGGAGGGGGAGGGGGATTAGTAGAGAGGGGAGGGGGTGGCAACTGGTTGGGAGGAAGGAGACGGGTGAGGGGCCTACAGGGACATTGGACAATGTAGGGATTGGGTCCCACCCGCTGTTATTAGAGGATTATAACAATCCTATGACGAAGTCCTTCATCCCGAGATTATCAAGTTTCATATTGGAGAGTGGGATGAATTCTATCTAGTATTGTGTCAGGAAATGCTCCCATCTATTTCTCTAAACATGCCACTATTTAACCTATATTTACCTTAAATATAAAAATTTTATAATCTCACATTTATTCTACGACCTCATCACTTATAAAATTAATCTTTCAAATTTAATCCATCGAGATAAATAATATCTCAGCGAGAGGTTTAATGTAAATTTTGCACCATTTTATTACTATTTGTGTGTGTGTGTGTGTGTGTTTTTTATTTGTGTGTGTGTTTTTGTGTACCACCACGATGATGACACATTGATTTGGGGTGGGTCCGTTCGTACGACAATGCTCGAAAAGGTATCTTTTTTTTAAGTAACCTTTTGAAGGAAGCTGTCTGGAGCAGGGAATCGGAGTCGCAGTTTTCTCGTTTACTGTTCTTGATTTGATATTTATCTGCGCGACGCATCTCATGTAACATGCTAATAATTAGAGTATTTAAATCATTTCTGCTCGTACACTAATCGCGAGTTTTTTCTTATTTTAAATAAACTTATATTTAAAGGGAAAGAATATGATACAAGGGATGTGAGGAAAAGAACAGAAAAAAATAACTCTTAAAAACGGAAGAAAAAAATCTCGAAAAAAGGACGAATACCAAAATATAAAATAACATATGAAGAAATAAAGGATAAAAAGAAATGAAAACATCACGAGTTCAGGAATCGGATGTTTTTTTAAAGGATAACGACTCCACACTTGTAGAATGACAGGAATTGAAATAATTGGACTCTCACTCTTGTCAGGAATTTCACCGTAACTTACACAGGGTCACACGTGGTCCCCAATACCATTAAATTACACTAAAAAAATATGAAAAAAAAGAACTACATCCACTCACATACAAAGAACATTCACAACAACACCACATGAACACTCGCGCCCTCGCTTGCTTCCCCGCAGCAGTAGTACGAACCGATAAGGAGGCTTCACGCAACCACTTGTCCAGTGAGGAGGTGGAAGTCGGCGACGAGGCAACCCCACGCAGTCGGATGATAGCCCGACGACAACCAACCCTCGCTGCGGCACCAAAACGTCGACCACGCTCCCCCCAAACATGCTCCAAACATTGCTAACATAGTGAGCTTCACCTCCAACCTCCCCACGTCGACGATCGTCAGAGATGGAGGTCGGCCACCTCAACGCACCGAGGAATGTGAGACAAAGTGCACTGCATGTCGAGAAGGTTCTTCGGACTAAGTAGAGGGAGGTCAGGGAAGGGAGAGGGGAGGTCCAGAGGAGGGGGGGCTTTGATCAACTCGATCCGGCCGATTGGAGCCCCAAAGTTTGGGTCACTTTTCGCATGCGGGGAGGGAAGTGGGGAAGAAAGCGGAGCCAAAGAGTTTCGATTGTACTCTAATTGCAAGTTATTCATCTTCACGTGTTGTGTTCCATAGGTTGAATAGATTGTCATTCCCCTGCATTATACACGACGTCGTAGAAAGAGAGAAAAAAAAACATGAGTAAAGAAACATGTTTTGTAATATATAACTTAGCTGATGAACAAGCTCATACTACCTTAGTGGAAATGTTAAGTTCTCCATTCAAGTCCTGACTTACCTGAGGGAATAGGTTTACGGGTTATTTATCGCCTCCATCGAGGACGAGTGTCATCATTTTTTTAAAATATAACGGTTAAAAATAAAAGCACATCAGTTGAAAATAATTATCAACTTGGAAAAATAATTTTTAACTTATTAAAAATTAAAATATACAAGTTAAAAATGAAAATATAATGATGAAAAGATATTTTTTACTTGAAAAAATATTCCTCACCTATAGAAAATAATTTTTCACTTTAAAAAAAAAATTCAACAATAAAAATTAAAATATACCAATTACAACTACCGCATACAATAAATCATTACGGTCTCACTTCACACATTGTAAAATTAGTTGCAGTGAACATTTTTCTATTTTTACACCAACAAAAACAAGTACACTGGAACGTCCTCCAAGAATTGACATCTCCATCGAGGCTTGTTGCGAGGTCCTTCAAAAGTCAATTCATGATCGATGGGAGGATGAAAAATACTCTGAGCACTTATCACAGAATTCTCGCAGATGGTCCCTTGGTAATGCAACTTGCTTTTAAAACATAGAGTAAAGGTAATTTGGTTGTCGGAAGATGATTCGACTACCAAAATTTTTTCCCTATCCTTGGCTAGAGTTCTTTAGTTCTAACTTGAACTTGCCTACAAATTATTTAATTATGATTTCTTGGGACATCTCAACCTCTTCAAGTTGTTGACAAACTCCTCTCCTCTATGCTCCAATTCCACGTCCATATTTCCAAGCAAGAAAAAATCATTATTAAGTTCGTAGTAGATCGTAAATCGATCCTATCCCTTGATCTAATGGCTTAAACATTGAAATCAAACCTTTTTGGGAGTGTTATCATGGTTGTTGAAGATCTGAGAGCCCTTCAATTCAAACCCTCTGCAGTGAACTTTTATGCCCAAGTGTCTTTAGCAAATATCTTTTATTTCTCTTGTCCCTGCAAAGAAGACCCTCACTCCATCTAACTGATGACCAAATGTCCTTCCAATGTGCTGTATCGATATTTTTGGGGATCTTGTTGGATCATCTTTGTCATGACTTACCTTCTTGATATCTCTTGAGTAAACTGATTTCATGTGTGGCTATTAATTAACTCCTTGATCATCAGGCAATGCTGTTGAAATACGTTGTCCCAAATCTTGGTCTCTTGTTGGAACTTGCAATCATATGAATGTTGAGCCATCGACTATGTAATTAACATATAAATTATATTATTATAATCTTATTTAATTGGATAAATAAATATAAAAAATATAAATACATGTGTCGTTGATTTTATGTGTTAAAAGAGTTAATCACACAAATTCTAAATCTAATAGGTAAGAATAGTGAATTTGAGTTTTACTGTTGTTCTAGGATAATGATACGAGATTATGATCTCTATAAATCATTATTTTAAAACTCAAAAGCAATGATGTTCATTTCAGATACATGCATAAAAGATTGTCACTTGGTTGAATTTCATATGGATTCCTCTGTACAGAGAATATAGATTATTGAATTACCATGGAGCTTTGATAGGGGGAATTAATTAGTGAAAAATAGTACGAAAAAGTTCCTTTTGAAGTATCATTAGACCTCATTTCGAAATTGTTTACGGTTATTTACATCATTTTTCTTGGAAATCATATTTTCTACATTCTAATTTAAGGAATGGAAATACATTAGAGTTCTCAATTTTCTACGATGTCGAATAGATAGAATATGTTAAGGAATAAGAAAAAAAAATCATAATCATTATTATTCTCATTTACAAATATATTACCATCAGTAAATTTATCAAGATCCTTCTCATGAACATATTTTTTTTTTATGAATTTTTCATTTATTTGATATTTATTCTTATCGAGCAAAGAACCAGTATTCTTGTACATGATCTTAGAAGCAATATATCTGTATTGAATTGTGAACATATTGTTTAGAGGAGGCTTTGGTTTAACCTCCTGATCTCCTTTTGTCATGAGGGTTTTAAAAAAGGATAAATAACATCATCCACCATCTTCCAAAGGAAGAAAAGATAAACTAACAATTCACCACTTGCACATTGATTGAAGCCTTTTTTTTAAGTCCTACTGGATTCATAAGTAGAGTAACAATATGTTCTCATAAGAAGATAGACAAAAAACCATAGGAGGAGACAACAAATTTGATAACCTAATTACACCTTGTAAAAGATGTACATGTGAGGAGGGTATGTAGGTCATTAAAATTACCCTAAGTACGAGGAATTAGAGAATATAAGAAACTCTTACTCTCTCTTCTTGTGCATGCCTCCTCATACGGGAGCGAAAACCCTCTCATACAGTATGATTTTCCTGTAACATGAACATTGACTGTCTTCCGTGATATTCGAGATCATATTGTAATAGCTAGTCAAAGTGTTATCACGTCATACATGTTTAAAGGCACATTATCCACGTTCCTTAAGGATCGTGACAATGAAGTAACGGATGTCATAACCACTACCCATCAGACATCTGTCGAATAGAGTTATCTATCTGTTCACCTGACTTAGTAGCTAGATGGACAGTCCTGCCATCTATTTATTTCTTTAGTCAAATATGCTAGATTTGTATAGTTGGCTTGGTTGAATTATCCAACTACCTATATATTTCTTTATCTGGATTGTCGGATTTAGATCCGTCTAATCTCTTAGAAGTCAAGTGGATCTTAGAGTATTAGAATTTTTGCACACCTTGTCCCATGCAAGGATTTCTTTGGGCTTTTTTTTTTTACCTTTTTGAGATTTTTTCTATTAGACTTAGATGAACATTTTCATTCTCTCATCATACACGCATGCCGTTATAACTTAGAAGAATTAGAAGATATTTCATACTATATACACACACACACACACACACGCATGTGAAGGGCAATTACTTGAAAACTTTGATAATATGCTCAATGTGAAACTTGTAAGATTGCTATTATGATTGGTGTTGATGTATGTAATTCTTTATTTTCGCCTCTTTCATTTCCTTGGTTAAATCTTCGATGTGAAACTCAAGTATAAAATGCTCATGAAGTTGCTACTCTCCTCCAAGTGAAACATTGAATTCTTTGGTGTTGCTGGAGAAGAACAATTCGTTGAAATATATAGCAGCAGATGTTTTCTCTGCAATTCATAAATAGATGTTTCAGCATCACTGTTAGGTGGTGCTGATGCTGTCGTGGTTATGTCAAGAAATGTTGTGACATCGATATTAACGGTTGCTTATATTGCACCTTTTGTGCCTCAACCTGTTCCCCCCCCCCACGTTTCATTAATCAGTTGATAATAATCACTTGGTTTTCCTTTCACGAGAGAATATTGTAATGGTGTATGCCTTGCATGTGCTTATTTTTTATTCAAAATTAAAAATCTGGAATAAGATTAAAAGAAACGAGATCATGTTGACTTTTTATTTAAAATTAAAAAACTAGAAGAGGATAATAATTTAAGATAAAATAATATCCATTAGTTCTTTTGCTGATTTTTTTTTTCCCATAAGAAAAATGTGTGGAGGGGTTTTATCGCTGAACCAACTCCTTGGGGGCATTGTTTTGATACATTGTATTTTCTTCCTGAAGATTAAGCTATTCTTTTTTATAACAGAAGGTCTACCAAAGTTTGGACCTTTCCTCTTCCTTTCTCCCTTTTAATGTGATATAAGTGAACACGCCCGAGTTTCAAAATTAAATATATTGTGACCAACCAAGGTCACGACCGACGACCTAACGTTGTATTTTATGCTCATGTGTCCCTTTCAATTCAATTTTCCAACGTGCGGAAATAATTATTATAATTCGGCCAAAGGTCACGGCCTCGAATTTAATTAGCCAGTTGCAGAATTTTGTGTACGGATGACCAATTTTTGTGGCGACCGCAAAAAAATTACAAGTGATAAGAAATACATGATTTCAATCACCAATGGATCAATCATTAGATACAATCATGTTTAGTTGCTATGTTTGTTTAGTAAGGGAAAGATATCCCAAGTGAAGAAATCACAAAGAATGCTACATCTAAAATAACATCGTGTACATCAAAAACTGTTACGACCTGATTTACGAATTCTTACGAAATACGAGAATCGGATCGACTCGACTGATCCTAAGATCCAGTCGTCAAACGAGAAAGTAACCAAAAGAGTAGTAAAATAAACCACATTCACCATGTATATAACTAGAAGTAACAAAAGTATAGCAGTAAAGAAAAGAACTACTACAGTACACACCACCACAACAGTAAAGAATTAAACAGGTACATAAACATGATGCTTACAATAAAAGAGTACAATTGTAACAGAAACTACTCACTACAACAGAGGAAACGGCACAGTAGGTACTACACAAGTAAAACTACTGGGCTTTACTAGGCGCAGCACCCTCTGTAGCCGCCGGCTCTGGCTGCTCAACACCTGGTCCTGAAAAGGTGACAACGGTGACACGTCAGCGAAACGCTGAGTAAAGTGGCAACCAAAAGCTAAGAAAAACAGTAAGGTTGACAAGTAGCTGTTATTTTTAATCGCTTTCTTTATTTTCCCATTTACTCATTCTTGGATTATTCCTCAGATCTTTCTCTTGATCTCGAATGTTCCTCGTGGGAACGATCTTGATTGCAGTCTTTTCCGAAAAGTAGAAGTAACACGTGGTGCTCTCCTGGCCAGGAGAGTCCCCCGTGGTGGTCCTACCCTCAGTCAACCACCCCAAGGTCACTGACAGACGTAACGGTGACTACGGCACGCGCGATAAACGCATGGGTAGCTACCCCACACTGGCACGCGGTCAATCGTTTGCGTTAACGGGTGCGTCCAAAGCACAGCACGGAACCAGGATAGGGTAGAGCCCTCTCAATAACAGGGGTCCATCCCCTCCACAGTAACCAAACAGGGGTCTAGCACCTTCACAGTCCGCGCACCTTCGCTTGACTACCCTGGTTTGCCCAGTGGGCTTAACAAGTCAGTGTAGGAAGGCTAGCAGAACCCCGGGGCCCGTAGGGTGGCTAGTGCTCTCCCTACACTAGTAGTTCTCCCCGGTACTGTGTACGCGAGGGCCAAAAGTCAGTACAAAGTTGTCAGACCTAACCCCAAGTCCCTGGGGCGGCTAGCTCTACACTAAACAGGGGGGACAGTCGCTCTCCTTGGTACTCCGTACATCAAGGACCAGCTCACTTCCCCAATTCTATTCCATTCACCTCTCAGGAGCTCTACTCCTAATTCCACGTAGGGTTCATGCTCATATTTATTTAACTAAGCCAATTTAGGTTTCATCATTTCAGCTTTATTTTCATATAGCCCATGTTCTCAACAGTTAATATCCATTCATAAACAAGCAACTGTTATCCAATTACAGGCAATTATCATTTTTCTTTCTACTTTTCCAAGACTGCAATTCATATATTCACGACATTCGTTTCGGTGTTTTCTGCTCCTAGGATTCATGCCATACCCTAGGATCTATCATTCAATCTAGTTTTCCAGTCGTAGGATTCATGCCATACCTTAAGATCTATCATTCAATCTAGTTTTCCAGTCCTATGGTTCATGCCACACCTTAGAATCTATTAATTATCTCACAAGTGCATAAATGTTGGTAAATAACTAATGGGAGCCACCCTACCCGCAAAATCGGGAGTACTGGGGGCATGATCGGTAGGTCCACGCGCCTCTGCAACCCCTAGAGCCGCAACAGAATGAGGTCTTAATACAAGGAACTACTCAGAACAGGATACAAGTACTGTAAACAGGTAGAGGAACTAATTCTGAGAAGAATGAAACTTGAAACGCAGAAAACGGACTTCGAACGGACCTTAAACGGGTCAAAAACGACAAGTCTGCCCAAAATCAGACGTCTGGAACATCTTCCAGACGTTTTAAATGATGGTTCAAGTCATATCTTGTTTCTGTGCAGTTCTTCAGACGTCCAGAATCCCACTGAACCGTCTGGACTTAGATCCAGATGTCCGACTGTCACTCTGGACGTCTGGAGACCCTCTCCGTCGTCTGGTGCTGTGCCCAGACGTCCTATCTGTGTGGGAGGGCGTGCCCTTGCACCTTCCTGAACGACACTGCACGTGTACGCAATCGACCTCAACACGCAAATGAGGCAAAACCCTTCGGCGGAACGGCCTACATGGCCGTACATGCGAAAGGAGAAGAAAAGGAAAATATTGTACCTTTCAGACGTCTGGATCTTCCTCCAGACGTCTCCTGCGTCGTCTGGACGTAGGTCCAGACGTTTGATTCTGGGACATTTTCCCAGAATCAGAACCTCTTTGCCCTCCGACTGCTGCGCACAGCCGTGCCGCGCCGCGCTCACCTGCTACCTAAGCTGCAGAAGCACCACCCCAGCGCCGCGCTCCCGCTGCACAGCCACCGGCCGGCCCTAGCTGCTCCGGCGATCTCGCACTCTCGCACTCTAACTCTTTTCCTTCTCGGTGCAACTCCTCCTCCCTGCGCACTAACGGCAGCAGCTGCTGCCCTCGCCCTCTCACTCTCACGCTAATAGGAAGAAGAAGAAGAAGGTGGTGGAGTGATGGTGAGGGAGAGGAGAGGGGGGAGTATTTGAAGGCACCGCGGGGGTGAGAGAGAAAAGAAAGCTGCGCGCAGACGCGAAACTGTACATTGAAAAAATTAATTTCTATACATCTGGGAAGGCTTCCAAATATCTGACCAAACGTCTGGACCAACTCCCAGGCATCTTAAAAGACGTTTGATGCTGGGAACTTAACAAAAACGTATTGTGTATTCATATCCACAAATAGTTATAAAGTTAATAAATAGGATATTTTTGGATACCAACAAATTTTCGTTGAGAACAATAATATGAGGATATTATTATCAATATCGAAATAGCATTAGGAATTAGTCTCACATTAAGAAAAAAATGACTCCAAGAGTCACGACCTATTAGCGACCACCAATAGAGCTCTGAAAGTATCAACAAAAAAAAAATAAAATGGCAATTTTTTGATCAAGACAGAAACCTGACAAGGGAGAGAATCGCACACCTCTCTATTCAACTCCCATGATGTTATTACAGGTGTTGATTACCTTTTGATTTCTTCATTATATATTGTACTCCATTGTATATATACTCTTTCACTCTCACTATGCGTGATGATTGGGACTTAAGCCAAAACCAAAATCAGAAAACATGGCATGTGTTTAGATTTCAAATTGTTAAGAAAATGTCTTCTATGGTAAAGTGTATGTGGAAATAAACATAGAAATTACGTATGATGCCTTCTTTTACTTGTATCGGGTCATGGCATCATGGCACGTGTTAGTGAAGATGTATATAGATAAGGTGAGTGGGAATGTAGCTCATTTTTTTACCAACTTTCATTCCATCTTCAACATCTTTCTTGTCAAAATCAATGCAATAAATTTGATGGAGAGAAAGTCTGACTCATCAAACAAAAGTCCACGAAGTCTTCAACCCAAATAAAAATAAACTCAAAGCCCAAAATTAAGGTGGGAAGCCTCCCGAGTGCCCCCTACTTGTATCTACTGGACAAGGCGGGAAGCCCCTTAGCATCCCCCACCCAGATCTGTGGCCAAATAAGAAAATCTCCTCGGTACTCATCTTGCTCAAATCACCTGGGTCGCCCAACTGGCTTACCCACCCATTCTACCAATAACCAAGGTGGCAAGGTCTACCAGGATAGTGAGGCAGGGTGTTGACTCAAATGTTGAGGCAAATCCCAATCCTTGTCTATTTTTATTTTATTTTGTCCTTTTTGTTGTGACTTGCACACCAAGCTTAATGCATGGCCTATGCAACTATTGCAAAGGTTGTGCCATTAGTAAAGGGATAAGCCTGGAAAAATTATCGAACGATTGGGAGTTGTCCCCTCTACCTTTTTGCACGACGCACGCACCTCCTTAAGGAGGCATCCCGAGAGAACATTCTTGGGTCCGTGAGCTCCGGACCTCTATGAAAGGGGCTCTTGTATTTGAGAGAAAGTATTTCAACCACCCTGTATTCCTATGCATGTAAACCATAAGTAAGAGCTTTAAGAGTTAGATCATCTCACTAGACGTACGTCATACCAGTAGATCTGGGTCACCAACCTCTCATGTTGTGTGGATGCTTGAGTCTTTCCTGCTTTCATACTTCATTTGAATTTCCTTTGGTATACAAACAATTCCTGTTTGGATGACCTTCAAGGCCTTAGCTTCCAAGGTCTATCACAATCAATAAAGAGAATTTTGTTCTTCCATAAAGATTCTCCATGCTGTATCAAAATGAGTGCACCTTCATCTAGAATTAAGATTAAACACTACTAGATAATAGGATGGTCACATATAGAAGAAACCACTACTAAAAAATTAGTTTTGGTCATAGCTATTTTATCACAATTTCTAAAACTATGACTAAAAGTAACCTATGGTCATGATTTTAGGTAGAACCATGACCAAAAAGATTGAGGTATGTTTTGCACTAAACAATTCATTATGATTTTAAAAGCTGTGATGAAAAGCCTTTGGTCACTGTCTCGAGAGAACATTTCTCTGCGGTAGGACATTTGTCATGAAGGAGTTGCAGGATGCTGGCAGACGAGTTTGGGTATTTTGCCTCTGTTTCCTGCCGATCGTAAGAGGCTGTGTTAAGACCCGTGCCATCAAAGTTATTTAAGACGTCTGGGATTTGGGCCAGACGTCTGGAAATCAATTTTTGCATGCGTACGACCGCGAGTCTGCGCGCGTGCCACGAGCAGACTGAGCACCAGCCGCCTTCTTCTCTTTCTTCTTCCCTCGCCGACTTGCAGAGCTGCCCCCCGCGCCTACATATATTCCCTCTCCTCTCCCTCACTCCACCCCACAAGATCCGTCTTCTCCTTCCCCCAGCGCGAGAGCGAGAGCGAGAGCAACAGTTGCTGCCGAGTGCCGCGGCGGAGAGGAGAGGGGCAGCAGGAGAAGGGAAGAGAGGAGAGCAAGCTAGCCGTGAGGAAGCTCACCGGAGCAGCTCGATGCTGGTCGGGCGTGCGCGAGGTGGAGGGGTGTGCCGAGGAGGTTTCCCCCGACGCTGCTGTAGCTAGAGCAGCGGACGAGCCGCTGCGCGGCGTGGTCGCACGCAGTAGGAAGAAGACGAAGGAGGTTCTGATTCTGCAATTTTTCCCAGAATCAGACGTCTGGACCTACATCCAAACGACGCAGACGATGTCTGGAGGAAGCTCCAGACGACTGAGAGGTACATACTGCGCCCTTTACTTCCCTTTGCGGATACAGCCATGCAGGCCATTCCGCCGAGGCTCTGTTGCGTGCCGTGTTAAGAGGATTTTGCATACGCGTGCAGGATTCACTTCGGGATGGCGCGTGACACACCCTCCCACACGATTCAGACGTCTGGACGAGGCACCAGACGGCGGAGAGCGTCTCGAGACGTCCGGAGGGATAGTTAGACGTCTAGAACTAGATCCAAACGATTCAGCAAGATCCTTGGATGTCTGAGGAGCAGCACAGAGTGAGGTATGATCTGAACTCCTTTTTAAGACGTCTGGAAGATGTTTTAGACGTCTGATTTGAGTCAGAGTTGTCGTTTTTGACCCGTTTAGGATCCGTTCGGGATCCGATTTCCACGTTTAAGATTCCGTTCTTCTTTGTATAATTCCTCTACTTGTTGGAATGCTTTTTATCATGTTCTGAGTGGTTCCTTGTGGTTGATCATTGTGTTAGGACCTCGTTTCATTGCGGATTTGGGGGTTACGGAGCATGCGGACCCGCCGATCGAGCCCCCATTACTCCTAGTTTTGCGGGTAGAGTGGCTTCCCTCAGTTAATTACAACATAAATGCATGTCTGGAATAAATGATAGATCCTAGGATATGGCATGAATCCTAGAACCAAAAAAACTAGATTGAATGATAGATCCTAGGGCATGGCATGAATCCTAGGACTAGAAACACTGGAACGATTGTATTGAACGCCTGAATTGCAGTCTTGAATGAGTAGATAGAGAATAATAATTGCCTATAATTGGATAACAACTGCCTGTGAACTGTAGAGTACTGTTGTTAGTAACTGCTACATGTAATTCCTGTTGTTTGAAATTAAATATGAGCTGCTTGTATATACATTGGAAAAGAAAGATTGAATGTTGGAAATACGTGCAATGTACGAATAAACCTGAATTGATGAAACCTAGTATGGCATGGCCTGAGAAACATGAGCATGAACCTTACGGGAAATTAGGAGTAGAGCTCCTGGAAATAAATAGAATGAAACTGGAAAAGTGAATGGGAAAGTGTGTTGTCTCTTAGGTACGTGGTACCAAGGGGAGCATATATTACCTCTTAGTGTAGAGGGGAGCTTGCCGCCCTTGGGTCGAGACCGGGGTGAGTTTGGCCACTTTGCACCGACTTTCTCGCCCTCGCGTACACAGTACCGGGGAGAGCTGCTAGTGTAGGAGAGAGCTAGCCACCCCACGGGGCCCGGGGTTCAGCTAGTCGTCCTACACCGACTTGTTAGGCCCACTGGGCAAACCAGGGTAGTCAGGCGAGGGTGCGCGGACTGTGGAGGGGCGAGACCCCTGTTTGGTTCTTAGGGGCTAGACCCCTATTACTGAGAGGGCTCTGCCCTATACTGGTTCCGTGCTGTGCTTTTGACACACCCGTTAACGGAAATGACTAACCGCATGCCAGTGCGGGGTAGCTACCTGTGCGTTTATCGCGCGTGCCATAGTCACCATTACATCTGTCAGCGACTTTAGGGTGGTTGACTGAGTGTAGGACCACCACGGGGGCCTCTCCCAGCCAGGAGAGCACCACGTGCTACTTCTACTCTTTGGAAAAGACTGCAATCAAGATCGTTCCTATGAGGAACATTCGAGATCAAGAAAAATACTTAATAAATAAACCAAGTGATGAAAGAAAGAATAATTAGTTGAATAAAGAAAGAAATTGAAAACAACAGCTACCTGTCCACCTTTACTGTTTCTCTTAGTTAGCTAGCTGTCACTCTACTCAGCATTTCGCTGACGTGTCGTACTTGCCACCTTTTTCAGGTCCAGGTGTTGAGCAGCTAGAGCCTACGACTGCAGAGGGTGCTGGGCCCAATAGAGCCCAGTAGTTGTACCTTTGTTGTACCCCATTTTCTGTAGTAGTGAGTATTTTGTTACATTTTTGCACT
This sequence comes from Thalassia testudinum, assembly GCA_037157565.1. Lineage (NCBI taxonomy): Eukaryota > Viridiplantae > Streptophyta > Magnoliopsida > Alismatales > Hydrocharitaceae > Thalassia > Thalassia testudinum. The sequence continues at coordinate 61,082,026 of JAZHRO010000022.1, read as the reverse complement.
AATTTATTGTAATTTTATATTCCTGTACCCTTTTCTAAATTCTTTACTGTTGTGGTGGTGTGTACTGTAGTAGTTTATTTCTTTACTGCTGTACTTTATTACTTTTAGTTGCTTGCATGGTGAATGTTGTTTATTTGACTGCTTTTTGGTTACTTTCTCGTTGGACGACTAGGTCTTGGGATCAGTCGAGTCGGTCCGATTCTTGTGTTCTGTAGGGATTCTAGAATCGGGTCGTAACAGGCTGGGTGTCAAGAAAATTTTTCCTAACTTTGTGCCAGCTGTGGCAGCGGCATAGTTACGGGGGAACGCAGGTGCTTTGGCCGTGGTTCTGGCCGACCTTGAGAGACAATGTTTGTCTGTGGTAGGAGGCTGGTGTTTTTTCGTGCCTAAGGCTTCGTAGCCATCCTTAAGAGCAACATTTTATGACCTGGAACGTGGGCCATAGGAGCCCGAGTTCCTGCCAGCCTTAAAAGGTGGCATTATGTCATCTGGAACGTGGGGCATAAGTCCCTGAGTTCCTATCGACTTTAAAAGGCGGTATTATGTTATATGGAATGTGGGGCATAGGAGTCGTAGTTCTTGCCAGCCTTAAGAGACGGCTGCCAGCCTCATGAGGCGGTATTCGGAAAATTATTTTGTCATGTAATTCGACAAGATGAGTATTAATTGTTGTTGAAATGAGGAGTGATGACCTCGAATATCACGCTTGTCAGTGAGTTGATTGATGTTACTGTGGTGCCAGATATATGTGCAGGGACATTTGAAGCACAGAATCCTAACCAAAGATTTGGTCAGTGAAGGCAGGATGCTGTGAAATCTGCACCGTGGTCCTAAGGGATTTTGTTCCTTGGGAACCTGCACCCCACGGGGGGAGGTAAGGTGATGGAATCGCCCTCAAGGGGGGCTATAAATAAGGGTCTGGGGTGGGTCTTAGTTCATGCCCCTCTACCCTTTTTATCATGTTCAAAAGACTTGATAGTTGTCTTGAAGAACCTTCCTTTGGCCCACTTTTACAAGAAGATTTTGTCATTGGTCCTCTGTGTTTGGCGGATTGGCCAGGGAGTGATTATATGTGGGCCTATGGGCAACGGTAAGTCCATTTTGCTGGGGAGGGCCTCTAGGAGCTTTTTGTAATTGGTACACCTATTGAGGCTTTGATGGATTTTAGGCATGCCTTTGTTTCATGACAAAGGGTACCTTTGGAGCTCCTTTCTTCCTTTCTTGCCTGGTTATTCTGCTTTGTTTTTTGTAGGCTTCTAGCGGTTTACCCAACTGGACAATTCTGGGAGTCGCGGCGATTCCTCTCAGCATGGGACTTGTCTTGTGTGGGGGAGGTCCATAGGGCGGGGCAAGAAGAATGGGTCCTCTTGCTTTTGAAGAGTTCAAGTGGAGGGAGGCAGGAAGCAAAGAGGAGGTAGAGCAAGTTCCCCTAAAGCATTCATAGGGAAAGCCCGGCAGAATGTTTGTTGCAAGTGTGTCAGCTGCATCCTCTCTTCTAAATTCAAGTGGGGATGGCGCGGAGGATCCCCTAGTGGGGTTGTCGATTGATTTGGGTCTGCCTAGATCACCAAAAAGATACAAGGTCGCAAATACACCTCTCTTGGCTCGGGTGGAGGCTGCTCGATCAAGGAGGCTTAGTGTCTTTACCACCTTACTCAGCTCCCTTGGTGACTCCGTAAGGGTGTGTGGGAGCTGCTGTTACCGGTGGCTCCTTGTGAGTACTGTATTTGCCCAACTAAATTTGGGGTGGAGCTCAACAACGGTGACGGCATAAGCAAATCCTTTTGTTCAGAGGGGTCCTCGGACGATCGGCTAGACTGTTGAGCTTATATGCAGATTCTTCATGGATGGGCCTACCGGTGGCCTTATTGAAATTGCACTAGAGGGGGGGTGAATAGTGAAATTATAGAATATTGTGAAAAAAAAATTATATAAAGCAATCTCACAAAATAAGCAATCACAAAATGTGCACAAGTAATTTTTAGGTGGAAACCCAAACCGGGTGAAAACCACCACCTAACCCTCTCGAGTTAGGATTTTCCGATCAACCTAGTTGATCAAATCCACTAAACCGAATCACTTAAAACGAGGGTGATTCAACCTCAATACAACCACGCTACAAGTACGAGGGTAGCGTTCCTCAACCCCTTCTCTCCACGAGAAGGATTTTGTCCCACGAAGGAGACGGGAATTCGCAAAGCGAATACCCAACCAAAATAACAAAGATAAAATAAAACAACAGGTCCTATAGAGCCAACAAAGTAATTAAGAACCTATCTTCTATAGGAATAAGGAAACTCCCCTTTGCAAGGAGTGCGTCGAGGATGACGCGGGTGCGTGAGCCACGCAACGGCGCAATGTCGCTCTCGTGAACAACGGCGGGAGAGCGGGTGCGCGAAGACTTGATGCTCTCAAGAGAATGAAACTAGAGCTTGGAGAGCAAGGGCCTCAATTGGACACAAGAGAGTGGAAGTATGTTGCTTAAGTGTGTCTTGTGTTTTTCTAAGTGTATATCTTGTGTGTTTAGGTGTGTAAAGGCTCCCCTCTATTTATAGAGGCCTTAGGAAGGCTTTGGAAGGCTTAGGAAAGGTTCCATAGCCGTTGGGAACAAAGCCCAAGAGAATCAAGCCGAAATCAGGACAATGATTACATTTGACAGGGTTATCAGACGTCTAACTCTGGCATCAGACGTCTGGAAGGCCACTTTAAGACGTCTGATTCCAAGGTCAGACGTCTGATTCTATGCGGGTTTCTCCCTGACTTGAATCAGATCTAAACAGGGTTTTTGTGCAAGTCCATCAGACGACATACAGGACGTCTGGCACTATGTCTGGACGTCTGGAAACCTACTTTTACTGTGGGAATTGATTTCCAAACGTTGCAACGGCTAGAAAATCTCTGAGAAGAGATTTTGGGTCAGCCGAGGCAAAACGGTCAATTATCAGCCGTCTGGGAAGACCTATGGACGTCTGATAAGGCTCTAACGGTCATATATTGCCGTGCTTGCTAAGTTAGCCAACGGTCCACTATCTGGACGTCTGGCAAGTCCATCAGACGTCCTCTAAGACGTCTGGACTAAGGTCTGGACGTCTGATTTCATCAGACAGAAAACTAAGTCCAGCCTAAAAGGTTATCAGACGTCTGAAACAACAGTCAGACGTCTTAAAATACTTTATCAGACGTCTGATTTTGGGATTAGACGACTGGAAATGCTGTTTGAGCCCTATATTGGTTTTCTAAGTATTCTACAGAAAACCTAAGTATCCTAGGGTTGTGCAGGTGTTCCTAGGACTACTTTTAGGGTACTTTGAGGCTCTTTAACATAATGTTCTAAGGAATCAAAAAGAGCAAGAAAATAAAGACAAGAGATACATGAAAGGATAAAAAAGAATCTATCCTATTCTTCTTGTCTTCCATCTCCAATCTTTCGCTCCACGCGAACCTCCTCTGTTTTCCGTCAAGCTCCTCCAATCCGTCCTGGATGCGAGCTCGAACTCCGTCTAAACACGTCCACATTTGCAATTGACCTGAAATCTAGGACTCAAATTGCAAATGTTAAATAACACGTGTTTTGTTATCATCAAAACAAATGATCGTGGTGCTCTAGCACCAACACCTATGTCCAACGAGGTGGCATTGATCGGGTTGGGTGCCCCTCTTTTGGAAAGGTTGGTGCTCCAGCACCTACGAGCTGCTCCGGCTGCCCAAGGAGTTGAGCAAGACTCGTCGAGGTTAAAGGCGGTTCACTTACGTGGGAGAGGGGCTGAGGGAGCATCTTGCTTGGAAGTGGCTCTACAAGGCCTATCCAAACACTTGCAAGCTTTTCCTACCGCCCTCCTTCTAGTGAAGAAGGAGGTGCATGTCCTGGAAGTGGGACAATCCTCTACTATGGAGGGGTAGAGAGCTTGAGGTCTGGCCCTCTCGAGGGCCGATAGCTCACGGAGGACATGGGTAGGAGGACGCATATGTTGGAGCTCATTGGAAAAGATCAGCTCTTGAAGAGGAGGCATCCAAGCCAGGTCCTCCAATAGCTGTGAGAGCGCTGGAATGGCTAATTAGCCTTTCGAAGACTGGGGATGAAGCCACCAAGTCCTAATAAGTGGTGTTGCCATTATCTTTGTGTGTTCATCATCAATTTGTCCCCCCCCCCCCGCCCCCTCCTTCTCCCTTTCTTTGTTATGGGTCAGCAAGGGGTGATGGTCCCGGGGCATGTAATAGGAAACATCTCTTATATGAAAAAGGAAATCTTTTATTTCTTTGTCTGTTGTCCTTTGACAATGAATTGCTCGCATGCCAAGTTCGAGGGATTGTTTTGCCACCTAGGATTTTGTTATTCACAAGAGTCGCATGGACAACTTTTACTAATTTTGTTTCATCCCTTTTATGGGGCGTTTAATTTTATGCTCGAATGGCTTGTCATAGAGGCCTCTCCTTTTTCCCAATCTATCATACTTTTGAAAACTTCTCTGTTGTCGGCCTATCTGTTGCAAGCAGCTGCTGCCATCTTATTTTGTTTAACTCGGCTGTTTACTGGCGAGGCATAAGGGTGTGCCCGTGGGGAGGGTCACCCATAGTAGCGGTCAGGCACCCATGCTGTACACTTGGCTAGAAACAGGTGTGCGGTCTATGGGGGACTTCCTGTACGTTTCGTAACCCAACCGTTCGCCTTGTACCTCATCTGCTCGCCTACACCTGACAAAGGATATAGCTGTGTCGGTTGTTGGGAAAACCAATGCCTTGGCTGTGACCCACTTGTAGAGAGGGGTGGGTGGCTCGTCGCTGGGGTTTCATGTTTATTTTAAAGTTCTACGCATTGTAGTATATCACAAAAAGCTATCACCAGTTTACAATTTATTACTCGGAATTAAAAGTTTCCCGAGGTCGAACTCAGAGAGTAAACAATGATTCCAGAAGCATATGAATTCACAATATATTGTTTTACAAAAATTAAGACAAAGGAGAGAGAGAGAGCAAAAATTCACTTTTTTTGGCTTTTTCTTCTTCTCTCTTCTTCTTTTCTTTCAGCCGGTTCTCTTCTTCAGTATGCCTTCTTCTTTCTTCTTCTTTTTCTTTGCTGCAGTTGCCTCCTCTTTCTTTTTCTCTTCAGCTGCTGTGTCCTTCTTCTTCCTCCTTCTTCTCTTCTTCTCTGATTTTCTTCTTTCTCTTTTCTTCCCTGATCCGTACGTCTGATTCTTAGCATCAGATGCCTTAATGGCGCGGTTGCTGCAGTGCTGCTGCCGTCTTCTTTTCTCCTGCAGCTTCTTCTTCTCTACGCTGCGGCCTCTGTTTCTCTCTCTTTTCTCTTGGCTTCTTCCTCCTTCTCTTTTCCTTTCTTTTTCTCTGGTCCTTCCTTTTCATCAGCTCCTTCCTTCTTCCTTCTTCTTCTTCCCTGTGGCTACTTCTCTGCGGCTAAGTCCTCGCCGCTGCTCTTCCTCTTCTTCTTTCTTTCTTCCTTCTTTCTTCTCTTCAGCAGCTCCTTACTTCTTCCTTCCTCTCCTGTTTCCTACACACACAAGCTCAGCGCAAAACCTACCCCTACCCTTCCCGCGTGACTCTCTCTCTCTCTGAATCTCTCTTGGGTACACTCTCCCGGAGCCAGGTTATCTGGTCGGGTCGCGTGCTCGGGTCCAGGTGCACCGGCGTGGGTGGTGCACGAGGAGTGCACAGGAGGGTGTCGGGTCGGGTCGCGCCAGATCCGTGTGATGAGCTCATGGACGAGGGCGGTGTTTAGGTGAGGGACCTCACCCCATGTGTATTCAGAGGCGATTGGGTAATATCACAAAATCAATTTATGTGTGGGCGTGTGGCCACACACTTCCAAGGTGGGACTAAAGTCCCACCTCTGCTCCGCGCGCCTGCAGGCAAGAAGCTGTGAGCAATTTGGGCAACAACGAAGGCGTGCGACCCCAATTGAGAACCTAGGCACACACGCGGAAGTGTTCCACGTTGCCTGGGACCTGCGTCTGGTGCTAAAGGGCCTGGAGCTGCTCGCTAAGCAGCTCTTGCTGTCCGTCAATGGCGGCGAGGGGGGCAAGACCTGAAAGCACTAAAACGGCCTCACGGCCACGTTAGACAGCTCAAGAAGCTTCGCCAGAATACGGCGAAGGCGGTGCGGGGGTCGACGTAGTGGGAAAGGGCCTGTGGCCGTGTGCCTAGGGCACACTGCAGAGGTGCAGGTGGGTGTGTTCGAGGGGTGGTCTGAAGGTGAAGGGTGGTGAATGGAGTGGGGGAAATGCTTAAGTGGAGTGAGTGGAAGCTTATGGGTTTTTCAACGAGGGGTGGAATCACCTGTGGAGATGGAGCGACCCCGCCGGAGTTGGTGGCTGGAGGTGGAGCAGGTGGAGGTGGTAGTGGCAGTCAAGGGGTTAAAAGTGCCAATTTAAGAGGGGAAAATAACGGAGAGAGAAAGGGGAAGGTTTTTACCTACTTAATTGACGAAGAGGGAAAGAGGGAGCGCCCGGTGCGTGCCTGCCAGAGCTGGGGACGAAGGTGCCCAGAAGGGGGGTAACGATGACGAGGGGATCTGGAGGCGCTAGCTGGTGCGGCATGGTGTGGGAAGACGAGGACAAGTAGACTCTGCTGCAGGTGTGGCAGCAGAGCGACGAGGAGGAGGAAGAAAGATCGCCGGAAGCTTGGGCTATCTGACCGGAGTGAGAGGAGACGAAGTTTGGGGTGTTCTTCGGCCAAAACGAGCTTGCCAGAAATGACTGCCCCTGCTGCTTCTTACAGAGGTGCTAGCGAGGAGAGAATCTCGAGGGGGCGATGTGGGGAGCTCGCCGGAGAATTGTCAGAGATGGAGACCCATGCCTTTCGTGCGTTCGCACGAGAGGCATGGGCAGCCGCAGGTCAAAGGGGATGGTCCCTGCGAAAGAGGACGACGCAGAGAACCCCTCGTTCGTTCCTGAGAGCGGCTCCCATACCCTGCGTGGCGCCATCCTCCGCGCAAGGTCACCGGAGGTATGGTGCCTGCGTGGGGTGGCAAGAGGGGCCGTTCTGCAAATAACGAAAGAGAAGATAGGGGCTAAATGTAAGGGTTTAAAAAGATAAGGGTCAAAAAGTAATTCATGAAGACCAATTTGGAAAGTCGGTCAAAATGGTCTTCTCTTAGGCCCAAATTTTTGTATCAACCTAATTTAGACCTAAGGAATTTAATGGTGTAGTTTGATTTTAGGTTTGACCACGTTTGATCAATCAATTTGCGTAAAAACCTAAATTAGGTCATAAATTGGGTATGGTTCTCAATTTAGGTCAAGATAAGTTCCAAAGGCCAAATTGAAGGTTATAAACCCTAAGGAGTATTTTTTCATGAATTTTGGAGGGTTTAGTTGATTTTTATCCTAGCTAGATCCTTGTGAATTAAAGCGAGTTTATTTTTAGGGTTACAGAATGTCATTTAAATTTTAGAAGTTGCTATAACCTTTTTCGACTCAGGCTATCCCACTTTCTTTCTTATTAAGCCCATTTGACCTATATTCAGACCCTTAGACACCCTGATTGTGCACTGCATTGAGTCTTGTGGGTGGTCCTATAAGTCGACAAAGCTTCCGGAAGTCGGGACGACCAGTCCTTCCTGTCAGGTCGAATAGTGACCTGCAGGATTTTCTTGATCTCCCGATTTGATAGCTCAGCTAGACCATTAGTATGGGGGTGGTAAGGAGAAGAGATTAGGTGAGATACCCCGTATTTGGTCATCAGTGACCTGAACTGAGCATTGGTGAAATGGGTCCCTCCGTCAGAGATGATTGCACGAGGAATCCTGAACCGTGAGAAGATATTCTGATGAATGAATTTGATAACGATTTTATGATCACAGGTTCGGGTCGGAATGGCTTCGATCCATCTGGACACGTAGTCCACAGCAAGTAGAATGTACTCGAAGATGTCCGAGACAGGGAAGGGGCCCATAAAATCAATCCCCCAAATATCGAAGATTTCGCATACGAGAATCAGCTGCAAAGGCATCATGTCGCGATAGCTCATGTTGCCCAAAATTTGGCAACGATTTCATCCCTTACAGTGTCTGTATGCGTCTTTGAAGATAGTGGGCCAATAAAAGCCACACTGGAGGATTTTTTATGCGGTTTTGTGCCCAGAGAAGTGGCCACCACATGCCTGGTCATGGCAGAAGGAGAGAATATCAATGATTTCGCCCTCTGGGACACATCTCCGGATGATTTGGTCAGCACCTATACGGAAAAGGTACGGGTCTTCCCAGATGTAGTACTTAGCATCAAAGCGCAACTTGTCTTTCTTGGCCTTTGGCCAATCAGATGGAATATGATGAGATGCCAAGTAGTTTACTATATTAGCAAACCATGGAAGCCTAGTACCAATAGTCAGTAGGTGCTCATCAGGAAAATGCTCCGTGATGGGTCCAGAATGGTTGATGATCTCAGAAGGAAGGCGAGACAAGTGGTCAGCTATCACTTTCTGTCTTCCCGCCTTGTCGCGAATCTTGAGGTTGAATTCTTACAACAACAAGATCCATCGGATTAATCGAGGCTTCACGTCCTTCTTGGCAAGGAGATGCCTCACAGTTGTGTGATCCGAGTAGATGATGACGTGGGAACCCAGGAGATAGGATCAAAATTTTTCGAAGGCAAATACCACAGCTAGCAGCTCTTTCTCTATAACTGTATAGTTAAGCTGAGCCTCGTCAAGTGTCTTGCTAGCATAGTAGATGACCACGGGTTTCCCGTCAATCTTCTGCCCCAGAACCGCTCCTACAGCGAAATCAGATGCATTGCACATGATCTCAAAGGGTTGAGACCAATCAGGGGACTGTAGGATCGGAGCTTGGGTGACTCGGTCACGAAGGTTCTCAAAAGCTTGGGTGCATTCCTTGGAAATCTCAAAGGGTACATCCTTGGAGAGAAGAGTAGTCAGGGGGCGCGATTTTCGAAAAATCAGGAATGAAACGACGGTAAAAACCAACGTACCCCAAAAAAGAACGGATGTCCCTAATCGAGCTAGGCATAGGAAGTCTAGAGATCAGATCAACCTTGGCTCAATCCACTTGGATGCCTTTCTCAGAAATTAGATGACCTAGGACGATCCCCTCAGGCACCATAAAGTGGCTCTTTTCCCAGGAAAGAACCAGATTTACGTCGATGCAACGCCTGAGTATATGAACCAAGTGCCGGAGGCAATCATTAAACGATGTCCCGAAAACTGAGAAGTCATCCATGAAGACTTCCAGATAATCACCTACCATATCAGAGAATATGGCAAGCATGCACCGCTGAAAAGTCGCGGGTGCATTGCAGAGACCGAAAGGCATCCTTCGGAACGCGTAAGTCCTGAAGGGGCAGGTGAACGTGGTCTTCTCTTGGTCCTCAGGATGAATAGCCACTTGGTTATAACCGGAGTACCCGTCAAGAAAGCAGAAGAATCTATTTCCCGCTAACTTCTCGAGAATTTGATCAATGAATGGTAGTGGGAAATGATCCTTCTTCGTGGAGGAATTGAGTCTTCGGTAATCTATGCAGACTCTTCACGAGTTGGCTATTCGGGTAGGTATGACCTCTCCGGTTTCAGTCGTAATGGTGGTGAGCCCTGCCTTTTTAGGCACAACCTGGATTGGACTCACCCAATGACTGTCGGAGATCGGGTAGATGATCCCTGCATCTAACCACTTAATGATCTCCTTTTTCACGACCTCCTGCAGATTGAGATTCAAACGTTTCTGCATCTCACGGGAAGGTCGTGTGCCATCTTCAGAATAGATACAGTGGGTGCAATAAGAGAAACTTATTCCAATCAAGTCATCGAGAGTCCAACCAATGGCTCTATGATGTTGCTGTAGAATAGCAATCAGACGGGATTCCTGATCAGGAGTGAGCTTGGAATTTATAATCACAGGAAATGTCTGATTATAACCCAAAAAGATGTACTTTAAATGATCGGGAAGGGGTTTGAGTTCAAGGATGGGGTTATCAGCAGCAGCGGGTGGTTCAGAGTGAGTGTGAGGTACAAGGATAGGAGTTATGGGTTTATTTGAATCAAGGTTTGACTCCTCTAATTGTGGTTCAAGATCTTCTTGTGGTTGATGAGGTATAATCAGGTTATTCTCAAATTGTGTTTCATCAACCAAAGCTCTGACATCACAGACTTGTTCAATGACACCGCAATTAATCTCTTGTTGGACCTTAAAGATATCAATTTTTAAGGTTTGATTTCCAAATTTCAGTTCTATTTGGCCTTCCTCGCAACTAATGTTGGCCCTTGCAGTGGCCAGAAAAGGTCTCCCTAGTATGATCGGTATATCCCTTGGGTTTTCAGGTGCGTCCATGTCTAAGACTATGAAGTCTACAGGGAAATAGAAATCTCGCACCCTTACAATAACATCCTTAAGAATCCCTTTTGGTGACTTTATAGATCTATCTGTTAACTGCAGTGTCACCTCAGTTGGTTTTAGCTCAGATTCTTCTAGGTGGTTGGGTAAGGATGTGGGTATCAAGTTTATGGAAGCACCTAAGTCTAACAATGCTCTGTCGAACTGGGTCTCACCTATCTTGCATGAGGTTCGGGGAGTGCCCGGGTCTTTTGCCTTGGTTGGGAGTCTACTCAGGATTACAGAGCTAGCTTGCTCTGATAGTACAATTGGACTCCCACTCTTGGTTCGTGGCTTACACTGAGGTGTACACACATTCTTCAAGAATCGTGCGTAAGCTGGTACGTGGCGGATTGCATCCATAAAGGGAATGTTTATTTGGACCTGCTCAAAGAGCTTAACCAAGTCCTCCTCAGGAGCCACGGATTTTGTTGTCCTCTTTCCCTTGGTCAAGGCCTCGGGAAATGGAACCTTGGTTGGTTCCTCTAGGATAGGTCCAGGTCTTTGATCTAGGACAGGGATAGGAACATCCTGGATTACTGTCCTAGGATTTAGGTCACTACCAGGCTTGGAGTGGTCTGGATAAGGTGAATCTTGGGTCTCCTTACCACGACGAGTGGTTACAGAATTCAGCCCTACCTGGTTCTGGTTAGGATTTGGTAGGATGGGTTGCTGCTACTGGTAACCCGCATAAGAAGTTGAAGCTTCCATCCCGTCAGGTGAAGGAATAGAAGGGGCCGGATAAATCATGTGTGCTTGGCCCGGGTTTGAGTTCATAACGCACCGCTGGGTCGGCACGCTATTAGGGTTAGGAAGAGGCTGAGAAGGAAGTGTGCCTGGTTGGCGAGAATTTGCCAACTGGGCAAGTTAATTTCGAACCTCTGTGATTTCGTCCTTGTGTTGCTTTTGAATAGCCGCATTGGTTCTCTGAATGTCAGCCAAAGTCTGGAGGATGAGGGACATTTGATCCTCGTCTGGCCCGGATGAATAAGTGGGGTTGGGCTGAGGCTGAGGCGGCTAATAAGGATGAGGTGCTTGTGGATGGGGCTAAAAGGGTGGTCTTGGATTCTGGGAACTTCCCACCCTTTGGAAGTTGGGATGGTTTCGCCATCCAGGATTATAGGTATTGGAAAATGGGTCATTCTGGATGGTGTTGAGGTCCTCGCAGGTCTGAGGAGCCTCAGGAAAGTCAGAGAATGGGGAGTGGAACTCCCTCGGCTAGTATAGAAAGGGTCGGAGGTTCCTCCGATCCGAAAGTCAGATGGGGGTGGATACGAGTCCACCCCAGGAGAAGGTTGGTGGAAAATATTCTGCACAGTCTCCCATGCGGAAGGAGGCTGTGCAAAGGAATTCTGCGTAGAGGTGGCTCGTTGCAAGTGCTGAGTCAGCTCATCCACCTTCTTCTCAATAATAGAGACCTTGTCCAATCGACTGGCCATCAATTCCAGGTCGACTGATGCGGACAGGCCCTGCGTTTCATGTGCTCCCCTAATGTTCGTCGATGCGCGGGTATTCGTCCTGTCGAATTGTCCCACTAAGTCATTATTGATGGAGTTCTCGCACATATTCTCGAGAATCACCCACACGGTGTCTTCATCCTGACCCATGATATTCCATCCGCAAGTTGCATTGACGAACAGTCTAATATCCTCACGGAGTCCCTGGTAAAAAGACTGGACTTGTTCCCATTTAGGAACCCCGTGAAGGGGGCACTTCCTCATGAGATCCTGAAAATGATCCCATGCCTCATGAAGAGGTTCTCCCATTTGTTGCATGAAGTGAGTAATCTGATGGCGCAAGGCATTGGTCCGACCAACGGGGAAGAACTTCTTTAGGAACTCGGACTAAAGTTCCTCCCAATTGTTGATTGGCAAGGTCTGTGTTTGATACCAATGGGCGACCTTGTCCATAAGGGATAAAGAGAACATCTTCATGAGTAAGATATCTCGATTATGTGTATCTGACCCGAAAGTCTGGGCCAGATGCTTTAGCAGTTTGATGTGCTGGATGGGGTCTTCAGAATTAAGCCCATGAAATTTAGGTATGGCATGAATCATGTTGGGCTTCAGTTCAGAATCAGGTCCTCCAGTCAGGATTCTGACTCGAGGCTCAATTGCCACCGCAGCGGGATTATAGTGATCTCGCATCATGGGACGCTGCGGTGGGTTCATGAAGTTCTGGAAGAGGTCATTGAGTCGCTGGAGCTGGTGCTCCAGATTGTTCTCTTCCTCAGCTGGCTAAGCCATTGTGGAAGAAGGTGAGTTGGGTTCAAAATCGGAGGAAAGGTCTATGTGAAGGGTTGGTTGCACACGCAAGGGTACCGAGGCTTGGCCTCGGGGAGAGTGAATTTCTAAAGGAGGTTTCAAAGATCTCCTACCAAACATACACTAATGGAGAGGATGAGTTTAGCAGATGTTGGACCCAATCAAGACACCAATATGTTGGATGACTATAGAGGTTAGGGGCGGATGGACCCCTTGATCAGAAGGTCGTCCACCTGAGAATTACCTGGGCAGCCAGAGAGGGTGAGTCCCGCAAAGACCCCTACATGGTAGAGCGTCCTCACGGGTTACAGGGTTTCCCCCACCCAACCTCTCTTGTCACTGAGATTCCAGGTAGACCAGAATGGGGACCTTAACCTCTTAAGTCTACCACTTTTAATTATGATCAAGGTGCTTAGGGTTTTCACTTGAACGTTATCCTTTTGAGTGCAAAGAGTGACCTAAGTTAAAGGTTGGTTGACCCAAGGGATCAACTTCACCTATTAGTTCCTTTGAGAGCTTATTAGGTCTTGTCTTTGAGGGTTCAAGTGTTTTTAAGAGCCAAATTTCCTAGGGTTCCTCTTGATAGATGTTTTCAAGCAATGGCTTAGGCACACTTCTTTTGGGGTTTCTCAATTCTTGATTAGAAAGTATGTCTCTAAAATCCTAGCTTTGAATCTTAGATTGGCTCTAATTGGTCTAGTTAGTTGCCTCTAGATTGGGTAATTAGGACTCAAGCAAGAAGGTTTTAGCCCTAACCACTTTCAATGGATGTACAGATAAAGTATGTTGAAATTTGAAAACAGGCAATTTTGGTGTTTTACTATGTATGAAAAATAGGTTATTCCTAAATTGCTTTTGTCTTTTTCTTCCTCTTTAGAATTTAGGGGTTTAAACGAGAGGATAGAAAATTACCTATCCTTGATGTGGTTGTTGTGCGGCTGCTTGTTTTCCTCTTAATTTCCTATGCCTGCACAACAAAAGAGAAGAGATTAGTCAATAGGAAATCAAAAATTATGAATCAATAGCCTCTAGAATGGCTGTTGCTCCCCGACAACGGCGCTAAAAACTGGCTCGTCGTTGGGGTTTCGTGTTTATTTTAAAGTTTTAGGCGTTGTAGTATATCACGAAAAGCTATCACAAATTTACAATTTATTACTCGTAATTAAAGTTTCCCGATGTCGAACTCAGGGAGCAAACTATGATTCCAGAAGCATATGAATTCACAATATATTGTTTTACAAAAATTAAGACAAAGGAGAGAGAGAGAGCAAAAATTTTCTTCTTTTGGCTTTTTCTTCTTCTCTCTTCTTCTTTTCTTTCAGCTGGTTCTCTTCTTTAGTCAGCCTTCTTCTTTCTTCTTCTTTTTCTTTGCTGCAGCTGCCTCCTCTTTCTTTTTCTCTTCAGCTGCTGTGTCCTTATTCTTCCTCCTTCTCTTCTTCTCTAATTTTCTTCTTTCTCTTTTCTTCCTTGATCCGAACGTCTGATTCTTAGCGTCAGATGCCTTAACGGCGCGGTTGCTACAGTGCCGCTGCCGTCTTCTTTTCTTCTGCAGCTTCTCTTCGCTGCGGCCTCCGTTTCTCTTTCTTTTCTCTTAGCTTCTTTCTCCTTCTCTTTTCCTTTCTTTTTCTCTGGCCCTTCCTTTTCCTCAGCTCCTTCCTTCTTCCTTCTTCTTTCCTGTGGCTACTTCTCTGCGACTAAGTCCTTGCCGCTGCTCTTCCTCTTCTTTCTTTCTTCCTTCTTTCTTCTCTTCAGCAGCTCCTTGCTTCTTCCTTCGTCTCATATTTCCTGCACACACAAGCTCAGCTCAAAACCTACCCCTACCCTTCCCACGTGACTCTCTCACTCTGAATCTCTCTTGGGTACGCTCTCCCAGAGCCGGGTTATCTGGTCGGGTCGCGTGCCCGGGTCCAGGCACACCGGCGTGGGTGGTGCGCGAGGAGTGCACAGGAGGGTGTCGGGTTGGGTCGCGCCAGATCCGTGTGATGAGCTCACGGACGAGGGCGGTGTTTACGTGAGTGACCTCACCCCATGTGTATTCGGAGGCGATTGGCTAATATCACAAAATCAATTTGTGTGGGCCTGTGGACACACACTTCCGAGGTGGGACTAAAGTCCCACCTCTGCTCCACGCGCCTGCAGGAAAGAAGCTGCGAGCAATTAGGGTAGCAGCGAAGGTGTGTGGCCCCAATTGAGAACCTGGGCACACACGCGGAAGTGTTTCGCGTTGCCTAGGACCTGCGCCTGGTGCTAAAGGGCCTGGAGCTGCTCGCTAAGCAGCTCCTGCTGTCTGTCAATGGCGGCGAGGGGGGAGAGACCTGAAAGCACTAAAACGGCCTCACAGCCACGTCAAACAGCTCAAGAAGCTTTGGCAGAGTACGGCGAAGGCAGTGCGGGGGTCGGCATGGCAGGAAAGTGCCTGTGGCCATGTGCCTAGGGCACACTGCAGAGGTGCAGGTGGGTGTGTTCAATGGGTGGTCTGAAGGTGCGGGGTAGTGAATGGGGTGGGGGAAATGCTTGAGTGGAGTGAGGGGAAGCTTACGGGTTTGTCGGTGATAACGTCGGCGGTTTCAGTTATATCGTTGTAGTAAAGCCGGTTGTTACCAACGTTTCATATAAAAATTTTTTACTCGGAAAAATAAAAGAGTTCCCGAGGTCGAACTCAGGGAGCAAGTTGTATTCTAGAGATATACAAGTTCTATTACAAAAATAAAGAGAGAGAGAGAGAGAGATGAAAATTTGGCTTCTTCTTCTTTCTTCCTTTTTGTCTTTGGTTCTTCCTGTTCTTCTTCTTCTTCTTCTTCTTCTGCTTTCTTCAGATCTTCCCCTCGTGCTCTTCTTCTTCTGTTCTTCCTTGTTTCCTTTCTTTCTTTTTCGTCAGATCGTCTTCTTCTTCTTTTCTTGCTTCTTGCTTCTCTTCATTCCTTCTTCTTCTTTGTCTTCACCTGCCTTGACCTCTCTTTTTCTTCTTTCGCGATGGCCGTGCTCTTCCTTCTTCTTCAGCCTGTCTTCTTTCCTGCTCTGGCTACTGACCTTCCGTCGTCTGCCCCGGTGCTGAGACGACTTAACGATGCCTTCGCTACAGTGCAGCAGCTCCTTCTTCTTCAGCGGGTCTGCTTCTTCTTCTTTGGCCTGCACACTTCAGAGTTTTTTTTTCGTCAAGAGGCAAAAACCTACTCTACCCCCCTCCCCCGCGTATCTCTCTCTCTGAAATCACTCTTCGGAAGCTCTCCCAGAGCGCTACCGGGTAATCGGGTTCGGGTCAGGCCCGGGTCCAGGCCCACCGGCGTGCGTGGTGGGCGAGGAGTGCAGGTCAGTCTAATCGGGTCGGGCCAGGTCCGCGGAGCGTGGTCACGGACGAGGCCGAGTCGGGTCGGGTCGGGTGAGAGGGACCTCACCCCGTGGTAACTGAGGCAAACAGCATAAGGCAGTTTTCGCCTTTATGCGTCCGCGCGCCTTCGAGAGGTTCCGAGGTGGGACTAAATGTCCCACCCCAATTGAGCGCGCGTCGCGGATGGAGCAGTGGGCGATCGTGGCTTCCCGCGCGGCCTTCGCCCCGTCTGTGAACCAGGGACGTTTCGCGGAGAGTCCCTGCGCAACCTGGGAGTCAACCCTGGGCGAAGGCGTGCCTGCACCTGCAGGTGAAGCAGCTCTGCCTGCGCAGTAATGGCGACGGCGGGCGAGTCACCTGGTCACAGAAGAACAGCCTCTCGGCCAAATCAGACAGGCGGGGGACCTTCGCCGTGGCACGGCGAAGGTGGTCAGGGGGTCTGCAGGGGGCGAGATGGAGCTAACTGGTCGTCCTAGGTCAAACTGTGAGCGAGGGAGTGGGTGTGTTCGGTGGGTCTGCAGAGGGTGTTTGGTGGGAAGTGGAGGGGCGGAAGAGGATCAGGGTGAGGAGGCGGAGGTTCTGCGGTGGTCGGCGAGCCGTGTGGGTCGCTGAGGTGATGGGAGCGGCTCGCCGGAGGGTGGTCGGAGGCGGAGAGGATGAGGGTGAACAGGGTCGGTAGAGGGCTTAATTGACTAAATCGAAAGCGGGGAAAGAAAGAGGAGGAGAAGGGGAGTAAGTCTAACTTAACTGCAGGGACGAAGGGGGAGGAACAGGGCGACAGTCGTATCGACTGTCGCCGGAGAAGATGATGCTCAGAGAGAGGGGCGGCGGCGAGCAGAGGGCTGGAGAGGCGCCAGCTGGGTGCGGCGTGGCGCGGAAAGAGCAGGGGAGGAAGTCTCTGCTGCTGGTAGTGCGGCAGAGCGAAGAGGTGGAGGGGGAGGAAGTCGCCGGAGCTGGTGAGCGTCTGCCGGAGAAAGAAGAGAAGAAAGCTGGGGGTTTTCTCCGTCAGATCCAGGCTGCCTTCGTCGGTGGAGCGGCGGGGGGTATTTATAGGGTTGAAGCAGGGAGGAAGGCGGAGGGAGACGACGTGTCTCCCTCGCCGGAGAATGGTCGGAATACGAACCCATACCGTCCGTGCGTTCGCACGGCCGGTATGGGGGGCTACAATGACCATGGGGGTGCTCCTGCGACGGCTGACGACGCAGGGCACCCCCGGTATACATGCCAGGTCCTCCACCTCACCCTGCGCGGCGCCATGCTCCGCGCAAGGTCGCCGGAGCATGGTGCTGGCAGGGTTTTGCAGGAGGGACCTGTTTGCAAAGAACGAAGGAGAGTTAGGGGCCTAAATGCGAGGGTTCAAAAGTTGAGGGCCAAAGAGTAAATATATGAGGACCAAAGTGTAAAGTCGGTCAAGGAGGTTTCTTCTTAGGCTCAAGTTTTTATACATGACTAATTAGAACCTAAGGAATCTGATGGTAAATTTCATTTTCATATTAAACCTTGTTTGACCGGTCAATTTGCGTAAAGACCCAAATTAAGTTATTAATTGGGCATGGTTCTCAATGTAGGTCAAAATGGGTTCTAAAGGCCAAATTGAAGGTTCTAAACCCTAGAGATTATTTTTCTATGAATTTTAGAGGGTTTATTCTATTTTTACTTTGCCTCGAACCTTGTGAATTGAAGTGGGTTGTTTTAGGGTTACAGATTATCATTTGGTTCCTTGGAAGTGCTGTAGCCCTTGCTAGATCATCTCATCCCACTTTTATTCTTATTAAGCTGTTTTGACCTGTGTTTGGGCCCTGAATTACCCTGTATGCGGATTATACTGGTAAAATTGCACTTTTACCCCTTATGACTGGTTTTCTTCTCAAACTCAGAATTCTCTGAGTTAAGCCTTTCCTTGAGATATGTAGGAGCTTTTATCCTTTGTATTGGGTCAAAATGAGCTAGTTATGGCTCATGATGAGGTTCTCATCAGTCGGCGAGGGGTGGAATGGCCTGTGGAGGTGGAGCGACCCCACCGGAGTTGGTGGCCAGAGGTGGAGCAGGTGGAGGTGGTAGTGGCAGTCGAGGGGTTCAAAGTGCCAATTTAAGAGGGGAAAATAACGGAGAGAGAAAGGGGAAGGTTTTTACCTACTTAATTGACGAAGAGGGAAAGAGGGGGCACCCGACGAGTGCCTGCCGGAGCTGGGGACAAAGGTGCCAAGAAGGGGGGTAACAACGACGAGGAGGGGATCTAGAGGCGCCAGCAGGTGCGGCCTAGAGTGGGAAGACGAGGACGAGTAGACTCTACTGCAGGTGTGGCAACAGAGTGACGAGGAGGAGGAAGAAAGATCGCCGAAAGCTTAGGCTGTCCGACCGGAGTGAGAGGAGACGAAGTTTGGTTTGTTCTTCAGCCAAAACGAGCTTGCCAGAAACCGCTGCCCTTGCTGCTTCTTATAGAGGTGCTGGCGAGGAGAGGATCTCGAGGGGGCGACATGGGGAGCTCACCGGAGAATGGTCGGAGATGGAGACCCATGCCTTTCATGCGTTCGCACGAGAGGCATGGGTAGCCGCAGGTCAAAGGGGAGGGTCCCTGCGAAAGAGGACGACGCAGGGAACCCCCCGTTCGTTCCTGAGAGCGGCCCCCATACCCTGCGCGGCGCCATCCTCTGTGTAAGGTCGCTAGAGGTTTGGCGCCAGCATGGGGTGGCAGGAGGGGCTGTTCTGCAAATAATGAAAGAGAAGATAGGGGACTAAATGTAAGGGTTTAAAAAGATAAGGGTAAAAAAGTAATTCATGAGGACCAATTTGTAAAGTCGGTCAAAATGGTCCTCTCTTAGGCCCAAATTTTTGTATCAACCTAATTTATACCTAAGGAATTCAATGGTGTAGTTTGATTTTAGGTTTGACCACGTTTGATCAATCAATTTGCACAAAAACCTAAATTAGGTCATAAATTGGGCATGGTTCTCAATTTAGGTCAAGATAAGTTCCAAAGGCCAAATTGAAGGTTCTAAACCCTAGGAAGCATTTTTTCATGAATTTTGGAGGGTTTAGTTGATTTTTATCCTATCTAGAACCTCGTAAATTAAAGCGGATTTGTTTTTAGGGTTACAGAATGTCATTTAATTCTTAGAAGTTGCTATAACCCTTTTCGGCTCAGGCTATCCCACTTTCTTTCTTATTAAGCCCATTTGACTCGTATTCAGACCCTTAGACACCCTGATTATGCACTGCATTGGTAAAATTACAGTTTTATCCCTTATGACTTGTCTTATTCTTCAATTTAGAATTCTATGAGTTAGGCTTTTTTCTAGGTTTTGTAGGAGCTTTTTCACACTTATTTGGATCAAATTGTGCTAGTTAGAGTTTATGATGAGGCTCTCATCAGTGGGCGTTATCAACATGGCCCATCTTGGAGAAGTGACACTAACTCTCCAAGTGGGAAGTGCTGTCAAGCGACACCTAGCGGTACTTAGTACTCTTACGCACAGAGTTTTTATATTGGTGCTCTAGCTGGGATCTTAGAAGTGTCCTTCCTGGAATAGCCAGGTTGAGAGCGTGTAACAACCCGATTCCCGAGTCCCTACGAGATGCGAGAACCAGACCGACTCGACTAATCCCAAGACCTAGTCGTCCAACGAGGAAGTAACCAAGAGAGCAATAAAATAAACCACATTCAACATGAAATATAACTAGTAGTAACAAAATACAGCAGTAAGAAAAAGAACTACTATAGCATGTACCACCACAACAGTAGAATAACATTTATAACATAACAAGAACTGTGGGTAAAGAAAAGTACAGAGAGTAATAAAAACTACTCACTACAGTGGAAACAAAAGGGGTACAAAAGAATAGTGGTAACTCTACTGGACCCTACTCAGCCCAGCGTCCTCTGCAGCCGCCGACCCTGGCTACTCAACACCTGGTCCTGAAAAGTAACGAGTGTAACACGTCAGCGAAATGCTGAGTAGAGTGGCAGCTAAACTAAAGAAGAAGTAAAGTGTACAGTAGCTGTTCTATTTTCTTTCTTCCTTTATTTACATCTTTCTATTATTTCACAATTTATCTATTTCTCAGATCCTTCACTTGATCTCGAATGTTCCTCGTGGGAACGATCTTGATTGCAGTCTCTTCCGAACGGTAGAAGTAGCACGTGGTGCTCTCCTGGCCGAGAGAGTCCCCCATGGTGATCCTACTCTCAATCAACCACCCCAAGGTCACTGACAGACGCAACGGTGACTACGGCATGCGCGATAAACGCACAGGTAGCTAACCCGCACTAGCACGCGGTCAGTCGTTTCCGTTAACGGGTGCGCCCAAAGCACAGCACGGAACCAGTATAGGGCAGAGCCCTCTCAGGGGTCCAACCCCTCCACAGTAACCAAACAGGGGCCTTGCCCCTCCACAGTCCGCGCACCCTCGCCTGACTACCCTGGTTTGCCCAGTGGGCCTAACAAGTCGGTGTAGGTGAGCTAGCAGAACCCCGGGGCCCGTGGGGTAGCCAGTACTTGCCCTACACTAGTAGCTCTCCTCGGTACTGCGTACACGAGGGCCAGCAAGTCGGTACAAAGTGGCTAGACCTAACACCGGGACCCTGGGGCGGCTAGCTCCGCTCTACACTAAACAAGGGGATAGTCGCTCTCCTTGGTACTCCGTACTCAAGGGCCAGCTCACTTCCCCAATTCTATTCCATTCACTTTCCAGGAGTTCTACTCCTAATTCTCCGTAGGGTTCCAGCTCTTTTAACTCAGCACATTCAGGTTTCACCTTTCCAGTTTCACGTTCTTACGATCCATGTTCTCAATCACGTGTATTTATTCACAACAGGCAGTTGTTAAATCAATTTACAGGGAGCTATTTGTTCCTTTCCATTTTTCCAAGACTGCAGTATTCGTATATTCTACTAGTTTTCCCATCCTAGGATTCATGCCATACCCTAGGATCTATCATACAATCTAGTTTTCCAGCCTTAGGATTCATGCAACACCCTAGGATCTACCATTCATTCTAGTTTCTCATTCCTATGATTCATGCAATGTCCTAGGTTCTATTTATGGTTCCATAATTAAACAGATTATACTAATAAACTTAAAAGCCACTCTACCAGTTACAACAGGAGTACTGGGGGCGTGGTCGGAAATCCCGCGTGCCTCCGCAACCCCCGAGACTGTAATGAGACGGGGTCCCAGCACAAGGATCAAACACAAGGAGTTTCTCAAAACAGTATCTAATCACTGTAGACGGGTAGAGAATTTTATTCCGAAAAGGACGCAACTCGAAACGCGGAAAACGGACTCCGAACGGGCCCTAAACGGGTCGAAAATGACAATACAGTGCAAAATCAGACGTCTGGAACTTCTTCCAGACGTCTTAAAAATTGGGATCAGATGGTACCTTGCCCTGCGTAGTCTCTCAGACGTCCAGAAGCCTGCGGGGGCATCTGGCCTAGTTCCCAGACGTCCGATCGTCACCCCGGACGTCTAGAAGTCCTTCCAATCGTCTGGCACTGCAGCCAGACGTCTGATTCGCGTTGGATGCGAATCTCAGACCCTGTACGTACCCACTCCTTGTGCTCAGTACAACGGTCGTAGAAAAGGATGAAGGATGAAAAAATAACTTACCTTTCAGACGTCTGGACAGTCCTCCAGACGTCTTCCCCGTCGTCTGGTTGGAAACCCAGACGTCTGATTCTGGAAAAACTTCCAGAATCAGAGCGCGACTCGCCCTCTGCCTGCGACGCACGGCCGCGCCGCGTCTCATCCGCCTGCTGCTTGAGCTACAGCAGACCTCCCGCGTCACTCCGCGCCCGCTGCGCCCCCGCCGACCGGCTCTAGCAACCCCGGCAAGCTCGAGCCCTCACGGCCGAGCGCCTCCTCCCTCGCGCAGCACCTCCTCCCGCACTCACCGCAGCTGTCGCTACCGCCGCTCGCTCGCACTCGCACTCACTGGAAGAAGAAGGAGGAGGAGCGGAGGTGATGAGAGTGAGGGAGAGGGCGAGGCTTTTTAAAGCCGCGCGGGGAGAGGGAGAGAGAGAGAACGCAGACTGCGGTCGCAGGAGGAGAGAGGGAAAAAGAGAGAGGAAGGCGGTTGCGGGTCTGCGCATGCCTGCGCGCAGACGCAGCCCCGCGTGCCACCGAAAATAGATCCTAGACATCTGGAAGGGGTTCCAGACATTTGGGCCACTTCCCAGACGTCTTAAAAAAATGTCTTGGAGTGCGTTCGTAACAATATAACAAACTCAAAGGAAGTTTCGTCCCCGAAACTTGCGCTAACTAGGGTGAGGGAAAAATTTCATAATAACCATAACAAACTCAAAGAGGACCGAAGCCGGTCCGAAAAGACGTACCCGCGAAGAGTTCCAGGTACCGCTCCCGCATTGCCGCCTCAGGCTCCCAGGTAGCCACCTCGTACCGCTAGCTTCTCCACAAAACCTTCACCAGGGGTACTTGCTTTCGTCTCAAACTGCGGACGGCTCGGTCTAGAATCTGCACTAGCCGCTCGGGGTAGGTCAGGCTGTCGTCCACCTCGACGTTCTCGTGACTCAGTACGTGACTGGGATCGGCTACGTACTTGCTGAGGTTGGGCACGTGGAACACGTCGTGCACACTAGAAAGCTGGGGAGGGAGGGCAAGCCTGTATGCAACGGTTCCAACCTGCTCCAGGACCTCAAAGGGCCCCACAAACCTCGGCGCGATCTTCCCTCTCACCCCAAACCGCTACAGGCCCTTCATGGGCGAAACATGAAAGAAGACGTGGACCCCAACCTCAAACTGCACCTCTCTGCGTCTCCGATCCGCGTAGCTCTTCTGTCTGCTCCTGACAGTGTGGAGTCGCCTAAGGATCTGCTCGACTACCTCCTGACTCTGCCGGATCAACCTGGGGCCAACCTCCCACTTGGTCCCCACCTCAACCCAACTCAAGGGTGCTGTACACCTCCGTCCGTACAGAGCCTCGTAGGGAGCCATGCCGATGCTCGAGTGATAGCTGTACTAAACCTCAACCGCGTCCCCAGGGCCTGCTGAAACTCAGCCCAAAACTGGGACGTAAAGCGGGTATCCCGGTCGGATACGATCTCCCGCGGAACTCCGTGTAGTCGTACCACGTCGCGGATATACCTCTCTGCCAACTATGCTGGTCCCAAAGTGACTCGTATCGGCAAGAATCGTGCCATCTTCGTCAGTCTATCCACAACTACCCAGACAGCATCGTGTCCTCGCTGGGTAACAGGTAAGCCCACCACCAAGTCCATGGTGATGCTCTCCCACTTCCACTCTGGCACTGGAAGCGGCTGTAGCGGCCCTGCAGGCCTCTGATGCTCGACTTTCACCTGCTGGCACACTAAGCACAGCTGTACGAATTCACCCACATCCCGCTTCATCCCCCTCCACCAAAACTCGCATCTCAAGTCGTGGTACATCTTCATGTTTTCGGGATGTATGGTGAATCTCGAACCATGTGCCTCAGTCAGGAGCTCTCTCAACAGCTCCTTGTCTCTGGGAACACACAACCGTCCCCTCAGGCGCAGCACCTAGTCTGTGAAAGAGAAGTCCCCTGGGTCTCCTGACAATACTCTGTCGCGCAAGGACTGCAAGTACGGATCGGCCATCTGTCCTGTGATGATGCGGTCTATCAGCTCTGGCCTAGTATGTCGTGTCACCGTCACTGCCCCACAGTACCCCCGTAACTCCAGGGGTCGCCAACTGCCCACCTCCTCCAAAAGGCTCCAACTCTGTAACTGTAACCTGGCCAAGTGTGCGGGCACCTTACGGCACAAGGCGTCAGCCACCACATTGGCTTTTCCCGGGTGGTAGGAGATGCTGCAATCGTAGTCCTTCAGGAGCTCCAACCAACGTCTCTGTCTCATGTTGAGCTCCTTCTGATCAAAAAGGTATCTGAGGCTCTTGTGATCTGTGAAAATCACGAAGGTCTCACCGTACAAGTAGTGCCTTCAGGTCTTCAGCGCGAAGACAACAGCTGCCAACTCCAGGTCGTAGGTAGGGTAGGTATGCTCATGGGGCTTCAGTTGCCGCGAAGCGTAAGCGACAACGTGACCCCTCTGCATGAGCACACCTCCTAACCCCTGCAAGAAGCCGTCCGTGTACACAACGAACCCGCCACTACTGTCAGGGATGGTGAGCACGGGAGCCGAGGTCAACCTCTCCTTCAGCTCCAGAAAACACGCCTCACAGGCGTCTGTCCAAGCGAAGGTCACGTCCTTCCGGGTCAACTGTGTCATAGGACGCGTGATCTGTGAAAAACCTCTGATGAAACATCTGTAGTAGCCTGCCAGTCCCAGGAAACTACGAATCTCAGTGACTGAACGCGGTCTCTCCCACCTGAGTACTGCCTCAACCTTGGCTGGGTCCACCGCCAAGCCGTCTCCAGATATCACATGACCTAGGAAGGTCACCTCCCTCAACCGGAACTCGCACTTGCTGTGTTTGGCGTACAGCCTGCATCGTCTCAGAGTGTCCAGAACCATCTGCAAGTGCTGTCCGTGCTGCGTCCGATCTCTAGAATAGACGAGTACATCATCTATGAAAACCACCACAAACTGGTCCAAGTAAGGTCTAAACACTCGGTTCATCAGATCCATGAAAGCAGCGGGGGCATTGGTCAGCCCAAACGGCATGACCAAAAACTCGTAGTGTCCGTACCGGGTGCGGAAAGCTGTCTTGGAGACGTCGGTCTCCCTGATCCTCAACTGGTGGTATCCCGACCTCAAGTCGATCATGGAAAACACCGTGGCACCCCGCAACTGGTCAAATAAGTCGTCGGTCCTCGGCAGCGGATATCTGTTCTTGATGGTGACCCTATTCAGCTGTCGGCAGTCCACACAAAGGCGTAAGGTCCCATCCTTCTTCTTCACAAACAGTACCGGGGCTCCCCAGGGAGACGCACTGGGCCTCACGAAACCTTTCTCCAAAAGGTCCTGCAACTGAGACTTGAGCTCCCGTAGCTCAAGCGGTGCCATCCTGTATAGCGCAGTGGAGATGGGGCTGGTCCCTGGTACTAGTGAGATCTCAAACTCGATGTCACGCTCGGGCGGTAGTCCTGGTAACTCGTCTGGAAACACGTCAGGGTACTCTCTGACCACCGGGATGCTCTGGAAGTCTACCATAGGGCTGGGCTCTGCCACTACACAAGCTAGGAAACCCTCACACACCAGGCTCAAAAGCCTCGCCGCCCGAAGTGCCGAAATGCACCTGAAGACTCCGTCCACTGGCTGTCCATGAAACTCGAAAGAAGGCAACTCCGGCATGGAGAAGATAATCTTCCTCCCAAAACAGTCTACCAAGGCGTGGTAAGCGGATAGCCAGTCCATCCCCAGAATTACGCCAAAGTCCTCCATCTGTATCATAATCAGGTCAGCTGGCAGGCTATGTCCCCCAACGCTGACCTCCCAATCCGTATACACCTCCTCAGCTACAAACAGCTGACCACTCGGGCCTTTGATTACTAGCGGATTTTCTAACAGCATATAATCCTTGCCCAAACTAACTGCGAAACTGGCTGCGACAAACGAGTGCGTAGCGCCGGAATCGAAAAGTGTGTAAACGAGTCTGCCAGAAACTGAAACCATACCTGCCACTACCGAGCCCGAAGCTCTGGCATCCCTGTGTGTCAGGGCGTTGATACGCCCCTCAACTCTAGGTGCGGACGAAGCATCCACACTCTGCGTCGGACGGGCAGGTGCTGGCCGGTACCCTCCTCATGACTGTTGTCCTCCACCACCCTCGAAAACGTAGGCAGCTTCAGGGGTTTGACATACCCCCGAATCGCAGGCCGGAGCCCCTCGGTGAACCTCCAAAGGCGCTCCTCCTCAGTAGCTACCGCTGTCGCTGCAAAGCGGGATAGCTCCAGGAAACATGTGCGGTACGCGCTCACGGTCATCGTCCCTTGGCGGAGAGTGTGGAACTCCCGCCTCCTCTGGTCCTGCCACGTTTGGGGAAAGTACTGCTCGCAGAAGAGGGCGGCGAACCGATCCCAGGTCGGCTCGTCCCTCTCCTATCCCCTGACCGCCCTCCACCACCTGTGTGCCGCACTCTCCAGCTAGTACGTGGCAAAGGCCACGCGGCACGCCACCGGGGGGGGAAGGGTGTCGAAAATCTTCTCCAGCTGCTCGAGCCAGTCCTCTGCCTCAGTCGGGTCCTCATCCCCCTTGAACGAGGGGGGCTTCAGCTTTCGGAACTGCCCGAAGAGCTCGGAGTGGCGCTGTAGTGGGGATGCTGGTGCACCTCTAGGCAATGGTGCCTCGTGCACAGAAGTATCGGAGGAAGGTGGGGGCGGCGGCGGCCCATCCCCTCCCCCGTGTCCAGCGCCGCGTCCGTCGGGTGGTCCCACAGAGGACTCCCCCTCCGCAGCCCCAGGGGGAGGCGCTCGGGGCGGTGGGTGGAGCTCCTCTCGCACAATATCCCGTATCAGCTGGGCGAGGTCTTGGGCTTGGACGCCCGGGAGTGGTGGCTGGTCCACTGAGGTGTCGGCAACGGCACGCCGACTTCGCCGACCTCGTCCTCGACCGCGCTCGCGGCCTGCCTCACCAGTCCCGCGACGAGGCATCTCCTTCAAGGAGACGCGAAACAAAACGGAACACGTCAATACGGAACGGTACCTAACAAAAACGTCTAAGAGCTCATGTCAAAAGATATGTTGTGGTGGCTACTCTAGTTATAGACATGTGAATTGGTTATTTTCCAGTCAGTTGATTCACTTCTCGGGACGACCTTGCTCTGATACTGTAACGACCCGATTCCCGAGTCCCTACGAGACATAAGAACCAGACCAACTCGACTAATCCCAATACCTGGTCATCCAACGAGAAAGTAACCAAAAGAGCAGTAAAATAAACCACATTCAACATGAATATAACTAACAGTAAGAAAATACAGCAGTAAGGAAATAAACCACTACAGTATGTACCACCACAACAGTAGAACAACATTCATAACATAATATGAACAGCAGGTAAAGAAAAGTACAGCGGAAACAAGAACTACTCACTACAGTGGAACCAAAAAGAGGTACAAGAGAATAGTGGTAACTCTACTAGACCCTACTCGGCCCAGTGTCCTCTGCAGCCGCTGACCCTGGTTGCTCAACACCTAGTCCTGAAAGGTAACGAGTGTAACACATCAGCAAAATGCTGAGTAGAGTGGCAGCTAAACTAAAGAAACAGTAAAGTGTACAGTAGATGTTTTAATTTTCTTTCTTCCTTTATTTACGTCTCTCTATTGTTTCACAATTATCTATTTCTCAGATTATTCACTTGACCTCGAATGTTCCTCGTGGGAACGATCTTGATTGCAATCTTTTCCGAACAGTAGAAGTAGCACGTGGTGCTCTCCTGGCCGGGAGAGTCCCCCGTGGTGATCCTACTCTCAGTCAACCACCCCAAGGTCACGGACAGGCGTAACGGTGACTACGGCACGCGCAATAAACGCACAGGTAGCTAACCCGCACTGGCACGCAGTCAGTTGTTTCCGTTAACGGGTGCGCCCAAAGCACAGCACGGAACTAGTACAGGGCAGAGCCCTCTCAGTAACAGGGGTCCAACCCCTCCACAGTAACCAAACAGGAGCCTTGCCCCTCCACAGTCCGCGCACCCTCGCCTGACTACCCTGGTTTGCCCCAGTGGGCCTAACAAGTCGGTGTAGGAGGCTAGCAGAACCCCGGGGCCCGTGGGGTAGCTAGTACCTCCCTACACTAGTAGCTCTCCTCGGTACTACGTACACGAGGGCCAACAAGTCGGTACAGAGTGGCCAGTCCTAACCCCGGGTCCCAGGGGCGGCTAGCTCCGCTCTGCACTAAACAGGGGGACAGTCGCTCTCCTTGGTACTCCGTACTCAAGGGCCAGCTCACTTCCCCAATTCTATTCCATTCACTTTCCAGGAGTTCTACTCCTAATTCCTCGTAGGGTTCCAGCTCTTTAACTCAGCGCATTTCGGTTTCACCTTTCCAGTTTCACGTTCATACATCCCATATTATTACTCATGTTCATTTATTCATAACAGGCAGCTGTTTAAACGAATTTACAGGCAGCTATTATTTCCTTTCCACATTTTCCAAGACTGTAGTATTCATACATTCCTCTAGTTTTCCCGTCCTAGGATTCATGCCATATCCTAAGATCTATCATACAATCTAGTTTTCCAGCCCTAGGATTCATGCAACACCCTAGGATCTACCATTCAATCTATTTCTCATTCCTAGGATTCATGAAATGTCCTAGGTTCTATTTATGGTTTCATAATTTAACAGATTATACTCAAAACCACTCTACCGGTTACAACAGGCGAACTGGGGGCGTGGTCGGGAATCCCGCGTGCCTCCGCAACCCCCGAGACTGCAACGGAACGGGGTCCTATCACAAGGATCAAACACAAGGAATTTCTCAAAACAGTATACAGCTACTGTAGACGGGTAGAAGATGTAATTCCGAAAAGAACGCAACTCGAAACGCGGAAAACGGAACCCGAACGGGCCCTAAACGGGTCGAAAACGACGAAACAGTGCAAAATCAGACGTTTGGAACTTATTACAGACGTCTTAAAAAGTGGATCAGGGGTTACCTTGCTCTGCGTGGTCTCTCAGACGTCTAGAAGCCTGCGGGGGCGTTTGGCCTAGTTTCCAGACATCCGATGGTCACTCCGGACGTCTGTAAGTCTCTCCAATCGTCTAGCACGGCAGCCAGACGTCTGATTCGTGTTGGATGCGAATCCCACAACCTGCGCGTACCCATCTCTCTCTCTTAGTACGGTCAGTCGAAGAAAAGGAAGGAGACGGAAATAACTCACCTTTCAGATGTCGGGACAGTCTTCCAGACGTCGTGCCCGTCGTCTGGCTATCAGCCCAGACGTCTGATTCTGGAAAAGTTTCCAGAACCAGGGCGCAACTCGCCCTCTGCTCGCGACGCCCGGCCACGCCGTGTCTCGTCCGCCTACTGCTCGAGCAGCAACAGTCCTCCCGCGTCGCTTCGCGCCCGCTGCGCCCCCGCCGGCCGGCTCCCGCTGCCCCAGCAGGCTCGAGCCCTCACGGCCGATGCCTCCTGCCCCGCGCAACACCTCCTCCCGCACCTGCCGCGGCTGTCGCCGCCGCCGCTCACTCGCGCTCGCTCTCGCGCACCAACTGGAAGGAGAAGAGGAAGGGGGCGGAGGTGACGGGAGTGAGGGGGAGGGTGTGGCCTTTTAAGGCCGCGTGAGGAGGAGAGAGAGAGCGCGATAGAGGGCGCAGGAGGGAGAGGGAAAAAGAGAGAGAGGGAATTTTCGCAGGTCTGCGCGCTCAGGCGCGCAGACGAATCGCGCGTGCCAACAATAACCGATTCCCAAACGTCTGGAAGTGGTTCCAGACGTCTGGTCAGACGTTTGGGCCACTTCCCAGACGTCTTAAAAGATGTCTGGAGCGCGCGTTCGTTACAGATACCATCTTGTAACGACCCGATTCCCGAGTCCCTACGAGACACGAGAACCGGACCGACTCGACTAATCCCAAGACCTAGTCGTCCAACAAGGAAGTAACCAAAAGAGCAGTAAAATAAACCACATTCAACATGAAATATAACTAGCAGTAACAAAATACAGCAGTAAGAAAAAGAACTACTACAGCATGTACCACCACAACAGTAGAACAACATTTATAACATAACAAGAACTGCGGGTAAAGAAAAGTACAGAGAGTAACAAAAACTACTCACTACAGTAGAAACAAAAGGGGTACAAAAGAACAGTGGTAACTCTACTGGACCCTACTCGGCCCAGCGTCCTCTGCAGCCACCGACCCTGGCTGCTCAACACCTGGTCCTGAAAAGTAACGAGTGTAACACGTCAGCGAAATGCTGAGTAGAGTGGCAGCTAAACTAAAGAAGAAGTAAAGTGTACAGTAGCTGTTTTATTTTCTTTCTTCCTTTATTTACGTCTTTCTATTGTTTCACAATTTATCTATTTCTCAGATCCTTCACTTGATCTGGAATGTTCCTCGTGGGAACGATCTTGATTGCAGTCCTTTCCGAATAGTAGAAGTAGCACGTGATGCTCTCCTAACCGGGAGAGTCCCTAAAACGGACGGCGACAACTATGACTAGGTTTTGCTATAGCGTTGGAGTATAGCTAGTTATTGCCATCATTTCAAATATATATATTTTTTTTACTCAGGAATAACAATTCTCCCGAGGTCAAACTCAGGGAGCAAGTCGTATTCTAGAGATATACATGTTCTATTACAAAAATAAAGAGAGAGAGAGGGAGAGAGAGAGAGATGAAAGTTTGGCTTCTTCTTCTCTTCTTTCTTCCTCTTTGTCTTCTCTCCACTTTGGCTTTTGTTCTTCCTCTTCTTCTTCTTTTCTTGCTTCTTGCTTCTCTTCTTCTTCTGCTTTCTGTTTCTTCACTCGGCTGCTCCTTCTCTCTTCTTTTCTTGCTTCTTGCTTCTCTTCTTCTTCTGCTTTCTGTTTCTTCACTCGGCTGCTCCTTCTCTCTTCTTTTCTTCTTCTTCTTCTTTGTCTTCACCTGTCTTCAGGACGTCATCTGATTTTCCAATCAGACGACTTAACCCGCGGATGCTACAGTATCGCTTCAGTTCTTCTTCTTCCGCAGTCCTTCTTCTTCACCTGTGCCTGCACGCTCAAGAGTTTAGCATCAGAGGGCAAAAACCTACTCTATTTCCCCACCCCCCCTCGCGTCTCTCTCTCTCAGAATTCGCTCTTAGGACAGCTCTCCCAGAGCAACCGGGTAATCGGGTACGCGGGTCGCGCCCGGGTCCAGGCCCACCGGCGTGCAGTGGTGGGCGAGGAGTGCCAGTCAAGTCGGGTCGGGTCAGCCAGATCCGCGTGATGAGCTCGCAGACGGGCCGGGTGAAGCGGTGTGAGGGACCTCACCCCGTGTGCTGAGGCGATAAGCCTACAGCACTTTATCAGTTTATATCGGCGCACCGCTTCAGAGCCTTCCGAGGTGGGACTAAATGTCCACCCCAATTTGAGCGCCCGTGCGGAGAAGGCAGCGAGCAGTCGAGGGCCAATGCGAGGGCTTCGCGCGAGGACTTCGCCTCAGCTGCAGCCTGGTACTTCGCGAAGTCACCCCACGCAGCCTGGGAGCCTGATCTAGGCGTGGCGTGCCTGGAGCAGCAGGTAGGCGGAGCTTCTTCACTCGTCAATGGCGGCGGCGAGCACAGACCCTATTTACAACAACACGGCCTCTCGGCCTAATCAGATATGCGGAGGACCTTCGCCGTGGCACGGCGAAGGTGGTCGGAGGGTCTGCAGGGGGCGTGGTGGAGCAAAAGGGTCGCCCTAGGTCAAACTGCGGGCGGTGAAGTGGGTGTGTTTGGTGGATCTGCAGAGGGCATTTGGTGGGAAGTGGAGGGGCGGAAGAGGATCAGGGTGAGGAGGCGAAGGTTATGCACAGGTCGGCGAGCCGTGTGGGGTGATGGAGCGATGGGGGCAGTTCGCCGGAGTTTGGCCGGAGGTGGAGAAGGTGAGGGTGATCCGTGGGAAATCGATGGCGACAGTAAGGGCTTTCAGTATGGAAAAGAAAGAGGGGAGGAAGAGGACAAGTTTTACCTACTAAGCTGGACGAGGAGGGGTTGGCGCAGGCGACAGTCGTATTGACTGTCGCCGGAGAAGAAATTGCCCAGAGGAAGGGGCGGCGGCGAGGAGAGGGCCGGAGAGGCGCCAGCTGGGTGCGGTGTGACGCGGAAAGATCGAGGGAAGGTAACCCTGCTGCTGGTAGTGCTGCAGGGCGACGAGGAGGAGGAGGAGAGGCCGCCGGAGCAAGGGGGCGTCTGTCGAAGTGAGAAGGGAGGAATTGAGGGGGTGTCTCCGTCAGATCCGAGCTGGGAAGAACGGCGGAGCGACGGGGATATTTATAGGGGCAGAACCAGAGAGGAGGGCGGAGGGAGACAACGTGTCTCCCTCGCCGGAGGACGCCGGAGGAAGGATACCCATACCGTCCGTGCGTTCGCACGGCCGGTATGGGTGGGTGCAGCGCTCAGGGGTGTGTCCCTGCGGTGGCTGACGACGCAGGGTACCCCCATTAACTTGCCAGGGCCCTTCCCTCACCCTACGCGGCGCCATGCTCCGCGCAAGGTCGCCGGAGCATGGTGCTGCTCAGGTTTTGCAGGAGGGACCTGAACGCAAAGAACGAAGGAGAGTTAGGGGCCAAAATGTGAGGGTTCAAGAGTTGAGGGTCAAAACATAAATATATGAGGACCAAAGTGTAAAGTTGGTCAAGAAGGTTTCTTCTTAGGCTCAAGTTTTTATACATGACGAATTAGGACCTAAGGAATCTGATGGTGAATTTTATTTCTAGATTAAACCTTATTTGACCGGTCAATTTATGCAAAAACCCAAATTAAGTTGTTAATTGGGCATGGTTCTCAATGTAGGTCAAAATGGGTTCCTAAGGCCAAATTGAAAGTCCTAAACCCTAGAGATTATTTTTCTATGAATTTTAGAGGGTTTAGTTGATTTTTACCTTGCCTCGAACCACGTGAATTGAAGTGGATTTGTTTTTAGGGTTACAGGATGTCATTTAATTCCTTGGAGTTGTTGTAGCCCTTATTGAGTCATCTCATCCCACTTTTCTTCTTATTAGGTTGTTTTGACCTATATTTGGACCCTGAGTTACCCTATTTTCAGATCGGATTGATGAAATTGCATTTTTATCCCTTAGTTTCTATTTTCTTTGCAAACTCAGAATCTCTCTGAGCCAAGCCTTTCTAGAGTTATGTAGGAGCTTTTTCTTGCATATTAGGGTTAAATGGTGCTAGTTTAGGGTTTGTGACGAGGTTCTCATCACACCCCCATGCCTAGCTTTTGCTAGTCCCTTAGCAAAAACTTAAGGTTTTAACCTTTGTTCTAGACCATGATATTCTTAACAACTTCAGGTAAGTGCCTTTTCTTTTGAACCTAGATTAGATTAGAATGCTGACCATAGGCTTAAAAGGTACTCTAGTACCAATCAAGATCCAAATCTGTCTAGCCTCAGCCTCAGTCCTTAGCAAAGGTTTTTAAGACCCACAAGAACTAACTTAAGGTTTATTGGACTTTGTAGTTAAAGCACCCCGTGCTTGAAACGATTTTTGCCCTGGTTCAGTTCGCAGTGCATTTTGCAAGAGAGAGATATAGAAAGTTTTTTTGTTTGGAGAGTTTTCTCTCTCTTTTTCTTTTTAGTTCTAGCCTAGGATTGACTTTTTCAACACGGTCTGTATCAGATTCATTGCTCCCATCATCAACCCTCAAGGGTTCCTGGCGATCGATGCTTCGAGATAGCACCGCCCATGGCAAACCCCAGAACCCTGGCTATTGAGATTTCGAGATAATCCCATCCATGGTGTTCCGTGGCCGAGTTCAGACCCTGGCAGTTGACACTTCGTGATAATGCCATCCATGGAATCTGAACCAGCAGGGTGCTTACATGCCCCCAGTAGGATATGTGAATATCCTAAGAGACAAGCACCGAGGAGATGATATTTTGTTACGCATCTTTGAGGGGATTTCCCGCCTCTCTGCGCTGGGAACTCATCCAAATCAACTTGTGTTGATCGGCCGTTCCTATTCTAGGTGTATTTTCAGAATTTTTGCGACGCTCCTGTGTGATTTTGAATTTTTTATGCTTACTAAACCAGGCAGTGTGTGGGGTTGGGGTGCTTAGGTTACTAAGTCCCGTAAACCAGAAGTTAGTTAGTTAGGTCAAATACTCCCTAAGCCTTGGACCTAGTACTTAAGCTTTTCATTTTCCTCAACCTCTTGAGGATTGTCTAGATCTTAATGGGTACTAAGAGTCTATCAAGAATGCCTAAGGTTTGCGTTCTTACTAATCTTACCAAGCACTTTTCATTTCTTTTCTTGAAAAATGGTCTAGACTAAGGTTAATTCCTTAGCTTCTTAATAATGACTATTACTCTTTTCTTTCATCTTTTTGTGCTCCTTTTCATTTTGTTTCTTTTCCTTCTCCACAAAATTTCCTTTCTCCTCTTATTCCTTTTATTTTGAAAAATTTTTAATTTTTATGGTGTTTTTGGCATATGTGAATTTTTTGTTTAAAACCTTTTTTTTCTACAAGTTTTGCACTTATACCCCCCCATGCCTAAGACTTGAATGTCCTCATTGTGAATTAGGGGTTTTTATTTACTTAATTTATTCCTTAAGACAGATATTTTTGTGAGTTAATGGGTCAGGATGAATTCCGCGGACGATTTCTAATCTCAGATGCAAGCATCTGAGGTGGAGTCGGCTGTCTTAAAGGGTGAACCTTAAGTGCACAATGGTGTCAGAAAAAGGTTTTAGATTTTCAAGAAATGACGGGCTGCCTCCCGTTAAGCGCTGAGTTTTACACCATCGGCCAGGCGCAGTAAGCTCAAGGGGAATGGAGGATGAGGGATGATTCAGCCGAATCAGTAGAAGTCACATCAATGAACGGTTTGAGTCTCTGACCGTTCACGATGAAAGGTTCGGAATCATGGCTGAGTGGACTGATTTCAATTGCTCCATTTCCAAAAACCTGTCGGATTAAATACGGTCCGACCCACTTGGACCTCAGTTTCCCCGGGAAAAGTTTGAGTCGGGAATCAAAGAGTAGGACCTTTTGACCAGGATGAAAGATCTTTCTCGAGATGTGCTTGTCGTGGAAGGCTTTAACCCGCTCCTTGTAGATTCGCGAGTTCTCGTACGCGTCTAGGCGTAATTCATCGATCTCGCTGATTTGGAGTTTTCTGTGGGTTCCAGCCTTGGAAAGATCTAGATTACAGTTCCGTACTGCCCAATATGCTTTATGCTCCAGTTCTACGGGAAGGTGACATGCCTTTCCATACACTAGTCTAAAGGGAGACATGCCCAATTGGGTCTTGTGGGCGGTCCTATAGGCCCACAATGCTTCCGGAAGTCGGGACGACCAGTCCTTCCTGTCAGGCCGAACAGTGACTTGCAGGATTTTCTTGATCTCCCGATTTGACAGCTCAGCTAGGCCATTTGTTTGGGGGTGGTAAGGAGTAGAGATTTGGTGAGACGCCCCAAATTTGGCCATCAGTGACCTAAGCTGAGCATTTGTAAAATGGGTCCCCCCATCAGAGATTATAGCATGGGGAATCCCGAACCTTGAGAAAATGTTTTGATGTATGAACTTAAGAACAATCTTGTGATTGCAGGTTCGGGTCGGTATGGCTTCGATCCATTTGGACACGTAGTCCACCGCAAGAAGAATGTACTCGAAACCATCCGAAACAGGAAAGGGGCCCATAAAATCAATCCCCCATACATCGAAGATTTCGCATACGAGAATCGGCTGCAAAGGCATCATATCGCGATGGTTCATGTTGCCCAAAGTCTGGCAACGACTGCATGCCTTGCAGTGACTGTATGCGTCTTTGAAAAGTGTAGGCCAGTAGAAGCCACACTGGAGGACTTTGGATGCGGTTTTATGCCCTGAGAAATGGCCACCGCATGCCTGGTCATGGCAGAAAGATAGGATATTGCTGATTTCCTCTTCCGGGACGCATCTCCGAATAATTTGATCAGCACCTATGCGGAAAAGGTACGGGTCTTCCCAAATGTAATACTTGGAATCATAACGCAATTTATCTTTCTTGGCCTTCGGCCAATCAGACGGTGTCTGATGAGATGCCAAGTAGTTTACTATATCAGCAAACCATGGAAGTTTAGTACCAACAGAAAGCAGGTGCTCATCAGGAAAATGTTCCGTGATGGGTCCGGAAGGGTCGATGATCTCAGAAGGAAGACGGGACAGATGGTCGGCTACCACATTCTGCCTTCCCGCCTTGTCGCGAATCTCAAGATCGAATTCTTGCAACAGCAAGATCCAACGGATTAGTCGGGGCTTCGCGTCCTTCTTGGCAAGGAGATGCCTTACAGCCGTGTGATTCGAGTAAATGATGACATGGGAACCCAGAAGATACGATCGGAATTTTTCAAGGGCAAATACTACGGCTAGCAGCTCTTTCTCCGTAACCGTATAATTACGCTGAGCCTCGTCAAGTGTCTTGCTAGCGTAGTATATAACCACGGGTTTCCCATCAGCTTTCTGCCCCAGGACT
Organism: Thalassia testudinum; assembly: GCA_037157565.1. Lineage (NCBI taxonomy): Eukaryota > Viridiplantae > Streptophyta > Magnoliopsida > Alismatales > Hydrocharitaceae > Thalassia > Thalassia testudinum. The sequence continues at coordinate 61,046,076 of JAZHRO010000022.1, read as the reverse complement.
GCTCCTACAGCGAAATCAGATGCATCGCACATGATCTCAAAGGGTTGAGACCAATCAGGGGATTGTAGGATAGGTGCCTGGGTGACTCGGTCACGCAGGTTTTCAAAGGCTAGTGTGCATTCCTTGGGCATTTCAAAGGGTACATCCTTAGAGAGAAGAGAAGTCAAGGGACGTGCGATTTTCGAGAAATCTGGAATGCAGCGGCGGTAAAAGCCGATGTGCCCTAAAAAAGAACGGATGTCCCTGATCGAGCCAGGCATAGGAAGGCGAGATATCAGATCCACCTTAGCTCGATCCACCTGGATGCCTTTTTCTGAAATTAGATGTCCCAGGACAATTCCCTCAGGCACCATGAAATGGCTCTTTTCCCAGGAAAGAACCAAGTTCACCTCAATGCAACGCCTGAGTATCCGGACCAAGTGTTGGAGGCAATCATCAAAAGATTCTCCAAAGACTGAAAAGTCATCCATGAAGACTTCCAGAAAATCACCTACCATATCGGAGAATATGGCAAGCATGCACCGCTGAAAAGTAGCGGGTGCATTGCAAAGACCGAAAGGCATCCTTCGGAAAGCATACGTTCTGAAGGGGCAGGTGAATGTGGTCTTTTCTTGGTCCTCAGGATGGATTGCCACCTGATTATAACCGGAGTACCCGTCAAGAAAGAAGAAGAACCTATTTCCCACTAGTTTCTCGAGAATTTGATCAATGAAGGGTAGTGGGAAATGATCCTTCTTCGTGGAGGAATTGAGTCGGCGGTAATCTATACAGACTCTCCACGCATTGGCTAATCGGGTAGGAATGATTTCTCCGGTTTCAGTCGTTATGGTGGTGAGTCCTGCCTTCTTAGGCACAACCTGAATTGGGCTCACCCAACGACTATCGGAGATCGGGTAGATGATCCCGGCATCTAACCACTTGATGATCTCCTTTTTCACGACCTCCTGCAGATTAGGGTTTAAACATCTCTGCATTTCACGAGAAGGTCGTGCGCCCTCTTCTGAATAGATATGATGAGTACAATAAGAGGGGCTTATTCCAGTCAAATCATCGAGAGTCCACCCGATGGCTCTGCGATGTTGCTGGAGGACACCAATCAGACGGGATTCCTGTTCAGGATTGAGGTTGGAATTGATAATCACAGGGAGGGTCTGATTGGAACCCAAAAAGATGTATTTCAAGTGAGCAGGAAGAGGCTTTAACTCGATGATAGGATTATCAGCAGCAGCTGGTGGTTCAGTATAGATGGGAGGTTCAAGGGAAGGAGTTACTGGGTTGTTTCTATCTGGATTCAATTCCTCCGTTTGCGGGTCAAGATCCTTCTGTGGTTGATGAGGCATAATCGAGTCATTCTGGAGGTGCGATTCATCAACCAAAATCCTAACGTCACAAACCTGTTCGATGACACCGCAATTAATTCCATGTTGGGCCTTAAATATATCAATTTTTAAGGTTTGATCCCCAAATTTAAGCTCTATTTGGCCCTCCTCACAGCTGATGTTGGCTCTAGCAGTAGCCAAGAAAGGTCTCCCTAGAATGATTGGTGTATCCCTAGGGTTTTTAGGCGCATCCATATCTAAGACTATAAAGTCCACGGGGAAATAGAAATCCCGCACTCTTACGATAACATCCTCGAGAATCCCTTTTGGTGACTTTATAGATCGATCTGCTAATTGTAATGTCACCTCGGTTGGTTTTAACTCAGATTCTTCTAGATGGTCAAGTAAGGATGTGGGTATCAGGTTTATGGATGCACCCAAGTCTAACAGAGCTCTATCAAATTGGGTATCACCTATCTTGCCGGAAATCAGGGGAATACCAGGATCTTTTGCCTTGGGTGGGAGTCTACTGAGGATTACAGAGCTGGCTTGCTCTGACAGAACAATTGGGCTCCCGCCCTTGGTTCGCGGCTTACGCTGGGTGTACACACATTCTTTAGAAATCGTGCGTAAGCCGGTACGTGGCGGATTGCATCCATCAAAGGGATGTTTATGTGGACTTGCTCAAAGAGCTTGACTAGGTCCTCCTCAGGAGCCACGGGTTTGGTAGTCTTCTTTCCCTTGGTCAAGGCCTCGGGAAACGGGATCTTGGGTGGTTCCTCTAGGATAGGTCCAGGTTGTGGATCTGGGATAGGGGTGGGGACGTCCTGGATTACTGCCCTAGGCTTGGGATCACTACCAGGCTTGGAGTGGTTTGGATGAGGTGGGTCTTGGGTTTCCTTGCCACTACGAGTTGTTACAGAATTAAGTCCTGCCTGATTTTGATTGGGATTGGGTAAGATAGCTTGCTACTGGTAACCTGCAAAGGAAGTGGAGGCCTCTATCCCGTCGGGTGAAGGAACAGAGGGGGCCTGATAAATCATATGGGCATGGCCCGGGTTTGGGTTCATAACGCGCCGCTGGGTTGGCACGTTATTGGGATTAGGCAGAGGTTGGGAAGGAAGAGTACCTAGCTGGCGAGAGTTTGCCAACTGGGTCAATTGGTTTCGGACCTCTGTAAGTTCGTCCTTATGTTGTTTTTGGATAGCCGCATTCGTTCTTTGAATGTCAGCCAGGGTCTGAAGGATAAGGGACATTTGATCTTGATTTGGCCCAGATGGGAAAGTAGGGTTGGGCCGAGGCTAAGGCGACTGGTAAGGACGAAGAGGTTGTGGGCGGGGTTGGAAGGATGGTCTTTGGGTTTGGGAATTTCTCGCCCACTGAAAGTTAGGATGGTTTCGCCATCCAGGATTATAGGTGTTGGAGAACGGGTCGTTCTGGATGGCGTTGAGTTCCTCGCAGGTCTGAGGAACCTCCAGAGGGTTAGAGAAAGAAGGAATGGAATTCCCCTGGCAGGTGTGGAAGGAATCGGAAGGACCTCCGGGCAAACATTCGGATGATGGGTCCATCCTAGGAGAAGATCGATGGAGAATGTTTTGCACAATTTCCCTTGTGAAAGGAGGCTGTGCGAAAGGGTTATGCGCAGAGGTGGCTCGCTGCAGATGCTGAGTCAGCTCATCCACCTTCTTTTCGATAATCGAGACCTTGTCCAATCGACTGGCCATTAATTCCAGGTCGACTGATGCGGACAGGCCCTGTGTCTCATGTGCTCCCCTAAGGTTCGTCGCTGCGCGGGTATTCGTCCTGTCGAATAATCCCATGGAGTCATTATTGATGGAGTTCTCGCACATGTTTTCGAGAATCTCCCACACGGTGTCTTCATGTTGACCCATGATATTTCCTCCGCAGGTTGCATTGACGAAAAGACGGATGTCCTCACGGAGTCCCTGGTAAAAAGATTGGACCTGTTCCCATTTAAGAACTCCGTGATGGGGGCACTTTCTCATGAGATCCTGAAAACGATCCCATGCCTCATGGAGAGGTTCCCCTATTTGTTGGGTGAAATGTGTAATCTGATGGCGCAAGGCGTTGGTCCGTCCAACAGGGAAGAACTTTTTCAGGAACTCGGACTGAAGTTCTTCCCAATTATTGATCGGCTGGGTCTGAGTTTGATACCAATGGGCGACCTTGTCAATAAGAGAAAAGGAGAACATCTTCATGAGAAGAATATCCCGATTTTGCGCATCTGACCCAAAAGTTTGGGCCAGATGCTTCAGCTATTTGATGTGCTGGAATGGATCTTCAGAATTAAGCCCATGGAATTTAGGTATAGCATGAAACATATTGGGCTTTAATTCAGAGTCAGGTCCCCCAGTCGGGATTCTGACTCGAGGCTCGATGGCCACCGCAGCAGGATTGTAATAGTCCCGCATCATGGGACGCTGCGGTGGGTGCATAAAGTTTTGGAAGAGGTCGTTGAGTCACTGTAGCTGGTGCTCCAGATTATTTTCTTCCTCAACTGGCTGAGCCATGATAGAAGAAGAGTTTGATTCGGAATCGAAAGAGAGAATGATGGGGTTAGGTTGCTGCTCAAACACGGGAGTCAAGGCTGGGCCTTGACGAGAGTGAAATTTTAAAGGAGATCTTAAGGGTGGTCTTAAGGATCTCCTACCGTTCATGCACTACTGGAGTGGAAGAGGTTAGAAGGTGCTGGACCCAATCGAGACACCCAAAAATATGTTGGGTGACTATAGAGTTGCGGGGTAGATGGACCCCTTGATCAGAAAGATCGTCCACCTGAGAATTACCTGGGCAGCCAGAGAGGGTGAGTCCCGCGAAGACCCCTACACGGTAGAGCGTCCCCACGGGTTACAGGGTTTCCCCCACCCAACCTCTCTTGTCACTGCGGTTCCAGGTAGACCAGAATGGGGATCTTGACCTCTTAAGTCTACCAATTTTTAATTCAAGAGCAAGGTGCTTAGGTTTCACTTGAACTTCTTAGGTGTTTTGAGTGCAACGAGTGACCTAAGTTGAAGGTTAGTTGACCCAAATGGTCAACTTTACCTGCTAGTTTTGCTTATTAGGTCTTGTCTTTTAGGGTTCAAGTGTTTAGAGAGCCAATCTTATTTTAGGGTTTCTTTGGATAGGTATTTTCAGACAATGGCTTGGGCACACTTCTTTTAGGGTTTCTCAGTTCTTGCTTAAAAGTGTGTCTCTAAATCCCTAATGTTGAATCTTATGTTGGCTCTACTTGGTCCAGTTAGTTCTTTGTTGGGTAATTAGGGCTCAAGCAAGAATGTGTTAGCCCTTAAATACCCTTAATAGTGTGCAGGAATAATGGGTTGAAAACATGCAATTTTTTTTTATGGTTTACTAAGTAGAGAAGACAGGTTAAACCTATATTGCTTGTTCTTTTCTTTTCTTCCTCTTTAGAATTTAAAGGTTGAGAGGATAGAAAATTACCTGTCCTCGGGGTGGTTGTCGTGCGGTTGCTTGTCTTCTCGATTTTCCTGTATCTGCACAAAAGAGGAGATTATTAGAAATTTAAAAACAGGAATTTAATTACCTCTAGAATAGCCGTTGCTCCCCGGCAACGGCGCCAAAAATGAAACGGACGGCGACAACTATGACTAGGTTTTGCTATAGCATTGTAGTATAGCTAATTATTGCCATCATTTCAAATATATATTTTTTTTTTACTCGGGAATAATAATTCTCCCGAGGTCGAACTCAGGGAGCAAGTCGTATTCTAGAGATATACATGTTCTATTACAAAAATAAAGAGAGAGAGAGGGAGAGAGAGAGAGAGATGAAAGTTTGGCTTCTTCTTCTTCTCTTCTTTCTTCCTCTTTGTCTTCTCTCCTCTTTGGCTTTTGTTCTTCCTGTTCTTCTTCTTCTTCTTTTCTTGCTTCTTGCTTCTCTTCTTCTTCTGCTTTCTGTTTCTTCACTCGGCTGCTCCTTCTCTCTTCTTTTCTTGCTTCTCTTCTTCTTCTGCTTTCTGTTTCTTCACTCGGCTACTCCTTCTCTCTTCTTTTCTTCTTCTTCTTTGTCTTCACCTGTCTTCAGGACGTCGTCTGATTTTCCAATCAGATGACTTAACCCGCGGATGCTACAGTGTCGCTTCAGTTCTTCTTCTTCCGTAGTCCTTCTTCTTCTTCACCTGTGCCTGCACGCTCAAGAGTTCAGCATCAAAGGGCAAAAACCTACTCTATTCCCCCCCCCCCGCTGCGTCTCTCTCTCTCAGAATTTGCTCTTAGGACAGCTCTCCTAGAGCAACCGGGTAATCGGGTACGCGGGTCGCGCCCGGGTCCAGGCCCACCGGCGTGCAGTGGTGGGCGAGGAGTGCCAGTCAAGTCGGGTCGGGTCAGCCAGATCCGCGTGATGAGCTCGCAGACGGGCCGGGTGAAGCGGTGTGAGGGACCTCACCCCGTGTGCTGAGGCGATAAGCCTACAGCACTTTATCAGTTTATATCGGCGCACCGCTTCAGAGCCTTCCGAGGTGGGACTAAATGTCCACCCCAATTTGAGCGCCCGTGCGGAGAAGGCAGCAAGCAGTCGAGGGCCAATGCGAGGGCTTCGCGCGAGGACTTCGCCTCAGCTGCAGCCTGGTACTTCGCGAAGTCACCCCACGCAGCCTGGGAGCCTGATCTAGGCATGGCGTGCCTAGAGCAACAGGTAGGCGGAGCTTCTTCACTCGTTAATGGCGGCGGCGAGCACAGACCCTGTTTACAACAACACGGCCTCTCGGCCTAATCAGATATGCGAAGGACCTTCGCTGTGGCACGGCGAAGGTGGTCGAAGGGTCTGTAGGGGGCGTGGTGGAGCAAAAGGGTCGCCCTAGGTCAAACTGCGGGCGGTGAAGTAGGTGTGTTCGGTGGATCTGCAGAGGGCGTTTGGTGGGAAGTGGAGGGTCGGAAGAGGATCAGGGTGAGGAGGCGGAGGTTATGCACAGGTCGGCGAGCCGTGTGGGGTGCTGGAGCGATGGGGGCAGTTCGCCGGAGTTTGGTCGGAGGTGGAGAAGGTGAGGGTGATCCGTGGGAAATCGATGGCGACAGTAAGGGCTTTCAGTATGGAAAGGAAAGAGGGGAGGAAGAGGAGAAGTTTTACCTACTAAGCTGGACGAGGAGGGGTTGGCGCAGGCGACAGCCGTCAATTTATGCAAAAACCCAAATTAAGTTGTTAATTGGGCATGGTTCTCAATGTAGGTCAAAATGGGTTCCTAAGGTCAAATTGAAAGTCTTAAACCCTAGAGATTATTTTTCTATGAATTTTAGAGGGTTTAGTTGATTTTTACCTTGCCTCGAACCACGTGAATTGAAGTGGGTTTATTTTTAAGGTTATAGGATGTCATTTAATTCCTTGGAGTTGCTGTAGCCCTTATTGAGTCATCTCATCCCACTTTTCTTCTTATTAGGTTGTTTTGAGCTATGTTTGGACCCTGAGTTACCTTATTTTCAGATTGGATTGATGAAATTATATTTTTACCCCTTAGTTTCTATTTTCTTTGCAAACTCAAAATCTCTCTGAGCCAAGCCTTTCTAGAGTTATGTAGGAGCTTTCTCTTGCATATCAGGGTTAAATGGTGCTAGTTTAGGGTTTGTGACGAGGTTCTCATTAGTCCCCCGTGGTGATCCTACTCTCAGTCAACCACCCCAAGGTCACGGACAGACGTAACGGTGACTACGGCACGCGCGATAAATGCACAGGTAGCTAACCCGCACTGGCACGCGGTCAGTCGTTTCCGTTAACGGGTGCGCCCAAAGTACAGCACCAAACCAGTATAAGGCAGAGCCCTCGCAGGGGTCCAACCCCTCCACAGTAACCAAACAGGGGCCTTGCCCCTCCACAGTCCGCGCACCCTCGCCTGACTACCCTGGTTTGCCCAATGGGCCTAACAAGTCGGTGTAGGTGAGCTAGCAGAACCCCGGGGCCCGTGAGGTAGCTAGTACTCACCCTACACTAGTAGCTCTCCTTGGTACTGCGTACACGAGGGCCAGCAAGTCGGTACAAAGTGGCCAGACCTAACCCCGGGACCCTGGGGCGGCTAGCTCAGCTCTGCACTAAACAGGGGGACAGTCGCTCTCCTTGGTACTCCGTACTCAAGGGCCAGCTCACTTCCCCAATTCTATTCCATTCACTTTCCAGGAGTTCTACTCCTAATTCCCCGTAGGGTTCCAACTCTTTTAACTCAGCACATTCAGGTTTCACATTTCCAGTTTCACGTTCTTACGATCCATGTTCTCAATCACGTGTATTTATTCACAATAGGCAGCTGTTAAATCAATTTACTGGCAGCTATTTGTTCCATTCCATTTTTCCAAGACTGCAGTATTCTTATATTCCACTAGTTTTCCCATCCTAGGATTCATGCCATACCTTAGGATCTATCATACAATCTAGTTTTCCTGCCCTAGGATTCATGCAACACCCTAGGATCTACCATTCATTCTAGTTTATCATTCCTAGGATTCATGCAATGTCCTAGGTTCCATTTATGGTTCCATAATTTAACAGATTATACTAATAAACTTAAAAGCCACTCTACCAGTTACAACAGGAGTACTGGGGGCGTGGTCGGGAATCCCGCGTACTTCCGCAACCCCCGAGACTGCAATGGAACGGGTTCCTATCACAAGGATCAAACATAAGGAGTTTCTCAAAACAGTATCTAATCACTGTAGATGGGTAGAGGATTTTATTCCGAAAAGGACGCAACTCGAAACGCGAAAAACAGACTCCGAACGGACCCTAAACAGGTCGAAAACGACGAAACAGTGCAAAATCAGACATCTAGAACTTCTTCCAGACGTCTTAAAAATGGGGATCAGATAGTACCTTGTCCTGCGTAGTCTCTCAGACGTCCAGAAGTCTGCGGGGGCATCTGGCCAAGTTCCCAGACGTCCGATGGTCACCCCGGACGTTTAGAAGTCCTTCCAGTCGTCTGGCACTGCGGCCAGACGTCTAATTCGCGTTGGATGCGAATCTCAGACCCTGCACGTACCCACTCCTTATGCTCAGTACAACGGTCGCAGAAAAGGACGAAGGACGAAAAAATAACTTACCTTTCAGACGTCTGGACAGTCCTCCAGACGTCTTCCCCGTCGTCTAGTTGGAAACCCAAACGTCTGATTCTGGAAAAACTTCCAAAATCAAAGCGCGACTCGCCCTCCGCCCACGACGCACGGCCGCGCCGCGTCTCGTCCGCCTGCTGCTCGAGCTGCAGCAGACCTCCCGCGTCACTCCGCGCCCGCTGCGCCCCCGCCGGCCGGCTCTAGCAGCCCCGGCAAGCTCGAGCCCTCACGATCAAGCGCCTCCTCCCTCGCGCAGCACCTCCTCCCGCACTCACTGTCGCTACCACCGCTCGCTCGCGCTCGCACTCGCTGGAAGAAGAAGAAGGAGGAGCGGAGGTGATGAGAGTGAGGGAGAGGGCGAGGCTTTTTAAAGCCGCGCGGGGAGAGGGAGAGAGAGAGAACGTAGACTGCGGTCGTAGGAGGAGAGAGGGAAAAAGAGAGAGAAAGGCGGTTGCGGGTCTGCACACTCCTGCACGCAGACGTAGGCCCGCATGCCACGAAAAATAGATCCCAGACGTCTAGCCAGACGTCTGGGCCACCTCCCAGACGTCTTAAAAAAACATCTTGGAGTGCTTTCGTAACAGAGCGATTCCCTTGAGTGCCTCCATTTGAAATGCTTCCCTTATGAGGTAGCAGTAGGAGGGGGTGGGAAATCCCCACTTGACTAGCCGACTTTGAAGTGAAATGCCCTGGTCCGTTGAACATCTCGGAATAACCAGCTCTGGAGTCAACTATCGCCAACAAGCTACCAACACATAGCTTTTAGGGTGGAGTGAGGAGGGCACGTAGGATTGCTGGTGCTGCCCCAGGCCCTTTGTGATGCATTCGAAGGAGGGAAGGTGTTAGCCAGAAGGCTGAGACAAGAATCAAACCACAAAGGGGGGGCAATTTTGTTGTCTAGTGATCGTACCCTTCTCTGGTGCTCGAAGGCTCAAGGGCCATGGTCGCTTGGATTTTATCGAAGTCTACCTATCTCTCTGTTGGAGACTAAGGGCCTTCGGAGCTCTTCGTATGAGAACTCGGGCACACCCCTTCTTAGGGTTGGGGTGTAAGCAGGAACCTTCTACAATGCCATAGGCACGGGCCGAAGGGCGCGGCTATGTATTGAGGCAAACCCGCTTCTGCTTGGGGTAGGAAATCTATTAACTGGATTAGGGTTGACCTGGCAGTGCTCCCGTCGTAGGAGTTCTCCAATGTCCATCCTTGGTAAAGGCACTTTACCTCTTAGGGTAGGCTTCGTTAAGGTTGGTGAAGCCTATGGGCATGCCTTGTTCAGGGCCGCCGCCTCCCTCGAGAGCCAGACCCTACGTGGGGATTTAATTAAACTAATTTCAGGAAACTCCCTTACTTCAGCCTTGGCCTCTTATTGTGTCTCGGTAGAGTTACGCCCACCTGAATTGGCGAGACCTTCATCTAGTAGCCCACTAGTAGTCCAAGTGGACTTTTTTCGTGATGGGTCTGAGCATGAGTGACGATAATCAAAGGGATCAAGGTCCACTCTGACCCAGACGAGCTCAATGGCGTCATCAGAATAGCGTTGAGTAGCCGCAGTTAGGGAGCCTGGCTAAATTTATGAAGTTGTTGGCGAGTAGGCCAAATTTTTTTTTCTTAAGGGACTCAAGCCTGATAGTTCGATCCCAATTCGTTACCCCAGCTCTCTACAAAAACAAGGGCTTCGAAGCACACGGGGGGTCGGTTGCTAGGCAGAAAATTATGCCCACGAAGGTCGTCGCCGATCTGACCATTCTGAATGCAGTTATTCTGTTGCTAGGCTCATCCTTATCATATACGGATAAGGGAAGGTTTGTCGGCTCAGCCGTAGGGTGTAATATCGCCGCGTGTCGGCTTGTTTGACTGTACCCTTGGTATCCTTCTGAGGAATGGAGAAAGCGCAAGAGGACATCTGAGATGGCAGACCTTAGATGGTGGCAATGAGAGCTTAGTGCAAGCACCTGGATTTTCATTATTGGAAGTCTGAGTATGTGTCATTGTTATGTTAGGCGAAACTTGCAGTGTGAGAGCCCGAATTCCTGCCGGCCTTGAGGTATGGTATGACACCTAGCAGAACATCGGGAAAAGGGGTCCGAACTCTCGTTGGCCTTATGAGGCGACGTTGTATGAAATGGAACTTGGGGCATAGGACCCAAGTTCCTGCCATTATTGCGAGGTGACGTTGTGTCGTCTGGAATGTGGGGCGCCAAAGCCCTAGTTCCTACTAGCCTTGAGGTGTGGCATGATATCGAGTGGAACATCGAGCGTGGGGGCCCGAGTTTTCACTATCCTTTCTAGTTAGTAGATGCTGCTGAGAGTGAGAAGGTTAAAACTTCACCAGTGGGCAATGCCTAGATTTTTTGTCTCAATGGGGGAGTTGCAAGTGTAAGTCGCCAAGGCACTTTTAGTGTTATCACCTTTTGAAAAGGCGACTCTATGCTAAAGGGCAATGCGGGCATGTGCTTTCTCTGTTGCCCTTAAGAGGCAGTGTGAGGCATGTTGGCCTTTGTTTATAGCCGATCTTAAGAGGCGGCATCATTCGTGAAAGGAACTTCGAGCGTGGGGGCCTGAGCTCCTACCAGCCTTAGGAGGCGACATTATATCTGTTGGAACGTAGGGCATGGGCGTCCTAGTTTCTGCCGGCCTTAGGAGGCAGCTGTCAATCTTAAGAGGCAACATTATGAGGGAACGTGAGGCGTGTCCCCCTGAGTTCCTACCAACCTTAAGAGGCGGCTTGCCAACCTTAAGAGGCGGCTACCTGGGTGATGATGTGGCGTAAGCACCACCTTCCACGAGTGATGGTTAGTCACTACGGCAAATAAGTCTTTGTTTATGACAAGACTGATTATTGATTGTTGTTAGGATGAGGCAAAGGCCTCAAATTCTGTGGCTGGCATTGATGGGTTTGCCCTCTCAGCGACAGGGGATACGCGCGTAGGGGGCATTTAACGCCCACCAACTTAGGAGGTGGCTCTATAGTTACAGGAGTGTAGGGGGATGCCCCAGTCCATGCCGACTCTAGGCGGTGGCTTTTGGGTGTCTTCGCCCTATCCTGAGTAGGAGTGGTTATCCACAGGCCTTGGAGGGATTAAGGCTTACTCCAACCTCGACAAGCTAAGTAACGTTGTGAGGGAAAAGAAGTATAGCCATGGCTGAAGTGCCTGGCTACAATCCCGAAGTCCTTAGCAAATCAACCAGGTTCGCCCTTGTTGGATTGCATGGACTTAGCTTCCTTTTCTTACCCCTTTTGTGACTCTGAGGGTCTGGGCTTCCTAGGTCACTTCAGCTCCATCCTTAAGAGTTTTCGCCCGGTCACTTGACTCACGTGCATTATTTTTACTTCTTAAGGAGATTAGAAGTGCACGGAGAGGATTTGGCGGAGGACGTGTATTGGTGGGTAGCTGATGATGCTGTCTAGTGCTACCGTCAACCTGGCCACTATAAATGTGGTCGCCCGGTTGATGTGCCTGTCCCTGCCGTAGATGGACAAAGGAAAGCTAATCTCTCCTTTTGGCATTTCTTTATGATTGCCAAAAGCCCGCGATCGGAATGGCTGGTGGAGGGAGGTATGTTATCCTTAGGCCGTAACTGACCTACCAGCAAGAGCGTCGCCAAAAGTGGGTCTGCGTGTTCTTCCGGAAAGGGTGAACAGTCTGGAAACTGCTTGCTTGACGGTGTTCCTTTGGCCCCCCACCAAGGAGTTGGGAGGGCCTATGGAAGTGTCGACTTGGAATGAGCAGCTTGCTGGTGTTGGTTGGTGTTGACTTCGAGGGTTAGCTCGACCTCCATGTCGAGAGGTGAGCATCTTGGGGTAATGTGGGCATTGCCGCTAGGAGTTAATCAAGTGGGTTGTCGATCTAACTGGCTCTGGTCCCGAACCAAAGATCACCTTAACTCCTCAAAGTTGCTGGCACTCCTCCCTATGATATTCCTCTGGGCCCTCAATCCTACTCCCCGTTTCGCCTAATGAAGTGGTCCAAATTTCCACATCAGATCTGGTCATGTAGATCTTGGCATTCTTTGGCAGTGTGTCCGCGAGCCTTATGGCACTTGCTGTAGGGCCCAGAGTTAGCCTCTCTTTATGGATTTTTGAGACAACATGTCCTTGCTTGTGGACTAGTCTCTTACAAACACATTTGCCTAGTTCATGGCCAAGGGAGTGTATTCCTCCAAGAACATGGGTTGCAGTTGCCTTGCCGGGAGGAGTGTTACTAAAAGTAAGGTGAAGTATTCCGCTGGATCAGGCAAGAAGGAGATAAGCTAAGATGCCGCTTGCTTGACTATACCTCTCTCGCCCTACTGAAGAGTGGGGAAGGCACTCGAGAGAGCTGGCTCGGAAGGAGTGGCCCGCCGGCCTGGGGCGGCGTCGATCCCCAAAGATTACCATGACCTCTGTGTTGATGCGTTTAGACGATAGGAGGTGAGGACCTTAGGGTGACGCTAGCATCACCGCCAGGACTTGGTGGTAGTGTTCTACTGAGGGGGGAGCCAAGGTGACACCACTGGCTCGATTGGACAGGGTGTCAACCCGTCTAGCTTTCAGTCTCAAGGAAGACCACATTGGCTACCCAAAGCTGCTAGAGCTTTCCCTTAGGGTGGTCTTCTGGGCCCTCCATAGGCCTCCCGCCTCTTTTTTCACTGTTACTTCGCCTAACGAAGCAAGCCAAGTTCCCATGCCATATCTAAGACTCAATCAGGTCACACAAATCCCAGCAGTCCTTTAGTGACATGGCTCCAAGCCTTATGGCACTTATAGCAGGGCCCAGAGTCAGCTTTCTTTTTGTGGGCCTTGTGGGCAGCAGGTCCTTTCCTGTGGACCAACCTCCCACAAACACGTCCGCCTGGTTCACGGCTAGGGGAGTGCATTTCTCAAAGGACTCTTGCCTTGTCTGACAGGGTTCGACCCTTAGTGGGTCGATTGCTTCTTTGAGGAAGGCAGCCCTTCACTTGTAGAAGCGACCACTTCCGCAGATGGGCACTGGAACATGCTTGCCAGAGTTTCTCTTGCCTTCTACGGGGCTGGAGTTGTTGCCATGACCCTTGGCCAACCGACTGCAAGGGCGGAAGTAGTCGTTTTGGTCTACGAACCTTGCAGCTCTATCCAGAGCTCCGTTGAGTCCTTTGGTGCACAATCATTGATGTCACACTAGAGCCTTCGAGTCAAGTGGCTCGACTTGAAGTGTTGGACTACCATCGCATCATGGGGCCTCCCGCTCCTGAAGTACTGAGCCTTGAACTAATCCAGGTAAGATCGAAAGGACTCAGCCTTCTGTTGCCTGACTTCTAACAATCTCTCAGGATTGTCTCTAACCCTTTGTTGCTCGGCAAAGTGCTGGTAAGACTTGTCCACCAGGTCTTGGGAGCAGGCAATCTGTCCAGCTAGCAGGTCGATGGACCATTAATGGGCCATGTCAGACAGGTATGACGACAGTACTCGGTAGAGTATTCTGTCAAGGTAGCCATACACTAACATCACCTGGCAGTAGCTCCTAACGAAACTGTTGGGGTCTGTCGTTCCTCCATACGGGACCATGATTGGCTACTCAAACTCTTCTGATAAAGGGTCACCACTACCTCCTTTATGAGTTGGCAGGCAGTACATGCGTGGGCATATATTCAAGGCCACCGACCTTAACTTCATACTCCCCTACCCTAGCCCGCATCTCAAGGAGGGAGTCTCGCTTCGGGGCCTTGAGTAGCTGACTGGGTCATACCGGCTTCCCTTCACTGGGATTGACGTGCTGAGGGTGTCGTTGGAACATAAAGACACCAGACTCCAATCGAGCCTCCTCAAAGGGGGGGCACGAGTGGAGTCGCGAGTGGTTAGGACCATCGCGAGGGTTTTTTATCAGGAAGGCTGAGGCAGGGTGCTGTGGAGGTGTTTCCTTCCAGCAACTAGATGCTTGGAAGAACATGGCATTTTTGTTGATGTTTACCATAGACGATGCCATTTAATGAGCCTTGGGGGTTGTCGTCATGGCCACCGATGGCCATCAAAGAATTTGTTGACATAGAGAATGTAACGTAGTCACAAGCAATCCATCACTAGGGAAACGGTCGAACCTCCTAAGTGATCGGAGGGTCCAACTCAACAACCTACAAGTAATCGCAAGAGAAACGGAAAAGTTGGTGATCCAGTTCCACCGCAAGACGTGTACGTCTGAGGGGAGGATGGTACTCCCAACTCTATACTAGTATTAGTAATGTTACAAGATTTCTCTCCCCCTTGGTTTGGGTTTCACTCGAGGGTCTCTCCTCACTATTTATAGTATGAGAAGAGTCCTAGCCAAATAGGATTTTATCCCTGATTTCCGATACGTCTTTTGTCAAGCTGCTCACCTACTTTTAGGTTATGAATAGTCTTTTCCATCATGCTACGATTCTAACATTGACAGGTCAGGTAATACCGAACCTGCTTGTTACCCAATAATCGAGTAGCTAGATCCTCTTATGGATTGCATGCGCAATTTTAAATCTAAAAATAATTTTCACCCATCATCACCAACCATGGGGATCTCTTTCAGGGGCCATCTTAATGCATTATTTTATTTCTTGGAGAAAAGTTTATAACTTTAGAGAAAATATCTTAATTTGTGAACGAGATTATTCAATCATCCAACGTACGAGAATTGAAAGATTGATATGTTTGGATTGACAGAGAATTGCATTTGATTACAAATGAGTTGCCATAAGTTTGTCCGCTAGCTAACATCACAAAAACTAACTAGGAGAAAATTTTCCAATTTTATTGATCACAAGTTGTGAAGGCAACGTCAGCAAGATGTAACATCTATTCAGCAATAAAAATGTCGTCCATCAATACAAACAGACAACTTAAAAACTTGTATAATGTGTGAGAGTAAATGCTAAAGCCAGCACATAGGCCATTCCAACTTACAAAAAAAAAATGGATGCTTTTGTGACTTCAATTGAAGAATAGGTGAATATTAATCTCAATTTAAGGACTTCAACACCAACACTCAACGGAAAAAGTTGGGTGAAGCGTTGAAGCTATTCCTAAACACTTTTAAGTGTGAATATACATAGCCTGATCGTATGTGCATTGCCTCTCAATCAATGCAGCATGCAATTTACATGTTAGTTGCCTCACAAATCTAAAAGAAAATTGCAGTGAGATTACATGTATAAAGAGATAAGAAAATAAATAAAACCTACTGCTGCATCATTGTAAACATAGACATAAGATAACCTATTTTTGTCTTAAATTAAGACTAATCCACTGTGCGTGACAAATCACTTTTTTTTATTTTATTGCTTTTAGTGGTGTTGTTAGGCTACATTGGAGGAATAAACCATCAAACTTGAAAAAGCTACCTGCTATATATCGGCAAAGGAATAATTTGCAACATGTAGCTACCAACATATTGCCATGCCGACCTCCTTTGCTTGCTTTACGATATATATATGTATATATATATATATAGAAGATGACATAAAATCTAAGTAAATATATATGCATTAATGAACCAGGTGATCGATCACGTCAAATTAACATCCACTTGTTTGTATGAACCACGGTTATCACTGTAAGAAGTGAGAGGCAGCTTCCAGTGCAAAAAAGCTCTTTGATGAATTGGCCTCTCCAAATTAACTAATCAAATCCATTAACTTAAGGACAGAAGTAAAGGATAATAATGGTGGAGAAAAGCAACAAATAAGAGCCTCACGGAATTTGGAATTGCTTTAAAGTTTCACTTTCCACTTTTGTGTAGTAGAACCAAAACAAAATCCTTCCTCAAATGACCCACGCATCATTTCATAGGACAGATCTGAATGCCTGAACGTCTAAGAAAAGAAGCCTAGCAAGATCCTACGGCACTGTTTATTTGTAGGGTTATATACGTAAGATTGTGAAATAATTTCGGAAGTGTGATGTTTTTGTATTTGTTTATATTTTTAAGCCAAGTTAAGAGATCAGAGAAATTAATTTTATATTTAATTAATCAAAATATTTATTGATGAGGTAAGATAGAGAGAATTTAACCTCACATGGAGTGAAACGGTTAGATTACTCCATCTTATCTCCCCGTAATGGGATGAAATCAATCCAAACTTATAAACTAAAATCTCAGTTATTTTCATGTCAAATTTGAGGATGTCAAACCAGAGATAGATCACCCCCAAACAAACAGCCCCTACGTACTCACCACGCTGCTGGATAGGCGAAGTTAGGGGTGGAGGCCGAGGTAGAGGGGAAGGAAAGGAGGGTAAGGGTTGTCGAGGTCGCAGACGTCCGCGCTGTAGACGTCAACCTCGACTATTGTGGAGCAACGGGGAAGGTGTGGAGGCATCGGGACACAGGAATCAAAGCAGGAGGAAGGCAGAGTAGCACGAGCTTGAGGGGTCGTTTGGAATGAGAAGTCGGCATCAAAGTTTGTTATTTACAGCCTTAAAGTTTAGAATTATTTTATTTTAAAAGAAAATAATTCCTTCAAATAATCATCAATGACAAGATATTTAATTTCTCTAAATGATGTTTAATTATTCAAAGTAAAAAAAATCTAATTTGTCTTTTAATTCTATTTTCTTCTTATTTCTCTTACTTTTTTTTAAAATTTTTTTCTACCTAGAGAATCCTTAAGACTTGTTTAATTGAAGAAATAATTAAGAGAGATAAAAAAAAATGCAAAAAGAATAGGAGGAATTAGAGATTTTTATTTCACCTAAGTATATTTGGTTGTATTTATTGTCACATCAAAGAATTAGAAGTATTTATTCCACTTGAGGTGTTTGGTAAGAGAAATAAATGAATTTTATGTGGTAAAGTTGAGAGAGGGTATAATGACCCATACCTTTTTAGCCATTTAAGATATTTGAAATTTTTGTCAGACGTCTGGATCTGTTCCCGGACGTCTAAAAGCGAGTTTTTCGTACTGCGCTTTGCACTCTGTGCGCACGTGACGTGCAAAGGCTGCTCCCCCACTCTCTCCCTCATCCCCCCAACCCTAACCCTCTCCTATATAAACCCCCCTCCCTTCTCTCCTCTCCTCCTCACACCACTCAGCCACCTCCACCTTCTCCTACCAGCCAAGTTCCCCTCCGCCTCTGCTGCAGCCACGGCAAGGAAGGAGATCCACCGGCGAGGGGAGAGCGGGGAGGAGCGAGAGTGAGAGAGTGCGAGGGAGTGAGAGCGAGGGACGAGGAAGGCGACCGCGGGAGCTCGTGGAGCTTAAGAAGGAGCTCATAGGAGAGGAGAGGACGTCGGCGAGGAGCTACCCAAGCTCCTGCAGTGGTTGGAGCTGCTGCCGTGGGTGGAGGTGTGAGTGGAGCGAGTCGCGGGCAGGGTCTAATACTAGAAGTTTTCCAGTATCAGACGTCTGGAGTGAAGACCAGACGTCTGGCGAGGCACCTGGACATCCGGAGCTAAAGTCGGATGTCTGAGAGCACATATCGCGCGAGATACATACGTTCCTGCGCTGATTTCCGCCATGCAAAAAATCTCAACGTAGGAGTTGTTGTTGGCTGACCGTGCCTGCATTTTCGTACATAGGTGTAACTTTGGGAAGGCACGCGGTACGCTTTCCCACATACTTTTGGACGTCTAATCACATCACCAGACGTCCAGAGGTGCTTCCAGATGACCGAAAACCTTGTTTGACGTCTGGAACTATCCTTAGACGGTCATAGAGGAAGTCTAGACATCCGATTAGCCACAGGAAACACAAGATTAGTTTTTGACGTCTTTTAAGACCTCTGGGATTAGTCCCAAACGTCTGATTTTGATCAGAAACCACGTTTTTGGCCTATTTAAGGCCCAAACGGAATCGATTTTCCGAAAACGAAGTACCATTGTTTTTCACTCGAGTTTCTTTACGTATTCGTGTTGAATATCTACTGTTTTGAGCTCGCCTGATGTACATTGGTCGCTGGTATAGGTTACCAGCCTGTGACGTGTTCGGGACCCGCAGAGACAACGAGATCTATGGCACAAGCCCCCATTCCTCCCGTGATACCCGGTAAAGTGGTTTAACCTAGTTGTTAATATTTAAATAAGAATGTACTTGGTTAGAATAGTCGGATTGAACTCTAGGATATGAAATGAACCCTAGGGTAGAAATGAATAAGCATGTTTGAGCTGTACTGTATACTTGAATGCATGGTTAAGATAAATTGCTAGCAAATGCTTTTGATATAATTACGAGATGCATGTTAAAATACGAGCTACCTGTATATAATTGAAAAATTACCTGTGAAACCACCAGCTGCATGTTTTTGAGAATTAAATTATGGAAACACGAGCTGCCTAAATATGGATGAGGAACGAATTATGAAACATGAGATCTGGATCTAGATAAATGAGGTGAACATCAGCATGAACCCTGTGGGGAATTAGGAGTAGAACTCCTGTGGATAAATAAATCTGGAATGTAGGCGGGAAGTATGCTAGCCCTTGTGTACGTGGTACCAAGGAGAGAAACTGTCCCCTTTTAGTGTAGAGCGGAGCTAGCCTCTCTTGGTTTGAGACTCGGGGTTAGGATTGGCCACTCTACACCGACTTCTGCTAGCCCTCGCATACTTGGTACTGAGGCGAGCAATTAGTGTAGGGAGGGAGCTAGCCACCCCACAAGGCCTTGGGTTCAGCTAGCTACCCTACACTGACTTTGTTAGGCCCTCTGGGCAAAACGGGGTAGTCAGACGAGGGTGCGCGGACTGTGGAGAGGTGAGACCCCTGTTTAGTTCTGAAGGGTGAGACCCCTGTTCTGAGAAGGCAAGGTCCTATACTATTCCGTACTGTACTTTAAGCGTACCCGCTAGCGGAAACGACTGACTGCGTGTCAGTGCGAGGTAGCTACCCGTGTGCTTATCACGCATGTCGTAGTCACCGCTACGTCTTGACAGTGACCTCGGGATGGTTGACTGGGTGTAGGACTACCACGGGGGACTCTACGGAAAAGACTGAAGAGCACCAAGTGTACCTTCTACTCTACGAAAAAGACTGCAATCAAGATCGTTCCCACGAGGAACATGCAAGATCGAAACATACTTGGATACTTTGAGAAATAGATTGAAACAGAAATACATAAATGAGATAAATAGAAATGGGAAATAAATCTGTTGTTGTTTTTACTGTACTTGTACTTAAATAATATAAACACCACTCTACTCAACGTTCGCTGACACTATCTTTTCATAACACTGTTCAGGACCAGGAGTTGAGCAGCCCGAGTTTCCAGCTGCAGAGGGTGCTAGGCCCAACCGAGCCCAGCCATAGTCGTTCTTTCAACACTTTCTTTTTCTCTACTGTTGTAGTAAGTAATGGACACTTAGTTTACTATTTTTGCTACTTCTGTTTCCTTTCCACATTCTGTTGTTGTTGTGATGGCATATACTGAGACAGTTGCTCTACTTTCTTTACTACTTTGTACTTTTCTTCTAATTAGTTACATTGCATGTGTGAATGTGGTTTATTTTCCTACTTTTGGTTATTTCTTGTTGGACAACTAGGTCTTGGGATTAGTCGAGACAAGCCGATCTCGGATCCTGTAGGGATCTGGGAACCGGATCGTAACAGAGGGAGATGAGAGAGGCTGAATAAATCAATGGAATAAATGAATTCCACCTCCTTGGCGGAATTCGTTTATTCCGGAACCCACCCCCCAATTCCGGAATTCGCCAACGCCGGAATAAAGTTGCCAAGCACCAAATTCGACCCTAATTCCCCCTCTATTCCGCCAACCAAGCAACCCTTAAGGGGTGTTTGGTACACAGAACAAATGTTAATTTCATGTCTAATTTCTTGTTTGGCATCTCTAATTCTGGAATCGCATAATTCCAAAATCAAGGGTGTAATTTTAGAATTAGGCAACTCCACCCCTTATGGTGGAATTATCTAATTTCTTCTATTAATTCTACCTGCTTCTTTTCAACTAATTTCCTCCTTATTCCACTAACTTATTCCACCAAATAAAACCTAAAGCGGAATAAAACTCTTTAATTTCTTTAACAAGATAACAAACCTAACAAGAAACTCAGGTGGAATAAACTCATTAATTCCTCCATTCCTCCTGCTTCTAATTTTTATGTATCCTAATAACTTCTCTTACCAAATAGCACTCGAATTATTAAGAGGAATAAAAATTAAAAGTGGGAAGAATGGAAGAATTAAGGTATTTTATTTCGATTGAGTGTTTAGTTGGATCAGTTGCCTTGTCAAAGAAATTAGGAAATTTTATTCTACTTAGGATATTTATTTGGTTGAGTAAGTTGATAGAATAAGGAGAAAATTAATTGAAAAAAAAAAGGAAAAAGTAAAATTAACAACGAAACTACCGAAACCTAGTATTACACCCACAGTGTGTGAATGATACGATTCTGAAATTATAGATGACAAACATAAAATTAAAAGTAAAATTAATGATAAATTTCATGTACCAAACAACCCCAAGGCAAGTCAGGGAGAGGCAGGGGAAGCTGGGGTTGGAGTGGAGGAAAAGAAGAGGAGGCGAAAAGAACTAGGAAATTTCGCGAGCAAAACAGTCTCAGTAGCGTAGCGTGAGATATATATCTCGTACGCACGGGGAAAGAGAAATGTCCTGTGAAAATTTAACGTTGGGATATGGACCAACCGGCAAGAGAGCAGCACATAAGGGGCGATGTAATGGGCTGCACACCCGCTTCACTTCTTAGATAGAGAAAAAAAATGCTGAAAGACCCCCCCTCCACCTGACTCACTCCCCCTCCTCGGATTGTTTCTCTCGACGGTGCGAGCCTTCCCCTTGACATGCAAAGTTGGCAGCTTTTCGTTGAGGTCATTGGAGGCCGTTGTGGGACGGTGGTGACTGCATTCCGAGAGGTCGTGTGGTGGCCAATCGCTCGACACGCACGGTGGTGGTTGCTTGGCACAACGTGGGTCGGATGCTTGGCGTGAGGGGATCTTGACGTCACGAGACGTTAGGATGTTCGACGTGTTGCTCGATCGGCGGTGGGACGTCACGGCTGCGTGTTGGACCAACGACGTCGCGTGCAGTTTGCTCGGCGATGTGGCATCTCATGCAATTGGTGGTTGCCGGTGGCGACCGTGGGGTGCTCGGAAGCTCGGCAGCAACGCAGGTTGTTTGATCGTTTCTTGTGTTGTTGGGTTGGTTCAATCTGTTAAGAGTTTTAGGTCCTACTTTTTCCTTTTTCTTTTAATGTAGTTTAAATTTTGTTGAATACCACACGTGACTCGTGCTTATATGGCCGAGTTTCTGACATTTGTCAACGGTCGAATTTGACCATTGGATTGATAAATTTCGACTTACTCGTAGAGCAATCTTCAAGATTTTTCACATTGGTGCTTTATCGTATCTACGAGTGTAGAGTTACCATCCTTTGAAGAGTTATCCGATTTACGAAGAGGGCCACTTAATTTTCTTTCTCCTTTTATTCCTTATATATAATTTCTCTAAATTTTAGCCTTCCTCTATTTTTAAGGAACATAACCTTCCTCTCTCAAAAGCATTTAAGCTTTTCTCATTCTCTTCCCCCACACGGGATACATCCTTCTGCATCGTGTACTTTCCTTTCTTAATGGAATATATTTCCTTTCCCAGAAAAAAAAAAAATGCTGCGGTAAATCGCTAAAGTAAACAGTATCATGCCGACAGGGCTTCAAGATTTTTAAGGATCGTATATTCTCAGTTTCGGCACTTCTGGGGCCGATCTGCGCAGCGAGCAGTTCAATGAAGTTTTACAGGTAAGTGGGTCATGCTAGAAGGAAAGAAATAGGACATGTGCCTACAATTAATTTTGTCCTAGTAAAAGTTCAATAAGATGGGGCCTTGGGGAAGAAAAATTCAAGAGAAACCAACGGTAGTAAAGGGAGCTGACATACAACGAATCTTTTGCAGATTGGATGATATCAGACTGTGGAGCAATGCAAGTTGATTAGCCAATGTCCGCATTCGCATAAAGATTTTTCCTTGTCGATGTTAATTATACTTTAATAATTTCAACATTGGTTTGTAAAACCTTGACTTCAATTATGAACATACCAGTTGAACTTCAAAACCTTTGTGTAGATCTATGAACTGTATGAATATCTTTCAAATGCCTAATATTGATACATAGCTAGCCAGAGGGAAACAATATTAACATCTAAACATCAATAATGACCGTCTATCTCAATTTTGAAAAAAATAAAATTGAGATAGGTTGCTATATTTCCTCTTAAATTTAGTTTCCTCTTACCAAGTTGTCTGTCGTCGTTTGTGGTAGTCATCGCTAATTACCTCTTACGTGGAACTAAATACTTGAGCTAACATGTCAAAATGAGGTTATTGTCAGTATCATAGCCAACTAATCTTAATCCAAGGCCAACTATAAACTTCCTTCTGACGTGTAGTTCAACTTATTCTAGTCATAACTTTTCTATCCAATATCTAATTAACTCTTTCATTTTTCTATGTATTCCTCTCTTTCAGCAAAATGTTTCTATAAGTTATGATAATATCTTAATGGTAGGCAAAAAAAGTTCCACCCACCATGTTAAGACTCATGAAGCCTTCTACCTAGGCGAAAGTAGGCCCAAAGCCTAGAACCTCGTGAAGGAGATCCATCCATATGGATTGAGCATGAACAACCAACATGAGGATTTGACTTCTGCTAACGATTCCCCAAGCGAGCCTCAACTCAAGTTGAGGGTCACCCAAGTAGCCTGCTAGGACTTGGTGAATAAGTGTCAAAGCCTCCTGGGTGGCATCCCTGCTCAAGCCACCCAACTCGATCAATCAGACCACCCACCTGACTCGACAAGCACCCTAGCAGCAAGGCCAGACGAGATGACAAAGTAAAGCAACAATTGGAGAACCAAAGTAGCAGCGCTAGAGCCTACCCAGCCAAGCCCCCCTTTTTCTGATCATTTATGTATATTTTACACTTTTGTTATTGCTTGTGTGCTAAGCATGATGTACGACATGCTTTTGCTTTGCATTATCTTTGTGCTTCGGTGATAGGGTAGACCTGAAAAAGGTTAATGGTCGGGCACAGGTTGTCCCCCTAAACCCTTGCAAACTGCACACGTTCCCCCTTGAGGAGGCAACCAAAGAGAGCTCTAGGCACACTCCCCACACCTTATAAAAGGGAACCTTGTATTCAAAAAGAGTATAGCTCAATCTGGTGATATTGTATTCAAAAAACTCTGACAAATATTGAGATAGCACAAATTTTGAAGGTTAAAGCTCCTCTTCAAATGTATACCCTTTGTAGTGAAACGGGGTAACTAATTCCTTAGTACCGATGTGATTCTTCCTTCTTTCTAGTTTATTATCTCAATCAAGTCCTCTGACCTCAATCAGTTGGCACCATCTGTATGAAGGAATTGCTCCATCAAGTGAAAGGTTAACGGCCACACTTAAGCAAGGATGGCCTCTTGTACAAGAAGTTTGACGACCATGCCATCCCCTTGAGGGACCTGGATAAGGACTTCGAGAAGAAAGCTGACTCTTCCAAGGCGGGAGAAGTCCCCTCGCTGCCGGAGGGGAAGGAGGTTGAAGATCCTCTTAAGCTTCAAAACTAAAGTTAAAAAAGCCTCGACCCCCCTTTGAGGCAAAGGAGGAGGAGGAGAGTCATTATTGGGTGTGCCTTTGATCTCTCGCAATTGAGGCACTCAAATTAGCAGAGATGATTGGGGATGCCAAAAGCCCAAAAGGGCATGGCAACTAAGGCCAAAGAAAGCCCTACGACCCAGGAGGCCCCACTCGAGGAGTCGCACAAGCACAATGTTCATTGGGTCGAGGCAAAGAACACCCACTGTTACGACCCGGTTCCCGAATCCCTACAGGACCCGAGACCGACTCGCCTCGACTAATCCCATGACCTAGTCGTCCAACAAGAAATAACCGAAAAGCAGGAAAATAAATCACATTCACATATGCAATATAACTAAGCAGTAAAAACGTACATGCAGTAAAGGAGTAATAGCTGCTAATTCAGTGCATACCATCACAACAATAGGAAAAACGAAACGAAAGCAACAGTAACAGGAACAGTAGCAAAAAGTCTGAAACTCACTATAGCAGTAAAGAGAGTACAACAAAAAGTACTGAAAATTACGGCTGGGCTCGACTGGGCCCAGTACCCTCCACAGCCGGTAGCTCGGGCTACTCAACTCCTGGACCTGAACAGGGTTATGAAAAAGTTGGAGTCAACGAACGATGAGTAAAGTGGTAACCATACTATCTAAAGCAGTAAAAGTAGCAGGTATATTTATCTTTCAAGTTATTTTATTTTACAAGTAATTCCTTTTTCACCCCTTTTTGTCATCTTTTAGATTTTTCTTGATCTCGCATGTTCCTCGTGGGAACGATCTTGATTGCAGTCTTTTCCGAAGAGTAGAAGGTACACGTGGTGCTCTCCTGACTGGTAGAGTCCCCCGTGGTAGTCCTACACCCAGTCAACCACCCCGAGGTCACTGAGACGTAACGGTGACTACGGCACGCACGATAAGTGCATGGGTAGCTACCTCTCACTGACACATAGTCAGTCGTTTCCGCTAGTGGGTATGCTCAAAGTACAGCACGGAACTGTATAGGGCCTAGCCCTCTCAAAAACAGGGGTCTAGCCCCTCAAAACCAAATAGGGGTCTCGCCCCTCCACAGTCCGCACACCCTCGTCTGACTACCACAGTTTGCCCAGAGAGCCTAACAAGTCGGTGTAGGGTGGCTAGCTGAACCCCAGGTCCCATGGGGTGGCTAGCTCCCTCCCTACACTAGTAGCTCGCCTCGATACCGTGTACACGAGGGCCAACAGAAGTCAGTGTAGAGTGGTCAATCCTAACCCTGGGTCTTAACCCAAGGGCGGCTAGCTCCGCTCTACACTAAAAGGGGACAGTTGCTCTCCTTGATACCACGTACTCAAGGGCCGGCACACTTCCCGTCCACATTCCAGATTTTCCATCTAACCACAGGAGCTCTACTCCTAACTCCCCGTAGGGTTCATACTCATGTTCACCACATTATTTCAATCTAGATTTCATCATTCACAATTCAATTCTCGTTTATGCACAGGCAACTCATATTTCTACAATTTAATACATGCAATTAATGATTTTACAACTATCTAGTTATCTCAGGCAACTCATATTCTAACAGGCAGCTCATACTTTATTACAAGCAATGGATAGCAATTTAACTCATTCATGTATACAACTACAGTCATGCAGAATAATTTGTTTTATTCATTTCTCTATCCTAGGGTTCATGCCACATCTTAGGTTTTCAGTTGGCTAATTTCACAGATACATTCTTATTTAATAAGATTAATAGGGGTGGACCACTCTACCAGACAATCCGAGAGTAATAGGGGCTTGAACCGCAGACCCAGGCACCTCTGCGAGCCCTACAAATGCAGCAGGTCGAAGTCCTATACCAAGGAATACATCACAAGGGAAGATTCAGAACAGTGTATAAAGGTTTCTAATACGTAGAGAAACTCACAAGGAAACCACAGATACTTCGTTTGCGTAAAACAAATCTCAATCAGACCCTAAACGGGTCAAAAATGTGTCTACAGACCAAAATCAGACGTCTGGAAGCAAGTCCAAACGTCTTAAAAGTCACAGAGACTCACCTCAAGCTCCTGCAATGATCTCAGACGTCCAGGAGTCCCCCGCGATCGTCTGAAAACAGTTCCAGACGTCTGACCAGTTCTCCGGTCATCTGGAAATGCCTTCGGTCATCTGATGAGCGGTTCAGACATCCGAAAGTGCATGGAAAGGCATTCCGGGCACCTTCCCAAGGTTTCTCTTGCGCACGACTGAGCAGCACCCTATGTTAGCCCAAACAGGATCGTCTGCGGTGCGGCCTGCATGGCCGTAACCACGAAGAGAACGAACCTCCGCGATACAGATGCTTTCAGACGTCTAGTGTTGACGCTAGACATCCAGCTAGTCATTTGGAAGACACTTCGGACGTCTAATACTGGAAAAATTCCAGTATCAAACCGCGCTCCCAGTGCTTCTTGCCGTGCTCCGCCATGTCTCCCCTCGCTTCGCCGTAGCTCCAGCTACTGCAGGTGGTCGAGGACGACGCTCCAACACCCTTCTCCTCCCGCATGCACCGCGGTGGCCGCACGAGCTTCCACGAAGCTCTCGACCTCGGCCTCTTCATCCTTCTCATGCACCCTCCTCCTCACTCACACGCTCTCTCTCGCTTACCCTTACTCACGGCAGTGGAAGTGGGGTGTGGTGGTAGTGGTGGAGTGGCGAGGAGAGGAAGGGGGGCTCTTATAGCTAAGGGATTAGGGTTCGACAGGGGGGAAAAGAAGAAGGAAAGAGAGAGAAGGAAGGTTCTGCACGCCGCCGGTGCGCAGGACGCAGAAAGCGTACAGATTTTTAATTTCCAGATGTCTGGGAAAGGATCCAGACGTCTAACTGACACTCCAGACGTCTTAAAAGGCTAAAAGTGGAATGGATCTTTACACCCACCTTCCCCACAAGACCCCGACCAGGAGGACCACCATTGGATGACCCCTCTCCCCCAGCACCACCCCCTTCCCCCCGCGACCTGCCCTCCACCAGACACCACCACCGGACGACCCCACCACTATGTTGAGAAAATTCTTGGGAGGTTTAGCTATTAAAGCTGTAGATCAGTATGTACTCTCTATGACTCTTCTAAACCACTATACAATAACAAAAGTGGAGCGCCTATCTCTCAGCTTAGGTACTCACTGATCATAGGAAGGTTAATGTACTTAGCTAATTATACTAAACTAGACATTTCATTTGCGATCTCTAGGTTGAGTAGTTACACTAGCTATTCTAAATGGCATAACTTCCATCTGAATTGCATTTATATTATAATACAACGACTTGATTAATTAATCATAAGGTACCTTTACTGAAAGCAGAAGGTATCTTTATTGAAAGCAAAGTGTGGCAGCCGAGAGATCTTTTTGCATCGAATTTCAACTATAAATTCGTGGGGGAATGTTGATTTTTGGTGGCTTATTGCATCAATATGGATGTAATTGGTAGATGGTGACATGAGAATTCATATTGAAATCAAAGAGATTGAGGAGAGGTTTTTAGTATCACATTGAAAGTGGATAAACTTTTTGGTGGGTATAAAATACCTTTGTCTCCCATGGCTTATATAACAAAGAACAAGAGTTGAGGATGGAGACCACGCATGTGTGTGTGCACCCTACCCAACTCGGCTCCAGCTTTAGCTTAAGTGAGAATCAATTTAGAGCTTAGACTCTTTTGTTACATGAAATTTCTTTGATTTTTCGATTAATTATTTATTTAATTAATTCATTAGTTAATTAGATAATTAAATCATCTATTGAATTCCGTGGCATCTGCAACGTCTCTTGCATCCTTTAAAAAGATGTAAGGGTGACATCCACGAAGACACAACGCATTCTTCTCCTCTTCTCGTCGTTCTCTCTATATACAATATTCACGCATATTGGTTGATCAAATTTTAGGTTGATCAACCACTTTGCAAAAGGTGCAACACAAGTTTGATGACTTTTGATCAATCAACATCTATAGTTTATCCATCAATACGAATTTTGATCGATCAATCTTTTGGTTGATCAAAATGTCTTGGTTGCATTTTGTTGAGGTGATTTTTTAGGACGACCATAGATGGAGTGCACCATGGATGTGGGGGTGAGATTGTCAGACCATTGGAGTGACATGTTAGACCAGTGCCAATAAAGTGAGGGCATCGTCTCTAAGGGGAGTTTTTTTTGCAGGCACTTCGATCGTATAACTTCTCTTAACTCTTTTCATATTAAAGTGTCATATTTGATTTGATTACGACTTTTTGTAGATTTTCAAATATCATTTTCCTACCTATAATCTATCTAATCATGTTGTCATGAACTAACATAGTCCATGTTATGTAAATATAATCTACATTGTCAATTTTATATTTACATACACGTCAATTTTACAATAGTCAACCCCCAGGTAGAGATGTAATGCTTAAAATCTTGCCATCCGTGGTCAAGAGGAACAAAGTCACATAACACATCCTTATTGAAATATCTCATTGGCATTTAGAAGCAAAGGGAAACATTAGTAAGTTACCCTTGTTCGAAGGACATTTACCAAACCCCACCAATTCAATGATCACAAAGGTCTAAGGATTAATTTGAGAGGACTATCGATTGAACACTTAGCGGATAGAGTCACACTTACGATTTCTAATACAACATTATTCTATATAAGTTTTTTCACATATCAATATAAACAATACTACAACCTCTTTCACTACCATAACTATAACATCCAACTTATCACTTATCTCTAAGGACCATGTTTGATTTTGAACTTCTACGATCAAGTTTATGATTTAAGTTAGAGGTTGAATCTGACTTTCATATCGATATATTTCAACTTTGTCATTAGCACGATCCTCTAGATTTATCTCGCTGACACTTGTTATATCTATGAATGTGGGGTCACCATCCTTATGGGAGGTCATCCAACTCCTAATCTCAGGTCACATTTTTTTCTTTTTCTTTTTATTTCTTATCTTAATGTCTTCTTAGTTTTGACCTCTCCCATTGCTATAGGGTGTAACCTCTCTCTTATAAGGGTGTTAGACTTTTCTTCTTTCCCCCTTCCTATCCTTTTATATAGTACTTCCGTTGTTAATGAAAAATCTCTTTAAAAAAATAATAAAAAAAAAACTTATCACTTATCTCACCGTACAGTCAAATACCCTAACCCCTCTTTATTAATCCACCCCACCAACTTATCCTATTACAGCTCAGCCCACTGCCATATATATGCAGCTTAAGGATACCATCACTGCCACTACTCTTTCTGTTTTAACGAAAATACTCTTCCCTTCATAAATACTACCCACTTTAATTTGTTTAACAAATGATGAATATCATCCACTTTTATATATTTACACTCATCTACATTATGCCGAAATTGAACAACAAGAATTCATAATAGAGTAAATTGATTAGCAAGTTTTACACATTGACCTTCCACCATATATACTTTACAAAAATAAACTGAAAATATCTGAATAACATCCCCCACGTTAGCAGATGGATGGATAAGAGGAAAACATATATACGTGATCAAAAGTTCTCCCTTTTACAAACAGATAGCTAACCCTGATTGTAAACTTAGGGTTTTACAATAACAATATTAGAATCTCATATACACTTACATATATCCCAAACTAAATATCACCAAGGAAAAACGATTTACCAAAAAATTAGGAAGTTTCCATCCATTTAAAACTATTGAATCATCTTGGTTTTCATGATCTTTCTGGACCTTGTGATCAGTTTATGACATCGTGAGCAATCAGCCATCCAGAATATTTGCAGCAGGGTTGACTGCTCATGATGGTTTGGTGCATGATCCTATGCCTGCTTGTGATACACCCAAGCGATCAATCGACTACCGAAATAGCATCGGCGGTGACCAGCACTGATCGGTGATATGGTCGTTGATCTCCACAGCCATGGCGCAAGATATAGGAACGAGGCACAGCCCTTTACTCCTCAGGTCCTTTTTTGATCCACTGCCCACGTCCTAAGAACGCCATAGAAATTACATGATCTTGCTTCAAGGTCATATACATTATATTGTTTCTTTAATAGCATGCATATCTAATTAGTAGAGCATTTTCTGAACTTATGAACTTTCACGTTGATGTGAAAGAGATTCAATGGTTCGCGAGGATGTCCCAACTCATTGTAAGATCCTCTAAAGCATGACTCTTTCTTTCATTTTTGTAGCGATTGGTAAATGCCCAAGAGGGCATTAGAATGAATTTATCATTTAGTATTGCTTAAAAGATTGCTATACATATGTAAACGTATGGA
Source organism: Thalassia testudinum (assembly GCA_037157565.1). NCBI lineage: Eukaryota > Viridiplantae > Streptophyta > Magnoliopsida > Alismatales > Hydrocharitaceae > Thalassia > Thalassia testudinum. The sequence goes on along the minus strand of JAZHRO010000022.1, from coordinate 61,015,889 downwards.
CGTGTGCGCCTATAGAGAGACACACATGTAGAAGAAGAAATATATAGCTTTCGTACAGATGAATTTTCGGTAGTTTAGCTGATATCTAATGTTTCCGAGTAAAAGTTTGAGGATCAAAATCACCTCATATAAGCATCCCGTGGGTTAAAATATTGCAAGTAATCCGTGTATTAAATTGCAAGTAAATCCAATTCCCCTGCATCAATGGTTTCAAGAGTAGGGTTACCATGACAAAAATCGCTATGAGAATATTTTAGCATGACTTTAAACCAATTAATCGTCAAATTCAAATAACAAATCAAGATATATCAATTAAATAAGGTTTCCATAAAAAGTCATTCAAATTTCAAGCATATGATATATCTTGTTGATCTTTTCAATCGAAAGTACCTCCTGTGGAATCTCAGAAAAAAACATGCTTAAAATTGAGGGGGAGAGTATGTAAATGTACATGTATATGCATGTATGTATGTACAAAAAGTAGTTAGTATATAGCCTTAATAAGGGGTAAAAAGTATCATTAGATTTAAAACATCGCACGAAGTTCAAAAAGGATCCGTCTACCCAAATTTGGGTAAACAAGCGAATTCAGCTCTACTCAACCTGCCTACGCTCAAACGAATCCGAATAAGACCGACCTGCCGAAGGATCCAGGTTGATTGAAGTCAAAGATGCAGTGATAACACCCACTACGCCCACGTCAATAGTAACAATGGCATTACCAACACTATTAGTAGCCAAATAATGGACGTGTCGAAGAATCTGCGAGGACCGTTATAGAAGATCTTATATTGTTAGGATATTTCTTGTACTATAAATAGGGAAGAGAGACCCTCAATGATTCTATTCACATAATTTGGGAGAGATAAAACTAGAGACTTTGTACAACCACTAATTCTAGTGGAAATTTGAGAGCACTACTCTACCCCCAAACGTACGTCCCTTGCGATGAAACTGGGTCACCAACTCTCTTGTCTCTTTTCTGTGATTGCTTGTGTATGATTGTTGAGTTAGATCCTCCGTTTACGAAGGAGTCCGATCAATTGACACCGTCTGTGGCAAACGATTATCATTCGATACCGTTTCCGTACTTCAAATCTCAGCAATGGCCCCTATAACTCGCAATTTCTCTCGTGGTAAGCTCGATAAGGTGCCGACGCAGGCAAAATCGAGCGTTTCAGTATCCAAGAGACATCCCCAGCTCACCGGGCCCAGTAAGGAGAAGCCAGCTCAACCTAGTCGGCTACTTGAAGTTCCTAAGCGAGATCCCCTCCTCTAGATGCAAGTGAGGGAAAAATAGTACAAGGCTAGACTGGCGGCTCTAAAGGCCAAACAATAATCAATTATCGACAAACTCCTTGAGATCAAGCAGATCAAAGAGTTAAGCAAAATCCAGCCAGAGGAGCCCCAAAATTCAAGCCTTGAAGACGAACAATTAAAGTGGCGTCGTACAGTGGAAGAGGAGAACGCCCACCTGTGCGAACAACTTGAAAAGCTAAAACGCAAGCTTAATATCCAAAAAGGGGAAGTTCCTCCCAGCCCGTCAAAAGCTCCCCGCCCACCTTCATCGGGGAAGCAGTCCAGGGATCAACCCTTGGCAACCAGCAGTGAAGGCTCGATACCTGAGATCATCTGCCAGGTCAGCGAAGGCAATGAAGGGTATATGGCCACGTGCCTACGTCACCACCTATCCCTTCATAGAGGAGGTGATGACGGCCCCACAGCCAGAGAAATTCAAGCATCCAGTCATAGCCCAATATGATGGGACGGTGGACCCCAATAGTTTCGTAGGAAGCTACCACCAGATGATATTGGTGCATGGTTGCCCAAACAGGGTATTCTACCCGGTGTTCCCATCTTATCTATCCGATATGGCCCATGAGCAGTTTAATGAGTTGCCGGCCAGACAAATCTTCTACTTCCAAGAATTGGCGAATAAGTTCTGCCAGTACTTTGCAAGACAGCAAAGGGTTAAAGACAACCCAAAAAGGCAATCGAAAATCCAGCAGCGAAAGAATGAATCTCTTCCGATCCTACCTGGACCAATTCAAGGTCCAGTACTTCAAGTGTAAAAGGCATCACAATACCATAGCCATCCAATACTACAAATCAGGTCTCCTGACCTAGAGGTTTTGTTATAACATCAATGACTTCCTGTCTAGAGATACGATAGAGTTGTGGGATAAGGCTACGATGTTCATGGAACAAGACAACTCTTTCTGCTCCCATAGTCGACTGGCGGAAGGATACGAAGACGATCTCGGTCCCATTGAAGAGAAGAGGACCTCAAGAGAGCCAGCTTCCATATCCACTTGTGGAGGCAGTCGCTTCAATAAGTGAAAGGATAGCTTCCAAGATTAGAGAAGCAACCGACCCACCAAGGGCCGAAATAATGGATCCTGCCAGACCAGGCGGGAGTTCTATGAAGAGTACACTCCCCTATCCAAAAACCAAGCGGACGTGTTGACGGAGATGTGGTCCACCGATAAAGACCTACTACCCCCGCCAAAGCCTCTCAAGAAGAAGGCTGAGTCCGGGCCATAGGACCCAGGGGCATTGTAAAGACTCATTCAATTCTGAGCCTTTTAAAATGTCTAGACTATCAGTCAGACGTCTGGTCAGACATCTGGACCTCTTCCCAGACATCTAGACATTGAAAATTTTGCACACATGGTCGCGTCTGCGCACTGGCTGCACGCAGACAGTCTCCCTCTCTTCTTTCTCTCTCTTTTCTTCTCCACAGAACCCTAGCCACTCCTTCTATATAACCCCTCTCCCCCCTTCCTCTCTTCTCCACTCCACCACCACCACCTTCCTTCTTCCTCTCCACTGCAGCGAGAGGGACGAGCGCGAGAGAGGGCACAAGAGCGAGGAGCGAGGAGCGAGGAGGAGAGGCGGCGTGAAGAGAGGAGGAGGAGCTTGAGCTCGCGAGCTTGTGGGAGCTCACTGGAGGATGCACGGCCGAAGCAGTGCGTGGGGGAGGAGGAGCGCTTCGGGGAGACATCCCCGACACTCTACTGCAACCAGAGCTGTAAACGAGGAGGAGAGGCCACAGCTGCGCGCAGCGAGGGGAGTAGGAGGTCGACCTGGTCCTGGGTTTTTCCCAGAATCAGACGTCTAGCGTGTCGTCCAAACGACGAGTTGGACGCCTGGTGACAACATCGGACGTTTGAAAGCAGAGTTTCGCGAAGGTACATTCCTCTTGCGGTTACGGCCATGCAAGCCTCACCTCAAAGTCGATCTGCGTGGCTAAAAGTGGGCAATTCGATCTGTTGTGTGCGGGGATAGCTTCGGGAAGGCGCGGGGCACGCCCTCCCACGTGTTTCAGATGTCTAGACAGCTTGCCAGACGACCAGAAGCACTCTCAGACGACTAGAGGAGAGGTCAGATGTCTGGAGCTAGGTCCAGACGGTCAAGTAGGGGTTCTAGATGTCTGGAGTCGACGCAGGAACCTGAGGTGAGACCTTGGTGACTTTTAAGACGTCCGGACCTTGTGACAGACGTCTAATTTAGGTCTGCATTTCTGTTTTTGACCCATTTAGTGTCCATTTGAGATTCGTTTTATGCAAACAAGATATCGGTAATTTCCTTGTGAGTTCCTCTATATGTTAGAAATCCTTATATACTGTTCTGAACATCCATTGTGTTCTGTTCCTCGTTATAGGACCTCGCTCTATTGCATTTTTGGGTCTTGCAGAGACACGTGAGTCTGCCGTTCGAGCCTCCAGTACTCCCGGATTGTCTGGTAGAGTGGTTTCCCCTGTTTTAATTATAAAACATGAATGCATATGTGAAATTGGATAACCAGAAATCTAGGATGTGGCATGAATCCTAGGACGAGAATTACTTGCATTATTTGTATGCGTGTATGAGATTGCAGTCATAAATGAATGAATAGAAATGTAAATAACTACATGTTAATAAATGCGAGCTGCCTGTGAAATATGAAATGCCTGTGCTAGTTAAACAGTTACCTATGACATTATTTGTTGTATATGTTAAGTTGTGGAAATACGAGCTGCATGCGTATAATATGAGAATGGAAATGTGAATGATGAAACCTAGTATCAAACAACATGATGAATACGAGCATGAACCCTACGGGGAATTAGGAGTAGAGTTCCTGTAGATAAATGCAATGGATCTGGAAATGTGAGTGGGAAGTGTGCTGGCCCTTGAGTACGTGGTACCAATGAGAGCGACTGTCCCCTATTTAGTGTAGAGCGGAGCTAGCTTCCCTTGGGTTGGGACCCGGGGTTAGGATTGTCCACTCTACACCGGCTTCTATTGGCCCTCACGTACACTGTACCGGGGAGAGCTACTAGTGTAGGGAGGGAGCTAGCCACGCCACGGGGCCCGGGGTTCAGCTAGCCACCCTACACCAACTTGTTAGGCCCACTGGGCAAACCAGGGTAGTCAGACGAGGGTGCGCGGACTGTGGAGGGGCGTGACCCCTATTTGGTTCTGTGGGGCTAGACTCCTGTTACTGAGAGGGCTAGGCCCTATACTGTTCCGTGCTGTACTTTGAGCATACCCGCTAGTGGAAACAACTGACCGCGTGCCAGTGCGGGGTAGCTACCTGTGCGCTTATCGCACGTGTCGTAGTCACCACTATGTCTGTCCGTGACCTCGGGGTGGTTGACTGGGTGTAAGATTACCACGGGGGACTCTCCCGGCCAGGAGAGCACCACATGTGCCTTCTACTCTTGGAAATGACTGCAATCAAGATCATTCCCACGAGGAACATGCGAGATCAAGAAAGAGATTTGAAAGGGAAACAATGGATGAAAAGAAATGACTTGTAAAATAAAATAATTGGAAAAGATAAATTTACCTATTAGAATTTACTGCTTTAGTTAGTTGCTTACCACTCTACTCAGCGTTCGCTGTTAAGACCCGTGCCACCAAAACCCTTTTAAGACATCTGGGAGTTGGTCCAGACGTCTGGACACCTTCCCAGACATCTGGAAATAAATTCTTGCGTGCGTACAACCGCGCGCAGACTAAACCCCAGTCGCCTTCTTCTTTTTCTCTCCCCTCGCCGACATGCAGGACCTATTCCTCTCACGCCTACAAATACTCCCCTCCTCTCCCTCACGCCACCCACCCCATCCGTCTTCTCCTTCCTCCAGCGCGAGACCGAGAGTGAGAGCGAGCGCAGCAGCTGCAGCCGAGTGCAGCGGCGGAGAGGAGAAGAGCAGCGAGAGGGAAGAGAAGAGAGCGCGCTAGCCGTGAGGGAGCTCGCCGGAGAGGCTCGCGGCCGGTCGACGTGCGCGAGGCGGAGCTTTATGCTGGGGAGGTTTCCCACGGCGTTGCTGCAGCTAGAGCAGCGGACGCGCGGCGGCGCGGCGAGGTCGCAGGCAGTAAGAAGAAGATGAAGGAGGTTCAGATTCTGGGATTTTCCCCAGAATCAGATGTCTGGACCTACATCTAGATGACGTGGACGTCTGAAGGAAGCTCCAGACGACTGAGAGGTACGTTTTGCCTCCTACGCTTCCTTTTGCGGACGTCTGTTGCGTGCCGTGTTGAGAGATTCTGCGTACGCGTGCAGGTTTCACTTCGGGAAGGTGCGGGACACTCCCTCCCACGCGGCTCAGACGTCTGGGCGAGTCATAGACAGCAGAGAGCGTCTCCAGACGTCTGCAGGGATAGTCGGACGTCTAGAACTAGGTCTAGACGGTTCAACATGATCCCTGAACGTCTGAGGAGTAGCACAGAGTGAGGTATGGATCTGGAGTCCTTTTAAGTCATCTGGAAGATGTTCCAGACGTCTGATTTGAGTCTGAGTTGTCATTTTTGACCCGTTTAGGGTATGTTCGAGGTCTGATTTCCGCGTTTAAGATTCTGTTCTTCTTCGTATAAGTTCCTCTACTTGTTGGAATGCTTTTTATCATATTCTGAGTGGGTTCTTGTGGTTGATCCTTGTGTTAGGACCTCATTCTGTTGCGAATTTGGGGGTTGCGTAGGCACGTAGGCCTGCCGATCACGCTCCCATTACTTCCGATTTTGCGGGTAGAGTGGCTTCCCTTAGTTAATTACAAACATAAATGCATATCTGGAATAAATGATAGATCCTAGGGTATGACATGAATCCTAGGACTAGAAAACTAGATTGAATGATAGATCCTAGGGTATGGCATGAATCCTAGGACTAGAAACACTGGAACGATTGTATTAAATGCCTGAAATGCAGTCTTGAAATGAGTAGATGGAATAATAATTGCCTGTAATTGGATAACAGCTGCCTGTGAAATGTAGAGTACTGTTGTTAGTAACTGCTACATGTAATTTCTGTTGGTTGAAATTAAATACGAGCTGCTTGTATATAAATTGGAAAAGAAAGATTGAATGTTGGAAACACATGCTATATGCGAATAAACCTAAATGATGAAACCTAGTATGGCTTGGCCTAAGAAACATGAGTATGAACCCTACGGGGAATTAGGAGTAGAGCTCCTGCAAATAAATAGAATGGAACTGGAAAAGTAAATGGGAAAGTATGTTGTCTCTTAGGTACGTGGTACCAAGGGAAGCACATGTTACCTTTTAGTGCAGAGCAGAGCTAGACGCCCTAGGGTTGAGACCCAGGGTTAGGTCTGGCCACTTTGTACCGACTTTTGGCCCTCGCGTACACAGTACCGGAGAGAGCTAGCCACCCCACGGGGCCTGGGGTTCAGCTAGCCGACCTACACTGACTTGTTAGGCCCACTGGGCAAACCAGGATAGTCAGGCGAGGGTGCGCGGACTGTGGAGGGGCGAGACCCCTGTTTGGTTACTGTGGAGGGACTAGACCCCTGTTACTGAGAGGGCTCTGCCCTATACAGGTTCTGTGCTGCGCTTTGGGCGCACTCGTTAACGAAACGACTGACCGCGTGCCAGTGCGGGGTAGCTACCCGTGCGTTTATCGTGCGTGCCGTAGTCACCGTTACATCTGTCAACGACCTTGGGGTGTTTGACTGGGGGTAGGATCATCATAGGGGACTCTACCAACCAGAAGAGCACCACATGCTACTTCTACTCTTCGGAAAAGACTGCAATCAAGATCGTTCCCACGTGAAACATTCGAGATCAAGAAAAAGACCTGATAAATAAACCAAGTGATGAAATAAAGAATAACTAGTTGAATAAAGAAAGAAATGGAAAACAACAGCTACCTGTCCACCTTTACTGTTTCTCTTGGCTAGCTGGTTGCCACTCTACTCAACGTTTCGCTGACGTGTCGTACTTACCACCTTTTTCAAGTCAAGGTGTTGAGCAACCAGAGCCTACGGCTGCAGAGGGCGCTGGGCCTAGTAGAGCCCAGTAGTTGTACTTTTGTTGTACCCGTTTTCTGTAGTAGTGACTATGTTGTTACACTTTTGTACTCCTTATTATAAACTTCATAATTCTGTACCTGTTTAAAAATTCTCTACTGTTGTGGTGGTGTGTACTGTAGTAGTTTATTTCTTTACTGCTGTACTTTTGTTACTATTAGTTGCTTGCATGATGAATGTGGTTTATTTTACTGCTTTTTGGTTACTTTCTCATTGGATGACTAGGTCTTGGGATCAGTCGAGTCGGTCAGATTCTCGTATCCTGTAGGGATTCGGGAACCGGGTCGTAACATTCGCTGACTCCGTTATACTCATAACCCTTTTCAGGTCCAGGTGTTGAGTAGCCGGAGTCACCAGCTGTAGAGGGTGCTACGCCCAGTCGAGCCCAACAGTAGTTCCTATTGTTGCTGTACTTCCTTTTTGCTAGTGAGTTAGACTTTTGTTACCATTTCTGTTTCTGTACCTTGTTCTACTTTACTGTTGTGGTGGTGATATGTACTGTTAGCAGCTTTTATTTCCTTTACTGCTTGTACTCTTTTACTGTTAGTTACTTAGCATAGGGAATGTGGTTTACTTTCCTACTTTTTTGTTATTTCTTGTTGGACGACTGGGTCTTGGGATTAGTCGAGTCGAGCCAGTCTCAGGTCCTGTAGGGATTCGGGAACCGGGTTGTAACAAGCATGCTACTAAAGACTACTGAGATCTGCGCGATCAAATCGAGTCTTGGATTCGAAATAAAAACTTGGCCCATTTCATCAACTGAAATGAGATCCAAGACAAGGGAAAAAGACCCATGGAGGGTCCAGAAGAGTACTACAACAAGAAGCTCTAGCAGCTTCGAGGAGTCAACATGGTCTTTGCCACAGGCCAAGAGTCAGACGGGTCAAGGGCCCGCCAGATCGAGCAGGCGGTATCCCTTTCTCTTCCCCCAGCCGAGTACCACCACCAGGTCCTGGTGGCAATGGCCGCGTTACCCTAGAATGCTCATCTCCCACAGCCTAAATCGATGGGCGTGAATGTCAAGGTCATTTTCGGGGTCAACGTCACCCCAAGTCAGCAAGCCATGAGCTTCCATCAAGCAAGCGACCTCTAAGCTATTCACCTCTCTACCTAACTCGGCAGAGCATACTGAGCCGCTCTTGGTAACTCTCCTATTGACGGGACAACTACAGCCTAGGCTCCTAGGGGATGAAGGCAACACCATTGATGTCCTCTTTTCGAAGACACTACTTAAGTTAGGCATCAAAGAAGAGCACCTCTCCCTGTCAATTCACCCAATCGTGGGGTTCAGCAATCACAAGGTATTGCCGAAAGGAGTGATCAACCTTGCCTTCTCTGTTTGCGACAAGGACAGGCATCTTAACAGAACGACCGCGTTCATAGTGGCCGGGTTGATGGTGACATTTGACGGCATCATCGGATGCCCAATTACCCACACCTTTTGCCTGATCCCCTCATTGTATTTCCAACTCATGATATTCCAAACTCCTTGAGAAGTAGGAATAGTCATGGGGATCAAACGGCCGGGCGAGAACTTCTAAGGATCGAGCTGGAACAATCCATGGAGCCAAGACACCCCAAGCCACATAAATGGGGGAAGAAGAGAAGCCAAGTCCAAGAGATCCAACAGGAAACAAATTCGGCTAATCCTCCAACAACTTTAGAATTCCAACCAGGTTCTTCAACCATGGCTATCTAGCTGTATCCTGACGACACTTCCAAGCTCGTCAAGGTTGGAGCAAACCTTGATCCCTCCGAGGTTCAAGAGTTGTTACTCCTGCTTAGGACCAACGCAGACATATTCACTTAGTCTGCCAATGACCTACCGGGTGTGAACTCATCCCTGATTCAACACCACCTCAATATTCAAGTGGGTGCTCAGGCAGTCAAACAAGAGCATAAACACAAGTCAGCCGAACAGTAGCAAGCAGCTGAGGCTAAAGTCCAGAAGCTCCTTGAAGTAGGCTTCATCGAGGAGTCCTTGTACCCGACATGACTCTTAAATGTGGTCATGGTGAAAAAAGCCAACGGAAAATGGCAAATGTGCGTAGACTTCACCAACTTGAATAAAGCCTTCCCAAAAGACAAATTCTCCTTGCCAAGGGTGGACTCTCTGGTAGACTCCTGCAGTGGTCAGTCCCATTTGCCCCTCCTAGACACCTACAACGGGTACCATTTGATCAGCCCTGCTCCAGCAGATAGACCTCATACCTCATTCAAAACAGATAGGGGTCTGTTTCAGTATAGAGTCATACCCTTTGGCTTGAAAAACGTTGGAGTAACTTATCAGCGCCTTGTAAATATGATTTTTTCTCATTAAATAGGAAAATCATTTGAAGTGTACATAGATGATATGTTGGTGAAGAAATCAAACTTCCCTGAACACTTAGAATATTTGGCAGAAGTGTTCCATGTCTTAAGGAACATTCGCCTTCGCCTGAACCCTGAGAAGTGTGTATTTAGGGTTTCAGTCAGGAAATTCCTAGGGTTCTTGGTTCCAACAAAGGAATTGAAGGTAACCCCAACAAGATTCAAGCGATTGTGGCCTTGTAACCACCACGTACACCTAAAGGGATGCAGTCGTTAGTCGACAAAATCGCCTCTTTAGGATGATTCTTGTCTCGATCTTCTGACAAATGACTTCCCTTCTTTGAGTGTATAAAAAAGGGAAAAGGCTATGCGATCACCCATTGGACTCCCCATTGCCATAAGGCTTTAAAGGAAGTAAAGGAAACACTCAGAAGTTCCCCCATCGTGACAGCTCCTAAACCTAGGGAATCTCTTTACTTATATTGGCAGCTTCCATATCCGCCGTCAGCACCATCTTAGTTAGAGAATGAAAAAGGGGGCAACGACCAGTATACTTCATTAAGACCTATCAAGGCGCTGAAGCTAAGTATACAGTCATTGAGAAACTCGGACTAGCTTTGGTGACTGCCAATAAAAAGCTACATCTGTATTTCCAAGCCTATACCATAGTAGTCCTATCTGACTACTCCCTTCAACGAATGTTACATAAACCCACAGGGTTAGCACGACAAATAAAGTGGGCTATTGAGTTGGCGGAATTTGACCTCCAATACCAGCTGAGGAGATCAATCAAAGGACGAGTCTTAGCAGACTTTGTGGAAGAATTTACAAACCCAGATGTCTCCATCACTCTTGTTGGTGCTAGAGCACCGCGATCGGTTGTTTTGATGATAACAAAACACATGTCATTTAACATTTGCACTTGAAGTCTTAGATTTCAGGTCAAATTGCAAATGAAGACGTGATTAGACGGAGTTCGAGCTCGCATCCAAGATGGATTGGAGGAGCTTGATGGAAAACAGAGGAGATTCGCGAGGAGCAATAGATTGAAGATGGAAGGACAAGAAGAATAGGATAGAATTCTGTTTATTTCTTTCATGTACTTTTGTCTCTATTTCCTTTCTCTTTTTGTTCCTTAGAACATCATGTTAAAGAGCCTCAAAGTACCCTAACAGTAATCCTAGGAACACCGGCACAACCCTAGGATACTTAGGTTTTCTGTAGAAAACTTAGAAAACCAATATAGAATTCAAACAGCCTTTTCAGACGTCTAATTCCAAAAACAGACGTCTGATAATGTGTTTTAAGACGTCTAACTGTTGATTCAGACGTCTAATAACAATTAGCTGGACTTGTTAGCTCTGTCTGATGAAATCAGACGTCCAGACTTTAGACCAGACGTCTTAGAAGACGTCTGATGTTTTTTTCAGACGTCCAATTAGTGGACCATTGGCTGGTTTACCAAACACTAGAGGATATGACCGTTAGAGCCTTATTAGATGTCCTTAAGCCTTTCCAGATGTCTGATAAATGACCGTTTTGCCTCGGCTGACCCGAAAATCTCTTTTCGGAGATCTTATAGCCGTTGCAATCTCTTGGAAATCCATTCCCGCAGAAAAAGTAGGTTTCCAGACGTCCTATATGTCGTCTGATGGACTTGCACTAGAACCCTATTTAGATCTAATTCAAGTCAGGAAGAAACCCGCCTAAAATCAGACGTCTGACTTTGTTCCCAGATGTCTTAAACTGGTTTTCCAGACGTCTGATGCCAGGATCAGACGTCTTATAACCCTGTCAGTGTAATGATTGCTCCTGATTTCGGCCTGATTCTCTTGGGCTTTGCACCCAACGGCTATGGAAGCTTTCCAAAGTCTTCCTAAGGTCTCTATAAATAGAGGAGAACCTCTTGCACACAAGACACACCTGGACACACCCAAGCAACCAACTTTCTACTCTTTTGTGTCCAAGAAAAGCTCTTGCTCTCCAAGCTCAAGTTCTTCATCTTGAGAGCATCAAGCATTTGTGCACCCGCTCTCCCGCCGTAGTTCACGAGAGCGACGTTGTGCCGTCGCGTAGCTCACGCACCCACAACATCTATTCGAAGCACTTCCATCAAAGGGGAGTTTCTTAATTCCTATAGAAGCTTAGGTTAAAGATTACTTTGTTGGCCCTATAGGATTGTTGTCACTTATCTTTGTTCTTTGGTTGGGTATTCGCTTTGCGAATTCCCATCTCATTTGTGGGACAAAATCTTTCTCGTGAAGAGAAGGGGCTTGAGGTACGCTACCTCGTATAAAGTAGCGTGGTTGTAATTGAGGTTGAATCACCCTCGTTTAAGTGATTCGTTTAGTGGATTTGATCAACTTGGTTGATCGGAAAATCCTAACTCGAGAGGGTTAGGTGGTGGTTTTCACCCGGTTTGGGTTTCCACCTAAAAATAATTGTGTACTTTGTGTGATTGAATTTTGTGAGATTGTTTTATATTATATTTCCGCAATTTATTACGTCACCTCTCCTAGTAGGGAATCTATAACTCTGCCCTGGAAGCTATATGTTGACGACTCGTCCATGACAGCTAAGTCTAGGGTCAACATAGTCTTGACCGCCCCAAACGACGTTACTCATAAGTACACTATTAAACTTGTCTTCCTAGCATCCAACAATTAAGTGAAATATGAGGCCATGTTAGCCGGCATCCGGGTAGCAAAATCAAGAGGCGCTCCTCACTAGAAGTCTACACGGATTCTCAGTTGGTCGCTAATCAAATCAATGGAGAGTACTAAGCCCGAGATCCAAATATGATCTTGTATGCAGACATGATCAAGGAGGAACTATCGGATTTCAAGATAGTCTCGATCAAGCGAATACTTCGATCTGACAATCCCTAGCAAATGCCTTAACCCGCCTAGACTCGGCGATCCCGCTCGAGCAAAAGGAGGATATCTGTCTTCAAACTTTGAAGGAGCCAACAATATTTACTCCCAAGATGTTCACGATAGAGCAATCCACATCATGGACGGCACCTATCATCACCTACTTAAACACAAGCGAGCTGCCCCCAAGGGAACCACATCCCAAGGCATTCCACCTGAAAGCCTCCAGGTACACCTTAATAGAGGGGCAATTGTACGAGCGGAGGTATTCCACCCCCTTGTTGCGCTACCTTACAAAAAAGGAATCTCAGGCTCTCTAAGAATCCTACAAAGGTATATGCGGGAACCATGAAGGGTACAAGTCACTCCTTGCCCGACTATTCCAAGCGGGGTAGTTTTGGCCCTAAATTGAACAGCAATGCAAGGAATTTGTGCTCAAGTGTGACAAGTGCCAGCGGTTTGCTACCCTATACCACCTGCTGCATGGAAAGTTGGTGCCTATCATGTCACCTATCCCCTTTGCCAAATGAGGCATGGCATTCATAGGCCTTTTCCCGCCAGCCTCAGCTTAGAAGCGGTTCATACTGGTGGAGGTGGACTATTTCTTCAAGTGGGTGGAGGCTGAGGCCATGGCCAGCCCAACAGTCGACAGGGCTATCTTGTTCGTCTGGAAAATCATCATAGCTTGATACGGGATACCTCAATGCATTGTCACAGACAATGGTACCCAGTTCGCTTGCAAAAAGTTCCAAGAATTTTGCACCAACTGGGATATCCTCATATCCTTCACGTTCGTGGGTTATTGATGAGTGGCTCCTCATCATAGCCAAAAAGCTAAAGTTAAGCTAGAAACTAGGTTAAACAAAATCAAATTAACACATAAAAAGGGTTAAGTGTGGGAATCAAAGAAAAAGACCTAAAACCATAATTCTATGTTAAAATTGCATAATTAAGTCATAAAACGAGATATTCTTCAGAAAAAGGTCAAATGGTGATCCAAGTGAGAATTGAACACACAAACAAGTTTAAAAGTTCAAATCAAAAGTATAATTAACTTCTTAAAAATTCAATTAAGCACATATAAAAGCTTGAAGGCCTTTGTACATCATTAAGGACTTGAAACTTAGAATTTATATTTAGGTCCTGTTTGCATCACATTTCCTTCATTAGAAAACTTTTCCGGACCTATTTGTATCACGTAGGTACCTCTTTGTAAGCCCAAAAGGACCACTCTGTAACTATTCTCTACCACTTATGGACCTGCCTATAAATGTTTTACCCCTTTGCAGAAGGGCCTCCCTGCAATTTACCTAAAAGAAACCTGGCACTTGGAGCCTCCACATGTGCACTGTGCGTGCGTAGAACACGGAGCATCTCGATCGTCCATTCTCTCTTGATCCTAATCTGCGGCTCGATCTCAGTCGAAGCTTCGCGAGAATCGCCGCGTGTGCTCACCGCAACACCAAGATCCCATCCTACGGTCAGTTTTCAACTTGGAAGCCCAGTGCATTCTCTCTGCTCATCCTCGCCGCCCTTACCATTCACACCTATTTTCACCTGCGCAGTGATCTGAATCACTGAATTGGCTACTTAAGCACCTCAGTGGTCGCACGCGCAAAGGGATCGCTCCCTCCTACATTCTTAGTGATCGTTCTTCCACTCCAGCTCTCCACACCAATTCCCTGATTTCACAGCCACCGGCTATGTAATCTCCGACTTCTCTCTGACTCACCTCGTCGCTAAGGACCACGTAGCACCTGAGGATGACCCAGAAGCTTCACTAGCAAGCTTTTCCCCTCTACTAGAGCCAATCTCCCTCCATTCTTCCTCCTTAGCTGCCGGCTAAGGACCCACAGGTCCCATTCTTCCTGTTAGAGTAGTTTTAATGCTTTCTAGATTAGCTGTAGCATTAGATAGGTAGATTAGAAATAGAATTAGAATCAGAAGTAGGGTTGATCTATATGTGCTTGTAGTGTAGCATTAGGAGTAGATTTACCATAGAAATTTCCCCCTTCACCTCCTCTGATCATCCCAGATCAGAGGGGAACAATTCCCCCAATCGCTGATTTCATATTTTCTTCCTCGACATGTTTTCATCTCACTTCTAATTCCCGCGATTTGTTTTTCGCAATTCACCCATTCATTAGATCTAATTTCAGATCTGAATAGTTTCTAACCTCAGATCTGAAATTAGCGTCAAAATCCATTTTAGGGGTTTCCCATTCATCCCATGTTTATCACAAAAGCCCCTGATCTGAGCTAAAAATTGAATCAGTTTGCCAGATTTTCTATGAATTCAGATTTCAAAGATTTTTATTCATTTAGGCTTTGAATGCTTTGATCTAGCAAACTGAAGTGTTTTGATTTGATTCACTGATTGGCTAGGAGTCTGAGGCGATTCTGAAGTTAGAATTTACCTCAGAAGAGCCATAATCTGATTTAAGTTTTTTTTTGTGAGGATTTGAATGTCTTTATTGCATTGTAGAGCCAATGAAAATCAACTTTGTTGATTTGAGACTCTACCTTGCATCTCTTAGTTGATTTTGAAGAGCAATTATGATTTCCAACCTAAGGAGTTCTCAATACTCCTTAAGGTTTCAAAGTTCTGGGATTTAAGTTTGTGTTTTAAATTGACTGATTTAACTCCTACTTGCTATCTATAGCATTAGAAAGAGCTAGATCATATCTCTTTCAACTTTGATTTGATGAGATTTTATTGACAAGGGATCTTGAGTTTGAGTTGCATTCCTGAGTGGTTTTTATGAGAATTGAAACCCTTGTCAGATGGTTAAGTGATTTCTATTTGTTTGTCTTTGTAATCCCAGAATTATAGCAATTTGTTGCACTTGCAGCTACATTACCCCAAATCCCAGCAAGTAATAGCCTGAAACAATCACTTTGAATTCCTGATCAGGCTCTCTTGAGTCTGATCTGGGATTTAATTGGCTGATTTAAGCTGTTAAGTAGTTGGAATTGGGGTTCTTCCTTGCTGCAGACCTGTTCTTCTTCAAATGGATTAACTACAGCAGCAGTTAAGACATCTGAAGAAGAACTTAGGTTGCTTTGTGGATTGAAGTTCAGCAGCTTCTGCCGCTATTTGTGTTGCTGCATTGGATGAATCTCAGGCTGCTTTGCTGCTGCATGGCCTGCTGCTTGTCTGTTGTATTTGTAGCAGCAGTAGAGAAGTCAGTGGACAAACGTGTAGATCTTAATTGTTAGATAACTGACTTGTATTAAAGGTGTATTGAATTGTAAACAAGCTTTCAAGTAATTTCAATGAATTTTTAAATTCTGTTGAATGCTTGTAATTTGTTTTAAATCTCTTTTGTCAGCTATACTTTAAGCCTAACTGTCCAATAAGTTTAATTAATTGAAATCCATGTAGAATTGCATGCTTTGATGTCTATATCTCTGCCATATATTACACTGAGTTTGTTAGAGTCAATTTACTGCCTTTTAAACCAATTGAGTCCCATTCTAGGCCTTAACACACATTAGAAAACCCTTGAAAGGCTCAGAATGTGTGAACTTTCTAATTAAATGAAACTTATATAAAAAAATATTAAAAAAATGAAATAAACCTGTACTGGTGAAGATTACATATTTTCCTAAGTTCATACCAAGTTTCATGGTATTCCGAAGCCTCGACTCGGTAGAACATACCGGTCGACAATTCTGTATACCATGGAACTTAATAAAAGAAACTAAACATAAAAAGACCAAAAACATCTCATTCTTCTCATCTATTTCTTTCCCTCTCATCACCTATCTCCATGACAGATATAAAATACATAAAAAGCTGAAAAAACTCAAAAATACCTAAAAATCATTTGTATACTGTGTATAAGTGTATATATAAGCTATATTGCAAGCTTATTTATCTATAGAGTGAATTATACATATTTATAATATAAATAACTTATGTATATATTGTAGTATGTAAATTAAGTATTTAAGTTAGATTATACTGTATATATCTTAATTATATAACTAATTATTAATTAAACTAATTTGTATACACTAATAAGCTATATAAATTAATAAACACTATAAATAACCATATTAAATTATAATACTGCATATACGCATTTATATGTAAATAATAAACATAGTAAACCCTATATCATAATTTAATTATATATACAGAATAAATAATTAATTTATTAAGTTATTAGATTAAATTAAAATAAATTAGTAATTTAAGTTATAATTCAACTAATCTATACTGTATATTTGTACTAATGTATTTTAAGTAATTTAAGCTAATTTAAGTATATTTATATTGTATATACTATTTAAACTTAATTTACAAATGAAATATTCTAAAAATGTGCTAATTAAATGTAAATAAAATAGAAATTAAACTTGTAAAATACAATAAAAATGTTTATAAAATATTTAAACATGTATTCTAACTCAGTATAGGGTCAATTAAACCATTTATTAACTAATTTATACGTAATTAAGGAATAAAACCTAAAATTAGTTATGTATAAACTGTATACTTTACCTAATTAATGTATATAATAAATATAATTAAAATTATAAATTAACTATACAATTGTAAAGTACTATGTAAATACTTTATTATCCTATAATTTAATCTTATTTTATAATAAATTATAGCTCTCAAATTGAGGGCCAAAATCACAAAATCAATGCACAGCCGTTGGAAATCCAACGCTGCGCAGGCGTCTGAATAGTCCCACATCGTGGGCGTGCAAGTGCTTTTAGTGCTATAAGTTGTTTTTCTGCAGTGGAAAGGCCAGTCGTCACGAGCGCTGGGTGCCCAAAATAATTGACCATTACCATCTATTTGAGAATTCTATCTGAGCATGATTGTGAGGGCCGAGGGCCGGTTACTGTGCTAGGACTTGATTAAGTATACTAATGAGCTGAAAATGTGATTAATCGACCTAATTAAGAAATTAGGGCATACCTAGTAGAGGTCTGGTCCCACCCGCCTCAGGTGCTGTGTATCCCTCGAACGGTATGCCCGCCAATTAAACACGTTTTTGCTAAGTTAAAAGGCCCTAATAAATCGTTAAACACAGAAGAAAGAGCGGAAAAGAGAGTAAGTTAAGAGAATTAGCTAAGTATGAGAAACGATTAAGTATAAAAGAAGAAGAGGAATGCAGAGAAACTAAAGAAGTAAAAGAATGAATAAGAAATGTATATATATAATGGACAATGTATTTGTATATATAAATAAATAAGTATAAGGTAAATAATAAGCATACATATAAGCAATATAGATACATACATGTATATAAATAACTATGTATCTTTACTGACAGAATAAAACATCACTAAAGGTAAAATAAGTGTCGCTATAGACCCTAGTTTCTGCTTTAGAGTTTGTACATAGTTTTTTTGGGGTCCAGCGATATTTGTATCTGTCGCTGTAGCTTTTATATATGATACTGTATACGTAAGTATATTAAGTTAAGTTAGTATAATATGTAATATTAGTTAGTAGTGTATATTTATGCAAGTATTAGTAATATAACTTATAAATAGATAATTTAGAGTATGTCTAGGCATTGTTTAATGCTTGATTGTAATTAGGTTTTTGCAAGCATTTTGATTCTTTTTGTACATAATTAAACTAGTAATTCATTCATTATTGATTGATTCATTCATTCTTTCTTTATTGTACATAAAACTTATCTTTTTGGAATTAAAGAATAATCTTGGACTTAGAGAGTGATGTATATCAATAACTGTCTCCCAGTGAACGACTTGAAATAAATCAGTAAAAATTATGTAAATAAAATAAAAATCGATGCGATAACAGTTTGTATTTGTGACATATACTACAACGACGATGATTTTTTGATACAAACCATGGTCGATCGATCGCCTTACATGTTTTTGCCCTGTTGCCGAGGATCAAAACCCGACAACAGCATTTATTTGAAGCGACTAACTGATTGATTAACTTGCCTAAATAAGCATACATCGCAAAAGATACCGATTAGTCACCCCCAAGCAAATGGACAGGTGGAGTTAACCAACCGTACCATTATCTCAACGCTGAAATGCCAACTGAATTCTGCCAAAGGGAGGTGGGCGGATGAGCTGTCGGATGTACTGTAGGGCTATAGGACCTACTAAAGGACTTCCACAAGTCACACACCATTCAATCTTGTATACGGCATGGAAGTCCGACTACTTATAGAGATGGTCCCCACCTACCAAACACAACTATTTGACCCCACCACCAATGATGATCAAGTTCGCCTGGCCTTGGACCTCGTGGACGAGATTAGGGAGAAAGCATCGAAAGCAGTGCTTAAATACAAGGCAGCCACAACAACTGCCTACAACAGGCGGGTGTGCAAGTGGAAGTTCTTGGAAGCAGACTCAGTCTTGCGTAAAAGTGAAGTCTTCATGCTAAGTCACTCGAGTGGAAAATTAGACATCCTATGAGAAGGACCTTATAAAATTCATAAAGATGGTCCAGGCAACTTCTATGAATTACATACCTTAGGCGGCAAGGCAATCCCCCATACGTAGCATGCAAACAATCTACATTCGTATCATGTATAAAAAGAAAGAGAAAAGACAATAAAGATAAAAAACTTTTCCTTTCATTTCATTACAAGTGTTGTCTGTTATATTTCTTGGGACCATTTCCCTCAAATAGCCCAAAAAAAAAAAAAAAGTTAACAGAGGGAAGTAGAAACAACACTACTACAAAATCAAGCAGCTTCACTCCAAGTCTTCAAAAATATCAACTCTAGGAGTTAAAGGGGGTGAAGAAACTGCGTGAGAAGAGCTGACAGGGAGAGCAAGTGGCTCCACGGCTCCTGACAGATCCAGCTTGTCATCCTCCTCCTCAGGAGTTGGTTTCCCAGCTGGTCCTCAGGCAATTCTATGAGAGCCTTGTCCACGATCAGACCGTCAGCTTTTTGATGGTCGAACTTGGACAGGGATCATCCATAGACCAAATGCACAGCTCCTCCACCGATGTCTTCTTGCCTCTAGCAACGACTACACGGCCGCCAAGGTATATTTGTCGACCTCCTTTGAGATCGTATCCTGGCTCTCCCACATAAATGAAGCAAAAGCGAAGAATGCCATTACCGTCTCAGGGTCAACCTCCTACTGCACAGTACGTTCCAACTCCATCACCTTCTTGCCCCTATCCTCCACAAGTTGCTGGGTCTTGGTAAGGTTGTCTCTCAGGCTTTTCACAGCCAACTCCGCCTTCTCGTGGCTTGCCTTCAGATTAGCAAGCTCATCGATAGTTGCACCCAGGAGAAGGCGCTCTTCTTTAAGAGCTAGCTCATACCCCTCTACAGTAGAGGAGTGTTCAACCTTGAGCACCTACACTTCCTCCTTCAGTGAAAGTACATTGGTATAGGAGGTTTATAAGCATTCAGACAAGTCTCGCAATGCCACAAGATCCCTCTTGTGGGTCGTGATCAGACTCTCCTCCAGCTTCTGCCCTATATACCCGACTCTTCGCAGGTCGTGGTGAACTTTCTTTAGCTCTTCCTGTAGCTGAGTCACTTAGCTGGCCTCCTGTTGCTGCAAGCAGAGCTTTTGTGTAGCCTCCTCAACAACCTTGTCTACCCTCTTACAAGCAGCTATGGCCTTCGCAAGTAGACGAGTAAAGTTCCTCTACTCCGCCTTAGCAGTCACGACCCATTTGGCAGCCATGTCAAACGCCTCAGTGGAGATGACTAGTTCAGCAATGTCTGACGAAACATGCCCATGCGAGACAAAGAAAGTCTCAAGAGCCTCAACTTGTCAAGGAGCACTGACAAAGGAGTGAGACCCAATTTTTTACCAAAGGAGAAGTTAGGAGAAACTTACCACACGTGAGCAATAGAAGAACACGTGATTAAAGTCCATTCCTCCTAATTGGGAGGTAGCCCAAAATAGGGCATCTTGCAGGTGCCAAAGCACCTAACTCTCCAGGTTTGGGGCACCACTTGAAGTGCCCACCTGAGTCAGTGCCGTACCCTCTCCAATACAGATCCTCTGTTGGACCCGACTATTTGGCCTCTCATCCTGTGGCCTCCCCGGCAAATGGGATCTACTAGCACCCTCGCTCCTGTTGAGCTTCTCTTAGGGTAAGGCTGTGCAAAGAAGTTGCCACTCAAAAAACCTCTGATGGCAACCACCTCCTGCGCCAGCTGCGCGAGGCACCAATAGTGCCGGTGAGAGAGGTGGAAACATTGGCACTCCCCGTTTGAGCCCCCTCTACAGGGGACTCGACCGAGGAGTTTCCCAAGACAATCGCCTTAGGCAAGTCAAAAGCACGAGACGAATCCACTGGGACATCCCCCACCTCAACACCACCTGGGCTCGAAGAAGCAGGCGCTTTCGGCTCTCCCTTCATAAGCCTCATAGCGAGCCCCCTTCAAAGGCCCATCAAGGGGACCTCTGCCTCCTCTTCGCCTCCTTGGAGTGCAAAGATTCACTTCCCTCGGCCTACTCTGATGGCCTCTCTTCCCCACATCGAGACTCATGGTGAGTGAAACTGCTACCTCGACGTTTGGGGGTATCCGGACGGGCGAACTACCCAAAAGTTGCATTAAAAAGAAAAACGGAGTTAAGTAAAGGGCCGAGGAAATACCCTTTCGCTATTGCCCCCCCAACTTACTTGGAATGGGATATGCATCCACGACCTACGACAATGCTTCAAGAGCTTCATCCCGCCTAAGTTCGGAGCGGCCAATTGGCCTGAACTTCATTACCTTGTCTGCGTCCGCCTGCGCAGCCCTTATTTATAACCACCCTCCCCCCCCCCCCCCCCCGAGGACGGTTCCCTGCTTGAGGGGTGTAGATTTCAAAAAGACAAAATCCCACATACTGTTGCGCGGATTTCAAAAGATATCGCCAAAATCGAAATAACCTCGGTCATCATTACGGCCATTAAATACCCCTGCGCGGGTATCATTTCGCTGCAGAGATAGCGATCACCTCACTAACAAGCGTGACATTTGAGGCAGTTACGTCGCATCATGACGACAATTAATGCCCATCTTTTCACATAATAAGACAAAATCAACTCCCGTAATGATTGGCCACCACTTGCGGAAAGTAACGCATAGGGCACATTTTTACATGGGAGGCTAGCCTGTTAAGGCCTGCAGGGGACCCAAGCATCGATACGCCTATGTTCCCTTCATCGTATGCTGACCTCTTATGGTCAACAGGAACTCAAGCAGACGAGCCTACGTTCTTTTTATCAAATGTTGACCTCTTAAGGCCTACAAGAACTCTGGCGGAACACACCTACGTTCCCCTTATTATTATATATTGGCCTCTTATAACCAATAGGAACCTAGGTGGGATACACCCACGTTCCATACATATTTCAAAGGTCATGCATCACATGACTAAAGGCTCATTGCCCGCCTGAAGTTAAAATTTTCCCTTCATGATAAATGCTTATCTCGCTTGACCGACGGTCAGGAAATCATTTAGGGGCATCATATACTATGAAGTTTTAAGTACCTTGACTGCTATCTCAGCAGCATTCGCTAGCTAGAGAGTGTGGGCAAATGATGAAGGGAAAAAGGCATCCTCGAACTTAAAACTCCACATAAAGCCCAAAAAAAGGTTTGGTTACCATGATATTGGACAAATAGGAGGATCCGACTCCGCCCGACCGGCCTACACTCAGACGGATTCGGAATTGCCTTTATGCAAGTGGATCCGGATAAGACCGACTTGTTGAAGGACTCGGGTTGATTGGAGTCAAAGAGGCGACAATAACACTCACCACGCCTACGTCAGCAGTAACGATGGCATTACCAATACTATTAGTAGCCAAATAACGAACGAGTCGGAGAATCCGCGAGGACCATTGTGGAAGATCTAACGTTGTTAAGATATTTCCTGTACTATAAATAGGAAAAAGAGACCCTTGAAGGTCCTTTTCGCGTAATCTGGGAGAGAGAAAATTAGAAACATTATACTACCGCTAATTCTAATAAAAATTTAGGAGCACTACCCTCCTTCGAGACGTACACCCTTTGCGGTAAGGCTACATCACTAGTTCTCTTATCTCTTTTCTATAATTACTTGTATGTGATTGTAGAATCGGATTCTCCATTTCCAAAAAAGCCCAATCAATGCCCCAACTTAATTATTAGTTAGGGATACCTATTTCCTAACTTGTAGATAGCTATGGATACCTCCTTCCATAGTCAAGGAGTTGATTTTCCAACTCAACAAGTATCTTCGTACCCTGCCTTTGATTTGTTTGAGAAAAAAGTGAAAATTTTGAGAACATCACGGATAGACGAAAGAAAGTATAGTAAATTAACGTGTGATATATATGCCCGCACACATCAGAATTGGTTGACTCTGAAGACACCTTCTTTGACAGTATTCTTTCAACCCATGGTTACTTTCGATAGATGCGAGCTCTTACAAAGAATTTCACATGGTTCTTCCTCATGGAAACTTTTTTCTCGTCGTACGTAATATGAGAATTTGTTATAAAAGATTTAATTACCTAAATCCGATGCACATCGCAGGCCTTCTCAAGGAACTTTTTCCCAAGAGTCCAGAGAAAAGTAAATAAATATCCTTAAAAATATATTTTACAACTTATGAATGAGAGTAATAATTTTAACCGATGTAGTTTAATTTTATATTAGTGAAAATTATTTTTAATCAATGATAATTTATTTTTAAAGTGAAAAATTATTTTTTATAAGTAAAAATTTATAATTTAAGTGAAAAATCATTTCTTACCGGTAAAAAGATAAAATATACTAATATATTTTTATTTTTAATTATTATATTTTGATTTTTAATCCATATATTTTAATTTTTAATTAGTTAAAAATTATTTTCAACGAATATATTTTGTTGATTTATTTAATTTTTAATCAATTAATTTTAATTTTTAATCAATTGATTCTTGATCATACGTTGTAATATATATTTTCTTGCTCCCTTACCTATATTAAACATCTTGTTTGAATGATGTTTCATGTATCATATCTGAGTGATAATTTTTTAACCCAGGTAGTGGGCCGGGTTGAGTGTGTGTGCTCGGAGGATACATGAATATTTCCTTAGTCTCTGAGATTCTTCTCTTTCTAATTCACCAAAAGCTAGAATATAGTTATCATGGATTATCCAAACCGAAGTGCTGGTTTTCAAATTGTTAAAATTTGGATCAAGATTTTTCCTCCATTCTTGATGATAAGTGCGCGTATTCGCATGCAATCACCCTGTACCATATATATATATATATATATATATATATATATATATATATATATATAAACACACACACATTACATGGACACCCTCTAGGGCAAACTAATTAATATACTTACTAAGTGGGAACTTCTTGGGTTGGACGGTGCATTGTCCGAGAAATATGGAGAACTCAATGCCTGCAGGATACAGTAATAAGTTGAAGCTCTTGAAAGGTAATTTCTTGGAGTAATTAAACATTAATTGTTAGATTCGGCCGAGAGGTCACCTGAATTTGACTGTGGAGGAGTTTGATGTAGCCGCAGGCCTCCAGGAGGACCGAAGCTGTGTCAGTCTGCAAAAAACATGGTGAAGCTTTTACATATTTTATTCAAGAGGACATCCACCAAAGAGGAGAAAAATATGATGAATAATGCAAACGGTAAAGGCTCAGTGCGTAAGAATAAATGGCGATTACTTTCTCCAGTTCTGGGAATCCTTGGGAAAGGGGTTATCAGTAAGTGAATGCTCCCTTTCATCAAAATCAAGATCTCTAGAAAGCACCTTAAAAATCTACCTTTCCGAATGGAGAAACCAGTCGGTGGAGGGCTGTAATCCTATCTCCCACTTTTTCTTTCCTTACCTGAGAATAGTACATGATTTGATGTTAGCATTTCTCACCATCTTCACCTACTAGTTGTCCAGCAAAACATGGTAAGTTAATTCAATTTCTTTTGGGTCCATGTTTGTTTTGCAGGGATTGCTCCTTCTATTTTTTGTTTGGATATATGTTAATTTCAAGATTAGGCCATCGCAAGATTGGGTCTGCAATCCTAGAGTAAGACAATTCTAAGGAAAGGTATGAGATTGTCTCAATCCCATGTTTTAACAGCTGCCCTCACTCAAATTTAAAAACGATCATTTCTGGTAAAAACATTCACACTCTTCAACTCCTTAATTTGATTCACTAACCAACCAATGAAGATCAATGAAGATCTGTCCTCTATCACAAGTTTATCACACAATCCCACCTTCAACAAAATATATCCTTCAAAATTAATTTTTCCTAACAAACAATACCTAAGTAGTGGAAAGAAAAGTTAGCTTGGGACTAGAAGCTCCTTTAGAAAAAAGTGACCAAATGTTGCAAAGCTTCTATATGTTAAAGTATTGTCAGCGTTCATAATCCTTCAACTTATTGATCATGTTCCTTCTTTTTTCGCAAATCAAAGATAGGAGTTGTTTAGAGTTCAGTGAGATAGGAGGAGCTATGCTAAAAGTCAAAATACCTTGAAAGCTGATTGGGCCCATAAGGAACTCCGTACTCTAGCCTTCTTCGAAGAAGAAGTTGTCCCACTGCAGTTACACTTCAGAAGCAAAAGGAGTAAATAACCAAATTTTACGCCACAGATGTAGCCAAAAATTAAAAAAAGCGTAATGATTAAGCATACTACATAACCTTAGCTATCTAAGAGAGAAACGTTTGCAATTATACAATATAATCCACTGGTTTACAATTAACATACATATCAACAAATAACCGCAACCAATGAAAATTAAGACGCTCATGGTATCCACTTTTTTTTTGTTGCCGGAGCCTTTAAGTGCACTTTCACAAAAGTCAATCACAATTTAGATCTCGTCATTTTTTTTTTCTATTTAGCTTAGGTACTTGTTGGAGGAGAAAATTTTTCTTACAAAAATAAGTCCAAGAAACTTCTGATCAGATCTGCGGAATTTTGACCTGTTTGGTTGGATCTGCTCTGGAAGGTGAAGAGACCCGAATCTACTCTACTTCCTGTTACACACGTCAAGCTTCGTTACCATGTCGGTTAGCTATCCATGATTGGACTGTATAAGAGGGCCCTCATGTACGTGCGGTGAAGGATATGCCAAGGAGTGGCAACTTAAAGGAGATACAAATCACTATGTTATTGTATATTTTATATATTACTCCATACATCGTAGACATTGGCATACAACCTGATCGAGTGAAACTAGATTACCGATCTCTTTTGTTCGTATAAATGGTTGCCGAATTTTATTTTTCTTAACCATGTTTCATTTCTTATAATATGTAAATTCTTTTATAACCCTCGACGTAGACGACGGCCTCCGAGACCCGTCGATGTATATGCCTACGACAACTTTGGAAGACATCATCTTACCTTACATGAATGGTCCGGTTTTGGGTGCCTCCCTTCCATCTTCGTGTTGGCAAAATCCACCACGTTGCTGCTAAAATCTGTGACGCACGATCTTGGAGTAGAGACGGGCAGGTTGTTGCTCCACGTTTGCACGCTTTCATGGATTTCTTCGCCCCCACTGCTATAGCCATGCCCACATGCAAAGCTTCCTCGCTCGGACCCAACCATATTACCACAACTGGCACTTGTTGTTTGTAAGGAAGGTGTGGAGCTGCACATCCCTTCCTTCCCCACTAATCCACCCCTGCTGGAACAAGACAGCAGCTCCAAAGCATCAGAATTTATGTAAAAAATACAATAACAATATTAGTGCTAGTTAACCGTCAGAGGTTCTTTTCTTATATATATATATATATATATATATGAAAAAAAGAAAGTATATAGATGATTTATGCGTATAATTAATATTTCAGATTGAAAAATTAAAAATTGAAATCACTCGTATAAACATGTTATGTCTTATATTTACAAGAAGATAACTATTGGCAATCTTTGAAAAAACCTGATAGATAATGAACCTTTGCAAATCCAATCGCCATATATAAACATCTGCTGGTGAGAGAGAGACTTACAGCAAAAGGTGGCCAGAGGAGTCAGCCTGTAGATCTTGGGTGTCAAGCCAAGGGAACAAGGGAAGAGAAGGGAGAGGGTACTGCATGAAGGGATAGGGAGGGGTTTGTGGAGAAGGAAACGAAGGAGGGGTCTGCTGAGAGGAGGAGTACTCCATGCTGTCATATCAGATGACACACCAAAGATCGAGCAGATCCTTCTATCATCTCTCGAGCTCCGCAAACCTCCTCCTTACTATCCTCCCAATATGCCTCCTCTCTCTCTCTCTCTCTCTCTCTCTCTCTCTCTCTCACACACACACACACAGACACACACACAAGTTTTATCTGACTCGAGTCAGGTCATGTATAAAGAGGGTCTTCCTCTTTTGGTTGTAGGTGAGCTTCGTTTCAACGGGGGTGAGTCAGGTCTTTTGATAATTTCTGAGTCAAGTCTTTTGATTATTTCTTCACTTTTTCTTCCCTCTGTTCAACTTTTCTCCACTGCTTACCTATACTTTCCTCGCCTTTGCTTTCCCTTCATCGGCAAAGTAAGAGTAGAAAAGTAGGTGCCACTGTTCTCAGACCAAAGGAGAATTTCTACTAGCTAGGATGATTCGATCATGGTTAGACTGTTAGGATTATCTTTCACTAAGATAATGTTGAATGGTCGATGAGATGTGACCATCTGTGGCAGAAAAAATGATTACTTACATACATGAATGACATATATCATCCCAGGAAAATCTTTCATTGCAAACTCCATCCTTTAATCACTACAAGGAAAAAAAAAAGGTTCATTCCTATAAACGCCCAAATAACATTAATCGACATTTAACAAAAATTGATGTTAAGAAAAATCTATTATAACTAATTCTTTCAAGATGTATGGTTTCGATGTGATGTGATAGAAAGGTCCGGCACATTTGACTTAATTTGACATTAATTTTGGTTAAATATCAAGGTAACATTATGGTTATTTAGATGTTTAAGAAATAAATGTCTGGAAGGGTCCTATTTCCCGTAGTGAATTAGGTTATAGGAATTCTCGGTTAATAACTTGAATTGAAAAGGTAAATGCTGACTAACGGTTCTAAATCCAATAGGTTATGAAGATCAATTTTCTCAAATCAATTTGGGTGGCATTTGGGTCATTGCAGGTGATATCACACATCTAATTGAACAAAATAACTAGTCAAGAGGTGGAGTCACGTGTAGCGTGAAAGACTTCTAGAAAAGTGTTAGCTAAGGGACAGAGCTACTATTACTGTTACATGATATATGGTAACTAGCGATCAACAACAAGATGAAGGCATTGGAAAAGTGTTAGCTAAGCGGAAGAAGTTACAACATTGTTATAATCCCTGCACGTTACAAACTTATGAAAATGAATTATGTATTGAGTGAGAGGATTGATAGTTTCTAACTTAGGCTTAAGTGCCATAAGTGGTTGTCTTGGATCTAATTAAGTCCAAATCCAACAATTTAGTAGAACCATTTTTTTTTCAATTAGGTTCAGGTTACACCTTCTTTTTTAATTTTCACACAAATACTGCTGTAAAATTAATGTATCACTTACACATTTAAGCAAATGTTCCTAGCTACAAGTAGGTCTCATATAAATACAAATGCCTACCCATTGATTACAGCATAATTTGGTGGGGAACGGTTTGCCACGTTCGAGTGAAATATACTTAACGTTGTACACAAGCCAAAAATAACCGGTAGTCCCATCTACGAAGACGTTACGGCTCATAGTAACGGTGACCTTTTTTTTTATTCAAAAGAAAATCTTTTATTAGAGAAGTGGAAATAATACAATGGAGTAATCTGAGTATCCTACACTTATAGAAGAAGAAAGTAATTCCCCTTAAGAGGGGAAACTTTAAAATTAATCATCACAAAGAAAATAAAAAAGATAAAATATAGAAGAAGAAAAAAATGTTCTAAACATCATTTTTAATTTTGGAAAGAATCTGCACCACGTATTAAATACGACGAAACGTCACCGATATCATCGATGAACTATACTAATAGGTGACGAACATGTTGGTGTAAACTTTAACGTTACTGGTGTACCAGTACCGTTATCACATATAAGAAGTACCGGTACTGGTTGACCAGTACCCGTATCCATGCCCAAATATTTTGAGTTCCAAATCCAAAGAAGTACCGATACTTGTGCCAAGTATCGGTACTTATAGCTTACTGTTTAGATCTCAAGTTCAGATGAGCACTCATCTAGTACTCATAATGTATCGGTACTTGCAATAGGTACCGGTCGCATAGGATACTGGTATCACTCTAGGAACAAACTAATCTCAACGAGTACCGGTACTCATGGAGAGTACCGATACTTGTTGAGTACTGGATACTTTGCCTGTAGCCAACCAGTACCGGTACTTATAAGTTACAGGTCCTGGTGACTTCAAGTCCAGAACTTGATTTAGAACTCATGTCTACTGGTACTCATAATGAGTACCAGTATATGCAAGTCCCAATTTTGGACTTAAGATGACCTGGAACTGATCTGTAGCTTACATGTACTGGTACTCATGAAGAGTACCGGTAGTAGCAACCTATAGTACGCTTAACGGTTTAAAGATGTAATGCCTGAGTACCAGTACCCATCTAGAGGTACCGGTACAACCTGCAATTACGAGATATATTTGGAGTTTTCTGAGAAGTTAAATCATCTATTATAACATACAGATATATGCAGAGTCTATGCAAAATAAATGAGAATTATCTGGACAAAGATAGCACATCCATGAAAAAATATACAAGATATGTCAGCACATAAACAAACGCATCATTAGGTTTTTAGAAACATGCACATATATCTCCCAATATCTAAATGCGACCTGTAGAGAAGAGCAATACCTGTATTCATCGTGAAGATAAAGATAAACGGGTTGTGAATGGTGCTTCAAAGAAATCCCACCTCTTGAAACTTGATCAAGAAACACCTGAAGAAAAGATGTCCTTTTTTTTCCTCCTCATGTTCTATCCCTCTCCTTTGTTTCTTTGGTCACAATGGGGGTTCTCTAAGAACCAACCAATAGTTTTCTTGAGGACCATGACCCCCATAATTAGCAGCAATTAAAATGCAAATAATTACCATTAACAATTGCAATCCTACCCATCAAGTTATCGCAATATGTCAAATAGTTTCTGCACATATATAAACCAAACCACACCATCTTTTTGCATTTTAGCACATATAAAACCAACAACCTTATTTGATCACCTTAAGATATGGGCCTTAGATGATAGTCACATTACTTATTATTATTTGATTATATCTATATACATATTTACATATACAACTCCATACGTTGGATTTTAATCCAACAATCTCCCATTTGGACTATATGTGTAACATATTAATCAAATAACATATAAAACTAAATTTGAGCTCAACTTTACTATCATATCTTTAATGTATATCTATAAATAATCCGATCCACCAGTTATACTAGTAATAGAGCCAAAACGACTTTTGCTACATTCCAGTAATAAAACCAACAATGACCACCAACACTATGCAACAGGTAACCAAAAACGTGTGGATGTAAAGCGTGGAAATTACATGTTAATGCGATCAATGCATGTCTATTCTCAACTGTTCTCCAAATTGAGATCACTTCCAAAAATCAAAACCAATTTGCTTCTAAGAATAGACAATCAACCAAAAACTTTAAGTTCTGTTTATTTTATAACAGAAATGAAGCTTTACAAAACTTTATACATAACCCAAAAATTGAATAACTGAATTACTGAAATTGTCTATTACAAATGAACACTATAAAATTTACAAACTCCCACTAAAGCTGAAATTTCTGTACAGACATAGAACCCATAGAAGCTACGTGTTCATAGAACATATTGGGTATTATTCCTTTAGTAAGAGGATCTGCAACCATGGAGTCTGTACCGATGTACTCTATAGACAGTTGTCCATCCTGTATCATTTATTTAACAACTAGGAACCTGATCTCAATGTGCTTCAATTTGAAGGAACTCCTGTTGTTGTTGGAATAGAGAACTGTGGACTGATTATCACAAAACAGTTATACTAGTCTGTCAATGACATCTACCATGCGCAGCCTCAATATAAAATTCAGCAGCCATACCCCATGACTAGATATCTCATAGCATGCTATGAATTTTGCTACCATAGTGGAAGAATCGGTATAACCGAAGACCTGAAGCTTTTCTGATCTCCTGAAGTAAGCGTATAATCTCGTGTCTTCTGCAAATATCTCAGTACTCTCTTGGCTGCTCTCCAATGGTCTTTTCCTGGGTTTGCCAGGTATCTTCCTAACACGCCTTAATGTATGCCAAGCCCGATCTGGTACAGACCTGTGCAAACATTAGACTATCAATGGCAGATGCATAAGGAACTATTTGCATCTCCCATTTGTCCAAATCACTTATGGGGCATTGATTGAGACTAAACATATCTCCCTTAGCCACAAGAGTATCCAGTGGCTTGCAATCTTGCATGACATACCTTTTGAGTACCTTATCTATATAGCTTCTTTGGGATAAACCAAAAATATGGCAAGAATGATCTCGACATATTTCAACCCTAGAACAAATGAAGCATCTCCAAGATCTTTCATGTCAAGTATTTGGCAAGAAATTTCTTGGTGTCTAATAGGATGCTTATATCATTAGTAGCAAGTATGATGTCATCTACATACAGGACCAAGAAGATATACCTGCTTCCACAGAACTTATGGTATATACATTCATCAACCAGATTCACCTCAAAACCAAATGAGTGAATCACCTAATGAAACTTAAAATACTATTGTCCGAATGCCTGCTTGAGCCCATAGATGAATTTCTTTAATTTGCACACCATGCCTTTTGGATCACACGTAACAAAATGTTCAAGCTGAGCCATATAAATGGTTTCCTGAATGTCACCATTAAGAAATATAGTCTTCGCATCCATCTAATACAACTCAAGATCAAAGTAGGCCACAAGTGCCATTATGACCCTTAATGAATCCTTAGAAGAAACAAGCGAGAATGTCTCCTTATAGTCAATGCCTTCCTTTTGAGTAAAACACTTAGCGACAAGATGCACTCTGTACCGTTCCACTTTTCCTTTCAAATCCGATTTGGTTTTAAAAACCCATTTGCAACCAATGGGTTTCACACCTTCTGATAGTGGAACATCCTAAACGTCATTATCTTTCATTGACTTCATTTCCTCTTCCATTGCCTCAATCCACTATTTATGATTCGGACTTTCCATTGCCTAATAGAAGCTAATAGGATCATCTTCCATCACCCCAATGCCCATTTCATGCTCCTAAAGGAATACCACATAATCATCTAAAATGGCATTCCTTCTTTCCTTAGTGGGTCTTCTTAATGGCATAGTTTCTGCATGTGTCTGAGGATGCTCTACAGGGGTTAAATTTGTATCATTATCTTCATTAGAGTTATCTTGAGGTATGTCAAAGGCATGTTCCTCATCAACCTGATAACTCCAAGAGGAATAATTATGTTTTCCTCTTCAAAAACAAAGTCTTTAACTCTATCAACTTGGGTATACTCAACACCTTCAAAGAACTTAGCATTACCAGACTCAAAAATAGCCTTAGTTGTGAGATCATAAAATTTATAGCCTCTCGACCTTTTAGAATGCCCAACAAAATAACAGCTAACAGTCCTTGTGTCCAGTTTCTTTTCATTTAGTCTATAAGGCCCAACCTCAACTGGACATCCCCACACATGAAAATACTTAAGACTGGGTTTCTACCCAGTCCATAGCTCATATGGGGTTTTGTTAGTTGCCTTAGTAGGGACTCTATTCAGAATATAAGCTGTGGTCTTGTTGAACGTACGGGTTGCTACGCTAACGTGTTTAGTTTTAAAAACCTGTCGTCGTGTATGAAAGCGAAGAACTCGTGTTCAACAAATAAAATTTATACCGGAATGAAAATCCCGGGTCGAACACAAGGAGGCAGATGTTTGATTTAAAAACACGTGTTTGTTTTATTTGTCACGAAGTAAATTAATTGACTAGAAACTATCTATTTACACTAAATAGAAAGGAGAAAGAGAGAGAGAGAGAGTAAGAGAGAGAGAATATTACAAACAAAAGTCAAAAAGAGATGTAGAATGAACATGGAATTCATCATTAAAAAGATTGTTTGTTACACTAAACATTATGAATAGAAAGCAGAAAAGGATTACACTAGAAAGCAGTAAATCTACTCTAGAAAGTAGTAAATCTATTCTAGAAAGCGGTAAAAAGAATGGGGAGAGAGATAAACTCCTCGACGGTCGCTTTGAGGACGAGCCAGACGGGACGATGCCTAGATGAAGGAGGATGGAGCAGGACGAAGGAGAACGAAGCGGGAAGAACGGGAACGGGGTAGCACGTCATCGTCGTCGCGGGATCCGCTTCCGAAAGGGGGACGAAAAATTGACTTTATCTCGCAAGAAGCATCCCGGGTGTGGGACAAGCTTCTCTTGAGCTTTGGAGAGGGAGAGAAGAGAAGGGATGAGAATTTCGTGTGGAGGGGGTCTCCTTTTATAGTTGCAAGGAGTGAGGGCAATTTGGTCATTTTAATTTGAAAATCATTAAATCAGGGGTCTTTAGTGACGGATAAAACCGTCGCTAAAGCCTCATTGTGGGTGTAGTGGGCGGCACGCGCACGCCAGCTCACCTCCCACGCCGCCCACGTTCTCTAAATCTTGGTCGTTCGATCGTGAGATCGAACAACTAAGAACGCTCCTCACACCCGCTCCACCTACGCGTACGATTGGGTGTGCACGTGGTGCGTTTGACTACGCGTGCGCCCAATCGAGCGATCTGGGCCGTCCACGGCCGATCATGCGGTCTAAATTAGTCATGTGCACGCCGTAGATAGCGAGTCGAACTCGCGTCTTGTGATCGCGCAATGACTCGCGACCGCTGCACTTCGCGGTGAATTGTGTCGCGCAGAAGTTTTTAAGCGATGCGTGCTCATGGCCGTTGGATCAAGATCCAACGGCCCAGATCGCGCATTGGATCTTCTTTGGAGAGGCAGTGGCGGTCCTGAGGGCTAGTTGGATGGCTGAGATGGGGCCACGTGGCACCATCTTGGTCGTCCATCTTCTAGATGATGTAGATGGTACCACGGGTGTCGGATTAAGTCGATTTTCGCACCGTTAGACTGCGATTATCGATCCAAATCCATCCATGTGGTCAGATTTGTCGTTTGAAGTGTGGATTCACACCATCTTGGCCCTTGATATTCTAGGATTTCCCGGTCTCTATCTGATGCTACATATGTTTGATTAGGGCGATCTTGGAGTCGTTGAACTCCAATCGTCACCCTGATCACATCTGTATGGTTGGATCTTCGATCCGAGGCCCCGATAAAAAGTTTGCCCTGTCCCTGAACATAAAAGGAGACAATTAACCTCCATTTTATTCAAACTAATCTAAATGTAAGATGATGCATGTTATGCAATATTTATAGTATGCAATGCAATCCTATGCTTAAGAACATGCATAAATAGACATCTTAAGTGGTGTAAACATGTTTACATCAGGTCTTTAAGGCCTCTCCCCAAAGTGAAACTGGTAAGGAAGAATGAGCAATCATGCTCCTTACCATGTCCTTAAGTATCATGTTTCATCTCTCAGCAACACCATTCATAGTGGGCGAACCCAGCATGGTGTACTGAGGAATGATACAGCATTCCTCTAGGAACCTTGCAAACGGTCCTAGACGTTATTTACCTGATCCATCATACTTGCCGTAGTATTCACGACCATGGTCAGATTTAATAGATTTAATCCTTCTGTCAAGTTGATTCTCAACTTCAACTTTATAATTTTTGAATGTGTCCAGTGACCGTGCCTTTTCATGAATTAGGTAGATCAAGCCATATCTTAAGTGGTCATCTATGAATATGATAAAATACTATTAGCCATTCCATGTAGGCATAGAAAATAGCCCACAAATGTCCGTATGAATCACATCTAAGATACCATTTAACCTATTGGCTTCAAACTTCCTATTATTGGTTTATTTCCCCTTAATACATTCTACACACTGATCAAAATCAGAAAATCTAAGGGGTCCAAAATACCATTTGACACAACTCTCTCTATTCTCCTTCTGGAGATGTGACCTAACCTTTTGTGCCATAAAGCAGCTGAATATTCATTTTCTAATTTTCTTTTCACACCGCATGTATCCAAAAGTGAAGATACGTTATAAGAAGCTATGATATCAAGATAATAAAGATTATCATAGCAAGATAGAAAACAAGAACCAACCATATTTGAGTTTAAATATAAACTAACTTTTCCATCTCCAAATGAACAATGATAGCCACATTTGTCCAATACATAAACAGAAATTAAATTTCTTTTAAAAGACAATACTACAAAAGTTTCATATAAATTCAAATACGAACCAGTTTTCATCAATAATCTAAATTTTCCTATAGCTTTTACAACCCTCCCGTTCCCGACATAAATGAATCTTTCAGCATCATTTGGCCTTTAGCAGCTCAGGCAACCCTACATGGACACACTTATGTCAGTGGTAGCACCAGAATCCAACCACCAAGTGTGTGTAAATACCGAAGCCAAATTAATTTCTGTACAAATCAAACCTAGAGTCGTACCTTTCTTAGCACACCAAGCATGGTAGTTGGTATAGTACTTCTTTTGATGCTCATCAGCTCCACAGAAGAAGCATCCTCATTTAGAAGACTCTACAGCCCTCCCCTTCTACTTCTTTTGTTAACCTGTATCTGTAATTTCAATAGCATTTTTCTTTCCCTTGCCCTTGTTGTTAAAGAAAGTGGCAACATGAACACTTTCCACCCCATCACCCTTCATTCCCTCTCCTCCTCTTGCACACAGTGTGAGATGAGCTCATTCAGAGACCAGGTCACCTTCTAATAGTTATAGCTCACCTTAAACTGGTTGAAAGAGGGTGGAAGAGAGATCAAAACCAGATGCACCAACAAGTCCTCCTAGAGGTCCAGTTTTAGTGCTTTTAACTTAGAAGCTATGTGGGATATTTCCATAATGTACTCATGTATATTACCCTTTTGATTGCACAGCAATCATAAGTTTTAATTGACCTAAATTAGGCTAGAACTTAGCATAAGTTAGGGTAATTCATACATGCATAAGCATTATCTACATCTCAACTGCTTTACTTTAACTTTACATAAAATAATGTTATAATGTGCTGGTTAAGTGCATTATGTCGATTGCAGGCAATAAGCTGATCAGGAGAAGGATCTGGAGCTGAATCTAAAGCTGGATCAGGAATAACAGGTGTTGCAGCAGAGCTGGTGCAGAAGACTTAGATTAGATGTAGGAATAATGATGTAAGGGAGTTAAGGTTTACTATTCTATTAAATAGGAATAAAGTAGTAAAAGGTGAAGAGATTAGGTCCATCCTAGCCCTAGGATAGCCTAGAGACTTTCCCCAATCCTTAGCCACCCTTAGATTAGGTCATAGCACCCTAGGAAGCCCCAAAACCCTAGTTCCAACCCTTATCTAGAAGGCCTAGATAAATTATAGGACATCCAGAACCCTTAGACAACTCCCGCACACCTCAAACCCACTTCTGCAATATTATTGGATGTCCAGACACTTTGTCAGACGTCCAATTTCTGCATAATACCCAAAACAGAACCTAAAATTTCCCCTGACTCAGATTGGACATCCAAAACTGAAGTCTGGACTTCTGATTTTTGAGTATAAGTCATTGTTGAACGTACGAATTGCTACGCTAACGTGTTAGGTTTTGGAAAACCTGTCATTGTAGTTTGAAAGCGAAGAACTCAGGTTCAACAAATAAAATTTATACCGAAATTGAAATTCCGGGTCGAACACAGGGAGGCGGACATTTGATTTAAAAACTACGCATTTATTTTTATTTGTCATAAAGTAATTCAATTTAAAACTATCTAATTATTTACAATAAATAGAAGAAAGAGGGAGAGAGTAAAAGAGAGAGAGAATATTACAAACAGAAATCAAAACGAGATGTAGAATAAATAAGGAATTCATCATTAAGGAGATTATTTGTTTCACTATTACAACTAGAAAGCATGAAAACATTTACACTAGAAAGCGATAAATTTACTCTAGAAAGCATTAAAAGAATGGAGGGAGAAATGTCATCCTCGACGATCGCTTGGAGGACGAGCAGAACTACTCTAGAAAGCAGTAAATCTATACTAGAAAGCAGTAAAAAGAATAAGGAGAGAGATATCCTCCTCGACGGTCGCTTGGAGGACGAGCCGGACGGGACGACGCCTGGACGAAGGAGGACAAAGCAGGACGAAGGAGGACGAAGCAGAAGAACGGGAACGGAGCAGCACATCGTCGTCGTCACGGGATCCACTTCCGAAAGGGGACGAAAATTTGGACTTTATCTCGCGAGAAGCATCCCAGGTGTGGGACAAGCTTCTCTTAAGATTTGGAGAGGTAGAGAAGAGAAGGAAGGGATGAGAATTTCATGTGGAGGGGGTCTCCTTTTATAGTTGCAAGGAGTGGGGGTAAATTGGTCATTACATCTTTAAAACATTAAATAAGGGGTCTTTAGTGACGGATAAAACCGTCGCTAAAGCCCCAACGTGGGCGTAGTGGCTGCTGCCCACGTGCACCCGCTCAGCTGCTCTCTCTCTCTCAACGCATCCGCACGTTCACCAACCACAGCCGTCCGATCGCGAGATCGGACGGCTGTGATTGCGCCTTCACACGCTGCTGCGCGCCCGCCCCAACACGTGCGATGGCACATTCCCGCCTCGCGTGAAATAGCGCGTGGCCGCTTTTGGAAGATCTGAGCCGCCCAATCACGATCCAACGCACGCCCGTGCCCACTCGCCCACATCCCTCGCCCCTTCGCTGCGACTCTAACCCGTATCCGTTGCTCGCGATAGCGCCTTCACCCACTGCGCTGCGGAGCGCGGATTGTCGTGCGGGCGATTTATGGTTCAGTCGTTCACAGCCGTTGGATCGAGATCCAACATCGGAGAGGGAGCGGATGCGGAGGTTTCAATGGATGCATGCGGGCGTTTAGGCGGCCGAGATGGCACCACGTGGCGCCATCTTGGCCATCCATCTTCTGGATGTTGTAGATGGTGCCACGAATGTCGGACTGACTCGATTTTTGCGTCGTTAATTTGAATTCATCCGTGCGGTCGGATTTGTCATTTGAAGTGTAGATTTACACCATCCTGGCCCTTGATCTTCTAGGGTTCCCGGGTCACTATCTGATGCTACGGATGCCTGATTAGGGCGATCTTAGAGTTGTTGAACTCCAATCGTCACCCTGATCACATCCATACAGTTGGATCTTCTATCCGAGGCCCCGATAAAAAGTTTGCCCTGTCCAAGCACATAAAAGGAGACAACTAACCTCCATTTTATTAAAACTACTCTAAATGCAAGATGATGCATGTTATACAACATTTATAGCATGCAATGCAATCCTTTGCTTAAGAACATGCATAAATAGACATCTTAAGTAGTGTAAATGTATTTACATCATACCCCCATGCCCATCTTTTGCTAGTCCCTAGCAAAAACTATATGTTATTTATAAAAGAATTAGGTTGGATTATTTGAGCCTGAGTTATTTTCAATCATTAAGAAACTGCTTACTTAGGATCTGAACTTTCAAAGACACAACAGAGCCCGAATATCTGCCAAAATGCAGACCGCCTCAAACCCTCGCCTTATTCAAAGAAAATTTTCTTTTTCTCTTTTTCCTCTTTTCTAAATTTTTTTTTTTTTTTGCAAATTTTAGAGTTTAAGAGTGGCTTTCTACGGCCATTCAACTCACGCAATATTTGATAAGAACCCTAAGTTTTAAGCATCTTATTGTGAATGTGATAGACTCGTTGACCAACAATTAAAACGGACTTCGGATTTCTACGCCTCTAAGTGACCTCAAAAAGAATTCTGCCTAAAGGTGTACCTTTACAACCGGTAGCTTTCTCCCTACTTTTTTTTTTTTACGGGGTCAACACAAGGGTGAATCCAGTGTATATCTCCCCGATTTATTCTACTTCTCCGCTTTTTCCTAAGTGTTTTGGGAATTTTCAGTGCATTTACTAAGCTGAGTTCTGGACAACCGGTCGATGAGCTGTTACCACCGACAACTTACCAGCCATACTCGTGCGGCATTGTGTGGCTTATTTCTTTTTTTTCTTTTCTCCTTTTCTTTTTGATTTTTTTTTTTTTAAGTAGGTGGCTTCCCTGGTCTAAGATTTACCTAAGGGCAGCAAAAAGAGAAAGGTCCAGTGACTGGGTTCCGGACAACCTACCTATGAGCTATTACCCACGACAACTTGCCAGCCATATCACCCTAGAAGGTTCATTAGCTATCCAATTTCCGTTAAAATCGTCGAACAACGAGTCAGTGCAAAGAAAGTGTGTAGATGCTTAAGACTCAAAATTCCCTCAAATCAGAGGGCGGGTTGATAAGTCGTGTACTTATCACCCAAACTTATTTACTCCAATTAAAACAGAATTTAGGTAGGCGAGGACTCAAAAAATAAATCCACATTTTAGTGAATACACGTGCTGATTAAGTCCAAAGACCTGAAGGGTCTTTGTGTTCAAATCATAATGTAGTATTTCCCAAGATTGAAAATTTTCTTAAACCCAAGTTCTCTTTCCTAATTCCATTGTTTGTTTAATAAAATTCAGAGATGAATATCCACCCCCCCATGCCTATCTAATGCAATGTCCTCATTGTATTAAAAAGACATAAAACAAAGTGGAATAGTGTAGAAAGCACCTGAATTGCGTGAATGTTAAGTCCGCTCCGAGACGAAAACTAAAAAGAACTGTATATGTGCTGAGTTTAGTGCCTTCAGCTAGGCACACTATACAAAGAAGAAAAATAAAGAATTCACAAGTGCAGGTCAGAATCAGAATAAACAAAAGAATCCTCCGACCTGTCAGTAGATGTCCACAGATGTGGACCAGATTGTGACACAGACCCATACCCTATAATCGAGAATATCTTAGGTTCTGGATAAAAATTACCCAAAACCTAAAATCAGAATGTAAGTGGGTTGGGCCTATGATTTATGAGGATGCAACCCAAGACCAAAAAGTCGGGTTATAGAGAATTCAAGCTTAAAAGGATAATCGTTGAATGTGTGCTGGTGTTTGGCATCCTCAAAACAAATGTCGTAAGGGTTCTGATTTGATGGTTTCAGCTTAAAAGGAACCCTTCGACTCAATCTTCCATTTCCTCCAAAGTTAATTTCCCAAATCAGAACTTCCTAGCTCCAATCCTCCTCATTCAGCATGTCAAATTCCAGGACCTCTTGTATATTACTCACCCCATCTGAAATCTCCAAGTCTAAATGATGTGGCAGAATCAAAATTGACTTGCGTCTAATTATTTCAGAAATAGAATCATCAATAAGCTCAACGGGGTGTAACTGACAATCAGGGCATTGAATTGAATCCTCCAGAAAATGCGATTCTGGATCCGTAATGTGTGCCCTAATAAGATCAGTTTCCTCAGTTCTTGGGCTATCAAATGATTTTTCATATTCCTCAGGCCCCATCATCTCACAAAAATCATGTTCTGTAAACTCGTGTGAGACTTTGCAACTTCAATCTTCACCATCAAAGAAATCAGGATCCATATCAATGTATGTCCCAAAATCATCTGTCACTTTCTGTTCCAAGGAAACATACGTTTCCTTGTACCCCGGCTTAGGGATCTCAGGTGAAGAAATCAGATCATCCTT
This sequence comes from Thalassia testudinum, assembly GCA_037157565.1. Taxonomy (NCBI): domain Eukaryota; kingdom Viridiplantae; phylum Streptophyta; class Magnoliopsida; order Alismatales; family Hydrocharitaceae; genus Thalassia; species Thalassia testudinum. The sequence goes on along the minus strand of JAZHRO010000022.1, from coordinate 60,975,695 downwards.
AATTGGTTGATTTAATTCAATCTGGTTAACCTCGTAACACGTGTTCCCCCCAACAGGTGCCTGAGCAGGTTCTGTCATTGGCTTTCCTGAAGGGAGTTCATCCTGGGAATCATCCCATGATTGAATCAAAGCGACCACGAATCTCATCCTCAATTTCGCTAATTTCCCAAGTAGAAACCCACCCGGGTTCTTATCCTTAACATCCTGGAGCCAATCCAACAACGACTTGTTCAAATCATCAATCATTTCAATCAGGGGCTCCAATCTCTCAATGCAAGGTATTGGCTGAACTTCTAGAGATTGTATGATATTCCTCAAGTTAGCCAGAACCTTATCTTGAACCTGGTAACCTGAACCAAATGAGTTGGTTCAGGGTTGGGCGGGCTTGGTATCAATGCAGGGGAATTAACGAATTGAGATTCGTTATATCATTCCTGATAATAGGTCATTTCAGATTGTTCAAAAGGTGATCATGACCTAAAGGCAATGTAATCAGAGGATGGGTAAGGATCGGTGTATCATTCTTGATTGTAGATTGTATTAGGTTGTCCATGAAAGGATGACGATCTATAATCGATGTGGCTCTGAGAAGGATAGAAATCACAATCAAAGTGTTCAGGGTTAGACCCTAAACATGGAGGTCCAAACTATATCCCCAACCCGAGTTATCCCAACTAACTTATGGTTGATTACAATACGAGTCGGGATAATCGTCATGTTGAGGATAATTCACAACAGGAGGAAAAGAGCAGGAATGCGTGTAATATGTGGAAGGATTCATGAGAACGGGGAGGAAGAAAGACGCCCTACAATACAAACAATCAAATTTGTCCTTAAGTAAGTTAGCCTACAGACCTACAGACACCCAAAACCCATCTTGAGATAGAGAAATGATTTGATCTACTTCTATCTATTCAATCCAACCAGTTACAAGGAGGGACTGGGGAGAAGGTTCTTCCTTCGGCTTGCGCCTCCAGTTCCTAGTGTACCCACCAGCCGCGATCGTTTGATTCTGCTCCCCTAGTTAGACATCAGATTGAATAGTAGAAATAGACTAATCGAAAATAATCTCGTTCTGGGCTCTGAAGAGCGAGTCCAATCCTTAAGGCCAACGTCTACTCTGTTTTATTTAGGTCTAGGTTTGAATGTGCTTTGGAATGTGATGGGCCCCTTAAATGGGTTGTGCCCTTAATGATTGATTGATTTGTGTGTGTGTGCACAACCAATGGTTTTCAAGCAAGATTATTTTTTTGATGTGGTAAATTTTAAAGTTCAAATCTTGCTTAGTAGCTTTTAGGATTCAACTTTAGGTATTTTCAAACAAATTTCGTTAACACACCAGGTTTTGAAAGCACGGGTGAAAATGTATTCCTTTGAAGCTTAAAAAGAATGTGGAGTGCCTGGTAAATCCCTAAGAGTTGAACCTAAGTGGCAGCTACTTGATGAATTTATTTTATTTGAAGTGGTGCGGCCCAATCAACTCAAACAATTGGCCTGTTGCACCACCTAATTTGGCACACAAGTGATTACCTAATCTGATTTCTACTCAATTATGTGTTTGAATGTGTGTACCGGCTCCAAAGATCGATTTACAGGTATAGTTTGAAAATCAGATGAGGTTGTGTACTTCTGTGAGATTTTTTTTTTTAATTTTCTTTTTTAATGTGGGGGTTGGGGCGGGTGTGGGTGTCAAACAACAAACAATCTAACCTTAGAGTTTATATGAACACCTAGGTTGATTGATGTTTGAATTATTATGTTGTGGAATGAAATCTAATGGGTGGGAGATGGGGAATAACTCACAGAACCTTCCACAGCACTTTCCTCCGATCTACCGCTTTTGCCTGTCTCGAAAGAGTACCTGCAATTACAATAAGAAAGGAGAAAAGTGAGGTAAATTATTTGTAAGTTACAAAACGCGAAGAGAAATCAAAGATCGTCGCCTCCCCGGCAACGGCGCCAAAATGTTGAACGTATGAATTGCTACGCTAACGTGTTAGGTTTTGGAGAACCTGTCGTTGTAGTTTGAAAGCGAAGAACTCGTGTTCAACAAATAAAATTTATACCGAAATTGAAATTCAGGGTCGAACACAGGGAGGCAGACGTTTGATTTAAAAACTACGCGTTTGTTTTTAGTTGTCATAAAGTAATTTAATTTAAAACTATCTAATTATTTACAATAAATAGAAGAAAGAGGGAGAGAGAATATTACAAGCAGAAATCAAAACGAGATGTAGAATAAACAAGGAATTCATCATTAAGGAGATTGTTTGTTTCACTATTACAACTAGAAAGCATAAAAACATTTACACTAGAAAGCGATAAATTTACACTGGAACGCATTAAAAGAATGGAGGGAGAAATGTCCTCCTCGACGATCGCTTGAAGGACGAGTAGAACTACTCTAGAAAGCAGTAAATCTATACTAGAAAGCAGTAAAAAGAATAGGGACAGAGATATCCTCCTCGACGGTCGCTTCGAGGACGAGCCCGACAGGACAACGCTTGGATGAAGGAGGATGAAGCAGGACAAAGGAGGACAAAGCAGAAGAACGGGAACGGAGCAGCACGTCGTCGTCGTCGTGGGATCCACTTCCGAAAGGGGACAAAAATTTAGACTTTATCTCACGAGAAGCATCCCGGGTGTGGGACAAGCTTCTCTTGAGCTTTGGAGAGGTAGAGAAGAGAAGGAACGGATGAGAATTTCGTGTGGAGGGGGTCTCCTTTTATAATTGCAAGGAGTGGGGGCAAATTGGTCATTACATCTTTAAAATATTAAATGAGGGGTCTTTAGTGACAGATAAAATCGTCGCTAAAGCCCCAACGTGGGCGTAGTGGCTACTGCCCACGTGCGCCCGCTCAGCTGCTCTCTCTCTCAACACATCCGCATGTTCAACCAACCACAGTCGTCCGATCGCCTTCACCCGCTGCTACGCGCCCGCCCCAACGCGTGCGATGGCGTGTTCCCGCCTCAAGTGAAATAGAGCGTGGCTGCTATTGGAAGATCTAAGCCGCCCAATCACGATCCAATGCACGCCCGTGCCCTTCGCTCCTTCACTGCGGCTCGAACCCACGTCTGCTGCTCAAGATAGCGCCTTCGCCCACTACGCTGTGGAGTGCGGATTGTCGCGCGGGCGATTTGTGGTTCAACCGTTCACAGCTGTTGGATCGAGATCCAATGGCGGAGAGGGAGCGGATGCAGAGGCTTCAATGGATGCATGCGGGCATTTGGGCGGCCGAGATGGCACCATGTGGCGCCATCTTGGCCATCCATCTTCTGAATGTTATAGATGGCGCCACGGATGTCGGATTGACTCGATTTTTGCGTCGTCGATCCGAATTCATCCGTGCAATCGGATTTGTCATTTGAAGTGCGGATTTACACCATCCTGGCCCTTGATCTTCTAGGGTTCCCCGATCATTATCTGATGCTACGGATGCGTGATTAGGGCGATCTTAGAGTCGTTGAACTCCAATCGTCTCCCTAATCACATCCGTACGGTTGGATTTTCAATAGACATCCAAGCACATAAAAGGAGACAATTAACCTCCATTTTATTCAAACTACTCTAAATGCAAGATGATGCATGTTATGCAACATTTATAGCATGCAATGCAATCCTATGCTTAAGAACATGCATAAATAGACATCTTAAGCAGTGTAAATGTATTTACATCAGTCATCTGATCATATTTTTGGACATCTGGAACTGGTCTCCAGTCCCTGTTTTGAGATTCAAGCCTTGATCTTGGATCTCTAGTCCCCTAGACCTAATCCCAACCCCATAGAAACCTAAATTAAGGTGTCCTAACCCTAGTACATCACCTCTAGACCTACCTAAGGACCTAATTAGGTCCTCACCAAACCCAATTGACTTAGATCAAAGTCAATTACCATCACCTAAGCCAATTGGACTCATTGAGTCCAATTGAGCTCAGATCTCAACCCACACAAGTCCAATTGGACTTAGTGAGAGTCCAATTCACCTAAGTCCAACCTAATTGAGTTATTCCACTCTCAATTAGGTTCACACTCATTCAATTAAACTTAGGTTAAGTTTAAGTGCAATTTCCCCTTAGCAATTAGGGTTTACAACCCTAATTTAAGGCATACACCTACCCAAACCTCTTAGGACCTAACCTAGACCTCTTAGACACCTAGGACACAACCACACACACACACACACACACCCATTCACGCACACACACTCCTCTAGAGTTCTCTAGACTCTCTTGAAGTGGCGCCAACTCTTGGTTGCTAAATTTAGTAACCAAAAGGCATTCAATTCTTAGATCCATAAATGATGAATCTAAGAAACCGCCTCTCTCTCTCTTGGCCGGCCACTCTTGGACTCTCTCTAAAGAGTTCCACACTTCTCTAGAGAGACTCCCTTAGGTCTATAAAAAGACCTAAGGGGTGGCCATTTGCACCCATCCACTTTTTGGCCATACTTGCTTGGCTCCATTCACATCCACCTCCACTTAGGCTAGCCACTTCCACTCCATCTCCACGTGTTGAGCACCACCATGAAAGACACCATGCCAGGATGCTGGATCACTCCTCCAATCTCTCTCCAAGGGCCGGCCTAAGCTCCATTGGCCACCCCTCCTTCTCTCAGCCACTCAAAGGCCATTGGAGACCACCTCCGAATGCCCCTCTGTTCTGCTAGATCTAGATTAGCAGTTTATGCTCTTCATAATTTTATTGCTTTTATTTACTACTTAGTAGTATAGTCCTCATTCTCCCCCAATGATGCATGCAAAATCCCCTCGTAGATTCTTGTATGTGATCGTTTTCTGGTAGCTAGATTTACATTTCTAAGCATTCCTGTACAAGCTTTCCTCTACAGTTCTTGTCGCAAACACTTCTCCAATTGAATGAATGAAAAATACGTACATATACATATATATATATATATGTTTGAAATCACCATGAGCTTATTGAGTACCATCTTTTCTGCGTAATTAAAGTTGTCTATTTTTAACTCCTGATATTCTTGCAACTAAGCATGTCGTACTTAAATACGTAATAATCGTAAATCGCCATGCAATTCTAAACAAAGTAGAGCGGTAAAAGTTCGAATTCAGAAATAAAACAAACGCCTCCCAGAGACGAACGACCGAGACTCAAAAGTCTCGTTAGCTTCTTATAAATAATGTTGTTTGGTTGTATTGTGCACTATACTATGACGATTTTCATTTCAAAACATGCTCTACGAGAAACCAACACCTTCCCCTTGTACTTCTTTGAGATGAGCCTTGCAAAGAACGTACCAATTTCAGGCTTCTTATTCTTGGCAAGCCACTTCTCAATATCAGCAAGGAAATCCTTAATTGTATCAATGTCATTCGACATTGTGCCCCTGAAAGCATCGAGTATAGCCTTCTTCATGATCATCAAGGATATGCAATTAGACCTCTCCCATCTTTCCTTCTCCTTCTTTTGTTCAGAAGTACTCGAGTTTGTAAGAATGGGAGAGGATTCCCTAATCGCCAAATCCAAATCCATAACCCCGAGGATAATCAGTAGATTTTCCTTCCAGGACTTAAAGTTCAAGCCACTTAACATAGATATGGAATTTAAGGTGGAAGTGATATTAGCAAAAGACTTTTCTGAAAAATAAATGCAGATAAACACAGAATTTGCTCCTTTAAAACATAAGATTTCTAATTAATTTATTAAACCCCATCACATGTCTTAGTTAACTCCATTAAGGGCTTCATCTTTGGATGAGAGGTTGACTTGTAATTAAAGACATTGTGTGGTATGTAACAATTGTTGGTTCAAATCCAAGTCAGTCATGAACCTTCCTTTGGACCGATTCAATGACTACCCAAAAATCCTAATAACCAACATATCTTTACTCCCACATAAACAAGTGAAAGTATAATGAGCATGCACTTTCCTTTGGGCCAGTGAACACCCACCTACTAACACTTGTTCAACCTTTTTACTATTCATGGATAATCCCAATATTCATAGGAGAGCTCACTTTGGCAAGATGCTGCTTCAACCAGGTTACCCTAGAATAGTGTATCTTATTAATCAGACTAGACTTAATTAAAAAAAGTAAAGAGTTGGTTGACTCCGATACCACTTGTTGGTGTAATTAACCCACCTCTAACTTAGGATGGACCTGAACAACAATTAATCCCAATTAAGCTTATATCTAAATGAGTACCGGTACTAGTGTACCAGTACCGGTATCCCATATAAGAAGTACGGTACTAGTTGACCGGTACCAGTATCCAGGCCATACTGTTTTGAGTTCCATATCCAAAGAAGTACCGGTACTTGTGCTAAGTATCGGTACTTATAGCTTACTATTGAGATCTCAAGCTCAGAAAAGTACTCATCCTGTATTCATAGTGTATCGATACTTGCAATAAGTACCAGTACACATAGGGCACTAGTATCACTCCAGGAACAAACTGATCGCAACGAGTATCGGTACTCATGAAGAGTATTGAATAGTTTACCTGTAGCCAATCAGTAACGGTACTTATAAGCTACAGGTCCTGGTGATTTCAAGTTCAGAACCTAATCTGGGACTCATGTGTTGGTGCAAGGGCACCATGATCATTAATTTTGATGATAACAAAACACTTGTGATTTAACATTTGCATTTGAGTTTACAAGTTTCAGGATAAATGCAAATAGATACAAGTGTGAAGGAGCTTAAGCTCGCATCCACAGCGGATTGAAGGATCTTGATATAGGAGAAGGATCTTCGCTTGGAGCGAGAGCTTGAAGAAGGAAGGAGATGAAGAATAAGATAGAAATATTCTTTCTTGTACTCTGTATTCTTATCTTATACTTTGCTCTTTTATTTCTTTAGATTCTTATAAAGAGCCCAAAGTACCCTATCTTAATCCTAGGAAACCTCACACCTCACAAGGATTCTTAGACAAACACTTAGAAAAATCAGAAAACCAAAATAAGCTTCAAACAGCCTAATTAGATGTCCAATCTAGACCTCAGACGTTTGAACTTGATCTTTAAGATGTCTGACCTTTTGTCCAGACGTCCAAACACTTAGGCTGAATTTAGTGCTTTCTGTCTATTTACTTCAGACGACTAACCCATAGTCCAAATGTCTTAGAAGACATCTAATGCCAATGATAGACGTCCAACAATAGGACCCTTGGACTCTTAGAAGATGATCCTCGAAGATTACCTAATAATTAATTCTATAACTCTTTCAAACGTCCGTAGATCATCCCAGCCATCTGATAAATAGACGTTACGTTAAAATCTGACCCAAGTCACCTTTTATTAAAGGATTTAGTCATTAAGTCCCTCAGGAAATCCATTCCTACAGAGGATTATCTTTCCAAATGTCCAAAGACTTTGCCAGATGACCGACCTGTCGTATGAACTAAAAGACACTAGAACCCTACTTCGATCTTGTGAAAGCAGGAAGAAAGCCATCTTAGGATTAGACGTTTGATTAGTATCACAGATGTCTTAAAAGTGAGTTTTAAACGTCCATGTTGATCCAACCCTGATCAGATCATCCACCCTCTTAGATCGGACGATCGAACCTTAGATCAGACAATGACCTAAACGTTTGACCATAAAATTAGACATCTATTAACCCTATCAGAATCATAAATGACCCTAATTTCAGTGGGATTTTGATCCACACTCTTGAGCCTTGCTCCTAACAGCTACAAGAGGCTTCCAAGGCCTTCCAATGCCTTCTTAGGACCTCTATAAATAAAGGAGCACCCTTCTGTTGAACGGTATTTTTCGCGAATCGCTACGCTTACGTGTTTGGTTTTGGAAAACCTGTCATTGTAGTTCGAAAGCGAAGAATTCGTGTTCAACAAATAAAATTTATACCGAAATTAAAATTCTGGGTCGAACACAAGGAGGCGGACGTTTGATTTAAAAACTACGCATTTCTTTTTATTTATTACAGAATAATTCAATTTAGAACTATCTAATTATTTACAATAAATAGAAGAGAGAGAGAGAGAGTAAGAGAGAAAGAGAATATTACACAGAGAAATCAAATGAGATGTAGAATAAACAAGGAATTTTTGCATTGAAGAGATTGTTCATTACAACTAGAAAGCATAAAACAATTACTCTAGAAAGCGATAAATTTACTCTAGAAAGCATTAAAAGAATGGGGGGAGAAATGTCCTCCTCGACGGTCGCTTGGAGGACGAATAGATTAATCTAGAAAGCAGTAAATCTATACTAGAAAGCGGTAAAAAGAATAGGGAGAGAGAAATCCTCCTTGACGGTTGCTTGGAGGACGAGCCGAACGGGACGACGCCTAGACGAAGGAGAACGAAGCGGGACGAAGGAGGACGAAGCAGAAGAATGGGAACGAAGCAGCACGCCGTCGTCGTCGCGAGATCCACTTCCGAAGGGGAACAAAAATTGGACTTTATCTCGCGAGAAGCATCCCGGGTGTGGGACAAGCTTCTCTTGAGCTTTGGAGGGGTAGAGAGGAGAAAGAAGGGATGAGAATTTCGTATGAAGGGGGTCTCCTTTTATAGTTGAAAGGAGTGGGGGCAAAATGGACATTACAACTTCAAAATAGTAAAATGGATAAATCCGTCACTAAAGATCCCGTAGTGGGCGACGTGGGCTGCTCGCGCGCGCAACGCCCGCGCACGTCCATTGATTTTCAGCCGTCCGATAGCGAGATCGGACGGCTTAAAATCGCGCCTTCATCCGCTGCAGCCCGCCCGCCTGGCGCGTGCGATCGCGCGTTACGTGCGGGCGTCCAATCGCGCGTCGGCGCTATTGGGCACGCGCAGCCATTGGATCTCCATCTGACGCTCGTCCGCGCCTTCCAACCCCACGCCGCGGCTCGAACCCGCGACCTCTGCTTCGCCTGCGACTGCGTCACTGCTGCGCTACGCGGACGAAATGGTCGCGCGGACGCTTTTAAGCGCGAGCGACCACAGCCGTTGGATCTCCATCTGACGGCGGAGAGCGATCGGGCGGGGGCCTTCACAAAATGCAAGCGGCCGTTTGGGCGGCTGAGATGGTGCTGTTGGTGCTAGAGCACCACGATCATTTGTTTTGATGATAACAAAACACGTGTTATTTAACACTTGCAATTTGAGTCCTAGATTTCAGGTCAATTGCAAATGTGAACCTGTTTAGACGGAACTCGAGCTCGCATCCAAGATGGATTGGAGGAGCTTAATAAAGAACAGAGGAGGTTCGCGTGGAGCGACAGATTGAAGATAGAAGACAAGAAGAATAGGATAGATTCTTTTTAATCCTTTCTTGTATCTCTTGTCTTTATTTTCTTGCTCTTTTTATTTTCCTTAGAATATTGTTAAAGAGCCTCAAAGTACCCTAACAGTAGTCTTAAGAACACCGGCACAACCCTAGGATACTTAGGTTTTCTGTAGAATACCTAGAAAACCAATATAGGGTTCAAACAACACTTCTAGACGTCTAATTCTTAAATCAGACGTCTGATAAAGTATTTTAAGACGTCTGACTGTTGTTTCAGACGTCTGATAACTGTTAGGCTGGACATACTTAGTTCTGTCTGATGAAATCAGACGTCCAGACCTTATACCAGACGTCTTAGGAGACGTCTGATGACTTTGCCAAACGTCCAATTAGTGGACCATTGGCTGGCTTAGCAAACACTCAAGAATATAACCGTTAGAGCCTTATCAGACGTCCATAGGACTGTCCAGACGTCTGATAAATGACTGTTTTGCCTCGGCTGACCCAAAATCTCTTCTCAGAGATTTTCTAGCCGTTGCAACGTTTGGAAATCAATTCCCACAGTAAAAGTAGGTTTCCAGACGTCCATACATAGTGCCAGACGTCCTGTATGTCGTCTGATGGACTTGCGCAAAAACCCTGTTTAGATCTGATTCAAGTCAGGAGGAAACCCGCATAGAATCAGACGTCTGACCTTGAAATCAGACGTCTTAAAGTGGCCTTCCAGACGTCTGATGCAAGAATTAGACGTCTGATCACCCTGTCAAGTGTAATCATTGTCCTGATTTCGGCCTGATTCTCTTGGGCTTTGTTCCCAACGGCTATAGAACCTTTCCTAAGCCTTCCAAAGCCTTCCTAAGGCCTCTATAAATAGAGAGAAACCTTTGCAACACTAAGATACACCAAGATACACAAAGAGAAACATAAGACACACTTGGATACACTTAGCTACACACTTTCACACCCTTTTGTGTCCAGAAAAGATCTTGCTCTCCAAGCTCAAGCTCCATTCTCTTGAGAGCATCAAGCTTTGCGCACCCGCTCTCCCGCCGTTGTCTACGAGAGCGACATTGCGCCATCGCGTGGCACATGCACCGCGTCATCAACTCGACGCGCTCCTTGCAAAGGGGAGTTTCCTATTTCCTATAGAAGCTAGGTTCATAATTACTTTGTTGGCTCTATAGGACTTGTTTATTTTATCTTTGTCTTTTGGTTGGGTATTCGCTTTGCGAATTCCCGTCTCCTTCGTGGGACAAAATCCTTCTCGTGGAGACAAGAGGTTGAGGAACGCTACCCTCGTACTTGTAGCGTGGTTGTACTGAGGTTGAATCACCCTCGTTTTAAAGTGATTCGGTTAGTGGATTTGATCAACTAAGTTGATCGGAAAATCCTAACTCGAGAGGGTTAGGTGGTGGTTTTCACCCGGTTTGGGTTTCCACCTAAAAATTCCTGTGTACTTGTGTGTTTGTTTATTTTGTGAGATTGTATATTTTATTTCCGTATTTATTACGTCACCCCTCGTAGGGCCAACCCTACAGGTGCCACGTGGCGCCATCTTGGCCGTCCATCTTCGGGAAGTTGTAGATGGTGCCACGGATGTCGGATTGACTCGATTTTTGTGTCGTTGGGCTGCGATCGTCGATCCGAATTCATCTGTGCGGTCGGATTTGTCATCTGAAGTGCGGATTTTCACCATCCTAGCTCTTGATTTTCTAGGGTTCCCCGATCTCTATCTGATGCTACGGATGCCTGATTAGGGCGATCTTGGAGTCGTTGAACTCCAATCGTCGCCCTGATCACATCCATACGGTTGGATCTTTGATCCGAGGCCCTAATAAAATATTTGCCCTGTCGAAGCACATAAAAGGAGACAATTAACCTCCATTTTATTCAAAGTATTCTAAATGCAATATGATGCATATAATGCAATATTTATATCATGAAATGCAATCCTATGCTTAAGAACATGCATAAATAGACATCTTAAGTAGTGTAAATGTGTTTACATCATACCCCCATGCCTATCTTTTGCTAGTCCCTAGCAAAAACTATATGCTATTTATAAAAGAATTAGGTTAGATTATTTGGACTTGAGTTATTTTTCAATCATTAAGAAATTATTTACTTAGGAACTGAAATTTCAAAGACACAACAGTGCCTGGGTATCAACCAAAATGCAGACCGCCTCAAACCCTCGCCTTATTCAAAGAAAATTTTCTTTTTCTTTTTACTCTTTTCTAATTTTTTTGGATTTTCAAATTTTAGGGTTAAAGAGTGGCTTTCTACGGCCATTGAACTCACCGAAGATTTGATGAGAATCCTAAGCTTTAAGCATCTTATTGTGATTTGTGATAGACTCATTGACCGGCAATTAGGATGGACTTCGGATTTCTACGCTTCTAGGTGACCTCAAAAAGAATTCCGCCTAAAGGTGTATCTTTACAACCGGTAGCTTTCTCCCAACTTTTATTTTTTACGGGGTCAACACAAGGGTGAATCAAGTGTATATCTCCCTGGTTTATTCTAATTCTCCGCTTCTTCCTAAGTGTTTTGGAAATTTTTAGTGCGTTTTCTGAGCTGGGTTCTGGACAACCTGTCGATGAGCTGTTACCACCGACAACTTGCCAGCCATACTCGTGCGGGGAAGTGTGGCTTATTTCTTTTTATTCTTTTCTCCTTTTCTTTTTTATTTTTTTTTTTTTAAATAGGTGGCTTCCCTGGTCTAAGATTTACCTAAGGGCAGGAAAAAAAGAAAGGTCCAGTGACTGGGCTCTGGACAACCTACCTATGGGCTGTTACCCACGATAACTTGCCAGCCATATCACCCTAGAAGGTTCATTAGCTATCCAATTTCCGTAAAAATCGCCAAACAACGAGTCAGTGCAAAGAAAGTGTGTAGATGCTTAAGACTTGAAATTCCCTCAAATCAGAGAGCGGGTTGATAAGTCGTGTACTTATCACCCGAACTTATTTATTCCAATTACGAAAGAATTAAGATGGCGAGGACTCGAAAGACAAATCCACATTTTAGTTGATACACAGGCTGATTAAGTCCAAAGACCTGAAGGATCTTTGTGTTCAAATCATAATGTAGTATTTCCTAAGATTGAAAATTTTCTTAAACCCAAATTCCCTTTCCTAATTCCGAAATTTTTTTTTTATAAAAGAAAATAAACAAATCTACAGAGCTGACGAATGAATTCAGAGATGAATATCCACCCCCCCATGCCTATCTAATGCAATGTCCTCATTGTATTAAAAAGATATAAAACAGAGTGGAAAAGCGTAGAAAGCACCTGAATTGCGTGAATATCAGGTCCGCTCCAAGATGAAAACGAAAAAGAACTGTATAAGTGCTGAATTTAGTACCTTCAGCTAGGCACACTATATAAAGAAAAGAAATGAAGAATTCACATGTGCAGGTCAGAATTAGAATAAACAGAAGAATCCTCTGACCTGTCAGCAGAGGTCCACAGATGTGGACCAGATTGTGGTGTAGACCCACACCCCATAATCGAGAATATCTTAGGTTCTGGATAAAAATTACCCAAAACCTAAAATCAGAATGTAAGCGGGATCAGGCCTGCGATTTCTGAGGATGCAACCCAAGACCAAAAAGTCGGGTTACAAAAAATTGAAGCTCAAAAGGATAATCGTTGAATGTGTGCCTGGGTTGAACATCCTCGAAACAAATGTCGTAAGGGTTCTGATTTGATGGTTTCAACTTAAAAGGAACCCTTCGACTCAATCTTCCATTTCCTCCTGAATTAACTTCCCAAATCAAAACTTCCCAGCTCCTATCCTCCTCATTTAGCATATCAAATTCCAGGATCTCTTGTATATTCATCACCCCGTCTGAAATCTCCAAGTCTAAATGATGTGGCAGAATCAAAATTGACTCGAGTCTAATTATCTCAGAATTAGAATCATCAATAAGCTCAACAGGGTGTAACTGATAATCAGGGCATTAAATTGATTCCTTCAGAAAATGTGATTCTGGATACGTAATGTGTGCCCTAATAAGATCAATGTTCTCAGTTACTGGGCTATCAATTGATCTATCAGATTCCTCAGGCCCAATCGTCTCACAAAAATCATGTTCAGAAAACTCGCGTGAGACTTCGCAACCTGAATCTTCACCATCAGGATCCATATCAATGTATGTCCCAAAATCATTTGTCACTTTGTGTTCTAAGGAGACATACGTTTCCTCGTAACCCGGCTTAGGGATCTCAGGCGAAGAAATCAGATCATCCTTAATTGGTTGTTTTAATTCAATCTGGTCAGCCTCGTAACACGTGTCCCCCCCAACAGGTGCCTGAGCGGGTTCTGTCATTGGCTTTCCTGAAGAGAGTTCATCCTAGGAATTATTCCAAGATTGAATCAAAGCAACCACGAATCTCATCCTCAATTTCGCTAATTTCCCAAGTAGAAACTCACCCAGGTTCTTATCCTTAACATCCTGGAGCCAATCCAACAAAGACTTGTTTAAATCATCAATCATTCCAATCAGGGGCTCCAATCTCTCAATGCAAGGTATTGGCTAAACTTCTAAAGATTGAATGATATTCCTCAAGTTAGCCAGAACCTTATCTTGAACCTGATTAACCTGAACCAAATGAGTTGGTTCAGGGTTGGACGAGTTTGACATCAATGCAGAGGAATTAACGAATTGAGATTCGTTATACCCTTCCTGATGATAGGTCAGTTCAGATTGTTGAAAAGATGGTGATGACCTAAAGGCATTGAAATCAGAGGATGGGTAAGGATCGGTGTATCCTTCTTGATTGCAGATCGTATTAGGTTGTGCATGAAAGGAAGACGATCTATAATCGATGTAGCTCTGAGAAGGATAGAAATCAGAGTCAAAGTGTTCAGGGTTAGACCCTAAACACGGGGGTCCGGAATTGTATCCCCAATCCGAATTATCCCAACTAACTGATGGTTGATTACAATACGAGTTGGGATAATCGTCATGTTGAGGATAATTCACAACAGGAGGGAAAGAGTGGAAATGTGTGAAAATGTGGAAGGATTCATGAGACTCGGGAGGAAGAAAGGCGCCCTGCAATACAAAAAATCAAACCTTTCCGTAAATGGGTTAGCCTACAGACCTACAAACTCTCAAAACCCGTCTTGAGATAAAAGAACAATTTGATCTACTTCTGTCTGTTCAATCCAACCAGTTAGAAGGAGGGACTGGGGAGAAGGTTCTTCCTTCGGCTTGCTCCTCCGGTTCCTAGTGTACCCCCCAGCCGCGATCGTTTGACTCTACTCCCCTAGCTAGACATCAGATTGAACAGTAGAAACAGACTAATCGAAAATAATCTCGTTCTGGGTTCTGAAGAGCGAGTCCAATCCTTAAGACCAACGTCTACTCTGTTTTATTTAGGGCTAGGTTTGAATGTGCTTTGGAAAGTGATGGGCCCTTTAAATGGGTTGTGCCCTTAATGATTGATTGATTCGTGTGTGAGTGCAAAACCAATGGTTTTCAAGCAAGATTGTTTTTGATGTGGTGAATTTTAAGATTCAAATCTTGCTTAGTAGCTTTTAGGATTCAACGTTAGGTATTTTCAATCAAGTTTCATTGGCACACCAGGTTTTGCAAGCACAGGTGAAGATGTTTTCCTTTAAAGTTTAAAAAGAATGTGGAGTGCCTGGTAAATCCCTAAGAGTTGAACCTAATAGGCAGCTACTTGATGAGTTTGTTTTATTTGAAGTGGCGCGGCCCAAACAACTCAAACAATTGGCCTGAAATGCACCACTAAGTTAGGCACACAAAGATGGTTAACCTAGAATGATTTCTACTCTTTTATGTGTTGCATTTTGTGTACCGGTTCCACAGATCGGAACCCGGTTGAGTAAAAATAAATCAATTCGGTTAAGTGCCTTTAAATGTGGGTGTACATTGTGTATTTGTTGAAAATTGCCCCACAAAATTATCTTTTTATTTTTTTTATATAAATGAAGGTGGAATGAATGTGAGTGAGAATCCAAACAACCAAACTATTCCTAGGATTTATGCAAACACCTAGGTTAATTGAAATTTGGATTCAATGTGGCAAATGAAATCTATGGAGGGGGAAAGAATGGGGAATAACTTACAAAACCGTCCACAGCACTTTACTCCAATCTACCGCTTTTGCTTGTCTCAAAAGAGTACCTACAATTACAATAAGAAAGGAGAAAAGTGAGGTAAATGATTTGTAAGTTACAAAACGCGAAGAGAAATCAAAAATCGTTGCCTCCCCGGCAACGGTGCCAAAATGTTGAACGGTATTTTTCGCGAATCGCTACGCTTATGTGTTTGGTTTCGGAAAACCTGTCGTTGTAGTTCGAAAGCGAAGAATTCGTGTTCAACAAATAAAATTTATAACGAAATTAAAATTCCGGGTTGAACACAGGGAGGCAGATGTTTGATTAAAAAACTACGCGTTTCTTTTTATTTGTTACAGAATAATTCAATTTAGAACTATCTAATTATTTACAATAAATAGAAGAGAGAGAGAGAGCAAGAGAGAAAGAGAATATTACACAGAGAAATCAAAATGAGATGTAGAATAAATAAGGAATTTTTGCATTGAAGAGATTGTTCATTACAACTAGAAAGCATAAATCAATTACTCTAGAAAGCGATAAATTTACTCTAGAAAGAATTAAAAGAATGGAGGGAGAAATGTCCTCCTCGACGGTCGCTTGGAGGACGAATAGATTAATCTAGAAAGCAGTAAATCTATACTAGAAAGCGGTAAAAAGAATAGGAAGAGAGAAATCCTCCTTGACGGTTGCTTGGAGGACGAGCCGAACGGGACGACGCCTAGACGAAGGAGAACGAAGCGGGACGAAGGAGGACGAAGCAGAAGAATGGGAACGAAGCAGCACGCCGTCGTCATCGCGAGATCCACTTCCGAAGGGGAACGAAAATTGGACTTTATCTCGCGAGAAGCATCCCGGGTGTGGGACAAGCTTCTCTTGAGCTTTGGAGGGGTAGAGAGGAGAAAGAAGGGATGAGAATTTTGTATGGAGGGGGTCTCCTTTTATAGTTGCAAGGAGTGCGAGCAAAATGGACATTACAACTTCAAAATAGTAAATGAGGGGTCTTTAGTGACGGATAAATCCGTCACAAAAGATCCCTTCATGGGCGTCGTGGGCGGCTCGCTCGCGCCCGCTCGGCTGCTCGCGCGCACAACGCCCGCGCACGTCCATTGATTTTCAGCCGTCCGATCGCGAGATCGGACAGCTTAAAATCGCGCCTTCATCCGCTGCTGCCCGCCCGCCTGGCGCGTGCGATCGCCCGTTATGCGCGGGCATCCAATCGCGCGTCGACGCTATTGGGCACGCGCAGCCGTTGGATCTCCATCTAACGCTCGCCCGCACCTTCCAGCCCCTCGCCACGGCTCGAACCCACGACCTCTGCTTCGCCCTTGGCTACGTCACCGCTGCGCTACGCGGACGAAATGGTCGCGCGAACGCTTTTAAGCGCGAGCGACCACAGCCGTTGGATCTCCATCTGACGGCGAAGAGCGATCGGGCGGGGGCCTTCACAAAATGCAAGCAGCCATTTGGGCGGCTGAGATGGCGCCACGTGGCGCCATCTTGGCCGTCCATCTTCTGGAAGTTGTAGATGGTGCCACGAATGTCAGATTGACTCGATTTTTGTGTCGTTGGGCTACGATCGTCAATTCGAATTCATCCGTGCGGTCGGATTTGTCATCTGAACTGCGGATTTTCACCATCCTAGCCCTTGATTTTATAGGGTTCCCCGATCTCTATCTGATGCTACGGATGCCTGATTAGGGCGATCTTGGAGTCGTTGAACTCCAATCGTAGCCCTGATCACATCCATATAGTTGGATCTTTGATTCAAATCCCTGATAAAATATTTGCCCTGTCCAAGCACATAAAAGGAGACAATTAACCTCCATTTTATTCAAAGTATTCTAAATGCAAGATGATGCATGTAATGCAATATTTATATCATGAAATGCAATCCTATGCTTAAGAACATGCATAAATAGACATCTTAAGTAGTGTAAATGTGTTTACATCACCTTCCCAAGCTAAATACACCAAGTAATACTACTTCCACCACTATTGTGTCAAAGAAGAGATTATCAAGTAGAGAAGTGTTGTTGCTCTCCAAAATCTTCTAGCATACACTAGAGAGCACCATCTTCGTTGTGCACCCGCTCCCCCACTATTGCATACAAGAGCGTCGTCGTGCCTTACGTGAATCACACTTACTGTGTTGCCAGCCAACGCACTTCCATCAAAGAAAAGTTTCTTTTCCTATAGGTGCTAGATTTACATTAGTACTTTATGACTCCATAGGACTATTGTAATTTTGTCTCTGTTGGGTATTTTCCTTGTGAATTCCCATTTTCTTTATGAGACAAAACACTCCTTGTGAAGATGAGGGGTTTAAGGTACACTACCCTCGTACAAAATAGTGTCGTTGTATTGAGGTTAAACTACCCTCATTTTAAGTAGTTTGGTTAGTGGATTTGATCGACTAGGTCAATCAGAAAATCCTATGTCGAGAGGCTTAGGTAGTGATTTTTAGCCGGGTTTGAGTTTCCACCTAAAAATCATTTGTGCTTGTGAGTTGTTTATTTATATTTTCACATTATTTCATTTCACATAAATCTCACCCCCTCCGTTAGAATCTAAAATTGGTATCAAAATAGGTCTCGTGACATCGATGTAACACACCGGCGAGGACCAAACATGGAGGGAAGCATCACGACGACTAGACACGTCGAGAGACAATCCACTACCCGTCCTCCCTACTTCGATGGAAGGAACTACGGGTATTGGAAGCTTAGGATGAAGACGTGGCTTCAAGCCAACAACTTCACCATTTGGGCTAGATGCAAGACCCCTCTCGACATCCCGAAGAGACTTGCTGGAGGTTACTCGCAGCAGCAAGTTTGGGAGCTATCGCTTAATGCAAAGATGATGAACACCTTGTATTGCACATTGAGCCCAGAGGAATTTAATTGCATCTCGCAATGTGCCACCACATATGAGATATGTCACACACTTGAGGTAACTCACGAAGGTACCTCCAAGGTAAAAGCGTTTAAGATTAATATTTTATCTCAAGATTTTGAATCTTTCTCTATGAAATCTAATGAGTCTTTAAGTGAGATGTATACTAGGTTCACTCTTATAGTGAACAACTTGAAAGCCTTAGGGATGACCTTTATCAAGGGGGATTTTCAAGGGAAGCTTCTTCATTCCCTTGGAGGGGAATGAGAACAAGAGGTCACCGCCATTAAAGAGGCAAACGAAGTAGAGGAGCTCAACATGGAAGTTGAACTGCCCTCATTACAAGTAGTTCGTTAGTAGATTTAATCAACTAAGTTTATCGAAAAATCCTAAGTCGAGAGGCTTAGGTGGTGGTTTTTACCCGAGTTTGGGTGTCATGCAAGGGCACCACAATCGTTAATTTGATGATAACAAGACACTTGTGATTTAACATTTGCATTTGAGTTTATGAGTTTTAGAAAAATGCAAATGGATACAAGTAGGAGCTCAAGCTCGCGTCCATGGTGGATTGGAGGAGCTTGATAGAGAAGAAGAAGAAGCTTCGCATGGAGTGAGAGCTTGAAGATAAGAAGAATATGATAGATGTCTTTTTGTCTTGTATTTTGCATTTGTGTCTTTATGTTCTTTACTCTTTATTTTTCTTAAATTAATTGTTAAAGAGCCTAAAGTAACAATCAGTAGTTCTATGAACACATATACAACCCTAAGATACTTAGACATCTTGTAGAGATCTTACAAAAACAAAGTAGGCATCAAACAGCCTGATCAGACGTCCAATCTGGACATCAGACATCCAATCTTAGACTTTAAAACATCTGACTATTTGATCAGACATCCAAAATACTTAGGCTGGAAACCCACTCTCTGTCTGCCACTTTCAAACATCCAGCCCTTAGTCCAAATGTCTTAGAAGATGTCAAATGACCTTGCCAAACGTCCAACTAGAGGACCGTTGACTTATCTTAGTGAATTAACCCTTAATCTATTTTACATCTACTTTCAGACATCCATAGAGTATCCCAAACGTTTGATAAATAAATGTTAGTCTAAGATCTGATCCAAATCACTTCTTGTCAGACCTAATAGCCGTTTAGCCTCGGGAAATCAATTCCCACAGAGAATCCTATTTCCAGATGTCTGACATGTCGTCTGTGCAACTTATCTTTAGAACCCTATTTCGATCTTGTGAAAACAGGAAGGAAACCATCTTAGGATTAAACGTCTGATTATTCTCCCAGGCGTCTTATATTTAAATCTTAGACATCCGTCCTAATCCAACTCAGTCCAGATCTTCCACCCTTCTAGATCAGATGACCAATCCCTAGATCAGATGATGGCCCAGACATCTGACCTTAGAACCAGATAGCTGATAACCCTGTCAGAATCATAAATGACCTTGATTTTGACCTGATTTGCCTTGGGTTTATTCCCAAAGGCTATAGAAGCCTTCCAAGGCCTTCCAAAGCCTTCTTAGGACCTCTATAAATAGAGGAGCACCCTTCCTCAGCTACACACACTTAAAGAAACTACTTTCACTCATATTGTGTCTTTGAAAGAGAAGTTTCAAGTACTAGAATTGACATTGCTCTCCCGTCTACCAAATCTTCATCCGAGAGCACCGATCTGATACGCACTTCACTTCCATCTCAAGGAAGTACCCGTTTCCTATAGAAGCTAAGTTTAATGCACACTTTGTGGCTCTATAAGATATATTGTAATTTAGTTTGTTTGGGTATTCTTCTTTTGAATTCTCGTCTCCCTTGCGAGACAAAATACTCCTCGTGAAGAGGAGGGGTTTTGAGATTACACCACCCACGGGTATAAAGTAGCGTGGTTGTAAGAGGTTGTACTACCCTCATTAAATTATTACGATAATGGATTTGATCAACTAAGTCGATCGGAAAATCCTAAGTCGAGAGGCTTAGGTGATGATTTTTACCTAGGTTTGGGTTTCCACCTAAAAATACTTATGTACTTGTGAGATTTCTTAGTTTGTGTGATTGATATTTTATTGCCTCAGTTTATTTTGTATCACGCATATCTCACACCCCTCTGTCAGAACCTTCATGGGTTTCCACCTAAAAATCATTGTTTGCTTATTTATATTTTCACATTATTTCATTTCACGCAAATCTCACCCCCTTCATTAAAATCTACATTATGTATATCGGTACTCAAAATGAGTGTTGGTATATGCAAGTCCCAGTTTTAGACTTAAGATGACCTGGAGCTGATTTGTAGCTTGCATGTATCAGTTGTTACGACCCAATCCCAGATTCCTATAGGACTCAAGACCGGCCTGCCTCGACTAATCCCAAGACCTAGTCGTCCAACAAGAAATAACCAAAAGTAGAAAATATTCCACAACCACAAATACAATGTAACTAAGCAGACAATAATACAGAAACAGTAAAAGAACCAAACGGGAATATCTTACAATAATGCAGGCCATCACAACTAGTACAGTGGAAAGTAAAGCGGAAAAATATATCAAAAATAGTATTTCATATAACAAAATACTCACTACCACAAAAGAAGCTAGGAAACGGAAAGGAAACACGGCTTTGGCTAGGCTCGACTGGGCCCAGCTTCCTCCGCAGCTGGTGGTGCTAGCTGCTCAACTCCCTGACCTGAACAAGGTTATAAAATTCTGAAGTCAGCGAACGTTAAGTACAGTGGCAATTAATCCATTTACATGCAATTAAGACAAGCAACTAATTAATTATAAATTTTCATTTAGCTCAACCAAGTAGTTTTAATTTGTGTGCTCCTTTATTTATCTAGTCATTTCTTGATCTGTCATGTTCCTCACGGGAACGATCCTGATTGTAGTCTTTTCCGTGATGTAGGATGTATACGTGGTGCTCTCCTGGTCGGGAGAGTCCCCCATGGTAGTCCTACACACAGTCAACCACCCTGAGGTCACGATCGCGACGTAGCCCACGGGTAGCTATCCCGCACTGGCACGCGGTTAGTCGTTTCCGCAAGTAGGCACCCCTAAAAGTACAATATGGAACAACACAGGACCTTGCCCTCTCAGAACAGGGGTCTCGCCCCTCCATAGTCCATGTACCCTCGTCCGACTATCCCGGTTTGCCCAGTGGGCCTAACAAGAGTAGGTGTAGGACGACTAGTCCTAACCCCGGGTCCCGTGGGGCGGCTAGCTCCCTCCCTACACTAAGTAGCTCGCCTCAGTACCACATACACGAGGGTCAAACAAAAGTCGGTGTAGAGTGATTGGGTCCAACCCTGAGTCTCAACCCAAAGGGACAGCTAGCTCCTCTCTACACTAAAGAGACAGTTGCTCTCCTTGGAACCGCGTACACAAGGGGTAGCTCACTTTCCATCTACTTACTAAGTTCTTTCCATGTACAGGAGTCCTCCTAATTCCCCTTAGGGTTCATGTTTGTATTCCTTTCATTCCATTTTCCAACATTCAAATCTCACTATTCACATTACGGATTTCATTCGTATAACAGGCAGCTCGTGTTTTTCTAAAGATAGCATCACATCAATATACTAATACATTTGTTAGCAAATTGGTTTAACATGCATCTAAAGGAAGACAATGTAACTCAAACAATGTTCATTCGTTTCTGCCCTAGAGTTCATTTCACGCCCTAAGGTTCATTTAAGTTATTCTAAACATGCACTTAGTTTTATTAAATCTTTATATTAAAGCAAACCACTCCACCAGGAAACACGGGAGGACTGGAGACTAGAACCGCAGGTCCTGTTGCCTCCACGGGCCCCACGTACTCAACTGGCTAGAGACCTATACAATTGACCAACCACGTCAAACGAGTCCAAAACTATATACAAGTGACACTAACTTGTAGAAAAATGCATTCGGAAAACAATGGTACTTCGTTTGCGAAAATCCGATTCCGTTTAGACCCTAAACAAGCCAAAAACATGCATACTGTCTAAAATCAAACATCTGGGACTAGACCCAAACATCTTAAATGAGCTCAGAACCTCACCTTTCTTTCCTGCAGCTTTTTTAGACGTCTGAACCCCTCTGCAATCGTCTGAGGGAAGTCCCAGACATTAGACTCTCCTTCCGGTCCTCTAGGAGTACAATCAGACATCTGGAGATGTGCCCAGACGACCAAAAGTGCCTCGAAGGGCACACCGCGTGCCTTTCCAACGCTCTGTACCTGCGTATGCACACGCAGAGCCAAAAACGACTAAGCATCCCGTCTGCATGGCCGAAACTCATGCAGAAACACATACCTCTGCACTGAATGTGCTTTCAGACGTCTGCCCTCAACTCCAGACGTCTCGCTGCTGCTCCAGATGTCTGGCCAATGCTCCAAACGTCTGATACAGGAAAAATTCCAGTACGCAAAACCTTCTCGCGAGTCTTCTTCTCCGCGCGGACTCCTCCGCATCACCCGCAGCTGCTACGCCAGCAACCTCAGGAGGTCGCAAAGCTCCCCTTCGTGAGCTCCTCCTCGCATGACTCTCTCCTTGCACGAGCCCTCGACGGCGTGCTCGCAAGCTCCCCCAAGTCTCCTCTCCCAAGCTCTTGCTCCTCGCTCACACTCTCCTCTCCTCCTCCGCATCTCGTCCCGCTTCTTCCTCTCTACCAGCTGCGCTGGGGATGGGGGAGGAAGGTGGTTGCCGACAGGGGAAAGGAGATGGAGGTGGTGGCTGGTGGTGATGGGGAGAAAGACGAGGGGTGTGGGGGTTTAAATATGTGGTGTTTAGGGTTTGCGTAAGGAGGCCGAAGGGGAGAGAGAACGCATGCGCGTAGCATGCGTACGAAAAGCAAAGAACGTACGATTTTTCCCTACTTTCAGACGTCCGGTCATCTATCCAGATGTCTGGACAGACGTCTGATGAATACTCCAAACATCTTATCCAACCCAAGAACGGTGGATCATTTCACCAGTACTCATGAAGAGTATCGGTACTAGCAACCTACAATATACTTAATGGTTCAAAGTTGTAACACCTAAGTACCGGTAGATACCGGTACCATCTAGAGGTACCAGTACCCATCTATAGTTACGAGATGTATTTGGAGTTTTCAAAGAAGTTGAATCATCTATTATAACATTCAAATATATGAAGATTCCATGCGAGATAAATGAGAATTATCTGAACAAAGATAGCATATCTATGAAGAAATATACAAGATATATCAACACATAAACAAACACACCATTAGGTTTTTAGAAACATGCACATATATCTCCCAATGTCTAAATGCAACCTGTAAAGAAGATGAATACCTGTATTCATCGTGAAGATAAAGCTAAAGGGGTTGTGAATGGTGCTTCCAAGAAATCCCATCTATTGAAACCTGATCAAGAAACACCTGAAGAAAAGATATCCTTTTTTTCTATCCTAATGTTCTTTCTCTGTCCTTTGTTTCTTTGGTCGCGATGGAGGTTCTCTAAGAATCATGCATTAGTTTTCTTGGGGATCATGACCCCCTTAATTAGCAACAATTAAAAGTAATGTGAGGAATAAGTAATCATTTTCATTTGCATTTAGTGTTAGATTGAGGAATAAGTCTAAATCGGTATTTTATTTAGCTTCCCCCTTTGGACATGTACAAATGATTACATATTAATATATTTCTCCCTCTCTCTCTTTTGCTTATGTAACCAATAATGTGAAAACATAATTTGTCGATCTTTACGACCATCGGCCCTTCATTCTTCTCGGTTCAACTTAAGATGAGTGCATTATCACCATCTGTTGTTGAACGATGAAATATTTGCTCACAAACTCATCCTAAGGTGGTATATATATATATATACATATATATATATATATATATATATATACATAGGGTTATAGGTATGACAATAACTTCCACCACAAGTAATATTTTAGATTGAAAATTTAGGAATTGAGATCACTTCATATGAATGTATTATGCACCAAATTTAAAGCCAATCTGACACTCCTAGCATATACATCCAAAGGGATTCATTTTTTAGAACCTAAATATCACGAAATTTGACCATGTTAGATATATGTGTTAAGAGTGTCGGATTGGCTTCAAATTTAATGCATAATATATTCATATAAAGTGATCTCGATTCCCCAATTTGTAAGTCAGAATATTACTCATGGTGGGAGATATTACCACACCTAAGCACTTCCTTTTTCTCATACATAAATGTGTGTGTTTAATATTAAGTATATATTCATGTATTCTTTATTATTACAGAAGTATTCCTCACATCTTCTCTTTGTTAACATAAATATCCCTAAGCTAGTCATTTGTTGGAATCATAATGCGAATCATATTATATTACGAAATCATACGCTATGCATTTGTATTCAATATCACATATGTGGTAATTAATGTGATGTAATTAAGTTGATTAACCACTTGTATCTCACAAGGATATAGAAATTTTATGCATAAATACCTTAAGGAAAATACAACTCTATGATGGGCGGAATTATCTTTTAATATTAATTGGTTATGGTCCTCAAATGGAAAATAGAGAAGTGAGCGGTTACGGTTCTCTACATCTCATCGCAGAAAAAGTTATATATAAACCTCAGGATAGAACCCTTGGGGTATGATTTTTCTCCCTTAATTTCTTTTACACTATCTCTCTATTCTCTTTAGAAGCTCCATCGCCCCTTCTCTGGAGGACTCCACGACTCCAAAGAATCCGCACGTGATTCTTCGTTAAATCATCGTAGCAATGGATTCAATTATACTTCCATTTTGTTTTAGGTTAATGATATAACGATTATATCATTCTTAAAATTATAGAAAATTCAATTTTTGATTAATTTTTTTTATACAAATGATTAATTCCATCACTATTAGTTTAAATCACAATGGCTATGAACTATGAGACATTTATATTAACGTAGAAAATATGTAAAAGATATTTCTATAATAATAAGATAGTTTTCTACATTCATTTTATTTCCAGCCAACTACACATGTTAAAACAATCATACATTTCATTTGGGTGAAATGAAAATGAACGTAATGCATAAAATTTTTAAAGAGTAAAATATACAGGTTAAATAAGAAAATAATTTTTTAAATAGAAGATGGAACCCTCTTCCAACCATTAAAAAAAAATGAATGTTAACAGTGAAGTTCCTTCTTATGTAATTTAGTAGATCCTTTATTGCTATAGAAATACCTCTCACATCTTTTCTTAACTAACAAAAATGCTCCTAATTAAGTTAACTGCCGTTATAATTTTAGCTAACTGACAAAAATACTCCTAATTAAGTTAACGGCCGTTATAATTTTAGCTAACTGCCATTAACTTTGAGTCATTTATGATAGCCTCTTATATTTCTGTGTGTGTATTTATGCCTGAATCCAAACATGCACACACCACGCGGGTGCTACCTTTGGTGGGAGCTTCAAGATTTGTTTATGGGAATGGAGGAGCCTTTTTGTTCTTGGCATGTGGATGTCGTACAACCATGCGTGGCTTTCGACTCTTTGTGGGAGGCTCCAGTCCCTTCCCATGTGTGAGTGTATTAATCTTTGCCCTTTACCTTTGTTCAGACCTTTTTTCTTTTTTTTTCTTCTTCTCCAGCGTACCAACTGCTCCTGAGAAAGGCTGCTGCCACACCCCCCACCTTGTCTTCTTCTGCACAAGTCATATTCCTTCTCCTAGTTATATGTAAATATATAAATTAAACATATATATTTACAAGCCATTTAATAGTCTCCCTTAAGTAGCATGATCTTAAAGCGTATTAATAGTCTCCTCTAAGATGGTTACCATAAGACTTCCATTTCTTGATGAAATATAACATCATACAGGTTGTTTGAGTACTAAAGCTTTAATCTGTATGCTTAGATGCCTCGTAACTTATTTATGCCTTAGGTTATGAAATCCAAAGGATTATGCGTAACCTAATTTGATCGTTTAGATCAAAATCTAGTCGGATCGGATCTAACTTATTTATTTAATGGATTCACTTACCAAATTCAAATTTGACCCATTATCACATTTAATTAAATCGTTTAAATGGATTCAGGTGAAGTTAAACAAATTTGGTGGGTTAAACTGGTTTTAAATGGATAAATAAGTTAAATGAATTTTAAATCGATGAAATGGATAGATGAGTTAAATAGATTTTAAATGAGTTAAATGGACGAAATTGGATAAATCGGTTGGATTCCATGAAATTGGATAAATATGTTAAATGAGTAAATAAATGAATTGGGTAAATGGGTTGAATGCAAGGGAGGGGGAATAGGGGACTCAGGTAAGAGAGTTTCTTATCGGGTTAGGTGGGTTAAGCGGGTACGTAATCCAACCTATTTATTAAATGAATTAACCTAATTTAAACATGTTTATTCTTAATGGATTCAGGTCAGATTCGGATCTATCAATCAGGTCGAGTTAAACAGATTCGATTTTTTTTGCAAACCCTAATCATATGTATACAAATATACTATTACAAGGGAGCAACTCAAAGAGGAACCATCTATGGTGCGCTATGATAACACAAAAGGTCGATGTGGGGAGGGGGTTCCTAAAAGGCAGGAAGGGCATAGGAAAGAAAAAGAGCATCTGTGTATATGTATATGTATATGTAAATGTAAATTTATATATGTGTATACATATACCTACACAAGCTCCCCCGGTCGTGTCATTGTCATCCCTAACACGCCCTTCCTTGAGGCCATGTTCACTATCAAAAGCCTCCAAGATGTAGCTGCCAACCACATACTGACATACACTTCTCCGTCGAGATCATTCAAGAGAAGGAGATTGTTAGAGAAAGCAATGGTACGTACTATTTAATCATCCGACAGAAAGGGTGGAAATGTTTACGGGGACTATGAGAGGGGTAGTTGTCATAACTTTAAAATATTAACTAGGTATGGGTATCAAGCTAAAATTTATTTAAAGCAGAGTTGATGGGCTAAAACTCGACTAAGGTTGAGGGTCAATGGAGCAAAGAGACTCATTTGAAAGGTCCAAAAGGTGCAAGGGAGTAGAAAATAAAGTCATCCGAAGTGGGAGGGGCTCTCTGCAATTGTTTTGATGGAATAATTACAGGAAAAGCACATGATTGGGTGCATGTTTCGAACATGTTTGATTCTGGGAATTATGTATGGAATTAATATTTTATGGAATAAGTAAATGAATAAATTCCTTTCAATGTTTAGGTTCAACTTTAGCTATGAGAATAAATAAAGGACTTGTCCACATTTGGAGGAATGAGGGAGCAAAATTTATATAGTTGTTCTAGGAGCTTCCCAAGATAACTTCACGTCCACATAAGTAGGTCAATTTTGATATAATTTTCTTCTAAATTTTCTTGATCCAAAAGTGGAAGATCATATTCTATTTCCTTGAACAAATGAACTCTTAAAGAACCACCCTTCCCCCTTCCCACTCCCAAGAAGGGCCCTCCCAGCTTTCTTCCCTGACCTGAAACCCTTCTCGAAGGCTTAAGAAAGAAGGCCTTGACATGCAACAGCCCTTGGAGGGGAGAGGCCCAAGTGAAAGGTGGAAGAGAAAATTGGTCATGGGGCTTTAGCTCATGGAGAGGTCCTTCGGTACCATCATGCCAAGGGAGGCTTAGGGAACCTCACTCTCCTTCTCGAATGGATGGCATTTTAGGGTACAAAAAACATGAATGGATTGCTTAGGGAGCCATAAAACGTGCATGCATGCATCCTTCAAGATTTGCTTAATGTTTTATATATAATGTAAAGAAACACACGGTTCTAAAAGTCATGGTAATTGAATTTAGTTTATGCACAATTTAATGTTCAAGAAAAATTTTTGTCCTGCAAATCCAATTTTTAGATGATGCGTGCGCCCTTTAAAGGTTAATTCAATTAACGTTTATAAGATTAGCATAAGAAGTTTCACGATAATCCAATCAGCAATTTTCTCAAATTTCGTGAAATAAGGGAGGAAGCCCATATAACAACACCTGTAATCGGGTTGTCACTTGCTGCCTGGCCACTGGCCACTGGCTACACAAGGTGTCTAACTAATTAGACTATAAGGGCTATATGGTCTCGTGAAAAGTAACCCTAACGAAACATTGTATAAAGGACGAAGGGTGCTTTCTGGTGGAGGGATATATAACTTCCTACCACATGCATGCATGGCTCCTCTAAAACCTTCAGCTTAGAAGCATGCCACTGCACTAGATGATAAGGTCATTCAAGTCAACCATGCATTAAGCAATGCACACTATTAGTGTTGTCCCCGACCCTTCAGTGTCATGTTACAAATGAGTCGTGGGTGATTCATTGTGTAGATCCATAAGGAGGAAACTCCACTTTCCTGTCACCAATCAAGAGCTACATGTATCTCCTCATATTCAACGAATGATTTAGTTAAGATATGGTCTTCTACACTTAGACGTGGAGTGGAATTAATGACTACTTCCCAGCAAAAGCTTACAAGTAGTCCACAAGTAACGAGGGCATGAAGATATGAGAAAATAAATATAAAAATCATACATTAAAGGACATTAATTAGATGGTACGTACGCATACTTTCTCTTAATCAAACTAACATAAGAAAATTGAAAATATATACACAATCAAATTTGCTACACAAAGAGACATTAGATTTTTTAGGTAGAAAAATTTAAATGGTAAAAATCACTACCTTAAGTTTTTTCTGACTTAGGATTTTCCTTATCGATCGCACTAATCAAATTTACTATCAACACCACTTTAAATCAAGGGTGACATACCTCAATTACAAAGTCCCTCTGTAATCCTTGTTAGAGAGTTTCTCTCCTCAACACGAGAAGAGGTAGGAATCCGAAAGGTCGAATGCTTGAATACAACAAGTAGCAAAATAAAAGATACAAAAATATCCTATAGAAACACAAGTATATAAATAAATTTACCTACTATAGGTATGATATACTTCCCTTTAGACGTTCTATGAAGTGCTTTTTGGGTGCTCAAGGTTTGGGCAATGAGAGCAAGTGTGAGCACTAAGAGAGAAGCAATTCTCTTGAAAAGTCTTGCAAGTTGATCTCCTTCTTTTTCTTGTAAAAATGGTGGGAAGAACTATATCTTATGTATTTTAAGTAAGGGCAATCACTAAGAGTATTTATAAAAGTGTTACAAAAACTCTAAATAGGTTAAGTAAGGTTATATGACCCTTAAAAGAAATCTGGGAAAGAATCTCTCAAGTTTGAAAAATTTTGCAAAAAAATTTACAACTGTTAAAACAATATCATACATTTAATGGGTCAATCAGATATCTTATTGGCTAAAGTCAAACGATTGAAGAGAAATGTGTGTCCTTTGAAGATTAGCTCCAAGAGGTGTTTGCCCAGAGGTCCTCTAATTAAGAAATTAGATGGCTTAATTGAAAATATAACTCTTCTGAAGAACAATTTAGACAACTATTTTCTAAGGCTTAATTTTACTAGAATTGGGTTAAGGTCCGCAAACTCGTTTGGTTAAGAAATAAGACATCTTATAGCACATCCGATGACCATGTTGGTCGTCTGATGTGAGAATCCATTCTCATTCCATATTCTAACACAAGATCTTTAGTTATTTAGTTTTCCAAGGGCTAACAAACAAATGTGTGTTGACTGACAAATATATAGGATGTTTGATATATAGTAGGTTAAGGCGTCTAATTGGTTTGATAGACATCTAAAAGAGTAAGGTGAATGTTGAGATCTAACGTTCATTAAAGGTGAGATCCAAGGTTCAGTAAAGGGGATGCCTAGTTAGAGGGTTAGTCGTCTTATTTTCAAGTTTAGGATGGCTTATAAATGCGTTGGTCATCTAATATGTGTAGTAGGATTCTGTTTAGACTTTGGCTTTTAAGATTAAGGTTCTCTTAAGTGTCCAAGGGCTAAGTGGGTATTACTTAGGGCTTAATTAATATACTTGGGGTCTTTTACATGAAGTCTAAAAACAAAAAAATGGAAAGTACATCATGTGAAAATAAATACAAAGACTTGATCTTCTTTCTTCTTCAAGCTTTTGGTCTTCACTTCTAGTTTCTTTGAGACTAAGTCCTCCATCGTGTTTTATCTTTTTGCTTCTTAATATGCTATCTCAAACTTTATGCCTAAAATGTTAGTTCTCCAAGAACTACATAAAATCTATGTATTTTGTTATTATCAAAATCAAGAATATAAATACTTATGCACTAACAACTATCACCGTCTGACACTTTCTTTACTGAGTCACATAGCTCAAATCATCCTATTAATCAAGTTTTTAAGTCAAAAAGTCATACCATCTAATCCATAACATCCCCTGTTTACATATACTCAAATTCCACAACCGGACCTAGTCATTGATTAACCAAGTTATATGATCCTGGCTATGCTAGCCAAGATGCAATACCTGAATAACTTTCACTTGACCATCGAGCAAGGGGATACCATCTCTACCTCTTAGCCCTTCTTAAGGAGTGACTAAGATGGCGTAGACACTTTTTTTGTTTTGCCAAACGATGACGTAGACACTTTATACCACTAAGATGTTGGGTTGACAGTTCATGGGGTTCCTCTTTCTTTGGTGCAAGTATTAGGCTTTGAAAACAACTTTCCCAGGTTAACTCCTCTTCAAACAACCATATGGACACAACTACCTCACTTTTAGGAACAATTTTCAATGTTTTTTTCCTCACACCTCAAACTTGGAAAAAATGCATATTCTAGTCTTAATTTTAAGATTATCACATGCTGTGATATTTTACGAAACGTGCATCAAAAAAAATGACCCTAATATTTAAACAAACCATAATATTCATATATTTTGGAACCATATTAAATCACTTCAATTTCCCTTATGAATATTAGATTTAACCTGACATCAAATTAATATTAATTTTTCAAATTAAACATCAAAGGAAAATTCTCCATTGATCATTGAGATAAGACCTTAATTTGCAATCTCCCAAATGAACTTCCACTGTAACTTATTGAGTGTTGATGACCTTTTAAGAAATTTGACAATCCTGTACCTTCTCCCCTACAGGAAGCTTGATGTATGTAATGATGTTGTACAAGATTTGATCTAGCTTACCCTATAATCTTGGTAAGTAGATATTAAAGTAATCGTAAGATAGCACATTGAGAAGCTGTAAAGATAACTCTAAGATATTTGAAAGGCACCATACAATCAAAATTGGTTTATTAAGTTATATCACTTAAGTTAATTGGTTACGTCAATGATGATTTTGGAGGGATGTGGATGACAAGAAATTCATATTGAGCTACCTATCCATATTTGATTTTGTGGTAGGTTTTTGGGAAATCTATAAACAAAGTTATATGTCTAGGCATAGTCAAGTATATTTCATGTAGCATGGCCAACAATCATGTCATTTGGATCAAATGATTCTTTGAGAACTTAGACCTTGAATTAGTCAAAGGACTAAAAATGTATTATGATAATCAAGCAACAATAATCTTGATCAACAATTGGGTAAATAATTCAAAAGAAAATGTAGATCCAAGATCACTATATTCAAGATATATATAGTGGAAAAGTAAGAAATTAAGGTTGTCCAAATTTCAACTACAACATACATACAGCATGTTAGTTCGATGAAACTCAAGAATAAGATATACATGAAGAATGAATCACAACATACATTTCTAAGAAATTAAACACTACAGAAATACTGAGAGTGAAAAATATCTTTGACCATCTCAGTCAAGTGGGAGAATATTTGGATCTATTTTGTCAAGATTGACAAACCTAGCTAACAACCCCCACATACTACGTAATTAATAAAATAAATGGGAAAAATATACAAATAAAAATTTCAAACTCGGTAGTGGATTGATCTTCATTAACATGCACACGCTCCTTTCTTTAAGATTGACATTAATTGATTAATTAGGAGGATAACCAAGTCATGTCATATAGATAATTGAAGAAGTTACTTATATCTAGGAAATAGATAGCTCTTGTCTCCGCACTTAGGTTGTGATCCAACTTTAATGCAAGATACAGGAGGAAAACTGTAAAGGACAAGAAAATGGACGTAACATCAACATTTTTGCGTGATCTTTTACAAGTGGCGACTTGAGCTGGAGTCATCTCATGCTTGGTTGGTAAGCTATACCACATTCATCTTTTGCTATACCTAATTAAGCCAGATTTGCAAGTTAATTTTCTAAAAGAAAATTCTAAATCAAGCTCTCCATAACTGGAAAAGCGATGCCTTTTGTCAAATTCTTAAGACCAAAGGAATTGCCCATCAAGGCTACCTTTTGAAATTTGCCTCCTATGTTGGATTACAATCTACCAATTACTTCCTTTTTCACTTGTTGCTCTTTCTCAACATTGCTCCCAATCAAAAAGGGTACATAACAAAGGACCTCCACCTTTATTGGCTCACCTGCTTTCTGTTCCTCTCCCCTTTTCACTTGCATGCATTCATCCAATATATTAATAACATATGGTAAAGCTGGCCATTTCCCATGCCTCACCAAAACAAGGCCTCAGAGAGCCGACGCATATTTCTGTGGGTGTTCCTCTTCTGCTCATCCCCACCAACTTCCTTCTTTTCCTGCCTCTCTCTCTCTCCCACCTACGACTCTTCCCATTTCTTTCATCTATTTGTTCTCTCTCCCTTCAGTTATTACTCCGCACCCTCTTTCTTTCCCTTCTTTCCACTTACAATATTTTTCATTTCAAATATGCTGATATACGTTGCCACGAAAATTCCATTTCATTAGTTCGTAGGCAAAATATTTTCCATTTTGAGTTTTTACGATGTTTTAGTTAACTCACAAGCTTCAAAAACGTGAAACAAGGATTTGGGTGAGATGGGCAATCTAATAGGTGGAATGTTGAATCATAATTCCTCATACCATATTGTTTTGGACAATATTTTTCCTCCCTTCGTTAACTTAATTGCACATAAATTTGATCTTTTCTCCTCTTGCCCTTATAATCAACGAGTAGCAATCAATTAGACATTTAAAATAAATCTTCTCTTGCTAGCATCTTTTAGGTTATGTTTGGTAGTGGAATCAAGGGGAGTTAAAATGAAATAAGTGAAAATGATTTTTGTTTGGGTGATAAAATAAGGAAAGGGTTAAAATGATTGGTGTATTGATGTGATGTTAGTTGATATTTATTTAATAGTATAAATAGGAGTGAAGAATGTTAATAGGTATTTGTTTAATATTTAAAATAAGAGTAAAAGATGTAGTGGGTATTTTTTAATAATAAAAGTAAGTGAAAACGATTGAAAATAATTATATAGGAATCTGTATTAAAATAGTGGAAAAAATTTGAAATAACCCTTAACCTGAATTAACCTCGTTGCCAAATATAACCTTAGTATTTCAAGGCTAATAAGTCTTCAGTTGTCTAAATCTGAAGCACAGACGAGGTTGATGTCCAAACTTGGGTTGAAGTTGAATTTTATGTTAGTCAATCTATAGCGCATCGTTCTTTGAGTTTTCTTTTTCTTTTCGTTTTTGTCCTTGGCTTCGTGAAGTTTGAATCAGAAGATTTGAATTTTCAAATTTGTCTAACTTTTTACGGGTGTTCATCCTGTAAGTGCTGCAACATATTTGCACGTATGACAAGTTGATAGAGCGATAAGAGTTGAATTGGGCCGCGCAATGCATCATGCAGATGCGAAGGATGCTTGGATTTACGTAGAATTGCACTCAAAGCGTAGCTTTTCAAAAGCAATTTAATATGTTGGATGCTAAATACATCGAGATACCATCTATAAAAGAAATGTATATTATAATAAATTTTATAATATATGTCCTTCACTTAAAAAAAATATAGTAATATAGTTTAATTTTTTCTCGATGAAAAATATATTCACCTAAGAAATAAAAAATAATTTTCACTTATAAATTTAAATTTAAATTTAAAAATTTATGAAAAATAATTTTGATTGTCACCTTTTCTAATATATCCAAGTGCAATAAATCTCTGACCTTATCTTTCAGTAGCAATACGATGAAGCAAGCCAGCCCAAAAGCACAATCTAACGCATCGAACTTACTTTTGCTTTTCCATCAATATTGTTCTATGCCACTAATCAACATCCCTATATTGTTACCTTGTTATTTTAATTAATCATTTTGTTGGAAGCTCAGCTTTTAACCCTAGACTAATTTAAATAAACAAAACCATCACGAAAGGAACTATTTCTAAGAGGGGCTTCTTTTTGTGGGGGAGAAAAATTTAATACAGCAAATACCAAAAGGAGAACGTTAAAAGTTGAATACATTATTATACTATATCTTGCAAAAGATAACTAACAACTTGTTGCCGCCCAGGATCGAACTGGGGACCTTTAGTGTGTAAGACTAACGTGATAACCACTACACCACGGCAACTTCATGTGAAATTCTTGAATTATAAGTTTATAACAGTATTATTAGAAAGAATAGAAAAGATAATTTCGGTGGCTTATTAGAAGAATACTTTTTCAAGTGAGGCAATAACTTTGAAAAGTCAGGTTACCAATCTTCTTTCTTCATCTTAGGAGAAATACTATTAGGAGTGGCTAATTTGAATCATTCAGGTATAATCAAAATCGTCCCCACATACAAAGATCTCAAATTAGCAAGGACGTGTTTCGGTTGCATATCGTAAGAAATTTTCATGATTGTTTTAAATACAATATTGGGAAGCACAGCTTGCAAAACTTCAAGATCCACACATGTTTTAACTACTAAATTCACAAGAGAAAGCATAAGAATCCACATTATGGTTACCGTTGCGCACGATGGCTAATAGATCTGGTCACTTGCTCAATCTAGAAGCAAAGTGCGTGCTCTTCCAACCTCGAGAAATGCCATTGCCATTTTCTCTGCAGTGAATTAAGTGACAGAGGAGGAGAAGGAACAGAGAAATGAGCAAGAAAAAATTATTTTGCACATTATAAAAATTACACCCATTTCTCACCCTGTCGAATGAGTGACATGTAGCAATAGCACATTCGAATTGCAAACTCTCATGGGGGTTTGTGGTATTGACATGATATTTATCTCATGTCAATTTGAATTTTAGGAATTTACAAAGTTGCATATTGTTAATGATGGTAGTTAAGAACAACTCTTTAGCCTTGCCGCAAGCAACCCATTCCACACCTGTATTTGTTTCATGAGTCTTTTCGTTATTTTGGAAACATTCTCGCATGATTTTAAACTTAAAACTTGTAATTTGTTGTTAGTTTGTGTTTTGGACATGTTTTCTTTTTTTTTCCCATGTAGTTTTTATCTTTAAGCAAGACTAAATCTTGAGCCTCAGATACGCCGCATAAGTGGAAGAGGCAGTCCAATAGTCAGCAGAAGATGGCCTTGGAGATGTCACTAAGTCACGAAGGAGGAATGTTTGATGCATCTAGGAGATCATCAAAGATCTCACCTCCATTGTGTCCAATTGTTGGATGAATTAGCACGAATCCCCACAAGTGATAGGATTCCTATCCATGGGTGAGAGGCATCCGAGGTGAGATCTTTGGTGATCTTACGCATGCTTACCATTTCTCATCTTGAAGGTGTGGGTGGTGGAGGTGGCGCAACAAGTGGCCACTAGTTAATAAGGTGTTGTTTGGTAAGAAGAATAGATCTATGGAATAAATAGAGGAAAATGGGAGAAGTGGAATAAAATGATCGAATAAGTAGGTTTTATTATTTGAGAGTTAAATTTATTCTATAAAAGGGATGGAATAAGTTTGTATTGAATTAAGTTCTCTTAACTGAACATACATAGGTGACTGATTAAGTGGTAAACAAATGCAGATTAAGTGACTTAACCTACCTATCAAACACCACCTAAGTGTTAACAGGAGGTTGGAGGAGCTAATGACAAGGCACTAAAATTAGTGGTGGAGGTTGTGCAATAGGCAGCAAAGATGCTAGTGTTGGTGGTGGAGAGATCGTAGCAAGTAGTTGGCAATAATGCAACAGTTGTTGTTGGTGAGCAGAGGGCTACGGCAGATGGCTTGCGGAGATGGAAAAAGTGGCACAACACATGGCGGGTGGAAGGCAGAAAGTTTAGCAATCGTTAATCTTAGGAACGAGGTAATGGAGCCTTAGAGGCAGTAGAGAGACAATTCTCTCAAAGGAGAATTTGGTGTCTTTCTAATCAACGACGGTCATTACTCGTTGGGTTGCTCGTCATCGCTCACCTTCAATCGTGTTTGCTGCTTCGTCATGGATCACCCACATCGATTTCCAACATCGCATCGATGGGGCACCTCGACGGTGGGCCTATCACGACTCACCACTCACCAGCTCATGCTAGTGAGACCATCGATGCCTGTGGTTGAGGTGCCCGTTGAGGGGCCACCATTTCCTTCCGTGGTGTTGAACTAGGTGGTGGAGGTCATGTTGCTGCAATTGGGGTGATGGTCGTCGTGCAAGCTCTCCGACCGATGCCTAGGTTCTTCAAGGGAGTTGCATGTAACCCCATGCTTATCACCACAAAGATTTACACAATTCTTATCTGGTACTGATGCCTATCAGTTTCTCGTTAACATAGATCGTAAAGATCGTCGAGACATCTTGGTAGTGTTATCACCTCTTCTCGAAGGGACACGATTAATTGCCCTACTTGAGACGCTTTCTTTACTTTTATATTTTTATTTATTTTAACTCCATCTAGATAGAATTCCCCAAATTCTATAAAGAATATCCTTCCCTTTTTGAACGGCATTCAAATTTCTCTTCCTCTTGGGTTATATCCTTATACAACGGGTTCTTCTTTTATGAATGAATGTTTAACCTTTAAGCAGAAAAAAAAAAACCTATGGATAAAATGTATAGGAACAATGCCGAGTTCTTCTGCACATCATTAGCAAAAGAATCTCGTTCAACCCATTTCGTGGACCGTTAGAAGCAAAATCACCTTATAGCCTTCTAAGTGCAGAAAGAAAACTGATTTTGCCAATGGGTTAATAGGGTATCTAGCCTCTGCATTGGCATTTTATAGGTAATGGAATCAAATTCCATGGCTACCCCAGCTACCTTACTCCAAAAAGAAGTTGACGAGATAACTTCTACACCCCGAGGTATGGAAATAAAGAAAGCTTAGTTACTTCTTTGATATATTTGAGCACAGCGCCACTTGACCGCCTCGATACAACTTTCCATGTAGATCGCCCTCTTTTTTTTTCCCATGAACAATGAAACGATGAGAATAAATTTGCACTATATATATTGTCAACAACTTGGTAAATGGTACAGGCAGAAACATCGACAAACACCGGGTGGAAACATCTACCAAATCCCAAGGCCTCCCGATTAAGCCACAAGGGGAAAAAAAAATGAGACCTTGCAATCCAACTTAATTCACATCATCCTTAATGTGACTTGACTCTCGAAGCATATTTTTATGCAAGCAACCCTTGCCTCGTTTAATTGATAAAAAACTGACTTCAGAAAAAGGAGAACTTGGACCAATTCAAGCAAAGGCGTTAACAAAAATGCTAAAGATCCACTAGTAATTCTCAACCCTAGTAATCACATCCTAATTTTATGAAACGTCCAGTATGATACTGTTTGAGGTGTAGCAACTCCTCTATCCCTCGTGCACACATTTAGGTATTAATGACACTTCAAGAAACGAAAGCATAAAATAAGAAATAGGCAAGGGAACTCCAACCTCTTTGATGCACTAGAGAAAAAACAACAAAATGAATTAAAATTACTTCGAAAAAAGAGTAAAAGGACGAAGTGCAAGCCGCTTACAGGAAGCAATCCTCTGCAACAAGCCCAAAAATTATCAGGGATTTTCCACATCCTCCATCCTATACAGCTAAAAGGACATCGGAAGGCGTTCAATAATCTAAATGCACCCATTCACACTCCTCACTCCGCAATGCCCGATGAATTGTCCAAATCAGCTTCTCCCATTCCAGCGTCCTCCTCTTCGGAATCTTCGTCACCACTTACCTCCTTATTTGCAGATATCAATTTCTGCAGGTGCCCCTCGAGTAATTTATCATCTCGCTCGCTTACCTGATGAGTAACCAAGATTGCATCAATATTAAGTTAAAAAAACACCATTATTGATAGCATAAAGAATAATATTCAGGAGATAAGCAGAATACTCTCCATTAAGTTGAAAGCACATAGGTTGATTGTACAAGAATAAATATTCTGAACAAAACCAAGTCGCATCGATTCTTAGTGGAAAAGCACATTTGCCAATAGCACAGAACGCAAGATTCAGAAATATTGAAAACAAGAAGCATGATTCCTGCATAGGTATTCCCCTCATTGATGATTAATCATGGTTAATCAGTGACAAATGTTTGTTCATCTTTTCTGATGACATGCCTCAAGGAATATATACTGCATTTTTAACTTCATGATGTATTCCATGCAGAGCCCAAAATTGATATACATCCACTTCACATGCTAGACATAGCTGGTGTATTTGGCCTTCCCCATGTGGAACTGGGATAGCATTCGGAAACAACCTCCTCATGCAGGACTTGATTTCATCCCTTTGAGCATTTTCACACAATTACAGCTCACACCAACTGCAGGAGTCCATCTCATGGACACATCGTAACTTCAGAACAAACCCACCCCCATACACACTAATTCATGTCCTAAGACTTCTGAGGGCAGGGATGGATCTTCTGGTGTGTGCGCTCGCACGTGCGCCCGTGCATGCATGCAAGTGGTATGTGTGTGCATATTAGGATGGGATGGGAATTCAATACACCAATTTTTTTTTAACTGGAATTTATACAATTACAATTTGCAGTTGCACCATATGCACGAGCAGATCTCACGGACGCATACTAACTCTGGCTCCAGTCCCCCTAATTAATGCAGGTATCAGGGAGCCTTCTGTGACCCCTCCCCCTCAGCAAGCATAATTCTCACACCCCGTTGTCAACCAACATACCTTCTACAAACAGGAAAGAACGAGACGTGCAGAGAGCATTCTTAAAGAAATTAGACATACTGCTCTTGGTGCTTCCTTGACTATAAGTTTACCCTTGTGACGATCTATCGCTTCGGTACAAGCTTTTATGGCATTGTTCAAAATCGATATGCCTTGGTCCTGGGCAAGAGCATAAAACATAATATGAATTAGATGTCAACAATAAAAGCACAATTCAAAAGGAAGAAGCTAGACTGAAAAAGAAAAACATATAGAAGAAAAAAAAGAATTTAAATTTGTTTAACAAAGGAAAAATGTTGCATGAGGATCTTTGTAAACTACCTTAATGCATTTTAAAGAAAATTAATATAGATTTTATCTTAAAAAAAGACAACTGAAGAAATTAATCGTGTTTAATTTTGCCATTCTGCAAACTACATGAATGATTTCAAATATTAGATGTATTTAAGCATACCACAATCATATGTTTGCCTCAATTTGAGAGTTGCGAAGTAACCAAAATAGCAAGAAAAAAGAATTAAGACATTCACAAAGGAATATTGTAGTAGACCACAAAAGAATATTTTACAAAAGTTTCGAAGGCAGAAAAGGACAATTGGCTGGTTGTGGTATTCACCAAATATCATTTTAGAAAGATACTGATCGAACACACCAGCAAGATACTTGCTCATGAAATCTCTGCTTAACATTTCTCATATAACACCACCCAAACTTTTGAAAGAAATTCAGCAGGCACTGCAAGTTATGAATTGCCATATCATTCGTTAGAACTTCTTCCTCTAGCATAAGAATCCAAAAAACCTTGAGAAGATCTTGCCTTTGTGCATAACACACGCCATCACAAACTCAGAGCATATGATAGTTTAGATATATTTATTACGAAGGAGAATAAAAATCATCCACCAACCAAGCATGCCTCATTAACATCAGAAAAATCAGGTCTCTGCAGAAGGCATGCCAAGCATATCTTCATCCCTAAAGGAGTATCCATTCAACAGATAAATAAAGAGCCAACCAATCATTCATCCTCAAATGAAATTCTTCGACATAACCCTTTAACAAAGGAGTTAACCTGCATTTTGCCAAATGAGGCATTCGACATCCTCACCTTAAAAGTCTTATATGGTTATATTTTTTAAAAAAAGGGAAAGGGTGGTTATCCGAATGACAACCACCCAAATTGTATTACCACTGAAAAAGGCCTTAGGCCCAATTACAACTTACATCTCCAGGAAGAAATCAAGGACAAGATTGTCTCCACGACATTCTCCACATATGGACGTTGGCCATTGAAAATCGTCGCATTTCTCTCTAGCCACAGACACCACAACACCGCTAGGGGCCTGGCCTTCTCGTTCTTTGATCTAAAAACATGGCACACTCCACCCTATCCCCTAATCTGTAAGAACTCCCAAAGGCATCAAACGTGTGGTGAGCCTACCAAACATCGGAAACTCTACTCCAAACTTGAGTCACAAAACGATAGGTGAAGAAAAGATGCTGAATGTCTTCTTTGAGCCCCAGGCATAGGGGACAAGTGGTGTCCGCATCAGTAACCCATCGTGACCTCCATGCCTTCGTCATGATCCTCTCTCCTTATAGCAATCAACTAAAAATCTTAACATTCAAAGGACAAGCTGCCTTCCACATCTAGTTGCAATCTCTAATCATGACAATATCTCCCAAACACATTGGATTTGCCAATCTCCTATAAGCAACAGCAACAGAAAGTCACCCTCCTAGCCAAAATAGTCAGGCCCCTCCTCCATCCTGAGCCCCTCCAACCGTAGCAACATCCTCTAGAACTCGTCTATCCTCTGATCCAACAGGTTACCCACGAGAACCAGGCACCAACACCCCTACCAAGCCATTGCCACCGCAACTCCCTTGTCCACTGCCATAGCCGCTAGTCCAGGGAACCAGTCACACAGCTTCCCCTGCCCCGTCCAATCATCCTCCCAGAATCTGAATGTTGACCCTATCCCAAGCATCGGAGTAAAGAAGCCCTATACTTTAGCTACCACTATAGAGATCCCCTTAAGGACGTGCAATGCTCCGTGTAGGGGAGAACAAAGCAAATCCCAGGACAGCACAGAGCCATAGCACGACCTCAAGACCCTCCCAACCAGGCACTCATCCCCTAACAATCTGGAAATCCATTTCGTCAAGAAGCTATCATTCATCCTCTGCACCTCCATAACACCCAAACCTCCTTCCTTGATCGGCTTGCACACCTCCTCCCAAGCCACCAACTTCGCCTCCTTCCCAGTCAAGGCAACGCTCATCCAGAAGAAATCTCTCATCAGTCGCACAATCTTTTTCTCCACCTGTCTAGGCATCCTCAAAACAAAAGCCAAGTACGAGAGCATTACAGCCAAGATCGCCTTCAAAAGCACAAGCCTTCCTCCCTTGGAGAGAAGACGAGACACCCAACCCGCCAATCTCTCCTCAATCTTCTCTACCAAAGGCAACCATTCCTGCACCAGGATTCTTCTATCTGTCAAAGGTAGACCAAGGTACGTGATGTGCAGCACTCCTCGATCAGTACCTAGCGCAACCCCAAATCTCATAGCCTCCTCCAACATATTAAAAGGAACAAACTTTGATTTGGAGAAATTAATCTTCAATCCAGATGCCTCCCTAAATAGATCTAACAGAATGTGGATCCTTCACGCTTCCACGTGGGATCCCTTAACAAAAAATGGAGTATCATCCACGTACTGCAAAACAGGGATCGAACCACCATCCTCTAACTTGAAGCTGCTG
Organism: Thalassia testudinum; assembly: GCA_037157565.1. Classification (NCBI taxonomy): domain Eukaryota; kingdom Viridiplantae; phylum Streptophyta; class Magnoliopsida; order Alismatales; family Hydrocharitaceae; genus Thalassia; species Thalassia testudinum. The sequence continues at coordinate 60,933,841 of JAZHRO010000022.1, read as the reverse complement.
AGAAGCCCTCCCTCGACCGCCTTGCTTGCTGCTCTAGCCAAAGCATCTGCCGCCAACACAAACAGCATGGGTGCCGAAGGGCACCCCTGCCTGACTCCCCTTCTTGCTGAACCTATCCACCCGCCAAATTACCGTTTATGAGCACCGAGAAAGAAATGGTAGTGACGCACTACATCCATTGAATCCAAAGTGATGGGAAGCCCCTTATGATCATGGTTGTCCACAAAAAAGACCATTGTCTCGTGTCATATGCCTTACTGAAATCCACCTTCCCTAGGAAAGCTTGTCTCTTCTCTCTTCCAAAAGGCAAGAATCTCCGAAGCCACAACATATCCGTCAAGAACACTCCTCCCTGGCACGAAACTTGTTTACAGCGGAGAGATCACCCCCTCTAAGACTTTCCTCAATCTAGTAACCAACACCTTTGCCACAATCAGGTAAATTCCATTGGAGAGCACAATGGGCCTGAAATCCTCAATATTCTCTGCCCTCTCTCTCTCTGGTAATAAAAACATGAAAAACTTGTTCAATCTATTAAAACCAAGATTTCCTTCCCTGAACTCTTCTGTTAGTTGCATGACTTCAACTTTGTGCAGACTCGAGATCTCTTTATAAAAATGCACAGGGAAACCATCCGAGCCAAGGCACGCATCTGCATTCAAGTCCCATACAGCCTTTCTAATTTCTTCTTATGAGAAAGGTGACACCAGCCCATCCACATGTGCCTCTGTGATGGTGGGCATGCCCTGCCCCAGCCACCTCCATTGTCCTCTTTGCCTCCTACCAGAAAAATCTATGAAAAAATCAGTCACCGCTTTTCCAATCTCTTCTCTCCCAACAACCTCGTTGTCACCTACCTTCAGCCTATCAATCAAATTCCTCCGTCTTCTCCCAGATGCCATCATGTGAAAGAAATGTGTCAGAGTCCCCTTCTTTCAACCACTTCTGCCTGGATTTGATCTTCCACTCCACTTCTACATTTCTATCCTCCGCCTGTACAATCTTAACATGATCCGCCCTCGTGGTACGATCAGCTGCAAAGAGGAGACCAAGGTCCTCTGCTCCATCCAACCTTTCAATCTCTCCTAAAGCCTCGTCTTTCCTCCTATTTCTGTCCACCCTAGTTTGCTTCATGTATCCTCTAAGAAAGGTTCTGAGCTCTCAAAGCTTAGTTTCCCATCTTGTTGCTACCGACCCAGTCACTTGAAAAGACCATTTCTCTTCCACTTTCTCCCTAAAACCTTCCTCCAGAAGCCATGATTTCTCAAATTTTAAGTACATACGAGGTCACATACCTTCATTTGACCTCCACATGATCAGGTTGTAATCCGAAAACAGTGCCAACATCACAGCTCAACATCTGCCAAAGGGAAAACCTCAGCCAACTCCATTGACGAGAAAAATCTATTCAACCTCGACATCTACCCACCCAAACTACGCCATGTGAAAGTGCAAGAGGGAGGCATGTCCACCAGCCCATGATCCTGACCACCTCTCCCTTATGGTTTGTCTTCTGCTACCAGAGTGACATTGAAATCCCCTCCAATCAACCACGAGCACCCCTGAAACTTCGGAGGGACCTAACTAAGATCCTCCACAACAAATGCCTTGCTATGTCATCCATCAACCCATATACGACTGACATAACACAACAGAACTCGTCCCGCTTCCTTTTTAACTTAATTGAGGCCACCAAAGAACCTAGTATGGAATCCTCCAAAGTAAAGACATCATCCCTCCAGCTCACCAAAATCCCCCCAAAGCACCCCATCGCATCAACCACCACAAACTTCTCAAAATTTCCACCCCTAATCTCCCTCCAAGTTTGTTGCCCACATCTCTGGAGTTTTGTCTCCTACAACATTACCACGTCCAGGTCCCATTTCTGCAAATATGATCTCAGTGCTACCCTTCTAGATGGGTCATTTAGACCCCTCACATTCCAAGATAGGACTTTCAACATGTGGATGCAATGTTGTCTCCCCCGCCAAAGCACCTGAAACCCACCACTTCCGCAACCCTAATATCTTCCAAAAAATCCACCCCCAGCCCCCTACCAATCGAATAGAGTGTCCTTCCCCATTCTCAACCACCGCGCAATCGCCCCCAGCAGGCCCATTCACGTCCCTCACCTCCTCTGCAACCCCAACCCCAGCAAACAATACCTCCACTGCATCCACCTCCGCATCCCTCGACCTCATCGTCAGCTCCGCAGCTCCATCACCCCCCACCAGCTCAGCCGCGACGGCCTCAACTAGAGTTGGAAACTCTCGCACTTTGACGACACAAGCGAGGTGCAAATCCATCTCAAAGTTCACTCCCACCCTCGCATTTCCCCTCCGGCACCAACAATGTTGCTTCAGCATCTTTACCGGTAGAGCATCATCGATCCTCTTCGTCTCACCTCCTCCAAGAAAACCCCAGCGACAAAGGTATCTCAAGCGGACCCCCCAAGCTCTACAAGGCCTCCATCTGGCCAAAGGGATATCGCCGCCTCTGTCCAAAGTAGCCCCCCTCTCCTTCGATGAGAGAGGAGGAAAGGGTATTTCGTCGTAGCACCCATGATCGGGGTCAGAGAGAAATGAACCTTCTGGAGGTTTGAAGAGTGACTCAGGCTCCCTTTGGGCCTCCGCCCAAATAGGCGAATCTTGGCAAGGTCCATTAGGCCTCTCATCCGACCCATCAAGAGGCAGGAGCCCGCTTCTCAAATGATCTTAAGGATCTTTTTCCAACGAACCACCAAGCGCAATAATGACAACCTCCTCCAGCTCAGCGCCATTAGGCACGGGCCCACGCGAGGTGCACGGGGAAGTGGAATCACCGCCCAAAGCTCCCCCGTACAAAACCCCTGACTCGTCATTACCCGCATGCATCTCAAATCACCACAATCGACGCCCAAGACCCTTCATCTCCCCCGCTCCTCGCACTCTAACCCTTGGGTTTCCAAACCCAGTGCGCCACCCAAGCAATAGCCTTCACCGGAGCCACGGTCGTCGCCTTCATCATCGCCTCCTCCTGACGAGCCTCCATTGCCTCTCCTCCCAACTCGCCGGAGGCTGAGCGAAAGCCACTCCCATTGGCGACCCCAGCGAGCCCCTCCCCTCCCCCAAGGAGGGCATGCTTGAAGAAGATCCCTCCTGCTGCAACTACTCAAACCTCCACTACCAACGCGGCACCTCCCAGCCTCAAGATCACCTTCCCTCGAACCTTCGCACTAGGGATCAGCTCCACTATCACCCTGAGGGAGATGTCACCCTCTCAAACACCCAGCGAGGCGCATCTCTTGAGCGAAGCAAAATGAGACAGCAGTGCCTCCAACGTCTCTCGTGCATAACCACAACGGGATCCCCACGAAGTCAAGAACCACCCCCACCTTCGATGGGGTCTCTCTGACGTTGCACCATTATGATGGACCAACCTTCTCCACCGAACAGCAACCCCCTCCACTACAGATGTACGGAAGAGGAGACTATTAATGTCCTCCCGACGAAGGCCAAAGAGCACCTTCAACTCATCCAACTTCACAACTTTCGCATTGGATCCTCCTCCAAGAAGCCTCAACATGTCAACCTTCAACCTCCTCCAATCCCAACAACCACCAGATACATCGCCAACGAGAGCCCCCGCCAACTCCTCAATGCCTCTCACTTGCGAAGACCACAAGGCTCCAACTTCAAGCAAATGCGCATCAAGGGGAGGGGGCCAGCACCTTCAGCTTCACAGACCCTACAATTTCTCCTTGACGCAAGTGGCATCCTACCTGACGATGGCCAAATCGGCCACACCGCAAACATCTCACTGACTCCCTGCATGACATCGCAACGTGGCCTGCACCAAGACATTTGAAGCATCGCACCTGAAGCTTCCCCTCCGCTCTCCACCATTTAAAGCAAACCTCCACCCATCCTCCCTCACCCCTCCCCCTCCGAACCCTCTCCCACTGCTCTCACTCATAGTCATTGAATCTCTTATATGGCTATATTATAATGATTCAATGATATGAGGCAAAGAATCTGTGTTGATGAACCTAGCCAAAATTTATAATGCTTAGCTTCAATTTTGCTTTGTTATACATCATAAAGAAAACAAGCAAGAGAAGCTCCATAGAAAATACCATATCGTAGTTGACACTTTTCACCAAGCCCCACCATTTACTAAGACAAATAAAGAGGAGGTTCGAATACTCAATCCATCAAATCCACATGTTCAAATCCCCTTTGTGGATAAACCATACCCAAACAAAGCTTTACGGAGCAAAGCCATGGCCTTCACAATATGATGACAATAATTCTATGATCCCGATATTTTCTCTCGGATCACTACCAGGGACTATGACCAAGCCAAGAGCATGTCTTAAGTGGATTCATTGAGTTCTACATGCTAGAGATAGTTGTGCATCTACAGCAAGTCCAAAGTCCTAATGTGGCACCCGAGTCTAGAAGTCGATTTTTCAAACACGCAAGTTGGTTTATCGGACTAAGAAGCAGCACCTGCAAGCAAAGTTGGAGGAAGGTGAAAGCTCATCTCTCAATTGAATGTTTTTTGTGTTTGGATCACTTTTTCTAGGTAGGGGATTTGCCATTGTCCTGAGAAGTCCATTTTGATCTTTGGTTAAGTACGGAGTCCCTGTGGGTTTGTTCAATGTGTTGTAAATGGCTAGCCCATTCATTGACTAGTAGACAAACGGCTTTGTAGTTTGTAGGATAAAAATTATTTGCAATTTATTTCATCAAGTAGGCAACATTCGTCAAGGCCATCACCGAGAAGATAAATGGGATTACTGGCCACAGCCCTGGAAATCTAATTCTGTAATCATTATTTTGTCCGAGTGCATTTTCCCATCAATAAAAGCCATTATGATCAGAAAATATATATATATCCTCGTACTTGAGACCACCCAGGTATTAAATTATGCAAGGAGGATCTAGGTAGTTTTCTTTCGTCAAGTCAAGACAACACCATAAAGTTTCCGTGAAAAACTACCAGCTAGATCACTAAACTAATCACTACCAGCTCTAGGATCTTAATTTATCGAGTTACATAAAAGCTAGCATGTCAATTGATATAGTACATTATATCAAAATATAATATCTTACAACCTGAAGATATGGTGTCTCGTTTTACATGAGCATGTAAAACAAGTACAGGACTGCAATTAAGGTTTAAACCTTAATTTTGCCTCATACCACTGCCTTGAGGCATACTCCCTCACTTTGAGGGATGTAACTTGCCATGTTTAACTAAAGCTTTATCCCTTGATAACGCTTCAGGGCCTTAAGCAGTAAAATGATGAAAGCCACAAACAACTATAACCTCCACATCTTGCACCCTCACTCTGAGGGACGTCAAGCACCATACTTAAGCTTTATCCCTTGATGACGCTTCAGGGCCTTAAGCATGACCTTTTCAAAATCATGAAAGCCACAAACAACTATAACCTCCAGAATGACCTTGATTTCATTTACAACATAATTGGTTGTTGAATATGTCATATCACCCACATTCTAACAACATCACCTTCCATTCTTTATCTTAACTTTTTTCTTTTCTGGCCAGGCATTCGGGAACATCAGAACTATAGATTTTGATATATCTTACTCTTCTTTATCTGTCAACATTTCGTTTTATTACTTTTTACAAATCCAAACATTATCCGCAATCTGCTTTGAGTATAAAACAATCTATTTCCATTGTGCACGATATGCCATAAAGCATATTCTTTAGATATTCACCCCATTATTGCACTAATGGCTTTCTCAAAAACAAATATATTGCATTAACGGCCTTTATTGATCTAACATTGTTTGTTATTAGGTTTTCCAATTAGATATATGCACATCCTTACAAACATTGGATACTGCACAAATGCCCCGTAAACTTCATGTGTACATAGGTGGCCTAAAAGCATTGCTCCATCTACATAAATACCTTTCAATTACTAAGATTTCAAAAAACCTCAATTGAGTTGCAAATAACTATTGTTAAGTCAGCACAGATCTTAAAGCTCATCACCAAATGGTCAGAACATCTTATCCTAATAATAAGATGAGTGTTCAGGATATTTCCTCTCTGTTATTGATCAGAAATCTAAGGCCATGTTGCCCACATGGGGGTCGCCAATTTGCTTGTCGACTTTTTGAGGAAGACCATGAGAGAGGGAGCGGGAGGAGGCGAGCGTGCGGGAGTGAGGGGAGGTGCGAGCGTAGGGGGGGCAAGCGGGGGTGTGTGAGGGGGAGGAAGGACGGTCAGCGAGCCCGGGATGGACACTGGTCAGAGGGCAGTCGAGGCAAAGGAGGGTGGCGTCGGAGGTGATTTGTTTCAAGTGCAAGGGACAGGGGCATCTGGCGCGGGATTGTGGAGACCCTGTGTGGTGTCTCTGATGTGGGAAGCTAGGCCATCGAAGGGCATCTTGTGCGGAGGTGCTGAGGAGGAGCACGGTCGCTGGCACGCAGGAGGCAAGGCCCCCACCCCCACCGGAGGGGGTGCCTTTGGTCGAAGTCAAAGCCCCATGGTCGGAGGACTTTGGGAGGTTCGAGAAGGCCCTCGCGTCGGCTTTGGTTTCCATGGTGACGAAGGGCCGGGTGGGGGTTTAGGAGCTGGAGGCAGAGGTCGCCAGGGTCCTCGAAGGCAAGCCTCTGAGGCTGCAGACGGTAGGAGAGAAGTTCCTGCTAATGGGAGCTTCGACGGTGGCCACGGAGAAGCTTCTCTTCAGCGAGACCTGTTGCGCGGGAGCGGTCCGGTGGCGGTGGGCGGTGAGATTGGATGGCGCGAGAAGGGAGCACCCACCGCGGAAGGTAGCACTTTCGCTGGGCCTGGTGGGGATCCCACTTTTCCATCGGACCCGACAGGTCGTTGAAGCGATCGTTGCTCCTTTTGCGCGAGTGCGAAGGTGTAGGGGGCTCAGTCACAGCAGTAAGAACCTTGGTGCGGTGTGGGCCGAGGTGGAGATGCAGCCGGGCGAGGAGATAAAGGAGAAGGTGACGCTGCAGTTGGGGAGTGCATCCTGAGTGATCCTCGTCCAGCCAAAGGAGGGAGGACAGAGGTCTTACGCGAAAGCGTTGGCTTGCTCAACCGGTGGCGATGCAGCAGGGAGAAGGGTTCCAACAAGCAGGGCCGTGTGCAGGCCAAGGGGCGTCGGGAAGGGTGTCGCCTAGTGGGCCGAGTCGACCGTGCCGAAGGGTGCACCCTTCGAGGCACATCTCTCGAGGATTGCAGAGTTGTGGGATAAACTAAGTCCCAAGGAGCAGGCAAGGGAGCACGAAGCGTTGGGTGGGGAGTCCAAGGGGCTGCACCGGGAGGAGGCTGCATCGATTGTTGGCGGCGCATTGAAGGCCCCAGGTTTCCCGGGGGAGGAAGCGAGGAACGAGAGCGGCACATTGAAGATCTAAGGGAGGCAGGGGAGGACTCGGGGCGGCGTGGGGGATCTTCTGAGGCAGGCGCGAAGTTGGATCTAGGTCCGAATCCGCACCCAGACCCGATACAGTTTGTGGCTTTTTTCTTAAATGGCCTACGGAGGGTCCTATCGAAGATCGGGCGTAGCACTTCGAGCCTTGGGGAGCAAGGGAGGCTGGAGAGTGATCGGGAGGAGTCGATCCTCGACGGGAGCGAGGGCGCAAGTGGTTCGACCAAGCAGCTCCATCGGAGGATCGAGAGGCTGTGGGTGGTGACTAAGGGACCCCCTAGGGCACGAGGACTAGAGGAGGCACCTGCGACGAAGAAGGATCCGCTTCTGTGCAGAGGCGAGGGTAGGAGGTCGGTTCTCAACTCTCCATTGCAGGCACGTTCCTCGCCAACGGGTAAAGGTGGGTCGGGGCATGGGGACCCTCGCCGGAGCAGTGAGAACAACGAAGCGCCTGGGTGCCCGGGTAAGGCTCACCCGACGATGGTGGACCCTCTGTCTGGTGGAGGGGGGCAGGGGGCTACAAAGCACAGGCCTGATGGTGACGGCGACACTCCTGACGTAGGAGGTCCTCGGCAAGTCCTGGAGGAGGGAGAGGACCCACCTGGGTTGGGGGGCGCGGCAGGGAGGCTTTCGTGGTGAGGGCCGAGGGAGGGGGTATGTCAATGGAGGGGGAGGAGGCTGAGGACGGCGCGGACAGGGAGGGCAGCGGCATGGGGAAGGAGGGCGTGGGCGATGGGGCAGGGAATGGGAGCGGGAAGGTTGAGGTTCTAAGGGGAGGGTGGGCTGATGCCTTTGAAGAAGGGGAGCTGGAACAGGTGGTGGAGGGAGCTGGTTTTGGTCGTGTAAGGGGGCGAAGCAATTGGGACCCCATGGTGAAGGTCCCTACATGGAACGTAAGGGGCCTCTGCGACCCCACCCACAAAGGGATGTTGAGGTCATACGTATCCAGATGGAACCCGAATGTGGCTTTTCTTCAGGAGACGAAGCTACAGGAGTGCAACCAGAGAATGTGGGGAGAGATTGGTGGAAACACAACGCAGGGTTTCTTGGCTCTTGATGCAGTAGGGAGATCTAATGGGATGATTGTTGGCTGGAAGGAGGATTTGTTCTCGGTGGTGGGCTCGGAGGAGGGGATGGGTATGGTCACGGTGCAGCTAAGGAGCGACGGGCTCGTGCTGACGTTCTCGGTTTATGGGCATACAGATGAGGCGAGGAGGAGCTAATTGTGGGAAAGTCTTCGCCAGGCGACGAGAAGCTTTCAGGGGAGTCAGTGGCTCATTGGTGGGGACCTCAACATCACACTGCAGGCAGAAGATAGGCTGAGGGGCCGGGGGGGCAAGGACCGAGGCTCGAAAGAGCTCACTGGCCTCATTGCAAAGTATAGGTGGCAGGACATATCCCCTACCTCTTGTGCTTTCACATGGAGACTCAGGGGGTCGGATGTCGAGGCTATACCGCTTTTTTTGCTCAATGGAGCTGGCTGAGGTATTTCCGATGGCTGAGGCCCGTTCTATGGAGAGGCCTTTCTCGGATCACACCCCACTGATGTAGGAGTCTGGCGAAGGAACCCGGTGTGGCACACACTTCAAATTTGAGAGGGCATGGATGTTAGAAGAGGGTTTCAGGAGCCTGGTGGAGAACAAATGGAAGGACATGCATCCGAACGGGTCGGTGGCTGCGAAACTAGAGGCGAAGCTCCAGGAACTGAAGCGGTTTCTAAAAGAGTACAAGAAACAGCTGAAAGAGGAACGGACCAGGTTGCGGGACGAGGTGCTTGCGGAGATCCAGAGATTAGATGGAGTGGAAGAGTTAGGACAGATGACGAACTCAGAGAGGCAGGACAGGGAGGACTGCATGAAAGTCATCCAGGAGGAGGACAGGAAAGCCGAAGTGAAATGGAGAATCAGATCTAGGCAGAAGTGGGTCAAAGAAAGAGACTCAAATACCAGGTTTTTCCATTTGACAGCTTCAATCAAGCGTCGAAGGAATTGGATTGAGAAACTGCAGATAGGCGAGACGAAGTTCTCAGGCAGGGAATCTATGAGGAGAGCGGTGGCGGGTTACTTTAGGGGCTTTACGGGGCGGAGGAGAGGAGGGAGATGGAGATGGAGGGGGCTAGGGGCTCCAACTATAGAGGCTGAGGAAGTAAAACGATTGATAGTACCCTTCCCGAAAGACGAGGCCCGGGATGCGGTCTGGGGGTTGAATGCCGAGGGGTGTCCAGGGTCGGACGGTTTCCCGATACTCTTCTTGAAAGAATTATGCTCACTGTTGAAGGAAGAACTCCTGCAGGTCTTGGCAAAATTCAGGGAAGGCAACAGGGGCTTCGACAGATTGAATAGGTTCTACATGTTCCTCCTGCCGAAGAGAGGGGGGGCGGAGACGGTTGAGGACTACAGACCGATAGCGCTACCAAATGCAGCATACCTGATCGTAGCGAAGATTATGGCGAACAGACTCAGGAAGGTGATTGGCAAGGTAGTATTGGAGGTGCAGATTGCTTCATCCCAAGGAGGTACATTCTGGATGGCTATATGGTGGCAATAGAGATCCTAGCGCATTGGAGAAGTGGAAGAAAGGCTTTTCTGTGGAAGGTAGACTTCGCGAAAGCCTATGACTCGGTGAGTGGTCCTTCCTGTGGGCAGCCATGGCTAAGAGAAGCTTTCCACATATCTGGATTAGATGGATGAAATAATGCATCACCACAGCATCTTTCTCAATTCTCATTAACGGGAACCTGGTAGGTCGAATTCAGCCAAGGAGAGGCGTAAGGCAGGGTTGTCCCCTGGCGCCTTTGCTCTTTGTGCTAACAGCAGATGCCCTGGACAGGGTGACCGACAAAGCACATGCGGAGAGAATGCTACAGGGTTTCCCCTTGGAGAGAGGGGACGGTATCTCGATCATGCAATACGCAGATGATACCTGCTTCTTTGTTGATGGGTCGGTGATAGAGGCGAGACGGTGCCGCATCATTCTAGAGATGTTCTGCGAAGCATCAGGTATGCGGATAAACTATTCTAAGTCCTCTTTCGTTCACTTCAACATGGAGGCTGGGGAGGCAGGGATATACTCAGAAGCGCTGGGGACAAGAGAAGGGACCCTTCCACTCCAGTACCTGGGGTTGCCCCTAACAAATAGGAGGATATCAGCACAGGACTGGACCCCGATGATGGAGAGGATTGAGGGTCAGCTTTTGGGATGGGCGTCCAAGATGTTATCTAAAGGAGGGCGGCTGGTCCATCTCAAGGCAGTCCTCTCAGCGATACCAGTTTACTCCTCGGTGATCAAAATGCCTCGAAAGGTTGAGGACAGGATCACTAGCTGCTTGAGAAATTTTTTCTAGACCAACTATGGGGCAGGGGGGAAGGGGGCAAGATTGGTGGCTTGGAACGAGGTTTGTCTGCCGTTCAAGGAGGGGGGGTTGGGAGTTATGGAAGTGGGAAGGATGAATGATAGCCTTCTAACGAAATGGATTGACAGGTTGCTGGAGGGGGATGTCTCTCTGGTAGGAAGGATCCTGTGTTCTTGCTATGGCAGGTCAGTGAGTTGGGAGCTCCTCACCTCACCTCTGAGAGAAGCATCTCATTTCCTAGGGAGATTGTCGCTGGTAGCACCGAAAGTTCGATCTTTTTTCACCCTGGTGCTAGGTTCAGGCGAGGATTTTAGATTCTGGACGGACGACTGGACGGGTACTGGAGCGCTGGCGGAGTGCTTCCCTAGACTTGCAGCACTGGCGGTTGACAGAGGAGCCTCAGTGGCAGATGTATGGAGTGGCGTGTGGTGCCCGTCTTTTGTGGGCAATCTGTCATATCAGAGATATGATGAGATGCAGGTGCTCTTACAGGATCTCCAAGGTTGGCAGCCCAAAGATGGAGTGAACAGATTCGGGTGGGAGGGAGATTTCTCGATGCGGAATGCGTATAGAAGACTCGACGACCCGCTACAATTAGGAACATCGACTTAGTCAGAGATTGCAGGCAACTCTAGGAGGCCTCCTGCCCATTGACGGTCAGAATCTTCACTTGGCTTCTTAGGAGAGGATGACTGGTGACCAAGACATGGAGAGCCCGCTGGATGCCAGGCGCGGACAGGTCATGCCCACTCTATAGCCAAGCGGAGGAAGATATTAACCATCTTTTCCTAGCCTGCCCGTTGGCAATATGGACATGGGAGCAGATGGGGGATCGGTGGTGGGCGCTTGGTTCCCATGCGGAGTTCTGGCAATCTTTCAGATGTGGTGGGGTCAATAGGAAGCGTCAGGTATTCCGGTCAAGAAGAGAATGGGCCAGGCCATTGGCGGTCCTTTGGGCGCTTTGGCTGGGGAGGAATGCGGTGGTTTTTAGGGGGCAGCACCTGTATGTAGATAATTTTGTTGGGGCTGCGAAGGCTTTTGTATTGAGTTAGAGTGTAACTCAATGATGTAAATTTTAACATTTTCTTTTAATGAATGTCTGGGTGGGATCTAAAGGATCACCATCCTTTTTCCTTTCAAAAAAAAAAAATGTTGCCCACATGGTCATAGCTCAGATTTGGCAGAAAATCACCAATTCGAGTCCCACTTTTCCCAAGAATATTTTAATGTCGGAGGCATACTTCTCCCCAGTTTGTTTGATCCTGCATATCTTATCAAAAATCAGTGGGGAGCCTAAAGCTCCGGTCATCAAAAAACTAAATCTAAACCCATGCAGCTACACCCCATCTGAACGTCATTGCACCAACTATCCAGCTTTTGCATCGTCTTTGGCTCACAGGTGGAAGAATGAAGTGATAATGAGTCAAGTGAAGGATTTTTGCAACAAGGGAGAGCTGGACTCCATATCCGTCCATAAGCATTTGGGGCTTGAGTTTGATCACATGAGGGTGTTTGATTAATCTAATATCTCTGATTTGATACAAGTTCCATTCTAAATGCATCCCATTGCTTCTTCCAAAAAAAAGAAGAAGGGCATTCCCTTTCAATATACATCCAAGAGCAAAGGAGACACACAGAAGTATTCAACTATAGAGGTATCCAATTGATTAGTCATAAAATGAAGCTTGGGACTTAGTAATTTAAAGAATGGTTGAGGCAAGCATACATATTAACTAAAAACCAATCTAGATTTAATCTCGGTAGGTCTACCATTAAAGCAATACATCCTTTTGAGACGTGTATTGAAAATCTACATAGTCCAAAAAGAATAATTTATATATGATTTTTATAATTTGGAGAAGCTTGATTTTGTTCTAAGAGATCCTATAGAAAATTTCAGAAAAGATACAAGTCCAGATTATGTATGTCAACCTCATAAATGATATGTATTATGAAGTTACTGCTTGTGAAAAGACTAAGAATGGATTGGACTACTTTAATATCACCATTGAGCTGCATCAAGGATCAGCTTTAAGCCTTTAACTCTATAGCTTGGTCATGGATGAGTTGAAGTATATTCAAGCCGAGGTGCTATGGTGTATGCTTTTTGCTATGATATTGTGTTGATTGATGAGATGAGATCATGTAAATGAAAAACTCACGCTTTGGAGTGAAGCCTTGGAGGTTAAAGGCTTTTGTCTAAGAACAAAAAGAACTAATTATACGAAATGTGAGTTTAATAATAGAGAGAACAAAGGGGAGATAAATGTAAAGATTGGAGCAAAGTGCACTCCAAAGACTCAAAGAGTGTTGTTTTAAATACTTGAGATCTAATTTTCAACAAGATAAAGAAATTGATAGAGATATTACACACAAAATTGATGCAAGAAGATTGAAATAATGGGGAGCATCTGCATGTGATTAGAGAATTCCCTTGAAAGTTAAAGTATTACAGAGAAATTATAAGACTTGCCATGTTGTACAATACCAAGTGTTGGACCATTAATTGTATACATTTGCAAAAGATGCCTATATAAGAAATGAAGATCTTAAAATAGGTGTGATCAAACAAGGACTAGAGTCCTAGTGGGTTCGAGAAAAGGCTGGTGACATCGGTAAAGGATGAAGTGAGAGAGATGTTTAAGGTAGCTCAAACATTTACATAGAAGGCCAATTAATGCCCCAGTCGAGATGTGGGGAGTTGGGCATCGAACCTTTGAGGCAACGTGGAAGATCAAAAAAATGTTGGAATAAAACTATTAAACACAATTTTAATTACTTTAATTTAAAGGATTTTTACATAAATGCTACTATAACGTTTCAAAATTAATTAAATGTCATTGCATTCCTAATATTGCTTTAAGTGCCATTCGGAATTTCACATCATTTCCGTATTTACCACTCCGGTAGCTAGTGTCGTTAAGTTTAACAATTATGGATCAAAAAGTAAGGAAAATTTATTTCCTTAACCTAGAAATTTAGTTTTTCTATCCCTAACCCCCCTTATACTCCCCCTCCCCCCTCCCTACCTCTTCTTCCACCTCCTCCCCCTTCCACCTACCCTCACAAGACCTTCCTTGAGGGAGCCTAGACAAGGCACACCTTCCTCCCCTTGTACACTCCCTTGAACACATTGGATTCCCCATGTTCCACGATCTCTACTTCCCCTAAGCTTAGCAGCCACCACTGCATCTCCTCCCAGCCAAAGTGCACGTATTGCCACTCGTCCATGGAGACCACCATAGAGGACTCTAGCAATGGGGCTTAAGAGGCAGGGAGGCACCCTCATAGCATAGTCCTCGTGCTCCTAGGAGCCACAGCAATCATCGTCATCCTCTTAGTAGCTGCAAGGTACCTCCTCGACAGCCCCCGTCTTTCACTTTCTATCCGAACACCTCAGCATGCCTGACTTCACCTTCCGGAAGCCCAGCTCCAAGTGCCCTCGCCTCCTTACCTATAATGTCAACAACCAACTCAAGGTTGCAATCATCTACCTCCAACGCCTCAGGTTAGGGGACAAGCCGGCCTGTGCATATTGGGACCCTGTACTGCTCGTGTCAAGCACGAGTTGATCGCGAGGCTAGTGTACCTCTACTCGATCAAGTACACCAAGAAGATGTCGTGGGGATGTGTTTAGGTATGCAAAGCTCTTCACCTTCAACATAGCGAACAACTTCACGTTGAAGCTGAGGTACTTCCTAAAGAATATGAAGGGGGAGATAGAGGAGCAGAGGGAGTTCTTACAATTCTTCACCTTCAACTTGGAGAAGACGATCGCACCAAGGCACAGAAAGGTGGTGGTAACTAGTAAGCAAGGTGGAGGTGCCCTCCCCGTCATGCTTAAGGCCACTAACGAGGAGCTTGAGAGGTTGTTGATAGAGAAGAGAGGAGGAAGTTGATGGAGGGGGGAGGAGGAAGAGGCGGAAGGGGGTAAGTGAGAAAAAATAAGTATCTAAGGTAAGAAAATAAATTTTCCTTACTTTTTAGTCCATAGACGTTAAACTTAACGACACTAATTGATGGAGTGGTAAATACAAAAACGATGTGGCATTTTGGATGGCATTTAAAGTAACATTGAAAATATATTGGTATTTAATTAATTTTAAAAGCTTTTAGTAGCATCTATGTAAAAATCCCTTAATTTAAACCTAGCAATGGCTCAAAATAGATATGGGTGGAGGCAAAAAAATCTATATAGCTAATCCAACTTAGTGTGGAAATCGCTTTCTTGGTGGTGGTGTTCTTGTCACATTTAATTATAACATGCTTAATTCTAGTATAAAATGAAAACAAAATGAAAAAAATATATCAATGAGTAAACTTTTAAACTGAAGTGCACCAAGTTCCAAAGTAGAAAGATAAATCTAAGATAAATCTCTCCAGTGAATATTAATCGAAATCACAGCAAACCTTTCAGAAAAAATAAAAGCATGAGTACCAAATTTTTCATTCACATAAATACAAATGCAAGTTTATTTATTATTGATCATACTTGCCACATGTTTTGGTGACGATTTCCACATTTTTCCACTTTTTCAGAAGCATGTTAATCACATGATTTGAACGTGCCCATTTTTTTGCAAGTGGAGACCAGTGTCAATATTGAAACAAAGAACATTGCCTACCGCACATCTCAAGCTTCAGAGCATCATAACAAAACCCAGTGAAATAGGGTGAAACTGCATTCCCACCACCACGTAACTTAAAACATGGTTTTTTCCCAAAAAAAGAGGCAGGTAGCCATGCCCTGATTATTGAGGGGATTATGTGCCACTGAGATCAGATGGTTCCATAAGTTTGTCTATGAGATAAGAGCGCCACTGCCACGGTGCCAATTTTTGGCAAAAACCAATGACCTTCAAATCATGCCCTTGCCATCAAATAAGGTGATCGTCTGTAACCAGTGTCTTGATAAAGGTCCCAGAAGTCAAAAACTACACATGGAAGCTAAGACTTCCATGCTCTCAAAAGCATTAGCCCAACCAAGCACTTTTTTTTTAACTTACCCACCAACAGATACCAACTTTGCTCTGCCTCAAAAATCAATTTACCACATAAGCTACGAAGCAGACAATCAAACGAAGCCAGAGTGCTATCTTTCGTAATGTTCAGGCCGGGCCCTTAGGACGGTTTCCCCTATTTATGGTGATAACAAGCAAAGCTTGGTACGTGGACTTCACAAGAAACAGAAAGACCAGTGAAGAAGGCAAATGCAAGGCTTGACCTCTAGGACATGTCCCAGTAAATGATGCTTGGCGTATACAATGTTGTCAAATGCATGCCAGGAACCTGAAGCTCCAAGAGCCCCTATTGCCAAGGCACCAAGTACTCCACACGGCTTTCACCCAAAACACACAGCAATATAAATATATAGAGCATGAAAATAACCATTTCCACTAGCCATTTCTCTGACGGACATGAGTGACCAAATAAAATTTAACAATTCCCACCTTTCAAAAAATAATTAACAATTCCCAAAAAAAAAGTACCTTCTCTACTTTCCACTTTTACTCAAAAATCTCAAAGGTTCTATTTGGATTAGTGCAAGGGTTTAAGATAAGTTGGCAGGTTTGGATGAACAATGCAGGTAGAATTAGACATGGTTTATGAGAGGTATTATCACATAGTCCTACTCACAACAAATTAAATCACCCACTGCTTCACTTTTCAACAAAACAACCCAACATCAACCATAAGATAAATAAACCGTAACCCTTCCCCTACTCATCAACTAATATATCACATCAAATCTACTTCAATTTACCCCACCACCTTTCTGACCGAACACTTCCTAAAATTTAGCCAGCATTAAACACTAACCTTCTTCCAAACACAGATATAAAGAACATATCAAGGTTCCCTCCTCGATGCTCCAAAAACTTTATTATTCCAGCCACCAAGAATAACTACATGCTTCTTACAAGAAAAAGAATAACTACATGCTGCCATCATGGAATATCCCAAAGAACATTATTGATTGTTTTGAAATTTTCCCCAGCAAAATGTGCAAACAGATAAGACCAAGAGCTTGCAGGGCATATTTAGCAAAACAAGGTGTCTCCACAAACACCTCCCTCCCCATTGTTCTAATAGTTTGCTCCACATGCTCCATAGTTGAAGTACTAATGAAAAAATAAGCATTGTAGAAACCTAGTGACGGTGCATAGCATCTACCAAATTAAACATCCCACCAAAGCTGCATAAAAGTCCCACCTTTGGCATGTAATTCCCTTACTCCACATGATCCATAACTCAATAATGCAAACCCATATTCTTACCTATTCGAAATAAGAACCCTTAGCCCTCAGGCCAAGAGCTTCCCAACGCAGGAATGAACTGGCAAAGATCCTGTAAGGGAAGACAACAACAGCCAAATAAAGTAACTTTTACAGAACCACTCGTTCTATCAGCAATGACCTGACCAGATGCATCCAAGAATTCCACCACCCAGCAAAGCGATTTCTGAGCTCTAGAAACGATATTGGCCCATTGTTTTAGAAGCCCATCCCCCTAAATATACATCATCAGATAAATAATTCTTTTAATGGTCTTCCTGGACCAAATTCAATATAATATTTTTTTATGGGCTTCCCAAATTTCACTTCAAAATGTGTGAATTCCCCTCTTTATGATGTCTCTAAGCAAAGGAAATCATGTAACTAAAGAATTCCTGAAATTTATTTGTTTTGTTTACAAATGCAATAATGGAAAATTAGATGCACAAAGCAAAAGTAAAATCACCATGTGTACCTGAGCCATTCTTCCAATAACACCACCACCCACCAGATATTTGTAATTCACATAGTTAATAAAATGAAGCACCCAATAAATTAAAGCTGAAGAATCTTTAGCTAACCTTGTCAAGAGTTTGAGTGGTAAGAACATATAAAGGGGGAGCAACCAGCTGAATTTTCACAGGGCAATCATCATTCCCAGAAGCCTCTGATTTCCTCATAGCTTCCTGCAAATTAAATGACAAAGGAAGAATGAATTCCATGCTTAGGAAAAATTTTCCCCCAAAATAAGCAAAAAACAAATGATTTCCAGGGAAAAAGATACTGACGAAAAGACTGACAAGTCAGAAAAAGGGAATAAGCAAAAGAACTAAAGTTTTTTTTTGAAAAAGAAAGGATGGTTATCCGGTTGAAAACCACCCAGGCAAAAGAACTAAAGATAAAGAAATGATGACCTTAATATGAAGGACACCATCAAACTGAAAGCACTTCATTTCAATGTCAGCACGAATTTTCAGTGGCTGAGGTGTCATTCTCCTCCTGATATTTTTCACCAATGTATCTTTCACCTCCGGAGTCATAGCAGGAACAACTTTGGTAACCTGCAAAAGAATCAGTTTATGAATAGAATATCACCTAAAAGTAGCTAGAGAGTATGAAAGAAAGTCTGCAACCACCTCTTTCCCATCTGGGCCAACATCTTTAATCTCGCGGGTGAGAGGATCCAAAAGTGAATCCGGGTCGGTTACTATTATCTTAAAGGCCTGCACCAACAAGATACTTACATTCAGTACCTATAATGTGCTAAAAGAATGGGGAATTATGGTATCAGTTACCCAAATATCCCACATATTGTTTGTTACCTCAAAAGCATGCCCATACTTCCGATACAAAGGCCAGCCAACATGTATATAAAGGTCCTGCCAGATAGACTCAGATGACAAATCAACATGGCATTTATGTTCTAAAATGCTAGACAAGCATTACTTCTTCCAAATGTCATTAACAGAGAAGTTTTCATCGATAACTACCCCTGCATAATGGATTTAAATAAGTTCATCAAATGCAGGGGACCAAAGAAAAAAAATTATGATGACCACTCATTAAGCAACCCGCAGTACCTTGTACTAAATTTAGAGATTTTTATACAAGTAACAAAATTATTTTTTTACCACTAAGTTGCAAATATTGCCATGAATGTTGTTAGCCCTTACGGTCTTTTGTTATTTTATTATTAGTATTACTTTCATTTTCTTGAGAAGAACTCATATAATTTTTCCACCTCTACTGAGAGGTCAGATTATGGAATAAACTAATCAGGTTTATTTGTTCTAACTTCGTATAAGAGCAACAATCCTAGATCGATGCATGTACCATCTTTGATTCCCATACCCCCCTTCTGCTCCACCAAAAAAAGCAAAGCCCTAACCCTAGCGAGGTCTTGGAAGGCACCACCAACATTCTCAACCTCCCTTAGCCGACTGGTAGGGTCACCCAATGCCTTATATCTTCACAGCTAGGCCCACCCTTCTCCACGCAACGTCACTTCATCACTACTTCTTTACCAACACCAACACCAATGATCCAACGCCAACGCTTATCCTTAAGTGCCGCCAGCAACTTTACTAGGTCGAGGAGCACCGCTAGCTCTCATCCTTGAGCGTCGCCAGCATTTTTGCTTGGTCGAGGAGCACTACCAGCAACAACGAAGCGTCGCAGCACCATTGCCCAGACCTTGCTGCAGGGTTCTGATCCTTGTGTCGCCACCAACACCTGTGCCTGGCCCAGGTGTCACCGGTAAGGGCTCCTAGGGAGGTTGTAGCCCATCCATCTTGCATCTAGGGGTCCTACGAGGTCTGCTACAAAGGTCCCATGAGTCTTCTTCCTATTTTGACGTGTTCATGCGTCAATAGGGATTCTAGTCCCCAATTGACGGTCTGATTTTATTTCCCCTACATATGTAGACCTTAGTTGGTTCTGGTTGAAGTTGACATGGCATCTAAGGGTTTCGTCTAAGGTGACATCAGAGAATGTTTCTAAGACTAGAGTGTACAAGAGATCATTTTTTGGTCCCATGGTGAAGTTAGATGAGACTAATTACGCCCATTGGTCACAGACATTTCTAGCATATTCTGCTTCAACTAGAACCACAAGAGAAGACTGGGAAAAATGCTTCCTGGAAGAAGAATAATGCCATGATCCGTGTATGAAACCTAAATTCAACGATCCCTATGAAAGAGGATCAGATCATGTATTACCGGATTGTTAAGGAGATATGGGATAGTTTGATAGATACATACTCCCGTGAGAAAATTATAATAGGGTATTCCAAATCTACAACGAGCTCCCTCAACTTCGTCAGGAGGGCCACACTTTGTTCCAATACTACTCGACCCTGAAGGGTCTTCCCGAGAAATACAATGCTCGTCGGCATGTGTGCACGTGCGCTAATCAGAAGGCTTATCATTAGGAAGCAGCAACCCTTCAGTTCCCAGCTGGTCCTAGACCAAACTACGTGATAGCTCGATCACAGCTTCTTACCATGTCAAGGCTTCTTATCTTGGACGAAGTCTATAGTAGGATGAGAAGAATCTCAATTTTCCTTACCGCCACTAAGACTACAAGGCTAACCTCAGCTCTTGCTACTACTCAGGACCATGGTCGAGGCACTTTAGTTGCGCGAGGCAGAGGCTAGGGTCAAGGACCTATTGGGAGAGGACACCTAACTTGCACATATTGTAGAAAGTTAAGACATATGGAGAATAATTTCTCGACCAAGCAAGGTCATCCTCCTATGGCCAATCAGCCCGTAGCTAATACAAAGCAGACCACCAATATATCTGTGCCCAAGGCAAACTATGATAAGCTACTTCAACGTCTTACTCAATTGTCATAAGAGGCATCTACTTCAAAGACTACAGCTTTTGCCTCTTCGTCGGGTATGGAGTTTGCTCTCTCCAATTATGCTGATGCTCCGTGTGATACAAACTTGGATACAAATTGATTAGTTAATTCTGGAACCTTGCAACATCTCAATGGAGATCATATGTATTTTCACTATAGTAAACCTGTTACTCCGAGAGAGACAATGCAAGTAGCAAATAGGAGACATTCCAGGATTGCTAGACAGGAGGTCTTAGTTACCCCAAATATGAGATTAGCAATTGTTCTTGTACATGATTTTCCCATTAGCTTGTTATGTGTCGGTAAATTAATCAAGGAACTAAATTGTCGTGCTATATTTGACGACACCACTTATACCTTTCAAGATATTCTAACGAAGAGGACGATTAGTGGTGGCCATAAAGAGGGGGGTCTACACCTATTCCAGTCTCCAGTTGCTACTACCTGTCATAGAGGTGCCACTTTTACCACCAGATCTCTTCAGTGACACCTTCATCTTGGCCATCTTCCACCGAATAAGCTTCACCGAGTTACTGCTACTGTTACTTATGATACTTGTTAGCTAGGCAAGTATCACAAGAGTACTTTCCCTACCAGTCAGAGCCCTAAATCCATCGAGTTGTTCCAACTAATTCATACCAATGTGTTGAGCAATATTTTGAATGCACACAGTGTGCCCATCACATACTGGCAAATTGACCTTTTTCGGATGTGAGGCCATATCGGCATATATGTAATATCAAGATGCAAGAATGTCAACAATATTTTCCCAAATATCAAAATAACATGTGATGATATAGATGAAATGAACAGTACTAGATGCAATTCTTAGGCTATTACCATTTTTTAAGGTTAACATAGGCAACTTAGTAACCCATTTTTACCCATGTTTGTTGTCGCATGTTTGTTGGAGTGATAAGAACTCTTGTAAGTGTTCATTCTCTATTTGTTAAATCTTTAAGGTAAGTTAGCTTCTCCAAAGTAAAATAATATTTGTTTCTTATTCTCTACGAAAGATTTAAGATACAATCATTAGGTTTATCCTGGGTTTTAGCGGTTACATTTGCATATCACTGAGTTTATGGTAGATTATATAGTTCTATAATTGTTTGATGTACATATTTTATAGTGAGTTTCAGTGTTTAAAATTTTTTTGATAAGATAAATGTTTAGGTGTTTATTAAACTTTTCTAACATAATTATATAAATTCAATACAATCCTAATCATTCTAATATATGTCATTGACATGCTAGCGAAATTGAGGTTTTGGACAAAGAATCATATCTACATGGAAGGGGTATATATATGTAAAGGAGTGTCGGCGATATGTTGACAATTTCGGCCATGTTAACTATTTCAATGATATATCGGTTAGCACGACCGTTCCGGGACATGCTACGACCTACTGGCTATTACTCTGCTCCTGCATGTAAGTGTTGCTACTACCGAAGTGGCAAGTTTGGTTACATCGATAGTGATGGCACTATGACTCGCACCTCGCAGGGAAAAGGGAGGAGAGGTGGTGGGTCACTATTGGGTCACACGGAGAGGGAAGAAGATTCAAGGTGAAGGGTATGTTGGTGGTGGAGTAAGGGGGTGGATTACGGTGGGGAAGGAGATGAGGTGAGAAGAGGAGAGGGAAGATGAAGAAATGCCATTTTTGTCCGCATGCGTCAGCATGCCTCCGAAATAAAATATTTTCGAGGCATTAATATAATGGAAATTTACCTTTGACATATAGGTGTTTCCACGACATACTCAACGTGCCTCTGAAATGCACACTTAAAAATTTATCGAAACGATGTCGAAATCGACATTTAGAACCTTGGTGTCGGGTCCAAGTTGTATTCCTTATAGGTTGGGTCATTGTTATTATTTGATTCTTATTGATGACTCTTCTTGCTTGTTTTAGTAATTCCTATTAAAAAATAAGTACAATGTCGACAATATTTTGGAACAGTTTATTTTTTAAATAAAGACCAATTTGTCACATGTCAACACTATTCTTTCTACCAATGCTCGAGTTCTATACCCAGCACTAATGTGCATTTTATGTCTCATGGCATCATTCATCGGACCACTTGTCCCTATACCTCTCAACAGAATGGGGTTGCTAAGAAGAAGCACAAGCACATTCTTGATGTAACACGCACCTCACTTATCTATCACAGTGTCCTCACTCTATTGAGGAGATGTACTATCAGCGTGTTGCTTGATTAATAGGATGCCCACTTCTATTATTTATGAAGAGATTCTTTATTCAAAGCGTAATTTATTTCATGTTCCGCCTCGGGTGTTTGATATGTTGCTTTTGTTCATATTCTTACTTCTGGTCAAGATAAGCTTATTCCTAAGGCCATCAAGTGTATCTTTTTGGGATATTCCCATACCCAGAAAGGATGTAAGTGCTATGATACTCACCTAGAGACACTAACATGAATGTCAATGTCACTTTCCACGAGTATATCCAATACTTTCCTAATGTAGAGTGAAGTCTTTCTCCTTAGGCTACTAAGGTGTACCTATGCCCATTCCTATGACACTCTTAGAGGCAATCCTAATCACTGATATACCACCATTTGAGACACCACCCTCTGAACCTAAGAGGTTTCATGAGCCCGCACATACAAACTTGCTGTCACTTATAGGCAAACCCCCTCTTCACTACCAACTCCTCCGCATCAGGTAAGCACAGGTAATTTACGAACTAATAATGTTGTGCTTAGTAATGATGATACAGACTATATAGGGAGATGGTGTTGTGCTTCTTCTGCACAGTCAGAGATAGTACGTCGAACTATTCCTGCTCCTGACGATCTCAATCTCCAAATTCCAGTCTACAAAGTTCTACGCAATTATGTTGTGCCAGATACCCTCTTTCTAGTCTTGTGTCTACATACTTTCTTGGCGAGGCCTACAGCAAATTCTGTCATCCCCTACCTAGCACACAAATTTTGTCATCTCATCAGTAGGCTATCCTTGATCCAAAGTGACGTCAAGTAATAGAGGATGAGATGGCTGCATTGCGATGGAACTTGCTAGCTTAACTCCAAACGCATAAGTTGTGGGGTGTATGTGAGTTTTCACCATTAAATATCATCCTGAAGATAACAAGATACAAAGCCCGTCTTGTGATCAAAAGATTCACGCAGACATATGATGTGGACTTCTTTGACACGTTCTCACCAATGACACGACTTTCTACCATGCACATTTTGATCTTGATAGCTATGCAGAAAGACTTGCCCCTCCAACTTGACGTTAAGAATGCCTTTCTCTAAAGTGACCTGCAATAGGTGTATATGCAACAACCTTCAGACTATGATGTTCATGGGGAGTGTTCCAGGATGTGTCACCTGCGCAAAGCAATCTGTGATCTAAAACAAAGTTCCAGGGCATGATTTTAAAATTTGTCAGAGGTGGTTGAGACATTGGACTTTCGGAGGTCATCATCAAATCATTCACCATTTGCCAAAAGAGCTGCACAAGGCGTGACGGCAATGCTAGTTTATATTGATGTCATACTTACAATGGATGATATACATGGAGTTGTTAAGGTCAAAAAGAGTCTAGCAAACAACTTTGCCATAAAAGACCTAAGACCTCTCAATTACTTTCTTGGGATAGAAGTGGCACAGAGTAGGAAGGACATTGTACTTTTCTAAAGAAAGTATGCACTTGACTTGTTGTAGGAGACTAGTATGTTGAGGACAAAGTCAGCTAATATTCTCGTGGATCCAAGGCTCACTTATAGGATGAGAAGGCAGAGGCTATGGATAGTCGACAATATAAAGGATTGGTGAACAAGCTCCTCTATTTCCCTTACAGGTGGGAAGTTGAGTCGGTTCATGAATAGGCCTACTAAACAGTATTAGGATGTTACAATAATGGTATTCAGGTACCTAAAAAGAGCATCAAGAACTAGGGTCATGTTCACTAAGGGAACTTCTATGAGTTATGGCATACACAAACGTATATTATGCAGAGTGTGGCTGATATGAAGTCCATTAATTTTTGTACCTATCTAACAAGAAATCTAATAACATGGAATAGCAAGAAACAGGTTATTGTTTCCAAATCCAGTGTAGATTTTGAATATCAAGTCATGGCAAACACAGCCTTTAAGATGATGTGGGTGAAATCTCTCCAAACTAATTTACATGTCTCAATTAATACCCCTATGGAGGTGCAGTGCGACAACAAGGTTGTCACATATATTGCTAACAATCCCATGCTCTATGAGAGGACCTAGCCCGTAGAGGTTGATTACCATTACACGCGTGACTTGCTTCAAAGAAGCCTCATCTACACTACTCAAGTCTCCTCTAATGACCACAGCAGATATCTTCACTAAGACTCTGCCCCGTTCTTTTGATATTTGTTGTTCCAAGATGAGGATGATAAACATCTATACTCTAACTTAAAGGAAAATGTTAGCCAATACAGTCTTTTGTTATTTTTTTATTTCCTTAGTTATATTATTTCATTACCTTCGATGGTACTCATGCAATTTTTTAACCTCTATATATTAAGAGACAGGGTTATGGAATAAATTAATCATGTTCATTTGTTCTAACTAATGTCATTGTGAAACCTGCATTGTTAAAGTAAATGCCACCCCATTATCTCTTCATTGATCTACAAACTAGGGTTAGGGAAAAGTTGAGTTGAGTTAAACTAAAAGTATTAATCTTTAGGGATGGATCAAACGGATTTGATTTATTAAGGATGAAAGCCTCCTCCTTTGTCTTCCTCCATCTCCACGACTCCATTGTCAACGATAACAACAAGTTGCTCCACTTTTCTCTTCCTCTGGCCTTCTCCTTTAACATGGTCCTCCTTCCTCTTCCTTCGACCTCCCCACCCCCCATTTAAAGCAACCCATCAGCACCCAATGATTTTGGCAGGTACCCATATTGACACGATATAGTTATCAAAATGTAGGAATTTCAACAACATGCCAACAGTATGTCGAGCTGCACACAATGTTGTCTGCTGGTCGCACGCAACGGCTACTATGCTTGTTACTATGTTGCATTGTTATTGCTACTACATACGTTATGTATCAACGTATTACATATCACCAACATGGAAAATATTGGTTTGGGTTATGTATCATTTTTCCCATAGATTAACGATCGGTGCCGCAGGGGCGATTGAAAATTGGAATTTTTTTCACCTCAAATCTTAATTTTGATCTTCTAAAGCCTAGGCATTTCTTCATGTTATGACATTTTAAGCCATTTTGAGTGACTTCGCCAAAGTTCCCCTTATGTCAATAATATATCCCATTTTTTACTTATCAATACTTAGGACGACGAGAAAAGGGCCACATGGACAGCCACGTGGCGATCAACAGTCCACATGGCAGCCAACAAAGGCCCAACAGGGTCGGCGATCTAGAAGGTCCTATGGATCAATTTTGGATTTTCTTAGATGCCAAGTTGGCTATTTTTAGTAAGCATGTTGTAGGAAAATAATTGGAGATTTGTTTCCTTTATTAAAGATAAGATCTCTCCTTAAGAGATAAGATCTTTCCTTGTTAGAGATATGATTTGTTTCCAAGTGTGAGGATATGTTCTCTCTATATAAAGAGTCTTCCCTTGTTTTTTCTCGAGTCATCAATAATATTTCCAACTCAAGGCTCTTTTCCTCTCTCTCCTCTTCACATTCACGTGGACAATCCTCCTTGGACTATTTTCCCACGCACATGGAGTCTCCACGCTCCAAACTACGATAATTCTTAACATGGTATCAAAGCCTTCGATCTAGGTTCCTTTGTACGTGTGGGTTGTTGACCACACGTTGGTGATATCCACATCCAGAAAGTGTTTAAATCTAGTGCCGTACACGGAGAAAGAAGATTAAATAAGATGGCGAAGTTAACCACAAGGTTAGAAACGCCACATTATCAAGACGAGAAGGCAAGAAGAAGCAAGAGATCTATCAAGTTATTTGCATATTGACATTTTTTATCCGATTTTTAACTCCTTCAAAAGAGGAGATTTTCCATAGAAAAGAAGTTAAGGAAAAGACACCACAATCCACGCGACGACTTTCAAAGTTGCCAAAAGAAGCAACGACTTCCCAGGTTACAAAAAAACTAGTGGTTGATCAAAGAAATTCCTTTCTAAAAATCCAACAAAGGCACAAAAACTACCATGTTGTGCTACTAGTACCTCACGCGTGGTTTCTCTCACGTTTGTCAATCTTGAGAAGGCAAGTCAACGACGACCATTGCGACAACTTT
Organism: Thalassia testudinum; assembly: GCA_037157565.1. Classification (NCBI taxonomy): domain Eukaryota; kingdom Viridiplantae; phylum Streptophyta; class Magnoliopsida; order Alismatales; family Hydrocharitaceae; genus Thalassia; species Thalassia testudinum. The sequence goes on along the minus strand of JAZHRO010000022.1, from coordinate 60,907,198 downwards.
TCAAGTTGCCACAAAGGCAACGACTCCAGAGATTGCAAAAGGTTACACCGTTAACTCATCAAAGGAGAAGACCGAGTGCTTGGCTCTCAAAGAAAATGAATGGTGGGGCGTCTAGCCTCACAAGTTGTTAAGATCCACGACATCAAACATTTTTAAGACGTCTGGGAGTTGGTCCAGACGTCTGGTCGGACATCTGGACGCCTTCCCAGACGTCTGGACGCCTTCTCAGATGTCTGGAATTAAATTTTTGCGACGTACCATTGCAAGTCTGCGCGCGTGCACACGCAGACTACGCCCGTCGACCTGTAGGCATCCCTCCTTCCTTTTTCTCTCTCCCCTGACGCCTTCAAATATCCTCTTCCCCCCTTCCCTCTCCATCGCCACCACTCCACCGTCTCCTCCTTCCAGCTTGAGCGCGAGAGAGAGCATGGGCAGTAGCTGCTGCCAGGCGCGCGCGGGGAGGAGGTACAGCGAGAGGGAGAAGAGGCGGGGCGCGTGAGGAAGAGAGAGCGAACTCACCGAAGCTGCCCAGGGTCGACCGACGGGTGCGCAACGGGATCGTAGCACTGGGGAGGTGCTACTGTAGCTCAGGCAGCAAGCAAGCGCGGCACGGCACGGCCGTGCGCAGCAGGCGGAAGGCGAGGAGGTCCTGATTCTGGGAAATTTTCCCAGAATCAGATGTCTGGACCTACGTCCAGACGGCGCGGGGGACATCTGGAGTGAGATCCAGACGTCTGAAAGGTACTATATTCCTCATCTTCTTCCTTTCTACGGATGCAGCCATGCAGGCTGTTCCGCCGAAAGCCCTGAGACATGCCGTGTTATGATCGTTTACGTACGCGTGCAGGTTTCGTTCGGGAAGGCGCAAGGGCAAGCCCTCCCACACAGATCAAACGTCTGGGCATAGCACCAAATGACGGAGAGTCTCCAGACTTCTGGAGTGACAGTCGGACGTCTGGAACTAAGTCTAAACGGTTCAGCGGGATCTGGACGTCTGAAGAGCAGCGCAGAAGTAAGGTATGATCTGAACCATCGTTTAAGACGTCTGGAAGGTGTTCCAGACGTCTGATTTGGGGCAGAGTTGTCGTTTTTGACCCATTTAGGATCCGTTCGAAGTCCGATTTCCACGTTTGAGACTCCGTTATTCTCAGAAATTGTTCCTCTACTTGTTTAAATATTTGTATCCTGTTCTGAGTATTTCTTTTCTTTACTACTATACTTTTGTTATTATTAGTTACATGCATGATGAATGTGGCTTATTTTACTGTTCTGTTGGTTACTTTCTCCTTGGACGACTGGGTCTTGGGATCAGTCGAGTCGATCCGATTCTCGTGTCTCGTAGGGATTCAAAAATCGGGTCATAACAAGATGGTATCAGAGCAAGGTCGTCCCGAGAACTGAACCAACCGGCTAGGAAATAACCAATTCACGTGCTTGTAACTAGAGTAGCTACCACAACGTACCTTTTGATATCTGTTTTTAGACTTCTTCGTTAGATATCGATTCATATTGACATCTTTTCTATTCCGTGTTCGCGTCTCCTTGCAGGAGATGCCTCGACGAGGAGGTAGCGAGGCGGGCCGCGGACGCAGCCGAGGACAAGGTCGGAGGGGGGCGCATTGAGGCTGACGCGTCAGTGGACCAACACTGCTCCCGGGCATTCAGGCCCAAAACCTCGCCCAGCTGATACGGGACATCGTGCGAGAGGAGCTCCACCCGCCACCACGAGCGCCTCTCCCTGAGGCTATGGAGGGGAAGTCCCCTGTGGGGCCACGAATAAACATGACGCTGAACGCAGGGGAGGGGATGGGTTTCCACCGCCTCCACCTTCCTCCAGCACTTCCGAGCACGAGGCTTCTTTACCTGGAGGTGCACCGGCATCTCCACTTCAGCGCCACTTTGAGCTTTTCGGACAGTTCCAAAAGCTGAAGCCCCCCTCCTTCAAGGGGAATGAGGACCCGACTGAGGCGGATGATTGGCTCAAGCAGATCGAGAAGGTTTTTGACACCCTTCGCCCCTGTGAAGTGCCACGTAGCCTTTGCCACATACCAGCTGGAGAGCGCGGAACACAGGTGGTGGAGGGCAGTCAGGGATCAGGAGAGGGACGAGCCGACTTGAGACCAGTTCGTCACCCTCTTTTGCGAGCAGTACTTCCCCCAAACGTGGCAAGACCAGAGACGGGAGTTCCACACTCTCCGCAAGGGGACGATGACCGTGAACGCGTACCGCACGCGTTTCCTGGAGCTGTCTCGTTTCGCAGCAACAACCGTGACTACTAAGGAGAAGCGCCTTTGGAGGTTCACCGAGGGGCTCCGGCCTGCGATTCGGGGGTATGTTAAACCCCTAAAGCTGCCTACGTTCTCGAGGGTGGTAAAGGCAGCTATGACGTACGAAGAGACCAACCCATCCGCACGCGACACTGACAGCGGGCGGAAGAGACCCTATCAGCAAGACTTCTCACAGGGCCGATGAGAGACGAGACGTGGCACTCGCAAGAGAGCCGTCACGTTTTGCGGGGCCATCGGTGGCCTTTGGGGGCCCCCGACAGGGGCCAGCTGCTAGCACCGGACCCCCGCCCAGCCATCAGCAGGGACTCACTGAAGGCAGGAGTCGAGTCTCCCTTTGCTACCAGTGTGGCCAGCCGGCCACATCAGGAGGGACTGCCCGTCTAAGGCAGGAGGTCAGCAGATGCTTCCCGCGTCGAGCACTGGAGGGCGAGCAGGAGGACGCGGTTTCCAGGCGCAAGGACAGCAGTCGCGGGAAGGGTACCAGCCAGCGGCTACCCGTCCGACGCAGAGTATGGCTGCTTCGTCCGCACCTAGGGCTGAGGTGCGTATCAACGCCCTGACACAGGGATGCCAGAGCTTCAGGATCAGTGGTGGCAAGTATGGTTTCAGTTTCCGGCAGACTTGTTTACACGCTTTTCGATTCCGACGCTACGCACTCGTTTATCGCTGCCAGTTTTGCGGTTAGTTTGGGGCAGGACTGTATGTTGTTAGAGGATCCATTCGTGATCAGAGATCTGAGTGATCAGCTGTTTGTAGCTAAGGAGGTGTACATAGGTTGTGAGATAAGTGTTGGGGGACGCAGCCTTCCCGCTGATCTGATTATGATACCGATGGAGGACTTTGGCGTAATTCTGGGGTGGACTGGCTATCTGCTTACCACGCCTTGGTGGACTGCTTTGAGAGGAAGATTGTCTTCTCCATACCGAAGTTACCTTCTTTCGAGTTCCACGGACAACTAGTGGACAGAGGCTTCATGTGCATTTCTGCACTTTGGGCGACGAGAGTTTTGAGCCAGGGGTGTAAGGGCTTCCTAGCTTGTGTGGTGGCAGAACGCAGCCCTGTGGCAGACTTCCAGAGTATCCCGGTGATCATAGAATACCCCGACGTGTTTCCAGACAAGTTGCCAGGACTACCGCCCGAGCATGAGATCGAGTTTGAGATCTCACTGGTACCGGGGACCAGCCTCATCTCCACAGCACCAAACAGGATGGCACCACTTGAGCTGCAAGAGCTCAAGTCTCAGTTGCAGGATCTTCTGGAGAAGGGCTTTGTGAGGCTCAGTGCGTCTCCCTGGGGAGACCCAGTTTTGTTCCTAAAGAAGGATGGTACCATGCGCCTTTGTGTGGACTACAGACAGCTGAATAGAGTCACCATTAAGAACAGGTATCCGCTGCCAAGGATTGATGACTTGTTTGACCAACTGCGAGGTGCCACGGTATTCTCCAAGATCGACTTGAGGTTTGAATACCACCAGTTGAGGATCAAGGAGGCAGACGTCTCCAAAGACAGCTTTCCGCACCCGGTACGAACACTACGAGTTTCTAGTCATGCCGTTTGGGCTGACCAATGCCCCTGCTGCCTTCATGGATTTGATGAACCGGGTGTTTAGACCATACTTGGACCAATTCGTGGTGGTATTCATTAATGATGTGCTCATCTATTCACGAGATCAGACGCAGCATGGACAGCACTTGCGGATAATTTTAGACACTGAGACAACGTAGGTTGTACGTCAAATACAGCAAGTGCGAGTTCTGGTTGAGAGAGGTGACCTTCTTAGGCCATGTGATCTCCGGGGATGGCTTGGCTGTGGACCCAATCAAGGTTTAAGCAGTGCTCAGAGAGGAGAGACCACGCACTATTACTGAGATCCACAGTTTCTTGGGACTAGCAGGCTACTACAGGCGATTTATCATGGGCTTCTCGCATATTACACGTCCTATAATACAGCTGACCCGGAAGGACGTACCCTTTACTTAGACAGACGCCTGTGAGGCATGTTTTCAGGAGCTAAAGGAGAGGCTGACTTCGGCTCCCGTGCTCACCATCCCAGACAGTAGTGACGGGTTCGTTGTGTACACAGACGCCTCTTTGCAAGGGTTAAGGGTGTGCTCATGCAAAGGTATCACGTTGTCGCTTACACTTCGCGGCAACTGAAGCCCCATGAGCATAGCTACCCTACCCACGACCTGAAGCTGGCAACTGTCGTATTCGCGCTGAAGACTTGGAGGCACTACTTGTACGGTGAGACCTTTGTGATTTTCACAGATCATAAGAGCCTCAGATACTTGTTTGATCAAAAGGAGCTCAACATAAGGCAGAGACGGTTGGAGCTCCTTAAAGACTATAACTGCAGCATTTCCTACCACCTGGGAAAGGCCAACGTGGTGGCTGACGCCTTAAGCCGGAAGGCACCCGCCTACTTGGCCAGTTTGAAGGCGTCCGCCCACAGGCGCATTATTGGAGCCTTTTGGAGGAGATGGGCAGTTGGCAACGCCTAGAGTTACTGGGGCACTGTGGGGCAGTGACTGTGACACGACAGACGAGGCCAGAGCTGATAGATTGCATTGTCACAGAGCAGATGGTCGACCCGTACTTACAGTCATTGCGTGACAGAGTGCTGTCAGGAGACCCTGGAGACTTCTCTTTTACAGACCAGGTACTGCACATGAGGGGACGTTTATGCGTTCCCAGAGACAAGGAGCTGTTGAGAGCGCTCCTGACTGAGGCACACGACTCCAGATTCACCATACATCCTGGAACACAAAGATGTACCATGATTTGAGACGTGACTTTTGGTGGAGGGGGATGAAGCGGGATGTCGGTGAATTCGTACAGCAGTGTTTAGTGTGCCAGCAGGTGAAGGCCGAGCATCAGAGGCCTGCAGGGCCGTTACAGCCACTTCCAGTGCTAGAGAGGAAGTAGGAGAGCATCACCATGGCCTTGGTAGTAGGCATGTCTGCTACCCAGCGAGGACACGACACAGTCTGGGTAGTCGTTGACAGATTGACGAAGACAGCACGTTTCTTGCCGATCCGAGTCACCTTGGAACCAGCACAGTTGGCAGAAAGGTATATCGGCAACGTGGTATGTCTACACAGAGTTCCGCGAGAGATCGTATCCGACCAAGATACCCATTTTACATCCCAGTTTTGGGCTAAGTTTCATCAGGCCCTGGGGACGTGGTTGAGGTTCAGTACAACATACCACCCTCAAACGGACGGACAGTCTGAGCGCACGATACAGACACTTGAGGACCTTTTGCATGGACTGGAGGGGCTCTTGAGAGAAGCACTTGCCCCTGGCAAAGTTCGCATATAATAACAGTTATCACTCAAGCATCGACATGGCACCCTACGAGGCTCTATACGAACGGAGATGTACGACACCCTTGAGTTGGGTTGAGGTGGGGACCAAGTGGGAGGTTGGCCCCAGGCTGATCCGGCAAAGTCAGGAGGTGATCGAGCAAATTCACAGGCGACTCCGCACTGTCAAGAGCAGACAAAAGAGCTATGCAGATCGGAAACGTAGAGAGGTACAGTTTGAGGTTGGGGACCACGTCTTCCTTCACGTTTCGCCCATGAAGGGCCTGCAGCGGTTTTGGGTGAGAGGGAAACTCGCGCCAAGGTTCGTGGGGCCCTTTAAGGTCCTGGAACTGGTTGGATCAATTGCTTACAGGCTTGCCCTTCCTCCCCAGCCTTCTGGTGTGCACGACGTGTTCCACATGTCCAACCTTAGGAAGTACGTCACCGATCCCAGTCACGTCCTGAGCCACGAGAACGTCGAGGTGGGTGACGACCTGACCTACCCCAAGCGGCTAGTGCAGATTCTTGACAGAGCCGTCCGGAGTCTGAGACAAAAGCAAGTACCCCTAGTGAAGGTTTTATGGAGGAGCCAGCGGTAAGAGGAGGCTACCTGAGAGCCTGAGGCGACGATGCGAAAGCGATACCCGAAGCTCTTTGAGGGTACGTCTTTTCAGACCGACTTCAATCCTCTTTGAGTTTGTTATGCGTATATCATTCTTTTCCGCACTCTAGTTAGCGCAAGTTTCGGGGACGAAACTTCCTTTGAGTTTGTTATGTTAAGATCCACGACATCAAACTTTTTTAAGACGTCTGGGAGTTGATCCAGACGTCTGGTCGGACGTCTAGACGCCTTCCCAAACGTCTGAAATTAAATTTTTGCGGCGTATCTTTGCGAGTCTGCACGCGTGCGCGTGCAAACTGCGCCCGCCGATCTGCAGACGTCCCTCCTTCCTTTTTCTCACTCCCCCGACACCTTCAAATATCCTCTTCCTCCCTTCCCTCTCCCTCACCACCACTCCACCGTCTCCTTCCAGCTTGACCGCGAGAGAGAGCGTAGGCAGCAGCTGCTGCCAGGCACGCGCGTGGAGGAGGTACAGCGAGAGGGAGAAGAGGCGGGGCACGTGAGGAAGAGAGAGCGAACTCGCCGGAACTGCCCAGGGCCGGCCGACGGGTACGCGCAGCAGGAGCGTAGCGCTGGGGAGGTGCTGCTGCAACTCAGGCAACAGGCGAGCGACGCACAACACGGCAGTGCGCAGTAGGCAGAAGGCGAGGAGGTCCTGATTCCTGGAAATTTTCCCAGAATCAGATGTCTGGACCTACGTCGAGACGGCGCGGGGGACGTCTGGAGTGAGATCCAGACGTCTGAAAGGTACTATATTCCTCATCTTCTTCCTTTCTGGGGATGTGGCCATGTCGGCCGTTCCACCGAAAGCCCTGAGACATGCCGTGTTATGATCGTTTACGTACGCGTGCAGGTTTCGTTCGGGAAGGTGCAAGGGCACGCCCTCCCACACAGATCAGACGTCCGGGCACAGCACCAGACGGCGGAGAGTCTCCAGATGTCTGGAGTGACAGTCGGACGTCTGGAACTAAGTCCAGACAATTCAGCGGGATCCTGGACGTCTGAAGAGCAGCGCAGAAGTAAGGTATGATCTGAACCATCGTTTAAGACGTCTGGAAAGTGTTCCAGACGTCTGATTTGAGGCAGAGTTATCGTTTTTGACCCATTTAGGATCCATTTGAAGTCTGATTTCCACGTTTGAGATTCCGTTCTCAGAAATTGTTCTACTTGTTTAAATACTTGTATCTTATTCTGAGCGGTTCCTTGTGTTTGATCCTTACGTTAGGACCTCGTCCCGTTGCGGCTCTGGGGGTTGCGGAGGCACGCGGGCCTGCCAATTACACCCCCACTACTTCCGATTTTGCTGGTAGAGTGGCTTCCCTTGGTTATTTACCAACATTAATGCATCTTTGAGATAAATAATAGATCGTAGGGTATGACATGAATCCTAGAATTGAAAAACTAGATTGAATAATAGATCATAGGGTATGGCATGAATCCTAGAATTGAAAAATTAGATTGAATGATATATCCTAGGGTGGCATGAATCTTAGGACTGGAAAACTATGTTGAATGATAGATCCTAGGGTGTGACATGAAACCTAGGAACAGAAACACAGAAATAAATGCCGTGAATACATGAATTGCAGTTTTGGAAAAGTAGAAAGAATAATGATAATTGCCTGTAAATGGATAACAACTGCTTGTATATGAATGGATATTAACTGTTGGGAACACGGGCAATATGAGAATAAAACTGAAATGATGAAACCTAAAATGGCTTGGCTAGAGAAATGTGAGCATGAACCCTACGGAGAATTAGGAGTAGAGCTCCTGAAAGATAAATGAAATGGAATTGGGGAAGTGAGCTGGCCCTTGAGTACGGAGTACCAAGGAGAACGACTGTCCCCCCTTGTTTAGTGCAAAGCGGAGCTAGCTGCCCCAGGGACCCGAGGTTAGGTCTGGCCACTTTGTACCGACTTTTGGCCATCGCGTACACAGTACAACGAAGAGCTACTAGTGTAGGGAGAGCGCTAGCCACCCCACGGGCCCCGGGGTTCTGCTAGCCTTCCTACACCGACTTGTTAGGCCCACTGGGCAAACCAGGGTAGTCAGGCAAGGGTGCGCAAACTGTGGAGGGGCAAGACCCCTGTTTGGTTACTGTGGAGGGGCTAGACCCCTGTTACTGAGAGGGCTCTACCCTATACTGGTTCCGTGCTGTACTTGGACGCACCCGTTAACGGAAACGACTGACCGCGTGCCAGTGCGAGGTAGCTACCCGTGCGTTTATCGCACGTGCCGTAGTCACCGTTACATCTGTTAGCGACCTTGGGGTGGTTGACTGAGGGTAGGACCACCACGGGGGACTCTCCCGACCAGGAGAGCGCCACGTGCTACTTCTACTTTTCAGAAAAGGCTGCAATCAAGATCTTTCCCACGAAGAACATTCGAGATCAAAAGAAAGATCTGAGAAATAATTCAAGAATGAGTAAATAGAGAAATAAAGAAAGAAATTAAAAATAATAGCTATTTGTACACCTTTACTATTTTCCTTAGTTAGCTGGTTGCCACTCTACTCAGCGTTTCGCTGACGTGTCACCTTTGTCACCTTTTCAGGACCAGGTGTTAAGCAGCCAAACCATGAGGCTGCAGAAGGTGCTGGACCTAGTAGAGTCTAGTAATTCTACTTGTGTTGTACCTACTGTACCGTTTTTCTGTTGTAGTGAGTATATCCTGTTACGCTTGTACTCTTTTATTATAAGCATCATATTTATGTACCTGTTAAAATTCTCTACTGTTGTGGTGGTGTGTACTGTAGTAGTTCTTTTCTTTACTACTGTACTTTTGTTACTATTAGTTACATGCATGATGAATGTGATTTATTTTACTGTTCTGTTGGACGACTGGGTCTTAGGATCAGTCGAGTTGGTCCAATTCTCGTGCCTCGTAGGGATACGGGAATCGAATCGTAACACAAGTGGAAGACCAAGTCGTTGGCCTCCCGACCTTCAACTTGAGGGGGAGTGTTAGGACGACACGGAGAAGGCCACGTGGACAGCCACGTGGCAGTCTGCAGTCAGTAGGCCACGTGGCAATCCTCGTGGCAGCCAGCAAAGGCCTAATAGGGCCGGCAATCTAGAAGGTCTGATGGATCAATTTTGGATTTTCTTAGATGCCCAGTTGACCATTTTTAGTAAACATGTTTTAGGAAAATAATTGAAAATTTATATTCTTTATTAGAGATAAGATCTTTCCTTAAGAGAAAAGATCTTTCCTTGTTAGAGATATGATTTGTTGCCAAGTGTAGAGATATGTTCTCTCTATATAAAGAATCTTCCCTTGTATTTTCTCTTGAGTCATCAATAATATTTCCAACTAAAGGCTCTTCTCCTTTCTCTCTTCTCTTCACATTCACATGGACAATCCTCCTTAGATTGTTTTCCCACGAACACGGAGCCTCCACACTCCGAACTACGCCAATTCTTGACAAATACAATATCGATATCAATATTCAAAACCTTTGCTGCTCTTTTAACTTTTCCCCTTCCTTTCCACTTCTACTACTGTTCTTCTCCTCCACTGCTACTATTCTCATTCTTGTCCATCATTACTATTGCTACTCTTGTTCCTCTCTTAAGATTTAGTCGACATTCGCGAAATACACTCGGTATTTTAATAGATGCTATTGTTGGTCCCATTCTTCGTTATTATTGTTGCTACTACTGCTATGTTCTAAACCCCATGCTGCTGCGCCTACCTCAAAAGAGAATCTACTAATGCTTCAACTCATACTCAGTTGATATCGACAACTTTAATAACTGGTGGAGAAACTAAGGTCATGCTTTTCCCCCTACTCCTCTACCTACCTGAATGTCTCATCTTAATTTTATATTGTCCCCAAGAGAAGGATTTTTCGCTGACGTGAGACAACAACTGTCGCTCCATTCTTCTCTTGTGATTTGATTCCTTTCCACATCTTTCCCAATTTTTAGAGTAGATTTACACATTAGAGTCTAGATTTTTTATTATTACGAATATATAGGTCTAATAACAATTTAGAATTGAGCAAACCTTTGCTTAATTTCTAAAAATAAAATCCTAAGCCGCACAATTTAGAATTGAGCAAACCTTTGCTTAATTTTTAAAATCCTATTTTTCTTCTTGTAGTCCTTAATTTTAGAAATAGTTATCAAAGCTTAGAACTTAAATACAAATATTTATCTATTTAAATAGTTATTTTTTAAATTCTAAATTTTGACTACTTTTGTTATTTTTATCGGCATGCCTCTAGCATTCCCTTGACGTGCCTTTGAAATTAGACTATTTTTTAGGCATCAAAATCATTAAAATCCAACATCGAAACACAAGCATGCACTCGACGTGCCAAAGAAATGCGCACTTGAAAATTTACTAAAATGGCGTCGAAATCAACATTTAGAAACTTATCATTGCCTTCCCCCTTCGATTTCCCCCATTCCCACACTCTCGAGAGAAAAGGCAAGAACGAGAAATGCAGGGCGTAGGGTTTGGCCACCTCTTTCTTCCTCCACCCCACTCTACCTTCGTGCTCTTCATTCCTTCCACCACCATCGATGACGCTGCAATAAACAAGACGCAATAATGAAGAGATCGAGGATGGTGGTGGAAGTGTGCAACGGAGAGGAAGGAGGGGAAGGGTGACACCCTAATCTCGCCCACATTTATCGCTAGGCCTTCCTCCAACCCAACGTTCGCCTTCACCACCACCCATCCCTTCTCCCCTTCTACACCATCCTCTGCATCTCTATCCACCACCACCACCTCTCCCATGCCGAGTCCCTTCGCAACCTCCTCTCCGACGCAATTCAACCTCCCAACAGCTGACACAACAGATTTTGATAGCTTTCGGACGAGTTTGAGAGAGCATATTGATCTAGATATGGTAAGCTAGTCTTAGACTATTGCAACTGTTTAGAGTATTTGATTGCAGAGGAATGGTAAGGTTTTCAAGAATAAGCGTTGTTGAGTGGAGAATGTTGTAAGAGAGGCAAAGAGTTTTTTTGATCTGTGACTCCAAAACTTGTAAGTCTGTTCCATTTATTTTTTTAATACAAGTTTAGGAAGATTACCACTCTCAAGTAATCTCTCTTTTTTCCTCAAAAAAAAAAAAAACCTCCTCTCTAACGCCTGTCCCAACCTAAACCCACCTCCTCCATGATGCCATCCACTTCTCCCACCCCTACCCCCGCCTCCTCCTCCTCACCCTTGACCTCCTCAACCTCCACCCCTCCCACCCCACCTTCCTCCCCATCCTCTATGCCCTAGAGCTCTACAGGGAGATAAGGGGAAAGGGACTGGTGCGGAGGCTGAAAGTCTATACGACACTCGCCAACTGTCTATCGATGGAGCAGAGGTTCAACGAGGCAGCTGAGGTGGTGAGAGACATGGTCACGATCGGGGTGCTCTCCAACGACTTGCTACTACTGCTATTATTCTTGTTGTTGCTGTTGTTGTTATTGTTATTTCTTTTGCTTGTTGCTATTGCTGTTGTTTTTGTTGTTGCTTGTTGATGTTATTGCTTTTGTTGTTGTTGATGCTCACAAATGGATTTCATTGAGGAGAGGATGATCCAACATTTAAGCCTAAGGAACAAGCTCCTACAACGCTTGACGGGGAAGAGGTTGACGATAGAAATAAACATTCATTAACCCATATCAGATGAACCTTAACCCAAGGAGTATTTTCTTAAAAGGGTTATACTTTTTAGTAGCATTAATAATAATATTTTCAATCCAATAGCAAAAAATTAATTTCAATGGTTTTCATAAGCATCTATGTAAAAATCCCTAATTATTAAGTCAGATAACAACTATCACACAGCATCGATCTAGAGGATCATTACTTACTCATACTCCTTTAAAAGGAAAAAAAATACAAATGTCCCTAATTAGTTTCTCATATAGAACAATTTCAGGCTAGCTTTATCTAAGACGAGAAGTGTTTCAGGCTAGCTAAAATTGGATAAGTACAACAACCAGAAATACCATACATAAAGCAACAGCAATGGAGTTAAGCTGCATGGTACCAAGTGTTATACAGCAAATTACCATGCAAAGTGGAGCCGTTGGGAACAGGTATACAACCGTACAACTAGATAGTCCCTTTCACAGCCCATGACCTTCCCATGCTAAGGTTAGGCAAACCTAAAATCCACGAGAAACCACAACTAGAAATATCCCACTAAGAACGAAGGTCGCAAATTCCTGCCAAGTCTTCACCTTAACCTTCCATCCACAGTCATCAACCAACAACAGAAAAAACCAAAAGAACACAACAAGCAGAAGCCCACCAATAAATCAACCTAACATCCGATACCACATTATCCCACCAACACATCCTCACTTTCCAATCTTATGGCCATCAGAGCAACATAAATAAATCAACTTCCCTCCCTAAACAAGGCAAGAGAAAACTATCAAACATCATACTTAGTGAACTTAACAAACACGTAATCCTAAAGCATAATGATCAACAAAGAACAAAAATTTTCTGAATATAACAAACAACTAAGAACAAAAATAATTGTATCCCAACGATGAAAACGACGTAATCCTGCCAAGGCGCCAACGTTCCACTCTCCATCGAACGAACCAATCAAACACTCACAAAACCCCACAAAAAAAACCAAAAACAAACAAAAAGGCCCGAACTTTCTGGATTCCTCAGTACCTAGCAACAAAAAGCAAGCAAGAAAGCAGGTAAATTAAACGAGTCGTACCTCAAGATCGATGCCCATGGTCTCGGCAACGTGGCGCATGATGGAGTGGACGAGCTTGCTCTTGTTATACCTCGCCTCGCATGCCTGGATGTCCTCCTCGGAGACCCTCCTCTTGCTGAGGTCGATGTAGCCCTTCTCCTTGTCGACCCTAAGGACCATGACGGGCTCCTGCCTCCCGACCTTGATGAGGGAGCTGACGCTTCGGATCCGTCGCCTCGACAGCTCCGAGAAGAGGATCATCCCCTCAATGTTGTTGTACTCCAGGAGGGACACGTACGCCCCCATGTCCGCTATGTTCTTCACCTGTATCATCACCGCCATGTCCACTTCCGGGTACTTCGCCTCGTACATCCGACACTCCAGGTTGGGCCCGTCCACGACACCCGCCATCTTCGATTGATGGATCCGACAGTGATGGAGTTGCTCTCTCTGTCTCTCTCTCCCTCCCTCGATTAGGGTTTGAAGAGGGTTTGATCTGAGTGAAAGTCGTGAGGGAGTGATGAGAGGACGAAAGAGACGGACTTGTCGCGGGGACGGGCGACGACTCCGATTAGGGTTTGGGGCTTGTGATTGGTCGGATTGGGGATGACATCTAGATTGAAATTTATAAGAAAAAAAAAATGCACACAAAGCAAGGTAGTTATGGAGGTGTTTGAGTATATTTTTATGAAAATTAAGTTAAAATTTTAATTTAGAGAATTTAAATTTTAAAATTTATTTCTATGAATAGATGGTAGGATAAGTATTAGATATTAAAAGGGTTTTTTATGACATCATTGTCATCAATATTTTTTTTTTCATTTTGCCATGTTTGGATTACGAAGAAATCTTCTTTTATTTTTCTCTTTGATGTTGTACTTCTATTCAGACTTTGAAGTCCTCCCACTCTCTGAGCGAACCGTTTTATTTTCCTCCCTCTTCAAAAAAGGTGTTTTGTTGTCCTACCTCTTCAGAGTTGATGTTTCATTTTCTTCTTCCCTCTCCTCGTAGGGGTTAGCATCCTTATAATCTCTACGTTCTCATTAATGAAGTTTTATTTTAAAAAAAAGAAGAGTTCTCTGTGTATACGTCACTGCCAAACTTTTTGAGGTTTTGTTGTGTTTTTATTCCTATTTCTAATGTTTTCAAGTGCAACAATCAAGATTTATGCTTATTCTCTCTCATTTTTTAACAGTTTGATAGCAATAAAAATAGTAACTTTAGGATAGTTAAAGGTCCAATAACATGAGATAATGCAAAGCATGAGGTGATAGGTGACAACACCAAATGATTTGATTCCAACTCACTTTTGCAAAGACAACCTTAGTTTGGGCAAATAATTTAAATAAAGAATAATAATTTGATAACTTACGATACTACAACTTAGAGCAAATCTATTGATAAAGTGTCTATAATCCTAAATGGTCATCCCAGACAATATAGTACATGGGCACTTACAAATGGAATCTTGAATTTATTAAACATCAAGTAATAAGATAGAAACTTAAAATATGCTTTGTATAAAACTTAAAATATGCTTTGTATGACTTACCTGCAACTCATGGTTGCCAGTGGCAAATCAAAAAAGCATTGGAATGATGTAATGGAGCTAAATCTCCATTTTCTTATTTGAACCACAACTTAAAGTTAGCACCTAATTGAATGAAACATTTTAGCGCACTGATTCTTAAATTGAAAGTACCTAGGTTCCATAGAGATGACAACATCTTGCAGAGGTGCTAGAGTTGGAGGTGTTAAAGTTGAGGACTTTTGAGGAAGCGATCAAACCCATCTGCCCTACTAAGCTACTTCCTAGAGGACCCTTAACCTAATACAAAAAACAAATATCCATGTCAAGCTAGAGTATTGATTAACAAGATCAACCAAATGACCAATAACTTGTGTGGGTGATTGATCTCTAGCTTTGGAACTGGTTGGTGATGGGTATGCCTAGGTTAAAAAAGGATTTGGGAGGTCCACAAAAGTTAGAGTATAATTATGGTGTGACCATTTATGTGTAGTCCACATATGGGCCTTGTCTGAGGACAAAGGTGGCTAGAACCATCCACAATAACTAGAGAAAGAGACATGCTTCTTTCTTTTGAATAGAGGGATACACAACAATGGATGATGGATGATAAGTACAACCAACCTTCGTAATAAACTAAGTGATTGGAACTTCATAGAGTCTCAAACACTACCACACTATTTTATAGATCAACGACAATTCATATAAAACTAAAAATTTGTAAATCCTGACCTATTACTTTATATATCAAAACTTCATATTATTTGAACTAATAAGAAGTACCGACTTGCCTTAATATAAGGTTAGGCTTATAATATTTATGTTTACAGGAAAAATAGATGTTTTAAAATCGTTGCGTTCTAGTATAGTCGAAATCACATGAAAACAAATATAATTTATAACTCGAATATCTAGAAATAAAATCCAAGGTCGAACACAGGGAGCAAATAGGAATCCACGCGTTAATTGCACATAAATAAGCATAATAATAACATTCAATGAATATTAATCTATCACATTAAGTATTTAATGAAGTTCAATGTATTTCAAGACCAAAAAGATAATCAAGACAAAATAATGGTGATTTAGATCATCAATTATTAGCCTAAGCACATGTATAGCAATTACTCAATTGATGTTAAAATAATTAAACAATATTCAAATGTCTGATATTCAAGTCAAACTACTTAAATGATTAAGGCTCTCAAAGCCTTCTTTGTTTCTTCTTCTTCTCTGATTTCTTCTTCTACTTTTTCTCAGCCCTTTCTTTTCTTTTCACGCATAGGCCTCCTTCTTCTTCTTTAGCCTTCTGCCTTGCTTTAGCATCTCCCTCTTCTTTTCTTCTTCTTCTCTCTCTCAGCCCTTTCTCTTCTTCTCTTGACACACAAGGGCTCCGCACCCTTCCTCGTGGCTAAGTGTTGAGTCTCCTTCCTTCAGACAAAAACCCTCCCCTTCCCCGCTCTCTCTCTCTCTTTCCTTCTCTCTGATCTAGGCTTAACAGGTAATCAGGTATGCGGTAACCCGGGTCCAGGCTCATCGGGGGTGGTGACGAGCGAGGAGTGATAGGTCTAGACAGTCAGGTCGAGTGCAAATAAGGTGAAGGGACCTCACCCCATGTTTGGAGGCGATAAGCCCCAATCACAAAATCAATTTATTTGCTATCGCGCGTTCCTTCGTTAACGATGTGGGACTAAATCCCACGGCTTCTTCGCGCATGCGCTGTTAATGGAGCCTTCTCCAATTGCGGGGGCAGCTAAGGGTATCTTCCCCAATTAAGGACGTGGGAAGGGTCCTGGAGGCCTTCCGCACAACCTGGGTGTAACACATGGGGCTTTCAACACCGGAGAACTACAAGCGAGGGCGGAGATGACGACAATGGACAACGGTGACGTATACTTGAAACTCATGAATAAGGCCTCACGGCCACATTAAAATAGCTCATAAGCTTCACCGTGGTGTGGTGAGTGTGGTGGCGATGGTTTCGTGGTGATTGGTAAAAGCGTGGAGGTCGGTCAATGACGAAGAAGGTGGTCGGTTATGGGTGTGTTCAGGGGATGGTTTGGGTGGATGGAATGGCGAAATAGGAGAGGGCTTTTGGTCGTGGTGATGTGGCGGAGGTGTGTGGCTTGTTGGCGAGGTGTTTGGAGGTGTGAAGTGACGGGAAAGCCTCGTTAGAGAGGTGGTCGAAGCGGAGGCAGATGACGGTGTACGTGTGCGTCGAGGGGTATTTTTAGGTTTTTGAATAGGAAAATTAATCTAAGATTCTAAAGGACCTAATCTACTCTAATGGTCGGAGCAGGTAGAATTGACACCAATGTTGGCAGGCCGACGCCGTGGAAGATGAAGTCTCCTGAGAGGGAAGGTAGCGAAGAATGGGGAAGAATAGCCCTCGCTTTGACTGGCGAGGCATGGAGGAAGACGAGGAAGAGGATGGGCAGGCCAATTTGGCTGTTGGCTACCCCTAAGAAGACGGAGGAGGAGGATCGCCGGAGATTGGTCAGAGAGGGGCTGGAGGTAGAGTCAAGAAGAGGTTTTTGGCCCCAAACCTTACTAAAGAGTATAGCCTTGCAATAGGAGTGCTTTTATAGGTGTTAGATGGTCGTTCCAAGCTTGGAAGCACGGAAACTTGGCAAAGAAGGAAACTCGAACCTTTGAAAGGTTTGCATGAGGTTTTGAGTGGGAATTAAAGCCCAAGATGCAGCTCAAGTTGTAGGGAATTCCTTCATGATTCTTCCTTCCAAATTTGGAAGAGTTTGGCTGTGAATCAAGGAGTAATCCTTGATTGAAGGTCGCCAATGAAGTGGGTTTAGGAGTTGAAGGCAGCGAGAACCTGTTGGTGAAGAAGATGATGAAGTTAGGGGTATTTTTGCAAAGGTTTCGAAAGTTAGGGGCATGTGTGTGAGAGAAAAGAGTCAAACTGGACCAAAATGTAAACTTGGCCAAGATGATCTTTGATTGGGCCCAAATTTTGATGCAAATCTAATTTGGACCCAAGGAATCTGATGGTGAAGTTGGATTTTAGTTTTGACCAAATTTGATTGGATAAATTGCATAGAAACCCAAATTAGGGCAACTGTCTATCTAAGACTATTTTAGGTCAAATTAGGTTCCAATGGTCAAATCAAGTATACAAAACCTTAGGAAATATTTTTATATAATTTTTAAAAGGCTTAAGTGAATTTTATTCTGGCGAAAACCTCAATTAACTAAGCATGCATGTTTTTAGGGTTTCGGATATCATTTAATTCTTGAAACGTGCGAAAATCTGTTTCTGTCTGTATTAACCCACTTATTAGACATTTATGAACATTTGACCTTTAATTAAACCTTGAGAAACCCCTTGATTGCTCTACATTTATGATATTCTGTTAAAACTATAGTTTTACCCATGTTTTCATGTTTATTTCTTAAAACGGATATACAGTGAACTATGGCCCTTTGACGGTTATGTAGGAGCATTTATCTGTTGATTATGACTAATTAAAACTAGATATGGCTAATGATGATGTTATCATCAGTTTATGAGCCAGTCTTTTGATTGTAAATGTGTATTACCTCATACACTTTGTTATAACAATATGTTTCTTCACCAAACACCAACGAGAATGAAAATGCATGCAAATTACAAGTGAGACCCTAATTCTACTCAAGAGTTAAATTGTCTTTTTGTAAAAAACTGCTTCAACTAAAAGGCAAAAAAATTGCATTCATTAAAGAATGTAGATTTATCAAAAATAATAATAATAATAATAACGAATGTGGTAGGAGGCCTTTAATTCTTGATTGATAAATAATAAAAGCTTAATTTATTACCTTAATTTGCTTAATCTAGGGTTAGTTTTTTAGTAAAATCATGCATTAGATTTATAAATATTATATTTAGAGCATGTATGCATATTTAAATTCTATATTTATTTTATAAATAACTATCTCCTAATTTTACTCTATTATGAATAATGTAGGTGATAAGACGAAGAGAATAGGATGAGGAACTTCAAAATAAAATTTGAGAGAAGATGCTTAGGAGCTTGAATAATGAAAATACAACGGAGATGAAGACATGAGCTCAACATTTAAAGACAAAGAAAAGAAATGAAGACAAGAGAGGACACATGTCCCTCTTTAATCCCTTCCTACCCTTGACATTTAGGACAAACCTTTCCCCCAAATAACCCTTGTCCTAGACCTACCTATTTTTGGGAAACCTAAGCCTAAATAAATCGTACCCTCCACATTTAATCCTATGACCTAAAACCTTGTGCACAAAACCTTATCCTCATCTTGGTGATCGGCCACCAAAGAACATATCCTCAACATGGCTGACCACCAAAGATCTTATCCCTTCCTCTTCTAGCCGCCACCTACACCCCGTCATCCACCATCAAACCTACATCCTAGGGCTCCTTTTGAATCACCTGAGTCGACCCTTATCCCTTCTCCAAAACCTAGATCTTATCCCTTCCTTAAAAACCCACCAAAGAACATATCTTCTTAGAATAAATCCTACCCATACAAAACCTATCCTAAGGCCCATATCATTTCTCTACTTAACCAAACCCTCCTTAACACCCTTAGATCCTAATCTAATGGTCCTTCACTTTGATTAAGTGGACCATCATCCACCATTGATTAAGATCCTTGAGCCCTTATTTATCCTACACATCTATAAAAACACCTAGCCTCTACCAATTAGAATCAATGAGTCTTTTAGTTAATTAGCCTTATTATAACCTAGTAGTACGTAGCCCTATAGGGCACGCTCACCAAACCTCCACCTTCACCTCTTCCATCTTCATCTTCTTCATCCCGACACCTTAGACTTGAAGCTACTCCGACTTCCAATAAGCATCCCACAAGCAGCTCCACATCTCTCCTTTCAACATCTCTTTTATTACGCTCTTATTCTTATTGTAATATCTTGTATAGATGTAAATTGTAAGACTCTCCAGTATTAACAATAAAGTCATTATTCATGTGATATCATTGCTTCCATCTTTATTAGCTTGCTATCTATTATATTAATTGATATTCTATTCTAAAGAGGAAAAAAAATAATCACTTCGAAAGATTTTGAAAATAACGATTACCTCATTATATTCAACTTGGATCCCTTATAATTCAAAAATATAAATTTTAATTGATCATTTTACTACGTGCTACAACAATTTCATATTGTAATCACGTAGTTTTAGCAAATCAATAAACACATTGAAAAAGAAATATCATTCGATGCATACAACAATACAAAAAGAAAGAAGTCAATAAATTTACATAACTAGCGCAAAAGCCTTTCCCTTTGCATGCAAACACATTAGTGTGTAGCCGTGCTTCCTATAGAGACTCGGGTGCGGAGTAAATTTATCTTGCAATCAACTAGTTGAACATATATTCTTAGTAAAAAAAGTTTGAGTCACATGTTTATTTATATTACAAATTTAGACAGCAAACAAAAAGGACAAGTAGATTGCAATTGTGACTTCAGCATTGTGAAACACAATGCCCACTTGGATTCTAAGGTTAGCATTTGGGCACCTAGGGGGAGCAGCTAGAGACTTGAGACTTCATGTGTTGGTATGAAGGAAATATAGAGGATGATATTAGTTTTACATATTTTCTTATATTAAATATCTTTATACACCTAAATATATTTGATCTTCTAAATACAAACTATAAATTAATATCATATAAAATATATTAAATAATATGCTCAAAGAATGTTCTAGATGCAATAAGATAATATATCTAATGAATTAATCAGATTCAATTAAGGTTCTATCAAATACTCTAAATGTTAAGGAGATTATCAATAGATACGTTGATCGATTTCCTTTTTTTAAATCTTAGATAAGAATTTGAGAATCTTGAAATGCAATTAAAATGAAAGGAATACATAAATTTCATTATTCCACAAATTTTGACCTAATGTCAAGTTTTTTTTTTTTTTTGGAATTGCACTGCAAACTGAAGCTTTACAACCAAATAAAAATTAGATTCCATTTAGGCATCCTCAAGTAGAAAATCTTAACTTCGTTCTTGCTCCTAGTGCAAAGCTATGGATCGTCGCTAGATGACCACCATACATAGATTGCAACTACTGCAAGGTTTTTTTGTTTCTTTACAAAATAAAAGTCTATTATGGGAACTAGATCGTTACATCGTGATGTAGCCCCAAGGGGCGAGGGTGTAAGGACAATTGGACCCCTCAAAGAGGGGAAATGACACCCTTGAAAGAGGGGAAAATACTCCTCATAGATGGGGGAAACTACAAAACAAGAGCAAGAAAATCAAAATTAAAATAAAGAAGAAAAGAAAGTGTCCTTATAAGAAGATATCATAGTAGACACGAGTTGCTACTCCATAGCTGCACAACCGTTCCCAAATAAATACACACAACTAAAAAATGTGTTGCATACATAAATATCTGCTTAATTTTCAATCACTCCTAGTCGATGACGCCAACAAATTGATGGGCCTTCTTGCATTCAGTATGCACTAAATTATGTTGAGTAGGAGCTCATACAAAGTTACATAACAAGCAGCAGGATGCTTCCACTTTCGAGCCAAAGAAAAATTTAAAAAAAGAAACAAAGAATATTAGGCTCATGAAAAAACAAATCACAGATTCAATGATCTTCAAAATGGTCGGAATGATGGCCTGCTGGATAACCTTCACTTGCTGGTTTACTAGAAATGATCATTCAAGAAGGACCCATGTGAACGGTTATCCATTGAGAGTGAAAACATGAAAACAGCCCAAGCATTGACATGAATAATGTGGGATGGGATGACAAGGAGAGCTGTTTGACCATTGTGTATCCTACAAAAATGGTGAATAATTTGGAAAAAATTTATAACTCCCCATGGGAAATATTGAAATCTGAAGTAGACTGAAGATGTTTTAACGCACACAAGAAACTCAGGTGGTTTAGAACTTACATCTCACTGCCGTTTCCAAGTTTACAGGTGTGGTAGGTTCCATATTGGTCAGCATTCTCCATCCAGAAGGATACGAGGGATCCACAGCTTCAGAACCTAGGTGCCAAGCCATTATCTTTGAGCAACCATCTGGTATGCCTTCCATTTGGCTCTCATCTTCAACGAGTTGTTCAATAAATGTGCTAACCTGCAGGTTCAATATGTCAGGTCCAACCTTTTTTAACTGGACCAAATTTCAGTTTGCTGGCTCGTGAATATTTCACTATGACATTAACATATTGAGAAAAATCTTAAATATGATATCTCAATCATTTTTGGTAGATTATTGCGTGAATCATGTATTTTCATTTACTAAGCCTATCATTGTTCAATTGCAATCATTCTGCAATATATGGCTTTCTCAATCAGAACTGTGGTACTTCCAGAAAAGAAAAGTAGCCTCCTACCAATTTCTACTCTAAGTGGACTGCTATTGATGCTCATTGCATCCATCATTCATCATCTAAGTATGTATTCTTACTGTATGGATGGTGGGTTTTTAATCTTCCATCAATTAGTTAACTCAGCTCCTCTGTTTACTACTGCTATTTACATTCAGGGTTGCTTAAAATAGGGCTTAACTTTCACAAACATTGGAATGATTGCACGTACTCTGGTTCTTACTAGCATTCTTACTCGAAAAGGGAGTAGATGATATTGTAACCAGGTTAAAAATGTTTAATCAAGCAAGAGTAAATACTTGCAAATAATTCTAATACTTATAGGTATGCCATGGAATAATGCCTACTAAAATAAAAAATGGCATATGTTCTTGAGAAAAGAATCATACTTGAAGGTGTTTCTTCACAGCGTCCAGCTGTCTTATGAGATCACGAGTAGGACGGTGCCATGTTTTAGAATCCCACAGTATGGTACTATTGAAGGCAAAACCTGATATTGTAGTGTGAAATCTTCGAGACAGTGAGTTCCTTCTACTTGTATGCCACCCAACGACACGGCTGCCATTACATACAGGACCCTCCAGTATGGTGAATTTCTTGTTTTCAGAAAATGCAGCCACTGGCCACGTCCCGAAACGCCTGAGATCAAAGATAGACAAAAAAAGAACTTGAAGACAACAGCCAATAAATTGTTAAAGGATCATAACATGGCCCTTGCAAAAAGAGGACGAAAATTCTGTCATTAAAATGTATTTCTTGAGTTGATCAGCTAAATATCGAAGAAGTATTCTTGCCATTTTGGAGAACAGAGAGATTTTATAAAAGAACTTAACAAAATACATCTACTGCTCCTATTTGGTTGTGAGCAGTCCAGGTCCATTCTTCATCTGAATAATTCTGATAAGAGTTTCATCTGAACAAAGAATCTAGAATATGCTCCTTTAATTGTTCAGACAACCTTTTCAGAAAACAAAAAAGAGTTCGGATAGACGTATGCCGGATATGAGAATTGGTGCAGAAGCAGAGCGTGGAGACTCCCGTACGCGGTAAAACGGCCCAAACAAGGGGGCCTGTCAACGCACGGAGGGAGAGAGCAGCATGTAACTGCTCTGACTTTGGCCTGCAGAGCCGGCCTGATGGGGACCGGTCTGACCACGGAGAACCAGCTGCAGGGTGCAGCCAGTCCTGTGGACCAAAGAGAAGGTTCTGCAGGGGCTGGAACCGGTCTGCTGTGTGCAGACCGGTCTGCAGGGGCAGGAGATGTGGCCAGTCTGATGTGGACTGGCCTGCAGCAGGCCAAGGACTGGCTGGAGATTTGCTGGTGGCCTGCTTAGAGGACTCCAGCCTCTATGGGTGGCCGGCTGTACTTGGAAGAAGAGAGAAAGGAGAGGCGCACTATAATTGGAAGAATTAACTTTGTTGTTCAAAGAAAACATTTGGGAAGGCTCTTTATTTTATAGAGAGTACATATCCCCTAAAAATAGTAAACAAATATTCCTATTTCTATAGATAAAATATTTTCTCATATGGAAAGATCTTATCTCTTAACTAAAACAAATCTCAAACATATTTCTAACAAAACTAATTTACTAAATATAGAAAAGCACCAAACTTGGTACACCAAACTTGGTCCAAATGATCCCTTGCCGCCAGTTTGGATGGCTACTGCTGCTGCTGCCACGTGGCAGTGTCCACATGGCGTCTTCTCTAATTCCCAACACTCCCCCTTAAGTCGGAGGTCGGGAGGCCGATGACTTGCTGAAATTGATGCATCGTTCTTCTTCTTGAGATTTTTTAGGATAATCTTCGTGCCTCTTCTTCTACGCTCAAGAGTCGAGCTCTTCATCTGGGCGTCCCTCGATGTGTCAGAAAGTTGCACGTGTCTCCTCGAAAGTGTGGTGCCTCGCTCTTGAGCTGACAAAGACCTTTGGCTTTTCTTTGAGCTAAGGTCATAAAGAGAAAGTAGAGAAGTCGATGCATTCTTGGTGCTCTTCTAGAGGCTACACTACGCCTCTTCTGATAAATCTCCTCTTCAAATTTCTTCTTCTCCTTGATGGTTGTCTCAATGACAACCACCTCGCCCTCTCCTGAGTCAAGTGCATCTTCTTTGATCGTCAATGATGCCTCCACCATCTTAACCGCATAAGGCACTGGTCTTGTCCCTCCTTCACCATGTAAGGCACCGGTGTTGAAGAGGAATTTCTCTAGAGGCGTGAGGCTCTACCGTACGATCTTGGACCATGCGAACAGAAAGTCTAGATCATTTGCTCTAATACCATGTTGAGAATTAGTGCGGAAGCGAAGCGTGGAGACTCCTGTACGCTGGAAAATGGCCCAAACAAGGGGCTGTTAACGCACGAAGAGAGAGAGAGAGCAATGTGTGACAGCTCTGACTTCAGCCTGAAGTGGTTCAGCCGGTCTGATGGGGACCGGTCTGACCACGGAGAACCGGCTGCAGGGTGCAGCCAGTCCTGTGGACCAAAGAGAAGGTCCTGCAGGGGCTGGAACCGGTCTGCTGTGTGTAGACCGGTCTGCAGGGGCAGGAGATGTGGCCAGTCTGCTATGGATCGGCCTGCAACAGGCCAAGGACTGGCTGGAGAGGCCTCCTACCTCTATGAGTGGCCGGCTGTACTTGGAAGAAGAGATAGAGAGAGGAGAGGAGCACTACAATTGGAAGAATTAATTTCGCTACTCAAAAAAGCATATGTAAAGGCTCTCTATTTTATAGAGAGTACATATCCCTTAAAAATAGTAAACAAGTATTCCTATTTCTAGAGATAAATCTTTTTTCATATGGAAAGATCTTATCTCTTAATTAAAACAAATCTCAAACATATTTCTAACAAAACTAACTTACCAAATATAGAAAAGCACCAAACTTGGTACACCAAAACTTGGTCCAAAGGACCCCTTGCTGCCAGTTTGGATGGCTGCTGCTGCTGCTGCCATGTGGCAGTGTCCACATGGCATCTCTGATTCCCAACAAGAACCTTGCAGAGCATGTAAGCAATCCTAGAAAGGCATGAGCTCATTATATTTTCTGCATGCTTATGTAAACGGGTATTTAGATTCATGGGTGTAGATCATTTGCACTGTACCACTATTTTTTGTAACACTACCACTTTTTATTCTTTATTGAAGAAAAGCCCTATTCTCGAGAGACAACCAGGGCTACAGCTCTCCCATGGTTTTTCCCTTCTATTGTGGAAGCTTCCATGTAAATCCTTGTGTTCATGTGTGTTTTTCTTCATGCTTATTTGTGTGATTCCAATCCTACATGATATTAGAGTAGCTATGATCTATGGCCCATTTTTTTGTCAAAATCCTCCACAACAGTAGTGCATGTTAAGGTTTTTGAAACAAGTGTTGTAAACTCTCACCAAAATAGAAAAGAGGAGGGCTACAAGTACTACCACTACTTGGGATCATCTCCCGCTCTATTACTACTTGAGATCGTCTCTCATTTACTAGTGCTACTACTGCTACAGTCTACTATTGTTGCTACTTCTACACAACCATACTACTGTTGTCCATGACTGATACAGTCTTCTATTATTTATTAATGCTACTACTTGAGATCATCTCTCAACCACTACTACTATCACTTGGGAGCGTCTCCCATCTCTACTTATTACCTGCTACTGCTTGGGATCATATCTTGTCTCTACCTACTACCTAATGATGCTCGGGATCATATCCTACTGCTTGCTTCCTAATGTTGTCTATCTACTGCAGTTACTAGTTTTGCTACGACCACAACCTGCTCCTCCAGTCTACTGCCTACTCCTTTGGGTGTCTACATTAGAGGAGAGTTAGCTTTTGTTTCTTGTAACAAATTGAACTTTGCACACTTCAACTTAGGGGGAATGTCAAAGAAAATTAGAGATTATAATTATAATTGTTTCTTTCTTAATTATAGAGATTTAGGTCGTTAAAGATTTGATTTAATTCTATTAGGATTAGAAATAAAATTGGCCCTCTCTATATAAAAGAGCCAACTCCATGTATTCTTTTTAGAGATTTCATAATAAAAAGTTTCTAATTCCTCAAATCTCCACAATGGTGATATGTAATATATCGTCAATATATCGCGACATTTGAATCCTTGTTCTACATGTCAATCATCCTTCGCCTAGATTTTCATTCCAATTATACTTTGCCTACTTAGTGCCAAATACATTTCAAACCAGTACTAAAGAAAAGCTAGCTTGTTTACCTTACAACTCACTCAAGCAATCAAGCTAAACAAGCCGAATTCAAGTTAGCTTAATTGGCATACATGTGTCAAAGCATCATTTTAAATGCCGTCGGTATGCCCTCGGCATCCCGTCGGCAAGGCCATTTTCGAGCAGGGGCCGTGCCGACACGGATAAAGTGTCAATTTACAAGGATATCGTCGGCATGTTATCGGCATGCCTTCAACATTATCGGCATGCCGGCGAAATAGATGCCCATATCGAGGTTGCTCTAGTTTTTTTGACTACTTCTGTTATTTTTGTAGGTATGCATCGACATGCCCACGACGTGCCCTCGACATGCACATCGGCATGCCCATCGAAAAATAGGCATTTCTACGACATGCCCATGAAATGCACATTTAAAATTTAATCGGCACATCATCGAAATCGGCATTTCAAACCTTGTGTCAAAGACAAGCTAATTTATTTGGTTCATGGGCATGACTTAAGCAAATGAGTTGAATTTGAGCCCAACTCAACTGAGCTCGAACATGAACTCAAGCTAGCTTCAAATTATTGAACTCAAGATCAAGTGAAACTGTGTCTAGCTCAATTGGCTCGATTTCCAAGCCAACTCAGAGGAATATTGATACTCCATCCTTCCATTTTGCTCAAGTTATAGCCTAGTCATTTCTTACGCCTTATTAAGGATGCCAATTTAAATGAGAGATCAAGAGTATAGATTTTGTTATGTTTACCACCGGAAATCCCCAAACAAGAGAACAAGTAATCTCATAAAATGGTTCTTCTACTTGATTGCAGAAACTGTGAAAGGATTTCCATGGATCTTGGTTTGACTATCTCAAACAGGAGGAACTTGATGGAGATCCATTTCAATGTTACATGGAAGGCAAGCATGTTATTCATTTTCATAAAGATTGCCGATAAAAACTGGTATTGACTCCCTTATTTCCCCTTACCAATATTTAGAAAGTCAACTGAGTACATCGCATACTCAACCGCATAATCATTTAAATACTCATCCAACTTTTGAATAGAGTGAACACGAGTCTTCTTTAAATCTAATTATGTGATACTTAGAAACATAATACCCTCAACATTCTTTGCACAGACACCCCTACGTAACATCTTTACCTTTGACACGTTATTCTTTAGGAAAATATGCTATTATGTTAAAACATTTTACTCATGCCTTATTTGAAGACCCTCTATTTTGATTATACTCATTTCTTCTAAATTGTAATTGTTTCTCCATTAGTTTTCGTGTTTCTACTTTAGTACTCATATTTTGGTTTAATTAATAGAATAGTTAATTTTTTAGGTATTTAAAAATACAAAATCACATACTCACCTACACGCCAAGTACTCACTATGTGGTAACCTGTCTGACTGAATACCACATACCGACTATCTGAACCTTGCATGTTATTGTCGCAATGCCTTTCTTTGGAAATTCACAAAAAATACACTGCTCCAAGAAGAGAGCGTAACTAAGAAGGACCATGAAAGTAGTCAAAAGGTTTTCAACAACGCAACAGTTGACACTGAACAGTGGAAGGTTTGGCAGGAATTCCTATGCAATATCTTCAAAATACAACTACTGGAAGAAATACTTATGAAGAGATAGAATAGTAGGTTACCCTCTTCTTTCTAAAATGACTTTTTTTCCATGAAAGGGAAAAGGATGGTAATCATCCCAGTTTCCTTAAATAAACAGCCAAAGTCACATGGCAAAAGTTATAAGACATCCAACTCTATTGTAAAGGCTCGGGCACCCAAAAATACATTCTCGACATAAGGCCTGTCACCCATAAACACCAAAATGTTCCTCACCTTCTAAACAACCCACAAATAAGCCAGAGTAGCCCTCTCCGATCTAGAAGGAAGCACTACTGGCCTGTTTGTAGTCCCTCCCCTAAAAGATCTCCAAAAGCCCTCCAATGAAGTAGCATCCACCTAGTCCAGTCTGACTTCTGCCCAATGCCCAAAGACGAGTTGGAGAAAGGAAAAGAATAAATGAACTATGTGCCCCTTCACCTCACAACACTAAATAGTATCCACCTTTAGAATCCACCTTCTATGCTAAACCTGCCTCACTATTCCTTGTCTTCGAAACTCCCCTGCAAAGAATCGAACTTTGAACCTTCGCCTTCCACGGTAGATGACAGTCCCTCAAGAACTCCTCACCCACATCCTTCAAGGCTGACCTCAGTGCCTGGAAAGCCCGACACACCAAGTGGTCACCATTCTACCACTGCCAACCATCCACTTTATCTTCTACAAGGTGAATACCGCCAATAACTTCATGTAGCTGCAATTGATCCTCCATCCTAGCCTCTAAGAGGCCCGAAGTACAAGATGGCATCCAATTTCCATCTACCACCCCCAAAGGCCTACTTCAATAGCTACACAATTTCACCTTCTTTCTTGTTCTAAGGTATAAAGCTTAGGGAAACCAGTCTTGAGTGGACTGATGAGAACTGCATCATGAACCTTAACTAGCACAATCTAACCTAGATATGCGAGAAAAAGCTCCTACATAACTCAAAGAAAGGCTTGACTTAGAGAATTCTGAGTTTAAGAAGAAAACAAGTCATAAGGGGTAAAAATGCAATTTCACCAACACAATCTGCAAACAAGGTAACTCAAGGTCCAAACATAGGTCAAACTAACTTAATAAGAAGAAAAGTGGGATAATCTGATCCAACAAGGGCTATAGCAACGCCAAGGAATTAAATGACATTATGTAACCCTAAAATAAATCCACTTCAATTTACGAGGTTCGAGACAGGGTAAAAATCGACTAAACCCTCTAAAATTCATAGAAAAATAATCTCTAGGGTTTAGAACCTTCAATTTGGCCTTGGAAACCCATTTTGACCTACATTGAGAACCATGCCCAATTAATGATTTAATTTGAGTTTTTATGTAAATTGGCCGGTCAAACAAAGTCTGACCTAGAAATAAAATTCACCATTAAAATCCTTAGGTCCAATTTAGTCATGCATAAAAACTTGAGCCTAAGAAGAGACCTTCTTGACCGACTTTGCAATTTAGTCCTCATCTATTATTTTTTGACCCTCAACTTTCGAAACCCTTGCATTTTGACCCCTAGCTTCTTCGTTGTTCTTTGTGTTCAAGTCCCTCCTGCAAGTCTCTGCGCAGCGCCATGCTCCGCGCTCCGGCGACTTTGCGCGGAGCATGGCGCCGCGCAGGGTGAGGAAGGTGTCCTGCAGATTGAACCCGGTGTTCCCTGCGACGTCTGCTGTCGCAGGAACACCACCATGCCATCTGTCGACGCCCACACCTTCCGTGCGAACGCGCGGAAGGTATGGGTCACACTTCCGACCATTCTCCGGCGAGGGAGGCACGTCGCCTCCCTGCATCCACCCCTCCGCCATCGCCTTTATAAGGACCAGCGTCGCCTATCGATTCTCCCAGCTTGGTCCTGACGGAGAAAACCCTAACCCTTCCTCTCTTCCCACTCCGATAGAAACCCACCAGCTCCGGCAGCCCCTCCTCCGTCTCGTCGCTCTGCTGCAATACCAGCAGCAGAGCCACCTTCGCCTGATCTTCCCGCGTCGCGCTGTACCCAGCACGTGCCCTCCTGCTCTCTTCCTCGCTGCCGCTCTCCCCCTCTAGGTGTTTCTTCTCCGACGACAGTTGGTATGACTGCCGCCCTGCTCCGGCCCCCTTCGTCCCTACAGGTAAGTAACAGTTATTTCCCTTCCTCCCCTCTTTCTTTTCCCCAACTTAATTTGCTTAATTACCCCTCGATCGCGCCTGACCACCCTCACCTTCTCCATCTCCGGCCACTCTTCGGTGAGTTGCCCCCGTCAATCCACCGCTCCACACAACTCGCCACCTACCCCAAAAGCTTCGCCTCACCTCACCCGACACCCCCCGCCCCTCCACTGCCACTCCACACCTCCACAACACTCCCCCGATCAAACCCATTTTTTCGATTGCAGTCCGACCTAGGGCTGTCGCAAGGCACCGCCCCGCAACCTGTTACACCCCGCATTACCTTCGCCGTGCCACAGCGAAGGTCCCCCTGTGGTCTGATTAGGCCGAGAGGCCCTGCTTGTGTTCGGCAGATCTGCAGCCCCGGTCGCCATTGGCGACAAGGCGAGGAGCTTCCAAGCGAGCTCTAGGCCCCGAAGCAGCAGGATTCCAGCTGAGGTGAACTGGAGGGACTTGGGCGAAGGCAAGGAGCGGGTCTGCGAAGAGAAACGAGGGCGTTGCTGCTGAGGCCAGGTCGCGCCTTCTTGCGGGTGCGCGCGAGCGAGGGACAAAGTTTAGTCCCACATCGTGGGATTTCGAAGCGCCGCATCCATTTAAGTTGATTTTGTGTTTTCACTTAAGCGCCTCAGAACACGGGGTGAGGTCCCCTCGCCCGCCTCGTCCGCAACCCACGCCACGCGGACCTGGCCAACCCGTTTACCCGGCACTCCTCGCGCACCAACCACGCCGGTGCGCCTGGTCACGGGTACACTACCCGACCCGATAACCCGGCTCCGGGAGAGCTTCCTATAAGCGGTTTACAGAGAGAGAGAGACGTGCGGGTAGAGGGAAGGGTTAGGTTTTGCTGTGGTTTGTGCAGGGACAGGGTGCGAGGGAAGAAGGTTCACACTTGGCCGCATGAAGAAGAAGAGGAGCGGAAGAAGAAGCCTTGCAGCTGAGCAAGGCAGAAGGCCAAAGAAGAACAAGCGGGAAGAAGAAGAAGAAAAGAGAGGGAAGCACTGTAGCAGACCGCCGTTTAAGTCGTCTGACTGAGATCAGACGACGGATGAAGCTTCAGAGGAGACAGAGAAAAGAAGAAGAAAAAGAAAAGAAAAGGTTCCGCAGCTGAAAGAAAAGAGAAGAAGGAAGAAAGGAGACAGAGAAAAGAAAGAAGATAAAGAAAAGAAGAACTGAAGAAGAAAGGAAATGGAAGACGAGCAGAAGAATTGAAGGCAACCAGAAGACCAAGGAAGAAGACCCGAGAAAGAAGAGAAGAAGAAGATGAGCAAAGAGAGAAAGAAGAGAAGAAGAAAAAGCCAAAAGACACAAATCCATTTCTCCCTCTCCCTCTCTCTTATTTTTGTAATATAGAAACATTGTACTTCTAAAATTCCAGTAGCTCCCTGAGTTCGACCTCGGATACTCCGATTTTCGAGTAATAAAATCTTTTATTTGTTTTGGACGTTTCGTCGGCTATACTACAACGTGACATCCTTTAAAAACCCGACCGACGAAACGTACCCGAAACATGGACCAAGAGTGCACTAGTCATATATCCAAAATCTGAAGGTATGTCCATTGCCAATCAACGAAGAGAATTGTTGTGGTAGGCATGGAAACATCTAAACCAACCCGTTCCAAAAAGGAGACTCCCCTCCCTGTGTAAGGCACCTCTCTTCCTAATTGTCTTGCCATATAGATCACATACAATAAAGTTACAAAGTCGCATGCCACATTCTTGGAATACCACTTACGGAGCAATGCGACAATCATGTCATGCACCCTTCTCATCCCAAGTCTACCAACCACTAGAAGAATAGTTGTCAAAACTTCCTTCAAGAGTGTCAATGCCAGCGATAATCCCAAACACATGATTAGTACAACTCCTAATGGTGAAGATATCATGGTTGCAACTCCACCTACCTTTTCATCATCCATTCCAAAGTTGATGTAGACAAACTTACTAAATTTGATGGATAATGGACCTATGGTAGTGCCCCACAAAACACCCATGGCAAGGCCACAACATTTTCAGCTTCTACTAACCATTCAATGAAGAATATAATTGGTTGAAATGACTTATTTCATTATAGAAAACCCTAGGCTCTCTTATTTAGAGAGAGACCAAAGGGTTAAAAGTACAGAACTACCCTTGCGGAACTAAACATCCATAGTCCGTACAAGAAAATCATAAAAAATTATAATATATGCTAACACTCCCCATCAAGCTGAAGCATAAATATCTATCATGTTTAGCTGGATACACATGAATCAAATAAAGATCTAGTTAAGGACTTAGTGAAAATATCTGCAATCTGCTCCTCAGATGTACCTAGAGTGGAATATAGCAACCCCTTCTAAATAATGTCCTTGATGTAGTGATAATCAACCTCAACATGCTTCATCCTCTCGTGAAATGCTGGGTTGTTAGCAATGAAGGTGGTTGTTTTGTTATCACATCGCATCGTTATGGGGCTAGAAAACTGTATCTGCAAGTCAATAAGCAAAAATCTCATCCACATCATTTCTGCAGTCATCTGAGCCATAGCTCTGTACTAAGACTCAGCACTAGATCTCGCAACTGTGCCATGTTTCTTGCTCCTCCATGTGATCAAATTCCCTGTTAAGAAGGTGCAGAACCCAATGGTGGATGTGTGATCCACATGGCATCCGGCGTAATCCACATCAGAGTAGCCAACCAAAGTCATAGACCCCTTGGAGAAGAAGAGACCCTTCCTAGGAGCCTTCTTAACGTATCTGAGCACCATCAATGCTGCATCCTAACGCTGACGTGTCGGCTTGGCCATGAACTGACCCAGTCTCCCCACCGCAAAGGAGATATCTAACCTCGTGATAGTAAGGTATAGCAGCTTGCCCATAAGCTACATGTACTGCCTATTGTCCACCTATGCATCCACATCATAGAGTGGCATCTTGGGGTTCATAAGGATATTGGCCTCCTTGGCCCCAAGCATACCAACCTCCTGCAAGATGTTCAAAGCATACTTCCTCTGAGACAAGACCACACCCTTTTTACTGCAAGCAATATCAATACCAAGAAAGTACTGTAGAGCCCCCAATTCCTTCATGACAAACTGCCCTGCTAGGATACACTTAACATCAGTAACACCATGTTCATCATCCCTTGTAACAATTAAGTCATCAACTTAAACAAGTACAGCAGTACCTCATCCAATCCTCCTGACAAAGAGAGAAAAGTCAGCTGTCGATCTCCTGAATCTAGCTGCCTCTACAACCTGTGACAACCTCTACAACCAGGCTCTAGGACTCTACTTAAGGCCATAGATGACCTTTCGTAGTCGGTATACACACTCCCCCTAAGTCTCAAAGCCAGGTGGCTGCCGCATGTAGACTTCCTCTTGAAGATCACCATTGAGGAAGGCATTCTTCACATCCAGTTGATGCAAGGGCCAATCTAACTGAACTGCCATTGCAACTAACACCCGTACTGTGGGAAGTCTGGCAACTAGTGAGAATGTGTCAAAGAAGTCCACCCCATAAGTCTGGATGAAGCCCTTTTCCATGAGACATGCTTTATACTTAGCAACACCGCCATCTAGCTTGAACTTCATAGTAAATACCCACCAACAGCCAACGAGTGTAACACTATCAAGAAGTGGAATGAGCTCCCAGGTCCCACGACCCCTAAGACCGACCATCTTATCTTCCATGGCTACCCACCATTTTGGATCAAGCATGGCCTCACAATGAGTAGCTAGAATCCGTGTAGTAGCTAACGCCTAAGTGAATCCAGCAAATCCAAGAGTAAGGCTATCGGTATCAAATGCCCCAGTCGTAGGATAAGTGGTGCAAGTCCATAGTCGCTTCTAAATAGCTATTGAAAGATTAAGATCATCACCTGCCACATCATCTATCATATCCATGTGACCATCATATGGCAAACATACGTTAGTGTCTAAAGGACTCACCTGAGAAATCGATAGTAAAGGCAATGGTGGGGGTCCCTAATAGGTAGTATGAGGGTGGGCATATGTCTGGAGTGGCTCAGTCAACCGAGGGAAGGGATGCGTAGCATGAAGTGGTGGTGGTGGTTTAGTAGGGACAGGAATCTAAGGAAAACTCCTAAAGCGAATGGGGCATAGGCACCATATCACCCTCAGAAGGCATCTCAGCTGCAATTGTAGGGAAGAAAGGTATCACCTCATGAAACGTAACATCGGCAAAAACATAGTACTGAGAAGTAAGGGAATCAAAACACCGATACCCTTTTTGTGTCCAGATATACCCAAGAAAAATGCACTTAACTGCTCTCGATGCTAGTT
The DNA here is from genome assembly GCA_037157565.1 of Thalassia testudinum. Lineage (NCBI taxonomy): Eukaryota > Viridiplantae > Streptophyta > Magnoliopsida > Alismatales > Hydrocharitaceae > Thalassia > Thalassia testudinum. The sequence continues at coordinate 60,873,177 of JAZHRO010000022.1, read as the reverse complement.
TATCATGACCCAGTCTCAACAAATGGACAAAAGCAACACAACCAAAAGTTCGAGGGGTGACGTGAAACATGAGTCGATCAGGATACATAACCTGCAAAGGAATCCATTCATGTAATGCAACATTAGGCATCTTATTAATTGAAAAACATGCAATCAAAACAGCGTCATCCCAGTAAAGGGAGGGAACCAAATGGTGAATTAACAGAGTATGAGCAACATCAAGAACATGGCAATGTTTCCTCTCAGCAACATCATTTTACTGAGAGGTATGTGGGCACGCAGTCTCATGAATAATGCCATGACTAGAAAAGAAAGTACGCAAATGAGTAGTACAAAACTCCAAGGCATTATCTGACCGAAAACATTTCACAAAACAAAATTGTTGAGTTTTTATTTCTTTAACAAAGTTTTCAATGATTTGTCCCACATCGAACTTATTCTGCAAAAGAAACATCCAGGAAATGCAAGAAAAATCATCCACTAACAGAAGATAATATATATTCTCAAGTCGATCAGGAATACGACTGGGATCCCACACATCCATATGAATCAAGTCAAAACAGAAGTAGAACTGGGAAAACAAGTCCTATGATGCTTGCCCAGCTGATAAGCATCACAGGTGAGAGCAGTAGTAGATGGTATGTACAGCAAAATCCATCTGAGGTAGTCAATAGGCAGGTGACCAAAGCAATGATGCCACTAAAGGGCAGATCTAGTGGAAGCAAGGCCCTAGGTAACAAAAGCAGCAACAATAGTCTAACTTAGATGGTACATCCCCATTTCCTCACGTGCAACACCAATCACCTTCCCAGTGAATTTGTTCTGCAAGATACAAGAAGACGCATCAAAAATAGCTTTGCAGTTCAAATTCCTAATAATAATGCTAACAGACAGTAAAATCAACAGGCACATAAAAGAATCTGCTAATCTCAAGGTGGGAGCTAGAGACATATCTCCCTTGCCAACCAGTGGCGAATGTCTCCCATTTGCCACCTGCACAGTCTTGGCTGGTGTAACAAGTGCTAACTGAGAGAATGCACTCCTATCACCACATAGGTGCGTAGATGCACCAGAATCAATCAACTAATCACCATAGGACAAGCGTAAGGACATACCAATCGCAGGTGCCTGTGAGGAGGTAGCAATGGCTATAGTATCTGATGACTGAGAGGATGAAGCCTATGTCAACTGTGCAATCTACTGTCACAGGGTCTCAATCTCTATACTTAGGGAGCTCACATCAGAACTGGCGGGCACTCCATCTGTAAACTCAACTACCTGATTGGCCATAGGTGCCCTACCATGTTTCTGCCAGCATGTAGCCTTTGGGTGATCAAGTTTACCACAGTAGGTACACGGGGTCTTAATACATGTACCAAACAAGCATCTGCATCCACGACCACGTGTTGGGGAAGGAGTACGCTTACCACGTCCAAGGATCGCTGCCGATGCGGACGTCTAAGTACCAAAGTCAGGCAGCAGGAGTACGTACTGCAACTCTGCTAAGTCTGTTATAAGCCTTCTCCAAGGTAGGAAGCTCAGGAGGGGTGAGAATCTGATCTCTAACAGCAATATACTCAAGTCCAAGACCTGCCAGGAAGAGAGAGATGGCCAGTTGTCTCTGAAATCCTTCCAGGAATCACAGGCACACCTTGATAGACAGGAGTGATGCCTCTCCAGCATTCCCTAGAAGAGAGAGTAGTACTGTGGCAGAGTGTGTCCTTCCTGATGCAAGTAGAAAAGATCGTAGAAGACCTGAATGACCCATGTAGAGTTCTTGGCATGAGAGTAGGTCTCACACAAGGACTCCCACATCTCCACGGTGTCGTAATACATGATCTCATCCCTTATACAGGGAATAACTGTTTGCATAAGCCACACTGAGACCATGGCATTGTCTCTGTCCCAGGTAGTGCTGGCACCAGTCTTGCTCTCAAGCTCTGGATCTGTAAGGATGTGGCTCTTCCCATGACCCCTAACGGTCATGAGAAAAGTCTGAGACCACCGTAAGTAGTTGCTCTCGTCCAACTTAACGATAGGACCAAAAAATGGATTCTTCAGTACCCGATGTTCAAAGAAGTGCCTGAACTTACCTCGGACTGATCATCTGAAGCCATCCTTACAATCTTGGAGCCGTAATCAGACTTCTATATCCAAAAGGTCATCAATCAAGTCTGAAATTCGAAACATCAGACCGACATCTTCACAAAAAAAAAACCCCTTGGACAAGCTTTGGCCTAACCCGAGTGCGGGGAGAACACCCGAGAAGGCCCCACCGGCGCTGGCGGAGCCCTAGGCGATGCTGGCGACGCTGGCGGAGCCTTAGGCAGTGCTGGCGGCACCCTAGGGGTCACTGGCAGCGCTGGGGAAGCTCGAGGCAACGCTACAACGGTGGTAGGAAGCGCTAGCGGCGCTGGCAGGGGTCAGGCGATGGCCTCCCGAGGCAGATCAACCGGCAATGGTGGTCAATGGGGCTCACCAGCAGCGGTGATGGCCCGTTTAGCGGTCGACTGCGGCCAGCAGAGGCCGATGGCCGCTGATGGAGGCTCCTTCAGGTGCCTCCAGGAGATATTAGGGTTTTGCTAGACAAGGTACGAAGGCTTGTGAGGATAGGATATCGGAGCGTCAATCTAGGATCGCCGCTCTAATACCAAATTGGTTGAAATGACTTATTTCATTATAAAAAACCCTAGGCTCTCTTATAGAGAGAGATCGAAGGGTTAAAAGTACAGAACTGCCCCTGAGGAATTAAACACCCATAGCCCGTACAAAAAAAGCATAAAAAATAACAATATATGCTAACAAATATAGCATCGTCTGCATATTGAAGAAGGGGGTCTTTATCTTTGAATTCTTTCCTCCCAAGAAGTCCGAAAAGAGTCCTACAATAACATGCCAAAAAGGAACTAGTTTCCAAAGAATCAATTGCAAGAACAAATATGAGTGCAAGTAGGGCACTCTTGGTGCATGCCCCTCCTAAGCTGGACCCATCTCCTTGCCAAATTCCCATCCAAAAGGATGGCTCCATTGTAGCCAAAGCTCTAGGAAGCCACACCATATCAATTACAACCATGGGACCCCAAGCCACTAAATTGTAGGCCTTAGTAAAGTCAACCTTCCACATGAATGCATTTGTTCTCCTTTCTCAAGTGAAAATAGTCTCCGAGGCTTTGAATGACCTACAAGAGATCCCCCCTTTATACATGTGTAGGTGGGGTGTATAAGTGAATCTGGTTCCACTTTCAAGTGTTTGGCAAGCACCTTGGCCGCAATCAAATATGGCACATTTGTCAAAGCTGTGGGCCTTACATCATCAACTGCCTCCACTGAATCGCTCTTTGCAAGTAGGAGGAGAAAGAATTTATTCAGGCATTCAAACCCCTTATTTGTTAACATGAATTCACCAATCATTGCAAGGATATTGTTGCCTACAGCATTCCACATCTCCATCTTAAAAAATTGGAAAACCATCCAGGCTAGAAGATCTTTCTACATTCATCCCTTTCAAGGCCTTCAACCCCTCTTCCTCTAACAACTCTTCAACCTCTCTTGCCTTCTGCTCCTCTAAAAGACACTAGACATCCAATCCCTTCTAATGCCAAACATCAGCCACCTAACTCTCATAAAATCTTTGGAAGTGCATCGCTGAGAAATCCCCTACTAATTCTCATCTTGTTAACTCCTAATCACCATCCACCAGCCACTCTACGAAGTTTGTCACCTTCCATTGGAACAAGCATGAAAAACTTGATGTTCGCATCTCGTTTAATTCACTTGTCTCGATTTTTGCCTCCACTATATCTCTATGTTTTTCTCCACCTACACTATAAATTGATCTTGCACTCTGTCTACAGCCTCTTCCAGTGGGAGCAGCCAAGAGTCCTGCACCCTGTCTAACACTGAGATTGCCTCGAGTGGTTCTTGTTTCCTCTTCATTTCCTTTATAATTTTCTTGCAGCCCTTCAACCATTTCCTCAAACCTATCAATATAGATACTAGGGTCCTAGTTGTTGAATCTGTTTCGGGCACCTTCCTCCATTGCTCTTCCACAAGAATGCAAAACTCTGACTCAGATAACCACAATCTATCAAAATTGACATATGTGCCACACTTCAAGTTCTAATTTGAATGCCAGCAATGCAGGGTGTGGTCTGCAACTAATCTCTCCCATGGAGCCACGCCAAGAAAGGGAATAACTCCTCTACAGAGCTGAGAAACCTGTCCAGAAATGAACAAGAGGCCTCTGAAGCTGAACTCTTACGGTAAACCTTCAATCTGTAACTAAGAAGTCCACCAGCTCCAGATTTGTGGCCAGGTTCTGACTTCTGAGAAGCCATTAATCCCCAATCTGGAGATCCTGCCCCCAGTTATCCACTATTGTGTAATATTGATACCACCACCTAGCATCTTAGAGGTCTCTAGAAAATTGGTCTTCATACTTCCAAATTCCTCCCATAACTCCTCTTTCTCAACGTCAACATTTGGACCACAAGCAGAGCAAGAAGAAACTAAACTCCATCTGACCTTCGTAAGAGCAAGACTGATAACACAAACCTCCTGGCCTTCATCTGCATTTCTATAAACCAATTTGCATCCCAACCAACCAACTGGCCTCCCAGGCAACCGACTAGTTCAGCATTGCCCAGCTTTACCATTGAACGCCACCAATCCATTCCTACACTAATGGAGTACAGTCCTCTAATTTTTTCTTGCAAAGAAAAATGGCAGGGTTCCATTGAAGTAAATAGTTGGACGAGGTTTTCCTTCTCTCCTTGGTCCTTAGTCCATGCCCATTACATGTAACCAGTTATATGAGTTCAACATATGCTCTCCCACAACTAGTCACGTGCCATCAAATCCATGGTAGAGGAAGTTTGAATGAAAACCCCAAGCATGGCTACTATGGCAATGGCATCACCATTAGGTCTCCATTGGCCATCATCAACTCTGCCAATCTGTTCACATTGCCTCTCCTCCAACGCCATGTTCAAAACTTCCCTCCTACAAGTGTAGATCTTCATCACCTTGCTTCCAGATGCCGAACATCTCTTCCCGATGTCTACAATAGCCCCCTTGCCAGCTTCTACCTCATTGCAGCAGTTTGAAGAAGCCCCAACAAATGCCCTATCACCAACAAGCCCCAATCTCATATTGTTCACTGAAGAGTGAAGCCCAACCTCCCTTTGCAAAGGTTTAATCAAGATCAAAGGGGCATAACATGCACCGCAATTATGGTCTCGTGTCCAAAACTAAGGCCTTAACTTGGATCCTAAGGAACCCAATGTCAAAGACGACTCATCTAGCCCTTTGGAAGGAACATTGGCTGTATCCATAAAAAACCATCATAAATAGTAGAAGGGGCCTAATATGGGCCCACTATTTTTTCAAAACAGTCCTTGAGGATGTCTTCAGAAAATTCTTTCTTGCCACTTTAGATCTCCTAAAGTGATTCTCCCTACGGACCACAATTGCTAATCTTCTAGGGCATTTTACCTCCTGTGCCACATCCACAATGGAACTGAAACCATTGCCCTATGATTTGTCATTACACCCAAGACTTTCGCTTTCGGTAGGCCCCTCTTTCTCCATTGAACACCTTTGCCGCGGTCAGTGGTGGAGAACAATCTCCAAGCAAGCTTCTCTGATACAAGCCCTAAGACTACCTCCATAAAGGACTTTGCCGCTAACTCCGACTCTCCCTTCATCACCAATCTAAGGAGCCAAGAGCTCCCTCCAGATCACAACATCAACTTCTGCGACAATTCACCTAATGACCAGACCTCTAGCATTACTTCAAAAGTATGCAAGTCCTTTGCCAAAGGACACAAAAACCACAACCACCACCACCTCCAAGTAACACATTCTATATATCTTCACCTTTGCAATGGTCTTGCTGGGAGGGTGATCCAACGAAGCATTATCAACATCTAAAGGAGGTTCTCATCACATTACTCCATCAGCGCAAAACATCATACCAGAAAACATAGTCTTACGTTCGGATTTCTGAAGAGTCTGACATCAAGTAGACGGAGTGACGATCTGGCAAGAAATCACCTCCCATTTGAAATTATAGTCAAAATCTTGTGCTAGAGTTGTCTTAGTCTAAGAATATGTCATCCCCAAGTCCAGAAATTCACGTCCAGTATCATGGTCCATCAATAAATTGTGTTTCCTACCCAAAAAGATCATACCTACAACTCCAAAGGGAATCCAAAATGCCAAAAACTTTGGGAGACAGATGCATATGGAAGGCCAAGCCCCTTCCATTCTACCATTTCCACGAGCTTAGCTCCTTCCTTAGACAAGGACTAAAAGTGATTCCTGTTAGATTTTAATCCAACATATGGACAAATATATGCGTTATGTATTCATATAATCAATTAACATATAAAGGATTGTCATATAATACCCATCACTAAAGTGATCAAATCATATTTTATTGAGAGTATGGGCGTAAAATGCAAGGAGATGATGTGGTTATGTTTAAATGTGTAGAGACCTAATTTTCTGATTAACACTTCTTCGATAGGCGGAAGTGAAAATCACCAATGCAATTAGTGTGATCAATTGCATTACCACTAAGGGGTTATGGTCCCCATCATAACCACTACCGATTCTCTGGATCAACCCCATCATGACCTAGAGAGAGGAAGAGCTAAAGACCTCAAGAGAGGAGGATGGCTGAAGAAGAACATCTTCTACTGCAGTCCATCAAGATCAAGGGTGAGATCTGTTGGAAGACCTCTAACCGCAATCCTTTTACTTTGTTTAAAAAATGAGCACAGGTATGATCTTCCTCCATAGGTAGTACTCAATTTTCTATACATGTGCATGATACTAAAACCAAGGTAAATCAATGTCTTCGCATATTGATGTGTTTGCTTTATACATAGATCTTTATCTATTCATATGTTCAAATATCTTGTCTAGGTTAGATCTTAGATTAACAAGAGATTAATGATTATTTCATATTCCTAGAAAACTCAAAAATACATTCTGTAACAGTCATAAGTACAGGTACTCATGATGAGTACCCATACATACACAATATTGTTTTTGGACCTTTAAGTGTACTGTAGATTGCTAGTACCAGTACTTATGAAGAGTACCGATACATGCAAGCTACATATCATCTCCAAGTTGACTTAAGCCTAAAACTGTAGCTTACATGTACCAATATTCATCATGAGTCCCAGGTCAGGTTCTGGACTTATAATCACCAGAACCTGTGGATTACAAGTACCGGTACTAGTCATTGGTACCAGTACTAGTAGACTACAGGTGGTGTATCCAGTACTCAACAAGTACCGGTACTCTTCATGAGTACTGGTACTCGTTGAGATCAGTTCTTTCTTGGAGTGATACCAGTACCCACTAAGTACCGATACTTTTTTTGTTTCAAAAAAAAGTATCGGTACTCAACATAAGTACCGATACATAATGAGTACTAGACAAGTACTCATCTGGACATGAGTTCTAAATTATAGGTTATGAGTACCGATACTTGACATCAGTACCGATACTTGTTTAGATATAGAACTCATACCTGTAGCTTAAGGATACCGGTACTAGTTCACCAGTACCAGTACTCAGTGTATATGATACCGGTACTGGTATATCAGTACTGGTACCCAAACAGTATAAATTTCAATTAAGACAAGTTATGGTACTGGTCAATCCTAAATTAGAGGTGGGTTAATTTTAGTTAAGCTCCTAAGGATTTAAAGAATCCCAACAAGTAGTATCAGAGCCAACCCAATCTCTACTTAGTTTAATTAAGTTTAGTATAATTAATAAAGTACATTATTCTAGGGTAACCCAATTGAAGCAGTACCTCGTCGAAGTGAACTCTCATGTGAATACTAGTTTATCAATGAATAGTAAAAGGATGAATGGGTGTTAGTAGGTGGGTGTGCATTGGTCCAAAGGAAAGTGCATACTTGTATTTTCACTCATTTGCGTGGGAATAATGATGTGTTGGTTATTAGGTTTTCTAAGTAGTCATTGAATCAGCCCAAAGGAAGGTTCATGACTGACTTGGATTTGAGCCAATAATCGTTACACACCACACAATGTCTTTAATTACAAGCCAACCTCTCGTCCAAAGATGAGACCCTTAATGGAGTTAACTAAAACATGTGATGAGATTATTAAATTAATTAGACACCTTAAATTTTAAAGGAGTTAAACCTTATTTCTATCTGCATTTTATTTTCAGAAATATTTTCTGCCAACATTACCGCCATCCTAAATTCAATTCCCATGTTGAGTGGCTCAAACTTTAAGTCCTGGAAGGAAAACCTACTGATAGTCTTAGGTGTAATTGATCTTATTAATCTAGCGATTCGGGAAGACTCTCTTATACTTACAGACACTAGTACTCTCGATCAAAAGAGAGAAAATAAAAGGTGGAAGAGATTTAACCGAATCTCTATGATGATCATGAAGAGGGCCATACCTGAGGCTTTTAGGGGAACTATGTCCAGTGATATAGCCATTGCCAAAGAATTTTTAGCTGAAATTGAAAAGAGATTTGCCAAGAATGAAAAGATAAAAATCGATACACTCTTGGCTAATCTAATTTCAATGAAGTATAAGGGGAAGGGCAATATTAGATAATATATTATGGAGATGTCCCATGTTGCTTCAAAGTTGAAAGCACTTAAGTTGGATCTTTCTGAAGATCTGTTAGTACATTTGGTCTTAATATCTCTCCTTCCTGCATTTAACCAGTTCAAGGTGAGCTATGACTGCCAGAAAAAGAGAGTTACAGAAGCTGCAGATACGGCTTCACAAAAGAAGCAGAGGGGGAAGGCTGCAGAGTTTTCTAAATCAGGATGCTTCTTTTGTGGGGCTGAGAGGCATCAAAAGAAGCACCATACCAATTATCACGCATGGCGTGCTAAGAAAGGTACAACTCTAAGTTTGGTTTGTTTAGAAATTAATTTGACTTCGGTACCTAGGCACACTTGGTGGATGGATTCAGGTGCTACCACTCACATAAGTGTGTTTATGCAAGGTTGCCTGAGTTGTCGAAGGCCAACTGAACCTAAGAAATTCATTTATGTTGGGGATGGGAAGGCCATTGAAGTTCAAGCTATAGGACAATTTAAAATATTGTTGAAAATTGGGTTGTATTTGGAATTAAATGAAACATTTATTGTACCATCTTTTAGATGTAATCTTATTTTTGTTTACGTTTTGAACAAGTGTGGCTTCACTTGTAGTTTTGGTGATGGAAAAGTTTTTTTGTTTTATGATTCAAAATTAATTGGTACTGATTTTCTTTTATGCTTTGATAATTTATATTGTCTTGACACTATAACTTCATATAATGAGTCCTCTCTTTTAGATACACGGGGAGTGAAAAGAAAATTAGATAATGAATTATCAGCTTCTTTATAGCACAAAAGATTAGGTCATATCTTCGAAAAGAGAATAGAGAGATTTGTGTCAAATGGAATCTTAGATCCCTTAGACTTTTCTGATTTTGATCAGTGTAGTGAATGTATTAAGGGGAAACAAATCAATAATAGAAAGTTTGAAACTAATAGGTCAAATGGTGTCTTGGATGTAATTCATATGGACATCTATGGGCCATTTCCTACAGCTGTGTGAAATGGTCAACAATATTTTATCACATTCATAGATGACCACTGAAGATATGGCTTCATCTACCAAATTCATGAAAAGGCATAGTCACTGGACACGTTCAAGAATTATAAAATCGAAGTTAAGGATCAACTTGACAAAAGGATTAAATCTGTCAGATCTGACCGTAGTGGTGAATACTACGGCAGATACCACGGATCAGGTAAACAACATCTAGGACCGTTTGCCAGGTTCCTAGAGGAATGCTGTATCATTCCTCAGTACACCATGTCGGGTTCACCACTATGAATGGTGTTGCTGAGAAACGAAACAGGATGCTTAAGGACATAGTAAGGAACATGATTGTTCATTCTTCCTTACCAGATTCACTCTGGGAGAAGTCTTAAAGACTGCAACTTACATTCTGAATAGTCCCAACTAAGGCAACTAACAAGACCCTATAATGAGCTATGGACTGGGCGGAAACCCAGTCTTAAGCATTTTCATGTGTGGAGATGTCCAGCTGAAGTTAAGCCTTATAGGCTAAATGAAAAGAAATTGGACACAAGGATAGTTAGCTGCTATTTTGTTGGGTATTCTAAAAGGTCAAGAGGATATAAATTTTATGATCCTACAACTAAGGCTACTTTTGAGTCTGGTAATGCCAAGTTCTTTGAATGTGTTGAGTCTGCCCAAGTTGACAGAGTTAGGGACTTTGTCTTTGAAGAGGAAAACGTAGTTATTCCTCCTAGAGTTGCTCAAGTTGATGAGGAGCATGTCTTTGACATACCTCAAGATAACTCCAATGAAAACAATGATACGGTTTTAACTCCTGTAGAGTAGTTTCAGACACATAAAAAAATTGTGACATTAAGATCCATTAGAGAAAGGAGTGCCACTCCAGATGATTATGTAGTGTTTCTTCAGGAGCATGAAACGGACATTGGGGTGATGGAAAATGATCATATCAGCTTTCGTCAGGCAATGAAAAGTCTGAATCATGAAAAACAGATTGAGACAATAAAAGACAAATGAAGTCAATGACAAACAATGACGTTTGGGATGTTGTTCGACTACCAGAAGGTGCGAAACTCATTGGTTGCAAATGGATTTTTAAAACTAAATGAGATTCGAAAGAAAAAGTGGAATGATACAAAGCGCGTCCTGTCGTTAAGGGCTTTACCCAAAAGGAGGGCATTAATTATGAGGAGACATTCTCTTCTGTTTCTTCTAAGAATTCATTAAGGATTATAATGACACTTGTGGCCTACTTTGATCTTGAGTTGCATCAGATGAATGTAAAGACTGCATTCCTTAATAGTGACATTGAGGAAACCATTTATATGGCTCAACCCGAACATTTTGTTACAGGTGATTCAAAAAGTATGGTATGCAAATTAAAGAAATCCATCTATGGGTTCAAGCAGGCATCTAAACAATGGTATTTTAAGTTTCAAGTGATTCTCTCATTTGATTTTGAGGTGAATCTCACTGATAAATGTATATACCATAAGTTCTGTGAGAGTAGGTATATTTTCTTGGTCATGTATGTTAATGACACCTTGGTTGCTACTAATGATATAAGTATTTTGTTAGACACCAAAAAATTTCTTGCCAAACACCTTGACATAAAAGATCTTGGAGATGCTTCATTTGTTTTGGGGATTGAAATATGTTGAGATCATTCTCGCCATATTCTTGGTTTATCCCAAAGAAGCTATATAGATAAGGTACTCAAAAGGTATGCCATGCAAGATTGCGAGCCACTGGATACTCCTGTGACTAAGGAAGACAAGTTTAGTCTCAATCAATGCCCCTTAAGTGATTTGCACAAATGAGATATGCAAACAGTTCCTTACGCATCTGCTATTGGCAGTATAATGCATGCTCAGGCCTGTACCAGACCAGACTTAGCATACATTACAGGCATGTTGAGCAAATACCTGGCAAACTCAAGAAAAGACCATTGGAGAGCAGCTAAGAGAGTACTGAGATATTTGCAGAAGACACGGGATTATATGCTCACCTTCAAGAGGTCAAAAAAGATTCAGGTCTATGTTTATGTTGACTCAGATTTTGCTGAGTGCCAAGATAGCAGAAAATCTACTTCAGGATATGTATTTCTATTTGCCAATGGTGTTATTTCTTAGAAGAGTGCAAAACAGTCACTTATTGCATCTTCCACTATGACAGCAAAATTCATAACAACCTATGAGGCATCCAATCATAGAGTATAGCTACGGAATTTTATATCGGGGCTATGTATAATACATGGCATTAACAGGCCACTAAAATTGTTTTGTGACAATCAGTTCGTAATCCTCTACTCTAATAACAACAGGAGCTCCTTCAAATCGAAGTACATTGATATCAAGTTTCTGGTTGTTAAAGAAATGATACAAAATAGACAACTGTCTATAGAGCACATCGGTACATACTCCATGGTTGTGGATCCACTTACTAAAGAAATAATACTCAATATGTTCCATGAACACGCAACTTCTATGGGTCTTATGTCCTTACAGAAATTTCAGCTTTAGCAGGAGTTTGTAATTTTATAATGCTTATTTGTAATAGACAATTTCAGTAATTCAGTTATTAAGCATTTTCGTTATGTATAAAGTTTTGTAAAACTTCATTTTTGTTATAAAATAAACAAAACTTAAAAATTTTCGGTTATGTGATTGTCTATTCTGAGAAGTAATTTGATTTTAGTTTTGGAAGTGATCTCTATTTGGAGGACCAGTTGGAAATAGGCATGCGTTGATCATATTGGCATGTAATTTCCATGTTGCACATCCACACGTTTCTGGTTACCTTTTACATTAGTGTACGTGGTCATTATTAGTTTAGGTACTGGGATGTAGCGAAAGCCGCCTTGGCTTTATTACTAGTGTAACCGGTAGATCAGATTGTTTTTAGGTATGTATTTCAGGTTATGACAGCAAAATTGAGCTCAAATTTTGATTTTATGTGTTGAATGATTAACAGGTTACATATATAGTCCAGGTGGGAGATTGTTGGATTTTAATCCAACGTATGAACAAATATATGCATTATGTATTCATATAATCAATCAACATATAAAAGACTGTCATATAATACCCATCACTAAAATGATCAAATCAAGTTTTATTGAGGGTATAGGCGTAAAATGCAAGGAGATTGTGTGGTTATATTTATATGTGCAGAGACCTAATTTTGTGATTAACATTTCCTCGATGGACAGAAGTGAAAATCACCAATGCAATTAGTGTGATCAATTGCATTAGCACTAAGGGGTTATGGTCCCAATCAGAACCACCACCAATTCTCTTGATCAACCACATCGTGACCTAGAGAGAGGAAGAGTTAGAGACCTAAAGAGAGAAGGAGGATGGCTAAAGAACATCTTCTGCTGCAGTCCATTAGGATCAAGGGTAGGATCTGTTGGAAGACCTTTAACCGCAATCATTTTACTTTGTTTCAAAGATGAGCACGGGTATGATCTTCCTCCAAAGGTAGTACTCAGTTTTCTACACATGTGCATGATACTAAAGCCAAGGTAAATCAATGTCTTAGCATATTGTTGTGTTTAGCTTCATACATAGATCTTTATCTATTCATATATTTAGATATCTTGTTTAGGTTAGATCTTAGATTAATAAGAGATTAATAACCATTTCCTATTCCTGGAAAACTCAGAAATACATTCTGTAACTATCATAAGTATCGATACTCATGATGAGTACTAGTACATACACAATACTATTTTGGACCTTTAAGTGTATTGTAGGTTAGTAATACAATTACTCTTTATAAGTATCGGTACATGTAAGCTACAAATTAGTTTCAGGTCGACTTAAGCTCAAAACTAAAACTTACATGTACCGGTACACATGATTCTCAAGTTAGGTTCTGGACTTGTAGTCACCAGAACATGTAGCTTATAAGAATCGGTACTAATCACTAAAATCGATACTGGTAGACTACAGGTAGTGTATCCAATACTTAACAAGTACCGGAACTCTTCATGAGTACCGGTACTTGTTAAGACTAGTTCTTTCTTGGAGTGATACTAGTACCCACTAAGTATCGGTACTCAACATAAGTACCGGTACATAGTGAGTACTAGACGAGTACTCATCTAAACATGAGTTCTAAACTGTAGCTTGTGAGTACCGGTACTTGTTTGGATATAGAACTCATACCTGTGGCTTAAGGATATCGGTACTGGTGAACCAGTACCAGTACTCAGTGCATGTGATACCGGTACTGGTATATTAGTACCAGTACCCAAATAGTATGAAGTCCAGTTGAGACAAGTTACGATACTGGTCCATCATAAGTTAAAGGTGGGTTAATTTCAGTTAAGCTCCTAAGAATTTAAAGAATCGCAACAATTCCATCTCTATCAATATGGCAGATCAAATAAAGGGACCTTGAGAAAAGCAGATAGGAGCAGAGAGTAGGCAGGACCTGAGTGAAAGCGAGCACCATAACCCATGAGCCTTCTTTTCCCATGTCAGTTGAGGACTGAGTCAAGCCAGGAAGTGTCTTGAGCGGAAGCTCAAGCAAACTCGCCAAGAGGAAAAGGAAAGCATTTTCTACAAAGGTCTATGTCCACCTTCAAAAGAAAGCAGGCCAAAGATGCACATCATAAGCACAAGTTATAGTTGCAAGCCTGCAAATGTAGAGGATGAAGACGAGCAAAAACTTGCTCGCTCACTCTACTTTATTGTACTTCATAGCTCGCTCAACTCCACTTCATTTTTACCTCATGTCCCTTCACTTCACTCCATACGCTTGCTCCACACTGTTTCACTCCTTTGTTCGAAGGATGGAAACCTTGTATTGTAAGTGATCTAAGCCCACACATCTATGCAACAAAAACTTGAAGGAGTCAATGCAAGCAACACTAATTCCAAACCTGCTACTCAACCTCCATGCCCACTTGGCTGTGGAGGGAACAACCAGCCCTTACACGCTTGATTCCCACTATGCTGTCAATTCTCATGGATGAGTATACTTCGACCTCGGTCCATAGAGAAATAAACTTTGATAGACCAAGCATCAAATATTCACACCTTGGCCGTTCCTTCCTATCCTTCTTCCTTGTAGTTTCTAGGCAAGAGGATCTTGTATGCCCTACCCATTAGCACCACAAGCAGATCATCGGGGCTCAACAGTCTTGGAGTATATGACCTTTAACTATTTTGTTAATGGTTGCAACTAGTACTCAAGATATAAATTGAAAGGTCCAAAATGGAGACCAAAGAGCTACAATTTTTTTGAGAAAAAAGGAAAAGAAAAGAAAAGGAATTCCAAGAAAGACAATACCTGATCTCCCTCATTTTACCAAATAGCTCCAGGGAATAAATAGTATCATCATCTGCAAAGTATATTATCCCTTCAAGCTGATGCTGTTCAATGTGTGAAAGAGCAACATTTCTTTGCTCAATAACTCTATCTTTGACGTCTGTGATATTTTTCCGACATACAAGATGCCTATACATGACTCCACTTTTTCTCAAACTCTCAGCCGTTTCAGAAGATTCCTGCGCCATCTCTATGACTATCCATAGTAAAGGGGAATGAACACTTTTCAGAGTTTGTGCCAAACGATTTAAACTGTAGGCCTGGAAAGGACGAGAATAAGTTGGAGTAACAACTATAAGCTGTTTGCTGTTGACTGGTTCAAAAACCTGTATCGAAGAAAGCAGAATCTCAGTGGAGGAATCCTCTTTTGTCTGCACCTCCGCTACTGCCACATCTAAGCTTAGATTGCTAGGCAATACCGGAGTGTCAAACATTGGCTTCTCCGCATCAACTTGAGGAAGCGCATTTTCAGCTGTAGAGTCTACTGCAAAAGAAAAGGCTTGATGCTTTAATACTGACTTGTGAGAGACCTCTACCGACAAGAATGGGGTGAAACCAACAAACACCCCAACCATGAAACAAGCTGACAAATGGAGGAATGACTTTCTCCAGCGATGCAACTTTGGTTTAGACCTGTCCAAGGGTCGGTAGCTTCTCTGTAGGAACGTACCAGGAAAAGGAAGAAAAACCAAATAACCAACTAATGCTGACAGCAATCTTCCAAAAGCAGAGTAACTCTGAGGGTGAGGCGATTTCGGCGACGGGGTTGCATCCGAAGTGGACTCTTCATTTTGCTCGCCTCCTTCACGTTTAATCGTCGACATCGTTCTCCTAATGGATGCCATTTCAGACTGAAAACAAATTTGGCTTCCCAATTTGTTTTCCCTAACTTGGGAACAAATAGGTATAACTTGAAATCTTCTAAAATGCTTCACTGATTTTCCAATTCCACGGATCCAAAGAACAAAGAGGGCCTCACGCCCCTGCACTAGACAGGAAAAAGACTTGAAATCCACCAGAAACTACGATCCCACGTCGAGGGAATCGGCCTTGACGAGCCCCAATCTTTATTACAACAGGAAGGAACCTCTAAATTCTCTTCAAAGAAGCAACAGAAATCTATATCCCACCAAAAAGAACAGGATGCCGGGTGCCCAACAACGAGCACAACACACTCCACTTGGCACCCACTTGAATCACGCCTCTCAGATCAAGGTGCCATCAAAAAGATCTCAACTTTACAACAGGAGTCACCCACCCAACCTTCCATCAAACAACACCAAAAAAACCTCTCTTTTATACAAAAACTGCCAAGAAATCCAGGCTGCTCCTTCAAGCACCCAGAAGAATCGGACCGGCCCAACTCGAATCTCCAGACCACATGCAAGAAAAACTCGTCAATTCGAACTTGCCCACCACCTGGTCTTCCTCACCTTCTTTCTGCACAAACCCAGGCAAAGGAAAGAAATATATATATAAAAAAAACAAAGGAAAAAAACTCAAGTCCCGACCAAATCTCCTCCAAACACTTCCAAGGAGAAGTACCAACAAAAGGGCAGAAAATCCGTGAGAAGAAAACGCCAAGAAGTTTGCTCTTACCACCAACCAAAAGCCTCGATGATCCCAACAGTGCCACAGCTGGAGTGGAGAGGACCAGCAGTGTGTGTGTCGCGTTGTGTTGCGTTTTCCAGACACAATGGTGTGAGTCCTACACAACGGCGGTCTTGCTGGGCGACTCAAGGGAGAAGAAATGGGATCCCGGAGCGTCGGATCGGGATCGGACGGTCAGAAGGGAACCACTTGACGCCCTGGGGAGAGGTCTGAGGCGCACATGATGTTGGGACGTTTTCGGGGCTGGATTTTATTATTTAGTGTCGCGTAATCGATAATTAAGCAAGGAATTAAAAATTTAAAAGTTGGGGCAGGAGGGGAATTAATTAAATTTGGAAGAATTTTTTTTCAAATTTATTATTTATTGATTGCCTGTCTGAGGAAATGCGGATCTCCTCCATAATGTCCGGGCCTTTTCTTGTGATGATGTTCGGGAGTGGTTTGCCTTTCTTTCCAATGTAACCCTTTTCAAGCGCGAAAACCGCCTTCTCGTTTCGTCGGGTGCAGGGTTAAAAAAAAAAGGGTAAAATATTCCAATTTTAATATACAGTGTGGTGCTTGGACAGGTAACTTTCTTAAGGTGGTATTTGGTAAAGGAAGTTGCAGGAGGAATAAAACTTGAGCGTCGAGAAAGGAACGAAGAAATTAAAGAATTTTATTCTCCTTATATATTTAGTTGTGTTAGTTATTAAATCAAGAAATTATAGATGTTAATTTCGGAGAATGTGTTTAGTAAGAGGAATAAGAATGTGATATTGATAGAGAAAGTTAGTTGAAAAAGTTAGAAATGTACGATTTTATCCTTGTAAAAATATTTATTTTATTTGTTAATTTTTTGTTATTGTGTAGGTAGATATGTAATAAGTTATATAGTTTATACTATAATTTAAAATATATTATATAATCAATTTTTTCACCTATAAAGGCACAATGAATCATTCTTTCTCCAGAACAATTAATATAAATTGGTTTGCATGGTAAAATAAATCAAATTTATAAAAGATAAGATTTACCATTATTGTTTATAAATTTGTTAATTTAATTTTCATTGATATTAAATGTGATAATTAATGATTATCGTATAAATTGCAAAGTCGATGTTGGGAAGGATGTTACGCGAAATGGATGGCATAGGATTTGAAATCATATATAAAACATATAATATGAAGTGTGTGCAAGGCAGAATTAAGAAATTAACAAGTGAAAAATGCATGGATCAAAGGGGCAACTATTGAAGAAATTTATCTGTATATGAGTACAAACTTTATTAGAAGGAATGCAGTAGATGGGAAAGTGATTGTTCACTTAAATATCAAGTAAGGTTACATGGACATACAATCGGATCAAACTTATATACATGAATGTATATATTACATAGATGTTTATGTTACATGTAAATACAATGGTACACAATCAAGTATCAAGACAGTTGACAATCCATCTGAACTTCAATTTAATACTTGGAAGATTAAGGTAATAGAACCTGCAAGGGAACATGAAAATTGAACATTAATTACGATATTGAACATAATGATATATACATGGTATTTGAAAGTAAAGAGAGAACTTATTTTTCAACCTAATGGTAGTAATGTTGGATCATGAAGTAATTTTTTTGTGACATTTGATGGAGAACATAAGTAAAATAAAAAAGGATAATTAGAAGAAATTGCTCATAATTGCTCATTAGTATAGTAGTCGTACTAAGTAGAGTTGTCATCAATGCAAAAGTTCATGAAAGAAATAGTTATAATATAATTTTCTGACAATATAAAATATTACCGAAGAACGGCTTAATTTATTCGTGAGGGAGTAACTTGTCACTTTAAAAAGGATATAAGAAGTTAGCATAACAACAGAAATTATAATCAAAATCTGCAAGTTGCATTCAGAAAAAACTATATGCAAAGTAGAGTAACACATGTAATGATACTCACAATTTGTTTCAGTTATTTCACAAGTTCTTTGAAGACTGCATGTAAGAGGAAAATTTATGTTAGATTGGAGGTAAGTGAAAATATATATAGAAAGTATAAGTAGTACAGTGTTAAAAGTAATACCTTTGTAGGTGTGTTGAGTTGTACATTAGTTATTTAGAGGTTTAATATTTGCTATATAAACTTAGTAGGCTCAGTAAGCTACAAATGGAAATTACCACTTATCATTAGGTGCAAACCATTACACTTAAATGGCAAAATCAACCATCCCTAAAATTTGTCTCGCACGAGATTGCTGCATTGCAGTCATACCTACCATGCACAAACATAAGAAGGTATGTTACTTCAACTTTCACTTGCATGAGGTTGCTTCACAGTAGCCATCCAAACCATGCAAAAACTTCAGTTGAGGTTCTATACCCATTTCCACAGCCAACCATAATAAAGCCATCCAGATGTATAATAGCCTCACTCTCAATTGTGGAAATCAAACTTATGTTAGCTTTTATCATCGCCTATATGGGTTAATTTGAAAGGTCATTATAACCTGCAACAACATCATTAGTAGCAGTGAAATATCAAAGGATTTACGTAAACATGTAAAAAATTAGTTATATGAATGAAATCATTTAAAAGATAAATAAGGTACAATTACAAAAATAAAAATAATCTAAAAACTACTTAACATGAGCCTAACTACAAAGTCAACACTCAGTAATTTTTACGATATTAGAAGTATTAATTCATGGCCAACTAATATGTAGTTCTTTAACGGGAATAGTAGATAACAGATTATGCAAGAACAACTTCACTTCATAAAGATGTCCTCCATCAAATAATATTGCGGAAATGGTCAGTCTTTCATGCGATATAAATCCGAATCAGTCACCTATAATGTAAAGGAAGGTATTTCTTAAGTAGCTTCTCTGTTGATGAGTTAAGGGAAATTATATGACATATCCTTATACATACCAGATCCCAAGCCTCTGATGTTGGTGGAATCACAATAAAGCACGTGTCACACCAGGTCAAATCATATTTTCCTAATAGAGTCTTTATACTTTTGTATTGTCGCTTAAGTATTTTCCACCTTGTCATCAGCTGAAACCGTGGTAAGGAAACATTATATTCAGAGTTGAATGAACTTACGACCCCTTCCCATCTTACCTTGTTAGGCGAACTATGAGACCATGTTGAAGAAATCTTAGCTTCATATACTATGCCTGGCAGGATGTGATCTGTGTCCGTAGACTAGTTGAAAATTTGTCGAGGCATCCTAATTTTGAAACAATTTAATCCAACACAAACTTCATAATGTAGAGAATATCTAACATTTAAAAATTCAACACGCAAAAAAACAGCAGCAACTAGAATGGTAGACAACATAAATAAGAAAGTTATGTATACATAGCTAACAACAATAGCAAACACATCCATTCTACCTACGCAAATAAGAGAATGTGTTCTACAATACATTGTAGTAAGATGCAATGACAACAGGAACTAGAAAGCAATCTACATCCGTAAGTTATTAAAATGTGTGGCCATTTCATCATAGCGTTCCTCAACACTATGAACAACAACCTCAACCTCTAAGTCTAATACCCTCTGCTGTAACCCTGCATTGCGCGCATTCGCGCACTGTAGATCCAATTGAAGCCTTTACACCTCGCCATTCTTAACTTCTACCACATGCTCCAATTGTTCAATGCAACGAAGCAGCCAGTCAACATAATCATCACTAGCCTCCCTACCCGTCCTAGTTTGGGATACCCTCCTCTTCAACTTTCCCACCAAACCTCCCAAAAATGTTATCTCTGCTCTAGTTGATGAAGCCGTTGGTTCGTGGTCGGCAGCAACTATCTTGTATCCGCATCTCTACAGATAAATTGATTAAATCGGGAATGAAATGATAACTTAATATTGTAAGTAACATTACATTACACTTCATCAAAATTTGGGTAGACATAGTACAACCTCTGCAAGACGGTCAGGTCCTCAGTCATCTCCTCTAAGAGGACAAGACTGCAAATGTCATTGCAGGCACATCGACGACCATGATACCAAAAAAGTTCGCAACGTGGAGCAATTTCCATTCCTGCAGTTTTACACCCAACCAATGCAGGGAATATTGTAACAATAGTTCTATCATTTAAATGCAGAATCGCCAACAGATAGTGTCTTACTACAGATAAAGTTGAAAAGTTTCATGATTCAATGACAGGTGCAAATAACATAATTCATTACAACGCATAGTACCTCCAAAAGTGAGTACTCATAAAAAGGGAACTAAGTTTATTGGAAGAAAGCGTCATTGCAGTTACTGTCTTCGTCACCGCCTCCTCGTGTAGTTATCCCATAAGTTGAGGCAATCTGGCCACGCACTTACTCACTTGCCTTAACATCGGATTCGTCAACCTCACTGGTAGAATCAACACCTAAATCGTCCTCTTCCTCTTCAAATCTTTGATGGAACTCTAGATCATCTGGATCATAACATCGAAGGAAGTTATGAATTATACAAACAACCATAACTGTAATGACCCATTACACTTTTATCCATTTAAGACGTCTAAAATTTTAGTCAAACGTCTGACCAGACGTCTGGACCCATTCCCGGACGTCTGAAAGTGGAATTTTTGTATTGCACACTGCGTTCTGCGCGCGGGCGGTGCGTAGAGACTGTTCCTTCCTCTCTCTCTCTCTTCCTCATCTCCCCCGTGTAAATCCCTACTTGGAGGGGGTGAGATTAGCGTGACGTAAAAATGCGGAATTAAAATATAACAATCTCACAAAATAACAATCACACAAATGACACAATGATTTTTAGGTGGAAACCCAAATCGGGTGAAAACCACCACCTAACCCTCTGGAGTTAGGATTTTCCGATCAACTAAGTTGATCAAATCCACCAACATACTACTTAAACGAGGGTAGTACAACCTCAATTACAACCACGCTACAAATACGAGGGTAGCGTTCCTCAACCCCTTCTCTTCACGAGAAGGATTTTGTCCCTCGATGGAGACGGGAATTCGCAAAGCGAATACCCAACACAAGCAAAGCAAAATACAAAAATAGTTCTATAGAGCCAACAAAAAA
Source organism: Thalassia testudinum (assembly GCA_037157565.1). NCBI lineage: Eukaryota > Viridiplantae > Streptophyta > Magnoliopsida > Alismatales > Hydrocharitaceae > Thalassia > Thalassia testudinum. The sequence continues at coordinate 60,851,578 of JAZHRO010000022.1, read as the reverse complement.
TTCTTAACCTAAGCTTCTATAGGAGTTAAGATGCTTCCCTTTGCAAGAAGTGCGTCGACGACGCGGATGTGTGAACTACATGACGGCGCAACGGTGCTCTCGTGAATTATGGCGGGAGAGCAGGTGCACAAGAGATCGATGCTCTCTAGATGTAGAACTTAAGCTTGGAGAGCTAGAGCTTGAGCTACTTCTCTTGGACAAAAGATGTGGAAAGTATGTTTCTAAGTGTGTCTTGGTGTATTTTTGAGTGGTAAAGGTTCTCTATTTATAGAGGCCCTAGGAAGGCTTTGGAAGGTCTTGGAAGGCTTCCATAGCTGTTGGGTGCAAGCTCCAAGAGAAACAGGCCGAAATCATGATTAATCATTACACTGACAGGGTTATCAGACATCTGATCCTGGCATCAGACGTCTGGAAAACCAGTTTAAGACATCTGGGAACAAAGTCAGACGTCTGATTGTATGCGGGTCTCCTTCTTGACTTGAATCAGATCGAAACAGGGTTCTAGTGGAAATGCATCAGACGACACACAGGACGCCTGGAATGATATCTGGACGTCTGAAAACCTACTTTTTTGCGGAAATGGTTTCCCAAGGGAGTGCGACGGCTATAAAATTTCTGAGAAGAGATTTTGGGTCAGCCGAGCCAAAACGATCATGTATTAAACGTCTGGGGTCCTCTACGGACGTCTAATACGAGGCAACGGTCATTTTCTTCGGTATTTGCTAAGGCAGCCAACGGTCCACTAATTGGACGTTTGGCAAAATCATCAGACGTCTTCTAAGACGTCTGGACTAAGGTCTAGACGTCTGATTTCATCAAACAGAACTAACCAAGTTCCGCCTAAATGTTATCGGACGTCTGAGTCAACAGTCAGATGTCTTAAAAGTCAATATCAAACGTCTGAAAAGACTGTTTGAACCTTATTTTGATTTTCTAAGTTCTCTACAGAAAACCTAAGTATCCTAGGGTAGTGCAAGTGTTCCTAGGATTACTTTAAGGGTTTTTTGAGGCTCTTTAACATAAATCTAAATAACCAAATAAAGAGCAACAAAAGAAACAAAAATACATAGAGTATAAGGAAAGGAAATCTATCATATTCTTCATCTCCTTCCTTCTTCAAGCCATCGCTCCTCGCGAAGCTCTTTTGTTGCAATCCACCATGGATGCGAGCTCGAACTCTGTCTAACCACGTCTCCATTTGCAAGTGACCTGAAATCTAAGACTTCAAATGCAAATGTTAAATGACACGTGTTTTCTTATCATCAAAATAAACGATTGTGGTGCTCACACCACCAGCACCAACACCCCGAACCCTAAACCCCACACCCTCCTATTTATACCCCTCTTTCCCTTCCTCCTCTCCTCACACCACTAGCAACCACCACTTCAGATCTCCAGTGAGGCAAGTGGAGGGCGAGCAAGGGAGAGCGAGAGGGAGGAAGGAGGAGAGCGTGGGAGGAGGAGGAGGCCTAAGGTCGGTGGAGCTTCGGTGGAAGCTCAACGGAGCTCGGAGGGAGCTCGGTAGAGTACGCGCGGTCAACGGTGGGCATGCACGCGAGGAGGGGCTCGAGGAGGCGACCTCCCAGCCCTCTGCAGCCGCAAGAGGGACTGTAGAAGCTCCTGTGGGTGAGCTCTCGAAGGAGACAGCTCGTGGGAGAGGTCCTAATATTGGGATTTTTTCTAGTATCAGACGGCTGGAGCATCTACCAGACGACCGTGGCGGCAGCTGGACGTCCGGGTCTGGGGCCAGACGTCTGAAAGTATGCGCAGTGCTAAGGTATGTGCTTTTTCGCGGTTACGACCATGCAGGCCTCACCGCAGAAGCTTGGTTTGGCCTGATTTAGACTTGCGATTTTCGTACGCTGGTAAAGGTCCTTGGGTAAGCATGTGGGATGCTTTTCCACAAGTTTTTGGATGTTTGATCACATCACCAGACATCCGGAGGTACTTCCAGACGACCGGAGACATTGTCCAACGTCTGGAACTATCTTCAGACGGTCACAGAGAAGGTCTGGACGTCTGAGAACACCGCAGGAGACACAAGGTAAGATATGATGCCTTTTAAGACATCTGGGATTATTCCCAGACGTCTTCAGATGTCTGATTTTGAACAGTAGGCACGTTTTGACCTGTTTAGGGTCCGATCGGGGTCCGTTTTACGCAAACGAAATACTTGCACTTTCCTCTCGAGTACCTCTACGTACTAGAGTCTGTTATACACTGTTCTGAACTCTCCTTTTATGATGTATTTCCTGGTATAAGGTTTCAGCCTACTATGCGTTTGGGGCTCGCAGAGACGTCTGAGTCTGCGGTGCAAGCCCCCATTACTCCCGTGTTTCCCGGTAGAGTGGTTTAATTTCGTTAATAATATTTAAATAAGAATGTGCTTGTGGAAATAGCCGAATGGAATCCTAGGATGTGGCATGAACCCTAGGGTAGAGAAATGAATGAGCCTGTTTATACTGTATGGTTTACTTGCATGCGTGATTAAGATAAATTGCTAGCAAATATCTGCATTATAATTATGAGCTGCCTGTATTTAATGAACAATTACCTGTGAAATCCCAGCTGCATGTTATTGAGAATTGAATTATGAAAGCACGGGCTTCCTGAATATGGATGAGAAATGAACTACGAAAGATGAGATCTGGATCTGGATAAATGAGGTGGACATGAGCACGAACCCTACGGGAAATTAGGAGTAGAACTCCTGTGGATTGACAGAATCTTGGAATGTAGACAGGAAGTGTGCTGGCCCTTGAATACGTGGTACCAAGGGAGCAATTGTTCCCTTTTATTATAGAGTGTAGCTAACCTCCCTTGGGTTGAGACCCGGGGTTAGGATTGGCCACTCTACACCGACACCTGTTGGCCCTCGCGTACATGGTACCGAGGTGTGCTACTAGTGTAGGGAGGGAGCTAGCCACACCACGGGGCCCAGGGTTCAACTAGCCACCCTACACCGACTTTGTTAGGCCCTCTGGGTAAATCGGGGTAGTCAAATGAAGGTGCGCGGACTGTGGAGGGGCGAGACCCCTATTCTGAGAGGGCAAGGACCTATATCGTTCCGTGCTGTACTTTGGGCGCACTCGCTAGCGGAAACGACTGAACGTGTGTCAGTGCGAGGTAGTTACCCATGCGCTTATCAAGCATGCCGTAGTCACCACTACGTCTTGACAGTGACCTCGGGGTGGTTGATTAGGTGTAGGACTACCACGGGGTACTCTCTTGGCCAGGAGAGCACCACGTGTACCTTCTACTTTACAGAAAAGACTGCAATCAAGATCGTTCCCACGAGGAACATACAGGATCAAGAGATATCTGGATACTTGAGAGAAATAGGTGAAACGGAAATATATAAAACAGATAAATAGAATTGAGAATTAAACCTATTACTTTTGCTATTTGTACTTAAATAATATAGATACCACTCTACTCAGCGTTCGCTGACTCTGTCTTTTCATAATACTGTTCAGGACCAGGAGTTGAGCAGCCCGAGTTTTCTGCTGCGGAGGGTGCTGGGCCTAGTCGAGTCCAGCTGTAGTTTTTCTTCAGCACTTCCTTTCTTTTTCTCTACTGTTGTAGTAAGTAATGGACGCTTAGTTACTGTTCTGTTACTACTATTTCCTTTCTGTTTTCCGTTGTTGTTATTGTTGTGGTATGTACTGAGACAGCTGTTTTATTTTCTTTACTACTTTGTATGTTTCTTCTGCTTAGTTATATTGCATGTCTGAATATGGTTTACTTTCCTGCTTTTGATTATTTCTTGTTGGACGACTAGGTCTTGGGATTAGTCGAGGCAAGCCGATCTCGGGTCCTGTAGGGATCCGGGAACCGGGTCGTAAAAGAAGCTCGGATGGAGTTTCTAAATGAACTTTGAATTAATTTGATTAGAGATTGCAACTGGTTTTGATTAATCATACACATGAAATGGATTTTCTAGGCTTAGTTTTTTGTAGATTAACATCTCAAATGCTTGTAGGTGTCAATTTACTTCAAATTTAAAAAATCATGGGTTATGGAATCGAGATTTAAGGACCTAGTCCAAGAAAAATGGAAGAAAGCACCACCTGGACTTGCGGCAGAGAAGGGAAGCAACTATAGAGGAGGCTCTCATGGGCATCTCTCCTCAACAAAAGATCCTCGACATCATTCAATCAACATGTTCACGTCTCTCTCTCGTTGTCATTCACTCCCTAGTTGACATCTCTCCCTCTCTAACTCGCCCTCCTTCTCCTTCGACATCTTCACCGAGATCCAATTCCTCTCACTCCCTTTCACCCCTTCCCTTCCCCTCCCCACACGACGATGACATCCGCCTTGATGCCTTCCGCCCCACCATCCACCTCAACAACAACTCGCGAGACGGCAATGGTGGAAGAGATCCCCTTCGCGACAACAAGGATGGTGGTGCAAGGGGTGCACGGCGTAATGGAAACCGGAGGCTGTGCACATAACCTAACCAAATCCTAACATAACCTAACCAAAGCCCAACCTAACCCTAAATCCCCAACCAACCAATACATTTAACATTAAAGAATTTTAAAAATTTTGACAGAGTTTCCCCTTAAATTTTAAGCTTTTTCATAAACCTGCATATCAAAGTAGCTAGCATAATAAAAGTTGGCACACCCCACAATAACAGTGCATCACACAAAAACATAAAGTGCATAAAAGTGAACACACCCCACCATACATTCAAACAAATGACATTATGTGAGCACACCCCAGATCTAATATAGTCCTAAAATATCATAAAAATAAATTTAAAGAAATGAAATCATACATCCAATGTACTACAGCCTCTAAGCGTGACCGAGCGTGACTGTCACTAACAATCTGTAAATTCAATAACGCATAATGAATTAAATAATAAATAATTATGTTATTAATAACTTAACATATTAATTTGATAAAAGGAAAGTAAGATGAGAAGGGGATGAAAAGGAGGGTGGTAGTAAGGAGGAGAGGAGGATGGGGGAAGGCACAGTAGTAGGAGGAGGAGGAGGGAGGGCAGGGGTGTTCCCTGCAAGATAAGGAGGGTGGCAAGGAGGAGAGGAGGAGGAGGAGTTGGGGAGGAGGAGGGAGGCGGCAAGAGGAGGTCGGGAAGGAGGAGGGGGGGTCAGGGAGGAGGAGGAGGATGGCAGGAGGGGGAGGAGGAGGAGATCGGGGAGGAGAAGGAGGGGCGGCAAGAGGGGGCAGGGTGGAGGAGGAGGCCGATAGGAGGGGATTAGGGTGGAGGAGGAGGCCGGCAGGAGGGGTTAGGGAGGAGGAGGAGGAGGGGGTTGGGGAGGGTGGTAAGAGGGGTCGGTGTAATGACCCATTACATTTCTGGCCGGATAAGATGTCTGGAGTTTTAGTCAGACATCTGGACATGTTCCTGGACGTCTGAAAGTGAGATTTTCGTACTTCGCTTTGCGCTCTGCACGCGGGTGGCACGCAGAGGCCTTTCTCTCTCCCCGCACCCTTACCCTGAACCCTAACTCCCCTCTATATAAACCCCCTCCCTTCTCCTCTCCTCTCCTCCTCACACCACTCCAACCACTGCCACCTCCACCTTCTCCAGCGATAGCCATGTTCCCCTCCATCTTTGCTGTAGCCGTGGAAAGGAAGGAGAGACACCGGCGAGGGGAGAGCGGGGAGGAGCGAGAGCGAGAGAGTGCGAGGGAGTGAGAGCAGGGGAGGAGGAAGATGACTGTGGGAGCTTGGTGGAGCTCAAGGAGGAGCTCGTGGGAGAGAGGAGGATGCTGGCGAGGAGTTGCTCAAGCTCCTGCGGCTGCTAGAGCTGCCAATGCGGGCGGAGGGCGAGCAGGGCGAGCTGTGTGAAGAAGTTCTAATATTGGGAGTTTCCAGTATCAGACGTTTGGAGTGAAGTCCAGATGATTGGCGAGGCACCTAGATGTCCGGAGCTGAGGTCGGACGTCTGAAAGCACGTATATCGCAAGGTATGTACGTTCCTATGCTGATTTCTGTCTTGCAGAAGATCTCAACGCAAGAGTTGTTGGGATAAAACCATGCCTACTTTTTCGTACGATGGTGAAGGCTTTGGGAAGGCGCGCGGTGCGCTTTTCCAAGTGCTTTTGGACATCTAATCACGTCGCCAGACGTCCGGAGGTGTTCCCAGACGACCGAAGGTTTTGTCCGACGTCTGGAACTCCTTTCAGACGGTCGTGGAGGGATTCAAATGTCTGAGGATACCGCAGGAAACACAAGGTGAGATCTGATGTCTTTTAAGATGTCTGGGACTAGTCCCAGACGTCTGATTTTGGGCAGTAACCGTGTTTTTGGCCCGTTTAGGGTCCAAACTGAATCGGATTTCCGCAAACGAAGTACCGTTGTTTTTCACTCGAGTTCCTCTATGTATTCGTGTTGAGTATCTACTATTTTGAGCTCGTATAATGTATATTTGGTCGCTAGTACAGGTTACCAGCCAGTGATGTGTTCGGGGCCTGCAGAGATGACGAGATCTGCGGCACGGGCCCCATTCCTCCCGTGATACCCAGTAAAGTGATTTAACTCAGTTGTTAATATTTAAATAAGAATGTGTTTGGTTGGAATAATCAGATTGAATTCTAGGATGTGGAATGAATCCTAGGGTAAAAATGAATGAGCCTGTTTGAGCTGTACTGTTTACTTGAATGCATGGTTAAGATGAATTGCTAACAAATGCCTTTAATATAATTATGAGATGCATGTTAAAATATGAGTTGCCTGTATGTAATTAGAAATTGAATTGTGAAACCACAAGTTGCATGTTATGATTGAGAACTGAATTATGAAAACACGAGCTGCCTGTATATGGATAAGGAATGAGTGATGAAACATGAGATTTGGATATGGGTAAATGAGATAAATATGAGCATGAATCCTACGGGGACTTAGAAGGAAAACTCTTGGATATGGAAGGGAATTCTGTGTGTAGACGGAAGTGAGTTGGCCCTTGCATACATGGTACCAAGGAGCACTGTGGTTCTTTTAGTGTAGAGCGGATCTAGCCTCCCTTGAGTTGAGACCCGGGGGTAGGATTGGCCACTATACACCAACTCTTGTAGGCCCTCACGTACGTGGTACCGAGGTGTACTACTAGTGTAGGGAGGGAGCTAGCCACCCTACAGGACCCAGGGTCAAGCTAGCCACCCTACTTCAACTTTGTTAGGCCCACGGGGCAAGCCAGGGTAGTCAGAGGAGGGTACGCGGATTGTGGAAGGGCGAGATCCCTATTTGGTTCTAAGGAGTGAGACCCATGTTCTGAGAGGGTAAGGCCCAGTGCTGTTCCATGCTGTACTTTGGGTGTACCCGCTAGTGGAAACGACTGACTGCGTGCCAATGCGGGGTAGCTACCCGTGCGCTTATCACGCGTGCCGTAGTCACTGGTACATCTCGACAATGACCTTGGGGTGGTTGACTGGGTGTAGGACTACCACGGGGGACTCTCCTGGCTAGGCGAGCACTACGTGTACCTCCTACTCTACGAAAACGAGTGCAATAAAGATTGTTCCGACGAGGAACATGCAAGATCGATAAACACCTGGATACTTTGAGAGGTAGATGAAACATAAATACATAAATGAGAAAAATAGAAATGAGAAATAAACCAGTTGTTATTTTTACTGTACTTGCACTTAAATAATGCAAATACCACTCTACTCAGCGTTCGCTGACTTCGTCTTTTCATAACCCTGTTCAGGACCAGGAGTTGAGCAGGCCGAGTTTCCGGTTGAAGAGGGCACTGGTCCCAACCAAGCCCAGCCGTAGTCGTTCTTTCAGCTCTTTCGTTTTTCTGTTGTTGTAGTGTGTAACGGACATATATTTTACTGTTCCTGTTACTTATGTTTCCTTTTCGCTGTTGTTGTTGTTGTGGTGGCATGTACTATATTTTGAGACAGTTATTCTACTTTCTTTACTGCTTCGTACTTTTCTTCTGTTTAGTTATATTGCATGTGTAAATGTGATTTACTTCCCTGCTTTTGGTTATTTCTTGTTGGACAACAAGGTCATGGGATTAGTCGAGGCGAGCCGGTCTTGGGTCCTATAGGGATCCAAGAACCAGATCGTAACTGATGCCAACCTTATCATGAGCCCTAACTAGCTTATTTTGACCTAAGAAAGAGAACAAAAGCTCCTACATAACCAAGAGAAATGCCTAATCCAAGAGATTACTGATTTGGAAAGAATATAGGAAACAAAGGGTAAAACTGCAATTTTATCATTACAGTTCATCAATGGGATTTTCCAGGGGCTAAACATAGGTCAATTGGACTTAATAAGAGAAAAAGTGGGATGGTTCAGTCAAAAAATGATTATTGTGAAATTTAAGAATTAAATGATATTCTGTAACCCTAAAATTAACCCACTTAATTTCACAAGGTTCTAGTCAAGATAAAAATCAACTAAACCCTCTAAAATCCATGGAAAAATATCCCCTAGGGTTTAGAACCTTCAATTTAACCTTTAGAACTTGTTTTGACCTAGATTATGGTCTGAGCTCAATATTTGACCTAATTTAGGTTTTTATGCAAAATATCCAGTCAAACGTGGTCAAACCTAAAATCCAACTTCACCATTGGATTCCTTAGGTCCATATTAGGTTTTTACCAAAATTTGGACCTAAGGGAACGTCATCTTGACCTACTTTGCAAAATGATCCACCCAATTATATTCTGGCCCCTAAATTTTTAAAACCCTTGAGAAAACCCTCTCAACTTTCTCGTTACTTTCTGCATTCTGGTCCCTCTGCCATTGTAGCAGAGACCCATACCTTCGGTGAGGTTTTGAGGAGGATTTCTCCTCGCTTCCCCAGGGAGCTATGATGATCGAGGCGTTAACTAGGTTTTGTTATAGAAATAGTATTGTAGTACAGCTAGTTATTGCCATCATTACATATATAATCTTTTTACTCGGAAATAAAAGAGTTCCCGAGGTCGAACTCAGGGAGCAAGTCGTATTCTAGAAGTACAAATTCTTATTACAAAAATAAAGAGAGAGAGAGAGAGAGATGAAAAATTTGGTGGCTTCTTCTTCTCTTCTTTCTTCCTCTTTGTCTCTTCTTTCTTCTCTTCCTGTTCTTCTTGTCTTCTCTCTTCTGTTCTTCAGATCTTCCTCTCGTGCTCTTCTTCTTCTATCTTCTGTTCTTCCTTGTTTTCTCTTCTTCTTTCTTTTTTTGTTCTTCTTCTTCTTTTTCTTCTTTCTTGTCTTTCCTCTTCTTTGCCGCGGTCCTTCTTCTTCCTTGCCTTCAAGACGTTGTCTGATTTTGCAATCAGACGACTTAAACCGCTGCTGCTACAGTATCTCCCTTAGCTTCTGTCTTCTTCTTCTTTTTCTCTTCTTCTTCTTCTTCCGCAGTCCTTCTTCTTCTTCTTCTTCACCTGTGCCTGCACACTTCAAGGTTTTCGTCAGAGGGTAAAACCTACTCTACCCTCCCCCCCCCGCGTCTCTCTCTCTCAGAATTCGCTCTTAGGAAAGCTCTCCCAGAGCAACCGGGTAATCGGGTACGCGGGTCGCGCCCGGGTCCAGGCCCACCGGCGTGCGGTGGTGGGTGAGGAGTGCAGGTCGGGCTAATCGGGTCGGAGCCAGGTCCGCGGGGCGTGAGCGCGAACGAGGTCGGGTAATCGGGCGGGTGAAGGGGACCTCACCCCGTGAACTGAGGCATACAGCTTAAGGCACTTTTTGCCTTTAAGCGCCCGTTCGCCTCAGTGGGTTTCCAAGGTGGGACTAAATGTCCCACCTCAATTGGACGCCTGTGCGAAGGAAGCAACGACGGTCGAAGCTTCGCACGAGGGCTTCGCGCGAGGGCTTCGCCTCAACTGCAGCCTGGCGCTTCGCGAAAATGCCTCGCACATCCTGGGAGCGTGACCTGGGCGCGGCGCTCCTGGAGCAGCAGGTCGAAGGAGCTTCTTCACCTCAGCAATGGCGGCGGCGAGTGAAGTTCTTGTTTACAGAGAAAGGGCCTCTCGGCCTAATTAGATACGCGGAGGACCTTCGCCATGGCACGGTGAAGGTGGTCGGGGGGTCTGCAGGTGGCGGGGCGGAGCCTAAGGGCCGCCCTAGGTCAAACTGCAGGTGGTGAGATGGGTTTGTACGGTGGAGTTGCAGAGGGCGATTTGGGGGAAGTGGAAGGGCAAAGGTTGATCAGGGTGAGGAGGCGAAGGTTCTGCGGTGGTCGGCGAACCGTGTGGGTTGCTGGAGTGATGGGAGCGGGTCGCCGAAGTGTGGCCGGAGGTGGAGAAGGTGAGGGTGATTGGTCGGAATCGAGGGCGACAGTAAAGGTTTAAAGTGAGGAAAAGGAAGAGGGGAGGAAGAGGAGAAGTTATACCTACTTAGCAGGACGAGGAGGGGCCGGAGCAGGCGACAGTCGTATCGACTGTCGCCGGAGAAGAAGCTGCCCAGGGGAAGGAGAGACGGCGAGGAGAGGGCCGGAGAAGCGCGCGCTGGGTGCGATGCGGCGCGGGAAGAGCGAGGGAAGGCAACCCTGTTGCTGGTAGTGCGGTAGGGCGACGAGGAGCGACGGGGGTATTTATAGGGGCAGAACCAGAGAGGAGGGCGGAGGGAGACGACGTGTCTCCCTCGCCGGAGGACGCCGGAGGAAGGATACCCATACCGTCCGTGCGTTCGCACGGTCGGTATGGGTGGTTGCAGCCATCAGGGGGTGTTCCTGCGACGGCTGACGACGCAGGGCACCCCCATCTGACTTGGCAGGCTCCCTCCCTTACCCTGCGCGGCGCCATGCTCCGCGCAAGGTTGCCGGAGCATGGTGCTGCTCAGGTTTTGCAGGAGGGACCTAAACGCAAAGAACGAAGGAGAGTTAGGGGCCAAAATGTGAGGGTTCAAAAGTTGAGGGCCAGAAAGTAAATGTATGAGGACCAAAGTGTAAAGTTGGTCAAGAAGGTTTCTTCTTAGGGTCAAGTTTTTATACATGACTAATTAGGACCTAAGGATTCTGATGGTGAATTTTATTTATAGATTAAACCTTGTTTGATCGGTCAATTTACGCAAAAACCCAAATTAAGTTGTTAATTAGGCATGGTTCTCAATGTAGGTCAAAATGGGTTCCTAAGGCCAAATTGAAGGTTATAAACCCTAGAGATTATTTTTCTATGAATTTTAGAGGGTTTATTCTATTTTTACTTTGCCTCGAACCTCGTGTATTTAAGTGGATTTGTTTTTAGGGTTACAGGATGTCATTTAATTCTTCGGAGTTGCTGTAGCCCTTGTCGAGTCATTTCATCCCACTTTTCTTCTTATTAGGTTGTTTTGACCTATGTTTGGACCCTGAGTTACCTATTTTCAGATTGGATTGGTGAAATTGTATTTTTACCCCTCAGTTTATGTTTTCTTTGCAAACTCAGAATCTCTCTGAGCCAAGCCTTTCTAAGGTTATGTAAGAGCTTTTATTCTTTGTATTAGGTCAAAATGAGCTAGTTATGGCTTATGATGAGGTTCTCATCATATCCCCATGCCTAGCTTTTGCTAGTCCCTTAGCAAAAACTTAAGGTTTCAACCCTTGTTCTAGACCATGAAGTTCTTAATAGCTTCAGATAAGTGCTTTTTCATTTAAACTTAGATTAGGTTAGAATGCTGACCATAGGCTTAAAAGGTACTCTAGTACCAATCAAGATCCAAATCTGTCTAGCTTCAGCCTCAGTCCTTAGCAAAGGTTTTTAAGGCCCACAAGAACTAACCTAAGGTCTATTGGACTTTGTGGTTAAAGCACCCGTGCTTAAAATGATTTTAGCCTTGGTTTAGTTCGCAGTGCGTTTTATAAGAGAGAGATAGAAAGTTTTTCTGTTTGGAGAGTTTTGTCTCTCTTTTTCTTTTTAGTTCTAGCCTAGGATTGGCTTTTCAACACGGTCTGTATCAGATTCATTGCTCCCATCATCAATCCTCAAGGGTTCCTGGCGATCGATGCTTCGAGATAGCACCGCCCATGGCAACCCCCAGAACCCTGGCTATTGAGATTTCGAGATAATCCCATCCATGGTGTTCCGTGGCCGAATTCAGACCCTGGCAGTTGGCACTTCGTGATAATGCCATCCATGGAATCTGAACCAGCAGGGTGCTTACATGCCCCCAGTAGGATATGTGAATATCCTAAGAGACAAGCACCGAAGAGATGATATTTTGTTACGCATCTTTGAGGAGATTTCCCGCCTCTTAGCGCTGGGAACTCGTCCAAATCAACTTGTGTTGATCAGCCGCTCCTACTCTAGGTGTACTTTTCAGAATTTTGCGACGCTTCTGCGTGATTTTGATTTTTACGCTTACTGAACCAGGCTGTGTGTGAGGTTAGGGTGCTTAGGTTACTAAGTCCCGTAAAACAAAAATTAGTTAATGATGCCAAATACTTCCTAAGCCTTAGACCTAATACTTCAGCTTTTCATTTTCCTCAACCTCTTGAGGAGTGTCCAGATCCTAATAGGTACTAAGAGTCTATTCAAGAATGCCTAAGGTTTGCGTTCTTACTAATCTCATTATGCACTTTTCAGTTATTTTCTTGAATGAGGTGTAGAACTTAGGTTAATTCCTTAGTTCCTTACTAATGACTATCACTTGTTTCTCATATTTTGTGCTCCTTTTTTCCTTTTGTTTCTTTTTTCCTTCTCCTTCACAAAATTTCCTTTCTCCTCTTATTCTCTTATTCTTTTTCGATTTTTTTTTTTAATTTTTATGGTGTTTTTGGCATATGTGAATTTTTTTTTTTTTGAACCTTTTCTTACACGTTTTGCACTTTCATACCCCCCCATGCCTAAGATTTGCAATGCCCTCATTGTGATTTTAGCGGTTTTTATTTACTTAGTTTATTCCTTAAGACAGTTGTTTTTGTGAGTGAATGGGTCAGGATGAATTTTGCGGACGATTTCTAATCTCAGATGCAAGCATATGAGGTGGAGTCGGTTGTCTTGAAGGGTGAACCTTAAGTGCACCAAGGTGTCAGAAAAAAGGTTTTAGATTTTCAGAGGGAATGACGGGCTGCCTCCCGTTAAGCGATGAGTTTTACGCCATCGGCTGGGCACAGTAAGCTCACGGAGAATGGAGGATGAGAGATGACTCAGCCAAATCAGTAGAAGTCACATCAATGAACGGTTTGAGTCTCTGACCGTTCACGATGAAAGGTTCGGAATCGTGGCTGAGTGGACTGATTTCAATTGCTCCATTTCCAAAAACCTATCGGACTAAATATGGTCCGACCCACTTGGATCGCAGTTTTCCCGGGAAAAGTTTAAGTCGGGCATCAAAGAGTCGGACCTTTTGACCAGGATGAAAGATCTTCCTCGAGATATGCTTGTCATGGAAGGCTTTAACCCGCTCCTTGTAGATTCGCGAGTTCTCATACGCGTCTAGGCGTAATTCATCGATCTCGCTGATTTGGAGTTTTCTGTGGGTTCCAGCCTTGGAAAGATCTAGATTACAGTTCTGTACTGCCCAATAGGCTTTATGCTCCAGTTCTACGGGAAGGTGACACGCCTTTCCGTACACCAGTCTAAAGGGAGACATTCCTAATTGGGTCTTGTGGGCGGTCCTATAGGCCCATAATGCTTCCGGAAGTCGGGACGACCAGTCCTTCCTGTCAGGCCGAACAGTGACTTGCAGGATTTTCTTGATCTCCCGATTTGACAGCTCAGCTAGACCATTTGTTTGTGGGTGGTAAGGAGTAGAGATTCGGTTGGATACCCCAAATTTGGCCATCAGTGATCAAAACTGAGCATTTGTAAAATGGGTCCCCCCATCAGAGATTATAGCACGGGGAATCCCGAACCTTGAGAAAATGTTTTGATGAATAAACTTAAGAACAATCTTGTGATCAGAGGTTCGGGTTGGTATGGCTTCGATCCATTTGGACACGTAGTCCACAGCAAGCAAAATGTACTCGAAACCATCCGAAATAGGAAAGGGGCCCATAAAATCAATCCCCCAAACATCAAAGATTTTGCATACGAGAATTAGCTGCAAAGGCATCATGTCGCAACGGTTCATGTTGCCCAAAGTCTGGCAACGACTGCATGCCTTGCAGTGACTGTATGCGTCTTTGAAAAGTGTAGGCCAGTAGAAGCCACACTGGAGGACTTTTGATGCGGTTTTATGCCCTGAGAAATGGCCACCGCATGCCTGGTCATGGCAGAAAGAGAGGATATTGCATACCTCCTCTTCCGGGACACATCTCCGAATAATTTGATCAGCACCTATGCGGAAAAGGTACGGATCTTCCCAAATGTAATACTTGGTATCAGAACGCAATTTGTCTTTCTTGGCCTTCGGCCAATCAGACGGGGTCTGATGAGATGCCAAGTAGTTCACTATATCAGTAAACCATGGAAGTCTAGTACCAACAGTAAGCAGGTGCTCATCAGGAAAGTGTTCTGTGATGGGTCCGGAAGGGTCGATGATCTCAGAAGGAAGACGGGACAGATGGTCGGCTACCACATTCTGCCTTCCCGCCTTGTCGCAAATCTCAAGATCGAATTCTTGCAACAGCAAGATCCAACGGATTAGTCGGGGCTTCATGTCCTTCTTGGCAAGGAGATGCCTTACAGTCGTGTGATCCGAGTAAATGATGACATGGGAACCCAGAAGATACGATCAGAATTTTTCAAGGGCAAATACTACGGCTAGCAACTCTTTCTCTGTAACCGTATAGTTACGCTGAGCCTCGTCAAGTGTCTTGCTAGCGTAGTATATAACCACGGGTTTCCCGTCAGCTTTCTGCCCCAGGACCGCTCCTACAGCGAAATCAGATGCATCGCACATGATCTCAAAGGGTTGAGACCAATCAGGGGATTGTAGGATAGGTGCCTGGGTGACTCGGTCACGCAGGTTTTCAAAGGCTAGCATGCATTCCTTGGAGATTTCAAAGGGTACATCCTTAGAGAGAAGAGAAGTCAAGGGGCGCACGATTTTCGAGAAATCTGGAATGAAACGGAGGTAAAAACCGACGTGCCCTAAAAAAGAACTGATGTCCCTGATCGAGCCAAGCTTAGGAAGGCGAGATATCAGATCCACCTTAGCTCGATCCACCTGGATGCCTTTTTCTGAAATTAGATGTCCCAGGATAATTCCCTCAGGCACCATGAAATGGCTCTTTTCCCAGGAAAGAACCAAGTTCACCTCAATGCATCGCCTGAGTATCTGGACCAAGTGTTGGAGGCAATCATCAAAAGATTCTCCAAAGACTGAAAAGTCATCCATGAAGACTTCCAGGAAATCACCTACCATATCTGAGAATATAGCAAGCATGCACCGCTGAAAGGTAGTAGGTGCATTGCAAAGACCGAAAGGCATCCTTCGGAAAGCGTATGTTCCGAAGGGGCAAGTGAACGTGGTCTTTTCTTGGTCCTCAGGATGGATTGCCACCTGGTTATAGCCAGAGTACCCGTCAAGAAAGAAGAAGAACCTATTTCCCGCTAGTTTCTCGAGAATTTGATCAGTGAAGGGTAGTGGGAAATGATCCTTCTTCGTGGAGGAATTGTGTCGGCGGTAATCTATACAGACTCTCCACGCATTGGCTAATCGGGTAGGAATGATTTCTCCGATTTCAGTCGTTATGGTGGTGAGTCCTGCCTTCTTAGGCACAACCTGAATTGGGCTCACCCAACGACTATCGGAGATCGGGTAGATGATCCCGGCATCTAACCACTTGATGATCTCCTTTTTCACGACCTCCTGCAGATTAAGGTTTAAACATCTCTGCATTTCACGAGAAGGTCGTGCGCCCTCTTCTGAATAGATATGATAAGTACAATAAGAGGGGCTTATTCCAGTCAAATCATCGAGAGTCCACCCGATGGCTCTGCGATGTTGCTGGAGGACAGCAATCAGACGGGATTCCTATTCGGGATTGAGGTTGGAATTGATAATCACAGGGAGGGTCTGATTGGAACCCAAAAAGATGTATTTCAAGTGAGCAGGAAGAGGCTTTAACTGGAGGATAGGGTTATCAGCAGCAGCGGGTGGTTCAGTATAGATGTGAGGTTCAAGGGTAGGAGTTACTGGGTTGTTTCTATATGGATTCAACTCCTCCGTTTGCGAGTCAAGATCCTTCTGTGGTTGATGAGGCATAATCGAGTCATTTTGGAGGTGTGATTCATCAACCAAAATCCTAACGTCACAAATCTGTTCGATGACACCGCAATTAATTCCTTGTTGGGCCTTAAATATATCAATTTTTAAGGTTTGATCCCCAAATTTAAGCTCTATTTGGCCCTCCTCACAGCTGATGTTGGCTCTAGAAGTAGCCAAGAAAGGTCTCCCTAGAATGATTTGTGTATCTCTAGGGTTTTTAGGCGCATCCATATCTAAGACTATAAAGTCCACTAGGAAATAGAAATCCCGCACTCTTATGATAACATCCTCGAGAATCCCTTTTGGTGACTTTATAGATCTATCTGCTAATTGTAATGTCACCTCGGTTGGTTTTAGCTCAGATTCTTCTAGATGGTCAAGTAAGGATGTGGGTATCAGGTTTATGGATGCACCTAAGTCTAGCAAAGCTCTATCAAATTGGGTATCACCTATCTTGCAGGAAATCAGGGGAGTACCAGGATCTTTTGCCTTGGGTGGGAGTTTACTGAGGATTACAGAGCTGGCTTGCTCTAACAGAACAATTGGGCTCCCACCCTTGGTTCGCGGCTTACGCTGGGGTGTACACACATTCTTTAAAAATCGTGTGTAAGCTGGTACGTGGCGGATTGCATCCATCAAGGGGATGTTTATGTGGACCTGCTCAAAGAGCTTGACCAGGTCCTCCTCAGGTGCCACGGGCTTGGTGGTCTTCTTTCCCTTGGTCAAGGCCTCGGGAAACGGGATCTTGGTTGGTTCTTCTAGGATAGGTCCAGGTTGTGGATCTGGGATAGGGTTGGGGACGTCCTGGATTACTGTCCTAGGCTTGGGATCACTACCAGGCTTGGAGTGGTTCGGATGAGGTGGGTCTTGGGTTTCCTTACCACTACGGGTTGTTACAGAATTAAGTCCTGCCTGGTTTTGGTTAGGATTGGGTAAGATAGCTTGCTGCTGGTAACCTGCAAAGGAAGTGGAGGCCTCTATCCCGTCGGGTGAAGGAACAGAGGGGGCCTGATAAATCATGTGGGCATGGCCCGGGTTTGGGTTCATAACGCCCCGCTGGGTTGGCACGTTATTAGGATTAGGCAGAGGTTGGGAAGGAAGAGTACCTGGCTGGCGAGAGTTTGCCAACTGGGTCAATTGGTTTCGGACCTCTGTAAGTTCGTCCTTATGTTGTTTTTGGATAGCCGCATTCGTTCTTTGAATGTCAGCCAGGGTCTGAAGGATAAGGGACATTTGATCTTGATTCGGCCCAGATGGGTAAGTAGGGTTGGGCCGAGGCTGAGGCGGCTGGTAAGGACGAGGAGGTTGTGGGCGGGGTTGGAAGGATGGTCTTTGGGTTTGGGAATTTCCCGCCCACTGGAAGTTAGGATGGTTTCGCCATCCAGGATTATAGGTGTTGGAGAACGGGTCGTTCTGGATGGCATTGAGGTCCTCGCAGGTCTGAGGAACCTCCAGAGGGTTAGAGAAAGAGGGAATGGAATTCCCCTGGCAGGTGTAGAAGGAATCGGAAGGACCTCCGGGCAAAGAGTCGGATGATGGGTCCATCCTAGGAGAAGATCGATGGAGAGTGTTTTGCACAGTTTCCCTTGTGGAAAGAGGCTGTGCGAAAGGGTTATGTGCAAAGGTGGCTTGCTGCAGTTGCTGAGTCAGCTCATCCACCTTCTTTTCGATAATCGAGACCTTGTCCAATCGACTGGCCATTAATTCCAGGTCGACTGATGCGGACAGGCCCTGCGTCTCATGTGCTCCCCTAAGATTCGTCAATGCGCGGGTATTCGTCCTGTCGAATAATCCCATGGAGTCATTGTTGATGGAGTTCTCGCACATGTTTTCGAGAATCTCCCACACGGTGTCTTCATGTTGACCCATGATATTTCCTCCGCAGGTTGCATTGACGAAAAGACGGATGTCCTCACGGAGTCCCTGGTAAAAAGATTGGACCTGTTCCCATTTAGGAACTCCGTGATGGGGGTACTTTCTCATGAGATCCTGGAATCGATCCCATGCCTCATGGAGAGGTTCCCCTGTTTGTTGGGTGAAATGTGTAATCTGATGGCGCAAGGCGTTGGTCCGTCCAACAGGGAAGAACTTTTTCAGGAACTCGGACTGAAGTTCTTCCCAATTATTGATCGGCCGGGTTTGAGTTTGATACCAATGGGGGGCCTTGCCCATAAGAGAAAAGGAGAACATCTTCATGAGAAGAATATCCCGATTTTGTGCGTCTGACCCGAAAGTTTGGGCCAGATGCTTTAGCTGTTTGATGTGCTGGAAGGGATCTTCAGAATTAAGCCCATGGAATTTAGGTATAGCATGAATCATATTGGGCTTTAATTCAGAGTCAGGTCCCCCAGTCGGGATTCTGACTCGAGGCTCGATGGCCACCGCAGCAGGATTATAATGGTCCCGCATCATGGGACGCTGCGGTGGGTGCACAAAGTTTTGGAAGAGGTCGTTGAGTCGCTGGAGCT
Source organism: Thalassia testudinum (assembly GCA_037157565.1). NCBI lineage: Eukaryota > Viridiplantae > Streptophyta > Magnoliopsida > Alismatales > Hydrocharitaceae > Thalassia > Thalassia testudinum. The sequence goes on along the minus strand of JAZHRO010000022.1, from coordinate 60,833,057 downwards.
GGTGCTCCAGATTGTTTTCTTCCTCAACTGACTGAGCCATGATAGAAGAAGAGTTTGATTCGGAATCAGAAGAGAGAATGATGGGGTTATGTTGCTGCTCAAACCCGGGAGTCAAGGCTGGGCCTTGACGAGAGTGAAATTTTAAAGGAGATCTTAAGGGTGGTCTTAAGGATCTCCTACCGTTCATGCACTGTTGGAGTGGAAGAGGTTAGAATGTGCTGGACCCAATCGAGACACCCAAAAATGTGTTGGGTGACTATAGAGGTGCGGGGCAGATGGACCCCTTGATCAGAAAGATCGTCCACCTGAGAATTACCTAGGCAGCCAGAGAGGGTGAGTCCCGCGAAGACCCCTACACGGTAGAGCGTCCCCACGGGTTACAGGGTTTCCCCCACCCGACCTCTCTTGTCACTGCGGTTCCAGGTAGACCAGAATGGGGATCTTGACCTCTTAAGTCTTCCAATTTTTAATTCAAGAGCAAGGTGCTTAGGTTTCACTTGAACTTCTTAGGTGTTTTGAGTACAACGAGTGACCTAAGTTGAAGGTTAGTTGACCCAAATGGTCAACTTTACCTGCTAGTTTTGCTTATTAGGTCTTGTCTTTTAGGGTTCAAGTGTTTAAAGAGCCAATCTTATTTTAGGGTTTCTTTGGATAGGTATTTTCAGATAATGGCTTAGGCACACTTCTTTTAGGGTTCCTCAGTTCTTGCTTAAAAGTGTGTGTCTAAATCCCTAATGTTGAATCTTATGTTGGCTCTACTTGGTCCAGTTAGTTCTTTGTTGGGTAATTAGGGCTCAAGCAAGAATGTGTTAGACCCTAAATACCCTTAATAGTGTGCAGGAATAATGGGTTGAAAACATGCAACTTCTTATGGTTTACTAAGTATAGAAGACAGGTTAGCCCTATTTTCCTTGTTCTTTTCTTTTCTTCCTCTTTAGAGTTTAGGGGTTAATAGCGAGAGGAAAAAATTACCTGTCCTCGGAGTGGTTGTCGTGCGGTTGCTTGTCTTCTTGATTTCCTGTAGCTGCACAAAAGAGAGGAGATTATTAGAACTAAAAAGAAACAGAAATGTCTACCTCTAGAATAGCCGTTGCTCCCCGGCAACGGCGCCAAAGTGATGATCGAGGCGTTAACTAGGTTTTGTTATAGAAATAGCATTGTAGTACAGCTAGTTATTGCCATCATTACATATATAATCTTTTTACTCGGAAATAAAAGAGTTCCCGAGGTCGAACTCAGGGAGCAAGTCGTATTCTAGAAGTACAAATTCTTATTACAAAAATAAAGAGAGAGAGAGAGAGAGAGAGAGAGAGAGAGATGAAAAATTTGGTGGCTTCTTCTTCTTCTCTTCTTTCTTCCTCTTTGTCTCTTCTTTCTTCTCTTCCTGTTCTTCTTGTCTTCTCTCCTCTGTTCTTCAGATCTTCCTCTCGTGCTCTTCTTCTTCTGTCTTCCGTTCTTCCTTGTTTTCTCTTCTTCTTTCTTTTTTTGTTCTTCTTCTTCTTTTTCTTCTTTCTTGTCTTTCCTCTTCTTTGCCGCGGTCGTGCTTCTTCTTTTCTTCTTCTTCCTTGCATTCAAGACGTCGTTTGATTTTGCAATCAGACGACTTAAACCGCTGCTGCTACAGTGTCTCCCTTAGCTTTCGTCTTCTTCTTCTTTTTCTCTTCTTCTTCTTCCGCAGTCCTTCTTCTTCTTCTTCACCTGTGCCTGCACACTTCAAGGTTTTCGTCAGAGGGCAAAACCTACTCTACCCTCCCCCCCCGCGTCTCTCTTTCTCAGAATTCGCTCTTAGGAAAGCTCTCCTAGAGCAACCGGGTAATCGGGTACGCGGGTCGTGCCCGGGTCCAGGCCCACCGGCGTGCGGTGGTGGGCGAGGAGTGCAGGTCGGGCTAATCGGGTCGGAGCCAGGTCCGCGGGGCGTGAGCGCGAACGAGGCCGGGTAATCGGGCGGGTGAAGGGGACCTCACCCCGTGAACTGAGGCAAATAGCTTAGGGCACTTTTTGCCTTTAAGCGCCCGTTCGCCTCAGTGGGTTTCCGAGGTGGGACTAAATGTCCCACCTCAATTGGACGCCTGTGCGAAGGAAGCAGCGGCGGTCGAAGCTTCGCACGAGGGCTTCCCGCGAGGGCTTCGCCTCAACTGCAGCCTGGCGCTTCGCGAAAATACCTCGCACAGCCTGGGAGCGTGACCTGGGCGCGGCGCGCCTGGAGCAGCAGGTCGAAGGAGCTTCTTCACCTCAGCAATGGCGGCGGCGAGTGAAGTTCCTGTTTACAGAGAAAGGGCCTCTCGGCCTAATTAGATACGCGGAGGACCTTCACCGTGGCACAGCGAAGGTGGTCAGGGGGTCTGCAGGTGGCGGGGCGGAGCCTAAGGGCCGCCCTAGGTCAAACTGCAGGTGGTGAGATGGGTTTGTTCGGTGGAGTTGCAGAGGGCGATTCGGGGGAAGTGGAAGGGCGGAGGTTGATCAGGGTGAGGAGGCGAAGGTTCTGCGGTGGTCGGCGAGCCGTGTGGGTTGCTGGAGTGATGGGAGCGGGTCGCCGAAGTGTGGCCGGAGGTGGAGAAGGTGAGGGTGATTGGTTGGAATCGAGGGCGACAGTAAAGGTTTAAAGTGAGGAAAAGGAAGAGGGGAGGAAGAGAAGTTATACCTACTTAGCAGGATGAGGAGGGGCCGGAGCAGGCGACAGTCGTATCGACTATCGCCGGAGAAGAAGCTGCCCAGGGAAAGGAGCGACGGCGAGGAGAGGGCCGGAGAAGCGCACGCTGGGTGCGACGCGGCGCGGGAAGAGCGAGGGAAGGCAACCCTGCTGCTGGTAGTGCGGTAGGGCGACGAGGAGGAGGAGGAGAAGCCGCCGGAGCAAGGGGGCGTCTGTCGGAGTGGGAAGAGAGGAAGTGAGGGGGTATCTCCGTCAGATCCGAGCTGGGAAGAACGGCGGAGCGACGGGGGTATTTATAGGGGCAGAACCAGAGAGGAGGGCGGAGGGAGACGACGTGTCTCCCTCGCAGGAGGACGCCGGAGGAAGGATACCCATACCGTCCGTGCGTTCGCACGGCCGGTATGGGTGGTTGCAGCCATCAAGGGGGTGTTCCTGCGATGGCTGACGACGCATGGCACCCCCATTTGACTTGGCAGGCTCCCTCCCTTACCCTGTGCGGCGCCATGCTCCGCGCAAGGTTGCCGGAGCATGGTGCTGCTCAGGTTTTGCCGGAGGGACCTAAATGTAAAGAACGAAGGATAGTTAGGGGCCAAAATGTGAGGGTTCAAAAGTTGAGGGCCAGAAAGTAAATGTATGAGGACCAAAGTGTAAAGTTGGTCAAGAAGGTTTCTTCTTAGGCTCAAGTTTTTATACATGACTAATTAGGACCTAAGGATTCTGATGGTGAATTTTATTTCTAGATTAAACCTTGTTTGACCGGTCAATTTACGCAAAAACTCAAATTAAGTTGTTAATTGGGCATGGTTCTCAATGTAGGTCAAAATGGGTTCCTAAGGTCAAATTGAAGGTTCTAAACCCTAGAGATTATTTTTCTATGAATTTTAGAGGGTTTATTCTATTTTTACTTTGCCTCGAACCTCGTGTATTTAAGTGGGTTTGTTTTTAGGGTTACAGGATGTCATTTAATTCTTCGGAGTTGCTGTAGCCCTTGTCGAGTCATTTCATCCCACTTTTCTTCTTATTAGGTTGTTTTGACCTATGTTTGGACCCTGAGTTATCCTATTTTCAGATTGGATTGGTGAAATTGCATTTTTACCCCTTAGTTTATGTTTTCTTTGCAAACTCAGAATCTCTCTGAGCCAAGCCTTTCTAAGGTTATGTAGGAGCTTTTATTCTCTATATTAGGTCAAAATGAGCTAGTTATGGCTTATGATGAGGTTCTCATCAAGCTACTCCTAGATTTGAAAAGGGAGTCCTCTGCGAAACTCCATACCGCTTGAGCAGCTCCCCATGCCCTGAATCACCCCATGCCTCTCGTGCGAACGCTCAAGAGGTATGGGTATCACTTCTGGCCATACCTCCGACGAGAATTTTCGCCCGCCACCTTGCATCTGACCCTCTGCCCATGCCTTGATAGGAGGTGCCTGGTCCGGTCGAAGGGTGCAAGCTTGTTTTGGCCTGAGATACCCTCTCAATTTCCTCCTTCCTCATCTATGGTCAGACGCCTGCAAGCTCTGGCGACCTCTCCTCCCTCCTCTCGTCACTCTGCCTCCATACCAGTGGCAGAGTCATCTCCACCGTGCTCCTCCGCATCACGCCGTACCCACGCTAGCCTCTTTGACCCCTTCCTTATCGCCATCATCCTCATCTTAGGGTTTTTGTCTCCGACGACGGTTAATACGCGCCGCTCGCCCTCCGCCTCCCCCCTTCGTCCAAAGACCCTCAGTTAAGTTTCTCTCTCCCTACCTTTCACTTTCCCCTTCTTTATTTCACAAAATCACCCTTGACAGCCACAGACCACCTTCGTCTTCCTCATCTCCGGCAGACCACCGGCGAAGGCGCAACCATCGCTCCACGCACCCACACGCCTCGCCACTGATCGCAGAAGCTTCACGATCCTCCACTGATCATCACCCACCTCTTCATTGACCGCCACTCGCACCCAACACTCTCTCCGAACAAACCCACACACACGGTCACAGTCTGACCTAGGCACGCACGCCTAGGCTGTTCTACACCATGCCCCCCACCGCACCACCTTCGTCGTGCCACGGCGAAGCTACCTATGTACTTTGATAGGGCCGCAAGGCCGTATTTATGATCTGCAGGATCGACCCCCCACTACCATTGGAGTAGGAGCAAAGCTTGCTCGCAAGCTTGCTCTAGGTCGCCCCACTCCAGGAGATCGAGTCCCAGGTGCGCGGGAGTACCTTGCGATTCCCTTGCACCTAGTAATCGAAGCCACAACACACCGCAGCTGCAGCAATCAAAGGAGACCCTCTACGGATGCACGCGAAGAAGCGAGTGGGACTTTAGTCCCACCTTGGTTGTTTTGGAGTGAGGTGAGTGATTTAAATCATTTTTGTGTTTCTCCTTCATTGCCTCCAAACACAGGGTGAGGTCCTCTCGCCCACTTACTCGCCCCGTCCATGACCCACGCTCCACGAACCTGGCTGCCTGACCCAATTACCCAGCACTCCTCACGCACCACCCACGCCGGTGCGCTTGGACCCAGGCGTGCATAACCCGACCCGTTTACCCGACTGGCTCTGAAAGAGCGAAGAGAGAAATAGAGAGAAAGAGACACGAGGGAGGGTAGGGGTAAGTTTTGTCGAGTGGTGTTGTGCAGGGAAGAAGGAGGAGGAGGAAGCAGCTACGGAAAAGAGGGAAGAGAAGGTAGCTGCTGAAGAGAGAAGAAGAAAAAGGAAGGCGTAGAGGAAGAAGACTGCAGAGAAAGAAGACTGCAAAAGAAGAAGAAGACTACAGAGAAAGAAGACTGCAGAAGAAGGACTTAGCCAAGCAGAAGAAGAAGAAGAAGAAGAAGAAGACTGCAGAGACCAAGGAAGAAGAAGCTGAAGACGCAGCCAAAGCTTAAGGCAAAGAAGAAGACAAGGGAAGACAATCAAGAACAGAAGGAGCCGCAGAAGAAGGAAGAAGAAGAAGAAAGAGTGAAAGTACTGTAGGATTCGCCAGTTAAGAGTGAATCAGATGTTTAAGAAAGGAAAAACAAAGAAAGAAAGAAGGAGAAGGTGCGGCCAAGCAGAAGAAAGAAAAAGGAAAAGAAAGAGAGAAGAGAAAGAAGGAAGAAAAGAGAAGAAGAAAGACAAATCTATTTTTGCATTTTCTCTCTCTAATTTTCATATATATTGGATTGCATTGATATCATCTTTTGAGTAATTTGAAATTGTGATTTAGTTTCTAAAATATCAACTTGCTCCCAGAGTTCGACCTCGGATACTTTAGTTTTCAAGTAATAAAATTGTTATTTGTTTATACGACGATTTCAAACTATACTGCAACGAATGTCTTTTTAAAACACGATCTCGTCGCATAAGCAATCAGTAACAAGATGGTATCGAAGTAAGGTCATCTCGAGAAGTGAACCAATTGGCTTGAGAATAACCACTCACGTGCATATAACTAGTATTGTCACCACAACATATCACCTTGACATTCGTATCCGAGTCTTTTCTCGATGTAATCCAGTATCGTTGACACTCTTGTTTTATCTCTTGCATCTCCTTGCAAGAGATTCCGTGTCGGGGACTTCCCGAGGCAGGCCGTGGTCGTGGCTGTGGACGAGGTCGGAGGGGAGAAAGCCGACGTGGGACCAGTTCGTGACTCTTCGGCGAGCAGTATTTTTCGCAGACCTGGCAGGATCAGAGGAGGCGGGAGTTCCACACTCTTTGCCAGGGGACGATGACGGTTAGCGCGTACCGGTAACGCAGCATTTTCTGGAGCTATAACGTTTTTCCCTGACAACTGTGTCTACTGAGGAGGAGCGCCTATGGAGGTTTACTGAGGGGCTCCGACCTGTTATTCGGGGGTATGTCAAACCCCTGAAGCTGCCCACTTTCTCTCGGGTGGTTGAGGCAGCCATGACTTACGAGGAAACCAACCCGGTCGTGCGGGACACTAACGACGGACGAAAGAGGCCCTACGAACCAGAGCACTCTCAGGGCCGGCAGGTGACGAGGCACACGACGACCACTGGAGAGCCGTGTCGTTTAGTAGGGTCACTAGTGGCCTTTGGGGACCCCAGATAGGGACTAGTTGCCGGCACCGGACCCCCGCCCAGCCGCCAGTAGGGACCTACTGAGGGAGGAGGTCGTGTTCCCCTCTGCTACCAATGTGGCCAGCCGAGCCACATTAGAATGGACTGCTCATCTAAGGTCGAAGCACAGCAGATGCTCCCAGCACCGAGCGTTGGAGGCCAAGCTGATGATCGTGGTCACCAGGTGCGTGAGGGAGGGAAGCAGTCACGAGGAGGGTACCAGCTAGCTGCTACTCACCTAACCCAAAGTGTAGATGCTTCGTCTTCACCGAGAGCTGAGGGGCGTATCAATGCCCTGACACACAGGGACGCCAGGGCTTCCAGTTCTATGGTGGCAGGTATGGTTACTGTTTCTGGCAGATTAGTGTACGTACTTTTTGATTTCGGCGCCACACACTCCTTCATCGCTACGAGTTTTGCCGTCAGTTTGAGGCATGGCAGTGTACTGTTAGAGGGTCCGTTTGTGATCAGGGGCCCAAGTGGTCAGTTGTTTGTAGTCGAGGAGGTCTACAAGGACTGCGAGGTCAGCAAATGGGGACACAGTCTCCCCGCTGACCTGATTGTGATCCAGATGGAGGACTTTGGCGTGATCCTAGGGATGGACTGGTTGTCCACTTATCACGCCTTGTGGACTGTTTCGGGAGGAAGATCGTCTTCTCTATACCGGAGTTACCTCCCTTTGAGTTTCACGGACTGCCGGTGGACGGAGGTTTCAGATGCATCTCCACTCTTCGGCCAGCCAGGCTTTTGAGCCAGGGGTGTGAGGGCTTTTTAGCCTGTGTAGTGGCAGAGCCTTGCCCCATGGCTGACTTTCAGAGTATCCCGGTGGTTTGCGAGTATCCCGACGTTTTTTCAGAGGAGCTGCCAGGACTACCACCTGAGCGTGAGATTGAGTTTGAGATCTCACTGGTACTGGGGACCAGCCCCATTTCTACTGCACCGTACCGGATGGCATCGCTTGAACAGCGAGAGCTCAAGTCACAGTTACAAGACTTGTTGGATAAGGGCTTTGTGAGGCCCAGCGCGTCCCCGTGGGGAGCCCCTGTACTGTTTGTGAAGAAGGACGGTACCCTACGACTTTGTGTCGATTACCGACCGCTGAATAGGGTCACTGTCAAGAAAAAGTATCCACTGTCGAGGATTGACGATCTCTTCGACCAATTGCGAGACGCCACAGTGTTCTCCAAGATAGATCTGAGGTCAGGTTACCACCAGTTGGGGATCAGGTAGACCGATGTCTCCAAGACAACTTTCCATACTTGGTACGGGCACTACGAGTTCTTGGTCATGCCGTTTAGGCTGACTAATGCCCATGCTGCCTTTATGGATTTGATGAACCGTGTTTTTAGGCTATACTTAGACCAATTTGTGGTGGTGTTCATCAAAGATGTACTCGTTTACTCGCGGGATCAGGTGCAGCATGGTCAACATTTACTCATGATCCTGGATACCTTTAGGCGACGCAGGCTGTATGCCAAGTACAACAAGTGTGAGTTTTGGTTGACAGGTGACCTTCTTGGGCCACGTGATTTCAGGAGTTGGATTGTCTATGGATCCAACCAAGGTAGAGGCCGTACTCAGGTGGGAGAGACCACGCACAGTGACAGAGACGCAGCTTTTTGGGATTGGTAGGTTATTATCGGCAGTTTATCAGAGGATTCTCTCAGATCGTGCGTCCTATGACCCAGCTGACCTGGAAGGACGTGCCCTTTGCCTGGACAGATGAGTGTAAGGCGTGTTTTCAGGAGAATAAGGAGAGACTGATTTCATCTCCTGTACTTACCATCTCAGACAACAGTGGCAGTTTTGAGGTTTTCGTCAACACTTCGTTGCAGGGGTTAGGGGGTGTGCTCATGTAGTGGGGTCACGTTGTTGCATACGCTTCGCGGCAATTGAAGCCTCATGAACATAGCTACCCTACCCATGACTTAGAGCTGGCAGCAGTTGTCTTCACGCTGAAGACATGGAGGCATTACCTTTACGGTGAAACTTTCGAGATTTTCATAGATCATAAGAGCCTCAGGTACTTGTTTGACCAGAAGGAGCTTAGCATGAGACAGAGACATTGGTTAGAGCTCCTGAAGGACTACGACTGCAGCATCTCTTACCACCCAGGGAAGGCCAATGTGGTGGTCGATGCCTTGAGTCGGAAGGCACCCTCCCACTTGGCCAGTTTATAGGCACAGAGTTGGAGACTCATGGAGGAGTTGGGCAGTTGGCGACCCCGGGAGTCACAGGGGTATTGTGGGACAGTGACAGTGACGCGGCAAACACGACCTGAGCTGTTAGACCACATCATTGTAGGGCAGATGGCCGATCCATACTTATAGACACTACGAGACAGGGTGTTGACTGGGGACCCTGGAGACTTTTCCATCTCAGACGAGATACTGCGCATGAGGGGATGCTTTTGTGTTCCTAGAGAAGAGGAGTTGTTGAGAGAGCTCTTGGCTGAGGCGCACGGGTCCAGGTTCACCATGCATCCCGGGAACACAAAGACGTATCACGATTTGCGATGCAATATCTGGTGGAGAGGGATGAAGCGAGATGTTGATGAGTTTGTGTAGCAGTGTTTAGTATGCCAGCAGGTGAAGGCCGAGCATTAGAGGCCTGTAGGGCTATTGCAGCCACTTCTTCTGCCAGAGTGGAAGTGGGAGAGCATCACCATGGACTTGGGGTGAGTCTACTAGTTACCCATCGGGGACGCAACATAGTATGGGTGATAGTAGACAAGTTGACAAAGGCGACGCGCTTCCTATCGATCCGAGTCACCTTGGGACCAGCACAGTTAGTAGAGAGATACATCCGAGATGTGGTGCACCTGCACGGAGTCCCACGTGAGATTGTATCCGACAGGGATACTCGTTTTACTTCCCAATTCTGGGTTGTGTTTCAGCAGGCCTTAGGGACGCATTTGAGGTTTAGTACCGCTTACCACCCCCAGACGGACGGATAGTCAGAGCGCACCATATAGACACTCGAGGACCTTCTGTGCGCCTGTGTACTAGATTGGAGTGGCTCCTGGGAGGAGCATTTACCCCTGGCAGAGTTTGCATACAATAACAGTTACCACTCGACAATTGGCATGGCATCTTACGAGGCTCTGTACGGATGGAGGTGTACTGCACCCTTGAGTTAGGTTGAGGTGGGGACCAAGTGGGAGGTTGGTCCAAGGCTGATTCGACAAAGCAGGAGGTGATAGAGCAGAATCACAGACGACTCCACACTGTCAGAAGCAGGTAGAAGGGCTACGCTGACCGGAAGCGTAGAGAGGTGCAGTTCGAGGTTGGGGATCACGTCTTTCTCCGTGTTTTGCCCATGAAAGGTCTGCAATGGTTTGGGATGAAAGGGAAGCTTGTGCCAAGGTTTGTGGGGCCATTTGAGTTCCTGGAGCGGGTAGGACCCGTTACTTACCAGCTTACCCTTCCTCCCCAGCTTTTTGGAGTGCACGATGTGTTCCATGTGTCCAACCTCAGGAAGTACGTCGTCGATCCCAGTCACGTTCTGAGCCACGAGAGCATCGAGGTGGGTGTCGACTTGACTTACCCCGAGAGACCAGTACAGATACTAGACAGAGTCATCTAGAGTCTAAGACGGAAGCAGGTACCACTGGTAAAGGTTTTATGGAGAAGCTAGTGGTACGAGGAGGCGACTTGGGAGCTTAAGGTGGCAATGCGAGAGGGGTACCTGGAGCTTTTTGAGGGTACGTCTTTTCGAACCCTAACCCCTCTCCAATATAAACCCCCTCCCTTCTCCTCTCCTCTCTGTAACAAACGCGCGCTTCAGACATCTTTTAAGACGTCTGGGAAGTGGCCTAGACATCTGACCAGATGTCTGGAACCACTTCCAGACGTCTGGGAATCAGTTATTGTTGGCACGCGCGATTCGTCTGAGCGCCTAAGCACGCAGACCTGCGAAAATTCCCTCTCTCTCTTTTTCCCTCTCCCTCCTGCGGCCTCTGTCGCGCTCTCTCTCTCCTCCTCGCGCAGCCTTAAAAGGCCACGCCCTCCCCCTCACTCCCGTCACCTCCGCCCCCTTCCTTTTCTCCTTCCAGTCGGTGCTCGAGAGCGAGCGTGAGTGAGTGGCGGCGGCGACAGCCGCGGCGGGTGCGGGAGGAGGTGCTGCGCGGGGGAGGAGGCGTCGGCCGTGAGGGCTCGAGCCTGCCAGGGCAGCGGGAGCCGGCCGGCGGGGGCGCAGCGGGCGCGGAGCGACGTGGGAGGACTGCTGCAGCTCGAGCAGCAGGCGGACGAGACGCGGCGCGGCTGGGCGTCGCGAGCGGAGGGCGAGTTGCGCCCTGGTTCTGGAAACTTTTCCAGAATCAGACGTCTAGGCTGATAGCCAGACGACTGGCACGACGTGTGGAAGGTTGTCCCGACGTCTGAAAGGTGAGTTATTTCCGTCTCCTTCCTTTTCTTCAACTGACCGTACTAAGAGAGAGAGATGGGTACGCGCAGGTTCTGAGATTCGCATTCAACGCGAATCAGACGTCTGGCTGCAGTGCCAGATGACTGGAGGGACTTACAGACGTCCGGAGTGACCATCAGACGTCTGGGAACTAGGCCAGACGCCCCCGCAGGTTTCTGGACGTTTGAGAGAACACGCAGAGCAAGGTAACCCCTGATCCACTTTTTAAGACGTCTGGAATAAGTTCTAGACGTCTGATTTTGCACTGTTTCGTCGTTTTCGACTCGTTTAGGGCCCGTTCGGGTTTCGTTTTCCGCGTTTCGAGTTGCGTTCTTTTCGGAATTACATCCTCTACCTGGCTACAGTAGCTGTATACTATTTTGAGAAATTCCTTGTGTTTAATCCTTGTGATAGGACCCCGTTCCGTTGCAGTCTCGGGGGTTGCGGAGACACGCGGGATTCCCGACCATGCCCCCAGTCCGCCCGTTGTAACCGGTAGAGTGGCTTTAAGTATAATCTGTTAAATTATGAAACCATAAATAGAACCTAGGGCATTGCATGATTCCTAGGAATGAGAAACGAGATTGAATGATAGATCCTAGGGTGTTGCATAAATCCTAGGGCTGGAAAACTAGATTGTATGATAGATCCTAGGGTATGACATGAATCCTAGGATGAGAAAACTAGTGGAATATGTGAACACTGCAGTCTTGAAAATGTGGAAAAGAAATAATAGCTGCCTGTAAATTTGTTTAAACAGCTGCCTGTTATGAATAAATGAACATGAGTAAGAATATGGGATGTATGAACGTGAAACTGGAAATGTGAAACTGGAATGCGCTGAGTTAAAGAGCTAGAACCCTACGGGGAATTAGGAGTAGAACTCCTGGAAAGTGAATGGAATAGAATTGGGGATGTGAGCTGGCCCTTGAGTACGGAGTACCAAGGAGAGCGACTGTCCCCCTGTTTAGTGCAGAGCGGAGCTAGCCGCCCCAGGGACCCGGGGTTAGGACTGGCCACTCTGTACCGACTTGATGGCCCTCGTGTACGTAGTACTGAGGAGAGCTACTAGTGTAGGGAGGTACTAGCTACCCCACGGGCCCCGGGGTTCTGCTAGCCTCCTACACCGACTTGTTAGGCCAACTGGGGCAAACCAGGGTAGTCAGGCGAGGGTGCGCGGACTGTGGAGGGGCAAGGCCCCTGTTTGGTTTCTGTGGAGGGGTTGGACCCCTGTTACTGAGAGGGCTCTGCCCTGTACTGGTTCCGTGCTTTGCTTTGGGCACACCCGTTAACGGAAACGACTGACCGCGTGCCAGTGCGGGTTAGCTACCTGTGCATTTACCGCGCGTGCCGTAGTCACGGTTACGTCTGTCAGTGACCTTGGGGTGGTTGACTGAGAGTAGGATCACCACGGGGGACTCTCCCGGCCAGGAGAGCACCACGTGCTACTTCTACTGTTCGGAAAAGACTGCAATCAAGATTGTTCCCACGAGGAACATTCGAGATCAAGTGAAGGATCTGAGAAATAGATAAATTGTGAAACAATAGAAAGACGTAAATAAAGGAAGAAAGAAAATTAAAACGGCCACTGTACACTTTACAGTTTCTTTAGTTTAGCTGCCACTCTACTCAGCATTTTGCTGACGTGTTACACTCGTTACCTTTCAGGACCAGGTGTTGAGCAGCCAGGGTCAGCGGCTGCAGAGGACGCTGGGCCGAGTAGGGTCCAGCAGAGTTACCACTGTTCTCTTGTACCTCTTTTTGGTTCCACTGTAGTGAGTAGTTCTTGTTTCCGCTGTACTTTTCTTTACCTGCAGTTCATATTATGTTATGAATGTTGTTCTACTGTTGTGGTGGTACATACTGTAGTAATTTCTTTCCTTACTGCTGTATTTTCTTACTATTAGTTATATTCATGTTGAATGTGGTTTATTTTACTGCTCTTTTGGTTACTTCCTCGTTGGACGACCAGGTCTTGGGTTTAGTCGAGTCGGTCCGGTTCTCGTGTCTCGTAGGGACTCGGGAATCGGGTCGTTACACTCTCCTCCTCACACCACTCAGCCACCGCCACCTCCACCTTCTCCTGCCAGCCACGTTCCCCTCCACCTCTGCTGCAGCCGCGGCAAGGAAGGGATCAACTGTTGAAGGGAGAGTGGGGAGGAGCGAGAGCTAGAGAGTGCAAGGGAGTGAGAGCGGGGAGGAAGATAACCACGGGAGCTTGGTGGAGCTCAAGGAGGAGATCGTAGGAGAGAGGAGGATGTTGACGAGGAGCTGCTCGAGCTCCTGCAGTGGCTGGAGCTGCCGCTGTAGGTGGAGGAGCGAGCGGAGCGAGCTGCGAGAAGCTTTTGATACTGGAAGTTTTATAGTATCAGACGTCTGGAGTGGAGTCCAGACGACTGGCGAGGGACTTGGACGTCCGGAGCTAAGGTCGGACGTCTAAAAGCACGAATTTACGTGAGGTATGCACATTCTTGCGCTGATTTCCACCATGTAGAAGATCTCAGCGTACGAGCTGTTGGGCTGAAACCGTGCTGCATTTTTTGTACACAGGGTAGGCTTTGGGAAGACGTGGGGTGCGCTTTCCCAAGTGCTTTTGGACGTCTGATCACATCGCCAGACGTTCGGAGGTGCTTCTAGATGATTGAAGAGTTGTCTGATGTCTGGAACTGTCTCCAGACGGCCGCAGAGGGAGTCTGGACGTCTGAATTAGCCGTAGGAAACATAAGGTGTGTTTTGATGTCTTTTAAGACGTCTGATTTTGGTCAGTAACCGCATTTTTGGCCTGTTTAAGGCCCAAACGGAATCAGATTTCTGCAAACGAAGTACCGTTGTTTTCCACTCGAGTTCCTCTGTGTATTCATGTTGAGTATCTACTGTTTTGACCTCATCTAATGTAATTAGTCGCTGGTATAGATTACCAGCCAGTGGCATGTTCAGGGTCCGTGGAGACGACGAGATCTGCGGCACAGGCCCCCATTGCTCGCGTGGTACCCAGTAGAGTGGTTTAACTCAGTTGTTAACATTTAAATAAGAATGTGCTTGGTTGGAATAATCAGATTGAACTCTAGGATGTGGAATGAATCCTAGGGTAGAAATGAATGAGCCTGTTTGAGCAGTACTATTTACTTGAATGTATGGTTAAGATGAATTGCTAGCAAATGCCCTTAATAATTATGAGATACATGTTAAAATACGAGCTGCCTATATGTAATGAGAAATTGAGTTGTGAAACCACAAGTTGCATGTTAAGATTGAGAACTGAATTATGAAAACACGAAATGACTGTATATGGATGATGAACGAATTGTGAAACATGAGATCTATTCTGGATAAACAAGATGAGTATGAGCATGAACCCTACGGGGAATTAAGAGTAGAACTCCTGTGGATGAAAGGAAATCTGGAATGTAGACAGAAAGTATGCTGGCTCTTGTGTATGCGGTACCAATGAGAGAAACTGTCCCTTTTTAGTGTAGAGCGAAGCTAGCCTCCATTGAGTTGAGACCCGGGTTTAGGATTGACGACTCTACACCGACTCCTGTTGGCCCTCGCGTACGTGATACTGAGTCGTGTTACTAGTGTAGGGAGGGAGCTAGCCACCCCACGGGGCCCGGGGTTCAGGTAGCTACCCTACACCGACTTTGTTAAGCCCTTTGGGTAAACTGGGGTAGTTAGACGAGGGTGCGCAGACTGTGGAGGGGCGAAACCTGATGGGTCCACTTGAGTGGACTAATTTAGTGCTTAAGTATTGAATTATTTGGAGCATAATTTAATCTAAGGCATGCTAATAATGACAAAATGGAAAGCTTTGAATGCATCATTTCAAGCATAAATTACTTGAATATTTATGTGAAAGAACTGAGTGTTCACTTTAAAGGCAAGGACTTCACATCAAATAGAGATTTGAGATGTTACATTGTGGGACTTTTATGTTATCTTGGTAAAATTTGACAAAAGAATCTTTTTTTTTGGCATCTCTTAATCCCTTCCTTATTTGCCTTAAAATCTCTTTGATTCTTTATGTCTCTCTCCCTCAAATGACAACACTAAATCACCGTAGATGATTGTTTCTTTCCTTCTCTAAATCTCTCTCGTTCTCTCATTTTCTTCTTATTTAACAGGGAAGGAACGATAAAGAGGGGCAGCTTCCCCGAGAAAAAAAAAGAAAGAAGGACAAACGGCCTCCATCTCCTTCCCCTCACCGAGCGCCCATCCACGACCGCGAGCCTCCGTCGACACCGCCAACACCCTCACCTTGCGCCGTGACCACCACTGCGAGCCACCACTTCACCTTCGTTCTTCGTCCCTTTACCTCTCTACATGCGCAGAGACCACGTCCACCGTGCCGACCACTCATCGCTCTCCTCGGCTCCTACCGCGCGCAGCCAGTAGTGTGCGCAATAGGCGCAGCACCACCTACAACGCAACCTTCCCCTACGCGTGCAAGCCCTCACACGCCTGCCCTGCAGCCTTCCTCCTCGCGGCCAGCCACGCGCACGCCCCAGCCGCGCAGCCAACCTGCACAGACAGAACCATCGCGTCCCCTCCTCTCCTTCATCGTCTTCTCCGTCAGCCAACAGAGAAGAACCTAATACCCGTCGGCTTCCTCCACTTGCAGCCGCCACCTCCGGCCACGAAACTCTGCACTGTTGACTTCATCGAGCTAGCCTCACCTTCTCGAGCGCCTCCACACCATCAGACACACCAACCACAGTCGTCGTCAACGTCCCGACCAACCCACCGTCGGCGGTTTCTTCGTTTCTAGCGACCAACTCCGGACACCTCAGGCTGCCGCACCACCACGTATGCGTTCCTCACTTCCAGCCAGTCTCTTCCAGCCGAGCTTGTCGACCGTCGACCTCTCCTCGCGTGTGAGCACCACAGAGAACCTCCTACCCTGTTTTGCTACAGTGGGGGAGGTATTAGTTGCCATTGAGAATTTCTTTGTAGGAACTATTGCTTTATTTATGAAGTTATTTTATTCTGTTAATATTGCATGCCAAGCCCTTTAACTTCTTATCCCCCTCACCTTTTATATCATGCAATGGATTAATTTGAATGAGAGGTAAAGATTGGGCTTAAAATAAAAGAATAATCTTACTCACTATTGTCCTGGGAACAAGATTACATGTACTAGAAATATTGGTGAATTTATTGGTCTGTGCCTCCCCGTAGATACGACCTAACTCTTCGTGGTTAGTTTTACCGATAAATATTTTTGATCTGCGATTTTTCCACCACGTGATTTCACTGCGACGACATATTTTTCTGATATCATTTGCAAAGCGAAAAACATCGCGATCAAAACCCCTGTTTGGTTCTGTAACGACCCGAATCCCGAGTCCCTACGAGACACGAGAACTGGACCGACTCGACTAATCCCAAGACCTAGTCGTCCAAAGAGGAAGTAACCAAAAGAGCAGTAAAATAAATCATATTCAGCATGAACATAACTAACAGTAAGAAAGTACAACAGTAAGGAAAGAAACTACTACAGTAGATACCACCACAACAGTAGAACAACATTTATCATATAACATGAACTGCAGGTAAAGAAAGTACAGCGGAAACAAGAACTACTCACTATAACAGAAACAAGAGAGGTACAAAAGACTGTGGTAAACTCTACTGGACCCTACTCGGCCCAGCGTCCTCTGCAGCCGCTGACCCTGGCTGCTCAACACCTGGTCCTGAAAAAGGTAACGAGTGTAACACGTCAGCAAAACGCTGAGTAGAGTGGCATCTAAAACTAAAGACAACAGTAGAGTGTACAGTAGCTGTTATGTTCTATTACTTTCTTTATTTACATCTTTCAATTGTCTCACTATTTCATTTATTTCTCAGATCTTTTACTTGATCTCGAATGTTCCTCGTGGGAACGATCTTGATTGTAGTCTTTTCCAAAAAGTAGAAGTAGCACGTGGTGCTCCCCTGGCCGAGAGAGTCCCCCGTGGTGATCCTACCCTCAATCAACCACCCCAAGGTCACTGACAGACGTAACGGTGACTACGGCACGCGCGATAAACGCACAGGTAGCTAACCCGTACTGGCACGCGGTCAGTCGTTTCCGTTAACGGGTGCGCCCAAAGCACAGCATGGAACCAGTCCAGGGCAGAGCCCTCTCAGTAACAGGGGTCCAACCCCTCCTCAGTAACCAAACCGGGGCCTTGCCCCTCCACAGTTCGCGCACCCTCGCCTGACTACCCTGGTTTGCCCCAGCGGGCCTAACAAGTCAGTGTGGGAGGCTAGCAGAACCCCGGGGCCCGTGGGGTAGCTAGTACCTCCCTACACTAGTAGCTCTCCTCGGTACTACGTACGCGAGGGCCAGAAAGTCGGTACAGAGTGGCCAGTCCTAACCCCGGGTCCCTGGGGCGGCTAGCTCCGCTCTGCACTAAACAGGGGGACAGTCGCTCTCCTTGGTACTCCGTACTCAAGGGCCAGCTCATTTCCCCAAAACTATTCCATTCACTTTCCAGGAGTTCTACTCCTACTTCCCCGTAGGGTTCCATCCTTTTTACTCAAAGATCCAGGTTTCACTTTCCAGTTTCACATTCTTACAATCCATGTTCTAAACCACGTTATCTATTCACAACAGGCAGCTGTTAATTCAAATTACAGGCAGCTTTATATCTCTTTCCATTTTCCAAGACTGCAGTATTATACATTCAACTAGTTTTCCCATCCTAGGATTCATGCCATATCCTAGGATCTATCATACAATCTAGTTTTCCAGTCCTACGATTCATGCAACACCTAGGAGCTATCATTCCATCTATTTCTCATTCCTAGGGTTCATGCAATGTCCTAGGTTCTATTTATGGTTTCATAATTTAACAGATTTTAATAACTTAAAGCCACTCTGCCAGGTACAACAGGAGTAATGGGGGCGTGATCGGGAATCCCGCATGCCTCCGCGACTCCCAGGACTGCAACTGAACAAGGTCCTATCACAAGGATCAAACACAAGGAGTGTCTCAAAACAGTGTGTAGCTACTGTAGACGGGTAGAGGAATTAATTCTGAAAAGAACGCAACTCGAATCGCGGAAAACGGAGCTCGAACGGGCCCTAAACTGGTCGAAAAAGACAATACTGTGCAAAATCAGACGTCTGGAACTTCTTCCAGACGTCTTAAAAAGTGGATCAGAGAATTACCTGTTCAGCGTGGTTTCCCAGACGTCCAGAAGTCTTCGGGGACGTCTGGCCTAGCTCCCAGACGTCCGATGGTCACCCCGGACGTCTGGAAGTCACTCCCGCCGTCTGGTACAACTTCCAGACGTCTGATTCGCAAAGGATGGCGAATCAGCGAGCCTGCGCACAGCCAACTCCCTCCCTCAGTACGGTCAGTCGACAGGAAGGAAGAAGAAAGCGGAATACTCACCTTTCAGACGTCTGTATGATCTTCCAGACGTCTCCCTCGCCGTCTGGCTATCAACCCAGATGAAATGCTTGGTTCAACCGGGTTTTATTGTTATAACGTTGTAGTATAGCCAGTTATTACCAACATTTCAAATATATAAATTTTTTACTCGGAAAATAAAAGAGTTCCCGAGGTCGAACTCAGGGAGCAAGTTGTATTCTAGAGATATACATGTTTCTTTTACAAAATAAAGAAAGAGAGAGGGAAAGAATTTGTTGTTCTCTTTGTTTTCTCCTCGTGATGTTCTTCTTTCTTTCTTTCTTCAGATCTCCTTCTTCTTCTTTGTTCTGCAGAGGTGATGCTCCTCTTTCTTTCTTCAGATCTCCTTCTTCTTCTTCCTTGGTTTCTGTCTTGGCCTCTCTTCTTCTTTTTCTGCAGTCTCTTCTGTGAAGGTTTCTTCTTCCTTGGCTCTGCTGTACTTCTTCTCTGCAGTCTCTTCTGTGAAGGTTTCTTCTTGTTTCTCCTCCCTGCGGCTAAGTGTCAGCTTCTTCTTTTCTTTTTCAGCCAGGGACGTCACCCCTCCTTTCTTCTTTTCCCTTCAGGCCGTCGTCTGATTTCCAAATCAGATGACTTAACTACCTGTTGCTACAGTTAGCTTCCTTCTTCTTCCGCGGGTCTTCTTCTTCGCCTGTGCCTGCACACTTCAGAGTTTTTCGTCAGAGGCAAAACCTACTCTACCCTCCCCCCCCCCCGCGTCTCTCTCTCTCTCTGAAACCACTCTTGGGAAAGCTCTCCCAGAGCTGCCGGGTAACCGGGTTCGGGTCAGGCCCGGGTCCAGGCCCACCGGCGTGCGTGGTGGGCGAGGAGTGCAGGTCAGTCTTAAGTCGGGTCGGGTCGGGTCAGGTCAGGTCCGCGGGGCGTGAGCGCGGACGAGACCGGGTAACCGGGCGGGTGAAGGGGACCTCACCCTGTGTGCTGTGGCAGTAAGCCTCCAGCACTTTTGCATCTTATGTTGCTACGACTCTTCAGGCTTTTCCGAGGTGGGACTAAATGTCCCACCTCAATTGCGCGCCCGCAGCGGGGAAATCAGCGGGAGATTGCGGCGTCACGCGAAGCTTTCTGCCTTAGCTGCGAGCCTGGTGTTTTGCCAAAACGCCTCGCAAGGCCTGGGAGTTGAATCTGGGCGTGGCGCTGAGCGTGGCGCGCCTGTAGCTGCAGGCGGAAGCAGTTCCTCCCGCGCGGCAATGGCGGCGGAGGTCGGGTGGTCTGTTCACAAGAAAACGGCCTCTCGGCCTAATCAGAAAGTGCCAGGAGCTTCGCCAGGGTGCGGCGAAGCTCGTGTGGGTGGTGGCGAGGCGTGGGGCGGCGTGCGAGGGCTGCCCTAGGTCGGACTGTGGGTCGGAGGATGGGTCTGTTCGGTGGGGTTGCAGAGGGTGATGTGGGGGAAGTGGCAGGGTGGGGGTTGATCAGGGTGAGGAGGCGGAGGTCCTGCGGTGGTCAGCGAGCCGTGTGGGTTGCTGAGGTGATGGGAGCGGCTCGCCGGAGGATGGCCGGAGGCGGAGAAGGTGAGGGTGAACAGGAGCGGTCGAGGGTTTAATCAAATAAAAGACAGTGAGGAAAAGAAAGAGGGGGAGATGGGGAGGAGTTCTGACCTAGCTACGGAGACGAAAGGGGCCGGGGCAGGGCGACAGTCGTATCGACTGTCGCCGGAGAAGAAGATGCCCAGGGGAAGGGGCGGCGGCGAGCAGAGGGCTGGAGAGGCGCCAGCTGGGTACGGCGTGGCGCAGGAAGAGCAGGGGAGGAGGTCTCTGCTGCTGGTATTGCGGCAGAGCGAAGAGGAGGAGGAGGAGGAACCGCCGGAGCTGGTGGGCGTCTGCCGGAGGGAGAGGAGACGAAAGTTGGGGGTTTTCTCCGTCAGACCCGAGCTGCCCCGGTCGGTGGAGCAACGGGGGGTATTTATAGGGATCAAACAGGGAGGAAGGCGGAGGGAGACGACGTGTCTCCCTCGCCGGAGGATGGCCGGAAACAAGAACCCATACCGTCCGTGCGTTCGCACGGCCGGTATGGTGGGTTACAACGACCAGGGGGTGTCCCTGCGACGGCTGACGACGCAGGGCACCCCCGGTTTACTTGCCAGGTCCCCCCCTCACCCTGCGCGGCGCCATGCTCCGCGCAAGGTCGCCGGAGCATGGTGCTGGCAGGTTTTGCAGGAGGGACCTGATCGCAAAGAACGAAGGAGAGTTAGGGGCCAAAATGCGAGGGTTCAAAAGTTGAGGGCCAAAGAGTAAATATATGAGGACCAAAGTGTAAAGTCGGTCAAGGAGGTTTCTTCTTAGGCTCAAGTTTTTATACATGACTAATTAGGACCTAAGGAATCTGATGGTGAACTTCATTTCTATATTAAACCTTGTTTGACCGGTCAATTTACACAAAAACCCAAATTAAGTTATTAATTGGGCATGGTTCTCAATGTAGGTCAAAATGGGTTCTGAAGGCCAAATTGAAGGTTCTAAACCCTAGAGATTATTTTTCTATGAATTTTAGAGGGTTTATTCTATTTTTACTTTGCCTCGAACCTTGTGAATTGAAGTGGGTTGTTTTAGGGTTACAGATTATCATTTAGTTTCTTGGAATTGCTGTAGCCCTTGCTAGATCATTTCATCCCACTCTTATTCTTATTAAGCTGCTTTGACCTATGTTTGGGCCCTGAATTACCCTGTATGCAGATTATACTGGTAAAATTGCATTTTTACCCCTTATGACTTGTTTTCTTCTCAAACTCAGGATTCTCTGAGTTAAGCCTTTCCTTGAGATATGTAGGAGCTTTTATCCTTTGTATTAGGTCAAAATGAGCTAGTTATGGCTCATGATGAGGTTCTCATCATACCCCCATGCCTAGCTTTTGCTAGTCCCTTAGCAAAAACTTCCGGTTTCAACCCTTGTTCTAGACCATGAAGTTTTTAATAGTTTTAGATAAGTGCCTTTTTTATTTGAGCATAGATTAGGTTAGAATGCTGACCATAGGCCAAAAAGGTACTCTAGTACCAATCAAGATCCAAATCTGTCTAGCCTTAGCCTCAGTCTTTTAGCAAAGGTTTTTAAGGTCCACAAGAACTAACCTAAGGTTTATTGGACTTTGTGGTTAAAGCACCCGTGCTTGAAATGATTTTAGCTCTGGCTCAGTTCACAGTGCGTTTTGTAAGAGAGAGATAGAAAGTTTTTCTGTTTAGAGAGTTTTCTCTCTCCTTTTCTTTTTAGTTCTAGCCTAGGATTGGCTTTTCAACACTGTCTGTATCAGATTCCTTGCTCCCATCATCAATCCTCAAGGGTTCCTGGCGATCGATGCTTCGAGATAGCACCGCCCATGGCAACCCCCGGAACCCTGGCTATTGAGATTTCGAGATAATCCCATCCATGGTGTTCCGTGGCCGAATCCAGACCCTGGCAATTGACACTTCGAGATAATGCCATCCATGGAATCTGAACCAGCAGAGTGCTTACATGCCCCCAGTAGGATATGTAAATATCCTAGGAGACAAGCACCGAGGAGATGATATTTTGCTACGCATCTTCGAGGGGATTTTCCACCTCTCCGCGCTGGGAACTCGTCCAAATCAACTTGTGTTGATCGGCCGCTCCTATTCTAGGTGTTCTTTTCAGAATTTTGCGACGCTTCTGCGTGATTCTGATTTTTACGCTTACTGAACCAGGCTGTGTGTGAGGTTAGGGTGTTTAGGTTACTGAGTCCCGTAAACCAAAAATTAGTTAACGAGGCCAAATACTCCCTAAGCCTTAGACCTAATACTTCAGCTTTTCATTTTCCTCAACCTCTTGAGGAGTGTCTAGATCTTAATGGGTACTAAGAGTCTATTCAAGAATGCCTAAGGTTTGCGTTCTTACTAATCTTATTATGCACTTTTCAGTTATTTTCTTGAATGAGGTCTAGAACTTAGGTTAATTCCTTAGTTCCTTACTAATGACTATCACTTTTTCTCATAATTTTGTGCTCCTTTTTCATTTTGTTTCTCTTCTCCTTCTCCTTCAGAAAATTTCCTTCTCCTCTTTTCCTCTTATTCTTTTTCGAAAATTTTTTTAATTTTTATGGTATTTTTGGCATATGTGAATTTTTTGTTTGAAACCTTTTCTTACAAGTTTTTGTACTTTCCTACCCCCCCATGCCTAAGATTTGCAATGTCCTCATTGTAACCTAGGGGTTTTTATTCAACTAAGTTCATACATTAGGATAGCTGTTTTGATGAATCTCAGATGCAAGCACCTGAGGTGGAGTCGGCTGTCCTAAAGTGTGAACTTCAAGTGCAAAAAGCTGTCAGAACAAGTTTCAGGTTCAAAGAGAATGACGGGCTGCCTCCCGTTGAGCGCTAAATTTGATGCCTTCAGCCAAGCGGGAAATGCGATGGAGAGGGGATGGTCAAATCAGCAGAGTTTTGTAAGACAAGCACCTTGATTAAGAGCCTGGTTGGTCCAACCAGGTGCTTGTTCAGATCAACAGGCTGATGATGCAGCCCAAACCCAATCAATCTGGTGGGTTGATAGATGTGGATAAAAAGGTGTGGAGCCCACCATAAACTATGAAGCTCAGATGGATGTGGAAGTGTAAACGCAGGGTTTGGCTGAGTCGAATCAGCCTGGTCAGAGTAGGGACCCGTAGAATAATCAATGAATGACACGGAAACCCTACAGGGGTGATCAGAGAATGATAGAGCATGGTGTGTAGTCTGATCAATGTTCGAAACCCGATGTGGAAATACAATCGGCTCGGTGAGAGGTGAATCTGAATAGAAATTGAGTCCGGTTGCGGGTCGGGGTTTGGGAGAGGTTTTGATCCGTTCTGTGTGTGCGGACGAGGTGGCCACTGTGTACGAGGGCTCTTCTAGAAACAGATGATAGGTGGTTTTCTGTAGAGAGTCCTCTGGGTAACTATCAAATGCCGGAAAAGTGTTTGTAGGATGAAAGGAATCGGATTCGAGAAAAAATTTGGATTCTTGGTTGCAATCACTCTTGGCATTTTCTGTTTTTGGTTCCTGAGGATCGAAAATGAATGATTCTGTGTTATCGGTGATCTCGGGAATCAGGACCTCAGAGTCAGAGTTAGAGTCATGAGAACTGAGGTCGTAGATAGGCCTGGCGTGTTCAGGAAGGGGAATCTCTCCGCAATTATAGTCAGATTTGAAATTGTCGGAGAGTTGGCGAAAATGAGATTCATGATCATGAATTCCTCCACAGCAAAAATCATCAAATGTGGAATTAGCAGCCTGACTGGGTTCTAGCCTATATGTCACTTCTGGGCTCAAAAAGATGTTCTGTTCAAGCTCTAAGCTGGTAGGATAGACCCCATTAAAACCTTGCTCATCCAACTCCTCAGTTTCTGTATCATAAATTGGCATGTTTTCTGAAAAATTGATCAGATTTCCTGAGGATGTTGGAGAGGGATATTCATCAAATAGAGGCCCGGAATCATATTCTGTAAAAATTTGATCTTTCTCATAAGGGGCCTCATAATCTTCCCAATAAGTTTCAGATCTAGGTTCTAGGCTTAGGATGTGGGTAGAATTATTAGAACCTAAGTCCGAATAACCTTCGAGGGTTACCTTATCAAAACAAGGGGCGGAATTTATACCCTCCAGAGGTTCAATTCTAATCTTGTTATTGTAGGAGTCTTGGAGTTCTAAGCTTGGTGATTTATGGCCTAGGGTTGGCTCAGCATTGTGTTCTCCTGCAACTTCCCAACCTATTTTAATGCTATCTTCTATTTGGGTTGGGAGTCGACAACCACCTTGTGCCTCAGTCCCGAGGTCTGGGAAACTGGATTGATTTTTAGTACTGTTCCAAGATGACTCATCCTCTATTTCTGGTGTATACGGGTATTTTTGGTTGATAGTTTTTTCTAAAAGTCTCATCATCTCTACCCGTTTTTCAAGAGCATCTTGGTTTTGTTCCCAAAGTACAGGATTTGTCAAGCATTGAAGGTATTCAGATTTGTGTAATTTGTCTATCTCAATGTATCCTGTCATGAGCATATCTCGGGTTGATCCTTTTGAAATTTCAGTCAATAGGATTTGGGCACAGTTTATGATGAAAGCTGTGGTTGTTGGGACATCAACCTGAATGTTTTCTACTGGTGTTGAGGGTTCGATTTCATAGATTTCAAGGGCATCCTCAATCATCTTATCTTTCATGGATCTCATATATTCAGGTTTTTTGAATGGTAGTCTTGCTAGGTAATTAGGCTGCATAATTGGATCAGGTGGTGGAATCAAGATATAGAATCAAAGTTTGAATCAAGATGGAAGAAGGGGATTTTGTTCAGAATCAGAGGAAAGAAGGGCTGTGTGAATGATTTTTGCAAAAACAAAGGAGCCGAGGCTTAGCCTCGGGGAGAGTGAATTTCTATAGGAGGTTTCAAGGACCTCCTGAAAAATACTGAAGGGCTGGATGAGATAAGCAGGTGCTGGACCCAATCAAGACACCCAAAAATTGTTGGGTGACTATAGAGATTCGGGGCAGATGGACCCCTTGATCAGAAAGATCGTCCACCTGAGAATTACCTGGGCAGCCAGAGAGGGAGAGTCCCGCGAAGACCCCTACACGGTAGAGCGTCCCCACGGGTTACAGGGTTTCCCCCACCCGACCTCTCTTGTCACTGCGGGTCCAGGTAGACCAGAATGGGGATCTTGACCTCTTAAGTCTACCAATTTTAGCTTAAGATCAGGGTGCTTAAAGTTACACTTGAACTCTTAGGAATTTTGAGTGAGAAAGTGACCTAATTTTAAGGTTGGTTGACCCAAGGAGTCAACTTTACCTCTTGTTCCTTTGAGAGCTTTTTGGGTCCTTTCTTTTAGGGTTCAAGTGTTTAGAGAGCCAATTGTTTTAGGTTTCCTTTGAATAGGTATTTTCAGACAAGGGCTTGGGCACACTTCATTTGGTTTTCTCAATTCTTGCTTAAGGAGTGTGTCTCTAAATCCCTAGTGTTGGATCCTAGGTTGGCTCTACTTGGTCTAGTTAATTCTTTGTTGGGTAATTAGGGCTCAAGCAAGAATGTGTTAGCCCTAAAATACCCTTAATAGTGTGCAGGAATAATGAGTTGAAAACATGCAACTTTTATGGTTACTAAGTATGGAAGACAGGTTAGCCCTATATTGCTTGTTCTTTTCTTTCTTTTGAGTTTTAGGGGTTAATAGCGAGAGGAAAAATTTACCTGTCCTCGGAGTGGTTGTGCGGTTGCTTGTCTTCTTGATTTCCTGTAGTTTTCTGCACAAAAGAGAGGAGATTATCAGAAATTAAAAAGAAACAGGAATGTTTACCTCTAGAATAGCCGTTGCTCCCCGGCAACGGCGCCAAAATGAAATGCTTGGTTCAACCGGGTTTTATTGTTATAACGTTGTAGTATAGCCAGTTATTACCAACATTTCAAATATATAAATTTTTTACTCGGAAAATAAAAGAGTTCCTGAGGTCGAACTCAGGGAGCAAGTTGTATTTTAGAGATATACATGTTTCTTTTACAAAATAAAGAAAGAGAGAGGGAAAGAATTTGTTGTTCTCTTTGTTTTCTCCTCGTGATGTTCTTCTTTCTTTCTTTCTTCAGATCTCCTTCTTCTTCTTTGTTCTGCAGAGGTGATGCTCCTCTTTCTTTCTTCAGATCTCCTTCTTCTTCTTCCTTGGTTTCTGTCTTGGCCTCTCTTCTTCTTTTTCTGCAGTCTCTTCTGTGAAGGTTTCTTCTTCCTTGGCTCTGCTGTACTTCTTCTCTGCAGTCTCTTCTGTGAAGGTTTCTTCTTGTTTCTCCTCCCTGCGGCTAAGTGTCAGCTTCTTCTTTTCTTTTTCAGCCAGGGACGTCACCCCTCCTTTCTTCTTTTCCCTTCAGGCCTGCGACTCTTCAGGCTTTTCCGAGGTGGGACTAAATGTCCCACCTCAATTGCGCGCCCGCAGCGGGGAAATCAGCGGGAGATTGCGGCGTCACGCGAAGCTTTCTGCCTTAGCTGCGAGCCTGGTGTTTTGCCAAAACGCCTCGCAAGGCCTGGGAGTTGAATCTGGGCGTGGCGCTGAGCGTGGCGCGCCTGTAGCTGCAGGCGGAAGCAGTTCCTCCCGCGCGGCAATGGCGGCGGAGGTCGGGTGGTCTGTTCACAAGAAAACGGCCTCTCGGCCTAATCAGAAAGTGCCAGGAGCTTCGCCAGGGTGCGGCGAAGCTCGTGTGGGTGGTGGCGAGGCGTGGGGCGGCGTGCGAGGGCTGCCCTAGGTCGGACTGTGGGTCGGAGGATGGGTCTGTTCGGTGGGGTTGCAGAGGGTGATGTGGGGGAAGTGGCAGGGTGGGGGTTGATCAGGGTGAGGAGGCGGAGGTCCTGCGGTGGTCAGCGAGCCGTGTGGGTTGCTGAGGTGATGGGAGCGGCTCGCCGGAGGATGGCCGGAGGCGGAGAAGGTGAGGGTGAACAGGAGCGGTCGAGGGTTTAATCAAATAAAAGACAGTGAGGAAAAGAAAGAGGGGGAGATGGGGAGGAGTTCTGACCTAGCTACGGAGACGAAAGGGGCCGGGGCAGGGCGACAGTCGTATCGACTGTCGCCGGAGAAGAAGATGCCCAGGGGAAGGGGCGGCGGCGAGCAGAGGGCTGGAGAGGCGCCAGCTGGGTACGGCGTGGCGCAGGAAGAGCAGGGGAGGAGGTCTCTGCTGCTGGTATTGCGGCAGAGCGAAGAGGAGGAGGAGGAGGAACCGCCGGAGCTGGTGGGCGTCTGCCGGAGGGAGAGGAGACGAAAGTTGGGGGTTTTCTCCGTCAGACCCGAGCTGCCCCGGTCGGTGGAGCAACGGGGGGTATTTATAGGGATCAAACAGGGAGGAAGGCGGAGGGAGACGACGTGTCTCCCTCGCCGGAGGATGGCCGGAAACAAGAACCCATACCGTCCGTGCGTTCGCACGGCCGGTATGGTGGGTTACAACGACCAGGGGGTGTCCCTGCGACGGCTGACGACGCAGGGCACCCCCGGTTTACTTGCCAGGTCCCCCCCCTCACCCTGCGCGGCGCCATGCTCCGCGCAAGGTCGCCGGAGCATGGTGCTGGCAGGTTTTGCAGGAGGGACCTGATCGCAAAGAACGAAGGAGAGTTAGGGGCCAAAATGCGAGGGTTCAAAAGTTGAGGGCCAAAGAGTAAATATATGAGGACCAAAGTGTAAAGTCGGTCAAGGAGGTTTCTTCTTAGGCTCAAGTTTTTATACATGACTAATTAGGACCTAAGGAATCTGATGGTGAACTTCATTTCTATATTAAACCTTGTTTGACCGGTCAATTTACACAAAAACCCAAATTAAGTTATTAATTGGGCATGGTTCTCAATGTAGGTCAAAATGGGTTCTGAAGGCCAAATTGAAGGTTCTAAACCCTAGAGATTATTTTTCTATGAATTTTAGAGGGTTTATTCTATTTTTACTTTGCCTCGAACCTTGTGAATTGAAGTGGGTTGTTTTAGGGTTACAGATTATCATTTAGTTTCTTGGAATTGCTGTAGCCCTTGCTAGATCATTTCATCCCACTCTTATTCTTATTAAGCTGCTTTGACCTATGTTTGGGCCCTGAATTACCCTGTATGCAGATTATACTGGTAAAATTGCATTTTTACCCCTTATGACTTGTTTTCTTCTCAAACTCAGGATTCTCTGAGTTAAGCCTTTCCTTGAGATATGTAGGAGCTTTTATCCTTTGTATTAGGTCAAAATGAGCTAGTTATGGCTCATGATGAGGTTCTCATCACCAGACGTCCGATTCTGGAAATTTTTTCCAAAATCACTGCGCCTCTCGGCCTCCGCTCGCGACGCCGCCCGCGTCGCACCTCGCGCGTCTGCTGCTCAGACCGCAGCAGGTCCCTCTCCGCGTCGTTCCGCTCCCCCTGCGCCCTCCGTCGGCCGGCCAAGCCACTCCGGCGAGCTCGCCCTCACGGCAGAGCTCCGCCCTCGCACGCCGCACCTCCTCTGCGCTCACTGCGGCCGCCGTTGCCGCCCTCGCGCTCACTCGCTCTCGCGCACAGGAAGGAGAAGAGGAAGGGGACGGTGGAGATGACGGGAGGGGAGGCGTGGCCTTTTAAGGCCGCGCAAGGAGGAGGGAGAGAGTGCGCGGCAGGTCTGCAGCCGCAGAGAGAGAGGGAAAAAGAGAGAGAGAGAAATCGTGGGTCTCCGCGCACAGGCGCACAGACGAAGCTCTCGGCGAAAAATAACTATTTTCCAGACGTCTGGATGTGATCCCAGACGTCTTGTCAGACGTCTGGGCCACCTCCCAGACGTCTTAAAATACGTCTGGGGCACGCATTTGTAGCAATATAACAAACTCAAAGGAAGTTTCGTCCCCGAAACTTGCGCCAACTAGGGTGCGGGGAAAAGATGTCCAAATAACCATAACAAACTCAAAGAGGATCGAAACCGGTCCGAAAAGACGTACCCGCGAAAAGCTCCGGGTACCGCTCTCGCATTGCCGCCTCAGGCTCCCAGGTAACCTCCTCGTACCGTTGGCTCCTCCACAAAACCTTTACCAGGGGTACTTGCTTTCGTCTCAAACTGCGGACGGCTCGATCTAGGATCTGCACTGGCCGCTCGGGGTAGGTCAGGTCGTTGCTCACCTCGACACTCTCGTGACTCAGTACGTGACTGGAATCCGCTACGTACTTCCTGAGGTTGGACACGTGGAACACGTCGTGCACACCAGAAAGCTGCGGGGGAAGGGCAAGTCTGTAAGCAACGGGTCCAACCCGCTCCAGGACCTCAAATGGCCCTACGAACCTCGGCGCGAGCTTCCCTCTCACCCCAAACCGCTGTAGGCCCTTCATGGGCGAAACACGAAGGAAGACGTGGTCCCCAACCTCAAACTGCACCTCTCTGCGTCTCCGATCCGCGTAGCTCTTCTGTCTGCTCCTGACAGTGCGGAGTCGTCTGTGGATCTGCTCAACTACCTCCTGACTCTGCCGGATCAACCTGGGGCCAACCTCCCACTTGGTCCCCACCTCAACCCAACTCAAGGGTGCCGTACACTTCCGTCCGTACAGAGCCTCGTAGGGAGCCATGCCGATGCTCGAGTGATAGCTGTTGTTGTATGCAAACTCAGCCAGGGGCAGGTGCTCCTCCCAAGAGCCCCTCCAGTCCAGTACACAGGCACGCAAAAGGTCCTCAAGTGTCTGTATCGTGCGCTCAGACTGTCCGTCCGTCTGGGGGTGGTAAGCCGTGCTAAACCTCAACCTCGTCCCCAAGGCCTGCTGAAACTCAGCCCAAAACTGGGACGTAAAGCGGGTATCCCGGTCGGATACGATCTCCCGCGGAACTCCGTGTAGTCGTACCACATCACGGATATACCTCTCTGCCAACTGTGCTGGTCCCAAAGTGACTCGGATCGGCAAGAAATGCGCCGTCTTCGTTAGTCTATCCACTATTACCCAGACTGCGTCGTGTCCCCGCTGGGTAACGGGTAAGCCCACCACCAAGTCCATGGTGGTGCTCTCCCACTTCCACTCTGGCACTGGAAGCGGCTGAAGCGGCCCTGCAGGCCTCTGATGCTCGGCTTTCACCTGCTGGCACACTAAGCACTGTTGCACGAACTCACCCACATCCCGCTTCATCCCTCTCCACCAAAACTCGCGTCTCAAGTCGTGGTACATTTTCGTGTTCCCGGGATGTATGGTGAATCTGGAACCGTGTGCCTCAGTCAGGAGCTCTCTCAACAGCTCCTCGTCTCTGGGAACGTACAACCGTCCCCTCAAACGTAGCACCTAGTCTGTGAAAGAGAAGTCCCCTGGGTCTCCTGATAGTACTCTGTCGCGAAAAGACTGCAAGTACGGATCGGCCATCTGTCCTGTGATGATACGGTCTATCAGCTCTGGCCTGGTCTGCCGTGTCACCGTCTCTGCCCCACAGTACCCTCGTAACTCTAGAGGTCGCCAACTTCCCACCTCCTCCAAAAGGCTCCAACTCTGTAACTGTAGACTGGCCAAGCGTGTGGGCGCCTTACGGCTTAAGGCGTCAGCCACCACATTGGCCTTTCCCGGGTGGTAGGAGATGCTGCAATCGTAGTCCTTCAGGAGCTCCAACCAACGTCTCTGTCTCATGTTGAGCTCCTTTTGGTCAAAAAGATATCTGAGGCTCTTGTGATCTGTAAAAATCTCGAAGGTCTCACCGTACAAGTAGTGCCTTCAGGTCTTCAGCGCGAAGACAACAGCTGCCAACTCTAGGTCGTGGGTAGGGTAGGTATGCTCCTGGGGCTTCAGTTGCCGCGAAGCGTAAGCGACAACATGACCCCTCTGCATGAGCACACCTCCTAACCCCTGCAAGGAAGCGTCCGTGTACACAACGAACCTGCCACTACTGTCAGGGATGGTGAGCACGGGAGCCTAGGTCAACCTCTCCTTCAGCTCTAGAAAACACGCCTCACAGGCGCCTGTCCAAACGAAAGGCACGTCCTTCCGGGTCAACTGTGTCATAGGACGCGCAATCTGTGAAAATCCTCTGATGAACCGTCTGTAGTAACCTGTCGGTCCCAGGAAACTGCGAATCTCAGTGACTGAACGCGGTATCTCCCACCTGAGCACTGCCTTGACCTTGGCGGGGTCCACCACCAGGCCGTCTCCAGAGATCACATGACCCAAGAAGGTCACCTCCCTCAACCAGAACTCGCACTTGCTGTATGTGGCGTACAGCCTGCGTCGTCTCAGAGTGTCCAGAACCATCCGCAAGTGTTGTCCGTGCTGCGTCCGATCTCTAGAATAGATGAGTACATCATCTATGAAAACCACCACGAACTGGTCCAAGTACGGTCTAAACACCCAGTTCATCAGGTCCATGAAAGCAGCGGGGGCATTGGTCAGCCCAAATGGCATGACCAAAAACTCGTAGTGTCCGTACCGGGTGCGGAAAGCTGTCTTGGAGACGTCGGTCTCCCTGATCCTCAACTGGTGGTATCCAGACCTCAAGTCTATCTTGGAAAACACCGTGGCACCCCGCAACTGGTCAAACAAATCGTCGATCCTCGGCAGCGGATATCTGTTCTTGATGGTGACCCTATTCAGCTGTCGGTAGTCCACACAAAGGCGTAGGGTCCCATCCTTCTTCTTCACAAACAGTACCGGGGCTCCCCAGGGAGACGCATTGGGCCTCACGAAACCTTTCTCCAAAAGGTCCTGCAACTGGGACTTGAGCTCTCGCAGCTCAAGCGGTGCCATCCTGTATGGCGCGGTGGAGATGGGGCTGGTCCCTGGTACTAGTGAGATCTCAAACTCGATCTCACGCTCGGGCTGTAGTCCTGGTAACTCGTCTGGAAACACGTCGGGGTACTCCCTGACCACCGGGATGCTCTGGAAGTCTGTCACAGGGCTGGGCTCTGCCACCACATAGGCTAGGAAGCCCTCACACCCCTGGCTCAAAAGTCTCGCCGCCCGAAGTGTCGAAATGCACCTGAAACCTCCGTCCACTGGCTGTCCGTGAAACTCGATAGAAGGCAACTCCGGAATGGAGAAGACAATCTTCCTCTCAAAACAGTCCACCAAGGCGTGGTAAGCGGACAGCCAGTCCATCCCCAGAATCACACCAAAGTCCTCCATCTGGATCATAATCAGGTCAGCTGGCAGGCTATGTCCTCCAACGCTGACCTCGCAATCCGTGTACACCTCCTCAGCTACAAACAGCTAACCACTCGGACCTCTGATTACGAACGGATTTTCTAACAGTGTATAATCCTGGTCCAAACTAACTGCGAAACTGGCTGCGACAAACGAGTGCATAGCGCCGGAATCGAAAAGCGTGTAAACGAGTCTACCAGAAACTGCAACCATACCTGCTACCACGGATCCCGAAGCTCTGGCGTCCCTGTGTGTTAGGGCGTTGATACGCCCCTCAGCTCTAGGTGCGGATGAAGCAGCCACACTCTGCGTCGAACGGGTAGGTGCTGGCCGGTACCCTGCTCGTGCCTGGGAACCGCGGCCTCCTACGCGCCCTCCAGTGCTCTGCACGGGAAGTATCTGCTGACCTCCTGCCCTAGATGGGCAGTCCCTCCTGACGTGGCCCGGCTGGCCACACTGGTAGCAGAGGGGAACCCGACTCCCTCCCTCAGTGAGTCCCTGTTGTCGACTAGGCGGGGGTCCGGTGCTGGCGACTGGCCCCTGTCGAGGGCCCCCAAAGGCCACTGATGGCCCTGCACAACGTGATGGCTCTCCTGCGGACGCCACGTGTCTCCATTCTCGCCGGCCCTGTGAGAAGTCTGGCTGAAAGGGCCTCTTCCCCCCGCCGTCGGTCTCTCGCGCGGACGGGTTGGTCTCCTCGTAAGTCATAGCTGCCTCTACCACCCTCGAAAACGTAGGCAGCTTCAGGGGTTTGACATACCCCCGGATCGCAGGCCGGAGCCCCTCGGTGAACCTCCAAAGGCACTCCTCCTCAGTGGCTACCGCTGTCGCTGCAAAGCGGGACAGCTCCAAGAAACGCGTGCGGTACGCGCTCACAGTCATCGTCCTTTGGCGGAGAGTGTGGAACTCCCGCCTCCTCTGGTCCTGCCACGTCTGGGGAAAGTACTGCTCGCAGAAGAGGGTGACGAACTGGTCCCACGTCGGCTCTTCCCTCTCCTGTCCCCGGACCGCCCTCCACCACCGGTGTGCCGCACTCTTCAGCTGGTATGTGGCAAAGGCCACGCGGCACTCCACCGCAGGGCGAAGGGTGTCGAAGATCTTCTCCAGCTGCTCAAGCCAGTCCTCTACCTCGGTCGGGTCCTCATCCCCCTTGAAGGAGGGGGGCTTCAGCTTCCGGAACTGTCCGAAAAGCTCGAAGTGGCGCTGTAGGGGAGGTACTGGTGCACCTCCAGGCGAAGGTGCCTCGTGTACAGAAGTGTCGGAGGAAGGTGGGGGCGGCAGGGGCCCATCCCCTCCCTCGTGTCCAGCGCCGTGTCCGTTGCGTGGTCCTACAGAGGACTCCCCCTCTGCAGCCCCAGGAGGAGGCGCTCGGGGCGGTGGGTGGAGCTCCTCTCGTACAATATCTCGTATCAGTCTGGCGAGGTCCTGGGCCTGGATGCCCGGGAGTGGTGGCTGGTCCACCGAGATGTCAACAACAGCACGTCCACCTCGCCGACCTCGCCCTCGGCCGCGCCCGCAGCCAGTCTCGCCAGTCCCGTGACGAGGCATCTCCTGTAAGGAGACGCAAAACCAAACGAAAACGTCAAAACAGACGGTACCTAACGAAACTTCTAAGAGCTCAAGTTAGGAGATATGTTGTGGTGGCTACTCTAGCTATAAACATGCGAATTGGTTATTTTCCAGTCAGTTGATTCACTTCTCGGGACGACCTTGCTCTGATACCATCTTGTAACGACCCGACTCCCGAGTCCCTACGAGACACGAGAACCGGACCGACTCGACTAATCCCAAGACCTAGTCGTCCAACGAGGAAGTAACCAAAAGAGCAGTAAAATAAATCATATTCAGCATGAACATAACTAACAGTAAGAAAGTACAGCAGTAAGGAAAGAAACTACTACAGTAGATACCACCACAACAGTAGAACAACATTTATCATATAACATGAACTGCAGGTAAAGAAAGTACAGCGAAAACAAGAACTACTTACTATAACAGAAACAAGAGAGGTACAAAAGACTGTGGTAAACTCTACTGGACCCTACTCGGCCCAGCGTCCTCTGCAGCCGCTGACCCTGGCTGCTCAACACCTGGTCCTGAAAAAGGTAACGAGTGTAACACGTCAGCAAAACGCTGAGTAGAGTGGCATCTAAAACTAAAGACAACAGTAGAGTGTGCAGTAGCTGTTATGTTCTATTACTTTCTTTATTTACATCTTTCAATTGTCTCACTATTTCATTTATTTCTCAGATCTTTTACTTGATCTCGAATGTTCCTCGTGGGAACGATCTTGATTGCAGTCTTTTCCAAAAAGTAGAAGTAGCACGTGGTGCTCCCCTGGCCGGGAGAGTCCCCCGTGGTGATCCTACCCTCAGTCAACCACCCCAAGGTCACTGACAGACGTAACGGTGACTACGGCACGCGCGATAAACGCACAGGTAGCTAACCCGTACTGGCACGCGGTCAGTCGTTTCCGTTAACGGGTGCGCCCAAAGCACAGCACGGAACCAGTCCAGGGCAGAGCCCTCTCAGTAACAGGGGTCCAACCCCTCCTCAGTAACCAAACCGGGGCCTTGCCCCTCCACAGTCCGCGCACCCTCGCCTGACTACCCTGGTTTGCCCCAGCGGGCCTAACAAGTCGGTGTGGGAGGCTAGCAGAACCCCGGGGCCCGTGGGGTAGCTAGTAACTCCCTACACTAGTAGCTCTCCTCGGTACTACGTACGCGAGGGCCAGCAAGTCGGTACAGAGTGGCCAGTCCTAACCCCGGGTCCCTGGGGCGGCTAGCTCCGCTCTGCACTAAACAGGGGGACAGTCGCTCTCCTTGGTACTCCGTACTCAAGGGCTAGCTCACTTCCCCAAAACTATTCCATTCACTTTCCAGGAGTTCTACTCCTACTTCCCCGTAGGGTTCCATCCTTTTTACTCAAAGATCCAGGTTTCACTTTCCAGTTTCACATTCTTACAATCCATGTTCTAAACCACGTTATCTATTCACAACAGGCAGCTGTTAATTCAAATTACAGGCAGCTTTATATCTCTTTCCATTTTCCAAGACTGCAGTATTATACATTCAACTAGTTTTCCCATCCTAGGATTCATGCCATATCCTAGGATCTATCATACAATCTAGTTTTCCAGTCCTACGATTCATGCAACACCTAGGAGCTATCATTCCATCTATTTCTCATTCCTAGGGTTCATGCAATGTCCTAGGTTCTATTTATGGTTTCATAATTTAACAGATTTTAATAACTTAAAGCCACTCTACCAGGTACAACAGGAGTAATGGGGCCGTGATCGGGAATCCCGCGTGCCTCCGCGACTCCCAGGACTGCAACTGAACAAGGTCCTATCACAAGGATCAAACACAAGGAGTGTCTCAAAACAGTGTATAGCTACTGTAGACGGGTAGAGGAATTAATTCTGAAAAGAACGCAACTCGAATCGCGGAAAACGGAGCTCGAACGGGCCCTAAACTGGTCGAAAAAGACAATACTGTGCAAAATCAGACGTCTGGAACTTCTTCCAGACGTCTTAAAAAGTGGATCAGAGAATTACCTGTTCAGCGTGGTTTCCCAGACGTCCAGAAGTCTTCGGGGACGTCTGGCCTAGCTCCCAGACGTCCGATGGTCACCCCGGACGTCTGGAAGTCACTCCCGCCGTCTGGTACAACTTCCAGACGTCTGATTCGCAAAGGATGGCGAATCAGCGAGCCTGCGCACAGCCAACTCCCTCCCTCAGTACGGTCAGTCGACAGGAAGGAAGAAGAAAGCGGAATACTCACCTTTCAGACGTCTGTATGATCTTCCAGACGTCTCCCTCGCCGTCTGGCTATCAACCCAGACGTCCGATTCTGGAAATTTTTTCCAGAATCACTGCGCCACTCGGCCTCCGCTCGCGACGCCGCCCGCGTCGCACCTCGCGCGCCTGCTGCTCAGACCGCAGCAGGTCCCTCTCCGCGTCGTTCCGCTCCCCCTGCGCCCTCCGCCGGCCGGCCAAGCCGCTCCGGCGAGCTCGCCCTCATGGCAGAGCTCCGCCCTTGCTCGCTTCGCACCTCCTCCGCGCTCACTGCGGCCGCCGCTGCCGCCCTCGCGCTCGCTCGCTCTCGCGCACAGGAAGGAGAAGAGGAAGGGGACGGTGGAGACGACGGGAGGGGAGGCGTGGCCTTTTAAGGCCGCGCGAGGAGGAGGGAGAGAGTGCGCGGCAGGTCTGCAGCCGCAGAGAGAGAGGGACAAAGAGAGAGAGAGAAATTGCGGGTCTGCGCGCACAGGCGCGCAGACGAATCTCTCGGCGAAAAATAACTGTTTTCCAGACGTCTGGAAACGATCCCAGACGTCTGGTCAGACGTCTGGATGTGATCCCAGACGTCTTAAAATACGTCTTGGGCACGCGTTTGTAACAGGTTCTAAGGGGCGAGACTCCTGTTCTGAGAGGGCATGGCGCTATACTATTCCGTGTTGTACTTTGGGCGTAACTACTAACGGAAACGACTGACCGCATGTTAGTGCGGGGTAGCTACCCGCGCGCTTATCACGTGTGCCGTAGTCATCGCTACGTCTTGATAATGACCTCAAGGTTGTTGATTGGGTGTAGGACTACCACGGGGGACTCTCCCGGCTAGGAGAGCACCACGTGTACCTTCTACTTTATGGAAAAGACTGTAATCAAGATCGTTCCCACGTGGAACACGTAAGATCAAGAAATACCTAGATACTTGAAAAATAGATGAACCATAAATACATAAATGAGATAAATAGAAATGAGAAATAAACCTGTTGTTTTTATTGTACTTGTACTTTGATAATGTAACACCACTCTATTTAGCATTCGTTGACTCTGTTTTTTTCGTAACCCTGTTTAGGACCATGAGTTAGTATCCCGAGTTTTCGGCTGCAGAGGGTGCTAGGCCCAGCCGAGCCCAGCCGTAGTCGTTTTTCAGCTCTTTCGTGTTTCTACTGTTGTAATGAGTAATGGACACGTACTTTATTGTTCTTGTTACTTTCTGTTTCCTCTCGGCTGTTGTTGTTGTTGTGGTGGCATGTACTGTTTTGAGATAGTTATTCTACTTTCTTTACTGCTTCGTATTTTCTTCTGCCTAGTTATATTGCATGTGTGAAGGTGGTTTACTTTCCTGCTTTTGGTTATTTCTTGTTGGACGACTGGATCTTGGGATTAGTTGAGGCGAGCTGGTTTCGGGTCCTGTAGGGATCCGGGAACTGGGTCGTAACACCCAAGCTATGAAAATCCTAGGGCGTACATACCAATGTTTAACGATAAGGAATGCATCCACGCACTGCGATACAAAGCCCTTTACTTGATGCAAGAAACCTCCAATCGATAACCAAGGAAATCCTAAACAAAACTTTAACGATGAAATCCATGACTTATTTGCCTTGACGATCATCGAAGAAGAAGCACCGCCAACGAAGGACGGATGCGCGACAACGACCTCGTCAACAACTCATGTCTTCCTTCTCGTCGCGTAGCTCCGATTGTTAGGGTTTCGCGGGCCCGTGGGGGGTTCGGGAGCGGAGGAGAGAACATTGTGTCAGAGGGGTAGCGGAAGAATGCCGAGCCATGGTGGAATAGGGATGGGGGATAAACCAATTCCACGATCGTGGGGGAATCCACAAACCCTGATTTTAAGCCCACAATTTCGACCCTTCTCGACTCCAGGTTCTAAGAGACCAAATGGAGGATTTTGAACCCAATTCTGACTACCAAACACTACCTAAGAGAACCTTTTTGTCCCCCGACCTATCTTAATACGATGTACAACTAACTTTTTAACTTATGCTTTGTTGTAAAGGTAAAAAAAAGTTAAAATTATATAAAATTTTTACTATTTAAAAAATTATTGCAACAAAAAAGAATAAATGCATAAAGTTAAGAAATGCATATTGTAATATGTGGTGATCTCAACAAATGTCTTTTAATTTTTTATTTTCTAAGTAAAAAGTCACTTATTATTGGACGTACTTTGATTTTTCACAAATATAGAAAATCAAAATATATAAATTGAAAATCAAAATATACAATATGTTGCATCGTGAAAAATGAAAGTATACCAATGAAAAATCAAAACACGTCAGATGATTTTTCACAGAAAAAATTAACCTATACTAATTAAAAATCAAAATATACTAACGTAACGTCAAGAAAAATAAAAAAATACCATGCTACCTTCTCGCACCATAGCAAATAAAAATTGAAAAAAATAAAATAAATGAACATCTTCAAGATACATCGATAACAAACGAAAAAAAAAGTGCCGCACCGCTTTCCATGCGAGACGTGGGTCTTACGTGACTGAGAGGAATGGGAGTCCCAAAGAGAGACATGAGAGAGAGAGGGAGAGGAGACAAAAAAAAAATTCAAAAAACAAAAGACATAATGTTTAGGTAAATAAATGAAGTATATTTTACAATGTATGTTTTTCTGTTTAACAAAATATATTCATATATTTTATCTTTATTTCAATAAAAATAAGTTTTTATTTGAAAAATAAAAATAATGTTTAAATTTAGAATTTAAGATTTATGAATTGAAATTTACTAAGGACGATGTTTTATTTATAAAGTAATTTTTTACTTTTCAATTTAAAGTAGGTCAATTTTTAATTAAAAAATTACTTTTTATCAATAAAGAATTATTTTATAGAAATAGAAATTCAATTAAAAATTAAAATATATCAATATATTTTACTATACGAAAGATACCCTTTACAAAATCTACTGCAACGTACATTTTCCAACTCTCACCTCGCACATAGTTTAGGATGTATTCCTTACGATTTTGGTTCTTACCGTTTTTTCGTCCGCCTTACCCTATAGTTGCTCATGTGAGTCTCAAATCTTCACTCACCTTTTTCTTTTGTTTTGACTACAGCAGATAGTACCACGGCTATGCTCCCCACACCTTCCTCGATCGATCATTTGCACTTCCCGGTTGCTGAAAGCAGTGAGGTGATTTCAGAGGCGTAAGTAGAAGATGAGAAGATTGGGATACCCTTTCTTTTTGTTCATTTTTTTTTTGTTGATCTCCCGCCATATATATTCGTGCTTTTATTTTTTCACATGTTTGATTTTACATGCTTTGATTACTTTTTGTGGGTCGATTGTTTTGCTTGCATACATTTTGTTTTTTCTTTATCTTTTTGGATTTTGGATAGATTTTGTCATATTTTTTTCTCGGTGTTTTTGCCTATTGTGCTTGCATGCGATTTTTCTTTACCGTTTTTTTGTTTTAGGTGCATGCAAGGTATCTTCGTGGTATTTTCTTCTTGGGTCTCTTCTCTTCTGCCTTTTTTTTTTGTTTCTTATTTTATTTTTGGGACAGGAAGTTCAGGATATCTTTAACGTCCATAATTTTTGAGTAATTTGATATGACATACTTTTTGTGTTTTGCTCGTAAGGAAATTGATTGTGAGCCCATTCTTCAGTAAGATATGATTTTAATTCCATTATTATCTTTTTCACAATGCACATACCTAAATTTCAGATCTGAACATATGTGTAATTATCATATTTGAATCAGCTCTTATCAAAACATTTATTTACTTGTAGGGATATTTAAATTGTAAGAGAACCAAAGGGATATGAATTTTACACTTAGATAGAAGTTTGTGTTGAGCCTTTAGCAGCTAAAAATCACATAAATATGATTTTCAACTATAAAGGTCTTTTATAAGATGAAGAACAAAATATATAAATTTGTTCTAAAATGAAAAGGAATCTATATCTTTAATGGACTAAACGCATTTGGTAAAAAGATGTCAAACTACATGATACGGTGATAAAATGAAAGTGTGTAATTCTTCATTTTTGATGTCTTCACCATACAATCTTCCATATTCGGATTCACATCCAAATTCAGTTACAAATATTCTCTTTTGAATGTTAGCTAAAAGATATATATTTAATCATTAAGTTGTTATCTTGACGAGGGTTTCCAATTTAATTTTTATTATTTATTTTAACAAGTTACGTACTACATAATAATCATAATATGTTAGATTTTATGTCTTGAGTAAGTTATCCAGATTACGCAACAAAATTACATTTACATTTGAATAAATAATTTAATTATTTTTAAGTAAATTATTTGAGTCTCTTAGTATAATTTAGGTTACATGTTTAACTAAATCGAATAAATTTGATGTGTGTTAATTTAGATATCTAATTGGTTCAGAGGACTCGATAGCATATTAAAAAATTATTTTATTCGATTATATATTTTCGACCTGTATTAGGATGGTAACTTTCTCTACAGGTCGTTGCCTAATTGATATTTTTAAATGAAGATTTAAAAACTGTCATGTGGGTCGAGTTTTAAAGAGTTAAATTGATGAAACAAGAGATAGTGGAAGTCTTTCTCTAATGTTGTCATTTAGAAGACATATCCTTAAAACTAAGAGAGATATGTGTCTCTGTTCACAAACTTATACATTTGGTAAATCAATAATTGATGCACCCACCTTAGTGTTAATACTGGAAAGCTTATGTGTATGGAAAGGAACAGGAGGTGCATGATCTTTCCAAGGGATCGCACAAATTCGTTACATAGGTATATGTACCAAATTGGAGGCATAAGCTCATTCTATGTTACGAATTATAACTCTACATGTGGTCGTAGAGTTTTAATCAGACTCGAGGCAAGAAGAGAAGATACGCCTTTAGGAAAGGTTCTAATCTTTATTTTCGTTCCAATGATACAAAGAGATATCAAGAATAATATTGTTCAAAGAGGAATCGGAGCGGTCTAATGGGATTAGACCATAAGATAATATTTTTTGCTAGGTGTGAAGGATTCACGAGTATTCGAAATACTTAAAAGGGTGAAATGACAAAATTTTACCTAACCTATAGCTTCATTGTTGGAGTAGAGAAACCAATATGTTCCTGATTGAAGAATAAATTAATTATAATTTAAAGAGTTAAATTACATTTAATTTAGTAATTAATTACACATAATTTGATTAGGTACAAAGTTCAAGTGTTGGATTTCAATTAAATTAAATTTAGATATTATATCTAAACTTTCCATATTTTGTTATAGGCTTGCAAAAGTCAATTAAGATTTGATCCCCACCATTAGACGGAGATCCAATAGATCTCATCAAATTATGTTTAGGTTAGGAATCCATACAAATATTTCTCCATGGTAGGAAACCCTAATGACATTCAATCAATTCTCTCAATTGAAATCAATTCTCAAAGTGAAATACCTTGTATTTAAGTTTTTTTTCAATCCAAAAATCTTGATTAGAATTTATACTCTTTAATGAGACATCTTATTGAGTTTGTTTATTTTTATTAAGATCACAATTCTTAAATAAATGGATATTTTCCATGGATATTTTCCTCCTTGCAATCCAAATTCTCAATATACTTATCTTCAAAATCTTCTAAATTAAGCTCATGGTTGAAGGTTTCTTCAATGACACATTGAGAGGTTCAATCTATTCTTCCAACATTAGAGCATCGAGGAGTTTATGAGTTGGATCTATGATAATTCCAATAAGAGAGATGTTAATTAGCCCTTTAAATTCTATTTCGAGTGATTAAATGTCAATCCATGTTGGCATGCCAAAGGACCAAGGACATCATTTACATAGGTCAGTCCCAAACTCAATGTAATGGCCTTGGTCAGATGGATTAGTCTTTTCAATTGACCCATAATCTAATATACCACTTGTGTTGTTATCTCCACATCCCACCAATTGAAGTGCATCAAGATTGATTGAAATGCCCCTTCTCAAGAGTCATTTGGTTTTTTTTTTGCCGAAATTTGGGGACCTTATCGTAATTTCTACGTACTAAAAAGATCCCGTGTGGAGTATTTTAGTTTGAAGGGGTTGAGTGCAAATTTTCTTGCACCTCATACCCACACCCATGCCACCATACCACCATACCCCTCCTCCATGCCCACCATACCATACCACCATACTCCTCCCCCATGCCCACCATACCACGCCATCTTAGCCCCCCCCCATCCCTCACACACCCATAAAACATCCCCCTCCTCCACTCTCTCCAACCCCAACGCACACATCTTCTCTTTCGTTTCCCTGTAGTCGGCGATAGTAAGGGAGAAGGAGAGGGAGAGTGGGGAGCAGGAGGAGATCGGAGGACAGGAGGGTGTGCGGGAGGCAGAGGGAGGGCAGCAGGAGGTCTTGAGCGACCATCGCAGGGAAATGCTGTAGCTCCAGGTGCGAGAAGAGGGCTCGTGAGGAGGTTCTGCGAGCATCATTTCCGCAAATTCAAATGTTTGCAACATTCGCTAGACGTCTGGAGGGGTCGCTAGATGTCTGGGATGGACTCAGGATGTCTAGTAAGCACGCAGAGTGTCGAGGTGCCAGAGACGTTGGGAAGGCACATTGGCGCGACGTTCGAGGTATTTTAGGACATCTAGAAGTAGCGATAGACGTCCGACTGCTCTCCCAGACGACTGGGAGGAGTACTAGACATCTAGAGACACCCTTAGATGGCTGTGAGGGGAAGCAGACAACGGGAACAGACGTAGGAACACAAGGTGAGATCCTGCGCTCATTTAAGATGTCTGGAACTCTCTCCAGACGTCTGATTTTGGTTAGGGTACACGTGTTTGGGCCAGTTCAGGGCCCAAATGAAGTTGATTTTGTGCAAATAAAGTACCGTTGACTTTCTTTCGGAATTCCTATGTATTAGGGTTGTATTCATATTATTTTGAGCTTATTTGACATAATGGTCAACGATGTTAATAATTGGTGTGATCAATTGTTTGGAATAGGTATCGAATCTGTAGTGCACACGGGACCCGCGGATGCATCGAGATCCACCGTTCATGCCCCCACATCTCTAGTACACTTTGGTAGAGTGGTCCTCTCTACTCCTGTGGCTTAAATCATTAAACTGCATGTTGAATTAGAAATATCTGTTTGAAACCTAGGACATGAGATGAACCTAGGATTGAGAATATGAATGTTTATGTTCTATGCATGAACCCTGCTTGCTATAAATTGAGAATGCATGTGGTTAAATTCCCTATTGTGAGAAATTGGAAAATGATTGTGGTAATTGTTTAGCCTGTTAATTTACAAGCTGTCTGTTATATAAATAAGAAACTAGAATGTGAGATAGATACATGTCATGTAATGAAATAAGCCGAGTACTAAGCATGAACCCTACGAGAAACTAGGAAAGAAATCGTAGTACAGTAATATGGATATTCGATGTATGATGGGACTTGTTGCCTACGAGTATGTTGGTTGGTTATTTGGACTTGGGTATAGAAAGTGAGCTGGCCCTTGTGTACGTGGTACCGAGGAGAGCTACTGTCACTTTAGTATAGGGAGAGAGCTAGCTGCCCCTTAGGTTGGGATACGGGGTTATGATTGGCCTCCCTACACCGACTCCTGTTAGGCCCACTGGGTAAACCGAGATAGTCGGGCGAGGGTACGTAGACTGTTGAGGGGTGTGGCCCTTGTTCGGTTCTGTGCTGTACGTTTGAGCGTACCTACTAGCAGAAAGGATTGACCATGTGTTAGTGCGGGATAGCTACCTGTGCATTTATCGCACGTGCGGTAGTCATTGCTACGTCGCGACCATAACCCCGGGGTGGTAAACTGGGTGATGGACTACCGCAGGATACTCTCATGGCCAAGAGAGTGCCATGTGTGCATCCTGCATCGCGGGAAAACTACATCAAGATCGTTCTCTTATGGAACATGTGGATTAAATGATAACGTGGACCTTTACTAGAATGTATGAATAATTAAACACATAGTTGAATAAGCAGGAAACTAGATGACAATGAGTAACTGTAAGATGCGTGATTGGTTTATTGCTTTCTTCTATTTTAAATGCATTAAATGTCATGTGTGCCACTCTACTTAGCATTAGCTGACAAAATATATATGTATATATATTCAAGTTAGGAAGTTGAGCAGCCAACACCATTAGTTGCAGAGGGTGTTGGGCCCAGCCGAGCCTAGCAGTAGTCCGGTCCTTTTTCAGTTTTTGTTTCAGAGGCCCCGTTTACTGTAGTGAGTACTTTAGTATGTTGGAACCTGTTGTGTTTATGTCTTTTCTACTTTAGTTGTGATGGCCAGTTAGCAAACTTTATTTACTTTCTGTTGCTGTCGTTTTATTATTTGCTTAATTACATTGCATG
Source organism: Thalassia testudinum (assembly GCA_037157565.1). Lineage (NCBI taxonomy): Eukaryota > Viridiplantae > Streptophyta > Magnoliopsida > Alismatales > Hydrocharitaceae > Thalassia > Thalassia testudinum. Next base: position 60,788,842 of record JAZHRO010000022.1, on the reverse strand, counting down.
TGTGGTTGTGGAAATGTTTATCTTTGCATTTGATTTGTTTCTCATTGGACGATTGGGTATTGGGATTAGTCGAGGCGAGTCGTTCCCGGGTTCCACGAGGGGCTAGGTTCGGGTCGTAACACTGATGAACCCTAAAGCAAGTAATTCATTAATACCTTCAATTGCTTGATCCTTAAGAAGCTCGATCATTTTTATCTTAGAGTCCCAAAATTTTTCTTCAAGAAGATTAAGGTAGATCTCATTCAGTCCTTTATAACTGCTTGCAATCTATGCACTTTGGAGATTTTTGTCATCTTCTTAATGAGGAGTTATGTTTAGTTCTTGGAACAAAGTGAGTTCACATGATTCAAGTTCAATCAAATTATTTTCTCCCATGTCTACCGAGTTAGTTTCAAGTTGATTTCTCATGTTTGTTATAAATTGTTGGAACTAGTTTTCTATTTGTTGCATCATTTGCATGATTTTGGTTTGCATATCAACCAACAACTTCATTTAATCAATATGATTATTTTTAGGTGTTGATTGAGGTGCCATAAATTAACCTTAAGCTTGATTTTGATTGAACAATAATTCAAATTTGAATTAGACTGGTATGAGTCAAAATACTGAGGATCATAAGATTTAGGATATGAATGTTCAAGATATCCTCTTTGATTGTAGGTTATATTAAAGTAATCATTTAGGCATAATGACCCATAGTAAAAGTTGTCATTAGGAGAGTATGAAGTTTGATTTTGATATTAGATCTAAACTTATAATCAAATTCACTTCCTCAACTTGAAGTAAAATTATCCCAATTTGATGATTGATAATATTGATTTAAATTGGGATTGAAGTTACAATTGCTTTGAGAATATGTGTGTATTGGAGGATAAGAGTTGAAGTCCATTTGTGTGTTGGAAGAATATAAAGATGAGAGGAGAGACAAAAAAGAGAAAATAAGCCCTAACTACACAACCAAGCAATCCAATCTAGCCTAAAAAAGTTTAACCTTGATCCACAAGGCACAACAAGGCCTGCAAATAATTACACCTCTTTTCTAAAGTCAATCCAACCAAGTTGAATATGGGTGGGATAGAGGGAGCGTTTCTAAAGCTTTTGCTAAGGTGCTAATTGGGTAACCTCTAACCTACTTAAGTCATTTGACTACGGTGTCCACAGCCTAGATACCAGATTTAACTTCAAGAATTAAGGCAAACCACTTACCTAAATCCAAATCGAACCCTTAGGACTAGAAATTATCAAACTTTAGGGCAAGCATCTACTCAATTTTAAGGCATAGGCGAATGTAGATGTTTGAAATGTAATGGTCATTTTTTAGGGTTAATTGCCCTTAAAGATCAATTTTACTTGCGTAATGTAGTTCAACCAATCAAGCAATCAAACAAATATGTAGGAATTGAAGTCGTGAAGCACGGCAAAACTAATGCAAGCAAGATAGGAAGGGGATGAGAAGACAGATGGGGGAGAGAGAAAGAGTACAAAGAAAGTAGAGTGAGAAGCCACGACAAGCAAGCAACACAATCAATGGTCTGCCAACCAAGAGGAGGGAAAGTAGAGAGTTCAGAGTAGAGTACACTCACATAAAAATGAAATAAAATTCTCTCTCACCAAAAAAAAAGAAAAGACAAAGTAAGTCTTAATCTTAATCCTAAATGCGATGCTAAGATGTAAAGCCTCCTTAATCCACCACATAGGACCTCTCGAGTTCTCCTATGTTAACCACCATTGATTTCCTTTAGAAAGATGTAGTTGCAAGATATATAATCTAAATCTTTTGCTTCTCCGATAATGATGCAAAAAATTGATCCTATGATTTGCAAGGTGATTAAAAAAATATTCTGCATGCAAACATGATTGTTTATAAAAAATATCGACCTTTTGAAAAAATATATGAATAAATATAGCGGAAGTTTGAATCACAAAATTGTTCAAACTACTTTCTTCATATCTAAGCCAATTTTTTTATAATTTTTATTTTATTTTATAATAAGAGATAAAGAAGTATTCCTAATTCTAAAGCCTAATCCTAAATTACAAAAAATAAAATTACATAAAAAGTAGAAAAATAAATTAATTACTAATTAGAAACTATAAAATTAATGCAAATGAAAATAAATCATCGAAATAAAATTTTATTAATACGAAACAATGTCTAATCACAAGCATAGTGAGAGGAGGTATCGAGAGAATGAGAAAGGGAAAAGTCTCTATGTGGTGGTGGCAAGTGAGCGGTGGTGTGAACATCAAGTATGGTAGTGCAAAGGTACGCATGCACAAGAGAGTATCCTATATTAGTATATATATATACATGCATATATGTGTGTAGATATAACTTCTATAGGAATATGAATAAAATTTGTACATTTTGAAGTATATCCATATCTATGCAGTAGAAAAAGGATATTCCCATTTCATTCATGTTTTACTTTCGATATTCTGAGATAAAAAGAAAGAAGAAAATAAGGATTCATTTATTTTTGATGGTCATTTCTTTTATTAGTGAATAGGAGTATACTTTACATTGGAGTCACGAAGAACTAATTTTTAATTTGTACTTTTATGTAAGTGTAAAAGTTAATTGTGTAAAAGTCTAATATGACTTTCAATTAGTATATTTTTAAAATATATTGTCAGATATATTTTGATTTTTAATCAATGAAAAATAAAAAATATTAATTAAAAATCAAAATACGCTGTATGTTGTAAAATATATTGATCGATGTATTTTAATTTTTCAATCGATACCTTAAATTAAATTTATGTTGCTTAATTTTATATAATAAACTTTCGTAGAGACATATATAATATTAATCTCTAATAAAAAAACACATGACGAAGAGAACGATAGTGAAAATAAAATTTAAAACAAACACAAAGGTTATGCATTGCATAGGAAAAATAAAATAAAAAAAAAAGAAAGAAGTAAATTAAAAAAAAAACCTCCGCACACTCGTTGCCCTACATATCAAAGAAATAAAAACTCTAAATAATTGAACGGTGTTCATAGCGTGACTGTTCTCACGTGACGCTTCAATAATATTATAGATTCCTGTTTGATGATTTCCTTTAATTTTAAGTCTTTATTATGATTTATTTTATTTAGGTAAAAATATCTTAACTTTTTTGATATTATTTACATTATGAATCTTTTACGTATTTTGGCATTTTTTCTGTTCACTCAAGTAGGATTGATCGATCCCAATATATTAATACAACAAATCAAAGATAGAAACTTTAAATGCTCGATCTTTTGCACCCACTTCAAGACGATAACAAATAAACAATCTTAGTCTTGGAGTAAATGGAATGAATTTGTTTGCGTGTATTTAATCATGCATTGCTTCTGCCCTTTTTTTTTTTTTTTTTTTTTTGTTTTGGAGGTTGCTAAAAGTGTCATGGCTTCACGATAACCTGGTTATTCATTAAGTAATGTCAGAGATTCCTTGGCAATGCGGACAGATATACATTGGTGGCATAAGCTCGATACTTATAAATAAGGATATTTATATTTATGTCCCTATCATCAAATCTAATTATATCCATATCTTTGAAAACATATATATGCATAAATCCCTACAAACTTACCGACTCTCCACTAGTTTTATGTCCCTGTAATCAAATCTAATTATATCCGTATCTTTATTATAATGGCAATATATGCTCTTAAAGTTAATAATTTAAATTATAAAAATTACATTCATACCCTTAAATTAATTTTCACCTTTTATTTTCTTTTTACTCTTCGAAGGATGTTTCCTGTGAACGTGTTGTCACTAGCAACCCCTCAACTCTACTCCCTCTTGTCCATGCACACACACACACAGGGGAAGAGAGAACTCGTCGCCACCTACATCCGACGAGCACACAAGGCCTCACTGTCATCTTCTTAGTCTCCCACCATTCACCTAAGGTGCAACCAATTGTCTTCTGTCCTCTAACGAGCTTCATCACTTCCACACGCAGACCCGACTTAGCATAGCTTCCTCGCGTGCAAAGCCAACTGGACCACCACCTACGACCACTACCACTTTGACCAGTGCATGCACCCTTCGTGCTCTATCACCACTGTGTTCTACGTTGCATGTGTTGTCACCACGCTCAACCCATGTCGAGGCTACTCCTCTCCTTCGTCCTTCTTTCTCGACCCCTCTCTCCCTCCCTCTCATGGCCCTCGACTTTCTTTATTTCTCATCGCATGTGAGTACAAGGACAAGAAATAAGAGATCGAGAAGGGTGTGGGGGAGCAGAGATCAGAAGAGGAGGAAGGAGTAGGTGGTGGGTGTAGAGGTGGTGGTTGCAAGGGAGGAGGGATCTAAAGAGGAGGGTGGAGCAGGCGATGGGTGTGGAGGTGGTCGCTGCAGAGGAGGAGGGGTTGAGGGTGATGATTGTTGGGTACGAGGTGCTAGGATGGAGGTGATGGTTGTGAGGGAATGAACGTAATTTTTTATTTCTTTCTTGAAAATGTAACTTTGACATTTGAATCTCAATCATAACCATTAAATTTTAATGGAAGGGCGTATGTGATAAATAGTATAAGCTTATATACACATGTGTGTGTATGAAAAGGATTCATAGACGACGGTGCTCATGATCTTAAAAAAATATATCTTCCATTGGCCGTACGATCATGACGTTATTTTTGATGAAATCATTTACTATTATTTTAATAGTTTTTATTTTTTTATTTTGATTGATTTTAAATTTTTAAAATGACAGTTATCCACCGTCACAGTCACCTATCATAATTTTAAATTTTTATTTATTGCATCATCACAAATAATCTATCATACTATGATTGCCATCATCTCCACCTTCATTTTCTCTATTAAAAATCTCCACCTATGATCACCAACTTCCATTACTGGCCAGCTGCCCTCTACTCGCTCACCAAGCCTACTATCATTCTCATCTTCATTGTTTTCATCTCATTCACCTTCTTCACTTTCCCCTTCCATTGTTCACGTTGGAAAGAAGATTGCTTTCTTATTGTATTATAGTTCTCAAATCCTCTTGTTGCGTACATTTCTTTATGTCCACACTTGTATTACAATTATTATACTTTATTTTATTTATAACACAACGGTTGTATTACAACTTATTTTATTACGAAGTTGTTACAACTTCATAATGCTTTTGTTACAATAACTGTGTTATTTGATTGTATTGTAACATCATTTTATCTTGGCAACGTTACAACTCATAAATGTATTCTTACAACTCGTACATGTATTCATTGCAACTTACGTTTATCTTATTACATCGTTTAAGCTATTTGATTACAAATAAAATAAACATATATTACAATGATTCATCGACGCTTTTACAATTTTTTGTTAGTATTCTTTGCATACGTAATTTATATATATTAAATCATTTTATTTGATTAGAACCCTTTTTGGTGTGCATTTTTTTATTAACTACAGTTATATTACAACTTCTTCTATTATGAAGTGTTACAACTTAATAATGCTTTTGTTACAATAATTGTTTGTTTGATTTTATTACAACATCATTTTACCTTGGCAACGTTACAACTTGTACATGTTCTCAAATCCTCTTGTTGCGTACATGTTTTTATGTCCACACTACTATTACAAGTATTACACTTTGTATTATTTGTAACACATTAAATTCATTATACGATGGATAACTACCTTATTAATTACATGGATTATATTATAACATCATTTTACTTTGACAACATTAAAACTCGTATATGTATTAATTACAACTTACATTTATCTTATTACATCATTTAAATTATTTGATTACAGATAAAATAAATTTATATTACAATAATTCATAGAAATTTTTATAATTTTTTATTGATGTTCTTTACCTATGCATTGTCACATGTATATATTAAATTATTTTATTCAATGAGAATCTTATTTAATAAATATTTTATATATATATAATTTGTAAGAATATAGATATAATTAACTAGATATAATTATAAAAATATGGATGTAAACATCCCTATTAAATATGTCCTACGAAATTTTCTCATCAGTGACGCCGATGCATGTACATTACAGACGAAGCCAAGACTTCAATTCCACTCCCTTTCGCCCTCTCAACCTTGCCGATGCTTGTCCTCGTATTCCTTCGATGCTTTTAATCACATTTTTCATCACAGTGAGTTAAGTTTTTAGAATTTTCAAGTGGATTTTTAAAAAATGTCTCATTCCTATCATGGGGGCTGTCCCTTCCTTAGATGGGGAAATAATTTGAAAGCTTTGATTTATTTTATTTGGTATTATGTTTGATGGTTTAGGAATAAAGTTAGTTATAATAATTTTAATTGAAATGATTTGGATGGTCTTCTTGATCATCGGTGGCATAATTTTCAAATGACTTGTTGGATTAGAAATCATAAATCAAAGAACTTAGCTCTCTCTTGGATTCGCCCCACTGATGGTTTCACAATCAATGTGGTAGCTCGATTTGATAAATTTATGTCCATGCTAAGTTGGGTTATTAAAGATCAGGGTGGTAATTTTGTTCTCGATGTCTCCTCTAAAGTTCCTTTGATTGCCAACGAAGTGGGTATTCTTAGAGTTCTGTATCATGCTTTGTCCTTGTCTTTGCCTTATTATCATTTGTAGGTTGAAATGAGCTCTACTCTTCTTTATCATTGGTGGAATGATAAGATTCAGGTAGCTTGAAAGACGCATAGGGATTTTCAATGCATTTTAAGAAGAAAAAATCAAATTCAGTATTTTTCGTATGTTCATTACGGTGTTAACATTTTGGCCTCCAAGTTTGCAGAGACTACAGATGGTGATCGGTGACTCTACTCAGGAATTTCTGATCTTCCTCAAAGACTGAGAGAAGTTCTTCGGTTGAACAAAATTCATTACACTTATGTTATTTTTTGATATTCATCTTTTTGATGTTGTATGGGTCCCTGCGTTATGATTGTTAGGTGCTTTATCATATTTTTGTTGATCTTTGTTGATCTTTGTGTTTTTGGTAGGTTGTGTTTGCTTCTCTTTTATTACACTAGACTGAAAGTTTTGATTCTCTTTTTTTTTTTTTGTGTAAAAAGTAGATCTAAATTTAGTTCAAGGTGTATCTCCCCATTTTTGACCTCTAAAGATGGGGGAATGAATAAAATTTGATCCCAACTTTATTAAAAAAGAAAAAAAAACCTCGCCGATGCTTGGAATCTGTCCCTCGCAATCAATCAAACTCTTGGGAGAAAAAAAGGGAAACGGCAATGCTCGACGTTTAACTTTCCATGTAATAGTTTTTTTCTTTAAATAAAGTTGTTCCGTTAAGGGAAACGAAGAAGATTACAGGAACGTAAAATCTTTCAAAGATAAAGAAATAAAGGTAACTAAATCTTCCGGAAAAAGGACTTGTCTTGAAAGATGGAGGAACACTACACTTCACCTCTATCCATGTACTTGTCAAAGCATGCAAATTAAGTGGGTATCCTCTTTGTTGGAGATCCATTGCGGGATTCTTGTTCCCTTCGTATGGCAATCCGTGAAATTTCTATTAGGAATGCAGTTTCGATTTTCTTCAATTTTCATTTGAAAATCTAACTTCCTATACAATCAATTATATATGTACAATCTAAAATTTTGTAGCGTGATAAAATTATGTATCATTTTATCAATGACGTGGAGACACCATCACTGAATTCCCCCCATTGGTTCTTAGACTGTGAAGATCACCATGCAAAGTTTAGGGTCCATCGAAGGCGATGACAAAAAATTAACATCATAAACATGGGACACGCCCTTTTAACTTCCCCACGCACAAGACCACGTTACATTTGTTTCTTTATTCTCCTTCACATTTTTGTAGGAAATACATCTCTTCATTTTTCTCACAAGCAGTTAGACATCGAATTGAGCAGTTCTAGTTAAAGACGCAGGACAAGTCTAAGGAAATCCAGAGCGAGAGGTAAAAAAAGAAGGAGAAAAAAGAAAAAGGAGCTCTTGCATGATTGCCTGTCCAGATATACAATATCGTAAAAGTGCCTTTAAATTTTAATATTTACATAGATGGCCTTGGAAAGTATCTTATTTTACGTACGCATATTCCCCACCACTATTTTTCGGCGTGTGCGAGCCCTTCGCTATTGTAGTATGCATCCTAAAGTCGATTTAAGTTTACAGATGCAATCAAATTTTATTAGAAAATCAAATAAAAGAGAAAATAACCCTTCATTAATTTCACGCACCCATTCCTTCCTTGGTTGCCAACTCTGCGAAAGACGATCGATTGATTGCTGTGATCAGCACCCCTCCTCCAAATGCATATCTCGCAGATATCGTGATGGTTTTGAAACACAAAATATTTATACGTAGAACCACCAAAATGTGCTTTTTGGTCTATCATCAGATGGTACAGAAGCCAAGTTGGCTCAATGGGTTGCGGCGGTGAGGAGGAGCTACCAAAAAATGTATGGAAGATGGAATGGGGCATGGCAGTTGATCCAAGCTGAACTCTATTTTAGGCAGGAGGAATCCAATCCGCACCTTTTCCTAACGTGCTTTTACTCCCACTCAGTTTGGGCCTCGATCTGGGTTACCTTCTTTCCCAACATTCCTGCCGTTGATTCACCAATGGAGGCTTGGACCCAAGCCCAGAATTTCGGCATCCAGCCAGACTCCTTTTGGAGACTCACTTGCCACTACCGTTTGGCATTTATGAAAAGAGAGAAATGGGAGGAGACATGGGCAACCCAGCAAATCAGCTCTAACTCTAGCTAATGATATCATCACTGCTCACTCTATGTAATGCTTCGGACTCTCCCAATTACTCGTACGTACGTTTTGATCGGAGCCTATAAAATTATTTGGATTTAAGACTAAAATTAGGTTTCTTCAGTAAAACAATCACATAAATGGGATAAGAAAGTTGCTAACCCACTTTCACATCAACCGGTGAGCGGCTGGGGAGAGTATCAAAACCCTCAAAATTCACTAAGTATTTGTCAAAATAGAATACAATCAGAGCTCTCTTGTTCTCTCGTTGTGCGTACCCCTTTTTGGCTTACCATTCTTAGTATTTAAGGGTTACGCCTCTCCAAAGTCTTCACGACTAGTCATGAGGCCTTCAAGACTTGGGGATCTTGGTTGGTTGACCGATCAATCTAGGTTAACACCCACGAATTCACGATCTCCAAAAATTGAGGTGGTGGGCGTGTGAATAGCCACCTTCTTATTGGTAAGTACCTTCCAATCGTTCTCAATCGAAGGACATGGTCTCCTCCAACTGCTTATTCTTGTCGATCACGTTTCATTGGTCCCGATAGGTTTATTCAGGCAGTCTTGCAGCACTTGGCTATGGAACCCGTCCAGGTCTGTAGGCAAACTCTACTAGTTGAACTTATTCAGGGCAGTAGACCTTGCCGGGCAAATTGATCCAGGTGGGTTGACCTTGTTGGGTGATGGACCTCAGAAGGCTACCAAAAGATTTGTTAGTGTAAGAAGTACTACTTAGTCATTAATCATCCATTGCATAGGAAGGTAAAGCAGTAATCAACAAGCATACACAGAGGAGAACAAGGGTTTTGTGACCCGGTTCTACCATAAGGGGTGTACGTTTGGGGGGATGACAAAGCTCCCAAGTATGCACTAGAATTTTGAGGATACATGGTATTACATGATTTCGCTCCCTCTTTTAGGGAAAGGCCCCTTCTACAGGGGGCCCTTCCCTTTATTTATAACACGGGGGCAGGGGGGCTTCTCCAGGGTTTGGAACCCTGGTATCCAGAGAGGGATATAGGAGGGTGAGGTCTATTAATTATGGTAGAACTACTTCAAACCATTGGTTTGGTGGTTCCCTCTCCCTGTGACCCTCACCCTCCTTATGATGCATGCTAATGCATGCTAATATTGATCGGCTCGCTGGAGCTCATCTCTTTGGTGTTAGGGTTAAGACAAAATATTACTTATTTTATTTTTCTTTTCCTCCCTATCGGTCGGTCCCCCATTCCTATCAGCAAGTCGGGTTTACGAGGAGGACACATGATCGGTTCACTCGTGCTATCTGGCCAGGGCATCACTCATTCACCTCTATCATTAACTCATTATTCAAATAAGCAATCTGCAATGGTAGTTCTATAACCCAAATCGAAAAAAGATCTTATCAAAACAAAAAATTGACGATTATCAAAGAAATCTAAAAATGTGACAAGATTGATATCCACCGAATTTAGTATAAGTTCAAGACACATAAGCGCTCTAACCATGTTTCGACTTGTGATCAATACATAGATTTGCACTCGATGGCCCCTAGTATCCCTACTGCTAGGTGTTACGACCTGGTTCCCGAATCCCTACAGGACACGAGACCGGACCGACTCGACTGATCCCAAGACCCACTCGTCCAACGAGAAAGTAACCAAAAAGTAGGAAAGTAAACCACATTCATTATGCTAAGTAACTAACAGTAACAAAAGTACAGCAGTAAAGAAGCAAAACTACTACAGTACACACCACCACAACAGTAGAAAAATAAACGAGTACAGGAATATAATGTGCAGAACGAAAGAGTACTGAATATAAAGGTACAATAAACTACTCACTATTACAACGAGTACAAAAAGAGCTACAACTACTGGGCTCTACTGGGCCCAACACACTTTGCAGCCGTAGGCTCTGGCTGCTCAACACTTGGACCTAAAAAGGGTTATGAGTACACAAAATCAACGAACGCTGAGTAGAGTGGCAACCAACTAACTAACAGTAAAAGTGGACAGGTAGCTGTTGTTTTTCACTTTCTTTCTTTAACTACTTATTATTTTTCACCATTTAGTTTATTTATCAGGTCTCTTTCTTGATTTCGAATGTTCCTCGTGGAAACGATTTTGATTGCAGTATTTTCCGAAGAGTAGAAGTCGCACGTGGTGCTCTCCTGGCTGGGAGAGTCTCCTGTGGTGGTCCTACACCCAGTCAACCACCCCAAGGTCACAGACAGATGTAACAGTGACTACGGCATGCGCGATAAGCGCATAGGTTGCTACCCCGCATTTGCATGCGGTTAGTCATTTCTGTTAGCGGGTGCGCCCAAAGCACAGCACGGAAACAGTATAGGGGATAGCCCTCTCAGTAACAGGGGTCTAACCCCTAAGAACCAAATAGGGGTCTCGCCCCTCCACAGTCCGCACACCCTCGTCTAACTATCCTGGTTTGCCCAGTAGGCCTAACAAGTCGGTGTAGGGCAGCTAGCTGAACCCCGGGCCCTGTGGGGTGGCTAGCTCTCTCCCTACACTAGTAGCTCTCCCCGGTATAATGTACACGAGGGCCACAGAGTCGGTGCAAAGTGGCCAATCCTAACCCCGGGTCCCAACCCAAGGGCGGCTAGCTCCCCTCTACACTACGAGGTAACATGCGCTTTCCTTGGTACCACGTACTCAAGGGCCAGCACATTTCCCAACACATTCCTAGATTCATTCCATTTATTTCCAGGAGCTCATTCATCTCCTAATTCCCCGTAGGGTTCATGCTCATATTCCTCAAGCCATTCAATACCAGGTTTCATCATTTCTATTTCCATTCTCAAGTTATACACATGCAATTTGTAACTCTATTCCATATCCAGCTTATTCACAGATAGCTCGTGTTTCCAACATTCACCTTTCCATGTTCAATCTATATACATGCAGCTCATAGTATGTCATTTAACGCAAACAACAGGAATTCACATGCAACAGTTTACTATTACGAGTACTTTACATTTCACAGGAAGCTGTTATTTATTTACAGGCAATTGTTATCATTCTATCTACTCATTCAAGACTGCAATTCAATCATCCATTACAGACATTTCAAGTGTTTCTCGTCTTAGGATTCATGTCATATCCTAGGTTCTAATCATTCATTCCACACATGCATTTTAGTTTCAATTAAATTAAGGGGAAGCCATTGTACCAGTAAACCCAAGAGTAGTGGGGGCTTGATCGGCAGGTCCACGTGCCTCAGCAAGCACCAAACCCTCAATGGAACGAGGTCCTATCACAAGGATCGATCACACAAGAATGCTCAGAATAGTATAGAAAGTATTCCAACAAGTAGAGGAATTCATACGGGAAATAACAATATCTTAATTGCAGAAATTGGACCTCAAACGGACCCTAAACAGGTCAAAAATAGTGATCCTGACTCAAATTAGATGTCTGGAACACCTTCCAGATGTCTTAAAAGAGTCCAGAGCCATACCTCAAGTCCTGCGCCACTCCTCAGGCGTCCAGGAACTCCGCTGGACCATCTGGACCCAGTTCCAGACGTCCGACCACCTCTTCGGATGTCTGGAAATGCTTCCCGTCGTCAGGTGCCTCGCCCAGACGTTCGAAGTGCGTGGAAGGGCGTGTCCCGCACCTTCCCGAAGCAACTCCTATGAGAATCAATCGAATCTCCATCAAAAAGGCAAGGAATAGTGTCTCGGCGGAGCGGCCTACATGGCCGTATCCGCAAAGAAGACGTACCTTCATGAAACCTACTTCTCAGTAGTCTGAAACCACTTCCAGACGTCGGCTACGTCGTCTGTGTTGGTGCTAGAGCACCACGATCATTTGTTTTGATGATAACAAAACACGTGTCATTTAACATTTACACTTAAAGTCTTAGATTTCAGGCAAATTACAAATGGAGACGTGATTAAACGAAGATCGAGCTCGCATCCAGGATGGATTGGAGGAGCTTGATGGAGAACATGGGAGATTCACGAGGAGCTTGATGGAGAACAGAGGAGACTCGCGAGGAGCGATAGATTGAAGATAGAAGGACAAGAAGAATAGATAGAATTCTGTTTATTTCTTTCATGTACTTTTGTCTTTATTTCCTTGCTCTTTTTGTTCCTTAGAACATCATGTTAAAGAGCCTCAAAGTACCCTCACAGTAGTCTTAGGAACACCTGCACAACCTTATGATACTTAGGTTTTCTGTAAAGAACCTAGAAAACCAATATAGGGTTCAAACAGCCTTTTCAGACGTCTAATCCTAAAATCAGACGTCTGATAATGAGTTTTAAGACGTCTGACTGTTGACTCAGACGTCCGATAACATTTAGGCTGGACCTATTTAGTTTTGTCTGATGAAATCAGACATCCAGACCTTAGTCCAGACGTCTTAGAAGACGTCTGATGATTTTACCAGATATCCAATTAGTGGACCGTTGGTTAGTTTAACAAACACTATAGGATATGACCATTAGAGCCTTATCAGACATCCGTAAGCGTTTCCAGACGTCTGATAAATGACCGTTTTGGCTCGGCTGACCCAAAATCTCTTTTAAGAGATCTTATAGCCGTTGCAATCTCTTGGAAATCCATTCCCGCAGAAAAGTAGGTTTCCAGATGTCCAGACATAGTGCCAGACGTCCTGTATGTCGTCTGATGGACTTGCACTAGAACCCTGTTTAGATCTGATTCAAGTTAGGAAGAAACTCGCCTAAAATCAGACGTTTGACTTTGATCCTAGACGTCTTAAACTGATCTTCCAAACGTCTGATGCCAGGATCAAACGTCTGATAACCCTGTCAGTGCAATCATTGTTTCTGATTTCGGCCTAATTCTCTTGAGCTTTGCACCCAACAACTATGGAAGCTTCCCAAAGCCATCCAAAGCCTTCCTAAGGCCTCTATAAATAGAGGGGAGCCTTTGCCACTCAACACACACCTAGACACACCAAGAACAAGCATTTCCACTCTTTTGTGTCCAAAAGAATCTCTTGCTCTCCAAGCTCAAGTTCTACATCTAGAGAGCATCAAGCATTTGCGCACCCGCTCTCCTGTCGTAGTTCACGAGAGCGACGTTGCGCCGTCATGTAGTTCATACATCCGCGTCATTGACGCACTCCTTGCAAAGGGAAGCATCTTAATTCCTATAGAAGCTTAGGTTAAAAATTACTTTGTTGGCTCTATAGGATTGTTGTTATTTATCTTTGTTCTTTGGTTGGGTATTTGCTTTGCGAATTCCCATCTCCTTCGTGGGACAAAATCCTTCTTGTAAAGAGAAGGGGTTTGAGGTATGCTACCATCGTATAAAGTAGCGTGGTTGTAATTGAGGTTGAATCACCCTCGTTTAAGTGATTCGTTTAATGGATTTGATCAACTTGGTTGATCAGAAAATCCTAACTCGAGAGGGTTAGGTGGTGGTTTTCACCCGGTTTGGGTTTCTACCTAAAAATAATTGTGTACATTGTGTGATTGAATTTTTGTGAGATTGTTTGTATTCTATTCCGCAATTTATTATGTCACCCCCTCCTAGTAGGGAATCTGCAGTCTGGATGTCTCTCCAGATGTCTGATTCTGGGAAAAACCCAGAACCGGAACTTGCTTCCGCCCTCTCGCGCCGCGCGTGGCCGCGCTGCACCCGCTCGCCTGCTGCTCTGGCTGCAGCAGTGTCGGGGAGAACCTCCCCGACGCACTCCTCCGCCATGCACACTCGTCGACCAGCCGTGAGTTCACCGGCGAGCTCCCACGTGAGCTCGCAAGCTTGCTTCTCTCCCTCTCACGCTGCTCCTCCTCTCCTTCTCGCGCCACGCCCGCGCTCTCTCTGGTCTGCTGCACTTGCTGGAGGGAAGGAGGGAGGTGGTGTGAGGGTGAGGAGGGGGGTTTATATAAGGGTGTAGGGTTAGGGTTTTCGTCGGGCGAAAGGAGAGAGAAGAATAAAATGAGGGAAGTGTACTGTCTGCACGCGGCACGCGCATAGACGCGAGCACGTACTCAAAATTTTCTATTTCCAGACGTCTGGGAAGGTGTCCAGACATCTAACCAGATGTCTGACCCAAGTTCCAGACGTCTTAAAAGGCTCAGACAGCATGGGTCTTAATACTAGGCTACTTGTACGTTATTCGAACATGGGTGGTTAAGGCCATCTTATCGTATTTATTTCCTTTGCTATGCTAAATCTTTTGGTAGGCTAGGTTGGTGCCAATTTGGATTTGGTCGGTCATAGGTGTTGGTGCTAGAGCACCGCGATTGTTTATTTTGATGATAACAAAACACGTGTCATTTAACATTTGCACTTGAAGTCTTAGATTTCAGGTTAATTGCAAATGAAGACGTGCTCAGACGGAGTTCGAGCTCGCATCCATGGCGGATTGGAGGAGCTTGATGGAGAACAAAGGAGCTCCGCGAGGAGCGATAGCTTGAAGAAGGAAGGAGATGAAGAATATGATAAATTTCCTTTCCTTTGTACTATGTATTTTTGTTTCTTTTCTTGCTCTTTATTTTTGTTTCTTAGATTCACGTTAAAGAACCTTAAAGAACCCTAAAAGTAGTCTTAGGAACACCTGCACAACCTTACGATACTTAGGTTTTCTATAGAGAACTTAGAAAACCAAAATAGCGATCAGACAGCCTTTTCAGATGTCTAATCTGGATTTCAGACGTCTGATAAAAACTTTTAAGACGTCTGACTATTGAATCAGACATCCGATTATTTAGGCTGGACTTAGTTAGTTCTGTCGGATGAAATCATACGTCCAGACCTCAGTCCAGATGTCTTAGAAGACGTCTGATGCTTTTGCCAGACGTCTAATTAGTGGACCGTTGGCTTCCTTTGCAAATGATGGAGAAATGACCGTTAGCCTCGTATCAGATGTCCGTAGAGGACCTCAGACGTCTGATACATGATTATTTTGCCTCGACTGGCCCAAAATCTCTTCTCAGAGATTTTCTAGCCGTTGCACTCCCTTGGGAATCCATTTCCGCAGAAAAGTAGGCTTCCAGACGTCCAGACTTAGTGGCAGACGTCCTGTATGTCGTCTGATGACAATTCACTAGAACCCTATTTAGGTTTGATTCAAGTTAGGAAGGAAACCCGCCTAAAATCAGACGTCTGACTTAGTTCCCAGATGTCATAAACAGGTTTTCTAAACGTCTGATGCCAGGACTAGACGTCTGATAACCCTGTCAAAATCATGATTAATTTTGACTTCGGCCTGATTCTCTTGCGTCTTCCACCGAATGACTATGGAAGCCTTCCAAGGCCTTCCAAAGCTTTCTTAGGGCCTCTATAAATAGAGAACCCTTACCACTCAAGTACACACCAAGCAACACACTTTCACATCATTTTGTGTATTTTGATCTTAAGAAGAAAGGTCTAGCTCTCAAAGCCTTGTTCTACATCTAGAGAGCTTGATTCCTGTGCACTCGCTCTCCCGTCGACGTTACGAGAGCGTCGCTATGCCAAAGCGTGGTTCACGCATACACGTCACTGATTCGACGCACTTCTAAGAAAAGGGAAGCATCCTAACACCTATAGAAGCTTAGTTTAAGAATTACTTTGTTGGCTCTATAGGACTATTCTTGTATTTGTTACTTTGTTATTTGGTTGGGTATTCACGTTGATAATTCTCGTCTCCTTCGTCAGACAAAATCCTTCTCGTGAAGAGAAGGGGTTTGAGGCACACTACCCTCGTTCAAGGTAGTGTTGTTGTAAGAGGTTGAATCACCCTTGTTTAAGTGATTCAGTTAGTGGATTTGATCAACTAGGTCGATCGAAAAATCCTAATTCGAGAGGGTTAGGTGGTGGTTTTCACCCGGATTAGGTTTCCACCTAAAAATACTTGTAACTAATTGTGTGATTGCTATTTTTGTGAGATTGTATTTTTTTAATTCCGCACTTTATATTACGTCACGCATATCTCACCCCCTCCAAGTAGGGAAATTACAATAGGCAAGAAGGGGTGCCGGTTCCACCAGCATACTCTGTATTCAAGTAGCCGGATCTTTTGTTGGGTCATGTGTGGACTTTTGGATCCGAGGGCATTTTTTGCTCCTCATCATACGCCGCCACTCTTTAGCTAGTGTGAACTACAGAAAGAGTAGTGAAAGTGGCTAAAACTTCATGGTAAATGATGCCCCTAAATGTTCTTCAGGCTGTATTGCAGTCGAGGGAACATTTATGATTGAGATAGGTGGCCTTCACCTGCTTCCGATTGGTTGGAAGATGTCCCTCGTTAAGGGCGTACGAGCTCGAGTTTGAGTCGGCCTTAGGAGGTAGCGTCTCTTAAAATGGGACATATCTACTCGGGATTACGTCAGCCTTAGGAGGCGACCTGTCTCGAATTCGAGCTAGCCTTATGAGGCAGTACTGTTTGGGCACAGGGCATATGAGCCCGAGTCGATGCTGGGCTTAAGAGGCGGCGGGAGTTGGGCGTAGGGCGTATTAGCCTGAGCCCGTGCCAGCCTTGGTAGGTGGCAGTTCGCCTAATTGAGATGCTAAGTCTAGCATTAACTGTTGTTGTCGTGAGAGGGCATAGCCTGAAGCATCGGGCCTTTTTGCAAAGGCGTGAAAGGCTTTTCGAATATCTGTTCTCTAACAATGCCTGGGGGTCCTTGACTAGCTGTTTTATCAACACGTTCATGCAGCCATTGAATCCGTGTCGAATCTCGGAGGATTCGATTTCTTGGGAATTGGCGATCCGTCGGTGGGTAGAAAGACGTTACCACCCTCAAGAGCCCATGAGGTAGGGCTATAAATAGTTTCTTCACCGCTTTCATCATCTTCAGACACACTTGAAGGACCTAAGAGTCATGAGGAAGAACGTCTGTGACTCGTTCGTTCATTGGGTAGAGCTCTGTAGCCGAATTTATGCGTGTTCAGCGGAGCAGCTGAAGAGATTATGTGCAACTCGTCGGATGGGGGTGAGCCCCTCTTCGTGCCCTTGCTCAATGCACGGGTTGAGGTAAGGGGTACTCGCCTTTGATATGCCTGTAATGGCTTATCCTCCCACTGTGTGCAAATTTGCCTTGTTTTTTGGTGTAGGCTTGTGGGGGTTTTCTTTGCCGGGCGACATTGGGTGCCGCGGCGACTTGTTCCGATAGGCTTTTCGTTCTACACAGGGGAAGAGCACAGGCTAGGATAGAAAGAAGGCCTTCCCTAATGATCGAGGAGTTGAGATGGAGGGGAGCTGGTGGCGAGGGTGCTTCCCTAGTGTGCCCTCAAGGAGAGCTTGGCGGGGCGTCTTGAGGAATGAGGCTAGTTGCGTCCATGCTTCCGGGCCTAGGTGTGGGTATGGCAGGGAGCGTTCCACTGGAGGTGCCGCCTCATTTGGTCTCGCGTGGAGAACCCGACGGATGTTGGGTCACAGAGTCGCCGCTTGGAGACCAGGAGAAGCTTGCTCCTTCACGGGGGACTGGTGCTTCCCTCGTGCTGCTTTATTCCCTTTGTGAGTCAGAGAGGGCGAAGCAGGGCGTATTGTTGCCGGGAGCTCCTCTCATGGGAGTGCATTTGCTAGAGTAGAAGTGGGGCAAGGTTCACTGGCAGCGATGGGTGCAGTGTCCATCTAAGCAGTCGAGCTCAACTGGCTATTCCCCCATGAATGACCTACTGGAGGCCTTACGGCTTCGACCACGTGGGGCACCTTACTGATAGATAGGAGAGTAGCCTGCACGGCTGGGTCGTTGCGCCTGCCTTGCGTTAGCGCTGTGGCCCGTTAAGACTAGCCGCTCCACCTGCGAAGTTCCTTGGTCAGTCCTCCTTCAGTACACCTCGCCTGATCGGGGGTCTATCCTAGGCAAGCGGTGTTGGCTGGGAAAAGACGGACCTTCGTCGAGGGGGCGGCTCAAGCTGCAGGGCCTGCCAGTCTTGATGCTGTATTGTCACCCATGTTGCTGAAGGTGAGTGGGATTGAAGACCTGGGGCGAGGCCGCTGAGTTGTGATGACTAGTGCCGACTTTTCCCTTGTACTAGTTTGCCTTTTGCCAACTGTAATTTAGCCGGAGACAATAATCTGGGGGAATGTAATAGTCGGTGTTTATTGTAAATGAAGAAATTTTTTCGTTTCTTGTATCAAGAACTGCTCGTATGCCAAGTGTGAGGAACTGGTTTTCTGCCTTGAATTTTGTTGCTCACACGGGTTGTGTGAACCGTGTTTTACGAGTTTGCAGCTTGATCCCTTTTGTTCGCTCGAATGACTTAGCATAGCGGCTTGTCCTGTTACTTTCTCCCGGTTGATTACTGGCGGAGCCTACTGGGATGCTCGTGGAGAGGGCCATCCACGATAGTGGCTAGGCGCTTATGGCTTACATTGTGAAGGCATAGGCAAGTTACCCTTGGGGGTCTTCTTGCGGCCTCCATGGGCTGATTAGCTGTCCGGCGCCTGGTCCACCCACTTGTATCGGCCGTGGGTGGAATCAATGCTTTGACCATGCCTTGTGTGCCTAATGGGGCAGATGATGAAACATGAGTAGTGTTATTTAATATGATGATATTAGCGTCGAAATGTCTATAATGGAAGTGATTACTTACCGGCGAATCTATATAATTTATCTAAATTTATTAACCTAGACTAAATCAAATTTTAAGATTATCAATTTTAGGCCTAGGGCGAACATAGGGAGACGATTTTGGAGTTAATTGATTTCTACACGATTCTTAATGACGGTTGATTTCCGTTCGTTTATTGTATTTTTGGATTTTTTTAATTTAGATTTTTTGGATAGTCTTGTTTTGAGGTATACCCTCAAAATTTTGTCCTTCGCTACACGTCAAAAATTGGTCCTTATTGATTTGCCAAAATCAAGTTCAACAACTGATCTCTCTACATGCGAGATCGTCTACCTGTAAAGATAATAGTTATTTTTTCTATTTTGTACTTTTTTTTATCTTTTTTTAAATCAACAAAATAAAAGACAGAGAAGAAATGCGGAACCAAAATATTGGAATGGAAAGGAATTGAAATAATTAACTTATATATATATATGTATGTATGTATATATTTTTGTATAATATATAATAGGAGGAGTGGAATTGAATTAAAAATTCAAGGGAATGTAGCACAGGTTATGTGACCATCGTCTAAGGGGATGGAATTGAACTAATAATGTGTCGTGTGCCGTGTGGAGCGGATGTGTGGATGTGCATGGAATGCTTGATGTGTGCAAATATCAGGAATATATGTGCAACTGATGCGAATATACCCACGATGTAATGCATGGAAATGGGATGAATGCACGGTATCGTGAGTGGGAAATATATACATGAATACGTGTGAAAGAGTATGTGTGAATATATATGTATGTGTAAATAAGGATGTAGACATATATATATATGTGTGTGTGTGTGGGGGCGGGGGGGGTGCCTGAGTATATGTATATATATGTTTGTATGTATACGTACGTTTGTGTGTATGTGTATGTGTCTGTGCGTGCGTATATATGTTACTGTGCATACGTTTATATATATGGATATATATGTGTGTGCGGGTGTGTATGTATGTGTATGTGGGTGTATGTGTGCGTGCGTGAGTGTGTGTGTGTGTTGCCAGGTGAGAAAATGAGTGGGAGGGTGAGATGAGTGATGTGTGTTTATGTGCATGCGTATGTGGATGGATGTGTGTGTGGGTGAGCGGGAAAGAGTGAGTGCGGAAGTGATGGCGCGTGAACAGGAGGGAGGTGGGATGTGAGGAAGCGGCAACCTGCTGGAGCGGGTGAAATGTAGGATAGATGGTGCGGCAACCGGCTAAGTGAGGAATGACCGGTTGCTCAGGTGCGTGGAGAGAGTCTGGCTACAATGCTGCGAGGGTAAGATGCTGACCGGTTGGTCAAAACGAGGAGAGAGAGGATGTTATGGGCGTGGGTGACACCGACGAGGAGTGTGGAGTCGGGCGTGCATATGGGCTTTCAGCAAATAACTGAAGAGTGGGTCGGTGGCAGTGGGGGAAAAAATAAGTAGCGATGGACACTACAGTGCGAATATGAAAAATAGAGTAGGAGCTTAGAGGTAGGCGTTAATGGCGATACAAATATGAGAAAATAGAAGAAAAAATAAATAAAAAGAAAAGAAAAGAATTATTACACCCACCTGCTCTTGAAGGAGTTAAGAAGTGGTAGAGCTTAATGTAATATTTGAGATCACGAGGAGCTTGTCCTTGCTTGTTGCGTACTCCTCAACAGGCAAGTGAGATGGGGAGGAAGAGAGGGAGAGAGAAGAGCTGACGAAGAGGTGTGGCCGGCTGCTGGAATGTGTGTAAGTGTGAGGGGGTGTGCGTGAGTTGCGGAGGGTGGTGATGGATGCGGACATCCTGTGTGGAGTGAGGTGGGAGAGGTTATATAGATGAGGGGGGAAGAAGACGACAAGGGAATGTCGTAGAGGAATGGGACATTTTGGGATTTTTATGGGTAAGCACTTCAGGTGTTAGGTAATTAATATAGGTGGTGAATAGGTTGAGTTAGGGGCTCAATCTCTCTCTCTATCTTCCTTTCCATAAAATGCATTCATGCACATATTTATAAGATGCATGAATATCTACCTAATCTCAATGTGAATAGCTAGGAAATAGCATAAGATGGATTGATTAGCAGCGTGAATTGTTGCACAATTAGCGGACATACGTACTCCCCTTAGTAGGTGGGAACAACACGTTCTCTTTGGGTGACATGTTGCGTCGAGGCTACTTGACATGTAACGCTTATCTCAGTAGAATAGTTGGGCTAAGGGCATTCGTTATGAATGCCTTGCCTCTGATCGACTCTCCTTGCGAGGTGACGATAAGAGGGGGCAAAGAATCCCAGCTTACCTTGTTGATTTTTGAAGCGGGACGCCCCAGTTCATTGCACGTTCCTCCAAGGGTTGGCTGCTTAAGAGTGTCTCCCGTAGAGGGTGGTCGAGAAGTTGGTCGACTTCAGGAGGTAGCCTCAAGGCGTAGGAGCACAAGCTCGTGTCATTATGCAGTGATGTGTCGCCTGAGAGACGGAGCGCTAGGGTCCCGCTCCCTTACCATTTGCCAATATGGCGGTCATTGGTCAAGGCGGCTTGATCCTTCGACATTCGTTTTGGTGGGTAGATGCCTGATGCCTCTGAGGGTGGGGTGGCTAAGACTTTTGCCAGTGAGCAGTGTGTTAAACCTCAGGGCGCATGGGCCTGAGTCCTTACCGACCCGAGGGGATGGTGTAATGTCCCAAAATCCAGGCTTCGAGTCATTTCAAAGTGGTTTAGGTTGGTTTGAACCTGGAAACCTGGTTAGGGTTTGGTGCTGGTGTCAGAATCCCCTTAAATTGCCCAGAATCATATATTTCGAGTCAAACCCTAGTCAAAATTTGTCAAAAGGGTGCCATGTGTGGTATCGATGGATTCCTCTCGTCGTAAGCTTTCTGGAAATGCTTGTTTTGCTCGATTTTGAGGTATATAGCTCAAGCTAGGGTCAAAGAAGTCACCAGGGACCTAAATGTAAGGTGAACCCAACCCTAAGGGCATTTTGGGTATTTCATCAAACTAAACCTATCCACAGCCGCCCTTAAGGCCTATTTAAGGACCCTTTGGGTCGTCATTAGCCTCCAAATCTCTCAAATCAAGAGAGAAAGGGAGAAGAAAAAACCTTAGTTTTTCTTCTTCAAAAATAAAAAATTTATTCGTACGGACTCAGTTGCGATTACGCAAAACCCAGGGTCCCCACTGCAAAAGTCATGGGAGAACACGGGCACGCCGGCGGCCGTGAGCACGCTGGCAAGCGTAGGCACGGGTGCGGGTGCGAGTGCGAGCGCGCGGGCACGTCAAGTGGCACGTGTGAGGGCGGTTTGGTCCAACTCCAGATCCCATTGCGCTGTTTTGACTAGTTCGAAGCCTTCCTGACCTCAGATTTTGACAAATAAGGTATCGTTGGAATCATATCGATACGTATTATGTGTTGATATTGTATATTTTCACTTTTGAGTTCATTTCACTTATTGAAAAATTAGAAACGTAAATAGGTGTCTCCAACCCCATCGTGGCTCTGATTGAACTAGGTCTTATTCCCGATGTGTGCACGAATCTCGAGGTAGACGTAGAGATTGTTTCTAGGCCTAGTACGCATGGTTCGAAGTCACCATGACCCTCCAGTGACCTTAGGTAGAGTAGTCTATTCCTCTTTTCAATCTAGCCGATCTCTCGAGTAATTGAGAACCCGGCTTGTGTGAGTTTTGTGTATACTGCCTTGATCTGCGTGTGTTCTCCTTTTGCTGAGTTGGGACCCTCTGGTGTTTTCCTGATTTCTAGCACTATAAATAATGAAATAAGGGATTTATGTGAATAATAATGAATTAGCAAGTATATACACCCCTGTTATCGCATGCATGAAAGGAAATCTGTTTTCTTTAAAACAAGTTCTAATGTCTTTAATTCTATCTAAATATTATGGAACCTCTGGTAAAGATGAGATTTCTTGTGAATGAATAAATTGGAAAATAATATGAGAAATTGTTAACCTTGGAATTAGTAATACGAAATTACTACGGGGTATCGGAATTGACAAGATAAGGAGTACATTTATCTGGAAATGGGAAAGATAATACAACGGATATGTCAGGAAATAAAAAGATTAGATAACTGGTTTCGGCCCCGCTACTTGTCGGGATTTCGATTGTAGCTTTAGGTCTATTCAGATCGGGTTCACGGGCTAGTTTTGGCAGTTGCTAGGCTCCCTACAACTCTTTGGTTAGGCTTAGCATCCAACTTGGACAGCTGATTCGTAGGGCTCGAGGTTTGGAGTAGTTTTCTCGGCTAGTGGGTGGGTCATTGGCTGTCCATAGTTCAGCATACAAAGCACTTGTACGTGTTCACACGACACGATGTAGCCGCCACCCCTTTCTGCGATGAGCCCAAGGTGACCGAGCGTGGTGACTCGATGGATATAATCAGCCCCCGCGACCAGGAGGGTGGTTAATGATAACATCATCATGAGCCATAACTAGCTTTGATTAATCAAAATCAATTGAAAATAACTTCTACATAATCACCTGAGAGTCGTAATTCCCTACATATCATTTCTGAGAAGAATAAATTAAATCAGGGTTAATTCTGTAGTTTTAACACCATATTATGAAAGCAGAATAACTACGGGATTTGTCAGGGGTTAATCTAAGGTCTAATGAGTATTAAAGACTAATAAGAGGGTCCACGTAGACAAAAATCAGATTTCACGCATTTCGAGAACTGATACAGCACCTAAAACCCTAATTTCAGACCTGCTTGAATTACTGAGGTTCTGGTCAGGATAAAATCCATCTAAATCATCTAAAATTCATATAAAATATTCATTAAGGTTTGGTATCCTTGATTTGACCTTTGGAATCTATTTTGACCTTAAATAGAATCGCAGATACAATTCTGCCTTAATTTAGATTTCTGCGTAGATTGCCTAGTAAAACTTCGTTAAAACTAAAATCTGACCTCTCCATCAGATTCCGTGGGTTCAAATTAGATTTGTACTCAAATTTGGGCCCAATCAAAGTTTATCTTGACTTTGCATTCTAGTTCTTTAAAACTCTATTCTTCACATATGAACCCTCAGCTTTCAAAATCCTTACAAATCGCCCCCTAGGTTTGTTGTCTTCTTCGCAAGTAGGTCCCTACCGCCATTGGAGGTCAATCGACCTCTAGGCTGACTTTGACCACTCCTAAACTTACTCGAATCTTCATCAAATCCCACCAAATTTGGTAGGATTGATGTTCACACCATGGAGAATTGATTGGGATCGGTCTTGGATCCCAAATCACATTTGATAGCCCTAGCGAACCCACGAGATCAGTGGGTGTTTCTTGCGTCAAGAACAAGCCATTATGGGCTTGTTTCCTGATCTCGAGCTCGGCTGAAGCTCTATAAAAGCTTCAGAATTGCAAAAGCCTAGTTCCTTAGCTCGATTTTAGCCATAAATCTTCAACTTCTTGCCTCTCCCGCCACCTCCACCGCAGCTCCAGAGATCCTCTCTCTCCGGCCTCTTCGCCTGCTACCACGTACCATAGGCAGTTGGTTCTTCTTCCTCACCTTCCTCTGCTCCTCGTCAGCCACAGCACGGGCTTCTCAGACCTCGTCTTCCTTGCCGTCTCCCTCACTGGAGGAATTCATCTTCTCCGTGACCGGCCAATCAAAGCCGATGCAACCCCTATCTCTCTCATCCCTAATTTAGGTTTCCTTTCCTACTCTCCATCTCTACTTCACTTCTCCTTCTTTAGATCTTAGGTTCAGCCCACAATGCCGCCGCTCGCCCTCCCCTTCTCCACGTTCGGTCGAGCTCCAGCGACGCCTCCACACCACCACTGTTAATCGCTCTGAAATAGGTTTTAAAATCGTCGCGTTGTAGTACAATTCGAATCAATGCGAAAAACAAATAAAATTTGTACTCGAATGAAAGTCCGAGATCGTTCGTTGGGAGCAAATATGAATTCACATGCTAATCCTAATTCTAAATAAAAGATATGAGCAATTGCAATCAGAGTTGATTCAAAATGATATAGCAATAATTTCAAGTAGAAATGTGAAAAAAGAATGGAGTAAAATGGTGATTTGAATCACCAATTACTCCTCAAAATCATAGCACATAGATGCTCAATATCAATCAAGTTAATTAGCCTGAAACAGGTGAATTGGACGTTTGATGGTAGGATTAGACATCTTAAATGTCTGATTCTACAGTGCTTCTCTTCCTTTCTCTTCTTCCTCTCTTGCCTTTTGTTCTTCTACTTTCTTCTCATTCTGTCTTTGCTTTTCCTCTTCTTTCCTTCTTAGCTTTTCTGCCTCACAAGGGGGCACCTTCAATTTTTGGCTAAGTGTTAGCCTATACACAGGGAAGCAAAACCCCCCTTACCCCTCACTCTATCTCCTCTTTCTCTTTCTGGGTTTTCCTCTTTCAGAGCCTTGCACAGTACCAGGTAATCGGATTCGGATCTAAGTGCACTTGGGACTAGGGTTGCGGGCATGGGTCACAGCTAAGGTGTGCGCGGGTTAGGCAGGTCTTGGATCGAATCCAGGCCCGTGTGGTGGTGCCATGGGTGAGGCATGCGTGGGTAAGGAGGACCTCACCCTCGTGTTAGGAGGCGAAGAGGCATATGCAAAAAGCCATAATAAGGTGCTTCACTTGGTTGCCCACTTCCGAGGTGGGACTAATCCTGCTGCTTCCTTTTCGCGTACAACTGTAGGGTTCCTTCCCTCAATTGCTGCAGCTCACGAGGTTAAGACCTCCAATTGTCCACCTGGGATGATTCCTGAGACGTAGTTGCGTCACTTGGAGGTGACGCCTGGAGTTGCAGGTGCTTAGAGCTTGAAGAACAAGGCGGGGGTGACAGCGGAGATCACAGAGCACCGGTGAAACCTGAAAAGCACGGATACGGCCTTACGGCCCAATTAAACAAGTTCCGGACCTTCGCCAAACCACGGCAAATGTGTGGACAGTGGTCTTGTAGTGTGAGAGTGCGTGAGGTGGCTGGACGGTGACGGAGATGGCTGTGCGAGGGTGTGTTATTCGGTGGTGGTTGTAAGTGGGTGAAAGGTGGAATAGATATGGGGGTTTTGTGCAGGAAGGCGAGGCATATGTTGTGAGGTGGTTGGAGAGGCAGATAAAGGGGTGTAGCGACGGAGGTTCCTTACCAGAGGGATTGTCGGAGACGGGGAAGACGAGGGTGAATGGTGTCGTCAAGGGTCGAAATTGGGATATGGAGGGCGGGAAAGATAGTGTAAACCTAACTAAGCCTAACTAACCTAATCTAAACGGATGAAAGGGGGAGAACGGCACTGGTGTTGTTAGGCTGGCACTGGGGAAGAAAGTACTCCGGTAGAGGGGGATGGCGACGACGATAGAGGTAGAGCGACGACAAATGGTATTGCATGACGTGGAGGAAGGTGTGGAAGAAGAATCCACCGCCGGTATTGTGGTTGGACGGTGAGGATAGGCAGAGGGAGTCGCCGAAGCTCGAGGAGCTATTCGGCCAAAATAGAAGAGAGGAATGTGGGGAATTTCCAGCCAAAATTGAGCTTAAGAGAATAGTTTAATCTGAGGATTCTTTTATAGGTCTTTAGAGGTAGATTTGAGCTTGGGAAGCAAGCTTCCCAAGCTAGGAAAGATCGTCAGAGTTGGAAACCTAAAGATACTTGAATCTCTCATGCGTTCGCATGAGAGATTGGGAAGGTTGTTGGGTTCAAGGACGGGTGCATTGGAAAGAGGACTCCTCAATGAATCTTCCTTCCAATCTTGGAAGGGATTGGGCGAGAAATAAAGGAGATCTTTCCATTTGAAGGTCATTGGAGTTGTAGGAGTACCATTTTGGTGCGGTAGGGACCTATTTGTGAAGAAGACGACAAAGATGGGGGCTATTTGTAAGAAATTCAAAAGTTAGGGGCATGAGTGTGAGATGAAAGAGTCAAATAGGATCAAATTGCAAACTAGGTCAAAATGATCTCAGATTGGATCCAAATTTTAGTACAAACCTAATTTTGACCTAAGGAATCCAATGGTGAAGTTAGATTTTAGTTTTGACCTCGTTTGACTGGGTAATTTATGCAAAAACCTAAATTAGGGCAAATGTCTGTATGTGGTTCTGTGTTAGGTCAAGAGAAGTTCTGATGGACAAATTGAAAGTACCAAACCCTAAAAAATATTTTTCTATGAATTTTAGAGGGTTTAGGTGAATTTTATCCTGAGTACAACTTCAATTAATTAAGCGGGTCTATTTTTAGGATTTCAGAAGTCATTTAATTCCCGTAACTCGCGAAAACCCTTTTCTGTTTGTTGTAACCCACTTGTTCGACTCTTAAGATCATTTGACCCTTAATTAACCCATGGAGAAATCCCTTGATTGTACTGTAATTGAAATATGCTGTTAAAACTGCAGTTTTACCCCTATTTTACTGTATTTCTCTTAGAATTGATTTGTAGTGAATTACGTCTCTCTGGCGGTTATGTAGGAGCATTTATTCCTTGATTATGATTAATTAAAGCTAGATATGACTGATGACATTATCATCAACCACAGACCACCAAACGCTATGCCACCAGTCCCAAAAGCTCCGCCGTCCCTTCGCCACCAAAACCCCTTAAGAAATTGAAGGGATTAGCTTCTCGAACAATCCACCAGACACGACCTCCATCGCACTCCTTCCTCGACATCGCCCAACCACCATGCGCATGCCCACGATACACAGACACAACCATCACCTTCACCATCCTCAGGCGAAGCTTTTGAGATGCTTTGATGTGGCTACAAGGTCGTATGCATGTTTCCAAGTCACTGATCGGAGCTCGTTGCCGTCACCGTCCTCTTCGAAGTCTCCGTAGTGCTCCGATGAGCTTGAGGCCTAATTACATGCCCATGTGACGTGGGCACAGGTCATGATACTATCTGGAGCTTCAATTACGTGGAAGAACCCCAGCAGCTACTCCAATTGAAGAAGCAATCTCAGCTATTGCAAGCAAGGAAGAGGGTGGCACCTTAGTGCCACATCGTGAACAGAAGGGCGCGCGAAGACCTATAAATTGATTTTGTGTTTTAAGTTGTTTGCCTAAGATCACGAGGGGTCGGGTCCCTCCACGCACACCCGCTTACTCACCTATCCACTCCTTGCCTGCAACACACGCCCGCATGCCTAGTCACTGTTCTCGACCTAATAACTCGACTAAATACCCAAACCTATACTCGGGTTTGAGAAGAGAAGAAAGGAGAAGATTTGTGAGAGGGGGGGGAGGGTTTTGCTACAAGACCCTTTGCCTCCCTTGTGTTGAAGGAAGAGAGAGGCAACACTTAGCCTCTAAAAAGAAAGGCTATACTCTGTGCTTAAGGAAGAAGAGGCTTTGAAGAAGAAGAAGAGAAGGCTCTCTCTTTGAAGAGCCTTATGCTTGTACTCACTTAAGTTGTCTGATGCTATATTTCTATCGTCTGAATTGAGCTGATTTTGAGCATTGTTAAATTATTTAAGTACTATAGTTAACATTGATGAAATGGATTGAGTATGAGATATATGCTTAATTTAGATGAATAATTGGTAATTCAAATCACCATTATTTTATCTTTATATTCTTTTTATCTCATCATCATTTGAATTACAATCTGACAAGTTGTATTCATTGAATATCTATTTTAATGCTCATTTAATTGTGCTCATCTATTTTAAATGATGATTAATGTGTGAGTTCCATATTTACTCCCTGCGAACGACCTCGGACTCCTTTTAGATTCAGAGTTTATAAATTTAAATATTTGTTGGAAGATTTTGTCGATTATACTAGGTGCATATATTTCTTAACACTTGACGAAATCCTGACAACAGTGGCTTATATCGATCTTGCATCACAGGAAGTTACACGAGATCGTCTCATGCCCAAGACGTTGATTGACAGTTTAAAAGCAATAAGAATATGGGCAAATTGTATCAAAGGAACTGGATATAAAATAGACTTTTAATAGACGAACTATTAATATAGTGCCTTTTTATGGTACTTGTTTAGTTGTACTACTCTACTCAGTATGCACTAACATTTGTCTCAAGTTCCGAACTCAGGTGTTGCTGAGCAGTTGGGTGCTACGGTTGTTGCTGGTCAGACCTCCACGAAACTGGATCCTATCTGAGGAGATGGTTCGTACTGAGCCGGTGGCTCATAGTTATAGTTCCTTTTTTGCTAGTAGAATTTTATTTCCTGTCTTTTTGGGAGTTGTATGAGACTCTACTTTATTTCTGCTCTAGGAGAACTTTGCTTTTATTGTCAGCACTTTTGTTTCCTTCATTTATTGCTTTATGAATGAATGTTGGCTATTGATGTTTTATGACTTTATGTTAGGTGACAACAATCTTGTGGGTTTTCGTTGTAGTTGTTAGCACAAGGTGACTCGGTTCTCGTCAGTTGGCGAGACTTAGGTGGTCACAGCTGGCATCGCAGCTGCTGAAATGTGGGACGTGGGAGCCCTGGTTCCTCCATTCTATTGGGATGACTTTCCTGGTGGGGTGGTAGAGGGAGGGGACGAAGAGTCCCTGCTTGCCTTGGTGACTTTTGAGCGGGACGCCCTGACCCTTTGTGTACCCCACGGAATCAATCGTCGCTCGACGACGTTTGCCTAGGGCGAAGTTGAGAGGGTACTCCAGCTTTGTCCGTGCCGCCCAGGCCCTTCTGTCCCGGTGGCCGAGGGCCAATGGGCTATGGCTTCTTTGGCAATGTTATCCCTCTGTCCTTTTGTTGAGGATCATGGGGAGTCGGGGCTCCTCTTCTTAGGACGTGCCCCCTTATATGGGGAATGCTCAGTCGGGTCTCCTGGGAGACACCTTTAGTTGGCATAGGTCCATCATTGGCGGTGTTTGCTGCATGTCCCTCGTGGGGATTGGGCAGAAGTGTCCGATGTACGAGCACCTGGGTGCCTATCCTTGACGAAGGAGCCCTGAGGCAGGATCTGCCAGAGGGGCTTATGGCCATGCACCGTTTTAGGGTTGCCGCTTCCCTCGAGAGTTGTGCTCATGACAAGCGTCCAGAGGAGTCATTTATCGAGAGTTCTCCGAGCCTTGTTCTTGGCTTTTTGTTGAGGTTAGATGATGGTCGCCTGAGTGGGCGGATCCCTTGCCTGGACAAGATATGAGGCATGCTCAAGATAGGATCATGTAGCTGAGGTTGAAGAACCTGGCCAAAATTCTATAAGGGGTAACTTGGACCCGGTTGTTTGAACTATGATCCATCACCTCGACCTCTTTGCAAAGGCGAGGTGCCCCATCCAATGCATAAAGGCGGTTAGCCACTCCGCCGCCGAGCCTGCTTGTATCATATGTGAACGAAGGGTGATTTTGTTGTTGCGGCTACGGGGTGTGATACCGCTGGGCCTATACTCGTCTGGTCGTGCCCCTGGAGAGGACATGCGCGGGGGGTTTTCTGCATAGGTCAACCCTTGGGAGTGACCTTTTCCTGGAACTGTCAGTAGAGGGTGGCCATGAAGTGGGGCCGACCTTAGAGGGTGGCGACGAGAGCCAAAGAGCGGGAGCAAGAACTCTTTTGGGCAGAGGTCTGAAGGCATGCCAGACGGGGCTTGGAGTGTGGGGGTCCAATCCCGTGCTATGGGTGTTGCGCAACACGGGGACCTAGTGTCCTAACTTGGCTTTTGGTGGCCAGTATGGTAGCCATTGGGTGAGATAGTCCGAACCCTTACCATTTTCTCCAGTGGGCAGATGCCTCTACAGGTGGAGTGGTCAGGGTTCTACCCACGAGCGGTGTGTGGAACTTCAGGGCGCATGGGCCTGAGTTCTTACCAGTCTGGGGAGTTCATGTCTTAGTCGTCGGAATGTAGGGCATGGGAGTCGTGGTTCCACTGTTTTCCGTAGATGACCTTCTGGTAGGTGGTAAATAGGGCACGGTGCCTATGCCAGCCATTGAGGGTGGCTGTGCCGGCTATATGAGGTGACAACTTTCAGGGTCGAGGGGTGGGCTTGTCCGACCCCCAGCCAACCCGGGGAGATGACTCGCCAGTCTGGATAGGTGATGGTATATGAGAGCTTTTGGCAGGTTAGCTTGAATTTGTGTTGACCTTGTGAGGTGGCAAGATAAAGGACATCAGAAGCGTTTGTCCAGGTTTGTGTCAGCCTAAAGAGGTGGTAATACATGAAACGCCGGATTGGTTCGTCCAAGTTCAGGCTAACCTTAAGAGGTGGCTTGTCGGCCTGATGAGGAAGTAATAGATGGGACGTCGGATACATCCATTTGAGTTTTCACTGACCTTTAGAGGTGGCTTGTCGGCCTGAGGAGGCGGCAATACATGGAATGTCGGATGAGTTTGTCTGAGTTCCGACTGGCCTTAAGTGGCGGCTTGCCGACCTGAAGAGACGGTAATATGTGGAACGCCGGACGCATCCGTCCGAGTTATTGCCGACCTTAAGAGGTGGCTTGTTGGCCTAAAGCATCGTCAACACTTGGAACCAAGGTTCAGAAGGTCGGTATGCGGTATGCAGTCGGTTGGGTCACTGCATAGCGAATCTGTGGTATTCTTCGGGTATGCGGAGGAGTATGCACTTTTGCATTTTTTTATTAAATAAATATAAAATAATTAGTTAATTTATTAAATTTTGTGTTGTATGCAATGTTATATTTATGCAAATGTCGAGTTAGCTCATCCACCTTCTTCTCAATGATAGAGACCATATCTAAACAACTAGCCATCAATTCCAAGTCAACAGAAGAGGACAGGCCCTGCGTCTCATGTGCTCGCCTTGGATTCATCGATGCGCGGGCATTTGTTCGGTCAAATATGCCCATGGAGTCATTATTGATGGAGTTCTCGTACATATTCTTGAGAATCTCCCACACAGTGTCCTCTGTTGACCCATGATATTTCCTCTGCAAATTGCATTGACGAATAATCGAATGTCTTCACGGAGTCCCTGGTAAAAGGACTGGACTTGTTCCCATTTAGGAACTCCATAATGGGGGTACTTTCGCATGAGATCCAGGAAACGATCCCATGCTTCGTGAAGTGGTTCTCCAGGCTGCTGTGTGAAGTGCGTGATCTGGTGTCGTAAAGCATTCATCTGACCAACTGGGAAGAAATTTGTCAGAAACTCGGATTGTAGTTCAACCCATGTGTTGATTGGATGCGTTTGAGTCTGATACCAGTGAGTTGCTTTGTCCATGAGAGAAAAGGAGAACATTTTCATGAGAAGAATGTCCCGATTCTGAACATCTGACCCAAATGTGTGGGCCAGATGCTTGAGCTGTTTAATGTGCTGGAAAGGATCCTCGGAATTGATCCCATGAAATTTCAAAATAGCATGAATCATGTTGGGCTTAAGTTCAGTATCAGGACCTTCAGCTGGGATTTGGACTCGAGGTTCGATCGCCACTGCAGTGCGATTGTAATGATCTCGCATCATAGAACGCTGCGGTGGATTCACAAAGGCTTGGAATAAATCATTAAGGCGCTGAAGTTGATTCTTAAGGTTATTCTCTTCTTCTGCGGGTTGTGCCATGATGTCTTAGGGTTTCTGAGAATTAAGGTGCCATGATGTCCGTGACAGGAATTTACATGAGAATTAGGTTTAGATGAATCAGAAGAGATGTCTATGTGATGGGGTTGCTGCACAAACACGGAAGTCGAGGCCTGGCCTTGACGGGAATGAATGACTAAAGGAGGTCTCAAGGATGGTCTTAAGGACCTTCAACCAAACATGCACCGATGGACTGGGTGAGAATAGAATGTGATGGACTCAATCAAGACACCCAAAAATTTTGGATGACTATAGAGGTTCGGGGCGGATGATACCCCTTAGTCAGAAAGTCGTCCACCTGAGAATTACCTAGGCAGCTAGAGAGGGAGAATCCAACAAAGACCCCTACACGGTAGAGCGCCCTCACGGGTTACACGATTTCCCCCATCCGACCTCTCTTGTCTCTGATGTTCTAGGTAGACCAGAGTGGGGACTTAACCTTTTAAGTCTACCAGTTTTAATTAAGAGCAAGGGTGCTTAGGATTTCACTTGAACTTTTAGGATGTATTGAGTGCAAAAAGTGACCTAATTTCAATATTGGTTGACCCAACAAGGTGGGTCAACTTCACCTATTTGTCCTTTGAGAAGTTTTAGGTCCTTCTTTTAGGATTCAAGTGAGATTAAGAGCTTGATTTTCAGGGTTTGCTTGAATAGATCAATTCAACCAAGGCTTAGGCACACATATTTAGGAAAGTTGATTCTTGCTTATGTAAGTGTGTCTCTCAATCCCTAACTTGGAATCCTTAATTGGCTCTAATTTTGGTCCAATTTAGTTTACTAAATGTGGTATCTAGGGCTCAAACAAGAATGTGATAGCCCTAGTTACCTTAAGTGGGTGCACAAATCAGGTTTTATTGCTGAAATCAAATCAGGCAATTTGATGAATTATCTAAGAATGGAAAGCAAGTAGCCCTAATTGATTTTATCCTTTTCAACCTTTTCATAATCAGGGGCTTAAGTGAGAGTAATCAGAATTTACCTGGCCTTGGCGTGTTTGATGTGTGGTTGACTTTCTTTAATGTATCTTCTCCCTGAAACAACTACAGCAAAATAGATATAGCAAGCTAGAATCTGAATAAGAAATTGTAATCTAGAGTTCTAAATTGCCCGTTGCTTCCCGGCAATGGCACCAAAATGTTTACAAAGGAAATCGATGTTTAAAAGTGTCGCGTTGTAGTATAATCGAAATCGCTTTGAAAACAAATATAATTTTTATTACTCGAATAAGTTCCGAGGTCGAACACATGGAGCTATATGGGACTTAGAAATCAAGATCACAATTCAAATTTAAAAGAGATTGCAATAATATCAGTAGCAATGTACAAAAATATGGGAGTAAAATGGTGATTTAGATCACCAAATACTCCTACAATATCACCAAGGAACTCAATATGAGTGTATGCAATGAGAACTAAGAGCTGTCTTCTGATTTGGAAATCAGATGACTTAAAGTTGTCTACTTCTTCTTCTTCTTTCTTTCTTCTCTGTCTTTGCTTTCTCAATCTTCTCCTTTCTTCTTCATCAGCTATTTCTTCAGCTTTAGCTTCTTCTTCCTTCTTGGCTTTCTCAGCTTCAACCTCTCCACGCCTTCTTCTTCTTTTCTTTCTCTGCGATCCTTCTCTTCTTTAGCTTCTGCTCTGGCCTCCTCTTCTTCTTCTTTGTCTTCCTTCTGTCTTCAACCTTGTGACTCTCTTCTTCTTCTTATCTTCTTCCTTCAGCCCTGCTTTGCCTTCTAAATCCAGCTAAGTGTCGGAGCCAATCTTCTTAGAGCAAAAACCCCCTTCCCCCGCGCAACTCTCCTCTCTCTTTCTCTCTTGCTTTTTTAGTCTTGCTCTCCTAGAGCCACAGTCGGTCAGGTAATTGGACTTAGCACATACCCAGGTCCAGTCTCACCGGCGTGCGGTGGTGAGCGAAGAGTACAGGTCGGGTCGGGTTAGGATAGGACCGCGGGTGAGGTGTTACGGACGAGGCCAGGTGAAGGTGAAAGGGACCTCACCCCGTGGTAATTGAGGCAAAGAGCTTATGGCACTTTTTCAATTTATGCGAGTGCGCAGCTTCAGATCTGCCTGATGTGGGAATATCTGTGTGTCCTGGGACTTTAACCTGTGTGTGGCAACACCCGGGGCAGCCTCAATCAAGCTTTGAGCTTGCTTGCCAATGGCGGACAGGGTCTGATACCTGAAAACAATAGAACAGCCTTTCGACCACGTCAAAGCATTCAGGGAGCGTCACCGGAGCACGACGAATGTGCTGGGGGGTGGCGTGGAGCGAGAGTGACTGTGAGTGCGTACCTAGGTCAAACTGTGTGAGTGTGAGTGGGTGTGTTCGGGGATGCGTGTGAGTGGCAAGGTGAGTGAAGAGAGGAAATGCTCGGTGAGGTGTGGTGATGGTCGTGGGCTTGTCGGTGAGGGTTTGGTGGCCTGTGGAGGTGGGATGGCCTCGCCGAAGGTGGTGGCCAGAGATGGAGGAGATGGAGGTGCGAAGGGGTGTCAGTGGTCAATTTTGGAAAGTAAAGTGTGGAGAGGAAAGTAGAGGGGATAGGAGACTTAGCTAGGAAGTCAAGGGACGAAGGGGGACAGCGATGTCGTCAGGTCTGGTGTGGCCGACGTCGGAGACGAAGGCGACTCTGATGAGGTGGGAACGGCGAGGATGAAGAGGAATGGGCGTCTGCTGGTACGGCGAGACGCGGAGAAGAACAAGGAGGAGGAATCCGCCGCAGGTATGGTGGTTGGACGATGAGAAAGAGCAGGGGGGATCGTCGGACGTCGAGGAGCCTTCGACCATGAGAGGGAGAGTTGAATTGAGGGAATCCATGGCTGAATTCGAGTGTGGAGAATGCAGGAGGATCTGGGCTTCTTTAAATAAGGATCTGAGGGGCAGTTAGGGCTTGAGAAGTAAGCTTTCCAAGCTTGGAAGGTCATCGGACTTGGGAGCTGTTAAGATACCCAAGTCTCTCATGCGTTCACATGAGAGATTGAGAGGGAATCAAAGCACATAAATGGGTTCATACTGAAGGGAATTTCTCAGAGAATCTCCCTTCCAATTTTTGAGGAGATTCTCCAAGCAATCAAGGAGAAATCACCTTTCAAAGGTCGTCGGAGTAGCTTTCCTTAGCGATAATGGTGGAAGGACCTAATTGTGAAGATGATGAATAAGTTAGGTGCTTTTCGCAAGGGTTTTTGAAAGTTAGGGGTGAAAATGTAATAAGACAAGACCTTTTTGCAAACTAGGTCAAGGCAAGCTCATCTTGGGTATAAATTTTGGTACAAACCTAATTTGGACCTAAGGAATCCAATGGTGAAGTTGGATTTTGGTTTTGACCACGTTTGATTGAGTAATTTATGCAAAAATCAAAATTAGGCCAAATATCTGTCTGAGACTCCATTTTAGGTTAAGATGGGTTCTAATGGCCAAATTGAAGTTTCTAAACCTTAGATAATATTTTTCTATGATTTTTAGAGGGTTTAAGTGAATTTTATCCTAACCAGAACCTTGTTTAATTAAGTGGGTCTGTTTTTAGGGTTTCAAAAAGTCATTTAATTCTCAAAACACTTACAAACCCTTTTCTGTCTAATCCAACCCACTTGTTATCTTATTAAGACCATTTGACCTTTATTCAACCCTTAAGAAAATCCGTGGTTGTACTGCATTCAAGATATGCTGGTAAAATTACAGTTTTACCCCTAGTTTCTTATTTTTCTCTCAGAATGGTTATACAATGAATTATGACCTTCAGTTGGTTATATGGGAGCATTTACTGACTTCATTGGGTCAAAATGAGCTAATTCGAGCTCATGATGGAGTTCCCATCAGATACGACCTAACTCTTCATGGTTAGTTTTATTGAAATATCTTTGTTCGAGAGTTTTCACCACATGATTTTACTATGATGACATTTTTCTGATACATTATTTCTACAAGCGAAAATCTCCTGATCAACTATGCGACCCCCTACTCGGCTTAGGCTGTCGGTTTCTTCAACACTTCCTGGAACGTCGAACGCGTCTGTCCGAGTTCTTGCCGACCTTGAGAGGTGGCTTGCCGACCTGAAGTGACGACATTATGTGGGACATTGATGCGTTCATCCAAGTTCTTGCTGACCTTAAGAGGTGGCTTGCTAGCCTAAAGAGGCAGCAATAGGTGGAACGTTGGACGCATCCATCCGAGTTCTGGCCGACCTTAAGAGGTGGCTTGCTGGCATGAAGAGGCAGCAACAGGTCCAACGCCGGACGCGTCCATCTGAGTTGTTGCCATCCTTAAGAGGTGGCTTGCCGACTTGAACAGGCAGCAATAGGTGGAATGTTGGACGCGTCCGTCCGAGTTCTTGCCGACCTTAAGAGGTGACTTGCTAGCCTGAAAAGGTGGCAATACATGGAACGTAGGACACATCCGTCTAAGTTCTCGCCAACCTTAAGAGGTAGCTTGTCGGCTTAAAGAGGTGGCAATACATGTCAGACACATCCGTCGTAGTTCCTGTCATCCTTAAGAGGTGGCTTGCTTGGTCGAAATTCCGTCCCAACCACCCTTCAGAGGGGAGTTGCTAGGCAAAAGCAAAGGGCGGTCGCCACTGTTTGCGAGCAGTGGCCATTCGTTGCGAGGGGTAAAACCCTACCCTTGCTAAGACAGGTCGGGCTTCTCATTACCACCGTGGTAGGATAGGGGCCTGAAGTGCCGATTTTGGTGGTGACGGTACTGCTCCTCGTGTGGCAGGAACTATGCACATGAGGGATTTTTTGCGTCGGCCACCCTCGAGAGGTGGTCGTGCCATCATCGGAACTCTGGGGGGATGCCATGGTTCCCGATGGCCTTAAGAGGCCACCTTTGGGTGCTTTGGACCCTCAGGGGGGGGGTCATGGCCCTCAGACTTTTTGGGGAGATTGAGAATCCCCTCCCGGCCCTCGACGAGCCCGGATGCATTCATGAGGGAAGAGCAAGAAGTGGGGAATGTCGCGACTGAAGAGTCTGACTACGATTTCGAAGTCGTTTGGTAGATCAGCTGGGTTAGCCCCTTGTTGGATTGCAGGAACTTGGCTCCCCTTTCCCTTCCTCGCGTTGGTTTTTTAGGTTGCTTCGCCTCAATTCTGGGGGCTTACGCCGGGTCACGGCTTCTCTGCATTTGGTGCTCCTCCTCTAAAGGAGTCAGGCATGTAATGGGAGGTCCTGGCGGCAGGCACGTATCGGTGATTAGCCGGTTGAGCTGCCTAATTCTACCGTCAACCTGGTTGCCTTCGGTATGGTGACTGGGTTGAGGTGCCCATCTCCGTCCAAATTAATCGGAGGATAGTTCCCTTCCCCTCTCCCTTTTCCTTGATTGCCCAAGGTCAGTGACTGAAATGGCTGCCGGGAGGAGAGGGATGCGTTTTCACCAGTGTGGTGGATTCACTACAGGTGCACCGACCCAAAAAGGGTAGCATGGAAGGTCACCAGGCCCAAGCGTCTCAGAGTACTGCGAGCATCACCGCTGGAAGTTGGTTAAGTGGGCTGTTGATCCGTTTTTGGCTTTGTCTCTCCTGGAGGTTGCCTTGTTCTGCGTGCTAATGCACCTGGGGCTCCAAAGGTGGAGGCCCTGGACCATCGCAGGTACCACAGTGGTGACTTCCGCCTGGTGTAGAGCCAGGGGAGCATGTTTTTCGAAGGGCTTGGTGCTACCCTGTAAGGGGGTAGACTCCTGCCGCAATGAACCTAGACACTTCGCCGGATCCAGCGGGGAGACTTGGTCGTATCCTCCTCGCCTGGATAAATGTCGGGAGGGAGCTACCTAGGGAGAGCAGACTCGGAAGGAGGGGCTTGGACGCTTAGGGTGACATCGGCCCAAGGTTACCTTAACCTTTGTGATGATGTGCTCAGACATGAGGAGGAGATGACCGCGGGTGGCGCGAGCGTTACCGCCAGAACTTGGCAACAATATCCGTAGGGTGGGGGGGCTGGGGTGATGTTGCCCGTCTACCAAGGCGGGGTGCTAACCTGCCTGGCTCTTAGTTTTTCCTGGAAGACCGCATTGGCCATCCATAATCGTCAGGGTCCCTTCTTGGGGTGGTCCTTCAGGTGCTTCACAGGCCTCTGATCCTTTCGCTCAATGGAGCCTTGGGATAACGGGTCCTCGTTCACGAGCTGGCCCCATTTTAGCATGCCCTCCTGGTCCATGGCCAGGGGGTGCATTCTCCCGGGGGCTCCTCCTCGACGGGGTCCGCCCTGGCGACCTTCGGTGGATCTATTCCCTTCAAGCACGTCCACTCGGTGTATGGCCAGGGGAGTGCATTCCTTGAGGAACTCCTTTACGTAGCGTGATTCACAATTGCGGCCTTCTCGAGGCCGGCTGCTACCTTAGGAGAGGCAGTCCTTCACTTGTGGAAGGAACCTTGTTCGCAGGTGGGCGCAGGGGCGCGCCTATCCGGGAGTATTCTCTCCTTCAGTCAGGCTATCATCGCTGTTGCACATCTCGGTCGATCCACGGGAGGAGCTAACTTGTTCCGTGGTCTCTCATTGGGTATCTCGGTGGGCGATCAAGGGCCTCGTGCCCATACTCACGAACCAGATGGCTCGACTCGGGGTCTCGAGGGTTCGCCTCATGGGGCCTCCCTTACTCAGAGCGTTGAGCCCTAAGCTAACCCGAGCAAGACCAAGTGGGCTCGGTATTTCGCCTCTCGACCTATGACAACCTCTTGGGGTTGTCCCCAGTCCCTAAGTGCTTGGCGAAGTGCTTCCAAGACCTACTCTTACACACCCTCGGAGGAGTTGTCCGACGGGCCGGACAACGATCCGAGCACGAGCCCTCGCTGGGCAGGTGACACTGGAGGCGCCTGGTGGGATCTCCAATAGGGGACCTCTATTTTCTCCTTCCCGAGCAGGTAGGCAGTACATGTAGGGGCGTATATCTAGGATTGCTGGATTTGGCACCTGGTTCCTTTTCACTGGGCTGTACCTAGGGTACCTCGGGTGACCAGTCAAGGTCACTAGGGTGTGAAGACACCGCATCCCGACTGGGCCCCTCCAGGGGGAGGGAAGCCGTGAGTGGCACCGCGGATGGTTACGACCACTACCATAGTTCTCGCTCAGTGGGGTCGAGGAAGGGCGTCGAAGGGGACCCTCCTCCTGGTGATCGGATGCTCTGAAGATCGATGGCTCTTTTGTTGACGCTTCCCACAAACGACACCATTTGATGGGCCTCGGAATGCTACCAAATGTTTTTCTAGCGTAGGAGGCACTACTTAACCATTAATCATCCATCGAATAGGAGGGTAGAGTGGCAATCAGCAAACATACACAGAGGAGAACAAGAGTTTGTTGACCTAGTTCCACTAGAATGGGTGTACGTCTAGGGGGAGGACATAGCTCCCAACATGCACAAGAATTTTGAGTATACATCGTATTACATGATTTCTCTCCCTCTCTTGGAGAGGAGAGGCCCCTTCTATTGGCAGCCCTTCC
This sequence comes from Thalassia testudinum, assembly GCA_037157565.1. Lineage (NCBI taxonomy): Eukaryota > Viridiplantae > Streptophyta > Magnoliopsida > Alismatales > Hydrocharitaceae > Thalassia > Thalassia testudinum. The sequence goes on along the minus strand of JAZHRO010000022.1, from coordinate 60,748,739 downwards.
CTCTATTTATAATATAGGGTTGGGGGGGTCAGCACTCAATGGTCCCTAGTACCCCTACTGCCAGGCTACTTGTACGATGTCATGGCATAGGTGGTCAGGGCCATCTTATCGTATCTTTTCCCTTTACTTTGCAAAATCTTTTGGCAGGCTGGGCTAGTATCGATTGGGATCCGACCGATCATAGCTAGGATGGGGTGCTGGTTCCACCTGCATACCCCATATCCGGGTAGTCGGATCCTCTATTGGGTCATGTCAGAGTTTTGGATTCGAGGGCATTTTTTGGCCCTTATCACTGGGCAATCAGATCTTAAGTAACCAGGCGTAAAGAAGGTAATTATTATTTTCAATGGGCCTTGCAAGCTGAGCCTAATAGAAGAATTTTCCTTCCCTCATCACATTTATAATTGATGATTGCAGCTGAATTTTTTCTAGTTGGCCATTTTTGAATAATATATTACCCCTTTTACTCAAAACACGTTGTCTCTATGGGAGGAGTAAATCCAAGTGCAAATCTCCGGTGAGTCAAGAAATGTCTTTCAGATTTTGATCACTATAAGAATATTGACTATTGTTGACCGTTAAAAACGATCAGCAATGTGAAAATAACAGTCGAAGAATAGGGTCAAGGAATGTACTGTCGCTATTAAGTTTTCTCGACTGTTCTAGAACAATATCGTCGGGAAAAACGACATGTGGTTGTCTTTCTCGTCTATTTTCAACCGTCGACAAAACTTTTTCTCAACCGTTATAAATAAACCATCGACCTAAATATCTACGTTGACCGGTATTTAGGTGGTCAAGTAATATCGTATTTTCGACGTTTGTTAATAACGGACAAAAATATTACTATTGTCATATGTTTTAGAACGGACAAGAATATTAATATTGTCGTCCATTTTAGAACAGTTGAGAATATTAATATTCTTCTACGTTTTTAAATAGTCAATAATGCCTTGTAATTTGGTCGTAAACTATTATCGTCCATTGAAAAATGGTCGACAATAGTTGTAATTTTTTTTAAATTAAAGTTTTTAATTATGTGGAAGACCTGTAAAAAACTAAAAAACTTATAAAATATAATCAATCACACAATTTAAAACTTTTGCATCTTACTAAAACACTAGAAATGAAAATAAAAATTTCATATATGTAACAATATATATAAAGTTCATTACAAACGGTAATGTGTATAAAAAATATAACAATCATGCTGCGGCATCAATGCCTCCAGCACCACCACCCCCTAAATCGTCGTCGTCACAACGATCTCTAAACTGATAAAAGGATGAGTGATCGATACCTCCCTGCTGAAGTACCTTTAGGAGCTCCTTGATAGTCTGAGTCGACTGCAGCAACTGCTCTGACAACTCCCTGAATTGCGTCGCATTATCCCTTACCTGCGTGGTCAGCTCATCGATCCACTACTCCTCGTGGAGGCGACATAATAGCGCAATCTCCTTCCTCATCTCCTGTACCTCAGCTGAAGAGGATAGTGCCCCCTTTCTCTCATACCAGGTGGAGAGAATCTTGCTCCTCCCTGTGCTATGGGCGTACCCCCCATGCTCAGGTGACATGACAGTCTAAAACACCTCCTCTGCTATCAGTGGCTGCTGAACTATATCGGAGTTGGCATCTTCAGGAGAATGCATTAAGTTGACCATATTACCTTAAAAGAGATTGAATTATGTTAAGTAATTTCATTTAATTATAATTACGAAATGAAATAAAAGTATTGTGTATTTTAACCTACGTGTCTCTACTGGTATGTGTCACAAAGCCACTCTTTGTTTCCCTCACTACCCAGCTTGCTATGAGTAGCCTCATATACTCCAACCCGATCAAGTCGGGCACCTTTATGCATGGCAGACTACAATATTTTGAAAGAGTTAATTGAAACAAATTAAAAATATTGTAAGGTTTAAAAGAAAATAATAATTAAAAAAACTTACGTATAAGGATTTCATCTCGCCTATGCTCCTCATGCCCAAAACATGGGTCTTCGATGGAGCATTAGCCATATTTCCTTATGCTTCTTGGCCTGCTCTAGAAAGAAAGATACAATTTATTAACATAAAAATTAGTCAAATGATAATATATGCAATACTTTTACTTACATCGCTGGATCATGCCAATGCTCGCACACTTCCTTCCAAGTGTGTAGTTGTATCAGAAGAGGCCCATTACGCAATGCCTCATCATGATTTTTGTTCTTATAATACTAAAAAATATATTTGTAATGTTAGAAATAATATTAGAATTATGGTAAAAGAAATAAACAAATACAGATAAAATTCATCTTTTACCTTATTCTTAATCTCCAATCTCCAATCTTTGTGAATCTTGGCTGTGCGGTTGAGGATATATTTGGAGACATTCGGATCGTTGCCCCAATCAAAGATGGCCTACATTAGTAGAAGTACAAAAATTGTTACGTAATTTAAAGTTATATAAAGCAATGTAAATAAGTTATTAATTTTTACCAATTACCTCTAACTCTCGAATGGGCTGCCTCTTCAGCTCCTTTGGCACCTTCCTCCAATCAAAGTAGGACAGTAGGATGATCGCCTTTGTCAATGTACCCAGTCTGCTAACGAATGGAGGATACTCTACTACTTCCCCAGCTGGTGTGATCTTGACTGAAATGTGGACCGCATGTGGAATTCTCTCTAGGTCCTTATTTCGCGTGGGACCTCTTCCCCTACATGCACATGTAAGACAGAATTATACCATAAAATAAAATGATAAAGAAATAAATAAATCGTAACATTTACCAAACTTTAATTTCATACCAGTACTGTGAGATGGTGGTGCAGAACATCCCGGCAGAGAAGGATCTGGGCTAGCCGACTACTCTGGCTGATCATCCAACCCAACATTGTCCTCGTCAAATGAAGTACTATCCTCCTCCTTGACCTCATCGACGGGTGCATCCTCCTTGTAGTTAGCATCCTCTGTTGGGTAATCCGTCGGAGGAGGCATCGGACTCTTCCCCTTCCCCCTACCCCCCCTCCAATGACTCTAGAGATATCGAGCCACATCTCCAGGTCTTAGAAACTTTTGGCGAGGTGCTTGGGGCTCCTCACGGGGGTGCTAAGCCAGGTGCTGCCAGCGGTGAGTTTGATGCTGAGGTTGCTGGTGAGGGGCCTCAAGCTGCTGGGAGGTGGCATCATCTTTGCCACTCTTATTGGCCTTCATTGTTTTAACTATATCCTTTGGGCTGTCTGTTATGTTTAATACGTCAAGAATGTTGTTTGTTACATTCTTCTCAATATGCATAACATCTAAATTGTGTCGCACAATCAAATCCTTCTAATATGGAATCTTCGTAAAAGATATGCATTTCTTCCTAAACCCTGAATGTCGCAAGGAAGTCAAGTCATTCTTGAAAAGATGACCCAAATGTATTTCACCGAGATGTTGTAATGTCTCCATGATTATAATGAAACGTCACACTTTTAGCCTTTTAAGATGTTTGGAGTGTCAGTCAGACGTTTGTCCAGGTGTCTGGATCCGTTCCCGGACGTCTGAAAGTGAAATTTTTTTACTGCACACTGTGCTCTGCGCGCGGGCGGCGCGCAGAACCCCTTGTTCTCTCTCCCTTCCTCTTTCTTCCCCAAACCCTAAACACTACGCCTTCTATATAAACCCCCCCTCTTATCTCCTCTCCACTCCACACACCAGCCACCACCACCTTCAGTGCTGTGCGGGAGTGACAAGAGGGGGCGAGCGAGGGAGAGCGAGAGGGAGGAAGGAGGAGAGCGCGGGAGGAGGAGGCCGAGGTTGGAGAAGCTTCGGTGGAAGCTCAACGGAGCTCGCACGGGCACCTCAGGTGAGTGAGGGAGGAGGAGAGGGCTCGGGGAGGGAGCCTCCTGGCCCTCTGCAACAACTGGAGCTACTGTGGCATGAGGCGGAGCGAGCGGAGAGAGCTGCGAGGAGTTCCTGGTACTGGAAGTTTTCCAGTATCAGACGTATGGAGTTTATTCCAGACTACTGACTAGGTACCTGGACGTTTGGAGCTACGGCCAGACGTCTAAAAGCTCATTTTACCGCAAGGTACGTATCTCCCTGTGCCATGCATATCGCAGCACAGGGGTATATGTCGGCTGACCGTGCTTGCGATGTCGTATGCAGGTGCAGCCTTGGGAAGGAGCGCGGAATACTTTCCCATGCGCTTTTGGACGTCTGATCACATCACATAACGTCCGGAGGTCCATCCAGACGACCGGAGGCATTGTCCAACGTCTGAAACTGCCTTCAAACGGTCGCAGAGAAGGTCTGGACATCTGAGGATACCGCAGGGACTTAAGGTAAAGATCTGAGACCTTTTAAGACGTCTGGGATTATTCCCAGATGTCTGATTTTGAATAATAGGCACGTTTTTTACCTGTTTTGGGGTCTAATCGGGGTCCGTTTTACACAAACGAAATACCTGTACTTTCCTCGCAAGTTCCTCTATGTACTAGAGTCCTTTGTATACTATTCTGAACTCTCATTTTGTGATGTATTCCTTGGTATAGGATTTCAACCTGCTGCGTGTTTGGGGCTCGCAAAGACGTATGGGTCTACGGTTCGAGCCCCCATTACTCCCGTGTTGCCTGGTAGAGTGGTTTAATTCTGTTAATAATATTTAAATAAGAATGTGCTTGTGGAAATAGCCGAATGGAGCCCTAGGATGTAGCATGAACCCTAGGATAGAAAAATGAATGAACCGTTTGTGCTGTATGATGTACTTGCATACATGATTGAGATAAACTGCTAGCAATTGCCTGTATTATAATTGTGAGTTGCCTGTTAGAATATGAGCTGCCTGTACTTAATGAACAATTACCTGTGAAATCACCCGTTGCACGTATCGAATTATGGAAACACGAGCTGCCTGTATATGGATGAGAAATGAATTGTGAAAGGTGAAATCTGGATCGGAATAAATGAGGTGAACATGAGCATGAACCCTACGGGGAATTATGAGTAGAACTCCTATGGATAGATGGAAATTTGGAATGTAGACAGGAGGTGTACTGGCCCTTGAGTACGTGGTACCATGGTGATCAACTGTCCCCTTTTTGTGTAGAGTGGATTTAGCCTCCCTTGGGTTGAGACCCAGGGTTAGGATTTGCCACTCTACACTGACTCTTGTTGGCCCTCGTGTACATGGTACCGAGGCAAGCTACTAGTGTAGGGAGAGAGCTAGCCACCCCACAGGGCCCGGGGTTCAACTAGCCACTCCACGGGGCCCGGGGTTCAGCTAGCAACCCTACACCGACTTGTTAGGCCCTCTGGGCAAACTGGGGTAGTTAGATGAGGGTGCGCGGACTGTAGAGGGGCGAGACTCCTGTTTGGTTCAGAGGGACGAGACCCCTGTTCTGAGAGGGCAAGGCCCTATGCTGTTTCGTGCTGTACTTTGGGCGTACCCGCTAGCGGAAATGACTGATCGCGTGTCAGTACAGGGTAGCTACCCTTGCGCTTATCATGTGTGCTGTAGTCACCGCTACGTCTTGACAGTGACCTTGAGGTGGTTGACTGGGTGTAGGACTATCACGGGGGACTCTCCCGGCTAGGAGAGCACTACGTGTACCTTCTACTCTACGGAAAAGACTGCAATCAAGATCGTTCCCATGAGGAACATGCAAGATCAAGAATATCTGGATGCTTGAGAGAAATGGGTGAAATGGAAATATATATATAAAACAGATAAATAGAAATGAGAATTAAACCTGTTGCTTTTACTATTTTTATATAATATAGATACCACTTTACTCAGCGTTCGCTGACTCTATCTTTTCATAATAATGTTCTGGACCAAAAGTTGAGAAGCCCGAGCTTCTGGCTGTAGAGGGTGCTGGGCCCAGTTTAGCCCAGCCGGAGTTTCTTCAGCACTTCCTTTTCGTTTCTTTACTGTTGTAGTAAGTAATGAACTTTTAGTTGCTGTTTGTCTCTACTGTTTACTTTCGCTTTCCATTGTTATTGTGTTGTGGTGGTATGTACTGAAACAACATATTTATTTTTCCTTTAATGCTTGTACGTTTTTTCTGCTTAGTTATATTGCATATGTGAATGTGGTTTACTTTCCTGTTGACGGAATCCGTTCTCGCGCATTTGGAAGTCGTCAGAATCGTAGTATAGTCGTGCAAAAACGTTCATCAAAAAATGATTTCTAAAGATAACGAGACTTTGAGTCCTAGTCGTTTGTCTCTAGGAGGAGTTGCTTTTACTTTTGAAATCGATCTTTTTACTGCTCTACTTCGTTTAAAAACGCACGCTGACTTCCAATCTCCTAACTAAAACTTCACCACTTCTGTTATTGACTCGGATTACGTGCGCATGCATCAAATAAATTACGAAGGTGAATGTGTGAGTTTCTATGCGCACGATTCTAGTGAGGTGGTGACTATTTATGGAGAAAGCATCTATCGTTAGATTTTCAATATCCTTGGGAAACGACATGCTGGTGCGTAATGGACAGACAGTTAAAGAGCAGGCACTTAAATCACACAAATATGATAATTATTAAGCTCATGGTGATTTCAAACACATAAAGATATATATATATATATATGCATTTTCTTCATTCATTGGGGAGTTGTTTGCACAAGAAATTTAGAGGAAAGCTTGTACATAAATGCTTGAAATTTAAACCTAGCTACCAGAAAATGATTGCATACAAGAATCGATGGGGGGATTTCGCATGCATCATTGGGGGAGAAGTTAAGACTACGCTACTAAGCAGTAATAAAAGCAGTAAAAATTATGGAGAGCATAAACTAAGTCTAGCAGAATAAAGGGCATTCAGGGGTGGTCCCCGATGGCCTTGGAGTGGTCGGGAGAAGAATGAGGGGCGGCCAATGTAGCTTAGGCCGACCCTTAGAGAGAGGGAGGAGTGATCCACCATCCCGGCATGATGTCCTCCATGGTGGTGGTAGTGAGCTCGTGGAGGTGGAGTGGCTAGCTAAGTGGAAGTGGGCGTGAATGGCACCAATGGAGTGAATTTGCCAAGGAAGTCAAGGGATGTGAATGGGTGCATTTGGCCACCCTTGGGGTCTTTTTATAGACCCAATGGATTCTCTCTAGAGAGGTGTGGAACTCTCTAGAGAGAGTCCAAGAGTGGCCGACCAAGAGGTTATGAGATCCAAAAATTATGGATCTCATTTTGAATGCCTCTTGGTTGCTAATTTTGGCAACCAAGAGGTGGCGCCAGTTCAAAGAGAGTTCTAGAGAACTCTAGAGAAGTGTGTGTGCGTGAATGGGTGTGTGTGTGTGTGTGTGTGGTCGTGCTCTAGGTGTCCAAGAGGTTTAGGTTAGGTCTTAAGGGGTTTGGATAGGTGTAGGTCTTGAATTAGGGTTACAAACCCTAATTGCTAAAGGGAAAATGCAATTAAACTTAACCTAAGTTTAATTGAATGAGTGTGAACCTAATTGAGAGTGAAATAACTCCATTAGGTTGGGTTTAGGTCAATTGGACTCTCACTAAGTCCAATTGAACTTGTGTGGGTTGAGATCTAAGCTCAATTGGATTCAATGAGTCCAATTGACTTAGGTGAAGGTAATTGACTTTCATCTATGTCAATTGGGTTTGGTGAGGACCTAATTAGGTCCTTAGGTAGGTCTAGAGGTGATGTACTAGGGTTAGGACACCTTAATTTAGGTTCCTATGGGGTTGGGATTAGGTCTAGGGAGCAAGAGATCCAAGATCAAGACTTGAATCTCAAAAGAGGGACTGGAGACTAGTATCAGACGTCCAATAATGTGATCAGACGACTTATACTCAAAAATCAGAAGTCCAGACTTCAGTTCTGGACATCCAATCTGAGTCAGGGGGAAATCAAGGTTCTGTTTTAGGTCTTCTGCAGAAATTGGACGTCTGACAAGGTATCTGGACGTCCAATAACATTGCAAAAGTGGGTTTGAGGTGTGCGGGAGATGGCTAAGGGTCCTGGATGTCCTGTAAATTATCTGGACGTCCAGATAAGGGTTGGAATTAGGGTTTTAGGGCTTCCTATGGTGTTGTGACCTAATCTTAGGGTAGCTAAGGCTTGGGGAAGTCTCTAGGCTATCCTAGGGCTAGGATGGACCTAAGCTCTTCACATTTTATTGCTTTATTACTATTTAATAGAATAGAAAACCTTTAATCCCCTTACATTATTGTTCGTATATCTAAACTAAGCCTTCTGCTCCAGCTCTGCTACAACTCCCGTTATTCCTGATCCAACTTCAGATCCTGCTCCAGATTTGCTTATTGCCTGCAATCGACATAATGCACTTAATCAACACATTATAACATAATTTCATGCATAGCTAAAGGAAAGCAGTAAAGATGTAGATAATGTGTATGCATGCATGAATAACCCTAACTTATGCTAAGTCCTGGCTTAATCTAGGTCAATTAAGATCAATGATTGCTGCGCAATTTCTTACTTTTCGGTTATTTCTTGTTGGACGACTGGGTCTTGGGATTAGTCGAGGCGAGCTGGTCTCGGGTCCTGTAGGGATCTGGGAATCGGGCCGTAACAATGATTTTCATACCCGACAACCGAACAGAATTTGTACTGAGTTTATTTTTCGAATTCCTCGATGAATACAGATATGCTTTACCATCAAATTTGTCCTTGAATTGAGATGTTCGCCACCTGTGTTCAACGGACAAAAACCTGTAGTGTCTCAAGTAACAGAACTTTTTGCTTTCAAGCAATCTCAGGTGGTGAGTATCACCCATACAGATTGGATAGGTGAACTTCCCTTCGTACATCATCCTGACAAATTTGCATATACTGGAAAGCCATTGTTTGCCCACAGTAATGTTGCGTACAACTGGAAGAATTGCTTCTTCTGTGCGTCATATGTTTGAACACCACTGTACCATAAGACTTTCAATTTATCAATCAATAGTTTGAGATAAACATCTATCGCATTTCCTGGTTGCTTGGGTCTTGGGATAAGAAGGGTCAACATCATGAATGCGGGTTGCATGACTAGTAATAGAAGTAAGTTGTAAGTTAACATGACCACCGGTCATATGGAATATGACGGATACATATTCTTTAAAGGGTTGAATCCATTACTTGCAAGCCCCAGTCTCACATTCTGTGCCTCCTTTGCGAATAATTCGTGATTCTCGCTAAATTTATTCCACTTATTAGAATTTTCTGGATAACGGATGCGTCTATCTTTCGATTTATTCTCTTGATGCCAGGTCATCGATTTTGCTATTTTATTGGAAATGAATAGGTATTGTAGTCTAGAGATCAGTGGAAAATAATGGAAAACCTTCTCCGGTTGTTTCTTCCTACTTATATTTGTTGACTTACCTTATACCTCTCCTCGCCACATTCAGGACAGTTAGTCAATCCTAAGCACTCATTTCTATACAAGACACAGTCATTACAACATGCATCAATCTTCTAGCATTTTAGTTTAAGCCCACGTATCTGCTTCTTCGCATCATGCCATGACTTAGGATACCCTGCAGGATTATTCTGAAGCTCCCCAATGAATTCAAGAACCTTAGACATTAATTTCGTTGTGGCTCTATTCATCACTTTCATCTGAAACAATTTAAGAAGGAATGACAACTTCGATATTGACGTTATTCCAGGAGCAATAGGATCCTCTGCTGCCTTGACTGCATTGTAAAACTTATTACAATCTCGTAATGTCTCATTGTCATCTGCATCTTTAGGGTCTGCTGCTCTCATATCATGTAACATTTAATCCAATTCATCTCCTTGATTATCATAACTTTATTCAAAAGCTTCAATTCTCTCATTTTTGACTTCTCCTATGATTTGCTCACCATGAGCTATCCAATTTACGTAATGCTATCACCAACCATTATATATCACATGCTCGAAAACTGTGTCTCAGTCATGGCAAAACCCATTCAAACAGTGTCTAGATGGGCATAAAATCATTTGAAGGAATTTTCTTTATCTAAATGTCTTCCTATCATCATTAAATGAACAATACTCTAGAAACGAAATCACTCCACCCTTGTATTCATGATAATTCAAATTCCTTAGACTAATCCATGACTTATCCATGATAATTAACCTAAATTCAATGATAACCACTCATAAATTAGACTCGTATAAGAAAAAAATGTATATTTTAAGAAGATTGTAACTTGATAGCCCATCTTTGAAGATTTGATCACAACGTTACTTCGTACATGTAGCTAGTGTTTAGAGAAATTTCGATAACATTTCGCCGCACTTCTCCAATATACCCACTAAGACTAACATCAACTACATCCCCACTAGCCCTCACTAAAAGGCGCTTCAGGAACGGAGCTAAGATTAGTTGGTATATCGGAGAATAGTGAGAAAATGCGACTGAAATTTCTCCAAATACTAACTACATGCAAGAATTAACTCTAAGTTGTGATCCAATCTTCAAAGACCCCCTTAGTTCAGAACTTCTCTACACTAAGGACGACGACACTTATGCCAGGTTATAAAGACAACACATCGTGCATGTAAGTGAGGTATGCACACTCTACATTATCCATATAATATGATCATAAGTCTCGATGGGCTAATATTTTGACACAATTATATCATTCTCACAACCTGTTACCTAACGGTTAGAATTCTTATTGTTTATCATGAAGTGTTTCTAAATTTATGCAAGTGTGTTATCTAAATTTAAACTAATTCTAAATTTAATTAATAAATTTCTCCACACCGCAAAACATAAGAGTACTAAGCCATAAACTGAGCGACTAAACCCAAAAACCATAAATTACACCTAAACTCTAAATTCTATACTAAAACCCAAAATCATAAAAATAAAACCCTAAATCATAATTCAATAATCAAAACCCTAATTCGAAAATCAAAACCCGAAATCCAAAATCCAAAACTCAAAACCTATAACCAAAACCTAAAATAAAAAGTCTTAAACCTAAACTTAAAACATAAACAGAAAATCCTAAATCTAAAATAAAAACCCTATAACCTAAATCCAGAACTCAAAACCTAATACCAAAACCCAAAAAAACAATCCTAAACCTAACCTTAAACACTAAACCCTAAAAACTAACCTAAGAACAAATAACCATAATCCTAAACCCTAAATTATTCTAAATCTATTCACATGTATTAAGTATAAAAGACATACCTGGGTTTATATTGTTTACAGAACAAGAACCCACGGGTTAGGTTCTTCCAAGGGTGTTCTCACCTTCCTCAAATCGAGAGTAATCGGGAGAAAACCTTCTCCTAAACTTGCAGCCACCCTGCCACACACACGTCTCTCTCTCTCTCCCAACACTCGATGGGGAAGGTGAAGAGAATTGAGGTGTAGAACCCTTGGGGACCTGACCTCTTCATATTAGTAATTAGGTAAAACTAATTACTATCAGCAAATTACAAATCCGCCCATTGAGGAATTGTAATTGCAAAAGGGTCTCTACACATGCTTAATCTGAACCACACAATCCTTTTGTATTTTATGCTCATACCCTTTATAAAACCTGATTTGATCACTTTAAAATTCGGTTTTAGATGACAGTAACTTTACTTATTGTTATTTAATTATATCTATATATAAATTTACATATACAAGTCCATATGTTGGATTTTAATTCAACAATCTCCCACTTGGACGTATGTGTAACCTGTTAATCAAACAACATATAAATCTGAATTTGAGCTCAACTTTGCCATCATATCTTAATTGCTTATCTAAAACAAATTCGATCTACCAGTTACACTAGTAATAGAGCCAAGGAAGCTTTCGCTACATCCTAGTAACTAAATCAACAATGACTACGAATACTAATGCAAAAGATAACTAGAAATGTGTGGATGGGTAGCATAAAAATTACATGACAATGTGATCAATGTATGCCTATTCCCAACTGGTCCTTCGAATTGAGATCACTTACAAAATACTAAAATCATAACCATAGATTTAGAATGGACATATGAATAAACTGATAAGTTTTGTTATTTTCACGGAAATAAAGCTTTACAAAACTTTATATATAGCCAAAGAAACAAATAATTGAAGTACTAAAATATCGAAGTTTGTCTGTTACAATGAGCTTTAAACAAAACTCCCACTAAAGCTGAATTTCTATAAGGAAATTACACCCATAGAAATTTCTATAAGGAAAACATCATAGGTGAAATTCCTTTAGTAAGTGAATCCGCAATCATAGAGTCTGTGCTAATATGCTTAATAGATGACTGTCCATTCTAAATTCTTTCCTTAACAACCAGGAACTTATGCTTAATATGCTTCGATTTGAAAGAGCTCCTATTGTTACTAAAGTATAGAACTGTGGATTGATTGTCACAATACATTCTAGGTGGCCTATCAAGGCCATCAACAATGCACAGCCTTGTGACAAAATTCTGCCACCACACGCTATGGTTAGACGCCTCATAACATGCAATAAATTCTGCTGCCATGGTGGAAGAGACGATAAGAGACTGTTTCGCACTTTTCCAAGAAATTGCACCATTAGCTAGCAGAAAAACATAACTCGAAGTAGACTTTCTGCTATCCTGGCATCCAACAAAATCAAAGTCGGTATATCCAATAACCTCAAGCCGACCCAACCTCCAATAGGTAAGCATGTAATCCTTTGTTTTCTGTAAACATCTAAATACCCTCTTGGTTGCTCTCCAATGTTCTCTACCTGGATTACTTAAATACCTTCCTAACATCCCAGTAATGTATGCCAAGTCGAACGAGTACAGACTTGGGCATACATTATTCTCCCAATGGCTGATGCATAAGGCACTGATTGCATCTCCTATTTTCCAAAATCATTGTCGGGGCATTGATGGAGACTAAATTTATCTCTCTTTGCCACTAAAGTGTCTAATGGTCTAGAATCCTGCATCCCAAATCTTGTAAGTATCTTCTCTACATAGCTTCTTTGGGATAAACCTACAATATGACGAGAACGATCTCGACATATTTCAATTCCCAACACAAATGAAGCATCTTCAAGATATTTCATATCAAAATGTTTGGCAAGAAATTTCTTGATATCATGAAGAATACTTATATCATCAGTGGCAAGAAGAATATCATCCACATAAAGAATCAAGAAGATATATTTGAAAGTACACTAGAGGGGGTGATTAGTGCTAAAGGCGATAAAAAAAAATGCTAATTGTAAATAATACAGATTCAAAATAAACTCAAGCAAACTACAAATGAACACAAGGATTTACAGTGCAAACCCAATTACGGGAAAAACCACTACTTAGATCTCCCAATCTATGATTTTCCCTGAGTCCAACTTGGAATACTAATCGATACTTATGAGATACCAAACCCTTTTACAAACCCTCTTGATATCCTAATCAAGAGCAATAGGTATCAAACCCTTTCTCAGTCCCTCTTGATATTCCTATCAAGAGAAAACCCTTCTTTCTCAAGAGGAAGGGAACCCACAAATCGGGCCCACAAATTACAAGTAGATTAAGGAATAAAACAGAATTAAAACATAATTTAGCTCCCATGGATAGCCCCAATAAGATATGCAATTAATTATATGAACCAGGTATCTAAGAGACTAAAAGGACTCCCTTACTGATTGTGAGAAGATGATGCTACTAGGAGTTAAGGTGATGAAACTTCAAGCAAGTGTGAGTTGGAGAATCCAAGCTTCAATCACATCCAAGAACACCAAATCTATGCTTTAGCTGAATGTAGAATTGAATGCACTTTAGAGTATGTTTTTGGGGTGTTCTCTCTCTTGCAAAGAGTGGGAAACCATCTCATATATATAGAGGGGTGAATGAAGTAGTTTAGGTATGCCTAAGGCTCCTCTTCAACGACTAAAAAGTTTTCCAATTAGATTTTCCAATGGCTGACTAATATGCACCAAAAGTTCCTTATCTAACGTTAGGTAAAAGTCATCTAACATTAGGTGAACTATCTAACGGTAGGTACTCCGGTGCAAAGTTTGCTATCTCCTGGAGATGTCCAATTTGCCCCAAAATAGCCTACCTAACGTTAGACAACCTCTATCTAACATTAGGTCAACTACCTAACATTAGGTATTAAGTTCAGTACAAAGTTCATTATTCCCTGGAGCTCAAAGTGGCCTTAGCTTTGCTATCTAACATTAGGTATATACTACCTAAACCTAATGTTAGATGGACCGTAAAAAGTCCTCTAACTTTCCAAATGAGTCTTAATGATTCAATAGGGTTCTAGGATGATTTTTTAACACTTAAGGATATGTTTTATCATATTTTGACCTATTTAGGCTATGTGTGGTGTTCGTGTGAGAATTACATATGAACCCCTTATGTTTATGCTAATATGAGATCTAATTGGGGCTCTCCTTACATTCTAAAGAATAAAAGATTACAAGTTAATTCCTATAATACAAGAAGACCTAAACTTGAAGAGCATGATCTCCTTCTTCTTCTTGCTTTCATAATTTGTCAAGAGAACTTCAACCTGAAATTAATCTTGCAACAACTATGCATAACACAATTTTAATCTCAATCACTTGAGATGTTTGTTATCATCAAAACCATCATTAAAGGCAAATGTGGTGCTTAACTGCTTATGCATCAACAATATTTGCTCCAACTGAACTTATGGTATATATATTCATCGGCCAAATTTGCCTCAAAATCAAATGAGACAATTACTTGATGAAATTTGAAATACCATTGTCTGGATGCTTGTTTAAGTCCATAAATGGATTTTCTTAATTTGCACACCATTCTTTTTGGGTCACCCATCACAAAGTGGTCAAGTGGAGCCATATAAATGGTCTCCTCAATATCTCCATTGAGAAAAGCAGTCTTAAAATTCATTTGATGTAACTCAAATTCAAAATGTGCTACCAATGCTAAAATTATTTTAAGTGAATCCTTAGAGGAAACAAGATGAAAGGTCTCATTGTAGTCAATTTCTTCCCTTTGGGTAAAACCATCCGCAACAAGGCAAGCTTTGTACCATTTCACTTTTCCTTTCGAATCTCATTTGGTTTTAAAAATCTATTTGCAACCAATGAGTTTCGCACCTTCAGGAAGAGGAACAATATCCCATACCCCATTATCAGACATTGACTTAATTTCCTCTTTCATAACATCAATCCACTTTTGAGCATTTACACTTTCCATTACTTGATGGATGGTAACTACGTCATCTTCCATCACACCATTGTCTACTTCATGCTCTTGAAAAAATACAATATAATCATCCGGAATTGCATTTCTTCGTACTCTAGTGGATCTCCTCAAAGGCACATTATTTTGAGAGAAATGAGGTTGTTCTTCAGAAGCTACGTCCAAATTATTATCTTCCTCAGAGATATTTTGAGGTTAATTAGTGATTGAATCCTCAATCATTGGAATATCTCCCATAGGAACATTTACATATTCCTCCTCAAAGACAAAATCTTTAGCTTTGATTTCTTTAACGACTTCAATATTCTCAAAGAACTTAGTACTTCCATATTCAAAAATAGCCTTATTAGTGGAATCATAAAATTTATATCCTCTTAATCTTTCTGAGTATCTTATAAAATAGCAATTAATAGTCCAACAGTCCAGTTTCTTTTCGTTAGGCCTATAAGGCCTTGCCTCAATTGGACATCCCTACATATGAAAATGCCTAAGACTGGGCTTCCGCCTAGTCCATACCTCATATGGGGTTTTATTAATTGCTTTAGTGGGGACTCGATTCAGAATATATGCTGCAGTCTTAAGTGCCTCACCCCAGAGAGAATCTGGTAAGGTAGAATGAGCAATCATACTCCTTACCATATCCTTAAGCGTTCTATTTCATCTCTCAAATACACCATTAATAGAAGATGACCCTGGCATGGTATACTGAGGGACGATACCACATTCCCCTAGGAATTTGGAAAAAGGCCCTGGACGATGTTCACCGAATCCATCATATCTACCGTGGTATTCACCACCACGATTAGATCTAAAGGATTTAATCTTTCTGTCAAGCTGATTTTCAACTTCAGCTTTGTAATTCTTGAATGGTCATCTATGAAAGTGATAAAAAACTATTGGCCATTCCACGCAAGCATAAGAAATGGCCCACAGAGATCTGTATGTATCAAATCCAAGACGCCTAAGGAGCTTTTGGCTTCAAATTTTCTAAAATTGGTTTGTTTCCATTTAATGCATTGATGGGAACACCATCATGAGCCCTAACTATGTCATTTTTGACCCATAAAAGAGAACAAAAGCTCCTACATAACCACCTGAAGGTCCTAATTCACTGAATAACCTTTCTGAGATAAAAGTAAGAAACAAGGGGTAAAATTGTAATTTTACCATTGCAGTACAACAACGGATTTTCTCAAGGGCTAAACACATGTCAAATGGTCTTAACAAGATAGTAAGTGGGTTGAATCAGACAGAAAAAGGGTTCATGTGAATTCTAAGAATTAAATGACTTCTTGTAACCCTTAAAATAGATCCACTTGATTAAATAAGGTTCTGGTCAGGATAAAATTCACCTAAACCCTCTAAAAATCATAGAAAAGTATTTTCTATGGTTTATAACCTTTAATTTTGCCATTGGAACCTATTTTGACCTAGAATGGGGTCTCAGATATATATTTTCCCTAATTTAGATTTTTGCGTAAATCTCCCAATCAAACGTGGTCAAACCAAAAATCCAACCTCACCATTGGATTCCTTAGGCTCAAATTAGGTTTACACCAAAATTTGAACCTAAGGGGAACTCATCTTGACCCACTCTGCAAATATGTCTGACCCAATTACATTTCTACCCCTATCTTCCAAACCCTTACAATTGACCCCCTAGCTTCTTCTTCGTTCCTTGCAATTAGGTCCCTCTGCCATTATAGCGGAGGGAATCCTACTCCGGCAAGCTTGAAAGGGCGATTTCTCCCTGATCTCTTAGAGAATCCCCATCAAAATTGAAAGGGAAATTCTATGAGAAATCTCCTCTAGTATGAACCCATCACTGAGCCCTAATTTGTACCCAATCTCCCAAGCGAATGCATGACAGATCTGGGTCTTTTTGAAGAATCCTACTCTGGCAGACATTCCTTGCTTGGAAGCTTAGCTTCCAAGCACAAATCCGTCCATAGAGGACTATTTAAGCAACCCTTAATCCAGCCGCATCTCCTCAGCTTGGAATTGGGCCGGTCCACCCCACATTCTTCTCTCCTCGTCGGCCACAACATCTCCGCAAGCTCCAACGGTCCCTCCCCCTCTCTCTCATCGCCCAACCACAATACCAAAGGTTGGGTTGCCTTCCTCTCGTTCATCCACGTCAGCCATACTAGCCCTGATGTCACCTCTGCCCTCGTCTTCACCGCCGCCTCATCTACGGAGATCTTCGTCTTCGGCGTCAGCCATACCAGCCCAGACGCCTCTCCTGTCTCCTTCGTCTTTAGAATAGGTCTGTTGGCTTCCTTCTCCCTTCTACTCCTGTTCCCCCTCTTTATTTCTCAAAAACACCCCTCGACGCCACTGATCACCAACACCTTCTCCATCTCTGGCCATACCTTCGGCGAGGCGTCCTCGTCACTATGCACCTCCACCCGCCTTGCCAACTACCCTACGACCTCCACCTCGACTCACTGATCATCTCCCACCACTTCATTTACTCCATTAACCGCCCTAACATCCCATCGAACACACCCACTCACATAGCCACAGAGAACCCGAGGCACGCCACCACAGCCGTTTCCACGCCACGCTGACCACCGCCACATATTCTCCATGCCTTGGCGAATCTCCCTGGACATTTTGACGTGGCCGCAAGGTCATGCTCATGATTTTAGGTTCAGGCACCCCAACCGCCATGGATGAAGAAGCTTGGAGCTTGCTTCCTGTGCTCTAGCTGCTGCTGCTCCAAGCGTGAGTTCCAGGTGACGCGGACTTGAGACATGAGAGCACTCAAGTTCCCAATTGGAAGCTCAAGCCCTTACAGCCTCACAAATTGGAAGCGCTACCTGCTGCTGCGGTGCGCGCAAGTAAGGTAGGACATTTAGTCCCACCTCGGAACTAGACGAGCAGGCGTATGCACATAAATTGATTTTGTGCATTAGCCTTATCGCCTCCTACTCACAGGGTGAGGTCCCTCTCTCCCCTTCTCACAGCCTCATCCACGGCACTTCCCACGCGGACCTGGCCACGACCCGTTTACCTGAACCGACTCACTCCTCGCTCACCACCCACGCTAGTGAGCCTAGACCCGGGTCTCCGTTAGGTCTGATTACCTGACCCGGATGTGGCTCTGGGAGAGCAAACCGAAATAGAGAAGAGAGAAAGAGAGGAACGCTATGTAGGGGAAGGGGGGTTTTGCTATGAAAAGATTCACTTGACACTTAGCCAAATCAGAGAGGAAGAAGAGGAGGTCAGGCGAAGAGAAGGGTCAGAGAAGAAGCCAAGGAAGAGAAAGGGAAGAAGGAAGAAGAAGACAAACAGGCAAAGGAAAGAGAAAGACAAGAGAAGAAGGAAGAAGCCAAGGCAGCAAAGGAGAAGAAGGAAGGAAGAAAAGGCTGAAGGGAGAGAAAAAGAAAGAAGGAAGAAGAAGCCAAGGCAGCAAAGAAGAAAGAAGAAGGTAGAAGCTGAGGTTCACAAGGTAAAGGAAGAAGCCAAAGAAGGAAGGAAGAAGAAGCCAAGGAAGAGAAAGAAGATAGAGAAGGTAAAGAAAAGAGAAGACAAAGATAAGAAAGAGCCAACGACAGAGAAAGGAAGAACAAGAAGAAAGAGAAGAAGAGAGATTGCAGGAGAAATCGGAGAAAGAAGAAGAAAGAAAAATCAGAAGAAAGCACTGTAGCACATAATTTTAAGACGTCTAATTATAAGTCAATTATATTTTTAGCTACATTTATTCTTATTAACCATATACTCATGCTTTACATTTTTAATTAGATTTTTGAGTAGCATTATGTGTTCAAATTGCATTCATTATTGAGCTTAGTGCGTGAATTTCATTTGCTCCCTATGTTCGACCTCGGACTTTAAAATTCGAGTAATAAATTGTATTTGTTTTGAACGCTTTTTCGACTGTACTACAACGCGACCTTCTTAAAATCCGATCAAGCACTCTTAACATGCATTCTTTAAACAAATTAAAATTTGTGAAATCTAAGGGGATAAAAATCGCATTTGACACAAGTCATTCCAATCTTTGTTTAGCGATGTGACCTAATTATTTGTGCCACAAATTAGTGAAGTTCTCATTTATGTGGTTTCTTTTCACACCATATGTACAAGTAAGGGAAGTTTCATGAAATGAAGCGATGGTATCTAAGCAATGTAGATTATCGTGAACTGAAATATAACCAGAACCAACTAATTTTGAATCATAGAAAATGTCTACTTTTTCGCCTCCAAAATTGCACAAATAACCTAGTTTATCATGAACAAAAACTCAAACTAAGTTACATCTGAAAGACGATACAACAAAAGTATTTTCTAAGTTCAAATACAATCCAGTTTTCATTAATAATCTAAAAGTTCCTATTGCTTCAACTTGTACTGAACTCCCGTCCCCCACGTAAATGAATTGCCTAGCTTCATTTGGCTTTCGGTAGTTCAGGCAGCCCTGCAAAGACTCACTAATGTGAGTAGTTGTGCCTAAATCTACCCACCAAGTGTGACTTGGTACTGTAACAACCCGATTCCCGAGTCCCTACGAGACACGAGAACCGGACCGACTCGACTAATCCCAAGACCTAGTCGTCCAACGAGGAAGTAACCAAAAGAGCCGTAAAATAAACCACATTCAGCATGAATATAACTAACAGTAAGAAAATACAGCAGTAAGGAAAGAAACCACTACAGTATATACCACCACAATAGTAGAACAACATTCATAACATAATATGGAACTGCAGGTAAACAAAAGTACAGCGGAAACAAGAACTACTCACTACAGTGGAACCAAAAAGAGGTACAATAGAACAGTGGTAACTCTACTGGACCCTACTCGGCCCAGCGTCCTCTGCAGCCGCTAACCCTGGCTGCTCAACACCTGGTCCTGAAAGGTAATGTGTGTAACACGTCAGCAAAACGCTGAGTAGAGTGGCAGCTAAACTAAAGAAACAGTAAAGTGTACAGTAGATGTTTTAATTTTCTTTCTTTCTTTATTTACGTCTTTCTAT
The DNA here is from genome assembly GCA_037157565.1 of Thalassia testudinum. Lineage (NCBI taxonomy): Eukaryota > Viridiplantae > Streptophyta > Magnoliopsida > Alismatales > Hydrocharitaceae > Thalassia > Thalassia testudinum. The sequence goes on along the minus strand of JAZHRO010000022.1, from coordinate 60,728,653 downwards.
TGTTTCACAATTTATCTATTTCTCAGATCCTTCACTTGATCTCGAATGTTCCTCGTGGGAACGATCTTGCTTGTAGTCTTTTCCAAACAGTAGAAGTAGCACGTGGTGCTCTCCTGGCCGGGAGAGTCCCCCGTGGTGATCCTACTCTCAGTCAACCACCCTAAGGTCACTGACAGACGTAACGGTGACTGCGGCACGCGCGGTAAACGCACGGGTAGCTAACCCGCACTGGCACGCGGTCAGTCATTTCCGTTAACGGGTGCGCCCAAAGCACAGCATGGAACCAGTACAGGGTAGAGCCCTTGACTGGTCGATCTTTCGCATTTAAGTCGTTTGTAGTTTAATGTGGTGGATAAATCGACTAATCAATTTTTAACAAGAAATAACCACTCGCAGAGGAGCGGGTCGTATCCACAGGGAGGCAATAACGTATTAAAATTCGCGCCACTTAAAAATGTTTGTTCGTAGTCAATTTGGACAAGAACCAAGCCAAGATTGCCTTTAGATTAAGGTTTAAGCAAGAAACAATGCTGAAATGGCAATTATGAGAAACTACAGGATATTTTCCGCAATGCAGAGTGAATAGAATATGATTAAAATGTGGCAATGGCAGAAAATGTAAATTTTAATTAACGTTTTGCTGTAGCAAAATAGGGGAATTTTTCCCCGTTGTCTTGCGCGACGAGGAGCCCATGGCCGGGCGCGGGAAGCTCGGAGGAGGTCCCTTGGATCAAGGGCTTCGAATCGGTGGTGGTGGCGAGTCGCGCGGCGGCCAGAGGTGGCCAGACGAGCTCCGGCGGAGGTGCTGCAGCCGGCAGCTTGCGCAGCCTGTTGGCGTGAAGTCCGTCGCCTGCTGCTGCTGCGGGGGTGGCTGCTGTTGCTGCCGTGGGCACTGCTGCGGCTGGCGTGGCAGGCGTTCGTCTGCAGGCGCGGGGAAGAGGGCGCTGCAGGCGGTTCTGCAAGCGCGACGGAGGGTGCTGCAGCGCGGTTGGAGGATGGCGTGCACTGCGGAGGGTCTGCGGAGGGCGCTGCTGGCAGTTCTGCAGGCGCAGTGGTGAACGGCGTGGACTGCAGGCACTGTTGGAGGGTGCAGGCGCGTGGGCGAAGGACTCTGCAGTCGCGAGTGAATGGCGCTTGCAAGCGGCAGGCGCAGGAGGAGGCGTGCTCGGTTTTGCGGGTCTGCAGGCGCGGTTGGAGGAGGGCGCTGCAGCCGGTGAGTGTGTGGAGATGGCATGAGCTGCAGGCGCGTGGAGATGGCGAAGGCTGATGGTGGGCGCGGGGAAGGTGGCGTGGGCTGATCTGCAGGCGTGCGCAGGTCTGCAGCTGGTGAGCGGTGGAGGGTGCAGGCAGTCTGGTGGCCGGTTGGAGAGTGCAGGCTGAGGAAGTGGAGGTGAGCGGGTAACTTCAGACGTCTGGGAAATTTCCCAGACGTCTTAAGTTACTGAGAGGGTGGATGATCAGTAGCTCGGTGGTGGTGGTGGTCTACGAAGACGGCGAGGGAGTTTCACGCTAAGGTGCTCACGGTAATGCAGGCGAGCTCCGGATGGCGGTGTGGCCTGTCACACCACACGCCCACGGTGGTGGAGACTCGCCGCCACGGTAGAGGCCGGCAGTGTGGAGTGGAAGAGAGAGGTTCTCTCTGCAAAGTGGTGGGTCGGTGGCAGAGGCCTCCTGAGCTCGGCTGCCTCCGTGCTCCTTTTGTAGTGGCTTGAACAAATTTGAAATCAGCGGCCGACCAGATCCACCACATCCGCTCCCCCTTGAATGGCTTCTTCACTGCATCAGCCGGGCGTTGGAGCGGCAGCCAGCCGTTTTGAAAGAAGACGAATAAAGAAAATATTATTAAAATATTAGGGTTATTTATGTATAGACCCTCAACTTCTATGTTAATAAAAATAATATACCTAATTGGTTATCTAATTAGATGAATGCTATTCTAAGCTAATTCTAAATGCACTTAAGATATGAATGCAATGTATGGATTATGTAATTAGATTAAAACTATGAATTAATCTATTTACATCCTAATTTATACTAAATAAATGTTAGAATTAACCTAATGTGTAGGCACTTAAATACTTAAATAGCCCACAACTATGGGCTAATCAGCCCTCTTAGTAACAGGGGTCCAACCCCTCCACAGTAACAAAACAGGGGCCTTGCCCCTCCACAGTCCGCGCACCCTCGCCTGACTACCCTGGTTTGCCCCAGTGGGCCTAACAAGTCGGTGTAGGAGGCTAGCAGAACCCCGGGGCCCGTGGGGTAGCTAGTACCTCCCTACGCTAGTAGCTTTCCTTGGTACTACGTACACGAGGGCAAGCAAGTCAGTACAGAGTGGCCAGTCCTAACCCCGGGTCCCTAGGGCGGCTGGCTCCGCTCTGCACTAAATAGGGGGACAGTCGCTCTCCTTGGTACTCCGTACTGAAGGGCCAGCTCACTTCCCCAATTCTATTCCATTCACTTTCCTGGAGTTCTACTCCTAATTCCCCATAGGGTTTCAGCTCTTTAACTCAGCGCATTCCGGTTTCACCTTTCCAGTTTCACGTTCATACATCCCATATTCTTAATCATGTTCATTTATTCATAACAGGCAGCTGTTAATTCAATTCACAGGCAGCTATTGTTTCCTTTCCACATTATCCAAGACTGCGGTATTCATATATTCCACTAGTTCTTCCCATCCTAGGATTCATGCCATACCCTAGGATCTATCATACAATCTAGTTTTCTAGCCCTAGGATTCATGCAACACCCTTGGATCTACCATTCATTCTAGTTTCTCATTCCTAGGATTCATGCAATGTCCTAGGTGCTATTTATGGTTCCATAATTTAACAGATTATACCAATAAACTTAAAAGCCACTCTACCGGTTACAACAGGCGAACTGGGGGCGTGGTCGGGAATCCCGCGTGCCTCCGCAACCCCCGAGACTACAACGGAACGGGGTCCTATCACAAGGATCAAACACACGGAGTTTCTCAAAATAGTACATAGCTACTGTAGACGGGTAGCGGATGTAATTCCGAAAAGCACGCAACTTGAAACGCGGAAAACAGACTCCGAACGGGCCCTAAACGGGTCGAAAACGACGAAATTGTGCAAAATCAGACGTCTGGAACTTATTCCAGACGTCTTAAAAAGTGGATCAGGGGTTACCTTGCTCTGCGTGGTCTCTCAGACGTCCAGAAGCCTGCGGGGGTGTCTGGCCTAGTTCCCAGACGTCCGATGGTCACCCAGGATGTCTGGAAGTCGTTCCCGTTGTCTGGCACTGCAGCCAGACGTCTGATTCGCGTTGGATGCGAATCTCAGAACCTGCGCGTACCCATTTCCTTTCTCTCTTAGTACGGTCAGTCGAAGAAAACAAAGAAGCGGAAATAACTCATCTTTCAGACGTCTGGACAGTCTTCCAGACGTCTTCCCCGTCGTCTGGTTCTAATCACAGACGTCTGATTCTAGAAAATTTTCCAGAATCAGGGCGCCACTCGCCCTCCGCTCGCGACGCACGGCCGCGCTGCGAGTGCCTCCCGCGCCACCCCACGTCTGCTGCGCCCCTATCGGCCGGCTCCTGCTGCCCCGGCAGGCTCGAGCCCTCACAGCCGACGCCTCCTCCCCCGCGAAGCACCTCCTCCCGCACCCGCCGCGGCTATCGCCGCCGCCGCTCACTCGCGCTCGCTCACGCGCACCCCCTGGAAGGAGAAGAGGAAGGGGGCGGAGGTGATGAGAGTGAGGGAGGGGGCATGCCCTTTTAAAGCCGCGCGGGGAGTAGAGAGAGAGCGGACAGACAGCCAATGGCCACAGGAGAGAGGGAAAAAGAGAGAGAGAGAGCGTTCGCAGGTCTGCGAGCTCAGGCGCGCATATGAAACCGTTGGTGCCAAAAATAATTGATTTCCAGACGTATGGAAGTGGTTCCAGACGTCTGGTTAGACGTCTGGGTCACTTCCCAGACGTCTTAAAAGACGTCTGAATCGCGTGTTTGTAACAATATAACAAACTCAACGGAAGTTTCGTCCCCGAAACTTGCGCTAACTAGGGTGCGGAAAAGACGTCAAAATAACCATAACAAACTCAAAGAGGACCAAAAGCCGGTCTGAAAAGATGTACCCGCAAAAAGCTCCGGGTACCGCTCCCGCATTGCCGCCTCAGGCTCCCAGGTAGCCTCCTCGTACCGCTGGCTCCTCCACAAAACCTTTACCAGGGGTACTTGCTTTCGTCTCAAACTGCGGACGGCACGGTCTAGAATCTGCACTGGCCGCTTTGGGTAGGTTAGGTCATCGCCCACCTCGACGCTCTCGTGACTCAGTACATGACTGGAATCGGCTACGTACTTCCTGAGGTTGGACACGTGGAACACGTCGTGCACACCAGAAAGCTGCGGGGGGAGGGCAAGTCTGTAAGCAACGGGTCCAACCCGCTCCAGGACCTCAAAGGGCCCCACGAACCTCGGCGCGAGCTTCCCTCTTACCCCAAACCGCTGCAGGCCCTTCATGGGCGAAACACGAAGAAAGACGTGATCCCCAACGTCAAACTGCACCTCTCTACCTCTCCGATCTGCGTAGCTCTTCTGTCTACTCCTGACAGTGCGGAGTCGCCTGTGGATCTGCTCGACCACCTCCTGACTCTGCTGGATCAACCTGGGGCCAACCTCCCACTTGGTCCCCACCTCAACCCAACTCAAGGGTGTCGTACACCTCCGTCCGTACAGAGCCTCGTAGGGAGCCATGCCGATACTTGAGTGATAACTGTTGTTGTATGCAAACTCCGCCAGGGGCAGGTGCTCCTCCCAAGAGCCCCTCCAATCCAGTACACAGGCACGCAAAAGGTCCTCAAGTGTCTGTATCGTGCGCTCAGACTGTCAGTCCGTCTGGGGGTGGTAAGCCGTACTAAACCTCAACTGCGTCCCCAAGGCCTGCTGAAACTCAGCCCAAAACTGGGACGTAAAGCGGGTATCCCGGTCGGATACGATCTCCCGCGGAACTCCGTGTAGTCATACCACATCACGGATATACCTCTCTGCCAACTGTGCTTGTCCCAAGGTGACTCGGATCGGCAAGAATCGTGCCGTCTTCGTCAGTCTATCCACTATTACCCAGACTGCGTCATGTCCTCGCTGGGTAACAGGTAAGCCCACCACCAAGTCCATGGTGATGCTCTCCCACTTCCACTCTGGCACTGGAAGCGGCTGTAGCGGCCCTACAGGCCTCTGATGCTCAGCTTTCACCTACTGACACACTAAGCACTGCTGCACGAACTCACCCACATCCCGCTTCATCCCCCTCCACCAAAACTCGCGTCTCAAGTCGTGGTACATCTTCGTGTTTCCGGGATGTATGGTGAACCTGGAACCGTGTGCCTCAGTCAGGAGCTCTCTCAACAGCTCCTTGTCTCTGGGAACGCACAACCGTCCCCTCAGGCGCAGCACCTGGTCTGTGAAAGAGAAGTTCCCCGGGTCTCCCGACAGTACTCTGTCGCGCAAGGACTGCAAGTACGGATCGGCCATCTGTCCTGTGATGATGCAGCCTATCAACTCTGGCCTTGTCTGCCGTGTCACAGTCACTGCCCTACAGTACCCCGGTAACTCTAGAGGTCGCCAGCTGCCCACCTCCTCCAAAAGGCTCCAACTCTGTAACTGTAAACTGGCCAAGTGTGCGGGCGCCTTACGGCTCAAGGCGTTAGCCCCCACATTGGCCTTTCCAGGGTGGTAGGAGATACTGCAGTCGTAGTCCTTCAGGAGCTCCAACCAACGTCTCTGTCTCATGTTGAGCTCCTTCTGATCAAACAGGTATCTGAGGCTCTTGTGATCTGTGAAAATCTCGAAGGTCTCACCGTACAAGTAGTGCCTCCAGGTCTTCAGCGCGAAGACAACCGCTGCCAACTTTAGGTCGTGGGTAGGGTAGGTATGCTCATGGGGCTTCAGTTGCCGCGAAGCGTAAGCGACAACGTGACCCCTCTGCATGAGCACACCTCCTAACCCCTGCAAGGAGGCGTCCATGTACACAACGAACCTGCCACTACTGTCAGGGATGGTGAGCACGGGAGTCGAGGTCAACCTCTCCTTCAGCTTCAGAAAACACGCCTCACAGGCGTCTGTCCAAGCGAAGGGCACGTCCTTCCGGGTCAACTGTGTCATAGGACGCGCGATCTGTGCAAATCATCTGATGAATCGTCTGTAGTAGCCTGCCAGTCCCAGGAAACTACGAATCTCAGTGACTGAATGCGGTCTCTCCCACCTAAGCACTACCTCAACCTTGGCTGGGTCCACCGCCAAGCCGTCTCCCGAGATCACATGACCTAAGAAGGTCACCTCCCTCAACCAGAACTCGCACTTGCTGTATTTAGCGTACAGCCTACGTCGTCTCAGAGTGTCCAGAACCATCCGCAAGTGCTGTCCGTGCTGCGTCTGATCTCTAGAATAGATGAGTACATCATCTATGAAAACCACCACGAACTGGTCCAAGTAAGGTCTAAACACCCGGTTCATCAGATCCATGAAAGCAGCGGGGGCATTGGTCAGCTCAAATGGCATGACCAAAAACTCGTAGTGTCTGTACCGGGTGCGGAAAGCTGTCTTGGAGACGTCGGTCTCCCTGATCCTCAACTGGTGGTATCCAGACCTCAAGTTGATCTTGGAGAACACCGTGGCACCCCGCAATTGGTCAAACAAGTCGTCGATCCTCGGCAGCGGATATCTGTTCTTGATGGTGACCCTATTTAGTTGTCGGTAGTCCACACAAAGGCATAAGGTCCCATCCTTCTTCTTCACAAACAGTACCGGGACTCCCCAGGGAGATGCACTGGGCCTCACGAAACCTTTCTCCAAAAGGTCCTGCAACTGGGACTTGAGCTCTCGCAGCTCAAGCGGTGCCATCCTGTATGGCGCGGTGGAGATGGGGCTAGTCCCTGGTACTAGTGAGATCTCAAACTCGATCTCACGCTCGAGCGGCAGTCCTGGTAACTCGTCTGGAAACACGTCAGGGTACTCTCTGACCACTGGGATGCTCTGGAAGTCTGCCACAGGGCTGGGCTCTGCTACCACACAAGCTAGGAAGCCCTCACACCCCTGGCTCAAAAGTCTCGCCGCTTGAAGTGCCGAAATGCACCTGAAGCCTCCGTCCACTCGCTGTCCGTGAAACTCGAAAGAAGGCAACTCTGGCATGGAGAAGACAATCTTCCTCTCAAAACAGTCTACCAAGGCGTGGTAAGCGGACAACCAGTCCATCCCTAGAATCACTCCAAAGTCCTCCATCTGTATCATAATCAGGTCAGCTGGCAAGCTATGTCCCTCGACGCTGACCTCGCAATTCGTGCACACCTCTTCAGCTACAAACAGCTAACCACTCGGACCTCTGATTACTAACGGATTTTCTAACGGTATATAATCCTGGTCCAAACTAACTGCGAAACTGGCTGCGACAAACGAGTGCATAGTGTCGAAATCGAAAAGGGTGTAAACAAGTCTGCCGGAAATTGAAACCATACCTGCCACTACCGAGCCCGAAGCTCTGGCATCCCTGTGTGTCAGGGCGTTGATACACCCTTCAGCTCTATGTGCGGACGAAGCAGCCATACTCTGCGTCGGACGGGCAGGTGCTGGCCGGTACCCTCCTTGTGACTGCTGTCCTCTTCCTCGCGCCTGGGAACCGCGGCCTCCTGTGCGCCCTCTAGTGCTCTGCGCAAGGAGTATCTGCTTACCTCCTGCCCTAGACGGGCAGTCCCTCCTAATGTGGCCCGGCTGGCCACACTGGTAACAGAGGGGAACCCGACTCCCGCCCTCAGTGGGTCTCGGCTGTCGGCTGGGCGGGGGTCCGGTGCTGGCGACTGGCCCCTGTCGAGGGCCCCCAAAGGCCACTGATGGCCTTGCAAAACGTGACCGCTCTCCTGCGGACGCCACGTTTCCCATCTCTCGCCGGGCCTGTGAAAAGTCCAGCTGAAAGGGCCTCTTCCGCCCGCTGTCAGTGTTTCACACGGACGGGTTGGTCTCCTCAAAAGTCATAGTTGCCTCTACCACCCTCGAAAACGTAGGCAGCTTCAGGGGTTTGACATACCCCCGAATCGCAGGTCGGAGCCCCTCGGTGAACCTCCAAAGGCGCTCCTCCTCAGTAGCTACCGCTATCACTGCAAAGCGGGACAGCTCCAGGAAACGCGTGCGGTACGCGCTCACTGTCATTGTCCCTTGGCGGAGAGTGTGGAACTCCTGCCTCCTCTGGTCCTGCCACGTCTGGGGAAAGTACTGCTCGCAGAAGAGGGCGACGAACCGGTCCCAGGTCGGCTCGTCCCTCTCCTGTCCCCGGACCGCCCTCCACCAAATGTGTGCCGCACTATCCAGCTGGTACGTGGCAAAGGCCACGCGGCACTCCACCGGGGGGCGAAGGGTGTCGAAAATCTTCTCCAGCTGCTCGAGCCAGTCCTCTACCTCGGTCGGGTCCTCATCCCCCATGAAGGAGGGGGGCTTCAGCTTCCGGAACTGCCCGAAGAGCTCGGAGTGGCGCTGCAGTGGGGATGCTGGTCCACCCCCAGGCAACGGTGCCTCGTGCACAGAAGTATCGGAGGAAGGTGGGAGCTGCGGTGGCCCATCCCCTCCCCCGTGTCCAGCGCCGCGTCCGTCGAGTGGTCCCACAGAGGACTCCCCCTCCGCAGCCCTAGGGTGAGGCACTTGGGGCGGTGGGTGGAGCTCCTCTCGTACAATGTCCCATATCAGCCGGGCGAGGTCCTGGGCCTGGACGCCCGAGAGTAGTGGCTGGTCCACTGGGGCGTCGGCAACGACACCCCACCTCGCCGACCTCATCCTCGGTCGCGCCCGTGGCCCGCCTCACTGGTCCCACGACGGGGCATCTCCTGCAAGGAGACGCAAAACAAAATGAAAAACGTCAAACAGGCGGTACCTAACGAAATGTCTATGAGCTCATGTCAAAAGATATGTTGTGGTGGCTACTCTAGTTATAGACATTTGAGTTGGTTATTTTCCAGTCAGTTGATTCACTTCTCGGGACGACCTTGCTCTGATACCATCTTGTAACAACCTGATTCCCGAGTCCCTACGAGACACGAGAACCGGACCGACTCGACTAATCCCAAGACCTACTCGTCCAACGAGGAAGTAACCAAAAGAGCCGTAAAATAAATCACATTCAGCATGAATATAACTAACAGTAAGAAAATACAGCAGTAAGAAAAGAAACCACTACAGTATATACCACCACAACAGTAGAACAACATTCATAACATAATATGGAACTGCAGGTAAAGAAAAGTACAGCGGAAACAAGAACTACTCACTATAGTGGAACCAAAAAGAGGTACAATAGAACAGTGGTAACTCTACTGGACCCTACTCGGCCCAGCGTCCTCTGCAGCCGCTAACCCTGGCTGCTCAACACCTGGTCCTGAAAGGTAATGAGTGTAACACGTCAGCAAAACGCTGAGTAGAGTGGCAGCTAAACTAAAGAAACAGTAAAGTGTACAGTAGCTGTTTTAATTTTCTTTCTTCCTTTATTTACGTCTTTCTATTGTTTCACAATTTATCTATTTCTCAGATCCTTCACTTGATCTCGAATGTTCCTCGTGGGAACGATCTTGATTGCAGTCTTTTCCGAACAGTAGAAGTAGCACGTGGTGCTCTCCTGGCCGGGAGAGTCCCCCGTGGTGATCCTACTCTCAGTCAACCACCCCAAGGTCACTGACAGACGTAACGGTGACTGCGGCACACGCGGTAAACGCACGGGTAGCTAACCCGCACTGGCACGCGGTCAGTCGTTTCCGTTAACGGGTGCGCCCAAAGCACAGCATGGAACCAGTACAGGGCAGAGCCCTCTCAGTAACAGGGGTCCAACCCCTCCACAGTAACCAAACAGGGGCCTTGCCCCTCCACAGTCCGCGCACCCTCGCCTGACTACCCTGGTTTGCCCCAGTGGGCCTAACAAGTCGGTGTAGGAGGCTAGCAGAACCCCGGGGCCCGTGGGGTAGCTAGTACCTCCCTACGCTAGTAGCTCTCCTCGGTACTACGTACACGAGGGCCAGCAAGTCGGTACAGAGTGGCCAGTCCTAACCCCGGGTCCCTGGGGCGGCTGGCTCCGCTCTGCACTAAATAGGGGGACAGTCGCTCTCCTTAGTACTCCGTACTGAAGGGCCAGCTCACTTCCCCAATTCTATTCCATTCACTTTCCAGGAGTTCTACTCCTAATTCCCCATAGGGTTCCAGCTCTTTAACTCAGCGCATTCCGGTTTCACCTTTCCAGTTTCACGTTCATACATCCCATATTCTTAATCATGTTCATTTATTCATAACAGGCAGCTGTTAATTCAATTCACAGGCAGCTATTGTTTCCTTTCCACATTTTCCAAGACTACAGTATTCATATATTCCACTAGTTCTTCCCATCTTAGGATTCATGCCATACCCTAGGATCTATCATACAATCTAGTTTTCCAGCCCTAGGATTCATGCAACACCCTTTGGATCTACCATTCATTCTAGTTTCTCATTCCTAGGATTCATGCAATGTCCTAGGTGCTATTTATGGTTCCATAATTTAACAGATTATACCAATAAACTTAAAAGCCACTCTACCGGTTACAACAAGCGAACTGGGGGCGTGGTCGGGAATCCCGCGTGCCTCAGCAACCCCCGAGACTGCAACGGAACGGGGTCCTATCACAAGGATCAAACACACGGAGTTTCTCAAAATAGTACATAGCTACTGTAGACGGGTAGAGGATGTAATTCCGAAAAGCACGCAACTTGAAACGCGGAAAACAGACTTCGAACGGACCCTAAACAGGTCGAAAACGACGAAACAGTGCAAAATCAGACGTCTGGAACTTATTCCAGACGTCTTAAAAAGTGGATCAGGGGTTACCTTGCTCTGCGTGGTCTCTCATATGTCCAGAAGCCTACGGGGGCGTCTGGCCTAGTTCCCAGACGTCCGATGGTCACCCAGGACGTCTGGAAGTCATTCCCGTCGTCTGGCACTGTAGCCAGACGTCTGATTCGCGTTGGATGCGAATCTCAGAACCTGCGCGTACCCATTTCCTCTCTCTCTTAGTACCGTCAGTCGAAGAAGACGAAGAAGCGAAAATAACTCACCTTTCAGACGTCTGGATAGTCTTCCAGACGTCTTCCCCGTCGTCTGGTTGGAATCACAAACGTCTGATTCTGGAAAATTTTTCAGAATCAGGGCGCCACTCGCCCTCCGCTCGCGACGCACGGCCGTGCTGCGAGTGCTCCGCCTGCTGCTCGATTTGCAGCAGGCCTCCCGCGCCACCCGGCGTCTGCTGCGCCCCCGCCGGCCGGCTCCCGCTGCCCCGGTAGGCTCGAGCCCTCACGGCCGACCCCTCCTCCCCGCACAGCACCTCCTCCCGCACCCGCCGCGACTGTCGCCGCCGCCGCTCACTCGCGCTCGCTCACGCGCACCGGCTGGAAGGAGAAGAGGAAGGGGGCGGAGGTGATGAGAGTGAAGGAGGGGGCGTGCCCTTTTAAAGCCGCACGAGGAGTAGAGAGAGAGCTGACAGACAGCCTACGGCCACAGGAGAGAGGGAAAAAGAGAGAGAGAGAGTGTTCGCAGGTCTGCGAGCTTAGGCGCGCAGACGAAACCGTTGGTGCCAAAAATAACCGATTTCTAGACGTCTGGAAGTGGTTCCAGACGTCTAGTCAGACGTCTGGGTCACTTCCCAGACGTCTTAAAAGATGTCTGAAGCGCGCGTTCGTAACAGGTACCGAAACCAAATTACTCTCTATACAAACGAAACTGTGAAGCGTACCTTTCTTTGCACGCCAAGCATGGTAATTGGTACAATGCTTCTTCTGGTGCTCCTCAGCTCCACAGAAGAAACATCCTGATTTGGAAGACTCGGTAGTCTTCCCTTTCTACTTCTTTAGGGAGGTTGTATCTACAGCATCTAGTTTCCTCTTTTCCCCTTGCCTTTGTTACTCGAGGAAGAGGCAAAATAAGCACTTTAAACCTTATCATGCTTCATTCTCTCTTCCTCTTGCACGTAGTGTGAGATGAGCTCATTCAGAGACTAGGTCTCTTTTTGGCAATTATTGCTCACCTTAAATTGGTTGAATGAGGGTGGAAGACAGATCAATACCAAATGCACTAGCAAATCCTCTAAGAGGTCAAGCTTCAATGCTTTCAATTTTGAAGCTATGTGGGACATTTCCATTATGTACTCACGAATGTTACCTTTCCCCTTGTACTTCATTGAAGTGAGATTTGCCAAAAGCATACCAGTTTCTGCCTTTTCGTTCTTGGCAAATCTCTTTTCAATATCGGCAAAGAACTCCTTAGCCGTAACAATGTCATCTGACATTGTGCCCCTAAATGCCTCAGGGATGGCCTTTTTCATAATCATGATAGTCAGACGATTAGACCTATCCCACTGCTCCTTTTCCTTCTTTTGATCAGAAGTACTCATTTCAATAATAGCAGGGGAATCAATCCTAATTGCCAAATCCAAGTCCATTACTCCAAGAACTATCAACAAGCTCTCTTTCCAGGACTTGAAATTGGAGCCACTAAGCATAGGAATTGAATTCAAGGCAACGGTAATATTAGCAGAGGACATATCTAAAAAATTTATAGAAATAGCAAAAGATCAATTACTATATGCATAAAGTTAGTCTGAATAATTTAATATTTAAACCCATCACATGTCGTAGTTAACTCCATAAAAAATCTCATCTTTGGACAAGAGATTGACTTTTAATTGAAGACATAGTGTGGTGAGTAATGATTGTTGGTTCAATTCCAAGTAAGTCATGAACCTTCCTTTGGGCCAATTCAATGACTTCCTCGAAAACTTAATAACCAACACATCATTACTCACACGCAAATGAGTAAAAGTTTAATGAGTGTGCACTTTCCTTTGGGCCAATGACACCTACCTACTAATACCTATTTAGCCTTTTACTATTCTTGGATAATCCCAGTAGTCATAGGAGAGCTCACTTTGGTGAGATGCTGCTTCAACCAGGTTACCAAAGAACAATATACCTTATTAATCAGATTGGACTTAATTATACTAAGTAGAGAGTGGGTTGGCTCTAATACCACTTGTTGGGAATTCCTTAAACCCTTAAGGACTTAACAGTAAATAACCCACTTCTAACTTAGGATGGACCTGTGCCACAACTTAACTCAACTAGACTTTATACTAGTTGAGTACTAGTACTGGTAAACAAGTACCGATATCATTAAGTTACAGTTATGAGTTCCGTATCCCAATCAGTACCGGTACTAATGTCTAGTACCGGTACACATGGGTTACAATTTGGAACCTATGTCCAGATGAGTACTCGTTCAGTACTCACTATGTACCAATACTCATGTTGAGTATAAGTACTTGCAGAGTACTAGTATCTCCCCAGAAAACAACTGGTCTCAAGGAGTACCTGTTAAGACTCGTGCTGTTTGAGCCTTTTAAGACATCTGGACACCTTCCCAAACGTCTGGAAATCAAAATTTTTGGGTACGAGCTCGCGTCTGCGCGCGACCTGCGTGCAGACAGTACCCTCTCCTTTTTCCTCCTTCTTCTCTCTCTTCCCCCACCTCCAAGAAAACCCTGACCCCAACCTTATAAAACCCCCCTCCTCCTCTCTCGTTCTCCTCACTTCTCAGCCACCAGCCACCTTCCTCTCTTCTTCCCCAGAGCGAGCGAGAGCGCGAGAATAGCATAGAGGAGGAGCGGCGTGAGAAGGAGAGGAGGAGGTGATCTTGCAATCTCGCATGGGAGCTCACCGATGAGCGCACGACCGGAGCGGTGCGTGCACGAGGAGGAGTGTGTCGAGGGAGTCCTCCCCGATGCTACTGCAGCCGGGGCTGTAGGCAAGGAGGGGTGAGGCGCGGCCACGCGCGGCGCGAGAGAGAGAAAGTAGTCTCTGGTTCTAGGTTTTTCCCAGAATCAGACGTCTGGAGTGACATGCAAACGACGATGCAAACGTCTGGAGGCAGTTTCAGACTTCTGAGGAGAGGGCTATGCGAAGGTACGTCCTCTTTGCGGATACAGCCATGCAGGCCGCTCCGCTGATACCCTGTTGCATGCCCTTTTTAGAAGATTGCGTGGTTTCATGTAGGATTCGCTTTGGGAAGGCACGGGATACGCCCTCCCACGCATCTCAGACGTCTGGGTGACGTAGTAGACGACGGGAAGCACTTCCAGACGTCCGAAGAGATGGTCGGACATCTGAAGCTGGGTCTAGACGGTCCAGAAGAGTTCCTGGACGTTTGAGGATTGGCGCAGAGCTTGAGGTATGATACTGGACACTTTTAAGACGTCTGGAATTTGTTCCAAACGTCTGATTTGAGACAGAAACCCTATTTTTGACCCGTTTAGAGTTTGTTTGAGTTCCATTTTACGCAATTAAGATACCGTTGTGTTCCTTGTGAGTTTCTCTACTTGTTAGAAGGCTTTCCATACTGTTTTGATAATTCCCTTGTGATTGTTCCTTGTTATAGGATTTCATTCCGTTGCGGGTTCAAGCTTGCTGAGGCACGTGAGTCTGCTGTTCAAGCCCCCAATACTCCTAGGTTTGCTGGTAGAGTGGCTTCCCCGTAATTTCATTATAACCTAAATGCATGTGTGGAACGAATGATTAGAACCTCGGACATGGCATGAATCCTAGAACGAGAAACACTTGAAATGTCTGTGTTGGATGATTGAATTGCAGTCTTGAATGAGTAGATAGAATGATAACAATTGCTTGTAAATGAATAACAGCTACCTGTGAAATATGAAATACTTGTGCTAGCTAACTGTTGCATGTAAATTTCCTGTCGAATGCGTTAAATGACATAATACGAGCTGCATGTATATAAATTAAGAATGGTAACGTGAATGATGGAAATACGAGCTATTTGTGATAACCTGTGTATGGAAATGTGAACGATAGCAATACAAGCTGCATATGTATAACTTGAGAATGGAAATAGAAATGATGAAACCTAGTATGGCATGGCATGAGGAATATGAGCATGAATCCTACGGGAAGTTAGGAGTAGAACTCCTGGAAATAAATGGAATGGATCTGGAAATGTGAGTGGGGAAGTGAGTTGGCCCTTGAGTATGGAGTACCAAGGTGAGCGACTGTCCCCCTGTTTAGTGCAGAGCGGAGCTAGCCGCCCTTGGGTTGGGACCCGGGGTTAGGATTGACCACTCTGTACCGACTTTTTAGCCCTTGCGTACACGGTACCAGGGAGAGCTACTAGTGTAGGGAGAGAGCTAGTCACCCCACGGGGTCCGGGGTTCAGCTAGCCGCCCTACACCGACTTGTTAGGCCCACTAGGCAAACCATGGTAGTCAGGCGAGGGTACGCGAACTGTGGAGGGGCGAGACCTCTGTTTGGTTCTTAGGGGCTAGACCACTGTTACTGAGAGGGCTAGGCCCTATATTGGTTCTGTGCTATACTTTGGGCACACCCGTTAGCGGAAACGACTGACCGCGTGCCAGTATGAGGTAGCAACCCATGCGCTTATCGTGCATGCCGTAGTCACCGTTACGTCTGTCCGTAACCTTGGGGTGGTTGACTGGGTGTAGGATCACCACGGGGGACTCTCCCGGCCAAGAGAGCACCACGTGTGCCTTCTACTCTTTGGAAAAGACTATAATCAAGATCGTTCCCACGAGGAACATTCGAAATCAAGAAAGAAATCTATTAAATAAACCAAGTGGTGGAAAAGAATAATTAGTTAAAGAAAGTAATTTAAAAACAACAGCTACCTGTCCACTTTTACTGCTTAGTTGGTTGGCACTCTACTTAGCATTCGCTGACTTTGTGTACTCATAACCCCTTTTCAGGCCCAGATGTTGAGTAGCCCGAGTCTACAGCTATAGAGGGTGCTGGGCCCAGTAGAGCCCAGTAGATGTAGTTCTTTTGTTGTACTCCTTTTGTAGTAGTGAGTAGAATTTTGTACCTTTATGTTATATACTTTTACGTTCTGTACTTTACGTTCCTGTACTTTGTTACTTTCTACTGTTGTGGTGGTGATATATACTGTAGCAGTTTTTACTTCTTTACTACTGTACCTTTTTACTGTTAGTTGCTTAGCATAGTGAATGTGGTTTACTTTCTTGCTTTTTGGTTACTTTCTCGTCGGACGACTGGGTATTGGGATCAGTCGAGTCGGTCCGGTCTCATGTCCTGTAGGGATTCGGGAACCGGGTCGTAACAATACCGGTACTCATGAAGAGTACCGGTACTTATTAAGTACTGGATACACCACCTGTAGCCTACCAGAACCGGTTCTCATGACGAGTACCGGTACTTATAAGCTACAGGTTCTGGTGACTTCAAGTCCAGAACCTGACTTGGGACTCGTGTGTACCGATACTAGTGACGAGTACCGGTACATATAAGTCCTAGTTTTGGACTTAAGATGACTTGGGGCCTTGTCTGTAGCTTGCATGTACCGGTAGTCATGAAGAGTACCGCTACTAGCAATCTACAGTATACCTTAATAGTCCAAAACAGTATGGCGTATGCACCGATACTCACCATGAGTACCGGTACATACGACGGTTACAGAACATGTTTATGTGTTTTCTGAGAATGCCAAAGACCATATCTAATCATATATGTGATCTAACATTTCTTCAACTTAACAACAGCTGAGTAAATACATACATGTACAAGCACGATTGATATAAACAAAATATAAACGTTCATCTCTAAAGTATTCTGAATCTATTCACATGTACTGAGTACAAAAGACATACCTCGATTCATATTATTTACAAAACAAGAACCCACGGGTTAGGCTCTTCCAAGGATGTTCTCACCTTTCTTCAATCGAGAGTAATCAGGAGAAAACCTTCTCCTAAGCTTGCAGCCACCCAGCCACACACACATCTCTCTTTGAGGTGTAGAACCCTTGGGGACCTGACATCTCCATATTAGTAATTAGGCAAAACTAATTACTATCAGCAAATTGCAAATCCACCCATCAAAGAATTATAATTGCAAAAGGATCTTTACACATGCTTAATCTGAACCAAACAATCCTTTTACATTTTATGTCCATACCTTTAATAAAATTTGATATGATCACTTTAAAATTAGATTTTAGATGACAGTGACTTTACTTATTCTTATTTGATTATATTTATATATAAGTTTACATATACAAGTTCATATATTAAATTTTTATCTAATATAATTAATTTTCTATGTCTCGTGAATTTAATTGTAAGCAAACCACAAAGGATACCTATAGAATTAATTTATATCTAAAAAATTATTTAATATTTCTTTCATTTATGGCTAAAATTTATCTACTCCATATCTTCAATTAGAAATTTAACTCTAAAAAAAATAAAATTAGAGTAAAAATTTAACCTGAGCTCCACAAAGATATGATGGAATGACAGAGGTTTCTAACTTTGACAACAAAAGAAGAAAAGGCTCAGAATTGAGTTTCAATCTCTACATTATCCATAGGACTGAGACGTAGAAAATGATCGATTGTCTCTTATTTGTACGAGTGGGAATCGGGGGCAATCAAACCAAAAGAAAGAAAAAAAAAACTTAGAAGGATTTGCTTGCATACTCGCCTTGCATGTAAATTTGCAGATACAATCTACTTGTATCGATCGTCACTGACGTCACTGTATGTTGCATTTGCATAGGTACACCTCCTTGTTATTATTATTTTATTGGTTTCAAGTGTTCGTGGCTTATAAAAATCTATAGTTAAAGCGGTCATTATATAAGTGTGAAGCTAATCATTTAATAACTCAACTGGATTTGTTTTAATGAACTAGTCTTTAAGCCTGATCTAGCGACTTTTTGGCTTCCCTCTGCTTGATAAGCTAATCAGAAGTCAACGAAGCTCACATGCCACCTCCCAATAAAAGAAAATTAGCTGCTTGACCCAACGGAGAATCCTAATCGGTGAGTCAATCACGTACTGGTACCTCTTTGCTTTGTTTTTTCTCCGTTTTCTGCCTCCAACTATCAAATCGTGCAAGGTTTCGATGGCAAAAAACAAAATTCAAATCATGCCCTAACCAGCGCAACTCCACCAGAAAAAGAGGCATTAATTTGTTAAAAAATCACGCAAATCATTATGCACAAAGTGTGTATACAATGAATACATTCTTTTTTTTTCCTTCCAAAAGTTACATGACGGAAATATTGTATATAAGAAATTTTTTTAACCTTAATCTCTTACATTATATATTAGTTCATTAGTCCAATTGATGAATTAATACGTGCAAATGATCATATATTTATAGTTGTCAATTAATTACACTTATGTTAAAAGTGGTCACATGAGGTTTTAATGTTAATTTTGAACATTGGTGTATCATTAAAGATGTGCAAACATATGTGTAGAGATTTATTGGTTATTTGATTTTCTATGATTGGCAGAACTGTAAATGACCAAATACAAAATAATTGTAATTAATTTATATTAAGGAGAGAGTTATGGTCCCCATCCCTTAACATAGCATTGAGTCTCTCCATTGAACCCCCATCAATGGTGAGAGAGAAAGAGATGAGGAGATTAGGTCTCAATCTGCTGCAAGAAGGTACAGTTCCTGCCAGATTGATACTCCTCGAGTTCAGGTCGTGTTAAGGTGTTGTAAGACCTAGCTGCGATCATCAATGGATTTCCAATGACTTTAAACACGAGTATGTGAACTGTTCCCATGTATAGAATGTTCATATATATGCATCTATTTGTGTTTAAAGTATCTTGTTTATTTTCTGATGTTTAATAGATCATATGATCACTCATGGATTAGGTTAGAAGCTCATTTGTTCAATCCCTAAACACCTAGAAATTCACCTTCGTAACTGCTTAAGATACCAGTATTAATCTTTAGTACCGATACAGGTCACTTATAATTTTAAGCACTTTTGGTTTAGGTTCGAGACCGTAACTATGTGATACCAGTACTGGTGTAAGGTTTTTGTGTAAAACCACACCGGTTTGATTATATTTTATTACTCGAATACAAAAATCTCCGAGGTCGAACTTAGGGAGCAAGCTTGATTCTAGAAGCGTAGAAAATCACAATTTACAATATACTGTTTTACAAAAAAGATTAAAGAGAGGAAAATAAAAATGTCTCCTCTTTTCTTCTCTCTTTCTTCTTTTGTCTTCCTTTCTCTCTATTTTCAGACATCTAACTCCAAGGGACAGACACCTTAAGTGCCACTTGCTACAGTTCTTGTGCTCTCCTTCTTCTTTTCAGCTGCTGCTGCTACTGCTTCTTCTTCTTCTTCTTGGCTTCTTTTTCTCTTCTTCTTTGCTATCACTGCCTTCCCTTCTTCTTCTTCTTCTTCTTTCTTCTCTACTGCGTGCCTTTTGCCTTCTTCTCTCTTCCTTCTCCTTCTACCTCAGCTTCTCTGCGGCTACAGTGCCATCTTCCTCCTTTGCTTCTCTACTGCTCCAAGTCCTTCTTCCTTTCTCTCTGGCCGCAGCTGTCTTCCCGCAGCTAAGTCCTCAACCGCTCCTCCTTCCTTGCTTCCTTTTCTGTTCCCTGCACAGGCATTTGGTTAGGAAAAACCTAACCCTTAACGCGTGTGCAGGCGCCCGCAGG
Source organism: Thalassia testudinum (assembly GCA_037157565.1). Lineage (NCBI taxonomy): Eukaryota > Viridiplantae > Streptophyta > Magnoliopsida > Alismatales > Hydrocharitaceae > Thalassia > Thalassia testudinum. The sequence goes on along the minus strand of JAZHRO010000022.1, from coordinate 60,709,112 downwards.
AGGTGAGCTCCACCCAATTGGAGCAGCTGTGAGTTGCGCAAGGCCTGTTCTCAGGTTGGATGCACTCGCCCACTCAACGCGTGTCGCCTGGAATCCTGAAGCCTAAAGTGCTCGACCTGGAGCTCGGGAACAAGCAAGCTTGCTTGCTCGTTAATGGCGGATGGAGGCTCAAATCTGCATGACACAAGAATGGCCTTGCGGCCCTGTCAAACAACGGCAAAACCTTCGCCGTATCACGGCAAAGGTGAAGAGGGGGTCAGCTGGCCATCGGGTGGCCTAGACATGCGTGCCTAGGTCACCCTGTGGCTGTGAAAATGGGTGTGTTCGGGGAAAGTGTTGGGAGCGTGTGGCGGTGAATGGGAAGAGGGGCTATGATCAGTGAGTCGTGGCGGAGCTTGTGAGGTGGTTGGTGAGGTGGGTGGATGCGTGGAGCGGTGGATACACCTCGTCGGTGGTCTGCTGGAGGTAGAGAAGGTGGCTGTGGTGTGTGACGTCAAAGGGTCGAAAATGCAAACTAAGAGAAGGAAAATGAAGAGGGGAGAGAGGAGAAGAGTTGTCACCTACTTAATAGACGAAAGGAGGGAGGAGGCAGTCGGTGCGTATCTACTGACGCCGGAGACGAAGATACCAAAGGGAAGATGCGGCTATGAGGAAGAGGGGCTGGAAGGCACCTGCTGGTATAGCAAGGCGCGGCGGACGACGGCGGAGGTAACCCTGCCACTGGTATGGTGGCAGGGTGACGAGAAAGGAGGGGGAGAATTCCCGGAGCCTGCGGGTGAATGGCCGGAGGAGGAGACGAAATTGGAGGGATTTCTTCGACCAAATCAGGCTTGAAGGATGCGGCAGGGGTTGCTGCTCCTTAAATAGGCATCGGCTGGGAGAGAATCGCGAGGAGGAGGTGGGAATACCTCGCTGGAGGTATGGCCGGAATGAGACCCATACCTCTCGAGCATTCGCATGAGAGGTATGGCGGCCGACAGGGCATGGGAGCCGGCCCATGCTGTAGGGGACAATGCAGGGAGTCTCCCTTTCAAATCTGGGGCCAGTTCCCCATGCATGAGCGGTGCCATCCTCCGAAAAAAGTCGCCGGAGGTATGGCCTGCACAGGTGGGTGGCAGAGGAACCCTATTGAAGAAGATGACGGGAAAGGTAGGGGGGTCCTTGCAAGGTTCCAAAAAGCTAAGGGTCAAAAAGTAATTGTTGAGGACCGTTTTATAAAGTGGGTCAAGGCGACCTTCCCTTTGGTCCAAATTTCGATATGAACCTAATTTGGACCTAAGGAATCCAATGGTGAGGTTGGATTTTATGTTTGACCATGTTTGATCGAATATTTTGCACAAAAATCTAAATTAGGTAAAAAATTGGGTATGGTTCTCAATCTAGGTCAAGATAGGTTCCAATGGCCAAATTGAAGGTTCTAAACCATAGGGGATATTTTTTCATGAATTTTGGAGGGTCTAATTCATTTTTATCTTGCCTTGAAATCATGAATTAAAGTGGATTTGTTTTAGGGTTGCAGAATGTCATTTAATTCCCTGATTTTGTCATAACCCTTTTCTGACCAAACCATCTCACTTTTCCTCTTATTAAGTCCATTTGACCTGTGTCTAGACCCTTAGAAATCCCTTTTATGTACTGTAATGGTAAAATTACAGTTTTACCCCTTGTGTATTATTTTATTCTCAGATTTGCAATTCCTTGATTTAGGCCTTCCCTTAGGTTTTGTAGGAGCTTTTGTTCAATTTATTAGGTCAAAATGTACTAGTTATGGTTCATGGTGAGGTTCTCATCAAGTACTAACCTTACCAGTACACATAGCTTGCAGATTTTGCATGTGGATTTAGATAACCCAAAACTGTATGTTACAAGTGTCGGTACTTATCTTAAGTACTGGTACATGTTGGCTACAAATTGAGGTCAAGCTTTTGGTGCCTTGACTAATATCTCTCATGCTCATCTTAAGTACCGGTATATGATAAATACTGGCAAAGTACCTTAGACTCTAAGGACTGAGTCAGAACTCAGATAGTATTAGTACTTAAGATAAGTATCATTACTTGTTGAGATCGGATGAGTCCTGAAATCTGAAGTGTTGATTCAATTCCCTTTGAGTACCGGCACATGTTGAGTACTAATTTTGTATGTTGCTTGACTGATTGATCGTAGTACCATCATTAGCCATAACTAGCTTAAATTAGTGGAAATCAAGTGACAAATGCTCCTACATAATTGCCTGAGAGCCATAATTCCATTCAGATCCATTTTGAGAAGAAAATATTAAAACAGGGTTAATTTTACAGTTTTAACATCACATCATGAAAGCAAAGTAACCACGGAATTTGCTAGAGATTAATTTAAGGTCTAATGAGCATTAAAGTCCTAAGAGTGGGTCCATACAGATAGAAACGTGGTTTCACACATGTCGAGAACAGCTACAACACATAAAATCATAATTTTAGACTCACTTAAATTAAAGAGGTTTCGATCAGGATAAAATTTATCTAAACACCCTAAAATTCATATAAAATTATTCTGAGGGGTTTGGCCTCCTTAGTTTCCATCTGAACCTATTTTGACATAGAATAGAGTCTTAGATAGAATTCTCCTAATTTGAACTTTTGTGCAAATTGCCCAGTCAAACGTAATCAAAACTGAAATCCAAGTTCACATTAGATTTCTTGGGTCTAAATTAGGTTACTACCAAAATTTGGGCCCAATCAGAGTCCATATTGACCTAATTTGCAATTTAACCATTTAAAACTCTATTTCTTACATTTAGCCCCTTAGGTTTTGAAATCTTTGCATTTAACCCCCTAACTTCACATCTTTCTCTTCAAAACAGTCCCTACCACCATTAAAAATGTGAACCCCAAGCAGCCGACCTTCAATCTAGGATTTCACCCTGATTTCTCCACCAAATCCCTCCAAAATTGGAGGGATTGATCCTGAGAACTTTCCCAATCAGTTGAACTGCATCTTGGACCTTGATTTAAGCCTTGAAAGTCATGCAAACACAAGGATTTTAGGGATCTTCCCAGAAATTTCAAGCTTCTCCACCTTCTTTCCAAGCTTGGAAGCCACCCTTGGACCTTTAAAAGAACCCCCATCGTAAGGTGACATGCTTCGGACGCGTTCGTATAAATTGGTCGTTATAGCTCGCGTTCGCTGCGTTGGTTTTAAATAAACAGACGTGAGTTCGAGTGTCGAACACAGGGAGGTGTGAAATCGAGTTTTTCTGTCACTTCTTTGTCACGGAAATGGCTGGTTTTGCTTGCTAGAAAATGCAGGAGAAAAGCAAGTAAGAGAGAGAGAAAGAGAGAGAGAGGGAGTAGGGTTAGAGTCCTTTTGTTCACAACATGCAACTTAAACACCAAAAGAGAGCGAATAACTAGATAAGAAACGTCATCATTTAACATGCACTTGAGTTTTACAAATACAACACTAGCTAAATGCTTAAGCACAAGTAAAGCTAAGATAGAGAGAGAGAGAGAGAGAGAAGATAGCGAAGCGACCACGGCGATGGAGGAGGGCTCCATCGGTGGCTCGTCGGCTCCGGTGGTTACAAAAGGGTGCTAAGGATGGCTAGGAGTAGGATAGGAGGCTTGCAAGTGTAATGAATAACCTACATGGGTAGTTGGAGGGGGTTTATATAGGAAGAAGGGGTTTCTAATTTAAGTAGGGGCATTAGCGACGTCTGAGACGTTGCTAAAACCCCTGCTAAAACGTCGGTGAAGACCCTCTGTCCGATGGTCTTACGTGCTTGCCCATGCTTCCTCTTCTCACGCTGCGCTTGCGATCCACGTGCACTGAGAGACGCGCGCAATCGAAGATCAAACGATTGAGATGCTGCAGATGGTGCGCTGTGGATCGTGCCCTGAGAGACGCGCGCAATCACTTACATCCACGGGTGCCATGTAGCCGTGATCTTTGCCGTCCACGCGTGCATCGACGGCTTAATTTTTCTGCGCGTGCCTTCGCCTCAGATTTGCTGCGCGGTGCGTTTCGACCCCGTGTCGGGTGTGCGTGGGTGTGTCAGTCGACCATTGCGTTGTTGCTGCGGATTGTCGTGGAGAGGAGGCGAGTGCGCGGGTGTGTTGATCGTTGGATGGTAATCCAACGGTCGAGATCTGATGCTGGAGTTGCGAAGGCGCGCGAGCGCTGCAGATGTGCAGGCGATTCTCAGTCGTTTGATGGTAGATCAACGGCTGAGATCACTCCTGCGGGTGATGGAGGCACGTGCTGTGGTTGATGGATGCGTCGATCTTTTGCCACGTGGTGCACCGTGGACCATTGATCATCAGATCAACTGTCAGAACTTCTTGGGTTAATTGCGGGAGCTCCGGATGTCAGATTTGGTCGATTTTGAGTCCGTTGGACTTCGTCCATCATTCTGAATTCATCCGTGCAGTTCGATTGCTCATCTAAAGCCTATTTTTACATGAACCTGTACAAATGGGTATTAACATTGAATTATAAGCAATCCTGATGTGCGATGCATGTAATGATCCTATGCCTATTTATGATGTGTTATTTGTGCATGTTACCCTTAAAAGAAACCCCGATTGGTAAAATTATCACTATAAAATGTAGCATTATCATACCCCTATGCTTACTCCTTGCTAGTCCCTAGCATGGTTCATCCTAGCCGTTATTCTCGGTCAGAATTCAGGAATTGGTTACTTAAACATTTTGTTACTTGTCAACAGGAGGAAACATACTAAGATCCTAATCTACAGAGATTAAACAACGTTTGGGTGTTTGCCAAAATGTGAATCGCCCGAATCCTCGCTTCAAGGCATATATTTTTTTTTTCTTATTTCATCTTGGTAGGGTCTCTTGTCGTTTGTGTTATAAAGATTATCTTCGTTGCAGTATATTGCAAAAAATGGTCACCAGTTTAATTTATTTATTACTCGAGATTTAGATTATCCCAAGGTTGAACTCAGGGAGCACACGTCATTCTAGAAACATATAGGCTCACAATACTATTACAAAAATTTAAGAGAGAGAGAGTGAGCAAAAGTTTCTCTTTTTCTTCTCTTCTTTCTCTTGGCTTCTTCTTCTTCTCTCTTCTTTTCTTTCAGCAGCTGCGGTTCTTTTCTTTCTCTTTTCCTTCTCTTGCTTCTTCTTCTTCTCCCTTCTCTTACTGTGCCTTCTCTTCTTCAGTCAACTTCTCTGCCTTCTTCTTTCTTCTTCTCCTCTGCTACGATTCTTCTTTTTCTCTTCCTTTTCTATGCTGCTGCTTCTTCTTCTTTCTTCTCTCTTCTGCGTCTTCTTCTCCTTCTTCTTTCTTCAGCAGCTCCTTCCTTCTTCTTCTTCCCTTTCACTCTTTTTCTGCCTTTCCCTGTTCCGAACGACTACTTTTCCGAGTCAGACGCCTTATCGGCCCCGATGCTACAGTGCCTCCTTCTTTCTTCTGTTGTCTTCTCTTCTTCTTCTTTCTTCTTCGGCTGCTTCGGCTTCTCCTTCACCTTCTTCTTGCGGCCAAGTCTTCGCTGCTGCCCTTCCTTCTCTTCTTCCCCTGCTCCCTGCACACACGCGAATGCAAAACCTACCCCTACCCTTCCCCGCATCTCTCTCTCTCTCTGAATCTCTCTTTGGTATGCTCTCCCAGAGACGGCAATCGGGTCGGGTCGCGTGCCCGAGTCCAGGCGCATCGGCGTGGGTGGTGCGCGAGGAGTGCACGGATCAAGGTAATTAGGTTGCAGGTCTGGTTTGCGTGGGCAGTGCCGTGGATGAGACCTGGTGAGTGAGGGCGAGGGACCTCACCCCAGTGTTTCGAGGCGAAAAGCCTATGTGACTTTTTCCTCTTATATCACTGTGCCTACTCAAGACTTTCCGAGGTGGGACTATGTTGTCCCACCTTCCTTCACAAACGCCTGCAGCGAAAGTCCCCTGATTACAGCAGCTACATGGGGCGTCAGTGCCACTTACTTGGCTAAGGCTGTGCACGAAGAGCTTCCGTGCGACCTGGGACCTGCTGCCTGGAGCGAGGAGACCTGGGTGAAGCTCCCAAGCAAGCTTCGCTCGCTCGATAATGGCGGCGAGCACCTGGGTCCTGAAAACACTAAAATAGCCTCGTGGCCATGTCAAAAGGCTCAGGGAGGTTCGCCCATGTGTGGAGAGTGTGCAGCGGTGGTCGGCGAGACGTGAGAGTGCCTGTGGCTGTGCGCCTAGGGCACACTGTGTGCGTGAGAGTGGGTGTGTTCGGGGGGTGTTCTAGAGGTGTGGCATGGTGAATGGAGTGAGATTTTAGGGTTAGTAAGGTGTCGCGGTGCTTAAGGGGTAGCTGGTGAGGCGGATGGAGCATGGAACGGCGGGAACGCCTCGCCGGACAGCAGCCAGAGATGGAGAAGGTGGTGATGGACAGTCGTGGTCGATGGGTGAAAACAACAAATTAATAAGGGGGAAATAAAGGAGAGAGTAAGGGGAAGAGTGTTTACCTACTTAATTGATGAAAGGAGAGGAGGAGGCGCTCGGCGTGTGCCTGCCGACGCCGGAGACGAAGATGCCCAGAGGGGGGGTACAGTGACGAGGAGAGGTCAGGAAGGTGCTAGTTGGTGCGGCCTGGCACGGGAGGACGAGGCGGAGTGAACTCTGCTGTAGGTATGGCAATAGAGCGATGAAGGGGAGGAGGAAGGGTCACCGGAGCCTGCGGGCGCTTGACCAGAGGAGGAGGATACGTAGTTTGGGGGAATTCCTCGGCCAAATCAGGCTTGCGATGACCGGAGAGCCCTGCCGTCCCTTTTATAGCAGCTGGAGAGAGGAGAATCTCGAGGAGAGATCGTGGAGAGCTTGCTAGAGTTGGCTGGAGATGGAGACCCATTCCTCTCATGCGTTCGCACGAGAGGAATGGGCAATCGCAGGTCATGGGAGAGGGTCCTTGAGAAAGAGGACGATGCAGGGAACCCCCCTTTCGTTTCTAAGAGCGGCCCTCATACCCTGCGCGGCGCCATCCTCCACGCAAGGTCGCTAGAGGTATGGGTAGCTGCATGGGGTGGCAAAGGGGCCATTCTGTAAAGAACGATAAGGAAGTTGGGGGGTAAAATGCAAGGGTTCAAAAAAGATAAGGGTCGAAAAGTAATTCAAGAGGACCAATTTGTAAAGTAGGTCAAGATGGCTTTCCCTTAGGTCCAAATTTTGGTATAAACCTAATTTTGACCTAAGGAATCTAATGGTGAAGTTTTATTTTTGGTTTGACCATGTTTGACCAGTCAATTTGCATAAAAACCTAAATTAGGTCAAAAATTGGTTATGGTTTTCAATTTAGGTCAATACAGGTTCCACCGGCCAAATTGAAGGTTCTAAACCCTAGGGGATGTTTTTCCATAAATTTTAGAGAGTTTATTTAACTTTTATCTTTCCAGGAACTTCGTGAATTAAAGTAGGATTGTTTTTAGGGTTACAGAATGTCAGTTAATTGCTATAACCCTTTTCAGATCAGGTCATCCCACTTTCTTTCTTATTAAGCCCATTTAACCTGTGCTTAGACCCTTAGACACCCCGTTTGCGTACTGCATTGATAAAATTACAGTTTTACCCCTTGTGAATTATTTTATTCTTAAATTTAGAATTCTCTGATTTATACTTTCCCTTAGGTTTTGTAGGAGCTTTTGTGCACTTATTTAGATTAAAATGTGCTAGTTAGGGTTCATGATGAGGCTCTCATCGCATCTGTTCTCATTTTTTTGGATTTTGGAGTTGAGAGTGCATTGACAACTTTTTACGGCTACCCAACTGATGAGAACCTCATCAACCAAGAGAAAGGCCGAATTCAAGGGATCGCTAATTTGGGAAGAAAACATGAAACAAAGGGTAAAACTATAATTTTACCATTACAGTTCATCAACAGGATTTTTCAGAGGCCAAACACAGGTCAATTGGATTTAATAAGAGGAAAAGTGGGATGCTTCAGTCAGAAAAGGGTTATGGTGAGATTTAAGAATTAAATGACATTCTGTAACCATAAAACAAACCACTTAATTTCACAAGGTTCCAGCCAGGATAAAAAATCAACCAAACCCTTTAAAATTCATGGAAAAATATCCCCTAGGGTTTAGAACCTTCAATTTGGCCTTTGGAACCTATTTTGACCAAGATTGGGGTCCTAGCTCAATATTTGACCTAATTTAGGTTTTTGTGCAAAATGTCCAGTCAAATATGGTCAAACCTAAAATCTAACTTCACCATTGGATTCCTTAGGTCCAAATTAGGTTTGTACCAAAATTTGGACCTAAGGGAAGGTGATCTTGACCTACTTTGCAAAAAAGTTCACCTAATTACATTTTGGCCCCTAACTTTTGAAAACCCTTGCGAAAATCCCCTCAACTTCTTTGTCACTTTTTGCATTCCGATCCCTCTACCATTGCAGCAGAAGACCCATACCTCCAGTGAAGTTTCGAGGAGGATTTCTCCTCGCTTCCCTGGGGAGCTACTCTCAAATTTGAAAGGGGGGTCCTATGAGAAATCCCCTACCTCTTGAGCAGCTTCCCATGCCCTGATTCACACCATACCTCTCGTGCAAACGCTCGAGAGGCATGGGTATCGTACCTACGGCAACCTCCGACGAGGGTCTTGCTCGCCTTCCAAGCGTCTGACCCTCTATTTGTGCCTATAAAAGAAACTCCAGGTCCAGCCGCTTCTTTCAAGCCTGTTTTGGCTGGAGATACCCCTTTAAATTCATCCTTCCTCGTTTCCGACCATCTTCCTGTAGGCTCCGGCGACCTCTCCTCCCTCCTCTTGCCACTCTGCCACCATACCAATGGCAGAGTCATCTCCGCCTTGCTCCTCCACGTCGTGCCATACCCGCACGAGCTTCTCCGATCCCTTCCTCGTCATCGTCATCCCCATCTCAGGGCTTCTTCGACGACGGAACCTACGCACCACTCATCCTCCGCCTTCCCCCCTTTGTCCAACTCTCCTCAGTGAGTTCCTCTCCCGCTCCTTTTTATTTCCCCTATCTCTATTACTGTTTTTATCCCATCGACGCAACAGACAACTACCATCGTTCCCATCTCCGACCAACCACCGGCGAGGTATCTCCGTCACTTCCACACCTCCATCCACCTCGCCAGACCACTCAGCACCTCCGCTGTCATCCACTGAGCACATTCCGTCCTTCCGTCAACTGCCATCACCACCCCAAGCTCCCCCAGATCACACCCATCACCACGGCCACAGAGTGACCTAGGCACGCACGCCTAAGTCACCCCGCGACCAGCCACCCACCGCTTCACCTTCGCCGTAACACGGCGAAGCTGCCCATGTGGTCTAACGAGGCTGCGAGGCCGTATTGAGTGATTTCAGGTTCGGCCCCCTTTTCGCCATTGGAGCACGAGCAAGGAGCTCGCGAGCCTGTTCCAGGATGCAATGCTCCAGGCTTCCAGGTTCAGGCGACGCACAAGGAGTGCACGCACACATCCAGCAAGAGCGCAAACTCGAGCGAGGACCACAGCTGCAGCAATCAGGCAGAGCATCTCCTATGGGTGCGAGCGAAGTAGGTGGGACATTTTGTCCCACCTCGAAAAGCTTAGGGTGGGCTGAGAACTTTAAATTGTTTTTGTGTTTTCTTTAGGTTGCCTCAGAACACAGGGGTGAGGTCCCTCGCCCTCGCTTGCTCACGCCTCGTCCGCAATCCCTGCCCCTGCAGACCTGGCACCCGACCCGGTTACCTAGACCTAGCACTCCTCGCGCACTACACCACGCCGGTGCGCCTGGACTCGGGCACGCGAAGCCCGACCTGATTACCTGGCTCTGGGAAAGCATTCTTAAGAGCGAAATAGAGAGAGAGAGAGATGCGGGGAGGGTAGAGGTACGTTTTGGTATGCTGTGCAGGGAAAGGAAGGAGGAGGAGTGTAGAATCCCTACTAGAAGGGGGTGACGTAATAAATTGTAGAAATAAAATATAAAACAATCTCACAAAATTCAATCACACAAGGTACACAATTATTTTTAGGTGGAAACCCAAACCGAGTGAAAACCACCACCTAACCCTCTCGAGTTAGGATTTTCCGATCAACCAAGTTGATCAAATCCACTAAACGAATTACTTAAACGAGGGTGATTCAACCTCAATTACAACCACGCTACTTTATACGAGGGTAGCGTACCTCAAACCCCTTCTCTTCACGAGAAGGATTTTGTCCCACGAAGGAGACGGGAATTCGCAAAGCGAATACTCAACCAAATAAAAAAGATAAAGAAACAACAATCCTATAGAGCCAACAAAGTAATATTTAACCTAAGCTTCTATAGGAATTAAGAAACTCCCCTTTGCAAGGAGTGTGTCAAATCGATGACGCAGGTGCGTGAGCCACGCGATGGCGCAACGTCGCTCTCGTGAACTACAGCGGGAGAGCGGGTGCGCAAAGGCTTGATGCTCTCAAGATGTAGAACTTGAGCTTGGAGAACAAGAGCTTTTCTTGGACACAAAAGAGTGTGAAAGTGTATTACTAGGTGTATCTTGTATATCTAGGTGTATCTAGATGTGTGTTTGTGTGCAAGAGGTTGCTCTCTATTTATAGAGGCCTTAGGAAGGCTTTGGAAGGCTTTGGAAAGCTTCCATAGCCTTTGGTGCAAAACCCAAGAGAATCAGGCCGAAATCAGGAACAATGATTGCACTGACAGGGTTATCAGACGTCTGATCCTGGCATCAGACGTCTAGAAGATTAGTTTAAGATGTCTGAAAAAAAGGTCAGACGTCTGATTTTAGGCGGGTTTCTTCCTGACTTGAATCAGATCTAAACAGGGTTCTAGTCCAAGTACATCAGATGACATACAGGACGTCTTGCACTATGTCTGGACGTCTGGAAACCTACTTTTTCTGCGGGAATAGATTTCCAAGAGTTCCAACGGCTACTAAATCTCTGAGAAGAGATTTTGGGTCAGCCGAGGCAAAACGGTCATTTATCAGACGTCTGGAAAGGCTTAAGGACGTCTGATAAGGCTCTAATGGTCATATCCTCCAGTGTTTGTTAAGCCAGCCAACGGTCCACTAATTGGACATTTGGCAAGTCCATCAGACGTCTTCTAAGACGTCTGGACTAAGGTCTGGACGTCTGATTTCATCAGACAGAGCTAACTAAGTCCAGCCTAAATGTTATCAGACGTCTGAATCAACAGTCAGACGTCTTAAAACACATTATCAGACGTCTGATTTTGAAATTAGACATTTGAAAAAGCTGTTTGAACCCTATATTGGTTTTCGAAGTTTTCTACAGAAAATCTAAGTATCCTAGGGTTGTGCCGATGTTCCTAGGACTACTGTTAGGGTACTTTGAGGCTCTTTAACATGATGTTCTAAGGAACAAAAAGAGGAAGGAAATAAAGATAAAAGTACATGAAAGAAATAAACAGAATTCTATCCTATTCTTCTTTTCTGTCCATCTTCAATCTATCGCTCCTCGCGAATCTCCTCTGTTCTCCATCAAGCTCCTCCAATCCATCCTGGATGCGAGCTCGAACTCCATCTAATCACGTCTCCATTTGCAATTGACCTAAAATCTAAGACACCAAGTGCAAATGTTAAATAACACGTGTTTTGTTATCATCAAAACAAACGATCGTGGTGCTCTAGCACCAACAATCTCCCCCTTTTTGATGATGACAAAACCATAAATAATGTAAAAAATCCTCCCCCTTTTTGACATTATCAAAAAGGTTTGATTGATTTTAAATTTTCTATAACTCCCCTTAAAATATGCTCTTCTATGAATTTCTTTTAACAAAAGTAATGTCCTTCCCCTTTTTGTAACAACAGGATAGTTGTTTTTCTTCTCCCCCTTACTAAAGGAAATTTAGCTAAATTACATCTCCCCCTTAAAAATTGATAATTAGCTCATAATTTTTTTTTTTAACTCCCCTTATCTAAATGCTAATGATAAAAAGATAGGGTAAAGAATTTTTTACCTCACCTACCATGGCCAAAAAAATGGCCCAAATGGTGGTGGTGGATGCCACATCGGATGGGGCTCCCATCCGTAGCTTGGAGGCCTAGGCATTGGCGCCGGTCTCCAGTCTGGTGGTCGACGTGCGGTGAATCCATCGTTTGTTCGCCATCTCGTCGGTCTTCTTGTTCTCCTCCTTGGTCTACTCCTTGGTTCTCCCAACTCGAGTTGACCAACCTTCAGCTTGTAGGTTCAGTTCTTTATGTTGTAGTTATCCCTAAAACCTACAAAATAAGATTTTAATTCTTTCTTCGATATCCAAGTGAGCTTGGATCCGGATCTGTTAGCGGGTCTCCTTGACGGAGATCCTTTCTCAACCTTAAGGCTATAAAAATTATCTACTTTGTTGATTAATTTGTTGGAGTTTTCCCTAAAACATGCAATTTCTTTTTCTATAATATGCATCTTAGTCTTTAAATCAGAAATTTCTAACATTAAACTATCATTTTCTTCAATCAATTTAGTATTTTCATTGATTAAATTTTTATTTAATAATAATAGGTTATTATTCTTAGGACTAGAGCTACTTTCTAGGTCCTTAAGTTTTATTTCTAACCTATCATTTTCAGATTTAAGAAAGCTAAGGTTCTTTTTAATGCTTTTATTTTCTATTCTTAATGATTTACTAACATCAAATAGTTCATTTAAAGCTTCTTGTAAATCGAAACTTACCTCATTGTCTGAGTCGCTTCCGCTTTCACTGTCGCTATCACTTCCTCTGGCCATGAAACCAAAGCAAGCGGTTTCTTTTTCTATAGGCTTTTCTTCTTCCTCTTCCTCTGAGCTCGAATCGTCCCAAGTGGCTTGGAACGCCTTCTTCTTAGATTTCTTCACCTTTTCCTTCTTCTTCTCCTTTTTGAGAAGAGGGCACTCTGGTCGTAGGTGCCCTTTCTCGTTGCAATGATAGCAACGTCTCGGGCTTTCCTTCTTCTCCTTTTTCTCTTTCTTTGATTTCCTACAAAACTTGGAAAATTTTTTGAGTAAAATTCTTAAGTCTTCGTCGTCGGAGCTTACCTCGCTATCCGACGTGGCTCTGAAGGCGAGAGTCTTCTTCGGTTTTGGCTCCGGTGTATCCTTCTTCTTCGGCTTTAACTTTGTCTCGTAGGCCATTAGATTGCCTAAGAGATCTTCCATGTTGAGCTCTTCTACTTCGTTTGCCTCCTCGATGGCGGTGACTTTCTGTTCCCACTCCGGTCCAAGGGAACGAAGAAGCTTCCCTTGAAGCTCCCCCTTGATGAAAGTCTTCCCCAATGCTTTCAAATTGTTTACTATGAAAGTGAACCTAGTGTTCATCTCACTTAAAATTTCGTTAGATTTCATGGAAAAAGCCACAAACTCTTGTAAAAGTAAATTGAGTTTAGAAGTTTTTACCTTAGAGGTACCTTCATGAGTTACCTCGAGTGTGTGCCAAATCTCGTATGCGGTGGCGCATTGCGAAATTCTATTGAACTCCTTCGGGCTAAGCGCGCAGTACAACGCGTTCATAGCTTTCGCGTTGAGTAAGAGTTCTCGAATCTGCTGCTGTGGGTCTTTCTAAGACGTTGAAGGGGGTCTGGCAACGGTCCCATATTGTAAATTCGGTGGCTTGAAGCCATGTCTTCATCCGTAGCTTCCAGTAGCTATAGTTGTTCCCATCGAAATAGGGTGGTCGGAGGGTGGACTGCCACTCGGAAATCCTGATTGCGGATATGCTCCCCTCCATGATCTTCTTGCCGGGTGTTACTCCAATCTTGCAAGAACCTGCCCTGATACCAATTGTAGAATTCCTACTAGGAGGGGGTGACATAGTAAATTGCGGAAATAAAATATAAAACAATCTCACAAAATTCAATCACACAAGGTACACAATTATTTTTAGGTGGAAACCCAAACCGAGTGAAAACCACCACCTAACCCTCTCGAGTTAGGATTTTCCGATCAACCAAGTTGATCAAATCCACTAAACGAATTACTTAAACGAGGGTGATTCAACCTCAATTACAACCACGCTACTTTATACGAGGGTAGCGTACCTCAAACCCCTTCTCTTCACGAGAAGGATTTTGTCCCACGAAGGAGACGGGAATTCGCAAAGCGAATACTCAACCAAATAAAAAAGATAAAGAAACAACAATCCTATAGAGCCAACAAAGTAATATTTAACCTAAGCTTCTATAGGAATTAAGAAACTCCCCTTTGCAAGGAGTGTGTCAAATCGATGACGCAGGTGCGTGAGCCACGCGATGGCGCAACGTCGCTCTCGTGAACTACAGCGGGAGAGCGGGTGCGCAAAGGCTTGATGCTCTCAAGATGTAGAACTTGAGCTTGGAGAACAAGAGCTTTTCTTGGACACAAAAGAGTGTGAAAGTGTATTACTAGGTGTATCTTGTATATCTAGGTGTATCTAGATGTGTGTTTGTGTGCAAGAGGTTGCTCTCTATTTATAGAGGCCTTAGGAAGGCTTTGGAAGGCTTTGGAAAGCTTCCATAGCCATTGGGTGCAAAACCCAAGAGAATCAGGCCGAAATCAGGAACAATGATTGCACTGACAGGGTTATCAGACGTCTGATCCTGGCATCAGACGTCTAGAAGATTAGTTTAAGATGTCTGAAAAAAAGGTCAGACGTCTGATTTTAGGCGGGTTTCTTCCTGACTTGAATCAGATCTAAACAGGGTTCTAGTCCAAGTACATCAGATGACATACAGGACGTCTTGCACTATGTCTGGACGTCTGGAAACCTACTTTTTCTGCGGGAATAGATTTCCAAGAGTTCCAACGGCTACTAAATCTCTGAGAAGAGATTTTGGGTCAGCCGAGGCAAAACGGTCATTTATCAGACGTCTGGAAAGGCTTAAGGACGTCTGATAAGGCTCTAATGGTCATATCCTCCAGTGTTTGTTAAGCCAGCCAACGGTCCACTAATTGGACATTTGGCAAGTCCATCAGACGTCTTCTAAGACGTCTGGACTAAGGTCTGGACGTCTGATTTCATCAGACAGAGCTAACTAAGTCCAGCCTAAATGTTATCAGACGTCTGAATCAACAGTCAGACGTCTTAAAACACATTATCAGACGTCTGATTTTGAAATTAGACATTTGAAAAAGCTGTTTGAACCCTATATTGGTTTTCGAAGTTTTCTACAGAAAATCTAAGTATCCTAGGGTTGTGCCGATGTTCCTAGGACTACTGTTAGGGTACTTTGAGGCTCTTTAACATGATGTTCTAAGGAACAAAAAGAGGAAGGAAATAAAGATAAAAGTACATGAAAGAAATAAACAGAATTCTATCCTATTCTTCTTTTCTGTCCATCTTCAATCTATCGCTCCTCGCGAATCTCCTCTGTTCTCCATCAAGCTCCTCCAATCCATCCTGGATGCGAGCTCGAACTCCATCTAATCACGTCTCCATTTGCAATTGACCTAAAATCTAAGACACCAAGTGCAAATGTTAAATAACACGTGTTTTGTTATCATCAAAACAAACGATCGTGGTGCTCTAGCACCAACAATCTCCCCCTTTTTGATGATGACAAAACCATAAATAATGTAAAAAATCCTCCCCCTTTTTGACATTATCAAAAAGGTTTGATTGATTTTAAATTTTCTATAACTCCCCTTAAAATATGCTCTTCTATGAATTTCTTTTAACAAAAGTAATGTCCTTCCCCTTTTTTTAACAACAGGATAGTTGTTTTTCTTCTCCCCCTTACTAAAGGAAATTTAGCTAAATTACATCTCCCCCTTAAAAATTGATAATTAGCTCATAATTTTTTTTTTTAACTCCCCTTATCTAAATGCTAATGATAAAAAGATAGGGTAAAGAATTTTTTACCTCACCTACCATGGCCAAAAAAATGGCCCAAATGGTGGTGGTGGATGCCACATCGGATGGGGCTCCCATCCGTAGCTTGGAGGCCTAGGCATTGGCGCCGGTCTCCAGTCTGGTGGTCGACGTGCGGTGAATCCATCGTTTGTTCGCCATCTCGTCGGTCTTCTTGTTCTCCTCCTTGGTCTACTCCTTGGTTCTCCCAACTCGAGTTGGCCAACCTTCAGCTTGTAGGTTCAGTTCTTTATGTTGTAGTTATCCCTAAAACCTACAAAATAAGATTTTAATTCTTTCTTCGATATCCAAGTGAGCTTGGATCCGGATCTGTTAGCGGGTCTCCTTGACGGAGATCCTTTCTCAACCTTAAGGCTATAAAAATTATCTACTTTGTTGATTAATTTGTTGGAGTTTTCCCTAAAACATGCAATTTCTTTTTCTATAATATGCATCTTAGTCTTTAAATCAGAAATTTCTAACATTAAACTATCATTTTCTTCAATCAATTTAGTATTTTCATTGATTAAATTTTTATTTAATAATAATAGGTTATTATTCTTAGGACTAGAGCTACTTTCTAGGTCCTTAAGTTTTATTTCTAACCTATCATTTTCAGATTTAAGAAAGCTAAGGTTCTTTTTAATGCTTTTATTTTCTATTCTTAATGATTTACTAACATCAAATAGTTCATTTAAAGCTTCTTGTAAATCGAAACTTACCTCATTGTCTGAGTCGCTTCCGCTTTCACTGTCGCTATCACTTCCTCTGGCCATGAAACCAAAGCAAGCGGTTTCTTTTTCTATAGGCTTTTCTTCTTCCTCTTCCTCTGAGCTCGAATCGTCCCAAGTGGCTTGGAACGCCTTCTTCTTAGATTTCTTCACCTTTTCCTTCTTCTTCTCCTTTTTGAGAAGAGGGCACTCTGGTCGTAGGTGCCCTTTCTCGTTGCAATGATAGCAACGTCTCGGGCTTTCCTTCTTCTCCTTTTTCTCTTTCTTTGATTTCCTACAAAACTTGGAAAATTTTTTGAGTAAAATTCTTAAGTCTTCGTCGTCGGAGCTTACCTCGCTATCCGACGTGGCTCTGAAGGCGAGAGTCTTCTTCGGTTTTGGCTCCGGTGTATCCTTCTTCTTCGGCTTTAACTTTGTCTCGTAGGCCATTAGATTGCCTAAGAGATCTTCCATGTTGAGCTCTTCTACTTCGTTTGCCTCCTCGATGGCGGTGACTTTCTGTTCCCACTCCGGTCCAAGGGAACGAAGAAGCTTCCCTTGAAGCTCCCCCTTGATGAAAGTCTTCCCCAATGCTTTCAAATTGTTTACTATGAAAGTGAACCTAGTGTTCATCTCACTTAAAATTTCGTTAGATTTCATGGAAAAAGCCACAAACTCTTGTAAAAGTAAATTGAGTTTAGAAGTTTTTACCTTAGAGGTACCTTCATGAGTTACCTCGAGTGTGTGCCAAATCTCGTATGCGGTGGCGCATTGCGAAATTCTATTGAACTCCTTCGGGCTAAGCGCGCAGTACAACGCGTTCATAGCTTTCGCGTTGAGTAAGAGTTCTCGAATCTGCTGCTGTGGGTCTTTCTAAGACGTTGAAGGGGGTCTGGCAACGGTCCCATATTGTAAATTCGGTGGCTTGAAGCCATGTCTTCATCCGTAGCTTCCAGTAGCTATAGTTGTTCCCATCGAAATAGGGTGGTCGGAGGGTGGACTGCCACTCGGAAATCCTGATTGCGGATATGCTCCCCTCCATGATCTTCTTGCCGGGTGTTACTCCAATCTTGCAAGAACCTGCCCTGATACCAATTGTAGAATTCCTACTAGGAGGGGGTGACATAGTAAATTGCGGAAATAAAATATAAAACAATCTCACAAAATTCAATCACACAAGGTACACAATTATTTTTAGGTGGAAACCCAAACCGAGTGAAAACCACCACCTAACCCTCTCGAGTTAGGATTTTCCGATCAACCAAGTTGATCAAATCCACTAAACGAATTACTTAAACGAGGGTGATTCAACCTCAATTACAACCACGCTACTTTATACGAGGGTAGCGTACCTCAAACCCCTTCTCTTCACGAGAAGGATTTTGTCCCACGAAGGAGACGGGAATTCGCAAAGCGAATACTCAACCAAATAAAAAAGATAAAGAAACAACAATCCTATAGAGCCAACAAAGTAATATTTAACCTAAGCTTCTATAGGAATTAAGAAACTCCCCTTTGCAAGGAGTGTGTCAAATCGATGACGCAGGTGCGTGAGCCACGCGATGGCGCAACGTCGCTCTCGTGAACTACAGCGGGAGAGCGGGTGCGCAAAGGCTTGATGCTCTCAAGATGTAGAACTTGAGCTTGGAGAACAAGAGCTTTTCTTGGACACAAAAGAGTGTGAAAGTGTATTACTAGGTGTATCTTGTATATCTAGGTGTATCTAGATGTGTGTTTGTGTGCAAGAGGTTGCTCTCTATTTATAGAGGCCTTAGGAAGGCTTTGGAAGGCTTTGGAAAGCTTCCATAGCCATTGGGTGCAAAACCCAAGAGAATCAGGCCGAAATCAGGAACAATGATTGCACTGACAGGGTTATCAGACGTCTGATCCTGGCATCAGACGTCTAGAAGATTAGTTTAAGATGTCTGAAAAAAAGGTCAGACGTCTGATTTTAGGCGGGTTTCTTCCTGACTTGAATCAGATCTAAACAGGGTTCTAGTCCAAGTACATCAGATGACATACAGGACGTCTTGCACTATGTCTGGACGTCTGGAAACCTACTTTTTCTGCGGGAATAGATTTCCAAGAGTTCCAACGGCTACTAAATCTCTGAGAAGAGATTTTGGGTCAGCCGAGGCAAAACGGTCATTTATCAGACGTCTGGAAAGGCTTAAGGACGTCTGATAAGGCTCTAATGGTCATATCCTCCAGTGTTTGTTAAGCCAGCCAACGGTCCACTAATTGGACATTTGGCAAGTCCATCAGACGTCTTCTAAGACGTCTGGACTAAGGTCTGGACGTCTGATTTCATCAGACAGAGCTAACTAAGTCCAGCCTAAATGTTATCAGACGTCTGAATCAACAGTCAGACGTCTTAAAACACATTATCAGACGTCTGATTTTGAAATTAGACATTTGAAAAAGCTGTTTGAACCCTATATTGGTTTTCGAAGTTTTCTACAGAAAATCTAAGTATCCTAGGGTTGTGCCGATGTTCCTAGGACTACTGTTAGGGTACTTTGAGGCTCTTTAACATGATGTTCTAAGGAACAAAAAGAGGAAGGAAATAAAGATAAAAGTACATGAAAGAAATAAACAGAATTCTATCCTATTCTTCTTTTCTGTCCATCTTCAATCTATCGCTCCTCGCGAATCTCCTCTGTTCTCCATCAAGCTCCTCCAATCCATCCTGGATGCGAGCTCGAACTCCATCTAATCACGTCTCCATTTGCAATTGACCTAAAATCTAAGACTTCAAGTGCAAATGTTAAATAACACGTGTTTTGTTATCATCAAAACAAACGATCGTGGTGCTCTAGCACCAACAAGGAGGAGGCAGCTACTGAAGAGAGAAGAAGCCGCAGAGCAAAGAGAAAGAAAAGAGAAAGAGAAGACAAAAATCAGAAAGAGAAAGGGCAAATCAGAGAAGCACTGTAGCAACGCAAGTTTAAGACGCCTAATTCACAAGGGAAGAGGACATCAAAGAGAGAAAGGAGAAGAAAGAGGAGAACATTCAATCCCTTTTTTGCATATTTATTCTCTCTTTAGCTTTGATAAATATTGAATTGCATTATTATTGAACATCATCTTTTCATTAAAATTAAGAGTTGTGATTTTAGTTTCTAAAATACCAATTTGCTCCCTGAGTTTGACCTCGGATACCTTGGTTTTCGAGTAATAAAATTCTTATTTGCTTATACGGCGATTTCATTTATACTGCAATGAACGTCTTTTTAAAACACAATCTCGCCTCATAAACACCAACCCACCCATGACTCGAAAAAGACTCTAAGTGCTAAGCATCTTAGTGTGAAGATCGTGATAGACTCACTCAACGGTAATTCAGACAGACTTCGAGTTTCTACGCACCTAGGTGACCGGAAAAGGAAGTGTTTTGCCTGAAGGTGTATCTGTCTGATCGGTAGCTTTCTCCCTACTTTTATTTTATTTGAGGTCAACACAAGGGTTTTTCCAGTGTATATCTCCCCGGATTGATCTATTTCCCCACTTCTTCCTTAAGTGCTTGGATCTTTTTGTACATCTTAGTGAGCTGGGCTCCGGACAATCGATCAATGGGTTGTTACCTACAACCACTTGCCAGCCATACTTGTGTGGTGAAGTGTGGCTTATTTTGTTCTCTTTTTTTTTCTTTTTCTTCTCTTTTTTTTCTTTTGTTATTTAGTAGGTGGCTTCCCTGATCTCAAATTTACCTAGAGGCAATAAGAAGAAAGTGGCCCTATGGCTAGGCTCTAGACAACCAACCAATGGACTGTTACCCACGACAACTTACCAGCCATACCACCATAGAAGGTTCATTAACTACCGAATTTCTGTCAGAATCTCCAAGGAGTGAGTCAGTGCAAAAATGTGTGCAGATGCTTAGACTAAAAGTCCCTCCGATTTAGAGGGCGAGTTGATAAGTTGTATACTTATCACTCTATTTTATTGGTGAATTAAAATAAATTAGGTTGCGAGGATTCGAAGCTAAATCCATATTTTAACAGACACCAGGGCTGATTAAACCTGAAAGCCTAAAAAGTCTAAGTGTTTAGGTTCTTTTCGTATTATTTCCCACTGTTGACAAGTTTCTAATGGCTAAGTTTTCCTTCAAAATTCATCAATTTTTTTATAATTTTATTTTATTTAGACTAATAAAATGAACTCAGAACATGCAAATTACCACCCCCCATGCTTAAGTTGGACAATGTCCTCATTGACAAATAAATTGATGCAAGAGGGGTTTAGAAAGAAATTACCTGAGTGATGCAATATACCTAATCGGTCTAAATCTTCTAGGTTGCCACCCAGGAAGCGCTGAGTTTAACGCCTTCGGCTGGGCGATGCTTCGTGTCAACCTTCAATGAGAGTGACAACCTCCTTTGGGGGAACCTAGGCAAGGAAGTGCTTCAGTCTCTGACCGTTTACCGTTAAAGTGTGCCCAGTGTTCTGATGAGAGCCTCATCATGAACCCTAACTAGCACAATTTAATCTAAATAAGTATGATGAAGCTCCTACAAAACCTAAAGAGAAGCTTAACTCAGAGAATTCTGAATTGAAGAGTAAAACAAATCATAAGGGGTAAAACTGTAATTTTACAAATGCAGTACACAAACAAAGTATTTAAGGGACTAAACACAAGTCAAATAAGCTTAATGAGGAAGGAAGTGGGATGATCTAATCTGAAAAGGGTTATAGCAACTTCTATGAATTAAATGACATTCTATAACCCTAAAACAAACTCACTTTAATTCACGAGGTTTGAGGTAAGGTAAAAATCAACTAAACCCTCTAAAATTAATGGAAAAATATTCCCTAGGGTTTAGAACCTTCAATTTGGCCTTTGAAACCTATTTTGACCTAAAATGAGAACCATGCCCAATTTATGACCTAATTTAGGTTTTTGCGTAAATTGACCGATCAAACGTGGTCAAACCTAAAATAAAATTTTACCATTAAATTCCTTAAGTTCAAATTATGTTGGTACAAAAATTTGGGCCTAAGAGAAGACCATCTTGACCAACTTTACAAATTTGTCCTCTTAAATTACTTTTTGACCCTTATCTTTTGAAATCCTTACACATAGCCCCCTATCTTTCCCGTCGTTCTTTGCAGAACGGTCCTCCCTGCCACTCTGTGCAGGCACCACACCTCTGGTGACCTTGCGCGGAGGATGGCACCACGCAGGGTATGGCGCCCGTTCTCAAGAATGAACGGGAGGTTCCCTGCGTCGTCCTCTATCGCAGGGACCCTCCCCTGTGACCTGTGGCTGCCCATGCCTCTCGTGCAAACGCACGAAAGGCATGGGTCTCCATCGCCAGCCATCTCCGGCAAGCTCCCCACATCGCTCCCTCGAGCCACTCTCCTCGCCAGCACCTTTATAAGGAGTGGCAGGGGCTGCCATCCACTGCAAGCTAGTTCTGGCCGAGAAAATCCCCCTCTTTCGTCTCCTCTCTCTCCGATCAGACTGCCCTAGCTTCCGACGAACTCTCCTCCTCCTCGTTGCTCTGCTGCCATACCTGCAGCAGAGCCCACTCTGCCTCGTCGTCCCATGCCAAGCCACACCGGCTGGCGTCCTCAGATCTCTTCCTCGTCGTCCCACGCCAGGCCGCACCAGCTAGCATCCTCAGATCTCTTCCTCGTCGCCATCACTCCACCTCTGGGCATCTTCGTCCCCAGCTCCGGCAGGCACGTGCCGGACAGTCTTCCTCTCCCTCTTCGTCGATTAAGTAGGTAGGAACTTTCTCCTTACTCTCCTCTCACTTTTCCCTTCTTGAATTAGTAATTTAAACCCCTCGATTGCCATGACCACCTTCATCTGCTCCACCTCCGGCCACCATCTCCGGCGAGATCGCTCCACTTCCACAGACCTTTCCACCCCTCGCCGACAAGCCCAGAAGCATCCCCTCACTCCACTCTAGCGTTTCCCCTACTCCAATCACCACCCTACACACTCTGAGCACCCCCCGAACACACCCACTTCCACGCACGCAGGTTGCCCTAGGCGCACGACCCAGGCACTCTCACAGCACGCCGCCTATCTCACCGCCTTCTCCACACTCTGGCAGAGCTCCCTGTGTTGTCTGACGTGGCTGTGAGGCTATCTTCGTGATTTCAGGGCTCACCCTCCTTGTCGCCATTGACGAGCTGCAGGAGTTTCCTCCCAAGTAGCTCCAGGTCTCTTCGGCTCCAGGCGCGGGCTCCGGGCAACAGGGGGCACGTCCGCAAAGGCGCCCAGGTTCTCAATTGGGAGCGCTAAGCCTTCACTGCTACCCAATTGCCAGCTGCTTCTCGCCTGCAGGCGAGCGGAGCGGAGGTGGGACTTTAGTCCCACCTTGTAAGTGTATGGGAGAATGCCCACTCTTAAATTGAAAAAGTGGTATAGGCTCTTCGCCTCCGAATACACATGGGGTGAGGTCCCTCACCTATCACCGAGTCTCGTCCGCAGCACACCCACGCGGATCTGACCCGACCAGACACCCTCCTGTGCACTCCTCGCGCACCACCCACGCCGGTGCGCCTGGACCCGGGCACGTGACCCGACCCGATTACCTGGCTCTGGGATAGCTTACCAAAGAGAGATCCAGAGAGAGAGAGACGCAGGGAAGGGGTAGGGTAGGTTTTGCGCTGATATTTGCATGTGTGCGCAGGAGAAAAGAAAGAAGAAGAGAAGCAAGAGAAGGAAGAAGAAAGAGAAGAAGAAAGGAAGGAAAGAAGCTGAAGGAAAAGAGGAGGAGCTGCACTGTAGCAACCGAGCAGTTAAGTTGTCTGAGCACTGAATTAGACGACGGTGAAAAAGGAGAGTCAGCAGCAAGAGAAGAAGAAAAGAAAGAAGAAGAAGGGCCAGAGCAAAAGAAAGAAGAAAAAAAAGAGAAAGATGAACTGCAGCTGCTGAGAAGAAGAAAGAAGAAGACAAGCTGAAGAAGAAGAAAGAAGACAGGCTGAAGAAGAAGAAAGAAGAAGCAGAGAAGAAGAAAAGAAGAATGAAGAAGAAAACAAGCTGAAGAAAGAAGAAAAAGCCAATTACACTCTCTCTTTTTCTCTCTCTCTCTTAATTTTTTGTAAAACCTTATATATATTGTGAATTTATATGCTTCTGAAATTTTAGTTTGCTCCCTGAGTTCGACCTCGGGAAAATTTTCATTCCGAGTAATAAATTGTATTAGACTGGTGACCATTTTTGTCATATACCACAAAGACTATAATAACCACATCAACAAAGACGACAACCAGTTTTTGGCGCCATTGCCGGGAAGCGATGGCTATTCTAGAAGCTATTAATTCACAATTTTTGAGTTTCTATTAACTAATCTCTTCTCTTTTGTTGTGCAGGCACAGGAAATCAAGAGGACAACATGCAGCCGCACAACAACCACACCAAGGATAGGTAATTTTCTCTCCTCTCATTTAAACTCCTAAATTCTAAAGAGGAAGAAAAAAAAAGAAAAAGCAATTTAGGAATAACCTGTCTTCCATACTTAGTAAATCACCAAAGCTGCCTGTTTTCAATTTCAACACAATATATCTGTGAAACCATTAAGGGTATTTAGGGGTAAAACCTTCTTGCTTGAACCCTAATTACCCAATCTAGAGGCAACTAACTGGACCAATTAAGGCCAATATAAGATTCAAAGCTATGATTTTAGAGACACACTTTCTAAGCAAGAATTGAGAATTCCCAAAAGAAGTGTGCCCAAGCCATTGTTTGAAAACACCTATTAAGAGAAACCCTAAGAAATTTGGCTCTTAAAAATACTTGAACCCTAAAAGACAAGACATAATAAGCTCTCAAAGGAACTAGTAGGTGAAGTTGACCCCTTGGGTCAACCAACCTTGAACTTAGGTCACTCTTTGCACTCAAAAGGTTAAAGTTCAAGTGAAAACCTAAGCACCTTGATCCTAACTAAAAGTGGTAGACTTAAGAGGTCAAGGTCCCCATTCTCGTCTACCTGGAATCTCAGTGATAAGAGAGGTCAGGTGGGGGAAACCCTGTAACCCGTGGGGGCGCTCTACCGTGTAGGGGTCTTCACAGGACTCACCCTCTCTGGTTGCCCAGGTAATTCTCAGGTGGACGACCTTCTGATCAAGGGATCCATCCGCCCCGAACCTCTATAGCCACCCAACATTTTAGGTGTCTTGATTGGGTCCAGCACCTACTAAACTCATTGATGCAAACACATTTACACTACTTAAAATGTCTATTTATGCATGTTCTTAAGCATAGGATTGCATTTCATGATATAAATATTGCATAACATGCATCATCTTGCATTTAGAGTAGTTTGAATAAAATGGAGGTTAATTGTCTCCTTTTATGTGCCTGGACAGGGAAAACATTTTATCGGGGCCTCGAATCAAAGATCCAACCGTATGGATGTGATCAGGGCGACGATTGGAGTTCAACGACTCCAAGATCGCCCTAATCAGGCATCCGTAGCATCAGATCGTGATCGGGGAACCCTAGAAGATCAAGGGCCAGTATGGTGAAGATCCACACTTCAGATGACAAATCCGACCGCACGGATGAATTCGGATCAACTATCGCAGCCCAACAACACAAAAATCAAGTCAATCCAACATTCGTGGCACCATCTACAACTTCCAGAAGATGGACGGCCAAGATGGCGTCACGTGGTGCCATCTCGACCGCCCAAACAGCCTCACGCATTCTACAAAGGCCCCGCATCCGCTCGCTCTCTGCCGTTGGATCTTAATCCAACGGCTGTGGTCGATCGCGCTTAAAAGCGTCTGCTCGACCATCCGCGCCCCGTAGCGCAGCGGTCGAGCGTGCTTACGCGACCGACGGGCGCGGGTTCGAGCTGCAGCAGAGGGCTGGAGGCACGGGCGATTGGGCGCGGGCGGGCGTTGGATCACAATCGGACGGCCGTGCACGCCCAATAGCGTTCACGTGCGATTGAACGCGCGGCGTCACGCGCGATCGCACGAGCCAGGTGGGCACAGCGCAGCGAGCGGAAATGCGTCTTAAGCCGTCCGATCTCGCGATCGGACTGCTGAGAATCAAAGTGCGTGCGATGGCGTTGAGCACGCGGGCAGCTGAAGCGGCGCACGTGGGCGCGGAAGCTATGCCCACGTTAGGGGCTTTAGTGACCGATTTATCCGTCACTAAAGACCCCTCATTTATTATTTTGAAGTTGTAATGTCCATTTTCCCCCCACTCCTTGCTACTATAAAAGGAGACCCCCTCCATACGAAATTCTCATCCCTTCCTTCTCTTCTCTACCCCTCCAAAGCTCAAGAGAAGCTTGTCCCACACCTAGGATGCTTCTCGCGAGATAAAGTCTAAATTTTCGTTCCCCTTCGGAAGTGGATCTCGCGAGGACAACGGCATGCTGTTTCGTTCTCGTTCTTCTGCTTCATCCCCCTTCATCCTGCTTCGTTCTCCTTCGTCCAGACGTCGTCCCGTCAGGCTCGTCCTCCAAGCAATCGTCGAGGAGGATAACTTCTCTCTCCCATTCTTATTTACAGCTTTTCTAGTGTAGAATTTTCCTGCTTTATAGTGTAATTGATTTTTCGCTTTCTAGTGTAACTTTTATTTAGTTTGATTATATAAACAGTTGAAATATTGAATGCATGTTCTCTTTCTCTCTCTCTCTCTCTCTCTTTCTTTTAGTCTGATAGCTCCATTGTAATTATATCGCCTTGCTTATCAAAAATCCTAAAAAAATATAATTGTGAATATAGATCAACGTAGCCTCCCTATGTTCGACCCGGAATTCATTTCGGTATAAATTTTATTTGTTGAACACGAATTCTTCACTTTCGAACTACAACGACAGGTTTTCCAAAACTGAACACGTTAGCGTAGCCATTCGTAAACGTTCAACACTCATCCTCTCCATCAGTGTATGTTTGGTAGGAGGTCCTTGAAACCTCCGTTAGAAATTCACTCTCCTCGAGGACGAGCCTCGGTACCTTGCATGTGCAACCAATACTTCACATAGACCTCTCCTCCAATTCTGAACACAACTCACCTTCTTCTTCCACAATGGCTCAGCCAGTTGAGGAAGAGAACAATCTGGAGCACTAGCTCCAGCGACTCAATGACTTCTTCCAGAATTTCATGCACCCACCGCAGCGTCCCATGATGCAGGATCACTATAATCTTGCTGCGATGGCTATTGAGCCTCAAGTCAGAATCCCGACTGGAGGACCTGATTCTGAACTGAAACCCAACATGATTCATGCAATACCTAAATTCCATGGGCTTAATTCTGAAGACCCCTTCCAGCACATTAAACAGCTAAAACATCTGGCCCAGACCTTCGGGTCAGATGCGCAAAATCGGGATATTCTCCTTATAAAGATGTTCTCTTTCTCCCTTATGGACAAGGCCGCCCATTAGTATCAAACACAGACCCGGCCGATCGACAATTGGGAGGAACTTCAGTCCGAGTTCCTGAAGAAGTTCTTCCCCGTTGGTCGGACCAATGCCTTGCGCCATCAGATTACTCACTTCACGCAACAGACGGGAGAACCTCTTCATGTGGCATGGGATCGTTTTCAAGATCTCATGAGAAGGTGCCCCCATCACGGAGTTCCTAAATGGGAACAAGTCCAGTCTTTTTACCAGGAGACTGTGCAAAACATTTTCCACCAACCTTCTCCTGGGGTGGACTCGTATCCACCCCCATTTGACTCTCGGATCGGAGGAACCTCCGACCCTTTCTATACTAGCCGGGGGAACCCTACTCCCCCATTCTCTGACTTTTCTGAGGTTCCTCAGACCTGCGAGGACCTCAACGCCATCCAGAATGACCCATTTTCCAATACCTACAATCCTGGATGGCGAAACCATACCAACTTCCAGTGGGCAGAAAATTCCCAAACTCAAAGACCACCTTTTCAGCCCCGTCCACAAGCACCTCGTCCTTACCAGCCGCCTCAACTTCGGCCCAACCCTACTTATCCATCCGGACCAAACCAAGACCAAATGTCCCTCATCCTTTAGACTCTGGCTAACATTCAGAGAACGAAAGTGGCTATTCAAAAGCAACACAAGGACGAAATCACAGAGGTTCGAAACCAACTAGCCCAGTTGGCAAATTCCCGCCAACCAGGCACACTTCCTTCTCAGCCTCTTCCGAACCCTAATAGCGAGCCGACCCAGCAGCGCGTTATGAACCCAAACCCGAGCCAAGCACACATGGTTTATCAGGCCCCCTCTGTTCCTTCACCTGACGGGATGGAGGCCTCAACTTCTTATACAAGTTATCAGCAGCAACCCATCCTATCAACCCCTAACAAGAACCAGGCAGGACTGAATTCTGTGACCACTCGTAGTTGTAAGGAGACCCAAGATCCACCTTATCCAGACCACTCCAAGCCTAGTAGTGACCCAAACCCTAGGACAGTAATTCAGGACGTTCATATCCCTATCCCAGATCAAAGACCTGGACCTATCCTAGAGGAACCAACCAAGGTTCCATTTCCCGAGGCCTTGACCAAGGGAAAGAAAACAACCAAATCCATGGCTCCTGAGGAGGACTTGGTCAAGCTCTTTGAGCAGGTCCAAATAAACATCCCCTTGATGGATGCAATTTGTCACGTACCGACTTACGCACGATTCTTGAAGAATGTGTGTACACCTCAGCGTAAGCCGCGAACCAAGAGTGGGAGTCCAATTATACTGTCAAAGCAAGCTAGCTCTGTAATCCTGAGTAGACTCCCATCCAAGGCAAAAGACCCAGGCACTCCCCTGATTTCACGCAAGATAGATGAAACCCAGTTCGACAGAGCATTATTAGACTTGGGTGCTTCCATAAATTTGATACCCACATCCTTACTCAACCACCTAGAAGAATCTGAGCTAAAAGCGACTGAGGTGACACTACAGTTAGCAGATCCATCCATAAAGTCACCAAAAGGGATTCTTGAGGATGTTATTGTAAGGGTGCGGGATTTCTATTTCCCTGTAGACTTCATAGTCTTAGACATTGATGCACCTGAAAACCCTAGGGATACACCGATCATTCTAAGGAGACCTTTCCTGGCCACGGCTAGGGCCAACATTAGTTGTGACGAGGGCCAAATAGAATTAAAATTTGGGAATCAGACTCTCAAAATTGATATCTTTAAGGCCCAACAAGGAATCAATTGCGGTGTCACTGAATAAATCTGTAATATTAGAGCTTTGGTTGATGAAACACAATTTGAGAATAACCTGATTATACCTCATCAACCACAAGAAGATCTTGAACCGCAATTAGAGGAGTCAGACCCTAATTCAGACAAACCCTTAACTCCTATCTTTGAACCTCACACACACCCTGAACCACCCGCTACTGCTGATAACCCCATTCTTGAACTCAAACCCCTTCCCGACCATTTGAAATACATCTTTTTGGGTTCTAATTAGACTTTTCCTGTGATTATAAATTCCAAGCTCACTTTTGATCAGGAATCCCATCTGATTGTTGTTCTCCAGCAACATCGTAGAGCCATTGGTTGGATCTCGATGACTTGACTGGAATAAGTCCCTCTTATTGCACACATCGTATCTATTCTGAAGAGGGCGCACGACCTTCCCGTGAGATGCAGAGACGTTTGAATCCTAATCAGCAGGAGGTCGTGAAAAAGGAGATCACATTAAGTGGTTAGATGCAGGGATCATCTACCCGATCTCCAACAGTCGTTGGGTGAGCCCAATCCAGGTTGTGCCTAAAAAGGCAGGGATCACCACCATTACAACTGAAACCGGAGAGATCATACCTACCCGAATAGCCAACTCGTGGAGAGTTTGCATAGATTACCAAAGACTCAACTCCTCCACGAAGAAGGATCATTTCCCACTACCTTTCATTGATCAGATTCTTGAGAAATTAGTGGAAAATCGATTCTTCTGCTTTCTTGACGGGTACTCCGATTTTAACCAAGTGGCTATTCATCCTGAGGACCAAGAGAAGACCACATTCACCTGCCCCTTCGGGACGTACGCATTCCAAAGGTGCCTTTCGGTCTCTGCAATGCACCTGCGACTTTTCAGCGGTGCATGCTTGCCATATTTTCTGATATGGTAGGAGATTATCTGGAAGTCTTCATGGATGACTTCTCAGTTTTCAGGGCATCATTTGATGATTGCCTCCAGCACTTGGTTCATATACTCAGGCGTTGCATCGATGTAAATTAGATTCTTTCCTGTGAAAAGAGCCACTTTATGGTGCCTGAGGGGATCGTCCTAGGTCATCTAATTCCTTAGAAAGGCATCCAAGTGGATTGAGCCAAGGCTGATCTAATTTCTCAGCTTCCTATGCCTAGCTCGATCAGGGACATCCGTTCTTTTCTGGGGCACATCAATTTTTACTGTCGTTTCATTCCTGATTTCTCGAAAATCGTGCGTCCCCTGACTACTCTTCTCTCTAAGGATGTACCCTTTAAGATCTCCAAGGAATGCACTCAAGCCTTTGAGAACCTTCGTGACCGAGTCACCCAGGCCCCGATCCTACAATCCCCTGATTGGTCTCAACCCTTTGAGATCATGTGCAATGCATCTGATTTCGCTGTAGGAGCGGATCTGGGGCAGAAAGTTGATGGGAAACCCGTGGTCATCTACTACGCCAGTAAGACACTCGACGAGGCTCAACGTAACTATACAGTTACAGAGAAAGAGCTGCTAGCAGTAGTATTTGCCCTTGAAAAATTCCAATCTTATCTCCTGGGATCCCACGTCATAATCTACTCGGATCACACAGCTGTAAGGCATCTCCTTGCCAAGAAGGACGTGAAGCCTCGATTAATTCGATGGATCTTGCTGTAGCAAGAATTTGACCTCGAGATTCGCAACAAGGCGGGAAGACAGAATGTGGTAGCTGACCACTTGTCTCGCCTCCCTTCTGAGATCATCAACCCTTCTGGACCCATTACGGAGCATTTTCCTGATGAGCACCTACTGACTATTGGTACTAGGCTTCCATGGTTTTGCCAATATAGTGAACTACTTGGCATCTCATCAGATCCCGTCTGATTGGCCGAAGGCCAAGAAAGACAAATTGCGCTCTGATGCCAAGTACTACATCTGGGAAGACCCATACCTCTTCCACATAGGTGCTGACCAAATCATCCGGCGATGTGTCCCGGAGGGTGAAATCAATGATATTCTCTCCTTCTGCCATGACCAGGCATGCGGTGGCCACTTCTCTGGGCACAAAATCGCATCAAAAATCCTCCAGTGTGGCTTTTATTAGCCCACTTTATTCAAGGACGCATACAATCACTGCAAGGCATGCAGTTGTTGTCAAACTTTGGGTAACATGAGCCATTGCGACATGATGCCTTTGCAGCCGATTCTCATATGCGAAATTTTCGACATTTGGGGGATTGATTTTATGGGCCCCTTTCCTGGTTCAGACGGCTTCGAGTACATTCTGTTGGCTGTGGACTACGTGTCCAAATGGATTGAAGCCATACCAACCTGAACCTGTGATCATAAAATCATTATCAAATTCATTCATCACAATATCTTATCACGGTTCGGGATTCCTCATGCAATCATCTCTGAAGGAGGGACCTATTTCACCAATGCTCAGTTCAGGTCACAGATGACCAAATACGGGGTGTCTCATCGAATCTCTACTCCTTACCACCCCCAAACTAATGGTCTAGCTGAGCTATCAAATCGGGAGATCAAGAAAATCCTGCAGGTCACTATTCGGCCTGACAGTAAGGACTAGTCGTCCCGACTTCCGGAAGCTTTGTAGGCTTATAGGATCACCTACAAAATCCAATTAGTCATGTCTCCTTTTAGACTGGTGTACGGGAAGGCATGTCACCTTCCCGTCGAACTGGGGCACAAAGCCTATTGGGCAGTACGGAGCTGTAATTTAGATCTTTCTAAGGCTGGAATCCACAGAAAGCTTCAGGCAAGCGAGATCGATGAATTACGCCTTGAAGCGTACGAGAGCTCGCGAATTTACAAAGAGCAGGTTAAAGCCTTCCATGACAAGCACATATCTAGAACGATCTTTCATCCTGGTCAGAAGGTCCTACTCTTCGATGCCCAACTCAAACTCTTCCCTGGGAAACTGCGATCCAAGTGGGATCGGACCATATCTTGTTTGACAAGTTTTTTCAAATAAAGCCGTCGAAATCAGTCCTCTCAGCCATGATTTCGAACCTTTCATCGTAAATAGTCAGAGACTCAAACCGTTCATCGATGTAACCTCCACAGATTTGGCTGAGTCATCATTTATCCTCCATTTTCCCTGAGCATATTGCACCCAACCGATGGCGTAAAACTCAGCACTCAACGGGAGGCAGCCCGTCATTCTTTTTGGAAAAATACGAAACATTTTCTGACACCTCTTTGCACTTAAGGTTCACCCTTTACGATAGCCGACTCCACCTCAGGTGCTTGCATCTGAGATTAGAAATCGTCCACAAGAGTCACTCCGACCCATTCACTCACCAAAACATCTGTCCTAATGTATGAACTAAGCTAAATAAAAACCCCCCTAAGTTACAATGAGGACATTGCAAATCTTAGGCAAGGGGGGGCATGAAAGTGCAAAACTCACAAGAAAAGGTTTTAAACAAAAAAATTCACATATGCCAAAAACACCATAAAAATTAAAAAAAATTTCAAAAAAATAATAAAATGAGAGAAGGAGAGAAATTTTTGTGGACTTTACAAAGGAGGAGGAGAAAAAGAATAAAATGATAAAAATGAGCACAAAATGAAAGGAAAGAGATAGTTATTAGTAAGAAATTAAGGAATTAACCCAAGTTCTAGACCACATTCAGGAAAAGAAATGGAAAGTGCACAGTAAGATTAGTAAGAACGCAAACCTTAGGCATTCTTGGATAGACTCTTAGTACCCATTAAGAACTAGATATTCCTCAAGAGGTTGAGGAAAATGAAAAGCTTAAGTATTATGTCCAAGGCTTAGGGAGTAGTTGGCATCGTTAACTAACTTTTGGTTTACGGGACTCAGTAACCTAAACACCCAAATTTCACACACAGCCTGGTTCGGCAAGCATAAGTATCAAAATCACGCAGAGGCATTTCAAAAATTCTGAAAATGTCACCTAGAGTAGGAGTGGCCGATCAACACAAGTTGATTTGGACGAGTTCCCAGTGCGGAGAGGTGGGAAATTCCCCTCGAAGATGCGTAACAAAATATCATCTCCTCTGTGCTTGTCTCTTAGGATATTTACATATCCTACTGGGGGCATGTAAGCACTCTGCTGGTTCAGATTCCATGGATGGCATTATCACGAAGTGTCAATTGCCAGGGTCTGAATTCAGCCACGGAACACCATGGATGGGATTATCTCGAAATCTCGAAAGCTAGGGTTCTGGGGGTTACCATGGGCGGTGCTATCTCGAAACATCGACTGCCAGGAACCCTTGAGGATTGATGATGGGGACAAAGAATCTGATACAGACAGTGTTGAGAAGCCAATCCTAAGCTAGAATTAAAAAGAAAAAGAGAGATAAAACTCTCCAAACATATAAATCTTCTACCTCTCTCTCTTACAAAATGCATTGCGAACTGAACCAAGGCACAAATTATCTCAAGCACGGGTGCTTTAACCACGAAGTCCAATAAACCTTAGGTTAGTTCCTGTAGGCCTTAAAAATCTTTGCTAAGGACTGAGGCAAAAGAAAGACAGATCCAAATCTTGGTTGGTACTAGAATACCTTTTAGGCCTATGATTGGCATTTTGACCTAATCAAGGATACAAGAGAAAAATCACTTATCTAAACTTGATAAGAAATTTATGGTCTAGAACAAAAGTTAAAACCTTAAAATTTTGCCTAGCATGGGGTTATGATGAGACTAGCAAAAGCTAGGCATGGGGGTATGATGAGAGCATCATCATAAACCCTAACTGGCACAATTTGATCTAAATAAATGTGAAAAAGCTCCTACAAAACCTAAAGAAAAGCCTAACTCAGAAATTCTAAATTGAATAATAAAACAAGTCATAAGGGGTAAAACTGTAATTTTACCAATGCAGTACACAATTAGGGTGACTACGGGTCTAAACACAGGTCAAATGAGCTTAATAAGGAAGGAAGTGGGATGATCTGATCCAAAAAGGGTTATAGCAACCTCTAGGAATTAAATGACATTCTGTAACCCTAAAAACAAATCCACTTTAATTCATGAGGTTCTAGGCAGAATAAAAATCAAATAAATCCTCTAAAATTCATGGAAAAATACTCCCTAGGGTTTAGAACCTCAATTTGGCCTTTGTAGCCTATCTTGACCTAAATTGAGAACCATGCCCAATTTTTGACCTAATTTAGGTTTTTGAGCAAATTGACCAATCAAACGTGGTCAAACCTGAAATCAAATTACACCATTGAATTCCTTAGGTTCAAATTAGGTTGGTACAAAAATTTAGGCCTAAGAGAAGACCATCTTGACCGACTTTACAAATGGATCCTCTTGAATTACTTTTTGACCCTTATCTTTTTAAACCCTTGCATTTAACCCCCTAACTTCTCCTTCGTTCTTTGTAGAACGGTCCTCCCTGCCACCCCACGCAGGCACCATACCTCTGGCGACCTTGCGCGGAGGATGGCGCCGCGCACGGTATAGGGACCGCCCTCAGGAACGAACAAGGGATTCACTGCGTCGTCCTCTGTCACAGGGACCCTCCCCTGTGACCTACGGTTGCCCATGCCTCTCGTGCGAACGCACGAAAGGCATGGATCTCCATCTCCGACCATCTCTGGCGAGCTCCCCACGTTGCTCCCTCGAGATCCTCTCCTCGCCAGCACCTTTATAAGGAGCGGCAGGGGCTGCCGTCTCCTTCAAGCTCGTTTTGGCCGAAGAGAACCCCCCTACTCCATCTCCTCTCCCTCTGGTCAGACAGCCCAAGCTTCTGGCGATCTTTCCTCCTCCTCCTCGACGGTCTGCTGCCAAACCTGTAGCAGAGCTCTCTCTGCCTCGTCTTCCCACGCCAAGCATCACCAGCTGGTGTCTCCAGATCCCCTCCTCGTCGCCGTTACCCCCCTTCTAGGCACCTTCATCCCTAGCTCCGGCAGGTAAGCGTCGAGCGTCTTCCCCTCCCTCTTTGTCGATTAAGTAGGTAGAAACCTTCCTCCTATTCTCCCCTTAATTTTCCCCTCTTCAATCGGCACTTTAGACCCCTCGACTGCCGCTACCACCTCCATCTGCTCCATCTCCGGCCACCATCTCCGGCGAGGTTGCTCCACCTCCACAAGCCATTCCACCCCTCACCGACAAGCCCGGAAGCTCCCCCGCACTCCATTCACCACCCTACACACTCTGAGCACCCCCCAAACACACCCACTTCCACGCACGTAGGTTGCCCTAGGCACACGACCACAGGCACTCTCACAGCACGCCGCCCCTCACATCGCCTTCGCCACACTCTGGCGGAGCTCCCTGTGTTTTCTGACAAGGCCATGAGGCCGTCTTCGTGATTTCAGGGTTCACCCTCCTCGCCGCAATTGACGAGCTGTAAGATTTGCTTCGCAGGTAGCTCCAGGTCTCTTCGGCTCCAGGCGCACGCTCCAGGCAACAGGGGGCACATCCGCAAAGGCACCCAGGTTCTCAATTGGGAGCATGAAGCCTTCGCAGCTGCCCAATTGCCAACTGCTTCTCGCCTGCTGGCGAGCGGAGCGGAGGTGGGACTTTAGTCCCACCTCATAAGTGTATGGGCGAACGCCCACACTTAAATTGAAAAAGCGGTATAGGCTCTTCGCCTCCGAATACACATGGGGTGAGGTCCCTCACCTATCACCGGGTCTCGTCCGTGGCACACCCACGCGGATCTAACCCGACCCGACACCCTCTTGTGCACTCTTCGCGCACCACCCACGCCGGTGCGCCTGGACCCGGGCACGCGACCCAACCCGATTACCCAGCTCTGGGAGAGCTTACCAAAGAGAGATCCAAAGAGAGAGACGCGGGAAGGGCTAGGTTAGGTTTTGCGCTGATATTTGCGTGTGTGCACAGGAGAGAAGAAAGAAGAAGAGAAGCAAGAGAAGGAAGAAGAAAGAGAAGAAGAAAGGAAGGAAAGAAGCTAAAGGAAAAGAGGAGGAGCTGCACTGTAGCAACCGAGTAGTTAAGTCGTCTGAGCGCTAAATCAGACATCGGCGAAAAAGAAGTAGAGTCAGTAGAACGAGAAGAAGAAAAGAAAGAAGAAGAAGAAGAAGGGCCAGAGCAAAAGAAAGAAGAAAAAAAAGAGAAAGAGGAACCGCAGCTGCTGAGAAGAAGAAAGAAGAAGACAGGCTGAAGAAGAAGAAAGAAGCAGAGAAGAAGAAAAGAAGAATGAAGAAGAAAACAAGCTGAAGAGAAGAGCCAGTTAGGGTTTCTAATTGCCGGTCAACGAGTCTATCACAATCACAATAAGATGCTTAAAACTTAGGGTCAAAATGTTGAATGATTACGAACCTACGCTAACGAGATTGGTTTTGGAAAACCTATCGTTGTAGTTCGAAAGCGAAGAATTCGTGTTCAACAAATAAAATTTATATCGAAAATAATTCCAGGTCGAACACAGGGAGGCTACGTTGATCTATTTCCGCAATTATATATATTTTTTTAAGATTTTCTTTAAGCAAGGCGTTCTAATTACAATGGGGCTATCAAACTATGTGAGAGAGAGAGAGAGAAAGAGAGAGAGAGAACATGCATTCAATATTTCAATAGTTTATAAAAGTTAAACTAGAATGCGGAAAATCAATTACACTATAAAGCAGAAAATTCTACACTAGAAAAGCTGTAAATAAGAATGGGGAGAGAAATGTTATCCTCCTCGACGATTGCTTGGAGGACGGGCCGGATGGGACAACGCCTGGACGAAGGAGAACGAAGCGGGACGAAGGAGGACGAAGCAGAAGAGCGGGAACGAAGCAGCACGCCGTCGTCGTCGCGGGATCCACATCCGAAGGGGAACGAAAATTGGACTTTATCTCGCGAGAAGCATCCCGAGAATTTTAATTTCGGTATAAATTTTATTTGTTGAACACGAATTCTTCGCTTTCGAACTACAACGACAGGTTTTCCAAAACCGAACACGTTAGAGTAGGTTCGTAATCGTTCAACATTTTGAGACTCAAAATTCCCTCACATCAGAGGGCGGGCTGATCCCGTCTCCTCTCCGCCGTTGGATCACGATCCAACGGCTGCGACGCGCCCGCGCTGAAGTCAAGCGCTCGACACAAACGCGACCGCAGCGCAGCGGTCGAGCGCTCTAACGCGAAGCAGGGACGTGTGTTCGAGCCACGCCCCGCAGAAATTGGAGCGGTGGCACGCCTCCAATCGACCGCACGATCACAATCCAACGGCCGCGCGCGCCCGATAGCCCCGACGCGCGATTGGACGCGCACGTGAACACGCGATCGCACGCACAGGCGGGAGGGCGGCAGCGGTGAAGGCGCGATTTTAAGCCGTCCGATCTCGCGATCGGACGGCTGAGACTTCGCGGACGTGCGTAGGCGTTACGCACGCGGGCAGCCGAGCGGGCGCGCGTGGGCTCGGCGGCGACGGCCACGTCGGGGCTTTAGTGACGGATTTATCCGTCACTAAAGACTCCTTATTTATTATTTTGAAGATGTAATGTCTATTTTTCCCCCACTCCTTGCAACTATAAAAGGAGACCCCCTCCATACGAAATTCTCATCCCTTCTTTCTCCTCTCTACCCGTCCAAAGCTCAAGAGAAGCTTGTCCCACACCCGGGATGCTTCTCGCGAGATAAAGTCCAATTTTCGTTCCCCTTCGGAAGTGGATCCCGCGACGACGACGGCGTGCTGCTTCGTTCCCGTTCTTCTGCTTCGTCCTCCTTCGTCCCTCTTCATTCTCCTTCGTCCAGGCGTCGTCCCGTCCAGCTCGTCCTCCAAGCAACCGTCGAGGAGGATTTCTCTCTCCCTATTCTTTTTACCGCTTTCTAGTATAGATTTACTGCTTTCTAGATTAATCTACTCGTCCTCCAACCAATCGTCGAGGAGGACATTTCTCTCTCCATTCTTTTAATGCTTTCTAGAGTAAATTTATCGCTTTCTAGAGTGACTGTTTTTTGCTTTCTAGTAGTAATGAACAATCTCTTCAATACAAAAATTCCTTGTTTATTCTACATCTCATTTTGATTTCTCTGTGTAATATTCTCTTTCTCTCTTACTCTCTCTCTCTCTTCTATTTATTGTAAATAATTAGATGGTTCTAAATTGAATTATTCTGTAACAAATAAAAAGAAACGCGTAGTTTTTAAATCAAACGTCTGCCTCCCTGTGTTCGACCCGGAATTTTAATTTCGGTATAAATTTTATTTGTTGAACACGAATTCTTCGCTTTCGAACTACAACGACAGGTTTTCCAAAATCGAACACATTAGCGTAGGTTCGTAATCGTTCAACATTTTGGCGCCGTTGCCGGGGAGGCAACGATCTTTGATATCTCTTCGCGTTTTGTAACTTACAAATCATTTACCTCACTTTTCTCCTTTCTTATTGTAATTGCAGGTACTCTTTCGAGGCAGGCCAAAGCGGTAGATTGGAGTAAAGTGCTGTAGAAGGTTTTGTGAGTTACCCCCCACCTCCCACCCATTAGATTTCATTTCATCACATAATAACTCAAACGTCAATCAACCTAGGTTTTTTATAAACTCTAAGGTTAGATTGTTTGTTGTTTGACACCCATACTCACCCCAACCCCCACATTAAAAAGAAAAAAAAAATCTCACAGAGGTACACAACCTCATCTGATTTTCAAACTCAACCGGTAATCCAATCTTAGGAGCCGGTACACACATCCAAACACATAATTGAGTAGAAATCAGATTAGGTAATCATTTGTGTGCCTAATTAAGTGGTGCAACAGGCCAATTGTTTGAGTTGATTGGGCCGCACCACTTCAAATAAAATCAACTCATCAAGTAGCTGCCAATTAGGTTCAACTCTTAAGGATTTACCAGGCACTCCACATTCTTTTTAAACTTTAAAGGAAAACATCTTCACCAGTGCTTGCAAAACTTGGTGTGCCAATGAGACTTGATTGAAAGCACCTAAAGTTGAATCCTAAAAGCTACTAAGCAAGATTTGAATCTTAAAATTCACCACATCAAAAACAATCTTGCTTGAAAACCACTGGTTGTGCACTCACACACGAATAAATCAATCATTAAGGGCACAACCCATTTAAAGGGCCCATCACATTCCAAAGCACATTCAAACGTAGCCTTAAATAAAATAAAGTAGACGTTGGCCTTAAGGATTGGACTCGCTCTTCAGAACCCAGAACGAGATTATTTTCGATTAGTCTATTTCTACTGTTCAATCTGATGTCTAGCTAGGGGAGTAGAGTCAAACGATCGCGGCTGGGGAGTACACTAGGAACCGGAGGCGCAAGCCGAAGGAAGAACCTTCTCCCTAGTCCCTCCTTCTAACTGGTTGGATTGAACAGACGGAAGTAGATCAAATCGTTCCTTTATCTCAAGACAGGTTTTCAGAGTCTGTAGGTCTTTAGGCTAACCTATTTAAGGATAGGTTTGATTGTTTGTATTGCAGGGCACCTTTCTTCCTCTCGTGGATCATGAATCCTTCCACATATTTCACGCATTCCCGCTCTTTCCCTCCTGTTGTAATTATCCTCAACATGACGATTATCCCAACTCGTATTGTAATTGACCATCAGTTAGTTGGGATAATTCGGATTGGGGATACAATTCCGGACCCCCGTGTTTAGGGTCTAACCCTGAACACTTTGATTCTGATTTCTATCCTTCTCAGAGCAACATCGATTATAGATCGTCCTCCTTTCATGAACAACCTAATACGATCTACAACCAAGAAGGATACACTGATCCTTACCCATCCTCTGATTTCACTGCCTTTAGGTCATCACCATCTTTTCAACAATCTGAACTGACCTATCATCAGGAAGGGTATAACGAATCTCAATTCGTTAATTCCTCTACATTGATGTCAAACCCGCCCAACCCTGAACCAACTCATTTGGTTCAGGTTAATCAGGTTCAAGATAAGGTTCTGGCTAACTTGAGGAATATCATTCAATCTTTAGAAGTTCAGCCAATACCTTGCATAGAGAGATTGGAGCCCCTGATTGAAATGATTGATGATTTAAATAAGTCTTTGTTGGATTGGCTCCAGGATGTTAAGGATAAGAACCCGGGTGAGTTTCTACTTGAGAAATTAGAGAAATTAAGAATGAGATTCGTGGTTGCTTTGATTCAATCTTGGAATAATTCCCAGGATGAACTCTCTTCAGGAAAGCCAATGACAGAACCTGCTCAGGCACCTGTTGGGGGGACACGTGTTACGAGGCTGACCAGATTGAATTAAAACAACCAATTAAGGATGATCTGACTTCTTCGCCTGAGATCCCTAAGCCAAGTTACGAGGAAATGTATGTCTCCTTGGAACACAAAGTGACAAATGATTTTGGGACATACATTGATACGGATCCTGATGGTGAAGATTCAAGTTGCAAAGTCTCATGCGAGTTTTCTGAATATGATTTCTGTGAGACGATTGGGCCTGAGGAATCTGATAGATCAATTGATAGCCCAATAACTGAGAACACTGATCTTATTAGGGCACACATTACGGATCCAGAATCACATTTTCTAGAGGAATCAATTCAATGCCCTGATTATCAGTTACACCCTGTTGAGCTTATTGATGATTCTAATTCTGAGATAATTAGACCCGAGTCAATTTTGATTCTGCCACATCATTTAGACTTGGAGATTTCAGATGGGGTGATGAATATACAAGAGGTCCTGGAATTTGATAAGCTAAATGAGGAGGATAGGAGCTGGGAAGTTTTGATTTGGGAAGTTAATTCAGGAGGAAATGGAAGATTGAGTCGAAGGGTTCCTATTAAGTTGAAACCATCAAATCAGAACCCTTACGACATTTGTTTCGAGGATGTTCAACCCAAGCACACATTCAACGATTATCCTTTTGAGCTTCAATTTTCTGTAACCCGACTTTTTGGTCTTGGGTTTCATCCTCAGAAATCGCAGGCTCGATCCCGCTTATATTCTGATTTTAGGTTTTGGGTAATTTTTATCCAGAACCTAAGATATTCTCGATTATGGGGTGTGGGTCTGCACCACAATCTGGTCCACATCTGTGGA
The DNA here is from genome assembly GCA_037157565.1 of Thalassia testudinum. Taxonomy (NCBI): domain Eukaryota; kingdom Viridiplantae; phylum Streptophyta; class Magnoliopsida; order Alismatales; family Hydrocharitaceae; genus Thalassia; species Thalassia testudinum. The sequence goes on along the minus strand of JAZHRO010000022.1, from coordinate 60,668,567 downwards.
GCTCTGCTGACAGGTCAGAGGATTCTTCTGTTCATTCTAATTCTGACCTGCACATGTGAATTCTTCATTTCTTTTCTTTGTATAGTGTGCCTAGCTGAAGGCACTAAACTCAGCACTTATACAGTTCTTTTTCGTTTTCATCTTGGAGCGGACCTGATATTCACGCAATTCAGGTGCTTTCTACACTTTTCCACTCTGTTTTATGTCTTTTTAATACAATGAGGACATTGCATTAGATAGGCATGGGGGGGTGGATATTCATCTCTGAATTCATTCGTCAGCTCCGTAGATTTGTTTTATATATATATAAAAAATCAGAATTAGGAAAGAGAATTTGGGTTTAAGAAAATTTTCAATCTTAAGAAATACTACATTAAGATCTGAACATAAAGACCCTTCAGGTCTTTGAACTTAATCAGCCCGTGTATCCACTAAAATGTGGATTTGTTTTTCGAGTTCTCACCAACTTGAATTTTATTTTAATAGGAGTAAATAAGTTCGGGTGATAAGTACACGACTTATCAGCCCGCCCTCTGATGTGAGGGAATTTTAAGTCTTAAGCATCTACACACTTTCATTGCCTGACTCGTTGTTCGGCGATTTTAACGGAAATTGGGTAGCTAATGAACCGTCTAGGGTGATATGGCTGGCAAGTTATCGTGGGTAACAGCCCATAGGTAGGTTGTCCAGAGCCCAGTTACTAGACCTTTCTCTTTTTGCTGCCTTTAGGTAAATCTTAGACCAGGAAAGCCACCTACTTAAAAAAAAAGAGAGAGAGAAAAAATCAAAAAGGAGAAAAGAACAGAAAGAAATAAGCCACACTTCACCACACGAGTATGACTGGCAAGTTGTCGGTGGTAACAGCTCATCGACCGGTTGTCCAGAATCCAGCTCAAAAAATGCACTAAAAATTCCCAAAACACTTTGGAAGAAGTGGAGAAGTAGAATAAACCGGGGAGATATACACTGGATTCACCCTTGTGTTGACCCCGTTAAAAAAATAATAAAAGTAGGGAGAAAGCTACCGGTTGTAAAGATACACCTTTAGGCAGAATTCTTTTTGAGGTCACCTAGAGGCGTAGAAATCCGAAGTCCGTTTTAATTGCCGGTCAACGAGTCTATCACAATCACAATAAGATTCTTAAAGCTTAGGGTTCTCATCAAATCTTGGGTGAGTTGAATGGCCGTAGAAAGCCACTCTTAAACCCTAAAATTTGAAAATCCAAAAAAAATTAGAAAAGAGTAAAAAGAGAAAAAGAAATTCCGTCAAGCTCCTCCAATCCGTCCTGGATGCGAGCTCGAACTCCGTCTAAACACATCCACATTTGCAATTGACCTGAAATCTAGGACTCAAATTGCAAATGTTAAATAACACGTGTTTTGTTATCATCAAAACAAATGATCGTGGTGCTCTAGCACCAACAATCTCCCCCTTTTTGATGATGACAATACCGTAAATAACAATGCAGAAAATCCTCCCCCTTTTTGACATTATCAAAAAGGTTTAATTGGTTTTAAAAATCTTATAACTTCACCTTAAGACATGCTCTTCTATGAATTTATTTTAACAAAGGTGATATTCTCCCCCTTTTTGTAACAACAAGATAGCTATTATTTTTCTCCCCCTTACTAAAGGAAATTTAGCTAACTTGCATCTCCCCCTTAAAAATTGACAATTAGCTCATCATTTTTTAACTCCCCCATCTAAAAGCTTATAAAAAGATAGGGTTAAGAATTTTACCTCACCTACCATGGCCAATAAAATGGCCCGAATGGTGGTGGTGGATGCCACATCGGATGGGGCTCCCATCCGTAGCTTGGAGGCCCGGGCATCGGCGCCGGTCTCCAATCTGGTGGTCGACGTGCGGCGGGTCCGTCGTTTGTTCGCCGTCTCGTCGGTCTTCTTGTTCTCCTCCTTGGTCTACTCCTTGGTTCTCCCAACTCGAGTTGACCAGCCTTGAGTTTGTAGGTCCAGTCCTTTGTGTTGTAATTATCCCTGAACCCTACAAAACAAGATTCTAATTCTTTTTTCGGTATCCAAGTGGGCTTGGATCCGGATTTGTTAGAAGGTCTCCTTGATGGAGATCCTTTCTCAACCTTAGGGCTATATAAATCATCTACTTTGTTGATTAGTTTGTTGGAGTTTTCCCTAAGACATGCGATTTCCTTTTCTATAATATCCATCTTAGTCTTTAAATCAGAAATTTCTATTTTTAGACTAACATTTTCCTCAATCAATTTATTATTTTCATTGATGAGGTTATGATTTTCTAATAACAGGTTATTATCCTTAGGACTAGCTTCTATGTCCTTAAGTTGTTTTTCTAACCTATCGTTTTCATTTTTAAGAAAACTAAGGTTCTTCTTAATACTTTTATTTTCTATCCTAAGTGATTTACTAATCTCAAAAAGTTCATTAAAAGCTTCTTGAAGATCGAGATTTACCTCGTTGTCGCTGTCGTCGCTTCCACTTTCGCTGTCGCTGTTGGTTCCTCTGGCCATGAAACCAAAGCAAGCGGTTTCTTCTTCTTCTTCTTCTTCCTCCGAGCTTGTCTCCTCATGAGTGCCTTCCAACCTCCTCCATATCTCGTGGGCGGTGGTGCACTCTTTGATTTTCTCAAATTCTTTCGGACTCAATGCGCAATACAGGGCATTCATTGCCTTTGCGTTGAGTGAAAGATCTTGAATCTGCAGCTGCGAGTAGCCTCCCGCGGGTTTTTCTGGGATGTCGAAAGGCGTCTCGCATCTGGCCCAGACCGTGAAGTCGGTGGCTTGAAGCCAGGTCTTCATCCGCAACTTCCAGTAGGGGTAGTTGCTCCCGTCGAAGAACGGCGGACGGGTTGTGGACTGCCCCTCGGAGATCCTGATTGCTGATGTGCTTCCCTCCATTTGATCTCTTGCCGGGTTGTTACGCCGAAATAGCAAGACCTGCTCTGATACCAATTGTAATTTCCCTACGAGGAGGGGTGACGTAATAATTGCGGAATTGAAAATATAAACAATCTCACAAAAATAAGCAATCACAATGTACACAGGTATTTTTAGGTGGAAACCCAAACCGGGTGAAAACCACCACCTAACCCTCTCGAGTTAGGATTTTCCGATCAACCTAGTTGATCAAATCCACTAATCGAATCACTTTAAAACGAGGGTGATTCAACCTCAGTACAACCACGCTACAAGTACGAGGGTAGCGTTCCTCAACCCCTTCTCTCCACGAGAAGGATTTTGTCCCACGAAGGAGACGGGAATTCGCAAAGCGAATACCCAACCAAAAGACAAAGGTAAAATAAACAACAAACCTATAGAGCCAACAAAGTAATAAACCTACGCTTCTATAGGATTTAGGAAACTCCCCTTTGCTAGGAGTGCGTCGACGATGACGCGGTGCGTGAGCCACGCGACGGCGCAACTTCGCTCTCGTAGACAACGGCGGGAGAGCGGGTGCGCAACGGTTGGATGCTCTCAAGATGTAGAACTTGAGCTTAGAGAGCAAGAGCTTCTTGGACACAAGAGTGTGAAAGTGTGTAGCTAAGTGTATCCAAGTGTGTGTTTGTGTTACAAAGGTTCCCCTCTATTTATAGAGGCCTTAGGAAGGCTTTGGAAGGCTTGGAAAGGCTTCCATAGCCGTTGGGTACAAAGCCCAAGTGAATCAGGCCGAAATCAGGACAATGATTACATTTGACAGGGTTATCAGACGTCTAACTCTGGTAACAGACGTCTGGAAGGCCACTTTAAGACGTCTGATTTCAAGGTCAGACGTCTGATTCTATGCGGGTTTCTCCCTGACTTGAATCAGATCTAAACAGGGTTTTTGTGCAAGTCCATCAGACGACATACAAGACGTCTGGCACTTGTATGGACGTCTGGAAACCTACTTTTACTGTGGGAATTGATTTTCAAACGTTGCAACGGCTAGAAAATCTCTGAGAAGAGATTTTGGGTCAGCCGAGGCAAAACGGACATTTATCAGACGTCTGGAAATACCTAAGGACGTCTGATAAGGCTCTAACGGTCATATTCTTGAGTGTCTGCTAAGTCAGCCAACGGTCCACTAATTGGACGTCTGGTATAAGGTATGGACGTCTGATTTCATCAGACAGAACTAACTATGTCCAGCCTAACAGTTATCAGACGTCTGAAACAACAGTCAGACGTCTTAAGATACATTATCAGACGTCTGATTTGGGAATGAGACGTCTGGAAAGTCTGTTTGAACCCTATATTGGTTTTCTAAGTATTCTACAGAAAACCTAAGTATCCTAGGGTTGTGCCGGTGTTCCTAGGACTACTGCTAGGGTTCTTTGAGGCTCTTTAACATAATATTCTAAGGAAAATAAAAAGAGCAAGAAAATGAAGACAAGAGATACAAGAAAGGATTAAAAAGAATCTATCCTATTCTTCTTGTCTTCTATCTTCAATCTGTCGCTCCACGCGAACCTCCTCTGTTTTCCGTCAAGCTCCTCCAATCCGTCCTGGATGCGAGCTCGAACTCCGTCTAAACACGTCCACATTTGCAATTGACCTGAAATCTAGGACTCAAATTGCAAATGTTAAATAACACGTGTTTTGTTATCATCAAAACAAATGATCGTGGTGCTCTAGCACCAACAGTGCTGCTTCGTTCCCGTTCTTCTGCTTCGTCCTCCTTCGTCCCTCTTCGTTCTCCTTCGTCCAGGCATCGTCCCGTCCGGCTCGTCCTCCAAGCAACCGTCGAGGAGGATTTCTCTCTCCCTATTCTTTTTACCGCTTTCTAGTATAGATTTACTGCTTTCTAGATTAATCTACTCGTCCTCCAACCAATCGTCGAGGAGGACATTTCTCTCTCCATTCTTTTAATGCTTTCTAGAGTAAATTTATCGCTTTCTAGAGTAACTGTTTTATGCTTTCTACTTGTAATGAACAATCTCTTCAATACAAAAATTCCTTGTTTATTCTACATCTCATTTTGATTTCTCTGTGTAATATTCTCTCTCTTACTCTCTCTCTCTCTTCTATTTATTGTAAATAATTAGATGGTTCTAAATTGAATTATTCTGTAATAAATAAAAAGAAACGCGTAGTTTTTAAATCAAACGTCTGTCTCCCTGTGTTCGACCCGGAATTTTAATTTCGGTATAAATTTTATTTGTTGAACACGAATTCTTCGCTTTCGAACTACAACGACAGGTTTTCCAAAATCGAACACGTTAGCGTAGGTTCGTAATCGTTCAACATTTTGAGACTCAAAATTCCCTCACATCAGAGGGCGGGCTGATAAGTCGTGTACTTATCACCCAAACTTATTTACTCCTATTAAAATAAAATTCAAGCTGGCGAGAACTCGAAAAACAAATCTACATTTTAGTGGATACACAGGCTGATTAAGTTCAAAGACCTGAAGGGTCTTTGTGTTCAGATCTTAATGTAGTATTTTTTAAGATTGAAAATTTTCTTAAACCCAAATTCTCTTTCCTAATTCTGATTTTTTTTTTATATATATAAAACAAATCTACGGAGCTGACGAATGAATTCAGAGATGAATATCCACCCACTCATGCCTATCTAATGCAATGTCCTCATTGTATTAAAAAGACATAAAATAGAGTGGAAAAGTGTAGAAAGCACCTGAATTCCGTGAATATCAGGTTCGCTCCAAGATGAAAACGAAAAAGAACTGTATAAGTGCTGAGTTTAGTGCCTTCAGCTAGGCACACTATACAAAGAAAAGAAATGAAGAATTCACATGTGCAGGTCAGAATTAGAATGAACAGAAGAATCCTCTGACCTGTCAGCAGAGCTCCACAGATGTGGACCAGATTGTGGTGCAGCCCACACCCCATAATCGAGAATATCTTAGGTTCTGGATAAAAATTACCCAAAACCTAAAATCAGAATGTAAGCGGGATCGAGCCTGCGATTTCTGAGGATGCAACCCAAGACCAAAAAGTCAGGTTACAGAAAATTGAAGCTCAAAAGGATAATCGTTGAATGTGTGCTTGGGTTGAACATCCTCGAAACAAATGTCGTAAGGGTTCTGATTTCATGGTTTCAACTTAAAAGGAACCCTTCGACTCAATCTTCCATTTCCTCCTGAATTAACTTCCCAAATCAAAACTTCCCAGCTCCTATCCTCCTCATTTAGCATATCAAATTCCAGGACCTCTTGTATATTCATCACCCTGTCTGAAATCTCCAAGTCTAAATGATGTGGCAGAATCAAAATTGACTCGGGTCTAATTATCTCAGAATTAGAATCATCAATAAGCTCAACAGGGTGTAACTGATAATCAGGGCATTGAATTGATTCCTCTAGAAAATGTGATTCTGGATCCGTAATGTGTGCCCTAATAAGATCAGTGTTCTCAGTTATTGGGCTATCAATTGATCTATCAGATTCCTCAGGCCCAATCGTCTCACATAAATCATGTTCAGAAAACTCGCGTGAGACTTTGCAACATGAATCTTCACCATCAGGATCCGTATCAATGTATGTCCCAAAATCATTTGTCACTTTGTGTTCCAAGGAGACATACATTTCCTCGTAACTTGGCTTAGGGATCTCAGGCGAAGAAGTCAGATCATCCTCAATTGGTTGTTTTAATTCAATCTGGTCAGCCTCGTAACACGTGTCCCCCCCAACAGGTGCCTGAGCGGGTTCTGTCATTGGCTTTCCTGAAGAGAGTTCATCCTGGGAATTATTCCAAGATTGAATCAAAGCAACCACGAATCTCATTCTCAATTTCTCTAATTTCCCAAGTAGAAACTCACCCGGGTTCTTATCCTTAACATCCTGGAGCCAATCCAACAAAGACTTATTTAAATCATCAATCATTTCAATCAGGGGCTCCAATCTCTCTATGCAAGGTATTGGCTGAACTTCTAAAGATTGAATGATATTCCTCAAGTTAGCCAGAACCTTATCTTGAACCTGATTAACCTGAACCAAATGATTTGGTTCAGGGTTGGGCGGGTTTGACATCAATGTAGAGGAATTAACAAATTGAGATTCGTTATACCCTTCCTGATGATAGGTCAGTTCAGATTGTTGAAAAGATGGTGATGACCTAAAGGCAGTGAAATCAGAGGATGGGTAAGGATTAGTGTATCCTTCTTGGTTGTAGATCGTATTAGGTTGTTCATGAAAGGAGGACGATCTATAATCGATGTAGCTCTGAGAAGGATAGAAATCAGAATCAAAGTGTTCAGGGTTAGACCCTAAACACGGGGGTCCGGAATTGTATCCCCAATCCGAATTATCCCAACTAACTGATGGTCAATTACAATACGAGTTGGGATAATCGTCATGTTGAGGATAATTACAACAGGAGGGAAAGAGCGGGAATGCGTGAAATATGTGGAAGGATTCATGATCCACGAGAGGAAGAAAGGTGCCCTGCAATACAAACAATCAAACCTATCCTTAAATAGGTTAGCCTAAAGACCTACAGACTCTGAAAACCTGTCTTGAGATAAAGGAACGATTTGATCTACTTCCGTCTGTTCAATCCAACCAGTTAGAAGGAGGGACTGGGGAGAAGGTTCTTCCTTCGGCTTGCGCCTCCGGTTCCTAGTGTACCCCCCAGCGGCGATCGTTTGACTCTGCTCCCCTAGCTAGACATCAGATTGAACAGTAGAAACAGACTAATCGAAAATAATCTTGTTCTAGGTTCTGAAGAGCGAGTCCAATCCTTAAGGCCAACGTCTACTGTATTTTATTTAGGGCTAGGTTTGAATGTGCTTTGGAATGTGATGGACCCATTAAATGGGTTGTGCCCTTAATGATTGATTGATTCGTGTGTAAGTGCATAACCAGTGGTTTTCAAGCAAGATTGTTTTTGATGTGGTGAATTTTAAGATTCAAATCTTGCTTAGTAGCTTTTAGGATTCAACTTTAGGTGTTCTCAATCAAGTCTCATTGGCACACCAAGTTTTGCAAGCACAGGTGAAGATGTTTTCCTTTAAAGTTTAAAAAGAATGTGGAGTGCCTTGTAAATCCCTAAGAGTTGAATCTAATTGGCAGCTACTTGATGAGTTGATTTTATTTGAAGTGGTGCGGCCCAATCAACTCAAACAATTGGCCTGTTGCACCACTTAATTAGGCACACAAATGATTACCTAATCTGATTTCTACTCAATTATGTGTTTGGATGTGTGTACCGGCTCCTAAGATTGGATTACCGGTTGAGTTTGAAAATCAGATGAGGTTGTGTACCTCTATGAGATTTTTTTTTTCTTTTTAATGTAGGGGTTGGGGTGAGTATGGGTGTCAAACAACAAATAATCTAACCTTAGAGTTTATAAAAACACCTAGGTTGATTGATGTTTGAGTTATTATGTGATGAAATGAAATCTAATGGGTGGGAGGTGGGGGGTAACTCACAAAACCTTCTACAGCACTTTACTCCAATCTACCGCTTTTGCCTGCCTCGAAAGAGTACCTGCAATTACAATAAGAAAGGAGAAAAGTGAGGTAAATGATTTGTAAGTTACAAAACGCGAAGAGAAATCAAAGATCGTTGCCTCCCCGACAACGGCGCCAAAATGTTGAACGTTTTGCGAACCTACGCTAACGTGTTCGGTTTTGGAAAACCTGTCGTTGTAGTTCGAAAGCGAAGAATTCGTGTTCAACAAATAAAATTTATACCAAAATTAAAATTTCGGGTCGAACACAAGGAGGCAGACGTTTGATTTAAAAACTACGCGTTTCTTTTTATTTGTTACAGAATAATTCAATTTAGAACCATCTAATTATTTACAAAAAATAGAAGAGAGAGAGAGAGTAAGAGAGAAAGAGAATATTACACAGAGAAATCAAAATGAGATGTAGAATAAACAAGGAATTTTTGTATTGAAGAGATTGTTCATTACAACTAGAAAGCATAAAACAGTTACTCTAGAAAGCGATAAATTTACTCTAGAAAGCATTAAAAGAATGGAGAGAGAAATGTCCTCCTCGACGATTGCTTGGAGGACGAGTAGATTAATCTAGAAAGCAGTAAATCTATACTAGAAAGCGGTAAAAAGAATAGGGAGAGAGAAATCCTCCTCGACGGTTGCTTGGAGGACGAGCTGGACGGGACGACGCCTGGACGAAGGAGAATGAAGAGGGACGAAGGAGGACGAAGCAGAAGAACGGGAACGAAGCAGCATCCCGGGTGTCGTCGTCGCGGGATCCACTTTCGAAGGGGAACGAAAATTGGACTTTATCACGCGAGAAGCATCCCGGGTGTGGGACAAGCTTCTCTTGAGCTTTGGAGGGGTAGAGAGGAGAAAGAAGGGATCGAAAATTTCGTATCGAGGGGGTCTCCTTTTATAGTTGCAAGGAGTGGGGGCAAAATAGACATTACATCTTCAAAATAATAAATAAGGGGTCTTTAGTGACGGATAAATCCGTCACTAAAGCCTTGACGTGGCCGTCGCCGCCGCTCCCACGCGCGACCGCTCGGCTGCCCGCGTGCGTAACGCCTTCGCACGTCCGCGAAGTCTCAGCCGTCCGATCGCGAGATCGGACGGCTTAAAATCGCGCCTTCACCGCTGCCGCCCGCCCGCCTGTGCCTGCGATCACGCGTCCAATCGCGCGTCGACGTTATCGAGCGCGCGCGGCCGTTGGATCGCGATCGTGCGGTCGATTGGAGGTGCGCCACCGCTCCAATTTCTATGGGGCGCGGCTCGAACGCGCGTCCCTACTTCGAGTTAGAGCGCTCGACCGCTGCGCTGCGGTCGCGTTTGTGTTGAGCGCTTGACTTCAGCGTGGGCGCGTCGCAGCCGTTGGATCGAGATCCAACGGCGGAGAGGAGACGGGTGCACGGTCTTCACAAGATGCAAGCGGCCGTTTGGGCGGCTGAGATGGCACCACGTGGCGTCATTTTGGCCGTCCATCTTCTGGAAGTTGTAGATGGTGCCACGGATATCGGATTGACTCGATTTTTGTGTCGTTGGGCTGCGATCGTCGATCTGAATTCATCCGTGCGGTCGGATTTGTCATCTGAAGTGCAGATTTACACCATCCTGGCCCTTGATCTTCTAAGGTTCCCCGGTCTCTATCTGATGCTAGGGATGCCTGATTAGGGCGATCTTGGAGTCGTTGAACTCCAATCGTCGCCCTGATCACATCCATACGGTTGGATCTTTGATCCGAGGTCCCGATAAAATGTTTGCCCTGTCCAAGCACATAAAAGGAGACAATTAACCTCCATTTTATTCAAACTACTCTAAATGCAAGATGATGCATGTTATGCAATATTTATATCATGAAATGCAATCCTATGCTTAAGAACATGCATAAATAGACATTTTAAGTAGTGTAAAGGTGTTTACATCAGTAGCAAGAGAAGAAGAAAAGAAAGAAGAAGAAGAAGGGCCAGAGCAAAAGAAAGAAGAAAAAAAAGAGAAAGAGGAACTGCAGCTGCTGAGAAGAAGAAAGAAGAAGACAGGCTGAAGAAGAAGAAAGAATCAGAGAAGAAGAAAAGAAGAATGAAGAAGAAAACAAGCTGAAGAGAAGAGCCAGTTGAAGAAAGAAGAAAAAGCCAATTACCCTCTCTCTCTTTTTCCCTCCCTCGCATAATTTTTTGTAAAACCTTATATATATTGTGAATTTATATGCTTCTGGAATTTTAGTTTGCTCCCTGAGTTTGACGTCGGGAAACTTTTCATTCCGAATAATAAATTGTATTAGACTGGTGATCGTTTTTTTCATATACCACAACGACTATAATAACCACATCAACAAAGACGACAGCCATGTTCGGATCTGCAATTTCAACCGCCTCGTTGGAATAGGGTTTGACTACCCTACACGATCCTGTCCACTTGGATCTGAGCTTCCGGGGAAAGAGTTTGAGTCGAGCGTCAAAGAGCCAGACTTGCTGCTTGGGCTTGAAGGTCTTTCTGTGGGTCGTGGACGGCTTTCATCTTTTCCTTGTACAGCCGACTATTCTCAAAGGCGTCCCGACGAATTTCCTCGAGCTCGGAGAGTTGGAGTGTCCTCTGCGTACCGGCTAACTGGGAATCCATGTTACATTACTTAACGGCCTAATAAGCCCGGTGTTCCAACTCGACAAGAAGGTGGTAGGCTTTGCCAAAGACCAAGCGATATGGTGACATCCTATCGGGGTCTTGAAAGTGGTCTTGTATGCCCACAGGGCATCATTCAGTCCTGTGGACTAGTCCTTCCTGTCAGGTCTCACGGTCTTCTGTAGAATGTTCTGAATCTGTCTGTAGGAGACCTCAGTTTGCCCATTAGTTTGCGGATGATACGGGGTGGCAAAGCGGTGGGTAACCCCGTATTTTCTAAGTAGGGCACGGAATTGGGCGTGGATAAAATGACTTCCAACATCACTGATCATGACCTTCAGTATTCGAAACCGAGAAAAGATGTTCTGCTTAACAAAGTCCATAACAACCTTATGATCGCATCGATGGGTGGCGACAGCTTCAATCCATTTTGAGACATAGTCTACTGAGACTAAGATGTACTTAAAGCCATTGGATGGTGGAAAGGGGCCCATGAAATCAATGCCCCAAATGTCAAAGATCTCGACGATCAGAATGGGCTGGAGGGGTATCATGTCTTTCCTGGTCATGGTTCCCAAAGTCTGGCAACGAGAGCAAGTCTTAGCAAAGTTATGTGCATCCTTGAATGAGGAAGGCCAGTAAAATCCGGATTGCAAAACCTTTGCAGCCGTTTTCTTCCCTGACAAAAGGATAGCACATTTGAAGTTCATCCTCCGAAATGCACCTCCTGATGATCTGGTTGGCACAGAGGTGAAACAGCATGGGATCAACCCAGAAATAGTGCTTGGCCTCAACCAAGAACTTATCCGATTGCTGTTGGGACCAGCTGTGCAGGGTCTATCCTACTACCAGGTAGTTGACAAGGTCGACATACCAAGGTAGTTTCCTGTCTTGCACAGCCATGATTGCTCATCGAGGAAGGTGTCAGATAAGGGCAAGGAGGGCCCAATGTGGTCCAGGTGGAGTCTGGACAGGTGATCGACCACAACATTCTTGGACTCGGATTTGTCGCGAATTTCCAAGTAAAATTCTTGCAAGAGCAGGATCCATCTGATGAGCCTGGGTTTAGCATCTTTTTTTGCTAACAAATGCCGGATGGCCGAGTGGTCCGTATAGATGGTCACGTGGGATCCCAGAAGGTAAGATCGGAACTTTTCGAGCCCAAAAACTACTGCGAGCAATTCTTTCTCTGTGACCGTATAATTCCATTGGGCCTCGTCCAACGTCTTGCTCACGTAGTAGCTCACCACGAGTTTCTTATCTTGTCTCTGTCCCAAGACTGCACTGATGGCAAAGTCTAATGCATCGCACATGATCTCAAAATCCTGGGACCAGTCTGGGGGCTGTAACACATGTGTGGTGGAGAATGATTCCCCGAGAGTGTGGTAAGCTTGGATACAATCAGGTGTCATGTGAAATAGGGTGTCGTTGGCCAAATGGTCGGTCAAGGGTTCCGAGAGTTTGGAGAAGTCTTTGATGAAACTTCTATAGAAGCCAACAAGTCCAAGGAACGAGCGGATTTGCAAGACCGAGATAGGTGGGGGAACTTTGGAAATCAAATCAACTTTAGCTCGATCTACCTTAATGCCCCTATGCGATACGATGTGACCGAGGATAATTCCTTCTTGAACCATGAAATGGCTCTTTTCCCAACTTAACACCAAGTTAACCTCGATACATCACTTCAGGATTTTCTCCAAGTTGCTTATACAATGGTCGAATGAGTTCCCAAATACTGAGTAATCATCCATAATGACCTCCAGGTATTCACCCACCATCTCTGAAAAGATGGCTAGCATGCAACGCTGAAAGGTAGCGGGTGCGTTGGATAACCCGAATGGCATACGATAGAATGTGAACGTGCCTGATGAGAGCCTCATCATAAACCCTAACTGGCATAATTTGATCTAAATAAGTGTGAAAAAGCTCCTACAAAACCTAAAGAAACTCAGAGAATTCTAAATTGAAGAATAAAACAAGTCATAAGGGGTAAAACGATAATTTTACCAATGCAGTACACAATCAGGGTGACTAAGGGTCTAAACACAGGTCAAATGAGCTTAATAAGGAAGGAAGTGGAATGATCTGATCCGAAAAGGGTTATAACAACTTCTAGGAATTAAATGACATTCTGTAACCCTAAAAATAAACTCACTTTAATTCACGAGGTTTTAGATAGAATAAAAATCAACTAAACCCTCTAAAATTCATGGAAAAATACTCCCTAAGGTTTAGAACCTTCAATTTGGCCTTTGCATCCTATTTTGACCTAAATTGAGAACCATGCCAAATTTTTGACCTAATTTGGGTTTTTACGTAAATTAACCGATCAAACGTGGTCAAACATGAAATAAAATTACACCATTAAATTTATTAGGTTCAAATTAGGCTGGTACAAAAATTTGGGCCTAAGAGAAGACAATCTTGACAGACTTTAAAAATGGGTCCTTTTGAATTACTTTTTGACCCTTATCTTTTTAAACCCTTGCATTTAACCCTTATATTCTCCTTCGTTCTTTGTAGAATGGTCCTCCCTACCACCCCACGGAGGCACCATACCTCCGGCGACCTTGCGCGGAGGATGGCGCCGCGCAAGGTATGGGAACCGCCCTCAGGAACGAACGGGGGGTTCTCTGCGTCGTCCTCTGTCGCAGGGACCCTCTCCTGTGACCTGCGGTTGCCCAGGCCTCTCGTGCGAATGCACGAAAGGCATGGGTCTCCATCTCCTACCATCTCCGGTGAGCTCCCCACGTCTCTCCCTCAAGATCCTCTCCTCGCCAGCACCTTTATATGGAGCAGCAAGGGCAGCCGTCTCCTTCAAGCTCGTTTTGGCCGAAGAGAACCCCCCTACTTCATCTCCTCTCCCTCCGGTCAGACAGCCCAAGCTTCTGGCGATCTTTCCTCCTCCTCGACGCTCTGCAGCAGAGCTCTCTCAGGTTCCATACCTGCAATAGAGCTCTCTCTACCTCGTCTTCCCATGCCAAGCTGCACCAGCTGGCGTCTCCAGATCCCCTCCTCGTCGCCGTTACCCCCCTTCTGGGAACCTTCGTCCCCAGCTCCGGCAGGCACGTGCCAAGCGTCTTCCTCTCCCTCTTCGTCGATTAAGTAGGTAGAAACCTTCCTCTTATTCTCCCCGCAATTTTCCACTCTTAGATTGGCACTTTAGACCCCTCGACTGCCGCTACCACCTCCATCTGCTCTATCTCTGGCCACCATCTCCGGCGAGGTCGCTCCACCTCCACAGGCCATTCCACCCCTCACCGACAAGCCCAGAAGCTCCCCCTCACTCCATTCAAGCATTTCCCCTACTCCATTCACCTCCCTTCACCTTCAGACCACCCCTCGAACACACCCACCTGCACCTCTGCAGTGTGCCCTAGGCACACGGCCACAGCCACGTTCCCGCCACGACGACCCCCACACCGCCTTCGTCGTCCTCTAGCGAAGCTTTCTGAGATGTCTAACGTGGCCGTGAGGCCATCTTCGTGCTTTCAGGTCCCGACCCCCTCGCCACCATTGACGGATAGCAGGAGCTGCTTGGCGAGAAGCTCCAGGTCCCCTCAGCACCAGGCGCAAGACCCAGGCAACGCGGGACACTTCCGCAAGTGTGCCCAGGCCTTCAATTGGGGTCGTGAGTCTTCTCTGCTGCCCCAATTGCTTGTAACTTCTCTCCTACGAGCGCACAGAGCAGAGGTGGGACTTTAGTCCCACCTCGGAAGTGTGTGGCCTCACGCGCACACATAAATTGTAAAAGTGATATTAGCTGATCACCTCCGAATACACATGGGGTGAGGTCCCTCACCTATACACAGCCCTCGTCCGTGAGCTCATCACACGGATCTGGCGTGACCCGACCCGACACGCTCCTGTGCACTCCTCGCGCACCACCCACGCCAGTGCGCCTGGACCCGGGCACGTGACCCGACCCGGTAACCCGGGTCTGAGAGAGCATACCCAAGAGAGATTCAGAGAGAGAGAGATGCGAGGAGAAGGTAGGGAGGTTTTGCACTGAGCTCGTGTGTGTGTGCAGGGAATAGGTGAGGGAGGAAGAAGAAAGGTGCTACTGAAGAGAAGAAGGAAGGAAGGAAGAAAGAAAGAGGAAGAGCAGCAGCTGGGACTTAGCCGCAGAGAAGAAGAAAGGAGAAAGGAAGGAAGGAGAGGCCGTAGCGAAGAGAAGGAGCAAAAGAAAAGAAGACAGCAGGGGCACTGTAGCAACAGCGCAGTTAAGGCATCTGATTTCTGAATCAGACATCGGAAAGAAAGGAAGGAGTGAAGCAGAAGAGAAGAGCAGAGGACAGTCCAGAGAAAAAGAAAGAGAAAAGAGAAGGAGGGAGCCTCTGCAGCAAAGAAGAAGAAGATGCAGAAGAAAGAAGAAAATCAGAGGAGAAGAAGAAGAAGAAGGACTTAGCAGCTGAAGAAAGAAAGAAAGAAAAGGAAGCCTTTGCAGCAAAGAAAAGAAGAAGAAGAAAGAAGAAGACAGGCTGAAGAAGAGAGTTGGCTGAAGAGAGAAGAAGAAAAAGCCAAGAAGAGAATTTTTTCTCTCTCGCTTTCTCTCTCTCCTTTGTCTTAATTTTTGTAAAACAATATTGTGAATTCATATGCTTCTGGAATCATAGTTTGCTCCCTGAGTTCGACCTTGGAAAACTTTTAATTCCAAGAAATAAATTGTAAACTGGTAGCAGTTTTTTTTTTACTACAACGTCTAAAATTTAAAATCAAAGCAACGCAAACCAGTTTTTGGCGCCGTTACCGGGGAGCAACGGCTATTCTAGAAGCTATTGATTCACAATTCTTGATTTTCTATTGACTAGTCTCTTCTCTTTTGTTGTGCAGGCACAGAAAATAAAGAGAAAAAACAAGCAGCCGCACAACAACCACACCAAGGACAGGTAATTTTCTATCTTCTCATTTAAACCCCTAAATTCTAAAGAGGAAGAAAAAGACAAAAAGCAATTTAGGAGTAACCTGTCTTTCATATATAGTAAAACACCAAAGTTTCCTGTTTTCGAACTTCAACATACTTTTTTCTGTACATCCATTAAAGGTAGTTAGGGCTAAAACATTCTTGCTTGAGCCCTAATTACCCAATCTAGAGATAACTAACTGGACTAATTAGAGACAATATAAGATTCAAAGGAAGGGTTTTAGAGACACACTTTTCTAAGCAAGAATGGAAAATTCCCAAAAGAAGTGTGCCCAAGCCATTGCTTGAAAACATCTATCAAGAGAAACCCTAAGAAATTTGGCTCTTAAGTCACTTGAACCCTAAAAGACAAGACCTAATAAGCTCTCAAAAGAACTAACAGGTGAAGTTGATCCCTTGGATCAACCAACCTTTAACTTAGGTCACTCTTTGCACTCAAAAGAATAAAGTTCAAATGAAACCTTAAGCACCTTGATCCTAACTAAAAGTGGTAGGCTTAAGAGGTCAAGGTCTCCATTCTCGTCTACCTGGAATCTCAGTGATAAGAGAGGTCAGGTGAGGGAAACCCTGTAACCCGTGGGGGCGCTCTACCATGTAGGGGTCTTCACGGGACTCACCCTCTTTGGCTGTCTAGGTAATTCTCAGGTGGACGACCTTCTGATGAAGGGGTCCATCCGCCCCGAACCTCTATAGTCACCCAACATTTTGGGTGTCTTGATTGGGTCCAGCACCTGCTAAACTCATCCTCTCCATCAGTGTATGTTTGGTAAAAGGTCCTTGAAACCTCCTTTAGAAATTCACTCTCCCTGAGGCCAAGCCTCGGTACCCTTACGTGTGCAACCAACCCTTCACATAGATCTTTCCTCCGATTCTGAAATTAACTCACCTTCTTCTTCCACAATGGCTCAGCCAATTGAGGAAGAGAACAATCTGGAGAATCAGCTCCAGCGACTCAATGACCTCTTCTAGAACTTCATCCACCCACCGCAGCGTCCCATGATGCGAGATCACTATAATCCCGCTGCGGTGGCTATTGAGCCTCAAGTCAGAATCCCGACTGGAGGACCTGATTCTGAACTGAAGCCCAACATGACTCATGCCATACCTAAATTCCATGGGCTTAATTCTGAAGACCCCTTCCATCACATTAAACAGCTAAAACATCTGGCCCAGACCTTCGGGTCAGATGCGCAAAATCGGGATATTCTCCGTATGAAGATGTTCTCTTTCTCCCTTATGGACAAAGCCGCACATTGGTATCAAACACAGACCTGGCCGATCAACAATTGGGAGGAACTTCAGTCCGAATTCCTGAAGAAGTTCTTCCCCGTTGGTCGAACCAATGCCTTGCGCCATCAGATTACTCACTTCACGCAACAAACGGGAGAACCTCTTCATGAGTTATGAGATCGTTTCCAGGATCTCATGAGAAAGTGCCCCCATCACGGAGTTCCTAAATGGGAACAAGTCCAGTCTTTTTACCAGGGACTCTGTGAGGATATTAGATTGTTCGTCAATGCAACCTGCGGAGGAAATATCATGGGTCAACATGAAGACACCGTGTGGGAGATTCTCTAGAATATGTGCGAGAACTTCATCAATAATGACTCCATGGGACTATTCAACAGGACGAATACCCGCGCATCGACGAACCTTAGGGGAGCACACGAGACGCAGGGCCTGTCCGCATCAGTCGACCTGGAATTGATGGCCAGTCGATTGGACAAGGTCTCTATTATTGAGAAGAAGGTGGATGAGCTGACTCAGCACTTGCAGCGAGCCACCTCTACGCAGAATTCCTTTGCACAGCCTCCCTCCTCACGAGAGACTGTGCATAACATTGTCCACCGACCTTCTCCTGGGGTGGACCCATATCCACGCCCATCTGACTCTCGGATTGGAGGAACCTCCGGCCCTTTCTATACTAGCTGGGGGAGCTCCACTCCCCCATTCTCTGACTTTTCTAAGGCTCTTCAGACCTGCGAGGACCTCAACGACGTCCAAAATGACCCATTTTCCAATACCTATAATCCTGGATGGCGAAACCATCCCAACTTCCAGTGGGCGGGGAATTCCTAGAATCCAAGACCATCCTTTTAGCTCCGTCCACAAGCACCTCGTCCTTACCAGCCGCCTCAGCCTCGACCCAACCCTACTTTTCCATCCGAGCCCAACCAAGACCAAATGTCTCTCATCCTTCAGACTCTGGCTGACATTCAGAGAACGAATGCGGCTATTCAAAAGCAACACAAGGACGAAATCACAGAGGTCCGAAACCAACTGGCCCAGTTGATGAATTCTCGCCAACCGGGCACACTTCCTTCTCAACCTCTCCCCAACCCTAATAGCGTGCCGACCCAACGACGCGTTATGAACCCAAACCCAAGCCAAGCACATATGGTTTATCAGGCCCCCTTTATTCCTTCACCCGACAGGATGAAGGCTTCAACTTCCTACGCAGGTTACCAGCAGCAGCAACCCATCTTACCAAACCCTAACCAGAACCAGGCAGGGTCGAATTCTGTAACCACCCATAGTGGTAAGGGGGCCCAAGATCCACCTTATCCAGACCACTCCAAGCCTAGTAGTTACCCAAACCCTAAGACGGTAATCTAGGATGTTCTTACCCCCCATGTTCCTATCCCTGTCCCAGATCAAAGACCTGGACCCGTCCTAGAGGAACCAACCAAGGTTCCATTTCCCGAGGCCTTGACCAAGGGAAAGAGGACAACAAAACTCGTGGCTCCTGAGGAGGACCTGGTCAAGCTCTTTGAGTAGGTCCAAATAAATATCCCCTTGATGGATGCAATCCGCCACATACCAGCTTATGCACGATTTTTGAAGAATGTGTGTACACCTCAGCGTAAGCTGCGAACTAAGAGTGGGAATCCAACTGTACTCTCAGAGCAAGCCAGCTCTGTAATCCTGAGCAGACTCCCACCCAAGGCAAAAGACCCAGGTACTCCCCTGATTTCATGCAAGATAGGAGAAACCCAGTTCGACAGAGCATTGTTAGATTTAGGTGCTTCCATAAACTTGATACCCACATCCCTACTCAACCACCTAGAAGAATCTGAGCTAAAACCGACTGAGGTGACACTACAATTAACAGATCGATCCATAAAGTCACCTAAAGGGATTCTTGAGGATGTTATTGTAATGGTGCGGGACTTTTACTTCCCTATAGACTTCATAATCTTAGATATGGACGCACCAGAAAACCCAAGGGATACACCGATCATTCTAGGGAGACCTTTTCTGGCCACTACAAGGGCCAACATTAGTTGTGAGGAGGGCCAAATAGAACTGAAATTTGGAAATCAAACCCTAAAAATTGACATCTTTAAGGCCCAACAAGGAATTAATTGCGATGTCATTGAACAAGTTTGTGATGTCAGAGCTTTGGTTGATGAAACACAATTTGAGAACAACCTGATTATACCTCATCAACCACAAGAAGATCTTGAACCGCAATTAGAGGAGTCAGACCCTGATTCAGATAAACCCAAAACTCCTATCCATATACCTCACACTTACTTTGAATCACCTGCTGCTGCTGATAACCCCATTCTTGAAAACAAACCCCTTCCCGATCATTTGAAATATCTCTTTTTGGGTTCTAATCAGACATTTCCTGTGATCATAAATTCCAAGCTCACTCCTGATCAAGAATCCCATCTGATTGATGTTCTCCAGCAACATCGCAGAGCCATTGGCTAGACTCTTGATGACTTGACTAGAATAAGTCCCTCTTACTGCACACACCGCATCTATTCTGAAGAGGACGCACGACCTTCCCATGAGATGCAAAGACGTTTGAATCCCAATCTGCAGGAGGTCGTGAAAAAGGAGATCATTAAGTGGTTAGATGTCAGGATCATCTACCCGATCTCTGACAGTCGTTGGGTGAGCCCAATCCAGGTTGTGCCTAAAAAGGCAGGGCTCACCACCATTAGACTGAAACCGGAGAGGTCAAACCTACCCGAATAGCCAATTCATGGAGAGCCAGCATAGATTACCGAAGAGTCAATTCCTCCACGAAGAAGGATCATTTCCCACTCCTATTCATTGATAAGATTCTCGAGAAGTTAGCGGGAAATAGATTCTTCTGCTTTCTTGACGGGTACCCCGGTTATAACCAAGTGGCGATTCATCATGAGGACCAAGATAAGACTATGTTCACTTGCCCCTTCGGGACGTACGCGTTCCGAAGGATGCCTTTCGGTCTCTGCAATGCACCCGCAACTTTTCAGCAGTGCATGCTTGCCGTATTCTCTGATATGGTAGGTGATTATCTGGAAGTCTTCATGGATGACTTCTCAGTTTTCGGAGCATCATTTGATGATTGCCTCCAGCACTTGGTTCATATATTCAGCCGTTGCATAGACGTAAATCTGGTTCTTTCCTGGGAAAAGAGCCACTTTATGGTGCCCGAGGCTATCGTCCAAGGTCACTTAATTTCTGAGAAAGGCATCCAAGTGGATCGAGCCAAGATGATCTAATCTCTAGACTTCCTATGCCTAGCTCGATCAGGGGCATTCGTTCTTTTCTGGGGCACGTCGGTTTTTACCGTCGTTTCATCCCTAATTTATCGAAAATCACGCGCCCCTTGACTACTCTTCTCTCCAAGGATGTACCCTTTGAGATTTCCAAGGAATGCACTCAAGCTTTTGAGAACCTTCGTGACCGAGTCACCCAGGCCTCGATCCTACAGTCCCCTGATTAGTCTCAACCCTTTGAGATCATGTGCGATGCATCTGATTTCTCTGTAAGAGCTGTTCTGGGGTAGAAAGTTGACGGGAAACCCGTGGTCATCTACTACGCTAGCAAGACGCTTGACGAGGCTCAGTGTAACTATACAGTTACGGAGAAAGAGCTGCTAACCGTAGTATTTTCCCTCAAAAAATTCCGATCCTATCTCTTAGGTTCCCACGTCATAATCTACTCGGATCACACAGCTGTGAGGCATCTTCTTGCCAAGAAGGATGCGAAGCCTCGATTAATCCAATGGATTTTGTTGTTGCAAGAATTCGACCTCGAGATTCGAGACAAGGTGGGAAGATAGAACGTGGTAGCTGACCACTTGTCTCACCTTCCTTCTGAGATCATTAACCCTTCTGGACCCATCACGGAGCATTTTCCGGATGAGCACTTATTGACTATTGGTACTAGACTTACATGGTTTGCTGATATAGTAAACTACCTGGCATCTCGTCAGAACCTGTCTGATTGGCCAAAGTCCAAGAAAGACAAGTTGTGCTCTGATGCCAAGTACTACATCTGGGAAGACCCGTACCTTTTCCACATAAGTGCTGACTAAATTATCCGAAGATGTGTCCCAGAGGGCGAAATCAATGATATTCTCTCCTTCTGCCATGACCAGGCATGCGGTGGCCACTTCTCTGGGCACAAAACCGCATCAAAAATCCTCCAATGTGGCTTTTATTGGCCCACTTTATTCAAGGACGCATACAATCACTACAAGGCATGCAGTCGTTGCCAAACTTTGGGCAATATGAGCCATCACGACATGATGCCTTTGCAGCCGATTCTCATATGCGAAATCTTCGATATTTGGGGGATTGATTTTATGGACCCCTTCCCTATTTCGGACGGCTTCAAGTACATTCTGCTTGCTGTGGACTATGTGTCCAAATGGATTGAAGCCATACCGACCTGAACCTGTGATCATAAAATCATTATCAAATACATTCATCACAATATCTTCTCACGGTTCGGGATTCCTCGTGCAATCACCTCTGGCGGAGGGACCCATTTCACCAATGCTCAGTTCAGGTCACTAATGACCAAATACGGGGTGTCCCACCGAATCTCTACTCCTTATCACCCCCAAACTAATGGTTTAGTTGAGCTATCAAATCGGGAGATCAAGAAAATCCTGCAGGTCACTGTTCCACCTGACAGGAAGGACTGGTCGTCCCGACTTCTGGAAGCTTTGTGGGCTTATAGGACCGCCCACAAGACCCAATTAGGCATGTCTCCTTTTAGACTGGTGTACAGGAAGGCGTGTCACCTTCCCGTTGAACTGGAGCACAAAGCCTATTGGGCAGTACGGAGCTGTAATTTAGATCTTTCTAAGGCTGGAACCCACAGAAAGCTTCAAATTAGCGAGATCGATGAATTATGCCTTGATACGTATGAGAACTCGTGAATCTACAAAGAGAGGATTAAAGCCTTCCATGACAAGCACATATCTAGAAAGATCTTCCATCCTGGTCAGAAGGTCCTACTCTTCGATGCCCCACTCAAACTCTTCCCTCGGAAACTGCGATCCAAGTGGGTTGGACCATATCTTGTTTGACAAGTTTTTAGAAATGGAGTCGTCGAAATCAGTCCGCTCAGCCACGATTCCGAACCTTTCATCGTGAACGGTCAGAGACTCAAACCGTTCTTCGATGTAACCTCTACAAATTTGGCAGAGTCATCATTTATCCTCCATTCTTCCTGAGCATATTACGCTCAGCCGATGGCGTAAAACCCAGCACTCAATGGGAGGCAGCCTGTCATTTTGAAAAAACCTGAAACCTTTTCTGACACCTCCTCGCACTTAAGGTTCATCCTTTAGGATAGCCGACTCCACCTCAGGTGCTTACATATGAGATTAGAAATCGTCCGCAACAGTCACCCCGACCCATCCAATCACCAAAATACCTGTCCTAATGTATGAACTAAGCTAAATAAAAACCCTCCTAAGTTACAATGAGGACATTGCAAATCTTAGGCATGGGGGGGTAGGTAAGTGCAAAACTTGTAAGAAAAGCTTTTAAACAAAAAAATTCACATATACCAAAAACACCATAAAAATTAAAAAAATTTTGAAAAAGAATAATAAAATGAGAGGAGGGAAGAAATTTTTTTTGGACTTTACAAAGGAAGAGGAGAAAAAGAACAAAATGAAAGGAGCACAAAATGAAACAAAGTGATAGTCATTAACAAGAAATTAAGGAATTAACCTAAGTTCTAAACCATATTAAGAAAAGAAAAAGGAAAGTGCACAACAAGATTAGTAAGAATGCAAACCTTAGGCATTCTTGGATAAACTCTTAGTACCCATTAAGATCTAGATATTCCTCAAGAGGTTGAGGAGAATGAAAAGCTTAAGTATTAGGTCCAAGGCTTAGGGAGTATTTGGCTTCATTAACTAACTTTTTGTTTACGGGAATCAGTAACCTAAGCACCCAAATTTCACATACAGCCTGGTTCGATAAGCATAAGTATCAAAATCACGCAGAAGCATTTCAAAAATTCTGAAAATGTCACCTAGAGTAGGAGCGGCCGATCAACACAAGTTGATTTGGACGAGTTCCTAGCGCGGAGAGGTGGGAAATTCCCCTCGAAGATGCGTAACAAAATATCATCTCCTCTGTGCTTGTCTCTTAAGATATTTACATATCCTACTGGGGGCATGTAAGCACTTTGCTGGTTCAGATTCCATGGATGGCATTATCACGAAGTGTCAATTGCCAGGGTCTGAATTCGGCCAGGAACATCATGGACGGTATTATCTTGAAATCTCGAAAGCGAGGGTTCTGGAGGTTACCATGGGCAGTGCTATCTCGAAGCATCAACTACCAGGAACCCTTGAGGATTGATGATGGGGACAAGAAATCTGATACAGACCGTGTTGAGAAGCCAATCCTAAGCTAGAATTAAAAAGAAAAAGAGAGAGAAAACTCTCCAAACATATAAATCTTTTACCTCTCTCTCTTACAAAATGCACTGCGAACTGAACCAAGGCTAAAATTATCTCAAGCACGGGTGCTTTAACCACGAAGTCCAATAAACCTTAGGTTAGTTCCTGTAGGCCTTAAAAACCTTTGCTAAGGACTGAGGCTAAAGCTAGACAGATCCGGATCTTGGTTAGTACTAGAGTATCTTTTAGGCCTATGATTGGCATTTTGACCTAATCAAGGATACAAGAGAAAAGGCACTCATCTAAACTTGACAAGAAATTCATGGTCTAGAACAAAGGTTAAAACCTTAAAATTTTGCTAAGGGACTAGCAAAATTTAAGCATGGGGGTATAATGAGAGCCTCATCATAAACCCTAACTGGCATAATTTGATCTAAATAAATGTAAAAAAGCTCCTACAAAACCTAAAGAAAAGCCTAACTCAGAGAATTCTAAATTGAATAATAAAACAAGTCATAAGGGGTAAAACTGTAATTTTACCAATGCAGTACACAATCAGAGTGACTAAGGGTCTAAACACAGGTCAAATGAGCTTAATAAGAAAGGAAGTGGGATGATCTGATCCGAAAAGGGTTATAGCATCTTCTAGGAATTAAATGACATTCTGTAACCCTAAAAATAAATCCACTTTAATTCACGAGGTTCTAGGCAGAATAAAAATCAACTAAATCCTCTAAAATTCATGAAAAATACTCCATAGGGTTTAGAGCCTTCAATTTGTCCTTTCCGACCTATCTTGACCTAAATTGAGAACCATGCCCCATTTGTGACCTAATTTGAGTTTTTACGCAAATTGACCAGTCAAACATGGTCAAACCTGAAATCAAATTATACCATTGAATTGGTTAGGTTCAAATTAGGTTGGTACAAAAATTTGGGCCTAAGATAAGACCATCTTGACCGAATTTACAAATGGATCCTCTTGAATTACTTTTTGACCCTTATCTTTTTAAACCCTTGCATTTAGCCCCTATCTTCTCCTTCGTTCTTTGTAGAACGGTCCTCCCTGCCACCCCACGCAAGAACCATACCTCCAGCGACCTTGCGTGGAGGATGGCGCCCCACAGGGTATGGGGACCGCCCTCAGGAACGAACGGGGGGTTCCCTACGTCGTCCTTTATCGCAGGGACCCTCCCCTGTGACCTGCGGTTGCCCATGCCTCTCGTGCGAACGCACGAAAGGCATGGGTCTCCATCTCCGACCATCTCCGGCAAGCTCCCCACGTCGCTCCCTCGAGATCCTCTCCTCGCCAGCACCTTTATAAGGAGCGGCAGGGGCAGCCGTCTCCTTCAAGCTCGTTTTGGCCGAAGAGAACCCCCCTACTTCATCTCCTCTCCCTCCGGTCAGACAGCCCAAGCTTCCAGCAATCTTTCCACCTCCTCGACGCTCTGCTGCCATACCTGCAGCAAAGCTCTCTCTGCCTCGTCTTCCCACGCCAAGCCGCACATGCTGGCGTCTCCAGATCCCCTCCTCGTCGCCGTTACCCCCCTTCTGGGCACCTTCGTCCCCAGCTCCAGCAAGCACGCGCTGAGCATCTTCCTCTCCTTCTTCGTCGATTATATAGGTAGAAACCTTCCTCTTATTCTCCCCTTAATTTTCCCCTCTTAAATTGGCACTTTAGACCCCTCGACTACCGCTACCACCTCCATCTGCTCCATCTCTGGCCACCATCTCCGGCGAGGTCGCTCCACCTACACAGGCCATTCCACCCCTCGCGACAAGCCCAGAAGCTCCCCCTCACTCCATTCAAGCATTTCCCCTACTCCATTCACCACCCCTCGAACACACCCACCTGCACCTCTGCAGTGTGCCCTAGGCACACGGCCACAGCCACTTTCCCACAACGACGACCCCCGCATCGCCTTTGCTGTCCTCTGGCAAAGCTTTCTCAGCTATCTGACGTGGCCGTGAGGCCGTCTTCGTGCGTTCAGGTCTCGACCCCCTCACCACCATTAACGGATAGCAGGAGCTGCTTGGCGAGCAGCTCTAGGTCCCTTCAGCACCAGGCGCAGGACCCAGGCAACACGGGACACTTCCGCGAGTGTGCCCAGGCCTTCAATTGGGGTCGCGAGTCTTCGCTGCTGCCCAAATTGCTCGCAGCTTCTCGCCTGCGGGCACACGAAGTAGAGGTGGGACTTTAGTCCTACCTCGGAAGTGTGTGGCCTCACGCCCACACATAAATTGTAAAAGTGATATTAGCTGATTGCCTCCGAATACACATGGGGTGAGGTCCCTCACCTATACACAGCCCTCGACCATGAGCTCATCACACGGATCTGGCGCGACCTGACCTGACACCCTCCTGTGCACTCCTCGCGCACCACCCACGCCGGTGCGCCTGGACCCGAGCACACGACCCGACCCAATAACCTGGCTCTGGGAGAGCGTACCCAAGAGAGATTCAGAGAGAGAGAGACGCGGGGAGAGGGTAGGATAGGTTTTGCGCTGAGCTCGTGTGTGTATGCAGGGAACAGGTGAGGGAGGAAGAAGCAAGGCGCTACTGAAGAGAAGAAGGAAGGAAGGAAGGAAGGAAGAAAGAGGAAGAGCAGCGGCTGGGACTTAGCCGCAGAGAAGAAGAAAGGAGAAAGGAAGGAAGGAGAGGCCGTAGCGAAGAGAAGAAGGAGCAAAAGAAAAGAAGACAGCAAGGGCACTGTAGCAACAACGCAGTTAAGGCGTCTGATTTCTGAATCAGACGTCGGAAAGAAAGGAAGGAGTGAAGCAGAAGAGAAGAGCAGAGGACAGGCCAGAGAAAAAGAAAGAGAAAAGAGAAGGAGGGAGCCTCTGCAGCAAAGAAGAAGAAGACGCAGAAGAAAGAAGAAAATCAGAGAAGAAGAAGAAGAAGGAAGAAGAAGAAGGACTTAGCAGCTGAAGAAAGAAAGAAAGAAAGAAAAGGAAGCCTTTGCAGCAAAGAAAAGAAGAAGAAGAAGAAAGAAGAAGACAGGATGAAGAAGAGAGCTGGCTGAAGAGAGAAGAAGAAAAAGCTAAGAAGAGAATTTTTGCTCTCTCTCTTTCTCTCTCTCCTTTGTCTTAATTTTTGTAAAATAATATTGTGAATTCATATGCTTCTGGAACCATAGTTTGCTCCCTGAGTTCGACCTCGGGAAACTTTTAATTCCGAGTAATAAATTGTAAACTGGTAGCAATTTTTTTTTACTACAACGTCTAGAATTTAAAACCAAAGCGACGCGAACCAATGCCATACGGGCAATTGAATGTGGTCTTCTCTTGATCTTTAGGAGCAATTGCGACTTGGTTGTATCCTGAATATCCATCTAGGAAGCAAAAATATTTCTGCCCTGCTAATCGCTCAAGAATATGGTCAATGAATGGCTAGGGGAAATGATCTTTCTTGGTCACCTCATTGAACTTCCTATAATCAATGCACACCCACCATGCAGTGGTGGTGCGGGTGGGGATGGATTCGCCATGCTCATTGATGACAACGGTAAGCCCGATTTTCTTGGGAACCACTTGAGTGGGGCTCACCCAAGAGCTGTCGGAGATGGGGTAGATGATGTCAGCATGAAGCCATTTGATAATATCCTTCTTAACGACATCTCGCATATTCGGGTTTAATTGTCTTTGCATTTGACGGGAAGGTCGAGCCCCATCTTCTAAGTAAATCTTGTAGGTATAATAGGCGGGGCTAATTCCTCTCAAGTCTGAAATAGTCCAGCCAATGGCGGCCCGATGTTCTAAAAGGGTCACGGTCAACCGGAGTTCCTGATCCTTGGATAAATGGGCGTTGATAATCACTGGGAAGGTCTGGTCAGGTCCAAGGAAGATGTATTTGAGATTCTCGGGTAGTGGTTTCAGCTCAGGTGTGGGTGAAACAACGCTTGACGGATAGGGGAAGGGTGGGAGTTGATCAACATCAATCTCCTCGAACAGTGGTTGCGGATGGTAATCAGCTTTACAAAGGTTAGCGTGCACAAACGGGGATGGGTCAGAACAATCATCACAGGGTTGGGTCTGATGGTTAGCTAAGGAACTAAGGGTAAGGCATTCCTCAACCAGAGGTTCCATGGGATCATGCTCCTCAATCCAGTCGCAATCGAAAGACTTGGTCGCCCTGAAGATATCCAACTACATCTTTCTGCCTCCGAAGGTGATTTCCATGCATCTCGTGTCACAATCGATGTTGGCCTTAGCCGTAGCTAAGAAAGGTCTGCCTAGGATGATCAGTGTGTTCTGTAGATCTTCAGGGACTTCCATGTCGAGCACCAAGAAGTCTATCGGGAAATAGTTCTTGACCTGAACAATCACGTCCTCGACAACCCCCTTCAGGGTCTTCACGGATCTATCAGCCAACTATCCAAATCCAAATTAGTGATACAGGGTTGTTGGGATCAGATTGATTGAAGCACCTAAGTCCAGGAGCGCTCTATCAAATGTCATGTCATCGATATTGCAGGATATCAGGGGTGCTCCTGGGTCAGTTCGTTTGAGCGGAAGGTTGCTAGAGATCATGGAACTCACTTGCTCTAAGAGCATAACCTTCCTAAGTGCTTGGGGTCATGGCTTATGCTTCGACGTACAGGTGTCCTTTAGGAACTTAGCATAAGCTAGGATGTGCTTGACAGCCTCGAGGAGTAGGATATTAATCTGAACCTGCTTGAAGATTTTCAAATGCTCCTCATTTTCCACAATAACTTTCTTCTTCTTTATCTTTTCCAAGGCCACGGGATATGGTGTCCGAATGTGAATAGGGTCCATTTCCAGGTCCTTAGGTCTTTCCTACTCGTCTTCAGATTCGGGTATTTCAGGGGGTGAAGTCTCAGGAGGAGTCGGCCATTTGGGCTCTTGGGTTTTAGTGTCGCTTCTCAAGGTCATCACATTTGCAGAGGCATTGGAACCATGGGTTGATCCTTGAGAAGAAGAGGAAGAAGAAGCACCGAACCCAGGGGGAGTTTGTGGGGCTGGCTAGACCATGTTGGCTTGCCCGGGATTGCCTTGGAACCCTTGCGAATTGGGGCCTCTGTTAATCACGTTTCGTGGGTTCGGTTGTGGCTGAGAAGGAAGGGATCCCTGTTGTTTACAATCCAACAACTGGCTCAACTGTCCCTTCACTAAAGCCATTTCCTCCAGGTGTTTTTGATTTATTTCAGCCATCATTTTTATCAAGGTATCCATTTGGTTTTGTGGGGGAGGGGTCGCCCTATTTGGGTTATAGGGGGTCTAACAGGTGGACCTTGCTGATAAGAGGGCAGGTTTGGCTGATGGTTTAGCCTAGGCTGGTTCTAGAATTGAGGAAGTTTCTAGTTCGTCCAAGCAAAGTTTGGGTGATTACGCCATCCAACGTTGTAGGTGTTGGAGAAGGGGTCAGGTTTGGAATAACCTTGGATGGCCTGGACATCTTCATAGAAAGAAGGTGTCGAGGGGGAGGGAAGAGAATAATCAGGGGTTGATGGAGCAAAGGTCCCTCCCTGGAACATGGTCAGGGGTTGTTCCAGGTACATCTGGCTTAGTGGCTAGACCAGGTCTACGTTGTGAGCTCCCTTTGCTAGGGAGAGGGTTTGTAGCGGGTTCCTAGTTTGGTTCAACAATTCATATATTTTCTTATCTACCAATTCCACTTGATCCAATTTCTTAGCAATGATATCCATGTCAATCGTTCTAGAATTTTCTTGTACCTCATAGATTTCACCACGGGGTTAACTGGATCGACTAAACTGGGTCATGGAGGCATTATTGAGCAAATTTTCGCTTATAGACTTAAAGATCTCAAACGTGCGCTCCTCATCTTTGTTCAGGAAGTTTCCCCTACATGAGGCATCAACGAAGTTTCGAAGGTTGCTGTCCAGACCGTGGTAGAAGATCTGGGCAATTGCCACCTCAAAACCTCATGGTGTGGGCATTTCCTCAATAATTCGTTAAATCTCTCCCACGCCTCATGGAACTGTTCCCCGCACTGAAGTGTAAAGGTGGTGATGGCTCGTCTATGGGCGTTGGTCTTTCCTATGGGGAAGAATTTATTTAGAAATGCATGCCTTAGTTCTTCAAAGGTGGAGATAGGTCTTTCTAAAGTCCTAAGCCAGTGAGATGCTTTGTCTCTTAGTGAGAAGGGAAACATTTTGATCAAAACAATGTCTAGGCTAATGTTCTTGGGTTTTACAGTCCAAGTGATCCAGTCAAGATCCATCTAGGTGCTGGAAGGGGTCCTCATTTGAGCTCCCATGAAAGTAGCTCTGAATCTAGCTTAGGAATTTTGGTTTCAGCTCAAAATCATCTCCCCCCTCGAGGATCCTAAGGTGTGGTTCAATCTGAATCGTAGAAGGATTGTAGAAGTCGCAGAGGGGCCTAGGTTGGCCCTGGAATTGTGGTGGATCAGGTGGTGGTTGCCCTTGCGGGTCCTACAAAGGTGGTGGTGGTTGCCCCTGCGAGTTCTGCAACCAGTGTATGGCTTGCATGATAGTGTGGATCTGTTGCTGCTGAAGCCAGTGGTTTGCATTGATCTAGGCCTGGATGATGGCCATCGAATCTGGTGGAGGTTGGTCCTCAACCTCATCTACTCTTGGTTCGACCATATCTCTAGCAAGATCAAGTCTCTTGGTTTCCCGTCCCAAAACAAACTTGGGATGAAGTGATCATCTCCCGTGCATACACTAGAAAAGAACAGGGGAGGGATGCGGAGAGAGACAGATGCGAGAAGCGTGTGTGCACAACCAAGCAAACATGCCTAATCCTTACAGTGTATTCCTTAGGGGACATAGAAATTTCCAAAGGAACGATCAAGTCTGTAAGCACAGGATTGCCCTTCCTAAAGCTAATCTGGCCAGGTTGATTACGAGGGGATTGTGGGGAAGGTTCTTCCTTTCGCTTGCACCACCGATTCCATAGATCCCACAACCGCGGTCGTTTGACACTTTCCTGCAGCTTAGTCACCAGATTCTACTAAGGGAATGAAGGCCATGTGCCTAGCAAAAGAAATCATGCCATTTAAGACTTAAACCAGTCCTGCCTATGGCACGTCTACTCTGTTTTAATGGGGCTAAGGCAGTGCTTGTGCTCAGGTTATGTGATGAGGCATTAATTCGGGTGGTGCCTCTTAATTATCCAATTCAGATGTGTATGCTCCTAACAAGACATGGTTTTCAAGCAATGATTTAAGATGTGGTGTCTTTTAACATTTGTCCTTACTTTAGTGTCTTTTAGGGTTGATGTGTCTTAGTATTTTCATACAAGTTTCAAGTGGGCACGCCAAGTTTTGCACACAATGGGTGAGAGTGAATTTCCTTTAGCGTGATGAGGCTCTAAAACCCTAATATGCTCATCCTAGTGTTCATGCAGTTTCCACCAGATGAGTCGATTTTAAGGGTGAGTGGTGCGGCCCAAGTCAAACCACGGTGGCTTCACAAACACCACTCAAAGAAAAAGAACACTCCAAAAAGATTAGGTCTTTAGAATGTTAGAGTGTATTTTTTTTGTTGGGTGATGAGTTAAGGATGAGGATCAAGCAATCATTCACCATGCCAATTTCTTTCTGATTTTTAAATTTTTTTTTCTTTTAAGCAAGCAAACAACCACGGGTAGAGTGATACTCACAACCGGTTCTTACTACCCTCACTCCATCTCCGCCGTCACGAGTTGCGCTCCTTCGCTGCCCAGGCATCGAGTTCCTACGATCAATTAAGTAGAGGGAGGAAATGCATTAGACAATGTGAGTATGGATGCAAAATGAAAGAGACAAAATAAATCCGTTACCTCCCCAGCAACGGCGCCAAAAACTGACGCACTTCGAACACATTCGTATAAATCGGTTGTTGTAGCTCATGTTCGCTGCGTCGATTTTAAATAAAGAAACGGGCGTGAGTCCAAGTGTCGAACACAGAGAGGCGTGAAATCAGGTTTTTTTGTCACTTCGTTGTCACATAAATGGCGGGTTTTTCTTGCGAGAAAACATGGGAGAAAAGCAAGTAAGAGAGAGAGTAGGGTTAGAGTCCTTTTGTTCACAGCATGCAACTTAAACACCAAAAGAGAGCGAATAACTAGATAAGAAACATCATCATTTAACATGCACTTGAGTTTTACAAATACAACACTAGCTAAATGCTTAAGCACAAGTAAAGTAAAGCTAAGATAAAGCAAGAGAGAGAGAGAGAGAAAGAAGATGGCGAGGCGACTACGACGGTGGAGGAGGGCTTCGTCGGCAGCTCGTCGGCTCCGATGGTTACAAAAGGGTGCTAAGGATGGCTAGGAGTAGGATAGGAGGCTTGCAAGTGTAATGAATGCCCTACATGAGTAGTTGGAGGGGGTTTATATAGGAAGAAGGGGTTTCTAATTTAAGTAGGGGCGTTAGCGACGTCTAGGACGTCGCTAAACTTGCCAAAACGTCGGTGAAGACCCTCTACCCGCTGGTCTGACGCGCGTGCCCATGCTTTCTCTTCTCGCGCTGTGCTTATGATCCACGTGCGCTTGCTGTGGACCGTTCGATCTTCGATCAAACGGTTGAGATGCTGCAGATGGCGTGCTGTGGATCACGCCCTGAGAGCGCTCACGCGATCGCTCGCATCCGCGGGTGCCACATAGCCGTGATCTTTACCGTCCAAGCGTGCATCGACGACTTAATTTCGCCACGCGCGCCTTCGCCTCAGATTTGCTGCGCGGTGCATTTCGATCCTGCGTCGGGTGTGCGCGGGAGTGTCGGTCAACCGCTGCGCTGTTGCTGCGGATTGTCGAGGAGAGGAGGCGGGTGCACGGGCGTGTTGACCGTTGGATGGTAATCCAACAGTCGAGATCTGATGCTGGAGCTACGAAGGCCCGCGAGCACTGCAGATGTGCGGGCGACTCTTAGCCATTCGATGGTAGATCAACGGCTGAGATCACTCCTGCGGATGATGGAGGTGCATGTTGCGGTTGATGGACGCACCGATCTTGTGCCACGTGGCCCACTGTGGACCGTTGATCATCAGATCAACTGTCAGAACTTTTTGGGTCAATTGCGAGAGCTCCGGATTCCGGATTTGATCGATTTTGAGTCCGTTGGACTCCGTTCGTCGTTCTAAATTCATCCATGCGGTCCGATTGCTCATCTGAGACCTGTTTTGACGTGAACTTTTACAAATTGATATTAACATTGAATTATAAGCAATCTTGATGTACAATGCATGTAATGCTCCCATGCCCGTTTATGATGTGTTATTTGTGCATGTTACCCTTACGAGAAACCCCAATTGGCAGAATTCTCACCATAAAATATAGCGTTATCATAAGGCCTTGCTCCTTAGCGAGTTTTTGGCCTAGAAACCTCCTTCTACCTCCATCCTGCTCCAAGCTCGCTCCGGCGACCTCCCCTCTCTGGCTTCCTCGCTTGCTACCACATACCATAGGTAGTGGAAAAAGCTTCCTATCTTCCTTCCGCAATTCTCCATACCTGCGAGGAGCTCTCCAATCCCTTCCTCATCGTCGTCCTCATCTCCAGAGCTTCTTCGTCTCCGACGCCAACCAATCATAGCCGGTGCCATCTCCGCTCTCACTTCGTCCACAACCACTCCTCTTTGACTCCTCTCCTCCCCCTGACTCGTTTTACGCCTTCAGCACTTAGGATCGCTCACCGCTACGCCCATCCCATCGTCGCCTTCCCCAGTGCCAGCATACCTCTGGCAAGCACGCACGCCCACTCCACTGAGTCAAACCACCTACCACCACCTCTAGAAGTTTTGCCAGCACACCACGATCAAAAGCCCTAACCTTGCTAGGGCTATTGACCGCTCCACAACCTTACCAAACACCCTCACCTTCACGCGCCTTCTCCACCCTCGCCATGCACGCACACGCCTCCTCACTGCATGCAACACCCACCAACACTTTTGCCGTACTCAAGCGATCCTCCTGAGCTGTTCTGACAGGGCCGAGAGGCCATATTCTCCTTCTCAAGTCACCACCAGAGCTCCGTCGCCGCCATCTCCTTCTCTGACTCTGTCCGCCAATTCCCAGCCATGTTCATCCGTGCTACTAGCTCCAGGCTCTGCGGATCAATCCCAGGGGCATCTCCAAGTCATCAATTAAGGTAACCAGGCGTCCTTCAACCTCAATTACAGTAGCTTCACCTACAACTGCCACATGAAGAAGAGGTAGATCAGATAGTTCCACATCGTTAGTGAGAACGCCCGTGACTGAGGATAAGAGGAAAAGCTGTCGTTGCTTCTTTGCCTCCAAAAGCACAGGGGTGAGGTCCCTCACACGCCCCGACGCACGCCCTTCACATGCGCCTGTCCACGCCCTCTCCCGTGCTCACACTTCGCAGGTTTGGGTGGTGGGTTCGTTTACCCGCGAAGTCGGGTCATGTCTGATTTGATCTGAGAGAAAAGAGAATTAGAGAGAGAAGGGGGGTTTACTTTGCTGAGTAAGGCCTGCCCTCACTCTCAACACTTAGTCGCTAAATAGGCCCTTGCGTCTCTGATTGGTACTCTATTGCTGTTGTGCCTCTGTTGATTCTCTGAGGTTTAAGGAAAGGCTTGGTGCCTTTTGAACTCTAATGGTTTAAAACGTCCAAAGTCTTATCTTGACGTCATAAGTTGCTTGCTTTAATTCTGATTGATACATCTACTGACGTGAAAATTACTCTTAAAGTGGTTGAAAAATACTATTAAAATATTTAAGATAACTATGAAGTTGAAATATTTGAGATAACTTTCCTTGATGGATCCTCCTCTGCCCGTCTCCAATTAACGAGGACAAAAAAAATAAAATTTTCATTTCCAATACATCCTGCAAACGCACGTATTGTTTACCACCACACAAACTATATACGGTAACGTGTACAAAGACAAATATTAATTTGTCTCATTAATTTCCACTTCTTCCTTTTTGTCAGTGGAGCAAGAAGTGGACAAGCGTGACACGTGTGTGGACACCCCACATGCCATTCATGAAAAAACAGGTCGCGCATCCTGATTAATTAATGTCAACAACGCTGATCATGTCACAATTAAATTATCTACGCCGACAAAGAAAATGACGAACGTCCCATTGACTTATCATTTGGGAGGTTGGAGCGGAAAACAACAAAATCACAACCAATCACGTTTCAGCACTCTATCTTAATCTCTCGTCCAATCCAAAAATTAAAAAAAAAAAAATCACATGAAGTTTATATATATATATATATATATATATATATATATATATATATATATATATATATATATATATATGTTTTCTTTTCTTCGCGTATAACCTTCTTTCTAAACTCCACCATCTGGAGTACTCCACGGCAGCCCGGCCGATCACACCTCCGGCAATGGCGGCCCCCAATCGCCCCCGGCAACCCGCTCCGCGGTCCTCCACGCGATCGGCCACCACGCCTTCCTCACCCTCTCCTCCTCTTTGCTCACGTCCACAAACCTCGTAACGCTCGCGATCTCCGACATGCACCTGATCTTGCCGGTCTCCACGACGCGCTTCCCGTTACTCGGCTCCCGCTCTCCGGTCAACGCGGCCTCGGTGCAGTCGCCGTGGGACAACCGCAGCACGTCGCACCCGAGCAGCGACATCAGGTCGGCGGAGCTCAGGTCGCTCCACCGATTCCTGAACACGGAGTCCGGGATCACGATCCGATGCTGGAACGTGTACTGCGACGACCGCCGACGCTCGCCGGCGGAGTTCGCCTCCCGCTCAACGTATAGCTCGAGGTCCGCTTCCATTTTATTGGACGGATCACGGAACAGGAACCTGCAAAAATAGTACCACGTCGAGAGATGTAGACAGAGAAAGACGGCAATCGGCGCAGTGGAGAATTGAGTTGGACTTGCATATACATACGTATACCTAGAACTAGTGGAGTAGTTAAAAAGGGTTGCGTCCGCCTCCTCGACCTTGCACCGGCATAGCGGGCAGCTCGAGTGGGCCTCGAGCCACTGGTCGACGCAATCGATGTGGAAGGCATGTTTGCACTTGGGTAGCAACCTCAAAACCTCCGAGTCCTCGAACCTGTAATTGGAGATTCATGATCATGGTCCGTCATCAACGTTACTTAATTAATTATCGAACTCCAAATTAGAATTTTAATAACCACGTACTAATTGATCTTGAAACACGAACCTGGAAAGGCAAACGGCGCACTCTAGCGCTTCCTTGGAACCCTTGAGCATGGAGAAGGGGAAGA
The DNA here is from genome assembly GCA_037157565.1 of Thalassia testudinum. Lineage (NCBI taxonomy): Eukaryota > Viridiplantae > Streptophyta > Magnoliopsida > Alismatales > Hydrocharitaceae > Thalassia > Thalassia testudinum. Next base: position 60,632,828 of record JAZHRO010000022.1, on the reverse strand, counting down.
AGGGCAGGGCCTCGATGACGGCCTTGTCGAGACCCGAGGACTTGACGCCAACGTGCCGCGGGTTAAACCCGGGCGGGTCCGTGCCCACGACGTTCTCCGAGTGGCAAAATTTCGCGTAGACGAGGAGGAGGACGGTGAGGAAGAACATGATGGAGAAGACGCCGACCACGACGGCGACGGTAGGCTGGAAGGAGAGCGAGACGTTACGTTGCTCCTCCTCAGATGTCGACGTCGACATCTGAGCCTCGGAGGGCCGCGACGGGATGACGAGGAGGAGGAGGAGGAGGAGGAGAAGAGTGGGGCTCATCTGGCTATCATGGATAGGGGATTGGTTGTTGAGGATGGAGCAATGACTCCTTGGGATATGTGTTGTTAAGGATTGTTGGGTTGCATGTGGTCCAGAGAGGTGGAAAATCTAAAGGGAGTGATGATGGCCTCTGGGTGATGATAAGTATTTTATTTCTGGAGGTGACGTTGACAAGTTGTGAAGGGTGGGGATTTTTTTTTCCCTTTTTTCTGGACAATAATATACAAAAGTTTTGTCTAAAATTTGACCTGATGTTAACCGGCGGAGTGTGCGAAAGGCAGTGGTCATGTGGTCCACTTGTGTGGTGAGGCCTTAGGAATGGGAACAAAATAGTATCTTCTCCTCGCACGATGAGGGTGCGGACAGATGTACAAAGGTTCCAAAACTGAGGCATATGAATACTTTTTCCTTTTTTTTTTTTTAATATTCAGTGGATCGTACCCGAGTACCCATCCTACCCCCACCCGAGAGCGACTGTAGCCCTGAACGATGGGGCCCCGATTTGCCAACGGCGGCTGATCGGGGCCCTCCCCGTTCTCCAGAACCTCCTCCTCCCCCTCTGGGTCATCAGCTTCAACGATCGAAGCTTTCCACTGACATGCACGGTCGTTGCCGTTCGTTGCTCGTCGCAGAGGTCGTCGTACGTCGCTTAGGGGCGCAGCTCACCACACGTGGTCACTGATCGTCGATGGCCTTTCGTGGTCTCCTCGCTCACTGACCGTCGTTTCAGGGTCTCGATCGAGGTTGGTGGCGATATCGGCCGATGCTCGTCGTGCGCTGTTCACGCTTTTGTCACGCTCTCGTCGGTGGCGGTCGGTGGCAATCTCGATGGCGGTCCGTCGCTGGTCTCGCAATCTAGCCGTTCATCCTCACGTCGACCGACGGCTGCGGCTAGGCGGGGCTGGGGTGAATGGTTGGTGTGATTGAGGCACGGCGCGATCGGTTGGCATGGAGATCGTGGTACAATGTTCGGTGGTTCATGTTTGTTGGCTTCCTGAGGTCTTGAGGAGGATTGCGGTGATCGAGGCGTGGACAACGGCGGTTGAGGGATCGTCGTTTGTTCACTGTGGGTTGTTTTTGTTTGCAGGTGTTTGGTTTTTTTTTCGTTTTTTTAGTGTAATTTATTTGTTGGGATTAAGTGTGATGTCATGCTATCGCAATTCAAGTTTGGACACTTGTCAATGACCTTCGGATTGATTATTTCAATTATTTTCTTAGTGTGATTTTCGAAATATGTTTTGATTTTTTGTCGTACCTACGAATGTGAGGCGGATTCCTAATCTAGTGACATGCTTCGTTTTCTTTTTCTTATTTTACTTGTCTTATTTATTTTTTTTTTTTGTATTTCCCATTTCGATGGAGAGTATTTCCTCTGTAGTGAATGAGGATGTTCTTTCTTCTACTTATATCATGTCCTTCCCTTAATGAAAATATTTTCAAAGAAATAAAGAATTTTTTTTTTTTTGGTTTTCCTTTTTGTTTGAGATGTTAATTTAAACGAGCCTCAAGCTTGTCGTTGGCTGCAGCTTGGTGTGTGAGCAGTGCTCGAAGTTAACTAAAAGGCTGAGGAACAATATACATCATGGAGTCAGCTTATAGTATTGTCGAGGGAGTGCAACAATGAAAGGAAAAGAGATAATAAAAATAAAAAAGTTCTGCCTGAGATTGGAGGATAGAGAAATGGTTGCCGTCGGGAACAAAAAGGTGCATGCGAATGTGCATGCTCGACTAGCCAGGACAACATTCAATGCAATCACAAATGGATAAAGCAGAGAAGAAGAAAAAAAGAGAAAGAGGAGTTGTACATCCAACACAATCAGAGTATGTGTTCTAACTAATAAAATGTAATTCATGCATCTAGCTTGACACTGATGTCGTAGATCAATTTATCGACACCACGAACCAAGATGTAGAAGGAAGGTCGAACGATCCTGCAATGAAGCTCAAGTTTGATATCGCTCCCAACAAACACACAAGATCCTATAAAGAAAAAGAAAGTAAAGCAAAGAAAAGCAAAAGAAGGCTGCGGCTGTGGAAGATAAAGCATGAACACCACTGACATCAACCTTCCTATTGAACAAACTCACACTACCTTTACCCTTGAAATGAAAAGCTTCAATTTGGAGGGAGCATGAAACACAACTTCTCGACCTAGTAAGAGGTAGAGAAGAAGATTTGAAAATGAACGGCGGGAGAGGTCGAGAGGAGAAAGGGATCCACAGACCATGAGATGAAAAGGGGTGGCTGTTAGTGCTAGAGCACCACGATCGTTTGTTTTGATGATAACAAAACACGCGTCATTTAACATTTGCACTTGGAGTCTTAGATTTCAGGTCAAATTGCAAATGGAGACGTGATTAGATGGAGTTCGAACTCGCATTCAGGATGGATTAGAGGAGCTTGATGGAGAACAGAGGAGATTCGCGAAGAGCGATAGATTGAAGATAGAAGGACAAGAAGAATAGGATAGAATTTTATTTATTTCTTTCATGTATTTTTGTCTTTATTTCCTTACTCTTTTTGTTCCTTAGAATATCATGTTAAAGATCCTCAAAGTAACCTAACAGTAGTCCTAGGAACACCTACACAACCCAAGGATACTTAGGTTCTCTGTAGATAACTTAGAAAACCAATATATGGTTCAAACAACATTTTCAGACGTCTAATCTGAAAATCAGACGTCTGATAATAAGTTTTAAGACGTCTGACTGTTGACTCAGACGTCCGATAACATTTAGGCTGGACTTAGTTAATTATGTCCGATGAAATCAGACGTCCAGACAATAGTCCAGACATCTTAGAAGACGTCTGATGATTTTGCCAGATGTCCAATTAGTGGACCGTTGGCTCACTTAATAAATACTGAAGGATATGACCGTTAGAGCCTTATCAGACGTCCGTAAGTGTTTCCAGACGTCTAATACATGACCGTTTTGCCTCGGCTGACCCAAAATCTCTTTTCAGAGATCTCATAGCCGTTGCAATCTCTTGGAAATCCATTCCTGCAGAAAAAGTAGATTTTCAGACGTCCAGACTTAGTGCCAGACGTCCTGTGTGTCGTCTAATGAACTTGCACAAAAAGCCTGTTTAGATCGGATTCAAGTCAGTAAGGAAATCCGCCTAAAATCAGACGTCTGACTTTGTTCCCAGATGTCTTAAACTGATTTTCTAGACGTCCGATGCCAGGATCGGACACCTGATAACCCTGTCAATGCAATGATTGCTCCTGATTTTGACCTGATTCTCTTAGGCTTTGCACCTAACAGCTATGGAAGCTTTCCAAAGCCTCCCTAAGGCCTCTATAAATAGAGGGGAGCCTTTGCCACTCAAGACACACCTAGACACACCAAGAACAAGCATTTCCACTCTTTTGTGTCCAAGAGAAGCTCTTGCTCTCCAAGCTCAAGTTCTTCATCTAGAGAGCATCAATCATTTGCGCACCCGCTCTCGCGCCGTAGTTCACGAGAGCACCAATACGCCGTCGCATGGATCACGCACCCGCGTCATCGATTCGACGCACTTCTTGCAAAGGGAAGCATCTTAATTCATATAGAAGCTAGGCTTAAATCTTTGTTGGCTCTATATGACTATATTTATTATTTTACTTTGTTATCTGGTTGGGTATTCGCTTTGCGAATTTCCGTCTCCTTCGTAGGACAAAATCCTTCTCGTGAAGAGAAGGGGTTTGAGGTACGCTACCCTTGTATAAAGTAGCGTGGTTGTATTTGAGGTTGAATCAGCTTCGTTTAAGTGATTCGTTTAGTAGATTTGATCAACTTGGTTGATCGGTAAATCCTAACTCAAGAGGGTTAGGTGGTGGTTTTCACCCTGTTTGGGTTTCCACCTAAAAATACTTGTGTACATTGTGTGATTGAATTTTTTGTGAGATTGTTTATATTCTATTCCGCAATTTATTACGTCATCCCCTCCTAGTAGGGAAACTACAATTGGTATCAGAGCAGGTTCTTACTAATCGGAGTAACACCCGGGCGAGAAGATCATGGAGGGAAGCAGTTCCACAATCCGGATCTCCGAGGGGCAGTCCACGACCCGTCCGCCATTCTTCGACCGGAACAACTACCCCTACTGGAAGCTGCGAATAAAGACTTGGCTTCAAGCCAATGACTTCACGGGCCAAGTGCGAGATGCCATTTGAGATCCCGGAGAAACCCGCGGGAGGCTACTCGCAACAACAAATTCGTGAGCTCTCCTTGAACACAAAGACCATGAACGCCCTTTACTACGCACTCAGCCTAGAGGAGTTTAACAGAATCTCACAATGCGTCACCTAATACAAGATTTGGTACACACTCGAGGTAACTCACGAAGGTACCTCCAAGGTAAAGACTTTCAAAATCAATTTACTTTCTCAAGAATTTGAATCTTTTTCTATGAAACCTAATGAATCTTTGAGTGAGATGAACACTATGTTCACTCTCATTGTAAACAATTTGAAAGCTTTAGGGAAGACTTTCATCAAGGGGGAGCTTCAAGGGAAACTTCTTCGTTCCCTCAGACCGGAGTGGGACAAAAAGTCACCGCCATCGAGGAGGCGAATGAAGTGGAGGAGCTCAACATGAAAGATCTCCTAGGCAATCTAATGGCCTACAAGACAAAGTTGAAGTAGAAGAAGGATACACCGGAGCCTAAACTGAAGAAGACGCTCGCCTTCAGAGCCGCGTCAGATAGCGAGGTAAGTTCCGACGACGAAGACTTTAAAATTTTACTTAAGAAATTTTCCAAGTTTTGTAGGGAATCAAAGAAAGAGAAAAAGGAGAAGAAGGAAAGCCCGAGATGTTGCTATCACTGCAATGAGAAAAGGCATCTGCGACCAGAATGCCCTCTTCTCAAAAAGGAGAAGAAGAAAGAAAAAGAAAAGAAGTCTAAGAAGAAGGCGTTCCAAGCCACTTGGGACGATTCGAGCTCGGAGGAAGAGGAAGAAGAAAAGTCTATAGAATAAGAAACCGCTTGCTTCGGTTTCATGACCAGAGGAAGTGATAGCGACAACGAAAGCGGAAGCGACTCAGACAACGAGGTAAATACGGATTTACAAGATGCATTTAATGAGCTTTTTGAAGTTAGTAAAGCACTTAAGATAGAAAATAAAAACATTAAAAAGAACCTTAGTTTTCTTAAAAATGAAAATGATAGGTTAGAAAAATAACTCAAGGACATAGAAACTAGTCCTAAGGATAATAACCCATTATTAGAAAATAAAAATTTAATCAATGAAAATACTAAATTGATTGAAGAAAATGATAGTTTAAAGTTAGAAATTTCTAATTTAAAGACTAAGATGCATATTATAGAAAAAGAAATTGCATGTCTTAGGGAAAACTCTAACAAATTAATCAACAAAGTAGATAATTTTTATAGCCCTAAGGTTGAGAAAGGATCTCTGTCAAGGAGACCCGCTAACAGATCCAGATCCAAGCTCACTTAGATACCGAAGAAAGGATTGGAATCTTATTTTGTAGGTTTCAGGGATAACTACAACACAAAGGACTGGACCTACAAGCTCAAGGCTGGTCAACTCGAGTTGGGAGAACCAAGGAGTAGACCAAGGAGGAGAACGAGAAGATCGACGAGACGGCAAACAAACAATAGACCCGCCGCACGTCGACCACCAGACTAGAGACCGGTATTGATGCCCGGGCCTCCAAGCTACGGATGAGAGCCCCATCCGATGTGGCATCCACCACCACCATTTGGGCCATTTTATTGGCCATGGTAAGTGAGGTAAAAATTCTTTACCCTATCTTTTTATAATTAGCATTTAGATAGGGGAAGTTAAAAAATTATAAGCTAATTGTCAATTTTTAAGGGGGAGATGTAAGTTAGCTAAATTTCCTTTAATAAGGGAGAGAAGAAAAACAGCTATCCTATTGTTACAAAAAGGGAGAGGACATTACTTTTGTTAAAAGAAATTCATAGAAGAGCATGTTTTAAGAGGGAGTTATAGGAAATTTAAAATCAATCAAACATTTTTGATAATGTCAAAAAGGGGGAGGACTTTTTTGCATTATTTATGATTTTGTCATCATCAAAAAGGGGGAGATTGTTAGTGCTAGAGCACTACGATCGTTTGTTTTGATGATAACAAAACACGTGTCATTTAACATTTGCACTTGGAGTCTTAGATTTCAGGTCAAATTGCAAATGGAGACGTGATTAGATGGAGTTCGAGCTCGCATCCAGGATGGATTAGAGGAGCTTAATGGAGAACAGAGGAGATTCGCGAGGAGCGATAGATTGAAGATGGAAGGACAAGAAGAATAGGATAGAATTTTGTTTATTTCTTTCATGTACTTTTGTCTTTATTTCCTTACTCTTTTTGTTCCTTAGAACATCATGTTAAAGAGCCTCAAAGTAACCTAACAGTAGTCCTAGGAACACCTGCACAATCCTAGGATACTTAGGTTCTCTATAGAGAACTTAGAAAACCAATATATGGTTCAAACAGCCTTTTCAGACGTCTAATCTGAAAATCAGACGTCTGATAATAAGTTTTAAGACGTCTGACTGTTGACTCAGACGTCCGATAACATTTAGGCTGGACTTAGTTATGTCTGATGAAATCAGACGTCCAGACATTAGTCCAGACGTCTTAGAAGACTTCTGATGATTTTGCCAGACGTCCAATTAGTGGACCGTTGGCTCACTTAACAAATACTGAAGGATATGACCGTTAGAGCCTTATCAGACGTCCGTAAGTGTTTCCAAACGTCTGATACGTGACCATTTTGCCTCGGCTGACCCAAAATCTCTTTTCAGAGATCTTATAGCCGTTGCAATCTCTTGGAAATCCATTCCCACAGAAAAAGTAGATTTTCAGACATCCAGACTTAGTGCCAGACGTCCTGTGTGTCGTCTAATGAACTTGCACTAGAAGCCTTTTTAGATCTGATTCAAGTCAGTAAAGAAATCCGCCTAAAATCAGATATCTGACTTTGTTCCCAGACGTCTGAAACTGATTTTCCAGACATCCGATGCCAGGATCAGACATCTGATAACCCTGTCAATGCAATGATTGTTCCTGATTTTGACCTGATTCTCTTGGGCTTTGCACCCAACAGCTATGAAAGCTTTCCAAAGCCTTCCAAAGCCTCCCTAAGGCCTCTATAAATAGAGGGCCTTTGCCACTCAAGACACACCTAGACACACCAAAAACAAGCATTTCCACTCTTTTGTATCCAAGAGAAGCTCTTGCTCTCCAAGCTCAAGTTCTCCATCTAGAGAGCATCAATCATTTACGCACCCGCTCTCGCGCCGTAGTTCACGAGAGCACCGTTGCGCCATCGCGTGGATCACGCACCCGCGTCATCAATTCGACGCACTTCTTGCAAAGGGAAGCATCTTAATTCCTATAGAAGCTAGGCTTAAATCTTTGTTGGCTCTATAGGACTATATTTGTTATTTTACTTTGTTATCTGGTTGAGTATTCGCTTTGTGAATTCTCGTCTCCTTCGTGGGACAAAATCCTTCTCGTGAAAAGAAGGGGTTTGAGGTATGCTACCCTCATATAAAGTAGCGTGGTTGTATTTGAGGTTGAATCAGCTTCGTTTAAGTGATTCGTTTAGTAGATTTGATCAACTTGATTATCAGTAAATCCTAACTCGAGAAGGTTAGGTGGTGGTTTTCACCCTATTTGGGTTTCCACCTAAAAATACTTGTGTACATTGTGTGATTGAATTTTTTTTGAGATTGTTTATATTCTATTCCGCAATTTATTACGTCATCCCCTCCTAGTAGGCAAACTATAGTGGCTCCCTTAAAGCGTTGAGATCAGATTCCAAGTAGAAGGATGAAACGGCTAGGCAAGGGAGCATCATACCAAATCAACCACCCATAACCTATCACGAATGGGAAGGTCGACTAAGTGTGGACTAACTCTTCTTGCTTGAGGAAATCTTGCAAACGATTGGTCCTTCGACACCTTCAAGAGGAGGTTGGGTGTGGAAGACGGGGTGGAGGGGGGTGGGGTCCCCACTCAACGTAAGGAGGTCGGTCAAGAACCTGTGGCGACATTGGGAAAGTTAAGGTTTAGGTAGGGAGCAGGAGTTTGGGGATGATCACCCCCCGAAGAAGGAGAGCAAATCCCGTAATTCCAAAAATTGTAGTACATAGTTGGGAGCACTATCATCCCCTTAGATGTACACCCCTTATAGTGGAACTGGATCACCAAATCCCTATTTTTACTTGTGTTTTCTTGTTGATTGTCGAACTTCCCTCTTATGTGACGGATGGTAATGACTAAGTAATGCCTCCTATTCATATAAATTTTTTGGTGGCCTTCCGAGACCCATCAAATGTCGCCATTGGGAAAGTTAAGGTTTAGGTAGGGAGCAAGAGTTTGGGGATGACATCAAGTTGTGTAGATGTTGTGCTCAAAAAAATAGGTACCGGTGATAAGTATTATTGATAATTTAGGATATGCGTGTCAAGTTAAACTTCAGGGTGCCACAAAAGTTCTTAAAGGCAATGTTTAAATGTCATCCATAATAGTTTAAAGTGACATTTAAATATTGCTAAAAGTGCATAGAGTAATATTTAAACGTTGTTAAAACATGTGTAAATGTTAATGTTACCAAACAATGGTTGAAGGTATCCACAAAAGACTAACAAGACATTTAAACGTCGCTAAAAATAAAATAAGATAATATTTAAGTATCTTTAAAAGTTATCTAACATAACATTTAAATGTTATCGTAAGATACATATGAGGGGATGTTTAAATATGTTTGCATAAGATGAGTTTAAAAAAGGTTAAATTGATATTTAAACACCTTTGAAATAACTTAATATGACACTTAAGTGTCATTATAGATAAGACATGATAATGTTTAAATGGTATCATAGATACTACGAATGATGTTTATTTAATGTTGAGAAAATTATTTTAGGCATGTTTCATTGTAGACATAATTGAAATCTAGATGTGCAAGTCCGGAGATTTGTCCAAGTCAAAGCAAAAATTAAACAACGGTCAAGAACATGCCACGATTCCGTGAGTACTCAAAAAGATAAGGATAAAAAAAAAAAAAAAACTACCTATAATTAACAATGAAGAGTGCCAAGAAAACACGATAGACACATGTGAACATCAAGAAGAGAGCTACCACAATATTTCTCCATCGGATACACCTCACGCACCCAATCTCATCCACGCATCTTATGGCACCCATCTCCTCTTATTTAAGATAAGAACCCCGTTAAAAAAAAATCCTCTTTACTTCCTCATTCCTCCCTTCCCATCTCAATTAGATTAAGCAGCTAACACATTATATATCATGGCACCTCCAGAGCCTCACATCCTCCTGTGCTCCCTCACAATTTTGGTGGCAATCTTCTGCTCGTGTGATGGGGCCATACCTTCGTCGGTGATGAAGGAGGCGAGGAAGATGAACAAGAGAGGTCCCTATCTGGGTCTCGTGGTCCCCAATGCCTTTGAGATGAACCCTCTTCTCCAATCCGCAAACTTTGTTCCAGATAAGCATCTCGCCTACTTGGACTGTGGGGGTATGTTTAATTATAAGCCAATCAATAAATGATCTCTCTCAAGCGCATCTAATTGGTCGGTAATTTACTCATATCGTTGTTAAATTTCTTGTTGGTTTTTTTTTTTTTGTATTTTGCCTTCGAGGGAAGAGATTCAGGTTTGGATCCATAGCGAAGAAGAAGGTCGTCATGGTGATGACTGGATTAAGCATGGTATGTGTACAAACAGTACGTGTACAAGTAGGTGTGCATCAAACAACTTTCCTAGGAAGTGCTATTTCTTTGTAATGTTTTGGAGTATAAATGGAAGTGTGTTTAAGCTCTCTGTTGTTTGCCCGAATTATTTAATTCTTCTTATTAATTTTGATAATAAATATAACAAAAGCACTAAAATTCCTGAATTCTTCGATTTGTTTTATTTTTAATTCTTATTTCTCTTGATAATTTTCCTTTACGATTTGACAGCGTAAACGTTTTGAAGTCCTTAATTATTTTCTTTTTATTACTGACGAAAGGAAACTTGGGTTGATGGATGCATATATATGCAGCTGAATGCAGGATTGGCCACTCAGCTGCTTCTGAATTTGTTTAGAGTGGAAGGGATTGTGCACTTTGGGATTGCAGGGAATGCCGACCCAAATCTCCAGGTTGGAGACGTAACCATCCCTCGCGAGTGGGCCCATCTTGGTCTCTGGAGTTGGCAGGTAACTAAATAAAATAATGCACATCGTGTTCTTCTCTCTCTCTCTCTCTCTCTTTCCATTTTTTTTTTCTTTTTTTATTTTAAGTAAATGCTAATGTATTCACTTAAGAAGTGGTCAATCGATCAATATCCAGGAAGTGTCGGTCAGGATGAGGAACAATAGAATAAAAAGAAATTAACTTACATACGATCATTAATGATGAGTGAGATTAGAGTGTTAGTCGAAATGGAAGTTTCACCGAATCTCATCGTATTTTCCTTTCTTTCCCGATCGCTTTAATTTAAGGGATTCTTATAAATAAGAAAAAGGGTACGTTTGATTCAAACTTTTCCACGATCCATTATCTTTACATTTTAAGGATTCCTACGAGGTAGTTGGGAAATTGTCAATAGAATAACTATTCTAGTAGTTTTCACCCAACGGTGCTAAGATAAAAGGACGAAAATGTAAACATTAGATATTTTTGGAGAGTGGCGGGATGATAAACATTATGGATGGACATCCAGTGCAATATCCCATCAATCAAAGGGATATTCTACTATCTTAATACAGTCTAGTAGAAAAATGGAATGAAGGGTGCAACGATAGAGTACGAGAATATAGAAAGAGAGAATTTGGACAATTTGATAACTTAATTCTACCGAATTGGTATATATTTATGGAAGAGATCTAACACTTAATTATCTATCATTAATCTTTTGAGAGTAATAGAAGAGGTGTTCCTTTTTTCCAGGTACATGCATCTCTTTTTGAAAGGGACTATAGTCAAAGTTGGCAATTATTTACCCCGCGTGTAGTGTAATCTCCTTGAGAAATACTTCATCCTATGTTTCATCAACTCATCCCTCAAGTTACTACCTTGGTTCTTGCATCATTGCTTCAATTCTCACTTTGTCACCTTGGCTCTTGCTTTGCTAGTGCCTTTCCTGCTTGTTGCTATCAGAATTAACACGACGGTAGACTGAGGGACCCTAACCTTCCAAGCGATCTCCTACCGCTCAAGGATTGGGTGGTCGGGTTGGATGGATGCTCCTTAATGTTTTTGGCAATCAAATCAACCAATCGGTTCTAGGTGGTCAATCCAAGATGGTTTTACCTTTGGCTCAGGCTAGCTCTTCTTTCTATAAGCTTCATCTGGGCTTGCTTGCTTCATACTTTAATTTGGTAGATTTAACTTTTTCTCCCTCATCAAATACTCATAGGATATCTCCTCCAATAAGTGGGATACAATTTATCATACTCTATCGCATCAACATTAAAATCTATTAAAATATATCGACTCTCAAACTATCGCATCACATCATATCAACATTAATATTTATTAAAATATATCTAATTTAATATAATATATGCATTAACATATATTCACTACATCACATCAACCTATACTACTCTTTTTTTTCTTTTTTGCAATTAAGATCTCCATTAATAGGAAAGAGAAAACTAAATAATAGACACGATTTCAAGGGAAAAGTGAGGGAGACTACCTAAACACCTCCTCAAAGAGGGGGAAAGGATACACCTCGTAGAGCGAAGGAAATACAGAGTAGAGAAATAACAAAATTGAAATAAGGAAAACAAAACTAAACAAAAAAAAGGAGTCCTCATGTGATACACCTCATAGCTATCTGAAGGAGCTTCACACATCTGGATGACAACAATGCCATCGAAGAAGAATTCTTGACGATCTACTCAATTTGCACTAACAAGTACTTAGCCATTTGGTAGTTGAAAATAAATTGGAAGAACTCAGTCATGTGAAATTGCAGTATCCAATATGGTTGATCCTAGAAAAGAAGCCACGAGGTGTATTGTAAAAAGTGAAAGTGAGACGAAGATGGCAAAGACGACTAAGGTGAGGAGAGGAAGAGAGGGCGACAACTCCCATCTTGTAAGGAAGGAGAACAAACAAAAATACAATGTCCAATCAAATAATATTGAAATATTATCTACTAATATCATATCAACACATAAATCATTTTATGTCACTACTTATCCCATCTCCTCAATCAAGCACCCAACACAATTTATCCCAAACTTATTCTATCCCAAGGCAATGATCTCCCTCATCCAAACAAAACCTGTAAGTATATAGATCATCGTGTGATTTTGGTCTCAATTATAGCTTCTGTTCTTTTGTTCTACAAATGCCCTTAATTACTACAATACTAAATTAAATTTGTAGAATTTAATTTAGCCATGTTTATCGGGGCTCAAGCTCAATGATGCTAAAAGTCGTGTTTACATCTCCAATCATTACCGCCATAAAATGGAAATTTATCTCCTCTTAGGCATGCTTGAACGTAAATTCCCCTACCGCTACTTCAGGGTCTCCTTAACTGCTGGAAGGGTCACTAATCTTTCTGCTGCTTTGGAAGATAAAGTCAGGGACCTCATGGCTAGATGGAAGAGGAAATCACTCTCTAGGATGGGGAGGGTGAGATGGGTCAAATGGGGGGTTGAAGGCCTCCTCAGGTTTTGGCTTTCTAGCACTTTCATTAAGAAGATCTCGTTGGACAAAATCAAGGGTTGGATTGCATTTTTTTTTGGGATGGTAAATCCCACCTGGTTGCTTGGGATGGCATTTGCAAGCCTCTCCAGGAGGGGGGTTGAATCTTTGTAGCCTTGAACAACTTCAGTTGGGTGCTTACGCTAAGCTTGCCCATCGCCTGGTTCATGCCACTGATTCCATATGGAGCACTTGGATGAACCTTAGGTATGGGGATTGGGTCTCTCCTACTCCTCCAGCTTCGGACTCTCCTTTGTGGAAACGTTTCTTGTTCTACAGAGATACCCTACTCTCCCACTTTCACAGCCCTAACAGTTGGAAGTGGTTGATGCTTCTTGATGGATCCCTCTCTTCCAAGCAAGTCAAAGAACACATTAGAGAAAAGGGCACGGCCATGGATATCTGGACATCAATCTAGAACAAGAAATCTGCTCTCATGTGGAGTTGCTATGCTTGGCTCACTACTAAGGGTAGGCTTCTTACCTTGGACAAACTTGCGAAATGAGGGCTACATATTGATACTTCTTACAATCTTTGTGATAGCAGTGAGTAGACTTATGAGCATCTATTCTTCTCTTGTAAGACATAGGTCTACTCCTCTTTAGGGCTTAATGGTTCTCCAACCATAAATCCCTATGCTTCACCTACCTCCCTATGCAACACTTACATGTGTTTGGCAATCAATGCCATGACATGGAGACTATGAAAAGAGAGGAACTTGAGGAGACATGGTGAAACTGTCATACCGGCCACACTCTAGTTTTACTCATCATTAACGATTGTATGTAGGCAAGTATTTTGTTGTTATTTCCAATCCTTTGGATATTGTAACTTGATTTTTACCGATCTTTTTTGTATACTAGCCAGTTGACTACTTTCTGACTTAATACATTACCAATTATTTAAAAAATGAAAATTAAATTTTGTCTCTTTTTTGTAAGATAATTTCTCCCCATTTCATAGGATTTTTTTCGGTTGAAGAATTCCCCATTTCATAGTGGGGGTCATAACCGGTGGACACGCACACTTGCCTAAGTTTGTTTTCATGCAACAATTTGATTTATATTTTTATTTAAAATATATGGGAATAAGGTGAAAATATGATCCTTTTTCTGTGATCAACGTGGAGTAGTTGATAATTTTCTCCTTGCACTCTTACCCTTCGTTTCCTTGGAATTTGAATTTTCGTTATAATTAAATCAACATGGTGAACGTTTTCTGTGGAACAATTTATAAAAAGGGTTTCCGATTTTAGACCCATTCCCACATAATCCAAACAAGTTTATATTCACATCAACAAGTTGGGTCTCGCCATCAAATTCCAAGACATACCTCAACGTTTCATAGCTTGCATAATCTGATTATATATACAATCCAATCCACCTGCGCTAGACCATTGTAACTAGCCGTGCACACACATGGAATTAGATTAGATTGTAGTAAATTATTAATTCAATTTTCTTCTTTTATATTGAGATTCTTGTAGTCCAATCCAATCAATTTTAAGGTTTAACCCAATCCAATTCTAGTAAGATTTCATATTTGATCTGATTTGAATGGATTTTTTTTAATTATACATAATTTTATAATTTATACATAATTTCCTATTAGCAAAACAAATTTTCAAATTTCAAATTTTTTTTTCTTATTAGGCTATAATACAATGACATCTAAACAAAATGGAAACATTTATAGTAAAGATATATAAAATTATTTATTTTGTTCATCTTGTAATAAAATAATGAAACCAGCATCAAATATACATGCCATTAAGTATAAATATACCTTAGAATTTATTTCTTCTTTTTATTGTATGTAATATATATGTACGTGTGTGTATATAAATGTTATCCTTTTTAAGATTACGGATCAAATTAAATCAAATTATTTATATTATAAATTTTACGGAATACGGATCGGTAAAGGTTTCAACCTAATTTCAAGTTAATTAAAATGAATTAAAATATTTTTAATACAATTCAATTAATTAATCCAATTTACGTGTATCCCTAATTTTAACTACTAAGCTACCCAATCTTAGACCATTGGACTTTTTTTTTCCTGAAAAAAACCATCCTTTTTAAGAAAGGGAAGAATCCAGTACATGGAGTTGCATCCTAGAGGGAAAGAAAAGTAGAAAAAACTCAACACCCTCTTACGAGAGGGAAGTTGCTCCCTATTAAAATGGGGGGAAGAGAAAATCAAAAGAAGACAAGTAAAAAAGGAAAATGAAAAAGAAAGACACGACAAGATGTCGGGATCGAGTCAACCTCCAGAAGAAGATTGACCATGCGCTCATAGATGAGGCAAAACACCAACGAGACGAATCTCGAAGAATACACCAACGAATGAATCGAGTTATATCGACCAAAAGGTCGAAAATG
Source organism: Thalassia testudinum (assembly GCA_037157565.1). Lineage (NCBI taxonomy): Eukaryota > Viridiplantae > Streptophyta > Magnoliopsida > Alismatales > Hydrocharitaceae > Thalassia > Thalassia testudinum. Next base: position 60,617,426 of record JAZHRO010000022.1, on the reverse strand, counting down.
ATTCCCAACCTAAGTTAGAAAACTCAGTTGAAAAGCATAGAGTCACATGTAATCCCCAACCAAAACAGCCTAAACTAAAAAGAAGGAACCTCCCATCACAGCACACAACAAGCAAACCCAAGAGCACACAGACAGCAAAATCATGAAAACACCACAGCGAGATCATCCCACCTTCAAAATCCACGAGCACCGCCATGCACCACCCCAATCCACGCGAAGAGGCCAGCAACATCCGCCATCGACGCTCCACAGTGCCACAGCGCCACAGCACTACCGACCACACGAGGATGCCCTACCTTCCGCAGCTGGTGCACCACTATGCTCCACCACACCACCATCCACCAGAGGATGCCCCACTATAGAACGACGACAAACGAAGGCAGAAGAACGACAAACACCGCACACTACCGGTCGGCGACGATCGGTGGAGTCCCGCCGCTCTAAAAGCACTCCGATTGAAGGGGAACCTTGACTGCAACTCTCCCCATCATGTCTTCGAGATCTATCGTAGTAGGCTGTCGTCGGCCTTGCATGTCAAGCACGTAGGAGTTTAGAGGATTCGAAGGGGGAAGGAGGAGGTCCGATGAGAGGAGAGGGCCCTGATCGGGGCCCTAACTGTAATAGCTACCTTTTTTACGCAAGAAGAGATGGTCCCAGACCATTGGACTTTAAGTTTGAAATTTGATAACTTCTACAAAGCACTAAATTGAAAGAAGATACTTGATTGAATAGTAAACTAAAGTGTGTTAAATAAGATCAATGAGTTTATATGATATAAATTTGTTAGTATAATTTTGTTTTGTATTTGATCTTGGATTATTTTTCACTTGTTGTTTGGTTAGATAATAGAATAAATAGTAAATTGAATGTGCAATAGTGAACTAATGTGCTGCCATAGTTTATATATTTCATTTTTGATATTGAATATTTTTTTATTAAAAATAAAGTGCATTGGAAACCATGAAACTAGATGATCTCCTCACTTTTTTTTTGAAGGGCCAAAGGCTAAGTGCATCAGTAAGATGTGAGCTTGGACTTAGCACCTACTCACAAATGCGGGATACTAAAGTCATGTAAGCGAACACAAACTCCTACATGCGAGAAAGAGACTTTGACAGTTACTCATAGGCTAGAGACACTAACTAGGTTTTTTGACACCCTATGGTAATCCATTATTTTTTAATAATGTATCACGATCACAATCTACCTCCTCACTTTCATGGAAAGCATTTATCTTTTATGATCACGTGATTGATCTCAATTCCAATGCATCATGCAATTACCTAAATTCCCCTCTCAATGACCACTAGGGTAATTTAAAACCCGAACATCCCATTTGAAAGGAGCCCTCTCCAACTATATTAAGCTTGGTTTGCAAAAGATTTCCTCGGTTAACCCTTACTTGACATGGTAGAAAACCTGCCAGGAGTGAAATAACACAAGATGTAGATGCGCTTCAAATAGGCTTTACTTCAAATTAAGGAATAAAGAAAGAAGGAACAAACTTATTCCACTTTATACAGCTGTGCATCTCACCAAGAAAATTACTTTTGCGCCCCTTAGCTTACGGATTTTCATTCCAGTCCTCTTATGCATATATAGTTTGGATATATAATTATAGATTGCCCAATAATTGTGGTGCCGGTTGCAGAGGTATGGTGATGGACCAGAGGACAAATTGCCATCGGAAGAAGCTGGGGACTTCACAAGGAAGAATGGAAGGCTCCAATTCTCAGACTTCAACAACGAGAGTAATGTGGACAACTTCTTGAACAGCGTATGGTATCAGCGAGAGGAGATATTCCCCACAAATGGGGTGCCTGAGGTCAGGCAGATGGCCTTGTGGGTTCCCGCGGATAAGAGATACCTCTCTCTTTCGGAAAATCTTCAGGTGATCTATGATTTCACATATAAGTATGTCGAAACCTTACCGTGTTTTGCAACGTGTGCGGTGAAAATATTGATTTTAATTAGTGTATTTTAATTTTTTTATTAGTAAAAATTATTTTTATAAATAAAAAATTATTTTTTATATGTGAAAATCACTGTTTATATGAAAAAATTATTTTTTATAGATAAAATATTATATTTTAGTATTTCTATCTTCAATCGATGTATATATTAATTTTTAATTGATGAAAAAATTATCCTTTTAAATAAAAAATTACTTTTTATTAATATTTTTATTTTTAATTAATATATTATATTTTTATTTTTAATCAATATATTTTAATTACACCTGACGCAACTTACCCTAACATGAATTTCTGTACGCACCACATATACATACATATATATATATATATATATATATATATATATATATATATATATATATATATATTCTACCTTTTTTTTCTGATAATTCGTGAGATTTTTAAATAATAGTTTTTTTATATTTTAAATATATATATATAAATTAATATATTTTATAACATACTAATACGTTACACCTATATAAAATTTTCTACAATTATTTTACATCGATATAAAACACCTTCTACCTTAAATTAAATTACATGATATTTACTCATAAAATAAGTTACGCAGACAAGTTTAGCTGAGAACCAAATTACATTGATGATGAGTATCAACACAGATATTTTGCTGTGAATCAAATATCATCCTGATATCTAAAAATTATGTGATAATATTTAATTTTAAATAAAATATGTAGTACAACTAATATTATTAATGACATCTACTTTTTTTTTTTTTTTTGTCAAAGATGTGTGACATTTAACGTGGCCTTTTGGATTTTTTTAACCACGGTCCGTATTCTAACATAGATATCTGTGCCTTCTCTAAACAAAAATTGATTTTTTTAGTTTTATTTCTTCCTGTAGCAAAGGGGATAAGATAAGATTTATAACCGAATAATATGAATTTTGATGTACCCGTGATGGAAGTAAATCGTTAATCTGTCCACACGATTGGAGCTCAAAATTCTATATTAAAAATCACATAAATCTACGGAGGAATTGCACCCCTGTAATACTTCCGGGTTGCGCAGATGAAGAAGGCATTCTTAGTACGGTAGTAAGCCGCTACAAGGGTTTTTTTTTTTTTTTTTTTTTTTTTGGTTTCTCTCTAAAGATTTGTTTTCTTTTTTGAGAAACATTTTAAAAAATTTTTTGCTATATGTAAAATCTAAACTTTCAGACAAGCTCAACAGGATCTGATCGAATGGTAAAAAATTTTGATAGCAGCGAAAGAGATTCAGATCCAAATTTTTATCCCTAGATTATCCCAAAGGAGTTGTGTGTGAGATGAAAGGTCTTACTCTTCCATACCACAAGACCTACATGATGTAAACTTTTCGTTAAGTTCTTCAAAATGCAAACTCGACGTAGTGATGTGTATGGTGGCATCAGGGGATTCGGTTGGAGAGGTGCGTGAACTCGAGCACTTGCCTGCCGAGGAGCCCCATCGTGGTGGAGGTTGCGAGGGGATGCAGCGCCAACACCTTCGTCGACAACGCGGCCTACAGGCAATTCCTAAGGGACAGCTTCAACATCACTTCCATCGATATGGAGACGGCCGCCGTCGCCCTCGTCAGCCTTCAACATTCCATCCCCTTCATCGCCCTCCGCTCCCTCTCCGACCTAGCCGGTGGCGGCTCCGCCGAATCCAACGAGGTGGACATCTTCGGGGACTTGGCTGCCACCAATGCCGTGGCCGCTGTGGTCGAATTCGTCTCCTTACTCAAATGATCGATTTCCATCTGATTTGAAAGGATGGTAGAAAATGCCTAAGGGTACAACTCAGTTAGTGATGACCATGGACACTGGTAGATAGGGAGGATTCCAAGTTTAAACCCTAACTCTACATTACCTGCTAGGGTATCGTCGTTACGACATAGTCAATTTCCCTTAATTTACCTTAAAATAAAGTACATGAATAATATCACAGTTTGTCTACTTGATTAATATTCATGATTAATTCTCGTTTTGTCGAGGCATTCGATGGTTACCGATGCGGGATAAAAAAGGGCTTCAAAGTAAAAAGATCCGAAAAGAAGAATTCCATCCAAAAAGATTTGACATAGGTGGGTTCGAAGATCCAATCCGTCTACATCCAAGAAAAGTCTTCCACACAGACAGATCTGAGAACCTAGCCCACTTGCATATGGAAAAATCCAGATACAGTCGTACCTAAAGGAGCATATCCGTTAAAAGGGATGGTGAAAGTACAGCATGACCACGCCCTCAACAAATGCTAATATGACCGTCGCAATTAATAATCTAACAAGACGCGTACTTTGTCAGGCGACGTATCTACTCAGAAGATTTCGCTACAGGCCCAACTCCAACACTATAAATAGTGGAGGGAAGCCCTCGAGACTAGGGATGCAAACGGATCAGGTTCGAGTCAGGTTTGGCTAAACCCATACCCATACCCATTTACAAAATTCATACCAATCGGGTACAAAAATTCAAATCAATACACATACCCATCTATCCATCGGATATCCATCTATAAATTAATCTTGCAATCAAATCATATCAAATTAAAGTCAAAGTGAAAAAATCTATAACGCAAAATTATTTATTTTTTATTAAGCTCTCAACATAGTAACTCGGATTATTCTAATTTTATTTATCTCCACTCAAATTATTACAAGAAGAGCCTTTAAAATGGAATACATCAAAAATAAAAATACAAAAGATTAAATACAAGTACATTTCAAATAAAAAATTTCCGTCTTCAAAATAAATGTTTAATGGAAGCTTCAAAAACATTCACAACCTTCAAAATCATATAAGAAATCATGAAGAAGATTAAGGTTAGGGAAATGAGGAACTTAGGGTGAAATTAATATATATCTCGAGTAAATGGGGATTTTATTCAGGTATTCGGATAAGGTAATCGGGTATAGATTCATACTCATACCCATACCCAAACTTGTCAGACTTTTTAGATAAAACCCATTTCCGAACGATCGGATTCAGATCGGATTTTATCCATTCTTTTCAGGTCGAGTTGAGTCGGATTCGGATCAGATTTACCAAAACTTACATCCTTGCTCAAAACCCCCACCCTCCCCCCCCCCACCCCCCCCCACCCCCCAAGTAACTCAAGGGAGAAATCGAAAGATTGTAAGCATTGTAATCTTACAAGATATAGTACATAGTTAGAAGTATCATTTTTCCTTCGTACGTATATCCCTTACAGTGAAATTGAATAATAAATCACCATGCTCACCATGCAATTACCCTCTGGATGGAACTCTCCATCCATATAAAAGGTCCAATCATCTTCATTCTATTCGTCGAAGACTCCGAACTTTAGAGTTTCGATGAGTTAGTAAAGGAAATCTTATAATTTTTCGTTAGAACTTTTATAGAAATGATCGTTGTAAAACTTTTCACGTTACACGTCTGTATATCATTTCTGATTTCATACGTATGCATAAACCATTACGAGCATAGCTTTTGTGATGTATGTGTTAAGTATGGCATTAATTTAAATTAAAATAACATTTATGACAAGGAGGTTACACCTTACGACCTTTAATTTGTATATATAATTAACTCCTTCATTAAAAGGGGCGCTACAAAATGTTTTATATATATATATATAAACACAGAATCCAATGAGCAAATATGTCGTCTCTTTTTATTCCGTACGTCTCTCGAGCTCGGAGGGGTTTGGTGATGCTTCACGACTTGTGAGCGCACTGCTGTTCCCTCGGTGTTCTTTCTCAAGGAGACATCCGATGGCCCCGTATGTCTAGGCGATTCTTCTTCGAGTTCAGGGAGTAAGTCCCCAACTCACCGAATTCGTTTTTTTTTTTATCCTATTTTAGATAATTTTAGTAGATTACATTAAATATATTGTTGTAATTTAACCAAAATTTCCAACAATATTCTCCGGGCCAGTCTGGTTGGGAAAGTACGAAAACAAAAAGGGAATTACACATGAAATTAGGCAAAAATGAAATTGTTCATGAAGTAGTCACTTTTTGTGTTTCGGTGGAGGAAAGAATTGAGATAGGTGTTTGAGTAAAAAATATATCATATCAAGGATTATAAGAGACAGAAGAGGAACAAAGCAATTCCTCCTTGAATTATTGTGTGGAGGTAGAATTCAATGGAGGACTCCGGCTTCTAGGATAAGGAGGGCACAATAACTAAGTTATTTCGAAAAAATTGCTTTCAAAACAAAAGGTCACTTAATGAAACAAAATTTTCTTAATATCAAAATAATACTTGCATGATGCTTACCAAGTAACAAAAAGAGATGTTGATAGTTAAGATTTGGAATTAAACATGTGCATACATTACTTGATTAGCGGTAGAAGCATGTGCTTACATTATATTGACATAAAGAAAAGGTTTTGTGTAGCGCAAACAAGTTCCACAACATCTAAAACGGTGGGACAATCGAGATAATTTTTTCTTTACAACAAACAAATATGTAAAATTTTTGAGTAAATTGTTACACTTGTAGAAAAAAATAAAATATTAACAAATCAAAATTAAACAACTAATTTATAAAAAAAAAGCTGGTTAAAATATCCTTTAAACTAAATTACTAAAAATACATGAATATAGGATTAAGAACAATGTGCGTAAAATGATGGCAAGAAAGATGGAGAAAATTGATAGGGATAGAAACACACCAAAGCAACACATGGTTGATGCTTGCCAAACCTATGTCAGAGTCCCCCAGTGGTGGTGATAGGATGGTTGGGGCGTGGCCCGCGTGGGTGCTGCTATACCATGGATGCCAAGTAGAGTCGTAGAGATGTGGTATTGCTTCGCTGGTGAAAGACGGCAAGAGAGGATGGGGCAACGGGAGAACTAGCCTTGTGGTTAGCATAAGCTGTTGGAAACTTGAGTTAGGTAAACTGGAGAGGGGATGAATTCGATTGCTTGGTAGTCTTCAAAGAACTTTTTTTCATATCTTGATGATCAAGGAATTAAGCACTGCTTCGAATTCTTCCCATCACATAATCACAGAACTAGCCAATGTGAGATGATTGGGAGGGCCAACTTTAGGACATTGCTTGTGGTGTGAGTTGGTGTTTTTTTCTCAAACCAAGAAGTCCATCAAGGCAATTTTCCCCAAGTTCGAGGTGGATTCAAGTTCCCATCTAAACAAATAAGAGAGAGTAATAATAAAGACAAGTTCGAGGTGGATTCAAGCTCTTTTTGATCCTCTCCCACTATTAGTTAAAAAAACACAAATGTTAGTGCAAAAGCATTTATGGTTCGTCTCACCACTCATGATCTTTGTCCACCCCACCGGATGCAGACAAATCTCCACCGAGATTCCGATTTGCCGACGTATCTGAGCAGAGAAATATCCATATCCAAATCGCTACTACCTCCCCGTATCAATCAGATGACAAAGATATGGGAAATGGTCTATTCCGGCCAGTTGACAAACTGATCATCTTTATTTATACTCAACACATGATTTAAAAAATAAAGAATAAGAAAAGAAAAGAAATTCCGATTCGCCAACATATCCAAGCAGAGAAGCATCCATATCCAAATCGCTATTACCTCACCGTATCAATCAGATGACAGAGATATGGGGTCGACACAAGATTTAGAAAAGAAAGAAAGAGAGAGAGAGAGAAAAAGAAAAAGAAAAGAAACATAGCCAAGAAGTCACTGCGCAATCCTATCACAGCCTCTCAGAAACTCGGATATAAGGGCAAAAAACTGACGGGCATCTAGTGTCTTCCCATATGAAACTCAAGGCTTCCAATAAACAGCACGCCCCTGCAACAAAGCTCTCTGATAAAAGATTTTGTGAGATGAATTCAATAGGACTTTTCTCTTTTCCTTGAAGAAAACACAATACAACTACCAGTTCATTATATCATTGACAGAAACACTTTGGAATCGGATGTCTTCTGATAGATACAATACTTACATACCTTATTAATAACCCCCCCTCCCCTTTCTCTGACCATAGACACCATCCTGCGACATATGTCTGTCTATGTCTTGAACCAATTACAAGTTGCGTCAGGCTGGAGCCATAGCCCATATAAGATTCCTATCGCTGTTTTGAACATCGTGGCATTGCCCACTCTGACCAACATAAGGCCCCAAGTTTCCCAATCCTGTGAAATATGCTTGCAATAAGGCAATCAAAATAAATCTTGAAAAGGCAAAAGAAATATACGAACATGACAATATCATCTGTCAGAATAGTATAGAACGAGTCTCAAACAGAATCAGGAGGTCCTAAGGCTAAAGTGGACCATTGCAAAGGATTGAAAAGGAATACACAATAGAAAGAAATAGTTTGCAGTGTGCCCACTCTAACCAAGTTCAAGTCTGCTGTAGGAACATCTGAGAGACTTTAGTTGACTCTCTCTTAACATAAAAAGATAATTGGGAGGTGTAGAGAAGTCAAAATGGTGATAGCATAAATCTTGTGCTTTATTGTTCAAAAAAAGAAAAAGAAAAAAAATCAAAATGTGCTTTCATTGTCAGACTTATAGCTCAGAAAAACCACTCACAAGCATCACTGAATTTATCACCTACAGATACCAAGTAACAACTTCCAAAATTAGCAATTATTAAGAGTTCTTAACATGAAAATATCCTCTTTAGAATAAGCAAACGAGAATTTCGACGAAACATCTGGTGAGAGCTGCACGATCCTTTCCAAGGCAAAACATACACGTATTGAGTTTGCAATTTGCGGTCATAATTTTCTCTATGAGGGTACTTAGAAGGATACATGGTCAACTGAGAAAACCAGTGCATGCTTTCTCCTATGAAGAAGGACAGGATGTTTCTATAAAGAGTGGGACGTCCATCTTCCCATTAAGATAATCTCACAATTGAAAAAAACAGAAAATAGAAAAAGGAAAAAAAACATACTTCAAAATGAACTTCTGCTCAAAAAACACAATCCCCTTGCTCTATCACATAATGCCCATCTTTCCCTAAGCACCACTACATAATGCTTGAGGGAAATAAACCTACTACTAATAAGCTCAAGGCCTTTTCTTTTGCATCCTCAAATACTACAAGCACCACTCTACTATTTTTCTTCGTCAATTTCTCTTCTGAAAGCTCCATGAGTGGAGCCAAGCTTGTACAAATTGCAGTTCCGTGAAACAGTGGAACGAGTGAAGCAGAGAAAAGCGAGGAAAGAAAAGTTCGTCTCCTTGGCATTCGACTCACACCTGTGGCTCACAAAATTTAACTCACTACTCCATGAGTGGAGTCAAACTCATATAAAGTGCATCTCTATGAAACAGAGCAGAATGAGGCTCATCTTCATCCTCTACGTCCATAGATTGCATCAAGAAGCAACTATTCTTCTTTAGAAGAGATAACTATCCATGAGTTCACAGTCAACTCAAAAAGACACCCAGCCACCATGTTGTCCTTACTAAAAGCAATAGCTACTAACTCCAAACTTATCTTCTCTAATGGAGTTCTCATGTTGCTATATCTGTCTTGGATGTAGCGAGTACAAGGATGGAATGAAGCCACCCTCAGGTCAGACTCATTAAAGTGGTGACTTCGCCTCTTTCTTCATTCTTCCGTCTTTTTTGTCCGGCTGATGAAAAAAGGAAAATGAGCACACTACCTCTTCTGTGTTGTTATTCACTCTTCTCCTGGCAAGTCTATCAGACAAATCAATTAGGGGCTTCCTCTGAACCAAATTCGAGCAAGAAAACAAGCAATCAAGCTGAGTTAGCCCCTCTCAAAGAGCAGTGCGTTGAGGTGAGATTCGAGCCTGTGAGTCTATGGAGATGAGCTTGAAACTATTCAAGTTGCACTTCGTAGGAGCCAAGCAAAGGTAGGACAAGTAAAAAGGTCATGCCTGTGTGATCGATCTCTACCGTCAAAATTAACTACCATTGGTTGAGTCTGAAGGGTCCCGATAAATGCTCAAGGTGACCCTAGGCTCAATGGAGTTATAAAGCCCCGAGAAGGTTCATTGCGTACTCCATGAGTTGAGAGGAGAAGATGCTGGAAACACTTCTGATAGTAGGGAAGGGAAGAGGAGGATGACTGGCGAATTATGTGTTTAAACACTTCCGAGGTTCTGTTGTTGTTGTCATTGTTTTGGGTGTGCGTGTGTGTATACGCGGGGAAGGGGTGGTGGGAACCAAGGACATTTTGCTCAAAACAAAGTGCCTCCATCTTCTCCCTACTAATTGCTCAAACCATGTAAAATCTTCTCTCTTCTCTGAGGTTTTTGTCTTTTAGCCAGCGATTGATGTCAACAATAAGAGACAATGCTACCAGTAACTACAATAACTGGAAAAAGCAATATATTGGGGGAAAAAAATGGAGGGATGGTGACAGAAAGGTTCCACTTGACATACATTACTCAGATGGAAGAAGCGCTATTTCAATTTCATGCAGAGACTTTCCCTTGGTTTCAACCACATTCTTCTTCACAAACACGACAGCCACCATGCAGATAAATGCAAAAATTGAGTAAAGGTACTGTGGCCCTAGGTTCTCCAAAAGCTGAAGGAATAGCAACCCAACAAAGAAATTTACCACCTGCAAATTACCAAACAAAAGAAGGAAACAAATAGAATCATGAAAGAGCTTCAGAATGTGAAATATAAACATAACAGATCTCTTCAAAAAAAACACGACAGAACATGGTAAATTATTTGCAACCCAAAACCAAAACCAAGCAGAAAAGAGATCAAATGGAAAGAAAAGCAAAAACACACACACAGGGAATGTCAATGCAGGTCAATCTTGCATGAATTTTATTAACAATGAACATGTTAATTGCAATGACTTGAGTTCTACTTTTAAAATGTGTGAGAAACTTAGAAATAACTTAAAATATCAGAACGAGACTGCAGAGGAAAGTACGAAGTGACTGTTAGCCAGGAATCAAAAGAGGTCAGGATAAGAGCCCAAACTAGCACAAGCATGGCTGGTGTCATGACTTCAACCATTGATCAAGTGAGAGATTGATTTCCTCACCACCTCTCTTTCTCACTCAGTTAACAATATGAAGCAAGCCTCCATTTTGTTCTCCTTTCTCTCCACCAATTCAACCATAGGTAGAGAGAGAATTAGAAGTTCTAGACAAAGGAAACTGTGGCTGAAGACTTGACAATATCGACAAAAGATATCGCTAGGATATTGACAACATAGACAAGGGAGACATGACTAGAGTATGAATCATTGTCAAGTAGTTCCTGCCAACCAAATGCACAACGTTCATGTTTATAAGATGTTACTGACTGGATAACTGTAGTATTCTAATAAAAAAGAAGCTAAGTCGAGGCCCTCTGTCCTTATATCGTCTAACTAATCCCCTAATCTAAATTGGAGGAAATGAGATAAATCTATTATTGAATCCTGCCTCTCCTTATATAATGGAGAGGTGGAAAAGTTGCAATACAATACCAGTAAAAAAAATAAAATAGCGGAAGACCCCTCACACAAAATAGGTGCATATGCTAACACTCCCCCTCAAGTTGGAGTATAGATATCTATCATGCTTAACTTAGATACACACGAATCAAATATAGACATGGCCAAGGGCTTGATAAAAATGTCTGCAATCTGCTCCTCAGACATGACTGGTATTGTCTATTGCAACCCCTTCTGAATAATATCTCTAGTATAATGGCAATCAACCTCTATATACTTCGTTCTCTCGTGAAATGCTAGGTTGTTAGCAATGACGGTAGGTGCTCTATTATCACACCGCATCTCCATCGGGTTAGAAAACCGCACCTCCAAATTAGTGAGTAGGGATCTAATCCATATCATCTTCACAATCATCTGAGCCATGGCCCTGTACTCAGACTCAACCCTCGACCTAGCAACTGTGCCTTGATTCTTGCTCCTCCATGTGATTAGATTCCCTAACAAAAAGGTGCAGAATCCCATAGTGGATTTTCGGTCTACGTGACATCCAATGTAGTCTGTGCATCAAAGTAGCCAACCAAAGTCACAGAAGACCCCTTGGAGAAGAGATGTCATTTTCCAGGAGCTTTCTTGGTGTATCTAAGCACCATCAATGTTGCATCCGAGTGTTATCGTCTTCGCTTGGCCATGAACTGACTCAATCTCCCTACCGCAAAGGAAATATCAAGTCTCGTGATAGAGAGAAATAGCAACTTGCCCACAAGGTACCTGTACTGCCTGCTATCCACCAACTGTGCATCCTCATCATAAAGTGGCATCTTAGGGTCCATAGGAATGTTGGCTAACTTGGCCCCAAGCATGCCCACCTCCTGCAGAATATCCAATGCATACTTCCTCTAGGACAGGACTAAGCCCTTCCTGCTCTGGACAACCTCAATACCAAGAAAATATCGTAGAGCCCCCAAATCTTTTATGACAAACTGCTCCACCAGAATGTGCTTGATCTCAGTGACACCCTACACATCATCCCCTGTAACAATCAAGTCATCAATGTATACAAGAAGCACCACAATACCTCGTCCAGTCCTCTTGACAAAAAAAAAGAAATCAACCGTCGATCTCCTAAATCCAATTGCCTCCACAACTTGAGACAACCTCTAGAATCATGCTCTAGGGCTCTACTTGAGGCCTTAGATGGCCTTCACAGTCTGCATATACGCTTCCCCTGAACCTCAAAGCCTGATGGCTGCTACATGTAGACTTCCTCTTGGAGATCATCGTAAAGAAATGCATTCTTCACATCTAGCCGATGCAAGGGCCAATCAAGCTCGACCACCACTACTACCAACACCCACACTATAGGAAGTCTGGCAACTAGTGAGAAGGTGTAACGAGCGCGTGCCCCAGACGTCTTTTAAGACGTCTGGGAGGTGGCCCAGACGTCTGTAAAGACGTCTGGGATCACATCCAGACGTCTGACCAGACGTCCGGGATAGTTTACAGACGTCTGGCGAACAGTTATGCTCGCACGGGATATTCGTCTGCGCGCCTGTGCGCGCAGACCTGCGATCCTGCCTCTTTCTCTGCGGCGGCAGGCGACTGCGACCGCCTTCTCTCTCCTCTCCGCGCGGCGTTAAAAGGGGGGCGCGCCTCCCCTCCCGTCTCCACCATCTTCCTCCTTCTCCTGCCTGTGCGCGAGAGCGAGTGGACGCGAGGGCGCAGCGGCAGCCGCAGTAGGCGCGGAGGAGCTGCGGCGTGCGAGGGCGGGGCTCTGCCGTAAGGGCGAGTTCGCCGGGAGCGGCTTGGCCGGCCGGCGGAGGGCGCAGGGGGCGCAGAGCGTCGCGGAGAGGGACCTGCTGCGGGCGGAGCAGCGGACGCGCGAGGTGCGACGCGGGCGGCGTCGCGAGCGGAGGCCGAGCAAGGTTCTGATTCTGGAAAAATTTCCAGAATCAGACGTCTGGATTGATATCCAGACGGCAAGGTCGACGTCTGTGAGATCATACAGACGTCTGAAAGGTGAGTTTCCGCTTTCTTCTTTTTGTCGACTGACCGTACTGAGGGAGGAGGGTTGGCTGTGCGCAGGTCCTGTGATTCGTCATCTTTGCGAATCAGACGTCTGGAAGTTGTACCAGACGGCGGGAGTGACCTCCAGACGTCCGGAGTGACCATCGGACGTCTGGGATCTAGGAAAGACGTCCCTGCAGACTTCTGGACGTCCGGGGAACCAAGCCGAATAGGTAATTCTCTGATCCACCGTTTAAGACGTCTGGAAGGAGTTCCAGACGTCTGATTTTGCACAGTATTGTCTTTCTCGACCCGTTTAGGGCCGTTTGGGCTCCGTTTTCCGCGATTCGAGTTGCGTTCGTTTCAGAATTTATTCCTCCACCCGCCTCCAGTAGCTATACACTGTTTTGAGACACTCCTTGTGTTGATCCTTGTGATAGGACCTCGTTCAGTTGCAGTCTTGAGAGTCGCGGAGGCGCGCGGGATTCCCGATCACGCCCCCATTACTCCCGTTGTACCTGGTAGAGTGGTTTTAAGTATTAATAAAATCTGTTAAAGTATGGAACCATAACTAGAACCTAGGGCTTGCATGAATCCTAGGAATGAGAAATATATGGAATGATAGCTCCTAGGTGTTGCATGAATCCTAGGGCCGGAAAACTAGATTGTATGATAGATCCTAGGATATGGCATGAATCCTAGGATGGAAAAACTAGTGGAATGTATATTACTGCAGTCTTGGAAAAATGGAAAGGAATATATAAAGCTGCCTGTGAAATTAATTAACAGCTGCCTGTTATGAACAAAGAAACATGTTTGAGATCATGGAAATTGAGAACGTGAATCTGGAAAGTGAAACATATGATGTTCTGAAATAAAGAGCTGGAACCCTACGGGAAATTAGGAGTGGAACTCCTGGAAAGAAAAAGGAATGGAACTGAGATGTAGTTTGTACTGTCTCTTGGGTACGCAGTACCAAGGGAAGTACCTGTACCTGTTTTAGTGCAGAGTGGGGCCAGCCGCCCCAGGGACCCGGGGTTAGGCTTGGCCGCTCTGTACCGACTTGTTGGCCCTCGTGTACGTAGTACCGAGGAGAGCTAGTAGTGTTAGGAGAGTACTAGCTACCCCACGGGCCCCGGGGTTCTGCTAGCCTCCTTCACCGACTTGTTAGGCCCACTAGGGCAAACCAGGGTAGTCAGGCGAGGGTGCGCGGACTGTGGAGGGGCAAGGCCCCGGTTTGGTTACTGTGGAGGGGTTGGACCCCTGTTACTGAGAGGGCTCTGCCCTGGTTCCGTGCTGTGCTTTGGGCGCACCCGTTAACGGAAACGACTGACCGCGTGCCAGTACGGGCTAGCTACCTGTCGTTTATCGCGCGTGCCGTAGTCACCGTTACGTCTGTCAGTGACCTTGGGGTGGTTGACTGAGGGTAGGATCACCACGGGGGACTCTCCCGGCCAGGAGAGCACCACGTGCTACTTCTACTTTTGGAAAAGACTGCAATCAAGATCGTCCCACGAGGACATCCGAGATCAAGTAAAGGATCTGAGAAATAAATGAAATAGTGAGAAAAATTGAAAGATGTAAATAAAGGAAGTAATAGAACATAACAGCTACTGTACACTCTACTGTTGCCTTTAGTTAGTTTGCCACTCTACTCAGCGTTTTGCTGACGTGTTACACTCGTTACCTTTTTCAGGACCAGGTGTTGAGCAGCCAGGGTCGGCGGCTGCAGAGGACGCTGGGCCGAGTATGGTCCAGTAGAGTTACCCCAGCTTTGTACCCCTTTTGTTTCTGTTCTAGTGAGTAGTTTCTGTTTCCGCTGTACCTTCTTTACCTGCAGTTTTTGTTATATGATAAATGTTGTTTTACTGTTGTGGTGGTGCCTACTGTAGTAGTTTCTTTCCTTACTGCTGTACTTTCTTACTGTTAGTTATATTCATGCTGAATGTGGTTTATTTTACTGTCTTTTGGTTACTTCCTCGTTGGACGACTGGGTCTTGGGGTTAGTCGAGTCGGTCCGGTTCTCGTGTCTCGTAGGGACTCGGGAATCGGGTCGTTACAAGATGGTATCAGAGCAAGGTCGTCCCGAGAAGCGAATCAACTGACTGGAAATTAACCAATTCACATGTTTATAGCTAGAGTAGCCGCCACAACATATCTCTTGACATGAGCTCTTAGAAGTGTTGTTAGGTACCGTCTGTTTTGACGTTTCCGTTTTGTTTCGCGTCTCCTTGCAGGAGATGCCTCGTCGTGGGACTGGCGAGACTGGCCGCGGGCGCGGCCGAGGGCGAGGTCGACGAGGTGGACGTGCTGTCGTTGACGTCTCGGTGGACCAGCCACCACTCCCTGGCATCCAGGCCCAGGACCTCGCCAGACTGATACGGGATATTGTACGAGAGGAGCTCCACCCACCGCCCCGAGCACCTCCTCCTGGGGTTGCAGAGGGGGAGTCCTCTGTGGGACCACGCGACGGACGCGGCGCCGGACACGAGGGAGGGGATGGGCCCCTGCCGCCCCCACCTTCCTCCGACACTTCTGTACACGAGGCACCTTCGCCTGGAGGTGCACCAGCACCTCCCCTACAGCACCACTTCGAGCTTTTCGGACAGTTTCGGAAGCTGAAGCCCCCCTCCTTCAAGGGGGATGAGGACCCGACCGAGGCAGAGGACTGGCTTGAGCAGCTGGAGAAGATCTTCGACACCCTTCGCCCCCCGGTGGAGTGCCGCGTGGCCTTTGCCACGTACCAGTTGGAGAGTGCGGCACACCGGTGGTGGAGGGCGGTCCGGGGACAGGAGAGGGACGAGCCGACGTGGGACCAGTTCGTCACCCTCTTCTGCGAGCAGTACTTTCCCCAGACGTGGCAGGACCAGAGGAGGCGGGAGTTCCACACTCTCCGCCAAGGGACGATGACCGTGAGCGCGTACCGCACGCGTTTCTTGGAGCTGTCCCGCTTTGCAGCGACAGCGGTAGCCACTGAGGAGGAGCGCCTTTGGAGGTTCACCGAGGGGCTCCGGCCTGCGATCCGGGGGTATGTCAAACCCCTGAAGCTGCCGACGTTTTCGAGGGTGGTAGAGGCAGCCATGACTTACGAGGAGACCAACCCGTCCGCGCGAGAGACCGACGTCGGGCAGAAGAGGCCTTTTCAGCCAGACTTCTCACAGGGCCGGCGAGAGCGGAGACACGTGGCGTCCGCAGGAGAGCCGTCACGTTGTGCAGGGCCATCAGTGGCCTTTGGGGGCCCTCGACAGGGGCCAGTCGCCAGCACCGGACCCCTGCCTAGCCGACAGCAGGGACTCACTGAGGGCAGGAGTCGGGTTCCCCTCTGCTACCAGTGTGGCCAGCCGGGCCACGTCAGGAGGGACTGCCCATCTAGGGCAGGAGGTCAGCAGATACTTCCCGCGCAGAGCACTGGAGGGCGCGCAGGAGGCCGCGGTTTCCAGGCGCGAGGAGGAGGACCGCAGTCGCGAGGAGGGTACCGGCCAGCACCTACCCGTCCGACGCAGAGTGTGGCTGCTTCGTCCGCACCTAGAGCTGAGGGGCGTATCAACGCCCTAACACACAGGGACGCCAGAGCTTCGGGATCCGTGGTAGCAGGTATGGTTTCAGTTTCTGGCAGACTCGTTTACACGCTTTTCGATTCCGGCGCTACGCACTCGTTTGTCGCAGACAGTTTCGCAGTTAGTTTGGACCAGGATTATACATTGTTAGAGAACCCGTTCGTAATCAGAGGTCCGAGTGGTCAGCTGTTTGTAGCTGAGGAGGTGTACACGGGTTGCGGGGTCAGCATCGGGGGACACAACCTGCCAGCTGACCTGATTATGATACAGATGGAGGACTTTGGGGTGATCCTGGGGATGGATTGGTTGTCCGCTTACCACGCCTTGGTAGACTGCTTTGAGAGGAAGATTGTCTTCTCCATTCCGGAGTTGCCTTCCTTCGAGTTTCACGGGCAGGCAGTGGATGGAGGTTTCAGGTGCATTTCGGCACTTCGGGCGGCGAGACTTTTGAGCCAGGGGTGTGAGGGCTTCTTAGCTTGCGTGGTGGCAGAGCACAACCCCGTGGCAGACTTCCAGAGCATCCCGGTGGTCAGAGAGTACCCCGACGTGTTTCCAGACGAGTTACCAGGACTACCGCCCGAGCGTGAGATCGAGTTTGAGATCTCACTAGTACCAGGGACCAGCCCCATCTCCACCGCGCCATACAGGATGGCACCGCTTGAGCTGCGAGAGCTCAAGTCTCAGTTGCAGGACCTTTTGGAGAAGGGTTTCGTGAGGCCCAGTGCGTCTCCCTGGGGAGCCCCGGTACTGTTTGTGAAGAAGAAGGATGGGACCCTACGCCTTTGTGTGGATTACCGACAGCTGAATAGGGTCACCATCAAGAACAGATATCCGCTGCCGAGGATTGACGATTTGTTTGACCAGTTGCGGGGTGCCACGGTGTTTTCCAAGATCGACTTGAGGTCTGGATACCACCAGTTGAGGATCAGGGAGACCGACGTCTCCAAGACAGCTTTCCGCACCCGGTACGGACACTACGAGTTTTTGGTCATGCCGTTTGGGCTGACCAATGCCCCCGCTGCTTTCATGGACCTGATGAACCGGGTGTTCAGACCGTACTTGAACCAGTTTGTGGTGATTTTCATAGATGATGTACTCATCTATTCTAGAGATCGGACGCAGCACGGACAGCACTTGCGGATGGTTCTGGACACTCTGAGATGACGCAGGCTGTACGCCAAATACAGCAAGTGCGAGTTCTAGTTGAGGGAGGTGACCTTTTTGGGTCATGTGATCTCTGGAGACGGCCTGGCGGTGGATCCCGCCAAGGTCGAGACAGTGCTCAGGTGGGAGAGACCGCGTTCAGTCACTGAGATTCGCAGTTTCCTGGGACTGGCAGGTTACTACAGACGGTTCATCAGAGGGTTTTCGCAGATTGCACGTCCTATGACACAGTTGACTCGGAAGGATGTACCTTTCGCTTGGACAGACGCCTGTGAGGCGTGTTTTCTGGAGCTGAAGGAGAGGTTGACCTCGGCTCCCGTGCTCACCATCCCTGACAGTAGTGGCGGGTTCGTTGTGTACACGGACGCTTCCTTGCAGGGGTTAGGAGGTGTGCTCATGCAGAGGGGTCACGTGGTCGCTTACGCTTCGCGGCAACTGAAGCCCCATGAGCATACCTACCCTACCCACGATCTAGAGTTGGCAGCTGTTGTCTTCGCGCTGAAGACATGGAGGCACTACTTGTACGGTGAGACCTTCGAGATTTTTACAGATCACAAGAGCCTCAGATATCTTTTTGACCAGAAGGAGCTCAACATGAGACAGAGACGTTGGTTGGAGCTCCTGAAGGACTACGACTGCAGCATCTCCTACCACCCGGGAAAGGCCAATGTGGTGGCTGACGCCTTGAGCCGTAAGGCGCCCGCACGCTTGGCCAGTCTACAGTTACAGAGTTGGAGCCTTTTGGAGGAGGTGGGCAGTTGGCGACCTCTAGAGTTACGAGGGTACTGTGGGGCAATGACGGTGACACGGCAGACCAGACCAGAGTTGATAGATCGCATCATCACGGGACAGATGGCCGATCCGTACTTGCAGTCTTTGCGCGACAGAGTACTGTCAGGGGACCCAGGGGACTTCTCTTTCACAGACCAGGTGTTACGCTTGAGGGGACGGCTGTGCGTCCCCAGAGACGAGGAGCTGTTGAGAGAGCTCCTGACTGAGGCACACGGTTCCAGATTCACCATACATCCCGGAAACACGAAAATGTACCATGACTTGAGACGCGAGTTCTGGTGGAGAGGGATGAAGCGGGATGTGGGAGAGTTCGTGCAGCAGTGCTTAGTGTGCCAGCAGGTGAAAGCCGAGCATCAGAGGCCTGCAGGGCCGCTTCAGCCGCTTCCAGTGCCAGAGTGGAAGTGGGAGAGCATCACCATGGACTTGGTGGTGGGCTTACCTGTTACCCAGCGAGGACACGACGCAGTCTGGGTAATAGTGGATAGATTGACGAAGACGGCACGATTCTTGCCGATCCGAGTCACTTTGGGACCAGCACAGTTGGCAGAGAGGTATATCCGTGATGTGGTGCGACTACACGGAGTTCCGCGGGAGATCGTATTCGACCGGGATACCCGCTTTACGTCCCAGTTTTGGGCTGAGTTTCAGCAGGCTTTGGGGACAAGGTTGAGGTTTAGCACAGCTTACCACCCCCAGACGGACGGACAGTCGGAACGCACGATACAGACACTTGAGGACCTTTTGCGTGCCTGTGTACTAGACTGGAGGGGCTCTTGGGAGGAGCACCTGCCCCTGGCGGAGTTTGCATACAACAACAGCTATCACTCGAGCATCGGCATGGCTCCCTACGAGGCTCTGTACGGACGGAAGTGCACGGCACCCTTGAGTTGGGTTGAGGTGGGGACCAAGTGGGAGGTTGGCCCCAGGTTGATCCGGCAGAGTCAAGAGGTAGTTGAGCAGATCCACAGACGACTCCGCACTGTCAGGAGCAGACAGAAGAGCTACGCAGATCGCAGACGCAGAGAGGTGCAGTTCGAGGTCGGGGACCACGTCTTTCTTCGTGTTTCGCCCATAAAGGGCTTACAGCGGTTTGGGGTGAGAAGGAAGCTCGCGCCGAGGTTCGTGGGGCCCTTCGAGGTCCTGGAGCGGGTTGGACCCGTTGCTTACAGACTTGCCCTTCCCCCGCAGCTTTCTGGTGTGCACGACGTGTTCCACGTGTCCAACCTCAGGAAGTACGTAGCCGATCCCAGCCACGTACTGAGTCACGAGAGCGTCGAGGTGAGCGACGACCTGACCTACCCCGAGCGGCCAGTGCAGATCCTAGACCGAGCCGTCCGCAGGTTGAGACGAAAGCAAGTACCCCTGGTAAAGGTTTTGTGGAGGAGCCAGCGGTACGAGGAGGCTACCTGGGAGCCTGAGGCGGCAATGCGGGAGCGGTACCCAGAGCTTTTCGCGGGTACGTCTTTTCGGACCGGCCTCGGTCCTCTTTGAGTTTGTTATGGTTATTTGGACATCCTTTTTCCGCACCCTAGTTGGCACAAGTTTCGGGGACGAAACTTCCTTTGAGTTTGTTATATTGTAACGAGCGCGTGCCCCAGACGTCTTTTAAGACATCTGGGAGGTGGCCCAGACGTCTGTAAAGACGTCTGGGATCACATCCAGACGTCTGACCAGACGTCCGGGATAGTTTACAGACGTCTGGCGAACAGTTATGCTCGCACGGGATATTCGTCTGCGCGCCTGTGCGCGCAGACCTGCGATCCTGCCTCTTTCTCTGCGGCGGCAGGCGACTGCGACCGCCTTCTCTCTCCTCTCCGCGCGACGTTAAAAGGGGGCGCGCCTCCCCTCCCGTCTCCACCATCTTCCTCCTTCTCCTGCCTGTGCGCGAGAGCGAGCGGACGCGAGGGCACAGCGGCAGCGGCAGCCGCAGTAGGCGCGGAGGAGCTGCGGCGTGCGAGGGCGGGGCTCTGCCGTGAGGGCGAGCTCGCCGGGAGCGGCTTGGCCGGCCGGCGGAGGGCGCAGGGGGCGCAGAGCGTCGCGGAGAGGGACCTGCTGCGGGCGGAGCAGCGGACGCGCGAGGTGCGACGCGGGCGGCATCGCGAGCGGAGGCCGAGCAAGGTTCTGATTCTGGAAAAATTTCCAGAATCAGACGTCTGGATTGATATCCAGACGGCAAGGTCGACGTCTGTGAGATCATACAGACGTCTGAAAGGTGAGTTTCCGCTTTCTTCTTTTTGTCGACTGACCGTACTGAGGGAGGAGGGTTGGCTGTGCGCAGGTCCTGTGATTCGTCATCTTTGCGAATCAGACGTCTGGAAGTTGTACCAGACGGCGGGAGTGACCTCCAGACGTCCGGAGTGACCATCGGACGTCTGGGATCTAGGAAAGACGTCCCTGCAGACTTCTGGACGTCCGGGGAACCAAGCCGAACAGGTAATTCTCTGATCCACCGTTTAAGACGTCTGGAAGGAGTTCCAGACGTCTGATTTTGCACAGTATTGTCTTTCTCGACCCGTTTAGGGCCGTTTGGGCTCCGTTTTCCGCGATTCGAGTTGCGTTCGTTTCAGAATTTATTCCTCCACCCGCCTCCAGTAGCTATACACTGTTTTGAGACACTCCTTGTGTTGATCCTTGTGATAGGACCTCGTTCAGTTGCAGTCTTGAGAGTCGCGGAGGCGCGCGGGATTCCCGATCACGCCCCCATTACTCCCGTTGTACCTGGTAGAGTGGTTTTAAGTATTAATAAAATCTGTTAAAGTATGGAACCATAACTAGAACCTAGGGCTTGCATGAATCCTAGGAATGAGAAATATATGGAATGATAGCTCCTAGGTGTTGCATGAATCCTAGGGCCGGAAAACTAGATTGTATGATAGATCCTAGGATATGGCATGAATCCTAGGATGGAAAAACTAGTGGAATGTATATTACTGCAGTCTTGGAAAAATGGAAAGGAATATATAAAGCTGCCTGTGAAATTAATTAACAGCTGCCTGTTATGAACAAAGAAACATGTTTGAGATCATGGAAATTGAGAACGTGAATCTGGAAAGTGAAACATATGATGTTCTGAAATAAAGAGCTGGAACCCTACGGGAAATTAGGAGTGGAACTCCTGGAAAGAAAAAGGAATGGAACTGAGATGTAGTTTGTACTGTCTCTTGGGTACGCAGTACCAAGGGAAGTACCTGTACCTGTTTTAGTGCAGAGTGGGGCCAGCCGCCCCAGGGACCCGGGGTTAGGCTTGGCCGCTCTGTACCGACTTGTTGGCCCTCGTGTACGTAGTACCGAGGAGAGCTAGTAGTGTTAGGAGAGTACTAGCTACCCCACGGGCCCCGGGGTTCTGCTAGCCTCCTTCACCGACTTGTTAGGCCCACTAGGGCAAACCAGGGTAGTCAGGCGAGGGTGCGCGGACTGTGGAGGGGCAAGGCCCCGGTTTGGTTACTGTGGAGGGGTTGGACCCCTGTTACTGAGAGGGCTCTGCCCTGGTTCCGTGCTGTGCTTTGGGCGCACCCGTTAACGGAAACGACTGACCGCGTGCCAGTACGGGCTAGCTACCTGTCGTTTATCGCGCGTGCCGTAGTCACCGTTACGTCTGTCAGTGACCTTGGGGTGGTTGACTGAGGGTAGGATCACCACGGGGGACTCTCCCGGCCAGGAGAGCACCACGTGCTACTTCTACTTTTGGAAAAGACTGCAATCAAGATCGTCCCACGAGGACATCCGAGATCAAGTAAAGGATCTGAGAAATAAATGAAATAGTGAGAAAAATTGAAAGATGTAAATAAAGGAAGTAATAGAACATAACAGCTACTGTACACTCTACTGTTGCCTTTAGTTAGTTTGCCACTTTACTCAGCGTTTTGCTGACGTGTTACACTCGTTACCTTTTTCAGGACCAGGTGTTGAGCAGCCAGGGTCGGCGGCTGCAGAGGACGCTGGGCCGAGTAGGGTCCAGTAGAGTTACCCCAGCTTTGTACCCCTTTTGTTTCTGTTCTAGTGAGTAGTTTCTGTTTCCGCTGTACCTTCTTTACCTGCAGTTTTTGTTATATGATAAATGTTGTTTTACTGTTGTGGTGGTGCCTACTGTAGGAGTTTCTTTCCTTACTGCTGTACTTTCTTACTGTTAGTTATATTCATGCTGAATGTGGTTTATTTTACTGTCTTTTGGTTACTTCCTCGTTGGACGACTGGGTCTTGGGGTTAGTCGAGTCGGTCCGGTTCTCGTGTCTCGTAGGGACTCGGGAATCGGGTCGTTACAGAAGGTATCAAAGAAGTCCACCCCATAAGTTTAGGTAAACCCCTTTGCTACAAGGCATGCTTTGTATCTGGCGATGCCTCCATCTGGGTTGAACTTCATTGTGAAACCCATCGACAGCCAACAATCGTAGCTTCGTCTAGAAGTGGAGTGAGCTCCCAGGTCCCACAACCCCTAAGAGCAGCCATCTCCTCCTTCATGGCTGCCCACCATCTCAGATCGAGCATGGCCTCATGGTGAGTCACTGGGATGTGAGTAGCAACCAATGCCTAGGTAAAACCTGCAAACTTGGGGCCTAAGCTATCAATAGCAAGTGTTCCAACTGTTAGGAAAGTAGCATAAGTCTGTAGCCTCTTCCAAATAGCTATCGGAAGATCCAGATCATCACATGTCACATTATCTGTCATGTTCCTGTGATCAACATGTGGCAAACAAGCATCGGTGTCTAAAGAACTCACCTGAGAATCCGATAATGGAGGCGAGGGAGGGGGGCCCCGAAAGGTAGTGTGAAGACGAGTATATGTCTAAAGCAGCTTAGTCAAACATGGAAAGAGTAGCGTAGCAGATGGTGGTAAGATAGTAGGGACGGGAGTCTCTGGAAAACTCCTGAAGTGTATAGGTGTAAATGGCATGGGTGCGAAATCACCCTCAGAAAGTAGCTCAGTTGCAGACATGGAAAAGAAGGGTATCATCTCATGAAAGGTAACATCTGCTAAAAGGATCACTTTAGTGGATTAGAATTAAGCCTAAGTACATTATTATTGGGATAAGAATTCTATTAAAAGCATGCACTACATTGATCAAATTAATTAATCTTTGGAGTTAATATTCCTACATTTCATTCATGTTATTTGATTTTATTACGAACGATTGATGCAGGATTATTTTTGAAAGTATAATTTTAAATGACAACATATTCCATCTCAATTGAAATACCATCGTAACAAGTGATTTTTCCAATGAAAAGGGAAAGAAAATCATCATAGATTCTCTCTTAAAGCTTCCTTTATCTTCACTCTTATAATTTTTGACAAGCTTAATTTAGGAAGGAAATAATGACTCATATTTTGGTAACAATCAAATCAGCGATTGCATATTCTTCCTTAATTCCTTTCCTTAAATTCTCTCTCATTCTCTTATTCTCTCCTCTTTCTTTATATTGCAGGCACATGAAGGACGGTTGGCCATCATCTTCTTCCTCCCATGGAGGGAGAGCCCTCTCTCCACGAACAGGACCCCCACCACCACTGTGAGCCTCCACGATGCTCACCTCCTCAACCGCAACCTTCCCGCTATGCCTCCACCAATAGCCACCAACCATGTCTCATTCCTCCTCAGATCTCCTTCCCGCAACGACCGCGACAAGCTACACGATGATAGCATGTGGCTTCCACCAAGACCACCACCACGAGCCACCACATCCCCACACGACCCCGACGTTCCCACTACCGCGAGGTTTCCTCCACCTCGACGTTCACCATGCTCCACCCATCAGCCACCATGTGATCGTACTTCTTCACCACGACCGTGCCTCCATCTACAACTTCAAGCAATATCCATGCCATCAACAGCCCACCATCGTGCTCCTCTACTCCACCACACCCTTTCTTCTTCCTCTTCCTCTATTTCTTCTTCAAAATAACCCAACAGAATCGCCACCCGTCCACTCCCCTCTCCCTCACGGCCAGCAGTACCGCGCTTCCTCGACCACTCCGCTCAGCAGGGCCAACGACCCACCTCATCACCGTGACCTCCCCCCTTACAAGCAGAGGACCACCACCACCGACCCTCCTCAATGCACTCCTTCACCGACCAACAAAGAACCCATCACCGACCATTCACCTCCTTCACACAGATGCCACCTCTGGCCATGATTCGACGCGCCGTTGACTCCATTGAGCTCGCCTCGACACCACAAGTCCGCCCATGCCCTCAGCCATGCTAACCAAGACCCACGCGCACGCATGGGAAGCCTCACCGCTAGCGACATCCAAGCCTCCAACCGGCGACCTCCAGCCATCGCCACCCACGTGTAGCCCTCACTCCGACCAACCTCCACCGAAAGTTTCTCCACCCGCCGCGACCTCAAGCGTATGCACAACCAAGAGGATTACATTCTTTGTTTTGGGTTCTATTAAATATTACATTTAATGCCATTGATGCCTTTGGATTTACGATATTCATTATTTTATCAAGTAACTTTGCATGCATGCCCTCACAAGTCCACACTATTTCTCTCATGCACTCAACTCTTTATATATTGAATTAAATTCCAAACATAAATGCATGAAATATCACCATGTGTATACACGACCTAAAGGAGAGACCCCTAAGTCTTGAATTCTAATTCTATTTACATTACATGCCATTATGGTTTATTTGCATTTAAGTTGTGGGTTATTTTATGAAAGTGAATTTGCTTAGGTGACCCTTGCAATATCACATTTTTCGCTTTATTTCGCACGATATTTTGATCGAAAATTTCCGTGGCAATACGGACCTCATACTTATGACCAGGAATAATACATATTTGTGATTTTATTGATATGTTCCTCCATGTGGATATGACATCCTAACCTCGTGGTTAATTTTTACTAATAAATATTGTTATTCAGGTTTTTTCCACCACGATTTACAGTACGACATATTATTCTGTGATCTTTCAAGTGAAAATATCCTGACCATACCCCTTTTGAGTCCGAGTATACCCAAGAAAAACACACTTAATCGCTCTTAGTGCTAATTTATCCCAGTATGGTCCCAACAAATGGGCAAAAGCAACACAACCAAAGGTCCAGGGGGTGATGTGAAACATGGAACTATCGGGATACATAACCTGTAAAGGAATCCACTCGTGTAAAGCAGCGTTAAGCATTCGATTGATAAACAAACAAGCCCTCAAAACAGCATCACCTCAGTAAAGAGAAGGGACCGAGTGGTGAATTAACAAGGTACGAACAACATCAAGTAAGTGGCGCTGCTTTCTCTCAGCAACACCATTCTACTAAGAGGTCTGAGGGCAAGTGGTCTTATGAATAATGTCACAACTAGAAAAGAAAGTACACAACCGAGTGATACAAAATTTTATGGCATTATCAGATCGAAAACATTTCATAAAACATGAATGCTGAGCTTTTATTTCTTTGACAATTTTCAACAATGTCCCACGTCAGACTTATTTTCCAAAAGAAACAACCAAGAAAGATAGGAAAAATCATCCACTAACACCAAATAATATCTATTCCTAAGCCAATCAGGAATACGATTGGGACCCCAAACATCCATGTGAACCAAATTAAACACAGTAACAGAGGCAACAAAAACGGAAGTGGAAAAACTAACCCTATGATGCTTGCCCAGCTAACAGGCATTACAAGTGAGAGTAGTAGTGGAGGGTATGTGTGACAGAACTCGTCTAAGATGATCAATGGGCAGGTGACCAAGGCGGTGATGCCACTGGAGAGGGGACCCAACAGAACCAAGGCCCCAGGTAGCAGAAGCAGCAACAACAGTACAACTCCAACAATATACCCCTCGTTCCTCACGCCCTCCACCAATCATCTTCCTAGTGAGTTTGTCCTGCAAGACACAAGACGCATCAAATATAGCTCGACAGTTCAGATCTCTGATAATACTGCTAACAGACAACAAACTCAATGGAAAATCAAGAACGTAGAAATCATCTGTCAGTCGCAAGGTTGGAGATAAAGGCATATCTCCCTTGCCCACAAGTGATGAGTCTCCCATCTGCCACCTATACAATCTTAGCTGGGGTAACTAGTGCTAACTGAGAAAAAGATCTATCGCCACATAGGTGCTTGGATGCACTAGAGTCAATCAACCAATCGCTAAGAGATAAAAAAGACGACATACCAGTCGCAGGTGCCTCAAAAGAGGAGGTAATGGCTACAGTGTCTAGAGGTTGAGAAGGGGATGTCTGGGCCAATTGGGCGATATACTATCGTAGAGTCTCAATCTCTGTACTGAGGGATCTGACATTAGGACTCTATGAGGCTCCATCAGTGACCTCAGTTGCCTGATTGGCCACAGGTGGCCTACCATGCTTCTGCAAGCATGTAGCCTCAGAGTGGCCCAGCCTGCCACAGTAGGTGCACAGAGACCAAACACGTTCACCAGAAGAGCGTCCACGTCCACGACCACGTGTAGGGAGGGGAGCACCCCTTCCACGTCCAAGGGTCGCGACCAAAGCGAATGTCTGAGCACCGAAGTCAAGAGCAGAAGTGTGCACTAGTACTCTACTAAGTCTACTGTAGGCTTTCTCCAGAGTGGGAAGCTCAAGAGTGGTACGGATTTAATCTCTGGCTGCTACGTACTCAGGTCCAAGGCCTGACAAGAAAAGGACTGTCAGCCATCTCTGAAAGCTCCTCCAGGAGTCATAGGCACACCCCAGTAGGTAAGAGTGATCCCTCCCCAGCATTCCATGAGGGAGTAATACTACGATAGAGTGCATCCCTCCTAACGCAAGTTAAAGAGGTCGTGAAAGACCTGAAAAAC
Source organism: Thalassia testudinum (assembly GCA_037157565.1). NCBI lineage: Eukaryota > Viridiplantae > Streptophyta > Magnoliopsida > Alismatales > Hydrocharitaceae > Thalassia > Thalassia testudinum. The sequence goes on along the minus strand of JAZHRO010000022.1, from coordinate 60,589,800 downwards.
ACGTATTGAGTTCTTGGCGTGTATGACTCATGTAAAGACTCCCACATCTCCTTTGCTATCGAATAGTACATGATACCATCCCCTATCCGAGGAATAACAGTCTACATAAGCCATGCACAAACCATGGCATTGTCTCTATCCCAATTGGCATGTATGCTAATCTTGTCTGTAGGCTCCAGATCCATAAGAATGTAATTTTTCCCACGACGCCTAACAATCATAAGAAACGTCTAGGACTACCGTGGGTAGTTGGTCTTATGTAGTTTGATGATGGGACTGAAGAATGAGTTTTTAAGTACCCCAGTGTCCGAAAGAAGCTCGATGTCACCTCAGACTGATGGGCTGATCTAAAGAAGCCATCTTCGCAATCCATGAGCCTCGGTCAATCTTCTAACATCAAAGAAACAACGATAGATCTGAAATTGTTTGGTTTTAGATCTGCATCTTCATTGGAAAGCCCCCTTGGGTGTTGGCCTACCATGGGTGTAGGGGAAAGTACCCGAGACGACCCCAAGGGAACCTAGAGCTCTCTCTCCCTGCAGCTACAAGGGACGTAGTCCTAGAACAGGGCTACAATCCCCTCATAGCCGTCGTCGCCGCCGCACGTGCTCGTTACTCCTAGATCAACACCACTGTTTCGCACCTGCTAGGCTCGCCGCACCTCGCTGCCACCGCTACGCTATGGTAATCTCGCCACCGCCGCAGTGCCGCTAGGCTGCACACTCCACGCCGCAGTCGCCGCTACTGGAGACCAGTGCGTCAACACAAAGATAGAGAGAGGTTTGGTGGTTAGGGTTTGTAAGCCTTGGGGGTGGGATACCTAGAGCCTTGGTCTAGAATCGCCACTCTAATACCAAATTGAAGGAAATGAGATAAATCTATTATTGAGCCCTAACTCTCATATAATTGAGAGATGGAAAAGTTGTAGTACAACACCAGTACAAGAAATAAAATAGCGAGACCCCTTATACAAAATAGGTGCATATGCTAACAATCTACTTAGATTGATAACAAATTTAAGCAACGCAAAACATTTATATACTTTCACAATTACCTCTCCAATGTGTCTATTACTATTCCAATTTTTTTATTGAGAAAAGGATGATCACAGGGGAATAGCAATTGTCCGCTTCATTGGTAAAACAGACCCTTTACAATACTACTATTCCAATATAGATATACTCTTACAGTAAAGTAGGAAAATTCATCTAGCTACCAGCACTACAAATTCAAGATAGAAACTAAAAGATGTTCTTGTATACATTGTCTATCAAGGCATTAGGCGACTACAAGGCAACAAGCTCCATAATTGCCCAAGGTGAGTAGCGACAAAAAAGGCAATCACTTAATTGAATTGAGATAGCGAATCTTTTTATTTTTTAAAACATTAAATATGACTAGATAACTCATATGGTAGTATCAACATTCATGAAAAAAAATTGATAACACTATTTAAGTAAAATAAATAATGAGTTTATCGTATTTAAGTAAAAATAACATATATGTTTTTATTATCATACAATGCATATACATATATATTATATATATAATTATAGGCCAAAAAAAACAACCTAAACATATATCATATGTATCTACAAAAATAAGATGACAACATACATACTATATGTACAATACAATACAAACTTATACTTAATACCAAACTTATGCATATATTGTTCTATATGATTATAGGATACAATAACAAATATATACATAACATATATCATTAGACTAACAACATATATCATAATTATCATTGCAGACTTACAATAATGTATATGGATAACTTATATATGCATGCCTTAGCAGGCAAGCAATAGTCTAACTAAAGATGTCAATAACATTTATGTACGTATATATGTACGCAAGTATATGACACTCTACATAACATGAACATATGTATAATACATATAATGTCTTACGATCTTAGATGGAGTGAATCAGAAGTAGGGCATCGAGGCACAAGGCGATGAAGGTGACCACGTGATCGCCTGAATGAAGCCCCTCACCTAGAACAGCTCTAACGCGACCTCTGGCTTTGTTGCCTAGCTACTAGCCCAAGGTGATCACCTTAATAGCGTTGACATTGTGACATCATATCCTCAATGAAATCCATCAAATTTACTGAAAACAAATTTGATTTCTACTTGTTGGAGAAAATAAAGAGTCTTTGTTGAGAGTATTATGTGGTTATTTAGTACCACATTGGAAAGTGTGCACCTTGTGTGTGTGATGACCTATAAATAGACATGTATTCCACCCATTTTACTTTGAGAAGAAATACAGAGAAATCACGTCCATAGGGTGCTTCTCCTGTGGTTTTCTCCCCACTCCTTGTGAGGGGTTTCCACGTAAACCCAAGTATTTTGTGATTGTTTATATGCTTTGATATTATTGCTACTGCATTGTTTAGATTATTTAACTTGGTACCAGAGTAGTTCTTTCTTTGGTTATCTTGTTATCTTGTTATCACGTTTTATCATTTTGTTCTTGGAATTCCATTCATCCTAGAGATGAAACTCGATCATGAGAGCTTCTGAGGTCAAAGAGCATGTGATGGGTTCCATTGAACCCTACAACAGAAGAGGAGATGCGATACGGAGGTGGCCCTGCACAGCAGCATCGCCTGGATAGGATTGTGGCCTTGTCGTAGGCGATGGTCTTGTTGCGAGGCGGAGTCGGGGCTACGATGGTGCTACATGTGCTATCACGAGGTGGATCTTAGGGCTGATCGTGGTGAGGGTAAGATCGCGGCGATCTCACTCGATCGCAGGCGAAGACCACAGCAGGTGGCGTCGCCCCCATGTTTATGGTGCAGTGCACGAGGTTTGGTGGCATCGCCCAAACGTTATATCAGAGAGTGGAGGTCTGGAGGCGATCGCCCAAACCCTCGCCCTACAGTTACGATTCGAAAGAGGGCACCAGGCCGAGGTGTCCCATGTGGTCGTTATCACAGGGAGGAAGATGAGCAGCCCCGTGCAGCCGCAGGCAGACTCGCAAGAGCAGTAGCAGCAGCGTCGACGGCGCCAAAGGCGGTACCGTGAGACGAGATCGCTGCAATCTCCCACGAGATTGCAGTGTGAAGCAGCACGAGATCTCAGGCGAGGATCTTAGCGAAGATCTTGCGAGATCAATGATCTTGGCAATGGAGTTGGCGGCTGCAGTTGGTAGAGGATCTCGACGATGGCGTGGTTGCGAGATCCCCGCATTAGCAGCAAAGATGGAGGCGATGAAGATGGCGAGGTGGTTTCACGATGATGGGCCGCAGCAAGTCGATGAAGATGGCGACGAGATCAAGCAACAACGGTGTGGATCTCGATGGAGATTCCGCGCAATCCTTGCGCTGCTAATAATAGAGGCGATGACGATTTAGCGGGCAATTGGCGGCCCCCCGTGGAGGGGTCAGCGAGTTGAAAGTGCGGTTGTTGATTCTCCCGTACCCTAAATGAGGAGAAGCTCTTTTGTTTTTAAAAAGGGAGAAATCAAAGAGGAAAAAAAAAAAAGAAAATAGGAAACAGAGAAGAGAAGAAATAAAAGAGAGAAGAATAGGAAAAAGAGAGGAGAGAGATTATAAAAAAAAAGGAGAAAAAAAGGAAAAAGAAAGGAAAAAGATAGAGAGAAAAATTGAAAAAAAAATCAAAAAAAATGATGAAAAAAAAAGTTTCATGTTTGAGAGAGGATGTGGAGAAGTCTTCTCCAAGTTTTTAATGTTTTATTTTCTTCTCGTAGTTATTATTGTCTCCTCCCATACCAATATGGGAGAAGGGGAGAGTGTGGAAGCTTGTTGTAGTCACCCCTACTTGGAAGCCTCTTTTGTTCATGGACTTCACATGAGAAACCCAACTCTGGGAGATCCAGAGTTTCGAGATCCTCAGAGGAAGGACTCATTTCAGGTTTCTATGTGAGAGATCCAATTTCGTGGACTCCAGAGAGGGAGATCCACCTTCAAGGTCTTCAGAGGAAGATCCATTTTTAGGGATACTTAACGGGGAGCCATTAGCATCAGATCTTCAGAGACAACCACAATTTCTTCAGTAGCTCCAGCCTATGTTCCTGCCTGTGTAGAGTTGGTTTCTTTGTGTTACAAGCTAAGCATTCCATGCCCTAGCTTGAGGGGGAGTATTGAGAATATTATGTGGTTATTTAGTGCCACATTGGAAAGTGTGCACTTGTGTGTGTGATGGCCTATAAATAGGTGTGTACTCCTCCTTGAGAAGAAATACAGAAAAATCACACCCATAGGGTGCTTCTCCCGTAGTTTTCTCCCCACTCCTTGTGAGTGGGGTTTCCACGTAAACCTAAGTGTTTTGTGATTGTTTATATGCTTTGATATTATAGCTTCCGCATTGTTTAGATTATTTAACTGTCTTCTTATTATTGAAATCAAGAACCTTAACCCCCTTTATATAAAGACTTGGGTTAGAAAATTATATAAGAGATCTAATAGGAATAGGAAATAACTAGCTGGGATATGAAAAGAACTAGGACTCAAACTTAATTAAATAGACTAAACCTAAATAGAATATAACTCTTTCCTAACTAATCCTAATGCTCTAACACTCCCCTCCAAGTTGGAGCATGGATAACAATCATGTTCAACTTGTTACAGTAGACAAAATTTGACTCCCCTCCAATGAAGTCTTCTGGCTAAGGAGCAGGCAGGCAAACAATAGGAGACCATCCCAAACAAAAAGTAGTAGCACTGGAACGGAAGATGATCCCAAGCAATAGCTATAGTAGCTATAGTAGAGTGGGAGATGATCCTAAGCAACAATAGTAGTGAAAGACGATCTCAAGTAGGTCGGGAAATGATCTCAAGCAGGTAATAGGATATATTCCAAGTCTACCATGAGGGTAGTAGGACTGCCAATTAGGCAGTCGTGTAGAGGTACAAGATGTCATACATAGTAGCATGTACTTCACGTAATCACGCATAGGGAGGGCCATCTACCAAGTACGCAGCAAGTAGGTAGGGCCATGTGCAACAACACAAGTAGGGAGGTAGAGGCCATGTAGCAAGGAAGGAGTAGCCACGTGCTATGCGCACACACCAGGTAGGTGCAGCCATGTGCTGGGCGTGAATAAAGTCAACACAACCATGTGTTGTACATGCAAGGCACAGGGAAAGCAGCCACACACTATGTGCACGGTAGGGAGAGGATGGCACTGCGACAATGCATGCTACGATGAGGCCAATGGCAACCAGTGGCGATGGAGTTGATCCCCCTTGTGTGGAGATCAAAGATGAGGGCAACAAGAATCCTCAATCACGAGGATCAAGGGAAGAGGAGTCTCACTTCGATACCATGTTAGAGAAAATAGAGAACTCTTCTTATTATTAAAATCAAGAATGCTAACCCCCTTTATATAGAGAGTTGGGTAAAAAAAATTACATAAGAGATCCAATAGGAATAAAAACATAACTAATGGAAATATGAAAAGAACTAAGACTCTCAAATTTAATTAAATAGACTAAATCTAAATAGAATAGGATTCTTTACTAATTAATCCTAATACTCTAACACTACTAAAGATTTTAATTGGTAATTATTGCATTATAGATTGTTAAACTGAACTCAATAGATGAAGCTCTAAATAATGATTGAATTATGGTACTTAACTAGCTCATCAGTTTTCACAGCCTGCATAATCTTTTCTGTGGAGTTCTTGGAGCATAAACTTTCTTTGATTTACAATCAATAAGCTTGACAATTGACACTTAGCATTAGCATATGCTCAATCAATTAAATCCGATGAAAATTTTTATGCTTCTGAAATGATGCATACATCCCAAATAATGACCAGATAACAGCAACAAAGAACGTTTCCTCGAATATGTATTGAAACCATAATATAAATGGAAATCTAAGGTGACAGATACTTACCCAGTGCACACACATACAAACAGCCATCGCCTTTTCACGTATTTTAGTAGAAAAAATTTCAGCTAAGAGAAGACTAGGGACTGGACCAGCACCCACTGAAAATGTCAACACAAACCTGCACAGGGACAACTGGATGAGAAAGTGGTATAATAAGCAATTTGAGAAGATATCTTCAACCTTTCTAGACATCCATCTGAAACAATTGGGTAGGATCCTTTATATACTGTCTAATTAAGCAACTTTTTGAAACAGATTTTATCCATTAGATACAGCAAAATTAATGCAACTAGCATTGTCCATAGTGCAGCAAATAAGGTTTTTTCTTTCTTTCTTGGAGTGTAATATGCATGCCTATATAAGGTTAACTTATTTGGAAAAAAAACACAAGCCAAATAGAGTGGTGCACTGAGTCAACTACTGCACGAAAAAAAGAATTTAAGCCATGAGATTAGATTGCTCAATTTTCAACATTCTCAAAGACAGATCAGAAACAATATTGGAAACCCCAAATTTTGTAGAAAGTCCATAAAAGATATTGATTCCTGACAAGTGAAAGGTTCAAAAAGAAGGGATCAAGCTGCACAAAAACCCTTTAAAATGCCCCAAGAGTGATATAGTTGCTTGTCTGAACCAGCTAAAGCTCTTGCCCTCAAAACTAGTTCAGCTGCTAAATCATACCATGCTAGATACAGCAAGAATATTAACTATGCCGGTAAACAACTTCTAGTTATAGGCTACACCGTTATGCTTAATCTACAAGAGTTGTATCTCTTAGAAGAGAATTTAAAGAAATCCTCTATTTCAATTTGAACTCTGATTCTTTGGTTCAGAAGCAAGCCCCGGGGAAAGAGATTTCTCCATTTAAATTCAAATCATACACTGCAACCTCAAAACCATAGAGAAGTTAGATGGGCAAGATTGGCATTGATCTCCATGCCAAATATAGTCTTAATAGAGGAGGCAGGTCACAAAATGTTGAGAAAGATTCTTTTTTTGAAAAATGTTGAGAAAGTTTCTAGCTTGCCCTACACTTGATTATCCAAAGTCCTCACCCTTTTTTTCTGCTAAGTTTTTTTTTTTTCTAAATGGTTGGATCCAAGGGTAAAAGTTACTAAAACTCAACAAGTTTGCCTAAGAGGAGGGATGGTCCTTGCCAAGTAACCTCAGAATTAAGTAAAAATTAGTAAAATTGCAAGTTTTTTTTAAAAGAGTAAAATTGCAAGTTAAGACCTTGGCCTGGATCAACATCAAAGCAATTTCCCATAACCAGAAACTAGCCGGAAGTAGGAGAAGAAAGAGATTAGAAAGAGATCCATTTATCTGGCAAAAAATTTTACCTATAGAGTATAGCCAGCCCTGAACCCACTCTTGACAAAAAGTTATCCTTTTGCTTGAAAATGAGGTAACTGGATAGCCTAGGCCTTTAAGGGTACTTTTCTAGCTTCCATATTCCAATAATGGAAAAGTGGCATATAACTTGTCGCATTTTTTTTGGAAGAAAAATACAAAGGCTGCCAGTATTCAATAGCCATCCAAAATTGATTAAAAATTAGAACAAAGGCACAATATGCATGAACCACACAACCCACGAACAAAGGACCCACCCACTCCCAGATCAGAAAATAGCATCCAACACAGGACACATCATAATGGTAGCACCTACCGAGACATCTCTTTCAAACAAAAATCCTAAAAAGACTCCATACGTTAAAAACCAATCCCTACATCCAGAAGAAATTCCCAACAACCAGCAAACACGATCATTTCACAGGAGATCCTTTGCACTCCATCTCCTTTTGAGCCCGGAGTCGTTGCTTCTTAGTGTGATACACCAACCTCTGTTTTTGGAAAACCAACTTCCATAAACGAATGCTATACGGAGATTGTCAACTTGTCACAGATGCACAATTTGAAGCCTCCCCATCACCCTCCTCCTCTAGCACATTTTGATCTAAAATTGAACCTCTACCAGCCTTACCCTCCACCACCAATGACGCCGTGGAGAGAACATCCGTAAGAGGACCCATATCTTCCTCCAACACGGGAGGGAAACATAAGTGCTTTCGAGTCTCTTTACATTGAACAAACGTAGAGGTCGAAATACCCATGGTTGGATTTAAATCAGCATCAAAAATTGACCTTGTGTTCAAATCTAACCACGACTGCTTTCAAATTCCTCCAACACAAGCACCTCTAGCACCACCATACGGAAGAGAAGAGATGGTTCTTTTTATCGACCACCCCAAAATCCGAGGACACAAATAGATTGGGATCAAAATCAAAGGAAACATGCCGAATGTGATTTGTTGTACCATTGTCAGCTACATTATTCACATTCCCAGTTGCACCTAGATGGTGATTGTCATTAAAATCCTTTCCAAAAGAACCACTGGTACCAAAAAGATCCACTCAAAACCCATCTCTACAGCTGTCAAACACCAGACCCTGATTTCCTACCTAATTTTCTACGCCCAAAAATGGTAACTCACACTGGAAATCAGAATTTGAATGGCAATAACCATTCCCAACCGACTCTCCCTGTAAGTCTGAATTTGAATGGTTGTAGAATCCCACAACATCAGTGGGTGACCGATGGGCATGCATATCAAATTTGAATTTTGAAATTTGAAACTAATGCTCAATTTCGAATTTTGAAAAATGTGGGAATTGGTGCTTGGCTACCGACCTCCATTCTTGTCAAACACGCTTCTTCTCCAGTGGCCTCGCCAAACCACCACCATTTCCGCAAAAGATCTATTCTTCAAATGAACCACATTATCATCAACATACTAGAACTACAAAAGAAGAGCTTCCAAGCTTTAAAACTGCCTCCCGCGACCTTTGTCGGTCACCAATACTCTCACCAATCACCTCAACACATGATAAATCACCTTCTTCCAAACAAATTCCAGCACACCTTTTAACCCTTGCAAAACTGACACACATATCATGTACAACCTCTACGATGTGTAACCTCAAAGGAATGCCCCAAATCCCATCTTTTAGATCCAACCTTACAGAGGGTTTAATATCCAAAGCTCCTTCATGAACTGAGGGGGATCTCCAAAGGAGAGTTGTGTCACCCACCACCAACTCTTTACCCTTCAACCTTGCAAGATCCTCATCATCAAACCCAAAAAGAAGAATCAATTCTTCATTAAAGAAGTGACCTTCGATCTTTGGACAGAAGACCACTACCAGAAAGAGCAAACTTCACACCATCAAGGGGCACACAACCCCACAAAACACCCTCCATGAGCGAGTTAGCAGAAGCTAAGTCATTAGAACTCGCTAACGAGGACCATGGCACCTCGATCTTTAAAGAAGGATGAGAAAATTGTGGCCGGATTGACAAGACCCCCACCATCTTCCTCGCGCATGAAACAACCTTCCTACACGAGTCACGTTTATGACCTACCCCTCTATAAGTCAAACACACCACAAACTCCCTACAGGCAGATGTGACATGACTACACATCCTACATCTGTGACAAACAATCTCTCAGGAATTCTTTCTTGCAGTAGAAGGGGCACAAGAACGACCCCTTCCCTCTAGCCCCCACCCACACATCACCAGCCAACACACCCCCCCCCCCCCAAATAGAAGACTAATCATCACAGGCTCTCCAAAAGTTTTCCAACTTCTGCCATATTAATTCCTCCTTTTTTTTTCCTTTTTGTGTTTATGTGAACGTGTGCTATTGTTGTTGGATTGCCATTTATCCTCACATGTGATGCCAAGGTACAGTGGCTGCAGACTCCCAAGCAGGCAGCCATCTTGAGGACCCAAGTTCTCCAACCATCATTTTTTTTTTGTATAAACGATCGTACATCCTTCCCTTCCTTTTTTTCTTTTTGGTGTGTGTGTGGTGGTTGGGTGGGATGGGAAGGGGTAGGGTAGTAATTGGCAAGCATAGCCAATTTGCACAGCCATATAAAATCAAGTGATTTATCTGTTTTTTGTTGTTTGTGTTACTTCTTTGGCTTCAATTGACATGCTTATTACAAAAAAAATATTCACTTTCAGGGTTGAGTAATTGGAATAAAATGGAAAATACACTCCCTAACAGTACATTAAAGATGACCATTATTTTTCAATGCAACAGTTACTATGCAAAAAAAGGCACATCCAAATTAAGTGCATAAGGTAAATAGGAATTCTCGCCAGCACAAGGAAATTCAGATTGCCCCAATATTGATTTGATATTGCCTCAATCCATAAATACATTTCCTCCAGAGAAAATGTAAAGCCTGGACATAAATGAGCAAACATTAAAAGATCAAATACCTGGTTGAACCATGACTGACTCAGACCAAGTCAACACCATTCAGATTGGTCTAGCCTTAGTCACCTGCTCAGTGGAGATTTAGACAATCTGACTTGGTCCGCTCAGGTTAGCATGTTGGCTCAAACTGATGGGCCTAGCTACACCAAGCTTAAAGTCTCAACTCAGGGGTAATGCAGGTGTGGGCCAAATTGACCAAGTTAACCTACTAAACTTATCAAGCTAAAGTCATCAAGAGATGGATCAATGGGTCCATATCATGGAGGAGGAACAAAGTTTCACCTGGACAGGTCAACTTGAACAGAGACTACATTCTTAATCCTTGTATATAGGTGTCCAGTCTTACTAATTTATTATACATTGCACATCTTGTTTTCTTTGGCATAAACAATTCCCAACCAATAAAAGTGACTCATAGCATCCCACCAACAGATAAAACACGAAGCATCCCACTAACAGACATACATGGTGCGTTTAGTACTTACATCAGCATCCCACCAACAGACAAATACAAAGCACCAGAACCAAAGTCATTGATGCTTGATGCTGCAGCTTGAAGAGTCATAGAAATAGCCTGAACATATATTAAAAAAGGGAAGCAGATCTTAGATTCAAAAACATAAAGTAACAACCCAAAAGTATTTACTAAAAAAGTATGCACCATGCCAATAAAACTTCCTATGAGTAGCAGTTTCCTTCCTACACTGTCCATCATCAGCATCGCAGCAACCGACCCTGATAACCAAAAAATGCTGAAGAAATTGCAAATGGTTTAATTAAGAAATCCTTATCAGCAGGCAAGAGAAATATACCTAGCAGATTGACAAGTCCTATGCAAATATTTGCAATGTCTGAGGGTACCCCAGCACGTTTAAAGACAGTTGAAGAGAAGTAGAAAACAGCATTTATTCCCGATAGCTGTTGCAAAGCAAACAGCGTTGATCCAATAAAAACAACTGTAAAAGGAAGCATGATATAAACAAATCTCATGTACAAATAACAAGGTGGGTAATAAATATAAAATAAATGTAGAGACCTCTGAAATGGCGGCCATAAATCAACTCTGAAAATCTCACACTTTCCATATCATCTCCTCTATCAAAGCGTGACAGTTCTGCAACTGCAGATTTCACATGAGAACATCCCAGTAGTCTTTCGAATTCAACTTCAGCCTCAATGACTCGACCACGCTGCACCATTCACCAACAAGAGTTAGAAATTCATATTACCATCAGTCAGAACATATTATGAAACTAAAATGGATCTAGATACATATAAGAGATTTGTCCATCTTCATGAAAAATCAGGTATAGAAAGAAAGGTAAAGAATTAAGGAGCAGCACATTTACATTATGCTCGGGTTTCCCACCATGAGTTTCTTTTTCTTTGAAAAGTCCACCCTTGAGAAAAATTGCTTTAGATGGTTTGTGATACAGCAGCCAATATGATGAGAAAGATCAAAAACAATAACCCAACTGCCCTCCTAGTCCTCACATGATTGGCAAAACTAAATTGTCAAATGCCCCGCTAGACATGTTTTAAGAAGAGAGTACAAAATATATTCAGAAAATCCTCTAAATAAATAATTGTGTCATTTCTATTTATTAGAACTTTCTGAATAACATTATAGCTAAATAAATGAAGGAGAACTATTCTTTTTCAACTATCTTATGTCTTGAGAACAAACATTCATTGTGCTATTACTTACATATGTAAAAGATTCTTTTTATTATATTATTGGATTATCTAGATTATTTTATTCCTATTTAGAAATAATTAATATTTTTGAAAATCTTAAAAAAATGTATTTACCATTCCCATTTTATTTATTTTTAGATTGTAATACATGGCCTTCTTTGTTTAAAATATAAGGTTGTGAATTTATGGAAAGAAACTCTATTTAAACCAAAGGGTTACAAGGTCTTAAAAATAATACAACAAACATTTCTCTTCAAAAAAATAATATAACAAACACATCATAGATTCAAATTAACATTAATAATTGTTGGGATAGGGTGAAAGTGCCACGTGGCATGCCACGTGGCAGCCATCAGGTCACGTGGCAGTTATCTAGAACGCTCTTGAGCCATCAATTTTGGGTCCATAGGACCAAAAGTAAGAGTTGATTTCTTAGTTGGCAATTTGCCTTATTTAGTTTATTTGTTTTAAGGAGATTTGCAAAGATTTGGTTATTCCAAATCTAGAAGATTTGATTAGATTTTCTTAGTTAAGTCTATTTTTAGAAGTAGAAATATGTACTCTCTATTTAAAAAGAACCTTTCCTATTATTTGAGATTTGAGCAATACAACTAAATTCTTCCATGATCAAGTGCTCCTCTCCTCTCTACTTCTTCTACAAGTAGTAGCCGACCACCAACAGGAGGCAGGAGGCCATCCTGCCAGCAGCTAGCAAGCCCCAGCAGTCCACCGGTCTGCTGCAGTCTGGTCTACAGCAGACCGGACCCTTCTTCAACCCCTGCAGGCCATCTATAGTGGTCCACAGGACCGGCTGCACCTCCTGCAACGGCAGCCACCTGCTACTCTTTCTCTGCACACATTGACAGCCACCGTAACAGGCTGTTTTTCCCACATACAGGAGTCTCCACGCTCTGCTTCCGCACCAATTCTTGTCATGATATCAAAGCAATCATTCTAGACTTCCCGTTCGTGTGGTCCAAGATCGTACGTTGGTGATTCTCACATCCAAGAAGTCTTCAACAAATCCAGTGCCTTACGCGGAGAATGAAGACTAGAGAAGATGACGAAGTCAACCACAATGGTCAAAGATGTCTCGTTATCAAAAGGAGAAAACAAGGAGAAAAACAAGAAAGAGGAGATTTATCAAGTTCTAGCGCTTGTGATCTTCATACTCATGACACCTTATATCCAATTTTTTACTCTCTTTCAAAAGAGAAGATTTTTCCGAAGAAAAAGTGTCAAGGAGAGGACACCACAGTCCACGCAACAACTTTCGAGGTTGCCAAAAGAGGCAACTTCCTAGGTTGTGAAAGGACTAATAGTTGATCCAAGCTCATTTTCTAAAGATCCAGACAAGTTTGGAAGACCACCACGTGGGGCTACTAGTACCTCACACGTGGACTCTCTAACTTATGAAGATCTTGAGAAATTACATGCTCTTCTAAGAGAAGAGAAGTTCATGGCGACCATCGTGACGACTACTCAGATTGCCATAGAAGCAACGACTCCAAAGGTTGCAAGAGGATTTACCATCAGCTTGTCCAAAGAGAAAATCCAGGCCCTGTTCCTTGAAGAGAAGGAAAAGAAGACAACGGTAGCCATTGCAACGACTATTGAGGTCGCTAAAGAAGAAGCAACGACTTCCAAGGTTGCAAAAAAGGCCTTACAGTAATTCCTCCCAAGAAGAACTCGAAGCCCGAAGAAGAAAATGAATGGTAGGGCGTCTAGCTTCATCGATGGAAGGCGAAATCGTCGACCTCACGGCCTTCAACTTGAGGGGGAGTGTTGGGATTCGGTGAAAGCACCATATGGCACATGCCACGTGGTAGTTATCTAGAAGGCTCTTGAGCCATCGGTTTTAGGTCCATAGGATCAAAAGTAATAGTTGGTTTCTTAGTTGACAATTTGCCTTATTTAGTTTATTTGTTTTAAGGAGATTTGTATAGATTTGGTTGTTCCAAATCTAGAAGATTTGATTAGATTTTCTTAGTTAAGTCTATTTTTATAAGTAGAAATATGAACTCTCCATTTAAAGAGAGCATTTCCTTTGATTTGAGATTTGCGCAATACAATTAAATTCTTCCATAATCAAGTGCTCCTCTCCTCTTTACTTCTTCTACAAGTAGCAGCCGGCCTCCAACAGGAGGCAAGTGGCCATCCAGCCAGTAGCCAGCAAGTCCCAATAGTCCACCGGTCTGCTGCAGTCCAATCTACAGCAAACCAGACCCTTCTTCAGCCCCTACAGGCCATCTCCAGTGGTCCACAGGACTGGCTGCACCTCCTGCAACAGCAGCCACCTGCTGCTCTTTCTCTGCACGCGTTGACAGCCACCCTGACGGGATATTTTTCCCACATACGGGAGTCTCCATGCTCCACTTCCGTGCCTTCTTTGTTTAAAATGCATAAGGATGTGAATTTATGGAAAGCAACTCTATTTAACCCAAAGGGTTACAAGGTCTTAAAAATAATACATCAAACACTTCTCTTCAAAAAAATAATATAACAAACACATCATAGATTCAAATTCACATTAATAATAAAACAAGAATATTGTTTGGGGATGTTTTTACATGGATGTCCCTCTAATCACCTCCAATTACATCCATATCCCCATACAGTTCATTATTAGATCCCCAAAAACTTTCATTGTTAACATAACTAACTTCCCATTAGGTGTATAATAGTGAGAACAACCATGGTTACCTCATAGATAATGTTGGTTTCCAAATTATGATTTAAATCTATACACCCAAAGACTTCCACTACTATGATAAATGCCCCTCATCTTATGCAGATTATGGTTTACATCAGTACCAAAAACTTTTACTATTGCCATAAATACTCCTCACACAACAATTATGGTCCACATCAACGACGCCATCAGCCCCTTCGAAGACACCTCCAGTAAAACAACCCAACATCCATCATCTCCCTTCTCCACCACCACCTTTGTCTTCACCACTCATGGCACTCCACTCTCTCAACACACAACTCGAGCCAACACCCCTAAGCACAACTCTATATTCCTAACCTCCCTCACCATTCCCACCACCACCTCCATTGCCATCCACCCATTAACACCACCCTCCTCCCCATGCATCCAACCAAGCCTAGTGGTACCATTAGGTGCCTTCCCAAGGCTACCCACCACATACTCCACTACAGCATCCATTAGGGTAACCATGACACCACTCCTCATGAGCTCAGCTTGGATGGAGGGAGGCTTTGGGGGTTTTATTCTTGGGTGGAGGTGACGGGTGCATTGGATGGGTAAGGGAGGGGTCAAAGACATGGGAAGGGGAAAAGGAGTAGAGGAAGGGATCAATGTGGTGTTAGAAGTTACAGGTATAGGTGAACATGGTGGAGCAAAGGTTGAAATTGGTGGTAAGGCGGATAAGAGAGGTGTAGGGAGAGAGGGGCATGTATGTAATTTTAGAATTCTAGTCTTAAAGAGAGGTATATACATAATTTTAGGGCCATACATGTAATTTTAGACTTTTTGGTTTCAAAGATGGGCATGTATGTAATTTTAGAGGTGGATAGTGGTTATTCTAATGGCCACCAACTAACCTGAGGGTATGAGCGTTATCTGCATAAAATGTTTTTCAGGAATGGATGTAATTATTATTATGAACTATATGGAGATGTGGAGGAAAAGTTTTGTGGTACCTTTATACAAAAACAAAGGTGATATACAAGATTGTTCCAACTATAGAGGTATTAAGTGATGAGTCATACGATGAAACTTTGGGAAAGAATAATTGAAAGAAGGGTGAGGCAAGTCTCTATGGTAACTGAAAATCAAATTGACTTTATGCCAGGCAGGTCTACTATTGAGGCAATACACCTCTTGAGACGTATGATGGAGACTTACAAAGTGAAGAAAAAGGATTTACATATGATTTTTATTGATTTGGAGAAGGCCTATGATTCTGTCCCAAGAGATATCTTGTGGAGAATTTTGGAGAAGAGACAAGTGCCAATTATATATATCAACCTCATTAAGGATATGTACTATGGAGCTATAGCTTGTGTAAAGACTAAGGATGATTTGACAGACTACTTTGATATCTCCATTGGTCTGCATCAAGGTTCGACTTTAAGCCATTATCTTTTTGCCTTGGTTATGATGAGTTGACGAAACATATCCAAGTTGAGGTGCCTTGGTGTATGCTTTTTGCTGATGACATTGTGTTGGTTGATGAGACAAGAGATGGAGTGAACAGAAAACTTGAACTTTGAAGAGAAGCCCTGGAAGATAAAGGATTACGCATAAGTAGGACGAAGACTGAATATATGGAATGTAAGTTTAGTAGTAGAGGGAACAACGAAGGGATTGATGTAAAAATTGGAGAAGAGTGCATTCCAATGAAAGATATTTTTAAGTACTTGGGATCCATTTTCCAACATGATGGTGGAATTGATGGTGATGTTACACATAGAATTAATGCAGGGTGGTTGAAATGGAGGGGTGCTTCTGGTGTTCTCTGTGATAAGAAGGTTCATTTAAAAGTCAAAGGAAAATACTATCGAACTGTGGTAAGACCAACCATGTTGTACGGTTCTGAATGCTGGGCTATAGACTATAGGCATGTACAGAAGATGTCTGTGGCAGAAATGAAGATGTTAAGATGGATGTGTGGTCATAGAAGAAAGGACCGTATTTCAAATGAATTTATTAGAAACAGGGTTAGGGTGGCACCGATAGAGGATAAAATGAGAGAGGCCCGTCTAAGGTGGTTTGGACATTTACGAAGAATGCCACTAGATGCCCCAGTTAGGAGATGTGAGAAGTTGGAGGCTGAACCCGCTAAGAGGGGGCGAGGAAGACCAAACAAGTGTTGGAAGGAAACTATTAAGTATGACCTCAATTACTTTAATTTAAGTCCTAAAATGGCTGAAAATCGATCTGTGTGGAGGCTAAGAATCCATATAGCCGACCCCACTTAGTGTGGGAAAAGGCTTGGTTGTTGTTGTTGTATATGGAGATGTGGATATAATTAGATATGATTCAATTTCAAGGGGCATCCATGAAAATTCCACTTTATTAACATTAATATAACTTGGATGAAATGACTTAGTTTATTATAAAAACCCTAGGCTCTCTTATATAGAGAGAAACCAAAGGGTTAAAAGTACAGAACTATCCCTAAGGAGCTAAACACCCATAAGCATATACAAGAAAAGCATAGAAAATATGAGAGCAATATATGCTAGCACTCCCCCTTAAGCTAGAGCACGAATGTCTATCATGCTCAACTTGGAACAACACGCCTCAAAGGTAGATCTCGCAAGGGGCTTTGTAAAGACATCTGCAACCTATTTCTCAAAAGTGACACTCGTAGTATATAATATCCCACGTTGAATGAGATCCCGAGTGTAATGGCATTCAATCTTTACATACTTTATCCTCTCGTGAAACATAGAGTTATTAGTAATGTAAATCGCTACTCTGTTGTCACATCGCATCTCCATAGAACTATCCAGAGGAACATGAAGATCTGACAAAACTGACTTGACCTAAATCATCTCAGTTGCTGTAAAGGCCATGGCCTATACTTTGACTCCACATTGGATCTAGATGCAATCGTTTGCTTCTTGCTCTTCCAAGTAATCAAATTGCTTACAACAAAGGTGCAAAACCCTGTGGTAGATTTTCTATCCCCAACACAACTGGCATAATCAAGATCAGAGTATGCTATAATCCCCATGGGCATTCCCTTACAGAACAATAATCCTCGTCCTGGTGCTTCCTTCACATACCTAAGCACCTGCATTGCAGCCTCCCAGTGCTGCCTAGTTGGCTTATCCATGAACTGGCTAAGCCTACCAACAGGCAAAGACAAGTCTGGACGAGTAATAGTGAGGTAAAGGAGCTTACCCACTAGCTGCCTATAAGCCCTATTGTCAACCACCTCAGATTTCTCATCATATAAATGGACCTTGGGATCCATGGGAATATTTGCAGCCTTAGCTAGTAACATGCTAGCCTCCTGAAGAAGATCAAGAGCATACTTCCTCTACAAGAGCACCACTCCATCCCTGCCACGTGCAACCTCAACGCACAAGAAATACCTCAGCTATCTTAGATTCTTCATGACAAACTTCTCTGATAGGTGCCTCTTGAATTCATCTATCCCATCTCTGTCATCCCCGGTGATGATAAAATCATCAACATATACCAGGAGTGCCACAGTCCCCCTATCAGTCTTCCTGGTAAATAAGAAGTGATCTGAAGTAGAGCGTCTCAGACCAATCTGGTGGAGCACCTCTAATAACTTCTAGAACCAGGCCCTGGGACTCTACTTGAATCCATAGATTGTCTTCCTCAATCTGCACATACACTTCCCTTGAACCTCGAAACCCGGGGGCTACTGCATGTAAACCTCATCTTGAAGATCGCCATAGAGAAAAGCGTTCTTCACATCAAGCTGGTATAACAACCAGTCTCTGTAAGCAGCAATAGAAATAAGTATCCGAACAGTGACAAGTCGCACAAGGGAGAAAGTATTAAAGAAGTCCACCCCATATTTCTGAGTTAACCCTTTTGCTATTAGCTTGGCCTTATACCTAAAAATAGACCCATTAGGGTTGTATTTCGAGGCAAAGATCCAACGGGACCCAACCAGTCGTGTGCCAATAAGAAGTGAGATGAGATCCCAAGTCTATCTACTCTGAAGTGTTGCCATCTCATTCTTCATGACTTGACGCCACTTTGGATCAAGCATGACCTGCTCGTAGGTAGACGGAATGTGTGACGCTGTAAGTGCCTGAGAGAAGCTGCTAAACTGAGGAGCAAGACCATTGGGAGCCAAACTGCCTGCAACCCGGTATTTAGACTCACAGGTGCGTGATGCCCTCTTAATGACAATAAGGAGATCTGAATCATCCGGTTCCTCTGATTGAGTCGATGCAAAAGGAGCCCCACTACTGTGGTGTCTGCACTATCTGGGGAGTCAGGTCTAACCAAACTGTCACTAGCATACCCTCTCAACTACTTGTGAACCATTAGCTGCTAATGAGGGAGGAGGCCTCTGAAAAGTAGTGTGATGCCTGTGATAGGTATGTAATAGCCCGTGCAATCTCTCAAAGTCACCCAGGGAAGAAGAGCTCATCTGTCTATCAGCTGGTGGTCTTGACTGAAAAGTAGACACCTGGGTCTCTGCACACGAAACTGGCAAGGGAAGAAAGGCAACATTATGACAAGAGATCCTCAGTCCAATGACTGAGAAGTATTGGTGTATTCTCATGGAAAGACACATCGACGCTAACATAATGTCTGTTCTATAGAGGATCATAGCAACGGTACCCCCTGCGTCCTAGAGTACCCCAAAAATACGCACTTAATAGCGCGAGGAGCCAGTTTGTCACGACCAAGAAACGGCACATGAATGAATGCAACACATGCAAAAGTCCTAGGAGGCACATGAAATAACTTATCGTCTGGATGCAGAAGAAGAACCAATATCTGCTCGTGAAGAACAGAGCTGAGCATCCTGCTGATGAGATAAGCCGCTGTCAGAATTGTGTCCCCTTAGTACCTCCACGGCACATTGTGATGAATCAATAATGTACGGGCAACATCCAACAAGTGCGTGTGCTTTCGCTCTGCGACTCCATTCTGCTGTGAAGTATGAGGACAAGTGATTTGGTGGACAATCCCACAGGTCCTATAGAACTCCTTAAGTCTGGCAGTGCAGAACTCAAGAGTATTTTCAATTCGCATCATCTTCACTGTAGCTAAATGCTATGTGCTGATCTCTAAAAGAAGAGTCTCTATGCATCCTCCAACCTTTGTCTTGCTCTTCAACAAGAATACCCACGTGGCTCTAGAAAAATCATCTACGACAACCAAGTAAGATCGGTGTCCCATCCAATTTGGGACTCTACTCGGTCCCCATACATCCATATGGAGCAACTAAAATAATGTCGAGGATCCAAGAGATGTGCTAACTAGAAAAGAGAATCGATGATGCTTACTCAATTGGCAAGCATCACACTATATGGTAGTAGCTAGGGAAATATGTGATATCACCCTCCTAAGGTGATCCAGAGACAAGTGGCCAAGATGAGCATGCCACTGTAGAGCACTCCCACTACCATATCGAGTAACTCTTGCAAATGGCTCCTGTCCTAGACGGTTGACACCATTCTCCTCTATACCTATAACAACAATCCTCTTGGTGAGCTTGTCCTGAAAACACATCCAACATCATCGATCACCCTGCACTAGAGATCCTTCGTGATTCTACTCACGGACAACATACTCAGTGGGAATTCTAGCACATGCAACGTACTAGATAGCTGCAAACTGGGGGTCACAGACACCTCCCTCTTACCCCTAAATGGGATGTATCTATCATTAGCCACCTGTACAATCCTTCCTGAAGGAACGGACTGTAGCGAAAGAAAATAGATCTCATCACCGCACAGATGCTGTAACGCACCAGAGTCGATCAGCCACCCTACACTATGGTAGCTCCTATAATGCTCCTGATGCATCAGACTCACGTATTCTACCATAGGTGTCAAGCATACCACATTCAAAGAAAATGGGGAATACACACCCCAAGAATCATGCAATACAGGGAATACATACCCCAAGAATCATGCAATACAGGGAATACACACCCCAAACAACCATCAATAAGGGGAATACACACCCGAAAAATAGTTCATAAAACTGGAGAAAACCATACCACTATTCGGCGAACACCAATAGAGCTAAAACCGAACAGATTCAGATCTACATCACTGACAAGATGCCCCCTTAGACAGACATTGGCCTAACCCAGGCGCAAGGAGAACACCAGAGATGGCCCCAAGAAGACCTAGGCTCCCTCTCCCTATGACTACGAGGAGTGTAGCCCCTAGTACAGGGCTACACTCCCCTCACAGCCACCACCTACAACCTGAACAAGGACAGCACCACCTTGCACAGACCCCCGCAAGGTCAGAGGCGCTGCTGCAAATCACTGTGCCGCCCCTATAGATCGCAGCCCCCACCGCATAGCACTGCAAATCGCCACAGCGGCTAGGTCAAATCACTGTGCCGCCCCTGCAAGTCGCCGTCGCAGCACAACACTACAAATTGCTGCCGTGCCTAGGTCAGCACCGCCAAGACCTTGCTGCGCACTACTAGCTACGCGCCTAACGTTGTCGCCGCCGCCGCCGGTGGAGGCCCCTGTGCATCGACGTCAAGAGGGAGAGAGGGGAGAACAGGATGTGGTGGTAGGATTTCGAAGGTCTTAAGGGGTGGGATACCTAGAGTTACGATTTAGGACCAGTGCTCTGATACCAACTTACATCAAATGACTTAGTTTATTATATAAAACTCTAAGCTCTCTTATATAGAGAGAGACCAGAGGGTTAAAAGTACAAAACTGCTCCTGAGGAGCTAAACACCTATTAGCCCGTACAAGAAAAGCATAGAAAATATAAGAGCAATATATGCTAACAATATATTATTCACAGTGCCCACCCACAGCAAGAAAAATCACTTGCTCCATTAACTAATACCAACGGTTGAATAATATAAAGAATGCGGAAGCGTAATAACGAGACATCAAAAAGCATAAAAACAATCAAAGGAGTGCTTAGGTTTACGTGAAACCCCACTCACAAAGGGCGAGGAGACAATCACGGGAGAAGTGCCCCTACGGGCGTGTTTCTCTGTATTTCTTCTCAGAGGAATAGGTAAGGTCGTATAAGCCTATTTATAGGCCACCACACACACACACACACAACAAAGTCTTACTATACTATGTGAGACTAAACCACTATATATGTTTCTCTCAACACCAACACTACAAGCATTTATCATCTGTGCAGCTGAAGCTGATTAGATGCAAACATTTTTTTGAAAAGCAATTAAATGCAAACATACCAAAGGCATTCATTTCTAACATGAGCATTCAAAAAATTAATTTCTAAACTGCAACATGCATGCATGTGCACCTAACAAAACTGCTACTGAGTGTAACATATTAAAGTTGATGGGTTAATGGTACCAGGTTTAATTCCATCTAGCCTATGATGGGTGTATTTTTGTGCAATGGATCCAAATAAAGAGCTCTGTGCTGCACTTTTATGTCTGACAGCACTTAGCCACCACAAGCCACGTTCTTTCTTGGTCTTTTTTGGTGATGTTATTCCTTGCCAGGGATGTGTTATGATTATTACGCTGATGGCTATATTGATTTTTGTTTTAAAATGCACATTAATTGTTTACATAAGCCAAGGAGAGGTGTGTATTATCCAAAAAAAAGAGTTACGTGGCCCATTCTTATAGCACCTTCATTATGTAGTTTTTAATTTCAACTTCCAGAAAGGGACCAAAAAGGTCTAAACGAAGTGTCAATGCACCAAAATATTAGTAATGATACAGACATTTTTACCCAAGTTTATAGAACAACCTTGAAAAGCCAATGGGGACTTTCAGCACAAAACTCCATGCCAATAGCAAGCATTATAGCAGGAACGCAAGAAACCCAGAAGCAAACACGCCACCTGTATCATTTAAAAGGTAAAAAGAAAAGAAAGATGTTCATTAAATTGCATTTTATCATGTAGACAATCAACCAACACATAAATCAGATGTTCTCTTACCACCCTTGAGTTGTCTTTACAGGAATTCCCACCCACAGGGCTCCAAGTATTCCAAGACATGTTGCTAGCTGAATGAAGCTTCCATAGGTACCCCGTACAAATGAAGGTGATATCTGATTAAAAGCATCAGCATACACTTATTTGTTACTTACATTCTAGACAAGCAAAGCCAAAAGCACTAGAGGTTGTTAATTTAAAAGCAACAATACTTCATCTCCTACCTCCGTCACATAGAGTGATGTCACAGGTGGAGCCAAGCCCATTCCTATTCCAACCACAAATCTACCCACAAGCATCCCTCCAAGAGTTTTTGCCGTCGCACTACAACATTTCAGCAATGACAATGAGAGTATATCAACCATATTCTAGAGAACTGCAATGCTCTATCAACCATATTCTAGAGAACTGCAATCCCTTTTTGGAAGGGAAGGGAATAAAGGAAAGTTACACAATACATGCTACAGTTTTGATGGTCACAAGCTATACACTTAAGCTACAATCTAAACCTGCTCGGAACTTGTCCTTAATATATCTATCAGTTTACCAGCACACGTCTTACAACCATGGGTAGAAACAGATTGCATAAATTTTGTACATCTACGCTATTTTTTTCGCTTTAGCAATCGACCAAATGGGTGTAAACAAGCACACTCTAGGGGCTAGTTTACGAAAGGGGTTAGCTAACCCAGGTTTCCTTTTTGCAAACAAGAGTTAACTCCTATTTGTGTTTACTTGGCAAGTGCAGTTAACTCATGTTTGTATTTACCAAATAGGGGGTGCTTAGTTGGTTGTGGGAGTTAAAATGTGGGATAGGTTAGCAAAAGACCTATTTGCCCCCGAGGTGGTAGTTATGTTTGTTAGTGGGGGTAGTTTTTTGTATTATAAACATCCTTTGTTAGAAATTACATTATTTTTTAAGTTAAATGAATTGTTAATGTTTGATTTGGTGTGATTGCAATTATGGCTGTTATATTGACTATCTTAATTAAATTGGCATCATTATTGTTTTTATTAAATTTATTAAACTGCACATGGAGGAGATGTGGTTTCCCCACACCAGCAGCCAAGGGGAGGAGGGGGAAGAAGACCAGGATGGGGGGTAACGCCCATTGTCAGGGGTTAACTCCTCACGTAAACCAGCCCTAGATGTTATTACAATCAACCCTCTCAGAAGCATTTGCCCACCTGTACCTGGAAACACAATAAACCAAAAAAGGAAACCTGGTCCATAGGCCCATATTTTAGACACTTGTTAAACTGAAGTTTAGAGCATAGCAAATCATAAATAATGTTTCCAAAGGATAAAAAGGTTCACACATTTAGAATATCTAAGCCGATATGTTAAACTGAAGTTTAGAGTATTGCAAATCATTAATAATCTTTCCAAAAGATAAAAAGGTTTACACATTTAGAATATCTCAACCAATACGCCTTTACCTCACCGAAGCTCCCAAAATCATCGGCAACGCACTTAGCTGGAAGGCCCTCCGCCGCCCAATTCCATCGGCAATCCAACCACTGAGCAAGCACCCAATGAATGCACCCCCCAAGCACGTGCTTACCACAAGACCTACACTCCTCCAAAAAAGCACAACAGTTCAGCACAAAAAGCGCAACAACAGCAGCTGCATGTCCATGCACCGACCTTCCTCCAAAGTGTTCCCGCTGAATCCCAGATCTCGAGAAATGCTCTCCAGCGGTTCATTAACAACCCTGCACTCAAAAAACAAATTTCCAACACCTCAGCCAACAGAATAAACACCCGCATCGCCTCGAATCTCCAAGGCCCAGCCGACTCACCCAGTGTGGTACCCGAACAAGAACGACGAGATGATCGCCACGCACACATGAGGGAGAGATCTGCTCCACGACGGGTTCGAATTGGGCACCGGATCCTCTACAGAACACCAATGCAAGCGTTTCAGGAAGGTGGATTACCAGCTTATCCCGGACGTTCCTCTTATAGAAGGTACGTGTAAAGGATGAATAATTATAAACATTACATTAGTAGCGTGTTCGCGAATTAAGTATGGAACAAAGAATTACTTCTAAGTACAACGAGCGAATCCATAGGATGGAATCGGCTCATTCCACGTTCATTCTCATCTACCAAACGAGGGGTAATAACAGAATCGAGCTTCTTTGGCACCTCATCAGCTCTAAAACAAACTTCCCACAACAGCCTAAACCAAAACTAAGGAGGAAACTAAACACTCGACAAGAACAGAGATCCCTAGGGGATACCAAACGAGGGGTATCCCCCGGGGTGTGGAACCGACGAATTCAGAGCGAGATCTGTAGAAGAATCCGAAAGGGGCGAGTGCACAGCACCTGAATTGTAATTATCTGCTACCACGCCGGAGCATTCCCTGGAGGGAAGCCGCTTGTACACCGACGAGCTCAAGGTCCACCCCATCTCCCGCGCTCAACAGTCGGATCTGATCTCCAGAGAGGATCCGCCTCGGCGATCGGAACACGATCCCGCGATTGGGAAATAGAGATTCTACCTCTCTCTCTCCCTCTCTCTCGCCTCTGGGTTGGGGAGATGAGGTGAGATGCGATGCGGTGGAAGTGAGGTGAGGTGAGGTGAAGGGGCTATGGGGCGGAGGATCTGGAAAGGGGTTGAGTTCATGAAGACGCTGTGGGGTGTGTCGGTGTGAGAGGTTATATAAGAGAGGAAGAAGTTGGGAAGGCGGGGGGGGGTCCCTAATGGTAGTTGCGTGGGGTGCGCTATCGCAGCCGACGGTGGAGGATTGCCGTTGCAGGCGAGCGGTTGGATGCACCCGTTGTTCCGATTGGCCGTGTGCCCAGTGGAGAGTCACCGGCCTGTGGCGGGTGTGCGCTGCCGTGGTGCCCACCAACCCCACCGCCGCGTCCTTTGCTTGTGGGTTGGCGCCTTTGCATTACTCAGATCTGATGTAAATAAATGGGAAATATGCTCTCTCTTGGAATTTAAAATGGTGCCGAACCGGACTGAAAACCGCAGAATTACGCCAATCTTAGGGCGAGTTTATTACGGGTTTAAACTTTGAGATTAAGATTTAAACGTAATGCTTCAGTTGGTATATTATTATTAATTTATATTCTTATTTATGTTGAGAGTAGATCAATTGGATGGATGTGACGATGAGAGTGTGTTGTTGGAGGTAGATGTGATGGGTTTAAGTGAGTTTTTCGGAATAGATGTAATTAGTAAGGGATAAATGTGATTGATGAAAAATAATATCTTTGTAATATTCATATGTCGTAGCTTGTAATCATAACACATAAGATAAATTTATCTGTTAGGATTCTATCAAACGAACACTTAAAACTTTTATGGTCGATTTTTTTCGAAGGGTTTTAATATAACTAACATCTTTGAATAGATCAAATAAAAGCAACCTAGCAGCCAATCCTTAATATTCAATTCTATAATAAATGCTATGTTTGATCGAAACCTACTTAAAAGGTTCCTATTTGGGTTCATAATAGGTGTAGGTTCGTCCAATCACACATACACAAGAAGATAAATTTGATTACCCAGTTCCACATTTAAAAGTGTACATGAGGGGAGAGCAAGGTTACTCTCAAATTCTATAGTTTTTGGGTTTTGGTACACAGTAGCAGTTACTCTGTGTGTGTGCGTGCGTGCACGTGCATGTGCGCATGCATGTCCACTAGGTAGGACATGGACTATTTATTTGCTAAAGACCTTATAACACACGTCACGACATGTTCATGGACTTCTCAGGTAGTCGTAATTGCGATCTAATAAGTGGTTATGCGGAAATAACCATCATGATGCCATGTCTCCAATGAATACAAGGGTGTAGAAGTAATTGTTGGTAATCGCCTCTCTCTAAGCAGCTAAGTAGAAGAATTTATCTACCTGGATCCTCAAACAATAGAGAGAGGTCATCTGCCTAGACTTCTAGGCGAACAATGAGCTTATGCTATCTAGTATATTCATCAAATGAAAATGTCTCGCCTGACTCATTCATGCGAAGTTAAACCAAGTCGTCTGTCAACTTATTAGACAAGCAAGGTGTACCGCTGACTACACTCATTAATGGATGATCCTTGTTTGATTCATTGGGACTTTGTACTTTGTAGGCAGATTTTCGAACATTACCAATGATCTAGATGAGAGAGATTTTATTTGTCTTGCTTATTAGGCCTTCTTTGGATTTATTGTTGGGTTTTAGTCTTAAAGAGTACTTTTAGGAGTTGAACTTGGATAATGATTTTCCTTCCCTCATCAATGTTCTCCACAAAAAGATATAAAATGTTAAATATGTATGGAGCAACTGTTATATCCTGGCCTAGGCTAAATGATTTACTCTTATGGACGTCATAAGGAGTTACCGTGGTAAAAAAAAATCAAAGGAAAGGATTTTAACCCCTTTTAAATTTGAGAGGGCTTCACATGAGAGTAATAAAAAAGGAAAGTTAAAGTTGAGGGATCATCCACCAATTCTCCTATGTGCAAAATTTAATTGCATAGAAATTAATGCATATCATTTATTAATTCAGTTGTTACTTATTGTTGAGATTTTTAGGTACATATAGACATATCAAGTATTCTTATTGTAAAGATGTCCCTTGGCTTTTTCAAAATTTATGCATAAATCTCACATAAATTTGTACTCTAACTTAAATGCCATTCAAATTGATCATGATTAGCTTTGTCACTTATGCGTTGCAAAGCTTTCTCTCAAAAAAACTTACATTGCAAAGCTAAGTAAATGCAATGTAGTTAAAAGTGGATCGAAGAGGCTAGATATCATGTATAAAATTGTATGTTATAGATGTCATTAGGAATTCACTTCGTTTAGGACAATGTCAAATCATTTGATTAGATTGGTTAAAAAATATGATATGAACATGTCTAATAACGATAAATGCATTATAATCCTTCTATCTTTCCATCATTTCTTTCTTCTCATGGCCAAAAATTTCATTTGTATATATCTTTTTGTTTCTTAAGTTTCTAGTCAAAGAATGACTTTGGTTATCAGAGTGTAGAATGTCATTTAAGGTGTACGTAGGAATTTTATACGATTAAATTTAAAAAATCAAGAGGAATCTTTGTAATAAAAATAGTTGGTATATGTACGTATATGTAAAAAATCAAAATAAATAACAAGTGATTGAATAATAATGTGTATTAATTTTCTCATGTGATTAAATTTTGTATGAAAGAGAAGAGAATGAATAAAGTCATTCATCATTTAACTTTATTTTTAATTATTTCTTGCCGTGCATCCTCCTCATCTTTTTGTAAATTTTTCCACAACCCCATCTTACACCGTAAAGGTAAATGTATTCACATGAAAATTCCCTCTGTTTTTGGGATTTTCTATATCAACAAATGGAGTTCCCACATCACCATCTTGTTGTTCTAAAATTAACATTTCCTCACTAATATTCCTTTGCACAAAATTGCAAAGAATCTAAAAATCACACAAAATCAACTTAAACCATTGGAAAAAGAAAAAATGGGAAGAAGAACATGGAAAATGAATTACAAGAATGACAAAATTCAGAAAATATAAACATTTAACTCCCCAAGAAAGCAAGAGCCTAGGAATTCTTCACAAAAAAATACACCAAAATTCTCCATGCAAAGAGCAAAGATTAAATCCATAGCTAATGAAGATGGAAACACAAAATTCCTTCTCAAAATAGTATCTAAAAAGTAATTCTTTCTTCTTTGCCATTAAAGATAATAACGGTAAGCTAATCATGGACATAAATGAGATGGATGTTCAAATTATAAATTACTTTACAAACTTAGATGCATTCAAGGAACCTTGTATGCATAAAATCACCCTTGACAAAAAATTTAACCCTAAGATTTAATGACCCAATCCCTCCCTTCGCTAAAGAAAAAACAAAAAAATTCTTATTTAATCTAAAGACAAGGAAATCACTGGGATCCAATGGCTTTCCCATAGAATTCTTCAAAGCACATGAAACTTAATAAAGGAAAATACATTGCCAATACTTCCATAGATTTTCATATGCAAAACTTTACATTTATAAACAACTCCGTCACCCTATTAATGTATAAGAAAGATAGCAGAATAAACATTCATCAGCATTATTAATACAACATTACAATTAATAAACAAAGTTATCACACATACTCTACCAAAATAGCAAAATGAAGTCCTTCCCTCAATTCAAAAGGCATTCCTATCCGGAAGGATTGCATACTCCTTTTCAATCACAAAAGGAATACTAAACTATTAGCATACATAGAGAAGGAACGTAATACTAAACTATCGGCATATATGGGGAAAGAAGGTAATCTTCCAAAAACTTTGACTTTGGGAAGGATTTTGATGCTTTGTAAATTTGAACCTCCATTTCCTAATCTTGAGAAATTTTGAAGTAGATGAAAAATTCACAAATTAGATGAGAGAAATCCTTGTCAGAATGAAGTTCTTCCCTCAATTCAAAAGGAATTCTTATCTAGAAGGATTACAAACTCTTTTTCAATTACTAAAGAAATACTAAACTATTAGGATATGTGAGGAAGGAAGTAATACTAAACTATTGGCATATATGGAGAAAGAAGGTAATCTTAGAAGAAAAAAAAAAAAAGACTTTGAGACAGCTTTTGAAGCTTTAAAAATTTGAACCTCCTTTTCCTACTTTTAAGAAATTTTGAAGAAGATGAGAAATTCACAAATTAAATGAGAGAAATTATTATCATAATCGCTTAATCTGTCAAATCAAATGACACAGTCAGTTTCTTCAAACCATCAATCAGAGTAAGAAAAAGGATCCTATCTCTGCCTTTTTATTAATGTATTTTTTCAATCAAATCATACAAGCATTGGTTTACGTGACAGAATACATGCATGCCTACAATAATGTTGGTACCTTCTATTTGAGCATAAAAACACAATTACTAGTTATTAATCATTTTCTCTTCCTTATCTACGTTGCATTATTGACCATATCAAATATAATGCACAAATATAAAATTTGAGCAAAAACATAAACTCTCTAGTTTCCATGATGCCTTCGACCCATGAATCTTATCCTAGGAGCTTGAGAAGCCAACCTGCAACCTAATAGGATCATCTATAATCCATCAATAAGCACACATTCATCCAATATAATAATATTTTCAAGCAAATAAGCTCATAAAATGACAAGTCAATTCAAATGCGAGACAAATAGACATAAGGAGCCAGTACAATTTGGAATGACAAGTTTTCATCGTACTTGTTAAAAGTGAAAAGGTGGGTAAAAAAAACTAATTCTACGAGACATCTAATGCCTTTTCTTTATTTTTTGTAAGAAAAAATCATTTTCATTGAACAAGAACAACCAATACAATGAATCAGAAGATATAAGGAAGATGGCTCAACCAACTCTCTTTGTAACTAAGAAGTCACACAAAAATTTGCAAGCTTGTGAGCATCATTGACATACTTCTAGGGATGTGAATTAATTGCAAGGAAGGATGATGATGAAGTACCTTTTTGCAATCTGCAACAATTCTTTTGAATGTCCAATGCGATTGCCTTATTCCAATGATAGAGTTAATGGGGTTAAGAGTATCACTCTTAATAAGATGACTCCTATTAGGATTATCCAATGGAACTTGGATAACAAGCTCAATGGCAAAAGCTTTGGATTCCCCCACCATTGTTGCATAAATCTTTTTGACTATGGCAAAAATAATCTTGTTGGATAATTCATCTTGTTCAATAACTGCAATAAATGCCTGCCATGTTCTCACATCTACGTCAACATGTATGGTGAAATAAAATTCTATGATAGCTTGAATAGTTAATGCTAGATGGATTTCTTGCTCATGAATGTCGGCCACGTGCTTCATATATAAGAGCATCATTGATTGTGCTCTTTCCTAAGTCTTTAAAGGATTTACTTGAAAGTTTCCATGGATGAGTTTGAAATGACCTAACCATAGGGTTTGCATAGAGAACATGCAACTTGCCTATTCTATCGATTTGTATTAAGGGGAAAACTTGACATAATTATTCAAGCAAAGATCCCCATTCCATTGTATCATGATATTTGCAACAAACTAGGTAGCTCTTTCTTAAGGACATTCAAAAAGAGGTGCGCTAAGGTTTCTTTCTCCTTACCATAGTATACACAACAAGATTCCCTTCCACCAATTCTATCAACAATAATTGCAACTAGAGTTATTGCATTTAATGTAAGACACCAAATAAATAATTTAATTCGAGGATCCAGCATTTTTTTAGCTTAAACCTCTTGAAGAAGCTGTAAGTTAATTGTATGTAGGTTTGGAGAAGTACCTCCTATAGTATATGGTAAGTTGATCTAATATTGAAAGTGTTGGATTAAAATCCAACACATGGACTTGTATGTGTATATATTTTTGATATAATCAAACAATACATGTATAATGGCTGTCATGTTAATGCCCATAACTTAAACTGATCAACTAAGGTTATGATGTGGATGTGGGCGTAAATGCAAAAGGATTAGTGTGGTTTTCAAATGTAATGTGTAGAGATCTTTTGTGATTTGCATTTTTGCCCTCGATTAGACCCACCACTATTCTCAATTCAGGTTAGCCCCATTGTGACCTAGAGAAGAGATAGAGAGACTCCAAAAGGAAAGGAGGATGGCTGGAGAAGAAAAGATCATCTTCTTCACATGCAGTCCGAGAACTTAAAAGGGTGGGATCTATTGGAAGGCCAATAACGCAACCTCTTTTTTATTTCAAGATGAATACAGGTATGCTTATCCTCTATAGGTAGAAATCAAGTATAAACATGTATTCATGATGTTGAGAACGAGGTAATGTAGTGTGTTTGCAAGTTGGTGTATTATATTTGTGAGCAAATCTATATCGTATTTGTCTACTTTAGTTTTTTTGGATTAACAAGGTTGATCAGATCTTTCATATTTGTGCAACCCTTAGAAAACCTTTCGTAACTGACACAAGTACCGGTACTCATGATGAGTACCGGTACATGTGTCATACAGTTTTGAATCCAGGGTTTTGGAATAGAGACTGTAGCTTATTAGTACCGGTACTCAACATGAGTACCGGTATACCTAAGCTACAGATCAAGGTTTAAGAACTCTAGATCCATGGATTGTAGTACACAAGTACTGGTACTTATAAGGAGTATCAATCCATGTGAAGTACATATTAGGTTTTAGGTCCTTAAGACCCAAAATCTGTGACTTGTAAGTACTAGTACTCATCACGAGTATCGGTACACATGAGTCACATATTAAGTTCTAGGTCTGAAGTGACCAAGACCTGTAGCTCATCAACACCGGTACTGAGCTTTGGTACCGATACTCGTTAGTTACAAGCTAAGGTGCCGGTACTCAACAAGTACTGATACTCATTGGGATTAGTTTTATTTTAAAGTGATACCAGTACTCATAGACTATCGGTACTAGACACTAGTACCGGTACACCATGGGTACTGGACAAATACTCAACTAGGCTTGAGTTTCAAGCTGTAAGTCATAGGTACTGATATTTGGCATCAATATCGGTATCACCTTGGATATGGGACTCATACTTATAAGTCAATGATATTGGCACTGGTTCACCAGTGTCGATACTCAGTATATGGGATACTGGTACTAGTATATCAATACCAATACTCATTCAGTATAAAGGGATACTGATACTGGTACACCAATATTGGTACCCATTCAGTATAAAGCTCAATTGATGTTAGTTAACGTTTAGGTTCATCCTAAGTTAAAAGTGGTCCATTTATGAAACAACCCCAACAGAAAGTTCCTTTAGGATGTAGACCCCAAATAAGCTCATTAGAAGAGCTTTTGTTGATGCATAAAGATGTGATATGGACCATAGTTTCTTGATCATAAATGGTATTTAATAAGACAATACTCCATTCTTCATTGGAATTCAACAATTCTTTGGCATAAGTTGGATGAGCTATTAAAGAAGCATGAGGAAGGGAAGTATTAGGCAATCCATCTCTCACACCAAATGTTAATAAATCTACCATCTCTTAT
The DNA here is from genome assembly GCA_037157565.1 of Thalassia testudinum. NCBI lineage: Eukaryota > Viridiplantae > Streptophyta > Magnoliopsida > Alismatales > Hydrocharitaceae > Thalassia > Thalassia testudinum. Next base: position 60,557,318 of record JAZHRO010000022.1, on the reverse strand, counting down.
TAGCCAGGAGATATGTGCAAAAAACAAAGGCTTCAAATTTTCCAAAGCTGCCCAAAAAGCAGACGGATTGGAGAAAGGAATGGCTTCCAATAATCCAAATGTTTAAAATATAATCCCTGAAGACATTTGTTGCTTGACATCTTCGATCTAACAGTTATAAAATTCAATCCTCTACTCAAATCTGCTCTAGTTCTCTTGTATCTAATTGAATTAAAGCTTAAATAAGGGATGATGAACCAAGTGGTTCGATAAAGACAATTAAAGTGCATATAGTGATAAAGTATATTAATGTTAGATATTACTTTCTAAGAGACAATATACTTATAAGATAGAAATTAATTTAGAATTTATTCCAAGTGGTGTGTAATTAGTAGATATGGAAAGTTTTTCTTTTCCATAAAGAAGATCCGTAATCTATAAGATAACTAATATTTTTCAATGGCTAAAACTTTGAGCTTTATATCACACTTACTATTACAGTTGGTGTGATACATATTACTGATAGGTGAATATTCCGTCCGATAAATGTTTTGAAGTCATTGCGTTGCAAAAATTCGCTATCAAATAATTTATCGAAATTCTGGTGAATCCCAAGTCGAATATGAGGAGGCGAATGTTTAATTAAAAATCACGTTTGAAAATTATTCTCGTAAAGCAGAGTAGTTGGTTGAAATCAATCTACCGAGCTATTTTACTTAAAGAATAAATAATTGAAGAGTGGAAGAGAGAATAATACAAAGAGAATAATAGGGAAAAAGCTAGGATAGGAGAGAGAGAGACAGAAAGAGAGCAAATTTATCTAATAAAAATAATGTTCATTACAAAAATTAAATCTACGCTATAGAAATCAGTAAAAAGAATAGAGAGAAAAGAAATATTCCTTGACGGTTGCTTGGAGGACGAGCTGTGTTGTCAGCACCTGGAAGACGAAGATGGGATTCCATGGGAAGCTGGAAGAAGGGGGATAGAGCTAGAAGATGGGGATGAGAAGCGGGATATGCCAGCACAAGATCCGATTCCTAAAGAGGGTGAGAGGATAGCCACAGGCGCTCCACAAATAGGGGTGAGAGAGAAGAATAAAAATTATTTTTAAGAACTTAGTGGAGCATCCCGAGCTTGGGACTAGCTCGAGATTGGTTCTCTTGAGCTTAGGAGGGGAGAGGAAGGGAAAGGAATGGATGAAGAAGAAATGGAAGGGGGTAGGCTATTTATAAGTGAAGAAATGGGGACAAAAAGGTCATTTCCAAGGACTTAAAATTAATAAATGGACACATGCAGGTGTTGGTGAAGGAAAGAGTGACCGTTGGTGCACGTGGAACGTGATCCCTCTGATCTCCATCACACGGCTGAGATCGCGCGCTCAGCCATTTCTTAGATCTCACAGATTCGATAGCAATTAGATGACTGAGATCACGATCGGATAGCTTAAGATCATGCTTTGCTCGCCTTGGATCGTGCGTACATCCGCGTGTTTTACATCATGCCCATCCGTGTGGTCACGTGGTTGCTTGTCATCTGCTTGATGTAAATCTGACAGCTCCAATTGCGTGCCTTACGCGTATTGAGGAGGACGCCGATGGGTCGATCATAGCTGCATGATTGTGATTGTGCGGTCCTGATTCAAATTGGCACGTGTTGATGAGGAACATTGAGGAGGGCTTGAGAACCCGTGACCTGCTGGCGGTCGAAGATTTTATCCACTGCACTATGCGCATGGATTAAAAAGAGAAGGCCATCAGACGTGCAAATGCTCGTAGTTGTTGGATCGAGGATCAATGGCTGCGACCGCTTGATGGAGGCTACTTTGAAGGGTGTAAGGACGCGACTTGAGTTGATCTCAGCTGTTGGATGGCGATCCAATGGCTAAGATTGCACGATGGATGCAACCTTTGGGCTGAGGAGAGAAGCAGTGGCGACTTTAGGTGGCCTGGATGATGCCACGTGGCATCATCTAGGTTGTCCATCTTCAAATGCTCGCAGGTGGTGCCATGGATGTCGAATTGAATCAATTTTCACGCTGTTAGGTTATGATCATTGATCCGAACCCATCCATACGGTTAGATTCTTCATATGAGGTCTGGATTTTCACCGTCTTACTGTTTATGCAGACTATCGAGGAGTTTTAAGTCGTTTCGTTGTTGCAAAGCCTCAATCGCTCGAAAATAATTAAATTTATAACTTAGAATCAAAATAGTCCGAGGTCGAACAATGGGAGCAAATATAGAATTCACAACATTAATCTCATAAATGAGCACAATAAACGGAGCACAATAAAGATATTCAATGAATCAATCACTAAAAAATATATTCGATAAAAATCAATGTATGATGAAGCAAAACGAAATGAGAATAAAAACAATGGTGATTTAAATCACTGTCAATCATCTTTAATTAAACATGCATTCAATTACTCAATTCATTCAAATCAGAATTTAATCTTAACTTGGGTTCTTAAATTATTCAACAATGCCTAAAACCAACTCAATCAGACGTCTTAACAGAACACAAGGCTCTTCAGAGAGCCTTCTTCTTCTAAGGCCTTCTTCTCTTTCTTTCTCAAGCTTTCTTTTTTTCTGGTTCTCAAAGCTTCTCTTTTCCTTCATAAGCCTTCCCTTTCTTCTCCTTCTCTTAAGACCTCTCCTTCTTCTCCTTTACAAGCATGACCTTCCCTTCAGAGACTTTCTCACCTCACAGCATAAGGGAATGACTTCTCTTCTTCCAACGACTAAGTGTCTGTTACGACCTGGTTCCCGAATCCCTATAGGACCCGAGACCAACTCGACTCGACTGATCCCAAGACCCAGTCGTCCAACAAGAAATAATCGAAAAGCAGGAAAATAAACCACATTCACTATGCAAGGTAACTAATAGTAAAAGCGTACAAGCAGTAAAGGAAGTACGAGCTGCTAAACAGTACATACCACCACCACAATAGGAAAGTAGAACAAAGTACAGTAACAGGAATAGTAAACAAAGTCTGAAACTCATTAACAGAAAGGAAGTACTACAACAGTAAGAAACTACTGCTAGGCTCGACTAGGCCCAACACCCTCTGCAGCCGGTGACTCAGGCTGCTCAACTCCTGGACTTGTAAAGGGTTATGAGTAAAACGGAGTCAGCGAACGCTGAGTAGAGTGGTAACCAAACTATCTAAAGTAGTAAAAGCTAACAGGTACATTTATTTTATTTTACAAGTGATTCCTTTTCACCCATTGGTTTACTTTCAGATTTCTTTCTTGATCTCGCATGTTCCTCGTAGGAACGATCTTGATTGCAGTCTTTTCTGAAGAGTAGAAGGCACACGTGGTGCTCTCTTGGTCGGGAGAGTCCCCCGTGGTAATCCTACACCCAGTCAACCACCTCGAGGTCACAGATAGACGTAGCGGTGACTACGGCACACGCGATAAGCGCACGGGTAGCTCTCCCACACTGGCACGCGGTTAGTCGTTTTCGCTACCAGGTACGCCCAAAGTATATCACGGATAGTATAAGGCCTAGCCCTCTCAGAAACAAGGGTCTAGCCCCTCATAACCAAACAGGGGTCTCGCCCCTCAACAGTCCGCGTACACTCGTCTGACTATCCCGGTTTACCCAGTGGACCTAACAAGTCGGTGTAGGGTGGCTAGCTGAACCCCAGGCCCCGTGGGGTGGCTAGCTCCCTCCCTACACTACTAGCTCTCCTCGGTACAGTGTACGCGAGGGCCAACGGAAGTCAGTGTAGAGTGGCCAATCCTAATCCCGGGTCCCAACCCAAAGGCAGCTAGCTCCGCTCTACACTAAAAAGGGGACAGTCGCTCTCCTTGGTACCGTGTACTTAAGGGCCAACACACTTCCTACTCACATTTCCAGATCTTTTCATTCATCCACAAGCTTTACTCCTACTTCCCCGTAGGGTTCATGCTCTTATTCACCATATTATTCCATACCAGGTTTCTTCATTCACAATTCCATTCTCGTATTATACACATGCAGCTCGTATTTCCATAAATTAACATATTCAACAAGTGATATCACAGGTAACTATTTAGTTATCTCAGGCATTTCATATTCTAACAGGCAGCTCATTTTTATTAACAGGCAGTTTGTTTACAATTCAGCTCATCATCTATGACTACAATCTCAAACACGCATACAAACAGTGCAACTATTTCTCGTCCTAGGATTCATGCCACATCCTAGGGTTCTAGTTATCTAAATTTCATTGATGCATTCATATTTTAGAAGTAGAACAGGGGGAAACCACTCTACCAGACAATCCGGGAGTACTGGGGCTCAAACGACAGACTCATGTGCCTCTGCAAGCCCAAGACACGCAACAGGTCGAAGTCCTATATCAAGGAACATATCACAACGGAATGTTCAGAACAGTATATAAGGATTTCTAACATGTAGAGGAACTCATAAGGAGACCACAGATATCTCGTTTGCGTAAAACGGACCCCGATCGTACCCTAAACAGGTCAAAAACAAGTCTGCAAACCCAAATCAGATGTCTGGAACCAAGTCCAAACATCTTAAAAGTCACCAGAGTCTCACCTCAAGTCCCTGTGTCAACTTCAGACGTCCAGGACTCTTATTTGACCGTCTAGACTCAGCTCCAGACCTTCGACCTATCCTCCAATTGTCTGGGAATGCCTTCGGTCGTCTAGTAAGCTGTCCAGACGTCCGAAATGTGTGGGAGGGCGTGCCGCGCGCCTTCCCAAAGCTGCTCCTGCGCACGACAGAGCAGCAGTCCTCTTTTTAGCCCAATAAATCGTCTTTGCGGTGCGGCCTACATGGTCGCAACTGCGGGGATGACGTACCTGCGTGAATAGCTGCTTTCAGACATCCTGTGTCGTCACCAAACGTCCAGCCTGTCGTCTGGAAGGCACTCCGGACGTCTGATACTAGAAAAATTACAGTATCAAAACAAGCTCTCACTCCTCTCGCCGCGCTGCGCCGCGGCTTCTCCCTCTTGGCTGCAGCTCCTGCCGCTGTAGGAAGTCAGGGACGGCTCCCCGACGCTCTCCTCCGCACACGCCGTGGCAACCGTGCGCACTCCAGTGAGCCTCTCCGAGCTCATGAGCTCAACCTCCTTATTAAGACCAGTGACATCAAAACACTTCAAGACGTCTGGGAGTTGGTCCAGACGTCTGGAAATAAATTTTTGCGTGCACGTACAACCGCGATTCTACGCACGTGCAGCGCGCAGACTGCACCCCAGTCACCCTCTTCTCTTTCTTCCTCCCCTCGCCGACCTGCAGACCCTCTTCCCCCACGCCTACAAATACCCCTGTCCTCTCCCTCACGCCACCCCACCCCATCCTTCTCCTCCTTCCTCCAGCGCGAGAGCGAGAGTGAGAGTGAGCGCGGCGGTTGCTGCCAAGTGCAGCAGTGGAGAGGAGAGGGGCAGCGAGAGAAGGGAGGAGAGGAGAGCACGCTAGCTGTGAGAGAGAGACCTCGCCGAAGTAGTTCGAGGCCAGTCGACGTGCGAGTGGAGGAGCGTCATGCTGGGGAGATTTCCCCTGGTGCTGCTGCAGCTCAAGCAACGGACGAGCGGCTGCGTGGCGAGGTCGTGCACAGCGGGAAGAAGATGAAGGAGGTCCTGATTCTGGGATCTTTCCCAGAATCAGACGTCTGGACTTACATCCAAACGACGTGGACGACGTTTGGAGGAAGCTCCAGATGACTGAGAGGTACGTATTTCCTCCTCCCCTTCTTTTTGCGGATACAGCCATGCAGGCCATTCCATCGAAGCTTTGTTGCATGCCGTTTTGAGAGAGTTTTGTGTGCGCGTGCAGGTTTCGCTTCGGGAAGGCGCGGGACACTCCCTTCCACGCGGTTCAGACGTCTGGGCGAGTCACCAGATGGCGGAGAGCATCTCCAGATGTTCAGAGAGGTGGTCGGACATCTGGAACTGGGTACAGACGATTCAGCAGGACCTCTGGACGTCTGAGGAGCAGCGCAGAGTGAGGTATGACCTGGACCCCTTTTTAAGACGTCTGGAAGATGTTCCAGACGTCTGATTTGAGTCAGAGTTGTCGTTTTTGACCCGTTTAGGGTCCGTTCGAGGTCCAATTTCCGCGTTTAAGATTCCGTTCTTCTCAAAATAAGTTCCTCTATTTGTTTGAAATACTTTTATCTTGTTCTGAGTGGTTCCTTGTAATTGATCCTTGTGTTATGACCTCGTTCTGTTGCGGATTTGAGGGTTGCGGAGGCACGTGGACCTACCGATCACGCCTCCATTACTCCCAGTTTTGCGAGTATAGTGGCTTCCCTTAGTTAATTACAAACATAAATGCATATCTGAAATAAATGATAGATCCTAGGGTATGGCATGAATCCTAGGACCTGAAAACTAGATTGAATGATATATCCTAGGGTATGGCATGAATCCTAGGACTAGAAACACTGGAACGAATGTCTTGAATTGCAATCCTGGATGAGTAGATAGAATAATGATAATTGCCTGTAATTGGATAACAGCTGCCTATGAAATGTAGAGTATTATTGCTAGTAACTACTACTTGTAATTCCAGTTGTTTGGAAACTCAATTCGAGCTGCTTGTATATAAATTGGAAAAGAAAAGATTAAATGTTGGAAACACGTGCTATATGCGAATAAAACTGAAATGATGAAACCTAGTATGGCATGGCCTGAGAAACATGAGCACGAACCCTACGTGGAATTAGGAGTAGAACTCTTGGAAATAGATGGAACGGAACTGGAAAAGTGAATGGGAAAGGGTGTTGTCTCTTAGGTACGTAGTACCAAGGGAAGCACATGTTACCTCTTAGTGCAGAGCGGAGCCAGCCGCCCTAGGGACCTAGGGATAGGTCTGGCCACTTTGTACCGACTTTTGGCCCTTGCGTACACCATACCGGGGAGAGATACCAGTGTAGGGAGGGAGCTAGCCACCCCACGGGGCCCGGGGTTCAACTAGCCGTCCTACACTGACTTGTTAGGCCCACTTGGCAAACTAGGGCAGTCAGGCGAGGGTGCGCGGACTGTGGAGGGGCAAGACCCCTATTTGGTTACTGTGGAGGGGCTGGACCCCTGTTACTGAGAGAGCTCTGCCCTATACTGGTTCCGTGTTGTGCTCTGGACGCACCCGTTAACGGAAACGACTGACCGCGTGCCAGTGCGAGGTAGCTACCTATGCGACTATCGCGTGCGCCGTAGTCACCATTACGTCTGTCGGCGACCTTGGGGTGGTTGACTAAGGGTAGGACCACCACGGGGGACTTTCCCGGCCAGGAGAGCACCACATGCTACTTCTACTTTTCGAAAAAGACTACAATCAAGATCGTTCCCACGTTGAGATCAAGAAAAAAGGACCTGAGAAATAAACCAAGAAAGAGTAAAATAAAGAAAGAAATTAAAAACAACAACTACTTGTCCACCTTTACTATTTTTCTTAGCTAGCTTGTTGCCACTCTACTCAGCGTTTCGCTGACGTGTCGTGCTTACTACCTTTTTCAGGTCCAGGTGTTGAGCAGCCAGAGCCCACGGCTGCAGAGAATGCTGGGCCTAGTAGAGCCCAGTAGTTGTACTTTTGTTATACCTGTTTTCTGTAGTAGTGAGTATTTTGTTACACTCCTGTACTCTTTTATTGTAAACTTCATATTTTGTACCTGTTTTAATTTCTCTTCTGTTGTGGTGGTGTGTATTGTAGTAGTTCTTTTCTTTACTGCTGTACTTTTGTTACTGTCAGTTACTTGCATGATGAATGTGGTTTATTTTACTGCTTTTTGGTTACTTTCTCGTTGGACGACTCGGTCTTGGGATTAGTCGAGTCGGTCCGATTCTCATGTCCTGTAGGGATTCATGAATCGGGTCGTAACACTCCTCTTCACGCCGTCCTCCTCCTCGCTCTTACTCCCTCTCTCTCGCTCGTCTCTCTCACGGCAGTGGAGAGGAAGGAAGGTGGTGGTGGTGGAGTGGAGAGGAGAGGAAGGGGGAGAGGACTCTTATATAGGCAGTGGGATAGGGTTCGGTGAGGGGGAGAAAGAGAAGAAGAGAGAGAAGAAAAGGAGTCTACGCGATGGCTGCACGCAGAACCAACTTCGCATATAGATTTTTCAATTTCCAGATGTCTTAAAAGGCTCAAAACAGAACGGGTCTTTACAGTGTCGCACAGGGCCAAGTCTTAGAGAGCAAAACCCTCCCCCGCTCTCTCACAAATCCTCCTCCTCTTCTCTCGTAAAGACCCAACGCATATTCGGATCCATGTATGGGTAAACGGGTCATGTATAGTGACCAGGCTTGCAGGTGTGGTGTCGCAAGCAAGGTGTGAAGTAGATGGGTTAGCAGATGTGAGGGTTTGAGGGACCCGACCCCTCGTGTACCAGGAAGAGAGGCTAAAGCACGAAAACAACTTATGTGTGTGCGCGAGCTTTGTGGTTCACGATGTGGCACTAAAGCCACTTATTGAAGCAGAAGAAAAACGCAAATGGGCATTGGATTTTGAAAAACCTATTGTCGTAGTATTATTTGTGACGAAATCTGTCAACAGATAAATTTACACCGAAACTCTAAGAATTTCGGGTTGGACATAGGGAGGCGGATGTTTGATTGAAAATACGCATTTATTTTGGTTGTCACGAAATAGATTAGCTGGTCGAAAGCTAGCTATCTATTTAACAAATAATAAATAGAAGAGAGAGACAGAGAATATTACAAATAAAGACAAAGAGAGGTAGAATAAACATGGATTTCATCATCAGATGCTATTCCCTACACTAATCATTACAATTAGTGTTACGACCCGGTTTCCAGATCCCTAAAGGACCCGAGACCAGCTCGCCTGAACTAATCCCAGGACCTAGTCGTCCAACGAGAAATAACCAAAAGCAAGAAATAAACCACAATTACACATGCAATATAACCAAGTAGAAGGAAAAACGAGACGTAAAGGAATAACAGAGCTAAAAGTCTCAACAAAGTAATACATGCCATCACAACAACAGCGGAAAAGAAGACAGAAAGTAATAGGAACAGTAAAATAGATGTCTAGTACTCACTACAACAGCAGAAAACTAAAGAGCTGGAAAGAAATGACTACGGCTAGGCTTGGCTGGGCCCAGCACCCTCTGCAGCTGGAAACTCGGGCTGCTCAACTCCTGGTCCTGAACAGGGTTACGAAAAGATAGAGTTAGCAAACGCTAAGTAGAGTGGTGTTTACATTATTTATGTGCAAGTATAGTAAAACATGCAACCATGTTTTATTCTCATTTCTATTTATCTCGTCTATGTATTTCTGGTTCATTTATTTCACAAAGGATCTAAGTATTTCTTGATCTTGCTTGTTCCTCGTAGGAACAATCTTGATTGCAGTCTTTTCCGTGGAGTAGAAGGTACACGTGACGCTCTCATAGCCGGGAGAGTCCTACGCCAACTCAACCACCCCGAGGTCATTATCGCGACGTAGCGGTGACTACGGCACGAGTGATAAGCGCATGGGTAGCTACCTCACACTGGCACGCGGTCAGTCGTTTCTGCTAGCGGATACGACTAAAGTACATCACAGAATAGTATAAAGTCTTGCCCTCTCAGAACAGGAGTCTCGCCCCTTAGAACCAAACAGGGGTCTTGCCCCTCTACAGTCTGCGTACCCTCGTCCGACTATCCCGATTTGCCCAGAGGGCCTAAAAGTCGATGTAGGTTGGCTAGTCTTAACCCCAGGCCCCGTAGGGCGGCTAGCTCCCTCCCAGCACTAGTAGCTCACCTTGGTACCACGTACGCGAGGGTCAACAAGAGTTGGTGTAGAGTAACCAATCCTACCCCAGGCTCAACCCAAGGGGTGGCTGGCTCCCCCTCTACACTAAAAGGGACAGTTGCTTTCCTTGGTACCATGTACACAAGGGCCAGCTTACTTCCTGTCTACAGGAGTTTTCCTCCTAATTCCCTGTAGGGTTCATACTGGTATTCCTTTCGTTTCGTATCCCAAACTTTCATATTTCTCTATTTACATTTTCGTTTCCATTCTTAAACAGGCAACTCATGATTTCCTAACTGACAATGCATCATATTAAAATAACCAGTACATTTGCTAGCATTTACAGTTTTATAGGCATCTCAAGTAGACAATGTAGCTCAACCATACTCATTTGTTTCTGCCCTAGGGTTCATTCGAGTTATTCTAAGCATGCAGTTCATTTATTTAATCAGAATAATACTGTAAACCACTCTACCGAGTATCACAAGAGAAATGGGGGCCTACACCAAAGATCTCGACATCTTCGCGGGCCCCGAACACGCTATCGGCTGGTAACCTGTACCAGTGACTAATTCGCATCAGACGGGTCAAAACAGTGGATACCCTACACTAACACGTAGAGAAACTCAAGCGGAAAACAACGATACTTTGTTTGCAGAAATCCGATTCCTTTTGGGCCCCGAATGGGAAAAAAACACCCATACTATCCAAAATCAGACGTCTGAGACTAGTCATAGATGTCTTAAAAGACGTCAGATCTTACCTCCCACTTCCTGCGGCTGCCTCAGACATCCAAACTCCTTTGCAACTATCTGAGGAGAGTTCCAGCCGTCTGACCTTCCTTCCAATCGTCTGGAAGTCCCGTCGGACGTCTGGCAATGTGGTCAAATGTCCAAAAGTGTTTGGAAAGGCACACAGCATGCCTTTCCAATGCCGTGCACCTGCGTATGAAATCACATACCTATTTTCAGGCAAACATTTCTACGCCAAGGTCTTCAAGGCGGAAAGTCGCATAGGAAACATGTACCTCCATGCGAAAAATATGCTTTCAGACGTCTGGCTTCAACTTCAGACGTCCTAATGCTTCTCCAGACGTGTGGTCAACGTTCCAGACGTCTGATACTGGAAAACCAGTATCCAGAACTCCCCTACGTAGCTTGCCCCGCTCGCGCCTCCGCCCTCAGACGACGCAGTGGTAGCTCCAACAGCTGTAGGAGATTGAGAAGCTCCCCGCAGACGTCCTCCTCTCTCCCACGAACTCCTCCTCGAGCTCCACCGAGCTCTCGCGGCCGTCGTCCCTCTCCCCCACTCTCTTCTCACTCCCTCGCACTCACTTGCTCTCGCTCTTCCCCGTTCTCCCTCGCCAGTTCCTCTCCTTCCTCACCGCGGCTGCAATAGAGACGGGAGGCTAGTGGGGCATGGCCGAACGCAAGGAGAAGGTGGAGGTGGCGGAGGCTCGAGTGGTAGGGGGTGGAGTGTAGATGGGGGGGTTTAAATAGGAAGGATTTAGGGTTCGAGGTGAGGGGATGGAGGAGAGAGAGAGAGACTCTGTGCGCCGCCCGCCCGTAGAGAGAAAAGAACGTACGATATTTTCCTACTTTCAGACGTCTGTCCCTTCATCCAGATGTCCGAACAGACGTCTGACGGTTAATCCAGACATCTTAAACACCCCAAACAGGCACCGAGTCATTTCAACTAGAAAGCCGGAAATCTATGTTAGAAAGTAGTAAATATACTCTAGAAAGCGATAAAGAGAATGGAGAGAGAAGTATCCTCCTCGACGATTGCTTGGAGGACGAGCCGGATGGGGCGATGCCTGGAAGATGAAGGATGAAGCGGGAAGAAGGAGAACAAAGCGGGAAGAACCAAGGGCAAGGCAAGACGTCATCGTCACGGGATCCACTTCCCGAATGGAGTGAGAGGACAACCGTGGGATGCTCCACGAAGGAAGGAGAAGGTGGAAAAATTCTAATTTTAACTCTAATAGAGCATCCCAGGTTTGGGACAAACTCTTAAAGCTTTGGAGGGGGTGAGAGAAGAGAGGAAGGGATGAAAAATATGTGGGGGTCATAGGGCTATATATAGGTGTAGATTGGAGGGGGCAAAAAGGTCTTTTGTCATCAAAAAATTAATGTTAGGTCTTTAGTGACGGATTTAACTATCACTAAAGGCCTAAACGTGGGCTGAAGATCCGCGCGCACGCCCGCCTGCTCACCTTCGGCTGCCTCAATGCCTGTGCATGATCTCGCCTTATCAGCCCTCCGATCGCGAGATTGGACGGCTTAAAATTGATATCGCCTGCTTCTTCCTCAGTGTAACTGTGCGCCCGTGCGTGCGATGGAGCGTGCAGAAGTGTGTCATCACGCACATATGTGCTCCTTGCACATCCATTGTGCCACATCGCCCGCATCTGCGCAGCCGGCCCGCCATCCAACAGCTCAATTGAGCCAGACTCGCGCGTCTACTTGATTTGAAGCGGAGCGCGGATCAAACTCGCGCCTTTCGCTTGAGAAGGGGTGCTCGCTCGCTGTGCTGCCCCCCCTTCTTTGTTGACTTTCTAACTGTGGCGTGCATGCTCGTGGCCATTGGATCAAGATCCAACGGACCAGATCTGATCTTGCGTTGAGGAGAGAGAGAGCGTGGCAGGTCTTCGCATATTAGCAGGGTAGGTTTGGGCAACCGAGATGACGCCACGTGGCGCCAACTTAACTGTCCATCTACTGTGACTTGTAGAAGGTGCCATGGATGTCGGATTTGACCGATTTTCATCCTATTAGGCTGCGATCATCGATCTGAACCCATCCGTGCGGTTGGATTTGTCAAATGAAGTGCGGATTTACAACATCGTGGCCCTTGATTTTTGACCTTCCTTGGATTATATTTGATGCTACAGAAGTCCGATTGGGGCGATCTTGGAGTCATTGAACTTTAATCATCGTCCTGATCAGATCCATACGGTTGGATCTTCGATCCGAGGCCCCGATTGAATATTACCTTGTTACCTAACCACAAAAAGAGAAAATTAACCTAAAATTTACACAACCTAACCTAAATGCAAGATTATGCATGTTGTACAATATTTATAAAGTATGATACAACTCTACGCCTAAGAACACACATAAATAGACAGTTTATGTGATATAAACGTGTTTACATCGCCACTTCTTTACGCAAGTGTTGCAAATGGGAACTCTTGATTGCAGCTGCGGTAGTGGTGGCTTTGGCTAATTGGAGCTGCAGCTATGTTCCCTGGACAAAGCCCCAACTGCTGGTGGTTGTATTAAAGCTTGATGTGGACGGAGTGCGGCGGATGACATCGGGGAAAATGTAGGCGACGATGGACAACCAGGGAAGACTTGAAACAAGAATAAGGTTGTTCGTATCGCTTTTTCGTGTTTTAAATTAACCTTGTTGTAGTATAGTTGAAAAAGCATATGAACAAATAACAAATTTTATTGCTCGAAATTCGAAAAAATATTCCGAGGTTGAACTCAAGGAGCAAATTGGTATTTAGAAGCAGAAAATCACAATCTCAAATTTCTACTTGAAAGATGTTTAATGAAGATAAATGCTAGAGAAAAAAAATGTAAAAGGAAATAGATTTTCTCTTTTCTTTCTTCTTCTCCTCTCTTTCTTTTTCTTTGCTTTCTCTCTTCCTTCTCTTCTTTCTCTGTCTTTCCTTTTTCAGACGTCTGATTCTTTGAATCAGACGCCTTAACTGATGGCTGCTACAGTGCCGAGCCTTCTTCTTCCTTCCTTCTCCTTGGCTTTCCTCTTTGTCTTCTTCTCTTCTTGAGCTGCTGCGCCTCCTCCTTCTTCTTCCTTGCCTTAGGCTTTGGCTGCGTCTTCAGCTTCTCCTTCCTTGGCCTCTACAGTTCTCTTCTTCTTCGGCTCCTTCCTATGCCTTCTTCTTCTTCTTTTCTTGGCTAAGTCCTTCCTTCAGCTGCTCTCTGTTGCGACTCCTCCTTTTCAGCAGCTCCTTCTCCCTTAGCTGCTCATGCCTTCTCCTTCTTTCCCAGCACAGAGTGAAGCAAAACTTACCCCTACCCTCCCCGCATCTCTCTCTCTCTATTTCTCTCTCAGGACAGCTCTCCTAGAGCCTTCTCAGGTTATCGAGTCGAGTATGAGTGCCTGGGACCAGGCCCACCGGCGTGTGGTGGTGGGCGAGGAGTGCACGGGTAGTTGGGTCAACCAGGTCCACGTAGGAGTGGTTGCGGATGAGGCGTGTGTACGGGGGCGAGGGACCTCACCCTGTGTACTGGAGGCGAAGAGCTAAAAGCACAAAAACAATTTAAGTGATGCAGCGTACCTCTAAGTTTCGAGGTGGGACATTTCTGTTTCGCTCGCGCTCGCGCAGGAGGACTTCGCCTAATCGCCGTAGCTGCATGGGGCTTTATTGTCAATCACTCGGTTGGGGCTATGCGCGAAGGGATTCCGTGCGAGCTGGGACCTGTAGCCTGGAGCGGAGAGACCTAGAGTGAGCTTGCAAGCAAGCTTTGGTTTTGCTCCAATGGTGGCAGGGGGTCGAAACCTGCAATCACTGAACACGGCCTTTCAGCTCCATTAGAGCACACAGGCAGCTTCGCCGTGGCACGGCGAAGGTGAGGCGGGGGGTGCCATGGCGCAGAACGGCCTAGGCATGCGTGCCTAAGGCGGATTGCGGCCGTGAAAGTGCGTGTGTTCGGTGGGCACGTGGGGTGTGTGTGGCGGTTAATGGAGGAGTGGATGGTGATCAATGAGTGATGGCGAACGTTCTGAGGTGGGTGGTGAGGCGTGTGGATGGGTGGAACGACGGATTCGCCTTGCCGGTGGTCTACCGGAGATGAGGGAGATGGAGGTGATTGGCGGCTGTCGAGGGGAGTTTTCTAAAATTAAGTAGGGGAAAACAGAGAGTAGAGAGAGAGGAACTCACTTAGGAGAGTTGGACGAAGGGGGGAGGAGGAGAGCGAGCGGCGCGTGTCTGTCGTTGCTGGAGAGGAAGGCCCTGTGATGGAGATGCGGTGACGAGGAAGAGGGTCGGAGGAGCGCGCACTGGTACGGCGCGGCGCAGAGGAACATGGCGGAGATGGATTTGCCACTGGTACGGTGGCAGAGCGACGAGAAGATGGTGGGAGAGTCGCTGGAGACTCTGGGCGGATGGCCGGAGGAGGAGGAGACGAAATTGGGGGGTAATCTTTGACCAAATCAGGCTTGAAGGAAGCGGAGGGATCTGGGCTTCCTTAAATAGGCAAGGGCAGAGGGAAGAGTCGCAAGGAAACGGCAGGAAGACCATGTCGGAAGTATGGCCGGAGGAGACCCATACCTCTCGAGCGTTCGCACGAGAGGTATGGGGCGTTTCAGGGCATGGGGAGCTACCCATGCGGTAGGGTGCTTCGCAGAGAGCTGCCCTTTCAGATCTGGGAGCAGCTCCCCATGAAATCGAGGAGAAAACCACCGCGCAAAGTCGCTGGAGGTATGGGTCCCTGCTGCAATGGCAAAGGGACCGAAATGAAGAGAGTGACGAAGAAGCTGAGGGGGGATTTGCAAGGGTTTCCAAAAGTTAAGGGTCTGAATGTAATTTGGTGGACCAAATTGCAAAGTAGGTCAAGATGACCTTCCCTTAGGTCTAAATTTTGGTAGAAACCTAATTTGGACCTAAGGAATCCAATGGTGAAGTTTTATTTTAGGTTTGACCACGTTTGACTGGATATTTTGTAAAAAAACCCAAATTAAGTCAAATATTGGGCATGTACCCTAATCTAGGTCAAAATAGGTTCCAAAGGTCAAATTGAAGGTTCTAAACCCTAGGGGATATTTTTACATGAATTTTAGAGGATTTAGTTAATTTTTATCCTGCTTGGAACCTTTTGAATTAAAGTGCATTTGTTTTAGGGTTACAAAATGTCATTTAATTCTTAAATTTCACAATAACCCTCTTCTGACTGAACCATCCCACTTTTTCTCTTATTAAGCCCAATTGACCAATGTCTAGACCCTTAGAAATCCTGTTGATGCACTACAATGGTAAAATTCCAGTTTACCCCTTGTTTCATGTTCTCTTCCCAGATTAGTGATCCCTTGAATTAAGCCTTTCTCTTGGTTATGTAGGAGCTCTTGTGCACTTTATTAGGTCAAAATATGCTAGTTAGGGCTCATGATGAGGTTCTCATCAAAGGCCTCACGACCACATTAGAACATCTTAAGATGTTCGCCATGTGACAGCGAATGTGGTGGAGTCATTTGCACGGCATGGGAGTGGGCGTGGAGGTTGGGTGAGGTCACGGATGGAGTGCGGAGGTGATCGTGTCCGATGGGGTGTTTGAGTGGGTGTTTGGTGGTATTAGGTAAGTGGTTTTGAAGTAGGGAGGACAACGATGCTTTTGGGAGTCGTGGCGAGGCGAGTGGTGGCTTGTGGAGCTGTAGAGGCCTCGCTTGAGCTCGGCCGGTCGTGGGGAAGATGGTGGCTTGGAGGGTGTATCAGCATTCGAAAAGAAGAGTTTAAAGAGGGGGAAGGGAGTAGAGGAAGAGAGGAAGAGATAGAGACCTAATTTACTAGTTGAAAGGGGTAGGAAGGCACCGGTTATGATTGGCTGGTGCCTTGGAAGAGAATACCTCTAGTGAGAGGGCGGAGAGCAAAGAAAGGGTCGGAGAGCTCTTCGCCGGTGTTGCAAGGGGCGGATGAAGGAGAGGAAGATAATCCCGCTACCTATGGTATGTGGCAGAGGGTGAGGAAGTTGAGGTAGAGCATGTCGCCGGAGATGGTCGAAGGAGGCCAGAGGGAGGAGCTTTTGGCAAAGAAATGCAACCAAACGAAGCTAAGGAAGAGTGGTTGTGCATGCCGACTCTTTATAGAGCTTCAGAGAGAGCTCTAGAATAGGAAGGAGCTCTAATTGGCTCCTTAGGATTCAAGAAGAACCCTACTAATTTTCTACGTTCGCATGCACGAATCAGAGAGATTTAGGAGTTAAGAACAATCCCAATGGATTCGTCATGGCGTGAACATCAATCCCACCAATTTTGGTGGGATTTGATGAAGATTCGAGTGGGATTTGGCTTGATCAAAGCCTGCCTGGAGGTCAATTGATCTCCAGTGGCGACAAGGATTGATCTGTGAAGAAGACAACAAACTTAGGGGGCCATTTGCATGGATTTCAAAAGCTGAAGGGCTAATTGAGAGAGAAAGAGTCTGATTAGACTAAAATACAAACTAGGTCAAGATGATCTCTGATTGGGCTCAAATTTTGGTATAAACCTAATTTGGACCCAAGAAATTTGATAGCAAAGTTGGATTGTAGTTTTGACCAAGTTTGATTAGGTAATTTGTGTAGAAACACAAATTAGGGCAACTTTCTGTCTGAGACACTGTTTAAGGTCAAAATGAGTTCCAATAGTCAAATCAAGGGTACTAAATCTCATGGAATATTTTTCTATGAATTTTAGAAGGTTTAGATGGAATTTATCCTAACCAAAACCTTTGTTATTTAAGCAGATCTGAAATTAGGGTCTTGGGATATGAATCAATTCTCAAAATGTGTAAAAATCTATTTCTGTTTGCATGAACCCTCTTATTAGTCATTAATGTTCATTAGACCTCAGATTAACCCCTTGGAAACCCCGTGATTATTCTGCATTCATGATATACTGTTAAAACTGCAGAATTAACCCTTATTTAATGTATTCTTCTCGAAAAGGATATGCAGTGAATTACAACCCTCCAGTGATTATGTAGGAGCATTTGTCAATTAATCTTAACTAATTAAAGCTAGTTATGACTCATGATGATGTTATCATCACTTGCCCTGTTGCCTTTGGTCTTCTGTGACTTATACAAGATGCTACAAATGTCAGGTTAGAGTGATTTCAGAGGAGTTAGACTCCGATCATCACCCTGACCACAACTGTGTGGTCAGATATTCAATCTGAAGCCTAGAAAGATATCGCCATGTCTCCTATCCATTAAAATAAGAAAATGATATACAATTTATATAAATTAATCTAAATGCATACTGATGCATGTTATGCAATATTTATAATACATGATACTTATATGGGCCTAAGAACATGTATAAATAGGAAAATTAATATGGATAAATGTAGATTTATCAATTACACTTGATTCCCACACATGGTATTAGGCATATAGATACTATTGCACAACTCTGGTCTATTTTAGGGGAAGAATGTTAAAAAAGAAAAAGACATCACCTATGATAGCAAAATAAATCATTATCTTTTTTGAAAGTTTAGTATGAATAAAAAGGGTTAGTAGAATATTATAGGGAAAAAGCCAATGAGAATCTTTTAATTGGTCCACTAAAGTTCAACCAATCGAATAGTATTTCAACCAATTTAGTCTCTCCCTACCGGTTAGATTGAACCAAATTCTAACCATCGGACATGATAGATTTTGACTTGGGAATGATTATCTTTTATCATAAAAATAAGCACCTCCTTTGCACCTATGTTAAGTTTGAGCAAAGATCAATTTGCCCATTATCTTTAGTTGTTGAGAGGCCAATTCTTTTATCTTTTAGAGAGGAGGAATTCACCTATAAATAGATGAGATGTGGGGATACTTTGACATACAAGTCAAGAAACGAAAAACCTCTATTTCTCTCTCCCTTTTTCTTGCTTTTTAATTGCTCTAGCACTTTAGTTTTGTTTCTGGAGAGCATTCTAAAGGTTCTAATGCTCGAATTTTTAAGGTTCTAGAGAAGAGAATTGTGCTTAATTTCTCTACCTGGAAATTTTGGTGGAGGGCATTTATCTAAGAAGGAGCAAGTCCTAATATTGACTATAAGGAAATTAATGTTAATCCTAAGAGATATTCTACTTGAGTTAATTGCTTCATTCTTTACCTTCCTATTGTTGGACATTGGTAATATATTTTTTAGTGAGAAGCTATCTTATCCTTACATTATTGTCCTATAGTTGTGTCAAAAGTCAATCATCTTAATGCTATTGATAAGAATAGGACATGAGTATGGAAACGTACATTGTAATGTATTTTGCAACTCATGATTCCAACTCATGCCCCCATTTAAAGAATTAACCAGTTGAAAATCAAAATCAACCAGTTGAAAATCAAAATCAACTAATTGAAAACCAAAACACATCGATTACAAGTCAAAATCATCAAAATACACCGGTTGAAAATGAAAACACATAAGATTATGACAAATGATTGCTATAATTAAGTATTTTCTATTGTATTATTGGCAACTAGCACTCTAATTGAGAGAGAGATTCTCCTACAAACAAAGAGAAAAACTTGCTCTTACAAGGGTTGTTCTCAAAGTGTTAAGATTTGATTCTATCCATTCTCAAGGATCAATTTAGTGAAGTGGCCCAATCTTAGATGCTCAATGTAGCCCGAGAGATGGATAAACAAATATAACAAAAAACACGTGTGCATATTTTGGTTGAATGATTTATTGTATTTGTGATTGACATACTTGAATTTTTTTTTTTGAAAGAGGACATACTTGAATTTTTGAATATTATGCATAGAATTTTAGATTCATTTGTTATTCGTAGGGGCATTATCCCCCTTCTCCCTATGTTAGTGTCATCCCTTCCAAAGTAGATATGTGAATACCATGCTTATTTAGAACATTCATTTGTTTTCTTGCTTTTTCAATTCTTCTTGTCGAGCATTACTTCATTTCTTTTGGGCATCTTCATTTTTCTTCACATTCTTCTTGGTAACGAAGGTGATAGCTAGTGTGAGAATTGAAGCATGGTGAAATAAGTTGGTAGCTAATGCCTCAAAGGTGCTACCAAAAAGATTGAGTCATTGATAAGCCTATATTTTTCATACATCATGCATGCCTAATAATGCTTGTCCTTGCATTATCTACTGTAAATTAGGTAGTTTTTATAGTATTCAACATCATTGTGTATGGCATTATTTACTTTCTATTTTTACCCATTTAAAAGTAAGATGATGTGAAGGAAAGAGTACAAGAATAAACGAGCATCATCTGGGTGGAGATAATGAGGGGCTAGGATAAGGCCTTTAATATCATGAAACCAAATCCTACATACACCACCACCAAAGGTTGGCTTAGTGGTAGACCTTTTACTAGTATTTAAGAGATCATGGAATCAAGTCCCATGACATCCATCACAATTGCATTCTAAAAAAAATTCCTATATGTACCTGTTCCTCTACATAAAATCTCAATATCTTTACATTGACATATACACACATTTAACACATTTATCAAATACCACCATTCATTTTCATCATATAACCATGACACCCATGAATCCTAATTAAAAGTCCATTCCCCTACCTATTTCCCCTCATCCATGTACACACTAATCCCACCACCACAATTACACATACAATTAAAATTGTTTACAACAACTAATGCACTAACCTACTCAATCCCTCACTTTTCTAAACACACACACAAGTACACGATCCACTATCCACTACCAAGCACACACATAACCACACTTGTGCTTGCCATGGTAACACACACACAATTAAAATCATCACCACCTGTTAACATTCAATTAGTCATTCATTTCACGAGCACACTAACACTAACTAACTCCCTTAGGACACATGCTTATGGCCTAGTTTACCATTAACCTCACTAACCTACTCAATCCCTTACCTTTCTAAACACACACACAAGTACACAATCCAATATTCACTACCAAGCACACACATAAGCACACTTGTGCTTGCCACAGTCTCACAAACACACACTAGCATCAACTAACTCCCTTAGGGCACATGTTTATGGCCTAGTTTACCATTAACCTCAGTAAATAGAGGATTTACTTCATAGGTTAACACCCCCTTCCAAGACCTATGTTTTGAAGAGAAAGCACAAGTTTTGCACAACCTAAGCTCCTACTAGTGTTAAGTGAGAATGGTGTTAACACTCTATTTTTTACCTTTCTCCTCCCTAACACCATAAGTTAATACCTGTTTCAAGTAAATAGAAATATGTGTTAACCCTTTCTGCAAAATAAACAAAAGGGAAGTTAACACCCCATGCACATTTGAAAATCCAGGTTTTATAACACCTCTAAACTAGTCTTAAATCACCAATTCATACACAATTGTGCAAGAGAAAGAGAAGAAGAAGAAAGTGGCAGTCAACATAATTGACTGCATGCACACACCTCTCTCTCCTCCTCATCACTCAAGAAGTGTTCTGCATATTGGAGACAAGACGCGAGTTCCACCAAGTTGTTCCATGCTAGGAAATTAAGCTTAATTGTCGGTGGTGCCACGGTTGTGATTGATGGTCTTGCCCTGTCCTTGGCCTTGATGTGTGGTGTCTCCAGTGGCGTCACCTCCGACTTCTTTGAGTTGGCTGACTATAGCAAGTCCACAAACTCAGCCAAACTTGTGCAACTCTATTGGAAAGGGTTGTATATGTCCTACTATATTTGCACTGACAGCTCCCAATATTCCTTGTCCATGGTCAAGGATTCTATTTGGTGGAAGCATGTGGTTATGATACCACCATGTTACACATTCTATGAGTAACCTTTGTGATCAACGAATTGTAGGTGGCGGCCATTGGTGAGGTATGCCTTAACTACTAGAGTGTCACATGGAAGAAGGGAAGGGAAGAAGGAAATATTGCTTGGTTTATTCTGACCATTGGATACACTAAGGCTTAAGTAGCTCTTATCCTCATTGAGTTCCATATATCTACCATCATTTATTCTATACTAATTAATAGAATTCCAAAGGATTTAATTAAGCCTGTTGATGGGCTTAGATGGGGTTGTCTTCTATCTCTTATATTTATTTTAGGAGTTGAGCTCTTTGTAAATGTCACACCCCAAAAACCTAGGCCCCCAACGAGGGTCGAAGTTCAGGGAGATGGAAACAGAAAATGTGCTGGTCTATTTAATTCAGGTTGCATTAACAATGTCGAGTTATCAAAGCATTCCCTTAATCAACAAAATGGAAGAAAGTTCGGGAGGTAAAACACAAATTAAATAGAAAATAATCATAACTTAAGCTAAATTGCTACTTGTCTAGTAGCGCATAGCAAATCCCACACTACATCCAAAACCTGTGCGGCGACAATGCACGATAACACCTAAAATTAGGTTACAAAGTAGGGACAAGCCAATCGACAGTAGGAAACAAATAACTATTGTAATCCAATAAAAAAAAGATAGTGTACAATTTCACTAACCGACTATATCCCTAGCCTAAACTTAGAACCTAGGTTTCAACCCTAACCCGGATTAACCCAATCACCCACTGTGGTCCTATCCCACTAATCATTCACCTTGACTAATGTTACACGTTCTAACGCAACTATCCTAACGATCCAACATCCTGATATCCACTACTCCGATCCTTGGAGTAAATAAAATCAGCCCTTCATGCTAAAGGAGATCTCAATGTGCCCTTTCCAATGGTGCACTTGCACCTTAACCTGTTACGACCCGGTTCCCGAATCCCTACAGGACCTGAGACCGGCTCGACTCTACTAATCCCAAGACCCAGTCGTCCAACAAGAAATAACAGAAAAGTAAGAAAATAAACCACATTCACTATGCAATGTAACTGACAATAAAGACGTACAAGCAGTAAAGGAAAGTAAAAGCTGCTAGTCATTACATACCACCACAACAACAGGAAAGTAGAACAAAAGTACAGCAACAGGGACAGCAAACAAAAGTTTGAACTCACTAGCAGAAAAGAGAGTACAACAACAGTACGAGAACTACTGCGGGGCTCGACTGGGCCCAGCACCCTCTACAGCCGGTAATTCGGGCTGCTCAACTCCTGGACCTCTAAAGGGTTATGAGAAAACGGAGCTAGCGAACGATGAGTAGAGTGGTAACAAGAATATCTAAAGCAGTAAAAACTAGCAGGTAAATTTATCTTTTCTAGTTATTTATTTTACAAGTAATTTCCTTTCACCCATTGGTTTACTTTCAGATTTTTTTTTGATCTCACATGATTCTCGTGGGAACGATCTTGATTGCAGTCTTTTTCGAAGAGTAAAAGGCACACGTGGTGCTCTCCTAGCCAGGAGAGTCCCCCGTGGTGATCCTACACCCAGTCAACCACGTCGAGGTTACGGACAGACGTAGCGGTGACTACGGCACGCGTGATAAGCACATGGGTAGCTACCTTGCACTAGCACACGGTCAGTCGTTTCCGCTAGTGGGTATGCCCAAAGTACAGCACGGAACAGTATAGGGCCTAGCCCTCTCAGAAACAGGGGTCTAGCCCCTCAGAACCAAATAAGGGTTTCGCACCTCCACAGTCCGCGCACCCTCGTCTGACTACCCCAATTTGTCCAGAGGGCCTAACAAGTCGGTGTAGGGTGTCTAGCTGAACCCTAGGCCCCGTGGGGCGGCTAGCTCCCTCCCTACACTAGTAGCTCTCCCCGGTACCATATACGCGAGGGCCAATAGAAGTTGGTGTAGAGTGGCCAACCCTAACCCCGGGTTCCAACCCAAGGGCAGCTTGCTCCGCTCTACACCAAAAAGGGGACAGTCGCCCTCCTTAGTACCACGTACTTAATGGCCAACACACTTCCCATCCATATTCCAAGCTTTTCCATCTATCGACAGGAGCTCTACTCCTAACTCCCCGTAGGGCTCATGCTCATGTTTATTACATTATTCCAATCCAGGTTTCATCATTCACAATTTGGTTCTCGTTCATACACATGCAGCTTGTATTTCCACAATTTAACACATGCAACAAACGATATCACAAGTAAATGTTCAGTTTTCTCAGACAACTCATATTCTAACAGGCAGCTTGTATTTATCAATAAGCAACTGCTAACAATTTAGCTCATTCATTTATAACTACAATTTCAATCACGCAAACAAGTGGTTCGACCAATTCTCGTCCTAGGGTTCATGCCACATCCTAGGTTTCCATTTATCTAATTTTCATAGATGCATTCATATTTTATAAATGGAACCGGGGTGGACCACTCTACCAGACATTTTGGGAGTACCGGGGGCCTGAACTGCAGGCCCACGTACCTCTGCAAGCCCTAGACACGCAACAGGTCGAAGTCCTATACCAAGAAACACATCACAATGGAACGTTCAGAACAGTATTGATGAGAACCTCATCATAAATCCTAACTAGCACATTTTGACCTAATAAATTGAACAAAAGCTCCTACCTAACCTAAGGGAAAGCCTAAATCAAGGAATTGCTAATCAGAGAATAAAACATTATATAAGGAAAAAACTGCAATTTTACCATTGCAGTACATGAACGGGATTTCTAAGGATCTAGACATAGGTTAAGTGGACTTAACAAGAAAAAAAGTGAGATGGTTTGGTAAGAAAATGGTTATGACAAAATCTAAGAATTAAATGACATTCTATAACCTTAAAACAATCTTACTTTAATTCATGAAGTTCTAGGTAAGATAAAAATAAATTGAATCCTCTAAAATTTATGGAAAAATATTCTCTTGGGTTTAGAACCTTCAATTTGGCCATTGAAACCTGTTTTGACCTAGATTGAGGATCATACCCAATTTTTGACCTAATTTGGGTTTCTGAGAAAAATATCCAGTAAAACGTGGTCAAACCTAAAATCCAACTTCACCATTGAATTCCTTAGGTCCAAATTAGGTTGGTACCAAAATTTGGACCTAAGGAAAGGTCATCTTGACCCACTTTGCAATTTTATCCTCAAAATTACTTTCAGACCCTCAACTTTTTGAAACTCTTAAAAATACCCCCTTATCTTTCCCATCATTTTCTTCAAACAGGTCCTTCTTCCACCCGCTGCGCAGGCCATACCTCCGCCGACTTTGCGTGGAGGATAGCACCGTGCATGCATGGGGAGCCGGCCCCAGATTTGAAAGGGGAGCTCCCTGCGAAGCCCCTATCGCATGGGTCGACTCCCATGCCCTGTCGACCGCCATACCACTCATGCGAACGCGCGAGAGGTATGGGTCTTCATCTTCCACAACACCAGCGGGGTTTTTCCCGCCGCTTTCTCGTGCTTCGCGACCGGCCGACGCCTATTTAAGGAGCGGCACTCTTAGCCACATCCTTCAAGCTCCGTTTGGCCCGAGATCGCCCCTCCTATTCGTCTCTCACCAACTCCGGCCAACTGCCAAAGCATCCGGCAACATTCCCTCTCCTCTCTCGTCGCCCTCCCACCATACCAGTGGCAGGGTTACCTCCACCGTCTTCCGCCGCAACGCACCGTACCAGCGGGTGCCCTTCAGCCCCTCCTCCTTGTCGCCGTTCTCTCCCCCTGGCTCCTTCGTCTCCGGTGACGGTAGCACCGGCCGCTCGCCATCTCTGCATCTCCTCCTTCACTCTAGACTCACAGCTAAGTCCCTCTCATCCTCCTCTTTATTTCCCCTCTGCCAATTTGCTACTTCAACCCCTCGACAACCGCAGACCACCACCATCTCCACCTCCGGTAGATCACCGGCGAGGTATCTCCGTCACCTCCCCACACCCATCCACCTCGCCAGACCCCTCAGAAGCATCACCCCTACACACTGATCATCTTGCGACCTTTCATTCATCGCGCCAACCACTAAAACCTTTCCCCGAACACACCCACCAGCACGCACACAGTTTGACCTAGCCACGCACTCATGGCCACCGTCACACCACGCCACCACTCCCATCACATTCGTTGTGCTCCAGCGATACCCCTTGAACGTGCTGATGTAGCCGAGAGGCCGTTTACTGATTTCAGGTCTTTTGCCTCCGCCGCCACTGATGCCGAGCTCGGAGCAAGCTCGCAAGTAGCTCCATGCCCTTCCAGCTCCAGGAGACGCGCCCAGGCTGCGCGGAAGACTTCCGCCCACAACTCCAGGTCTTCAATTGGCAGCAAAGACTCGGCTGGAGTGGCGATTGCTCGCGCTTGCTACTGCGGGTGCACAGGCACTTGGGTGTTTGTGAGTGCCCCGCGGTGCATAAATTAAAAAAGTGACTAAGGCTTATCGCCTCAGTCACACGGGGTGAGGTCCCTCTCACCTGCTCACCCGACCTCATTCGCGACCACCCCCTGCGGACCTGGCTCGACCCATTTACCTAAACTGTGCACACCTCGCTCACCACCGCACGCCGGTGGGCCTGGTCCCGGGCGTGTATACCCGACCCGTTTACCCGAACAGGCTCTAGGAGAGCGAACCCTGGAGTGAGACAGAGAGAGAGAGACATAGGGAGGGTAGGGGTTAGGTTTTGCCTAACCATATGCCTGTGCAGGGAACAGAAGAAGAAGGAGGAAGAGGAAGCAGGAGAAGAAGCGGCTGAGGACTTAGCCGCGAAAGTAGTTGCAGTCGAAGAGAAGAGAAGAAGACGGCTCAGGAGCAGAAGTAGAGGAAAAGGAAGAGAAAGAAGACAACAGAAGCCGAAGCCAACTAAAGAAGAAGATGAAGCCAACTGAGGAAGGGAGGAAGAGGAAGCCGTCGCAAAGAAGAAGGCCAAGCAGGGAAAAGAAGAAGAGAAGAAGAAAAAGCCAAGAAGCAACAACAGCAGCAGAGAAAGGAAGAAGAAGGAGACGTGCACTGTAGCAAGTTGCTACTTAAGGCATCTGAGTCCCAGAATCAGACATCTAGAGACTGAAAGAAGAAGAGAAAGAAGGATAAAGAAGAAAGAGAGAAGAAAAGAAAAGAGAAGAAACATATTTTATTTCCTTTCTCTCTAATTGTTCTTTTGTAAAATAGTGTATTAGTGTAAATTGTGATTTTCTATACTTCTAAAATCAAACTTTCTCCCTGAGTTCGACCTCGGAGAATTTTAATATTCGAGAAATAAAAATCAAATTAGACTAGTCTCTCACCAAGTATATAAAGGTTTCTAATATGTAGAGGAACTCACAAGGAAACTACAGATACTTCGTTTGCGTAAAACGGACCCAATCTAACCCAAAACGGGTCAAAAATGTGTCTGCCATCCCAAATCAGACGTCTGGAAACAAGTCCAAACGTCTTAAAAGTCATCAGAGACTCACCTCAAGCTTCTGTGATGATCTTAGACGTCTAGGACTCCGCCGCAACCGTCTGGAAGCTGTTCCAAATGTCTGACCAGTCCTCTAGTCGTCTAGGAACGTCTCCGGTCATCTGGTAAGCTGTCCAGACGTTCGAAAAGCGTAGAAGGGTGTGCCGCACACCTTCTTAAAGCTACTCCTGCGCATGACAGAGTAGCTCGCCACTTTTAGCCAAGCAAATCACACTGCGATGCAGCCTGCATGGCCGTAACCGCAAGGAAGACGTACATTTGCGATACAGCCGCTTTCAGACGTCTGGTGTCGACGCCAAATGTTCAGCCAGTCGTTCGGAAGGCCCTCCGGATGTTTGATGCTAGAAAAACTCTAGTACCAAACCACTCTCCTACACCTCTCGCCGCGCTCCACCACGGCTCCTGCTCCGTTGCAACTCCGATTGTTGCAGAAGGTCAAGGACGATGCCCCGACGTTCTCCTCCTCCCGCATGTGCTGCAGTGGCCCGTGTGAACCTCCGGCGAGCCTCCACGAAGCTCGCAACCTCGGCCTTTTCCTCCTCCTCATGCCCGCTCCTCCTCCTTGCTCTCGCTCTCTCTCTCTCGCGTGCCTCAGCTCACATCAGTGGAGTGGGGAGGATGGTGGCTGTGGTGGAGTGGAGAGGAGAGGAGGAGGGTCTCTTTTATAGGTGAGGGTTTAGGGTTCGGCGGGTGATGAGAACCTCATCATGAACCCTAACTAGCACAATCTAACCTAGATATGCAAGAAAAAGCTCCTACATAGCTCATAGAAAGGCTTGGCTCAGAGAATTCTGAGCTGGTAAAGAAAACAGGTCATAAGGGGTAAAAATGCAATTTCACCAACACAATCAGTAAACAGGGTAACTCAAGATCCAAACATAGGTCAAACTAACCTAATAAGAAGGAAAGTGAGATGATTTGATCCAACAAGGGCTATAGCAACTCCACGGAATTAAATGACATTCTGTAATCCTAAAACAAATCCACTTCAATTCACGAGGTTCGAGGTAAACTAAAAATCGACTAAACCCTCTAAAATTCATAGAAAAATAATCTCTAGGGTTTAGAACCTTCAATTTGGCCTTGGGAACCCATTTTGACCTACATTGAGAACCATGCCCAATTAATGATTTAATTTAGGTTTTTACGTAAATTGGCTGATCAAACAAGGTCTGACCTAGAAATAAAATTTACCATTAGAATCCTTAGGTCCCATTTAGTCATGCATAAAAACTTAAGCCTAAGATGAGACCTTCTTGACCGACTTTGCATTTTGGTCCTCATCTATTACTTTTTGACCCTCAACTTTCGAAACCCTCGCATTTTGGCCCCTAGGTTCTTCGTCATTTTTTGCACTTAGGTCCCCCTGCAAATCTCTGAGCATCGCCATGCTCCGGCGACT
Organism: Thalassia testudinum; assembly: GCA_037157565.1. NCBI lineage: Eukaryota > Viridiplantae > Streptophyta > Magnoliopsida > Alismatales > Hydrocharitaceae > Thalassia > Thalassia testudinum. The sequence continues at coordinate 60,529,274 of JAZHRO010000022.1, read as the reverse complement.
TCGCGCGGAGCATGGCGCCACGCAGTGTGAGGGAGGCCCTCTACCAATTGAACCGGGTGTTCCCTGCGACGTCTGCTGTCGCAGGGACACCACCATGACCTTTGCCATCGCCCACACCTTCCGTGAGAATGCGTGGAAGGTATGGGTTGCAACTCCGACCTTTCTCCAGCGAGGGAGGCACGTCGCCTCCCTACGCCCACCCCTCTGCCTTCGCCTTTATAAGGACCACCTTCGCCAGCTGACGAGGGCAGCTTGGTCCTGACGGAGAAAAACCCCCATTTTTCCTCTCTTCCCACTCCGGCAGAAACCCACCAGCTCCGGCGGCTTCTCCTCCTCCATCTCGTCGCTCTACTGCAATACCAGCACCAGAGCCACCTTCGCCCGCTCTTCCCGCGTCGCACCGTACCCAGCGCGCGCCCTCCCGCTCTCTTCCTTGCCGCCGCCCTCTCCCTCTGGGTATCTTCTTCTCCGGCGACAGTCGATACGACTGCCGCCCTGCTCCGACCCCTTCGTCCCTGTAACTAGGTCAGAACTATTCCCCATCTCCCCCTCTTTCTTTTCCTCACTGTCTTTTATTCGATTAAACCCTCGACCGCTCCTTTCCACCGTCACCTTCCTCGTCTCCGGCCACCCTCCAGCAAGACGCTCCCATCGCTCCGCAGCCCCACACGCCTTGCCGACCCTTACTAACCTCCGCCTCATCACGCTGAACAACCTCCGCCCACCCACTGCTGCTCTACACCCACTCATTGCTCCCCCGAACACACCCACACTTCCGGTCACAGGACGACCTAGGCACGCATGCCTAGGCCGCCCCACGACCAGCTGCACCTCGCACCACCTTCGCCGTGCCACGGCGAAGGTCCCCCGCTGATCTGATTAGGCCGAGAGGCCCTTTTCGTGTCAGGCAGTTTCGACGCCCGGCCGCCATTGACACTGCATTGAAGCAGCTCCACGCACGCTCCAGGCTTCAGAACTCCAGGGCTCCAGGTGCTGCGAGGTCGGGAGGGTAGTGCAAAGGCAGCTAACCGAGCAATCGACGCGAATAGAGCCTGCAGCTGAGGAAGCGAAGATACGGTCTGCTGCGGGCGCGCGCGAGAAGAGCGCTGAAGATAGTCCCACATCGTAAGTTTACTAAACCCCGCAGTAGTATAAATTGATTTTGTGCTTTCTACTGGTCGTCTCCGAAAGCACTGGGGTGAGGTCCCGCACCCACTCACCCGCCCGGTCCACGAGCTCATCACACGGATACGGCGGATCCGACCCGACCTAATTTGAGCACACCTCACGCATCACCCACACACCGGTGCGCCTGGTCACGGGCACAAAACCCGACCCAATTACTCGCGGCTCTAGGAGAGCGTCCTGTGAGTGCTTTACAGAGAGAGAGAGACGTGCGGGTAGAGGGACAGGGTAGGTTTTGCTCTTTGTGCAGGGATAGGGTGCGAGAAGGAGAAGACCAAGGAAGAAGGAAGAAGGAGAAGGCCAAGGAAGAAAGAAGAAGAAGAAGAAGACCCAAGGAAGAAAGAAGACGAAGAAGAAGCACAAAGGAAGCACTGTAGCAGACACCACTTAAGCCGTCTGATTGAGAAATCAGACGACGGATGAAGCTCTGCAGACAAAGCAAAGAAGAAGAAAAAGAAAAGAAAAGGTGCCGCAACTGAAAGCAGAAAGAAGAAGAAGACTGAGATAAGAAGGAAGAAGAAGAAGAAGATAAAGAAGAGAAGAAGAAGACAAGCAAAGAGAGAAAGAAGAGAAGAAGAAAAAGCCAAGAAACAAAATCTACCTCTCTCTCTCTCTCTCCTATTTTTGTAATAAAAGCATTGTACTTCTAGAATTCTAGTAGCTCCCTGAGTTCGACCTTGGAAGAAAAATATTTCTGAGTAAAATTGTAATAGTGGCAATGAAGACAAACCGTAGCTATTTTATCTGTACCACAACGACATTACTATAACAAACAAAAGGCCTAGCTTCGGTCGTACCGCCAGCAGGGGAAAAAGGAGGAGAAAGGAGAGAGACAAGGGTCTGTGTGCTGCCTGCGCACAGACCAACAATGCGTACAGATTTTTCAATTACCAGACGTCTGGGAAGGGGTCCAAACGTCTGGCCAGACGTCTGATTGACACTCTAGACATCTTAAAATTCTCAGAACAGAATGGGTCTCTACATCATAACAAACTAAAAGGAAGTTTCGTCCTCGAAACTTGGGCTAGCTAGGGTACGGAAAAAGGAATAACAACGCATAACAAACTTAAAGAGGACCGAAGTCGATCCGAAAAAAAATGTACCCTCAAAAAGCTCCGGATATCGCTCTCACATCGCCGCCTCAGGCTCACAGGTAGCCTCCTCGTACCGCTGGCTCCTCCACAAACCTTCACCAGGGATACCTATTTCCGTCTTAAACTCTGGACGGCTCTATCTAGTATCTGCACTGGTCTCTCGGGGTAGGTCAGGTCATCACCCACCTCAACACTCCCGTGGCTCAGAATGTGACTGGGACCGGCGGCGTACCTCCTGAGGTTGGACATGTGAAACACGTCATGCACACCAAAAAGCTAGGCAGGAAGGGCAAGCCGATAAGCAACGGGTCCTACCCGCTTCAGGACCTCAAAGGGCCCCACAAACATCGGCGCAAACTTCCCCTTCACCCCAAAACGCTGCAGGCCCTTCATGGGCGAAGCATGTAGAGAGACGTGATCCCCAACCTCGAAATGCACCTCTCTGCGCTTCCGATCAGCATAACTCTTTTACCTGCTCCTGACAGTGCAGAGTCATCTGTGGATCTGCTATATCACCTCTTGACTCTGCCAGATCAGCCTGGGGCCAACCTCCCACTTGGTGCTCACCTCAACCCAACTCAAGGGCACAGTACACCTCCGTCCGTACAAAGCCTCGTTAGGTGCCATGCCGATGCTCGAGTGATAACTGTTATTATATGCAAACTCTGCCAGGGGTAAGTGCTCCTCCTAAGAGCCTCTTCAGTCTAGTACATAGGTGCGCAAAAGGTCGTCAAGTGTCTGTATAGTACGCTCTGACTGTCCGTTCGTGTTACGACCTGGTTCCCGAATCCTTACAGGACTCGAGACCTACTCGACTCGACAAATCCTAAGACCAGTCGTCCAACAAGAAACAATCAAAAAGCAGGAAAGTAAACCACATTCACTATGCAAAGTAACTAACAGTAAAAGAGTACAAGCAGCAAAGGAAGTAAAAGCTGCTAACAGTACATATCACCACCACAACAGTAAAGTAGAACAAAAGTACAGAACAGGAATAGTAACAACAGTCTAAAACTCACTAGTAGAATAGAGAGTTCAACAAAAACAAGAAACTACTGCTGGGCTCGACTGGGCCCAGCACCCTCTGCAGCAAGTGACTCGGGCTGCTCAACTCCTGGACTTGTAAAGGGTTACGAGTAGAACGGAGTCAGCGAACACTAACTAAAGTAGTAAAGGCTAACATGTAAATTTATCTTTTCCAATTATTTTATTTTACAAGTCATTTCTTTTCACCCATTGGTTTACTTTCATATCTCTTTCTTGATCTCTCATGGTTCTCGTGGAAACGATCTTGATTGAAGTCTTTTCCGAAGAGTAGAAGGCACACGTGGTGCTCTCCTGGCTGGGAGAGTCCCCCGTGGTTATCCTACACCCAGTCAACCACCCCAAGGTCACGGACAGATGTAGCGGTGACTATGGCATGTGCGATAAGCTCACGGGTAGCTACCCTGCACTGGCATGCGGTCAGTCGTTTCCGCTAGCGGGTACGCCCAAAATACAGCACAGAACAGTATAGAGCCTAGCCCTCTCACTAATAGGGATCTCACCCCTCCACAGTCCACGCACCCTCGTCTAACTACCTTGGTTTGCCCAGTGGGCCTAACAAGTCGGCGTAGGGTGGCTAGCTGAACCCCGGGTCCCGTGGGGTGGCTAGCTCTCTCCTTACACTGGTAGCTCTCCCTGGTATAGTGTACCCGAGGGCCAACAGAAGTCGATGTAGAGTGGCCTATCCTAATCCCGGGTTCAACCTAAGGGCGGCTAGCTCCACTCTACACTAAAAAGGGGACAGTCGCTCTCCTTGGTACTATGTACTCAAGGGCCATCACACTTCCCACTCACATTTCCAGATCATTTCCATTCATCCATAGGAGCTCTACTCCTAATTCCTCGTAGGGTTCATGCTCATATTCGCCATGTTGTTCCATACCAGGTTTCATTATTCACATTTCCATTCTCGTATTTACACATGTAGCTCGTATTTTCATAATTAATATATGCAACAAGTGATATCACAGGTAACTGTTTAACTAGCACAGGCATTTCATATTTCAACAGGAAGCTCGTATTTATTAACAGATAATTGTTTACAATTCTACTCATTCATTTATGATTGCAATCTCAAACACGCATACAAACAGTGCAACTGTTTCTCGTCTTAGGATTCATGCCACATCCTGGGTTTCTAGTTATTTAATTTCACATATGCATTCATGTTTTATAATTAAAACAAGGGGAAACCACTCTACCGGACAATCTAGGAGTACTAGGGGCTCGAATGGCAGACTCACGTGCCTCTGCAAGCCCCGAACACGCAACAACTCGAAGTCCTATACCAAGGAACATACCACAATGAACATTCAGAATAGTATATAAGGCTTTCTAACATGCAGAGGAACTCACAAGGAAACCATAGATATCTCGTTTGCATAAAATGGACCCTAAACGGGTCAAAAACAAAATTGCAGAACCAAATCAGATGTCTGGCACAAGGTCCAGACATCTTAAAAGTCACCAGGGTCTCACCTCAAGTTCTTGCACCGACCTCAGACTTCAAGGACCCTCACTTGACCGTCTGGACTCAGCTTCAGACGTCCGACCTCTCCTCCAGTCGTTTGGGAGTGCTTCTGGTCGTCTGGTAAGCTGTCCAAACGTCTGAAACACGTGGGAGGGTGTGCCGCACGCCTTCCAAAGCTGTCCCTACGCGCGACATACAAAATCTCCCACTTTTAGCCATACAGATTGGTTATGCGGTGTGGCCTGCATGGCCGTAACTGCAAAAGGAACGTACTTTCGCGAAACCTTGCTTTCAGACGTCCGGTGTCGTCACCAGACGTCCAACCCGTCGTCTGGACAGCACTCCAGACATTTGATTCTGGGAAAATCCCAGAACCAGAGCGAGCTCCCGCTCCTCTCGCCGCGCGCAGCCACGGTTCCTCCCTCTCGTTGCAGCTCCGGCTGCAGCAGGAAGTTGGGGACGACTCCCCTGATACACTCCTCCTCCAGCACGCGTCGCTCTAGCCGTGAGCCCTCTAGAAAGCTCCCACAAACCCGCGAGCTCAACCTCCTCCTCCTCTCTTCACGCCACTCCTCCTCCTCGCTCCCGCTCCCTTCTCTCTCTCCCGTTCCTCTCACGGCAGTGGAGAGGAAGAAGGTGGTGGTGGTGGAGTGGAGAAGAGAGGAAGGGGGAGAAGGGTCTTATATAGGGAGTGGGGTTAGGGTTCAGGAAGGAGAAAAGGAGAGAAGAGAGGAAGGCTATCTGTGCGCAGCCAGCGAGCAGACCTGACCCTACGTACAAATTTTTCAATTTCCAGACGTCTGGGAAGGGGTCCAGACGTCTGGCTGACAGTTCTGACGTCTTAAAAGGCTCTGAACAAAACGGGTCTTTACAGTCCGTTGGGGGGTGGTATGCAGTACTGAACCTCAACCGTGTCCCCAAAGCCTGCTGAAACTCATCCCAAAACTGGGAAGTAAAACGGGTATCCCGGTCGGATACAATCTCACGCAGAACTCCGTGCAGGCGTACCACATCACGAATGTACCTCTCTGCCAACTGTGCTGGTTCCAAAGTGACTCGGATCGGCAGAAAACGTGCCGTCTTTGTCAACCTGTCCATTATCACCCAGACTGCGTCGTGTCCTCGCTGGGAATGGGTAGAGCCACCACCAAGTCCATGGTGATGCTCTCCCACTTCCACTTTGGCACAGGAAGTGGCTGCAAAGGCCTAGCAGGCCTTTGGTACTCGGCCTTCACCTGCTGGTACACCAAACACTACTGCACGAACTCACCCACATCTCGCTTCATCCCTCTCCACCAAAAGTCGCATCTTAAATCATGATACATCTTTATGTTCCCGGGATGTATGATGAATCTTGACCCGTGCGCCTCCGTCAGGAGCTCTCTCAACAACTCCTCGTCCCTGGGAATGCACAAACGTCCCCTCATGCACAGCACCTCGTCTGTAAAAAAGAAGTCTCCTGGGTCCCTTGACAGTATTATGTCTCACAACGTCTGTAGGTACGAGTCTGTCATCTGTCCTGTGATGATGCGGTCCATCAGCTCTGGTCGTGTCTGTCGTGTCACCGTCACTGCCCTACAATACCCCTGTGACTCTTGGGGTCGCTAACTGCCCAACTCCTCCATAAGTCTCCAACTCTGTGCCTGTAAACTGGCCAAGTGGGCGGGCGCTTTCCTGCTTAAGGCTTCAGACACCTCGTTGGCCTTCCCCGGATGGTAGGAGATGCTGCAGTTATTGTCCTTCAGGAGCTCTAACCAACGTCTCTGTCTCATGTTAAGCTCTTTTTGATCAAACAAGTACCTGAGGCTCTTGATCTGTGAAGATCTCAAAGGTCTCACCGTAAAGGTAGTACCTCCATGTCTTCAGTGCGAAGACAACAACTGACAGCTCTAAGTCATGGGTAGGGTAGCTATGCTCATGGGGCTTCAGTTGCTGCAAAGCATAAGCGATAACATGACCTCGCTGCATGAGCACACCCCCTAACCCCTGCAACGAAGCATCCGTGTAGACCACAAAACCGCCACTGCTGTCTAGGATGGTAAGGACAAGAGCTGAAGTCAGTCTCTCCTTCAACTCCTGAAAGCATGCCTCACAAGCATCTGTCCAAGTAAATGGCACGTTCTTCCGAGTCAACTGAGTCATAGGAAGGCCAATCTGCGAGAATCCTCTAATAAACCGCCGATAATAACTTGCCAGTCCTAAAAAGCTGTGTATCTCTGTCACTGTACGTGGCCTCTCCCATCTGAGTACGGCCTCCACCTTGGCTGGATCCACAGCCAAACTATCCCCTGAGATCACATGACCCATGAAAGTCAACTGCCTCAACCAAAACTCGCACTTGTTGTACTTGGCATACAACCTGCGTCGTCTTAAAGTGTCCAGAATCATCCATAGATGTTGTCTGTGTTGTGCATGATCCCGCAAGTATACGAGCACATCGTTGATGAACACCACTACAAACTGATCTAGATACAGTCTGAAAACCCGGTTCATCAAATCCATAAAGGCAGCGGGGGCGTTGGTCAGCCCAAACGGCATGACCAAAAACTCGTAGTGTTCGTACCGGGAGCAGAAAGCTGTCTTGGAGATGTCGGTCTCCCTAATCCTCAACTGGTGGTAGCCTGACCTCAAATCTATCTTGGAGAAAATTGTGGCACCTCGCAACTGGTGAAAAAGGTCATCAATCCTCGGCAGCGGATACTTGTTCTTGATGGTAACCCTATTCAGCTGTCTGTAATCCACGAAAAGTCTCAGGGTACCATCCTTCTTCTTCACAAACACAGGGGCTCCTCACGGGGACGCACTAGGCCTCACAAAGCCCTTCTCCAACAGGTCCTGTAGCAGTGACTTGGGCTCTTGTAACTCAAGTGGTGCCATCCGGTACGGTGCAGTAGAAATGGGGCTAGTACCAGTGAGATCTCAAACTCGATCTCACGCATAGGCGGTAGTCCTGGCAGCTTCTCTGGAAACACGTTGGGGTACTCACTAACCACCGGAATGCTTTGAAAGTCAGCCACGGGGCTGGGCTCCGTCACCACACAGTCTAGAAAGCCCTCACACCCTTGGCACAAAAAGTCTCGCTGCCTGAAGCGCAGATATGCACCTGAAACCTCCGTCCACCGGCTGTCCGTGAAACTCAAAGGAAGGCATCTCCGGTATGGAGAAGACGATCTTCCTCCCGAAACAGTCTACCAAGGTGTGGTAGGCAGACAGCCAATCCATCCCTAGAATCACGTCAAAATCCTCCATCGGTATCACAATCAGGTCAGCAAGGAGGCTGTGTCCACCAATACTGACCTCACAGTCAGTGTAAACCTACTCAACTACAAACAGCTAGACACCTGGGCCTCTGATCACAAATAGATCCTCTAACAACACGCAGTCCTATTCCAAACTGACAGCAAAACTTGTAGCGACAAAAGAGTGCATGGAACCGGAATAAAAAAGCACGTAAACTAATCTGCCGAAAATGGTAACCATACCTGCCACCACTGAACCGGATGCCCTGGTGTCTCTGTGTGTCAGGGCGTTGATACACCCCTCGGCCCTCGGTGCAGAAGAAGCAGCCACGCTCAGAGTCGGGCAAGTAGCTGCTAGTCAGTATTCTCCCCGTGACTGCTGCCCTCCCCCACACGCCCAGGGATCACAACCACCTACTCGTCCTCCAGCGCTCGGAGCAGGGAGCATTTGCTGTACTCCATCCCTAGGCGGGCAATCCCTCCAGATGTGGCCTGGCTGGCCACACTGGTAGCAAAGGGGAACTCGACTCCCTCCCTCGGTAGGTCCCTACTGACGGCTGGGCAGGGGTCCAGTGCTGACAGCTGGCCCCTTTCGGGGGCCCCCAAAGGCCACTAACGGTCCCACAAAATAAGACGACTCTCTCGCGGGTGCCGCGTGCCTCCTCCCTCGTCGACCCTGTGAGTATTCTAGCTGGTAGGGCCTCTTCCGTCCGCTGTCGATGTCTCGCGCGGCCGGGTTGGTCTCCTCGTACGTCATGGCTGCCTCCACCACTCGCGAGAAGGTGGGCAGCTTCAAGGGTCTGACATATCCCCAAATGGTAGGCTGGAGCCCCTCAGTGAACCTCCACAGGTGCTCCTCCTCTGTTGCTACAGTTGTCGCGGCAAAACGTGATAGCTCCAAGAAGCGTGTGCAATACGCACTAGCAGTCATCGTCCCCTAGAGGAGAGTGTGGAACTCCCGCCTCCTCTGATCCTACCAAGTCTGCGAGAAGTACTGCTCGCAGAAGAGGGTCACGAACTGGTCCCACGTCGGCTCTCCCCTCTCTTGGCCTCTGACTGCCCTCCACCACCTGTGTGCCGCACTCTCTAGCTGGTACATGGCAAAGGCCACGAGGCACTCCATAGGGGGGCGAAGGGTGTCAAACACCTTCTCTATCTGCTCCAGCTAGTCCTCTGCCTCAGATGGGTCCTCATCCCCCTTGAAGGAGGGGGCTTCATCTTTTGAAACTGTCCAAAAAGCTCGTGGTGCAGCCGCAGTGGGGGAATGGGCATGCCTCCAAGTAAGGAGGGCTCGTGCTCAGAAGTGTCAGAGTGCGATGGGGGTGGTGGAGGACCACCCTCTCCCCTTCCTGCTCGTCCAGTGCTGCAGCGGTCTCTCAGTCCAACCGAGGACTCCCCCTCCACCTCCTTAGGGAGAGGTGCCCGTGGAGGCTGGTGGAGCTCCTCTCGCACAATGTCTCTGATCAGCTGAGCAAGGTCCTGGGCCTGAACGCCCGGCAGAAGTGGCGGGTCAACTGGTACCTCGAGCCCGGCACGTCCGCCCCCCAAACCTTGTCCACAGCTACATCCGCGGCCCGCCTCGAGAACTCCCTGACAAGACATCTCCTACAAGGAGACATGGAAGATAGAATAAAAGAGGTCAACTCTAACGGACTTCTGCGAAAAGGGACTCAGAACAGATGTCAAACAGTACGTTGTGGTGGTTACCCTCGTTACATGCACGTGAATGGTTATTCTCAAGCTAGTTGGTTCATTTTGCGGGATGACCTTGTTCTGATACCATCTTGTTACGACCCAGTTCCCGAATCCCTACAGGACCCGAGACTGACTCGACTTGACTAACCCCAAGACCTAGTCGTCCAACAAGAAATAATCAAAAAGTAAGAAAATAAACCACATTCACTATGCAATGTAATTAACAGTAAAGGCATACAAGCAGTAAAAGAAAGTAAAAGCTGTTAGTCAGTATATACCACAACAACAACAGGAAAGTAGAACAAAAGTACAATAACAGGGACAGTAAAGAAAAGTCTGAACTCACTAGCAGAAAAGAAGTACAACAACAGTACGAAAACTACTGCTGGGCTCGACTGGGCCCAGCACCCTCTGCAACCGGTAACTCGGGCTGCTCAACTCTTGGACCTGTACGGGGTTATGAGAAAACGAAGTCAGCGAACATTAAGTAGAGTGGTAACCAGACTATCTAAAGCAGTAAAAACTAGCAGGTAAATTTATCTTTTCTAGTTATTTATTTTACAAGTAATTTCCTTTCACCCCATTGGTTTACTTTCAGATTTCTTTCTTGATCTCACAAGCTTCTCGTGGAAACGATCTTGATTGCAGTCTTTTCCGAAAAGTAGAAGGCACACGTGGTGCTCTTCTAGCCGGGAGAGTCCCCCGTGTTAGTCCTACACCCAGTTAACCACCCCGAGGTCATTGACAGATGTAGCGGTGACTACAGCACGTGCGATAAGCGCACGGGTAGCTACCCCGCACTGGCACGTGGTCAGTTGTTTCCACTAGCGGGTACGCCCAAAGTGTTAGTTCAACTACTCATATATAATATTTTGATGATTTTACAAAATGAAGAAAATGAAATAAAAAATAAGCGTAGCATATTGTTTCTCTCTGAAATAACATATTTGCAAGCTTCATAAAGTTTTCTAAGACGGAAGATTAAAAGCGTGAAGACAAGTAGCATAAGTACTAGGTCATAGGCATTTTCATGCAAACTTTCAAAGGTTGTAATTTTCATTTTACTTGAGTTTAGAAATGTTGTAAAGAGACCCCAAACATAACCTATAAATAGCTAACTTAGGTTCTCTACACTTAGGATAAATTAGAAACGGAAACCTAACACTTAGACTCTTATCAGAAGTTTAGAACAGTGGTCAGAGGTCTGATTTTTCACTTTAAGACATCTGACAAGTGTCTCAGACATCTATCTTCCTATAGTGCGGCCTTCACCTTCCATCTTCATGAACATCAGTCAAAGAACTCCTCTATCAGACGTCCATAATCTCATCCAGACGTCTGATACTTTACCTGGACGTCCTCAGACTAACCGTTAGACTAAGCACCTATCTTTGTTCCATAGATAACGAGCAAAAATGTATTTCTAGACGTCTGGACACACTTCCAAACGTCTACCTTTGGACCGTTGCCCATGATTTTCTGTGCGTATCTCATTATGGCCATAAAATCTTTTGTCAGAAGACGCGGGGAAGTCTATTTTGGTTTTCAGACGTTTGGTGATTTCCTCAGACGTTCATAACGACGTCTGATCCTTTAAACCTAGAACCTGTTTGGATCTGATGAAAACAAGAACGAATCCACCCTTTATTAGACGTCCAATAACCTAATCAGACGTCTTATGTGAAAATATCAGACGTCCTTCTTTTGATCCAATGGAGTCAATTCAAGGTGGCCTACAGTATTAGACGACCAGAATTATAATTAGACATCCTATAAGACGTCTGATCCTAAAATTAGACGTCTGATATTGCTGTCAAACTCATCATTACCCCGATTTGTGGTGGATTTCGTCCTAATCTCTTGGGATTTGTCTCCAACGGCTAGGAGAACTCTCCCAAGTGTTCTTGAAGGTTCCAAACTTGCCTATAAATAGACTACAACTCCTCTTAGGCAAAACACACCTCTTGAGATACAATTCCCTTAGAAAAATCACTTCCTCACTACTCTGAGCTTCATCTTACCCTTGTGCTGTGCCAACACTCTAATCAAAGGGCAAATCCATACTCCCGGCTCACTCCGTTCTGTAAATCCTCAGGGAGTTCTTTTCATGCTTAGTAGATAAGAAAGTAATTAAAGTATTGGGGTGCTCTATAGGTGTTGTTTTACTTCTTATTTTTTGTACTTTGGGTATCCGGCCCGTCGGGTATCCGTCTCTTCATTTTGAAGGGAGAAACCTCCGTTTAGGGATCAGATGTGGGATTTGTAATTGAGGTACACTACCTTCGTTTAAGTAGTGTGGTTAGTGGATTGATTACCTTGTGATCGAAAATCCTAAGTCAAGGGATTGGCTTAGGTGGTGGTTTTCCCCCATCTTGGATTTTCACCTAAAAATCTGGTGCCACCTTTTGTGATTGAATTTTTTATATAACAATATTTTATAATTTCACTATTCACCCCCTCTAGTGCAATTTTATAAAGTACAGCACGGAACAGTATCGGGCCTAGCCCTCTCAGAAACAGGGGTCTAGCCCCTCAAAACCAAACAGGGGTCTCGCCCCTCCACAGTCCACGCACCCTCGTTTGACTACCCCAATTTGCCCAGAGGGCCTAACAAGTCGGTGTATAGTGGCTAGCTAAACCCCGGGCCCCTTGGGGTGGCTAGCTCCCTTTGTACACTAGTAGCTCTTCCCGATACTGTGTACGCGAGGGCCAACAGAAGTCGGTGTAGAGTGGCCAATCCTAACCCCGAGTTCCAACCCAAGGGCGACTAGCTCCATTGTACACTAAAAAGGGGATAGTCGCTCTCCTTGGTACCACGTACTTAAGGGCTAGCACACTTCCCATCCATATTCCAGGCTTTTCCATCTATCCACAGGAGCTCTACTCCTAACTCCCCGTAGGGTTCATGCTCATGTTTATCACATTATTCCAATCCAGGTTTCATCATTCACAATTTGGTTCTCGTTTATACACATGCAGCTCGTATTTCCACAATTTAACACATGCAACAAACGATATCACAGGTAACTGTTCAGTTATCTTAGGCTGCTCATATTCTAACAGGAAGCTCATATTTATCAACAGGCAATTGCTAATAATTTAGCTCATTCATTTATAACTACAATTTCAATCACGCAAACAAGTGGTTCGACCATTTCTCGTCCTAGGGTTCATGCCACACCCTAGGTTTCCATTTATCTAATTTTCATATATGCATTCATATTTTATAAATGGAACGGGGATGGACCACTCTACCAGACAATCCGGGTGTACCGGGGGCCCGAACTGCAGGCCCATGTGCCTCTACAAGCCCTAGACATGCAACAGGTCGAAGTCCTATACCAAGGAACACATCACAACGGAACGTTCAGAACAATATATAAAGGTTTCTAATATGTAGAGGAACTCACAAGGAAATCACAGATACTTTGTTTGCGTAAAACAGACTCGATCGGACCCTAAACGTGTCAAAAAACGTGTCTGCATACCCAAATTAGATGTCTAGAAACAAGTCCAGATGTATTAAAAGTCATCAGAGACTCACCCCAAGCTCCTGTGATGATCTCAGACATCCAGGACTCCACCACGACCGTCTGGAAGCTGTTCCAAATGTCTGACCAGTCCTCTGGTCGTCTGGGAACGTCTCTGGTCTTCTGGTAAGCTGTCCAGATGTTCGAAAAGTGTTGAAGGGTGTGCCGCACACCTTCTTAAAGCTGCTCCTGCGAACGACAGAGCATCTCGCCAGTTTTAGCTAAGCAAATCACACTGCGGTGCGGCCTACATGGCCGTAATCGCGAGGAAGACGTACCTTAGTGATACACCCGCTTTCAGATGTCTAATGTCGACGCCAGACGTTCAGCCAGTCGTCCGGAAGGCCCTCCGGATGTCTAATGCTAGAAAAACTCAGTACTAGACTGTGCTCTTGCGCCTCTCGCCCCGCTCCGCCGCGGCTCCTGCTCCGCTACAACTCCGACTGCTGCAGAAGGTCGGGGACGACACCCTGACGTCCTCCTCTCGCACGCTCCGCGGTGGCCCATGCGAACCTCCGGGGAGCCTCCATGAAGCTCGCGACCTCGGCCTTTTCCTCCTCCTCGCTCTCTCTCTCTCTCGCATGCCTCAGCTCACGGTAGTGTAGTGGGGGGGATGGTAGCAGTGGTGGAGTGGAGAGGAGAGGAGGAGGGTCTCTTTTATAGGTGAGGGTTTAGGGTTCGATGGGGGAAAAAGGAGGAGAAAGGAGAGAGAGAGAAGGGTCTGCGCGCAGAACCAACAATGCGTATAGATTTTTCAATTTTCAGACGTCCGGGAAGGGGTTTAGATGTCTGGCCAGACGTCTAATTGACACTCCAGACATCTTAAAAGGCTCAGAACAGAACGGATTTTACATAACCCCTCCTTGGCCAGGGGAAGGATTAAAGCACTCATGTCTACCAGACAAAGGATACCAACTTCGATCGTCGGAACATTGACTGTACTCAGAGTCCTTGGAAACTATTCCACTTAAGAAATCCTTAAGTACCCAGAGTCCTTGGAAACTATTCCACTTAAGAAATCCTTAAGTACCAGATCAAAAAGATTCAGCGGGAGCGACTGCCTGCTGCCCATGATCCTTGGAAAACTATTCCACTCAAGATCGCTTGTTATCTTGATGCTGGAATCCTTGGAAAGCTATTCCACACAAGATCCCCCGCATCGTTGCATGAGATCTCTGGAAACTATTTCACTCAAGATCCCATGCTCTCTCATCCGTCCGGATCTCTGGAAACTATTCCACTCAAGATTTGCACGATCCCTGTCACCCAAGAATCGCTCGAGTCATGGGCCTGAGATCCCTGAAAAGTTATTCCACACAAGATCTCAGAGTGCCTCTCGTTGAATCAGACTCAGGACACCTCCCAGTGCTTTATTTCTATGACGACACAAGGCAAACTCCCAACCAAGAACTATTCTCGTTCCTAGGCTGAACTGCAGTAGCCTCATGCTACCAGACTCTTGGGTTTCTAACCCACAACGATGAACTAACCGTCCACTGTTACGACCTGGTTCCCGAATCCCTACAGGACACGAGACCGGATCGACTCGATTGATCCCAAGACTCAGTCGTCCAACGAGCAAGTAACCAAAAAGCAGTAAAATAAACCACATTCACCATGCAAGCAACTAACAGTAACAAAAATACAGCGGTAAAGAAGTAAACTACTATAGTACACACCACCACAACAGTAGGAAATTAAAATAGGTACAGGAATATAAGGTTTATAATAAAAGAGTACATAAGTGTAACAAATTACTCACTACAATGGAACGGGTACAACAAAAAGGTACAACTACTGGGCTCTACTGGGCCCCTCACCCTCTGCAACCGTAGGCTCTGGCTGCTCAACACCTGGACCTGAAAAAGGTTATGAGTACACGAAATCATCGAACGCTGAGTAGAGTGGCAACCAGCTAACTAAAAACAGTAACGGTGGGCAGGTAGCTGTTGTTTTCAATTTCTTTCTTTATTTAACTAATTATTCTTTCTTTCATCACTTGGTTTATTTATTTGGTCATTTTCTTGATCTCGAATGTTCCTCGTATGAATGATTTTGATTGCAGTCTTTTCCGAAGAGTAGAAGTAGCACGTGGTGCTCCCCTGGCCGAGAGAGTTTCCCGTGGTGGTCTTACACTCAGTCAACCACCCCAAGGTCACTGACAGACGTAACGGTGACTACGGCACGCGCGATAAACGCACGGGTAGCTACCCCGCACTGGCACGCGGTCAGTCGTTTCCGTTAACGGGTTCACCCAAAGCACAGCACGAAACCAGTATATGGCATAGCCCTCTCAGTAATAGGGGTCTAGCCCCTAAGAACCAAACAGGGGTCTCGCCCCTCCACTGTCCGCGCACCCTCGCCTGACTACCTTAGTTTGCCCAAAGGGCCTAACAAGTCGGTGTAAGGCGGCTAACTAAACCCCAGGTCCCGTGGGGTGGCTAGCTCTCTCCCTACACTAGTAGCTCTCCCCGGTACAGTGTACACGAGGGCCAAAGAGTCGGTGCAAGGTGACCAAACCCACCCCAGGTCTCGACTCGAAGCCGACAAGCTCCCCTCGACACTAAGAGGTAACATGTGCTTCCCTTGGTACCACGTACTCAAGGGACAGCACACTTCCCAGCACATTTCCAGTTCCATTTATTCCCAGGAGCTCTACTCCTAATTCCTCGTAGGGTTCATGCTCATGATTCTCAGGCCAAGCCATACTAGGTTTCATCATTTCAGGTTTAATCGCAGGTAGCTCGTGTTTCCAACATTCAATCTTTCATTTCCAAATCATATACAGGAAACTCGTATTTAATTGCAAACAACAGGAATTTACATGCAACAATTGATAACAACAGTACTTTACATTTCACAAGCATCTGTTATCCAATTACAGGCAATTGTTATTATTTTATTTACTCATCCAAGGTTGCAATTCATGCATTCAATACAATTATTCCACTGTTTCCAGTCCTATGATTCATGCCATACCCTAGGATCTAACATTCAATCTAGTGTTTCTAGTCCTAGGATTCATGCCATACCCTAGGATCTAACATTCATTCCAGATATGCATTTAGGTTTGTAACTAATCTAGGGGAAGCCACTCTACCAACAAAACTAGGAGTAATGGGGGCTTGATCGGCAGGTCCACGTGCCTTCGCAACCCTCAAATCCGCAACAGAATGAGGTCCTAATACAAGGATCAACCACAAGAAACCACTCAGAACATGATAAAAGTATTCCAACAAGTAGAGGAACTTAAACAAAGAATAAAGGAATCTTAATTGCGAAAATCGGACCTCAAACGGACCCTAAATATGTCAAAAACAGCAATCCTGATTCAAATCAGACGTCTGAAACATCTTCCAGACATCTTAAAAGAAGTCCAGAACCATACCTCACTCTGCGCTACTCCTCAGACGTCCAGGGATTCTGCTGAACCGTTTGGACCTAGTTCCAGATGTCCGACCACCTCTCTGGACGTCTGGTGATGCTCCCCGCCGTTTAGTGCCTTGCCCAGACGTCTGAACTGCGTGGGAGGGAGTGTCCCGTGCCTTCACGAATTGAATCTTGCACGCGCGACGCAAATCTTCTCAATACGGCACGTAACAGTGCATCGACAGAACAGCCTGCATGGTCATATCCGCAAAGGGAGGTGTAGGTCGCAGGATTTACCTCTCAGTTGTCTAGAGCCTCCTCCAAACGTCTACGTCGTCTGAATGTACATCTAGACGTCTGATTTTGGGAAAATCCCAGAACCAGAAGCTGCCTTCGTCTTCTTCATGCCACGCGCGGCCGTGCCGCGCTCACTCGCCCGCTTCTCTGGCTGCAGCAGCGTCGGGGAGAACCTCCCTGGCACACCTCTCCGCCTTGTGCACGTCTGATTGATTGTGAGCTTCTCCGGCGAGCTCTCTCGCGAGCTCGTGTGCTCTCCTCTCTTCCCCCTCGCTGCTCCTCTCCTCCCACGCCGCTCATGCTCGTCACGCACTGCCTGCTGCTCACCACACTCGCTAGGGAAGAAGAAGGGTGGATGGAAGTGGGGTGGCGTAAGGGAGAGGAGGGGGTTTAAGTAGGCACAGGTTAGGGCTTCGTCGGTGAGAGGGGAGAGAAGAAATGCGGCTGCGTACAGTCTGCACGCGGCACGCGCGCAGACTGGAGGACGTGCACCAAAAATTTGGTTTCCAGACATCTGGGAAGATGTTCAGACGTCTGACCCAACTCCCAGACGTCTTAGAGGGCTTTAATAGCACGAGTCTTAACAACAAAGTCCTAGTGTCTCACCCAATGAGCTCACCTATTTAACCTAATCGCTCTTAATTTCCTTTTTCCCCTGATTAGAATCGGATCAAGAAATCTTAGGGGCCTATTGGATCACCTGGGGGTCTTATCCAAGACCTTAGGATCCAAGCATCTCCTTTATTAGACTCAAATCGAGTCATTGATGTCATCATGTGAGATTCAATTCTTTACTTAGCCTATTTAGATCACTTTTAGTCCAATTAAAGAGCTTCAAGCTCAATTATGGCACCCTTTACCCATCTAGGGTTTTACTACAAATTAATCATTTCCCTACTTATTAGGGACCTGCTAAACTCCCAAATTAGGTTATAGATCAGGCCCATCACTTCTTAGGTTCCATAGGTTCAAAAACACTAATTTTAGGCCAATTAGCAACCCCAATGGACCACCTAACGTTAGGAGGCCACCTAGCAGCCACCTAACGTTAGGTAACACTTACCTAACTTTCAGGCAGGTTGTTGCAGCAAGGCAGACCTGCAACTAACACCTTTCATGCCTCAAATCACACCCTTATCATCACCAAATCTCATGGAACATTGGGCAACAATTCCTACACATACAAGGAGTAAATTGCACCAACCAAACCCCCTACAAATCCTTAGGGTGACCCTTAATTAGAAAAATTACACTACCACAGTTATAACCCACCCAAGGGTGAAAACACCACATGTAACATCAAAACCTCACATGCTCATACTGATTTCAACTTCTCAAAACATCTTCTTTACTTCACCTACACTTGGGAAACAAGAGGGGTAAACAAGAGAGAAGATCCCTACCTTTAGAGTTGAACTCCTCCCTTCCTCTTCTTCTTCTCACGCAGCAGCAACACCTGCAGCAGCTTAAGCAACAATAATGGTAGCAACAGTGTCAACAACAGCAGCTCCAACGACAGCAGCTCCCCTTCTTCTTCTTCTTCTCCTTCCCTTTGTGCAACAGCCCCAAAGGCAGTAGTAGCGGCATCACCTAAAAGTGGATCTAAGGGGAGGAGAGGAGAGGAGGCTCTCCCTTATCCCTCTCTTCTCTGTCTCGCAACTAGTCGTAGTGGCAACAAGATCACCAGCAATAGCTACAGCTCTCCTCCTTTCTTGTAGCAGTCCCAACAACAACATAGCAGCAGCAATAGCAACGGGAACAGTAGTAGCAATGGCTATAACACCAGCAGCAGCTCTCTTTTTCTTGCAACAGCTACTTGAGTGGCGATGGGGGTAGTTGGTGGAGGTGGCCGAAGCAAGGAGTAGATGGGGAGGGGAGGGTGCACCGGTGGGAGAAGAGTAGGGGATTAGGCTTGGGGAAGAAGAAATATGGATTTTTCTTTTTATTTTTAAGTCTTGCCCTCTTTTTATAAGGGTTACAAATTTTTCACCAAGGTTCCTCCACTCAAACTTAAGCTCCAAGCAAGCCTACCAAGTTAAATTCCTTACATAATGCCCCTCAACTTTTATTACTTAACATTAAATGAGATTACTTATATTTTAAAGGTACATTTACCAAATCAAGGTCTCCAGAGCCCTTTATTCAACATTAAGCAACCAATTAAGATTGTAATTAGATAATTAGACACAAGAAAAATCCAAGCTCTTACAGCAAAACTAATTCATAATCTTTCCTAGTGATTTGAAATTGACTCCTCAAACTCCTATCATTTGCTTAGCAACTTATGTTGGTGATACTTTGTTGGCTACTAAAGCAACGAAGCTTTTCTTCTTAAGCCTATTTTAAATATTTATTATGAGATTTTTTTGGCCAAACTATAAATTTCAGAAAATCCTTTATTAGATCTAATGCAAATTGTTTTAATCATTTGAAGGAAGAGATTAAGTTAGTTATAGATATTGATGAAGAAAAACTAGCATATTTATTTGAAGTTTCAATAGGTGACTATAAATATCTCCTTAAAATTTATGATCATATTATAAGCATAACTAATGTGCATCCCCTTTCTATATAATAAAATAAAAATAAATAAAAAAATAAATATTATTAATAGATTAAAATATTTTTCATAATTCAAAATAATTCTCGATAGATTACGCGTAACATCAAAATCTTTTATTTTTGAGATGAATATACATTCTACCGAACGAAACACTCGTACTATAATTAGAGTGGCACGTTGGCGCAACGAAAAAAAAAATAACGCAAGTTCCTCCTGGTTATCACAGAATGTCGTATTCGTCGTAACTCCGCACATTCCTCCTCCGGTTCTCCACCCTCCACTCATATAAATAGCGGAAAACATTAGAAACGGCCAAAAGGTATGATCTTCACATACCAAGTCTCGGTAGACTCCAGCGGTCGCCGCTCACTCGTTAGGGTTTCGAATCCGCCGACGACCACCATGCGGCCGTGGGAGCGCGAGCAGCCCTCTTCCTCGTCGCCGGCCCCAGACTCCTCCTCTCCGCCGACCCCGACGCTGCGCCCCGCCAAGGGCAGCCTCAGCAGCCTCGTCGTCAAGCCCTCCGCCGACGAGCTCGCCATCTCCCGCCAGGACGACGCCCCCGCCGCCGAGAAGCCGACGCCCGAGCCGCGCCACCGCCCGAGCCCCGCCGAGAGCTACTCCCCTCCCCGGCGGCCTCGGCCCAGGTGGCCCCACGAGGACTCAGGTATGAACCCATAGTCTCGATCTTGCCGGAGAGATTGCACGTTTCCATGCTCTTCTTGTCAATCGTCTTCTTGTTCTTCTTGTTCTTCTTCTCTTATAGAGGTTGCGGTTAGGTCTGTGGGTTTGGGGTTTTTGGCGCTCTGATTTCTCTTGTTACTTTCCCCACCCTCTTTTCCCCCCTTCTCTATTCTGCTCCCATCTCCTTCACTGCGTTGTTTGTTCAATGAATTTGTGTGATTTAGCGGTAATGAAGAATCTTCGAGTGGATGTTGCGTTGATGCGAATGCAGAAGGATTGGTAGTTTGTGGTTTCTGATACATGTCATAATAGAAGGAAGAAAAACTCTCATATGGGAGATGGATATGGGTACTGCTGGATGAACTAGATAGTATTTAAATGCATGAAATGATGCTTAAGTAGGTTTATTCACATGATTATACTCGAACATAACCGATGTTTGATTTCCTCAACAAAAATACATGAAAGCAATGACATGGTACTCAGTTTGCGCTATGAACGTACTTGTGATGTGTGTGTAGATGAATGAGGTTGTTATGAATTATATAAGCATATGCGTATTCATGTCTATTTTGATTATGTACAAGAAAGATTTTATATGATAGTTATCCCTTATGGTCTTGTGCATGTTTTTCTGTTGTACCTACCAGGGTTTGTTTTTTCCCTTATTTTCTTATGAATTTATATGTGAGGAGCTTAAATTACTTCTATACGAGCAGTGAATGAGCAAGTCTTCAGGCTCGAGAGAGCCGCACTGTGTCTGTAGATCAGTTTTTGACTGTGAACTTCGTTTTGTAGTTTTAGAGGTTCCTGGTTTTGATTGAAGAGCACCACTTATTCGAACCTGTAGGCTGGTTTTTATTCAAAGACACAGTAATGTGATAAAGTTCTCATGATAGGGGTTTGACCATGGAAACAATTGGTCTGGGAGAATTCAGTGGTTCAGGCTTCAGGCGACAAGAGATGTGGGTTGAGCTATTGTTGCTCAAGCAAGTAGATTGCAGTTGGATGTTATAACTTGGAGGATCCAAGAAACAAGGGCTTGATAGCCAGGAATGTTCGGTTGTGCTATTTGAGCAGCCATTCAATGTTTTGCAGGGGAGAAGATTCACAATTTCACATGTTGCCAAGGATTGGTGGTGCTAGAGAACATTTTTTAACAAGCTGCTTTTGTTAGCGATGTTCCAAGAGTTCAGTTATTTGTCATCTGATGGGGGAACAATTGCAATACAGATGCTTTGGGACGTACTGATAGCAATGAATTTTTTGCTCCGACAAATTGGATACATGCTAATGATAATCAGCTGAAAATATGAAGAAGCGCATATATGCAATTGTAAGGCGTTTCCATTGTTTGCAACAAGTTGGGTAGGCATACATGATATAAAAGGTGAACATGTGCCTGTGAACAGAGAAATGTTGGAACTTGGAAGCATGTGTTGAATTGGTTAGAAATAATATGGCACTTTATTTGGATGCATCCAGCGATCTGGTTATTAATCCGTCAATCAATTATCCACTCCAATCAGTTGGATCACTCTAACGAGAATTAGCTCAAAATGCAGAGACAAGCCTATCTCGGAAGTATCAAGTGCTTTCATTTTTTGCAATGATGTGGATGGGCATACTTGACACAAAATCTGATCCATGTGTGATCATAAGAAAAAAATATTCAGGCAAACATGTCGATAGAAATAATTTGGCAGTTTATTGTTTCCATCAATCTGGTTATTGCCGGTGCAGCACGATGCTTTCATGTAATTTCTGCTTTGCCCACACCTTGAGAAGAAAGTAATTCTGGTGACTGGTGGTAATCAAACTTCAAACAAGTCAGTTAGAATTTGATGGTGAACACCACGAAAACCAGTCTTTGTTGTTCTTTCACCTTGGTCATTGGCTTAAGCTGGTTATTCCTATCTCAGATTTGCATGGAGGTGGTTCACGTATTTTGAAGGTTCAATCTGATGAATTGAGATGGTTCTACCTCTCATTACATCATTAACGAGCAATTTACTATGCTAAAGGGCTGCTTGGTGTAAGCATGCTTTTGAAAGTATGGTGCGATTCCTAAAATTGAGTGAAGTCACTCTCTCTAGCATCATCGTAATAGGGGGTGTTTGTATGCGAAATGAATCTTTGACAGTATTTGTGTGGTTGGTCTTTGTGCTTCGAAATGGACTTTTGAGGTTTTTTGATGAAGACTAGGGATGGTACAAATATGATGGGTAAGTGCAAACTGGAGAAAGTATCGTGAATCTAAGAGGATCTTGACAAGTAAATGGAAGCAATTGGCAACTTGAATAGCAATTTGTAGTTGGTTTTATTGATGCCTAGGAACTAAATCTCGATACTGAAGAGATGGTGTGGCTCGGCTCTACATTTTAATTGTTCGTTTCAATGGATATTCTTAGCTATGAAAAATGTCAAACGTGGCTAGAAAAAAATACAGCTCCTTGAGACTTCTGGACTCATGGCTGTCCTCCTTTATCAATCGTTTCAGTTGGATGCGCATTCCGGAATGAAGTAGTGGCTCCTAATACAGGTAGATTTCTCTCAAGTTTGTTTGCTTTTTGTTGGAGTGGCTCTTAGAAGCTATTATGGTGGTAGTATTCTTGTTCTTTGTCAATACCCATTTACCATTTGGATGTTACATGTGACTTTCATATTTTTTGTTAGGGGCACAACTTGACATTCCATTTTTTCTTTTCAGGGCACAACTTATCTGTTCATTCTGCTTCATTATGCCCTCGTCAAAGGACAATCGATCGTCGTTATGATCATTATTTTGATCATCATGGTAGGCCACAAGGCCGGCGGGGAATCAGGGATGAGAACAATGGTGGGGGATTTCGTGACCATTCACCCATGTATGGTCGTGGTAGGGGAAGAGCTAATGTGAGAGAAATTTCACCCCCATATGCTCATACTCCCGAAGGAGGAAGGTTCAAGGAATACTCACGTATAGAAGGCCATGGGAGGGGTGGCAGACTTAGACTGACACAATTTGATCGCGGAGGAGGGAGGCACTTTCGAGATATTTCACCACCTGCATTTGAGCGTGAAAGAAATGGGCAAAGGTATCTTTTCCCAGCTTATGAAAAGGAAAGGGGCAGAGAAAGGTTACATTTTTCACCATCATATTCACCAGATAGGGATGGTCAAAGATTCCGTGATGTTTCACCCATTTACGACACTGAAAGGGGTGGAGGAAGATTTAGAGGAACACCACCTCTTTATGGTCAAAGAAAAGATGCCAGACTCTTTAACAGAAATTTCGATGGCCCTGAATCAGAACCATTGCCTTTTAGGGATGAAGGTACCAACCACAACAATCCAAACATACCTCCAAGAGTTGGTGACTGGATCTGCAGGAATCCTTCGTAAGCTTCTTAGCCTTACTGACTCATTTTTACAGAATGCTGATTACTTTGACAAGCACATTTGACTAACTAGGAAGAAGAAACTTAAAATCTGATTGCATGATTTAGTTTCGAAAGCATTCTTTTTTTCCCCTAAATTTTATGTTTTCTGTGACCATTTATAACTTTTTTCCCATTCCTCAGTTGTGGTAATCTGAACTTTGCACGGAGAGAATACTGTAACAACTGCGACAAGTTCCGCTATGAACCAGGAGAAGGTGTGCGTAGCAGCAGTCCATGCAGGCGATATTCTGGTGGACCTGATCCCATGGATCATCAGGCACTAATCCAACCTATGGACTGTGGCCTTCGAAGGGAAATAAATGGATACAGATCTCCACCTCGGGACTGGGCCAGGGACAGTCCTAGAGGTCCTCCTTCCAGGCATGGTGGAAAGTTTTCGGACATTCCAGTTGGTAGGGAAACTGTGGAATATCGCCGTGACATTGGTGGATACAGGGGAAAGGACAAGTTCAACAGGGTTCCACCTCGTGATTGGAACCACCAGGTGCGAGGCCCAGCTGAGTTGCTTCAGGATAGAAGGGGTTATGATCGTGTTGATGATTTTTGGGGTCCAAGGGAAAGGAGTAGGTCGCCTATCAAGTCTCTGCCACTGAAGGTGAGGAGATATGGTCATGATGATGATGGTTGGGTTCCAAAGAAAAGGAGTAGGTCGCCTATCAGGTCTTTGCCACCAAAGGTGAAGAGACATGATCACGACGAAGATGGTTGGGGTCCAAGGGAAAGGAGTCAATCACCTATCAGGTCTCTGGCACCAAAGGATAGCGGTCATGCTCCATTTGGTGGAAGAGGACGAGGTTATAAGCGGGCTATTGCTTGAGGAAGGGGCTGAGATTTATTCCAGCTTGGTTTCCTAACAGGTAGTACAACTAGAGAAACCTGCTTTTACCTTCTTTCTGTGCATGCATTTCTTCCTCATTAGACTCTAATGACATTATGAAACTTATAGCTGCCCTTCGCATCAATGATATTTGCCCGACGAAAAGGGTACAGTTGGATTTTCTGGGGGCTTCAGATGAAAGTATACTCATGTCAATCACTTATCTAGTTTCGTGTCTCCAGAGCATCATTTTCGACTATCCCTGCAGGCAGATTTTTCTTTTACAAATTCTGAATTCTGATGTGAATCTACTTTCACAGCTGATCCTTTTCTATTTTTCGGTGGATTTTGTGTTTGGCTCCACAGATTCTTTGAGCTCTTTGCACTAGGCAAGTGATTCAAGTTATTTGTAGCTTTCACAAGCTGCATTAATTCTTTGTCAATCTAACAAGACTATGGCAAGAGTAAGTAGCATTCGGAAATGGATGGGTGGATATTACCTCCTGAAACTTTGGTTCGAGGAGGTACAATTTTCCATATTTCCTGTTTGGTAGATAGTGCTTCCAACACACTTAAACATAGGGGAATGCTTAGCTTTCGGAAAATGCTTGGTTTAAGTGTTGTCTTTGAACTGCTTGGAGGCGATTTTTTTTTAACATGAATCGAAAGCATCCTGGAAGAGATCTAGAGCCTGAGTCAAACTTATTCTGTTCGGTTGATCATGCCACCTAACGCTTGCCTGCTAAATGGATATAGGAGTGACGTTGGTAGTATACATGTACAGATGATTGATTCTAGGCAATCCTATGATGTGATAATCAGACCTCGAAGAGGCATTAGAAGAATGTTGTATGTGCTTTCATCTGATGGATCTCTCTTCGGCCCTGCAGGAGCAGGTTTGCGCACTGAATGGAAAATGAAGCAGGGATGATTGCCTTTATGATTGCTTAATTGGTCACTCATTTGCCTGATGCAAAGTTATAGCCTGCTTGAACGTCAAGGGATGTTACCGGTTATCCTTGGCATCAGGTGACTGTGTGATCTATTCGTCCAAGAGAAATGTTTTTTTGTTAAGTAAAAACTCAAGTCAAAATCCATGTTCCTAGCGCGCCAAAAAGGTGGGGCACGAATGTCAAAATGTGATGTGTTGTCTGAAAGGGGTCATGTGTCGTGGAATCAAAGGCTGGGATGGGTTGCGTGGGTTTTTGCTTGTGCCATGACATAGGTTAACTACTGTTCTTCTTCCACCGGAGAGCTTGCCATCGTCGCTAACGTTGTTGACGTGATGTATAGCAATGCTAATCTAAATGTCAGCCCGAGTACTTTTTTATTTCTTTTTTAACGTTTCATGACTATTGTATTTTCCTAGTAGTTTGTAAACTCAACAAGAATTTATCGTGAAATGGATGTCAAGTTCGAGTTGGCTTGCCCCATTTACACACCTTGTGGTTGGTAAGATATTGGTATAGAAAAGGAGATCCGATCTTAACCTGACCTGTTGACACCGCAAGGCCCTAGGTTAGTTGTTGATCAATCAATTTTTGCTCAGGTTCCTAGAAATCCATGAGGGCCGTATCTTTCTGTCGGTACTGGTTGGGATGGGGTGGTGACAAACTGCATAGAAATGTTGGTCATGCACGCACTTATCAAGTAAGGACGGTGAAGATTATTAGGGGTGTATAAAGGTTGGATTCAACTCGAATCTTACTTGAATCCAATCTGATTGGGTTTGGTTTGGTTAGGTTGCGATTTAGATTGGGTTAGGTTGGGTTGGAGGTTTAATAAATCTAATCTAGCTTACAATCCAATTTAACATGATACATACACATGAGAGTATCCATTGAAATTTTAAAGGAAAAAAAGTTACCTTGTTTAAATTTGAAAGGTGGTAAAAAAATCCATGCAAATAACACATGGTACTTTCTCAATTTCACTTTTCTCTTTCCTTGTGTGTTCTCCATTGTGCGCTTCTTTTTAGTTTTCCTTCCCTCGCAAGCCTTAAATCGAGATTCCTTTCTCGTCATCGACACCAACCTCTCTCGCAGTTTTCTTCTCGTTGTCGCTATTGTTTTCGTCATTACCACTTGATGTTAGCATCTTCCTCTCTCCTCTCTTCCTCTTCTACATTAGTGACGGTTATCACTTCCCTTCCCTAGAGCCACTACCACTGCTACCACAACCATCACCACTTGCTCACCGATCATCTATCGTTGTTATTACCTTCCCTCCACCCAACTTGAGCTTATCACTAGAGCTGTTGGCTCACTACTACCAATCCACTACCACCACACAGCCTACCACCCTTTACTTGTTATCCACCATCCTTTCTACCTTCCCTTCCGCCTAGCCTATCATTAGAGTTGTTATCACCACCACCACCATCACACAACCTACCACCTCCTCACCGACTATCCTCATTCACTATAGCTAATAGTCTCATCTCCTACTCTCTTGGCCATCCTCTTCCTCCTTTACCTTCCCTTAATTTAGTCTAAATTATTTGAAACTTCAATTAGGCATTTAAATTTTGACGTTTAAATTAGACATTATTATTTAAGTTTTCATCTAATTCTTTGTTTAGAAAGAATTAAAAGACATCCACACGTAGACCTTGAATTTTTCTTTACTAGTAAAAAATTATTTTGATTCTCGTATAATTTTTTATTTTGAATACCTACATGTAAGAAAAAAATTACATGGATAAGATAATCGTCTTATAATAGAGTAAATTACTATTATACAACTATCAAGTTTCTTTTATTTTTACGTATTTTATTTACTTTTTCAAAAGATATAAGTTATTTATAAATTTAAAATATTTTATTATTAAGTACGAAAAATATAAAAAATATGTAGGAGATAAACATAAGTTTTGAGTCATTTGACTAGTCAACAATCCATTTAACCTGATCCAACCTGACTCAATTTTTATGGATTAGATTAGGTTGCATTCGATAGTGTAATGGATTGAGTTGGACTAGGTTAGAAAAATACTAATCCAAAAATTATGAGTTGAATTTAGATTAGGCCTACTCAACTCATGTACACCCTAAAGACTACATGTGTAATAAGGCCTTGCTGCCATCCCCACGAGATGTAGGTTCGATGAAGGCATACACTATTCCATTACCCGAACCCATTCTGGAATTGACATGTTCCCACCATTTTAAATGATAGACGCCTCCCAAATGTCATGTCATTGCCATGTTTCTGGGCCGTAACACCTGTAATTGAGGTTTGACAAATGTACGCTGGTGGCGTTATAATAAAAATTGGCAGCATCAAAATATGGAAGGTGTTTCCAGGAAACCTTTTTTCACCATATGGAAGTGATCCTCATCAACTTTAGAGTATTGGATCATCCAACAAGAATGTTACCTTGTAATCCTCATCGGTTTTTAGAATTTTGAATATCTTTTTCATTTTGAAATTCGAGAGAATTACTTGGTTTCGTTATGAACGAAGTCTTCCAGGTAAGAAGCTCTAATCTTCGTGCTTATTGTTAAGTAGAATTCTGATGGCAGATGATTTTATTAAAGATGAAAGTGAGAAGAGCAGACCCTTGAGACAATTTTTATTTTGGCCACATGTTGTGAAATCCTATTAGAGATTGTGTGTTGAACACCCTACGTTGCCTTGTAAATGGAAATCTTATAATCTTCTATGTATGTCTAAAGTAGGGTGACTTCCCTTTCTCCCTCTTTATCTTTATTCGTCTCCCCACTCCAAATCTGCATGCAGACTCTTGCTCTCTCTCTCTCTAATACCCAAATCATTTGTATCCCTTTCACAACCTCTCTCTCTCTCTCTCTCTCTCTCTCTCTCTCTCTCTACATGCGTGCGTGCACAAAACATTCATATCTCTCTTCTCGTTTTCCCCCACCCCACTGATTAACCTGCCATTACTATTTGCAATCCCTTCTTTGCTTTTTCATAACTTTCTATTGCATTGTATCTATTTTTGCTCACTGTAAATATTTGCCACCCGTGAACTCCAAGGGCTCCTCTTCACAAAGACATGTTGTTGCCTCATCATATGCCCCCAAGTACCCCATTCCTATCAATACCTCTTCACCTTTCCCTTTTATAGTTTTATGGCAATGTTAATTTCTTCTCCATCCTCCACGACCTCATCTCAAGCTTCAACCTCTCTACCTCCTCCTATTCTTCTTCCCCCTCCCTACTACCATCCACCCTATCTATGAACTTGAAAGCCCATCAAAACTTGCACATAAATGCACCCCATTGATGACCAAGGGCAACCAACATCGGCCTCAACATCAACAAGAAGGTATGTGGAACGTAGAACGAGCCCATGGGCTCTCAAGGAGGACACAATCCTCTAGCATCGGGTGGAGTGTGATAATGACCGTAGATCACAAGTCAATTTGGTGAGTCTTGCCAACTCCAGTGGTGTCCATTAAGCACCATCCCTTCTCCTTCGATGAGGACCTTACCATCCTTGGGGAACCCTCGGCAGCCTCTTTGGTCGCATTGACAACACCTCAAGAAGCACTTGGACTCCACTTTTAAGTAGGGGTGTTCGTGTGACCCAAAAGTATAGGGTGCCCGACCTGACCTATTGTTTTTGACCTTATTGGGTCGAGTACCTATAAACCAAGGTAGGGTCAAGTACCTATTCCCTGTTGACATGTCTCTAAATGGGGTCCCAGTTAGATACCCGTTGGGGACCCATGGATGACCAAGTAGCAATTGACCCCATTTCTTTGTCGAGTCCATCCCTACTCTCAAAGTTGAGAGCCCCTCCTCTACCCTATTCTCGTAGAGACCCGTACACCCATACGGCCCTCGACTCCCCTCCCCTTTGGCAAGCTAATGGCACTATCTCCTAGTCCTAGAGTCCTCCATCTCTATCTATGCACAAGTCGACATGCTTGTTCCCTCCCTAGTCATCAACGATTAGATCTAACCCACCACCATCTTCGTTCTTTCTCTATGTTTCTTTTTTTTGTTACGCTTTTGGCGTTTGGTTTGGTGTTTGTTTGGCCGTTCACTTCGAATTTGCTTTTGTTTGGTAGCGTTGATAACCTTTGGGTGGTAAATACAGCTCTTTTTTCTTGTCTCATGTAGATTTGTGAGTGTTTGTTTGGGAAAAACTAAAAAGGTTGCTTTAAAATGAGTTCTCATAAGAAAAAAAAATGCCTTCCAAATTTTATTTATTTATTTTCTAATTTTTTGTTAGGGTTCCTATGCTTCTCTCTAGGTGAGCCTTATTGATCTTCGTAGGGTTGATTTGTTGTTTTTTTTCTTTCATCCTCTTTAGAAGGTGCAATAATGTTTGCTTGATGTTGTACATCATCTTTATGTGTTTCTTAGCTGCTTGAGATCTTAATTGTTCTTGGCATATCATTTTGCAAATTTGGATATTGAGTCAATTCTAGATTTGAGTTTATCTCTACAAGTAAACTTCTAAAGATAGGACCATCAAGACCTTGGGTATGATGCGATCATTTTTAGAGTCGAATTCTTCAAAAGGCACAATCTATCCTTTATTTTGCTCCAAAAAAGTTCATGCGAAAGTTTAGGTTCAACAAGGATCTAAAAAGTAGATTAATCATTTTCAAATGAACTCGAAAAGATAGATTAGTTTGATTTGTAATCAAGTAGAGAAGAAGGGTTGAGATCACATCCATGTTGAGGTTTTGATATGTAAATTGAGATGTGAATTCAAAAGGTTCAACTTGATCATAATTTGATTCCCTACTTGCATATTGAGGTTGAAAGTTAGAGAGTACATATCATTCAAATAATCAAGGCCATCTCTATTAGGATTACTTGTGAAGAGGCTATCATAATGCAACCCATTTTAGATGGCTTGAATCATATGTGGCTCAAATGAATAATAGATTGACTTGACGAACTAGAGTTATAAGGTGAAGTAGTTTAATTGTATTCATTTGTGGATGAGCCGTATATGGTTGAGTCAAAGCTAAAGTTATTGGTCCAACCTTGTCTTGAAAATTCATAAAGGGCGTAGGGGTTGGGTGTCAACATTTGATATCCTGACCCAAAATCAATGTTAAAGTTTTGGGAGAACATAACAGACGGGTTCGCATATTGAGAAGCACCAAATGAATTTAGATGATCTCTTGAACAGTTATCATACTCATATGGATATGTCAAATTTGAATTATAAAGTCTAGTGATCCATAAGGTTTAGGTGAGGAGACATTTGCAACAATATTAATAGAGGAGCAGTACTTAAATTGAGAGTTTGGTTGAATTTTGATTGTGGTAAGAATAAGCCATCTCATGTGTGCACCATGTAATCAATCAAACAAATCTAACCTTAATTTGGTGTGTCACCCTAAAGTAAAGTTCTAAATGTTGATTCCGATGTTCTCTTAATAAACTTCTAAGTGTGCACTTCATAGGCACGTTGTGGAAATGCTCTTATTTTGATGGTAGATTTTAATGATTTTGATGGCCCAAAAATAGTTCATTTTAAAAGCATGCTAATACATGTCAATAAAAATGACAGAAGTTGTCGAAATGATATAAATTTTTAGAAAATCACAAGCTTAAGCTGATTTATGTAAGAATAAGAGTGTTATATCAAGTACAGCTATACAACATAATAATTGTGATTCAATCATTCAATGAACATGATTCTCATGTCCTTTAGTCATCTCAAGTCTCCACCTGCCACAACCCACGACCAACATGGCTCCACCTTAAGGCTTAAGGCTTGAAGCCTTGAACCTTCTCCCTAAGTCCCCTCTCCTCTCTTCCACCATCATGACTCACGATGCCATCTTGTAAGTTGTTACCCAACAAAGAGACCCACGTGAAGCGGCGAGGTCATGAGCCACACACAATGCATTACATAGCAACAGTGGCATAGGCCAACAGTAGCAGTAGCAATGTGGCAATAGTAGTAGCACCGCGAGTCAACAGCAATATTAATGCAGTGCAACCTCGACCGTGCCAATTGACATGCTGTCGACATAGTTGAAATGCCGTTGAAATCACAGGCATGTCACCAATATGCCTGAATTTCGACTTTGCTATTGTGCCAAAATAGCTCTACTGGTTGAACCCCCATATCACCGGCGTGCCGGCAGCATGCCGATGAAACCTCGTTCACTATCCCAAATGACCTAATCCTAGTGCTTTTGAGACCCAAATTGAATTTCCTTGACCTTTGAATTACTTAGTCGACCAGGTGGGAGAGACCAACTTAGACAATTTGCACGATGGTTCACCCAAGCGATTAACACGATAACCACATCGTTCTATCTTGTCATCAATGATTTCAAGTAGACAGAGCCTCAAGTTAATTCAATCCAAATCCCAAAGTACTAGGAAAATTAAATCTAGCCTACAGATACATCTACTCAATTTTCAAGGCCTAGGATAAAAGTGCACAGAATGTGATGGGCCTTTTTAAGGGTAATTGCCCTTAAAGATCAATTTCATTGTGTAGTGTGGTATGTTATTTCTCAACACAATTAATTAAGGTTATTAGTCTTAACTAAGTGCATTAGAAGTAACTTAGGTTAACTTGAATTAGTGTCGTGAATGTAGTTTAGGGTCAAGTTAACCTAACATTTTAGATTTTTAATTTCATTTAACTGGTTGACCCTAGGTCATTCACTAGGAGGCATAATAGTAAACTAAATTCATTATTAGTTCCTAAGGTATAATTACCAACTATTTAATCAATCAGATTAATAATTATAATAATTTAAGTACATAAATAATTGCATAAACGATTAAGCAACTAAAACATGCAATATTCCATTAATTAGAAACAAGTTTACAAGAATGGTATTCAATGAATATAAATGAGTAAAAGTATGATTATTACAAATAAAAGACAATGTCTTTTTTTACAACATTTTAGCTCAAAATAAAACTTCAACCTTCAATTAGATTATGAAAAAGAAGTTAGATGACTTAAAAAGTAAGATTAGACTTCTAATTCAAGCTTCAGACGTCTCCTCTTTTCTCTTTAACACCCTTCATCTCTTATTCCCTCGCATGTTTACCTTTATTCCTTCTCTCTATCCTTCACGTAGCTCGTCTCTGCCTCTCCATCTCTTCTTCTTACTTAACTATTTTAATACTTTAATCCTTATTCTTTTATTGTGCACAAGCACATACTTAACCCATCTAACAAAAAATTGTTAATGGGTGGCCTAGCCTTTCAGGGATACGCAGCACCCCAGAGCGGTGAAACCAGACCCTACTAAGCCGGTCCTAGTTTATTTTAGGTGGATTTTAATTCATTTCAGCCTAATGCACAGTCTTTGGCCCAACACAAGCCCAGTAAGCTTGCTTGCCCACCCGGGCACACACACAGGCACACACGCCTGCGCACACACACACATGCACTCACATATGCTTAGAAGAATAGGTTCGATTTTGTGCACCCAGCATTGTCGACTGAAGCGCTGGGTTCACAAAACCATGATATACTATGGCATTCGCCTACGTTCCA
Organism: Thalassia testudinum; assembly: GCA_037157565.1. Taxonomy (NCBI): domain Eukaryota; kingdom Viridiplantae; phylum Streptophyta; class Magnoliopsida; order Alismatales; family Hydrocharitaceae; genus Thalassia; species Thalassia testudinum. Next base: position 60,496,379 of record JAZHRO010000022.1, on the reverse strand, counting down.
CCGATGTGGGACATTGTTCAGCCGATCCTCCTGCTGCGATAGACTCAATCCTCAAACAAAGATTCTGGTCAATTCTTTAAGCCAAATTGAGCGTATAAGAGCTTGATCGAAAGCTCTAAGTCTCCTTTACATGATTTTAAAATCAATTTGGTGATTTAGTTAAATTTAATCCTTTGATTTAATGGAGGAATTTGGTTGTTTGCCAGGCCAGAATGAGCCTGCAGAAGGTGAAGACTCAGGTCTTTTGACCTACAAAGTGGTAATACTCCTCAATTGAGGTTCTGAAGTATTTTAAGTGATCATTCCGCACTGAAGTGAGGAGTAATTGAGATAGGAAGAGCTTCAGGAAAGCTCCATAACATGAGAGCTTCTGGACTCAAGTTCAAAACTCAAATCAAGATCAAATCATATCAACAGATAGATCTAATCATCAAGGATCAATTTAAACTAAATCAGTGACCCAAGAGGAACTGATCTGAGCAATCTTTGGGTCTAAATTTCAACAAGATCTCAACGAATAGTAATGGGTTCATTAAGAAACCCAAATGCAACAGATCCATGAAATGATAGAAATCCTCAATAAAATTCAGTCAAATCAAGCTTAAAAGTTTCTATGTCATTCCAGAAACTTAACCAATCCACTCGATCAAAAATTTAAACCTTAATTCCTCAGATGTAGACCAGGGTTGACTCTTGAAGCTCAAAAGTTTACTTTTAGACTTGGAGCTCCTCTGATCAAATTAACAACCTACAAAGATTCGCTTCAACCTCAGGAAATTGTACATCACTCCAATTTAGGGTTTTGAGAGGGTTAATGGTGTTCCCAGATCCATTGCCTGAGATTGAAGAGAGGTATGTTCGACATATCAGATTAGGGATTCCCAAACCTAATTACAGCTTATAATATGTTTCTTAAGTTCCACACATGCTTTTGAATCTGTTATCAATCTTAAAACCTCAAAAAATTAGTTTCTCCAACTCTGCTAGAGTTGGAGAAGACGACGATCAATCTGGAGGTGTAAACAATTGCACATAGATAGTAAGTGTGATTCTTGATTCTATCACATAGAAGTGATCTGGAGCTCTTGAGTGAGTTCTGAAGGTTGAGGCAAAGATTTGGTTCGCCGAAGCTCGCCGGAGCTCCGGTGAACGCCAAGTGAATCTACTAGATGTGAAAATCTCCATGAAACACTACAGGAATGAGCTTAAAAGATTCTTGAGGTCACAAGGAACCTCAGGAGCTAATTAATTGCTTCAATTAGTGATCATACTTGTGGATTCATCAAGAATTCAGTTAAGATAGATTATGAGTTCGCCTGAACTCAAGATTACTCCTCTTACTCAATTGAGTGAGGGAAAGGACTCAGATGAGTCTTGCAATGGTTTGTGGATGTGTGATTAGGTGATAAGACTCCTCATAAGCCTTCATTGATAGCGAGCTCAGGAGGTTGAGGCAAGATTAAGCGTTATATATGTGTGTGTGTGTGTTAATTAGGCTAATTGAGAGGTGGATTGAGGCCCTGAAGTGGTGTAGAAGTGATGAAGGGCCCCTGGTGGATACGTTCTATGACAGAGTTCTCCGCCATGGACAGTAGAAGTCTTCGGTAGAGGTGTAGTGGTTTATGCATATAAGCTGATAGATTATGAAGTTAATGGAGTAGAAGTGATCGTGAAGAGGTCTGAAGTGCGATCAGTGATATAAAAAGACAAGGCAATGCTCCAGACGAGCTCAAGGAGCTCGCCGAAGCTAAAGAAGACGACAAAAAACTAAACAGTTAAGCTACACTAACTAACTAACTATCTAAACCACACTAAGCTACACTAAGATAAAACCTAATTCTACTGTTACCTGGACGAAGGAGGAGGAAGAGATCTCCGTCGAAGGAGGAAATCAGAGGGGAAGGAGATAGAAGTTCGGCAGGCGATTGCGGAGTGTGGGGGATGCATCCATCGTTGCTACCTTGTCCAGAGACGTGGCAGAGCACTACAAATCTTGGAAGGGGATGGAGATGAATAGAAGTAGGTGGTGGGAGCAAAGGGAAGTCGTCGAAGATGGAGAGAATAGCCTATCGGTCAACCCAATAGGGGGAAGAGGGAAGGGAGCTGACTTGCGGAAAGTCGGAGGAGTTGGGGGGTATTTATAGGTGGTGATGGAGGTAGGGGAGCTTGAACCTGGACGGATAGAGGTCTATATACATCATAACGACTGACATCGACTTCAACACCGGTGAGCTTAAATGCCTAGGAAAATAGGATTAGGGATGAATCCAGATTGTCAGATGAGTTGGTGGTGGTGAACTGAAACTCCAGAGCAATGGCGAATGAGTTTGGATGTGAGATGGAAGGTGATCCGAAGGTGCAATCACCGGCTGTCGTGAGCCGTCCAGTGCTGAGCAAGAAGAGGAAGAAGACGATGTAAACAATGACCTGTTTGCAAGAAAACCTACGGACCAAAAATAGATAAAAGTACTCAATTGAGTAAAAACCTAAGAACCTAAATGTAAACAGAAGCATTTAAAGCTTATTTTAATTTATTTCTTTTTCAACCTTTTATATGTTATTATAAATTAGGTAAATAATATATATATATATATTCCTCGACATTACGTTTTTGCCTTTTTTAGCTTTATTTAATTAAATGATTAAGTTAATTAAGTAGTTAGGGTTAAATATTGATTAAGTTAATTTAGATATTAATTAATTAGCTAAATATTTAGTATTTGAGTCCAAATTAGTAATTAAATTATAATGATGATTAATAGATATTTAATTTAGTGTTTTTATGTTATTTTAAAGGTTCTTAGCATTTTATTCCCTTTATTATAATTAACCCTTAATAATACATATTCTTAGCTAATTAACTAGAGAAACTAGTTAATTAGAGGTATTTAAGAGCCATAATGAGTCTTTCATCAATAGTGCAATGCAACAACTAAGCAAACAAGGCCTTTAATTTGGTCAAATGTATTTTAGGATTTCTCTTGCCACTTTTAAGGTTTCACGCAATGTTGTTGTTGGCGATATCTCTTCCTTTAATTAATGTTTAATCTAGATGTATGCTTAATTACAAGAAGATTGATCACAAAATATCAAAATCTTCTAAATGTAAATGAATCCTAGAATGAGTGCTCTAGTAAGAAAATATCTTCTAACAAATGTAGGTTTTGAGGTTAGATTTTTTATTTTTTGTTATTTTCTATTTTGTTTAAAAGAAAACTATCGTAAACTAATTATGAGATAAGATGAGTGGACTTACCTGTTGGGACGATCTGAATTGGCCCAAGGTCTTTACCTACAAAATGCACAAATCAAAACTGGGGTAGATGAATCGGTAACCTTGAAAAAAAATCTAACTAAATGTAGTAAAATGAAATCTAGATTTGTTGCCTCTCTTACAATGACACCTAAAACCGATCATGAGATTCGCAAGGTGATAAGAAAGTGTTGTTGTGCTAAAAAATATGATTATTTACAAAATTATCACAATCTCAAAGAAAATAGAAATTAGTGTAATGGAAGTTCGAGTTGTCCTTAGGGAAACAAAATCATTTAAGCAATATTTTTTAGATTTTTTAGAATTTTGTAATAAGAGATGAGAAGTATTTTTAATTCAAATACTAATCCTAAATTAAGAAAATAAAAATGTAAGAAAAATAAGAAACAAACTATCTAAGAATTAGGAATTGAGAAATTAATGCAAATAAAAATAAATCATTAAAATAAAATTTTACTAATAAAATATAATGTCAAATTATAAGTAAAGAAAGCGAGAGTAAAGAGAGAATGAGTAAGTGAAACATATTGACATGATTGTGATGACGTGAGGGTGGCATTGACATTGATTATGGTGGCGAAAATGCGAGAATTCACTAAAAACTCCTTGTGCTTTGGAGGGAGAGAGAGAAGGAGAGGAAAGGAGAATTAATTTCAACTTCCCTTAATTTGGCAAATTTAAGGGATTTTGGAAACTTTAAATTTCATTAAAAATGAGATTATTTTTTGGCATAAAAATGGGTTTGGAATTTCTTTTTTCCTTTCTTTTCATTGTTTTTTCTCTTTTGTTTGGCCAATTCCCAATTGTACCCAATGTCAATGTTGAAAGAGAAGTGGTAATGGGAATGTAGGGCACTTTTCATTCCCTTTTTCTAATCTTAAATTCCTTTACCGTCTCTTTTTTTTTTTCCTCCCAAATCCTTGTTTTTTTTCATCATCTTGCATAAGCATCATTTTTTAAATTTTATCTTTATGAATGACCTCCTCGTCTCATGCCCTCACGTTTGAGACCAATATTGGGTATATTTTACTCACATTTCCTCTCACCTACATTAAAATTAAAGAAATCGAATTATTTACAAATGCAAAATAAAAATCCAAAAAATATGAAAAAATAGGTGAAAAGTTTATGCAAAATTTAGATGGGATCATGACATCTAAGTTGTATGTCAGGTGACATGCCATTGCCTCAGAGTCTATTACGTCCACCTAGGTCTTCTCACCATTTCCCCTAATGAGTTGAGATGTTCACATTCCTCTACAAGTGCCTCCACATAAGCCTCAAAGGCAAACCTTTTCTTGGCTTTGAAGAGGTCCTCCTTCACGAAGGCGGCATTTTGGGAGGTAGTTGCTAGGCATTGCTCCAAGACCTCTAGTTATTTTAGAAGACCCTTGAAGGTGGTGTGGATCTTCATCATATCACTATCATTCTCTTCCATTAGATTTCAAGGAGACTTCAGGTTTGACTGAGTGCACTCCTCTCCTTTTTGAGCAGTTATCAGCTGGCTGGAGAGAGCATTGTTAGCAGTTGCCCAGCTTGCCAGCTCCTTGTCTGCTACCACCTCCTCCTCTACCCTCTTTGAGTAGACAAGGCCTCATCAACTTGGCACAACATATTCTTCATGTCTACTCTTGTCGCCTTTGCCTAATGCGTCGAGTACTCATCGGAGAAGCACCAAGATCATTTTAATGGTCCCAGGACAGTATGTCGAGAGATGTGGCTCCTGAAAAAAATATCTTTCCTGACTATTTCCACTTGAAGAATGAACGACCCACATGTCAATACTACATGTTAACCATGGAGATACTTTACATGAACAAAAGAATCCTATTTCTCACGCAGAGGCAAGATTGATAAATGTTCCACATGCATGACGGAGTGTGAGCAGAACTGCTCAATCCACAATATTTAGGAGCAGATTCAATACAGATTGACTAGTGATCGGCTTGACCCAACGTAAGGCGTCCAATGGCACTTCAATTGCTTGTGTCAGCACATCCCTTACTGATCTGGGTAGAGTATTTGCTCTTGATACCCCTTCACCTTCTCAAGGAGCTTTGCCCTCTTGGTGGATGTGGTGTCTAGCAATATCTCCTCCTTTAAAAACTACCTCTTCGCATGCGTCCTTTCCCTCTTAGGCTCCTCCATTGGGGATATCGCTCCCCTATGGGTTCAATAACTGGGGTGGGAAGGGTTCGAGTGTGCTCATGAGGTGCCTACTCCTCCTCCCCTACTGATTCCTCCAAAATCGAACCTGCTATGGGGGTCACTACCCGCTTGACCCGCGAAGACTCCAAATGAGATGGACTTTGGAGTCCTCCAATTGCTCTTGTGATCCAAAGTGACTGGGTGTAGTGGTCAAAGGGGGAGAGAATGGAAAAGTTTCCTACTCAAAAATTGATACTAAACCTTCTTCCGAAGTTTTGATCAAGTGAGCAGGTGGTGAAGACGTTTGAAGTGGGGAGGGGGCTGGCTATTGCAGCACATCCCCCGAGGAGCTCAAGGACATGACTTGGCGCCTTCTAGGGGGTTGTACTGTAAGGGTTTGAAATTTTAATGATACTCTTCGAACTAATCAAACCCTTAAGTAAAGTTAAGTGATGAAATCAATGAGTAATTGGGGACTTAAACTCTTGCATTTGGATGTAAGCGAATAGATTATCAAAATGTTAGCGATGAGTGGCTACATGTGAATGACTCGATTTTGTAGCCTTATTGGCAACTTGTGGAAGGTGGGAGGGTAAACTTGATGTTATGACCTGGTTCCCGAATCCCTACAGGACCCGAGACCGGTTCGACTCGACTAATCCCAACACCCAGTCATCCAACGAGAAAGTAACCAAAAAGCAGGAAAGTAAACCACATTCACTATGCTAAGTAACTAACAATAAAAATGTACAGCAGTAAAGAAGTAAAAACTGCTACAGTACATATCACCACCACAACAGTAGAAAAGTAACAAGGTACAGGAACATAAGTACAGAACGTAAAAGTACAGAACAGAAAGGTACAAAGATCTAACTCACTACTACAAGGAGTACAATATAAAGAAGCTACAGCTACTGGGCTCTACTGGGCCCAGCACCCTCCGCAGCCGTAGACTCGAGCTGCTCAACACCTGGGCCTGAAAAGGGGTTATAAGTACACAAAGTCAGCGAACGCTGAGTAGAGTAGCAATCAACTAACTAAAGCAGTAAAAGTGGACAGGTAACTACTTATTCAATTTACTTTATTTCACAATTTATTCATTTTCACCTATTGGCTTATTTATCAGATCTCTTTCTTGATCTCGAATGTTCCTCGTGAAAATGATTTTGATTGTAGTCTTTTCTGAAGAGTAGAAGGCACACGTAGTGCTCTCCTGGCCAAGAGAGTCCCCCGTAGTGGTCCTACGCCCAGTCAACCACCTCAAGGTTACGGACAGACGTAACGGTGACTACAGCACACGCGATAAGCGCACGGGTAGCTACCCCGCACTAGCACACGATCAGTAGTTTCCGCGAATAGGTGTGCCCAAGTACAGCACATAATAGTATAGGGCCTAGCCCTCTCAGTAATAGGGGCTAGCCCCTAAGAACCAAACAGGGGTCTCGCCCCTCCACAGTCCGTGCACCCTCACCTGACTACCCTAGTTTACCCAGTGGGCCTAACAAGTCGGTGTAGGGTGGCTAGTTGAACCCTAGGCCCCGTGGGGTGGCTAGCTCTCCCCCTACACTAGTAGCTCTCCCCAGTACCTTGTACGCGAGGGCCAAGAAATCGGTACAGAATGGCCAATCCTAACCCCAGGTCCCAACCCAAGGGAGGCTAGCTCCGCTCTGCACTAAACAGAGGACAGTCGCTCTCGTTGGTACTACGTACTCAAGGGCCAGCTCACTTCCCCACTCACATTCCGAATCCATTCCATTTATTTCCAGGAGCTCTACTCCTAATTCCCCATAGGGTTCATGCTCATATTCCTTATGCCATGCCATACCAAGTTTAATCATTTCTATTTCCATTCTTAGGTTATACACATGCAGCTGGTATTGTTATCATTCACATTTCCATACTCAGGTTATACACAGGTAGTTTGTATTTCCATCGTTCACATTTCCATTCTCAAATTATATACATGCAGCTCGTACTATGTCATTTAACGTATACAACAGGAAAGTTACATGCAACAGTTAACTAGCACAAGTACTTCATATTTCACAGGCAGCTGTTATTCATTTACAGGCAGTTGTTATCATTTCTATTTACTCATTTAAGACTATAATTTAATCATCCAATACAGACGTTTCCAGTATTCTTGTCCTAAGATTCATGCCATATCCTAGGTTCTAATCATTCATTTCACACATGCATTCATGTTTGTAATTAAATTAGGGGAAGCCACTCTACCAGTAAACCCAAGAGTATTGGGGGCTTGAATGGTAGGCTCACATGCCTCAGCAAGCCCCGAACCTGCAACGGAACGAAGTCCTATAATAAGGAACAATCACAACAGAACATTCAGAATAGTATAGAAAGCCTTCTAACAGGTAGAGGAACTCACAAGGAACATATTGGTATCTTATTTGCGGAAAACGAACCTCAAACGGACCCTAAATGGGTCAAAAATAGGGTTTCTGACTCAAATCAGACATCTGGAACAACTTCTAGACATCTTAAAAGTGTCCAGTATCATACCTTAAGCTTTGTGCCAATCCTCAGACGTCCAGGAACTCTTCTAGATTGTCTGGACCTAGATCCAGACATCCGACCACCTCTTCGGACGTCTGGAAGTGCTTTCAGTCGTTTGGTAAGCTCCCTAGACGTCTGAAATGCATGGGAGGGCGTGTCCTGCGCCTTCCTGAAGTGAATCTTGCACGCCACCAGCAGATCTTCTCAAAAAGGGCATGCAAAGAGAAGTTACGGAGCGGCTTGCATGGCCGTATCTGCAAAGGGAACGTACCTTCGCGAAACTCTCTCCTCAGACGTCTGGAACCACCTCCAGACGTCCGCACCGTCGTATGGATGTCACTCCAGATGTCTGATTCTAGGAAAAACCCAGAACCAGATCCTGCTTCCGCTCTCTCGCGCCGCGTGTGGCCACGCCTCGCCCCCTCTCCTGCAACTCCGACTGCAGTAGTGTCGGGGAGGAGTTCCCCGACACACTCTTCTCCTTCTCTCACGTGCCGCTCCGGCCGTGCACTCCCAGTGAGCTCACTCTCCTCCTCTCCTCACGTCGCTCCTCCTCGACGCTGCTCTCGCTCTCGCGGGCTCTCTCACTGGAGTGGAGAAGAAGAGGGGAAGGTGGCTGGTGTGAGGAGAACGAGAGAGAGGAAGGGGTTTTATAAGGTCGGGGGTTTAGGGTTTGCTGGAGGCGGGGAGAGAGAGAAGAAGGGGAGGAAAAACGAGAGTACTGTCTGCGCACACCGGCGTGCAGACGCGAGCTCGTACTCAAAATTTTTGATTTCCAGACGTCTGGGAAGGTGTCCAAACGTCTGACCCACGTCCAAACGTCTTAAAAGGCTCAAACAGCACGGGTCTTAACACTTGATATATACACAATTATTTATTGTAATGAGCTATATATCTCATTGCTTGTGCATTTCATTTGCCCCATCTTCATTTCATCTCTCAACACCACCATCTCCCTCACTCCTTGCTTTCTGCTTTTCTTAAACTACTCTCCCTCACTCTGTTAGTAACAAGAGAAGATGAAGGAGAGGAAGAGTAGCAACTGTTGTTGCTATTGTTCTTCTTGTTGTTGCTGCTGCTGTGGCTACAACAGGAAGAGGGAAGGCAAGGAGGGAGGAACGACCACTTGTGAGGTAGGGATCCTTTCCTCTTGAAGTCTCTCTCCCCTATGCTTTGGTGGAATCATTAAATAGAGCATGAATCTGGTCATGGATGACTGCATATGTGGATGCTTTGTGCGTATTTCAGACCTTGGAGTTTGGTGACATTGTGATGAACATGGGAAATTAGTTGGGAGGATTTGGGTTATGGTGTTAAAATATGTTGAATCTTGATGATTTACTGTGCTTTCAGTTCGAATGGGAGGTTGATTGGCAACATCGGGAATCCATTTCAAAACCCAGATAGGGTTCTGGTTGCTTATTGGACATCGAATTTAAGTATTTGACGTCTGATGGGCTTTTATTGGACGTCCATGACGTGTGCGGGATGCATTTGTTTAGAAGAGTCATTATAGCTTACGCTCGCAACGACGGTTTTAAAATGAAGAAATGGATGTGAGTCCGAGTGTCGATCTTAGGGAGGCATGAAAATCGGATTTCTCTTGTCACTTAATGTCATGAAAATAACGAGTTCTTTGCTTGCGAAAAGTCATGGGTGAAAAGCAAGTGAGAGAGAGAGAGAGAAGAGAGAGCGAGATTAGGGTTAGAATTATTTCATTCACAACATGCAACTTGAACATAAAATAGAGCAAGCAATTGTATAGAAAATAACTTCATTTGACATGCAACTTTAGTTCATAAGTACAACATTAGATGAATGCTTGAACATAAGTAAAGTAAAGCTTAAGATAAAGAAGGAAAGAGAGAGAGAGAAGACGGCGAGGCAGCCACGGCGGTGGAGGGGGCTCCGTCGGCGGCTCGTCGTCTCCGGCGAATACAAGAGGGCTTAACGGTGGCTAGGAGTGGGATTGAGCACTTGCAAGTGGAGTGAATGCTTCCCATGGGTGGTTGGAAGGGGTTTAAATAGGAAGAAGGGCTTTCCAAATGAAGAAGTGGTCGGTGAAGGCCCTTGCCCACCGGTCGCTCGCGCGCGTCTGTTCTTCTACACGCCTGATCTGCGTGCGCGCGTTGTAAGCTGTCTAATCAAAGATCGGACGGCTGAGCTTCCGCACAGAGCGCTGGTCGGATCGCGTTAAGGCACGAGCATCTGCCGCGCGTCCCGCGCGTGAGCTTCCGCGCGCATCCGTTGCGCCACGTGGCTCCATCCGTGCTGTCCCCTGCTGATCGTGCGGTCGAATTTACGCGATGTGCGATTCGAACCTGCGTCACGTGATAGCAGGTGAACTCTTCGAACGCTGCGCTGCGCCCACTACTTTGTCGCGGCGAGGGCAGGTGCGCAGGCGGCTCTCAACCATTCGATTGAAGATTGACGGCTGAGATGCATCCTCCGGTTGAAGGCGAGATCGGTCGATGGAGCGGATGCATTGTGGGGGCGCCACGTGACGCGCTATGGGCCGTTGATCATCAAATCAATGGCCAGGACTTCTTGGGCCCACTGCAGGAGCTCCGGATGTCGGATTTGGTCGATTTTGAGTCTGTTGGACTCCGTTCGTCGCTCTAAATCCATTCATGCGGTCCGATTGCTCATCTGAGGCCTATTTTGACAAGTACTCATACAAATGGCCATTAATATTATTATATAAGTAATCTTGATGTGTGATGCAAGCAATGCTCCCATTCCTATTTATGATGTGTTATCTGTGCATTTTGTTCTTAAGATAAATCCCAATTGACAGATTTATCACCCCACGATACAGTGTTATCATACCCCCATACTTACTCCTTGCTAGTCCCTAACAAAGTTTATTCTAGCCTTTATTTCTAATCAGAATTTAAGAAGTAACTACTTAGACACTTCGTTACTTGTCAATAGGATGAAATATACTAAGATCTTAATCTACAAAGACTAAGCAGCGCCCGGGTGCCTGCCAAAATATGAATCGCCTGAATCCTTGCTTTAATGTATGTAAATATATATATATTTTTCTTATTTTTAGATTTTTTTGGAATTAAGAGTGTGTTGGTAACTTTTTACGGCTACCCAACACACCCAAAACTCGGACAAAACTCTAAGTGCTAAGTATCTTGGTGTGAAGATTGTGATAAACTCACTCATCTCTAGTTTAGACAGACTTCGGGTTTCTACGCCCCTAGGTGACCAGAAGAGGAAGTGTTTTGCCTGAAAGTGTATTTGTGCGATCGGTAGCTTTTTCCCTACATTTGTTTTAATTGGGGTCAACACAAGGATTTTTCTAGTGTATATCTCCCCGGCTTGCTCTACTTCCCCTCTTCTTCCTTAAGTGTTTTGGTTCTTTTTGTGCATTTACTGAGCTGGGCTCTGGACAACTGACCAATGGGCTGTTACCCACGATCACTTGCCAGTCATACTCGTGCGGTGAAGTGTGGTTTATTTTGTTCTCTTTTTTCTCCTTTTTTTTATTTGGTAGGTAGCTTCCCTGATCTCAAATTTACCTAGAGGCAATGAAGAAAAGGTGGTCCCGTGGTTGAGCTCTGGACAACCTACCAATGGGTTGTTACCCACGACAGCTTGCCAGCCATACCACCATAAAAAGTTCATTAACTACCCAATTTCTGTCAAAATCTCCGAGGAGTGAGTCTGTGCAAAAATGTGTGCAAATACTTAGACTAAAAGTCTTTCTGAGTTAGAGGGTGAGTTGATAAGTCGTATACTTATCACCTTATTTAGTTATTGGATTAGAGTAGCTTAAGGTTGCAAGGATTTTAAGCTAAATCCATATTTTAACGGACACTGGGGCTGATTAAGCCTGAAGGCCTGAAAAGTCTAAGTGTTCAAGTTCTTTTCATATTATTTCCTACTATTGACAAATTTCTAATGCCTAAGTTTTTCTTCCTAAATTCATTTTTTCATTTTTTTAAATTTTATTCTATTCAAACTGATTAAATGAGCTCAGGATCATGCAATTTACCACCCCCCTGTGCTTAAGTTGGACAATGCCCTCATTGGCAAATACATGGATGCAACATGGGTTAAAAAGATATTACCTGAGTGACGTAGAATACCGGATCAGTCTGAATCCTCTGGGTTACCTCCCAGGAAACGCTGAGTTTAACGCCTCCAGCTGGGCGGTGCTTCGTGTCATCCCTCAATGAGGGTGACACTTTCCTTTGGGGGAACCTGGGCTAGGAAGTGTTTCAATCTTTGGCCATTGACTGTAAAAGTATGCCTAGTGTTCGGATAAGCGATTTCAACTGCCCCATTGGAGTGAGGCTTGACCACCCTAAATGGTCCTCTCCATTTGGACAGGACCACTTGGACCTGAGCTTCCCTGGAAAGAGTTTTAGGCGGGCATCGAAAAGCCAGGCTTGCTGGTTAGGCTCAAAGGTCTTTTTATGGATGAGTCGGTCGTGGACGGCTTTCATTTTCTCCTTATTCAGTCGATTGTTCTCAAAGGCGTCCCGACAAATTTCTTCGAGCTCAGAGAGTTGGAGCATCCTCTGCGCACTGGCTAACTGGGAATCCATGTTACACTGCTTGACATCCTAGTAAGCCTGGTGTTCCAATTCGACAGGAAGGTGGCAGGCTTTGCCAAAGACCAGACGATAAGGCGTCATGCCTATCGGGGTCTTGAAAGCGGTCCTGTATGCCCACAGGGCATCATCCAGTCGTGTGGACCAGTCCTTCCTATCAGGTCTCACAGTTTTCTGTAGAATGTTCTTGATTTGTCTATTTGAGACATCGGTCTACCCATTTGTTTGCTGATGATACGTGGTAGCAATGTGGTGGTTAACCCTGTATTTTCTAGGTAGGGCATGGAATTGGGAGTGAATAAAATGAATTCCACCATCACTGATCATGGCCTTTGGTATTCCAAACCAGGAAAAGATGTTCTGCTTAACAAAGTCCATGACAGTCTTATGATCGCATCGGAGGGTGGCAACGGCTTTAATCCATTTAGAAGCATAGTCTACCGAGATTAGGATGTACTCAAAGCCGTTGGATGGTGGAAAGGGCCCATAAAATCAATACCCCAAACGTCGAAGATTTCGACCATCAAAATGGGCTGGAGGGGCATCATATCTTTTCTTATCATGGTCCCTAGTGTTTGGCAGCGAGAACAAGTTTTGGTAAAGTTGTGTGCATCCTTAAATAAGAAGGCCAATAAAATTCAGACTGCAGGACCTTCGCACCCGTTTTCTTTCCTGAGAAGTGGCCACCACAAGCTTGGTCATGACAAAAAGATAGCACACTTTGAACTTCGTTCTCGGGGATACACCTGCTGATGATCTGGTTGGCCCAGAGGCGAAATAGCATGGGATCATCCCAGAAATAATGCTTGGCCTCGGCCAAAAACTTGTCCCATTGCTGTCTGGACCAATTGTGCGGGGTTTGTCCTACAACCAGGTAGTTGATGTAGTCAACATACTAAGGAAGTTTCTTGTCTTGCACAGCCAAAATGTGTTCATTGGGAAAAGTGTCAGATAAAGGCAGGGAGGGTCTAATGTGGTCTGGGTGAAGTCTGGACAAGTGGTCAGCCACCACCTTCTTTGATCCGACTTTGTCGCGAATTTCCAGGTCAAATTCCTGCAAGAGAAGGATCCATCTGATGAGCCTGGGTTTTGCATCCTTTTTAGCCAATAGGTGCCGGATGGCTGAATGGTCAGTATAGATGGTCACATTCGATCCCAGCAGGTAAGGTCGGAGCTTCTCAAGTCCGAAAACTACAGCGAGCAATTCTTTCTCTGTGACCGTATAATTTCGTTGGGCCTCGTCCAACGTCTTGCTCGCATAGTAGATTACCACGGGTTTCTTGTATTGTCTTTGTCCCAGGACAGCGCCTATGGCAAAATCTGATGCATCACACATAATCTCAAAGTCCTGGGACCAATCCGGGGGTTGAAGTACAGGTGCTATGGAAACTAAGTCCCAGAGGGTGTGGTAAAATTGGATGCAATCAGAGGTCATGTGAAATATGGCGTCGTTGGCCAGAAGGTCGGTTAAGGGTTTGGAAAACTTGGAGAAGTCACTGATGAACCTTCAGTAGAAGCCAACATGTCCCATGAATGAATGGATCTGCCGGGCCGAGCTAGGCGGAGGAAGTTTGGAAATCAAATCAACATTAGCCCGATCCACCTCAATGCCCCTATGCGATACGATGTGACCGAGGATGATTCCTTCTTGAACCATAAAATGGCTCTTTTCCCAACTTAACACCAGATTAACCTCGATACATCGTTTTAGGATTTTCTCCAAGTTGCTCAAACAGTGGTCGAATGAATTCCTAAGTACAAAGAAATCATCCATAAAGACCTCCAGGTATTCACCCACCATTTCTGAAAAAATGGCTAGCATGCAACACTGAAAGGTAGCAGGTGCGTTGCATAACCCGAACGGCATTCGACGGAATGCAAACATGCCATACGGGCAAGTGAATGTGATCTTCTCTTGATCTTCAGGAGCAATTGCGACTTTGTTATATCCTGAATATCCATCCAGGAAGCAAAAATACTTTTGCCCTGCCAATCTTTCAAGGATCTGATCAATGAATGGCAAGGGGAAATGATCCTTCTTAGTTGCTTCATTGAGCTTCCTGTAATCAACACACACCCGCCATGAGGTGGTGGTGCGGGTGGGGATGGATTCGCCATGCTCATTGGTAACAACGGTGAGCCCGACTTTCTTTGGAACCACTTGAGTGGGGCTCACCCAGGGGCTATCAGAGATGGGATAGATGATGTCGGTGTCAAGCCACTTGATAATTTCTTTCTTAACGACTTCCCGCATGTTTGGGTTTAACCGTCTTTGCATCTAGCGGGAGGGTCGTGCCCCGTCTTCTAGGTAAATCTTATGAGTGCAATAGGTGGGGCTAATTCCTCTCAAGTCTGAAATGGTCCATCCAATGGCGTCCCGATGTTCCGAAAGGGTCGCGGTCAACCTGAGTTCCTGATCCTTGGTTAGAAGAGTTAATAATCACAGGGAAGGTCTGGTCAGGTCCCAGGGTGACATACTTGAGATTCTCAGGCAGTGGCTTTTGTTCGGGTGCGGGTGGAACAACAGTCAAAGGGAAAGGGAAAGGCGGGAGTTGATCAACATCAATCTCCTCAAATTGTGTTGTTTGATGGTAATCTGCCCTACAGAGGTCCACGGGCAGCGATGGTGACAGGTCAGAACGGTCGTCACAGGATTGGTGGTCTGAAACAGAACTAAGGGTGAGGCATTCCTCGACCAAAGGTTCCATGGGATCATGTTCCTCAACACAATCACAAGCAAAAGACTTGGTCGCCCGGAAGATATCCAATTGCATTTTCTTGTCTTCGAAGGCGATTTCCATACATCCCGTGTCACAATCGATGTTTGCCTTAGCCGTAGCTAAGAAAGGTCTGCCTAAGATTATGGGTGCGTTCTGTAGTTTTTTAGGGACTTCCATGTCGAGCACCAAGAAGTCGATCGGAAAATAGAAGTCTTTGACCCGCACAATCACATCCTCGACAACCCCCTTCGGGGTCTTCACAGATCTATCAGCCAGCTGGATGGTGACAGGTGTGGGTGTCAACTTTCCGAAACCAAATTGGTGGTACAAGGTTGTTGGAATCAAATTGATGGAAGTACCTAAGTCCAGGAGCGCTCTATCAAATGTCATGTCCCCGATATTACAGGATATCAGGGGTGCTCCTGGGTCAGTTCGCTTGAGCGGAAGGTTGCTTGATATCACGGAACTTGCTTGCTCGGAGAGCACAACCTTCCTAGGTGCTTGAGGTCTTGGCTTACGTTTAGGTGTACAGGCATTCTTTAAGAACTTGGCGTAAGCCGAGATGTGCTTGACGGCTTCGAGGAGCGGAATATTAATCTGAACTTGCTTAAAGATCTCCAAAAGCTCCTCAGTTTCCACAACACTTTTCTTCTTCTTAATTGTTTTCAAGGCCTCAGGGTAGGGTGTTTGAGCATGGATTGGATATATTTCTGGGTCCTTGGTTTTTTCCAGTGCCTCTTCTGAGTCGGGTATTTCAGCTGGTGAAGTCTCAGGAAGAGTCGGCCATTTGGGATCCTAGGTTTTGGTGCCACTTCTCAAGGTTACCGCATTCGCAGAGGCATTGGGACCATGGGTTGATCCTTGAGAAGGCGATGATGAAGAAGCACCAAACCCAAGGGGTGTTTGTGGGGCTGGCTGGACCATGTGAGCCTGCCCAGGATTGCCCTGGGACCCTTGCGAATTGGGGCCTCTGTTAATCATGTTTCGCGGGTTCGGTTGTGGCTGGGAAGGTAGGGATCCTTATTGTTTACAATCCAAAAGTTAGCTTAATTATCCCTTTACTAAGGCCATTTCCTCCTGATGTTTCTAGTTCATTTCAGCCATCATCTTTATCAGGGTGTCCGTTTGGTTCTGTGGGGGAGGGGCCACCCTGTTTTGATTGTATGGGGTCTAACTAGTGGTCCTTGCTGATAACGGGCCAAGTTTGGCTGCTGGTTTGGCCTGGGCTGGTTCTGGAATTGAGGTGGTTTCTAGTTTGTCCAACCAAAGTTGGGGTGATTACGCCAGCCAGTGTTGTAAGTGCTGGAGAAAGGGTCAGTGATAACGGCGTTGTGACTAGCTTTTGTTATAGAAATAGCGCTGTAGTACAGCTAGTTATTGCCATTATTACAGATATATTTTTTACTCGGAAAATAAAAGAGTTCCCGAGGTCGAACTCAGGGAGCAAGTTGTATTCTAAGAGGTACAAAGTTTCTATTACAAAAATAAAGAGAGAGAGAGAGAGGGGGGAAAATTTTGCTTCTTCTCTTCTTTCTTCTTCTTGTCTTTTTGGTTGTTCTTCACCTGTGCTTTCTTCTCTTCTCTTTCTTTTTCTTCTTGGTCTTCCTTCTTGTTCTTCAGATCTTCTTTTTCTTCTTTGTCCTCGTGTTCTTCTTTTCTTCTTGCTTCTCTGCTTCTTGTCTTCTCTTCCTGTTCTGCAGCTGCTAAGTGCTCGCTGCTTTCCTCTTCTTTTTTTCTTCTTGGTTGCGGTTCTGTCCTTTTCTTCTTCTCTTTGTCTTCAGGACGTCGTCTGATTTTTCAATCAGACGACTTAAACTGCTGCTGCTACAGTGTGTCTCCTTCTCCTTCTTCACCTGTGCCTGCACACTCACGGTTTAAGTCAGGGCAAAACCTACTCTACCCTCCCCCCGTGTCTCTCTCTCTCAGAATTCACTCTTAGGAAAGCTCTCCCAGAGCAACCGGTTAATCGGGTACGCGGGTCGCGCCCGGGTCCAGGCCCACCGGCGTGCGGTGGTGGGCGAGGAGTGCAGGTCGGGCTAATCGGGTCGGGCCAAGTCCGCGGGGCGTGAGCGTGGACGAGGCCGGGTAGTTGGGCGGGTGAGAGGGACCTCACCCCGTGATCAGGAGGCGAACAGCTTAAGGCACTTTTTGCCTTTAAGCACCCGTGTGCCTCTCAACGTTTCCGAGGTGGGACTAAATATCCCACCCCAATTGAGCGCCTGCAGCTGGCAATCGCGGCTTCACGTGAGGCCTTCGCCCCAGTTGCGAGCCTGGGATTCTTCGCGGAGATGCCCCACGCAGCCTGGGAGTCGGACCTGGGCGAAGCGCACTTGGAGCTGCAGGTTGAAGGTGCTTCTTCAGCACAGCAATGGCGACGGCGGTCGAGATACCTATCCACAGAGGAATGGCCTCTCGGCCTAATCAGATACGCGGAGAACCTTCGCAGTGGCACGGCGAAGGTGGTGGGGGGTCTAGCAGGCGGCGGGGCGGAGCATGAGGGCCGCCCTAGGTCAAACTGCAGTGCGGGAAGTGGGTTTGTTCGGGGGGTCTGCAGAGGGTGAGTGGCGGGAAGTGGAAGGGCAGAGGTTGATCAGGGTGAGGAGGTGGAGGTTCTGTGAAGGTCGACGAGCCGTGTGGGGTGGTGGAGTGATGGGGGCGTCTCGCCGGAGGGTAGCCGGAGACGAAGGGGGTGACGGTGGTCAAGATCGGACTCGAGGGCGACAGTAAAGGTTTAAAGTGAGGAAAAGGAAGAGGGGAGGAAAAGGAGAAGTTCTACCTGCTAAGCGGGATGAGGAGGGGTTGGCGCAGGCGACAGTCGTATCGACTGTCGCCGGAGAAGAAATTGCCCAGAGGAAGGGGCGGCGGAGAGGAGAGGGCCGGAGAGGCGCCAGCTGGGTGCGGCGTGGCGCGGAAAGATCGAGGGAAGGTAACCCTGCTGCTGGTAGTGCGGCAGGGCGACGGGGAGGAGGAGGAGGAGAAGCCGCCAGAGCAAGGGGGCGTCTGTCTGAGTGGGAAGAGAGGAAGTGAGGGGGTATCTCCGTCAGATCCGAGCTGGGAAGAACGGCGGAGTGACGGGGGTATTTATAGGGGCAGAACCAGAGAGGAGGGCGGAGGGAGACGACGTGTCTCCCTCGCCGGAGGACGCCGGAGGAAGGATACCCATACCGTCCGTGCGTTCGCACGGCCGGCATGGGTGGTTGCAGCCAACAGGGGGTGTTCCTGCGACGGCTGACGACGTAGGGCACCCCCATTTGACTTGGCAGGCTCCCTCCCTTACCCTGCGCGGCGCCATGCTCCGCGCAAGGTCGCCGGAGCATGGTGCTGCTCAGGTTTTGCAGGAGGGACCTAAACGCAAAGAACGAAGGAGAGTTAGGGGCCAAAATGTGAGGGTTCAAAAGTTGAGGGCCAGAAAGTAAATGTATGAGGACCAAAGTGTAAAATTGGTCAAGAAAGTTTCTTCTTAGGCTCAAGTTTTTATACATGACTAATTAGGACCTAAGGATTCTGATGGTGAATTTTATTTCTATATTAAACCTTGTTTGACTGGTCAATTTACGCAAAAACCCAAATTAAGTTGTTAATTGGACATGGCTCTCAATGTAGGTCAAAATGGGTTCCTAAGGCCAAATTGAAGGTTCTAAACCCTAGAGATTATTTTCTTATGAATTTTAGAGGGTTTATTCTATTTTTACTTTACCTCGAACCTCGTGTATTTAAGTGGGTTTATTTTTAGGGTTACAGGATGTCATTTAATTCTTCGGAGTTGTTGTAGCCCTTGTTGAGTCATTTCATCCCACTTTTCTTCTTATTAGGTTGTTTTGACCTATGTTTGGACCCTGAGTTACCCTGTTTCCAGATTGGATTGGTGAAATTGCATTTTAACCCCTTATGACTTGTTTTCTCCTTAAACTCAGAATTCTCTCAGTTAAGCCTTTCTTTGAGTTATGTAGGAGCTTTTTTCTTGCAAATCAGGGTTAAATGGTGCTAGTTTAGGGCTCATGATGAGGTTCTCATCAGTCACGTTTAGCATAACCTTGGACAACCTATACATCTTCAAGGATAGCAGATGTCGATGGGGAGGGAAGAGAGTAATCAAGGGTTGAGGGAGCAAAGGTCCCTCCCTGGAACGTGGTCAGGGGTTGTTCCAGGTTCAATTGGCTCAAGGGCTGGGCCAGGTCAACATTGTGAGCTCCCTTTGCTAGGGAGAAGGTCTGTAATGGGTTCCTGGTCTGGTTCAGTAGCTCATCAATCTTTTTATCCACCAATTCCACTCGATCTAATTTCTTGGCAATGATGTCCATATCAACCATTCCAAAATTTGCTTGTACCTCATAAATCCTACCATGGGGTTGACTGGATCGGTTAAACTGGGTCATGGAGGCATTGTTGAGTAAATTTTCACTCATGGACTCAAAGAGCTCAAACGCGCTCTCCTCGCTTTTGTTCAGGAAGTTCCCCCTGCATGAGGCATCAATGAAGTTCTGTAGGTTGCTGTTTAGATCGTGGTAGAAGATCTTGGCCAATTGCCACCTTGGTACTTCGTGGTGTGGGCAATTCCTTAATAGTTCATTAAATCATTCCCATGCCTGATGGAATTGTTCCCTACCCTGGAGTGTAAAGGTAGTAATGGCTCTTCTGAGAGCATTGGTCTTTCCTATGGGGAAGAATTTCTTTAAGAATGCATGCCTCAGTTCTTCCCAGGTGGTGATGGGTCTACCTAGGGTTCTAAGCCAGTGAGATGCATTGTCTCTCAACGAGAAGGGGAACATCTTAATCAAACAATGTCAAGGCTAATGTTCCTAGGTTTCACAGTTCAAGCTATTCGGTCAAGATCCTTTAGGTACTGGAAGGGGTCCTCATTTAAGCTTCCATGGAAGTGGCTCTGAATCAGACTCAAGACATTTGGTTTTAGCTCAAAATCATCTCCCCCTTCGGGGATCCTAAGGTGCGGCTCAACTCTAATAGCAAAAGGATTATAGAAATCGCTAAGGGGCCTTGGTTGGTCCTGGAATGGTGGTTGATGAGAACCTCATCATGAGCCATAACTAGCTCATTTTGACCTAATACAAAGGATAAAAGCTCCTACATAACTCAAGGAAAGGCTTAACTCAGAGGGATTCTAAGTTCGCAAAGAAAACAGAAACTAAGGGGTAAAAATGTAATTTCAACAATCCAATCTAAGAACAGGGTAACTCAGGGTCCAAACATAGGTCAAAGCAACCTAATAAGAATAAAAGTGGGATGAGATGATCTGATAAGGGCTACAGCAATTCCAAGGAACTAAATGATAATCTGTAACCTTAAAACAAACCCACTTCAATTTGCGAGGTTCAAGGCAAAGTAAAAATAGAATAAACCCTCTAAAATTCATATAAAAATAATCTCTAGGGTTTAGAACCTTCAATTTGGCCTTAGGAACCCATTTTGACCTACATTGAGAACCATGCCCAATTAACAACTTAATTTGGGTTTTTATGTAAATTGACCGGTCAAACAAGGTTTCATCTGGAAATAAAATTGACCATCATAATCCTTAGGTCCCAATTAGACATGTATAAAAACTTGAGCCTAAGAGGAAACCTTCTTGACCAACTTTACACTTTGGTCCTCATTTATTTACTTTTTGGCCCTCAACTTTTGAACCCTCACATTTCTGCCCCTAACTCTCCTTCGTTCTTTGCATCCAGGTCCCTCCTGCCAAAACCTGACCAGCACCATGCTCCGGCGACCTTGCGCGGAGCATGGCGCCGCGCAGGGTAAGGGGGAGGGTTTGGCAAGACAACCGGGGGTGCCCTGCGTCGTCAGCCGTCGCAGGAACACCCCCCTGGTAGCTGCAACCCACCATACTGGCCGTGCGAACGCACGGACGGTATGGGTATCCATCTCCGGCGTCCTCCGGCGAGGGAGACACGTCGTCTCCCTCCGCCCTCCTCTCTGATTCCGCCCCTATAAATACCCTCGTCGCTCCGCCGTTCTCAGCAGTTCGGTCCTAACGGAGAAAGACCCCCACTTCCTCTCTTCCCACTCCGACAGGAAGCCCTCCAGCTCCGGCAGCCTCTCCTCTTCCTCCTCGTCGCTCTGCCGCACTACCAGCTGTAGGGTTGCCCTCCCTCGCTCTTCCCGCGCCACGCCGCACCCAGCTGGCGCCTCTCCGGCCCTCTCCTCGCCGCCGCCCCTTCCCCTGGGCATCTTCTTCTCCGGCGACAGTCGATACGACTGCCGCCTTGCTCCAGCCCCTTTCGTCTCCGTATCTAGGTCAGAACTTCTCCCCATCTCCCCCTCTTTCTTTTCCTCACTGTCTTTTATTTGATTAAACCCTCGACCGCTCCTGTCCACCGTCACCCCCTTCGTCTCCGGCCAAACTCCGGCGAGACGCCCCCATCGCTCCACAGCCGCATACGCCTCGCCGACCCTCACAGAACCTCCGCCTCCTCACCCTGATCAACCTCCGCCCTTCCACTTCCCGCCACTCACCCTCTGCAGACCCCCCGAACAACCCAACTTCTCCGCCCGCAGTTTGACCTAGGGTGACCCTCACGCTCCGACCCGCCGCCTGCCAGACCCCCCACCACCTTCGTCGTGCCACGGCGAAGGTTCTCCGCGTATCTGATTAGGCCGAGAGGCCGTTCCTCTGTGGACAAGTATCTCGACCGCCGTTGCCATTGCTGCGTGGAAGGAGCACCTTCAACCTGCAGCTCCAGGTGCGATTCGCCCAGGTTCGACTCCCAGGTGCGCGGGGCACCTCCGCGAAGCGTCCTTGGCTTGCAGCTGGGGCAAAGGCCTCGCGTGCAACCGCGAACTCCTGCAGCGTCTTCAGCTGCGGGCGTCCAATTGGGGTGGGACATTTAGTCCCACCTCGGAACGTTTCAGAGGAGCGCGCCCGCATAAAGGCAAAAAGTGCCTTAGGTTCGTTGCCTCCTGAGCACGGGGTGAGGTCCCTCTCACTTACCTGCTCGACCCGGCCTCGTCCGTGACCACGCCCCGCGGACCTGGCCCGACCCGACTAAGCCCGACCTGCACTCCTCGCCCACCACGCACGCCGGTGGGCTTGGACCCGGGCACGACCCGTACCCGAATACCCGGCAGCTCTGGGAGAGCTTTCCGAAGAGCGGCTTCCGTGAGAGAGAAACGCGGGGGAGAGGGTAGAATTAGGTTTTGCCCCCCTGATCAAGCTATGCAAGTGTGCAGGCAGAGAAGAAGAAGAAAGACGGCCGCTGAACAGAGAAGGAGAAGACTGAAGGAAGAAGAGCAGCCAGGGCTTCCCGAAGCAAAGGACTGCGGAAGAAGAGGAAGAAGAACTGAAGCAACACTGTAGCATCCGCGGGTTAAGTCGTCTGATTGGAAAATCAGACGACGTCTGAAGACAGCAGAAGACAAAGAAGAAAGAAGAAAAGAAGAGAGACGGAGCAGCCAAGCAGAAGAAGAAGAGAAGCAAGAAGAAAAGAAGAAGAGCACGGAAGGGAGATCTGAAGTAAGAAAAAAAGAACAGGAAGAACAAAAGCTAAAGAGAAGACAAAGAAGAAAAGAAGAAGAAGCCAAACCTTCATCTCTCTCTCTCTCTCTTTATTTTTGTAATAGAACATGTATATCTCTAGAATACAACTTGCTCCCTGAGTTCGACCTCGGGAACTCTTTATTTTCCGAGTAAAAAAATTATATATTAGCAAATGATGGCAATAACTATCTGTACTACAACGACTTAAGAAAAGCTAGTTGTTGCCACCGTTTCGCCAGTTGGCACCGTTGCCGGGGAGCAACAGCTATTCTAGAGATAATCAAATTCCTGTTTTTACATTGCTAACAATCTCTCCTTTGTTGTGCAGATACAAGAAAATCAAGAAGACAAGCAACCGCATGACAACCACTCCGAGGACAGGTAATTTTTCTTCCTCTCGCTATTAACCCCTAAACTCTAAAGAGGAAGAAAAGAAAAGAACAAGCAATATAGGGCTAACCTGTCTTCTATACTCAGTAAACCATCAAAAGTTGCATGTTTTCAACCCATTATTACTGCACACTATTAAGGGTATTTAAGGGCTAACACATTCTTGCTTGAGCCCTAATTACCCAACAAAGAGCTAACTGGACCAAATAGAGCCAACCTAGGATCCAACACTAGGGATTTAGAGACACACTCCTTAAGCAAGAACTGAGAAAACCAAATGAAGTGTGCCCAAGCCCTTGTCTAAATACCTATTCAAAGAAAACCTAAAACAATTGGCTCTCTAAACACTTGAACCCTAAAAGACAAGACCCAAAAACACTCAAAGGAAACAAGAGGTAAAGTTGCCCCCTTGGGTCAACCAACCTTAAATTAGGTCACTCTTTGCACTCAAAGAACTAAAGTTCAAGTATAACTTTAAGCACCCTAATCTTAACCTAAAATTGGTAGACTTAAGAGGTCAAGATCCCCATTCTGGTCTACCTGGAACCGCAGTGACAAGAGAGGTCGGGTGGGGGAAACCTTGTAACCCGTGGGGACGCTCTACCGTGTAGGGGTCTTTGCGGGACTCTCCCTCTCTGGCTGCCCAGGTAATTCTCAGGTGGACGATCTTTCTGATCAAGGGGTCCATCTGCCCCGCACCTCTATAGTCACCCAACACATTTTGGGTGTCTTGATTGGGTCCAGCACCTTCTAAACTCATCTCTTCCAACAGTGCATGTACGGAAGGAGGTCCTTAAGACCACCCTTAAGACCTCCTTTAGAAATTCACTCTCGTCAAGGCCAAGCCTCGACACCCGTGTTTGTGCAGCAACCCCCTCACATTATTCTCTCTTCTGATTCAGAACCAAGTTCTTCTTCTTCCCCCATCATGGCTCAGCCAGTTGAGGAAGGAAACAATCTGGAGCACCAGCTCCAGCGACTCAATGACCTCTTCCAAAACTTCGTGCACCCACCACAGCGTCCTATGATGCGGGACCACTACAATCCTGCTGCGGTGGCTATTGAGCCTCGAGTCAGAATCCCGACTGGAGGACCTGATTCCGAATTGAAGCCCAACATGATTCATGCTATACCTAAATTCCATGGGCTTAATTCCGAAGATCCCTTCCAGCACATCAAACAGCTAAAGCATCTGGCCCAAACTTTTGGGTCAGATGCGCAAAATCGGGATATTCTTCTCATGAAGATGTTCTCCTTTTCTCTTATGGACAAGGCCGCCCATTGGTATCAAACTCAGACCCGGCCGATCAACACTTGGGAAGAACTTCAATCCGAGTTTTTGAAGAAGTTTTTTCCCGTTGGTCAGACCAACGCCTTGCGCCATCAGATTACGCACTTCACTCAGCAATCAGGAGAACCTCTCCATGAGGCATGGGATCGTTTCCAGGATCTCATGAGAAAGTGCCCCCATCACGGAGTTCCTAAATGGGAATAAGTCCAGTCTTTTTACCAGGGACTCCGTGAGGACATCCGTCTTTTCGTCAATGCAACCTGCGGAGGAAATATCATGGGTCAACATGAAGACACTGTGTGGGAAATTCTCGAAAACATGTGCGAGAACTCCATCAACAATGACTCCATGGGATTATTCGACAGGACGAATACCCGCGCATCGACGAATCTTAAGGGAGCACATGAGACGCAGGGCCTGTCCGCATCAATCGACCTGGAATTAATGGCCAGTCGATTGGACAAGGTCTCAATTATCGAAAAGAAGGTGGACGAGCTGACTCAGCATTTGCAGCGAGCCACCTCTGCGCATAACCCTTTCGCACAGCCTCCTTCCACAAGGGAAACTGTGCAAAACATTCACCATCGACCTTCTCCTAGGATGGACCCATCATCCGAATCTTTGCCCGGTCTTCCTTCCGATTCCTTCTACACCTACTAGGGGAATTCCATTCCCTCTTTCTCTGACTCTCTGGAGGTTCCTTAGACCTGCGAGGACCTCCACGCTATCCAGAACGACCCATTCTCCAACACCTATAACCCTGGATGGCGAAACCATCCTAACTTTCAGTGGGAGGGAAATTCCCAAACCCAAAGATCATCCTTCCAACCCCGCCCACAACCTCCTCGTCCTTACCAGCCGCCTCAGCCTCGGCCCAACCCTACTTACCCATCTGGGCCGAATCAGGATCAAATGTCCCTTATCCTTCAGACCCTGGCTGACATTCAAAGAACGAATGCAGCTATCCAAAAACAACACAAGGACGAACTTACAGAGGTCCGTAACCAATTGACCCAGTTGGCAAACTCTCGCCAGCCAGGTACTCTTCCCTCCCAACCTCTGCCTAATCCTAATAACGTGCCAACCCAGCGGCACGTTATGAACCCAAACCCGGGCCATGCCCATATGATTTATCAGGCCCCCTCTGTTCCTTCACCTGACGGGATAGAGGCCTCCACTTCTTTTGCAGGTAACCAGCAGCAAGCTATCTTACCCAATCCCAACCAAAACCAGGCAGGACTTAATTCCGTAACGACCCGTAGTGGTAAGGAAACCCAAGACCCACCTCATCCAAACCACTCTAAGCCGGGTATTGATCCCAAGCCTAGGACAGTAATCCAGGACGTCCCCACCCCTGTCCCGGATCCACAACCTGGACCTATCCTAGAAGAACCACCTAAGGTCCCGTTTCCCGAGGCCTTGACCAAGGGAAAGAAGACTACCAAACTCGTGGCCCCTGAGGAGGACCTGGTCAAGCTCTTTGAACAGGTCCACATAAACATCCCCTTGATGGATGCAATCCGCCACGTACCAGCTTATGCACGATTTCTAAAGAATATATGTACACCCCAGTGTAAGCCGCGAACCAAGGGAGGGAGCCCAATTGTTCTGTCAGAGCAAGCCAGCTCTGTAATCCTCAGTAGACTCCCACCCAAGGCAAAAGATCCTGGTACTCCCCTGATTTCCTGCAAGATAGGTGGTACCCAATTTGATAGAGCATTGCTAGACTTGGGTGCATCCATAAACCTGATACCCACATCCTTACTTGACCATCTAGAAGAATCTGAGCTAAAACCAACTGAGGTGACATTACAATTAGCAGATCGATCTATAAAGTCACCAAAAGGGATTCTCGAGGATGTTATCGTAAGAGTGCGAATTTCTATTTCCCAGTGGACTTTATAGTCTTAGATATGGACGCACCTGAGAACCCTAGGGATACACCAATCATTCTAGGGAGACCTTTCTTGGCTACTGCTAGAGCCAACATCAGCTGTGAGGAGGGCCAAATAGAGCTTAAGTTTGGATATCAAACCCTAAAAAGCCCAACAGGGAATTAATTGCGGTGTCATCGAACAAATTTGTGACGTCAGGACTTTGGTTGATGAATCACACTTCCAGAATGACTCGATTATGCCTCATCAACCACAGAAGGATCTTGACCCGCAAACAGAGGAGTCGAATCCAGACATACACAACCTAGTAACTCCCACCCTTGAACCTCACATCTACATTGAACCACCCGCTGCTGCTGAAAACCCTGTCCTCGAGTTAAAGCCTCTTCCTGCTCACTTGAAATACATCTTTTTGGGTTCTGATCAGACCCTTCCTGTGATTATTAATTCCAACCTCAATCCCGAACAGGAATCCCGTCTGATTACTGTTCTCCAACAACATCGCAGAGCCATCGGGTAGACTCTCGATGATTTGACTGGAATAAGTCCCTCCTATTGTACTCATCATATCTATTCAGAAGAGGGCACACGACCTTCTCGTGAAATGCAGAGACGCTTAAACCCCAATCTGCAGGAGGTCGTGAAAAAGGAGATCATCAAGCGGTTAGATGCCGGAATTATCTACCCGATCTCCGATAGTCGTTGGGTGTGCCCAATTCAGGTCGTGCCCAAGAAGGCAGGACTCACCACTATAACGACTAAGACCGGAGAAATCATTCCTACCCGACTAGCCAACTCGTGGAGAGTCTGTATAGATTACCGCCGACTCAATTCCTCCACGAAGAAGGATCATTTCCCACTGCCCTTCATTGATCAAATTCTCGAAAAACTTGCGGGAAATAGGTTCTTCTGCTTTCTTGACGGGTACTCCGGCTATAACCAGGTGGCAATCCATCCTGAGGACCAAGAAAAGACCACGTTCACCTGCCCCTTCGGAACATACGCTTTCCGAAGGATGCCTTTCGGTCTTTGCAATGCACCCGCTACTTTTCAGCGATGCATGCTTGCCATATTCTCATATATGGTAGGTGATTATCTGGAAGTCTTCATGTATGACTTTTTAGTTTTCGGAGCATCATTCGACGATTGCCTCCAACACTTGGTCCAGATACTCAGGCGGTGCATCGATGTGAATTTGGTTCTTTCCTGGGAAAAGAGCCATTTCATGGTGCCTGAGGGAATTGTCCTGGGACACTCAATTTCGAAAAAAGGCATCCAGGTAGATCGAGCTAAGGTTGATCTGATTTCTCACCTTCCTATGCCTCGCTCGATCAAGGACATCCGCTCTTTTTTGGGGCATGTCGATTTTTATCGACGATTTATTCCTGATTTCTCGAAAATCGCGCGCCCCTTGACTTCTCTTCTCTCCAAGGATGTACCTTTCGAAATTTCCAAGGAATGCACTCAAGCATTTGTAATCCTGCGTGACCGAGTCACCCAGGCCCCGATCCTACAGTCCCCTGATTGGTCTCAACCCTTTGAGATCATGTGCGATGCATCCGACTTCGCTGTATGAGCAGTTTTGGGGCAGAAAATTGATGGGAAACCTGTGGTCATTTACTACGCCAGCAAAACACTCGATGAGGCTCAGCGTAACTATACGGTTACTAAGAAAGAGCTGCTAGCTGTAGTATTTGCCCTAGAAAAATTCAGATCGTACCTTCTGGGTTCCCGTGTCATCATATACTCGGATCACACAGCTGTGAGGCATCTCCTTGCAAAGAAGGACGCGAAACCTCGATTAATCCGATGGATCTTGCTGTTGCAAGAATTTGACCTTGAGATTCGCGACAAAGCGGGAAAGCAAAATGTGGTAGCTGATCACTTGTCCCGTCTTCCTTCTGAATTAATTGACCCTTCCGGACCCATCACTGAGCATTTTCCCGATGAGCACCTGCCGACTATCAGTACTAGCCTTCCATGGTTTGCTAATGTAGTAAATTACTTGGCATCTCATCAGATCCCGTCCAATTGGCTGAAGGCAAAGAAGGACAAATTACGCTCCGATGCCAAGTATTACATTTGGGAAGACCCGTACCTCTTCCGCATAGGTGCTGATCAGATCATTCGGAGATGTGTCCCGGAAGAGGAAATCAGCAATGTCCTCTCTGCCATGACCAGGCATGCGGTGGCCATTTCGCCGGGAATAAAACCGCATCAAAAGTCCTCCAGTGCGGCTTTTACTGGCCCACACTGTTCAAAGACGCGTACAGTCACTGCAAGGCATGCAGTCGTTGCCAGACTTTGGGCAACATGAGCCATCGCGACATGATGCCTATGCAACCGACTCTAGTATGCGAAATCTTTGATGTTTGGGGGATTGATTTTATGGGCCCCTTTCCTGTTTCGGATGGTTTCGAATACATTCTGTTGGCTGTGGACTACGTGTCCAAATGGATCGAAGCCATACCGACCCGAACCTGTGATTACAAAGTCGTTCTCAAATTCATTCATCAAAACATTTTCTCAAGATTCGGGATTCCTCGTGCAACAATCTCTGATGGGGGGACCCATTTCACAAATGCTCAGTTTAGGTCACTGATGACCAAATACGGGGTGTCTCACCGAATCTCTACTCCATATCACCCCCAAACTAATGGTCTAGCTGAGCTGTCTAATCGGGAGATCAAGAAAATCTTGCAAGTCATTGTTCGGCCTGACAGGAAGGACTGGTCGTCCTGACTTCCGGAAGCATTGTGGGCCTATAGGACCGCCCACAAAACCCAATTAGGCATGTCTCCCTTTAGACTGGTGTACGGAAAGGCGTGTCACCTTCTCGTCGAACTAGAGCATAAAGCCTATTGGGCAGTACGGAACTGTAATCTAGATCTTTCCAAGGCTGGAACCCACAGAAAACTCCAAATCAGCGAGATCGATGAATTACGCTTAGACGCGTATGAGAACTCGCGAATCTACAAGGAGCGGGTTAAAGCCTTCCATGACAAGTATATCTCAAGAAAGATCTTTCATCCTGGTCAAAAGGTATTACTCTTTGATGCCCGACTAAAACTCTTCCCAGGAAAACTGAGATCCAAGTGGGTCGGACCATATTTGGTCCGACAGGTTTTTGGAAATGGAACAATCGAAATCAGTCCACTCAGCCACGATTCTGAACTTTTCATCGTGAACGGTCAGAGACTCAAGCCGTTCATTGATGTGACTTCTACTGATTTGGCTGAAGCATCTTATATCCTCCATTCCCCTTGAGCTTATTGCGTCCAGCCGATGGCGTAAAACTCAGCGCTTAACGGGAGGCAACCTGTCATTTTCCTAAAAATCCAAAACCTTTTTCTGACACCTTTTTGCACTTAAGGTTCACCCTTGTAGACAGCCGACCCCACCTTAGATGCTTGCATCTGCGATTAGAAATCGTCCGCAAAATTCAACCCGACCCATTCACTCATCCAAATTTTTGTCTTAAGGAATGAACTAAGTTAAATAAAAACCCCCTAGGTTACAATGAGGACATTGCAAATCTTAGGCATGGGGGGGTATGAAAGTGCAAAACTTGTAAGAAAAGGTTTCAAACAAAAAAAAAATTCACATATGCCAAAAACACCATAAAAATTAAAAATTTTCGAAAAAGAATAAGAGGAAAAGAAGAGAAGGAAATTTTGTGAAGGAGAAGGAGAAAAGAAACAAAATGAAAAAGGAGCACAAAATTATGAGAAAAGGTGATAGTCATTAGTAAGGAACTAAGGAATTAACCTAAGTTCTAGACCTCATTCAAGAAAATAACGGAAAAGTGCATAATGAGATTAGTAAGAACGCAAACCTTAGGCATTCTTGAATACTCTTAGTACCCATTAAGATCTGGACACTCCTCAAGAGGTTGAGGAAAATGAAAAGCTGAAGTATTAGGTCTAAGGCTTAGGAAGTATTTGGCCTCGTTAACTAATTTTTGGTTTACGGGACTTAGTAACCTAAGCACCCTAACCTCACACACAGCCTGGTTCAGTAAGCGTAAAAATCAAAATCACGCAGAAGCATCGCAAAAATTCTGAAAAGAACACCTAGAGTAGGAGCGGCCGATCAACACAAGTTGATTTGGACGAGTTCCCAGCGCAAAGAGGCAGGAAATCCCCTCGAAGATGCGTAACAAAATATCATCTCCTCGGTGCTCGTCTCTTAGGATATTCACATATCCTACTGGGAGCATGTAAGCACTTTGCTGGTTCAGATTCCATGGATGGCATTATCTCGAAGTGTCAATTGCCAGGGTTTGGATTCGGCCACGGAACACCATGGATGGGATTATCTCGAAGTCTCAATATCCAGGGCTCCGGGGGTTGCCATGGGCGGTGCTATCTCGAAGCATCGACTGCCAGGAACCCTTGAGGATTGATGATGGGAGCAATGAATCTGATACAGACCGTGTTGAAAAGCCAATCCTAAGCTAGAATTAAAAAGAAAAAGAGAGAAAACTCTCCAAACAGAAAAATTTTCTATCTCCCTCTCTTACAAAACGCACTGCGAATTGAGCCAGGGCTAAAATCATTTCAAGCACGGGTGCTTTAACCACAAAGTCCAATAAACCTTAGGTTAGTTCTTGTGGGCCTTAAAAACCTTTGCTAAGGACTGAGGCTAAGGCTAGACAGATTTGGATCTTGATTGGTACTAGAGTACCTTTTAGGCCTATGGTCAGCATTCTAACCTAATCTAAGCTCAAATGAAAAAGCACTTATCTGAAGCTATTAAGAACTTCATGGTCTAGAACAAGGGTTGAAACCTTAAGTTTTTGCTAAGGGACTATAAAAGCTAGGCATGGGGGTATGATGAGAACCTCATCATGAGCCATAACTAGCTCATTTTGACTTAATACAAAGGATAAAAGCTCCTACATAACTCAAGGAAAGGCTTAACTCAGAGGGATTCTGAGTTCGCAAAGAAAACAGAAACTAAGGGGTAAAAATGCAATTTCACCAATCCAATCTAAGAATAGGGTAACTCAGGGTCCAAATATAGGTCAAATTAACCTAATAAGAATAAAAGTGGGATGAGATGATCTGATAAGGGCTACAGCAATTCCAAGGAACTAAATGATAATCTGTAACCTTAAAACAAACCCACTTTAATTCGCGAGGTTCAAGGCAAAGTAAAAATAGAATAAACCCTCTAAAATTCATAGAAAAATAATCTCTAGGGTTTAGAACCTTCAATTTGACCTTAGGAACCCATTTTGACCTACATTGAGAACAATGCCCAATTAACAACTTAATTTGGGTTTTTATGTAAATTGATCGGTCAAACAAGGTTTGATCTGGAAATAAAATTGACCATCATAATGCTTAGGTCCCAATTAGACATGTATAAAAACTTGAGCCTAAGAGGAAACCTTCTTGACCAACTTTACACTTTGGTCCTCATTTATTTACTTTTTGGCCCTCAACTTTTGAACCCTCACATTTCTGCCCCTAACTCTCCTTCGTTCTTTGCATCCAGGTCCCTCCTGCCAAAACCTGACCAGCACCATGCTCCGGCGACCTTGCGCGGAGCATGGCGCCGCGCAGGGTAAGGGGGAGGGTCTGGCAAGACAACCGGGGGTGCCCTGCGTCGTCAGCCGTCGCAGGAACACCCCCTGGTCGCTGCAACCCACCATACCGGCCGTGCGAACGCACGGACGGTATGGGTCTCCATCTCCGGCGTCCTCCGGCGTCCTCCGGCGAGGGAGACACGTCGTCTCCCTCCGCCCTCCTCTCTGATTCCACCCCTTATAAATACCCCCGTCGCTCCGCCGTTCTCAGCAGCTCGGTCCTGATGGAGAAAGACCCCCACTTCCTCTCTTCCCACTCCGACAGGAAGCCCTACAGCTCCGGCGGCCTCTCCTCTTCCTCCTCGTCGCTCTGCCGCACTACCAGCTGCAGGGTTGCCCTCCCTCGCTCTTCCCGCGCCACGCCGCACCCAGCTGGCGCCTCTCCGGCTCTCTCCTCGCCGCCGCCCCTTCCCCTGGGCATCTTCTTCTCCGGCGACAGTCGATACGACTGCCGCCTTGCTCCAGCCCCTTTCGTCTCCATAGCTAGGTCAAAACTTCTCCCCATCTCCCCCTCTTTCTTTTCCTCACTGTCTTTTATTTGATTAAACCCTCGACCGCTCCTGTCCACCGTCGCCCCCTTCGTCTCCGGCCAAACTCCGGCGAGACGCCCCCGTCGCTCCACAGCCCCATACGCCTCGCCGACCCTCACAGAACCTCCGCCTCCTCACCCTGATCAACCTTCGCCCTTCCACTTCCCGCCACTCACCCTCTGCAGACCCCCCGAACAACCCCACTTCTCCGCCCGCAGTTTGACCTAGGGCGACCCTCACGCTCCGCCCCGCCGCCTGCCAGACCCCCCACCACCTTCGCCGTGCCACGGCGAAGGTTCTCCGCGTATCTGATTAGGCCGAGAGGCCGTTCCTCTGTGGACAGGTATCTCGACCGCCGTCGCCATTGCTGCGTGGAAGGAGCACCTTCAACCTGCAGCTCCAGGTGCGATTCGCCCAGGTTCGACTCCCAGGCTGCACAAGGCACCTCCGCGAAGCGTCCCTGGCTTGCAGCTGGGGCAAAGGCCTCGCGTGCAACCGCAAACTCCTGCAGCGCCTTCAGCTGCGAGCATCCAATTGGGGTGGGACATTTAGTCGCACCTCGGAACGTTTCAGAGGAGCGCGCCCGCATAAAGGCAAAAAGTGCCTTAGGTTCGTTGCCTCCTGAGCACGGGGTGAGGTCCCTCTCACTTACCCGCTCGACCCGGCCTCGTCTGCGACCACGCCCCGCGGACCTGGCCCGACCCGACTAAGCCCGACCTGCACTCCTCGCCCACCACGCACGCCGGTGGGCTTGGACCCGGGCACGATCCGTACCCGAATACCCGGCAGCTCTGGGAGAGCTTTTCGAAGAGCGGCTTCCGTGAGAGAGAAATGCGGGGGAGAGGGTAGAATTAGGTTTTGCCCCCCTGATCAAGCTGTGCAAGTGTGCAGGCAGAGAAGAAGAAGAAAGACGGCCGCTGAACAGAGAAGGAGAAGAAGACTGAAGGAAGAAGAGCAGCCAGGGCTGCCCGAAGCAAAGGACTGCGGAAGAAGAGGAAGAAGAACTGAAGCAACACTGTAGCATCCGCGGGTTAAGTCGTCTGATTGGAAAATCAGACGACGTCCTGAAGACAGCAGAAGACAAAGAAGAAAGAAGAAAAGAAGAGAGACGGAGCAGCCAAGCAGAAGAAGAGAAGCAAGAAGAAAAGAAGAAGAGCACGGAAGGGAGATCTGAAGCAAGAAAAAAAGAACAGGAAGAACAAAAGCTAAAGAGAAGACAAAGAAGAAAAGAAGAAGAAGCCAAACCTTCATCTCTCTCTCTCTCTTTATTTTTGTAATAGAACATGTATATCTCTAGAATACAACTTGCTCCCTGAGTTCGACCTCGGGAACTCTTTATTTTCCGAGTAAAAAAATTATATATTAGCAAATGATGGCAATAACTATCTGTACTACAACGACTTAAGAAAAGCTAGTTGCTGGCACCGTTTCGCCAGTGGTAAATCAGGTGGCGGTTGCCATTGCGGGCCTTGGAAAGGTGGTGGTGGTTGCCCTTGTGGGTTCTGCAACCGGTGTATGGCTTGCATGATAGTGTGGATCTGTTGTTGCTGAAGCCGGTGGTTTGCGTTAATCTGGGCTTGGATGATGACCATTGTGTCTGGTGGGGGTTGGTCCTCAACCTCATCTACCCTAGGTTCAGCCATGTTTCTAGCAGAATCAAATCGCCTGGATTGCTGTCCCAAAACAAACAACTTGGGATGCAGTGAGCGTCTCCCGTGCATACACTGGAGAAGAACAGGATGGGATGCAGAGGGCGGAAGATGTGAGAAGTGTGTGTTCAATCAAGCAAACAAGCCTAGTCCTTATGGTGTATTCCTTAGGAGACCTAGAAATCTTCAAAAGGGTGATTAAGTCCGTAAGCACTGGACTCCCCTTCCCAAAGCTAATCTGGCCAGGTAGATTACGAGGGGATTGTAGGGAAGGTTCTTCCTTTGGCTTGCGTCGCCGGTTCCATAAACCCCACAATCGCGGTCGTTTGACATTGCCCCGTAGCCTAGTCACAAAATTCTACTAAGGGAATGAAAGCCAAGTGCCCAGCGAACAAAATCCTGCCACTCGAGACTTAACCCAGTCCTGCCTAGGGCACGTCTACTCTGGTTTAAAAAGCTAGGATAGTGCTTGTGCTAGGGTTATGTGATAAGGTGTTGATTAGGGTAGTGCCTCTTAATTTTCTAATTTCAGTGTGTGTGCTCTTATCAAAACATGGTTTTCAAGCAAGGATTTCTTTAAGATGTGGTGTCTTTTAATGTTTCATCCTTACTTTTGTGTCTTTTAGGATTGATGTGTCTTAATGTTTTCAGACAAGTTTCAGTGGGCACATCAAGTTTTGCACACAATTTGGTGAAAGTAGATTCTCTTTTGTTGTGTAGAAGCTCTAAAACCCTAATATACTCATCCTAATGATCATGCAACTTCTATTAGATGAGTCATTTTTAGGGTTGAGTAGTGCGGCCCAAGTCAATTCAAGGTGGCTTCGCAAACACCACTCAAAAAGAAAAAAGAACACCCCAAGAATTTATTCAGAATGTTAGAATGCATTTTTTTTTGTTGGGTGATGTGTTAAGGATGTGGGTCAGGCAATGATGCACCACGCCAATTTTTTTCAATTTTACAAATTTTTTTAGATTTTTAAGCAAGCAAACAACCATGGGTGAAGAAATACTCACCACCGGTCTTTGTTGCGCTTACTCCCTCGTTACCGTCACGAGTTACGCTGCTTCGCTGTCCAAGCGTCGAATTCCTGCATCCATCAAGTAGAAGGAGACAAGGCTTTAGACGATGTGAGCATGGATGTAAAATGGAAGTGACAAAACAAATCCGTTGCCTCCCCGTCAACGGCGCCAAAAACTGACGTGTGCGGGACACGTTTGTTTAGAAGAGTCGTTATAGCTTGTGCTCGCAACATCGATTTTAAAATGAAGAAACGGATGTGAGTCCGAGTGTCGATCTCAAGGAGGCGTGAAAATTGGATTTCTCTTGTCACTTAATGTCATGAAAATAACGGGTTTTTTGCTTGCGAAAAGTTGTGGGTGAAAAGTGAGTGAGAGAGAAGAGAGAGTGAGATTAGGGTTAGAATTGTTTCATTCGCAACATGCAACTTGAACATAGATTAGAACAAGCAATTGAATAGAAAACAACTTCATTTGACATGCAACTTTAGTTCATAAGTACAACACTAGATGAATGCTTGAACATAAGTAAAGTAAAGCTTAAGATAAAGAAGGAGAGAGAGAGAGAGAGAGAAGAAGGCGAGGCAGCCACGGCAGTGCAGGGGGCTCCATCGGCGGCTCGTCGTCTCTGGCGATTACAAGAGGGCTTAATGATGGCTAGGAGTGGGGTAGAGCACTTGCAAGTGGAGTGAATGCTTCCCATGGGTGGTTGGAAGGGGTTTAAATAGGAAGAAGGGCTTTCCAAATGAAGAAGGGGTTTTAGCGATGTCCGACGTCGCTAAAACCCTTCCCAAAACGTCGGTGAAGGCCCCTGCCCACCGGTTGCTCGCGCGAGTCTGTTCTTCTTCGCACCTGATCCGCATGCATGCGTTGTAAGCCGTCCGATCAAAGATCGGATGGATGAGCTTCGACGCGGGGCGCTGGTGCGAATCGCGCTGAGGCGTGCGTCTGCCGCGTCATCGCACGCGTGAGCTTCCGCGCGCATCCGTTACGCCACGCGGCTCCATCTGCGCCGTACACTGCTGATCGTGTGGTCGAATTTACGCGGTGCGCGCCTTCGCCTTTTGATTTCCGCGAGGAGCGATTTGAACCCGCGTCGCATGAGCGCGGGTGAGCGCTTCGACTGCTGCGCTGAACCCGCTGCTTTGTCGCGGCTAGGGCTGGCACGCGGGCGGCTCTCAGCTGTTCGATCGGAGATCAACGACTGAGATTCATCCTCCGGTTGAAGGCGAGATCAGTCAGTGTCGCGGATGCATTGTGGGGGTGCCACATGGTGCACTATGGGCCATTGATCATCAGATCAACAGCCAAGACTTCTTGGGCCCATTTCAGGAGCTCCGGATGTCGGATTTGGTCGATTTTGAGTCCGTTGGACTCCGTTCGTCGCTCTGAATCTATCTATGCGGTTCGATTGCTCATATGAGGCCTATTTTGACAAGTACTCATACAAATGGCCATTAATACTGTTCTATAAGCAATCTTGATGTGTGATGCATGCAATGCTCCCATTCCTATTTATGATATGTTATCTGTGCATTTTGTTCTTAAGATAAACCCCAATTGACGGATTTATCACCCCACGATACAGTGTTATCTGTCCAACCCCTAAATTAGACGATAACTTATAGCTGAGAGGTGAAGGTGAAGCCCCCATGAGCGAACGTTTGGATTCCATAAATGGATGTCTAGACTATCCTATGAATGTCCAGAAGAAAGCCTAGACGTCCAATCACCTGATAGGAAGAGGGGTCTTCCTGGATGATAGGTTCTGGACCTCTAGGCATTAATCAGAAGTCCTAAGTGACCACATTGGATGTCTAATATTTTTATTGGACATCCAATGAGGCATATCTGGTCCCGTTTAGTGCAAGAACTCCTCACGAGGATCAAGAACTCGAACTAATTGGCTAAATTTAAGCCAAATACCAAAGAATGAAGGTCTTAAGCTCTGTTTGAAGTTTGGAGCTTGAGTCTAAGGGGTCTTGAATGAAACCCTAAACGATATTGAAAGTGGAAACAAATGTGACGCCTAGGTCGGAATAGGTGGACTCGTAGGGCTAGCACCTTGACCTTTTGAGCCATGGGCTCTTGATTGTGGGTGGAAGACCTGGAAAATCTGGGTAGCTAGCAACTACTAGTGATGAACCTTGGAACTCGAATAGTTCCCAGTTGTGGTGACAAGCTACGGGCTGTCATCGAAATGAGGTTCTCAAACGCACCTAAATCTGACTCAATGTGTGGTACTCATAGCGATAAGCTCTGTAGCTGCCAGTAAGGATAAATGACGCTGAGGTACCTGGTACTTGTAGCGATAAGCTTTGTAGGCGCCTGCAAGAGCAGCTTACGCCGGGGTACCATGAGGGATGGTGGGGACCTTGTCCGATGGCGGATCTAGAGCGCACATCCAAAGTAGGAATTCTTGGAGAGAGCACTGATGTGACCTGACAATGTCTAACCATGCCCTGTACTATTATCTAGAATGATCTATAACAATTGATGACCTAACTTTGTGGGTCTTGACTTGAGTTGCTCGTCCTGTATGCGAAACATTTGGCCTGGGTTGCTCCCAAGAGACTTGACTTCTCTGACTAAAGTTAGAAAACATTCTTGTGATGCAAGAACGAGTACGCTTGCTTGAGGATCACTAGTGCTGCTAGTCTCTCCTTTGATCAAGGAGGGACTACTATGCTGTGGTTTCAGAGGAAGATATGCCGACATCTCCTCTAGTAGAGAGGAATGATTTCGAGAATTTGATCCTCTGAGGTGAGTGAGCGAATAATAATAACTAAAATGAAAGCATGGAATAAAATGGGGATGGGATAGTTGGTTCGATAGCCTGGGGGCATTGAAGCTCATACACTACCTGTTGTTTCTTGTGGCACACACTGTTGCTTTCCCTACTGAGCTGATTGTTTCATCCCTACTTTATGACCAATTTTCAGGACTCGAGGTCGTAGGGCCATACTACGGCTATGAGCAGGTTGGCGTAGGTTTGTTGAGTGGTGGCGAGTCACCATTTTTACTAGGCACTTCAAGGTATAGAGGCCTGGACGATGGAACTTCTATTCTGGGTACTTGATGTGCATACATCTGAATAGCCAAAAATGTCTATTAATGCATGTTCTTAATATCATATTAGCATCATGCATTGTAAATATTGCTTAACATGCATCATCAAGCATTTAGGTCAAATTGTATAACTTGTATAGTAATTTCTTCTTTTTGGTGGCTCAGGACAGGGCGAATTTTAATCGGGGCCTCAGATTGAAGATCTAACCATACTGATCGGATCAGGGCAACGATCGGAGCTCAACGACTCCAAGATTACCCTGATCGGACTTTCGTAACATCAAATATAACTCAAGGAAAATTAGAGATCAAGGGCCAAGATTATGTCAATTTGCACTTCAGATGACAAATCTGACTGCACGGATGGGTTAGGATCTATGATCGTATCCCAACGTCGCGAAATCGATTTAATCCGACATTTGTGGCACCATCTACAACACATAAAAGATGGACGGCCAAGATGGCACCACGTGGCGCCAACCCAGCCACCCAATCAGCCAAAGGAGTGCTGCACGACACCCTCTTCGATCGCGTGGTTAATCTCAGTCGTTGGATCTCAAATCCAATGGCTGAGATCGCATCAAGGAGTACCCGCACGCTAATGAAGATTCAACGCTCGAGCGCTCTCAGTCGTTGGATCTTCATCCAACGCTCAAGCGCGCTTGAGCCTAAGTTAAAATCGCGACCATCCACCGACGTAGCGTAGTGGAAGCAAGCGCTTCACGTGAAGAAGAGGCGCGGGGTCGAGCCCTCGCGAGCCTCAAATTTGAGCGTGGGGCGTGGACGGATTCAATTAAGCTATCAGATGGCGATCATGCTGGTGAGCAGAGACGTGGTGCGCGGAGGTTTCGATCATGTACGCGCGTGATGATGTGCTTCTGCACGCGCCATCGCACGCACAGGCGTGCGATGAAGCGCGGGCGCGATGCGTTTATGTTGTTCGATCTTCCAATCAAATGACTAAGATGAAAAGAACATGGGCATGAGTTGAAGCGCGAGGAGAAGAAGATGCTCAGCCTTCTACACGCACACATCTCCTCGTCAGGCCTTTAGTGACGGATAAATCCGTCGCTAAAGCCCTGACATTAATGTTTTGATGTTAAAATGACCCATTTGCCCCATCAAACCTCATCTATGAAAGGACCTACACACTCAACTTCTTCTTCATCCCTTCCTTCACCTCTCTCCCTCTCTAAAACTCGAAAAAAGCTTGTCCCAAACCCGAGATGCTCCTCTAAAGTCAAAATCAAAGCTTTCTCGCCCTTGTTTTGGAAGTGGATCCCTTGACGACAATGACGCCTTGCCTCGCCCTCGGTTCTTCCCGCTCCGTTCTTCGTCTTCCGTCTTCCAGGCACCGCCCCATTCGGCTCGTCCTCCAAGCAGCCGTCATGGGGGATAACTTCTCTCCACCTTCTTTTTATCGCTTTCTAGAGTAGATTTTCCCACTTTCTAGCTGTAATATTTTCCCGCCTTTTAGCTGTACGATTTTTCGCTTTCTAGTTGTAAAGACATTTTCCAAGCTTATTAAAGTGATTGTTCTCTCTCTCTCACTTAGTGTTTATATCGAGTTCCTTGTAATTATCCCGCTTTCTAAATAAAAACAACAAAAAAAATATAACCACGAATTTCAAATCGACGTAGCCTCCCTGTGTTCGACACGAAATTCTTTCGAGTTTCGGTAAATTTATCTGTTGACGGATTTCTTCGCAAATCATACTACATCGACGAGTTTTCAAAACTCAAACCTTTTTGCGATGATTTTCCAATCCAAC
The DNA here is from genome assembly GCA_037157565.1 of Thalassia testudinum. NCBI lineage: Eukaryota > Viridiplantae > Streptophyta > Magnoliopsida > Alismatales > Hydrocharitaceae > Thalassia > Thalassia testudinum. The sequence goes on along the minus strand of JAZHRO010000022.1, from coordinate 60,456,445 downwards.
AATACTGTTGTTGGACCCTCTCACTGACAGCGAAAGGGAGGAGTTGGCGGAGTACGCGACCACGGCTTAGTGGGTACTTTTACTACTATTCTTGTAGGCCTTATTTATTGTAAATTACAGTTGGGCACCGCTTTGTTATTACGGTATTGTAATAATCAAACTATTATGGCATGCATGGACCGTAAACTGTAGCTCCTATGTATATTTGTGGTTGTGTCATTTTGTTGCATTTGTTTATAAAGTTTCAATATACATGCATTTTTTCTTTCCTTCTTGCTACTCATTCAATTTAATGTGCCATGTGAAACTCAAAACGTTTATTAAGTTGGTTAAGCTTAATAACGGATGAATTGACTATGTGCAATCGCAAATTGATCTGGGGGAGTTACTTGGGGCTGTTACAAGTACCCCAACCTTCTATAGTTCTTGCTATCATTCGCTGGTTGGAGTATGGCCCATCTAAGGGCCTTTTCTCTTCTCCAAGGTCCCAATGGAAGGGAGTTCATCCTAAGCGATTCTTTCTCTCTCGGTTTGTACTCCGTCTCCTCCACTCCTATGTGAAGATTAGGAGGATGAATATTCAACCACCTTGCCTCCCTCTAGATTGGTGAGGACGTTCTTTCCTTTGGTCATCCTGGTGGACACCACCACCACAAGAGCATTTGACATTGCCTTGACCCCTCATTTTTGGCGAGTTCAACTTTGACAAAGTGCTAAAGGCTACAAAAAAAAGAGCCATTTAAACTTGCGAAGTCATAAATCAAACTAATTATCCTCTAAGCCCTGAAGTTGCCATTGGATAAGAGCTTGACACCCAATATAGCACTTTCCAGACCTCCTTTCGCCTAAGGTTAGCTCAGTATATGGCACCGAAGCTAACAATTTTGTCAATGTCCTAGCTCAAGGGATGGCAACCGATCTTTAGGAGGTGGCCATTCCAAGAATTGGGGACGATTACGTTTTCCCCATTATGGATCGAAAAAAAATGATATCCTAGCCCTTTAGGTTATATGGAAGGTCCACTATCCTATATTTGTTCAGCCTATTGTAAAGGGTGTATGTTCTAGAGGGAGGCTTCTCTTTCCTAATTTTAAGTGGCATAAGGTCAAAATGTTGGTGAAATAGTATTAGTCGGAGGTGAATGTTCAAATGAAAGCAGATAACTACAAAAGCATTAAGCACCAAGTAGCAGTTCAAATTGAGCTGGGAAGGTGCTAAATTGTAGTAAGACAAAAAAGAAACAATGAAAGGGTTAAGCGGAACCCTAAAGTCATGTTCAATGATGTATGTACAAACTATGAAGGCATCCTCAGTCCTAGGAGAACACAGACAAAGGGTTTAGGTACCTCCCAGGAACCTTGTACTTTGCTTCACCTAAATCATGGCACTGTAGGAATGCCCTAATATTAGACTAGTTGTGAAAGCTTGAACTAAAAGTATAAGGGGTGAGGGTTTCTGCCAATAGAGGAGTGAAGGAGGAGGTGGACTCACCTTTTCCAGCAAGACGAGATATATTCCCACACAAAGCTTTTTTCTCGACAAGTTTGGTTAAAAAGAAGACACAGAGTACTATGCACTAAACTCGTAAGTGTTGGTAAAGTGTCAAGGGGTGAAAAGGTGAATTTACTACACATCTACCCCAGTATTTATAAGTGCCCACACCAAGCAAAAGGCAGGAAATTGACCTCCAAATCATGTCTTATCGCCATTTACTGCACACTGTCGATGGTTCACCTTCTTGGAAATAGAGGTGCGACACATCAACATTTTACTTTCTCGAGATCTAGGTAATCATTATGATCATGTCATGCACACTATATCACTACACGTGGAGAGTGCTTGATGAACACATGGATGTTTATATAAAATTATGCTTAATTTATGTTAGTTATATGTATAGTTTTTTTTTTCTTTGAAATGATGAGGAATGATATCCAGAACGATAGTAGATTGGGATCCTTTTATTTATATAGAAAATAGAGCATTACATGAGATTTTCCCAATCTTTCACATGCCCCCAGCATTCCCTTACAATATTTCCCATAGTGATGGATCCCCCTCTAAACAAACGCTCAATACGAGCACGTCACACACTCCACATAACCGTCACCTTCTTCACCTGCACACTCCCATGTGTCCAGAGATTCCTCCAGAGTTCCTCCCAAGTAGGCAAGGGTTCCCCACAGAGTCCCCTTCAAATTTGATCCGTCACCAAACATGACGCAAATAAATGTTCCCTGCTATCTGTGGGGAGGTTACAAAGTGGGCAATCCTGTACTAAAGCACCCAGCCTTTTGCTTCTCATTTTCCCTGTAACAAGTCCGTCACATCTGCAAAGCCATAAAAATATCTTGATTTTAAGTGGAATTTTCAACTTCCAAATTTTGCTGCAATCACGATCTTCAGATGTGCAGATTGCCTCCCCAGCATCCATCAGTCCTTTGTACACCTTGGATGGAGTAAATAAGCCATGTTTCCACCTAAAACAGTCCACGCCCCCAACTGGCTGGAATGCCTTCAAATCTGCAATCAGCCGAGCATGCTCCTGCTGTGAGCGTCCTCCCTCGCATGTGCCTGCTGCAGGAACAACCTAGCTGCTATTCTTAGCATCCCAGCAGTCCTTAACTGAGGCTTCACTGCCCACAGCTGCAGCAAAGACTCTCGGATAGTTCACTGATAACAGGCCCAGTTCAGACCACACATCTAACCAGAACAAGAACTGCCTGCCATCCCTCAATTCTAGAACAAAGTCGGACCAATGTTCTTGGACTGCTTTCTTGACCAACATCCAGAATGGAGAAGGCCTTCTTGGGAAATTCTTCCATAGCTGCACTAAGTTGGGACCATATGCCTCTTTAACTAATTGAGCCCACAACTTCCCGTCATCTGTGGTCAATTTAATGGCCCACTTCAGTAACATAGTATCATTAAACTCTTTCAAGGAACGAATGCCCATCCCTCCCTTCAATCGAGGCCTACAAAGCTGCCCCCACTTCACCGGATGCAAGAATTTGCCCTCTACCTTCGCTCCTTTCCAAAAAAATCTCTTCCTCATTACATCCAGCCTTTTCCATACTGCCTTAGGTGAACTGAAAACTGAAAAGAAGAAGACCGGTATTGAGGTGATGACCGAATTGAGCAGAAGCAATCTTCCACCCTTAGAGAGAAATCAGCTGCTCCAGGATTCCAACTTGGTGTTCACTTTCTTAAATAAGGATGCCCAATCACTCTTCTTGAGTTTCTTATCAGTTAAAGGTAATCTTAAATATCTCACAAGGAGGGTTGTAGACGAAGAGTGTACGGTGGCTGCCATTGTCTCCCCTTCCTGAGCTGACATATCGAAACACACCAGAGATGACTTCGCCCCATTCAGCCTCAAGCCTGCTATCTCACCAAATATGGTGATCATAGAGAAAAGGATTTCAGCTTCCTGCTGTCCTCCTTCCACAGAGAACACGATGTCGTCTGCATATTGTAGAATTGGTGCCAGAGCTCTTGAATTCGACAGCGAATACCCCTTAATCAGCCCTACTTCTACCAGGCTTCACGTAAAATGTGTCAATGTGTCCACTGCTAGGTTAAAAATAAGAGGAGCCAAAGGACATCCTTGCCTCACCCCACATTGAGGTTGAATCCACACCCCACACGGCCTCCCATTCACAAGAGGGGAAAAGGAGGTAACAATGCATCTCTTCATCCATTCTATCCATATAGACGGAAAACCTCTCCTCTTCATAATCTCTCATAGATATGACCACTCAATCGAGTCGTAAGCTCTACTGAAATCTACCTTCCACATGAAGGCTTTGCTCTTTCTCCTACTCCACCCCGCAACCACCTCTTGTGCCACAATGAAATACTCTTGCAATGATCTATTGGGGAGAAAAGTCGACTGCACTGGGCTGATTAAATCAGATAGAACACACTTTAGACGATTAGCTAGTACTTTGCAAATGATTAGATATATCGAATTTGAAAGCACAATGGGCCTGAACTCTGTCAAGGTCTCTGCCTGGTTACGGGTTTTGTGAAACCGTACCGGTTTGATTATATTTTATTACTCGAATACAAAAATTCTCCAAGGTCGAACTCAGGGAGCAAACTTGATTCTAGAAGCGTAGAAAATCACAATTTACAATATACTATTTTACAAAAAGATTAAAGAGAGGAAATAAAAATCTCTTCTCTTTTCTTCTCTCTTTCTTCTTTTGTCCTCCTTTCTCTCTGTTTTCAGATGTCTGACTCCAAGGATCAAACACCTTAAGTGGCCACTTGCTACAGTTCTTGTGCTCTCCTTTTCAGCTGCTGCTACTTCTTCTTCTTGTTCTTGGCTTCTTCTTTTTCTCTTCTTTTCCCTTCCGTCTCTGCCTTCTCCTCTGACTTCTTCTTCTTCTTTCTCTGCTGCGCTTTTGCTTTCTCTCTTCCTTCTCTTTCCTTGCACTTTCAAGCCTTTCTTCTTCCTTCTTCTGCCTCAGCTTCTCTGCGGCTACAGTGCCATCTTCCTCCTCCTCCTTTGCTGCTCCCTTCCTTCAAGTTCTTCCGCAGCTGCCTCCTCCTCCTCCCCCTTTCCCTGCACAGTACAGAGTAAAACCTACCCCTACCCTCCCCCGCGTCACACTCTCTCTATTTCTCTCTTCACTCTCTCAGAGCCAGCCGGGTAAATGGGTCGGATTACGCCCGCCTGGGTCCAGGCGCACCGGTGTGGGTGGTGCGCGAGGAGTGCAGGGTAAACGGGTCGGCCAGGTCCTCATAGGAGTGACCATGGATGAGGCAGGTGGAGTGGGCGAGGGACCTCACCCCATGTTACTTGAGGCGCTAAGAAAGAAACACAAAAATAATAAAAAGCATGCACCTACGCCAAGCGTTTCCGAGGTGGGACTCTACTTCTTCGCGCGCCTGCAGGGAGGAGTCTCATCCAATTGAGGCAGCTGCAGTCGCTGATGCCTCTGCTTGCCAGGTGCGAACAACTCGTAGAGGGATTCCGCGCACCTGCAATGCCTCTGCCTGGAGTGGGACGACCTGGAGCGCGCGAGCAAGCTCCTTCGCGCCTTTGCTAATGGCGGCGGAGGGATCAAACTTGAAATGCACGAATATGGAATCACGACCCTGTCAAATTACTTGGGGAGCTTCGCCGTGGCACAGCGAAAGTGTTGCGGTGGTTGGCTGGCCGCAAGGTGGCCTAGGCGTGCGTGCCTAGGTCACCTTGTGGCTATGAAGATGGGTGTGTTCGGGGAAAGTGTTGGGAGCGTGTGGCAGTGAATAGGAAGAGGGGTAATGATCAGTGAGTCGTGGCGGAGCTTGTGAGGTGGTTGGCGAGGTGGGTGGATGTGTGGAGCGATGGATACACCTTGCCGGTGGTCTGCCGGAGGTGGAGAAGGTGGCGGTGGCGTGTGAGCGGTAAGGCGAAATAGCAGAAATAAATGAGGGAAAAATAAAGAGCAGAGAGGGAGGACTTATTTATGGGTCTCTGGACGAAGGGGGGAGGTGGAGGTGGCGAGCGGTTGTGCTGCCGTCGCCGGAGACGAAGGCGCCCAGGGGAAAAGATGGCGATGAGGAAGAGGGATTGGAGGGCGCCTGTTGGTACGGCGAGGCGCGGGGGAAGACGGCAGAGATGACTCTGCCACTGGTATGGTGGCAGAGAGACGAGAGGAAGAGGAAGTCGCCGGAGCTTGCGGGCAGACAGTTGGAGATGAGGAAGACGAAATTAAGGGGGATTCTCAGGCCAGGACAAGCTTCCCCGATGCTATAGAGGGTGCTGCTCCTTAAATAGGCGTCGGCAGAGAGAGAATCACAAGGAGGAGGCGGGAATACCTCGCTGGAGGTATGGTCGGAGTGAGACCCATACCTCTCGAGCATTCGCACGAGAGGTATGGCGACCGACAGGGCATGAGAGCCGACCCATGTGACATAGGACAACGCAGGGAGTTTCCCTTTCAAATCAGGGGCCGGCTCCCCATTCATGCACGTCGCCATCCTCCGCGCAAAGTCGTCAGAGGTATGGCCTGCGCAGGTGGGTGGCAGAGGGACCCGATTAAAGAAGATGACGAGAAAGATAGGAGGGTCCTTGCAAGGTTTCAAAAAGCTAAGGGTCAAAAAGTAATTGTTGAGGACCATTTTGTAAAGTGGGTCAATGCGACCTTCCCTTAGGTCCAAATTTTGGTATAAACCTAATTTGGACCTAAGGAATCAAATGGTGAGGTTGGATTATATGTTTGACCATGTTTGACTGGATATTTTACACAAAAATTCAAATTAGGTCAAAAATTGGGTATGGTTCTCAATCTAGGTCAAGATAGGTTATAATAGCCAAATTGAAGGTTCTAAACCCTAGGGGATATTATTTCATAAATTTTAGAGGATTTGATTGATTTTTATCTTGCCTGAAACTTCGTGAATTAAAGTTGATTTGTTTTAGGGTTACAGAATGTCATTTAATTCCCAGATTTTGTCATAACCTTTTTCTAACCAAACCATCCCACTTTTTTCTTTTATTAAGTCCACTTAACCTGTGTCTAGACTCTTAAAAATCCCGTTCATGTATTGCAATGGTAAAATTACAGTTTTACCCATTATGTAAAGTTTTATTCTCTACTCAACAGTTTCCTAATTTAGGCCTTCCCTTAGGTTATGTAAGAGCTTTTTATTTGATTTCTTATGTCAAAATGTGCTAGTTAGGGTTCATGATGAGGTTCTCATCACTGCCCCAATACACTTTGGTAACAAAAATAGGTACGACTTGTTTATTCTTTCAACTTCAGAATTTCCCCTTTGGAATTCTGCTATCACCTCCATGACATCTCCTTTGACCACACTCCAAAACTCCTTATATGATAGCACCTGGAATCCATCTGGCCCCGATGAGCCCTCTGCATTCAGCCCTGCCATAGCTTCTACCACTTACTGCTCTAAAATCGATTCTATCAATTTTGCAGCTGCAGCTGTTTCCACTCGAGAAAAATTGGATGCTTCCATCCTCCACCCTCCTTTCCCATTCGACCGTGAGACTTCCTTGAAGTGTCTAGTTGTCATCTGGCGAAGTCAACACCAAGTCCCCTTTCTTTAGAGAGGAAATGAAATCCACTCTCCTTCTGGAGCCCGTTGCCATATGGAAAAATTTCGTATTTGCATCACCCTCTTTCAACCATAGTTGCCTCGATTTTTCACGCCAATCCACTTCCCTTGCCAAATCCTCCGCTTGAATCACTCCTTGCCAGTATTTCTGTTGTGCTGCCTCACCCTCAGCCAACCATCCTCAATTCTCTTTCTCATCTGGCATTCGCACCATGGAAAGGGCTTCAGAACGCCGCTGACTCCTCACCGTCTCCACAATGCGTTTGTATTCCTTCAGCATAACTTTCAACTCTTTCAATTTGTTGGCCAATTGGCAAGTGGCAGAGCCATCCACCTGCTGATGTTCCCACCACCGACTAACCATCTCCTTGAAGCCCTCCTCCTGCAGCCATGATTTCTTGAATTTAAAATAGGTGCCAACATATGATTCCTCTCCATTGTCCCAAAGCAAGGGCATATGGTTAGAGAAGGGGCGAGCGAGTCCCATAACCGATGAGAGTTGGAACCTTTCCAACATCTCCACACTTCGGAAAAATCTGTCTAGCTTTGAGACCAATCCATTCCCCCTGCCTCCATGTGAACTCTGCCCCAGCTGACGGATATTCATTTAATCCAATCTTTGAAACTACCAACTGGAAACCAAACGATGATCTGTCCGCCCTCCCATTCCTTCGATCATTCTCCGACATGATACTATTGAAATCTCCACCAACAAGCCATGGCAACCAATTAGTTTTGCTCGCCATCTCACGCAACTCCTGCCAGAATGCATTCCTCTAATTGTCAGCGTAGGGGCCATATACACATGAAAAGATTAGCTCCTGATCGTCCCCTAGACATTTGAATCTGCACGAGAGCATGAAGTGGCCCATCCACTCCTCTTTCAGACTCAGCCTGGATGTCTTCCACCAGATCGCCGATCCACCTGCCCTTCCATGCGCATCCACTGCTCTAAAATCTGCTTGACCCCCTTGAAGAAGCAACTGCCATGCATTGTCCCCTCCACCTTCAAGGTGTGTCTCCTGAATTAAAGCACAATCCACCTCCCACTCATGGAGATATCTAGCCAACAAGGCTCTCCACACTCGATCGCACAACCCACGCACGTTCCATGTGAGCACCTTCATTCCTTGGACACCGAGGTCCTCTGAGGTCCCCCCTGACCTCCTCTCAACATTCAGAATAGCTGCCACTTTCTCATCAGTGGATCTCTGGTCACAGCCACCTCTTCTTTCCCTCAGTTTATAAGGAGAACGCACAGCTTTCCCCTTAGATGAAGACCCCAGTCCATACTTCAAACCCCATGGAGCCACAAACAAGAACTTATCTGGGTTCTCAGGTGTGTGCTCGCGCTCCTTCTGTTGTGTCAGTGGATCTGTAGGCACAATCATGAGCTCTCTACCCCCACCTTCATCCTGCACCATCACATCCTCTGCTAGTGGTTGATCTGCCCCATTCATTTGAGCATCCTGGACCTCCGACCAATGAAATTCTTTCCTCTTCTTCACCTCCTGCCTGTCAATTCTTTTTGGCCCACCCTCCTGAGTATCGCCCTAGTGAACCTTCCCCTCTGCTTGCACCTTCGGAGTTTCCACCTGCTGTTCGTCCCCGTTGAAAAGGCCGAATTTCATTTTGAGGAGCCATGAACTCCCTCCACACCTGAGGATGACTTTGTCAGGAATTGCCCCCCCCCCCCCCCCCCCCCCCCCGTCTGTCACCTTCACCTCAACTCTAATTGATCTCCCATCCCCTTCATAGAGACCCACATTGGTATTCTCTGCTATAGCCGTGAAGTTAGCCACAACTCCTGCCACCACCCCATTCGACCTCAGATGTAACGACAGTCCCCATATCTCCAACACTCCCCTTCTAATCTCAGCTCTTTGAGGAGGGCGATCTTGGAGAGCTCTGTTGAATGGCGAAACCATTCTCCACATCACCGTAAGCCCCTCTAGGGTACTTGTGCGAAATCGAAGCCCTTCCACATCCAAAATACCCAAGTCAAATAACACAAACCTTACTCCACCCAAGTGCGCCACCTTCCACCCTTGAGAGGACATAGACAGAGATCTTACCAGGTTAAGAATTCGCTCACGCTCATACCTACCCACCATAATCTCATCGATGAGGGTCCCCCGAATCGCCATCTCCATAGCCATGACCTCCTCCGATTGTGGAACTTCCACATCGTACAGTTGCCCCAGCTCTGTCAGGGGTGGCGGTGGCACAACACCACTCGCTTCCTAGACCCTAGCTTGTCCACCATTTCGCTGAATTGCCCTCCCCTTCGTTTTGCAGTCCGCTTTCTTATGGCCAGCCCCCATAAGCCAAGCAAAGGGTCGGCGACCTGCACATCGCCGCCATGTGCCCTCGTCTTCGACACTGATAACACATAATGTCTGCATTCCCCCCTCTCCCACTCCTCCAAAACCCACCCACACCTTGGGCCACTTGCAGACCAGCCCCCCCTACTTCCATTCTCTCTCTTTGTCACTGTCTCCTAGACTGCCAGACCGTCCACCCGTCATCTCCTTCCCAAACCCTAGCACCCCCTTTCCTCTCCATCTGTGATTGCATAGTTACATTAGATTATCGTATTTCATATATAAGTACAGTTATTTAAGAATGCATGTGTATATTTTTTAATAATGTGTAATTTAGCTCAATTATGTTGTAGCTAATATTTGTTTATTTTCTTCTACATAGGATTGTAATAATAAAGATATTTATTTTACAAGCTTTATTTTGCAAAATAATGGTAGAGAGAAATATAGAGCATAGATGAAGCAGTCCAACCATCTACAATCTTCACTACCTTGCAAATAATACTAAGAAATATTTTCTCAGTATAATAAATAATAGGAGGCAAGTGTTTGAAGATCTAAGGGTAGAGATTTAACTTAAGAAGCAAGATTCTAAAGAGGTCATTGGGTCAAGGGCATTGGAGAAATATCTCTTTATCCTTTCATTTTTCTTTGTGGATTATCTTTTTAGAAAGGATTTTTCATGTGGAAAAAAACCCACTAATCTTATTTCTTTTTTCCACGCCAAGTATTCCTCCACCTTCTATCAAAGCCCTTAGATGCCATCCTTTTTAAGATCTCTCTCCTTAGCCATTCACCACCCTTCTCAACCATCACCTTGGTCGTCCACTACTCCTCCGCCACGCATCCATCCATCCACCACCATCCTCTCCACGCCACTTTGGAGGAGATCACCTTTGGACATCGTGTTTCCATGTTGTTACTTCCTTGTTCGCATCTTCTTTGTCTGCACCTTCAAAATCACCCTACCACGAAGAAGGACAAACCTCTCATGTGGTTGCAATACGATTCATGTGTTTCTTTATTGCCATATGTTTTTCTTGAGTAATCAACTCTTGTGATTAAGGCATATATTTCTTGATTTTGTGAGACTATCATTCTTTTCTTTAACATAAGAGGCTAAAAGCTTTTTGCTTATGGTTAAGAAATAAATTAGATAAATGGATTAACAATGAGGAGTAGATAGGTGCCCCTATAGGTATTGTTAGGAAATTGAGTTGCCTTATACCAAAGGTTACCTTTATAGGGATAGCCTAACCCTATGACTAATATCCAAGTTAGGCAATACCCTTAATAATAATGCATTGGATAGGAAAAGCTTAGGAGAATAAATATTTGGCATAATCTAATTCTTATATCTTAAAATCATTGATCTCTCCTGAAAACTTGAGCATATCATTTATCTTAGGATCCTATTAGGTTAGATTAGTTGAATTTATTTTAGATCATCTTATTTCCTATTCAATCTTTTAGGTTTAGGGTAAAAATTTTATTATGTGATTTTCCATTATCATAAAATTCTAAAAATTTATATTTAGGTTTGGTTTCAAGTAGGGAAACACATTACTCAATTTTATATCCTAATTCATTCTATAAACAAAAATAAAATTCGTGCATTGATCTGGGGTTAGACTGATTCATAGAAGCTATAATTTTGATATTTCCACATTTTTAATTATTTTTAAACAACTCCAAACCAAGCTAAATAAGTTGCATTTGTTTCCTTATTGAAATATGCCATGAATAGGTATAGGTTTGACACGTCACATTCAAGTAAGGTCAGAATAATCTTTCTGAGTTACAAGCAAAAGAAAATACCAAAAAAAAATTAAAACATCCTTGAAAATCTCATAAAAATTCACATACCTGTATAATTAATTATAAAAGTAAAAAGTATCATTTTCTTGTAGATTCAACCCAATTTACCACTATCTACGATCTTTAAAGGTCAATTGATTTAAATTAGTGTTTTGACAATTGGTGAGACACTCACCAGTGCTTGGCGATGACCAACCATCACCCGCCATAATTACATGATCTTAGTCGCAACTCATAAAAAGGGTAGAATAACATACTAGGTGACAATTTGCTTGCAAGTATCAATATGAACTAAGCGACAACAAGCTTACAATTATTATCACAAAATAAGGTCTCGATATGCCTAAGTCATAAAGTCTGTTTGGGTGCAAATTGCCATGTACGCAGTCTTTCTTGTTTGAAGCAATTATCTATCTATTTAGCATAGAGGCCACTTACTGGGGGCAACATGAGGAAAAAGTTAGTCAATCCCCTTCAAAACCCAACTTACAAAGACCCACGAAGGCTCAAAGATCAGGCCCTAAAATAAAATGTCAAATGGCTTGACACCTAGCTACAACTATCCTCCTACTTAACTCAAGTAGCTAAACTCAGTACCCAACTCAAGAGACTTTGCAAGAAAAACAATCTATCTCTCAAAACTGCCTGACCAACAAAGTTATTATCTGTTTACATTGGCAAACATTTTTAGCAAATATCCACCGATGAATGGTTAGGTTAATTAGTGAAACAATGCCCACAACCCTCGATGTGATGGGGCAACGTGGGTAGCGTGCGAAGTGTGGCCATAACATCCTTGTCCATTACAGGGGGGATCTCAAAGGTCTCAGAATTCATTAATTGACTGCGTATGGCCACTTGGGCGCCTATAAAAGAGGATTCATGACTCTCGCTTGCGGGAACATGACTTAAGTGAGAGAAAAATTGAACAAGACTTGTACTCTATATTCAATTCAATTTGGATGCATGGTGCATATTTTGAGATTCATACTCCCTCCTCAGATATAGGCTTTCGTAAAGGTAGAATTGGGTAACCAATTTTTTTGTCGCATTTTTGTGTGGTTGCTTGATTGATTTTTGCTTGAATGGGTTCTCTCTGGACATAATATTGTAATCTTTTTTAGTAGAATAACTATTAAATCAAATCATTTATTTATCTCATCATATAACCAAATGCATCAATCCCACTTATCCTATCCAACAACTTAACTTGTTACAACTAATCTCATTGCCAAAGCACATTTTACAGTTTTTATTTGTTTTGTGTAGTCGTTCAAGGTTAACTATTTATAAAAAAAATTGGTTTATGGTTAACTTTTGCTGCCTTATTTCCAGTAAAATCATGTCCATGTTCCTTACAGAGTTATTTTTTCTGCGAAGACATCAAATACGATTATATTCATAATCCTACATGTTGCTCCCCAAAGAAATGACTTATTCTCCATCCAAATGTATGTAGCACGGTTTGAGAGGGAGTGCAATTACACTTGGGTGACTTATCAAAATCTTGATTCTAATAGGGCGTTACTATCACCATTTTTTTTTTTTTAATATATCTTCATAAGTGAGAATAAAATGATTATAAGGACACAATGTTTAAAGATTAACGGAGGAACGATAACTGCAACGTTCCCTCATAAGAGGAAGGAATTAACACATTTTAAAGAATGAAGGAACTCCGAAAGAGAAGTTGGTCAATACTGTTGAATAATGACAACGTCACTAAAAATAAAACCTTGACGATCAATTTAATTTACACCAATGAAATCCTAAATAATCAATGGTCTAAACAAGTCAATAAAAATTAGTGAGATATCAAGTTTCTATCACCAATTAAGAATCCCACTTTTAGGCTTAACCTCGAGAATCTTTTAATAAGAATAAAACCAATGAGTTTCAGGAAGAAAAGAAAAATGGGAAACATTCGTCCCTTGCTTTAAAAAACCGACCCATCCATCTCAAAAGCAACCGCAATTTAAACACCTGCACTCTTCGTCAAACGGATCATGCTTCCCCGTCGAAACCTTTTGCAGGGGCACGAACGCAAGAAAGCCGCAGAAAAAAGGAAAAAATATCGGCCTCTCCCCCCACACCTCCACTGAATCCGACGGCCACCAACCCCCTCTCCGACCTCTCTATGAATTCCACCCGTCCGATATCTCCACCCCCCATCCCACCCGTCTGCTCCCCACCATCCCACCGTCGAATATTAACATTTCAATTTCAAAAAGTGGAGAGGGAGAGAGAGAGAGAGAGAGAGAGGCGAGAAGGAAGAGAGAACGAAGAGAGACTGTTCTTTCCCACACAAAGCCCTCTCCAGTTCTCTCCCTCCCCAACCCCCCTCTCCACAACCCTCACAAATCCCCATCCTCGATCCCTAATCCCACCTCTAAACCCCCGAAGATCCAATCCTTCCCCTCCCAATCCCCGCGCGGGCTCCGATCCCGATCTTTCCCGCCGTCGGCCATCCGTTTCAGTGTTCCCTTCGAGCTCGATCCGCGCGAACTGCTCCGAATTGGCGGGGTTTTAGGGTTTCCTCGGCGTGCGACACCGCGGGGATCCCTCGGTGGATCGGAGGGATTCGGTTGGAGCGAATTGGGTGCGATGGAGCAGCGCCGGGTGCAGCCGCCGCCTCAGCCGGAGGCGCCCCCGAGGAAGCTCGCGAGGCAGCTCGATTTCACCGTGTACTCCCCCGCGGCGACGGGGCCCGTCGCGGCCCCCGAGCTCCAGCACCATCTCCACCAGCAGCAACACCACCACCAGCAGCAGGTGGTGCAGATGCCGATGGTGGCCCCGCGGCCGCAGGCGCACCTGCTGCCCGCGGGGGCCGCCGCGGTGCTCGCCCGCCCCCCGCACCCGATCGCCACCGCCTCGTGAGTCCGGTTTTTCCCGGCGGTAGTTTGTGGAATTGGTTGGATTGGAGTTTGGGATTGGCTTTAGTGGCAGTGGAGAGTTTGGAGTTGGTTTGAATGGGTTTGCCGGTTGACAGCACATTTCGAATTCGACTTTTCTGCGGGTTCCTCGCGCACGGGTTTTGTAAGGAAATACTGGTTTCTGAGTTATTGTTGAGGTTGGGAGCAACTCTTGGTGGCTTGTTTTGGAAGTGTCTCTGTTTAGTTGATGGAATGGATGAGGGTTCTGCTTTTGCAAATGCAGGAACGGGACGATTCGCGTGTCTGGTTGGGTGTCTTTGTGGCCTGGAAAGTCCATGGAAGGAAATGGCTTCGTATTTGCCAACTTGAACAGCTTTTGAATGTGTATTGAGTCCATGCTTTCAAAAGTGTTTCGAGTGCCTGAATGAACTGGCTTTCTTGTTAGCGTATGGAAGGGTAATTAAGTTGGTTCGGTGGAGATGCTGATGGCTTGTGTTCTTTTCAGGCGGACGGATTCTCCCAAGGCGCGCCCGAGGACGGCTTTCGATGCCAAGGACGATACGCCGAAGAAGAAGAAGAATTGCAACTGCAAGAACTCGAGATGTCTGAAGCTGTAAGTGGATTTTTTTTTTTTTTTTTAAATTTTTGGTTGTCGAAGTTGACATTTTTGGACCTGATTTCAGATCCCATGTGTTATTTAGTTTTTGTGCTTTTATTTCTGACTTTATTCCTAAAGGCTGCCTTTGTATGCCTAGGAATGATGAAATTGTCAATGCATGGGGGCCTTTGATGTTTCGGCATTTAGAGTCTTCGATTTGTAGATTTTGGTTGATGTTCAAGGCTGGCATTGGGAGAGCATGAAATTACATGTGACAAGAAGGCCTGTTCTTTAGAAAATGAAATGGAGATAACAAATGAGATGCTTTTGTTTTATCATCTCTGAAAATTCTTTTTACTTGGTCTACTTACAAAAATGGTTCATCTTTTTCATTATCAGTTTGTGAGTTATAAATTTCCATGAATAGAAAAATACCTTTATTGATAGGCAATATTAAATGTTACAAGTTCCCAAACTTGGTATTGTGCATTGAATTGGTGAAGTTTTATGCTGTTTGCCACCACTATACACTTTTTTTAGGCTGCTGTTCTGTGCTATTGACCAAAAGATAAACTCAGTCTAAAATTTTAGTATTTACTCCTTTTCAAAAAAAAAAAAAAGTATTTACACCTATCAAAAGTGCTTTTTGCAGTATGCCAATTTGACATATCAAAATAGCTAAAATAACTTGGTAACCATGGAAATGGAAAATAATTATACACATCCTTTATCAAAATTATCCTAGATTTACTAAATTGATAAAATTTGTCAAACTTCATCACAAGTAACCAATGTCTTCGCCATATTTTGCCTCCTCCTTTGACTGAAAAATTCCATTGAAAACCAAAATGACCTTGGGCTAGTTTGGTAGGTGGGATTACATTTTTTTAAATAAGAAATGGCACAAAATGTTTCGTATGAAAGGAGTTCAATTGGTGGGAAATCCTCTGCAATTATGTCCGGTGGGTGGCGATTGGTAGTTGACCTAGTTAGGGTGGTGGTGGTTGTCCTATGTTGTTGCCTGGTATGAATATGAAAAGAATTTTATCATGAAATTTATTGCATCTAGTTTACTAGTGCACCTAGTTTAGGGGGCTTTCATTTGACTTGGCTTTGGAGAGATCATCTTTGTTTAGAGGAGGTCAGGGAGACATGCCTTCTTATGGCAGGATGATTTGCCGAGCCCTACGACTACATGGTATGGAGGTTATTCAAGAGGGTTTTCTCGAGGTCTGGATACAATAAACGGATAGAAAAATTACTGTGATCTCCTTTATAGTTCTTCTTAATGGAAATTCAATGGGAGGCTAGGTGCAACATTGATGGGGTGACTGCTAGGGATGTTTGTTGAAACCTATGTAGCTTGTGTTGGTGATTGACACTCCGTGCCTTGCCTTCCTCTTGAAGACAGCTGTGACCCTTTCCATACTCCAGCTTGATAGTTTCTGTCACCTGCAAAGGGTTGAGTGGCGAGCCCTAGGATTTGACGGTGGACTTGAAAAGCCACGGTAATATGTTGTTTCACAACCTGCTTGACAGGTCTCTCTGGATGCTTCACTTAGGGGAATGGATTTTAATGGAACTCTTCTACAATATGTGAATGACTCTTTTCTTTGTGGATGCTCTGTGATAAAAGCAGAGCATTTGACTACTCTTGTGGAGTTCTTTGGAGAAGCATTGGTTTTGTCTGTTAATTATAACAAACTGACACCTTTGGAATGAAAGATGAGGTTGATATAGTGGTTTTCATGTTGACTACTCTGCAGGGAGCTCTACCCTTTTTTCATCTGGCCTGCAACTCACTTCTTGTGTTGATTATCTTAGGAACTTTGCATCCCTTGTGGAAAGGAGACTGGATGGGTGCAGATGCAGGCTGTTTTGTTAAGGGCTGTCCCTTCGGTAATTTTGATGGTTTACATGTGAGTTTTGGTTGTCTCAAGGTGTTTTGCACATGATTGATTCTGTATGCAGGAGGGTCCTGTGGAGGGAATGGGAGGCTCAATTGGGGGAGTTTGGTGTGTTGGAAGGAGGGTTGTCATCCCCCAGTAGAGAGGATTAGGAATTAGACAGGTTTGTGTGTTCAGTGAGGTGCTTTCGGCAAAATGATGTGCAATGGTAATGGGAGGAGATTCTAGCTGGCCCACCAAGTTGTTGCTCACATTGTATGGTAAGATTATGAGGGGGAAGAATCGTTGCTTGGCATTGGGTGGTCAGTCACCTTTCTAGATGTATTTGATGAGGGCTCTCCCTTGCTTGGTGCAGTTCTGTTTGCTTGCATTTGGAGATTGTTTGGTGTTTTGATTTTGTAGGGATGATTGATGCCCTTTGGGGCCACTTATAGTAGCCTTTTGTAGATTATTTGGTTTGGTACAGAATCAATGCTATACTGGAAAATTCTTGAAGTAGGCCCTTGGAGGTAAGTCATGGTGGGTTTTGATATCATCTTCTCTTGCATCTATTGCAGACGTCAGACTTAAGGGACTTTTGAAACTTTACCCAAAACTATTGGTGGGCTCTTCCTTGTAGCAAATGTTGAAGGTAGGTGGTGATGGGATGATGGAGGGTTCTTGGTCCAACTAGCTTATGAGGATAGAGATGAGGACTTTCTTTAAGACTGCATTTGATATTGAAGGATAAATCCCCTTCAAGGTTTGATTTTTTGCTTGGGAGTTTAATAGGTGCATGATTGCAGCTGAGGTTTTACATTAGTGATGGAGATAGGTTTAACAAGTTGGGTGTGGTGGAGTCAGGATTTGATACCTCTTCTTTTGAGTCGTCCTAGAGATCTTTCATGGTTGGGTGCTCAACAGTGGGACATGCTCAATTCCATTCAAGCTTCGAAGTTGGAAAGGGCTACAGCCTTGACTTTTTTATGGGCAATATAGGGCGAGAGAAATACAGTGGTCTTCTTATCTATTAGATGATCTTATGCCGAGAACGTTGTTTTTTATTTTGCAAGATTTTTGGTGAAGAGTAGGGGGGGGGGGGGGGGGGGTGCTGTTAATAATGATTTCTTGGATTTAGTAAATTGGGATGACTACCAATTGAATTGTTGTCCTTTTCTGGTTCAAAAAAAAAAGGAAAAAAATAAAGGCATGAGATGTATCAAAAGTTTTTTTTTAATCTACGGTCATTATTTACAATTTGACGAGAAAAGCATCTGAGAGCATTGTGAAATAATAAAATGAAATGCAATTATATGGTAGCCCTTATATTCTCAACACTCTTCTCTAGTTGGAGCATATATTGCATTGAAGCTTAGTTTGGAACATGATTTCTTAATCTTGACTTGGAACTTTAAGATAGGCTTCATGGAAATTTTGACTAGCTGAAATTAGTCGAGGTATGAGAAAAAAAGTACATTGTGGGCCGACGGATGATGTGTTGAGGGCTTGTTTGTGCCTTTGTGGGAGGACCTGGTTCAAGTGGTGGATAGGGCTCAAGAGTGGCCTTGGATGATTGGTGGTGACTTTAGTGTCACCCTTTTGATGAAGGATAGGTTAGGAGGGAGAGGGTGGAATGATCGAGGATCCAGGGAGTTTGCAAGTTTTATTGCCATACATGGTCTTCTTGATATGTTGCCCACATCATGTGCTTACACTTGGAGGAATTTAGAAGGGTAGAAATCCAAGATTGATAGGTTCTTGTGCAATGTGGAGATGGTAGTGATTTTCCTCTTAGCTAAGGTTCAACTCATGGATAGACCATTCTTTGATCATGCACCAATGATGTGGAAGACGAATGACATGAGACATTTAGGGACTTATTTCAAATTAAATCTTGGTTGATAGAAGAGGATTTTAGAAGGATCATGGAAGAGAAGTGGTGTTCCTTCCAATTGGAAGGATCAACAGCTGCTAGATTGGAGTCCAAGTTGATTGACTTGCGAGTGTTTTTCATGAGATATAGAAAGGAAGTTAGGGAGAGGCATGATAGGAGGAGAAATGAGGCCCTTGTAGAGGTCTCGAGGCTGGATAGAGTAGAGGATGTGGGGGTGCTTTCATAGGATGATGTAGCGATTATAGCTAGACACTTACAAATGGTTCATGAAGAGGATAGGAAGGTGGAAGTGGAGTGGAAAATCAAGTCTCGATCGAAGTGGTTGATATGAAAATGCATGATTTGTTAAGACATTAAAGAAATGACCAATTTACATTATTGAGAAAACCCTACACCTCTTTATATAGAGAGAGATGTTGGGAAAAATATATAAAATAATTAGACAAAATATAAAGATAACAAAACAATCCCCAGTAAACATAAACAATATAAATTGGAGTATCAACACTCCCCCTAAAGTTAAAGCATAGATGTCAATCGTGCTCAGCTTGGAACAACAATAATCAAATGCCGATTGAGGTAGAGGCTTTGTGAACACATCAGCAGTTTGGTCCTCAGATGCAACATAAGTAGTACGTAGCAAATCACGCTGTATGAGATCTCTGGTATAGTGACAGTCAACCTCAACGTGTTTGGTGCGCTCATGGAACATCGGGTTGTTGGCTATATATGTAGCAACTTGATTGTCGCATTGCATCTCCGTAGGTTCCTCAATCTGGATGTGTAAATCATTCAGTAGAGACTGTATCCAAACCATCTCTGCAGCATTTTAGGCCATCGCCCTATACTCGGATTCTACACTGGAGCGAGAAACTACCCCTTGTTTGTTGGTCCTCCAAGTAACCAGATTACCAGTCACAAATGTACAGAAACCAGTGGTAAATTTTCTGTTAAGCACACATCCTGCATAATCTGCATCGGAATATCCTACCACTGTCATAGGAGAGCCTCTCTGGAAGAGAATACCACGACCTGGTGCTTTCTTCAAGTATCTAAGCACCTGCATAGCTGCCTACCAGTGCAGCTTCATTGGCTTTTCCATAAACTGGCTGAGTTTGCCTACTGCCAAGGCAATATCCAGTTTGGTAATGGTTAGATACAATAGCTTGCCTACAAGCTGTTTGTACGCTCTACTATCAGCTACCTCTGCCTTCTCATCATGTAGATGTGTCTTAGGGTCTATAGGAATATTGGTTGGCTTAGACCCAGCATGCTTGTCTCCTGAAGGACATCCAACGCATACTTGCATTGAGAAAGAACAATTCAATCTTTACTCCTAGCAACCTCAATCCCTAGAAAGTATCTAAGCTGGTCCAGATCCTTCATAACAAACTTCTGTGCAAGAGATAACTTGACATGTCTTATCCCAGCCTCATCATTGCCGGTGATAATCAGATCTACATAAACTAGTAGTGCTACAATGCCATTCTCCGTTTTCCTGATAAATAGAGAATGATCTGAAGAGGACCTCTGCATCTCCATCCTCTGCAACATATCTGATAGCTTCTGAAACCAGGCTCTCGGGCTCTGCTTCAGGCCATAAATGGCCTTCCTGAGTCTGCACACACACTCCCCCTGAACCTTAAAACCTGAGGGTTGCTACATGTAAACCTCATCTTGAAGATCACCGTAGAGAAAAGCGTTCTTCACATTAAGCTGATGTAACCTCCAATCTCTGTGGGCAGCAACAGAGATGAGTACCCGAACGGTGGTAAGACGTGCAACAGGAGAGAAAGTATCAAAGAAATTCACCCCATAAGTCTGGGTGAACCATTTTGCCACCAACCTGGCCTTGTACCTTGAAATAGACCCATCAGGGTTGTATTTCAAGGCAAAGACCCATCTGGAGCTAATAAGTCGCGCACCTGTAGGAAGCGAGGTGAGATCCCAAGTCTGTTTGCTCTGAAGTGCGACCATCTCATCCTCCATGGCTTGATGCCACTTAGGATCAAGCTTGGCCTGCTGATAGGTAGATGGAATGTGTAACGCTGTAAGTGCCTGACAGAAGCTGCTAAACTGAGTAAGACCATCGGTAGCCAAACTGCTTGCAATACGATATCTGGACTCACATGTACGGGATGCCTTTCTAATAGCAATAAGAAGGTCAGAATCATTGGGTATCTCGGACTGAGTCGCTGTAGGAGCCTCACTACTGTGGTGATCTGCACTGTCAGGGGGATCAAGTGTAATTATACTATCACTGCCACCGGAGTCAATCTCAACTACCTGTGAAACATCAGTCACTGGTGTGGCCGGTGGTCTCTGTAGTGTTGCATGAGGTCTACTATATGTGTGTAGAGGACCATGCAATCTTTGGTAGTCGTCCACGAGGGTAGTGGAGCATGAAGAGGTTGGTTGAGGTATGGAGTCCAGAATATTCTCAAGTGAAATCGGAGGAATAGGCATGGGAGATGCATCATCATGAACACTCGTCTGTCCAGCAACAGAAAAATACGGTGTCGTCTCATGAAGTCACATCAGCGCTGATATAATGCCTGTGGTGGATGGGATCATAGCATTGGTACCCCTTCTGACTCCTGGAGTACCTTAAGAAGATGCACTTAACAGTGCGAGGAGCAAGCTTGTCACGTCCTGGTGATGGCACATGAACAAAAGCAACACATCCAAAACTCCTAGGAGACACGTGGAAAAGCTCACCATTTGGGTGTAACAGGAGAATCGGTATCTGCTCGCGAAGAACTGAACTCGGCATCTTGTTAATGAGGTAGGTCGCTGTCAAAACAGCATTCCCCCAGTATCTCTGTGGAACATTGTGGTGAGTAAGAAGAGTGCGGGCAACCTCTAACAGGTGTCTGTGCTTCCGCTCGGCAACTCCATTCTGCTGCGAGGTATGGGGACAAGAAGTCTGATGGATAATCCCATGAGTCCTGTAAAATTCTACGAGTCTAGTAATGCATAACTCGAGGGCAACATTTGTTCGTATAATCTTCATTGTAGCAGAATACTGAGTCCCAATCTCCAAGAGAAGAGTCTTTATAATATCTTCAACCTCTGCCTTGTTCTTCATAAGAAACACCCAGAATACTCTGGTGAAATTGTTGACAACAACGAGATAGTAACGGTGTCCTATCCTGTCTGGAACTCTACTCGGTCCCCAAACATCCATATGGAGTAACTCAAAGGGAGCAGCTGATCCAGGAGAAGTACTGGCAGGGAATGAAGATCGATGATGCTTACCCAATTGGCAAGCATCACACATAATAGTAACAACATGTGAAATATACATAATCACCTTCCTGAGGCGATCCAGAGGCAAATGTCCTAGACGAACGTGTCATTGTAAGACACTCCTACCATGTCTATTGACACCTGCAAATGGGTCTTGACCAAGATGATAAAGACCATTTTCCTCTGTACCTCTGGCGATGGTCTTCCCAGTAAGCTTATCCTGGACAATACATCCGATCTCATAACAAATCACCCTACAATGAAGATCCTTCGTGATCCTGCTCACGGACAACAAGCTCATGGGAAACTTCGGTATGTGTAGTGCTTTCGGCAGCCGCAACGTGGGGTCACAGATAGTTCCCCCTGGCCAACAATGGTGCAGGTCTGCCACCAGCAACCTGTACTGTTCTCCCTGATGCAACAGAACTGAATGACCAGAAATAGCTCTGATCTCCATAGAGATGCTGTGAAGCACCGGAATCGACTAACCATCCTGTATCATGGTGACTCCTGTCATGCTTTTGCGGTATCAAGTCTGCATACTCAACTACCCCTGCCATAGTAGCGATGAAGTGGATCACCAAGAGCTAGAACTCGCCATCATAGATGTAAAATCACCAAGGCATCACTTCAGATGCAAAATTTAATTTGTAAGTACCAAACCATGACCTGACATTGAGTTTTTCAAATCATAGGTGGACTCTAGAATGGTACCAACCCCCTGAAATTAACACAAGAAGCATCGTAGCCTTTGATAAGCCCTTAGGCGGTCTCTGAGGAGCTGCTCTGGCAAAGCATTAGTGGCACAGTTGCCGCAGCCTGCTGTGGCCTCAAGTGTCCTGTTGCTAGCGGCACAACAGCCCTAGGTGCGCCCTGCCCCTTGCAGCGGCCTCTGGTGGCTGCTGTGGCGGTGCTAAGGCGAAGCACCGGCCCAGCACCAGCCTCAAAGGTGTCGCCGGTGACCAGATCAACCTCCAAGAGGTCGCAGCGTCGTTGCGAGCACCTTCGCTGAGAGTCGTCAGCAATGTCGCAGAGCCACCACAATCAGTGTGGCGACTGCTGCTTCACCGTTGGAAGCCAAGAAGTCCTTGAAACACGCTGTTGCGCCGCCGCAAGTGCCTCCTGAGGGTGCTGCTAGCTCACCCGCGTCGTCGTAGCACCGCCGCACGTGCTGTAGCGCGTTGTCGAAGCTCCGTCAAGAGCTTCTGCTGCTCTCGAGGGAGAAAGGAGGATTAGGGTTTTGGAGGCTGTAAGGGGTGGGATACCTAGAACCATGATCTAGGACTGATGTTCTGATACCAAGTGGAAAGAAATGATCAATCTACATTATTGAGAAAACCCTACATCTCTCTATATAAAGAGAGATGTTGGGAAAAATACATAAAAGAACCAGACAAAATATAAAGATAACAAAACAGTCCCCAGTAAACAAAAACAGTATAAATAGAAGTATCAACAACATGTTTTAAATATCATTATAACATGCAAATTTGATCAACTTTGACATTTATAAACCTAGATAATAGGAGTATCTAGGGTTATCCAAGGAGGCGATTTTAGTTTTTTTTTTGAAAGGGAAAAAGGGTGGTGATCCTTTAGATTCCACCCATATATTCATTAATGCAAAATGTTAGAATTTACATCACAAGGCGGCACTCCAACTCAACACCAAAGATTTCGCAGCCCCCACAAAATTATCTACATAGGGGTGTTGTCCCTTAAACACCACCTCATTCCTCCTCAGCCAGAGCGCCCATAGAATCGCCAATGGTCTGGCCCGTTCTTTCCTCGACCGGACACTTGACTCTCTCTATTGACCGACTACCAGAAATTCGCCTGGGAGTCAATTGCCTACCACCAGTCACCCATTTGTTCCCAAGTCTGTTTTGCCATCAGGCATGTGAAGAAGAGATGGTCGGTATCCTCGTTCGCTTGGCCGCAGAACGGGCAGGACCTGTCCGTGCCTGGCACCTAGCGGGCTCTCCACGTCCTGGTCACCAGTCGTCCTCTCTTGAGGAGCCACGTGAATATTCTGATCTTCAAAGGGCAGGAGGCCTCCCAGAGTTGCTTGGAGTCTCTGACTAAGTCGATATTCCTCGTTGTGGTCGGGCCGTCGAGTCTCCTATATGCCTCCCGTACCGAGAAATCTCCCTCCTCCCACTCTAATCGGTCCACACTGTCTTTCAGCTGCCAACCTTAGAGATCTTGCAATAGCACCTGCATCTCTGCATACCTCTGGTCTGACAAGTTTCCCACAAAAGACGGGCACCACGCGTCGCTCCACACCTCTGCAATTGAGGCCCCTCTGTCAGTCGCCAGTGCTGCAAGCTTAGGGAATCGCTCTGCCAGCGCCCCATCACCCGTTTAGTCGTCTGTCCAGAATCTAAACACTTCGCCCGAGCCAAGCACCGGGGTAAAAAAAGAGCGAACCTTCGGTGCCACCTGAGACAAACTCCTCAAGAAGTGTGATGCTCCTCTCGGAGGCAAAGTGCGGATCTCCCAACTCATCGGTTTGCCATAGCAAGAGTGCATGATACTTCCTACCAAAGAGACCTCCCCCCGCTGTAGCCTGTCGATCCATTTCATCAGAAGGCTATCATTCATTCTCCCTACTTAACTCCCAATCCCCCCTCCCTGAATGGCAGACAAACCTCGTTCCATGCCACTAATCTCTCCCCTTTCCCTCTCGCCCCATAGTTAGTCCAGAAGAAATCTCTCAGGTAGCTAGTGATTTTGTCCTCCACCTTCCGAGGCATCTTGATCACAGAGGAAAAGTAAATCGGTATTGCGGAGAGCATTGCCTTGAGAAGGACCAGTCGCCCTCCTCTAGATAACATCTTGGACGCCCAGCCTGAGAGACGACACTCAATCCTTTCCACCATTGGTTCCAGTCCTGCGCTGAGATCCTCCTATCTGTCAGGGGCAACCCCAAATACCGAATTGGAAGGGTCCCCTCTCCTGTCCCCAACGCCTCCGAGCACCTCCTAGCCTCCCTAACCTCCATGTTGAACTGAACGAAAGAGGACTTGGAGTAATTTATCCGCATACCAGACGCTTCGTAGAACATCTCCAGAATGATATGGCATCGTCTCGCCTCTCCCACTGACCTCTCAACAAAGAAGAGAGTATCATCCGCGTATTACATGATGGAGATATCGCCCCCTCCTCCCAACAGGAAACCCTGCAGCACTCCTTCCGCACGTGCTCTGTCGGTCGCCCTGGCCAATGCATCTGCTGCCAGCACAAAGAGCAATGGTGCTAGGGGACAACCCTGTCTCACGCCCCTCCTCAGCTGTATCCAACCTCCTGCCGGGTTCCCGTTAATGAGAACCGAAAAGGATGCCGTGGTGACGCACTGTTTCATCTATCTAATCTATATTTGTGGAAAGCCCCTCTTAGCTAGAGTTGCCCACAGGAAGGACCACTCCATCGAGTTATAGGCCTTTGCGAAATCCACCGTCCACATAAAGGCCTTTCTTCCGCTCCTCCAGTGCGCCATGATCTCTGTTGCCGCCACGTAGTCATCCAGGATGTGTCTCCCTGGTATGAAGGCAGCCTGTACCTCCAACACCACCTTGCCAATCACCCTTCTGAGCCTAGTTGCCAGGATCTTCGCAATGATCAGATATGCCGCATTTGATGACGCTATCGGCCTGTAGTCCTCAACCGTCTCCACCCTTTCTCTCTTTGGTAGGAGGAACATATAAAACCTGTTCAATCTGTTGAAGCCCCTGTTCCCTTTTTTGAATTCTGCTAAGACCTGCAAGATTTCTTCTTTCAACAGCGACTTGAATTCTTTGAAAAAGAGTACCGGGAAGCCGTCTGGTCCCAGACACCCCTCGGCATTCAGCCCCTAGACCGCATCCCGGGCTTCCTCCTCTGTGAAAGGTACCGTTAACCGCTCCGCTTCCTCAGCCCCTATGGTTGGAGCCCCTAGCCCCCTCCATCGCCATCTCCCTCCTCTCCGCCCTGTAAACTCCCTAAAGTACCCTGCCACCGGCCTCCCCACAGACTCCCTGCCTGAGAACTCCATCCCTTCCACCTGCAGTTTCTCAATTCAGTTTCTTCTACGCCTGTCCGAGGCCATCAAGTGAGAGAACCTGGTGTTTGAGTCCCCCTCCTTGACCCACTTCTGCCTGGATCTAGTTCTCCACTCCACTTCGGCTTTCCTGTCCTCCTCCCGGATGATTTTCATGCAGTCTGCTCTGTCCTACCTCTCCGAGCCTGTTATCAGTCCCAGATCCTCCACTGCATCTAAACTCTGGATTTTCGTGAGCTCCTCGTCTTGCAATCTGGTCCGCTTCTCTTTCAGCTGTTTCCTGTACTCCTTCAGGAACCGCTTCAATTCAAGGAGCTTTGCCTCCAGCTTCGCTATTGTCGATCCGTTCGGATGCATGTTCTTCCATTTGTTTTCCACCATGCTTTTGAATCCTTCTTCCAGTAGCCATGCTCTCTCAAACTTAAAGTATGTGCTGCATCGGATTCCTTCCCCAGACTCCCACATCAGCGGGGTGTGATCTGAGAAAGGTCTCTCCATAGCGCGGGCCCTGACCATTGGAATCACCTCGGCCAGCTCCATCGAGCAAAAAAAGCGATCCAGCCTCGACATCTGGGCCCCGGAATCTCTCCACGTGAAGGCACAGGAGGTGGGGGGTACGTCTTGCCATCCATGCTCCGCCACGAGGCCAGCGAGTTCTTCCGAGCTCCGGTCTCTGCCTTCCGGCCAGTCTTCTGCCAGTAGCGTGACATTGAAGTCCCCACCAATGAGCCATGGGCTTCCCTGAAACCTCCTCGCTGCCTGGCGAAGACCTTCCCACAAGGCACTCCTCCCCGTCTCGTCCGAAGGCCCATACACCGAGAATGTTAACACGAGCCCGTCGCTCCTCAACTGCACCGTGACCAAACCCACCCCCACCTCCGAGCCCACTACTGCGAACATGTCCTTCCAATCGATAATCACCCCACCAGATCTCCTTATTGCATCCAGCGCCATAAAGCCTTGCATTGCATTTCCCTAATCTCCCCCAATCTTCTTTGGCCACACTCTTATAGCTTCGTTTCCTGCAGAAACGCCACATATGGTTTCCATCTAGCAAAGTATGCCCTCAACGTCCATCTGCGGATGGGGTCGCAGAGCCCTTTCACGTTCCATGTGAGGACCTTCACCATGAGATCACAATAGCACCGCCTCCTCGCACCCGATCAAATCTAGCCCCCTCCGCCACCTACTTTAGCTCCCCTTCTTCAAAGGCGTCAGCCCACCCTCCCACCAAACCGCCAGTTTCCCTGCCCCCACTCCCTGCCCCATCGCATTCTCCCTTCCTCCTTACTTCGTTGCCTACATCGTCCCCCACCTTCCCCCACATCACCGGCGGACCCCTACCCTTAATCCTCCCCACTGAACCCTCCCTGCCATGCCCCTTCGACTCAAGGGGGATCTCCACTGCCTCTAGAGTCTGCTGCATATTGCTTGCACCAAGAGTGGCGCTGGCTCCTTCGGGCCAGCACTTCGAGGTCTCCCGCCACCAGACAGTGGGTCTTCCGACATCAGGTCTTCTGTCTCGACGCTCTCCGCTTTCCAGTGAGGTTCCCCCGATCCAGAACCTCCTCTGTTGTCCGGTGAGGGGTGCGCTTGAGCTGGTCGGTTGAGACCTGACCTCTTGCCCTCGCCACTGGCCCCTGGCATGTCCTTCATCGACGCCGGTTCCTCCTCCGGTTCCCCCTTGCCTTGGGGGGTCCCCGAGCTGCCGCCCACAGTCTCTTGAGCCTTCGGTGTAGAGGCCTGGTCGGGCCCTCGACTCCCTCGCTCCCTTCGAGGGTCGACCTCCGCACCTGATCGCTCTCCAGCTGCCCCCTGCTTTCCCGGACTCGAGATGCTACACCTGACTTTCCTCAGGACCCTCCTCGGGCCATTTAAAATTGAGTTGCGAACCGGTATTGACTCCGTGCCTGCCTTAACATCTCCGTGCCGCCTCGAGCTCTCTCCCGCAAGCCACGGAGGTTTAAATGCGCTACTGCCTCTCCTCTCTCCTTCCCTCGGGGCCATCAATGCGGTGCCTGCGACCGATGCAATGTCCTCCCACCACGATTCCTCGGATTCTCCACCCAACGTCTCGGGTGCCTCTGCCTGTTCCTTGGGACCCCAGCCAACCTGCATCGTTGTAAGCCTCGAGAGGTGCGCCTTGAGTGGTGCAGCCTACAGAGCGGCCGACTCGGCCCAAGAGGGGATGCCCTTCCTAGCGCCCCTTGGTCCCCCACCGGTCCTGCTCGTCGCATCACCATCGGTTGGGCGAGCCAATGCCTCCGCGTACGACTTCTGCCCATCCTCCGTCGGCTGGATGAGTATCACCCACGACGCACTTCCCAGTCGAAGTGTGACCTCCTGTACCTCCTCGCGAGGCCGCATCTCCACGGCTCAGACTGCACTGTGGTTCTCGTTGCCAAGGTCGAGGCCTTTGCACCTCCGCAGTTGCGCTAACGGAGCGACGATTGCCTCGATCACCTGTCAGGTCCGGAGGAACAACGGGATTCCCTCCAAGCCCATTGCGATCTCAACCTTCCGTGGCGGGCGCTCCCTCCTCGCGCCGTCTGATCGCACTGCCCATCGCCATTGGACCACACCTCCCGCACATTGGGTCTCGCTGAAGAGTAGCTTCTTCGTCGCCTTCCTCGACACCCCCAACAACAGGTATTTTCCTTCACCCACCACCTGCAACCTCACATGCTCGCCTCCGAGGATCTTAACGATCTTGACCTCCAGCTCCTGAAAGCCGACCCGACCCTCCGTCACCACTGCGATCAGGGCCGAAGCGAGAGCCCTCTCGAGTCTCCAAGAGTCCTCCAACCATGGGGCCTTGACTTCGACCAGAGGTGCCCCCTCTGACGGTGGTGGGAGTCTCACCTCCCCCGCACCCGCGACTGTGCTCCTCCTTCGCTCCTCCATGCAGTTCGCCTTTCGGTGACCTAGCTTCCCACATCAGAAGCACTGCACGGGATCTTGACAATCCTACGCCAGATGCCCCTGCCCCCTACATTTGAAGCATACCACCTTCAGTGCTGCTCCCCTCCGCCTCGGCTGCCCTCCGACCAGCGTGCAGCCCCGGCTCTCCGATCGCCCTCTCTCCCTCGCATCTCCCCCCACTCCCTCTCGCTCTCTCCCTCTCACATTCTCGCTCTCATTTTGTTTCCCCAAGAATTAAAAGACATATCAGCTTGCCGCCATCACTCTGTTCATTGATCTCACGATTTTAGTTATCTGGATGATTAAACTCTTTCTCACTGAATTAAATCTTCCTTTGGTTTTTTAGGATTTTGCGAATTTTTTAGGATTTTCAAATATCAAGGCAAACAAGAGTAGAAATACGCCTAAGGATTGCGATAAAGCGAAAGAGATAAAACCCCAATCTTCCTAAGCTCACTCTAGGCACTTGTGGCCTATAGTAATTAGGAACAAAGTGTGTGCAACTATCAATTAAAAAATACATAGAAATTGACAGAAAGTGAATTGAAAGGTAAATTTTCTCTTTGTTTTTATATAAAAAAGAAGAACAAGTATCCCAACAATACAAATACTTGGATAGCTCACTTGTGTGGAGGAATTCAACCTAAGTAATCCCCAAGTAGAGGAAAGCTTACTACTACAAAAATAAAGGCAAAAAAAATGAAACTAGAAGTCTTCTGAAATGATTGAAATTGTCCTCACTCCAAGTATGGCTTCTCCCGACTTGAAGAAGACTCCTCCTTGCTTCAAGATGATGCTCTCGCCTAGCTATCCAAGGGGTGGTAGACGTACATGTGGTTCCCTACTCGGAAGGGGTGAGATCGGCGTAACGCAAAAAATGCGGAATTGAAAAAAATACCAATCTCACAAAATAGACAAACGCCTTAAGTACACAATTATTTTTAGGTGGAAACCCAAACCGGGTGAAAACCACCACCTAACCCTCTCGAGTTAGGATTTTCTGATCAACCAAGTTGATCAAATCCACTAAACGAATCACTTTAAACGAGGGTGATTCAACCTCAATTACAACCACGCTACAAGTGCGAGGGTAGCGTTCCTCAACCCCTTCTCTTCACGAGAAGGATTTTGTCCCATGAAGGAGATGGGAATTCGCAAAGCGAATACCCAACCAAATAACAAAGATAAAATAACAAATATAGTCCTATAGAGCCAACCAAGTAATTTTTAACCTAAGCTTCTATAGAAATTAGGAAACTTCCCTTTGCAAGGAGTGCGTCGAATCGATGATGCGGGTGCGTGAGCCACGTGACGGCGCAACGTCGCTCTTCTGAATTACGGCGGGAGAGCGGGTGCGCAACAGCTTGATGCTCTCTAGATGAAGAACTTGAGCTTGGAGAGCAAGAGCTTGCTTGAACACAAAAGGGTGTGAGAGTGTATTACAAAGTGTTTCTTGTGTATCTAGGTGTGTCTTAGTGTGTGTGTTGGTGTGCAAGAGGTTCATCTCTATTTATAGAGGCCTTAGGAAGGCTTTGGAAAGCTTCCATAGCCGTTGGGAGCAAAGCCCAAGAGAATCAGGCCGAAATCAGGAACAATGATTGCACTGACAGGGTTATCAGACGTATGATCCTGGCATCAGACGTCTGGGAAGCCATTTTAAGATGTCTGAAAATAAGGTCAGACGTCTGATTTTATGCGGGTTTCTTCCTGACTTAAATTAGATCTAAACAGGGTTCTAGCGCAAGTCTATCAGACGACATACAGGACGTTTGGCACTATGTCTGGACGTATGGAAACCTACTTTTTCGTGGGAATGGATTTTCAAGAGAGTGCAATGGCTAGAAAATCTCTGAGAAGAGATTTTGGGTCAGCCGAGGCAAAACGATATTTATCAGACGTCTGGAAATGCCTAAGAACGTCTGATAAGGCTCTAACGGTCATATCCTTGAGTGTTTGTTAAGCCAGCCAACGGTCCACTAATTGGATGTCTGGCAAGTCCATCAGACGTATTCTAAGACGTCTGGACTAATATCTGGATGTCTGAGTTCATCAGACAGAACAACAAGTCCAGCCTAAATGTTATCAGACGTCTGAATCAACAGTCAGACGTCTTAAAACACATTATCAGAGGTCTGATTTTAGAATTAGACGTCTGGAAATGCTGTTTGAACCCTATATTGGTTTTCTAAGTTTTCTACAGAAAACCTAAGTATCCTAGGGTTGTGCCGGTGTTCCTAGGACTACTGTTAGGGTACTTTGAGGCTCTTTAACAAGAATCTAAGTAACAAAAATAAAGAGCAACAAAAGAAACGAAAAATACAAGGAGTACAAGAGAAGGAAATCTATCTTATTCTTCATCTCCTTCCTTCTTCAATCTATTGCTCCTCGCGAATCTCCTCTGTTTTCCATCAAGCTCCTCTAATCCGTCCTGGATGCGAGCTCGAACTCCGTCTGGTCACGTCTGCATTTGCAATTTGCTTGAAATCTGAGACTTCAAGTGCAAATGTTAAATGACACGTGTTTTGTTATTATCAAAATAAATGATCGTGGTGCTTTAGCACCAGCAGTACACCCTTCTCCTGCCTGGCTGTTCTCCACAAGTTGCTCGTTGACTTGGTTCCTAGGAAGAAGGTGGTGTGTAGAGACTAAAAGGAGGTGGTGATGAGCCCTCTTAGTGTGCACGCCCACCCTTCTTCCAAGGCCTTGAGTAGGTATTTAGGTGGATATAAAAATGTAGCCAAGGGTGGGCTTTAATGGTGGTTACATGGGTATTATATAGGCATAGGTAGGTTGGTGGTTGGTGCCAACCATGGTGGAAGTATGGTTAGGTGGCGTGGAGTATATGGAAGGGCTAGGATGGGATTTCTTGGTGGTGGTTATGAGATGGAGGGTAGAGGATCATTGGTGCCAATTGAGGGGTTATGAATGGGGTAGGGTAGGGTTGAGTTGGTGCCAAAATAGGATGATTAGGATGGTAGTTTTTGGCGCCAACAATGGATGGCTAGGATAGGTTTTAGGGGTGGATGAATAGTGGATATGGTCGTGGTTGTAAGGGGGTTTTTGGCACCAAGTTAGGTGGTGGTTAGGGTGGAGTTTTGGCACCAATTAGTGAAAGGGTGTAAGGTGGTGGTGCTGAGTGAAGGGATGTCGAGGAGGATGGTGGTTATGCTATGTTGGCGCCAATAAGGAGGTGGTTGCTTGGTGTTTTTGGTGCCATCTTTTAGGTGGAATAGGGAGAGAGCTTAGCTTAGCTAGCTAGTAGCTAATGAGAGCTAGGTGGAGTTCTCTTGAGCTGTCATGGAGTTGAGGAGAGTTGTAGTAAAGCTTCCTGTGTATTCATCAGCTAGCTCATAGCTAGTAGTCAAGTTGGGTTGGGTTGAGTTGAAAGGAGCTGACTTGAGCTTGCTTGGAGTTGAGATGAGCTGGGGTAGAGCTGCTTGTAGACTCCTTAGCTAGCTAGCTTATAGCTAGTAGCTAAGCTGAATGGAATTCAGCTGAAGGAAGCTGGGGAGAGCTGATTGAGTTGGACATGAGCTGATGTGAGCTAACATGCAGCTAACTGGAGCTTCTATCTTCTTCGTCTTGAGTTTCTGCCTTTCAATGTTCTAGGGTTTAGTTGATCTTCAAGGGCTCCTCATTCCCTAACAAGCAAGTGATATGCATAAGTACATAAAACAATTAGAAATCCTAATAATGCATGCACTAACCCTAAATGT
The DNA here is from genome assembly GCA_037157565.1 of Thalassia testudinum. Classification (NCBI taxonomy): domain Eukaryota; kingdom Viridiplantae; phylum Streptophyta; class Magnoliopsida; order Alismatales; family Hydrocharitaceae; genus Thalassia; species Thalassia testudinum. Next base: position 60,424,055 of record JAZHRO010000022.1, on the reverse strand, counting down.
GTATGAAGGCTTAATGCAAACCTAATACAGAAGTGCTGATGCAAAATACCTAAGAAATAAGTGTAATTTATGCTTAAGAATGATGATAAATAGGAATTTATCAGTGGCTTAAAGAAGGGGATTCCAAAACGAAAATTTTCCACTTAGTGGCTTCGTCCATGAGAAGGAAGAATTGGATTGATAGATTGGTAGTGAATGATGTATTGTTCTCTGGTAGGGAAGAGGTAAAAAGAGCGACAATTGACTGTTAGAGGGCCTTTATGGTCAGAAGGAGAAAGAGAGTGGAGGTGGATGGGATTAGGAGTGTAGCTCCTTACTGATGGTCTGGCAGAGGGACTTATGGTAGATTTCTCGGAGGATGAGGTGTGTGAGGCTGTTTGGGGTCTAAATGCTGATGGGTGCCTGCTTGCTTGGGACTAGATGGCTTTCTTGTATATTTTTATAAAGAGTTTTGGCCCTTGGTTAAGGAGGATGTTTTGCAGGTGGTGTCAGAGCTTGTTGATGGTAATTTAGGCTTCAATAGGATCAACAAATTCTATATGTTTTTGCTACCAAAGAAGGAAGGCTCGGAAACTGTTGAGGACTATAGGTCAATTGTCCTCTCTAATGTTATTTACTTGATCATTGTAAAGATGCTTACTAATAGGTTGAGGGTGTATTACAAGACACCATCTACAACGGGTTTTATGTCGGGTTAGAACATTTTTGATGGTTTTGTTATTGCATTTGAGATTCTGGCCTCCTATATGAAATTGGAGAAGGCATTTCCTTGGAAGGTGGACTTCAGTAAAGCTTATGATTTTGTATAGTTGTCCTTTTTATGGGCTTTTGTAGTGAAGAAAGGTTTTCCACCATGATGGGTGGAGTAGATGAAGCACTATGTAACGATGACTTCTTTTTCAATTATGGTTAATGGAAATTCGGATGGGGGGTGGATTCATACTAGAAGAGGGGTCAGGTAGGGGTGTTCGTTAGCACCGATGCTCTTTGTTCTTATGGCAGATGTGTAGGTGAGATCCATGCTTAAGGCTTGCGTTGGGAATTTGTTCATAGGTTTTACCATGAAGAATGGGGCGACGATCTCGATTCTACAGTATGTAGATGATACACTCTTCTTTGTGGAGGGCTCTCTGCTTTAGCCACCAGGAGGTTGCGCTTGTTACTGGAGTTTTTCGGTGAGGCATCCAGTTTGTAGATTAATTACTTGAAATCAACTTTTGTTCCCATAGTTGAAGAAAATGAAACTTCATAATTACTAAGTCATCCTTACACCTCTTTATATAAAGAGAGGTAAGGGGAAAATTGCAACATAAATCCAATAGTAAAATAAAAAGATAAAACACCTCTCAAAACATAATGTATCACTCCCCTTAAGCTGGAGCATATATATCAACCATGCTCAGCTTGTTTCTACACTTCTCAAACATAGGACGCAAAAACGACTTAGTAAACATGTCTACAGTCTGGTCTGAAGAGGCAAGGCAAGTAGTATGAAGTAGACCTTGTTGAATTAAGCTTCTAGTGTGGTGACAATCCACTTCCACATGTTTGGTTCTCTCATGGAACATGGGATTGTTAGCAATGTATGCTGTAGCCCAGTTGTCACAATACATCTTTATTGGCTCCTAAATGATAACATTAAGATCTCGTAACAAATATCTTATCCATATCATCTTAGCTGCAGTATGTGCCATGGCATGGTACTCAGATTCAGTACGGGAGCGTGAAGCAACACTCTGTTTCTTACTCCTTTAGGTCATCGTATTCCCAACTACAAAGGTATAGAAGCCTGTAGAAGATCTCCTGTCTCTAACATTGCCTACTTAATTTGCATCTGAGTAGGCAACAATAGACATAGGAGCCTTCTTATGAAATACCCTCCTTACTTTATGACATAACAATCCCCTCCTTACTTGTGGTGATCTCAATGCCAAGAAAATACCCGAGTTTTCCAATGTTCTTCATGACAAACAGGTGTGCCAAATAACCCTTCACCTGAGAAATACCAGCTATATCATCACCTGTGAGTATAAGGTCATCTACATACACAAGTAGAGCTACGGTACCACCACTAGTCTTCCTCACAAACAGTGAGTGATTAGACGAGGACCTCTGCATCCCAACAACAGACAAGGCCTCAGATAGATGCTGAAATCAGGTTCGGGGGCTCTGTTTAAGACCATAAATGGCCTTACGAAGACTGCAAACACACTCCTTAACCTTAAAGTTAGGAGGCTGTTGCATATATATCTCCTCCTATAAATTCCCATAAAGGAATGCATTTTTGAGATCTAGTTGGTGTAGGTTCCATCCATAGTGAGCTGCAACAAATATAAGTATATGGACCGTGGAGAGACAAGCAACCGGTGAAAATGTGTCAAAGAAATCCACCCCCTTAGTCTGGGTGAATCCTTTGACCATGAGGCGAGTCTTATACCAAGATATGGACCCATTTGGGTTGTATTTCAAGGCAAAGACCCACATAGTACTAACAAAGTGCACTCCAGTGGGTAAGGTAGTAAGCTCCCCCGTGCCTCTGTCACAGAGAGCATACCTCTCCTCCTTCATAGCAGACTTACAGTGTGGATGTAGGAGAGCTTGTTGGTAGGAATTGGGCATCTCAGCATTGGAAACTGTAGCAGTGAACGCATGAAACTCAATACACAAAGAATCAGCAGAAATGGCACTCCTAGCAACACAATACTGGGTACACGACCGAGGAACTTTTCGGATAGCAATGAGAATATCATCATCCGTAGACATGGAGGGAGAACCTGGAGACACATCAGCAAGAGAAGTACTGCCAGTAGCCTTAACACATACTTGAGTGGGGGAGGACACTGGTGGCTCAGTAGGAACTGAGGAGGAGGGGTGTGTATCTTCTCTCTATAGTTGATAGGAAGCTGATATGTGATACCTTTAAAAGTCTTGTCATCTGATGGTATCACTTTGAATGTGCTTATAGGTTGTTCTGTAGTAGGTACACTACCACTTTGAGAAGAATCAGTACTGCTTTGAGAGAAATCCTCCATGGCTACGGGAGGCACAGGCATTGGCACCACTATTTTCACATCCTTTAATTGATGACCTGAAGTCAAAAAGTACGGAATAGACTCATGAAATGTCACATCCGCACTAACATAGTGCCTCTGCTGTATAGGATCATGACACTTATATCCCTTCTGAGTGTGTGAATAACCAAGGACATACACTTAACTACCCTAGGGGCCAATTTATCACAACTAGGCCCAAGGAGGTGCATGAATGCCATACAGCCAAATGTCTTTGGCGGCACTAGAAACAACTTTGAATTAGGATACAAAATATTCCATGGAATCTGCTCATGAAGTACAGAGGAAGGGAGCCTGTTAATGAGATAACAAGTAGTGAGTACACCATCTCCCTAGTAAGTATGTGGGACACTATTCTTGATAAGCAAGGCTCTAGCTGTATCTAGAATATGGCCATGTTTTCGTTTTACAACCCCATTCTGCTGTGTCATATGGGGGCAGGACATCTGATGTATAATATCAAGTAATCCATAGAAGGAAGCCAAGCTCTTAGTGTAAAACACCAAAGCATTATCAGTTCTGATTGTCTTAATGCAAATACCAAATTGAGTTTTTACAAAAGCTACAAAATATTTAATAATGGATCCAATGTCTGATTTATTACGCATCAAAAATATCAATGATAAACGAGAGAAGTCATTAATAAATATCAAGTAATAACGATGGTTCTGTCGGTTTGCCACATGACTAGGACCCTAGACATTACAGTGCAACAAATCAAAACAAGCTGAACTACTGAACTGCATAGAAGCTGGAAAACTAGCTCTGTGATGGTTCCCCAGCTGACAGGCATCACACTGATTCTTCATGGAAGGCAAGAGATGTGGGATGATGTGGCGTAGTTTGTCCAGTGAAGGATGACCTAGTCGTTTGTGTCACCGCAAGGCACTCCCCGCAGTAGTACTCGTTTAACATGTTGTAGTAATTGGACTCTGCACTAGCTGGTATACACCCCCTGCATGTCCACCACAAATCATCATCCCCATCATGCGGTCCTGAAATGTACATCCAATTGCATAAAAAATGGCACGACAATTCAATTGCTTAGTGATAGAACTAACAGAGAGCAACTACATTACCATGTCAGGCATATAGTAAACATTAGAGAGGTGCATAGTAGCAATAACTGATACCCCGCACTAGAGATGGGGGTGTGCCTACCATCTGCTAGCTGTATTGAGCAATCCTGTGACACCTCATGCATATCCCCAAAACACTGGGAATTCCCTGACAAATGATTTGAAGCATCAGAATCAATCAACCACGAACTATTCATACCTGATGCAGAGGCATAAGTTGTAATGCCTAAAGACTAAGGTTGATCATGGGTCAACTGAGCTAGGTGCTATACTACTGCATCATAATCCGCCCCTGCAAGAGTCATTGTATGAGTAGACATGGTTGGTGGAGCAGTTACAGAAACTTGGTTGGCAACAGTAGGTAGTCCAAGTTTGTTCCAACACTTGGCCTCAACATGGCCAATTCTCCCACAGTAGGAGTAGGTAGGCTTGCCACAACAAGGTTTTAAAAAATGCAAGGTGATCTGAGGCGGTTTGCCTTCATTGAGGCGAGGCGTAAGCCTCGAGGCGATCGAGGCGTAAGTCTCAGTGTTTGAATGAAAAATAAAAGAAAATGACATAAATATATACTTATTAAGTACTAATAATGAAAAAAAAAGTAAAAAACACACATCCATGCCATTTTTACTCTACAACAAACATTGAAAGACTTAAAATGACATTCCAATAAGAAGATGAACAACCAAACAAGTGAACAGCATAGAAAACTAGAAGTTCAGTTTATCTAAACATTCGAAGATTTAAAATGAAAGTACATCAACATCAACAACCAGTTGGCGCTGCTTGCGCTGGTGCGTTGCTTGCGCTGGAGTGATGCTTGTGCTGCTCGCGCTACTCGCCGGTGGAGGCTGCGATGCGCTGGAGCGTTGCTAGCGCTGCTCGCCGGTGGAGGCTGCGATGCGGTGGAGGAGCTAGCAATGGAGCAGGAGCTATTGCCGGTGATGGTAGGACTTTGTGGGGTTTGGATTTTAGGTTTAGGGTATCTAGATTTTAGGTTTGGGTTAAAAAAATGGTCATGTGACTAGCACATGACCATTTTAGAAGCTCATCCAGCCGAGGCGGCGCCTCTCCATCGCCTCAGCGCCTCAGCAATGCCTCGGCAAGATGAGGCGCACACCTCGTAGACAGCAGTTGAGGCTATAGCCTCGAGGCGAAATTGGCCTGCCTCGCCTCGAGGCGCACGCCTCACGCGCCTCGAGGCATGATTTTTAAAACCTTGGCCACAACCACCATCAGCACGCCCCTTGCCTTTGCCTCAGAAGGCTCCAGTCTATCTTCTACGTGTACTCATAGCTACATGAGCAGAAGCAACATTACTGGTGACAACCTCTGGAGTGGGTTGGACATGTAACCTGCTAAGTCTCTTGTAGATCTCCTTAATGGGAGGAAGCTCAGAAAGTGTCAATATTTGTGAATATGTAGCAGAATAATCATCATTAATCTTTGTCAAAAATATGAGTGGAGAACTCTTTCCTCTGATCCCTACACATGGGTGATGTGCACATGGGCTTGCATGCATTGTATTTTTCTAAGAGTCCCTTCATAGTGGAATAATAGTGTAAGAGACTCATGGACTCCTGTTTCAAATGACAAAGATTATAGTGAATCTGGAAGACCTGGGTGGAGTTGAGCTCATGAGAATATGTATCCTTCAGATCGTCCCATTTTTGTTTAGCAGTTTTGTAGTACATGACTTCATCTCCAATGTGTGGTATCTTGCTGTTTACTTTCCAAGCCCTTACCATGGTATCATCTCTGTTCCAGGTTGCATACTTCCTCGTCTTCTGCTCTGGTGGTGCTTCGGTTAGGACATATTGCTTTTCGTGTCCTTCCACAGTGATAAAAAACATTTGAGACCAAGGGGGTAATTGGTCTTGTCAAGCTTCACAACTGATGTACAGAATGGATTCTTGTAGAGCACACTCTCTTCGGTCTGTTTTGATGTCACTCCGGTCTCTGAAGACAATGAGGCCATAGTGAGATCACACGACAAATACCTTCTAACATAGATGATTTTTGATAAAATAGGGGAATACACACCCCAAAATGCATCAATAAGGGGAATACACACCCCAAGCAATAATCAAAACATTGATTTGATCATACCATCAAGGAAGAATTTTCAAACACAATATGGAAAGTCCTAGATCTTAGCAAAACGCCATACCCAAGGTTAAAGACCTTTCGAAGAGGATGATGGGTAGATTACCCCATCCCCTCGTCGCCCAACAGGGAAAAGGACAGCCATGCGACGATGCTGCCCTCTCCTTTCTCTCGAGAAGATGATGTTTATGGTGGTGAAGACTGACTGTGCGAGCGGCGGCGTTGGTCGGCTACTGCTCATGCTGGCGACGGCGACCGGCTGTTGCTGTGCTGTTGGTGGCGACCGGCTGCTGCCGGCGGCGTTGGCGGCTGGTGGTTGGCTACCGCTGGCGGTGTGGTGGCTGGCGGTGGTAAGTGGGCAGGGCTTGAGGTAGGGTTTAGGGTTTAGTTGGGTGGTGTCTCCAACTTGGCTCTGATATCAAGTTGAAGAAAATGAAACTTCATAATTACTACGTTGTCCTTGCACCTCTTTATGTAGAGAGAGGTGATGGAAAAATTGCAACATAAATCCAACGGTAAAATAAAAAGATAATATGCCCCTCAAAACATTACGTGACACCCATGCATTTATCAAATGTGGAGGTTGCTAGCTGTGGAGTTGTGCCTTGTACTGCTGAAGGATTCCTACCCTTATCTTACCTTGGACTCCCATTGTTTGACAGACAGATTTTCGTGCAGGAGTGGATGTTTCTCATTGTTGTATCTCTTCGGTTTATCATAAATTTATTTCTATGTAAGGGTGTGTTTGTATTTTTTATTTCTTTCTTGGAGTTGTGTTATAATTGTCCCACATTTCTCTGTCTATATAAAGAGAGGTAGGGTTTTGGAATAAGATTAAGTCATTTATTTCTCCTAACTTGATATCAGAGTCCTGGGCTGGAGCTCTTGATATCCCACCCAAATAAGCCTCCGACCCCCCCACCGATCCCCCTTCTCTCTCTTATTGGCTGCTTTTCATTGTTGGTGTCACCAACATCGTTGTTGGTGGTGTAGATCCCATTGGTGCCACCCAACCGGTCTCAGTTTGTTGCTAGTGCTACCCAACCAACAATCCTAGCCACCAGTGCTGTCGTCGGTGATTGCTCAACACCACCAGCGTTGCCATTAGTGGTAGATCCGGTCACTAGCAACCCTGTTGGTGATGGATCTGCCCATCGAAGCGTCGTTGGCCCTCTGTCGAGCCTTTGTGGCTGTGGTGAGTCTGGTGACTCAGTGTTGGAGGAATTGCTGTACCTCTTTCTCCTCTGATCTAATTTTAGATTGGATTCGAGGTGATTCTACCTTGGTAGGGGTGTTCTTGTGCCCTCCTTGTGTAGCATCTAAGGAGAAGAGGCTATTCTTATTATAGTGACAAATCTTGTTTCCATCGGGTGTAGCTACGCCTTGGTTGGTTCAATTTTTGTGGTTTCAAACAAAAAAATCAAATGCACGTGGCTTGAGTTGGTGATTTGAGGATTTCTCAGGAAGTGCGGGTTCGTAGGCAAAGGAGAGATGGCTTCTTCAAGTTCGTCCAATGTCACTTCAGACTTCACAGTGGACATCGGGACTTATAAAGGTTCGTTCTTTGGTCCTATGATTAAGCTTGATGAGACTAATTATCCTTGGTGTCATGGTTGTGAAAATCGGTCTACTCGGCCGAGTAATCGTAGTCGGCCTCCAATCGACTGAATAATCAATAATCGGTGCTATAGTCGGCCACATCGACTACTCGGTTGAGTACTCGGTGTAGTCGATTGAGTAATCGGCCGAGTTTTACATAGAGGATTAAACCTAAAAAAATTTAAGTCACTAGACTAACTACTCTGATCGATGCAGGCATGCGTGCATGTACAAAAGCATATAGCATGTATATGTGTAGCATGTATGTATTTCTAAACACCATCCTGCCCTATGATGAAAGAGTGTTGACAACCTGCTATTTCAAGGATGCCATAGGCCAATCCCAGAATGTCTATAGGTAAGCATTACCAATCAGATTGTTGGCAGCCAAAATAAATGTTGACAGAACAATGAATCAAGGTTGTTTCCCATGTATCCTCAAATCAAAGAGAAGATTAAGCATAAGTTTCGGATCTAAGCATCCAAACAATTTATGGCAGAGGAAAGCTAAACCATTTGCAAACTTGATAGAGGATACATGGTAGCTAGTATACACCATTGCTTAAATAGGTATTATTTTTGGCAAGGCTTAAATAGGTATTGTGTTGCAACATCATCTCATTAACTGTCTCTCGGACCTATATATCAAATATTTTAACCTGAAAATTCAAATGACGTGGGATTTTTCAAATATGTACTTAGATATGTACCTCAAAATTTGTTTAACCAAACCAACCATCTAAAAATTACATTGAATATGGATTTCCATGTAACAGTCACTAGGAAAAATAATATATGTATACGTGTAAAAATTTGTTTAACCAAACATGAGTGTGTAATATATATATATTCAAAAAATACCCGATCGAGTACTCCCTGACTACTTCCCCACATACTATATACTCTTTAGTCAGTGGCCTGGTCGACTAAATACCGACTACCGACTTTTACAATCATGCTTGGTGGTCTTAGACTTTTTTGATGATCATGAGAGATCATGGGAAGGATCACATTTTGAGTAGCCCAGAATCTGTACAGGTGCAAATGCCAATTGGGGTAGAGATAATGCAATGGTATGTGCTTGGATGATGAATTGCATTATCCCCAGAATTGGTGATGAGATTATGTACTACACTACGGCCAAGAAGATGTGGGATTCTCTATGTGAGACTTGTTCTCATCAGAAGAATTCGGCTAGAGTGTTCCAAGTCTATTATGAACTCTTCTGTCTTCGTTAGAAGGGACGTTTATTGACGCAATACTACATTGTGAAGGGTCTCTTGGTTGGAGAGGCAATTCCTATAGGCTTGGTTGTACTTGCACCTCTTGGTGTGATTTCAAGAAGGAATTAGCAGCCTCTCTGTTTCTCTCAGGTCTTGGTCTTGAATTCATCGCTGTTAGGGAGCAGATTTTGACTCTACCAAAGCTTTCATCACTTGAGAAGACCTATAGTAGGCTTAGCTGGATTGCTATTTAGTCTCCTGTGATTGAGATTGCAGGTCTGACTTCTACTTTGGCTTGACCCTTGAACGTGGTAGAGGTGCACCTTCTGCATGTGGTTGTGGCCATGGACGTAGATTTCGGGGCTGTAACTGTACTCTTTGCACCTACTGTGGTTGAGTAGGGCACTCTGAGGCTATCTGCAGGTAGAAGCATGGTAAGCCTGCTATTGCTAACTAGGCGACAGACACTTCAGATACATCTGTAGAGGTGGTCTCCGGGGCTGAATTTGATGATCTTCTTCCATGGTTCTCCTAACTAGTTCATGCTTCCACTTCTCAGCCTATTGATACTGCAGCTCTTGCCTCTTCCTTAGGTATTGACTTGGTTTGGTCCTCTTTTCCAGTGACATTTGATGAATGGTTAGTTGATTCTAGAGCCTTAAGACATTTATGCGGAGATCACGGCTCTTTTCCTGTTATGAGTCTCGTTGCATTAGGGAGAACTGTAAAGGTTGCCGATGGTTGACATTCACTTGTGGTTGGAAAGGGAGATGTACCTCTATCATCTACTTTGAGATTGTCTAATGTTTGTGCTAGATTTTCCTCTCAGTTTGCTATTTGTTAACCGCATTACCAAGGAATTAAAATGTCGAGCTATATTTGATGCATAGTCATGTGTCTTACAGGACAAGTTCACGAGGAGGACGATTGGTGGAAGACGTGAAGGAGGGGTTACCATTTGAGTTGTGCACCTATCATTGCTATTGCTGCTGGTCATAGGGAAGGTGCTTTTAGATCTCCATTCCAGTAGCATCTTCGTCTTGGACATCTACCCTTGGAGTGACTCAGATGCGTCTTTTCTCACGTTTGATCCATTATTACTATTATTTGTGATGTTTGTTAACTTGGCTAGCACCACTATGCTAGTTTTCCTACTTCTAGTCATAGTGGTTCTAATTCTATTTTTGAACTTATTTATATGGATGAATGGGGTCCTAGCTAGGTTAGGCCATCGTTATTTTTTGGTGATGGTTGATGACTTTTCTAGAGTTTCTTGGGTTTTCCTTTTGAAAAATAAGTCAGATGTTGGAAACATTGTTGAACATTTTGTCATTGAAATAAAGATTTAGTTTTTTATTGTTATTAAAAAGTTTTGCTCCGATAATGCATTGAAATTTTGTACTAGTTTAAAGTCCTTTTATAAGTTCAATGGCATTATCCATTAGACTACCTGTGCTCATACCTCCCAGCAAAATGGTGTGATCGAGAGGAAGCATAGGCATTTGCTTGATGTTGCTTGTACTCTTGTGATTCATCATTCTGTGCCTTCCTTGTATTGGGGGATGTAGTGTTCATTGCTTATTTTTTGATTAATAGGATGCCAAACTTAGCTTTACATGAGTAGATTCCGTGGCAAGTTTTGCATCCTGATCGATAGTTGTTTCATGTTGCATCTCGGGTGTTTGGTTGTGTTGCTTTTGTGCATCTCCTTGGTCCTGGATGGGATAAACTTGCACCCAGAGTAGTGAAGTGTGTTTTCTTAGGGTATTCTCAGATGCAAAAGGGATATCGATGTTTTGATCCTATTTTATCTCGTCATTTTGTGTTTGCTGATGTTACGTTGCATGAGGCAAATTTGTATTTTGCCACCTCTGGTTGTGACTTAGCTCCTGTTGATGTTGCTCCTATGCCTATACCATGTATACCCCTTGGAACTATTTTAGATACTCAGACACGCACAACAGTGTCTACAGAGATGCAAAAGTATGTTGAGCCCATTCTTACTTATAAAGGCCTTATGGCTTATACTACCTTACAGGTTCTCCCCTCCCCCCCACCCTCGCCTCCTCCAGCCTCCCTAGGCCAGGTAAGCAGTGCACCTTTAGACATTGACGATTGTGTACTTAGTGATGCAGATGGATCTTCTGATTAGTTGAGGAGAATGATCTCGATCTTCCGATAGCAATTCGGAAGGCTCCACGAAGTTGTGCTAAATATCTAGTTGTAGGCAGTTTTGTGACAGATGGGATGTTGATAGAATTCGCTAGTTTTTGTCGTGCACTAGTAGCCACTCATTCCTATTATATATCATGAGACCATGCTTGATCCAAAGTGGCGACAAGCCATGGAGGATGAGACGACTGTTCTTCAGAGTAGAGGTATGTGGGAGTTGACATCTCTGCTAGAGGGAGCTACTGTTAGCTGTCGTTGGGTTTTTGCACTCAAATATCATCCAAATGAGTTGATTACAAGATATAAGACCAGACTTGTGGCGAAAAGGGTTTACTTAGACCTATGGAGTAGATTTTTTTGACACTTTTTCTTTAGTTGCTCACTTGTCTACGGTGAGGATTTTTGTGGCAGTTGTAGTTCATAAAGATTGGAAGTTACACTAGCTGGATGTCAAAAATGGTTTTCTTTATGGGGATCCACAGAAGGAGATGTATATGCAGCAACCCCTAGGTTATGAGGTTCAAGGGGAGTGTGTATGCAGGTAATGAAAGGCCATTCACGACCTTAAGCAGAGTCCCTGTGCTTGGTTCCATAAATTATCCCAGGTGGTGGAGTTTGTTGGCTTTTAGAGGTCATCTGTGAATCATTCCCTGTTTGTCAAAAAGACAGGGAGGGGTGTTACTATTCTTTTAGTCTATGTGGATGACTTGATTGTCATAGGAGATGATTCTAAGGGAATAGCTGAGATCAAGAGATGCTTGGTTTAGTAGATTGTGATGGACTTGGGTCCATTTAGATACTTTCTTGGGATAAAGGTAGCTCGTAGCAAAAGTGGCACTGTTTTGTCCCAGAGAAAGTATTCTCAAGATGTCTTGCAGGAGGTTGGTATGTTGGGGGCCAAGTCAGCAAATATACCTATGGATCTTAAGGTGCACTTGTATGATCTTAAGGCAAATGCTGTTGATAGTAGGCATTATAGGTAGCTAGTTGAGAAGCTGTTGTATCATACCATCACTAGACTTGACATTTCCTTTGTAGTTGGCATGTTAAGTCAGTTTATGGCTAAGCCGACTAGACAACACTAGGCTGCTACGATGATGGTCCTTAGATATCTCAAGAAAGCTCTTAGGTAAGGTCTTTTGTTCACCAAAAACTTCCATTATAGTGGTGGGCTATTCAAATGCAGATTATGCTTGGTGCCATTTGGATCGAAAATCAACTAAAGATTTTTGTACTTATGTAGCTGGCAATCTTGTGACTTGGAAGAGCTAGAAGCAAGCAGCAATCTCCAGGTCTAGTGCAAGGTCAGAGTACAAGGCGATAGTCTAGACTACTGCTGAAATGATGTGAATTTGGTTTCTCTAGTCTTGATTGACTTACATGTTGAGATGATGGTTCTATGGAGATGTGATATGATAATAGGGCAGTTACTTATATAGCCAACAATCCTATGTTTCATGAGCGCACGGAACACGTGAAAGTTGACTGTCACGGCATTAGAGATATTATTTAGAAAGGGCTGCTTTACATAACTCCAGTATCTACTGATGATCATACAATAGACATATTTACCAAGGCTCTTAGCAGGTCTAATTTTGACGTCTACTATTCTAAGCTGACATGATTAACATTTATGCTTTAGTTTGAGGGAAAATGTTTTACCTCTTCGTTCTATTATGATTTTACTTCTACGTAAGGGTGTGTTTGTATTTTTTATTTCTTTCTTGGAGTTGTGTTGTAATTTCCCACCTTTCTCTCTATGTAAAGAGAGGTAGGGATTTGGAATAAGATTAAGTCAATTATTTCTCTTAACTTTCATTAAAAGGATGGAAAGGAGATTTGCGGGGTGGGCCTCTAACGTGTTATCCAGAGGTGATAGATTGGTGCTTCTAAAGGCCATACCTTCATCTTTACCTTCATATTTTATTTTTATCTTCAAGATGCTGCAGAAGATAGAAAATATGTTGTCTGTTTTTATTCTGGACTAATTATGGCTTTGTGGGGACAGGTTTGAGATTGGTGGAGTGAGATGAGGTATGTAGACTTGTGAAAGGATGTTTTGGAGTAAGAAATCTAACCTCCATGAATGATAGTTTTTTTGCCAAATGGATAAATAGGATCCTGGTCCATGGTCCACAAATAGGATCTTTTACGGCAGGTTGTAGAGGCATCCTATGGGATGAGGTTTAATTGGGAATGGTTGGTGGCCTACCTCATGGAACCTCCCATTTTGTTAGAGGCTTGTCATGTGCAACATCGAAGATTTAACACTTCTTTTTGCCCTATGTTAGTGCTAGGGATGTGTTTCGATTTTGGACGGATGACTGGATGGGTGAAGGAAGGCTTAAAGATAGGTTTCCACGACAGTTTGCATCGGCTTCTGATAGGGAGGTGTTGGTAGGTGGTTGTTGGGATGGGTCTTGGTGTCCTTCTTTCAAAGGAAACTTTCCAGATCAGAGGATTCTGGAATTATAGTCTATGTTTCATGTGTTGGAGGGCTTTCAGATAGAAGGGGGTGTGGATTCTTTTGTTTGGGATGAGGGTGATTTCTCTGTCTATGAGGCCTATAGAAGGTTAACGATTTTGGGGCTGATGGTGGACATTGGCCTCATCAGAGATTGTAGATAGATTCGAGAAGTAGCTTATCCTTTGAAGATTAAGATCTTTGCTTTGCTGCTTAGAAGGGGACGATTGATGATAAGGTTATGGAGGGCAAGGTGGGCGTCGGATGCTGAGTGACGATGTTTGTTATGTGAGAGGGAAGATGAAGATACCGATCATCTCTTCTTTACTTGCCCCTTTGTAGAATACGTCTGGAACCATTTTGACATTAACTAGATCTCCCATGCTTGTCAGGGCGATTTCTGGAGTTCCTTTAGAAGAGATGGATGACAAGTGAGGCTAAATACATTCTGGACCAAGAAGAAGAAAGCAAAGAGTTTGGTTGCCTTGTGAGGCATTTGGATTGGAAGGAATGTGACTACCTTCAGGGGTAGTTGCCTTATTTTGAAAACACATTACTTGCATTCTTCTTTGATACTTTTTTTTGGAGAACTCTTTGTAATGTTTTAGCCAAGATAAATTTTTGGCACGTATTAAATTATTAATATCATCTGGATAATCACCCTCTCTTTTCCAAAAAAAAAAAAAAAGAAAGGGGTATGAAACTCCATTAAGAGCGTGGCAGGCTGATATATTATGTCACCCTTGCTTCGATTTTTCAGTATTGCCTACCTGATATAATACATCTAGAGGTTTCTTCTCTTCTCTGCCAACATATCAGGCATCCTCACCACTGTGGGATTCATTGCTGTGCATGTAGTTGTCAAGGGTTAGGTTCAACCTGCAACTTGACTAGACTCCATTGGGTTGGGTTGCGTTGGGTTACCATATGAATTTCGATGGGTTGCAGGAGCAACTTGATCCAACCGAACATGCAACCCATGTAATTTTTTTAATATTCACTTTTAGTAAATATATTATATATTAAAAATCCAATTAGTCTACTGTTCCTTTGGCTTAAATGACATAGCACTCATTAGGGTTATTACATTTAAACATAAAATCCCATTAGCATTTACTGTTTCCTCTAACATTTTCCCAACAGATCGATGGCCCCACACTCCTTTTGTTATAAGAGTTAGATTATTTCTTAAACTTTTTGTTTAAAAATCTTTTTAGGTTTTACCTGTTTTATTATTATAACTTGAATAGTTGTGTCCTGAGTTTATACCAAATAAGAAACTTATTAGCAAAAAAGAAGCCAATAATTTGATTAGTCAACAGTTTGGTCCAACCAGACCTAGTTTTACAAGTCGGGTTGGGTTAGGTCATAAGATGGGCTAGGCTGGGTTGGAAAAATTCCAACCTGTAGAAATTGGGTTGGTTTGTGGGTTTGGTCGCAACCCGACCCAACCAGCCCCTGTGCACCCCTTTACATATGGCATATTTTATTTTTGATCTTGCTGATTGCATTTTGTTCTGGCCAGGTATTGTGAATGTTTTACATCTGGGGTCTATTGTGATGGCTGTAATTGTGTCAATTGCTGTAATAATGTCGAGAATGAAGCTGCTAGGCAGGAGGCTGTTGAGCTAATCCTGGAACGGAATCCAAATGCTTTCAGACCAAAGATTGCTAGTAGCCCACATGCTATTCGAGACAGCAGGGTACTTACCGTTTTTTTTTTTTTTTGCTTTAGTGGATATAAATATTCAGCTGCCACATTGCTGCATTCTGTTTGAGCTCTGCTTTACACATGTCCAAGAAGGAATTTTGCTGCATTTCTTGAACATTTATGATAAAAGTGAAAACATAGACAAATCAACAACATCGTGATGACTAAATTCTGATGCTGAGGTTTGACAATGTAATTTGTCATTGAGATAGATAAACAGAAATTTTGCATGAAGGTTAGTGATCAATATGATGTAAAATGTAATTTGTAAAGTTCAACAATGGAGTATTCAAGCAGATCCTTATCAGAAAGCTGAAAGCCAAGATGAGATATGGGGTTACAACGACAATGAGAAGGCTCATATTGCAAGAACAGGTGCAAGAAAATTTTCGCATTTAACATGCTATTTTTTGAAATGTATTTTAAATGCTATTTTGATCTGGCCATTTTGGATAGGCACTGATGGGCTCACCATGATGCACTTGACTTCATACTGACTTGACAACTCATGTTTGAGGTCTTTAGTATTAGTGGTTCTAATACTCAATGTAACAATTCATCTCCTTTTGAGTCCAATTGAGGTTGTGATGAGAGCTGATTGGGTTTGGTTGGGCCACTTGTAGGAGTAGTTTCAATGGAGCATGCGGGTTCACTTGATTAGGTCGATAACAAAACCAACTTATGAATCTATTTGATTTGTAGTGATTAATCCAAATGGTTTAACTGAAAAGAAGGGATTGACTTAATCACAAATTTCACGAATTAGGGGTATACGGTTGTAAAAGTGGCTACACCTTGAAGCACATTCTTAGGCCATATGATGCGTAGCCCTTCCCTTTTAGGGCTAGTTTACTTGAGGGGTTAGGAAAGTGGTGTTAAGAAATGTGAAACTAGTGTTAACCCGTAATTGTGTTTACTTGCGGTATGGTGTTAACACCAGTTTGTGTTTACTTGAATTGATGTTAAGTTGTGGTGTTAACCCTTATGGTGTTTACTTGGTAGTGGTTTAGGTATATAAAACATGAGAGATGTCAGAGACATGAGTGGTGTAGAAGTTTAACACGGGTTTGGCTAATACCAGTTGAAACTGGTGTTAGACAAACCTGTGTTAAACTTGCTAAACCCGGGTTAACAAATGAGGGGTTAAGTAACCAAGTAAACGGGGGTTAACTCCTCTTTTAAGGGGGTTAACCCTCCAAGTAAACTAGGCCTTATTGATGGAGCTTGTCTCTAGAAGTTGAAGGAAATGAAAAAGCTTATTTCACAAGAGAACCCTACACCTCCTTTTATAAAGAGAGGTGAAGGGAAAAATTACAAGACTCCAAACAAATATAAAAATATCCAAAAGTTCCCTCACAACATAACACAACATAACGTAATACTCCCCCTCAAGTTGGAGCATATATATCAGTCATGCTCAACTTGTTTTTACACTTCTCAAACAATGGGTGTGATAAGGGTTTCGTGAACATGTTTGCAGTCTGTTTTGAAGAAGCTAAACAAAAGGTGCAAAGTAGACCTTGCTGAATCAGGCTTATAGTATAATGACAGTCTACCTCCACATGCTTTGTTCACTCATGAAACATAGGATTATTAGCTATCTATGTGGCAGCTCTATTATCACAGTACATCTCCATAGGCTCCTCAATAGCAACATAAAGATACTTCAGTAATGACCGTCTCCAGATTATTGCAGCAGTTGTATGTGCCATAGCATGGTATTCGGATTCAACACTAGAACGTGACATCACGCTCTGCTCTTCGCTCCTTCATGTCACTAGCTTTCATGCAACAAAGGTATAAAAACCTGTGGTAGACCTCCTGTCTTTAATATCACCTGCATAGTCTGCATTATAGTATCCAACAACAATTATACAAGCTCCTCTTTGAAACAAATGCCCTCGACTTGGAGCCTCCTTGATATATCGCAACACCTGTATGACTACCTGCCAATGCTTATTTGTAGGCTTGTCTAGAAATTGACTCAACTTACTCACTGTAAGGCTGATATCTGATCTGGTGATAGTCAGATAGAGCAATTTCGCCACAAGCTGCCTATATGCCTTCTAATCCATCAGTCGAGTCAACTTATCAAATAGGTAAACCTTTGGTTCCATAGGGATGTTTGCCTCCTTGGACCAAAGCATGCCAACCTCCTGAAGAATATCCAATGCATACTTCCTTTAGGACATAACAATCCCCTACTTGCTCGTGGTAATCTCAATACCTAAAAAATACCCAAGTCTCCCAAGGACCTTCATAACAAACTGCTGTGCCAAATACTCCTTGACTTTGGATATATCAGCCATGTCATCACCTTTGATAATAAGATCATCTACATATACAAGTAGGGCCACAACACCCTTACTAGTCTTCCTCACAAATAAAAAATCGTCAGAAGAAGACCTCTGTAATTCAATCACTGACAATGCTTCTGATAGGCGTTGAAACCATGCTATGAGACTTTGCTTAAGGCTATAAATTACCTTACGTAGTTTGTACATGCACTCCCCCTGAACCTTGAAACCTGGAGGCTGTTGCATGTATATCTCCTCCTGAAGGCTGTCATAAAGAAATGCATTCTTGATGTCCAGCCGATGAAGCGACCAATCATAATGTGTTGCTACAGAAATAAGAATATGGACAATGGAGAGTTGAACAACTGGTGAAAAGGTGCCAAAGAAATCTACTTCATAAGTTTGAGTGGATCCTTTGGCCACAAGATGGGTCTTATACCTAGAAATAGACCCATTAGGGTTGTATTTTAAGGTAAAGACCCACCTAGCACCAACATGATGCGCGCTGGGGGGTAAAGAAATGAGCTCCCAGGTGCCCCTGTCACGAATAGCAGGCATCTCCTCCTCCATTGCAGCCTTCCAATGTGGACTTAGAAGTGCTTGCTGATAAGACGTAGGTATCTTAGAAGTAGACACAATATATGTAAATGTATGAAATGCCGTACCAAGAGAGTGAGTAGACACCGCACTCCTAGCCACACGGTAATGAGCACATGATCGAGGAGCTTTTCGAATAGCAATAGGCATATCATCATCAGTACTCATGGAAACAGAACCTGGAGAAACTGCTATTGGAGAAGCACTATCAGTGGTCTCAAGCTCCACAGCTGCTGACATAGTATCTAAAGGGGGCCTCCTCTATGCGAGTATCTGTACCTGTAGGAATCTCCTGAGTGGAAGTAGCTTCTAGGTTCTCAACATTAACTAAAGGAGACTATGAAATAGAAGGAGGAGGCTTTGCCCTGTACACAATTGGTAACTGATAAATGTGGCCCTTGAATGTTCTGTCATCTGCTGGTACTGGCTTGAATGTGCTAGCAGATGGCCTGGTAGTAGAACTACTACCTGAAAATATATCAAACGGTATAAGAGCAACTGGCATAGGAGCATACTCTGGCATACTCTGCACTTTGTTTGGTAGCAACAAAAAAAAAAGGTACAACTTCATGAAATGTAATATCTGCACTAATGTAATGCTTCTGGCGTAGATGATCAAAACACTGATACCCCTTTTGAGTATGAGAGTAACCAAGAAATACACTTTTGATTGCTTTAGGTGCTAATTTATTTTGGCCTGGTTCAAGAAGATGAACGAAAGCCACACACCCAAAAGTCTTAGGTGGAACATTAAACAACTCTGCATCTGGATATAACACCTACCAAGGTAACTGCTCATGGATCACTGATGAGGGCAGTCTATTAATGAGATAGTAGGTTGTGAGAACTGCATCTCCTAGTAATTATGTGGCACACTGTTCTGAATAAGGAGAGTTCTGGCCATATTAAGAATGCGTCTGAGCTCTCTCTGCAATCCCATTTTGCTTGGTGGAGGTTAGGGTTTCTTTGGTGGAGCCCTCAACTTGGCTCAAATAGCAAGTTGAAGGAAATGAAAAGTCTTATTTCGCAAGAAAACCTTTCGTCTCCTTTTATAGAGAGTGGTGAAGAGAAAAATTACAAGATTTCAAACAAATATAAAAATAACCAAAAGCCCCCTCACAACATAACACAACATAATGTAACACTAGATTTTGTTTTGTGATACACTAGCCTAAAACCTATTCTTATTTAGATGATTTCTTCCTATGGGCTTGTTGGGTTTATTTTGGTGGACCCAAATGGACCACTTGAAAATGCTTAAGCCCACATTCTCAGCTCATATGATCGTACTTGACTTTTCACGTGACTTTCATTGTGGGGTCGTTGCAATTTTCAACTTTTCTGCTAGAAAAATTAACTCATCAATTTCAACTATAAGTGCTTATGCCTGCTTATGGAATATTTTGATTCGTAGTGATGCTCTTTCTTCAAATACTAATCCCGAGGTTATTGGGTTCAGGGTGTAAATTGTTTACACCTTTTGCAGTCTCCACTCAATACCAATGTGCTTTCAGATGGATGCTTCAACATAATTTTTGGTTCTCAAACTAACTTCTATAGTTATTCTTTGTTAAGAACTTTTTTCCCTTAATATTATACTATGTTCTTGATTTTGCTACCTTTCCTTGTGATAAAAATGCAAATACTTCTAAATTCTAGGAAGCTGGAGAACATCCGTTGGTAGGGAAACACAACAAGGGTTGTAACTGCAAAAAGTCAGGCTGCCTCAAGAAGTATTGTGAGTGCTTTCAGGCTAACATTCTCTGCTCAGAGAATTGCAAATGCATTGATTGCAAAAATTATGAAGAAAGTGAAGAGAGAAAGGCTTTATTTCATGGAGATCATGGTAATACCATGACCTACATTCAGCAGGCTGCAAATGCTGCAATTACTGGTGCTATTGGATCCTCTGGTTATGGTTCACCTCCAATTCCCAAGAAGCGGAAAAGCCAGGAAGCCTTTTTAGGTCCTTTGAAGGAGACGTCCACTCAAAAGCGTGCACAGTTCTCTCAGGTAACTTTTCCATTGCTTTAGATTTTATATGATGTTGTCGACCTCCTGACAAAGTGTATACCTTATATACCTTGAGTGGTTCTTGCAAAAGATAAAAAAAAGTCCCTCAACTGAGAGTATTTCTGAGTGCCAATGCATGAGCGGAAGCTGTGTTACCATTGTGCTGAGTTACTCTTACCTTGTCTTTTGCTGGTCATAATGCCTAATACGATCTATATATTTTTACTTTAAAACTTAGAGAAAAAAAGCACGTGTTAGCACTTAGCAGCTTGAAGTTTGGCTGAGTCAGATGGGAAAAAGGAAAAATATGGCATCAGTAGTTGCTTTCTGTATTTAGTGGAACAAGTCAGCATATTTGTCTATGAGTAGAAAGTAACTTTTCCCAAAACAAATTGGAGAAAAGAGATAAGAACATATGTACACTACATAGTCATCAGACTTGTCACGAAATATGGAGGCGTGAGGCATGCAAGATAGGAGGCACGAGAGAGAGAGAGAGTCACGCGTGGGAGAAGAAGGGGAGATGAGTTCACGTGAGAATTGGAGAAAATTTTATTATGGAACTCAAGAAAATAAATTTGTGTATTGATCTTTTTTTATAAAGATCCGATCACCTTAATAAATTGGCTAAGTAAGGTAAATTGGTACTCAATCAATCCTAATCCTAATTGGACTCTTAACAACTTTCCTAGACCAAGCTTTCCTATAACTTGACAAACATAACAAATAATCCTTAATAAAATTTGCCATAATTGGCCAACCAACATCTCACGTGAGATCTCGTGGATGATCCACTCGATCTTGTGTACACTGGTACAGACGTACTGCCATGCAGCTTATTCACTTGACTTCAAAAAGACTGAATGTCTTATTTGGGATGAAATTAGGAATTTTGATCATGAATGCTGTTAGAAGTCTTGTTTTGGGCTTCCGGTAGAAGTCCATGATGCCAAAGCCAGAGGCTTCTAATGACAGCCAGTTTGTGCTACAGAGTTCTTGTGGCTGCATGCCTTGGTTGCTTGAAATCTGTAACAATATTATATGTTATGCAGCAGGCTAACCACCAGAAGACTTCTGCAGCACCTTCTGTAGGTTCTATTCCGGCAGCAACTGTCACCCCTTCAGTAGGGCCTATTTCCTCTAAAGTCACTCTCAGGTAATCATGGTTTAATGAGGAAATTTTTCCTGTTTGAATAAGAACAAAGTTTAATGAGATTTACACTTTATTTTCATTGGTAAGGCCTCTATTAGCAGATATCATACAACCAAATGAAGCAAAGGAACTCTGCAAGCATCTGGTCGTCCTATCAGGACGAATCGCAAAGAAATTTTCTGGTATGAAAAATATAAAATTGCATCCATCAGAAGTATTTCTCTATATAACATTTGAACTTTTGAGTTAGTGTATGAACTCATATTCTTTTTGTTAAGATATGTAAAATTGGAATTAAATGGACACCAATATGAAAGCATCACAATAATGAATACTTGAATTTATGTGAAAATCCCACTCTCAAAGAGTGGAGAGAAAACCATGGGAGAAGGGCCCCTATAGGTGTGATATCTGAATTTCTCCTCAAAGATAAAATGGGGGGATATATGAGTCTTATATAGGCAACCCACTCACACACAAACTTGTCCACACATGATGTGGGACTTAAATGCCTCTCAACACAAACTCACCTCTCAGCACTCCTTCATAAGCTGGAGTATGGAATGCTCAGCTTATACAAAAGAAATCCTCACTCTCACAAGCAAAACACTTAAGAGACTTTATCTGATGCTACTGGGTCACCGGCTTCCTTGCATTCTCGTTGATGCTTGTTGGTGGGTGTAGGTTGGAGTTTGGTAGATGAGTTGCTGAAGCTAGCTTTGGTGCCTATGCCTTACCCATTTTGAGAACTCTAAAGAGGGTATCTTATGGAGGCTAAGAGATCGGACCTCTCCTATACGAAAACTCAAATAGAGGTCTCTCTTTGGAGACCTAAAGAGTGGTCTCTTCTATACGGGAATTTTCTGACTAAAAGAAAAGAGTGAGTTTCTCTCATGTGGGAACATCAAAGAAAATAGTCTTGTATGGGGTATACACTGATGAGATACCTCTTCTCTTATCTTTTATTATTGGCTGGTTTTTGTTACTTCTGTTTTCTATCAGACATGCTTGTTATTTACTCTAATACCCCTATCTATATAAACACGTGTTGGGTTTCTTTGAGAAATAGATCGAATCATTATCGCCCACTTGGTATCAAAGCAACGGTACCGAGAATTAAAGTTCGAAATGCCGATTTTGACGTCGTGCCGATGAAATTCTAAGTGCATTTCATGGACATGTTGGGGGCGTGCCGTGGAAATGTCCGTTTCTCAATGACAGATTTCGATGATTTTGATGGCTCGAAAATATGCCATTTTGGAGGCACATCGAGGGTATGCCGACAAAAATGGAAGAAGTAATCAAAATGATATCAATTTCAAGAAAATCAAATACTGATTATGTAATAATAAGAGTGTTATATCATAATATTTATATACAACATGACCATACAATGTTAAAGTTCAATAAAAAAATATCAAATATTCTTACCATGTTAAAAATATAGAGAATTTAAGAATACAAAGAGTTGAAGAATGAATAATCAAAGTATATAGTTTCAAAGTAAAAGCTGAAACCATAATGTCTTGATGCATCGGAAGTTAGAACTTAGAAGTCAGGACTTGGAACTCGAAAGTGTCTTGCCAGATCTATATCTCTATCATGGGTACTATAACTACTTGATTGATACCATCGTTGACTATTGTGTCGATCAATACTTTGAATGTATCCACAGTAACTCTCCTAAGACATATATGAATACATTGTCTGGTAATCCATTGTGTACTGTCTGTACTTATGTTCATTCATACTAACCAAAATCCCAAGACGGGGAAATCTACTATCTATGTATGGTTTATCATGCGTACGATTAGTTGCACGTGCTTGGGAGAATGTTCTAGAACCATCTTGTGATGATTGTGATTTTGTTAGAATTTGAGGGGGAGCTTGAGGTTGGAATTGAGGAGCAAAATAATCTTGGAAGGTACCATATACCCATATGGGTTAGAATATGCACCCATATGGTCAGCATGCTGGCGAAATTCTCGTTTTTCGACAACTAAACCATGTCGGCATGGTGACTTAAAAAAAATGTCATTTTGATGGCATGCCGCCGGCATTTAAAACCTTGCCGAGGATTGAGACCCCCTAGGAAGTACGCCTGCCACTGTGTGCATTTAGAGGTTTGCTTGTTAGAATAGGCAGGTTGATAGATGCCTAATTCTTCGAATAAGCCCTCGAAGATTGTAAAACTCTTAACCAGGGACATATCACCTTGATTAGTATTCTAGATTTTCTAGTAGATGTTAGCAAGTCTTGTGCTACTTGTCTTCTGGGAGAAATGCTTCTCAAGCGTATCTTAGATCTCCTTTGTTGTATCCTTATACAACATATTCGCAACGATGGATTGGTTGATGCTATTCATCAATTAGTTCATAACCAAGAAGTTCTCCTTCTCCAACTTCTTATTCCATAGCCTTCTTTGTCAAAGATTATGTAGTTTGAGGAATTAATCAATTTAATGATCGTTCCAGGAACTAACACCGAAGCAAAAATGTTTGCTTCAGAATCCATAGTGGGCTATTCTCCATCGACCATGGTTCACACACAGGGACGAGAAGCTTGCACAGAGGGAGGTGCGGGAGAAATTGAGACTCCTTGTTTTAAAAAGCACTAATCATGGCACACTGTTGCGTGGACAAAGATCCATGTTCAGAGGAGGAGAGGATTTCTCAATCTTCTTTCTTTACACGTTGAGGTTGAAGAAGAATGAATGCCTTGCCTTGGTGACGTTGAAGCCCAATGTTCATGTGTGGGGGAACTTCTCAAGCAGGAGAGAGGTCATGCGACCTTTAGGCATGGTTTGAGGTGTGGTTCAAGATGGACCCACTCTGATACCATGTGAAGAAATGTGGAGTTTATTTATAGAAATTTACATAGAAATAATGGGATTTGGTCGCTTTATATAGAGAGACCAATACTACTTTCTAATCACAATACAATCTTCTAAAATAGGAATCATAACAAATCTCTAACACAATAAACTTTCCTAAAAAGATAATTCTAAAAATAGAAACCAAATTAAGGAAACAAAATAACTTAGGCAAGGGGGACTTCTTTGCCCTCTACTCCACATGGGATCTCATGATCTCCAATGTAGAGATTCACAAGATCTCCTACAAATGTTTGATTTTGGTAGGAGATGTAAGTAGTTTGAATGAGCTCCTTAATCAAATCTCCTATGTAGTGGTAGTCCACTTTAATGTGCTTTTGTCCTTTCACGAAACAAATGATTTTTGGCAATTGAACCTTGTTGTCTTATTGCATCTCCATTAAGGAATCAATAAGAATACATTGTCTCTGATGTTGTTTAGGCCATGGCACCGTACTCTAACTCAATACTCAATCTAGGGATAACTCATGTTTTGCTCCTACAAGTCACAAGGTTCTTAGCAACATAATGTAAAAGCATGTTGTAAACTTTTTATCCTCAGACACCTTGAATAATTTGCATCTATATAGGTAAAGTTGCAAAGAAGGTGCCTTTTGCGAGTCCCTCACTCGGTGAGGACTTGGGTACCTAAAAACTATCACCTTCCTAATGCTCCTTGTAAGCTTACACACGCACACACACATATTTGAAAAAGGCTTACACATAAATTGATTGAGCTTCTTGATGTCCAACGGGATATCAAGATGTGTAATGTTAAAATACAAAAGCTTTTCGGCCGAAGCCTTTGGCAAACACTAAATGATTTTGCACTCTTATTATACTATGAACCTTTGGGTCTGTAGCGAGATATGTTGGTTAAGCCTCCAACATGCTGGTCTCCTACAGAAGATTTGTAGCATACTTTCTTTGAGATAATGCAACACCTAGTCTGATATAGTCAAACGTTAATCTGAGAAAGTACCTAAGCGGGTCGAAAGCCTTGATAATTGTGTCGAAAATCGTCGTAAAAAGATCGTGTTGTAGTATAGCGACGAAAATTAATGCAACATTTAAATTTATAAGCTCGAAAATCAAACGTGAGTCCGAGGTCATTCGCATGGAACAGATATGGCAAATCAATTCACTAATCACATCAGTAACAAATAATAATTACAAGTGAATCATACAACTAAAATGATATGCAATATATGTCATAAATGTATCTCAATTGTCATGGATAAAAGTATAAAAATAAAGAGCTAAAAATGGTGGTCGAAACCACCAAATTAACTATATAATTTAAGCTCTAATCAGAACCAGATATCTCATATCAATGAATCCACAATGATCTCATAACAGAACCAAGTCAGATGTCGAATATAAGGCACAGATGCCTTAACCTTCAAGGCTTTAGAAGCAAAAACAAGGCACAAGCAGTGGAGGCTAAGTGTCGAGCAAGGAAGGGGCACGAATCCCAATGCACTACAATGCAAAACCCCCTCCCTCCTCCTCAGATCTCTTTCTCTCTCTCTCAAACCAGACCGAGGTGAATAGTACCAGGTAATCAGGTCATGAACAGTGACTATGCCCATCAGTGTGTGTGGTGGGCGAAGTGTGTGCGAGTCACATGAAGCGTGGGACCTTACCCCTTCCTGTAGAAGCGAGGAGCTAAGGAACGCTTTTCCTTTTATGCGTCTCTTTAGTTTTGACGCACACAATGTTGGGCTAAAGTCCCCAGCTATCTTCGTGTGCAGCTGTGTTGCTACAGCTCTACGTCTTCGTCAAATCAAGCCTTTGCCTCGTTGCCTCCTTTGCTATTGCTGGTGCATAGGACTTTGTGAACTGAAGCTGCATCAATTAAGGGTAGTAGCGGGTTGAATGAAGGCCAGAGATGGGCGGTTGGTGTCGAGGAAGATGAAGGCGGTGACGGCGATTCGGTGAAGACCTGAGGAACAAAATATGGTATTGTGGCCCTGTCAAATACGCTTACAAGCTTCGCCGTGTGAAGGAGAGTGCAGTGATGGTGGTCTGAGGGTGTTTGGTGGTTGGTGAAGGGTTGTCGGTGACGGAGATGACGTGTGGACGCGCATGTGTTCGGTAGAGAAGGAGAGTGATTAATAAGCCCAATTAGGTTGGGGCTTTTGATCAGTGAAGTGTAGGGGAGGTGTGGATGGCTGTGCTGGGTGGTTTCATGCGGTGTAGTCGCTGTGAGATCACGTTGGAGGCATGGTCGAAGTTGGGGAAGATGGAGTCGGGGAGACGTGTAGCGTGGCTGAACTAGGGTCTTAAGAGGCTAAACCTAACCTAGATAGGGAGAGGAAGGATTTAGGGAACTTAGGGGGAGCGAGAGAGGCGGCGGTGTCTGGCGTTGACTGGTCGGATGCGAAGAAGATGAAGTTCGATGGCGAGGGAGAATAGCGACGACGAGGGAGGAAAGGAGTCTTACTGTAGCCGACGAGAAGCGGAAGGTAGAGAGGAAGATAGTGAGCCTCCCAATTTGGTCGTTGGGAGGTTGGAGGAAGGGGATTGAGGTGAGTCACCGAAGCCGAGGTCAGAGGTGGCTGGAGGAGGGAAAGAATGGGATTTTTTTGGCTTAAACCTGGCTGAGGAGCGTGCTGGGACTTAAAGGAGCTTTTACAGAGTTCAAAATTGAGCTCTAAATGAGGAAATCGAGCTTGATTAGCCTAGATTTTTGAGGGAATAGGTCCTCAAATTCCTTGAGCTTGCCTGAGCTCTAGGGATTGATTTGGGGTCCCTGAGTGATTCAAACGATCCGCCATCTTCTCTAAATCAATCCCTCCAAATTTGGAGGGATTTGAATTTGATTTGAGGGAGAAATCCTTTCTTGAATCTTGGCTAAGATGTGTTCCCACCAACAATGGTGGCATGGACCAAATTGCATGAATGATGATAAAGTTAGGGACTGATTTGCAATGAAATTGAAACTTGGGGGTTTAAATGAGAGAAATAGAGTTTTCAAGGGCTAAAATGCAAATTAGGTTAAGATGGACTTTGATTAGACCCAGGTTTTGGTGTTAACTTAATTTGGACCCAAGGAATCTAATGGTGAGCTTGGATTTGAGTTTTGGCCATGGTTGACTCAGGGTTTGAAATATCTCTGATATATTGCTATCGCCGTGATTGGCCATATCGATATCATGTGTAGTTTCTTTTTACCATGATATCGGCGATACTGTTCATGACAAATGTATCGTGGATTTGTGATTTCCTGTCGTCGTCGAATTGTTTGTGATATATGCGATTGTGGCTGTATGGCACTGTGCAAGTCATGCAAATTATAAAAAACATGACGAACTAAATTATAAAAAACATATAAATATTAATCAATGAAAGAATTTTTCGACCGATGGACATGTTTGTAAAAATTTAATAAAAAACCTCTTAATTCATACGAATCATGATTTGCACCCACTCACATCATCACCGACACCCACGGATGGATTTAGTAACAAAAATCTTAGAAAAAATTCAAACCGAAGCATCTTCGACTGCCTATAAATTCCGATGGAAGCACGACTCACAACTCACAATTCACAACTCAAAAATTCAGTGAGTTAGTGTTTGGTGAGTTTGTTTTTTTGCAAAAGCCATAAGCGTAAGGTTTTGGTTACAACTTTTAGGTGAGTACCCAATACCCATTAATCTCTACTAGCGACATTAACATGACGATGATACACAAGAATGCGATGCTTAGTTGCTTTATGAGATTATTATTATTAAGCTTTATGAAACATAATATTCATCATTTTAATAATCTTATAAAAGCTTTATGTAAGCAGATGCAACTTGCTTACAATAATATGGTGATTGTTATTTTATTACTAATGTTCTTGCTCCCTTGTAGTCCATTAAATATGTCAACTTTAGAGCTATACAATGACTCATGATTTATATATAATAATACTCCCCATGCTTGTATAGTTGCATAATACTCCCCATGTTTTGTATAGTTGTCTTATAATAAGGGTAACTTGACTAAACAATATGTCAATAGCGACAACAATCAAGTGGTCTTCACGAGGCCCCATTGTAATCAAGTGGTCACGAGGCCCCAAAATTCATATTTTTAAAATTGTCAAAATAATGTTGAAACTTGAAATAAACACTTAAAACCTCAATTGAAAATTTACCACAATTCTAGTAGACTACTACTACCTAAGCCTAAAAAAAAGTAGACGTACGAACTAGGTTGGAAGTTTGGAACTTGGATACTTGTCTAAGTCAGATTATACTTAATTGGCTCATTCCGAGACCTTGTCGACCTGGACCAACCGGTAAAAAGACGGTTCGGTGCGGTAACTGCGTTAACCTCTAGTGGTGTCCTATCGTGCGGGGTGTCCTAGGGGGTCCCACCCATCTGGCCGGCTAGGTAATTCAAGGCCAAGGGTCGGGGTAATCCAATTGAGGCTAGTACAGCTTGGATTAGGACTAAATTCCAAATGATCATGTTTTAACTTTTGACCTCAATTACTATTCATTTCGAGATTATTCATGTTAGTTAAATTGTGATAGATTTTTTGTCGTACGATGGTAGGTGTTCAATCATGTCAGGGTCGGGTCACTCTCGTGAGGATGTTGGAGAAATTGGGTGGAATTATGCTAATCCCATAAATGGAGATAAATCGAAGCCACAATGTAACTTTTGTGGTAAAAGGATGATGGGAAGAGGCATCACAAGGTTGAAACAACACTTGGTAGGTGGATACAAAAATGTAGCCAAGTGCAGAAATGTACCTGAACAAGATAGGCTATTAGTGCTAGACAGTTTAGAGGGAAGGAAAGCAAAAGTTGAGAAATCAAGGAGAGGAGATGTTTCAAGAGAGAATGTAGGGAAAAGTCAAAAGAGTATACTGAAATAGATGACTCGGATGATGATTCAGATGTTCAGTATCCTAGTGATTGTGAAACTCCTGGACAGAGACGGGCATATAGGAATGCTATTAGAGAATTCGTAAGGAGTGAACATGAGAGGCGAGAAGAAGAGGAATGTGCCCGTGAGAGGCCTTTTTATGAGAGAGGAGGTGGAAGTGCCCATATCAACATCCCTATCTTACAAAAAAACAAAGGGGTATAGAATTTGGGAGATTGACTGGCATGAATATATTCCTAGTTAGGATAAGAAGCAAAAGACTATCAAGGGGATGTTTGGGAATGTTAGAGAAAGGGTGGGGAAGGTCTTTTCTGAACTCTTTTTTGCACATTCCATCCTAGCAAATGTAGCAAATGGATCATTTTTGCAGCATGCTATGGTGAGATTGTCCAATGGGGAACAATGGTAAAGGCTCCTACTGCACATGAGATCATGAGCAAGTACTTATATATGCACAAGGATGACATTAACAACTACATAAATGGGTTGAAAAGGATATGGGTAGATTATGGCGTGTCCTTAATGTGTGATGGGTGGACCAGTTTCACCAGAAGGCAACCTTCTTTATTGTGATGGGAAGACGATCTTCTTGAAATCTGTGGATGTGTCTAATTAAGTCAAAGATTATAAGTACATATACCGTTTAATGGTGAACGTTGTTAAGGAGGTTGAACCTGAACGTGTGGTCCAAATTGTTACCGATAGTGGTAGCAATTTTAAGAAGGCTGGCAAGAAATTGATGAAGTCTAATAAGTATACAGTTTTTTGGATTCCTTGTGCAGCCCATTGCATTGATTTCATTCTTAAAGACTTTGCAAAGAGGAAGGCAATACATAACCTTGTTCAAGATGCACGATCAATCCGTAGTTTTATTTACAATCACTCACATATACCGTCAATGATGAGGTAGTTTTGTAAGATTGAACTTATAAGACTAGCTCTCACCCGATTTGTAACAAATTACATTACATTGCAAAGTTTTCTGGATAACAAAATTGGATTGAAGAAGATGTTTAGCTCGGATGTTTAGTATGCAAAGAAAGAAAGCAGAATAGAAATCGGGAAGAATGTTGAGGGATTGGTGACCTCCACAAATTTCTGGGACAGCTGTTCATGGGTTGTGAAGATAATGAAACTTGTGATTGTGGTAAGGATGGCTGATGGTGATAAAAAATCAACCTTGACAATTATATATGCAGCCATGGAAGTAATGAATCAAAAGGTCAAAGAAAATGCAGGGAAGTTAGCTCGCCAATATAGGAAGATAATTGATGAGAGATAGCAAGCTCTACTCTCGCATTCGCTTTACAAAGCTGGTATGAAACTATGAATTTATTAGTTTGTACATTGTAGTAAACTACTAGTGATTGCTCTTAAATTGTAATTTTGTAGCATATTATCTCAACCCAAAATATCACTATAAGTATGGACTTCGTAGTGATAATGAGTTCTTCAAAGAGGTACAAACGGTTATCTGTAAGCTTGTAAAGGACGTACAGGAACAAACAACTTGTATGAATGAGGTGAATGTGATAGATCATAAATTACACTATACTTTCTGGCAGCTTTGCCGAAGAGTAAAATGTTAGCTTATTAGTACTTACACATTTGATTTATTAATTGAAATATAAAATCATTTTGTATTACGGATAAAATATTTCAGGGATCAGTTGTTATCTTTCGGGACAAACACTGCCACACATGCCCGAAATAGAACTCTTCCTGGTATAGTCATCTGTGATTTTGTGAAATTTGAATATATTTCACATGCTTCACGGCAGGATACGTGAATTCGTTTTTATTTTTTTATTATAGCTGAATGGTGGCATTTGCATGACACGGATGCTCCACACTTTCGTTGAGTTGCTGTTAAAATTTTATCTCAGATGGCATTGGCAGGAGGCTGTGAAAGAAATTGGAGTACCTTCAACTTAATTCACTCACAAAGAAGAAATCGCCTCGGCAGTGATAAGTTGATGGACTTGGTATTCGTGCACTATAACATCAGATTAAAGATGAAGCATACACGAGGAGGAGAAAATAAGGAAGACTATATTGACCCAATAGATGTGGCTTACCTTTTTGGTGACACAGAAGTTAAAGATGTTTTTAAAGAATGGTTGAATAGCAATGGAGAATCATTACTTGACAAAAATGATGGTTCCGATCTAGAGATAGCGTAGAAAATGGGGGTTGATGTATCTGAATTTACGTGTAGTAGATCTGGCAAAAGAGTAATCCATGGCCTTGAAACTGATGAGAGTCCAGAGGAAGATTCGCTACCTTCAAGAGACACAAAATGATGACGTTGATGATGGAGATGATGCAGTGATGGTTGACGAGCAACATGAAGAAAGGAATGGTGGAGGAGATGAGGGATATCATCATCAAGGTCCTAGTAGAAAGGATACCCAACATGAATACACACAAAAGTATACAAATATACATGGAGATCCCGTACCAAGTCCACCTTGTGACTATGATGCAGGGACAGGCTCGACAGGGTATGGGTATGCCTTAGGTCATTCTATGATGTCTATCGATGATTTAGGTTCATCAGTGGGATCTTTTATTCTGGCGTCAGAATCATTCTTTGGAGGTGGCCCAGGATCATCATCAAGTTATTATGGTGGCTACGGATTTCATTACATTAGTCCTCAGTATCAATCCCAAGATGAGGCGCAAAGTTCATCTAATTACTTCCCCAACTACATCAGCACTCTATCTTATTATGATTCCTCATATGGCTATGAGAATGATGGTCTCCACTAAAGTAATACTCAAAGTGATCCTGCATCTGCAAATTATGGCTATGGGGTTTTCCTGAGTATTTTGCTTCTCATGGTCCTCAACAATTTTTTTATCAACCTTCCCACTCTAGTGCACCACTTCCTCTTCAGCCACCACGAAGTTCATCGATGAGATAGCGTGAACCCTGTGAATCATTAGGTTCTACACTGAAACGAGGTGGTTCTACCGAATCCATAGATTCAAGAGGACATCGAGCTGAGTCTACTTAGAATCATGGTAGATCTAGAACTAGAAGAAGGGGTAGCTCGTCTGACAGTCACAGTCAATGTCTACATCTTGGAATACTTTTCTATTGCAGTGATGAAGACTATTAACGATACATCAATGAATACAATACTCGATATAGTTACATGACGTGGCAGTCATACTGTGAATATGTTAGAGTGCTACAAATCGAGGAAGATAATCGGAAGCTCAACCTGGTATTGATTTGGTGGCATTGGCTGGTGCTTCCGTACTTGGTGTGGTCAATTGATACTCTAACACTATTTATATTTTATTTTTTTGTTAGTATCATTACTATGAACATTTTACAATTATTATTATGTTATATACATCTTTTTAATATATGACTTTGTCGATATACGACTAGCGTATTTCTATTATGTTTTCATTCAAAATTTATGATTTTCGTCTTCTAGGTATTTCTTCATGATGTATTAGTTATTAAAATGTTAATTTTCATAAAATTTATGGTATTTTGGGATATTTTAGATCTTTTTGAATGATTTTCCCAAAATTTATCGATATCAGTAATATATCTCCGATATATCTCTGATATATCCTTTTTTTAACTTGTCGATATGATATCGATATTTAAAACTTTGCTCGTCATAATATAGATAACATGGTGAATAATTTTTTAACTCATCATGTGTAAATATAATCATGCCAAATCCTTCTAAATGGCCAAAAGTGAGCATCGGATACATCATTTCTACAGCACTACAACTTCTATAAGGTATATACAAAAGTAGCCTGGGAATGTAATTTCGTAGCAATTCACATAATTCCTTTGGTATTCATCCGATATGGTTTCCTGTTTAGTTGGACACGTGCGTTTCTTATTTCAGTGTTTTGCTTTAGCTATTGCTGTATCCAATTTCGTAAATTCGTAGATATGGATATACATTGCAACTTTCATCCGGATACAAATATCCATTCACAAAGCACGACTATTGACTAAGAATATAAGTTTATTAGTTTTCAATATTTAACGTAATTTGAAATATATTATTTCATCTTTTTTTTTTTGGAAGAGTTCAGGAGCTAAGAAATATAAATTACAATATTAAAAAATGTAAAGCATTGCTGACATTTTGCATACCCATGCTGTTAACACCTTTGAGACATTTGCTATCCGTCGGATAATCCCTTAGAAATTCCATATATGAGTAAGAATGCTTTTCAAGGGATCCTCATCCCAATTCTACTCATCCATCAGCAAACTTATATCCTTAATGTCCAAAATCGGGAGAGAAATTTAAAAAACTGTCCCAGGCTAACCAGGAGAGGGTGTAGCCAAGATGTTCCAAAGTTAAGGGGAGTGTAAGACGTTCCAAACTTCTTAGTAAGATCCTAATATAAAGGAACCTTACATGCGAAAATAATATGCCAAATCAATTTTCAGAGGACTCAAAAAAGAAAAAAGGTCCTCCATCAAATTAGAATAATCATGTTCCTCGAGTGATATGTTACTAGTAAATGCATGAATGGATTACATTAGTTTTGGAGGTTTGTGTGTGAATTTTGATTAGAGCTGAGGAAAAAAAACTCAAAAGAAAAATATCACTACAAGTTAACATGGATAGAGAATATTATCTTGCCATATGATTAAGTTATATCAGAAAGACAAATTTCTCAGCAAATTAGGTCAATCTACGTGATCAGGGGAACATATACGATGATTCAAACGTACTTGATTTATGGATGGAGACCAGTAGAAACAATCACTAAGCATAAAAAAAAATTTGAGTATAGAATTTAGCCACCTAGGAATTTTACCTCTATTAGATTCCATATCGAGGGACAGAGGGTGCCTGCAGTGCTGGAACAGAGATGTGGGAGCTTGGGAGGGAGGAATGGACCGAACGATGGTGCAGATGGGAGTCAAGGAGTGGTTGTGGGCCTCCCTAAAAAAGCAAGCGTGGCAACACGGATTTGAAGAAGCAGGCAACACACTTGCGAGGGGGAGATTAGGGTGGAGATTACTCGAGCCAACCTTTCGCAGTCGCTAGCCTCTACCTTCGTTGCTGTGACACGCCGTCGATGTCGGCGATGCCCTCGTGGCTTCGTCGATGGCGATGGAGGAGAGTGCGGCTACGCGGTGCAGCGTGGCAACACGGTCTATGCCCAGCTATTGTATCACGTCGACCTGAGAAGCTGAGCACCATCCTGTCGCAGCTGCTTGCCGTCAGCCTCTCTGCAATCGTTGGCTATTGCACAGAGTACCACAGGGTCACCCGGTCATGTCGTGGAGCTTGGACCCCGTCGTAGCCACCCTCCACCTCCGGAAGCAAGAGGAAGACGTCGATCGATCGGGCTGCGAGCCTATAGCTTTGTTGCTGCGGCCGTGCGATGAGAGTCAAGAGTTAGGGTTTCTCCTCTCCTTGTAGGGCTGCTACTGTCACTTGGAGGAAATACTTTAGGGCCTTTAGGCACTATGGGGGGTAAGGGGTGCAGTGGCAGGTTGGCAGCGGTGCGTATCAGGGAGAGGGGAGTCAGGTTGGGCGGGTTTGACGGGTTCATGGGTTTAAAACCAAACTCGACCCATTTATAAAATGGGTTAACGGGTTTTGTTACGACCCGATTCCCGAATCCCTACGAGACACGAGAATCGGATCGACTCGACTGATCCTAAGACCCAGTCGTCCAATGAGAAGGTAATCAAAAGAGCAGTAAAATAAACCACATTCATAATGCATGTAACTAACAGTAACAAAAGTACAGCAGTAAAGAAAGCAACTACTACAGTACACACCACTACAACAGTAGAGAATTAAACAGGTACATAAACATGATGCTTACAATAAAAGAGTACAATTTTAACAGAAAATACTCACTACAACAGAAGAAACGGTACAGTAGGTACAACACAAGCAAAACTACTGGGCTCTACTAGGCTCAGCGCTCTCTGCAGCCGCAGGCTCTGGCTGCTTAACACATGGTCCTGAAAAGGTAACAAAGGTGACACGTCAGCGAAACGCTGAGTAGAGTGGCAACCAACTAGCTAAGAAAAATAGTAAGGTGGACAAGTAGCTGTTATTTTTTAAACTCTTTATTTTTTCTATTTTCTCATTCTTGAATTATTCCTCAGATCTTTCTCTTGATCTCGAATGTTCCTCATGGGAACGATCTTGATTGCAGTCTTTTCTGAAAAGTAAAAGTAGCACGTGGTGCTCTCCTGGTCGGGAGAGTCCCCCGTGGTGGTCCTACCCTCAGTCAACCACCCCAAAGTCACTGACAGACGTAACGATGACTACGGCACGCGCGATAAACGCACGGGTAGCTACCCCGCACTGGCATGCAGTCAGTCGTTTCCGTTAGTGAGTGCGTCCCAAAGCACAGCACGGAACCAGTATAGGTCAGAGCCCTCTCAGTAATAGGGGTCTAGCCCCTCCACAGTAACCAAACAGGGGTCTTGCCCCCCCACAGTCCACGCACCCTCGCCTGACTACCTTGGTTTGCTCAATGGGCCTAACAAGTCGGTGTAGGAAGGCTAGCAGAACCCCGGGACCCGTGGGGTGGCTAGTGCTCTCCCTACACTAGTAGCTCTCCCCGTTACTGTGTACGCGATGGCCAAAAGTTGGTACAAAGTGGCCAGACATAACTCCGGGTCCCTGGGGCAGCTAGCTCCGCTCTGCATTAAACAGGGGGACAGTCGCTCTCCTTGGTACTTCGTACTCAAGGGCCAGCTCACTTCCCCAATTCCATTCCATTCACCTCTCAGGAGCTCTACTCCTAATTTCCCGTAGAGTTCATGCGCATATTTCTTTAACTAAGTCAATTTAGGTTTCATCATTTCAGTTTTATTTTCATATAACCCATGTTCTCAACAGTTAATATCCATTCATGAACAAGCAATTGTTATCCAATTACAGGCAATTGTCATTTTTCTTTCTACTTTTCTAAGACTGCAATTCATATTTTCACGACATTTGTTTCGGTGTTTCTGTTCCTAGGATTCATGCCACACCTTAGGATCTATCATTCAATTTAGTTTTCCAGTCCTAGGATTCATGCCATACCCTAGGATCTATCATTTAATCTAGTTTTCCAGTCCTAGGATTCATGCCATACCCTAGGATCTATTATTCATTCTAGTTTTCCAGTCCTAGGGCTCATGCCATACCTTAGAATCTATTAATTATCTCACAAGTGCATAAATGTTGATAAATAATTAAAGGGAGCCACTCTACCTGCAAAATCGGGAGTACTAGGGGCATGATTGGCAGGTCCGTGTGCCTTCGCAACCCTCGAATCCGCAACAGAACGAGGTCTTAACATAAGGATCAAACACAATGAACCACTCAGAATAGGATACAAGTACTTTAAACAAGTAGAGGAACAAATTCTGAGAAGAACGGAATTTCAAACGCGGAAATCGGACTTCGAACGGACCCTAAATGGGTCAAAAGCGACCACTCTGCCCTAAATCAGACATCTGGAATATCTTCCAGACGTCTTAAACGATGGTTCAGGTCATACCTTGCTTCTGCGCGGTTCTTCAGACGTCCAGGATCCCACTGAACCGTCTGGACTTAGTTCCAGACGTCCGACTGTCACTCCGGACGTCTGGAGGCTCTCTCAGTCGTCTGGTGTAGTGCCCAGACGTCCGATTTGTGTGGGAGGGCATGCCCTTGCGCCTTCTCGAATGAAACCTGCATGCGTACGCGACCAACCTCAACACGGCAAAGAGGCAGAATCCTTTGGCCTAACGGCCTGCATGGCCGTACACGCGAAAGGAAGAAGAAAAGAAATATTGTACCTTTCAGACGTATGGGTCTCACTCCAGACGTCTCCCGCGTCGTCTGGACGTAGGTCCAGACGTCTGATTCTGGGAAAATTTCCCAGAATCAGGACCTCATCGCCCTTCGCCTGCTGCGCATGGCCGTGCCGCGCCGGGCTCTCCTGCTGCCTGAGCTGCAGCAGCACCTTCCCAGCGCTACGCTCCCGCTGCGCGTTCGCCGGTCAGCCCTGGCTGGTCTGGTGAATTCGCACTCTCGCGCTCTACCTCTTCTCCCTCTCGCTACACCTCCTCCCCGTGCATGCCCGGCAGCAGCTGCTGCCCTTGTCTTCTCACTATCGCGCTGTCACTGGAAGGAGGAGATGGTGGAGTGGTGGTGAGGGAGAGGAGAGGGGGAGATATTTGAAGGCGCCGTGGGGAGAGAGAGAGGAAGAAAAGATGGCGCCTGCAGGATGGAGAGGGAAGAAAGAGAAGAAAAGAGGGCGGTGGGCCAGTCTGCGCGCGCATGCACGCAGACTCGCAATCGTATGCTGCAAAAATTAATTTCCAGAAGTTTGGGAAGGCTTTCAGATGTCTGATCAGACGTCTGGACTAACTCCCAGACGTCTTAAACGACGTTTGATGCCGTGGTCTTAACATGTTTGAACCTGTTTATTTTAAATGGGTTCGGGTCCAATATTCAGGTCGGTTTCGAGTCGGGTTAAACAGGTTGACACTTTCTTGACAGGCCTAGGAATGTCTGCCATCTGCAACTTGAATAGTCTTGCCTGTTGGAAGAGACTGTAGATGGGTGAAGTAATCCCGATCTCCACTAAGGTGCTGTGAGGCTCTTGAATCAACAAGCCAGTTCGAACACCTCTGACTCTTGCCACGTGTAATGGAACTTAATTTGGGTGCTGTCTTGAGTCTATCATAACTATGACCTTGGAGTAGTCTCTCATACTCGCTCCGGGCAATAGTCACAGTATCCTCTCCCAACATCTGAGTGGTAGGTATACCACTATGAATAGACTCAGAAAATGGGTTTTCATACCTCCCCACTTCTGTAGCGGAATCCGATGACACACTTGGAGATTTGATTGTTGCCATCATGCCCTTGGAGGAGGTAGAACTTTTCAGACCATAGAAATCTTAGAAGTCTGTAGTAGAACTTCCTGATCACAAGATCCAACAACCATTACTTGGAAATCAAACCAAGAGACTCGGAGTAGCCTCTAGAAGAAGTAGAGGCTATTCTAGGATGCGAGGAAACACCTTAGAATAGCCATCTAGAGACTACTGCCCCTTC
Source organism: Thalassia testudinum (assembly GCA_037157565.1). Taxonomy (NCBI): domain Eukaryota; kingdom Viridiplantae; phylum Streptophyta; class Magnoliopsida; order Alismatales; family Hydrocharitaceae; genus Thalassia; species Thalassia testudinum. The sequence goes on along the minus strand of JAZHRO010000022.1, from coordinate 60,385,745 downwards.
CTTGCCACGAGAAAGAGGTTCAGAACCCCTCACAATCAAAATAGGGGATCATAGAGAGTAGGGCTACCGATAATCGGTTGGGCGACGATTGGCGGCCTGCTGGGCGACTTGGTGGGCTTGGCTAGCGACATGTTGGGGGCCTTGGTGGCTTGCTGGGTGTAGTTGTTGGTTGGTCAGCGGCGGGTGATGAAGTTTGGTCGGCGGGGACAGCAAGGAGGAGAGGAGAGGGATTTCAATGGTTAGGGTTTGGAGGCCTTTTTGGGTGGGATACTAGGGACACGGTTTAGGATCGGTACTTTATACCAAGTTAGGAAAAATGATCAATCAGTTTATTTCTCTAATCATACCTTTCTTTATACAGAGAGAGAGAGGTAGGTGCAAATTACATACAGCCTCATGAAGAAAATAAAAATAACAACGCACCACATGACATACAATTACATAACTAACTAGACTCCGTAACAGAATGAGGATATATCATCCGATGATTAATTACATAAGATGGAGTCCTGTTAATGAGTCCATATCACCTTGGTGCATGGATGGTACAATATTATGTATTGGCAACATCTAAAATATGATAGTATTTGTGCTCTACAATGCCATTTTGCTAAGAGATACGAGGACATATCATCTGATGAATGATACATTGCTAAATATAAAAATTGTACATGGAATGAGTACGGACCTCCAAGGCATTATTTAAGACAACCTTTGTTGAGAGAATTGAGTGGTTGTTTAGTGCAACATTGGAAAGTGTGGCTTTGTGTGTGAGTGGTGGCCTATAAATAGGCGTGTACTCCCATTCACCTTTGAGAAGAAATATAGAGAAAACATGCCCATAAGATGCTTCTCCTGTGATTTTCTCCCTGCACATCGTGAGTGGGGTTTCCACGTAAAACCCAAGCATTCTTATTGTCTTATTGCTTTGATTATTGCTTTCGCTTGATTATTTTATTCAACTTGGTATCGGAGCAGATTTTAATCTTGGGTTTTATCTTTTATAGCATATATTTTTATGTCTGTTCGAGAATATCTTCCTTTTTTCTTGTTTCAATGTGTGGATCCACATCGTGGAGGACTACGACATGGAGAGGCTGTGCCTCAGAGATGGAGGAGGTTCAGAGGTGGAGATGTGCGCGGGACTGGAGGCTTGCCACTAGAGGAGTCGCTCTGAGATCAACGAGTTAGGGCTGACACTGCCGGTCGGCTTAGGCTTGCAGAAGGCCTTGCACGGTGTTATGCTCGGAACGGAGCAACACCATCATCGCCTCCCCTTGCGGCAACCGATGGGGTGGCTTTTGTGAGAAAGGAGCGTAAGCCTCGCGAGATGAAGGCGTGCGTCTCTGAAAGTAAGGCAGAGATGATCCGGCGACCTGCAGGGCCGCATCAGGTGACGCAGCAGCACCGAGGCTACAGAGGTGAAGCGCTGGTGCTGCGGAAGCTGCATCAGGCGATGGTGCGGTGCCCTCACACACTTAAGCTTCAACGGTGGCGTCGTGGAGGCGGTGTACGCGATGCCCAAGATCACGAAGGCAATGGCGGCATAGACCTCGTCGTTGAAGGGAGGAGTTGGATGCGGTGTCGAGCTGGCGGAGGAGCACAGTGGGGCCCGCATGTGCGAAGGGTTTGTCGGAGGTGCCGACGAAGGAGATCACAACGAGGGCTGGCGGAGGATGTAGCGCCGTGCTTTGCAGAGGATGTTGGTTCCCTCCGAACCCTACAGTGAAGACCGAGGTCATTTAGGAGGAAAGCCATTTGGAGGTACTTATATCTTTTGTTAGGTTAAAAAAAAAAGATAGGAAAAGGAAAAATAAATGACAGTGAGAAAAAAAAAGAAAAGAAAAAAAGAGAGAAGGGAAGAAGGAAAAATAAAAAAGAAAAAAAAGAAAGAAAAAAAGAGAAAAATAAAGGGAAAAGAGGTTTATGTTTAAGAGAAGAGATGGAGAAGTCTTCTCTAGCTTTTCAGGTTTTATTTTCTTCTCGTTATTGTCTTCTCCCGTACGAGTATGGGAGAAAGGGGGAGTGTGGGAGCTTGTTGTAGTCACCTCCGTTTGGGTGTCCCTTTTGTTCATGGACTCCACATTAGAAACCCAACTCTGGGAGGTCCAGAGTTTTGAGGTTCTCAGAGGAAATACTCATTTCAGGTTTCTATGTGGGAGATCCAGTTTCGTGGACTCCAGAGAGGGAGATCCACCTTCGAGGTCTTCAGAGGAAGACCAAATTTCAGGGTTACTGAACGAGGAGCCATCAGCACCAGATCTTCAGAGACAGCCACAATTCCTTCAGCAGCTCCAGCCTATGTTCCTATCTGTGTAGAGTGGGTTCCTTTATGTTACAAGCTAAGCATCCCATGCTCCAGCTTGAGGGAGAGTGTTGAGAGAATTAAGTGGTTGTTTAGTGCCACATTGGAAAGTGTGGTTTTGTGTGTGAGTGGTGGCCTATAAATATGTGTGTACTCCTCCCATTCACCTTTGAGAAGAAATACAGAGAAAACACGCCCATAGGGAGCTTCTCCCATGATTTTCTCCCTGCATCTTGTGAGTGGGGTTTCCACGTAAAACCCAAACGTTCTTATTGTCTTATTACTTTGATTATTGCTTCCGCTTAATTATTTATTCAACTACCTTCAAATTGTCACTAGATTGAGCCAAACTGAGTCTTTATTTCCTAAGTGAAAATTTTAAATACAGTTGTAACATCCAAATAATAAGAAAATCCATGATAAATAGGAAAAATCGTCAACTACAACAAGATAGTAACAATGTTCTTGTCTTTTCGGAATGTGAATAGGACCTTGAACATTCATATGGAGCAACTCGAATATTGACTTTGACTCAATCCTTGACTTGACGGTGTAAAGTCCGGTGTTGCTTACCATGTCGACAGGCATTACAGTCTATCTTAGTGGTTTACGAGAACTAAGGAATGACACGCCTGAGTTTAAACAACAGGAGTTGATCTAGTTGGAAGAAATGGTAGAAAGGATGGTATTGTGAGTAGCATATGATGATTGGAGCATACCAATGCACTCCCAATTTCTTCGTGACTTCCACCAATTGTTTTCCTGTCAATATGTTTTGAAAAGCACGAGAGTGGATTAAAAATAGCTTTTTAATTGAGTTCCCTAGCTATCCTACTAATTGAAAGAAGGCTGATAGTAAAATCAGGAACTAATGGTAATAGGACATTTGTCAGGTTCATGTTTGGGGAAATATGAACATCCCCTTAGCTATTAATTGATGGATGTTGCCCCCATCAGCCACTTGAATTGTCCACCTGGGTGGAATATATCAGATGCTTTGATATACCAGTCACCACACAGGTGTTGTGATGTTCCGGTGTCAACCAACTGGTTAGGCTTACAAGTAGGAAGCTAAGCAGACATGGCTGTAGTGTTCAGTTGAGTAGTGGAGGGTGTTCTTGACATCTAAGACACTCACTTCAAGAGATCATCATACTTGGCATGAAAAATAGTTCCATCTCTATAGAAGGCTCTATAGAGATGACCTTCCTCTTGGGCTTTGCTTTCTTGAGAATATGCTCGTTACCATGACCTTCCACTGGATAGTGTCATCGTAAAGGTCTATGATAATTGGGAATAATTGGTCCTATTCAACTTGACTAGGGACCAAAAGAACGGGTTCTCATAGACCCATGTTTGCATTGTCTCTAATGTCATCTTTGAAGAATCTAAAGGCACCATTCTTCGCATGAAACTGAGGTCCTCATGGATTGAAATAAAGGCCTAGAGGCTCTTAAGTTCATGAAAAAACAAGTGAAAAACCTCAAATCATGACAAAAGTGCCCAAAATCAGCCAATGTGGTTGTTTCCAACCAGCTACCAGCGCTCTAGTTGGTTGCTGGCATGCTGTAGTCTTGGGAGTCTGGCAGTAGTGGTTAGGATACATCAAAAAGGGTGGCTTTTGGCTGTTGCAGTGGTTGCTGCAGCTGTTCTCATATGATGTTGGGGATAGCAGCTTGACAGTGGGCTTGATGATGCAACTTCACTGCGATTGGTAGTTTTGTGCCATTCTTTGATCAAAAGAAAAAGGTTTTTATTTTGTTTGGTGGGAAGGAGAAAAAGGGGGAGAGATCGAGGGCAGTACACGCATCGGCTTAGAACCACTTTCTAATACTAAGTTAGAAAAAATGAGGAATCTAATTTTATGTGCAAAATTATTTGAGAATTTGGGAAAATTATAGGCCGATGCTCACACAACCGATAAATGTTAAAGAGCAAAAACGATACAAAATAGATACTAATCTCAACAATAAATCTCAACTGACATATCAGTATAATTTCGAGACCATGTGATAGCAACCGATTCAAAATCAATTAGCTTGGCTGCAGAGGCATGATCATTGAAATTAACTACTTGGTTTCCACATTTTGGATGTCTGATTATTCTCTCAACAGCATGCCTGCTATTTACTTAAACATACACATAGCATGTTCATGTGTACATATATGTGGGTCTATATGCCACACGTAAATTTATTTACACATGTATTATGTTTACATGTTTATACATGTGTGTGTGTAATATCTCACTTTACGTAACTTAAATAGGCATATGTATGTATCAATTTGTGTACGTATTGTAAGGGCTTGAATTTAAGCTAGGCTTAATGAGGCAAACAAACCCCAAATTAGAATGTTATATGTTAGTTTTAGGGGGTGCTTAAGCTTAATTAGATGAAATGTGGGGGGTGTCCAAGCTTAATTAGATCAAATATGGCTTAAGTGGCTTAAGCTGTATACAAATGCCATTAACAAATGTTGCTTGAGGGTGTCTTGGTCATGGAAAGAAGTGGGTGAACTTTTTAATCGCTCAGGTTATTTTGTGGGAGTGCATTTTATCTATGTGCCCATCTCATATAAAAGTGGTTTCCTGAGTTGAGTTAGGCAAAAGTACCCAACGTAAGCAACTCCCCCTTCCTCCGTCATTGATTCCTCTCTTTGCCCTGTCTACTTGTCTCTTGGCTGCAACCCTGAGGTGAAGGAAGGGCTTCAACCAAAGGTAAGCCCTAATCTAACGCCCTTCATAATCTCCTAATTGCTTGATCTGATTCACTCTCCTTTTGGCTTCAAGGGGGGAAATTGGAGAAGAAAAGAAGAGGAGAAGGTGCTGCCGCTGTGATTGGAGGGATTTTTAGGTAGTGCTTGACCAAAGAGCTACAAGGAAGAAGGACCTTAGGAGGGTTTTAAAGCAAGGGAAAAGAGCTCTAGCTGTCCATTGCACTAAAGAACAATAAGAAGAAGAGTTCTTGGGATGTTTCAACCTCAAAATCAAGTAGTGACAGTCAACCTCAAAATCAGGTAGGGACTGTCCCACCCTCTTGTAAAGTTTTCTTCTTGTTAATTAGGGTTTGGGAAAGCCTAATACTTGTGCCTTGATCTAAATGTGCAATTACTTGCATGTGATTGATCTTGTTGCATGTAGATTATATGAGATGCACAGGGGGATTTTTAATGGTCTTGTTAATTAGATGGGTTCAAGGGTTTTCCCGATAAATTTGCATGAGCTAACTGGTGTAGTATCATGTTTAGATTCAACCTTGAGCAATTTTACAAGTAGATTAGATAGCAATATGAAATTTATGGGCTAAACCTTGCAATTACAATAGTTATTCATAAACTTACATTAAATAACTAAGGTTAATTGCCTGTTAGCAGTTGCTAAACTATAGATGGCTGAGTTTTGGGTTGGGCTATAAACTAACGTTAGATGGCCTTAAATGTGGGTTTCAAGGGGTATCTTGAGGCATTAGTCTTTATTACATTTACGGGGTGATTAATTACGTTGAAACCCTAATTTTGGGAATAATTGGGGGGCTAAACAATAGATTAAATGGTCAAATTACAAAAAAGCCTCTGCGAAGAAAAAAACAGAAAAGCCCTACTAGAGCCCTGATTGGACTTATTTGAGTTTAATGCTCCCTTATTGGTCTAAAATGGGACCTAATGGATTAATCATGAACTTAGCCATGAACTGTAATGTTGACAATTCTGCTAGGCAGATTTGAATTCTTGGGTTCTCCAGGGTATCAAAGATATCCCCTGTTAACCTAATAGGTCTCTAAGTTGAACATACGATGAATCAACCCATGGAAAATATCAATAAAATGGCTGGTAGGTCACATTTAGGTGGACCTCATGTTGGAACACCTGGACTCTATAAACTTGGGTGTTCACCATGTCAAGTTAGACACTTGGATCATGTTTGTAGTTAACGACTATTTGTAGCTAATTGGAACTTGGATAGTTCCTGGTTATAGTCATAGGCCATAAGCCAACCACTAAAGTCGGACCAACGGTCTTGCTTTCGTCTATTGATGGATGGCGTTGGGATACTTCGACTTAATGTTGGTGGTACTTGGGCTAATGCCTGTTGACGCTTGCAAGTACGGATGATGTTGGGGTATTGAGGGGTGTTAGGATGACATTTCGTCCAAGGCTGGATTGAATAGGGCACACCTAGAGTATCTTTCCCCTGGTGAGAACATGGGCTTGGCCCAAATCATATGTCCTTCCCTCACTAGCGAAGATTTGGAATGATCAATGATTGACCCTTGATTGATTTGAGTTAACTCCTCAGAATTTGAGGCATTGGTTTGCATAGCTCCTAAAAGACTTAATGCTTATGATAGCTTTTAGCAGTGTTCTCATATATCACGAATGGGTATGACTCACTTGAGGATCACGAGTATGGGAAATTTCTCCTTTAATCAAGGAGAGACTCATGTTGTGAGGTGTCAAGAGGAGGATACGTCTCCACGTTAGGGATAATTACATAATGATATGACCTATGAGGCAAGTGAGGAAATAATAGAACAATAATATATAACTAAAGGGGTAACTATTAAGTATTAGGCTTGGGATATTGGATAGCTTCTAGAGTATACATCGTACACCACTGTTTCTTGTGTTTACATATTAGTTTTGTCTCTACTATGCCACTTTGTTGTCCCTACTTATGAAGGTTGTTAAGGTGAAAGGCGACACTAAGGTGACAAGCTTTATAATTGGCTGTGGCAAGAGTCAACAATAAGGAAACCCGATTGAATTGAGGGCTAGATTTTTTTAAGAAAATAAATATGACTGGTAACTTACAATAATAGAATTAACTTTTAAAAACGTCTAATAACACTATTTAAGTGAAAGAAAAAGTCTAGAATTGCATTCCAAAGAATCATTTTGCATAATTTCAAATAGAAAAGTAAGAAAATCCTTTAGTAAGAAAAAATTATCATAACAATGGACAATCATCAAATAATATTGTTGAGTTAAATGTTTAGTGGTTGTTTTTACTGTTTTTATATTGTACTGGTGTGTGCTTGTAATTTACCTTTTGTGCCTTTCTCTATAAAGGCACCTAGGGTTTCTAATAGAATTTATTTCACTTTCCCTCAACCAGGCACTGCTGCTGCCTCTTCCAGTCGGGAACAAGGTCATCACCATTGGCTCAGGGCCCCAATGGCAGCCCTCTCGGCCTAAGCGCCGTCGTTAGTGGTGGCGGAGGGCCCATGCGGCCTCAGCCCCTTAGTTAGGGGCGGCGGAGGGCGTCTCTGCGGCCAGTGAGGCTGCTACAGAGTCTCCACGATCGCCCTGTGAGGCACTGCAGTGAGCTCTACTCTCATCATTGCACCATCACAATCCATCTGTGAGGCGTAGAAGCAAGAAAGGGCTCCTCTTGTGATCGCAGGAGGTCTTCTTTAGATCCGGGTGACGTGACTGTCGCCTTTCTTCTTCGGCAGAGCAGGGGTCCAAGGAGACAAACCAACCTCTTTGGAGCCTAATCTAGCCTCAATGGTCTAGATGTGTATCTCCTTTCAGATCTACGACCCATGTTTGGAGAGTAGTATGGTCTGATTTCCCTCTGTAGTGCACCTGATTTTTGTATTCCTATATGTCAGGCGATATGAAAAACAAGAAGGATCTGTTTAGTGCCTCAGTGGGGAAGGTCTCTACCCCGAGCGCATCTTCCTTTATATAAGGAACCTCTATCAAGCTGGATGCTACCAACTTCCTTCTATGGCCTATCTTTTTCCTGATTTGTAGGATCACATCTAAAGAAATACATCCTGATGCAAGAACCTGCTGTCAAATTTGTTGACTGGGAGGCAGATAATGATTGGGTGGCTACTTTCATGTTGAACATCATGAAAGAGTTTATAGCGACTATGCGTCTGCTAGGAAGATGTGTAAGGTTCTTCATGAGATACTCTCATAAGAGCAATTTTAGTCACCTATACAGGTGATTGAGGAGTTGCACTCTTTTTGGAAGGGAACCATGCCCCTTGTCGAATACTCTGTCTTTATGAAGAACCTTTGGGATGAGTAGGACACTTATCAACCGATCTCCACTAATGTTATAGTTATTGCAAAGCAACGTGAAGCCTTTTGTTCTGTTCAATTGCTTGCGACTCTTGATCCTGAATACAAGTCTATTAAGGATCAACTTATTACCTTACAGGAGATCCATACACACGCTCAGATTTATGCCCTCTTGTCCAGACTTGAGATATTTGACCTTGTCCCACTTTCAGATTCTTTTGCCACGGCAGTTGTTGGTCGTGGTCAGGGAACCTCAGTAGGCTGAGGATGTGGTTTGTTTTGTAACCATTGTCATAAAACTAATCACATAGTTGATAGGTGCTGGATAAAGCACGAATTTTTTTAGGGGCATCAAGCCAAGTAAGTTGCTTATGGTGGAGATGGGAGCCAACACTATCAGGTGGAAGAACAAGTCAGCCCTCATATCACTATTTCCAAGGAGGAATATGACATACTTGTGTCTTCTCAGGCCTCTTCTACAGCGGGTGCTTTTGTCTCAGACGATAGATATTGCTGTTAGTGCCAGAGGCGAATTCTTTAGGGATTTGTTTCTAATGGGCTTGAGTTTGTGAATTCTACTTTAACTCAGTTTTTTCAGTCTCTCGGTATTATACATCAGACCTCCTGTGTTAATACACATCCCAACAGAATGGGGTAGCTGTTAAAGCGATAAATCGGTGTTTTAAAATTGCTTTGTTGTAATATAGCTAAGATAGCGCTCAAACAAATAAATTTATTACTCGAATATCAGAAATGAAAGTCCGAGGTCGAACACAGGGAGTAAGTAGGAATTCACACACTAATATCAAATAGTGCAAATGAGCACAAGAATTTAAACCAAATAAACTACTCAAAAATGATAATCAATGTAGAACATGAGTATAACAAGAATTCAACATGATAAAAAGAGACCTATAACAAAATAATTGTGATTTAGATCACAAATTATTTAGTATAGTTATATGTAAACTAAGGTAATCAATAATGCCACAGTAATGAGGATCAAATCAACCAAATATCCGCACAGTAGCTTGAATGCTACAGTAATCAGACGTCTCCTTTGGAGATCAGACATAATGCCTTCTTTTTTGTTTTTCCTTTCTCTTCTCTCACTTTTTCCTTCTTTTCTTCTTCCATGGATGAGCCTTCCTTTCTTCCTCTTTTGCCTTCTTTTTCAGGCCCTCTTCTTTTCTCTTCTGCGGCTCTTCTCTTCTTTTTGCTTCTTCACACACAGAGGGTAGCTATCTCAGATTTTGGCTAAGTGTCGCACGGGGCAAAACCCTCCCTTGCCCTGTTCTCTCTCTCTCTCTCTTTCTCTCCTCTTTGGTTTCGCCCTCCCAGGGCCAGTCAGGGTAGTCGGGTTATCAGGTAGGCGCGCACCCAGGTCCAGGCTCACCGGCAGTAGGTGGTGAGCGAGGAGTGAAGGCTTAGGCGGGTTGCGTGCACCATGTCCGCAGGGGAAATATCATGAACGAGGCACATGAGGGCGCGGGGGACCTCATCCCCCTGTGTGTTACTTGAGGCGGTAAGCTAGAGGCATAAAATCAATTTATGTGCCTCTTTGTGGCCGCTTGCTTCCGAGGTGGGACTAGTCCCACCCTTTCTCTTTGCGCAGCAGTAGGTGGTTGCGTCTGCGATTGGAGTGGCTGCTGAGGATGTAGCGCCTAATCGAGGTTTTGGAATGAGACTTGGAGTGCAGCTGCGTCTCCTGGAGATATCGCCTGGAGCTGCAGGTGCTGAAGATAACTTCAAGCTTCTTTCGAAGCTTTGCTGTAATGCCACGGAGTGAAACCTGAGAATAAAAAATACGGCCTTACGACAACATTAGAATAGCTCATAAGAATCGCCGGACCACGGTGAAGGTAGTGGCGGTGGTTTCGTGAAGTTTGAGTGGCTGAGGTGTCTGGATGAAGTCGGGAATGACGACGGAAAGGTGGGTTGTTCGGTGGATGGTGTGGGCAAGAGGAGTGGCATGTAGGGAGAGGGGTTTTGTAGAGGGTGGTGTGGCGAAGGTCGTGAGGTGGTTGGTGAGGCGTTTGGTGGTCTGTGGTGGCGGCGTGGGCTTGCTGAAGCCCGACCGGTCGTGGAGAAGACGGTGAGGGAGATAGGTGGTCGGCAGTCAAATTAAGAAATTAAGGGGAGGAAAAGAAAGGAGAGAGAAGAAGGGAGCTTAAGGACCTAGAATTGCAGACAGAGGTAGGGTGGCGTTGGCTGTGGTTGGCCGGCACCGTGGACGAAGGGTTTTCCGACGAGGGAGATGGCAAGGATGAAGGGGTTAGGGTTTCTCTGAGTTGGCCGTTGAGAGGCGAAGGAAGTTGGGGAGGAAGGAGACGCTCCCAATTTGACCGTTCGGAGTTCGTAGGATGATGGAGGGAGGTGCTTGCCGGAGCTAGGTCGGAGGAGGTTGGAGGTAGGGTTAGGAAGAGCTTTTTGGCCTCAAAACCAGCTGAAAAATTGCGCAAGGCTTCGAAGGTGCTTATATAGGGCTTAAGAGGAGGTTCAAAGCTTGGAAACAAGCTTGGAGACCTTGGAGCTTACATAAACGAATGATACCCATTCCTTCTAAAGGTTCACATGAGCTTTTGGGAAGGAGTTGGGATCCCTGGATAGGCTCATTTGGAAGGAAATTTCCCAAGGAATCTGTGTTTTAAATCTGGGATTGATTGATTGAGAATCGAGCGAAAAATCCTCGCTCGAAACTCGACGGTGAAGGTTTAACCTTCCAAAAATGGAGTAGGGACCTACTTGTGAAGAAGACAAAGAAGTTGAGGGGCTATTTGTAAGAGAATTCAAAAGTTAAGGGCCTGAATGAGAGAAAGAGTCTGACTGGAGTAAAATGCAAACTTGATCAAGATGATCTCAAATTGGGCCCAACTTTTGGTACAAACCTAATTTTGACCCAAGGAATCCAATGGTAAAGTTAGTTTTAGGTTTTGACGAAGTTTGACTTAGTAATTTATGCAAAAACCCAAATTAGGGCAAATGTCTATCTGAGACTCTGTTTTTGGTCAAGACGGGTTCTGATGGTCAACTTGAAGGTTCCAAACCCTAGAAAGTATTTTTTATGAATATTAGAGGATTTAGGTGAATTTTATCCTAACCAAAACTTCAGTTAATTAAGTAGGTCTGTTTTTAGGGTTTCAAAAGTCATTTAATTCTTAAAACACGTGCAAATCTTTTTCTGTCTGTTCTAATCCACTTGTTAGCCTTGTAGGATCATTTGACCTTTAATTACCTCCTGGGGAAACCCATGATTGTACTACATTCATGCATGGTAAAACTACAGTTTTAACCCTGTTTTCTTGTCTTTCCCTCAGAATGACTTTGTAATGAAATGTGGCTCTCTGGCAGTTATGTAGGAGCATTTACTGACTTGATTAGATCAAAATGAGTTAATTATGGTTCATGATGGTGTTCCCATCAGTAGCTGAATGTAAATAGAGACACCTTCTTGATGTTGCACGCACTGTTATGTTTTAGATGCATGCACTGGCGATGTTTTGGCCATATGCTGTTCTTAAAGCTACTTTTTGATTAATCGTGTATCTTCTGTTATTCATGGGAAGATCCCTTATTCTGCTTTGTTTCCTGATCGAGAGCTTTTTTCTATTCCTCCAAAAGTTTTTGGATGTGTTTGCTTTGTTCATTTATTCAAGGTGGACAAGCTCACTCCTAGATCAGTTAAATGTATTTTTATGGGTTATTCTAGAACCTAGAAGGGGTATAGATGTTCTGATCCTCTTTCACATCGCTTTTATACTAGTAAGGCTGCAATTTTTTTTGAGGACATGCCATATTATTTTGTTACAGGGAAGTCTCCTAATGTTGGACAAGATGTTCCATTGCCTATGCCCACTGCTAAGAAGTTTTTACATTCTCAGTTTGTCACCAATGATGGGCATAGGCAATGGAGGTGATGAAGCAGGGATAGAAGCTACTAAGAAGTTTTTACATTCTCACTTTGTCACCAGTGATGGGCATTGAGGTACAACATGTTGATGGTGGCCTTGTTCTATCTCAAAGGAAATATGTACTTGACATGCTGAGAGAGGTAGGGATGTTGGGTTGCAAACCTACCAGTATTCCAATGGATCCATCTGTCACTTGTAGATTCTGAGAGTCCACTACTTGAAGATGTAATCAGATATCATGCTATGGTGGGAAAACTATTGTATTTGACTATTACTAGACTTGACATTTGTTTTGCAGTTGGGAGACTGAGTCAGTATATGCAGTCTCCTAGAGAAGTGCATTGGGAAGGTGTGTGTCAGGTGTTGAAATACCTCAAGCAAGCTCCTTGGAAAGGGCTGCCATTTATGAAGTAAGAAGATTTATTGAGTTAAAATGCGGTTGGTGATCTTCATGCTTTTCCAATGGACCCTTCATATATGATCTTTTACTCTCCTTCAAACGAGGAGGTTTTCTCAGAGAAAAAGTGTGAATTATCGTGCATGGGATTTCTTACCTTTCTATCACTTGAAGAAAACTAGAGCAATGGCGTCGACTATTGAAGTTGCCAAAGAGGCAACGATTTTTGAGGGCACTTTCGAACTTGCAGTGGCTACCAAGATTCTAACTAAGAAGAATGATCAAGTGATCATGGAAGAAGAAGAGGCGTAGTGGGGCCTTTAGATGCTCACCAAAGTTCATGCAAGTCATCGTCGTTTCCCCAGCCTCGACTAGGGGGAGTGTGAAGAATGAAGAAGCCACGTGGCACAATGGCCACGTGGACTATCCATGTTGCAATTTTGCCAATGAAGAGGGTGCCAACCCTAGTGGTTTTTGCTTAGGGAATAAGTTAGGTTGCTTTGTGTCTAAGTTAATCAAGTTTGGTTTGTTAGTTATCAAGATAATTAGATTTGTTAGGAGAATATTTAGGGATATAGTAAATTATTGAAACATGCATATTTGTTCTCTTGTTCTAGCATTAGGTTTAATCTCTCTATATATATAGAGGGCGTCTTATGTTATTTTGAGTTGATTTGATTACAAGAATATTTACATATTTCCCTCAACTCCTCTCCTCTCTCTCTCATTGAGTTTTCTCCCCCTTCTCGATTCTTGCACCAACAGTCCATGTATGGGTTCTTTACGTGTAAATCTCTATGCCAAGGAGCCCCCACGTTGGTGCGCAGACCTCTGCAGTATTATTGTTGAAAGCCTTCATTATAGTTTCTTTGGTTCTATCCATTGCTTCGCATATGTATCTCGTTGTAAGCCCCTTTTCCAAATCAATGATAGGAAGCGCTCTTACTAGAGGAGATGTTTCCTTGTAAATATAAACAATCTTGTTCCAAAATGAAGGCATCATAACAATTGTAGCCATCTTGTTTCCATTTTCTTTGCATTCTTTGAAGTAATCCACTCACGGGAAGTAAACATCTTCCTTAAGTTTGTTGTTTGCCTGTGCATACTCAATAATGTAAGGAAAGATGTAGTAAATCTTATCACTATAGGCCTCAACAATTCTCCGATTGTGAATTGTCTCATTAAGTTTATGATCGATGGAAGCATGTTAATGTAGCTATTCATGGTCATTGCATTCCAAAGAGTCTTCTTCATATCATCTAGCTTGCCAAAATCTTCCAATATCGAGTGAATGCAATGTGCGACACTAGGAGTCTAATAAAGTGTCATACGTCTTCAATAACTTGCCTATGGAAAAGACAAATGACGCAACTTTAAACACCTTAATTAATGAAGAAAATAAGTAAAGTAAAACAAATTTTTTAAGGGAGGATTTATTACTAGCAAGAACTAGAAGCATCGTCACTGACAACTTGGATCACATATTCTTCCCCAATATTAATAACCATTTCACTTATAAGCTCAGAAAGCTTCTATGTGGTCTTTGTGTATGATGATGCATCGATTGAATCCAAAAGACCGCTTCCATGGGAGAAGTGACCAAAACATTTACAAGTTTTTTGTCCTTTCTATCTGATCAACTATCTGTCATCAATGTGCATCCATATTTCTTCCAAGATTCCTTATGCTTATTATAAAGTTAGTTTCATTGACAAGTTGCTTTAGCGGAGTAACTCTTCGTGGTAGGAAGGAGGCTTCAATCTAGGCCTGGATAGACCAATAGCTTCAATAATTATTTTGAACCAGATGTCTTTCACAACATTAATTGATATGCTTTATGATACATCTATTTGGCAATGATATGTTTGATCGCATCTTTTCCTTCCTTGAAATCTTAGAAATCATAGTTTGTTTTGACAACAATCTCCTTTGTTCGTGAATCACTTTTTTAGGGAAAAGCTTGGTGAATTTTTCCATTGACCCTTGGAGCTTCTTTGTTGTAGGGAATCCAACCCCATTTCCACTCCCAAGTGTCATGCAACAAGCTTTTTTTGCCCGTGTGGGATTTCCTCCTTTTGTTATTACTCTAAATTTGTCCATAGGTCCTTGGAACATGTTCACTTCCTTTACCTTCTACTTTTCTTCATCATCATCATCATAGATTGGTCATCATACACAAAATATCTCTGGGATCTTCTCTTTACCTTCTACTTTTCTTCATCATCATCATCATGGATTGGTCATCATACACAAAATATCTCTGGGATCTTCTCTCTTCCTTTTTGGATTGCTGATACTCTCTTCACTCTCTCTTATGTGTAGTAGTTCTCTAAGGCAGATCGTTGTATTTCTATCACCACGAATAATGTGCTCAATAGCTATGTGGATTCCCTGTGGATTATTCTTCCAAAAAGAACTATATTTTTGCCATTAGTATTCTTGGGATCCTCTTGTGTCATGTGCTTCTAGCATGGATTCTTTCTCCTTGATTCAACCATTTATAAGAAGCTAGAATTACAAATACTAACATTTAAATCACACGAGCATTATCTAATTTAGAAATTGCACTAATTTTATATCTCCTTTAACTTAATAAGTTACAACTTACAGTTACAAGGATATTAGTATACATCTATCCAAGTTGCAAATATATTTTATTCTACATAATTCTGTAGTAAATATATTACATTCAACTTAATTTATTTACAATAACTATAGTTTCTCACTGTATTCATAAATTTATTAATATGACACATCGACACATACACATTCTATACCATATAGATCATACAAGTTGTAAAGATATTATATTCTGCATAATTTAATAGTAAATAAATGATATTCAACTTAATATATTACAATAGCTATAGTTACTTTATTTATAAATTTATTAATATGACATGCCATATTAATAGAGAGCTCATGGAACCATGCCCACAAATTGATTCATGCCATGGACGGCCTTCTGAAATCTAAACCTTTGAACATGCTCATGTCAAAGATTCAAGGTTGTTGCATTTGGACTTTTATTTGATCAGTGTATAAAAGGCATGTTGACATCTAGTTGATGAAGCAACCAACCATTATGGGTCGCAACTGACTAAATATAAGTAATACTTGCTTGAGACATTGTTATGTGAAAAAGGCCTATACCATATGCTTAAGTTTAGCCCTTAGGCACTAAGCATGCATTACACCTTTCTATATCTTGCTTGAACTTCTTGATGATCTCTTAAGAAAGTTGTGAGGAGGATATGCAATGTTTTACTACCAATCATGACCTTTCATGTTTCTTGCAGTACTCATATTAGAAATAATGAGAAAGGATGACCCTATCAACAGCCATCTACTTTTACTATGGCTATTTTTTCTTACACCTTTGAAAGCATTTTCAAAGATGAATGGGGTATCTTTTGAGTGGAGTATCTTACCAAAGGGAAGAAGGCACGATTTTGACCTGATAACTTTACAAAAACATTCTTGAACAAAAAGACTTATCTTTATATTCGGAAAAAAATGTTGAGATAGGTTATAAAAATTTGACATTAAAATGGACATTGATAAGTTGGACCTTAGATAATAATGTTGTGATATGTTGACCTTATTGCGATGTTGGACAATTGAAGGTCACAAGCTCTTGCTCATTTTTTAGCATTTGCTTGGGTGCTATAATGAAGTGTCTTTCTTGATGTTCAAATGCTAACATACATTTATTATATTGACATTTAAACATCTAGAATTTGGACTAATTTTTTTGTTTAATCTCAATATTTCTTTGGGATTTTTATATCCATGCCTCTCGAATCTTTCCAGATACACCTATGCACCCATAAAACACATATTTACTTAGTTGGATGAAATGACTTAGTTTCATTAGAAACCCTATGACTCTCTTATAGAGAGACCGTAGAGTCAAAAGTATAGAAATGTCCTTGAGGGACA
The DNA here is from genome assembly GCA_037157565.1 of Thalassia testudinum. NCBI lineage: Eukaryota > Viridiplantae > Streptophyta > Magnoliopsida > Alismatales > Hydrocharitaceae > Thalassia > Thalassia testudinum. The sequence continues at coordinate 60,369,154 of JAZHRO010000022.1, read as the reverse complement.
AAACACCCATAGCCTCTACAATAAGGAAAAATAAAAAGACCATATATGTTAACATACTTTTGTAATCCCACAAGGTTTTTAATCATTACAAGTTATGCCCCTAGGTTAATTCTCTATTAGATTTTAAGGAATATTTGATGAATATTCCTAAACATCCACTAAATGTAACAGTAGGAAAAATAAAAAATTGCATCACTACCTCCATCCTTGTTTTTCTTTTTTTTCCCCTATTCTTTCTTCTTCCTTCTCTCCTCCCCTTCTTCCTCAGGCTCTTGTAACACCTCCTTGCCGAAGGCCATGACAGCAGTGGTGAGAGTTGCAATGAGTACGGTGGCGCGAGCTTTGTGGAGCAGCAAGGCACGGTGACATGGCTGGGGCCACATGACCTCCTTATGGCCTCCTACAGCCCTACACACCCCCACACCTATACACACCCACACCTGTACACACCCACACCCTCACCCATGCCTACAGAGATCACCTTCCCCTCATTGACCTCCTGCCCCCTCCACCTCTAGACCATCTCCCTCTCCTCAACACCTCCCCCCACCCTCCACCCTCTTGCTCCTTTGTTGAACTCTCCTTCCTCAAGCCCAATCCGTTCAAGTTTAGCACTACCACCCCATGGTCATAAACGACGACAAAGCCACTTAGGGGTGCCCACGAAGTTGATGACTCGTAGTTGTGCCTAGTTGTAGGACCTCACGAGGAGGAACGATAGGCAGCAACAACTTTTAGTTCTCTCTGATTACTCTTTTTTTTTTTCTTTTTTTAAAAGTAACTATGGCATATAGTTATATCTCAATGGTGGTTAGTGGATTGTACCATTAAATACTAATGGAAGGGCATACGTAATAAACGACACAAGTTTGTAAGGGTATAGAAGTAAGCATGAGGTTTATGGGAGTATAGATATATAATTAGGAAAGATTCTAGGGGCGTGGATGTAAAAATCCATATTTCTCTTGACGCCTAAATGTTGACAATATCTTGTCCGTTGTAAAAGAAAATAAAAAATCTTGTGCTAACCCTAATTCCTTCTTGTTGCCATGGTCGATAGATCGTTGCTCTCATCTCCCTCGACCATTGTCGCGTTCTTCATTTTCCTCCACCGTTGTCTTCTGCTCACTAGTCATCTTTGATCCTCTTCCTTTTTTTTCCTCCTTTCTTGGTCTCACCCATGGAAGATCACCTCCCATGTTATTGCCGCACCTGTGGGACAATTGCATGTTGTCGTACACATGGGAAGATTGCATATTGCCACCACTCATGGGATGATTGCACACTGCCATTGCAATATTGGGAAAGGTCGTCGTTGCACCCTTGTCTGCAACCATTGCATGAACTTTTTACCGTATAATCCCCTTTAGGGTTTATGTTCTTTTGATGTAGTTATGGTTGTGGCTTTGGTGATAGTGGTGTGGTGGTGGTGGTGATGTTCGAGTCATCATGAAGCTTCACCAATGATGATAAGTCAACAGGACCCTTTGCTCCTACTTTTAACTTTGTGTGTATATATCATATGGCATGTAGGATCCTATGGGTATGTGTTTTGCGTTTGAAAGTGAATGGTTGTACTTGTTGATGATATGTGGTAGAAGAGATGTTGCTAATAAATCTCTTCATTTAGTAGTGCCCTTTCCATGGGATTTTCATCCCATCATGTGATGTAAGACCCTAATGCAATCCATTTATACTGATGAAGATGTTATACTAAATCTTGTTATTGCTAGGGTATGGCATTTCATTTAGGAATCTTATGGTATGGTGTATCACCTTTCTTTTCTTTTTTGCTTTTTTTTTTTCCTTTTTTAATAACCTAGCTTTGCTTAGATGAGATAAAGTGTTTTCTCTAATAGTAGATTATTCCAATACAAAGCAATATTGCCTTAAGGGTGATGTTGCAAAGCCTCTTGAGTGGTTTGATGAACAACGGGAAGCGGCAACGAGTGATCAAAATGACCTGGCAAGCCAGGTAAATTCATAATTTTGTAAAACATGTGTAACTTTTTATTTACTACTTTATTTCATAATCGCCACATAGCTCTTTCCTTCGCTTTAGGCAAAGTGTACAAAGAACAAGGAGATACATAATACGCACGTGAAGAAAGAGTAACTTTGCCCAACTCAGGGTGAGTTGCAACGAGTTGATCAACATATTAGGATGGATATTAGTGAGATGCGTGAGGCAAGTAAAAGGGATTTTGAACATATGCTGCTTCGAATGTAGTGATTGGAGGCTCGTATGCACCAAATCCAGCTTCGATTTGGGCTCGTTACTCCTAAAGTACTTGGGCATGATTCAGGTACTTGTAATTTAGAATCGTTATATAAATTGTATTGAGTTATTGATGACTACTTAATGTAATCAATATTTCACATTCAATAAGATTATCGGAATCTGAGCCCTAATAGTCTCAACATGGTAATAATGGATTGGAACGCTTGGATGAAGAAAGAAAAGGTTAATTTGTAGTCTTAATGTTTGCTTGGTGGTGTCTTTTATGTAGGGTATGTACTAATGTTTATGTATTGACATGTAACATGATTAGTTTTGAAAGGGAGAAAGGATGAGTAATGATTTAAAAATTGGACTAGTCATTGAACCAGCCAAGTTTTGATTTTGATTTTTAGTGGTTTTGTTATTGTTGAGCCTAGGGATGTATTTACTAATTTATGTTGTTTTTGGATGACTGAATAATCTTCCCAAACCTCTCTATTATAAAAGAGAGGCTAGGGTTTTTTTTTCAAGTTAATGCATCTTCTACTCTTCACATGGTATTAGAGTAGTGGTCATAAGCCGATGCTTCGATATCCCACCAAATATTCACCCCAAAAGATGATTTAATCACCAAAGAAAGGGTGATTCAATGGAAGAAGGGGGATAGGATCGCAATGGCAGGATCAATGGAATATTGCAATTTTCAAAGAGAAATGGGTATGGGTTGAGAAAATTGTAAGAGGTGTGTGGCCTGTCGGGGTTGTTGCTTGACATATTGTAAATTCATTTATTTTATTTTATTATTAATGATGTTTGGATAGTTACCGATCTTTATGTAATCTTCCTTCTTTTTAAAAAAATAAATTTAATCCTAATATGTTTTATTCTTGTGAGACGGAAAATCACTTCCTTCAATTCAAGAGAAACCTTAGCCTCTCTTTTACATGGAAAGACGTTTGGGTTATTTACACAAGTATCCCACAAAAATGTAAAAATATCAAATACATTATTTATAACCCAACAATTCTCTAACAAAAAAAAATACAACTAAGCACTTTTGATGACGTACGTAAAAGGTTTGCGTAAGCAAATAGTGGCTGAATTGGAATTTTCTTCCTAATTACCAAAGATGGCATCTTGTTATAAGATAGCAAATTATAAGGACCACCACATTGGTAAAAGGAACATTCATCTATATCCTAAGAGGTTGAGTGACATCTAGGATATGCTAATGTTTGTGCTCATCCACCCTATTTTATTAGGAATTGACGAATAATGATGTGAGACTTGTAAAGGATTGTAGCTTTGGTAAAGATGCTGTGGTTTAGAGGGTGGCATGGTAATGTAGGAAGTAGGGAGTTTAGAGAATAATGAGCCATGGCGAGAGGTTGGCTCTAGATGGAGGTGAAGAGAATGAAGAAGGAGAGGGGGTAATAGGTAGGGTTTATATTGGAGGATCGTACTAAATCGTGTGTTTAATAAAAGAGACAATGAAGAGTAGAGTCGGGTGAGAAGAGGAGTCTGATTTTTGCGGAGCTTGAAGGAGATCAGAGCTCTTGAAGGTTGTTAGGGTTGTAGAAGGATGATAATGTTTCCTACGAGGTTGTTGAAGTCATGTGGAAGTTGAATCTTTTGTGCTCTATCTTGGGTTTCTTCTTGCAGAATGGACTACATCTTCACTCTTTCGAAGTTTCTTCTGCTTAGGTAACACAGCAATGACTGAAATTATTCAAGACTGGAAGGCAACTATAATATGACCTATTTATACTTATTCAAGGTGAAGACCTGTAAATAATCATGAAATGTATGCAGGTTATAGACATCACCTGTCCTATCTGGTTCCATAAACTTGCAGTAAGGTTGCCATACTGATACTGTACTTTGGTTATGTTTAACCATCTCTTTGTTACTTAAAATGGTTTAATTTGCTCCGCCGTGCTTTTTTTAGGGAAAAAGTTTTAAATTTTTCTGATTGTGGACCTGTAATATTTATTTCATGTTCTTTAAAAAAAATATTATTTCATGTTTTAAGAAAAAAAATCTGTAGTATTAAATTTTCCTGGTCTGACTACATGGTTGATTCTAATCCAATTCACAAAGTTTCTTCACACTTATTTTTAATGTGTAAGTTTTAGTATTTTACAGAGAAGAAGATTGTAAAGGAGAGCGGCGTTGAGAGGGTTGATCAGAATGGCACTTCGCTTGCCTCATCTACCCACGTGAAAGAGGCATTCCAAAGAGAAGCTAATGTCAACATGCAACCAAATAATGATACTTTATGTGGCTCCAGCTCTGGAAAAGCAGTCAAGGAAGAGCCTGTATTGGACTGTACGAATGCTCAACACAGTGGAAGACCTCTTTCTCCTACAACACGTGCTCTGATGTGTGATGAGGAGGAAACAATGCTTGTCACATCCACCCTCCAAAACCATGTTTCTTCCTCAAGATTGCAACATGGGCAGAACATTTCAGAGGTCTATTTGGAGCAAGAAAAACGAATCTTGACACAGTTCCATGATTGGCTTCAAAATATTGTGCTCCTTGGAACTATGAAAGGTTAGTGGTTGATGCTTACATCTTGTCCCTCTTCGTGCCTTTCTCTGACTATTTTTTATGACATCTAACACTCACATGTTTCACTAGAAAGCTTGATGGGTAACTGAATTTGATCATATTATTATTAGTGACCAAATCTATGATGTTGAGTTATCCCTTAATTACCTAATAAACCCAATCTGATTTCTAGGTGATACGTATTGATTTACATATTGGAGTGTGAAGACTTGAATTTACTTAGTATTGACTCGGTTTAAATCTTGTTCGAAAGAAATCAAACAGTGCAGAAGTCTGCAAGGCACTTTAGAAGTACAGTAGGTACCTCAATCCCCTTGAACGTAGAATGAGTTAAACAAAAGGCAAATAAGTGCTATGATAACCATATCGAGGAAATAAAAACAGAGTAAACCTTTATCTGGGTGCTGTGAATACAGAAATGTCTGGTAATATATCATTTAATGAGAAATAAGTTGACATCGGAGGCCATTTGTGTCTTCCATCTCATTCACTTTAGTTGATCTTTCCTTTTCAATCTCCATGTATTGACAACTGAGTTATTGGTCCATTATCAGGACAAAAGTATGCTTCAATGGCCCAAGATTCTGAAGCTTTGAACAACCGTACTTTGGCAGTGAATGGCATTGCAAGAGGTGTGTGGCAGACCGCAGTAGATGCATCTCATTCATCCGGTGTATTTCCTTCCTCTGGTGGCTTTCTCCCTACAAGTATTGGCCGGGTAGCCACCACAAACAGTGAATTTGCACCAAAGATTGAAAATGTAGAGTTATAGAGGGATTTGAAATCTCTAACCTTGTCATTAAGCTGCTATTTCCTGATGTTCATCTGCAGTACTGACTATTTTGGCATCCACATCGATTCATTGATCTGGCTTTGCCTGTCCATTCCCTCAATGCTATTTGTATTATTTATATCATATAAGCTCTTGCTGATTTTTTTTTTTCAGGAATATATTGTTAGATTGGATAGGGGAAATTCAGCACCATGGACGGTTTCTGACAAGTGCTCTTGCAAAGTTGGTGATATTGATAGGTATTCATGGTGGTGTTAATGAGAGGGAACGCTATCTCTTGTTGCTAAATATAGAGACCTTGCCAGCTGGGCAAGTTTGATTAAAGACAGGAAGAATGAGGGCATGAACTGTAACATTGTTTGACCAACAGCTGCCTTACATCTCTAAAAATAAGGCAATCCTCCTCAAGTTTGTAGCCTTAAGAACCGATAATTAGCTTCTATTTGCAACAGGTGGAATTTCTAGCGTACAAGATCTGCATAGGCTCCAACAGTCTCATCAGATTGCGCATGGCTCAGATCCAAGTTCTATCATATCCTCTCAGTTGAAATCTATGTCAAGCAAAAATAAATCAAAGTATAAAGACAATCAAAGAATATTTAGATTTACATGAAAATTTCACTCATGAAAAGTAATGAGAAAATCACGAGAGAAGGTCTCGACAGAACTCTGATATTTCTATATTTCTTTTCAAAGGAATATAGGAGGAATATATGCCTATTTATAGGTTATTACCCATCACACAAAGCCCACATCTTCTACTGTGGTATTAAATTAACAACTTAATTCTCTCTACACCCACCCTCAAGCTGGAGAATGGAATACTTAATTTGTAACACAAAGAAAATTCATTCTATACAATAGAATACAACAATAATTTGGATTGGTTTTTACTTGTAAGCAGAAACACGAGCTGGAGTTGGTGGGTGAATTGTAGCTGGCTGTGAAAAGAGGTCTTTCCTCTGGAGACCTGGTGCTTGTGGTTCCTCATTCAGTATCCTTAAAATAAATTTTCCTTTGAAGACATCAAAGTTGTATCTCTCACATAGAAATCGGCTCGGTCCCTCCTTTGAGGACTTTGAAAATGGATCTCCCTCTCTGGAGACTTTGAAACTCTGGACCTTCCAGAGTTGGATTTTTCATGTGAAGATCAGTTACTAAACAAGTTCATAGTGGTATCTGATGTCATTTATCGTGCCTTAGGATTACAACAAAGGGATTCCCAAACGTGTAACTATAATGGCTTTCACCCTTTTTCTCTTACGAGTATGGGAGAAGAAAATGACAATGAGAAGAAATACAAACAAAATAATGATCATAGAAACTAGAGAAGATTTTTCCACCTCTTCTCTTCAATTTAAACAAACTCCATTTTTTCTCATCTCTTTTTTTTCCTATTTTTTCTCTTTTTTTCTTCTTCTTTCCTTTTTTTTTTCTTTTTCTCTCATTCTCTTTTCCCTTTTTTTTCCCTCTTTTTCCTCTCCTTTTTTTTTCTTTCCTCCTTTTTCACTACTTTTTTTACTCATTTTTCTCTAACAACTATAGATAAGGAAATAGAGGATAAGGTTTGCAATTTATCCAAAATCATCTCTTTAGGGTTTGTGAGAACCCAATCAAAGTACCAGCACAGCCGCAACGTCTTCTTCATCTTCCTTTAATCGTCACTCCGTCATCGTTGCCATCATCGTCGGGCATGAGGAAGACTGCCTAGAACTGCCCCTCCAACGGTGCCGACGAAATCGGCACTGTAATGGACACCGCCACTCCTTCCGTTGTTTGTACTGCCTCTAAATTGTCGGAGCAACCGGCCGCAGCCCTAACCTTGCAGGCGAAACCTGCGGCTGCAGCTACGTCAGCGCGGCAGAGATCCATGAATCGCGGAGGGGGAAGCGAGAACAACTTGGTTACCAACGGCAGGCAGGTTCCTTCCTTTGCCACCGCCCCCTCCATCGTGTGGCTGCTACAAATCCTCTCCGCGCTTGCCTTCCATGTCTGGTTGTGCCGCTCTTCCATTGGCTTCCTCTCCGCGATATGAAGGACTGATTGCTGAAGGTAGTCGATGACTCTTTCTTCTTCTTCGCTCCTTCTTTAGGGCTTGAAAGAATCTAACAAATGGTCCTCGATGTCGTCGCTTGTTGTTGGATCTCCTTTACTCTCATCGCCTAGGCGCGGCTGCCACCGCCATCGTCTCTATTGTGTCAGATCTCCATGTCGTTGTTCGCTTCTCCTTCGACGGGCGTGGCCACGATATGCATCGGGTATTCCTTAGTGGCATCGCTGCTTAAGACGCTCACCATGGCAGGCACGCTGCTGCAGTGGAGGAACCTGCCTCCGATGCAGCTGCTCCTCGTGCCATCGCCATTGTCATTGCAGATGGTCTCTCAACGTTGATAATGGCCATCATTGTCGCTAGTCTCGCGACTAATCAACTCTAGATCTGTTGTTAGGGCATCGCAGATGCAATCCTCCACCAGGGAGACATAAATCTCCTCAATCTTTGCCTCGATCGCGTGCGAGCCCTAGTAGCACCGCCTAGCGCCGCCATCATCTTCTCAAGATTTTTTCTCTTGGAAGAGAACTCCAAGAACAAGAATAGAAAAAAAAATATAATAAAATATAGAATTTTAATAAGAAAATTCAAGAATCAAAGTTACTCTGGTACCAAGTTGAAATATAAAATAAGCAGAAACGAATTAAAGCATAAAGGTAATGAAAAATACTTGGGTTTACATGGAAACCTTATTCATGAAGAGCGGGGAGAAAATCACTGGAGAAGGTCTTAATAGAGCTCTGATGTTTCTATATTTCTTCTCAAAGGAATATGGGAGGAATACATGCCTATTTATAGGTCATTATTCACCACACAAAGTCCATATTTTCCAATGTGACATTAAACTAACAACTCAATTCTCTTAACACTTTCAAAGGTAAAATGATGAGGAAGAAAGCCCTTTCTATTTCCAAATGTTACCCTTAAAAGTTTTGTTTTAAGTGGAATGCGAACTTTACCACGGCGATCAAGGAACAGGATAGGAATAATGAATTTTTACAAGAATGCCCAAACCAACATAACCAGTGAAGGGTCATTATTTTTATCGTTCGTTATCAATCCACCAAAGAATAGAGATACCAAATGTGAAAGTTTTAGGATCTCTTGCAATAGACAGCAATGAGGTGGGTGTTCTTATCATTGCTTGAGACAATAGGTTATTTCCTCTAGATGGTGATATTTTGTAGGACGGTTGGAGGTAAGAGCAACTTTGCCTAGCCTTGAGTCTTCACTCCCTTTTTAGAATAAGTCGCTTGCCAAGTGGGGATCCTTCCTTTCTCATTTGGTAAATCTGTTTTCTTGGACAAACCAAGTAGGATGTGGTTTGTCCGAGTTGAGACATGTATACCTTGAATGTGTCATAATTTCATCAGGTAGTAGTGTTTAAAGTAGCTCCACTTTAATGGCTAAAGTAGCCTCTAGATTTCAAGATACCTTACATAGTATTTGGACTCAAGATTTTGATTATTTAGACTAGTTTTATTGATGAAGAACATCATTCAAACCTTTCTTTTTATTCTTTGATCAAGCAGCACCAATCCTTTTTTTAAATTTATTATTAATTTAAAATTCGCATGGCACAAATTTTGGCTTACATATTCTATTTAAATGAAAATAAAATGAGAACTCTATTATCCAAAGTAGTAAAATTCTAGAAGGGAACTCTATTCCCCATAACCTCTTCATCTTCATGTTGACCACCACTCGTCGTCTTGTTGGCCACCGCTTGAAGTTGTGCCACCTCCTACTACTTGACTTAGCTCCACTAAAAGAGATCTCGAATTTTGCAAGGTTTATAATTATGCATATAAGTGATTGTGGGTGCATGGCCACTAAATCAACCCCTTGAAGGCTCGTGGCTTATGATGCACACTTGGTGCTCATGAGATGCAACCTTGATTTTTTGTCTACTAAGGCATGGTGGTGCATACAAGGGGAACGACCTATGATTGTAGGAGGTGGGAAGTGACCCTATCTAGACCCCCATAACTTGAAGGGCATATATCTTACCTTAGTGGGTTACATTTGTTGAGCGTGATTGGCCTAAGTAGGAGATCGCCAATAAAATAGATTGGATCATTGGGTAGGCATAAATTAATCATGCCATGCTTGTAGCATAATCAAGTAGACTTAGAGATTGGGAAATAGAAGGATAATGTAACCATGTGTCTACTCCTCGAAGAAAAAGATCCTGGATCCTAACACAGTTCTTAGAGGGTGTAAATTGAGGAGAAATTGTAGTATTTGGTGTTGACTATCGAGATACTCAAAAAAGAATACCTGTTGTCGTAAGGGTGGAGGTTGGCTTCTACAAGTAGAATAATTACAGATCGATTTCCTGGAACTAAAACTCCCCATAATAGAAGTTAGGACTAAGCAAATCCTTGGGTCATGTGTCAAGTGTCTCTGCGCAGACCAATGTTGATGGTCGTTAGTTTGAAGTACTTTGTGTTACGAAGGATGATGGGTGATCCTTGGGAGATTTAGGGTGAGGAATCTCTCCCCCTCACAAGGAGAGGTTTCTTGCACCTCGAATCACCTGCGCTTGCAACTCGAGTACCCTATTTATAGGGTGATGAATTTTATCTCTATGACATCAAAAAATCCCACTACCAATTGTTAGTAGCTAGTAACAACTAGAATAGGTGGTGACCTAGAGCTAAAAAGACATCGGGTGGGAGTCACATGAGAAGAACATCGTGGCCCGTGAATTGGTGTTAGGAAATTTTCTTGGGGCAAGAAAGTAGAAATTTAAGGAAATTTAGGGGAAAGGGAGAAGGCTAGATGTATAAGGAAAAAGAAAAGGCAAACTACATCTACCTTGAAATGCACACACTTCAATGCATTTAAAATCATGGCCTTTCTTTCACTTGCACACATTTCATGCCTTACTGAGACTTTTGGCTCACATTGTGTTACCTAATTTTTTAGAACAAGATGCCTTGCCATCCTATTCACTGTGTCGCTCACACCTGATTGCTAGCGTTGCAATAGCACATGTAGCAATTGGTTCTTCACACGTGCCTTGTCAAAGATCTTCTCCATTGAGCACCTAAGGGAGTTCCTCCCTGTTGAGGCTCCAAAAGAGTGCCTTCGTACTTGCCTCGGGGCCCTACTAAATGGCCAGATTAAGCTCTTGCTAGCCCTATCTGACTTAGGGGTGCTAGGGTGGTAGGGGCAATCGAGGAAAGTAGAGGTATTCTAGTTTCTTTTTAGGGTGTTTTGTGTGTTGTAATTGTATGCCTTTGGTGAGCCAACCTGAGTAGGAAGCACTTGATTAGTGATTCGGATCTGAATGTCAGATCACATAGACACACTAATATAGTTAGTTGGGTCACTACATATAATTGAGAGAATGCACTGTAGTCATATTGGACATAGCCAATGACAGGTATCAAAAAATCTAATGACTTTTTCATAAATTATCAAGATCTATCATGATATCTAATAGTTTTCTCTAGTCTAAGAAGAGATGGTAATCTTCTTGAGAGGTTGTTGTCTAATGGATATCTTTGATGCACATCCTCTGGATAAGAATGGAGATTCAGGGTTATCATGCAAGTGGAGTCAAGGGGTTGACTCGATGAGATGAAGATGTAAGAAGTTCTTCTCTTATCACTGTCATGGAGAAAGCTTTGACTCGAGACGAATATGTCTTCTCTGCTTTAATATGCACATTTGGTGGATCAATGGCCAATGCACCTACCATGATGTTGAGATTGGAAAGCTTGTGTATCTATGACAGCACAAGAAATGCATGATCTCTCAAAGGGATCATACAAATCCACTATTGTAAATGTACATAGTGGTTTGAAAAACATGAGCTCACTTTGCATGTATTGGCATGTATAAAATTCCATACATGGTCATATGGATGTCGATTTGACCCATAAATGAAAGAGAAAAAGACAATCCTTTTAGAAAGAAATTGGTCTCCATTCTCATGCCAATGATATAAGGAAAAATTTGCAACCCTTAGTAGAGAGGACAATGGATTTGAGAATTAATCCTTCTAGTGTTAAGGATTCATGGATATTTTGAATACTTAAAGGAGGCATAGTGTCGTAAATCCTAAATCCTAAACACTTCATTGTTGGCTTGATGACATCAATGATGATTTTGGTGGATTCGTAATTGTAGAGAAATCAAATATTATTTGAGAAGTTAAAAAGTATTTGATTTAGCATTTAATTCAATCAAAAAGGTTTGGTCTTGATCCAAAATAGTTTGGATAGAAATAAAATGTATTTTGGATACTAAAATCTAATTGGCTAAATTAGTTAAAGTCAAATTATGTAAATATCAATTAGGATTAGATACTAGCTATTGGATTTGATCTAATGGCTCTCAACATATTAGGATTAACTAGGATTCCCTATAAATATCTTCCAAAGGCAAGGCTAAAAGACCTAATCAACTTCTTGATTCTCGTAAGAGAGAGAACCACCACCGCCAGGGAGAGGAAAATAAAAGTCGAGGATCTGCAGACCCTCTTCTCTTCTTGGTCGATCGGCAATAGGGTTGGATGACCATGCATCGTGTTAGTTGACCAACAACATAAGGTAACACTCCTATGAGGAGACCCACCTAAGCATTGATTGACCAACAACTTTATTGGTTGACCCATTCGTGAAGGATTGCAAGTTCTTGGTCCTATTGGTGTGTCTCTGGTCATGCACGTGAGGCTACATGGTGAAGGTCGTCTTGGGTTTGCCAAGGGTTCACAGTACATGTTGGGAGTTGGGTATTCTTAGCATTAAGGGCCTCATCAGCCTATTGAGGAGATGGTATTGCGGCCATGCTAGAATTTATTGTAGGAGGCACAATAAGAAGAAACTTGTGCACAACAGGAGGTACTATGCTACGCTGCCTCAAAGGTACATTTTTATATTTGTGGGGAACCTCGAACAAGAAAAAACTAATTCTTCCCATGTGATTGCAGCATTAGATGTTTTCAATTCTTGATTAATCGATTTTTCAGGCATCGAATCATCTTGAATTGAAGTTTAAACGCATATTTTTCACGCTTTCGCAATGCCACAAGCAAATCGCTCGTCCTTCACTATAGGGTTATAGTATGTATAGTTTCTCTTATGAGTATAACTTGGACTTTGTTGTATATTTTGATGTTGTAATTCCTTTTTCTCATCTTCCTACTTTTGTTATGCAATGTTGTAATTAAGAGGAAGTTATGTTATGTAAATGTAATGAGCAGTTATGATGTGTAGTGTTTTGTTTTCATTATGTAGTGAAATGTGGTTGGGTGTGCTCGCATTGTGGTTGTAGATATGTATATACGTTTGGATGTATCTAGATGTGAACGTAATGTGTACCTATTAAATTATTTGTTTACATATTGCACAAGTCATTTTAATGTAGGTACATGCCTTAGATAAACGTGATAAATAAGGGAACCTTTGCCAGATATTTAGCAGAAATCGTCCCTTTAACAATATAAAATTTCCCTTAATCTATGACCGTGTGGAATAAAAACGATGTAGTTGGATGATCAAGGAGGCGAATAGTTGATGGCCACGTGCTTATGATGTCGATCTTGAGGGATGTTTGTGGATCAACGTTGTGGGATGTGACGCACACCTTTTAATAAGTGGATATTATCAATGACATTTGTTATATTATATCGGTGATGTTTGAATATTATCCACGATATTTGATTTATAATGAAATATCGCATTTGCAATATCTAAATATCATCATTAGTATTTAGTTCAAAGCTATAATATCATCGGTATAATTTGAATGGTTTATATTTAAAAATCATCGATGCAATTTATTTTATAGCTAAGTATCACCAATGCACTTTAATTTAGGATTGATATGTGAACTATTACATAAACTTTCGTATTAATATACATTTGTGCTGACAAAATAAGTTACTCTAGTGGTGTTACACTTAGAATGCGTGGAGGTTAACATTTTTGGAGGTGGTGAGAATCTAATATTCAATTTTTCTGATTGTCCTAAAAAAAAATAACATCAGTTTCCGTCATCATTCCTTACATTGGCATTTCATGCATATATAAGGGATTGTTTGGTGAATATAGCCTTTTTTTTTGCAATTTATTTCTACTCTAGATGCTGCGAACAACTACACTACCAACGATGCATTGTTAAACGTTCTCAGAAACTTTATCTATTTCTTAATCCATAACATGTGGGATGGATGTTGGTTCAATTATTTTAAAAACCTATACCGCAAACCACGTGGATACCCCATGTTAACCAGTTGATGCATGGTATTTATTTTTCAAAACACAATGATTATATAAAAAAAAGAAGTAAAAAAAAAGAGGAAAATTGCTAAAGAGTCCCTAAAATTAAAAAATAATAATATACACAAGTCTCATTTCAAATTTTTTATCTTAATCATTGAATCAACAACATACGTAACCTTTTGAACAAGACATGTGTCTTTTTTAACAAAACATATGCTGTTTGAGTTGTGTTCCATTCTTTAGTAAAGGGAGGGTTTGCAAAAATCTTGAAAAGTGACGTAGGTAAGTTGTAGCTCAAAAAAACCTCTCTTTTTCCCACCTAACCTCACTGCTGCCGGTGAGTGCTTGCAGTACAGATGGTATCCGCCGCCGCGGTCGTTGCCGCCTCCACTCGTCCCCTCCGATTTAGGGCTAGGGTTTCCACCAACTCCATCGCGTCGGCTCTCAAGCCCCTTCGCGACGCTCAGATCCCATCTCCAACCGCGCGCATTCCTCACACTTCCAGGTCCAATCTGAGCCCCCCCCAAAGTCTTCAAAAGCTCTTCTTTGCGCACCAATTTTTGATTGTGATATCGGTGAGAGAGAGAGGGATAGCGCGATCATGAAGTGATGTTTCTTTGTGTTGATCAGATTGCCCGTGGAGTTGGGCGCCTTGTTGTCGGTGCTGCCGCTCCACAGCACCATCGCGTCGTCCCGATTGGTTTCGGTCCTTGCTCCCGAGTCACAGAGTTGGGGCAGGATTCCACTTGGTATGGTTTCTTCATCTTTTTTGGTCATGGGTAGTTTGCATTTTAGTTTTCTGCTTCTGATGGTAGCTTTTATGCATGCAATTGTGATGGATTGGTTTGCACTTGTGTTACGAATTGAGAATCACGTCAGACTGTGTCGATTTCCATTGCTTAAAGAAACCAGAATTGTAATGACCCGAGTCTTAAGCCAAGCATAATTGAGAAAGTTGGGCCTAGCAGCTTGTTGGGCAGAGGTGTAGTGGACGAAGATCAAACTATGCAAAATGCTTAGCCTCAAGTTATCAAGTAGCAATTTCCCATCCTTCTTGCTTACATTCGTGAGTTTCCTATAGGGGAACTATCTTTTTGGTGTGTTATAGAAACTAGACCTGACCCTTTTTATATGTCGAGCAGGGCAGAGTCCATGATAGGAGATCTGGTTGGGTTTCATGCTGGCTGCCAGCCACCTGATGCGGCTGTTATCCTTTATCCAGGCTTGGTAACCAATAATGGGAAGCCAAAAACCTCGCTGTAGATGGAATTTATGTCGTGAAAAAGAGAACTAATGGAAAAAAAATATCTGGTGTTATTTGAACACTTTTGGTCCTCCCATTGGATTATCGTGTAATATTTTTCCAAGTTGTTAGCTTTGTAGTGATTGAAAGTATGAGATAGCCATGAAGTCTTTGTTAGCCTACTTGTTTTCTTAAGTGAGTTGAATTATGTTGGAATATATCTTGTATGTGAAGATGACCTTGGCAATATAGTAGTTGCACTTGTATCAATACAAGTAGTTGGCTACCACGACAAGTTTGCATTTGTTCTTTGCTTGATATGTTAGGGTCACGATGTAATGAAAATGCTTGTCGTGGTTTTGGTTTATCGCTTTTCTGGAGTTAATAAAATTGTATGAAGGAGTTTTGCAAATTATGGTTTCATTTGTATGCTTGAGTTTCTGTCTATTTTTTTTATGCAATTTAGGTTGTTTATGACTTCAAGATGCTCAGGATTGTTTGAGTAGTAATATATGTTGTATTCCTATGCTTGTACATAAAATACATAGACATTATATCAAAATAATATGTGCAGTTCTTTTTTTTTTTTAAAGTGCAGTTGTAGGTGTTATTTTAAAACAACATTTTAGTGTTCAATGTTAAAAAAGGAACCTTTTGAATGAAACATAAACACACGAGAGACACAGTATTACATGGAAAATCTGTTAGGGAAAAACCATAGAAGCACAAGCTCCACAAGGACTCTAGTGCCCACTAGCCACTAGAAATTTTATTTTCATTCACAATTGCAACTTAAAGAGGTGGGAGGATGTGTTACACAATTTATAGGAGGATGGGATACATGTACCCACACCTAAGATCCATATACCCATTTACAAATAGTTTACACCACCAGCAGAACCAACTAACTAGAAAAGAAGACGTAGCAATGCTAATATGGGTTAGAAAGGACTTGCTATTGGGCATTTTTTGAAGCCCACCTTTAGTGATTAGACAAGAAAACTAAGAAGGCAATCGTCAGTTGCGAACTTGATAAATTTATTGTTTGGTTCACGTTCTCCCTTGTTACCTTGAAGGTGCATTACTCTCTAAATGAAACTGTGTCAAATTAATATTAAGTTGATACTGCAGCAAAAATCCGGACTCTTCATGTTGGCATCAGCGACTGATTCAAGTTTTCATGCAGTGCAAAGCAGATAAAATTAAATTACCCAGACTATAACTCTAAGTGGTGATTATAAGTTTTCCTTTCCCTTTATCTTAGGGATGTAGAATGACAAAGATAAACATGAGATTAACAGATCAGCAACAGCTAACTTTGTAATGAAACATTTGTTTTGAATGCTACAAGAAAGAATCACTTTAGCAGTTCTACAGTGAAGGAAGCTCTTGTGTGATGACATTATGGAAAATTTGGGGACAATTTGCAACCTACCACGTGCTTAAAAAATCCATTAAGAAGTTATTCCAACAACATAATAACTTTGTATTAAAAAAAAGGGTACAGGTACGGACTAAAAAAAAGATACAAATGGCCTAGCGATGGATATGCATCACAGAGGGAAAGGAAGGGACCTTAGAGCTCTCCCTGGTGACATTTTGCTTGATAATTTATGTTTTCCTGGTGGGGAATCGGCAAAGGGAGACTGACTTAATTACACCCACATTTTGGTACTTGGACCGGTTGACAAGAAAACCCAAACATGTTTGCTTCAAGTATAATCTAGGGTTCTTCCTTCTAAAAAAAAAAGCATTCATTGTTACTTAGCTTTTTGACTAAACAAGGGTAATGTGTATTGCCTACAGTGAGTTATTTAGATTTTTTATTTCAATGATATTCTGGTGTGTTTCACAATGTAGTTCATCTACCTGCTAAAATAAGCTTCTTGGTGTGCTGTAAATTGATTACAGAATTCCCTTAAGAAAAAAAATCAGCGGTTGAAACACAATATGTCATTTTTTATTTCTTGGGTGTTTGAGTGGAAATTGCATCATTTACTTTTGTTTAGTTAGGAAATTTCTGTATTTCCTTTTTTATTGTATTGGGAATATGATTTTTTAAAAAGTTTTTTCTTTGCCATTCTTTCTAGCATCAATAGGAATGAAAGTTTTTGGATCTTCTCAACTCATAGATTATCTTTCCTCCTCTCTATCAAAACCTTGGACTCACACTCCCATCTCAATCGTACTTGTTCTCTCTCCTTCTGTGGTTTTGCCTTACCTCTTATCTCATTTATTTTCTCTCTCATCCCTCTCGTACTCTCAGATCTCAATATTTCTCCTCTTCCAAGTACTCTCTCTTCACTAGGTTCCTTCTCGTCTCTATATTTTCTGTACAAAAAGAATCACCATAAAAATCTTTATCGTTGATTGTTTATTGTTTATCTGCCTATATCAAATGGTATATGAGCATTTTGGATCTTAAAGTGTATGAAAGGAATGTAGTGCTACTATATGGAGAAAAAGCGTGGCAGGGAAAGTAGCTGCAACAATAGGGGAAAAAGGATAGATGAGAAATTCGCTGCCATAAAATAGTTTTTATAGAGAAAATAACAAATTTTTTATAGTTTCTGGAAGAGCTTCAAAGACCATATTGACCTTGATATGGCAGGATGATGCCAGGCAATCTCAATCATTTGGAGTATATGGCTACAAAGAAATGGCAAAGTTTTCAGAAATGAGTGGTGTTGGGTTGAGAATGTTGTAAGAGAGGCGAAGTGTTTTTTTGATTTTTGGCTTTAACATTTGTAAGTCCGTTCTTTTTCTTTTTTAATACAATTTAGGATGATTACCACCCTCTGGTAATCTTCCTCTTTTCTTTCAAAAAAAAAAAAGAAGAACATGACTATATCTCACAAATAAATCAAACCAAAATAAATCAAATCTAATATGAGAGACTCCGAGTGATCTTTTTAATTTCCTTAAACAAATATGAAAGTAAAAGACAATTGCAGTAAGGTCCTTTGGCCTGCATCACTTCTAGAATTTTTGTTTCTTTTTGAAAAGGGAAATCTTGCAATGCAGGGTTTGTTTGGATGTGAGGTAAATTTTACCCCACATGGATAGGATACTTGTGGGATAGGAAAGATTTATTCCACACACGTAGATACCCATGCAATTTGATTTGACTGCCCATGTTAGTAATATTCACTACACCCACCTCTATGCAACCGTCACGCTATCCTTGTATGCACTGTAACCCACTAGAAGCATGAACTCATCACTATTTATTATACTATTCATCTTACCCATGACATGTCAGCTATCCCACCTACTTACTCCACATCCAAACAAATTTTAAGCTAATCTTGAGTGTGCTCTCTCCAATATGGAGATTTTCAGCGGTGGCTTTGCAAAATGACAAGATTCTAGGTTTATGTGATTATGGCAGAGGAAGGTGCATGCAGTGCCAACATAACTTCTCAAGGGATTGATGCGAAAATGAATACTTCTCTAAAACATGCCTTGATAATGATTATTTTGATTTTTTTCATTGAACTATAGAAAAGAAAATGTTTGCATTGCTAACATTATCCTCAAGGGAATCGATTCTCCCATTTGTTTAAATATGCCTTGAAAATCCCAACTGATTACACTTGCTTTCTAAGAAAATAAGCATCAAAATATGATTGTGGCAATCCCTTCCAAAGAAAAAAATCTTGACTATCATGTGTCCAATTCTTGTTTCATCTTTTCTGACCATATCTGCTTCTTTAGCTGATTACTCTGCCATGCTGATGGAATGGAAGTATAGCTACAGTCATGGTCATAACCTGTCTTCAGAAAATACAAAAGGCATAGTGCATGTTTTTGCTTTGGTTCTGCACCATAAAATTGCTTGTTTAAAGATTCACCCTAAGTGCTGCCCTTGTTTCTGAAATTTTAGAGATGTCCAAGGAGAGGAATGGAATCATCAAGGGAGATGGTCAAACCTGTGGGACATCACATCCTATAGTCATCATCATTTTTTAAATTAAGAATAAGTTAATCATCCTGAAGTCATGATATTAGGAGAAAAGGAAGAAGAATGGGGAATGGTGCTGAGGTATGACAGTAAATGGGGATTGCCGACTTCAGAGTTGGATGTTGATATTGTATCAGTGATGGAGAGTAAAATAAGCTGATATGGCCAGAGGGAACACAGATGCTCCTTTGGTGGAATAGATGGTGCTGGGGATGTTGTCATGGGATAAATCCAAAAGGATAAAGATATTATGGAGATCAACAACAGGATACCACTTGATAGGCCATTCTACAACAAACTTCAGGTAGTTTTAGCTTTCAATTTGCATTGTTTGGATCACTATGTGGGACCGTTTTGACTAAATCCACAGTGGATGGAGCATGCATTTGCTGATCTCAGGGTTCATTGTGAGAGAGGTGGTCCTTGTTGAGATCCACATTAGATAGCTGTTGCAGATTCTTGAGATAATGTGTCTTATTGGCACTCCCTAAAGTGAGCTTGTGCAAGGGTGATAAAGACAGTTACAGGAGGTGTAATATCCAATCCCCTAACACAATACCAACGGGCTTTTTAGTACTGGAAATACCTTGCTGGGAGATGAAGGAAGACCAAGTAATGTGTAGTTTCACATAAATTTCTTTTTGACTCAAGGAATAGAATGTTTTTTCCTTATATAACTTTCATGACTAGTAAATTACTTCTTGAGACCATGTTTTTTTTTTTTAAGAGACTTCTTGAGGTCTTGTCTTTTAAATATGGAACAATTACTCGCATGAATTGAAAATAGTTTCCTTTTTGAGAATTATTTTAGAGACTCTTTCTAGTTATTAAATTTCCTTAAACTGTTGTTTGAGATTGTGGATGAATTTTCCTTAAAGTCTTGTGTCTAGCTTTGATATCAGATTATTGCGGGAATTTTTGAACTAGGTTTCCAGTACACACTTCCAGGTAACTATCGTGGAGTCAAATTATACTTGTCATTCGGGACATGACAAACTTATTGGCACTCCTTAAAATGAGCTCATCAACAGTGATAATGATTGTGATCTTGCACAATGGACGTAAGTGCATGAGACATGGAAAGACAGCTAGGGGAAGTGTAATATCCAATCCCCTAATGCAATACAATCAGGCTCTGCTAAGGCTAACTTGGAAGATAACACTTCTCAAGAAAAAAAAACAAACCATTCAGAACTACCACACACTTTTCTAAAAGCCACAGACCTCAGATAACTAAGTTAGAGAATATAACACTCTGTAAGGTTACAACAACATTTCTCCTAGTAATACATTGGTACCATCAATCGTAGCATAAAATTTTCTACCACATAGTAGAATAAACCTATAGCAAATTTAAGATTGTTAGAGATCACGGAGATCTCGTGATCTCTACCAAGTGATCATGGGATCTTGTCAACATCAAGTGGCAAGAGGTCCCCTTGCCAGTTTTGTTAAGTTGGCTTATTAGCCAAGTAATTAGTTTACTTAAGAGTGAAGTTATGGTTTGTTAGGAAAGACTTTGTTAAGCAAGTTTGGTATTGAGTTGTTAGGGTTACTCTTTCTTATTTGTTATGGGATTGGATTTCTATATATAGAGACCAATACCCACCATGTTTATTTGGGTTCTCTACAATAATAAAAAAAGGAGTTCTCCACCGTGCTCCTCTCTCCCTCTCTCTCGAGTTTTCTATTCTATCACAAAGATAAAATATCTCATCCAGTTTACTAGCTTCACCAGGAAATTTCTTCACGAGTTATGTTTGGCCTTCCATTCATCCGGTCTACTGTCTTCATTGCTCAGAAGATCCTATGATTTAATTGCTTGGATTGAGAACATGTAAGGATGAGTAGAAGTTAAGTCAAAAGCAAAAGATCTGGGTTCACATGAGACGAACTTTATTCATTGCAGTTATGGCCCTTTTCCTCATTCCAATGTCGACTAACAAATCTAGTTGGTCTAGTTAGGATCCTCCTCAAAAGCATTGTTCATGAATCTGAAAGGGATGACCATGGGGATTTTCAGTGGTAGGAACATGGTGATCTGCAAAGCACCATCATGTCAACAGGTCTATGGTGCATCAAGCTCCGAGTAATTACTACCTCTCTGAGATATGGTCACTTAACTCACTTCCCTCTATCTAAGTAATCTCTAAGATCATGTAAAAAGTACTACAAGAAGTGGCATGCTTAGAGTGGGTTGTCTATGCTGGCTTCTCAGGTTGGTGCTTGGTCTAGTAGGACTTCCCTTGCACTATGCACATATTTGGAAACCAAAATTTTGGGTCAAGTAATGGTAAGTTAATCCTACTTGATATTCATAGAATATTTATAGCCACATCTAGGTTTGACTATAGTTTCTTGATTCCCTAAACCTTAGATGTCCGTTCCTGCTTGCAATAGGGCTAGGCATGGTTTTAGAACAACTTTATAGGCTTCGGAGCCTCAACAAAGGTCCACTAAACACAGGTTAGATGGCTATAATGTTTGGTTGCTGGCTCAAGTTAACATGAAAGCATTGAACCTGTAGAAATTTCGTAGACTAGTAGACTATCCTCTTGATTGGTTGAATAAGGCCTTCTCAAGGGCCTTGGGTTGTCTTCACTCAATTGGTTAGTTGGGTCATCTCCTAGTCAGTTAATTGTGCAGATATGTGCTATTGAGTTGCACATAAATTTCACATTAGAGGTTAATTTACCTTGTTCCTTGACTGACCTCACCTCTGTTCTAGGACATACCCAAGCTGAAACATTAGACAGGTTGGTTTCAAGATTTTGGAAAGAGTGTGTACTAGGTACAAAATTACACAACAGGACCATCAGGTTATATCCTGGTTGGTGATATGGTACTCCAACAAATGGAGGTCTTAGGTTTGGATATTAGGTGGGGAGGTTCTTGAAAGAGATGTAGGAGGGGTCATAAAGGAGTGGACTAACACAACTGAGGTGGGACTTTAGTAGGGAGGTGCTAACTAAATTTGCAGGACGAGCTTTAGAGACGAGGGAACTGGAAGCTGCCTGCCATGAGAATTGTTATAGCAGCTAACTGAGGTGATAACATATGGGCTTCATTAGTTATCTCCCTAGTTTAATTGGCACTTCAGATCACAAATGTGGTTAGGGGTCCTGGGTTCGGGAATATCCAAAAATAATATGCTATGAAGTAAGAATGTCACATCTCTAGCAAAAGAAGGCAACTCCCTTTTAAAGTCCAAAAATCTGCGAGCATTCTCCATTTAGCATTAACCGATTCTTTCCAAAAAAAAGAAGCATTCCATTCATTATTTACAAGGCAATCCAATTTGGATCTAAAAGACAGGTGTTTGGGTTGCTGAGATCCAAGCACAAGAAAGACTTTACCTTAATTGCCCCATGTTTAAGTTGACAGCTTCTGAATTTGTCTTAATAATAGATTCCCAATGTTACCTTAGATCATCGATCTATCAACCAAGCCATTCTTGGAACCTCCTCCCTTCTTTCTGTGACACATGCAACTCACATAAACCTGTGGAAAATTTCACAATGATTCTTTCTTTGAAGCCTTCCCCCTCTTTACAAGAACTCTTCATGTTTGTAGTGTGAGATACAAGCAACGTTACAACTTTTAGTTGATTGCACACTTTCTGAAGATTTCACAAATGCTTTGGAAATTTCAAGGTCAACATGAGTTTGGAAGCATGGTTAGGCATGTGGGGGGTGTTTTAGTTGGCTGAGAAGGCTTCTGATGTTGCTGATTGTACCGACAGCAAGATGAGGAAAGGCAGCTGCTAACTCTAGTCACACCCTAATATTATTATTTAGGTGGTCCACCACTGAGTTGACCAATTGACTATAGAACATTAAATGAAATTGGGTGCCTTCTCCATTGGCTGAGTAGGCAAACAGTCTGAAGAAATGAGTAACTTGGTTTCTTATGAAACCTTAATCCTCACTATATGGTGGATTTGGGTAAATTATAGAGAGGTCTACATACTATAAGAAAATAAGAGGGAAAAGGAAAACAATAACATAATTTTCAATATTCTCCCTCAAATTGGAGCATAGATGTCAATCGTGCCTAGCTTGATGCAACATTTGTCGAAGGAGGTCCTAGGAAGTACCTTGGTAAAAACATCTGCAGTTTGATCTTCATAATTGACAAGAGTGGCATGTAGGAACCTTCTTTGAATTAAATCTTTGGTATAGTGGTCCACCTTAACATGTTTGATCCTCTCATCAAACATTGGATTATTTGTGACAAACATGGTAGCTTTATTATCACATCTCATCTCCACAGTCAGTGGTGCCTGAATATGTAGATCTATGAGAATAGAATGAATCCATATCATCTCAGTAGCAACTTGTGCCATAACACGATACTCCGATTCAGCACTAAATCATGCAACCATAGCTTGTTTCTTGTTGTGCTACGTTACAAGATTACTAGCAAGATAAGTATAAATTCCGGTGGTAGACTTCCTATCTTTGAGGTAGGTTACATAATTTGCATCTGCATATGTAATGATGTCTAATTGGTAAACAAGAGTCCCCTTCCTGGTGATGATTTGAGATACTTGAGAACCATCATAGCTACATCTCAATGCAACTTTGTTGGCCTATCCAAAAACTAAGTTTTCCAACAGTAAAAGAGATACCTAAGCACGTAATAGTCAAGCATAGTAACTTGCCAACAAGACTTGAATTGTCGAGTGTCAATCAAAGTTGTAGTGTTGTCATGTAAATGAGCTCGAGGATCCATAGATGCAGGTTTAGCACCCAACATTTCAATTTCTTGCAGGAGGTCTATAGCATACTTTCTTTGAGACAGTACAATACCTTGCTTGCTTCTAGCAACTTCAATGCCCAAAAAATATCTGAGTGGTCACAAATCTTTGATTACTTCTAGCAAGATATTTTTCTAAATCTGAGATCTCCTTAAAGTCATATAATTTTCATATATTGCCTTAACCTACACACCTTAAAACACCCCCTGAGACTTGAACCCAAGAGGTTGCTGCACATACATCACTTCCTATTGGTCTCCATATAAGAAGGTATTTTCAACATTAAGATGATGGAGGGGCCAATCATACCCCATTGCTACTAAGATGAGAATACGCACTGTCGATAATTTGGCCATTGGAGAGAAGGTATTGAAGAAATCCACTTCATAGGTTTGAGTGAACTCCTTTGTTACAAGTCGCACCTTGTATTGTTTCACTAAGCCATTTGGATTGTTTTTCATTGTGAAAGCCCATTTGGAACCAACGATAATAGCACCAATAAGTAACTTGGTAAGCTCCTAAGTGCCTCTGTAAATCAAGGTAGACATTTCCTCCTCTATTGCTAGCTGCTACTTAGGATCTAGGAGAGCCTGTTGATGTGAAGTAGGAATAGCCATAGTTGATGGGGCTAGAGAGAACTGCTTGAAAGTAGGCCTAAGATATGTCAAAGTGACATGCTTAGATATATGATGACTTGTACAGTAATGCGGTGCCTTCCCCAATGCAATAGGAAGATCAAAATCCTCTATAACTATTGGTTGCACATTGTCTGATTGTACCTCTACTTGTGATGGTACATCACTGAGAACAATACTGTCAGTGAAAATATGCTTATTGCTTACCTGAGGTAAGATATGTAGCATTGGCTCAAAAAGGGGAGGACGACGAGCAGATATGAGTTGGAATCGATCGTCAGAGGGAACAGTAATACTGTCAAGGATAGTAGTAGGAATGTCTTTCAAATTCCTAGGAGGAACATTATCTATCATTTCCCTAACTCTAGACCAGTAGTAAAGAAATAGGAATAGACTTATGGAAGGTGATATCAACGCTAATATAGTGACGACAACAAATAGGGTCATAGCATCAATATCCCTTTTGGTTTCCAGAATAGCCCAGAAAGATACTTTACGGCTCGAGGAGTCAACTTGTTCCTACCTACACTAGGCACATGAACAAAGGAAATACAACCAAAGACCTGTAAGGGGACATCAAACAAACCTGCTTCAGGATAAAGAATGTAGATAGGAACTTGCTCATTGAGCATAGCGGAAGGCACCCTATTCATAAGGTAGCAAAAAGGCAGGACATTTTCTCCTTAGTGTAAAGAAAGAACACTACGATCAATAAGCATGGCCCTGGAAACATCCAAGATATGTTGGTGTTTGTGTTTAATAACACCATTCTGCTCAGAGGTGTGAGGGAAAGTTGTCTGATGGATAATGCCTTGGAAAAGATAAATGTTGTGTAAAAAATAAGTGCAAAGCTTTAAAGTATTGTTAGCACAAAACAAATTTTATATTAGCACCAAACTAAGTCTTTATTTCCACTGTGAAATTTTTGATAATAAGATCAACATTAGATTTGGACTTCAACATGACTCATGACAAGCGGGAGAAATCATCAATAACAACTAAATAATAATGAGGTCTTAGTCTATCAACAATACAACTGGGACCCTAAATATTCATGTGATTCAAACGATGACTTAGACCTATGACTCTGACTGGATGGATAAGAACTCCTGTCATGCTTCCCATGCTTGACACGCTTCACAGTCAACTCTAGCTATAGGTGAAAGTTAGGGAGTCACACGTTTGAGTTTGACTAGCAGGAGATGACCCAACCGGAGGTGCCATAAGTGACTTGATGAAGTGGTAAAGGAGACAACAACATGACTGGCATAAGGAGATTGGAGTAGTCAATACACTCCCTTCCTCTCGACCTTCACCAAATGTCTTCCTCGTCATAATATCTTGAAAAGAACATGAGACAACATGAAACAAGCTCTGCAATTGAGTTCTTTTGTTATCCTACTGATAGAAAGTAGGCTAATAGGAAAATCGGGAACTAAGAAAACATTTGTTAGTCTCATGGTTGGGGTAAGGTGGACATCCCCCTGGCTAGTAATTGGTGAATGTCAACCATCAGGCACCTAAACTGTTCGTTTTGACGGAATAGGTTTGATGGTGGAAAACCTATCCCAACCATCATGTAAGTGTTGAGAAGTTCCAGAATCCACTAACTATTTAGGGCTACAATTAGGAGATTGAGTAGACATCACAATCATTGTACATGGCAAGCTGGTAAATGCAACAATGTCAGGTTGTGAGTTAGTAGATGATGTGGCTAACATCTGGGATACTCACTATAGAACATTATCATACTTAGCACGTGTCGATGTCTCCATCTCCGTAAAAGAATTTGCTACGACAACTTTATGAGCAGTAGGAGGCTTCCTATGCTTTGTCCAACATGATTCTTCACTATTGATTAATTTTGCCACAAAATGTGCAAGTTGGGTGATCTTTTCCCTGTGAGGTGTGACTACATCCATGTTCTCTTGTAGAGGGGCCACCCCGAACTTTGTCATAATTCACTACCAGTGCATATGTCTGAGAATCGGTCACTGCAGCTTCAGGGATACTGCAAAACGACTCATGCGACTATAAACCTCCTCTAGGGTAGGTAAATCTACCATCATCAACACTTGAGCTCGTACAGATGAGTAATTAGGCCCTAAGCCTACAAGAAACTGAAGGAGCACTGGTTCTTTCCTATATGCTCTCCAAGTCTTGCAAGTGCAGATAGGACAACATGCATCAAGGTTTTAAATGTTGATATCGATGTATTAACAAGTCGAAAAGGGGATATATGCCCGGGATATATAGCTGATATTGGTAAATTTTGGGGAAATCACTCAAAAAGGTTCAAAATGTTTCAAAATGTCATAAATTTGATGAAAATTAACTTTTTAATAACTATTACATGTACGAAGAAATGCTTAAAAGATCAAAATCATATATTTTGAATGAAAACATAATAAAAACGTGCTACTGATATAGCTACTGACATATTGATAGTCATAGCATTCAAAAGAAAAGACACAAAGTAATCATACGCAATTTTAAAGTTCATGTAGTATATGTACTTTCACATTTTTCATATCCTTCAATATCAAAGAAGAATCCCCAATATTGAAGATCTCAATGTAGAAGTAGATAACCAAGAAATGAGGTTATAGCCTCTAAATTTCCAATATGTCATCAATATAGTTGTAGCCTTAGGATGTTTCCATTCGTTTTTTGGAGGATGAGAGAGTATTTGGGTAAGTTGCATTACCATGGATATCTGTAGTCTCTATTTGTCATGATTTCGACAAATTACATCAAGGAGAAGGATCTTGAGACTTGTTGTATAGATTTGAGGTATATGATTTTAGATATATGGCATGTTGTTGCCCATAAGCTCATTGCCTATAACATTACCTCATGATGATAACTCAATTTTTGTAAATTAGGAATCACTTACACATTCAAAGAAATATTTTTTTTTTGAAAGGAAAGGCATGCCAGTGACATATCAACGATGTCATGGATATATTGAAAATTTTATGCTTAGGGAGTCTAATTTTAACGATAAACACCGATCTCCCTTGATATTAGTGACATATTGATCGACATCAAGGAAAAATATATGGCATGAGTTGTTGATATCTCTTGGAGCGTTGATACCGACATATTTGTGACATATTGACAATATGTTGGCAACATGTCTTACCTTGATAGGCATTGTATTTCTCAAACAAAGTCTTAAGTGTGGAATAGTGCTATGACGGTGTCTTCCCTTCTTGTCAGAGACCTGTTATCTCGCTATTAATTTGGAAGACTTGGCTCGAATTCTTTTCGTGGGAATATTTATCTTGTAGTACATGATTTTATTGCCAATCTAGGGAATATCATTATTCATTATCTAAGCATACACTATCATGTTGTCATTCTACGCACCATACTTGTCTCTCTTCCCATTAGGTTCCTGTTTCGTGAAAATGTGCTCTGTATCACGACCCTCCATGGTCATGAGGAAAGTTTGAGACCACCATGAGTAGTTGATCTTGTCTAACTTGATCACTAGACCAAAAAATGGGTTCTTGTAAATCCTTACTTTTGTCACCTCTGATGTGACATCTAAAGAATCTGAAGAAGCCATCTATGGTGTAAACTAGAGCGCTAAGATGCTAGAAAAATATTCTGATTGCTTAGATCATGAAATCGAATTGACAAAACCTGACTCAAGATCAAAGCAGGGCCAACCATGACTTCACTAGTCTAGTAGCGGTGCTTCAACGAGGAACGGTACTGAACAACCCCTTTGGCGGAGGTTTCGACCGGTGAGGGCCTCAGCAGTAGGCTCAAGGCACTACTAGGTCTTCAATTGTCGTCGGTGGAGATCTGCAGCAACCTTTAGGTTGTCAACGGTGAGGTCAGATTGTCGACGAGGGGCTGCAGGAGGGTGCACGGTGGTATGACAACCCCACTAGAGGTCAGTGGCAACAGAGCGATTGCAGATGAGCCTTTGATTGGATGAGTTCTTCCTTTCGAAGAAGGTTTTTTTGTATTTAGTGTATAAAGAAAGGGGGGATAGGGGAAAATGAGGGTACCAGATGTCAACCTAGGAGCACTGCTTTGATACCAAGTTAGAAGAAATGAACAACTTAGTTTACTATGAAACCCTAATCTTCATTATATAGAGTATTCGAGTAAATTACAGAGAGGCCCCCATACTATATGAAAATAAGAGGGAAAAAGAAATAATTCTCAACACAAACTTCTAGACTTTGTGCTTTGTTGGTTCCGAAGATTTGTCTTGCCACATCCTTTTGATTTCAATATCACTTTCTTAATGTCCTTGAACTTGGAAATTTGCACTTTAACCCTTGAAACTATGGCTATTACATGACAATCTGGTGTTGGTGTAAAAGAAACTTTTTTACTTTACATGGAGACAAATTTCAGATATTCAGGAAAATGGACTAGTTGGATAATTGACGAAATTTCCAAGAGCATTCTTGTTCCACCTTATGTTTTTTGTATGTTTATATTGTGGAGATTTCGATAACTAGAAATCATTCATTTCAAAATCTCAGAAAAAAAAAAGAAAATAAAGAGTTGATCTCTTTATATAGGAAGTAGGGGTGTAAACAAATCGAACATGAGCAAATCTCATTAGGTTTGTTTCGGTAACTTTGGTTCAATAACAATTTTTTAAGGTTTAAGTTCAATTTATGTTCGATAAGAAAAAATAAGGGTGATGTTTGGTTTAATCCATTTTTGTTATCCAAGGTTTGGTTCGATTCGTTTACGATATGTTTTAAGTGTAAAATCTAAAATGCTGTTAATTTATGTTCGATTTGTTTAGGATTTGTTTAAAGGTTTGCTCATGATTCTTTTAAAGTATAATGTTTAATTATAAATGTAAACATGATAAATCATAATTAAAAAAATAAAATATAGAGCAAAAAATTTAAAAATAAACAATTCAAGGTATATTTCTCAAAAGAAAAAATATAAATAAATATATCTTTCAACTCTATTATTTATCTTCCTTTACACGCTTCCTTCTAGTACGTGCTTGCAATTATGGAGCATCGATGTATTAAATGGTATCCGTATTTTTTAATTATAAAATATCGCTGCAAATTTTAAGCCCAATATATAAATGAATAGCATATGTTCTTTTCAATACATCAATGTTATAAACTTGAGATTTTGTGTGCATATATATGTGTGTGTGTATATATACATCGAACCTTTAACGAATCGAACTTAAATGGTTTATTTAATTAAATGAGCATAAAATGAAGTTTAGGTTCGATTTGTTTATTTACAAATCGAATCTAAATTAAATTTTTATGAATTGAACCTAAACGACTATTGAACATGAAATTTTTTTTATAGCCCCAGTAGGAAAGGTCAATCCTAATTTTAATCATGGAAACAAATCAAATCCTAACAAATCACAATATATCCCTATAATTTGGAAAGAGAATTCTTAAATACTATTTTCTAAATTATATATTTTTAACACTTCCCTCCAAGTTAAAGAGTGCAACACTCAACTTGCAGGAGTAGTGTCGCAGCAGGAGAGAGCTCCCCTCATTAGATGCAGTTTGGGGTTGGAGTAGGCAAGTAGGCCTACACACAGATGGGCACGCAAATACTTAGTCCTAGAGTGCAGATAAGTAGATCTTTAAGCATGCATGTAGTCGTCTCTTCACCAGTTGCTACGACCCGAATCGAGAAACAAACCAAATGCAGGGGTAAACATTTCTACAACTATACATGCAATGTAACTAAGCAAATAAGAAAACGGCAGCAACGAAAAGTAGAATAAGGTTTGCTAGTTATCCATCACAATTAAAGTTGAAAGGACAAATATCAATAGGTTCCAACATACTAAAGTACTCACTAGAGTAAACAGGACCTCTGAAACAAAAATTGAAAAGGATCGGACTATTGCTGGACTCGGCTGGGCCTAGCACCCTCTGTAGCCAGTAGAGCTGGTTACTAAACTCTTTGACCTGAATAGATATACATATATATTTTATCAGCTAATGCTGAGTAGAGTGGTACATAAGACATATAATGCATTTTAAAATAGAAGAAAGTAATAAACTATTCACGCATCTTATAGTTACTCATTGTCATCTAGTTTCCTGCATATTCAACTATGTTTAATTATTCGTACATTCTAGTAAAGGTCCATGTCATCATTTAATTTACATGTTCCATAAGGGAACGATCTTGATGCAGTTTTCCTACGATGTAGGATGCGTACGTGGCACTTTCCTGGCCAGGAGAGTATCTCGCGGTAGTCCCACACCTAGTTTATTACCTCGTGGTCACGATCATGACGTAGCAATGACTACAGTACGTGCGATAAACACACGGGTAGCTACCCCGCACTGGCACGTGGTCGGTCCTTTTCATTAGCAGGTATGCTCAAACGTATAGCACAGAACCGAACATGGGTCACATCCCTCAACAGTCTGCATATTCTCACCCGATTATCCTGGTTTGCCCTAATGGGCCTAATAGGAGTCTGTGTAGGGAGGCCAATCCTAACCCAAGTATGCATTTCGTGGGCATGCCGAGGGCACGTCGTGGAAATGCTGAGGGCATTCCGACAAAAAATCACATAAATAATCAAAATGATATTCTTTTTAAAAAATAGTGATTCTGTAACAATAAAGGTATTTTATAATGACCGTGTGTGTCTTTAGACCCTTACATTTCCCAAGATCGGCCTTCTATGCCTTTAAGATTCCAGAAATCGACCTATGGCAGCAACACCTTCGCCCAGCAGCATCAGACTCGGCACAACCATTGGCATCCGTCGGCATGCCGTCGAAATCGTCAGCATGCTGTCGAAATCGTCGACATGCCGCCGGCACACCTTGTAAATCGATACTTTAATCATCTCGGTATGGCTGCCGTTGGCATTTAAATCACTGTCCTAATCCTGGGTCCCAACCCAAGGGGTGGCTAGCTCCTTCCCTACACTAAAGTGATAGTAGCTCTCCTCAGTACCACGTACGTGAGGGTCAGCTCACTTTCTATACCCAAGTTCGAGACAGTCAACCAACATGCTCGTAGGCAATGAGTCCCATCATACATCGAATATCCATATTACTGTACTATGATTCATTTCCTAGTTCCCCGGAGGGTTCATGCTTAGTACTCAGCTTATTTCATTACATGGCATGTATTTGTCTCACATTCTGGTTTCGTATTCATATAACAGGCAGCTCGTAAAATAACAGGCTAAGCAATTACCACGATCATTTTCCAATTTCTCACAGTAGGGAATTTAACCACATGTATTTTAAATTTATAGCAAGCGAGGTTCATGCATCGAATATAAACATTCACATTCTTAGTCTTAGGGTTCATCTTCATGTTCTAGGTTTCGAATAGATATTTCTAATTCAACATGCACTTTAATGATTTAAACTACAGGTGTAGAGATGACCACTCTACCAAAGTGTACGGGAGATATGGGGGCACGAACGGTGGATCCCGATGTATCTGAGGGTCCTTTGTGTACTACGGATTGGAGACCTATTCCAAACAGTTGATCACATCAATTATTAACATTGTTGACCATTATGTCAAACAAGCGTAAAACAGTATGGATACGATCCTAATACGTAGGAAATTATGAAAGAAAACCAACTGTACTTTGTGCAAAATCGACTTCATTTGGGCCCTGAACCGGCCCAAACACACGCACCCTGACCAAAATCAGACGTCTGGGTAGAGTTCCAGACGTCTTAAATGAGTGCAGGATCTCACCTTGCGTTCCTGCGTCTGTCCCCGTCGTCTGCTTCCCCTCACAGCCGTCTGAGGGTGTCTCCAGATGTCTGGCACTACTCTCAGTCGTTTGGGAGAGTAGTCGGACGTCTGACGCTACTTCTAGACGTCCTAAAGTACTTCGAACGCCGCCCCAACGTGCCTTCCCAACGTCTCTGGCACCTTGGCACTCTGCGTGCTTACCAGATGTCCGGCGACCCTTCCAGACATCTGCCAAATGCTGTAGACGTTTGAATCTACAGAAATGATGTCCGCAGAACCTCCTTGCGAGCCCTCCTCTCACACTTGGAGCTGCAGCAGCTCCCTGAGATGGCCGCTCAGGACCTTCTGCCGCCCTCACTCAGCCTCCCGCACACCCTCCTCTCCTCCTGCTCCCCGCTCTCCCTCTCCTCCTTCATTGTCATTGGCTATAGGGAAAATGAAGGAGAAGGTGGAGGGGGGGAAAGATGTGTGCGTTGGGGTTGGAGAGAGTGGAGGGGGGTGTTTTATGGGTGCATGAGGGATGGGGGGTAAGGTGGTGTGGTATGGTGGGCATGGGTATGGTGGGGTGTTATGGGTATGGTGGCATGGGGGGTAAGGTGTGGGTATGGGGTACAGGAAAATTGTGCTAAACCCCTTCGAACCTAATAGTACTCCGTACGGGATCCTTTTGATGCGTAGAAATTGTGACAAGGTCCCTAAATTTTGGAAAAAATTCAAACGACCCTTGGGAAGGGTCATTTCACCAGCGAATACCTAACTCCCTTGGAGTTAAAACAAAAAACTGACTTAAAGACCTTTAGTCAAGAGACGATCTCAAGCACTGACACTGTACGAGAGATGATCTCAAGCACTGATGTGGGAGACAATCCCAAGTGCTGATATTGATATGAGAGACAATCCTAAGCATTAAAACTAACATGGGAGACGATCCCAAGAAGTGAAACTGATATGGGAGATGATCCCAAACACTAATAGTCACCTTACACCGGCAAAAATTCTTTACATTAGGAGAAGAAAAAAGGTTGATGTAGGGCATTTACAGATGAGGCTAAGTGTGTGACTCAGTTACTCTACCACTCATCTGTGTCTTCAATGTCCATCACGATATGGCTTGAGGCTTCAGTAGAGTCCTTTGAGCTAGTAGAATGCGCCCTTAATGCAGACAGCCAGAGGAGCACGGAGTAGTGTAGACTGTAGCAAAAGTAGTAGTCATTGTAGTAGTTGCTATAGCAGAGTAGCAGCAGGAAACCAAGACCATCGCAAAGGTAGCTACCATACAATGATCGTACAGGGGAAACATTCCCAAGCAGTCGTATTGGCCACAAGATTTGTGGCAACTATAGTAGTAGAGGTCTTGTTTCTCAGAAGAGACCACTGGTGCAACAAGAAAGGATTCTAAAACATATCTGTGAATAATTTTGGGCCCTTGGAATGTCCCACATGCAATAGGTGCATGCTTGAGGGGAGAGGAGACCCATGTGTGGAGAGAAGAGGTTGGTTGCCGTGGAGTTGGTGTGGAAAGGAGTTGGCGTGAAGAGGGAGAAGAGAGGTGCCTTGGTAGATATGAAGAATTCTATTATTGACTCAAAAAAAATAAAAGGATTTGGTCTCTATTTAAAGAGATCCAATCCTAATTACAAACCCAACAAATTTAAGATATGGAATCTAAAAATTCCAATTCTCTTTTCTAAAACAAACTTAATCAAATCACTTAACTATTCATAAATTGACTCAATCACCAAAACTAATTAAATAAAATAAACTTGGAAACAAAAACACCAAATCCTAACCTAACTCACGCCCACATGCATACACATACACGCCCACACGTGGGCACACCACCTATTACTACATGGCATTGCCATGTGCCATTCTCTTAATTCTCACACCCCCTCCAAGTCGGACTCTTGGAGAGGATGAGAGACTTATTGGAGACAAAACTGGTTGAAGTAGTGGTCAAGGAAGTAGTCATAGTCGATCCTCAAACACACGTTGATGGGCACCTTGTTTCTCAGGGAAAAACCCCTTCTCATGAAGAACAAAAATCGGGTGACAAGGCTCCATTGATGGAGAATAGCTCCTCCATCACTGTTTACCATGAGATAATTCTCCTTTCCCCACTTCTTCACATTGACTCCTCCGCTTTTAGTGTTTTTTCTATGATCATGTGAAATTTATCTTAACCTTCAACGAAGATCCTAAAGGCACGTGCTCATTGAATGTAGTGTGAGGCCCCTATCAAGTTGATGGTGGTTCCTTGAACAAGAACTTTGGCTTTCATGGTGATTGAAGTCTCAGCATCTACCATGGCTTCTTTTACTTTCTAGAATGAGACACCTCGATCGTTCTCGGGTGTACGAGAATACTCATGCCTCTTCTTCAACATCTTGGAGTCAAGCCACCTTGATCGTTCCCAGGTACGTGTGAGGGGTTTACGTGGCTTCTTCAACTTGAGAATCGATTTTGTGCTTTGAACTCTTGCTTCACGTGTTCCACATCAACAAGAAGTCCACGTATGGAACCTCTTGATCTTAGGGATGTAGGAGCATCTGTTTTGATGCCATGTGAAGAATTTTGGGCCCTTGGAATGTCCCACATGCAACAGGTGCACGCTTGAGAGGAGAGATCTACGTGTGGAGAGTAAGAGGTTGGTTGGCATGGAGTTGATGGTGGCGTGAAGAGGGAGAAGAGAGGAGTCTTAGTGGATATGAAGAATTCTATTATTGATTCAAAGAAAAAAGAAGAGTGGTCTCTATTTAAAGAGATCCAATCTTAACTACAAACCTAATAAATTTCGGATTTGGAATTTAGAAATTATAGTCCTCTTTCCTAAAACAAATTCAACCAAATCACTTTACTATTCCTAAATTGACTCAAACACCAAAACTAATTAAATAGAATAAACTTGAAAACAAAAACACTAAATCCTAACCTAATTCACGCACACACATCCACACCCACACGTGAGCACACCACCAACTACCACGTGACATTCTTTGAATTCTCACAATATCATTAGACCGCTTGGATTCCAAGTTAAGCATGTTGAACACACAACCATGCAGAGGAGATGCAACAATAACATCATCGATGCCAACAACACCAATAATATCATCATCAACACCAACACAGATTGAGGCGATGAAGTTGGCTGAATTGGTCCAAAATGCATTCAGTCTTGTTGCGTGGTGTCTTACTTGGTCATGTACCAGCCTTTGCCACGTGATAAGGGCCAGATTGGCCCCCTTTGATCGGAATTGCGTCTAAGATAGGCCAAGCACTGATGCTTGGTGGCACTTCGGGTGAGATGAAGATCGACGTGGAGAGGAGAATCGAGATGGAGATCTCAACAGTAGAGCGACACATGGTGTTGCAAATAGAAGCAAGCCATGGAAGTTGAACACGCGCCCCGAGGCAACGAGGTGCCAACAACACCCTTAGGCCTAGTTTGGTAAGGGGGATAATCCATCAAAATAGGGGTTAACCTTGTTTGGTGGGAATGATATTTTGACTCGGGTTAAGAGGACTTAACCTGGGATAAGTTATTTTGGAGTAGATATGGGATAAGTTTTTTTTGTGAGTTATCCCATGTGTTTTCACAGGTTAACTTAAAAACTTTCCAAATAGTCACAGGTAAACCCACCAGGATAACCTTTATGACTTCCAAACAAAAATGGAGGATAACTAAGTTGCAAAAAAATTATCCCATAAAATCTGTCCCTCCATCCAAACTAGGCCTTAGGATACGGTGGAATATGTTCGGGGTTCTAGGATGGATCCACTTTGATACCATGTGGATATTTTGATAATTAGAAATCATTCATTTCAAAATCTCAAAGAAAACAAATAAGATCTGCTCTAATTTAGGATTGCTGCTCTAATACCAACTAGGAGGAAATGATTAATTTTATTCAAAGATGAAACCTTATGTCTCTTTATATGGAGAGAGGTGTGGGAACAATTACAGTACAAAAACCAATAAAAATTAAAAATGACAAAGTAATCCTTATAAGCATAAAACATAAATTGGACTACGACCCAAGGCGTACTCAACACTTCTTGCCAAGGACATTGTGATGGTGGATGCAACAAATGACAGTCAATTTGAATTTGAACTTCTAGGAAGAGAGACTCTAGAAATCAAGGATTTTCAATTTGCTAGAACAAACACGCAATAAATGGAATGCAAGTTCAGAGTAGGAGATGATACAAGTGGGATTTGGAGTGCATTGGGTAGTCAAAAGAGTGTTAGAAGTAGGATGCTGAGCTTTACAAGAGTTTAGAAGCTTAAGAAGAAGCATTGGTATCATGAACTTGGTTATTGAGCCAACTGCATGCACAACCCATGGTGGATAGGATTTTGATAAAGCATTCATGTTATTGGCCAAACAAGTGCGAACGGGCTTGATTTTGGTTTTGGTTGGAGGTATCCTGAGCTCATAACATAACGTGTCATGCAATTACGTGTCCTGCTTGATTTAGGTTTCTCCTGAAGTTTGATCTCTATCACCGAGATAAGAGGAATGAACGGTAACCAACTTACAAGGCTATGGACATGAATAATCATTGTAGTAACTACTATTTTTGATCTGTGAATACTTAATTGCAGCCCAATATTAATTATAAATTTCATCCCTCTTTTACCCGTTTATTAGCATCAAAGTGTAAGATCATGTAATATTTGTAGTGAGTTTCAGATCTCTCATATGTATTATTTTAATTTTCTGGACTTTCTGCAGGTCTATCGATGCCTTTATGACTGGTGTTTTAGTTATCCATCTAGTTCTGCAGGTGCAAGATTGGTTCGAATATGTGAACCCGAGGCATGCTCCTTTCTATTTCTGAATGAGTAGCGAACACAATTTCCTTTCCATGTTGTTACGGTTCAGGAAGGTTTGCCGTTTTTTTCTAATTAATCTTGTATTGCTCTCAGCAATGCTCCTCGAGCAACTGATAGGCTGATATGTATAATTTGAGTGAAGCCTTTAGATGAGGGGGATAACTTTCTGGCTGGCAATTTTCTTATGGCGAACGTGAATGTCTTCTTATCTTTTAACCTTGTAGAACATTGTGGAAAGGAATCGTCCAACCCCGAAGCTGTTCTTTTTTTCTTTGAAGTACTTGATGATCTTGATACAACAGTATGCGTCGGTAATTGTGTATTGACTAATGGTTGAATTACTTAGCGGGTTAGAAAAGCTAAGACTTGATTTAGGTAGCAAGGGAGTTCATTTGTTTGTCTTTACTTTATTGAAGAGGATGTCTTTGTCTTGTGTTGATGAAGGGATTACCCACGGGAATATCCTGTTATGTGGCTAGGGGAGGTTAAAGTAAGTGGTAAATGACTTGAAGGATCTTTGAAATGGTAATGACCAAGTTATGTTGGCTGTTTTTCAGAGGAAGAAGGGATAATCTAGGGAACTCGCCAATAATGGTAGCCAATTTGTTGGCATATCTTGTATTGCAACACACGGATTACATATTTTGTTTTCTAAATCCTGGTCATGATCACCTATAAATATCACCCACGGTAAACAAGGAGTATGTAATGTTTTAGAAGATATCCCCCTTGGTAAATTTGGCTTAAATGTTTTGTGGGGTCACGGGATATCCCATGGAAATTACGAGGGTTATCCCTTGTTTATTTATTATGGCTTTTAGCCAATCCTAGTCTTTGTTGAAAAATTGGGTTTTGCCAATTTGGCTAAGGCCACGGGTTTATGAAATCCTCATTAAACACAGGACTTCTCACTTAATTTACCACTTATATCATCTTGCAAATCACTCTCCAAGTAAACACCTCTAGCCACATTACAAGATAGCCCTACGGATTAGCTAATGGGAGGGGTTGGTTAACTTTGGTTTGCAAACTGAAAAGTGGAGATAACTCCTGTTTATATTTGATTGACAAGAAGGGTTATCCTCTAATGGTGTTTACCAAACAGGAGGTTAAGCTTGAGGATGCCCCGTGATTTGATAAACGTGCTTTATGTGGGAAGAGGGGGACGGTTACGTGTAAAGACGGCCCCTCTTCTATCTCCGGCGGGGAAAACACCAGTTTTAAAAAACAAATATTGGTTTAATTCGCAGGGTATATCTCCCACGTAAACAAGAGTTATATTCGGTTATAAGTGGATATCCCTCTATGCAAACAACGCTTAGGCACTGTTTAGTTTTCGGTGTGGGGCAGGATATATCTATCCCGGGTGGGCTTAACCTTATAACTTATCCCACCGTCCGCGACTCATGATGCGACGCGATGGATCAAATACACCCACTATTACATACGATAGCTCGCCAGTGTGCGAGAATCTTTTGCTCACTCCACTCAGACCCTTTTCCTCTGTGTGAAAATGCAAGGAAATATATTTTACAACGTAATTTGTAATACATACATCGGAATCAAATATGAATGATGTTTTTTATAGTTAAATTAAATATCGTCAATAATTTTTACATTTTAATTAAATGATAGAGAAATAAAATGTCACGTTATCCTATTTTCAACTACCTTGAATATGATTTCACCCAATAATTATAACGTTATCTCTTCCCTAATCCCTGCAGCCGAGCACTAATTAAGTATCAAACATGGAAAATATACATCTTATCTCATGACTCACTCCACGAGCCAACCAAACACAAAAATGGAGTTGTCATGGGATAACTCTCCCATCCCACCACAAAATGGAGTTTTTGTTTGAAAGAAGTTTCGACAACCAAACAATTCCTTAGGGAGCATTTATGCAATAGATTATGCCCCATTTTTAGGGGCTATTCGATGTTTAAGCCTAGGTTGGTGAGATGATGTGTGCTATCTCAGCCTGTGAAGCATCATGGGTTATCTAAACTCTTCATTTTAACACCCCTTCCCATCTTACAAGCTTTCTTTTAACACTTAATTTTAACTCCCATTCAGCAAACACCCACAATGGTTAACCCTTATCTCTAAATTGCAAACTCAGGTTAGCTAACCTGCGATGTAAACTAACCCTTAAGGTTTTGAAGTTATTTATGGTGGGGAATATCCCTTCTTTTTGAGCTGCGATCTTCATTTAATTCTAACATCAGTTTAGACATTTAAAAGGAGTTTGAGGATAACTCTCCTCACTCAAACCTCACTCTGTAAATATCGAACAGGGATATCCCGTTTTTCTACGGAGAAACAAACAACAAAGTCTATCCTCTCTTTTCATTTTGCAAACCCTAGTTAGCAAACCCTTCTACAAACTAACCCAAAAGATCTTTCCCCTTTGTAGTAACCATTGACATTGGTTGTTTCCTTCGGAGTAAACATAGACATAGGATATCCTTTGTTTCACAAATGTAAACACAAGTATTCTAACTTGCAACGTAAACTAAGTTTCAATGTCAATTACTCGTTGCACTTTTGAGGTTAATCAGGAGAATGGGGGTGTTGGGGGTTTGGTGGAGTAAAAATTTTATTGCTGATGTGATAATGCCTGAATTGAAAGCTCTTGTCCAAACCAATTCTATCTACTTTACAGCTAGGAGTTTGATATCAGGGACAATAACTAGACAACATCTTATAGGCCTCTGAAGGCTTTATTTGGTCATCAAAGGATTTATAAGGGGAGAGAACATCACATAGCCACAAAGTATCCATCGTCGTGGGGGACATGGCCGAGCCTCCTTCGTGGTGGGAGAGCTCATCCCAACAAACCTCAAGCAATTGCAAGGAGGGCACAAAAGATTTGGTGACCCAGTTTTACTGCAAGGAATGTACACCGGGGGGGAGGATGATACTTTCAACTATGCACAAAAACTTATGAAGTTACAGGATTTTCTCTCCCTCTCCTGAGGGTTCCCCTTTCTTGGGGGCCTTTCTCTCTATTTATAACATGAAAAAACCTCTAGCTTGGTGACCTCTAGTACTCTTTCTATCAAACTAGTCGTCCACTGTCAGGATATAGGTGGTCAGGTCTATCTTATCATATTTTCGACCTTAATTGCACTATATCTTTTGGCAGGTTGGATGGATCCCGGTTTGAATCTAGCTAATTTTAGGCAGGACGAGCGGTACCGATCCCGCCTGCTTGTCTTGTAATCGGGTAGTCGGATCCTCTGCTAGGTCACGTGCAAAGTTTTGGACCCGAGAATGGTTTCTGCCCCTTATCATATGCCCCCACTCTCTAGCTAGAGTGAGCTGCTGAGAGAGTAGTGAGAGTGCCCAAAACTCTGCAGTGGATAATTGTAAAGACCCATTCTATTTTGAGCCTTTTAAGACTTCTGGATTGTCGGTCAGACGTCTAGTCAGACGTCTGGACCCCTTCCCAGACGTCTGGAAATTGAAAAATCTGTACGCAGGGTCGGTGCTGCACGCTGGCTGCGTGTAGACAGCTTTCCTTCTCTCTCTTGTTCTTTTCTAGTCCCTCACCGAACCCTAACCCCACTCCCTATATAAGAACCCTCTCCCCCTTCCTCTCTTCTCCAGTCCACCACCACCACCTTACTTCCTCTCCACTGCCGTGAGAGAAACGAGCAAGAGAGAGGGAGCGAGAGCGAGGAGTGAGGAGGAGGAGCGGCGTGAAGAGAGGGAGGAGGTTGAGCTCGCGAGCTCAGAGAGGCTCATCAGAGTGCGCACGGCTGCCGCGGCGCGTGTGGGAGGAGGAGTGCGTTGGGGGAGCCGTTCCCGACTTCCTGCAGCGGTCGGAGCTGCAGTCGAGAGGGAGGAGCCACGGCGGAACGTGGCGAGAGGAGCGGGAGCTCGCTCTGATACTGGGATTTTTCCAGTATCAGACGTCTGGAGTGCCTTCCAGGCGATGGGCTGGACGTCTGGTGACAACACTGGATGTTTGAAAGCAAGGTTTCGCGAAGGTACGTTCTTCTTGCGGATGCGGCCATGCAGGTTGCACCGTAGAGCTGTTCTGTTTGGCTAAAAGGGGATTTGCTGCTCTGTCATGCGTAAGAGCAGCTTTGGGAAGGCATCGGCACGTCCTCCCACGCGTTTCGGACGTCTGGACAGCTTACCAGACGATCGGAGGCACTCCCAGACGACTGGAGGTTAGGTTGGACATTTGGAGCTGAGTCCAGGCGGTCAACTAGGGGTCCTAGACGTCTGAGGTCGATGCAGGGACTTGAGGTGAGACTCTAGTGACTTTCAAGACGTTTGGACTTTGTGCTAGACGTCTGATTTGGTTCTACAATTCTGTTTTTGACCCGTTTAGGGTCCGTTTGGGATCCGTTTGACGTAAACAAGATATCTGTGATTTCCTTGTGAGTTCCTTTATATGTTAGAAATCCTTATATGCTGTTTTGAACGTTCCATTGTGGTATGTTCCTTGATATAGGTCTTCGACTTGTTACATGTCTAGGGCTTGCAGAGGCACGTGAGTCTGCCGTTCGAGCCCCTAGTACTCCCGGATTGTCTGGTAGAGTGGTTTCCCCCTGTTTTATTTATAAAACATGAATGCAATTATGAAAAATTGGAAAATTAGAAACCTAGGATGTGGCATGAATCCTAGGACGAGAAATAGTTGCCTTGTTTGTATGCATGTGAGATTGCAGTAATAAATGAATGAGCTGAATTGTAAACAACTGCCTGTTGGAATTTGAAATGCCTATGCTAGTTAAACAGTTACCTGTGATATCACTTGTTGTATATGTTAATTTGTGGAAATACGAGTTGCATGTGTATAATACAAGAATGGAATTGTGAATGATGAAACCTGGTTTGGAATAATATGGTGAATATGAGCATGAACCCTACGGGGAGTTAGGAGTAGAGCTCCTGTGGATGAATGGAAAGATCTGGAAATGTGAGTGTGAAGTGTGTTGGCTCTTGAGTACGTGGTACCAAGGAGAGCGACTGTCTCCTGTTTAGTGTAGAGGGGAGCTAGCCGCCCTTGGATTGGGACCCGGGGTTAGGATTGGCCACTTTACACCGACTTCTGTTGGCCCTCGCGTACACTGTACCGGGAGAGCTACTAGTGTAGGGAGAGAGCTAGCCACATCACAAGGCCTGGGGTGTAGATTCCCTACCAAGAGGGGGTGACGTAATAAATTGCGGAAATATAATATAAAACAATCTCACAAAATTCAATCACACAATGTCCACAATTATTTTTAGGTGGAAACCCAAACCGGGTGAAAACCACCACCTAACCCTCTCGAGTTAAGATTTTCCGATCAACCAAGTTGATCAAATCCACTAAACGAATCACTTAAACGAGGGTGATTCAACCTCAATTACAACCATGCTACAAGTGCGAGGGTAGCGTTCCTCAACCCCTTCTCTTCACGAGAAGGATTTTGTCCTACGAAGGAGACAAGAATTCGCAAAGCGAATACCCAACCAAATAACAAAGTAAAATAACAAATATAGTCCTATAGAGCCAACAAAGATTTAAACCTAGCTTCTATAGGAATTAGGAAACTCTCCTTTGCAAGGAGTGCGTTGAATCGATGATGCGGGTGCGTGAGCCACGCGATGGCACAACGTCGCTCTCGTGATTACGGTGGGAGAGCGGGTGCGCAAAGGCTTGATGCTCTCAAGATGTAGAACTTGAGCTTGGAGAGCAAGAGCTTTTCTTGGACACAAAAGAGTGTGAAAGTGTATTACTAGGTGTGTCTTGTGTATCTAGGTGTGTGTTTGTGTGCAAGAGGTTTCTCTCTATTTATAGAGGCCTTAGGAAGGCTTTGAAGGCTTCTATAGCTGTTGGGTGCAAAGCCCAAGAGAATTAGGCCAAAATCAGGAACAATCATTGCACTGACAGGGTAATCAGACGTCTGATCCTAGCATCGAACGTCTGGAAAACCAGTTTAAGACATCTGGGAACAAAGTCAGACGTCTGATTTTAGGTGGGTTTCTTCCTGACTTGAATCAGATCTAAACAGGGTTCTAGTGCAAGTCCATCAGACGACATATAGGACGTCTGGCACTATGTCTAGACGTCTGGAATCCTACTTTTTCTGGGGGAATGGATTTCCAAGAGATTGCAACGGCTATAAGATCTCTGAAAGGAGATTTTGGGTTAGCCGAGGCAAAACGGTCATTTATTAGACGTCTGGAAAGGCTTAAGGACGTCTGATAAGGCTCCAACGGTCATATCCTTCAGCGTTTGTTAAGCCAGCCAATGGTCCACTAACTGGACGTTTGGAAAAAACTTCAGACGTCTTCTAAGACATCTGGACTAAGGTATGGACGTCTGATTTCATCAGACAGAGCTAACTAAGTCCAGCCTAAATGTTATCAGACGTCTGAATCAACAGTCAGACGTCTTAAAACATATTATCAGACGTCTGATTTTGGAATTAGACGTCTGAAAAAGTTGTTTGAGCCCTATATTGATTTTCTAAGTTCTCCACAGAAAACCTAAGTATCCTAGGGTTGTGCCGGTGTTCCTAGGACTACTGTTAGGGTACTTTGGGGCTCTTTAACATGATTTTCTAAGGAACAAAAAGAGCAAGGAAATAAAGATAAAAGTACACGAAAGAAATAAACAGAATTCTATCCTATTCTTCTTTTCCTTCCATCTTCAATCTATCGCTCCTCGCGAATCTCCTCTATTTTCCATCAAGCTCCTCCAATCCATCCTGGATGCGATCTCGAACTCCGTCTAATCACGTCTCCATTTGCAATTTGACCTGAAATCTAAGACTCCAAGTGTAAATGTTAAATGACACGTGTTTTATTATCATCAAAAGAAATGATCGTGGTGCTCTAGCACGTGGGAGGTGTACTGGCTCTTGAGTACCTGGTACCAAGGAGAGCGACTGTCTCCTGTTTAGTGTAGAGCGGAGCTAGCCGCCCTTGGATTGGGACTCGGGGTTAGGATTGACCACTCTACACCGACTTCTGTTGGCCCTCGCGTACACTATACCGTTGAGAGCTACTAGTGTAGGGAGAGAGCTAGCCACTTCACATCGACTTGTTAGGCCCACTGGGCAAACTGGGGTTGTCAGACGAGGGTATGTGGACTGTGGAAGGACGAGACCCCTGTTTGGTTCTGAGGGGCGAGACCCCTGTTACTGAGAGGGCTAGGCCCTATACTATTCCGTGCTGTACTTTGGGCGTATCCGCTAGCGGAAACAACTGACCACGTGCCAATGCGGTATAGCTACCCGTGCACTTATCGCTTGTGCCGTAGTCACCGCTACATCTGTCCGTGACCTCGGGGTAGTTGACTGGGTGTAGGATTACCATGGGGGACTCTCCCGGCCAGGAGAGTACTACGTGTGCCTTCTACTCTTCGGAAAAGACTGCAATCAAGATTGTTCCCACGTGGAACATTCGAGATCAAGAAAGATATCTAAAAGTAAACCAATGGGTGAAAAGGAATTACTGGTAAATTAAAATAACTAGAAAAGATAAATGTACCAGTTAGCTTTTACTGCTTTAGATAGTTTGGTTACCACTCTACTCAGCGTTCGCTGACTCCGTTTTACTCATAACCCTTTACAGGTCCAAGAGTTGAGCAGCCCGAGTCACCGGCTGCAAAGAGTGCTGGGCCAGTCGAGCCCAGTAGTAGTCTCTTGCTGTTGTAGTACTTCTTTTTGTTAGTGAGTTCAGACTTTGTTTACTGTTCTTGTTCCGTACTTTTTTTCTACTTCCTGTTGTGGTGGTGATATGTACTGTTAGCAGCTTTTACTTCCTTACTGCTTGTACATTTTTACTGTTAGTTACCTTGCATAGTGAATGTGGTTTATTTTCCTGCTTTTCAGTTATTTCTTGTTGGACGACTAGGTCTTGGGAT
The DNA here is from genome assembly GCA_037157565.1 of Thalassia testudinum. Lineage (NCBI taxonomy): Eukaryota > Viridiplantae > Streptophyta > Magnoliopsida > Alismatales > Hydrocharitaceae > Thalassia > Thalassia testudinum. The sequence goes on along the minus strand of JAZHRO010000022.1, from coordinate 60,324,244 downwards.
TAGTCGAGTCGAGCTGGTCTCGGGTCCTGTAGGGATTCGAAAATTGGGTTGTAACAATAATGCCCCAGATGTTCTGTCGGCTGCGATGAAGTAGGGAGAACATTTGTGATGGAGGAGTTGGGTGGCTTTCCCTTGCTTCCTGCCACTTAGAAGAGGCCCGTGTTAGGGGTGTATGAGTTCGCGTCCATGTCGGCCTTAGGAGGCGGTGTTCATTGAGCATGAGACGTATGAGCTTGAGCTCGTGCCATCCTTAGGAAACATCGTTGGTTGAGCGTAGGGTGTATGAGCTCGAGCTGGCGCCATCCTTAGGAGGCGGTGTTCGTTGAGCGTGGGGCATATGAGTCCAAGCTGGTGTCGTCCTTAGGAGGCGACGCTTGTTGAGTGTGGGGTGTTTGAGCCCAAGCTTGGGCTGGCCTTAGGAGACGGCGTTTGTTGAGCGCTTAAGAGGCAGTGTTTGTTGAGTGTGGGGCGTATGAGCATGAGCTTGTGTTGGCCTTTGGAGACGACGTTCGTTGAGCATGGGGTGTATGTGCCCGAGCTCGTGTCGGCCTTTGGAGACGGCATTTCACCAAATTGGGATATTGAGGCTGGCTTATACTTTTGTTGCTGTGAGTGGTCATGGCTTGAAGTGTCGTGCCTGTTTGAAAAGGCATGAGGTGCTTTTTGTAATGTTGGCCTATGTGTCCAATGTGTTATAACGTGTGGAATCCTTGACCGACGATTTTGTTAGTGTGGTCAAGCTGCCGCATAATCCATGCCGTACCTTAGGGGATTTTATTCCTCTAAAACTTGCGAACTACAAGGGAGGGGGTGGAAGGATGTCACCGCCCTTGGAGCCGAGGGGGGTTATAAATAGGGGTTCGTGGTGGGTCTTAGCTCACAGCCCTTCGCCTTCTTTATTGTGTGCAAAGGGCTCATGAGTTGTGCGGAGGAAGGCTTTACTCTATTCGCTCCTCTGCTGAAGCTTTGCTGTTAGACCTTTGTGCATTCGACAAAGTAGCCGAAGGGCAATTATGTGCAGTTCTTTGGATGAAGGTGAGCCCCTCTTGGTGCCCCCGGTTGACACACGAGTTGGGGTGAGGGCTCCTAGTCTTTTTGTAGTTTGATATGCTTGTTGTGGCGTTGGGGGGTTGGAGGTGCTACCCTCCCTTTTGCGCGCTTATTTTGTTTTGTTTCATGGCACAGGCTCTTGGGGGTTTTCTTTGCCAGACGATTTTGGATTCCGCAACGGCTTCTTACGGTTTAGGGCCATCCCGTGCAGGGGAGGAGCATGGGATGAGGAACGAAGAAGATCTCCTCTTGTGCCCGGGGAGTTCAAGAGGAAGCAGAGTGACGACGAAGAGGAGGCGATGTGGGCTTCCTTAGGGCATTCGCAAGGGGAGCTCTGTGGGATGTTTGCTGGGAGGGGGCCAGCTGCTTTCGTCTCCCTAGACCTAGGTGAGGGTGTGGTGAAAGTGGTTTCGTTGGGAGTGTCGTCTCCTTTCGTTCTGCGTGGATAACCCGCCGAATGTTGACTCACGGAGGCATTGCTTGGAGCTTGGGTGAAGGTTGCTCCTTTGTGGAGGCTGGATGCTTTATCCGTCCTGCTTGACTCCCTTGATAACTCCGTGAAGTTGGGACTAGAGTTGATGGTGGTAGCCCCTCTTGTAGGAGTGTATTTGCTCAGCTAGATGTGGGGCCTTTGCCAAATGGCGCCTGCAATGTTCGCCTAGATAGTTGTGTTCGTTTGGGGATTCCTCGTGGAAAGGATGGCTGAAGGCCTGATGGCGTTGATTAGGTGGGGTACCTCATTGATAGATTGGGAGGTACTCCTCACCTTTGAGCGGCCTCGATTGCCTCAAGCGGTTGTCGCAGTCTGCCAAGGCTTGCCAATCTGATAGCAGGCTCCTTGTTCAACAATTATTTCCCTATAGAGGGAGGTGCCGGTCTTGGAAGTGGGACAATCCTCTGCTGCAGTGAGGTAGAGGGCTCGAGAGTCTGTTCCTTACCGAGGATGTGGGTGGGAGGCGCTTGGTGGGGACAGATCGATTTCTGACGAGGAGTCACTCAGGGCGGGTCTGCCAGGGGTTGCAGGGGTTGTTGGTCTTGTTGTTGCACTATTACCCTGCGTTGGTAAGGGTGAGTAGCTTTGAAGACTGGGGGTGAAGCCGCTGAGTTCTGATGAATGGCACCACCGTTATCTTTGCGCTAGCTTGTCTCTTCTTGGCCATAATTTAGCCGGAGACGATGATCCCGAGGAATGTAACAATTGAATTGATACTTTTTATGAAAGGTAGAGGCTTTCTGTCCATTTTTTTGCTCTCTGCGTTGTTGTGATGAATTGCTCGTATGCCAAGTATAAGGAATTTGTTTGCGCCTAGGATTTATTACTCGCGAGGGTTATGTGAATCACTTTTTATGAGTTTTTTCTCGATCCCTATTGTGGGGTGTCTTGATTATTCGCTCAAACAACTTGGCATAGAGGCTTGTCCTATTACTTCATTCTGGCTAATTTCTGGAGGGCTGAATGGAGTGCTCGTGGAGGGGGCTATCCAAGGTAGTGGTCGGGAACTCGTGGCTTGCACTTGGGTAGGTTTCGACGTGTGATTCGTGGGGATCCTCTCACACACTTCATAGCCCGACCGCTCGCCTGGGGCCTTGTCAGCCGTAGGGGGGACCGGTGTTTTGGTCGTCCTTTGGTTGCATAATGGGGTGGGCCAACGCGATCCCCCTTGTAGGCCAGTGTTGATGAGAAGGTGCCAGAAGTGGCACTTACTCTTCAGGCGGAAGGTGATGTCTTGGTATGTAGAGCTGTTGTGCACACTTAGAGCTTGTTTTGCCCGGAATGGTTGGGGTAGGAGCGGTTGCCGCAAATGCCTTCCCTTTTTAAAAAATCGTTCCTTACAAGGTAACGGAAGGGGAAGTGCGGGAGATCCCTGCCTTCCTTACTGGCTCTGAGCGGAATGCTCCAGTCCTCTACGCCTTCTCCTGAGTCGGTTACCTGTGGCGAGGTAGGGTAGTCAAGCTCCGCCGGTACTGGCCGAGTCCCTTTGGTTGGTGCTTGGGGGCCAAGGGGCTATGGTCGCCTTGACTATGTCTTCATTTTCCTGTCTCTGTTGGAGACTAAGGGGCCTCCGAGCTCCTTGTATGAAATGTAGCCATGCCCCTTAGTACGAGGAGTGCATGTCTGAATTTCGATGGAAATTCGTTAGCCGGGATAGGGCCAATTTGTAGCGCTCGCTACGAGTCCCGTATGAGGGTTGGGCAGAATTGTCTATTGCTGGAGTCCTCGAGCACCTATCCTCGGTGAGGGAGCCTCGGGTTAGGCTTTGCTGGTGGAGCTTATGTGCATGCCTTTCTTAGGGCTGTTGTCTCCTTCGAGAGCCATGCCCAACATGGGGGTTTAATAGAATCGACTTGGAGAAGCTCCCTAGCCTTAGCCTTGGCCTTTTATTGTGACATGGATAAGTTATCATCGCTTGGATGGGCGGATCGTTTGCCTGGACGAGCTAGGTGGCGTCGTCAACGTAGGATTGATTAGCCACAGCTGATGACCTTGGCTGAATTCCTGTGAGGACTAGCTTGGATCCGATTGTTCAATCGTGATCCATTATCTTGGCTTTCTTGAAGATAAGAGGGACTGGAAGTTGGTTGCTAGTTGGTTAATTATGTCCACAAAAGAAGTTAGTGGCCCGGCTGTTTTTGGATGTGGCCATTATGCTGTTAGGCCTATCCTTATCATATGCGGAGAAGGGGTGATTTTGTCGATGTGGCCATGGGGTGTAATACTGCCATGTGTTATCCCACTTGGCTGTGCCCCTAGACAAGGAAAGTGTAGGAGGACTTTTACGGGGGTCGACCCTTAGAGGCAACCTCCAATGAGAGCCTACCTTAGAAGGTGGTAATGAAGGGAGATCAATCTTTGAGAGGTGGCAACAAAAGCCAATTGCTTGCGCTCAGATTCTTTTTGCCAGAAGTCCAAGTGCACATTAGGCGAGGCTTGTGGCTGAGAGCCCAAGTTCGTGTTGTTGTTATTATGTGACATCGTGTCATCCGGAATGTGAGGTGCTAGGGTCCCAGTTCCCTCCAGCCTTGGTGGTTGGTATGATAATCGTTGGGCGAGGTGGCTCGAACCCCCACCATTTGTTCTGGTGGACAGAAGCCACTCAAGGTGAAGCGGCTAAAACTCTGCTAGTGGGCGGTGTCTGCATGTGTGGAACTTCAGGGTGCATGGGCCTGAAGGAACGTCGGGTGGGTCTGGCCAAGTCCTAGCCGACCTAAAGAAGTGGCTTGTCGGCCTTAATAGGGGACCATATAAGGGAATGTCAGATGCGTCCATCCAAGTTCGACTGGACCTTGGGAGGTGGCTTGCCGACCTTACGAGGTGACAATATAAGGGAACGTTAGGCGAATCCGTCTGAGTTCGAGCTGACCTTAAAAGGTGGCTTGCCGACCTTAAGAGGTAGCAATATAAGGGAACGTCAGGCGTGTCCGTCAGAGTTCAAGCCGACCTTAGGAGGTGGCTTGCCGGCCTTGCGAGGAGGTAATATAGGGGAACGTCGGGCACGTCTATCCATGTTTGAGCTGACCGTATGAGGTGGCTTGCCGACCTTAAGAGGCGGCAATATGAGGGAACGTTGAGCATGTTCGTCTGAGTTCGAGCTGACCTTAAGAGGTGGCTTGCTGATCTTAAGAGGCGGCAATACAAGGGAATGTCGGGTGTGTTTGTCCAAATTCGAGATGACCTTAAGAGGCGGCAATATAAGGGAAGGTCAGGTGCGTCCATCCAAGTTCGAGCTGACCTTAAGAGGTAGCTTGCCGACCTTAAGAGGCGGCATTATAAGGGAACATCGGGCGCATCCATCTGAGTTCGAACCTACCTTAAGAGGTGGCTTGTCGACCATAAGAGGCGGCATTTGATGGGCCTCCGGAGGCTTCCTTCATGCATCAAAGGATTTATAAGGGGAGGGAACGTCGCATAGCCACAAAACATCCATCATTGTGGGGGACATGGTTGAGCCTCCTTCGTGGTTGGAGGGCTCATCCCAACAAACCTCAAGTAATCGCAAGGAGGGCACAAGAGATTTGGTGACCCAGTTTCACCGCAAGGGGTATACGTTTGGGAGGAGGATGATACTTCCAACTATTCATTAGAACTTATGAAGTTACATGATTTTCTCTTCCTCTCCCACGGGGACCCCTTTCTTGGGGGCCTCTCTCTATTTATAACATGAAAAGACCTCTAGCCTAGTGGTCTCTAGTACCCTTTCTGTCAGACTATTCGTCCGCTATCAGGATATAGGTGGTTAGGTTCATCTTATCATATCTTCGGCCTTGATTGCACCGTATCTTTTGGCAAGTTGGGAAAATCATGGTTGAGGTCTGGCTAGTTTTAGGTAGGACGGGAGGTACCAATCCCGCCTACTTACCCTGTAATCGAGTAGCTGGATCTGCTGTTGGGTCATTTGCGAAGTTTTAGATTCGAGGGTAATTTTTACCCCTCATTAGCAGCATAATAGATGCTTAACTTTTTGAGTTGTGTATCGATCAGAGATGAGTCCTATTTAGGTTTCACAATAACTAGAGAAAGTAATTAAACACACAAGAGCGACAAAGCAATTTGATTATCCAGTTCCATCTAAAATGAAGTACCTTTGGGGAGAGCAGGTATACTTTTGAAAATTTCACTAGTTTTTTCTAATACAAGAAAAATCTCTCTCTCTATGCTCATCTATCCCCACACTTGGAAGGACATCGACTATTTTTTTTTTGTTGAGGAGAAAAGAGGACCACTACCACCAGTAGTTGTTCATTTATATTGTATCAATGAAAAAAATTACAAGCTAGAGAGCCATAAGCTCATACATGCATTCGTATCATTATAGATGTTCTCCACCCAACACCGACTATTATTAAACACAACTTCATTCTTGGCCCTCCACATAGCCCAAAGCACTGCAACCATGCCAACCCAAGGCTTGGACGAATCACATAGCCCCTCCACAGATCATCCCACATTGGCAGAGGGGTGGAGAAGGTTCTGCGCTATTCATCATCAACCACCAAGCACGTTCCCATCAAATGGTGGATGTCATCATCCCCAAACCCACAAAGAGAGCAAGGAGCAAGATGTGTCCCCATGACCTTATGCCAGAAAGACCTCGTCACTAGCCCATCTCTTCTTGCAAGCCACAAGAAGATCTACGCCTTCAAAGAAACTTTAATTTTCCATAGTGCATGACAAGCCTGCTAATGCACATCATCAACACTAGGGAGCATCGAATGAAAAACCTTGGAGGTGGTATAGACACCATCCCTCCAAACCAAGCAATCAACATCATTCCGTGCATGAAAAGCCTCCAGTGCTTCCATCAACTGACCAGACTCCTCAGCCGCCTTACACACATAGTGTTCAACCTACATTGGTGTCCTCCACCTCTTATACTCACCATCCCACCAATCTGCTACCCTGGCCTCCTTATTCTTTGCCCTGCCATAGGAACGAGGATGCAAGTCCGCAAGACACCCATGTCCACTCTAATTATCTTTCCATAATCGAATGATACACCCATCACCTAACTTCGGGGAAAAAGAAGACACCTAATTCTGAACCACCGTACACACAAACGCCCAGAAAGGAGAAGGCAAGGATTGGCACACCATCCCTTCCAAAATATCTGGCTCCCCATACGAATCTTTAACCACTTGCTACCAAAGGCCATCCTCCCCTTTGAGAATAATGATACCCTACTTTAATAACAAAGAATCACCAAACTCCCTGAGGGACCACACTCCCAATCCTCCATCCTTGTTCGGCCTGCAAATGGTCCTCCATTTGATTGGTTGTAGGAAACACCCATCATAGCCAGCCCCTTTCTAGAAGAACTGATTCCTCATCACCTCCATCTTTTTAATGACAACATTTGGTGGTCTAAACATCGAAAGAAGGAAAACCGACATGGCAGAGAGGACATAATTCAGCAAAACCAACCGTCCCCCCTTGGAAAGAAGCTTGCCGTACCACTCGGCCAACCTCAAGGACATCTTCTCAAGGAGGTCCTTCCAATCTCGACTCTACATCTTCTTGGAACATAGAGGAAGGCCCAAGTAACGAATCAGCAGTGACACCATCGACATTTGCAAAATCTGTGAAATATTCTCCTGTGTTTGTGTCATTCTTCCAAAACAAACAAGTGACGACTTGGCCCCATTGATTTTCATCCCAGAGAGCTCTCCAAAAATATCTACCAGATACTCGATCACTCAGCATCTTTAGTGCCCCCTTCTATGAAGAAGACCGTGTCATCAGCATATTATAAAATGGGCATCAAAGCCCGATTGCTCCTCAACGTATAGCCATGAAGTAACCCCTTATCGCATGCCTTAAAGGTAAGACGTGCCAAAGTATCCACAACCAAGATGAAAACCAAAGGTGCAAGCGAACATCCCTATTTCACCCCTTTCTACGGCTGGATCCACTGACCAGTAGGCTTCCCATTCACCAGCGGGGAAAAAGATGAAGTAGTGATACTCTCTTCATCCACTACACCCACTCCTCAGGAAAGCCTCTCCTCCTGAAGATCTCTCACAGATTTGGCCATGAGATAGAATTATAAGCCTTAGAAAAATCTACCTTCCATAAAAAGGCGACCTTCCTCCTGTGACCCCAACCTGAGATCATCTCCTGTGCTAAGATAAAAGATTCTTGCAGAGAGCAGCCTTTTAGAAAGGCCGACTGGACTGGGCTGATCAAAATTGGCAAAACCTCTCTCAACCTATTTGCTAACACCTTACCAATCACCAGATAAATGGAGTTTGATAAGGCAATAGGATAGAAGTTTGAACATTCCACTGCCCTCGACTTCTTGGGAAGCAAAAAAAACAATGATCTATTAATCTTCTCCAAGCCTGCATTCCTCCTCTGGAACTCCTTCATCACTCTCATCACATCCCCTTTCATCGTTGACTAGAACTATCTGTAAAAAAGGATTGGGAATCCATCAAGCCCAGGGGAGCCCTTTGCCTTAAGACCCTTCAGTGCTTCCACTACCTCCGCCTTAGATACCGTCCTACAAAGCATGCATCTAACCTCTTCTCCCAAGGTTGGCATACCTGATGAGCGAAGCTTCATCTACCCCTTGGACTAGATCTAGACATATCAAAGAAATATATGTTTTCCATCTTACAAATATCCCCCTTAGACTCAGCCACCTCTCCCTCATATTCCAATTTCACTATCTAATTCTACTTTCTTCTCACACTGGCGATGCCATGAAAGAATTTTGTGTTGGAGTTGCCCTCCTTTAGCCAAATTTGTTTGGACTTCTTCCTCCAATCTATCTCCCTTTGATCCTCCTGTGCCACAACCTTCTGCAATGCCTTTTGCTATGCAATTTTCTCCTCTGACAGAACATCCACCTCCTCCTTCACATCCAAACTATGCACACCATGCAACGCCTTTGTGCTCTGATGACAGCGATGGACTTGCGGTACTCAAAGAGAACATGACGCAACCACATGAGCTTGGATGCCAAACTCTGCGTGGCTGTGCCAACATCATCCTGGGACTCCTACCAGGAGGACACCATCTCCCTGAACCCCCCCTCTCTTAACCAAGAGCACGAAAATCTAAAGCAAGTGTGTGTAGAAGCCCCTTCTCCACTCTCCCAATGGATGGGAGTATGATCTGAAAAAGGCCTCTTCATGGCCACTACCAATGCCAACTGAAAAAGTCCCATCATTTCCATGCTACAAAGGAACTTGTCAAGTTTAGACATCTGTCCACTACCATTATGCCACGTGTACGAGACTCCCGCAATAGGAAGGTCCACTAGCTCCAACTCATCCATCACTGTCTAGAATCCAAAGGTGGATGAATCCGTACGCCCATTTGGCCGATTAGAGGAAAGTAGCATGGCGTTGAAATCCCCACCAACCAGCCACGCCCCTCCCTACACTTGGTTAGCCACTTCCCTCAACTCATCCCACAACTGCGGTCTATCTCTCTACACACACGCCCCATACACACATGTCACAAAGAAGTCTCTATCATCAACCAACTTGCAAAACTTACATGTAATGGAAAAAGAGCCAGGCTAAATGTCTTTCAACTGCAAGTTGCCGATCTTCCACTACACACACAAACCACCTGATCTACCCAAAGCCTGGACATGTCGAGCCTCTGCATGGCCACCCAACAACAACGATTGCCAGACAGAGGCACCCTCACCCTCCACATGCGTCTCCTGAAGAAGACAACAATCCACCCTCCACTCCTTCAAGTACCTGGCTAGCGCCCCATGCCTAGCCTTGTCGCGTAGCCCACTCACGTTCCATGACAAGACCCTCAACATGAGAAGGCCGAGTCCACACCTCTTGTGCGAACCACACCAACAACTCTGGCTATCGACTCCTCATCAACTCGAGGTGTACTGACTGGACCCTTGTTCCTCAACTTGTATCTACCTTGCTTGCTACCTGCTCCTTCCTAGGAAGATGACTCAACCTCACAGGTTACACCAGCCTCGACATGGAAGGTGAACTCATCACCCTTCTCCATCTTCCCATCAGGCTACACACTACTACCAGCCCCCTCATCTATCACCACCAATGTACCAATCCCCATCACCCCTTCCATAGTAGCAGTTGCATCCCCCTCCGAACTCTCCCTCACCTCCTCAAGCACAACCTTCCTCTTCTTCATGCCCCCACCACCATCCTTCCCCTCCTTATGCCTCACCTCCCTCAACCGCACCCCCACATCCTCCTGTGAGCCCCTACCTGCATTCTTTTTCACCAGCTTTTGAGGGTAAATTGGTTGCATCTCCACCTGAAGATACAGTAGCCATGATGATCCCTCACATCTCAAGATGACCCTGTCAGGAAAGGGCCCCTCTTGTTTGACGACAGTTTCCACCTGCACCACGGTACCATCACCCTCTTGTAGACCAACCATAGATCCCTCCTTCAAATGACTAAACCCTGACACCACATGCGATACCACTATCGTTGACCAAAGATGCTAAGGCAAACCACGTATGGAGATCAATCCACTTCTGACGAAAGTTTGCTAAGGTGGTTGCTCCGATAAGTCACCATTAAAGGGGGTGACCAATCTCCACAACACCGTCAACTCTCCAACCGAGAAGGATCGGAACGTCCACCTTTCCACATCGGCATCACGCGATTTGAAGACAAGAAAATGAGATGCACCTAACATAGCAATCTTCCACATCGACGAAGAAAGAGAGAGGGAGCTTACTACCTCGCGCAGACGCTCTAATGAAGAAGACCCACACATGACTTCTCTAATCAACACCCTACGTAAGAGCACCTCCGCTCCCAACACCTTCGGCGAGAGTGGAACCTCTACGTCCAACAAAGGGGGAATCGGTGGAGGCGGTGGTCTGCCTCTCCTCTCCTCCATGCCAGGGTATACAGGTCCATGCTCTTGCTTGGCTTCACACTTACAAACACCCATGCTAGGGTTAGGTTGCACCCTCCACCCCTGCTCACCATGAGGGCCCCTCCATGCTTGCCTGCATGTTGCCTGCTTGTGGCCAAGACCACCACACGCGAGACAAACAAGAGCATTCTTGCAGTCCTTCGTCATATGGCCCCTTCGGAACACACATAATGTCATGTCTGTAGACTTCTTGGGTAGTGGTAATTGTGGTTAAATAAATGGTCAAGTGATAACCGTTATTTGTCACGCAGCCACATTCCTAATGAATGCGGAGTCGTGGACTTAATTGCCTGCAACCGTCTCCCTTTAGGCAATTGGACAGCTTACTAATTATTAGTCCAAGATGAGACGGTAGCACCCTTAGGTGGGTGAATGCAAGAGAGGTTGTTCGCTTGATTCACTAGGCGGACAAAGGATTTAGCCACTTGGCCCTTTGGCGAGCGGAAAGTTTACCGGTTACCATTTAGATGGACTAAAGCCTGGTTGTCCATTAGGCTGGTTAGACGAACAGGAATCCTTGCCAATTATAATCCTCTTTAGGTGGCTGCTGTTTGTTCTGGTAGACATCCTTTTAGGTGGATCTTCAGACATTATCCGTTTACTCGGCTGAGGAAATATTTGTATTTACTTGTTAGGTTTCTTTGAATTTATTTTTGAGTTTAAAAGAGTCTTTTAATGACCGAACTTGAGTAAAAATTTTTCTTCCCCTATCATGTACTAAAATTTAAATACAATCAAAATATAGGAAATAGGGAACAGCATCCTCCTGAAACCTCCACAATGAAAACAGGATTTAGATTAGCTACGAATACAATCAAGAATTCTAATGGTGCAGGAACATATTGTTTTTTAATCTTGCATCCGTCGTTGTCATCGTAGAATAATTTAATTAGTGCTAGACGTCGACGCCGTCCCTATCTGGGTTTTTCTTTTTTTCTTTGGAAAGCGTTCCTATCAGTGTTGGTCAACCGAATCTGATGTGATCAGGTTTAGACAGGTTTTATTATTGGCTGCTGAAAAGGTTCAATACATTATCGAATTCTAATTACATATAATGACATACACGTCTGCGTCGTTGACTTAATTAGCTGCTTACCCAAGTTGATCAACCAACCAGTTCATTCCCCGAGGATTGTCATAAATCGGGTGGAAATTTCTAGATATATATTAGCTGTTGTATGGTACAGATGGTAATACTGATGGTAGCGCGGAAACTCGTACGTTCATGCATTTATTTTGTTTTTTATAGTAAAATATGGGAGTTAATTTTATTTATTTCTCACTCTCAGAAAGTATGAAAAAGATAAGAAAAGTAGACTATTACCTATTGGTACACGAAAAAAAAAAAATCACGACCAGTGATTCAGTACAAGAGAGCAGCAAGCAAACAGGATAACAAAGCAAAGACAACAGGATAGTAAAAAGATATAGCCAATCAAATCGACATCAAATTATGTAGGGGAACTGCAGGTTGTCAAGTGAGATGATGCCCTGAATCCTACAAGGAAGTTGTGACGACGAAGAAAAGCAACGTCAATCTCCATCTCCAAGGCTTGCAACAAGGCGAGCTAAGGAGTTTACATATTCATGAATGAAATCTAAGGAATAAATCCAGGCTGCAAACTCGTACGTTCATGCATATACTGACATACCTCTTCTTTGATTAAAGTGGAGCATTCAAGGAGAGTTTTCTCTTTGGTAAGCATGCAAGATGGATGTAGTTTCATCTTCCTTTCCCTATGTGTACGTGTGGGCCTTATTGGTGGAGGAGGATGCCATTTAGAAGGGTAGAGGACTACAACTCTACTCTAGGGTGATACTTGGTACGTGAATTTAACATCAATTTCGTCTCAAAGTTTACACTTGGCACCTCTAATTTTAGGATTGAGCAATTTCGAAATGGCATTTTAATATGTATGTCCTTGTCAATTTTGGCAAAGATGCATATACCCCTGCTATTTTTGAATTTACATTTATATCCCTACGAATTTCCATTTGCTTGTTATGGTACCCTTATGAACTTTGAAGATTAAAAAATAAAGAAAATTTTGTAACCATATCCTTTATTATATTTCTCTCACACCAACAACCCCTCCACCTCCTCCCCCACTTCATCCACCTCTGTTACGACTTGAACCCATCTCCTTGTGGAACCCAGGAATACCTCGCCTCGACTAACCCCAAGATCTAGTTGTCCAACGAGAAACAAATCAAATGCAAGGATAAACATTTCCACAACTACACATGCAATGTAACTAAGTAAATAAAAAAAAGGAATCAACGAAAACTAGAATAGACTTCAAAAAGAACCATACTCCACAAGCGGAAAAATAAAGTTTGCTAGCAAACCATCACAACATAAGTAGAAATGACATAAACACAAATATGTTCCAACATACTAAAAATACTCACTACAATAAACATTTCCTTTGAAACAAAAACTGAAAAAGGACCGAACTACTGCTGGGCTTGGATGGGCCCAGCACCCTCTGTAGCCGGCGGTGGTACTGGCTGCTCAACTCCTTGACCTGAACAAGTATACATATATGTTTTGTCAGCTAATGCTGAGTAGAGTGACGCACAAGGCATTTAATGCATAGAAAGAAAGCAATAAACCATTCATGCATCTTATGGTTACTCATTGTCATCCAGTTTATTATGTGTTTAATTATTCGTGTATTCTAATAGAGATTCATATCATCATTTAATCCATGTGTTTCCTAAGAGAACGATCTTGATGCAGTTTTCCCACGATGCAGGATGCACACGTGGCACACTCCTGGCCGATGGAGTATCTCGTGGTAGTCCTACACCCGGTCTACCACCCCAGGGTCATGGTCGTGACGTAGCGATGACTACAACACGTGCGATAAGCGCACGGGTAGCTATCTCGCACTGGCATGCTGTCAGTCCTTTCCGCTAGCGGGTATACCCAAATAAATAACACAGAACAGGGGCCTTACCCCTCAATAGTCTGCGTACTCTCTCCCGATTATCCCAGTTTGCCCAATGGGCCTAACAAGAGTCGGTGTAGGGTGGTCAATCCTAACTCCAAGTCCCAACCCAAGGGGTGGCTAGCTCCTCCCAATATTAAAGGGACTGTAGTTCTCCTCGGTACCATGTACACGAGGGCCAGCTCACTTCCCATATCCAAGTCCGAACAGCCAACCAACATGCTCGTAGGCAACGAGTCCAATCATACATTGAATATCCATATTACTGTACTATGGTTCCTTTCCTAGTTCCCCATAGGGTTCATGCATAGTATTCAACTTATTTCATTACATGGCATGTATCTGACTCACATTCTAGTTATTCATATAACAGGTAGCTCATAAATTAACAGGCTAAGCAATTATCACAATAATTTTCCAATATTTCATTTCTCACAGTAGGGAATTTAACCACATGTGTAACGACCCGATTCCCGAGTCCCTACGAGACACGAGAACTGGACCGACTCGACTAATCCCAAGACCTAGTCGTTCAACGAGGAAGTAACCAAAAGAGCAGTAAAATAAATCACATTCAACATGAATATAACTAGCAGTACCAAAATACAGCAGTAAGAAAAAGAACTAATACAGCATGTACCACCACAACAGTAGAACAACATTTATAACATAATATGAACTACAAGTAAAGAAAAGTACATGGGGTAACAAGAACTACTCACTACAGTGGAACAAAAGGGGTACAAAAGAACTGTGGCAAGTCTACTGGACCCTACTCGGCCCAGCGTCCTCTGCAGCCGCTGACCCTGGCGGCTCAACACCTGGTCCTGAAAAGTAAATAGTGTAACACGTCAGCGAAACGCTGAGTAGAGTGGCAGCTAAAACTAAAGAAGCAGTAAAGTGTACAGTAGCTGTTTTATTTTCTTTCTTCCTTTATTTACGTCTTTCTATTGTTTCACAATTTATCTATTTCTCAGATCCTTCACTTGATCTCGAATGTTCCTCGTGGGAACGATCTTGATTGCAGTCTTTTCCGAAAAGTAGAAGTAACACGTGGTGCTCTCCTGGCCGGGAGAGTCCCCCGTGGTGATCCTACTCTCAGTCAACCACCCCAAGGTCGCTGACAGACCTAACGGTGATTACGGCAGGCGCGATAAACACACGTATAGCTACCCCGCACTTGCACGCGGTCAGTCGTTTCCGTTAACGGGTGCGCCCAAAGCACAGCACGGAACCAGTATAGGGCAGAGCCCTCTCAGTAACAGGGGTCCAGCCCCTCCATAGTAACCAAACAGGGGTCTTGCCCCTCCACAGTCCGCGCACCCTCGCCTGACTACCCTGGTTCGCCCAGTGGGCCTAACAAGTCGGTGTAGGTGAGCTAGCAGCACCCCGGGGCCGGTGGGGTAGCTAGTACTCGATCTACACTAGTAGCTTTCCTTGGTACTGTGTACACGAGGGCCAAAAGTCGGTACAAAGTGGCCAGACCTAACCCCGGGTCCCTGGGGCGGCTGGCTCCGCTCTGCACTAAACAGGTAACAGGTGCTTCCCTTGGCACTACGTACCCAAGAGACAACACACTTCCACGTCTTTCTTTCTCAGTTCCATTTCATTCTCTTTTCAAGAGTTCTACTCCTAATTCCCCGTAGGGTTCCAGCTCTTTTAACTCAGCACATTTAGGTTTCACCTTCCAGTTTCACGTTCATACAACCCATGTTCTCAATCATGTTTATTTATTCATAACAGGCAGCTGTTAAATCAATTTACAGGCAGCTATCATTTCCTTTCCACTTTTCCAAGACTGCAATATCTATATTCACTAGTTTTCCCGTCCTAGGATTCATGCCGTACCCTAGGATTCATGCAATACCCTAGAATCTATCATTCAATCTAGTTTCTCATTCCTAGGATTCATGCAATGCCCTAGGTTCTATTAATTGTTCCATAATTGTAACAGATTACACTAATAAATTTAAAAGCCACTCTACCAGCTACAACGGGAGTACTGGGGGCGTGGTCGGAAATCCCGCGCACCTCCGCAACTCCCTAGACTGCAATGGAACGGGGTCCTAACACAAGGATCAAACACAAGGAGTTTCTCAGAACAGTATATAATTACTATAGATGGGTAGAGGATTTTATTCCGAAAAGAACGCAACTCGAAACGCGGAAAACGGACTCCGAGCAGGCCCTAAACAGGTCGAAAACGACGAAACAGTCCAAAATCAGACGTCTGGAACCTCTTCCAGACGTCTTAAAATGTAGGTCAGATGATACCTTTGTTCTGCGAGTCTCTCAAACATCCAGAAGCCTGCGGGGGCGTCTGGCCTAGTTCCCAGACGTCCGATGGTCACCCCGGACATCTGGAAGTCCTTCCCGTCGTCTGGCACTGCAGCCAGACGTCTGATTCGCGTTGGATGGCGAATCTCAGAACCTGCACGTACCTACTCCTCGTTCTCAGTACGAACGGTCGCAGAAAAGGAAGAAGGACGAAAATAACTCACTTGCCAGATGTCTGGATAGTCCTCCAGACGTCTTCACCGTTGTCTGGTTGGAAGCCCAGATGTCTGATTCTGGAAAAATTTCCAGAATCAGAGCTCGACTCGCTCTCCGCCCGCGACGCACGGCCGCGCCGCGCCTCGTCCGCCTGCTGCTCGAGTTGCAGCAGCCCTCCCGCGTCACTCCATGCCCGCTGCTCCCCCGCCGGCAGGCTCTAGCTGCCCCGGCAAGCTCTAGCCCTCACCGTCGAGCTTCTCCTCCCTCGCGCAACACCACCTCCCGCAACTCGCCGCGGCTGCTGCTGTTGCCGCTTGCTCGCTCTCTCTCGCCGGCTGGAAGAAGAAGAAGAAGGAAGCAGAGGAGATGAGAGTGAGGGAGAGGGCGAGGGCCTTTTAAGGCCGCGCGGGGAGAGAGAGAGAGGGAGTGCAGCCTAAGCCTGCAGGAGGAGAGAGGGAAAAAGAGGGGAGGTGCGGCGGTTGTAGGTCTGCGTGCGCCTGCGCACAGACGCAGCCCCGCACGTCATAGAGAATAAATCCCAGACATCTGGAAGGGGTTCCATACGTCTGGTCAGACGTCTGGGCCACCTCCCAGACGTCTTAAAAAAAATTTCTTGGAATGCGTTCGTAACAATATAACAAACTCAAAGGAAGTTTCGTCCCTGAAACTTACGCTAACTAGGGTGCGGGAAAAACGTCATATAAGAACATGACAAACTCAAAGAGGACCGAAGCCAGCCCGAAAGACGTACCCGCGAAGAGCTCCGGGTACCGCTCCCGCATTGTCGCCTCAGGCTTCCAGGTAGCCTCCTCGTACCGCTGGCTCCTCCACAAAACCTTCACCAGGGGTACTTGCTTTCGTCTCAAACTGCGGATGGCTCGGTCAAGAATCTGCACTGGCCGCTCGGGGTAGGTCAAGTCGTCGCACACCTCGACGCTCTCGTGACTCAGTACGTGACTGGGATCGGCTACGTACTTACTGAGGTTGGACACGTGGAACACATCGTGTACACCAGAAAGCTGTGGAGGGAGGGCAAGTCTGTAAGCAACGGGTCCAACCCGCTCCAGGACCTCAAAGGACCCCACGAACCTCGGCGCGAGCTTCCCTCTCACCCCAAACCGCTGCGGGCCCTTCATGGGCGAAACACGAAGGAAGACGTGATCCCCAACCTCAAACTGCACCTCTCTGCGTTGTCGATCTGCGTAGCTCTTCTATCTGCTCCTGACAGTGCGGAGTCGCCTGTGGATCTGCTCGACTAGCTCCTGACTCTGTTGGATCAACCTGGGGCCAACCTCCCACTTGGTCCCCACCTCAACCCAACTCAAGAGTGTCGTACACCTCCGTCCGTACAGAGCCTCGTAGGGGGCTATGCCGATGCTCGAGTGATAGCTGTTGTTGTATGCAAACTCCGCCAGGGGCAGGTGCTCCTCCCAAGAGCCCTTCCAGTCCAGTACACAAGCACGCAAAAGGTCCTCAAGTGTCTGTATCGTGCGCTCAGACTGCCCGTCCATCTGGGGGTGGTAAGCTGTACTAAACCTCAACCGCGTCCCCAGGGCCTGCTGAAACTCAGCCCAAAACTGGGACGTAAAGCGGGTCTCCCGGTCGGATACGATCTCCCGCAGAACTCCGTGTAGTCGTACCACGTCACGGATATACCTCTCTGCCAACTATGCTGGTCCCAAAGTGACTCGGATCGGCAAGAATCGTGCCGTCTTCGTCAGTCTATCCACAATTACCCAGACTGCGTCGTGTCCTCACTGGGTAACAGGTAAGCCCACCACCAAGTCCATGGTGATGCTCTCCCACTACCACTCTGGCACTGGAAGCGGCTGTAGCGGCCCTGCAGGCCTCTGATGCTCAGCTTTCACCTGCTGGCACACTACACTGCTGCACGAATTCACCCACATCCCGCTTCATCCCCCTCCACCAAAACTCACGTCTCAAGTCGTGGTACATCTTCGTGTTTCCGGGATGTACGGTGAATCTGGAACCGTGTGCCTCAGTCAGGAGCTCTCTTAACAGCTCCTCGTCCCTGGGAACGCACAACTGTCCCCGGGAACGCACAGCCGTCCCCTTAGGCGTAGCACCTGGTCTGTGAAAGAGAAGTCCCCTGGGTCTCCTGACAGTACTCTGTCACGCAAGGACTGCAAGTATGGATCGGCCATCTGTCCTGTGATGATGCGGTCTATCATCTCTAACCTAGTCTGTCGTGTCACAGTCACTGCCCCACAGTGCCCCCGTAACTCTAGGGGTCGCCAACTGCCCACCTCCCCCAAAAGGCTCCAACTTTGTAACTGTAAACTAGCCAAGTGTGCGGGCGCCTTCCGGCTCAAGGCGTCAGCCACCACATTGGCCTTGTTCGGGTGATAGGAAATGCTGCAATCATAGTGCTTCAGGAGCTCCAACCAACGTATCTGTCTCATGTTGAGCTCCTTCTGATCAAAAATGTATCTGAGGCTCTTGTGATCTGTGAAAATCTCGAAGGTCTCACCGTACAAGTAGTGCCTCCAGGTCTTCAGCGCGAAGACGACAGCTGCCAACTCCAGATCGTGGGTAGGGTAGGTATGCTCATGGGGCTTCAGTTGCCGTGAAGCGTAAGCGACAACGTGACCCCTCTGCATGAGCACACCTCCTAACCCCTGCAAGGAGGCGTCCGTGTACACAACGGACCCGCCACTATTGTCAGGGATGGTGAGCACGGGAGCCGAGGTCAACCTCTCCTTCAGCTCCTGAAAACACGCCTCACGGGCGTCTGTCCAAGTGGAGGGCACGTCCTTCCAGGTCAACTGTGTCATGGGACGCGCAATCTGTGAAAAACCTCTGATGAATCGTCTGTAGTAGCCTGCCTGTCCCAGGAAACTGCGAATCTCAGTGACTGAACGCGGTCTCTCCCACCTGAGCACTGCCTCGACCTTGGCTGGGTCCACCGCCAAGCCGTCTCCAGAGATCACATGACCTAAGAAGGTCACCTCCCTCAACCAGAACTCACACTTGCTGTATTTGGCGTACAACCTACGTCGTCTCAGAGTGTCCAGGACCATCCGCAAGTGCTGTCAGTGCTGCGTCCGATCTCGAGAATAGATGAGTACGTCATCAATGAATACCACCACGAACTGGTCCAAGTACGGTCTAAACACCCAGTTCATCAGGTCCATGAAAGCAGCGGGGGCATTGGTCAGCCCAAACGGCATGTCCAAAAACTCGTAGTGTCCGTACCGAGTGCGGAAAGCTATCTTGGAGACGTCTGCCTCCTTGATCCTCAACTGGTGGTATCCAGACCTCAAGTCGATCTTGGAGAACACCGTGGCACCCCGCAACTGGTCAAACAAGTCGTCGATCCTCGGCAGCGGATATCTGTTCTTGATGGTAACCCTATTCAGCTGTCGGTAGTCCACACAAAGGCGTAGGGTACCATCCTTCTTCTTCACAAACAGTACCAGGGCTCCCTAGGGAGACGCACTGGGCCTCACGAAACCCTTCTCCAAAAGGTCCTACAACTGAGACTTGAGCTCTCATAGCTCAAGCGGTGCCATCCTGTATGGCGCGGTGGAGATGGGGCTAGTCCCTAGTACTAGCGAGATCTCAAACTCGATCTCGCACTCGGGCGGTAGTCCCGGTAACTCGTCTGGAAACACGTCAGGGTACTCTCTGACCACCAGGATGCTCTGGAAGTTCGCCACAGGGCTGGGCTCTGCCACCACACAAGCTAGGATGCCCTCACACCCCTGGCTCAAAAGCCTCGCCGCCCGAAGTGCTGAAATGCACCTGAAGCCTCCGTCCACTGGCTGTCCGTGAAACTCGAAAGAAGGCAACTCCGGCATGGAGAAGACAATCATCCTCTCAAAATAGTCTACCAAGGCGTGGTAAGCGGACAACCAGTCCATCCCCAGAATTACGCCAAAGTCCTCCATCTGTATCAAAATCAGGCCAGCTGGCAGGCTATGTCCCCCGACGCTGACCTCGCAATCCGTGTACACCTCCTCAGCTACAAACAGCTAACCACTCGGACCTCTGATTTCTAACGGATTCTTTAACAGCATATAACCCTGGCCCAAACTAACTGCGAAATTGGCTGCGACAAACGAGTGCGTAGCACCGGAATCGAAAAGTGTGTAAACGAGTCTGCCGGAAACTGAAACCATACCTGCCACCACCGATCCTGAAGCTCTGGCATCCCTGTGTGTCAGGGCGTTGATACGCCCCTCTACTCTAGGTGCGGACGAAACAGCCACACTCTGCGTCGAACGGGCAGGTGCTGGCCGGTACCCTCCTCGTGACTGCTGTCCTCCTCGTCGCGCCTAGGAACCGCGGCCTCCTGCGTGCCCTCCAGTGCTCTGCGTGGGAAGTATCTGCTGACCTCCTGCCCTAGACAGGTAGTCCCTTCTGATGTGGCCTGGCTGGCCACACTGGTAATAGAGGGGAACCCGACTCCCGCCCTCAGTGGGTCCCTGCTGTCGGCTGGACGGGGGTCCGGTGCTGGCGACTGGCCCCTATCGAGGGCCCCCAAAGGCCACTGATGGCCCTGCAAAACGTGACGGCTCTCCTGCGGACGCCACGTTCCTCCATTGAGTTCTCCTAACTCGCCTAGTGTGACGGCGGAAATCTCGTTCCACCACCAACTCCCCTGTCGTACGCTCGGAAGGGAGATGAGGGGGCAGCGATGTGGGTGGAAGCTGAAATTCTTCTCGAACCACCTCTCGAATCAGTTGGACGAGGTCCGGAGGCGGTATGCTCAGGAGAAGAGGAGGGTTAGTATGTACTCCAAGCCCGACACATCTGTCCCTCGGGCCCCGACCTCGGCCGCGCCTACGACCCACCCTCCTAGTTCCACGACGAGGCATCTCCTGCAATGGAGACACGAAATAAAACGAAACACGTCAATACGGAACGATACCTAACGAAAATGTCTAAGAGCTCATGTCAAAGGATATGTTGTGGTGGCTACTCTAGTTATAGACATGTGAATTGGTTATTTTCCAGTCAGTTGATTCACTTCTCGGGACGACCTTGCTCTGATACCATCTTGTAACGACCCGACTCCCGAGTCCCTACGAGACACGAGAACCGGACCGACTCGACTAATCCCAAGACTTAGTCGTCCAACGAGGAAGTAACCAAAAGAGCAGTAAAATAAACCACATTCAACATGAATATAACTAGCAGTACCAAAATACAGCAGTAAGAAAAAGAACTACTACAGCATGTACAACCACAACAGTAGAACAACATTTATAACATAACATGAACTACAAGTAAAAAAAAGTACAGGGGGTAACAAGAACTACTCACTACAGTGGAACAAAAGGGGTACAAAAGAACTGTGGTAAGTCTACTGAACCCTACTCGGCCCAGCGTCCTCTGCAGCCGCTGACCCTGGCGGCTCAACACCTGGTCCTGAAAAGTAACGAGTGTAACACGTCAGTGAAACACTGAGTAGAGTGGCAGCTAAAACTAAAGAAGCAGTAAAGTGTATAGTAGCTGTTTTATTTTCTTTCTTCCTTTATTTACGTCTTTCTATTTTTTCACAATTTATCTATTTCTCAGATCCTTCACTTGATCTCGAATGTTCCTCGTGGGAACGATCTTGATTTGCAGTCTTTTCCGAAAAATAGAAGTAACACGTGGTGCTCTCCTGGCCGGGAGAGTCCCCCGTGGTGATCCTACTCTCAGTCAATCACCCCAAGGTTGCTGACAGACGTAACGGTGACTATAGCACGCGCGATAAACACACGGGTAGCTACCCCGCACTGGCACGCGGTCGGTCGTTTCCGTTAACGGGTGCGCCCAAAGCACAGCACGGAACCAGTATAGGGCAGAGCCCTCTCAGTAACAGGGGTCTTGCCCCTCCACAGTCCGCGCACCCTCGCCTGACTACCCTGGTTTGCCCAGTGGGCCTAACAAGTCGGTGTAGGTGAGCTAGCAACACCCCGGGGCCCGTGGGGTAGCTAGTACTCACTCTACACTAGTAGCTCTCCTCGGTACTGTGTACACGAGGGCCAAAGGTCGGTACAAAGTGGCCAGACCTAACCTCGGGTCTCTGGGGCGGCTGGCTCCACTCTGCACTAAACAGGTAACAGGTGCTTCCCTTGGCACTACATACCCAAGAGACAACACACTTCCACGTCTTTCTTTCTTAGTTCCATTTCATTCTCTTTCCAGAAGTTCTACTCCTAATTCCCCGTAGGGTTCCAGCGCTTTTAACTAAGCACATTTAGGTTTCACCTTCCAGTTTCACGTTCATACAACCCATGTTCCCAATCATGTTTATTTATTCATAACAGGCAGCTGTTAAATCAATTTACAGGCAGCTATCATTTCCTTTCCACATTTCCAAGACTGCAATATCTATATTCACTAGTTTTCCAGTCCTAGGATTCATGCCGTACCCTAGGATCTATCATACAATCTAGTTTTCCAGCCCTAGGATTCATGCAATACCCTAGGATCTATCATTCAATCTAGTTTCTCATTCCTAGGATTCATGCAATGCCCTAGGTTCTATTAATTGTTCCATAATTGTAATAGATTACACTAATAAATTTAAAAGCCACTCTACCAGCTACAACGGGAGTACTGGGGGCGTGGTCGGAAATCCCGCGTGCCTCCGCAACTCCCGAGACTGCAATGGAATGGGGTCCTAACACAAGGATCAAACACAAGGAGTTTCTCAGAACAGTATATAATTACTATAGACGGGTAGAGGATTTTATTCCGAAAAGAACGCAACTCGAAACGCGGAAAACGGACTTCGAACGGGCCCTAAACGGGTCGAAAACGACGAAACAGTCCAAAATCAGACGTCTGGAACCTCTTCCAGACGTCTTAAAATGTGGGTCAGATGATACCTTTGTTCTGCGTAGTCTCTCAGACGTCCAGAAGCCTGCGGGGGCGTCTGGCTTTGTTCCCAGACGTCCGATGGTCACCCCGGACGTCTGGAAGTCCTTCCCGTCGTCTGGCACTGCGGCCAGACGTCTGATTCGCGTTGGATGGCGAATCTCAGAACCTGCACGTACCCACTCCTCGTTCTCAGTACGAACGGTTGTAGAAAAGGAGGAAGGACGAAAATAACTCACTTGCCAGACGTCTTCACCGTCGTCTGGTTGGAAGCCCAGACGTCTGATTCTGGAAAAATTTCCAGAATCAGAGCTCGATTCGTTCTCCGCCCGCGAAGCACGGCCGCGCCGCGCCTCGTATGCCTGCTGCTCGAGCTGCAGCAACCCTCCCACGTCGCTCCACGCCCGCTGCTCCCCCGTCGGTCGGCTCTAGCTGCCCCATCAAGCTCGAGCCCTCACGGTCTAGCTTCTCCTCCCTCGCGCAACACCTCCTCCCGTAACTCACCACGGCTGCTGCTGCCGCCTCTCGCTCGCGCTCGTGCTCTCGCACCGGCTGGAAGAAGAAGAAGAAGGAAGCGGAGGAGATGAGAGTGAGGGAGAGGGCGAGGGCCTTTTAAGGCCGCACGGGGAGAGAGAGAGGGAGCGCAGCCTGCGCCTGCAGGAGGAGAGAGGGAAAAAGAGGGGAGGTGCGGCGGTTGCCGCATGCCACAGGGAATAAATCCCAGACGTCTTGGCCACCTCCCAGATGTCTTAAAAAAAATTTCTTGGAATGCGTTCGTAACAACATGCATTCTCAATTTATAGCATGCGGGGTTCATTCATCTAACAAAAACATTCACATTCTCAGTCCTAGGATTTATCTCATGTCCTATGTTTCAAACAGATATTTCTAATTCAGCATGCACTTTAATGATTTAAAACACAGGAGTAGAGGTGATCACTCTACCAAAGTGTACAGGAGATATGGGGGCACGAACGGTGGATCCCGATGTATCCACGGGTCTCGTGTGCACTACGGACCGGAGACCTATTCCAAACAGTTAATCACACCAATCATTAACATTGCTGACCATTATGTCAAACAAGTTCAAAACAGTATAGATATGATCCTAATACGTAGGAAATTCCGAAAGCAAACCAATGGCACTTTGTTTGTGCAAAATCAACTTCGTTTGGATCCTGAACAGGCCCAAACACGTGCACCCTAACAAAAATCAGACGTCTTAAATGAGCGTAGGATCTCACCTTGAGTTTCTGCGTCTATCCCTGTTGTCTGCTTCCCCTCACAGTCGTCTAAGGGTGTCTCTAGACGTCTGGCACTGCTCCCAGTCATCTAGGAGAGTAGTCGAACGTCTGACGATGCTTTCAGACGTCCTAAAGTGCCTCGAACGCCACACCAACACACCTTCCCAACATCTCTGGCACCTCAGCACTTTGCGTGCTTACCACACATCCTAAGTCCATCCTAGACGTCTGGCGACCCCTCCAGACGTCTGACAAATGTTGCTGACGTCTGAATCTGTGGAAATAATGCCCGCAGAACGTCCTCGCGAGCCCTCCTCTCGCGCCTGAAGCTGTAGCAGCTCCTTGTGAAGGCTGCTTAGGACCTCCTGCCGCCCTCCCTCTGCCTCCCACACACCCTCCTCTCCTCTGATCTCCTCCTACTCCCCTCTCTCCCTCTCCTTCTCCCTCACTCGGCGACTCTGGTGGAGAACAAATGGAGGGGGGGGGGGGGGGGTTAAGGGTGCGTGGGGATGGGGGAAGTATGGTGGCATGGAGGGGGCTATGGGTGAGGTGTATGGGGTATGGTGAGGGGGGTATGGTGGTATGGTGGCATGGGGGGGTTATGGGTATGGTGGGGGGTATGGGTGTAAGAAAATATTACACTAAACCCCCTTCAAACTAAAATACTCCGCACTGAAATCCATTTTGGTGTGCAGAAATTGCGATAAGTCCCCTAAAGTTTGGACAAAAGCCAAACGACCCTTAGGAAGGGTCATTTCAACCTCTCCTCCTCCTCTGACCCACGACCACCAATCACCTCCGCCTACCTCCTCCTCTGATGCACCACCACCACCCTCCTCCCCTCCTCTGCCCACGTCCTCCTTTTCCATCCATAAGTTCTTGCCGATGTGGGGTGGAGCACTACCACTAGTAGCAGCAATAGCGACATCGATCGAAGAGGAGGCGAAGATGGTTAACGGCAATGCGGCAATGAGGAAGAAGGTAGTGAGGAGGTTCAAGCTCAACAGTCTGATGCTGCAGGTGGAGTGCCTCAAGGAGGTCCTCTCCATCCACCACTTTCTCGCCAACCCCGATGAAGCCCTAGACATCCTCATTGAACAAATCGTCAATAGATCACGTATTACCACCACCCTTCTTCTCCTCCTTTGACCCACCTCCACCCTGACCCCTCTTCCTCCTTTTATATCCTCCTCCTCCTCCTCTACCCCCCATCTCCACCCTGAGCACCACCGTCCTCCTCCTCTGCTCTACCCTTCGTCCTCCTTCTCCCCTCTGCCCCACCCAACCCCACTACCGGTACCGCTACCCCACCCATCTTCACGACCACAGCCCTGTTCCCGCGGACCCCTCTTGCTCCTTTTATCTCCTCCTCCTTTAACCCCCATCAACACCTCAAGTACCTTCCTCCTCCCCTCTACCCCACCCAACCCTATTGCCGACATCACTACCCCACCCAACCCCACGACCACAACCCTATTCCTGCCAACCCCTCTTCCTCCTTTATCTCCTCCTCTTCTAACCCCCATCTCCGCCCCGAGCAACTCCTTCCTCCTCCCTACTACCCTTCCTCCTCCTCTTCCCCTTGGTCCCACCCAAGCCCACCATTAGCACCGTCGCCCCAACCAACCCCACAACCACTGCCTTGCCCGACCAACCCCCACCCCCCCGCCCCAAAGCCCTAGGTACCAAATAATAAAAGAAAGAAAAAAATTTAGGGGGTTTGGAATAGAAATTCTTTAATTTTTACTCTAAACATTTCTCAAGGGTATAAAACTTAATAAATTAAAATTTATAGGGGCATATATGTAATTACAAAAGGTATATATGTAAATACAAAAATAGTGGGGGTGCATACGTCTTTGGAAAAATTAACAAAGGCATATATGTCAAACCCTCTTTTGAAATTTGGGGTATAATTCCGAGTTTAGCTAATTTTACCCCATCCAGTGGAATTATTTAATTTCACCTATTAATTTTGTCTAATCCTTCTTTTCAACTAATTTTCTCCTTATTCTACTAACTTATACCACCAAATAAACACTTTAAGCAGAATAAAAACTCTCCAATTTCTTTAAGAAGATAACAAATCTAACCAAACATCCCAATAGAATAAAATCCTTTAATTCCTTTATTCCATCTACTTTTAATTGTTATTCCTCCTAGTAATTATCCTTACCATCATTAGGTTCTATTATTCGATAAATTAAGGAGGTAAAATGATAGAAAGCTAAATGAATTTCGACCCAACATTGGTGTGGCCCCAAGAAGAGAAGAATTAGCCATTAGTGATGCATAGGAACACATATCGCCTTGTAGATCAATATTTCAACTATCCATTTGCCACTTTACATTAGCCACATGGTAGCCATTTTGATCAATTTGACTGCGTCTCCTCTTACTACCTAAAGGGGAGGAGGTGAGACATGAAACTGTACTACATGTATGGCTCTTCCATGAGCTCCAAACTCTTCTGCAATCTCTCTCCCTTCTACCTGCTTTGTCTTCATTTCCATGGATATCCACGTACTTGTTGCATGATCAATGATAGAGCAGTTAAGCATTTGAATTAACCCCATAATTGATTAAAGATTTGTCCCACTATCCGCAAGCTTATCCCATTAAGACATGTATTATGATTCGTCTTCTTATGTATCTGCTTGAATCCCTTCTTCCTTTATGTTGACTCATATTGATCAAACATATTCTTGTTGACAAGATTGGGATTCTCAAAGGTAAATGTTTTACCTCATTTTAAAGCTATTAGAAGGATATGACAAGTAAGCTGCATGATACCCTTGAATTAGAAATAGGCTCTTAAAATAGCCAAAAATATACTTCTAACTTCTACTTAGTTTTAGTTAGGTAATTCAAGTTTATCATGATGTAGATTCCTTTCCTTCTCATTCATACTAACGAAATGTGTTGAGTTTGAACTCATCAAGGGTCAATGTTATCCTTCTGCTTAGGAACCTAGTCGGATTAGCATCCTACTTTAGGATAGCCATCTTCTTATGTGCCTCAAATCGTGTGTCAAACTTTAGAAAAATATGTTTATAAGATAGAAAAGTATGCCTTATAAACTACTATATGCTTAGATGATATATAGCATAATCACATTCATTCTACAATCAAAACCATGCATCAAAATCGCATAAGAAAACCTACCATACAGATACAACACCCATAACATCACATATGTTGAGGGATGCGATTATCTTTTCTCCTATGATTACTAATTAATCGAGTGAGCGCAATTGGTTATTTTACTAATTGTAATTCCAATTTAAGATTGTATAGAACATAATGGCATCCTACTATTTTGTAATCCTTTTAATCCAAAAATTAATCAAATTAATTTTGAAATCAAGTTTAAAAAATAGTTTCTAATTTATTTGATTATGAAATACTACGTGCCTAACTTCTACGTGCACATTATATCCACAAATTAGGGAACATTCAAATTCATGAATAAATCCGCAAAAAAATCTTGAAAAAATAAATGAATGTTCACCAACAAATGTATCAAGTTTTTTTTTTTCTTGATGGTCACATCGAATCTAATTCAATTTAGGATCATAAACACACTTAGACTCAAGGCTCCAATATTTCTTGGTCAATCAAGAACACTTACCGGTTGACCAATCACAATAGGTCATGGTCTCTGCAATTACACTTCAGTAATTAGACATTTGACACACTCATCAAACATCTGAACTGAGTCAATCGTCCAATAACAACACCATGGCCATATTGAAAAATATGAACAATTCACATTCTAGTCAAACGTCTGACAATGGGGTCAGACATCCAATTTGGCAATATTGGTTGTCTGATACACTTATTAGATGTTTGTTTCCTTGATATGTAACTCCATACGCTTGACATCCAATGTCAAACGTTCAGACTCACTAGTTGGTCATTTGATTTAATGATCAGACATTCGACCAATGCCTTATCAGACATCTGGTTAGATAATAAGAATGCACAAAAATTTTGATTTTCATATCTAAGTGCGATTAAAACCAAACCCACGATTTTCTCGCAAAACCCAAACTGACCAAAACTCTAATACCATTGATGGGTTTGATCATATCAACCTGTGGCATTGTGAAAGCATGGAAACAAGTGTTTTACGATTTTTCAAAACTGAGATTGAATCGATACCAAAACTTGATCAAGAAACGAAATAAAAAACACCTTAGACCGAAATCATATAGGAGAAACTAATTTTCTCCTATTTCGAAATTCCACGAGATATTGGATTATACCTTATGGGTGACGTAAAATAACACCCCACGTGTAGTGCATTCTACAATAAGTCTCATTAGACCCGAACTCCTCCTTATCAGGTGGATGAGACCTATTATGTCGAGGAGATCCAATCATAGATGTGATATGCAAACTCTTCATGAATCTAAAGTGACGCTTGCCTCAGAACCATGGTCGCATGATGAGAAGACTACCAACGGGACTATGAACACAAGACCCTATAGTAGACAGTTGACCAACAGAGAAGATTAGTCAACTGGCTATAAAGGAACCAATTCCCTGTAGGTGATGACCTTCAATAATCGGACACCCAATGCTGAAATTTGATGTCTAACTACTAAGGCGTCGATCGCCTAATCACTGGATTGGACGATGCCCTTAAGAGGAGAAGCCCTGGTGTGCCTCTTCTCTTTCTTTTGGCAGTTGTGGCTCTTGATGATTGATGGAAATCAATTGATTGGAATGAATGATTGGAAATAGGGTTAGCAGTTGGGAGATATTTACAGGGATTCCAATAGTAATCCTAATTTGATGCAATCCATCGAATCTCCATCCAATGGTGAGGATTAAATCTTACTTGACTTTTACATGATTAACCCATAGCTAATTGTGAGATGTTTGGAAGTAGTATTTGATGGTAACACCATCATGGGTCCTAATTAGCCACAATTAGTCAGATTCAAATGATAAATGCTCCTAATTGATCATCTAAGGGTTGCAATTCTACACTATTTTGATTTGAGAAGATAAGAAAACAGGGTTAGTTCTATTGTTTTAATAGCATATCACAAATACAGATTAACCACAAGGTTACTTAGGGTTAATTGAAGGTCAAATGAACATAAAAGATTAAAAAGTGGGTTCACACTAACTTAATCAGGGTTTAACGTATTTAGAGAGCGAAAACAGAACTAAAAATCCTAATTATCAACCCCACTTAAATTGAATAGGTTATGGGCAAGATAAAATCAATATAAACCTCCTAAATATTATTTAAAAATATTCTAGGAGGTTTAGTACTTCACTTTGACCATTTGAATCCATTTTGACCAAGAATAGAGATTTAGACGGGAATTTACCTTAATTTAGGTTCCTGTGCAATTTACTAGGTCAAACGTGCTAAAAAATAAAATCCAAGTTCACCATTAGATTCCTTGGGTCCAAAGTAGGTTAACACCAAAATTTGGACCCAATCAGAGTCCATGACCTAGTTTGCATTTTAGTCCCTAAAAACTTTATTTCTTACATTCAGACCCTTAGGTTTCAAGTTTATTACCAAAAGGGCCTTAACTTTATCATCTTCTTCACATTCCGATCCCTGCTGCCATGAACAGTATGAACAGAACTTCAAACCCAACCCGTTAACATTCAATCAAGGAGTTCTCTTTGATTGTCAATCAAATCCCTCCAAAATTGGAGAGATTGATCTTTAGGAGATTCCCTAGCAATTGAGTTCGGACTTGAATCCTAAGATGGATCCTAGAGCTCTGACGAGCATGAGAAAATTTAGGAGTTTAGGTTTCCAAACTCTCAAGCAAACATGCGAATTTCGCATGTTTAAGCGCCTGATCCTCATCTATTTAAACACTCCAAAATTCCTAGGTCCAAACTACCCTCTTCCTCCTCCGACCACCGCCCTCTTGAGCTCCAGCGACCTCCTCCACCTCCCTCCTCCGGTCAATCAGCCACCAAATTGAAAGGCTTGACATCTTCCCCTCTTCGTCGAGAGTCTTGCCGGCCAAAGCAACAGCACTACTCGCCTCTTCTTCATTGCCAATTCTCTCACCGTCGTTCTCATCGTCTCCATGTCTGGCCGGCCAATGCCGGATGATGAGAACCTCGTCATGAACCCTAACTAGCACAATTTAATCCAAATGAGTGTGAAAAAGCTCCTACAGAATCCAAAGAGAGGCTTAACTCAGAGAATTCTGAGTTAAAGAATAAAACAAATCATAAGGGGTAAAACTGTAATTTCACCAATGCAGTATGCAAATAGGGTAATTAAGGGTCCAAACACAGGTCAAACGAGCTTAATAAGGAGAGAAGTGGGATGATCTGATCTGAAAAGGGTTATAGCAACTTCTAAGAATTGAGTGACATTCTATAATCTTAAAACAAATCCACATTAATTCACGAGGCTCAAGGCAGGATAAAAATCAAATAAAACCTCTAAAATTCATAGAAAAATATTCCCTAGGGATTAGAACCTTCAATTTGGCCTTTGCAACCTATTTTGACCTAAAATGAGAACCATGCCCAATTAATGACTTAATTTGAGTTTTTACGCAAATTTACCTGTCAAACATGGTCTAACCTAATATCAAATTTCACCATTAAAATCCTTAGGTTCAAATTAGTCTGGTATAAAAATTTGGGCCCAAGAAAAGACCATCTTAACCGACATTACAAATTGGTCCTCTTAATTTATGTTTTGACCCTTATCTTTTGAAACCCTTGCATTCAGCCCCCTAACTTCTCGTCGTTCTTCACAGAACGGTCCTCCCTGCCATTTCTGCGCAGCGCCACACCTCCGGCGACCTTGCGTGAAGGATGGCGCCGCGCAGGGCGGCCGTCCTCAAGAACAGACGGGGGGTTCCCTGCGACGTCTTCTGTCGCAGGGACCCTCCCCTGGCCTCTGCAACCGACCATGCCTCTTGTGCGAACACACGAAAGGCATGGGTATCCTTTCCGGCCACTCTCCGACGAGGTAGGCACGTCGCCTCCTCGGTCCCCTCTCCTCGCCAAGGCCTTTATAAGAAGCGGCAAGGTCTGCCGTCTCCTTCAAGCTTCTTCTGGCCAAGAGAAACCCTACTTTTCATCTCCTCCCTCTCCGGTCAGATCACCCGAGCTTCCGGCGATCTTCTCCTCCTCCTCCTGCTCGCTCTGTTGCCCTACCTGCAGCAGAGTTCACTCTGCCCCGTCGTCAGCGCCAGGCCGTACCAGCTGGCGTCCTCAGATCCCTTCCTCATCGCCGATAACCTCCTCCTGGGCATCTTCGTCCTCAGCTCCGGCAGGCACGAGCCGGACGCCTCCCTCTTCCCCTTCGTCGATTAAGTAGGTAAAAATCTTCCTCTCTCTCTCCCTTACATCTTCCCTTTCCTGATTTACCCTTTTACTCCACCGACTGCCACCTCCACCTCCATCTGCTCCATCTCCGATCACCTTCTCTAACGAGGTCACCCCACCTCCACTGACCACCTCACCCCTCGCCGACAAGCCCAGAAGCTCCCCCTCACTCCACTCGACCATTTCCCCCACTCCATACACCGCCACTCACCGCCCGACCACCCCCCGAACAGACCCATTTCCGCACACACAGTCTGACCTTTGTCCACCGCCACAGGCGCTCTCGCACCTCGCCGACCCCCGCACAGCCTTCGCCACACTGGTAGCGGCTTCCTCAACTGCGGGTGCGCAATTTCGAGGTGGGACTTTAGTCCCACCTCGTAAGTGTGCGGCTACGCGCCCACACTTAAATTCAAAAAGTGTATTGGGCTGTTTGCCTTCGATACACAGGGGTCAGGTCCCTCACACACATGCAGCGCACCACGCGCTCACGTCCCACTGGTTTGGGCCGGATCCGACTACTCGACCAAGCACTCCTCGCCCACCACCGCACGCCGGTGGGCTTGGTCCCAGGCGCGCTACCCGAACCCGAATACCCGGCTCTGGGAGATCATTCCTAAGAGAGATTCAGAGAGAAAGAGAGATGCAGGGAAGGGGTAGGGGTAGGTTTTGAAATTTCCCTACTTGGAGGGGTGAGATCAGCGTGACAAAAAAATGCGGAATTGAAAATATAAACAATCTCACAAAAATAAGCAATCACAAAATGTACACAGGAATTTTTAGGTGGAAACCCAAACCGGGTGAAAACCACCACCTAACCCTCTCGAGTTAGGATTTTCCGATCAACCTAGTTGATCAAATCCACTAAACGAATCACTTTAAAACGAGGGTGATTCAACCTCAGTACAACCACGCTACAAGTACGAGGGTAGCGTTCCTCAACCCCTTCTCTCCACGAGAAGGATTTTGTCCCACGAAGGAGACGGGAATTTGCAAAGCGAATACCCAACCAAATAACAAAGATAAAATAAACAACAAACCTATAGAGCCAACAAAGTAATAAACCTAAGCTTCTATCGGATTTAGGAAACTCCCCTTTGCAAGGAGTGCGTCAACGATGACGCGGTGCGTGAGCCACGCAACGGCGCAATTTCGCTCTCGTAAACAACGGCGGGAGAGCGGGTGCGCGAGGGGAATGATGCTCTCAAGATGATGGAGCTTGAGCTTAGAGAGCAAGAGCTTCTTGGACACAAGAGAGTGGAAATACTTGATCTTAGTGTATCTTGGTCTCTCTAGGTGTGTATCTTGTGTGTCTCTTAGTGTATGTAGGTGTGTAAAGGCTCCCCTCTATTTATAGAGGCCTTAGTAAGGCTTTGGAAGGCTTAAGAAAGGTTCTATAGCCGTTGGGAACAAAGCCCAAGAGAATCAGCCCGAAATCAGGAACAATCATTGTTCTGACAGGCTTATCAGACGTCTAATTCTATAATCAGACGTCTGGAAGTTCACTATAAGATGTCTGATTAAAAGGTCAGACGTCTGATTTTGGGCGGGTCTCTCCCTGACTTGGATCAGATCTAAACAGGATTTTTACGCAAGTCCATCAGACGACATACAGGACGTCTGGCACTATGTCTGGACGTCTGGAAACCTACTTTTACTGTGGGAATTGATTTCCAAACATTGCAACGGCTAGAAAATCTCTGAGAAGAGATTTTGGGTTAGCCGAGGCAAAACGGTCATTTATCAGACGTCTGGAAAGGCCTAAGGACGTCTGATAAGGCTCTAACGGTCATATTCTTGAGTGTCTGCTAAGCCAGCCAACGGTCCACTAATTGGACGTCTGGCAAATCCATCAGACGTCTTCTAAGACGTCTGGTATAAGGTCTGGACGTCTGATTTCATCAGACAGAACTACCTATGTCCAGCCTAACAGTTATCAGACGTCTGAAACAACAGTCAGACGTCTTAAAATACATTATCAGACGTCTGATTTGGGAATTAGACGTCTGGAAGTGCTGTTTGAACCCTATATTGGTTTTCTAAGTATTCTACAGAAAACCTAAGTATCCTAGGGTTGTGCCGGTGTTCCTAGGGCTACTGTTAGGGTTCTTTGAGGCTCTTTAACATGAAATATCTAAGGAAAAAAAAGAGCAACAAAAGAAACAAAAAATACAACAAGTACAAAAGAAGGAAATCTATCCTATTCTTCATTTCCTTCCATCTTCAATCTTTCTCTCCACGCGAACCTCCTCTGTTTTCCGTCAAGCTCTTCCAATCCGTCCTGGATGCGAGCTCGAACTCCGTCTAAACACGTCCTCATTTGCAATTGACCTGAAATCTAGGACTCAAATTGCAAATGTTAAATAACACGTGTTTTGTTATCATCAAAACAAATGATCGTGGTGCTCTAGCACCAACAGGTTTTGCACTGACCCTTGTGTGTGTGCGCAGGGAAGAAAGAAAGAAGAAGAGAGGAGCGACCGAAGCCTTAGACGCACTAAGCAACTGAAGAAGAAAGGAAGGAGAGGAGCTGAAGAAGAAAAGAAGCCGCACTGTAGCAAACTCATAGTTAAGTCATCTGAGCACCAAGTCAAACGACGGAAGGGCAGCAGCCAGAGCGCAAAGAAGAAGAAAGAAAGAGAAGAAGGAGGCAGAGCAAAGAAAGAAGAAAAGAAGAAGGCAGGCCAGAGTAGAAAGAAGAAAAAGAGGAAAGAAGACACAGTTGCAAGGAAGGAAAGAAGAGAAGAAGGAGAAGGAGAAGAAAGAAGAAGACTCTGCAGCTGAAAGAAAGAAGGAAGCAGAGAAGAAGAAGAAGAAAGAAGAAGGCATGCTGAGAAAGAGAAGAGAAAGAAGAAGAAGATCACCACAGCCGCAGGCTAAAGAAGAAAGAAGAAGGCAGGAAGAAAAGAAGAAAGAAGAAGGTAGGAAGAAAAGAAGAAAGAAGAAGAAGAAGAGGAACAGCCAAAGCAGAAGAAGAAGAAGAGAAAGAGAAGAGGAAGAGAGAAGAAGAAGCCAACAAAAGAGAACTCTTGCTCTCTCTCTCCCTCTCTCTCTCTCTCTCTTATTATTTTTGTAACATAATTGTGAACATTTATGCTTCTAGAATCATAGTTGCTCCCTGAGTTCGACCTCGGGAAAACTTGTTATTCCAAGTAGAAAATTTGTAGTAATCTGGTAGTTGTTTTGTCATATACCACAACGACCATAATAACCATAAAGATGAAACTAGAAACACCATTATTTTGGCGCCGTTGCCGGGGAGCGATGGCTATTCTAGAAGCGATAAATTCTCTATTTTTGAGTTTCTATTAATCGCTTCTCTTTTGTGTGCAGGTACAGGAAATCAAGAGAACAACAAGCAGCCGCACAACAACTACACCGAGGATAGGTAATTTTCTATCCTCTCATTTTAACCCCTAAATTCTAAAGAGGAAGAAAAAGAAAGAACAAGCAATATAGGTATAACCTGTCTTCCATATTTAGTAAATCATTGAAGCTGCCTGTTTTCAATTTCAACACACTATTTCTGCACATCCATTAAGGGTATTTAGGGCTAACACCTTCTTGCCTGAACCCTAATTACCCAATCAAAAGGAAGCTAACTGGACAAAG
Source organism: Thalassia testudinum (assembly GCA_037157565.1). Classification (NCBI taxonomy): domain Eukaryota; kingdom Viridiplantae; phylum Streptophyta; class Magnoliopsida; order Alismatales; family Hydrocharitaceae; genus Thalassia; species Thalassia testudinum. The sequence goes on along the minus strand of JAZHRO010000022.1, from coordinate 60,289,328 downwards.
TAGAGCCAACATAAGATTCAAAATTAGGGTTTTAGAGACTCACTTCTTAAGCAAGAACCGAGAATTCCCAAAAGAAGTGTGCCCAAGCCATTGTTTGAAAGTACCTATTCAGAGAAATCCTAAGAAATTTGGCTCTTAAAAACACTTGAACCCTAAAAGATAAGGACCTAATAAGCTCTCAAAGGAACTAGCAGGTGAAGTTGACCCCTTGAGTCAACCAACCTTAAACTTAGGTCACTCTTTGCACTTAAAAAGGCCAAAGTTCAAGTGAAAACTTAAGCACCTTGATCTTAACTAAAAGTGGTAGACTTAAGAGGTAAAGATCCCTATTCTGGTCTACCTGGAATCAGTGACAAGAGAGGTCGGGTGGGGGAAACCCTGTAACCCGTGGGGATGCTCTACCGTGTAGGGGTCTTCACGGGACTCACCCTCTCTGGCTGCCCAGGTAATTCTCAGATGGATGATCTTTTGATTAAGGGGTCCATCTGCCCCGAACCACTATAGTCACCCAACATTCTGGGTGTCTTGATTGGGTCTAGTACCTGCTAAACTCATCTTCTCCATCAGTGTATGTTTGGTAGGAGGTCCTTGAAACCACCTTTAGAAATTCACTCTCCTCGAGGCCGAGCCTCAGTGCCCTTGTTTGAGTAAACAATACTTCACATAGACCTCTCCTCCTACTCCAAATCCAACTCACCTTCTTCTTCCACAATGGCTCAGCCAGTTGAGGAAGAGAACAATCTGGAGCACCAGCTCCAGTGACTCAATGACCTCTTCTAGAACTTCATGCACCCGCCGCAGCGTTCTATGATGCGGGACCATTATAATCCTGCTACGATGGCTATTGATCCTCGAGTCAAAATCCCGACTGGAGGACCTGATTCTGAACTAAAGCCCAATATGATTCATGCCATACCTAAATTTTATGGCCTTAATTCTGAAAACCCCTTCCAGCACATTAAAAAGCTAAAGCATCTGGCCCAGACTTTTGGGTCAGATGCATAAAATCGGGATATTCTCCTCAGGAAGATGTTCTCCTTCTCCCTTATGGACAAGGCCGCTCATTGGTACCAAGCACAGACCCGGCCGATCAACAATTGGGAGGAACTTCAGTCTGAGTTCTTGAAGAAGTTCTTTCCCGTTGGTCAGACCAATGCCTTGCACCATCAGATTACCCACTTCACGCAGCAAACGGGAGAACCTCTCCATGAGGCATGGGATCGCTTTCAGGATCTCATGAGAAAGTGCCCCCATCACGGAGTTCCTAAATGGGAACAAGTCCAGTCTTTTTACCAGGGACTTCGTGAAGATATTAGGCTTTTCATCAATGCAACTTGCAGAGGGAATATCATGGGTCAGCATGAGGACACCGTGTGGGAGATTCTCGAAAACATGTGCGAGAACTCCATCAATAGTGACTCCATGGGATTATTCGACAGGACGAATACCCGCGCATCGACGAACCTTAGGGGGAGCACACGAGACACAGGGCCTGTCCACATCAGTCGACCTGGAATTAATGGTCAGTCGATTGGACAAGGTCTCTATCATTGAGAAGAAGGTGGATGAGCTGACTCAGCACTTGCAGCGAGCCACCTTTGCGCATAATTCCTTTGCAAAGCCTCCTTCCACAAGGGAGACTGTGCAAAACATTCTCCACCGACCTTCTCCTGGGATGGATCCGTATCCACCCCCATCTGATTCTCGGATCGGAGGATCCTCCGATCCTTTCTATACTAGCCAGGGGAATTCCACTCCCCCATTCTCTGACTCTTTGGAGGTTCCTCAGACCTGTGAGGACCTCAACGCCATCCAGAATGATCCATTTTCCAATACCTACAATCCTGGATGGCAAAACCATCCCAACTTCCAGTGGGCGGGAAATTCCTAAACTCAAAGACCACCCTTTCAACCCCGTCCAAAACCATCTCGTCCTTACCAGCCGCATCAGCCTCGACCCAACCCAACTTATCCATCAGGGCCAAACCAAGACCAAATGTCTCTCATCCTTCAGACTCTGGCTAACATTCAAAGAACGAATGCGGCTATTTAGAAGCAACACAAGGACGAACTCACAGAGGTTCGAAACCAACTGGCCCAGTTGGCAAATTCTTGCCAACCAAGCACACTTCCTTCTCAACCTCTTCCTAACCCGAATAACGTGCCGACCCAGCGGCGCATTATGAACCCAAAACTGGGCCAAGCACACATGATTTATCAGGCCCCCTCTGTTCCTTCACCTGACGGGATGGAAGCTTCCACTTCTTATGCGGGTTATCAGCAACAACCCATCCTATCAAACCCTAACCAAAACCAGGCAGGACTAAATTCTGTAACCACCCGTAGTGGTAAGGAGACCCAAGATCCTCCCTATCCAGACCACTCCAAGCCTGGTAGTGATCTAAACCCTAGGACAGTAATTTAGGACGTTCCTATCCCTGTCCCAGATCAAAGACCTGGACCTATCCTAGAAGAACCAACCAAGGTTTCATTTCCCGAGGCCTTGACCAAGGGAAAGAAGACAACAAAACCTGTGGCACCTAAGGAGGGCCTGGTCAAGCTCTTTGAGTAGGTCCAAATAAACATCCCTTTGATGGATGCAATTCGCCACGTACCAGCTTACGCATGTTTCTTGAAGAATGTGTGTACACCTCAGCGTAAGCCGCGAACCAAGAGTAGGAGTCCAATTGTACTGTCAGAGCAAGCTAGCTCTGTAATCCTGAGCAGACTCCCACCCAAGGCAAAAGATCTAGGTACTCCCTTGATTTCCTGCAAGATAGGTGAAACCTAGTTTGATAGAGCATTGCTAGACTTGAGTGCTTCCATAAATCTGATACCCACATCCTTACTTAACCACCTAGAAGAATCTGAGCTAAACCAACTGAGGTGACACTACAGTTAGCAGATCGATCTATAAAGTTACCTAAAGGGATTCTTGAGGATGTTATTGTAAGAGTGCGGGATTTCTATTTCCCTGTAGACTTTATAGTCTTGGACATGGACGCACCTGAAAATCCTAGGATACACCGATCATTCTAGGGAGACCTTTCCTGGCTACTACTAGAGCCAACATCAGTTGTCAGGAGGGCCAAATAGAACTAAAATTTGGGAATCAGACTCTCAAAATTGACATCTTTAAGGGCCAACAAGGAATCAATTGCGGTGTCATCAAACAAATATGTGATATTAGGGCTTTGGTTGATGAAATACATTTTGAGAATAACCTGATTATGCCCCATCAACCACAGAAAGATCTTGAACCGCAATTAGAGGAGTCAGACCCTGATTTAGACAAACCCATAACTCCTATCCTTGAACCTCACACCTACCCTGAACCACCCGTTGCTGCTGATAACCCTATCCTTGAATTAAAACCCCTTCCCGATCATTTATAATACATCTTTTTGGGTTCTAATTAGACCTTTCCTGTGATTATAAATTCCAAGCTCACTTCTGATCAGGAATCCCGTCTGATTGCTGTTCTCCAACAACATCGTAGAGCCATTGGTTGGACTCTCGATGACTTGACTAGAATAAGTCCCTCTTATTGTACACACCGTATCTATTCAAAAGAGGGCGCACGACCTTCCCATGAGATGTAGAAACGTTTAAACCCCAATCTGCAGGAGGTCGTGAAAAAGGAGATCATTAAGTGGTTAGATGCAGGGATCATCTACCCGATCTCCGATAGTCGTTGGGTGAGCCCAATTCAGGTTGTGCCTAAAAAGGCAGGGCTCACCACCATTACGACTGAAATCAAAGAAGTCATACCCACCCGATTAGCCAACTTGTGGAGAGTCTGCATAGATTACCGACGACTCAATTCCTCCACGAAGAAGGATCATTTCCCACTACCTATCATTGGTCAGATTCTCGAGAAATTAGCGGGAAATCGATTCTTTTGCTTTCTTGACAGGTACTCTGGTTATAACCAAGTGGATATTCATCCTGAGGACCAAGAGAAGACCACGTTCACCTGCCCCTTCGGAACTTACGCATTCCGAAGGATGCCTTTCAGTCTCTGCAATGCACCCGCAACTTTTCAGCGGTGTATGCTTGCCATATTCTCTGATATGGTAGGTGATTATCTGAAAATCTTCATGGATGACTTCTCAGTTTTCGGGGCATCATTTGATGATTGCCTCCAGCACTTGGTTCATATACTCAGGCGTTGCATCGTTGTTAATTTGGTTCTTTCCTGGGAAAAAAGCTATTTTATGGTGTCTGAGGGGATCGTCCTAGGACATCTAATTTCTGAGAAAGGCATCCAAGTGGATAGAGCCAAGGTTGATCTAATTTCTCGACTTCCTATGCTTAGCTCGATCAGGGACATCCATTCTTTTCTGGGGCACGTCGATTTTTACCGTCATTTCATTCGTGATTTTTCGAAAATCGCACGTCCCCTGACTACTCTTCTCTCTAAGGATGTACCCTTTGAGATCTCTAAGGAATGCACTCAAGCCTTTGAAAACATCCGTGTCCGAGTCACCTAGGCCCCGATCCTACAATCCCCTGATTGGTCTCAACCCTTTGAGATCATGTGCGATGCATCAAATTTCGCTGTAGGAGCGGTTCTGGGGCAGAAAGTTGACGGGAAACCTGTGGTCATCTACTACGCTAGCAAGACACTTGACGAGGCTCAGCGTAACTATACAGTTACGGAGAAAGAGCTGCTAGCCGTAGTATTTGCCCTTGAGAAATTTCGATCTTATCTCCTAGGTTCCCATGTCATCATCTACTCGAATCACACGGCTGTGAGGCATCTCCTTGCCAAGAAGGACGCGAAGCCCCGACTGATCCGATGGATCTTGCTGTTGAAGGAATTCAACCTCGAGATTCGCGACAAGGCGGGAATACAAAACGTGGTAGCTGACCATCTGTCTCGCCTTCCTTCTAAGATCATCTACCCTTCTTCACCCATCACGGAGCATTTCCCTGATGAGCACCTATTGACTATTGGTACTAGACTTCCATGGTTTGCTAATATAGTAAACTACTTGGCATCTCATCAGATCCCGTCTGATTGGTCGAAGGCCAAGAAAGACAAATTGCACTCTGATGCCAAGTACTACATTTGGGAAGATCCGTACCTCTTCCGCATAGGTACTGACCAAATCATCCGGAGATGTGTTCCGGAAGGTGAAATCAATGATATTCTCTCCTGCCATGACTAGGCATGCGGTGGCCACTTCTCTGGGCACAAAACCGCATCGAAAATCCTCCAGTGTGGCTTTTATTAGCCCACTTTGTTCAAGGACGCATACAATCACTGCAAGGCATGCAGTCGTTGCCAAACTTTGGGCAACATGAGCCCTCGCGACATGATGCCTTTGCAGCAGATTCTCGTATGCGAAATCTTCGATATTTGGGGGATTGATTTTATGGGCCCCTTTCCTGTTTCGGATGGCTTCGAGTACATTCTGCTGGTTGTGGACTACGTGTTCAAATGGATCGAAGCCATACCAACCCGAACCTGTGATCATAAAATCGTTCTCAAATTCATTCATCACCGTATCTTCTCACGATTCGTGATTCCTCGTGCTATCATTTCTGACGGAGGGACCCATTTCATGAATGCTCAGTTCAGGTCACTGCTGACCAAATACGGGGTGTCTCACAGAATCTCCACTCCTTATCACCCCCAGACTAATGGTCTAGCTGAGCTATCAAATCGGAAGATCAAGAAAATCCTGCAGGTTACTGCTCGACCTGACATGAAGGACTGGACGTCCCGACTTCCGGAAGCTTTGTGGGCTTATAGCACCGCCCACAAAACCCAATTAGGCATGTCTCCTTTTATACTGGTGTACGGGAAGGCGTGTCACCTTCCCGTCGAACTAGAGCATAAAGCCTATTGGGCAGTACGGAGCTGTAATTTAGATCTTTCTAAGGCTTGAACCCACAGAAAGCTTCAGATAAGCGAGATCGATGAGTTATGCCTTGATGCGTACGAGAACTCGCGAATCTACAAAGAGCGGGTTAAAGCCTTCCATGATAAGCAAATCTCTAGAAAGATCTTTCATCTTGGTCAGAAGGTCCTACTTTTGATGCCCGACTCAAACTCTTCCAAGGGAAACTGCGATCCAAGTGGGTCGGACCATACCTTGTCCGACAGGTTTTTGGAAATGGAGCCGTCGAAATCAGTCCGCTCAGCCATGATTCCGAACCTTTCATCGTGAATGGTCAAAGACTCAAACTGTTCATTGATGTAACCTCTACTGATTTGGTTGAATCATCATTTATCCTCCATTTTCCCTGAGCATATTGCGCCCAGCCGATGGTGTAAAACTCAGCGCTCAACGGGATGCAGCCCGTCATTCTTTTGAAAAAAACCCCGAAACCTTTTTGACACCTATTTGCACTTACGGTTTACCCTTTAGGACAACCGACTCCACCTCAGGTGCTTGCATCTGAGATTAGAAATCGTCCGCAACTGTCACCCTAGCCCATTCGCTCAACAAAACATCTGTCCTAATGTATGATCTAAGTTGAATAAAAACCCCCTAAGTTACAATGAGAACATTGCAAATCTTAGGCATGAGAAGGTATGAAAGTACAAAACCTGTAAGAAAAGGTTTTAAACAAAAAAATTAACATATGCCAAAAATACCATAAAAATTAAAAAAAAATTTTGAAAAAGAATAATAAAATGAGAGGAAAGAAAATTTTGTGGACTCTACAAAGGAGGAGGAGAAAAAGGAACAAAATGAAAAGAAGGAGCACAAAATGAAAGAAAAGAGATAGTCATTAGTAAGAAATTAAGGAGTTAACCTAAGTTTTAGACCTCATTCAGTAAAAGAAATGGAAAATGCACAGTAAGATTAGTAAGAACGCAAACCTTAGGCATTCTTGGATAGACCCTTAGTACCCATTAAGATCTAGACATTCCTCAAGAGGTTGAGGAAAATGAAAAACTTAAGTATTAGGTCCAAGGCTTAGGGAGTATTTGGCCTCGTTAACTAACTTTTGGTTTACGGGACTCTGTAACCTAAGCACCCTAACTTCACACACAACCTGGTTCAGTAAGCATAAAAATCAAAATTACGCAGAAGTGTTGCAAAAATTCTGAAAATGACACCTAGAGTAGGAGCGGCCGATCAACACAAGTTGATTTGGACAAGTTTCCAGCGTGGAGAGGTGGGAAATTCCCCTCGAAGATGAGTAACAAAATGTCATCTCCTCGGTGCTTGTCTCTTAGGATATTTACATATCCTACTGGGGGCATGTAAGCACTCTGCTGGTTCAGATTCCATGGTTGGCATTATCACGAAATGTCAATTGCCAGAGTCTGAATTCGGCCACGGAACACTATGGATGGGATTATCTAGAAATCTCAACAGCCATGGTTCTGGGGGTTACCATGGGCGATGCTATCTCGAAGCATCGACTGCCAGGAACACTTGAGGATTGATGATGGGGACAAGGAATCTGATACAGACCGTGTTGAGAAGCCAATCCTAAGCTAGAATTAAAAAGAAAAAGAGAGAGAAAACTCTTCAAACATATAAATCTTCTACCTCTCTTTCTTACAAAACGCACTGCGAACTGAGCCAGGGCTAAAATTGTCTCAAGCACGGGTGCTTTAACCACAAAGTCCAATAAGCCTTAGGTTAGTTCTTGTAGGCCTTAAAAACCTTTGCTAAGGATTGAGGCTGAGGCTAGACAGATCTGGATCTTGGTTGGTACTAGAGTACCTTTTAAGCCTATGGTTGGCATTCTAACCTAATCAAGGTTACAAAAGAAAAAACACTTATCTGAAATCATTAAGAACTTCATGGTATAGAACAAGGGTTGAAACCTTAAAATTTTGCTAAGGGACTAGCAAAAGCTAGGCATGGGGTTATGATGAGAACCTCATCATGAACCCTAACTCGCACAATTTAATCAAAATGAGTGTAAAAAAGCTCCTACAAAACCCAAAGAGAGGCTTAACCCAGAGAATTCTAAGTTAAAGAATAAAATAAATCATAAGGGGTAAAACTGTAATTTCACCAATGTAGTATGAAAACAGGGTAATTAAGGGTCCGAACATAGGTCAAACGAGCTTAATAAGGAGGGAAGTGGGATGATTTGATCTGAAAAGGGTTATAACAACTTCTAGGAATTAAATGACATTCTGTAACCCTAAAATAAATCCACTTTAATTCACGAGGTTCGAGGCAGGATAAAAATCAACTAAACCCTATAAAATTCATAGAAAAATATTCCCTAGGGCTTAGAACCTTCAATTTTTCCTTTGCAACCTATTTTGACCTAAAATGAGAACCATGCCCAATTAATGAATTAATTTAGGTTTTTACGCAAATTGACCGGTCAAACATGGTACAACCTAAAATCAAATTTCACCATTAAAATCCTTAGGTTTAAATTTTTCTGGTATGAAAATTTGGGCCTAGGAAAAGGCCATCTTGACCGACTTTACAAATTTGTCCTCTTAATTTACTTTTTGACCCTTATCTTTTGAAACCCTTGCGTTCAGCCCCCTAACTTCTTGCCGTTCTTTGCAGAACGGTCCTCCCTTCCATTTCTGTGCAGCATCATACCTCCGACGACCTTGCGCGGAGGATGGCGCCGCGCAAGGAAGGCGACTGTCCTCAGGAACAGACGAGGGGTTCCCTGCAACGTCCTCTGTCGCAGGGACCATCCCCTGACCTCTGCAACAAACCATGCCTCTCATGAGAACGTACAAAAGGCATGGGTATCCTTTCTGGCCACTCTCCGGTGAGGTAGGCACATCTCCTCCTCAGTCCCCTCTCCTCGCCAAAGCCTTTATAAGAAGCGGCAGGGTCTGCCGTCTCCTTCAAGCTTCTTCTAGCCAAGAGAAACCCTACTTTTCATCTCCTCCCTCTCCGGTCAGAACGCTCGAGCTTCTGGCGATCTTCTCCTCCTCCTCCTCCTCGTCGCTCTGCTGCCCTACCTGCAAGAGAGTTCACTCTGCCCCGTCGTCCGCGCCAGGCCGTACCAGCTGGTGTCCTCAGATCCCTTCCTCGTCGCCGATAACCTCCTCCTGGGCATCTTCATCCTTAGCTCCGACAGGCACGAGCCAGACGCCTCCCTCTTCCCCTTCGTCGATTAAGTAGGTAGAAATCTTCCTCTCTCTCTCCCTTACATCTTCCCTTTCCTGATTTACCCGTTTACTCCACCGACCACCACTTCCACCTCCATCTGCTCCGTCTCCGATCACCTTCTCCGGCGAGGTCATCCCACCTCCACAAACCACCTCACCCGTCGCCAACAAGCCCAAAAGCTCCCCCTCACTCCACTCGACCATTTCCCCCACTCCATACACCGCCACTCATCGCCCAACCACCCCCCGAACAGACCCATTTCCGCGCACACAGTCTGACCTAGGTCCACTGCCACAAGCGCTTTCGCGCCTCGCCGACCCCCGCACTGCCTTCGCCACACTCTGGCGAAGCTTCCTACATTATCTGATGCGGTCGCGAGGCTGTCCTTGTGTTTTTAGGTCAGCGCCCCCTCGCTGCCATTGTTGAGCTGCTGTAGCTCCTTCGCTCGAAGCTCCAGGCCATCTCCAGCCCAGGCACACGCTCCAGGCAGCGCGGACTGATTCTGTGAAGGCACCCAGGCTTGCGATTTGGGTTGTGAGCCTCGCAACTGCCCCAATTGGCAGCGGCTTCCTCAACTGCGGGTGCACAATCTGGAGGTGGGACTTTAGTCCCACCTCGTAAGTGTGCAGCCTCAAGCCCATACTTAAATTCAAAAAGTGTATTGGGTTGTTTGCCTTCAATACACAGAGGTCAGGTCCCTCACACGCACGCAGCGCGCCATGCGCTCGCTCACCCTCGCTCGCGCTCACGCCCCGCAGGTCTGGGCTGGATCCGACTACCCGACCAAGCACTCCTCACCCACCACCGCACGCCGGTGGGCCTGGTCCCAAGCGTGCTACCCGAACTCGAATACCCGGCTCTGGGAGAGCATTCCTACGAGAGATTCAGAGAGAAAGAGAGACGTAGGGAAGGGGTAGGAGTAGGTTTTGCACTGACCCTTGTGTGTGTACGCAGGGAAGAAAGAAAGAAGAAGAGAGGAGGAGCGGCCGAAGCCTTAGCCGCACTAAGCAGCTAAAGAAGAAAGGAAGGAGAGGAGTTGAAGAAGAAGGAAAGAAGCCGCACTGTAGCAAACCAATAGTTAAGTCGTCTGAGCACCAAGTTAGACGACGGAAGGGGAGTGGCCAGAGCACAAAGAAGAAGAAAGAAAGAGAAGAAGGAAGCAGAGCAAAGAAAGAAGAAAAGAAGAAGGCAGGCCAGAGCAGAAAGAAGAAAAAGAGGAAAGAAGACACAGCCGCAAGGAAGGAAAGAAGATAAGAAAGAGAAGGAGAAGAAAGAAGAAGACTCTGCAGCTGAAAGAAAGAACGAAGCAGAGAAGAAGAAGAAGAAAGAAGGCAGGTTGAGAAAGAGAAGAGAAAGAAGAAGATCACCACAGCCGCAGGCTAGAGAAGAAAGAAGGCAGGAAGAAAAGAAGAAAGAAGAAGAAGAGGAATGGCCAAAGTAGAAGAAGAAGAGAAAGAGAAGAGGAAGAGAGAAGAAGAAGATGCCAACAAAAGAGAACTCTAGCTCTCTGTCTCCCTCTCTCTCTCTCTCTTATTATTTTTGTAACATAATTGTGAACATTTATGCTTCTAGAATCATAGTTGCTCCCTGAGTTCGACCTCGGGAAAACTTGTTATTCCGAGTAAAAAAATTGTAGTAATCTGGTAGCTATTTTTTCATATACCACAACGACCATAATAACCATAAAGACGAAACTAGCCACCACCGGACACTTCTCTCTCTCTCGCTCCTCTTAAGTCCCCTCAAACCCTTTCTCTCTCTAGATCATTTTTAGGGCATTAGCCGCTAGGTTTAGCCACCACACACACCTCTCCCACTCCAAATTCCCCACATCTGGCATGAGCTCCGGCGAGCCACAATACAGCAAACTCACCTCCCACACCTTTGCCGTACTTCACTGAGCAAAAGCCCCAAACAAATTTGGGCTTTTGAGCTCTCTTCCTCCCCATCGAACGCACCCACCTCCGTTCGCCCTCTCTGACCTTAGCACACCTCCACTGACCATCAAAGACTATGAAACCACCTACTTAACACTCGCCATCCTCCAGCGATTGTCCTGAGCTGTTTAATTGGGACGATAAGCCTATTTTTTTGTTTTTAGGGATCACCAGACCTCCGTCGCCACCTCTGTCTTCTCTGACAGCATCTGCCTCACTCCGGCTACCACACGACCTGCTGCCACTCCTACTCGACGCAGACTCAATTGGTGAAGCTTCCCAGGCCTTCGATTTGACGAAGAGAGCGAAGCACAACAGCAATTGATCGAAGGAAGCTTGCCAGCTTCGCGTGCGAAGAAGCCATCTGACTTAGTCCCACATCGGCCAGATACAAACCAAATTTGTGTTCATAAGGGTTTTCGTGCATAACTCGGCTGCCCAAGTACACGAGTGGTCAGATCCCTCCACACTCCCCACTCACACCTCGCTCGTGCACACACATGCAGGCCTGGTTCCTCGATCTGAATCCAATTACCCTATTACTCATATACCCATACCCGATCTGGACTGAGAGAGAAGGAATTCTGAGAGGATTGGGGGGGGGGTTTGCACTATAGAACCTCGGGTTTTGTGCCTAACCCTTAGGCAAAAATTCTGAGGTGATTTGAGCTTATTACTTAAGACATCTGGCACTTGGGTCCGACGTTTGATTTGAGGCTACTGTTGAAACATTGACTCTGATATTGGTTTTAGTACTATTGGGAATTTGGGATAAATTTGGGATATTGTGCTTACTGTTAGGGATATTTGGTAATTTCAACCACCATTTTTCTCTTTTATTTTTATCCTAAGATACAATTTCTGAAGCATTAATTGATTATTCTATTTGTGATTGAATCTTGTGCATATTGATATATTATTTCATTAGTGGATTGATTTGCTACACTTATTTCCTACGAACGACCTTGGAACTTACGGATTTTCGAGCTTTATAAATTTAAATGTCTTTTCAATTTTTGTCGCTATACTAAGACGCAATGTTTTCCTAAACTACAATGAATTTCGACACAACAATATTCAAATATAAATTAATTGTAATCCAATCCTTGGATTTTTTACTTAATTAAATTTGGTGCAATTAATCACCAAATTATGTGTAATTTAACTCTTTAAATTACAACTGATTTATCATTCAAGTAGAAATCTATCAAAAACATTATTAGTTTCATCACGCAAATAATGAAACTTTAGGATTTGTGAAATTTTGATACTACTCCCCCTTAGGTAATACAAATACCGGTAATCCTTCACACTTAGATAATAATATTTTCCTGAGATCTAATCTCATTGTCATCATTCCTCCTTTGATAATATTATTTTCAACATCTTTTTATACATTAGGACAAGAACGACGATCAAATCATTTCCTAAAGGTCTATATACTTCTCTTCATGCAATGAGCCTGATCAGGACTCCGACCACATGTGAAATTGTCATTTTCTGATATACACGGAATGAGCCTATTTCTTCAATCTGTCACATAAACGTATGTAACATATTTGTATTATCCTTTCGAGAGATCGCGCACCTCCTGTCTCTTCCTACATACACCAACTTTCCGGTATCAACACCAAGGTGGGTGCATTTACTACTAGTTTACAAAATCCATGCGTTCGTGAACAGAGACACATATTTGCCTCAGGTTAAATGATTCACCTTCTCTATGACAACATTGGAGAAGAATTTAGGTTATCTTCTGTTTCATTAGGTTTTCTTAACTCTATTTGCATAACAGGCCTTAAATCTTTATTTAAGAACATCAATCAAGCGATGATCTCTAGAAGAGGTTTCCATCTCAACTTAGATCGAGAACAATTGATTAAATCAGATGATTTCTTAATGTGATATCGAATCCTCTAAATTATTTAAATCTCCAAATCAAGCATACATTTGATTTATTCGATCTAGATATCACCCTATTCGTACTTGAGTCTTGATTTATTTACTAAAAAATAATTTAATTCTTTTATTCAGATGCAAAATATAATCATATTACATTACTCAAATGGCTTTCTCAGGTGCATAAAATTCAACACAAACAACTAAAGAAAGACAAGATTTCATCTTATGAATGAATCCTATTATTTAAATTATATGAGCACCTCATCGTGTAAAAGATGTAGTTTAGGGAGTGGGTAGGAGTTACTTATGAAAGAAAATTAAATCATACCATGGCACGAAATCCTGCAAAATATAAGCACTACACTTAATGGTTTGGAGATATCCTTTCCAATACTCGAATCCGAATCCAATCAGAGATGGTTTAGTAAATCCAAACCTACCCATTTATTAAGCGAGGTGATGAGAACCTCATCATGAGCCCTAACTAGCTTATTTTTACCTAAGAAAAAGAACAAAAGCTCCTACATAATCAAAAGAAAAGCCTAATTCAGGGAATTACTGATCTGAAAAGAATACCTGAAGAATAGGGTAAAACTGTAATTTTACCATTACAGTGCATCAACAAGATTTCTCAGGGTTTAGACATAGGTCAATTGAATTTAATAAGAGCAAAAGTTAGATGGTTCAGTAAGAAGAGGGTTATTGTGAAATTTAAGAATTAAATGACATTCTATAATCCTAAAACAAACCCATTTTAATTCATAAGGTTCTAGGAAGGATAAAAATCAAATAAATCCTCTAAAATTTATGGAAAAATATCCCCTAGGGTTTAGAACCTTCAATTTGACCTTTGGAACCTGTTTTGACCTAGATTGGGGTCCATGCCCAATATTTGACCTAATTTAGGTTTTTATGCAAAATATCTAGTCAAACGTGATCAAACCTAAAATCCAACTTCACCATTGGATTCCTTAGGTACAAATTAGGTTTGTAACAAAATTTGGACCTAAGGGAAGGTCATCTTGACCTACTTTGCAGATTAGTCCACCCAATTACATTCTGACCCTTAACTTTTAAAAACCCTTGCAGAAACCCCATCAACTTTTTGTCACTTTCTTCATTTAGGTCTCTCTACCATTGCAGTAGGTACCCATACCTCCGAGGAGGTTTCGAGGTGGTTCTCTCCTTGTTTCCCTAGCGAGCTACTCTTAGATTTGAAAGGGGAGCTCTCTCCGAAGCCCCCTACAGCATAAGTAGCTCCCCATGCCCTGAATCGCCCCATACCTCTCGTGTGAACGCTCGAGAGGTATGAGTCTCACTCCAGCCATACCTCTGGCGAAGACCTCTGGCTGCTTCCTTGCGATTCTCCCTCTACCCGTGCCTATTTAAGCAAGCCCAGATCCCTCCGCTTGAGGCAAGCCTGTTTTGGCCGAAGAATTCCCCCCAATTTCGTCTCCTCCTCCTTCGACCATCTGCCCAGAGGCTCCGGTGACTCTCCCTCCCTCCTCTCGTCACTCTGCCACCATACTAGTGGCAGAGTCTTCTCCACCATGCTCCTCCACGCCGCGCCGTAGCCGCATGTGCCCCTCTGACCCCTTCCTCGTCACCGTCATCCTCACCTCAGGGCCTTCGTCTCCAGCGACGGCAAACACGCGTTGCTTGCCCCCCGCCTCCCCCCTTCTCTCCAAGTCCCTCAGTTAAGTTCCTCTCCCTCTACTCTTCATTTTCCCTAATTCAATTTCGTAAAACACCCCTCGACTGCCACTGACAACCACCATCGTTCCCATCTTCGATCAGACCATCGGTGAGGTGTTCCCGCCGCTCCACGCCTCCATCCACCTCGCCAACCACCATATGACCTCCGTAACACCTCACTGACCATTTCCCCCTACTCCAATCTCTCCATAGACCACCCAAAAGTACCCCCGAACACACCCACTTACACGGCCACAGTAAGTCCTAGGCACGCTCACACAGGCGTTCCCACGCCACCCCGACCACTGCAACACACTTGCCGTACCTCGGTGAAGCTTCCCATGTGTTCTGACGAGGTCGCAAGGCCGTTTGCCTGTTGACAGGTGTTGAAGGTCTCCACCGCCATTGACGTAGCAAGGAGCTTGCATGGGAGTCCTCCAGGTCTCTCCGCTCTAGGTGAAGTGCCCCAGGTCGTGCAGAATCCCTTCGCGCAAAGCCCTGGCCAACCAATTGGCACTGAAGACCCAGCAGCTGCTGCAATCAGAGGAGGATTTCTGTTGTGGGCGCTTGCGAAGAAAGGTGGGATGTTTAGTCCCACCTCGGAAGCTGACAAGCAGGCGCTATGAGATAAATTGTAAAAGTGTCAGGGGCTTATTGCCTCCTGACATGGGGTGAGGTCCCACTCGCCCGTATACCCGCCTCGTCCGCAACTCACGCTCCACGGACCTGACTGCCTGACCCGACTACCCGTGCACTCCTCGCCCGCCACACACACTGGTGGGCCTGGTCCCAGGCACGAAAACCCTACCCGATAACCGAAGAAGGCTCTGGGAGAGCATTCCTAAGAGCGAAATAGAGAGAGAGAGACACAAGGGAGGGTAGGGGCTAGGTTTTGCTCTTATGTGTGTGCAGGGAAGAAGAAGAGGAGCAGTTGAAGGAGAAGGAAAGACTTGGAGGCGCAGCTAAAGAAGAAGAAAGAAGAAAGACTGCAGAGGCCAAAGAAGAAGAAGGAGGAGGTGCAGCCAGAGAAGAGAAGAAGAAGCCAAGGAGGAAGCCGTAGAAAAAGAAGAGGAGCAGCTGAAGTCAAAGGAAGAAGACAAGAAGGAGGAAAGCCAAGAGAAGAAGAGGAAAAAGACAAAAGAGAAGTGAGCACCGTAGTAATCGCCAGATAAGCCATCTGATTCATAGAATCAGACGTCTGAGAAAAGAAAGACAGAGAAAGAAAGAAGGAAAAGGGTGCGGCCAAGAAAAGAAAGGAAAGCAAGAAAGAGAAGAAGGGAGAAGCCATCAAGAGAATATTTCCTCTTCCATTGCTATTCTCTTTTTAGTTTTCTTATACATGAACTTTCACTTATATCCTTGTTAAATATCATATTTTGATAATTGTGATTTCTGTTTCTAGAATACCAATTTACTCCCTGAGTTCGACCTCGGAAGTTTTGAATTTCGAGTAATAAAATTGATAATCATTTTCGCAGTGATTTCAAATATACTACAGCGGATATCTTTTTAAAACACGATCTCGTCACGTACGAGCGATTACGAGGCAGGCTTAGGAATGCCATATTTACATCCCTAAACAAAGTTAACCATAATTTTTTATGGTCTAAGTATCGTTGAAAAGTCCAAAGCCTACACCTATAGACTAGCTATCCAACTTGCATTGGATAACCTTAATAGGTTACGTAATTAACAGCGATGCTTCTTTTTTGCAAATTTGTCTTAGGTCAAAAGATACACACCTTCTCTGTAACAATGGTAAGAGAGACTTCTATATCCTCATCTCGTCAAGTCAACTGTTTAACTCAACTTATGTGGCAAGCCTAAATCTCTATTCTCATGTAGATGATGTGTATTAAAGGCATCGATCAAGTAACAGTTTCTTGAAAAGGTTGCCATCTCTTTTCATATTAAAGACAACAATTGAGTATCATGATGATTTTTGATGAGTTATCAAAATCCTCGATCCAAATCGTTTGGATCTTCAATACTCATCATCAGTATATCCAACATGACTAAAGTACATTCTCTCAATTGTTCTGGGAGATCCAACTAACCAAATTAGTATGTCTATGAGATCTGAAATTCAGATCTGAATCATTGATTAAGTAATTTCACTTAGGTTGGTTTCCTCAAGATATATAACTCCAACAATATAAACATTTTTTTTCATAATGGGAATTGAACTTTGTATTGGAGTATTTAAAAAAGTATTTTAAAGGAAAAAAAGATCCATGTACAAATTTGGCTGAGGGCATGGGCATCAACATGGAAGTTCTGATGCTCAACCTACTGCTCTCAAATCCATGTTTCAAGCAACCCGTCGAGGCTGCTGGTCTCTTGATTTGGAGACATCCACTGAAATAGAAAAGATTAGCATAAGCACAAATCCATAAATGGTCCAAATCTTTTCCCACCGGGCTATGGTCAAATGTCGAGACTTACAACTTTTAGCTAAAGAGACCCAAGTTTGAGTTTCATTGTTACATTACTTGAAGGATTGACGTAAGAGAGATACTCATTTTTTCCTACTAGATGCACATAGGTCAGATTTCACCTGAACTTAATATATTCAATAAAAAAATGAATTTAGTTGAATTTAAAGTTCAACTAATCCAACTATTTATAATTTTACATATACGCGCGCGCGCACACACACATATATATATATATATATATATAATATGTTTATAGAATATACGTATAATTATATGTATGTAATATATACTTATAGGATATATGTATAATTATATGTTTGTAATATATACTTATACAATATATATATAATTATATGTATGTAATATATACCTAAACCTAACTTATGTACAGTTTAGTCATATTTCTATGTAAAATCAACATTTCAAAATGAAAATTGAAGGATTAAAATCATTTAGTAAAAATATAAATTATACAAAATTTCATTAAAATTAGATGGCTCTAGTATCTCCATCAAGTAACGTCAAATTTCGTAATACTTAAGCCATTGAAATTGAACCCACTTTAATGTAAGAGGTATGAGCATTGGATTGATTTGAAATTTTGTGTATAATATGGAGTAATCTTTATTCCCAAGTTTTCACTTGAAAATATTACTTGTAATGAAAGATATTAGATAACTTTCACGGTCCCTTCTCTCCTTATATAATATATATATATATATATATATATATATATATATATATATATATATATATATATATATATATATGTGTGTGTGTGTGTGTGTGTGTGTGTAATATATAAGGGATGCTGAGCTACAACAAAACCATTATCTCGTCGACAACTCATTGTTCCTCCCAAATTTCTAGTTGCAACCCTCACAATCTCACCAATGCCTCATTTCTCCTACCTCCCAAATTCCCAATTATAGCCCTTGCCCTTCAAATCACAGTCTCACTGACCCCTCATCTGTCCCACCTTTACTGGCTCTAGGCGACACTCTCTCCCCTCTTCAACTCCAAGCTTTAGGTAGTGCCCTCTCCTCCCCTCAATGGTGGTCGACGACACCCTACGCACTTTAAGTAACTCACCTCTTCTCTCTTGTTCTTTCGCGTAAGACCCCTCTCCCTCAGCACCACCACTCCCTTTCACCCCTCCTTTCCCCGCAATGACCCTCTCTCCACTAGCCACCACCACCAGACAACCACCCCTCTTCTCTTCTTCCTCACTGAGACCCCACCACCACCATTGCAGCACCCCTTATCCTCCCCTCTCCTCTCTTAGGACACCCCTCTACTAGGGTCACTACCACCAAATGATCCTTCTCCCCAACAACACCACCCTCCTTACCCCTGACAATCTTCCCCTTACCAGCCACCATCACCGAACTTCTCCCTCCCTTTTTTTTTTCTTTTAAGTGTTTATAATTATAAGTTTGTTATTTTGGATGTAGATGAGATTATATTTTATTATGAAGTATGTCTTTATCTCTTTTCGTTATTTCTAGATCTTTTTTTTTAAAGCTTTTTTTTTGTTTTTATCTACTTTATTCATTTTTTTATAAAATATAAGTTGTTTATGCATTTAAAATTTTTTTATTATTAAATATGAAAGGTATAAAAAATATATAAAAGATAAACATAAACTTAATTAGTTAATAACCTATCCAACCAGATCCAACTCAACTCGATTTTATAGATTAAGTTGGTTCGATTGTGTAACGAGTACAGTTGAGTTGAGTTTAAGTTGAATCCTAACTCAACCTATCTGTATCGCAAATTTTTTCTGGATAATAAAAAAAATAATAAAAAGAAAGAATGTAGAGTTTATGGGCATGAAATCAACCAAGCAGAAAGCCTCTTACTCTCCAACAATGCTGCCTAGAAAACTCATCATCTTATCATCAAAGAGCCTCAACCGAATCTGGCCACAAGCTCAACTGGAAAGGGGTACGACAGGTGACAATCAGGGAAGCAACCTGGCAATCTCTGTCACACATATGTGTCACTTCACAACCTATAGCTAACAGACAACCAGAAACTTTGAGGGAGAGTTTATTGGTCTCCTTTTGGAAAATTTTTCATGGACGCAAGTGGGAATACCGGTGCGTACACACCCCCTCCTACTAACAGTTGACACCTATCTCCGAGGGTGGGTCCTATGCTTCTTGGTAAGTGGGGCATATACAAAACTGGTGTATACACCTGTATATTTGAATTTCTGTCCTTTGACTTTAGAAAACGTTCTGTGTACTCAAAATTATATACAAAAGCATGCATACAGGACATCTTAGATCATCTCACCAATGACATATCATATGGTTGAGGCGATGTCATAGTTTATGTGATTGTGTATAAAATTTTGTGTACAATTTTCTATACAAAAACATCCACATAAGTCACCTTTTAGCTAGTAAATGGAGAATTGGCAAAGTAAAGTTATCCTAATTGAGTTAGTACAATGATTTTAGAAGATGGCATAACTAGCATTGCTTAAAAGGGGTACTTCCTAGATACAAACATGCAAATTATGCCACCCCTATGAGTTATTAGCTATATACAATTAATGTCCAGCAGCAAGCCATGGTTTGGGAGCAATAGCACATCCAAATTCAAACCGATAGAATGAAACCAATTCATCTGATTCGTTATTTTCTCTATCCACAAAATTATCCAAGTTAAAACTTATTCATCTAATAAGCGTATCTTTCTAATCTGCAGAGACAAAGAGTAGAGCACACGCACATAAACTTGAAGGGCAATTATGAGGTGGCATAAAGGAAGCCTCCCAATTCAACCTTTCATGGAGGATGTGAGTAAGAAGATATGTATTATATTTCGTTTAACGATGGTTGATAATTAAATAAATTAAAATATATAGTTTGAAAATTAGATAAGTTAAAAATTAGAATATATAAGATGAAAATGATAATATATCAATGTATTTTATCTTTTCATCGGTGAAAAATAATTTTTCATTTATAAAAATTAACTTTTCACTTAAAAAAATAATTTTTCACTTCTAAAATAATTTTTTATCAATAAAAAATAATTTTCATTGATATAAAATTAAAATACATTAAATAAAACAATCACACTCATTCATATGTTACGAAATATATTATAAAATATATTTATTTACTTTTTTTTCTCTTTTATAGACAATAGAGGGAACAATCTTGAGCAACTATGCAGAGGTTGTAACGACCTCCGATACAGCAGTGGCACTATTTGTTATTTATATTCATTGCCACTACATTAAATATATAAATGTCGGTTAGGTAACGTAAAAGTTGATGTATAGTTGTAAATATGATCTCAACTCGTATCTTTTTTTTTATGTAAAAAAATACTAACACGTGGTGGGATCCACCATTGTTGAAATTAACAACAAATCACTTTCGTAGAAGTGAATAGTTGTGTAAAATTACTTTACACTTTCAAACTAAATTTATACAGGTGCAAAGTACTTTACACCAGTGCAATATTATTTAACATGGGTACAATATTTTTTTGTACGATTGCAAAGATTACACCAGTGTAAAATTAAATTTAAGTATTTTTTCACATATGACAAGTAATTTTACACTTAGAAGGTGATTTTTCACCTTAAGGTTTAGAATTTAATCTTTAGTGTTTAGGGTTAAGGGTTTAGGGTTTAGTCTTTAGTGCTTAGGGTTAACCCTAAACACTAAAGACTAAATCCTAAACCTAAGGTGAAAAATCACCTTTCAAGTGAAATATCACTTCTCATATGTGAAATCACTTTCTATAAACCTAAACCCTAAACCTTAAACTTATAGGTCAAAATCACTTTGAATGGATGCAAAATCATTTTGGACAAGTGAGAAATTACCTTTGGAATAATTTTGTACCGATATAAAGTGAGATTGCACCAGTGTGAAGATACCTTACAATAATTTATCACCAGTACAAAATAATTTATCACTAATGTAAAATTTTTTACCACCCATGTATTTTAGGTTAAAGTAGTATGATAATTTTCTTTTAATATGATAAAAAATATTACATGATAAATCTTACATTCTTTAATTCCTTTATATTAAATATCAATTATCAAGTGAATCAACATTCTCAACGTCATGTAAAACATAAAAATAATATCCTCCGTTAACTTTTGAGTCAAAGGATGTATTTTCCTTTCTTTTATATATATATATATATATATATATGAGCCAGTAGGAGAAGGTCATTTGTGTTAATCATGACATGATTTAGGGTACGTGAATGATACACGGGTATCCAAGAAAACTTGAATTTACATGAAAATTTGTGACAAAATGGCCTCTATTTAATTGGCCATCACCCATCCATTCCAAGCTTAAAGGAATTGGATCCCTTGTCGCCATCATCCGTATCGCATTGATCTCCACTCTTAATGTTCTTGGGAAGAAAGGGATCTTGCAGATAGAGACATAATTTCCTTCTACTTCTCTGAACATATATATATATATATATATATATATATATATATATATACAGAAGAGAGAGAGAGAGAGAGAGAGAGAGAGGTGATATGGACATTTTGTGTTGTATTGGATTCACCTCTCCTGCCCAATAACTGGAGGGGCTCCGCATTCGCCAATGTTGGAGTACGTACGCTGCACCCCGTCCAAGTGGCCACCGCCCCATCACGTTTCTGGACGGGCATTAGTTAATTCTCCTAACTCCCTTTATGATATTATTATATGATCAATTTGTCAAATTTGTTGCAAATGTATTTTCTATATTTTAATTCTGATCTACATAACTTAATTACACCGAAGATTGGTGTAATGTCCAATATTTTACCACGAGGGATGTCCTGACGTTATCCGGAGAATTATGACATCTAATTTTATCAAGGATACGGGTTAAGAAACGTACAGCATAACGTGTTACGCAACGTATGTCTCTGCTTATCCCAAAAAAAAATAATTTATTCATGCAAAAGAGAAAATACATCCCGCTTGCTAAAGAAAAGTAAAATATATTAGTCCACTTTAAAAAGGTAATCAAAGTCATACATCAAAATAAAATAAGCTAATCACATATATAATGTGTAAAAATATATCCAAATATATTAACTAGAAATTAAAATATATTAATTGAAAATAATATTTTATTCATCAAAAATTAAAATATATCGATTGAAAATATTTTTTATTTATAACAAATGATTCTTGACATGAAAAATAATTTCTTATTTATGAAAATTTAAAATATAATTATTCGAAAATAAAATATATCGTGTACCTTAATCTTCACCTACAAGTGAAAGGTAATTTTATATCATAAAAAATTAAAATATATCGATGAAAAGTGTAAACACACAGATGTATTTTCTCTCAACTAATGGAAAGTAGTTATCTACCTAAAAAATAATTTTTTACTTATAAAAAATAATTTCTTTTGACCTAAAAATTAATTTTTCACATATAAAATTTAATTTCCATTAAATAAAAAAAATATACAAACACATCCGTTAAAACCAACACCGATTAAAACCGCTGACATAAGAAAAGTCCTGCACGTCTCAAACTACGTTGGTACGTATGTTTCTTTTTTTTTTTTCACTTTTGCTAAATCTGGATATACGAAGGCGGCTTCTTCCTCCAACTCGTGTAGGAGAAATACATGATTATCCCCATATGTCTACCTTCTTTGATGAAATTGAAATGTCGATTATCTACCCTTTTAACGCTCCTAATGTGAATACGGTGCAGCCCCCGCTGACCGGTGTAACCACAGGGTCAGGACGGGCAAAGAAAAAGTGATATGTATGTTAGAAAAAATAAGCGTTAAGTTTGTAAGAAACAAAGAATAAGCGGCTGTTTGGCTTACTATGTTAGGTAGTGGAATTATCAACGTTTTACTTTAATTAAAGGTTTGTTAAGCGGTGGTTTTAATGTATTAAAAAAAGTTACTATATTATTTTTAATCAAAATATACGGGTAATAAATAACTTTATATCGATAATAAATTATTTTGAGGTGATTTTACATTGATGATGAATTATTATAAGGTGATTTTGCATCAGATTTTACCGGTGTAATCTCATTTTGCATCGGTGTAAAATCATTCCGAAGGTAATCTGGTGATTTTTTACCGATGTAAAGTAATCTGGTGATTTTTTACCGATGTAAAGTGATTTTGCATTCATGCAAAATGATTTTGATTAATAAGTTTAGGATTTATGATTTAGGATTTAAGGTTTAGATTTGTGGAAAGTGATGTTACTTACTAGAAGTGATTTTTTACCTTAAGATTTAGGGTAAGGTGAAAAATCACTTTTCTTAGGTGAAGAAATAATTAAAACTTAATTTTACACTGATGCAAAGTAAGATTGCATCGATGTAAAATTATTCGGAAGGTGATATTGTGATATTGCACCCATATAAAATAATTTTTCATCGAAACAAAATAATTTAAAAAATAATTTAAGTGATTTACACCCCTCAAACAAAATTTATTATTAATTTCAACAATGATAAATTTCATTGTATGTGAATATTTTTTTATATAAATAAATACATCAAATGATAACCACGTTCACATATCATTTTTTAAGTTATTATATCTTATGTACACACCTGTAGTCAAGAAATCTGATGAGTAGACTGCTGATCAAGAAGCGTATTTTATTTGGTAAAGCATAGGGAAATCCAGACGAATTCTATCCGCAAACATGTCATAGGACCTACATAGATCAAAATAACATAATTCATACTAATTAACCATTCATCAGTAGTAAGTAGAGGAGAGATGGAGTCATTCGGTGAATTTAAGAACCAAATGAATTTAATAAATTAAATGTAATCTTAAACCAATTTCACCATTATGTGAAAAATCCGGTGGTATGAACAGAAAATTACTTTGAAAAAGATTACTCTGAAATTTAAGTTCATCGAGAAACTAGATATTTATGTTGACAACTCAAAGAAAAAATCATTGAAACATTCGTTTTGTGAAAATTTAAAAAGCAATTTTGAATGTCTTAATTAAATTATAATTAATAACAGACTAATAAAATATTTGATTAATTCAGAGTATTTTTGAAATAATTCGTTGGTTTTTTTTATGTAAAAAAAAATAATAATTGCAAATGTTTGTCACTGGAATACGATAACAGAGTGAGGTTGAGGAATAATATAATTGGTGTCTACCCTAAGCATAAGTATCTCCCTCTCATAGGGGTGGATTCAAATCCTCATCTACTTTCTTTATTGGTAAAATTTACTCTACCTCTCATCTCCTTCCTCAGTGGTCGAACTCGACCATCCGTTTGGAACATGATTCAAAAGATCATGCAAATGGGATATATGTAACCATTAAATCATAAAAGAACTTTTTTATGCGGGTCTCAAGAAGGTTGTCTAATTTATATAAAGAAAATGAGAAATTCCCCCATGCACCCTTAAACAGGTTACCACCATTTCGCCAATACGAGGGTAGAGCTATGAAGTAACAGATGTCAAGAAAGACCAGTAACACAGAAGGACAACCGAGGTGCACCTTCCAAGAAAGAGGATACCTTCCTAAAAATTGTTAATTAACCCCGAGGGGAGGGGAGGACGTGCCTTGAGATGAGGAAGAAGAAGAGGATGTTAGGTTCTAATTTAAATGCACTTAGAAGTCATTCAACATATGAAGGAAATAGAAGGTTAAATACTCTTCCACAATACTGCAATATTCATGGTACATTTCTGATTCTACAGCACTTATCTATAAATTGTGCTGCCATCGGTGATGACCTAGATGCTATTCGTTTAGGTAAATTTACGTTGGTGCACATCTTCTCCGTACCAAACACTGCCACATCATGTACGAAAAATCATTTCACTCAAAACAACCCACTTCATAAAACAATATTTCATGTATTATCAAGGACCTGGCACCGGCAAATATAAAAAAAAACGAAAGCCCCACCGTGTGCGACGGATCGGGATCATCTGCGATGCACCTCATGCATCAGAGTACGACATGCACCTTTGGAAATTCATGTGCTGACCATTTCTTGTGTGAATTGTACGTCATTTTAAGCAGACACGTTTTCGAAACATCTTATTAACTTGCTTTTAGGAGAGTTGTAAGCAAAACTATAACGGCATGCACGCCGTACTTTCCTCTCCACTGTTTTTTTTCTTCTTTTAAGATAATTATTTCATTAAAAGAGGAAAGAATCTAATACAAAAGACACAATCCAAGAGAAGAAAGAAAGTGAAGAGAAATCCAATCACTCTCACGAAGAGGGGGAGGTTACATCCTGTAGAAATAGGGAAACTCCATCAAAATAGAGGCATACAAAGTTACAAAAAAAAATAGAAAATATAATAACATAAAAAGAAGGCATCCCATGCAGGGTCCCAGTCGAGCTCCTCCAAAGTTAGAAAGAGTCGTAAAGCTTACGCTTGTGAAAGGACAGCACCACCAAGATGTAGTCCCAACGATCGACACAATCCACGCTAATGAGATGACCGATAGACATCGACACCTAACAAGAGTCGAGAAATCTCGATCGTAATTGGCGTGAGGTCTCGTGTGGTCCCACCACAGCAAAACAAGGTCATCTCCTCCTCCTTTAATCAAGACTCTAGCACTATTGATTACGCGAACCTCTCCGCAGTGAGCACCACGACCACCACCAGAAGCACTACCACGGTAAGCAATGGCAGCCCAACGTCAAAGTGTCCCATCCCTAAACCAACATCACCCCTACAAATGCCTCTCCAGAGAAGCACGCAGCACGATATCGAATAGTGAGGGAGAGCTGCAGTGAGGCGGCCACGATCGATGACGCCAAAGTCAAGATTTACGAAGCAGTAGAGGTCAGAAGGGAAGGGAGGGAGAGAGGAGGGAGAGGAGTGAGCGAGAGGGGGGGAAAGAGGTCGGCTGGGCCAAATGGCGCTAGGGCTTTTCTTGGGGCAGTCACACAACCTTTCCTCCCCACTTCATGTCATGGACAGATAGGGAGGGTCTTTTTTTCTTTTTGTGTTCGGCAATTTAGAAATCTAATATATATAGCTCACTTAAAAAGTTAATATCACTATTAATATTTGTTATATTATCTAATTTAAAATTAAAATATTTAAAGAAGATAGAGAGCATGTAGATTACCTGTATATAACTTACATATAATTTAGGTACATTTCTATACAAAATTAATATCTTAAAACAAAAATTTAAAAATTAAAATTATTTAGTAAAAATAGAAAGTATGCTAAATTTTATTAAGATCGAATGATCTTATCATCTCTATCAAAAATGATTAAATTTCATAATATTTAAATCACTGAAAATGAATCTCCTTCAATGTAAGAGATATGAATATTGAATTAATTTAAAATTTTATATATAATATGTGTTTATATATATTGATCTTAGTCGTCAAATTTTTACTTCAAAATATTATTTGTAGTGAAAGATATTGATAAGTTTCTTCTAAATTATGTACAAGTAAACTTTACACTTTTTTTTTTAATATTTCAGATATCATCAATGATATTTAATTTAAAATAAATTATCAATAATAAAATTTAATTTTAAATATAAATATCACTTATTTATACCTGGATATGATCAGTAAAATTTAATTTCCCTCGAAGGATGATGCATTAATTTTGCAGGGATCGACTTGCCAGGCAATGTCGAGGAATATTTAGAGAGAGCGGATGAGTTTGATTGGTGCAACGAACTTTGCGAGGGATCAGATGTTTGACGTTGAGTGTATCTTTTTTTTTTTGTTTGGCAAAGAACGTACGTCGAGTGTATCTGTCGATCGCTAGATACGCTGTCTTGAATTCGAGATCTTCGTCAACGCTTCGAGAGGGCAATTAATCGTCATCCATGTTGAGATCGACGAGACGTTTGAATTAAATTCCAAAGGAATATTATATTGGCAAATGCGTAAATGATTTTCCGAGTCTGATTTGGATGCCCCTTCGCCCCCCTTGAGAGGGGCACCAACCGTTAATACTGGAAATGTAATGGCTGCAAGTGCAAAATATCCCCGATTCATCCAACCCGATTACCCGTGCATTGGGCTCCATGCAGAGGATATCGAGTATTTCGTATGTGTGCATGTGTCAAAAGGAGACTCCATCCCTCTAACTTTGGCAGATATCCCTCGAATACATGGCACATCCGATCCCTTGATGGTCCTAACCAGAATTTTGGGCTAAAATCTGGATTTTCCTAAACCGTAGA
Organism: Thalassia testudinum; assembly: GCA_037157565.1. Classification (NCBI taxonomy): domain Eukaryota; kingdom Viridiplantae; phylum Streptophyta; class Magnoliopsida; order Alismatales; family Hydrocharitaceae; genus Thalassia; species Thalassia testudinum. The sequence continues at coordinate 60,262,082 of JAZHRO010000022.1, read as the reverse complement.
AAACAAGGGTCATTCACCATCAATTATTACTGTAGTGTAAGACATCTTCTTCATTTTTTTTTCCATTTTTTCCAAAATGCTCTTTCATCTTCATTGGCCAATATAAACCCCAAGTCATATTTTCTTCCAAATTCTGTTTCATCCCACCCTCTAACTCCCCTTTCCACGAAACATGATCACATCGGCAAATCACATGAAAACCCTTCAAATTATCCCTGCCAAATCCTCCCACAAAGTAAGTAAATACTATAAACACATATCACATATCTCAGAAATGCAAATTTGTTTAGATTTAAGAGTGAAAAAAGTTTCAAGTTTTAATTAAATCTGACCTTATTACATACACTATCAATGGTGTCAAAGCTCCTACGATCTTTGTGCTAGAAAGGGACTCAAACCCTTAGGCCTAGTGGGTAACCAAAAAAACACGTACGTACAGTTATCCCCGTTAGATTTATGGGACTGTTCAACCCGAATTAATGGAACTTAACCAAAGCGAATTCATCTCAGGGTAGTGGTGGGATAGACTGATCCTGCGAGTTAAGTTATTACTTCCTATCTCCTACAACACAAGATAACCTGCCCTTTGAGAGGTAGGACGACGTTTTTCTTCTTGTTCAGACATTTACTCTTTACTAACGGAAGAAAGGAGAATTCACAGTTTGGTTGGTTGTGCAAATCAATATTAATTGACGTCATAGAAATGTCAAAATAAGTTACTATCCACGACATTAATTTATCGGCTTTGACATTTGAGAGCTATGAGGGTGCTTTTCCAACTTGTTCAGACATTTACGTGCTCTTTCCTTTCATATGGTGGGCCTCACTTTCTTTTTCTTTTTTTTAAACATTAATTAAAATCATTGAACTATTATAAGTTCAATGAAATCTCTTTCCAACGTCTATAACGTCGAAAAAAAAGATGCAATAGATAAGAGGAATAAATTTATGAAATAAATAAAAAAATATAAAATGAGTAAAATAAAATGATGAATAAGTGAATTAATTTATTAAATTAAATGATGTGATGGATTAAAGTCATTTCATAAAAAATATAAAATAATTTTATCTCAAATTAAATCTCTTTTAACCCAACACAAATGATGGGAGGGTTAAGTAAGGTGAAATTGGGGTTTAATTCCCCTTAACCCACCTACCAAGCACTCTCATGATATACACGAGTCTACATGCATTTGCGCATATAGATTCATAAATGACTTCTTTGAATAACTTGTACTCGTTAATTATTCTTCCATTAGTTTGGTTTGATTTTCTCATATTCAAACTGAACTTTCATTTAGACAATCAAGTGAAAACAGTCTGAGAAATTCATCAATTGGTTAATGTGAGCCCTCGTAGTTTCATATAACATGTACTCGTGGTCTATGCTCGTGGAGCAAGAAATTATCCCTTATCTGAATAGGGATACATGTCGCATATAACATGTACTCGTAGTCTTATGATTAGAATTTGATGGCAAACTAATGCATGTACATCTATCTATAGGCCCTATAGGTGCAACTGATGCTGTCAGAATATTTGAAGAGTCCACAGTCATATGTATGTTTTGCAGATCATATGTACACACTTATTTACATGGAAAAAATGTATACTTTTATGCGGGGACAATATAGCCTAAGAAATTTGCATCGAACTCGCTTACCATGTCTAATCTAAACCAAGCATTTATCGATCTGAATCCAAATATTTTGCATGAACGCGCTGCGGTTAGCAGCCTTAATTTACTGTAACCATCATTATATTAACATACCTTAGGGCTGGTTTACGTACGTGAGGGACAACTAACCTAAGTTTAGAAAGTCTGAACAGGTGATGTCCCCTATGTGTATGGGAAGATGGGATGTGCTTTTTGTGTGTTTAACAAAAGGACATGTTTAGATAGGGTGATATCTTCCGTCTGTAGCTAAGACACCACATCAAGATATAGAAATGAGTGTTTAGGCTAAGCTCCCCAACGAAAACAAGTTTGATAAATACGACAAAAGAAATCAAATTGGTATTAAACTTTGAAGGAATACTTTCCCACAGGGGATAACTCTGTTTTTGAGGGGCTATCAACTTAGATAAAATGGCCCTGAGATACAAAAACCCATTAATTCTCTCTCCTAAATATTCACACAGTGTATATCCACAAGATGAAACCCGCGATAATGATGAAGCCAGTTATATGCTGCACTAGGCGTTCCCGAAAGAGAAACGATTTGACCAAGTCCTCATCTACAATCTTTTCCATGTCTCCTCCCTTATAAAAATAAATAAATAAATAAGCCAACCTCCGGAAGTTGCAGCTGCTCCTAACCTTCTAAAGCCGACGATAAGGATGCTATGACGTGAAAAATGACGTAAAATATGCACCAAGGAAACGATCGTTAGAAATGAAAATATCATGTAAAATTGTAAAAAAGAATACATAAACAGGTTAATGAATACAGGGAGACTTGTGGCCGATTGTTCACTGGCAAAAATGTTAACGACCACAACAGATGATGGAACAGAAAACAACCACAAGATGCTGCCACCTGTCATCACAATGGATGTCCTCCCACTCGTGGCCACTTCCCCTCCTCAGCCCACACCCTCCTTATAAGCAAGAGGCCAAAGGGTCGGTACATAGGGTACGCGCGAAAAGATAAGAGTGCACACAAAGGACACAACCGGAAGTACCCAAAGGTACGGTTAGAGATCGATAGGCCAACGAGATTGGAGGAGACCTCACATATACTGGCCAAACCCTTACCCTTCAGCCGATGCTGAAGCAGGAGGTCAGCATGCTCCAGGAGGGAAGGTGGCCGCGGTCGTGCGACGCATGCCGCGCGTTGGCCAGCGTCGTGTTCTGCCGGGCCGACGCTCTGTTCCTCTGCTCGTCGTGCGACTCGCAGGCGCACGCCCCGGGTGGTGCCGCGTCGCGGCACGAGCGCGTGTGGGTGTGCGAGGCGTGCGAGCAGGCCCCCGCGGTCTTCGCGTGCAAGGCAGACGCGGCCGCCCTCTGCGCGACATGCGACATGGACGTCCACTCGAACCCCCTGGCGAGCCGGCACACCCGCGTGCCGGTCCTGCCCATCACGGGCGACACCGCATCCGAGAGGGAGAGGGGCGGTGCCACCGTCAGCCCCTTCCTGGCCGGGTACGTGTTCGGGGAGGAGACAGAGGCAAAGGGCCAGGCCTGGCCCTTCATCTTCGATTCCCAAGGGAACTACGAGAATCGAAACTACGTAGACTTTTTGACCGGGAACGAGGTCGAGGAGTATCGCGACCTAGGTGAGTACAAGCCTAGCATGGAGGCCATGAGGGAGGGCGGTTACGTCCAAGAGTACGATGGGTTGGAGCTGGATAACGGCGCCGAGAAGCGATACGGATACGATCACCACGTGCCGGCGCAATTCGTCGGGCAACCGGAGGAGCGGCGGAGCCTGGACGTGGGGTTGGGATTTGGGGTGCCTAAAGTGGAAATCACGGAGCCCTTCACACTTAGTTACTCGGTGAGTTTTGTTCGTTCATGCATGCATGCTCTCGTACCCTTTTGTTTCCCTCGGATAAAATACCAAATGTCTTCGTATCCGAGGGAAGCGCATCCCTCGGATAAAGCAGAAGTTTTGGCTATGCATTTGCACCGGTTGACATATTTATTTTTGATTGGTGAAAAACCTTCTTCTCATGTCATTTTTTACACATACATGCATGCATATGTGTACATGTATGCATAGATATAGATGTATTTCTAACCATATGTGTATATATATATATATATAAAAATCCTTCAATACGTACATAGAAATAAGGATGTGGGCGCATGTATGTGTATGTTCTTAGAAATATATATACATATAGGGATACATATACATACCTATATAGTACACACATACACATATTACATACCTATGAGATCTCGTGAGAGGGTGGTGAAGGGTTCTGAGAGTTCAACCTTATAGATTGAAAGAGCACCTTTCAGATGGAGTTCATGAAAACTCACGTAAGTCAAACATGTCTAATCAAGGTTATCTTTTCCATAACTTTATAAGAGCTATATATATATATATATATATATATATATGAATGTAAGTTCTATTATTTGAACTTGGAAAGGATCTTTCATTCATGATTTGGATTTTTGGCATAAGCTCTATCCGGATATTTGTATGTTTAAGTTTATGAATTCTTTTACTTAAGAACGAAATACCATCCTCTCACGAAAACTTTACAGACAAGCACGACCATCGCAGAAGCATAATTGATGCAGAGTGTGCTATCAATAGTTTTTTCAAGAAAAGCGCGACCTACAACTCCATAAACACACACACACACATGTGTAAGTATACAAGCAAGCAAGCATGCATGCATAGATACATAGCTGCTTATTTTCGTATTATTCTTTATGTGCTAATGGCTATGCAGAATTTATGGAAAATTATATCAAGTTTCATTTGCAATTTTTTTAAAATTAACTTTGACATTTTAGCAATTTCAGTTCATTTGTATCAATCCGTCATGCATCACAAGTTAATGCGCTCGATGTTCTTTCCGTCTTATCCCTTTTGCAGATATCTCCATCCTCAATGGAAGAAAGAGTTGTTCCGGATAACACCACGGATATCAAGAGCTCAAAGTTGGAAACGCCGCCGCCTTCCAAGGGAACCCTAGACCTCCCCGAACACAACGCGGAACGAACGGTGGCGGTTCAATCCGACAGGCAAGCCCGTGTCCTCCGTTACAGGGAGAAGAAGAAGAGGAGAAACTTCGAGAAGACCATAAGATACGCGTCGAGGAAGGCGTACGCTGAGATACGCCCACGCATCAAGGGCCGATTCACGAAGCGAATCGACCCCGAGCAATCCGCGGATAGGATGTTGCACACATCCATCTCCACCGAGTTGACCTATGAGTACACATGCGGATATGGAGTCGTCCCTTCCTTTTAATTAACATACTCCGTCTCGTACCATGACAACCTGTAGTTGTGAGAGCTATCCATGCATTTTTCTCCTATTTCAAGGAAGATGTGTAGAGTAGCTCTCATTCCCGGCCCCTTGCGAATTCTTGAATCATGTTCACGATTTTTAAGTTCTTGAATAAGATTTCTTTCATGTACTGATCATGTGAGTATGTATGTATGTATGTATGTATGTATGTATATCTGTGTGCGTGTGTGTGTGTGAGTGCCAGGGTCGTACCTATGCATCTATGTTACGAGCTTGTGGGAAAAGTGGAGGGATCTAATTATATAACACGTTAGACTTGCAATTGTAACGAGGAGCCATCAACTTAATTCTGGTTATGAAATTTGAAAGCCACAATAACCACGGAAAACTATAATATTTCATGTAGGGTCACATCAACACCTATTTTGCCTTCTCGAAGAAATAAAATTGTATTTTTTCTGAAGTGCAACTAATTGCTACTGCATGAATATATGTTTTTAACATCGGACAGATATATGCACACTTGCATACACGTACCTAAATGCATGCATAAAAATTTTTTTGGTGTATATATATTTATAATAGATATATACATATACATGAATTTTTTAATCACTTTAAGGCACAAATATATTATTTAGAAGAAAAAACATTTTTGAAATTCTATTTCAAACTTTACAAAACTTATCAAGTATTTCATTACTATTTTATTAAACATTTTCTCTTAGATTAGTTCAAATTATTACAATTCTTAACAATAACACATTTACATAATATTTTTTATTTAAAAAAAGAAAGAACTGATTTCATTAATAAACAAGGTAGGGGACATAGACTTAACTCAATGCAAAAGAAAAGAAAAGATAAAAGTGTTTCAAAATGTGCTCGCTTCAAGATTACCATCCGACATTGAATGGATCAAGGTTTGACCTCAATCAATACATTGACATGATGGGAATCCAAAAGCCAAAGGACAAGCTGAAAACCAGCTTGTTGAGTACAAATAAGAAACTAGAGTATTTATTTTTTTGTTAACAAAATCGAGAGTCAGTATTAGTTATCCCCCACTCCTTCGAGGCAGACAAAAAGATAAGGAAATTAGGTTAAAATCTATCTATACAGGAAAGGGGATCACGACTGGTGGTTTAGTACATTATCAAAAACAAGCACAAGGCAGTAGGTACATAATAAAAACCCCACAAGGGAAGAAGCTAAAGAACATATGGAAATTACACCTTGTCGAGGGAGCGAATACCCTGAATCTTCCTAGGAAGCAAGTCAGCATTGTCAAAATAAACCTAGTCTTCGTCACCAAGGTCCGCAATGTGACAAGCGAAAGAGTTGACCGCACGATGAACATACTCTAACGAAACAATACGTTGTTTTTGGCCACTAGGGAGCTGAAAATCAGACTTAGCGTACCACGGGATTTCTAATTTCCCATTCCACCAATAATACAACATAGGCAAGTCTGTCTCAACCTGAAAATTCAACAGAGAAATAGCAGAGCAAGAGAGCGCATTCCAGAAAATATGAAGAACGCAATCAAAATGACTGAAATGCATCTTACAGGCAGTACCCTAAATAAAATCACCATTGTAGTTTCTGACAGCCCAGCCACCATAGATATTATTATCACCATAGGAGATGCCAACATTAAGCTTAAAACCAGAAGTGGAAATAATCCATGACAACGCTAGAGAGGGGGGTTTTTGGGAACAGAACCAAGTATGAAGGTTAAAATCATCCCATTGGCATCGTAAAATATAGGCGAAGTTGTTGATGGGGAAGTTATCATGAATAATGAGATTTCGAATAAACCAGACATTAGTCCAAATAAAGCAGATTAAGCCTTTATTGATCTAATAAGAAGAAGAGCTACCCAAAGAATGCAGGATGTCAATAAAGCATATAGGGGAAATACAGGCACGGTGAGCCTAGTCAAAAACCCAGAAAGTAACATTATTAACAAGCTAACTCTCCAAAAATAAATGAAGGGCGGTCTCACAAGAAGCAACATTGCAACAGACACATTTGGAAACAAGGGTAATGCGAAGCTTCTTAATATTATCATCTGTTGGCAAACTATTATGAAGGATATGCCAAGTACAAAGAATAATCTTCAGCGGAAGTTTGAGATTCCAAAGGAGATTCCATGACCAGTCAAAAGTATGGGTGGGGAAATGGCTCTTAGTGGCCGGGCAGCTTGTTTACGTTTATTATACTTTAAATTACAATCGTTATAGTATGTAATAAGACAGCTACCAGATTAATATTGTAAATTTTTACTCGGAAACAGTTTTCCCGAGGTCGAACTCAATGAGCTACTAGAATTCTAGAAATATAAAAGTTCTCTATTAGATTACAAAAAATAAGAGAGAGAGAGAGCTAGAGTTTGTCTTGGCTTCTTCCTCTTCTCTCCTCCTTTTCTCTCTATCTTTCTTCTTCTTTCAGCTGCTCTCCTTCTCTTCTTTTTCCTGCAGAGTCTTCCTCTCTTCTTCTTTCCTTTCTTTTCTTCTTCTGTGGCTGTGGTAATCTTCTTCTTCTTCTCTGACTTCTTCTGCTTCTTCTTCAGCCTTCTTTTTTCTGCCTCTTTTTTTCTGTTCTTCTCTTTCTTTCTTTCCATGCTTGCGGCTTCAGTCTTCTTTCTTCTTCTTTTTCTTCTTCGCTTCCTTCTTTCTTTTACAGCTCCTCTTCTTTTCTCTTCTTTCTGTTCTAGCCGCTGCTCATCCATCGTCTGGTGCAGTGGTCAGACGACTTAACTGTAGGTTTTCTACAGTGCCTTCCTTCTCTTCTTTTCTTCTTCTTCTTCGGCTGCCTTGAGCAGCTGAGGCTTCGGCCGCTTCCCTTCTTCTTCTTTTCCTTCCTTCCTTCTTCTCCTTCTACACGCTCACACAAGGATTAGAGAGCAAAACCTACCCCTACCCTTCCCTGCGCCTCTCTCTTTCTCAGATTTCTCTTTTAGGACCGCTCTCCCAGAGCCGGGTAATCGGGTGCGGGTATCGCGCCCGGGACCAGGCCCACCGGCGTACGGTGGTGGGCGAGGAGTGCGCGGTTTGGGTAATCGGATCCTGCCCAGACCCGCGGGGCGTGAGTGCGGGCGAGGGCGAGCGAGCGCGTGGCGCACAACGTGCGGGAGAGGGACCTGACCCCTGTGTTCAAAGGGGAATAGCCTTAGACACTTTTCCAATTTAAGTGCAAGCACTTGGCCACGCACTTCCGAGGTGGGACTAAAGTCCCACCTCCCAAATTAGCGCCTGCAGCTGAGGAAGTCGTAGACAATTGCAGCAGCTCGCGGGGTCTTCGCCTCAGCTGCAGACCTGGGCGTCTTCGCAGAGGCAACCCGCGCGACCTGGGGTGTGCACCTGGGCTGGAGAGCGCCTGCAGCTACAGGTGGAGCAGCAACAGCTTAGCAATGGCGGCGAAGTGGCTCCGACCTGAAAACAGGAATACGGCCTCTCGCCCCAATCAGAAGACGCAGAGAACTTTGTCGTAGTGTGGCGAAGGCAGTGTGGGTGGTGGCGAGGTGTGAGGCCGCGTGTGGAGGTAGCCCTAGGTCAGACTATGGCCGGAGAGGTGGGTTTGTTCGGGGGGTGGTCGGGTGGCGTTTGGCAGTGAATTGGAAGGGGGGATCGATTAAGTGGAGTGAGGGGAAGCTTCTGGGGTAGTCGGCGAGGGGTGAGGAGGTTTGTGGAGGTGGGATGGGCTCGCCGGAAAAGGTGGTCAGAGACGGAGCAGGCGAAGGTGGAAGTCACGTGCAGTGGAGTAAAAAGGTAAATTGAGAGAGGGTAAATGTAAGGGAGGAGGAGAGGAAGCTATTTACCTAAGTTTTAGACGAAGGGGGAGGACGGAGCAGCCGGCTCGTATCTGCCAAAGCTGGAGAAGAAGGAGCCCTGGAGGAGGAATGCGGCAATGAGGAAGCAGGCAGAGGGCGCCGGCAGGTACAGCACGGCACGGACAATGGAGCAAGGAGAACCCTGCTGCAGGTAAGGCAGCAGAGCGACGAGGTGGAAGAGGAGGAAGTCGCCGGAAGCTTCGGGCCTTCTGACGGAGGAGGAAGGGATGAAGTGGGGAGTTTTCTCCGTCAAAGAAGAGCTTGAAGGAGCCGGCAGGGGGTGCCGGTCCTTATAAAGGGGTTGGCGCAGAGGGAGGAGCGGGCTGGCGACATGCCAGCCTCGCCGGAGTGAGGTCGAAGATGGCACCCATACCTTCTGCGCGTTCGCACAAAAGGTATGATGGTCGGCAGAGGGCATAGGCGGGTCCCTGCGACAGAGGACGTCGCAGGGAACCCCGATTCTACTTTGCAAGGCTGTAACCCTTCTCTGCGCGGCGCCCTGCTCCGCATGTTATGAACGCGTGCCCTAGACGTATTTTAAGACGTTTGGGAGGTGGGCCAGATGTCGGACCAGACGTCCGGAATCACTTCCAGACGTCGTATCAGACGTCTGGGATCGTTGCCAGACGTCTGGAAATCTGTTATCTTTGACACGCGCGGGTCGTCTGCGCGCCTGAGCTCGTAGACCCACATATTCGCTTATTCCGTCTGCGGCTGCAGATTCCCCTGCCGCGCTCCTTCTCTCTCCTCCTCGCGCGGCCTTAAAAGGCCACGCGCTCTTCCGTCGCCACCGCCTCCTTCCTCTTCTCCTTCAGCCAGTGAACGCGAGAGCGAGCGCGAGGTTGCAGCGGCAGCGGCGGCCGCAGTGAGCGCGGAGGAGGTGTTGCGTGCGAGAGCGGCGCTCAGCCGTGAGGGCAGGCTCGCCGGGGCTGCCAAGGCCGGCTGGCGGGGAGCGCAGCGGGCGCGGGGCGACGCGGGGGGACTGCTGCGGTCCGAGCAGCAGGCGCACGAGGTGCGACGAGGCGCGACGTCGCGAGCGGAGGGCGAGTTGCGGCCTGATTCTGGAAACATTTAAAGAATCAGACGTCTAGGATGATAGCCAGACGGCGGGGGCGACGTCTGGAAGACCATCCAGACGTCTGAAAGGTGAGTTCTTCCGTCTTCTTCCTTCCTGTCGACTAACCGTATTGAGAGAGAGAGTTGGCCGCGCGCAAGCTCGGTGATTCGCCATTCAACACGAATCAGACGTCTGGCTTCTGGACGTCTGAGAAACCATCCAACGCGACCTCCAGACGTCCGGGGTGACCATCGGACGTCTGGGAACTAGGCCATACGTCCCCGCGAGCTTCTAGACGTCTGAGAAACCACGCAGAACAAGGTAATTCTCTGATCCACTTTTTAAGACGTATGGAAGAAGTTCCAGACGTCTGATTTTGCACAGTGTCATCATTTTCGACCCGTTGAGGGCCCGTTCGGGTTCCGTTTTCCGCATTTCGAGTTGCATTCTTTCCGGAATTAAATGCTCTACCCGTCTACAGTAGCTATACACTGTTTTGAGACACTCCTTTTGTTTGATCCTTGTGATAGGACCTCGTTCCGTTGCAGTCTTGGGGGTCGCGGAGGCACGCGGGATTCCCGATCACGCTCCCATTACTCCCGTCGTACCTGGTAGAGTGGCTTTAAGTATAATCTGTTAAATTATGAAACCATAAATAGAACCTAGGACATTGCATGAATCCTAGGAATGAGAAATAGTTTGAATGGAAGATCCTAGGGTGTTGCATGAATCCTAGGGCTGGAAAACTAGATTGTATGATAGATCCTAGGATATGGCATGAATCCTAGGACGGGAAAACTAGAGGAATGTATGAATACTGCAGTCTTGGAAAATGTGGAAAGGAAATAATAGCTGCCTATAAATTCGTTTAAACAGCTGCCTGTTATGAATAAATGAACATGATTAAGAATATGGGTTGTATGAACGTGAAACTGGAATGGTGAAACTGGAATGTTCTGAGTTAAAGAGTTGGAACCCTACGGGGAATTAGGAGTAGAACTCTTGGAAAGGGAATGGAAAAGAATTGGGGAAGTGAGCTGGCCCTTGAGTACGGAGTACCAAGGAGAGCGACTGTCCCCCTGTTAAGTGCAGAGCGGAGCCAGTCGCCCCAGGGACCCAGGGTTAGGACTGGCCACTCTATACCGACTTGCTGGCCCTCGCGTACGTAGTACCGAGGAGAGCTACTAGTGTAGGGAGGTACTAGCTACCCCACGGGCCCCGGGGTTCTGCTAGCCTCCCACACCGACTTGTTAGGCCCACTAGGGCAAACCAGGGTAGTCAGGCGAGGGTGCGCGGACTGTGGAGGGGCAAGGCCCCTGTTTGGTTACTGTGGAGGGGTTGGACCCCTGTTACTGAGAGGGCTCTGCCCTGTACTGGTTCTATACTGTGCTTTGGGCGCACCCATTAACGGAAATGACTGACCGCGTGCCAGTGCGGGTTAGCTACCCGTGCGTTTACCGCGCATGCCGTAGTCACCGTTACGTCTGTCAGTGACCTTGGGGTGGTTGACTGAGAGTAGGATCACCACGGGGGACTCTCCCGGCCAGGAGAGCACCACGTGCTACTTCTACTGTTCGAAAAAGACTGCAATCAAGATCGTTCCCACGAGGAACATTCAAGATCAAGTGAAAAATCTGAGAAATAGATAAATCGTGAGATAATTGAAAGACTTAAATAAAGAAAGTAACAGAACTTAACAGCTACTGTACACTCTACTGTTTCTTTAGTTTAGTTGCCACTCTACTCAGCGTTTTGCTGACGTGTTACACTCGTTACCTTTCAGGACCAGGTGTTGAGCAGCCAGGGTTAGCGGCTGCAGAGGACGCTGGGCCGAGTAGGGTCCAGTAGAGTTACCACTGTTTCTTCTACCTCTTTTTGTTCCGTTATAGTGAGTAGTTCTCGTTTCCGCTGTACTTTTCTTTACCTGCAGTTCATATTTAGTTATGAATGTTGTTCTATTGTTGTGGTGGTATATACTGTAGTAATTTCTTTCCTTGCTGCTGTATTTTCTTACCGTTAGTTATATTCATGTTGAATGTGGTTTATTTTACTGCTCTTTTGGTTACTTCCTCGTTGGACGACTAGGTCTTGGGATTAGTTGAGTCGATCCGGTTCTCGTGTCTCGTAGGGGCTCGGGAACCGGGTCGTTACACCGCGCAAGGTCGCCGGAGTATGGTGCTGCGCAGAGTTTGCAGAGAGGACCGTTCCGCAAATAAATATGAAAATATGGGGGCAAAAATGCAAGGGTTTCAAAAGATAAGGGTCAAAAAGTAAATGAAGAGGACCAAATTGTAAAGTGGGTCAAGGAGGTCTCTTCTTAGGCTAAAGTTTTTATACAAGATCAATTTGAACCTAAGTATTTTAATGGTGAATTTTAATTCTAGGTTGTACAATGATGACCGGCCAATTTACGTAAAAACCCAAATTAAGTTATTAATTGGGCATGGTTCTCTTTTTAGGTCAAAATAGGTTTCTAAGGTCAAATTGAAGGTTTTAAACCCTAGAGAATATTTTTATATGAATTTTAGAGGGTTTAGTTGATTTTTATCCTGCCTAGAACCTCGTGAATTGAAGTGGATTTGTTTTATGGTCATAGGATGTCATTTAATTTCTTGAAGTTGCCACCACCCCTTTTTAGATCAGATCACCCCACTTTCCTTCTTGTTAGGATTGTTTGACCTGTGTTTGAATCCTTAATTACCCTGTTCGCCAACTGCATTGGTGAAATTGCAGTTTTACCCCTTATGATTTATTTTCTTCTTAAACTCAGAATTCTCTGAGTTAAGCCTTTCTTTGGGTCATGTAGGAGCTTTTTCTTACATATCTGTGTTAGATTGTGCTAGTTAGGGTTTATGATAAGGTTCTCATCAGCTCTCATAGGCAAAAGCTTCCGTAAAGGATCCTGAAGGGGATAACTTCCAAATGGGTTTACCAAGGAGACTCTCTAAGGAACAATTAGATATGAGGGAATGGATATGATTCGGAATCATAAGTAGCCTGGAAGAGCTATACTCATTAGAAAGGACTTTTTTGACCAAGGTAGGAGGAGTTTCAATCGAAGGAGGGAGAAAGTCCTTAAGAGGATGGTCACCAATCCACAGATCAGTCTAAAAATGATATGACCCTTGTGAATTTCCCAGCGAATAAATTAAAGGTTTCATATAAAGAAAGGAATCCCACATTACCTTAATCCTATGAGGAAGAGAGCCCATTAGACGAGCACCTTAAAGCTGCTTGATCAAGGTACTATAAGAGTAGTCATGAAAGAGAATATTGTAAACATTATCATAAGAGGAGTTATAAACTAGAGGATTGTAAGCAAGAGAGTGTTGTCCTATACAAAAAGAAAAAAAAAAGAATATCATACATATATATATATAGGGAATTTCAAGCGCATCCCAACACAAGGTTCTCTACAACCTTTTAGGGAAGGAGGTAGGTAAGCTAGGTGAAAAGTTCCCAACTATTAAACGTCCTCCCCTAGCTGAGTTGCATGATGTCATAGACCATGGAATTAGCCATCTTGCAAATGAAAACTAGGGAAACAAGGTGGTTTCACAAATATCGAAAATAATTAAATCATATCTTAGCTACCAAAGGAATAAGAAGCTTACCAGACCACTAGTGTTAAAGAAGGGTTGAGTCAATTTCAATATGTGTTCTAAAACTCCTAGATCTACAATAAGTTACAGCATTGAGAATATATTGAATTAGAAGTGTTTCCCAAGATTTCACTCTAGTAATTCCCCAACTAGCAACCATCATGCATCCTTGCGAATCCCCAAGGGTCTAGCCCATAAGTTTATGATCAAAAGTTGTCACGACAATAAAATTGAGTTTGTAGCCAATGGTAGGCCTGGTCTAAGAATCCATAATAGGAGAGGATTTATTTGCTCGAATCTAGTCACGAAATTCAAATTTGGATCACTGATGTTCAAGAAAATGTCTTATAACCTAAAAGGAGAAAGTATCATGTTTTAGTTTGCTGTGAATTCACTGAATATTATACCAAGCAAACTCAAGAATACCTCTTGTGAACTTAATTAAGTGAGAGTTTCCACCATTAGAAAAAACCAAACCTTAGCAGAGGCTTTCAGTTAGGAATAGAAGGGCCTTTACGAGAAACCTATTAATAAAATTATTTTGCTCAATTGGCTATCCTAAAAAAGATTTACAAGGTCTTGACACGAGGGAAGTCCAGACAACAAAAACACTTTGAGGCAAAGGGCATATCAAAACAATGTATATATATTATCATCAGTAGGAACTTTCCTCTTGAGAAGTCTCCAAACAAACAAGGTGATACGGAGAGGAAGCTTTTAAGTTCCAAAGAAATTTGTCACAAGTGGGAGGAAAGAATAGAGGAACAAGGCTAAGATCGGCCAATGAAATAGTAAGCTTACCTCCCGGATTACGATTCCAAAAGGGTTGATCATTTTGGTTATCCAAAGTAGATAAATGGATCTAGTCAATGATATCAGAAGGTAGGAAGGAAAAGCATGGGGTCGAATGCATGGAGCTCGGAGCATCATTGACAATGACACGAGGGATATATGGTGAGGTCATCATTAAGGTAAATTTTTTGAGCGATGAGTCACCAATCTAATGATCGTACCAAAACTCCACAAGATCGTTAGGAAATTCCCAAACTATACTGGGACACACAAAGATGTAAGCATCCCACTTCGCACGACATTTAGAAAGGAGTTGCAATGTGAGGATCCATAAAGCTCCTTAGGGACTATTTGTTTGCAAGGATTGGTTTAAAAGGATTGAAAATTGTGTAGGTTGGATTGAGGGGTAATTCTGGGATGGTGGTAGTTTTTTCTTTGTTTAGGCTATGGGTGAAGTGATGGGATGAAAGGAATTTACCCCCCATTTGGATTGCATAGGTTGTTTGCTTGGTAGGATTGGGTGGGGATGGGTAGTAGTTCTTGAGTCAAATCAAAGGTAAAGGTTGGTTGGTTTGTTGTGTTTAGACAATTTACCCCTTAAATAATGGAAATAATAGTCTAGGACTCGTGTAGCAGTGTGGATGGGTATTCCTGGTATATGTTGGTGTTGTTGATGATATTATGTGAACCCAATATGAAACCATGAGAAACTTTTAACACCAATATGCTTATGACTAGAGGAGTGCTCCTTACACTTTTTGTGGATAACATTGGCTAATGACATATAGTCACAATTTATACTCGGTAGTCTTTTGTACTAGACCATTAGTTATAGTCAAGCTTTTAATCTTCTTGATTGTACCCATTGAGTTTTGACCTAATTCTCCTTCCCTAGTTTTCATAATAAAATTCCTGTAGGTGGGCATGCATTGTTAAGAAAATATTGACCTAATTCCTGTACCCAATGTAGGTGGGCTTTATATATGTATATATATATATAGCCTGTCTTCTTTTTTTTAATGTAAAAATTCAACACTCTTGCTTGAAGTTGTCCCTAGAATGATCTAAGAAAATTTGCCGAACAAGAAAGCATGTACATGGATGAATTTTCAAACAAAAATTTCAAGAACAACAAAATTAAGGAGAACAAAAATCAATAGGAACCTTTTGGATGTTCATTATTTTCTTAACAATGTTCAACTCTTCTACCAAAAAATGCTCGAACGATCCTTTCCCTCGTAGCAGTTCCAGTAAAAACACCACCCTTGTAGGTATGATCAACAGTTCTTCGATTCCTGGATAGGGATGTAAATGGGTCAGGTTCAACTAAATTTATACCCATATTTATTTACAAAATCTATATCCATATCCTATTCATTTACCCATCAGACATAAAAATTCAAATCCATATCCATATCCATCTACTCATCGGATACTCATTTATCCATCGGGTATCCATTTATAAATTGATCTTGCAATCAAATTGTATCAAATTAGAGTCAGAGGAAAAATCTATAACACAAAATTATTTATTTTTAGCAAGCTCTCAACATAAGAACTCAAGTTACTCTAATTTTATTGATCTCCACTAAAATTATTATAAAAAAACCTTTAAAGGGAAATACATTGAAAATAAAAATACAAAAAATAGAAAAAAAGGCTAAATATAAATATATTTCAAATAAAAAATCCCGGTCTCCTAAATAAATATTTAATAGAAACTTCATAAGTATTCCCAACCTTCAAAATCATGGAGAGAATCATGAAGAAGATTAAGGTTGGGAAAATAAGAGACTTAGGATGAGACTAATATATATATCAAGTAAATGAAAATTTTATTCAGGTAGAGTAATCGGGTATAAATTCATATCCATACCCATACCCAAACCCGATCGGATTTTTTAGATAAAACCTATACCTGAATCAAATCAGATTCGGATCCAATTTTACCCATCCTTTTCAGACCAGACTAGGTCAAATTTAGGTTAGATTTATCGAAAGTTGCACCCCTTGTCTACATTTTTGTATTCAGCAGGTCTCAAGTGAGGGATCCTTCGATTCTCTTCCCAATGACCAGACACATGGGTCGGATGCTCTCTTCTTCTTCTTTTCCATCTTTTCCCTTTTTTTTTTTACAAGTATAAGGAATGGTTTGATCCTTAATCTTTATCAAAAAATAATAATAATAAATAAATAAACATACGGTAAAATATATTTTACAATGTACATTGTGAGAGAACATCATAGATTACTATACATGGTGATTTCAACCGATATATTTTGATTTATTACCAATAAAAATCACTTTTCATAAGTGAAAAATTACTTTCCAAGTGAAAAATCATTTTTCATCGATGGAAAATTAAAATACATCAGTATATTTTCATTTTCAATCAATATATTTTAACTTTCAACTAGTATGTTTTGATTTTTTCAACTGTGATGTTGGTGAGTGTTTTTTTTAATGATGGTGGATCCCACGTTTGCATCTTTAGAGTGAGGTTTTGGTTTTTTTTACTAAGATTTTGGTTGCTTTTTTAAAGTAAATCAGTGTATTTTGCTTTTTTTTTTCAACATGGTGTCAGTGAGGGCCCGCATGTTATATCATGCATTTTACAACCCACATCCATAGTCTTTTGGATGGGAGTGTGCTTGCTCAATCACCAAATCGTTGGCTGCATTTGGCAAAGGGTTTAAAGGTGGGTGAGGGGTAGATTTGGAGGTGAGGTTAAAGGATTAATTTTTTCTCATTTCATATAAATCATTATTGTTCTTTACATTAGATTAACATCAATATATATTAAAATATACACACTATAATATAATACACCTATTAAAATACATTTACAATATCACATCAACCCACTTACACTCAAATCATAATATTAAAAAAGCATCCACTATCTACTCATACCAATATCATAATATTAAAAAATTATTACTAATGTCACATCACTATGTCAATCATTATAAATCCACCAATCGACACAAACCCACCAAATAAATATCAGAGAAGCTCAATGCTCTTAGGAAAGAGGAGGAAGAATTTTGAATCCAAAGGAGCAGATATGACAGCTTAAAAAGGGGGATAGGAACACTTGGTTTTTCGCCCAAGCAACCAAGGTGAGATAGAATTTTAACTCCATTACCAAGCTTCTGGACTTGGAAGGGTAGGTAATTGACAAAGAGGAGATGGTGAGGAGAGAGGCCATTGAATTCTACTCCAATCTCTTCACGCGTGACAAGGTGAGGTCTCTTCAGGGCTTCTTTCTTGGCCCTGCCATTCTAGAATCATCGTCTAGGAGAATGAGGCCCTTACAAGCCCCCCTATGAATGCAGAAATTCAAGATGCCCTTTGGACCATTGGTCAAACAAGGCCCATTGCCCAAATGGATTTAATTCTTTCTTCTTTAGGAAAGATTGAAATATCATCAAAGAAGATATCTTCGATGGGGTCTGAGACTTCTTCCTTAAGGGAAGTGGTTTGGTCTGAGAGCTCAACCACACCTTTCTCACCCTAGTGCCTAAAGCTTCTAATGTCTCTACTTTGAAGGATTTCAGACCCATTGCATGTTGTAATACACTATACAAGATAATTGCAAAGATCCTTACCAGGAGGCTTAGCATAGTTATTTCCAAATTGGTGGCATCGAACCAAGGGGCATTTTGTGACTAGTTGATAGATATCCGATTGCTCCCTCCTCGTGCAAGAATTCATGAGGGGTTTCCACTCGTCGATACTCGCTCCCTGGATGTGTGTGAAAATTGACATCCTGTTAAGGCATTTGATACCATTTGCAGAGATTTTATCCTAACTATCCTCCAGTTGCATGGCTTCAGCTCTAAGTGGCTCAATTGGATTCGTATGTGCATTGGGGCGCCCAAGTACTCTCCCCATGTTAATGGAACTCCTGTTGGCTTCATCAAGTCCTCTCATGGCCTTCGGCAAGGTGATCCCCTCTCTCTGCTACTCTTCACTCTTGCTATTAATGTCCTATCTACGTTTCTCCTATCTCAGGAGTCCAAAGGAAGACTTCAAGTCGCGAAGGTCAAGGGTGCCCTCTGTAATTTCATACGAGAGGGGTTGAGATATGCATGACGTATAAAATCTAGATGTGATCTAAGTGCTCTTGTAATCTAGAGAGTAGGTACGCAACTAGATTGAAGCTCTCTAGATGTGAAACAATGCTTGGAGAGTTAGAGTTTCTTTTACTTCTCTTGGACACAAAAGATGTGGAAAGTATGTTGCTTGGTGTGTCTTCTCAAGGCAAAGGTCTTCTTCTATTTATAGAGGACCTAGAAAGGCTTTTGAAGGCCTTAGAAGGCTTCCATAGCTGTTGGGGTTGAACCCAAGGCGAAACAAGCCATAATCAAAATCATTTATGATTCTGACAGGGTCATCAGACGTCTGTTCCATGTATCAAACGTATGGAACACTAGTTTAAGATGTCTGGAAACTAAGTCAGACATGTGATTCTAGGCAGGTTTCCTTCCTAACTTGGTTTAGACCTAAACAGGGTTCTAGTGTAAGGCCATCAGACAACGTACAAGACGTCTAGCACTAGGTCTGAATGTCTGGAAACCTATTATACTACGGGAATGGATTTTCCAAGGTAGGTTAATGGCTAGAATATCTTACAAAGTGATTTTAGGTTAGTTGAGGCTCAACGGTCACATATCAGATGTCTGGGATCCTCTACGGACGTCTGATAAAAGCCTAACGGTTATTTTCCTTAACGTTCATTTTGTTAACCAATGTTCACTAGTTGGACGTCTAGCACAACCATCAAACGTCTTCTTGGCATCTAAACTAAGATCTGGTTGTCTGATTTCATCAAACAGAACCTATTAAGTCCAGCCTAAGTTATTAGACGTCTGAGTCAACAGTCAGACGTCTTAAAAGTCACTATCAGATGTCTAATTTCCATATTAGACGTCAGATTAGGCTGTTAGAATCCTATTCTGGTTTTCTAAGTTCTCTACAGAAAACCTAAGTATCTTAGGGTTGTGCAAGTATTCCTAAGACTACTTTGAGGGTACTTTGAGGCTCTTTAACATGCTATTAAGAAATAAAATAAAGAGCAACAAAAGAACAAAGTACAATGAATAAGAAAGGAAATCTATCATATTTTTCATCTCCTTCCTTCTTCAAGCTTTCGCTCCTCACGAAACTCCTCCTCTGTCAAGCTCTTCCAATCCGCCATGGATGCGAGCTCGAACTCCATCTAAACATGTCTCCATTTGCAATTAACCTGAAATCTAAAACTTCAAATGTAAATGTTAAATAACACGTATTTTGTTATCATCAAAATAAACAATCGTGGTGCTCTAACACCAACACCCTCTTCTCCTCCCATCTTCTATTTGCTGATGATGTTTTGGTGTGTTGCAAAGCTAATGAAACCTCCGCTTGGGCTGTCTCTAACCACCTTGGTCTGTATTTCGGGATTACAACTGAATGGTGCAAAAAGTCGGGTCTATCTCTCTTGTCACTGCATTCGTAGAATGGCAATCTATCTCCATCTGGGCATGTTGGAGGGGTGGTTCCCGGCAAATACCTTAGCATCCCCCTTGGTGCACCTCGTGACTCTCTCGCAGACTCCAGTTTGGAGGATAGGGTTAAAAGTCTTCTAGATGGACCAAAAAGAAGAACCTCTCACGCATTGGGCTTGTTTGCTAAGTCAAGTGGGCTATAGAAGGATTAGTCCAGTTTTGGCTAAACAATACTTTCGTCAAGTAGAGGGATCAAACGATGGGTTGGGGAGTTTATTTGGGATCAAAAAAGCCACTTGGTCGCCTCGAGTGAAATCTACAAGCCCAAGGAAGAATGAGGTCTCAGGCTCTGTGACTACGAGGAGTTGCAAGTCCATGCCTATGCTAAAATGATTTTTAGATTGGTCTCCAATGGCCAATCCTTATGGGTCTCTTGGATGCAGTAGAGATAGGGGGACTTCCTCTATGCCCAAGTAAATCCATCTTCCTCTAGGATTTGGAATTCTTTGCTAGCGGTGAGAGACAAACTAACGGGTTCTTCTTTAGTCCCTCTAGATGGAATTGGCCACTTGCACAACGTGGTAGGCTAAACTCCAAAAGGCTTTGGGAAGACATCGACGCCAAGGGGGAGAAGTAGCATTTTTGGGGTTGGATTTGATCCATTACAACTGCTCCCAAATAGAGCTGTTGTGCTTGGTTGGCAATTAAAGAAAGGTTACTCACTACCTTGAGACTTAAGGACTAGAGCATTCCCATGGATCCAACTTACATCTTATACTGCCGTAATATTTTTTGAAAAGGATCCGCACACCTTAACCCAAACGTTACAAAATATATCCCTATCCGCATTTCTTAACTTCCATCCATGAATTAGTTCTCATACCTTACCACCACACCCGCTCCCACCCCAACGCAACTTCTCGCAAGGAAATCGTGGAGTTAGTAATGGTTCTTTAGGATTGGAAGAGCATGCCTATGTTTACGTAAAAGTTCATGTATCTTTTGAAAGGTGACCGTCATCAGTGGCATTTATTATATTACATCGGTGGTATTTAAATATATCTCAATAATGATATTTAATTTAAAATTAAATATCCCCATCACTCGTTCAAACCTCAATATAATGCTCATTATTACTGTCAAGGGATATTTACAAAGGTATTCTTGAAATTATTTGTAGTGTCACAGATACTCCTATTTCCTTGTAATTTACGTAGAAAATCCTAGAGAAATCATTCCATTATATAGCATGTATCCCATCGTCAAGGTCTCTGTCAAATTTGACCAGATTACACCAAGACGGGCATTTGGCGCTAAAAAGTTACCCATCGTTTACCTTTCCGTAAATATTAATATCTTATTCGGTAAGGAAAATAAATTTATAGGATAAGAAGAAAAATAAAATAAATTAATTAATTTATTTGGATATTTTGATATGTTAAAATTATTTTACCAAAAATATGAAATAAATTTTTTTTATTTGTTAAATCTACTTAACCTACCATAAATTTCAAATAAATTAAATAACATGTTAAATTATTAACACATCAAATAAATACCTCCTCATGGAAGATCTATGTCAAATATCACCTTATCTACGGTGGTTAAATTACATCCCTGGTGCAACATTTTCAACAACGGATGCTTTCTTATTGGAAGATGAGTATCCAATTTTCCACAACGTAGACTACTACCAAAACAAGGGAAATAAAGTAAGATAGGATATCCACGTGCTATCTATCCGAAGACTAATTAAGAAACTAAGAAAAAGTAAAAAAAGTAATCGAGTCATCCAACGACAATAGCATGGACAAGTACTCGGCAATTGCGCATAGAAGATAATCCCAAAGAAATGGTTCTCGTGGAAACATACTCCTTATTTGAGTGGTGGTTTGCGAGAGCATGAGAGCATACGCGCAACACGATGGGGTTGTCGAACTGAGGAAAGAGGGAGCATGATTTTGGGGGAACACAGAGCATAGAGGTATGGTTGGAAGCATGTTGCCTTCGAAGTACGAGACATGATGAAGTGACCTTGGAGCACAATAGTGCTCCTGAGCACACCAGCATTATTGGATTTTAAGAGAGTTATTATATAAATTGAGATATAATCGATGGATGATCAAAGAAATTTGTATAGGATTTTTTACTATTACCTTGGAAGTGGATGAATCTCACGTGGGATATGTAAGAGTTTTTTATTCTCATAGCTTAAATAGCAAACACAGAGGGAGGAGGGGGTCCAGATGCACCCGCTTGCACATACGATCCTATACTAAGTATGTGCCTAAATTTAGGTGAGATTTTTACTCCTTTTAACTTCTTAGGATTTATTAATTAATCACTTAATCTTTGTATTTGACGTTACAACTAATTGTTCACTTGCGCCTCCTCATATTTCACCTTCCTTCTTCTCAAATTTCTATTTAGTCGCATGAAGGCTCCTTGGGAGTCACTGCCTCTTCCTTTCGTGCGTGCGTCATCATTCTTCTTCCCTAAATGTTGTGCATGCTTGCAAATTCATCTCTCCTTCTTGGTAACATCTTCTAAGGTGGCTTTTGAAGACGACCGTGAGAGGTATCGTGAGATGATCTCATCTTAAGAGCTAACACACTGAATCTACATTTCAGTAAAGTGAGATCATCATCTCTCCAAGAAGGGTTCTACTACGGACACTTCAATCATAATATTTCTAACTTCCTATTATTTTATTTCGTATGCCACATGTATGTTTATTGATTTTCCTAGATTTTTTCCTGTTGTCATGCTATTTACACATCTAATATATATGCTATTATAGATATATACAATGAAATATATGAGTGTAAACTTTCTAATTACTTGTATGTTCTCATGTTATCTTTTATTTTCAACACACTTGCCCTCGCCAGTAGGCCACGATGCAAAGGTTGCAACAGGGATCCACATTGGCCACGATGCAAAGCATAAAATAAGTAAATAAACTGGCAGGTAAATATTACAGATGCAGTGGTGATTTATTTCTTATTTTATCCGTGGTAAAAATCAAGGGGGCAATTAGTGCAACTGCATGATAAAGAAATTCATTTCTTTCGATCTATTCGCAGATGGTGTACAAAAGTCTTACACCCACCAAAGGGGAATAAACAAGGGTGACATCATATACCCATCAAATGTTATTAAATTCTCTAATTCCTTGACGTGAGAGATATCAAAATCAATCAAACACAAAATTCCTTTAATATTCTTCTTCCTTTTATTTTTAGCTAAAATACATATTAACGTAAATGATGATAAAAAAAAATGACGTAAATTGGTGTCAATATAGATTTTATTTGATAATTAATATTTAATATAAAGAAATAAAAAAATATAAGATTTATTATGGGATAGGTTTTATAATTTTGAAAAAAATCATTACATCATTTTAAATTAAAATATATATATGATAAATAATTTTATATCAATGATAAATTATTTTATATGATTTTATATCTGTACAAATTTATTTTATACCATTGATGAATTATTTTTAGATAACTTTACACCAATACAATTTCATTTTGCACCAGTGTAAACTTATTTGAAAGGTGATTTGGTGGTTTTGTATCGGTAAAATGTAGTTTTACACCGATGCAAAGTGATTTTGACCTATGAATTAGGATTTAGGATTTAGATTCATGGTTGAGGGTTTAGGTTTATGAAAAGTAATTTCACATATGAGAATTGATTTTTCACTTTAGGATTTAGAATTTAGAATTTGAGGTTTAGAGTTTAGGAAACTTAAACCCTAATGTAAAAAATAATTTCTCAAGTAAAAAATACTTGTCATAAATGAAGAAATAATTGTAATTTAATTTTACATTGATACAAAATTATTTTAAAGGTGATATGGTGATTTTTTATACCGGTGTAAAGTAAGATTGCACTGGTGTGAAATTATTTCAAAAGTGACATGGTGGTTTTGTACCAGTGAAAAAATGATTCTAAAGGTAATTTAAGTTATTTACACGCATACAAAAATATTTTATTATTAATTTCAATGGTTATGGATTCTACTGCATATAAATATTTTTTTTACCTAAAAAAAATACATCAAATAAAAATCAATTTTTTTACGTCACTTTTTATGTCAAACTTCTACGATTCTAAACCCATATCCTTATTTTTAATTCCTCCGTATAATTCCACTCACTGAATGAACCTGGAGTTCGCCCGGTTGGATTTTTATCCAAGGGCATGTGGAGATACATAGCCGATAATTATGATGTAGCGGGTGGTAATTGGGTTTATATCATTTATTGTAAATCTGATTGGTTATGAGTCTAACACGTTAATACCAATTGAGCCGTTGGCACATTCAGGCGGTTCTTCGGATTGTGGAATTCTTAAATTACATGCTCAGGGTCATTCTACTGGAATTTTTTGGCCTTGATCGTGATTATGGCATATCTAAAGGTATCATAATTGTCTGTTGTTACCGATCCGTTCGTCTAATCAAACACTAATTAGAGAACGATCGAAGCATAGACTTCCATTCAGTCGCCCACCTAACAAAATAGAAAGACCACCGGCCACACATTCCTTATCCGAGAGGGCAGTAAATGGTTATTACGGTGGTCGGTTTTCCACTGACGTCTTACGAGCGACATTTATTTTCCGTCACATCGTGGTGCTCCTTTTCCCTTGTTTGATGGGGATTTTAACAAGGGTTTGAGTTTAGAATAGGTTAGGGAGAGGGTGTTTAGGTGGGTTCGAGATTGTTTCGTATGGAGCGTGTAAAAAGAGATTTATTATCTTATTATCAAAATTTTAATTTAATTTTTTATTATAAAATTATCTAATATTATTCTCTAATTTAACTTATTCTATTAAAAAATATTCAACAATATCATATCATTAAATCAATTATTTTATCCTCCGCTTAATTATTTTCTTATCCCACTACTCACCTACTCCAATGATACTTTATCCGACATTCAAACGAGGGATAAATACGTTAGCAGTTAAATTTGCTTTTGGGAAAAGGTTTTACACTTTATCGATGAGTTGCTTATGCATAATTTTTCCAATTAATTATGGGAGATTCCGGACTAACGAAGTACGACTTTGGCCATCACTGGTTACCCATCTGGCAAGGATTGCGTAAACAAACAAAACGCATGGAAGATGATGGTCTTCTCTTTAATTTGATTAGTTTGCGGAAGAGATGCTGCACACCGTCATTCGGGATCACTCGAGATTAACCTGTCAGACTCGTGGGCTGTGTTTTTACTCGAGGAAGAAGAATATCTTGAGGTGAAATAGGTAAGTGAATTAAGTTGTGTAGGTATTTATTCGAAGGAATTGGATAAATAATAGGATAAATAATGTTAGTAAAAAACATTTTAATATAATTGTGCAAGTCAATTGGATATGATGCAGTAAATATACGTTAACGATTATATATTACATTACGATGGATATATTTTAATATACAGTGGCGATGTAATAAAGAGGAGAAAAGGTATTCCCATCCAACTCCTTGGATATCACATGAGGTATTCTTTTGACCGGGGATATGCGACAATATTTCCCTCAACCAAAAGCAAGTGGAGTGAGGTGAAGCTACCAGTTTGAATGTTTCGCGATGCTTCTTTCAATTCAACTTTCCCACGCGAAAAGGTCCTCGTCGCCGGTGGATGTTTGTAGAAGGACGGTGGGTTTTTCACTGCTCATTAGCACACCCGATCCCACGGCCGTGAGACTTTGGGGTAAAAAAAGACGAAATGAACGGGCGCAGCCCCCACCATCGCAGTGGGGCTCCCTGTTGGGGGATGGGTGTGATTGGGAACGGACGTTGATTTGGCTGGCCGTTTTTCATTTCACTTGGTTCAAGGTATATATAATATTTTAAAAATCGAATCAAATCAGACGATTCAATCGAAAATCGATATTTTATTGATCGAATCGTCCATTCCCTTAACAATTAAAATTTTTAAAATTAAAGGAAAATCGATTCTATCTTTTATTTTTATTTAGATTTTTACAAAAAAAAATATGTCAATTTTTATATAATTATAATTACAAAATAATTTTTCTTTATTACGTATCTCTAATAATATTTCATTAAACCTCAATTCAACTCGATTGAATAAATACAAGTTTAAATTTTTCAACTTTTTGATATACTGACATCATCACCGATTTAATTGATACAAATCGTTGATTTACCTATTAAAAATTTAAATCAACACCTACCTGACTCAACGAGTGATTTGCTATTTAAACCACTAGGTAGATATACTTTAAACCGTACAAAATCTTCGAAAGGGCATCCAAAGCTAGGAAACAAAGATAAAGAAAGAGTAATCACTTGGTCCAGCATACATACCGTTATACCAAGAATAATTGGCCATAAAATTGCAACTCATAATGAAAGTAACATCCAAGAAACTCACTTTACAGGCATCTCGCAAGCTGGAAGAGTCATGCTTTCCATCTTGAGAAGTAAACGTAAACATGACCATATCACTCCTTGCATGTTCTTTTGTTCTCCTTTGGACTGCCATGTAGCTCACACGTAAGTATATAACAAATTTCAATGTCGGTCACTATTTTTCGAACCACACGATGGAATTTGGCATAATGACGATGGGCATTTTTTATTGCGCACCTTCCAACTTTTTCTTTTACATCTCCCTTCTTCATCCATTCCCTCTTAACAAGAAAATATAAGTTCACGCAAATGAATAACTTACATGTCATCTCTTCTCTCAATAAATGTGGAACTGCAGATATGATTTAAGCCTCCCGAATGATTCTATATGGATATACTCATTTGTAGATATGAACATTACAATTTTCAACAAAATAATGGTAGGAAATTGTGGTTATTGACTAACAAATGGGACATCTATGTGGTCATTTTCCCATTAATGCATGAGGCACGTTTGCTAAACAGGAAGAGCATGGATTCGTCTAATTTTCCTGGTTACATTGCCTCCATATATGACATTGCAAAAAACAAGGTAAAGAATGAGTAAGAATGGCATAAACAGAAGTGTCCATGTCTCACCTCACAATTATTGTTTTTCTATTTTATCCTTCCTAAAGAATGTGCACCAACGATGTCAGAAAAGATAAAAGGATTCAAGAAAAGCCAATAAAGAAGAATATATATATATAAGACAAAGAATAAGCAACAACCGCAAGTAGGGAAATGGGAGCTCCATTCCACCCAAAAGAACACACGGTCTATAAATTTACAAGCTACCGACTTGACTTACTGAAGGTTTGTTTGGCTTCGATTTGGCAAAGCTTACAAGATCACCGAAGAATTTGTCCTCCTGCTTTGGTGCCCTCATAGGCTGAGCGGGAGAAGACCGTGTCGCAGATGGACCAGCATTCATCGGACTGGGATTGTCTTGCATCGAAAGCCCATACATCCTCCGGGAAATGTCATTTTGGCCTGTGAGAGGGTAGCCAGCTCTCTGATCAAGGTACTGCAGTTCTTGCGGTTGCGAATATGCATAGTAAGCACCCATCTGGCCACCCTGCGTCGGTGACATGGAATGCATACCTGTCCCTGCCACCTGTGGTTGGAACTGCATGCCACCCATCTGCACACTTGGAAGAGGCTGTTCCGAGTACATACCTGCAGTTAGTCCACCCTGCATTGGATAATGGTACATACCAGGGACCTGCCCACCCTGGATGGGTGATGGACCATGGCCAGGAAGTTGTGTGCTCTGCATCATTTGGGGATAGAACTGAGGATTCTGCATCACCTGAGGTGCTTGGGGATTCTGCATTATCTGGGAATACATGCCTGCTGTCTGGCCACCATGTAAGAATTGCGGCTGCTGGACCCCGATGTCACTATCTTGAGATGGTTGGGCTTCCCAGGGTGGAAGCGGGAATGCTGAACTGGCAGCAGCAGGATCATCGCCACCTACTGAAACACGTGAATCGGTCAACAGCAATTAAAGCAGATCCATATAATAACCCAGTGACTGGGGTTTCCACAAATGGGCTTACCTGAAGAGATTGGTTGCTGATAGTGCAAATCTAAGGGTGAAGTAGTCTGGTTGTTCCACATGTAGTTGGCACTGTTCTGCTGAGATCCTTGGCTGTTGTTCGCTTGTGCATTTAAGACCACACCCGAACCAGGGATGCTACCATTAGAAAACACAGTAGGTGGAGGCATCTGCTGCTCACTAAAAGCAGTACTTGTTGTGGCAGAAGGATTGGTGCTAGTGGTGTTAGCACTCTGAGTGAACATGTCATGAAGAACCAGAGCATTCTGTTCAGATGTAGGATTGGCAGAAGATGGTTGATCAACAGGAACAACAGCAAGATTATCCTTAGTCGTCACGGGTGCAGCAGTAACATCATCAAAGCTGAGAAGGTCCACTTGGGGTTCGAGTTTCGCAGGAGCTGCAGGAGTGCCCTTCCCATTAGAAGATGGGGGGCCAGGAAGTAGAAGCTGATTGAACACGGATTGACTAGTGGTACCGGTACTTGATCTGCAAGATGTAGTAAAATCACATGATTTTATGATAAAAACTTGTGTAAGGCATTATCATCACGTTCCAAAATTTGTAATAATTTTGGGAAGACTAGTACTCTTAAAGGCAGGGAACTTTTGGATTAGGGGTTCAGGTTCACATGCTACAAGAGTGAAGCATTGTATTCTCTGAGAAATCCTAATCCTTGTTATGTAGAGGACTTAGGAAAGATTATAAGCAGACTCTCTAAGAATATAAAACAAACCAAGAACAATAAAAAATATAGAAAATAAATGAATTCCTAATACTTCTCCTCAAGTTAAAGCATAGATATGGATCATCCTCAACTTGAAACGACATTTGTAAAAAGTCTTAAGAAGCACCTTGGTAAAAATGTCTATTGTTTAATCTTATGAAACAACATAGGTAGTGCTTAGAAGCCCTTTCAAATCCCTAGTCCAACTTTAGATGCCTGGTTGTTTATTGAAACACAGGATTATTTACAATATATGAGGCAACCTTGCTATGAGATCACGTCTCCATAAGAGATATTACAGCCAAAACTGCTCACAGCATTCCATCTAATGCAAACATCTAGATAATCTGGAATGCAATGTGTCTCGCTATGCTATTGGCCCAGGTTGCCAGTGAGAGATACTTCCTCAGGACAACTTATATAGTTTGCATCACTAGATTCTACAACATCAAATGAGGCACCTTTCATAAAACAGGAGCTCCTCCTTAGACGATACCTCAAGGTACTTAAGAACCATCATTATTGCATCTTAGTGTATCTTGGTAGGCCTATCAATAAAGTAACCAAGATTTCAACTGGTTAAGAAATATTTAGATGTGTAGTACAAAAGCTTGCAAATAAATAATCCCTAATTCTTATATAATCATCCTTTTTTCCCAAAAAAAAAAGTACAAAAGCATGCCTTCTAGTCCTCTGAACTAGTGAATGCGAATAGGAGTTGTAATCGCTAATGAATGTGCTCTCAGGTCCACAGCAATGGACACTAGCTTGGCACCAAATGTATCATCTCCTGGAGAAGGTCAATGGCATCCTTCCTCCAAGATAAGACAACATCCTACTTACTTCCAGTAACTTCAATGCAAAGGAAGTATCTCAAAGGGCTCAAGTCCTTCACGAAAAAGTCTCCAGCCATGCATTCATCCGAATCCAGAATCTCGAGTGCCATCAGCGATAACTATGATATAATCAGCATGCTCTAGCATGGAAACTATCCTACGAGCTATGCAGTACACAAGGATTGATCAACAAATGATTGTCTAAGAGCAACTTTCTCAATCATCTCAGATAGCTATTGAAACGGCTTTGCTTCATCCCGTATATGGCCTATCTCAACGACAAACCTTGGAGAACTCCCCCTAGTACTTAAACTCGGGTAACTATTGCATATACACTACCTTCTACAAGTCATCATGTAAGAATGCCTTTCTTTTTTCTTTTGAAAGAAGAATGCCTTTTTCACATATAGCTCATACAAAGGGCAATTACACTGTATAGCCACAAGAAGCTGCATGGGAAGCCTAACTAGAGAGAGAGTATTCAAGAAGTCTACTCTATATATTTGAGTGGATCCCTTTCCCACAAGCTTAGCCTTGCATCTCTTCAATGTCCCATCAGATTGTTCTTCATGACAATGATCCACTTAGAGCCTACCATTGTAGAATTTAAAGATCGATCAATCAATTACCAAGTACCACGTGAAGTCAAAGTTGATCTCTCCTCCACCTGTGATCTGAAAAGAGTCTACTGAGATGTACTTGGGACAGACATAGGTGAAAGAACCACTAAAATGAGGTGAGTGCATTGAATGCACTGTGTAAAGAATAAACCCTTTCATTTAACTATCACGGAACCCTAGGCCCTCTATTTATCGAGAAGATGTCAAGGGAGAAATTACATACAGGTCCTTCAACTATCATGCAACAAAAATAAAAGACCCAGACAGCAAACAAAATCCTCAGCACCCCCTCAATTGGAGTATAAATCGTGCTCAGCTTGGAACAACAATTGTTGAATGTGGAACGAGGGAGTGCCGTTGTAAACATATATGTTGCCTAGTCTCTAGATGCTACATGCACAGTACGAACATGCCCCTTCAAGATCATATCCCAAGTATAATGGCAGTCCACTTCCACATGTTTAGTTTGCTTATGGACATGATTGTTGGCAATGAAAAAGGAAGCTATATTGTCACATCTCATCACCATAGGTTCAGCAATAAGGACCTAAAGATCTGTAAGTACTGACCAAACCCACATAAGCTCAGTTGTGGCTTATGCCAAGGCCCGGTATTTCGATTCTACACTTAATCTAGCCATAACAGTTTACTTCTTACTCCTTCATGTGACCAGGTTGCCTCCTACAAACATATAGGAGCCAGTAGTGGATTTTCTAGCTTTTGGGAACCCAGCATAATCTGCATAAGTGTATGCCATCACCCTCAAGGAATCACTCCAGGTAAAATTGAGACTTTTCCTTGGTGTAGACTTCAGATATCTCAGGATCATGATTATTGCTACCCAATGGATTCTCCGCAGTTTATCCATGAACTAACTCATCTTGTTGACTACAAGGGCAATGCCGAGTTGTGTAACCATGACATACGACAACTTTCCCACAAGACCTCTAAACTATATCGCGTCCACCAGAGTCAAACCATCCTCATATAGGTGTCCATTAGGATCCATAAGGATGAAGGCAAGTTTGGCACCCAACATTCCCATCTCCTGGGAATGATCAAGTACATATTTCATTTGGGAAAGTATAATCCCCTTTTCCATTTCAAGCAACTTCAATGCTAAGAAAATATCTGAGTGAGCCTAGATCCTTATTAACAGAGTGTTTCTTCATAAATTCTTTGGTGATGTCTATGCCACTCATGTCATCCCCTATCAAGATGATGTCATCAACATAGACTAGCATCACCATAAGACGCTACGCCATCTTCATTACAAATAAGGAATGGTCTACAAGCGACCTCTGGAACCCAAGGTGTTCAACTACTTTAGATAATTACTGAGACCATGCTTGTGGGATTTTTTTAAGGCCATGGATGGCCTTGTGTAACTTGCAAACCTTGGTGCATTTCCCCTTGGGTTTGAACCCCGAGGGTTGCTGATATAAACTTCTTCCTATAGGTCACCATAGAGAAGCATTTTTAACATCCAGTTGATGCAATGGCCACTCAAGATGTACAACCACAAAAATCAAGATACGAACTAGGGGCAACCTAGCCACTAGTGAGAAAGTGTCAAAATAGTTAATCAAGTACTTGACAGTGAAGACCCACTTACATCCTACAATGGTGGCATCGAATGGTGGGTCAACAAGGCTTCATGTCCCTTGAGACTGTAGTACTGGCATCTCATCCTCCATGCCTTTTTGCCACTTTGGATCGCCAAGTGCCAACTGATAGGTAGCAGGAACTGAGTGCTTGATAATGCCTAGACAAAGTTTTAGTATTCTGAAGACAAATTGACTAGAGACATGCTTAAAGATAGGGTGTAAAGTGAGTTGCATAATATGAATAAGCAGTAGCAAATCAACAAAACATCAAAATGTAAACAAGAAATAACACTTGGGTTTTACATGAAAACCTCACTTATGAGGAGCGGAGAGAAAACCACGAGAGAAGGCCCCTAATAAGGTTGATTTTCGTATTGATCTTCTCAAAGAAAGTGGGGGATACATGCCTATTTATAGGAAACCACACACAACACTTCACATTACACAATGTGGGACTAAATGACCACTACACAATTCTCTCAATACTCTCCCTCAAGTTGGAGCATGGAATGCTCAATTTGTAACACAAAGAAATCCCTCTACACAATAGAACAAACAAAACTCTCAACTGATACAACTGCCTCTCCTCTGTAGACGACAACTGTACTCTTGTTCATGCCTGTAAGTAGGAATGCTAATGACGACACATCGAGGCTGGAGCTTGATGACGAACTGTTGTGGTTGGCTCAAACAAGGGTCTCTCCTTTGGAGACCTCAAATGATGGTAGTGGCCCCCCAATCAGTATCCTTAACATGAGTCTTCCTCTGAAGACCACGAAACCAAATCACCCTCTCTAGAGTCCACGAAGCTAAATTTCCCACATAGAAACTTGACATGGGTCCTTCCTTTGAGGACCTCGAAACTAAATCTCCCTCTTTAGAGACCTCAAAACTTTGGACCCCCTAGTATTGTGCTTTCTCATGCGGCAATCTAAAACAAAGGGACTCCTAAATGGGATATGACTATAAAAGGATCCACATTCCCCCTTTGTCCCAAACTTTATGTGAGAAGAAAAATAACAAAGAGAATAAATAATAAGATTAGAGAAGAGCTTCTCACCCTCTTCTCTTAAATATAATCATCATTTTTTATCATTTTTCCTTTTCTCCCTTTTTTTAAATATTTTTTTCTTTTCTCTCTCTCCTTTTTTATTTTTCCCTTCTTTTCCTTTTTTCTCTCTTTTTTCTAATTCCCTTTTTTTCTTCCTTTTTTTCTCTTTTTTCCTGATTTTTTTCTTTCCCTTTTATTATCTTCCTCTCCTTTTTTTTTTTTCCTCTTCCCATTTTTACTAAGGTTAACAATCACAAATAAAGGAATGGACTTATATTGCAAAAAGCTCAAAAAGATATCTCATAGTCATCGGAGCCAATATTGCATAAGATCGCACCCATAATGCACCATCGTCAGCCACCTGTTCATCGCCACTATCTCCTCCATCGATCTCGTGCGAGATCAATGCTACGATGCTCTTCGCAATCCACGTGTAATCCCATCTCTTTGATTCTTCTTTCTTCAATTGCGATCATTTCCTCCTCAACACCAAAGCAGTAACTCCACTAGCGTCGTCGTTGACCCTTGGCGGCTCCACCAACCACCACCAAGACCCAGCAGTGCTGCATCGTGCTAGGGTTCGAGCTCAATGCTCCTTGCCTTGTGGTCGTAATCATCGCCTCCTGCGATGCTCTCCTGCTAATCGTGGCCTATAGTGCCAATCGTGCACGAGATCGCACAAGTGTCATAACTTCATCACCTCTGATCCGATCGCTGCCACCTTCGGCTCCTCCGGATGAACCAAGGAAAAAAAAATGGAACTCCAAATAATGATAAACATAACGTAATAAACTCAAGAATATACCAAGTTGAATAATATGAATAAGCGAAAGCAAATCAATAAAATATCCAAGCGTAAATAAGAAATAACACTTGGGTTTTACATGGAAACTCCACTCACAAGAAGCAGGAAGAAAATCATGGAAGAAGGCACTTGATAGGGCTTATTTTTGTATTGATCTTCTCAAAGAAACAAGTGGAGGGTACATGCATATTTATAGGCCACCACGCACAACAGCAGTACACATTACATGATGTGGGACTAAATGACCACTACATACAATTCTCTCAACAAAGTGCACATCCTAGTCCTTTTCTCAATGCAATCGGCAGATCAACAATATCATCTCTCTTCCATTAGAGGGCTCTTTTATGGCAACTAGTTCTGGTGGTGAAGATACAACCTAAGGTGGTGGAGTAATTGGAGTGGCTGGTACAATAGAACTAGGAGGTCAATGCTGTCGAAGGAATGGATAATCTCAGGGTTAGATGATGGCCTAGGCACTGGAGGAGGGGGGTCTCTATGTCGCCTTGGCTAATGTGAATAAACCAATCTAAATCTTTTGTCATCCAATTCCACCTCAGATGTCAGTCATTGGTCAACATCAAAAGTCGAAATAGGAAGGACCACCTCCTCCTTAGGGTTACAAGCAACAATACGAGAGCCAGTCAAGTGGTAAAGAGACCTAACTCAAACAAAAAGACATCAACACTAACATAACGGCGTCTACCAACCAAGTCATACCACCTATACCCTTCTAGGTCTAACAATAACCCACAGAGACACTAAATAGCTCTAGGTAACAACTTGTCCCGGTTAGGACCAGAAAAATGAAAAGCAATACACCCAAAAACCTTAGAGGGAGCCCAAAAAGTTCCTTGTTTGAAAACAAAAGTAGGGAACCTCCTCATCAAGGACCATAGAGGGCATACAGTTTATCAGGTAATAAGTGTTGAGAACATCATTACCCCAATAGAAGAGAACGCTATTCTAGATAAGGAGGGTCATGGCAACATCCAAGATATGGTGATGCTTCCTCTCTGCAATGCCATTTTGCTGGGATGTATAAAGACCACTTGTCTAATAGATTATCCCATAACCCTAGAATAGTGACCGAAGAGAGTGCATACAAAATTCTAGGGCATTGTCCATTCGAACAAATTTGACATGGATATCAAACTTATTATTATTTCATTAAGAAAGTTCTTAATTACAAGCCAATTTCAGATTTAGACTTTCAAAAAAAAAAAAAAAAGTTAGATTTAAACTTCAACAAAAACACCTACAACGATTTAGAAAATTCATCAACAATGGATAAAACCCGTGTCCCATATGATCAGGAGTACAACTTGGACCCTAATCGTCACCCCGAGATACGGAGCGTTCGACTCAAGTAACAATCAGACCTCATTGGGTGGATGATCTGATCGTGGGATTTAAACAATCTCACAAATTGCACAAGAAGTGGTTATCCAATTCCACCGCAAGGGGTGTACGTCTAGCAGGAGAATGGAGCTCCTAACTATGCACTAGAAATTCGACAAGATTACAAAGCATACAATCTCTCAATTTCTCTTAAATTGCTTGGGGGAGGCCTTGAGGACCTTCCCATATATTTATAGTGCTAGAATCGAGCTCCCAACAGATCTTCTGAGCGGATCAGGCTAAGACTCCTAGCGGGATCTTCTGAGCGAATCGAGCTCCTAGCAAGATCTTCTGAGCAGATACGCTGCCAGGTCATTAATAGCGGTTGTCGCTGTCAGCATTTATTAGGGGCGCAAGCCTGCTGTACCCTTGCCAACCCCTCTAACAGATAGGGTCCTCTAGATCTAGCTATGCCCGACCTTCTCGTGCGCAGGCAGGTTGGACTGCCGGATCTGTCTGCAGAAGGTTCTCCTTGGATATAGGCGGGTTGGATCCCCGAACCCGCCTATATCCAAACTTCTCCGGGTTGGATCCTTCTTTTTGAGCCTATCGCGGGGTTTCGGGTTCGAGGGCATCTTTTGCCCCTCTTTATACGCCCCTTACTCTCAAGCTAACGAATGCTTGCTGAGAGTAACGTTTGGAGTGGAAAGTCCGCAGTAGATAATGCCCCAAAATGCTACCCCGATTGTGTGTTTAAGCGGGGGGAGCATTTATTATATAGTGTGGTTTTTGGGGCGAAGGCTCGTAGTTGCAAGGTCCTTAAGAGGTTGAATAGGGCACATGGACTTATGCCACCAGCCTTAGGAGGCGGTTATGAGGCTTACCGGCCTTACGAGGCGATTTTGAGATGCGTCCGCTTGCTATGTCATCGACCTTAAGAGGCAGTTTTGAGGCACGTCCGCCTACTTTTTCCGCGGGTAATGACCAGTTACGCCGGGATCGAAATGATGTCTCGTTATCTGAAGAGACCAACATTTATTGCCGTTATGATGAGGTGAAGGCCTCAAGCATCGTGCTGACCAGTAATGGGACCACCCCTTTTCTGCGGCAACGGATGTGCGCAGGGGTATTAAATGCCCATAATGATGACCAAAGTTTTCTTCGCCTTTAGTGGTATATTTGGAACCCGCGCCAGATACGATGAGATTTCATTTTTTCGAACGTTGCGCCCTGCAAGGGGGAACCGCCCTCTGTGGGGGGCTATATATAGGGGTGGTGAGTCATGATTAATGGCCCACCTACCTCGAAGAGCACTTGTGCGGAGAGCTTTTACTCTCAGCAAGGCGGTGTGAGAGAACATCCTTCATCGGAGCGCCACAGTGTCAAGGCCTCTTTAAAGCGAAAGCCGCCATATCGGGTTTTGCGAGCAAGAGTAAGTCTGTTGCCTCTTCCTCTGGAGTCTCTACCGAGATCAGGTCTTTATACAGTTTTTGTCGAACTTCCGTAGTCAATCCATGATTTTGTCGTTTCTACAGGAGTACGAGCTTGACGGGATGTCATTTGAGGCTTGTAGGTCCGAGACCCATCTGTGTTCAGACGGGTCGAAGGACATGTTTATTATATGCAAATATACCATAGAGCATGGTCTATGGGTGCCCTTGAATCCTTTTGTGTCCTTCCTTTACTTTTACCACCTTGCCCTTTCGCAGCTCAGCCTTAATTGTTAGCTGGTGCTGAACACCTTCACCACCCTCTACCTACATTTAGGGATTGCTCCCCATCTTTGTTCCGCCTGCCTTTTGGGTTAATGCCCTTGAAGGTGAAAAGGGGCAAGCCTCCATCAAGCACTTACACGCTGTATGGCCAACAGAACGAATACCAGATAGTGGATCTCCCCGATAGTTTAAAGGGACAAGACCATTTCTTTTTTTCTCTCCAATCTTGAAGACCTCAGAGTCCCCTACACTTAGCAAGGTCTGCCTGAGAGGGACCAACTGCCCTGAGCCGAAGATCTTGACCCATCTGTGCGGGCGGACATGGAAAAGTTAAGTTTGGCCTGATCGCTCGATCAAAGCTCAGGCGGAAGGACGTCCAGGAGGCGCTGTCATGGGTGGCGAACGGGTGCAAGGTAAGTAGGGAGGTAAAGAATAGCTTTCGCATCGTACCTTGCACCAGCCAATTATCATATTAACCCGGTATCTTTGGTTGCAACTTTTGAGCAGTTCGCTCGGCCAGTTGTGCCCAAGCGACGGGCGGCATCATTACCAGCCGTGGGTCACAGCAAGGCGAGGAAAGGCCTGTGGAGCAGGGAAAGGGGAGTAAGCCCACTTATCGGCAGGGGCTGAAGCGAATGGAGGAGGCCCTTGAGGGGATTGTGAAGGAGCCAGAGGTCCCCCTGAGGCGAGCGACGGTCGCCACGTGGAGCCTCCGCGGGAGGAGTCGACGACGTCCTCTCCGCGGAGCCCTGACGAGGCTGAGGGGGAGGGTACGCCTTCTACTCCCCTGTCACAGTTTGAGCCACTTAAGGTGATCTCCCTCGGTGACTCTCCCTCAAAGGTGCCTTTGGAAGTAGTTCGTCCAGAGGGTACCACCGAGTTCGCTGTTTCATCGGCTTTGCCGAGGGCCTTTTCCCTATTAGCGCAAGAGGCGACTGGCGCGGGCGACGTTTTTGGCCAACCCCACTACCGGCGAAGCTCTACAGGTGCCCGAGTTCTGGTGGACCCCTCTGGGCAGGGGGGCTCAGGGATGATCGGCCACACCGTCGGGTCCATTGTTGGATTCATGTTGGAGGGCGCCCCTAGGGGATTCAGACCCGGGCTTGGGGTTCCTGTATAGCCAGGGACGTCAAGCAACACCCCCGACTTGGAAAGGCAAGTGCTAAGCCACCTGCATGATGCCGCATCTTGGGCCACTTCTGGGTCTCATGGCATGGACTATAACCACGTATTTTACTGCATGCGCGTGGTAAGCTCGTGAGGCCTATGTTTCACTCATTTTTTCTTGGCCAGAACTACTCATTTTGATGCACTCGTGGTTTTCAGGCGGAGATGCTTAGATCGTGCTGCATTCCACGTGGCGACGCTTCCCTGGACCTTACCGCCTCAGTTGGTCAAAGTAACGCAGCGGACCTTACTGCTCAGTGGGCCATGACAGCCAAAGTGAAACATCGGCAACTGCTCCAGCCAGTGGCGGAGGCCGTTACTGTGCTAAGGCGGAGAAGGCAGCGGAGGATGCCGAGCGAAGGCTCCGCTCCTTGCGAGAGGCGACCAGCCAAAGTGGGTCGACTGGATGGGGAGCTGAAGAAAACCCGCTCCATTCTACAGAAAGCCTCCGTCGATGGCGGGGAGCTGGGGGAGAGGCTCATGAGGGTGCATAGCACCCATCTAGAGGCTCTGAGAGACCCGTCGAAGCGCCTCTCAACTGCCTACACCAACGTCATCTCCTTGAAGGATGTGCAAGTGCTTAAGGTCGAGCACTCTTCCTCAATGAAGGGGTACAAGAGGGCTCTCGAGGAGTGCATCCGCCTGAGCACATCGATCAATAGACTTGCTTCCATGTAAGCAAGTCTAAAGAAGGCGAAGGCAGAGGCGGATACGGAAAGGCTGAGGACCGACCTTGGCGAAGCCCAGGAGCTCACGTCGGAGCAGAGCTTGCTGGTGGCGGAATTAGAGGGGGCAGGGGGCCCACAGAGGAGGCAGAGGGGCTTGAGCTAAATGCTGAGGTGGTGATGGACTTCTATGCCACACACCCATCGATGGGACCAATCCAGGAGGAGCTTTCGCAGGAGATCGGGAAGCAGACTCTAACTTTCATCTAGGAAGCATATCTTCGCAAGGAGTTGTGCGGCTGGTCCATCAACCAATTGGTGTCAGAATATGACCGCCTCAAGGGAGCTGGCCATATTACTGACAACAAGCCCGTGGAACTACCTGCAGATCGGTCGCCTGATAAAGGGGTGGCCTAAACGGCTACCGAGCAGGCAACTCAGTCAATCGCCAAAGAGGCACACTAGCCGGAGGTCGTCAACCCGGCCGCAAGAGTTGTTAGTCCGCTCCGGCTTTCGCCTACAGGTGGTAGGAACATGTTTAAGCCGTGGGAGTAGGGTTCTCCAGCAATGTTATCCTTGTCACTTCTCTCTCTCTGTTTTTTTTTTTTTAGAGAGGTGTAACAAGCAAAATTCTTGGAATGAAAAAATCCTGTGGTAGGGACTTGGGTTGCATTCTCATAAATCGCAAGCACGGCCCCACTTGCATACTGATCTCCTGTTCTGGGTAATTTTCATCCAGAACCTTAGAACCACTCGACCGTGGGGCAAGAGTCTGCACCACAATCTCGTCCACATCTGTGGACATCTTGTGGGTCATAAAATCGATTTTCTTATTTTGATCTTGACTCGCACTTGTGAATTCTTTATTTCTTCTTTGTTTATATATTGTGCCTACCTGAAGGCAATAAACTTAGCACGTATACAGTCCATTTTCATCTCAGAGCTGACCCGTTAATCACAAAATTCAAGTGCTTTCTTCTCTACTCCGCTCTTTTTCATGTCTTTTTAATACAATGAGGATATTACATTAGATAGGCATAAAGGGGTGAATATCTTTATCTGAATTATTTTATTAGCTCCATAGATTCTTTTATTTTATTCCTTTTATTTTCTCTTTACTTACGGAAAAAAATGAATTAGGAAAAGAAAACTTAGGCATTAGAAATGTCAACTTAAGGGAATGATACGATAGGACCTGAACACTTAGATTCTTCAGATCTTCGGGTTTAATCAGCCCGTGTGTCCACTAAAATGTGAACTTAATTCTTGAGTCCTCGTCATTCTGAATTCATTTCTAATTGTTTAATAAGTTGGGTTGATAAGTACACGACTTATCAACCCGCCCTCTGATTTGAGGGGACTTATAGTCTAAGCATCTACACACTATTTGCACTGACTCACTTTTCGACGATTTTAACAGAAATTAGGTAGCTAATGAACTTTCTAAGGTAGTATTGCTGGTAAGTTGCCGTGGGTAACAGCCAACTGACCGGTTGTCCAAAACCCAGCTCACTAAATGCACAAATAATTCCTAAACACTTTGGAAGAAGTGGGGAAGTAAAATAAGTCAGGGAGATATACACTGGGTTCACCCTTGTGTTGATCCCATAAAAATAAAAAGTAAAAAGAAAGCTACCAGTTGCATAGATACACCTTTAGACAGAAATTCTTTATTTAGGTCAGCTAAGGTTCGTAGAAACCTGAAGTCACTTTGATTACCGATTAGCGAGTCTATCACATTCACACAAAAAGATGCTTAGAACTTAGAGTTCTTTTCGAGTCTTAAGTGGGTTGGGTAGTCGTAGACAGCCACCCCGAAACTATTAACTCAAAAAATAAAAAAAAGAAAAGAAAAGAAGAAAAAGAAAAAGATGTACTTGCTTTTAAATAAAGCGAGGGCTTAGGCGGTCTGCATTTTAACAGACACCCAAGCACTGTTGAATCTAGGTAGTTCAGGTCTTTAGTAGAACTTATTGTTGAGAAATAATTATTACCCAAGTAATTTGATTTTAATTCTTTTACAAATAGCATGTAGTTTTGCTAAGGACTAGCAAAAGATAGCCATGTGAGTGTGATGTGTACACATCTACTTGGCCTAAAATGCATATTTATCTAGGGACTAGCATCATGCATTATAAATATTGCATAACATGCATCACCATGCATTAGATTAGTTTGTACAAATTATAGGTTAATTTATCCTTTTTGTAGCAAGGGGATAGGGCGATATTATTTTGAGGTCTCGGATTGAAAATCCAACTGTACGGATCTGATCAAAGTGACGATCGGAGTCCAACGCCTCCGAGATCTCCCCGATCGAACCTCCGTAGGATCAGATGTAGTCCGAGAAAGATTAGAGGTCAGAGGTCAAGGGTCAAGGTGATGCAAATTTGTATCTCAGATGAAAAATCCAACTGCACGGATGGGTTCGGATCAACGATCGCAGCCCAACGACGAAAAAATCGACCCGATCCGACAACTGTGGCGCCACCTATGAGCAATAGAAGATGGACGGCCATGATGGCACCACGTGGTGCTATCACAGTCGCTTAACACCACCCTCAGCACCTCTTCGCCCGCACGATCAATCCCAGCCATTGGATCTCGATCCAACAGCTGAGATTCAAGGTTACCAGCGCTTCACAAACCACTGAAGGCCAAGGCACGTTTAATCTTGACAGTTGGATCGCCATCCAACAATCGTGAGCACTTACACCTTTAAAACCAAAACTCAACCAAAGTAAGAGCGTGGCACAGCGGTCCAACGCTATACACAAAGTAGGGCACGTGTTCAAGCCACGGCAAGCAGAATAAATCCACTGAGCTAGTCATCATCCCTTCTCTTCTCTTCTCACCTCCTCCAAAGCTTTCCGAGCTGGTCCTATACCTGGGATGCTCCAATAGAGCTAGAGTAAAATAATTTTCCCATCCCCTCACCCCCTTTGTGGAGCATCCCATGGTTGTCTTCTCGCTACCATTCGAGAAGCAGATCCAACTATGACATCGCCCTGCTTCGTTCTCCGTCCTTCGTCCTCCAGCTCCATTCTCCCTCATCTAGCATCTTATACCCATCGTTCGGATGCTTCTTCAACGTGGCTCATCCTCCAAGCAGCCGTCGACGAGGATTTTCTCATCCCTATCTTTTTATTACTTTCTAGTATAGATTTCTAGCTTTTTAGTTGTAGCAAGTAGATGTAATAGACATGTGATTATGAAATATCGATTCTCTATTTTTATCTTTCTTTGTATTATTATATCTCTCTTATATTATTTATTCTTTAAGTAGTTTAGCTTGCGTAGATTAATTTCAACCAGCTATTCTGCTTTGTGACAATAATTCTAAACACGATTTTTAATCAAGCGTTCGCTTCCCTGTGTTCGACCCAAGACTCAATAGAGTTTCAATTATAAATTTTATTTGATAGCAGATTTTTACCCTACTGTAACGACGGATTTTTAACTCAATCTTTTAGCTTACGAAATCTCATTCATCAAGTTGTGTTCTGTACATGGGGAGGACTATTTTGATGGGTAGCCAAGCTTCCATGTCATATACTAAGCTAAATGGTGTATGGCCTATGGAAGTCCTCTGACAAGTTCTGTATCCCCAGAAAACAGCTGCAAGCTCCTCCACCCATCTCCCTTTGGCTGAATCCAGCCGGCGTTTGAGCGTT
The DNA here is from genome assembly GCA_037157565.1 of Thalassia testudinum. Lineage (NCBI taxonomy): Eukaryota > Viridiplantae > Streptophyta > Magnoliopsida > Alismatales > Hydrocharitaceae > Thalassia > Thalassia testudinum. The sequence continues at coordinate 60,220,161 of JAZHRO010000022.1, read as the reverse complement.
AAGATGATGGTGCGGTTAGTTACTTCGGCTTTGCCCATTCGCCTGAGGATGACCTACTGACGTAAACCACAAACAGATATCCCAACTGGCGCATCTTCAAATTTTCTGTAGAACTGGGTTCCGTTGTCGGTGACTATATAGTGAGGTATCCTGTACCGAGCTATAATGCTCTTTCAGACGAAGGATGTGACCTTGTCAGCCATGGGGCTAGCCATGGCTTCAGCCTCGACCCATTTAGAAAAGTAGTTGACAGCCACCAAGATGAACCGCCTCTAAACCGGTGCTGGCGAGAAGGGACCGACGAAATCCATGCCCCACTTCGCAAAGGGGATGGGTGACATAACGAGTACCATCTTTCCAGGCGGCAAGTGGTGCAAGGTGGTGAACTACTGGCATTTATCGTACTTGCGCATGAAAACTTTACAATGTTGCTTAATTTGGGACCAGAAGTAACCCGCCTGAAATATTCTGGCGAGGAGCACCTTATACCTTTCGTGGTTCCCACAACTCCCTCCATGGGCCTCTTGAAAGGCTTGGGTTGCCTCATCCTAAGTTAGGCAGCATAACAGGAGGTGGAATACCCCCGCTTGTACAACTGGCCATCTATCAGGGTATACCTAGATGCTTTAAGGCGGAAGGCCCTAGGCTGGGGTTCTCCCAGGGGCAGCTTGCCAAAGCTCAAGTAACAATAGGCGTCATCCAGGAGGTAAACTGCTCTATCGCAAGCATTCTGAGAGCGAGGACAGTTGGCTCCAAGGTTCGAAATGCTGATTTCGACGCCGTGCCGACGAAATTTTAAGTGTACATTTCGTGGGCATGCCGAAGGCATGCCGTGGAAATGCCCTTTTTTCGATGGGCATGCCGAGGGCATGCCGATAACATGCCGACAGAAAATCACATAAATACTCAAAATGAAATAAAAAATCACAAACACTCAAAATGAAGTATGTCTGTGTCTACTTAGAAAGCTCGAGTGTCTCTAGTTGAGTTAATCATCGTGTGTGTGTCATTTCAGCGCCCCCTACATTCCCAGTTTCGAATCTCCCACTCCTGCATTCAAACCGCTCTGTTTGTGTGTGTGACAAACTAAGCCCCCTATTTCAGATTTCAGCCCCTCCAAATCTCCAGCACCTGCATTTCAAACTACTCGCATCGCCGATCGGCATGTCGACGAAATTCATCGGCATGCCGGTAGCACGCCTATAAATCGACAATATTTTCATGTCGGCACGACCCCCTTCCAGAAATGGCCTTGCCAGCGGCATGCCGTCGGCATTTAAATCAATGGTTGGCTCTTTCAAAGTCTAAAGGCAGATGTCCTCGTCTTACCCCTTAGGGATCACAACAACAAGTTTAGCCAACGCGTCTGCCAAGGGATTGTCCGCTTGGGACACCCGCTTAATGGAGATGGTCTTAAAATCCGCCAACTCCTCGACTTTATCGACGTATAACATCATGTCCGGATCCCGAGCTTAGTATTCGTCGTTTAATTGGTTGGCGACTAGCTGGGAGTCCATGTGGACCTCGAGCGAGGCGATCCCCATGGATTTTGCTACCCAAATGCCTGCCATCATGGCCTCGTATTCCACCAGGTTATTGGACACAGGAAAATCCCATTTTATGGTGTACTTATGAGTAACGCCATATGGAACGGTTAGGGCTATCCTGGCCTCAGACCCAGCTGTCATGGACAAGCCGTCGACGTACAATCGCCAAGGGAGTGAGAGGGAGGCATCAGGATCAGTGAATTCGACCACGAAGTCCGCCAGGACTTGTGCCTTCTTAATTGTCCTTCATGGTTGATATTTGACTTCGAATTCGGCTAGTTCCATAGCCCATTTGATCTATCGTGCTGACCCCGTAGGCTTGTATAACATTCGCCGAAGGGGGTAGTTTGACAGGACCGTTATTGAGTGGACTTGGAAATATGGGAGTAGCTTCTGAGCTGCGGTAACAAGAGCTAGCCCCAACTTTTCGATAACTGTATACTTGGCTTCCGCGCCTTGATAAGTTTTATTGATGAAGTACACGGGTCACTGAGCTCCACCCCGATTGCTGACTAGGACGGCGCTGACAGCAGATGCAGAGGCAGCCAAGTATAGAAAGAGAACTTCCCCAGTCTAAAGGGCCATCAGGACGGGGGGACTTCGGAGTGCACTCTCGACTTCCTCCAAAGCCTTCTTGCAGTCGAGAGTCCAATGGGCGACGTTGTAGCCTTTGCCCTTTGTTATGCACTCGAAGAAGGGTAGACATTTATCGAAAGACCGGGACAAGAATCGACCTAATGAGGCAATCTTGCCAACCAACCACTCTAACCCTTTCAGCGAGCCTGGTGGTTGCTGGTCTTCAATTGCCTGGATCTTATCCGGGTTGGCTTGGATTCCCCGGCTAGAGACCAGGAACCCCAGAAACTTGCCAGCTGAGACCCCAAAAGTGCACTTGTCGAGGTTCAGTTGGAGGCGGGTGTTCCTTAGAATTTGGAACACCTCGGCCAAGTATTTTAGGTATTACGGGAAGTTTGATCCCTTCACAAGCAAATCATCAATACACACCGAATGATTTTCCTATTATTTTTGTGAAAATCATGTTTACAAGATGCTAGTATGTGGCCCCAGCATTTTTTAGGCCGAAGGGCATAACTCAATATTAGAAGAACCCCCTATCAGTGATGAAGGAGGTGTGAGGCCTATCTGCTAAGACGAGGCTGATCTGGTGGTACACGTTGTAGGCGTTTAATAAGGACATGTGGGATTGTCCGCTACAAGAGTCCACTAGAGAGTTCACCCTTGGTAAAGGGAACTCGTCCTTTCAGCAGGCTTCGTTTAGGTTAGTGAAATCGACGCACATATGCCACTGATCGTTAGCCTTTTTCGCCATTACAACATTCGAGAGTCATGCCGGGTACATGGATTCTTCAATGAATCCTGCGTCTAGAAGCCTTTGTATCTCAGCCTCAGTCGTCTACCACTGCTCGGCCAACTCATGCCTACGCGCCTGCTTGACTGCGCAGGTGCCCACCTGAATGTTCAGGTGATGCTGAATCAAGGACGGGTCCACCTCGAGCAAGTCGCTGGTGGACTAAGCGAAGAAGTCTACGTTAGCCCGAAGCAGGAGTAGCAACTCCATTTCGGAGGGTGCAACATACGCTCCGATCCGAACAAACTTGGTAGCATCGTCAGGATAAATTTGTACAGCCATGGCTGAAGAGCCCAGTTGTAATCCCGAAGTCGCCAACTGATCAGCAGGGATGGTCTTCTGCTGGATCGCCTGAACTTGGTTTCTTTTCTTCCCCAATTTTCGTTACTTGGGGGGTTCGGCTCCAAGGACCGCACCAGCTCGATTCGAAGGAGCTCACGCTCAGCCGACTGATTTTCGTACACTATTCTGACTCCGTGTAGAGACAGGAAAAGCACAGATTGGAAGTATGAGGATGGGATTAGTCGGAAGGCGTGGGTAGTGGGACGGTCGAGGATACCGTCAAAAGCCGTCAACCCGACCACTACGATTGTGGCCGTGCGGTTAAGGTGCATGTCCTCGTCGTAGATGGACAAAGGTATGTTGATTTCCCCTTTCAGCATTACTTTGTGATTGTCGAACCCAACCACCAGGTGAACCGAAGGGCCTAGGTGCTCTTCCGTGAAACACGGATTTTGACGAAGAGGACATCAACGGCGCTTCCCTCGTTAATGAGCCGGGGTTGCTATCGCCTGGCCAGTAAAAGCGTAACCAACAATGGGTCAGTGTGTCCTACTGGGTCGGGGAGGGAGGCGAACAGTCATGAGGCCACCTACCTGACGGGACCTCTTTCGCCTTACTGGAGGGCACTAAGGGTTAACCGCCTAAAGGGGCTGGCCTGTCTGCCTAGGGCGGCGTTGACGCCAAGAATGACTTCAACCTCTACAGGGGGTGGATGGTGAATGTGCTAGGGTGCTCCGGCTATCGCTGTTAAGACCCAGCAGTGGTACTTAGTCGGCAGGAGCCGGGAGGATACTGTCCGCTTGAGAGCCACAGCATCGTTGAGCACTGGACACGGCTAAAACAATGTTGATCCCACAGAGGTGCTGGAGCCTCTCCTTGTGGTAATCTTCCAGGCACTCCATAGGCCCCCTGCCTTTATCCTGACTTTCGTTCCGCCTAACGAGGTGGGTCAAGCTTCCGTACCAGATCTAAGACTATCTGGTCACGTAGATCGCAACAGTCTTCGATGGCGTGGCCCCAGGCCTTGTGATACTTACAATAAGGCCCGGTGTCCGCCTTCCTCTTCATTGGCTTAGGCAAGGGTAGTAGGTCCTTGTCCGTAGACCATACTTCCGCCAACACGTCTTCCTGGTTTACGGCCTGGGGAGTGTATTCCTCAAAATAATCCCTCCTGGTCTGGGGACCGTTGTTTCGACCCTTGCCCAATCAATCGTTCCTCCGCTCCGAGAAGCTGGCCTTGCGCTTGCTTTAGCGACTACTTCCGCGGATGGAGATGGGGACGAACTCGCCTAATCCTTGGATCCCTCCACCAGCCAGTTGCGGGAGCGGAAAGAGTCATCTTGCTCCGCGAACCTCATGGCGCAGTCCCAGAGTTCCACCATGCCTCTTAGCGAGAAGTCGTCTATGTCATACCAAAACCTCTGAGTCAGGAGTCCTGACTTAAAGTATTGGATGACAATAGCATCATAAGACTGCTTGCAATTGAAGTACTAGGCCTTAAATCGATTTAGGTATGACTAGAAGGACTCACTCTTCCGCTGCCGAACTTCTAACAGCCTTTCGGAGTTGTCATTAACCCTTTGCTGTCTGGCGAAGTACTGGCAGAACTTGTCGGCCAGTTCCTGGAAGCAAGCGATAAATCCAACAGGCAGTTCGTTGAACCACTCATGAGTCATACTAGACAGATAGGACGGGAATACTCTGTAGAACACTCCGTTGGGGTAGCCATGCACCAGCATCATGGCGGTAACTCCCAACAAAGCTATTGGGGTTTATCGACCCGTCATATGGGGCCATGATGGGCTGCTTGAATCTCTCGAGCAGGGGGGTTGTCATCACCTCCTCAATGAAGGGGTAGATGGTGACGTAGGCCCGGGGGCGTATGCCCCTCATAGCCTTGGTAACCTGGCGGACGATCTCAGGGATCGATCCCCCACTGCCGGTTGCAAGGGGTTGAGCCCCTGAGATCACCAAAGATGGTGGACGAGGAGCCTTCAATGGGTCGACTTCCCCTCTCTAGCTACTAAGCTCGCACTTTACCTTCTCGAGTTGTTCCCGCAGGCGAGCGTTTTCGTTCTCTACCGCGCGACGCCACCTCAGCTACTCATCGTCGAGGTTAGGTTGGCAGGTCCCCCTATGGGAGTGGACTGAGCTTCCGGACATGCCTGATCTCTAGGAGCTTCTCTGTAACTGAGATTTCCTCAGCCCTAAGAGCCGCCAGTTTAGCCCGACACTGCTCTTCCCTCGCCTGTAGCTCAGGGAGGGGGTCATGCTCATGGTCCTCCAACAGCTGAACGGGGACTCCCTGCTTCTCCTTGTTTGGCTTAGTCAGTGGAGGGCATCTCTTGACACCAACACGCTCAACTCAGCCCAAGCTAGCACTTTCTCGGTGTCAGTGCAGAAGGAGTTGCGAGTTATGGGAGCCATCGGGAGGACCTCGAGAGGTAAGAAATGTTATCAATCGACAATCGTTTCCCACAGACGAGGCCAATTGATCGTCACCTCGAGATACAGAGTGTCCGACTCAAGTAACGATCGGACCTCCTAGGTGGATGATCCGATCATGGGATTTAAGCAATTTCACAAATGGCACTAGAAGTGATTACCCAATTCCACCGCAAGGGATGTACGTCTGGGGGGAGGATGGAGCTCCCAACTATGCACTAAAAATTCAGCAAGTTTACAAAGCATACAATCTCTCAATCTCTCGGATTGCTTGGGGGAGGCCTTAAGGGCCTTCCCATCTATAATGCTGGGATCAGGCTCCCAACGAGATCTAAGCAGATACGCTGTCAGGTCATTAATAGCGGCTACCGCTGTCAGCATCAATTGGGGACACAGGCCTGTTGTACCCTCGCCGACCCTCTGACGGATAGGGTCCTCTGGGTCCGACTATGCCCGGCCTTCTCGTACGCAAGCGGGTTGGACTGTCGGATCCATCTACAAGAGGTTCTCCTTGGATGTAGATGGGTTGAATCCCCGAATCCGCCTATATCCAAACTTCTCCAGGCCAGATCCTTCTTTTCGGGCCTATCGCAAGGTTTCGGGTTCGAGGGCATTTTTTGCCCCTCATCAGACCCTAAACATCAAAATGAAGTAACTAAAATAGAGACTGAAGTACAACCTTATCGACTAGGAAAAGAACTCCTGTGATGCTTTCCCAATTGACAGATCTTACACTAGAAGGTAGCGGTAGGAGGAATTTGCAGTATGACATGCCTCAGCATCATCAAAGGAAGGTGCCTAAATCTCAAATGCCACAAGTAACTAGACAACCCTCCAGCAGAAACAATGGTCTAGCCAGCATAAGCTGACTATAGAAGGCGACAAACCCCCACCTCACGGCCATAGCCAATCACTTGCCTCGTCAGTATATCCTAAAACACAAGAGACGATGTCAAAAATGACCCAGTACGCTTCTTTTGTAATGCAGATGACTGAAAGAAGATTTAAAGGAGAATATAGGACATAAACCATTGGTATATCTTGAAACACAAGAGACAGCATGGCCAGGTAATTCAATTCTTTTGTAATGCAGTTGACTGAAAGAAGATTTAAAGGGGAATCCGGGGCATAAAGGACATTCTACAACCATATGTGAGGGGCAATCTAAACCTTTCCCTAACTTGTGACGAGGAAATTTTGTTCGTCTGCAACAACAATGATCCATCCTAACAAGTTTGGTTATAATCTAGCAAATTGTTGAGCCTTCCCGCATATATGTCGGGAGGCTCCAGAATCAACTAGCCAACCTCCTTCATCAACCCTAGCCTGACAAGGAAGACATATACTTGAAGGCTTAACGATTGCAATCACATCTCCAGGTCCTAGAGCAGAGCACAAAGCAACAAAAGAAATCCCATGTAAGAATTTGAATTTGTAATAGCTAATCTCACACTTAATCAAACCCTTATTAATCCTTTAATGATTGAGTTATCAAGTACTAGGACCCTAATTTCTTGACTTTTGGATTTAGAGCTTAGTCTCATATCAATGATTTTAACAAAGGGAGAGCTGAGGGGGGATTTTTCCCCTCCTTGCATGTAGTTTTCTTGAATTCATGTAGTTAGGGAATGATGATAATCGAATGGTTTGTGACACATCTATCCCTACGAGTATGGGTTTGGTGTTGCACGTGGATGATTCCTTTGCATGTTAATGATCTTGAAGTTTTGGTGGGTTTTAGGATGGCACCAAGACTTTTCACAAGGGGATTCATTTTTCTTAGTGTTTCACTAGTTTCAGTTGTTCCTTGAATGCTTATAAATGTGTGTAATTGAGTTTGGTGTGTGTGGGGGTAAAGGAATGGAATTGAGGTTTGTTTTGGATCAAATGCATCTAGATTGGGGTACTAGAAACACCCAATATCGATACTGAATTTCAGTACCAGTACCGGCTAGCTAGTATTAGCCTAAATGGCCCAAAAATCAAGTACGGTAGGTGTCTAGTACTAGTACTGACAGTTAGTACCGTTCCTAGTGCACATAACCAGCCCTAGTTGGCCCCCAATTTGCCTTAATCTGAGAAGTGGAAAGGTTCCAAACCCCCACCTGGGGTGTTGAAAAAGAACCCTCTTAGTAGTTAATTATCCTTGAAATTAGAAGGATGAAAAGAGCTTATGAGCTCTCTAAAACAAGGTTAAAAGGCAACTTAATTTGTCTAAGAGTTAATTAGAAACATGGCACTTGTTGACTCTAGCCAGAGTATAAGAAGAGGATTATTGGATCCTAGGGTCTCACATAAAACCCAAGGTGTTTCAGTCAATCCCTAAGATTAAGTTAATCCTAAGATTATTGACTTTGACTCCGCAACGCCTAATGAACTAGGCCATCTATTTTGTGAGTTTTAGATTTAAAGACGGCCGGGACTTTTGTTGTAAGTCCTTTATGTAGTTATTGTAAATATTTGTGGCTGTGCCTAGCTTTTGATATCAGTTTGTTTTATATACATCAATGGCTCATGTAAGTTTGGGTAAATAGTGTTTGTTAGCTTTTACCACTCTATTTTCGATTTACCTTGATTTTGTTATTTTTTCTACTTGCTACTTTTAAATTTTATGCCATGTGTTAATACTCTCGTTAAGATTAATTAGGCATTATGGGCTTAATGATCTAGAGAGTGGACTACTTGCAACCCTAACCATCCCCTCGAACCGTAGGGCCCATTTGGTATAGGTTTAAAATTTAAAATTGGATAAAATTTAGAAAGTCTTAAGGAGGGATAAGTGGATGGGTAACAGGAGGGTTAGTGGGTATGGATGTGATAGTTGAGTTGATATATTATTATTAATTTTTATTTTTATTTGTATTGAGAGTGGGTTAGTAGGATAGATGTGCTAGGTGGATTAATAGGTAAGAGTGAGTTAGTGAGGGTAGATATGATTGGTAAGAGGTAGATGTGATGGATGATGGTAAATGAGATAGGTGGAAAATAAAACTTTTCCACTATTCATGCACTGTTCACTTTACCCATAACACATAGGATAAAACCTCCCTTTAAACCTCTACCAAACGGGGTCTTAGTGCCCTTACACTCGTTAACCTAGTCTCCTAGCTATTGGAAGATTAACGAGGAGTGGCATCCCATGCTGGGACAGCCTCTAAATTAGATCATCAAACTCGACTCTGGAAATAAGGGCATGCTCTGGGCCAATTTCTAAGCCAATCATTGCTTGATGAGTCTTGACTAGCTTCCCATGCTTGGACCAACAGTTCTCTAAATGACCAAGCTTGCCACATTATAAGCACTGGGGCCTAACACACTCCTGAGTACCTCAACCTCGACCTCGTCCACCACTGCGGGTAGCCTGACTAGTGCCTCTACCTCTTCCCTAAGAAGTAGCCATAGTAGATTGCATGCTCAACATGAACGGAAGGCAAGAGAGACATGGCAAGTTGGCTTAAATGACTATTTGCCTCTTCTATAATCGATATCTCTAGCAAAGTCCGCATCCAAGATCATGTTGCTTCAAATGTGGGGTCCAACCCAGCCAAGAAATGTCCTACCATCATTTGTGCCTTGTAGAGCTTCTACAACTCACAATAGCATACAGTTGTGTAGGCATTCAACCTCTCAAAGACTGACTTAAGTGCGGAGTAATATTGGGTGAGTGGCCTCCCATCTTGCCTCATGTGGGAAATCTCGTGATAGAGTAGTAGAATGCATGCAACATTCTTGTCTTAAGAATACGTATGGCGAAGAACTTCCCACATTCCTTAGCTGTCTTGTAATACATGATCTCAGTAGCAATGCATTGTATGGTGGTGTTCATGATCCATGCCCTAGCCATGGCATTGTCCTTCCAGATGGCATACTTGTCAACCTTCTCAATAGGCTTCCACTCAAGAAGTATGTGCTCCTTGTTATGACCCTCAACTACATTAAGGATCGATTGCAACCACAGCGCATAATTTAACCCATCAAACTTCGCAATCAAGCCAAAGTTCTTAAACTCTCCCTAACCTCCCTCTCCTTAAGTGGAAGAATCAACTACTTTGGAAACCATAGCTCTCTTGATCGAAGTCCCACCACCTCAAATCACTCACAAATCCACCATATCTACTCATAGAAATCACCATCTACTTAGATGCAACCATAGAGGGAAAGAACACCCCAAAACAAGGCCAATCAAACCCCTCTATCCTTCAAACAGAAGTCAACAAAGGGACACAAGATGTGGCAGCAATCCGACAACCACTACAATACTCTAACCGGTCACTGTACGATGACAGAGTGGCAAAAGGGTCCAAGCAATCCTCTTTATGCCTTAGATGGGCTTGGAAGAGGCCTTGATGATACCCCTCTCTTCCAGCTACCCAACAGCGACACTGGTATAGTCTTGGTCACGGACACCACCTTCGCCAGAGAAGGACCACCAAAGGGGGTCCGACCGGTTGGCCAAAGGCCGACGACCCTTGTGGGTGGTCGAAGGCTGGAAGACAGCATTAATGGCTAGTCCTGTCCTTGATGAGCAACAGCAGTGAACTCAGCCGATGAAAGGGTTCGTGCAACCCCTTAGGGCACAAATCCCTACAAAGGCACTTGATCTCTTAATGGATTCAAAGTCCGAATGGAAGATATCAAATCCTATTATTTATTTTGGTGAAGAGATGAGAGATTAAGGTATAGAGCTCTGACCTAGGACTACCGCTCCGATACCATGTAGAAAATAAACCCTTTCATTCAACTATCACAGAACCCTAGGCCCTTTATCTAAAGAGAGGAGGCCAAGGGAGAAATTGCACACGTCCTTCAACTATCACGCAACAAAAAAGTCAGAGAGAATCTATTATTCCTTGGAAATCCTACAACTATTTATATAGAGAAAGGTGGGTAAATTACATAAGAGGATCGAAAGAATAAGGAAAAACATAAACAGTCCAAATAAAGCAAATAAATAAAAGGAGAGATCCTCTAACACGCCCCCTCAAGTTGGAGCATAGATATATATTATGCTCAGCTTGTCACACTAAATATCCAAGGAAACTTTGCTTAAGAGCTTTGTAAAAACATCTGTTGTTTGATCCTCTAAAGTAACTAGAGATGTATAAATAACACCCTTCTAGATAAGGTCTCTAGTCTAGTGACAATCTATTTCCACATATTTCGTATGCTCATGAAACATGGAATTATTAGCAATATATGTAACTGCAAGGTTGTCACACCTCATCTCCATAGGTCCCTCTATCTGCACATGTAGATCCTGTAGAATAGACTGTACCCAAACCATCTCTGCTGTTGTTTGTGCCATAGCACAGTATTCTGATTCAGCATTGGATGTAGATACCACAATCTACTTCTTGCTTCTCCATGTCACTAGGTTCCCTACTACATACGTACAAAACCCCGTAGTAGGCTTGCGATCAACGAGACATCCAGCATCATCTGCATCAGAGTATCCTACTACTGTCACAAGACACCCCTTGCGAAACAACAATCCATGGGCTAGTGCTTTCGTTAAATATCTGAGTACCTGCATTGCAACATTCCAATGCTGCCCAGTGGTATCATTCCAGGTAATGATAAGGTCATCAACATAAACAAGGAGTGCAACCACTCCCCTATCAGTTTTCCTAGTAAACAAAGAATGATTAGATGTAGATATCTTCAGACCCATGCCTTCCACAACCTCAAACGATTTTTGAAACCACGCACGAGGACTCTGCTTGAGTCCATAAATTGCCTTCTTTAGTCTGCAAACACATTCCCCCTAAACCTCAAAACTAGGGGGATGCTGCATATACACCTCCTCTTGAAGATTACCATAGAGGAATGCATTCTTCACATCTAGCTGGTAGAGATCCCAGTCTTTGTTGGCTACCACTGAGAGAAGAAAACGAATAGTCGGAAGCCTCTCCACAGGAGAATAAGTGTCAAAAAAGTTCACTTCATAGGTCTGAGTGAACCATTTTGCCACCAAGCAAGCCTTATGCTGAGAAATAGGCCCGACAGGATTATATTTCAAGGCAAAGACCCATCGACATCCAACCACCTGAGCTACCATAGGTCTAGAGGTAAGCTCCCACGTGCCACGAGAGCAAAAGTCGCCATCTCCTCCTTCATAGCCTGATGCCATGCGGGATGGACCATGGCCTCCTTGTAAGTAGATGGTATTGTGGATGCCATAAGAGCAGTAATGAAGGTAGCAAAGGTGGTACTAAGACCATCACACACAAAAGCACCAGTAACACAATACTGTGCACAACTATGGGGTGCCTTCCTAACTGCTATCGGAAGATCACTATCATCATCAGGGATAATATCATAACTTGTAGAGACATCATGAGGCAGAGAGTCATCAGTATCATCAATACATACCTGTGTGAGGGAGAATGATGGCGCTGTAGTGGGGAGGGGGGGTAGTGATACGTGGCCTATATGTCACTGGAATCTGATATACAACTGGTAGATCTCTGAACTTACTATCACCTAGATTCGCAGAGGATTGAGTAGGTACTGGAATAAGTGTAAAATCACCAGACTGAATAGGTGGCACAGGCATAGGAGCCGGCTGAGAGAATGTCCTATAGTATAAAAGACAATTGTCTTGCAGCAGTAGAGAAATATAGTACAGCCTCATGGAATGTAACATTTGCACGCACATAATGTTTCCTAATGAGAGGGTCATAGCATCCGTATCCTTTCTGGGTATGAGTATATCCCAAAAATATACACTTAGTAGCACTTGGTGCCAACTTATCTGTGTCAGGCCTAGTAATGTGTACAAAAGCAACACAGCCAAAAGTACAAGGTGTCACCAGAAAAAGATCACAGTCAGGATGCAAAATCTGCTAGAAAATCTGTTCTGATAGTACAAAACTAGGCATCCAGTTAATCAGATAGCATGTCGTGAGTACTGCATCACCCCAATACATCTAGGGTACATTGTAATGTATGAGAAGAGTCATTGCCTCATCTAGAACATGCATGTGCTTCCTCTTAGCTATCCCATTATGTTAGGATGTATGTGGGCATGTAGTTCGATGCACAATGCCATGTGACCTATAGAATGCACCCAGTCTAAACATACAAAATTCCAATGCATATCTGATCTCACACATTTGACAGTAGTAGAAAATTGAGTTTTTATTTCAATAAGAAAATCTTCTATAACAGTACCCACATTAAACTTATTTTTCAAAAGAAACAACTAGGACATATGGGAACAATCATTTACAATAATAAGATAATATCTATATCCCAATCTATCAGGAATTCGACTGGGACCCCAGACATCCAAATGAACTAAATCAAAAATGAACTCTGACAGTGAAGAACTAGCAGGAAAAGAAGTTCGGTGATGTTTCCCAATCTGGCATGCATCACATATGATCTCAGTAGAGGTGATAGATGAGGGATAACACGTCGTAGCATGTCCAGAGAAATGTGTCCAAGGCGATGATGCCATTGAAGTGTAGTCCCAATAGCAAAACCATACTCGCCCTAACATGACGCAACTATATCTATCTAAAGCAGGCATTATACCCCCTCCATATCCGCCACCAATCATCCTTCCCGTGAGCTTTTCCTGTAACACATAGCTCACATCATCAAATATAGCACTGCAATTGAGATCTTTTGCTACACTGCTAATAAATAATAAGCTAAAAGAGAACTCAGGTACAAATAAGACATGAGACAACTGTAAATCGAGAGTAGGAGAAACCTCCCCCTATCCATCAACCTCGGAGTAGCGACCATCAGCAACCTGTATTGTGCATCCTGAAGTAACAGACTGGTTGTCTAAAGGAGGAATGATCACCACTCAATGTTGTGAAGCTCCAGAATCTATAAGCCATGTAGATCTACTATATTGTGGAAGTACATAAAAACTAGAGTCGCACACTATACCTAAGGAGGCGAGGGCAGTAGTATCTAAAGTAGGAGACTCCTGTGTGACCTGAGCAAGTCTATGTGCAAGAGCATCAAACTCTGCTCTAGGAACCATGCCTGCCTCTGTCTCAGTGGTAGCCACAACCTAATTAGTAATTGGTGGTTTACCATGGTTAGTCCAGTATGAGGCCTCAACATATCCAATGCGCCAAAAAAAAGTGCAAGTTGGGCTTGGTTTGCTGGGTTACCCCCGGTCTCAACTACGTCCTCGAATAGTAGAACCACCACATCTTCCTCGACCACCCACTGCAGTAAAGGCAGAAGTATGTCCTGTAGTCTCTGAAACAATAGCCTTGACTGAAAGTCTACTAACTATACTGTATACCTCCTCCAAAGTAGGAAGCTTCGTCAAGGTAAGCATCTGGGATCTGATTGACTCATAGTCTGAACCTAAGCCAAAAAGAAACTTGAGTACCTCAAATTCCTTGCGATATTTTCTTTATGTAGCACAAGTGCAAAGTGGTCTACAAGCATTATAATTCAATAATCCATTTAACTTGCCATAATATTGAGGCAAGGAAAGATCATCCTGTTTGAGAGAGTGTGATGGGTAATCTAGAATACCTTACTGGAATTCTTTTCATCAGAGTACGTGTCATGAAAATAATCCCACATCTCTTTGGCGATCTTGTAGTACATGATCCCTTCACCAATATGAGACCACGGCATTCATGATCTAAGCTCTAACCATAGCATTGTGCCTTTTCCATGTGGCATACATCCCAGCCTTGTTAGTCGGCTCCATCTCCAACAAGATATGTTCCCTATCGTGTCCACCTGTCATAAGAAACATTTGCGACCAACATGCATAGTTGGTCTCATCCAATTTTGTGATGGGAATAAAAAATGGATTCTTGATGTTCCCAGTCTACATGGAAGCATCTGATGTGACTTCGGATGATGACGGAGTTGCCATCACACCAAATCAGGGAAAAAGACCACCAAAAACCAATCTGAAATTGAATTTTCAGGCCATGCAAGCCATCAAATCACAAAAGAGAGGATTCCAACACAAAATCCGAAAGACCGGAGTTTCAGATATCATGTTGGAGGGAAAACCCAACCCTACTGGGTTCAAACGGAGGCATCCATGAGGGTCATCAGGCCCCCATCAACGCCACCCAGCAGGAGTAGGGGTACCTACTGCCACCACTTAGGGTGGAGGCAACCACCGGTTGTGCCTCAACCAATGACATTACCGTCACTCGTGGAAGATCGAATGCGCGAAGGAGGGAGAAAGGGCCGCGAGGCACCTCTCTCAACGGCGATTCACGACGACGCAACGATGGAGGAGGGGGTTGCGGTGGACAAGTTTGACAGCTAGGTTTTTGCTAGGATACTAAAGCACCGATCTCGGATCGCTGCTCTGATACCAAGTCGAAGAAAATGTTTAATCTATTATTCCTTAGAAACCCTACATATATATATATATATATATATATATATATATATATATATATATATATATATATATATATATATAGGAAAATGAAACCGTCAACACATAGAAATGGCTATAATAGTCTCTATTATCATTTTCACAATTACTCTAGGAGGATTTAAAAAAAAAAGGAGAAATATTTTTACGTGGTGTTAACAATTCTAAAACTATCTTTGTAGCTCCAAAATGTTTCAATTTATGTCCTTATCTATTATCTAGATATGCCAAAAGAGGCATATAATCTAATGAGGCTACCGCAAAATATTTAATCATGGGTAAGGAAAGCTCTTCTATTCCGATTCATAGTTTCTCTTGGCTATATGATTTATTAATACATAAATGTATTAACTCCTTGGGAATCTCCATTGAGCTTATATTTATCACTGCAGGAATTGGGTTCAAGTTTTCCCTGATCCTTAACTCCCAACATATAACGACTTTCATTTGTTCAATGAATTCCTCTACCTCAATTTCTATCTATGAGGCCCACATGCTGTAGGGACATGATTGGAGATAAGATGCCCAGTTCAGCAACTTGGTGCCTTCCCAAATGCAATGGGGAGATCTCGAAACTAATTTGTGAAGGGTCGAAAATGTCATTAGAACACTAGTTTCGGTAGAAAAATGTCGTGGACTCACCTTAAGAGTTAGGAGAAGACCGGTGTGTAAGCTAGAAGGGGAACTATGACGACGATGCATCAAATGGAATATCGATATCTAGAGTTGTCACATGGTAGAAACACAAGAAAATCCTCTTGAACAATAGGAGGAATAAGCATAGCGTGCTATCCAACACCCTACTAAAGGCAGGATACAAGCTCAAAAAGATGACATTAGCACTAAAGTTCAATGATGAATAGGATCATTGCAATAATATCCCTTTCGAGTCCTAAAATATCCCAGAAAGACATACTTGACATTTTTTTTGCTTTTAGGAAAATTGCAGAACCAAACACCCCAAGATTGACATTGACAGGAAACAACTCGACTTTAGGGTACAAGACTTTAGTAGGAACTTTATCATGGAGAACAGAAGATGGTGTCCAAGTAACAGTATAGAAAGTCATAAGAACTGAATTACCCAAGGATATAGAAGGAATATTGTTATAAGAGAATATTCATTTTATCATAGTTTCTTTATTTTGTTTGTTTCTATTTTTAGCCTTCGCTATTTTTAGCCTTTCTATATTTGGTTTTGTACTCCTCTATGTATATGGCACTCCCATCAATAAATTCATTATAGTTTTCCATTTCAACATGGTATCAAAGCAACAATCCTAAGCCGACATTCCGATATCCCACCAAATATTGCGCTCCCATGTCCTTGATCATTGATCTAGGGGATCTCCATAGAGTTCACGCATCATCTCCAACTTCTCCCCTAGCCACCACCAAGCCAAGTACCTCCCAACACCTCTAGAGGCTCCTTGCAGTGGTTTGGGTGACACTGCCTATAGCCTAGCAGTCGTCTGGGCTGCAACATCAAATTAGATCTGGGGTGATCAGGGCTAGTCTCACCACCAGATCTGGTCTGCCCTCTTCTTTGATCACCACCAGATCTGCTTCACCTCCAGATTGGTGCAAATCTGAACCGCATCTAATTTGCATCTCCAAGTTATATCACCGCCAGATCTTATTTGCATCTCCAGATTTGATCTAGGGTTCTATTTCTCTGTCTACGGTGGACTATCAAATCTAACTAGTGACCAGACCCCCGCTTCGCAGTGGAAATAGTATTATTATAAATAAAAAATAAAAAAATAAATAATATAGGTTTATTTCAATGATTAAAATTTTGTCTACCTTAAGTAATAGGATAATAATATATGATATGTATAATATGTATGAGAGAAATTTAAAAAAATAATGTTAATTAAACATTACCTAAGCCATGATTTGGAGTAAATTTTTCATTATGACACACAACATCGAAATGATATGGCTATCCGAACAACCGCTAAAGTCATGAAAGTATGACTCCATCCATTTTTTTTATGCAATAATATCTACCTTTTCAAAATTATGAGCCAACCAATGCCTACTAAATTTCGATCTTAAGTAATGGGATAATAATATATGATCTGTACAATATATGTGGGGGAGAAATTTAAAAAAATAATGCTAATTAAAAATTACCTAAGCTATGATTTGGAACAAATTTCTTATTGTGACACACAACATCCAAATGCTATGGCTGTCCAAATAATCACTAAAGTTGTGAAAGCATAACTCCATCCATTTTTTTAGACAATAATAATTATCTTCTCAAAATTATGAGCCATCCACCACCTACTAAATTTAGAGGCAATTAAGTCTAGTGTGAGAGAGGAACGGAGGAGAGAGGTGGGTGGGAATTAAATGAGAGAGAGAGAGAGACAGGAGAAGGGAGAGAGAACAAAGAGAGTGGAGAGTGGGTGGAGGGAGTAGCAAGTGGGTGGGGAACGGACGGATCCAACGTGGCAGCCAAAACCTCACTTTAGTATATATAATAGATATAGTCTCTCTAGAGCTATGTTGATACTTTGATGCAGTTTTTCCCCATGCTACCTTGGATTCTATAAAGCAAACTTCTATGGCTAAATGTAAGGATGTTCTTGGTGACTCATTGAGGAAGATGTCTACCACGAGCACTATAGCTCAAAGCAAGGGACCTCTATAAAGTTGGATGGTACCAACTTCCTCTTACTGTCCATTTCTTTCACCCAATTTGTATGGTCGTATAGAAAGAAATATATTCTTCTCAAAGATGAACCTACAGACAAGGACAAAACTAATGATTAGGAAGCTAATAATGATTGGATAGCAACATATAAGATGAATAGTATGAAGGAAGCTATTGCAAAATAGGTCATGTCCTATTCCTCTGCTACGAGGATGTAGGATGTACAGCATGAGATTCATTCCCACAAGAGCAACACAACCTATCTATACCATATTATTGAGGATATTCACACCTTTAAAAAAGGCTCCATGTCTTTGGTTGAATGTTACAAGTCATTGAAGAACCTATAGGATGAACAAGATACCTATCAGTCTCTATCGTCGTATGTCTCCGTTATGACAAAGCAGAGAGAAGCTATTCGTTCTATTCAGTCCTTAGCAACACTTAGCCCGAAGTATAGTGTTGTTAAGGACCAATTGATGACTCTTAAGGAGATTCCTACCCCTAGGTTTATGCTCAACTTTCCAAACTTGAGGTGTTTGAGCCCACGTCACCTTCAGACTCCTATGCTATGGCCTCTATAGGCAACTGAGGCCATGGGGGATTCTCTAACAAGGGGAGAACATGTCCTCTTAAAGCCAACTCTGGAGGAGGACGTGGACAAGGACACAATGCTTATTTTCTTAACATTGCCATCGCACAAATCATATTGTTAATTGGTGTTGGATTAAACATGGCTATCCACATGGTCATTCTCTACGAGTCAACCAAGTTTCCTCAAGTTTAGAAGATCCAGAGAATCAGACTAATGCCTCTCCTTAGGTTGCTATATTTAAGGAAGAGTATGATCAGTTGCTTCTAAACTCCTAGCCACTTTTTCTATTGGAGCCTCTATTGTGATGCAAATTCCAGTGCTTTTTCTCACATCACTAGCAATACCTTGTTATTTCAATCCTTACAATCTCTCTAACCCTTCAATGTGCGAGTTGCAAATGGGTCACTTTCTCCCGTTACTAATTTGGGAAATATTTTCCTTACCAAATTATTGCCTCTCTGATGTCTTACATGTTCCTAAATTTACTTTAAACCTTTAGTCAATTAGCAAAATTACTAAGGCTTTAGGCAATCAAGCAATTTTTTATTACTTTTTTGTCCTGTAAGATTTCCAGGCGATGAGATAGATTGGTAGAGGATTTAAGCGAGATGGCCTTTACTATCTCAGTTTGCCTATACAACACCTATCTACTGTTGTTGCTCTTACTATTACAGCCCTTCAATAGCATCTCCGATTGGGTCATTCGAGTATCCCTATTCCTCAACGCCAATTTCCTAACTTAGAGTTTCCATGGTCTTTTTAGCGTGATGTTTGTCAACTTGGCAAGCATCATAGAGTGTCTTTTACGTCTAGACAAAATAAGAGAGCAAACTTTCCATTTTCTCTTGTCCATGATGATTTATAGGGACCTTGTCAAGTCAAAAGCCTACAAGGTTTTCGGTGCTTTCTTGTTTTGTCTCTTCTCATGAAGATTGACACTACCGATTTTTGCACATATGTTGGTGGTAATTTGGTGATTTGGCGAAGTAAGAAGTAAAATGTTGTATCAAGGTCCAATGCAAAGTCTAAATATTGGACTATGACACATACTACATGTAAACTGTTCTAGGTATTATCTATTCTCCAAGACTTTGGTATTTCAGTCTCTATGCTTGTGGCTATGTATTGTGATAAAAAAGCAACAAGTTTTATTGCAAATAATCTTGCCTTTCATGACACACCAAGCACATTGAGATGGACTGTCATTTTGTTCAGGATGCTATGAGGACTGGCAAGATATCGACCCCATACATCGCAACAGAGGACCAAGTGGTTGACATTTTCACCAAAGCACTTCATCGTCATCGACTGGAGTTTATTCATTCCAAGCTAAACATGAAAGATATCTATGCTCCAACTTAAGGAGAGTGTTAGAAGAGAATATTCATTTTATTGTATTTTCTTTATTTAGTTTGTTTCTATTTCTAGCCATGGCTATTTTTAGCCTTTCTATATTTGGTTTTGTACTCGTCTGCATACAGGGCACTACCATCAATAAAATCATTCCAATTTTCCATCTCAATGAATACTATTATGAATCACAATGTTTAGGTAACATCTAAAATATAATGATATTTGTGTTATACAAGTTGCAACACTATTCCATTGTCAAGTAGCAAGGCAAGTCATCCAATGTATAATACCCTATGAAAGATAAAATGTTGCACAGGAAATGTTTATAAAAGTCCAAGGCAATAGCAAAACAAAAATACCTAGGATAGGTAGAAAAATCATCAACCATGATAAGACGACAACGACACCCTAGTTGATCAGGGAGAAAGCTAGGACAGCAAACATCATACGAATCAACTCAAGCAATGACTTTTATCTCCACATTCTTACTAGGTAGGTAAGAATTCTAATGATGCTTACCAAGTTGACGCCCTTCACATTCTACTACTATTTGCAAGAGCTAAGGAATGACCTGCTTGATTTTGAACGAAGAAAGATGACGCATATGGAGGTGCTGCTAGAAATTGAAAGAGGTAAAGATGGGACAATAACATGAGCAGCATATGAAGAAGGAAGAAACCAATGCACGTCCCTTCACAATCTTTACCAATCATCTTCTCCATTAAAATATCTTGAAATGGACATGAGTGATCAAAAAATGTCTGACAATTTAGTTTGTTAGTAATCCTACAAACTAAAAGAAAGATAATAGGTAAATCATGAACTGAAAACATCTGTCTATCTCATGTTTAAGCCTAACATCAATATCCCCTTGGCTAATAATCCGTTAGTGCCACCCATTGAGAATCGAAATCGTTCAACCCTGTGGGGTAGATTTGAGAGTGAAGAATCAGCTTTGATCACTGCAAAAGTGATATAAGACTCTGGAATCTACCAACCAGTCTGGATTGCAACTCAGTGTATGCAGATAAGGAAACTGAAGTGCCTATTGAAGCTAGCAGGCATTGCAATTTGAGTGCAGGAAATAAGGAAAGTAAGTATTAGGTGACAACTAAGAGACCCTCTGCAAAAGCTTATTATAATCAACACTTGTAAGAGTTGCTCTCAGTGGTTAACTATACAATGATTTTCTCAACAGATGGCAAGTCTCTCATGCATAGACCAATGAGCATCCTCACGATGACCCAACTTGCAATACAAGGAGGGTGACCTTAACCCTGCAAGACATGACCACGCCCTCAACCTCTCATTAAACGATCCCTATGAACCCTGGCATGATTTACTGCCAATGAAAAAGTAGTGAAGGTACCTTAGTATGACTCATCCAACTATATGTTTCCTTTAGGGCAGGGTCTACCATTGTATCTGGGACCTAGCAATAGAATAAGCAAGTAGATGCCAAGCCTTCAAAGAACCATAGAACCCAATGTGTCGAAGCTAGGTCTTCTAACTCTCACATGTGCAGATCAAGTAAAAGGCAGTGTATTTCTCAAGCATCACCTTGATAGCAGAGTCATACTGAGATAGGGACTTTCCTCCTAGCCAAAGTCAGGTCATCTTGTAGGAAATTTGGAAGAATCTACTCAATTCCTTCTCATGGAAACAGATATCCTGCAAATTCACCCACATTTCCTTCGCAATCTTCTAAAACATGATCTTATCCACCATCCCAAAGATGACATAGTTCATTATCTAAGCACAAACAATACAATTATCCTTCTTCCACATGGCATTCTAGCAATTCTTCTTTATAGGCTTTGGTTGATGCAAGAGACCAATCTTTTTTATAGGCTTTGGTTGAAATAAGATGTGCTCCTTGTCATGACCTTCCACAATTATCAATAAGGTCTATAACCATCAGGGAAATTGATCTCATCCAACTTCACCATGGGATCAATAATGAGCTCTTCAATTGGCCATATTCCCATCATCTACTCTAACGTCACCTTTGAAGAATCCAGCAAAGTCATCTTCAACTTCGAGACTTCGAAACAGCCCGCATAACACAAAAGGGAATGGGTGAGATCAACACACAGAATAGACAAGATCAACACACACATCAACCCAATCTAGAGATCATGTCAAAAACAATACTGAATGACCCAATATGTTGCTTGAAAGCAGCCAATTCAACTAAGGGATGGCAACTGCGGCCTCTATGGCCATTGGTAGAGAAACTATTGACAAGAGAGGCCTGCTGGCAGCAGG
Source organism: Thalassia testudinum (assembly GCA_037157565.1). Taxonomy (NCBI): domain Eukaryota; kingdom Viridiplantae; phylum Streptophyta; class Magnoliopsida; order Alismatales; family Hydrocharitaceae; genus Thalassia; species Thalassia testudinum. Next base: position 60,198,252 of record JAZHRO010000022.1, on the reverse strand, counting down.
CTCATGGCCACTAGCCAGCTCTGGATGGTTAGTGGCTTGGGAAGGCTACTAAGTAATGATGTAGAACTAGCAAATGGTAATCATTGCCAGATGCCACAAGGCCAATGATGGCCCTGGAGAATCCCCGAGCAGAAACCTAAGGACTTACAGTGGCCCTAGGAGAGAGAAGACAACTTAAAGCAAGAGAAGTTAACAGTAGCCTTCCTATGGCTATTATAGGCAAGACCTACCTGGACGCAAGCCAAAGCACAGTCACTGAAGGCCAATATGATCGTCGATGGTCCTCTGGTTGATGAGACCAACGATGGTTGGATGGTCATAGAAAAGTTGTATTTCAAGTTCCAAAAAATGAGGGTTTTTGTGTATTTTTGGTAGAAAAGAAAAAAAAAGGACAAGGAACAAGGTGGGTATAGACTATGGATCTAGGACTTACTACTTTAGTACCATGTTAGAAGAATGAAGCATCCCATTCTTCAACAAACCCTGATCCTTGTTATGTAAAAGAGTTAGGAACAATTATGGATAGACCCTTACCAGAACAATGAAAATTAAAGAAAGACGGCAGGCTCTCTACATCATAAGATCAAGTACCTCATATTTTTGGAAAAGGATGGATTTTTGAGATTATCTATTAGTTACTGCCAATTAAATGAGATAACTATCAAGAACTACTCACTACCCCAAATCCATGAACGTTTTCATCTGAAGGGCAGACATCCTATCTCAGTTAGGATTAGTATTAGAGTACCACCAGGTGAAGAAGGTTGAAGAGATAACCTCACCCGTGAATAGATATAAACACCACTGTGCATTTACTCGTATGTAACAAATTGGAGGGTGGGGAGGGGGGGTTTATATGTGAAAGAGGGAACGTGCCAAACAAGAGAGACAAGCATTTATTAACATAGTTCAAGGTAACAAGGAGCCATCCCCCCTCCATGCCTAGGGTTTGCTTCTCCAAATGATCTTTCAAGAAGGCCAAACAGTTCTATTTACAATACTCAGTCAACTTGCAAACCAAGCAATGGGCAAAATACAAACACATCCACACACAATTGAAATATACAACACTTGTACATACAGCCATTTTCAATATTGTAATTCCATGTGGATGAAGTTATGATGTCAACTTCTAAAAAAGCAAAATAAACTGCCACTTTCACTGCTCTACTTACAATAAGTCAACTTCCATCTCACATTCAATTTAAATATCAACAAAAAATAATACGAAAACCAAGTCAATATAAAAAATAAAATACATAATCTACAACTCATAATTCTCTAGTTACAACACAACTTACATATTACATCCAACCCACTATTTAACCCACCTAAAAACTAAGTACTTTTAACCTAAGACTCACAAAAAACTATCCAATGCTAAATCCTAATACCATGCCAAATGCGCTTACGAATCTTTACCTTTCAGATTGACGAATGCACCCATAGCTTTTATGAATCTCATGAACAGGGTGTTCTATTCATAATTAACATGGTGATTTTTATAGGTTTTTACGAAGATGCCCCTATAATCATTGGATATTATACTGATACCATGGGTTCCCGAAATCATCATAGATACCCTTGAAATCACAAAATTTCTTATGTACATATCTTTTCGAAAAATGGGTACTAAAAATTTTTTAAAAACTATGAAAAAGTCCTTATAGATTTTCTTTTTTATTTTTATCTCTTCCCCTTTCCCCTTCCCCCTCTTCCCTCCCTGTCTTCCAACTCCGACGTCACTTCAACAGCCTCATGGCTGACTCCAAGGCAAGGTTACTCTCCCTCGATTCCCTCGACATCTTCCACCTCCCTTCCCTCAATGCCCCCTACACCCTATACTAATTCACTCCTCCAATACCCCCCCTCCCACGGCCTCGACAACCATGAGTTCAAAACTTCAAAGCACTCCCCCTTGCCGACCCCAAGATCAAGCTCAAGCTCATTGTCATGTCCTACAGCACACAAATGTGTGTCCTGTGCAAAAGGCAAAACCTCGACAAAGCGGTTGCATGCTTGTGCATGGTGGGTAAAACCTGATGGGACAACTTCATGCCTCCAATTGTCAGCTATATTAAGCTAGGAACTTGAAGAAGGGGAAGACGATGTTCGATGAGCTTAGGAGGAATAATTGAGAGCCCACCTCGTGGACATATGAGGCATTGGTGCCCTAGATGGTGCAAGAAAGGGAAGCTCGATTCCACCATCAATTTGTGGAGGCACTGCCACAACCACCGCCATGGACAGTGGTCCTTCCCCTCCCACCGCCTCAACCCAAGGACCCATGTGGTGGTCTCTTGCATCTCCAAGTCTTAAAACATCGTTGCCTCCTCTAACAAACTCTAGAGGCCCACGTGACTCTCCTTCACCTCCTTCCCATTCACATCCACCACTCCTTACAACCACAAGTCCCTTTCACCCTCCTCTTCCACTCCTCCGCCCTTTGTTGCATCCCCCCAACACCCATGCATGCAACTCTAGCATCTTGCCTGTGCCATTGACCTCTTCTCCAATAGCTCCCTAATGCTCTCCCTTGCAATGGCAAGTGACCAACTAGGGAGTTGCTGCTACGGGCGTTTCGTTCAAGGCACGAGGAGAGGAGGTGGAAGCAAAGGTAGAGGACTAAAGGTGGTGTAGGGATAACGATGAAGCAATGGGAGGGGGGTTGGTGATGGAGGATGCTGGACAAAAAGGACACAAGGCACACACCAACGTGTTGTAGGATGAGACAACGAGCTTGATCTCAAGATTAACGATGGAGATTGCTTTGAACTCATGGACGACGTGCTTGGGGTTGTAGGAGAGAAGGTTGTTTAAGGAGCGGATGGTTGGAGGCCAAGGAAAGGGAGTCGTGCCTTGAAGTAAGAAGCGAGGCCATCAGGGCAATGGCGAAGATCGAAGAGGAACTGGAGGGAGGAGGTAAAGCGGAGGGCATAAAAGAAAAAAAAAATTATAAGCATTTTTTCATAAATTTTCTTTAATTTTTACCACCCCATTCTTCAAAAGGATATATAAGTAATTTATGATTTCAATGATATCCTTAATAATACCAAGAACGCAAGGTCATGAATGTAACATCCAAAGATTACAAGATATCTATGTAAAAAACCATGTTATTTTCACATCTATAAGAGAAGACCATGAAGAAGACCTCTAAATTGTGTTGAACATAATTTGAAAATATAAACTATATGCAATATTTTTTTCAAAAAGTAAACTATATGCAATTTGCATCAAATGCAAATACTAAAAAAGAGGTAAGCTTTCTAGGTCACATTGTGTAAAGAGCTTAAACCATTCTAGATCTGACCTTGAATGGCAAGAATGAATACACTAATTGATTACCCGGCTAAAAAGGCAAGAGCTACATGTCAGAAGTTCAAAGACTAGCTGAAGTGGCTTCACTAAGGGTTGTGCATGAAAGAAGTTGCAAAAAGGAGCAGAATTCAAGATTGAAAAGGCTGGAGTTGATATCCTGAGTCAATGATGCCTTCCTACAATTGAGTCTTTTGATTTTGTGGCTCTTCTCTCCTAGCTAGTCAACTTGTGGATTTTCACAATATATCTTCATATGCTCAAGGTCATGGCCCTATACATTCTGTTAATGAACAGCATTCCACTACACCTTTTAATGTGCTCTATAAAAGTCAATTTCTAAAAAAAAAAAAAAAAAATGGTTCAACAATCTCGAATAGATCCTAATGCCTTCAAAATTAATGGAATTTTTACATCCATGCCCCTATAATCTTTCCTAATTACATCTATACCCCCACAAATCTCATATTTACTTTTATATCCCCATATACTTTCATCATTCATCACATATGCCCTTTTGTTAGTGTTTAACGATACAATGCACTAACCATGATTGAGATGTAACTATATGGCAAAGTTACCTTAAAAAAAAGGTAAAAAACCCACGTTTCTCCTTCCACAGCTCCTTCCACAACAATCACCTCTATCCCCACCATCTCCACTCCGGACATCCACCACCCCCTCCTCACCTACAATCACCACCCGCCGCCCCCACCACCTCCTTCCCCATAGCCACCACCCCCGCCCCAACAACCACCTCCTCCCCCGCAATCACCTCTCCCAACAAAAAACGAATTTCCTCCCTCTACCCCCCCCCCCCCCCTCTCACGCACATACAGGGACCGGTGAGCTGTCGATGAGACCTTGCCTGGCGACGAAGGACTTCCCCAACAAATTAACAAGGACTTTTCCTGGAAGGAGCTCCCAACTCCCTAATGGAGCTCATGAAGGAGCTCATGAAGGAGCTCATACCTCGGCGAGGGCCTTGCCTAAAGGAGCCAATGATAATGGAGCTCATAGCTCACCAACAAAGGAGCTTGCACCTCAGTGGGGGTGTTGCTAGGTGTGGAGGGTTGACGAGGGAACTTGCACCTGTGGGTTGACGAGAGAGAACAAATGAGGCTAGACGTGGAGGAGGAAGGGTTTTGTGGGTTGACAAGGGAGGAGGGTACTCAACAAGGGGGAGGGGGAGGGGGAGGTTTTGTGGGTTGACAAGAGAGGAGGAGAAGGGGGTCATAGCTGGGAGGAAGCGGAGGGAGCCATGGTGGGTCTATGAAGAGGGAGGAGGGGGTCGATTGCAGAGGGGAGTGTGGTGGAGGAGGAGGTGCCCTTGGTTGGTTTGTGGAGGGGAAGGAGGAAGAGGAGGTGATCATGGTTGGTTTGTGGAGGGGGAGGAGGGGGTTGATGGTGTGGACAAGAGAAGTCACGAGGGGGCCGACAACCAAGAGCTCAAAGATTGCAAGGTTAGCGGAGTTTGCGATGTCAACAATGTAAATGGAAACTTGGCAATCACCAACAAGGAGCTCACCGAGGCAACCGAGGAGACAAAAGAGAAAATGGTGAAAAAAGATCATGAGAGTATTGATGTAATGTCAAGCTTTTATGTTGTTAAAGTTATTTTTTTAACAATTTTATGTCATTAAAGTTAAAAATGTTTGAGGAATATTCTGGGAATATTCCCTTAAAACTAATAGAGATTAAACCTGGAAGTACAACATTGTCTAGTTAGCAAGTTTGTAGAGGCATAGATGTATATATAAAGTTCAGAGGGATACACATGATATTAGGTATGCTTATAGGAACATGAACGTAAATATCCCCAAAAAATGGCAAAGCCTTTTTACCAACACCATCACAAGCTAGAATTGCAGAGGTTTGAGTACAAATTGGAATTTCAAGAGGTTGAACAAATTGGAATTTCAAGAGGTTCAACAAAAAGGGGACATAGCCCTCCTAGCACTACCAATAGATGGTTCGTATCATCAGAGTGATAGTCTAGGTGCCATTAGTCAAGGACAAAAATTACAATTTTAGACCGAAAAACAAGGATAGATCATCAATCTACGATAAGAAATCTAGTTGATGTTGAGACACAATTTGCAAAATGGAATGGTAATGGACTTTTTTGATTCTCTGATTACCTTGTTTGAATATGGGAATCAAATCATGTCAAATGAAACAACATTTAAGTCGATACCATGTGAATGGTTTATCCTTCTTTTGTTGATAAACACTTGCAATGGTTCCCTCTACCTCTCCATGGAGCTCTAACCAAGGTCATATATTTTAATGGACGCACCAACAGTCTTTCCCATCCTCCATAAAATGTTCTGCCAGATCTTTACCAATACAAACAGTACACTGAATTAAAAGCAGCCTGGAAATTTTTATAAAAACGTAGACCAAGGATTTCGATGAAAAGAGAAATGTTGGATCAAAACTAATCAAAATATGAAGAGTATACCCCCCATTAGCATCTGAAGGAGTATCTTGAGCTGCTTCATCTCCAACATCTATAAGGGCAGCGGGGGCTTTGGGTTTCTCAGGGTCCTTGGGTTTCTCCTCCCGGATAGGAATTCCAGCTGCAATAGCATCGTGCTTGGCAAGCACACGCTGCAAATCATCATTCAGAGCCAAACCTTGGCGAAGCAGCTCCTCATCTCTGCATAAAGATATTCAGATTACCAACAATACAAGATATTTTTGTACAAAAATGTTGACATTCAAATTTTAGGGGAAAAAAGTTCTCAGCTGTCATCAGATTGCCATGTAGAAAAAGCATGGGGGTAGTGGCAAAGAAATGGAAAATCTAAATTACACAAATGAAGAATATAGGATTCAAATATCTAATAAGTTCTAATTCAGCTAAGGGGGAAAGATGAAATTAAAACAACAGGTCGAAGTTTGAGCTTTCCTTAAGGTCATTTGTGAAAGTCCTTGGACCTTTCAACATCATTTATTAAACCAAAAGAGAAAGAGACCCTTACCTGTTATCAGAAATTTGCACCACCAAAGAAATTTTTGTTGGAGAACTTACGATGTGGTATTTACAAGATGAACAATTTTTTGCTTGTTTCCACGGCACTGCTCAACAAGGTCAACGATAACGTCTTGCTTAAGTCCCTACATAGGAGCACTTAAAAAAATAAGTGCCCTCAGTATAAAGTGGCTTGAATGGATTCAAATAAACTCAAACTACTGTAAGAAATCAGAATTTATGGTGACTTCACCTAAGAAGTAAAAATGTGCTCTTCCAAGGTATTACAAATTGCCAAAATACAATACAATCAATCCTCAAGACTGATTACCTTAAGCAGGTGTAAGCCAGTCTCAAGGAAAAGGTCCAATCATTCAAAAAAATACCTCTTTATTTGAAGGATCCAGAGCATTTAACATTTCTGAAAGAACATCCATGGTCCCACGGGCATTTTGGACTTCTGTCAGGCTGGAGAAAGGAAGACATTCGGTAATCAATACGATCATAAGTTTGTACTATCTCATACGAATTTATTCATTAAGTAGATGAATTTTAGACACTCAACGACTTTTTTTACAAATGGAAATAGGAAGAGAATTACATGGCCTTATAAACATTGCTCCACAAACACATATCCGACTATTGAAGAATAAAAATAACAAAATATAGAGCATGAGTACCAAAAAGATGACCAAGAGATGATATATGACTTCTGATGGCGAAATGTTCCCCCTGCTCCATAGAAGCGAGCCTAACAACCAAATCTTTATATTGTAGTTTTGTTGAAAAGTATCTTGTTGAGGAGTCATGTCTGTTGGTGTTGTTTCTTATTTTTCTTTTTTTTTATGGGGTTGTATTGTAATTTGCATCCACCTCTCTCTATATAAAGATAGGTAGGGTTTGAGAATAATGCTACATACTCATTTTTTCCTGCTTGGTATCAAAGTGACAATCTTAACTTGACGCTTTGGTATCCCAACTAAACCCTAGCCTTCCGGACCCCTCCACCTTATCCCTCTGTCTCCTCTTCAATGCCTGGCAACCACCAGTGTCAGCAGCGCTAGCTACAATAGCCTGATAGCTACCACCAAGCACCAGTGATAGGCCCTGCAGCAGCGCCACCCACACAAAGGTTGGCAGATGATATAGTGACCACTGTACGGAGTGAGCATGAGATGCTACTCCAAGGTCATAGTCATCATGATGAATGTGGGGGAGCCACCAGGTTAGGTTCTATTGCACATGACAAAGAGCAGGGTAATGCAGAGTCATTGGTTGATTTAGGTGCTTCATGACATCTCAATGGAGATCGAGATTATTTTTGCCCATCTCAGGTTGTACCCGCAGGTAGGATAATTCAGGTTGCAGATATCAAGCATTCTAGGATAAAAGGTCAGGGAGAGGTACCAATGACTTCTAGCTTTAAATGTGCCAGACTTCCCTATCAGCTTACTCTCAGTCAGCAAGATTACTACGGAACTTAATTGTCGTACTATTTTTGATGATATGGGATGCATCATTCAAGAGAAGCTGACGGGAAGATGATTAGTAGTGAAAATGTATAAGGTAAAGTTTATCATCTGGCTCAGACTCCACTTGCTGCTACATGTCAAGGAGAAGTCTCTTTCGCTACTGGGAGTGCATTTCAGTGGCACCTTCGACATGAACATCTTCCACTGGATAACCTTCGACGAGTTATTCCCCGTATATCTCCTACAGCTCCAATCATTTGTGATGCTTATCAAATGGGCAAGCACCACTGTGCCTTCTACCCTGTAAGTACTCGTCCTGGGCCTATAGCTTTATTTGGGTTATTACATATGGATGTGTGGGGGCCGAGTCGGATACCAAATAGATAGGGTCACCATTATTACTTAGTAGTTTATGATTTTTCCCGTCTCCTGTCGGTGCTTCTGTTCAAAAATAAGTCAGGTGTTAGATCTATCATTGAGCATTTTATATTAGAGATAAAGAATCAATATTCAACTACTATTAAAGTGGTGAGATCTAATAATGCACTTGAGTTATACACCACCAAATTGTTTGCTTTTAACAAATCTCATGGGATTATGCACCAAACTACCTAAGCTCCTACCTCCCAACAGAATGAGGTGGTTGAGAGGAAACATCGACGTCTTTTGAATGCGGCTTACACTTTGTTGATCCATCACAATGTACCTCTGTTATATTGGGGAGATGCAATTTTTACGACTTGTTATTTAATCAATAAAATGCCTAGTTCAATGCTTCATGAGCAAATTCCTTGGCACCTACTGCATCTTGAGCGAGAGCTTTTTCACGTGCTACCACGTGTGTTTGGTTGTGTTGCCTTTATTCACCTCCTTTCTCCAAGACGAGACAAACTTGCACCACGAGTAGTCGTGTGTATTTTTGGAATATTCACGAACTCAGAAAGTATGTAGATGCCTGGATCCCATCACTAGGCACTATGTAAGTGCTAATGTTACCTTTCATAAGTTCATTCCATATTTTTCTACTACTGCCCAGAGCCTATCTCCTAATGTTATGAAGGTCCCCGTGCCTATAACTCTTGTTCCCTTTGAGAAGATTCCTATTTCTGCTCCGTCAACTACTACAACTGAACCTATGAGGTTTTCTAAGCCTACCATACCTACAGGCATCCTCACAGTACTTTGCAAATACTAGCCTCTCCAGTGACTACTCAAACATCACCCACTCCAGTTCAAGTGACCACAAACAGTTTACGTACTTATGATGCAATACCTAATGGTGATGCTACAGGTCCAGATGTGGATGTTTCTAACATATAATCTTGACCTTTCAATTGCTATTCAAAAGGTACCTCATAGTTGTGCCAAGTACCCAGTTACAGGCAATCTGTCTACTGAGGGACTTAGGTCTGCCTTTGGGAGCTTCTGTCGTCCACTTTAATCACACAGATCCAAAGTAGCATCAGGCCATGGAGGATGAGATGGCTGCCTTCACGTGATACCTAGGAGTTCACATCCTTACCGGAGGGTACTGCAGTAGTTGATTGTAGATGGGTATTTGTACTCAAATACAACCCAGATGAGTCAATTGCACAATACAAGGCACGAATTGTTGCAAAAAGGTTTACCCAGACATATAAGGTGGACTTCTTTGACACGTTCTCACCAGTAGCTCAGCTTTCTACAGCACAGATTCTAATTTAAGTGGCAGTTCAGTAAGATTGGCATCTTCATCAGCTTGATGTGAAGAATGCATTTCTTTATGAGAATTTATAAGATGAGGTATACATGCAACAACCCCTAGCTATGAGGTTAAGGGGGAGTACGTGTGCAGATTACATAAGGCCATCTATGGCCTCAAGCTGAACCTAAGAGTTTGGTTTCAGAAGCTCTCTCAGGTAGTAAAGTCAGTAAGATTCCCCAGATCATCTGTAGACCATTCCCTATTTATTAGGGGGATAGGGAAAGGGGTAGTAGTTCTCTTGATATATGTTGATGACTTGATTGTCACTAGTGATGATATAGTGTGGCCGAACTAAGTAGACTTTAGCAAATCAGTTTGTGATGAAGGATTTGGGGCCTTTGTGATATTTCCTTAGGGTAGAAGTGACTCGTAGTAGATGTGGCATTGTTCTATTTCAACAGAAATATGCCTTGAATGTGTTGAAAGAGACAAATATGTTGGAAGCCAAACTAGCAAACATTCCTATGGACCCTAAAGCACGACTATATGGCAGTCATGCAAAGCCAGTTGATAGTAGGCATTATCAGCAGCTTGTGAGGAAGTTGTTATATTTGACCATTACTAGGCCTGATATTTCCTTTGCAGTAAGAAATTTGAGCCCGTTTATGGAAAGGCTACTAGACAACATTGGGATGTAGCTATGATGGTGTTTAGATACTTGAAAAGAGCACCAAAACAGGGTCTTCTTTTCACTAGAAAGACATCTATGACCATGGTTGGATATTCGGACACAAACTATGCAAACAATCATGATGACAAGAAATCCACTACAAGCTTCTGTACTTATGTTGTAGGAAACTTGGTGACTTGGAGAAGCAAGAAGCAGGATGTTGTGTCCAAATCCAATGCTGAATCTGAGTATCGAGCCATGACTTAGACTTCTGCAGAGCTGATGTAGGTGAGATCACTGCTAACTGACCTACATATACAAATTGATGGGCCCATGGAATTGCAAAGCAACAATTAAGCAGCTACTTATGTTGCCTATAACCCCATGTTTCATGATGTAGAGGTAGATTGCCACTATACCATAGATTTAATTCAGAAGGGATACATCTTCAACTCTCAAGTTGCTTCAGAAGCTCGGGCTGACATCTTCACCAAGCCACTAACTAGATCCTCCTTTGATACATGTGTGTCCAAGCTGAGCATGATGAATATTTATACTCCAGCTTAAGGGGAAGTGTTGAGGAGTCTTATTAGTTCTTAATTTATCTTGTTGGTCCTATTTGTTTTTTTTCTTTATAGGGTTGTACTGTAATTTGCACACGCCTCTCTATATATAAAGAGAAGTAGAGTTTAAGAATAATGCTAATGTCTCATTTCTTCCTACTTATCTGTTGAGATACTCCTATTATCTCTATTTATCAGTTATGTTTTACCATGTTATGTTATTTCATCTTTTATTTTGGACATGAATTGTAATTATCCCAAACCTTTCTCTATATAAAGAGGTGTTGAGCTCTTTTGAGGTATAAGAAAAATCATCATCTCCCACTTGGTACCAGAGCACAGTCCTATGCCAAATTCTAGTATCCCACTGAGAAAACCCCTGAAACCCTAACACCAAAAGGCCTCTCCTTCCTTCTCACCACCGCCAACCTTCTCTCTCTCGACACTCTCCCTTCAGCACCTTTATCTTCCCATCGGCGCATGGGTTGCTCCACCGGCCTTCAGCATCGGCAAGGGGCTTTGCGAGGGGCCCAACAGGGCCCCATCGAGTAGTGGACCCCAGGCGATAAGCCAAAGGGGTCACCAGAGGAGCATCGACCCCCACAACAATGCCTAGCCACCTCCAGGCGACGACGTAGGGACCGACACAGGGCACTTCAGTGGAGCAGGCGGCGCTGCTGGGGTTGTTCTTCCCCTAGACGACGACGCAAGCACCCTCTCTCGCTGCAGGTGTGTAGGGCAATCCCTTGGCCGTGCGCACCCTACAAGTCTGCAAAGGGGGTCTCTCCTTGTCTTGGGCATGATCTTCCGAACTTCTGGATCCTCACGCCTAAGGCTTGATTTGCTTGTGATTTCTTTTATGATCTGAAAAATATTTCAAATCATCATGGTGGCATATTCTTCTATTTATTTGGCTCACAATGGCCAGTACCAGTAGTGCCAGTTCTTCTGCAGTGACATCGGGCGTTCCCGAGTCTGGGGCCTATAAAAGCCTATTTTTGGTCCCATCATCAAGTTAAATGACACCAATTATCCCAAATGGTCTCTGATGCTCCTAATGATAGTAGAGAGTCATGACAAAGTGCATATTTTGTTGGAGCCAGATCTTATAGAGAAGGTGAGAAAATATGCCACATGAAAGAAGGGTAACGCAATGATCAAGGCTTGGTTAATAAATTGCGCTATTCCTCGAATTGAAGACAAGATCATGTACTATTCAATTGCCAAAGCGATGTGGGACAGTATCTGTGACACTTATTCACATGAGAAAAACTCATCCCAAGTTTTTTAGATCAGCCATGAGTTGTCTCAGCTAAAGCAGGAAGGACGATCTCTATCCCATACTACTCTGCCCTAAAGGGGCTTCAAGAGAAGTACAACGCGTGCAAGCCAATGTGCACATGTACTACACAAAGAGAATATCGCAGAGAGGTAGCAATGCATCAGTTTCTTTAGGTCTTGGTCCCGAATACGCGGTAGCAAGGTCACATATTCTTACCTTGTCAAGCTTCCTGCCATAGAGGAAGTCTACAATCGTCTGAGCCGCATTGATGTGCCTGCAACTCAAACTGGAGATGCTAACCACGTGCCTGCCCTTGCTGTTGTGGCTAGATGTAGTGGTAAAGGAGCCTCTTCCACTCGCAGGCATAGAAGAGGTCATAATGCGTCTGGGAGATTTCACACCAGCACCACATGCACCTTTTGTGGCAAAGTTGGTCATGTGGAGGCTTCATGCTAGGCCAAGCATGGGATACCTCCAACGGCTAACAAAGCATATGTGATTTCTGAGGAGACTACTGATGTCGTGCCAATTCCAAGAAAAGACTACGATGCTTTACTTCAGCGTCTCTCCCAACTAATCAGGAGCCAGCAACTCCTACTACTGAGACTGCCACCTTCGCCTCTTCTTCAGGTATTAATCTGTGTGCACAGGTGTCTACAAGTAGTGGACTCTGGTGCTTCACATCATTTGTCAGGAGATCAAGGGTGCTTTGGCAGACTTCAGTCAGGTTGCAGATGGTAGACCCAAGGAGATTGATGGTTAGGGGGAGTTTGCACTAAATCCGACAATGAAACTGCCTGATGCCTTTTTTGTCCCTAATTTTTCATTAGATCTATTATCTATTAGCAAGATTACCCAGCAGCTTCACTGTCATTCTATATTTAATGAGTTGGGATGCATTTTTCAGGACAAGCTAATGGGGAGGATGATTGGTGGACATGAAGAGGGGTGTATGTATGGCCTAGTCTAGACACCACTTGTTGCTGCTTGTCAGAGTGACACTAGTTCTGTTGTTGGGAGTGCCTTGCAGTGGCACCGTCGCCTTGGTTATCCTTCTCTGTACAGGCTCACACGCATCATCCCACATATTTCGACTACTACAAACCTACTTTGTGATGCATGTCAATTGGGAAAGCACCAAAGATCATCATTTCCTTCTAGTACAACACCAGGGACTACTGCTATATTTCAGCTACTACATATGGATGTCTAAGGTCCAAGTCGTGCTCCTGACTGATAAGGACTTAGATATTATTTGATTATTGTAGACAATTTTTCCTACTTATCTTGGTTGTTTTTATTAAAAAATAAGTCTGATGTTGGACAAGTGATTGAGACCTTTTTATTGGAAACAAAGAATTAATTTTCTATTATGACTAAAATTGTGCGATCCGATAATGCTTGGGAGTTTTGTACCACCAGATTGACACAGTTTTGCAAGTCTCATGGCATCATACATCAAACATCATGCCCCCACACCTCAAAGCAGAACAATGTGGCAGAATGAAAGCATAGGCATATATTAGATGTGACACGTACTCTTCTCATTCACCATTGTGTGCCACACCTATATTGGGGAGATGTGCTTACAGCTTGTTATCTTATCAACAGAATGCCGTCTTCCATGTTACATGAACAAACTCCTTGGCATGTCTTGTATCCAGACAGGGATATGTTTCAATTGCCCCTACGTGTGTTTGGTTGTGTATCTTTCGTACATTTATTGGGACCAGGGAGAGACAAACTAGCACCCAGAGCAGTGAAGTGACTTTCTTAGATATTTACGGACCCAGAAGGGATATCGATATTTTGATCTAGTGAATGGTAGCCACTATGTGAGTGCAGAAGTTACATTTCATGAATCAGTGCCATATTTTTATCTTTTTGCACGGCAGTTAAATCTAAAGACTAAGTTTGCACCTATATCCATTCCAGTTGTTCCAATGGGTAAGTTACCCATTTCTGGAGATGATCCTGCACATGACAATAATAGTCAGGCACTTGTGAGTGCTCCTGCCCCTGACAGTACTGCTGATGGTACTGTTAATGATATCAGATACCGAGATCCGATAATTGTTTATCAAAAGCCAATTACCTACAAAAAACACACCCTATACTTCAGATCCATTGTCCTCCCCACGACAGGTATGTGTTGAGGTATCTGGCACTTCTGTGCCTAGTGGTGATTGTGCAAAATCAGGTGATACTATTCCAGATGATAACCTTCCTATAGCTGTTAGGAAGGTGCCCCGTTCTTCTGCTCATTATCATGTAGCTGAAGCAGCGACTACAGCTAATCTGGGGACAGCTTTTGGGCTCTTCATTAAGGCTCTTGCTGCTAGTGAGATTCCTTCCACATATTAGCAGGTCTTATTTGTTCCAAAATGGCGCAAAGACATGGAGGACGAGATGGCTGCACTCTGTAGCAGACAGACATGGGAGCTGACTCCTCTCCCTACTGGTGCTCACCTGGTGGGATCCCATTAGGTTATTGCCTTGAAATGCAACCTTGACGATCTATTTCAAGGTATGAGGCTCAATTGGTGGCAAAGAGTTCACCCAGATATATGGGGTGGACTTCTTTGACACTTTCTCGTGGCTCGCCTGTCGACTGTCTGCATACTTGTTTCTGTTGCTGCCCATAAAGACCAGATGCTCCACCAGCTTGATATAAAGAACACATTTCTCTATGGCAATCTTCAGGAGAAAGTTTACATGTAGCAACCCCCTGGGTTCGAGGTTCAGGAGTATGTGTGTAGATTGAAGAAGGTTATTTATGGCCTTAAGCAGAGTCCGAGAATATGGTTCCAGAATTTCTCAAAGGTAATAGAGAAGATGAGCTTGCAGAGATCTTTTGACCACTCTTTGTTTGTCAGGAGGACCAAGAAGGGGTGCGTGGTACTGCTTATTTACGTGGATGATCTTATTATTACCAGTGATGACAAAGCCAGAATAGTTGAGATCAAGAGGTCCTTGGCTAAGCAGTTTGTTATGAAGGACCTAAGCCAACTCAGGTACTTTTTGGGCATAGAGGTGGCTAAAAGCAAGCAGGGAATTGTTTTTTCTCAACGGAAGTATGCTCTAAATGTGTTACAAGAGACAGGGAAGCTGAGGTCCAAACCAACCAACATTCCTATAGACCCCCAGATACATCTCTATGATGAGCAGGCAGAGCTCGTTGATGGTAGGCCGTAGAGGCAGCTTGTAGGCAAACTTTTGTACCTGACGATTACCAGACCAGATATTGCCTTGGCAATAGGGAAGCTTAGTTAGTTCATGGAGAAGTTGACAAAGCTACATTGGCAGGCCGTTATGCATCTGCTGAGATACCTAAAGAAAGCACCTGATTGTGCTATTCTTCTCCAGATGTTCTCCTATGACAGTGGTTGGATACTCTGATGCTAATTATGCAGGATGTGTTGCTGACAAGAAATCCACCACTCGATTTTATACTTTTGTGGAAGGCAATTTGGTTACCTAGAGAAGCAAGAAATAGGAGGTAGTTTCTCGCTCTAATGCTGACTCAGAGTACAGGGCAATGGTTCAAACTGCTGCAGAGGTGATCTGGATAAGGCCTCTTCTACGTGATTTGTATGTTCAGATTGAGGAGCCTGTGGAGATGAGATGCAACAATTGAGCAGCCACTTACATAGCAAGCAATCCCATGTTTCATGGACGCACCAAACATGTTGAGGCGGATTGCCACTACTCCAGAGATCTCATTCAGCGTGGATTGTTGCGTACCACTTGTGTCACATCTGAGGATCAGACTGCCGATGTGTTCACAAAGCCTCTACCTTGATCGACATTTAATGACTGTTATTCCAAGCTAAGCATGATCAATATCTATACTCCAGCTTAAGGGAGAGTGTTGAAATACTCCTATTTATCTCTATTTTACAGTTCTATTTTATCATATTAAGTTATTTCATCTTTTATTTTAGACATACATTATAATTGTCCCAAATGTTGGGATCTTTTGAGGTATAAGACAAATCATTATCTCCCACTTTATCTTTATGTTGATTGTTCTCACTAAGACACATGCCACAAGAAACTATATGTGCTCCCACCTAAACAACCAAATTAGACAATGTGGGTGGAAAATCAAAGCCCAATACCAACAATAAATGTATCTTGGATAGCATCAATCACCTAAACATCACATGGCTCTTGACATTAAATAATATAGAAATTGCAAACCAAGAAGATTAATTATTACAAGGTTTGTGAAGGAAGAGTTCCATAAACTCCATGAAAAAAGCTGCTAAAAGCCTGAGCCTAATACTAATTCTTTCTCGAGTAACTGTAGTAAAAGGCCATATATAGACCCAACTAACAAATTTCTCTGGTGGTAATGTGAAACCAGGCATGATAGAGACCGAATGTCAAGAGAGCGTGAGGACCACCGAAGAGAGTTGCAAGGGGACTCCATCAGGGGGGAGGAGGTCTCGGTGGAGGAGAGGCAGGAGCCGAATGGTGTGTCCGGGTGGATCGTGGTGTCCTAGAGGCGGTGACACCATGGAGAGGGAGGAGTGGTTGGAGGCAGCGGAGCAAGGAAGAAGGAACAGTGTTTTAGATGCTTGGGCCATGGGCACTGGGCTAGGGACTGTCACGACCCATGGAAGTGCTGGAGGTGTGGATTTGGGCACCGTAGCAATCGATGCAACCGTGGAAGGGGTGGTGATGCTTTACCTACGCCATCGGCTAGGAAGGTGCCGCTGGCGGAGGTGGAGGCACCATGGTCGACGAGGGTAGCTGCCTTGCGAGCGATGATTGAGGAGGGTCCGGTAGGTAAGGCCCTCGAGGATTAAGTCTCACAAGGGGAGGTCGCTGCGACTTTAGGCCGTGACAAGGAGATGGGGGTGGAGGTGCTGGCCCTCGACGAGAGGAAGTTCTTGGTGCTTGGCCTTCCCTCGTCCAAGAGGGAATGACTCTGCTTCGAGGTGCTCTGGATGAGGATGGGGAAGATAAGGTGGCGCAAGCCTTGCATCCACGATGGGGCGTCATCTAAGCGATCTCCGGAACGGCCAGTTCATGAGCTGATCACCATGGGGATTCCGTGGTGGTTGAGGACAGTGGAGGTGGTGCAGGCGGTGGTGGCCCCTTTTGGACGACTCTAGGAATGCATGAATGTCGGTCTTAGTGCAGGATCGCCGGTGGTGGTGGTGGAGTCCAAGGTAGGCCTTCCCTTGTTAGAGAAGGTTGCACTTCGCCTCGGGGGATCTTCCTAGGTTGTAGCATGCACACCTAGAGAAGGATCCTCGCGAGGTCAGGCGACAAGAGCTCCGCCGAGGGGAGCAGCGCAGACAAACTCAACAAAGACGTGGAGGAGGCGAAGCGTCAATGACGTGGACACAAGAGCCGATGATTCCACCCCAATCACAAGGTGGCGCCTTTCAATGCGACGATTTCGCCACAGATAGAGGTCTGCAAGTGGAAGGGGCAATTGCAAGTGCGGGATTCATGCACACAATTGTGCGTGAGCAGCTGAAGGAGTTGAATGCAGCACAAACCGATCTATCATCACCTGGATCCAATTTTGAAGGAGGCCTCGCACCCAGATCCGATGCTACAACAGATTCGGGTCTGCCTCATGGTGGGCATCCGAATGCTAGGGGTCGACCCATGACTCTTGGAGACACCCCTTCGAAGCGATTTGGAGTATCGGGGAATCTTTCCCGAGGAGATCCTTCGCTCCCGATGCTGGAGAGAGCATGTCCACAGGATGAAGCTTTGGCGGCCATATACGCAACTCCGAAGCGTCAACAGATTGGGTCAGCTGCACCCACGGTGGATGCTAGGACAGCGGCGCACATGGTGGCGGCTGGAATACCGGATATGGGGGAGTTGCCGATGGTCACCACGATGGCTGACGGGGTGTCAGAGGAGGCAGGAACACCTGCTGGGGTGGAGGTGCACGTTGGCAACCAAGAGGCGGAGGAGATGCCAAAGATCAACACGAGGGTGTGGCGACCACGCATTTCAGCCAGAGAGCGAGGCAGGGGCCTGCAATAAAACCAAAGGTGGAGATTCCGGAAGAAGAGGCGGAGGGGTCGGATGGTGGTTGATGGTCGTGGAGGGCCGCCATCCCCGTGTCAGGAGAATGGCGTGTTGGACTTGAAGGACAAGGAGGTGGGCCGAATGGTAAAGGCGACTGGCTTTTGCCCGACGACGAGGGAGATCACTATGGTATCCCAATGAGTGGTGTGTTATCTTGGAATATCAGGGGTCTTAATGACCCGTCCAGGAGGGCAGTGTTGGGGAGTTACTTGAGACAATGGAGGGTGGACGTGGTGTTACTTTAGGAGATGAAGTTGCAGGAGTGTGATGGGAGGTTGTGGAGGGAGATCGGGGGCCCATGGATGGAAGGTTTTCAGTCTCTCAACATGGTTGGCCGTACGGGAGGTCAACTGATAAGGTGGCGTGAGGATGTATGCACCATGGAGGATTGCTTCAAGGGAAGCCATGTCATGTCTGCAAGGCTAGTTAGGCGAACAGATGGGGCCAGAATGATTGTCACTGGTGTCTATGGTCCACTGGAGGCCCGGGCAAGGGAGGTGATGTGGGAGGAGCTTACGGTAGTGGCAGCAAGGAGTAAGGTGTACCTTGGCTGATTGGAGGAGATTTCAACATCACTCTACAGACTGATGACAGACCAGGTGGGCGGGGAAAACAGGACCCTGGCTGTGAACATTTTGTGGATTTTGTGACCTTGCACGGGCTTTTGGACCTGGTACCTGCTTCCTGTGCATATACTTGGAGAAATTCGAACGATCAGAAGTCCAGGATTGACAGGTTTATATCTAATGTTGAATTGGCAAAGGCTTACCCATTGGGTGATGTCTCTCCTATGGAGAGACCCTTTTCGGATCATACGCCGCTCCCATGGAGATCCAATGAGGGGATCTACTTTGGCACATATTTCAAATTTGATAGATCCTAGCTGATGGAGGATGGGTTCAGGGCCATGGTGGAAGAGAAGTGGAACACTATGAAGGTGGAGGGATCAACTACAAGTTGATTGGCTAAGAAGCTGGCGAGCTTGAGAGACCATCTGAAGATTTACAGACAAGAAGGAGCTCAGGGAGTCCATACGTACTAGGAGGACGGAGGCATCAGCAAATATCTCCAGGATTAACAGGCAGGAGGACATTGATTCCATCTCAGTGGCCAATAGAGAATGCAGGGTGAGGATGGCACGTGCAGTGCAGTAAGAGGATAGGAAGGCGGAGGTGGAATGGAGGACGAGATCGAGAGTCAAGACAGAAATGGCTGCGTGAAGGAGATTCCAACACCAGGTTCTTCCACCAGGTGGCCTCAGCAAGGAAGAGGAGGAACTGGATCGAGAAGTTACAGGTGGACGAGGAATCCTTTTCTGGCAGGGATGTGGGACATGCAGCTACAGCTTATTTCAGGGATTTCATGGGGAGGTAGGACAGAGGTGAATGGAGATGGAGAGGGGTGGATGTGAGGAGCATTACGGCCGACCAGGCAGTGAGCATCACTTCGACATTCACAACGGATGAGGTGAGGGAGGCAGTGTGGGGCCTTAATGCGGAGGGGTGCCTAGGTCCAAATGGCTTCCCCATCATCTTCTTTAAGGAGTTCTGGTCTTTGGTTGAGGCAAAGGTCATGTAGATGATGGTGCAGTTTGCGGCAGGTAATAGGGGATTTGATAAACTTAACAAGTTCTACCTTTTCCTGTTGCCAAAGAGGGGGCTGAGGCTATTCAGGATTTCCGACCCATTGCCCTGTCGAATGTTGTCTACCTTATCGTCACAAAGGTCCTAGCCAACAGGCTCCGTACACTCTTGGATGATTTGGTTTCACCTATGCAAACGGCCTTCGTTCGGAGGAGAGGAATCCTATATGGTTTTGTTGTTTCCTTGGAGGCTCTTGCTGCTTGGAAGAGGGAGAAGAGGAAAGCATTTCTGTATAAGGTTGACTTTAGCAAAGCCTACGACTCCGTACAGTGGGATTTTCTCTGGACCTCCCTGGTGCGGAAGGGGTTCCCTCAAATTTGGATAGACTGGATGAAGAAGTGTGTCACCACATCTTTCTCGATCTTAATTAATGGGAATCCTGCAAGTGGATGGGTGAAACCTAGGAGGGGTGTCAGGCAGGGTTGCCCTCTCGCCCCTATGCTTTTTGTGTTGGCGGCAGATGCACTCGCGCAAGTGACTCACAGGTCTTGTGCTAGGGGGCTGATCAGAGGATTTGGGGCTGGAAATGAGAGAGAGATCCTGGTCTTACAATATGCGAACGACAGCTTGGTCCTGATTGAGGGATCAGCCCTGGAGGCTAGGAGGATGAGGATTCTATTAGAGCTCTTTGGTGAGGTGTCAAGACTGCGAATTAGCTATCAGAAGTCGAGCTTTATCCTTTCAACATGTCGAGCGAGGAAGTGGAGGCAATGGCTGGTGTGCTTGGGACAAAGGTAGGTAAGCTGCCATTGTTATACCTGGGGTTGCCCTTGTCAGATCGTTGGCTCAGAATGTAGGATAGGCTACCACTGCTTGAGAAGATGGAAAGGAGGTTGCGGGCTAGTCATCCAAACTTCTGTCGAGGGGAGGAAGGCTGACCCTGGTGAAAGCGGTGTTGTCCTCCGTGCCAGCATATTTCCTATCCATTTTCAGGGCACCGATGCAAATTGAGAAGAAGATCACAAGGTTGATGAGAGACTTCTTCTGGTCTAACGGAGGGGCTGCAGGGAAAGGGACAAGGCTGGTGGCTTAAGTGGAGGTCTATCGACCGGTGCAGGAGGGTGGACTGGGAGTGAGGGATGTGGAGAGAGTTAACCTGAGCCTTCTGACGAAGTGGATAGCTAGACTGGTGAGACATGAGCAGGGTCTTTTTGGTGATGTTTTGTGCCAGTGCTATGGTTCCTTCCACTCATGGGGGTCGTTGGAGAACCCTCCTCTAGGGGCTTCTTATTTTCTTGGTGGTTTGGCAACGGTGGCATCGAAGGTGCAGTCCTTTTTTACCCGTCCTTGGAGTAGGTGATGCATTCCGGTTCTAGCTTGATGATTGATAAGGGGTTGGTTATAACCTCTATGACAAGTACCAGTGCCTCTTTGTGAGGGCAATGGACCCAGGAGCCACTGTGGGAAGTTGCTAGGACAGAGCCTGGTGTCCAACCTTTCGAGGAGGTCCCTCGGATCAGAGGTTTCTGGAGTTCCAACAGTTGCATCAGGAACTGGAGGGGTGGACACCGGAGGTAGGGAACGACGCCTTCTACTGGGAAGAAGGGGATTTTGTTGTCGCAAAAGCATTCCGCAGACTAGGTTTTGTTCGACAGAATGATGATGTTGATCTTTTGAGGGACTACAGATTACTCTGGCTGGCGGACTATCCCCTAAAAGATATTCTCCAGGCTTTTACAGAGGGGAAGGATCATAACGAAGATGTGGAGGGCAAAGTGGGCCCAAACAGAGGATGTGAGATGCCCTCTGTGATGGGGCAGAGGAGGATATACAATACCTCTTCTTCCAATGTCCTTTCGTTGTGTAGGTTTGGCAAAGATTGGGAATCGGTTGGATAGATACACATGACACAGCCAGCTTTTGGTCTTCATTCCGAAGAGGAAATGCTTGTGGAGAAGGAAATACTTTCCATTCAAAGAAGGAGAGAGCTAGGGTGTTGGCAGTCCTGTAGGGAGTTTGGTTAGGGAGGAATGGTGTGGTGTTTCGGGAGGTGAGGCCCTATGTGAAGAATTTTGTTTCCTCCATTTCATCCTAGGTGGTGTTTTGGGAATCCATTTTGTAACTGATGATGTAACACTTTGATAGCTTGATGGAATGAAGTCGGGTGGTTATCATTCGAATAACCACCCTTTTGCTTTTAAAAAAAAAAAGTGAAACCAGGCATACATCAAGTTTTAAGAGGGGATCCAATTATCTATCTAACTCCAAGAACATTCCTCTCAACACCTTTATCTAGGAAGATGTCTCCGGACTTGACTCACATGCATTGCCTATGCTCATTCCACCAAAATGGTGACATGTTTTTTTTGCAGAATATTTATGCGCCTCCTATTAATAACTAGGAAGATCCAAGCTTAAGAGTGCAAACATTGACCTAGAGCAGGTTCAAGGACTGACTACAGTACAGGGTGTGGTCATAGTAAGCACTAATCTCTCCCAATATATGATATATCCACTGCAAATTGGGAACAGAAAAAGAAACCATATAGATCTTTCTAGATCACCTTGAATCTCATTAACACCATCAATTGAATACTTTAAAAGTCAAACTACATTCAGGCTCTCACCAGCCTATTCGGCATGTGGCTCAGCTAGAAGTTTCTACACTCAGCTCCACATTCACATGGATGCCTGCTGAACTTGAGCAACCTCTACGTGAAAAAAGCTGTTGATGCTTATTATTCTTTTATATAGGAAGTAGCTATGTATGGTGCATCAAAAGAGTCCAAAGTCAACCCGGAATGTCAAGAAATCTAAACATAATATTGAAGCAAAAAAAAAAAAGGACTAGCTCCCTTTTCACTCCGTGACTTCCAAAATACATGAATCATTTGCATGTACTTAAAGCAAGGCTTTAGCACAAGCTATGTCAACTTTCCTACGGCTTATGCCTTGATATAGTGGCAGCTTTTGTGGTCTTCCTTACAAAAGAGGGGGGTTCCAGATAGGTGGATCACTTGGATGAATGAAGAGGTGTATAGCCACTTCATCCTTCTTTGTGTTGGTGAATGGCAAGGTGGGAAGGGGGTGGATCCAGCTGCCGAGGGAGTACTTTTTGCCTTGGTAGTTGACGTGTTGTGACAAGAGGCTATTTAGTGTTAATAAACAAGGATCCATTTTTTAGCAAGGTACATAATGTATCATTGAACATTCAATATGATTGATCCATTTTTGCTTAAGCCATGCATTGGGACCAATGGAAAGGATCTTTCGATTCATCCAGAGCTTTTTTTAATTCCATTCAAAATGAGGATTGCAAATATCACAAAGGGATCTATGAAACAAAGATTAAGCAACAAAAAGAAGGATCAATTCTTTTTTTCCAAAAGAAATCGAAGAATTTCTTGGGAATCCTACAAGATCCATTCATTCTTTTTGCTCTAACAAATGGTTAGAAATTCATCTAGGGTTGAATCTACGAAAGGGTCCACTAGAGATAAGAAATTTTGGTTGAAAAAATAAAGATGTTTCTTTTGTCCTCTCAAGTGGCAACCGAAAGAAATAATAGATCTATTCAAGATCATTAGGTATTTACAAAATACCGTCTCAATTCATCCTATTTCATCAAATCAGGGATATGATATGATTCCTCGAGATGAATGAGTATAGAGAGTTCCAATTAGACTTCCTTCTAAGACCAAAATCGATTTTTAAGTTTACTTATTCCACGACCACAACAAAGGGTGATGCACGGTAGGCCACAATTTGGATTCGAAAGAGAGATCTCCAAAACTAGCAAATCGATTCACTCTTATCAATAACCGAGTCAGATCTAGTGTATCCTAGGGGATTCACCTTTTCTAAGGATTCCTACATATTGGATCCAAACCAATTCTTAAATGGGGTATTCCACTCCAAAGGTGAATTGAAAAAGAAATCTTAATTGTTTCTACCCCTTCTTTTGATTTCCCGAACCATGCATGAATCGCAATCCTAGTGCATATAGATACAAATGGTCCAATAGGAGCAAGAATTTCCAAGAACATTTGAAACATTCCATTTTTTACCGGACGACCCATTGTCAAGGAGTTTTCGATCGATTTCAAGGTGGGTACGATAAATTTCAAGGAGGGTTTGATTGTTTTCAAGGAGGATTCGATAGATTTCAAAAAGTGCCCAATCATTTTCAAGGAGGCCTCGATCCTTAAGGAGTGTTCAATCATTTTCAAGGAGGGATCATATTGTTCAAGTAAATATCCTTCTCCCTTTTCATCAATGTATAATCTCATCCTTTTTTCTAGCATATCTAAAACACCTTTTTGTTTTCCCAAAACTTTGATTCAATCCATGAATTCATTACTCAGGTTGTCTTTTTTACGCATTAGTCATTTTCTCATTGTATTTGTCCATCGTGTTGTTTCGACGAGATTTGAAAAAAACAAATTTGTTCTTTCCCTTACCAGAATTTTATTTCATTGTAATGATTCTCATTACTTACCGTAATTGATTTAGGATTTAATAATCAATTTATGATTTAAGCCTATTTTCTCTATTTTCTCTATCATTTTCTTTATTTCCTCCATTAGAAGTGGGATAAAATCCAAAAAGAAGTGGAATGGAATCACCAAATGAAGCATAATCATGTAATTGGAAGGCATTATACGTCCCATAATAGGTCCCATTCTTCTATTGTTTCAAAGGAGTCAATGACCATTCATAGCTATGACCATAACACCAAAATTAGGGATTTTGGTATCTACTACGAAAGAAATTTCCTTCCAACTACTTATAGCTATAGGTGGAAAGTGGTGAGTTATTGATATGAGATGGATAAAGAAAAAAGGAGATTTCAGCTTGAATCTAGAAGATCCCTGAGAACTACTAGAAACCATTGACATATATATTTCACAAAAACAAAAAATCAAAGTAGGTGATAAAGTAGCTAGAAGACACGATAACAAAGGTATTATTTCCAAAGTTTTGCCTAGACAAAATATGCCCTATTTGCAAGATAGAACACTCGTAGATATGGTCTTCAACCCATTAGCAATATCCTCACAAATGAATGTGGGGCAGATATTGGAATGCTTGCTCAAGTTAGCAAGGGTTCTACTAAACAGACATTATTGAATAGCCCCTTTTGATGAGAGATATGAAAAAGCAACTTCCAAAACATTAATGTTTTTTGAATTATACAAGGATAGTAAGCAAACAACAAATCAATGGGTATTAACCCAAGTATCCAGGGAAAAGCAGAATATTAGATGGAAGAACAAGGGATCCTTTCAAGCAACATGTT
This sequence comes from Thalassia testudinum, assembly GCA_037157565.1. Lineage (NCBI taxonomy): Eukaryota > Viridiplantae > Streptophyta > Magnoliopsida > Alismatales > Hydrocharitaceae > Thalassia > Thalassia testudinum. The sequence goes on along the minus strand of JAZHRO010000022.1, from coordinate 60,173,341 downwards.
TTGATAGGAAAGTCTTATATCCTGAAATTAATTTATCAAGTGGATGATAAAATTCACAGGCGCTCCAGTGGGCCTTGCTCCCTTGTGACACAACAACCCCCTAAAGGAAGGAAGAAGCGAGGGGGTCATGTGTGCGAAGGGATTTGGTGTTACTCATATCTTACAAGAGATGCTTACTTACAAATCGAATCATATTCAAGCTCGCAAAGAGCTATTTGGTAGTATGATGGTTGGAGGAACAATACCTAGTCCCGAGGACATTACAAAATCTTTTTGATTGCTTGTTTAAGCACTACGATCTTAAGCTCTAGAACTGAACCACTTGTATTGTGAAGAACTTCTAGATTCATAGGAAGGAATCTCGATCAAAATGAATCCTAACTTCCATTGTATGATCAATTGGTATAAACATTAACTACTTCGAATTGGGCAAGTATTTCCTAAACAAATCCATTCTTAGGCCAACAAAATTCTACCTAATGAAGAAGTTGTTGGAAAGGTGAAAAGCCCCTTACTTTTCATTACAAAACCGATAGACCGGAAAAAAAAGGCTTGTTTTGTGAAAGAATCTTTGGACATGTGCAAAGTGGAATTTGTGTCTGTGAAAATATCCAAAGGGAAATGGAAGACACAAACTTTTGTAAAGAATGTGGGGCCGAATTTGTGGATTCTCAAATACAAAGATATCAAATGGGATACATTCAACTCACAAGTCCAAAGATTCGTGTGGCATTTGCAAACGTTTTCCTAGTGGTCTTCCTAATTATATCGTGAATCTTTTATATAAGAACAGATCCCAAAAATACTACAAGAAACTCATGTATTGGTCCAAGTTAAACCCATTCTGCTTAAAGGAGGAGATAAACAAGTTACAATATTTCATGACTTTATGGAAGAATTTAGGAAAAAAAAGAATTACCTTCTTTCTGGTTCTTGTATTCTAGAAATACCAAACAAGGAAATTCCACGATCAAACTACCAAAATGTCCTAGAAATCCAAATTCTCAGACATTTTTGGATCAAAAAAATAGGACTTCTAAACAATCCCAAGCAAATCCTCTGACGACCAATGAACAAATAGCTACTATTTATATCAGAACAAATGGATATCTTTGCCAAATTGCCTGAGGCTTATGCTATTTTCAATCCAATTGTCGATGTGATGCTTGTCATACCTTTATTCTTTTTTCTTTTAGCCTTCATTTGGCAAGCAATTGTAAATTTTCAATGAAATCTAGAATACTCTTTTAAAAGCATTCATGATGGATTGGATCAAAAAAGATTCTAAGAATCTATAAGATTGAATAAGTGTGACATGAGGAAGCCTTTATACCAAAAGAAGATGGAAATTCTTGTATATTGGATGGTGCAGGTTGCAAAGCACATGATGATTCATGTTTTGTAGTAAGTGGATGACACTTTGTTCTTCATTGAGAATTCGAAGGAAGCTACATGTAATCTAGCAAGATTGTTGGGGCTATTTAGGAGCTTATGTAAACTGACCATTAATAAGGGAATTTTCATTTACTTCTTTTAGTATGACAAAATAGCTGGACCTAGAAATATGGTGCCTTCTCTGTTAGGAAGGTGTACCTAAAATATATGGAAGATAATCCTCCAGTGGATCGAAGTTTGGTTTGGATTGTAGATTAACATGGAAATGCAAAAGCCCCCTGAAGATGAAGTTCTTCTTATGGCTTTGGAGGAAAGGATGCCCAGTTACTCATTCTTATAGGAGTCACTAGGCACCAGATGCTGATTTGACTTGCCCGTTTTGTGTTGAGGAGAATGAAGATGCGAAAGACCTTTTCTTCACCTACTCCTTTGCAGCTTCTGTTTGGATGGGGGCTGGTGATTGGTCCGTTAATTCTGCCTTGCTTCAGGATTTCTGGTCCAGCTTGCATGGGACCCTCACTGATGGAGATACCATTAGGAGAGCATTCATTCTTCTTTAGTGTACCTGGTCAGAGTGGAATGGGCTAGTTTTTGAAGAGGAAAGGGTGCCTGTTGATGGTGACTTGCAGCATTATATTTTTCCTTTGTAACAGCTAGTGTATACTCCCTTTTCTTAATGAAATCGGGGGGTTAACAACCCTTGTTAACCGCCATTTACATTTCTAAAAAACAGCAGGCTGAGTGGCATACAACCATTTTAGGCATGTCAATGAGACAGTAGCCTACGTGTATATTGGGTTGCCTTTCATGGCTGAGCTGCTTAGAGTTGTGGGGTGGAGCTTTGTGATAGATTGAGACAGGCTAGAAGGATGGAGATCCAAGCTGCTTTCTAAAGGCAGTCATAATTCTCTTGAAATCAATTTTGATGGCTATTCCTATTTCCCTTTTGTCAGTGTTTGAGATGCCAAAGAAAGTCATGGACAGCTCAGCCAAGATGATAAAGAGAATTTTTTTGGAAGGAGAAGATAAAAAGTGCAAAGGGGATGCATTTAGTTAGTTGGAAGATGTATACTCCTTTGTCTTAAGGGGCTTAGAAGTGCCTGCTTGGGAACAATGACCGAAAAGCCCTCCTCTCCAAGTCGGTGGTAAAGGTGATGGGAGGGGATCTTATGTCGAATGTTTGGTTTGCCTGTTATAGTATATGCCTGAATTGGAGAAGAAGAATGTCAATACTCAGGAGGGCTTCTCCATTTTGGAAGGGGTTGATTCACTTGATGCCTTTGACTATGCAAGATTTGGTGACAGTTCAGACTTCAGCCTCTTGTTTGACGATTGGATTGCCATGGGGTTTTTCTCATTTATATCCATAGTTCTCTCATTCTCTCTCTCCTTGTACTTTGATGCTGTATTAGCTTCTCATTAGCACTATCCTGCTGATGGCATCGTGGCAATGGCAGTAGCTAGATGCTAATGTTCTTTAATTTGTCTAATCAAAGGGCACTAAATTTCTTTTTTCGAGAGGAAAAGAGTATCGGATTTTATTCACTTGCGGGATGGTGTTAGCAATTTTCAATCGTTGCCACTCTTTAAATAATAATAATAATAAAAGTAGAGAGGTGGATAAGTGGAAGTTAGAGGATGAGAGGAGATCCATAAAAGACACGCATATTATTACATGAGGTGTGGGCAACACTTTGATCCAAGGGACCCTAAAGCGAAATTGCCCGTGAAGGTTGATATTTTTGCTTGGCTTCTAAGAAGGAGGTTGATGGTAAAGCAATGCAGGCAGAGGACATTTCATGTGGATGATGCCGCTTGTGTCTTCTGTGTTGAAGCAACCAAGGAGTCAAGGACTATGGGTCCACCTTTTCTTCAATTATCCCTTTGCCACAGCAGTATGGGAGTAGATGAGGTTGGAATGAGTGGATTCATCTTCAAAATCAGATTTTTGGGATTGCCTTGCAGTGGGAAGGATTGATTTGGGTCTGAAGTGTTTCAGGTTCAAGATTGAGAGGGTGAAATCTTTTAGAGTTCTGTGGATTTTTTTTCAGAGTGACAGTTGACAGTTCTCTGGATATTGTGGCCGCAAGGGAATGGTGTTTTGATTGAGGGGAGCGTCCTATTGTTAATGGGGTTGTTTATGACACTTTAGTTATTTGAGGTTGTGTGGTAACTTCTTGTAACAAGGAGAATTTTTAGTTAGTTAATGAAATTGCAGGTATCACCACCCCCAAGCTGACTCTCCTTTACTTTTTTCAGCAAAAAAAGAAAGGAAGGAAGAAAAGAAAAGAAATGAGGGAGAAAAAAAAACAGGGAGAAACAAAGAAATGGATGGGAACAATTAGGGGAAAAAAAACAAAATCCTCATTAGGATTCCAAAAAATCACCAATTGAATTGGCAGGATAATATGAACATTAGCTAACCAAACCAACAAGATGGACTGCCAACTTGTAAACAAATATATGTTGACAGAGAATAATTACTAGCCAAATGAAGGTAGACAACTTTTTTCTTGAGGGATAAAAAGGATACTTTGCAAGTCCCCTGATTCATTTATCAAAACTATAAAGATTACAAAAACTGAGAGAAACCATGTCAAACCCGTACAAACTCCATGGCCACACATCTAATGACATCATAGTACTGTGAAGTACCCTTGCTCTTTCAAAAAATAAATAACAAAACCTCTTGCCCTAAAAATGGAAGAATTCCATTTAACCAGACTGCCCATGGGAAAGCTCCTCCAAAATGACCCAAAACAACTACCATCAATCTAATTGGAGGAAGGAGAAGGAGAAAAAATAAATAAGAATCAATATTGTTAGAGCAACAACAGCAAAAGCAGAAGACTGATTATCATGCTGTGCAAATCTTGCCCTAACAGCCTTTTAACCTGCCAATAACTGCACAATAACCAAATAAATATCTTCGCCTTCAACAAGACATTGAGACCTTGGATCCCATTACCAACCAACAATCCTAGGCTAGATCAGAACCAAGAGGTTCAAAAGTGGATTGAAAACAGCTACAGCGACTATTAACGGAGAAAAGCCATTATCTCACTCCTGACCATTGGAGAGGAGGTATAAATTTGATTTTTTTTTAAAATATCAATCTGAATATTAGCAATACCCTCTTGATACCTTCATAAAGATGATAAGATAGATTAGATCTTAAAGCAGATGTCTAGGAGCTACTAAGGGATCTGCAGAGCTTTTCCAACAAGTGGCTGCATCAGTATTCATTTTTTGCCGCAAAGGCAAATAAACTGGGATCGATGGCAGAAAACTCTTAGATATCCAATGATCCAATCATCTATAGCCAAAAATGTAATTTCGAATCATCACCAACTTTTTTTTTGAAAGCACATCACCACCATCTTTTACCTGAAAGAACAGATAAGTGGAATCACATAACAAACCCCTCTTCAGCAACCAGAAGCAACCCCCCAACCTGAACGTAGCCCTCGATGTCTAATTAAGATCCTTACAATAGAAGCAGAACACACAACAGCAGACATCCGTGCTGTCCCTCATGCTTCAAGCAAGAAACTTCAAGCAAAGAGCATTATTAAGGGAAATATAAAACTCTCAACCCTTCCTCAAAACACTGGGAAACAGATTTCATCCACAATAAGATGAAATCTCTTCTTGCATACTCTCTCTCCCTTCTAGAAGGAAAACCTACTCCTCAACACATCCAACCCTGGCTCGACTTCTTGTAGCATCATGAAATAACTTCAGCAACAAAAGTCTCCCTCCTCTAGACATCCCAGATTTTCACCCTTTCAATTTCTCTTCATATATTTTATCAATGGAGTCCAATCATGCAATTTAAGGGCTGACTGAGAGTGAAATACACAGATGAGGAAACAGCAAAGCCCCCCAAGGAATTATCAATCAGATTCAGTAGTCTCTAGCAAAGGGGATAAATGCACATCTCCACAAAGATCAACCAATAAAATCTATAAATCATGCACCCAGCTCTGTCTCCTTCCAAAACCAAGTTATATGAATTATAAAAAACTAAAAGACTTCTCAAAACTAAACAATCAGGAAAATTCCAGTATCCGCTGCTGTAAATACAGTGAGCATGATATGGTCACAAGAACAGCAAGCCAGAACAATGATAGCAAGTACAGATAGACGAGGAGTCAAAAGGCATCCCTGCCTCAACAACCTTTACAGACAAATCCAACTATCCTCGGGCTTTCCACTTACAGGAACAGCAACTATGTAGGAGAAAGATGCAGTACTAATACATCTCTTAATTCCAAAAAATCCACCAGTCTAGAAAGCTCTCTTCTGCACAGAATTCTAAGAAGCTTTAGTCAAAGAAACCATAAGCTTTTGAAAAATCCATCCTCCACGATAAGCCTTTCTTCCTTGCCCCTTCCCAAGGGATAATAATCATGCCAAACCATTGCCTATCCACTCAGAGGAACTAGAAAATAAACTGGCACTATCAGATGTAGCTTAAGTAAAATCAGTGGGCCTGAAGGTCTAGAACTAGCAGAAAGAATCACAAGAATGGAACTGAGAAGGTTCTTAAGTTCATTCATGACCATCATAGTGTCAGCATCACTGGACCAATAGAGCATGAGGTAATAGACAACTCTGTGGACATTCATCAGATATAGGTGTTCTTCAGCCAGGCAGGCTTTTCCCATTTTCCTCCCAACATTTGACCAGCACATGCGAAATCTTACTAGGATTAGAGTAGGGTACAGAAGTTCCTAATCCTCTGTTACAACTCCCATTGCTGCCACTTAAAAGACCACCACTACCCCCCTCTCTATGAACAGCAATCACAACGAGAGATGAATGACCGACGAACTAATCAAGACTGGAACATCAATCTTCTCCAAGCCAAGATATCTTCCAAGAAATAAATAATCTTACATCAGCTTTAAAAGATATAAAAACCAAAAACAGATTCACTTCACCAGATGTTACTTCAATGGAAAGAAGGATTAGTTGGAATTCTATCCACAAAAAATCATAAAACTAGTCACCAGCCATTCCTCTCTTTGCTTGTTTTATGTATCACAACAAAGGGGATGATATATAACAATCTCTTGCCTCAAGTTTTAGAATGAATAATAACCGGTCTCTGCTTCCAAAATGAAAATGATTCTCATAAATCTCATAAAGCCCTGCATCCTTTGATATAGGACTTTCTCTAGCAGTCACTATCTTCCATGCAACAAGATAGACAGTACCATGATTAAAGCTTCTACGAAGGCAATTCATTGTACCATGATTGTTTTCTACTCTTTTTGCATTTCCTTACATTAACCATTTCATTTCTAGAACAAGAACATAATGTTTTTCCACATTCCACCTATAGAAGTGCATTGGAGGCACCATTTTCAATGAGACTGTCTATTTAGTCTCTCGGAAATTGAAGAATCCAACAGACCAATCATAAGAAAGAAACATAACTAGGGGCAACTCAAGCAAAAACCATATACCATTATGGCAAAAGAGAGACTGATAAAAGGTGTATTAAAGTCAAATCTCCATCTCCCTATTACTATTAGGAGGTCTGGGCATTAGGTCTGGTCGGGCTGAACCATAAAGCTACCTATTAAATTCTACTTGGTCCATTGACTTTAAAATCCAAGTCCAGTCCAGCCCAGCCCACTTACAACTGGGCCAGAATTGCCTAGTATCTGAATTAGAAGTCCAAGCATGCCCATTTGGCCCGCTGGCCTATTATTGGTCCATCTCAACTCATTAAGCCCATGGACTATAAATCAATCTATCCAAATGCAAGACCACAGACCCATCTAAACCACAAGAAACCAGATTTGACATTTTAAATCACATACCATCAACCATTCAAGTGGAACTCCTGTACTTACTTGGCCACTAAGGCACTAACCCATGCTTTAAGATGGCCTTATATAAATACAAAACACATGCGATGAAAGAAATATAGCACATTCATAATTAAGTAGCCTAATAATATTATGTTCATTAAGAGATTGATCAATTAAATCAACCAAAATTAGGCTAAATTGGGCTGGCTTGCATGTAGAGTTCAATAGCCAAGTTCAAGCCCACTTATTAGCTGGTTGAGCTTGACCACCAGTTATCAATATGCAGTCTTAATTTCTAATCTGAAGCCAACATGGCATTATCAAGCACACACGAGATGACAGATACCCTTCCCAATGCCCAGGCTTAGTTGGAAACATATAAAACACCAGACCAAGCAAACAAAAGAAGACAATATAAATTTGTAATGATGCCCAACTGATGAGGGCACCTAAAAAGGCAATACTAGAAAGTCTTCACCTAGATTATATGTGATACAAATAAACACACAAAGGGATGACTTACATCCAATTTGTATGTGAACTTCTCAATGCCAAGCAATCAATACTACTTCACATATTACTAATAGCCCACGACAGCTGATTTTGCCATTGCAAACTGTTGCTACAACCTCCACCATTGCGGTGGTTGTGTGATCACAACCACTGCAAAGGTGCCTTTTTCTTTTTAAATAACATTAATGCTGCATCAGAATTAGTGTGTTGGTGAGAGTGCTGCCCTAACTGCCATTAACAACAATGACAGCAGAGACAACAGATGAGACAGATAAATGGTAAAGTAATGTTATGATCAAGCATCTGGACACGCCCCCACCATTAGAAGTTAGCAATGCCCACTTATGAGTTGGGAAGGATGCAAAAGTTGCCCCAGACAGCAGACATGGATCTCAGAGGCGCGCATCAAAGAACTATATGGATGAATTATGAAAGTGTGAACCCTTGGAGAGTTCCCTGCTTCGTAACTACACAAAAGAAAAGATGAACCAATTTAATGGCAGTTCTTGTCCTCTTTAAACAGATGATTGGAATAAAGAAATCAAACTCCACAAATAGGACAGGTGTTTTAAGAATATTAATACAGATGCTTCTCCTTGAGAGATGCTAGAAGGATTGGTCATTTCTCTCCTTTCATGTAGTTTTACCACATTAACTATCTTACTAGGGCTCTGCTCAAATTTTTGGCTCATAATAGTGGAATGTAGGCCAAAATAACAAATCACGACATTATCATCTACCCAACCAATTTGCTAGAATCACTACAAGTAGTATTTATCTGCTTCCATTGGATTTAAGAAGCTCCTCCAATATGTCTATAGTCCCTGAGGCTTGTTAAAAAGGTCGACATATAAGACAAAAAGCACACCTTAAAACAGGAAGATCACTTCCAGCGGAAGATTCAGATGCTTCCTGCCGATAATTGTTACCCTGTTGAGACTGTGAATATGATGTTGCAGCATTAGCTTGGTTGGAACTAGATGTAAATGAGGATTTATCAGGCCTCTGCGGAAATACTGCTCCAGCAAGCTGGATAAGAAGAAAAAAATGGCTCAATGAGTAAAGGGATAGAAAATCAATGGTGTGCATACTCCATATTAAAGAAGTAGCATCAAGTTCATGTCGAATCTTAATATTGTTCAAAACTTATGCAAGTAATCAATGAATGAAAGCAGCCAATACATATATTTTTGCCTACTATCTTGGACTCCAAAAACCATCAAAGTGTTGTTCCAAATTGCATGGTGCAAACCTACCAGCAACTCCTGGTATGCTGCATAATATTGAGGATATCTTGCCCTTGCACCACCAAATGCTTCTTGCCAAGTATCTAGCATGACAAGTATTTTCTCTTTGACACGGAAATCAGGCTACGTGTGGCAATAAGAGTAATAAGTATACAAGTAGAAGACAATTATGCTGAACATAAAAGACAATCCAAACTAACGTATAGGTTTCCTGGAATCAAATGCAACAACCTTCTTCCTCACTAACTTCACCATTTGCTGCAAGATGCCCCTCTCGGCAACATGCATGTGAACAATTTCTCCACAAGATTTTACCATCGTCTCCAGTAACTGCAAAGCAAAGGCAAGTAAAGCTTGAAAATCTTCCTTCATACATCCACACTAACAGCAAATTCTTCAGCATCTTTGTGAAACATTCATACCAACCCTAGAAAACAAATCAGCTGAGACTTCGATATTACTGAAAAGGCAAGGTACTTGGAAACATACACTATGGAGTAGAAAGGGAAATCAAATGGGATCTTCTTTTTTTCGATTGGAAAATCAAACAGGATAATTCTTATGTTCGTAGCAAACAGCAAGACCTCGTCATTGATCAAGCTAATCATCTGTCAATGTTGTGCAAAGAATAGATAGAATTCTCCCAACACATGAAACTTAAAAAGCATATCAACATCAGAAGCATGAACGCAAATCACTTCAATCGTTCAGTTCACCTCGAAGTCCGCAAACTTCAAACCTTCCAAGCACTAAATGAAACCATCAACCAGGAGAGCAGACGGCACCTACATTTCTCGGCTAAAGTCCACCCTAACCAAGTGTACAATACGATATATAATACCTTAAATAGCACCAACTCACATCAACCACAAACAAATCCGATCTGAGCCAAAAAGAGAGGAAGTAAACGCGAACATAAAAATCGGAGAAGCTTCCACGGGTACTTACAGTCAAGGCAAGAAGCTGGACCTTCGGCTTCTTACTTCGGAGCCGCCTCTTCAAATTCTTCACCACAGTCTTCGATTGCCTGATTCCCGCAAAGCCCCAAACCCACAAGAGATTAAAAGTTAAACAACAGAACAATTCCCAGCTCCAATCCCAAAAAAGATCCAAATTTTCCCACCATCAAAGCCCCCTAACCCCCCCAATACTCAAGAATTCCTACTGCCATCCATAGATCTCCATCAAAGTCACCACCTTTAGGGCACATGCAACGATCTCCACACGCAATTGACCGCACAAACCCGAGTTTGGATCACACGTCACCCATCTCGACCTAATGAACAGAAAGCACCAGAGATAGGGCGCAATACCCGGGGTCGCGATTGAGGATGTCGCAGATCTCGGTGTTCATGGCCCAGTCGGGGCCAATGAGGAGATCGCTGGTGGCACGATCCACCAGAGGAGCGGCCATGGCTCGATCGGATCTATGTGGCGTCCGATCGGGGATTGCTCGCCGGACGAGGAGAGGTGGTGGAAGAAGAAGCGAAATGTGATCGGAAGGTGGAGCGGAGAGATTCTTCGACGTTGTGGAGGCGGAGAAGATGGTGGTGGGGAATTTTTGTGGGAAAGGCAGCTTTTTTTTTTTCGTGGTGGTGCTGCAGGGCCTATCAGACTACTGACTTTTAACATGTGCATTGATGTGTGCTTGTAAAAGTCGATCATCATGTGAATATAAAAGTTAATTATCTAAAAGTTTAAAATAATTTTTAATTATTATATTTTAATTTTTTATTAATAAAATTTAATACATTGCATATTTTAAAATATATTATTTGGTCAATTTTGATTGTGGATAATTGAAAAAAAAAGAAATATTGATTGAAATTCAAAACACACCATGCATTACAAAATATATTATTTGATATATTTCGATTTTAAATCGATATCTTAAATTTGATTTATACTATCTTATTTTATATATGTATTATTTCGTATTCTCTTACAAACATATTAAATATTATTCTCTAATGAAAGATCATAAAATGATGAGGTCAATATTAAAGATAGAATTTAAAATAGATGTACGTGTTAAATAGTATGCAAGAAATATGAAATAAGAAGGAAAAAAAATATGAGAGATAGAACTTAGGAGAAAGAGAGGAATGGAGAGAGATGAGAGAGACACCTAAAATGAAAAAAAATAATAATAACATTATAGTGTGGTAAACAGTGTATCAAAAATAATTTTCCACACATGAAATATATATATTTATATATTGATTTTGGTTTTACATCAATTTCGTCATTACTTTTTCATCATTCTTTTTCATTTAGTGCTCTCCGACTATTTTTTGAAAAGTAGATCTGTTGGTTTTTTTTCTTTTTAATTCTTTTTATGAGTCAATAGGCGATATCTATTATTCCTTGCTTCTGAATTTTTAGACCTTATTTGATATGCGGAACAAGTAGAATATTTTTTTTTTGCTTCTTTGGTTTTGGAATTACGTAAACCTAAGTTTGTAGGGTTAATGTTATGTTTTCCTAATTCCACCCCACTTAGAATTACGAAAACCCTTATGTTACTTCCGCAAAGACTTCTACCAATCTGTTGTGCCTTCTACAACTCCTCCCTCCCCTCACTCCCCCCACGAAAACCCTAACAACTAACGGTGTGCGATGCCTCCTAATCACGACTACGACGCCCTGCCGATCATCATTCAGCCATTCTCAGAGCTTCGTCTTTGACAATTCGCAACGCAAATAAGTGTTGTTGTGAATCCCTAAATTGTGATGACCTGAGTTCCGTTAAGCGACGAAACCCGAATCGCCGTGTGCTAACCACTAGCATAACTCGTCCATAAAATCGTAATCACCGAACACATAATCATAAAATATAAACACAGCCAACAAACAAATCATATTGCATAAATTAAATGAACATAAAAATGGATACTTACCAGCAGATTTACCACAAAACACCAAGTATATAAGTCCAAGGAGATGCACAACTGAAATCACCCACGAACTGCCAAGTATACCTGAGCATGAAACCCAAAAATACATCAATAAAAACTAAGCAACATAGAAACAACAGCAGAGTGTAACAATAACCGATAATAAGATAAAATGGATACTATAACTTTGATTAATTCATTTATTAGACATCCCGTTATCCGGTTCCGTTTCGTATATTGAGAGCCCAATTTATTATAGTCCACAATTTATCAAACGACGTCTCCGGGCACGAGACGATTTCGTGTACCTTCCTGCAGCGCAAGACTGGTAAAGCGGTAAGCCACCTTCCTGACCGGGAAGACCGCTTATACCCATCAAGTTACTGCTCTCCATCACCCTTGGGTCATTGCGAAAAAGGGTGGTGGCTACATCATATGGTGTGAACACATACACGCACTATATACGCTAAGTCATAGACAGCCAATCACTTACCCACCGGTCGAGAAATAAACAACTCCAAGCCTTGAGCCCTGCAATACGCTATCCCAATTGGTCGCTAAGTCTAACCAAAGAGGCATAGGAAGGTCTGCAACTCCCTAAACCAGCCCCTGGAACTGTTCTGAAAAGACCAAAGCTACAGCCAAAATCCGACGAGTAGCAGGGCAAAAAATCAGTTATCTAATTCCTTTAATTCTCGACAAATCCGTCGTGCTACATTCATTCTAGATAACTGTATCTTTTGTTTTCATCAAATATAGTCATGCTTACTAATTCCACATCCTTAAGTCCAAGATGAACATGTATTCATATCATCTCTAATATTGATAATTTCCATATTATGATGGTGATTCCATAATATTTACCAATTATAATTTCGACGAAACTAGTTTCACATAGATCTGAAAATCCTTAGTAATTTTATAATACTAGTTCCAGGATTAACAAAAAAATGTTACCATCTTTTCAACCTACCCATTTACAGGTATTTTTGAGTTCATGACAGTAATCCCATGTTATCTGTTTAATAAAGAACATAAGGGAACTTATTTTACGGAAAATGGATCTTATTTCATACATGTGATAACAAGGTATATATGATCATTAACTCTTAATCTTTCTTATAAATTCCAGTTATTTCTCATTAAAGTGCCTGTAAACTAGGGAAAATATTAAAGTCGTTTTACACATGCTATGAAAAGGCTACACCCAATAAGCATAATTGTTGTATAATCTATTATATTATGAGAATCATTTGTAACTAATCTGATAGTTAATTAAATCAAATTAACTATTTACAATCCAAGTTATCAACTTGATTTACAACATCTATATTTAAGATTCAAGTACCCCAAAATAGCAAAAAACACGAAAACATGTTCCAATCTCAGCAAAATGTAAGAACACACATTGAACGGTCCAATATGCAAAGAAAATTACCATGTATACAACCCACAGGGGAAAGAGGACTACTGATGAGCGGGTTTTCATACGTGAAAAGATTTAAGTTGGAAGCCCGTCGTTGTAGTGCATAGAAATTTGCTAACCAGATAAAATTTATAACTGAAACTCGAAAGGGAGACTCGGGTCGAACACGGGGAGGCAAACATTTGGTTTTGAGAAATCCGCATTTCGCTTTTATTTATTTTTATTATTTTATCTTTTGCAATATATTTTAATAAGGCAAGAGATCAGGTTGAAATAATTTCTATCTAATCTACTTGCAGAAAGAGAGAAACAATCACATATATATCTAAACAAGTGTTTGCTACAAATAAGAAAGCAGAGAACTACACTACAAAAGTGATAAAGATAGAGAGAGGTGAGAAGAATCCCCTTTAACAATCGCTTGGAGGACGACTTGCTCTGACGGCACCCCAAACGGAGGTGGGGCATAGCTGAACGAAGGAGGACGGTGGTAGAGGAAGGATGACGGGGCAGGACGGCGTCGCAACGAGGATCTACTTCCTGAAATGGTGAGAGGATGGCCACGGGATGCTCTACGAAGGTGGATGAGAGGCAGGAAAATAATATGATTTTCTACTCTAGAGGATCATCACGGGCTTGGGACAAGCTCTCTCTAGAGCCTTGGAGGTGGTGAGGAAGAGAAAGGAAGAGATAAAGGAGAATGGAAGGGGTAGGGGTCCTTTTATAATAGAGGAAACGATCCATTTCGTACATAGGACATTTAGTGACATACGTAAACCTTGCTGAAGATCTATCGCAAGCGTCACTAAAGCTCCAACTCACACCCCACATGTGTTGCGACCCATGTCACGCACGCCCGCTAGCGCTGCGCTGCCTCCACGCGCTATGCGCTCCACACGCGCCCCCTGTTGTGCACGTGTGGTGTTGCGTGCACGCCATGGGTGGCCCGGATAGCGCCACATGGCGCGATCTGGGCCGTCTATCTTCTTTCCTTCGTAAGGGCTGCTACAGAAGTCGAATTGAATCGATTTTCACGCTGTTGGGTTACGATCATCGACCCGAATCCATCCGTGCAGTCAGATTTGTTGTCTGAAGCTCCAAATTGCATCACCTAATCCATTGCCTGTTGATCTTCCTCAGGCTACATAAGGTGCTATGGGACTCCGATTAATATGATTTCGGAGGCGTTGGACTCCGATCGTCGTCCTAATCAAATCTATACGGTCGAATCATCAATCCGAGACTTCAAATTAAATCTCCTCTCCTGGCTATAAAAGGACATAATTAACGTACAATTTATACATACTACTCTAAATGAAGAATGATGCATGCTATGCAATATTTATAATATGGAATGCATATCTAAGCCTAGGAACATACATAAATAGACAGTTTATCCTAATTAAATTTGTCTACATCATACCCCCATGCCTATCTTTTGCTAGTCCCTAGCAAAATCAAACTAAATGCTATGTATAAAAACATAATTAGGATCTGATTACTTAAGCAAGATTTGTTGATTACATTAGAAAATTTCAACTAAGGACCTAATTACAAAAACTCAACAGTGCCCGGGTGTCCGCTAAAATGCAGACCGCCCATGTCCTCGCCTTATTTTGAAAAGGGAAGATACATTTTTTTTTCCTTTTCTTCTTTTCTAATTTTTTTAGAATTTTGGAGTTGAGAGTTTTGTGATAACTTTTTACAGCTACTCGACCCGCCCAAGACTTGAAAATGACTTTAAGTGCTAAGCATCTTGTGAAAGAGCAATAGACTCACTAAGCGGCTGTTAAAATGGACTTCAGGTTTCTACGACCCTAGGAGACCTTAAGAGTTTCTGCCTAAAGGTTTATCTTTCCGATCGATAGGTTTCTTCTTACTTTTTTTTATGGGGTCAACACAAGGGCGAACCCAATGTATATCTCCTTGGTTTATTTTACTTCCTCGCTTCTTCCCTAAGTGTTTTGGGAATTATTTATGCATTTTTGCGAGCTGGGCTTTGGACAACTGGCCAATGGGTTGTTAACCACAACAACTTACCAGCCATACTCGTGCGGTGAAGTGTGGTTTATTTTTCTATTTTTATTTTTCTCCTTTTTCTATTTTTCTTTTTTTTTCTTTTTATTTTTTAGTATCATTTTTTTCTTTTTCTAAGTAGATGGCTTCCCTGATCTAAGATTTACCAAAAAGCAGTAGAATAAGTATGGTCATGTAGCTGGGCTCTGAACAACAGGCCAATGGGCTATTATCCATGACAACTTATCAGCCATACTACCCTAAAAAGTTTATTAGTGATGGGAACACCATCATGAGCCCTAATTAGACCATTTTGACCCATAAAAGAGAACAAAAGCTCCTACATAACCAACTGGAGGTCCTAATTCACTGAATAATCATTCTGAGATAAAAGCAAGGAACAAGGGGTAAAACTACAATTTTACCATTGTAGTACAACAATGGATTTTCTCAAGGGATAAACACAAGTCAAATGGTCTTAACAAGATAATAAGTGGGTTGAATCAAACAGAAAAGGGTTCATATGAATTCCGGGAATTAAATGACTTCTTGTAATCTTAAAACAAATCCACTTGATTAAAAAAGGTTTTGGTCAGGATAAAATTTACCTAAATCCTCTAAAAATCATAGAAAAATATTCTCTAGGGTTTAGAACCTTCAATTTGACCATTGGAACCCATTTTGACCTAGAATGGGGTCTCAGACAAATATTTGCCCTAAATTAAGTTTTCATGTAAATTACCTAGTCAAACGTGGTCAAACCCAAAACCCAACTTCACGATTGGATTCTTTAGATCTAAATTAGGTTTGTACCAAAATTTGGACCCAAGGGAAACTCATCTTGACCTACTTTGCAAATAGGTCCAGCCTAATTACAATTCTACCCCTATCTTTCAAAAACCCTTGCATTTTACCCCCTAGCTTCTTCATCATTCCTTGCAATTAGGTCCCTCCACCATTATAGCAGAGGAATCCTACTCCGACGAACTTGAGAAGGTAATTTCTCCCTGATCTCTCAGAGAATCCCCTTCAAAATTGGAAGGGAGATTCTCTGAGAAATCCCCTCCAATGTGAACCCAATTTGAGGCCCTACTTGGTACCCAATCTCTCATGCGAATGCATGAGAGATTTGGGTCTCTTTCGATTTACCATTACCGGCGAACCTACCTTACTTGGAAGCTTGGCTTCCAATCACAAAACCGACCTCCAGGGCCTATTTAAGACAACCCAGTTCGCCCCACATCTCCTAAGCTTGAAATCAGCCAGAGAACCCCTCAATTTTGTCTCTCCTCCTCCGGCCGACTCGCTCATCAAGCTCCGATGACCTCTCCTCCTCTCCCTCATCGCCTAGACACAAGACCGGTGGCAGGTTCCTCTTCCTCACTCTCGTCTGCGTCGCAGCACCCGCCAATGCCCATGCATCCCTTTCATCCTCGCCGACCACCTTCACTGAGCATCTTCGTCTCCAGCGTCGGCAATACGCACCAGACGCCACCTCCGTCTTATCTTCATCTCTTCAACGCTAGATAAGTTCCTCTCACTCTCTACTCCCTTTCCCACTTCTTTATTTCCCCAACCGACTAATGCCGCACTCCACCACCATCATCCCCTTCACCTTCGGCCACCAACTCCGGCGAGTTAGCTCCACCTCCACAGACCACCTCCCTCCTCGCCGACCAGTCCACAAAAATTGCCTCGACCCCCTAATCATAACCCCCCACTCATATCACTCCGCCACTCACCCAAACACACTCCCGAACACACCCACAGTGTGCCCTAGGCATGCTCCCACAGGCATTCCCATGCCACGCCGACCACCTCTGCACATTCACCGCACCTTGGCGAAGTTACCTGAGCGTTTTAACGTGGTCGCAAGGCCGTTGTGGTGATTTTAGGTCCAGGAGCTCTCCACCATTGACACCGTGCTTGAAGCTTGCTTGCAAGCTACTCCAGGCAGCGCCCGCTCCAGGTCATAGTCCCAGGTTGCGTAGAAAGACTTCGCGAACATCTCTAGGCATCCAATTGGTGTCGAAGGCCGTAGCTACAGCTGTAATCGAAGGAACTCCTCTGCTGCAGGCGCACACGAAGGGAGTGGGAAGATAGTCCCACCTCAGAAAGCTTCGAGGTGCTTCACCCGCATAAAGTGAATTTTTGCCATAGCCTCTTCACCTCTAACTCACGGGGTGAGGTCCCTCTCTCACCCGACCCGACCGCCTCATCCGCGACCACGCCCCGCAGACCTAGTGACCCGACCCGACTAGCACACCTCACCCACCACCGCACGCCGGTGGGCCTGGTCCCAGGAACGTACCTAACCCGATTACCTGAGAAGCGTGGCTCTGGGAGAGCGAAACCCAAGAAAGAAGAGAGAAGAGAGCTCGCGTAGGTAGGGGGTAGGTTTTTATCTGTAGGTTGAAGAGGAGAAGAAGAGAAGCCAAGGAAGAACAAGGAGAAGGGTTGTAGCAGAAGGAAGAAGCCAAAGCCAAAGAGAGGAAGGCAAGGAAGGCAGAGAAAGAAAAGAGAAGGAAGAAACTGAACGAAGAAGAAGCTAAAGGCAGCCGACAGAGAGAGAGAGAGAGAAGAAAGCCAAAGAAGAAGAAGAAGGCAGAGGAAGCTAAGAGCTAAGGCAAGGAAGCTGAAGCCAAAATCAAAAGAAGAAGAAGAAAGGAGAAGCTCGAGAACAGAGAAGAAGTAGAAGAAAAGAAAAAGCCAAGCACTGTAGCATCAACATTTTAAAATGGTTGATTTAAAATCAGACGTCCAATTTTGAGCTTTATTCATATACATTGGCTTCTTTAATATTTTGTGCTACACATCTACTTCTATATTTTTGCATTGAGACATTGATTTTATTGCATATTCTTTTACATTCTAAGTTGTGATCTTGATTTCTAAACCCCAATTTGCTCTATGTGTTCGACCTCGGACTTTAAAATTCGGGTAATAAAATCATATTTGTTTTGAACGCTCTTTCGGCTATATTACAACGTGGCATTCTTAAAACCCGATCAAGCGCGATAAACAATTAGCTACCTAATTTCCGTAAAAATCGTTGAAAGGTGAGTCAGTGCAAATAGTGTGTAGATGCTTATACTTAAAGTCCCCTCAAATCAGAAGGCAGGTTGATAAGTCATGTACTTATCACCCTAATTTATTGACCAAATTAGAATAAAATTACTTAGCGAGTGTTACGACCCGATTCCCGAATCCCTACAGGACCCGATACCGGCGACTCGACTAATCCCAAGACCCAGTCGTCCAATAAGAAATAACCGAAAAACAGGAAAATAAACCACATTCACTATGCAAGGTAACTAATAGTAAAAAAGTATAAGCAGTAAAAGAAGTAAAAGCTGCTAACAATACATATCACCACCACAACAATAAAGTAGAACAAAAGTACAGAACAGGAACAGTAAACAAAAGTCTGAAACTCACTAGCAGAAAAGAAAACACAACCACAGTACAAAACTACTGCTGAGCTCGACTGAGCCCAACACCCTCTACAGTCGGTAACTCGGGCTGCTCAACTCCTGGACCTGTAAAGGGTTATGAGAAAATGGAGTCAGCGAACGCTGAGTAAAGTGGTAACCAGACTATCTAAAGCAGTAAAAACTAACAGGTAAATTTATCTTTTCCAATTATTTATTTTACAAGTAATTTCCTTTCACCCCATTGGTTTACTTTCATATTTCTT
The DNA here is from genome assembly GCA_037157565.1 of Thalassia testudinum. NCBI lineage: Eukaryota > Viridiplantae > Streptophyta > Magnoliopsida > Alismatales > Hydrocharitaceae > Thalassia > Thalassia testudinum. The sequence continues at coordinate 60,154,325 of JAZHRO010000022.1, read as the reverse complement.
TCTTGATCTCGCATGTTCCTCGTGGGAACAATCTTGATTGCAATCTTTTCCAAAGAGTGGAAGGTACACGTGGTGCTCTCCTGGCCGAGAGAGTCCCCCGTGGTAGTCATACACCCAGTCAACCACCCCGAGGTCACAGATAGACATAGCGGTGACTACGGCACGCGCGATAAGCCCACAGGTAACTATCCCGTACTTGCATGCGGTCAGTCGTTTTCGTCAGCGGGTACGCCCAGACTACAGCATGGAACAGTATAGGGCCTAGCCCTCTCAGCAACAGGGGTCTAGCCCCTCAGAACCAAACAGGGGTCTCGCCCCTCCACAGTCCACGCACCCTCGTCTGACTACCCCGATTTGCCCAGTGGGCCTAACAAGTCGGTGTAGGGCGACTAGTTGAACCCCGGGTCCTGTAAGGTGGCTAGCTCTCTCCCTACACTAGTAGCTCTCTCTGGTACAGTGTACACGAGGGCCAACAAAAGTTAGTGTAGAGTGACCAATCCTAACCCCGAGTCCCAACCCAAGGGCAGCTAACTCCGCTCTACACTAAACAGGGGACAGTCGCTCTCCTTGGTACCACGTACTCAAGGGCCAGCACACTTCCCACTCACATTTCTAGATTTTTCCATTCATCCACAGGAGCTCTACTCCTAATTCCCCGTAAGGTTCATGCTCATATTCACCATATTATTCCATACCAGGTTTTATCATTCACAGTTCCATTCTTGTATTATACACATGCAGCTCGTATTTCCACAAGTTAACTTATGCAACAAGTAATATCACAAGTAACTGTTTAACTAGCACATGCATTTCATATTCCACAGGTAGCTCGTATTTATTAATAAGTAATTGTTTACAATTCTACTCATTCATTTATGACTGCAATCTCAAACACGCATACAACCAGTGCAAGTATTTCTCGTCCTAGGGTTCATGTCACATCCTACATTTCTAGTTATCTAATTTCATATATGCATTCTTGTTTTATAATTAAAACAGGCGGAAACCACTCTACTAGACAATCAGGGAGTACTGGGGCTCGAACGGCAGACTCACGTGCCTCTGCAAGGCCCGAACATGCAATAGATCGAAGTCCTATACCAAGGAATAGACCACAATGGAACACTCATAACATTATATAAGGATTTCTAACATGTAGAGGAACTCACAAGGAAACCATAGATATCTCGTTTGCGTAAAACGGACCCTAAACAGGTCAAAAACAGGATTGCAGAACCAAATCAGACGTCTGGCACAAGGTCCAGATGTCTTAAAAGTCACCAGGGTCCCACCTCGAGTTCCTGCGTTGACCTTAGATTCCAGGACCCTCACTTGACTGTCTGGACTCAGCTCTAGACGTCTGACCTCTCCTCCAGTCATCTGGAAGTACTTCTGGTCGTCTGGTAAGCTGTCCAGACGTCCGAAATGCATGGGAGGGTGTGCCCTATGCCTTCCCAAAGCTATCCCTATGCGCAACAGACAAAATCTCCCCACTTTAGCCAAATAGATTGGCTCTGCGTTGCGGCCTACATGGCCGTAATCGCAAGAAGATCGTACCTTCGCAAAACCTTGCTTTCAGACGTCCGATGTCGTCACCAGATGTCCAACCCGTCATCTGGACTGCACTCCAAACGTCTGATTCTGGGAAAATCCCAGAACTAGAGCGAGCTCCCACTCCTCTCGCTACGCGCAGCCGCGGCTCCTCCCTCTCGTATGCAGCTCCAGCTGCAGTAGGAAGTCGGGGACGGCTTCCTCGACGCACTCCTCCCGCATGCGATGCTCCGACCGTGCGCCCTCCGGCGAGCTCCCACGAACTTGCGAGCTCAACCTCCTCCTCCTCTCTTCACACCACTCCTCCTCCTCGCTCTCACTCCCTCTCTCTCGCTCGTCCCTCTCACTGCAGTAGAGAGGAAGGAAGGTGGCGGTGGTGGAGTGGAGAAGAGAGGAAGGGGGAGAGGGGTCTTATATAGGGAGTGGGGTTAGGGTTCGGTAAGGGGGAAGGAGAAAAGAAGAGAGAAGAAAATGGTCTGCATGCAGCTAGCGCGCAGAACCAACCTTGCGTACAAAATTTTTCAATTTTCAGACGTCTAGGAAGGGGCCCAGACGTCTGACTAAAGGTCTAGATATCTTAAAAGGCTCAAAACAGAACGGGTCTTTAGAACGAGGACTCGAGACCAAGTCCACATTTTAGTGGACACCGAGCTGATTAAACCCGAAGACCTGAAAAAGTCTAAGTGTTCAAGTTCTAAAGTATCGTTTCCTAAAGTTAACAACTCTTAATGCCTAAGTCCTCTTCTCCTTATTTTAATTTTAAAAAAATAAAATAAAAGAAATTCCACGGAGCTAACAAAATATTTTCAAGACTAAGTATCCACTCCCTCATGCCTAAATGATGCAATGTCTTCATTGTATAAATAAATACATGAAAAAGATAGACTAAATAGAATATCACTTGAGTTTCGCGAAACCCCGGTCAGCTCCACAGAGAAAATGAAATATCCACACGTGTTAAGTTTATTACCTTCAGCTAGGCGTATTATACAAACAAAGAAGAGGTTAAGAATTCACAAGTGTAAGTCAAAATCAAAATATTGATCTCAGGACTTGCCAGCAAGTGTCCACAGATGTGGACCAGATTATGGTGCAAACCCATGTCTGAGGGTCGAGTAATTCTAAGGTTTTGGATGAAAATTGCCCAGAATCGGAGATTGTTGTGTTTGCAGGGCCGAGCCTGTGGTTTGGTGGTGTGCAACCTAAGACTAAAGTGGTGAACAATGGGTAGATCCAGTTCAATAGATTCATGTGTCCACTTAGAGTTCAGCTCAGAAAGATAATCAATTATTCTGCACTTAGGTTGCACGGTAAAGATATCATAAGGGTCCTGATAGAAGGTTGGTGGTTTTAGATCAATAGGAACCCTAGATCAAAACTCCTATTTTCCCTAAAGTTAACTTCCCAAATCTTTACTTCCAAATTCCTATCCTCCAACATCAAGTGTTCGGGTTCCAGAACCTCTAGCATATCATTCACCCCATGTGATTCACCCAAGTTCAAAAATCATGGCTGAATCAAGATTGACTTCGGCACCATGATCTCAAAAGCATCATCATTCAACTCTTTGGGGTGTGGTTGAAGATTAGGGCTACCGCTTGAGTCATCTATTATATTAGGATCAGAATCCTCCATGTCAGCCCCAATCGAATCAAAATCCTCAGTTATCGAGCTATCGAATAGTTCATTAGCTTCCTTAGGCCTATCTGTCTCACTAAAACCATTTTCTTTGAGCTCGAGTGAGACCTCGCCTACAGATTCTTCACCCTCACAATCAAAGAATTCTTGATCATCATTTATATATGTCTCAAAATCATACGTTGTTCCTTGGTCTATAGAGACATATTTTTCCTCGCTCCCTGACTCAGGGATCTCGGGTGAGAAAATTGATTTATCCTCAATGGGTTGCTTTAGACCAACCTGATCATCCCCGGTTTCATAAAAAATGTTCCCCCAGCAGGTGCCTGAGCGGGTTCTGACATTGGCTCTCCTGAAGGGGGTTATTCCGGGAAATCATTCCAAGATTGGACTAAGGCAACCACAAATCTCATCATCAATCTTGACAACTTCCCAAGTAAAAACTCACCCAGGCCCCTATCATTGACATCTTCGAGCCAATCCAATAAAGAATTATTAAGTTCATCAATCATTTTGATCATAGGCTCTAATGCTTCAATGCATGGTGTTGGCTGAGCTTCTAAAAATTATATGGTGTTCCTCAAGTTAGCCAACACCCTATTTTGGACCTGATTCACCTGAACCAAATGGTTCGGTTCAAGGTTGGGTGGGTTTGGGTTAAAACTAGGGGAGTCAAGAAATTGAGGTCCTCCCTGATAATAGGTCGTTTCGGGTTGTTCAAAGAATGGTGGTGACCTATGTTTAGCATAATCTTGGAGAGGGTAACAGTTATAATCATCATATCCTTTTTTATTGTAGATTGGGTTAGGTTGACCATCAAAAGGTAGAGATCTATAATCATTATAGGTGTAAGAAGGATAATAATCATAGTCTTGTTGTCTAAGGTTAGGCCCTGGACACTGAGGTCCGAATTCATATCCCTAATCAAAGTTATCCCCGTTAGTGGATGGGTAATCATAAGTCGAGTCGGGATAGTAATCATCTTGAGGATAAGTAGTGGTGGGAGGGTAGATTGGAAATGTGTATAGGATGTGGAAGCATACATGGTGAAGTAGAAGGGAAAACAGAACAGAGAAAGTTACCCTGCAATACAATCAATCAAACCTATCCTTAAATTGGGTAGCTTAAGGACCTATGCTTCAGAAATGGACTCTGACCACACAATGAATTTGGTGTTGTCCTTACTCCCAAAGGTGATAAAGTTGGGCCGGCGAAGTAGGGGGAGCGTGTCCTAAGGGCCACTAATTATGCCAAATCCCTGCTTGCTTAAGTCATTTGACAATCGGGCCCCCCAACTTAGCACCTTTTGAAGTAAGCAGACGTCACTAATTCGAAATACGTTCAAGAGAACACCCTAAAACAGATTCAATGAATCCTACGGCCAATGTCTACTCAAGTTTAATTGAGGCTTGGGATGATTGTGCTCTTGGAATGTGATAGGTTCTTTAGATGGGTTGTGCCCTTAAAAATCAGTTAATATGTGTGTGCGTGCACAACCAATGATTTTCAAACAAGGTTTTGATGATGTGTCTTTTAGGGTTTAACCTTGTTTAGTAGCTTTTAGGGTTTAATCCTTAGGTTGGTTCAATCAAGGTTCAGTAGAGCACTCCAAGTTTTGAGAACACGGGTGTAGATATGTTTCTTTAAAAAATAGAAATAATGTGGAGTGCCTGGTTCAGCCCTAAAAATCAACTCTAAATGGCAAGCTACTTGATGAATCACTTTTAATTTGAGTGGTGCGGCCCAAACAATTCAAGCAATTGTCCTGTTGCACCACTTGATTAAGGCACACAAAATGTTTAGCCTAATCAAATTTATGCTCACTTATTTGTGTATTGAGTTAAGGTGTACCAGATCCACAGGTCAGCTTCCGGTTAAGTGGTAGAATTGAAGTGATTGTGCGCCTTAGGATGAGAATTTGTGGGTGTTAAGTGTGTCTCTTAAATTGAATCTCACAAGAGAAGAGTTTTTTTTTAAAATTTTTTTAACTTATGCGGGTAGGTGAGGTGAGGTGAAATGACAATCAAACAACTAGGACTAATCTAGGATTTATGCAAACACCAAGTCAGTTTGGGTTTGATTTATTAGGTGATGGAATGGAATCTAGGGTAGGGGTGGTGGGGATACACTTACAGAACCTTCACCCACACTTTTTTTCCGATTTAACTGCTTTAGCCCTCCTCAGAAGAGTACCTGCAATCACATTAAAATCAGAGAAAAAGTGAGATAAAAGTTAAGTAAGGCAGAAAAATGCGAGAAAAACCAAAAAGCGTTGCCTCCCTGGTAATGGCACCAAAATGATGAGTGGGTTGTTGTATGCGAAAAGATTTGAGTTGGAAACTCGTCGTCGTAGTGCGTAAAAATCTACTAACTAGATAAAATTTATAACCAAAACTCGAAAGGGAGTCCCAGGTCGAATACGGGGAGGTGAACGTTTGGTTTTGAGAAATCCGCGTTTCGCTTTTATTTACTTTTGTTGTTTTTATCTTTTGTAATTTTTTTGTATTTTAATAAGGCAAGAGATCAGGTCGAAATAATTTCTATTTAATCTACTTGCAAAGAGAGAAAGAGAGAGAGAGAGAAACAATCACATATATATCTAAACAAGAGTTTGCTACAGATAAGAAAGTGGAAAACTACACAACAAAAGCAATAAAGATAGAGGTGAAAAGAATCCCCCCTCGATGGTCGCTTGGAGGACGACTCACACTGACGACGCTCTGGATGGAGGTGGGGTGGAGCTGGATGAAGGAGAATGGCGGTGGAGGAAGGAGGACAGGGCAGGATGGTGTCGCGGCGAGGATCTACTTTTTAAAGTGGTGAGAGGATGACCACGGGATGCTCCACGAAGAGAGATGAGAGGCGGGAAAATAATTTGATTTTCTACTCTAGAGGAGCACCCCGGGCTTAGGAGAAGCTCTCTCTAAAGCCTTTGAGATGGTGAGGAAGAGAAAGGAAGAGATGAAGAAGAATGGGAGGGGTAGGGGTCCTTTTATAGTGGAGAAAGGATCCATTTCATACATAGGACATTTAGTGATAGACATAAACGTCGCTGAAGATCCGTAGCAAGTGTTGTAAAGCTCGAGCTCACGCGCCCCACGCGTGTTGCTCGCGTACGCACTCAGCGCACCCATGTCGCGCGCGCCAATGCACTGCGTGCGTGCGATGGTGCATGCATGCCCATGGGCAGCCTGGATAGCACCATGTGGTGCGATCTAGGTCATCTATCTTCTTTCCTTTGTAGGGGCTGGTATAGAAGTCGGACTGAGTCGATTTTCACATCGTTGGACTGCGATCGTCAACCCGAATCCATCTGTGTGGTCTGATTTGTTGTTTGAAGCTCTAACTTGCGTCGCTTAGTCCCTTGGCTGTTGATCTTCCTCGGGCTACATAAGGTGCTAGGGGACTCTGATCAAGACGATTTCGGAGGCGTTGGACTCCAATCATCATCCTGATTAAATCCGTGCAGTCGGATCGTCAATCCAAGGTTCTAAATTAGATCTCCTTCTCTCCTAGTCATAAAAGGACATAATTAACCTAGAATTTATACATATTACTCTAAATGCAGAATGATGCATGCTATGCAATATTTATAATATGGAATGCATATCTAAGCCTAGGAACATACATAAACAAGCAGCTTATCCTAATTAAATGTGTCTACATCAAGTACTCTACCTAATGTCACCGGAGGGTCACGATGACTCTGAATTGTGCATACAAGGCTTAGGGGCAGTCGTCACACTTGCCTCGAGATCCGTGCACGCAGTGGGATAGGATCTGGTTCACATGAACCAAAAATAGGGTCGAAAATGGCTAGGCACGTTTCTAATTTTTTACTAAAGATAATGTACACAAAAATGAAAATAAACAATACAAATGCGTACTACATGTTGATACGATTCCAACAGTACCTTATTTGTCGAAACCTGAGGTCGGGAAGGCCTCGAACCAGTCGAAACAGTACAAAGGGGTTGCTGAACTAATCGGTTTGAGCGAACCAGTCAACCGGTCCACACGAACTGACCCCACTTGCCCGCAATGTGCTCACAACCCACCCCACCACGCGTCATGCTCTGATTTGCACCCACACCCGCTACCACTCGATGCGTGTCGCTTATCTGATGCGTGCCACCAAATCGCACGATGTACACTCCTCGCCGCCACTACCTCCACGAAATTTGCAGTCCATTTTGTGAAATTGCAACTGGGTCCCTAAAAGAAAATTTTTAAAATTTTAAAAGGAAAATCCAAGCTTTTCCTTCTCTCTTCCTCTCTTAATTTGAGAGGCTTAGAGATTAATGACGACCCAAGGACCCAAGGGGGTTCTTTTATAGGCTCAAGGGTTGTTGGGATTAAGATTAGTGGAGTGAAATACCTAAAATACCCCTAGGGTTGGGTCACCTTACATTTAGGTCCTTTTCAACTTATTTTGGCCATAACTTGAGCTATACACCTCGAAATTGCGTGAAACAAGCATTGTCGGAAAGCTTGCGACAAGAGGAATCCAATGGTACCATATATGGCACCCTTTTGACAACTTTTGACCAAGGGTTGACTCGAAATACACATTTTTTGATAATTTAAGGAGGTGTTGACACCAACACCAAACCACAACCGGGTTTTCAAGTTCAAATTGACCCAAACCACTTTGAAATGACTCAAAAATAGGATTTTGGGATGTTCCACTAATCCATCGCATTTAGTTTAGGATTAGAGTCGCGATTTTGTAATCTCTTTTAGCTTGTGCTTACGCTTGGTTGAAAGTGATTTTTCGAATCAAATGTTGTTGTGGTTTTGTGTATTCGAAGCATATTAAGCATAAGGTTTTGTGGCATTTCTCCACACGTTGCTTTTCACATGACAGTGGCATCTATGCCCTACGATCTTTGTAGGCTAAGAACCTTTGCCTTTGTTTTCATTCGAACATGGCAATGCTCTGTGGCCATGACGAGTCCCTCTGATGGTGTTTAATGCAGTGGTTGTGTCATCTATTCTTATCAACTGACATCACTTCAGGTCTTCTCACGTTTGGTGCCCTCTTATATCCTCTATGGATTCACCTTCTATGCCCTGTTTGCGTGGTTTGATTGATCAATAAAAGGGCCTCTGGTGTTAGTTCCCATCATCTAATCTCTTTAGCAAGTTGGCAATGAGGCCTCCCAGGCTTCCATTGTCATCTTGTGGTTGCATTAGTGCTCATTCATGGTAAGTGATAAAGAGGAGAGTGAGGGGTTCACAGCATTATAAGTGGCTTCCATGGCTGCTAGATGTTGTGCTCTGGGTTGTGCTACCTGTGGTGATTGAGGAAGAGGAATTTGAGAAATGGGATAACTAGTACCATTCCAATATGTGAATTTGAAGTTGTTAGCTCTCACCCATTTCATGCTAATTGACCAGAAGTTTGTTTATTTTGTTCTCACCCAATATGTCTATTATTATTTTGACTTCATGAAATTCACATATAAGTTAGAATTCCATAAGAATGTAATTGCTATAAACTCGAAACAATATATGTAATTGCTGTAAACTTGAAACAATGTTCAATAATAATTAATCATTACCTCCAATTTTAGTGGAGGATGCTAACACATCATTAAAATCGTTATGGATAGCCAACGATTATAAATCTATCCAATTCACATTCCAATGTGCATGGTGATCATAAAATTCACTAAGGGATAAGTTCATATCGTTGCAGTGCGAAATAATGATCGTTTAAAATTTTTTCAAACCTCTAAAAGTGGTTAAATAAGGTAAAATAGAAGTCTGAGTCATCTCACATAGAGACATACCATTCAAGTCACTTCCTCCTAACATAGTTAACTTATTTTTGATAGTTTTGAATTTTTCAAAATTTTTTGGTGCTTTAAAGAAGAGAAAAGTATATGATAACTAAGGATAGGGATAAAATTGCAGCAGCAGGGACATGTATGTAATTCATGTGAAATTAATTTTCCAAAAATGAAAAAAATTTAGTAAAATTTCTAAAGATACTTTATTGCCTAACTAAGATTCCTACTAAATTTCATGCAGAACTAACACTTAGAACACACACAATAAATTCTGAAATAAAATATAGGGACTAGATTGCAATAATGAAAAGATTGGAAAGTAAATAATTTAAAAAAATTTTTAGAATGAAATTTTGAATGAAGTTTGAATCGAAATTAAACCAAATACTTGGAATCCTATGGTAGTTTTTTTGAAATTTTTGAGTGCACAAAATTATGAAATAAATTTGAAAAGTAAATGAAAGATCTAAAAGTCACATGAATGAAATATGGATATAAATCAAATGAAATAATAAGCAAACACATATGCAAGCAACTAAATAATTAAAAAATATTTTTTTATTATACTGGAGAACTAATCTGAAGTCACAAATTACAACTAAAATAAAGTTTGCTACAACTAAAGAAAAAAATGCAAAGAGAAGGAAAGGAGGTGTAGGACGAATTGCTGGAGCATTGGAGTGTCGTCGTGGTAGTAGAAGAAGACGGAGGTTCGAGGCGGAAGGTGCCTTCAATGGTTGCTAGAAACCACCAGCTTAGAGGAAGGCCAAAGGAGAGTGGATGAGAGAGGAGGCTCTTAGATGTATAGGCGGTCAAGGGGTTTATATGGAGAAGGCAACAATTATCTAAAGTAGTCTTCAATGTCCTCAATTTTCAGCCCTCTTATGATCAAATTTTGGCATTTTATATAAAATATAAATCGTAGCCCTTCAAATAAACTTTCCAACACATCTTGAAACATGTAAATCTGAGTTCAAATAAGGAATCTTTGACCAAATTAGTGAGCATGTGTCAAGCTATTGCAAATTTTAGGATTAAAAAATGGAGGGAGGAAATGGCGTCACCTCTTGAGATTTTACCCTTATCATTGAATCCTCAACAAGAAAAGAATTATCTTCTCAAAATATTATTTTGTTTTTATCATCTTAAATTATCAAAAAGATAATTATTGGTTTATCCTCTAAGTATCATGCTTCCTCAATCTTCATATATTCTTCTTGAGATCAATGACTCTCATTGCTTCCTATCAATACTTACAATATAGTACTTACAGAGTACATTATTTATTTCCTACTTTGCAAAATAATGGTTTTTATTATTCCAACCTTACATAGAAGAAAATAAGAAAATATTAGTTACATCATAATTGAGGTCATTGAAAGCAAAATATACACACATTCATAAATAAATGCACTTATATATAAAATGCATGCACTCATCTAATGCGGTTATGCAATCAATACTGCATAACTAACATTAAGCATGATTTATATTAACATTCATGTGTTCATCATGTGACATACTATCCCCTATGTTCACTTTAATTTATGGATACACAAATAAGTATAAAATCCCACTACAATCTCATAAAAGTTGTATATTAAATAAAAATATGCTACCAACTAAATTAATGATTAAATATCTATCTCAAAAAAAAAAAAGGACTTTCTCAAGATAACTTTTCTAACTAACTTTCTCCACTTATTCCACAGCTTTATTCCTCCTATCAAACACCTTACGTGAAATTAACACTCCTGATTCCTTAATGTGACAACCAACTTAACCAAATGCCTAGAAAATTCCTCTACTCTTCTCAACTTCTATTTTTTATTTCTCCTATAGATTCCCCTTACAAACGACACCCTAGGGAATTGAAAGTGAAATGTAAGATACTTTTGGAATTTGTTTTGGACTTTACCTTGTGAGAAAAATGGTCTTGAATATGTTTGGGGCAAACAAGAAGGCATTCCTTCCCCTTATGGTGAAAGAGGTTAGCATATGTCTAGAATGAACTAGTTACCAAATTGTTCACCACATCTAATGGTGGAAAATGATGACTAAGGGTGCATGCGGATTACATTAATCCACAAGTCAATTTGTTCCAATCCAATTAGACTGTTAGAATGGATTAGGAAAATTCCAATCCATTAAAAACTGGATTGGATTTCCAATTTGATCAAGCCCTAATGTGCCTATCCAAAATCAAACAATCAATCAAACATATAAGATATAAGGTTGGTAACCCAATTCTGCTTGTACAGTGTATGTCTAGTAACCCATTCTTGAGGGTTGCACACTAAACACTCATTTGAATACAGTGAGAGTGATTACCTTTTTCTTGTATCGATCAAACCCTTGTTAGAGAGGGTTCTAACACCCCCATTAGTTACTAGCAGCCATTATTTTCTTAGAAAAGTGCAACCATTTCTCTCCATTTCCTAAGGACTTGCCTTATATTCACATCACTTCACCTTCTAAGCTAGGTTTGCTTGCGCTTCACTTCTTGCTATCTAAGCAGTATTGTAAAGACCTGTTCTGATTTGAGCTTTTTAAGACATCTGGAGTGTCAGGCAGACATCTAGTCAGACGTCTGGAAATTGAAAAATTTATATGCACCCTGAGGTTTGCACGCAGGCGGTGCGCAGGCTCATCCTCTATCTCTCCTTCCCTCTTCTTTTTACCCCCACCAAACCCTAACCCTCGGCTATAAGAGACTCCACTTCCCTCTTCTCTCCACTCCACCACTCCACCACACCTCCCCACTCCACTGCTGTGAGCAGAGACACTTGAGAGAGAGAAGAGAGAGAGAGCGAGGAGGAGGAGCGGGAGTGAAGAGGAGAGGGTCGAGGTCGCGGAGCTTCGTGGAAGCTCGCTGGAGGTCCGCACGGCCACCGCGGCACGTACGGGAGGAGGAGAGCATCGGGGTGTCGTCCCCGACTTTCTGCAACATCGGCGCTGCAGCGGAGCGGAAGGAGCTGCGGCAGAGCACGGCGAGAGGTGCAGGAACGCGATCTGGTACTGGAGTTTTTCCAATATCAGACGTTCGGAGGGCCTTCCGGATGACTGGCTGGACATCTGGCGTCAACACCAGACGTCTGAAAGCGGGTGTATCGCGAAGGTACGTCTTCCTCGCAGTTACGGCCATGTAGGTTGCACCACAGTATGATTTGCTTGGCTAAAAGTGGCGAGTTGCTTTGTCATGCACAGGAGCAGCTTTGGGAAGGTACGCAGAGCATCCTTCCACGCTTTTTGGATGTCTGGACATCTTACCAGACGACTGGAGACGTCCCCAGACGACTGAAGGACTGGTCAAACGTCTGGAACTGCTTCCAGACAGTCGCGGTGGAGTCCTGGACATCTAAGATCATCACGGGAGCTTGAGGTGAGTCTCTGATGACTGTTAAGACGTCTGGACTTGTTTCCAGACGTCTGATTTGCGTCTATAGATACGTTTCTGACCCGTTTAGGGTCCGATCGGGATCCACTTTTTACAAACGAAGTATCTGTGGTTTCCTTGTGAGTTCCTCTATATATTAAAAACCTTTATATACTGTTCTGAATGTTCCGTTGTGATGTGTTCCTTGGTATAGGACTTCAACCTGTTGCGTGTCTGGCGCTTGCAGAGGCACGTGGACCTGCAGTTCGAGCCCCTAGTACTCCCGAATTGTCTAGTAAAGTGGTTTACCCCTGTTCCATTTATAAAATATGATGCAACTATGAAAATTAGATAACTGAAAACCTAGGATGTGGCATGAACCATAGGACGAGAAATGGTTGAACCACTTGTTTGCGTGAGTGAAATTGTAGTTATAAATGAATGAGCTAAATTGTTAGCAATTGCCTGTTGATAAATACGAGCTGCCTGTTAGAATATGAGCTGCTTGAGATAACTGAACAGTTACCTATGATATCGTTTGTTGCATGTGTTAATTTGTGGAAATACGAGCTGCATGTGTATGAATGAGAACCAAATTGTGAATGATGAAACTTGGATTGGAATAATGTAGTAAACATGAGCATGAACCCTATGGGGAGTTAAGAGTAGAGCTCCTGTGGATAGATGGAAAAGACCTGGAATACGGATGGGAAGTGTGCTGGCTCTTGAGTATGTGGTACCAAGGAGAGCGACTGTCCCCTTTTTAGTGTAGAGCAGAGCTAGCCGCCCTTGGGATGGGACCCAGGGTTAGGATTAGCCACTCTACACCGACTTCTGTTGGTTCTCGCATACACGGTACCAAGGAGAGCAACTAGTATAGGGAGGGATGATGAGAGCCTCATCATGAACCCTAACTAGCATATTTTGATCTAAATAAGTGTACAAAAGCTCCTACAAAACCTAAAGGAAAGCCTAAATCAGAGAATTCTAAATTTAAGAATAAAATAATTCAAAAGGGGTAAAACTGTAATTTTACCAATGCAGCACACAAACGAGGTGTCTAAGGGTCTAAACACAGGTCAAATGGGTTTATATGAAAGAAAGTGGGATGACTTGATTTGAAAAGGGTTATAGCAACTTCTAGGAATTAAATGACATTCTGTAACCCTGAAGCAAACCTGTTTTCACGAGGTTCCTGGCAGGATAAAAACCAACTAAACCCCTTAAAATTCATGAAAAAATATTCCCTAGGTTTTAGAACCTTCAATTTGACCTTTGGAACCTATCTTGACCTAGATTGAGAATCATACCGAATTTTTGACCTAATTTGGGTTTTTATGCAAATTGATCGGTCAAACGTGGTCAAACCTAAAATCAAACTTCACCATTAGATTCCTTAGGTCTAAATTAGATTTATACCAAAATTTGGACCTAAGGGAAGGCCATCTTGATCTACTTTACAAATTGGTCCTCTTGAATTACTTTTCGACCCTTATCTTTTTGAACCCTTGCATTTCACCCCCCAGCTTCCCTTTCATTCTTTACAGAACGGTCCCTCTGCCACCCCGCACAGTTGCCCATACCTCCGGCGACCTTGCGAGGAGGATGGCGCCGCATAGGGTATGGGGGCCGCTCTCAGAAACGAAAGGGGGGTTCCCTGCATCGTCCTCTTTCGTAGGGACCCCCTCCCATGTCCTGACATTGCCCACTCCTATCATGCGAATGCGTGAGAGGAATGGGTCTCCACTTCCGGCCAACTCTGGCAAGCTCTCCACGATCTCTCCTCAAGATTCTCCTTCGCCAACTGCTATAAAAGGGACTGCAGGGCTCTCCGGTCGTCTCAAGCTTGTTTTGGTCGAGGAAAACCCCCAACTTCGTCTCCTCCTCCTCCAGTCAAGCACCCGCAGGCTCCGATGACCCTTCCTCCTCCCCATCGTCGCTCTACTGCCATACCTACAGCAGAGTTCACTCCGCCTCGTCCTCCTATGCCAGGCCGCACCAGTTGGTACCTTCTCGACCTCCTCCTCGTCGCCATTACCCCCCTCTGGGCATCTTCGTCTCCGACGTCGGCAGGCACGTGCCGAACGCCTCCTCCTCCCCATTCGTCATTTAAGTAGGTAAACACTCTTCCCCTTACTCTCTCCCTTATTCCCCCCTTATTAATTTGTTGTTTCCACCCACCGACGACCACTGTCCATCACCACCTTCTCCATCTCTGGCCGCCCTTCGGCGAGGCGTTCCAGCCGCTCCACGCCTCCATCCGCCTCACCAGCTACCCCTTAAGCACCGCGACACCTCACTGACCCTAAAACCGCACTCCATTCACCACGCCACACCTCCAGAACACCCCCCGAACACACCCACTCTCACGCACGTAGTATGCCTAGGCGCACAGCCACAGGCACTCTCACATCTCGCCGACCACCGCTGCACACTCGCCACACCTGGGCGAACCTCCTTGAGCCTTTTGACGTGGTCGCGAGGCCGTTTTAGTGTTTTCAGAACCCAGGTGCTCGCCTCCATTGTCGAGCGAGTGAAGCTTGCTTGGGAGCTTCACCCAGGTCTCCTCTCTCTAGGTAGCAGGTCCCAGGTAGCTCGGAATCTCTTCGCGCACAGCCTTAGCCAAGCAATTGCCACTGACGCCCCATGTAGTTGTTGTAATAAGGGGACTTCCGCTGAGGGCGTTCGCGAAGGAAGGTGGGACAACATAGTCCCACCTTGGAAAATCTTGAGCAAGCATAGTGATATAAGAGGAAAAAGTCACATAGGCTTTTCGCCTCGAAACACTGGGGTGAGGTCCCTCACCCTCACTCACCAGGTCTCGTTCGCGGCATTGCCCACGCGGACCTGACCAGCGACCCGATTACCTTGATTCGTGCACTCCTCGCGCACCACACCCACGCCGGTGCACCTGGACCCGGGTGCGCGACCAACCCGATAACCCGACTATGGGAGAGCGTACCGAAGAGAGATTCAGAGAGAGAGAGACGCGCGGGGAGGGTAGGGGTAGGTTTTGCACTCGTGTTTGTAGGGAACAGGTGGGAAACAAGACAGAGAAGAAGAGGAGCGACGAGGACTTAGTCTAAAAACTCCAGCAGCAAAGAAAAAGAGGAAGAAAGGAGGAGGAGCAGAGCAGAAGAGAAGAAGGAAGGAGCTACTGAAGAAAGGAAAAGAAGACGCAACAGAAAGAAGAAAAAGAAGGAAGGAAGCTTTGCAGAGGAAAATGAGAAAGGGAAAGACAAGCAGAAGAAGAAGAAAAGCTGAAGCCAAGTAGAGCCAAGGAAGGACAAGAAGAAGAAGCCAAAGCACTGTTGAAATAGAGCTGAAGGAGAGGGAAAGGCCAGAGAAAAAGAGAAGAAAGAAGGAGAAGTCGCAGCAGAGGACAAGAAGAAAGAAGAAGGCACACAAGCCGATTGAAGAAGAGAAGGCACAGTAAGAGAAAGAGAAGAAGAAGAAGCCAAGAGAAAGAAGGGAAGGAAAAGAGAAGAAGAGGAAAAAGAAAAGGAGTTTTTGCTCATTCTCTCTCTCTTAAATTTTTGTAAAACAGTATATAGTCAATTGTGAATTCATATGTTTCTAGAATGACGTGTGCTCCCTGAGTTCGACCTCGGGATATTTTAAAATCTCGAGTAATAAATAAATTAAAGTGATAATCATCTTTCATATTACTACAACGAATACATCATTAAAACCCGAAGGACGACCCCAACAGGGGAGCTAGCCACCTCACGGGGCCCAGGGTTCAGCTAGCCACCCTACACCGACTTGTTAGGCCCTCTGGGCAAACCGAGGTAGTCAGACGAGGGTACGCAGACTGTGGAGGGGCTAGGCCCTTGTTTCTGAGAGGGCTAGGCCCTATACTGTTCTGTGCTGTACTTTAGGCATACCTGCTAGCGGAAACGACTGACCGCGTGCCTGTGCGGGGTAGCTACCTGTGCGCTTATTGCGCGTGTCGTAGTTACCGCTACGTCTGTCAGTGACCTCGGGGTGGTTGACTGGGTGTAGGACTTGTTGGTGCTAGAGCACCACGATCATTTGTTTTGATGATAACAAAACACGTGTTATTTAACATTTGCAATTTGAGTCCTAGATTTCAGGTCAATTGCAAATGTGGACGTGTTTAGACGGAGTTCAAGCTCGCATCCAGGACGGATTGGAGGAGCTTGACGGAAAACAGAGGAGGTTCGCGTGGAGCGAAAGATTGGAGATGGAAGACAAGAAGAATAGGATAGATTCTTTTTTATCCTTTCATGTATCTCTTGTATTTATTTTCTTGCTCTTTTTGATTCCTTAGAACATTATGTTAAAGAGCCTCAAAGTACCCTAAAAGTAGTCCTAGAAACACCTGCACAACCCTAGGATACTTAGGTTTTCTGTAGAATACTTAGAAAACCAATATAGGGCTCAAACAGCATTTCCAGACGTCTAATTCCAAAATCAGACGTCTGATAAAGAATTTTAAGACGTCTGACTGTTGTTTCAGACGTCCGATAACTGTTAGGCTGGACATAGTTAGTTCTGTCTGATGAAATTAGACGTCCAGACCTTAGACCAGACGTCTTAGGAGACGTCTGATGACTTTGCCAGACGTCCAGTTAGTGGACCGTTGGCTGGCTTAGAAGACACTCAAGAATATGACCGTTAGAGCCTTATCAGACGTCCATAGGACTTTACAGACGTCTGATAAATGACTGTTTTGCCTCGGCTGACCCAAAATCTCTTCTCAGAGATTTTCTAGCCGTTGCAACGTTTGGAAATCAATTCCCACAGTAAAAGTAGGTTTCCAGACGTCCAGACATAGTGCCAGACGTCCTGTATGTCGTCTGATGGACTTGCACAAAAACCCTGTTTAGATCTGATTCAAGTCAGGGAGAAACCTGATAGAATCAGACGTCTGACCTTGAAATCAGACGTCTTAAAGTGGCCTTCCAGACGTCTGATGCCAGAGTTAGACGTCTGATAACCCTGTCAAATGCAATCATTGTCCTGATTTCGGCCTGATTCTCTTGGGCTTTGCACCCAACGGCTATGGAAGCTTTTCCAAGCCTTCCAAAGCCTTCCTAAGGCCTCTATAAATAGAGGGGAACCTTTGTAACACAAACACACTTAGAAAAACACTTGGATACACTTAGATACACAAGATATACACACTAAGAGAAACAAGAGACACACCTAAGCAACTTAGTTCCACTCTTTTGTGTCCAATTGAGGCCCTTGCTCTCCAAGCTCTAGTTTCATTCTCTTGAGAGCATCAAGCCTTCGCGCGCCCGCTCTCCCGCTGTTGATAACGAGAGCGACGTAGCGCCGTCGCGTGGCACACGCACCGCGTCATCATCGACGCACTCCTTGCAAAGGGGAGTTTCCTATTTCCTATAGAAGCTAGGTTTAATTTTGTTGGCTCTATAGGACTGTTGTTTTATTTTATCTTTGTATTTTGGTTGGGTATTCGCTTTGCGAATTCCCGTCTCCTTCGTGGGACAAAATCCTTCTCGTGGAGAGAAGGGGTTGAGGAACGCTACCCTCGTACTTGTAGCGTGGTTGTATTGAGGTTGAATCACCCTCGTTCAAAGTGATTCGGTTAGTGGATTTGATCAACTAGGTTGATCGGAAAATCCTAACTCGAGAGGGTTAGGTGGTGGTTTTCACCCGGTTTGGGTTTCCACCTAAAAATACCTGTGTACATTTTGTGATTGCTTAATTTCTTGTGATATTGCTTTATATTTTTATTTCCGCAATTTATTACGTCACCCCTCCTAGTAGGGACTTACAGGACTATCACGGGGGACTCTCTCGGCCAGGAGAGCACCACGTGTACCTTCTACTCTTCGGAAAAGACTGCAATCAAGATCATTCCCACGAGGAACATGCGAGATCAAGAAAGAAATCTGAAAGTAAACCAATGGGGTGAAAAGAAATTACTTGTAAAATAAATAACTGGAAAAGATAAATTTACTTGCTAGATTTTACTGCTTTAGATAGTTTGGTGATCACTCTACTCAGCGTTCGCTGACTTCATTTCCTCATAACCCTGTACAGGTCCAGGAGTTGAGCAGCCCGAGTTACCAGCTGCAGAGGGTGCTAGGCCCAGTTAGGCCCAGCGGCAGTTTTCGTATTGTTGTTGTACTCTCTTTTCTACTAGTGAGTTTCAGACTTTTGTTTACTGTTCCTGTTACTGTACGTTTGTTCTATTTTTCTGTTGTTGTGGTGGTATGTACCGACTAGCAGCTTTTACTTTCCTTTACTACTTGTTCACTTTTACTGTTAGTTACATTGCATAGTGAATGTGGTTTATTTTCCTACTTTTTGGTTATTTCTTGTTGGACGACTAGGTCTTGGGATTAGTCGAGTCGAGCCGGTCTCGGACCCTGTAGGGGTTCAAGAACCGGATCATAACAAATATCTATGCTCTTCTTAAAGATCAAGCTAGCTCTGTTTCTTTGGTTTGGGTGGACTTTCATCATCGCACGTAGAATTTGGAGGTGGCTCCTTCCACAGCCTTGACCCTTGAGGTCCTTTCCCAAAAGATCTAGTCAGTTGCCTCCATATTCTCTTCTTGGTTGTGGCCTAACTTCTTCATTGGTAGATTAGGTAGGATGGCTACTCACAAGGGTGAGGTGGCACTGTTTTCGATTATCAGTGGTTGGCCCACTTCTCTTTTTGTGCTTGGGCTTCTAATTCAGGCAAATGGGCCCATTAAGAAAACACATATAGGCTTTACATTTCCTTCCTCGTTAGTTGCCCCTACTCTTGTAGTCTCGTCTTGCTGGCTATTGGAGCAAACGATTTTTTTTTTGCCTCTTCCTACCGCCAGTAGTTGTTGCTCAGCAAACCGGGCAATTGGCACTCTGAGAGACCAAAGCAATTTTGGTTGTGTGTCTTTATTTTGTTGATATAGCTGCTCAAGCACTCTGGTGGTGCCCTGGGGGTTTTTCCCCTTGTTCGAACTTAGGGGTTTGTCCCATCCTAGTTTTAGCTAAGGCATCCTTCCTCAATTGCGGTGGTCTATTTGTCAAGATTTTTGGATGGATGGTGGCTAGCCATCGTCTCGTGCCATGCACTTGTGGCAATGAGGCAGGTGGCATCGTAACGCTTATTGGTATTCCTGAGGCTTAGTATAGGACATGTGTTATTTCCTCGTTGGCTTGGGGGAGTGATGTTGTCCCTTCACGTTAAATGTTATGGGGTGTTTTGGGGTGGTAATGCGATGCCCCGAACCGAACCCACACGACGACAAGGTGTTAACCATCTAACCACGTGATTGATAGTCATCCACCAACAAATGCATCTATCCACCTAATATAACATGTAATTCATAATAGATGCATAAGTCAAAATAAATAGTTCAGTGTCAAAGGAAAAATCACAAGAATAAAAATCTCTCTTCAACTTGGAATGACAATTGTCACCTTGCCAAAACTAAAAAGGAAGAAATTTAAATCAAAGGAAGCATAGACTAAATTTGATGTAAATACTAGCAAAATTGGAAGCCCAATCCACCAACAACAAATTTGACAAGAAAATTGAACCACCTCCTACTAAGTTTAGTTCAAGCCTCTTGAACCTGGTTGGAAGGTCAAACAACAAATCATGAACCAAATGATCTAGTAAACACAATTTGATTGGAGGTCACTAATTAAGAATTCTCTAGTGTGCTAGAGTAATCTAATTACTAATGAAATGAGAGCGTAATCATTTAATTCCGATAACGAACAAATATGCATCAAGAAATCCAATTCACATATTATGCAATTAACTTAAAGAAAGAAGCAACGAGGCAGTAATCCAAATTTAACAAGAAATGAAAAATATTTTATTATTTATTAAATTATGACCGGTACCACACCCTAATCCTATATTCAATATTGCTATTTAATCCCAATTATTTTGAAACTTGCTCCCCATGGTCACTTTTGAGACACATCTCATACAACACATCTCTCACATTCTCTTCTTCCCTTTTGTCCTCTCCCCCTCTTGAATACAGGGAACCATCTTGCCTTTCTGCCACCATAATTGACATCCATGCCACCCACTGCTCATCACCACCCCGTCGAGATCCTCCCTTTCTGATTTTCTCTCCCTCTTACTCACTCTATTTTACTCTCTATTTCTCTCCCACTCTATCTCTATTTTTAATTTGACATTATTTTTTATCAATAAAATATTATTTTTAGTGATTTATTTTTATGCACATTAATTTTTTAATTTCTAATTCTTAGTTAATTTGTTTCCCAATTTTTGTGCAATTTTTTTTTATTAATTTACGATTAGTGTCTATAATTAGACATGTTTCTCATCTTTTATTATAAAATTCAAAAAAATTAAAAAATCACAAAAAATAAAAAAAAATAGTTTAGATCAGAAATTAATAATTTACACAATTTTATTTCCTTGAGGACGACTCAAACTTCCCTATACTTATTTCTATTTTTTTCAAAGAGTTTGAATTTTCGATAAACAACCGTATTTTCATGTACAACAACATTTCTCTATTTTCTTGTGAATTGCACGATCAATTTTTAATTAACATCACATCACAATTAGAGTAATTGTTTTACGTGTAATTATTATTATTATTAAGGAATAACAATTAATTAAATGGAACTTTCAACCAACAAGAGGATGGAATAGGCTAACTAGTATAATGGGCAAGGGAATAATGCTCTTTACCTATGTGCATTACCTGTACAATGATGGAATTAAATTTGAATAAAAATCAAAACTAAATAATTTTCTATATATATAATTCTAAGAACAATCTATTCCTCATATCATCAACCAAAATGAAAATGGAAAAGGGAAACAATAGAGAGATGCCTGAATCTATCGTTGTAGAAGTGTTAAGGAGATCACAAAGATCCTCTAGAGCCATGGGGTTTGCTTCTCCAACGAGAGGCGGTGGCAATGGTACTTACAAAGGATTCAGAGAGTGAGAGCGGAAGAGAACTGAATAGAAGCGTACCCTTGGGTTCTTTCATAGGCCCTATTTATATTTTTCTGCGATAGGATGTAGAAAATCGAATGCCCACTTTGCTCGCACCCCTCCAAAAATCATAACTGCTAAAAATGAAATGACAATCTCACCCATCAGGAAATTGCATTTCCCTTAAAGTTTCTATGTGTTAAATCTCCATATCATAATGAGATATGAATGATCAATTTACATAATTAGACAACTTTAATGACCGTAAATGTGATGTCTAATGTATGTATGTATATATAACGTATAATTCCGTAATAATAATATATGTCGGTTCACACAATGATTCTAACAATCTTCTACTCGAACCACGTATATCATCCTTATAATCATACGTTCATATATACCAATATGAGCTCATTAATACAACATCACAATAAATCACATTTTCACCAATCTCGTCCATACTCTATTAACATACGACCAAAGTTGATTTTCGCCATTAACACAAGTAATGACATAGATATAATATAGGTACATAGCATGAAAATTGCATGTTAATGTAATCTATACATGACTTTTTTTAACCAGTCCAAAAAACTTATCATATAAGAGATCACATGGCAGGGACTAATGAGTTCAAAGAATGACAAACATTATTATTATGCGCATAATTCAAAACATGTCCATACATGAAACACCAAAAAATGTAACAAACTCCCACTGAACTTTTGTATTACAGAATAGATACAACACCCATATAGACAACATATTAATGGAAAACCTTTGCCGTTAGCCCTTTAGTGAGGGTGTTTGCCATCATGGAGTTGGTGTCAATGTGTTTAATGGACACCTGTCCACTTTGAACTCTTTCCTTGACCACGAAAAACTTAACATCAATGTGCTTCGACCTCGAAGAACTTTTATTGCTGTTGGAATACATCACCGCTGAATTATTATCACAGTAAAGTCAAAGTAGTCTTTTGACACCATCAATGATCCGTAGTGCTGTGACAAAATTCCTAAACCATATTCCATGATTTGATGCCTTGAAGCATGCTATGAATTATGCTTCCATAGTGAAGGTAGCTATCAAGGTTTGCTTTGCACTCCACGAGATAACTCCTCCAGCCAGTAGAAAAATGTATCCCGAATTAGATCTTCGGGTATCCTAACATCCTGCAAAGTCAGAGTCAGAATATCTGAGGACCTCCAAATGATCTGATCTCCTTTATGTGAGCATGAAATCTTTTGTTCTTTGTAGGTAGTGCATGACCCATTTGTCTGCGTTCCAGTAGTCGGGTCCAGACTTACTTAAATATCTCCCTAACGTGCCAATAATGTATGTTAGGTCTGGCCGCATGCAGACTTGTGCATACATCAAACTTCCTACTGCCAATGCATAGGGAATATTTTCTATTTCTTTAGCTTTAAATTCATTCTTGGGGCATTGATTAAGAGAGAATTTATCTCCCTTAGCCACTGGAGTATCTCCTGGTAATTCTCTATGCCAAAATGCCTTAGAATGGTATCAATATATCTCCTTTGTGACAATCCAAAAATACCTCGAAAACGATCTCGTTGTATCTGGATTTTTAATACAAAGGAGGCTTCACCAAGATCCTTCATTTCAAAATTACTAGAGAGAAATGTCTTGGTTTCCTGAAGTAAATCATTATCATTACAGACAAGGAGAATATGATCAACATACAATGCTGGAAAGATATGTTCTCCCCTACATAATTTGTGGTATATACAATAATCAATCAGATTTGTCTCAAAATCAAATGAGATAATAACTTGATAAAATTTGTAATACAATTGTCTTAAAGCTTGCTTTAATCCATAAATAACTTTTTTTAATTTGCAAACCATTTTCTTTGCATCTTATAATGCAAAGTTTTCCAGTTGCACAATGTAAATTGTTTCATGAATGTTTCCATTAAGAAACATTGTTTTTACATTCATCTGATGTAACTCTAAATCAAAATGAGTTACTAAAGTTATTATAGTCTTAAATGAATCCTTAGATAAAACTGAGAAAAATGTCTCATTATAATCTATGCCTTCCTTTTGAGTAAATCCCTTGACAACAAGATAAGCCTTATATTTGTCAACATTACCTTGTGAATCCCATTTGATTTTAAATATTCATTTACAACTAATGGGCTTTACATCTTCAGGCAATGAGATAGTATCTCAAACCTCGTTGTCACTAATGGATTTCATCTCTTCATTCATGGCATTATCTAGTCCTTAGAATGAGAACTTCTCATGGCATAAGTGATTGAAATGGGATCTGTATACATTTGGTTTGCCTCTAATTCTTGAAGAAATACAACATAAGCACTAGATATTGCACTTCTCCTTTCTCTACTTGACCTCCTAATGGGTGCAGGATCTGAAATATTTTGAGGTTGTTCGGTTTGATTGATCGGAAGACTATCCACATTACTTTCTTCCCCTTATGTTGTTGAAATAACATTTGTAATAAGAACTTGACCCTGTTCAATAGTTTCCTTATGGGCAGGATCTGGTTCATCAAATGTAATGTGACGACTATCACCCCCAAACCGACATCCTCAAAGAAGTGGGCATTCATAGTCTCAAAGAATGAGCGAGTCGTTGGGTCATAAAACTTATAACCCTTCAACCTCTTAGAGTATCCTACAAAATAGCAAGTGACTGTCTTAGAGTTCAGTTTTCTTTCAGCAGGCCTGTATGACCTAGCCTTAGCTGAACACCTCCATATATGAAAATGTTTCAGACTAGATACCTTATTAATCCACATTTCATACGAGATTTTAGCCACTGCTTTAGTTGGTACTTTATTGAGAAAATTTTATTGAGAAAATATACAGTTGTCTTTAGTGCTTCTCTCCATAGAGACTCAGGTAAAGAGATATAACTCATCATACTTCATACCATATCCTTAAGAGTCCTGTTGTGGCGTTCAGCAACACCATTCATGCTTGGTGTCCCAGGCATGGTGTACTGAGGTACAATGTCACACTCATCTAGAAAAGAAGCAAATGGTCCTGACCATTGTTCTCCTGATCCATCATATTTATTGTAGTACTCATCACCACAGTCAGATCTGATGACCTTAATCATTTTCCCGAGTTGGTTTTCCACCTCGGCCTTATAGGGCTTGAACAAATCCAAAGGTTGTGACTTTTCGTGAAGGAGGAAGAGATATCCGTATCTAGAGTAGTCGTTTATGAACATAATAAAGTATTGTTGCCCATTCTAGGAAGCCGAGGGAATGGACCACAAATATCCGTATGTATTAGTCCTAAGACATCTGTAGCTCTAGTAGCACCTAAACCTCTTTTTGCCTTTTAAGCATCCTACACATATATCCAGATTTGTGTAATCAAGGGAATCAAGAATTTCATTTGAAATAGGCTTATCCATTCTCTGTTTAGAGATATGGCCTAAACGCTTATGCCATAGTAAAGCGAAATTCTTTTGAGTTATTTTACGCTTTGTACAACTCAAAGTTGCATTGAAGGTTTCAAAAATAAAAGCATCCATATGAAGCATATACAATTTATCACTAACATACAAAGAACTAGAGCCAACTAAATTTAAATTAAAAAACAACTAAAATTGTTTATCTCCAAATGAACAAGAATAACTATATTTGTCTAATAAATAAACAGAAAGTAAATTTTATCTAAACGACAGTACAGTAAATGTTTCTTTCAAATATAATTAGTGACTGGTAGTCAGTGATAACCTGAAACCTGCATGGCTTCTACCTCCACTTTCTTACCGTCGCCCACATAGGTGTATCTTTCACCATCACTTAGCATTCGACAACTTAGGCAACCCTGCACAGACACACTAATGTGAACAACAGTTCTTGAATCTATCCACCAAATGTCTGAGGGTATAGAAGTATAGATAACTTTTGAACAAACCAAAGAAAGTGATGTACCTTTCTTTTCACGCCAAGCGTGATATTTAGTATACTCCTTCACGTGTCTTTCCCCCTTGAAGAAGAAGTAGGATGCCTTAGGCTTCTTTTGACTTCCTTCAGAGGAGGATGAACTAGCAGCAGCTATATACTTAACCAGCTTCCTTTTGGGCCCAGAAACTAGATGGGCACTCTTTTGTTTGTCCTGTTTCAACCTCTGTTCCTCTTGTACACAATGAGAAATGAGCTCATTAAGAATCTACTTTTCCCTTTGACAGTTATAACTGACCTTAAATTGCCCATATTATGTAGGGAGGGAAATCAAAACCAAATGCACGAGGAGGTCATTCGACAACTCCAACTTAAGTGCCTTTAGTTTCGAAGCTAAATGAGACATTTCCATGATATGCTCCCTAATGTTTCCAGTGCTCATGTACTTAAGTGAGACAAGTTTGCTAAGGAGATTGCTGGTCTCAGCTTTCTCATTCTTAGTAAATCTTTGCTCAATCTTATCAAAGAATTTCTTAGCATTTAATTCCTCTGAAATAGTACCCCTAAAGTTTTCTGGGATAGCAAGCTTCATTATTATTAGACACATGCAATTTGATTGCTCCCACCTCTTAGAGTTCTTAATATCATTAAGAGAAGTCTCATCCATAAGAGGAGAGGGAGGATCAACTTGAAATGCATAGTTCAAATTCATGCATCCCAGAATAATAATGATACTTTCTTTCTAGAATTTAAAATTAGATCTATTTAATTCTAGAATAGAATTTAGGTTGGCAGTTATAGCAGATGTAGAGGAGTTAAATGAAAAATAAAGGAAATAAACCAAATATATTCTTAGAATCAAGTAAACTAAACAATACAATAATTAATATTATCTTTAACAATAAACATTAACATTGTAAAGGGCGATCTTAAGAAATGATAAATAACCATTGAAAATAATCATATAAGTTATTAAGCTATATTTGGATTAACTTAACTACTCACAAGAAACCTAATAATTCAATAGAAAATTTATCATTAAATGTGTACATATGCATTCAGTCATAAGGTAGTTCACCTTTGGGTTGAGTGCCCCATATAGGAATATAACATACACAATTGCTTTAATGTTTTAAATAGACTGGCACAAGAAGCAACCCACTTTGACAATAATTACTAAACGTGATAGAGTGCTTAATACATTAAAATTAGTCACTAATGTTCGTACCAAAATAATCATGATCATAAAATTGTATCCCAATCAACATGCCAGTACCTGTACCAATAGCAATGACCAAGTACCGATACCAAAATGATGTGTACCGGTACTGATCTTATGTACCAGTACTACATCATTATTGGACTAATCCTGGAACCATTACCAGTATCCCACATGTATCGGTACTCATCAATATTGGTGCTCCTAAGGCCTGACCAGTATCCCACATTCGGTACTCCATTGATATTAGCAATGCTCCAAGAAGCACTTGATTAGTACCCGTACCTTACCAGTACCGGTACTCATCATGAGTATTGATACCGAACTGGTTACAACCTGATTCCAAGGTGGCAATCTGAAATCGAGGTTTGGGGAAAAAACCCCAAATCACGATTCCGATCGTGAAAACTTAATTTGATGATCATATATGGGATACAAACAATCATGAAAACCGAGGACAAATATTAGTTTGTGTTGATACATCAAGATGAGATTGAATCAATCCAAAAACTAATCGAAGAACAATCCCCCAAAACTGAACGAAAAATTAATTTTCTCAAAATCTGAATCATTAAGGCAATGATATAACAAATATAAAAGCTCTAATATCACTTGATGGGATTAAATCCAAATAAAAATCAAAATCAAATGATTTTCTAGATATATAATCCCAAGAACAATCTATTCTCCATATCATTAACAAATGAGAGGCGGTGGTAATGGTACTTCTAGACAGGCTATTTGGTTGGCGGAATAGAGGGGGAATTAGGGTCGAATTCCGTGTTTGGCAACTTTTATTTCTACGTCAGTGGATTCCAGAATTGAGGGGTGGATTCTAGAATAAACGAATTCTGCTGAAGAGGTGGAATTCGTTTATTCCGCTAGTTTATTCCGCCTCTCTCATCTCTCTTTCTCAACTTCACCACATAAAATTCGTTTATTCCTCCTACTAAACACCTCAAGAGGAATAAATACTTCTAATTCTTTGATGTAACAACAAACATAACCAAACACTTAAGAGGAATAAAAATCCCTAATTCCTCATACTCTTTTACATCCCTTTTTTATTTCTCCTAGTTATTCCTCCAACCAAACAGGCCCAAAGGGTTCAGAGAGCGAGAGTGGAAGAGAACTAAATGGGAGCGTACCCCTTGGGTTCTGTCATGAGACCTATTTATATTTTTCTGTGATGGGATGCAGAAAATCGAATGCTCCCTTTGCTCACACCCCTCCAAGGACCATAACTGCTAAATATGAAATGATAATTCTACTCATCACGGAATTGCATTTCCCTTGAAGTTTCTATGTATTAAACCCTCATATCCTAATAAGATGTGAACGATCAATTTACATAATTAGATGACTTTAATGATTGTAAATGTGATGTTTAATATATGCATGCATGTATGTGTGTGTGTGTATAACATATAATTCTGTAATAATAATATATGTTGGTTTGCATAATGATTCTAACAAACAATGCAAGTCACGGTGCATGTAGGAGTTCTTTGATCCCACGCGACTTATAGCTCTTGTCCCCATATACAATACCTGAAATCACATAGTTTTGAGATGTATAGGATGCTAACGTGACACTCATGTTTTCAAAATAGAACATAACACTCAAGTAAAATATACTAAAAAAGAGTAAGAAAGGATGGAGTGGGGGAGATTAGTTCATGTGTTGTGTGTATGTGAGTGACAGAGAGGGACAAAGCGAAAAGTGGGCGAGTGGGTGCATGTGTGTCACATAAAGGAGACTAAGAGAGGGATGGTGTGTATTTTCGGTGAGAGATATAAAGAGTGAAAGAGGGAGGGAGAGGAAGAGAGGAGAGGGCACTACAGAAAGAAAGAAAAAAAATGAAAGGGGGAAGCAAGGGATCATGAGTGCACGAGAGAGAGGTAACCATGAGAGATCAAAATGGGAGGGGGAGAGGGAGAGGGAGAGGGAGAGGAAGACAGAGAGTGTGACTACGCGAGAGAGGGTGAGGAAAGTGGGATAGTGAGAGTGTAAGAGCATGCGGTAGTTATACAATGATGACATGGTTGTGTGGCAACTTAACAAGATGACAAGAAGCGAGGTAGGAGGGGATGAGCAAACGACTAAGAAGATGCAAAACATGAGGAGGAGAAAAGAAGAAGAGATGGAGGAGGAGGAAGGGGGAGAAGGAAGGGATGTTACTGGTGGTTATGGGGAGATGGTGGGCAGTGTCGTGTAGCCACAATGAAGTTGTCATCAAGGAAGGGAGAGAGAGAGAGAGAGACCATGAGGGAGGAGAGGAAGGTCGTTAAGGGAAGGAAGGAGGAGGAGAGGGGTGGCAGTGGTGGTGGGTTTTATGGGGGGGGGGGAGGGGGGAAGGAGGTCACATAATGGAAGGGGAAAGGGAGAGGAGAGAGGGAGAAAAATAAGGAGAGAATTGAGGGGAGAGGGAGAAAATTGGGGAAGGGGCACCAGGGTTCTTAAAGGTAAAACCCACACCTCTTCACATTCTACCCCCTAGTTATGAATAGGGTTAAGTGAGGGTAGTAAATGGCTCACACTACTATCAAAAGTGGGAACTTGTTGCTACAACTCCTAGACCTGTTCCCTCTAACTCAATTCAGGTAGGCTCTTCTTAAGGCGAATTCAAGGATGTCATCTATTAATCGAGGTGAGAACCCTTCCTCCTCTGGGTGGGTTAGTGATGAGACACTTGCATTGTACAACTTCCCCTCCTTGATCCATAGCAAAGAGGAAATAGGGAAGTTCCTTAGGAAGTGTAATTTAAGAGAGGTCAAGTACACTATGGATGAAGCTCCCGTGAGGTTGTGTTTGCCCAGTTGGTCATGTTGATACAAGGGCACCATGATAGTCAATTTTGATGATAACAAAATACTTGTATTTTAACATTTGTATTTGAACTTTAGATTTCAGGAAAATGCAAATGGATACAAGTGTGAAGGACCTTAGAGCTCGCGTCCATGGTGGAGCTCGTTGGAGAAGGAGCTTTGTGAAGAGCGAAAACTTGAAGAAGGAAGAAGACATAAGAATAGGATAAATGTTCTTTTGTCTTGTAGTCTGTAATTTATTTTCGTTTGTTCTTTGCTCTTTATTTTCATAGAATACTTGTTAAAGAGCCTCAAAGTATCTACACTGCAGCCCTAGGAACACTTGCACATCCCTAAGATACTTAGGTTTTCCGTAGAGGACTTAGAAAACCTAAATAGGTTTTAGACAGCCTATTTAGACGTTTAATTCGATAAGCAGACGTCTAATAGTGAACTTTATGATGTCTGAATGTTGAATTAGATGTCCAAACTTTTAGGGCTAGTCTTAGAGCCTTCTGTCTGTTGATTTCAGATGATCAACCCTTAGTCCAGACGTCTTAGCAGACGTCTGATGACTTGGCCAGATGTCCAATTAGTGGAATGTGTTGGTGCTAGAGCACCATGATCATCTATTTTGATAATAACAAAACACTTGTTATCTAACATTTGCTTTTGAGTCTTAGCTTTCAGGTCAAATTGCAAATGGAGATAAGTGTAGAGACGGAGTTCGAGCTCGCGTCCATAGTGGATTGGAGGAGCTTGACGAAGGAGAAGGAGCTTTGCGAAGAGCGAAAGCTTGAAGAAGGAAGGGGATGAAGAATATGATAGATTTCCTTTCTTGTTCGTTGTACTTTGTTATTTGTTTTTTGTTGCTCTTTATTTTCTTTCTTAGTAGCATGTTAAAGAGCCTCAAAGTATCCTCAAAGTAGTCCTAGGAACACCTGCCAGACCCTAGGGTACTTAGGTTTTCTTAAAGAACTTAGAAAACCAAGATAGGTTTCAGACAGCCTGATCAAACGTCCAATCTGGAAATCAGATGTCTGATCTTGACTTTTAAGACATCTGAATGGTTACTCAGACGTCCAATAACTTAGGCTGGACTTAGAACTATCTGTCTGTTGAAATTAGACGACTGTCCCATAGTCCAGACGTCTTAGAAGACGTCTGATGTCTTGGTTAGAAGTCCAATTAGACGACTGTTGGTCTTAGCAACCTATTGTTAGAGGATTAACTTTAATCTGACCTATTATTAGATTTCAGATGTCCGACATGCTACCCAGACGTCTAATAAGTAGATGTTGAGCCTCGTTTGACGCCATATTACTTGTGTCTGAGATTATAGCCGTTAAGCACTCTTGGGAATCAGTCCCATCGAGTTATTAGGTTTCCAGACGTCCAGACCTAGTGTCAGACGTCATGTATGTCATCTGGTGGTTTTACACTAGAACCCTGTTTAGGTCTGAACCAAGTCGGTAAGGGAACCCGTCTAGAATTAGACGTCTGACTTAGTTTCCAGACGTCTTAAGAGTGACTTCCAGACATCTGATATTTTTCCCAGACATCTGATGACCTTGTCAGAATCATTAATGATTCTGATTTCGGTCTATTCTGCCTTGGGATAATTCCTAACAGCTATGGAAGCTTTCCAAGGCCTTCCAAAGCCTTCTTAGGCCCTCTATAAATAGAGGAGTACCCGTGCCTTGTAAATATACACCAAGCAACACATTTCCACATCTTTTGTGGCCATTTGATCTTAAGTCCTAGCTCTCCAAGCTTTAGTTCCACTTCAAGAGAGCTTGATCGTTGTTGCGAATTCGCTCTCCCTCCGCAGCTACGAGAGCGACGAAGTGCCGCCAAGTGATTCACTCTCCCGCGTCATCAAATCGACGCACTTCCATCTAAGGATCTTTTACCTGTAGTAGCTAGTTTCATTTATATACTTTGTGGCTTTATAGGTTTGATTTGTATTTTACTTTGTTTATTGGTTAGGTATTCACGTTGCGAATT
Source organism: Thalassia testudinum (assembly GCA_037157565.1). Classification (NCBI taxonomy): domain Eukaryota; kingdom Viridiplantae; phylum Streptophyta; class Magnoliopsida; order Alismatales; family Hydrocharitaceae; genus Thalassia; species Thalassia testudinum. The sequence goes on along the minus strand of JAZHRO010000022.1, from coordinate 60,123,098 downwards.
CCCATTTCCATCGAAGGAGAAAATCCTTCTCATGAAGAGGAGGGGTTTGAGGCACACTACCCTCGTTCAAAGTAGTGTTGTATTAAAGTTCAGTCACCTCGTTTAAGTGACTTGGTTTGTGGATTTGATCGACTTTGTCGATCAGGAAATCCTAACTTGAGAGGGTTAGGTGGTGGTTTTCACCTGGTTTGGGTTTTCACCTAAATATCACTTGTATAAATTGTGTGATTGTCTTTTTGTGAGATTGGTTTTATATTTCCGCACTTTTTTTTTTATTCTGCAAATCTCTCTCCCTCCTGTAGGGATTTACATAACGTTGTCTTTCACAATATGATCATTGAGAAATGACCTTTAAGCTTCTATCAGACACTACCCTCGTTCAAAGTAGTGTTGTATTAAAGTTCAGTCACCTCGTTTAAGTGACTTGGTTTGTGGATTTGATCGACTTTGTCGATCAGGAAATCCTAACTTGAGAGGGTTAGGTGGTGGTTTTCACCTTGTTTGGGTTTCCACCTAAATAACACTTGTATAAATTGTGTGATTGTCTTTTTGTGAGATTGGTTTTATATTTCCGCACTTTTTTTTTTATTCTGCAAATCTCTCTCCCTCCTGTAGGGATTTACATAACGTTGTCTTTCACAATATGATCATTGAGAAATGACCTTTAAGCTTCTATCAGACATTTGTAGAGGACCTTAGACGTCTGATAAAGTGACCATTAGCCTCGATTGAGCCAAAATCATTTCTCTTGAAAGTAATAGCTGTTTGTGCCTTGAAAAATCCATTCCCGGAGTAAATTAGGTTTCCAGACATCCAGACCTAGTACCAGACATCTGATATGTCATCTGATTGAAATACACAAGAATCTTATTTAGATCTGACTCAAGTCAGTAAAGAAACCTGTTCAGGATTAGACGTTTGATTTAGTTTCCTGATGTCTTAAGAGTGTATTCCAAACATCTGATATTTTTTCTAGACATCTGATGACCCTATCAGAATCATTAATGATTCTCATTGCGACTTGATTTGCCTTGGGATGATCCCCAACGGCTACCTAAGGCTTCCATAGCCTTCTTAGGCCTTCCTAAGCCATCTATAAATAGGAGAGGCCCCTTGCCTTGTAAAGATACACCAAGACACACTAAGCAACACCATTTCCACATCAATTTGTGTCAATTTGATCATTAGAAGAGATCTAGCACTCACAAGCTTTAGTCTTACATCTTGAGACTTTCCTCTCGCACTCATCTGCTCTCTTGCCGTCATTACGAGAGCACCATCGTGCCTTTGTGTGGATCACGCACCCGTGTCACTTGCCGACAAACTTCCACCAAAGGGAAGATTCTTTACCTATAGTAGCTAGATTCAATTATTTACTTTGCGGCTTTGTAGGATTATTGTAGTTTATAATCTTTGGTTGGGTATTCGCTTTTGGAATTTCCGTCTTCTTTGAGAGATTAAATACTCCTCGTGAAGAGGAGGGGTTTGAGGGCACACTACCCTCGTATAAAATATTGTTGTTATATTGATGTTGAGTCACTCTCGTTTTAAGTGACTCGGTTAGTGGATTTTGATCAACTTGGTCGATCAGAAAATCCTAACTCGAGAGAGTTACGCGGTGGTTTTCACCCGGTTTAGGTTTCCACCTAAAAATCTTCTGTGCACTTTCTCTATTTTTCGCAAATCTCACCCCCTCCCACATGAATCAACATGTCAGATAATTTTATCATTTGCAAATATGCCATCAAGAATAGGCTTCACGTCCCTCTTAATCTATTCATCATTTCTTTCTTGTCCTTTTATAACTTTGCTCCATCCCAACTTGGCTTGAGCCGTTGGCCAATTTGCTTTTGTGGTTTTTTACTTCAACTTAGGGATAGAGCCTTGGCTAGAGGCCCCTTTTGCGTAACATACAAGTTCGTAATCATTACTTCACCTAGTTTGAGATCGTGGGACAATTAATAAAGTTGTAGGGTAAGTGTGGGCCATTCTTCTGGCTAATAGAGTGTCTTGTGTCAATCTTGCCACTTGGGATATTACAGTGATAACTCCTCACACCTTCTGAGAAATTGATTTTGAGTTAATGATGACTGGAATAGGTGAAGGTGCAAACACCTAAGTAATAGGATAATAATGGGTTAAATTGTGACAAGTACGCAGTTAGAAATGCCCTTCCTTGTTTCTTTACTCCCCGTTAGTGTTTATTTGGCACTGTTTTACATCTATACTTAGCTTTTGCTAACTTTTATATTTGAACTTTATACTCAAGTTTTGGTGAGCAACAGCCAAGTTTTGCCACTGTAGGAGGAAACGGTGTTGGTCTAAGTTCTGTATAGTAGCCGATCTGTGGACTTACCCACTTAGCTAGATTTCTTTTCCTTCTACTTTTGGTAATTTAGTACTATTTTCTTGAAACTTATACTCTTTTCGTTAGTAGTTTTGAATGATTTTTTATGAACCTTTAGACATTTATTTTGATTTCATATTCTTCCACCTTATTTATGCTTGTTGTGTATTATGATACTTGTTATGCATTGATATGTTTTGTGGTTATATGTCAAACATTGACATCTTCGACAAATAATAGAAACTCCACCAAGATTCCTAGGGTGAAAATTAAGGTCGTAACATGCAGTGTTTTAAGATAAGGGTTTTATATGTGCATTTTCTTGTCTGTTGAAGGGTGACGTGTTTCCTAGATTGCTAAATGCAAAGAAAAAAAAATTTAGTAAATTTTTAAATGTGATATATTATTTATATCAACGTTAAATTTTAGTAAATGGCAACGGGGAGGAATTGAATTGATACAATTACAAAGATCGAGGATGACATTGACTTGTTTTGGATACTAGGCGCTACATTGAACTATGAGTATAAGTTTAGGGCCTTTCAAGTAAATACTTGAAAAAAAAATGAGAAGGAGAGACCTAAACCCTCCACGCTTCAACTAACAGCGACTCCCTTCCCTCCCCCATCCAACGGTGCCCCCAATGGACACGACAACCATCATCGTCATCCTCACATACCCGATGAACCCCTACCTGGAGGAGGAGCTCGATCGATACTTCCGCCTCGTCTGCCTGTGGCGCTCCTCGTCGGAGTCTCGCGTCGACTTCCTCCGCTCCCACACGCACTCCGCCTGTGCCCTCGTCGGCAGCGCCCACGCAGCCGCTGACACGGAGACCATCAACTTCCTGCCGAGGCTGGAGATCATCTCCTGCTTTAGCATGGGGGTCGACAAGGTCGACTTGGAGAGGTGCCACCAGAGGGGCAGTGATTAGCCCATAGTTGTGGGCTATTTAAGTATTTAAGTGCCTACACATTAGGTTAATTCTAACATTTATTTAGTATAAATTAGGATGTAAATAGATTAATTCATAGTTTTAATTTAATTACATAATCCATGCATTGTATTCATATTTTAAGTGCATTTAGAATTAGCTTAGAATGACATTTATCTAATTAGATAACCAATTAGGTACATTGTTTTTATTAACATAAAAGTTGAGGGTCTGTATATAAATGGCCCTAATATTTTAACATTATTTTCTTTATTCTTCTTCTTGTAGGAACGGATGGCTGCCGCTCCAACGCCGAACGGCCGCAGTGAAGAACCCATTCAAGGGAGAGCGGATGTGGTGGATCTGGTCGGGCGGATGATTTCAAATGTGTGCAGGCCACTACAAAAGGAGGAGGGAGGCAGCTGAGCTCGGTAGGCCTCCACCACCGACCCACCACTGTGCAGAGAGACCTTCTCTCTTCCACTCCATACTGCCGGCCTCTACTGTGGCGGCGAGTCTCCACCACCGTGGGCGTGTGGTGTGACAGGCCACACCGCCATCCGGAGCTCGTCCGCATCACCGTGAGCACCTTAGCATGCATCTCCCTCGCCGTCGTCGCCAACCACCACCACCGCAGCTACTGATTCAACCACCCTTTAGTAACTAGCTAGCCGCTCACCTCCACCCACTCGCCTGCGTACCCATCTGAAGTCCACCTGCAACTGCTCTCCACGCAGCGCCCTCTTCCCGCGCCTACAGAGCCACCCGCTCACCTCCAACAGCCCACGCCCTCCTCAGCCTGCAGCACTCTCCAACCGCACCTGCTCTCCACACGCCTGCAGCCCACGCCATCCTCCCGCGCCTGCAGACCAGCGCACACCTTCGCCCACGCGCCCGCCACCAGCAGCAGCCACCCGCGCACAGCTGCAGAACTCCAACCGCCCTTCCCCGCGCCTGCAGACCAGCGCAAACCTCCTTCCCCGTGCCTGCAGACAAGCGCCATTCACCCGCACCCGCCACCAGGGCATTGAGGTAATAGATGACCTGATTGAAGAGGCAACTCCTGCAATGTTATGTGATGACCCCCTTCAGCATGTCATGCTAAATGAGCATTCCCATCTCTTGGAGGAATGTGAAGGGGATATACTAGAACTAGAGGAATTGCTAGGAGTTTTTGCTGAGTCTCTTCCCCCATCATTTTCGCCGAAGGTAGATTTGCTACCTGAGATGGGGACATCTATTATGAAACCCTCAACCATACAAGCCCCCAACCTTGAGTTGAAACCCCTCCCTGACACTCTTAAGTATGTTTTCCTAGGTGCCAATGATACGCTCCCCGTTATCATTTCGGCTGTGCTGTCTGAGGCACAGGAGGGAGCCTTGATTGAATGCCTGTCTAGGCACAAGGAAGCTATTGCTTGGAGCATTGCTGACATTAAGGGTATAGACTCTACACTCTGCATGCACCACATTTATACTGATGATTCCATCAAGCCTTTTAGGGACATGTAGAGACGTCTGAACCCTAATATGAGGGAGGTTGTAAAAAAGGAAATCCTGATAGTAAATGGGTCAGTCCCATTCATGTGGTGCCAAAGAAGGCAGACTTTACTATGGAACTCAACGACCAAGGTGAACAAGTTGTCACTAGACCCTCAACTAGATTGAGGGTCTGTATTGATTACCGCAAGCTGAACACCGCTACCCAGAAGGATCACTTTCCTTTGCCTTTTATTGATCAAATTCTCGAAAAATTGGCAGGGAATAAGTATTATTGCTTTCTCGATGGATATTCTGGGTACAATCAGGTGGTAGTCTTTCCTGATGACCAGGAAAAGATGACATTCACGAGTCCTTACGGTACTTTTGCATTCAGGCGTATGCCGTTTGGATTATGTAATGCCCCTGCAACTTTCCAGCGATGTATGATGTCTATCTTTTCGGACATGATTGACGAGTGTGTCGAAGTATTTATGGATGACTTCTCCATTTATGGCTAGTCTTTCGACCAGTGTCTCCTGCACCTAGAGAATGTGTTGAAACGATGTAAGGAGACTGGTTTAGTCCTTAGCTGAGAGAAAAGTCACTTCATGGTACAGAAAGGAATTGTACTTGGGCATGTTGTATCCGAGCAAGGCTTGGAAGTAGATAAAGCCAAGATTGATTCTATTTCCAAACTTCCATTGCCTACGAATGTCAAACAGATTAGATCCTTTCTGGGCCATGCTGGCTTTTACAGGTGCTTTATTAAAAATTTTAGTAAGATTTGTAGGCCACTTTGTGACTTATTGGCGAAGGAATCTTCCTTCAGTTTTGATTCAAAGTGTGCCGAGGCCTTTCAAACTCTAAAGGAGGCCTTGATCTCTGCGCCTGTTCTCCAAGCTCCTGATTGGACCTCCCATTTGAGCTTATGTGTGATGCTTCGGATTATGCAGTGGGAGCAGTTCTTGGACAAAGGGTTGAGGGAAGACCTCATGTGCTGCATTATGCAAGCAAGACTTTAACTGAACCTCAGCAAAACTACACCGTCACTGAAAAAGAATTACTTGCTGTAGTTTTTGCTTTGGAGAAGTTTAGGTCTTATTTACTTGGGTCTAAGGTGGTTATTTTTACTGATCATACAGCAGTGAAATATCTCATTGCTAAGAAAGATTCTAAGCCACGTCTGATTAGGTGGATCTTACTCCTTCAAGAATTTGACTTGGAAATACGTGAAAAGAAAGGAGTAGAAAATGTTGTGGCTGACCACCTGTCTCGCCTTCCTCTTAATGACCTCTATTTCTGAAGACATTCGCGAGACATTTCCCGATGAAACTCTGATGGCGGTAACATCAACTTTACCTTGGTATGCAGACATTGTAAATTACTTGGTCCACTAGACAAACTCCTGGCTCTTGGGATGAGCAGAAAAGAAAGAGATTCATTTCTCAAGCAAGATATTTTCATTGGGAAGTGCCAGAATTATTTAGAATTGGACAAGACCAAGTATTGAGACGTTGTGTGCCTGAGGAGGAACAACAAAGTGTGCTGAGTTTTTGCCATGAACTTCATTATGGAGGACACTTTGGTGCTAAGAAAGCTGCTTTTAAGGTTCTCCAGTCCGATTTTTGGTGGCCTTCCTTATTTAAGGATTCTCATAATTTTGTTAAGGCCTGTATTAGATGTCAACGGACTGGAACGATTGGGAAGAAAATTGAAATGCCTCAACATCCTATTCAATCTGTTGAAATTTTTGATGTGTGGGGAATTGACTTTATGGGCCCCTTCCCGTCGTCCCATGGTTTTGAATATATCTTGGTGGCAATTGATTATGTCTCTAAATGGATAGAGGCCATTCCTACGCGCACAAATGACCACTCTGTGGTTTTGAAATTTGTGAAGGCCAATATCATATCCCATTTCGGTTGCCCCAAGACTATTATAAGTGATGGGGGACCTCATTTCCGAAACCACCACTTCAATCGGTTAATTAAGAGTTTGGGAGTGACTCACAAGGTTGCTACCCCTTACCACCCTCAGACAAGTGGCCAGGTTGAACTATCACATAGGGAGATAAAAAATATTTTGGAAAAGACCGTTAGACCTGATAGGAAAGATTGGTCCCAAAAGCTTGATGGTGCTTTGTGGGCTTATCGAACGGCCTATAAGACCCCTTTGGGTACTTCTCCCTTTCGGATTGTGTATGGAAAAGCGTGCCGTTTACCTGTTGAGTTGGAACATAAAGCACTTTGGGCTATTTGAAGTGTTAACATGGATTTAGAGAAGGCAGGTAAGGCACGATTTCTATAATTAAGTGAGCTTGAGGAGCTGAGGAATGATGCTTATGACACCTCTCAAGCTTATAAAGAAAGAACTAAGGTCTTTCATGACAAGTTTATTCTTCGAAAGACCTTTGAACCCAACCAACAAGTCTGGCTTTTCAATTCCAGACTTAAGCTTTTTCCTGGGAAGTTAAAATCTCGTTGGGATGGGCCTTACATAATCACCAAAGTATTCCTCCATGGAGCTGTGGAGATCAAAAATCCTTCCTCTTCAGTAACTCCCTTTATTGTCAACGGTCAACGGTTAAAACCCTACATAACTTTAGACGTCCATCTGGTTGACGAAGTTACTCTTGAGGAGCCTTAGCTCCTACCATTCTCTGCATCAGGTAATATCTTCCTTTAGCTATTTTTGTTTTCAATGAGGACATTGTTTGAACCAGGCATGGGGGAGTGGATCTGAGGCATTTTGTTTATAGCATGCATATAAAAAAAGAGAAAAAGAGAGAAAATGAAAATAATAATAATAATAAATAAATAAAAAGTTTTGAGCTTAACTGGCTAAGTCCTGCATTCTTAAGCAAATCAGAACTCTAAGGTAGACTTAATTAATTCTAGGGTCAAACCTTAGAAGCTAAATGAGCTGCTAGCGTTAGACTTTTAGGGTCCTTTGTGGACTTAAAAACTTAAGTAGGAGTTAAGTTGCGGACCATTCCTCAAGAGGTTGAGGAAGGGAAGCTAGGGTTTGAGTTAGAAGGTGGGGTAGTACCTGGAGTCTTATTCTACCTTTTGGTTTACGGGTCCTTGTAACCCAAGCATCCAAATTTCACACACTTGGTCTGGTAATCAACTTAATTTCTGTCTTTCTGAAAAGAGATTTGGTTCTCTTAGTTTTGATTTAAGAGAGGCTTGAAAACACATTTTGATTGGAAGCGTTCCCGCCGCAGGAGAGGTGGAGTATATACTCACCTTGAGGATGCGATGATAACATATTATCTCCTCGGCGCTTGTCTGTTAGGATATCCATCTTACTGGGGGCATGTAAGCGCATTGCGCGGTTCAGGTACCATGGGCGACCCTATCTCGAAGTGCTGATTGCCATAGGCCTGAATTCGCTTAAGAAATCCATGGGCGATACTATCTCAAAGTGTCGATTGCCAGGAGTTCTTAGGGTCGTTATGGGCGGTGCTATCTCGAAGCATCGAAAGCCAGGCACCCTTCGAGGTATGGTAATGGGGACAATGAATCCGACACAGACCGTGTTGATAGCTGATATGAGGTTAGACTTAGAAGAATCAAACAAAAAAAAAAAAGAAAAAAAAAATCCTTTAACACAAATAACTCAGACCAATACACAGGCACGGATGCTTTAATCTCAGGGATCAATAAACTTTAGGGTAGAGTCAGAAATTAGGGAAACTTGTGCCTGCAACTCGTCTTTAGCCTACCTAGTCTGTAACTTAGCAACTACTTAGGAACCTTGGGTCTAGAGCCTGAACCTAATATGCTTCTGAAGGAGGACTAAGTGAGTTGACTAGTCTACTTGGAGTACTAGATTTCGCTTAATTTTGCTAGGGACTAGCAAAAACTAGGCATGGGGGTATTTGATTAGCCCATAGTTGTGGGCTATTTAAGTATTTAAGTGCCTACACATTAGGTTAATTCTAACATTTATTTAGTATAAATTAGGATGTAAATAGATTAATTCATAGTTTTAATTTAATTACATAATCCATGCATTGCATTCATATTTTAAGTACATTTAGAATTAGCTTAGAATGACATTTATCTAATTAGATAACCAATTAGGTACATTGTTTTTATTAACATAAAAGTTGAGGGTTTGTGTATAAATGGCCCTAATATTTTAACATTATTTTCTTTATTCTTCTTCTTGCAGGAACGAATGGCTGCCGCTCCAACGCCGAACGGTCGCAGTGAAGAACCCATTCAAGGGAGAGCGGATGTGGTGGATCTGGTTGGGCGAATGATTTCAAATGTGTGCAGGCCACTACAAAAGGAGGAGGGAGGCAGCTGAGCTCGGTAGGCCTCCACCACCGACCCACCACTGTGCAGAGAGACCTTCTCTCTTCCACTCCATACTGCCGGCCTCTACTGTGGCGGCGAGTCTCCACCACCGTGGGCGTGTGGTGTGACAGGCCACACCGCCATCCGGAGCTCGTCCGCATCACCGTGAGCACCTTAGCGTGCATCTCCCTCGCCGTCGTCGCCAACCACCACCACCGCAGCTACTGATTCAACCACCCTTTAGTAACTAGCTAGCCGCTCACCTCCACCCACTCGCCTGCATACCCATCTGAAGTCCACCCGCAACCGCTCTCCACGCAGCGCCCTCTTCCCACGCCTACAGAGCCACCCGCTGACCTCCAACAGCCCACGCCCTCCTCAGCCTGCAACACTCTCCAACCGCACCCGCTCTCCACGCGCCTGCAGCCCACGCCATCCTCCTGCGCCTGTTGACCAGCGCACACCTTCGCCCGCACGCCCGCCACCAGCAACAGCCACCCGCGCACAGCTGCAGAACTCCAACCGCCCTTCCCCACGCCTGCAGACCAGCGCAAACCTCCTTCCCCGCGCCTGCAGAGCCCTTCGCCCGCACGCCCGCCACCAGCAGCAACCACCCCCGCACCTGCAGACCCGCTCTCCACGCGCATCAGCCCGCGCCCGCCAGCAGCAGCAGCCACCCCCGCAGCAGCAACGCGCGGCAGTTCTCACGCCAACAGGCTGTGCACGCTCATCGGCTGCAGCACCTCCGCCGGAGCTCGTCCGGCCACCTCCGACCGCCGCGCGACTCGCCGCCACCACTGATTCGAAGGCCTTGGTCCAAGGGACCTCCTCCGAGCTTCCCGCGCCCGGCCATCCGCTCCTCGTCGCGCAAGACAAAGGGGAAAAATTCCCCTGTTTTGCTACGGTAAATCGTCAATTAGAAATTACATTTTCTGACATTGTCACTTTTTAATCATATTTTATTGATTCTGCATTGTGGAAAATATCCTCTAGTTTCTCAGAATTGCTATTTCAGCATTATTTCTTGCTTAAACCTTAAACTGAAGGCAATTTTGGCTTGATTCTTGTCCAAACTAACTACGAACAAACATTTTTAATTGGTGCGAATTTTAATACGTCATTGCCTCCCTATGGATTCGACCCGCTCCTCTACGAGTGGTTATTTTTTCTTAAATATTGATTAGTCGATTTTTCCACCACATTAAACTGCAAACGACTTTAAAGCGAAAGATCGACTAGTCAAGCAGCAAGGTCACCAACACCCTGGAAGTCCTCACTGACGATGTCGCCGACCTCGCCATCTCCACCCTCAGGTGCATCTCCGCCGCCGATCGCTACGTCTGGAGCGTCTCCTGGAAGGAGACGGGGGACTACGATGTGGTGTGATTTCTATTCTTTCCTATTACGACCTGATCCGAGATCCCTATAGAACCCGAGAACGACCCGCTTCGACTAATCCTAAGACCTAGTCGTCCAAAGAGAAATAACTAAAAGAGGAAATAATTCACATTTACACATGCAATGTAACTAGGCAGAAAGAAACAAGAGACAGTAAAAGAAACATAGCAAAAAGGTATATTAAAGTTACAGGCCATCACAACTACGACAAAGAAAAATACAACGGAAAAGTAACAGAAACAGTATTACATAGAACAAAATACTCACTACTACAATAGAAGCTAAGGAAAACAGTAAGAACGCCACTAAGGTTGGGCTCGATTGGGCCCAGCTCCCTCTACAACCGGTGGTGCTGGCTGCTCAACTCCCTGACCTGAACAAGGTTATAAAATTTACAGAGTCAGCGAACGATGAGTAGAGTGGTAATTTAGCCATTTACATGTAATTAAGACTAGCAATTAATTTATGTAATTAAATAACTATCCATTTTCATTTAGTTCAACTAAGTACTCCTAATTTGTTGTTCCTTTATTCACGTAGATCATTTCTTGATTTGGCCTGTTTCTCACGGGAACGATCTTGATTACTGTCTTTTCCATGATGTAGGAGGTACACGTGATGCACTCCTGGCCGAGAGAGTCCCCTGTGGTAGTCATACACCCAGTCAACCACCCTGAGGTCACGGTCGCGATGTAGCGGTGTCTACGGCACGTGTGATAAGCGCACAGGTAACTATCCCGCACTGGCACACGGTCAGTCGTTTCCGCTAGCGGGTACGCCTAAAGGTACAGCACGGAATAGTACAGGGCCTTGCCTTCTCAGAATAGGGGTCTCGCCCCTCCATAGTCCGCGTACCCTCGTCCGACTATCCCGGTTTGCCCAATGGGCCTAACAAGAGTCGATGTAGGTTGGCTAGTCCTAACTCCGGGCCCCGTGGGGCGGCTAGCTCCCTCCCTACACTAAGTAGCACACCCTGGTACCACGTACGCGAGGGCCGAACAGGAGTCGGTGTAGAGTGACTACTCCTAACCCTGGGTCTCCACCCAAGGGGCGGCTAGTACCCCTCTACACTAAAGGGACAGTAGCTCTCCTTGATACCACGTACATAAGAGCCAGCTCACTTCCCGTCTACAGGAGTTCTCCTCCTAATTCCCCGTAGGGTTCATGCTAGTATTCCTTTTGTTTCATATTCCAAACTTTCAAATCTCTCTATTTACATTTCTGTTTCCATTCTTTAAAACAGGCAGCTCGTGATTTTCTATTGACAAGACATCATATTAAGTAACCAGTACATTTGTTAGCATTTAAAGTTTTACAGGCATCTCAAGTAAATAGTATAGCTCAACCATATTCATTTGTTCCTACCCTTGGGTTCATTCTCATCCTAGGGTTCTACATGTTTCTCAAGTATACAGTATAGCTCAAACCATACTCATCTGTTTCTACCCTAGGGTTCATTCAAGTTATTCTAAGCATGCAGTTCATTTATTTAAATCATAATATTAATGTAAACCAATCTACCGGCAAACACGGGAGGAATGGGGGCTCGGATCGCAAATCCCATCGCCTTCGAGGCTCCCGCGTACTCGGCTAGCTGGAGACCTATACAATTGACCAACTACCTTAAACGAGTTCAAAATAGTATACAAGTGACACTAACTCGTAGAGAAACTCGAGCAAAAAACAACGGTACTTCGTTTGCGAAAATCCAATTCTGTTTGGGCCCTAAACAGGCCAAAAACACCCACACTGTCCAAAAGCAGATGTCTGGGTCGAGTCCCAGACGTCTTAAAAGACGTCAACACTTACCCTAAGTTCCCTGCAACTACCTCGGACGTTCGGACCCTTCCGCGATCGTCTGAGGTGAGTTCCAGAAGTCGGACTCTCCTTCCAGTCGTCTGGAGGTACGATCAGATATTTGGCGACGTGTCCAGACGTCCAAAAGCACCTCAAAGGGCGCACCCTGCGCCTTTCCAATGCTCTGCTCCTGCGTACACATGCGCAGAGCTAAATAAGGCTGGACAAAATCCCTGCGGTGAGGCCTGCATGGCCGTAAATCGCACAAAGTACGTATCTTAGCATTGAGCGTGCTTTCAGATGTTCGGCTTCAGCTCCAGACATCCTTCTGCTATTCCAGATGTCTGAGAGATGCTTCAGACGTCTGATATTGGAAATTATCTAGTACGCAGAACTTCTTCCGCGAGTTGCCTCCTTCGTGAGCTCGCCTGCAAGAGTTGCAGCAATGCCTCCAGCAGCTGTAGGAGACCAAGGCTCCTGCTCGCAAGCTCCTCCTCCTCGTCCGCGCCCTCGACCCCTCCCGCACGAGCTCCTCTGAGCTCTCGCAGCTCCCTCGCGAGCTCCTCCTCTCGAGCTCCTCCCACACTCCCACTCCCCTCTCCTCCTCCGCGTCTCGTCTCTCTCTCTTCTTCCTCTCCTCTCGCTGCGCTGGAAGGGAGGAAGGTGAAGGACGGAAGTGGTGGCTGGTGGAGATGGATGGAGTGGCGTGGGAGGGTTAAATAGGAAAGGGTTATGGTTTGGGGTGAGGAGAGAGAGGTGAGTGCACATGCAGTGCGAGTGCGGAAAAGAAAGAAGGTACGGTTCTACTTTCAGACGTTCGACCCTTCACCCAGATGTCTGATAGCTCATCTAGACGTCTTAAATAACCCAAAAAAGTAACGAGTCATTTCATTTCCAAAGTAGTAGTTACAATAGAATTGCATTTTTTTCTTTTTGTTCTTACAAAATTTAGCTTCCGATAGAATGCAATTGTGATGGTTTCGTTTTCTAATGACATAAGTAATTGGAAAAGGAAGCCATTTTTTGCACTTCCGTTTTTATCCCCTCGTCTGGGATTGTTGGATCAGTGGCATTTAGTGTAGAATTGTTAGATTTTGATGAGAAGGCATCTATGCTTAGGAGTAAAAAATGAATACCTTTACTCTTATTTGTTCAATGAGGAACCTCAAGCCAGGCTACCAAAGAATTTGTAGAACATGTGAAACATAACATAGCAAAACAAAATAAAAATAGAGATAAACAAATATTTTCATGAAAATCTGGGTGTATGTATAGGGAAAAGAGTTGACCCTCAACTTCCACTATATATATGGAATTGAAATCAAAATACATTTTTTTCTCTCCCTTTCTCTTCGGGTCCATGCCCTTGGGTTTTTTCCCCACTCTTTTATCACGTAGGTGGGGAATTCTTTTATGGAGTACAAAAATAAGTGATTATACCGTTGGAGAAGTGTAATTGCCAAGGAAGTGGAGAGGACTCCCGTAGGGACCAAGGAAGTGGAGAGGACTCGTGTAACCACGAAGGTAGTGGAAAGGACTCGTTTAACTACCTAGGAAGTGGAGAGGACTGATTGAAATTTGGTTGGTTTGATCACGAGCGTCTCAGGCTTATTTTTGTAACGGTAATTTCTTCGCTTATCATTAAATAAGATCAGATCGATCGATTGACAACCACTCGCACTGCACATCGGATGCTCGGTGATCACATCCCAACTTGATAGTGTGTACCGATTTCCGTAACCTCGGATCTTAGTCTGGAGTCAAGTGGGGATATTAGTTGACGGTAGGGCATGCAATTGCGGAAGGGATCTCATCCATTAGCTTCTGTTCTTACGATTTCAGAGAGAGGATGGACTTGGTTGAATGACCTGGCGTTGAGTAGTGGAGTGGCGTTGCACCGAATTGTTTATTGCCATTTTCTTTTTTTTTTTTTTGAAAGGGTGTTTATTTCCATCTTGAAGTAATTCTTAAGCGAAGAGGGGTGTTGAGTGGGTTTGCGCTGCAAGAGGTTCGAGGAGAATGGATTATGAAACATGATCTTAACCAATTCTCGTGGATTTATTGATATGCTGTCTTTTAGGAGAAAAAAAAAACATTTAATGATACTTTGTCTTAATCTCCCCTCCACCCACACAAATATATTATAATCAAATGAAATAAAGGTCAAATGTAGGTTGTTAGACTGTGATGGGTCCCATATCATGTGAGGGAAACCAAATTAGGTCTGATTGGCATCAAGTGCAGGGGCAGTATCTTTCTGTTACACCTTGCAGTTCAACAGTCAACCATGTGAGGTTCTTCTCTTAATGCTGTCATAGTGCCTACCTTTTTCTTCTTTGGTTGGGGAGGGGGAAGCAAAGGTCAAAGTTCCCTCTTTAAGCGCAAATTAATCAACTTCCTTCCTCCTACCTCCAAAAGGGAGCAACATTCAGGGAAATGTCTTTGCTTGATTGCTTTGCTATTCTTGAAAAGATAGTGACAGATTGAGGAGGCATCTGGATGTTCTGATCCATGTGGATAGATATATTGCTTTCATCACCAATCTACTGATCATGAAGGGATTTTGGTTGGACTTGTACACAATAAGCATACAAAAGTCTTTCCATTAAAGATTTTATTTGAGGTTCATGGATCTGTCCCTTGGGAGTGTATTTTTTAGCAATTCTAAGTGCATGCTCTTTTGTTTCTCTGGATCTAATCAATAATTCAATGAGTGAATGTGTAACAACTTGCCTTTCTGTGCTTAATGGCATAGCTTTACGATGGAATTATTCAATCACAAAGGGGGTTGAGACAAGGATGCATGCCCTTAGGCTCATATCCCATTCTAAACAACAGATAAACTGACCTAAAATTCATTTCAATGTGATATCTTGGAACCACCTTAGAAAAATTGCTATCATCTCAAGAAAATCTATTCCTCTGTCTTAAAAAGAAATCAACATTCTTGAAGAGTTGATTTTCAAAATTCTGTTCTCGTATATATGACATTGATTTATTATTTTGGCTTAAAAACCTGTACTTGGTAAATTTGGATGTTAATCATGGCTGTTGATTCTGAGGATCTGAAGATTTCCTATTCATTGTCTGACTATGTCACGTTTGCACAAAAAAAAGCCCATCACAACTGTAGACATATCTTCCTCTTCAATACAACTCTATTGCATTATCTTGGCAATCAATTTGTTTTATAGCCCCTTTCAAAAATTTGTTTTATAGTCCGATCTTGTCGGAATCAGGCAGAGAATGTTATATGTTAAACTGCTTTCTTTTCTTTCTCCTGATTAAAGTGAACTCTAAATCCCATTGAAGCAGAGCCTACATAAAAAAATACCCCAAGGAAAGGGGGAGGGGGTGTCAAGTGGGGGAAAAAATAAACACATAGAAGAAACATAGAGAAGGAAAATGTATGGAAACCATTTCCCCTAGAGTAGAGGGGTGTTGCTGGTGATTCAGTGATTGAGATTCTGCAACAAATCAAGTAGGAGAGTTGGTTGCTACATGTGAGAGAGTAGAGAGATGACCCTAAGGGACACAAACATGTGGCTCAAGGTACTTAAAGAAAAAGATGTAACTCAAGGCTGGTGAAGTAACCCTGTAATAGAGCCTTGTCAGGCACCTTTGTTAACAGCACAATGATGAACGGTGCTGTCACGAGAATTTCGCAGTTTAAGAGATGGGAATGGACCTGGTGGGGCATTGAAAAGTTCTTTTATTGTCTAGAATGGAAAATGGGAATGAGATCCACCGAATTGAGCCTACAGCTGAGAGAATCCATTCCATGCATGGTGGAATCCAGTGGATGAAGGCCGATTCCCAGTGGTTATATGAAAGCACAAACTGCAAATATTGTGAAGATATGGGCAGTTGTTGACCTCCCATATTCATCCTTTCTTTTATAAAGGAAGAGGTCGGCAGCATGTTGACCGTCAAATATCTTGAAGGTTCTAATTACCATTTCAATATTATGTCCTCATACCTTCTTTTTCTTAAAAAAAATGTCTGCATACCCTGCTGGAAAATTAGTAGTTCAATTAGTTTTCATTATACGTGTATAGAAAAAGGTTGGCATTAGATGGCCAATCCCACAACCCAAAAAAGGAACTTAGAAATCAACAGTGTACTGGTCATTAACTAGTTTAAAAATACTCAATCTGTTTTATGATCTTCTATGGAATTCTCTGCCTTCAGAACATGCGACGGTGTACAGGAAGAAAGCCTCTAATATGACCTTCTGTAGTCAACAGGTTACAAAGATCCAAAATCTTCTTCTTGTGTTTGCTTGTTGGAAGATCCAAGAAACATCGATCATCTATAGATACTGCTCTAGCTGCAAACTCTTTCTAGTTTGACGATGATACAATGTGCATTTCCTTCCCACTTCCTCTGCAGCTTTTCCTTGTTTTCATCACCTGCTAATTATTGTTGGCTTCTTATTTGCCGTTCGGTGGCAAAACAGTGGGCATTGTCAGACTGGGATGGATAGGTTCTGCCATTGCTAAACGAGCTGAGGGATTCGGTTGCCCAATCAGTTACCACTCGGGATCTGAGAAACCTCATACCAGCTACAAGTACTACTCTAATGTTTTTGATCTGGCATCCAACAGCCAGATTCTTGTAGTGGTGTGCCCTTTAACAAAAGAGACCTTCCTTATTATCAACCGTAAGGTCGTTGATGCCCTTGGTCCAAGAGGTGTGCTAATAAATGTACGACGAGGTGCCCTCGTAGATGAGCAGGAGCTTGTTTCTGCCTTGCTTGAGGGCAGATTAGGTGGTGCGACTTGATGTGTTCGAGCATGAGCCAGAGCCACCTGAGGACTTTCATAAGTTGGACAATGTTGTATTGCTCCCTCGTGTGGGGAGTGACACAGATGAAACTTGCCCGGCCATGGCAGATCCAGTGATTGGGAACCTGGAGGCATATTTTTCCAGTAAGCCTCTCTTGACTCCCGTTTTGTGATTGTATGAAACATGGTGGATGAACTATTTGAGGGAATAGCCAAAGGGGTGTTGAATTGAGTTTCTGATGTTACCCCATTTCCCATTTTACTTCTACTTCTGCCCCCAGAGAACTTATTGGCGTGTAGATTCTTTTACTAGCATGTCATAAAAAGTAGTAGGTACAAACTAGTCGATTTTTTTTTTTTTTTTTTTTGATTTATTTGTATAAAACATATAAACTAGTCGATTGAGTATTCATCATACAAAGAAATAGGTACACGAAGAAAACTATAGTGATAAAGTAAGTTGTAAATAAGTTCTGAAAACATAAATCTACTTTCAAACTTAAATTTTTTATTTATCTTAGGATCTCCACTCAAAACCCAAATTGAATTTTTTCCAAGATATAAACAAGTTAAAATTTAAATCGAAAGACCGTGACCTAGACAATCGGTAATTATAGACCAAATATAATTACCAATATGAAGAACTATGCTCAAACTCCAGATCCTTAAGAAGGCATGAAAAAGAAGAATGGTGAAAACAACTTGAAAGTATTATTGGATAAATGTTCACAAATCAAAATCGAATGGGAAAAGATTCTTATTGGTAAAGAGGCATGGATGGATAATTAAATTTTGGAAGTTTTGTGATAGCAATAAAGAGATATTATCATTTAGAGAGCGATGGGTAGGAGTGAAGTGGATGGAAAATGGGATGATGTCAGACACCTGTCAAATGTAAAAAAAAGACTCGTGTAAGACAACGAAGAAGTGGAGGTTAAATGTAGATTTAATAGCTCATGCTTCGTTGCAAGACAGAAAGTTCATTAACCCCATAAGGCAAGGTTGAAATGATGTAGAAACTTGATTTTAGTAATAAAGATATAGGTTTAGGATCACATCCTAATTTTTCTTAGGAGATTAGTGTGTGGTAGATGGTAGCATCCCTCATGTTGGAATTAAATAAAATATTTACAAATAAAAATCGAATAGTTCACCCTTTGAATATGTAATGAAATAAATGAGCAAATAAATCATAACAATCATAGTTATAATTGGAGTGTACACGGATCAGGTTGAGATTCAATCCAAATTCAGCTCATAATTTTTGGGTTAGGATTTTTCAATCCAACCCAACTTGTTATACTACCAAACTTAATCTAACCCAACTTATAAAAATTGGATCGGATTGAGCGGATTGTTGACTAGTCAAAGGACTTAAAATTTACATTTATTTTCTACATATTTTTTATGTCATTCATACTTAATAACAAAATATTTTAAACTTATAAATAACTTATATCTTCTAAAAAAATAAATAAAATAGGTAAAAACGAAAGAAAACTTGATAGTTGTATAATAGTAATTATCTATTTCTTGCAAACAAGTAAACACATATTACAAGAAGATTATCTTGTCAATGTAATTTTTTTTATAGATGTAGGCATTCAAAATAAAGAATTAGACAAGAATCAAAATGATTTTTTACTAGTAAGAAAAAATTCAAGATGTGCATGTAGATATTTTTTAATTTTGTCTAAATAAAGAATTAGATGAGAACCTAAATAATGATGTTTAATTTAAACGTCAAAATTTGAATGCTTACGTCGAAGTTTTAAAAAATTTAGGCTAAATTAAGGGAAGGCAAAGGGGGAGGAGGATGGCTGAGAGAGGAATGTGGTAGCTATTGGCTATAATGAACAAGGATGGCGATGAGGGGGTGATAGGTTGTGTGGTGGTGGTGGTAGCAACTCTAATGATAGGATGGGCGGAGGGGAAGGTAGAGAGGATAGTGGATGACCAGTGAGGGGTGGTGGGCTGTGTGGTGATAGTGGATTGGTGGTAGTGGGCTAGCGACTCTAGTGGTAGGCTCAGGTTGGTCAGAGGGAAGGTAGTGACGATGATGGGTGTCCGGTGAGGGGATGGTGGGCTGTGTGGTGATGGTGGTGGTGGTTGTGACAGTGGCTCTAGTAAAAGGAGGTGGTGGTTGTCACTAATGTAGAGGAGGAAGAGGGGAGAGAGGAAGATACTAACCTCGAGTGGTAATGACGAGAATAATGACGACAACGAAAAGGGAGCTACGAGAAAGGTTAGTGGCAACGATGAGAGAGAAAGCTCGGTTTAGGGCTTATGAGTGGGAGGGAAATTGAAAAAAAACACATGATGGAGAGCACACAAGGAGGGGGAAAAGTGAAATTAAGGAAGTGGTGTGCGTTATTTGTGTGTGTGTGTGTGTTTTTTTTTATCTTCTTTCAAGTTTAAACATCGTAGTTTTTTTCCTTTAAAATTTTAATGGATACTCTCTTTCTTGTGTGTGTATGTGTATCTAATTGAATCGGGTTACGGGTGAGGTTGGGTTTATTAGATTTCAAACCCAACTTAGCTCATTTTTTATTGGGTTGGAAAAATCTCAACTTAAGCTAACCCAATCTAAGTCGCAACCCAACCCAGCCCAATCTAATCGGGTGGGGTTCGAGTTGAACCCAACCCGTGTACATCCCTAAATTATAAGATGCATAGTATTTTTAACATAGAAAAATTTTCCGAAGATGTGAAAGTGAAATACCATGGCATCTATACAACTCAAAATTAATTCATTATAATAAGAGAAAAATATTCTTTCTTACGAAGGGTTACACAAAGCCAATTAACTTTTCAAGAATAAATCTTGATAAAAGCAATCACAAATAATAAGAGAAAGTGAAAGAATATCACCATGATTCTATCTTTTGACAATCAAATTAGGCAATAAAAACCTTTGATGCCTTGATCGAATGAAGGAGCACCTCCAATTGCATAAGAAAAAAGCCTTCAGAATCGAGCTCTAAAGTTTCAAATGCTGTCCTCTTTTTTACTTTTGCAACCGCATAAGCCAAGGGGTGAAAAATAAGGTATGCAAAATAACACCTCTTGGACTCTATTTTTCTATTCGATTGCTAAAAGGAAGTGAAGGGTGAAAAAGCCGAAAATCGTTGGGCCTTCTCCTGTGAATCTACGTTTTCCACCGTATCAAAAAGGCAACCAAATAAGATAATATATATTTGTAAAACTACTCTAGCAATACTCATGGGTGAGTTAAAAATGAAATCCCCTATATTTTTCATGTTATAATTAGATCTTTAAATATCTAACACACCCAATCTATCTATATGAGATTTTAGGTTATTAAAAAGAAGATTGTGCAAAAATTCTAGCATTTAAAATACTATCAAGTTCAAATTGAAATGATGGACTTCATCATGAAATGGTACAAATGTTTTTCATGATTAAAAAATTTCTTGATTTTTTTTTTTCAACATGAATTGAGAGATTGACCATTAAATCTACTTATCAAAATAACTTTTGATGTGGGAGTGGAAATTCTTATAATATAAAAATAGTAAAATATAAGTGAATTGTTGATAGGAAAATTGAAGGATAGGGAGAGAATAAATAAAAAGAATTTACCATGCAAAAGTTGAAAGTGAAAAAGTGGTAAACCCTGGATCAAATAAATTCATGTAAGGGGATGGAGAAAAGAGGTGTGCTAGTATATGATGAAACTTTTATGTCAAACATAAACATTTAGATGTACTTAACTTTCATTATAGTTATTGACTATAATAAATAGAGAAGTAGAGAGATGTGTGAAGAAAAAAAATTAACATGAAGGGAAACATTTGAACAACGATCTACTTTCACGAGAGATGGTGAGTGACGGGCAATTATCGTGATAGAAAAAAGGAAAAAAAATAAAAATGTTATGAAGTTGAAAAGACATGGGTAAAAATTGAGAATTCACGACACTACAATTTGAAGAGATAGGGATTATCAATACTCGTTCATTTGAAATTATATTTTAGTTTAGGTAGATAGATTATATTCTCGAATCCAATATCATTGTTCTAGTAAAAATTAGGGACACTTTCATGTAAATTATCCAAAATATTTTTGATAATCCAAAATTTTAATCAACTAAATAAAGAAAAAATTAACCATACCTCACACCAACCCTATGTGGACTCAAATCCCAAACCTACCTTGATGTGCAAATCATTTAGAAAAATTGTTACAAATATTCTGCCACGATTTGGAACCAAAGGGACCCTCCATCTCCCTTGCCAAGTAATCTACCTACCTCCCTGCCCACGGGAGTAACAAAACAGCTCCACGGTCCACACACACACACACACACACACCCTTCATCCTTCCCTCTCTTACTCTCTACCGTGCTTTGATCACACACACACGGGTTCTCCTTAATCCTCCAAAACCCTAACCCTAACTCGGGGGTGGCGGGGGAAATCCCATAACGAACCAATGGAGTCCGTGGGGGTCCTGATGACGTGCCCCATGAACGCCTACCTGGAGGAGCAGCTCGATCGGCGCTTCCGACTCGTCCGCCTGTGGCACTCCCCGCCGGAGTCCCGCGCCGACTTCCTCCGCACCCACGCGCACTCCATCCGCGCCCTCGTCGGCAACGCCCACGCGGCCGCCGACGCCGAGACCATCGACCTCCTGCCGAGGCTGGAGATCGTCTCCTGCTACAGCGTCGGTGTCGACAAGGTCGACCTGGAGAAGTGCCGCCAAAGGGGCATCATGGTCACCAACACCCCCGACGTCCTCACCGACGCCGTCGCCGACCTCGCCATCGCCCTCGCCATCTCCACCCTCAGGCGCATCTGCGCCGCCGACCGGTACGTCCGGAGCGGCGCCTGGAAGAAGTTGGGGCAGTTCAAGCTCACCACTAAGGTCAGGACGCCTTCTTGGGAAGATCAATTAATCTTTGCACTGGTTAATATTTTTGGCCTCGTTGACTCACCAATCTCGTCAAATGACTATTTACTCAACTTTTTAAATAAAAAAAAACAAAGTTGCTAAGCATCAGCTATACGATGAACAAATTACAACCCTGTCTCTATTTAAATCACATTAACTGATACTTTATCAAATCCAATTCAAGATGTCCTGGCACTAAGTCAACCACCTTTTTTTACACTGTCTAAAATTTAGCCAGCATCGAACACTAACCTCCATTGAAATGTGGACAGGTTTGAGTGGAAAGGTGTATGCTCCAGTGGTAGGATAGGTTGCAAGTTAATGTGATAGGTGAATTGACGTGTGGTAAGTAGTGGATTGGGGATTTTGGTTTATTTTGATTCGTATTGATGTTGGGTTGGTTTAATTGTTGTTGTTGTTGTTGTTGTTGTTGTTGTTATATTGTTGTCATTACCATTATTTGTTGAAGGTGGATAAATAGAAGACTTGACGTGACATGTGAATCCATATGCTGTGAAGAGATGTTGGAAGTTGTGGTTTATCTATTTTATATTTGGATTATGTTTTTAGTTGGGAGTTAGAATGCACTGGAAAACTCACCCACCTTTTAACTCGTGCATATTTGCATGAGGTAGGGATACCCTACTCCTTAACTTGTGACCAAACAAATTCTTAGGCTGCATTAGATAAAGGGTTAAATCCTTGGGTTTGCCGATGTGGATGGTATAAGATGAACAATATGGGTGGAATAGACGTGGCTTACGAGATGTCATTTTGCATCTCTATTTATAATGTTGATGCACCTATCACATCCCACCATCACTTCACCACCATATAGCAAAACAATAATAAGAAACAACCTAACCTCAAACAAAATGAATAAACTACAACTTTCTCTCTATTCAAATCATATAATATATTAAACTCCACTACTTATTTCACTGTCAAGCCCATAATCATCTATAAGTTAACTCTTCCTAAATCTTATCCTAGGCTAAAAGATGACCCCATACCAACTGCAGCCGTAGAGATTGAAAGAAGACTACAATTCATGGTTGAGGCATACAAGAGGTTAGTGAATAGAATCATGACAATGCAAATAGTCACGTGAATCGCAACTCTGATGTAAGTGAGGCTTACATCTCCTTGATCCATTCTACAGGTTCAGCTCTGTATATGGCCATCATATTTGTCATACTTGGTTACATGAGCACCAAATTGAAATGAAGAGTTGCTAAAAGCACAATGCAAAGGTTATTATCAATTTGGACATTGTGCTTCTTGGTAAGGGAGATGGTAAGTCAGCTGCATCACCTCTTGATAACTTGCTCCAATACCACATGGAATGGCACAAGTAGATAGAAATCTTAACCAGAACTTGGAGTTCACTGATGGAGAGAAAAAAAAATTCCAACTGGAAATCCTGCAACACCCAACGGCCCTCCACTCGCCCCCCCCACACCAAACACACCCACACACAAAAGAAAAAAGGAGAGGAGGGATGAAGAGATTCGCTGATCAATCAGGGCTGGAGAGTGACTTCTGGTGAAAACAAGAAGATTCTGGAACGGCACCCTAACAAATAGGCATTTCAATACCTGTAAGCACCAAATTGAGATGCAGAGTTGCTCAAATTGCAATGCAAGGGTCGTTAGCTATTTTGAGCAACTCCTTGGTAACTTGCTCTAATAGCAGATGGTTAGTCATTAGCAATTTCATGTACTGTGCTTGTTGGTGATGGAGAGGATAAGTCAGCTGCATCACTTCCTGACAACTTGCTCTAATACCACTTGATGCTGCATGGATAAGCAGAAAATGCCTTTCAAAAAAAAAAAAAGATAGGCAGAAAGAGATGACGTGGGATCGAGTCCACCTGTTATGAAGGAAAGGATAGAATGACTTGGAGTACACTAGTGTGCAGGGAAAGAATCCAACTGGGAATCATGAAGGGTGAGAGGATAAAAGAGTCCACTGATCAATTAGAAGATGGGGGGAGCTATGCTTTGTCAAAATAAGATGGACATTAAAAATGGCATCCTCAGAAAAAAAAGATCATCTTAACAAGTGGGCATTTCCAAGGTTGCAACCTTTGGAATTGCATCAAAAAATAAAATGCTACTGCAATAAGACAACAATTCACAAAAAATGTCTTTTCATTGTTTTGTTATGCTCTTATGCTTTACAAGTCTTCCATCCAAACAGCAACAACATTGTGCTCATAGATTCTGAGTAGCATTTGATACAGTTTGTTTAGTAAACATTCATCTAACATGTATATTGAAAATTATTTGAGAACTATATCGACTGTGGTATGTGGTTTCTATGACCCAAGGATATTGCAACCATCACATTGCATCCATATTGAATCTATCTTGGAAGCTTAAATGTGGTTACTCATATGGACCTTTGATAATGCCATAAATGCATTGATATCCAAATGCCCATATTCCTTGTCTTTGCTTGATGGTGAAAAACCAGTATTGCCTGCGGTAGGGGATGGTCTGAGATAAAAAACCCTAATTCTAAAATTGTTCTCAGTCCATTAAATTCAGAAACGAGTAATGATTGCATTGTCAAAACCGTCCATAGATGATTGTGAAACAAATTTAGTAGACAAGCTGATGGAAATGGCAAACCAAACGCTGAATCTTGGTGAGCATTCTGCCAGTCAAAAGTGAAGACACAGAGCAATGGTAAAAGGAGCTGACATGTCATGATCTCTGGTAGACCTTCACCGTCATATTTTTTAAAACTCCAAGGATGACAAAGTACCTTGATCCTTGGCACCTTTAATGCTCTATAGATTACAATTCTTCTCCCCAAAGAACAAAGGAGTGTGCTATTTAAGTTCCTACATTTTAAGAAAAGGGACATGCTTGACAATAAGTTACTAATGATTACAATCTCCCTTTGTATTTGTATAAATGTATTGCCCAAAGCTATCATCTCCTCTGCCCTGCGATTCTTTTGTTCATTTTTGATGGAACTGGTCTGTGTCAGTTTTTCTTTTTGCTGTTATCTCAATTATTATTCCAACTGTGCATTGTCCTTTTTCTCTGGGAGAAAAAAAAGCACCTTGTTATGGTATTTGACTGCACAATAGATGTAAGTTGAATTCGTGCGGAACATAAGATTATGATATTTGAAGGGATTGTTCTTGATCTCAAGTGCTATTTTTTTTTCATCTCTCTCGTTGGAAGGTTTGATAAATGCAAAACCCTTGAACAGAGATGACAACGTGAATTAGGATGTCATTCTCATGGCACCCACAAATTCCTGTTTAGAAACACCGGCTGTTCACTTCTATAGATGCTACCTTCCTCTCAGATCGGCAGTCTTAGAAATCTACATTTTGTTATTACATTTGCTTATAGGGAACTACGAAAGAGAACATCCGGAGTGTTCTGTATGAGTACCATGTTCTTAGCTCCTAATCTTGTAAATTTGGTGAAATTTACAGATTGAAACATTGTTCTTAGGTGTCATTTTTTGAAGTGAAAAATAAAATATGTTGCAATTGTTTTGGTATCTTAATTTACATTAAAAACTTCTACTTTTGAATCCTCCCTTTTCGTTGTTACAGTTCAGTGGGAAGACTGTGGGCATCGTGGGACTGGGAAGGATTGGGCTTGCAATCGCCAAGAGAGCTGAAGCATTTGGTTGCCCAATAAGTTACTACACTAGATCAGAGAAGCCAAACACAGGCTACAAGTACCACTCCAACATCATTGATCTGGCATCCAACTGCCACGTTCTCATGGTTGTTTGCCCCTTAACCCCAGAGACTTACCACATCATCAACCGTGAAGTCATCAACGCCCTTGGCCCGAAGGGCATCCTAATAAATGTTGGACGGGGCCCTCTTGTTGATGAGCCAGAGCTCGTGTCTGCTCTGCTGGAGGGCCGTCTTGGGGGTGCTGGACTTGATGTGTTTGAGCATGAGCCTGAGCCACCCGAAGAGCTGTATAATCTGGAGAATGTGGTGTTGCTGCCTCACGTAGGGAGCGGTACGTTGGAAACTCGCAAGGACATGGCCGACTTGGTGCTTGGAAACCTTGAAGCGTACTTGTCGAACAAGCCCCTCTTGACTCCAGTAGTGTGATTGTAGACGACAAGCTAGATGATGATGCCATACCCTTAGTCTCTGGCCTCAACAATCATGATGTAAATTCCCATTGGAACATCTAATTTTTATGCAACAATCTCAGTCTCTGAAGGTCCTTTCTGGTTCTTCACGAGCTCCATCCATTCTCAGCTCATTCTCATGTTAGAGTGCACTGTTCATCTCCTATATAAAGTGGAATTATGAACAATGAAAGGTGATGTTATTATTGTATTAACTAGATTGATTCTGAATTAGGACAGAAGGTGGTGAAGCGGTAGATCAACTTAATAGTCCAATGGTTTGTGGAATCGATGACAGCAACTCAGGTTCTCTGCTGTTGCCATCCGTGCTTATGTAGTTTGTTTCTTTCTTTTATCTCTTTTTAAAGAATAAATATGTTAGGCGTGAAATCTTGGTTTTTTACCGAGATTTATCACTTACTACGCTTCTAATTTTATACATCGTTAGTGCCATAAAAGCAAGAGGTGGATGGGTAGTGGTTAGTCGGGTCGGTTGGATGTGGGATGCGATGGCTTCTTTGAGACCACGTTTCCCGTCCTTTCCATGGTCAATCTTCCAATCGCCACTAATGCCTAATGGATCTAAACCTGGAGGATTCGTGTACACATTGTTAATAGCTGTGTGAACAATGGAGACCAAGTTCCTGAGCCTGCAATGAACAATCCAAATCCATTCATTATCATCCAACAACTTCACCGTATGCGAAACACCTCACCTAAAGGTCCAGGAATTTAAATTCTTCTTTTCCAGATAAGCTGCATTCACACAACAACCTCATCAAAATGACATTTGCATGACGAATCCCTTCTCCGAGGGGGTGTTTGGGTAGAAGAGAGAACAAAAGAAGAATTGCAAGAGAATAAAAAGAAAATGTAATTAAAAGGGGAATTGGGTACTTTTTCATTTTAGGTGAAAAGTGGGGGATAAAATACTTTGGTTATGTTTGATGAGGAAATAAATTTACGAAATAAGTAGAGAAATAATAAAAAAGTAAAATAAATAGTGGAATAAGTGAGTTAAGTTATTTAGATATTTTAACATATTAAAATTATTTTACAGAGAAGATGAAATAATTTTAACCTATATTAACTTTATTTAATCTGTCATAAATTTTAGACATGTTAAATATTTAACATGTCAAACAACCATCGTCTGTAGGGATATGTTTAAATGAAATAAGTAAGGATGAATATTTACTTAGGTGGTGGAATAAGAGAACGATTAAATTGGAGGATACAATGATTGACATAATGACGTGACATTAGTAGATATTTATTTAATAATATATGTGAGAGCGAAAAATATTAATAAAAATTTATTTAATATCAAAAATAAAATTAAATATTTATTTAATAAAAACAGTAAGTAAAGATTTTTGTGATTTAATTGAAATAATTTAAAATAATTATATGAAAATTTACGTTGTCACCCGCAAACCCTACCATCCAATCCAACGTAGGCTTAGGTGTTTGGAAGAAATGGGTGAAGGGATAGAAAGAAGGAATAGAACAATTTCAATATGTAAAGTGAAATTGTTTTCCTTTTTAAAACAAACACCTAATTCTGAAATTAAGAACGTCAAATGAAAAATCAAATCCTTAATTCCAGCAAAATAAAAAGAGGGTAATAAGAAACACACACAACCACGCAGAAAAGGAAGAATCTCCGCCACATTTGGATCACTCAGAATCCAGTTTGACACCAAATCGCACCAATTAAATGCCACCATCATCTATACATTGCGCGACGACGGCAGCAACGAGGACGACCCTCTGAAGACGAGGAAGTGGAGTCTTTCCAAGCAGAAGTTGATGTACGTCCCCTGCGCGTGCGTGAAGAAGCACCCGAAGTTGTAGCCCACCACGCATTGCCATCCCACCCCCGACTCTCTATCCAATTCCTGCAATCGCCATATGGTCGGAGCGGTTATAGCGGGAACGAGGGCTTTGGCCGCTATTTCTTAAATAAACTTTCATTTTGAGTGGCTGCAACTTCAAACTGCTGCCATTGCAGCTCGACCACTCAAATAATTAAACTTTCTTGTTTCCGAGCTCAATTTTCACATGTCATGCTACCTACTAATGTTGGACCGATTAATGTTCGAATAAAGTTTCTAGCATACAGAAAGGAAGACGAAAATGTTGTGTAAAAGTCGGCGATCGCACGTGCCTTCTTGATGTAAGCGGCGATGGACCTGCAATCGGTGACGTCGAAGAGGTCGAGGGCCTCGGAGGCGGAGGAGACGGCGCGGGTCTGGAGGTTGACCGGCATGTCGGTGCCCTTGATGATGGCCTTCCCTTCTAGCATCTTCCACCCCCCACCAACACCACCACCACAACAACAACAAGAACAACAAATGCTGCTGCTGATCGGTGAATTGGAGATGGTAGACGATGGCGAAAGAGTTGTTTGACCAATGGGAATGGGAGTGGTGGGCTTTTAAGGTGTGGAGTACTTGGAGCGTGTGCTCGGGAGGAGCGAACGTGGCAGGAAAGGGAGGGAAAGAGAGAGGCGGCGCGTGTGGAAAGAAGAAGGAAGGGAGAAGGCGTCGCGTGGGCGTCGAATACCGACGGCGCCCTCTGCTGCTTCCGAGGGTGTTCCGCGGCCGTCGTTTTCTGCTTAGTTTTTTTTAATCTATGGCGTTCCGATTTTATTACTATTTTATTATTTATTATTATTTTGTCGTTCAACATTTGTGGGTATATTTTAAAATCACCCGGCGAGTTGCGCTGAAAGGAGCATGTGAAGGGAACAGATGGAGATGATGGTTGACTCGGAAAAGAAGGGTCGCGGACCCGTTAGTTCATCCCTCCGTTTACGACAAGGGGTTGACCAAACCTGCGTCCAGGGTGTAACTGGGTTTGACCGAATCAGCGTTTGAAGGAGGGATATCTTATCTCTCATATTCCTCTCTCTCTCTCTCTCTCTCTCTCTCTCTCTCTCTCTCTCACCTTATCACTCGTAAACACCACCACGAGAGAACCTCAAGTTCCCGGTAGACACGACAGGGGATATCTCCGATTTGTAATTTTCGAATCCGAGTTTGCAATCCCCTCGGGTAACCTAACATTCAGGTCTAGTTTATGTCACAGGTTAGCGAGCCTCTGTTTGCATCTTGATTAAAGAGGTTAATTTTTATTTGTGTTTACCTGCAAAATGTGATTAGTGTCGGTGGGTGTTTACTTTTGATGGGGGCTAACTAAGTGGTGGAACCTTTTTATTCCGCTAAGGGGGGCGGGGGCGGGAGTGAGGTTGTCATCAAGTCTTGCTCAAGACACCCTGCAATTCTTTTGTGCAAAAGAGAGTGCAAAATCTCACGCATCCTTTAAAAAAAACAAATGTCACCCGTCATATTTGATTATATCATATATGTAATGTTAAAAAATCATGGATTATATTTACTTTATGTGTGAATATCGTGATATAATTTAATTCAATATTCAAATATTACTGTGTAATTTAATTACAATTAAATATCACCAACATAGTTTAATTTACGAGAACATGCGTGTGAACTTTTGTATCGACGCAAGTTTATGCTAAAATATATGGATGGATTGACATGACTTTCTACGAATAATTTGAGAAAATATGTGACTTTTTTCTGAAGACGATAGATATTTAGAGTCAACACGATCAACCAATTGTTTTGTCATAAACATCCATGGAACTCTGGATAAAGAACTCTACAATCTTCGGTAATTATGGATTTGCCCTTGCAAAATTTGATATTAGAAGGATGAAGTTGGTCAATCAAGCCCTTATTTTCAAGCAGTACCAGAGGCTTGCTATTGGAGAGGATTCCCTGACCAAGCAGATTTTAACAGCAAAATATATAAGAAGAATGATTTTTAGGATGCCCCCAATCAGAAGCAACTCGGTCAGCACCAAGAACTTGCGCAGCGGCATTGATTCCTTATGGGAAGTCCAGTCAAATTTGGCATGATTTGCAGTTGGATAATCGATATCTATTTCTTCGTCAGATGGTTAAATCCTTCTATTTGTCTCTCAACTCTTGAAAGGAGATGGATATTGGGATGCTCCCTTGTCAAGCATAGTTTTGAAGCAACCACATCTTCCTATATTCTCCAGACCGGAATTAATTTCACTGAAAACGATATCTTAAATTGAAAATCTTATTCCTAAGCTTACCAAAAAAACAGTATAGCCATTGATGTTAAACCATGCATCATAACATTGGAATGAGATGAGGGCCATGAAGAACAGAATTTGGAGCCTTACCGATCTCCCACCAAGTAACAAACCTTTCATGTGGAAGTTCATTTGATCCTTGCAAGCAGGATCAAATGTATTCGACAGAGCTCGCAGCATGTGTTGTGCAACTAAGAACCTTGAGCATCTGTTTGCCGATTGCCCCTATGCCCAGGGCTCTTTGGTTTATTATTGCAATTAATCCACATAGGTGGAAGAATCTCTTCGTTCTCCATGTTATAACTCATTGATATTTCCGAATCCTCTGGTGGGATAATGATGCTTAAATAAGCCTTCTTCATTCTTCTTCAGATATGGATTAATGCTAAATGCAACGGGAAACATAGATCCTCCTTGTCAAAGCCGGCCAGGATTTTGTGTTTCCAATTCCCTACATACCTGACTCAAGAGGAACTTTCCACTGCCAACTACATCAAATCTAGTACATGCTAATTTATGTGCTGCTTTTGCTTGCGTGTTTGTTCTCCCTGATGGTTCCTTTTTGGAGGCTATGTTGAGCTTCCTGAAGATGCTGAAACTTGGGCAATCTCATGGCTTGTGTGATCACTGCCACAATTGTTAACATATATTGTTGAGAAGTTGTTGTAAACATGCTATAGAGATGATTGTTGAGAAGGCGTACGACAACCCTCCTTGAGCTTCCAAAAAGTCAATGATGACTGTTCCAATCTTTGCAAGATGTTATGTGAGCCCAAAAGCCATCCATCTCTTGTAATCTCCTTGGCTACGGTGAGAGATGGATCTTTCCCTCCATCCTTCCCCTAACCAGGAACTGATACTTTATTATGAGCCATCCTTTGAGATCTCCAGAAGAAAACAAAAAGATAGAGAGAGGGAGAAGGAAAAACAAATCTTAATCGTTAAAAGTAACATATTAATCCCACCACCAAACTAAATATCTTTTTCCACTTGAACCCAGTTAAAAGTAAACTTAAACCAAGCAAGCCTTCAAGAGTACGTGAGGTTGTAAAATAAAAAATAATATATATAAAAAAGCGTAGAAATAAATAAGTGGGAAAAATCAAAGAAGATATAAAAAGGATCGCCATGGGAAGCTTTGGGTTACATGAAAAGCCCCTCTCATGAGGAGAAGCAAAACACTTTTAGAGAAGCCCCCACGGTGATTTTATACTATTTCTTCTCCTCCGAAGTACAAGTGATTACATAGCCTCATATACCTAGGCCTCCCTCTCCTCTTGACACTTTATAATAGCCAAGGTGGGATTAAATAAACGACGCACATGGTACACCCATAGGACCATCATAAGGTGCAATAACCCAAGGTGTGTGTATGTATAAAAGTTGAAGAATAAAATAAGTGAAAGAATAAATCAAATAATAAAAGAGATGTATAATGTTTGGATTTACGTGAAAATCTCATTCATAAAGAGCATGGAGAAAATTACGGAAAAAGTACCCTTATGAACGTATTTCTGTATATTTCTTATCAAAGGAAAATGGGAGAAGTACACGACTATTTATAAATCATCACACACAACAGAAAGTCCACATTTTTTAATGTGGCACTAAACCAATACACAATCCTCTCAACACTGTCCTTTAAGCTGGAGCATAGCATGCTCAGGTTGTAACACAAATGCACTCTAACAGCAAAACGAACATTACTTTGGATTGGTTCTTGCTTGTAGGCGGGAACATGGGCTGGGGCTATTGGATGAACTATAGCTGGCTTTGAAGATCTGGTGTAGTGGCTCCCTGTTCAGTATCCTTGAAATTGGATCTTTCTTTGAAGACCTTGAAGGTGGATCTCCCTCTTTGGAGTCTACGAAATTAGATCTTCAATATAGAAACCTGAAATGAGTCCTTTTTTTCAGGACCTCTAGTGTCAACATGATGACACCGAAGCTTAGCCTTTTGTTTGTTCTTATTATAGTAATGTTGTTGTGGTACAGATAAAATAGCTACGGTTTGTCGTCATTGCCACTATTACAATTTTACTCAGAAATGTTTTTCTTCCGAGGTTGAACTCAGGGAGCTACTAGAATTCTAAAAGTACAATGCTTCTTTATTACAAAAATAAGAGAGAGAAAAAGAGAGAGAGGGAGAAGTAGATTTTGTTTCTTGACTTTTTCTTCTTCTCTTCTTTCTCTCTTTGCCTGTCTTCTTTTTCTCTTCTTTCTCTTCTCTTTTCTTTCTTCACAGTTCTTGATCTTCTTCAGTTCTTCTTCTTCTTCTTTCTTTATCTTCTTCTTTTTTCTTCTTCTTCTTTCTTCCTTCTTCTCTTTTCTTTCAGCTGCGGCACCTTTTCTTTTCTTTTTCTTCTTCTTTGCTTTGTCTATAGAGCTTCATTCGTCGTCTGATTTCTCAATCAGACGACTTAAGTGGTGTCTGCTACAGTGCTTCCTTTGTGCTTCTCCTTCTTCTTTTGCGGTCTTCTTCTGCTTTGTTCCTTGGCCTTCTCCTTCTTTCTTCTTCCTTCAGCCGAGTGTGTTCTTCTTCCCTCGCACCCTGTCCCTACACAAAGAGCAAAACCTACCCTGTCCCTCTACCCGCACGTCTCTCTCTCTCTCTGTAAACCACTCACAGGACGCTCTCCTAGAGCCGCGGGTAATCGGGTCGGGTTTCGTGCCCGTGACCAGGCGTACCGGTGTGTGGGTGATGCACGAGGTGTGCTCAGATAGGGTCGTGTAATGAACGCACGCCCCAGACGTCTTTTAAGACTTCTGGGAGGTGGCCCAGACGTCGGACCAGACGTCTGGGGTCATTTCCAGACGTTTGACAAGACGTCTGGGATCGTTTCCAGACGTCTGGAAATCGGTTATTTTCGACACGCGCGGGTCGTCTGTGAACCTGAGCGCGCAGACCGCATATTCGCTCCTGCGACTGCAGATTCTCGCTGCTGCAGTCTCTCTCTCTCCTCCTCGCGCGGCCTTAAAAGGCCACGCGCTCTCTCCCGTCGCCTCCACCCCTTTCCTCTTCTCCTTCCAGTGCGCGAGAGCGGGCGCAGGGTTGCTGCGGCGGCGACAGCCGCAGTGAGCGCAGAGGGGGTGCTCCGTGCGAGAGCGGCGCTCAGCCGTAAGGGCGAGCTCGCCGGGGCTGCCAGGGCCGGCCGACGGGGAGCGCAGCGGGCGCGGAACGACGCGGGAGGCCTGCTGCGGCTCGAGCAGCAGGCGTACGAGGTGCGACGCGGGCGGCGTCGCGAGCGGAGGGTGAGTCGTGCCTTGGTTTTGGAAAAATTTCCAGAATCAGACATCTGTGCTGATAGCCAGACGGCGAGGTCGACGTCTAGAAGACTGTCCAGACGTCTGAAATGTGAGTTTTCCGTCTTCTTCTTCCTTCTTGTCGACTGACCGTACTGAGGGAGGGAGATGGGTGTGCGCAGGCTCAATGATTTGCCATCCAACGCGAATCAGACGTCTGGCTGTAGTACCAGATGGCGGGAGTGACCTCCAGACGTCCGGGGTGACCATCGGACGACTGGGAACTAGGCCAGACGTCCCCGCAGGCTTCTGGACGTTTGAGAAACCACGCAGAAAAATGTAATTCTCTGATCCACTTTTTAAGACGTCTGGAAGAAGTTCCAGACGTCTGATTTTGCACAGTGTCGTCGTTTTCGACCCGTTGAGTGCCCGTTCGGGTTCCGTTTTCCGCGTTTCGAGTTGCGTTCTTTCCGAAATTAAATCCTCTACCCGTCTACAGTAGCTATACACTGTTTTGAGACACTCCTTGTGTTTGATCATTGTGATAGGACCTCGTTCCGTTGCAGTCTTGGGGGTCGCGGAGGCACACGGGATTCCCGATCATGCCCCCATTACTCTTGTCGTACCTGGTAGAGTGGCTTTTAAGTATAACCTGTTAAATTATGGAATCATAAATAGAACCTAGGACATTGCATGAATCCTAGGAATGAAAAACAGATTGAATGATAGATCCTAGGTGTTGCATGAATCCTATGGCTGAAAAACTAGATTGTATGATAGATCGTAGGATACGGCATGAATCCTAGGACAGGAAAACTAGTGGAACAGATAAATACTGCAGTATTGGAAAAATGGAAAGGAACAAATAGCTGCCTGTTGAGTAAATAAACGTATTTGAGAACATGGATTGTGATAACGTGAAACTGGAAGGTGAAACTTAGACGTTCTGAGCTGGAACCCTACGGGGAAGTAGGAGTAGAACTCCTGGAAAGTGAATGGAATAGTATTGGGGAAGTGAGCTGGCCCTTGAGTACAGAGTACCAAGGAGAGCGACTGTCCTCCTGTTTAGTGCAGAGCGGAGCCAGCCGCCCCAGGGACCCGGGGTTAGGACTGGCCACTCTGTACCGACTTGCTGGCCCTCGCGTACGTAGTACCGAGGAGAGCTACTAGTGTAGGGAGGTACTAGCTACCCCATGGGCCCCGGGGTTCTGCTAGCCTCCCACACCGACTTGTTAGGCCCGCTGGGGCAAACCAGGGTAGTCAGGCGAGAGTGCGCGGACTGTGGAGGGGCAAGGCCCCTGTTTGGTTACTGTGGAGGGGTTGGACCCCTGTTACTGAGAGGGCTCTGCCCTGTACTGGTTCCGTGCTGTGCTTTGGGCGCACCCGTTAACGGAAACGACTGACCGCGTGCCAGTGCGGGTTAGCTACCCGTGCGTTTACCGCGCGTGCCGTAGTCACCGTTACGTCTGTCAGTGACCTTGGGGTGGTTGACTGAGAGTAGGATCACCACGGGGGACTCTCCCGGCCAGGAGAGCACCACGTGCTACTTCTACTGTTCGGAAAAGACTGCAATCAAGATCGTTCCCACGAGGAACATTCGAGATCAAGTGAAAGATCTGAGAAATAGATAAATCGTGAGATAATTGAAAGACTTAAATAAAGAAAGTAACAGAACTTAACAGCTACTGTATACTCTACTGTTTCTTTAGTTTTAGTTGCCACTCTACTCAGCGTTTTGCTGACGTGTTACACTCGTTACCTTTCAGGACCAGGTGTTGAGCAGCCAGGGTCAGCGGCTGCAGAGGACGCTGGGTCGAGTAGGGTCCAGTAGAGTTACCACTGTTTCTTGTACCTTTTTTTGTTCCGTTATAGTGAGTAGTTCTTGTTTCCGCTGTATTTTTCTTTACCTGCAGTTTATATTTAGTTATGAATGTTGTTCTACTGTTGTGGTGGTATATACTGTAGTAGTTTTTTTCCTTGCTGCTGTATTTTCTTACTGTTAGTTATATTCATGTTGAATGTGGTTTATTTTACTGCTCTTTTGGTTACTTCCTCGTTGGACGACTAGGTCTTGGGATTAGTTGAGTCGGTCCGGTTCTCGTGTCTCGTAGGGGCTCGGGAACCGGGTCGTTATAGGTCGGGTCGATCCCGCCAGATCCGCGAGGTGAAACCGCGGACGAGGCGAGCGTGAGTAAGGTGAGGGACCTCACCCCAGTGCTTTCGGAGGCGACCAGTAGAAAACACAAAATCAACTTATACTACTGCGGGGTTTGGTAAACTCACGATGTGGGACTATCCTCTGCGCTCTTCTCGCACACACCCGCAGGATGATTCCGCCTTGCTCTCTGCTCAGCTACAGCCACTATTGGTGCTAAATGCTGAGGCAGAAGTCTCCGCAGACTTCACCCCAACCTACAGCACCTGGAATCCTGAAGTTGCGGGCCTGGAGCTCGCCTTGAAGCTACTTCAGTTGTCGTTAATGGCGGCTGGGGCTACGACCCTATCAGATAGAAGCACGGCCTCTCGGCCTAATCAGACTAGCGGGGGAACTTCGTCGTGGCACGACGAAGGTGGTGCAAGGTGCAGTAGGTCGTGGGGCGGCCTAGGCGTGCGTGCCTAGGTCGTCCTGTGACCGGAGGTGTGGGTGTGTTCGGGGGAGCGATGAGAGGGTGTAGAGCGGCAGTGGGTGGGCGGAGGTTGTTCAGCGTGATGAGGCGGAGGTTATGTGAGGGTCGGCGAGGCGTGTGGGGCTGCGGAGCGATGAGAGCGTCTCGCCGGAGGGTGGTTGGAGTCGAGGAAGGTGATGGTGGATAGGAGCGGTCGAGGGTTTAATCGAATGAAAGACTGTGAGGAAAAGAAAGAGGGGGAGATGGGGAATAGTTCTGACCTAATTATGGGGACGAATGGGCCAGAGCAGGGCGGTAGTTGTATCGACTGTCGCCGGAGAAGAAATACCCAGAGGGGGAGGGTGACGGTGAGGAAGAGAGCGGTAGGACACGCGCTGGGTACGGCACGACGCGGGAAGAGCAGGCAAAGGTGGCTTTGTTGCTGGTATTGCAGCAGAGCGACGAGACGGAGGAGGAGGAGCCGCCGGAGCTGGTGGGTTTCTGCCGGAGTGGGAAGAGAGGAAAGGTGGGGGTTTCTCTCTGTCAGGACCAAGCTACTAGAGTCGGCTAGCGATGCTGGTCCTTATAAAGGCGGAGGCGGAGGGGTGGGCGCAGGGAGGCGACGTGCCTCCCTCGCCGGAGAGTGGTCGGAACTGTGACCCATACCTTCCGCACGTTCGCACGAAAGGTGTGGGCGAGGGTAGAGGTCATGGAGGTGTCCCTGCGACGGCAGACGTCTCAGGGAACACCCGGTTCAACTGGCAGGTACCCTCCCTCACCCTGCGCGGCGCCATGCTCCGCGCAAAGTCGCCGGAGCATGGCGCTGCTCAGAGATTTGCAGGAGGAACCTGTATGCAAAGAACGACGAAGAACCTAGGGGCCAACATGCAAGGATTTCGAAAGTTGAGGGTCAAAAAGTAATAGATGAGGACCAAAATGCAAAGTCGGTCAAGAAGGTCTCATCTTAGGTTCAAGTTTTTATGCATGACTAAATGGGACCTAAGGATTCTAATGGTGAATTTTATTTTTAGGTCAGACCTTGTTTGACCGGCCAATTTACGTAAAAATTCAAATTAAATCATTAATTGGATATGGTTCTCAATGTAGGTCAAAATGGGTTCCCAAGGCCAAATTGAAGGTTCTAAACCCTAGAGATTATTTTTCTATGAATTTTAGAGGGTTTAGTCGATTTTTACTCTGCCTCGAACCTCGTGAATTGAAGTGGGTTTGTTTTAGGGTTATAGAATGTCATTTAATTCCTTGGAGTTGCTGTAGGCCTTGTTGGATGAAATCATCCCACTTTCCTTCTTATTAGGTTAGTTTGACATATGTTTGGATCCTGAGTTACCCTGTTTACTGATTGTGTTGGTGAAATTACATTTTTACCCCTTATGACCTGTTTTCTTTACAAACTCAGAATTTTCTGAGTCAAACCTTTCTATGAGTTATGTAGGAGCTTTTTCTCGCATATCTAAGTTAGATTATGCTAGTTAAGGTACATGATGAGGTTCTCATCAACCTCAAAACTCTGGACCTCTCAAAGTTGGATTTCTCATGTGGAGTTCATGAATAAAAGGAACTCTCAAATGGGAGTGACTACAACAAACTCCCACACTCTCCCTTTCTTCCATACGTGTATGAGAGAAAAATAACGACGAGAAGAAAATAAAACAATAAAAACTAGAGAGACTTCTCTACATCTTCTCTCGATCATAAACTTCATCATCTCTTTTTTTATTCTTTTATTTTTATTTTTAATTTTTTTGAAATTTTCCCTTACTCCTCATATTTTTCATTTTCCCTTTTTTTTCTTTTTCACTTTATCCTTTTTTTTTTTTTTCCCCTTCCCTTTTTATCTTTTCTTTTCTTTTCCTTTTTTTCTTTTTTTTCTTTCTCCTCTCCTATTTACCTTCTTTTATTTAAACCTGTCACCCTTAGGGTTCAGGATAATCCAAACAAGGGATACGGCTGCTGCACCTTCCATCGTCGACAGCCTTCGTCATTGCCTCCTCGTCCTCCCGTGCAGAGCACCGCGTCGCCCTTGCGCCCTCACCGCTAGCACCGCGCCGCACCTTGCCTCCTCATCGCGCAGTAGCCGGCGGTAGGGTTCGGTCGTGGTCGAGCCACCATAGCAACCGACACTGCCGCATGTGCCCACGCTCAGCGTTCATCTCGTGCAGCGACCACGAACCTCCGCCTTCTCATCTTCGCCAGAGCAGCCACCTTCCTCTTTCACGACACCCTCAAGGATCTCCCTACCATCCTCGCGTTCACAGCGGCCTCCGCGGAGGTCCACAAGACCCCTCTCCGCCTTCAGCCAATCGTGGCGGTCACATCCCTACTGTCGTTGACGGTCGCTGAAGCCCGCACTAGCGCAGCCGGCCTTGCACGTCGCCTCTGCGACATCCGGTGCGTTGTTGCTCTGCCTCTGCGGCAGGAACGATGTTGCTACACCACCCTTCTTCTCCACAAGGAGAGGTGAATATAACTCTCAAAAATGAAATGATAAAATATGATAATGAGTTAACCCAAAACTAACATGTATAATATGTTAGTTTATATGAAAATTTCATTCAAGAGTGGGGAAGAAAATTATGGATGTGTTTTTCTATATTTTTTTTCAAGAGAAAAATAAAAAAAGTATGTTTATTTATAAGTTATCACATACAACGAAAAATTCACATGTTCCAATGTGATATTAAATCAATAGACAATCCTCTTATGAAGTTTGACCAAAAACTTGAACGATACTTACCGTCAGACTTGAAAAATCACTCCAAAACTCGGATCTTATGAACAAATAAACAATTTAATAGTTGTATTTACTGTTTTCCTGTAATAAGGTATAAGAGTAATTCCTTCATGTTACAGAAAACATATACAGTAATGCCTTAGTTCTCGTCAAACTGGTTTACCCCCTAACCGCATAAATTTGAACAAAGACATGAGTCCCACTGCAGCCAAAATCAATGAAGACCCCAAAAATGGAATTTACTATGGAAAACAAATTGAAATCAATGACTCTTGTCTCTGCATCAGAAGGACTGCATATGCAACACTGCCAATCTGCTGTCTGATGCTGCAACTTGCCAGATGCTCCATGAGATACCGATGTATCGTATAATTTCCAGAAACTATAAAGCACAATTTATCTGTGGACCAAAATAACAGATGAAATGTGCAATGTTGAACTTTACAGTTCTGAAGCTCAATAAAGACACCGATCATCGAATCCAATGTAGGCTCCATGTTTAATGCTCGCAATTAAGTCAATGATGCCATGTACACCTGCCAAATCAATAACAGGAATATGTTGGCCTGCTAGTACAGCTACAACCGTGGAAATACCATAAATGGTCCCGGATAATCAAAATAGGCATATAAACAGGTTGATATGAGGGCTGTTACGAGGTTAAGGAAATGCATACCCAGTGATATGGTGCTAACAGAAATCAAGATTGCCAGAATAAAAATGATAAGAGAAGCTCTTCCCAAGAGAAGAATGAGGCCCCTCACAAACTGCTCCCCAAGAAAGGATGCAAGTATTGTCACCGCAATAAAGTAGATAGCTGAAAGAAGAAGAAACAGCCTTTCAGCATGGCATGACGGCAATTTTTATCTTTCCCTTGTATAGTCACTCAATTTCAATTTGTTTTTATCGTGGGCATTGACAAACCTTCCTTTGGATATCAGGCTTACAATGCTCAGAAAATGAGATGATGATATTTTCAAAGTTTTGAGTCAAAAAAATCTTCAATAAAAAGAGTTCATTGAAAACAATCAATGAAAAATGAGGGTTTGCTACCAGAAAGCTAATTCCTTTAGTAACTAAGAATACAGACTAAAGATTGATTACCAGCCGAGAGAGGGAAACGTTCCAAAAGGTAATATTGCACAACACTCAATGGGGATGAAAATGCCATGACAAAGGTAGCTGTGGCACTAGCAACCTGCAAAATAGGACACGGTCCCGAAAGAATTCATAAATATAAATCTAGCATATCCATACTCATCATGAACAAGAAAAAGGTTCACCATGAATTCCCTGTAATAATATGACCAGTTCAGCCACTTTACAAGGAAGAAAGATCAACTTTATTTCAAGATACCAACCGGCTAGAAAATGTTTAAAAACATCCAAGTGAACTAATTTTGCTTTGGAAGGTAGTGAATTTATTTTTCATTTCTTCAGAAGATTGATATTAGACAATTGAAAGATGTGTACAAGTTATAACATATAACAAACTTATTGATCACAAGAGAGTCAGTCTAAGCAAAACTTTATGACCAGTTAAGGTATCAAACCATTCAAATTCCAAAGCCATAGCTAACACCACATATCCATTATATAAATTTCTATTGGAAAAAAAAAGAAGATGGTATTGGAAATTGGTGCAGTTATCATTTCCCGTTTTGTTTTTGTTTTGTTTTTTTTTTTTATTTTTGCAAGGGCATTTCGCATTGATACATGAGATTCTTATTTATAGAGGGAGGGGGCAAATTGACAGTCCAAATGCACTAAGATACAACTGCTTTGTTGAATTTATAGCCAACATGTAGAGTATATGAAGCAAACAAAATTATCATCTGAAAAGCAATACAAACCTAAAAGGCAAACAAATGAATCAAGGAATTAAGAGCACTCTATTGGATGACCTGAACCAGGGTAGAGAGGGAAGCAAACCTGTGAAGGGATACCAAGCTTAAAAAATAGAGGAGCCAAGATGAAGCTGCCACCCAATCCAAGAAGCCCACCCACTATTCCAGCAAATATACCGCATATGCAGTAAAAAGCTAGTTGATGGATACTCCAATTTATTTCCTGCCCTCTCCTGGAAGCAATTTTTCTGTTCCCCCTGTACAAGCTGATAGA
Organism: Thalassia testudinum; assembly: GCA_037157565.1. Taxonomy (NCBI): domain Eukaryota; kingdom Viridiplantae; phylum Streptophyta; class Magnoliopsida; order Alismatales; family Hydrocharitaceae; genus Thalassia; species Thalassia testudinum. Next base: position 60,082,133 of record JAZHRO010000022.1, on the reverse strand, counting down.
TTCAAAGAGACTCACCCCAACAGCTATAGGTACCTATTTGACAGAACATATGAAAAGTTTAGATCTCATGAACTGATTCAGCTGCTTATAAAAACAAAGCAAAGAAAAAGGTTGACAGATTCAGCTCGTTTAAATGTATGGAAATAACCTGTAGGAAGTTCAACAGCCAGTACTTGGTTGAGCAGGTCCTGCTATTGTTCTGCAACAAGGCACATCAGCATCCACTTGGATTTCACAGAGACTATCAATAAATAGAAGCATGGTGTTACCAACACATCCGCAGAGTTCTTACTTTCGTGATTTGTATCACAAGAAATGCAAACCATAGAAACATAAGAAGCCCCAACTCCTTCCAACGGATGTTCTGGAGAAAAGAAACCTTGTTGTCGGTGTAATGTTAGTCAGCAAATTTGAAGCAAGCAGGAAAGTTGAAAGCATACTTCTTGCTTACCTCCTCGTCATTGAAGACAATCTCCTCTTGATTAGCACTACTCAAGGGAATCAGTAGTGGTTGGGAGGCCACTTCAAAATCTGCATCCACATGAAAGTTGGTGACAAAGTAGAACTCACATGAAGGGATAAGGGATATCCAAGAGAGTTGAGATTGATAGGAAGATAACACTACCTTCTGATGTATCGGCAGCAGCAGTCTCCTTGAGATTTTGAACAAAGAAGGATGAGTTGAGTCATTCAAGGTATGCCATTAAAACAAATCTGTAGAAATATTACCCTCATGATGAGTGTTTCCTTCCTCCATGTGTCGAAGCCATTGTAAAATGCCTTGCTTGTGGTCCCTATGCAAAATAGCTTTTCATTACCATTAGAAAAAAAAATACCTCTTAAGTCATAATTAAGTTAGTGCAAAAGAAATGCCACATTGCAGGCTAATTACCTAAGGATAAGATCACCAGAAGAAGGATGATCATCCATTTAGCAAAGACCACATTCAGATAAACTCCAATAGTGATCCCAAGCAGGAGCATTGGTTGAAACAGCAGAGCCAAGTCATAGTCAATAACTGGCATGTCTAGAGTCGGGTGCCTCATCTTAAGTTTGCGGAAGACTGTTACAGCTGCCATGCTAGTAATCATACCTAATGAAAAGAAGCGAAGTGAGTAGGATTGATAAAAAAAGTAAAAAGAAAAGAAAAAACTCTCCAATAAAACAACGCTAAGCATAAATCAATTGGTCAATACATATCCAAAATGAAAAATTTAATCAATGCACGTGTAATAGGCCGGCAAATAATTACCCGAAAGAAGGAAGAAAGTTATTCCCTTGTGATTATTGCCAGAAAAAATGGAATGACAAGCAACAGTTGGAAATCAGCCTCGATCATTTTCTTGATGGGTAATCTTGGAGAAAGCCATTTGTTTAAATTTTTGTTAAAAAAAAAAGCAATATGACTGAAATTAATCTGGAAGTACTTCTTTTGTTTGATTTGAGGATAAATAGGGAGGAAAAGGCAAGGCATCTCCCTCGAAAATTAATGAAAACTCAATCTTCCGGTTGAAAATTGTTATTCGAGATAATGCTCATTTAGAAGGGATCTTAGGTTTCTCTACCAATTAGTCCCTGAGGGATGTCTAAGGTAACTGCCAAACACGAAGAACAATATCTGATTGCACCCTGTAAGCTGAGAGGGTAATGGAAACCAGTGAAATCTGGCAATCTTGAGAGAGCATCAGCATTTGAATGATGAAAAAGATGAGAAAATAGTTGGTTGACCCACGATGAACTTATGGAGAACAATTCCCTTATTCAACGAATACTACACGAGGACCAGTCTGAAAGCCTATGACAAAAACAAGATTGAAATTGGAGGCTAAAAGTAAACACTTCAAACATGGATAACATAATCTCTTAAATGTATTTGGCAATGAGAGATAGTTGACCAAATTTGGTTCTCGCAACACCTTGAAAAATTGATGACAACAAATTAAAAGCATAAGCAGAGATTAAACTCCATAGGACCTCTAACTAGGAGCAACCTTACATTTTGATAGCGCGGTGGACGACTTCACATCAAACCCGATAACAACCGTAAGCGTTGGAACAAAAACTGCTCCTCCCCCGACGCCTCCTACGCTCCCCAATGCTGCACCTACGAATCCAACGATGGAGCCCAAGAGTAGACTCCATCCAATCTTCAATGTCTGCCAGAAGAAGCACCAACCACTACTAATTAAACCAAACCAACTAAAATAAAACAAAAAAAAGAGGTCAACTTTCATTTTTCCATGCAGTAGAATAGGAACGATCAACAAATCCAAAGTGAAGGTATACCGGCCAAACATGTTGGTACTTCAAACTTTTTGGTGGTGGCCATAGGAAGCTCCCAATCTCGAGATCACTCCCAGATTTCTCCTTACCACTCCCCTTAGGGTCTCCTTCGGCAGATACCAACATGAGTGCCCAAACCAGAGAGACCAAAATTGGAGCCGCACATCTTAGCTGTTCCCTCCATTTCCCTCCAGGGGTGGAAGCCATCACTGGCCTTCAGCTCCTGAAACGTGGGAAAGGAGGCACCTTTCGCCCTTTAACCACGAAATGGAATGTGAAAGAGTTGGAAGATGGAGGAAAGATCCTATCTTTATACTGCAACGAATAAAAGAAACATTGAGTTGGAAGTTACAGAAGAAAAAGGAAAAGTTTAAGAAGTGGATGCGAGGGGTCCTCACTTGAGATCTCAATCATGTTGGCCATAAACAAATATGGAATGACAGGTACCGGCCAACAAAAGGAAGGGGCAGACTTTCGTCTGACAGAGCAGAAAGATCGCGTTGTACCATCGGACTCGAATCTGGAACAGAGGAGAATGAAGGCCACGATTATCTTGTGGTGATAAATATTGCCTTGGCGTGTAGGAAGAGAGAGTTTTGTCTCGAATTCTCAATAATTGTGGGCCTCATAAACCGGTTAATTAGTCACCTATCAACTCACAGCGAAGGGCAAACAACATATTTCAGAGCTCGTCTTGGGTCGCCATCTCGGGTTACTGAAGAAGATTTGGAGCCATTTTTTCGAAGGGACGGGTGGTAGAGATAACTCTTCTACCAACTTCCCATCGCCGCCCACAACCCCCCCACCCCCCAAAGTGTTACAGCTTACAAGGGGAGAGGCGGCTCAAAGCTCTGGTCAGTCGGAGGAGAGCTGTGGCTTCCTCTTTAATCTACAGGCTTAGCCATTTATTTGACAACTTAGCCCTGGATTTATTAATTTGGATTTAATTATCTTAATACGAGTTTATCAACCTTTACCATAAACTAACCCTAAAGCTTAATTTATGGTGGTTAACTTTTGAAAAGGGAGGTTACCAATTGAGTTAAACGGATCGATGTTGCAAGAAAATCTGGGTTGAACCCCTACCTTAACATATCTCAACAAGGGGTTATATGACTTCCCAACAAGGTTTGACGCTCTTTCTAAGTCAATATCAATAGGGTTAACTTCTTTTTTCATGTAAATACAAATAGAAGTTAATCTATATTTTTAGATTGAAAATCCAAATTTGCTAACCCTTATTGTAAATTACACCTGAGGGTGGTGGGATTTTGGACAGAAAGGAGGGTAGAGGTTGTAAATATACTCTTTATCCAACCGAAAAAAACAAAAAAAGAACAGAAAGAGGCATTGACATTTAGTATTTGTGCTCCTAATATTTTATTTCTAGGAGAAATTTCTTTATTAACATTAAGTATACGTTTATGCAAGTCAATCATCTCCAAATTATCTGTATAATCAAGAAAATAAGTTATTTATGGCTTTGGCACGTTACAATCCTGTTTGATTCAAAAGGGTCTTATGGCCTAAAAGAAAACGTCATCCATGGGAATATGATTCCACAGATCAAGAGGCAAAGCTTTGATCCTCTATAGTTGTAGTCATTCTATCATATATCATATTAAGTCATGGATTGCATATGCCAATTGTATCAAATGCAAGTTACGTATATCAAATGGATTGAAAAAATAAAACGTATGACAAGTACGCAAATGAATTACAAAGATAGCTACCTCTGACCAAGGTACGAAATTTTGTTACTTTCATGGCAAGTTATGTTACGTGGTAGATACAGTTACTGCATAGAAGGAGAGAATGTACGGACCTACATGAAAAATTAACACGTCATGTTCACTGTATGTATCTACGTACGTAGCATTAACCGAGTTCAGTCAACCACATTAAAAAGGGAAGTTAACACTGGCCATATCCCATTCACATACCGAGCTGCAGCGCCCAACATCCACGGAAGTCAAAATTCCAAGTAAAAGGGAGTAAACAAGTTGATGCAGTGATGGAACTGTTGATTTGGAAATATTCTTGATTAGTACGACTTACACTAAAGATTTCAGATGTCCTTAGTTTTATTTCACCGAGTTTTCAATTTGGATATGCCAATGGAACTCCCCGAACATATGCACTGTCTCATGACTCCATAAAGTTAATTTGAGGATTTTTTTTTTTTTTTGACCTTTATTGCTATATGATATGCACTGTGTTGGTAGTGATCCAGACCTACGCGTATTTTTTCGAGGAGTTCCTTAAACTAAGCTCACGAGTCAGCCAGTGCTCATTATTTAAAAGAATTGCAGTTAGAAATCACCATCTCCTCTCATTGCTCTACTTGCAAAGCCAAGCACGGCAAGCAATGAGGAAGGTGTAGAGGTCCCCACAATCACTCCTCTCTTATCCTCAAAAAGTAGTCTAGAATGATGTTTTAAAAATTTGAATTAACTGGGCATTCATTTGATCTTCTTAGTAGTTCAATTTTGCTCTGTAACTATTGCATCAGTGATCCCATCAGCACTCGAAAAAATTTAAAAAGAATTACTTTGTAAGGTATTTGATTTAGTTTATATTGATTTAATATAATTAATAAAGAATTACTTTGTAATTGGTGTTAGATAAAACTTATTTTTTTAAAATAAATATTAAATAAAAATAAAAAATAGAACCGAAATTGAGAATCCAAGTGCATTCAATTTTTTGCAAATTATATTTTTAAATATTTATAAAATTATAAAATATGCAATTTACACACATTTTCTTTTCTTTTTTAAAATTTGAACTCAAAAGAGAATCAAATCTATCAATTCGATTTTGTTTGAATCTATTTACATTGATTTTGATTTTTATTACTCAAATCAATCGATCCGACCAGTAAAGTATTAATTTTTGATTAAATTAATTTGATTTGAATTTTTAAAACATTAGTCCAGAATACTTGTAAAATGGAACCCACCTACTAGTTTTATCTAGCCAAGTTTATTAGGAGACTATATTGTTCTGGCGATTCTACTTAAAAGAAATTTCAACACGATGGTGACTTTTCATTTTACGAGGGAAATACATTAAAAATATATTATGTGACGTATTTTATAATTATATAAGTGTGTTGTATCGATTGAAAATAATTTTAAATAATTTTATATCGATATAAAATAATTTTAAAATAATTTTACATTGGCAGAAGGAACATGACATTTTCGTTTCCCTTACTTAATTGGTGTGTATCTAAATGTCAGGTGCATCACGAAGGTTCCACATGTTGTATCTAGTTGAACAAGGTCCATCACGAATAAGGTCCATCTAGAAGGGCCATATTCGTAGATGAGCTGTGACGATGGGACGCGTGGGACCCATCGTGCCTGAAAAGTCGGTAACACATATGTGACGGACGGGAGGAGACGTGTGGAAACTTTTCTTTTTTTTATCCCAAGCAAAGGGCAACATTTTGAATTTGCTTGTTACGTCGCAACCACCTCATCGTTTGCAACTCTGTCGTTGTTTTTTCCTTTTTTTTCTTTTTTCTTTTTGTGAGGAGGAAGAGGTAAACATAAGGTGACACGTAAGTATTCGAATCCACGATCATCGGATAAATCCATAAGTCAACCAGTAACAACCATCCTGGTCTACCTATGGTGGGACTCAGTTGCATCCAACTCTCCTTCAGTTAGTCTACCTGTGTTTCGTTAGAAGTAACTCAAGGGAAATCGAACGTGCATTGCCCTCCCCTGTTATAAGATAGAGTTAAGTCAACTCCCAATCGAGTTTTTGAACTATATCTTTGCTGAAGCAAAATTGATTGCGGTTCCTACATGAGTTTTGCCTATGTGTAAAGGGGAGTAACCTCATACTTTGTTTCTCAGAGAATAAGTGTCACGACCTAATACTAAATTCCTATAGGATATGAGATGGGCTCGCTTCGGTTAATTTCAAGACTCAGTCATCCAACAAAAAATAACCAAGTAATATTTATTAAATTACAATCATACAAGTACAGTAGCTAAACAGAAAGAAATTTACAACAGGGGGAAAAGGAATAGTAATATTATGTCATAATACAGTCATCACAACAAAACGAGTATATAGAAGCTCACTATCAAACAGTAGAACTAAAGCTAGGCTTGACTAGGCCAGCGTCCTTAGCAGTCGGTGGCTCGGGCTGCTCAAATCTCTGACCTGTACAGAATTTATTTTACTGGAGTCAGTTAACGCTGAGTAGAGTGATGGCTAAGAAGTAACATGTATTTAAAATTTTTTTCATTTTCCAATTATATTATTCATGTGGGTGCGAAGAGATCTTTAATTAGGATTTGTTAATTAATTTTCTGGTTCCCTATAGAAACGATTTTACTTGCAGCTTCCCGTGATATAGGATGCCTATGCGGCACTCTCCTGGTCGGGGGAGTCCCACCGTAGTAGTCCTATACTCGGTCTACCACCCCGAGGTCACGGTCGTGACGTAGCGGTGACTACGGCACACGTGATAAGCGCGCGAGTAGCTATCCTGCACTGGCACGCGGTCAGTCGTTTCCGCTAGCAGGTACGCCTCAACGTACAGTGTGGAACAGTAGAGAGCCTTGCCCTCTCAGAACAGAACAGGGGTCTTGCCCCTCAGGGGTCTTACCCCTCCTCAGTTCGCGTACCCTCGTCCGACTATCCTGGTTTGCCCAATGGGCTGACGAGAGTTGGTGTAGGGTGGCCATACCTAGCTCCGGGCCCCCTGGGGCAGATAGCTCCCTCTACACTAAGTAGCTCACCTCAGTATCACATACACGAGGGCCAGTAAGAGTTGTCGTAGAGTGGCCAAACCCACCCCGGGTCCCAACCCAAGGGCGACAAGCTCCCCTCTACATTACAAGGGATAGTTGCTCTCTTCGGTACCACGTACACGAAGGTCAGCCTACCTCCCTTGAATTTCCAAAACCATTCGGTTCTCCGTAGTACGGTGTTCTTGTTTACATTCCCCGTAGGGTTCGTACAAGAGTTTCTTTTTCACATCCGGGTTGGAATGTTCGGAACAACAGTTCAATTTCTATTTTATTACAGTAGGAATCTATTTTAGATACAACAGGCAGCTTTTGATTACTCAATCATTCACATGCAGTTTCTTCTAACCCTAGTATTCATGCCAAGACCTAGGGTTCAAGAATTTATTTTCAAGTATACGTTTATTCCTTCCTAAGGTTCATCTCAAGTCCTAGGATTACTTACTTGGATGTAGTAAATTAGAGATTTAAGGTTGTAACCACTCTACCTGGGTAACTGGGTGGAATGGGGGCTCGTACAGTGGCTCTCGACGTCTCCACAGGAATCGTACACCCGACGGATTGGAGACCTAAAACATAGGTTGATGGGCCAAAATGTTCAGAAGGATATAAACAAGGTATCATTATACAGAGAAACTCGTACGGGAAACAGAGACGGTTTGTTTGCGAAAAAGCAATAATAATAAGGCCTTACACAACCCAAAACACGTTGTCAGACGGAAATTAGACGTCTGGGAAAGGTCCCAGACGTCTTAAAATAGTTCTCAGGGATACCTCTCTTGGTGTTCTACTATTAGATGTCTGGAACTCAATGCCGACATCCAAGGACTTCGTCAGACGTCTGGGGGTGCTCCCGGATGTCAGAAATTGCCTCGGCTACGCTCTCGCCTTCTGACATATACACGTACGCTGTCAGGACTTGTCAGAGAGGAAAAGTACGGAAAGTAGATCTCTACTAGACGTCTTGCTCTACCTTCGGACGTCCGGTAAGATGTCTGGGTGTCTCTCCGACCGTCTGATTCTGCGAAAAAATGACTTCTGCGGAACCGCTCTGGCTCCTCTTGCTTGCAGGTGCTGCAGCAAAACGGCGCTTCACCCTCCGCTCTCGCACTTCCTCTCGCTCGGGCTCTCCGCTCTTCACTTGTTCTCGCCCTCACTCTGCTCTCAGCTACTAGGTGGGCAACGAAGAGGAGGGTGAGAGGTTTTAAAGGAAGAGGAGGTGAGGGGGGTGGAAAGGTGAAGCATGGCGTGGAGTGGCGTCGCAGGAGGAGGTGCGGTGAGGGAAGAAGTATGGCGTACGTACGTTCCGCGTTGAAAAGTATTTTTAGACGTCTGGTGAGCATCCCAGACGTCTAGACAGATATCTGATAAATATCTCAGATGTCTTAAATGATCAAAAAGGTGATGGGTCATTTCAATAAGTGGCGGAGTTACATGATAAGCGACGTGAGGAGAGAGAAATGAGCTGAGGATGGAGGCCATTCCTGATTTCCACTCAAGATATTGCATAAATGAGCTTCGCTTTTTATTAATTGGGAACCGCATGATTTCACTGTTTTGGGATATGTCTTGGCATGAAATGATGGACCTAATGATAAGTTTCAGCTCTACTGTAATTACAGGAAGGCTTGGTGTCTGTGATTTTAATGTATCCCAATCGGATTTTAGGTCATAAAAAACTACTACGTTTTAGCTTAAGGGCCTCTTTTTGCAAAATATAAAATGAAACTGTTGCGTGCCACCGGAGAAGGAAAAATTAAAAAGAAAAAACTCTAAATCATTAATTGTTCCAATGTGATTAAGTAAGGGTCTGAGTAGTATCTCTATGTTATAAGTATCTTTAATACTTATGATCAGCGAGATGGTACTATAGCATATTAGTAGCAACTAGTGTTCTTTATTTGTTGCACAGCTAAATTTTATTTCCTACATGATGGTATTGTGCTCCCATGATTTTACAATTCTTAAAGACCAGTTTACTTGAAGGTTTAGGAAAGTAATATTAAGAAATGAGAAACTGATATTAATCCGTAATTATATTCACTTGCGGTGTTGTGTTAAAATCAGTTTGTATTTACTTGAGTTGGTGTAGGTTGTGGTGTTAACCCTTATGGTATTTATTTGGTAGTGGTGTTGGTATATAAAATATAAGAGATATCAGAAACATAAATGATGTAGAATTTTAACATGGGTTTGGCTAATACCAGTTGAAACTGATGTTAGATAAATCCATGTTAAAGTTACTAAAACTGAGTTAGCAAATGAGAAGTTAAGTAACCAAGTAAACGGAGGTTAACCCCTCTTTTGAGAAGTTAACCCTTCAAATAAACTAAACCTAAACAATCCTCTGTTACTTGATCACCTCTCTCTTTGTTCTCCTTCTTTTCGACTGCTTCAAATTTGATTTCCGTTCTACTACTCCATCAAGTCCTAACATGGAGAACTTCATCGTCATCACCACCTTGATCAGTTCGATCTTATGTGCAAAGCTTGACAATAATGATGACCTTGACGAGGAGGATATCAAGGGCCGCCCTTTCATCCTCTCCTAGCCCCCACACCCCACCCCCCCCACCAAGGAGGATTGGTTGTTGGTTAAAATGTTGGATCCTTTGATTCTTCTCTGTGTGTTTGATTTTGATGGCAGTAGTATTGAACGTGTTTCGGTCTCAGTGCATGTATTTTTATTCCAATTCATGGCAATTTTGTTGATTATTTTTGGCTTACCTGCACGTGAAGGCTATCGATTCGAGAGGATTTGCATAGAAGGCCATGGAGCAAGCTTGATGGCAAGTTTCCATTTTTCTTTACTTTTTTTTTCTCTACTTTTTTCCACTCAATTTTGAATGAACATATTTTCAAGAAAATGTGATCATGGTGCCAATATTATTTACAGGTGATATTTGGATATGGATGTTGGTTGAAAAATATAAAAGTTGATATAAAAGTTGATGTGCATTAGTGTAAGTGTGATCCTAAATTATATCTTTCTTTTTATGTAAAAAAGTGCAGACATACGTAGGATTTATCACTGTTGAAATCAATAATAAATTATTTTGACACATGTGCAAATCACTTAAATTTCTTTGAAATTACTTTACATTAATGCAAAATCATTTTACACTTGTGTAATCTTATTTTGCATATGTGCAAAATCACTTTGTACCTTCAAAGTAATTTTGTACCAGTACAAAATAAGATTGTATCGGTACAATCTTACTTTGAACTACTTTCAATCGGTGCAATATTAATTTGCACGGGTGTAAAATTAAATTCTAAGTGTTTCGTCACTTATGACAAGTGATTTTATATTTGAAAGTTGATTTTTCTACATTAGGATTTAGGATCTAGTTTTTAATGTTTAGTGAATGGTTGGATTGGAGCTAAAGCCTGGTGAATCAATCTCTTCCAGGGAGGACGGTATTTATTTATAATAAATAGAAATAGGCTCCTCTGTTCTTCACACATAACTCAGATAAAAATTCTGGTGGGAGACCGCCCTAGCCTGAACTATCCTGAGGGAACTTGAGTCAACAAAAGTGTTTGTTCTTCTCGGGTCAAAAAATCAGAGATTCCCTCTCCCATCTCCCCTTCCTTAAAAACATTCTTGTGCCTCCGTCCTTACTACCCATTCGATAAGCGCTACGCACCTTTATAGCAATTTATTTTCTTATTCAAAGAGCTTCTTTTAAGCAGTAGGTTGTAGACATATTCACGAAGGCTCTCTCTCTCTCTTCATGGAGTTCAGGTTGGGGAACTCTATTTGCTATTACAGTAGTTCGGGGGTGCCGAAAAATCACCTTTCAAGCGAAAAATCACTTCTCATATGTAAAATCACTTTCACATACCTAAACCCTTAAACATTAAACTCATAGGTTAAAATCACTTTGGACAGATGAAACTACTATTGGAATAATTTTACACCGATGCAAAATGAGATTACACTGGTGTAAAGATACCTTAGAATAATTTATCATTGGTGCAAAGTAGTTTATCACCAATGTAAAGTTATTTATCACATATACGTTTTAGGTTAAAATGATATGATGATTTTTTTTAAATGTGGTGGAAACAATCACATAATAAGTTTTACATTCTTTTGTTTCTTTACATTAAATATCAATTATCAAATAGATCAATGTTCTCAATACTGTGTAAAGTATGAAAATAATACCCATAAATTTACCTGTATCACCTTTTACATCAACAGATACATTTGACTACTTTTTTAATTTTAAATATTATGAATAATATTTAAAATAAATATTACCGATGATATTCAAATATCTTGCTAGAAATTATATTTTTGATTCAATAATTTAAACTTTTAGGCTTTGAAAGTGACTTTAAAAAGATGAAAAATAAAAAATTTTAACCTAAAATCATTACATGCTGATGCCTATGCTAGTATATGTTTGGAATGAGGAATGCAGATGGGAGGAATGTCATGGTATGATCTGATATTTCAAGTACGAGCCCAACGTGAAACTGATTTGGGAACCTAAAACTTTTCTAAGATGCATGTTTTCAATAATTTTTATACAAATCCTAATTTAAAATTGTACATTAGGAGTCCATTGTCAACATGTTTTGTAGATTAGTACTAATTTGCGCTGGAACAAGTTCTATTGTGGGTAATTGATTTTCTTTCATAGATGTGACGATGATGTTGCTTGAGCATTACTTGTGGTTGAACATTAAAGATCGTTGAGAATATAACCAGTGACATTTAAGATATCAGCGATGATATTTCAAAATGTTTTGTTGCAGTAAAATTGTACAAATATAATGGAGATGTGCGCTTTACTTTTGCCCCCGGGCATAAAAATTGTGGCAAGCCAATGGCTCTAATAGCACATAAATCCTTAATACTAAGGAAGGGCTGTTGAGTAGGAACCTTGTGTCAATTTGAGTGGTTGAATCAGGCTTTGATCGACTTGGGTCACTTTTGGCATCTATTTTGAAAAATTGATCAGTTAAGATCATGTTTACTTTTCAATTCGACTGATTTAACGGGCAAGTTTGGTTCCATTTTTAGAATATTAGCTAAATGTGTGGTGAGGCACCACAGAAGAGTTAATATATTGCCCTAGCAATTTCTCATTGTACCTTTAAGTTGAATCGATCGGTTTCAAAGCATCCATGTATTGTAATTTTGCTAAAGCAATCTGATTTGTTATAGGATGAAGGCAAGCTGGACGTATCAAAATCATTGAAAGTCTGAAGAGACATGTTTTCAGATTGACGATCAGCTTATGGCCTCTGCTTTTAGCTATTTTGGGATGCTCAACGTAGAGTCCTATACGAACGCAAAGCTCCAGATGCTCATCAACGGACCACTCTTAATTGGTTTTATTTTCAAAAGAGATTTATCCCATTCCTTGTAACTACAATTCTTTTATCTCATCCGTAGATTAACCCCTACGACATTGATTGATTGATTGAAGGAATGATATTTTAAAGAATTACACGTGAAAATAACATTTTGTAAAATAAATGAAAGGACGAGTCCTCTAGATATTTAGATCCAACTTCAATTATGAGTGACGGAATGAATCGTGAAGGCTCTGTTATATTTTCCTAAATAAATACAGGCTTAACGGAAACTCCCCCCAAATCCTGCAGGACAACTCCTAACAGAACATCAGTTACAAAAGCTTCAAGTACCATAAAATATTACAATAAAAACAAGAAGTGCTTTTGCGAAAATTTCCAAGGTAAAGAATTGGCAGGGGCCGCGCAGTGCGCGTACCCCCTCCAACACAAATTATGACGTACACTCTCCCTCTTGGGGAGATGTTAGGCGGATGCCCCTCCCAAGTGCAGTGGAGGCCACCAACCTAGGCCATGGGCTTTCCTGATCACCCATCGACCCCGTCCAGGTAAGTATGGAGACCGGTGGGCAGGGCCTCTGCTTATGTATCGTCTCCACAGGTTGGCTTTCCGCAGGTTCACGATGTGGCGCTAAACGTACGCAACTGAGCTGCATATCTTCGACACGACATAGCCTCTGCTGCGCGATTTCCGTAGGACGAGGATGATTTGTTGTCCTCTCATCCTATAGGGTATCTTCCGAAATCATTCTTATGATCTCTGATCCTGCAGATAAGTCCCCTTTGTATATATGTTACGGAGAATATAAACGAAGTGCAACGTTGTTCGAAGAGCCTGGAATTACCGAGGTTTGCTCGGATGGGAGATGTGAGGAGCCATATGGCCACAACAGGACTTTTTGAAGCTTCTAAGGTGCTTTGCTCAATCAAAATGAAATCTAGGTACTGCCAACTTTCGGTGCATTCTCTAAAATTGGGGTCTAACAGATAATTAGCGATTTTCCAGCAAGCAATGGTCCCGGTGATTTTGTTAAATCAATATAAATCGTCGGGCCATATTTGTTCATAAAGCTATTCAATGCTTTGATCGGCAGGTTAGGTCCAATCAGACATGAGGTTCAGAAACGTGGAGCTTGACCTTCGAAACAAGAAGATAGAGTTACCCAAACATTGCACCCACAATCAAAGGTCCAATCATGCAAGTGACCAGCATCGCTTCAAAAGAGCATTTGCACGGGGAATGATTGATATTGCTTGTGATTGTTTGGTGGGAGTGTGACGAGGGGGCGGAGACGGTTATACGCTACAGCCTGGTCATCCATGTGTTTTCCAAATCATATGGGTGGGGTTGGGCTTTAAAATTTCATATGTGACAAATCAAGCTTTCATGATGAAGATGGGTCGAAGAATGATGAAAAAGTAGAGTGGCTATTGGCAGCCCATGCTTAAGGCAAGATATTTTCTTAATGGTTCCTTTTGGCATTACCAACATAAGAGAGTGGGGTCACCATTTATGAAAGAATTATACTTGGTGCAAAGCTCATTATTTTCAAGTACCTCTTGGCTTGCGGGTGATTGGAAGATAGTAAAGATATGAAGGAATTGTTGGATTAGAGATAAAGGACCCTACATTTCTCCTGTAGATGCCTTGTCTCTTGGATCGATCGAATTTTTGTTCACTTTTTCATATGTTGAATGAGTATAGGCATCTTCCACTTATCTCTTTTTGGGTTTTGTCGCATTATATCTTGGATCTTCCTCTTCTTCGATTTGGAATTCTCAGTAAATTTTTGACTCCTCAAAATAACTGAATTTCACACCAATTGCTTGCCATCCATTGTATGCGAGATTATGAAGGACGATGTTAGGCAGTGAGACGAAGAATTAATTCAACATATTTATGTTAGATGTGGCAAGAGAGGTTCTCGTTTGTGTCAAAGAAAAAAATATGAACTTCTTTGTATTGATAACCCGAAGGGATCTTTTGCCATTAAGTTAGCATGTCAATCCTTGTTAAGAAGTCTTGGTAGGGATAGGTTATACTTGAAGGAAGTCATGGCAAGAAGGTCCAGATCATGAAGGTGATACCAAGAATAAAGATTTTCCTATATAAGGCTCTAGTTGGTGCTTTAACTATATGGCAAGTTATGCGAGGCAGGTCATGAGGATGTGGAGCACCTACTATGCAAGTGCTCATTTGCTCATGTAGTTTGGTTTCTATTTGGTGTGAATTGATTTTGATGCAGGTAGCTGATGGAGAAAGTGCTTACAATTAGTAAAGGATCCAGGAAAGAAGAAGCTTGCCTTTCTAGATTGCCCATCCTATCAAGATCCATAGATGCGAGGTGACAAGAGGGCAAGGGAATTGTTTTTGCTTTAGTGAGTTGAAGAAGGTCTTGCACATCTCTAATCTTGAGGTTCATTAGTGGTAGTTGTAGTCCAAACTTCTAAAGGCAATGCCATTGCAACTCAGGGTAGTAAAGTGTTACACAATGAATAGTAAAGAAGCTGAAGTAATCTCAATTCATCAAAGTCTCTCATTTTCCTTAAAACAGGCTCACCCTAAGGGTGTTAGCTTCAATGATGCCCTATGAGTCAAATCCTTGGGAAAAACGCAATCTAACTGGAGATTGCAGCACGAATGAGATCAAAGCATAATATCATGCAGCACCCAGAACTCTTGGAAGAATTCCCTCATTTCAATGTTGTTAATACTCCCTGGGAGGATGTTAGTAAAGTGCAAATTTTAGCTAAACATTGATGCCTAAACAAAATGTGAGGTTCTTGGAATCTGATTGGTGTACCATGTACTTAGTGAGGTTGCTTAATGAATGATTACTCTTTTAAAAAAGATTGTGAGATCCTTTTCGTACTTACAATGTTAGCAAGGTGTATATGCAATTGCATAAATTTCCAAGAGCAGCCATGTAAAATTGCATCCTCACCACTTGTCATAAAATGTTCTCTTAGACAAGCTAAGCTCCTCCCATGCAATTATCCTTCCATCCCAACATACAAGCTGAAATTCTTATATATTCAGATGCACAATTACAACCCGCTCGCTAAACAAAAGTGTACCTTATAGGACATAAATATGGAGTTGAATGTAACCACTGGCTTATCCGTTTTTTAATAGATGAATAAGCGTACAGATATTTAGAAACAATTAAAGCAACGTACATATCCTTGGAAAATCGATAATATACAATAAATATAAATATGAATATTAGTACAGATAGTCTTCGTGTAATCATGTGTATCTCTGTGATGAATGAGATTCATATCAACACAAGAACAATTAAATGGATCTAATATATAAAAGCTTATGCCAAAAAGTAGTTACAAAAGTTATAATAAATTACTGAATATTGAAATATGCAGTAGTAAGAATAACTTTTTTAACTAGTGTAAGCATTTGCAGACATAAAATTAACCACCATATTCTTACCTTTTATGAACCTAGTGAAATTTATCCATCTATCCTCTCACAGACGAATGTGATATGGAATCGTGCAACTACTAACCTATGCAAAAAAAATTAGGATATTCAAATTCCATTTCAACATCTTTCACAATTAAAAGCTTTTCCCAACATGGCAAAAGTGTTGCTAGATTGAAACTATCCCTCCAATTGTTTTTTTGGCAAGTCTATTAAAAAATTACCTCAACAAAGAACTAATGCGTACGCTATCGATTTTCAGTGGCTTTTCCTATTTCACTTGATGTTCCTAGGAAACAATTCATTTATTTTTTATTTTGCAAAGAAAGGCCTATTTACTTGTAACTTATCCCTAATTATAATAGTTCATCGAGTATTTTTCTTAATGGCCTTGGAACAACATAAGTGCTCTTTAAATGTTTAGGGGCAAGATTTGACACTTTTCAAAATTACAGGTTCATATTGAGACCATGATCAAGTTTAGGGAACTTTAATTTAATCCTTCCAATAAATTCCAATGTCCTCATCATGCTGCACCAGCTTATAAAAATACCCAAAAATACTTTCAAAACTGGCATTTTTAACAAAAATAGGAGAGATAGTTGGCCAACTAGGTAGCTGAGCACTAGAGGACATCTTGAGTGTCACATGGCAGTATGGCACCCCAAGTGAAAGAAATCTCAACCTGTTTCTTCAATAAAAATAAAAAAAAAATCAATAAACCTTTAAGACAAGGAAGGATGGGCTACAAGGAAGGATGGGCTAAGTACATATAAAGTAAAAATAATCAACAATACAGCTCACTGCTGGATCTATGTAATGTAGCATATTAAATACCAGAAGCAGATTAACAGGCAGACATCACCAACAGCCACAGTCCATTCTCTGAACTATTTATTCTCATTCTTCGAATCCGTATTGTCATGTTCCAAGGAATGGCCTCCTTCGCGGCTTGACCCAGATGGATTATGGCTCCGCTCACTAGTTGCAGCGCTGTATTCAGTGTTTGTATAATCTGGCTCAGTAAGAGCCAATTTCCTGAAGTTTCTCATGTCCTCAGCATACTGGCTAATATCATAATCTGAGCTTCCATAGGACCTGAATAGCGAGTTGTGGCCAGGTCTGACACCTTCATTCAGGTCAGCTAGAGAAACATTCCCTTCCAATACATGCACAATCTGTCCTTCAAGAACCATAAGTCAGAATTGTGAACTAGCACTACAAGCTAGCATCTATTTAAAAAATTATCCACACCTGTTGTCCTAGCTAGTTTTGTAATTTTCAACAACTATCTTGAGTTGTTTTCAGACGACCGCACACGGCATAGCATTTATCTAGCGAGAGGTGATAGAGAATATGTCTTTTACGCTATTGGGAAATGCAATCAGTTTTCCCTTGTTTAGTATCTGAAAATCAAGGTGTTGAAATGGAGTATGAATGTGGTCGAATCAATTTGAGGTCACCATGATACCAATAAATAATTACATCTATATGAAGGATGTAAGAATGTATGTGTATTTGATACTTAATAGCATGATTGATGTGTATGCTCACTATAAATAAAAACGTACAACTTATAATCCATGCGTACAACTTTTATGCATCATGCGCACTGAAGATTAACCAACTAAAAATATCTAGTATCAAATCCGAACACACCATCAATTTAAGACAACAGCCATACACTTTCAGTATTCATGGCCATGGAATAACTATCCCAACATTCAAAGAGGAAAACTGAGGATGGATAATCTATATTTTTTTCTAAAATCTAGAAGGATGGCTACTGGAGATTGGTGGCTATCCAAGAATAATATTTTTTTTGAAGCAGTGTCCAAGAATAATATTAAGGGATCAAAGAATGAAACACATTGGCAGTGAAGCAGGTACGCCCCCAGCTCTTGCAAAAGATCTTTGCTCATAGTTGAATAAATAAATTGGTGATTATTGAGGCAAATCTTTTCCATAATCCACGAAAACACATACTTGCAACTTGGTAAAAGATACTGTTGAGGATTTGCAGTGTACCTGGCTTAGTCTTGGCCGATGCCTAGCAGAATGGCGCACACATGCAGCAGCACATGCAACCATTCGAGCCATTTCTTCAGTGTCATATTTATTCTGCAATCGTGGATCGGAAAGGGCATCATAGTTTCCGTCATCCAGTGCTCGAGCAAGCAAAGGCCTTGCCTGCAGCAGAAAAGAAACTCCAGCTAAGGAATTTCCAACATTCACAGCATTTCCAACAGCTGGAAGAGACAATAGGAATTTGGGATCCAGAGAATGAGTGACTTTAGAAAAGAATATGGTCAAGCAAAGCCTTGGATTATGTGCAGCAAATCTGGTCTAAACCCAAATTTGATTTTATAAAGTTGGTCACATTAACTTATTGGGTTTGACCCTAACAGACCCAGGGAAAACTACCCAAGATTCTTAACCCCGAGTTCACGAAATAGGTTGGCCTTAACATATATCATGTTCACAAAAATCTCTAGTGCTGGGACTAAACTTGGCCCCTCCACTTTTGAAATACAGTCAGCATCATCACGGTTCAAACAATAAATTATGTCGATTATTTAGCATTGCTGCTTAGTTCCACATATTTTCAACCAGCTCGTGACTCTAATACCATTTGTAATGATGTAGGCTACACCTGAGTTTAATTTTGGAAAACAGCTCTAATGACAAGTGTGATGCACATAGATTTAAGACAACCATCCAAAATGCTTACGCTAAAGTTGGGACTTGAGAGGTACCATACTTCCGTTAACTAAAATCTTCATTTGGGGGACCAAACTTGGAGCATTTTGAAAAATGTTAAAAAAGCAAGCAAATGGCAAAACCAGACAACATTTTCAGAAAAAACATGGGACTCCATTTGCTCAAGACAAATACAGATAGCACTAACCCAATCCACCAGACTGTCATCTAGGAAGGCATTGGTAGAGTCAACTGGCCGTCTACCAGTGATCAACTCAAGGAGCATGACACCAAAAGAGAAGACATCTGACTTATCTGTGAGCTTTCCACTAGCTGCATACTCCGGAGCCAGGTACCTGTGGAACAGCAGCAATAATGTCATGTGAATGATAGATTTAGTAGCATAATGACTAGAAAATTCTGCACGGCAGAAAAGGAGAGATCATAATCTTTTTTTTGAAAAATGAGAAATAATAAAGGGGAGATCATAAATAAAGCTGAAAATCTGAAACGGTCTATCTGGGATCGAACGTGTTAACAACTTAATAACCTCTGAAATCCTAATACATTGATAGCTAAAACAGCAGATTGGTAGAGGTTGAAAGGATTAAGAATATTCATCAAAATATGTACAAAAAAGTTCTAAAACATGAACAAAAAAATGTCAGGTGGCTAGATTGAAATGCACCAAAGGTTGATATGTCTGAAAACTATGTAGTAAATCAGAAACAATGAGTAGAATTACCCGAAAGTGCCCATTACTCGAGTTGAGATATGGGTGTTGTTGTCAGAAGAGAACCTTGCTAACCCAAAATCAGCAACCTGAAAAATAAATGCCAACTTTTTAGATGCACATATTGGTACACGAAGTAAATAATCTTCCGGTGGCAGCGTAGGCGTTGGATTCATTCTTCTGAGTTTTAACACAAAAGGAGATGAATATGTGTTACTGCCCAAGTTTCATTTTGTATGCCATTATTGTTGTAGAGCCTTCCACTGTCTATTTTTATTGTTATATTTCTATGTGAACCTCCATTGCTATTTTCCCTTCCACCTCCTCTATAAAAGAGGTGTTAGGGTTTCCTAATGAAGATTAACTTATTTGTTTATCCTAACTTAGTATCAGAGTCGTAACCCTAGGTTGTTGCTTTGATATCACACTCGCACAATTGTCAAACACCCCACCCGTGTCGTCTCCTTGTCGCCGGCGACTGCACGCAGCATCCATCTCGCCTGGTCGCCGGCAGCGTTTGCAGATCAGCCAGGCGCCAGACCGCTCCGGAGGCCACCTGCAGCGCAAGGGCACGCACCTAGTGCTCTTGCAGAGGGGGTTGCCGACCCTTGCTGTAGGTCACAGCACCCCACACCGCTGCCGTAGGGGACTGATCGTCGGTCTACTGGTGAGTAGAGGGGCCTAAGCTCCCTTGGGCAATAGCGCTAGGGGCTCCCCTTTGCCCTAGTGCATGCCTACATCCATCCCAAGGGGCTATGGGTTGTTCTCACGAGATCTGAGATATATCTATCTCCGATCAAGCACGAGAAGAACCCCTTGTTCACGTGATTCTTCGATGCAGCAGGTCTGATTTTTCCTGATTACGGATCCGTTGGCATCTTTTTTGATCTCCATTGGGCACGATGAGCGAATCTAGCCTCATTGGTTACTGCGGGAGATTCCAGGTCGTATAAGAACACATTCTTTGTGCCAATTGTCAAGCTGGATGAAATCAACTATGTACGATGGCCTCAAACTTTTTTCATGACTGTGGAGAGTCATGACAGAGAGCATTTGCTTCTTGAATCCGAGCTGGAGAACAAGACTGGCAAGCACGCATCGTGGAAGAAAGATAACGCGATGGTCAAGTCTTGGATCATGAACACCGTCTCTCCTCGTATTGGTGATAGCATTATGTATCACAAGACCGCAAAGGAGATGTGGGATCTCTACACGACCTATTCGCACGAGAAGAATTTCAGCCGGGTGTTTCAGATCCATTATGACCTGAGGAGTCTTAGCCAGGAGGACTGGACCCTTGCACAATATCATACTGATCTTAAGGGATTACTTGAGAAGTATAATGCTGTATGGCCTACTTGTACTTATGCTAGTCAAAGGGAGTACAGGAAGAAGTATGAAGTTCTGTAGTTTCTCAGTGGTCTTGGACTTGAATATGAGAGCTCTTTTGCCCAGATTCTTGCTCTTCCAGATTTGCCTTCCTTGGAGGAAGTGTATAGTAGGCTGAATAGAATTGTGATAAACCACATCCTACTACTATTGCACTACTTGGTTAGACGACAACCTTTCTTGCCTTTGGTGGACGTGGAGGGTGGGGTATGCCTTCCACTCGTGGACGTGGTCGTGGACGGGTTGGTCGACCACGTGTCACATGTACCTTTTGTGGCAAGACTGGCCATGTGGAGGATAAATGATGGGTTAAGTATGGTTGTCCTCCCATGGCTAATCAAGCCACTACTTTGCCTGATGAGCAGCCTTAGTTGGTCACAAGAGTCGAGTTCGATGCCATGATTCAACGGTTCTCTCAGATGAACCAAGAGACTACCACCGGTGCCACAGCTACTCTTGATACTGCTGCTGCCTTAGCATCCTCCTTAGGTAGTATATTTGGTTTTGCTATTCAGGATTCGAATATTGGTAAGAATTCTTGGTTGGTTGACTCCGGTGCATCTAAGCACTTCAGTGGCAATGAATATGTTTTTCAGAGATTGCAGTCAGTTCCACTAGGTAGAACTATTCAGGTGGCTGATGGGCACCATTCCAAAGTGGACGGCAAGGGGGATGTGGTTGTGACCCCCACACTTCGGTTGCCAGATGTTTTATTTGTTCCTGATTTTCCCATTAGCTTACTGTCTGTTAGTCAGATTACTAAAGATCTAAATTGCCAGGCTATATTTGATGCTATGGGATGTGTATTTCAAGACAAACTTACGGGGAGGATGATTGGTGGTAGACATGAGGGGGGAGTCTATCGCCTAGTCCAGAGTCCATTTGCCTGTTCATGTCAGGGGGAGGTTGCTCTGGTTGCTGGTATAGTTGCTCAATGGCACAGACGACTTGGACACCCTTCTCTGGATAGGCTATGACGTGTGATCTCCCATATATCACCTACTGCTCAGATTACCTATGAGGGGTGCCAGTTGGGCAAACATCACATGAAGTTTTTCTGCCAGTTCTACTAGTTCGTTTGCATGTTTCGATTTGATTCATATGGACATATGGGGGGTCTAATTGTCCGGCTGGGTCATAGATATTACTTGGTCATTGTTGACAATTACTCCATGATGTCTTGGTTATTTTTATTGAAAAATAAGGCAAATGTTGACAGTGTGATTGAATCTTTTATTGTTCAAATAATCAATTTTCTACTATGATTAAAATTGTCAGATAATGCAAAAGAATTTCTTACAGTGCATCTGTAATTTTTTTATCATATGCATGGAATTATTCATCAAACCAGTTGCCCCCATACTTCTTAGCAAAATGGGGTGGCTGAAAGGAGATAGATATTTGTTGGATGTGACATGCACTCTTCTAATTCATCACAATGTTCCTTCCAAATTTTAGGGTGATGCTGTACTTATAGCCTGCTACTTAATCGACTGCCTAATTCTGTTGTCCAAGATCGGGTGTTATGGCAAATCCTTTTTCCTGATAGAGAATTATTTCATGTGCCACACAAAATTCCCTATTTCTCCACGGCAGGGCATGACACCACTGCTGATATTGAATGTGTGCCTATGCTTGTTCCCTTAGTCCAACTAGAGCAGATACTAGTCACTTCTACTCCAGTTGATACAAGTGCAGAGCCTCTCAGATCTAGTCAGCCACCTAATGTGTACACCTTGCCTATTTCTTATAGATAGAGACCCCCCTTTCCTCCCCCAGTGCCATCTCCCTCCCTGAGTACGCAGATACATATTGGGGATGCTAATCCTTCTTCTTCCCATGATGATTCTGCAGGTTTATATGATGATTCTGCAGGTTTATATGATGATTCTGCTATTGATCCTAATGTGGATCTTCCTATTGCCATTAGGAAGGTTCCATGTTCGTGCTCATCTAGATATCGAGTTCCTGATGATCCTCCTACTGCTAATCATGGAAGATCATTTGCTATGTTTACTATAGCATTAATGGCCACTACTGTTCCTACCAGTCACCAGCAGGCCATGCTTCATCCTAAATGGCAGCAGGCCATGGAGGATGAGATGACTGCACTTCGATCCTAAGGCACTTGGGAGCTTACTTCCTTACCTGCAGGAGCTCATGTTGTTGGATGCATATGGGTATTCACTCTCAAATACAATTCTGACAGCTCTATATAACGACATAAAGTGTGCTTGGTTGCCAAAGGATTTACTCAAACTTATGGAGTAGATTTCTTTAACACCTTTTCTCCGGTGGCCAGACTACCTAGAGTTTGTATTCTTCTTTCTATTGCAACACATTATGATTGAAATTTATAGCAACTGGATGTCAAAAATATCTTTTTATATGGAGATTTTTAGGAGGAGGTCTATATGCAGCAGCCCCATGATTTGGAGAGTAAGGGGGAGTGTGTGCAAATTTCGAAAGGCCATTTATGGCCTTAAACAAAGTCCCTGAACTTGGTTCCAAAAGTTGTTTGAGGTGGTGCAGGACATTGGACTCCAGTAGTCATCTGTTGATCACTCTCTATTTATTAGGAAGAGTGATAAGGGAGTCGTGGTATTACTTGTGTATGTGGATGATATTGTTATTTCTGCAAATGATACAAGGATATAACAGGTAAAGCAAACTTTGGCTAACAAGTTTATTATGACTGATTTGGGCACTTTGAGATACTTCCTTGGCATTGAGGTGGCCTGTGGCAAGGATGGGATTACGATTTCCCAACGGAAGTATGTCATTGATCTTCTCAAGGACACAGGAATGTTAGGTGCCAAGCCTACCAATATTCCAATGGATCCTACAGGACATCTATATGATGTAAAGTCCCTTCAAGTAGACAGTAGATCATATCGATAGCTTATTGGTAAATTACTTTATCTTTTCATTACCAGGTTAAATATTTCATTGGCTGTTGGAAAATTGAGTCAATTTATAAGCAAACCTACAAGATAACATTGGAAGGTAGCAATGCAAGTTTTTAGGTACCTTAAAAAGGCACTTGGTAGAGGTTTATTATTCATGAGAGGATCACCTATGCAGGTTGTTAGCTATTCTGATGCTGATTGTGAGGGATCCCTTGCAGATAGAAAATCCATGACTGGTTTCTGCACTTATGTAGCTGGAAATTTTGTGACATGGAGGAGCAAGAAACAGGTTGTGGTATCCAGATCAAGTGCAGAATCTGAATATCGAGCTATGGCTCAAACAATAGTAGAGATGGTGTGGCTACAAGTTGTATTACAACACTTGCATGTTTAGACTCAGCTACCTATGGAGATGCTGTGTGACAACAGAGGCGCAGCATACATCACAAATAATCTTATGTTTCACGAGAGGACAAAACACATGGAGGTGGACTGTCATTACACTCGTGACTTGATTCAGAGAGCATCATCTCTACTACAACCGTCACTTCTGAGGAGCATACTGCAGATGTATTCACTAAACCTTGGCTAAAGCTTCTTTTGACACATTGTAACAAGCTGAGCATGATAGACATTTATGTTTCAGCTTGAGGGAGAGTGTCGTAGAGCCTCCCACCGTCTATTTTCATTTTTATACTTTTATGTGGACCTCCAGTGCTATTTTCCCTTCCACATCCTCTATAAAACAGGTATTAGGATTTTCTAATGAAGATTAACTCATTTGTTTATCCTAACTATTACTCTTGTAAATAGCAAAACTTGAGTGCTCGAAATAAAAAATCTTTCAAAGAATCCAGTCACAATTACTATATTTCTATGGACAATAGTTAATATACTCTATTCTCCATCCAATCATGTATCCCCACCGTTAAATGGAGTACCAAGCTGAAAGACTAGGATGGGCCCAATCTTGGGATGTGCATATGAATTTCTAAGATATTGGATCAAACACTACCTCTAACCTAAAGTACATGCCATGTTGGTACACAATGATACCTATAGAAAAAGCATATGAAAGGAATATACACGCTTTGAGAGGACATGCTCTCTTCTACTCATCACAAGTTGGAAGGTGTGTTTAATAAAAGAAAACAATAGTCCTGGTATTGAGGAAGAGAGACTATTTTGGTTTCTAAGGGAGTTAGTTTCTTTGTGATAAGAATTAAAATGCATGTAGCAAAAATAAGAGCAATTTAAAATTCTAATTCATGAAACAAGAACTCTACTTTTCTTGCTTGCAAAAAATATGCATAATGGCAATGCTCTCTTTAGATCTCTTTTGATATTTTCTTTAAACAAAAAGTGATGTTGGATGATTTTTTAGACCCGTGAATGGACGCACCCCATTAAAATAAGGCCACTACTCCTGGGTAGGGTGGAGCATTGGGCTATGCTGGCCCAATCCTAGCTTGAACTCGACCCGAAAAAGTTGGACCCGACGCAAGCCCAAAGATTATATGGGTTGAGCTCGAGCCTTAATTTTTAAAAAAATTTAGGTTTAGGCTTGCTCGACCCAAACTGGAAAAAGTCCAAATAGGCCTGGTAGGCCCATTTATATATAATTTTGGATTTTGTGATATATATAATTTTGTACATGTAAGTTTCAAAGCATAATTCTTGAATAGGGATTGCAAATAGTTGAGATGTTGTGACTATTTAGATAAGGTATAATTTTAGTTGAAAATTTGATATGTTTATTTTTTTCTAATTTTTGTTGAGTTTGTTTAATGCGAAATAAGTACCGTAGATTAAAAAAAGAAATTTGCTTCATAAGACAAATTTTTTCTTCCAAAGTTCTATTTGTTAAATGAATATAATTTAAAGTCGTAAGATAACGTGTTTAGTTGAGGTATATTTCGTTCATAGTAGTATATTTTATTTGTAGCAGTGTTTATGCAGTTGTAAGATTATCATAGAAGTATTACTATATTTCAAAATTATTATGATTATATCCATCCAATTTCAACTTTAAATTGGACTGGCTTGACTGGGCCTTATTTAGATAACATACTTAGATAACAATAAAAAATTAACTTTAGTAAACTTAGGTAGATCTTATTTAAAAATCCATGAAAATAGGTCAATAGATTTTTTGAACTTTAACGGAGTTTTCTAGGCTCGACCTGAAAACCTAACCCAAACAACGAAATCGGGCCCAGCCTGACCTGGCCCTAGGCCCATAAACATGAGCTTTGGGTGGGCCTGGGCCTGGGCCTGAGCCTCGATTTAGTAAAAATTTCAAGCCTTGGGTCACCCCAATGTTCAAAAAATAAAATGGGCTTTCTTGGGTTTGGGTTGGGTCAGGCCAAGCTCGAACCAATGCTCTACCCTACTCCTCAGAGTAACAAGATGGCGGGAAAAGTGGTGGCATTCCCTAAACAGAGCTTGGTGTTTTCGGATGTGGGGTGTGCAAGAACTTGCATCCTTTTTTGAATCTTATGCCGTATTATTGACCAAACTTGTGCTTGGACATTGTAAGTGATGTCGCTAAAGGATGTGTTCAAGATCTACTCGATAGTTGCTTCTATAATAATGCTCCATGACAACACCTAGAAGCTACAAGACAACGATTCCCGCTTGATAATATCTCATAATTTGGATAATATCCTATTATTGAGGGCTTAATCTCTATCGATTGCTTTGTCTTGCCAAGTTTATATTAGAGGTCATGTTCTTGGTGTTAAAGTATTAAAAACTTGCTAGAGATTTTAGGATTAGGATTAAGTCTAAGTCCTAGTCAATTTTATAGTCTTGTTAGTTAGTTTTACAGTCCTGTTAGGTCTTTTATGTAAGTTTTCTAACCCTACTCTCTGTATAAGAGAGATCAGGGTTTCTATTTTTAATAAGAGGTATTATTTTTTCCAACATGGTATCGGAATAGGATTCCTAATCCTTAGACACCAGGACCGTCGCTACAAGCACCATTGCCCCTCCACATGAGCCCACCTCTCTGCTCATGTCAACTCTTCGCACGCACTTGCCTTTCTACATGTGCCACCTTTCCACACAAGCTCGCTTCTCCATGCGGGCCTGCCACCGACACACATAGTCCTACTGCACATTCCTTGTTGCGTGCTCCTACTACACACATCATGCACACACTGCGCATGCACACTACTCTATCGATGCACTCACCACATGTTGCCCTACTTTGTTACGTGCATACCGCATGCGTATGTTCTCCTATTGTGCACCCGATGCACGTGGTCTATCCTACTTGCTACACTTATCTCCTACATGTGGTCGTTTTTGTCGCATATGTGATCTTGTACGTGAAATCGCATACCTCTGCCTGATTGTCTAATCTTCTACTCCAACATAGCAATGTTAGGATCTTTCTCCTATACTACTATGGAAGCCAAACCTATGGCTTCATCATTATTGAGGAGTTGGAACATATGAGGGCTTTATTGAGTGAGCCATCCTCCTACACTGCTGCTGGCCTTGTGACCAACTCTGCCATTGCTTTTGCAGATTCTTCTAGAGCATTCGATCATCCTACTGCACATTCAAATGAAGCTGATAACTGGTGGGGGATCTGAGCAAGGCTCTCATCTCTTACTATTGCTTGTTGTCAACTACTACTGCTTGATTGGGATCATCTCTCGACCTGCTTGAAATCGTCTCTCGTCTACTGCTACTACTGCTTGGGATCGTCTCCTACTCTCTACTATTTCTATTTGGGATTGTCTCTTACTGCCTACCTACTTGCCCCTCCAGCCAGAAGATGTCCTATGTGAGGGAAAGTCTTGTTTTGTCCCTTGTAGCAAGTTAGGCTTTGTTATCATCTACGCTCTAACTAAAGGGGGAGTGTAAGAATATTAGAAAGTTGTTAGAATATTTAAAAGTAGGAGTGAGTCTATTCGTAGTAAGTTTAAGACTCCTAGTTAGTTTTATATAATGCTGTCAAGGCTATTGTCTTTGGCTACTGAGCCATGCGAGAATGCCAATGGTCGCCTTGGAGCTATTCTAGGCAAGGTGCTTCATTCAAGCTATCGCCTAGTTGTCTTTTTCGTCATTCAAGTCACCTTGCACCTCGTCACCATACTCCCAATTTACTTTAGGTAAGCCTATAAGATTCTTCTTTAGTCTTAAGTTATATATTATGTATATGCTAGTGTTATATATTGTTGTATATACATCAAGGTTTTAAATGTCAATATCGATGTCTTGTCATCAAGTCGAAAAAGGGATATGTCGGGGATATATCGTTGATATCGGTGAATTTTTGGAAATCACTCATAAAAGCCCACAATATCCCAAAATGTCACAAATTTGATGAAAATTAGCATTTTAATAACTAGTACATCATTAAGAAATGCCTAAAAAACTAAAATCATAAATTTTAAATGAAAACGTAATAAAAATACATCAGTCGCATATCGACAAAGTCATATATTGAAAAGAAAGTGCATGTAACATGATAATAATTGAAAAATATTCATAGTAATGCTAGTCACCAGAAGAAATGAAATATCAATAGTGTCAAAGTATCAGGGTTTAGGGTAGTTTGGGCAGAAGAAGTATGTGCATGTGTAGCATGATGATCTTTAAGGGCAAAGAAAAGGGCAAACTGAGGAAGGGGATTCAGATGTGCAGAACTAGAGGCAGATGTAGCCTTTAGCTCAGATAAGTAGAGGTCAGGGCAAAGTGGACAGCAGATGAAAGTATCTTTGGGCATGGGTTTAGGGTTTAAACCCTAGACAACCCTAATATTAGTTCATTTAATATTTTATGGGTTTTTTATGATTTAGTTCGTTAGCAAATCATGTGTCCATGTGAGTCGCACAAGGCAGGAGACAGCAAAACAAATGAAGAGAATGTGTATCCATGTGAGTTGTACAATATAATACCAGTAGGCAAAGATATGTGACCAACATATCCCCCATGTCGGTCACATGTCGCCAATTTAAGAGAAAAATTGTACTGCAACGCTTCATTTTTTGCTATATATCGTCGATATCCCTCGATATCGGCGATATGTCGACTGATATCATGGAAAAGGCATGGTACATGGTGTCGATATCCTCCAGCTTGTCGACATATCACCGATATGTCGTCAACATTTCAAGCCCTAATATACATACATATATGTTAGTGACAACTTTTATACTCTCAAATTTGCCTTTTGTTTTGACATATCTTTCTAACTTAAACTACTCATGACATATATATTCTTGTAAGTTTGTAATGATAATTATCATATGATTTTAGTTTAATGATATGTGTTATATATACATATATTTGTTATTGTTTGTAAGTCTTTAATGATATATAATAATATATGTATAAGTTACGGCATTAAATTTGTACTCTACTATAAATATTTTTTTTGAGAAGCTGCTCTACTATAAATATAGTATATTATAATATGTCACTATTTTTTTTTGATATATATGTGTGTGTGTGTGAGCACATTGTATGATCATGTATATATACTATATTTATATATAGTTTTACACAAATATGATAGGATCATTGCTTTTTCTTTCACTTAAATAGTGTTACCATATGTTTCTAATGAAAGTCAATGCTATTGTATTGGTTGGTTAGGCATGTTCAATATATATATATTTTTAAAAAAAGACTTGTCACTTTGATTCAATCGGACGATTACCTTTTTGTCACCTCTTGCTTAGGGCAATTAAGGAGCTTGTTGCCTTGCAACCACCATAATGCCTTGACAACTTTGGTTTCATATTTTTGTTAGTCAATTTTATAATCATATTGGAATTTTTATGTAATTTTTCTGGCCTTACTCTCTATATAAGAAAGACCAAGGGTTCCTATTTTTAATAGGAGGCATTATTTTTCTCCAACACTTGGGATTGGCTATTTTGGGCATGTTCCAGGATTTTAGCAGGATAAAGCTACATATAGAGACCATTAAGAGTGTTCTTATTGGGTATTTTTTGAACTCAAAAATGATACAATGGAATAATCAAACTAGCAGGAGGAGAATAACTGTTATGATGCATCCACCCATCAAGAAAGTGGAGAAACACATTCCATCAGATGGGACTGCAAATGTTGCAAAGGTTGTGCATCGCAAAGCATTTCAATATTTGAAAATTCTTCACAAATAAAAGCTGAAATGAAAAACAATATATTACATGACATTAGGTAAATCAAGAAGGTTGATGTGAGTGGGAAAATATGCCATGCTTATCCCAAAACCACACTTATGGATACCATGTTACCAAGAAAGGCAATGAGCCAGTCACCAAGATGCAGTGCATCTAAGAGGGGTAGGGGATAAAGTACCGATGTTTTGAAACACTATTGTTCATATCCAAATTGAGAGGAATAGAAACAGGATTTGCATCTTTTCTATATTAGGATCTGCATCATTTATGCTGCTAAATTTTGGTGTCGCACCTTGTTATCATATCTGGTGAGTGTAGCCTTTCTTCATAAAAACAAGTCATGGAACAGATACTTCATGGTTAAGTTAGACTGAAAAAGCAAGGAACTTGCTTCATCTTAGCAAAAAAAGCAAAACACAAAATCTTGAATAGCCACTCAAATATGATTCACCATATTGGACTGCATGAAAAGGCATTTACTTCTCAAGCAAAGATTCATCTCTTAGATTCAGATAGTAGGAAACTAGTTCCGCACCTTTGCCTCAAATTTGAAGTCAAGAAGAATATTGGCAGCTTTGATATCACGGTGAATGATTCTTGGATGGCCTGGCATATAAACATAAAAAGGTGGCAACTTATACTCAATATGATATTAAAATATGATATTAAAACACGTAAGGTGAGAAGTGAAACCCACAGTCTTCATGCAGATAAGCCAACCCCTTTGCAGAACCTACGGCAATTTTCATTCTTTGGGGCCACTCCATTACCGGCCGTCCCTCTCCTGCAGAAAGCAATTTTTACATTAGAATATCACATTTTTTTACCATTTGATTAGCATGAAGTCTAAGCTAGAACTTGAGAAGCAGTATGCTAGAAGAAATGCTACAAGAAGCACCAGAAATCAAGACCCTAGTGGATCACTCAAGAAAAAAATAATTTGCATCAATTTCTTTTGAAACAATTAATGAAAGATTGTTTACTTGGTAACCAATGATCGGTTCATGGCAAATTCAAATGCTTACATAAC
This sequence comes from Thalassia testudinum, assembly GCA_037157565.1. Lineage (NCBI taxonomy): Eukaryota > Viridiplantae > Streptophyta > Magnoliopsida > Alismatales > Hydrocharitaceae > Thalassia > Thalassia testudinum. The sequence goes on along the minus strand of JAZHRO010000022.1, from coordinate 60,051,399 downwards.
TGTCTATCTGCAATTACAAACAAGGGACATAAATTTGTATATCCACAATAACATGAAGTATTTCCATACAAAATTAATGGACTACTTACCGTGCAAGTGAAATTCCAATGTTCTATTGGGGACGAACTCGTAAACAAGAAGCATCTTATCCTCAGTTAAGCAGTATCCCACCAATGAAACTAGTTGTTTATGATGGACACGGCTAATAATTTCAACTTCAGCCTGGAATTCGCGTTCCCCCTGTCCACTGTCAGACTTCAACTGCTTGACTGCAACTTCTCTGCCATTTGACAGTATTCCTTTGTGGACATAACCAAACCCACCTTGTCCGAGGAGATTTGAGTCAGAGAATCCTTCTGTCGCTGTCAACAATTCTTCATAAGTGAAGGTGCTCTTCGAGAAACCAAGGGAAAGACTAGGAGATGGTGGAGGAAGTGGGCTCTCAGAAGAGTAAGTTGAGCCAGACCCTCCACTGTTAGTTGTGGGTTGAGGGGGAGGAGGAGGTGGAGGTGGAGGGGAAGGGAAGTGGGGGCGAGGGAGTGGTGGCCGCGAGGTATATGTTGGTGGAGGAGGGAGATACTGAGGCATTGGCATTACTCGATTGTCATCAGGTGGAGCACTCTGCTTCCAGCCGTGGGATTGCACACCATAAAAATTGTCTGGAAAAAAATTTAAGCCATTAAAAACAAGAATAGGATGGTAGGTAGATGTCATATTAGATACGACAAAACAACCAACTCACATACTGCAAAACTCTTAATAATTCCTCCTCTTTTTTCTTTCGAAAAAATCGCATGCGATCTTCATTTGTTTGAGGGCAAGTTCATACTTTATACAAAATGAAAATATGATCAGTGATTGATCAAAATGGAATCGAATGCTGTATGAGGCATTAAGAAAGAAATGAGATTAACTAAAGCATAATGCACTTTCTTTTTAAAGGTAAGAATAATGCATGTTTATGTAATTATCCATGGTCTCTTACACAAATGTTTGGTCCTTGTTTTGACATATTGGAAAAGAAACCCTACTAAAGAACGATCATGCTGGCAGTATATTTCCAGCAGCAAAGGGCAAAATTGTTCACCATCTCAGGTGGCATTGGAAACTATGAATCTTTAAGGTACTGTTTCTTTGGAGGAATAGACCCTCTAAACATCCATTAGGCCAAAGTTACACCAGAATAAACTTTAATTCTTCAATGTTAGACCCCCTAAAATTCAGTGGAAAGAATAAAGGGCTAGTTTGGAATTTAGGATTGTAAGATAGTTTTATGTAACCAGGTTTATCTACATTTCTGTTTGGTGTGCAGAGACATTAACCTGTTGGATTAACCTATAATGATTTGATATGCAATAGAGTTAAACTGCTGGATTACCCTATGATGTGACATGCTGTAGGGAGACATGTATGTTAGACCATGCTAACCTACCTCACCCCTGGGATGAGTTGACATGGGAAAGGTAGCCTTATCCCAGGTTGAACTGACCCAATTTTATACATGGACAGCCCCCAATTCTTGTGGGGTTCTCCCAGTTACTAAGGTAGGCTTGAAAAGTTGTAGGCAATAACTTAATCCATTTTAGTTTCTTGCAAGTGAGCCAAGTATAGTAGTCCTTCACCTGATACTGCACAAGATGCATTGACGTTCATGTTTTTCTACCACTTAATATTAAACTAAGGATAACATTATCTTGGGTTAGAATAGGTGGTCAAATACATTGTGTGGGTGTTTGTTCGAGGAAATAGATTAAGTAGTGGGATAAAATAATTGCTACATTGATGTGATATTAATAAATAATATTCTAATATTATTATATGAGAGCAAGATGGGGGTGATGTAGTGGAATAAATATATGTTAATGGATATATTATGCTAGAGTTGATATATTTTAATAAATATTGGTGTTGATGTGATGAAGTGACAGAATTGATATTATCTCTTAATTCTGGTGTTCTTTGGTTGACATGGGAATTACCTATTCTCTGTTTGGGTATCTTGGGATTTGAGGGACTCCCTCTTAACAAACAGTGTCAGGTATCCCATATGATATCCCTTTAATAAGGGATATCCCATAATAATCTCACAAATAAAAATCGAATAGCCCATCCGATGGATCTTACAATATGTCATAAACTATACGAGTATGTAAACCACAATATCAATCACAACCACAATATGCATGATATTTTTTAATGTAGAAAATCCCCCTAAAGATGTGAAGATAAAAAATCACGGGATCCTCATGACGTGATGGGCCTGAGAAGGTCATCAAAGAATTTATATGCATATGAAATGTAACGTAACCACAAGAAAAATAAAAATAAGGCAATCACATGAACACAACGATTGTTGATTCAGTTCTACCTTAAGAGGTGTACATCTGGGGAGGAGATCTAAACCTCAATCTCCACTATCGGTGAGACGGTAGGCTGAAAGCCTTAGCTTGCTCTCCTCCGGCCCCCCTCTACCATGTGTAGGTAAGGGTTATTTATAGAATGCATGAATGGGAGGTTGTTGAGAGATAATGGGGAGTTGTTAAGAGATATTATGAAGAGTTGTTAACAGATATTATGTTGACTTGTAACCACTTTATGGATCCCACCTTGCATTCTTGCATAGGTCGAGTCCAAGTGAGTTTGATTGGTCTATTCATGAGCCGATTAGATGTATGTCGTGAGCGTAATCTTTCCTCATCACGATGCAAAATTAGTCCACTATAATCAGAGAAAAATATTCTTCTCGACGAGGAGCTAGACAAAGTCAAATTTCGACAAAAGCAACCATGAATAATAGGGAAAGGTGGAAGAATATCATCGAGATGAATTGATCTTCTGACAAGTAATAGAACACCTTGATGCCTTGATTACAATGAAAGAGTACCTCCAATTGCCTAAGATCATGAGTAGTAGCGACAACATTGTCATCTCTGTTATTTTACTTTTCCTACTTGCCCTCATTTTCTCTTTTAAGCATAAAGTAATATTTCTTGATGTGTCCTTTATTTCCACAATGGCGACATTACATGTTCTTGTACTTGGATTTGGACTTGCTTCTATTCCTGTCTCGGCTCTTCTAATTCTTGAACTTGTTCCTCCCTCTGTTCTCTTTAATAAAAACCTCTACCTGTGGAGAGTAACCTTTAGATTTTCTCCCCATTTCTTCATTGAGAATTCTAGACTTGATAGACTTCAAGGAAACAATCCCATCAGATGTAGAATTAGTAAGACTCTGAATGTCTCCTATATATCTGACAAGATAGCAAGCAACAATAGTCTTAAAATCTTATCCTCAAATTTAATTCCCATGCAGACAATTAATAATTTCCCAAAAATTATTTAAAAAATAATGTATTGAACTACCTTCCTTAAATCTCAAGTGTATTAATCTTCTAAGTAAAAATAATTAATTGCTATCCATCAATGAGGCATACAAATTCTCTGGTCCACAAAGTCCATGTATAATTTTCACTCTGAATGTGATCTTAAACATTTTTATCAACAAATTATCAAATAAAATCACATATTTGCTTGTACTTGATTCTTATTCCTGTCACTTTCATTTTTGGGTTTTGTGTGGTAAAAATCGATAGGTGCATAGCCTTAACAAATAAAAGATTTCTCATCTTATTTTTTTACAAATCATAATTAATCCTATTTAAACTAAGCCAAAAAGTATGAAAATGCAAATATTGATGTAAAAAGTGATGCGAAGAAATTTATGAGTGCTGTTCTCGTACTTCACAACGTTGTGAACGTGGGTCCACTAATGATTGATATTTAATGTAAAGAAACAAAAGAACGCAAGGTTTGTTACGTGGTATGCTCCACCACATTCAAAAATATTATCACACCACTTTAACCTAAAACGTACAGGTAATAAATAACTTTACATCGGTGATAAACTACTTTGCACTGGTGATTGTAGGATCTAAATAGAGGAATATCTACGCGCACAAAAACTCAAACACAAGATCAGTAATAACAAGAAAATTTACACAATCAATCAAACCACAGAAATATACACAATATGTATAGTGGTTCCCCTCCCTTGGGTACTCCACTACTTAAGCCTCCCATCTTAGGATTTTTAACTTGATTGTTTCAATCCGGAAAGAATCAATTTACTAAATCGAGGTAATTAACGGGTTACCTCAACCCAACTACAAGAAAATATGTTTGTTACAACCTAACAAGCAAATGCTCAAGAACAAATGAAATACAGGTGTAAGACAGAAAAATAAATCTCACACCTAGAACTTAAGCCTCTTAACAAATGTAAATATAATGTTACAGATGTGAGAGCCTAGTGAAGACGTGAATGCGTGAAAGAAAATCACGTCGACACGTTTGCAAAAGTGTGGAAAGATTGAGAGCAGCAAACTCTACTCTTCTCTTCAAATATGGTGGAAAATATGAAATATATAACTTTAGAATTTTTTCTTATCTTTTTTGTATCTCTTGTGTGCAAACAAAGAGTCCAAGACTCATTTTATAGAGTTTAGGACCTTAAGGATTCGTCTATTAGATGTTGGGATTTAATTCCCAATGTTCACATAGCCTAAATAAATTTTCTAGCCGTTCAGAATTGAGCCAACGGCTAACTGGTACCGGTACTAAAGTATGGGTACCAGTACTCATTGCTTTCAGATTTAGGTTTCAAACTCTTAACACAAATCTATAACCTACTTATACCGATACTCATCATTAGTACCGGTACTCGTTATCTCTATCAAAAAAACCTAAACCTGTAACTCACATGTACCGGTACTAAACTTTAGTACTGGTACTTGTGGGTTAACAAGTACCTTTTCTAAGTGATTTAATCAATTACGTTCTTTGAAAATGATCGCAATATTAATCCTAATTTATCTCTAATTATTTTTACGATCTAAGTTATATTCCTTTGTTAAGAGGCATACATTCTATGAAAACCTAAATTAAAAATCAAAGGATCCAAGATGATCTTCTTCTCCTCGACTCATCCTTGTCATCTTGCCTCCTCCTTGTCATCATTTTCTCTTTCTCATCATCATGCCTCCATCACTTCCTGTTTGCCTTTGATCGTTCACCTAAAACTGAAAAGAACTCAATTGCAAACATTAATTCATAATAATTTTGTTAACACCAAAATAAGATGTGGAACAAAGTTTCAACAATCTCCCCCTTTTTGGTGTTGATAAAACTATCTTACAAATAGATAATTATGAAAAAAAAATTTAACAATGTATATAAAGGAAAAAATATTTAATTAAATTCTCCCCTTCAAAGTATGCTTCCCCTAAAAATATTACTATTTGCCCTTTATTTTTCTCCCCCTTTTTGTCAACCATCAAAAAGTGAAAGGGTAAAGAATATCATACCATAAAATTTACCAATAGTAAAATGATGAATGTGGGTACCAAGTTCCGTTAGGCCATCGTTTCTTTGTCTTCATTCAACCTATAGAAAGGTTGAAATGTTCCGTTGTGTGTCTTGAACACCTACTGATCTCTTTGATCTATTCCTGCAAAATGATGTAAAATATCTTTCCTAGGTACCTATTTTCTTATGGGTTCTTTCAAGTTAGTACCTTTCAAACTTTGAGATTTATAAATCTCTTTTGTGTTAGATCTATAACTTTTAGGATTTTTGACCTTTTGGTACATCCATACATGCCTATGTGCATGTGATTTAGTATGTGTATTCTTTTTATTCAGAAATTTTGATTTTATAGCTTCACAAAATTCAGTATTTAACCTAATTATTGTTTTGAGATTATTTAAAGTATCTTCAAAATGCTCATAAATATCTTCTAATTTTATTATCTTTGCATGCAATTGATTGTTAGTCTCTTTTGACATTTCTAATTCCATTTCTAAACATGATTTATTTACTTTTAATATTTGATAATTATTTTTTAAAACCTTATTTTCCTTTTTAAATAACCTAGCTTTATGATATAATTCTTCATAAGCTTCTAATAATTCTTCAAAAGAAAAATCAGGGTTTACCTCTTCTTCTATGTCTTCTGAAGTTACAACAAGACAAAGGTGTGCGACCTCATCTTCATCCGATTCACTGAAGTTGGTGTCTATGTCAAAGTCGTTATCATCCCATGTTGCTTTAAATACTTTCTTCTTCTTCTTGAGCTCTTTTGTTTCTTTCATATTGTCTTCCTTCTTCTTGTTCATAGGGCAATCCTTCCTCAAGTGCTCCTTTCTCTTACACTCATAACAAATAACATTAGTTAAAACTTTATTGATTTGCTTACCTTACTTTTGAAGAAATATCTGAAACTTCCTTGTAAATATCTCCATCTCTTCATCTTCGGATTTTGAGGTTGTTGAGTTCGAATCTTCCTTAATTGCTCTAAAAGTAATATTCTTTCATTTGTTAGACATCTCCTCGTTCTTTATGTTTTCTAGTTGGACTTTGTAAGCCATAAGGCTACCAACTAGATCAACCAAGGGGAGAGTGGAGAGGTCCTTTGCCTCTTGGATGGCTGTGGTCTTTGGAGACCAATCACTTGTAAGAGATCTTAAGATCTTTCTTACAAGCTACTCTTCCGTGAACTTCACTCCAAGGTTCTTTAGGGGGTTAACTATTTCCCTAAACCTTGTGTACATGTCTTTGATCGTTTCTCCTTTGATCATCCTGAAACACTCATAATTTTTAGTTAGAATTAAGATACGAGTTTCCTTTACCTTGTTTGCACCTTCGTAGGTGACCTCGAGAGTATTCCAAATTTTGTATGTGGATTCACATGCCGAAATTCGATTGAACTCTTCCCTTGACAACGCACAATAAAGTGTGTTCATCGCCTTTGCATTGCCTACGATCCTTTTCTTCTGATCCGTTGTCCATGCTACTCTTTGTGGCTTCGGATCCGAGTACTTCTCCCCGAATGAGGGTCTAAGCTTTCTCATCCATTGCTTTGAGGAAGACTTGCATCCTTCTCTTCCAATACCCGAAGGCTGTCCAATCGAAATAGGGAGGACGGGTAGAGGACTGTCCTTCGGTGCACCTTGAGAATGATGCCATCGCAAGTCGAGTTGTTACACCTTCTTGCAACCGAAATCTGATATCACCTGTAGGATCTAAATAGAGGAATATCTATGCACACAAAAACTCAAACACAAAATCAGTAATAACAAGAAAATTTGCACAATCAATCAAACCACATAAATAAGCACAATATATACAGTGGTTCCCCTTCCTTGGGTACTCCACTATCTAAGCCTCCCAACTTAGGATTTTTAACCCGATTCTCTCAATCCCGAGAGAATCAATTTACTAAACCGAGGTAATTAACGGGTTACCTCAACCCAACTACAAGAAAACGGGTTTGTTACAACCCAACGAACAAATGCTCAAGAACAAATGAAATACAGGTGTAAGACTGAAAAATAAATTTTACAACTATAACCTAAACCTCTCAATAAATGTAAATATAATGTTACCGATTTGAGAGCCTAGTGAAGACGTGAATGCGTGAAAGAAAATCACGTCGCGTTTGCAAAAGCGTGAAAAGATTGAAAGCACTAAACTCTATTCTTCTCTTCAAATATGGTGGAAAATATGAAATATAGAGCTCTAGAATTTTCTCTTTTCTTTCTTGTATCTCTTGTGTGTAAATAAAGAGTCCAAGACTCATTTTATAGAGTTTAGGATCTCAGGGATTCGTCTACTAGATGTTGGGATTTAATTCCCAATGTTCACATAGCCTAAATAAATTTTCTAGTCGTTTAGAATTGAGCCAACGGCTAACTGGTACGGATATTAGAGTATGGATACCGGTACTCGTTTCTTCCAAATTTGTGTTTCAAACTCTTAACACAAATATATAACCCACTTGTACCAATACTCATCATTAGTACCGGTACTCGTTACCTCTAGTACCGGAACTGATCATGAGTACTGGTACTCGTGGGGTATAGGTTTGTCTCTATCAAAAAAACCCAAACCTGTAACTCACATATACCGGTACTAAACTATAGTACCAGTACTTGTGGGTCAATAGGTACCTTTTTAAAGTGATTTAATTAATTACGTTCTTTGAAAATGATCGCAATATTAATCATAATTTATCTTTAATTATTTTTACAATCTAAGTTATATTCCTTTGTTAAGAGGTATACATTCTATGAAAACCTAAACTAAAAATCAAAGGATCCAAGATGATCTTCTCCTCGACTCATCCTTGTCATCTTGCCTCCTCCTTGTCATCATTTTCTCTTCTCATCATCATGCCTCCATCACTTCCTGTTTACCTTGATCTTTCACCTAAATCTGAAAAGAACTCAATTGCAAACATTAATTCATAATAAATTTGTTAACACCAAAACAAGATGTAGAACAAGGTTCCAACAGTGATAAATTATTCTAAGTAATTTTGCACTGGTGATGAATTATTCTAAGGTGTCTTTGCACCGATAAAATCTCATTTTGCATTGGTACAAAACTATTCTAATGGTAGTTTCACCTGTGCAAAGTAATTTTGCATCCGTGTAAAGTGATTTTAACCTATAGGTTTAGGATTTAGGTTTAAAGTTTAGGTTTATGGAAAATGATTTCACGTATGAGAAGAGATTTTTCACATTAGGGTTTATGGCTTAAGATTTAGGGTTTAGGGTTTAGTTCGTTAAACTTTAAACCCTAAATCCTAAGATGGAAAAATCACCTTTTAAGTATAAAATCACTTGTCATAGGTGAAGAAACACTTGAAATTTAATTTTGCACCGATGCAATCTTACTTTGCACTGGTGCAAAGTAAGATTGCATAGGTGCAAAGTAGTTTAAAGCAAGATTGCACCAGTGTAATATTTTTTGCACCTATGTAAAATTATTTTGAAGGTAAAAAGTGATTTTGCATTGGTGCAAAATAAAATTGCACCGGTGCAAATGATTTCGAAGGTAATTTGAGTTGTTTGCACTCATACAAAAGTGGTTTGCTGTTGGTTTCAATATTGATGGATCCCACCATGTGTCAGTACTTTTTTGCATAAAAAAGAAATATATCAAGTGAGGATCACATTCATACTACTATACGTCAACTTTTACGTTAACTTTTATATTTCCCAACTCACATCCTTAGACTAATCATTCATAGCTTGTATCAAAATACATTTTATAAATCATGGTATTATAATACCAATTGTTGAAATTAAATAATAATTCCACAAATAAAAATTGAATAGCTTGCTTGCAATATACTACAAAATATACGACCAAGCAAACCACAGCATCAATCATAACCATAATATGTATGGTATTTTTTAATGTGGAAAAGCCTCTCAAATATGTGGGTAAAAAATTCATGAGACCTACATCATCTAAAATCAATCCATTATAATTAGAGAAAAATATTCTTTCAAATAAGAGACTACACAAAGCTAACCCACTTTTAAAGTCAAATCTCAACAAAAACAATTACAAAAAAATAGAGGAAAGTGAAAGAATATCAAGGAGATGATTCGATCTTCCCACAAGCAATAAAATCCCTTTGATGCCTTGACCGGATTGAAAGAGTTCTTTTGAGCCACGCAAGATCAAGAGGAAAAAAAGGGCACGCACTTTTACACCCTCCCCACACCCCGACCTCTTTATATTTCTTTTAATCTTCACAATTAAGAAAAATGAAAATACGGAACCCCCTATGCACGTTGAAATTAGGAAAGAAATCCCCATCCAAGTTGCTATCAAAAGTAATGACACATAGGAATATTAAACAATGATTAAATTACATCCATGCCCATTAATGATTTGCAAGGGAACTCACAAGTAAGCTGAAATCACTCAGGTCTCGTTTGCCAAGAAGAATAAATTTATGAAATAAGTAAAAAAGAAGAGAGGTTGCGTAGAATAAGTGATAAAATAAATAAGTTAATTCGTTTAAATATTTTAATAAATTAAATTTATTTGATAAAAATAGTAAAAAAATTTTACCTCATGTTAAATCCATTTAACCTATCAAGACAACTTTTACTTGCCACCTAGAAACATCAATCAAACGATATCCTCTGTTTTCGGATGAAAACTCGTTTACTCGGTGCTGTACCGCACGGTTTTTTCCACTTTGCGGCGTCATCACTGTTGGCTTCGGAAGGTTGGCAGCCGCTGTATCTTTCCGGAGGTGGGCCCCCCTTTTTCGATAAGAGGGGACGTGAAAAAGATGGTAGAAAAGGGCGTGATGGAGTCGTTTCTTTTCTCGGAACATGCAAATGCTCCAAAGAAAAAAAAGTAAAGCAAAGCAACGTTTGAAAAAAAAAAAAAACATTAAACTCTTACGTGGGACACGTCTCCGCTGCAAGATGGCTCCTCACCGAGTCACCGTTACACAACTTGCCCGCTTCTTCACTAGAAAGGCCAAAAAAAAAAAAAAAAAAAAAGGTCTCGACCGCATGATCAAGCTGTAACTCAACTTTAATTACAAGGACCGAACCGGCAGGCCAATGATCTTCCGTAACGAAATTTGACTTTTTATTCATCCTTTTCGATGTGAAATAATACATCTACACTCCGTCCGTCACCCCAAATATAACCCGTAAAGTATATGAGTTTTATCTACTTAATGCGTCTCATAGTTCCATCGTCCTACGTATTAATATACATCTGCAAAAAGTTTTCTGCACACGAGACGTGGGTGCGTAAGCTCTTCCCCCGTGCATGTTTCCCATCTTTCAATTCAAATATTAACATGATATACATCTCTATCGCACATATCATATATGATATGTATATATATATATATATATATATATATATTCTTTAGTGACTTTTCACACCATATCCTAACCACCGCTACGATAACTGTAACGTCAACTCAAACACCCGAGCAAACACCAGAGCTTTTTCTTGAGAAGAGTCGAGGAAAAGAAGAAGAAGAAGAAGAAGAAGAAGAAGAAGAAGAAGAAGAAAGAGACCTTTTGGTGGGGAAGGCATCGGGGGCCTCCCGCTATCCGGCGGCGGCGGCGGACTTCTGCTCCTCCTCTTGTTCTTCTTCCACCTCCAGCAGACGAACAGCACCGCTACGACCAACAACACCGCTCCTCCGCCGATGGTGGCCCCCGCTATGAACGACGGTGAGATCGACGACGACGGCGACGGGGGAGGAGGAGGAAGTGGAGGGGTGGTGGCAGCAGGCGGGGGTGGAGGGGAGATTGGGTGGTCAGAGGGGGGCTGCTCCACCGGGGCTACGGACGGAGGGTGGGAAGGGAGGGGCGCCGGCGGATGGGAAGCCATCGGGTGGCGAGTGGAGAGAGGGGAGGGGTGGAGGGAGTGCAGTGGATGTAAGGATGTGGGGCGGGGGGGTAAATGGAAATTTTGTATTTTTATGGTTACTTTTGATCCCCTCTCCTTTCCTTTTTTTTGTTTTTTTTTGTTTCTTCTTTCCTCGCATGAAAATTAATTCCCGGGAATTTTGTAGTTTTCAGGATATTTTTACCGGGAACTTCGCTTTTTTGGGGCTGGGAAGTAAACCGAAGGTGAGATGGTAAATCTCAAGGTGAGGGACTTTAACCTTTGGTTAACTCGAAAGGCTTCCTACAAGGCTGCAAGGTCGCGCCATGCAGGGAACATCCGGTGTCTTCTTCTTGTTGCCTATCTTCGTTGTTTTTTATTTTTGTTTTAACTTTTAATTTTTTTAATTTCGACGACGTTTGACGAAGTTACAGACATGACTCCTTTTTATTAAAAAAGAGGATCATTGAATGATACCATATACGTTCAAATGATATTATATTTTTTACAAGTAGGTGTCAAATTTTATATGTAAAATGACATCTATGTATCATTGTATGCCGACATATGATTGCATTTGTGTGAGTAACTTTTCATGGAGAGCCCCCGAAAGATGGTAAACAACTGATTTAGAATACCTGGTGGTAGATATGTATGAATACGTTATCCTTTCGAGGAGAGTTGTGTCCTGTTTGTACTAAACATTACCAAGTACCCTTCATTACAGCTTTCAAATTCATTAGGGAAGTTTTTGTTGGAAATGATTTTCTAAAAATAGTCGATTCATATAAAAAAAATGGAAAATCATAGGAAAAGTTTAAAATGATATCTATTAGCTTGGATCCTTTAAATTAAATATATAATAAATATACTTTTAAGAAAACTTTATAAGTAATTCATTTGAAATAATCCTATATAATATTATGTTGTTTGTTAAATTCATTATCAATGATGGACATAAATGAGATTGGCTTACCTATAATTTAAATGAAAATTTTATATAGATATATAGAAACTTTTTTCATAAAAATAGACAAAATTTGAAAAAAAATCACGAAAAGATATTTAATAACCTTTGACATCTTTCTATTATTTAAATAATGTAAAAATATGACAACAAAAATCCTCAAAAAAAAAATATCCTTCGTGATTAGTTGATCTAAGTGTTTGTGGCTATACGTCTACATCTGCATCTAAGTACTTACACTCATGTATTTAAACACACATATATTTGCAAATTAAGTTAAAATTGATAAAAAAAAAAGGAAACACCGCAAAGGACGTCCTCATCGGACGTAACCCATGTTGTTATCACCAAAAGATCTCAACAATATCAGTTGTAACAAAATATCAAGAGAGATCACATAATAAAGATCACATGAAAGCCAATAAAAAACACAAAGCAAAATTAGGAAAAAGATGCTGTCATGCTCCTATGGTTGTGTTTGGTTGTGAAATAGGAGTTGGGATTGGGGTTTGGATACTAGTTTAGGTTGAAATTGAGGAGGAGGGTTGTGGGTTTCAATATGATGGGAAAGGGGAAATGAGGGAGTGGGAATGGAGAGAGAGAGAGAGAGATAAAAAAAATTTTAATTTTTTAAATTAAAAAAATTAACAACCATTCTATCAAAATCTACTAAATTTCTCTCTCCTTTCTTACAAAATCAATAAATCAATAATTAATAATTCTATCAATCAATCGTTACAATCCTATGGATTAAAATAACGTTATTGTATATTAAGATGGATGCATGCTTGGAGAACTTGGACGAAGAATACGGGAAGGGAGAACGAAGAAAAGAAAAAGAAAAAAAAAAGTTGGAGGAGTACGACAACTTCGTACATCTTGTTATCATGAGAAGTTGCTGCCAGATTTCGAGACTCTTTTGCAAAAATTTCTATTGTAGAGTGGGGCTTCCATAAAATTGATGCAATTTCTTGGGTCCAATCGGTCAGGAAAAACTATTTACTGATTTGCCAGATACGCCCATGGGTCCCACACAAGTCGACCGCAGGATTTGAATCTCTTTCCTGTAAAAAGGCTTCTGCGCGGAGAGGACAGAGTTGTACTCGCCTTTTGCGAATGGACAACGCGGTGGAAATTTGTGATGGGAAACCAACAGCAACGATAGATTGCACTTACTCCACTGTTTGATTCAGAGCTCACTTGTGGGCCCAAATCACTTGTTTACCCATGTGTAGGGAGGAGCGTTGGCCGAGTTGGCCCGGCTCGATCTAACCATGAGGAAATTCATTTTAGTTTTTGGATTTTGAATTTAGTCGAAAGTTCAAGATTTTTACTAAATCATGATTGTTTATGGGTCCAAGGCTGATTCGGGTTGGATTTGATTTAGTTGTTTGAGTTGGATTTCGGGTTGAATCCCAAAAAATTCATGAAAATCTAAAAAATCTATTAAAATTTATTTTCATTGATTTTTAAATAAAACCTACCTAAGTCTACTAAAATTAATTTTTTATTACTATCCAAGTAAAGTTTAGTCAAGTCCATTAAAATTTAATTTAAAGTTGAGATTGGATGAGTAAAATCATAATAATTTCAAAATATAATAATACTTTTAGGATAATCTTACAGCTTCATAGATATTACTACGAACAAAATATAACTCAACTAAACACATTATCTTATGACTTTAAATTATATTTATTTAACAAATTGAATTTTGGAAGAAAAAATTTGTTATATGAAATAACTTTCTTTTTGTTAATCTACGATAATTATTACGTATTAAACAAACTAAACAAAAATTAACAAAAAAAAATGAACATATCAAATTTTTAACTAAAATTACACATTATCTAAATAGTTACCACATCTCAATTATTTTGTAATCACAATTCAAAAATCATACTTTAACACTTACACATATAAAATTATATATCACAAATAACACCACAAAATTATATATAAATGAATCCAACAAACTTTTTTAGACTTTTTTTGAATTCGGATCGGATCAGACCTAAATCCAATTTCTTCTTAAAAAATTAAGACCCAGATTCAATTCATATGATCTTTGAGCTTAAGCCGTATTGGGTGGAGCTTGAGCCAAGATCGAACTGTTTTATGTTAAGCTCAAGCTTAGACCGAGTCAGAATCGAACCGACCTAAGCAAATGCTTCACCATATCCATGTGTGTAACGACCCGATTCCCGAGTCCCTACGAGATACGAGAACTGGACCGACTCGACTAATCCCAAGACCTAGTCGTCCAACGAGGAAGTAACCAAAAGAGTAGTAAAATAAACCACATTCAGCATGAATATAACTAGCAGTAACAAAAATAGAGCAGTAAGAAAATGAACTACTACAGCATGTACCACCATAACAGTAGAACAACATTTATAACATAACATGAACTACAAGTAAAGAAAAGTACAGAGAGTAACAAGAACTACTCACTATAGTGGAACAAAAAGGGGTACAAAAGAACTGTGGTAACTCTACTGGACCCTACTCGGCTCAGCGTCCTCTGCAGCCGCTGACCCTGGCTGCTCAACACCTGGTCCTGAAAGTAACGAGTGTAACACGTTAGCGAAACGCTGAGTAGAATGGCAACTAAACTAAAGAAGCAGTAAAGTGTACAGTAGCTGTTTTATTTTCTTTCTTTCTTTATTTATGTCTTTCTGTTGTTTCGCAATTTATCTATTTCTCAGATCCTTCACTTGATCTCGAATGTTCCTCGTGGGAACGATCTTGATTGCAGTCTTTCCCGAAAAGTAGAAGTAGCACGTGGCGCTCTCCTGGCCGGGAGAGTCCCCCGTGGTGATCCTACTTTCAGTCAACCACCCCAAGGTCGCTGATAGACGTAACGGTGACTACGGCTCGCCTGATAACACACGGGTAGTTACCCCGCATTGGCACACGGTCAGTCATTTCCGTTAACGGGTGCGCCCAAAGCACAACACGGAACCAATATAGGGCAGAGTCCTCTCAGTAACAGGGGTCCAACCCCTCCATAGTCCGCGCACCCTCGCCTGACTACCTTGGTTTGCCCAGTGGGCCTAACAAGTCGATGTAGGAGGCTTGCAGAACCCCAGGGCCCGTGGGGTAGCTAGTGCTCTCCTTACACTAGTAGCTCTCCTCGGTACTGCGTATATGAGGGCCAGTAAGTCGGTATAAAGTGGCCAGACCTAACCCTGGGTCCTTGGGGAGGCTAGTTTCGCTCTGCACTAAGTAGGTAACAGGTGCTTCCCCTGGTACTAGGTACACAAGAGACAACACACTTCCACGCCTTTCTTTCTCAGTTCCATTTCATTCTCTTTCCAGGAGTTCTACTCCTAATTCCCCGTAGGGTTCCAGCTCTTTTAACTCAGCACATTCAGGTTTCACCCCTTTCAGCTTCACGTTCATACAACCCATATTCTCAATCATGTTCATTTATTCATAACAGGCAGCTGTTAAATCAATTTACAGGCAGCTATTATTTCCATTCCACATTTTCCAAGACTGCAATATCTATATTCATATCACTAGTTTTCTAGTCCTAGGATTCATGCCGTACCCTAGGATCTATCATTCAATCTAGTTTTCCAGCCCTAGGATTCATGCAATATCCTAGGATCTATCATTCAATCTGGTTTCTCATTCCTAGGATTCATGCAATGCCCTAGGTTCTATTAATTGTTTCATAATTGAAACAAATTATGTTAATAATTTTTAAAACCACTCTACCAGCTACAACGGGAGTACTGGGGGCGTGGTCGGAAATCCCGCGCGCCTCCGCAACCCCCGAGATTGCAATGGAACGGGGTCTTAATACAAGGATCAAACACAAGGAGTTTCTCAGAACAGTATATAATTACTGTAAACGGGTAGAGGATTTTATTCCGAAAAGAACGCAACTCGAAACGCGGAAAACGGACTCCGAACGGGCCCTAAACGGGTCGAAAACGACGAAACAGTCTAAAATCAGAGGTTCCAGACGTCTTAAAAAATGGTTCAGAGGATACCTTCGCTCTGTGTAATCCCTCAGACGTCCAGAAGCCTGTGGGGGCGTCTGGCTTAGTTCCCAGACGTCCGATGGTCAACCCGGACGTCTGGAACTCCTCTCCGTCGTCTGGCACTACGGCCAGACGTCCGATTCGCGTTGGATGGCGAGTCTCAGAACTTGCACGTATCCATTCCTCGCTCTCAGTACGACGGGTCGCAGAAAAGGAAGAAGAACGAAAATAACTTACTTGCCAGACGTCTGGACAGTCCTCCAGATGTCTTCACCGTCGTCTGGTTGGAAGCCCAGACGTCTGATTCTGGAAAAACTTCCAGAATCAGAGCTCGACTCGCTCTCCGCCCGCGACGCATGGCCGCGCCGCCCCTCGTCCGCCTGCTGCTCGAGCTGCAGCAGCCCTCCCGCGTCACTCCACACTCGCTGCTCCCCCGCCGGCCGGCTCTAGCTGCCCCGGCAAGCTCGAGCCCTCACGGTCGAGCGTCTCCTCCCTCGCGCAACACCTCCTCCCGCAACTTGCCGCGGCTGCCGTTGCCGCCGCTCGCTCGCTCTCGCACCGGCTGGAAGAAGGAGAAGAAGGGAGCGGAGGAGATGAGAGTGAGGGAAAGGGCGAGGGCCTTATAAGGCCGCGCGGGGAGAGAGAGAGAGCGTAGCACTGCGCCTGCAGGAGGAGAGAGGGAAAAAGAGGGCATTCGCAGGTCTGCGTGCACGCAATCCTACGTGCCGCAGAAATTAAAATCCCAAACGTCTGGAAAGTGTTTCAGACATCTGATCAGACGTCTGCACTACCTCCTAGACATCTTAAAAAGACGTCTTGAAATCGCATTCTTAACCATGTCGATATTCTTTCTCGTTGATTTTGAAACTTATGTGATAATGGGGCTTACATACACGTGGGAAAGCCAAATCGAAAACAATATTTTAGTTGAAAATTAGTTAGCTGAACCTGTGCTTACAACGTAATCTCTGTCTGTTTTTTCTAATTCGATTTTTATGAGTAAGATATCAGTGAAATTTATTATCATATAAATTTTTAATATATCAAATAGGTTAATTTAAGTATTGGTAAATAAATTATATAAAGACTATGTATATATTTAATATTTTACATATTTTCATAATTTAAAAAAATTTAAGACTTTTCATATTTCCATAACTTACTTACATATTAAGTGTAATTATATTTAGTTTAGCAAATCTAAGACAATAATTTAAAAGGATTTGTCGGAGTTATATGGTAATAGTCATTAATTAGTACAATTTATACCTTATTATGTTGATTTTAGTATGTGATACTATTAGTAGAAGTTTTTACTAATTTATTTACTTGAAAGTAGATACATGGAGAAATTAGTTAACATAGTTCTTTGATTACGAATACGATTTTCTTATATCTCTTCGTTATTGCTTACATATCCTACTGCAATAATTAGTCGAAACTAGAGTGGTTACATTTATTTATTTTGTTATATGATATTTAAAGTAGTTGTGTAAACGTCTAAATTTTTCATGGAAATGCAACTCAATCCAATATTGTTGGTGTTACGATCCAGTTTTTGAATCTCTATAGGATATAAGAATTGGACCGATTGAACTGATCTCAAGACCCAGTCGTTCAACGAGAAAGTAATCAAAAAGCAATAAAATAAACTACATTCACTATGCAAGCAACTAACAGTAACAAAAGTACAACAATAAAGAAAGGAAATACTGCAGTACACATCACCACAATAGTAGAGAATTAAAAACAGACACAGAAATATGAAGTTTACAATAAAAATGTACAAAAATGTAACAAAATACTCACTACTACAAGAACGGGTACAACACAAGTACAACTACTGGGCTCTATTAAGCCTAGCACCCTCTGCAGCCGTAGGTTCTGGCTACTTAACACCTATTCCTGAAAAAGGTGGTAAGTACGACATATCAGCGAAACGCTGAGTAGAGTGGCAACCAGCTAGCTAAGAAAAACAGTAAAGGTGGACAAGTAGCTGTTGTTTTTAATTTCTTTCTTTATTTATCTATTTACTCTTTCTTGGTTTATTTCTTAGGTCTTTCTCTTGATCTCAAATGTTCCTCGTAAGAATGATCTTGATTGCAGTCTTTTTCAAAAAGTAGAAGTAGTACGTGGTGCTCTCCTGGCCGGGAGAGTCCCCGTGGTGGTCCTACCCTCAGTCAACTACCCCAAGGTCGTCGACAGACGTAACTGTGACTACGGCACGCGCGATAAATGCACGGGTAGCTACCCTGCACTGGCACACGGTCAATCGTTTTCGTTAACGGGTGCGCCTAAAGTACATAACAGAACCAGTATAGGGCAGAGCCCTCTCAGTAACAGGGGTCCAGCCCCTCTACAGTAACCAAACAGGGGTCTTGCCCCTCTACAGTCCGCGCACCCTCGCCTGACTACCCTAGTTTGCCCAGTGGGCTTGACAAGTCGGTGTAGGACGGCTACTTGAACCCCCAGTCCCGTGGGGTGGCTAGCTCCCTCCCTACACTAGTAGCTCTCCCCGGTACGGTGTACGTGAGGGCCAAAAGTCGGTACAAAGTGACTAGGCCTAACCCCAGGTCTTAACCCTAGGGCGACTGGCTCTGCTCTGCACTAAGAGGTAACATGTGCTTCCCTTGGTACCACGTACCCAAGGGACAGCACACTTCCTAGTACATTCCCAGATTCATTCCATTTATTTCCAAGAGCTCTACTTCTAATTCCCCGTAGGGTTCATGCTCATGTTTCTCAGGCCAGGCCATACTATGTTTCATCATTTTAGGTTTATTCGCATGTAGCACGTGTTTCCAATATTCAATCTTTCTTTTTCAATTTATATACAAGCAGCTCGAATTAAATTTTCAAACAACAGGAATTACATGTAGCATTTACTAACAACAACACTCTACATTTCATAGGCAGCTGTTATCCAATTACAGGCAATTATTATTATTCTATCCACTCATCCAAGACTGCAATTCAGGCATTCAATACAATCGTTCCAGTGTTTCTAGTCCTATGATTCATGCCACACCCTAGGATCTATCATTAAATCTAATGTTTCTGGTCCTAGGATTCATGCCATCCCCTAGGATCTATCATTTATTCCAGATATGCATTGATGTTGTAATTAACTAAGGGAAGTGTAACGACCTGATTCCCGAATCCCTACGAGACACGAGAATCGGATCGACTCGACTAATCCCAAGACCTAGTCGTCCAACGAGGAAGTAACCAAAAGAGCAGTAAAATAAACCACATTCACCATGAATATAACTAGCAGTAACAAAATACAGTAGTAAGAAAAGGAAATACTACAGTATACACTACCACAACAGAAGGGAAATAAACATGTACATAACATAAAGTTTTCGATAAAGAAAGTACAGAGAGTAACAAAGAAAACTACTCACTACAGTGGAAGAAAAGTACAGAAAGTACTACAGGTAACCCTACTGGACCCTACTAGGCCCAGCATCCTCTGCAACCGCCGACCCTGGCTGCTCAACACCTGGTCCTGAAAAGTAACGAGGGTAACACGTCAGTGAAACGCTGAGTAGAGTGGCAACTAAAAACTAAAGAAGCAGTAGAGTGTACAGTAACTGTTATATTTTTACTTTCTTTAATTTCGTCTTTCTATTATTTCACTATTGATTTATTTCTCAGATCCTTCTATTGATCTCGAATGTTCCTCGTGGGAACGATCTTGATTCCAATCTTTTCCGAAAAGTAGAAGTGACACATGGTGCTCTCCTGGCCGGGAGAGTCCCCCGTGGTGGTCCTACCCTCAGTCAACCACCCCAAGGTCGCTGACAGACGTAACGGCACAGGTAGCTACCTTGCACTGGCACGCGGTCAGTCATTTCCGTTAACGGGTGCACCTAAAGCACAGCACGGAACCAGTATAGGGCAGAGCCCTCTCAGTAACAGGGGTCCAATCCCTCCACAGTCCGTGCACCCTCGCCTAACTATCCTGGTTTGCCCAGTGGGCCTAACAAGTCGGTGTAGGAGGGCTAGCAGAACCCCGAGGCCCGTGGGGTAGCTAGTGCTCTCCCTACACTAGTAGCTCTCCTCGGTACTGCGTACGCGAGGGCCAACAAGTCGGTGTACAGTGGCCAAACCCACCCCGGTCTCAACCCGAGGGCGGCAAGCTCCCCTCTACACTAAGAGGTAATGTGTGCTCTCTCTGGTACCACGTACCCAAGAGACAACACACTTCCACGTTTCACTTTCTCAATTCCATTCCATTCTCTTTCCAGGGGTTCTACTCCTAATTCCCTGTCGGGTTCATGTTCTTTTTGTTTGGCCATTTTGGTTTTCACCGTTCCAGCTTTATATTTATATACCCCATGTTCGTAATCGTATTGATTCATTCATAATAGGCAGTTATCATTTCCTTTCCACTTTTCCAAAACTGCAATATTTATATATTCAACTAGTTTTCCAGTCCTAGGATTCATGTCGTACCCTAGGATCTATCATTCAATCTAGTTTTCCAGTCCTAGGATTCGTGCAATACCCTAGGATCTATCATTCAATCTAGTTTCTCAGTCCTAAGGTTCATGCAATGCCCTAAACTCTATTAATTGTTCTACAATTGTAACAAATTTTATTAAGTAAATTAAAAGGCCACTCTACCAGCGAAACTGGGAGTACTGGGGGCGTGGTCAGCAATCCGGTGCGCCTCTGCAACCCCCAAGACTACAATGGAACGGAGTCTTAACACAAGGATCAATCACAAGGAGTTTCTCAGAATGGTATACAATTACTGTAAATGGATAGAGGAATTTATTCTAGAAAGAACACAACTCGAAACGCGGAAAACGGACTCCGAACGGGCCCTAAACAGGTCAAAAACGATGAATCTGTCCAAAATCATACATCTGGAACCTCTTCCAGATGTCTTAAAAGGTGGGTCAGGTCGTATCTCAGTTCTGCGCAGTCCTTCAGACGTCCAGAAGCCCACTGGAACATTTGGCCTTGGTTTCCAGACGTCCAATTGTCACCCCGGACGTCTGGAGGTGAAAGTTCCCTACTAGGAGGGGTGACGTAATAATATGCGGAAATAAAATATAAAGTAATCTCACAAAAATCAGCAATCACAATGTACACAGGTATTTTTAGGTGGAAACCCAAACCGGGTGAAAACCACCACCTAACCCTCTCGAGTTAGGATTTTCCGATCAACCAAGTTGATGAAAATCTACTAAACCGAATCACTTAAAACGAGGGTGATTCAACCTCAATACAACCACGCTACAAGTACGAGGGTAGCGTTCCTCAACCCCTTCTCTCCACGAGAAGGATTTTGTCCCACGAAGGAGACGGGAATTCGCAAAGCGAATACCCAACCAAAATACAAAGATAAAATAAAACAACAGTCCTATAGAGCCAACAAAATTAAACCTAGCTTCTATAGGAAATAGGAAACTCCCCTTTGCAAGGAGTGCGTCGACGATGACGCGGTGCGTGTGCCACGCGATGGCGCTACGTCGCTCTCGTTATCAACGCCGGGAGAGCGGGTGCGCAACGGTTGAATGCTCTCAAGAAAATGGAGCTTGAGCTTGGAGAGCAAGAGAGTCTTTTCTTTGGACACAAAAGGTTTGAAAGTGTATTGCAAGGTGTGTGTCTTAGTGTGTATGTCTTGTTTCTAAGTGTATCTCTTGTGTGTCTAGGTGTGTAAAGGCTCCCCTCTATTTATAGAGGCCTTAGGAAGGTTTTGGAAGGCTTGGAAAAGCTTCCATAGCCGTTGGGTGCAAAGCCCAAGAGAATCAGGCCGAAATCAGGACAATGATTGCATTTGACAGGGTTATCAGACGTCTAACTCTGGTATCAGACGTCTGGAATGCCACTTTAAGACGTCTGATTTCAAGGTCAGACGTCTGATTCTATGCGGGTTTCTCCCTGACTTGAATCAGATCTAAACAGGGTTTTTGCGCAAGTCCATCAGACGACATACAGGACGTCTGGTACTATGTCTGGACGTCTGGAAACCTACTTTACTGTGGGAATTGATTTCCAAACGTTGCAACGGCTAGAAAATCTCTGAGAAGAGATTTTGGGTCAGCCGAGGCAAAACGGTCATTTATCAGACGTCTGGATAGGCCTAAGGACGTCTGATAAGGCTCTAACGGTCATATACTGCCGTGCTTGCTAAGTTAGCCAACGGTCCACTATCTGGACGTCTGGCAAGTCCATCAAACGTCCTCTAAGACGTCTGGACTAAGGTCTGGACGTCTGATTTCAGCAGACAGAAAACTAAGTCCAGCCTAAAAGGTTCTCAGACGTCTGAAACAACAGTAAGACGTCTTAAAATACTTTATCAGACGTCTGATTTTGGGATTAGACGTCTGGAAATGCTGTTTGAGCCCTATATTGGTTTTCTAAGTATTCTACAGAAAACCTAAGTATCCTAGGGTTGTGCAGGTGTTCCTAGGACTACTTTTAGGGTACTTTGAGGCTCTTTAACATAATGTTCTAAGGAATCAAAAAGAGCAAGAAAATAAAGACAAGAGATACATGAAAGGATAAAAAAGAATCTATCCTATTCTTTTTGTCTTCCATCTTCAATATTTCGCTCCACGCGAACCTCCTCTGTTTTCCGTCAAGCTCCTCCAATCCGTCCTGGATGCGAGCTCGAACTCCGTCTAAACACGTCCACATTTGCAATTGACCTGAAATCTACGACTCAAATTGCAAATGTTAAATAACACGTGTTTTGTTATCATCAAAACAAATGATCGTGGTGCTCTAGCACCAACAGGAGGTTCTCTCCGTCGTCTGGCACTGTGGCCAGACGTTTGATTCATGTGGGATGGCGAGCCCTCGAGCCCTCCCGAGTAGAACCTGCGCACACACACTCCTGCTCTCAGTACGATGAAACACATAAGAAATCGCGGCGGACGGCTGCATGGCCGTACACGTGCAAAAAGAAGGTAAGAACTATCTTACTTATTAGACGTCTGGACCGTCCTGCAGACGTCTTCGGCGTCGTCTGGACGTAAGTCCAGACATCTGACTCTGGAAAATTTTCTAGAACCAGAGCCCGATCCGCTCTTCGCCCGCGACGCACGGCAGCGCTGTGCCCTGTCCGCCTGCTGCCCGAGCTGCAGCAGCCCCTCCGCGACACCCCACGCCCGCCGCTCCCCCGTCGGCCGGCTCTAGCTGCCCCAGCAAGCTCGCGCCCTTGCGGTCGAGCTTCTTCCTTCCGCTCGCAACCCTCCTTCCTGCACGCTCGCCGCGGCCGCTGCTGCCGCCGCCGCTCACTCGCTCGCGCCCTCGCACTGGCAGGGAGAAGGAGAAGAGAAGGGCGGAGGAGATGAGGGAGAGGGAGAGGGCGAGGGTGTATATAAGGCAGCACGGGGAGAGAGAGAAGAGAGACGGTGCGTCTGCAGGAAGAGAGAGGAAAAAGGAGACGAAGGCGGCGAGCGCAGTCTGCACGCGTACGCGCGTAGACGCAACCCGGTACGCCGAAAAAATTTATTAGCAGACGTCTGGGAAGGGTTCCAGACGTCTAGACAGACGTCTGGGCCACCTCCCAGACGTCTTAAAAATCCACCTGATGCCACGTTCGTAACAGGAAGCCACTCTACCTGCTAAACCGGGAGTAATGGGGGCGTGGTCGGCAGGTCCACGTGCCTCTGCAACCCCCAAGTCCGTAACAGAACGAGATCCTAACACAAGGATCAACCACAAGAAACCACTCAGAACAGGATAAAAGTATTTCAAATAAGTAGAGGAACTTATTCGGAGAAGAACCGAATCTTAAACGCGGAAATTGGATCTCGAACGGACCCTAAACGGGTCAGAAACGACAACTCTGACTCAAATCAGACGTCTGGAACATCTTCCAGATGTCTTAAAAAGGGGTCCAGATCATTCCTCACTCTGCGCTGCTCATCAGACGTCCAGAGATCCTGCTGAATCGTCTAGATCTAGTTCCAGACGTCTGACATCCCTTTGGACGTCTGGAGACGCTCTCCGCCGTCTGGTGCCTCACCCAGACGTCTGAACCGCTTGGGAGGGCATGTCCCGCGCCTTCCCGAAGCAAATCCTGCACACGCACGCAAAATCTCATAAACACGGCTCGCGACAGAACTTCGGCGGAACGGCCTGCATGGCCGTATCCTTAAAAGTATAGGGCGTAGTACGTACCTCTCAGTCGTCTGGAGCTCCCTCCAGATGTCGTCCACGTCGTCTGGATGTAGGTCCAGACGTATGATTCTGGGAAAAATCCCAGAATCAGAACCTCCTTCGTCTTCTTCTCCTGCTGCGCGCGACCTCGTCGCGCAGCCGCTCATCTGCTGCTCTGCTGTAGCAGCGTCGGGGAAACCTCCCTGACACACACTTTGTCTCGCGCACGTCGGCTGGCCTCGAGTTGCTCTGGCGAGCTCTCTCTCTCACGGCTTGCGCGCTCTCTTCTCTCCGCCGCTGCACTCGACTGCAGCTGTTGCTCTCGCTCTCGCTCCCTCTCCTGCTCCCGCGCTGGAGGAAGGGGAAGACGGATGGATGTGGGGTGGCGTGAGGGAGAGGAGTGAGAGTATAAGTAGGTGTGGGGGGGGCAAAGGTGCTGCAGTTGGCAAGGGAAGAAGAAAGAGAAGAGGACGGCTGGGGTTCAGTCTGTGCGCGGCACGCGTGCAGACTCGCGGTCGCACACATACAAAAATTGATTTCCAGACATTTGGAAGGGTGTCCAGATGTCTGGCCCAAGTCTCAGACGTCTTAAAGGACTTTGATGGCACGGGTCTTAACAGTTGGTCCTTGAGATATATAGAGTTTTGGGTTGGATAAGTCGCAAGTTAATTATGAGCAACCTTGTCTAATTACTTTTTTCAATGAAATGAATAACATCAACATAGGTTTGGGATAATATCAATTGCCAATTTACCGTATCCAACTACCCCTCTTTTTGCCTATGAAAAAATTGAACAATAATACTTATATGATAGAAGATCCAAACCAAGTAGTCAAATGATCAAGAAAAATATATATTCCGCAAGAATGAAAAAGCTATTATATTTATCTTCGTAACAAAAGGATTGTAACTTTTAATTTTTTTTCTTTTTTATTTACAAAGATTTCAAACATATGTGCAAGGCCAGTTAGAAATTTGCAGAAAAGTAAGAAGAAAGTGATGTAATGGTAAATTTACGGCCTAGGGATACATGTGAGATTAAGAAGAGACGAGGAGAGGGTAATTATTTTTTTTTAGGTGTAATTGTAACCACCACCTTTATATATATATATATATATATATATATATATATATATATATATATATATATATATATATATATATATATATGGAGAGAGAGAGAGAGAGAGTTATCTTTTGTGAGATGGGAGGTGGAATATGGACAGAGAAAGGAAGGGGAGATGGGAGGAACTTATTGTGTGGGGAGGGGGGAGGGGTTGGGCGGTGGTGAACTGTGTTACGAAATATGGAGAGAGGGAGGGAGATGGGAGTGGTACATGTGGGGATGACCTGTAGCGCCTCGCACTCTTTTTTAAACATATTATTATAGATAATATTTAAGAGGACCATATATGTATGTATTATTAGTGTTTAGTATCGTAATTTGCATGAGAGCGTCGACCATATCCTTAATAAGGAAGGAGTGAGTTTCTATGAGCCATGCTTATGTTTAAAAATTGTGATTAATGATAATTGCTACCTTGTGAAATAGTAACAGAATAGAATAGACAAATGTCCATGTGTACCAAAAGCAACTTTAACTAAGAAAATAAAAAATTAGCCGAATTTATGAAACATTGCTGAATTTTACGTAAAACAAATCATCATTTTAGTTTGAACATTGGGTTAATTAAAAACCTACTTAAATATGCTAAAAAGCTCTAACCTAAAACCCCACTTTCAAAATCTTAGTTACACCAAGCAATCCAAGAGTTAAGAAAATCTCTACATGATAATAGCCTTTCATCTATTGTAACACACGAAATGGAATCTCATTTCCAATATGTTTCTATGAGCGTGGGGTCGCCCCCATTCGAGAGATCGTTCTATTTTTATTCTTGTGATGTGTTTCATTTTCTTTTCCCTTTTTCTTATGTAATTTTTTGTGTTTTGCGTTCTTCCGTTTCTACAGGATATTTTTCCCCTTTATGGGTGAGGATTTCCTATCTCCCTTTGCGTCCACTTGTTACAGGTTTCTCCCCTTTTAATGGAAATATTTTCAAAAAAAAGTCTTTTTGTCGGGTAAAGAAGAAGAGGGGCTTAGTCTTTTTTTGGATTTTACAAACATGCCCTTAGAAAAATGGTTAATTACATTTGTATCTCATAAATTTGCTAACCACCTAAACTTGCATTGTTTGACTGATATGTCTTTCCATTAGTGTATAGTGATTTTCTAGACTAACTATGGTTACAACTCAACCATACACCATATTTCTACCTAAAAAAATGTATTCCTACCCTCACACCCCCCAAAAAAGAAAAGGGATTTTTACATATATATCCCTATAATTATTGGATATACGTCTATACCCTCGTAATCTTTGTAATTACATAAATACCCCTCCAATCTTCACTCCGTTAATAAAACTACCCTTTCATAAGTCTGCCATTTGATTAAACTATAACGGCCGTTATGTTAGAAGTATTTTTGTTAGGGAAGATTGAAGAGATATTTACATAATTACAAAAAATACAAAAAAATTAAGGTTGAGGGTCAGCAAAACCCCTTATTCAAAATACTTATTCTCGACGTCGGAATCCAAGCTTGCATTTAAATGACCAGTCAAGAAGGATGGTGTTACGACTCGGTTCCCAGATCCCTACAGGACCCAAGACCAACTCGTCTCGACTAATCCCAAGACCTAGTCGTTCGATGAGAAATAACTAAAAGTAGGAAATAAATCACATTCATACATGCAATAGAATTAAGCATAAAGAAAAACGAGATGTAAAGAAACAACAGAACTAAAAGTCTCAACAAAATCCTACATGCCATCACAACAACCACAGCGGAAAAGAAAATAGAAAGTAACAGGAACAGTAAATAGATGTTTAGTACTCACTACAATAGCAGAAAACTAAAGAGCTGGAAAGAAACGACTACGGCTGGGCTCGGCTGGGTCTAGCACCCTCTATAGCCGGAAACTCGGGCTGCTCAACTCTTGATCCTAAATAGGGTTACGAAAAGATAGAGTCAGCGAACGCTGAGTAGAGTGGTGTTTACATTATTTATGTGCAAGTAAAGTAAAACAAGCAACCAGATTTTATTCTCATTTCTATTTATCTCATCTATGTATTTCTGGTTCATTTATTTCACAAAGGATCCAAGTATTTCTTGATCTTGCTTGTTCCTCGTGGGAACGATCTTAATTGCAGTCTTTTCCATAGAGTAGAAGGTACACGTGGTGCTCTCCTGGTCAGGAGAGTCCCCCGCGGTAGTCCTACACCCAGTCAATCACCCCGAGGTCACCGTTACGGCATAGCGGTGACTACGGCACATGTGATAAGCGCACGGGTAGCTACTCCACATTGACACGCGGTCAGCGTTTCCGCTAGCGGGTACGCCCAAAGTACAGCACGAAACAGCACAGGACCTTGTCCTCTCAGAACAGGGGTCTCGCCCCTCCACAGTCCGCATACCCTCATCCGACTATCTCGATTTTCCCAGTGGGCCTAACAAGAGTTGATGTAGGGTGGCTAGTCTTAACCGCGGGTCCCGTGGGGCGGTTAGCTCCCTCCCTGCACTAAGTTGCTCACCTCGATACAACGTACGCGAGGCCAAGCCGAAGTCGAAGTAGAGTGGCCAAACCCGCCCCGAGTCTCAACTCAAAGGGCGACAATCTCCCCTCTACTCTAAATAGCTTGCCTTGGTACCCCGTATGCGAGGCCAAGCAGGGGTCGACATAGAGTAGTCAAACCCACCCTGGGTCTCAACCCGAAAGGGCGGTGTAACGAGCGCGTGCCCCAGACGCCTTTTAAGACGTCTGGGAGGTGGCCCAGACGTCTGTCGAGACGTCTGGGATCACATCCAGACGTCTGACCAGACGTCTGGGACCGTTTACAGACGTCTGGCGAACAGTTATGCTCGCACGGGATATTCGTCTGCGCGCCTGTGCGCGCAGACCTGCGTTCTGCCCTCTTTCTCTGCGGCTGCAGGCGGCTGCGACCGCCTTCTCTCTCCTCTCCGCGCGGCGTTAAAAGGGGGGGCGCGCCTCCCCTCCCGTCTCCACCATATTCCTCCTTCTTCTCCTGCCTGTGCGCGAGAGCGAGCGGACGCGAGGGCGCAGCGGAAGCGGCAGCCGCAGTGAGCGCGGAGGAGCTGCGGCGTGCGAGGGCGGGGCTCTGCCGTGAGGGCGAGCTCGCCAGGAGCGGCTTGGCCGGCCGGCGGAGGGCGCAGGGGGCGCAGAGCGTCGTGGAGAGGGACCTGCTGCGGGCGGAGCAGCGTACGCGCGAGGTGCGACGCGGGCGGCGTTGCGAGCGGAGGCCGAGCAGGGCTCTGATTCTGGAAAAATTTCCAGAATCAGACGTCTGGATTGATATCCAGACGGCAAGGTCGACGTCTGTGAGATCATACAGACGTCTGAAAGGTGAGTTTCCGCTTTCTTCTTCCTTTTTGTCGACTGACCGTACTGAGGGAGGGGGGTTGGCTGTGCGCAGGTTTTCTGATTCGTCATCCTTTGCGAATCAGACGTCTGGAAGTTGTACCAGACGGCGGGAGTGACCTCCAGACGTCCAAAGTGACCATCGGACGTCTGGGATCTAGGAAAGACGTCCCTGCAGACTTCTGGACGTCTGGGAAACCACGCTGAGCAGGTAATTCTCTGATCCACCGTTTAAGACGTCTGGAGGGAGTTCCAGACGTCTGATTTTGCACAGTATCGTCTTTCTCGACCCGTTTGGGCTCCGTTTTCCGCGATTCGAGTTGCGTTCGTTTTAGAATTAATTCCTCTACCCGCCTACAGTAGCTATACACTGTTTTGAGACACTCCTTGTGTTTGATCCTTGTGATAGGACCTCGTTCGGTTGCAGTCTTGAGAGTCGCGGAGGCGCGCGGGATTCCCGATCACGCCCCCACTACTCCCGTTGTACCTGGTAGAGTGGTTTTAAGTATTAATAAAATCTGTTAAAGTATGGAACCATAACTAGAACCTAGGGCTTGCATGAATCCTAGGAATGAGAAATATATGGAATGATAGCTCCTAGGTGTTGCATGAATCCTAGGACCGGAAAACTAGATTGTATGATAGATCCTAGGATATGGCATGAATCCTAGGATGGAAAAACTAGTGGAATGTATATTACTGCAGTCTTGGAAAAATGGAAAGGAATATATAAAGCTGCCTGTAAATTTAATTAACAGCTGCCTGTTATGAATAAAGAAACATGTTTGAGATCATGGAATTTGAGAACGTGAATCTGGAAAGTGAAACATATGATGTTCTGAAATAAAGAGCTGGAACCCTATGGGGAGTTAGGAGTGGAACTCCTGGAAAGAAAAAGGAATGGAACTGAGATGTAGTTTGTACTGTCTCTTGGGTACGCAGTACCAAGGGAAGTACCTGTACCTGTTTAGTGCAGAGTGGGGCCAGCCGCCCCAGGGACCCGGGGTTAGGATTGGCCGCTCTGTACCGACTTGCTGGCCCTCGTGTACGTAGTACCGAGGAGAGCTAGTAGTGTTAGGAGAGTACTAGCTACCCCACGGGCCCCGGGGTTCTGCTAGCCTCCTTCACCGACTTGTTAGGCCCACTAGGGCAAACCAGGGTAGTCAGGCGAGGGTGCGCGGACTGTGGAGGGGCAAGGCCCCGGTTTGGTTACTGTGGAGGGGCAAGGCCCCGGTTTGGTTACTGTGGAGGGGTTGGACCCCTGTTACTGAGAGGGCTCTACCCTGGTTCCGTGCTGTGCTTTGGGCGCACCCGTTAACGGAAACGACTGACCGCGTGCCAGTGCAGGCTAGCTACCTGTGCGTTTATCGCGCGTGCCGTAGTCACCGTTACGTCTGTCAGTGACCTTGGGGTGGTTGACTGAGGGTAGGATCACCACGGGGGACTCTCCCGGCCAGGAGAGCACCACGTGCTACTTCTACTTTTGGAAAAGACTGCAATCAAGATCGTCCCACGAGGACATTCGAGATCAAGTAAAGGATCTGAGAAATAAATGAAATAGTGAGAAAAATTGAAAGATGTAAATAAAGGAAGTAATAGAACATAATAGCTACTGTACACTCTACTGTTGCCTTTAGTTAGTTTGCCACTCTACTCAGCGTTTTGCTGACGTGTTACACTCGTTACCTTTTTCAGGACCAGGTGTTGAGCAGCCAGGGTCGGCGGCTGCAGAGGACGCTGGGCCGAGTAGGGTCCAGTAGAGTTACCACAACTTTGTACCCTTTTTTTTTGTTTCTGTTCTAGTGAGTAGTTTTGTTTCCGCTGTACCTTCTTTACCTGCAGTTTTTGTTATATGATAAATGTTGTTTTACTGTTGTGGTGGTGCCTACTGTAGTAGTTTCTTTCCTTACTGCTGTACTTTCTTACTGTTAGTTATATTCATGCTGAATGTGGTTTATTTTACTGTCTTTTGGTTACTTCCTCGTTGGACGACTGGGTCTTGGGATTAGTCGAGTCGGTCCGGTTCTCGTGTCTCGTAGGGACTCGGGAACCGGGTCGTTACAGGCGGCAAGCTCCCCTCTTCTTTAAAAGGGATAGTTGCTCTCTTTGGTATCATGTACACAAAGGCCAGCTCACTTCCCGTCTACGTACCAGATTCGTTTCATATACAGGAGTTCTACTCTTAATTCCCTGTAGGGTTCATGCTCATATTCATCTCGTTTATCGATATCCAGATCATACTATTCAATTCTTCATTTTTCCATTACATAGCAGGCAGCTCGTGGTTTCATATCTGACAAGGCAACTCATAAATCAACTAGTACACATTGCTAGCCATTTAGTTAAACATGCATCTCAAGTGAACAGTATAGCTCAACATCAGGCTCATACATTTTTACCCTAGGGTTCATTCTACAGCCTAGAGTTTCAATCAATTTAATCTACGTAAGGATATTCTTCATTTATATCTTAAAAAATGAATTAAACCACTCTACCGAGTATCACGGGAGGAATGGGGGCCTGCACTGCAGATCTCGTCGTCTCCGCTGGCCCCAAACATGCCACCGGCTAGTAATCTGTACTAGCGACTAATTCACATCAGACAGGTCAAAATAGTGGATACTCTACATTAGCATGTAGAGAAACTCGAGTGGAAAACAACGATACTCTGCTTGCGAAAATCCGATTACGTTTGGGCCCTGAACGGGCCAAAAATACGGTTACTGTCCAAAATCAGACATCTGGGACTAGTTCCAGATGTCTTAAAAGACGTCAGATCTTACCTCTTACTTCCTGCGGGTTCCTCAAACATCCAGATCCCTCTGCGACTCTCTGAAGGAAGTTCCAGACGTTGAACTATGCCTCCGGTTGTCTGAAAGTGCTATCGGACGTCTGGCGATGCGGTCAGACGTCCAAAAGTGCACCGTACTACCGGTGCGCCTTTCCAACGCCCTGCACTTGCGTAAGGAAAACACAGAACCAATTTTAGCTTAACATTCCTGCGCTACGGTTTGCATGGCAGAAAGTAGCATAGGAAACATGTACCTCTGCGTGATAATATGCTTCAGACATCCGGCCTTAGCTCTGAACGTCATGATGCCTCTCCAGACGTCTTGTCGACGTCCTAGACGTCCAATACTGGAAAATCAGTATCCAGAACTCCCCTGTGCAGCTCGCCCCGCTCGTGACTCTGCCCTCAGATGACACAGCGGTAGCTCCAGTAGCTCCAGGAGCTTGAGAAGCTCCCCGCCGGTGTCCTCCTCTCTCCCACGAACTCCTCCTTGAGCTCCACCGAGCTCCCGCAGCCGTTGTCCCTCTCCCCTACTCTCCTCTCACTCCCTCGCACTCTCTTGCTCTCGCTCTTCCCCGCTCTCCCTCGTCGGCTCCTCTCCTTCCTCGCCGCGGCTGCAGCAAAGACCGGAGGCTGGTGGGGCGTGGCCGAATGCAAGGACAAGGTGGAGGTGGCTCTAGTGGTGGGGGGTGGAGTGTAGATGGGGGGTCTAAATAAGAAGGATTTAGGATTTGGGGTGAGGGGATGGAGGAGAGAGAAAGACTCTGTGCGCTGCCTGTGTGTAGAGAGAAAAGAACGTACGATACTTTTCCTACTTTCAGACGTTTGGCCCTTCATCCAGATGTCCGGAAAGACATCTGACACTTAATCCAGACGTCTTAAACACCCCAAATAGGCACCGGGTCATTTCAGATGGAGTGGGGGTGGGGTATGTAAGGGAGGAGGGAGTAGGGGTAGTGCTGCATGAGGTGGGAGAGGACGAGGAGGGAGGACTCCTGGAGGCGAGGCATTGGGGCTCCGGACAAAGAAGAGAGGGAGTGGAAGAGGAAAGGGAGGAGATTGGGCCACGCGTTCTACGGGAGAAGGTGAGAGGCAAGCTTGGAGACGGCGTCACAGAGCTTCTTGGAGACGGGACAAGATTGCTCACGGTGGAGGGTAGAGAGGAGGGAGAGGAGGTGGGGGTGGGCCTTATCCAAAAAACCTGACTAGATATGGGTATAGGTATGGGTATTAATCTTTACTCGATTACCCGACTCGAGTACCCAAATAAAATCTCTATTTACCCAAGATATATGTCTCACCCTAATTCCCTCATTCTCCCAGTTTTAATCTCCCTCATGATTCTCTCGATAATTTTGAAGGTTGGAAGTGATTATGAAGGTTTCATTGAAAATTTATTTCTAGGATGAAGATGTTTTATTTGAAATGTACTTGTATTGCATCTTTATTTGTATTTTTTCTTTCGATATTTTAACTTTGAAGTTCTTTTTTGTAATAATTTCAAAAGGGATCACTAAAATTAGAGTACCCTGAACCCCTATGTTTCAGGCTTGTTAAAAATAAATAATTGATGAATTATGTAATAGATTTTTCTTATTCTTTAACTCTGATTCGGATATAATTTGATTGTAAGATAAATTTATAAATAGTTACCTGTTACGACCCGGTTCCCGAATCCCTATAGGACACGAGATCGGATCGACCCGACTGATCCCAAGACCCAGTCGTCCAACGAGAAATAACCAAAAAGTAGGAAAGTAAACCACATTCACTATGCTATGCAACTAACAGTAAAAAGTACAGCAGTAAAGAAGTAAAAACTGCTACAGTACATATCACCACCACAATAGTAGAAGAGTAACAAGGTACAGGAACATAAAAGTATAGAAACGTAAAGGTATAGAACATAAAGGTACAAGAGTTTAAACTCACTACTACAAAAGAAGTGCAACAAGAAGCTATTGCTTCTGGGCTTTACTGGGCCCAGCACCCTCTGCAGCCGTAGACTCTGGCTGCTCAACACTTGGACCTGAAAAGGGTACTGAGTACACAAAGTCAGCGAATGCTGAGTAGAGTGGCAATCAACTAACTAAAACAGTAAAAGTGGAGAGGTAGCTGTTGTTTTTAAATTACTTTCTTTAACTAATTATTCCTTTTCACCACTTGGTTTATTTATCAGATCTCTTTCTTGATCTTGAATGTTCCTTGCGGGAACGATCTTGATTGCAGTCTTGTCCGAAGAGTAGAAGGCACACGTGGTGCTCTCCTGATCGGGAAAGTCCCCCGTGGTGATCCTACACCCAATCAAACACCCCAAGGTCACAAACAGACGTAACGGTGACTACGGCATGGGCGATAAACATACGGGTAGCTACCCCGCAATGGCACGCAGTCAGTCTTTTCTTCTAACGGGTGCGCCCAAAGTACATCACGAAACAGTATAGGGCCTAGCCCTCTCAGTAACAGGGGTTTAGCCCCTAAGAACCAGACAGGGGTCTCGCCCCTCCACAGTTCGCGCACCCTTTCCTGACTACCTTGGTTTGCCTAGTGGGCCTAACAAGTCGATGTAGGGTGGCTAGCTGAACCCCAGGCCTTGTGGGGTGGCTAGCTCTCTCCCTACACTAGTAGCTCTCCCTGGTACAGTGTACATGAGAGCTAAGAAGTCGGTGCAGAGTGGCCAATCCTAACCCCGGGTCCCAACCTAAGGGCGGCTAGCTCCGCTCTACACTAAATAGGGGACAGTCGCTCTCCTTGGTACTACGTACTCAAGGGCCAACTCAGTTCCCCACTCTCATTTCCGGATCCATTCCATATATTTTCAGGAGTTCTACTCCTAATCTCCCCATAGGGTTCATGCTCATAATTCTCATGCCATTCCATATCGGGTTTCATCATTCACGTTTCCATACTCAAGTTATATACATGCAACTCGTATTCTATCATTTACATTTCCATTCTCAGGCTGTACACGTGTAGCTCATATTTTATCATTCACATTGCCATTCTCAAATTCTACACATGTAGTTCATGTTATATCATTTAACGTATACAACGGAAAAATCACATGCAACTGTTAACTAGCACAAGTATTTCATATTTCACAGGCAGCTTTTGTTTATTTATAGGCAGTTGTCATTCTGTCTACTCATTCAAGACTGCAGTTCAATCATCCAATACAGACATTTCAAGTGTTTCTCGTCCTAGGATTCATGCCATATCCTAAGTTCTAATCATTCATTCCATACATGCATTTAGGTTATAATTAAATTAGAGGAAGCCACTCTACCAGTAAACCCAAGAGTATTGGGGGCTTGAATGGTAGGCTCACGTGCCTCAGCAAGTCCCGAACCCGCAACGGAACAAAGTCCTATAACAAGGAACAATCACAATAGAACATTCAGAATAGTATAGAAAGCCTTCTAATAAGTAGAGGAACTCGTAAAGAAAACATCGGTATCTTATTTGCTTAAAATGGACCTCAAACGGATCCTAAACGGATCTTTAAAAGAACATGTAACCTATGAGTATTAGTACTTGTTAGGTACTAATTTTAGGAGTATAAAACTTGACCCAACATAGTAAGCACCAGGTATTGATACTCATCTTTACCATTGGTATTTGTTGAATATTGCTTGAGTATATTGATCGTCAAACCTGTAGCTTACATATACCGATACTAAGCAAGGGTACTGGTACTTGTGAGGGTATTTTAACAAGTACCACTTAAATTAAAATCCATTAGTTTTGGTAGATAATTACTTCTACTAAGAGATTTTTTTCTTTGAGAAAACATGATGTTTGGCAATCGAATGTGATACCTATTTTTATCTCTAATTTAATTTTACGTTAGATTAGTCAACAGTTTAGGAGGCAATACATTCTACAAAATTTAAACAAAGATTACAATGAAAAATATAGACAACCTCTCGAATCTTCTTCTAAGAGCCTTTATCATTGTTCTGCCATGCTCATCATCTTAATTTCTGCAACGTACTCATCGGAAAATGATTAATCCAAAAAATGATTTTTTTTTTACATCAAAACTTAAGAAAAGGTGAAACATAATTTCAACAAAGCGAACAAAGGTGTAGGTGCATAAGCAAGTAGGCACCACATTAGCCTTTAATGATAGTTTTGATGTAACAAGCATATCAAGTAATTGAGATTAAAATTGGATTTTATGCATAGATATTGTAAGTTTGATTTTCAGGTTAAAGCTCTCTTTGCAAAATTTGAAACCAAGAAGGAGGAGATCATGCTCTTCAAGTTTAGGTCTCCTTGTATTATTGAAATTAAGTTGTAATCTTATATTTTTTAGAATATAAGGAGAGCCCCAATTAGATCTCATATTAGCATAAACATAGGGGGTTCATATGCAATTCTCAGAAGAACACCACACATTATCTAAATAGGTCAAAATATGTCTAACTAAGTCTATAGGCGTTATTGCATGGCCCTAACACTTAGCAAGAAACCAAGATAGTAGTTTAGACAGTTATAGGGCCTTTTACAGGCCATCTAACATTAGGTATATGATACCTAACGTTAGATAATAGTTTGGTGCCATTTAGAAGCTCTATGAGCTAACAAACTTTGTACCTAACTGAGCACCTAACATTAGATAGTTCAACTAATGTTAGATAAGTCCTTTTGGGCCAATTTGAATGCAGATAGGAGTTAGCAAACTTTGTACCTAATTGAGTACCTAACGTTAGATAGTTCACCTAACATTATATTACTTTTACCTAACATTAGATAACTCTTTGACCAAATCAGTTAGCCGTTGACAAATCAAGTTGGAAAACTTTTTAGCAGTTGAAGAGAGGTCTTATGCACACCTAAATTAGTCCAAACACCTCTCTATATATATATGATAATTTCCCACTCCTTGGTGGTTAGAAGAACACTCAAAACACATTCAAAAGCACATACAAGCTCACATTTAGCAAAGACTCACATTTGGTGTTCTTGGAAGTGATTGAAGCTTTGATTCTTCAGCTCCATTTGCTTGAAGCTTCATCACTTCAACTCTCAGCAACATCACCTTCTCACAATCACTACAGGAGTTCTTTTTAGTCTTCTAGATAGCCATTTCATACAATTGATTGCATATCTTTTTGGGGTTATCTATAAGAGCTAAATTCTATTTTATTCAGTTTTATTCCTTCATCTACTTGTAATATGAGCACCCAGATTGTGGGATCCTCTCCTTTCGAGTAAGAGGGGTTTGCTCTTGATTGGAAGAATATCAAGAGGGTTTGTAAAAGGGTTGGTATCCTATAAGTATCGGTTAGTTTTTCGAGTTTAACTCAGGGTAAAATCCTAGGTTAGGAGATCTAGGTAGTGGTTTTTACCTGGGGTTGTGTTTTCACTATATATACTTGTGTTGTGGTTGCTGATATATTTGTGGAATGCTTGATTATTCTTTATATTTGCATTAATTTAAATTAGCATTATTTTTATTACCATTAGCACTAATCACCCCCCTCTAGTGATTTCAAAAGGGGGATTTGCAAGAGGAGGGTGGGGTGGAGGGGGGTTGTAGGAGGAGGGGTCGACATGGGATTGTAGGAGGAGGATGAGGAGAAGGGGGTAGAGCTGATATTATCATAAGTGGAGATGACATATAGGTCGGAATAGAGGTGGTGGATGAAGAATGGGTGGTGAGGTCAGGCTGTGAATTGTAGAGGAGGAGGAGGAAGGAGGAGGAGGATCGAGGAGGAAGGAGAAAAAAGAAAGAAAAACATGAAGAAGTATATTCATGTAGTTTTCTATAGTCATACCATTAAACTTAACGGAATATTCCTAGCAAACTAACAACGAGTTAATCGAGGGGCATGTTCAAGTAATGGTTAACAACTTTTTAGGGTTATAAATATAATTGGCAAGTTTATGGGGATATAAATGTAATTAACCAGATTTTCAGGGGTCTACCTATAAAAACCTCTTTTGTTATAATTTGGACGAAGAAGAAGAGGGGTGAGGGGTCCATACCAACTTGTCATGCAAACATGCGAATATTTGTCGGCATCTAAACCAAAATTAAGGGTTAGACGTCTTCACCGATGAGGAACATGAGGGGAGTTGTGGGGGGAAGGTGGAGGATGAGGAAGGCGAGAATCAATGAGGGGACAGAAGTGATAACGATTCCATATAGTAGAAGGAGGAGAAATGCTTAGCAGCATGGGCGTAGAATCATTGAAATCTATGTATAGGTTGGACTTTGGTGGGAATGACATAAATGTACAATGCAATAAATAATTCCTATACCACCACCCTTCAATGTATTAGTAGATATGGGGCACATGCCAAAGAGGTAAAAAAAAGAAGAAAAAAAAATCCAAAGAAACTATCTTGAGCATGCAAGAATGCACAAAGGATTGAGCTTACACTATGCAGATATATACATCAAATCTCAATAATTTTATTCATTTATTTTATTGATGTGCACGTGAAGTTCAATGCATGGATAAAAATGAAATGTATGTTGGATTAAAATTCAACGTACAAACTTGTATGCGTAAATATACATATAGATATAATCAAATAACAATAAGTAAATGGACTATCATACTATACCTATCATTAAAGCGATCAAATTAAGATTTGTTAAGGGTATAGGCATAAACACAAAAGGATTAGTGTGGACATGTTTTATATGTGTAGAGATCGATTTTGCAATTACAACTCTTCGATAGGCGAATTTGTAATTTGCTATTAGTAATTAATTTTGCCTAATTACTAAAATAGAGAGGTCAGGTCCCCAAGGGTTTCCAACTTCATTCTCTACACCTTCCCATCGTGTGTTGAAGAGAAAGGGAGAGACAAGTTGTGGCTGGGTTGGTTGCTATCACAGGATAAGGTTATCTCCTGTTTACTCTCGATTCATAGCAAGGTGAGAACACTTTTGGAAGATCCTGACACGTAGCCTCATTCTCTATTAGGCATTATGAACCCAGGTACGTTAACTGTTCTCTACATGTACACATAGGCCTGAATAGATTAGAGATGCCCTTTTATGTTTCGTTCATATATGAATCATACCTCTACATGTATGTACCATTTCGTCAATCTTTTATTCTCGCAATCATCAGATTATATACATGTTTAGATTTCATCTTTTCGTGTTCCCAGAAAACTCAAAAACATTTCCGTAACGTCAACAAGTACCGATGCTAAAGATGAGTACCGATACTGTTGTTATATTGTTCACAAACACTAAAGTGAACTGTAGCTAGCTTGTACTGATACTCTTCATGAGTACCGGTACTGCTACCTCCAGATCGACTCCAGGACGTCTTAAGTCCAATACCGGTACTTATATGTACCAATACCCATCATGAGTACTGGTACAAGTGAGTTCCATATTAGGTTCTGGACTTAAAGTCACCAGGACCTGTAGCTTAAAAGTACCGGTACTCTTCACGAGTACTGGTACTGGTAGGCTACAGGTGGTATTACCAGTACTCAACAAGTACCAGTACTTGTTGAGATCAGTTGGCTCCTACAGGGATACCAGTACTCACTGAGTACTGGTACTTCATGAGTACTGGTACATGGTAAGTACTGGACAAGTACTCATTTGGACTTGAGTTCCAAACAGTAACTCATAGGTATCGGTACTTGGCATCAGTACCGGTACCTATTGAATATGGAACTCATGACGGTAAGTCATGAGTACCGGTACTTGTTTACCAGTACCGGTACCCAGTCAGAATGAAGTCCAATTGAGACATGATATTGTAATGATCCATCCTAAGTCAGAGGTGGGTTACTTTCAGTTAAGCCCCCAAGACTTTAAGGAATTTATCCCAACAAGTGGTATCAGAGCCAACCCACTTTCTACTTAGTATAATTAAGTTTAGTCTGATTAATAAGGTACTTTATTCTAGAGTAATCTAGTTGAAGTAGGATCTTGCTAAAGTGAGCTCTCTTGTGAATACTGGGATTATCCATGAGTAATAAACAGATGAATGGGTGCTAGTAAGTGAATGTGCACTGGCCCAAAGGAAAGTGCATACTTATTGTACTTTCACTCATTTGTGTGGGAGTAATGGTGTGTTGGTTATTAGGTTTTCTAGATAGTCATCGAATCGGCCCAAAGGAAGGTTCATGACTGACTTAGATTTGAACCAATAGTCGTTAATACCACACCATGTCTTTAATTACAAATCAACCTCCTGTCCAAAGATGAGACCTTTGATGGAGTTAACTAAGACATGTGATGGGATTATTAAATTAATTAGACACATTATGTCTTAAAGGAGCTAATTTCCTGTTTATCTGCATTTATTTTTTTAGAAATGTCTTCTGTAAACATTACCGCCACCTTAAACTCTATTCCTATGTTGAGTGGATCCAACTTTAAGTCCTGGAAGGAAAACCTACTGATAGTCTTTGGAGTAATGGACCTTGATCTAGCAATTTAGGAAGACTCTCTTATCCTTACAAACACTAATACTCTCGATCAAAAGAGAAAAAAGGAAAGGTGGGAGAGAACTAACCGAATCTCGATGATGATCATGAAGAGGGCCATACCTGAGGCTTTTAGGGGCACTATATCCAGTGATATAGCCACTACCAAAGATTTTTTAGCTGAAATTGAAAAGAGATTTGCTAAGAATGAAAAGACAGAAATTGGTACACTCTTAGCCAATCTAATTTCAATGAAGTATAAGGGGAAGGGCAATATTAGAGAATACATTATGGAGATGTCCCATGTTGCTTCAAAATTGAAAGCACTTAAACTAGATCTTTCTGAAGATCTATTGGTGCATTTGGTCTTAATATCTCTCCCTCCTGCATTTAACCAGTTCAAGGTGAGCTATAACTGCTAGAAAGAGAGTTGGTTTCTGAGTGAGCTCATCTCGCACCGTGTTCAGGAGGAGGAGGGAATGAAGCAAGACAGGATAGAGAGTGCTAATGTTACCACTTCCTCTAAAGGAAAAGGCAAGGCACTGCCAGAAAGAGATTTACAGAAGTTGCAGATACAGCTGCACAAAAGAAGAAGGGGAAGGCTGTTGAGTTTTCAAAATCGGGATGCTTCTTTTGTGGAGCTGAGGGGCACCAGAAGAAGCACTGTACCAACTACCATGCTTGGCGTGCTAAGAAAGGTTTGACTCATAGTTTGGTTTGTGCAGAAATTAATTTGGTTTTGGTCCTAGGCACACTTGGTGGATGGATTCAGGTGCTACCACTCACATAAGTGTGTCTATGCATGATCACTCAAATGATACAGGCATGATGGGCATAAATCTTAGTACTGATCATTTATGCCCATCATTAAAGTGATCAAATTAAGATTTATTAAGGGTTTGGGCATAAATGCAAAAAGATCAGTGTGGACATGTTTTATATGTGTAGAGACCGATTTTGCAATTACAACTCCTCGATTGGCAGATTTTTAATTTGTTATTAGTAATTAGTTTTGCCTAATTACTAAAATAGAGAGGTCAAGTCCCCAAGGGTTTCCACGTTCATTCTCTACACCTTCCCATCGTGTGTTGAAGAGAAAGGGAGAGACAAGTTGTGGCTGGGTTGGCTGCTGTCATAGGAGAAGGTTATCTCCTATTTACTCTCGATTCATAGCAAGGTGAGAACACTCTTGGAAGATCCTGACACACAACCTCATTCTCTGTTAGTTACTATGAACTCGGGTATGTTATCTGTTCTGTAAATGTACACATAGACCCTGAATAGATTAGAGATGCCCTTTTATGTTTCGTTCATATATGAATCATACCTGTGCATGTATGTACCATTTTGTCAGTTTTTTATTCTCATAATTATCAGATTATATACATGTTTAGATTTCATCTTTTCATGTTTCCAGAAAACTTAGAAACATTTCCGTAGTCGTCAACAAGTACCGGTACTAAAGATGAATATCGGTACTGTTGCTATACTGTTCATAAATACTAAAGTGAACTGTAGCTAGCTTGTATTGGTACTCTTCATGAGTACTGACATTGCTAGCTTCAGATTGACTTCAGGACGTCTTAAGTCCAATATTGGTACTTATATGTACCGGTACTCATCATGAGTGCCAGTACAAGTAAGTCCTAGATCAGGTTCTGGACTTGAAATCACCAGAACCTGTAGCTTACAAGTATCGGTACTCATCACGAGTACCGGACTGATAGGTTACAGGTGGTATTACCAGTACTCAACAAATATCGGTACTCTTCATGAGTACTGATACTCGTTGAGATCAGTTGGCTCTTAGAGGTATACTAGTATTCTTTGAGTACCAGTACATGGTGAGTACTGGATGAGTACTCATTTGGACTTAAGTTCCAAACAGTAACTCATAGGTATCGGTACTTGGCATTAGTACCAGTATCCATTGAATATGAATCCATGACAGTAAGTCATAGATAAAGGTACTGATTTACCAATATTGGTATGAAGTCTAATTAAAACATGATATTGTAATGATCCATCATAAGCCAGAGATAAATTAATTTTAATTAAATTCCTAAAATTTTAAAAAATTTATCCCAACAATGCAACCCTGGAAGTTGGAGGCGCCGAGTTCCCCAGTAGAGAAAAGCTTCGAAATATTACACAGTGACCTTCATGCTTGTAAATCCAATATTTTTCGTGTTCATAACCTTATATATTAGATTCACGTTGAACTCTAATGTCATTATCAAAATAAGTGATAAAATTCTATAAAGTAGTAAAGACGTAACGCAAATTCGGTACAAATAAAAAAAACGAAAAAAGAAAAGACTACTACGAAATCCGCT
The DNA here is from genome assembly GCA_037157565.1 of Thalassia testudinum. Taxonomy (NCBI): domain Eukaryota; kingdom Viridiplantae; phylum Streptophyta; class Magnoliopsida; order Alismatales; family Hydrocharitaceae; genus Thalassia; species Thalassia testudinum. Next base: position 60,009,105 of record JAZHRO010000022.1, on the reverse strand, counting down.
TCATATATACTTCATAGGACCTATTTAAATAGCTTTCGGTCCTTAGACTCCATATTTTGGGCAGAGGAGCCTTACATTCCTTTCCGTTTTAGCTTAGTAGAGGAAAATGTTTTGTTCATCCCTCTCTCGTAGAAAGTTTAGCTGGATTTCATGGAAAACATTTTGCAATTCATACGTTACAACAATGAACACATGGACTTACGGTTGCAGAAGCTAGCATGTTATGTACCATAGCCTTTTGTTTGATCTTAGATTTTTTTATTATTAAAAAGTAGGAAGTATATATTGTGATATAAAAAGTGACGTAGGTATTATTTTCATACTTTACATAATGTTGGTTTACTTGGTAATTGATATTTAATGTAAAGAAATAAAAGAATCTAAGATTTGTTATATGATAATTTTCATTATATTTAAAAAAATCATCACATCACTTTAAAATAAAAAATATATAGGTGATAAAAATTTTTGCATCAGTGATAAATTACTTTATACAGGTGATAAATTATTCCAAGAATAGTTTCATCTATCCAAAGTGATTTTGCACCTGTTTAAAGTAATTTTAACTTATAAGTTTAGGAGTTAGGGTTTAGGGTTTAGATTCTGAAAACTAAAAACTAGACCCTAAACTCTAAAGACTAGATCCTAAACCCTAAGGTGAAAAATCACATTTCAAGTGAAAAATCACTTCTCACATGTGAAGAAACACTTGGAATTTAATTTTGCACCCGTGCCTTGAGCCGAAAGGCATCCGCCCACTTGGTCAGTTTACAGGCACAGAGTTGGAGACTCATAGAGGAGTTGGGCAGTTGGCGACCCCGGGAGTCACGGGGGTATTGTGGGGTAGTGACAGTGACGCGGTAGACACGTCCTGAGCTGATATACCACATCATCGTAAGGTAGATGGCCGACCCGTACTTACAGACACTGCGAGACAGGGTGTTGACAGGGGACCCATGAGACTTTTCCTTCTTAGACAAGATACTGTGCATGAGGGGACGCATAAGGGTCCCTAGGGACAAGGAGTTGTCAAGTAGGTTCTTGGCTGAGGCGCACGGGTCCAGGTTTACCATACATCCCGGGAACACAAAGATGTACCATGATTTGTGATGAGACTTTTGGTGGAAAGGGATGAAGTGGGATGTTGGTGGGTTTGTACAGTGGTGTTTGGTATGTTAGCAGGTGAAGGCCGAGCACTAGAGGCCTGCAGAGCCATTGCAGTCACTTCCTGTGCCAGAGTGGAAGTGGGAGAGCATCACCATAGACTTGGCGGTTGGTCTACCAGTTACCCAGCGGGGACACGATGCAGTCTGGGTGATAGTAGATAGGTTGACGAAGGCAGTGCGTTTCTTGCCGATTCGAGTCACCTCTGGACCAGCACAGTTAGCAGAGAGATACATCTGAGATGTGGTGCGCCTGCATGGAGTCCCACGTGAGATTGTATCCGATAGGGATATTCGTTTTACTTCCCAGTTTTGGGCTGAGTTTCAGCAGGCGTTGGGGACGCATTTGAGGTTCAGTACTGCTTACCATCCCCAGACGGACGGGCAGTTAGAGCGCACCATGCAGACACTTGAGGACTTTTTACGCGCCTGTGTACTAGACTGGAGAGGCTCCTGGGAGGAGCATTTACCCCTAGCAGAGTTTGCATACAATAATAGTTACCACTCGAGCATCGGCATGGCACCTTACGAGGTTCTGTACGGACGGAGGTGTACTACACCCTTGAGTTGGGTCAAGGTGGGGACCAAGTGGAAGGTTGGTCCCAGGTTAATCCGACAGAGTCAGGAGGTGATAGAACAGATTCACAGACGACTTCGCATTGTTAGGAGCAAGCAGAAGAGCTACGCTGATCGGAAACACAGAGAGGTGCAGTTTGAGGTTGGGGATCACGTCTTTCTCTGTGTTTCGCCCATGAACGGCCTGCAGTGTTTTGGGATGAAAGGGAAGCTTGCGCCGAGGTTTGTGGGGCCCCTTGAGGTCCTGGAGTGGGTAGATCCGTTGCTTACTGACTTGCCCTTCCTCCCCAGTTTTCTGGAGTGCACAACGTGTTCCACATGACCAACCTTAGGAAGTACATCACCGATCCCAGTCAAGTTCTGAGCTACGAGAGCATCGAGGTGGGTGATGACCTAACCTACCTCGAGAGACCCGTACAGATACTAGACAGAGCCGTCCGTAGTTTGAGATGGAAGCAAGTATCACTAGTGAAGGTCCTATGGAGAAGCCAGCGGTACGAGGAGGCGACTTGGGAGCCTGAGGTGGCGATGCGAGAGCGATACCCAGAGCTTTTTGAGGGTACGTCTTTTCGGACCTACTTCGGCACTTTTTGAGTTTGTTATGCGTTTTTACGTTCCTTTTTCGCACCCTAGCTAGCTCAAGTTTCGGGGACGAAACTTCCTTTAAGTTTGTTATAATGTAATGACCCGTTGCCTATTTAGTCGGATAAGACGTCTGGAGTTTTAGTTAGGCGTCTGGACATGTGACCGGACATCTGAAAGTGGGATTTTCATACTACGCTTTGTGCTTTGCACGCGGGCGGTGTGCAGAGGCCTCTCTCTCCTTACACCCTCACCCCCTTAAACCCTAAACCTATCCTATTTAAACCCTTCCTCCTCACCACCCTCACCACCAGCCACCACCACCTCCAACTCTTCCTCACTGTGCGGCAATGGCAAGGGAGAGAGAGAGTGGCGAGAGGGAGGGTGTTATGACCCGGTTTCCGAATCCCTACAGGATCCGAGACCGGACCGACTCGATTGATCCCAAGATCCAGTCGTCCAACGAGAAATAACCAAAAAGTAAGAAAGTAAACCACATTCACTATGCTATGCAATTAACAGTAAAAAGGTACAGCAGTAAAGAAGTAAAAACCGCTATAGTACATATCACCACCACAACAGTAGAAAATAACAAGGTACAAGAACATAAAAGTGCAGAAACATAAAGGTACAGAACACAAAGGTACAAGAGTCTAAACTCACTACAACAAAAAGGTACAGCAAAAGAAACTACTGCTACTGGGTTCTACTGGGCCCAGCACTCTCTGCAGCCGTAGACTCTGGCTGCTCAACTCCTGGACCTGAAAAGGGTTATGAGTACACAACGTCAGCGAATGCTGAGTATAGTGGCAACCAACTAACTAAAGCAGTAAAAGTGGACAGGTAGCTGTTGTTTTTCAATTACTTTCTTTAACCAATTATTCTTTTCCACCACCTGGTTTATTTATCAGATATCTTTCTTGATCTCGAATGTTCCTCGTGGGAACGATCTTGATTGCAGTCTTTTCTGAAGAGTAGAAGTTGCACGTAGTTCTCTCATGGCCGGAGAGTCCCCCGTGGTGGTCTTACACCCAGTCAACCACCCCAGGGTCACGGACAGACGTAACGGTGACTACGGCACGTGCGATAAGTGCACGGGTAGCTACCCTGCACTAGCACGCGGTCAGTCGTTTCGGTTAACGGGTGCGCCCAAAGTACAACACGGAACAGTATAGGGCCTAGCCCTTTCAGTAACAGGGGTTTAGCCTCTAAGAACCAAACAGGGGTCTCGCCCCTCTACAGTTCGCGCACCGTCGCCTGACTACCCTGGTTTACCCAGTGGGCCTAACAAGTCGGTGTAGGGTGGCTAGCTGAACCCCTGGCCCCGTGGGGTGGCTAGCTCTCTATACACTAGTAGCTCTCCCCGGTATAGTGTACGCGAGGGCCACAAAGTCGGTGCAAAGTGGCCAAACCCACCTCGGGTCTCAACCCGAAGGCGGCAAACTCCCCTCTACACTACGAGGGAACATGCGCTCCCGTTGGTACCACGTACTCAAGGGCTAGCGCACTTCCCGTCACATTTCCAGATCTATTCCATATATTTCCAGGAGCTCTACTCCTAGTTCCCCGTAGGGTTCATTCTCATATTTCTCATGCCATTCCATACTGGTTTCATCATTCACATTTCCATTCTCGAGTTATACACATGCAGCTCGTATTTCTATCATTCACATTTCCATTCTCAGGTAATACACATGTAGCTCGTATTTCTATCATTCACATTTCCATTCTCACGTTATATATATGCAGCTCGTATTTCTATCATTCACATTTCCATTCTCAGGTTATACACATGCAACTCGTATTTCTATTATTCATATTTCCATTCTCAGAGTAGACACATGCAGCTCGTATTATATCATTTAACGTATACAACTGAAAGGTTACAGGCAATTGTTAACTAGCACAGGCAATTCATAATTCACAGGCAACTTTGGTTCATTTACAGGCAGCTGCTTAACATTTTTGTCTACTTATTCAGGACTGCAATTCAATCACACATACAGACGTTTCAAGTACTTCTCGTCCTAGGATTCATGCCATATCCTAGGTTCTAACCATTCATTCCATGCGTACATTTAGGTTTATAGTTAAATTATGGGAAGCCACTCTACCAGTCAACCCAGGAGTATTGGGGGCTCGAACGGCAAGCTCACGTGCCTTAGCAAACCCCAAACTTACAACGGAACAAGGTCCTATAACAGTGAGCAATCACAAGGAAACTTTCAGAACAATATAGAAAGCCTTCTAACAAGTAGAGGAATTCGCAAGGAAAACTTCGGTATCTTATTTGCGTAAAGCATACCTCAAACGGACCCTAAATGGGTCAAAATAGGATTACTGACCAAAAATTAGACGTCTGGAACAACTTCCAGACGTCTTAAAAGTGTCCAGAAATGCACCTCAAGCTTTGTGTTCACCCCAGACATCCAAGTACTCTTCTGGATCGTCTAGACCCAGCTCCAGTCGTTCGACCACCTCTCCGGATGTTTAGAAGTGCTTCCAGCCGTTTGGTAAGCTGCCCAGATGTCTGAAATGCATGGGAGGGTGTGTCCTGCGACTTCCTGAAGAAAATCCTGCACGCGACGACCCAATCTTCTCAAAATATACACGCAGATGGGTACCTGCGGAGCGACCCGCATGGCCGTATCTGCAAAGAGAACGTATGTTATAACCCTGGCATCAAATGTCGTTTAAGATGTCTGGGAAGTGGTCCAGACCTCTGGTCAGACGTCTGGAATTTAATTTTTTCAGCATACGGGTTCGCGTCTACGCGTATGCGCGCGCAGACTGAACCACCACCCTCCTTCTTCTCTTTCCTTCCTCCCTGCAGGCGCAGGTACCTTTTTCTCTCTCTCTCCCCACAGCAGCCTTCAAATACCCCCCTCTCCTCTCCCTCACCCTCACTCCACTGCCTTCTTCTTCTTCTTCCTGTCAGCGAGAGAGTGAGTAGGCGAGGGCAGCAGCAGCGGCTGCTGTGAGTGCATGGGGAGGAGGGGTTGCTTTGAGAGGGAGAGAGCTAGATTGCGAGGGTGCGAGCTCGCCGGAGCAGTCAGGGTCGGCCGGCGGGTGAGTAGAGGAGCGTGGTGTTTGGGAGAAGCTGTTGCAGCTCAGGCAGCAGGCGAGCGCGGCTCGACATGGCCGTGCGCTGCAGGCGGAGGGCGAGGAGGTCCTGATTCTAGGAAAATTTCCCAGAATCAGACGTCTGGAGGAAGGTCCAGACGTCTGAAAGGTACGATATTTTTCCATCCTTCCTATTTTGGCGTGTACGGCCATGTAGCTGTCCCGCCAAGGAGTTCTGCCTCATTTCGTGTTGAGGACGATCGCGTGTGCGTGTAGGTCTCGTTCGGGAAGGTGCAAGGGCACGCCCTCCCACATAGATCGGACGTCTGTGCACAGCACCAGACGACGGAGAGGGTCTCTAGCCGACCGGAGTGACAGTTGGACGTCTGGAAACTAAGTCTAGACGGTTCAGCGGGATTCTGGACGTCTGAAGGACAACGTAGGATCAAGGTATGACCTGAGCCATCGTTTAAGACGTCTGGAGGATGTTCCAGACGTCTGATTTTGGGCAGACTTGTCATTTTTGACTCGTTTAGGGTCTGTTCGAAGTCCGTTTTCCGCGTTTCAAGTTTCGTTCTTCTCAGATTTAGTTCCTCTACCTGTTTACAGTATTTGTATCCTGTTCTAAGTAACTCCTTGTAATTGATCTTTGTGTTAGGACCCCGTTCCGTTATGGCTCTGGGGGTTGCGGAGGCGCGCGGGCTTGCCGATCACGCCCCCAGTACTCCCGATTTTTCGGGTAGAGTGGCCCCTTTAATTATTTATCAAAAATTATGTACTTGTGAAATAATTAATAGAATCTAGGGTGTTGCATGAATCATAGAACTGAAAAACTAGATTGAATGATAGATCCTAGGATATGGCATGAATCCTAGGACTGGAAAACTAGATTGAATATATATATTGCAGTCTTGGAAAAGTAGAAAGGAAAATGAAAACTGCCTATAATTGGTTAACAGTTGCCTATTTATGAGTGGATAATTACTGTTGAGAACATGGGCTATATGAAAATTATAGCTGAAATGATGAAACCTAAATTGGCTGAGTTAGAGAAAAATGAGCATGAACCTTACGGGGAATTAGGAGTAGAGCTCCTGAGAAGTGAATGGAATAGAATTGGGGAAGTGAGCTGGCCCTTGAGTACGGAGTACCAAGGAGAGCGACTGTCCCCTGGTTTAGTGCAGAGTGGAGCTAACCGCCCTAGGGACCCGGGGTTAGGTCTGGCCACTTTGTACCGACTTTTGACCCTCGTGTATACAGTACTGAGGAGAGCTACTGGTGTAGGGAGAGCACTAGTCACCCCATGGGCCCCGGGGTTCTGCTAGTCCTCCTACACCGACTTGTTAGGCCCACTGGGCAAACCAGGGTAGTCATGCGAGGGTGCACAAGCTGTGAAGGGGCAAGACCCTTGTTTGGTTACTGTGGAGGGGCTGGACCCCTGTTACTGAGAGGGCTTTGCCCTATACTGGTTCCGTGCTGTGCTTTGGGGCGCACCCGTTAACGGAAACGACTGACCGCGTGCCAGTGCGGGGTAGCTACCCATGCGTTTATCGCACGTGCCGTAGTCGCCGTTACGTCTGTCAGTGACCTTGGGGTGGTTGACTGAGGGTAGGACCACCACGGGGGGGACTCCCGGCTAGGAGAGAACCACGTGTTACTTCTACTTTTCGGAAAAGACTGCAATCAAGATCGTTCCCACGAGGAACATTCGAGATCAAGAGAAATATCTGAGGAATAACTCAATAACGAGTAAACCGAAAATAAAGAAAGAGATTAAAAATATAACAGCTACTGTCCACCTCATTATTTTCGTAGCTTTTGGTTGCCACTCTACTCAGTGTTTCGCTGACGTGTCACCTTTGTCACCTTTTCAGGACCAGGTGTTGAGCAGCCAGAGCCGGCGGCTGTAGAGGGTGCTGGGCCTAGTAGAGCCCAGTAGTTTTTACTTGTGTAGTACCCACTGTACCTTTCCTTCTATTGTAGTGAGTAGTTTCTGTTACCTCTGTACTATTTTATTGTAAGCATCATGTTTATGTACCTGTTTATTTCTTTACTGTTGTGATGGTGTATACTGTAGTAGTTTTTTTCTTTACTGTTGTATTTTGTTACTGCTAGTTATATACATGGTGAATGTGGGTTATTTTATTGCTCTTTCGATTACTTTTTCGTTGGACGACTGGGTCTTGGGATCAGTCGAGTAGGTCTAATTCTCATGTCTCGTAGGGATTCGAGAATCGGGTCATAACAACGTACCTTAGCGAAGCTCTCTCTTTAGACGTCTGGAACCGCTTCCAGACGTCCGCTCCGTCGTCTGGACGTCACTCCAGACATCTGATTCTGGGAAAAACCCAGAACCAGAACCTGCTCTCGCCTGCTCCCGCCGCGCGAGGCCGCGGCTTGCCTCCTTGCCTGTAGCTCCAGCTGTAGCAGTGTCGGGGATGACTTCCCCGACGCACTCCTCCTCCCGCATGCGCCCTTTGGTGAGCTCCCACATGAGCTCGCAAGTTCAACTCCTCTTCTTCTCACGCCGCTCCTCTTCGTCGCCGTTCTCGCGCTCACTTGCTCGCGCTAGCTCTCTCATTGGAGTGGAGAAGAAGAGAGGAAGGTGGTTGGTGTGGGGAGAACGAGAGAGGGGGAAGGGGTTTTATAAGGTGATGGGTTAGGGTTTGCTGGAGGTGGGGAGAGAGAGAAGGGAAGGAAAATGAGAGGGTACTGTCTGCGCGCAGCTTCCGCGCAGACGCGAGCTCGTACCCAAAAATTTTGATTTCCAGACGTCTGGGAAGGTGTCCAGACGTCTTAAAAGGCTCAAGATAGAACGGGTCTTAACAGAGGGCGAGCGAGAGAGGACGGGAGGGAGAGAGGAAGAGAGAGGAAGGAAGAGAGCGTGAAGGTTGGAGGGCCTTCGGGAGCTCCGCGGAGCTTGCACAGCCAACGGCGGGCGTGTGCGCGAGGAGGAAGGGCTTGGGGAGGCGGCCTCCTGGCCCTCTGCAGCTGCTGAAGTAAGCTGCGGGCGACGAGAGGTGAGAAGCATCGCGGAGTAGGTTTTGGTACTGGAAGTTTTCCAGTATTAGACGTCTGGAGTGACGTCCAGACGACTGGCGAGGAACCAGGACGTCCGGAGCTGAAGCCGGACGTCTGGAAGCATAAGATTTCGCGAGGCACGTATCTTCCTGCTCTACCTTCCTCCATGCAGGGTGTAGCGCAGGAAATGTCGGCCTGAAATTGTGTCTGCGGGTGTTCGTACTTAGGTGAAGGCGTTGGGAAGGCGTGTGGTGTGCTTTCCCAAGTATTTTTGGACGTCTGGTCACATCGCCAGATGTCCGGAGGTACTTCCAAACGATCGGAGGCCTTATCCGATGTCTTGAGCTACACCCAGACGGTCGCAGAGAGAGTCTGCACATCTGAAGCAGCCATAGGAAGTGTAAGGTGAGTTCTAACATCTTTTAAGACGTCTGGGACTAGTCCCAGATGACTGATTTTGGTTAGTAACCGCGTTTTTGGCCCGTTTAGGGCCCAAACGGAATCGGATTTTCGCAAACAAGTTACCGTTGTTTTCCTCTCGAGTTCCTCTACGTATTCGTGTTGAGTATCTACTATTTTGAGCTGGTCTAATGTACATTGGTTGCTGATACAGGTTACAAGCTAGTGGCATGTTCGGGCCCCGCGGAGACGATGAGATCTGCGACACAGGTCCCCATTCCTCCCGTGATACACGGTAGAGTGGTTTATTGTAATTATTAAGATATGAATAAAGAATATGACTGCTTAGATTAAATTGATTGAAATTCTAGGATGTGGAATGAACCCTGTTACGACCCGATTCCTAGATCCCTAAAGGACCCGAGACTGGCCCGCTTTGACTAATCCCAAGACCTAGTCGTCTAACAAGAAATAACCAAAAATAGGAAAATAAACCACATTCACACATGTAATATAACTAAATAGAAGAAACGTACAAAATAGTAAAGGAAGTAGAACAGCTGTCTCAGTACATACCACAACAACAACAACAACAACGGAAAGCGGAAAGGAAACAGAAGTAGCAAAATAGTAACTAAGAGTCCGTTACTTACTACAACAGTAGAGAAAAGGAAAGTGCTGAAGAAAAACTATGGCTGGACTCGATTAGGCCCAGCACCCTCCGCAGCCAGAAACTTGGGCTGCTCAACTCCTGGTCCTAAACAGTGTTATGAAAAGACAAAGTCAGCGAACGCTGAGTAGAGTGGTATTTATATTATCTAAGTACAAAATAGTAAAAACAACAAGTTTAATTCTCATTTCCATTTATCTATTTTATATGTTTTCGTTTCACCCATTTCTCAAAGTATCCAGATATTTCTTGATCTTGTATGTTCCTCGTGGGAACGATCTTGATTGCAGTCTTTTCCATAAAGTAGAAGGTACACGTGGTGCTCTCTTGGCCGGGAGAATCCCCCGTGGTAGTCTTACGCCCAGTCAACCACTCTGAGGTCATTGTCAAGACGTAGCTGTGACTAAAGCACGCGTGATAAGCGCACGGGTTGCTACCCCACACTGACACGCGGTTAGTCGTTTCCACTAGTGGGTACACCTAAAGTACAGCACGGAACATATAGTGCCTTGCCTTCTCAAAACAGGGGTCTTGCCCCTAAGAACCAAACAGGGTCTCGCCCATCCACAGTTCGTGCACCCTCATCTGACTGCCATGGTTTGCCCAAAGGGCCTAACAAGTCGGTGTAGGGTGACTAGCTGAACCTCGGGCCTCGTAGGGTGGCTAGCTCCCTGATGAGAACCTCATCATGAGCCATAACTAGCTCATTTTGACCCAATACAAAGGATAAAAGCTCCTACATAACTCAAGGAAAGGCTTAACTCAGAGAATTCTGAGTTTAAGGAGAAAACAAGTCATAAGGGGTAAAAATGCAATTTTACCAGTATAATCTGCATTCAGGGTAATTCAGGGTCCAAACATAGGTCAAAGCAACTTAATAAGTATAAAAGTGGGATGAGATGATCTAGTAAGGGCTACAGAAATTCCAAGGAACTAAATGATAATCGGTAACCCTAAAACAAACCCACTTCAATTCACGAGGTTCAAGGCAAAGCAAAAATGGAATAAACCCTCTAAAATTCATAGAAAAATAATCTCTAGGGTTTAGAACCTTCAATTTGACCTTAGGAACCCATCTTGACCTACATTGAGAACCATACCCAATTAATAACTTAATTTGGGTTTTTACGTAAATTTACCAGTCAAACAAGGTTTAATCTAGAAATAAAATTCACCATCAGATTCCTTAGGTCCTAATTAGTCATGTATAAAAACTTGAGCCTAAGAAGAAACCTTCTTGACCAACTTTACACTTTGGTCCTCATATATTTACTTTTTGGCCCTCAACTTTTGAACCCTCGCATTTTGGCCCCTAACTCTCCTTCGTTCTTTGCGTTCAGGTCCCCCCTGCAAAACCTGCCAGCACCATGCTCCGGCGACCTTGCGCGGAGCATGGCGCCGCGTAGGGTGAGGGGGAGAGCCTGGCAAGTAAACCGGGGGTGCCCTGCGTCGTCAGCCGTCGCAGGGACACCCCCCTGGTCGCTGTAACCCACCATACCGGCCGTGCGAACGCACGGACGGTATGGGTTTCCATCTCCGGCGTCCTCCGGCGAGGGAGACACGTCGTCTCCCTCCGCCTTTCTCCCCGATTCGGTCCCTATAAATACCCCCGTCGCTCCACCGTTCTTCCCAGCTCGGATCTGACGGAGAAAACCCCCAACTTTCCTCTCTTCTCACTCCGGCAGACGCCCACCAGCTCCGGCGGTTCTTCCTCCGCCTCCTCTTCGCTCTGCCGCAATACCAGCAGCAGAGACTTCTTCCCCTGCTCTTCCCGCGCCACGCCGCACCCAGCTGGCGCCTCTCCGGCCCTCTGCTCGCCGCCGCCCCTTCCCCCGGGCATCTTCTTCTCCGGCGACAGTCGATACGACTGTCGCCCTGCTCCGGCCCCTTTCGTCTCCGTAGCTAGGTCAGAACTTCTCCCCATCTCCCCCTCTTTCTTTTCCTCGCTGTCTTTTATTTGATTAAACCCTCGACCGCTCCTGTCCACCGTCACCCCCTTCGTCTCTGGCCAAACTCCGGCGAGCCGCTCCCATCACCCCAGCAACCCACACGGCTCGCCGACCACCGCAGAACCTCCGCCTCCTCACCCTGATCAACCCCCGCCCTTCCACTTCCCCTACATCACCCTCTGCAACCCCACCGAACAAACCCATCTTCCGACCCACAGTCCGACCTAGGGCAGCCCTTGCACGCCGCCCCACGCCTCGCCACCACCCACACGAGCTTCGCCGCACTCTGGCGAAGCTCTCGGCACCTTCTGATTAGGTCGAGAGGCCGTTTTGCTGTGAACAGGTCACCCGACCTCCGCCGCCATTGCCGTGCAGAAGGAGCTGCTTCCGCCTGCAGCTGCAGGCGCGCCACGCCCAGATTCGACTCCCAGGCCTTGCGAGGCATTTCGACAAAGCGTCAGGCTGCAGCTGAAGCGAAGCCCTCGCGTAACGCCGCGATTACCAGCTGTCTCCTCCGCGTGGGCGCCAACTCGGGGTGGGACATTTAGTCCCACCTCGGAAATCTCTGAAGAGGCGCAGCGGTATAAAGTGAAAAAGTGCTGGAGGCTTATTGCCTCAGCACACGGGGTGAGGTCCCCTTCACCCGCCCGGTTACCCGGTCTCGTCCGCGCTCACGCCCCGCGGACCTGGCCCAACCCGACTTAGACTGACCTGCACTCCTCGCCCACCACGCACGCCGGTGGGCCTGGACCCGGGCGCGACCCGTACCCGGCTACCCGGCAGCTCTGGGAGAGCTATCCTATGAGCGGATTCTGTGAGAGAGAGACGCGGGGGGAGGGTAGAGATAGGTTTTGCCCCTCTCTCTGATCAAGCTGTGTAAGTGTGCAGGCACAGGTGAAGAAGAAGGACCGCGGAAGAAGAAGAAAGCTAAGGGAGACACTGTAGCAACAAGCGATTTAAGTCGTCTGATTGGAAAATCAGACGACGTCCTGAAGGGAAAAGAAGAAAGAAGGAGAGACGACGTCCTGACAGGTAAAAGAAAAGAAGAAAGAAGAAGATCTGAAGAACAAAAGAATAAGGAAGAACAGCAGAAGAAGAAGAACAAAAGAACAAGGAAGAACAACACAGGTGAAGAAGAGGACCACAAGGAGATAAACACAAAAGAAGAACAGGAAGAACAAAAGCTAAAGAGGAGAAAGACAAAGAGAAAGAAAAGAAGAAAAGAAGAAGAACTCAAACTTTCATCTCTCTCCCTCTCTCTCTCTCTCTTTATTTTTTTTTTTGTAATAGAACATGTATATCTCTAGAATACAACTTGCTCCCTGAGTTCGACCTCGGGAACTCTCTTTTATTTTCCGAGTAAAAAAATTTATATATTTGAAATGATGGCAATAACTGGCTATACTACAACGCTATAACAATAAAACCCGGTTATCTCTCGAAGCCAACGTTTCATTTGGCGCCGTTGCCGGGGAGCAACGGCTATTCTAGAGGTAAACATTCCTGTTTCTCTTTTTAATTTTTGATAATCTCCCCTCTTTTGTGCAGCTACAGGAAATCAAGAAGACAAGCAACCGCACGACAACCACTCCGAGGACAGGTAAATTTTTCCTCTCGCTATTAACCCCTAAACTCTAAAGAGGAAGAAAAGAAAAAGCAATATAGGGCTAACCTGTCTTCTATACTTAGTAACCATAAAGAGTTGCATGTTTTCAACTCATTAGTCCTGCACACTATTAAGGGTATTTAAGGGCTAACACATTCTTGCTTGAGCCCTAATTACCCAACAAAGAACTAACTGGACCAAGTAGAGCCAACATAAGATTCAACATTAGGGTTTTAGAGACACACTACTTAAATCAAGAATGGAGAAAATCCAAAAGAAGTATGCCTAAACCATTGATTGAAAATACCTATTCAAAGAAAACCTAAAACAATTGGCTCTCTAAACACTTGAACCCTAAAAGACAAGACCTAAAAGCTCTCAAAGAAAACAAGAGGTAACGTTGACCCCTTGGGTCAACCAACCTTAAATTAGGTCACTCTTTGCACATAAAAGACTAAAGTTCAAGTGAAACATTAAGCACCCTGATCTTAAAATTGGTAGACTTAAGAGGTCAAGATCCCCATTCTGGTCTACCTGGAACCGCAGTGACAAGAGAGGTCGGGTGGGGGAAGCCCTGTAACCCGTGGGGACGCTCTACCGTGTAGGGGTCTTCGCGGGACTCTCCCTCTCTGGCTGCCCAGGTAATTCTCAGGTGGACGATCTTTCTGATCAAGGGGTCCATCTGCCCCGCATCTCTATAGTCACCCAACACATTTTTGGGTGTCTTGATTGGGTCCAGCACCTTCTAAACTTACCTCTTCCAACAGTGCATGTACGGAAGGAGGTCCTTAAGACCACCCTTAAGACCTCCTTTAGAAATTCGCTCTCGTCAAGGCCAAGTCTCGACGCCCGTGTTTGTGCAGCAACACCCTCACATTATTCTCTCTTCTGATTCAGAACCAAGTTCTTCTTCTTCCCCCATCATGGCTCAGCCAGTTGAGGAAGAAAATAATCTGGAACACCAGCTCCAGCGACTCAATGACCTCTTCCAAAACTTCGTGCACCCACCACAGCGTCCTATGATGCGGGACCACTACAATCCTGCTGCGGTGGCCATTGAGCCTCGAGTCAGAATCCCGACTGGAGGACCTGATTCCGAATTAAAGCCCAACATGATTCATGCTATACCTAAATTCCATGGGCTTAATTCTGAAGATCCCTTCCAGCACATCAAACAGCTAAAGCATCTGGCCCACACTTTTGGATCAGATGCGCAAAATCGGGATATTCTTCTCATGAAGATGTTCTCCTTTTCTCTTATGGACAAGGCCGCCCATTGGTATCAAACTCAGACCCGGCCGATCAACACTTGGGAAGAACTTCAATCCGAGTTTTTGAAAAAGTTTTTTCCCGTTGGTCGGACCAACGCCTTGCGCCATCAGATTACACACTTCACTCAACAATCAGGAGAACCTCTCCATGAGGCATGGGATCGTTTTCAGGATCTCATGAGAAAGTGCCCCCATCACGGAGTTCCTAAATGGGAACAAGTCCAATCTTTTTACCAGGGACTCCGTGAGGACATCCGCCTTTTCGTCAATGCAACTTGCGGAGGAAACATCATGGGTCAACATGAAGACATCGTATGGGAGATTCTCGAAAACATGTGCGAGAACTCCATCAACAATGACTCCATGGGATTATTCGACAGGACGAATACCCGCGCAGCGACGAATCTTAAGGGAGCACATGAGACGCAGGGCCTGTCCGCATCAGTCGACCTGGAATTAATGGCCAGTCGATTGGACAAGGTCTCAATCATTGAAAAGAAGGTGGATGAGCTGACTCAGCACTTGCAGCGAGCCACCTCCGCGCGTAACTCCTTTGCACAACCTCCTTCCACACAGGAGACTGTGCAAAACATCCTCCACCGATCTTCCCCTAGGATGGATCCATATCCATCCCCATCTGATTCTTGGATCGGAGGATCATCCGATCCTTTCTACACCAGCCGGGGGAACTCCATTCCCCCTTTCCCTGATTCTCAGGAGGTTCCTCAGATCTGCGAGGACCTCAACGCCATCCAGAACGACCCATTCTCCAACACTTACAACCCTGGATGGCGAAACCATCCCAATTTTCAGTGGGCGGGAAATTCCCAAACCCAAAGACCACCTTTTCAGTCCCGCCCACATTCCTCTCGTCATTACCAGCCGCCTCAGCCTCGGCCCAACCCTACTTATCCATCAGGGCCAAATCATGATCAAATGTCCCTAATCCTTCAGACTCTGGCTGACATTCAAAAAACGAATGCGGCTATTCAAAAACAGCACAAGGACGAACTTACAGAAGTTAAAACTCAACTGGCCCAATTGGCAAAATCTCGCCAGCCAGGCACACTCCCTTCCCAACCCCTTCCTAACCCAAATAACGTGCCAACCCAGAAGCGCGTTATGAATCCAAATTTAGGCCACGCACAATGGATTTATCAGGCCCCTACTGCTCCATCTCCAGACGAGATGGAGGCTTCAACTTCTTATGCGGGATTTCAGCAGCAGCCACCCCTCCTACAAAACCCAAACCAAAATCAGGCCGGATTAAATTCTGTAACAACACGTAGTGGTAAAACAACTCAAGACCCGCATTATCCAAACCCCTCCAAGCCTGATAACTATGACCCTAGGATAGTTATCCAAGATACCACTGTCCCAGATCCACAACCTGGACCTATCCTAGAAGAACCAACCAAGATCCCATTTCCCGAGGCCTTGACCAAGGGAAAAAAGACCACCAAACCCGTGGCCCCTGAGGAGGACCTGGTCAAGCTCTTTGAGCAGGTCCACATAAACATCCCCTTGATGGATGCAATCCGCCACGTACCAGCTTACGCACGATTTCTAAAGAATATATGTACACCCCAGCGTAAGCCGCGAACCAAGGGAGGGAGCCCAATTGTTCTGTCAGAACAAGCCAGCTCTGTAATCCTCAGTAGACTCCCACCCAAGGCAAAAGATCCTGGTACTCCCCTGATTTCCTGCAAGATAGGTGGTACCCAATTTGATAGAGCATTGTTAGACTTGGGTGCATCCATAAACCTGATACCCACATCCTTACTTGACCATTTAGAAGAATCTGAGCTAAAACCAACCGAGGTGACATTACAATTAGCAGATCGATCTATAAAATCACCAAAAGGGATTCTCGAGGATGTTATCGTAAGAGTGCGGGATTTCTATTTTCCAGTGGACTTTATAGTCTTAGATATGGATGCACCTGAGAACCCTAGGGATACACCAATCATTCTAGGGAGACCTTTCTTGGCTACTGCTAGAGCCAACATTAGCTGTGAGGAGGGCCAAATAGAGCTTAAGTTTGGAGATCAAACACTGAAAATTGATATATTTAAGGCCCAACAAGGAATTAATTGCGGCGTCATCGAACAAATTTGTGACATCAGGACCTTGGTTGATGAATCACTGATGTGTCGGTTTGGATTTGATGACCGGGTTTTGGTTTTGTTATAACGTTGTAGTAAAGCCGGTTATTACCAACATTTCAAATATAAAATTTTTTTACTCGGAAAATAAAAGAGTTCCCGAGGTCGAACTCAGGGAGCAAGTCGTATTTTAGAGATATACATGTTTCTTTTACAAAATAAAGAAAGAGAGAGGGAAAGAATTTGTTGTTCTTTTCGTTTTCTCCTCGTGATGTTCTTCTTTCTTTCTTTTCTTCAGATCTCCTTCTTCTTCTTTGTTCTGCAGAGGTGATGTTCCTCCTTCTTTCTTCAGATCTCCTTCTTCTTCGTCCTTGGTTTCTGTCTTGGTCTCTCTTCTTCTTTTTCTGCAATTGTGGTGACCCTTTCTCTTTTCCCTTTTCTTCTTTTCTTCCTTATGGCTGCAGAGCTTCTACCTTCAGCTACTAAGTCTTCCTTTCTTCTTCTTCTGCTTTGGCCGTTGCTCTTCTTTTCTTTCTTATGGCTGCAGAGCTTCTACCTTCAGCTACTAAGTCTTCCTTTCTTCTTCTTCTGCTTTGGCCGTTGCTCTTCTTTTCTTTCTTTCTTCAGCCTGCCTTCTTTCCTGCTCTGGCTGCTGACCTTCCGTCGTCTGACCCGGTGCTTCGACGACTTAACTATGCATTTGCTACAGTGCAGCTCCTTCTTCTTCTCCTGCGCCTGCACACTTCAGAGTTTTTCGTCAGAGGCAAAACCTACTCTACCCTCCCCCCCCCGCGTCTCTCTTTCTCTCTGAAACCACTCTTGGGAAAGCTCTCCCAGAGCTACCGGGTAACCGGGTTCGGATCAGGCCCGGGTCCAGGCCCACCGGCGTGCGTGGTGGGCGAGGAGTGCAGGTCAGTCGAGTCGGGTCGGGTCGGTTCGGGTCAGGTCCGCGGGGCGTGAGCGCGGACGAGACCGGGTAACCGGGCGGGTGAAGGGGACCTCACCCCGTGTACTGAGGCAGTAAGGCTACTGCACTTTTGCATCTTATGTCGCTGCGGCTCTTCAGGCGTTTCCGAGGTGGGACTAAACGGCCCACCTCAATTGCGCGCCCGCAGCGGGGAATTCAGCAGGAGATGGCGGCGTCACGCGGAGTTTTCTTCCTCAGCTGCGAACCTGGTGTTTTGCCAAAACTCCTCGCAAGGCCTGGGAGTGAATCTGGGCTTGGCGCTGAGCGTGGCGCGCCTGTAGCTGCAGGCGGAAGCAGTTCCTCCTGCGCGTCAATGGCGGCGGAGGTCGGGTGGCCTGTTCACAAGAAAATGGCCTCTCGGCCTAATCAGAGAGTGCCAGGAGCTTCGCCAGGGTGCGGCGAAGCTCGTGTGGGTGGTGGCGAGGCGCGGGGCGGCGTGCGAGGGTTGCCCTAGGTCGGACTGTGGGTCGGAGGATGGGTCTGTTCGGTGGAGTTGCAGAGGGTGATGTGGGGGAAGTGGTAGGGCGGAGATTGATCAGGGTGAGGAGGCGGAGGTCCTGCGGTGGTTGGCGAGCCGTGTGGGTCGCTGAGGTGATGGGAGCGGCTCGCCGGAGGGTGGTCGGAGACGAAGGGGGTGAAGGTGGTCAGGGTCGGTCGAGGGCTTAAGTGAATAAATTGAAAGCGGGGAAAGAAAGAGGAGAAGAAGGGGAGTAGCTCTAGCTTACTTGCAGGGACGAAAGGGGAGGAACAGGGCGACAGTCGTATCGACTGTCGCCGGAGAAGACGATGCTCAGGGAAAGGGGCGGCGGCGAGCAGAGAGCCGGAGAGGCGCCAGCTGGGTGCGGCGTGGCGCGGGAAGAGCGGGGGAGGAAGTCTCTGCTGCTGGTATTGCGGCAGAGCGAAGAGGTGGAGGGGGAGGAAACCGCCGGAGCTGGTGAGCGTCTGCCGGAGGAAGAAGAGAAGAAAGTTGGGGATTTTCTCCGTCAGATCCAGGCTGCCCCGGTCGGTGGAGCAACGGGGGGTATTTATAGGGATCAAACAGGGAGGAAGGCGGAGGGAGACGACGTGTCTCCCTCGCCGGAGGATGGTCGGAAACAAGAACCCATACCGTCCGTGCGTTCGCACGGCCGGTATGGTGGGCTACAACGACCAGGGGGGTGTCCCTGCGACGGCTGACGACGCAGGGCACCCCCGGTTTACTTGCCAGGTCCCCCACCTCACCCTGCGCGGCGCCATGCTCCGCGCAAGGTCGCCGGAGCATGGTGCTGGCAGGTTTTGCAGGAGGGACCTGATTGCAAAGAACGAAGGAGAGTTAGGGGCCAAAATGCGAGGGTTCAAAAGTTGAGGGCCAAAGAGTAAATATATGAGGACCAAAGTGTAAAGTCGGTCAAGGAGGTTTCTTCTTAGGCTCAAGTTTTTATACATGACTAATTAGGACCTAAGGAATCTGATGGTGAATTTCATTTTCATATTAAACCTTGTTTGATCGGTCAATTTGCGCAAAAACCCAAATTAAGTTATTAATTGGGCATGGTTCTCGATGTAGGTCAAAATGGGTTTTGAAGGCCAAATTGAAGGTTCTAAACCCTAGAGATTATTTTTCTATGAATTTTAGAGGGTTTATTCTATTTTTACTTTGCCTCGAACCTCGTGAATTGAAGTGGGTTGTTTTAGGGTTACACATTATCATTTAGTTTCTTGGAAGTGCTGTAGCCCTTACTAGATCATTTCATCCCACTTTTATTCTTATTAAGCTGCTTTGACCTATGTTTGGGCCCTGAATTGCCCTGTATGCAGATTATACTGGTAAAATTGCATTTTTACCCCTTATGACTTGTTTTTTTCTCAAACTCAGAATTCTCTGAGTTAAGCCTTTCCTTGAGATATGTAGGAGCTTTTATCCTTTGTATTGGGTCAAAATGAGCTAGTTATGGCTCATGATGAGGTTCTCATCAATCACACTTCCAGGATGACGCGATTATGCCTCATCAACCACAGAAGGATCTTGACCCGCAAACAGAGGAGTCGAATCCAGATATGAATAACCCAGTAACTCCCACCCTCGAACCTCACATCTATACTGAACCACCCGCTGCTGCTGATAACCCCATCCTCGAACTGAAACCCCTTCCTGCTCACTTGAAATACATCTTTTTGGGTTCTAATCAGACCCTTCCTGTGATTATCAATTCCAACCTCAGTCCTGAACAGGAATTCCGTCTGATTGTTGTCCTCCAGCAACATCGCAGAGCCATCGGGTGGACTCTCGATGATTTGACTGGAATAAGTCCCTCTTATTGTACTCATCATATCTATTCAGAAGAGGGCACACGACCTTCTCGTGAAATGCAGAGACGCTTAAACCCTAATCTGCAGGAGGTCGTGAAAAAGGAGATCATCAAGTGGTTAGATGCCGGAATCATCTACCCGATCTCCGATAGTCGTTGGGTGAGCCCAATTCAGGTCGTGCCCAAGAAGGCAGGACTCACCACTATAACGACTGAGATCGGAGAAATCATTCCTACCCGATTAGCCAACTCGTGGAGAGTCTGTATAGATTACCGCCGACTCAATTCCTCCACGAAGAAGGACCATTTCCCACTACCCTTCATTGATCAAATTCTCGAAAAACTTGTGGGAAATAGGTTCTTCTGCTTTCTTGACGGGTACTCCGGTTATAACCAGGTGGAAATCCATCCTGAGGACCAAGAAAAGACCACATTCACCTGCCCCTTCGGAACATACGCTTTCCGAAGGATGCCTTTCGGTCTTTGCAATGCACCCGCTACTTTTCAGCGATGCATGCTTGCCATATTCTCAGATATGGTAGGTGATTATCTGGAAGTCTTCATGGATGACTTTTCAGTTTTCGGAGCATCATTCGACGATTGCCTCCAACACTTGGTCCAGATACTCAGGCGGTGCATCGATGTGAATTTGGTTCTTTCCTGGGAAAAGAGCCATTTCATGGTGCCTGAGGGAATTGTCCTGGGACACTCAATTTCGGAGAAAGGTATCCAAGTGGATCGAGCTAAGGTTAATCTGATTTCTCACCTTCCTATGCCTAGCTCGATCAGGGACATCCGTTCCTTTTTAGGGCATGTCGGTTTTTATCGACGATTTATCCCTGATTTTTCAAAAATCGCACGCCCCCTGACCACTCTTCTCTCCAAGGATGTTCCTTTCGAAATTTCCAAGGAATGCACTCAAGCATTTGAAATCCTGCGTGACCGAGTCACCCAAGCCCCGATCCTACAGTCCCCTGATTGGTCTCAACCCTTTGAGATCATGTGCGATGCATCCGACTTCGCTGTAGGAGCGGTTTTGGGGCAGAAAATTGACAGGAAACCTGTGGTCATTTACTACGCCAGCAAAACACTCGATGAGGCTCAGCGTAACTATACGGTTACTGAGAAAGAGCTGCTAGCTGTAGTATTTGCCCTAGAAAAGTTCAGATCGTACCTTCTGGGTTCCCGTGTCATCATATACTCGGATCACACAGCTGTGAGGCATCTCCTTACAAAGAAGGACGCGAAACCTCGATTAATCCGATGGATCTTGCTGTTGCAAGAATTTGACCTTGAGATTCGCGACAAAGCGGGAAAGCAAAATATGGTAGCTGATCACTTGTCCCGTCTTCCTTCTGAAATAATTGACCCTCCCGGACCCATCACTGAGCATTTTCCCAATGAGCACCTGCTGACTATTGGTACTAGCCTTCCATGGTTTGCTAATGTAGTAAATTACTTGGCATCTCATCAGATCCCGTCCGATTGGCCGAAGGCCAAGAAAGACAAATTACGCTCCGATGCCAAGTATTACATTTGGGAAGACCCGTACCTCTTCCGCATAGGTGCCGATCAGATCATCCGGAGATGTGTCCCGGAAGGGGAATTCAACAATATCCTCTCTTTCTGCCATGACCAGGCATGAGGTGGCCATTTCGCCGGGCATAAAACCGCATCAAATGTCCTCCAGTGCGGCTTTTACTGGCCCACACTGTTCAAAGACGCATACAATCACTGCAAGGCATGCAGTCGTTGCCAGACTTTGGGCAACATGAGCCATCGCGACATGATGTCTATGCAACCGATTCTAGTATGCGAAATCTTTGATGTTTGGGGGATTGATTTTATGGGCCCCTTTCCTGTTTCGGATGGTTTCGAATACATTCTGTTGGCTGTGGACTACGTGTCCAAATGGATCGAAGCCATACCGACCCGAACCTGTGATCACAAAATCGTTCTCAAATTCATTCATCAGCACATTTTCTCAAGGTTCGGGATTCCTCGTGCAATAATCTCTGATGGGGGGACCCATTTCACAAATGCTCAGTTTAGGTCACTGATGACCAAATACGGGGTGTCTCATCGAATCTCTACTCCTTACCACCCCCAAACTAATGGTCTAGCTGAGCTGTCTAATCGGGAGATCAAGAAAATCCTGCAAGTCACTGTTCGACCTGACAGGAAGGACTGGTCGTCCCGACTTCCGGAAGCATTGTGGGCCTATAGGACCGCCCACAAGACCCAATTGGGCATGTCTCCCTTTAGGCTGGTGTACGGAAAGGCATGCCACCTTCCCGTAGAACTGGAGCATAAAGCCTATTGGGTAGTACGAAACTGTAATCTAGATCTTTCCAAGGCTGGGACCCACAGAAAACTCCAAATCAGCGAGATCGATGAATTACGCCTAGACGCGTACGAGAACTCGCAAATCTACAAGGAGCGGGTTAAAGCCTTCCACGACAAACACATCTCGAGAAAGATCTTTCATCCTGGTCAAAAGGTCCTACTCTTTGATGCCCGACTAAAACTCTTCCCAGGAAAACTGAGATCAAAGTAGGTCGGACCATATTTGGTCCGACAGGTTTTTGGAAATGGAGCAATCGAAATCAGTCCACTCAGCCACGATTATGAACCTTTCATCGTGAACGGTCAGTGACTCAAGCCGTTCATTGATGTAACTTCTACTGATTTGGCTGAAGCATCTTATATCCTCCTTTCCCCTTGAGCTTATTGCGCCCAGCCGATGGCGTAAAACTCAGCGCTTAACGGGAGGCAGCCCGTCATTCTCTTTGAAAACCTGAAACTTGTTCTGACACCTTTTTGCACTTGAGGTTCACCCTTGTAGACAGCCGACCTCACCTCAGATGCTTGCATCTGGGATTAGAAATCGTCCGCAAAAATTCAACCCGACCCATCCACTCATCCAAATTTCTGTCTTAAGGAATGAACTAAGTTAAATAAAAACCCCCTAGGTTACAATGAGGACATTGCAAATCTTAGGCATGGGGGGGGTATGAAAGTGCAAAACTTGTAAGAAAAGGTTTCAAACAAAAAATTCACATATGCCAAAAATACCATAAAAATTAAAAATTTTTTCTAAAAAGAATAAAAGGAGAAGGAAATTTTGTGAAGGAGAAGGAGAAGAGAAACAGAATGAAAAAGGAGCACAAAATTATAAGAAAAGGTGATAGTCATTAGTAAGGAACTAAGGAATTAACCTAAGTTCTAGACCTCATTCAAGAAAATAACTGAAAAGTGCATAATGAGATTAGTAAGAACGCAAACCTTAGGCATTCTTGAATAGACTCTTAGTACCCATTAAGATCTAGACAC
Organism: Thalassia testudinum; assembly: GCA_037157565.1. Lineage (NCBI taxonomy): Eukaryota > Viridiplantae > Streptophyta > Magnoliopsida > Alismatales > Hydrocharitaceae > Thalassia > Thalassia testudinum. Next base: position 59,986,112 of record JAZHRO010000022.1, on the reverse strand, counting down.
TCCTCAAGAGGTTGAGGAAAATGAAAAGCTGAAGTATTAGGTCTAAGGCTTAGGGAGTATTTGGCCTCGTTAACTAATTTTTGGTTTACGGGACTCAGTAACCTAAGCACCCTAACCTCACACACAGCCTGGTTCAGTAAGCGTAAAAATCAAAATCACGCAGAAGCGTCGCAAAATTCTGAAAAGAACACCTAGAATAGGAGCGGCCGATCGACACAAGTTGATTTGGACGAGTTCCCAGCGCGGAGAGGCAGGAAATCCCCTCGAAGATGCGTAACAAAATATCATCTCCTCGGTGCCTGTCTCTTAGGATATTTACATATCCTACTGGGGGCATGTAAGCACTTTGCTGATTCAGATTCCATGGATGGCATTATCTCGAAGTGTCAATTGCCAGGGTCTGGATTCGGCCACGGAACACCATGGATGGGATTATCTCGAAATCTCAATAGCCAGGGTTCCGGGGGTTGCCATGGGCGGTGCTATCTCGAAGCATCGACTGCCAGGAACCCTTGAGGATTGATGATGGGAGCAAGGAATCTGATACAGACCTGTTGAAAAGCCAATCCTAGGCTAGAACTAAAAAGAAAAAGAGAGAGAAAACTCTCCAAACAGAATAACTTTCTATCTCTCTCTTACAAAACGCACTGCGAACTGAGCCAGGGCTAAAATCATTTCAAGCACGGGTGCTTTAACCACAAAGTCCAATAAACCTTAGGTTAATTCTTGTGGGCCTTAAAAACCTTTGCTAAAGACTGAGGCTAAAGCTAGACAGATTTGGATCTTGATTGGTACTAGAGTACCTTTTAGGCCTATGGTCAGCATTCCAACCTAATCTAAGCTCAAATGAAAAAGCACTTATCTGAAGCTATTAAGAACTTAATGGTCTAGAACAAGGATTGAAACCTTAAGTTTTTTTGCTAAGGGACTAGCAAAAGCTAGGCATGGGGGTATGATGAGAACCTCATCATGAGCCATAACTAGCTCATTTTGACCCAATACAAAGGATAAAAGCTCCTACATAACTCAAGGAAAGGCTTAACTCAGAGAATTCTGAGTTTAAGGAGAAAACAAGTCATAAGGGGTAAAAATGTAATTTTACCAGTATAATCTGCATTCAGGGCAATTCAGGGTCCAAACATAGGTCAAAGCAACTTAATAAGAATAAAAGTGGGATGAGATGATCTAGCAAGGGCTACAGAAATTCCAAGGAACTAAATGATAATCTGTAACCCTAAAACAAACCCACTTCAATTCACGAGGTTCAAGGCAAAGCAAAAATGGAATAAACCCTCTAAAATTCATATAAAAATAATCTCTAGGGTTTAGAACCTTCAATTTGACCTTAGGAACCCATCTTGACCTACATTGAGAACCATACCCAATTAATAACTTAATTTGGGTTTTTACGTAAATTGACCAGTCAAACAAGGTTTAATCTAGAAATAAAATTCACCATCAGATTCCTTAGGTCCTAATTAGTCATGTATAAAAACTTGAGCCTAAGAAGAAACCTTCTTGACCAACTTTACACTTTGGTCCTCATATATTTACTTTTTGGCCCTCAACTTTTGAACCCTCGCATTTTGGCCCCTAACTCTCCTTCGTTCTTTGCGTTCAGGTCCCCCCTGCAAAACCTGCCAGCACCATGCTCCGGCGACCTTGCGCGGAGCATGGCGCCGCGCAGGGTGAGGGGGAGAGCCTGGCAAGTAAACCGGGGGTGCCCTGCGTCGTCAGCCGTCGCAGGGACACCCCCCTGGTCGCTGTAACCCACCATACCGGCCGTGCGAACGCACGGACGGTATGGGTTTCCATCTCCGGCGTCCTCCGGCGAGGGAGACACGTCGTCTCCCTCCGCCTTCCTCCCTGATTCGGTCCCTATAAATATCCCCGTCGCTCCACCGTTCTTCCCAGCTCGGATCTGACGGAGAAAACCCCCAACTTTCCTCTCTTCTCACTCCGGCAGACACCCACCAGCTCCGGCGGTTCTTCCTCCTCCTCCTCTTCGCTCTGCCGCAATACCAGCAGCAGAGACTTCTTCCCCTGCTCTTCCCGCGCCACGCCGCACCCAGCTGGCGCCTCTCCGGCCCTCTGCTCGCCGCCGCCCCTTCCCCCGGGCATCTTCTTCTCCGGCGACAGTCGATACGACTGTCGCCCTGCTCCGGCCCCTTTCGTCTCCGTAGCTAGGTCAGAACTTCTCCCCATCTCCCCCTCTTTCTTTTCCTCACTGTCTTTTATTTGATTAAACCCTCGACCGCTCCTGTCCACCGTCACCCCCTTCGTCTCCGGCCAAACTCCGGCGAGCCGCTCCCATCACCCCAGCAACCCACACGGCTCGCCGACCACCGCAGAACCTCCGCCTCCTCACCCTGATCAACCCCCGCCCTTCCACTTCCCCCACATCACCCTCTGCAACCCCACCGAACAAACCCATCTTCCGACCCACAGTCCGACCTAGGGCAGCCCTTGCACGCCGCCCCACGCCTCGCCACCACCCACACGAGCTTCGCCGCACTCTGGCGAAGCTCCCGGCACCTTCTGATTAGGCCGAGAGGCCGTTTTGCTGTGAACAGGTCACCCGACCTCCGCCGCCATTGCCGTGCAGAAGGAGCTGCTTCCGCCTGCAGCTGCAGGCGCGCCACGCCCAGATTCGACTCCCAGGCCTTGCGAGGCATTTCGACAAAGCGTCAGGCTGCAGCTGAAGCGAAGCCCTCGCGCGAAGGCCTCGCGTAACGCCGCGATTACCAGCTGTCTCCTCCGCGTGGGCGCCAACTCGGGGTGGGACATTTAGTCCCACCTCGGAAATCTCTAAAGAGGCGCAGCGGTATAAAGTGAAAAAGTGCTGGAGGCTTATTACCTCAGCACACGGGGTGAGGTCCCCTTCACCCGCCCGGTTACCCGGTCTCGTCCGCGCTCACGCCCCGCGGACCTAGCCCGACCCGACTTAGACTGACCTGCACTCCTCGCCCACCACGCACGCCGGTGGGCCTGGACCCGGGTGCGACCCGTACCCGGCTACCCGGCAGCTCTGGGAGAGCTATCCTATGAGCGGATTCTATGAGAGAGAGACGCGGGGGGAGGGTAGAGATAGGTTTTGCCCCTCTCTCTGATCAAGCTGTGTAAGTGTGCAGGCACAGGTGAAGAAGAAGGACCGCGGAAGAAGAAGAAAGCTAAGGGAGACACTGTAGCAACAAGCGATTTAAGTCGTCTGATTGGAAAATCAGACGACGTCCTGAAGGGAAAAGAAGAAAGAAGGAGAGACGACGTCCTGACAGGTAAAAGAAAAGAAGAAAGAAGAAGATCTGAAGAACAAAAGAACAAGGAAGAACAACAGAAGAAGAAGAACAAAAGAACAAGGAAGAACAACACAGGTGAAGAAGAGGACCACAAGGAGATAAACACAAAAGAAGAACAGGAAGAACAAAAGCTAAAGAGGAGAAAGACAAAGAGAAAGAAAAGAAGAAAAGAAGAAGAACTCAAACTTTCATCTCTCTCCCTCTCTCTCTCTCTCTTTATTTTTTTTTTTGTAATAGAACATGTATATCTCTAGAATACAACTTGCTCCCTGAGTTCGACCTCGGGAACTCTCTTTTATTTTCCGAGTAAAAAAATTTATATATTTGAAATGATGGCAATAACTGGCTATACTACAACGCTATAACAATAAAACCCGGTTATCTCTCGAAGCCAACATTTCACTCCCTCCCTACACTAGTAGCTCCCCTCGGTACCACGTACGCGAGGGCCAACAGGACTCGGTGTAGAGTGGCCAATCCTAACCTCGGGTCCCAACTCAAGGGAGGTTAGCTCCGCTCTAGACAAAAAAGGGATAGTTGTTCTCCTTAGTACCACGTACTCAAGGGCCAGCACACTTCCCGTCTACATTCCAGATTCCGTCTATCTAGAGGAGTTCTACTCCTAATTCCCCGTAGGGTTCATGCTCATGTTCACCTCATTTATCCACATCTAGATCTCATCTTTCATAATTCATTTTTCATCCATATATAGGTAGCTCATGTTTTCATAATTCAATTCTCAATAACATGCAACTGGTGGTTTCATAGGTAATTATTCATTAAATATAGGCAGCTCGTATTCTAACAGGCAACTCGTAATTATAACACAGGCATTTTGCTAGCAATTTACCTTAATCACGCATGCATGTAAACCATACAGTACAAATAGGCTCATTCATTTCTCTACCCTAGGGTTCATTCCACATCCTAGAGTTCCATTCGGCTATTTCAACCAAGCACATTTTTATTTAAATATCAATAACTGAATTAAACCACTCTACCAGGAAACACGGGAGTAATGAGGGCTTGAACCGCAGACCCAGACGTCTTTACAAGCCCCAAACGCACAGCAGGCTGAAACCCTATACCAGGGAATACATCACCAAAGGAGAGTTTAGAATTGTGTATAATAGACTCTAGTACGTAGAGGAACTTGAGAGGAAAGTGCAGGTATTTTGTTTGCGTAAAATGGACCCCGATCAGACCCCAAACAGGTCAAAAACGTGTCAGATCTTACCTTGTGCCTCCTACGGGATCCTCAGACGTCTAGACCTCTATGACCATCTGGAATTAGTTCCAGACGTCAGACAATGTCTTCGGTCGTCTGGACGCACCTCCGTGTTGGTGCTAGAGCACCACGATCGTTTGTTTGATGATAATAAAACACGTGTCATTTAACATTTGCACTTGGAGTCTCAGATTTCAGGTAAATTGCAAATGGAGACGTGACTAGACGGAGTTCGAGCTTGCATCCAGGATGGATTGGAGGAGCTTGATGGAAAACAGAGGAGATTCGCGAGGAGCGATATATTGCAGATGGAAGGACAAGAAGAATAGAATAGAAATCTGTTTACTTCTTTCATGTACTTTTGTCTTTATTTCCTTACTCTTTTTGTTCCTTAGAAAATCATGTTAAAGAGCCTCAAAGTACCCTAACAGTAGTCTTAGGAACACCGGCACAACCCTAGGATACTTAGGTTTTCTGTAGAGAACTTAGAAAACCAATATTGGGTTCAAACAGCTTTTCCAGACGTCTAATTCCAAAATCAGATGTCTGATAATGTGTTTTAAGACGTCTGACTGTTGATTCAGACATCTGATAACATTTAGGCTGGACTTGTTAGCTCTGTCTGATGAAATCAGACGTCCAGACCTCTGTCCAGACGTCTGATGACTTTGCCAGACGTCTAATTAGTGGACCGTTGGATGGCTTAGCAAACACTCAAGCATATGACCGTTAGAGCCGTACCAGACGTCCTTAAGCCTTTCCAGACGTCTAATAGATGATCGTTTTGCCTCGGCTGACCCAAAATCTCTTCTCAGAGATTTTCTAGCCATTGCAACTCATGGAAATCCATTCCCACGAACAAGTAGGTTTCCAAATTTCTAGACATAGTGCCATACGTCCTGTATGTCGTCTGATGGACTTGCACTAGAACCCTGTTTAGATCTGATTCAAGTCAGGGAGAAACCCGCATAAAATCAGACGTCTGACCTTATTTTCAGACGTCTTAAAGTGATCTTCTAGACGTCTGATGCCAGGATCAGACGTCTGATAACCTTGTCAGTGTAATCATTATTCTTGATTTTGGCCTGATTCTCTTGGGCTTTGCACCCAACGGCTATGGAAGCTTTACAAAGCCTTTTGAAAGCTTTCCTAAGGCCTCTATAAATAGAGAGGAACCTCTTGCACACAAAAAACACCAAGACACACCTAGAGACACCAAAAAGACACCTAGATACACTTTCACACTCTTTTGTGTCCAAGAGAAGCCCTTGCTCTCCAAGCTCAAGTTCTACATCTTGAGAGTATCAAGCCTTTGCGCACCCGCTCTCCCGTCGTTGCGCCGTCGCGTGGCTCACGCACCCGCGTCATCGATTCGATGCACTCCTTTCAAAGGGGAGTTTCCTAATTCCTATAGAAGCTAGGTTTAAATCTTTGTTGGCTCTATAGGACTATACTTGTTATTTTATCTTTGTTCTTTGGTTGGCTATTCGCTTTGCGAATTCCCGTCTCCTTCGTGGAACGAAATCCTTCTCGTGAAGAGAAGGGGTTGAGGAACGTATCCTCGCACTTGTAGCGTGGTTGTAATTGAGGTTGAATCACCCTCGTTTAAGTGATTCGTTTAGTGGATTTGATCAACTTGGTTGATCAGAAAATCCTAACTCGAGAGGGTTAGGTGGTGGTTTTCACCCAGTTTGGGTTTCCACCTAAAAATAATTGTGTACCTTGTGTGATTGATATTTTGTGAGTTTGTTTTATATTTTATTTTCGCAATTTATCACATCACCCCCTCCTACAATTGGTATCAGAGCAGGTTCTTGCGAGATCGGAGTAACACTCGGCAAGAAGATCATGGAGGGGAGCATATCCGCAATCAGAATCTCCGAAGGGCAGTCCACCGTCCGACCACCCTATTTCGACTGGAGGGACTTCGGATATTGGAAGTTGAGGATGAAGACATGGCTCCAAGCCACTGAGTTCGATATATGAGGATGTTGCGAAACCCCATACGAGATCCCGAAGCGACCCCAAGGAGGCTACTCGCAACTGCAGATTTGAGAGCTTTCACTCAACGCAAAGGCAATGAATGCCTTGTATTACGCGTTTACTCCGAAGGAATTCGAACGAATCCAAGCGTGCACCATCACCCACGAGATATGGAGGAGGTTGGAAGGCACTCATGAGGAGGCGAGCTCGGAAGAAGATCTCGAGAAGAAGGAAACTGCGTGCCTTGGATTCATGGCCATCACGGATAACGATAGCGACGACAGCGACAATGAGGTAAACCCGAATTTACAAGATGCTTTTAATGAGCTTTTTGAAGTTAGTAAATCACTAAAAAGAGAAAACAATAGCATGAAAAAGAATCTTAGTTTTCTTAGAAGTGAAAATGATAGGTTAGAAATAAAACTTAAGGACCTAGAAAGTAGCTCTAGTCCTAAGGATAATAACCTGTTATTAGAAAATAAAGATTTAATAAATGAAAACACTAAATTGATTGAGAAAAATGTTAGTCTAAAATTAGAAATTTCTGATTTAAAGACTAAGATGAATATTATAGAAAATGAACTTGCATGTCTTAGGGAGAAATCAAATAAATTGATAAATAGGGTAGATAACCTATATAGCCCTAAGGTTGAGAAAGGATCTCCGTCAAGGAGACCCGTTAAGAGATTCGGATCCAAGCTCACTTGGATACCGAAGAAAGAATTAGAATCTTATTTTATAGGTTTCAGGGATAACTACAACACAAAGGACTGGACCTGCAGGCTCAAAGCTGGTCAACTCGTGTTGGGAGAACCAAGCAACAGACCAAGGAGGAGAACAAGAAACCGACGAGATGGCAAACAAACAGTGGACCCGTCGCACGTCGACCACCAGATTGGAGATCGACACCAATGCCCGGGCCTCCAAGCTACGGATGAGAGCCCCATCTTATGTGGCATCCACCACCACCATTTGGACCATTTTATTGGCCATGGTAGGTGAGGTAAAAATTCTTTACCCTATCTTTTTATCATTAGCATTTAGATACGGGGAGTTAAAAAATTTATGAGCTAATTGTCAATTTTTAAGGGGGAGATGCAAGTTAGCTAAATTTCCTTTAGTAAGGGGGAGAAAATAATAGCTATCTTGTTGTTACAGAAAGGGGGAGAACATTACTTTTGAAATTCATAGAAGAGCATGTTTTAAGGGGGAGTTATAGAAAATGTAAAATCAATTAAACCTTTTTGATAATGTCAAAAAGGGGGAGGATTTTTTGCATTATTATTTATGATTTTGTCATCATCAAAAAGGGGGAGATTGTTGGTGCTAGAGCACCGCGATCATTTGTTTTGATGATAACAAAACATGTGTCATTTAACATTTGCACTTGGAGTCTCAGATTTCAGGCAAATTGCAAATGGAGACATGACTAGATGGAGTTCGAGCTTGCATCCAGGATGGATTGGAGGAGCTTGATTGAAAACAGAGGAGATTCGTGAGGAGCGATAGATTGAAGATGGAAGGACAAGAAGAATATGATAGAAATCTGTTTATTTCTTTCATGTACCTTTGTCTTTATTTCCTTACTCTTCTTGTTCCTTAGAAAATCATGTTAAAGAGCCTCAAAGTACCCTAACAGTAGTCCTAGGAACACCGGCACAACCCTAGGATACTTAGGTTTTCTGTAGAGAACTTAGAAAACCAATATAGGGTTCAAACAGCTTTTTCAGACGTCTAATTCCAAAATCAGACGTCTGATAATGTGTTTTAAGATGTCTGACTGTTGACTTAGACGTCTGATAACATTTAGGCTGGACTTGTTAGCTCTTTGTGATGAAATCAGATGTCCAGACCTCTGTCCAGACGTCTTAGAAGTCGTCTGGTGACTTTGCCAGACGTCTAATTAGTGGACCGTTGGCTGGCTTAGCAAACACTCAAGCATATGACCGTTAGAGCCTTACCAAACGTCTTTAAGCCTTTCCAGATGTCTGATAGATGACGGTTTTGCCTCGGCTGACCCAAAATCTCTTCTCAGAGATTTTCTAGCCGTTGTAACTCATGGAAATCCATTCCCACGAAAAAGTTGGTTTCCAGACGTCCAGACATAGTGCCAGATGACCTGTATGTCGTCTGATGGACTTGCACTAGAACCCTGTTTAGATCTGATTCAAGTCAGGAAGAAACCCGCATAAAATCAGACGTCTGGCCTTATTTTCAGACGTCTTAAAGTGATCTTCCAGACGTCTGATGCCAGGATCAGACGTCAGATAACCCTGTCAGTGCAATCATTGTTCCTGATTTCGGCCTGATTCTCTTGGGCTTTGCACCCAACAGCTATGGAAGCTTTCCAAAGCCTTCCAAAGCTTTCTTAAGGTCTCTTTAAATAGAGAAAAACCTCTTGCACACAAAAAACACCAAGACACACCTAGAGACACCAAAAAGACACCTAGATACACTTTCACACTCTTTTGTGTCCAAGAGAAGCCCTTACTCTCCAAGCTCAAGTTCTACATCTTGAGAGTATCAAGCCTTTGCACACCCGCTCTCCCGCCGTAGTTCACGAGAGCGACGTTACGCCGCCGCGTGGCTCACGCACCCACGTCATCGATTCGACGCACTCCTTGCAAAGGGGAGTTTCCTAATTCCTATAGAAGCTAGGTTTAAATCTTTGTTGGCTCTATAGAACTATACTTGTTATTTTATCTTTGTTCTTTGGTTGGATATTCGCTTTGCGAATTCCTGTCTCCTTTGTGGGACAAAATCCTTCTCGTGAAGAGAATGGGTTGAGGAACGCTACCCTCGCACTTGTAGCGTGGTTGTAATTGAGGTTGAATCACCCTCGTTTAAGTGATTCGTTTAGTGGATTTGATCAACTTGGTTGATCGGAAAATCCTAACTCGAGAGGGTTAGGTGGTGGTTTTCACCTAGTTTGGGTTTCCACCTAAAAATAATTGTGTACCTTGTGTGATTGATATTTTGTGAGTTTGTTTTATATTTTATTTCCGCAATTTATCACGTCACCCCCTCCTAGTAGGGAACTACACTCCTAACGTTTGGTGATGTGATCAGACGTCCAAAATCCTGTGGCAAAGCATTCCGCGCTCCTTCCCAAAGCTGCACCTGCGTACGCAAACGCAGGTGCGGTCAGCTGACAACAACCCCTACGCTGCGATATGAATGGCGCAGGGAGATACGTACCTTGTGATATATGTGCTTTCAGACGTCTGGCCTTAGCTCCAGACGTTCAGGTACCCCGCTAGTCGTCTGGACTCTGCTCTAGACATTTGATACTGGAAAACTTCCAGTATCAGGATCTCCTTGCAGCTCGCTCCTCCTCTCGCAGCGGTAGCTCCAGCCGCTGTAGGAGCTTGAGCAACTCCTCACCGGCTCCTCCTTGAACTCCACCGACCTTGGTCCTCCTCCCACGCTCTCCTCCTTGCTCCCTCTCGCTCTCCCTGGCTCACCCTCCACTCGCCTCTCTCGTTCGCCCTCGCCACTGTCACACAAGAGATTTGGAGGTGGTGGTGCTTGGTGGTGTGAGGAGAGAAGGGGTATAAATAGGAGGGTGTAGGGTTTAGGGTTTGGGGGGAAGAGAGGGAGAGAGAGAGAGGAATAGCCTCTACGCGTCGCCCATGCGCAAAGCGTAAAGCGCAATACAAAAATTCCAATTTCAGACATCTGGGAACGGGTCCAGATGTCGGATAGATGTCTGACTGAAACTCCAGATGTCTTAAATAGCTAAAAGTGTAATGGTCATTACAAACCCTAGGGTAGAAATGTATGAGCATGATATGGAACTACTCTGTTTTACTTGAGATGCATGTTGAAATACGAGCTGCCTGTATATAAATGAGAAATTGAACTGTGAAATCATATGTTGCATGTTTATGATTGAAAACTGAATTATGAAAACATGATCTGCTTGTATATAGATGAGGAATGAGTTATGAAACAAGAGATCTGGACCTGGATAAATGAGATGAATATGATCATGAACCCTACGGGGAATTAGGAGTAGAACTCCTTTGGATGAATGGAAATGTAGAATGTAGACGGGAAGTGAGCTGGCCCTTGTGTACGTGGTACCAAGGAGATCAACTGTCCCTTTTTAGTGTAGAGCAGAGGTAGCCTCCCTTGGGTTGAGACCCGGGGTTAGGATTGGTCACTCTACACTGACTCCTGTTGGCCCTCGCGTACGCGGTATCGAGGTGTGCTACTAGTGTAAGGAGGGAGCTAGCCACCCCACGGGGCCCGATGTCCAGCTAGCCACCCTACACCGACTTTGTTAGGCCCTCTGGGCAAACCGGGGTAGTCGGACGAGGGTACGCGGACTGTGGAGGGGCGAGACCCCCGTTCTGAGAGGGCAAGGCCCTATACTGTTCTGTGTTGTACTTTGGGTATACCTACTAGCGGAAACGACTGACCGCGTGTCAGTGCGGGGTAACTACCCGTGCGCTTATCACGCGTGCCGTAGTCACCGCTACGTCTCGACAGTGACCTCGGGGTGGTTGACTGGGTGTAAGACTACCACAGGGGACTCTCCCGGGCGCTACTTAGTCTTTGTAGATTAAGATCTTCGTATATTTCCTCTTATTGACAAGTAACGAAGTGCCTAAGCAATTACTTCTTGAATTCTCCAAAGAAATAAAGGCTAGAATAAACCTTGCTAGGGACTATCAAGGAGTAAGCATGGGGGTATGATAACACCACGCAAGGGGGTAGTAATTAGGTTGAATATGGCCCATCTTTAGAATAAAAGGCACAATATAAAGTAGAATAGGAGCATTGCATGCATCAAGTACCAAGATTGCTTATAAACTGCATTAATGGCCATTTGTGTAAAGCATGTGTCAAAGCAGGCCCCAGATGAGCAATCGAATCGCACGGATGGATTCAGAACGACGAACGGAGTCCAACGGACTCAAGATCGGACAAATTCGACATCCGGAGCTCCCACAATGGGCCCAAGAAATTCTGGCCGTTGATCAAAAACTGACGTGGTCTCGTGCGTGTGTGTTAAGAGGTGTCGTTATAGTCGCACTTGATACGTCGATTTTAAAAGAAGTAAACGGAGGTTAGTCCGAGTGTCGGTCTCAGGGAGGCGTAGAAATCGGATTTTGTTTATTACTTGTTGTCACGAAAAAGGCGGAGTTTTGCTTGTGAAAGAGACGATTTTGAAAAGCGAGAGAGAGAGAGAGAGAGTTTAGGGTTAGAAAGCTCTTGGTTTTGATCATGCACTTGTAACACAAATTAAAATGGCGATTGAACGGAAAATAACTTCATTAAACATGCATTCACAATTCATGGTTTACAACATTAAATACATGCTTTAACAAAAGTAAATGAAAGCTTAAAAGAGAGAGAGAGGTAGAGAGAGAGTGTGGAGAGAGACGAGGCAGCCACGGCGGTGGAGGAGGCTCCGTCGGCGGCTCGTCGTCTCCGGCGATTACAAAAGTGCCTAAAGCTAGCTAAGAGAGGAGTGGAGTAGTTGTAAGTGGGAGAGGATGCCTTGAATGGTGGTAGAAGGGGGTTTAAATAGAGTTAAGGGCTTCCTAAAAGAAGAATGTGCTTTAGCGACATTCAGAACGTTGCTAAAACCGCTTCCAGATATGTCGGTGAAGCCCTCCTGCCGCCGGTCCGCTGCCCGCCCCGCTCTCTCTCCATGCGCGATCCGTGGACGTTGAACGAGAGCCGTCCGATCAAAGATCGGACGGCTAAGATCCTCCTGCGCCCGCGCTGAGATCGTGCCTCGGGCGCGCATGCGCGCGCGCGTTTCCGCCCAACGTGCGCGCACGCGTGGGTGCTCGGGAGTTGTCATCGCGCCGCGTGGCGCGATCCTGGCCGCCCGCTGCTGATCGGGCGGCCTAATTTTGCCGCGCCCTTCGCTAGCGCTTGATTTCTGCTCCGGGCGATTCGAACGTGCGTTGCTGCGATGCGGGCATGCGCGCTAGCCGTTGCGCCACGCCCGCTCTTTGTCGCGGCGACCGCGGGCGAGCGCGCGGATCTCGGCCGTTCGATCGAAGATCAACGGCTGAGATTTATCCTTGGCTGGCTTAAGGGCGTGCGAGTGGTGGGGGCGGGGCGACGTGGCGCTTTCTGGGCCGTTGATCTCCAGATCAACGGTCAGAATTTCTTGGGCCCATTGTGGGAGCTCCGGATGTTGGATTTGGCCGATCTTGAGTCCGTTGGACTCCGTTTGTCGTTCTGAATCCATCCGTGTGGTCCGATTGCTCATCTGGGGCCTGCTTTGACACATGCTTTACACAAATGGCTATTAATGAAGTTTATAAGCAATCTTGGTACTTGATGTATGCAATGCTCCTATTCTACTTTCTGTTGTGCCTTTTATTCTAAAGATGAGCCATATTCAACCTAATTACTACCCCCTTGCGTGGTGTTATCATACCCCCATGCTTACTCCTTGATAGTCCCTAGCAAGGTTTATTCTAGCCTTTATTTCTTTGGAGAATTCAAGAAGTAATTGCTTAGGCACTTCGTTACTTGTCAATAAGAGGAAATATATGAAGATCTTAATCTACAAAGACTAAGCAGCGCCCGGGTGTCTGCCAAAATATGAATCGCCCGAATCCTTGCTTTGTATATATAACTATAAATATGTGTACGTATATATCTATATATGTCTTTTTAGAATTTTCGGAATTCAGTGTAGGTTGGTAACTTTTTACGGCTACCCAACCCACTCAAAACTCGGTCAAAACCTTAAGTGCTAAGCATCTTGGTGTGAATGTTGTGATAGACTCACTTAACGGTAATTGAGACAGACTTCGAGTTTCTACGCCTCTAGGTGACCGGAAAAGAAAATAAATTTTTGCCTGAAGGTGTATTTGTTCGATTGGTAGCTTTCTCCCTACGTTCATTTTACTTGGGGTCAACACAAGGATTTTCCAGTGTATATCTCCCCGGCTTGTACTACTTCCCCGCTTTGTCCTTAGGTGTTTTGGTCTTTTTTGTGCAATTATTGAGCTGGGCTCTGGACAACCGACCAATGGGTTGTTACCCACGATCACTTGCCAGCCATACTTGTGCGGTGAAGTGTGGTTTATTTTCTTTTCTTCTCTCTCTCTTTTTTTTTTTCGTAGGTGGCTTCCCTAATCTCAAATGTACCTAGAGGCAGCGAAAAAGAAATGGCCTGTGGCTGGGTTCTGGACAACCTGCCAATGGGCTGTTACCCACGACAACTTGCCAGCCATACCACCCTAGAGAGTTCATTAGCTACCCAATTTTTGTCAAAATCTCCGAGAAGTGAGTCTGTACAAAAATGTGTGTAGATGCTTAGACTCAAAGTTTTCCTGAGTTAGAGGGTGAGTTGATAAGTCGTATATTTATTACCTTATTTATTAGGTGCATTAGAATAGCTTAAAGTTGCAAGGATTCGCCGTTAAATCCATATTTTAACGGACACCAGGGCTGATTAAGCCTGAAGGCCTGAAAAGTCTAAGTGTTTAAGTTCTTTTTGTATTATTTCCCACTATTGACAAGTTTCTAATGCCTAAGTTTTTCTTCCTAAATTCAATTTTTTTTTAATCAATTAATTTATTCATTCAGACTGATTAATTAAGCTCAGGATTATGCAATTTACCATCCCCCCCATGATTAAGTTGGACAATGTCCTCATTGGCAGATGCATGGATGCAAAAGGGTTCAAAAAGATAGTACCTGAGTGATGTAAACTACCAGATCAGTCTGAATCCGCTGGGTTGCCTCCCAGGAAGCGCTTAGTTTAACGCCTCCAGCTGGGCGGTGCTTGGTGTTAACCCTCAACAAGGGTGACACTTTCCTTGGGGGGTACCTGGGCCAGGAAATGCTTCAATCTTTGACCATTGACTGTAAAGGTGTGCCCGGTATTAAGATCATCGATTTCGACTGCCCCATTGGAATAGGGTTTGACCACCCGAAATGGTTCTGTCCATTTGGACCTAAGTTTCCCTGGGAAGAGTTTCAGGCATGCATCAAATAGCCAGACTTGTTGGTTTGTCTCAAAGGTTTTCCTATGAATGAGTCAGTCGCGGACGGCTTTCATTTTCTCCTTATATAGCCGACTATTGTCAAAGGCGTCCCGACGAATTTCTTCAAGCTCAGATAATTGAAGAGTCCTTTGCGCACCAGCTAACTAGGGATCCATGTTACATTGCTTAACAGCCCAGTAAGCCCGGTGTTCTAATTCGACAGGGAGATGGCAAGCTTTGCCAAAGACCAAGCGGTAAGGTGACATGCCTATCGGGGTCTTAAAAGCGGTCCTGTATGCCCACAGGGCATCATCAAGTCGTGTGGACCAGTCTTTCTTGTTAGGTCTCACAGTCTTCTGTAAAATGTTCTTGATTTGTCTGTTTGAGACCTCAGTCTGCCCATTTGTTCGTGGATGATACGGGGTGGCAATGCGGTGGTTTACCCCGTATTTTCTAAGTAGGGCACGGAACTGGGAATGGATAAAATGGCTTCCACCATCACTGATCATGGCCTTGGGTATTCCAAACCGGGAAAAGATATTCTTCTTCACAAAGTCCATGACCGTCTTGTGATCGCATCGTCGGGTGGCGACAGCTTCAATCCATTTGGAAACATAGTCTACCGAGACCAGGATATATTCGAAGCCGTTGGATGGTGGAAAGGGGCCTATAAAATCGATACCCCAAACGTCGAAAATTTCGACAATCAAAATGGGTTGAAGGGGCATCATATCTTTTTTGGTCATGGTCCCTAGTGTTTGGCATCGTGAGCAAGTCTTGGCAAAGATGTATGCATCCTTGAATAGGGACGTCCAATAAAATCCAGACTGCAAAACTTTTGCAGCTGTTTTCTTGCCAGAGAAATGGCCGCCACACGCTTGGTCATGACAAAAGGAAAGCACACTCTGAACTTCGTCTTCGGGGATGCACCTCCTGATGATCTGATCAGCACAGAGGCGAAACAGCATGGGATCATCCCAGAAATAGTGCTTGGCCTCAGCCAAGAACCTGTCCCGTTGCTGCCTGGACCAGCTGTGCGGGGTTTGTCCTATAACCAGGTAATTGACATAGTCAGCATACCATGGCATTTTCTTGTCTTGCACGGCTAGAATGTGTTCATCAGGGAAGGTATCAGATAGAGGTAGGGGGGGTCCAATGTGGTTTGGATGAAGTCTTGACAGGTGGTCAGCCACCACATTTTTCGATCCAGCCTTGTCTCGGATTTCTAGGTCAAATTCCTGCAAAAGCAGGATCCATCTGATGAGCCTAGGTTTTGCGTCCTTTTTGGCCAACAGGTGCCGGATTGCAGAATGGTCAGTGTAAATAGTCACGTGGGATCCCAGCAAGTATGATCGAAATTTCTCAAGTCCAAAAACTACAGCGAGCAACTCTTTTTCTGTGACCGTATAATTACGTTGGGCCTCGTCCAACGTTTTGGTTGCGTAGTAGATCACCACGGGTTTCTTGTCTTGCCTTTGTCCCAGGACAGTGCTTATGGCAAAATCTGATGCATCACATAATCTCAAAGTCCTGGGACCAGTCTGGGGGTTGAAGTACAGGTGCGGAGGAGACTAGATCCCGGAGGGTGTGATAAGCCTGGATGCAATTAGGAGACATGTGGAATGTGGCGTCATTGGCTAGAAGGTCGGTCAAAGGTTTGGAAAGCTTGGAAAAGTCTTTGATGAACCTTCGGTAGAAGCCAACATGTCCTAGGAAGGAACGAATCTGTCGGACCGAACTAGGTGGAGCAAGTTTGGAAATTAAATCAACCTTAGCTCGATCTACCTCGATGCCCCTATGCGAAACGATGTGTCCGAGGACAATTCCTTCTTGAACCATAAAATGGCTCTTTTCCCAACTTAACACCAAGTTAACCTCGATACATCGTTTCAGGATTTTCTCCAAGTTGCTCAAACAATGGTCGAATGAATTCCCGAATACAGAAAAATCATCCATAAGGACTTCTAAGTATTCACCCACCATTTTTGAAAAAATGGCTAGCATGCAACGCTGGAAGGTTGCAGGTGCGTTGCATAACCCGAACGGCATTCGACGGAATGCAAACGTGCCATACGGGCAAGTGAATGTGGTCTTTTCCTGATCTTCCAGAGCAATTGCGACTTGGTTATATCCTGAATATCCATCCAGGAAGCAAAAATACTTCTGCCCTGCCAATCTTTCAAGGATTTGGTCAATGAATGGCAAGGGGAAGTGGTCCTTCTTAGTGGCTTCATTAAGCTTCCTATAATCAATACACACCCGCCATGCGGTGGTGGTGTGGGTGGGGATGGATTCGCCACGATCATTAGTGACAACGGTGAGCCTAGCCTTCTTTGGAACCACTTGAGTGGGGCTGACCCAGGGGCTATCAGAGATAGGGTAAATGATGTCGGCGTCAAGTCACTTGATAATTTCTTTTTTAACGACCTCCCGCATGTTAGGGTTTAATCGTCTCTGATCTGGCGGGAAGGTCGGGCCCCGTCTTCCAGGTAAATCTTGTGGGTGCAATAGGTGGGGCTAATTCCTCTGAGATCCGAGATGGTCCAACCAATGGCGGCCCGATGTTCTGAAAGAGTTGCAGTCAATCTTAGTTCCTGATCCTTGGTTAGATGGGAATTAATTATCACTGGGAAGGTCTGGTCAGGTCCCAAGAAGACGTACTTGAGATTCTCGGGTAATGGTTTAAGTTCAGGTGCGGGTGAGACCACAGTCGATGGGAATGGAAATGGCGGGAGTTGATCAACATCGATCTCTTCAAATGGTGTCATGTGATGGTTCTCAGCCTTACAGAGGTCCATGGGTAAGCATGGTGACAAGTCGAAATCGTCACTACAGGTTTGGTGGTCTGAGACAGAATTGAGGGTAAGGCATTCCTCGATTAAAGTTTCCACGTGATCATGTTCCTCAATGTAATCACAATCAAAAGACTTTGTCGCCCGGAAGATATCCAATTGCATTTTCCTGTCTCCGAAGGCTATTTCCATACATCCCGTGTCGCAATTGATGTTTGCTTTAGCCGTAGCTAAGAAAGGTCTGCCTAAGATTATGGGTGCGTTCTGTAATTTTTCAGGGACTTCCATGTCGAGCACCAAAAAGTCGATTGGGAAATAGAAGTCCTTGACCCGTACAATCACGTCCTCGACAACCCCCTTCGGGGTTTTCACTGATCTATCCGTCAGCTGGATGGTGACAGGGGTTGGTGCCAGCTCCCCAAAACCAAATTGGTGGTACAAGGTTGTGGGAATTAGGTTGATAGAAGCACCTAGGTCCAGGAGCGCTCTATCAAATGTCATGTCCCCGATGTTGCAGGAAATCAGGGGCGCTCCTGGGTCAGTTCGTTTGAGTGGAAAGTTGCTTGATATCACGGAACTGGCTTGCTCAGAGAGTACAACCTTCCTAGGTGCTTGAGGTCTTGGCTTACGCTTGGGTGTACAGGCATCCTTTAAGAACTTGGCGTAAGCGAGGATGTGTTTGACAGCTTCTAGGAGCGGAATATTAATCTGTACTTGTTTAAAAATTTCCAACAGCTCCTCAGTTTCCACAGTATTCTTCTTTCTCTTGATTGTTTCCAAGGCCTCAGGATAGGGTGTCTGAGTTGGTTCCATGTCTGGGTCCTTGGTTGGTGCTTCTTCTAAGTCGGGTATCTCAATAGGTAAAGTCTCGGGGAGAGTCGACCATTTGGGATCCTGGGTTTTGGTGCCGCTTCTCAAGGTCACCGCATTCGCAGAGGCATTGGGGCCATGGGGTGATCCTTGAGAAGACGAGGATGAAGAAGCGCCAAACCCAGGAGGTGTTTGTGGGGCCGGCTGGACCATATGAGCTTGCCCGGGGTTGCCTTGGAACCCTTGCGAATTGGGGCCTCTGTTAATTATGTTTTGCGGGTTCGGTTGCGGTTGGGAAGGTAGAGATCCTTGCTGTTTACAGTCCAAGAGTTGGCTTAACTGTCCCTTTACAAAGGCCATTTCTTCCTGATGTTTTTGGTTCATGTCAGCCATCATCTTTATTAAGGTGTCCATTTGGTTTTGTGGGGGAGGGGCTGCCCTATTCCGGTTATATTGGGGTCTAACTGGTGGTCCTTGCTGATAGGGGGCAAGTGTGGCTGTTGGTTTGGCCTGGGCTGGTTTTGGAATTGCGGTGGTTTCTGGTTTGTCCAACCAAAGTTGGGGTGATTACACCAGCCGGTGTTGTAAGTGTTGGAGAAAGGGTCAGGTTTTGCATATCTTTGGACAGCTTGCACATCTTCTAGAATAGCCAATGTTGATGAAGAAGGAAGGGAGTAATCAAGGGTCGAGGGAGCAAAGGTCCCTCCTTGGAACGTGGTCAGGGGTTGTTCCAGGTTTAATTGGGTGAAGGGTTGGACCAGGTCGACATTATGTGCTCCCTTTGCTAGGGAGAAAGTCTGCAAGGGGTTCCTGGTCTGGTTTAGAAGCTCATCAATCTTCTTGTCCACCAATTCCACTCGATCCAACTTTTTGGCAATGATGTCTTTGTCAACCATTCCAGAATTTGCTTGCACCTCATAAATCCCGCCACGGGGTTGACTGGACCTGTTAAACTGGTTCATGGAGGCATTATTGAGCGAATTCTCGCTCATAGACTCAAAGAGCTCAAACGCGCTCTCCTCGTCTTTTTTTAGGAAGTTTCCCCCGCATGAGGCATCGACGAAGTTCCATAGGTTGCTGTCCAGACCGTGGTAGAAGATCTGGGCCAATTGCCACCTTGGAACTTTGTGGTGTGGGCATTTCCTCAAAAGTTCATTGAATCTTTCCCACGCCTCATGAAATTGTTCCCCACCCTGGAGTGTGAAGGTAGTGATAGCTCTTCTGAGGGCGTTGGTCTTTCCTATGGGGAAGAATTTTTTTTAAAATGCATGCCTCAGTTCTTCCCAGGTGGTGATGGGTCTACCTAGGGTTCTAAGCCAATGAGAAGCCTTGTCTCTTAATGAGAAAGGGAACATCTTGATTAGAACAATGTCAAGGCTAATGTTCCTAGGTTTTACTGTTCTTGCTATTCGGTCGAGATCTTCTAGGTGCTGAAAGGGGTCTTCATTTGAGCTTCCATGAAAGTGGCTCTGGATTAGACTTAATACATTAGGTTTTAGCTCAAAATCATCTCCCCCTTCGGGGATCCTAAGGTGTGGCTCGACTCTAATGGCAGAAGGGTTATAGAAATCACGGAGGGGTCTTGGCTGGTCCTGAAATGGCGGTAAATCAAGTGGTGGTTGCCCTGGCATGTTTTGGAAAGGTGGTGGTGGTTGTTCTGGTGGGTTCTGTAACCGTTGTATGGCTTGCATGATGGTTTGGATTTGTTGTTGCTGCAGCCGATGGTTAGCATTGATTTGAGCTTGGATGATGGCCATAGCATCAGGTGGGGGTTGATCTTCGACCTCATCTACCCTAGGTTCAGCCATGTTAACAGAATTGCGTCGCCTAGATTCCTGCCCCAAAACACGCAACTCGGGATGCAGTGAGCGTCTCCCGTGCATACACTAGAGAAGAACAGGAGGGGATGCGGAGGGCGACAGATGAGAGAAAAAGTGTTTCAATCAAGCACACAAGCCTAGTCCTTATGGTGTATTCCTTAGGAGACATAGAAATCTCGCAAAGGGTGATTAAGTCCGTAAACACTGGACTCCCCTTCCCAAGGCTAATCTGGCCAGGTTGATTACGAGGGGATTGCAGGGAAGGTTCTTCCTTTGGCTTGCGCCTCCGGTTCCATAGACCCCACAACCGCGGTCGTTTGACACTGCCCCGCAGCCTAGTCACCAGATTCTACCAAGGGAATGAAAGCCAAGTGCCTAGCAAACAAAACCTCGCCTTTTGAGACTTAACTCAGTCCTGCCTAGGGCACATCTACTCAGTTTTAAAGGGTTAGGATAGTGCTTGTGCTTAGGGTGATGTGATGAGGCGTTGATTGGGGTGGTGCCTCTTAATTTTCCACTTTCAAAGTATGTGCTTCTAGCAAAACATGGTTTTCAAGCAAGGATTTTTAAGGTGTGGTGTCTTTTAGTATTTCATCCTTACTTTAGTGCTTTTTAAGGTTGACGTGTCTTAATGTTTTTAACCAAGTTTCAGTGGGCACGTCAAGTTCTACACACAACTTGGTGAAAGTAGATTTCCTTTTTATTTTGTAGAGGCTCTAAAACCCTAGTGTGCTCATCCTAAAGATCGTGCAGCTTCTATTGGATGAGTCAGTTTTTAGGGTTGAGTGGTGTGGCCCAGGTCAACTCACGGTGGCTTCGCAAGCACCACTCAAGAGAAAAAGAAAAGAACACTCCAAGAATTTATTCAGCATATTAGAGTGTACATTTTTTTGTAGGGTGATGTGTTAAAAATGTGGGTCAAGCAATCATTCACCACGCCAATTTTTTTTCAGTTTTTATGATTTTTTTTTTAGCTTTTTCACGCAAGCAAACAATGAGAGAGAGGGTACTCACTATCGGTCCTCGAGGTGCCTACTCCCTTGCTACCGTCGTGGAATGCATCGCTTCGCCGTCCACGCGCCGAATTCCTGCAACCGTCAAGTAAAAAGGAAAATAGGGCATTAGACGATATGAGAATGAAGGTGGAATGGAGGTGATAAAACAAATCCATTGCCTCCCCGGCAACGGCGCCAAAAACTGACGTGGTCTCGTGCGTGTGTGTTAAGAGGTGTCGTTATAGTCGTACTTGATACGCCGATTTTAAAAGAAGTAAACGGAGGTGAGTCCAAGTGTCGGTCTCAGGGAGGCGTAGAAATCGGATTTTGTTTATTACTTGTCACGAAAAATGCGGAGTTTTGCTTGCGAAAGAGATGGTTTTGAAAAGCGAGAGCGAGAGAGAGAGAGTTTAGGGTTAGAAAGCTCTTGGTTTTGATCATGCACTTGTAACACAAATTAAAATGGCGATTGAATGGAAAATAACTTCATTAAACATGCATTCACAATTCATGGTTTACAACATTAAATACATGCTTCAACAAAAGTAAATGAAAGCTTAAAAGAGAGAGAGAGAGGTAGAGAGAGAGTATGGAGAGCGATGAGGCAGCCACGGCGGTGGAGGAGGCTCCATCGGTGGCTCGTCGTCTCCGGCGATTACAAAAGTGCCTAAAGCTAGCTAAGAGAGGAGTGGAGTAGTTGCAAGTGGGAGAGGATGCCTTGAATGGTGGTAGAAGGGGGTTTAAATAGAGTTAAGGGCTTCCTAAAAGAAGAATGTGCTTTAGAGACATCTAGAACGTCGCTAAAATCGCTTCCAGATACGTCGGTGAAGCCCTCCTGCCGCCGGTCAGCTGCCCGCCCCGCTCTCTCCATGCGCGATCCGTGGACGTTGAACGAGAGCTGCCTGATCGAAGATCGGACGGCTGAGATCCTCCCGCGCCCGCACTGAGATTGTGCCTCGGGCGCACGTGCGTGTGCGCGTTTCCGCCCGACGTGCGCACACGCGTGGGCGCTCCGGAGCTGTCATCGCGTCGCGTGGCGCGATCCTGGCTGCCCGCTGCTGATCGGGCGACCCAATTTTGCCGCGCCCTTCGCTCGCGCTTGATTTTTGCTCCGCGCGATTCGAACGCGCGTCGCTGTGATGCGGGCGTGCGCGCTAGCCATTGCGCCACGCCCGCGCTTTGTCGCGGCGAGCGCGGGCGAGCGCGCGGATCTCGGCCGTTTGATCGAAGATCAACGGCCGAGATTCGTTCTTGGCTAGCTTGAGGGCATGCGAGCGGTGGGGGCGGGGTGACGTGGCGCTTTCTGGGACGTTGATCTCAAGATCAACGGTCAGAATTTCTTGGGCCCATTGTGGGAGCTCCGGATGTCGGATTTGGCCGATCTTGAGTCTGTTGGACTCCGTTCGTCGTTCTGAATCTATCTGTGCGGTCCGATTGCTCATCTGGGGCCTGCTTTGACACATGCTTTACACAAATGGCTATTAATGCAGTTTATCAGCAATCTTGGTACTTGATGCATGCAATGCTCCTATTCTACTTTATGTTGTGCCTTTTATTCTAAAGATGGGCCATATTCAA
Source organism: Thalassia testudinum (assembly GCA_037157565.1). Lineage (NCBI taxonomy): Eukaryota > Viridiplantae > Streptophyta > Magnoliopsida > Alismatales > Hydrocharitaceae > Thalassia > Thalassia testudinum. The sequence continues at coordinate 59,963,643 of JAZHRO010000022.1, read as the reverse complement.
CCTAATTACTACCCCCTTGCGTGGTGTTATCATGCAACAGGCCAATTGTTTGAGTTGATTGGGCCGCACCACTTCAAATAAAATCAACTCATCAAGTAGCTGCCAATTAGGTTCAACTCTTAGGGATTTACCAGGCACTCCACATTCTTTTTAAACTTTAAAGGAAAACATCTTCACCTGTGCTTGCAAAACTTGGTGTGCTAATGAAACTTGATTGAAAACACCTAAAGTTGAATCCTAAAAGCTACTAAGCAAGATTTGAACCTTAAAATTCACCACATCAAAAACAATCTTGCTTGAAAACCACTGGTTGTGCACTCACACACGAATCAATCAATCATTAAGGGCACAACCCATTTAAAGGGCCCATCACATTCCAAAGCACATTCAAACCTAGCCCTAAATAAAACAGAGTAGACGTTGGCCTTAAGGATTGGACTCGCTCTTCAGAACCCAGAATGAGATTATTTTCGATTAGTCTGTTTCTACTGTTTAATCTGATGTCTAGCTAGGGGAGCAGAGTCAAATGATCGCGGCTGGGGGGTACACTAGGAACCGGAGGCGCAAGCCGAAGGAAGAACCTTCTCCCCAGTCCCTCCTTCTAACTGGTTGGATTGAACAGACGGAAGTAGATCAAATCGTTCCTTTATCTCAAGACGGGTTTTGAGAGTCTGTAGGTCTTTAGGCTAACCTATTTAAGGACAGGTTTGATTGTTTGTATTGCAGGGCACCTTTCTTCCTCCCGTGTATCATGAATCCTTCCACATATTTCATGCATTCCCGCTCTTTCCCTCCTGTTGTAAATTATCCTCAACATGACGATTATCCCAACTCGTATTGTAATCAACCATCAGTTAGTTGGGATCATTCGGATTGGGGATACAATTCCGGACCCCCGTGTTTAGGGTCTAACCCTGAACACTTTGATTCTGATTTCTATCCTTCTCAGAGCTACATCGATTATAGATCGTTTTCCTTTCATGAACAGCATAATACGATCCACAATCAAGAAGGATACACCGATCCTTACCCATCCTCTGATTTCACTGCCTTTAGGTCATCACCATCTTTTCAACAATCTGAAATGACCTATTATCAGGAAGGGTATAACGAATCTCAATTCGTTAATTCCCCTGCATTGAGTCCAAACCCGCCCAACCCTGAACCAACTCATTTGGTTCAGGTTAACCAGGTTCAAGATAAGGTTCTGGCTAACTTGAGGAATATCATTCAATCTTTAGAAGTTCAGCCAATACCTTGCATTGAGAGATTGGAGCCCCTGATTGAAATGATTGATGATTTAAACAAGTCTTTGTTGGATCGGCTACAGGATGTTAAGGATAAGAACCCGGGTGAGTTTCTACTTGGGAAATTAACGAAATTGAGGATGAGATTCGTGGTTGCTTTGATTCAATCTTAGAATAATTCCCAGGATGAACTCTCTTCAGGAAAGCCAACGACAGAACCCGCTCATGCACCTATTGGGGAGACACGTGTTACGAGGCTGACCAGATTAAATTAAAACAACCAATTAAGGATGATCTGATTTCTTCGCCTGAGATCCCTAAGCCGGGTTACGAGGAAACGTATGTCTCCTTGGAACATAAAGTGACAAATGATTTTGGGACATACATTGATACGGATCCTGATGGTGAAGATTCAAGTTGCGAAGTCTCACGCAAGTCTTCTGAACATGATTTCTGTGAGACGATTGGGCTTGAGGAATCTAATAGATCAATTGATAGCCCAATAACTGAGAACACTGATCTTATTAGGGCACACATTACGGATCCAGAATCACATTTTCTAGAGGAATCAATTCAATGCCCTGATTATCAGTTATACCCTGTTGAGCTTATTGATGATTCTAATTCTGAGATAATTAGACCCAAGTCAATTTTGATTCTGCCACATCATTTAGACTTGGAGATTTCAGACGGGGTGATGAATATACAAGAGGTCCTGGAATTTGATATGCTAAATGAGGAGGATAGGAGCTGGGAAGTTTTGATTTGGGAAGTTAATTCTGGAGGAAATGGAAGATTGAGTCGAAGGGTTCCTTTTAAGTTGAAACCATCAAATCAGAACCCTTACGACATTTGTTTTGAGGATGTTCAACCCAAGCACACATTCAACGATTATCCTTTTGAGCTTCAATTCTCAGTAACCCGACTTTTTGATCTTGGGTTGCATCCTCAGAAATCGCAGGCCCGATCCCGCTTACATTCTGATTTTAGGTTTTGGGTAATTTTTATCCAGAACCTAAGATATTCTCGATTATGGGGTGTGGGTCTGCACCACAATCTGGTCCACATCTGTGGATCTCTGCTGACAGGTTAGAGGATTCTTCTGTTCATTCTAATTCTGACCTGCACATGTGAATTCTTCATTTCTTTTCTTTGTATAGTGTGCCTAGCTGAAGGCACTAAACTCAGCACTTATACAGTTCTTTTTCGTTTTCCTCTTGGAGCGGACCTGATATTCACGCAATTCAGGTGCTTTCTACGCTTTTCCACTCTGTTTTATGTCTTTTTAATACAATGAGGACATTGCATTAGATAAGCATGGGGGGGTGGATATTCATCTCTGAATTCATTCGTCAGCTCCGTAGATTTGTTTATTTTCTTTTATAAAAAAAAAAAAATTTCGGAATTAGGAAAGAGAATTTGGGTTTAAGAAAATTTTCAATATTAGGAAATACTACATTATGATTTGAACACAAAGACCCCTCAGGTCTTTGGACTTAATTAGCCTGTGTATCCACTAAAATGTGGATTTGTTTTTGAGTCTTCGCCATCTTAATTCTATTATAATTGGAATAAATAAGTTTGGGTGATAAGTACACGACTTATCAACCTGCCCTATGATTTGAGGGAATTTTGAGTTTTAAGCATCTACACACTTTCTTTGCACTGACTCGCTGTTCGACGATTTTAACGAAAATTGGGTAGCTAATGAACCTTCTAGGGTGATATGGCTGGCAAGTTATCGTGGGTAACAGCCCATAGGTAGGTTGTCCAGAGCCCACTCACTGGACCTTTCTTAGTTTGCTGCCTTTAGGTAAATCTTAGACTAGGGAAGCCACCTACTTAAAAAAAAAAAAAAAGGAGAAAAGAACAAAAAGAAATAAGCCACACTTCGCCGCACGAGTATAGCTGGCAAGTTGTCGGTGGTAACAGCTCATCGACCGGTTGTCCAGAACCCAGCTTAGAAAATGCATTAAAAATTCTCAAAACACTTAGGAAGAAGCGGAGAAGTAGAATAAATCAGGGAGATATACACTGGATTCACCCTTGTGTTGATCCCGTAAAAAAAAAAAAAAGCAGGGAGAAAGCTACCGGTTGTAAAGATACACTTTTAGGTAGAATTCTGGTTAGGTCACCTAGAGGCGTAGAAATCCGAAGTCCATTCTAATTACCGGTCAACGAGTTTATCACAATCACAATAAGATGCTTAAAGCTTAGGGTTCTCATCAATTTTGGGTGAGTTGAATGGCCGTAGAAAGCCACTCTTAAACCCAAAAATTTGAAAATAAAAAAAAAATTAGAAAAGAGGAAAAGAGAAAAAAGAAAATTTTCTTTTAATAAGGCGAGGGCTTGAAGCGGTCTGCATTTTGGCTGATACTCGGGCACTGTTGTGTCTTTGAAGGTTCAGTTCCTAAGTAGACAATTTCTTAATGATTGAAAAATAACTCAAGTCCAAATAATCTAACTTAATTATTTTATAAATAGCATAGAGTTTTTGCTAGGGACTAGCAAAAGATAGGCATGGGGGTATGATGTAAACACATTTACACTACTTAAGATGTCTATTTATGCATGTTCTTAAGCATAGGATTGCATTTCATGATATAAATATTGCATTACATGCATCATCTTGCATTTAGAATAGTTTGAATAAAATGGAGGTTAATTGTCTCCTTTTATGTGCTTGGATAGGGCAAATATTTTATCATAGCCTCGGATCAAAGATCCAACCATATAGATGTGATCAGGGCGACGATTGGAGTTCAACGACTCCAAGATCGCCCTATTCAGGCATCCATAGCATCAGATAGTGACCCGGGAATCCTAGAAGATCAAGGGCCAGGATGGTGTAAATCTGCACTTCAGATGATAAATCCGACCGCACAGATGAATTCGGATCGACGATCGCAGCCCAACGACACAAAAATTAAGTCAATCCGACATCCGTGGCACCATCTACAACTTCCAGAAGATGGACGGCCAAGATAGCACCATGTGGCGCCATCTCAGTCGCCCAAACGGCCGCCTGCGTCTTGTGAAAGCCCCGCGCCCAATCGCTCTCCGCCGTTGGATCTTAATCCAACGGCTGTAGGTGCTCGCATTTAAAAACGACCGCTCGACCATCCGCACCCCATAGCGCAGCTGTCGACTGCGCTATCGCGAGCGCGGGGCGCGGGTTAGAGCTGTGGTGAGGAGCGGCGGGCGCGAGCAATTGGAGCGTCGGATGGAGATCGGACGGCCGCGTGCGCCTGATAGCGCCGACGCGCGATTGGACGCGCAATCAGACGCGCGGGGGGCGCGTAGTGCGTGGGCGCGAACGCATCTTAAGTTGTCCGATCTCGCGATCGGACGGCTGAGAAGCGCTGGACGTGCACGGGAGTTGAGGAGCGGGTAGCCGAGGAGGCGCGCGTGGGCACGGCGGTGACGGCCACGTCTGGGCTTTAGTGACGGATTTATCCGTCACTAAAGACCCCTTATTTATTATTTTGAAGATGTAATGTCCATTTTTCCCCCACTCTTTGCAACTATAAAAGGAGACCCCCTCCATACGAAATTCTCATCCCTTTCTTCTCCTCTCTACCCCTCCAAAGCTCAAGAGAAGCTTGTCCCACACACGGGATGCTTCTCGCGAGATAAAGTCCAATTTTCGTTCCCCTTCGGAAGTGGATCCCGCGACGACGACGGTGTGCTGCTCCGTTCCCGTTCTTCTGCTTCGTCCTCCTTCGTCCTGCTTCATTCTCCTTCATCCAGGTGTCGTCCCGTCCGGCTCTTCCTCCAAGCAATCGTCGAGGAGGATAACTTCTCTCTCCCATTCTTATTTACAGCGTTTCTAGTGTAGGATTTTCTTTCTTTATAGTGTAATTGATTTTTCGCTTTCTAGTGTAACTTTTACAAACAAGTGAAATATTGAATGCATGTTCTCTCTCTCTCTCTTTCTCTCTCTCTCTCTCTCAATTTGATAGCGCCATTGTAATTATATCGCCTTACTTATGAAAAAATCCTAAAAAATATATAATTGTGAATATAGATCAACGTAGCCTCCCTGTGTTCGACCCGGAATTATTTTTGGTATAAATTTTATTTGTTGAACACGAATTCTTCGCTTTTTGAACTACAATGACAGGTTTTCCAAAACCAATCTCGTAAGCGTAACGATTCGCGAAAAACACCGTTCAACACCACTCTACTCAGTGTTCGCTGACTCTGTCTTTTCATAACCCTGTTCAGGACCAGGAGTTGAGCAACCTGAGTTTCCAGTTGCAGAGGGTGCTGGGCCCAGCCGTAGTCATTTTTTAGCTCTTTCACTTTCCTACTGTTGTAGTGAGTAATGGACACATAGTTTACTGTTCCTGCTACTTTCTGTTTCCTTTACGTTTCTGTTGTTGTTGTGGTGGCATGTACTATATTTTAAGACAGTTATTCTACTTTCCTTACTGCTTCGTACTTTTCTTTTGCTTAGTTATATTACATGTGTGAATGTGGTTTATTTTCCTACTTTTAGTTATTTCTTATTGGACGACTAGGTCATGGGATTAGTTGAGGTGAGCCGGTCTCGGGCCCTGTAGGGATTCGGGAATCGGGTCGTAATACCAATGAACCTTAGTTGTCCACATTCTGAATCTGGATTGGGATATTACTCGATTTGGATGAGAGAAACGATAAAGGGTTGCACCTTGTTGTCCGTGTTTTGAATCTAGATTGGGTATTATTTGATTTGGAGGATGTGATGTCGAATTTCAAGGTCGAGAGTAAGTATTTTGAATGAGGGGTTTTGCTGACCCTAAACCCTAAATTTTTCGTATTCTTTATAATTACATAAATATCCCCTCAATCTTCCCTCCATTAACAAAAAATACCCTTGACATAACGATCGTTATAGTTTAACCAACTGGTAGACTAACGGAAGGATGGTTTTGTTAACGGAGGAAAGATTGGGGGGTATTTACATAATTACAAAGATTATAGGAGTATAGATGTAATATGCACTGATTATAGGGATATATATGTAAAAACCCTAAAAAAAAAGAGAGTATAGAGAGAGCCTAGGGGAGGAGAATGATATGGTTGGGGGAGGAGGAAGAGGAGCCTAGGGGTGGTGGTGGTGTGCAAAAGGAGCAGGGGCATGGAGAAGATAGTGGGGTGGAGGTAGGGATGCAAGTTTTGGTAAATTCGACTCGAACTCGACTCAACCCGACCTGAAAAGAATGGGTCAAATCCGACCCCTGAAAAGAACGGGTAGAATCCGACTCAAACCCGATAGGGTTCGGGTATGGGTCTTATCCAAAAAAGCTCGACTAGATATGGGTATTAATATATACTCGATTACCCGACTTGAGTATCCGAATAAAATCTCAATTTACCTAAGATATATGTCTCACCCTAAGTCCCTCATTCTCCCAGTTTTAATCTCCCTCATGATTCTCTCGATAATTTTGAAGGTTGGATGTGATTCTGAAGGTTTCATTGAAAATTTATTTCTAGGATGAAGATGTTTTATTTGAAATGTACTTGTGTCTTTATCTGTATTTTTTCTTTCAATATATTCTCTTTGAAGTTCTTTTTTGTAATAATTTCAATAGGGATCACTAAAATTAGAGTATCCTAAACCCCTATGTTTCAGGCTTATTAAAAATAAATAATTGATGAATTGTGTAATAGATGTTTTTTCTTCTTTAACTCTAATTTGGACATAATTTGATTGTAAGATAAATTTATAAATAGTTATCCGATGGGTAGATGCATATGGGTATGGGTTTGAATTTTGGTACCCGATGGGTAAATGGGTAGGGAATGGGTATAGGTTTTGTAAATGGATATGGGAATGTGTTTAGCCAAACCTGACCCAAACCTGACCCATTTGCGTCCCTTGGTGGAGGAGAGGGCAACGGGGGGTTTGCAAGAGGAAGAGGAGGCAATGGGGGTTTTACAGGAGGAGGAGTGGGTCGAGGGGGTTTGCAGTAGGACAAGGGCGAAGGATCTAAAATCCACAAGCACACTAAGAGAGGGGGGGCGTGGACTAGTGTGGTAAAAAAAAATTACACCACAAAAATGCTCAAGATGTATAGTGGTTCCTCACTTCCAGGTACTCTACTTCCTAAGTCTCTTCACTTAGGATCATTAACCCCCGATTCCCTCAGCCCTGAGAGAATCAATTTTATTAATTGAGATAATTAATAGGTTACCTCAACTCAATTACAATGAACAATTAAACAAGAAGATTATAAGTGTAAGATAATGAAAAATAATCTTACAACTGGAAATCCTAAGGCTCCCAACTTGTAAGTTAAGTAAAGTTTACCAAATGGAAGCCTAGGAAGATTAGGCGTGTAATGAATGAATTTGATTACACGAGCTCGCACATGCCTATTCACTTGTTGCAACACAAAAGAGGATTTAGAATGCTAAAACAAGGCAACAAAGCTTCTCTTTGGATGGAAAAAGGATGTGGAAGGCTTTTTAGAGAGTAAATGGCTTTTGAATGATTGTTTTAGGAAAATAGGACCCTAAGGGGTCTTTTTATAGTTGTAGAATTAATAGACCACAAATCCTAGAAGTTGAGAATTAATTATCAAATGTTCAAATGATAATTAAGTCAATTTAGCCATTCAAATTTGATCCAACAAGTAGTTGATACCGATGCTAGCTGCTCACAAGTTTAATAATTAAAATTGTACCTAGCTAACAAAGAAATATGGGTATGAGTACTCATCATGAGTACTCGTACTCATAGCTTACTATTGGGTACCAATTATGAACAGGTACTGGTACTTGTTGCTTACAAGTTCGATATTTAGAGGATCTTCAATAGAACATGTAACCTATGAGTATCAGTACTTGTTAGGTACTAGCTTTAGGAGTACAAAACTTGACCCAACATAGTAAGCACCAGGTATTGATACTCATCTTACAATTAGTATTTGTTGAATATTGCTTGAGTATATTGATCGTCAAACCTGTAGTTTACATATACCGATACTAAGCAAGAGTACTGGTACTTGTAAGGGTATTTTAACAAGTACCACTTAAATTACGATCCATTAGTTTTGGTCGATAATTACTTCTACTAATATATTTTTTTATTTGAGAAAACATGATGTTTGGCAATCGAATGTGATACCTAGTTTTATCTCTAATTTAATTTTACATCTAGATAAGTAAACAGTTTAGGAGGCAATACATTCTACAAAATTTAAACAAAGATTACAATGAAAAATATAGACAACCTCCCGAATCTTCTTCTAAGAGCCTTTATCATTGTTCTGCCACGCTCATCATCTTAATTTTTGCAACGTACTCATTGGAAAATGATTAATTTGAAAAAGGATTTTTTTTAACATCAAAACTTAAGAAAATGTGAAACATAATTTCAACAAAGCAAACAAAGGTGTAGGTACATAAGCAAGTAGGCACCACATTAGCCTTTAATGATGGTTTTGATGACAACAAGCATATCAAGTAATTGAGATTAAAATTGGATTTCATGCGTAGATATTGCAAGTTTGATTTTCAGGTTGAAGCTCTCTTTGTGAAATCTGAAACCAAAAAGGAGGAGATCATTTTCTTCAAGTTTAGGTCTCCTTGTATTATAGGAATTAAGTTGTATTCTTATATTTTTTAGAATGTATGGAGAGCTCAAATTAGAACTCAAATTAGCATAACATAGGGGGTTCATATGTAATTCTCACAAGAACACCACACAGAGCTTAAATAAGTCAAAATATGTCTAAGTCTATAGGCATTATTGCATGGCCCTAACACTTAGTAAGAACCCAAGATAGTAGTTTGGACAGTTACAGGGTCTTTTACAGGCCGTCTAAGATTAGGTATATGATACCTAACGTTAGATAATAGTTTGGTGCCATTTAGAAGCTCCATGAGCTAACAAAATTTGTACCTAACTGAGCACCTAACGTTAGATAGTTCACCTATTGTTAGATAACTTTTACTTAAAGTTAGATAAGTCCTTTTGGGCCAATTTGAATGCAGACAGGAGCTAGTGAACTTTGTACCTAATTGAGTACCTAACGTTAGATAGTTCACCTAACATTATATTACTTTTACCTAACGTTAGATAACTCTTTGACCAAATCAGTTAGCCGTTGACAAATCAAATTGGGAAACTTTTAGCAGTTGAAGAGAGGTCTTATGCACACCTAAATTAGTCCAAACACTTATATATATATATATATATATATATGATGATGATGATGATTTCCCACTCCTTGGTGGTTAGAAGAACATTCAAAACACATTCAAAAGCACATACAAGCTCACATTTGGCAAAGACTCACATTTAGTGTTCTTAGAAGTGATTGAAGCTTTGATTCTCCAACTCCATTTGCTTGAAGCTTCGTCACTTCAACTCTCAATAGCATCATCTTCTCACAATCACTACAGGAGTTCTTTTTAGTCTCCTAGATAGTTATTTCATATAATTGATTGCATATCTTTTTGGGGTTATCTATAAGAGCTAAATTCTATTTTATTCAGTTTTATTCCTTCATCTACTTGTAATATGAGGGCCCAGATTGTGGGATCCTCTCCTTTTGAGTAAGAGGGGTTTGCTCTTGATTGGAAGAATTTCAAGAGGGTTTGTAAAAGGGTTGGTATCCCATAAGTATCGGTTAGTTTTTCGAGTTTAACTCAGGGTAAAATCCTAGGTTAGGAGATCTAGGTAGTGGTTTTTACCTGGGGTTGTGTTTCCACTATATATACTTGTGTTGTGGTTGCTGATATATTTGTGGAATGCTTGATTATTCTTTATATTTGCATTAATTTAAATTAGCATTATTTTTATTACCATTAGCACTAATCACCCCCCTCTAGTGATTTCAAAAGGGGGATTTGCAAGAGGAGGGTGGGGTGGAGGGGGGTTGTAGGAGGAGGGGTCGACATGGGATTGTAGGAGGAGGACGAGGAGAAGGGGGTAGAGCTGATGTTATCATAGGTGGAGATGACATATAGGTTGGAATAGAGGTGGTTGATGAAGAATGGGTGGTGAGGTCAGGCTATGAATTGTAGAGGAGGAGGAGGAAGGACAAAAAAGAAAGAAAAACATGAAGAAGTATATTCATGTAATTTTCTATAGTCATACCATTAAACTTAACGGAATATTCCTAGCGAACTAACAACGAGTTAATCGAGGGGCATGTTCAAGTAATGGTTAACAACTTTTTAGGGTTACAAATATAATTGGCAAGTTTATGGGAATATAAATGTAATTAACCAGATTTTCAGGGGTCTACCTATAAAAACCTCTTTTGTTATAATTTGGACGAAGAAGAAGAGGGGTGAGGGGTCCATACCAACTTGTCATGCAAACATGCAAATATTTGTCGGCATCTAAACCAAAATTGAGGGTTAGACGTCTTCACCGGTGAGGAAGGGGATGAGGAACCTGAGGGGAGTTGTGGAGGGAAGGTGGAGGATGAGGAAGGTGAGGATCAATGAGGGGACATAAGTGATAAAGATTCCATACAGTAGGAGGAGAAATGCTGAGCATTATGGGTGCAGAATCATTGAAATCGATGTATAGGTAGGACTTTGGTGGGGATGAAATAAATGTACAATGCAACAAATAATTCCTATACCATCGCCCTTCAATGTATTAGTAGATATGGGGCACATGCCAAAGAGGTAAATAAAGAAGACAAAAAAATTCCAAAGAAACTATCTTGAGCATACGAGAATGCACAAAAGATTGAGTTTACACTATGCAGATATATACATCAAATCTCAATAATTTTATTCATTTATTTTATTGATGTGCACGTTAAGTTGAATACATGGATATAAATGAAATGCACGTTGGATTAAAATTCAACGTATGGACTTGTATGCGTAAATATACATAGAGATATAATCAAATAACAATAAGTGAATGGACTGTTATACTATGTCCATTATTAAAGTGATCAAATTAAGATTTATTAAGGGTATGGGCATAAATGCAAAAGGATTAGTGTGGACATATTTTATATGTGTAGAGATTGATTTTGCAATTACAACTCCTCGATGGGCGGATTTGTAATTTGCAATTAGTAATTAATTTTGCCTAATTACTAAAATAGAGAGATCGGGTCCGAAGGATTTCCACCTTCATTCTCTACAAGGAAGTAAAGAAATATAGTAGCTATCTCAGTACATATCACCACAAAAACGACAACAACAACAGAAAGCGGAAAGGAAACAGAAGTAGTAGAACAATAGCTAAATATCCATTACTTACTACAACAGTAGAGAAAAGAAAGTACTGAAGAAAGCTATGGTTGGACTCGACTAGGTCCACCACCCTCTGCAGTCGGACACTCGGGTTGCTCAACTCCTAGTCCTGAACAGTGTTTTGAAAAGACAGAGTCAGCGAACGCTGAGTAGAGTGGTGTTTATATTATCTAAGTACAAAATAGTAAAAGCAACAGGTTCAACTCTCATTTCTATTTATTTGTTTTATATGTTTTCGTTTCACCCATTTCTCAAAGTATCTAGATATTCTTGATCTTGCATGTTCCTCGTGGGAACGATCTTGATTGCGGTCTTTTCCGTAGAGTAGAAGGTACACGTGGTGCTCTCCTTGTCGGGAGAGTCCTCCGTGGTAGTCCTACACCCAGTCAACCACCCCGAGGTCACTGTCAAGATGTAGCAGTGACTACGGCAGGCGTGATAAGCGCACAGGTAGGTACCCCACACTGACACGCGGTCAGTCATTTCCGCTAGCAGCTACGCCCAAAGTACAACACGGAACAGTATAGGGCCTTGCCCTCTTAGAACAGGGGTCTTATCCCTCCACAGTCCGCGCACCCTCGTCTGACTACCCTGGTTTGCCTAGAGGGCCTAACAAGTTGGTGTAGGGTGGCTGATGAGAGCCTCATAATGAGCCCTAACTAGCTTATTTTGACATAAGAAAAAGAATAATAGCTCCTACATAACCTAGAGAAGGGCCTAAATCAAGGAATTAATGTTCTGAGAAGCAAACATAAACCAAAGGGTTAAAACTGCAATTTTGCCATTGCAGTACATAAACAGGATTTCTCAGAGGCAAAACATAGGTCAAATGGTCTGAATTAGATAAAGAGTGGGTTGGTTCAGTCATAAATGGGTTATTGTGCAATCCAAGAATTAAATGACATCTGTAACCCTAAAACAGACCCTCTTAATTCAATAGGGTTCTGGTCAGAATAAAAATCAACTAAACCCTCTAAAATTTATGGAAAAATATCCCCTAGGGTTTAGACCCTTCAATTTGGCCTTTGGAACCTATTTTGACCTACATTGGGGTCCAAGCTTATTATTTGACCTAATTTGGATTTTTGTGTAAAATGTCCAGTCAAATGCGATCAAACCTAAAATCCAACTTCACCATTGGATTCCTTAGGTTCAAATTAGGTTTTTACCAAAATTTGGACCTAAGGGGAGGTTATCTTGACCTACTTTGCAAAATAGTCCACCCAATTACATTCTAGCCTCTAACTTTTAGAAACTCTTGCGCAGACCCCCTAACTTCCTCGCCACTCTTACAAATAGGCCCCTTCACCATTAATGGGGAGAAATCCTACTCCGACGAGGAATGGAGGGGGAGTACTCCTTGATTCCTCAAGGATCTCCTCCCAGATTTGGAAGGGAGATTCTCTGAGGAATTCCCTTCCATTTAAGCGTGATTGCAATATCTGATTTGCACCCAATCTCTCATGCGAAAGCTCGAGAGATTTGGGTATCCAACGGATTTCCTACTCCGGCGAGGACTCTCGCACTTGGAAGCTTGTATTCCAAGCACAAGAGCCCCTGCTAGCATCTATAAAAGGATCCTCAACCCCGGCCCATCTCTTCAGGTCGACTTGGCTAGTGATCCACCCCAATTTCATCTTCTTCTCCTTCGGTCAGGAAGTCCAGCGAGCTCCGGTGACCGCCCCTCCCTCCTCTCGTCGCTCTGCCACCATACCAGTGGCAGGGTTTGCTTTGCCTCGCTCCTCTGCATTGAGCCGCACCAGCGCACACCTCTCTGACCTCCTCTTCGTCGTCGTTATCTCCACCTCAGGGTTGTCTTCTCCAACAATGGCACATACGCGCCGTTCGTCTCCTCTGCCTCCCCTTCGCTCCAATCACCACAAATAGGTTCCTCTTCTCCTACTCTTTCTTTTCCTTCCTTTTATTTCATAAACCACCCCTCGACTGCCACTGTCTACCCTGATCTTCCTCATCTCCGGCTGACCTCCGGCGAGACGCATCCATCACTCTACACCTCCACATGTCTTTCCACCAACCTCTTCACCTCCGCCATCGACCACTGATCACTTTCCGCTCACTCACTGCCTGCCACGCACGCCCCACACTTCCACCGAACAACCCCACCTCCACGACCACAGCATGACCTAGGCACGCATGCCTAGGTTGTTCTGAGCCACGCCGACCCCCGCCTCACCTTTGTCGTGGTACAACGGAGGTTTTCCTATTGTTTGACAGGGCCATGAGGTTGTATTCATGCTGACAGGTCAAACCCCTCGCCGCCATTGACAAAGACGCGAAGCTTGCTCGCGAGCTTGCATCAGGTGGCCCCACTCCAGGAGACCAAGTCCCAAGTGCGTGGCTTTCCTCCGCGAACTGCATCAACCACCTATCGAGAGCTGAAGCACTTCGCAGCTGCAGCAATTAGGAGACATCCCCTACGGAAGCACGCGAAGAAGAGGGTGGGACTTTTAGTACCAACTCGGTAAGTTTCGAGCTGCCTGTGCAGTATAAATTATTTTTGTGCTTTCTTCTAATCGCCTCAAGTAACACAGGGGTGAGGTCCCTTGCCCTCACGCCTCGTCCACGACCTGCCCCCGCGGACCTGGCACCAGACCCAATTACCTAAACCTAGCACTCCTCGTGCATCACACCCACGCCAGTGCGCTTGGACCCGGGTGCGCACCTGACCCGATTACCTGTCTCTTGGAGAGCGTACCGAAGAGAGAAATAGAGAGAGAGAGACGCGGAGAGGGTAGGGGTAGGTTTTGCTGCGTGGTGTTGTGTAGGAAAGGAGCTAAGGAAGGAACAGCCGCAGCACGAGAAGAAAAGGAAGAAGGCAGCCACAACAAGGAAGGAAAAAGAAGAAGAAGGTAGTTGAAGAAGAAAAGAAGAAAGAAGAGAGGTAGGGACTTAGCTGCAAAAAGACAAAGAAGAGAAAGAAGAGAGAAAGCAAGGGCAGAAGAACGAGCAGCCAAGCAGAAGAAGATGAAGAAGAAGAAGAAGAAGACAAGGGAAGACAAAGAAGGAAAGAAGAAGAAGAAGCCAAAGAAGAAGCACAGCCATAGAGCAAAGAGAAGGAAGAAGGCAAGGGCAGAAGAAAGAAAGAAGCAAGACACAGAAGGCCAAAATCACAAATCAAAGCACTGTAGCAAGATTTTTTAAGATGTCTGATAAAATATCAGATGCCCAATTCTTTTGAGCATTATTTCTACATAACATTACTCTTCAATTTTTGTTGAATTAGTTATTGCTTTTTATTAAGAGTTGTGTTCTTAAGTCTTGAAATACCAATTGCTCCCTGTGTTCGACCTCGGATACTTTGATTTTCGAGTTATAAATTCTTATTTGTTTTTGTGGCGATCTGATCTATATTACAACATGACATCTTTTAAAACACAATCTAGCCGCGTAAATAGTGGCTAGCTGAACCTCAGGTCCCGTGGGGTGGCTATCTCCCTCCCTACACTAGTAGCTCGCCTCGGTACCACGTACGCGAGGGCTAATAGGAGTTGAAGTAGAGTGGCCAATCCTAACCCCGGGTCTCAACCCAAGAGAGGCTAGCTCCCTTGGGTCTCAACCCGGGGTGGTGGGCGAGGAGTTCACGGTAGGGTAATCGGGTTCGGACCCAGGCCCGCGGGGTGTGAGCGCGGGCGAGGGCGGGGGAGAGTGCGTGGCATGCTGTGTGCGTGGGCAAGGGACCTTACCCTTGTGTATCGAAGGCGATAAGCCTATTACACTTTTTGAATTTATGTGAAGTGTTGCGCCCAGCCGTTTACGAGGTGGGACTAATGTCCCGCCCGCTACTGCTCGCACGCCCGCAGGAGACCTTCCCTCCAATTGCCACAGCCTTGGTCGCTTGCTGAGCAATTGCTTGGCTGTGTGGATTCGCGACGCCAATCAGCATGTCCTGGGACTTTAGCACTTGGAGCGCACGGCCTAGAGATCGTGAGCAAGCTTCTTTGCGCCCGCGTCAATGGCGGAAGAGGGTCAAGACCTGAAATGCGGAAACATGGCCTTGCAGCCCTGTCAGATCAGAGGAAAACCTTCATCGTATCACGGCGAAGGTAAAGCGGATGTTGGCTAGCCACGGGGCGGCCTAGGTGTGCATTCCTAGGTTGCTCTGTGGCCGAGAGGATGGGTTTGTTCGGGGGGTCGTTGTGGTGGTGTTGGCGGTCTGTGGACGAGTGGAGGATGTTCGGTGGAGTGTGGCGGAGGTTGTGAGGTGGGTGGCGAGTCGTGTGGGGTTGCAGAGTGACGGAAGCGTCTCGCCGGAGGGTGGCCGGAGATGGAGAAGGTGGCGATGGATAGTGGCGGTTGAAGGGTAGAAACAATAAATTAACAGGGGGAAAAAAAGGAAAGAGTAAGGGGAAGAGTTTTTACCTAGTTAAGCGGACGAAAGGGAGGAGATGACGATCGGCGCGTCTTTGCCATCACCGGAGACGAAAGTGCAAGAGGAGGGGGTGGTGATGAAGAGAAGGGGTCGGAGAGTGCCAGCTGGTGCGGCCTGGCGCGGAAGAGAATGGCGGAGTTGGCTCTGCCACTAGTATGGTGGCAGAGCGACGAGAAGGGGGATAAAGAATCGTCGGAAGCGTCGAGCTGTTGGCCGGAGTGAGGAGGGACGAATTTGGGGGAGTTCTCAGGCCAAAACGAGCTTGAAGCAATCAGCGGCCCCTACCGCTCCTTAAATAGATGTTGGCGAGGAGAAGATCTCGAGGAGGGAGTGTGAGTAGGATGCCAGAGAATGGCCGGAGAAGAGACCCACACCTCTCGCACGTTCGCACGAGAGGTATGGGCATCGATAGGGCATGGGAGGGGGTCTATGCGGAAGAAGACAACGCAGGGGAGCCCCTCTCGTTTCTGGTGCCGGTCCCCATACCTTGCGCGGCGCCATCCTCTGTGCAAAGTTGCCGAAGGCATGGGCAGCTGCTGCGGGTGGCAGAGGGACCAGCTAGCAAAAAACGAAGGGAAAGCTGAGGAGCTAAGTGCAAGGGTTCAAAAAGTAATTCTTGAAGACCAATTTGTAAAGTAGGTCAAAATGGCCTTCCCTTAGGTTCAAATTTTGGTAAAAACTTAATTTTGACCTAAGGAATCCAATTGGGAAGTTTGATTTTAGGTTTGACCACGTTTGACTGGTCAATTTACGTAAAAACCCAAATTAGGTCAAAAATTGGGTATGGTTTCAATCAAGGTCAAGATAGGTTTCAATGGCCAAATTGAAGGTTTTAAACCATAGGGGATATTTTTTCATGAATTTTAGAGGATTTAATTGATTTTTATCTTGCCTAGAACTTTGTGAATTAAAGCGGGTTTGTTTTAAAGTTACAGAATGTCATTTAATTCCTAAAAGTTGCTATTACCCTTTTCAAATCAAATCATCCCACTTTCTTTCTTATTAAGCCCATTTGACCTATGTTTAGATCCTTAGACATCCCGTTTGTGTACTGCATTGGTAAAATTACAGTTTTACCCCTTGTGAGTTACTTTATACTCAAATTTATAGTTCTTTGATTTAGGCTTTCCCTTAGGTTTTGTAGGAGCTTTTGTATACTTATTTAGGTCAAAATGTGTTAGTTAGGGTTCATGATGAGGCTCTCATCATACCCCCATGCCTATCTTTTGCTAGTCCCTTAGCAAAAATTGAAGATTTTAACCTTTGTTCTAGGCCATGAATTTCTTTCATCAAGTTTTGATAAGTGTTTTTCCTCTTGTATCCTTGATTAGGTCAGAATGCCAATCATAATCCTAAAAGGTACTCTAGTACCAACCAAGATCTAGATCTGTCTAGCTTTTAGCCTTAATCATTAGTAAAGGTTTTTAAGGCCTACAGGAATTAACCTAAAGTTTATTGGACTCTGTGGTTAAAACACCTGTACTTGAGATATTTTTTGCCTTGGTTCAGTCTGCAGTGCATTTTGTAAGAGAAAGACAGAAGATTTATTCGTTTGGAGAGTTTCTCTCTCTTTTCTTTTTAATTGTAGCTTAGGATTGGTTTCACAACACGATCTGTATCGGATTCCTTGTCCTCATCAATAATCCTTAAGGGTCCCTGGCAGTCGATGCTTCGAGATAGCACCGCCCATGGTGACCCCCAAAACCCTGGCTTTCAAGATTTTGAGATGATCCCGTCCATGGTGTTCCGTGGCCAAATTCAGACCTTGGCAATTGACACTTCGTGATAATGCCATCCACGGAATCTAAACCAGCAGAGTGCTTACATGCCCCTAGTAGGATATGTAAATATCCTAAGAGACAAGCACAGAGGAGATGATATGTTGTTACGCATCTTCGAGGGGAATTTCCCATCTCTCCGTGTCGGGAACTCGTTCAAATCAACTTGTGTTGATTGACTGTTCCTAATCTAGGTGACATTTTCAGAATATTTGAAACGCTTCTGCGTGATCTTGATATTTATGCTCGCTGAACCAGACTGTGTGTGAATTTGGGTGCTTAAGTTACTGAGTCTTGTAAACAGAAAGTCAGTTAACGAGACTGAATACTCCCTAAGCCTTGGACCTAATACTTAAGCTTTTTATTTTCCTCAACCTTTTGAGGAATATCTAGATCTTAATGGGTACTAAGAGTCTATCCAAGAATGCCTAAGGTTTGCGTTCTTACTAATCTTGTTGTGCACTTTCCTTTTTCTTTTTCTTAATGTGGTCTAGAACTTAGGTTAATTCCTTAATTTCTTACTAATGATTATCCCTTTTCTTTCATTTTGTGCTCCTTTTTATCATTTTGTTCTTTATCTCCTCCTTCTATAAAGTTTACCGGCACTTTCTTCCTCCTTCAAAGTTTTTTTTTCGTATATGCGAATTTTTTTGTTGAAACCTTTTCCTTGTTATTTTATTGCACTTTCGTACCCCCCATGCCTAAGATTTGCAATGTCCTCATTGCACATTAGGTGGGTTTTTATTTGGCTTGGTTCATACATTAGGACAGGTATTTGGTGAGTGGATGGGTCCAGGGGACTGTTGCGTACGATTTTTAATCTCAGGTACAGGTACCTGAGGTGAAGTTAGCTGTCCCAAAGGATGAACCTAAAGTGCAAACAAATATCAGAAAAGGTTTCGGGTTTTTCAAAAAGAATGACGGGCTGCTCCCGTTAAGCGCTGAGTTTTACGCCATTAGCTGGGCGCAATAAGCTCAGGGAGAATGGATGATAAATGATGACTCAACCAAATTTGTACTGGTTACTGATGAGAACCTTATCATGAACCCTAACTAGCACAATCTAACCTAGATATGCGAGAAAAAGCTTCTACATAACTCATAGAAAGGCTTGACTCAGAGAATTCTGAGTTTGTAAAGAAAATAGGTCATAAAGGGTAAAAATGCAATTTCACCAACACAATCAGTAAACAGGGTAACTCAGGATCCAAACATAAGTCAAGCTAACCTAATAAGAAGGAAAGTGGGATGATTTGATCCAACAAGGGCTACAGCAACTCCACGGAATTAAATGACATTCTGTAACCCTAAAACAAATCCACTTCAATTCACGAGGTTCGAGGCAAATTAAAAATCGAATAAACCCTCTAAAATTCATAGAAAAATAATCTCTAGGGTTTAGAACCGTCAATTTATCCTTGGGAACCCATTTTGACCTACATTGAGAACCATGCCCAATTAATGATTTAATTTGGGATTTTACATAAATTGGACGATCAAACAAGGTCTGACCTAGAAATAAAATTCACCATTAGAATCCCTAGGTCCCATTTAGTCATGCATAAAAACTTGAGCCTAAGAAGAGACCTTCTTGACCGACTTTGCATTTTGGTCCTCGTCTATTACTTTTTGACCCTCAACGTTCGAAACCCTCTCATTGTGGCCCCTAGGTTCTTCGTCGTTCTTTGCAATTAGGTCCCCCTGCAAATCTCTGAGCAGCGCCATGCTCCGGCGACTTCGCGCGGAGCATGGCGCCACGCAGGGTGAGGGAGGCCCTCTACCAGTTGAACTGGGTGTTCCCTACGACGTCTGCTGTCGTAGGGACACCACGATGACTTCTGCCATCGCCCACACCTTCCATGCGAACGCACAGAAGGTATGGGTTGCAACTCCAACCATTCTCCAGTGAGGGAGGCACGTCGCCTCCTTGCGCCCACCCCTCCACCTTCGCCTTTATAAGGACCGCCGTCGCTAGCCGACGGGAGCAGCTCGGTCCTGACGGAGAAAAACCCCCATTTTTCCTCTCTTCCCACTCCAGCAGAAACCCACCAGCTTCGGCGGCTCCTCCTCCTCCGTCTCGTCGCTTTGTTGTAATACCAGCAGTAGAGCCACCTTCGCCCGCTCTTCCCGCGTCGCGCCGTACCCAGCGCGTGCCCTCCTGCTCTCTTCCTCGCCGCCGCCCTCTCCCTCTGGGTATCTTCTTCTCCAGCGACAGTCGATACGACTGACGCCCTGCTCTGGCCCCTTTGTCTCTGTAACTAGGTCAGAACTATTCCCCATCTCCCCCTCTTTCTTTTCCTCACTGTCTTTTATTCGATTAAACCCTCGACCGCTCCTGTCCATCGTCACCTTCCTCGTCTCCGGCCACCCTCCGGAGAGACGCTCCCATCGCTCCGCAGCCCCACATGCCTCGCCGACCCTCACATAACCTCCGCCTCATCACGCTGAGCAACCTCTGCCCACCCACTGCCGCTCTACACCCACTCATCGCTCCCCTGAACACACCCACACTTCCTATCACAGGACGACCTAGGCACGCACGTCTAGGCCACCCCACGACCTGCTGCACATCGCACCACCTTCGCCGTGCCACGGCGAAGGTCCCCCGCTGATCTGATTAGGCCGAGAGGCCCTTTTCGTGTCTGGCAATTTCGACGCCCGACGGCCATTGACGCTGCATTGAAGCAGCTCCACGCACGCTCCAGGCTTCCGAACTCCAGGTCTCCAGGTGCTGCGAGGTCGGGAGGGTAGTGCAAAGGCAGCTAACCCATCAATCGACGCGAATAGAGCCTGCAGCTGAGGAAGCGAAGCTGCGGTCTGCTGCGGGCGCACGCGAGAAGAGCGCTGAAGATAGTCCCACATCGTGAGTTTACTAAACCCCGCAGTAGTATAAATTGATTTTGTGCTTTCTACTGGTCGCCTTCGAAAGCACTGGGGTGAGGTCCCGCACCCACTCACCCGCCCGGTCCGCGAGCTCATCACGCGGATCCGGTGGATCCGACCCGACCCAATCTGAGCACACCTCGCGCATCACCAACACACCAGTGCGCCTGGTCACGGGCACGAAACCCGACCCGATTACCCGCGGCTCTGGGAGAGTGTCCTGTGAGTGCTTTACAGAGAGAGAGAGACATGCGGGTAGAGGGACAGGGTAGGTTTTGCTCTTTGTGTAGGGACAGGGTGCGAGAAGGAGAAGACCAAAGAAGAAGGAAGAAGGAGAAGGCCAAGGAATAAAGAAGAAGAAGACTGCGAGAAGAAAGAAAGAAGAAGAAGACTGAGAGAAGAAGGAAGAAGAAGAAGAAGCACAAAGGAAGCACTGTAGCAGACACCATTTAAGCTGTCTGATTGAGAAATCAGACGATGGATGAAGCTCTGCAGACAAAGCAAAGAAGAAGAAAAAGAAAAGAAAAGGTGCCGCAGCTGAAAGCAGAAAGAAGGAAGAAAGAAGAAGAAAAGAAGATAAAGAAGAGAAGAAGAAGACAAGCAAAGAGAGAAAGAAGAGAAGAAGAAAAAGCCAAGAAAAAAAATCTACCTCTCTCTCTCTCTCTTATTTTTCTAATAAAAGCATTGTACTTCTAGAATTCTAGTAGCTCCCTGAGTTCGACCTCGGAAGAAAAATATTTCTGAGTAAAATTGTAATAGTGGCAATGACGGCAAACCGTAGCTATTTTATCTGTACCACAACGACATTACTATAACAAACAAAAGACCTAGCTTCGGTCGAACTGCTACTATTCTAGAAGCTTTGAATTTCTTTTAAGAGATTGCTAATCTTCTTCTCTCTTGTGTGGAGGTAAAAATGAAAAGAGCAGCCGCACAACAAACACTCCACCAAACAGGTAATCCTCATTAGCCCTTTTCTTAACTCCCTTAAAATCTGAAAAGGAACAAAAAGAAAAATCAACTTAGGGCTACCTGCATCATACATAGTAATTCATCAGAGTTGCCTAATTTTCATTTCAACACATGCTTAACTGTCCATCCAACTACGGTAACTAGGGCTAAAACCTTCTTGATTGAGCCCTAGATAGTAAAGTTTTGAGCAACTACAATGGACCAACTAGAGCCAATCCAAGGATTGAAAATCTTGGGTTTTTAGAGACACGCCTTCTATTAACAAAGAAAAGATCTTCCTAAAGAGAGGTGTGCCTAAGCCATTGGTTGAAAATACCTATTAAGAAAAACCCTAAACAATTGGCTTTCTAAACACTTGAACCCTAAAAAAAAAAAAAACAAGACCTAATAAATACTCAAAGGAATCACTAGGTAAAGTTGACCCATAGGGTCAACTAACCTTCAAATTAGGTCACCTTGTTCACAAAAATACCTAAGAGTTCAAGTGAAACCTTAAGCACCTTGATCTTAAAGTAAAAGAGGTAGACTTAAGAGGTCAAGATCCCCATTCTGGTCTACCTGGAACCGCAGTGACAAGAGAGGTCGGGTGGGGGAAACCCTGTAACTTGTGGGGACGCTTTACCGTGTAGGGGTCTTCGCGGGACTCACCCTCTCTGGCTGCCTAGGTAATTCTCAAGTGGACGATCTTTTTGATCAAGGGGTCCATCTGGCCCGCACCTCTGTAGTCACCCAACAATTTTTGGGTGTCTTGATTGGGTCCAGCACCTTCTAAACTCATCTATTCCAATAGTGCATGAACGGTAGGAGATCCTTAAGACCACCCTTAAGATCTCCTTTAGGAATTCACTCTCGTCAAGGCCAAGCCTCAACGCCCGTGTTTGCACAGCAACCCTACCCCATCATTCTCTCATCTGATTCTGAACCAAGCTCTACTTCTTCCCCCATCATGGCTCAGCCAGTTGAGGAAGAAAACAATCTGGAGCACCAGCTCCAGCGACTCAATGACCTCTTCCAAAACTCTGTGCACCCACCGCAGCGTCCTATGATGCGGGACCATTATAATTCTGCTGTGGTGGCCATTGAGCCTCGAGTCAGAATCCCGACTGGAGGACCTGATTCCGAATTGAAGCCCAATATGATTCATGCTATACCTAAATTCCATGGGCTTAATTCCGAAGATCCCTTCCAGCACATCAAATAGCTAAAGCATCTGGCGCAAACTTTTGGGTCAGATGCACAAAATCGGGAAATTATTCTCATGAAGATGTTCTCCTTTTATCTTATGGAAAAGGCCCTCATTGGTATCAAACTCAGACCCGGCCGATCAACACTTGGGAAGAATTTTTGAAAAAGTTCTTTCCCGTTGGTCGGACCAATGCCTTGCGCCATCAGATTACTCACTTCACTCAGCAAACAGGGGAACCTCTCCATGAGGCATGGGATCGCTTTCAGGATCTCATGAGAAAGTGCCCCCATCATGGAGTTCCTAAATGGGAACAGGTCTAATCTTTTTACCAGGGACTCCGTGAGGACATCCGTCTTTTCGTCAATGAAACCTGCGGAGGGAATATCATGGGTCAACATGAGCACACCGTGTGGGAGATTCTCGAAAACATGTGCGAGAACTCCATCAACAATGACTGTTACGAACGCGGCTTCAAGACGATTTTTAAGATGTCTGGGAGGTGGCACAGACGTCTGACCAAACGTCTGGAACCCGTTCCAGACTTCTGGGATTAAATTTCTGCGCGTACGGGGTTGCGTCTGCGCGCATGCACGCGCAGACCTGCAACCGCCACCCGCTTTCCTCTTTTTCCCTCTCTCCTCCTGCAGGGCGCAGTGCTCTCTCTCTCTCTCTCCCCGCACGGCCTTAAAAGGCCCTCGCCCTCTCCCTCACCCTCATCCCCTTCCTGTCCCTCTTCTTCTTCTTCTCTCAGCTAGTGCGAGAGCGAGCGAGTGGCGGCAGCAGCGGCCGCGGAAAGTGTGCGGGAGGAGGTGTTGCGCGAGGGAGGAGACGCTTGATCGTGAGGGCTCGAGCTTGTCGGGGCAGCTCGAGCCGGCTGGCGAGGGCGCAGCGAACGTGGAGTGTCGCGGAGGGGCTGCTGCAGCTCGAGCAGCAGGCGGATGGGGCGCGGCGCGGCCGTGCGTCGCGGGCGGAGAGCGAGAGGGGCTCTGGTTCTGGAATTTTTTCCAGAATCAGACGTCTGGGCTTACGACTAGACGACGGTGAAGATGTCTGGAGGATTGTCCAGACGTCTGACAGGTAAGATATTTCGTCTTCTTCCTTTTTTCGCGCGTACGGCCATGCAGCCGTTCGCCGCACCTTCGTCTGCAACCCGTTGTACTGAGAACGGGTATGGGTGCGTGCAGGTTCTGCTCGGGAGGGCGCGAGACTCACCATCCAACGCGAATCGGATGTCTGGCCGCAGTGCCAGACGACGGAGAGGACTTCCAGACGTCCGGGTTGACCATCTGACGTCTGGGAATTAAGCCAGACGCCCCCGCAGTCTTCTGGACGTCTGAGGGACTACACAGAGCGAAGGTATCATCTGAACCACCTTTTAAGACGTCTGGAAGAGGTTCCAGACGACTGATTTTGGACTGTTTCATCGTTTTCGACCCGTTTAGGGCCCGTTCGGAGTCTGTTTTCCGCATTTCGAGTTGCGTTCTTCCCAGAATAAAATCCTCTACCCATTTACTGTAATTATATACCGTTCTGAGAAACTCCTTGTGTTTGATCCTTGTGTTAGGACTCTGTTCCATTGCAGTCTCGGGGGTTGCGGAGGCACGCGGGATTTCCGACCACGCCCCTAGTACTCCCGTTGTAGCTGGTAGAGTGACTTTTTAAATTATTAGCATAATTTGTTACAATTATGGAACAATTAATAGAACATAGGGCATTGCATGAATCCTAGGAGTGAGAAACCAGATTGAATGATAGATCCTAGGGTATTGCATGAATCCTAGGAATGAGAAACTAGATTGAATGATAGATCCTAGGGTACGGCATGAATCCTAGGACTGGAAAACTAGTGATATGTATATATATATTGCAATCTTGGAAAAGTGGAAAGTAAATAATAGTTGCCTGTAAATTGATTTAACAACTGCCTGTTATGAATAAATAAACATGATTGAGAACATGGGTTGTATGAACGTGAAACTGGAACGGTGAAACCTAAATGTGCTGAGTTAAAAGAGCTGGAACCCTACGGGGAATTAGGAGTAGAACTCCTGGAAAGAGAATGAAATGGAACTGAGAAAGAAAGATGTGGAAGTGTGTTGTCTCTTGGGTACGTAGTGCCAGGGGAAGCACCTGTTGCCTGTTTAGTGTAGAGCGGAGCCAGCCGCCCCAGGGACCCGGGGTTAGGTCTGGCCACTTTGTACCAACTTTTGGCCCTCGTGTACACAGTACCGAGGAGAGCTACTAGTGTAGAGAGAGTACTAGCTACCCCACGGGCCCCGGGGTGCTGCTAGCTCACCTACACCGACTTGTTAGGCTCACTGGGCAAACCAGGGTAGTCAGGTAAGGGTGCGCGAACTGTGAAGGGGCAAGACCCCTGTTTGGTTACTGTGGAGGGGCTTAACCCCTGTTACTGAGAGGGCTCTGCCCTATACTGGTTCCGTGTTGTGCTTTGGGCGCACCCGTTAACGGAAATGACTGACTGCGTGCCAGTGCAGGGTAGCTACCCGTGTGTTTATCGCGTGTGCCGTCGTCACCGTTACGTCTGTCAGCAACCTGGGGTGGTTGATTGAGAGTAGGATCACCACGGGGGACTCTCCCAGCCAGGAGAGCACCACGTGTTACTTCCACCTTTCGGAAAAGACTGCAATAAAGATCGTTCCCACGAGGAACATTCGAGATCAAGTGAAGGATCTGAGAAATAGATAAATTGTGAAATAATAGAAAGACGTAAATAAAGGAAGAAAGAAATTATAACAGCTACTGTACACTCTACTGCTTCTTTAGTTTTAGCTGCCACTCTACTCAGCGTTTCGCTGACGTGTTACACTCGTTACTTTTCAGGACCAGGTGTTGAGCAGCCAGGGTCAGCGGCTGCAGAGGACGCTGGGCCGAGTAGAGTCCAGTAGAGTTACCGCAATTCTTTTGTACCCCTTTTTGTTCCACTGTAGCGAGTAGTTCTTATTACTCTCTGTATTTTTCTTTACTTGTAGTTTCATGTTATGTTATAATTGTTATTCTACTGTTGTGGTGGTACATACTGTAGTAGTTCATTTTCTTACTGCTGTATTTTGTTACTGCTAGTTATATTTATGCTAAATGTGGTTTATTTTACTGCTCTTTTGGTTACTTCCTCGTTGGACGACTAGGTCTTGGGATTAGTCGAGTCGGTCCGGTTCTCGTGTCTCGTAGGGACTCGAGAATCGGGTCGTTACAATGACTCCATGGGATAATTCGATAGGACGAATACCCGCGCATCGACGAATCTTAGGGGAGAACATGAGACGTAGGGCCTGTCCGCATCAGTCGACCTGGAATTAATGGCCAGTCGATTGAACAAGGTCTCAATCATTGAAAAGAAGGTGGATGAGCTGACTCAGCACCTGCAGCGAGCCACCTCTGCGCATAGCTCCTTCGCACAGCCTCCTTCCACACGGGAGACTGTGCAAAACATTCTCCATCGATCTTCTCCTGGGATGGATCCATATCCATCATCTGATTCTCGGATCAGATGGCCATCCGATCCCTTCTACACCAACTCAGGGAATTCCATTCCCCCTTTCTCTGACTCTCTGGAGGTTCCTTAGACCTGCGAGGACCTCAACGCCATCCAGAATGACCGATTCTCCCATACCTATAACCCTGGATGGCGAAACCATCCCAACTTTCAGTGGGCGGGAAATTCCCAAACCCAAAGAACACCCTTTCAGCTCCGCCCACAACCCTCTCGTCCTTACCAGCCGCCTCAGCCTCGGCCCAACCCCACTTATCCATCATGGCCAAATCAGGATCAAATGTCCCTTATCCTTCAGACTTTGGCTGACATTCAAAGAGCGAATGCGGCTATTCAAAAGCAACACAAGGACGAGCTTACAGAGGTCCGAAATCAACTGGCCCAGTTGGCAAATTCTCGCCAGCCGGGCACTCTTCCTTCCCAACCTCTTCCTAACCCGAATAACGTGCCAACCCAGCGGCGCGTTATGAACCCAAACCCCGTCCAAGCCCATATGATTTATCAGGCCCCCTCTGTTCCTTCACCCGACGGGACGGAGGCTTCCACTTCTTTTGCGGGCTACCAGCAGCAACCCATCTTACCCAATCCCAATCAAAACCAGGCAGGACTTAATTCTGTGACAACCCGTAGTGGTAACGAAACACAAGATCCACCTTATCCAAACCATTCCAAGCCTGGTAGTGATCCCAAGCCTAGGACGGTAATCCAGGACGTTCCTATCCCTGTCCCAGATCAAAAACCTGGACCTATCCTAGAAGAACCAACCAAGGTTTCGTTTCCCGAGGCCTTGACCAAGGGAAAGAAGACTATCAAGCCCGTGGCACCTGAGGAGGACCTGGTCAAGCTCTTTGAGCAGGTCCACATAAACATCCTCTTGATGGATGCAATCCGCCACGTACCAGCTTACGCACGATTCTTAAAGAATGTGTGTACACCCCAGCGTAAGCCGCGAACCAAGAGTGGGAGTCCAATTGTTTTGTCAGAGCAAGCCAGCTCTGTAATCCTAAGCAGACTCCCACCCAAGGCTAAAGATCCTGGTACTCCCCTGATTTCCTGCAAAATAGGTGATACCCAATTTGATAGAGCATTGCTAGACTTAGGTGCTTCCATAAATCTGATACCCACGTCCTTACTTGACCATCTAGAATAATCTGAGCTAAAACCCACTGAGGTGACATTACAATTAGCAGATCGATCTATAAAGTCACCAAAAGGGATTCTCGAGGATGTTATTGTGAGGGTACGGGATTTCTACTTTCCTGTAGACTTCATAGTCTTAGACATGGACGCACCTGAGAACCTAGGGATACACCAATCATTTTAGGGAGACCTTTCTTGGCTACTGCTAGAGCCAACATTAGCTGTGAAGAGGGCCAAATAGAGCTCAAATTTGGGAATCAAACCCTGAAAATTGATATATTTAAGGCCCAACAAGGAATCAATTGTGGTGTCATCGAACAAATTTGTGACATTAGGACTTTGGTTGATGAAACACACTTCCAGAATGACTTGATTATACCTCATCAACTGCAGACAGATCTTGACCAGCAAACAGAGGAGTCAAATCCAGATTTGGACAACCCAGTAGCTCCTACCCTTGAATCTCACGTCTATTCTGAACCACCCGCCGCTGCTGATAACCCCATCCTCAAACTAAAGCCCCTTCCTGCTCACTTGAAATACATCTTTTTGGGTTCTAATCAGACCCTTCCTGTGATTATCAATTCCAACCTCAATCCCGAACAGGAATCCCGCCTGATTGCTGTCCTCCAGCGACATCGCAGAGCCATCGGGTGGACTCTCGATGATTTGACTGGAATAAGTCCCTCTTATTGTACTCATCATATCTATTCAGAAGAGGGCGCACGACCTTCTCGTGAAATGCAGAGACGCTTGAACCCCAATCTGCAGGAGGTCGTGAAGAAGGAGATCATCAAGTGGTTAGATGCCGGGATCATCTACCCGATCTCCGATAGTCATTGGGTGAGCCCAATTCAGGTCGTGCCTAAAAAGGCAGGACTCACCACTATAATGACTGAAACCGGAGAAGTCATTCCCACCGGATTAGCCAACTCGTGGAGAGTCTGTATAGATTACTGCCGACTCAATTCCTCCACGAAGAAGGATCATTTCCCAATACCTTTCATTGATCAAATTCTCGAGAAACTAGCGGGAAATAGTTCTTCTGCTTTCTTGACGGGTACTCCAGTTACAACCAGGTGGCAATCCATCTTGAGGACCAAGAAAAGACCACGTTCACCTGCCCCTTCGGAACATACGCTTTCCGAAGGATACCTTTCGGTCTTTGCAATGCACCCGCTACTTTTCAGTGGTGCCTGCTTGCCATATTCTCAGATATGGTAGGTGACTATCTGGAAGTCTTCATGGATGACTTTTCAGTTTTTGGAGCATCATTTGACGATTGCCTCTAACACTTGGTCCAGATACTCAGGCGGTGCATCGATGTGAATTTGGTTCTTTCCTGGGAAAAGAGCCATTTCATGGTGCCTGAGGGAATTGTCCTGGGACATTTAATTTTGGAAAAGGGCATCCAGGTGGATCGAGCTAAGGTTGATCTGATCTCTTGCCTTCCTATGCCTAGCTCGATCAGGGACATCCGTTCTTTTCTGGGGCACGTCGGTTTTTACCGTCGTTTCATTCCTGATTTCTCGAAAATCGCACGCCCATTGACTTCTCTTCTCTCTAAGGATGTACCCTTTGAAATCTCCAAGAAATGCACACTAGCCTTTGAAAACCTTCGTGACCGAGTCACCCAGGCACCTATCCTACAATCCCTTGACTGGTCTCAACCCTTTGAGATCATGTGCGATGCGTCTGATTTCGCTGTAGGAGTGGTCCTGGGGCAGAAAGCTGACGGAAAACCCGTGGTCATCTACTACGCTAGCAAGACACTTGACGAGGCTCAGCGTAACTATACGGTTATGGAGAAAGAGCCGCTAGCTGTAGTATTTGCCCTTGAAAAATTTCGATCGTATCTCCTGGGTTCCCATGTCATCATCTACTCGGATCACACAGCTGTAAGGCATCTCCTTGCCAAGAAGGACGCGAAGCCTCGACTAATTCGTTGGATCTTGCTGTTGCAAGAATTCGATCTTGAGATTCGCGACAAGGCAGGAAAGCAGAATGTGGTGGCCGACCATCTGTCCCGTCTTCCTTCTGAGATTATCAACCCTTCCGGACCCATCACGGAATATTTTCTTGATGAACACCTGCTGACTATCGGTACTAGACTTCCATTGTTTGATGATATAGTAAACTACTTGGCATCTCATCATATCCCGTCTAATTGGCCGAAGGCCAAGAAAGACAAATTGCGTTCTGATGCCAAGTATTACATCTGGGAAGACCCGTACCTTTTCCGCGTAGGTGCTGGTCAAGTCATCCGGAGATGTGTCCCGGAAGAGGAAATCAACAATATCCTCTCTTTCTGCCATGACCAGGCATGCGGTGGCCATTTCTCTGGGCATAAAACCGCATCAAAAGTCCTCCAATGTGGCTTTTACTGGCCCACTCTATTCAAAGACGCATACAGTCACTACAAGGCATGCAGTCGTTGCCAGACTTTGGGCAACATGAGCTGTCGCAACATGATGCCTTTGCAGCCGATTCTCGTATGTGAAATCTTTGATGTTTGGGGGATTGATTTTATGGGCCCCTTTCCTGCTTCAGATGGTTTCGAATACATTCTGCTTGCTGTGGACTACGTGTCCAAATGGATCGAAGCCATACCGACCCGAACCTGTGATAACAAAATCGTTCTCAAATTCATTCATCAAAATATTTTCTCAAGGTTCGGGATTCCTCGTGCTATAATCTCTTATGGGGGGACCCATTTCACAAACGCTCAGTTTAGGTCACTGATGACCAAATACGAGGTGTCTCACCGAATCTCTACTCCTTACCACCCCCAAACTAATGGTCTAGCTGAGCTGTCAAATCGGGAGATCAAGAAAATCCTGCAGGTCACTGTTCGGCCTGACAGGAAGGACTGGTCGTCCCGACTTCCGGAAGCATTGTAGGCCTATAGGACCGCCCACAAAACCCAATTAGGCATGTCTCCCTTTAGACTGGTATATGGGAAGGCGTGTCACCTTCCCGTAGAACTGGAGCATAAAGCCTATTAGGTAGTACGGAACTGTAATCTAGATCTTTCGAAGGCTGGAACCCACAGAAAACTTCAAATCAGCGAGATCGATGAATTACGCCTGGACGTGTATGAGAACTCGCGAATCTACAAGGAGCGGGTTAAAGCCTTCCATGACAAGCATATCTCGAGAAAGATCTTTCATCCTGGTCAGAAGGTCCTACTCTTTGATGCCTGACTTAAACTTTTCCCTGGAAAGTTGCGATCCAAGTGGGTCGGACCATATTTAGTCCGACAGGTTTTTGGAAATGGAGCCATCGAAATCAGTCTGCTCAGCCACGATTCCGAACCTTTCATCGTGAACAGTCAGAGACTCAAACCATTCATTGATGTAACTTCTACTGATTTGGCTGAATCATCTTATATCCTCCATTCCCGTTGAGCTTATTGCGCCCAGCTGATGGCGTAAAACTCAGCGCTTAACGGGAGGTAGCTTGTCATTTTCTTGAAAATCTAAAACCTTTTTCACACCTTTGTGCACTGAAGGTTCGCCCTTATAGACAGACAGCCGACTCCACCTTAGATGCTTGCATCTGAGATTAGAAATCGTCCGCAACAATCATCCCGACCCATTCACTCATCAAAACATCTGTCTTAAGGAATGAACTAAATAAATAAAAAACCCCTAAGTCACAATGAGGACATTGCAAACCTTAGGCATGGGGGGTATAAAAGTGCAAAACTTGTAAGAAAATGTATTAAACAAAAAATTCACATATGCCAAAAACACCGTAAAAATTAAAATTTTTTCCATAAAAAAAAAAAGAATAAGAGGAGAAAGGAAATTTTGTGGGAGAAGGAAAAGAAACAAAATGAAAAAGGAGCGCAAAAATGAAAGAAAAGAGTGATAGTCATTAGTAAGAAATTAAGGAATTGACCTAAGTTCTAGACCTTATTCAAGAAAAGAAATAAAAAGCGCATGGTGAGATTAGTAAGAACGCAAACTTTAGGCATTCTTGGATAGACTCTTAGTACCCATTAAGATTTAGACATTCCTCAAGAGGTTGAGGAAAATGAAAAGCTTAAGTATTAGGTCCAAGGCTTAGGGAGTATTTGGCCTCATTAACTAACTTTTGGTTTACGGGACTCAGTAACCTAAGCACCGTAACCTCACACACAGCCTGGTTCAGTAAGCGTAAAAATCAAAATCACGCAGAAGCGTCACAAAATTCTGAAAAGTACACCTAGAGTAGGAGTGGCCGATCAACATAAGTTGATTTAGACGAGTTCCCAGTGTGGAGAGGCGGGAAATCCCCTCGAAGATGCGTAACAAAATATCATCTCCTCGGTGCTTGTCTCTTAGGATATCTACATATCCTACTGGGGGCATGTAAGCACTCT
Source organism: Thalassia testudinum (assembly GCA_037157565.1). Taxonomy (NCBI): domain Eukaryota; kingdom Viridiplantae; phylum Streptophyta; class Magnoliopsida; order Alismatales; family Hydrocharitaceae; genus Thalassia; species Thalassia testudinum. The sequence goes on along the minus strand of JAZHRO010000022.1, from coordinate 59,931,949 downwards.
ACTGGTTCAGATTCCATGGATGGCATTATCACGAAGTGTCAATTGCCAGGGTCTGGATTCGGCCACGGAACACCATGGATGGGATTATCTCGAAATCTCAATAGCCAGGGTTCCGGGGGTTGCCATGGGCGGTGCTATCTCGAAGCATCGATTGCCAGGAACTCTTGAGGATTGATGATGGGAGCAAGGAATCTGATACAGACAGTGTTGAAAAGCCAATCCTAAGCTAGAATTAAAAAGAAAAAGAGAGAGAAAACTCTCCAAACAAAAAAAAATTTCTATCTCTCTCTCTTACAAAACACACTGCGAATTGAGCCAGGGCTAAAATCATTTCAAGCACGGGTGCTTTAACCACAAAGTCCAATAGACCTTAGGTTAGTTCTTGTGGGCCTTAAAAGCATTTGCCAAAGACTGAGGCTGAGGCTAGACAGATCTGGATCTTGATTGGTACTAGAGTACCTTTTAGGCCTATGGTCAGCATTCTAACCTAATCTAAGTTCAAATGAAAAGGCACTTATCTGAAGTTATTAAAAACATCATGGTCTAGAACAAAGGTTAAACCTTAAGTTTTTGCTGACTAGCAAAAGCTAGGCATGGGGGTATGATGAGAACCTCATCATGAATCCTAACTAGCACAATCTAACCTAGATATGTGAGAAAAAGCCCCTACATAACTCATAGAAAGGCTTGACTCAGAGAATTCTGAGTTTGTAAAGAAAACAGGTCATAAGGGGTAAAAATGCAATTTCACCAACACAATCAGTAAACAGGGTAACTCAGGGTCCAAACATAGGTCGAACTAACCTAATAAGAAGGAAAGTGGGATGATTTGATCCAACAAGGGCTACAGTAACTCCACGAAATTAAATGATATTCTGTAACCCTAAAACAAACCCACTTCAATTCACGAGGTTCGAGGCAAAGTAAAAATCGACTAAACCCTCTAAATTTATAGAAAAATAATCGCTAGGGGACTTCTCTTTCACAGACCAGGTGCTGCGCCTGAGGGGACGGTTGTGCGTTCCCAGAGACGAGGAGCTGTTGAGAGAGCTCCTGACTGAGGCACACTGTTCCAGATTCACCATACATCCCGGAAACACGAAGATGTACCACGACTTGAGCCGCGAATTTTGGTGGAGGGGGATGAAGCGGGATGTGGGTGAATTCGTGCAGCAGTGCTTAGTGTGCCAGCAGGTGAAAGCCGAGCATCATAGGCCTGCAGGGCCGCTACAGCCGCTTCCAGTGCCAGAGTGGAAGTGGGAGAGCATCACCATGGACTTGGTGGTGGGCTTACCTGTTACCCAGTGAGGACACGACGCTGTCTAGGTAATTGTGGATAGACTGACGAAGACGGCACGATTCTTGCCGATCCGAGTCACTTTGGGACCAGCACAGATGGCAGAGAGGTATATCCGCGACGTGGTACGACTACACGGAATTCCGCGGGAGATCGTATCCGACCGGGATACCCGCTCTACGTCCCAGTTTTGGGCTGAGTTTCAGCAGGCCCTGGGGATGCGGTTGAGGTTTAGTACAGCTTACCACCCCCAGACGGACAGACAGTCTGAGCGCACGATACAGACACTTGAGGACCTTTTGCGTGCCTGTGTACTGGACTGGAGGGGCTCTTGGGAGGAGCACCTGCCCCTGGCGGAGTTTGCATACAACAATAGCTATCACTCGAGCATCGGCATGGCTCCCTACGAGGCTCTGTACGGACGGAGGTGTACGGCACCCTTGAGTTGGGTTGAGGTGGGGACCAAGTGGGAGGTTGGCCCCAGGTTGATCCGGCAGAGTCAGGAGGTAGTCGAGCAGATCCACAGGCGACTCCTCACTGTCAGGAGCAGACAGAAGAGCTATGCGGATCGGAGATGCAGAGAGGTGCAGTTTGAGGTTGGGGACCACGTCTTCCATCGTGTTTCGCCCATGAAGGGCCTGCAGCGGTTTGGGGTGAGAGGGAAGCTCGCGCCGAGGTTTGTGGGGCCCTTTGAGGTCCTGGAGCGGGTTGGACCCGTCCCTCCGCAGCTTTCTGGTGTGCACGACGTGTTCCACGTGTCCAACCTCAGGAAGTACGTAGCCGATCCCAGTCACGTACTGAGTCACGAGAGCATCGAGGTGGGCGACGACCTGACCTACCCCGAGCGGCCAGTGCAGATTCTTGACCGAGCCGTCTGCAATCTGAGACGAAAGCAAGTACCCCAGGTGAAGGTTTTGTGGAGGAGCCAGCGGTACGAGGAGGCTACCTGGGAGCCTGAGGCGGCAATGCGGGAGCAGTACCCGGAACTCTTCGTGGGTACGTCTTTTCGGACCTGCTTCGGTCCTCTTTGAGTTTGTTATGGTTATTATGACGTTTTTCCCGCACCCTAGTTAGCGCAAGTTTCGGGGACGAAACTTCCTTTGAGTTTGTTATATTGTTACGAACGCACGCCAAGATGTTTTTTTAAGACATCTGGGAGGTGGCCCAGACGTCTGGCCAGACGTCTGGAACCCCTTCAGACTTCCAGACGTCTAGGATTTTATTTGGGTGGCACGCGGGGCTGCGGAACCCCTTCCAGACCCACAACCGCCGCACCTCTCTCTTTTTCCCTCTCTCCTCCTGCGACCACAGCCTGCGTTCTCTCTCTCTCCCCCTCCTTGCGTGGCTTTAAAAAGCCTCGCCCTCTCCCTCACTCTCATCACCTCCGCTCCTCCTTCTTCTTCTTCCAGCGAGTGCGAGCGCGAGCGGCGGTAGCGACAGCCGCGGTGAGTGCGGGAGGAGGTGCTGCGCGAGGGAGGAGGCGCTCGGCCGTAAGGGCTCGAGCTTGCCGGGGCTGCTAGAGCCGGCCAGAGGGGGAGTAGCGGGCGCGGAGTGACACGGGAGGTCTGCTGCAGCTTGAGCAGCAGGCGGACGAGATGCTGCGCGGTCGTACGTCGCGAGCGGAGGGCGAGTCGCGCTCTGATTCTGGAAGTTTTTCCAGAATCAGACGTCTGGGTTTCCAACCAGACGACGAGGAAGACGTCTGGAGGACTGTCCAAACGTCTGAAAGGTAAGTTATTTTCGTACTTCCTCCTTCTCTTCGACCGTCCATACTGAGAGCGAGGAATGGGTACGCGCAGGTTCTGAGATTCGCATCCAACGCGAATCAGACGTCTGTCCACGATGCCAGATGACTGGAGGGACTTCCAGACGTCCTGGGTGACCATCGGACGTCTGCGAACTAGGCCAGACGCCCCTGCAGGCTTCTGGACGTCTGAGAGACTACGCAGGACAAGGTACCATCTGATCCCCATTTTTAAGACGTCTGGAAGAAGTTCCAGACGTCTGATTTTGCACTGTTTCGTCGTTTTCGACCCGTTTAGGGCCCGTTCGGAGTCCGTTTTCCGCATTTCGAGTTGCGTCCTTTTCGGAATAAGATCCTCTACCCGTCTACAGTGATTAGATACTGTTTTGAGAAACTCCTTGTGTTTGATCCTTGTGATACGACCCCGTTCCATTGCAGTCTCGGGGGTTGCGGAGGCACGCGGGATTCCCGACCACGCCCCCAGTACTCCTGTTGTAACCGGTAGAGTGGCTTTTAAGTTTATTAATCTGTTAAATTATGGAACCATAAATAGAACCTAGGACATTGCATGAATCCTAGGAATGAGAAACTAGAATGAATGGTAGATCCTAGGGTGTTGCATGAATCCTAGGGCTGGAAAACTAGATTGTATGATAGATCCTACGGTATGGCATGAATCCTAGGATGGGAAAACTAGTGGAATATATGAATACTGCAGTCTTGGAAAATATGGAAAGGAAATAATAACTACCTGTAAATTGGTTTAACAGCTGCCTTTTATGAATAAATGAACATGATTGAGAATATGGGATGTATGAACGTGAAACTGGAAAGGTGAAACCTGAATGTGCTGAGTTAAAAGAGCTGGAACCCTATGGGAAATTAGGAGTAGAACTCCTGGAAAGTGAATGGAATAGAATTGGGGAAGTGAGCTGGCCCTTGAGTACGGAGTACCAAGGAGAGCGACTGTCCCCCTGTTTAGTGCAGAGCGGAGCTAGCCGCCCCAGGGACCCAGGGTTAGGTCTGGCCACTTTGTACCGACTTGCTGGCCCTCGTGTACGCAATACCAAGGAGAGCTACTAGTGTAGGGCGAGTACTAGCTACCCCACGGGCCCCAGGGTTCTGCTAGCTCACCTACACCGACTTGTTAGGCCCACTGGGCAAATCAAGGTAGTCAAGCGAGGGTGCGCAGACTGTGGAGGGGCAAGGCCCCTGTTTGGTTACTGTGGAGGGGTTGGACTCTTGTTACTGAGAGGGCTCTGCCCTGTACTGGTTCCGTGCTGTGCTTTGGGCGCACCCGTTAACGGAAACGACTGACCGCATGCTAGTGCGGGTTAGCTACCTGTGCGTTTATCGTGCGTGCCGTAGTCATCGTTACGTCTGTCTGTGACCTTGGGGTGGTTGACTGAGAGTAGGATCACCACGGGGGACTCTCCCGGCCAGGAGAGCACCACGTGCTACTTCTACTGTTCGGAAAAGACTGCAATCAAGATCGTTACCACGAGGAACTTTCGAGATCAAGTGAAGGATCTGAGAAATAGATAACTTGTGAAACAATAGAAAGACGTAAATAAAGGAAGAAAGAAAATAAAACAACTACTGTACACTGTACTGCTTCTTTAGTTTAGCTGCCACTCTACTCAGCGTTTCGCTGACGTGTTACACTCGTTACTTTTCAGGACCAGGTGTTGAGCAGCCAGGGTCAGCGGCTGCAGAGGACGCTGGGCCGAGTAGGGCCCAGTAGAGTTACCACTATTCTTTTGTGCCCTTTTGTTCCACTGTAGTGAGTAGTTTTTGTTACTCTCTGTACTTTTCTTTACTTGCAGTTTCTTGCTATGTTATAAATGTTGTTCTACTGTTGTGGTGGTACATGCTGTAGTAGTTCTTTTTCTTACTGCTGTATTTTGTTGCTGCTAGTTATACTTCATGTTGAATGTGGTTTATTTTACTGCTCTTTTGGTTACTTCCTCGTTGGACGACTAGGTCTTGGGATTAGTCGAGTCGGTCCGGTTCTCGTGTCTCGTAGGGACTCGGGAATCGGGTTGTTACACCCACTTAGATTGCAGTTTCCAAGGGAAGAGTTTGAGTCGAGCATCGAAAAGTAGGACCTTCTGACCAAGGTGGAAGATCTTTCTAGATATGTGCTTGTCATGAAAGGCTTTAACCCGCTCTTTGTAGATTTACGAGTTCTCATACGCATCAAGGCGTAATTCATCAATCTCGCTTATCTGAAGCTTTTTATGGGTTCCAGCCTTAGAAAGATCTAAGTTGCAGCTCCGTACTGCCCAATTGGCTTTGTGCTCCAGCTCGACGGGAAGGTGACATGCCTTACCGTACACCAGTCTAAAATGAGATATGCCTAATTGGGCCTTGTGAGCAGTCCCATAAGCCCACAAAGCTTCCGGAAGTAGGGATGACCAGTCCTTCCTGTCAGGTCAAACAGTAACCTGTAGGATTTTCTTGATCTCCCAATTTAATAGCTCAGCTAGACCATTATTCTGGGGGTGATAAGGAGTAGAGATTTGGTGAAACACCCCGTATTTGGTCATTAGTGACCTGAAGTGAGCATTGGTAAAATGGATCCCTCCATCAGAGATGATTGCACGAGGAATCCCGAACCGTGAGAAGATATTCTGATGAATGAATTTTATGACTATCTTGTGATCACGAGTTCGGGTCGGAATGGCTTTGATCCATTTGGACACGTAGTCCACAGCGAGTAAAATGTACTCGAAGCCATCTAAAATAGGAAAGGGCCCCATAAAATCAATCCCCCAAATATCAAAAATCTCGCATACGAGAATCGGCTGCAAAGGCATCATGTTGCCCAAAGTTTGGCAACGACTGCATGCCTTACAGTGACTGAATGCATCCTTAAAGATAGTGGGCCAGTAAAAGCCACACTGGAGGATTTTTTATGCGATTTTGTGCCCAGAGAAGTGGCCATCGCATGCATGGTCATGGCAGAAGGAGGGAATGTCATTGATTTCGCCCTCTGAGACACATCACTAGATGACTTGGTCAGCACCTATGCAGAAAAGGTACGGGTCTTCCCAGATGTAGTACTTGGCATCGGAGCGCAACTTGTCTTTCTTGGCCTTCGGCCAATCGGACAGGATTTGATGAGATGCCAAATAGTTTACTATATCAGCAAACCATGGAAGCCTAGTACCAAGAGTCAAGAGGTGCTCATCAGGAAAATGCTCTGTGATGGGTCCAGAAGGGTCGATGATCTCAGAAGGAAGGCGAGACAAGTGGTCAGCTATCGCGTTCTGTCTTCCCGCCTTATCGCGAATCTCAAGGTTGAATTCTTGCAACAACAAGATCCATCGGATCAATCGAGGCTTCGCATCCTTCTTAGCAAGGAGATGCCTCACAGCTGTGTGATCCGAGTAGATTATGACGTGGGAACCCAGGCGATAAGATCGAAATTTTTCGAGGGCAAATACTACGGCTAGCAGCTCTTTCTCCGTAATCGTGTGTTACACTGAGCCTCGTCAAGTGTCATGCTAGTGTAGTAAATGACCACGGGTTTCCCTTCAATCTTCTGCCCCAGAACCGCTCCTACAGCGAAGTCAGATGCATCGCACATTATCTCAAAGGGTTGAGACCAATTAGGGGACTGTAGGATCGGGGCTTGGGTGACTTGGTCACGAAGGTTCTCAAAAGCTTGAGTGCATTCCTTGGAAATCTCAAAGGGTACATCCTTGGAGAGAAGAGTAGTCAGGGGGTGCACGATTTTCGAGAAATCAAGGACGAAACAACGGTAAAAACCGATGTGCCCCAGAAAAGATCGGATGTCCCTGATCGAGCTAGGCATAGGAAGTCTAGAAATCAGATCAACCTTGGCTCGATCCACCTGGATGCCTTTCTTAGAAATTAAGTGTCCCAGGACAATCCCCTCAGGCACCATAAGGTGGCTTTTTTCCCAGGAAAGAACCAGATTTACGTCAATGCAACGCCTGAGTATGTGAACCAAGTGCTGGAGGCAATAGTCAAATGATGCCCCGAAACTGAGAAGTCATCCATAAAGACTTCGAGATAATCACCTACCATATCAGAGAATATGGTAAGCATGCACCACTGAAAAGTCACGGGTGCATTGAAGAGACCGAATGGCATCCTTCGGAACGTGTACGTCCCGAAGGGGTAGGTGAATGTGGTCTTCTCTTGGTCCTCTGGATGAATCACCACTTGGTTATAACTGGAGTACCCGTCAAGAAAGCAGAAGAATCTATTTCCCGCTAACTTCTAGAGAATCTTATCAATGAAGGGTAGTGGGAAATGATCCTTCTTTGTGGAGGAATTAAGTCTTCGGTAATCTATGCAGACTCTCCACGAGTTAGCCATACGGTAGGTATGACCTCTCCGGTTTCAGTCGTGATGGTGGTGAGCCCTGCCTTCTTAGGCACAACCTGGATTGGGCTCACCCAACGACTGTCAGAGATCGGGTAGATGATCCCTTCATCTAACCACTTAATGATCTCTTTTTTCACGACCTCCTGCAAATTGGGATTCAAACGTCTCTGCATTTCACGGGAAGGTCATGCTCCCTCTTCAGAATAGATACGGTGTGCGCAATAAGAGGGACTTATTCCAGTCAAATCATCGAGAGTCTAACCAATGGCTCTGCGATGTTGCTGGAGAGCAGTAATCAGACGGGATTCCTGATCAGGTATGAGTTTGGAGTTTATAATCACAGGAAATGTCTTATTAGAACCCAAAAAGACGTATTTTAAATGATCGGGAAGGGGTTTGAGTTCAAGAATGGGGTTATCAGCAGCAGCGGGTGGTTCAAAGTGAGTATGGGATACAAGGGTAGGAGTTATAGGTTTGTCTATCTCAAGGTTTGACTCCTCTAATTGTGGTTTAAGATCCTTTTGTGGTTGATGAGGAATAATCATGTTGTCCTCAAGTTGTGGTTCATCAACCACAACTCTAATATCATAGATTTGTTCAATGACACCGCAATTGATCCCTTATTAGGCCTTAAAGATATCAACTTTTGAGAGTCTGGTTCCCAAATTTCAGTTCTATTTGGCCCTCTTCACAACTTATATTGGCCCTTGCAGTGGCCAGAAAAGGTCTCCCTAGTATGATTGGTGTATCCCTTGGGTTTTCAGGTGCATCCATATCTAAAACTAGAAATCTACAGGGAAGTAGAAATCCCGCACCCTCACAATAACGTCCTCAAGAATTCCTTTAGGTGACTTGATAGATCGATCTGTCAACTGCAATGTCACCTTAGTTGGTTTTAGCTCAGATTCTTCTAGATGGTTAAGTAAGGATGTGGGTATCAAGTTTATGGAGGCACCTAGGTCCAATAATGTTCTATCATACTGGGTTTCACCGATCTTACATGAAATCAGGGGAGTGCCTGGGTCTTTTGCCTTAGGTGGGAGTCTACTCAGGATTACAGAGCTGGCTTGCTCTGACAGTACAATTGGACTCCCACTCTTGGTTCTCGGCTTACGCTGAGGTGTACACACGTTTTTCAAAAATCGTGCATAAGCTGGTACGTGGTGGATCGCATCCATCAAGGGGATGTTTATTTGAACCTGCTCAAAGAGCTTGACCAGGTCCTCCTCAGGAGCCACGGGTTTGGTTGTCCTCTTTCCCTTGGTCAAGGCCTTAGGAAATGGAACTTTGGTTGGTTTCTCTAGGATAGATCCAGGTTTTTGATCTGAGACAGGGATAGGAACATCCTGGATGACTACCCTAGGGTTTGGGTCACTACCAGGCTTGGAGTGGTCTGGATAAGGTGGATCTTGTGTTGCCTTACCACTACGGGTTGTTACAAAGTTTATTCCTGCCTGGTTCTGGTTAGGGGTTGGTAGAATGGGCTGCTGCTGTTGGTAACCCGCATAGGAGGTTGAAGCTTCCATCCTGTCAGGTGAAGGAATAGAAGGGGCCTGATAGACCATGTGTGCTTGGCCCGGGTTTGGGTTCATAACGCGCAGCTAGGTCGGCACGCTATTAGGGTTAGGAAGAGGCTGAGAAGGAAGTGTGCTTGGTTGGCGAGAATTTGCCAATTGGGTAAGTTGATTTCGGACCTCAGTGATTTCATCCTTATGTTGCTTCTGGATAGCCGCATTCGTTCTCTGAACGTTAGCCAAAGTCTGGAGGATAAGGGACAATTGATTTTGGTTTAGCCCGGATGGATAAGTGGGGTTGGGCCGAGGCTGAGGCGACTGATAAGGATGAGGTGCTTATGGACGGGGCTGAAAGGGTGGTCTTGGATTCTGGGAATTTCCCGCCCACTGGAAATTGGGGTAGTTCTGCCATCCAGGATTGTAGGTGTTGGAAAAAGGGTCATTCTAGATGGTGTTGAGGTCCTCGCAGGTCAGAGGAGCCTCAGAAAAGTCAGAGAATGGGGGAGTAGAGCTCCCCCGGCAAGAGTAGAAAGGATCGGAGATCCCTCTGGTCCTAGAGTTAGAAGGGGGTGGATACGAGTCCATCCCAGGAAAGGTCGGTGGAAAATGTTCTACACAGTTTCCCATACGGGAGGAGGCTGTGCAAAGGAGTTCTGCGCAGAGGTGGCTCGCTGCAAATGCTGAGTCAGCTCGTCCACATTCTTCTCAATAATAGAGACCTTGTCCAATCGACTGGCCATTAATTCCAGGTCAACTGATGCGGACAGACCCTGCGTCTCGTGTGCTCCCTTAAGGTTCGTCGCTGCGTGGGTATTCGTCCAGTCGAATAATCCCATGGAGTCATTGTTGATGGAGTTCTCGCACATATTTTCGAGAATCTCCCACACGGTGTCTTCATGTTGCCTCATGATATTCCCTCCGCAAGTTGCATTGACGAACAGTCTAATATCTTCACGGAGTCCCTGGTAAAAAGATTGGACTTATTCCCATTTAGGAACTCCGTCATGGGGGCACTTTCACATGAGATCCTAAAAACGATCCCATGCCTCATGAAGAGGTTCTCCCGTCTGTTGCGTGAAGTGAGTAATCTGATGGCGCAAGGCATTGGTCCGACCAACGGGGAAGAACTTCTTCAGGAACTCGGACTGAAGTTCCTCCCAAGTGTTGATCGGGCGGGTCTGTGTCTGATACCAATTGGCTACCTTGTCCATAAGGGAGAAAGAGAACATCTTCATAAGTAGGATATCCTAATTCTGCGCATCTGATTCGAAGGTTTGGGCCAGATGCTTAAGCTGTTTGATGTGTTGGAAGGGGTCTTCAGAGTGAAGCCCATAGAATTTGGGTCTGGCGTGGATCATGTTGGGCTTCAACTCGGAATCAGGTCCTCCAGTCGGGATTCTGACTCAAGGCTCAATTGCCATCGCAGCGGGATTATAGTGATCTCGTATCATGGGACGCTACGGTGGGTTCATGAAGTTCTGGAAGAGATCATTGAGACGCTGGAGCTGGTGCTCAAGATTATTCTCTTCTTGAATAGGCTGAGCCATCGTGGAAGAAGCATGGGAATTGGGTTTAGAATCAGAAGAGAGGTCTATGTGAAGAGGTTGTTGCCCAAACAAGGGTACCGAGGCTTGGCCTCGGGGAGAGTGAATTTATAGAGGAGGTTTCAAGGACCTCCTACCAAACATACACTGATGGATTTAACGAGGTTAGCAGGTGCTGGACCCAATCAAGACACCCAAAATGTTGGGTAACTATAGAGGTTCGGGGCGGATGATACCCCTTAATCAGAAGGTCGTCCACTTAAGAATTACTTGGGCAGCTAGAGAGGGTGAGTCCCGCGAAGACCCCTACATGGTAGAGCACCCCCACGGGTTACAAGGTTTCCCCCACCCGACCTCTCTTGTCACTGAGATTCCAAGTAGACCGGAATGGGGACCTTGACCTCTTAAGTCTACCACTTTTAATTAGAATCAATGTGCTTAGGGTTTCACTTGAACTTTATCCTTTTGTGTGCAAAAAGTGACCTAATTTAAAGGTTGGTTGATCCAAAGGATCAACTTCACCTATTAGTTCCTGTGAGAGCTTATTAGGTCCTGTCTTTGAAGGTTCAAGTGACTTAAGAGCCGAATTGCTTAGGGTTTTTCTTAATAGATTTTTTTAAGTAATGGCTTAGGCACACTTCTTTTGGGAATTTTCAATTCTTGATTAGAAAGTGTGTCTCTAAAACCCTAGCTTTGAGTCTTAGGTTGGCTCTAATTGGTCCAGTTAGTTGCCTCAAGATTAAGTAACTAGGGCTCAAGCAAGAAGGTTTTAGCCCTAATTACCTCTAGTGGATATACAGATAGAATGTGTTGAAATTGAAAAAAAAAACAGGCAACTCATGTGATTTACTATGTATGAAAGACAGGTAATTCTTAGATTGCTTTTCTTTTTCTTCCTCTTTAGAATTTTAGGGGCTTAAAAGAGAGGATAGAAAATTACCTGTCCCTTGGTGTGGTTGTTGTGCGACAGCTTGTTCCTTCTTGATTTCCTGTGCCTGCACAACAAAAGAGAAGAGATTAAGCCAGTAGTAAATCAGAAACTGTGAATTAATAGCTTCTAGAATGCCCGTTGCTCCCCGGCAACGGTGCCAAAATGTTTTCTCTCGAGGAGTGGCTAGATCGTGTTTTAGCATATATCTCGTTGTAATATAGATGAACTCTCCGCGAAAACAAATAAAAATTTATAACTCGAAATTTAAAATATCCCGAGGTCAAACTCAGGGAGCACACTTTAACTCTAGAAGCATACAAATTCACAATTCAATATACTTCTTTTACAAAACATAAAGAGAGAGAGAGTGAACAAAGATCCTTCTCTTTTCTTTTCTTTCTTTCTTTCTTTCTTTCTTTTTCTCTCTTCCTTCTCTTCTTTCTCTGCCTTTCCTTTCTCGGACGTCTGATTCTTTGAATTAGACGCCTTATCTGCCCCTTTGCTACAGTGCCTTGCAGGCTCTTCTTCTTCGGCTTCTTCTTCTTCTTCTTCTTCTTCTTCTTGCACTGTGCTTTCTTGTTCTTCAGTTGGCTTTTCTCCTGCCTTGCCTTTTCTTCTATTTTCCTTCTGCGAGTCTTCTTTCTCTTTCTTCGACAGCTGCGGCTCTTCTTCTTTTGGTTTCTTCCTCCCTGCAGCTTCTTCCTTCTTCTTTCTTCAACAACTGCAACTCTTCTTCTCTTCTGCATCGCTCTTCCTCCTTTCTTCCCTTCCTGCTTTCCTGTGCGGCTAAGTCTCAGCCGCTCCACCGCCTTTCTTCTTCTCCTGCTTTCCTGCACGTTACACGGTTAGGCAAAACCCAGCCCCTACCCGCCCCACGTCTCTCTCTCTCTGTTTCTCTCTCAAAGGTTTGCTCCCAGAGCATTCGCGGGTATACGGGTCGGGTAACGCGCCCAGGACCAGGCCCACCGACGTGCGGTGGTGGGCGAGGAGTGCATGGTAGGGTAATCGGGTTCAGACCCAGGCCCTCGGGGCGTGAGCGCGGGAGAGGGCGAGCTTGTGGCGCGCTGCGTGCATGGGCGAGGGACCTGACCACTGTGTATCGAAGGCGATAAGCCTATTACACTTTTTCAATTTACGTGAAGTGCTGCGCCCAGACATTTACGAGGTGGGACTAATGTCCCGCCCGCTGTTGCTCACACGCCCGCAGGAGACCTTCCCTCCAATTGCCACAGCCTCGGTCGCCTGCTAAGCCAATTGCTTGGCTAAGTGGATTCGCGACGCTAATCCGCACGTCCTGGGACTCTGGAGCCTGTAGCGCACGGCCTGGAGCTCGCGAGCAAGCTTCTTCGCGCCCGCGTCAATGGCGAAAGAGGGTCATGACCTGAAATGCGGAAACATGGCCTTGCGGCCCTATCAGATCAGAGGAAAACCTTTGCCGTATCACGGCGAAAGTGAAGCGGATGTTGGTTAGCCGCAGGGCGGCCTAGGTGTGTGTGCCTAGGTCGCTCTGTGGCCGAGAGGATGGGTTTGTTAGGGGGGTAGTTGTGGTGGTGTCGACGGTCTGTGGATGAGTGGAGGATGTTCAGTGGAGTGTGGCGGAGGTTGTGAGGTGGGTGGCGAGTCGTGTGGGGTTGCAGAGTGACGGAAGCGTCTCGCCGGAGGGTGGCCGGAGATGGAGAAGGTGGCGATGGATAGTGGCGGTCGAAGGGTAGAAACAATAAATTAACAGGGGGAAAATAAATGAAAGAGTACGGAGAAGAGTTTTTACATAGCTAAGTGGACAAAAGGGAGGAGATGGCGATCGACGCGTCTTTGCCATCACCGGAGACGAAAGTGCCAGAGGAGGGGGCGACGACGAAGAGAAGGGGTCGGAGAGTGCCAGCTGGTGCGGCCTGGCATGGAAGAGAATGGCAGAGCTGGCTTTGCCACTGGTATGGTGGCAGAGGCACGAGAAGGGGGAGGAAGAATAGCCGGAAGCATCGGGCTATTGGCCAGAGTGAGGAGGGACGAATTTGGGGGAGTTCTCAGGCCAAAACGAGCTTGAAGCAATCAGCGGCCCCTGCCGCTCCTTAAATAGATGTTGGCGAGGAGAAGATCTCGAGGAGGGAGCATGGGCAGGCTGCCAGAGAATGGTCGGAGAAGAGACTCATGCCTCTCGTGCGTTCGCATGAGAGGTATGGGCATCGGTAGGGCATGGGAGGGGGTCCATGCGGAAGAAGACAACGCAGGGGACCCCCCTCTCGTTTCTAGGGCCGGTCCCCATACCCTGTGTGGTGCCATCCTCCACGCAAAGCTGCCGGAGGCATGGGCAGCTGTTGCGGGTGGCAGAGGGACCGGCTTGCAAAGAACGAAAGGAAAGCTGAGGGGCTAAGTGCAAGGGTTCAAAAAGTAATTCTTGAGGATCAATTTGTAAAGTAGGTCAAAATGGCCTTCCCTTAGGTTCAAATTTTGGTACAAACCTAGTTTGAACCTAAGAAATCTAATGATGAAGTTTGATTTTAGGTTTAATCACATTTGATCAATCAATTTGCGTAAAAATCCAAATTAGGTCAAAAATTGGGTATGATTCTCAATCAAGGTCAAGATAGGTGCCAATGGCCAAATTGAAGGTTCTAAACCATAGGGGATATTTTTTCATGAATTTTAGAGGTTTTAATTGATTTTTATCTTGCCTGGAACTTCGTGAATTAAAGCGGATTTGTTTTAGGGTTACAGAATGTCATTTAATTCCTAGAAGTTGCTATAACCCTTTTGAGATTAAATCATCCCACTTTCTTTCTTATTAAGCCCATTTGACCTGTGTTTAGACCCTTAGACATCCCGTTTATGTACTGCATTGGTAAAATTATAGTTTTACCCCTTGTGAGTTACTTTATACTCAAATTTATAGTTCTTTGATTTAGGCTTTTGCTTAGATTTTGTAGGAGTTTTTGTATACTTATTTAGGTCAAAATGTGCTAATTAGGGTTCATGATGAGGCTCTCATCAGTGCCCCTTAAGTGATTTAGATAAACGGGAGATGCAAACAATCCTTATGCATTTGCCATTGGCAGTATAATGTATGCTCAAATTTGTACTAAACCAGACTTGGGATACATTATAGGCATGTTGGGGAGATACCTGGCAAACCCAGGAAAAGACCATTGGAGAGCAGCTAAGAGAGTACGGAGATATTTGCAGAAGACACGGGATATTATGCTCACCTTCAGGAGTTCAGAAAAGCTTCAGGTTTATGGTTATACTGACTCAGATTTTGCTGGGTGCCAAGATAGCAGAAAGTTTACTTCAAGATATGTATTTCTTCTTGCCTATGGTGCCATCTCTTGGAAGAGTACAAAATAGTCTCTAATTGCATCTTCCACTATGGCAGCAGAATTCATAGCATGCTATGAGTCATCCAATCATGGAGTATGGCTACGAAACTTTATATCGGGCCTGCACATTGTAGATGGCATTGACAAGCCACTACAATTGTTTTGTGATAATCAGTCCACAGTCCTCTACTCCAATAACAATAAGAGCTCCTTCAAATCGAAGTACATTGAGATCAAGTTCCTGGTTGTTAAAGAAAAGATACATAATGGACAACTGTCTATTGAGCACATCGATACAGACTCCATGATTGCGGATCCGCTTTCTAAAGGAATAATACCCAAGTTGTTCCATGAACATACAGCTTCTATGGGTCTTATGTCCTTACAGAAATTTCAACTTTAGTGGGAGTTTGTAAATTTTATAGTGCTCATTTTATAATAGACAATTTCAGTAATTCAGTTTAATTCAGTTATTCAGTATTTTGGTTATATATAAAGTTTTATAAAATTTCATTTCTATTATGAAATAAACAAAACTTAAAGTTTTCAGTTCAGTAATTGTGATTGTCCATTCTAGGAAGTAATTTGATTTTGGTTTTGGAAGTGATCTCATATTCAGAGGACCAGTTGGGAATAGACATGCATTGATCACATTAGCATGTAATTTCTAAGCTACACATCCACATGTTTCTGGTTACCTTTCTCATTACTGTAGTTAGTTTAGTTACTGGGATATAGAGAAAGCCACCTTGGTTCTATTACTAGTGTAATTGGTAGATTGAATTATCTTTAGATATGCATTTTCGGATATGACAGCAAAGTTGAGCTCAAATTCTATTTTATATGTTGTTTGATTAACAGGTTACACATACAATCCAAGTAGGAGATTGTTCGATTAAAATCTAACATATAGACTTGTATGCATAAATATACTTATAGATATAATCAAATAACAATAATTGAATGGACTGTCATACTATGCCAATCATTAAAGTGATCAAATTAAGATTTATTAAGGGTATGGGGACAAATGCAAAAGGATTAGTGTTGACATGTTTTATATGTGTAGAGATCGATTTTGCAATTAAACTCCTTGATGGGCGGATTTGTAATTTGCTATTAGTAATTAGTTTTGCCCAATTACTAAAATAGAGAGGTCAAGTCCCTAAGGGTTTCCACCTTCATTCTCTACACCTTCCCATCGTGTGTTGAAGAGAAAGGGAGAGACAAGTTGTGGCTGGGTTGGCTGCTGTCACAGGAGAAGGTTATCTCCTGTTTACTCTCGATTCATAGCAAGGTGAGAACACTCTTGGAAGATCTTGACACGCAGCCTCATTCTCTGTTAGGCACTATGAACCCTGGTATGTTAACTGTTCTCTACATGTACACATAGACCCTGAATAGATTAGAAATGCCATTTTATGTTTTGTTCATATATGAATCATACCTATGCATGTATGTACGATTTCATCAGCCTTTTATTCTCGTAATCATCAGATTATATACATGTTTAGATTTCATCTTTTCATGTTCCCAGAAAACTTAGAAACATTTCCGTAACGTCAACAAGTACCGATGCTAAAGATGAGTACCGGTACTGTTGCTATACTGTTCACAAATACTAAAGTGAACATAGCTAGCTTGTACCGATACTCTTCATGAGTACTGGTACTGCTAGCTCCAGATCGACTCCAGGACATCTTAAGTCAAATACTGATACTTATATGTACCGGTAAACATCATAAGTATCGATACAAGTGAGTTTCAGATCAGGTTTTGGACTTAAAGTCACCAGGACCTATAACTTACAAGTACTGGTACTCATCACGAGTACCGGTACTGGTAGGCTATAGGTGGTATTATTAGTACTCAATAAGTACCGGTACTCCTCATGAGTACCAGTACTTGTTGGGATTAGTTGGCTCCTGGAGGATACCAGTACTCACTGAGTACTAGTATTCATGATGAGTACCGGTACATGGTGAGTACTGGACGAGTACTCATTTGGACTTGAGTTCAAAACAGTAACTCATAGGTATCGGTACTTAATATCAGTATCGGTATCCATTGAATATGAAACCCATAACAGTAAGTCATAGGTACCTGTACTAATTTACCAATACTGATACCCAATCAGAATGAAATCTAATTGAGTCATAATATTATAATGATTCATCCTAAATAAGAGATAGATTAATTTCAATTAAATCTCTAAAAATTTAAGAAATTTATCCCAACAACGCAACCCCTGGAAGTTGGAGGTGCCGAGTTCCACACTAGAGAAAAGCTACGAAATATTACACAGCGACCTTCATGCTTCTAAATCCAATATTTTTCGTGTTCACAACCTTATATATTAGATTCACGTTGAACTCTAACGTCATTTTCGAAATAAGTGATAAAATTTTATAAAGTAGTAAAGACGTAACGCAAATTCGGTAAAAAAAAAAAAACCACTACGAAATCCGCATCATACATACTTCATAGGACCTATTTAAGTAGTTTTCGGTCCTTAACACTCCATATTGTGGCCAGAGGAGCTTTATATTCCTTTCCGTTTTAGCTTAGTAGAGGAAAATGTTTTGTTCATCCCTCTCTCGTAGGAAGTTTAGTTGGATTTCATGGAAAACATTATGCAATTCATGTGTTCCAACAATAAACACATGGACTTACAATTGTAAAAGCTCGTATGTTGTGCAGTAGAGCCTGTTGTTTGATCTTACATATTCTTATTATTAAAAAATATAAAATATATATTATGACGTAAAAAGTGTTGTAGTTATTATTTTTATATTTTACATAATATTAATTTATTTAATAATTGATATTTAATATAAACAAATAAAAAATCTAAGACTTATTACATGTTATTTTTTACTATATTTAAAAAAATCACATCAATTTAACATAAAAAATATATAGGTGATAAAAAATTTTACATCGGTAATAAACTATTTTACACAGATGATAAATTATTTCAAGGATAGTTTCACTAATTCAAAGTGATTTTGCACCTATAAGTTTACGGTTTATGGTTTAGATTCTGAAAACTAAATACTAGACCTTAAATCTTAAGGTAAAAAATCACCTTTTAAGTAAAAAATCATTTCTCATATGTGAAGAAATATTTGAAATTTAATTTTACATCCGCGCAAAAAAATATTTCATCGGTACAAAATAGTTCAAAGTAAGGTGTAATCTTACTTTCCACTGGTGCAAAAAAATATTACATTGGTGAAAATAGTTCAAGGTTAGGTGTAATCTTACTTTGCTCACGTGCAAAAAAATATTGTATCGGTGTAAAGTAATTTAAATTAAGATTGCACCATTGTAATTGATCCGTGTAAATTTTTTTTGAATGTGTAAAATGATTTTGCACAATCATATACCTCTACAAAAGTGATTTGTTGGTTTTAAAAGTTGTGGATCTTACCATATATTAATATTTTTTTGACATAAAAGGAAGAAAGATTCACATTTATAGTTATACATCAAATTTTTATGTTAATTTTTATATTTCTCCTTGGGGAAATGTCTCTCTTTGGAATCATTTGGTGTCTATCGTGTCTTTATTCGAGATATTATGAGTGTCGTGGTTGGGATCATGTTTGTATTAAGACTGTCTTTTTTCCAAGGTAATAAGGAGAGATTAAGAGGGCAGAGATTATCATGGTCTCTTTCTACATCTATTGTTCCGTTTTTGCCATTTATATCAAGGAAGTTGCTTCATTGGTTATGAATTGATTTCGATGAAGCAATTAAAGATGTTGTCAAAGTATTTGTCGACAGCAATAGTATCATAATAATTCTTATTTCCTTAGATGGGAGATTTATTACCATTTATCAATCATGTTCTTAACCCTCTTATTCTCTTACTTGTTCGTATGCCTCTCCCAAAATTCAATGTCAACTTTTTTTTTCTTTTTGTAATGTTAGTAATCTTCTTTGTACAACTAAAAATGTACAAAGACACCAGCAATAATTAGCTTTTGGGGGAACATGTGAACAAGTGAGTAAACGACGGTGTTTTAATAACCTGATACTTTTTACGGCTAACCTACATAAAAGCTCACATGTTTTTCACACACTCTTCATGACAAAAGGTTAAATATCATCAATTATATTTGATATGTAACTAAATATCACAATAATGTTTGGTATACAACTAAAAATCATGATGATAAGAAGAGTCATGCAAACTTTTATATTAATTAATATTTTTATATAAACGTCATTCATGATATTAGTTTGATGTTAAATTAAATATCATTGATGATATTTAATTGACTTGTGAATTTAATTGTAAATTTTTAAGTTAATTTACATTTGTGCATCCAATAATATGGCTCTGAATGTTAATCCCTTAGCTTCTATATCTGAATAGATTTTAATTTCCATTAGATTGCATACACCTACACTCGCTTCTAATTTCACGTGCGTACCCTAATTAAGTAGTTTGATGTTGTTATCTCATTTTAATTGTTTACATTATAATTTCTATCATTATTTGTCCTAAAAACCTGCTAAACTGATTATTTGAACTGATCGAACATTCAAAAAGAAATTGAAAAGCTTACTAGATTTATACTTCGTAAGGCTTGCTGTGCACAGGAATCGGGGTTTGAGGATCAAAACTGGAGATACGATTCTACATTTGGTGCTCCTAATTCCAAACTTCATTTACCATGAAATTTGGCCTTTAATTCTGTAATAAGATAATTCAACCTAAGAGGAGGATCTATTTTATTTCCCTCGATTCCATTTCCTGATGCAATGTTTAATTCCATGATCTAATGTTTAATTTCCCAAATGCAAAAAGCTGTAATTCCTCCATAATTCAATTTTTTTTTGTAGTGATCTGTCTCCCAATTCCAGTTCTGTAAATCCTAATAGTACCAAATGCTACCAATTTTCAAAAATATCAGTTTTGATATACAAGGGATGCAGCACCACAGTTTCAGCAGGATCTTCTTATCAGCTTTAAATTTTTCCTTAATTAAATGGGAGCTAATCTATTTATAATCCAATAAAAAAAAAAAAAACAATGATGGTTAGGACATTATATATTTATATCTCACTTCCTTCTCTTTGCAGACAAAATTCATTAGAAGTAGGTCGGGCATTCCAAAGAAAATTCCATATATAACGCGGAGAGGCCGGATTCAAATATTTGATTTCTATCTACCTAGCTAGCCTCTGCCAATCTTTAAGATGCCAAGACCAGTTCCAAGAAGAAAGAGAGCAACTTTAGCAAATTTCTTGCCCTTTGGTTTTTCTCTTTTATCTTAATTTACAAACAAATCAAGGCATGGACAAAATCCTTGGTAGATGTCATAAAGAAGAGGAGAAAGAGAAGTTGAAGGGGAAGATAGCTGGAGGGAAGACGATCGAAGAAGGTTGGAGGTGGAAGCATTGAAGGATAAGGGGGATCCAGAGTTGCGAAAAATAATCGAGCCGCTAGCTAGTAGCAAAGCCAAATCACAATGAGTATGCAGCTAGTGCCAGGGTGCACGTCTCACACCAACCTCAGATGACAATAATTGCGTGGATTTGCACAAAACCCTGATTTTCAACCCTTAATCTTTGAAATAGAAGTTTGCCAAATAACGTGATATATAAACGATTATATATATCTTGCAAAACGAACTATGCCTTGGAGATATATAGATGTGAAAGTGGTGGGTCTTCTCGAGAGAAACAACTCGGGAGGGGGCGGTAGAGTTCAGCACTCAGCGAATGCATGGGGTTGCACGGCCAATAGTTTTGGCATGGCTCTTCCCGGTAATGTAGTGTGGCACCAAGATATATGGAGGATGGAATGGTATATATATATATATATATATAAAATAAAGTTTAATGCATCCCAAAATTCCCCTCATTCCCTACCAAAAAAAGAGGACACGTAATTTTAAGAGTAACACTCACCCCTTATTTTATGAATAACCAAGATCTCATAGATGAGATCTCGAGTAGGATTTGGGATGCTCCTACCCAATCCTTATATATATATATATATATATATTAGTGTGTTTGGTTGGATGTTATGTATATGGAATAATATAATTAAATTTATTTTTGAGATATATTAAAATTATTGGGGAAAAAATCACATAAAAATTTATAATTTATATTTTAAGATTATAATTAAATAAAAAATAGTTATTAGGATTAGGAATTGTATGTCACTAATTTTTTTTGTCTTTAACTTTAATTTAATGAGAGAAAAAAATATAAAAGGGCAAGAGGAGGGGTGTGGGAAGTGGGAGGGACAGGGATAGTAAAGTGGTTGTATGTAATAAAGTAAAAGTAGTAAATACTTTTAACTTAAATAAAATGGTGCTTATATTGTTTGAAACTTTAAGATGGCGGAATACATAATGGATAAGGAAGGGAAACATAACAAAAATATTGCTAATTAAGATGGAATGCAGATGGTTGGTGATGCAATAGATGGATGTGATGGAGTAAGAGGACACGAGATACAAATTGTGATAATATTAGGTACGTCATGAGAAGATAATAAACCGATCAAGCATATTTTCAAAAGATACCTCCTTAAATGAAAATGAGGAAAAATATCATTTGTAAATGTACAGTATCCAAAAATTTAATTATAAATATGGATATAGATTTTTTTATTTGAAGGCATAACCTTAATTTTATTGATATAAATAAATCATTTTTTTTTTTTAATAGATTACGTTGTTCTTTTAAGGTAAGTTGGGATTTGAATCACATGAATTATCTACGTAGGTATTGTTGATTTTTTTTTTTTTTTTTAAAAGTTTGTGACAAAGGGGTGCCCTGCAAATGTGTTTTTGAGAGAATTGTTATTATTAATTTACCAATAACGTACAGAAGGAGAGGGACTTTTGGTAGGGGCACATTTGAATACGTAGTGAGAGGAGTGGGGGGGTCTGCGAAGAAGATAGTGGAGTTGGGGAAGTGGGAGGGGGTGAGGGTGAGGGAGAGAAAGAGAGAGAGAGAGAGAGAGAAGAGAGAGAGAGAGAGAGAGTGACAGCGATAGCGTGGAGAGGCAGAGCGTGGGGGCGAGGGGGAGAGCGTGGAGCAGTGGGGTATGCACTACGTATGAAAACGATCAAAGTTTCACGAAATTCACATGTAAATCTTTGCACCAGTTAAAACATTTGAGTAAAGATTACCTACTACTCAAACTAATAGAACTGCACGTTTGGCCTCCTTACAATAAAGGCAAAACACCTCCTTGGAATTCCACTTATCGAAATATGTATATAGCATTTCCCGGGTTAGAATTGCTCAAAGATTCCTTGCTTTCAGTGGGTTGAGGTTGCTTCTAAGAGAAAAACAAAACGTGTCATCAATCCTCCTCGAGTACATAAGTAACTTGCCTTTTATTGCAAACTTTCACCCCTTTTTTTTTTTTTTTTTTTCTTGTTTGAGAGGGAGTACTTTCACTCACGAATACCTGCAAAAGCGCGTTGCTCAATCGCAAGCCTTCATGTTGTTTGTGGAAGTGGAAGTGACCGCGAAATAACCCAATACACCTTCAATCATTTGCTCATTTATTATAAACCTCATGATTAAGTTATGTTGCGACACGACTAAACTAAGGGCTTCAACTTACAATTTATTTCATTTTTGAGGTCCAAAGGGATGACGACTCAACTAAGGAGAAAATTATTGAAAGGAGATATCTATATATAATTTAAAATACTTCTATACTATAATACGTTCCCTTGCCACGTGTAGTCTCTTCCACTTCGACCCCCCTCGCTCTCCCCCTTCCTCCCAATCCCTCCCTCTCTTCCTCCTCTCTCACACACGCATGGTTTCTCCTTCCCTCGCCCTTGCCCTCTCCCTCTCTCTCATCCACCTCCCTTCCTAGAGGTACACTTACAACGCCTACGCCATGAGCCTCCCTATGACCTTCCCCGACCACTTCGCCATCGCCATGATCGTCGAGAGTTGTTGTATGCTGAACTCCATGAGGTCCTCCGCCCACAAGGGGACTCCTCCTCATCTCCTCCACCACCACTCCCCTTTCCACCCCTTTGCAGCAACCCCCGACGACAACGCCTGTGAGACCATGCCCTCTTCCGTCGCCCCACTCCCACTTTCTTCACCTACCTCTCTCCTCCTCCTCCTGTGCCACCATGACGAACGTCCACTGCTTCACGATCGCTTGCTTCAAGCTGTAATGAGCAATAAGCCACAGGTGGTGGTGCTCGGGACAAGGTGGGCAAGGAGGTGCACACCCATGTCCTACGCTTCAAGCTCAACTCGAAGGCTGATGTGCTCAACACCCTGGTCAGGATGTATGCAGAGGAACATGACGTCAGAAGCCCCCGCAAGGCGTTTGACGGAATGCTAAGGAGGGACTAGATATCGTGGAACGTGATGATCTCGTGGTACTTTAAGAATGAGAGGTGCGCAGAAGAGCTTGAGCTGTTCCACATGATAAGGGGCCTCTATATATGCAAAATACAAAATTCTAAAGCAAATTGATTCGTATAAGTAACTTAAGAATACCTCGAAAATATATCGAATCACCCACAATTAATCATCAGCTGAAATCCAACAGCAGAGCCTACTTGAAACTCCCACCATAAAGAATGTCCTAACTTTAAAAAAGGATTTCCGTAGAGGATTGTGATGAAAAATTTCACACCAATCAAAATTGTTAAGATTATTACAACCCATCGGATAAGACCAAATTGTGAAAATGATATATGCATATTTTAAATGTTGGACATTTGAGGAGTCTATCGATTTATCTCTCCAAACCCCACCCACACCATCCATCCCTCCTCTCTCTCTCTCTCTCTCTCTCAAACGACGTTGAACCCAGCTACCTGTCAAGATCGCAATCATCTTTCCGCTCTTAATTTCTATCTTTCACACCTTTCTTCCCGATCTTTGGCTAAGCCTTCAATGAAGCAACACTGTAACGACGTTGAATTTCTATAAGTTATCATCTATTATCACCAACATATATACATCGGTTGAAAAAAATCCATCTCATCTCCGAAAACATCCATCATCTACAAAAAGGTAAATTACTCTTTTTGTGGAGAGTTTTTTTTCCATTTTAGAGCTAAGCTTGATTCAAAGAATCATATAATTAGGTATTCTCATGATCCAATCCTTTAATTTTGACTTGAATACATTACCTTTACTCTTCATAAAAATATTCTATCCATCGCTATCTTTTTCGGACAATGATTTGTAAACATCCTGCAGTACACACAAGACTTTTACGTACATTGCTCTCCCATCGCGAAACGTGGGTAACAAACCCACTAATATAATCTGAAACAGACTGTGAATCGTATCCTTCCGACATGTCGCCGCCCAATCCACACTCACTTCCCAGCAAGTTCATCCCTCTCTCCCCATCCATCCGTCCGTCTCTCTCTCTCTCCACGTACCTTTCCATGGTACCACTGCCGATCCCTCTCAACCTCCCACGTCACTCATTCCTTCCCCAACCCACTCCTCTCCTCTCCCATCAACTCATCGTAATTGTTCAAACAAAAAGAAAAACTCTTATCAATTAATCATAATTGTTAAAAAAAAAAATACTCCCATCAAACGATCATAATTATTAAACAAAAAAAAACCCTTACGCAGTCCCAAAATTGACGAGCGCCACTCCATCCACACTCCCTTCCCAGCAAATTCGTCTCTCTCTGCCCATCCATCCGTCTATCTCCCTCTCCCTCTCTCTCTCCACTCACTTTTCCATCGTACCACCGCTGATCCATCTGAACCTTTCACGTCACTCATTCCTTCCCAACCCACTCCCCTCCTCTCGGACCTCTCCAATCAACTCATCATAGTTATTCAAATAAAAAAATACTCTTATCAATTGATCATAATTATAAAAAAACTAATTAAAATGGAAGGTGACACGAATAAAAAGTTTATGAATGTTATTTTTATATTTCACTTAATATTATTTGATAATTCATATTTTATGTAAAAAATTAAAAGAAGATAGGATTTTTTACGTAGTAATTTTTATCATATTTAAAAAAATTATCATATAATTTTAAATTAAAATATATAAGTGTTAAATAATCTTACACCAATGATAAATTATTCTGAGTGATTTTACATCTATGTAAAAGGATTTCACACTAATGATAAATCATTCTAAGGTATCTTTACATTGGTGTAATCCTATTGCATCGGTGCAAAATTATTTCATAGGTAGTTTCAACTGTCCAAAGTAATTTCGCTCATGCAAAATAAATTAGACCTATGAGTTTAGGATTTAGTATTTAAGTTTTTAGAAAGTGATTTCATGTATAAGAAGTGATTTTTCACTTGAAAGGTAATTTTTCCACCTTAGAATCTTTAAACCCAAACACTAAAGACTAAACTCTAAATCTTAAGGTGAAAAAATCACCTTTTAAGTGTAAAATCATTTATCATAGGTGAAGAAATACTTAGAATTTAATTTTGTACTAGTATAAAGTAGTTCAAAGTAAAATTACACTGGTATAAATTAGTTCAAAGTAAGATTGCATCGATGCAATCTTACTTTGCACCCGTGCAAAATTATTTTGAAGGTGCAAAGTGGTTTTGTACAGATGCAAAATAAGATTGTACTCGTACAAAGTGATTTTACATTAGTACAAAGTGGTTTTAAAGATGATTTAAGTAGTTTACACCTGTACCAGAGTGATTTGTTGTTGATTTCAATAATAATGGATCCCACCATTTGTCAGTACCTTTTTTGCATAAAAAAAAGAGACACGGGTTAGGATCACGTTCAAAACTGCTGCGCGTTAACTTTTACGTCAACTTTTACATTTCTCAACCTACATCTAAAAAAAAAAATCCATCAATCAATCACAATTGTTAACAGAAAGACAATTATTTATGTGATTTTACATCTATGTAAAAGGATTTTACACTAGTGATAAATTATTCTAAGGTATCTTTACATTGGTGCAATCTTATTGCATCGGTGCAAAATTATTCCATAGGTAGTTTCAACTGTCCAAAGTAATTTCACTCATGCAAAATAAATTAAACGTATGAGTTTAGGATTTAGTATTTAAGTTTCTAGAAAGTGATTTCATGTATAAGAAGTGATTTTTCACTTGAAAGGTAATTTTTCCACCTTAGGATCGTTAAACCTAAACACTAAAGACTAAACTCTAAATCTTAAGGTGAAAAAATCACCTTTTAAGTGTAAAATCACTTATCATAGGTGAAGAAATACTTAGAATTTAATTTTGTACTAGTGTAAAGTAGTTCAAAGTAAAATTATACTGATGCAAATTAGTTCGAAGTAAGATTACATCAATGCAATTTTACTTTGCACCCGTGTAAAATTATTTTGAAGGTGCAAAGTGATTTTACACAGATGAAAAATAAGATTGCACTCGTGCAAAATGATTTTACATTAGTACCAAGTAGTTTCAAAGATGATTTAAGTAGTTTACACTCGTACCAGAGTGATTTTTTGTTGATTTTAATAGTAGTGGATCCCACTATTTGTCAGTACTTCTTTTGTATAAAAAGAAGAAACATAGGTTAGGATCATGTTCAAAACTGTTATGCGTCAACTTTTACGTCAACTTTTACATTTTTCAACCTACATAAAAAAAAACTCCCATCAATCAATCATAATTGCTAACAGGAAAAGAAAAAAGATGTTGTGCAATCCCAACTAATGGTACACTAAATTGGTGAATCATGTAATATTTATTGGTATTGTCATCCTCATAATATATATACACCTATCAACGTAGATATCATGTTTTTTGCAAAATAACTTTCTATTGATCATTCAAATAATAAAAAAGAAATAATGATATCATATTAATTAATATAAATGAAGAATGAAAAAATTAACGAAGAATCGAGGGAGGGATAGATGGTTAGAATTTGATACTTTTTAATGTAAGTTGCAAACCTATGTATTATTAGACGATACAAATAAATTTATATAATAACTTATGAAGTGTTGAATAATAATTAAAATAAATCTTATATAAAATTAGGTCATACAATACATCTAAATATGTGAAGTACATTTTTCATTGTTTGAAAAATTTTACCAGCAACATTCCCAAATATCACACAAAAATCATTTTCCACCCAAAATAAATCTTACAAGAAAATCCCCACTTTTTCCAAATACAAATCTCACATAATGTAAATCGCCTCCAATTCATTCTTAATTACCTCCCCTTCTCCACTTCTTAACCCTTTCCTCCCTTTACCTTCAATTCGTACAATCCCTCCCACGTCATATATTTCTATTCCAAAATCAATAAAATAATTATCTATCAAAGAAAATTATGTGAGATTCTTTTTATATTTTAAATAAAAATCTGACAATACTTCCATCATTTATATTGTTATTATTCATCAAATTTAATGTAAATAAAAATTAGGTTATAGATTAAATTCTAAAGTAAAATTTTAAAATATTTAATTAAATCATATGTTATATTTAAATATCTAAAATTTCCAAGGACTCCTGCAACAAAGTACCGGCAGCATCACTAAGTATACATGGAAAGAAATACCACCACGAGTAGAAGAAATTCAAACTTGACAAGTCAAACCACGATAGCAAGAGGTTAAGTAATTAACCTTACAATGAAGGTAAGAAATTATATAAAAAGATTAAAAAGCAACTACTTAAAAGGACGATGCCTTGTAAGATGATCAGATTCTTTATTTCTAAGTCATATCGGATTGATAGGTAGAGAAAGAATTCATTCATACTGGTATCAAATAAATAGTCACACAAGAAAATAGAAAATTTAGTTACCAAATTTCACATTTTAATAGATGTACGCTTGAAGAAGAAATATAAACCCTCAAGATCTTGCACTAAGTATTGAAACAAACAGTGAATATAAGAATACTTCTCTAGACCATGTGCCTCCACAAGGGAGCCACGATTCTTTTATATAGTAAAACTCCCTTATAACGTGAACATTGATCATATTCTGTGATCTCTGGAATCCCGTAACGATTTTGCAAATTATCACTACATTACCCACATTTGTCAAAGGCCATGATGGTGAAACAACAAATGGCATAACTGCCATCTAATAGGTATCTTCCAAAAATGATTCTTGCCTGTTTGTCTAATTTCATAATCTGTTTAAGTGTCCGATTATGCATCTACCTTTTAATCGATTTAAGTATCTAGCTATCTATCGGTCTATCTTCTTAGCTACACTTGTCAAATCGAAACACATATCTATTAGCTTGGCCATGCTTGTGTAATTAGGGTTGGATCTATTTGATATTTGCCATTTAGATGGATCTTTGGTTATTAGACTTTTGTGTTGTACCATTATATTACAAGGGCCTCTATAGGCAAGCTTCTTAATAGACTTCTCCTTGGACCTTCTTAAGTTTCTTTTTGTTGAATTTAGATGAAGATTTTCTTTGCCTCAAATGACAAGAATAGCCATTTGCAAGTGGGAAGAGTCAAGGGAGACGTCGAAAGGAAGTTTGGAGACTAATGCTAGTTTTAGGAGAGTAGGCCTCTCAAAACCTCACCTCCAACCAAGGAGGAAGTGGAAGCACACCGACAGGGTAGTGGAGGTGGAGGGCACTCCCATAGGCCAAAGGAGCATGGTGAAGAAGGGCAAATCGTTCAGGCAAGCTGGAGAGATTGGTGGCTAAAGATATGGTTATGGTGCATGGAGAGGAGGAAAAGGGAGCACTGGGGCTTGGCCCTTGACAGAGAAAGAGTAGCATATGGTGTCTCCTTTGGTTGGAAAGGGCCATCACAGGAGCGTAGTTTGGTTCTACAATTTCTGCTCTTCCATGTAGCTCAAATGTCAGTGTAGATTTCCTCTTCGAAACGAGAATTTTGTTTACCCCCTTTAATACCCAAGTTGCTCTAGCAACTCTTCTTTCGATGTTTGCTACCGGAATTTCTCGTATCTTGATGTTTGCCCTTTCTATTTGTAGAGTTTTACTGACTCAATCTGATTTTGAGAAAATCCAATCCTAATCCCTCAAGCTTAATCTGATATACAAACATACATGTCTCTCCTATCGTTTGATTTTTAACATACATTTTCTCTTTACTCGTAGGCTACTTTAGAGAATTGATATAGACAGACCATTCATGAGATACAATTCTAATAAGACATTGATCTAAATACTATACATGTAATTTCCTAGCTTTTCGAAATGTCATGAAGTTATAGTCGGAAAATGTTAACGGAATTTGCCTTTAAAAACACTTGTCGGATCCTGTTTTTTTTTTTTTATAAAAAAAAAAGAAGTGTCCGGAAGTTTTTGATTGCTGATTTTATAGTATAGGGGTAGGACTTATCAAAGAATCAGCTTGAGGTTAGGATTTTTGAAGATGATATTAATGCCCAAGAATAGCATAGGTCCTATGGTACTAAGGAAAAACTTCATGTAAATAGGGGAAAAATTACATTTCAGCATAGAAAGTATCAATCATAATTCCATCATCTCAAGCTATGTCTATTAATTCGATACATGTAAGTTTTCGTAGCCCTAATTATCATTGCGTCCATCATTCATGAAAATCCCAAAATTGCTTTCAAGTGGATAAAAGTCCATTCATGTATGATATAGCATGTAACTTACTTCCAAGCAAATAGGTTGATAGATTCTCACATGCTCTATTTACGACTTTCTTAATTGTATCAAAACAAGATCGTTCAACCATGTACATGGAGTATCTCAAAGGGCTAGATCAGTTAATAGTTTTAGGTAAGCAATGCATGTATCATGCATTAGAAATTGTGATCAAGGGGAATTCCCCTAAAATTAAAGGCGACGTAAAACTTCTATGTATGCTTAATAATAGAGGGAGAGCTATAATCTCTATCCAACTTACACAACCCGGAAAATTTCTTCTAGAAGGTCTCTCCCGTTTTACCTATGTAGTGACGGTCAAAAGAAACACACCAAATGCTAGGCTGGGGAATGAAAATAAAATTGAGCGTTGAAATATTTTCCGCTTTAGAAGTGGATAACATTAGTCCTCGAAAGCACATCCACCACACGACTCTGCTATCTGTCCTAAGGTGACCACCTACGGAGTGTGGCTCGGGGAGAGTGAGATCCCCTCTAACCCTAGGTAAGCTCACTCATTTGGACCAACACCTAGTTATGACTTCAAGAAATTCCAATCCTAGTTATTCCGGGATGATCACAAAATACAAAACTGAATTTAGATTCCCATTGCAAACTATAGTTGAGCATTCTTTTGGGTAAATGATGCCCTTTAAAATCCATGAAATTTTCATTCTATTTATCTTAATTTTGTTTGTAAAGTTTTCTTCGGTAATCATTCACTTCCACTTTATTGATTTAAAGCATAGACTCCTCCTAAGTCACCTGGGTTCATACATCTCTCTTATTAACTAAATTTAGGTCAATGTGCCACCATCCACGTAATGCCTCCGATAAATCAGGTTTTGGAGTGCCAACTCAATGGATAAACCAGGAATTTTATCCACCAACGAGTTTGGAGGAAAAAGTCCACTTTTTGTTGATTGCGATGAATCTAATACTTGAAATAATTTGCCAAACTACGAGGTAGACTAAATAGCTAATATCCACGAAACTTTTCTTTTTTGACTCAAAGGATAGAATGTCTTAGTCTTATTTGACTCTCCTGACTATGCAAGTTTACCTTTTAGGGTCAAGTCATAAGAACTTATTTTTAAAATATGGACGGTACTTTTGTCAATGAGAATGATTTCCCCGTAGTGAAATTTCAATTTTAAATTTCTTCACATGTGATTAAAGATTGCGAATGAATTTTCTCAAAGTTCTATATTTAGTTTTGTTACGTACTACAAGAATCCTTGTAGCAGGTGCAGTCCAGGGTAATTACTATGAAGGACGGTATTTATCTTTTGGGTATGACATTCGATCAATGCAAAACAAACGTCTAAATTTTTCCAATGTTTCCGAAAAATGATGCCACGATGATAACATCATCAGTTTGATATCAAATTACAAAAAGATTCAATATGAGCCACCGGTTGAATTGTTGAAAACCAAAACTAACCGAAACGGTTGAATGGCCAGCCAATTTTTGAACAATGGACTGAACTGAAGTGTCTTTCATATGTCTATGCTTTTAATTTTTGGAAACTTTGGACTGGTACGAAAAACCCTGAAAGAGTTATGCCAAATATCTTCACTCTGAAACTTGTGGCCTGTTTCACAAATCCAGAAACCATTCAATAAATCTGTCGCTCCAGAAATTTCTGAAAGATGAAGACTGGTTTGCCATTTCTGAAAATATCGAGTTGAACTTTCAAGTCTTCCAAGACTACCGATTTGCAATACTTAAAACATCCGGGTGTGCTCCTGATATTTCTGAAAAATAGCAACACTTCGCAGTTTGCTGAATGTGTTGAACTGAATTGTAATGCTGAACTACAACATTTCAAAGAACATATATTTCTCTGGTTCATTTCAGGGACTTGTGGGGTGATCCGGAAAACTGAAGCATAACCTGCCCAACCTGAACCATTTATGTTGTGCAGAATGTTTCAAGACCTATGGTCCAATCGCCATCCACCCTGATTGATCTTTGATAGCATTGAAATGCCCAATAACATGCACAATCTACCCAAACCGGATTGCTACTCCCCTTCCTACCAACCACATCAAAGAAAAAAAAAACTTTGGGACAAAATCTAACGGTTGCCATATTTTCTAAGTGGAAAGTTATGGCATCACCTGTTTCATTGTTGCTTCTACGAGGATTGTGCGTAACAGGCTTCACACACCTTCCCAATTTACTCCTCAAATGTTATGAAGAAGAAAAACATTTCACAAATGTAAGGTATCTCACATTCTATTTTCCTCCATTAATAACAGCAAATTAGAGAAACTTTCTAGCATCCCTGATCCCTTTTTTGAGAAGGTAATGAGCAACTACCAATCTTCATTTGCCACCAACTTCATTAGAAGCACATACAAAGCACTACATGTAATAGGACTTACGGTATATCATCCCAACAAGATGCCATAAAGCTCAGAGTGGAGGACATTGTCCCATGAACAGCCCATAGTACAGCTGACGTTTTGGAAAATTCCACTTTTGATTAAACTGGATCTCTATGGCCCCATGCAAAGAAACTAAAAGACTTCACTTCAGAATGATCGATCCAATGTAAAAGCACACTAGACCATACCTCCCCAGCAAAGTAGTGGGAGAAGAAAGGGTGTGAAATATCCTCCACATCTGAACAACATAAGATACAAGAAAGGTCCATATCTAGCACCCACCTGGACCTTAGATCCATTGTTACTAGCCTCCACACCTCAACAACCAAGAGAAAATCCCAATCTTCGGCAAACGCCTGGCAACCAAGACCACCAGTTTGCAATCTTTGGTATCTACCATAATAAGCCCCTCAGACTCCTCACTCCTGTAAGCATATCATACTGAGAATGTGCTCAAATATCAAAAGAGATCATCTCTATTGCCATTAAGGTGACAGTCAGAAATGTGCTCTAACTACGCCAGCTTTGAAATCTTTTGACCAGAAAGGTGAGCTGCAAGAAAGGGCATGCATCAGTCCCACACAGATCAAGGCTACCCAACTAACAATCAACCACTGAAACATCCAATGTGAACAAGTGAGAGAATAAGTCACTCAAAATCGCTTCTCAACTAGTCATCTCTCCAGAAGACGACGATTCTGGTACCCAGTCTTGAAGAGAAATGAACCAGCTTAGGACAAATAGCTGCCACCCCATTCCCTAATACAGAGGCCCCAAGAACATAAAGAGCCTATGGTCATAATTTAGGCTCCACTGTAGAAGGCAAAGAATACACCATAAGTCATCACCTGACCCCATTATTTTGGCCACCTATTTGGCAAACAAGGTAACGTATTCAAGGCCTTTACACAGAGCCTTGCCTCTTCCTTAGAAATTCCCAAAGGAATAAGCATGGATTTTCCATAATTTATTTTCAGGATGCTTCAAGAGGATTTTGAACGGGACTCTCTACTGTTTCAGCAGTCTACGACTCTATGGTCCTTGTGTGGATACAGCTAGGCAGGAGTTCTGGATGAACTCAGGCAGATTGCGGTTTTTGTTGATGGAAGGCAATGGCTAGTTGGAGGGAAGCACAATGCACTCTGCTGATGATAGGTCAAATGGCAGGACTGAGGGCCACTTTGGATTTTGCAGGTTTGGTGACTGATCTTGTATGACATTCTAGATGCTGGCACAGGATTCACTTGGAGAACATCCGTGGGAGCAAAATACAAAAATCAACAGATTCTCATGTTTCATTAAGCAGGCTAAGTGCTTTCAGTTGGTGGACGTTCGTCATGGAATTCAAATGAAGGGTTCTCCTTTGCCACCTACTTCAAATTTGACAGCTCATGATTGCTAGAGTCATGTTCAAGGGTGTTTGTGCAACAAATATGGTAGGTGCAGCTGTCTACTTCAGCTACACACACCTTAGCATTATGGCTTCAACCAAGGCTGTAAAAATCAGTTTAGTTGGCCGATTAAATTGTATGTGGTAACTGGCCGAACCACATACCAATATGCGGGTATACATTTGGTCTGGCTCATTAATTGGCCAACTAAATACGACATGTTATTTTTTTTAATTTCTTGTGAAGCTTTTTTTTTTAATTTGAATATGGCACGTCGGTTTTTCTTTTACCATGTTTTTCTCTTTTTTTCAATTCATGTTGTTTTCTTTTCCTAATTTTTTTATTTCAGCACTTATTCTCAAATTTTGATGTCTTGTTCGCTGTTGGTTGTATTCTATTTTTTATCGTGTTTGTTTTGGTTCTTGTTGATCAAGTTATCCTTGTTGATAGTTGTTTATCTTTTGGAACTTTTTTAAGATAGTTGTGTGAATAATATTCAACACGGTGACCATTGCAATGTTGTTTTTAACTCTCACCACATGAATTATGACATGTTGAGTGTTTTTTTCTTTTGAAACATGGAAGGGTATGTTGAGTGTTGATTTATTTCACATGTAAGAGGATTTTATTAAGAAATCTAGATCGTTATTGCTTATTGACAAATTTGCATCAGTATATACATAATTATTTTTAAAATTTTTAAATATTAAAAAATACTTAACTGATTAATCCCCCGTACAGCATATACTCCTTGGTCAGTGATCTTGCTGACTGAATACCAACTACCAATTTCTGCATCATTGGATTCAACATTTGAGGGCAGCTTTGATTTCACAAAAGGATGTTAGAGATCACAGGGAACAGACCAAGCTAGAGGCATACTAAAGATGTTTCAACAGCTCCTCACTTAAGTTCTGGTTTTTGTTCTTTTCAAATAAACAAAAGATATGATTATTAAAAGGATATGTATTGCTGATTTTATCATTTTGGTAAGAAAGCGATGGCATCTTCTGTAATTTATCTTCAAATTGGGTAATGAACACTTCAATCTCACTAGCATTTACAGTACTATATAGTCTTTGAATGGGCAAGAAGTTAGAAGAATATGCATCTTGGGTGTAATGTACCATTGTGACCATTTTCATCATTTTGTTCTTTTTTCATTCTGGGTGGAGGCTTACACAACCCAAGCTGTTTGGTTCCACTTTAGTAACTTGCACTTTAGTGAACAATTTCCTTCTTAAACATGTCAAGGGGCTGCCAGTGAATCCCTAAACCTCACAAATTTTCTCCCCCTAAACCCATATGGATCTGTGTAGCATACCATGCAACTAGGAGCTACTCATCGATTTATCCGGACTTTCCATATCCACCTTGGTAAAGAATTCCATGTACTCCATTTGGTCTAACTATCTGCCTGCCGGCAGGACATTTTTTATTTTGCTGCTAAAACTCAATTGTTATAGGAGTCTAAACTCACTTCTTTGACTGGGAGTGGCAACTGGCGAGAAAGATCAGATCTGTTGTCAATCAAGGAGGACAAGACTTTTCTCAGCCCCCATGTCTTGGCCACTGACAAAAGAGATCCAATCCTCAAAAGCAAAAGAAAGCCCTCCAATACAACCCAATATTAATGATCACATGAATGCCATCACATCATCCCAACTATATAAAAGAATCTACAAAGGACTCGTATTAAGGTTCAAGGAAAACGAAAGTTGACATAAGAAGACAAAGAGCTATGTTCTCAGTTGTTCTCCTGAAGCTGCTGGGCATGCATTCTTATACAAATCCAAGAACTTCATCACATGCATCATCAACAATCCAAATGGTACCCTCTATAGGGTCTAGCTAATCTTGATGGAGTAGAGGATGTAAGAGACTTATCCCCTACTGAGAAAAAGGAAAGACGGAGGCTTCAAATTGCAGTTTAGCATGAAGATCTTAAATGTGAGATAGAATGCCGACAAAAATTAAGGCAACTTTGGCTAAATGAAAGCGATGCTAACACTTGTTTCTTCTACATGGCAGCCAACTATAGGAGATCCAACTTGGTTAACAACCTGAGTGTAGGAGAGTAGACAATTATAGGCAGAAAGTAGGTAGCCAAGGCTTTGAGGGTTCACTTTGATGACTTCACGAGGAGACGAGCCCTTGGTCATTTTGAATGATTGCAGTGGACACGCCTATTCACTGGTCATTTTGAATGGTTTGCGGTGGACATGCTTGTTCTTGATGATGACATGAGGATGAATTTGGTAAGGTAGAGATTGGAGGAGGAAGTGTTGCCTGCAATGTAGGGTCTCAAGCATTCCAGGATCAGATGGCTTTCATATCATCTTTTTTACAGAGTTATGGGCCATCCTAAGAGCAAACTTTATGCAGATGGTACAAGAGTTTATGGTTGGCAATCAAGGGTTTGAGAAGCCAAAAGAATTCTTCTTCATCCTCTTACCAAAGAAGCCAAGTCCTGAGGACATAGCAGATTATCATGCAATTGCCTTGTCCAATGTTGTGTACCTGATTATGGAAAATGTTCTTGCCAATAGATTGCAAAGGGTTCCACCCCATTTTATTGGCCAGATGTAGTCAACTTTTGCATGTGGGAGACTGCTATAAGAGTCTTTTGTTGTGGCAAAAGAAATGGTAGCGGCTACTTGATGAAGGATGGGGAGGAAAAGTTTCCTTTGAAAGGTCAAGCTCTCAAAGGATTACAACTCAGTTTCTTGGTCCAACTCATTGTAGGCATTGAAGAGAAAGTGCTTCCCTGATCTATGGATAGCTTTGGATGGAAAGGAGCATTATCATGACGTCTCTTTTAGTTCTGCTTAATGGTAGGTCATCTATGGGGTGGACACAGCCATAGAGAGGTTTTAGGTCAGGATGCCCACTAGCGCCTCTAGTTTTCATTATTGCAACAGACACCTTGGCACTGATGGCTTTTAAGGCATGCCACGCTTCTCAACTAGTGGGGTGAATCCTTGTTGACAACTATTCTAGAGGATGCAGATGGCACTCTATTCTCTATGGAGGGTGGCCCGAAAGAAGTGGTGAATTTAGCTATTGTGGGGAGGATCTTTGGGGTAATAGCAGACCTAGAGTGTAACCTGAGCCTAAATTCAAGTTTAATTAAGAAAAATTATTCTTGACAACTTGTTAGATATTGGTCCCATAAAGCCAAATAACCACCCAAAATGCTTAAACCTAATCTAACAATTAGTAATTCTCAATCCTTTATATTTCACTACTCATTTCATAAGTTTATTATCTGGAACTATTTTTGAAAGCGTTACAACTTCCTTCACTTGAAATCTTGACGTTTTCATCAGGGTCTAATCAATCACAATGTACTCCCAATAGTAGTGGTTGACCCACCTCATGATGCACTTTTTGGTTATATCAAGGGTAGCCCTTTCCTTCTACTAGAAGGAGTTTGACTTTGATACCATTTGTAATGACTTAGGCTTAAATTCGAATCTAATTGAGAAAAACTATCCTCAACAACTTGTTGGGTATAAGTCTCATAAACCCAAAATGCTTAAGACCAAGTTTTTAAGTAATAATTTTCAATCCTTATATCCTATTACTCACTTTCATGAGTTTATTATGTGAGACTATCTTTTAAGTAATTGTTTAGATTTATGGGACACATACTCAACAAATTGTTAAGGATAGTTTTTCTTAATTAGACTCAGGTTTAGGTCCAAGTCATTACAAATAGTATTAGAGCCAAACTCCCTCTAGTAGTAGGAAAGAACTGCCCTTGGTATAACCAAAGAGTGAGCCATGAGGTGGAGCCACTACTACTACTGGGAGTAGATTGATTAATTGATTGAATCTTTACGAGGAAATCAAGATTTCAAGTGGGGGGGCGGGGGGGTTGTAATACTCCAAAAGATAGTCTCATATAGTAAACTCATGAAAATAAGTAGTGGAATATAAAGATTCAGAATTACTACTTAACAACTTAGACTTAAGCATTTTGGGTGGTTGTTTGGATTTATGAGACCCATGCCCAACAAGTTTTTTGAAAGGGAAAAGGGTAGTTATCTAGTTGATAACCAACCAGAATATATTAAAAGATCAAAGGCAAAAACCCAAAGATAAATTACAATCCAAAAATACATACAAGAAATGCTAAAAATAAAATTTTCAAGATAAGAACATTGGCCCTTAAAGATAGTTGCATTTCTTCCAATGCCAAATGCCCTAGAGTACTACTAAATCCTTTGCCTTCCCCTTCTCTGTCCTGAAAATATTGGTTCCCACTTGGCAACCTCCCCTCTTGAACGAAGCACAAAAATCATTATTGCTATCACACTAAATCCAGCTAAGACAAAGATGCCTCCAGACTTGCATCGAAAGTGGACAAGTGAAAAAAAGATTATTTGTCTTCATTTCCATGCTAACAAAGAGGACAAAGTGTATCCGCGTCCAGTGCCCATCTCACTCTCCACATCCTTATCATCAAGCGACCCCTTTTGAGCAACCACACAAAGATTTTAATTTTCAAAGGGCAACCAGCCGTTCATATATGCCTAAAATCTCTAATGAGGTCTAAGTCATTCATCTGCCCTATAGTCCTTAGCCTTCTATAGGCTTCCCACATAGAAAAAATGCCCTCATCTCATACAAAAGAGTCCACTCCTCCCTCCAGTTGGACGCCCCCCAACTTCTGCAACAACATCTGAAACTCTTAGATCCTTTAATCCAACATAATACCTGCAAAAGTTCGACACCAAGATCCCTCCCAGCAATCGACCATAGTCACCTCCCTATCCATTGCCATAGTGAAAAGCCTCAAAAATTTGTCCTTCAACCTCTCCTGACCTATCCAATCATCAGTCCAAAAGTGAAACACCTCCCCCGAGCCAACATATGGCGAAAAGAGACATTGCACCTTAGGCAACACAAGTCTAAGCCCTTTCAAAAAGTGAGAAGTGTCTAGTTGAGACGACGATTGTAAATCTCAACACAATCTTCGTCCATGGGAAGCTTCCATCACTTGACCAAGGAGATCATGTCTATGCTCAAAAAGCATGTTTATCCACTTGGCTAAGAAGTTGTCAATCACAGTGGCAAGGACTCAAACCCTTAATCCTCCCTCCTTCACAAGCTTACAAACCTCATTCCAAGCCACTAACCTGGCCCCCTTTCCCATTGCACCAAAGTTGGTCCAAAAGAAATCCCCCATCATACTTGAAAGTTTCCTCTCAACACTATGCCACAATTTGAAGATAGACGTGAAATAAGTGGCCATAGCAACCAAAACCACCTTTAGCAGGATCAATCTGGCCCCCCTGGAAAGTACCTTTGAAGCCCATCCTACCAACCTCCTTTCCACTCTCTCAATGAGGGCAAGCCAATCATGCACAACAATCCACTTATCAAACAAAGGGAGACCTAAATACGAAAGAGGAAGTGAGCCCACCAACATGCAGAGTGCATCCCCACATGAAAGTGTCTCCTCCATCGTCATGTGAACAGGAACAAAAGAGGACTTCAAAAAGTTGACTTGTAATCTCGAAGCCTCACCAAACAGCTCAAGCACCAGGTGCAACCTTTTTGCTTGTAACATAGAGCCCTCAATAAAGAAAAGGGTATCATCCACATACTACAGCACTGGAATAGACACCCCACTATCTATTAAGAAACCTTTGAAAAGACCCCTCACGTAAGCCCTATACATGGATCTTGCCAGAGCGTCGGGAGCCAATACAAAAAGCATGGGTGCAAGGAGGCACCCCTGTCTTACGACCCTCCGAGGTTGTATCAATCTTCCAGCTGGATTTCCATTTATTAGAATTGAGAAGAGGTTGTCGTCACACAACGCTTCATCCACTCCACCCAATGAGAACCATACCCGACAACTTGTCAAGGATAGTTTTTCCCAATTAGACTCGGGTTTAGGCTCATGTCATTACATAAAGATTAATCATGCGAAGTCTTTCTACCATTCAACTTGGATGACAGTGAGATAGGAGATTGTTCCCATATGCTCAATGTGACCCATGGGAATCTTCCATTTACCTACATTGGTATGCCTTTGAAAGGTAGGTAGCTGACAATTGCAAATTTTTTGCCTTTGGTGGAGAAGCTAGAAAGAAGACTTTCTAGATGGAGAAGGAAATAACTCAGGAGGGGAGGCCACTTGTTGCTCCTGAAAGCCATTTTGTTTACCATCCAAGTTTTCCTCCTATCTATTTTTAAGCCACCAGCAAAGGCCATGAGCAAAATCAATGCAAGTAGAAAAAAGGCTCTTTTAGAAGGGGGCAAAGCAGATGGACCACCTTCTTCATCTTTAAACTTGGGAGGATGTGTGCAAGTCAATGAAACAAGAAGTGTTTTGGTGCTCAAGCTTAACGATTTCAATAACGCCTTGCTAACAAAGTGGGTGGTAAAGCTCCATCAAAACGAAGACAAACCTAAGGCATCACCCATAGGTGAACTCCTAGGGTTCGCCCTTGAATTGGACAGAAAGGGAGCCATGAGGCTTTTGCTCTTCGGAGAGTTTCGATTATGGTGATGCATTAAGTTTCACACTTGTTTCATCATGTATTAGGAGATAGATCCTTTTTCAGATTTTGGGAGGATGATTCAATAAGCTCATGTTTCTTGGGCCTTGGCTAGGATGTTGCCAAGGTTCACCCAACCATTGATAAAGGGCGATTGGTGAAGGCGGTGTAGGATGGGCTTATACAGGGCAATTAAAGAGCCTAGGTCAGTAAAGTGATGATCATCTATTTGATGCAAAGTGGCATGATTTCTAGGTTTTGCTTGACGCAGTTCATGATCTCTACCTAGGGCCTGGAACACTAGACTCCTTGGAATGGGACGGTGGAATGTTTTGGTTAAAATGCTTTACCTAATCCTTCATGGAAAGACTAGAGCTGGAAACATGCTAGGTGGAGGTGAACTTTGGTGCCATTTAGGGGATGAAAATCCTGTTGAAGGCAAACATTTTCTTGTGGCTCTTCAAAGGTGGAGGTTGGTTACAAAGATGAGAAGTGGACTTTAGGTGCAGGGTGCAAACACCTCATGTACTCTTTGTGAGGTGGAGAAAGAGGATGCTTCACATCCCTTCTCTTACGAATTTGCCAAGTAGGTATGGAAGCACATGTCTATTCCAGGGAGCATTCAAATATATTTAATGAGGAGTTTCGAACATCTTTTAGAAGTACTTTAGGTGCTGGGTGCAAACACCTCATGTACTCTTTGTGAGGTGGAGAAAGAGGGCACTTCATAACTCTTCTCTTGCAATTCTGCCAAGGAGGTATGAAAGCACATGCCTATGCCAGGAAGCATTCAAATATATTTAATGAGGAGTTTTTAGAAGTGGAATTTGGGTAGAGTCTTAGGCAGTGATTTAAATGCTGACGTCTGCAAGGCTATTTCTGGGAGGGGGCTGTGCCGACATGATAACAATGTCTATTTACAGGTGTGCCAACACACACATTTTGAGTATTAAAATGATATATTTTAACATCATTTTGAGTATTTATGTTATTTCACACACAAAAAAATTTAAGTATTTTACCATCATTTTGAGTATTCATATGATTTTTTTTTAGCATGCTGTCGACATGCCCTCGGCATTCCCACGGTGTATCCTCGGCATACCCATTGGCATGCCTTTCGAAAAACAGGCATTTCCACAACATGCCCATAAAATGCACACTTAGAATTTCATCAGCACGATGTCGAAATCAGCATTTCGAATCTTGGTTCTAGGCCTAGGCCAAGACTTACACTACTCTATGGTCGATGTGGATACAAAGGAGCAGGGTGCGTTTACATGCTAATAGGGAGTAGTACAAAATGTTGTGAGAAAAGCTTTGTATCTTTTTCATTTTTTGTCTCAATATCTAATAGTCCTTTGGAAGGAATGACAAGACTAATGCCTCTTGGAGGTCCTTTTCAAAAAAAAAAAAAAAAATCAAACACAATGCCTCTCCAAAGAACTCTAGAAGCCATCACAAAGGTCTTGCCCCAACACATAGCCTCCAACGAGAAAAGGTACTATTTCAAAATAGAGGATTGGAATCAAGGAAGTCGCATTCTAATTTAGGGTAAGGCCAACAAGTAGATTCCTGGAGTAAGTGGAGAAGATACAATGTGAAAATGCATCTAGTACTAAAATAAATAGCATCGATGCCAAAGGAAACCTATGCTAAATACCTTTTCCAGGCTAAATCCTTCAGAATTGAGAAGGAAGTTGTTGTAGCATAGCATTTCATCCAACCAATCCAAAGCTGCAAGAAGCCTCCCTGACCAAGGAAGCCCATATAATAGGCTTTAGAAAAATCAACCTTGAACATGATTACCCAGTCAAAAGGAAATGACTTCAGATGCCATAATAAAACCAAGCAAAATTGAGCAACCAAGATCAAAAGTAGTCAGATCAGGCAAATCACATGATCCATAACATCTCTCAGTGTATTAGTTAGGACCTTTGGCACAATCAAGTAGATAATACTGGAAAAAATGATGGGTCTAATATTTCCTAACCTGGTGGTGCCATCCCTCTTTGGCAACAAGAAATCACAAACTTATTTAATGTGTTACACACACTATTACCCTCCACAAACTTATCAACCACAGCCATGATATCATTCTTAATGAGTCCCTAAAACCTCTGATAACAAAAGGCTGGGAATCTGTCCAAATCTGTAGACCCATCCACTTTCAAACTAAAAACAGACTTCCAAACCCCATCTTTAGTGGAAGAAGCTGTCAAACTCACTCATTACTCATCCGAAAGTGAAGAGATACCAATCCTAGCCCAATGCTATTTTCTTGTCTCCCTCCTGGATGAGAACTCCTTCTACTAGTTGGCTTA
The DNA here is from genome assembly GCA_037157565.1 of Thalassia testudinum. Taxonomy (NCBI): domain Eukaryota; kingdom Viridiplantae; phylum Streptophyta; class Magnoliopsida; order Alismatales; family Hydrocharitaceae; genus Thalassia; species Thalassia testudinum. The sequence goes on along the minus strand of JAZHRO010000022.1, from coordinate 59,890,039 downwards.
AGCAACACACACACACCCATTTTCTCCACCTGAAGTCACTTCCTCCTTGATAACAACCTTATCCATGAATATTCTTCTGAAATAGCATCTTGTAAAGAGGTGAAACAATTTGGTAGAATCACATTCTTACAACAAGTTTGCATTTAATGTTGCATCCATTCCACCTCCTTTTTCTTGTCCTCCCGATAAACCACCCCAATCATTCTGTAACTTCTGTTCTGTTTCTGCCAGTTTGTTCCTCCTCCAAAAACTCCAAGACACCCTCATCTCTTATTGCAGCCAATGCATCGGCTTTCTCCTTATCACAATCCTCCCAAGGTTGCTTTCCAGTAGATAACTTTTTCAGACCATGTTCCAAGGGCCAAGATTGCTCAGATTTAAATTGCCAAACTTCCCACTTCCAGTGGAACTCCATTGAAGAGGTGTGCAGTCCAAGAAAGCCCTACCCATCCACTTAACGTTAAAGAGCAGGAAGACCATGTGAATTTCCTCGTCAATCTAGGTAAACCTCCACAAGCACACTGGAAGATCAACCAACCATTCTGAGCTATGAAATCGGCAAAGATCCCCACCCCCCAAGGTGGAGAGTAGCATTCCCCTGATTAACCATGGTACAGCAAGGTAAGCACCACCAATCTCCACTAATTCCTCCCACAGTTGTGGCTATGCTCATCAGAAATATGCCAGATATACAAATGATTTTTTTTTTTTTTTAAGGGAAAAGAACGACTGACTTCTTGAGGTCCATAGTGAACCCCATTTAACAAGACAAAAGGAATAGGCTACAAAATCGAAGACTTCAGCTACATCCCCAGATCGACCGAGCCCAAGCAATAACATTCCCTGCATATGTGACCACCCCTTTTTTAAGTATGTGACGCACAAATTTAAGTATGCATTGCATCTTAGACGTGTCCGATCTCATCTATACCGTTCTATACTCGCGTAAGACAGCAGCATAGAAAGAGAAAAAAGGAACAATAAAGAACAGATAAAACGGTAGCACTTCGTAATGGAAATTCGTACACATTTCCGGATACAAAGTTACCAGCGGAAAATTAACAGCCGAAGTATGTTCGAAAAATCAGGAACGCTGTACCTTCGAATTCGGCCAAAGGAACATATGCTTGCAGTTACCAAACCACATCGAGAGAGAGAGAGAGAGAGAGAGAGAGAGAGAGAGAGGAGGGATCGTCCGACGCAACGGCCATTATTAGAAGGAGAAAACGAGGACGACAACGGCGATCGGCGATCGGCGATCGGCTCACACGAACTTCCTGTAGGGGCGACCGGCGTCCTCGTCCTGCATGTGCTGCGGGAGATCGGGGGGGATTAGGAAGGAGGAGGGAAACCCTAGATTGAGAGGAGTGGGTGGGGAGCGTGTAGAAAGGGAGGAGCGTACGAAGTCGCGGACGATGCCGCGGTAGAGGAGGACGGGGACGACGACGCCGAAGATGCCGACGAGGGCGAGGTTGCGGCGGGTCCAGCGGAAGTTGTGCTCGAGGTTCTCGCGTGCGGCGTTCCACTCCTCTATGTGCCTGTTGTACTTCACCTCCATCCCTCCCGTCATCTTCCCTGCTTCGATTTCGATTTGGACGGAATGGAGATTTTGGGGGGGGGGTGGTGGTAGTGGAGCAGGATTTGGTGGGATTGGGGAGGGGAGGAGATTGTTTGCTTTTGGGGAAGTTGAGGTGGGGAAAGAGTCGTGGCGGTGTGGGCTTTTTGCAACGTATGTCCCGTTTGGGAGTTTTTCTTTCATAAGTCTGCCCTTCTCATCTCTCGAGGAAAAAAATTCCACGTCCAGGAGGCATACATAGTATAGGCTCCAAATCAATTGACGCTGTGCACGTCCTACAGAGAGGGAGGGGCAGTCAGATCCCACACGGAATCGCATAAAGGACCCGAGCCCGACTAAACGATGGCTTCTGTAAATAGATCCAAACCCGAGCCGAATCGTCCAATTAAGCAGGCCAGGCTCGGATAGGCATTAATCAAAGCATTGCAATTGGAGATCCCGAATGGTCGAATCCCCGATTAGAGGTTCCAAAGTCCAATCCAAATTCCTGTAGATTGTGTTGCGAGTTGTCACCCACATCACGCACCCCCCTCTCAAGTCTTGGCAGTTGCCTTCTAGTCTCCCACGTCACGCACCAACTCCCATCTCCGACTGCCTCTTCCTCGAATCTCACCAACGACCAGCCCCGCCCTTCTTCTCAACCCCTGATACGTCCACTCTTGCTACTCCTTCCTCTAGCTTCTCGACATCTCACCTTTCGCTCGTTCTCAACTCCACCTCACAACACCGACGCTGACTAAGGTCGGTGGTGCTTATGTAGCTGCACCTCCAATGACAACTTAGCCATGAACGTGACATCAAATACAATGATGTACAAGGATCCCTCCATGAACATTTCTCAATCTTTCCATATTAGTTAGTTTAATCCGAAGCTGTCGATACAAAGTATACAACAGTTTTAACAACCGTAAAGGTTGTTAGTTTGCTAAGAACTTGAGAAACTTTTGACCTAAAACAGTCGCGAATCCAACCATTAAAGTTAATAAAGTTATCGGGAGAAGATGGACACGTAAGACACATGTACAACCAAGTTGCAAGACATAGGTTGCAGGGAAGCTTCTGTTATGTTGCTATTAATTTCACAGAGTAACATGGAAAAAAATATGGTGCAAGGTTGCATATAATATTAATTGGTGTTGCTAACTTCACCTTTATTCCTATTCATGTTTTCCTATTACCATCAAGTTTTTTAGTTTCCTGCATAAAATACTGGTGAATGTTTATCTTTGAAAGTTAATTTTTTTTATAATATCGTAATTGTTACTTTTATCTTTCTTTGAAAGTTAATTTTTTTTTATTGGAAAGATCTACCTTGCATCTAAAAATGTTATTTCAACTTAATTATTCGTAATTATACTTATCGATAAGAAGTATAATTGAGGTGAAAGAATATCAAATAAAAATTTATCATTTTATTTTGACATATAGATTTGCAGTAATGATAATGACAGACATAATCTAACTAATTTGCCTGTGAAGATGTCAATAAAAGAGATGCTGTTTGCGGGTAGGAAGAAGAAGAAAAGCGTAAAAGAACAATCTCATGAACTTGGAAATATGTTGAGATAGTTGAGAAGAAAAATGAGGATGGACTTGAAAAGGTTGAGTGGAAAGGTCGTGGGCTTAGAATTGATTTGCGAAAGAAAAATGCATGGAGCTACTAATATGTTAAATTACATTGATGTGGTATGTTTTACGGGAGAGATAAAAGATATATGATATATAACTTTTGCTAACCCAACAATTGGGATCTATGGAGATGAAACCTTCTATTCTTGAAAAGAAAGTACTTCATGAATTATTAGCTCATGCAATAATAAAGCATGATCTTCCATTTTCATTTATGAAATATGATAACATTAGAGAGATCTTCGACTATATTTATGAGGATATGAAGGTTATTTTATGAGGAAAAATATTTAGTATACCCTCCATCTCACCTAAACTCTCACCCTATGAAATTTGAGTCATTGTTTGGGGGAGAATGAGACAAAAATAGGAGGTGTTTGGATCTCCTTATTCAACTTATGTTTATTGTCCATCCTTTTTTTCTTTTGAATCATGGGTTAAGATTATGTGTGATGAGGAGCCTCAGAGGTCATTTTCGAGGTTGTCGATAGTCATCAAAACATTTGTATATCACAAGAAACATAACATAGTCATAAAAATATCGAAATTAACAATCAACTATATAAATATAAGAAATTGTTGATCCAGTTTCACCCTTAATAAGTGTACATCTGAAGAGGGGATCTAACCTTCAATATCCATTATAGGTTGAAAAAATACAAGAAATAGTAGGTTGTAGAGACCCCCTTGGTTGTTTCTCTTTCCATGTAGGTATGAGATCCAATTTATAGGATACAAACATCAGTGGTTACACGTTTAGAGAAGTAACCGCCATAGTAATGGGAAGTTATTGTGTTCACTCGTAATTACTCGATGGTATGCGCCTTCCTCACGAATCGAGTCCAAATGAGTTCTATTAGCTTGACCATGAGCTTATTAGACTTATTTTGTGATGGTGATTTCTTTCCTCATCAAAGTGGAACCAATTATGCTCTATATCATTTCCATATTTCATTTTTCTTTTGAATCATGGATTTGGATTATATGGAACTAATTATGCTTTACATGATTTTAGTACTTCATTTTTCTATGGTACCGGTCCTTTATATTCCATCTTCATGGTATTGCTTGCGTTGAAGGTTAATCTATGAAATGGCTTTCCCAAGGAGAATTCAATTTGTAAAATGGGATACCTGCAAATGATCACTTGCCAAGGGATCACTTCGGATCATCTCCTTCAGCTTTTGATGGGCCTCGTTGCTTGTCCTTTTTCTTTGCCTACTTGTTATAGGAAATAGATTATATTGGGCATACATTTTCCATTCATGCACACTAATGAAGCAGTTTCTTGAGAATGAGAATTTTGACAAGGTTATTATGGTCTCTAAGATTTCATAAAGAATTAGATCTTCTCATCAATGTAGGTGAAGTCATACCTAAAGCTTTTCAAGTTGGATGCTTTGAGTAATTTGGGGGTGTATGTGCTTTGTATGAGATCTTGGTTATTTGCTTGTCAGGAAGGACAATCTAGTTAAAGTTTTTCTCCAAGTGGGGTTCCTTAGGATCACCAGTGGAGGTAGACTTGTTGAACGTTGCTTGTTTGTGATGTGGCAACGGTGTATGGAGTGGAAAAAAGGCTATGTGGCTTAGTTTGTATATGGGCTTAGGTTTGAGTTACAAAACAAGGATGTGGTTATCTAATTCAGTAAGGTTTCAAGTGTCTAAATCGTACTGGAGAGTGGTTATTACAAAAAGTTTTTGAAGAAAAACAACATTCTTAGCTATATATGATGTCTTACGTGACCAATGTCAGATTATGAGAATTATCAATTTGCTTTGGAGGGACTTCAATTTAGTTCTATACTTTTGCTTTCAATTTACTTAATTCCAGATTATAGGTTCCGTTTATTCGAGAAAAAAGATAAAAAATCATTCTGGTAAGATTCCTAATTTAATCAGAGGAAATCAGAGATTCCTTTAGATCTATATCAAACTATTTTCACTAGAAAAGCTATTGTGAGTTTGGTATAAACCTGAGTAACTCATAAATCCACATAACCGCTTAAACCCGATTAACTTGACTAACCCATTTATTAGATAGGTTAAGGTTAGATTTAGGATTTATGGACAAATCAATACCGATCTAACATATCTAGACTCAATTGGTAAATTGGTTGAACTCGACCTGACTTAACTACGTGCAGGTTCAATGTTCACAGGTCAAGTCAGAATCAACCTCTTTTACAAATCTGGTTTGTCCTTTCCAAAGCTATCATTTTTTTCATAGTGTTTTATTTGCCTCCTTGGTTCCCATCAAAATACACCCTGAGGGACTACCCTACCCACGAGAAGTTCCAAAAAAAAACAAAAACAAAAGAACATATGCTTTCTTCCACTGCCTTATATATTTGTTTGACTTCATAGGAGTAGCAGCATAGCTCTATCAATAAAGTTCACTACCATTGTCATCTAGAAGTGACCCTTTTAATGAAATCTTTGATGAAGCTTAACTTGTAGGGCATTTATCTGAAGGTTTTCATATTTGTAGGATCATTTATGCAAAAATGATAGGCAAGGGTTATCTATAACAAGTTGGATGCTATTATGGTATAGTAGTTGAGCAAAGTAATCATGCGATGGAGAATGCATCGATAGAGGTTGTAATATTGGATTTTAACAATAGGAAGCCCTTCCATATATCTTAACCTTCAGCCTTTCAATTTTCCCAATCCCAAACCTTGAATATACATCCCATCATAACTACCAACCCTTGAGTTTGCATTTGTAAGCAGTAGTGATTTTCCTACAAATCCAAGCATTGATAGGTATCAGGTGCCCTTTCAAATATTGTAGAGGCCCCTTTTAAGGCATGGAATGACATGGCAACTTGGTTTGACTTCACCTTTGTTATTTCCATTCACAACTAATACTAGGGAATGAATCGTCATAGTTGCTCAACGCATTGAAGATCTTCTCCTCAATTGCTTTTATTAATGGGTAGAATTATTATCAACATTTACAAATCTATTGCATGCAGCATAAATAAATTGCATCCGGATGAACGATTTAAGTTAGAAAGAACATAAACATGTGTTAAAGGAGGTAGTGTTAACTCATGTGTCACCAGATGAACTATTTAAGTTGGAAAGAACATACACATGTGATGAAGGAGGTAGTATTAACTCATGTGTCTCTCAATCCAATCTTTCTCTAGCACGTGGATGGGTGTCAAAACCCATACACAACAGAAAAAAAGTAAGCTAAAAGCTTAACAAGGAAAGGACTAAGTAAATATAGCTATTTAACATTTGATCCCACTTGGCTCTTGGCCTATTGAAACTTACACTACATTACTCGCATCCTTTTTCTTTGTTGTTCCTATACCTTTATATTACGTAATTTCCTCTATTTTTTCTTATTAGGTTACTCTTGATAATTGTATCATCTAATTCCTGTAGGTGTATTTTTAACTCGTCTCTTTAACTCGAGATATCACAAGTATTTTATTACCAAGTAAGCTCTTCTAGATTTACTCATCAAGTATCCAACATATAACCCACTAACCACTTTACAAGCCTATTTATCTAGTTTCTTATTAGCTGACTGTCCTAATACATCCTTACTTATCGCTAGCCATTTCACCCCATGGCATATAATACTACTGTACATTATGAAATTCTTTTCTCACCATCACAATCTCATTGGGAAATTCATACTCAATAGTGATAGGCCTTACTGGAGTAACTTTCCAGGTGCTACCACAGCACACTAATACTTCTCACCAGATAACCTTCCCATGCTATTAACTATCCTTGCCAACCCAAGTAGTCCATCACCATCCTAACCTGAGACTAGAGGATACCCATACATAAGGTATGGCTCATGGCCAATCTTGTAAATTATTCCTCTAGTCTCATGAGATTGACATGTGTCATGTTAGAAGATACATTAGAAAGTAGCTCACTAGGACTAACAAAGTTTTGTCGCAATAGCCCCTAACCATGACATCTCCAAACTCTAGCATCTCTGTAAGAGGTTGTCACCTTCAAATGGATTCAAGTACCCATGGATCCGAGCATTGGCGCACTAGTTGGTTTCATCGGATTAGATGTTGGCTTTGGCTTGAGGATTAGCTAAGCAAATGGAGGCTCCCTCTATCACAACCCTAACATTTTTCTTAATTTACCATCATCAAATAATAAGGTGCAGGAATCGTATCCCAAATCATTCATATTATATCCTGGGTTTTTACCTTAGCGCTTGATTTCTAATCTCTTAGGATTCCCTTTCCCGAAATCCCTACACATGACTAGTTTGTTTTCCTAAGTTTTAGCACCCTATGTTATTATCTATAGCCTTTATGGTGTTTTTTTCAACTTAATTCAAACAATTATTCATTTCTCTTGAATACTCAATTTCGCATTTATTCACTTTAATTTCCTTGTACCGATTTAGATGCCTAATGATGTAGAATATTTATCTAAATCGTCATCTTCCACTCCCCTACCCATCCTTAGGTTTAGATGTCCAAGCACCTAACTCAATCATCTAATTTTGAGGTCAAACCCAAATCTAGGGAAGAACCATACATGGTCCTTCAATTCATTTCACATGAATCCATTCCCAATCTCTCCCCTACCTTCCCCCGTAATGCCCCTCTGGGTTGTAGTAGGGCCCTGAACCCAAATTCAAGCTTTAGAAATTAACATTTACAAACCATAAGTAGAAAAGAAAGAAAGTTTAAATGTTTCCAACTTGAACCACGTTCGGACTCACCATGAAGCTCCAAGTTTGATCTTAGTGACATCTAAAGGATTACTCCATCCTTAAATTGATCGCACCTCCACTAACATAACCAGTCCAAATCAAAACCTTGTACGACTATGGGTAACTAAACCAAAACAGAGAAATCTTGAGGAGGGAGAACTTCTTACCTCAAGTTCGTCCATCAAGTTGGAGCTCCTCTTCTCCATTAGTTCCTTGTCTCATCTTTGCACCACCATCCTTCATTAGCCACTCGTTCCATCAAGTCACCAATCATCGACAAGTTTAGAGTTGTTCAACAGCCTCCCACCGTCTACCTCATTAAAGAGCATAATTGGCAACCATTTCCACTCCACCATCACCCCTCGATTGTCGCTTACCTCATTAATTCTTCTTTTAGTCATCTAAGTAGGTGGGATAACTGATATGTCATGGATAAGATGAACAATACAATAACTAGTGATGGAATTGTGCTTCTAGTGAGTTACGGTATATGCAAGATAGCGCAAGTAATGATCACATGGAGGTAGGTATAGTGAACGTTGCTAATACAAATGATTAAATCAAACTGCATAGAGATCTATGTGTGTAGAATAAATCTCTCATATCTCACAAGTTATCATATCCATGTGCCCTACATCTAAACGAAACCTAAATGATTAGGTCGGCGAATGGTACCATACTTCTACCTAATTTTTCATGCCTAACCGAATTCTTCCAAGCATCCAAAAACAACAATGAATATGTTCTTTTATTTGAAACTCAAACTTTTCTTGTATTTTCTCCTTTATTTCTCCAACCCTTTTCTATACCCCCATTTAAGGAAGTCTTAAATATTAATCTGTTGTTATTTAGGGGATAATAAAACCTAGGTTATTATAGGTATGTTTTTTCTAATGAAGAAATAAAAGGTAAGGAGGACAACCTTTCCATGAACATATAGTAGGAAATGGCTTCTAGCACCCATAAGGACTAAAATTAGCAATTTCTACCATCACTTTTGAAAGATGACGACCTTAAATAGGAAAGAAATTTTTGTGAAACCTTTTCCACCGACAAGCCTAATAAAAGTAAATAGAGAAGATGAGAAGATATCAATGTTTGAATAGGAATGTGGTCAAGTTGTTTTTAGATGCCTAGGAAGGATTGGTTAGGCATCTAAAGTAGACAAGTACACAATCAATAAGGGTGCAATACTATTCACCTGCCTGACCCATTTGGATAGCTAAATTAAGGAGTCATGCATCTGAACCTAGAGATGCCCCCAAACGGCCAACAGAAAAGTGAGACGAATTTTGCATAATCAACACTGTTACCTCTGGCCAATCATAGGCCGAGTTTATTAAGGTGGTCGCGGGGTTATAAAAGTTCCTGGGTGGTTGTGGAATGGGGTAAAAGAAGGGAGATTCCAGTGTAGAGGAAGATAGTGGATAGGTAAACAAAGAGAGCAAAGGGTCCAACCTGTCATTGAGACATTTGGTAACAACCTCCAGCAAGGCAAAGCTTACGGCAATTAGTGGATGGTGGTGAAGAGGGAGGAGCCAGTGGTTGGGGGCCTCTTACAACGCTTTCGGATGAGGCACATGGTGAACAGAGGATGGCTATGTGGAGCAAGATGGCCTTCGAGTTGCTCAGAACTTAGCTCACTGTGTAGCAAACGATAGATTTATAGTGCAATGAAGACATGAAGAGGCTAAGGCGAGAGTGTTGGTTCGATGAAGCAAGAGCAAAGCAAGGACTCTTCAATAGTGGTGCTAGGGATTAATTTCGTCAGAGAGTTATTGCGCAATTCGGTTTGATAATAAAGAATGTCTGGACGTATTGGAGGAAGAAGGGGCTGAACCGGGGCACACGCAACCCTATATGGTTGGTCAAAGGAGGTGTGTATTCAAAATTGGACTAGAATAGGGTTTGCGATAAGGAAGGTTGCAGCTTAATATAATCGGAGTTGGACTTGAACACGAACAGAACAGGGTATACACACATGGGGGTATGGTTAAATGGTGAGTTTTGATTTTAACATGACGACTCCAGGTTCGAGTCTCCATCCGCACATGACCTGAGCATTGGTATACGAGAGATGACCAATTCCACTGAATTTGCTCATATGAAATTCTGGGTCATTAAAATAAAAAGGTGTTACATAATAAACAAGAATTACACTTAGTGCGTATGATCCTTTAATCAGAAACAACACAGCCTACAACATATATGCATTATCAACTTTGAGCAGGATAAAGACAAAGCATGAATGATAGTTTTTTCTGTACAATTACTGCAAAATGTTCGGAGATCAAACTTCTTTCTTCATTACCCTTTTTCATTGGAGTGTGCATCACAGAAGAAATTCATGTGGACAGTGTCTAATCACCCGGAAGGCTCACCATGGCTTGAGCTTTTGAACTCAGTCTGCACTTCGTTCTGGATGTAGTAGGCATGCTTTTTTCTAATGGTCATATACACACGTTACACAGTTGGCCATCACTATTCACCTTGCCTACCGGCACGCAACATGTCCTGGCCTTCCGTTATCAGCACAAGTAAGGGCGTTTTGCAATGAAAAAACTAGCTAGCCTCCCAAAATGTTCATTACGTCCCAGGTGAAGCACTGCCTGAACTGCTGGAGAGGATTATGAAAGCGCAGACGACGGACAGTGAGAACACAGACACCCAGGTGTTCTCTGCATACATTTCCATGGCATCTGCGAAAGAGAAGCCAGCTCGGCTTTCTGCCCAGTTCCGGATTCGATCTGCTTCAGCTGCATATAGGGCTATTCCCTGAAAAAAAAAAAGTTAAAGCAGAAGAAGCAGCAATCATTAAAGATTCTAGCAAAAAAGAAATAAAATCAAAACAAAATAGGAAGATTTCGGTTTCATATTTAACTCCAGAATTAGTTCTTTCAATCTCAAGCACTTGTCTGTACTAGGATGAAGGGGGTGACTTATAGGGATAAGCATCCCTTCAAAGATAGGGAAATGTTTCTTTAGTAAGATATCCAACTTTGAAGCCCACTTCCCATTTTTAAAGTGGAGCGTCTCTAGGAAACCTGGAAAAATTCCAAGGCTGTCTTTGATACCAGAATTTTTCCCAGGACACTATAATGCTGAGTGGGTTACAAGGCACCCATTCACCAATCACACCAATTCACTACTGATCCCATCATCCAAACAAATGCCTAATTAAATAACACCTACTTACGACACATCCATCTACCTATTCGTTAGGGCCAGAACAAAAAAAAAAGGAAATGAAAATGAATGAAGTAAGGGGGGCTGGGAGCAACAAAAAAGGAGGGGGCAACTTGCAACAAGTGGCATGGAAAGGGAAGGCGGTGGGCGATCCCGACAATGGCAAATCAGCCTGTTCCCAGAAATGGGAGAGCGGCCCCCATCAAGGTCTCTCCCCATACCTCCTTCCTTCTTCTCCCTGCCGGCTTCCTCCTCTTCTCCCACGGTCACCGCCGCACGCTGCCACTGATCACTGGCAACCTCGCAGTCGCCTCCTCCTCCTCCTCCCCTCTTTCCCCCACGCATGGCAATAGCACCTGCAGCTTCTCCTCCCAACAGCCTCCTCTCTGCACTTCCTCTCCTCACTGGCCTATCCCTTTCCCTGCCCTCACCGCTGTTCACCGGCCACTGGAGCTCTCCACTGACCACCACCACGCCGAGGGACGCTCCGTGAAGCAAAGAGGTGAGGCATGGCAGCCCCTCCCCCATGTTGGGTTCTTCTCTTATTTGCTTGAAAAACCATGGTGTAATGGGGTTGTTCTCCCTATCTTGTTACTTGCAGGAAACATCAGAGTCAAGACAGGACATGCAGGGACCTCCACAAGTTGAGAAACTTGCCAAATCAAGGTAGGCCAATCCCCTCCTCTTTTATTTGGTTTCTTTCCTTGCCTCAAAACAAGAACAAACCTAAGTTAGAAAACCTGATGAGAAATTGGGTGGGTGGTTGAATGAGTGTAGGACCTAAGGATGGGGATTCGACATGGTTTCAAATCAAAAAATGGGTTTGGAATCGAGCTTAATGTAGAAACTTGGTTGCCGCCCATGCAACGCGCATGCATGTCACGTGTGGGGTCAGGAGCACACACGCACAAGGGACTGAAAACGTGCAGCCCATGAGCCACATTTTTGCATAATGTGAGTTCTGGGCACTCCTTATGGCATATTTGTCAAAAATAAACGAGTATTTTTTCAGGTAAGTGGTGTGTGTTTGTGTGTGTGTGTGCTCCGTAAAATTTAGAAATGAATATTACTAAAGAATGAATAAAAAGGGACATGCCAACGCCGCAATGTCTCAAAATAACAAGTCTTTGCATCTCTCATCATGTTTCATGGTGCATTTGGCGAGAATATATCGTTTTTCACTAAAAAAATGGTTTTAGTCCCAGTAAGTAATGGCTATATAATTTACAAAGTCATACTGATAGTAATTTAAATAAGGAAAACACAAAGGATAAAACTAATTATATATAAATGCAAGTTCCATAGCCTGGATTTGAATAAAGTTCATCAATTTTTGACTTAAACTCATAAAGAAATGATTTTTGCACAAGGATCCTCACTGCATGGCAAGGCACACGCAACCACAGGACCATGGGGTTGATCCAATCAAGAATAAAGAAATGTGGCCATGCCGAATGCGTAGATGCTTATGGGAGACAACACTCGATACCTGAGCCATCTAAGAGTGGTGGTGTAGAAAGGGGAAAACTCTGAAGACGTGGATGATAGAAAGTGACCCATCTAGACCATTCTACAACTCAAAAGGGTGTATCTTTTTCCTGGTCAGGTCAAAACCACTGGGTTTGATCAACCCCAGACAAGAGATCATCCATACGGTGGACTCAAACCTTGGAGGTAAAAATAAAATAGCCACATCGTAACTGTGGTGCAAATAATTAGGCATATGAATAACTAGGCGAACATGGTATATTGTGCAATAGGAATTAAAAGTTAAAACAATCATGGATCTAAATCCTCTAAGAAAATCCTGAATCCTAACACAAACTTCAATCAGGTATGAGACCTCCGGAAAAAATCTGAGCCGCAAAGGCACAAAAAAATTCCCACAATAGAAGATAAATCTGAGACTGTTCCCCAACATCGAAAATCTCCGTGATAAAGGTTAGAGTTGAGTAGACAAGTAAATTGTGTCTTGAGATGGCTCCATGTGGATGAGGTTAACCAGGATTTCATCACGAACCCAATAAGTACCACATTACAGAGGATAGTGGGTGATCCTGAAGGTGGTTCAAGGTCAAGGAGATTTCCCCTTGTCAAGAAGGTCTCTTTGCATTGAGAACTCTACCTAAGGTTCACAACGAAGTACCCTTAAGATAAGGATGATGATTTCAAGGCTATGACCCTAGAGATTGCATAGCCTAAAGCCTAAGCCAACACCAACCTAAAAAAAAATTGGGCAATCAACCTATGCAATCTCATAAGGGCTCCTGAACCACTAATTAAAATTAAAATACTTAACTACAGTGATTTAAATGCCGACGGCATGTCGGCCATCGGTAAGGCTGTTTCTGGGAAGGGACCATGCCGACATGGGAATAGTATCGATTTGCAAGTGTGCTGCCGGCATGCCGACAGCTGCCGATGATTTCGGCATCATGCAGGTCAGTGCTGCTGTCGGGTGGGATGATTTTGGCTGTAAGAGGCGAGCCTGAAAATTTGAAATATGAGGATTGGATTTCACTCACACACATTTTGAGTGAAATTTGAGCATTTTTACATTATTTTTAGTACTTTTGTGACACACACACATTTGAGTGAAATTTGAGCATATTTATATTCTTTTTAGTATTTTTGTGATTTTTTATCGATAAGTCAGTCGGCATGCCCTTGGCATTCCCACGACATGCCCTCGGCAAGCCCATCGGCATGGCCATTAAAAAACAGGTATTTCCACAGCATGCCCACGGCATGCACACTTAGAATTTTATCGACACGACTTCGAAATCAGCATTTCGAACCCTACTTAACTAAAGACTCTGGTTAAAATCAAGCAAGCACATTAACTAGACAAATAGTACTGGAATAATTATAAATGAGACAAGGGATCGGAGATCGGATAAATATTGAGTGACATGAGGGTATATAGGGGAAAAATAAAATTAAACCAGCAACTACCTGTTATATCACACATGCACAAGATCTTTTCCTTCTTGTGTACCGCCTCTGTTGTTCTATTGAGCGATTTGGCTCACTATGTGTCAACCTTTTCAGGTCAAAATGCTAGCATGCAGGCCTACATCCCTCCTACCTATACACTATATCCTGGGTGCCTGTCTGCAGGAACTGCACCAGTAGGTACAACTCACCTTGCAGATAGGCTTCATCCTAGAGCTTCTCCACCAAGTCTGCTACCTGGGGGAGTTCCTCCCCTTGGAGGCTAGGGTGGAGAGCTATCCCACCTGCCTCTTGAACCTCCTAGATGATTAAGTGGAGCTGCTGCTGACTCTTGCTACTTCAGGAGTGCTTGCATGATAGATGTACAATGGTTTAGCGAGGTGCTCTATCTTTTTGAGAACAGTTATATATAAGTTTATATAGTTGACTATAGGAATACAACTTGGGTTCCACTGACTTTTATGTTGTAATTCCGTTTTCCCAACCCTTTATCTTGTACATTTTTTTAATATGGCGATGTCTTGGGAAAGGACCATATTTTGTAACTATAAACTCATGCTCATGCAATGATGAACTATTAGTATGTGATTACCACGTGGTAATTTGATGTTACAGATGTGCCTGCATATTCTTTCATTTCTCTTCAAATGTGAATTTGGAATGATGATAAATGCATGTGGATGTGAATGGTTGTTGGATATGGGGCATACCCACTGTTTTGAGAGTGTTTATATATGTCTATATGTTGCGCAGGTTGCAGGATCTCTATTTTGGCAGGAGCAAATTTTGGAAAAAATACGGTAAAACAGGAAAGATTCTAGTAGATTTTCTGTAGAACTTCTATCCCATATTTCCCGATCGACCCTAGTTGATTGTAAAGGTGAATGACAGGGTGCTATGCACCCATGGGGCCTATCTCGAGCATTGAGCATTATGGGGTGTGACACTATCACATGTGCCTAATATCCCATTTATTTCACCACTCAAGTGATAATCTTAATTGAATAACTAATATGCCCACTTATAATACACCCATCTACCTATCAAATCCAACCCTCTATTTATACCACCATCCAACTTGTGAAGAAATGTGGAGTTTATATTTATTAAAACTCAAAGAGAAACCATGGCATTTGGTCTCTTTGTATAGAGAGACTAACCCTACTTTCCAATCCTAATACAATATTCTAAAATAAGTAAAGCATATCTCTAACTAAATCAAATCAAATCCAAAACATATTTCCTAAATGAATAATTCTAAAATAAACATAAAATGTGGAAAGAGGATAACATGGCAAGAGGATTTGTTTCTTCTCATCTGCTCAACATGGAGAATCTTGAAAGATCTCCAATGTGGAGATCATGAGAATCTCCAACACAACTAAACATATTTTTCTACTTATTCTACCAGCACTAAGTTATCTAGGCTATGATTTAAACTGCAACCATTTTTAGAAGGCTGAAACTAAAACTGAAAGAGGCATAAAGATTGGATTTTGCTAATAGAAATTGGATATTTCGGCATAATCTTTAGGCCCCTAGTTTATGAAAAGGAATTGATAAATTGATGCTGGACATCCATGTATATCCCCCTTGCCAGAAGCTTTTGTCTCCTTAATCCACCTCAGCCCTCCCCACCACCCTCTGATTCCCCCCACTGTCCTCTACCACTCTGCCTCCAATGCACTTGAAGCTACATTTCACAAGAAATGCCCATCTCAAAGGCGCTGAACCTCCCTCCAACTTGCCACCACCGTCATTGATAGATAGGCATCCATTTATGGACACCCTTTATGAAATATTGAAGTTGCTTTGAATAGAGGAATGGATGCCAGACTGGAAGACAAGCATCTGTTTCCAAATGATTGCTGCAAACCTCAAGGCATGGACCTCAAGATGAGAGCCACATGTTATAATAACAATCCCATGTCCCTTGCAGCATCTAAGGAATAGCCACCCCTAAATAGATGAATAAAAATGGAAAAAGGGAACGTCCAAAGGAATTCAATTTTGGTGAAATCATAACTACCTGTTCATCAAACCACCTGCCTCGCCGAAGCCAAGCAGTGATAAGTGCAAGCAAAATCCGAGGAGGCGTCAAATAATTAACTGCTTTGCCACTTCCCTTGACAACCCGCATCCTGGGAACTAAAGACCTTGCAACTGTTTCTGGAAGCTCACAGATTATATTGAACATTTGCTTATTCTTCAGAGAGGAACCACTGCAAAAAGAACAACAATTGAGAATTAATCAAACCCAGAAAAAACAAATTGCAAATATCGACTGAATAACTACTAATATCAGGTGAGTATCCTTTTAGGAAAAATGCAAACTCTTCTACTTCAATACAGAAATGCAACACTACATGAACTTAAAGGTGCATATTTCTTGTTGCATAAAGAAAAGGCACCAAAGCAAATAAGCCCCAACTACACAGGGGGATGAACTAATGATCTTAGAATGATAGCCATTATGCACAAAATGGCAAATGATTTGAAACGACACTACCCTCTTGCAAAAATTCGAAAAGTCAGGGCATGGTACTGTCAAAAAAAAAAATGGCAGTTTTAATACTTCTTGGATCATTGTAAATGATCTAAAAAGTACTTACCAACATAGTAACAATTATTTACTCATGAGGATTGCCTCTCAACTACCTAAAGGTCGAATTGTGCAAATCTGCCCTCATGATCAATTCCTTTCCATAAGAATCTCTTGTTATGACGGGGTGGCGACGGGGTTTGGCGACGGGGTGGCTGACGTCCGGGCGGCTGGCGGATGGGGTGAGGGATGGCCCTGGCTGGACGGTGGTGGGCAGGAGGTCGTGGAAGGGTGTGGAGCCGGTGAGGTGTTTCAAATGCCTTGGGGAGGGGCATTTGGCGGCGGAGTGCAGGGATCCGGTGCGGTGCTTGCACTGTGGTGCCCTGGGACATCGGAGGTCGGGCTGCGGGCGTCGGGGTTCGAGTGAGGTGGTTTCCTCGAGAAGGGGGGGGACACCTCCGCCCCCTCCGGAGGGGGCGCCCCTCGTGGAGGTCGAGGCGCCGTGGTCGGAGGAGATTGGAGCGCTGGAAGGGAGGCTGGCGTTGGTAGCGGTGGTCTTGGAGGGGAAGGTGGAGGTGGAGGCCTTGAGAGAGGCAGTGACCGCCTACTTGGGGATTGACGGGGGACGGTTTGGGGTGGCCTCCCTGGGAGGTGGGCGGTTGGTGCTGTTGGGGCTGAGCCGGGTGGAGTTGAGGCGGCTGGTCTTCAAGGTGCTCCAGTGTGGCCGTGGAGTGGTGCGGTGTCGGTGGCCGGTCAGGTCAGATGGCGCTTTGGCAGAGAGGCCGCCAACTGGCGCGAGAAGGAAGATCCTGGTTGAGGGGGTTCCACTCTTCCTCCGCACGGTGGAGGTGGTGGCGGCGGTGGTTCCCCCTTTTGCGAGACTACGCGGGTGCGAAGGCCTGGGCCTGAAGGCGGCCGACTTGTCGCGAATCGAAGCCTGGGTGGAATGAAACCGGGACAGCGGCTTGTGGAGAGGTCGGTGCTCAGGTGGGGGAGCTCCGCCTGGCTAATCTGCGTCTCGTGGGGTTCTGGGAACCCTAGGTCTTTTGCTGAGGCGGTGGGTGGCGGAGCGGCAGCGGCGCGTGGAGGTGGTAGTGGCGGGCGGGCAGAGGAGGGTCAGGCTGCGCTTGGGAAGGCCGAGGGTTGCGGTGGGGATTGCGGTGAGGATCTTGCGGTGGTTGCGATCCACGTGGCGCAGTCAGTGGCAGGCGAGGGGGCGGGGATGCGGGAAGCCGATGCAGATTTTGCGAAGGGGTCGGGAGAGGTGAATGCAGCGCTGAGGTCGGGCGTCCCCAATGACTGTGGGTGCGTTGATGGCACTGAGTTGGCCCTCGATTTTGTGGGGGAAGCTTGTGGCGGACTCGGGTCGGGTGGACGTGACCCGGGTGCAGGAGTTGGGGGCTCCGACGCTGGTGTCTTTTCGAGTCCTACATTGCGCTCGACTTCGCGACCCCAGGTCTCTGCGGAAGAAGGGTAGGGGACAGTTGTTGGATGTTCAAGGCGTACCTTAGCCAGATCGATCGAGGCGACGGGGCAGGATGCGACTGGCAGGAAGGGGAGCGGGCAACGACAAGAGCGGAGGCTGTCTGGCTCACAGCGGCTCGTCTACAGGCCGCGGTGGTCTTACCATAGGGGGCAGGCTCGAAAGGCCTCATCTGGGGGCGTTGCTGGGGTCGGCCGGCGTCGATTGCCGACGGAACAGGGAGTCACCGATGGAGCTAGGTCGACTGCGGCGGCCCTTGCTGGGGGCGGTGACGGGGGGATTTCTGCTCCGGGGTCCCCAGCAGTGGTAGAGGGGCGGCGGGCGGCGGGAGTTGGTGGTGGAGCTAGGAAGCTGGTGGATGCAGGGACAGTGAGGAGGGCAGATGCGGCGACTAGGTTGCCTGAGGGCGAGGTTGTGGTGCTGGGGGACGCGCGGATGTTGGCCGCAGAAGGTATGGAGGTTGCGGGGCGAGGAGGGGCGGTGGGTGGTTGTGAGGGGAGCTCGAATGATCCGCATTTGTTGATGGAAGAGGAGGATGATGTGGCCACAATGATGGGGTTTAGGCGATTGACGTCAGGAGGTGGTTCCCGGAGGTCCTCATGACTAAGGTCTTGTCGTGGAATGTGAGGGGTCTGAACGACCCGTCGAGGCGGGCAGCTCTACGGGGGTATATTCAGAGATGGGGGCCTGATGTGGTCTTTCTCCAGGAGACGAAGTGGGGGAGCTGTGATGGAAGGTTGTGGAGGGAGGTGGGGGGAGGTGTTTTTGGGGGTTTCTTGGCCTAGGATGCGAATGGAAGTGCGGGGGGAATTGCTGTGGGATGGAAGGAGGAAGAGTTCTCCTTGCTGGACTCTCTGGTTGGATCTCATGTTGTCACTGTTAGACTTCAGAGACGCCGGGATGACACATGTATGCTCCTTTCCTTGGTTTATGGCCCGACGGAGGGTCGGAGAAGACAGGCCTTATGGGAAGATCTGAGCCAGGTCGCGACAGCTTTTCAGGGGATTCCTTGGCTGGTTGGTGGCGACTTTAACGTTACTCTGCGGGCAGAAGACAGACCAGGTGACCGAGGGGGGTTGGACCAGGGCTCTGAGGCATCTGCAGGCTTTGTGGCGGATCAGGGGTTGGTTGATATGCCACCGTTGTCCTATCTATACACGTGGAGGAACTCTGGAGGACAGCGATCCCGAATTGGCAGATTTCTTGTCTCAACGGCGATGGCGGAGTTGTTCCCGATGGCGGAGGTTAGATCCCTGGAGCGTCCGTTCTCGGATCACACCCCCTTGTTGTGGGTGTCGAACGAGGGATGGAGACATGGTACTTACTTCAAGTTCGACAAGGTGTGGCTCATGGAGGAGGGCTTCAGGGGGTTGATTGAGGAACGGTGGAGGTCATCTCAGGCGGATGGTTCGGCGGTTGCCAGATTGCAAGCGAAACTGAGAAATTTGAGATCCTTCTTGAAGACTCGTATCAAGTAGATTAGGGAGGAACGTGAGAGGAAGAAAGAGGAGGCTCTTGTTGAGATTACACGTCTGGACAGGGCAAAGGATGTTGGTCTCCTCTCAGACGCTGACAGGGTTCACAGAGCAAGACAGATTTAGGTGGTACAGGAGGAAGACCGGAAGGTGGAGGTGGAGTGGAGGGTGAGGTCTAGGCAGAAGTGGCTGAAGGAAGGCGATTCCAACACCCGATTTTTTCATATGGCTACATCAAATAGGAGGAGGAACTGGATTGACAGATTGGTGGTGGATGGGGAGGAATTTATGGGAAGGGAGGCGGTGGGAGGGGCAGCTACGAGTTATTTCAGAGACTTTACTGGGTGGAGACGGGGGGAAGGTGGAGATGGTTAGGGTCTGAGATACCGCAGATCCGGGAGGCAGACGCCAGCTTCTTGACGGGCTCTTTTGGGGAGGATGAAGTCTGTGAGGCAATTTGGGGGTTGAACGCAGATGGTTGTCCAGGGCCGGATGGCTTTCCGGTTGCCTTCTACAGAGAGTTCTGGCCGGTGGTGAAAGAAAACGTGATGCAAGTGATGCAAGAATTTAGAGCGAGTAACTCAGGATTCAATAGGCTGAACAAGTTCTATATGTTCCTGCTGCCGAAGGAGGACGCTGAGGAGATCCAGAAGTACAAACCGATAGCTCTCTCGAATGCTATCTACTTGGTAGTGGCGAAACTTCTGGCAAATAGATTGAGGAGGACGCTGGGTAGGATTGTAGATTCGGTGCAGATGGCCTTTGTTCCTGGAAGGAATATTTTGGAGGGCTATGTGATGGCCTCAAAAATCCTTTCGTCCTGGAAGAGAGATAAGAAGAAGGCTTTCCTATGGAAGGTCGATTTCAGCAAAGCTTATGACTCGATCCAGTGATCGTTTCTTTGGGCGTCCTTGGTGAAGAGGGGGTTCCCGCCGGTGTGGATTGACTGGATGAAGAAATGCGTCACCACGATGTTGTTCTCGGTTCTTATCAACAGAAACCCAGCTGGGGGTTAGATCCAACCAAGGAGGGGGGTGAGACAAGGTTGTCCGTTGGCCCCGATGCTCTTTGTGATTGCCGTGGATGCTCTTGTTAGGGCAGCTAAGAGGTCTTGTGAGAGAAACTTGATGAGAGGTTTCTCCTTAAGAGATGGGACGAGTATCCTGTTGCTTCAGTATGCGGATGATACGATCTTCTTCATTGAAGGTGGAGAAAGGGAGGCCAGAAGAATGCGGTTCCTTGTCTTCTTATTAGGTAAGGCGTCAGGATTGCAGATTAATCTGACTAAATCGGATTTCATCCCTTTCAATCTGACTGAGACAGAGGCGAGGAGGTGTGGTTTGGGACTTGGCACAAAACAGGTTAAGCTCCCGATTAGATATCTGGGCTTACCGTTGTCAGATGAGAGGATTCTGGTGAGAGATTGGGCCTCCCTGGTGGAGAGGTTGGAAGGGAGGTTGGAAGGGTGGGCGTCCAGGCTACTGTCAAGAGGTAGGAGGTTGATCCTGCTCAAGGCGATTCTGTCAGCAATGCCGCCGTACTTCACTTCCGTGCTGAAGATGCCTCGACAGGTGATTGCAAAGATTGAAAGAGCTATAAGGAATTTCTTTTGGTCCAACAAGGGGACGAGTGGACAGGGTGCCAGGTTGGTTGCTTGGGAGGAGGTCTGCAGACCTTTGAAAGACGGGGGGCTCGGCGTGAGAGATTTGGGGAGATCTAATGACAGTCTGTTGGCGAAGTGGGTGGGGTGCCTGTTGGAAGGAAGGGGGGATGTGTTGGGCAAGGTGTTCAAGACGGCGTATGGTGGTCCGGTGCGCTGGGATCTCCTGGTGTCACCGCCTAGGGATGCCTCACTTTTTGAAAGGCTTGTCGACGGTGGCTCCTAAGGTGAGGAACTACTTTGTTCCTGTGTTGGGAACGGGGGAGATTTTCAGATTTTGGCAGGATGATTGGATGGGTGATGGAGCGCTTTGCAGAAGGTTTCAGAGACTGTTTGCCTTGTCCTATAACAAAATGGCGGCCGTGGCTAAGGTATGGGAAAATGGGTGGTGCCCGCGCTTCGTGAGCAATCTATCAGATGCGAGAGCGCACAATTTTTAGGTCTTACTTGAAGAGTTGGAGGGACTGCATCCGACGTCTAGTACGGACATATTTGGTTGGGACGAAGGTGAGTTTTCAGTAGCGGTTGCATACAGGAGATTGTCCACTGTTGGTCCTGGGGTGGAGCTGGATCTGGTAAGGGACTGCAGGCAGATTTGGAAAGCCACGTGTCCACTGAAGGTCAAGATTTTTACCTGGCTCCTTAGGAGGAGAAGGCTGGTGACTAAGGTGTGGAGGGCGAGGTGGGCTTCTGGAGAATGTAAGGTCTACCCTTTGTGTGGTGGTGATGAGGAGGACGTTAACCACCTTTTTTTCACTGCCCTTTTGTGGTACAAATTTGGGGTAGGATGGGCGGGAGGTGGTAGGAGTGTCGTCTGTTCGAGGAATTCTGGCATAGTTTCAGAAGCGGAGGTGGTGTTAATGGACATTTCGTTTTCCGTACAAAGAAGGAGAAGGCCAGGCCGTCAGCAGTTCTTTGGGGTATTTGGTTGGGCAGGAATGCGGTGGTTTTCAGGGACCAGAGACCTTACATAGAGAATTTTGTTGAGTCTATTAACTCCTTGTTTACTCTTTGGGTTGATTCCTTGTGAGTGGGGGACCTTGGCGTCTGCCCGTTGTATTGATGGATATTGTTGATTCTATTATATATATTCTTGGGTAGTTATCACACTAGATAACTACCCTTTCTTTTTTTTAAAAAAAAAAAGAACAATTATTTACTCATGGTATCACTAAAATGGACCTTACGGAGGATAATGCATAGTATACCTCAAAAGTAAGTCAGTTAAAACCATCCCTGGAGATGCTGTATGTACTCCAACTTTGGAACACTTGCATTCCTTGAGGAGAGATGCTTGGAGTTGCCTCAAACCACACTTTGTTGAGCCATAACTGTGGAGTGATGAAAATAATCAATCTTCACAGCATATAACTTGTTCATTCTTAGGTGGATAGACTAATTCCCAGAGGAAATACTCATAATGCTTGCATATCCCACTAAGAATTCAGTTCTTGAATGACTTCTAGATTTCTTTAAGACAAAAACGGAAGAGTAGAAATTAAGCAAGAGAAAAGCTCCACATTTCTCCTTTTCAAAAAGCTAAACTCACACGGCTGTCAATGGTGTGCTTGATCCACCAGATCCAGCTCCATCCATGTTAAAAATGTGTCCTCCCTTTGCCTGGCATTTCATGACATGCATTGCTTCTTTTGTGCAGATTAAAGAACCAACCAAATTTGTGCTGACAATCTATACACAATTCAATAAAGCATACTTTTAGACCAACAGAAATGATACTAGTAATAAACTCTTAGATGAACAGAAATTACTGGAAGGAGAAGCAAGCATTCTCGGAAGCATAAAGCCAACAGGAAGTTTGACAATGACAATACATTGTCAGCAATTGAAAAACTAGTCTTTTTTCACTCGCACAACAGGATTAATAAGCACCATAACAGATAATAGGTTGACTAAATGCCAAGCTAATTCAACATTAGCTATGGTTCACTCTCTGCTATATGGGATTATGTTCATCAAGTATGCTAATCCTATATACATGCTGCATAGTCTTCTCAACCATTATTTTTTATTTATTTTGTGAGAAGGTCCACTATCTATACAGTGTTCAGGTTCTAGATATAATGAATCTGATTGCATAGCAAGGACAAAATCCGTGACAACTTTCATCTAACAGATTGAATTAATTTTTCTTTGTAGTTGATATAAACTGATGATTGATGAATAAACTGCTTGTCTGTGACCAATAATTTCAAGCACTGTGGATGTAGTAACTGATTTCGTGGATTCAAGAGCATCAGTAAGATATTTCAGTTCAAAATTTGTGCTGAGAAGACTTCTTGTACATTTATGGAGCACCACAGAGAAAATGCAAGCTGAAAGCAAATCAACCTGGTTGATATCTTCATCAGTGAACTCTAGCAATGGCCGAAAACCTTTGTTTGTACCAGCATTGTTGATCTGTAGATGCGAATGAACACAGGGTAAAAAAAAATTATTAGAATTTTAAGAGATGAAAGAACGGATAGATTGCTCTGCATAAGAGCAATTTAATTTTTTGAACTGGAACTTTTTGAAACCTTCAGATTCCCTGGTTGTCTAGGGAATCTGAGGGGTTGTTCCTTCCCTCCCTAACTATCTACTAGCTATCTATCCATCTACCTATAATTTTGCATGTCTGAAATTATATAAATGGAAGACGTCAATTTCAATATTTATGGGCTCAACAATCTTCTTGTTGAACCCAATTTATCGGCTCGGGAATTGCATCTTCTCAAAAATCATCCTAGATGGGCAAATTCCTCAACTTCCGACATCCTTGCAGATAACCACTAGAATAATTGTAAATTACCAAACCATAAACAAGCAAGGGTTGCAAAAGAACTAGAGTTTCTGGAGAGCAATTCGTAGTGTACCGTGACTGCATTATGAAATTGTATCACTAACCCCAGAAAAATGCAGCGAAGACAAATGTTCTTTGACGTGTAGGCCTTAATCTATCAGTAAGCAACACAATATAACACGGAAACTGTAGAAATAGGAGTGCATTCAATGGATGAGTGTTTAAGCACTGACATTTTCCGTTCTTCTTCTAGAGTAGCATGGGTTCAATTTCATTTCTTAGAGAGTATTAAATACTAGTCATTTAATCTAGAAAGCATAAAAAATGAGGAATATCTTCTAGCTTCTAAGTCACTTTATCATTTCCAAATAAGGGAAAAGGGTAAAACTTCAATAACTTACCCATATGTCTACTGAGCCAAGCTCGTTGATTGCAAAATCAGCCATCCTCCCTACATCATCAGGCTCACAAACATCACATGCAATACCAACCACTTTAGCATTAGAAAGATTTCTCTTAGGCTTCACATCTTCCATGGAAATAGCATCCTCCAATATTTCTTTGAGCTCCTGGACTGCAGTTGCAACTGACTCAGGGCTGTACTTGCAAGGAAACGGACAGAAAAGCACCCCACCCAAAATGACAAGTTTGTCAGATGGAGCTCCTAAGAAATACCAAACAATGAACAGACCATATCAATTCTAATGGCTACCTGCGAGATGTGATAACCACGCGATCGCCGGAAAGAAGAAATTCTCGAGCAAGCGCTTTTCCGAGGCCTCTAGTACTGGGCAAAAAAAAGAATAAGAGAAACAATCAACACAGATCAAAGGAACGGTTATTCCAACATCGAGAAAAGCTGCAGCTTCAGCTCTGATGAAGAATCGACAAAGCCATGCCAAACACAGCCCTCCAGAGACAAGTCATAAGAAGAGACTCCAACCTTTACTTAACCTTTCAAAAAATCGATTAAATAGGAGCATGAACATCTCAAAGTTCACTCGATCTCTCTTGCAAAAGCTAATACACAGATTATCATACCTTCCAGTTATGACAACATTACGAGGCCCAGCTCTGCTGTGTTCTTCCAGAACCATATTTGCACCAATCATTGTTCCAGTGATAACACCACCAAGCCAGCTGTACCATATCAATTCATTCATCTGTTTGTCCCCACCTTTTATTTACAAGACAAGAAATAAAGAACAAAAAAAAAAAAGTTTTAACATACATATTCCTGTGAAAAGGCTGACAAATAGACTGGGATATTTTTAGAATTAGCACAATACACAAACCTGAAAGCTGAAACCCAATCGCAAGTATAACACCTGTGCTGATCATAGTAATAAGGTATCTTCCTACATGCAAAGCAAGCTGCCAGAACAAAAACGATGGTAAGATTTAGACCAAATCTATTTTTCACCCAAAAAAAAAAGACTACATCATGAACTGATTTCAGCAGCAATTGGCTTGGATCTCAACTGTCAATCAGAAATTTACTGCCTATTTATTTATCATTAATTCATCAGCAATTGTGGCAACCCAAGACCCAAGGAAAAAGTCTAAATCTTTTCTCAATAATCATGATAACATTCGACTAGGACCCAAAGAGTTGTCCATGAAATTGTCAAAGATTCTAGTGGATAGAAAGATGGTTTTGTTCTCGACAAGGAAAACTGATACGTGGCAAATACTTCCTCACTGGACCTCACAAATTTATCAGAAAATTATCACCCCTTGGTTCCCTCCAATAATCTCCATTGTCAATTACATTCATTACAACTTATTCAAACTTGAGAAAACCATTTATCTCAAAAAACTCAAGCCAAACAGGCATCACCTCCCCATAAAACACTTTCGAGAAACTTACTACGCTAAGCCAGGATCCCATGAGAAATAATTTGCAAAGTTAAGTGGCACAACATTGTCATCACCCAATTTGGTCAGCTGATGAGAGTTTACAAGAATGCATAGATTTTTCCTATTTGGTTAAAGTCTAAAGTAAGTAGAAAAATTGCAGAAGCACTTCTATCTCATTGGGGAAGGACTCGGTTTCGGAGCTGGTTGCATGTTTGGTATCTCATTTGGGCATATTAGAATAAGTTACTTTCAAGGCAAATAGGCTTCATTGACTCCAATTATGAACCTAAGCTACAGCTTAGCAAACCCATAGTTAAGATAAGCATCCATCAACACTAGCACCTTCACAAGCCTTAGCCAGTTCTTGTAAAGGGGCAGTTGAGAGCGCCAATGGCAGAAGAAGGCTCACTTGGAAAACGTAATTAGGACAAAAACGCAATACAGCTAGCTTTTATTCTGACCTCATCCCACGCTAAGAGGTATCAACTCACACCAAACTTAAAAAATAAAACTAATAAAATAAAAAATCGATCAATAAATACTCACGGAGAAGAACAACTCCTCGGCCTTCTCGACGGCCTTCTGGTATTCTCCCTCGTACCTCACCTTCTGCATCCCCAACGCCCGAACGATCCTCGACTTGAGAACGAACAAACCCCCCTTCTTCCTCTCTACCTCCCCATCTTCCGTTTCCCCTTCCCCTCCTCGAAACCCCTTGCAAACCACCACCCCCCGCCTCCCCACCACGATCCTCACACCTCCGATTCCAATCTCCCCTCTCCTCCGACTCCCGCGGACCTTCCCCCAACCGAGGGGGCACCGGCGAGGGTAGAGGTCGAGAGCGGCCACGGCGGCCGCTGCCATCGGGAGAAGAGGAGGCGACCCAGAGGCAAAGGGGAAACAGAGGCGCAGGCGGAGGAAGGAGCTGATTGGGAAGAAGAAGAGAGGAGTGTGAAGACCACAAGTTTAGTTAACCTCATCGGGCTGCTAATCTTGATCCGGTTTCCTTTGGCACGTGGGGAGGGAGGAACACGTCAGCGTTGGAGGTTGCTTTTCCCGGTGTTCTTGCCTGGAGATTGATGCTTGTACGTGTTCCCTTCGCCCGCCAGCGATAACGGGGTACTCACTAGCCAGAGTCTCCCCGGGGATATTTTTGTCTCCGGGGTGAATTGCACGGAAGACCCTGAACTATCGGACGGATTTCCATCAAGACCCCCTGTTATATGGGAGTCTACAAAAATCGGCTCAGTTCGATTATGAGGTACTTTTTTCGAATTAAACTGAAAATTCGATTAGTTAGAAAATCCGAACCGCAATCGAACGTATTCTTCCCAAGAATCGATTTTTACAATTAGAATTGAAGATCGATTATAACTGATTCAGTTGGAATTGAACCGGTTTTGATAAAGTTCGGCGAGGCAATGGCCTGATTGACGGAAGGTGCAAGAACGAGGTGGTGGTAGAGATAGGGAGGAGGTAGTTAGGGTGGAGGGCAAGAGGAGAAAGGGCGGAAAAAAAGTTAAAACTTCTGACATGGAGACAAGTCAGATGGGTATTGTTGGATAGGGTAACAAGTATTTGGTGAATTAAGGGTATGTTTAGTAGGCAGGTGAAGTAGGTTAATCCATGTTTGTTTGTCACTTAACCTGTTTGTCACTTACGTCGGGTTAAAAGGAGTTAACTCGATGCAAAGTTAATTCACCTACTCTATGGAACAAAATTAACTTACCTAACCACCCAAACATCAAAATCCACTTATTCCACCATTTCTTTCTTATTCCTTTACTTATTCCACTAACTTAAACATGCATACCAAACATATCCTAAGGGCTTGTTTGGATCTCGGGGTATGGGCACTAGTAGAAAAATGTGATATGCCGTCGGTTCCTTTCCGTCAGTTAATAAAACCGACAGCAATATTATTTTTACCGTCACTTATTTAAATAAGCGACAACGAAGGCCTGTACTCAACCAACTATCGGTTGAAGAAAAGCGATTGGATGCGCGGTTGTCATTAATATTCGCTGTCGCTATAGCAAGCGACGACAAATATATTTTTACAGTCGATTTGTTGAATAAGCGACGGCAAATATATTTTTACCGTCAGTTAGTGTCATAAGTGACGGCAAAAGAATGTATTTGTCTGTGATAAATACATTTTCACAGTGATTTATCTTTCCAGACGTCCGACATATTGTCAGACGTCCAACCTGTCGTCTGGACAACTTATCTAGAACCCTGTTTAGATCTTATAAAAACAGGAAGGAAATCATCTTGGTATTAGACGTCTGACATTTATCCTAGACGTCTTATAATTGAAGCTTTGTTGTCGTTTATATGAATAAGCGACGGCGAAAGGTTGGTAAAAATTTCTAGCCAAAATTTGGGCATGATGAAGGAGGGATTTAATTTATCATTTACCGTCGATTTGTTAAATAAGCGACGGTAAATATATTTTTACTGTCAGATAGTGTCATAAGCGACTGCAAAGGAATGTATTTATCTGTGATAAATCCATTTCCACAGTGATTTATCTTTCCAGATGTCCGACATATTGTCAGACGTCGAACCTGTCGTCTGGGCAACTTATCTAGAACCCGGTTTCGATCTTGTGAAAATAGGAAGGAAAGCATCTTAATATTAGGCATCTGACATTTATCCAAGACGTCTTATAATTGAAGCTTTGCCATCGTTTATATATTTTTTTTGGAAAAAAAATAGGCACGATGGAGGAGGGATTTAATTTATCATTGTTTATATTAATAAGCGACAGCGAAAGGTTGGTTAAAATTTCCAACCAAAATTTGGGCGCGATAGAAGAGGGATTTAATTTATCATTTACCGTTGATTTTTGATATAACCGACAATAAAGATCGGTGAAAGGGCGGTTAAAATTTCCAACCAAAATTTGGGCGCGATGGAGGGGGGATTCAATTTATCCTTTACCATCGATTTCTGATATAATCGATGGTAAAGATCTGTTCATCATACTCATGCACAGAGCCTTCTCCTCCCCCATCACATATTCGTTTTCCCAAAACCTAAGGCACGCTGCCGAAGCTCCTCATCGCCGCCCCTCCTCCTCCTCAGGTAACTACTACTCCTCCTCCTCCACCTCCTC
Source organism: Thalassia testudinum (assembly GCA_037157565.1). Taxonomy (NCBI): domain Eukaryota; kingdom Viridiplantae; phylum Streptophyta; class Magnoliopsida; order Alismatales; family Hydrocharitaceae; genus Thalassia; species Thalassia testudinum. The sequence continues at coordinate 59,861,045 of JAZHRO010000022.1, read as the reverse complement.
CCTCTCCTTCCGCCCCCCTCCTTCCCTTCCTGCCACCCCCCTCCTCCTCTTGGTCCTTCGCCCCCCCTTCACCTCCTATCCCCCTCCTCGTCCTTCACCCCTCCTCCACCTCCTCCTCCTACCCCCTCTGCCGCCATCCTCCTCCTCCTCCTCCTGATCCTTCGCCCCCTACCCACCTCCACCTCCGCCTCCTACCCCCTGCCCCCTCCTCCTCGTCCTCCGCCCCCCCTCCACCTCCTCCTCCTACCCCAACTTCTTTGGCCTGGTTGTCGCCAACTTCTTTGCTTTCTTGGATGATGGGGAATTGCTCATTTTTTGGCTTAATGCGGAGTTTAGCAACCAATGTGAATGGTTCCTAGGTTGTTCTTGATTCTTAATTGGATGAATGTTGTTTTTGCATAATTTGATGAATGTTGTGTTCGTGGTTCCTAGGTTGTTTAGCAGCCAATGTAGAGGGTTTTCTTTGTCATAGTGGCCTTTGAAGAGTGGTCTTGACTTGTGAATGCCATTGGTGGGTGACAGACTATGAAACACCAAGTTAATGGAGTTGTAGCTCCTCTTACTTAAGATGGAAACTTGACTACATTGGCAATTGAGAAGGGAGTTGGTGGTGTGGTCAATTAGATAGATTGATAATTTATTAAGGGATTATAAACTAATCGATGTTCATAAATTATCCATACAAAGTAAATTTTTGCTTAATTAATAAAAAGGATGAGGTTTACGACAGTCTTTTGGAAGCACATGGATGCTGACTAGGCAGATCAAATGTGGATGCTGTGTAGGATGTATGCTGCCTATTTTTTAGATGTGATTTCTTGAGATCAGATGGGTGGTACTTCTACTATCACATATGCCAATGACTTTGAGGAGTCCCTAAATGTGGAGGTGATGCAGGTGCCGAAAGTTTTGTGGTTTGTGTGGCTTTGAAGGATTAGGATAATCATTTGGATTCGTGGCTTTCAAAAGAGAGACCCATAAAGGGCAATTCCAACCTATTATCATAGTTGTCTTTCTGTTGAGTAGAATGGTCAAGCATCAATATTTATTGTGCTATATTGGTTATCCATTGGTTGTTGGTCTCATTGCCTGCTAAATTCCCCATCATCCAAGATCTTATGTTAATATATTTGTTATTGACATTAAGATTATAATCGGTTATTTAATTAATTTTACTTTCGAAAATATAAGTTATCGGTGTCAGGTACACTTGAAGGTTGTAGTAGTTGGAGGTATATATACATTCAATTTTTTTAATTTAATTGAATGATATTTTAGTTTTTTTGTTGAATTTCTTTAATATTCAAATTACTTATTATTTAGATGCACACACTTGCTAAAGAAGATATATCAACGCGAGGCTAAACATTAGGTATTCTAACCCCTAGGGTAAAAGTCTTCCGAGTCAAATTGTGTCCAAATTACTCACCCGTCGAGACTTATGATCACGTTATACGAACAATGCAAGAAGTGTATATATACCTCACTTACATGCATGATGTGTTGTCTTTGTAGCATACCATAAGACTCGATCGACTTTAGTTCGGTGAAGTACTAAACTAAAGAAAGTTCTTAAAGATTTGACCACAACTTAGTTTTGCTCGTTATATGTAACCTTGTGCGGTGAAATTTCAGTTAGTTCTTCCTGCTGTTCTCTGGTATACCAACTAATATTATCTAGTTTCTTGCGGTGCCTTTAATTGGGTGTTAAAGGAAATCTAGCTAAGGTTAGTATTGTGAGGTATATTGGAGAAGTGCAGGGAGATATTGCCGAAATTTCATCGCACTAAGGTTACATGTAACGAGCAAACCCAAGTTGTGATCAAATCTTTGAGGATGAGCTATAAAGTAAAAATCTTAATCAAGATACACATCATTTGGTCATTTTCCTTCCTAATAAGTGATTTATTTACATTAAATTTTAGGTTACAATGGATAAATCTTGGATTGGATTGTGGGGTTCAAATTACACCAAATATAAGGATGGAGTAATTTCATTCCTAGATTGGGCCTTTGATGACGATAGGAAGATATTTAGGCGAGGAGGTCAATTTGAGAATATCTTCCGCCCATGCAGAAGATGTTGGAATGGTTCCTTACATAATCATAATACTGTGCTCGAGCACTTGATTTGTAATGGGTGGTGACAGCATTACACTACTTGGGTAGCTCATGAAGAGGAGTTGACTGAGAAAGTCATAAACAATGAGAACACTGTTGACGAAGAGATCGACCAGGAAATTGGTGATAGCGGAGGTGAAGAAATACATGACATGTTGAACGAGATGAGAGCAGGAGAGGATAAAAATACAAATGAGGAAGATTCGTTCAGTTGTGATCCGTTCTATGATGCTGTTAAGGTGGTTGAGGATCATATTGCTCCCGGTGTTACGAAAATGTCAAAGTTGTCGCTTTTGTTGAAGATGTTTCAACTAAAGGTTATGAATAAAGCTAGTGCTAAATTCATGTTAGAAATACTTCAGTTTATTGCTGAACTATTGAATAATCCTAATGGTTTTCCGGCTTCATGGTATGAGGTAAGGAAACAGATTCGTAAGCTTCGTTTGGACTATCAGAAGATCGATACATGTCTGAATGACTGCATTCTTTTCAGAAATGAATTCACAAACTTGAGTAACTATCCCGAATGTGGACTTGAGAGATATAAGAAAGGTCAAAATGAAACTAAGAGGGAACAACCTCAGAATGTTCTTCGTTACTTCCCACTGACACCTAGGCTTCAATGCCTTTTTATATCAAGTAAAACTACACGATTGATGATATGGCACCAGGATTGTAAATCTAAAGATGAAAGAATATGTCATCCTATTGATTCAGAGGAGTGGAAGAGATTTGATAAAAGAAACAATTCATTTGCTTTAGAAGCAAGAAACGTGTGGTTGGGTCTTACAAGCGATGGATTCAATCCATTTAAGAGTATGTATCCATCATACTCTATATGGCCAGTGGTAATAGTCACTTATAACTTACCTCCCTGGTTGTGTATGAAATCGTCATTCATGATGCTGACCCTATTAATTCCCAATCCAAAACAACCAGGAAATGCAATAAATGTTTATCTTCAACCATTAATCGATGAACCAAAACAGTTGTGGTTCACCGGTGTGAAAACGTATGATGCAGAAAAGAAAGAATTTTACAATATGCATGCAGCATTGTTGTGGACCATAAATGACTTCCCGGTATATGCAAATTTGTCAGGTTGGAGTACTAAAGGAAAGCTTATTTGCCCAGTCTGTATGGAAGACACTTATCACCTACAACTGCCAGAAAGTAAGAAATTATGTTACTTAGGTGTTATAACACTTTGTCATGTTTTAAATCAGTCTCGTTGCAGTATAGTCGAAAAAGCGTTATAAACAAATATGAAGTTTTCTTACTCAAAAACCTAAGTATCCGAGGTCAAACACAGGGAGTAAATTGGTATTTTAAAAACTAAAATCACAACCTCAAAATATGATATTTAACAATAATATAAATGAGATTCAATGTATATGAAAACTAAAAAGGGAATAGAAATGCAAGAGGAAATTGAATATTCTCTCTTCTTTCTTCTCTCTCTCTCTGATGGCTTCTTCTTTCTTCTCTTTCTTCCTTTTCTTTCTCTACTTGGCCACACCTTCTCCTTTCTTTCTCTGACTTTCCTCTTTCCTTGTAAATCAGACATCTTAACTTGTTATTGCTACAGTGCCTTCAGCTCCTCCTTCTCTTTCTTCTCTGCCTCTGTCTGTCTTCTTCCTTCTTTCTCTTCTTCTGCTTTCTGTTTTCTCTTTCTTCTTCCTTTCTCCTTCTGTCTTTGCGGCTCTTTCTTCTAACTTCAGCTCCTTCTCCTTCTCTTTTTCTTTCGTCAGCCCTTCAGCCTTCAGCTCTTCCTCTTCAGCATTTGCCTTCTCCTTCATTAGCAGCATCCGCTGGCCTCAGTCCTCTTCCTCCTTGGCTTCTTCTTCTTCTCTTTCCCGCAGCTCCTTCCCTCAGCTTCCCTTCCTTCCTTCTCTTCCTGCACAGAGAAATGCAAAACCTACCCCTACCCGCCCCCACGTACACTCTCTCTCTTTCTCTCTTCGATTCGCTCCCCCTGAGCCAATCGAGTATTCGGGTCGGGTCACGCGCACCCGGGTCCAAGCGCACCGGCGTAGGTGGTGCGCGAGGAGTGCACGATAAACTGGTCAAGCAAGCCAGGTCCGTGGAGGTGTAGGTTGCAGACGAGGCGGCTGAGCGTGGGCGAGGGAACCTCACCCCGTGCTCTGAGGCAACCAAGAGAAAACACAAAAACAATTTAAAGCGCTTACCCCGCCCCAAGCTTTCCTAGGTGGGACTAAAAGTCCCACCCGCTTCTTCGCGCACACCCGCAGGAAACCTTCACCCAATTGCCGCCGTTGGGTTGCTCGCTGAGCCAATCTCTTGGCTGGATGTGTTTGCGCACTCAACCCGTGCCTTCTGGAACTATGACGCCTGGAGCACATGACCTAGCTTGCGAGCTCCTTTGAGCTATCGCTAATGGCAATGGAGGCTCCGACCTGCAATCACTGAACACGGCCTTTCAGCCCCGTTAGAGCACATAGGCAACTTCGCCATGGCACAACGAAGGTAAAGCAGTGGGTGGCTGGCAGCGGGGCAGCCTAGGCGTGTGTGCCTAGGTCGCTCTGTGGTCGTGGAAGTGCGTGTGTTCGGTGGGTGAGTGTGGAGGTGTTGGCGGTCAGTGAAGGGGCGGATGGTGCTCAGTGGGTGATGGCAGAGGTGATGAGGTGTCTAGCAAGGCGTGTGGAGGTGCGGAGCCATCGAAGCACCTTCGTTGGTGGTCGGTCGGAGATGGAGAAGGTGGTGGTGGTCTATGGCGTCGAGGAGTTGAAAGTGCAAATTAAGAGAGGGGAAATGAAGAGGGGAGAGAGAGGAATAATTCTAACCAAGCTAAGTGGACGAAGGGGAGCAGGAGGTGGACGGCTCGTTCCTATTGACGTCGGAGACGAAAGCCCCGAGATGAGGATGACGGCGACGAGGAAGGGGTCGAAGATGCGTGCGTGGGTACAGCGCGACGCGGAGCAAGGCGAAGATCACTCTGCCACTGGTATGGTGGCAAAGCGACGAGAAGAGGGAGGAGGGATCGCCGCAGCTTGCGGACAGATGGCCGGAGATGAGGGAGGACGAAATTCACGAGGTATCCGCAACCAAAAAAGCTTGGAAGATGCGTCTAGGACCAAGGATCCTCTTATAGCTGCTGGCAGAGGTCCTTGTGCTCGGAAGGCAAGTTTCCAAGCTCAAGAACCTCATCGGAAAACGCAGCTGACACCATACCCTGTCATTCGCACGTTCGCACGAGAGATATGGTGCGACCCAGATCATGGGATTGCACTCAGATGGTAGGGGATTCCTTAGAGGATCCCCCTGCTGAATCTGAGAACAAATCTCTTGGGGAAATGGGGAGAAATCCTCCCCGAAACCTCACCGGAGGCATGGCTCCTCGATTGAAATGGTATAGGGACCGAAATGCAAAGTGACGAGGAGGATGGGGGGGTCTACGCAAGGGTTTGCAAAAGTTAGGGGTAAAAATGTAATTGGGTGGACTATTTTGCAAAGTATGTCAAGGTGACCTTCCCTTAGGCTCAAATTTTGGTACAAACATTATTTGGACCTAAGGAATCCAATGGTGAAGTTGGATTTTAGGTTTGACCACGTTTGTCTGGATATTTTTCACAAAAACCTAAATTAGGTCAAATATTGAGCTAGAACCCCAATCTAGGTCAAAATAGGTTCCAAGCGCCAAATTGAAGGTTCTAAACCCGAGGGGATATTTTTACATGAATTTTAGAGGGTTTATTTGATTTTTATCCTGACCATAACTTTGTGAAATTAAGTGGATTTGTTTTAGGGTTACAGAATGTCTTTTAATTCTTAAATCTCACAATAACCCTTTTCTGACTGAACCATCCCACTTTTCCTCTTATTAAGTCCGATTGACCTATGTTTAGTCCCTGGAAATCCCATTGATGTACTACAATGGTAAAATTACAGTTTTACCCTTTAGTTCATGTTTTCTTCCCAGAATAGTAATCCCTTGAATTAAGCCTTTCTTTAGGTTATGTAGGAGCTTTTGTTCACTTTCTTAGGTCAAAATGAGCTAGTTAGGGCTCATGATGAGGTTCTCTTCATTAGGACATCACAAATTTTTACCTATTGAATATAGATGGAAAACGTCATAGTTCAAGAATAAATTTGATGGCAGGACATGTCTGTATTCAAAAAATAATCCAAAAAATAAACTTATTACAGATTTGATCAGGTTGCAGGGTTAGGTTATAATGGAGATATTACAAGAAATGGATGAGATACGGTTTGATCGACCATTCATACAAGGCCAGACAGCCTTGAGGAATTCTAGATTTCGAAAGAAAAGCATCTTCTTTATGGAGCTGCCATACTGAAAAGATCTTACAATACGTTATAATTTAGATTTTTTAAACATCGAAAAGAATGTGATGAATAACATCTTAGACGCATTAAATCTGACCAATAATCCAAAGGACACGGTGAAAACAAGAAAAGACATGAAGAGTTCGGGAATATGTCCAGAGCTGCATATTCATGTGGATGATGGCTACTTCCCACTGATGAGAACCTCATCATAAACCCTAACTAGCACAATCTAACCCTGATATGTGAGAAAAAGCTCCTACATGACCCAAAGAAAGGCTTAACTCAGAGAATTCTGAGTTTAAGAATAAAACAAATCATAAGGGGTAAAATTGTAATTTCACCAACGCAGTTTGCAAATAGGATAATTAAGGGTCCAAACACAGGTCAAACAAGCTTAACAAGAAAGAGAGTGGGATGATCTGATATAAATAAGGGTTATTGCAACTTCCAGGAATTAAATGATAGTCTGTAACCCTAAAACAAATCTACTTCAATTCATGAGGTTCGAGGTAGTATAAAAATCAAATAAATCCTTTAAAATTCATATAAAAATATTCTCTATGGTTTAGAACCATCAATTTGTCCTTAGAAACCTATTTTGACCTAAAAAGAGAACCATGCCCAATTAATAACTTAATTTGGGTTTTTACGTAAATTTACCAGTCAAACATGGTCCAACCTAGAATTAAAATTCACCATTAAAATCCTTAGGTTCAAATTGGTCTTGTATAAAAATTTGAGCCTAAGAAGAGACCTCCTTGACCGATTTTACAATTTGGTCCTCTTCATTTACTTTTTGACCCTTATCTTTTGAAACCCTTACATTTAGGCCCCTAACGTTTCATCATTCTTTGCAGAACAGTCCTCCCTGCAAACTCTGCACAGCACCATGCTCCGGTGACCTTACGCGGAGCATGGCGCCGCGCAGAGAAGGGTTACCGCCCTGCAAAGCAGAAGCGGGGTTTCCTGCGACGTCCTCTGTCTCAGGGACCCTCCCATGCCCTTTGCCAACCCCATACCTTCCGTGCGAACGTGTGGAAGGTATGGGTGTCATCTCCGGCTTCATTCGGGCAAGGCTGGCACGTCGCCAGCCCGCCCCTCTCTCTGCGCCAACCCCTTTATAAGGACCGGCACCCCCTGCCGGCTCCTTTAAGCTCTTCTTTGACGGAGAAAACCCCCCACTTCATCCCTTCCTCCTCCGTCAGAAGGCTCGAAGCTTCCGGCGACTTCCTCCTCTTCCTCCTCGTCGCTCTGCTGCCCTACCTGTAGCAGGGTTTGCCTTGCCCTCTCGTCTGCGCTGGGTTGTACCCGCCGACGCCCTCCACCTGCTTCCTCATCACCGCACTCCTCCTCCAGGGCCCCTTCTTCTCCAGCTCCGACAGATACGAGCCAGTTGCCACGCCCTCCCCCTTCATCCAATACTTAGGTAAATAAGTTCCTTTCTATTTCTCTCGCATTTCCCCTCTTTTAAACTACCCCGACGACCACCCGACCACCACTGTCCAGACCATCCTCTCCACCTCCGATCACCCCCTCCGGCGAGACCATCTCACAACCACAGACACCCCCGCTCCTCGCCGACCACCGCACAAGCTTCCTCACACTCCATTCTATCGATTCCCCATCTCCATTCACTGTCAAACGCCACCCGACCACCCCTCTAACAAACCCACCTCTCTGACCACAGTCTGACCTAGGGCTACCTCCACACGCGCCCTCGCACCTCGCCGCCACTCGCACTGCCTTCGCCTCACTCTGGCGAAGCTCCCTGCGTATTCTGACTAGGCCGAGAGGCCGTATTCCTGCTTTCAGGTCGGAGCCCCTTCGCCGCCATTACTGAGCTATTGCAGCTCCTTCACCTGCAGCTGCAGGCACTCTCCAGCCCAGGTGTACACCCCAGGTCACGCGGGTTGCCTCTGCGAAGACACCCAGGTCTGCAGCTGAGGCGAAGACCCCGCGAGCTGTTGCAATTGCCTGCGGCTTCCTTAGCTGCAGGCGCTAATTTGGGAGGTGGGACTTTAGTCCCACCTCGGAAGTGCGTGGCCAAGCGCCCGCACATAAATTGGAAAAGTGTCTAAGGCTATTTGCCTTCGAACACAGGGGTTGGGTCCCTCTCTCGCACGCTGCGCGCCACGTGCTCGCTCGCCCTTGCTCGCACTCAAGCCCGGAGGGTCTGGGCAGGATCCGATTACTCAAACCGCGCACTCCTCGCCCACCACCGCACGTCGGTGGGCCTGGTCCCGGGCGCGATACCCCCACCCGATTACCCGGCTCTGGGAGAGCAGTCCTAAGAGAGAAATCTGAGAAAGAGAGAGACGCGGGGAAGGGTAGGGGTAGGTTTTTCTCTTAACTCTTGTGTGAGCGTGCAGGAACAGAAGGACAAGAAGGAAGGAAGGGAAGAAGAAGAAGGGAGGTGGCCGAAGCCTTAGCCGTTCAGGGCAGCTGAAGAAGAAAGAAGAAGAAGAGGAAGGCTGAAACAGAAGAAGAAGCAAAGGAGAGAAATAGAAGAAGAAGAAGAAGAAGAAGAGAAGGAAGGCACTGTAGCAAACCTACAGTTAAGTCATCTGACCACTGCATCAGACGACGGAAAGGCAGCGGCTAAAACAGAAAGAAGAGAAAAGAAGGGGAGCTGTAAGGGAAGAAAAGAAAGAAGGAAGCAGAGAAGAAAAAGAAGAAAAGAAGAAAGAAGACTGAAGCCACAAGCAAGAAAAGAAAGAAAGAGAAGAACAGAAGAAAAGAAGCAGAAAGAAGAAGAAGTCAGAGAAGAAGAAGAAGGTTACCACAGCCGCAGAAGAAGAAAAGAAAAGAAAGAAGAAGAAAGGAAGACTCTGCAGGAAAAAGAAGAGAAGGAGATCAACTGAAAGAAGGAGAATGATAGAAAGAAAAGGAGGAGAAAAGAAGAAGAAGCCAAGACAAACTCTAGCTCCCTCTCTCTCTCTCTCTCTCTCTCTCTCTCTCTCTCTCTCTATTTTTCTCTCGTATTTTTGTAACCTAATTGAGAACTCTTATATTTCTAGAATTCTAGTTGCTCCCTGAGTTCAACCTTGGGAAAATTTGTTCCGAGTAAAAAAATGTGTAGTGATCTAGTAGCTGTCTTATGACATACTATAACAACTGTAATTTAAAGTATAATAAACGTAAACAAGCTAGCCGGTCACTACCACCTACTATTTACAGCTTGAATCACGACCAGAAGAGTAGACTGCTCTCCTTCATAATGCCAGATGGATTTTCCTCGCAGCTTTCCCGTTGTGTGAATGAAGCGCAGAAAAAGATATCTGGCTTCAAAAGTCATGACTCACACGTTTACATGCAAGAATTGTTTCAACTGGCGATACAGGGGATGCTACCAAAGCCAGTTGTTGATTCAATCACAGAGATGAGCATGTTTTTCAAAGTTGTTTGTTCGAAGATGCTACAAAATGATACGTTGAATTACTGGGATAAACAAATAGTCATTATGCTTTGTAAGATGGAACAAATTCTTCCCCCAGCCTTCTTCGATATAATGGTTCATCTCATGCTGCATCTTACAAATGAAGTGAGAATCGGTGGACCTATACAATTCAGATGGATGTATCCTATGGAATCATTTTTGAAAAAACTTAAAGATTATGTTTTGAATAAGGCAAAGCTGGAATGATCAGTTGTAGAAGGCTATCTGGTGGAGGAGTATATTAATTTTATGTCCATGTACATGAATGAAACAGACAACCACTTTAATAAACTTCAAAGGAATTATGAGGGGGAATACAATTGATGAAGAATGTTTGTCAATTCTTGATATCAGAGGAAGGTCGATCCTTTATACAAAGTACAAGGTTATTTCAGAAAATGACAAACGTTGCGCGCATCTATATATATTAAAACAAATTCCTGAAATTAATTCATTTACGAGGAATTCAAATGATTACCTCTTTCCAAGACAAACGAATTTGGCTTCTTAGGTTGGTTTAAAGACCGAGTTCATCAATTTAAAGAGGATAAGAACCCACGATGGGTACCAGATTTTGATGTAATTGTTGATTCACCATTACATTATGCACATTACCACTCTGGATATATAATAAATGGGCTTAAATTATGAATAATAGAAATTGATGATAGGAAGGTTACACAACAAACCGCAGTTGTTGATTCAGATCTTTCCACCGGTCTAGATGGATACTATGGTAAAATCAAAGAAATTGTGGAGATCAGCTTCAAATATGATCGTAGAGTTGTCCTATTTAAATGTCTTTGGTTTTATGTTTTTAAAGAGGGCATCGATTTCAAAATTGATAAGAAACATAATTTCTTGAGTTTAAATCCTAATCGTCAAATTCTTTAGTTTGATGAATCATTCACATTGGCATGTTGATGATAACGACGTCATCAGCCATATCTAGCTTTAATTAGTCATAATAAACAGATAAATGCCCCTACATAACCACCAGAAGACTGTAATTCACTGCATACACAATCTAGGACCAATTTGGAGTTCCAAGTCTCCATGGATTGCTCATGCAAACACACGAAAATCATGGGTTCTTTTCCGTCAAGCCCAAGCCATGAATCCTCCTTTCCTGATCCAGAGCTCTCCCTGAAGCTCTATAAAATCAAGCCATGCACAACCTTCTCAACTTAGCTTGTTTTTGGCCGAAGAATCTCCTTCCCTCCTCTCCGGTCGAAATTCTCCATGAGCTCTGGTGACCTCCTTCGACCTCCTTCCTCGTCCGCTCTCACAAACCATGGCGAGTGGATCCTTCTTCCTTGACTTCCTCCGCGCATCGTAAAACCCACGGCCGCTGCCTATCTCTCCTCATCGTCGCCGCTCCTATCCCCGGAGGCTTCATCTTCCCCACATCAGACGTACCACTGGCATGGGAAAATTCTCCCTTTCGTCCGTTAGTTTAGGGCTGGATTAGTTCCCTTAGTTCCCTAGGTTTTATCCCACCAACCAAAAACCCAAAAAGACCCCTTGACGCCGCCAATCACCTTCATCTTCATCTACTCCGACCACCTCTCCGACGAGGTCCTTCACTCACCACAAACGTCCAACCACCTCGCCAATACCCTATAACCTCCACCGTGCACCTACGACCAAAAGCCCTAACTTTATTGGGCCTCTCGAGCTCCCAAACCAACCACCAAACAACACATCATCTATCCGCCATTATCGACTTTGCTACTCCACCACACACCTCCACTGACCACGAGATCACCTCCACCACCTTCGCCATCATCCGACGAAGCTCTTGAGACATTTGACTGGGGCTTTCGAGCCCGTATTCATGATTTCAAGGTTCGCCGGAGCACCACCGTCGCCACCGGCTCCAGCTACTGCTCTCCGGCCATATTTGTAACGACCCGATTCCCAAGTCCCTACGAGACACGAGAACCGGACCGACTCGACTAATCCCAAAACCTAGTCGTCCAACGAGGAAGTAACCAAAAGAGCAGTAAAATAAACCACATTCAACATGAATATAACTAACAGTAAGGAAATACAGCAGTAAGGAAAGAAACCACTACAGTGTATACCACCACAACAGTAGAACAACATTCATAACATAATATGAACTGCAGGTAAAAAAAAGTACAGCGGAAACAAGAACTACTCACTATAACGGAACAAAAAGAGGTACAAGAGAACAGTGGTAACTCTACTGGACCCTACTCGGCCCAGCGTCCTCTGCAGCCGCTGACCCTGGCTGCTCAACACCTGGTCCTGAAAGGTAACGAGTGTAACACGTCAGCAAAACGTTGAGTAGAGTGGCAGCTAAACTAAAGAAACAGTAAAGTGTACAGTAGCTGTTTTAAATTTTCTTTCTTCCTTTATTTACGTCTTTCTATTGTTTCACAATTTATCTATTTCTCAGATCTTTCACTTGATCTCGAATGTTCCTCGTGGGAACGATCTTGATTGCAGTCTTTTCCGAACAGTAGAAGTAGCACGTGGTGCTCTCCTGGCCGGGAGAGTCCCCCGTAGTAATCCTACTCTCAGTCAACCACCCCAAGGTCACTGACAGACGTAACGGTGACTACGGCACGCGCGGTAAACGCACGGGTAGCTAACCCGCACTGGCACGCGGTCAGTCGTTTCCGTTAACGGGTGCGCCCAAAGCACAGCACGGAACCAGTACAGGGCAGAGCCCTCTCAGTAAAAGGGGTCCAACCCCTCCACAGTAACCAAACAGGGGCCTTGCCCCTCCACAGTCCGCGCACCCTCCCTGACTACCCTGGTTTGCCCCAGCGGGCCTAACAAGTCGGTGTGGGAGGCTAGCAGAACCTCGGGGCCCGTGAGGTAGCTAGTACCTCCCTACACTAGTAGCTCTCCTCGGTACTACGTACACGAGGGCCAGCAAGTCGGTACAGAGTAGCCAGTCCTAACCCCGGGTCCCTGGGGCGGCTAGCTCCGCTCTACACTAAACAGGGGGACAGTCGCTCTCCTTGGTACTCCGTACTCAAGGGCCAGCTCACTTCCCCAATTCTTTTCCATTCCCTTTCCAGGAGTTCTACTCCTAATTCCCCGTAGGGTTCGAGCTCTTTAACTCAGAACATTCCAGTTTCACCATTCCAGTTTCACGTTCATACAACCCATATTCTTAATCATGTTCATTTATTCATAACAGGCAACTGTTTAAACGAATTTACAGGCAGCTATTATTTCCTTTCCACATTTTCCAAGACTGCAGTATTCATACATTGCACTAGTTTTCCCGTCCTAGGATTCATGCCATATCCTAGGATCTATCATACAATCTAGTTTTCCAGCCCTAGGATTCATGCAACACCCTAGGAATCTACCATTCAATCTATTTGTCATTCCTAGGATTCATGCAATGTCCTAGGTTCTATTTATGGTTTCATAATTTAACAGATTATACTTAAAGCCACTCTACCAGGTACAACGGGAGTAATGGGGGCGTGGTCGGGAATCCCGCATGCCTCCGCGACCCCCGAGACTGCAACGGAACGGGGTCCTATCACAAGGATCAAACACAAGGAACTTCTCAAAATAGCATACAGCTACTGTAGACAGGTAGAGGATGTAATTCTGAAAAGAACGCAACTCGAAATGCGGAAAACGGAGCCCGAACGGGCCCGAAACGGGTCGAAAACGACGAAACAGTGTAAAATCAGACGTCTGGAACTTCTTCCAGACGTCTTAAAAAGTGGATCAGGGAAATACCTCGCTCTGCGTGGGCTCTCAGACGTCCAGAAGCCTGCGGGGGCGTCTGGCCTAGTTCCCAGACGTCCGATGGTCACCCAGGACGTCTGGAAGTCGTTCCCGCCGTCTGGCACGGGAGCCAGACGTCTGATTCGCGTTGGATGGTGAATCACCGAACCTGCGCGTACCCATCTCTCTCTCTCTGTACGGTCAGTCGAAGAAAAGGAAGAAGACGGAAATAACTCACCGTTCAGACGTCGTGCACGTCGTCTGGCTATCATCCCAGACGTCTGATTCTGGAAAAGTTTCCAGAACCAGGGCGCCACTCGCCCTCCGCTCACGACGCCCGGCCGAGCCACGAGTACTCCGCCTGCTGCTCGAGCTGCAGCAGTCCTCCCACGTCGCTCCGCGCCCGCTGCGCCCCCCGCCGGCCGGCCCTAGCAGCCCTGGCGAGCTCGCCCTCACGGCCGAGCGCTTCCTCCCCCGCGCAGCACCTCCTCCCGCACCCACCGCGGCTGTCGCCGCCGCCGCTATACCCTCGCGCTCGCTCTCGCGTACGCTCTCGCGCACTGGCTGAAGGAGAAGAGGAAGGAGGCGGAGGTGACGGGAGTGAGGGAGAGGCGTGGCCTTTTAAGGCCGTGCGAGGAGGAGAGAGAGAGAGAGCTGACAGCGTTGCGCCTGTGGTCGCAGGAGGAGAGAGAGAAAAAGAGAGAGGAAGACGGTTGCGGGTCTGCGCGCAGACGCAGTCCCGCGCCACCGAAAATATATCCCGGACGTCTGGGACACCTCCCAGACGTCTTAAAAAAAACGTCTTGAGTGCGTTCGTAACAATATTCATCGTCAATTTCACCTCCAGGCAGCGCGAAATTGTCCTAGGCATTCTCCCAGGCCTTCAATTGAATAGCAGGACCGCCACAGCAACTGGAATTGAAGCTATGACCATCTATTGCTGCTGTGTGAAGAGAAGGCCTAAAGATAGTCCCACATCGTGTTGGGCAAAGCAGTAGCAGGCACATAAATTATTTTTGTGCCGAGGGCTTATCACCTCAAGCACACCGGGGGTGAGGTTCCCATACACTTCACTGACTGACCCGACCTAAACCCTCACTCCTCGCTCATCACCCATTGTCGGTGAGCCTGGACCCGAGTACGCGATCCAATTACCCGTTTAGACCAGATTTCAGAGAAAGAGAAGAGGAGGAAGGAAAAAGGAAAGAAAGAGAGAGTAGGGTAGGGGGGGTTTTGCTCCTCTGTGCGTTGGTTGACACATAGCCATGAGAGAATACCCTTATGCTCTCTAAAAGGATGAGAAGGAGAAGACCTGAGAAGGAAAAGAAGAAGGGAAGGGCCGAAGGAAAGAAGAGAGGGAGCTGAAGAAGAAAGCTCTTTACAGAGTACCGTAGCAACGACATTTAAGTCGTCTGATACACAAACCAAATGTCTGATCACTGTAGCATTCAAGTTACTGTTGGGTTATTTGGAATAATTGGGATATTTGTGATGCATGCTTAGAGGGCTTATTTCGTGATCTAAATCACCATTTTTTGGGCTTCTCTTTACTTTTTGTCTCTAGATACATTATCTTCATTGAATATTTAATGTGTCAGGTTATTATTCACTGAAAATCTATATTGTGCTCAAATTCCACTGCTCATTTATGTTTTAATTGAAAATTAGCATGTGAATTCCTATTTGCTTCCTATGTTCGACCTCGGACTTCATTTCTAGATATTCGAGTTATAAATAATATTTATTGAAGTGCATTTGTCCTATACTACAACGTATATCTTAAACAATGACGAATGCACTTAAACATTTTAGCGCCATTGTCGGGGAGTAACGAGCAATTCACCGCTATTTTCTATTTTATTTGATTATATTTGAGAACTAACTTGCCTTTGTTTGTTTCTTGTGATTTTGCGAGGTACATTATGAGGAAATCTTCTACGCAATTCAACTACTCCAGGGTAGGTAGCTTTTCTGTTCTTCCCTAATCAACCTCCTAATTTTGGGAAGATAAAAAGAAAACAATCAATTAGGAACCACCTGCCTCACTTTCTCAGTAAATTTTCATTTAAAAGGCAAGCTTCTTGATTTGCGAAAAATTTTCACATTTGATTGAAGTTTGAAGTGATTCTGTTTAGAATTCCCTACCCAACTTGCCTGTACCTACTAGAG
Source organism: Thalassia testudinum (assembly GCA_037157565.1). NCBI lineage: Eukaryota > Viridiplantae > Streptophyta > Magnoliopsida > Alismatales > Hydrocharitaceae > Thalassia > Thalassia testudinum. Next base: position 59,845,282 of record JAZHRO010000022.1, on the reverse strand, counting down.
ACTACGCTTAATTTCTAAAATCAACTTGGGCTAACACACTTCTTGCTTAAAGCCCAAGGTGAACATTTTTTTTTTTTTGAAACAAAACCCAAGGTGAACATTTTGAAATTTAATTAGACTTGAAATAGAGCTAATTAGGGTTTTTAACATTAGGGTTTGAAGTGTTAGAACACATTTGCCTGCATAATGAGAATAAACCCTCCCACATTTGTATGCTACCCAAGCCCCTGTTTGAAAAGATCTAATCAAGAAAAATCCTAAAAATCAGGCTCTAAATTCACTTGAACCCTAAAATCTTGGACCTAATAACCTGAGAGTCAATTCAGGGTGATTTCTAGGTCTTGACCTATATTTCATTCTGCCATCTTTAGGGTAGGTCAGGTGAAGTTGGTCTACTTTGTGAGCCAACCAACCTCCAAATTAGGTCATAAGTCAAATCAACTTCTAATCAAGTAAAATTCAAGGCACTAATTAGGCTAAAATCGGAAGACTTAAAGGACTTAAGTTTGTAAATTCCGGTCTACTTGGAACCACAGTAACAAGGAAGGTTGGGTGGGGGAAACCCTGTAACCTCTGGGGACACTCTACCGTATAGGGGTCTTTGCGGGGCTCTCCCTTCCTGTCTACCCAGGTATTTCTCGGGTGTACGGATTTCTGATTCGGAGGAATCATCTGCCTTGAAATCCTTAGTCATCCAAAAATCTTTGGGTACCTTGATTGGGTCCAAATAACATCCAGTCCCTCATCTTTTATCTAGAGTGCACACACAGGAAGGTCACTAGTTTTTTTAACCTAAGAAACCTCACTAGATCTTCTTGGGAATCTCTTTTCAGATCTGATCAACTTCAATCTATCCTAAGTTTGATTCTAATCTTGATTCCACCACCTGATTCAAAAACGCAACCTGACATGTTAGGAAAAGTGATTAGGAAACCTGTGTCCCAAATGACCATCAAAGACAAAAAGATTGAGGATGCTGACAAACATCTTGAAGAGTATTCTAGATCCTCAAATCCATTTAGGGAGATTCAGGTTAATGATACATCAAAATTTATTTTTAACCATGCTCATATGATTTTTTCCCAAATGATACATGGTTCAACCTAGGATGACCTCTTACAAGAATATTTTAAATTGAGGACATTACATGACAATGAGTATTTACAATGTTGGTCAAGCCTCATACTTTTAGACAAACACCAATTTCTCATGAAAGCACGTGGTATAGCACTGGACGCATTATATGAAGGCATTAATCAAAAATACTTGTCAAAGGACAATGAGACACCTTGGAGCAACACTAAAGATCAACATTTCCCAAATCCTAAGTTCAAGAATTAAGGTTATAGTGAACCCCCAACCCAAATAAATTCATATTCAAATTTCATAGCAATTGACATTCCTAATCTTAATGAGGGTGAGGAGGATCCAATTGCAGGTGTTCCCGATTTTGAGCCAACCCTAAAAAATCAAGAACTTGATTCACCAAGCTTAGATATCCCCGACACCTATGATGATGAGCTTAACACAGACATTCTTGGGAATGTAAATCCTGAGCCTTATCCTGTTAAGGTGATTCTCGAAAATGATTCCAACATCCCAAGAGAGCTCAGCCTAGATCCTAGTGATACAACCTTTACCATTAACCAAGAATCTAGATTTGAGCCTATTTGCGATAATCATGAGGCCCAAAATGATGAAAGTCAGATTTTGAATTTGAATTACGATTCTAGGCCTGTATTTGATGAATACACCTCTCCAGCATCCTCTGAGACATAGATCGATTTTCAGAAGTCACACCAATTTACGATACAGAAATCGAGAAGCTAGAAGAATTGGGACTTGATTGGGTCTATCCTAAGAGCCAAGAACTTGAGCCCATGCCTAATAAGAACACCTTTTTAAGCTCAAAATCTGAAACTAGGTTAGATCCAAGTTAAGTTGTTGATTCTACTTATCTTGATTCTTTCTGTGGTGGAACCTCTGATCTAGAATCAAGTTCAGAACATGATTTTCGCAAGTTCTCCGACAATTTTGAATCTTACTCTGATTTTGGAGAATTGTTGTTTCCTAATGACTTCAAATTGATTTACGACCTCAGCGACTACAACTCGTCCTTTGATTCTAAACCTGAGGTCAATGATTTAAAAGAAACCACCTCTTCTACACCACATACAGAACCTTCTCGAATCCGAACCCAACCCGAACCCACATCCGGAATCAACTTCTACTATGATTCTCCTCTCAATAATCCGGTCGCATATGATTCTCTATCTTTTGATTGGGATTCAGATATCGATCAGACTACAAATCACATCCCATCCTTCTCTGATCACTTTTGTAGGGTTCCTACATCCTCCACAGACTCTTTTTTAGTTGAAGATCCCTACTCTGACCAGGCTAACCCAATTCAGACAAACCTATGTTTCATATTGCCACATCCTTCTAAGTCATAGAATATCTGGTGGGCATCATATCTCTTGATCCACATCCATCAACCCACCAGATTGATTGTGTTTGGGCTACATCATCAGCCTGTTGATCTGAACAAGCACCTGGTTGGACTAACCAGGCTATTGCTTAAGGTGCTTGTTCTACAAAATTCCTCTAATTTGACCACTCTTTCTCCATAACCACTTTCTGCTCAGCTGAAGGCATTAAATTTATCGCTTAACAGGAGGCAACCTGTCATTTCAAAAATCCAAGATCCTTCTGATTATCCTTTTGAGCTTCACGTCTACTATACTTTGAGTTTAGTTTTAGAACAGCCCACTCCACCTTTGGTATTTGTATCAAATCTTGAAATCATCCGCAACAGTCGTCCCGACCCATTCACCCACCCTTTTGACCCTGTTCTAATTCTTAAACCTAAGCTAATTCCATACCCTACAGTTTATAATGAGCACATTAGAAAACCTAAGCATGGGGGGATGTTAAAATGCAAACACATAAAAATTCAAGTTTCTGAAGGACTCTCACAAAAAATTACTCATATTAAAAAATATTAAAAAAAATAAAAACTGAAAAAGAATAAAAAATAGAAAGGGGAGGAAATTTTGTGAGCTTAAATTGAAAATCATTCTTGAGGAGCAAATAAGGAGGTGATTTAAATGTTAAAAAGGAGTTACAATTTGAAACAAAAAGGCGATAGTCATTAGTAAAAGATTATGGAATCTACCTAAGTTCTAGACCAAATCAAAAAAAAATTTAAGTCCTAAAAGAATAGAGAGACAAAGAGATTAGTATGAGTGATGATCTTAGGCCTCTTGGGCTTGTTTAGGGCTTAAAAATTCAAGTATCCATTAAGATCTAGATAATCCTTAAGAGGTTGAGGAAAATGCAAAGCTTACGTATTAGGTCTAAGGCTTAGGAAGTATTTGGTCTCGTTAATTGACCTCTGGTTTACGAGACTCGGTAACCTAAGCACCCTAATCCACACACAAGTCTAGTTCAGTGTGCTTAATAATCAGAATCACTCAAAAGCATTTATTCTGTTCTAAAAAAGCTACCTAGATTAGGAGCGGCTTATCAACACAAGTTGATTTGGACGAGTTCACGGTGCGAAGAGGCGAGAAATTCCCCTCGAAGATATGCAATAACATACTGTCTCCTCGGTACTTGTCTTCTAGGATATCTAAATATACTACCATGGGCATGTAAGCACCTTACGCTGTTTCAGGTGCCATGGGTGGGATTATCCTGAAATGTTGATTGCCAGGGTCTGAATTTAGCTACAGAACGTCATGGGCGGCACTTTCTTGAAGTGTCGAAAGCCAGGGTTCTGGGGTTGCCATGGGCGGTGCTATCTCGAAGCATCAATTGTCAGGGACCCTGTGAGGATTGACGGTGGGAATTAGGAATCCGATACAGACCGTGTTTTTGAGCCAATCCGAAGCTAGAAATAAAGAAAAGAAAAAGAGAGAAAAAATCCCCCAAAAATGAAAAAAATCTTCTATTCCTCTCTCTTACAAAATCTCATTGTAAACTGAATTGGGACTAATCATGTTACAAGCATGGGTGCTTTAACCTCAGGGTCTAACGAACCTTAGGATAGTTCCTGTGGGCCTTAGAAGCCTTCGCGGCAGACTGAGGCTAAAGCTGGTCAGGTCCAAATCTTGGTTGGTACTTGAGTACCTCTAGGCCTATTATTGGCATTCTAACCTAATTTCTAAAAAGAAGAAAAAATTAGGACTTTGAGCATCAGAAACATGCATGGTCTACAATTCAAGTTAATTTCATAAGATTTTGCTAAAGGATTAGCAAAAGATAGGCATAGGGGTATAATGATAATGTCATCATCAGCAATATCTAGCTTTAATTAGTCATACTCAACAGATAAATGCTCCTACATAACCGTCACAAGACCGTAATTCATTGCATATCATTTCTGAAAGAAATGCATTAAAATAGAGGTAAATCTGCAGTTTTAATAGAATAACCTAAATGTAAAGCAATCACGGGGTTTCCCAAGGGTTAAATGAAGGTAAAATGGTCATAAATGTCTAATAAGTGGGTTCATGTAGACAGAAACAGATTTTCACGCATTTCGAGAATTAAATGATATCTAAAACTCTAAAAACAGACCCACTTAATTAAATGATGTTCTGGTTATGATAAAATTCACCTAAATCTTCTAAAATTCATATAAAAATATTACATAAGGTTTGGTACCTTTGATTTGACCATTAGAATCCATTTTGACCTAAAATAGAGTCTTAGACGGACAGTTGCCCTAATTTGGATTTCTACACAATTTACCCTATCAAACTTGGTCAAAAACTAATCCAAGTTCACCATCAGATTCCTTGGGTCTAAATTAGATTTGTACCAAAATTTAGGCCCAATCAGAGATCATCTTGACCTAGTTTGCATTTTGGTTCAGTCTAAGTCTTTTCTCTCACACACATACCCCTAACTTTCGAATTCTTTACAAATAGCCCCCCAACTTCTTCATCTTCTTTGAGAAAAAGCCCCTACCGCCATTGAGGTCAAACCCAGCCTCCAAGCAACATTGACTAACCTAAATCCTACTCTAATGGCAATCAAATCCCACCAAAATTGGTGGGATTGATGTTCACACCTAGGCGAACAATCTGGGACCAATTTGGAGTTCCAAGTCTCCATGGATTGCTCATGCAAACGCATGAGAATCATGGGTTCTTTTCCTTCAAGCCCAAGCCATGAATCCTCCTTTCCTTATCTAGAGCTCTCCCTGAAGCTCTATAAAACCAGGCCGTGCACAACCTTCTCAACTTAGCTTGTTTTTGGCCGAAGGATCTCCTTCCCTCCTCTCTGGCTGAAATTCTCCACGGGCTCCGACGACCTCCTTCTACCTCCTTCCTCGTTCGCTCTCACAAACCATGGCGAGCGGATTCTTCTTCCTTGACTTCCTCCGCGAGTCGCAATACCCTCGGTCGCCACCTATCCCTCCTCATCATCGCCGCTCCTTTCCCCAGAGGCTTCATCTTCGCCACGTCCGACGTGCCACCAGCGTAGGCAAATCCCCCCTTTCGTCCGTTAGTTTAGGGCTAGATTAGTTCCCTAGGTTTTATCCCACCATCCAAAAACCCAAAAACACCCCTAGACGTCGCCAATCACCTTCATCTTCATCCGCTCTGGCCACCTCTCTGGCGAGGTCATCCCACACCACACACATCCAACCACGTCACCAATACCCTCATAACCTCCACCGTGCACCCACAACCAAAAGCCCTAGCTTTATTGGGCCTCTCGACCTTCCAAACCATCCACCGAACAACCCATCATCTATCCGCCATTATTGACTTCGCTACTCCACCACACACCTCCACTGATCACGTGACCGCCTCCACCACCTTCACCATCATCCGACGAAGCTCTTGAGACATCTAATTGAGGCTTTTGATCCCGTATTCATGATTTCAGGGTTTGCCAAAGCGCCACCATCACCACCATCTTTTCCAGCTCCAGCTGCTGCTCTCTGGCCATATTCATCGTCGATTTCACCTCCAGGCAGTGCAGAATTGTCCCAGGCATTCTCCCAGGCCTTCAATTGAATAGCAGGACCGCCACAGTAGCTGGAATTGAAGTTACGACCATCTGTTGCTGTTGTGCAATGAGAAGGTCTGAAGATAGTCCCACATCATGTTGGGAAAAGCAGCAGTAGGCACATAAATTATTTTTATGTTGAGGGCTTATCGCCTCAAGCACACCAGGGGTAAGGTCCCCATAAACTTCACCGACCTGACCTGACCTAAACCCTCACTCCTCGCTCATCACCCACTGCCGATGAGCCTGTGTTACGACCCAACCTCGACCCCTCTGGGAACCAAAAAACGGCTCGCCTCGACTAACCCCAAGACCCAGTCATCCAACGAGAAATTAACCCGTATGCACGAAACCAACACAAACCACGCATGTAAGTAGCTAGAAATAATTAAAGGAAGCAGTGAAAGTAACTGGAGCTCAAAAAGACATTAAACATAATCCAAAAACTAGCCATCACGACAATAAAAGATCACACCATCGAGTTCAACATGAAATAGAAACACTCACTACAGTAGAAAAGGCTGAAAGAGAACTAGTACTGGAAGCTAAGGCTGGACTCGACTAGGCCCAGCACCCTCTGCAACCGGTGGTGCTGGTTGCCCGACTCCCTGACCTGTACATGATTATATATGTCGGGGGGGTCAGCTTACGCTGAGTAGAGTGGTATACACAACATTTATATCAATTAAGCAGTAAAGAAAACCACAGATATACATGTAATCATCTAATTATCCAATCGACAGTTAATTTAACAACTAGTGTTTACGAGTCGATTTTCTAGCAAAAGGTCCACAATGTCTCTCAATCTTCCTGTTCCCTAAGGGAACAAACTTGATTGTAGTTTTCTCGCAATGTAGGATGTATACGTGGCACTCTTCTGGCTGGGAGAGCACCCCGTGGTAGTCCTATGCTCTGTCTACCACCCCGAGGTCATGGTCATGACTACAGCACGCGTGATAAGCACACCGGTAGCTACCTTGCACTGGCACGCGGTCAGTCGTTTCGGCTAACGGGTATGCCCAAAGTACAACACGAAACAGCATAGGGCCTTGCCCTCTTAGAACAGGGGTCTCGCCCCTCCACAGTCCGCATACCCTCATCCGACTATCCCGGTTTGCCCAGTGGGTGATGAGAGCCTCATCATGAATCCTAACTAGCACAATTTGATCTAAATAAGTGTGAAAAAGCTCCTACAAAACCTACAGAGAAGCTTAACTCAGAGAATTCTGAGTTGAAGAGAAAAATAAATCATAAGCGGTAAAACTGTAATTTTACCAATGCAGTACACAAACAGGGTATTTAAGGGTCTAAACACAGGTCAAATAAGCTTAATGAGGAAGGAAGTGGGATGATCTAATCTGAAAAAGGTTATAGCAACCTCTAGGAATTAAATGACATTCTATAATCCTAAAAAAAACTCGCTTTAATTCACGAGGTTCGAGGCAGGATAAAAATCAAATAAACCCTCTAAAATTTATGGAAAAATATTCCCAAGGATTTAGAACCTTAAATTTATCCTTTGCAACCTATTTTGACCTAAATTGAGAACCATGTCCAATTTATGACCTAATTTGGGTTTTTGCGCAAATTGATCGGTCAAACGTGGTCAAACCTAAAATCAAATTTCACCATTAAGTTCCTTAGGTTCAAATAAGGCTGGTATAAAAATTTGGACCTAATAGAAGACCATCTTGACCGACTTTACAAATTGATCCTCTTGAATTACTTTTTGACCCTTATCTTTTGAAACCCTTGCAAATAACCCCCTATCTTTTCCATCATTCTTTACAGAATGGTCCTCCCTGCCACCTTGTGCAGGCACCATGCCTCCGGCGACCTTGCGCGGAGGATGGCGCCGCGCAGGGTATGGCAGCCGTTCTCAGGAACGAACGGGAGGTTCCCTGCGTCGTCCTCTGTCGCAGGGACCCACCCCTTCCACCTGCGACTGCCCATGTCTCTCGTGTAAACGCACGAAAGGCATGGGTGTTGACGACGACTTTGACGACTAGCTTTTGTTATAGAAATAGCGTTGTAGTACAACTAGTTATTGCCATCATTACAGATATATTTTTTTACTCGGAAAATAAAAGAGTTCCCGAGGTCGAACTCAGGGAGCAAGTCGTATTCTAGAAGTACAAATTCTTATTACAAAAATAAAGAGAGAGAGAGAGAGAGAGATGAAAATTTGGCTTCTCCTTTCTCTTCTTTCTTCCTCTTTGTCTCCTCTTCTCTTCCTCTCGTGCTCTTCTTCTTTCTTCTGTTCTTCCTTGTTTTCTTTCTTTCTTTTTCTTCAGATCTTCTTCTTCTTTCTTGTCTTTCCTCTTCTTTGCCGCGGTCCTGCTTCTTCTTTTCTTCTTCTTCCTTGCCTTTCAGACGTCGTCTGAATTTGCAATCAGACGACTTAAACCGCTGCTGCTACAATGTCTTCCTCAGCTTCCTTCTTCTGCTTTGTGTTCTCTTCTTCTTCTTTTTCTTCCGCAGTCCTTCTTCTTCACCTGTGCCTGCACACTTCATGGTTTACACATCAGAGGGCAAAACCTACTCTACCCTCCCCCCCCGCGTCTCTCTCTCTTAGTATTCACTCTTCGGAAGGCCCTCCCAGAGCAACCGGGTAATCGGGTACGCGGGTCGCGCCCGAGTCCAGGCCCACCAGCGTGCGGTGGTGGGCGAGGAGTGCCAATCAAGTCGGGTCGGGTCGGCCGGATCCGCGTGATGAGCTCGCGGACGGGCCGGGTGAAGCGGTGTGAGAGGGACCTCACCCCATGTGCTGAGGCGATAAGCCTACAGCACTTTTTCAATTTATATCGGCGCGTCGCTTCAGAGCCTTTCGAGGTGGGACTAAATGTCCCACCCAATTTGGCGCCTGCAGCTGAGAAAGCTGCAGGCAGTTGCGGCTTTTGCGGAGCTTTCTCCCCAGCTGCGAGCTTGGGCAGGTGCGCGAGGGCTGCCTTGCATCCTGGGGAGTCTAACCTGGGCGAAGCGAGGCTGCAGCTGCAGGCGGAAGCAGCTCCTTCTGCACAGCAATGGCGGCGGAGGACGGGTGACCTGTTCACAGCAAAACGGCCTCTCGGCCTAAACAGAAGGTGCCGGGAGCTTCGCCAGAGTGCGGCGAAGCTCGTGCGGGTGGTGCCGAGGCATGGGGCGACGTGCAAGGGCTGCCCTAGGTCGGACTGTGGCTGGGGGAATGGGTTTGTTCGGGGGGTCTGCAGGTGGCGAGTGGCGGGAAATGGAGGGGCGGAAGAGGATCAGGGTGAGGAGGCAGAGGTTCTGTGAGTGTCGGCGAGTCGTGTGGGGTGGTGGAATGACGGGAGCGAGTCGCCGGAGGATGGCCGGAGGCGGAGAAGGTGAGGGTGAATAGGTCGGTCGAGGGTGTAATTGACTGTAAAATAGGGAGGAAAAGAAAGAGGGGATAGAGAAGACTAATTCTAACCTAGCTAAAGTGACGAAGGGGACGAAGAGGCTGCTGGCTCGTACCTACCGGAGCTGGAGAAGAAATGCCCAGTGGGGGAGGACGGCGGCGACGGGGCTGAAGCAGCGCGCGCCGGTATTGCTCGACGCGGAGGAGAATCAGGAAGAAGTCTCTGCTGCTGGTATTGCGGCAGAGCGAAGAGGAGGAGGAGGAGGAACCGCCAAAGCTGGTGGGCGTCTGCCGGAGTGGGAAGAGAGGAAAGTTGTGGGGGTTTTCTCCGTCAGAACCGAGCTGGGGAGAACGGCGGAGCGACGGGGGTATTTATAGGGGCAGAATCAGAGAGGAGGGCAGAGGGAGACGACGTGTCTCCCTCGCCAGAGGACGCCGGAGGAAGGAGACCCATACCGTCCGTGCGTTCGCACGGGCAGTATGGGTGGTCGCAGCACTCAGTGGGGTGCTCCTGCGGTGGCTGACGACGCAGGGAACCCCCATTTGACTTGGCAGGCTCCCTCCCTTACCCTGTGCGGCGCCATCCTCCACGCAAGGTCGCCGGAGCATGGTGCTGCTCAGGTTTTGCAGAAGGGACCTGAACGCAAAGAACGAAGGAGAGTTAGGGGTCAAAATGTGAGGGTTCAAGAGTTGAGGGCCAAAACGTAAATATATGAGGACCAAAGTGTAAAGTTGGTCAAGAAGGTTTCTTCTTAGGCTCAAGTTTTTATACATGACGAATTAGGACCTAAGGAATCTGATGGTGAATTTTATTTCTAGATTAAACCTTGTTTGACCAGTCAATTTATGCAAAAACCTAAATTAAGTTGTTAATTGGGCATGGTTCTCAATGTAGGTCAACATGGGTTCCTAAGTCCAGATTGAAGGTTCTACACCCTAGAGATTATTTTTCTATGAATTTTAGAGGGTTTATTCTATTTTTACTTTGCCTCGAACCTCGTGAATTGAAGTGGGTTTGTTTTAGGGTTACAGATTATCATTTAGTTCCTTGGAATTGCTGTAGCCCTTATTGGATCAGATCATCCCACTTTCCTTCTTATTAGGTTGTTTTGACCTATGTTTGAACCCTGAGTTACCCTATTTTCAGATTGGATTGGTGAAATTACATTTTTACCCCTCAATTTCTGTTTTCTTTGCAAACTCAGAATCTCTCTGAGCCAAGCCTTTCTAAGGTTATGCAGGAGCTTTTTCCTGCAAATCAGGGTTAAATGGTGCTAGTTTAGGGCTCATGATGAGGTTCTCATTAGGTGTCCATTTCCGGCCATGCTCCGGCAAGTCCCCCATGCCGCTGTCTCGAGCATCTCCCATCGCCAACGCCTTTATAAGGAGCGGCGGGGTCTGCCATCTCCTTCAAGCTAGTTCTGGCCGAGAAACTCCCCCTCCTTCGTCTCCTCTCTCTCCGGTCAGACTGCCCAAGCTTCCGGCAAACCCTCCTCCTCCTCCTCGTCGCTCTGCTGCCATTCCTGCAGTAGAACCCACACTGCCTTGTCGTCCCACACTAGGCCGCACCAGCTAGCGTCCTCAGATCTCTTCCTCGTCGCCGTCACTCCTTCCCTGGGCACCTTCGTCCTCAGCTCCGGCAGCCATGCGCCGGGCAGTCTCCCTCTCCCCCTTCGTCGACTAAGTAGGTAGAAATTTTCTCCTTACTCTCTCTGTTATTTCCCCCTTCCTAATTTACTTTTTCAATCCACGGACCGTCACTATCCATCGCCATCTTCCTCACCTCCGGCCACCATCTCCGGCGAGATCGCCCACACTTAAATTGTTTTTGTGCTATCGGCTGGTTGCCTCTGATAGCACTGGGGTGAGGTCCATCACCTATCATCGCCCTCGTTCGTGAGCTCACCACACGGATCAGGCGTGATCCGATCCGACACTCCTGTGCACTCCTTGCGCACCACCCACGCCGGTGTGCCTGGACCCGGGCATGCAACCCGACCCGATTACCCGGCTCTGGGAGAGCTTCCTAAAGAGAGATCCAGAGAGAGAGACGCGGGGAAGGGGTAGGGTAGGTTTTGCTCCAATGTGTGTGTGTGTAACGACCCGGTTCCCGAGTCCCTACGAGACACGAGAACCGGACCGACACAACTAATCCCAAGACCTAATCGTCCAACGAGGAAGTAACCAAAAGAGAAGTAAAATAAATCACATTCAGCATGAATATAACTAACAGTAAGAAAGTACAGCAGTAAGGAAAGAAACTACCACAGTATGTACCACCACAACAGTAGAACAACATTCATAATATAATTTGAACTGCAGGTAAAGAAAGTACAGCGGAAACAAGAACTACTCACTACAACGTAACAAAAAGAGGTACAAGAGACAGTGGTAACTCTATTGGACCCTACTCGGCCCAGCGTCCTCTGCAGCCGCTGACCCTGGCTGCTCAACACCGGGTCCTGAAAAAGGTAACGAGTGTAACATGTCAACAAAACGCTGAGTAGAGTGGCAACTAAAACTAAAAGCAACAGTAGAGTGTACAGTAGCTGTTATGTTCGATTACTTTCTTTATTCACATCTTTCAAATGTCTCACTATTTCATTTATTCCTCAGATCTTTTTCTTGATCTCGAATGTTCCTCGTGGGAACGATCTTGATTGCAGTCTTTTCCAAAAAGTAGAAGTAGCACGTGGTGCTCTCCTGGCCGGGAGAGTACCCCATGGTGATCCTACCCTCAGTCAACCACCCCAAGGTCACTGACAGACGTAACGGTGACTACGGCACGCGCGATAAACTCACAAATAGCTATCCCGTACTGGCACGCGGTCAGTCATTTCCGTTAACGGGTGCGCCCAAAGCATAGCACGGAACCAGTACAGGGCAGAGCCCTCTCAGTAACAGGGGTCCAACCCCTCCACAGTAACCAAATCGGGGCCTTGCCCCTCCACAGTCCACGCACCCTCGCCTGACTACCCTGGTTTGCCCCAGCGGGCCTAACAAGTCGGTGTGGGAGGCTAGCAGAACCCCGGGGCCCGTGGGGTAGCTAGTACCTCCCTACACTAGTAGCTCTCCTCGGTACTACGTACGCGAGGGCCAACAAGTCGGTACAGAGTGGCCAGTCCTAACCCCGGGTCCCTAGGGCGGCTGGCTCCGCTCTCCACTAAACAGGGGGACAGTCGCTCTCCTTGGTACTCCATACTCAAGGGCCAGCTCACTTCCCCAATACTATTCCATTCACTTTCCAGGAGTTCTACTCCTACTTCCCCGTAGGGTTCCATCCATTTTACTCAAACATCCAGGTTTCACTTTCCAGTTTCACATTCTTACAATCCATGTTCTCAACCACGTTATTTATTCACAACAGGCAGCTGTTAATTCAAATTACAGGCAGCTTTATATCTCTTTCCATTTTCCAAGACTGCAGTATTATACATTCCATTAGTTTTCCCATCCTAGGATTCATGCCATATCCTAGGATCTATCATACAATCTAGTTTTCTAGCCCTAGGATTCATGCAACACCTAGGAGCTATCATTCCATTTATTTGTCATTCCAAGGATTCATGCAATGTCCTAGGTTCTATTTATGGTTCCATAATTTAACAGATTTTATTAATAACTTAAAGCCACTCTACCAGGTACAACGGGAGAAATGGGGGCATGGTCGGGAATCCCGCGTGCCTCCGCGACCCCCGAGACTACAACAGAACGGGGTCCTATCACAAGGATCAAACACAAGGAGTATCTCAAAACAGTGTATAGCTACTGTAGACGGGTAGAGGAATTAATTCCGAAAAGAACGCAACTCGAATCGCGGAAACGGAACCCGAATGGGCCCTAAACGGGTCGAAAACGACGACACTGTGCAAAATCAGACGTCTGGAACATCTTCCAGACGTCTTAAAAAGTGGATCAGAGAATTACCTTGTTCAGCGTGGTTTCCCAAACGTCCAGAAGTCTGCGGGGACGTCTGGCCTAGCTCCCAAACGTCCGATGGTCACCCCGGACGTCTGGAGGTCGCTTCCGCCGTCTGATACTACTGCCAGACGTCTGATTCGCGATGGATGGCGAATCACCGAGCCTGCGCACACCCATCTCCCTCCCTCAGTACGGTTAGTCGACAGGAAGGAAGAAGGAGACGGAAAACTCACCTTTCAGACGTCTGGATGGTCTTCAAGACGTCGCCCTCGCCGTCTGGCTATCAACCAAAACGTCTGATTCTGGAAATTTTTCCAGAATCAGGGCGCCACTCGGCCTCCGCTCGCGACGCCGCCCGCGTCGCATCTCGCACGCCTGCTGCTCAAACCGCAGCAGTCCCCCCTCCTCGTCGCTCCGCGCCCCCTGCGCCCTCCGCCGGCCGGCCCTAGCAGCCCCGGCGAGCTCGCCCTCATGGCAGAGCTCCGCTCTCGCATGCAGCACCTCCTCCGCGCTCACTGCGGCCGCCGCTGCCGCCCTCGCGCTCGCGCTCACGCTCACTGGCTGAAGGAGAAGAGGGAGGAGACGGTGGTGACGGAAGTGAGGGGAGGGATGGCCTTTTAAGGCCGTGTGACGAGGAGAGAGGATGCGGCAGGGCGTCTGCAGCCGCAGGGAATAAACGAATATGTGGGTCTGCGCGCTCAAGCGCACAGACGACCCGCGCGTATGGAAGATAACAAATTTCCAGACGTCTGGAAACGATCCCAGACGTCTGGTCTGACGTCTGGGCCACCTCCCAGACGTCTTAAAAGACGTCTAGGGCACGCGTTCGTTACAGTGTGCGTGCGCAGGAAGGAAGAAAGAGGAAGAAAAGTAGCAGGCGGGACTTAGCCGCAAGGGAAAGGGAAGAAGGAGGAAGAAGCAGACGAAAGAAGAAGAAAAAGGAAGGAAGCTGAGGGAAAAGAGGAGCGGCACTATAGCAACCGAGCCGTTAAGTCGTCTGAGCGCTGAAGCAGACGTCGACGAAAGAGAAGGAGAGTCAGCAGCTACTGAGAAGAAGGAAGAAGAAGGGCCAGAGCACAAGAAAGAACAAAAGAGAAAGAGGGACCGCAGCTGCAGAGAAGAAAGAAGAAGAAGGACTTAGTAGTAGAAGGGAAGGAGAAAGAAGAGAAGGAAAAAGGAAGAAGCAGAGAAAAAGAAAAGAAAGAAAGAAAAGGCAGCCGCAAAGAAAAAGGAAGAAGCAGAGAAAAAGAAAAGAAAGAACGAGAAGGCAGCCGCAAAGAAGAAGAAGAAAAGAGAAAGAGGAACCGCAGAAGCAGAGAAGAAGAAAAGAAGAAAGAAGAAGAAGGAAGAGAGCTGGTTGAAGAAAGAGAAGAAGAAAAAGACAATCACCCCTTCTTTTTCTCCCTCTCTCTTAATTTTTGTAAAACCTTATATATATTGTGAATTTATATACTTCTAGAATTATAGTTTGCTCCCTGAGTTCGACCTCGGGAAACTTCCTATTCCGAGTAATAAATCATATTAGACTGGTAACTGTTTTTGTCAAATACAACAACGACTGTAATAACTATAGCGACAAAAACACGTCACCAGTTCTTGGCGCCGTTGCTGAGGAGCGACGGCTATTTTAGAAGCTATTAATTCACAATTTTTGAGTTTCTACTAACTAATCTCTTCTCTTTTGTTGTGCAGGCGCAGGAAATCAAGAGGACAACAAGCAGCCGCACAACAACCACACCAAGGACAGGTAATTTTCTATCCTCTCATTTAAACCCCTAAATTCTAAAGAGAAAGAAAAAGAAAGAAAAAGCAATATAGGAATAACCTGTCTTCCATACTTATTAAATCACCAAAGTTGCCTGTTTTCAATTTCAACATAATATATCTGTGTATCCATTAAAGGTATTCAGGGCTAAAACCTTCTTGCTTGAGCCCTAATTACCCAATCTAGAGACATCTAACTGGACCAATTAGAGCCAACACAAGGTTAAAAGCTAGAGTTTTAGAGACACTTTTCTAAGCAAAAAGGAAAATTCCCAAAAGAAGTGTGCCCAAGCCATTGTCTGAAAACACCTATTCAGAGAAAATCCTAACCAATTTGCCTCTTAAAAACACTTGAACCTTAAAAGACAAGACCTAATAAGCTCTCAAAAGAACTAGTAGGTGAAGTTGACCCCTTGGGTCAACCAACCTTGAACTTAGGTCACTCTTTGCACTCAAAAGGTTAAAGTTCAAGTGAAAACTTAAGCACCTTGATCCTAACTAAAAGTGGTAGACTTAAGAGGTCAAGGTCCCCATTCTGGTCTACTTGGAATCTCAGTGACAAGAGAGGTCAGGTGGGGGAAACGCTGTAACCCGTGGGGGCGCTCTACCGTGTAGGGGTCTTCGTGGGACTCACCCTCTCTGGCTGCCCAGGTAATTCTCAGGTGGACGACCTTCTGATTAAGGGGTACCATCCGCCCCGAACCTCTATAGTCACCCGACATTCTAGGTGTCTTGATTGGGTCCAGCACCTGCTAAATCTCATCCAGTCCTTCAGTGTATGTTTAGTAGGAGGTCCTTGAAACCTCCTCTAGAAATTCACTCTTCCCAAGGCCAAGCCTCGGTTCCCTTGTTTATGCACAACCTCCCACATAGCCCTTTTCCTCTGATTTTGAACCAAGTTCCCCTTCTTCCATCATGGCACAACTTGTGTTTACATCAAAATTCTGATTCTACATTTTGATTTCACCGCCTGATCCAAATATGCAGCCTAATCACTTAGCATTACCCTTCAAGAAACCTAAATCACAAAAATCCATGAGAGATAGGATGATTGAGGATGCCCTTGAGTTCTATGAAATTAAATATAAACCCTCAACACCAATAGAAAACATTCAAGTTGATGTCCCAACAACCACAGCCTTCATCATAAACTGTGCCCAAATTCTGTTGACAGAAGCTATAAAAGGATCAACCCGAGATATGCTCCTAACATGATACATTGAGATAGAAAAATTACAAAAATCTGAATACCTTCAATGCTTGACAAATCCTGTACTTTAGGCACAACACCAAGATGCTCTTGAAAAACGGGTGGAGATGATGAGATTACTGGAACAAACTATCGACCGGAAATACCCGTATATACCACAAACAGAGGATGAACCATCTTGGAACAATATTAAGGATCAATCCGATTTCCCAGACCTCGGGATTGAGGCACAGAGTGGTTGTAGATTCCCAACCCAGATAGAAAACAACATGCCGAATATTGAATTAGGCTAGGAAATTGTAGGAGAACATAATGTTGAGCCAACCCTAGACCATGAATCACCAAGCTTAAAATTCCAAGACTCCTGCAATAATGAGATCAGAACTGAACCTCTTGAAGGTATAAATTCCACCCCTTATTTTGATAAGGTGACCCTCGAAGGTTATTCGGACTTAGATTCTAGTAATTCTACCCACATCCTAAACCTAGAATCTGGATGTGAAACTCATTGGGAAGATTACAAGGCCCTGTATGATGAAGATCAAATTTTCAATGAAGAGTATGATTCCGGGCCTCTATTTGATTAATATCCCTCTCCAACACCCTCAGGAAATCAGATCGATTTTCCGGAAGACATGTCAATTTACGATACAGAAACAGAGGAGTTGGATGAGTGGGGTTTCAATTGCGTCTACCCCACTAGCTTGGAACTTGAGCCTAAACAAAATACCTTTTTAAGCCCAGAATTGACATATAGGCTAGACCCAGTCAGGCTACTGATTCCACATCAGATGATTTATGCTGCAGTGGAATTTATGATCGTGAATCTCATTCTTGCAAACTCTCCGACAACTTCGGATCTGACTATAATTTCGAAGAGACTCTCCTTCCTGAACACACCAAGCCAGTCTACGACCTCAGCTTACATGACTCATTCTCTGACTCCAACTTTGAGGTCCTGGTTCCTGGGATCATTGAATTAAGTTCAGGCTCCAGAGACATGCAATCAATTCTTTTTGATCCTCAGAAGCCAAAACCACAAAATGCCAAGAGTGATTGTAACCCAGAATTCAAATCTTTTCTCAATTCAGATTTCCTTCATCCTAAAGACACTCTTCAAGCATTTGATAGTTACCTAAAGGACTCTCTACAGGAGACCACCTGTCATTCGTTTCTAGAAGAGCCCTCATACACAGTTCCCATTGAAGCCACCTCTTCCACACATACAGAACTGATAAAAACCCTTTCTCAACCCCGACCCGCAACCAGACTTAATTTCTATTCAAATTCACCTCTCACTGAGCCGATTGAAATTCCACATCTATACCGGGTTTCGGACACTGATCAGACTAAAAACCATGCTCCATCATTCTCTGATCACCCCTGTAGGGTTTCCGCATCATTCACTGATTGTTTTACGGATCCCTATTCTGACCAGGCTGATTCGACTCAGCCAAACCCCGCATTCACATTTCCACATCCATCTGAGCTTCATAGTATATGGTGGGTTCCACACCTCTTGATCTACATCTATCAACCCACCAGATTGATTGGGTTTGGGCTGCATCATCAGCCTGTTGATCAGAATAAGCACCTGGTTAGACCAACCAGGCTCTTGATCAAGGTGCTTGTTATACTAAACACTGCTGATTTGACCATTCCCTCTCCATCCATTTCCCTCTTGGCTGAAGGCATCAAATTTAGCGCTCAACGGGAGGCAGCCCGTCATTCTCTTTGGAAAAACTCGAAACATTTTCTGACATCTCTTTGCACTTAAGGTTCACCCTTTAGGACAACCAACTCCACCTTAGGTGCTTGTATCTGAGATTAGAAATCATCCGCAACAGTCACCCCGACCCATTCACTCACCAAAACATTTGTCCTAATGTATGAGCTAAGCTAAATAAAAACCCTCCTAAGTTACAATAAGGACATTGCAAATCTTCGGCATGGGGGGGTATGAAAGTGCAAAACTCGTAAGAAAAGGTTTTAAACAAAAAAATTCACATATACCAAAAACACCATAAAAATTAAAAAAATTTTGAAAATAATAGAATGAGAGGAGGAAAGAAATTTTTGTGGACTTTACAAAGGAGGAGGAGAAAAAGAACAAAATGATAAAAAGGAGCACAAAATGAAAGAAAAGAGATAGTCATTAGTAAGAAATTAAGGAATTAACCTAAGTTCTAGACCACATTCAGGAAAAGAAATGGAAAGTGTACAGTGAGATTAGTAAGAACACAAACTTTAGGCATTCTTGGATAAACTCTTAGTACCCATTAAGATTTAGATATTCCTCAAGAGGTTGAGGAAAATGAAAAACTTAAGTATTATGTCCAAGGCTTAAGGAGTATTTGGCCTCGTTAACTAACTTTTGGTTTATGGGACTCAGTAACCTAAGCACCCAAATTTCACACACAGTCCGGTTCAGTAAGCATAAAATATCAAAATCACGCAGAAGCGTTTCTAAAATTCTGAAAATGTCACCTAGAGTAGGAGCAGCCGATCAACACAAGTTGATTTGGACGAGTTCCCAGCGCGGAGAGGTGGGAAATTCCCCTTGAAGATGCGTTACAAAATATCATCTCCTCGGTGCTTGTCTCTTAGGATATTCACATATCCGACTGGGGGCATGTAAGCACTCTACTGGTTCAGATTCCATGGATGGCATTATCATGAAGTGTCAATTGCCAGGGTCTGAATTCGGCCACGGAACACCATGGACGGGATTATCTCGAAATCTCTAAAGCCAGGGATCTGGGGGTTACCATGGGCGGTGCTATCTCGAAGCATCGACTGGCAGAAACCCTTGAGGATTGATGATGGGGACAAGGAATCTGATACAGACCGTGTTGAGAAGTCAATCCTAAGCTAGAATTAAAAAGAAAAAGATAGAGAAAACTCTCCAAACATATAATCTTCTACCTCTCCTACAAAATGCACTGCAAACTGAACCAAGGCTAAATTATCCCAAGCACGGGTGCCTTAACCACGGAATCCAATAAATCTTAAGTTAGTTCCTGTAGGCCATAAAAACCTTTGCTAAGGACTAAGTCTAAAGCTAGACAGATATGGATCTTAGTTGGTACTAGAGTACCTGTTAGGCCTATGGTTGGCATTCTGACCTAATCAAGGTTATAAGAGAAAAAGAACTTATCTAAACTTGATAAGAAATTTATGGACAAGAACAAAAGTTAAAACCCTAAAATTTTGCTAAGGGACTAGCAAAAGTTAGGCATGTGGGTATGATGAGAGCCTCATCATGAATCCCAACTAGCACAATTTGATCTAAATAAGTGTGAAAAAGCTCCTACAAAACCTAAAGAGAAGCTTAACTCAGAGAATTCTGAGTTGAAGAGAAAAACAAATCGTAAGGGGTAAAACTGTAATTTTACCAATGCAGTATACAAACAGGGTATTTAAGGGTCTAAACACAGGTCAAATAAGCTTAATGAGGAAGGAAGTGGGATGATCTGATCTGAAAAGGGTCATAGCAACTTTTCGGAATTAAATGACATTCTGTAACCTTAAAAAAAACCCGCTTTAATTCATGAGGTTCGAGGAAGGATAACAATCAAATAAACCCTCTAAAATTCATGGAAAAATATTCCCTAGGATTTAGAACCTTAAATTTGGCCTTTGCAACCTATTTTGACCTAAATTGAGAACCATGCCTAATTTATGACCTAATTTAGGTTTTTGCACAAATTGACCGGTCAAACATGGTCAACCTAAAATCAAATTTCACAATTAAGTTCCTTAGGTTCAAATAAGGCTGGTATAAAAATTTGGGCCTAAGAGAAGACCATCTTAACCGACTTTACAAATTACCCTCTTGAATTACTTTTTGACCCTTATCTTTTAAACCCTTGCAAATAGCCCCCTATCTTTCCCGTCGTTCTTTGCAGAACGGTCCTCCCAGCCACCCTGCACAGGCACCATGCCTCCAGCGACCTTGCGCGGAGGATGGCGCTGCGCAGGGTATGGCAGCCGTTCTCAGGAACGAACGGGGGGTTCCCTGCGTCGTCCTCTATCTCAAGGACCCGCCCCTACCACTCGCGGCTGCCCATGCCTCTCGTGCGAATGCACAAAAGGCATGGGTGTCCATTTTCGGCCATACTCCGACAAGTCCCCCACGCCGCTGTCTCGAGTGCCTCCCCTCGCCATCGCCTTTATAAGGAGCAGCAGGGTCTGCCGTCTCCTTCAAGTTAGTTCTGGCCAAGAAACTCCCCCTCCTTCGTCTCCTCTCTCTCCGGTCAGACTGCCCAAGCTTCCGGCGAACCCTCCTCCTCCTCCTCATCGCTCTCCTGCCATACCTGCAGCAGAGCCCACACTGCCTCGTCGTCCCACGCCAGGCCGCACCAGCTGGCGTCCTCAGATCTCTTCCTCATCGCCGTCACTCCTTCCCTGGGCACCTTCGTCCTCAGCTCCGACAGGCACATGCTGGGCAGTCTCCCTCTTCCCCTTCATCAAATAAGTAGGTAGAAATTTTCTCCTTACTATCCCTGTTATTTCCCCCTTCCTAATTTACTCTTTCAACCCACGGACCGTCACTATCCATCGCCATCTTCCTCACCTCTAGCCAGCATCTCCCCCGAGATCGCCCACACTTAAATTATTTTTGTGCTATCGGCTGGTTGCCTCCGATAGCACTGGGGTGAGGTCCCTCACCTATCACCACCCTCTTCCGTGAGCTCACCACACGGATCAGGTGTGATCCGACCCAACACTCCTGTGCACTCCTCGCGCATCACCCATGCCGGTGCGCCTGGACCCGGGCACCCAATCGGACCCGATTACCCGGCTCTGGGAAAGCTTCCTAAAGAGAGATCCAGAGAGAGGGACACGGGGAAGGGGTAGGGTAGGTTTTGCTCTAATGTGTGTGTGCGTGCGCAGGAAGGAAGAAAGAGGAAGAAAAGCAACAGGCAGGACTTAGCCGCAAGGGAAAGGGAAGGAGGAAGAAGCAAACGAAAGAAGAAGAAAAAGGAAGGAAGCTGAGGGAAAAGAGGAGCGGCACTGTAGCAACCGAGCCGTTAAGTCGTCTAAGCGCTGAAGCAGAAGTCGGCGAAAGAGAAGGAGAGTCAGCAACTGCTGAGAAGAAGGAAGAAGAAGGGCCAGAGCACAAGAAAGAACAAAAGAGAAAGAGGGACCGCAGCTGCTAAGAAGAACGGACTTAGCAGCAGAAGGGAAGGAGAAAGAAGAGAAGGAAAAAGAAAGAAGCAGAGAAAAAGAAAAGAAAGAAAGAAAAGGCAGCCGCAAAGAAAAAGGAAGAAGCAGAGAAAAAGAAAAGAAAGAACGAGAAGGTACCTGCAAAGAAGAAGAAGAAAATCAGAGAAGAAGAAAAGAGAAAGAGGAACCGCAGAAGCAGAGAATAAGAAAAGAAGAAAGAAGAAGAAGGAAGAGAGCCGGCTCAAGAAAGAGAAGAAGAAAAAGCCAATCACCCCTTCTTTTTCTCCCTCTCTCTTAATTTTTGTAAAACCTTATATATATTGTGAATTTATATGCTTCTAGAATTATAATTTGCTCCCTGAGTTCGACCTCGGGAAACTCTCTATTTCGAGTAATAAATCATATTAGACTGGTAACTGTTTTTGTCAAATACAACAACGACTGTAATAACTATAGCGACAAAAACACGTCACCAGTGGGCCTAACAAGAGTCGGTCTAGGGGGGTCAGTCCTAATCCCGGGCCCTATGGGATGGCTAGATCCCCCCCTACACTAAGTACAGTAGCTCTCCTCGGTACCGTGTACTCGAGGGCTAGCTCACTTCCCTTCGACATCCGATATTTATTCCGTACACGTGAGTTCCTCTTCTAGTTCCCTGTAGAGTTCATGCATAGGAATTTCTTACTTCCGTACAATACACATGCCTCTATTCATATCATGATAAATTTAAGGTATAACAGGCAGCTCATGGTTTCACAATTCGACACTTATCTCATCAATCAAGCTAAACAGGATACAAAATGTATTTCAGTTCAAGCCATGATTCAACGAATGTAAACAGGCAGCTCGTAATTTAGCATATTCAGGAAGCATTACCACAATTTAACATTCACGGCATGTATAATTATTCATTTTTCTATCTCAACCCTAAGGTTCAACTAATTAGTTTTAAATAACATGCACTTTCATCATTTAATTCACAAGGAATAGTAAAAACCACTCTACCAGAGTAACCGAGAGGTGTAGGGGCACGAACGGTGGTCCGTGTAGCCTCTGCGAGTCCCGTGCACACCACGGACGGGCGTCCTATTAACACGGACGATCAGACCAACCATTTCAATATTTCTCGAGACAGGAAAAAGAGTTCAAAATAGCTAGAACAAGGCTCCATCACATGGGAATTTTCGATAGGAAACCAACGGTACCTTATTTACAAAAAATCGACTTCGTTTGGGCCTTGAACCAGCTCAAACACCCTTCCTGGTTCACTTGAACTGGACCAGGTAGGATGGTCTAGTTGGACTGGCCACCTGGTGCCTGAATCCATCAAATTAGACTAAAATCAGACGTCTGGGAGAGATCCCAGACGTCTTAAACTGCAACAGGAAGCTCACCTTGCGTTCTGTGCTGAAGGCCGAACGTCTGAAACCCCTCATGGTCGTCCTGGGGTCTTTCTAGATGTCTGTCACAACGCCCGGACATCTGAGTCAAGTATCAGATGTCTGTAGAGGTGTCCAGGCGTCCTAAAGCATCTAGAAAGCTGTGCCTGCACCTCTTCCCAACGACTCTGCTGGCGCACAAGCTCATACGGTCAAGTGGCGGCAAAACGTACGCATGAATCACACAGGGTCAGGACTTTACCATTTGAAAACCTCCTCTTCGGACGTCTGTCTAGTGGTACAGACCTCTGATATGCGGAGAAACCCCTCCCAGGGATCCTCCCATTGCCCTGTGCTACACATGCACAACCTTCAACGCATTTAGGCCTACAATGGGGTAAGGGGAGACTGAAATGTACAGACCTTGAGTAGGGCATTACCTCTAATTTTTATATAGGATCAGATGTCTGGATGTGGCTCCGGACGTCCAATAAGATGTCTGAGGGTCCTCTCAGACGTCTGATTCTGCAGAAAAAATGACTCCGTAAACTGTTTGCGAGGTTTTTTCCCCTCGCAGCAGACTCCCTCTATGCCTACCCGCTCCCACCTCGCGCAGGAGCTTCAACAGCAGCTAGCTCCCAACTCGCTCCCAACTCGCTCCCAACAGCAGACCATGGAGGTTTTATAGGTTTTAGCTTAGGGTTAGGGTTTAGGGGAGGGGTGGTGTGCGTGGGGTATGGTTGTGGGCCCAGGGAAATTGCACAAAGCATCCCCCAAGTTTCCAAAATTTTCCTTACGTCCTTCCACTAAAAAGCTAGGGGGTTAAAACTTGCAACAAAACCCCCATGGTCTCTGGAAAAAGCCTACCGACCCTTGGGAAGGGTCATTTCAACCTGGACCCGGGTATGTGATCTAATTACCTGTTTAGACTGGATTTCAGAGAAAGAGAAGAGGAGGAAGGAAAAAGGAAAGAAAGAGAGAGTGGGATAGGAGGGTTTTGCTCCTCTGTGCGTTGGCTGACACATAGCCATGAGAGAAGACCCTTGTGCTCTTTGAAAGGAGGAGAAGGAGCAGACTTGAGAAGGAAAGGAAGAAGGGAAGGTTTGAAGGAAAGAAGAGAGGGAGCTGAAGAAGAAAGCTCTTTACAGAGTACTATAGCAACGACATTTAAGTCGTTTGATACACAAACTAGACGTCTGATCACTGTAGCATTCAAGTTACTGTTGGGTTATTTGCAATAATTGGGATATTTGTGATGCATGCTTAGAAGGCTTATTTGGTGATTTAAATCACCATTTTTTGGGCTTCTTTATACTTTTTGTCTCTAGATACATTATCTTCATTAAATATTTAATGTGACAGGTTATTATTCACTGAAAATCTATATTGTGCTTAAATTCCTGTGCTCATTTATGTTTAATTGAAGATTTGCGAGTGAATTCATATCTGCTCCCTGTGTTCGACCTCGAACTTCATTTCTAGATATTCAAGTTATAGATATTATTTGTTGAAGCGCATTTGTCCTATACTACAATGCCTATTTTAAACAACGACAAATTTACTTAAACACATGTCAAGCTACACAAGTTTTTTATGTCCCCGATAATTGTCAAAGGGAATGGGTTATACCCATAAGAGCAACACCGCACAACCATTTTGGAGCACAGTCTGAAGCACATCAAGAATTAACAGAAGAAGGTCATAGAGATTCAAATGCAGTAGATGTGGACATTTAAGGTTAGTAACAATTTTCTTACTTGTTTCATTTCTGTTTATATCAAATTCATATTCAAATTTAAGAAACCTAAACTACAACTGCATTTTCTATACACTAAAAATAACTAAACTTAAACTAATCACACATACATGTTCAAAATGTTTTACTATTGCACTACTTGCATTTTAACTACTTTTGTTTTTCGAATTACAGGTTATCGGTGACAGGCATATTCTACGACTATTATACTTAGAGGTATAATTTCAATGTCTTAAATTTAATTGGATGAAATTATAGGTTTTTGCTAGATATGGGGTGTGCCCACATTTTTTTTTTATTTCATAAATAGATGTGGGGTGTACCCACTTATGTTGTATGTTTTATTTAAATAGATGTGTGGTGTACCCACTTGTGGTTTGTATTTGCACTTTTTTTTATGTGGGGTGTGACCACTTTAATTTTAATATGCAGGTTTATAGAGAAACCTCTAAATGTAAGGGGAAACTCTGCCGAAATTTTTAAATATTTCTTTTTTGTTTTGCAAACTTTTTTCATTGATGATTTATATATTAATGATTTACAAATGTATTAATTATTGCATTTTATACTTGTTACAAATGAGGTTGTTTAAGAAAAAACCCAGAAAAAAGCATCCCCCTGGGACACAGCCCTCCACGCAGCCCGATTCATCTCCTCAGGCTCGGTCACCTCTTCGACAGCAGGTTCAGCGAACCCCCAGTCACGTTTCGTACGACCCGGGGAGATGGCACATTTACTACATGCGGGGGGGAAGGGAAAGGGGAAGGAGATTGCTCAGACCTTCCCAGACTGAGTAGAGGATGATCCAGATTATGGAGGATCAGAGGAGGTTAAGGGGGAGGAGGAGGGGGAGGAGGCAAGAGAGTAGGGAGAGGAGGAGGGTGAGGAGGTGGAGGATGAGATGGTGGGGAGTACGTCCCCAGTTCATGTCGACAACTCACCGACGGGCTCAAGTTTGGATAAGAAATCATATACCTTTAAGAATTAAATTATATACCTTCAAAAATATATAATGAATATGATTAATGTTTATGCAAGTAGACTAAGAAGAAGACAGGGGAAGACAAAAAATCTAGACCTCCAGTGTATCCCTGAGGGCGTCGACTAACGATTAGGCTCGAATCCACAGGGGAGGCAGAAAATTACCCGGGCTTTATCAGTTGAGTGGGCATAATTGTTAAGACCATTGTGCCCATTTCCTACTTCGACTGGAGGAAGGTGCCCGCAGAGTTGAAGAGGAAGTTCATCCTTCAGTTAGAGGGAATTTCATTTACAAAAGTTATTTCTTTTATACCTTTATCTTAAACTTATTTTAAAGTAGCATTGACATATATTTTTTTAAAATTATTGTAACAAAATTACAATTGGGGTGACAACCCCAATGCCTCCCAATATATCCTTAAGCACGTCGCCAAAATCCACAGGGATTGGAGAACGGAGGCCATTTCTAAAGATTTATATTTTGTATTTAGTGGTTCTTGAATAGGAGTTCACCCAAGGAGGCAATGAGTGATGCTCCTCCTGATGTCATGCCTGACGATTGGAAGAAGGCATGCGAGCATTGGATGAATCCAAAGACGGAAGTTAGTAAACGATTACAACTTATTATATTAATTTCATATATCTTAAATTCATAAAAAATATTATTATGTATGTCTATAGGACAAAAAAAAATAAGACCAATAGGGCTAAAGCTCCACCACAGACCCATTGTTTTGGTTGAAGGAGTATCGAGACAGTCAAGAGTCATTTTGTAAGTATTGAAATTACTTTTCAATTGAATATTACATAATTTTTAAGTTATTTTAACCTAATTATATCATTTTTATATTTTCAATCCGCTGCACATAATGAGATGGAAATGACTAAGATGAAAATTTACGACGTCACCCAGACTAAGCCAGCAGCTGAGGGTGCTCGTAAGTGGATTCATGAGTCATACCAAGAGAAACACGTAAGTTTCCTAAACTCAAAAAATTTATAACTTTGTATATATATTATAATAATATTTTTTAATACATTTAGGATCAAATGGTATAATTAGTACATCCCCCGCTGGCAAGACCTCCGACAGCATCCAGTAGCCTTTGGATGCAAAGGAGGCATTTAGGAGAGTGATGCCACCGGGCCACGGTGGTTTCGTTCGTAGTGCAGGGAGGGCATACTCGTTATCCGCCTGGTATTGGAGGAAAGGTGTCATCTCATCTAGTGTTGTCGATCAGCTGCATCAAAAGATCGACACACTACAGAGACGAGAGGAGGTGAGGGAGAAGAGAGAGGTAGAGATGAAGAACAAGATGAATGCCATAGATGATAAGCCTTAGATGCTTATAAGCCTTATCCAGAACATGAGTCTGTCAGAGCATCCATCCTCCACAGATCCCAACATCTGCAAACAAGACGACGACGACTCCATGGGTGGTGCAGGTGGAGTTAGTGGCATTGGGGCAGCTATATCTTCATTTCTATCCATTTTCTTTTCTTATATTTTTCATGTAACCTTTTTTATATAAATATTTCATTTTCAAACTTTTAATATACTAAATTTTATATTTATAAAATATAAACTTCTGTTCATTTTCATTACTTGTTTTACTATAAAAACAAGACTTTTAAGTAGGTTAGTAGGTAGTTTCCATCAATTGGTAATAAAAAAAAATCCATACATTTGTCGTCGCTTATTCAAATAAGCGACGCCATATAGGTGACAGTATAAATATTTTTCCTATCATTTATATAATAACCGATTGTATAAAGGTTAGATAAAATCACTATTCCAATTTTATGCCGTCGATTTGATGAATAAGCGACGACTAAATATTTCTTCCGTCACATATCTGCCGTCGCTTATTTGAATAAGCAATGGTAAAAATTTTTACCGTCGGTTATAGAAGCGACGGTAAAGTTACTTAAACGACGGCGAAAATAAAAAGGACGCGTAAAGGTGGGAAAAAGTGACTTACACATGCCGTCAGTTATTTAATAACTGATGGCAAAAACAAGTGCCGTCGATTGTGAAACGACGTTGAAATCTCTAATCTGTTCGATGGTCAAACGACGTCAAATTAGCCCTATAACCGATGGCAAAGAAAAACAATAATGATATTAACGGCGTCGCTGATTTCCGTCCGTTATTTAAGAAAACCGACGGCGAAGGCCATGTATGTTGTAGTGGGGCCAGTATCCTACGCTTGGGGCCGCGTAACCCATGTGGGCAAAAACTCAATGATTGGCCTCGAAACCTAAGGGAAAGCCCATTCCACCCATCCCGCGGAATTGAGCATATGCTGTGGTCTATCCCGTTTCTCGCAACACGGGTTTCGCTTGGTCACGAAACCCTATCCCTTGGCTGCACACTGCCCCTCACACACATCCAGGACCTCACCACCCACATGTCCTCCTCAGCCGAAGGTGTGCTCAAGAGGGTCTGCGATAAGCAAAACCCTATCATTTGGTTCTTGCTGCCGATGGTGTGCTCAAACCCGGGCAATGGTTGGTGGCCGAACCGATGGATGCACCGCAGTTTGGCCTGGGCAATTAGCTCGCGCGTGCGATGGTTTGGTACGAGGTTTTCCTTGATTTTAACTTTGTTTCTTTGCCGATTTGTGGTGGATTGGACTATTCCTTCGTCGTGTTGAATCATGAATCCGTGAGCGTCCTTCGTTCATGGTACACGCTGCGTTGATGCCTTTATATCTATCTTGAATGGGCCATTCGGCTTTTGCTTTGCTTTGAGTGTTTCCTTCCCAAGAATCTTGGGAGTAGCAGTGGTCTTTCATTCAGACATTTGTAAGACTTGAATGTGAGTTTCCCTTGTCTTTAATACGTGTTTGAAGATCCCACCTTTACAAATGGAGATCTAATGGATCTCCACAAAGGCCACCTCCCCTTGAACCTTTGCAGCAAACTGTAGATCCATTGGTTCTCCATAAAGGGCACCTCCCCTTAAAGCATTGCAGGAGGGAAATAACCCTTGATGTTGTGATGGTAGCTGGCTTCCTCATCCTACCGTTTATCCTCGAGAAGGAGAGGGAGGTTGACACAGAGGAGTCCTTGAGTAGCTCCACCATCGGAGAAGGTTGTTTCCCATCCAACCCTATTTTGATTTTTTAAGATTAGTTGTTTAAAGGCAATTCTGATGTTTCTTTTTTTGCAAATGAAGGGGATTGAGAGAAGGAAGAAGAGGAGGTTAATTCCCCCCCACCCAAATGTGGGTATCATCATCCTCGGAGGAGGTAATCTGTTGCTGACTTATGGTTATTGTTTCTGACTTATGGTTATTGGTTTTTCCCTTTCATGTGTTGCTTTCATATTTTTATTTCGATCAATTTTTTCTGTCGGACAGTCGGTTATTGTTTGTTTGTTGTTCTTAAGTACAGTGGCGGGTTTTTAAGTACATTGAGTAGTGTAGCACTGGATCCACTATGGGTCTCAATGCTGATCTGAAATTTTTAATTTGTTTGGAGAATTATGCCCCCCCTTTAATTCTGTTTACCATCTTCGGAGTCAAAGTGGTGATGAATAAGATCGAGTTGAGTCGCTTTGTTAGTAAGGTTAAGTAAAATATGGATGGAAATGTTATGAGAAGTGGTGTCCAATGAAGATAGCTGTAGAAATTCTGATATATGGCATGGAAGTTTAAAGGCTTATTTCCTTACATCCTTTTAAGATAAATTGTCATTTTCTATCTTAGAACACATATGTTTGATATATGAAGATAACATGGATTTTATGATACCATTTGCATGGTATGTTTATTAATTGCTTGAGTTTGTCTCTAGAAGCATATGGTGCATTTTCTTTTGCTACTAGAATTGCAAGTAAAAGTTTCCTATTCTTATACAAGTTGAACAGTCAATTTTGCTGTCAGCTTTTCATTGAAATTACCAAGATGTGTGCTTAACTTTGTTAATGTTGGGTTTCATTCCCTCGTTGCTGGTACCACTGAATTTTAAGTGGTTGTAGTAAGGATTAAATATATTACCTTAGAAGAAGTTTTACAACTTCCATTTTTAAGGTGACAACTTCAAACAATTGACTTTCTTGATCATCATTGGTACTTAAATCAAGTCATAAATTATGCTATTTCCATGGCTTTATGTTTCGGTAGAAGGTTTTGATAAAAGACAGTTTCCATATGCCTTCGCATTGGTACGGCATCAAGTTCGACTTTAATGGGGGTAAACGAATCACGTGTTAGATTTTGTGGATCATATGCCTCCACATTTTGAATGTCCGGCATTTTCTAACCCATCAACGTACTTATTCATGTAAAAATTATTGGATCGATTGCAATTTCCATGCTTTCTAAATTTTCAAAGGCATGCTTTTAGATTTTTTTTTCTTTTATTTTCCTTTCTTGAGTTGGACATGAGTTGGAATATAAGGTAATAAAACTCGACAAGGTTGTGGAAAACACATGAGTCTTCAATTTTTGGGTTTCTCTTTATCTTTTTTATTTGTATTTTAATTTTTGGTTTTTTTGGTTCATTGAATCTGGGAGTAGGTAAATGAGTAAGAAATGAAAATAGCTTGAAACTTTCTTGGAAAATGATTGGATGGTCGGTTGATAGATTTTTATGGCCTTTTGTTTTTTTTTTCCAGCTAATAGTGTCTCCGAGTAGGGAAATGAATTAAAGAGAAATGGGACCCAGAGGATGATAGGGATAAAGGAGTGTTATGAATGGCAAGAAATATCCTTAGCGGTTTGAATATGGAATCAAATCTGACAACATGTTGGGTGCAAGTAAGGTGTTGGTGCACTTGCACGTGCTTTTGGAGTTTGGGTTAAGGGGTTCTTGCTTTGTTTTGCGAGCTTGGTTCTCTGTGAATGGATAAATTTGATTTCTTCATAGGCTGTTGTGCAAAAAAGTGTTTGTGCTGTTGAATTTATCTGCTGCAAGCAGATGAATATTAGTGATTGGTTCTACACCAAATAAGTTAGAATTGACAAAACTAAGTTAGACTTAAAAAAAAAGTGAAAGAATCTCCTTCCACGCGATGTGGTCACCCTCATAGTTGTTCATCCATGACTTGGTCACTCTCTCAAAGTTATTCATCCACGATGGTCATCGGGCTATTTTAAGAATCTCCTTCCACACGATGCAGAGTTTGGAACATTCCTTCGTAAATATACCGACAGTGACTATGGATTCTGAGTTTCTTCTCAATATCCTTGGAGATTTAATCTCCTGATTCTCTATTCCCTCTACGCTATTTCCACATTCCAATTATGTAATATTTTCTGAGAGAAATCATACTCTAGTTGAACATTTCGAACTATTTTAATTATTAATGTTCAAATATTTTAGATGAAGAGTTTGACGTAGTTATTTTGCACCATAACATCTATCCTACGTTGACACTATCTAAACTATTTACAGGTATGGATTCGAATGTAGAAAAGTCATCCTCTACTGAATTGGGTTATGAGGAGAATGGTTGGGAAATTCTAACATTGGTATTGCCAATGACATTCCAATTCCCACCATTTATTGAGATCATAATCCCATGTGGTCCACGTAACGTTAATCCAAATTTATCCAGCTACAGTTGGATACATGAGATACTTGGAGGACATGAAGAAATATGTTTCAATGAGTTTAGAGTGACGAAAGAGGCATTCACATCTATTTTTGAGTTCTTAAAAGAGAGAATCGATTTGTATGATTCCCGCAACGTTACACTTAACAAGCAGCTTGCCATATTTCTGCTAACAATGTCTCAAGCAGTATCAAATCGCCATCTCATCAAGAAATTCCAGCATTCAGGGAAGACAATATCCTGGTATTTTAACAACGTCCTAAATGCTATTTGTTCAATAAGGAAGTTGTTTATACGACTTCCTTATGGTAATGCTGATGTTCCACCAGAAATCAAAAATAATAGGAAATTCTACCCATACTTCAAGGTAAGATCGTACATACTCTGCTGTTATCAGATAACTGATGAGAGACTCATTGTGGCTCTAGTTTCCCTAGTTAATTAACCAAGAATACATTAATTACAGGGTTAATTATACTACAAGGGATAAATTACTAAGGATCTTCAAAATAAGTTAAAAATACTAAATTAAATATCAATTAATCTTAATAATATTTTAATTAATAATTTGGACTCAATTAATAACCATTTAGATTGTTATTTAATATTTAAATTAATTTAGTTAATATTATGACCTAAAGTACTTAATTAACCTATTTAAATTAATCACTTAATTTAATATAGCTAGAAAGGAAAAAAACATTATTTCAAGGCAAAAATATAATATTTACCTAATTTATAATTATATATAAAAAGTTGAAAAAGAAATAAATTAAAATAAGCCTCAAAATTAACATTTACGTTTAGGTCCTTAATTTCTAATTCAATTGAGTCCTTTTTATTTACATTCAGGTCCTTTTATTACAAATATACCCTTGTGAGCACAGCTCTCCATCGTCTTCTTCATTTTCATCTTCTGATTGGACTACCGAGGATGGTCGGTGTTCATACCATCGTTTCACCGTCGATTTTACGTCTGAACTTCACCGTCGTTGCTACCAGTACTCCACTCACCTCCAGCTTTCCATCCGACAAACTGGATCATCCATGAATCCTAATTAGACTAAGTGTTTAACTTCACCGGCATCGAAGATGACGCCGGTGAGTTAGGATGCATCTAGATCCATTCCCGTCCAGGTTCTTCTGCTTTGACCACCTGCTCCACCTATAAATAGCCCACACTACCTCGGATTTGAGGTGAGCAACCCCCTTCCCTCTGTCTTCCACCGTGGTTGTTCATAGGTCTTCTTTTGTCCTCCAGCGTCTCCTCCCTCCCTGCTTCGAGTGCTACCGCCGAGGAGCACTGCCTCCCTCACCTCCTCTTCCCCTCCTTTGCCTTGCCAACAGCGTTAGAGAGCGCCATAGCTCTGATTCTCTCCGCTTCGATCCGCCGGAGATTTTTCTCTCAACATTTCTGATTTCTCTCCCGTTTCTGCCCTGCCAACGGTAGATTCCCTCACCTCCTTCGTCAGGTAAGTAATCTAACTCCTTAAGCATAGGATTAGCTCTTTAATTAAGCGAGTAATGCATAGGAGTAGATGTAGTTTAGCTCGATCTTCATGCTTTCTTCCCCGTCTCCGGCGAGGTCAACTCCGACCTCGCTGGACCTTCATTCATCTGATAGACCACCAGATCACCTGCCTAATCCTTCCACAATCACAATCTACTTTCTCCCTCGTTCAATTAGCCTTCTACACGCCTAGTTCACATCACCTTCACCGAAGACATTCGTTGTCCATGGTAAAGGTCTCCAGCTTAGTTCACAGCCACTAGGGGCCCTCCCTCACTTCTCCATCACATCAGGGCCCTATTCTACTCTTTAATTAGACCAATAGATCATTATACACAAAATGCCTAAATTCCTTCAACCTTCTGAGCTCGCTATCAATGGTAGCTCAGAAGGAGTTGTTCCATCTAATTGGCCACTTCCACACCATTACCCTATCTCCCTGAACATTTTCCCTCACTCAATTGAGTGAGATGGTTTATCTTGAGCTCAATCAAACTCAAGAGACGATCATACCATATTCTTGACAAATTCTTGCATCGGTTCATTAATTGATCAAATTGAATTGTTCTTGAAGTTCCTTACAACCTTAGAAATCTTTTAGAACTATTTTGTTAAATTTAGTGAAGATTCACTCTCCAATTTGTTAAATTGGCATTCAGTGGAGCTTCGACGAATCAAAATGTGTACTTTAACCTTCAGAATTTCATAACAAGCTCCAGTTTGGATCATTTTGAGTAGAGAATCAGATTTAACTATTCAAATTTGAGATTTAATGAAGTTTGTTCTCTGCTGGACTTCATCTTCTCCAACTCCGATGGAGTTGGCGAATCACAACCATTAAGGTTTAAAGCCTGGAAATCAATCCT
The DNA here is from genome assembly GCA_037157565.1 of Thalassia testudinum. Lineage (NCBI taxonomy): Eukaryota > Viridiplantae > Streptophyta > Magnoliopsida > Alismatales > Hydrocharitaceae > Thalassia > Thalassia testudinum. Next base: position 59,811,779 of record JAZHRO010000022.1, on the reverse strand, counting down.
AAGCCATCAGAGAGACATCTGGATTTTATCCTAGGTGTTAATTAAGTCTGAAATGCTCTAGATATTTCTGTCAAACAACCCATCATCTAAGCCCAAGCAATAGTGCCTGAAAGCACTGTAGAAGCTCTCAAAACACAAATTTGATGTGTTGAATTGATTCCTTAGATGAAATCTAGTTCACCTAGGCTTTTAATTTGATCTGAAATGATGTATATTTAAAAGTCAACTTTTAGGCTTTACAAGTCAACTTTAGGTTGATGTTGGTGTTTTAAGGGTTGAATCTCTTAATCAAAGGGTTATTTGAGTTCCTGGTCCAATTGTGAATCATTTCAAGTCGATTTGATGAGTCCAATTACAAATCATTTCAAGTCGATTTGATGGTGTTTTGATGAAAATTGAAGGAAATTTCATGACTTGTACAGTTTAGGTTCAAACTGGAACCCAAAGTTCATTGAGTTCTTGTTTAGTTTTGCACGCAAACTTCACCTAGATTATTCATGTTTCATCTCTTGAATTGATTCAGATCTCTTCTACACACTTTAATCTATCATCTGGATAGATTCAACATTGATTTTAATACTGTGAACCCTGAATCAGAAGCTTTGAAGCTTCTGGAGCTTTCCAGAGCTTCCCAGACCTCTCTCCCTCTTCTGAATCATGCGAAATGCTTCACTGAAGCATCTCAGAGACTCAATTGAGGGAATTAATTCCTCTGCAGGTCATTTAACCTCAGAATGCCTCTTCTAAGTACTTTCCAGGCACGTGAACAATGCCTTGCTCATCAAACAAATCGGTGGATCAAATTTGATCGAAAGCCTAAATTGAGGCTAAAATCGTGTAGCTAATGTAAGCAGCTTTCAATCGAGCCCTTCCTCGCTCAATTTGGTAAAGTGCTTCACTCGAAATCATCAATTGAACTCCGACCAGAAGACGAAGCAGTGAAGGCAAAACTGCTTCACAAAGTCCCACATTGGGGAAGTATGAGCGTGCGACCTTGTATATTATGATTTCAATGCCCCAACACTTCAATCGTCAAGCGCTAGGCGCACCAAAACCATATACCTTCTAATCTGAGAGCATGCATGCGATGCATGTGCATGTGCGTGCGCAGGTGTGTGCGTGGGCCCAAGTGGGCGTAAGCATGTGTGGGCCTGATGGGTTTGAGACTGCATGAAAGAAATGGCTAAAAATCCACCATTAAATAAACTAGGTTGGGCCGAATAGGGTCTGGTCCCACTCGTTTCGGGTGCTGCATATCCTCGAAAGGCCAGTCGCCCATTCAACAAAATTTTTGTTAAGTGAACAAAGAGTGGGTTTAAGTCAAGAAAATGGCCAAGGTGGGGTGCGTTGCACTATAAAAACAAAAGAAGAAATGGGTGAGAGAAGCTAAGGAAGAAGTTAAAGGAGAGAGAGAGAACTTAAGAGAATGAACAGAGAAAAGGAATTGAATGAGAGAGAGCTTAAGAGAGTAATAAGGGTTAAATAAAAGATAAGACAGAGAGAGAAGGTAATTAAACGTTTAATATATTAATTAAAAGTCTAACTTTTACTTTTAAGTTATCTAATCATTTTGAAAGATGTCTGATAATCAAAGATTGAAGGCTAAATAGAGATTAACTAGTGCACTTTGTATTAAATGAAAACATTTCCTTTTATGCTTTATTTTGTAAATAATCGTTATAATAATCATTTCTTTTTAATATTTAATGAAAATCTTTCATGTACCTTTCCTTTATTAATGGAATCTTCCATGCTTTACTCGTTCAATTTATGTGCAAATATTTATATGCCTAACATATTTCATAATTATAATAATTAATTAACATAAATACAAAAAAGGGGTTTTGACATATATATCCTTATTAATATATGCAAATACGTATATATCCCCACTAAATTCGTAATTACATATATACCCCCATAAAATGCCATTAGCATGTTTCCATACCCTTTAGGATTAAACAATAAGTGTGACTTTATATTGAACCCCCTTTATTTCTTTTTTCGTTTTTGCAACCTGCACCCTCCCTCCCCCCAATCTCCTCTTCCACTGCTCACCTCCTCCTCCTCCGCCCCTCCTTGACCTGCCACGTTCGACCACCATGACATGGCTACCGCCTCCCTCAATCTCCTTGCTACCCTTGCCTCCCTCCATCTCCTCACTGGCGACCCTCCATCTTCGTCAATCACCTGGTGGGAGGCCATCCACCAGGATGGTCTGGTTGCCCCGTAACTTCTAGCCAAGGTGCTTGACCTGCATGACCCTCTTCCTGTCGATGTGGATCTTGAGGGAGGGGTCCTTGAGCCCCACCTACGCTGTCGTCTCACACTCGATCACGATGTCGTGGAACTATCTGTTGTCGCAAAGCTATTCCCAAGTGGAGTATGCCTTATTCCCGAAGATGTGCTCCCTCTTGGCGACGAGGACCAGCGGGGGGGGGTTGCCGTTGCCGTTGGAGTTGGCGTTGGCGTTGGCGTTGGCGTTGGCCTTGTGGTAGGCCTCCTTGACGAGGTCCCTAAGGAGGAGGACCATCTCAAGGTTGAAGACGATGGTAACGAAGGACCTGAGGGGCTCGAGGCTAGGGCTGAATTGGGAGAAGGAGATGTCCCAGAGGATGTTGAGCTTGCCATCCCCGAGGTTGAGGGTCTTGGAGCCTTTCCTCTTGGAGAAGAGCCAGGGCTTGATCTCCACCTTGCAGCAGCACAAAAAAGAGGAAGAAGAAGATGAGGAGTTGTTGTGATACTGGTGTTATCGTCGTCAATGGAGATGGAGAAGCCTTGACCCATGAGGTTGCGACTCCAGATGATGCTGATCAAGCAACGGTAGTAGCAGTGGCACCTCCAAGAAGGGGGAGATCGAGGGTCACCGGTAAGAGGTTGGATGGAGGCAGAGAAAGTGGCAGCCATGCCGTGGTAGTCGATGGAGGAGATAGTGGAGGTGGTAGGTCGAGGAGGGCGGAGGAGGTGAGCAGTGGAAGAGGAGATTGGGGGAGGGAGAGTGCAGGTTGCAAAAAAGAAAACAAAATAGGGGTTTTTACATGTATACCCCTGTAAATTTTCGATAAGACGTATATACCCCTATATTTTTTATATTTACGTATATACCCCTATAAACTTACTCCCTTAAGGTCGTATGCCCTTACTCCGTTAAATCGAACAGAAAACGTCAAAAAATTTTTAAAAAAGTAGAAAAATTTATATTTTCATCCCTCTATTTTTCCACTAAACCCTCACACCTCCTCCTCCCCCTCCTCCAGCTCCTCCGCCACCACCTCCCCTACTACAACCTCCGCACGACCACTTACGGCAAGCTCACCATCTTCACCATCTCAATGCCGCCGTATGCGATGCCATCGTACCCCATGTACGCGATGGACCTTGGGATCGTAGTAGGGGAGGTGGCCGCGTAAACGCTGTGGTGTTCTACACAGTGGGGCTGCTGGCAATAGATGTAGGTCTGGAAGTGAGTTCACTAAGGTCAAAGGAGAGGAAAATAGGGGAGGAGAGGAAGGGGGAGAAGGAGGTGTGAGGGTTTAAGGGGGAAATAGGGAAATGAAAATATAAAATTTCTTATTTTTTTATATTTTTTGACGTTTTCCGTTCATTTTAACGAAGCAAGGGCATACAACCTTAATGGAGTAAGTTTATAGAGGTATATACGTAAATATCAAAAACACAGAGGTATATACGTCTTATCGAAAGTTTACAGGGGTATATATGTAAAAATCCCAAAAAAATAATGGGGGTTCAATATAAAGTCACACTTATTGTTTAATCTAAAGGGTATGGAAACGTGCTAATAGCATTTTATGGGGGTATATATGTAATTACAAATTTATTGGGGATATATATGTATTTACGTATATTAATAGGGATATATATGTCAAAACCCCTAAAAAGAATTGTGAATTAAAATTACAAATTATACTTCCCAGTGCACGACTTGGAGTCAACCAGTTAAATGAAAGAAAATCTAGAATATTAGGTTAACTTGACCTTATACTAAATTAACGACAACAACCTAATGATTCAAGTTAACTTGAGTCATTTCTTTATGCAATTAATTAAGATTAATAACCTTAATTAACTGTGTTAAGAATTGTACCATCAATAACCAATTGCACAAATCCATATTTAAGCATTTTCCATTTTTACTTGCAAGAATGTTCTTGGAGCAATAGACGGGTGCCATGTTTCAGCAACAGTTGCCACATCTGAACAATCTTAGTTTCGAAACCGTAAAGGATGGACTCATCAAAATGTCATTGCGGCAGTTGATTTTGACCTACAATTTATTTACATTGGAACAGGATGAGAAGGCTCCGCTGCAGACGTGAGGGTTTTAAAGTGGGCAACACGTAATGGGCTCACCATACGCCAAGGTCGGAGGTATTTGCTCGACTTGGGATATGCAAACACTGACCGGTTCATTGCCCCTTTTCATGGTGTCTCATATCATCTTCAGGACTACAGAAATCGAGGTAGTAGTTATAAGAACTACAAGGAGTTGTACAACCACAGGCATGCACAGCTTTGAAATATGGTTGAACGGTCTTTTAGGGTTTTGAAGAAAAGGTTCAAAATTTTGGAGGCCAGACCATTCTTCCCTTTGAAAACACAATGTTGAATTGTCATGGCATGTTGTGTTGTACACAACATGATTCGTTGATGGAATATTGCCAATGAACTGTTCGCCAACAATTATGACAAGTATGTAGATGTGGTGACTCAGACGTTATGTGCCAGGATATTGACCAACAATCTGTTCATACAGGGGAGTTCATTAGAGAGAAGATTGCAAATCAAATATGGGAAGATCGTAACCACGACCGAAACTAGTAGTGCAGCTCATTTATATATTGTAGTTTACCTTCAACCTTGATTTGAACGTATGATTATTACTTTCTTTCAATTTATGAGACTATTAATTCCTTTTGTACACTATCGGTAGTGTATTTTTAATATTTAGTTAGTCTACCTCCTTTTATAGAAATAATGAATCACAGTTCCCAGACTTGGAATATGCACCGAAATAGGGTTTTATTGATCATTCTACACAACTTGAAGCTTAAAGGTCAATTTATGAATGGAGGTTTCACACAAGTTGCATGGTTTCAGTGCATAGTCGAAATCAATGTACAACTACAAACCGATTACAACAAACGTGATGTCTTTCACAGATGGATGCATTTCAAGGCAATTTACAGAGTAATTTGCAGTTTACTTAATGATGATGAGTGGTGGTGGGACGAAACAACAGGCAGTCGTTCCTGTAAGTAATCTCTTGTGGAATGAGATAAGGGGAATGCTATCTACATAAGTTATGATCACGGATGACCTCTAGATTACATTTCTTAATCTCATTCCAGGTGCATCCCCAATTAAGGTGGCTTCGCAAGTACCCTTTTTCGATGAAGTGGGTTTTAGATTCGATTTTCGACGTGATTTGATGGAGTCCACATGCCTTTAAGAAACTTCATGACTTGACTATTTACTTTCACAAGCTATTAGTTGAACTAAATGTGATGAACTTCTACTATGTCATTTAGTAGTCTTCTGTACTAGGAGCAAACCTGATGTTATCTAAATAGGTTTCATTTCACTGTAAAAGTAAAATGACTTATCCATATTCAAGTAGAATTTCGATAGTTGAATTGTGAGATGTTTTCTTAGTAACAGTACACAAGTGCAAGTATGGCCGATGAATTCATGACCACGACCCATGGTCGGACATGTTATTGTGGTTATCCTATTAAGTTGACCTTGGAGGCGTACGATGGAAGTCAATACTCGACGATGAATCGAGTTTTCTACGTTTGTCGTAGAGGGAATGAAGTAATTATTCCTACCTAACAAGTCCTAATTTATTCATTTCAATTAGAAAATTAATGGAAATATGTTATCACTAGGGTTGCAACTATAGGGTCTGTTCTACTACACTGGAACCAACCATTGATTCTGCAAGAGTAGAGTCTTATTTTCTGGCTGTGAGATACCGATTCCTAGAGGTAAACCATATTCGTCTCTCCAGTGATGGATAGGCAAATGAGGAGTACATTGAATGGCTCCTCAATAAGGTCTCCAATTTAGAAGGAGATTTGGAACTTAGGGACAATAAAGTTCATCAGATGGAGGTAGAAATTTCATCCTATAAGGGGGATCTTCAAAGGATGCAAGAGAGACTAGATGACATCGAAATTGACCACGTTGTATAAGAAGTTGAAATACAAGTCCAACATGCAAGAATCGTTGACAAGCTTATAAATTTGTCCTATTAGGTGCCATAGGTTATATCGTGACTGGCCTTCCATAATTATGTTTATTGTTTTATCTTTTTATGACAACATTTGATAATGACTTTTCCATGCAGTACTTCAAATTAATTATCATCATCTATTATTTCAATGTCATAGCATGTTACATGCAGTGTAGTTGTAATGATGCTTCTACTCATTTAGGTTTTCTTTACTTTTATGCTTACGAAATGCCTTTATATCTTGAATATTAAGATGAGCACTTCATTCGCTTGATCTCCATACATGAATATCATGTTTCTTAACAACCTGAAACATAAACAGCTTTTTGGAGAGTGGATCAACACCCTCACGAAGAAAGGATGGATGAAAGTTGTCATTAACTTCAACACTCAATTCAATGTCAATTTTCTTATGAGGACATTTCGTAATAGGTGGATGGAGATTAAGCGGACATACACCTTGATCTGCCAGCTTCTAAACATGGAAGGCTGGATGTGGGACAATGAGACAAGTCTCGTTCCACCTTCCCCACAATCATGGGATACCATCACTACAAAGTTTTGTCGACACGTTAAGGACAAACCATAACCGTCATACTTATGCTGGATCTTCTGGGAGATTGAGTGGTTTTGTACGATGATGGTTAACTTTCCGGACTGTTTAATGCATCTTTCTTAGAGTATTCCATAACTCGTAATGCATAGGCAGTGATATTTGTAATAACTATTTTGCAGATGCACTATCATCCTCGGCAAGTAAGTATGAACATCATAATGTATTAATTATGTCTACTATTTTATGATGGTTTAACTTATATGCCACTGTTATTAAATTTTTATAAATACTACATCTCTTTCAATGGTTCCATAGTTAGGTACATATATTTCATTTATGCATTCACATCTTCTTCGAGGTACATTCCATACCATTGATGGGCAATGATGAAAGATTGTACAAATATTAATGATACATGGACAGATGTACTATATTTTGGATGGATGGCGTGGGATACGATTCACGCAACCCCAATATGTAGGAAAGCTAAAATGCAAACAGGTTATGGCTAACACGACTAATGCCAATCTCTGTTGTGGCATCCTAGCAATTGCATTTGCACTCGATAACTACATTTCACTGTATTGTATAAATTTAACTTAACCCACTTACATCCAATCAACAACGATTTCAACCTTCATACCATAACACAAAACTTGTAATATTCTTTCCATTCAAGCTATTTTAACTAACGTTCTATATGTAGTTAACAATTTCCATTTGAAATAAATTCCATTGTTTGTCGTTTGAAGGATCGGAAATGAATATTGTTATTCATTGATTCTAGGCCTTCTTCCGATGCCATTTATCTCGTTAGATAAGTCCTCTCTCTCATTATTTTTTTCGCTCATGATACTTGTCATTATCTGTATGTAATTTCATTAGCACTTATTCTATAGATTCATTTGGCATTGCCACCGATCTTGTCGAGTTCATCTTTTTTGGATTTATCAGTGGCATCTCTATTTTTCCTTATTTCAGAAGAACATTTTCTTTGTCAAATGCTTATAGTTCTCTCTTACAAACTGAATCCATAGTTCTATTATGTAGCATCATCTGAAATTACTCCAATTGGTTTGTTGGTACTTTGTAACTCCTAATTAATGCTCTTGTACTTATGTTAAATTTAGCTCATAAGATTGTTGATGTTTGCTCCTGTTTGTTTTGTTGACTGCATGATTATCATAGTTGATTGCGTAGATATCCCATCGCGCTGATGCTGCTGAAATTATCCCTATTGTTTGCTACTATTCATTTGGAATGTATCTAGATTTTTGGATGTGATGGATTATTCCATTTGTTAGGATCAGAATATTTTGGGATACTCATGCAAATAATATATTCTGTTGGACAATTTTTATGTGAATGCTTTACGAGAATTATCAAATATTGAGTTATGTAAACCATTGATATGAGTAGTTGATTTGTATGTAGATTGGAGGACTAATGCGAGTAATGTTAATGCTTGCAAATGAGTGACAACCTGATGGACAAGCTTAGTGCATTTGGTGAGCACTCATAGATCGGTGGGGCTGAAGTCGGCATGACGATGACCGCTGGCATGACCTCCATGAGCTTGAAAGTGAAAGGATTCTACCATATCACATTTATGGTGTACTGAGCTAGAGAAAGGATTCTATTGACCCCGATTCTTAAGGAATAGCATATAAAAAATACAATTACGAGGATTTTGCAGCTGATAGAAGGGAGCTTGGTCTCCATTTTCTTGGTTACCAAGACTGAAAAGGGGCTTTACTTCCCAACCATGAACCACTACCAGCAATCAGCTTTCTGGTGGTCCTGTACCCATTTCAGAATGAAGATGAAAATTTGCATTGACAAGAGGTATCTATCTCTGGAGGAAACTCCTCGTGCAATTTTGGCTATGAAAGCACCATTGCAGATGAGACACCAAATTTTTTAGGTAGAACAGAATAATGCCTTGAGGAATGACAAGGCAGGTAGCAGGCATAAAAACAATCAAGAAAAAAAAGGCTCCACATCTGGAAGGTTGCAAAATAGGTAGCTACTTCAATGGATAAGCTCAATCTGGAAGAGATCCAAAAACCAAGAAATGGGAAAGATCCAGGTTCCAACATGAGCATGCTTTCCCCAGTTGAAACCACACATGAACCATGTGAAACTCTGATGCAGAGACCAAACAGAAAACAACATTGGGATGGTGGGTTGATCTATAATTACTTGGGCATTCCTCAGGCATGTGCTTGCAGTGAGCATTCAAAGAGATACATTGGATCTTCAATTTTCCATTACAAAGTCAGACTATACTGTTGAAAATGTTCTATGGATTCTTATGTCCCATGGTCGTTCTTTCTATATCAAGATAACTTTAAAAATATTGAACTGTAGCATCCTACTTTTCCTATAAAATGTCAGGTTCATCGATAATATCTACATCCCAGATGAGCATTTTGCCTGTCTCGAATTTTCCACATGCAAATCCTACTTTTGCATGTGGATTTGAGGTCATTTTGTTTTATACCGTCATGGATGAGTTATGCTTATTATATTCCCACCTTATATATTCGGTGCAGATATTAGCTAATATAAATATTTTAAATGTCTGCAATGCATTGCAGATATTTTACATAGTTCATTATTACTACAATGTGATCTTTCTTTTGTAAATATCTAACACAACATAAGGGTAAAAGAATCCAAATTTTTAATTCTAACCAATTTTTCCTTTAATTAAACTACATACCTACCAATTTATCCCACAAAATAAACTCCCTACCAAACACCTCCAACCTATCTCATCTCAACACCCACGTGTCTCCCAAAACAACATATCCTATTTATCCCAGGATAAATGACATATCTCTTACACAACTAAATTTATTCCTCATGAAAATAGAATCCTATCATGCTCTCGTAATATTAATTACCACCTTTATTTTCAACAACACTAAATACAGTATATAAAAATGATATTAAATAGACATACAAGAAACAACCTTTATTTATAGTAACACCTAGATGACTCAAGAACAAGTATATAGTAGTGTACGATCGATCAATACATCGTAAACATAAATATTAAGAAAATAGCGATTAAAATTATAAAGTACAAGACAATCTTATTCCTTCTATCATCGATGTTTTTCAACATTCCCCTCAAGTCCGCATTCTTGTCCATAAAGCTTAGTATAATGTCCTTCGTATAACAGCATGTAGAGGGATCGAACCATTCAAAATAGTTGCATCCACCTTTAGGAAATCCACAACATCCAAGGAATCGACGTCCAGGGTTGTCTCACGTCCATGACGTCCGTACTTGTGCTTTCAAGACGCAGTTGCAGAACTTATATACTTAAACTCCATCGGATTGAGAAGATCGCCTCCAAGTGAATTGAGAAGATTGTGATGTAGACATATTGACCTACATTACAGAAAAACCCAAGTCAAAGGTGGCTTCTATTTGCACAAAAGGTAAATGGTATGAAGTGGATGATCATACCTATAACGATGAACTCTTCTTACTAACCTCATCACAAGATGATCATTTGGACTACTCATAAAGGAATTATCATCTTAATTACAAACACAATCGATCAAATAATTTCTTGCAAGGCATGCAACCAAAGTCTAGCTAAATAAATAATAAATATTTTAGTTATACAATCGAAGTCCAGCTAAATAGATAATATTACGTAAAGGGATCACGACTGTATCAGTCAGTTTGCATAATGACATCTAGTATCCTCTTCATTGGGAATTGGTAGTTGCGGAACCACTTTAAACGTGGATCAACCTGAAATTAGTTGAAAGCAGATCATTTATAAGTTTTCGTTCTGCAATGGTTATGAAATAACATTTTCCTTACCTCATTCCACATCAGAGGATTTGTAGGAACTAGCGTGTCAGTGTTATCATCTCAACGTCAGTCTACGTCATTGATCATTGTGTGGATTGAGCGATAAGTTACCTTAAGAAACATCCACCTGTGCACTACATCATCTTTGAAGTACTCAGTTTGCAATTGTCGATTGAGTTCTGCAAGACACTTACGCCATGCAGCACAATTTAACACTCCATGTATGTATTGTCCTTCACTCTTTAGCTCATATAGAATGTAGACCAAAGTCCGATCGCTATGTACGCTCCAATTCCTGGAGTTGTGAATCATTGCTAATTAAGAAGGAAGAAAAGTTAATGGTACTATATATATATATATATATATATATATATATATATATATATATATGCAATGGGCTCAAATTTGTTAACAATATCTATCATTGAATGTAAACGTTAAATCGTAATCCCCACATATAATGAAAGGATCTACTAAAATAAGTAATCTTCGAGGTTGCTAATTACAATGTCAAAATAATTCTTCCCTCACCTAGATAGCCATCCAAATCAAAAGCTAACCATAAGTAAATCACTTCGTATATCGTACATTAGACAGCAATTAAAGGATCCACCAACAATGGTAGCCTTTAGGGTTGCTTATTTATCATGTAAGAAAAAATCTTGACATACGTAAATAGTCATCCAAATCAAAACCTACCCATAGGCACATCACTTTCTATATTCGAAATTTACACTCATAAGATAGAACATTAATGAATTTCATCATTGCCCACTAGTATGATAAATATGTTCCCACCTGCATATTAAAGAAAAGTAACATAGAAATTAGGTTCAACTTTCCCAAGTAAATCTTCAACGAACTACGACAAAACATAATAAAAAATATAAAAGAAATAACTTAACAATAAACAAACAACACAAACTAGCAAATCGAAATGCCAATATAAAAAAGTCTAAATAGTACAAATATGTTAACTACATGTTAGACCACAACTAATAACCCCTCTGTTGAAAGTGCTCCTACATCACATCAGCAATGGCATCCCTAACTTGTATACCTCTTTTCACTTGCTCCTAGGTAATGATGTGCGAGTGGGTTTCGTTTGGAGTGTTGTCTGGCTCAACATCACCTGGATTATCAGTACGTGCACGTCCACGGTTTCTATTATCTTCACTCGAATTTCCTTATTCCAAAGTTTTGTTGTAATACTCATCCCTTCATCCCTAAGAAGGAAGTTGTGTATTACACAACATGCAACTACATCTACATGAATCTGAGGGTGGTAGAATGATTGGTAGCTTAAACATTGAAATCTTTTCTTCAATACCCTAAATGCCCTCTCAATACAATTACGAATTTTTGCATGACAGTGATTAAACAACTCTTTCTTGTTCTGATACTTGTTACGACGTCGAACAGTGTATTCAGGTATATGGTAGATGACATTTCTATACGAAGCCATATAAAGGTCAGTATTTGCATGACCACAATCAACTAGATATTGTCGTCCTCTAATTGGCTTGAAGTGGCCATCTTGGATTGCCCATCGAAGAACCTTCATGTCAGACGATGACCCCTCCCAATTGCTTGCTACGTACAATAAGACAAGATCCAGTGAAACAGCGCACATCACATTCAATAATGTCCAATGATGCCCGTTGCGAAACTTGGGAGCTTCACTTTGAGAAACAGCGACCTCCACATGTGTCCAATCAATTGCCCCAATAACACTTTGCAGCAAGACATGCACATGCCTTCATTATACTAGATACATGATTGACTAGGGAGAGATGAGGGTGTAGGTGTATGTCTCACCTTAAAATATGCATATTTTTCCCTGTTATTCCTTATCTTTGAAGGAATCGGAATCGAGTCATTGGGCAACACGATGTGATCATACTGCAACCCCTTTATTCACTGCGAAACTTGGATGTACCATTTGCTAATAGTCTTAACGGATAGTTAGAATCTTTCTTGCATCTCACAATTGCATGCGCCGTGTCCGGCTCCGTAAAGAAATATAACCAACATCACGTCCGAATGCATATTTTGACTCCTCTTCATTATTTTCCTATCTAAAAGCATGTCTCGTAGCTTGAAAAACTGCTTGCTTGTCATATGGAACATGTCCATGGATCACTCAACATGGCCTGCCAAGACATGATGCACCCAATCTAAGCCAGACAATGACAGAGTATGCTTTGGTTGCCTAGGTACCAGATGGCTTTGTTCCCACATCATTTCTATTGCTTCAATGGTTGTCGAGTACATGACTCCCATCATTATAGAACCAAAATTGTTCTCGCTATTTTGGAATGTGTGATTGTCATCCATTTATAAAATTGAAGAGATATTCAAGTAATTTATTCATGGAAAAGATCAATGTATGTACTCAGATGAATTTCAAACAATGCACTTGACATAGATTCATTATGAGTTCGCAAACACTTGACATAGATTCAGAAAACCTATAGTCCCTCAAATCCACCCTAACACCATCCAACACCATCCTAACATTTTCCATCCAACACCATCCTAATATAGTCACTCAACTCCTCAACCGAACCATGCAGAAAGACCTTCAGAACATCACAGAATCCTTTATCTGCGAGACGAGAAATGAGCCTAATATGCTCTCTCGAATTAAGGTCCAAAAGCAAAGTAATCAGTGTTGTAGCACAGTACTCAACATCTTAACTACTGTTCTCCTTTGCCAACTTCTTCTCCTCGATCTCCATGAATCGGTCCATGCTCTCCATCTCTCATCCTTTGCATGAACTGATCATGGTCAAGAGCACTGCGTCGTTTCCCGCTTGATAAGCCACCACCTTCAACTGTATGTGTGGTTTTCTCCTTTCTTGCCACGCCACCTCCCGCAACAAGAGAGGGACCTTCATTACGAGCCATCTCTTGATATATGCTTGCGTAAAGTTGTAACTGAGGTCTACCACTGACACTTTACACATTGGCTTGTGTTTGCATGGGTTCTTGGTAGGAGCTCCCTCCGATATGCATGTCAAACAACGAAGGTGCCAACACATCCCCGAGACTCGAACCTACATTAATTTGTGTAAATGCAGGGGTTGATATTTGCTCACTAGAAAACGCATAACTTGTGGTGACTGAAACTCATCATATAGTCTAATCTCATCTTCCTGCTCTAGGGTGGTCGATTGTCGACGGCTCGATGTGGCATACGTCCCCTTTGCTACCTCTCTACCAACTACGGGCTCCATAAGCTTGTAGCATGGAAACGACTTCCCCCGCAAGGCTTGGAAATGTGCAAGAAGCTACATGAATGAATACACGTCAACATTTGTATTAGGCATGGGGACAAAATTATTAAATCATTTGCATAAATACTAACCCCATCCCATGCACTATTATCCCACGGCACTGGGCAATTGCTTACATCATCCCAACCCCATCCACTCTTATTAATCAAGGTTGTGTATACCTAAAACATCCTTTTCATGTTTTCCCATTTGCTCTGTAATTGATCTTTTGTTAATGACACATTGCATGTTTTGTTGAATTCAACGACTATCTCCTTCAAGAAGTCCTCGAAAAAGATCCATTAATGTATTCACCATTGTCGTAACGTTCTCTAAGTATCTGAACAGGATTACAGAATGGTCAACAACCCAATTTCCCAAACAAGGGGCCACAGTATTTCCACGATTTTGAGTTGGTGTCGACATTCTACAAGGATTGATGGTAAAGACATTATAAAATGTTGCATAACATTTACTTCAAGTAGTCCAGTGCAATTCAATGGAAGCTAATTACTTACCGCTGATTTCCTTGAGTTGAGTGATTGCCATATAAATAATATTTGGTTTCTCGTGTTCTTACATTGAATATCATTTGCAAGAAACACAAGCGTATGGCAATAGTCCCAAACATTATTAACACAACCTCCTTTTTTGATAGGTACAGTGACTGACTCGACTACACTCATCTGGGACTGTATGTTTTGGAAAGAGACTCCACGATAAACCTAAAAATGATCAGGGAAGATACGTCAATGTCTGCTTCCATTGATTTCAACATTTTCACACATTCCAATTACAACCTAGACACAAGGTATCACATGAAATTAACCTATTCCACTATTCAAAAGAAAACTGCAAGAAAATCAACCAAAAAGTATAAAGCAAGTGTGGATGAAGTCGAAACACCTAATCTTCGGCGAACAGAAAGAATTCAAGTGAAAATTTTGATTTTTTGAGGGAAACATAGTAAGCAAAATTGACTACATTGAAGAAATATCCAAATTATAACTGATGGTATACAATATTTCAATTCAGGTAGACTATAAGTTCACAATCATTCTTCACAATTTCTTTTCCTAGAACATTAACTGTGAATGTTGTAAATGCACCTTGTATGTGATAATTTGTTTCATGTAGTCAATTTCCATAATAGAACCAATCCTTAAACCTGCATTTATTCTACCAACCAATCAAGGATATCCAGAATTGATCCTGTGCGTCAAACAAAAATATTGATATGGTCCAGCATAACTAACTCTATTAATGAGGTGGAATTTTGATGATCTTGTTGTTGTTATCTCCAATAAGGACCACAGATAAGGGTGCCTCTCTCTTTTTCTATTTACATTGGAAGCTAAATTTCTGGCAAGATTTATTCAAAATAATATTCATGTTGGGCTGTTAGGAGAAGAAGAAAAATGTTCATGTTGGACAGCTTTGAAATTCACCGTCCTTGCCATCTAGGGGTTTCGAATTCCTCCCTGGTGGTAGAAGTGAGCCCAAGGAAAGGGATCTCTTCTTTGAGTAGGACTTGACTCTCCTAAATGCACCACACCAAACTCCTCCCCTATAAATTAAGTTCCCTGTCCCTTGCACAATCTCCAGCACAATCTCAACCCCTCCAAAGTAATAAGTGCCCTCCTTTGACCACTTCAACGAAAAGGCAACCCTGCCATCTTGGTTGCTCCTTTTCTCCCAAAACTCTTCCAACTAAAAGAGAGCCATGGGGAGTACTCTAAGGTGCATTTGTGCCTGGTTGGGAATTGGCCATGACTACAAGAGGAGGTAGCAGCTTCAAACTGTGGAGCTCAGGATGGACTATGATGGCTGTGAGCCCAAAGTAAAGAATGCTCTTTCCTCGATGAAAGGTACACACTAATAGTTATTTTAGGGAAAACTTGGGCTTTTTTTGCTTAGTGGGATCTTATCTGCCGACAGAAGGGAACTAACAGTAATTCCCGTCTAACATGAGACATCCCCCTAATGGTGATTCTTACCTTTGAAAGAATAAATTGTATTCCACATTTCAGATCTATGCCAACCAAATGAGAAACGAGGCAATCCCTTTTGGTAATTGTCATTCTTACAACCAAACTAGGCTGGTTTTCACATTACTGCCCATAATTTATTTTTCTTCCTCCTTCATTGGCTGTCTTCAAAATCTATATCGTTGAGTCTTAATCCAAAGGGTTGTAACTGATCAGGCTTCTTCTGTGGCAGTATGCCAACTTGCCTATATATATATATGAAGCATGTATGTTCATCTCTAGGAGTCACATCGGTGGAAATAAATAGGAAGCAGCAGAAGGTGACTGTAACTGGTTATGTGGATCAGAACAAGGTGCTGAGGAAGGTTAAGTCCACAGGGAAGAATGCTCAGATATGGCCTTAACGTGCCTTACAATATCGTAAGTCATCCCTACACGGCGCAGGTCTATGACAAGAAGGCGCCACCCGGTTATGTCAGGAACACGGAATCCATCATGGTCTTCAGCCGTGGAAACACGCAGGAAGATCACATCATCAACCTCCTCAATGATGACAACCCCATTGCTTGCTCCATAATGTGAAGAGAGGATCCTCTCCTTGTGAGCCACGTCTAGCTAGAGCTGCAATAATGCATTATCTATAAATTGCAGGGCAATTAAGGGTGTCAAATAGTTTGATTAATTCTATGGAATATTAGAATTTAGATAAAGGCCATGGGCATCTTGGGTTTGACTTGGGCATTTGTGTAACATTACATCTTGCACAAAGTTTTCATTCTAATTGCTGTGAAATGTATACGCTTGCTCATGATGGAAGTTTTCAACCAAATATGTACAGTTACGCAAAGGAGGCATCTTCCGCTTTATGTATGATTAGCTGCAACGCTCTTTAAGAAAATTCTTTTTAAATTCTTTGATGGCAGTCCATCAAGGGAGGTAGAATTGAAATACACGGGGGGTGAGGGGGAATGGTGAAAGTCCAAAGTATAAGTTATAAAGCAATTTGGAGCCTGTGCAAGAAAAGGTAATTTATTTCTCCTAGACTATTGGCAATCTGATATCTCTTTATCTTTTCGTTCCTGTAGGGAGGCAATGCCTGGGGAGGTGAGACACGAGGACTGCAGGGTTGGAGAGGGGAGGACTAAAAAGAGGGCTGCAGGTATCTGGAGGTTCAGGGCTGAGTGATGTCTTCAACATGGCTATCAAGAGGTGGTTGACAAGGGGTGGAATGGTGGTAATGATGAGATGACCAGACAGATATGGGTGACAACAGGAAATTTAGCATCGAAATTGAAAGAACGACAGTTGAAACATGAGAACAATTGGACGAAAAAGAAACAAAAAATTGAGAATGAGCTATCAGACCTATGAGGAAAATGCGTGCAAGATAGTGATTCAAGAAAAGAAGATGAATTATTAATGCAGTATGAGGAGGTTCTTCTCTAAGAAAACGTTCAGTGGTGCCAAAGATCTAGGCATCAGTAGGTCAATAGTGGTGATAGAAATACTAAATTCTATCATCTATATGCACAAATCAGGAATAGAAAAAATGTAATTGATTGGATTGTTTTACCAAATGGGGGAAGAGAGGTGATAGTAAAAAAATCAGAACTTGCTTCTATAATTTTTATTCCAACTTATATTCCACTCAGCTGGTGCTCTCAATTGCTGAATGAGGAAGAAATAACTAATGTTCTCTTCAACATGCCGCCTAGAAATGACTAATGTTCTCTTTAACATGCCGCCAATGCATTTGCTATGGAAGAAGTCCAAATTCAAGCTATCTAGTGGATTATGAGAAGTGTTCTGGATAGAAAATTAATTATGGGAAATCAAGGATCTTTTTCAGTAAGGGACTGAACACTCAGGTTCGGGTAATCAGAGTTAGACCAATGGAAAGAGAAGAGCTATAACTTGTCTGCCCTATTTTTGATTCTGCTAATCAGAGCAGATTGAAAGATTTAATCATCACCAAATATTCCAAAAAACTTTCTGGGTGGAAAGCAAGAGCTCCTTCTCAGGCTGGTAGAGGGATTTTACTCCAATCCTCCTTGGCTTCTATTCCTAATCATCTCATGTCTACTACATTATTTTCCCACAAGTTAGGCTACCAGTTGAATAAGATGATGAGGGATTTTTGGTGTGGATACGCTGATGACAAGAGGCATTTATACTTGAAAGTCTGGAAAACAATTTGCATAACAAAGCACATGGGAGAATTAGGCTTCAAGGCAACAAAGTATTCCAACCTTGCTTTTCTAATGAGAATGGGATGGAATTTGTGGTCTGAAAAGGAGGGATTAATGTGGCAGCAATTAAAGTCAAAATATTTCCCTCAAGGACCTTTTTGCTTATTTGTGCCCAAGAATTCAGACTCTGATTTTATAAAAGCAATGGGAGATGTAAAGAATATGTTATTTAAGCACTCTCTTTGGCTTGTCGATCATGAAGATAGGATTTTTTTCTTTTTTAGGGAAAAAGGGTGGTGATCCTTTAGACCTCACCCAGATATTCATTAATATAAAATGTTAGAATTTACATCAAAAGGTGGCACTCTAACTCAACACCAAAGATCTCACAGCCCCCACAAAATTATCTACATAGAGGTGTTATCCCCTAAACACCACCTCATTCCTCCCCAACTAGAGTGCCCATAGAACCGCCAACGGTCTGGCCCATTCTTTCCTCGACCGGAACACCTAACTCTCTCTATTGACCCTACCACACCTAAACGACTGCCAGAAATCCGCTTGGGAGTCAATTGCCCACCACCGGTCACCCATTTGTTCCCAAGTCCGTTTCGCCATCGGGCAAGCAAAGAAGAAATGGTCAGTATCCTCATCCGCTTGGCCGCAGAGCGAGCAGGACCTGCCTGCGTTTGGCACCTAGCGGGCTCCCCACGTCTTGGTCACCAATCGTCCTCTCCTGAGGAGCCACGCGAATATTCTGACCTTCAAAGGGCAGGAGGCCTCCCAGAGTTGCCTGCAGTCTCTAACTAAGTCGATATTCCCTATCGTGGCCAAGCCGCCGAGTCTCCCATATGCCTCCCGTACCGAGAAATCTCCCTCTCACCCGAATCGGTCCACACTGTCTTCCAGCTGCCAACCCTGGAGATCCTGCAATAGCACCTGCATCTCTGCATGCCTCTGGCTTGACAAGTTGCCCACAAAAGATGGGCACCACGCGCCGCTCCATACCTCCACCACCGAGGCCCCTCTGTCAGCCGCCAATGCTGCAAGCCTAGGGAATCGCTCTACCAGCGCCCCATCACCCGTCCAATCGTCTGTCCAGAATCTAAACACTTCGCCCGAGCCAAGCACCGGGGTAAAAAAAGAGTGGACCTTCAGTGCCACCTGAGACAAACTCCTCAAAAAATGTGACGCTCCTCTCAGAGGCAAAGAGAGGAGCTCCCAACTCATCGGTCTGCCATAGCAAGAGTGCAAGATCCTTCCTACCAAAGAGACCTCCCCTCGCAGTAGCATGTCGATCCATTTCGTCAGAACGCTATCATTCATCCTCCCTACTTAACTCCCAATCCCCCCTCCTTAAACGGCAGACAAACCTTGTTCCACGCCACTAATCTCGCCCCTTTCCCTCGCGCCCATAGTCCAGAAGAAATCTCTCAAGCAGCTGGTGATTATGTCCACCTTCCGAGGCATCTTGATCATAGAGGAAAAGTAAACCGGTATTGCAGAGAGCACTGCCTTGAGAAGGACCAGTCGCCCTCCTCTAGATAACATCTTGGACACCCAGTCCAAGAGCCAACCCTCAATCAAGGTTCGAAATGCCGATTTCGACGCCGTGCCGATAAAATTGTAGGTATGCATTTCGTAGGCATGCCGAAGGCATGCCGTGGAAATACCCATTTTTCGATGGCAGATTTCGATGATTTCGACGGCCCGAAAAAATGACATTTTGAGGCACGCCGAGGGCATGCCGACAGAAATGATTAAGATTTGAAAGACAATTAAATCAAGATATTAGAAACGTTTTACAGGTTTTTTTATGATAAAAACAGGTTATTTTAGCCTGAATCTGTCTGTGTGCGTGTGATCAAGATATTAGAAACGTTTTACAGGTTTTTTTATAATAAAAATAGGTCATTTTAACCTGAATCTGTGTGTGTGTGTGATCAAGATATTAGAAATGTTTTACAGGTTTTTTATAATAAAAACAGGTTATTTTAACCTGAATCTGTGTGTGTAATCAAGATATTAGAAACGTTTTACAGTGTGTGCGTGTGTGTGTGTGGGTGTGTGTGTGTGTGTGTGTGTGTGTGTGTCCTTCCCTTCCCTCCCAGACCGCCCCCTGTGCCCTTTCCCTTGCTTTCCCCTTCCCTATGCCCCCATTCCCGCCCGGCCAAAAGCTTCCCGCCCAACCTTTTCAAGTTTCCCGCCGCTCCCATTCCCAGCGCCGCTCAGCCAAAATCCTCAGCATGCCGACAGTTTCCCTGCAAATCGACACTATATTTGTGTTGATATGCCCTCCCTCCAAAAATCCCCTTACCGACAGCATGCCGTCGGCATTTAAATCACAGCCCTCAATCCTTTCCACCATCGGTGTTCAGTCCTGCACTAAGATCCTCCTATCTATCAGGGGCAACCCCAAATACTGAATTAGAAGGATCCCCTCTCCTGTCCTCAGCACCTCTGAGGAGATAGGATAAACATTTGGCCCCAACCATGGGTGAGGGATTGGGATGAGGTAGTTATACCGTTCGACTAGGTTGCTATACAATTGGAATCAGTGGCTGAGTTGCTGGATGCTAACGGATGGAAGCAAGGATTACTTACTAATTCTTTTTCACCACATTTGGCCCAAGCTATCCTATCTACGCGAATACATAGGGGGCATGGTTCTTTGATTTGGAAGCTGCACTCCTATGTCCCTCCCCTCCCAACTTCCTATTTCCCTCTGCTAAAAAATAATCTCCTCACCACCACGGTCTCCTCTGTTGGTCAAGTTTATTTGGAGGAAAAAAACTATAGGCCAACATACATTGTAGCAACACAGCCATGGAGAAAGAGTATGAAATAACAGCTTTAATTAAAATGCATACCTTTCTAAGCCTTGAAACTGAGTGAAGTAAGTAACTGCAAAACATTTTTGCACAAAGAATAAATTAAATCAATTAGAATGTGCCTCTAGAGGTTAGGGCAAGCAAAATAGAGAGTTGAAAACCAAAACAACCATACAAGCTACCACCCCTGACTATCAATTCCAAGCACTACTCAAGGTCCAATAGAGCAACACGGTGTTAAGAGCCAAGAAGGAAGTGTCACACACATATATAGGAAGAGAACAAATTAAGAACAACATAATACCTCCCGACAAGCAATAAAGAGGGACCTGCTTTGCACAACTTCATAGGGGAGGAATAAATGAAGCAACTTTGCAGAGGATTAAAGCCAAGGGCATACCCATTGGAAGAAGGGGATGGTTGCAACGGCAATGCCTGTTCATGAGGCCATTGGAGCACATGATTGAGCGTGACAAGGTCAAGGCCGCGACCCATTAGATCGCGACTATAGCAAGGTCACGAGCGATCAAAAGGGCGAGGTCACGAGGACGAGGCTTGCGATGGACGGTGAGGTCGATTAGAGGGTGAGAACCGTGAGGGTGACGATAGGCAATGACCGTGAGGGTGACGACGGGCGAGGATCGCGAAGTCTCTGTGGAGAGGGAGTAAGAGCGCATAAGGAGGCTCGACACCCCAATCAAGAGCACGGCGTGAGAGGGAGCAAGGTCACGAGTAATCAAGGTCGAGGGGGTGGGCGGGGGGGCATTAGGTCAAGAACCGCAAGGATGACGATGGGCGACAACTGCAAGGGCTCTGTCGAGAGTAAAGGCACGTGAGGAGGCTCAACACTGGGAGTCGAGAGCACGACGTCGAGGGAGTGGAGAGAGCAGGATTCATGGGTGTTTAACACGGGTTTTCCTAACACCAATAGCAATTGGTATTAGGCAAACCGGTGTTAATAGCCCTTAACCCGTGTTAAGTGAAAGGGGATTAACCCCCCAAGTAAACAAGGGTTAACTCCTCCTTTGGGAGGTTAACCCATCATGTAAACTAGGCCTTAGGCTTACTAGGGGGTGGGCGGGGGGGCATTAGGTTGAGAACCGCGAGGATGACGATGGGCAACAATCGCGAGGGCTCTATCGAGATAGAGTAAGGGCACGTGAGGAGGCTCGACACTAGGAGTCGAGAGCGCGACGTCGAGGGAGTGGAGAGAGCAGGATTCATGGGTGTTTAACACGGGTTTTCCTAACACCAATAGCAACTGGCATTAGGCAAACTGGTGTTAATAGCCCTTAACCCGTGTTAAGTGAAAGGGGGTTAACCCCCCAAGTAAACAAGGGTTAACTCCTCCTTTGGGAGGTTAACCCGTCATGTAAACTAGACCTTAGGCTTACTAGGGGGTGGGCGAGGGGGCATTAGGTCGAGAACCGCGAGGATGACGATGGGCGACAATCGCGAGGGCTCTGTCGAGAGAGAGTAAGGGCACGTGAGGAGGCTCAACACTGGGAGTCAAGAGCGCGACGTCGAGGGAGTGGAGAGAACAGGATTCATGGGTGTTTAACATGGGTTTTCCTAACACCAATAGCAACTGGTATTAGGCAAACCGGTGTTAATAGCCCTTAACCCGTGTTAAGTGAAAGGGGGTTAACCCCCCAAATAAACAAGGGTTAACTCCTTTGGGAGGTTAGCCCGTCATGTAAACTAGGCCTTAGGCTTACTTCGCTACCTAGCTAGTGGTGATGGTGACAATTACTAATACTGCCAAAAACAGGAGAAATGCAACATGACAAATTACTCTTGGATGCAATACAATAGTCGGGCATAAATTAAATGTCCATGTCAAGTTTCTCCACAAGACAATACGATGGGAGGCACTTTTTATGTTGACGATCCATGCAAATTGAACTGAAACAAATTTGCTCATTTCACAATTTGACACATCATCTGGACATCTATTTAAGAAGAACAAATAATTGCCTCATACCGTGCGATTTATCTCTGTAGCCACTGCCACCAAAATCTGCCCAGCATTTTTATTACAGCCCAGCTTCCCAAGCAATCAGCAGCTACTGCTCCAACCCTGGGTGGTCCAATGTCAATGGCTTCCCTTTGCCAAGCCAGTCAGTCGTTGAACTGCTTTTCATTTACTGGGTCTGTTCCTCTCTGCTGGCCTTCTGCGGATGTTATAGCGGATTTCTGGACAGTTGCAGGACATCCATCCACTTGTTATCTTCAAGGACTAGAAGCGATATGAATCATCCATGAACCTTTCAAAAAAAAGAAAGTTCACTCATCCATGCAAGGATCTATAGAAATTACATTTGACTTTTGTAAATGAAATAAATGGCTAGAAGTACATGTTTTGACTTGCAGGAGGCTGTCTCCCTTGCCTCTGGTGCATATTGCCAAAGCCATATAATAGGGAAGGGCCATCCAAGATGTGTCTATCCCTTATCCTGGCATTTGCTGAGCCTTGCTGATTCCTCGATGTTGAGCCAGCATATTTGTTTCTGTCCCAAGTAACCACCGGTCAGAGCAACAGTTTTTGGCAGAGCACAGTTCAAACATTTTTAGGGTAATTAGGTACCAAAGACAGCAATTTGACTTTGTTTGCTCCTTTTTTTTGTGCAGCCAGACGCTGAAAGAGGGGAAGTTTTTACTTCCACGATGCAAACATGCTGTTTTTCCATTCCTCTAAAGCCCAAAGGAACAGAGTTAATGCTTCCATATAGCATGAATAGTTAAAGC
Organism: Thalassia testudinum; assembly: GCA_037157565.1. Taxonomy (NCBI): domain Eukaryota; kingdom Viridiplantae; phylum Streptophyta; class Magnoliopsida; order Alismatales; family Hydrocharitaceae; genus Thalassia; species Thalassia testudinum. The sequence continues at coordinate 59,788,095 of JAZHRO010000022.1, read as the reverse complement.
AAATAAATGATTTAAAATTTGAGGGAGACAACAACAAAGTAGCGTCTCCCCTTGCACCGCACCCCACCCCAACCCATGGTCATGTGCTTGATGGCCACACAACCATCACAATGGTGTGAAAGCCATTCTTACAAGACAAGCACTTTCTAGACTTCCCCATCCCCTCCTGCAAACTTAACAACAGGATGTGTGCCTTCAGACTGTGTTTGGTTGGATGTGGACTAAAATGGTGGGCTAGGTGGTATGGCAAGTTGAAAATGAATGCCATGATATAGGCATGGTCATGAGAAATGCCATCTCAAATCTTTACTCATAACAATATTAACCCACCTATCACATCTAACCTTACTCCACTTTCTAACATAAATCCAAAAAAAGAAAAATCCAACATCATATATAAACAAATAAACTATAACCCTCTCTACATAAATCACATTAAATCAAATATCACATCATATCCCACTAAACCAAATACCATCTACAATTTAATCCTTAATAAAATTAACCCTAGTTAAAACTACACTGCATCGAAATGTAGTACAAAGATCTACAAAGATGCAAGAAGTATATCATAAGCCTTCTTTTAGGATGCTCCATTGTTTCCAAGTTGATGACTTGCCCTTTGCAAGTTAGGAAGGTAAAGGTGAGAGTTGTTATGACCCGAAATATGGATTCAAACCCATTTCTAGCTTTAGCACGTAAAAACGAACCCACCAACACTTATGGGTGTGAATTAGGTTAACGTAACTCCAAAACAAGAAAACATGAAAGTTACTCAAAATTGGTACCATTGGATTCCTTTTATCACAAGCTTTCTAACAATCTCTACATCACAAAAATCCATGTTAAGTAGCAAAAGTTATGTACAAAACACGTTAGATGGGGACATAGGCACACGTAAACCAAAATTGGACATTTTGGTCCAATCCGGGTTTTTCTTGTGACCTAACTCAACCTAGCATTATAAATACCCTAGGATCTCATGCCATCGTCTCATCCTTCCTGCATCGAAAACTCGAGCAAAACCCACAAGAAATTGCAAGAAAGAGTTAAGAGAGGATTTTTTCAAGAGAGAGAAAAGGAGAGAGATTGAAGGGAAAGAGAGAGAGATCCTTCTCACTTTTTAGTGTTGTCTACACACAGAGGGGACCACCTCTTGGCCCACGTTCGGCAGCAGTAGTGGCAACAACAAACCGCATAGCGTCGCATGGTTGGGTGTGTGCAATAATGTGCGCGAGCACAAGAGTGCGTAAGGAGGGAGGTAACACCACATACAATCGCACGTAGAGAGCACATGGTCTAGATATGTCGATCGCTGATCAGCATGCAAGTGGAGAGGCCAACCAGCTCCTAACATATGGTGGCAAGTGTGGAGAGTGACTTTATCGATCGATTCACACGAACAAGTTCAGGACCCTCTTATCTTATTTTGGTCAGTTTAGGGCCCTCCCGACTCTGCTTTTCAACAAATAAAGTACCGTTAAAATCATCCTTTGATGAACTACATTCTTAAAATAACTTTTCACCACAATTTTGACATGAAAATCTCAAAATAGTCTCTCTTTGGTTTATTAACCCTATTGCATGTCTTCTTGCCTTAAGGGCACAACCCCGAAGAGTGCACGAGGTTCGAGGAGACACGAGTAGTCTCAAGGGTCTTCGACCTGATCTTTTAGAGTCACGATGACTCCCCGATGATCTTAAATAGAGTGGCCCTACATTCATATTGCTTGACTATGACCTATGTGCATGATAAGATAATAAGTTGGCATCTTTCTTGTATGCATATCTATCATCTTACTGAGTATAGGGTCTTATCTTGGACATTGTTGTCCATATCTGGGTACTTGGATAATTAATCAAACACTCGAGATCACTTGATATTAATTATGATTTAACAACCTAGTTAGATATGAGTTGATTAATGAACCAATAAATACAAAACCATGATTAAGAAATTCTAAGTGGTAAATTTCTTACCTGTCTAGCATACTAAGACGAATAAATATTATCATAAAATAATTGGTTTGTTGATGCTTATTAACACTCCCAACATCATGAATTTGTTAAAGATTAAGAGATTCGATAAAAAGACAATGAAATATATGTCTATATTTTTGTAACATAGTAAATGAGTTGAAATGATGAATGGTTGGAATATGGTAATCATGAAAACTCATGAGAACAATTAAATAATTTAGTATCGTGGTTAGTATTAATGGCACAATCGATTAAACCATGTTGAGAGGTAAAGACTTGTTCCTGGAGTGGGCTAGTCTCCGTGCAACTTTCTATTAGGTTGTTTGGCCAACTGCCAGTGTGTACGTGTTATTATGAGAGGCCTAATATTGTTTTCTTTCCGTACCCTGAAATGGAGAGGACTGACCCTGCACCAATGCGAGGTAGCACCCCGCATGTGTATCGCACAAGCTTGTAATCACCACGTCACCTAGACCAAGACCTCAAGATGGTTCACCAAGTAATAGGATAGGTACAGGTCACTCTCCTAGCTAAGAGAGTGTCTCATACCAACATTATTGCTTTGGGATATCGCATCGATATCACCTCATGCTTTCAAAGGAAATTGATTTGGATTGCTAACGACAGAAAAAGTGAGACAAATAATCCGAAAATTGACAAATAAATGAGTGATTAAAAAATTAACTTAAATAAGTAATGTTAGGAATAATGTTGGCCGCATGGCACTGCCACGTGGCAACTAGTTAGGCCACATAGCAGTGTCACGAGGTAGCAGGTCAGGTGCCCTCTTGGGCATTGATTTTGGTGTCCTAGGAATCTAGTTTTGGTCTTTGCTTAAGTTGCAAGTTTTGTTTATTTGTTCAGTTATTTTTAAAAAAGTTGTTTAAAGGATTCGTTATATTTGGGATTTGTTCTTTTTTATTTAGGAGATAAGATTAAATTTGTTTGTTTCTTGTTTTAGAGGATATGCTCTCTCTATAAAAGAGAGCCTTCCTATAGTAATTGCCTTTGAGTTAGCAATAATATTTTTAACATTTCTTAAACTCCTCTCTCTCTCTCAACATCGTTGGCCACCATCACCACCAGCTTCATCACTGCCAGCCACCAACCACAGCAGCCGGTGGCTACTGCTTTTCCTCTCCCTATTCCAACGTGGAACAATCCCACATGGACTGTTTTTCCCATACCTAAGAGCCTCCATGCTCCAAGCTTGTGCCATTCTTAACATGGTATCAAAGCCTACAATCTAGGTTCCTCGACGTGCATGTTCTCTAGGCCACACGTGTGGTCCTCATCTCCAACAAATCCTCCTCATCAAATCCAGCACATTACGTGGAGTAGGAGGATCGTAGATCAAAGATGGCGAACACCACTATTGCCACCGAAGCCAAGTTATTAGGTGGAGAAGGCAAGATGGTTTTTCATGTAACCAAGAAAAAGAAGATTGAGGAGGAGATTTATCAGAAGATATTTCAGTTTGTATGGTGTCTTTGTATTCAATTTTTTACTCTTTAAATGAAAAGGTTCTATCAGAACAAAGGGTGCCAAAGGAGTATCAACTATCGAGGGTGCATTAAGACCAGTGGTTGCCGCATCGACTCCGACTCGAAAGTGAGAAGAGTTATATGTAGACTCTTCACAAAGACTGCATCGACTTCACTTTCTCTTGGTGACTTTGACTCAAAAAAAAATCGAGGGTCTTTTCCAACTCATGAGCAAGGTACCATACTTTTCGAGGAGGCACATGGAACCCTCTAACACATCGGAGAGCACCGAGATAAAGAGCTCAACTCTCGAGCGTAGAAGAAGAGGCACGAAGACCATCCTCAACTCTTCAGAGAAGAATGATGTAGCAACATCATCACCAAGTTCAAGCAAGTCTTCATTCTCCTGACTTCAACTTAAGGGGGAGTGTCAGGAATAAAGTTAGCCGCGTGGCACTGCCACGAGGCAACCAGTCAAGCCATGTGGTAGTGCCACGTGGCAGCAGGTCATGGGCCCTCTTGGGCGTCGACTCGTAGAAGAAGAGGCACGAAGACCAAAATTAGATTTGTGTGTCCTAGGAATCTAATTTGGGTCATTGCTTAAGTTGCGAGTTTTGTTTATTTGTTAAGTTATTTTTAGAAAAGTTGTTTAGAGGATTTGCTCTTTCTTATTTAGGAGATAAGATTTGATTTCTTTATTTCTTGTTTTAAAGGATATGTTCTCAATAATATTTTCCACATTTCTCAAACTCCCCTCCTCTCTCTCTCTCTCAACATCATCGACCACCGTCACCACCGACCTCATCACCATCGGCCACCAGCCACAACAGCCAGTGGCTACTGCTCTTCCTCTCCCTGTTCCAACGTAGAACAGTCCTATGCGGACTGCTTTTCCCACACCTAGGAGCCTCCACATTCCAAGCTTATGCCATTCTTGACAAGTACAATACTATAATTCTTCTTTGTTCTTGTAGTCTTCGTAAGTTTTTATTAATATTACCTTTACTTTGCTACTCTTCTCAGTTTTTGCTGACTTTCCCATTTGAACTCCATGCTCAAGTTTTGATAAATAGCAACCGATCCCACTACTGCAGGAGGAGATGGTGCAGGTCCAAATTCTATATTGTAGTCAATCGATAAGACCTTTTATTTAGTGATGGTTGGCTCTTTTCTTTATGTTACATTCAGTACTATTTTCTTTCAACATTCTTTTTTCCCTCATATGATGGCTATGGATGACGTTTGATGTTAGACATTTATTTCAGTCCAGATTCTCTTCTTCACTATGCTCTATATATATGTGATGCACGTTGTGCATGTATTTTGTTTTATGTTTTTTTTTTAAAGAGGAATGGTGGTTATCAGACTGTGTGAACCACCCAGGAATTAATCCATTAAAAGCCTTTGTTTTATATTTATATGTTAGAACTTGGGTGGAAATAACATGAGTAAAAGGTGAAGGAATAGAAGATTGAGCAACACAAGAAAACAATAACACCACAATGATGCTTAATTGGATATAAGTTATGACTCAATATAAGTCACAATGAAAGGAGCGAATCCATACAGCCAATCACAAATAATGTGGCAAAAGGCTTTATTTGGTTTGGTTTAATGGTAAAAAGGATCCATTTTCTGTTGAAGACAATAAAATCCTCACTTGGATTGCATTTGAAATCACTATATTGTTATGAAAAAGAGAAATGGATAGCATGATGGGGTTTGTTGAATCCAAAGTCTCCAGGATGATCCAGGAATTGTGCAAAGACAAGATTTGGAACCATGACCTCAAGGTTCTAAAGCCTTGCAAGCTATCAAGCTCTTTTATTCCATACTGAAGAGCCACAAACAAATGGTGCAAAGACGATATGAACTCATGGAACCAAGATTATGAGCTTTCTGAGTTATCAATCTACTTTATTCCATGTTTAAGGGCTAGGAATGAATGGTGTGATGAAGATAGGATTTGAACCAGTGACCTCATTCTCATACCAAGGGTGTCAACCTCTAATGGTTCTAGTTCACCATTAACATTTGTAAATTTGAGAGATGCTGGATGAAGAATAGCAACTAAACCATATTAAACAAGATTGCTATGGGTCCTCTAGTCAGAGAGAGACTAGGCCTAAGCAAATAAGGGAGTCCAAGGCTGTAACTGGGACACTATATAATGCAAGAATATGGACCTCCATTGGAGAAGAGACAGAGAGCATTAGTGGAGGTGGGAGGAAGAAAGCCTTCACAAGTGTAGATAAGGAGCTTTTACCATACAAAGCAATTAGTGTCGTCAAAAGCTAGCAAATAATGTGACAACTCAATGCAATCAATGCATAAGTGATATGAAAACTTGTAGCCACTAATGTGAGGGTCGGCTGTGATGTTGTTGCAGGAAACTAAGTTGGAGGGTTGTGATCAGTGAATATGGCAGGATGTAGGGTGATGGTTGCTTGGAGGGGTTTCTGGCTCTTGACGCAGTTGGAAGGTTAGGAGGCCTTGTAGTGGGATGGAATGAAGACCTATTTGGGTTAGAAGACTCTCTGCCAGGAATGCATGTACTGACAGTCATGCTGGTGAGATGTACAGGCAACTTGAGATTGGTAGTCTCTACGGTTTATGACCAAAAAAATGATGCGGTGAGGGCTTGTTTGTGGGAGGAGCTAACCCAGGTGGTGGATAGGGTTTAGAGGTGGCCTTAGCTAATTGGTGGTGACTTCAATGTCACCCTTTTGATAGAGGACAGGCTAGGAAGGAGAGGGCAGAATGATTGAGGATGAGGGGAGTTTGCAAGTCTTATCGCCATGCATGTTCTGCTTGATTTATCGCCCACATCCTGTGCTTACACCTGCAGGAATTCGATAGGGCAGAAATCCAAGATTGATAGATTCTTGTACAATGTGAAGATGGTAGAGATTTTCCCCTTAGCCGAGGTTCATCCAGTGGACAAACCATTCTCTGATCATGCGGTGTCGATGTGGAAGATGAATGAGGGTAAGCAGTGGGGGACCTACTTCGAATTTGACAAAGCTTGGTTGATGAAGGAGGATTTCAGAAGGATCATGGAAGAAAAATGGCATTCCTTACAACAAGAAGGATTGACACCTGCTGGATTGGAGTCCAAGTTGAGGGGCTTGCAAGTGTTCCTTAAGGGTTACAAAAAGGAAGTTAGGGAGAAGCGCAGCAGGCAGAGAAATGAGGCTCTAGTAGAGATCTCTAGACTAGACAAAACAGATGTGAGGGTGCTTTCGCAGGACGACGTAGCAGCCAAAGCTAGACATACGCAGACGATTCATGAAAAAGACAGGAAGGTGGAAGTGGAGTGGAAAATCAGGTCTCAACAAAAATCACTCTAAGAGAGATTCCAACACCAAATTTTTCCATTTAGTGGCTTTGTCTAAGAGAAGGAAGAATTGGATTGATAGATTGGTAGTAAATGATGTTCTGTTCTATGGTAGGGAGGAGGTGGGAAGAGGGGCAACAGACTATTATAGGGCCTTGACAGCTAGAAGAAGGAAGGGTGATTAGAGGTGGTTGGGGTTTAGAGTGTAGCGCCTTACTGATGGTCAGGCAAAGGGACTTATGGCAGATTTTACCGAGGATGAGGTGCGCGAGGCTATTTAGGGCCTTAATGCTAATGGGTGCCCAAGACCAAATTGCTTTCCTATACACTTTTATAAAGAATTTTAGCCCCTTGTTAAGGAAGATGTTTTTATAGGCTGTGTCGAAGTTTACTACTACTAATATGGGCTTCTACAGGATCAACAAGTTCTACATGTTTCTCCTACTAAAGAAGGAGAAGGTTGTAAAAATCGATCAATGCAGCCGATTAATCGACAAATTAATCATATGTAGTGAAGGACCAAACTACATATCAATATTCAAGCCTATAACCGGGTATATCGATTAATCGACCGATTATCAGATTAATCGATTGATTGATCATCCGATCAAACATTGGGAGTTCAATTTGTTGTACCTTGATTGGCCATCGAAGAGAAAAAGAACCCCATCTAACTTCTACATCCCCCCTGTCCGATTCTCCTCAATCCACCATCACCACCATCCTCCTTGTCACCTATCGAGTCTTCTTGAGAGAATATGCATGTCAAAAAAAAATACTAATATATATGTACATATTTTCAATATATGTATATATCCGTGTATGTGTAATACATATAATATTATATATAATTATATTTAGAGTTTTAAATTCTTAAAAATACTTAACCAATTAATCATCAATTAATTACACGCATATCGTATACTCCTTAGTCGGTGACCTCACCGATTGAATACTGACTACCGATTCTGCAAAGGAGTCGAAAGCTTGCCCTCTCCAATGTTATCCATCTGATCGTTGCAAAAGTACTTGCAAATAGGTTGAGGGGTGTTTTACGAGGCACTATTTCACCGCTACTGACAAGTTTTGTGCCAAGTAGAAACATTTTTTATGGTTTTGTTATTGTTTTTGAGGTTCTGGCCTCCTGGAATAGATTTAAGAAGGCTTTTTTTTGGAATGTGGACTTTTAGTAAAGCCGGTGATTCTGCGTAGTGGTCCTTTTTGTGGGCCTCCATGGTAAAGAGAGGTTTTCCATCACGATGGATGGAGGATGAAGCATTGTGTAACGACGACTTCTTTTTTGATTCTAGTTAATAAAAACCTGGCTGAAGGATTGATTCAGCCTAGAAGAGGGGTCAAGTAGGGGTGTCTGTTAGCACCAATGCTCTTCATTCTTGTGGTAGATGCGTTGGCAAGATCCACGTCTGAAGCTTGCGCAAGAAATTTGTTTGCGAGTTTTACTACAGACAATGTGGTGGCGATCCCAGTTCTACAATATGCAAATAATATTCTTTTCTTTATAAAGGGCACTGCTTTGGTCACCTAGAGACTGTACTTGTTACTGGAATTATTCGATGAGACATCAGATTAATTTCTTGAAATCAACTTTTGTCCCCATGCATCTATCTGATAAGGAGGCCACTAGCATGGAGATGCACTCCATACTGCAAAGGGATCACTACCCTCTTCCTACCTTGGGCTCCCGCTTTCTGACAGACTGATTTCCGTGTAGGAATGGATAACCCCCATTGAGAGGATGGAGAGGAGACTAGCGAGGTGGGCTTCAAAGGTGTTATCCAGACGTGGGAGATTGATGCTTCTCAAGGCTACGTTCACGTCTTTACCTTCATAGTTTATTTCCATCTTCAAGATGCCACAAAAGATAGAAAAAAAAAGTTATTCGGGCTGATGAAGGATTTTTTCTGTATTCATTATAGCTCTGTGGGGACAGGTGCGAGATTAGTGGCATGGAATGAGGTATGTAGCAAGGTTTGAAATATCACAATATATCGATATCGCTAGGTCAGCACATATCGATAACAGCCTTAGTATCTTTTTTCCATGATATCGCCGATATCGGCAATATAGATATATCGGAAATATATCGCCAATATCATGAACTTTTGTTGAACTTTAGAGCTATACATGCTAGAGTTCTTGCTCCCTTGTAGTCCATCAAATATGTCAACTTTAGAGCTGTACATCCTCTGTCGATAATTCAGTCATTGCATTTGGTTTTACTTATTGAAAAATAGGAAAAAGATTCTAAGACGTCAGTGAGAAATACATTAGTATCTTCAAATCTCTATAAAAAAATGCATAAAATCAAGCATTTTGATAATCCATGGGGGTATTGCAAGGGCTATCTTGTCATCTTCCTTTAATTAAAGGATGTCATCTATGATAATTCTTTCTTTCCCTTACAACAACCTAAAGTTGACAGGTTCACTTGTTTCAGCATGGTTTATCTAAGTACTTGTGTACTGGTGCTTTGTTTTTTAAAAAAAAAAAGGGAATGGTGATTATCAAAGGGATAACCACCCACAATCAATTTCATTCGTAAAAAAAAAGGGCTATCTTGCATACTGGTGCTTTGTTGATCTCCACTAATCTTGCAAACTGTGCATTATAGTATGATAGGCACAATTTCTCTCTAGTTATTTGAGCGTTTATATTTGTCCATTATATACGCTTGTGTTATCTAAATCATGTCTTGTTTCACCAAGTGCATCTTTATTGATAGGAGATGTGATTTCATGTGTTGAGCTCATAATGAGAAGAGTAATAAGGTGGTTCACGAAATGTGAGACAAATCAATGAAAAAGAGAAGAGAATTGGAATGGAGAACGTGTTAGAACTGATAAGAAAATCAAAGCTCTAGTTATTTGACCATTTATATTTGTTCATTATATACTCCTATGTAATCTAAATCATATCTTCTATCACCAAGTACATCTTTGGTGATAGTATTTGTAATTTCATATCTTGAGATCATAATGAGAAGAGTAATAGAGTGATTCACGAAATCTGAGGCAGATCAATGAGAAAAAGAAGAGTATTGAAATAGAAAGCATGTTGAAATTAATAAGAAAATCAGTAACTAAGGCATGATTTCAATTGTCAACAATATGCAACAAAACTTACTATAAACATTTTTCAATTAAAATCATGTTCTGTATACTTTCTTTTTAATATATAAGTTTGTCGACATGCGACTAGTGCATTTCTATTATGTTTTCATTCAAAATTTATGATTTTCGTCTTCCATGCATTTCTTCATGATGTATTAGTTATTAAAATATTAATTTTCACAAATTTGTGACATTGTAAGACATTTTGAGCCTTTCTGAGCGATTTCCTCAAAATTCCCTCATATCAACGATATATCCCCGATATATCCCTTTTTTGACTTGTCGATACGATATCGATATCAATATTTAAAACCTTGGTGTGTAGACCAGTGAAAGAAAGTGGTTTGGGTATCAAAAACTTAATCGCTGTGAATGCTGGTTTTCTTGTCGAATGGATAAATAGGATCCTAGGTTGCAGGCAAGATCTTCTAGGCAGGTAAAGATTTCACCCTTGTTTGGTGTACATGGATAAAGTGTAATAGTTTTATTTTTACAGGGGACAGAACTTCTACTGAGGTTGTTTCACATATGTACACTCTTTGTAACAAGTGGATCCCTTAGCCCACCTTTTTAATGAATATTTGCTTCTTCCTTTTCAAAAAAAAATGCAATTCGGGTGCTCTGCATACGTCTAGACATTTATGGACCCAAGTCCCATCTTACTATCCAAACATGGAGTTACTTTGGGGTGAATTGACATTATGTGCCTCTGCTCTTCCTATTTGCCTGCTTGCTTACTAGATATAAGAGTACAACCATTGAACTGACTTGTAAAGTAGGATGCCGATATTTGGAACTTAGAGGCTACGGTTCAACATCTAAAGTTTGATGTATTTGAGGAATCTAAGAGCCAAGGGTAATATTTGCCATTCTAGGTGGCCATCACCAAAGGGCTTAATTACAGCCAAAGAGTAAGACCAAGCTCCAACATTTGAAATTGAAAACTTAAAGTGCCCTTCATGCCAAGCATTCCTTGAGAGAGTTCAATTACTTCCAATCAATATTTAACCAGAAATCATGAGTTCATTTTGGAGTTCGAAATGTGAAGTTTGGTCCAAAGAGCAAGGTCATCTGATGAAGATGTTCTTTCCCAATTTGGAACACAAAGTTGAATACGAGACATAACATCAATCATCAATCCCCTTAGAAGGAAATCTGGGAATAAGTGAGATGCTCATAGCCAAGGATTTAAATGTTGATATCGATGTCGTATCGACAAATAAAAAAGGAGATATGCCAGGATATGTCAGGGATATATCGTTGATATCGATGAATTTTGAGAAAATCACTCAAAAGAGACCCACAATGACGTAAAATATCACAAATTTGATAAAAATTAACATTTTAATAAGTAATACATGCATGAAGAAATGTCTAAAAGACGAAAATCAGAAATTTTGAATGAAAATATAATAGAAACATGCTAAACTGAGTGATTTAGGCTACAAATCATTAGCAAATTAGGGATTAATTAGGGATCTTGCCTAAATAATGTGTAAACCACATCAATTTATGCAATAATCAAGTCTAAAACAGGATTTAACCTCGGTATGAATCGTAACCAAGGTTAAATCAAAGTGATTTAGGTCTAATGATGCACAAAAATGATAAGATTAAGGTGATTACCTTATTGAGAGATGAACAAAGATTCCAAATCACCTAATAATCGAGGCGAACGAATCGGTGAACGCTCACAACGGGCAGTAATAGAGAACAAAGAGGAGAGGAAGTAAAGAAAAAGGAGACTATAGAGCAGCTGCAGAGATATTGTCCTATGTCATCAGATATTAGCAATATTTAGGAAAAATTACACATATGTGCTTTAGTTTCAATGATACATCGCTGACACTGTTGGTGCTAGAGCACCACGATCATTTGTTTTGATAATAACAAAACACGTGTCATTTAACATTTGCACTTTGAGTCCTAGATTTCAGGTCAATCGCAAATGGATACGTGATTAGACGGAGTTCGAGCTCGCATCCAGGACAGATTGGAGGAGCTCGATGGAAAACAGAGGAGATTCGCGAGAAGCGATAGATTGAAGAAGGAAGGAGATGAAGAATAGGATAGATTTCCTTCTCTTGTACTCCTTGTATTTTTCGTTTCTTCTGTTGCTCTTTATTTTTGTTACTTAGATTCATGTTAAAAAGCCTCAAAGTACCCTAACAGTAGTCCTAGGAACACCCGCACAACCCTAAGATACTTAGGTTTTCTGTAGAATACTTAGAAAATCAATATAGGGTTCAAACAGAGCTTCCAGACGTCTAATTCCCAAATCAGACGTCTGATAAAGTATTTTAAGACGTCTGACTGTTGTTTCAGACGTCTGATAACTATTAGGCTGGACATAGTTAGTTTTGTCTGATGAAATCAGACGTCCAGACCTTAAACCAGACGTCTTAGGAGACGTCTGATGGATTTGCCAGACGTCCAATTAGTGGACCGTTGGCTGGCTTAGCAAACACTCAGGATATGACCGTTAGAGCCTTATCAGACGTCCATAGGGCTGTCCAGACGTCTGATAATTGACCGTTTTGCCTCGGCTGACCCAAAATCTCTTCTCAGAGATTTTCTACCCGTTGCAACGTTTGGAAATCCATTCCCACAGAAAAAGTAGGTTTCCAGACGTCCAGACATAGTGCCAGACGTCCTGTATGTCGTCTGATGGACTTGCGCTAGAACCCTGTTTAGATCTGATTCAAGTCAGGAAAAGACCCGCCCAAAATCAGACGTCTGACCTTGAAATCAGACGTCTTAAAGTGAACTTCCAGACGTCTGATGCTAGAATTAGACGTCTGATAAGCATGTCAGAGCAATGATTGTTCCTGATTTCGGGCTGATTCTCTTGGGCTTTGTTCCCAACGGCTATAGAACCCTTCCTAAGCCTTCCAAAGCCTTCCTAAGGCCTCTATAAATAGAGGGCAACCTTTGCAGCACAAATAGACACCAAGAAACACCTAGAGACACCTAAGCAACATAGTTTCACTCTCTTGTGTCCTAGATAGCTCTTGCTCTCCAAGCTCAAGCTCCATTCTCTTGAGAGCATCAAGCTGTTGCGCACCCGCTCTCCCGCCGTTGTTCACGAGAGCGACGTTGCGCCGTCGCGTGGTATACGCATCCGCGTCGTCGACACACTCCTTTCAAAGGGAAGCATTCTATTTCCTATAGAAGCTAGGTTTAAAATTACTTTGTTGGCTCTATAGGACTTGTTGTTTCTTTTATCTTTGTTATTTGGTTGAGTATTCGCTTTGCGAATTCCCGTCTCCTTCGTGAGACAAAATCCTTCTCGTGGAGAGAAGGGGTTGAGGTACGCTACCCTCATTTAAGTAGCGTGGTTGTATTGAGGTTGAATCACCCTCGTTTAAAGTGATTCGATTTAGTGGATTTTGATCAACTTGGTTGATCGGAAAATCCTAACTCGAGAGGGTTAGGTGGTGGTTTTCACCCGGTTTGGGTTTCCACCTAAAAATACTTGTGTACTTGTGTGATTGACTTTTTGTGAGATTGTTTATTTTATTTCCGCAATTATTACGTCACCCCCTCCTGGTAGGGCCGGAAACTACATTTGGTATCAGAGCAGGTCTTGCGAGATCGGAGTAACACCCGGCAAGAGATCAAATGGAGGGAAGCACATCAGCGATCAAAATATCCGAGGGGCAGTCCACCGTCCAACCACCCTACTTTGACGGGAACAACTACAGCTACTGGAAGCTGAGGATGAGGATGTGGCTTCAAGCCACGGACTTCGCTCTATGGAGACGTTGCGAAGCCCCATACGAGATTCCGGAGCGACCGGACGCAGGATACTCGCAGCAGCAGATTCGGAAACTCTCGCTCAACGCGAAAACAATGAACGCGTTGTACTGCGCGCTCAGCCCGGAGGAGTTCAACAGAATCTCGCAATGCGCCACCGCATACGAGATTTGGCAAACACTTGAGGTAACTCACGAAGGTACCTCTAAGGTAAAAACTTCTAAAATTAATTTACTTTCTCAAGAATTTGAATCTTTTTCTATGAAACCTAACAAGTCTTTAAGTGAGATGAATACTAGGTTCACTCTCATTGTAAATAATTTGAAAGCATTAGGGAAGACCTTCATCAAGGGGGAGCTTCAAGGGAAGCTTCTTCGTTCCCTTGGACCGGAGTGGGAACAGAAAGTCACCGCCATCGAGGAGGCGAACGAAGTAGAGGAGCTCAACATGGAAAATCTCCTAGGCAATCTAATGGCCTACGAGACAAAGTTGAAGCAGAAGAAGAAGGATACACCAGAGTCTAAACCGAAGAAGACTCGCCTTCAGAGCCGCGTCGGATAGCGAGGTAAGTTCCGACGACGAAGACTTTAGAATTTTACTTAAAAAATTTTCCAAGTTTTGTAGGGAATTAAAGAAAGAGAAGAAAGAGAAGGAGAGCCCAAGACGTTGCTACCACTGCAACGAGAAAGGGCACCTACGACCAGAGTGCCATCTTCTCAAAAAGGAGAAGAAGAAGGAAAAGGAGAAGAAATCTAAGAAGAAGGCGTTCCAAGCCACTTGGGATGATTCAAGCTCGGAGGAAGAAGAAGAAGAAAAAGAAGAAACCGCTTGCTTTGGTTTCATGGCCAGAGGAAGCAACAGCGACAGTGAAAGTGGAAGCGACTCCGACAAAGAGGTAATTTTCGATTTACAAAAAGCTTTTAATGAACTATTTGAGATTAGTAAATCACTAAAAATAGAAAACAAAAGCATGAAAAAGAATCTTAGCTTTCTTAAATCTGAAGATGATAGGTTAGAAATAAAACTTAAGGATCTAGAAACTAGTCCTAAAGATGATAACCTATTATTAGAAAATCATAACCTCATCAATGAAAATAATAAATTGCTTGAGGAAAATGTTAGTCTAAAAATAGAAATTTCTGATTTAAAGACTAAGATGGATATTATAGAAAAAGAAATCGCATGTCTTAGGGAAAACTCCAACAAATTAATCAATAAAGTAGATAATTTTTATAGCCTAAGGTTGAAAAAGGATCTCCGTCAAGGAGACCCGCTAACAGATCCGGATCCAAGCTCACTTGGATACCGAAGGAAGATTTGGAATCTTGTTTTGTAGGGTTCAGGGATAATTACAACACAAAGGACTGGACCTACAAGCTCAAGTCTGGTCAACTCGAGTTGGGAGAACCAAGGAGTAGACCAAGGAGGAGAACAAGAAGATCGACGAGACGGCGAACAAGCGACGGACCCGCCGCACGTCGACCACCAGATTGGAGACCGGTGCCAATGCCCGGGCCTCCAAGCTACAGATGGGAGCCCCATCCGATATGGCATCCACCACCACCATTCGAGCCATTTTATTGGCCATGGTAGGTGAGGTAAAAAATTCTTGACCTTATCTTTGTTTATCAGTAGCATTTAGGTAGGGGGAGTTAAAATTTATGAGCTAATTTTTAAGGGGGAGATGCAAGTTAGCTAAATTTCCTTTAGAAAGGGGGAGAAAAATAATAACTATCCTGTTATTATAAAAAAAGGGGGAGGACATCACCTTTGTTAAAAGAAATTTATAGAAGAGCATGTTTTAAGGGGAAGTTATAGGAAATGTAAAATCAATTAAACATTTTTGATAATGTCAAAAAGGGGGAGGATTTTTTGCATTATTATTTATGATTTTGTCATTATCAAAAAGGGGGAGATTGTTGGTGCTAGAGCACCACAATCATTTGTTTTGATAATAACAAAACACGTGTCATTTAACATTTGCACTTTGAGTCCTAGATTTCAGGTCAATCGCAAATGGATATGTGATTAGACGGAGTTCGAGCTCGCATCCAGGACAGATTGGAAGAGCTCGATGGAAAACAGAGGAGATTCGCGAGAAGCGATAGATTGAAGAAGGAAGGAGATGAAGAATAGGATAGATTTCCTTCTCTTGTACTCCTTGTATTTTTCGTTTCTTCTGTTGCTCTTTATTTTTGTTACTTAGATTCATGTTAAAGAGCCTCAAAGTACCCTAACAGTAGTCCTAGGAACACCCGCACAACCCTAAGATACTTAGGTTTTCTGTAGAATACTTAGAAAACCAATATAGGGTTCAAACAGAGCTTCCAGACGTCTAATTCCTAAATCAGACGTCTGATAAAGTATTTTAAGACGTCTGACTGTTGTTTCAGACGTCTGATAACTATTAGGCTGGACATAGTTAGTTTTGTCTGATGAAATCAGACGTCCAGACCTTAAACCAGATGTCTTAGGAGACGTCTGATGGATTTGCCAGACGTCCAATTAGTAGACCGTTGGCTGGCTTAGCAAACACTCAGGATATGACCGTTAGAACCTTATCAGATGTCCATAGGGCTGTCCAGACGTCTGATAATTGACCGTTTTGCCTCGGCTGACCCAAAATCTCTTCTCAGATATTTTCTACCCGTTGCAACGTTCGGAAATCAATTCCCACAGAAAAAGTAGGTTTCCAGACGTCCAGACATAGTGCCAGACGTCCTGTATGTCGTCTGATGGACTTGCACTAGAACCCTGTTTAGATCTGATTCAAGTCAGGAAGAGACCCGCCCAAAATCAGACGTCTGACCTTGAAATCAGACGTCTTAAAGTGAACTTCCAGACGTCTGATGCTAGAATTAGACGTCTGATAAGCCTGTCAGAGCAATGATTGTTCCTGATTTCGGACTGATTCTCTTGGGCTTTATTCCCAACGGCTATAGAACCCTTCCTAAGCCTTCCAAAGCCTTCCTAAGGCCTCTATAAATAGAGGGCAACCTTTGCAGCACAAATAGACACTAAGAAACACCTAGAGACACCTAAGCAACAAAGTTTCACTCTCTTGTGTCCTAGATAGCTCTTGCTCTCTAAGCTCAAGCTCCATTCTCTTGAGAGCATCAAGCTGTTGCGCACCCGCTCTCCCGCCGTTGTTCACGAGAGCGACGTTGCATCGTCGCGTGGTATACGCATCCGCGTCGTCGACGCACTCTTTCAAAGGGAAGCATTTTATTTCCTATAGAAGCTAGGTTTAAAATTACTTTGTTGGCTCTATAGGACTTGTTGTTTCTTTTATCTTTGTTATTTGGTTAGGTATTCGCTTTGCGAATTTCCATCTCCTTCGTGAGACAAAATCCTTCTCGTGGAGAGAAGGAGTTGAGGTACGCTAACCTCGTTTAAGTAGCGTGGTTGTATTGAGGTTGAATCACCCTCGTTTAAAGTGATTCGATTTAGTGGATTTTGATCAACTTGGTTGATCGGAAAATCCTAACTCGAGAGGGTTAGGTGGTGGTTTTCACCCGGTTTGGGTTTCCACCTAAAAATACTTGTGTACTTGTGTGATTGACTTTTTGTGAGATTGTTTATTTTATTTCCGCAATTATTACGTCACCCCCTCCTGGTACGGCCGGAAACTACAGACACACATCGACATGAGCAATATTTCTCTTGACATCATGGAAAAGACATTTTTGGCAATGTCGACACAGGTAGTGTTGGCGATATGGCAAATATATCGTAACATCTCTTTCATTGCTCGAAAGACGTTTTTATGAGATCCCTATCAACCACATCGATATACCCAATATTTAGGGATATCAATCAAGACCCATTGATATGGGTTAGATATCGTTGATATCCTGTAAAAGAGAAATTCCCATGATATCGATATGAGTCATGTTGGGGATACGGATATATCGCCAATATATTGCTGATATATCGAGATATTTGTTTCCATGCTCATAGCTAGTTTGGGTAGCAAGCCTTATATGAGATATAAGGTCAATTGATTGTACCCCAAGGATGGGATCTGGCTATGCCAAAGATGCTCCTTCTTAGCTCAAAACATGAAGTTCAATCCAAGGCATGAGTACTAGTCATTCCTACTATGGTAATAGCTTGAAAGCACAGGAGAAGATCCTTCCCAATTAATGACATGCAAGCCTACTCTGAGGATCTGTCAATTTACATGAATAGGATCCTTCTTAGTTTGAGACATGGCATTCAATCCAAGGTACAAATGAGGCTCAATAAACAAATGTCCTCTACATGTATTTTCCTCTATAGTCGTAGAATGAGTGTATCCTCAAGATAGTTATTTAAGTAAAGGCATCTCTCAATTCATCAATAATCCATGGCAACTTTTGTCAAGCTCAAGCAATTCGATTGATCATGTTTAAAGCATGTGAACACAAAGCTCAACTTAGGACTAAGCATGACATCCATTAGAAGCACAAAGCTCAATTTAGTGTTGAACATGATTGCTATTTGCATATGCAAAGCTAGGCTAAGATCAAAGGCACTAGTTCTTGACAAATGCAGAGAATACGATAACTCCCCTTGCCCAAGTCCTTATTCATAAGGTTGCGGGGAAGCCACAAGGGCAACTATGATCATGACAAAGTCTATAAAGTTGATGAAAATTCAACAAGGTCGGTCATGGCAAGGCAAGAGTTGAACCAAGGGTGGTTAGGTCAACCAAAAGTTTACAAAGTTGAAGGAAGTTCAACAATCAAAACCAAGATGAGAGCTATGCGATCGAGGAAACTTCAGCAAGATTGAAGGAAGTTCAATAATGTTGGTTGCAACAAGGTGCCTCCAAGACAAGGAGAGGTCAGCAAGGTCAAAGGATGTTTAATAATGTCAAGGCACCACCAAGATAAGAGCTATGGGGCCAATGAAGATAAGTAGCTAAGAAAGCTAGGGAACAACAAGGCACAATGGCTAAGCAAAGGCCAAGTTATAAGAAAGTAAAAATTGAGGTCAAATAAGAAGCCTCGACTTAGGAGATCCTAATATTCGCAATGCCATTTAATGGAAGCCGACTAACATGAAGATCGAGTAAATGAAGGTTCATTAACATTAAAGATGAGTTACTTAAAGGTCTAGAGTGGCCATTGTTGAAATGAACATAGTCATGAGTGGATAAGCCAAGACAATGATAAAGCAAGGCTCTTGTCAACAACCGTAAGGGTTGAACTATGGTGATTGGTTGAGTCTCTTGCTAAGGAGAGCTCAAGAACTATGGTGAAGCTTTCATCATGTTTCCTAGCTGAATTTGACATAGTTCACCTATGGCTATCTCGATAAGAGCAATGAATCAAGTGATTAGCCAATTTGGCAACCAATTGGCCATGCAATGTGCACCCTATACCCGAGTACTAGTGGAAGAACTTGAGAGTGGATGTTTGCAGAACTTTGGTGGTGCTCAATCCCTTTTTTTTTTCTATAAGCATATTCAAGACTTCATTCATCACGAAATGGAAAGCTTGAGATGATTAGAACTTGAGATATACATGAGGAAGATATCCATCTTGCTTGCTGCATTTTATCAAAGGAGGCCCTAGGTTGATGCATCATGCACACTATACCTTGTCATTCGGCCAGCTTAAGAGTTCTCACACAAAAGGCAGAAAATGTACCAAAGAATTAAAATTATGATACCTTGTTCCTCAGTATTCAGCTGTGTAAGATGCCTTTCGTAGACTTCCTCCCACTCAACTCCCATTTGACTTCCCATTTCTGAAATAGCTTCCTCTTAGAGACCATATCCTACTGAATTATTTTCCACAAGACGAAACGAGGAAGACATCCATGCTTTTCAAAAAAAAAATTCTTTAGTGGACGGAATTAATGCTTTCTTCATCAATCTTGCCTACAGCCTCAAGGATTGATTTGTACGAAATAAGATCATACTCATAACCAAGTGAGTTCATCTCCTTCATCAGTCTAGCAGCCTCCTCAAACATGCCGGCACGACTAAGAGCCCCAAGGACAGTATTATATGAGACCGCATCTGGTTTAAGATTCGAATCTGTCATCCTCGATAGCATCTCCATGGCTCGAACCGGACCGCCCGACTTCGCGATCCCATTCAGGATTATGTTGTGGGAATTAATATCAGGTTGGCATCCATTCTCTTGCATCGTGCGAAGCACGGACAAAGCCTCATCCACCTTGCCATCCCTCACCATCCCAGACATAAGCGCATTGTATGCATACTTATCGGGTTCACACCCAAGCTCCCGCATCTCATCAAAAAGTCTCAATGCCTCATTGAGGCGCCCACATTTCCCAAGATGCTTGATCATCACCCCGTACACCCGGGCAGTCGAGGAACCACAATTCTCCCTCAACTCCTGGAACAACGCCCCCGCTGCATCATGGCATCCCACCCTCCCAAGCGCATTGATCAAGCTACAATATGCCGCAGGACACGGTGGGAACCCCTTCTCGTCCATCTCCTCGAGGAGCATCAGCGCCTGCTCCAGCCTATTGCTCTTGCAGTACCCATCAATGAGGATAGAGTACGTGAACTCACTCGGTGCGATCCCCCTCTCCCTCATCTTCTCCAGCCACCCTGCGACCTCCGACGACCCCATCTTTGCATCGAAGAGCGCCTTTATAATCGTGTTGAACGTCACCACGTTGGGCGAGCACCCAAACTCCCCTTCCATCTCCACAAACAGCCTCACAGCATCCTCCACACGGCTGGACCGCCCGAGAACGCTCAGGAGGCTGTTCACGAGCACGACGTCTGGACGGCAACCGCCCCGCCGCATCTCCGCGAACGCCCACATCGCGTCATCCGCCCTCCCAGCACGCCCAAGGCCACGCACGAGCTCCGTGTACGTGTACACGCTCGGCGGGCAGCCCGCACCCCGCATCTCGCGGAACACGGCCAGGGCCTCGTCGGGGGAGCCGTGGGCGAAGAGCAGGGCGATAAGGTTAGTGTACATCCTCGCCGTGGGGAGGAGGTTGTTGGCGCGCATTTCGTCGAACACACTGCGGGCGGGGTCGAGGCGGCGGAGGCGACGGAGGCAGGCGAGGAGGACGTCGTAGGTGGCGGTGTCCGGCAGGCAGAGGCCGTCGCGCGACATCTCGGCGTGGACCTCGAGGGCCTTGTCGGGGAGACCGGAGCGCGTGAGGGCGAGGATGAGGGAGTTGTAGCAGTGGGCGGTGGGGCGGCAGCGGGCGCGGGACTTGGCGACGTAGAGGGCGGAGCAGGCCTGGCGGGGCATGCGGGCGTGGGCGAGGGCGCGGACGAGGTCGGAGAGGTGGCGGGGGGAGAGCGGGGGGTAGGAGCGGAGGAGGAGGTCGTTGGCGGCGCGCCAGGCGTCGGAGAAGAGGCGGGAGCGGAGGAGGGAGAGGACGAGGGAGAGGTGGGCGGAGGGGGAGGGGGCGAGGTGGCGGGAGGCGTGGCGGAAGAAGGAGAGCTTGGTTGGGGCGGGGAGGGAGGGGTGGGAGAGGACGATGTGGAGGAGGCGGTGGTCGAGGGGGAGGCGGAGGAGGGAGAGGGCGCGCTGGGCGTCGGGGCCCCACTGGAAGATGGAGAGGATGCGGAGGAAGCGGGACTCGAGGGCGGCGCGGGAGGAGGTGGGGGAGGGGGAGGGCGGGGAGGATGGGTAGGGGAGGCGGAACATCTGGACGATCTCCTTGTCCGTCTGGGGGATGCGGCGGGAGAGGTGGGGTGTGGGGGAGAAGGGACGCCGCATTGTTCCGAGCAATGGTGGGGTCGGGAGCGCGCTCCTGCGGGAGAGGGACGCCGGGCGATGAAGAGAGCTTAGCGTGCACCATGCACGCATGCTCGGCGGGGACTTTCTGGGAGTGATAAGCTCAAGCTGCACGCAGGTCGGGTCGGGTTCTTCGGAATGAGTCGGACCTCCGCTGAGCCAGAAAGCCGGGTAGAAAACACGAAACAATGGTCGAATGCAACGCATAATGGGTCTTAGATCCATCTTGATCTAATTTTGACGAATATAAATAGATAAGATTGGGTCAAATTATGAGATATTTGAATTTTAGTAAATTTCGTTATTGAATATGTCTAAAGAATAATACATATAAAATATGTTAATTAAATAATTAATCAAGAGAATTAGTTATCTAAGTTGATTAGTTGAGATTTTGTCGTGACTCTATAATAGTAGTTAAAGCATGATATGGATAAAAAAAGTAATCTCTTAGAAGAAGTAGAAAGTTGAGTCAATGTTAATTTTAAAAGTCGATAGCAACAACATTAGAGGTTGAAATTTTCACTACTTCCCACAACTTATAAACGAGTCCATCGGCCTCTTGTTTTGTATGAGCTTGGAGAGAGAAATTTAAGCCTTCAGGAGGATTGTATAACGGCAGCTATATGTAAGGAAGGGACAATATTTCAATGTGAACTATGTGAGAATGTGCAAGTAAGAGAAGTTATGTACCCTAGAGTATTATATGACGGGTGTTGGTAGGATGAATCATAACCTATGTGAGCTAATGTATAATGTATGGTGTTTAGGTTTTGCCTAAGTGAGTTGAGAGCTTATGCTCTTGTGAGCTATTAGGTTGGTTACTTTTTCTTGTGAAATGAGTTGTATTAGTAGGAAATACATGTGCTTAGCTACATAATCAATACAAGTGCATACTTGATCCTTACAAAATTCAACATATGAAAACCATCACATTTCATAGCTCGTCGCATTGAAATAAGCATAACAGGGGCTAACATATTAACAAAACTTAGATTTATAATTCATATTTACTTAAGGATTCAAATAAGAAAGATTAGATGTTGATAAAATCGCCTCTTCCTTCGTAGATTTAGATAGCCAACAAATACACTACTAATGCTCAAGATATCGAAATAGACAAATTGGATTATTCACAAATAAAACATTAGTCATCAAAGAATAAAAACATCCATTTATTGAATACTCTAATCAATCATTCCTTAAATATGGGGAGAAAAATCCAACATCAACCTATTAGCTTAGTATCTCATTTGCATACAAAAACACATTTCTTCGCAAATCATAAAGTTTGATATTTCTTCTAAAGATAAAAGGGCATTTTTTCACTAATCACCTACTAGTGGAAAAAAGTAAAGTATTTTATTACAAAAGGTACACCTACAATTAATAAAGAAATTAACATAATAATTCAATCAGTGTACATTAACCTTAGGATTCCTTATTAAAGATAGGGCTTTCTATCGAGCCTAACAAGTCGAGCTCATCTTGACTTGGGTTCAAACTTGATGACATTAGCTAAGTATGAGCTTAAGCTCAGCCTCAATAAGGCTCCAGCAGGCTAGCTTGATTAGGCTCGAGCCTTTATCAGGCCTGTTATCAAAGCCCAACACTTAATAAATAAGCTCAAACTCTTTTGACTCTTGATTGAGTTTAATGAAGTAACCATCATTCTAAAATATTACAGCTTTAAAAACCTAAGAGGCATATAAAAAAAATTATGTAAAATAAAATGAAAAGAAGCTAGAAAATTATTATCTATAACATTGATGATTAATCAAAAGCTTTTGGATAGGTGTTGTTGTTAAAGAGTGATGGGAAAGGAGAGGATAAATGGAAGAATTTGGAAAAATAACACCTTTGGCTTTATATTATTAATTTTTAACATAAGTACATATGCTATATCATGTATAATTTAAGCATATTTACATTCTTATCAAACATGAGCCTTTATCAAGCTTATCAAACTCAAACTCAAACTCGAGCTCAGCTTATTAACAAATGTATCGAGTCCCAATCGAGCCTATTAAGTTGAGCTCAAACTTTTTTAGCAACCCTAGTTAAAGATCTCTATTGTTGAAAGAAAGATAATTAATTATTAGAGAAATGAGCTAAAGAGAAACCTACCAAGATGGCAAAACTTATCAGGTCTTATATGACAAACTGACAAGTTAGGCTTCCCTTTATCTTAGTCAAGTAAGAAAGGATTTTAAAATCTTATAAAAAATTTTAACAACTATTAAATAGACTTTCCATCTTAGTAACAATTTTTAAAAAATACTTTCTACAACATTAACTTTATAAGCTAACTTAAGCTACATGAAACTAACACGTCATCAATGGTGATCACCACTTGATCATATATACATTACATAATGTGTGTATCCCTCATTTGGTTCACTCCATTTTATTTTTGCTTTTGATTCATCTTATTACATTTTATTTACATGTTCACCTCATATGCCAAGAAAAAGGAAGTAACCTCACAACTCATTTCAATCATCTATACGGAAGCACATCTTCTACCACATCACTCACCCCATTTGTCACACTTTCGATTCCTCTCCCTCCCATAGTCAATTTCCAATCCCTCCTCTTCAACATCATGTAATTATTTTCTCAAAAAAAAAAACCTACTGGAATTGTTAACGTAACCGCCATCCTCACCCATCAGCATCTTCCACTCTCTCGCCCGTCTCTCTCTTAAGCCCAACGGCTTATCTCCTCTAGGAAATTTACAAGGGTGCCCATGTTGAGTGTTTAGTTTGCTTAGGAAGAGTTTGCAGAAAAGGGATTTTATATTTGATGAATGCCAAAGTTGTTGTCTTTGGATAGATAATGTGGTACTTGCTTCGAATGGAATATTTTTCTTAAAGAATATGCAACGAGTATAAATGTCCCTTAAAAAAATTCCAAAATACAATCTATCTAATATGTCAAAGCGCTAGCTATATTTTATACAAATGATTACATGTTGATTTTAAAGTTATACATTAACATGAGAAACAATATTGTAACATTGGTTAGATAGTTGCATAAATTTGTATAGCATTATTAGAAGATATATGCTTAGCATCTATTTTAAAGATATATTTTCTCTATTCTAACTTTTATGTATTTTTTTTTTTTTCATGTAGCCTTAATCTAAATGTTAGATTTTTTTCATTTTAATCTTAGTTTTAGTGATGTATGAGTGAAAAAAATGAAAGGAATATCTCAAAGCAAATACAATATATTTAGAGAGGAATCAATGTTGTTTTTCACTTGAGGAAATACTTTTCACTTAAATACTTTTGTAATAAGAAATATATAATTGCAATAGAAAAAAAAGTTATAATGCTTTTGTAGCAAAGTACTAGCCTTAATCACTAGTATAATCAAAAATTTGATGGTTTGATCCCTCCATGAGACAACACCAACAAGTTGGTGGAACTTGGTAATGAATTTGTTGTGTTGCTTGTGCAATTGACTAGATTCTCTAACAAAATCTTGGTTTCTCCCTTGACTAGAAGAGTAAGGACTTTGTTTGAGTAGTTAATCTAGTAACTAATAAAACACTATATACAAAAGCAATCAAGACAATCAATTCGATAACAAATAATTGAAGCCACCGTGACAAGCAACACTCGGTTATGGATTTTAGTCCCACAACCAAAAATAATTCTTAACTGGTGTGCAACTAAACACATCTAATCCACTTATATGCATCAACGATAAAGAGATTCAGCCATTCACCAAAACCAAGAACATGATTCTCCACAACTAAATGCAACTGCAAGTGCAAGTGAAATGCCATATAGAATGAGGATACATCTAAGAACATAAACTGTGAGGGTAAAAACAAAATGTAATAGCAGATGCTCTTAGGGACAGATATGCTAAAAACCCCAAAAGAAAGACCCTTCTCCGGTATTCCATATGAGCAAAAGTCTAGACAACGTGCCTACCTTTCAGCAGCAAAGAGAATTCTAGAAATGATGCTCCCTTCTTTCCATGAAAGAGTTTTCCAATGATTGCAAAAACTTCCAATGCAACTCCACATTCATGTGCTAAAAAAATTCTGTTTAGTAAGGATAAACGCTTAAAATCAACCACATAAGGTGCCTCATGAATACCAGTCTCAATTGCGGCAATTCTTCCGTGAGGTATTTGGTACAAATAAAAATTAACCTGATGACAGAAAATGCTTCCAAATGCCACCAAATTATACCTGAATGATAAAATACATCACAACAGCCTCAGACACAATAGCAAGGGTTTGCCAGGCAAATCAAGGTAGCCACATCACGTCTATGGTACACAATATCACGTATGCAAACCAGTGTGTCACAGGTGGAATACACCCAAGTATGCTGGTTTTGACCAATCAAACCAGAGCACAACAAAAGACACTGATCCATATATAGCAAGGCAACATGGCAATAATCATATTCACCTCACCAAGACTGGCTACAAACGTGTTGAAATACCAAAAATTCCCTATTTGCCCCCACTAGACTTGGTGGCATATCCCTGCATGCCAAATAACTCCTAACCAGCACATTAATTGGACATAGTGGCTGTGCACAAAGGAGCATGCCAAACACCCAGCTAGACTTAGTGACAATCACGGCATGGTAAGCACACCAATGGAACATAGTGGCTGTACACGCTAGAGCACACCAAAACAACAGGGATCCAAATTTAACAGGCGAAGTTGATAATAATTACATTCACCTCAACAAGACTGCCTCCAAACATGTTGAAATGCCAAAGGTTTCTGACCTGCCCTGCTAGATTCAGTGATAACTCACTGCATGATAAAGAGCTCTTAACCAGCACACCAATTGAACATAGTGGTTGTACTTCTGCAACCACCATGGGTGCAATTTGCCACATTGAACAATCTCCAGTGAGTTTAGTTGCTGGCAGTTGACACTAGAACATTGTGTTCATTCAGAAGCCTCTGAAAGTTGGCCAAACGCATCTGCAAATTTACAATGCCAGCAGCTTTCTGAGAAAGAATGGTATTCAATTTTGATATGTAGTCATCAAGTTGATTGCCAGGTTGATCCACCTCCACCAGTAATTTCATTTCCTGTGAGTTAAAGGGGGAAATGGTTAATACGCAATGTTATAGATTAATTCAATTATTACTTAACCATTTTCTGTTCAGTAGCAATTACCTCTTTAACAATGTCGATGGTCTCCTCCACCTGTTTTCTATGCGCAATTACAAGGTCTTCCTCTACCTGAAATCACAAGAAGTTTTTAGCTCGCCTCATATAAATCCTATATGCTTACATATGTCTTAGAAGATGTTCAAACCTTCAGCAATGCATTAAGATTCACATCTGATTGCATGCCATTGACCTCCATATCAGGGCCATCCTTCCATTTCATTGACATGTCAAGTCTCTTATTGGTTAGTGTGGCTGATTGGTATACTTCTGGCTTTCCATTTCTTTGTTGCAGTTTCTCTTGCTCATATGGCTTGTAGATATCAAAATCCCTCCCAGGGACCTTGTATCGATGGTCACCAAGGTAATCTCTTGAATCAACTACAATTCTCCCCTCTTCCCTGACACTAACGCTCCGTTCTATGTTAAAGAGTAAAGAAGATTCACTTGCAAGAGGATTTGAACATGCAAATCTGTTGCTTTCATTAGTAATGTCCATGTTGCTGTCACAAACACCAGGTGTAATTGATGTAAGTGGCAAGACAGTTGACTCTCTCAGGTTAACTGGCAAAGTTGGATCCTTCTTAGGATTGTTCCCTTTTGATAAGCTCTTCACCCTGCAGAAAAAAATAATATGTATAAGGAAGATATGTTCAATACATTCAAAATGTATCATCACTAAAGCAACAAATAATTTACCGGTCCGCATATCTTAACGTATTTAAAGTGTGTTCACATGAGCCTGAAGTTGGGGAAATGCATGATATCATCACTGTACGCGAGTTCCCAATGAATGAATCTCTCAACACTTCAGTTAGTTTACTTCCTCTAAAGGGAATATGAACTTGATCACTGTCAAGGGCCCTTATGCACTCTTTCAGTGCAAGCAAGCTCTTGTTGATCTCTGCACCCTCTATTCTGCATCACAATGAAATCAGTAGAGTAAGGAATTAGCTGTGCAAGAACTTATTTGACAAGATATCCACAAGGCAGTACCTTGTCTGCTTATCATTATCTGTCGTGTCTGCACCCCGCTCGCTGCCAGCAAGGTCTATAAAGGAGAGCTTACCAACCAACCGTGCAGGTTTTGATTCACTGCCATCAGTGGATCTTTTGATGGCAAGTTGGAGTATGGCATGAGATCGAGAAGACTCCTCATTTGCCCCAGTTGTACCTGTACTTCTTGTGGCATTTCCCTTTTCAATAAACGCTCTGATGGTTTCCACATCAGACACCCCGAATTCCTGTAAGCCCACAATACAAACTTGTTGCTTGCCATCCTCCCTCATGCAAAGCTTTCTGTAAAAGAATGTCCATATTGTAAAAATTCAGAGAAAAGTGATTCTCCTTCAACATAGAGCAGATAAACTATAAGCAGTAAACTCAAACCTTCTGTCATTAAGCAAATCGAAAAGCTTTCCTCCATATATTTCAAAGAAACTGACAAATAACTGGTATCCTTGGTTTTGATATGCATGATGCATCAATCTCAGAATATCTTGCGATGCTTTAAGGGGCAGAGGTTGCATTGTGTAAGTTTTTCCGCTGCCTGAAAGATCAGATAAGCAAAGTTGCATCACTTCAACACTCCTATGAGTTGAAAAAGCTTTAAAAATAAAAAGCCCAAGATAGGCGACAATATGATCGTCTTTGATGGCTTGTAACAATGTCTAGGTCAAAAAACACATCAGACTGCAGACTATCTTCAAAAGCAAGCATATAGACTATCTTCAAAATCCAGTACCCACATAAGAAACGTCACAAAGAAACAGTAACATGTAAATTGAAGAGAGTGCAAGTAACTTCTTGCGTAATTTGTTCTTTTTCCTTCAAAGAGTTCTGATTGACACAGCAATGCAAAAATTTTAAAGTTAAACCTGAGACCTCAGAGAGAAGAATCATGCTTTGTTCAAGCAGGCCTCATTCAAGTGAGGTGGCGGTGAACATAAGAACCACACAGCACACTTAGTTGGATCACCACAAGATCCATTGATCTCAACACATTCATTTCCCTTTTAGACAAAACAATAAAATTTTATAGTGAAAATAATAAAATGTATATTATCATTTCGAAGATGCATTGATTACCTTCATATGAAACAGCTAGGCATTCAGAGTACTCTCTATAGTATAAATTATAGTTTCATAAAAAGAGGATCTTCAAGCCTTCAAAATTCAATTTATAAGCAAAACACAACCCTGCAATGCCCTACAACAAGCATATGACACAGAAAACTCTGAAATGGGACCAAACAAACCGAAAGTCCCAAGAGAAACAAAACATTTGGCCATATATCAAAACAAGTTTAAATTTTAATATGCAAATAAGAGAGCATGTCTGTCTTACCAGTTTGTCCATAGGCAAAACAAGTTGCCTTTGTGCGCTGGAATATTGCAGGGACAATAGGCTCAACTGTTTCAAGATAAACCTTCAAAATAAACATAAAAAAAGGAGCTAACTATATTAGTAAAAAAACAGGTGTTGCTAACTATATGCGTAAAAGAACAGCAATAAGGTGGTCATAGAGACCATGTTTACCTCTTCATTTGAGACATCTTCATCTAATACAGCATCAAATACAAATTCATGTTTCTCAACGTACTCAGTAAGGTCAACCTGCAAGCTTTGCAAGGGACAAAATCAGTCAAATATTACAGAATATAAAATCAGCAGAAGTCTTGAGAGAAACATTGCCTATAGTCACTGAAAAGGCTTTCTACAGAAATTTCCAAACAGAAGTTCTGAGATGGACAGCTCTCTGTGTCAGCTGGATGCAAGAAGCTTGTGGATTTTAGTGGATTCCGTGGACAATAAAATGAAAAGGCTTTCTTAAATATGAAGAGCTTGTATGCTAAGCTATAACTTGTGAGAGCAACTACTATTATCTTTTGAAAGAGAAGACTAACAAATTGTTTTGATGTAAACAGTATAATTGCTTCACCTTGCTAGAAGGTGTTCAGGTGGATACATAGCATACAAGAAAAGACCAAGTGCATAGAACTAATAGCAGAAAATTTGAATAACAATAGAAGAGGCAAATGATAGAGAAGTACGATTTGGTCATCAGGAACAAGAGCAAAAGGTGACACCCTGAAAAGGTAGAGAACTTGGATGTAAGCCACATATGAGAGGTTGCAAGTTGCAAACAACCATTGGATTGTAATTGATTCCATCCTCAACAAATTCAAAACAGAGGGTTTCATTAAGTGTCAAGGAATCAAATAATTGTGAATTTCCTTGCTTATACTTAACACCAAAGAATGTATGTTTCAGACACCACTTCGGATGGGAAAATGGATGGTTTCAAGTTCTACGTATGCTCTCGTCAAAAAGGTTCTTCCTATGCTCTCCTTTTTCTCAAAGAGAAAGAATCACCATATCCTTTGATTTTTAATTGACACCATTTAGTTAGATTTAGATATCTAATAGTTTTGTAATTGTCTACATTCCATGGCTGGGTAATTTCACCCCGGCAAGGCCATGGACATATCAGAAGTTTATGCAATACTTTAGGAAAGTGGCAGATCATCAGGAAACAATAAATTAGGAAGCTTTGACCTGAGATACAAAGAAACACAAAATTCTGTAATTGATATACGTAGTTTCACCTTCTTCCTATATGCAACTACTTGATTGACATGTGTCATTTAGCAGGCTAGATTTTTTTTTTTTTGAAGGGAAAAAGGATGACTGCTTTAAGTCAACAAATCAAAACAAAATGTTACAATATTATGAAAATTAGGTTCCCCCTTCCACGTTGAACCAAAAAGATATGTGCTTCTAACTGCATTCTCAGCAAAAGCCTAACAGTTGCAATCTATAAAGGCATGACCTTAAGACAGAGCAAAAAGTCTGCACCGCTTGGGAAAGCTCCTCCAAGTTGCTTGAACAGAAATAGAATCAATCCAATCAAATCCTATAGAATGCCAAACTGCCACTGCAAACTAACACCAAAGAAAGATAGTTCAAGTCCTCAACCTGCAACGGAGGGCTAATGGACGAAGCAAGATCCCTGTTCCATAGAAATAGGCTCCTGCCTCCTTTGGGCCCTGGCTGCCTGTGGTGACTAGACAAACAACTAAAGTCATAACCACGACTTCTCCAAGTTGGGAGGGCCAGCTTGTAGTTTTTTCTTTTTTCCTTTTGAAAGAAAATGCTAGAGTTACTAGGTTTATTAAGCCATAGGTTTTGCTTTATTTTATTAAAGTTGAGAGTAATAATTTATTTCCTATTTTCTAGATCCCATTTTCTTTACAACTACTATGTAATTTTTGTAAGTTGACTCTATATAAATATGTCAGGGAATTCTATTTTCAATAAGACTACTCTTTATTCTCTCCACATGGTATCCGAGTAGGGAAAACCCTAATCTTGGGTCCCTCTCTCTGTCTCTACCTACCTAGGGAGGCATGCTGCCACCCCCTCTCCCTACGAGAAACATCATTGACTCCTCTCTTTAGTGTGTGTCGACCATCTAGAGGAGAAGGACCACCAATGGCCTCTTCCTCTCACACTCATGCATCGTGCATGCATGGAAAAGAGAAGGGGTGCCACTGATCCCTCTTCTCTCCTCCTTTCGTTGGCACATGTAAGTAGGAGAAAAGAGGGCTATCATTGTCATTGTCATTCTCTCTCTCTCTCCTTTCCTCACGCATCAAGACCAATTACCTGAAACCCTACTCTTCCCTGGAGCACCACCAAATCGATTCCCCACAATTCTTATCCTTGTCGTAGATCTTTCTATGATGGCGATGCAAAGCCCTCTACAGTCACTTCTAAGGCCAAGATCTCAGCATGTGCTTGTTTATTAGGTTCCTCAAATTGTGTACTCTGGTCACATGCTTTCTACATCATTGTCAAAGGGCAAGAGAAGTTGCACATATTGACTAAGAAAGGTACCAACTCCAAAGATGACACATAGTATAAAAAGTAAAAGGGCAACTTCCTAGTCATGAATTGACTAATCAATAGTATTGATTCGAAAATCACAACCAATATGCTCTACAAGGACTTTACAAAGGAGTTCTAGGAGACCTTGCAAAAGAGGTAATCCCTTCGTACAAGTAGCTCTTGTCGCGCAAACATATAAGAGGATGTGGAATACTAATCAAGGCAATCTATCCCTAGTTGAGTATTTCACCACCCTGGAGGGACTATTCAAGGAGCTTGTTGTCTACCAATTTGTCTACTGTGAGCAAGGTTTGAAATGCAGATTTCGACGTCATGCCAATGAAATTCTAAGTGTACATTTCGTGGGCATGCCTTTGGCATGCCGTGGAAATGCCCATTTTTCAATGGTCATGTTGATAGGCATGCCGAGGATACGCCGTAGGAATGCCAAGGGTATGCCAACAACATACTGATAAAAAATCACATAAATACTCAAAATGATGTTAAAATACTGTGTGTGTTAAAATTTGTGTGTTGTGTGTGCATGTGTGTGTGTTTCGTTCCTTTTCAAACTGCCGCCAACCTGAACTCTCCCGCCCACAGCCTGGATTGTGTGTGTGTGTGTTCCTTTTCAAACTGGAACCAACCTGAACTCTCCCGCCCACAACCTGGATTTTCAACCTCACGCTTCCAGTGGCAGCAAGTTCGTCGACACTGGCGGCATGCCGCCCATATCGTCGGCATGCTATCAAAATGGTCAGCATGCCATCGACACCCCTGCAAACCGATACCTACGCTGTGTCAGCATGGCCTCTTTTTGAAAATGGCCTTGCCATCGGCATTTAAAATGCTAGCTGTGAGAAGCAAGTTACAAAGAGAACAGAGTAGCAGACATATCATTTCCTAGATGGTCATGCGCCACAAGACCAGTCAGCACGTGATCAAATTATATCTTTCGATATACTGCCAAGTTTAGACTCTTTAGAGATTGTCCACAGGAGTCTCTAGAAGCTTGATGCCAACACACCACCACCTCCTCCTACGGTAACTCCTAACACCAATGCCCTAATTGCCTCCAAAGGAAAGGGTAGTCGATCTAGTAGCCGCAATGGCAATCATGGACGTAGCCACATCTTTCCATGCATCCACTGCAAACAGACAAATCACCTATCTGAAAACTGTTGGGAAAGGTTCAATAAGCCCACTTGGGCTAACCAATTGACCACAATGCATACTCCAACACCTAAGACAACTTCAACCCAACCATCAATGCCCTTTACCCCAGCAAAGCTAAACCGTTTAAGGACACTATTAAAGAGCAAGCCATCCTCTTCTACTACTACTTTGCAACTACTGATGATGTCACATCGAGTTTCGTTGCCTACCCTACTCCTACTTCTGCATCCCTCAATCCCTTTGAGGATACGAATGATGCCGATAACTGGTGGGGGAATTGAGCTTGCTACTCATCCTCCCCCCACCCTCTTGCCTACGTGCCTCTGCTACATAGTGTCTACTGTCGTCGCCGCATGATCAACTCATAATTTCATATAAATTACCTAGCTAGTTATTGATATCTTTCAAGTATTTATTTTGTAAATATAATAATCTTAGACATTTCTTTATATTTTGTGAATAATAATATTTTCTTTATTTTTATATCACAAGTAAGGTGGTGAAAGATCCATAAGTGGAACAAGATCAAAGAGAATAATTTTCGTGGATCCATTCAACTATGTGAGTCAAGAAAAATCAAGAAATAGGCCCATTTAGGTTAGATGGTGTCATATATATGAGATAAAAGGTCAAAATTTTGAGTTTTAATAGCATTAGGAATTATTTTGAACCCAAAACAACCTTCTTATCCCTTTCCGACAAATTTTAAAGATTTTTTAGAGTTTCTAGAGGCTCTTAAGTCTATAAACAAGCCTTAAGACCTCTAAGGAAGAGCATTCAACCTTCTACCTCTCCCTTTTTTTAGACGCTTCCTCCAAGCAAGCAACCTCCGGTGGTCTTCAGCATTTCTCTGCCTCATCTGATCTTCTGCATCACCACCACGATGTCACCACACTTCCTATTTATTTTTCCTAATCTTATTTTTAGATTTGCATTTTAGAATTTAGTTTAGCTTGAAATTTTCAATTCCTAGTTCTAATCTCAATTTCCTTTGGTATTAGTTCATTAATAGAAGTATTTATTTCATTTGTAATCTTTATTTCCCAATCTCTTGCATGTTTAAATCTTTAGTTACTATCTTTTATTCCCCATTACATTTATGTCTGCAATTTCTATTTCAATTCCCAAATTTATTCTATAATTTCCTACTTCAAAAATTCCAAAAAAAAAATTTAAAACTACAAAGTCATTTTATTTATATTTAATTCTCATCCAAATTTCTTTTACAAACTCATTATAGGAAAAAATGTTAAAAAAACTACATTCCAATCCTTTCATTGTCATGATTTAGTCCCTACATCTTCTTTCCAAATTTACTGCATGCATTTTAGACATTATTTTTGCATGAAATTTGGTAGATTTCTTATTTAAATAGTCAGAAATGTCCATAAATTTTATTAGATTTGTTACAGTTATGAAAATTTATTTACACAAAAAATTATGTTTAGGTCATTTTAGTCTCTATCCATAGGTCTCAGAGGCTTATCCCCTCTTAAAAATACCAAAAAAATCAAAAATAAGAAAAATACATTAGTTTAGGATAATAGAAAGTGACTTAAACATTTTACCTCCCTATAAATCGACTTGAACTCCCATTATACCTTATTTTATCTTTGTAGAAATTCAACAATTAATTAAGTGGTCATTGTAGTATGGTGAGTAGTATTGCCCCCTGTCATGCGGGCACGTGGAGAGGGGGCAGCAACCACCACACGCAAGTCTATGTGCAACGTGCCCCGACTGCTGCTTGGCCACTACTGATGCTGTTGCAGCAACTGCTGTTGTTGCGGCAGTTATTACCACTACTACCGTTGTTGCTAAGGAGCATCACTGTCTTCCTCCTCTCTCTCCTCTTGCATGAGGACCATTAGGAGGAAGAGGGGAGCTTACTACTAGGAATATGACTACTCTTTCTAGGCTCGATCCTAATCCCCAAACCAAACCCAAGGTAAAGTAGTCAAACTCACAAATCATGATGATTTAACCTAGCCAAATGAGCAAAATAACAAAATTTAATCAAGTTTGGCATGGTGCACATTTGCCCAAAAATTTAGCCAATTAAGCCCAATCCAATTCCCAAATTTCTAAATGTTGATTATATTGCACTAAGGATGTAATTTGCATAACATACCTTATTTAATAGTGATTCACATGAAAATTTTATTTAGGCAGAGGCAATTTTGAAAAATGCATCAAAAGATAAAACTGAGCTTTCCTTAGCTTATCACTGCACGTGAGAAAATTGTACATCACTACAAGGATGACAGGATGAAAATGACCCGGGAGAAAGCTGCATTTTCATAAACTGAAATGAGCACAAAACAGGAACAAATAGAATGACACGTCGACAGTATAAGAGAAGCCACCCAATTTTAATTTCATATAAGTGGAGCTTCTACTAAAAAAATGATGGTAGCAGAATATATGATATATTTTATTGAGAAACGACTCAGGTACAAGTGGGAAATACGCTAAACACATCTAGAAATAGAACTTAAAAATAAAGCAAATTTCTGCATTAGAAAACAATATGATTCCCCACTATCAAGTACTTTTTGTGGCTCTCCTGCTACCTTTTCATTCATCATTTTTGTGTCTGTGACCAACACTTGATTTTCCCTTCTTGGAAGGAACACATCTGTAAACTTGGGGCAATGATGAGGTTATAATCAAGGCACGTCTATTGCTGGTTGAAAACACTTGATTTTTATGATCTCTTTGACATGATCGAGGGCATTCTATTATGGCAAATGGGAACATCTAGCATCATTTATTATCCTAGAGGATAGATCTTGCAAAAAACTTTACAGATCCTAATTAATGGCTATTTACAGATCTGCCATGCTGCATTCTGGAAGCCTATTTCTGGGTACATTACCAAAAATGCGAAGTGTGTCTAGCGTCCAAGAATAGATTGTGTAAAGCTTATGATCAGATGGCTTCTATAATTGCAATAAGTATAAAGTTAGAGGATGTGCTCTCATACATGGAGTTACCTTTAACTTTGTCTCGTGAACAAGAAGCGAATTTGTTTGTGGTGATATTATTATGATATCTTCCTCCCTCCTTGATATCTCCTTTTTATTCAGAGGCCTTTTGCGCACCTACCCAGCAAAAGCCATGAGAAAACAACATGCATGTTAAATTTGTACAAAACACTTCACGCATAATATTAAACAAAATGCTTCATTAATATTAAGAATCCAAAGGTCAAATTCAAGGAGCCCAACATGGAGAAAACATGAACCCACCTTCCATTTCCCTGTCAAAATTAATCACATGTTGAAAATCACAAAATAAAAAGAAACATACCACCACTTTGATTTTGGCAACAGAGCCTGATTTATCTTTGTCTGATGAAAAACTCTTCATGAGATTGCTTTCTGGCAAAGCGCTTGGAAATTTACGATAAGAACCACCAAGGTTTCGGTCCTCAGAATAACGAAAAGGATCAGCACCATCACATAGCTCAGGAACTGCTACCTGCCAATGGCATCAAAGGCAGAAGCCCAGTCAAGCAAACTAAAACATTATAGCATTTAACGTAGAAAACCAAACTCTTTGAAGAGAATAAGGCTGAAAAAAAGATTTCATTAAGCAAGCCAAGCCAACACATTTCACTGCTAACAGTAAAAATTAAATGAAAAACAAAAAGAGACATCTATATTGCAAAAACCAACTAACGTGCTCACAACCATCCCTTTCCCGCACTTCATACATTTTGACAAGGGAACCCGTGGCTATTTATGTTATGCTCAGACGAACGTGGCCCCCTTCACAGTCAGACTGCATGCCTCCCCTCACCTATAATATAATTAATTCAAAAGTGCAGATGCAATACTCTCCAATGGGCTGATTCTTAAACGCAGAAAGAGGATTTGAATAAAATTCTCTCTGCACCCAAAAGACAAAAAAAACTTGCTGTCATTTCAGTCAAAAAATACCGGTTACCCAAAAAACAAGGGTTGAAGCTAAAAAAGACCTGAATCTCCAAAAAGAAAGGGCAAGCTATGTCTTGGGTTCCCACAGGTACATCAAAAACGTACAGATGAGAAATAATACATATAGAACGTACTTGGCATCTCTATTTTTACAATCTGAATCTCCATCACGGCCCCTTTTTGGAGAAGAGTAATCCAAAAAAACAGGGAAGAGACCATACATGTGATTCTCAATGAAAGCACATGACATTACCACCATAGAAATAATGGTGTGGTGAAAGTAGATAAAATAATGTGCAGTTGTGATTACAAAGAAGGTTAGCATGATGAAAATGTTCTTGATGCAGCCCAGTTTACAAACAGTTCAAGTGTGCCTTTGCAAATTTTCTCTTTATTTTATTTTATATTTATTTATTGCACTTCCAATCAAGGGATGCCTTGGCCATTAGATGTAATTCCAAAAGTCTTATCTTTTGAACACTGATTTTGTTGTAACCCCTTTATAAAAAAGAAAAGGATATACCAAAAAACAAATAAGAAGTTAGAATTTGGAATCAGTCTAGATTTATTTCCCCTCATCATTATTTCTCCTCTCATCCCTTTCTTTCTAACGCCCCCTCTCGCCTTTATCTCTTTCTCTTGCCTACTTTCTCTCTCAACTCCCTCACCCCCTCGTTCTTCCCTTACCTACTCTTCCCTCACCTCCTACATATCACCCTCCCTAGTGTTGCAGCACCCAACCCCTCTTCCCTCACCTCCTACATATCACCCTCCCTAGTGTTGCAGCACCCAACCCTCGACCACACCACTTCTAAGGTCCTTTCGTTGTGGTACCTTCATCATTGGATTGACTAAAGACCTTAGTTTTGGAAATAGTTGCTGCTGGAGATCGTCTATATCTAGATTGCTGAAGATTTTCGGTTCACATTTATTATATATATCAATCAGGTTTGATTTGTAGCAAATAATTTTATATTAGGCCATTCACCCGATTTGTGCTCGGTTGGTGCTCACCATTCTGGGAATATTTCGCTAAAGATTCCCAGAAATCACATCACATTTATATTTTTAAAGATTTCGCCTGCGTCATTTCCCGTGGCTAAAAGACAAAGGTTCTCTCAAACACTCCCAAGTACCCGCTCAAAACCATTTTAGCCTA
Source organism: Thalassia testudinum (assembly GCA_037157565.1). Lineage (NCBI taxonomy): Eukaryota > Viridiplantae > Streptophyta > Magnoliopsida > Alismatales > Hydrocharitaceae > Thalassia > Thalassia testudinum. The sequence goes on along the minus strand of JAZHRO010000022.1, from coordinate 59,750,354 downwards.
TTTCGGGATAACACCACTCCCTTATTACAGATAAATTTGGGGACAATGAAATCTAAACCTCCGCCAAAGGCATAGGTGATCATTGGGACCACTCCAAGAGACAAAAGCACTGTCCTTTTTCTCTGAAATAAAATAATCTCCCGATTAGCTCCAAAGGACAAATTCTTAATCGATGCCAACTCAGCTGCAAAGACAAGTTTTTAATGGAGGCAACCGTGGAGATAATTTTGAGGTCCAAATCCCTCTCATTGAAACATTACAAAAATGGCCAGTTGGCTCCAAAACTAAAAGAAGAGCCTTTTCTCCTGAAGACAAAAGGGGCTCCTCTTTGCCACAAAGGGGTAGATAAAGCGATTGACCTCTGCACTCACATCTCAGAGGTGATGGCATCAGACGTTAGAACCATCCTGTTTACCTTAAACGGAAACGGGGGCTTTCAAGCACAAACTCCAATCAATCTACCCACCCTGAGACAAGTGTATTGAGATAAAAAGAGGGAATTTTTTGAACCCAGATCTTCTATCGTCATTGTACAACAAAAATGGGAAACGGTTTCAAATTTGACTCTGCTCATCCCAAATTTCGATCCTGCTCGTCCCAACAAAAGATGAGTAGCTGAGATGAGAAGTTCCAAACGACAGTCTCCCATTGAAATGCATGTGAAATAAAAAAAATGGCCCTATGTTTGAGTACCACAACTAAAAGACAAGCACTCTCTGCGAGGCTCCGTACATCCGAAGACATTGCATATGACACCAGAAGAAAGGAACCTATGAGAGAGGGGGCCCAAATTCTCCCCCAAAATCAAGGCTCCGTTTGCCAAGAGTATACCCTTCACCAAGAGGAATACCAGAGGATGCTAAGGAATTAATCCTAGGCTACATTTGGTAGTGGTATTGGGGAGGAATAAGGGCACTATTCTTGGGATAAATCCACCGTAGCAAGAGGACTAGGTGGGGTGGTGGGGATTGGGGGAAACAAGTCACTTCAATTAACATATTAATTAAATTATTTTATTATATCACATCAATATTAATAAATATTAAAATACATTCACTCCAATATAATATAATTATTAAAATATATTTATCATATCACATCAATCCACTCACGATCATATCTTAATAGGAAATAAATATTCACTAACCTCAAAATATTAATCATTTTATTCCATCATTTATTCTTATATTCAACCAAATACTTCTCTCCATTTATCCCTACAAGATCTTATCTCATTATAACTCTTATTCCGCTGGCAAATGTTGCCTAAAGCAACATCAACATCAAACAATCTCATTTCATCACATCAATATCGGTATATATTATAATATACTTACTCAAACATAATATACCTATTAAAATGCATTTATTATATCACATTAATCCACTTACACCTATATCATAATATTAAAAAATCATCTACAAGCATCACATCATCATCGTAATTATTTTATCCCACCACTCAAACAAACACCTTAATCTACTTATTCCTATGATAATTTTATCCTGAGATAACTCTTAACCTGCTGTCAAATGATAGCAAAATAACCTCTATCTTAGGATAGAATAAAAAAGAGATAAGTTGAGAAGGATGTTTGTTTGAGAGGATAGGATAAATAATGGGATAATAATAATTAATATGATAATGTGATATTAGTGAATAATTTTTTAATATTATGACATGGTGTTAGTGTGTTAATATGATATAGTGAATATATTTTAATGAATATATCATGCTAAAATGGATATATTTTAATATATATTAATATTTATATAATATGACAGGATAATTTGAAAGTAATATATTTTAATATATATCAATGTTAAGTTGATGCGATGAGATAAGTGGAATCCATTTGACGTTGAGATTTACTCTCAGTATCCCTCTAATTTTGAGATAATCCTTGGGTTACTCCACTACCCAAAAAGGCATGTTTGGACGCAGAATAAATGAAGAGTATCTCTCTCCTAGGAGGGCTTGAGACATTATTCATGAGGGATTGTGACATTATTCATCACTTCCATTGACATTTAAATCAAACCATTTAATTATATCATATCAATATCAATATATATTAAAATATAACCACTTTAACATAACACACCCATCAAAATATATTTAATATATCACATCAACTCACCCACACCTACATCTCAATATTAAATAAATACCTACACATATTACATCAATATACCGATCATTTATTCCACCATCCAAATAAACACTACTTCCCACTTATCATATCCCTAAAAAATTTTATCCCATGTTCAAACACAGCTTAAGAGACCACAAGTTCGATAAGCAAGAAATTGCATTACCCCGCATCCTATTTGCCACGTTTTAAATCACAAGATAACTGTTTTTGGGACACTGGCTTCAAGACACACAATCCCCCTTCACCCCCCACCCCGCCAGGTCATTCGGTCCCCCGCTCACACGTTCATGACATTCATACATATAGCATTGATTGTGCATGATAATAAATAGCATAGGTATCATAGCATCGGAACAGTATAATACAAAGAAGCAATAGCATCCATGCTGTTTAGGTTACATAGCATCGACGCTATGTTCGTGTATGATATAGCACGATGCTACACATACCATTGAAATCCACGATTATCTCACCTAAAGGAATGTGCACAGGCGTGGCTTGTGCATTTCCCTCCGGTTTGCTCTGCAAAGATTCTAATTTTTTCCTTTTTAGGAAGAAAAAAAAGGAAAGAAAGAAAGGAGCCTCTCTTGTGAACGCAAATATATATCGTATCGGAGCAAAGTTCTTCTCTTAAGCGTTCATTTCTTACGTACAGGGAGAGAGAGAGAGAGGAAAACAACAATAACAACGATGTAGGTAAAAGAGAGATTACTCCAGGGAGGAGCTCGGTGTCGAAGGAGTGGAGATCTAGAATCCCCGGGCTCAGCTCTTTCGTCGACACCACCACTTCCTCCTCCTCCTCCACCTCCTCTTCCGCGATCCGCCTCATGCTCGACGAGCTCAGCGGCGTCCACGGCTCCACCACCTCCTGCGGGCCCCGCACTGCCGTCACCTGCGCCAAGATTGCACCTTTCTCTCAGTCGAGGAACGTACCACCACAACGAGGTCCACTGGGCCACGCGACTCACCTGCTGCCACTTGTTGCCGCCCCCGGGCGGTGCGAACGGGTCGGGCGCGTTCTGCTGGGGTCTCTGCGGGCGCCGCGAGGCCATTGCCGTGGCGAGGTATGGGGTGGTAAGGAGAGGGGAGGGGTTGGAGGAAAAGTGGTAGTGAGGGTGTGTGGTCTGTGAGGATGATCGTTGGGTAGCAAGAGGTGTTTTCTGTGTTCAAATTGAAAGGGGGCGTGTTTGTTTGTTTTTAACCCTTGTGCGCTTGCGGAGAGGTTTGGGTTCCGTGGGGGGAAAGTTCGGGGCAAAAGGGGAGAGTTTGAATTAGTTGGTTGAGGGTGGAGGAAATGCTCGAGGAGGGAGGAACCTTTTTTAAATAAATGAAATAACGCTGGCCCACGTTTCCTATTCTCTCTCTCTCTCTTCCCCCCACGGTGCTGCAAGGGCATGCTTAATTTTACCTCATCTTTTTCTTTTTCTTTTTCTTTTTAATTTTTAAGAGAAAAGAGTAAAATTCATTGCAATCTTAAAGATTACATGAGATATCAGGTCAAAGTTAAGAACCAAATACAAGAGAATCCACACAAAATATCGCTAAGTTGTGAGCCAAAGTAATATACTCTCTGGATACCTTAGTGTTTAAGCGAAATCGTCGTCGTTTAGAAAATGTGTTATAGTATAGTTGACAACATCGCGTAAAATATTTAAATCTGCAAAGCTCAGAATCTAGTTGGAGTCCGAGGCCGATCACAGGAAGCAATTATGACAATTTAATTCACTAATCACAATTTACTTCGAAAAAATATAATCAAAACTTTGCTCAGAATAATATATCAATAAAATTAAGTATGAGAGTGTAAAAAGATTGGGTTAAAATGGTGATTTGAATCACAAAACTAACCCGTAAGTTTAAGCTCACAACTAATTCAAATAAATGAATAGTACTCTCAACCACTTATCACAATTAGCACCATTTAAATGCTAGATCAGATGATAGAAGAAGGCTTCAGGTGCACTAACCAACAGGAGTTCATAAGGCACAAGAGTTTTTCAGAAAGCCTCACAGAAGAGGCACCAACAGAGGCACAAGGGCCTCGCATAAAGCCTGTAGAGGCTAAGTGTTGAGAGAAGGAGAGGGCACGGATCCCAAGGTAGAGCAAAACCTGCCCCCTTCTCTCTCTGATTCTATTTCTCTTCTTCTCTCATAACCGGGCTCAATACGATCAGTATGCGAGTAATCAAGTGCGAGTAATCAAGTCATGAACAGTACCAAGTCCAAGCTCACCAGGTGTGCAGGTGAGTAAGGGTGCGCAGGTTCGTGTGGTGAGGGACCCAACCCCTCGTGATCGCGGGCAAATAACGAAGAATAGAAATTCAACTTATGCGCCTACATGAGCTTCTATGTCCATGATGTGGGACTAATGTCCCACGTCTTCTCCTCACACAAGCTGCAAGTGGTGTAGCTTCTAATTGGGCATGAAGAAAGCCCTGACAGCTGAAATTGATAGCCTGGGAGGGAACCTGGAGGTGTTCCGCTGGCCATGTTGAAGAACTCGGTCGGAGAACTGCAACGGAGGTCGCAGAAGAAGGTTGCAGCGACGGAGCTCCGGTAATGTACCTAAAAAGGGGAATACGGCCTCTCGGCCCCATCAGACAAGCTCAGAAGCTTCGCCTGGAAGAGGCGAACGTGCTGGTGGGTATTGCGTGTGGTGAGGAGGTGTGTGGAGGGTTGACATGCTTGGAGATGGTGAACGAAGGTAGGTGTGTTCGGTGGAGGTTTTGAGGGCGTGAATCCCTCAATTTCTTAAGGGGTTTTGGTGAGCGTGGGGTGGCAAGGTTTTGGGAGTGTTGGCAGAGCAATTGGTAGTCTGTGGAGGGCACGCGTGCTCGTTGAAGTGCGCTCGGAGCTGGGGAAGGCGACGGTGGGGTGGGCGTATGTGCGTGCGAACCTAGAGTTTAAGGGCGCGAGTAGAGTTGGGGGAGGAGAAGAGTCGAAGGGGGCTAGTTGCAGATGAAGAGAGGTCAGAGGCGATGCCGGCTATGATTGGCTGGCGTTGGAGACGAAGATGCTCCGAGGATGAAGACGGCGATGAAGAAGGGGCTGAAGAGCTCCTTGCAGGTATGGCGAGGTGCAGAATGAAGAGAGGAAGCTTTTCCCGTTGCCTATTGTACATGACAGTGGGCGAGGAAGCCCAAGGGAGGAGGTCGCCGAAGATGAGTTCGAAGCTGGTTGGAGGTCGAGGAAGGTGTATTCAGGGCCAAAAACTCGCTAAGGAGCAAAACCTTGCGAGAGGGCTCCTTTTAAAGGTCTAAGGGCAGCTTCCAAGCTTGGGAAGAAGCTCGAGAAGCTCGAAAATTTTAGGAAAGAAAATCCCTGAATTCAAGGAGTTCTCATGAGCTTTATGGTCCAAATTCAAACCCAAGATGTGCTTTAATTGATTGGGAAGGTTCTTAAGATCAATCCCTCCAATTTTGGAAAAATTTGGTCGAGAAATCAGGGAGAAAGCCCAGATTAAAGGTCGCAAGCTTTGGGTTCACACTATTAATGGCAGTAGGGACCATTTTGAATAAAATGACAAAAAGTTATGGGGCTAAATGTAAGAATTTCGAAACCTGAGGGGTTAAATGTAAGAAATAGAGTTTTGAAGGGTTAAATTGCAAACTAGGTCAAAATGGGTTCTAATTAGGTCCAAATTTTGATATAAATCTAATTTGGACCTAAGGAATCTAATGGTGAAGACATATTTCAGTTTTGACCAAGTTTGACTCGACAATTTGCATAAAAACCCAAATTAAGGTAAAATTTTGTCTGAGACTCTGTTCAAGGTCACAATAAGTTCAGATGGTCAAACAAATGGTACTAAACCTCTTAAAATATTTTTCTATGAATTTTAGGAGGCTTAGATGAATTTTATTCTGACCAAAACCTTATTAATTCAAGTAGGTCTGAAATTAAGGTTTTAGGTGTTGTGGTTCTCGAAATGCGCGAAACCTTATTTCTGTCTGTATGGACTTACTTATTAGACTTTAATGCTCATTTGACCTTTAATTTAGCCCTAACAAACCCCATGGTTATTCTGTGTTCATGTATGTTGTTAAAATTGCAGAATTAACCATAATTCCATGTTTTCTTCTTAAATCAGAATATTATGGAATTATGACCCTCAGATGATTATGTATGAGCATTTATCCATCAAACCAGGCTAAAAGTGACCAATTAGGACCTATGATGGTGTTCCCATCACTTGGACAATGAAAAAGAGAGAGCATTAGCAAGTAAAGAGCAACAGTGAAGAACCAAATGCTTTGCCCTCCAATAAGGTTGTGATAGGGTAAGTATATGGCCAACGAGTCCAGCGGCATCACTGAAAACAAAGCTCGTTTGGATAGCTAAATTCAAGGCAAGGTTAATGTCTTGAATAATAGCATGAAGTTCCACTTTAGATGGGTCAGTAGTGTGAAGACTGACCGCTATAGCCACTAATATCCTACCATGAGTATCTTGAAATACAGTAGCTGTGCAGGATGATGAAGTCCTGACTGCTACAACAACGAAAATATATGAAAGGTCCTTCAGATCGCAACAAAGGGTTTTGGACAAGGGATGAGGTTTATGGCGAATCATCAGTGGGAGGTAATATCAGTGCAGTAGATGTCCTATGAGCTTGAGAATAAAATTTAGCCATGTTGGCATCTCTTTTAATAGACTTGGATGGTTGAAGTTGAGATCCTCCCATGAGACATTCACACCATTGGAGCCAACAAACATGCAGTATATAAAAAGGAAATGATGGATCACCTCCAACAGCATTAATCTGCTCCCCTATAGTAGATATGATATCCATCCATGTTCCATTCATAAGATATATTCGAATTCCCAATGAAAACCATACTGCACGCATTGCCTAGCATCTGAAAAATATATGCTCTGTCTTCAAATTACGCTACACAAATGTCACGTGCAGCTTCCACATTCTGTAACCTATTTGCTAAAATGGATTTTGTTGGCAATGCATTTGTAGCTAGTTTCCAAAGGAATATTTTAGTGCGTGGAACCGATGATTTAAGTTTCCATATTTTATTACATACGGCCAACACTTGTGGAGAGTGAACGGAATTTTTCTGATCATGAAGTATCAGAGCCTTATAGGTTGATTTCACAGTAAAATTTCCTTGATTGTTTGAAGATCATATTAAAGTATCCACATGGTTCGGCAGTATTGGGGTGTTATGAATATGGTCCACCATAGTAGCCTGAAAGCATTGCTGCAATTTTCCAGAATTCCATTCATGGGTTTCTGTAATAAATTGATAAAAATGTGGCTGAATCTATAAGCTCTTGCAGTAGGCAGGGTGGGGGAATCCAAATTTCTGATCCAATTGTCTCTCCATACATTTATTTTTCCTCCATCTCCAACCAACCAAAAAGAATAAACGTAAAGTAGTCCTTGGACCTCTGCCAATGTCCTCATAAAGAGAGAGGACCTATGATTATGATTATAATCCTAAAAAGTTGAGTGAGGAAAATATTTGGCTTTCATATAGGACTGTCAGAAGCCATTATCATGAGTAACTAGCTTCCAGGCCACCTTAAGCAAAAAAGGCATGTTCATATAATAAGGATCTCTAAAACCCAACCCACCTAAATGCTTAGGGAGGGCTATTGAGGACCAAGCCTCGATAGATATAAGTTTGCTCTCATCAAAAAAAGCCCTACCAGAAATTTTTAACAATATTTGTGATTTCAGCACATAGCTTCTTAAAGAAAGATTTGTGAACATGAGATAAGAAGGTATTGCTAGCAGAGAAGATTGAATGAGTACCCCTCTTCCTGCTTGGGATAACATCCGTCCTTTCCAGCCAAACAACTTCTTGTGACATTTTGATAGGACAAGATCCATAAGTTTCTTTTGAGCCAAAGTATCCATCAGCAGGTAGCCAAGATACAATTCATCATTAGTCATTTTCTCCATTTGAAGTTCTTCCCCAATAGCCACTTGAGTTTTATTTGCAACACCTTTGCTAGAAAATATTCTTAATTTCCCAAAGTTGACTCTTTAACCTAAAATGGCTTGGAATTCATTGAGAATAGCTTTGACATTTTGTGCTTCATGAACAGTGGCTGAAGAGAAAATAATTGTGTCATCTGCAAACATAAGATGTGTAATAGGAGCCATTTCCTTGGCCAACTTGTAACCTGAAATGAAGTTATTAGTTAAAGAGGAGTGTAGAGTTCTAGATAGAAATTCAGTGGCAAGGATAAATAGGTAGGGGAAGAGGGGGCTGCCTTGTCTTACACCACGAGTAGGCAAATAGTGTTAGTTGTTCTGCCATTGACTATAACCTCAAAAGATGCAAACATTACACAAGACATAGTTAAGAAAATGGGAGTAGGAGGAAAATGCAACTGTACAAGACAAGTGTTTAGAAAATTCCACTTCATTCTATTAAATGCATTTTCCATATCCAGCTTTAAAGCCATAGAGCCATTCTTTCTCTTTGGTGTCTTCATAGAATGTAGGACCTCCCTTGCTAGCACCACATTGTATGCTGATTGTCTACCTGATAAAAAACAATATTGGTTTGGTGAAATAATTTTCATCAGCATTGATCGCAATCTTCTAACCACCAATTTAACCACAAGCTTATATAAGGCCATGGAGCATTCTTCCTCTTTGGTGTCTTCATAGAATGTAGGACCTCCCTTGCTAGCACCACATTGTATGTTGATTGTCTACCTCATAAAAAACCATATTGGTTTGGTGAAATAATTTTCATCAGCATTGATTGCAATCTTCTAGCCACAAATTTAGCCACAAGCTTATATAAGGAATTTGTAAGGCTAATAGGCCTGTAATCCTTAGGCTCTATGGGATCATTTACCTTTAGGGCTAGAGACAAAAAGGTTCTACTCATGGGAGAAGGCATGGTGGAAGTAGTAAAACAATCCTTTACAAACTTGATCACATCATTTTGAACAAGATGCCAAGATATTTTATAGAACATGACAGGTAACCCATTAGGACCTAGACTTTTTGTACCATCCATTTGGAAAATGACACATTTAATTTCTTCCTCATTAGGAATGGAAGAACACCAAGTACATTCAGCAGGTGATAAAACCTCTTCTTCATGAATGATGCTTGTGTGACATTGATGAGAGACTCATCATGACTCTTAATTACCCTTAATTAATTAGTTTCCCAAGCTAATTAGCTAAGAATACACGTAATACAGGGTTAATTATACTATAAGGGATTAAATAAGGACCTTCAAAATGAGTTAAAAATTAAATTAAATATCAATTAATATTAATAATAATTTAATTAATAATTTGGACTAAGATATTAAACACTTAGCTACTCATTTAATATTTAAACTAATTTAGTTAATTTTATGACCTAAGTACTTAATTAACTTAAGTAAATTAGTCACTTAATTAAATATAGCTAAAAAAGGGTAAAAACATAAATTCAAGGAATAAATATAATATTTACCTAATTTTTAAATATATATATATAAAGTTGAAAAGGAAATAAATTAAAATAAGCCTAAAAATCAATTATTTACATTTAAGTCCTTAGTTTTTATGTCAATTGAGTCCTTCTCCTATAAATAGGTCCTTAGTTTTTATTACATATAGGTCCCTGTGTGCAAGTCACCTTCATCATCTTCTTCCTCCTCAGCTTTAAACGGCCGAGGAGGTCCGATGCTCACACCGTCTGACCACCTCTCATCTCACGACTGAACACCTCCATCTTTGTCGCCAACCTTCTGCTCACCATCGCCTTTTCATCTGACGACTCTGATCCTCCCTAGCCCAACAAACTCCGGCACGATGACTTCACCGTCGTCGGAGACGAAGGCCTTTAAACTCATGTACCTAGACGCGATTGTGTCCAAATGCAGACTCCCTACCCCTCTCCGCTACCTATAAATACCCACCTAGACCTCCGATTTCAACAGTCGGCCCCTATCTCTCTTCCCCAAATAGTGATCAACAATAGGCTATTCACTCCCCTCCGGCGACCTCTCACCCCTCTTTCGAAGCGCTTCCAGCGGAGGTGTTCGTCTCCCTCACCTCCTCTTCCTCTTCCACTGTTGTGACAGGGCTTAGGAGCGCGCCATCTTCTCTCTACTCCATTTCCTTTCTTGTCGGAGCTTGATCCGACAACCTTGGATTTCGTCCTCCGTTATGTGCCTTTCGACGGAGATCCCCTTCCCTATTTGTCCAGGTAATCATAGATTAGCATAGAATTTAGTTTAGCTTAGTTCTAGCTAGTTAAATAGGTAGTTAGAGTAGTGTAATGTGCAGCTTTCATGTCATCTTCTTCAACTCCAACGAGCCAATTCTAGCTCGCCGGACCTTCGTTCATCAATCTAATCACCTGTACACCCTCTCTATCTCACCATGTTTCCATTTCACCTTCTCACATGCTTGATCAACCACTTATATACCTAAACCACTTCACCTTCAACTGAGGACCTCCACTATCCATGGCGGAGGTCCCAGAGCTATTTCACACTCACAAGAGGTCCTTCATCACTTCTCCACTTCATAAGGGCCTCAATTAACTACTTAATTTAACAGATAACTCATTACACACTTAACGCCTAATTGCACCTCAACCTCCTGAGCTCGCTGTCAATGGTGACTCAAGAGGAGTTTTTCCACATAATTACACAGTCGCACACCATCACCCAACCCTAATTAGTAGTTCCCCTCACTTAATTAGGAGTGAGATAAGTTCTTGAGTTCATACAAACTCAAGATTTACTTTTACTGAGATTTTCATTAATTCATGAATCTATTTATTAATTGTATTAATTAAGATATTCTTGAAGTTCCTTGTGACCTTAGGAATCAATTAAGACTATCATTGGAATGTTTTATAAAGATTTGGTCTCTAGCATCCTGAACTAACGTTCATCGAAGCTCCGGTGAGCTCCGGCGAATCCAATATTAGCCTCAGCCTTCAGAAACCCTTCAGAAGCTCTAGATCACTTATTTTTTATCTCAAGATCAAGAATTACCCATTATAATTGTGTGCAAGTCTTTATCTCTCTCCGTTGAACTTCATCTTCTCCAACTCCAACGGAGTTGGAGAGATGATTTCATTAGGGTTTAGGTTCTAGGAATCAATTCTGAAGCTTAAGGAGTTTGTTTAGAACCTAACTAAGCTTTCAGTTAGGACCGAAACCCTCTCATTCCATCTAACGAACACAGCCACTTTGGATTTCAAGCGACAGTATCTGAGAGCACTGCTGGAGTGCTCAAAACCCTAATTTGAGATTCTAAATCAATTCCTTGACTAAAATTGGATCTACTTAGATATTTAATTTGATCTTAAATACTCTAATCCTTAAAGTCAACTCTGAACCTCTATAGGTCAACTCTAAGATAGAAGTAGAGATATGGAGATTTAGATTTTGATTCAGGGAGTTACTTGAGTTCTTGGGGTGATTGTAAATTAATTCGAATTGATTTGATGATGTTTAGACAAGATTTGAAGATGTTCTTAAGATCTGAACAGTTTGGATTCTAAAAGGAACCCAACACTGTTCCTTATGCTTCTGTTGAGATTTGGAGCTAGAAATTACTCAGATTAGTTCCACTTGGTTCACTGAATTAGTTTAGATCGATTCATGATGACTTAATCTATCTTTTGATCTGATTTAACCCTAAATTCTAGGTTTTGACCTTCAGATTGAAGCCATGAAGCTTCTGCAGCTCTGCCTAAGCTCAAGCCTGTCTCAATCTATGCGAAATGATCCTTTAAACCCTCCTAATACCTCATGTGAGAGGTATTTCCTTTCTGCAGGTCGTTAAACCTGAGATTGCACCCTTTGAAGCTCATTTCTGACATGGCGAAACAGCCATGTGTCTCCTCCAAATCTGTAGATCAATCATGAGCCATTATACGCTCGATTGGCCTTTTGAGTCGATCAGAATCTTCACTTGAAGATCTAGTCTGGACACAGTAGTGAGCGAAGGAGGAGCGGCAAATATAGTCCCATATCGGAAACGAGAGGAGCGGTGCCTTAGTATAATACGAAATCGTGATAGAGGCAACTCGGTCGTCAGTGTAGGGTGCAACCTATTTGAACATATGAACCTCTGAGCGCGTGCGTGCACGTGCATGCGTGTGTGCAAGCATGTGCCTGTGTGTGTGCTCGAGCGGGCGAGCGAGCGTGATGTGGGCCTGAATGGGCCTGAGACTATGCATGGCTAAACTGATAAAAATACACCTAATAAAAACTAGGCCTAGGCTAAGTAGGGTCTGGTCCCGCCCCCTTGTGGGTGCTGTGTTTTCTCGAAAGGCCTGGGTCGCCCACTAACAATTTTTTGTACAAAAATGGGTTAAGGGAAAAGGGATGAAATTTTAAACTAGCTAAGTGAAGAACAAAGGATGAGACAGAGGAACAGAGATGAAGCTAAGGGAATAAGAGTGCGTAGTGTTGTGACGAGAGAAGGAACCAAAGTTAAAGAAAAGAGCTAAGATAATTAAGGAGAGAAAAGAAGAGAAGAATTAAAAGAGCTAAGAAGAGAAAGGAATTAAAAGAGAGGGGTAAGATAGAGAGATGTATTAAAAAGAGAGATTAAATGAAAAGATTAAGGAAAGAGTCAGACGTTTGAAATAGTAATCAGAAGTCTAATCTTAACTTTTAAGTCGTCTAAGCATCTTAAACGGATGTCTGATTGAAGGCTGGGAACTGTGAAGAAGAATTGAGCTCAATACTGATAAAGAAGGCACTTTTATTCATTGTAATGTACTCTTATGCCTTGTATTTTTGTACAAATTGTAATAAACATATGATATTCTTTGTAAATCTTTCATGTACATTTCTTTTCTATAATGGAATAATTGCATACTTTAATTGTCTATTTTTTTGTGCAAATATTCATGTCTTTAACATATATTGTAATTATCATAGTAATTAGTTAGACATTAATGTTAATTAATAAAAATGGTGAATTAGAATTACAATTATGCCTCCCAATGAACGACCTAGACTCAACTAATTAAAAAGAAATTAAATCTAAATGTTAGGTTAACTTGACCCTCTATTACCTAAATGACAACGATTTGAGTTAACCTAAATCATTTCTTACGCGATTAATTAAGACTTTTAACCTTAATTAATTGTGTTGAGAAATTACACATCAGACATGTATGAGGATTTTCTAATGTGTGTAACAACCTATAGAAGTTAAAGAAGCAAGTTCGGATTTTCTTTTGGTCCCCCGTTTCTTCACCTAATGGTAGCCTCAACCATTGGATGGCTTCTTTTTTTTGTTGTTCATGGCTTATAGGTGGTAATATTTAGTGTTGCGGTCACCACTTTCAATCCAAGAATGCCCTAAATGTTGAAACTAATGTATTTCTTCTTATTTTAGCACTTCTTCATGTTGCTTTAATTCATTTCTTTCTGAAAATTTTGGATTGAAGGTTGATTGTCTTGCAATTGAGCCATTTCACTTTCCAGGCCCTGTTTTCTAATCTTCCAGTTATTGCTATCCTTTTTGCTCCATTTCCTAATATCATTTGCCAGAGTTCTGTTCTTTTGTCAAATAGGTTGTGAAACTTGAGCATCCTCTATCCAAGATTTTTTAATGGTTTTCAACAACTTCTCATTCATATATTAAGAAGCCTCCAATCTCCAAATGTTACTTTTGAAGGATACTTTTCTAGAGGTTCTGAAAAGTATTCGGTAGTGATCACTTGACATAGGAGGCAAATGCAACACCCCTACTGTTGGGTGGAGTTGGCGCCAACTCCCTAAGGCAAATACCTAATCCAGCCATTCTCTTATTAAGAATCTAGGTTTCCTACAGTTGGACCGAGTGTATGCATGTCCTGCATAACCCAAGTCCATAAGACCCAATTTATCAATGAAACTTCTAAGATATCTATACTCCCTTCTTGGCAAGTTAAGTCCTCCAAAATTGTCTTTTTCCTACAATGTGGCATTGAAATCTCCACTGCACACTAGATTATTGCCATAATTCTGCAGCAATCTTGTCATCCTAGAACCTCTTCTTTTACCCAGCTCGTGGAGTACCATACATGCAAAAGTACCAACTGATACCTTCGACTGTAATATCTACTAGCAGGCAATTCTTCTGCATATACTAGGGAGACATTGCAACTATTGTTATATAACAAACAAATCCCATCGGACCTTCCTTGAGCCTCAACACTAAATTTGTTATAATTCTTAAGAGCAGCCACCACTTTTGCCATTCTATTTTCACCAAGATGTGTTTCAAATATAAACAAAAGGGAAGGTGAAGTAGCAAGTATAAGACTTTTTAAATGATGAATTACTGAGGGAATCTCCAACCCTCTGCAATTCCAAGAAATCATATTCATAATTCCCACAGCAGCTGATAATGCTCAACTACCATAGGCCCTTGTTCAGCTTTATCTGCAGAGCATTTGATCTTCTTTTATTTCATATTGCAGTCCTCCTCCATGGAGTTTTCAACATGTCGCTTTTCCCCAATTAAAATAACTTCATTGATTTGCATAGGATCAATTTGTTTGAAGGCTTTGGCTTGCTTTTTGAACTTCTTTTTTGTCTTCTTACACCTCTTCTTTCAAAAAGATCGGGTTGTGAATAACACTTCCGCTGCTAAGAAGCGGCTATAGGAGGAGTGGCTATAGGAGAGGTAGTGGTAAAAATGGACGTGGATAAAATATTGAGGGGAATAATTGAAATGACCCTTTCCAAGGAACTTTCGAAGTTTTTCCGGAAAGGTAGGGGCTTGAGCAACATTCTAAACCCCTTGGGATTCTGACTCGAGGCTCAATAGCCATCGCAGCAGGATTATAATGGTCCCGCATCATAGGACGCTGCGATGGGTGCACAAAGTTCTGGAAGAGGTCATTGAGTCAATGGAGCTGGTGCTCCAGATTATTTTCTTCCTTAACTGGCTGAGCCATTATGGAAGAAGAAGGTGAGTTGGGTTCGGAGTCGGAGGAGAGGTCGATGTGTGGTGTTGTTTTCTCAAACAAGGGCACTAAGGCTCGGCCTCGAGGAGAGTGAAGTTCTAAAGGAGGTTTTAAGGACCTCCTACCAAACATACACTGTTGGAAGAGATGAGTTTAGCAGGTGCTGGACCCAATCAAGGCACCCAAAATGTTGGGTGACTATAGAGGTGCGGGGCAGATGGAAACCTCCTACCAAACATACACTGTTGGAAGAGATGAGTTTAGCAGGTGCTGGACCCAATCAAGGCACCCAAAATGTTGGGTGACTATAGAGGTGCGGGGCAGATGGACCCCTTGATCAAAAGATCGACCACCTGAGAATTACCTGGGCAGCCAGAGAGGGTAAGTCCCGCGAAGACCCCTATACGGTAGAGCATCCCCACCGGTTACAGGGTTTCAACCGCCCGACCTCTCTTGTCACTGAGATTCCAGGTAGACCAGAATGGGGATCTTGACCTCTTAAGTCTACCAATTTTAGTTTAAGATCAGGGTGCTTAAGTTTTCACTTGAACTTCTAGCTTTTTGAGTGCGAAGAGTGACCTAAGTTGAAGGTTGGTTGACCCTAAGGGGTCAACTTCACCTATTGATTCCTTTGAGAACTTATTAGGTCTTGTCTTTTAGGGTTCAAGTGTTTTTAGAGAGCCAATTGCTTAGGGTTTTTCTGAATAGGTATATTCTATCAATGGCTTAGGCACACTTCTTTTGGGATTTCTCAATTCTTGATTAAGTAGTGTGTCTCTTAAACCCTGGTGTTAATTCCTATGTTGGCTCTACTTGGTCCAGTTAACTCTTTGTTGGGTAATTAGGGCTCAGGCAAGAAAATGTTAGCCCTTAATTACCCTTAATACTGTGTGCAGGAATAGTGGTTTTGAAAATATGCAGCTGTTATCAAATATGAAAGACAGGTTATACCTATATTATTTCTTTTTCTTTTTCTTCCTCTTTAGAATTTAGGGGTTAATAGTGAGAGGATAGAAGTTACCTGTCCTTGGAGTAGCTGTTGTGCGGCTGTTTCTTAATTTTTCCTGTACCTACACACAAGAGAGAAGAGATTATTAGAAACTCCCAAATAGAGAATTTATAGCTTCTAGAATAGCCGTTGCTCCCCGGCAACGGCGCCAAGAAATGATGATCGGTCGGGCGTTTACTGTCTAGTTAGCTTGTTTGTGTTTGTTATATGTCAAGTTATAGTCGTTATAGTAATAAGATAGCTACCAGGTTATCTTTACAAAATTTTTTTACTCAGAAATGGTTTTCCCGAGGTCGAACTCAGGGAGCTACTGGAATTCTAGAAATATAAAGGTTCTCTATTAGATTACAAAAATAAGGGAGAGAGAGAGAGAAAGAGAGAGAGGGGGCTTGTCTTGGCTTCTTCTTCTCTTCTCCTTTTCCTTCTCCTTCTTTCAGCTGCTCTTCTTTTCTTCTTCTTTCTCTTCTCTGTTCACGGCTGCGTCTTCTCTCTTCTTTTCTTCTGCAGAGTTCTTCTTCTTCTGTTCTTTCTTTGTTCTTCTCTTTCTTTCTTTCTTTTTTTTTCTTCTTCTATGGCTGTGACAATCTTCTTCTTCCGACTTCTTTTTCTTCCGCCTTCTTCTTCTTTCTTCTCTTGCCTTATCTCCTCTGGCCGCTGCTCAACCGTCATCTGAAGCAGCAGTTAGACGACTCAACTATAAGTTTGCTACAGTGCTTCTCTTCTTCTGTTTCTTCTCTCTTGCTTCTTCTTCTTCCTCTCTGCTCTTGAGCAGCTAAGGCTTCGGCCGCCTTCCTTCCTTCTCCTTCTGCTCCTGCACGCTCACACAAGGATCAGAAAGTAAAACCTACCCCTACCCTTCCCCGCGTCTCTCTCTTCCTCAGATTTCTCTCATAGGATCGCTCTCCCAGAGCCGGGTATTCGGGTACGGGTATCGCGCCCGGGACCAGGCCCACCGGCGTGCGGTGGTGGGCGAGGAGTGCGCGGGTTAGGGTAATCGGATTCAGCCCAGACCCGTTGGGCGTGAGCGCGGGCGAGGGCGAGCGCGTGGTGCGCAGTGTGCGTGAGGGACCTGACCCCTATGTTCGAAGGCGATAAGCCTACAACACTTTTTCCCTTTATGTGGCTGCGACGCTTCCAGAACTTCCGAGGTGGGACTAAATGTCCCACCCAAATTGGCGCCCGCAACTGAGGAAGCTGCAGGCAATTGCTGCAGCGTACGAGGCCTTCGCCCCAGCTGCAGGCCTGGGGCGTGAGCCTGGGCGAGAGAGCACCTGCAGCTGCAGGTGCTGGAGCTTTAGAAGCTCGGTAATGGCGATGAAGGGTCATCGACCTGAAAATAAGAATACGGCCTCTCGGCCCAATCAGAGGATGCAAGGAGCTTCGCCGGAGTGCGACGAAGGTAGTGCGGGTGGTGGCGAGGCGTGAGGAGGCGTATGGTGGTAGCCCTAGGTCAGACTGTGGCCAGAGAGATGGGTCTGTTCGGGGAGTCGTCGAGTGGCATCTGGCAGTGGATGGAAAGGGGGGATTTGTTGAGTGGAGTGAGGGGAAGCTTTTTGGGTAGCCGGCGAGGTGTGAGAAGGTCTGTGGAGGTGGGATGAGCTTGCCGGAGGGGGTGGTCGGAGATGGAGCATGAGGTGGGAGTCGTGTGCGGTGAGGCAAAAAGACAAATTGAGAGAGGGAAAATGTAAAGGAGGAGAGGAAGCTATTTACCTAGGTTTTGGACGAAGGGGGAGGGCGGAGCCACCGGCTCGTACCTGCCAGAGCTGGGGAAGAAAGGGCCCTGGAGGAGAAGTGCGGCGACGAGGAAGCAGGTGGAGGGTGCCGGCGGGTGTAGCACGGCACAGACGAGAGGGCTAGGAGAACCCTACTGCAGGTAAGGTGGCAGAGCGACGAGGAGGAAGAGGAGGGAGTCGTCAGAAGCTGCGGGCCGTCTGACGGAGGAGGAGGGGATGAAGTGGGGGGTTGTTCTCCGTCAAAGAGAGCTTCGGGGAACCAGCAGGGGGTGCCGGTCCTTATAAAGGGGCTGGCGCAGAGGGAGGCGCGGGCTGGCGACGTGCCAGCCTCGCCAGAGCACGACCGGAGAGGGGACCCATACCTTCCACGCGTTCGCACGGAAGGTATGGGGGCCGGCAGAGAGCATGGCAGGGACCCATACAGAGGACGTCGCAGGGAACCTCGCGTTCGCATTGCAGGGCAGTTACCTCTCTCTGCGCGGCGCCATGCTGCGCAAAGTCGCCGGAGCATGGTGCTGTGCAGAGTTTTGCAGGAGGGACCGTTCTACAAAGAACGACGAAAAAGTTGGGGGCCAAAATGCAAGGGTTTCGAAAGATAAGGGTCAAAAAGTAAATGAAGAGGACCAGATTGCAAAGTCGGTCAAGGAGGTCTCCTCTTAGGCTCAAGTTTTTATACAAGACTAATTTGAAACTAAGGATTTTAATGGTAAATTTTATTTCCAGGTTGGACCATGTTTGACTGGCCAATTTACGTAAAAACCCAGATTAAGCCATTAATTGGGCAAGGTTCTCTTTGTATGTCAAAATGGGTTTCTAAGGTCAAATTTAAGGTTATAAACCCTAGAGATTATTTTTCTATGAATTTTAGAGGATTTATTTAATTTTTATCCTACCTTTAACCTCATGAATTGAAGTGGATTTGTTTTACAGTTACAGAATGTCTTTTAATTTCCTAAAGTTGCTATAACCATTTTTAGATCAGACCATCCCACTTTTATTCTTATTAGTATTGTTTGACCTGTGTTTGTACCCTTAATTATCCTGTTTGCAAACTGTGATGGTGAAATTGCAGTTTTACCCCTCATGATTTATTTTCTTAAACTCAGAATTCTCTGAGTTAAGCCTTTCTTTGGGTTATGTAGGAGCTTTTTCTTACATATCGGGTTAGATTGTGCTAGTTAAGGTTCATGATGATGTTTTCATCACGAAGGAGTTCTACGTACTGGATTTTCCAGTATCAGACGTCTGGAGCATCTACCAGATGTCTGGAGCAGCAGCGGGACGTCCAAAGCTGAAGCCGGACGTCTAAAAATGCACGGAGTGCCGAGGTATGAGTTATGTACGTTCATGCATGCGCATACGTAAAGTACGTTAACGCTGCGCTGTCGTCGTTTTAAACTTACGAACGCATGCGCAGGTATAGGTCTTGGAAAGGCGCGTAAGCATGCTCTTCGAGGTGCTTTAGGACATCTGAATGACTCTACAGACGTCTAACAGACATCCGGACGCACTAACAGACATCTGGAAAGACCATAGGATGGTGTTTGCACAGCAAAAATATACTAGTAAATAAGCCATCTTGTATTATTTCCTAGCACTGCCATTGCATCTTATGTAGCCGTCATTGCATTTGTAAATAGACGCCTGCATGCATTTATAAAGAGGGGAGGAGAGTGTGAATAATTAGCCATCTATTAATTAACATCTTCCTCAAGTGCAACATTGCAATTTCACCATTTTCATTTTTTATTTACTTTGAATTCTTCTCTCTAGCGCGGCTGCAGGGCATGGGGCTTGCGTGCTGATGAGAACCTCATCATGAATCCTAACTAGCACAATCTAACCTAGATATGCGAGAAAAAGCTCCTACATAACTTATAGAAAGGCTTGACTCAGAGAATTCTGAGTTTGTGAGGAAAACAGGTCATAAGGGGTAAAAATGCAATTTCACCAACACAATCAGTAAACAGGGTAACTCAGGGTCCAAACATAGGTCAAACTAACCTAATAAGAAGGAAAGTGGGATGATTTGATCCAACAAGGGCTACAGCAACTCTAAGGAATTAAATGACATCTTGTAACCCTAAAACAAATCCACTTCAATTCACGAGGTTCGAGGTAAATTAAAATTTGACTAAACCCTCTAAAATTCATAGAAAAATAATCTCTAGGGTTTATAACCTTCAATTTGGCCTTGGGAACCCATTTTGACCTACATTGAGAACCATGCCCAATTAATGATTTAATTTGGGTTTTTACGTAAATTGACCCGCCAAACAAGGTTTTATCTAGAAATAAAATTCACCATTAGAATCCTTAGGTCATATTTAGTCATGCATAAAAACTTGAGCCTAAGAAGAGACCTTCTTGACAGACTTTACATTTTGGTCCTCATCTATTACTTTTTAACCCTCAACTTTCGAAACCCTCACATTTTGGCCCCTAGGTTCTTCATCGTTATTTGCACTTAGGTCCCCCCTGCAAAACTCTGAGCAGTGCCATGCTCCAGCGACTTTGTGCGGAGCATGGCGCCGCGCAGGGTGAGGGAGGCCCTCTGCCCATTGAACCGGGTGTTCCCTGCGACGTCTGCTGTCGCAGGGACACCTCCACGATCTCTGCCATCGCTTACACCTTCTGTGCGAACGCGCGGAAGGTATGGGTTGCTGCTCCGGCCATCCTCCGGCGAGGGAGGCACGTCGCCTCCCTGCGCCCACCCCTCTGCCTTCGCCTTTATAAAGACCGCCGTCGCCAGCAGAAGAGGGTAAGCTGTCTCTGATGAAGAATACCCCCCACTTCCTCTCCAGCTCCAACATATGGCCTGCAGCTTTCGGCGACCAACTCCTCCTCCTCCTCGTCGCTCTATTGCCTTACCTGCAGCAGGGTTCCCCTAACCCTTTCGTCTGTGTCGCGCTGCACCCGCCGACACCCTCCGCCTGCCTCCTCGTCGCCATTCTCCCCTTCTAGGGCCTCTTCTTCCTCAGCTCTGGCAGGCACGAGCCGGTGGCTCCGCCCTTCCCCCTTCGTCCAGAACTTAGGTAAAAGCTTCCTCTCCTCCTCCTCTAAATTTCCCCTCTGTCAATTTGTATTTTTGCGCCCCCACACACAACTTCCACCTCCGCCTGCTCCGTCTCCGATCACCCTCTCCGGAGAGCCCATTCCACCTCTACAGACCTCTTCACTCCTCGCCGACCACCTAAGAAGCTTCCCCTCACTCCACTCCACAGCTTCCCCCTTTTCATTCCTACCACACACCACCTAAAGACCCCCCGAACAGACCCATTTTCCTGACCACAATCCGACCTAGGGCTGCCACCGTACACCGCTTCATGCCTCGCCACCACCCGCACGAGCTTCGCCGCACTCCGGTGAAGCTCCCTGCACCTTCTGACTAGGCCGAGAGGCCATATTTCTGTGATCAGGTCACTCCTTCGCTGCCATTGCTGAGCAGGCGAAGCTCCTTCACCTGCAGCTGCAGCCTCGATCTCGCCCAGGCGTTGGTCCCAGGTTGCGCGGAGTGTCTCCGCGAAGACTCCAGGGTCTGCAGTTGAGGCAAACCTCGCGAGCTGCCGCAATTGCCGCGAGTTCCTCACCTGTGGGCGCTAGTCTGGGAGGTGGGACTTTAGTCCCACCTCGGAAGCGCGCGGCTCAGCGCCCGCGCATAAATTGAAAAAGTGTTCGAGGCTATTTGCCTTCGAACACAGGGGTCAGGTCCCTTACGCACGAGCGCCCCACGCGCTTGCCCTCGCCCGCGCTCACACCCCGCAGGTTTGGGCCGGATCCGGATACCCAACACTGCGCACACCTCGCCCACCACCGCACGCCGGTGGGCCTGGTCCCGGGCGCGATACCCGTACCCGAATGCCCGGCTCTAGGAGAGCGATCCTATAAGAGAAATCTGAGAAAGAAAGAGACGCGGGGGAGGGTAGGGGTAGGTTTTGCTCTGACCAGCTGTGTGAGTGTGCAGGCAGAGAAGAAGAAGGAGGAAGAAGGTGGCCGAAGCCTTGGCCGCTCAGGGCAAGGAAGAAGAAGAAGGACTGCGAGAAGAAGGAAAAAGATAAAGAAAGAAGAAGAAGACCGCAGGGGAAAGAAGAAGGAAAAAGAAAGATGATGAAGAAGAAGAAGCACAAGGGAAGCATTGTAGCAGATGCCACTTAAGCCGTCTGATTGAGAAATCAGACGACGGAAGAAGTTCTGCAGACAAAGAAGAAGAGAAGAAAAGGTGCCGCAGCTGAAAGCAAAGAGAGGAAGAATAAAGAAGAAAAGAAGATAAAGAAGAAAAGAAGATAAAGAAGAAGAAGAACTGAAGAAGATCAAGCAAAAAGAAGAAAGAAAGAAGACAAGACAAGAGAGAAAGAAGAGAAGAAGAAAAAGTCAAGAAACAAATCTACCTCTCTCTCTCTCTCTTATTTTTGTAATAGAAACATCGTACTTCTAGAATTCTAGTAGCTCCCTGAGTTCGACCTCGGGAAAAATATTTCCAAGTAAAATTGTAACAGTGACAATGACTATCTGTACCTCAACGACATTTCTACAACAAACAAAAAAAAACCTAGCCACGGTCGGTCACATAAGTCATACGGCCCACTATTCCATGCGCCTCTTCGTGCCTCTCCTCCTGCCAACAGCATGGCAGGAGGTGCGCTGCCAGCAGCATGGCTATGGCATGCCTCTTCCTCTTTAAAATGCCTTGCTCTCTCCCTTGTGCAAAAAAAGGCACTTTCATACACCTGCAAACACCTTCAGATCCACCGTCACCCTGGGCCAACTTCCTCCCCTCTCCCTCTCCATACACATACCCCTTCTCACTAAGAAGAGGCACACCGTGGGTAGGAGAAAACCTACAGTGGTCTCACACCACCACTGTGTATTCCACCACCGCCCAGCTCTTTCATGAGCAGGTGGGCGTGGTGGTTTCACCCTTTTGATTCATTGCAGTTCGTCTTCTCCGCCATTGCCAGAGCTTCAAGCTTTCAAGCTCAGAAGCTCCAACAGCACCGTACGCCTGCCTGTAGCTCCGTCGGTCACCGCACGCGCACCTGCAGGACGTGCACAACCTTCTTCCCACACGCGCAGGTGCTCCACAGCGCACCCGCGCAAGCAGAACCGGCCGCTACCGGTTGCCTGCTCAGCGTGGCACTGTAGCTACTGTTCACGCCTCTCAGCGCGACACTGTAGCCACCGGCTCGTTTCTCACTTAACCGATGGCACAGTGCTCTCTCTCCTCGCCCGCTACCCGCGCTAGCCGATCGCCTGCACTCACCCGCACCCGCCCGCGCACGATGAAAGCGCAGGCGTTCCCCCCCAGCACACCATGCGCGCTCTCTCTTCTACGCCCGCGCAACTATGAACATCAGACGACGGGGCAACGCAGCATACAGCTTATCTACTGCGCTCCCCTCCTCCAGCATACACACACACACACCCACTTGTACACACACATTCGTACACTCACACATACACACACATATATATCCACTCACATATATACATAAATACACACACACACACATATATCCACCTACCCATATCCATATATACACTTCACCACCCATACTCCTGTGCACTAGTCCCTCCACCGCGCATCATATCGCGGGAATATCTGCACCAGTTGCTAATATTCCTCAATATCTACGCAAAGCAAGCGCTTCCACACACACTCCCACACATCTGCTCACACTTCACGCGGCACTCAGTCTTGTTGGTTGCATCTTACCAGACGTGGACCAACTTGACACTGTGCTACATTCCATTTCCACTTCCACCTCCATCCCTATATATAGTATATAACTATATATATATATTCTGTATCTACTATATATTTATGCATATACTAAGCTAAGTATTTATTTCTTTTCTAGCAACCTACCTTGTTTTCATTTATCTTTTATTTCTTGCTATTAAAAAGATTAAAAAAAAAAGAGTAAAAGAGAAAAGATAATTCTTGTCTTGCAGGTACTCAATCTTGCGAATAACAAGATCGATTTCTGAGAACCCCAAGTTGGTTACAAGTCAAGAACCATTTGGCTCAAGGCCAATGACTTGATTTTGAGGGTGTACCTCAAGGACAATATTATCATCAACAAAAATCTTAAAAATTAGAAAAAATAAAAAACATAATAAACGCAAGGAAGAGATACGTTTTAGGAAAGGCGTAAAAACTCCGTGACCTTCAAATTCCCGCCTCCCTGAGATCGACCCTGGGACTAAAACCGACCAAGATAAAATCAAATATGCCAGGTTAAAAATTTTGTGAAGCTAGTTAGACTCGATTTAGGTTAACTCACTATACTAACTTCAACGATAATATCACCATATTAATAAAACCTATTTGAGTCGCACCAGACGGCTATAAGGGGTTCTAGACATCCACTAGCAACGCAGGAACACAAGGTGAGTTACTGACATTGTTTAAGATGTCTAGGACCAGGATTTCAGTCTATATGCACGTTTTTGGCTCGTTCGGGGCCCAAATGAAGTCGGATTTACGTAAACGAAGTACGTTGTTTTCCGCTTGAATTTCTCTACAGTTAGTGTCAATTATATACTGTTTTGAGCTCGTCTAATGTAATTTAGTCACTGGTATAGGTTTCTAGCCTATAACGTGTTTAGGGCCTGGAGAGACGACCGGATCTGCGATTCAGGTCCTCATTCCATCCATGTATCCCAGTAGAGTGGTTTATCTTGATACTAAGCTTTAATTAAGTAAAATGGATGCCTAGAATAACTTGATTGAACCTTAGGATATGAAATGAACCCTAGAGCAGAAACGAATGAACAATGCTTGAGCTACACTGTTTACTTTGAGATATATGTTAAAACCCTAATTGCTAGCAAGTGCATAGATACTTGATGTGATGCTTCTTTAGCTATTAAAACACGAGCTGCCTGTTATATGAATGAGAATCGGAATGTGAACAACGAGATATGCATGTTGAAAAATGAAATGAAATGAATACAAGCATGAACCCTACGGGGAACTAGGAGAAGAACTCCTATATACGGAAAGAATCTCGTATGAAGACGGGGAGTGAGCTGGCCCTTGTGTACATGGCATTAAGGAGAGCAACTGTCCCTTTAGTGTAGAGGAGAGCTAGCCACCCCTTGGGTTGAGACCCGGGGTTAGGACTAGTCACTCTACACCGACTCTTGTTTGGCCCTCGTGTACGTGGTACCGAGGTGAGCTACTGATTACTCTACATTTTGTAGCGATAATTTTATCAATCGGGGTTTATGTTAAGGGTAACATGCATAAATAACAAATCATAAATGGGCATGGGTGCATTACATGCATTGCACATTGAGATTGCTTATAAGTTAATGTTAATGTCCATTTGTACAAGTTCACATCAAAACAAGCCTCAGATGAGCGATCGGACCACACGGATGGATTCAAAACGACGAACGGAGACCAACGGAGTCAAAATCGACCAAATTCGACATCCGGAGCCCGCAACTAGCCCAAGAAGTTTTAACCATTGATTTGATGATCAACAGCCACAAAGCCGCCACGTGGCGCGAGATTAGCACGTACAAGCCACCGCTTCGCTTCCTCCATCATCCGCAGGATGAATCTCAGCAATTCGATCTTCAATTGGACAGCCAAGAACTGTTCCCGCAGCACGCCTTCACCGCACAACACCACGGAGGGACTCTCTAAGTTGTCCAACCTTTGATCAGATGACTGAGAGACACGCATCACCCTCACTCTCTACCATCGCCGAGACCCAACATGAAGATCCAACCGTTGGATCTTCATCCAACGGTTGGCAGTAGCCAAGCATAAATTCTTCTTCGCGACCATCCGCGGAACCCAGCGCAACTATCGACACTCCTTCTCCGTGCATCCAACGCAAGATCGAACCGCACCACGTATCGAATCCAAGGTGAAGGCGCGCGCAAGAGAAATTGGGCTGTTGATGAGCACGTAGACGGCGAAGATAGCGCTACGTGGCACCCACAGATGCAAGCGATCAGGCGCGCATGTCTCAGCAAGCGATCCACAAGAGTGCTCTGTGCGCAATCTCGGTCGTTCGATCTTTGATCGGATGGCCCTCAAGGCACGCAAACGCATCACGTGAGAGGAAGAACAGGCGTGCGCGGAAGATCAGCAAGCAGGGGCCTTCACTGACATTTCTGGGGCAGTTTTAGCGACGCCCTGGATGTCGCTAAAGCCCCTACTTAATTTATAAACCCCTTCTTCCTATAAAAACCCCCTCCAACTACCCATGTAAAGGCATTGAATACACTTGCAACTCTTCTACCCCACTCTTAGCATCCCTTAACACACTTTGTACTCGCCGGAGTTGACGAACCGCTGACGGAGCCCTCCACCACCGTGGCCGCCTCGCCTTCTCCCCCCCCCCCCCCCCCCTCGCTCTCTCCATTTACTCTAGCTTTACTTTACTTTTGTTTAAGCATTTAGCTATTGTTGTATCTGTAAAATTAAAGTTACATGTTAAATGATGTCGTTTCTTATATAGCTATAGAATGCTGTGATCAAAAGACTTTAACTCCACTCTCTCTCTCTCTCTTTCTCTCTTACTCTCTTTTCTCTCCCGCGTTTTCTCGTGCGCAAGCAAAACTCACCATTTCCGTGACAACTAAGTGACAGAAAAAGCTGATTTCATGCCTCCCTGTGTTCGACACTCGGACTCACATTCGTTTCTACATTTAAAACCGACGTTGCGAATGCGAGCTACAACGACCTATTTAGACAAACGCATTCGACTCACGTCAGCTACTTAGTGTAGGGAGGGAGCTAGCCACCCTATGGGGCACGGGGTTAGGATTAGCTACCCTACACTGACTCTTGTTAGGCCCACTGGACAAACCGGAATATTCGGGTGAGGGTACGCAAATTGTTGAGGGGCGAGACCCCTATTTCTGAGAAGGCAAGGCCCTGTTTTGTTCTGCATTGTACGTTTGGGCATACCTGCTAGCGGAAATGATTGACCGCGTGCCAATGCGGGGTAGCTACCTGTGCGCTTATACCGTGTGTCGTAGTCACCGCTACGTCACAACTATGACCTCAAGATAGTAGACTGGGTATAGGACTACCACGGGGGACTCTCCCGGCCAGGAGAACACCATGTGTACATCCTACATCACAGGAAAAACTGCAATCAAGATCGTTCCCTTGATGAACAGGCAAGATCAAGAAATGTATGCATCCTAGTAGAATAAACTAATCAGAATCATTTAGTTGAGCTAAATGGAAATGAATAATTAATTATTTGCTTGTCTTATGTTAATTATATGTAAATGGCTTAACCACCACTCTACTCAGCGTTAGCTGACCACGGATTTTGTAACCTTGTTCAGGTTAGAGAGTTGAGCAGCCAGCACCGCTGGCTGTAGAGGGAGCTGAGCCTAGTCGAGCTCAGCCTTAGCCGTTGTTACCTTTTTGTTCCAAAGCATTCTTTCTGTTGTTTTAGTGAGTACTTTGATATATGTAATACTATTTCTGTTACATTTCTGTTATACTTTCCACTGTTATAGTTGTGATGGCATGCAATATTATGAGACATTTCGTTCTGTTTCCTTTACTGTCTCTTAGTTATTTCTGCTTAGTTACATTGCATGTGTGGTTATGGAATATTTTCTGTTTTTAGTTATTTCTCGTTAGACGACTGGGTCTTGGGATCTAGTCGAGGCGAGCCAGACTCGGGTCCTATAGGAAGCCAGAATTGGGTCGTAACAATAATGATTTGAGTGTTTGGATTAACTGGAGAAGGGGGTGGTGTATCAGCACTGATGGGTAATAAGGAATGGACAGTAGAAGTAGAAGGAAAATGGGTGATTTGGATAGCATCTGTGGAGGGCAAATGGGATGGGGTGGCTTTTCTGGTTGATTGAGGGGAGGCTACAAGTAGTTTTGGTTTATTGGGTTGGGTAGGATGGGCCATTGGCAAAGGAAGGCATAGGTCAATATGGGCGGTGTGTCTAGGAGAGGGGGAAGTACTGGTAATGCAGGTGGAAGTGGCATGATTTCAGAGCGCTTGCTATCAAGCCAAGTATTGATTGGATAGGTAGTTCTTCCTTCATCAATGTCTTCTTCATGAACATCACCTTCACCTATACAGATCGGTAGACTCACCAAAGATTGATCAACATCCTCAATCGTCCTTCTTCCTCTAGAAGTAGCTTTTAAATCGATATATTTGAAAACCATATTCTCCTTAAGTTTCATTAACACATCCTATGATTTGATGTTCTCCGATTTTTCTTTGGCTTTCAACCATCTATCATAGCTCCTATATTCATGACCCTGTTTACCACAGAGTTGATAAATCGTGGAAGGCCTTCATATGTAAGAGGAATTGCCAAAGTCTTCCCTGAAGTAGCAGTGATCTCAACTTCTTTGACAAGGGGTTCTTCAACTAGCAATTCTAATTTCGCCCTTAAATATCTTCCTCCCCTTCTAGAATCTATATCCTTATCTTTAACCTCTGCCCATTCTCTAGTAAGCTTTAGTAGAGCTGCACATCATCTATATTCAGAAGGGAGATCCTAGAATTGCACCCAAAGTCAGGCCTTTTTGTATGCATAATTAGAGGGCTTCATTTCTGGTTTCCCTGTCATAGTAAGAACAATATCTCCATCAAAGTGCCACGAGCTTCGATTTAATATTGACCTAAGATCACCTTCATTAACAAAAAGGGTCGACCATACCCCATCTGCCATTTCTGTGGCAAGAGGTGGTTCTTTCATTGTCCAAGCCTTTGAAATAACTTTGGAGACAGCAATATATAGGTCATATTTTCCTAGAGGAGAGAATGCGGGAAGTATAAACATTTTGCCTGGCTTCTAAGATCCTTGAGATTCTCTCGCTCCATATTGATTGTAATCTTGTGTTCCTCCTCCTTCAAAAGTGATTGTATGCCATTAATGAGATCTATCTCATCAACTTCCATAACTGACAATAAAGGCTAAGGGCCACTGACCTAAATGCAACACCAGCGAAAAACAAAATGCTTAATGCATATAGTGACAAGATAAAGACTATGCAAGAGATGAACGACGCGTGCGAGAGTTGTTAGAAAATGACTGTGTGCAAAAGAAAAAGGGGGGAGATGGCAAGGAAAGTCGAAGGCAGAATCCCTAGCACCACTGCCTACAGTGGGAAGAGGGCACCAAGCAAAAAGGGAAACTCATTTAATTTTACCTCATCTATAATCTATATCTATAAATCTATTGACTCCCCATGGTGGAAATAGTATGTGATGCCCTGTTTCCTCTATTGTTTACTTTTTTTTTCATTTTTTTTCCACTACTACAGTAACACCCCCTAGGGATGAGCATTGGGTTGGGCCAACCCAAGCCTAAACCCAAAATTAACTTGAGTCGGGCTAGGCCTTAGGTCAAGGTGACCCAAATCCAGCCTGACCCATTGGCCCATTTATGAGGTCGTCTTAAAGCCTACCCTATTGGCCCAATTATATTAATATATGTCATATATGTATATATATTCATATTGTCTATCAAAATATATATCATATATGCATCATACATTAATACTAAATAAACATTGATTGCTCTTTCTATTTTTTAACCAACAAAACCTTAACCTGTATGCTCCCTGCAACTGTAAGTTGTACAAGGCTATCCTATAATCTTATTCCAATTAGATATGAACCATTGACTTCTTACCACAGAGAAAGCATGAACAACCAAATTTGAACTAAATATAAACACACAAGATAAGTACTTTTATTTTTTATTGTAATTTTTCCCTACTTGATTACATTTAGTTAGCTTATAATATGCTATATATGTTGAATATTTAAGCTAAATATTTGTAATACAAGTAGATGGATCATTTTGGTTGGACGTGTACCTACGAGGACTTAAAGATCTTTTAATATACACAAAAGGAAAATATAATAAGTCCATCATTTACATAACTGAAAAGGATAGTTATCCTTTACAAGTCATTTTTTCTTACTTGTACAAAATCATATTATTTTTTATACTTTTAAAATAATTATTGATGTAAAACTCCACTTACATATTATTTTATAGGCATAAGTGAAATAAATAATTAGACCATGAGTAAATGGGCCCACTCGATCGGCCCTGAGCTCATTATTTTTTGGGTCAAGTCGGGCTTAGGCTAAGAAATTTTATTTTGAGTCAAGCCCCGGGTTACCTTTTCAACTCATTTATTAAATGGGCTTAAGCTAGGCCAAACCTAGCCCACAAAAGCCTGACCCAATTCTCATCCCTACACCCCCTCTCCCCCCCCCCCCCCCCAACCTCCTCTCTCTCTCTCTCTCTTCTTTTTTATTTTTTTTCACTTATTGCATTTTTCTTACACATTATTTAACACATACGTCCGTTTCAAATTCTATCTTTGTCATCGACCTCCTCATCTTATACTCTTTCATTGAAGACCAATATTGAGTATGTTTTTACGAGAATACAAAATAATATATATACAAAATCAGACAATATAAACTTAATCTAAGACATCAATTAAAAATCAAAATGCACCGAGAAATACATTTTGCAATGTGCGGTATGTTTTTATTTCCGATCGGTGTTTTTTTTCGTACCAATCGAAAATCAAGATACACCGGACAATATATTTTGTAACACACGGTGTATTGGTTTTCCACTGATCGAAAGCCAAGATACACCGATTATAAATCATATTAGACTTTCATATGATTGACTTTTGCATTCTCGTAACAATGCAATTGAGCATGCTTCTACGAGAATATGAAATAATACATATACAAAATCAGATAGTTTAAATCCAATTTAAGACACCGATTGAAAATTAAAGCATACCGAGCAATACATTTTGCAACACGTTGTGTGTTTTGATTTTCGATCGGTATTTCTTTTTTCCCATCATTCGAAAATTAAGATATATCAGATAATACATTTTGCAACATGCAATATTGATTTTCCACTGATCGAAAACTAAGATGCAACGATTGAAAATCATATTAAATTTTCATATAATTAAAATTTACACTCTCACAATGATTAACTTTTATACTACCGAAACAACGTACACATTACAAGTTAATTTAAAACAACCATACATGGGCATCATATGTTACGTCAGAGATTATAGGTATCTAAACTTGGTCTATATAAAGGGGTGACAATTTTGAGGAAAGGTTTTCAGAGAGATCCCAATTTAGAGGCAAGTTTTAGGTGGACATATCAATCCTTAGTTTTGGTATTGTTGAGAAATAAGTTGGTTTCGGGATGAATGGTTATGTGATGGGAGAAGTTGGTTCGATGAATATGAGAGGATAATGGCAGTTGGCGAAATGATGAAAAAACATGTTACTGATAAAATAATCTAATCACATCTTGGAAGAGATTGCATGGGTGCGTAGGAAGGGAGGCAAATATGGAGGCAAAGAAAAAGCATTATGGGAGGTGGCAGAAGCATGCATATGTGTGTAGCTAAAGGGGATGTGTGAGAGGTGCATTTACACTACTGGAACCAACTAACAATTTCATGGGAAATTGTCGTCAGTTGTCAAAGGGATGATGCAGCTATGTTCTCTAAGGTTGACCGTGGATAGCTGTCTTCTATATGTGGACAATTGTATGCCATTTGAATGGTTTATGACATTCCAAAAGGTGCATCTAACGATGGAAGGATACAATCATTTGTATAAATAAAAGCACAGGGTCCCCTCTCCATTCATTCAACTATTTGCTAAAAGGGAGAATCCATTTCTCAAATTCCAAATAAGGTGAACAAAGAAAAGGAAAGCGCATACCTCTTGTTCTATACAATTCGTCATCATCCCAAATGGCTTCAAGTAAGCACTTCTAAACTCATCAATTGGTATGAAAGCATCGAATACCCTATTCTTACTCATGTGTCACAAGTCAATGGTCTTAATGTTGCTACAATAATAGATATTGACAAACATTACCTTGTCAAAGTAGCCTCTACATACAATGGTCCATTGCAACAATTAGGGGCCACCCTAATGTAACGTCCCTCTCCATTAACTCTCACTTTAATGACGAGTATGGTTAATGGATCGATATCAATCCATTACCTGATCCACATGACTTGTCAAAACCTACTGTAAATGAATATCTACACATGTATCAATGTAGGAACACAACTAGACATATGATAGTTTCTATATATGATATAACAAGTTGGCACACCCCATGATCAACATATTCAAAGTAAAACTAATCACAACATGCATATAGGCAACTATAACCAACTAAATGTAGAGTTAGGTATTATAAAGGAGTAGGGTCTACATATACATTCCAAAATGAGACCCTATACAAGTGCTACGACAAGTATAATAAGTGTTTGATAATAAATAACCAAGAAGGCATTCCACAAGATAAATATAAAAGATAATTTCTTCAACAAAAAAAGTATATGTATAGCTACTAAGCTATCATCGAAACGTTCCAAAGGGTGCCCATCTCCAACACCCCAATAAGATC
This sequence comes from Thalassia testudinum, assembly GCA_037157565.1. Taxonomy (NCBI): domain Eukaryota; kingdom Viridiplantae; phylum Streptophyta; class Magnoliopsida; order Alismatales; family Hydrocharitaceae; genus Thalassia; species Thalassia testudinum. The sequence goes on along the minus strand of JAZHRO010000022.1, from coordinate 59,718,104 downwards.
TCCTGGAACACCAATAAACTCTTTTAAACTAAGGTAATACAACTCCTCCCACTCTACCTCCCCAAAATAGCTATCCTACTCCTTGGGGACAAGTAACAAGACACATGCCACCTTAAGCTGACCACAAAAGTGCTGGGCATGTTATTGTAAGGACCCCTCCCATCATGTACTAAAGTTGGGTAACAAAAATAGGGTGAGCCAAGTGGCTTAATGATGCGATCACATTTATGGGTTGATTATATTGATAAATGTTTAATTATTAGATTAATTTTTTTTATGTAAATAGTTTAATTTATAAAATTACTTACATGCATATTTCATATATTGCATAGAAGATAGTATACATTATAGTAGCATGCATTACATGCATTATTTTAGATTATTTTATAAATAACCTAACTTTTCTTTTTCTATCCTGCAGAGCACACAACCGCATCCATGCCGTTCCACCGCCAGTGTAATCTCTCCGTGCATTTCAACCACCTGCGATCCTTACCGAGTGGCATCCACACCGTGGCCTGGGCGCACCCTATGCTTCAAGCAGGCACCGTGGATCGAAGCAAATCCTCACCGCTCCTTTGCTTGCCTCCGACGAGGTGGTGCTCGGTGACAGAGAGCGCCACCACCACCAGATGTTCCACCAACACCATCCACCGTTCGCCATCTTCCTCGAAACCACCCAACGCCATCCGGCTCTTCTCCCATCCTCATTGCAGACACACCGCCACCCCCATAGCTGTCCCTACCCTCAACCTCTCTCGCCTCACACCACCGCCAACTCCTCACCACCACTACCATCTCCTCACAGCCATGTGCGCCACAGCCCTCGGCCGTGCGTGACCCATGCATGTGTGCCCTTAAGCGCAGCTAACCTTCCCCTCTTCTTCTTCTCCTCCGTCAATTGAGGGGAAGAACCCAACACCCACCACCGGTCCTCAAAACGTAGCTGCTATCTTTGGCCTCATCGGGAACTCCATCGGACTCGCCACGCCACCACGAGCGCAACCATACCCTCCGACGAGCCAATCGTGCCCCACACTCACAACCGGAAGAACCCATCGCCAGCGGCTTCTTCCCCACTGACCAGCCACCTCCAGCCATCTCCATCGATGCCACGACTGCCATCACGAAGCCCTCCACGACCTCGATCTTCTCCAAGCTCTGCACGGCCAACCGCGACTCCTCCTTTACATGTGAGCAAAGGGAACAATTTCCTGTTTTGGAAAGCAATAAAATTTGCATTTGTTGCCATTGCCAACTCATGAATTTTGGATTTGATTATTTTTAATGAATTGAAATTGCATACATGCACTTAAGTTTCCACTCTATTTCTCTCATGCATTTAACTTTTATATATTGAATTTGATTTTTAACATGCATGCATAAAGTATCAACATGTGCGGATCCTGATTAGAGGGGAGAGCTCAATGTCTTGAATTCTAACTTTATTTACCATACATGTTATTGTGGGAAATTTACGCACATAATCCTTGCATGCTTAAATTATTGTGTCTTCTTTCTTCACCTCATTTCGCATCAGATTGAGACACGGATCCCGCATTCGATTGGATGAATATACGAGGAAAATATTGGTGAATGTGAATGCTATATCTATGTGAGTTTACTAGGCGTGCCTCTCTCTAGATATGATACTTTGACCAATATGATTAGATTAGATATAAATTAATTTTGATAGAGATATTTTCTACCACATAAAATATAATGACATATTATTCTTATTGCAACTATCTTAGAGAATCTCTCTATCACTTAACATAGCATACATGTAGTGGTTTTGCAAGAAATAACAAATAGTGTGATATCCATTTGGTTTCTTGTATTACTACTTATTAATAAGTGACTTAGCTTAAATTACCAATTAAGCATTTAATCCCATTACTAACGTACAACAAGGTGTAGTTTGCTTGTTTGAACTATAACTTAATCACTTGTGATCTAAGGAAATTTAGCTATTGTCGTTTCAAAAATCATCCCTCAATATTCATATCAAGGAGATTTGTGAATGGTTAAGGGATATTTGGCTGCAAGAATGCACTACTTAGCCAAGGTAGAAATATCAACTTTGGTTCACATCTAGAGATTACTCAAGATTAGAACTTGTTAGCCACTTGACGAATGTTCATTGCACTTTCTTTCTTTTAGGTGAAATCCCCTTGAGATTGTTGAGCATCCATGTATGAACTACCCCTCTAGTTCTCTTTATAAGTGTGTCTCGTGCATCAAATACAGCTTCTCAAACATTTAATCTCAAGTCCCTAAATAACATAATCCCATTAGTCTCTAGGTAACTTTAACTTACCTACTTTTCTTCTATCAAAAAGATCTCATCATTTCTTGATGCACTTCACCTTGGGTTCCTTATTTAGGGTCAATCCTAAGTGATTCCCTTGTGTCTAAAATTCAAATAGATCCAACAAAATTTTAACACCAAGTGTTACATAGGAAATATGGTGTTGGCAGGCATTGCAAACCCTTCTTTTTCTTCAACACCAAACTTATCTTCTAGGGTTTCCAATCCATTTTATTATTGAGGTTGGCCCTAGATCCTCTACAATTCTTGGTCCAAACCCCAAAACATTATTGAATAGGGTTAAGGACTTAAACATGGTTCAAGGCCTTAAATCCAACGTACAAATCCCTTTAATTGGTTAGGAGTTTTTGCTTTTAATAAGCCAAGAATAACATGCTAATTATGTTCATTAAACACCCAAGAGGTATAGGTACCCATATCAGGAGTCATTTCCTTTAGTTTCTTTACTAAAATTCACATTCCAACCCATCTAATGTTAGGAACTTGCTAAGTAATTATGAATGGTGTAATTAACATTAGGGACCGTTCCCACAACTAACGAACATTACCTACCAATATTAGCTCTAATGAAAATTTTCCAACAAGCCACAAATGATGATTTTTTATTTCCAACCCTTTAATTAAGGCTCCCACTCAACCCTAATCCATTTCCAAGGACGCTTCCCTATATCAAGAACACATAATGACCAAGTAAAGTCCTAAGGAACACGATTTAGATATCAAGATGTCAAGGCCACTAAATGCCCCCAATGAGCATATCCATATCCCTTACATGTAAATCCAAAATCAACATGCATCAACAAAAATAACTTCTTTACCCAAGCAAATGCATTCCTAGACCCTAGGAATTAAAGAGAAACCTTAATCAAGAGAAGGGAAATACCTTGCCAGAGATTTAGGGCTTGACTTCCTTGTTCAAATGGTCCTTCATAACCCACTTAATAATTCAAAATCCCATTATTCTATTTTGCCTCCTTAAACTAATTTATCCTCGATCTAAATAAGTACACACCCATACTCAATGATTAAGAAATCCACCCCCCCGGAAAATATTATTTCATTAGGGAGATTATGTTTAACCTTAATCAACTCTTCCAATCATGATTAAGCCTTGGTTACAAGTTCTTAATTATCAAGGTCTCACACCTAAGCATAGGCATGACCATCAAGATTCAATACACGATGAATGTTGAAATGACCCTTACCAAGGGTCCCCATTAGTTTTCAGGCTTTTCAGGGTGTTTCTGGAAGTTTCTGCGCCCCTATAACTTGCCCCGTGTACCCCATATGAAGTTACAAACTTCGTGGGGTCAAAATCATAAATTTCCCCAACCCATCTGACCCCACCCCAAGAACCCTAAACCCCAGCAGCGCCATCCCCACCACTTTTCCCCCCTCCCTCCTCGTTGCTGTGTGTGAGACAAGAGATGGGGAGCAGGAGGAGGGCTAAGGGCCTATGCACCCCCAAGCCTCCCCCTCTTTTCTTTGTGCTTGTACGTGCAAAGGAGCAATCGGAGGGGTTGCAGCTGCAGGCATGAGGTGGAGGTGGCTGCCGCTCGAGGGGAGGAGGTGCTACTGCGCTAGGCGAGGCGGAGCGAGCAGCAGGTCGTTGGACACGAGCGTCGAGCAGCTCGCAGCTGGGTCGACGAGCAATCGTGGCGGTCGACAGGCACGAGGCGGGGCAAGCGTCGAGGTTGGGGCGCCGCACTCTATGCTAGGTAGCTGCTTCGTGGCTTAGGTGGGTGTACTGCGCGGGGTCGCTACATGTGCGCGCACAACCAGAAGTGTGGGTCGGAGAAGTCTAGAGCCCGCCTATGAACGTGCATAGAGGAAGCAAAGGGGTGGTGAGCTGATCTGCCTGAACCTGCTAGACCAGACCGGTCTAGCATCGGTTCAAGTGGCCAAGGGATCGTTTTGGGGCCGATTCGAGGTTCAACAAGCTTGGAATTGCACAAGACAGGACCCGTTGGAAAGGTTTGGCACCCGTGGTCGGTACGACTTTGGTGGAAGGCCACGCAGTGCCTATTGAGGCATCGAGCAGACCTAGTGTGCCCCCATTCCTCCTGGAAAACCTAGGTAGAGTGGCTTCACTCTCCACACTTTTGATTAATACAAGTAAACATGAGTCTTGTTGTGAGTCAATTCTCATGTGGAACCTTGTATGTTGTGTTTGCTTCCACCGTATGAATCAAAATCAGTGAATAGGTATTTATGTCTAACTACCCAAGCACATGTCGATATGGACATATGACTATGTGCCTAATTTTGAGTCTAGACTCCTTAGGCAAAGTGGTTGTTGACATCCTTGGTCGTATAAATTAGGAGTACATGAACCCTAAGGATGGTTAGATGATTTTCATGCATTAGCTAATGTCGGGTTTACTAATATAAGGCTTGATTTAGTACCAACTAGGGTGATTGCTTGAACCCTAAGGAAATGAGAAGAATCTAATTGCTTGTGTTGTGATTTATGGTCAGCACCCTAAAATGGACTCAAGGTAGGGTCTCGATTAGAACCCTAGGGTAAATTAGAGGTTTTCCTTGCATGTGATAGGAGTTGCTAATGCACGAACTGATTAACAACCAAAGTAGAAATCGAATGAAGTCTCGACTCAAACCCTAAGGTGAATTAAGGGTGGTGGTTTACCCATATAATACGTATGGATGTAATTGTATTTGTATGTAACTATGCACACATGGAAATTTGATATGTTTGTCGATATGTTTATTTAAGTATGTGCGTGTTTGCATTCTAAGTGTATGTTGGTGCTTTTACATATGTAAGTGCATATATATTTTTGCTTCGTAGAATTATACTTTTACACATGCTTTATGTATGTATGAAGTTATGGCTTCTTTTTGGAATACTAATAAAGATCTAGCTAATGGCACCTCGTGAGTTATCGAAGTTAATGACAATGAGAATGTTAGAAATAAATTTAGGGGGTTTCTCTCAAGCCTTAATGCAAAGTAAAGACATCCCTAACTGTGAAATGAAAATGGAATGGTAGGGCTGAGACGGGCCACGTTGAGTACAATATTGGGAGTGAGTTAGCCCTCATGTACGCACGTACTGAGGAGAGCTATTTACCTCTTGTGTAGAGAGTGAGCTAGCCTTCCCTTGGGTTGAGACCAAGGGTAGGAATGACCTCCCTACACCGACTCCTGTTAAGCTCATTGGGCCAATCGGGATAGTCGGGTAAGGGTATGCAAACTGGTGAGGGGAGCAGCTCCTGTTCTGTTCTGTTCTGTGCTGTACGACTTAAAGTATACCTGTTAGCGAAAAGGACTAACCGCATACCAGTGAGAGTTAGCTTTCCATGCGTCTATCGTGCTTGCCGCAGTCACCTCTACGTCGCGACTATGACTCCGAGGTGGTAGATCGGGTGAAGGACAAACACGGGGTGGTCTCTCGGCCAGGAGAGCACCATGTGCACATTTTGCATCGTGAGGAAAACTGCAACAAGATCATTCCATTAGAGGACATGTAAATAAGAGAAATGGGACCTTGCTAGAATAACTTAAATCACAAAACAGTTGGTACTTAGACTATAGAAATAAAACATGAAAGTGTTAAAACGTTTACAATTGCTTGGAATGTTTACTGCTTTTAAATTAAATTACATTTGTTGATTTTTTTTGCTTGCCACTCTACTCAGCTTTTTGCTGACAACTACCACTTGTGTTCAGGTAAGGGAGGTGAGCAGCCAATACCTCCCGCTGCAGAGGGAGCTGGGCCTAATTAAGCCCAGCCTTAGTGGGTTTCCCCTTTGTTTTTATTTTAGTGTGACTTGCTTCTTTCCGTTGTACTGAGTATCCATGTCTAAACTAGTAGTTTTACTTTCCGTCTTTCTTTGTAGTTGTGATGACTGTGTTAAGAACTTGGTTACTTTTTTGTGACGCTATTTGTGATTATGATCTATCATTCAACTTTCTGTATTTAATAAATTTTCTGACTATATTGCATACATAGAATATTTTACTTTCGATGGACGATTGAATATTAAATTAATCAAGATTATCCAACCTGTGTTTCATGTAGAGTTAAATTCATGTCGTAACAAATGTCAAATGTTGTTGATTGAAGTTGCATCATTCGTGATGATTGACAAGGACCTGTAAACATCGTCCCAACAATGGCCGTCAAGGCCACGAATTCCAATATTGTTGGGTATATTCCAACAACTCCACAAATAAATCCACGACAAATATCCACATATCAAAGTGGTCTTAAGATAATCAAGACTGGAGACTTATTTCCACATAGGAACAAATGTGCGTCATTGATCATTGGCTAAGAGAAAATCTGGGCAAATAGATCCATGAATGTGGAAGTCAGCAACATCTTGCTGGCTTGAATTAATGTAGATTTAAAGCATTAATGGAGGAACATAATTAATCTGCAACCGCCAATGTGGTCAACGAAGGTCGATTTCGAACAACCATCATCCTATTTCCCATGTCAATAAAGTACAAGTGCAAATGCCTATCTCCAATAATATTAATCATGTTGAAAAAATTTGTTTGAAATTTGAATGATTCATGCCATTGGCCTCAAAAACCATGAGAATATGGAAAGGTTTCATTATATAGTCGTCTGCCACCTCACTGCAAGAGCAAAAGAAATGGGAATAATCCTTAATTCTTTGTCTCGTCAATATGGATCATTTAAGATTTCAAATAACACACATAAAGATGAGACTTTAAATGAGCTTTTGGTGATGTTTGTGCAAGAGAAAAATCATGTTTGTGAAAGTTCAGAGTGTCCACTTGGTGACCAGTAAAAAAGAGAAAAAACAAAAAAAGAATCTAAACAATCAAAAGGAAAATTCTAATACTTTGAAAAAAAGGATCATATTTCTTTCGTAAGTAACCTAGGCATTTTTAGGACGAATGATTTTAAGTAATAGCTTATGAAAAAAGTAGGTATGGATGTTGTGTGTGTCATGAATCTCATGTAACCAATGCACCTTCAAATAGTTAGTAGATTGCCTTTGGAAATTCAATTAACATTGCTAATTCCAAATAGGACTTTCTAGAACATGGAGGTCATAGAAAAATGAGCAGAGTATCTACATCGGGAATCACCTGTGTTTATATGTTGAGGGGATGGAAACATCAATCTCTTTTTAGATATCATATGTATATTAGATTTTGAAAATGTATTTTATATATCTAACTTTTTTAGACACTTAGTTTCAATCTCAAGATTTTATAGATTTGGTCATAAGCTTCTAGCTAAAGAACTTTTAGTTTTTGAATATCCAATAATACAAAGTTGATTGGTTTCGATGCCTTGTTGGATGACTTGTACCAAATGCATTAACATCTACGTCTCAAGCAAACTATTCTTGTCTAATGATGCTAACAAAAATTAAACACCAAAAATGGTTGTTCCTTCTTTCAAAGTTTGCTAACTTAGCTTAGCAAGCCCTTGACATATACTCTCAACCAAGGAATGATCAAGATCCTAAAATCACGAGCCTTGACTTAAATAAATAGATACAAAAAAGATCACATGAGGGGTTGCAGTTCCACTTAGAAAAGGTATACGTCCAGTGGGAGAGTGATTCTCCCAAATTTCATTAGTATAGTTTTGGCAGTACAATAGCACTCACTTACGTTTCTTTCTCTCTAATTACGTAAAAATCAAAAGCTAACTCATCCTAGGTATTTGTAAGATGAACCCTCTCGATTGTGGATCTCGTGACTTCCCCCACAATCGCGTGATTTGACTATTAATAAAATTCAATTGAGTAATCAACGAAGACTATCATCACAAACATTGGTGCAACGATGGTAGCCTATTAGCCGTTTTGCGTTTTGATATTTATTATAGTATAGTCGTTATAGTATAAGACAAAACAGCTACGGTTGTCATTACAAAAGATTTTTTTACTCGGAAATTGTATTCCCGAGGTCGAACTCAGGGAGCTACTGGAATTCTAGAATTACAAGGGTTCTCTAATTAGATTACAAAATAAGAGAGAGAGAGAGAGAGAGAGAGAGAGAGTTTTGTTGGCTTCTTCTTCTCTTCTTTTTTCTCTTTTCTTCCTGGCCGTTCCTCTTCTTTTTCCTCTTCTTCTTTTCTTCCTGTCTTCTTCTCTCTTTTCTTTCTTTCTTTTAGTTGCAGAGTCTCTTTTCTTCTTCCTCTTCTCTGCTTCCTTCTTCTGTTCTTCTCTTTCTTTCTTTTTCTTTCTTTCTCTTTCTTTTGCTCTGGCAGCTATGTCTTCTTCTTTTCTTCTTCCTCTTCTCTGCTTCCTTCTTCTGTTCTTCTCTTTCTTTCTCTTTCTTTCTTTCTCTTTCTTTTGCTCTGGCGGCTATGTCTTCTTCCCTCTTCTTCTTCTTCTTCTTCTTTTTCTTCTTTTTTTGCTTTATTTCCTCTGGTCGCTGCTCAACCGTCGTCTGATGTAGTGGTCAGATGACTTAACTGTAGGTTTGCTACAGTGCTCCTCTTCTTCTTCTTCTTCTGTTTCTTCTTTCTTGCTTCTCCTTCTTTCTTTCTTCTGAGCGACTGAGGCTTCGGCTGCCTTCCTTTCTTCTTCTTCTTCTTCTGCTCTTGCACACTCGCATAATGGGTCAGAGCAAAACCTACCTCTATCCTTCCCCGCGTCTCTCTCTTTCTCAGATTTCTCTCATAGGATCGCTCTCCCAGAGCCGGGTATTCGGGTACGGGTATCGCGCCCGGGACCAGGCCCACCGACGTGCGGTGGTGGGCGAGGAGTGCGCGGGTTTGGGTAATCGAATCCGGCCCAGACCCGCGGGACGTGAGCACGGGCGAGGGCGAGCGAGCGCGTGGCGCGCTGCGTGCGAGTGAGAGGGACCTGACCCCTGTGTTCGAAAGCAGTAAGCCCTAAACACTTTTTCAATATAAGTGTGGGTGCGTGGCTGCACACTTACGAGGTGGGACTAAAGTCCCACCTCCAAATCTCGCACCCGCGGCTGAGGGAGCTGCGGTCAATTGCTGCCGTGTGAGAGACTTTCACCCCAGTTGCAGGCCTGGGATGCTTCGCGGGGGCAAGCCGCGCGTCCTGGAGTGCAAGCCTGGGCCAGGGCAAACTTGCAGCTGCAAGTGAAGGAGCTTCACCTACTCAGCAATGGCGGCGAAGAGGGCGTGACCTGAAATCAAAAATACGGCCTCTCGGCCCAGTCAGAGTATGCAGGGAGCTTCGCCGGAGTGCGGCGAAGCCAATGCGGGTGGTGGAGAGGCGTGAGGCGGCGTATGGTGGCAGCCCTAGGTCGGACTGTGGGCGGAGAAATGGGTTTGCTCGGGGGGTCGTTAGGTGGCATGTGGTAGGGAATGGAAAGGGGGAAGCTGTTGAGTGGAGTGAGGGGAAGCTTCTGAGATAATCGGCGAGGGGTGAGAAGGTCTGTGGAGGTGGGATGAGCTCGCTGGAGAGGGTGGTCAGAGACGGAGCAGGCGGAGATGGAAGTTGTGTGTGGTGGCGCGAAAAGATAAATTGACAGAGGGGAAATTTAAAGGAGGAGGAGAAGAAGCTTTGTATCTAGGTTTTGGACGAAGGGGGAGGGCGGAGCCACCGGCTCGTACCTGTCGGAGCTGGGGAAGAAGAGGCCCTGGAGAGGAGTGCGGCGACGAGGAAGCAGGCGGAGGGCACCGGCGGGTACAGCACGGCGCAAACAAGAGGGCAAGGGGAACCCTGCTGCAGGTAAGGCGGCAGAGCGACGAGGAGGAAGAGGAGAGAGTCGCCGGAAGCTGCGGGCCGTCTGACGGAGGAAGAGAGGACGAAGTGGAGGGTTGTTCTCCGTCAAAGAGAGCTTGCCAGAACCGGCAGGGGGTGCTGGTTCTTATAAAGGGGATGGCGGAGAGGGAGGCGTAGGTTGACGACGTGCCAACCTCGTTGGAGCGTGGTCGGAGACGAGGCCCATATCTTCCGCACGTTCGCACGGAAGGTATGGTAGTTGGCAGGCAGCATGGCTAGGTCCCTGCGACAGAGGACGTCGCAGGGAACCCCACGTCTGTTTTGCAGGGCGATCACCTCTCTCTGCGCGGCGCCATGCTCCACGCAAAGTCGTCGGAGCATGGTTCTGCGCAGAGTTTTGCAGGAGGGACCGTTCTGCAAAGAACGATGAGAAAGATGGGGGCCAACATGCAAGGGTTTCGAAAGATAAGGGTCAAAAAGTAAATGAAGAGGACCAAATTGCAAAGTCGGTCAAGGAGGTCTTTTCTTAGGCTCAAGTTTTTATACATGACTAATTTAAACCTAAGGATTTTAATGGTGAATTTTATTTCTAGGTTGGACCATATTTGATCGGCCAATTTATGTAAAAATCCAAATTAAGTCATTAATTGGGCATGGTTCTCTTGTAGGTTAAAATGGGTTTCTAAGGCCAAATTGAAGGTTCTAAACCCTAGAGATTATTTTTCTATGAATTTTAGAGGGTTTAGTTGATTTTTATCCTACCTCAAACCTTGTGAATTGAAGTGGGTTTTTTTAGGGTTACAGAATGTCATTTAATTTCTTGAAGTTGCTATAACCCTTTTTGGATCAGATCATCCCACTTTCCTTCTTATTAGGCTTGTTTGACCCGTGTTTGGACCCTTAATTACCCTGCTTGCAAACTGTGTTGGTAAAATTGCAGTTTTACCCCTCATGACTTGCTTTCTTCTTAAACTTAGAATTCTCTGAGTTAAGCCTTTATTTGGGTTTTGTAGGAGCTTTCTCATATTTATTTGGATTAAATTGAGCTAGTTAGAGTTCATGATGAGGTTCTCATCAAACGATCATCCGTTTCAACTTCAGTCAATAGTATCTTCAAACGGGTTATGGGGTCCTTGGACTGAGTTGGATTCGGTAGGAGTTGTTCGCGAAGTTTTAATGAGGATTTTCTCCCCTCATTAAGGACAAAAGGAACAAACAAGTCTAGCATGTACATGCATGCCATTTTCTTGGTATGGGAAAGGACATTGTTTGGATATCGCACTTATTGGTTATGAAAATCATCACTTGGTTTCTTGTATATTTTCTCTATATAGCCTATTTATCAAGTCATAAAAACATGGTCTAGTAGTTTACAAACCAATCACACAAAGGGAGGAAAAGAGAGGGAGAGTTGGCGATCTAGTTTCACCTAAGTGATGTATGTTTGGTGATTACCCTTTTTTTATGTACATGGGTCTCATTTTATAGGGATTTTGGATCACAATTGAGACAAGTAACCATCTACTCCTCGACAAACGTAATCATTTCATAGTCGCTTTATCTTCTAAGTCACCGTCTTATATTTTGGGCCATCGCTTTGCCCTCCTACTTAGCATTCTCTGATCTCTGTCATTGTAGTACATAACTTCTTCGTGATCAGTTAATTGACCACAAGCCTTTTAAGGGCTTCACTAGAAGCTTTAGGTAGAAGTAAGGGCTGCTCGTTTCAGGTGACTTTAGCGGGTAATGAGTTAGTTGACCCAAGCAATTTCAGAAGGTCACCTAAAGTGATAGCGACGCAACTGAAGTTGGTGTCATGAGTTTTTCTTTACCTTAGTATAGAGCCAATTCATTCTTTAGCTAATCAGATTATTTATTCTGAACCTAACTTTTCTCCCTTTTATCAGCTATAAAGATATGATCGTACAATTGACAAGATGATTTTACTCTTTAAACGGTCTTAGATTTGAGTTGTGCTTCCCTGAAGATTGTTACACGTGGAGTCTACCGATCGGTCCAGCTTCCTTTCTTACGTTTTTACCCCTTCACGCTTATCTACCTACGATGGCGTCTCATCCCATTTAACTTCGGGACCTTATTTACGTAAATTGCCCAAAAGTCCATCCAAGTGTTCCTCTCAGGCGGCACTTCCCACCACCCGAGTCCGTGACCGGAGCTACAGCGCTTCCACCGCAACCAAAACCCAACCAACCCCTTCCGCTGGAACGCACATGAACACGTCCCGCCTATGCCTCCGCCTCCGCCTCCGCTCGCTCCTCCTCGGAAGCCGCGCTTTCCTCTCCCATCTCAATCTCCAAACCCCTCTCCCGGCCACCGCCTCCCTCACTCCCCTCCCACAACCTCCACCCCACTCCACGCCCTCCCTGCCCCCTACCAGAACCCCCGCGGCCTTTGCCAGCGGTCGCCCCTCCCCCGCCCGCTTCTGCACCGCGACCGTGTTAGGCGGTGGCCCCGAGGACAACGTTTCGAAGCCGAAGAAGAAGAAAAAGAAGAGAGGGTCGAGGAGGGACGAACGGCGGGTGGATTTCACCAAAGTCGATCTCGAGCTCTTGCCGAGGGTGATCCTGATCGGGCGCCCCAATGTGGGGAAGTCCGCGCTCTTCAATCGGTTGGTTCCGTTATGCTTTGCCATTCGATCGAGCGTGTGAACTTCGTTTGTTTGCTTCCCGCCAGCTTGCGAATACTCGGTATCGGATCGGGAAGGTAGTGATCTAAGCAGCAAATGGTTTGCAAGGAGTATTGGTGGATTAACGTACTTAGTAGTGTGAACTATTATTTTATTCAAATCATTGGAAAATATACAAATGTAGAGACAGCATCAGATAACATTTTTGTAGGATGCAATGGTAGGAAAGATGGAAGGAAACTATGGTAAACACAAATACACGTGTGCTTTGCATCTTAATATGCATTCTCGTCAGCGTGCTTTGCGCACGTAACTCATTGATGCTATAGGTGCCATAGCATTAATACCACAAAACTCATGGTTGATGCTGTAGCTTTTAGCCTCCTATCTGTAACCTTTTCATCATCTTCCTCAATCCTATCACCTTCAAGTATGTCGAGCCCATCCCCATCTCCATAGTCCACCTCCATCACGGTGCAAACTTGGGTGGATTACCAATCTTGAAAAGTTTGACAGCCTTATGATGCGATTTTGATCGTCATGCTCAGTATGTGCTTGCTGATGTTGAGGACATCAAATTAGGCATTCTAATACCTGTTTCCTCTGTGCCTATAGTTTAATTAGACGGAGAGAAGCTCTCGTGTATAACACCCCTGATGGTCATGTTACAAGGGACATTAGGGAAGGAGTTGCCAAGTTGGGTGATTTGAGGTTCCGTGTTCTGGATTCTGCGGGCTTGGAGACTGCAGCATCATCAGGTGATGTCTTAGGAAGGACGACAAGTATGACTGCAGGTGTTCTTGGGAGATGCCAATTTGCTATTTTTTTGATAGATGTGAGGTAGCGATTTGTTCCAAAGTCCTTATTGCTATGCTGTATTCCGTGGTATGCTTTCATTGACTTTATTATTGTTTTTGAATGTAGGGCTGGGCTGCAACCACTTGATCTGGAAGTTGGAAAATGGCTCCGCAGGAATGCACCTGGGATCTGCACTATTCTAGTTATGAACAAATCAGAGTCACTGGATGACTCTGGACTCCTTGCTTCAGAAAGTGCAGAGGCCCATGCTTTGGGCTTTGGAGATCCAATTGCCATATCCGCTGAAACTGGATTGGGAATGGCAGAACTATATGAAACACTTCGCCCACTGCTTGAGGACCATTTCATTCAATGCTCGGTTGGTATGCACACTTATGTTAACTTTGCATGGCTTTTTTGACCCTGTTTACTGACCATACTGTACAAATAGTGCTTGAGCTGCTGTTTTACTGCTTAGCCATGTGCACAACACAACTCTGTTTTGTACTTCACAATTCTTGGTATCTGGAAGGCCCTCTTAAATGCTGTTAACATTAGATTCAATTGAAAGTTTTGACTTCATGCTTTATGCACTTCATCTCTTGCAGTTTTAGTTACTTGTTCTTCATCCATTGAGCTGGAATCTGTGACATAGTAGGAAGTCAGGCCAAAAAATCAGCTTTGGTAATAATTACTGTTACTTGTAATAACTCAGAAGCAGAGCATCTATCATGGACAAATAAATGATCTATGTATTGCCATTCTAAATAGGCTATGAATGTGGACCATAGGAACATTTATAACATGCAAGTATAGAGGGAAGTGACATCTTCGATGATAAGTTAGTTTATGATATTTTTTTAAGAGGGAAAAAGAAGGTCAACAAGGATGAATCCCTCCTCGAATTTCATTAAAAGGAGAGCTAGGTATACCAAAAATTATAGAGAGCATTAAAGAGATGCAAGACCCCATTAATAGGGGTTCTCTCCTCTCCAAAGACTATGCCATTATGCTCAAGCCAAATGCAGATCTTAATAAAAGCTCTCCTTATTGTGTTTGCCATTAGCGAGTGTCATGTATGCTTGACCAAAAGTCTTCTCTCTGAGGAATGAAGTAGGGGCCAATTGGACAAGTGAACCTTTTCCCAAACAAATGACAAGTGAAGAAGATGTGTTTTGTATACTCTGCTCCTTTGCCACAAAGAACACAAGAAGGATCAACATTGGGTACCCATCTTCGCTGATTGTCTTGGGTTACCACCCTTCTTCGTAGGAGGCATAAGAACATTTTCACCTTGAGGGGGACTTGTGCTTTCCAAATTTTTGTACAATCCAAAGACAAACTCTGGTTGACAGGCGCAAGATTCTCTTTGAAGCACAAATAAGCTTTTCTGGTGGAGAATTCTACTTGCCTCTGAATCCAACCATCTCTCCTTGCCCTTGGTCTGATGTCATTTAGGGCCTGTAGCAACATTCGCAAATCCTCAAATCTAGCATCCAAAATTGACCATGGCAGAGAAGTCATCCAACAGCTATCAGCAAAGCAGTTAAACCATAGTGGCCAAAGGGTTGGTAGTGGGGGCAGACAATCTGGAAAATAATGCTCAATAACACCAGCTGAGGACCAGCCATGTATCCAGAACTTAAATCTCCGTCTCATATAGTTACTATTTAATTTAAATTAACAGATAAAAATACAATTCAACAGGATTCTTCAAAGATAAACACTTTAAATATCAAGTAAATTATTCTGAAAGATGAACCATTCAATATATGGGGATCCTCTAGAGATAAATTTGTAATCTGAGGTTATTAGAAAATTTGAGGTTATTATTTTGCTGGAGTTAGTAGGAATGGGGGGTCTTTGATTGAATACCTGAGCTAAAGCTGCCAAGAAAATATCCAACTTTTGCACGTATATGCATGTTGATACATATTTCTATGTATTTGCATGCATGTGTCTAATATTGATGTGTTGCATATATATATTTTTGGGCATTTACCCTGGAAATGATTCTTATTCTTTTGAGAAGCCAAAAATCAGGACTTATCAAGTTTCTTACTGGTTTGGTGTGGATCATATGATGATTTATGTATTGCTCATGACTACTGTTTGTTTTGTTCCCTAAACAGAAAAAAATGCTGATGGGGATGATTTGGTGAACGATGATGCTAAGCCATCTTTGCAATTAGCCATTGTAGGACGACCAAATGTTGGAAAGTCCACTCTTCTAAATGCTCTGCTACAAGAAGACAGGGTTCTTGTTGGCCCAGAAGCTGGTTTGACGAGGGATTCTATTAGGGCTCAATTTAAATTTGAAGAACGCACAGTTTATTTGGTGGGATGTAATTCTTTGCTAAGTTTTGCTTGAAAAGCTGCGCATATGCCACATAATCTCGTTATGCTTCTTTGATTCGTTCTCATTGAAATGGCTATTAAATATTATGGTACTAAGTGAGGTAATTGTCTCCTTGTTAGCTAATGTATTTGAAGTGTCAGTTTGGACTGGTTTATTTTGTATCTTTAATTTTTCTTTTGGCAAGAAGTTTGGACTTGTTTATGTATGGTTCTTATGGGAGTCAGTACCTGGAATAGTCATCCTTGATCTTTTCAAGGATGCTACATCTTTTGAAAAGGATTGGATGGCTACTCTCAGCGGTAGTCATCCGTAGATTTCATTTAACACACCCGAAAAAGCTCTTTACATCCCACCACTCCCTTAATTGCTTCCACTCAACTTCATCTTTGGTTCTCAATTAGAAATTTTATGCAACATGAAATTATGGAATTATTCCCAATATCTATGATGTATTGCTATTTTTTCTGCTTCGATCTTGCTTATCCTTTCATTCTGGAGCTTTTAAACTAGTAGCTGAAATGCTTCTAGTTAAATTGATCAGTAGTATTTCTCAAGAAGATTCCATTTTCAGTTGAATAAATTACTGAAAAAGTATAAATAACTCTGAAATCTCTTTTCGATGTGGTCATTTGCACATAAAACACAAATGAAAAATCTTTCTGAAGCTTTCTTGTGCCTTTCTGTAAAATGTAAATGTCTTTTCCTGAATTTATTTCATGTAAGTTTATCAGAAAAAAGCCTGCTATATCATTCAACTGTTTTGATATCCTACAGGTGGACACCGCTGGATGGATACAGAGATCAGGCCAGGAGAAAGGTCCAGGATCCCTGAGCATAATTCAATCCCAGAAAAATCTTATGCGGGCACATATTATAGGCTTGGTACTTGATGCAGAAGAGGTTAAGTTTCTTTTTTCACCCACAATCCTTTATATGGAGTTTCTGTCTCTTTTAACTATCCAGAGTTTCTAAACAAAAAGGATATTAGGCTTTTGCATTCTGTCTATATTCTTAAAGTTGAGAGCATTTTCCTGGAAATAAGTTTAAAATTTCAAGCTGATTCTGGAAATGCTACTTTCTGGATTAATTCAGATAGATTTTGATTTACCTCAGTGGAATGATTTGTCCTAGTGGAATAAATTGCCTGAATTATAGATCAAATCCATCCTTTGTCTCACTCATAACCAATTCTCTGGATTTATTGACATTGATATATGTCTAAATTCCATTTTGTCCAAAC
Source organism: Thalassia testudinum (assembly GCA_037157565.1). Taxonomy (NCBI): domain Eukaryota; kingdom Viridiplantae; phylum Streptophyta; class Magnoliopsida; order Alismatales; family Hydrocharitaceae; genus Thalassia; species Thalassia testudinum. Next base: position 59,701,067 of record JAZHRO010000022.1, on the reverse strand, counting down.
GTTATTCATTAAATAGATGAACTTCCACACTAGACTCAATTTTACGTAAGAATAAAAAAAAACACCCTAATCATTACATGTTCCAAAAGGGCTTGTAACAATTCTAATCAATGGTGGAATGGCCCAGACAGCACCAAGGACCTGGGTTTTTAATTGAAGTCCAAATTGGAGAGCATGAAAGTATACATGTAGAGCTAATTCTTGGTGGTTTTCCTCTAGTTGTAGATGCCCATCACTTGTCATCTCTGCAGCTAATTTTTTGGTTGCTTTGACATTTGTGTCTTTTGATGCTTCCATGAATTTCTGCTTGCAGGTGATGTCACAGAACAAATTCTTGTTTGTATCATTAAATGCTCCTTGATATTATCATGATGTTGCTTATAGCATTCTTGTTTGTATCAGCAACAAAGACATGCTATAGGATGCGCAATATGAGATTATATCATGGAGAAAATACAAAAGTGATTTGTGCTAATTATGAAATTCCAGAACTGATGGTGTGGTCAAAATTGATTACCATGTTCATGATATATAGATTGCAAAATCCAGCAGCAGTATGAAACGTGCGGAAGTTGCAATAGCTAGACAGGCAGTCGAAGAAGGTCGAGGTCTTGTTGTGATTGTGAACAAGATGGACCTGCTTAGAGGGAAAGAAAGTGTGCATGAGGTTATGGAAGCTGTTCCAAAGGAAATTCAAACAGTAATTCCTCAGGTTTGTACCATCTAGAGTGATTGCTCAAAATTTCTTGGATTGTGCTTGCAAGGAAACCAAGCAAAATTCTCATGTTAATAACTTTCGCTGCTATAGACATCTTTAACATTCTTGATACACTCCATGATGGACATCGGGGGATCCACCATTGAGGCTGGGGCATTAGCCACATATTACCGTCCAATATCTTCTTGTTTTTGTTTTTTGTTTTATTGAATAGGCAATACTGCGCAATATCAATGGTTTGGGAGTTTCTGACCTGCTCAAACTATCCTACTGACTAACCTTCACCCACCTAACCCATGAGAATTGGTCGAGCTAGATTGGGTTGGATCACGTTGCTAACTATTTGAATTTATGAACTTATTATATTTTTTATTTAGTATAAAAAACATTAAATGTTGTAACCTTTTATTTTGATTAATGAATTTGGGTGGTTATTACACAGATAACCACTCTTCACTTTTTCAAAAAAAATAAAAATAAAATAAATGTTATGAAAACACACGTTCAAATTATAACAAATCGAGTGAAACATTAAAAGGAACATGTAAGTGTAGTTTTATAAGAAAAGATGAGATATACCTCATAAGGAACATGCCTTGAACTGAATGTGACATAAGAATGTTTGATCACATAAGCTATTTTTTTTAGATGGTAAATATAGTGGGTATGAGATTTAATCCCATGACCTCTTGGATGTGTGTGGGGAGCTTTATCATTGAGCCAACCCCTTGGTGGCACACTTGAGTTTATTAAATGTGGGACCACAAGTAAATTAGAACATCACATTTTGGTAGAGGAACATGTGTGTGTGTGTGTGTGCTTCTGCAATGGATATGGCCCATATGGGGGAGGGTTGGGGACTGGGGGTAGGTAGGGTGGGCAGCAATGCAATGGATTTTGGGGGATGGGGGAATGAGAAAATGAGATTAGGAATTTAAGGTTCAATATACCGAAGGGATATTTTAAGATAAGTTTTTGCAGGTTGCTATTTGGGTCAGGTTGCTCCTCCAGCATGACGCAATGCAACCCAACTCTTTAATAGGTTATCAAGACAACCCAGTACAACTCTTTAAAATTCCATATCCATTCTTGCCTGACCCAATAACATGAGGTCGTGAGGATGCGGACTGAATCCAACCCATGTGCACCATTGTTACTGCTAAGGAGGTATTAGGGGATCTGTGGTAGCAGTCAATTTGAACTTATTAAAAGAAATAATGGGTCTAAGACTAAAAGTGCATTTGAAGTGCGAATGCTCCATCAAATTCTTCAAGGCCAGATTTTTACTTGTTTTTGCTGGTGGTCGGTGTCGGTGGGTGGTTTACATGCTATTGATTTTGCCTTTTAACACTTGCAGAATCAAAATAATCTGTTGGCTAGGTATGTGGATCTGCTTTTACAGAAATTGAAAAAAGCTTCTTTTGTAAAGCAGATCAGAAACATCAATCAGTTAAACATTGCGTTGATGATGTTCAATCTGGACTTAAATAGATGGTCTTATTGCAATTTATAAGAAGCATATGGAAGTATCATAATAGAAAAAAAATGTAGTTAAACTACATTGAATGGCCCAGCAAATATCATGCAGGCATAGTGGCTCTTATTGCTATCATTTTTGTTCTTTACAGCATATGCGTTTTTACCTTCAATTGTAGCTTTGTAGAGCAAAGTGGGATATGCGAAATATGTAATTTCCATCTTATTTAAATTTGCATAATGTTAATGCAGGGACCTTTTTGATTTTTATTTAATTGTAAACTTGCTTTAAAGAAACACATCTTGAAGTGCTTGAGGCATAATCCTTAAGGCAAGAGACAGGATTTTAGACCTGATATGGTTGCCTTTGGCTGCTTAGGCAAGGTGTGCACCTCACTTTGTCAAGTTGGTGGTGTAGAGTTTGAGGCACTTCAGGCAGTGGTGAGGTGCCAGTTCATCTAGAAACCATACTGTTTGGTAGATTGCTTTTTTTTTAGTTCTAATAGATTAGCCTGGGATTGCTGATCTCGAGCAGCCTCCCTTTTACCTCTCAAAAGAAAACAGTTTTAATAGATTAGCTTCTCACATTTATTTCTTCCTGTTTAATTTCTGTTGATTTCGTTTCTCTATTTTGAGACACAAGTACCCTAAGGTCTCTTACACACATTTCCTTCAAAAGAAAGAACAAATATCTCACACACACACACACATGCCTGCACATAGACACGTTCGAGACATGCACACAGACACTGCATGTTTTATCTGATAGAAGATGCGTGTCTTTGTAAGTTATTTAGTGACAGTGTATTAAATGTACATTTTTTGTTGTATTGTGGCTTGTTTTAGTGCTTGATATTGTATAATTACACTCATAAGTTTATGCATCATTTTTGTAGTTTATTTCTTTTTAGTGTTGTGCTTTTGGGCGTCATTTAGTTTGACTGCAATATTTATTTGGTTTACAGCTTACATATTCATTCAATTAAGTATGCCTGACCATTTTGGACATGTCAACAAGTTATAAATAGAAATATGCATTTCTCACGATAATATGTTCCTAAAATAGTATGGTGGAGTGAAATGGCATGGAAATGTTCTTTTTTCATGTTGTTTTCTCACTTTGACACTTTAATTATATACTCTTTTGCTTAATTTAATAATTTTTCTCCCCAAAATTGAGGCTTAGGCCTCAACATAGAACTGCCTCATTATCCCCCATATTATTTAAAATCTTCATTGTAATAACCTTAGCTTCTCACTGTTGTTGTCTAAGTAATTTACTAGAACTGTATCCAAAAGATACATCTCCAATGGATAAATAAGTTTGAATTTTGACCTTATCTGTTTCAGATTAATGGGATACCTGTGGTATTTGTCTCTGCATTGGAAGGAGAAGGGAGGATTTCTGTTATGCGCACAGTTGTAGATACTTATGAAAAGTGGTGTTTGAGATTATCAACAGCTCATCTAAACCGTTGGCTAGTAAAGGTGACTTTTGCGTACTTTAATTTTTAATTTCTTTTTGGGAAATACTTCTGAAAAAGAAAAAACTTGATGAGGGAGTAGTAAGGTAGGTACTTAGATTTCTTGTCCTCCTTTTTTTTTTTTTTTGAAAAAGCACTTATTTTCACACTTCCCAGTTTTGAGCATTTGTTGAAGAGGTATAACCAGAAAAATGGCATCATTTACAAATCCTCATAATTTAAAGCTGTAGTAGAGGGAAGGTTCATTGGGTTAGAAAACAAAGTGAAAGGACTCATGTACGCATGAAGTTGTGAAAGTATTTCTCACTCCACTTAACAAACTGATACCTATTACAAGTGTGGCTTGACACAACATAGACAGAATGAGGTTGTTGATAACAGCTCCACGAAGATATCAACTGTCTGCTCTATTAGTTGGAATACAAACAATGCAAATGCTTCCTTTCTGAATCATTTCTCTTATATAATGACAATTTTATAAAATGTCTTATGTATGAGAATTAACCTCCACATACTCAGTCCTTTTCGATTAGTAAGTATGAAAATAGCAGTGCAGTTATTTACATTCCATGGATAACCACCCTTATACCTTTCAAAAAAAAAAAATTTACATTCCATATCTTGGGACTATCAAACCGAACGTGCATATCACAGAGGACAAACTGCATCAATTCAGAGCTTGTCCAAGTAGTGACTCAATATTAGTGCAAGAGACTACAATTGCTTTTGCTCTGCTAGGTCACTATGCATCCCCAATTAAAGTGCAGAACTTTTGTATGAACCATCAACCCTACAAAAGTAGCATTTGAGTACCTTTCACATAAAGGTGAAATACCCTTGCTGGAGAGTTATCCTTATACAGGATGGGACTTTGAATGCCTTGCAACAATATGCGTTGCCTCTTAGCTTTGGGATGTTTATGCATAAAATCGATCAATCTTCTTTGAGATAAGCAAAAAATGTGATATTTTTGTAGTCGCAAAAACCAATTTACCAACCAAGCACCTAAATGTCTTAACTTCTACATAATCACATCCCTTGTCACAAAGCCTTCAGGATTCATCAGTAAAGGTGTCAACATGATAGTTTCCTTTTGGGTGGTTATCAACCAGATAACCATCCTTTCTCTTTTCAAAAACATGCTAGTTTCCTGGAACTGAGCATATTTCCTCTTAGTTTCTGCCAAACTTTCTGCCTCCTAGCAATATTAACACATAAGAGGCATCTCAGTTGCCTTCAGTTGGAAACAAGTTCAATTTGCAATTAAGCCTGTGCATGCAATCCCTCTTTACTCCTTCAGTCCTGGGTATAATGTCATGAACATATTAGACCATCCCGATCACAACATTTTTCAGTTTTTACCATGTCACACATTTTACTCAAAATCAATTGTTGTCAGTGGAGATTCCCAATTGTCTATCAGCAATCATTTCTCAGTGCCTGCCTCACTGTCAGATTCTTCCTTTGATGCACCTGCCACACGTGTGGCCTTCTTTGAGTCTGGAACATGGAGATACATTGCATGATGGGGGATAAATCTCAGGTTTTTTCCCTCCCCACAAAAAAAATTCTCAGCCTTTTGACCTGTTTGGCTATGATCCATGTGACAGCATTCAACTCAGACTCATTAGGTTGCGTGTTAGGAGAGGCTGAAAATCATTTCAGGTTAACCACTTCTGAGTTTCCATCTTACTTGTTACTGTGAACAATCTGTAAACAGTGAAGGATAGAATGGACATTTTTTGAAGTCAAACTTCTTAATCACCTCTTGCAGCTTGAGGAACCGGGCATTTAGATTCTTGTTTCAGGTGATAAACATTCGTCAATCTGTGCAACGTTGGGCACTCTTCCCAAAGCTCAAAACCAGGGTGTCAGTGCTTGTAGACCTCAGTAAGGTCACCATACAATTAAGTGTTGATACTTGGAAGAACTCTGCACCATATATCTGCGTGTTCCCTATTGCAAACAAGAAGCCTTTAGGTGGCTTGCAAAGCAACCCCCATTATATTTGACTGAAGATACTCATCGACACCCAATAAAATCAGCATCTTGAGGTAGTAAACTCCCCACCAATGGATCCCCACACAATAAAAGCTTCTATCACATCTTGCATCACTGTCATCAACTAGAATATTGTAACACCTACTGAAATATCCAGAGAACAGTGATATATGTATGTGATGATGTAAACTACCTGTAGTAGCCCCCACCCTACCAAATGAGACAGTGGGAGATTGGGTGTGGAGTGCATTACAGCATCCCATGCCTCAGATCAATTGAGTTCTTCGTAAGAGAAGTGGTGACTGCTCAGTGGTTCTAGTCATCCCAAATACATTAATGAAATATACATGTACAAGGCAACCTTATTTACTCTCCACATTCCAGTACAGTCCTAGCTCCCTGTAGGGACAGACAACTTTACAAGGCATGTCCTGACGTACAACATTTGTTGTTTGGAAAACAAAGGAAAAAAGTTATTTTATGGCCAATATTCCAACATTGAATTTTGTGGTTTACCCTCTCCAACTTTAGACAAAAGAAGCCACATCTTGCTGAAGGCTCCCAGATATAGAAGATTCTGAGAGACTGGGACCAGAAGCACCTAAATCCAAGACACGGAAGCAGCCCTCCGCAAAGAAGACAGTTGATTGAAATTTGGTACAGGAAAAAGTATGAATCTGGATTTTTCTGATTTGATGGTGTTGAGAATTGGCGCGGAAGCAGAGCATGGAGATTCCCGTACGTTGGAAACAGCCCAAACAAGGGGCTGTCAACGCACAGAGAGGGAGAGCAGCGTGTGACCGCTCTGACTTCGTTCTGCAGTGGTTCAGCCAGTCTGATGGGGACCAGTCTGACCACGGAGAGCTGGCTGCAGGGTGCAGCTGGTCCTGTGGACCAAAGGGAAGGTCCTGCAGGGGCTGGAACCAGTCTGCTGTATGCAGACCGGTCTGCAAGGGCAGGAGATGTGGCCGGTCTGCTGTGGACCAGCCTGCAGCAGGCCAAGGACCGGCTGGAGATCTGCTGGTGGCCGGCTGAGAGGTCTCCTGCCTCTATGGGTGGCCGGCTGTACTTGGAGAGAGAGAGAGAGAGGGGGGGAGAGCAAAAGAGCACTATAATTGGAAGAATTAACTTTGTTGCTTAAAGAAAACATATGGGAAGGTTCTCTATTTTATAGAGTACATATCATCTAAAAATAGTAAACAAATATTTCTATTTCTAGAGATAAGATCTTTTCTCATGTGAAAAGATCTTATCCTTAATTAAAACAAATCCCAAACATATTTCTAACAAAACTAATTTTCTAAACATAGAAAAGGACCAAACTTGGTCCAAAGGACCCCTTGCCGCCAGCCTGGATGGCTGCTGCTGCTGCTGCCATGTGGCATCTTCTCTGATTCCCAACGGATGGAAACGGCCATCAATGCTGGAACAATTTTTGTGGTAGTTTTATGAAGGAGAAAAAAATGACGGTGTTGATCAAGAAAGGGGAGAGAATTATTTAGGACAGGAAAGCATAGGGGAGAGAGAAAAGAAGGGTGGGAAAAAGCATGCCAGAGAAGAGAGAGAGAGAGAGAAAAACCAGAGATTGATGAAGAAAAATAGCAACAGGTGGAGAGGAAAAAACTTAAGAGGGAGGTGGATCGGTACAGGAATTTCCAAGGTCTAAATATTTTCTCAGATTGATCAAAATGAAATTTTCCCTTATGTAAAGGAGTGCTACATAGAAAGTGTTACGACCCGGTTCCCGAATCCTTACAGGACACGAGATTAGCCTGATTCGATTGATCCCAAGATCCAGTCATCCAACAAGAAATAACCAAAAAGTAGGAAAGTAAACTACATTCATTATGCTATGTAACTAACAGTAAAAAGAGTACAAGCAGTAAAGAAAGAAAAGCTGTTAACAGTACATCACCACCACAACAGTAAAAACAGAAACAAGGTATAGAAACGTAAATGTAACAAGAGTCTGAAACTCACTACAACAGAAAGTACAACAAGAAGGTTACTGCTGCTGGGCTCTACTGGGTCCAGCACCCTCTGCAGCCAGAGACTTGGGCTGCTCAACACCTGGACCTGAAAAGGGTTATGAGTAACAAAGTCAGCGAACGCTGAGTAGAGTGGCAATCAACTAACTAAAGCAGTAAAAGCTAATATGTAAACTAGCTATTCCAATTCTTTAATTTACAGGTTATTCCTTTTCACCAAATGGTTTATATTTTCAAATCTCTTTCTTGATCTCAAATGTTCATCGTGGGAACGATCTTGATTGCAGTCTTTTCCGAAGAGTAGAAGGCACACGTGGTGCTCTCCTGGCCGGGAGTCCCCCGTGATGATCCTACATCCAGTTAACCACCCCGAAGTCACTGTCTAGACGTAGCGGTGATTATGGCACGCGCGATAAGCGCACGGGTAGCTACTCCACACTGGCACGCGGTCAGTCGTTTTCGCTAACAGGTACATCCAAAGTATAGCACGGAATAGTATAGGGCTTAACCCTCTTAGCAACAGGGGTTTAGCCCCTCAGAACCAAACAGGGGTCTTGTTCCTCCACAGTCTGCGCACCCTCGTCTTACTACCCGGTTTGCCTAGAGGGCCAAGAAAAGTCGGTGTAGGTTGGCTAGCTTAACCTCAAGTCCCGTGGGGTAGCTAGCTCCCTCCCTACACTAATAGCTCTTTCCAGTATTTTGTACGCGAGGGCCAACAGGAGTCGGTATAGAGTGGCAATTCCTAACCCCGGATCCGAACCCAAGGGCGGCTAGCTCCGCTCTACACTAAAAAGGGAACAGTCGCTCCCCCTTGGTACCATGTACTCAAGGGCCAGCACACTTCCTACTCACATTTCCAGATCCATTCCATTTATTTCCAGGAGCTCTACTCCTAATTTCCCGTAGGGTTCATGCTCATATTTCTCATATCATTCCATACCAGATTTCATTATTCACATTTCCATTCTCAGGTTATACACATGCAGCTCGTATTTCTAACATTCGCTTTTCCATTCTCAGGTTATACACATGCAGCTCATATTTCTATCATTAACGTATGTAACAGGTAATATCACATGTAACTATTTAACTAGCACAGGTAATTCATATTTCACATGCAGCTTTTGTTCATTCAAGACTGCAATCAAACACGCATACAGACATTTCAAGTAACTTCTCGTCCTAGGGTTCATGCCATATCCTAGGTTCTAGTTATTCAATCCGCATATGCATTCAGGTTTATAATTAAATTAGGGAAAGCCACTCTACTAGACAACCCAGGAGTATAGGGGGCTCGAATGGCAGGCTCGCGTGCCTTAGCAAGCCCCGAACCCGCAACAGAACGAAGTCCTATAACAATGAACAGTCACAATGGAACATTTAGAACAGTATAAAAGGCTTTCGAACAAGTAGAGGAACTCTCAAGGAAAACACCGATAACTTATTTGCGTAAAACAAACCTCAAACGGATCCTGAACGGGTCAAAAACAGGGCTACAGACCCAAATCAGACGTATGACACAAGGTCCAGACGTCTTAAAAGTAAATAGAAACTCACCTCAGGTTCTGCGTCAACCTCAGACGTCCAGAACCTCTTCCCGATCGTCTGGACTTAGTTCCAGACGTCTGACCTCTCTCTTAGACGTCTGGGAGTGCTTCCGATTGTCTGGTAATCTGTCCAGACGTTCGAAACGCGCGGGAGGGCGTGTCCCGCGCCTTCCTGAAGCAATCCCTGCACGCGATAGCAAATCTCCCGTAATTAGCCACACAAAACGTAGCTGCGGAGCGGCCTGCATGGTTGTATCCACAAAAGGAAACATACCTTCGCGAAGATCCCCTTCAGACGTCCGGTGTAGGCACTAGACGTCCGCCCTGACGTCTAGACGTCACTCCAGATGTCTGATTCTGGGAAAATCCCAGAACCAGAACCTCTTCCTGCTCTCCCTCGTCGCACACAGTCGCAGCACGCCTCCTCGCCTGCAGCTCCGGCTGCAGTAGTGTCGGGGACGACTCCCCCCGACGCTCTCCTCCCGTATGCGTTGCTCCGGTCGTGTGCCCTCCGACGAGCTCCCTCGAGCTCGCGAGCTTAAGCTTTCCCTCCTCACCTCACGCCGCCTCTCCTCGTCGCCGTTCTTGTGCTCTCTTTCGCGCGCTCTCTCCTCTCGCTGGGGTGGAGAGGAAGGCAAGGAGGTGCTGGCAGTGGTGTAGTGGGGAAGAGAGGGAGGGGGAGAGGGGTTTTATAGAGGCGCATTAGGGTTCGGTGGAGGGATGAGGGAAAGAGAGAGAGGGTACTATCTGCGGAAAGCCCTCTCACAGAGACGAAGCTCGTACCAAAAATTTTGATTTCCAGATGTTTGGAAAGGGGTCCAGACGTCTGACCAAACATTCGACCGATAGTCCAGACATCTTAAAAGGCTCAGGACAGAATGGGTCTTTACATCATAACAAACTTAAAGGAAGTTTCATCCCCGAAACTTGAGCTAGCTAGGGTGCAGAAAAAGAACTATATACTCTAACAAACTTAAAGAGGATCGAAGCCGGTTCGAAAAGACGTATCATAAAAAAGCTCCGGGTATCGCTCTCGCATCGCCCCTCAGGCTCCCAGGTAGCCTCCTCGTACCTCTGGCTCCTCCACAAGACCTTCACCAGGGGTACCTACTTCCGTCTTAAACTCCGGACGGCTTTATCTAGTATCTGTACTGGTCGCTCGGGGTAGGTCAAGTCGTCACCCACCTTGACACTCTCGTGGTTCAGAACGTGACTGGGATCAGCGACGTACTTCCTGAGGTTGGACACGTGGAACATGTCGTGCACACCGGAAAACTAGGGAGGAAGGGCATGCCTGTAAGCAACGGGTCCTACCCGCTCCAAGACCTTAAAGGGCCCCACAAACCTCGGCGTAAGCTTCCTTTCACTCCAACCCGCTGCAGGCCCTTCATGGGCGAAACACGAAGAAAGACGTGATCCCCAACCTCGAACTGCACTTCCGATTAGCATAACTCTTCTGTCTGCTCCTGATAGTGCGAAGTCGTCTGCGAATCTGCTCTATCACCTCCTGACTCTGCCGGATCAGCTTGGGGCCAACCTCCCACTTGATCCCTACCTCAACCCAACTCAAAGGCGCAGTACACATCCGTCCGTATAGAGCCTCGTAGGGTGCCATGCCGGTACTCGAGTGATAACTGTTATTATATGCAAACTCTGCCAGGGGTAAGTGCTCTTCCCAAGAACCTTTCTAGTCTAGTACACAGGCACACAAGAGGTCCTCAAGTGTCTGTATCGTGTACTCTGACTGTCCGTCCGTTTGGGGGTGGTACGCCGTACTGAACCTCAACTGTGTCCCCAAGGCCTGTCGAAACTCAACTCAAAACTGGGAAGTAAAACGGATATCCCGATCGGATACAATCTCTTGCGGAATTCCGTGCAAACGTACCACGTCACAAATATACTTCTCTGCCAACTGTGCTGGTCCCAAGGTGACTCGGATCGACAAGAAACGTGCCGTCTTTGTCAATCTGTCTACAATCACCTAGACTGCATCGTGTCATCGCTGGGTAACGGGCAAGCCCAACACCATGTCCACTATGGCACAGGAAGTGGCTGCAACAGCCCTGCAGGCTCTGATGCTCAGCCTTCACCTGCTGGCACACCAGACACTGCTGCACGAACTCACCTACATCCCGCTTCATCCCTCTCCACCAAAAGTCGCGTCTCAGATCATAGTACATCTTCGTGTTCCCGGGATGTATGGTGAACCTGGACCCGTGTGCTTTAATAATGAGCTCTCTCAACAACTCCTTGTCCCTGGGAACGCACAAACGTCCCCTCATGCATAGTACCTGGTTTGAAAAAGAAGTCTCCTGGGTCTTCTAACAGTACTCTGTCTCTCAACGACTACAGATACGGATCTGTCATCTGTCTTGTGATGATGAGGTCTATCAGCTCTAGTCTCGTCTGTTGTCTTTGTCACTGCCCCACAATGCCCCTATAATTTTAGGGGTCATCAACTGTCCAACTCCTCCACAAGTCTCCAACTCTGTGCCCGTAAGCTAGCCAAGTGGGCGGACGCCTTTCGGCTCAAGGCGTCAGCCACCACGTCTGCCTTCCCCGGATGGTAGGAGATGCTGCAGTCATAGTCCTTCAAGAGCTTTAACCGTCTCTATCTCTTGTTAAGCTCTTTCTGATCAAACAAATACCTGAGGCTCTTATGATCCATGAATATCTCAAAGGTCTTACCGTAAAGGTAGTGCCTCCATGTCTTCAGCACGAAGACAACAACTGCCAGCTCTAAGTCGTGGGTAGTGTAGTTATGCTCATGGGGCTTTAGTTGCCGCGAAGCATAAGCGACAATGTGACCTCGCTGCATGAGCACGCCCCCTAACCCCTGCAACGAAACGTCCGTGTAGACAACGAAACTGTCGCTGCTATCTGGGATGGTAAGCACATGAGCCGAAGTCAGCCTCTCCTTCAACTCCTGAAAACACGCCTCACAAGCGTTTGTCCAAGCAAAGGGACACGTCCTTCCGGGTTAACTGAGTCATAGGACGCGCAATATGTGAGAAACCCCTGGTAAACCGTCGGTAGTAACCTGTCAGTCCCAAAAAAATTACGGATCTCTGTCACTGTACGTGACCTCTTCCACCTAAGTACTGCCTCAACCTTGGTTGGATCCACAGCCGAGCCATCCCCTGAAATCACATGACCCAAGGTCACCTGCCTCAACCAAAACTTGCACTTGCTGTATTTGACATACAACCTACGTTGTCTCAACGTGTCCAGAATCATCCGCAAGTGCTATCCGTACTGCGCTTGATCCCGCGAGTAAATGAACACATCATCAATAAATACCACCACAAATTGATCCAGATACGGTTTGAAGACCCGATTCATCAAGTCCATGAAGGCAGTGGGGGCGTTGGTCAGCCCAAATGGCATGACCAAAAACTCGTAGTGTCCGTACCGGGGGCGGAAAGCTGTCTTGAAGACGTCGGTCTCTCTGATCCTCAACTGGTGGTAGCCTGACCTCAGATCTATTTTGGAGAATACCGTGGCACCTCGCAACTAGTCAAATAGATCATCAATCCTCGACAGCAGATACCTGTTCTTGATGGTGACCCTATTCAGCTGTCTGTAGTCAACACAAAGGCATAGGGTACCATCCTTCACAAATAACACCGGGGCTCCCCACACGGACGCACTGGGCCTTACAAAGCCCTTCTCCAATAGGTCCTGCAACCGTGACTTGAGCTCTCGCAGCTCAAGTGGTGCCATCCTATACGGTGCTGTAGAAATGTGACTGGTCCCTGGTATCAGTGAGATCTCAAACTTGATCTCGCGCTGAGGTGGTAGTCCTGGTAGCTCCTTGGAAAATACGTCGGAGTACTCTCTGACCACCGGGATGCTCTGAAAGTCTGCCACGAGGCTAGGCTCTGCCACTACACAAGCAGAAAACCCTTACACCCCTGGCCCAAAAATCACGTCGCTCGAAGTGCAGAAATGCACTTGAACCTTCGTTCACCGGCTGTCCGTGAAACTCAAAGGAAGGCATATCCGGTATGGAGAAGACGATCTTCCTCTCAAAACAGTCCACCAACGCGTGGTAAGCGGACGGCCAATCCATCCCCAGAATCACGCCAAAGTTCTCCATAGGTATTACAATTAGGTCAGCGGGGAGGCTGTGTCCCCCAATACTGACCCCACAGTCTGTGTAGACCTCCCCAGCTACAAACAGCTGGCCACCTGGGTCTCTGATCACAAACGGATCCCCTAATAGAGTGCTATCGGACCCCAAAGTAGCGATAAACTTGTGGAGCAAGAAAGTACGTTGTACTAGGAGCAAGAAATATGTACTCCAAAAAGACCAAGAATTGTAAACATACCTGTCACTGCAGAAATTGAAGCTAAGACATCTCCTTGAGTCGAGACGTCGCGATGCTCAGTCCTGGGGGCAGACAAAACAGCCAAGCTTAGGGCTGAGCTAGTGACAGCTGGTCGGTATCCTCCCCGTGACTGCTGTCCTCCCCCATGCACTTGGAATCCACGACTACCTGCTCGGCTTCCAGCGCTCGGTGTGGTGAGCATTTGCTGCGCTCTAGCCCTAGACAGGCAATCCCTCCTGAAGTGGCCCTGCTGGCCACACTGGTAGCAGAGAGGGACTCGACTCCCTCCCTCGGAAGGTCCCTGCTGACGACTGGGCGGGGGTCTAGTACTGACAGCTGGCCCCTGTTGGGGGCCCCCAAAGGTCACTGACGGTCTCGCAAAACGAGAAGGCTCTCCTGCGGGCGTCGCGTGCCTCCTTTGAGCTCTTCTGACTCGCCTGGTGCTACGGTGACACTATCGTCCCACGAAAGACTCCCCCTCCGTACCCTCGGAAGGGAGATGAGGGAGTGGCGGAGTAGGCGGAAGCTGAAATTCTTCTCGAACGACCTCTTGGATCAACTGGACGAGGTCCTGGGACTGTACGCTTAGGAGGAGAGAAGGGGTAGCACGAAATCCAAGCTCAACACGTCTGCCCCTCCGGCCTCGTTCATGGCCATGTTCACGGCCTGTCTTGGGAACTCTTCGACAAGGCATCTCCTGCAAGGAGATGCGGAAGACAAAACAAAAAAAGTCAACTTTAACGGACTTCAGTGAAAGAAACTCAGAACAGATGTCAAGCGGTACGTTGTGGTGGTTACTCTAGTTACATGCACGTGAATTGGTTATTCTCAAGCTAGTTGGTTCATTTTTCGGGACGACCTTGCTTTGATACCATTTTGTTACGACCCGGTTCCCGAATCCCTACAGGACACGAGACTGGCCCAACTCGACTGATCCCAAGATCCAGTCGTCTAACAAGAAATAATCAAAAAGCAGGAAAGTAAACCACATTCACTATGTTATGTAACTAACAGTAAAAAGAATACAAGCAGTAAGAAAAGAAAAGCTGCTAACAGTACATATCACCACCACAACAGTAAAAACAGAAACAAGGTACAGAAACGTAAATGTAACAAGAGTCTGTAACTCACTACAACATAAAGTACTACAACAAGAAGGTTACTGCTGCTGGGCTCTACTGGGCCCAGCATCCTCTGCAGCCAGAGACTCGGACTACTCAACACCTGGACCTGAAAAGGGTTATGAGTAACAAAGTCAGCGAACGCTGAGTAGAGTGGCAACCAACTAACTAAAGCAGAAAAACTAACAGGTAAACTAGCTATTCCAATTCTTTAATTTACAAGTTATTCCTTTTCACCAAATGGTTTATATTTTCAAATGTCTTTCTTGATCTCGAATGTTCCTCGTGGAAAATATCTTGATTGCAGTCTTTTCCGAAGGGTAGAAGGCACACGTGGTGCTCTCCTGGTCGGGAGAGTCCCCCGTGATGATCCTACACCCAATCAACTACCCCGAGGTCACTGTCTACACGTAGCGGTGACTACGGCACGCGTGATAAGCGCACGGGTAGCTACCCCGCACTGGCACACGGTCAGTTGTTTCCGCTAGTGGGTATGCCCAAAGTACAACACGGAACATTTTAAGGCCTAACCCTCTTAGCAACAGGGGTCTAGCCCTTCAGAACCAAACAGGGGTCTCGCCCCTTCACAGTCCACGCACCCTCGTCTTACTACCCTGGTTTGCCCAGAGGGCCAAGAAAAGTCAGTGTAGGTTGGTTAGCTTAACCCTGGGTCCCGTGGGATAGCTAGCTTCCTCTCTATACTAATAGCTCTCCCCAGCACTGTGTACGCGAGGGCCAATAGGAGTCGGTGTAGAGTTGCAATTCCTAACCCCGGGTCCCAACCCAAGGGTGGCTGGTTCTGCTCTACACTAAAAAGGGGATAGTCGCTCCCCCTTAGTACCACGTACTCAAGGGCCAGCACACTTCCCGTTCACATTTCTAGATTCATTCCATTTATTTCCCTACTCCTAATTCCCATGGGGTTCATGCTCATATTTCTCATGTCATTCCATACCAGGTTTCATCATTCACATTTTTATTTTCAGGTTATACACATACAGGTCGTATTTCTAGCATTCGCTTTTCCATTCTCAGGTTATACATATGCAGTTCGTATTTCTATCATTAACATATACAATAGGTAATATCACATGTAATTGTTTAACTAGCACAGGTAATTCATATTTCACGGGCAGCTCTTGTTCATTAACAGGCAGTTATCATTTCTATTTATTCATTCAAGACTGCAATCAAACACGTATACAGACATTTCAAGTAACTTCTCGTCCTAGGGTTTATGCCATATCCTAAGTTCTAATTATTCAATCCGCACATGCATTCAGGTTTATAATTAAATTAGGGAAAGCCACTCTACCAGACAACCAAGGAGTATTGAGGGCTCGAACGGCAGGCTCGCGTGCCTCAACAAGCCTCGAACCCGCAACGGAACGAAGTCCTATAACAAGGAACAATCACAATGAAACATTTAGAACAGTATAAAAGGCCTTCTAACAAGTAGATGAACTTTTAAGGAAAACACCGATAACTTATTTACGTAAAACGAACCTCAAGCGAACCTTAAACGGGTCAAAAACAGGGCTACGGACCCAAATCAGACGTCTGGCATAAGGTACAGACGTCTTAAAAGTAAACAGGAACTCACCTCAGGTTCTGCGTCAACCTCAGACGTCTAGAACCTCTTCCCGACCGTTTGGACCCTGTTCTAGACGTCAGACCTCTCTTTTAGACGTCTGGGAGTGCTTTCAGTCGTCTGGTAATCTATCCGGACGTCCGAAACACGTGGGAGGGCGTGTCCCGCGCCTTCCCGAAGCAATCCCTGCACGCGACAGCAAATCTCCCGTAATTAGCCACGCAAAACGTAGTTGCGGAGTGGCCTGCATGGCTGTATCGGCAAAAGGAAACGTATCTTCGCGAAGATCTGCTTTCAGACGTCCGGTGTAGGCACCAGACGTCCGCCCTGACGTCTGGACGTCACTCCAGACGTTTGATTCTGGGAAAATCCCAGAACCAGAACCTCTTCCTGCTCTCCCTCGCCGCGTGCAGCCACGGCCACGCCTCCTCGCCTGTAGCTCCGGCTGCAGCAGTGTTGGGGACGACTCCCCCCGACGCTCTTCTTCTCCCGTACGCGCCGCTCCAGCTGTGCGCCCTCCGACGAGCTCCCTCGAGCTCGCGAGCTCAAGCTCTCCCTCCTCACCTCACGCCGCCTCTCCTCCTTGTCTTCGCTCTCACGCTCTCTCTCGCACACTCGCTCCTCTCGCTAGGGTGGAGAGGAAGGGAAGGAGGTGCTTGCAGTGGTGTAGTGGGGAAGAGAGGGAGGGGGAGAGGGGTTTTATAGAGGCGCATTAGGGTTCGATGGAGGGATGAGGGAAAGAGAGAGAGGGTACTGTCTGCGCGCAGCCCGTGCGCAGAGACGAAGCTCGTACCAAAAATTTCGATTTCTTGACATCTGGGAAGGGGTCCAGACGTCTGATCGACAGTCCAGACGTCTTAAAAGGTTCAGGACAGAACGGATCTTTACGGAAAGGCATAAAACAATTACCAACATCTGAATCTTAACACATATCTAATTTATTTTCTAAAGCAAACTATTACATAGATGCTAAAGAAAATCCAGGGACTTAAAAGAAAGTAAAAATTACAATTGATTAGAAAAAACAAATTTTTTCAAAAGGTAAACGCTACAATTGATTTGAAGCAATCAAATATTAAGCTGTTAGCCTGCTACTTTAAAGAAATTAGAGTATTCAAAACAATTAAATATCCCGAGCACAGCTGCATCAGAATGGAAGCCCAACTTGTTTATTCTATCATCTTCTATTGTCACAAGTAACGTTAAATAGAATTGTTTCCAGAGGATCAGGACAGCGTGAGGAAGGTGATCCTGAAATAATTTTACTGGAGTGGAACATGAGGGATATAAGTGGTACTTGAACTAGAATTGCTAAGTGGGATAGGTTGAATTAGAAGAGATATAGGATATGTAATGCTGTGGTGTGCTGTTTGCTGGATGTAGGGAAATAAGACAACCTCAAAGAATGAACATCCATGGGTACATGTGAACAGAAATCTTGGCATGAAGTTATATGAACTTCAGGGGCAGTAGTAAAACTAACTATGAAGAATTGGAGCACTCTGGTGAACCTACATGGAAGAGAAGGTCCGTGCATGGAAGAAGGAGATGGTGTGAGGGAGAAGATGGTGCGTGAAGAGGGACAAAGGAGAGGAGTCACGGTAGAGATGAAAGAATTTTTATTATTGGACTTACAAAAACAAGAGGTGTTGATCTCTATTTAAAGAGATCTAATCTCGTTATTGATGCCAATCACAATCCCAACAAACTTGGGATTAGGATTCTAGTAATCCTAATCCCAATCGACTATTTCCTAAACAACCCAATCACCACAATTAACTAAATAAAGAAAATTTACACTCTAAGGAACAACTCACACCAACTCGCGCGCACATACACATGCACATGCGCACATATGGACATGCATACAGGCTGCCACGTGGTTGGTTTTTTCAAACTTCACACTCCCCCACCCCCAAGTTGAACTCCGGACAAGGTGGAGACTTGCCTTCAAAACTTCTTGCGGTGATTGAAAGGTGAGCGATGCCATGCATGATATTTGACTCCTTTTCTTTAAGAAAATTGCCCATTCTTGAGGAGAATAGAAAATTGGATATAAAGACTCCATTGGTGAAGCACAAAAATCATGAATCTCTTTATAACTTGATAGATCTCCTTCTCTCTCTTCTTAACTTTAGGCCCATCTTGTGTCTCCGTGCTGATTTTGAGTCTTTGCCTCTGCCATAGTTCCGACTTTGGAGATTGTCGTGCCTCTACTTGGATGCCTTGGAGTCAAAGTCTCTTGTTTGACATTCCTAGGTGCGTGGGGTTTACGTGCCTGTTCTTGGGCTTGGGCTTGGCTTTTGTGCTTGACCTCTTGTCACTCCATGCCAACAAAATCCTACATGTGGATCTTTTGATCTCTAGGCCGTAGGAATACCTACTCTGAGACCATGTGAAGAATTAGAGCACTTTAATGAACCCATGTGGAAGAAAAGGTCCACGCGTGGAAGAAGAAGATGGCGCATGAAGAAGCAGAGAGGAGAGGAGTCATGGTAGAGATGAGAGAATTTTTATTATTGGACTCAAAAAAAAAAAAAGAGGTGCATGTCTCTATTTAAAGAGATCCAATCTCATTATTGATGCCAATCACAATCCCAACAAACTTGGGATTAGGATTCTAGCAATCCTAATCTTGATTGAGTCTTTCCTAAACAACTCAATCACCACAATTAACTAAATAAAGAAAACTTGCACCCTAAGCAACAACTCACGCACGCACATACACTCGCACATGCGCATACATGGACACGCATACAGGCTGCCACGTGGCTGAATTTTTCAAACTTCACACTAACAAATTTTACAAAAGTTTTCATTGGAATAATGAAATGTATTGGTGCCGCATCCATGATGCACCACCTTGAATCTCCTTTTTAGGAGGTGCTAACAAAATTAGAGAGAAATTCTTAATTACAAAACTCCTTATGGAGTTGGATATGAATTCAACCCCAAACATCAACAAAAAAAAAAAAAAAAATCAAATGAAAAGTAGAAATACTAGACCCAAACTAGAAAGAAAGATGGTCTATTGTGTTTTTGCAACTAACATTCTCCGAAGTGAACAAGCCCCTAAGTTTCGAGCTCCGAGCTTGGGTGCATCATACTTTAGCAACAAAGATGCCAAACAAGATTTTACCCTACATGATGTTACTCTATGAGTGACCAAGGACAGGTGGACTGTGAGGACAGGTGAACCCCATGGACCACCTATCTCTCTGTTAACTGGTCTGAAGATCACCACCTTTGTAAGTTGATTAGGGGACAAGTAACCAAGAAGAAACTAGGGAGCATGCAATGCATTAGGCAACTTAGCATGGGAGGTTTTCCAATAGTCATGTAGATTTTGGGGAAATGATAGCTGAATTGCATCTCATATAAGAGGTTACTTCTTGGGTTGCTTTGTAGGAACTATAACAATGAAAATTGTGAATCATTGCATACTTTTGTTTTAAATGGGTGCAGGGGTTCCTCCGTATGGATTGTATATAATTTTCCATGTTGCCAGGAAAATTTGATCTTGACTAGCTATTCTTTATACTTTCCGAAGATGTAATTTAAACTGAGAAGAATCCAATGACGAACAGTTCCAAAACTAACTTGCAATATAGTTTACCTCTGTTCTGCTGCCAGATTTTATCCGTCATTTCTTCATCAACCCTTGATTATGTTATTATCAAGCATGTATGATCTTTTATTTGGACATTAATTCAAATTAGACATCAATAAATGGCAGTGGCTTGTTTTCTGATAGGTCATGAGCAGGCATTCTTGGAAAGACCTAGCAACCCAACCAAAAATCAAGTATTTTACTCAAGTCAAGGCCCGCCCCCCGACATTTGTTGCCTTCGTAAGAGGCAAAAAGCAACTTTCAGATACTGATGTGAGGTTCTTGACAAAGTCACTCAAGGAAGATTTTGATTTGGGAGGTATCCCTATTCGTATAATGCAGAGAGTTGTTGATAGAAGATCAACAGATAACAGCAGCAAATGATGGCCTTTCTCCAAAGTTGTCCATTAGGACTCAGTCAGACAAAAGAAGAGCAACTGAACTTGTTGGTTCGTGATTTGTCACTAGATTTTGGAAGGCACTGTCTTATGGCCCATTTCCAAGCCATTACAAGGCATTGTCTTATTTTCACATCATGATTTGCATTTGTGGAGCAGCTTTTGTCTTGGCTTCTAGAGATTTAAGAATTATTCCAGTCCAAGAAGGTTCTTTTGCTTGCACTGGCTGATGCTATTTTTGGTGCTGTGCCTATTTTCTGTCTCTTGAATATGATTTTATGGCTCACAGCATTACCTTTTCAGCTCCGTCACAGAATAGGAAGCTCATCCTCCTATAAGCATTTGTGGCTGATTTGCTGTCTCTAATTACCAAGAAGGCTTGTGTCATTTTTTAGTAATGGTTATAACTTCCAAAACTTGACGTAGATATTTGTTAGGTTGTTGAGAAAAAATCATTCCAACAAGCTATGCTACAGGCTGCTCAAAGAGTAAATTATTGGGATTTTTACATAATTGGATTTGCCCTAGTTTTATGTTTCTAGCTGACTTCCAAGGATATCGTCCTCGTTTACTGTGGAAGAAGTTGAAACGTTGTGCGGCAGCTTTTCTACTGTGGCAGGAAGACGAAACTGCATTGATTTTGATCGAGTCAGATTATCTCAGCCCCAGGGCGGCTCCGGTCCAGTATAACACTTCTTTTGACAAAGAAATGAGAGGAGTTGATTAACTTACATTGGTACAGTTGTTCAGCAGGTGGGCTCTTCACTAAACTGTATAGAACTTTTTCTAATTGTATCAGCTTGTTTTATCCCGCACAATTGCATTTAAACTGTAGTTTTTCTCTAAATTATGAAAGAATTTCTGTTTGGAAGAATGAAGAGATAGCTTCATTTTTTTTTTCATTTTTGTTACTGTTTTATATAATTATATGATAGCATTTCATACGGACTTGGCATGTTGCTCTCTTTAATGAATGGCCACATTTTATACCATGAAAGCATGTTTTTAATGTCGGTGGAGTGGTTCACTGCTAGTGATGGAATGGTTTTTTAATTTTTTTGCAAGTGCTAGTGATGGAAATGATAATAGCTTTCACTAGCTCTAGTGCACGGATTAGTTGATTACCGGCTACGTTATGCCAACTGTTTGGGGTTACACGGTTCCTTTTTTTACAAAAAAAAAAGAGCTGCATGGTTCTTTTTGAACTGTTTTTAGGCTAAATATAAATAATCTCATATAGATCATCAGCATTACTCTTTTCGAGGGAGAAAAAAGGAAAGTTTGGCATTACTAATGGTATTTAAACATAGTGATGCATTTCATTGAAGAACTTTTGGACGGTTTATCAAGATTTTTGCGGTTAGTGAAGCACATAAAACTAAGATAACAAAAATATACAACGAACTCTTCATGAGCTAAGAAACATTTAACCATTTAAAAATATACCTGAAAGGCTAGTCTTTGCAAGTTCTTTTAAGGGATTGTCTTTCCTATGGGTGTTTCCTCCAGGCAAGTGGAACCCCTTTGAGGGTTACTACACTCCTCGAATGATTGGTTCTCCTCCGTGAGTGTTTCCTCCAATATATGGTCTCTCCATCTGCTCCTCGACACTTGTTTAGTTGGTGGAATTAAATTTTTAATGTTTTATTTGAGATGCCCAATTTTAGAATTTACATGCTTTGGAACTAAGTCTTAATTTCTGGTTTTCACAATTCCACGACTTCCCCTCTCATGAAACTATTTAATTCCTCTGATTAATTCTTTCTGCCCCTCTTCGCAACTATTTTTTTTTATGTCATCAACTTATTTCACCGAGTAAACACCCGAAACGAAATAAAACATCTTAACCTTTTTTTTTTACGAAATAACAAATTTAATCAAACATCAAAACCTTTCGATTCCTCAATACCTGTTACTTCTAATATTTATTCCTTCCTTGCCAAACGGACCCAAGGGTTTCAACAGCCAGAGCTTTTTAGATGCCGAATCTCGGTAATAGCCACAACAGACGATGCTTGGTGTATTCTTGCAATTGTTCACCCGTCTTTTCTTGACATTTGCAATCACTAAGGGCTGGTACTTGAGAAGAGACCAGAAGAACAATGAAGTGACCAAGGAAGGAATTGATAGTGGGATGGGGACCCACACGAACAAAATGTCGACTCCACGTGTCAATGGTGTGGTCAGTTTTGGTTTGTGCATTTCACTTGTTTATTTACTCTTATGTAGTACCTTTTCTTTAGTGGTAAATAATTTGTATTGACATAACTATAAACAAAAGGTACAAAAAAAGAGGGGGATGGGACCTACTTCCACTAACAAGCCTTCAGGCACCATGTCGCTGAACACCGAAAGCAAATGTGGGCAACCTCAAAACAACCCCTAGTTAGCAAGAACTTAAGATCCCAAAGTGTGGGCAACCATCATGATATGCGCAAGGCAGGTGTGGCTATCCAGCGCCACCCTCTCAAAAGGTTCTCACCATGCCTGGTTTAGCTCCTTCCACTCAACAGCTGTTACACGATTGCCACATGTGAATGTGCATCCTGCAAGGGCTTGACAGGCCAATGAGACCATCGGAGATTTCCTTGGCAACTCCCCAACCTCCTCAATGGCATCAGCCAGGAAATTGAGTGATAGAAGGAATCCTAGCTTTAGGTGGCAAAGGTCCCATAGACAGACAGAGAACCTGTAGCCATAGACGTCAAAGAGGAGGTGTTGTGCACAATCTCCATCCTCCCCATGCAACATGCAAGTAGCCGACGAGAGATCTGCTAGTATGTCTTTGCAAAGACAGCAAGAGTTTGAAATATTGTGGGGCAATCACACAATGATCCACCATGTAACACAAGGCCTTGGGTGCTTATAGAAGTGGAGGGAGGGATAGAAGGCACTTTCACCCTTCCATAACCAGTCATCACAACCATGGGAGATGACTGAGAAAGCCAACTGTCTATTCTCAAGGAGAGTCTTCCAAAGCTTAGAATCTCCATGCAGAGTTGCGAGCTGTGCCGCCGAGAAATCTTCGACTCATCCAGTCAGTGGAAGAAGACCGATCCACCAGCAAGTGCCAAACCCAGTTGATGATATAGGCCTCCCTTGGTTCATGCAGGTCACCCAGCCAAACGCCCGCTTCTTCGTTGGGGCAACATAGAGTTTTCCAAGCAATTGCATTGGGTCTAAGAGTTCCAAAGAAGCTTTCACACAGGACTTGCAATTTTTCCAAGGTATGATTAGAGAGGAGGGTTCCCCCTAACCAATAATGGATCATGCCATGGACAACGGGCCTCAGCAGCCAAAGTCTGCATGCAATTGATAGAACCTTAGTTCACCAACCAAAAGAGAATGTTATGCACCTGATCAACCACTGTGCACTAGTTTGCTCCTTTGAACTGAGTGCTAACAATGGGCAAGCCTAGGTGCTTCGTCCGCAAGTGGTCAAGTGCAAATCTAATGGCCAAGCAAAAAGGTAGAGGCTCCTTGAGAGGAAGATTTTACTTTTAGCTGTCCTGTAGTCAACAGAAACAGCCCACATATCTCAAGGCATAAAAACTTAAAACCATGGAAGGACCAGCAAACTATCCATGTTTAGCTGACAACTCAGATTCTCTGAAATTTGGTGTTCACAGGAATATATAGATAAAAATCAAAACAAACATTTTTTCTGTTGGTCAGTCGAGCAACTGCAATACAATAAGCATAATGATTATCTTCAAGATCTCTGTATGTTCGAGATACTAATTAGATAAATCAGGTTTTCAAGATCCATAAATTTCTGCCTAAAACTGTCCCTTTCTGGTATTCTCTACTGAGAATGGTTGTAGTTCCAAGCACTGTCAGCAGTTTATAGTGGGTAGAGTCAAGTAGCTACCGATCTTGCTATTTGTGTGGCAAATCCATTTCAACCCATTGCAATCTTTCATTGAAAGGATGGCACTGTAGATTGAACCCAAAAGATCTCTGTAATGAATCCAAATTAGGCGCCTTGCTATAGAAACATAGAAGCATGCTTGCTTGGGTCGAAAGAAACTTGAACCTAAACAGAGATGTCAAGATAGTTCCTCTCTAGCATTTCTAGTGGCTGGCTCTTACATGGAACCTATCAAGGCCCTATACCACAGAGAGTTGCCCAACTTTATCTCAAAGCCAGTCCCAACCACCAGTAACCACAACTTGCCAAGAGTTTCATTTAATCAGATTTTCTGTCTTCAAGCAATAAGGCTAATAGCTAGAGCACCTGAAGTTACGTTAAAGTATGGATGCATACATTGATTAGTAATCTGTGCAATCTTTGCCAGCTATCGTTCTGTCCTACTGAATGAAAAACAAGGGGAAGCTTGATTCAGTCGACCAATTTCCAGTTATGAAAAATCGACCAAACCTGCAGTGTAAAGCTACAAAACACCACCACCACCACCACCAGCATTTTCCTGTAAGAAACTTTGCAGCCTGGAAATCTGACCAACAGCAGAAAACCACTCCGTGAGAATCTCCATTGTGATATAATTGGGCGAACATCCCTGCTCTTTCATCTTGCTCACTATCCACCAAGCTTCATCGATCATGTTCTTACACCACAAGCACCTGAGAATGGAGTTGTATGTCGCCGTACTCGGAAGCACCCCCTGCACCAGCATATTGTCGAAAAGAGAGAGTACCTCCCCCACATCCCCTTTCCTGCTCAAGTATCCAATGAAAATGTTGAATATCACAGCATTAGGATGCACTCTGGTTGCCTTCATGCACTTGAGAATTTCCATTGCACCATCAAGATCATCAGCCTTGCAGCACCCATGGGCCAGGGCTCCGAAAGTCACCACGCAAGGTCTGCAGCCTCTGACAACCATCTGGCTCACCAGGCGGCGGGCGGTCGAGAAATCCCCCGCGCGACTCGCCGCGGATATGAGCGTGTTAAAGGTGACTCGGTCCGGTTCGACACCATTCTCCAGCATCTCCTTTACCAACCCACACGCTCTACGTGCCATCCTCCTCTTGCAAAACCCATTGATCAAGATGTTGTAACACCTGAGATCTACCAGGAACCCGTCCTCCCGCATCTGCGAAGCGACGGACGACGCCTGCTCCGCCCTCCCTGCCTGCACCAGCCCCGAGATCAAGGTGTAGTACACCACCGCATCCGGTGCGTGCCCGGCACGCAACATCTCCTCGAGCAACTCTGTGGCCCTGTCCACATTGTTGGCATGGAGGAATGCCCCCATCAGCGTGCTATACGTCACCGCGTTCGCCTTCACGCCGTCCTCCACGAACCGCGGGTCATCCAAGAGCTCGGCCGCGCCGGTTATCCTCCCAATTCTGCACATCCCGTCAACCAGAGTGTTCATCGTGACCGCGGTGCACCGCACCCCCTCGCCCCTCATCCGGTCCAGCAGCTGGGCCGCCCGGTTGACCTCGCCTATTCTACACAACCCTGCGAGGATCCTGTTGTACGTGACGTCGTTCGGGGTGCAACCGTGCGCGGCCCGCATCGAGTTCAGCACCTCCAGACTCTCCTCCACCCTCCCTTCCTTGCACAGACCGGCCACGAGGATGTTGAAGAGCAGAACGTCGGGGAGGACGCGTGGGTTCTCCCTGTGGAGCATTTCGTCTAACATCTTGCGGGCAGTGGTGGCGCGGCCGGTGTAGCAGAGGTGCTTCATGAGGATCCCGTAGGTGGCCACGTCGGCGTGGACCCCCCACGCCTTCATCTCGGCGAGGAGGGCGTCCATCCGCTCGAGGCCGCCGGCTCGGGCGAGGCCGGAGAGGAGGGCGTTGCAGGGGCGGGTGCCGACCTCTGCGCCCACCCTCCTGATGGCGTGGAGGTAATCCCACGCGCGGGTGGGATCACCGCCGCGGCAGAGGCGGTCGACCACGTGGGCGGTGCGGGAACCGCCGGGTGGGAAGATGCGGTGCTCCGCTAGCTGGAGGAGGAGATCCGCGGCGGGCAAGGGGAGCGGGTGGGGAGTCTTGACCAGGGCGGAGAAGAAGACCGAGATGGTGCGGGGATCCGGAGGGGTGTTTGGGGAGTCCCCGATGGAGGTGAGGAGGAGGGAGAGGGCTCGAGTGGTGCTGGTGGGGTTGGGGGAGGCGAGGAGGGAGAGGAGGTGGTGGAGGAGGGGAGGCTCGGTGAGGTTACCGGTGAATGAGGGAGGGTACGGGAGGGGATCGGCAGCGGGAGGGGGGTCTGGGATGGGTGGGGTTGAGGTGACTGCGGCGGAGGATAGCGGGCGGCGGGGTGGGAGGCGCCGCGAGAGGAGGGTGGTCTTGCGCAGGTGCATGGTTACCGCGGGGGCGGTGGCGGGGGGGGCGCAACGACGAGGAGTGCGTGCGTGTAGCGTGTAGTGAGGACGACCTCACACAAATACCACATAATCAAGGCTTATATCAAAAGCAGAGGATATACAAGAATAAAATTTTAGGTGAATGTAATTTAGTTTATTTTATCTTATCAAATTAATATTAATATCTATTAAAATAAATTATTTTAAAATTATCTTATTATATTATATCAACATTAATATATATTAAAATATATCGATTTTAATATAATATATTTAGTAACATATATTTAATTTATCACATCATTCTAATAACATCTATATTATAATATTAAAAAATTACCTACTAATATTACGTCGTATCATTCATTTGTATTTCAATATTTATCTCATCTTTCTGAATAAATATCTTTCTTAATTTATCTCTCGCATATAATATCTCATGTTAAATGAAAATATAAGTTAGGAAACTCATCGTTGGATGGCGTGGATGGGTGAGATGCCCTCTCAAAAGAAAAACATAGAAAAGAGTATAAATCACATGAATGTAATGGGTATCAACTCATCCTATCTTCTCTTAGTCCTCTCATTCAAGGGTAAGTTTCCTTGGGTGAGATCTTGCATATTTTTTAGAGGTAACCCACGAAGATTTTTCTACCATGTTTTGCTTTTTTACCGTTTATTCCATCTTCTAGATTTTCACGTCTCTAATTTTTGTTGGTAGAGGTTTTGGTAGATGATCGAGTGCACTCTATGCTTCTAGGCAGTTTCTTGGAGCCATCTCGAAGCCTTTGCAAGATACTTCTTATATTTTTATGTTCCTCCCAACCGGTAACCTCAGGGAGGTTTGTCTTTAGGGAAGGAGTCTCCTTCTTCAGCTATATTCCCCTCCCCCTAAAGAAATTGGCTTCACCAATTGTCCTCCTCTTGTAAGAGCAACTGTGGTGTAAGGCATCCATAGTTCCACATCTTCATCCAGTTTTATGTCTACTCCTCTCTCTCCCCTCACTAATCCCATTGGAATTATCATACATCCTTGTTTTCTTTACTCATCTTTCCTAGTGGCAATTGCTCCTTGCTATTCCCATAAACTGCATTCATTGCATAGACAGCTTATATACTTGTACATTCTCGTATTTTGATTTGCTCTTTGTTTAGACATTTCTACCATCAAACTTGTTTGACTGAGATATTGGGTAGAGCATGACAGTTAAGTCAGCGACCATTCTTCCAAGAAACTAAATATGGGCGTTGGCTTGCAAATTTTGCACCTGAAGAAGAAGCAAATAGAATATGATAGAGAGGCATGTGGGAGCAACCTCAAGGTTGATTTGGAAGCTTAGATTTGATTGGCTATTTTTTTTTTAATTTCTGGATCTCTTTGATGCTTCCTTGAGGTTATGGATCTATTGGTCCCTCATATGTTTCTATCTCAGATTTTTTTTATTCCAGTGGTTATTATGCATAGTAACTCTTGCATGTTGCTTTACAGGGTTTATTTCAAAGCTCTGATTCGATTGGCTGTTTTCCATCTATGAATCTCCAAATCAGGCAATTATACTCCTACTTGCTTTAATTTCTAGCTCTTTCATGCGCTACCTTGAGGTTATCAATCTATTGCTCCTGCGTATGTTTCTATGTCTGATTTTTCTTATTCTGAATGTTATTATTATGCATAATAACTCTTGCATGCTTGAGTCTGAAGAATTAACGAGAGAATGGTCCATTGGGAACTTAATTGATGGTTGGTTCAGTTTATCAATGCAAATGAGGGTCTCTTTGGTGGAAAAGTTAGTCACCTTTATTTATATGATTTTGAATTTCTTGAATAGAAGATTATTACTCTTTATTAAAGTTAGGCTTATATGATTGTGATATGAATTTAGGTGCCTACATCTTACTTGATTGGTAAATTTGAAGATTTTCGCTTTACTTTTTACCTGTTGCCTACCTCTTTTTATCTAGGCTACACATACCAGTTGTTAAATATTGATGTTGTAAGCCTTTTATAAACAAACATATTTTTCTAAGATAAAAATATTAAAAGTTGAAGAAATGAGATCTTTCTTAAGAAGTATATGGAAGATTCTTTACTCATCATGTTTGGTTACTACCTACTTTTCTACTTTTTTGCAGCGAAGGAGGGTTTTAATATACAAATTATACTCCTGTGGCAATATGTAAGTTAAAAACTAGTTATGTTGGAATTACTGTGCGTTGTGGGGCCTCACAACAATTTATCACTTGCAACCCCTGCTTTATTCTACTGCTCCATCCTTTTGTTTCATCTCAAAGACGCCCTGTAAAGAATCCCAATTGATCAGACTCCATACAAGCGTTACCGGCCATAATTGTTGGACCTAAGATTCTAGGGAAATATCTGGTGGTTTGGTGCTATCAATGATACGGGCATAGCTGCTCGCTGAGGCATTCTAATGATTGTTGTTTTATGATTTAAATACGTGTTATATGCGTCACTCCTTTGTACTTGTCATTTGTTTATGTAGCACCCAAACAAAACCAAAAAAGAGTTGGGAGCAAATGACTACACTTGCTGCTTGTTTCGGTTCTATTTCTACTTAGCCAAACCTCCCTGCATCTAAGCTCAGAATGTCCAAACTTAAAGTTTCCAAACCCTCCAAGCAAACCCTTGGCGGGTTTGATGCAGTTTAGAGCTGGCATAGATCTAGCTGTAGGTTGTGGGTCGAAACTCAATCCCTATTAGCATGTTCATGATGGATGTTCACTACTTAATCACTCTCCTAAAGATGAGATTTGTAATATATTTCTTGAAATCAGACCATGCCTCGTCATTTGACAGCACCTCCTTTGAAGAACCAACGGTCTCTTCTATATCATTGAGCAGTGGCAAGGCTGGGAGCATCTACAACTGCCTCCCATCCAAGTGTCTAAAGGGCAATAAATTAAAGTACGTGTACACATTATCGTGTAAATTACCATTAGTAAACAAACAAGAGCTACATGTTAAAATCGATTGCAAACTTTGCATATACCTCTTCAATCGATAAGCATTCTATCTAAAAGTAATATCTAATTCATTTTCAATTAAAACTCATATCAAATACAAGAAATAATATTTTAAGTTGGTTTTTCTTGGGAGTAACGGTTCCAAGATCAGACATTAGATGGTAGAGAATTGAGCGTGCGTGGTGGTGGTATATGCATCTGGATGTATGCCTTGCATGAAGAACGAAATGGTTACAACTGACAACCAAATTTAGCAATTAAATGCAATCAAATTGTTGGAAAATAGGGATGCCCTCATAAAAGAACAATCGTGATTTATAGGCCTCCTTGTGCATGTACACACAAGTAACACTAGTGCCTTATAATCTCATAGCACCAATTGTTACTGCATTCATGCAGATAACACTGATATGTAATCTCAGTACCAATGCTACATAATTTCAGCACTGGTATAGACACCAATAGCATCAATGCTGCACACACAAAGTTGGTGAGGCATTACCACATAGGTAATGCATGAAGAAATACATGAGTTTACATTTTGGCAAAAACAAATATGTTGCAAACATTAAAGAGCAAATCGTATGAGTCCGTTTCCCCGTGGATATGAAATTTTATCTATTACGTCGCAAAGATGGATATAAGAGCTCCAGCAGTATTGCTCAGCACCATCAACCCACATCACGCACAAAGCTTTCTGCATTGAAGAATTAACTACCACTTGAAAGTCGATTGAAGACCTATAACAAAAACAACAATGACTGCACTGGCCATCTTAAGAGCATTAAACATTTCAATAAAATGCATTACAACACAGGAACAAAAAAATAACTGCAGATAAACTCCTGGTTAGTTGAGGTTAAAGGTTCCAGGGATGCTCTGACTGACCTACAGCAACTGAAGATAAGTATATAAGCAGATCCCAAGAAGTGGATGAAGGTTATTGCCCTGTGAAAGATACCCCGCTTTGGTTGCATGAAAGACTACTTTGATTTTCTGTACTCCGAGACTCTGGATCCTTTGACCTTGCAAATAGCTTCATCAGGTGAAACCAGGAGCTTTAGCGCTGGATGAACCCTGAGGTCACGCATGAACAACTTATGACCCAGACTTAATTCACTTAGATCCACATCAATGTAAGGTGGGATGATAGCAGCAGGGCATAGATATTTTGCTGTCCTCCTAAAAGCCTGTAGATAGCCTCCTGCATCATTGCCATGTTTCTGGTTTAAGTAACATAAAATGGAACAGACAGAATTACCAATTTGCCTATACCATTACAGGGTATTGAAATGCAAAACTGAGGATATTTATGGTAATAATAGTCACATTGAAGATGAGTAAAAAGAATAATGATAAAAATAGTATACATCTTATCAACATGTTGATGGTTTTTCAAGACCATCAGATGAATTTTTTTTTTTTTTGAAAAAGGGAGAGGGTAGCCACTTAGGACTAGTGACTACCCAGACTACCGAATGACTATATGAAAATTTATGTGAGTTTGCCATTAATTGAAGACCTCCCACCAGGGTTTTAAAAAATGCAAGCCGAAAGTGAAGCGATTTACCTTCATTGAGGCGATACATAAGCCTCGAGGCGTAAGCCTCAGGATGTGTATAGAAAACATAGAAAAATGATATGATATATATTTGTTAAGTGCTAATAAGGAAATAATAATGTAAATAGCATACTTTCATAATATTTTTTCTTTATCACAACATTGAAAGAGTAAAACTAAACGAGAGATGACATTTAAATAAGAAGATAAACATTCACATAATATAGAAGAGTAGAAATCATAACTAAAGTATAAACTAAGCCAACTACAAAGAAATGAACCTACAAGACCTAACCTAAACATAACTACAAATGTGTAAATAGTGTAATGTAATATAATCTATAAGAGATTAGTAATCAAATAAACAACCTAAATGACCTAAATCTGAGAAATAAATAAAATCAACAAAGTCAAATAACCTAAATAACAAAACTCTTTTGAGTCAAAATTAAAAAATCTTAAATAAATCAGTGAGTCAACAACAAAATCCTTTTGAATACACTTAAAACACCAACAAAAGCTATCTAAATAACCTAAATCAGTAAAATGAAAGAACCTAATCCTATCGCCCTACCTATGTGGCACTGTCAGCCACGTGTGGCGATGCTGGGTGGCACTGTCGACCTCGTGTGGTATTGCTTGACCACCAGCAACACTGCTCAACCACTAGCAACGCTCCTTCAACGCTGCTACAGCCTACATGAAGCTCCAAGTTGAAGAGATTACAGGTTGGGTATCGTTCTTTGCTTGGTCGGGGGAGAGTTGGTGATAAGATTAGGGCTTTTTTTTTTCATTTCTTGATTTTAAACCCTAATAGATGTCATGTGCTTGTCACATGACAACTTACAAAGCCTCATACACTGAGGTTGCACCTCAACAACGCCTCATTGCCTCAACGCCTTGCTTATGCCTCGCGTAAATGAGGAGCACGCCTCACTCCTGAAAGCCGAGGCTACTACCTCGAGGCTTTTTTTGGTCGCCTCGCCACGAGGCGTACGCCTTTAACGCCTCGAGGTGCAATTTTTTAAACCATGCCCCATGCAAACATTTGAATGTCTCAGAAATTAATGTAAGAGTGCGTGTGAGACAGAGCATTCCTTGGTGGAAGTCTGTGTTACTCGTAAGACTTACCAGACACGGAGACACAGATCCCACTAAAAACATCAAAACATCAATAGACTTTCTTGATTTTTCTATCAACTCAAAGATCACAAAGCTTCACTTCCAAGAACTCCTTTGAGATTTCTCCATCACATAGATAGGGTCACACCTGTATCTCATCCCACCAAAAAATTAAAAACAGAAACCTCCCTATTCTATCATATAACCAAGAAAATAGAAATGAAGCAAGACGGTCGCAGTGTTCTCAATGCCCACGGCATCACGCCAGCGATATGGCCTTTTTTTGATGCGAGGCCATATCGACATGCATGTAATGTCAAAATGCAAGAGTGTCATTGATATTTTGCCAAACATCAAAATAATATGTTGATATCGGCAAAATGGACAGTATTGGTGCAATTCTTAGGCTATTACCATTGTTGGTAATAAAGCCCACCACGTGGCAATCAGCAGGCCACGTGGCAAGTGCCACATGGCAGCATATGAGGGGCCCACTGTGGCTGGTGGCCATGGTCCAAAGGGACCAATGTTGATGCTTTGTTTAGATGTTAAGTTTGCTATTTTTAGTAAAGTTTTTAAGAAAATATGTTGGGATTTGTTTTGATTAGAGATAAGATCTTTCCTAATGAGATAAAATCTTTTCTTATTATGGATAAGATCTTTTATTTCCAATTGTAGGGATATGTTCTCTCTATAAAAAGAGAGTCTTCCCTTATTTTCTATGTTGAGCAATACAAATATTTCCATCAATCAAAGGCTCCTCTCATCTCTCTTTTCTCTCTCTCCAACGCTGGCCACCATCCTGCCAATGGTGCTCGTCTACGCCTCTAAGCACCACGCGTGGATAGCCCCCCACGTGGACTATTTTCCCATGCACAAGGAGCCTCCATGTTCCACGTGTCAATTCTTGACATAGTATCAGAGCCTTTGGTCTAGGTTCCCTGTGCATGTGGGTATCTTGACCACACAATTGGCGGTTCTTGTATCGAATAAGTCCTCGACAAATTTGACGCCTTGCGTGGAGAAGGAAGACTAGAAAAAGATGACATAATCAACCACAACGGTCGGAGACGCCATGCTTGGTCCCGGAGAAAGCAAGGTGATTGTCTCCGGGACAACCATCAAGTTAACTGAAACTTCCAACTATGTCTTGTGGGCTCACGCCTTCAAGATCTTTATTGGAGGCCAGGAGAAACTGAGTATTCTCCTTGAAAAGGCGCCAGAATTCAAAGATGACAAGAAGAAGAAATTCGAGAAGAACTATGTCGTCATGAATTTGCTCATGAACTCGATGGATCCGTCCATAGCTTCGAATATGCTCTACAAAAAAAGCGCATTTGAGATTTGGACATCCCTCAAGAAGAGGTATGCCTGAACCTCAAACAACGCCCGCATCATCGAACTCTACACTTATATCTGGGCAGCCAGTCAAGGAGATCTTTCCTTGACAAAATAATACAAGAAGATGTAAGCATTATTTGAGAAGTCGGAGATCTACGAGCCTCTCTATTGCGACAAGCAGGGGGAGACACCGACGGTTTGGTAATTTGCCAAGTTTTTATCGGGATTGAATCCCATTATCGAGCCGCCCGCGATCAGATTCTTGCTTCAGAAGGGAAGATGGATCTTGAGATCATCTTCTGTCGTCTCCTCAGGATGGAGATCCCCGAGAAGGAAGACAAGCCAAAAGGCGAGAGCATTATACTTGCTATTTCAGAAGCAAGTGCGAGGCAAGGACGAGGGTGTGAATGTAGACCTAGGTGCGTCTACCCAAAGTGCCAGCACTGTAAACGCAACAATCATCCACAAGATAAGTGTTGGGAGAAGTTTGAGAGGACACCATGTGGGGCTACTAGCACGTCACGCGTGAACTCCCTAACTCAAGAAGACTTTGAGAAGCTGCATGCTCTTCTGAGAGAAGACAAGTCCACGACGGTTGTCGCGACTACTCATGTTGCCACATAAGCAACGACTCTGGAGGTTGCAAGAGAATTCACCATCGACTTGGTAAAAGAGAAGACCGAGAGCTTGGCTCCTGAAAAAGATGAATGGTTGAGCATCTAGCCTCACGAGTAGAAGACCAAGTCGTCAGCCTCCCAGCCTTCAACTTGAGGGAGAGTGTTGAGAATAAAGCCAGCCAAGTAATAGCCAGCAAGCCATGTGGCAAGTGCCACGTGGCAGCATCTAAGGGGCCCACAGTGGTTGGCGATCATAGTCCAAAGGGACCAATTTTGATGCTTTGTTTAGATGTTAAGTTTACTATTTTTAGTAAAGTTGTTTTTAGGAAAATATGTTGGGATTTGTTTTGATTAAAGATAAGATCTTTCCTAATGAAATAAGATCTTTTCTTATTAGGGATAAGATCTTTTGTTTTCAATTGTAGGGATATGTTCTCTCTATAAAAAGAGAGTCTTCCCTTGTTTTCTATTTTGAGCAATACAAATATTTCCAACAATCAAATGCTATTCTCCTCTCTCTTTTCTCTGTCCAACGCCGACCACCAACCTGTTGGTGGTGCTCCTCCACGCCTCCAAGCACCACGCGTGGATACTCCCCCACGTGGACTATTTTCCCATACACAAGAAGCCTCCACACTCCACGTTGTGTCAATTCTTGACAACCATATTTTATGGTTGACATAAGCAACTTAGTAACCCATTTTTGTCCATGACTATTGTCACATGAGTGATAAGAACTCTTGCAAGTGTTTTGTCTCTCTATTTGTTAGATCTTTAAAGTAATTTAGCATCTCCAAAGTTAAATAGTATTTGTTTCTTATTTTCTACGTAGATTTAAGCTACAATCATTAGATTGAGATCTGTATGAGTTTTTTTTTTTTTTGAGAAGTGAAAGGGTGATTATCCATTTGGTAACCATCCAAATTTTTCATTCATAAAAAGGCACTAAGCCATATTACAAATTATAAATCCATAATGAAATAAACGACAAAATAGACTCCACAAAGTTCTCAACAAATGGGTGTGTTGCCCTCTAAAGACCACCGCATTCCTTCCTAGCCATATGCCCCATAAGATAACAAGAGGTCGCACCCTCTCCTTCGTCCGAAAAGAATTGTGCCCCCCATTTCTACTGCCACATCTAAAAGGCATCCAAAAAATGTCAAAAGAGTCATGTGTTCACCACCCATCACCAAAACGACTCCAGACATACGCCACCACAGGGCATGTGAAGAATAAGTGCTCCACATCCTCCTTTGCTCCAAGACAAAATGGGCACGCTTTAACAACCCCCTGGGCCCACCTCGATCTTCACATCTTCATCATGATCCTACCTCTCCTAAGTAGTCAGACAAAAATCTTCACCTTCAAAGGACATGCAGCCTCCCAAATATGCCTGCAATCTCTGGTAAGGTCAATATCCTCCAACAACACAGGATTTCCCAGCCTTCTATACGCACTACGAACAAAAAAATATCCTTCCTCCCAACCATAAGCATCCACCCCCTCATCAAGCTGGAAGCCCTCCAAGTCCTGTAGAAGTTCATGCACCTCCACAAACCTCAATAAGAAAGATTTCCAGAGAAAATGGAGCACTAGCATCCATCCCACACATCAGCTACTATAACTTCTCTATCAGTTTCCAATGTTGAGAGCCTAGGAAAGCGATCACACGGTCTCCCATGTCCCATCCAATCATCAGTCTAAAAATGAAATCTACTTCCTGATCCAAGGATCGAGGTAAAGAGACTCTGAACCCTAGGTGCCACCATAGATAGCAATGCAAACGGGTCGGTTTAGTTAAATCCATACCCATACCCATACTCATTTATAAAATCCATACCCATATACTACCCATTTACCTATCGGGTACAAAAATCCAAATCTATACCCATACTCATCTACCCATCGGGTACCCATTTATAAATTGATCTTACAATCAAATTATGCCCAAATTAGAGTTAAAAAGGAAAAAAATCTACAATACGATTCTTTAATTGTTTATTTGTAACAAGCCTGAAACATAGAGGCTCGAGCTACTCCAATTTTAATAATCTCCACTAAAATTATTACAAAAAGAGACCTTGAAGGGGAATACATCAAAAACAAAAAATAAAAAACTATAGAAAAAGATAATATAAATATATTTCAAACAAAAAGATTCCCATCTTCAAAATAAATGTTCAATGGAAGTTTCAAAAGTACTCCTAACCTTCAAAATTATGGGGGGGATCATGAGAGAGATTAGAGTTAGAGGAATGAGGGACTTACAGTAGGACTTATATATCTTGGGTAAATGGAGATTTTATTCGAGTATTCGTGTCGAGTAACCAAGTATAGATCTATACTCATACCTAAACCCGATCGGGTTTTTTGAATAAAGCCTATACCTGAACCCAGTCGGGTTTGGGTTGGATTTTACCATTCTATTCGGGTCAGGTTGGGTCAGGTTCAGGTTAGGTTTACCAAAACTTGCATCCCTAACCATAGACAACCCCCTAACAAAGTGTGATGCACCCCGTGGAGGCGATGTCATCAAATCCTACCTAAAAGAGCCCTCATAGCAAGATTACAGGACCCTCCCCACCAAACACTCCTCACTCCCAAGTAGTTTTACAAATCACTTAGTCAAGAGGCTGTCATTCATTCTTCACACTTCTTTAACTCCTAGCCCCCCCTCTTTAGAGGCTTACAAACCTCCTTCCATGCTACCAGCTTTGCCCTACTCCCATTTGCCCCATAGTTGGTCCAGAAGAGGCTCCTCATGAGATTCTAATTCTTCTTCTCAATCTGTTGCAGCATCTTTAACACAGCTGCAAAATATAGGGGCATTGAAGCGAGCACCACTTTGAGAATTACCAATCTTCCCCCCTAGACAACGACTTAGACACCTATCCTGTCAAGAGTCTCTCAATCCTCTCCACCAAAGGGGCCCAATCCTGCACAAAAATCTCCTATCCATCAAAGGCAAGCCCAAGTAGGAGATAGGCAAGGTTCCTCTCTCTGTCCCCAACATGACACTACATGCACTGGCCCCCTCCTTCGACCAGCCAAAAGGGATGAAAGTTGATTTGAGATAGTTAATCTACAGGACTGACACTTCTCTAAACAGTTCCAGCAATACACGAATCCTCCTTGCCTCTGTCTCAACCCCCTCTATAAAAAATAGGGTGTTGTCTACATATTAAAGCACTGGAACAAAGGTACCATCATCTACTAAGAACCCCCTGATCAGTCCACTCCCACACGCTCTAACTGATGACCTTGCCAGCCTTGACTCTATCCATCCACCTGCCGGGCTCCCACTAATGAGAGCCAAAAGAGGTCGTCGTGACATATCGCTTCATCCATTGTATCCATACTGATGGGAAGCCCCTCTTGATCATAGATGCCCACAAGAACCGACTCATAGGCTTTCCTAAAATTGTCCTTTAAGAGGAAAGTTGTTCTCCCCTCCTTCCTCCAGAGGGCCAATATCTCCGTGGCTGCCACATAACCATTAAGGATGTTCCTCCCTGGTATAAAAGTTGTCTGCATCTGGGAAACCACCCCATCAATCACCCTCCTCGGCCTGTTTGCTAGGATCTTTACCACTATCAGATAGATCGCATTAGAAAGGGCAATAGGTCTAAAATCATCATTAGCCTCCACCCCCTCCTTAACCAATAGGAACATGAAGAACTTGTTAAGTCTATTAAAGCCACGATTCCCCTCTGAACTTTGCTATCACCTCCATGACATCCCCTTGAAGAATCGTC
This sequence comes from Thalassia testudinum, assembly GCA_037157565.1. Lineage (NCBI taxonomy): Eukaryota > Viridiplantae > Streptophyta > Magnoliopsida > Alismatales > Hydrocharitaceae > Thalassia > Thalassia testudinum. The sequence goes on along the minus strand of JAZHRO010000022.1, from coordinate 59,663,140 downwards.
CAAAATTCCTTATAAAAATGTATCAGGAAACCATCTGAACCCAGGCAACCATCTGCATTCAATCCCCAAACCGCCTTCCGCACCTCACTCTTTGTGAGCAGTGCAACCAACTCCTCAGCCTGCTCATCTCAAATGAATGGTATATTTGACTCACGCCACCTCCAATTGCTAGCCCGCTTCTTCCCCGTGAACTCCTTGAAGAAATCTGCAATCGCCTTGCCCGCACTCTGTGTCAAAAGCTTATCATCAAGTTCCTCTGACACCTACCAGATGCCACCATATGAAAAAAATCTAGTGTTGAAATCACCCTCTTTGATCCAATTATATCTGGACCTTATCCTCCACTCCACATTAGCCATTTGATTTTCTTCCTGAATGGTCTTCATATGCTCGGCCCTGGCCACTCTCTCCTCTGCTCTCAGAAGGCCCAAATCTTCTACTTTGTCCAACCTCCCAACGCCCCCAAGTGCCTCCTTCCTCTTCCTATTCCACTCCTTCACCTTCTCTTGAATTCCTTAACATCCTAAGATCCCGAAGTTTTGACTCTAGCCTCATCGCCGCTAAGCCCTTCAATTGCAGGGACCTCCACTTGTCCTTGACCTTCCCTCTAAACCCCTCCTCCAACAACCAAGCTCTATTAAATTTGAAATACGTGCCACACTGCATAGCATTACTAGACACCCACATCAGTGGCATGTGATCTAAGAATGACCTCTCCATAGGCCGAACCCCTGCCAACGGGAATACCTCCACAACCTCTATCAAGGAGAAAAATGTCTAGCCTGGACATCAATCCTCTAGAGCTCCTCCACTTTAGCCCAGGTGATTGTCGACCCCAACTCCAATGATTTGTTGTTGCTATGTCACTTGTAGTAGCTATTGTATTTTTCTGAAAAGGAGTAGCTATTTTATTTCACTCAAATCTATTGAAGAGAACATGGATAATCAAGTTATGATCTGCCCCACCAATTCGCTCCTGTATCCTACAAAAACAAAAAACATTTTGTACAGCATTTTATGTATAAGGCCAACCACCTCAAACAAAAGCAATATTCTCTCAAGCCATATAGCCTGCCCACAGGAAGACAACGCATCTAGTTCTCGAGCACAGAGTTCCAATCTCACATTGTCAGCCTCTCTCAATCTAAAATCCAATATCTCTTTGAGCCTTCACTCTTTTCAACAAGGGGTTCAAAAAGGAGATGGCTTTAACATGTTCTCATTCAACAAAATAGCTCCTTGACCTTCCATACTATCAAAAAGAATTCAGTGGTCAATGGATTTCAGGCCCATCACTTTATTTCTTATATTATCCACTTGTTACCATCATGCTATCTGCTTTTTGTAAAAGAGAAACAGAAGAAGCTGATGTCGACTTGATACCTTCATATAGTTTACTACAGTAACATTAACGGCTAGAAAGGCCTCCCCAGAATACCTCTTAATTCCAACCAAGATATCTGATTAATAAATACAGAGTCAAGTGGCCAGGGTCAGGTGGCTATCTCACCTAGAGATGAAAGCCGATGCATTGAGCGCATGCACTGAAGGGGGACACAGTGCTTCATCAAGGAACTAAAGTAAATATGAACTGTAATTTAAAATGTACAAATGGTAACGAACCACAGATGTCAAACTGAACTGTGCATTGATTCATATAGGCTCAGCCCCTGAACTAGGACTTTCCAATGGAAAACCACTTTCACTACTAAATTAAGCTACTTCATGGGGTTAGCTTAAGTCAGGACAAAGCCTTTATTAGCATTTCAATGCTTCGATTAAGAAAGTTATCAAATGTCAATCCTTTCTCGGAAAGAAAGAACATGCTTGAGAAAGACAAATGGCTAATCTCAAAATTACTTCTAAACACTTGAATATATGAGGATTGCAGGAGAACACTTCCACGTTGGCATAGAAATCCCCAGCAAGATCATAATGGGAACCAACAAAATTAATTTTCATAATCTACCTTTTCAAAAAATATATATATATCATCTATAGCTGAATAAAGACTGGTGCACTTGAGATACATGGAGAGATTCAAGTTTCAGAAATCAGGCCAAAAGATCAGTCTATGTTCAGGCATAGCAGAGTGCTGTAAAGCCGTTGAAGCAAACTGAAAGCACAAGGATAAATACTTTGTGAGGGTCAAGAGGCGAAAACATATTAATGCCTCAAAGGACCTTTTTTTTTTGAAAAGGATGTCTCAAAGGACTTGACAAGAACATGAAACATAATCAACAAAGAGAACAACGAGACTGGTGGCTACAGTGGTGATTCTCTTCAAGTTTTTTTTGAAAGGGACGATTCTCTTCAAGTTGAAGTTGCATTTGAGGCCTACTGCTTCTAATTATAGAAAAGGGTGGCATACAAAGTAAATAGGATCTGAAAAAGAAATGCTATACAATATTGTGGTAAAAATATTCCAAGATGAAAGTCTTTATTTGCTGGTGGGTAATATTTTACCAGATAGGGTCTCCTCTGAAAAATCATCTTTTTTAAAAGAATGGAACCTGTATCAAGGTATGGACTAGGATGGAACACCCAATCTTCTGCTTCAGATGCTCAGCCTTTCACAACTCAGCAGTACCTAGATGGCCTTTCCACTATTGCTTTTTTTTTTTCTTTTGAAAAGTGAAAGGAAGGTTCTTCAGAACAACAATCCACACTTCATTCCTTCAAACATGCACCAACATTTTTTCTTTTTTAAGAAGGCAAACATGCACCAACTACATTACAGTAAAGACACACTCCCCCGACAAGGTACCAAGTACAATGCACAGTGAGATGCATTTGCAACCTATGGCGTCAAGCCTCGAAGGAGGATCCCATTTTGTTCAAAGTTTTGATATAAAGGTTCACAAACATGTTTGAGTGATGATGTTCTTACCACTAGGCGACTCATAGATCAAGTATCATTGTCTATTCTTTGTGGGGAGATTCATTTTCGATATTTTTTTGAAAGGGATTCATTTTTAATATTGCACTCAAAATCTAATTTGTTCAGCTTAAAATTGCAGAGTTCTGGTTGTGTTCTGTTTCCTAGCTTTGTTTGGTGCTCCAAATAAGTTATTGCCCCATGATACTGAGTTTTTTTTCTGGGTTACTCTAGAACCTAGGAGTCTATTTGGATATTGTGGATAGATGGTAATATATATCAGTACAATTGTGGCATCTCTAAAGAAGACAACTTATCTTCCGAATGAGGCTAGTACAGTAGCACCATTGATCTTGAAATTCAACTCTTTCAGTTGTGGTAACAGAGAAAAAAAGCCATTTTTCCAGTTCCCTCTTTCATTGCTATTAACCTCTAGGATGCCCCATCTGCAAAATTTGCCAAGACAGAACCTATACTGGCTGCTCCATCCCCCACTAGTTCTAATGAGATACCATCTAGATTTGTTGAGGACCTTGGAATGTGTAGTACCTACATAAGTAGTCTGGTCATGTCCCTTATATCTTACATAGTACAGTTTTGTACTTTTACTCCTATGTCTCGTTTTACATTTTGATTATTTCAATCCTTGCCCTTCCTTGGAATTGTTTTATATTGCTTTACTTAAGGCTAAAATTGCACAAAACTTCAGATCCCCATTGGAAGCAAGTCACAAATGAGGAGATGGGTGCTTTTTTATCTCATGGAACCTAGGAGCTTGTACGCATCTATATGGAGTAGTTGTTAACTATAAATAGTTTTATACGGTCAAATATTTACCAGATAACTACATAAACCATTTAAAAGCTTGGCTGACAACAAGGCTTCACACTTTGAAATGTCTTCACTCAGACCTACAGTGTGGAGTATTTTGAAAATTCTTTCCCATTGCCCATTCCAGTAATGCAAGAATTCTCCTCTCAGTAAGAGTTAATAAAGATTGGCCACTGTATAAATAATATGTCAAATATGCCTTTCTGTGCTGACCTAAATAAGTTTCTGTCCCAACAACCTAGGTGTATGGTTGAGTGGGAGAAAGTCTGTCGGCTTGGAAAAGCAATATCTTGAACAGGTCCAAAAGCACTTTGATGAGTTTGGCTCTTAAAGTGATAAAGAATGGATGATATTGATCTACCAATGATCATTCTATAGTTAGACAAGGAAAGGTGGTAAGATCATCCTTTGAGTTTACCTTAATGATATAATTCTTATAGGGGTTGCACTACATGATTTAGGGAAACAAAAACATTTCTTCAACAAATATTTGTGATCAAATACTTGGGCAAGCTGCAATAGTTTTTGGGACGAAGGTTGAGAGAAATCATAAAGGCTTAGTTATATCTTGGCAGAAATATCATCTGGAAATTCTCGAGACAAGTCTTCTCATGGCAAAAACTTATATTATGCCCATAAGGTACCTGATGATCATAAGTTCGAAGATCCTAGATGCTGTTGAAGAAGCTACTCCACCTGGCTCTTTTTTACCTTGATGGGAGACTCTTCCTGACTATTACTAGATATAACATTTGTTGTTAGCCACCTAAACCAATTCATGTAGAAGCCTTGATAACACAATAATAGCCACTAGTATGTTGTTTGCTTTATTTTGAAACATATGGAAGGATCCCCCAGGCAAATATCACTTGTTTAAAAGGCATTGTACTTGTTATTTGGAACTATGTGATTATTCTAATACAGATTATTCTAGCTCACCCGCAGACCAATAGTCTACTCCAAGTTCTAGCACATTTCTTGGTGGAAATCTTGTTACCTGAAGAAGTAGAGAGCATGCCATTGTATCACAGCTAAGTGCAGAGACAATTATAGGGTCACAACTCGTACGTTCTGTGATTTCTGAATTGATCTGGATTAATTTCTTCTTGGACGCTCTGAACTCCCCACAAATGTTTATGACAATCAAGCTACTATTTATATTTCCTAAAGCTTGGTTGGCCTCATTTTCAGAGGGACCCATCCTCATATGGATAATGTGTCTAGGGATGCAAATTTCGGTAAACCCGATTCGAACCACACCCAATCTGATCCTAAAAGAATGGGTAAAATCTGACCTGAACCCGATCAAATTTGGGTATGGATTTTATCCAAGAAATTCAATTGGGTTTGGGTTTGGATATGGTTATAGGTATAGGTATAGATCTATACCTGATTAGCCGACCTAAGTACCCAAATAAAATCTCCATTTACTCAAGATATATAATTCCCACCCTAAGTCCCTCATTCTTCCAACTTTAATTTTCTTTATGATTCTCTCCATGATTTGAAGGTCAGAAGTACTTTTGAAACTTCCATTAAACACTCATTTCGGAGATGAGAATCTTTTTGTTTAAAATGTACTTATATTTTATCTTTCTGTATTTTTTTATTTTTTTTATGTATTTCCCTTTAAGGGTCCTTTTTGTAATAATTTCAATAGAGATCAATAAAATTGGTGTAGCCCGAGTCCCTTTTTTTTGAGCTTGTTAAAAATAAATAATTAATAAATCATATTATAGATTTCTTTTCCTTCTTTAACTTTAATTTGAGCATGATTTAATTTAAAAATTAATTTATAAATGTGTACCCCAACGGGTAGATGGGTATGAGTACAGATTTAGATGTTTGTATCTGATGGGTAAATGGGTAGTATATAAGTATGATTTTCGTAAATGGATATGGGTATGGGTTTAGTTCAACCTGACCCGAACCCTATCCACCTGCATCCCTAAATGTATCATTTCTTAATTGAGGGTGGAGTTCCCTGGGTTGAATAGCCTCTTCCGGTTCACCTACGAACAGATTCACAAATGACTGCCATCCCCTCCCTTTCTCCCAAAAGAAAAAAGAATCTAACATATCCTAAAGTCTAGAACTTAAAAACTGTACAGTGAGACGAATCCCTCGATGATGTCTATCAAAGTGTCGCAACATAAAAATTATTTCTTTTCCTAGCAAAACTCCAAGCAAATTTAGAACAACTGAACAAGTGAAGACTGGCTGATCCAATATCCTAACTTTTCTTAACGCACAACTGACCGCAAACCAAGAGCAAGATGCGATCAAAAGCGGAATTCCAAGAGTATGCACGAAGTACCTTTCCTCAATCCTGGGCAAACATCTTCCCCGCGAAACACGAGGGGGACATCGATCTTCACCCGCGCCGAAGAACGTGCCTTCATGAATGTCACATTGAGGACCTCATCAGTTGTAGGATGAAGATGCAGCTAACAATCACAAGCAACCAAACACATTAGAATGGACGAACACAGCAGAATTCCACCTAACTCCAAGAACAACGACAGCGGGATCATTCCACATGGTACCAGTCGCGGCAAGACGCGGACTTTCTCGATCACCTCGGCCTCTCCCGCGGCGTCGTCGTCGAAGTGGGGCCTGACCTCGAGGTCGAAGAGCCTGGAGAGGAAGAAGGACGAGCCCATGTGCCTGACGAGCTTCCAGATCTGGCTCCTCCTCACGGATATGAGGCGCTTGTTCCCACCCGCAATCTTCTGCTCGAACAAGATGCTCGGGACCCTCCCAGCACGCCGCTCGCCCGCCGCCACGTACTTCCCGGACGACTCCCTCGGGATGGCCTGTATTGTCTCGGAGTACTTCGGGTCGGGGCGGGGGAAGCCCTCGAGGTAATCTAACGGTGGAGAGGGGCAACGAGGTGTGGATTCGGTGGAGTCGGAAAGGGGAGAGGGGACGGTGGCAGCGGCGGCGGAGGAGGAGGAGGCTGAGGAGGAGGAGGAGAGGCGGTGGGAGAAGGGTATTACGGTTGAGAGGGACGGAGGGGGGCGGCGGAGGCGCCACATTTGTGCGGCTGTGGGAGGAGGGAAGCGAGAGCTTTTTCTCACGCTACCTGGAAGTGTCTACCGTGCTCTCTCCTCCGGTGGAGCGGAGAGCGGGAGTGGGGATTGGGTGAGTGGGACAGTCAAGGACGGATGGCAATGAGAAGGGGTTTGGGGTTTTAGCTTAGGTCTCATGATCAAGGGATGGAGATCCTGCACTATTTGATTTTGGATCTGGGGAAAGCATCTTCGGATCATCATATTCATCTTCCTTCAAAATAAAATTTCATGGGTCGATGTATCTCCCGATCACAGGTACTTCCAACGTAAAGTTAGAAAATGAAGAAAAGAATTGTGATGAATGACTTAGGTTAAGATGTATTTAAGAAGTGAGAAGAATGTAAAATACGCGATGAGAACAACAGGTTAAATAAAAAGTCGAAAATATGATACGTCTCACATTATCTTGTATCAGTAAAAAAAGTCTTATGTTGGCAAAATAAGAAATGGTGCGATGTATTATATTTTATGCAGTAATTAGAATAAAAAAATCATCACTCACAATGTCAAATTTGCATACTTATGCATGACATGAGCTTTTCTTTGTATAGAGTACCACCTGATTTACCGAAAGAAAGGTTAAATAAGTCTATTCCATTTGAATAATTATTGAGATAGGATTTTCATAAAGTAAACAAAAAAAATCCTGTAAAAAATATTCTATTGATTAAGTCACAAGTGAGCTGTTTGATCAATGGAGGTTAAGCTTAAATATTTGACTTAAGATGAGTTTAGTCTAACAAAATTCATCTTAATTAGATACCTATGACAATTGAGTCAACTTGTTAGCATCTAACCTTATTTCTTAAATTTTAAGTCTAATCATTTTTCTTTCTTTTGTTCTTAAGGTGATCTGCATGTATTTCACCACAAAAAAATAAATTAACAATCTAGGATTATCTTCTAACAATATTGGACAAAGGAATCAACCTCAAATCACATGTCATGATTGTTGATATAATTCATCAAAATAATAATAATAATAAATAAAAACATTAACTTTAGGGGATTTTACAATTTATATCTTGTTTCCTTTAACCATCACCTTCACTCTTAAGCCTCCCAAAATTGATAATTGGAGAGAGACGAGGATGAAGGTGAATAAGGATAAGGATAAGAATGGGTGAGGAAGACTAGGGATAATGGATATAGATAGAAATAAATATGTTTCACTTACAACCTCAAATCATTAGTGTCACTCAACTATAATCTCTTAACAATTTAAGAACTAGATTAACGAGCATGATTATGTTAGGTCCCAACTATTTGGGTGAGGTGATGACCAAGATTCCACCAACGGACTCAACATAATAGAACCAAAGAGGGCACATCTGGAGTACTTGCTCTCGATAGGAGCATCGGTGTAGTCTAACAATATCTGACAAATCCCATGACTAATGATATGGATGATCAATGACTGAACCTTACTAGATTCAAATCGAGTTGCTCTTCATGTCTGCAAGGCATTTGGCTTGGGTAGCTCCCAAGAGGCTTGACTCTTTTAATTCATGTCAGCAACGTCCTCGTATCATGAGAATGGATATGCCTTACTCAAGGACCAGTAGGACTACTAGTCTCTCCCCTTATCAATTAGAAGGTTGTGATTCAAGATAAGGATATGTCTCTATAACCTCTGTTAGAGAGTGTTGATTCCCGAGAATCTGACTCACTAAGGCGAGTGAGAGAACGATAATATTGATGATAAGTATGATGCATGGGATAACTATTAGGAAGGGGTAGTTTGGTCAGTTTTCCTGTAGTATAAAGACTCTTCCACTACCCTTTTTCTCTTGTTGGTACACTAGTTTTGTCCCTAATGAGCTGATTGGCTCACCCCTACCTTGTGACTTATTTTCAGGACTTGATGCCTGTTACGACCCGATTCCCGAATCCCTACAGGACACGAGAATCGGATTGACTCGACTGATCCCAAGACCCAGTCGTCTAACGAGAAAGTAACCAAAAAGCAATAAAATAAACCACATTCACCATGCAAGCAACTAAAAATAACAAAAGTACAGCAGTAAAGAAATAAACTACTACAGTACGCACCACCACAACAGTAGAGAATTTGAAAAGGGTACAGGAATATAAAATTTACAATAAACGAGTACAGAAGTGTAAAAAAAATACTCACTATCACAGAAAATGGGTTACAACAAAAGTACAACTACTAGGCTCTACTTGGCCCAGCACCCTCTGCAGCCGTGGGCTCTAGCTGCTCAACACTTGGACCTGAAAAAGGTTATGAGTACAACACGTCAGCGAAACACTGAGTAGAGTGGCAACCAGCTAACTAAGAGAAACAGTAAAGGTGGACAGGTAGCTGTTGTTTTCAATTTCTTTCTTTATTCATATAATTATTCTTTCTTTCTTTACTTGGTTTAGTTAACAGGTTTTTTTCTTGATCTCGAATGTTCCTCGTGGGAACGATCTTGATTGCAGTCTTTTCCGAAGAGTAGAAGTAGTACGTGGTTCTCTCTTAGCCGAGAGAGTCCCCCGTGATGGTCCTACACTCAGTCAACCACCCCAAGGTCACTGACAAACGTAACGGTGACTACGTCACGCGCGATAAACGCACGGGTAGCTACCCCGCATTGGCACGCGGTCAGTCGTTTCCGTTAACGGGTGCGCTCCAAGTACAGCACAGAACCAGTATAGGGCATAGCCCTCTCAGTAACAGGGGTCTAGCCCCTAAGAACCAAACAGGGGTCTCGACCCTCCACAGTCAGCGCACCCTCACCTGACTACCTTGGTTTTCCCAATGGGCCTAACATGTCGATGTAAGGCAGCTAGCTGAACCCCGGGTCCCGTGGGGTGGCTAGCTCTCTCCCTACACTAGTAGCTCTCCCCAGTACTATGTACGCAAGGGCCACAGAGTCAGTACAAAGTGACCAGTCCCAACCCTGGGTCCAAACCCTAGGACGACTAGCTCCACTCTGCACTAAACAGGGGGACAGTTGCTCTCCTTGGTACTCGTACTCAAGGGCCATTTCACTTCCTCATTCACATTTCCAGTTCCATTCTGTTTATTTCCAGGAGCTTTACTCCTAATTCCCCGTAGAGTTCATGCTCATGTTTCTCAGGCCAAGCCATACTAGGTTTCATCATTTCAGGTTTATTCGTATATCGCAGGTGTTTCCAACATTCAATCTTTCTTTTCCAATTTATATACAAGCAGCTCGTATTTAATTTCAAACAACAGGAATTACATGTAGAAGTTATTAACAACAGTACTCTACATTTCACAGGCAGCTGTTATCCAATTACAGACAATTATTATTATTCTATCTACTCATCCAAGACTGCAATTCAGGCATTCAATATAACCGTTCCAGTGTTTCTAGTCCTAGGATTCATGCCATACCCTAAGATATATCATTCAATCTAGTATTTCTGGTCTTAGGATTCATGCCATACCCTAGGATCTATCATTTATTCCAGATATGCATTTATGTTTGTATTTAACTAAGGGAAGCCACTCTACCCACAAAACTAGAAGTAATGGGGGCTTGATCGGCAGGTCCACATGCCTTCGCAACCCCTAAATCCACAACAGAACGAGGTCCTAACACAAGGATCAACCACAAGGAACCACTCAGAACAGGATAAAAGCATTTCAAACAAGTAGAGGAACTTGTACGAAGAAGAACGGAATCTTAAATGCGGAAATCGGACCTCAAACGGACCTTAAATGGGTCAAAAATGACAATCCAGACTCAAATCAGACGTTTGGAACACCTTCCAGACGTCTTAAAAGGGGTCTAGATTCATAGCTCACTCTGCGTTGCTCCTCAGACGTCTAGGGATCCTGCCGAGCCGTCTGGATCTAGTTCCAAACGTCCGATCACCTCTCCGAACATCTGGAGACGCTCTCCGTCGTCTGGTGACTCGTCCAGACGTCTGAGCCGCATGGGAAGGCGTGTCCCGCACCTTCCCGAAGCGAATCCTGCACGCGCACGCAAAATCTCTTAACACGGCATGTATAAGAGCCTCGGCGGAATGACCTGCATGGCCGTATCCACAAAAAGGAAGTATAGGACGCAGTCCGTACCTCTCAGTCGTCTGAAGTTTCTTCCAGACATCGTCCACGTCGTCTGGATGTGGGTCCAGACGTCTGATTCTGGGAAAAATCCTAGAATCAGAACCTCCTTTGGCTTCTTCCTGCTGCACGTGACCACGCCACGTAGCCGTTCGTCCGCTGCTCTAGCTGCAGCAGCGTCAGGGGAAACCTGCCTGGCACACACCTCCGCCTCGCGCACACCCGATCGGCCTCGAGCTGCTCCGGCGAGCTCTCTCACGGCTTGCACGCTCTCCTCTCTTCCCTCTCGCCGCTCCTCTCCTCTCCGCTGCTACACTAGGCTGCAGCTGCTGCTCTCGCTCTCACTCTCGCGCTGGAGGAAGGAGAAGACGGTGGATGTGGGGTGGCGTGAGGGAGAGGAGGGGATATATGTAGGCGTGGGGGGGAAGGCTATGCAAGTCGGCGAGGGAAGAAGAAAGAGAAGAAGGCGGCTGGGGCTCAGTCTGCTCGCGGCACGCGCGTAGACTCGCGGTCGTACGCACACAAAATTTGATTTCCAGACGTCTGGGAAGGTGTCCAGACATCTGGCCCAAGTCCCAGACATCTTAAAGAACTTTGATGGCACGGGTCTTATCAACGCCATGGGAAAATACTTTAGCTATGAGTTAGTCAAAATAAGTCTACTTGGAGCTAGGGAGGCGTTACTTCTACAGGGCACTCTGGGGCTAACGGGCTCAGATAAAGGAACCCTTGCACTTAGTATAATCGTTGAACCTTCCCACTAACGAGTGGTGGGAAGCATTAACGGAGCTTGTGATCATGTTGTGTCTTCAACTCCTTTAGGTCTGCAGGTATCATTCGATATAAGGTGATATTAGGTTCATTCTTGGAATGAGTGAGCTATTTATAGGAATTTGGAATCCCATTAGGGTTGGGATACGTGGATTTGACTCAATTAATCCTTAGTTTTGGTTTGTTTACATTTTACACACCTTAATTTACATTTTCTCATGTAACTTGGGCTATCGACCTTGAATTCTCGTGAAACAGAATCTGTTGGATAGCTTGGGATAAGATAAATCCAATGAAATCATATATGACTTATTTTAAATAGGTTTGACCAAAGTTTGATAGGAAACATAAGTTTTTCACATTTTTAAAGATACTTTACCCAACTCGTACACATACCCGATGGGTATGGATGGACCCACTTCAATGCACTCAGCTCTAAAATGACTTAGAAACCCATATTTTGGTGCTTTACATGTGGTTAAGGTTAATTACTAGTTCATTTAACAATATCATTTCAGTTCCCAATAACCTTACTTAGGTTAGTCATTTAATACTTGGTGTATATAGCATTACACAATAAATAAAAAGAGAGTAATAATAATATAAATGCTCCTAAAGCTATAAGCATAAACATTCTAGTCAACAACATGTAATGCTACCACAACAAGATGTAAGATATCAGAGGCTGTGTTGTTAGGTACAAAATAAGTATGGGTTAATTACATATATGCCTCTACAATCATTGTTAAGGTTTTATTTATTTTATATTTGTGTATACCTCCAACAAAATAGGCATGTGCCTTTTTCATATATCACTATGAATTGTGTGAATTAAATAATAAACATCTTTTCATATGTATACCTTTTTTTCTTTTCTTTCCAAAAAAAATCCCTCTTCTATGTCCCTTCCCCTCCTTAAACAAAGGGGGAGGAGGTGGGGTTTTTACTAAAAGAGAAGATAAACAAAGGGTATATTTATATAAAAGATCCTTATTATTTGGTCTATATAATTTATAAGGATATATGGAGAAGGTACAAAACTATGTTGAAGGGTATATGCGTATTCGATAACGATTGCAATGACATATATGTAATTAACTCATTTTTATTTACAAACCTAGTAGTACCCAACCACAATATATACAATTGAAAAATAAAATAGGTTTACAATTCTACCAAATAATTACACTACTAGAACTGTTAAGTTATAAACTCCAAATTCTTTCAGAGTAAAACTTACTGCACAAATATTATGATGAAGTTGACAGAAGCATTCATGAATTTCAAAGTTGTCTCCCACAACGTCTTAGTGGGAGGCTCTACCTACAATTCTTGAGGTCATGGCTCCACCGCCATCATTAATTTTTAGGTGAGGTGACATAGTCCTCGATAGAAGTGATGCCTTGATTGTTTTAAAATTCCAACTAGGACCTTTTCATTTGAACAAGTTTCCCATCCATATAACTATTTAGGCCTACTTTATTTAGGGGTTAACCTTTGGTAACTTGATCACTTAACCACTATCTAGTAATTTAAGTTTGATCACTTTAACATTAGTTTGTCTAATATCGATTTCCATTGGTGTTAGTCAAGTCAATGTTAAAGTCATACATCATTCACCCCTCTAACACCTCTCGCATTTTATATTCCTAATGCTACTATTAAGTAAACACCATAATAGTTAATATCACAGACAATAATTCAGGTAAACACAAAACTTTCGTTGACAACACTCTATAAGCAAACATAATTACAGATTAACATTAATTTTACATTTCTTAATATCATTTTCCTAACCTCCCAAATAAACTAACTAACCCTTGTCAATTCCATGCTCAAGTTATTTGATAGGAAATATTCAAATCAAATTTTTCATACATCTTTTTTCAATTTACATAGCTTGCATCGGGGCATGTCAACAACATATCTCTTATCACCTTACCAATCCATCTCATTGTGACTATCAAATGATGTATAGATATTTTTATGCCATAACTATGGATGCCTTTAACTTTTTTTACGTGAAATGAGGTTTATCTCCAATTAAATATATGAATGTTGCGACTAAATGCACGTAGATACATTGAGATATTCAATGGTTTCTTTAGTCATTCTTAGAGAATTTGTAAATAGAATGATGACATATAAAATAGTTTTCTTACGTTGGTGTCTTTAAGGGGCTCATCATGATAAGTTTGATCATACAAAAGGTGTTTGTAGTCCTTAGATCTCGTCTCAAGAGCTATTTAACATATAAAAAAAACCATTTCAATGTTGAATTATTTATGATATAAATTAAGAGAAAAAGGTATTGCCGTTTATGTGTACAACAAGTTAAAAGGCATAAAATGGAAACACATTTTGGGAGACCGACCACCGATACCCCACAACCATCTACTCTAGGGGCTAGTTGAGGTTGCAGGGTGTATTTAAAAATTTTTAAATAGTTGATATTTTATGTTGATATTTTCGTGTAATTTGATATAATTTTGTGAGGATATTTACATGAATAAAGGATAATGTGAGAATAAGTTAAGAATAAAAATTTAAGGTGTCTACTTGAAAATGAGGATAAAATGAGAGATAAGTTGTTAAAAGATAATTATATTCTTAGATTGGTTGTATGTTGGTTGGTGGATTTTTTCTTTTTTTAAGGACAAAAAAAATGAGGAGAGCAAATATAAAAAGAATGTGAGGTAGAGGAGTGAGAGTTGCAAAGGATTAGGATGCGGGCTATCCCATGAAAGTGTAGAATATCTCCCAACGTAAACGGATCCCAAATTTACAATCAATGCTCGTGGATTACACCTTCAGTGGTCGAATGGCCACATTCATTAAGGGAAAGCAACACTCACATCTATCAAAGCCCTCCGTCTATACTTGAGATAAATACAAAAGAAAATCATGACAACTAAATATAAGAAAACCCAATAAGGTAGCTATGGGGAAGAGGGGGCCGTTGGTGGGAAAGGGAGGATGAACTTTAAGGAGAGGTTGAGATCAAAGATGTGTGAGGAAAAGAAGGGTTGTTAACAAGGAAAGAGCTAAGTAAGATGAGATCGATAGGGACTATAGGAGGAGTGGAAGGAGGCTTGCGAGAGGGGTTAGGAGGAGAGGCTACAAGTTAGTCGGAGAAGATTACCAGGGAAGAGGTTGGTTTCAATTCAATTCTTTAGATGAGGAGTTGGTTGTTCGACTTTCAGTCTCACGTAAGGAGTTGCTAAACAAAATTGTATTGGAGACCTTAAATAGGAAATGCAATGTCAAATTTGCAAAATTAAATCTTACATGAGGAGGGTCTTGAATGGCTCTCACTTCAAGGAGATGTGATGCTTATTGCACGAGCCATGATTTACTTGAAAATTTACATGCAAGCTCTATATATGGACATTCTTTTTTTTTTGAAAAAGTCTGAATGGTGGACGTCGATTTTGATCGAATGATGTCTTAAATGTTAGGAGGATGCTTTATCATTAAGCTAATCTCTTGGTGGTTCTATGAAATATTACTTTAATAATAAAAATGATAAGAGTATTGTAACGAGTGCGTGCCCCAGATGCCTTTTAAGACGTCTGGGAGGTGGCCCAGACGTCGTACCAGACGTCTGGGATCACATCCAGACGTCTGACCAAACGTCCGGGATAGTTTACAGACGTCTGGAGAACAGTTAGGTTCGCACGGGAGATTCGTCTGCGCGCCTGTGCGCGCAGACCTGCGTTTCTGCCCTCTTTCTCTGCGGCTGCAGGCGGCTGCGACCGCCTTCTCTCTCCTCTCCGCGCGGCGTTAAAAGGGGGGCGCGCCTCCCCTCCCGTCTTCACCATCTTCCTCCTTCTTCTCCTGCCTGTGCGCGAGAGCGAGCGGACGCGAGGGCGCAGCGGCAGCCGCAGTGTGCGCGGAGGAGCTGCGGCGTGCGAAGGCGGGGCTCTGCCGTGAGGGCGAGCTCGCCAGGGCGGCTTGGCCGGCCGGCGGAAGGTGCAGGGGGCGCGGAGCGTCGCAGAGAGGGACCTGTGCGGGCTGAGCAGCAGACGCGCGAGGTGCGACGCGGGCGGCGTCGCGAGCGGAGGCCGAGCAGGGTTCTGATTCTGGAAAAATTTCCAGAATCAGACGTCTGGATTGATATCCAGACGGCAAGGTCGACGTCTGTGAGATCATACAGACGTCTGAAAGGTGAGTTTCCGCTTTCTTCTTCCTTCTTGTCGACTGACCGTACTGAGGGAGGGGGGTTGGCTGTGCGCAGGTTCTCTGATTCGTCATCCTTTGCGAATCAGACGTCTGGAAGTTGTACCAGACGGCGGGAGTGACCTCCAGACGTCCGGAGGGACCATCGGACGTCTTGGATCTAGGCAGACGTCCCCGCAGACTTCTGGACGTCCGGGGAACCAAGCCGAACAGGTAATTCTCTGATACCATCTTGTAACGACCCGGTTCCCGAGTCCCTACGAGACACGAGAACCGGACCGACTCGACTAATCCCAAGACCCAGTCGTCCAACGAGGAAGTAACCAAAAGACAGTAAAATAAACCACATTCAGCATGAATATAACTAACAGTAAGAAAGTACAGCAGTAAGGAAAGAAACTACTACAGTAGGCACCACCACAACAGTAAAACAACATTTATCATATAACAAAAACTGCAGGTAAAGAAGGTACAGCGGAAACAAAAACTACTCACTAGAACAGAAACAAAAAGGGGTACAAAGCTGGGGTAACTCTACTGGACCCTACTCGGCCCAGCGTCCTCTGCAGCCGCCGACCCTGGCTGCTCAACACCTGGTCCTGAAAAAGGTAACGAGTGTAACACGTCAGCAAAACGCTGAGTAGAGTGGCAACTAACTAAAGGCAACAGTAGAGTGTACAGTAGCTGTTATGTTCTATTACTTCCTTTATTTACATCTTTCAATTTTTCTCACTATTTCATTTATTTCTCAGATCCTTTACTTGATCTCGAATGTCCTCGTGGGACGATCTTGATTGCAGTCTTTTCCAAAAGTAGAAGTAGCACGTGGTGCTCTCCTGGCTGGGAGAGTCCCCCGTGGTGATCCTACCCTCAGTCAACCACCCCAAGGTCACTGACAGACGTAACGGTGACTACAGCACGCGCGATAAACGCACAGGTAGCTAGCCCGCACTGGCACGCGGTCAGTCGTTTCCGTTAACGGGTGCGCTCAAAGCACAGCACGGAACCAGGGCAGAGCCCTCTCAGTAACAGGGGTCCAACCCCTCCACAGTAACCAAACCGGGGCCTTGCCCCTCCACAGTCCGTGCACCCTCGCCTGACTACCCTGGTTTGCCCTAGTGGGCCTAACAAGTCGGTGAAGGAGGCTAGCAGAACCCCGGGGCCCGTGGGGTAGCTAGTACTCTCCTAACACTACTAGCTCTCCTCGGTACTACGTACACGAGGGCCAACAAGTCGGTACAGAGCGGCCAATCCTAACCCTGGGTCCCTGGGGCGGCTGGCCCCACTCTGCACTAAACAGGTACAGGTACTTCCCTTGGTACTGCGTACCCAAGAGATAGTACAAACTACATCTCAGTTCCATTCCTTTTTCTTTCCAGGAGTTCCACTCCTAATTCCCCGTAGGGTCCCAGCTCTTTATTTCAGAACATCGCATGTTTCACTTTCCAGATTCGCGTTCTCAAATTCCATGATCTCAAACATGTTTCTTTATTCATGACAGGCAACTGTTAATTAAATTTACAGGAAGCTTTATATATTCCTTTCCATTTTTCCAAGACTGCAGTAATATACCTTCCACTAGTTTTTCCATCCTAGGATTCATGCCATATCCTAGGATCTATCATACAATATAGTTTTCCGGCCCTAGGATTCATGCAACACCTAGGAGCTATCATTCCATATATTTCTCATTCCTAGGATTCATGCAATGTCCTAGGTTCTAGTTATGGTTCCATACTTTAACAGATTTTATTAATACTTAAAGCCACTCTACTCAGCGTTTTGCTGACGTGTTACACTCGTTACCTTTTTCAGGACCAGGTGTTGAGCAGCCAGGGTCGGCGGCTGCAGAGGACGCTGGGCCGAGTAGGGTCCAGTAGAGTTACCCCAGCTTTGTACCCCTTTTTGTTTCTGTTCTAGTGAGTAGTTTTTGTTTCCGCTGTACCTTCTTTACCTGCAGTTTTTGTTATATGATAAATGTTGTTTTACTGTTGTGGTGGTGCCTACTGTAGTAGTTTCTTTCCTTACTGCTGTACTTTCTTACTGTTAGTTATATTCATGCTGAATGTGGTTTATTTTACTGTCTTTTGGTTACTTCCTCGTTGGACGACTGGGTCTTGGGATTAGTCGAGTCGGTCCGGTTCTCGTGTCTCGTAGGGACTCGGGAACCGGGTCGTTACAAGATGGTATCAGAGAATTACCTGTTCGGCTTGGTTCCCCGGACGTCCAGAAGTCTGCGGGGACGTCTGCCTAGATCCAAGACGTCCGATGGTCCCTCCGGACGTCTGGAGGTCACTCCCGCCGTCTGGTACAACTTCCAGACGTCTGATTCGCAAAGGATGACGAATCAGAGAACCTGCGCACAGCCAACCCCCCTCCCTCAGTACGGTCAGTCGACAAGAAGGAAGAAGAAAGCGGAAACTCACCTTTCAGACATCTGTATGATCTCACAGACGTCGACCTTGCCGTCTGGATATCAATCCAGACGTCTGATTCTGGAAATTTTTCCAGAATCAGAACCCTGCTCGGCCTCCGCTCGCGACACCGCCCGCGTCGCACCTCGCGCGTCTGCTGCTCAGCCTGCACAGGTCCCTCTCCGCGACGCTCCACGCCCCCTGCGCCTTCCGCCGGCCGGTCAAGCCGCTCCTGGCAAGCTCGCCCTCACGGCAGAGCCCCGCCTTCGCACGCCGCAGCTCCTCCGCGCTCACTGCGGCTGCCGCTGCGCCCTCGCGTCCGCTCGCTCTCGCGCACAGGCAGGAGAAGAAGGAGGAAGATGGTGAAGACGGGAGGGGAGGCGCGCCCCCCTTTTAACGCCGCGCGGAGAGGAGAGAGAAGGCGGTCGCAGCCGCCTGCAGCCGCAGAGAAAGAGGGCAGAAACGCACGAATCTCCCGTGCGAACCTAACTGTTCTCCAGACGTCTGTAAACTATCCCGGACGTCTGGTCAGACGTCTGGATGTGATCCCAGACGTCTGGTACGACGTCTGGGCCACCTCCCAGACGTCTTAAAAGGCGTCTGGGGCACGCGCTCGTTACAATATAACAAACTCAAAGGAAGTTTCGTCCCCGAAACTTGCGCCAACTAGGGTGCGGGAAAAAGATGTCCAAATAACCATAACAAACTCAAAGAGGACCGAAGCCGGTCCGAAAAGACGTACCCGCGAAAAGCTCCGGGTACCGCTCCCGCATTGCCGCCTCAGGCTCCCAGGTAGCCTCCTCGTACCGCTGGCTCCTCCACAAAACCTTTACCAGGGGTACTTGCTTTCGTCTCAACCTGCGGACTGCTCGGTCTAGGATCTGTACTGGCCGCTCGGGGTAGGTCAGGTCGTCGCTTACCTCGACGCTCTCATGACTCAGTACGTGGCTGGGATCGGCTACGTACTTCCTGAGGTTGGACACGTGGAACACGTCGTGCACACCAGAAAGCTGCGGGGGAAGGGCAAGTCTGTAAGCAACGGGTCCAACCCGCTCCAGGACCTCAAAGGGCCCCACGAACCTCGGCGCGAGCTTCCCTCTCACCCCAAACCGCTGTAAGCCCTTCATGGGCGAAACACGAAGAAAGACGTGGTCCCCAACCTCGAACTGCACCTCTCTGCGTCTGCGATCTGCGTAGCTCTTCTGTCTGCTCCTGACAGTGCGGAGTCGTCTGTGGATCTGCTCAACTACCTCCTGACTCTGCCGGATCAACCTGGGGCCAACCTCCCACTTGGTCCCCACCTCAACCCAACTCAAGGGTGCCGTGCATTTCCGTCCGTACAGAGCCTCGTAGGGAGCCATGCCGATGCTCGAGTGATAACTGTTGTTGTATGCAAACTCCGCCAGGGGCAGGTGCTCCTCCCAAGAGCCCCTCCAGTCTAGTACACAGGCACGCAAAAGGTCCTCAAGTGTCTGTATCGTGCGTTCCGACTGTCCGTCCGTCTGGGGGTGGCAAGCCGTGCTAAACCTCAACCTCATCCCCAAAGCCTGCTGAAACTCAGCCCAAAACTGAGACGTAAAGCGGGTATCCCGGTCGGATACGATCTCCCGCGGAACTCCGTGTAGTCGCACCACGTCACGGATATACCTCTCTGCCAACTGTGCTGGTCCCAAAGTGACTCGGATCGGCAAGAATCGTGCCGTCTTCGTCAATCTATCCACTATTACCCAGACTGCGTCGTGTCCTCGCTGGGTAACAGGTAAGCCCACCACCAAGTCCATGGTGATGCTCTCCCACTTCCACTCTGGTACTGGAAGCGGCTGAAGCGGCCCTGCAGGCCTCTGATGCTCGGCTTTCACCTGCTGGCACACTAAGCACTGCTGCACGAACTCACCCACATCCCGCTTCATCCCTCTCCACCAGAACTCGCGTCTCAAGTCATGGTACATTTTCGTGTTTCCGGGATGTATGGTGAATCTGGAACCGTGTGCCTCAGTCAGGAGTTCTCTCAACAGCTCCTCGTCTCTGGGGACGCACAACCGTCCCCCTAAGCGTAACACCTGGTCTGTGAAAGAGAAGTCCCCTGGGTCCCCTGATAGTACTCTGTCGCGCAAAGACTGCAAGTACGGATCGGCCATCTGTCCCGTGATGATGCGGTCTATCAACTCTGGCCTGGTCTGCCGTGTCACCGTCACTGCCCCACAGTACCCTCGTAACTCTAGAGGTCGCCAACTGCCCACCTCCTCCAAAAGGCTCCAACTCTATAACTGTAGACTGGCCAAGCGTGCGGGCGCCTTACTGCTCAAGGCGTCAGCCACCACATTGGCCTTTCCCGGGTGGTAGGAGATGCTGCAGTCGTAGTCCTTCAGGAGCTCCAACCAACGTCTCTGTCTCATGTTGAGCTCCTTCTGGTCAAAAAGATATCTGAGGCTCTTGTGATCTGTAAAAATCTCGAAGGTCTCACCGTACAAGTAGTGCCTCCATGTCTTCAGCGCGAAGACAACAGCTGCCAACTCTAGATCGTGGGTAGGGTAGGTATGCTCATGGGGCTTCAGTTGCCGCGAAGCGTAAGCGACCACGTGACCCCTCTACATGAGCACACCTCCTAACCCCTGCAAGGAAGCGTCCGTGTCCACAACGAACCCGCCACTACTGTCAGGGATGGTGAGCACGGGAGCCGAGGTCAACCTCTCCTTCAGCTCCAGAAAACACGCCTCACAGGCGTCTGTCCAAGCGAAAGGCACATCCTTCCGGGTCAACTGTGTCATAGGACGTGCAATCTGCGAAAACCCTCTGATGAACCGTCTGTAGTAACCTGCCAGTCCCAGGAAACTGCGAATCTCAGTGACTGAACGCGGTCTCTCCCACCTGAGCACTGCCTCGACCTTGGCGGGATCCACCGCCAGGCCGTCTCCAGAGATCACATGACCCAAAAAGGTCACCTCCCTCAACCAGAACTCGCACTTGCTGTATTTGGCGTACAGCCTGCGTCGTCTCAGAGTGTCCAGAACCATCCGCAAGTGTTGTCCGTGCTGCGTCCGATCTCTAGAATAGATGAGTACATCATCTATGAAAACCACCACAACTGGTCCAAGTACGGTCTGAACACCCGGTTCATCAGGTCCATGAAAGCAGCGGGGGCATTGGTCAGCCCAAACGGCATGACCAAAAACTCGTAGTGTCCGTACCGGGTGCGGAAAGCTGTCTTGGAGACGTCGGTCTCCCTGATCCTCAACTGGTGGTATCCAGACCTCAAGTCGATCTTGGAAAACACCGTGGCACCCCGCAACTGGTCAAACAAATCGTCGATCCTCGGCAGCGGATATCTGTTCTTGATGGTGACCCTATTCAGCTGTCGGTAGTCCACACAAAGGCGTAGGGTCCCATCCTTCTTCTTCACAAACAGTACCGGGGCTCCCCAGGGAGACGCACTGGGCCTCACGAAACCCTTCTCCAAAAGGTCCTACAACTGAGACTTGAGCTCTCGCAGCTCAAGCGGTGCCATTCTGTATGGCGCGGTGGAGATGGGGCTGGTCCCTGGTACTAGTGAGATCTCAAACTCGATCTCACGCTCGGGCGGTAGTCCTGGTAACTCGTCTGGAAATACGTCGGGGTACTCTCTGACCACCGGGATGCTCTGGAAGTCTGCCACGGGGCTGTGCTCTGCCACCACACAAGCTAAGAAGCCCTCACACCCCTGGCTCAAAAGTCTCGCCGCCCGAAGTGCCGAAATGCACCTGAAACCTCCGTCCACTGGCTGCCCGTGAAACTCGAAGGAAGGCAACTCCGGAATGGAGAAGACAATCTTCCTCTCAAAGCAGTCTACCAAGGCGTGGTAAGCGGACAGCCAATCCATCCCCAGAATCACTCCAAAGTCCTCCATCTGTATCATAATCAGGTCAGCTGGCAGGCTGTGTCCCCCGATGCTGACCCCGCAACCCATGTACACCTCCTCAGCTACAAACAGCTGACCACTCGAACCTCTGATTGCGAACGGATTCTCTAACAATGTATAATCCTGGTCCAAACTAACTGCGAAACTGGCTGCGACAAACGAGTGCGTAGCGCCGGAATCGAAAAGCGTGTAAACGAGTCTGCCAGAAACTGAAACCATACCTGCTACCACGGATCCCGAAGCTCGGGCGTCCCTGTGTGTTAGGGCGTTGATACGCCCCTCAGCTCTAGGTGCGGACGAAGCAGCCACACTCTGCGTCGGACGGGTAGGTGCTGGCCGGTACCCTCCTCGCGACTGCGGTCCTCCTCCTCGCGCCTGGAAACCGCGGCCTCCTGCGCGCCCTCCAGTGCTCTGCGCGGGATGTATCTGCTGACCTCCTGCCCTAGATGGGCAGTCCCTCCTGACGTGGCCCGGCTGGCCACACTGGTAGCCGACTGTACCGACTTGTTGGCCCTCGTGTACGTAGTACCGAGGAGAGCTAGTAGTGTTAGGAGAGTACTAGCTACCCCACGGGCCCCGGGGTTCTGCTAGCCTCCTTCACCGACTTGTTAGGCCCACTAGGGCAAACCAGGGTAGTCAGGCGAGGGTGCGCGGACTGTGGAGGGGCAAGGCCCCGGTTTGGTTACTGTGGAGGGGTTGGACCCCTGTTACTGAGAGGGCTCTGCCCTGGTTCCGTGCTGTGCTTTGGGCGCACCCGTTAACGGAAACGACTGACCGCGTGCCAGTGCGGGCTAGCTACCTGTGCGTTTATCGCGCGTGCCGTAGTCACCGTTACGTCTGTCAGTGACCTTGGGGTGGTTGACTGAGGGTAGGATCACCACGGGGGACTCTCCCGGCCAGGAGAGCACCACGTGCTACTTCTACTTTTGGAAAAGACTGCAATCAAGATCGTCCCACGAGGACATTCGAGATCAAGTAAAGGATCTGAGAAATAAATGAAATAGTGAGAAAAATTGAAAGATGTAAATAAAGGAAGTAATAGAACATAACAGCTACTGTACACTCTACTGTTGCCTTTAGTTAGTTGCCACTCTACTCAGCGTTTTGCTGACGTGTTACACTCGTTACCTTTTTCAGGACCAGGTGTTGAGCAGCCAGGGTCGGCG
This sequence comes from Thalassia testudinum, assembly GCA_037157565.1. NCBI lineage: Eukaryota > Viridiplantae > Streptophyta > Magnoliopsida > Alismatales > Hydrocharitaceae > Thalassia > Thalassia testudinum. The sequence goes on along the minus strand of JAZHRO010000022.1, from coordinate 59,639,890 downwards.
GCTGCAGAGGACGCTGGGCCGAGTAGGGTCCAGTAGAGTTACCCCAGCTTTGTACCCCTTTTTGTTTCTGTTCTAGTGAGTAGTTTTTGTTTCCGCTGTACCTTCTTTACCTGCAGTTTTTGTTATATGATAAATGTTGTTTTACTGTTGTGGTGGTGCCTACTGTAGTAGTTTCTTTCCTTACTGCTGTACTTTCTTACTGTTAGTTATATTCATGCTGAATGTGATTTATTTTACTGTCTTTTGGTTACTTCCTCGTTGGACGACTGGGTCTTGGGATTAGTCGAGTCGGTCCGGTTCTCGTGTCTCGTAGGGACTCGGGAACCGGGTCGTTACAAGTATGGAAATACACTTTACAACATATAAGTGAGGATTAGGCATCACGCGTCTCTTTCACATGAGCACTCGCTCTACCTAAGTGGGACTCATAAATGAAATGAATTGATGCATTTAAAATATCATAAAAAAGGTAATGTAAAAATCAACACAACTAATGTCACGTAGAAGGGCCTATCACAACTTAAAAAGTCACCACTACTTCTAAACTATTTTACAATAAGACTAAATTGCGCTAAAAAGAGTCACCATCACTTTTGAAACATGTAACATCGTTGCAAATCAAAATATATAAGTGGTGGTGGTTATTTGAGTGGTGACAAATCTCACAGTGTAATAGTGCTTGCATTACTTCTTATGTGTGGGATCTACTCAAAAAATTTCACACATTAAATGTCAATGTATACAATGGGAATCATATTGATTACATTGTGGGTTGCAAAATAATGTACTTTTTAAGATTTTATACGTTATCGTTGTTAAGAAATGGTTGGAATCAATAAAAAAAAAAAAGATATATATATATATATATATATATATATATATATATATATATATATATATATATATATATTGTCAAAGATATTTCTCACTCTCTTCCCGAGAAGCTAAAAATGATGGCCATGGAACCTATCCCATAACTTCTCGATGCTAATGAAGAGGTTATGGTGATACTAAGTTAAGAAGAAGGATGACTTACCATTCACAAGATAACACGAAGAGTATTTCAAATTACGGATTGTTCTTTGATAGGATGAGAGTGTACGCAGAAGAACTACCTTATATATATCGTGGTAAGTCGCATCCATTGATCTCTCTCATCCATCGTTTCAGATATATTTATTCAAAAACTTTGCTAAAATAACACTTCATAAAACTTGCGGACCAAAAGAAAACTAGAACCCCATCCGATCAGATTCAAAACCCACTTGGGAACCAAGGGACCCACGAGTCCTTACTCCTCTCCCTTCTCGAGGACCCCGTTTCCCCTCATTATTGGACACGTGTCGCGTCCCCATCAGAACCTTCCCTACCCACACATACACAACACACCCCCCCCACCCAGGAGGTGTTCGTTACTTCTCTCTCAGAAGATATTTCTAGGGTGGTACCCAACGGAGAAGGCAGATCTTATGTATACTGCTGTATATACAAGAGTTTCTCCAAAATTTTCCCGTATTTGTGTATTCCCATTTTTTTAATAGTTTTTGACCTTAGTATCTGTTTTGTAAGATGTGTTTGTTGGAGGGGCCGTGTAATGTTTTGCATGGGTAGAGACTTTTCATTTGTGGTGGTCTAGGTACTGTTGTATATGGGAGTTTTTTTCGAAAGTTTTTCATATTTCTTATGTATTTCTTTTTTTTTAATATTTTTTAACCTTAATATCTGTTTTTCAAGGTATGTTTATTGGAGGGGTCGTGTAATGTTTTGCACGGAGATTTTTGTTTCTGTACTTTATTTGTTTTTGAGTAATAGTTTATACATGTTATTATATATCTCACAATATAGCTAATCCTAGGTGGAATTCTAAATAGATTTCATGTGTAATCCCCTACTCCTTCCAATGTGGGATTTATCAATTTGAATTTAAAAATTAACTATAAAAGAAGTATCTCAACTACTTCTCCCCCACCATCCACTGACATCCACTGTTACCCTATTAACAACTCATCAAAAATCGACATCAACTTTCGTTGAACTATTCCTCTAGCCCTATACCTCCTCCTCCTCCGACACTGGAGCTTCTCCTCATCCAACATCGAGCTCCGCCAAGCTCCTCCTCCTCCGACCTTGACCATCACCAATCTCGACTTGATCCTCCTCTTACCCCAACCTCCTCTAACTTTGAGGTACTTAGATGAGCTCCTTTTCCTCCAACCAAGCTCCTCCTCCTCCCTTAGCCTCAAGTTCATCCTTCTCCTCCGACCCTAGGGTCCCTCACCAAGCTCCTCCTCCTCCTCCAGTCCAAAGCTTTGCTGAGCTCCTCCTTCTCTGACCCCAAGCTCTACAGCCTCAACATTTGCCAACCCCAATCTCCTCTGACCTCGAGGTCCTCCAACGAGCTCCTCCTCCTCCAACTTTGAGCTTCGACAAGCCCCGACCTCTGGCAAACTCCTCCTCTGATCTCGACCTCCACCAAGCTTCTTCATGTTTTTCCTCTTGATGTAGGTGTGGTTTGGTGTTGTTGGCACCCTTATATATGTAGTGTTCGTTGTAACTCTAATAGTAAGTCCATTTATGGTATTGGACTTTTTATTTTTCTACGTTTTGGTATTTGGGTTGTGCTACGTTTCGTGGGAGATGATGTTAAGTGCTGACGACACCCTTCTGAGACTTGTCTAATGTAATAACATTTATGTAAGTAGCAACTTCATTGTATTATGTTAATCAAATATCTTCTGTAGCATTTTCTCATATGTTTAGTGTTCTAACACTATTGTACAACTTGTTATTGAAGCACATTGTATGTCATGAGTAAAAAGAGTAATGTCCAATTATATAAACATACAATGACTTATAGTAGTAGAGAAGCTAGCATTGCCTACACCGTTGAGCATACAAAGAGAAACAAATGATTCATTTTCTTTTACTAATCGCATTGCCTAGGACAATGTGCATTGGGAAATGAAGGGAAGTAAAGGAAAGGAAACCAACTTTTTTTCCAAGAATTTTTCATCATTTTTTGGATGTTTTTGCATTTTTCTTTACCTTCAATTCCATCATTTTCCCCCTTATGTACAAATCATTGTCCCTATCACATGGATAGAATTTAGATAAAACTAACAAAACCTAGTTTCATTCTATTTCCAATATATGCAGTAACACAACAAGGGTAGTCAAAGTGAATTGGAGAAAAAATAAAAGATTCGTTTACTTTTCATTTGAGCCCCAAAACCACTTTCCTCCAATTTCCTATGCACTGTTATTGTCCCGTAGATTACAAAGCCATTACAAAATTTCAATTTATAGGACATTTGTAGTGTTTTTGTTCTCTTCCTTTCATATGTGAGTGACTAGCATATTGAATGTGATTTCAAATGTCACGGACCCAATAAGTCACCTTGAGAGATACATATGCTCTCCGGATGATTTGGTCAGCACCTATGCGGAAGAGGTACGGATCTTCCCAAATGTAATACTTGGCATCAGAGCACAACTTGTCTTTCTTGGCCTTCGGCCAATCAGACGGGATCTGATGAGATGCCAAGTAGTTTACTATATCGGCAAACCATGGAAGTCTAGTACCAATAGTCAGCAGGTCCTCATCAGGGAAATGCTTTGTGATGGGTCTGGAAGGGTTGATAATTTCAGAAGGAAGGCGGGACAAATGGTCAGCTACCACATTTTGTCTCCCCGCCTTGTCGCAAATCTCGAGATCGAATTCTTGCAACAGCAAGATCCATCGAATTAGTCGGGGCTTCGCGTCTTTCTTGGCAAGGAGATGCCTCATAGCTGTGTGATCGTAGTAGATGATGACGTGGGAATCCAGGAGATAAGATCGAAATTTTTTAAGGGCAAATACTACTGCTAGCAGCTCTTTCTCCGTAACTGTATAGTTACGCTGAGCCTCGTCAAATGTCTTGCTAGCGTAGTAGATGACCACGAGTTTCCCGTCAACTTTCTGCCCCATAACCGCTCCTACAGCGAAATCAGACGCATCGCACATGATCTCAAAGGGTTGAGACCAATCAGGGGATTGTAGGATCGGGGCCTGGGTGACTCGGTCACGGAGGTTCTCAAAGGCTTGAGTACATTCCTTGGAGATTTCAAAGGGTACATCCTTAGAGAGAAGAGTCGTCAGGGGGCACGCGATTTTTGAGAAATCAGGAATGAAACGACGGTAAAAACCGACGTGTCCCAGAAAAGAACGGATGTCCCTGATCGAGCTAGGCATAGGAAGGCGAGGGATTAGATCAACCTTGGCTCGATCCACTTGGATGCCCTTCTCAGAAATCAGATGTCCTAGGACGATCCCTTCAGGCACCATAAAATGGCTCTTTTCCCAGGAAAGAACCAAATTAACGTCGATGTAATGCCTGAGTATGTGAACCAAGTGTTGGAGGCAATCATCAAATGATGCCCCGAAAACTGAAAAGTCATCCATGGAGACTTCCAGATAATCACCTACCATATCAGAGAATATGGCAAGCATACAGCTCTGAAAAGTCGCGGGTGCATTACAGAGACCGAATAGCATCCTTCGAAATGCATACGTTCCGAAGGGGCAGGTGAACGTGGTCTTCTCTTGGTCTTCAGGATGAATAGCTACTTGGTTATAACCGGAGTACCCGTCAAGAAAGCAGAAGAATCGATTTCCCTCTAATTTCTCGAGAATCTAATCAATGAAAGGTAGTGGGAAATGATCCTTCTTCGTGGAGGAATTGAGTCGTCGGTAATCTATGCAGACTCTCCACGAGTTGGCTAATCGGGTAGGTATGACTTCTCCGGTTTCAGTCGTAATGCTAGTGAGCCCTGCCTTTTCAGGCACAACCTGAATGGGGCTCACCCAATGACTGTCGGAGATCGAGTAGATGATCCCTGCATCTAACCACCTGATGATCTCCTTTTTCACGACCTCCTGCAGATTGGGGTTTAAACGTCTCTGCATTTCACGGGAAGGTCGTGCGCCCTCTTCTGAATAAATATGGTGTGTGCAATAAGAGGGACTTATTCCAGTCAAATCATCGAGAGTCCATCCAATGGCTCTGCGATGTTGCTGGAGAACAGTAATCAGACGGGATTCCTGTTCGGGAGTAAGCTTGGAATGTATAATCACAGGAAGGGTCTGATTAGAACCCAGAAAGATGTATTTCAAATGGTCGGGAAGGGGTTTCAGTTCAAGGATGGGGTTATCAGCAGCAGCGGGTGGTTTAGGGTAAATGTGAGGTTCAAGGTTAGGAGTTACGGGTCTGTCTAAATCTGGATTTGACTCCTCTAATTGTGGTTCAAGATCTTTCTGTGGTTGATAAGGTATAATCAGGTCATTCTTAAAATGCGTTTCATCAACCAAAGCCCTAATATCACAAATCTGTTCGATGACACCGCAATTGATTCCTTGTTGGGCCTTAAATATATCAAACTTTAGGGTTTGATTTTCAAATTTGAGCTCTATTTGGCCCTCCGCACAGCTGATGTTGGCTCTAGCAGTAGTCAGGAAAGGTCTCCCTAGAATGATCGGTGTATCCCTAGGGTTCTCAGGTGCGTCCATGTCCAAGACTATAAAGTCTACAGGGAAATAGAAATCCCGCACCCTTACAATAACATCCTCGAGAATCCCTTTAGGTGACTTTATAGATCGATCTGTTAATTGTAGTGTCACCTCAGTTGGTTTTAGGTCAGATTCTTCTAGGTGTTTAAGTAAGGATGTGGGTATCAGATTTATGGAAGCACCCAAGTCTAGCAATGCTCTGTCGAATTGGGTATCACCTATTTTGCAGGAAATCAGGGAAGTACCAGGGTCTTTTGCCTTAGGTGGGAGCCTGCTTAGGATTACAGAGTTGGCTTGCTCTGATAGTACAATTGGACTCCCACTCTTGGTTCGTGGCTTACGCTGGGGTGTACACACATTCTTTAAAAATTGTGCGTAAGCCGGTACGTGGCGAATTGCATCCATCAAGGGGATGTTTATTTGGACCTGCTCAAAGAGCTTGACCAGGTCCTCCTCAGGTTCCACGGGCTTGGTTGTCTTCTTTCCCTTGGTCAAGGCCTCGGGAAACAGAACCTTGGTTGGTTCTTCTAGGATAGGTCCAGGTCTTTGATCTGGGACAGGGATAGGAACGTCCTGGATTACTGTCCTAGGGTTGGGATCACTACCAGGCTTGGAGTGGTTTGGATAGGGTGGATCTTGGGTTTCCTTACCACTACGGGTCATTACAGAATTTAGTCCTGCCTGGTTTTGGTTAGGGTTGGATAAGATGGGTTGCTGTTGATAGCCCGCATAGGAAGTGGAAGGCTCCATCCCGTCGGGTGAAGGAATAGAGGGAGCCTGATAAATCATGTGTGCTTGGCCCAGGTTTGGGTTCATAACGCGCTGCTGGGTTGGCACGTTATTCAGGTTAGGAAGAGGTTGAGAAGGAAGTGTGCTTGGTTGGAGAGAATTTGCCAACTGGGCCAGTTGATTTTGAACCTCTGTAAGTTTGTCCTTGTGTTGTTTCTGAATAACTGCATTCATTCTTTGAATGTCATCCAGAGTCTGAAGGATGATGGACATTTGGTCCTGGTTTAGCCCTGATGAAAAAGTCAGGTTAGGCCGAGGCTGAGGCGGCTGGTAAGGACGAGGGGGTTGTGGACGGGGCTGAAAGGGTGGTCTCTAGGTTTGGGAATTTCCCACCCACTGGAAGTTGGGATGGTTTCGCCATCCAGGGTTGTAGGTGTTGGAGAATGGATCATTCTGGATGGCGTTGAGGTCCTCGCAGGTCTGAGGAACCTCCAACGAATCAGAGAATGGGGGAATGGAATTCCCCTGGTTGGTATAGAAAGGATCGGATGACCCTCCGATCCGAGAATCAGATGGGGGTGGATATGGATCCATCCCAGGAGAAGGTCGGTGGAGAATGTTTTGCACAGTCTCCCGTGTGGAAGGAGGATGTGCAAAGGAGCTATGCACAGAGGTGGCTCGCTGCAAGTGCTGAGTCAGCTCGTCCACCTTCTCAATGATGGAGACCTTGTCCAATCGACTGGCCATTAGTTCAAGGTCAACTGATGCGGACAGGCCTTGCGTCTCGTGTGCTCCCCTAAGGTTTGTCGATGCGCGGGTATTCGTCCTGTCGAATAGTCCCATGGAGTCATTATTAATGGAGTTCTCGCACATGTTTTCGAGAATCTCCCACACGGTGTCCTCATGTTGACCCATGATATTCCCTCCGCAAGTTGCATTGACGAAAAGCCTGATATCCTCACGGAATCCTTGGTAAAAAGACTGGACTTGTTCCCATTTAGGAACTCCGTGATGGGGGCACTTCCTCATGAGATCCTGAAAGCTATCCCATGCCTCATGGAGAGGTTCTCCTGTTTGCTGAGTTAAGTGGGTAATCTGATGGCGCAAGGCATTGGTCTGACCAACGGGAAAGAACTTCTTCAAAAATTCGGACTGGAGTTCTTCCCAATTGTTGATCGGCCAGGTCTGTGTTTGATACCAATGAGCGGCCTTGTCCATAAGGGAGAAGGAGAACATCTTCATGAGGAGAATGTCCCAATTTTGTGCATCTAACCCAAAAGTCTGGGCCAGATGCTTTAGTTGTTTAATGTGCTGGAAGGGGTCTTCAGAATTAATCCCATGGAATTTGGGTATGGCATGAATCATATTGGGCTTTAACTCAGAATCAGGTCCTCCAGTCGGGATTTTGACTCGAGGCTTCATAGCCACCACAGCAGGATTATAATGGTCCCGCATCATGGGACTCTGCGGTGGGTGCACAAAGTTCTGGAAGAGGTCATTGAGTTGCTGGAGCTGGTGCTCCAGATTGTTCTCTTCCTCAACTGGCTGAGCCATTGTGGAAGAAGAAGGTGAGTTGGGTTCGGAGTCGGAGGAGAGGTCGATGTGAGGTGTTGTTTCCTCAAACAAGGGTACTGAGGCTCGGCCTCGAGGAGAGTGAAGTTCTAAAGGAGGTTTCAAGGACCTCCTACCAAACATACACTGTTGGAAGAGATGAGTTTAGTAGGTGCTGGACCCAATCGAGACACCCAAAATGTTGGGTGACTATAGAGGTGCGGGGCAGATGGATCCCTTGATCAGAAGATCGACCACCTGAGAATTACCTGGGCAGCCAAAGAGGGTGAGTCCCGCAAAGACCCCTACACGGTAGAGTGTCCCCACGGGTTACAGGGTTTCCCCCACCCGACCTCTCTTGTCACTGAGATTCCAGGTAGACCAGAATGGGGATCTTGACCTCTTAAGTCTACCACTTTTAATTTAAGATCAAGGTGCTTAGGTTTTCACTTGAACTTTTAGCTTTTTGAGTGTGAAGAGTGACCTAAGTTGAAGGTTGGTTGACCCAAGGGGTCAACTTCACTTATTGATTCCTTTGAGAACTTATTAGGTCTTGCCTTTTAGGGTTCAAGTGTTTTTAGAGAGCTAATTGCTTAGGGTTTTTCTGAATAGGTATTTTCAATCAACGGCTTAGGCACACTTCTTTTAGGATTTCTCAATTATTGATTAAGGAGTGTGTCTCTAAAACCCTAGTGTTAATTCCTATGTTGGCTCTGCTTGGTCCAATTAACTCCTTGTTGGGTAATTAGGGCTCAGGCAAGAAAGTGTTAGCTCTTGAATACCCTTAATAGTGTGTGCAGGAATAGTGGTTTGAAAATATGCAGCTATTACTAGGTATGAAAGACAGGTTATACCTATATTGTTTATTCTTTTCTTTTTCTTCCTCTTTAGAATTTAGGGGTTAATAGTGAGAGGATAGAAGTTACCTGTCCTTGGAGTGGTTGTTGTGCAGCTACTTCTTGATTTTCCTGTACCTGCACACAAAAGAGAAAAGAGATCATTAGAAACTCACAAATAGAGACTTTATAGCTTCTAGAATAGCCGTTGCTCCCCGGCAAAGGCGCCAAGAATAGTGTCCGGTTAGCTTGTTTACGTTTATTATACTTTAAGTTACAGTCGTTATAGTATGTAATAAGACAGCTACCAGATTACTATTACAAAATTTTTTTACTCGGAACAAGGTTTTCCCGAGGTCGAACTCAGGGAGCAACTATGCTTCTAGTAGTCTAATTAAGTTCTCTATTATGTTACAAAAATAAGAGAGAGAGAGAGAGTTCTCTTGGCTTCTTCTTCTCTCTTCCTTTTCTTTCTATCCTTTTTCTTCCAGCTAATCTTCTTCTCTTCTTTTTCCTGCAGAGTCTTCCTTTCTTCTTTCTTTTCTTTTCTTCTTCTGCGGCTATGGTAATCTTTTTCTTCTTCTCTGACTTCTTCTTCTTCTTCTTCTTCAGCCTTCTTCTTCTTTCTGCTTCTTTTCTTCTGTTCTTCTCTTTCTTTCCTTGCTTGCTGCTGTGTCTTCTTTCTTCTTTCTCTTTTCTTCTTCTTTTTCTTCTCTTCTTCCTTCTTTCTTTTCTTCCCTTACAGCTCCTCTTCTTTTCTCTTCTTTCTGTTCTGGCCGCTGCCCTTCCGTCGTTTGATGCAGTGGTCAGACGACTTAACTGTAGGTTTGCTATAGTGCCTTCCTTCTCTTCTTCTGTTTCTCTCCTTCGCTTCTTCTTCAGCTGCCCTGAGCGGCTAAGGCTTCGGCCGCTTCCCTTCTTCTTCTTCTGTTCTTGCACGCTCACACAAGGGTTAGAGAAAAACCTACCCCTACCCTTCCCCGCGTCTCTCTCTTTCTCAGATTTCTCTCTTAGGACCGCTCTCCCAGAGCCGGGTAATCGGGTGCGGGTATCGCGCCCAAGACCAGGCCCACCGGCGTGCGGTGGTGGGCGAGGAGTGCGCGGTTTGGGTAATTGGATCCTGCCCAGATCCGCGTGGCGTGAGCGTGGGCGAGGGCGAGCGAGCGCGTGGCGCGCAGCGTGCGGGAGAGGGACCTGACCCCTGTGTTCGAAGGCGAATAGCCTTAGGCACCTTTTCAATTTAAGTGCGGGCGCTTGGCCGCGCACTTCCGAGGTGGGACTAAAGTCCCACCTCCCAAATCGACGCTCGCAGGCAAGCTACTTGCGGCCAATTGCAGCAGCCCGTGAGGTCTTCGCCCTAGCTGCAGACCTAGGTGCCTTCGCAGAGGCAACCCGCGCGACTTAGGACGCGCACCTGGGCTGGAGAGCACCTGCAGCTGCAGGTGAAGCTGCTGCAGCTCATCGTCAATGGCGGCGAGGGGTGCACACCTGAAATCACACAAACGCCCTCTTGGCCCAGTTAGAATACGGGGGAGGCTTCGCCGGAGTGCGGCGAAGACAGTGCGGGGGTCGGCGAGGCACGAGGGCGTGTGTGGAGGTAGCCCTAGGTCAGACTGTGGCCGGAGAGGTGGGTTTGTTCGGGGGGTGGTCGAGTGGCGTTTGGCAGTAAATGGAGATGGGGAATCGGTAGAGTGGAGTGTGAGGGAGCTTATGCGGTGGTTGGTGAGATGCCAGGGTGTCTGTGGACGTGAGATGGTCTCGCCGGAGGGGGTGATCGGAGGTGGAGAGGATGGTCTGGACAGTGGTAGTCGGGTGGTCGACAGGGCAGTTTAAAAGGGGGGAAATGCAAGGGAAATGGAGAGAAAGCTATTTACCTAAGTATTAGACGAAGTGGGAGGGTGGAGCAGCCGGCTCATATCTGCCGGAGCTGGAGAAGAAGAAGCCCTGGAGGAGGAGTGCGGCGTCAAGGAAGCACCCGGAGGGCATCGGTGGGTACAGCCCGGCGCAGACGATGGAGCAAGGCAAACCCTGCTACAGGTAGGGCAGCAGAGCGACGAGGAGGAAGTCGCCGGAAGCTTCAGGCCTTCTGACGGAGGAGGAAGGGATGAAAGGGAGGGGGTTTCTCCGTCAAAGAAAAGCTTTTCGAAGTCGGTAGGGTGTGCTGCTTCTTATAAAGGGGTTGGCGCAGAGGGAGGGGCGAGCTGGCATCGTGCCAGCCTCACCGGAGTAAGGCCGGAGATGACACCCATACCTTCCGCGTGTTCGCACGAAAGGTATGGTGGTCGACAGAGGGCATGGGCGAGTCCCTGCGATGGAGGACGTCGCAGGGAACCCTGCTTCTGCTTTGCAGGACGGTAACCTTGCTCTACGTGGTGTGATGTAAACACATTTACACTACTTAAAATGTCTATTTATGCATGTTCTTAAGCATAGGATTGCATTTCATGATATAAATACTGCATAACATGCATCATCTCGCATTTAGAGTAGTTTGAATAAAATGGAGGTTAATTGTCTCCTTTTATGTGCTTGGACAGGGCAAACATTTTATCGGGGCCTCGGATCAAAGATCTAACCGTATGGATGTGATCAGGGCGACGATTGGAGTTCAACGACTCCAAGATCGCCCTAATCAGGCATCCGTAGCATCAGATAGAGATCGGGGAACCCTAGAAGATCAAGGGCCAGGATGGTGTAAATCCTCACTTCAGATGACAAATCTGACCGCACGGATGAATTCGGATCGACGATCGCAGCCCAACGACACAAAAATCGAGTCAATCCGACATCCGTGGCACCATCTACAACTTCCAGAAGATGGACGGCCAAGATGACGCCACGTGGCGCCATCTCAGCCGTCCAAACGGCCGCTTGCATCTTGTGAAGACCGCGCACCCGTCTCCTCTCCGCCGTTGGATCTCGATCCAACGGCTGCGACGCGCCCGCGCTGAAGTCAAGCGCTCGACACAAACGCGACCGCAGCGCAGCGGTCGAGCGCTCTAACGCGAAGCAGGGACGCGCGTTCGAGCCGCGCCCCGCAGAAATTGGAGCGGTGGCGTGCCTCCAATCGACCGCACGATCGCGATCCAACGGCCGCGCGCGCCCGATAGCGCCGACGCGCGATTGGACGCGCGCGTGAACGAGCGATCGCACGCACAGGCGGGCGGCAGCGGTGAAGGCGCGATTTTAAGCCACCCGATCTCGCGATCGGACGATTGAGACTTCGCGGACGTGCGTAGGCATTACGCACGCGGGCAGCCGAGCGGGCGCGCGTGGGCGCGGCGACGACGGCCACGTCGTGGCTTTAGTGACGGATTTATCCGTCATTAAAGATCCCTTATTTATTATTTTGAAGATGTAATGTCTATTTTGCCCCCACTCCTTGCAACTATAAAAGGAGACCCCCTCCATACGAAATTCTCATCCCTTCTTTCTCCTCTCTACCCCTCCAAAGCTCAAGAGAAGCTTGTCCCACACCCGGGATGCTTCTCGCGAGATAAAGTCCAATTTTCGTTCCCCTTCGGAAGTGGATCCCGCAACGACGACGGCGTGCTGCTTCGTTCTCGTTCTTCTGCTTCGTCCCGCTTCGTTCTCCTTCGTCCAGGCGTCGTCCCGTCCGGCTCGTCCTCCAAGCAACCGTCGAGGAGGATTTCTCTCTCCCTATTCTTTTTACCGCCTTCTAGTATAGATTTACTGCTTTCTAGATTAATCTACTCATCCTCCAAGCAATCATCGATGAGGACATTTCTCTCTCCATTCTTTTAATGCTTTCTAGAGTAAATTTATCGCTTTCTAGAGTAATTGTTTTATGCTTTCTAGTTGTAATGAACAATCTCTTCAATACAAAAATTCCTTGTTTATTCTACATCTCATTTTGATTTCTCTGTGTAATATTCTCTTTCTCTCTTACTCTCTCTCTCTCTTCTATTTATTGTAAATAATTAGATGGTTCTAAATTGAATTATTCTGTAACAAATAAAAAGAAACGCGTAGTTTTTAAATCAAACGTCTGCCTCCCTGTGTTTGACCCGGAATTTTAATTCGGTATAAATTTTATTTATTGAACACGAATTCTTCGCTTTCGAACTACAACGATAGGTTTTCCAAAACCGAACACGTTAGCGTAGGTTCGTAATCGTTTAACATTTTGGCGCCATTGCCGGGGAGGCAACGCTCTTTGATTTCTCTTCGCGTTTTGTAACTTATAAATCATTTACCTCACTTTTCTCCTTTCTTATTGTAATTGCAGGTACTCTTTCGAGACAGGCAAAAGCGGTAGATCGGAGTAAAGTGTTGTGGAAGCTTTTGTAAGTTATCCCCCACCTCCCACCCATTAGATTTCATTTCATCACATAATAACTCAAACATCAATCAACCTAGGTGTTTTTATAAACTCTAAGGTAGATTGTTTGTTGTTTGACACCCATACTCACCCCAACCCCCACATTAAAAAGAAAAAAAAAATCTCACAGAGGTACACAACCTCATCTGATTTTCAAACTCAACCGATAATCCAATCTTAGGAACCGGTACACACATCCAAACACATAATTGAGTAGAAATCAGATTAGGTAATTATTTGTGTGCCTAATTAAATGGTGCAACAGGCCAATTGTTTGAGTTGATTGGGCCGCACCACTTCAAATAAAATCAACTCATCAAGTAGCTGCCAATTAGGTTCAACTCTTAGGGATTTACCAGGCACTCCACATTCTTTTTAAACTTTAAAGGAAAACATCTTCACCTGTGCTTGTAAAACTTGGTGTGCCAACGAAACTTGATTGAAAACACCTAAAGTTGAATCCTAAAAGCTACTAAGCAAGATTTGAATCTTAAAATTCACCACATCAAAAACAATCTTGCTTGAAAACCACTGGTTGTGCACTCACACCCAAATCAATCAATCATTAAGGGCACAACCCATTTAAAGGTTCCATCACATTCCAAATCACATTCAAACCTAGCCCTAAATAAAACAAAGTAGACGTTGGCCTTAAGGATTAGACTTGCTCTTCAGAACCCAGAACGAGATTATTTTCGATTAGTCTGTTTCTACTGTTCAATCTGATGTCTAGCTAGGAGAGTAGAGTCAAACGATCGCGACTGGGGGGTACACTAGGAGCCGGAGGTGCAAGCCGAAGGAAGAACCTTCTCCCCAGTCCCTCCTTCTAACTGGTTGGATTGAACAGACGGAAGTAGATCAAATCGTTCCTTTATCTCAAGACGGGTTTTGAGAGTCTGTAGGTCTTTAGGCTAACCTATTTAAGGACAGGTTTGATTGTTTGTATTGCAGGGCACCTTTCTTCCTCCCGTGTATCATGAATCCTTCCACATATTTCACGCATTCCCGCTCTTTCCCTCCTGTTGTAAATTATCCTCAACATGACGATTATCCCAACTCGTATTGTAATCAACCATCAGTTAATTGGGATAATTCGGATTGGGGATACAATTCCGGACCCCCGTGTTTAGGGTCTAACCCTGAACACTTTGATTTTGATTTTTATCCTTCTCAGAGCTACATCGATTATAGACCGTCTTCCTTTCATGAACAGCATAATACGATCTACAATCAAGAAGGATACACCGATCCTTACCCATCCTCTGATTTCACTACCTTTAGGTCATCACCATCTTTTCAACAATCTGAAATGACCTATTATCAGGAAGGGTATAACGAATCTCAATTCATTAATTCCCCTGCATTGAGCCCAAACCCGCCCAACCCTGAACCAACTCATTTGGTTCAGGTTAACCAGGTTCAAGATAAGGTTCTGGCTAACTTGAGGAATATCATTCAATCTTTAGAAGTTCAGCCAATACCTTGCATTGAGAGATTGGAGCCCCTGATTGAAATGATTGATGATTTAAACAAGTCTTTGTTGGATTGGCTCCAGGATGTTAAGGATAAGAACCCGGGTGAGTTTCTACTTGGGAAATTAGCAAAATTGAGGATGAGATTCGTGGTTGCTTTGATTCAATCTTGGAATAATTCCCAAGATGAACCCTCTTCAAGAAAGCTAATAATAGAACCCGTTCAGGCACCTGTTGGGGGGGACAAGTGTTATGAGGCCGACCAGATTGAATTAAAGCAACCAATTAAGGATGATTTGATTTCTTCACCTGAGATCCCTGAGCCGGGTTACGAGGAAACGTATATCTCCTTGGAACAGAAAGTGACAACTGATTTTGGGACATACATTGATACGGATCCTGATGGTGAAGATTCAAGTTGCGAGTTCTCACGCGAGTTTTCTGAACACGATTTCTGTGAGACAATTGGGCCTGAGGAATCTGATGGATCATTTAATAGCCCAATAACTGAGGAAACTGATCTTATTAGGGCACACATTACGGATCCAGAATCACATTTTCTGGAAGAATCAATTCAATGCCCTGATTATCAGTTACACCCTGTTGAGCTTATTGATGATTCTAATTCTGAGATAATTAGACCCAAGTCAATTTTGATTCTGCCACATCATTTAGACTTGGAGATTTTAGACGGGGTGATGAATATACAAGAGGTCCTGGAATTTGATATGCTGAATGAGGAGGATAGGAGCTGGGAAGTGTTGATTTGGGAAATGAATTTTGGAGGAAATGGAAGATTGAGTCGAAGGGTTCCTTTTAAGCTAAAACCATCAAATCAGAACCCTTACGACATTTGTTTCGAGGATATTCAACCCAAGCACACATTCAACGATTATCCTTTTGAGCTTCAATTTTCTGTAGCCCGACTTTTTGGTCTTGGGTTGCATCCTCAGAAATCGCAGGCCCGATCCCGCTTACATTCTGATTTTAGGTTTTGGGTAATTTTTATCCAGAACCTAAGATATTCTCGATTATGGGGTGTGGGTCTGCACCACAATCTGGTCCACATCTGTGGACCTCTGCTGACAGGTCAGAGGATTCTTCTGTTCATTCTAATTCTGACCTGCACATGTGAATTCTTCATTTCTTTTCTTTGTGTAGTGTGCCTAGCTGAAGGCACTAAACTCAGCACTTATACAGTTCTTTTTCGTTTTCATCTTGGAGCGGACCTGATATTCACGCAATTCAGGTGCTTTCTACACTTTTCCACTCTGTTTTATGTCTTTTTAATACAATGAGGACATTGCATTAGATATGCATGGGGGGGTGGATATTCATCTCTGAATTCATTCGTCAGCTCCGTAGATTTGTTTATTTTCTTTTATAAAAAAAAAATTCAGAATTAGGAAAGAGAATTTGGGTTTAAGAAAATTTTCAATCTTAGGAAATACTACATTAGGATCTGAACACAAAGACCCCTCAGGTCTTTGGACTTAATTAGCCTGTGTATCCACTAAAATGTGGATTTGTCTTTGAGTCCTCGCCATCTTAATTCTATTATAATTGGAATAAATAAGTTTGGGTGATAAGTACACGACTAATCAACCCGCCCTCTGATTTGAGGGAATTTTGAGTTTTAAGTATCTACACACTTTCTTTGCACTGACTCGTTATTCGGCGATTCTAACGGAAATTGGGTAGCTAATGAACCTTCTAGGATGATATGGTTGGCAAGTTATCGTGGGTAACAGCCCATAGGTAGGTTGTCCAGAGCCCAGTCACTGGACCTTTCTCTTTTTGCTGCCTTTAGGTAAATCTTAGATCAGGGAAGCCACTTATTTAAAAAAAAAAAAAATCAAAAAGAAAAAGGAGAAAAGAACAAAAAGAAATAAGCCACACTTCGCCGCACGAGTATGGCTGGTAAGTTGTCGGTGGTAACAGCTCATCGACCGGTTGTCCAGAACCCAGCTCAGAAAATGCACTAAAAATTCCCAAAACACATAGGAAGAAGCGGGGAAGTAGAATAAACCGGGGAAATATACACTGGATTCACCCTTGTG
Source organism: Thalassia testudinum (assembly GCA_037157565.1). Lineage (NCBI taxonomy): Eukaryota > Viridiplantae > Streptophyta > Magnoliopsida > Alismatales > Hydrocharitaceae > Thalassia > Thalassia testudinum. The sequence goes on along the minus strand of JAZHRO010000022.1, from coordinate 59,623,355 downwards.
TTGATCCTGTTAAAAAAATAAAAGTAGGGAGAAAGCTACCGGTTGTAAAGATACACCTTTAGGCAGAATTCTTTCTGAAGTCCGTTCTAATTGTCGGTCAACGAGTCTATCACAAATCACAATAAGATGCTTAAAGCTTAGGGTTCTCATCAAATCTTGGGTGAGTTGAATGGCCATAGAAAGCCACTCTTAAACCCTAAAATTTGAAAATCCAAAAAAAAAAAAAATAGAAAAGAGTAAAAAGAAAAAAAAAATTTCTTTGAATAAGGCGAGGGCTTGAGGCGGTCTGCATTTTGGTTGATACCCAGGCACTGTTGTGTCTTTGAAAGTTCAGTTCCTAAGTAGACAATTTCTTAATGATTGAAAATAACTCAGGTCCAAATAATCTAACCTAATTCTTTTATAAATAGCATATAGTTTTTGCTAGGGACTAACAAAAGATAGGCATGGGGGTATGATGTAAACACATTTACACTACTTAAAATATCTATTTATGCATGTTCTTAAGCATAGGATTGCATTTCATGATATAAATATTGCATAACATGCATCATCTCGCATTTAGAGTAGTTTGAATAAAATGGAGGTTAATTGTCTCTTTTTATGTGCTTGGACAGGGCAAACATTTTATCGGGGCCTCGGATCAAAGATCTAACCGTATGGATGTGATCAGCGCGACGATTGGAGTTCAACGACTCCAAGATCGCCCTAATCAGGCATCCGTAGCATCAGATAGAGACCGGGGAACCCTAGAAGATCAAGGGCCAGGATGGTGTAAATCCTCACTTCAGATGACAAATCCGATCGCACGAATGAATTCGGATCGACGATCGCAGCCCAACGACACAAAAATCGAGTCAATCCGACATCCGTGGCACCATCTACAACTTCTAGAAGATGGACGGCCAAGATGACGCCACGTGGCGCCATCTCAGCCGTCCAAACAGCCGCTTGCATCTTGTGAAGACCGCGCACCCGTCTCCTCTCCGCCGTTGGATCTCGATCCAACGGCTGCGACGCGCCCGCGCTGAAGTCAAGCACTCGACACAAACGCGACCGCAGCGCAGCGGTCGAGCGCTCTAACGCGAAGCAGGGACGCGCGTTTGAGCCGCGCCCCGCAGAAATTGGAGCGGTGGCGTGCCTCCAATCGACCGTACGATCGCGATCCAACAGCCGCGCGAGCCCGATAGCGTCGACGTGCGATTGGATGCGCGCGTGAACGCGCGATCGCACGCACAGGTGGGCGGGCGGCAGCGGTGAAGGCGCGATTTTAAGCCGTCCGATCTCGCAATCGGACGGCTGAGACTTCGCAGACGTGCGTAGGCGTTACGCACGCGGGCAGCCGAGCGGGCGCGCGTGGGCTCTTTGGCGACGGCCACGTCGGGGCTTTAGTGACGGATTTATCCGTCACTAAAGACCCCTTATTTATTATTTTGGAGATGTAATGTCTATTTTGCCCCCACTCCTTCCAACTATAAAAGGAGACCCCCTCCATACGAAATTCTCATCCCTTCTTTCTCCTCTCTACCCCTCCAAAGCTCAAGAGAAGCTTGTCCCACACCCGGGATGCTTCTCGCGAGATAAAGTCCAATTTTCGTTCCCCTTCGGAAGTGGATCCCGCGACGACGACGGCGTGCTGCTTCGTTCCCGTTCTTCTGCTTCGTCCCGCTTCATTCTCCTTCGTCCAGGCGTCGTCCCGTCCGGCTCGTCCTCCAAGCAACCGTCGAGGAGGATTTCTCTCTCCCTATTCTTTTTACCGCCTTTTAGTATAGATTTACTGCTTTCTAGATTAATCTACTCATCCTCCAAGCAAACGTCGAGGAGGACATTTCTCTCTCCATTCTTTTAATGCTTTCTAGAGTAAATTTATCGCTTTCTAGAGTAATTGTTTTATGCTTTCTAGTTGTAATGAACAATCTCTTCAATACAAAAATTCCTTGTTTATTCTACATCTCATTTTGATTTCTCTGTGTAATATTCTCTCTCTCTTACTCTCCTCTCTTCTATTTATTGTAAATAATTAGATGGTTCTAAATTGAATTATTCTGTAACAAATAAAAATAAACGCGTAGTTTTTAAATCAAACGTCTGCCTCCCTGTGTTCGACCCGGAATTTTAATTTCGGTATAAATTTTATTTGTTGAACACGGATTCTTCGCTTTCGAATTACAACGACAGGTTTTCCAAAATCGAACACGTTAGCGTAGGTTCGTAATCGTTCAACATGGTGCCATGCTCCACGCAAGGTCACTGGAGTATGGCGCTGTGCAGAAGTTGCAGGGAGGACCGTTCTGCAAAGAACGATGAAAATCTAGGGCCTAAATGCATGGGTTTCAAAAGATAAGTGTCGAAAAGTAAATGAAGAGGACCAAATTGTAAAGTCGGTCAAGGAGGTTTCCTCTTAGGCTCAAGTTTTTATACAAGACCAATTTGAACCTAAGGAATTTAATGGTGAATTTTAATTCTAGGTTGGACCATGTTTAACTGGACAATTTGTGTAAAAACCCAAATTAAGTTATTAATTGGACATGGTTCTCTTTTTAGGTCAAAATAGGTTTCTAAGGTCAAAGTGAAGGTTCTAAACCCTGGAGAATATTTTTCTATGAATTTTAAAGGGCTTAGTTGATTTTTATCCTACCTCAAACCTCGTGCATTGAAGTGGGTTTATTTTAGGGTTACAGAATGTCATTTAATTCTTGGAAGTTGTAATAACCCTTATTTAGATCAGATCATCCCACTTTCCTTCTTGTTAAGCTTGTTTGACCTGTGTTTGGATCCTTCATTACCCTATTTGCAAACTACATTGGTGAAATTGTAGTTTTACCCCTTATGATTTGTTTTATTCTTAAACTCAGAATTCTCTGAGTTAAGCCTTTCTTTGGGTTATGTAGGAGCTTTTTTTCTCTTATATCTGGGTTAGATTATGCTAGTTAGGGTTTATGATGAGGTTCTCATCAGCAAGGACCCTCCCCTTTGACCTGTGGCTGCCCATGCCTCTCGTGCGAACGCACGAAAGGCATGGGTCTCCATCTCCGACCATTCTCCGGTGAGCTCCCCACGTCGCCCCCTCGAGATCCTCTCCTCGCCAGCACCTCTATAAGAAGCTGCAGGGGCAGCCATTTCTGGCAAGCTTGTTTTGGCCAAAGAACACCCCAAACTTCGGCTCCTCTCACTCCGGTCAGACAGCCCAAGCTTCTGGCAATCTTTTTTCCTCCTCCTCATCGCTCTGTTGCCATACCTGCAACAGAGCTCACTCTGCCTTGTCTTCCCAAGCCAAGCCGCACCAGCTGGTGCCTCCAGATCCCCTCCTCGTCGCCGTTACCCCCCTTCTGGGCACCTTTGTCCCCAGCTCTCGCAGGCACGCGCCTGGTGCCCCCTCTTTCCCTCTTCGTCAATTAAGTAGGTAGAAACCTTCCTCTTACTCTCCTCTTAAATTTCCCCTCTTAAATTGGCATTTTTCACCCCTCAACTGCCGCTACCACCTCCATCTGCTCCACCCCCGGCCACCAACTCCGGCGTGGTCGCTCCACCTCCACAGGCCATTCCACCCCTTGCCGACAAGCCCTGAAGCCCCCCTCACTCCACTCAAGCATTTCCCCCACTCACACCACCACTCCACACACCCAGAACACCCCACGAGCACACCCACCTTCACCTCTGCAGTGTGCCCTAGGCATTTTCCTGCCACGCCGACCACCGCACCGCCTTCACCGTACTTTAGCGAAGCTTCCTGAGCTATCTGACGTAGGCGTGAGGCTGTTTTAGTGCTTTCAGGTCTCGGCCCCCTCGCCGCCATTGACGAACAGCAGGAGCTACTTAGCAAGCAGCTCCAGGTCCCTTCAACACCAGGTGTAGGTCCCAGGCAACACGGAACAGTTCCGTGAGTGTGCCCGGGTTCTCAATTGGGGCCGCATGCCTTCACTGCTGCCCCAATTGCTCGCAGCTTCTTGCCTGCAGGCGTGCGGAGCAGAGGTGGGACTTTAGTCCCACCTCGGAAGTGTGTGGCTACATGCCCACACATAAATTGTAAAAGTACCCTAGGCTATTCACCTCGAATCATTGGGGTGAGGTCCCTCCTCACCTATCACCCGGGTCTCGTCTGCGGCTCTTCCCAAGCGGCCTGACCCGACCCGACTATCCCTACTCCTACGCACTCCTCGCGCACCACCCACGCCGGTGCACCTGGACCCGGGCACGCAACCCGACCCGATTACCTAGCTCTGGGAGAGCGTACCAAAGAGAGATTCAGAGAGAGAGAGACGCTGGAAGTGGGTAGGGTAGGTTTTGCGCTGAACTTGTGTGTGTGTGCAGGGAACAGGTGAGGAAGGAAGAAGCAAGGAGCTACTGAGGAGAATAAGGAAGGAAGAAAGAAAGAAGAAGAGGAAGACCAGTGGTTGTGACTTAGCTGCAGAGAAGAAGAAAGGAGAAGGAAGGAGAGGAGCAGAAGAAGACAGAGAAGTCAAGAGGAAAGAAAAGGAGAGGCTGATCAGATAAGGCGTCTGATTTCTGAATCAGACGTCGGAAAGAAAGGATGGAGTGGAGTAGAAGAGAAGAGCAGAGGACGGGCCAGAGAAAAAGAAAGAGAAAAGAGGAGGGAGCCTCTGCAGCAAAGAAGAAGGTGAAGAAGAAAGAAGAAAATCAGAGAAGAAGAGAAGGAGGAAGAAGAAGAAGGACATAGCAGCTGAAGAAAGAAAGAAAGAGAAGGAGGCAGCTGCAGCAAAGAAAAAAGAAGAAGAAAGAAGAAAGGCTGAAGAAGAGAACCGGCTAAAAGAAAAGAAGAAGAGAGAAGAAGAAAAAGCCAAGAAGAGAATTTTTGCTCTCTCTCTCCTTTGTCTTAATTTTTGTAAAACAATATATATTGTGAATTCATTTGCTTCTGAAATCATAGTTTTCTCCCTGAGTTCGATCTCGGGAAACTTTTAATTTCGAGTAATAAATTGTAAACTGGTGATAGCTTTTCGTGATATACTACAACGCCTAGAACTTCAAAACACACGAAACCCTTACGACGCACCAGTTTTTGGCACCGTTGCTAGGGAGCAACGGTCATTCTAGAAGCTATTGATTCACAATTTTTGATTTCCTATTAACTAATCTCTTCTCTTTTGTTGTGCAAGCACAGGAAATCAAGAGGAAAATAAGTAGCCGCACAACAACCACACCAAGGACAGGTAATTTTCTATCATCTCGTTTAAACCCCTAAATTCTAAAGAGGAAGAAAAGACAAAAGCAATTTAGGAATAACCTATTTTTCATACATAGTAAAACACCAAAGTTGCATGTTTTCAAATTTCAACATACTTTATCTGTACATCCATTAAAGGTAGCTAGGGCTAAAACCTTCTTTCTTGAGCCCTAATTACCCAATCTAGAGACAACTAACTGGACCAATTAGAGCCAATATAAGATTCAAAGCTAGGGTTTTAGAGACACTTTTCTAAGCAAGAATGGAAAATTTCCAAAAGAAGTGTGCCCAAGCCATTGCTTGAAAACATCTATCAAGAGAAACCCTAAGAAATTTGGCTCTTAAAAACACTTGAACCCTAAAAGACAAGACCTAATAAGCTCTCAAAGGAACTAATAGGAGAAGTTGATCCCTTGGATCAACCAACCTTTAACTTAGATCACTCTTTGCACTCAAAAGGTTAAAGTTCAAGTTAAAACCCTAAGCACCTTGATCCTAACTAAAAGTGGTAGACTTAAGAGGTCAAGGTCCCCATTCTGGTCTACCTGGAATCTCAGTGACAAGAGAGGTCAGGTGGGGGAAACCCTGTAACCCGTGGGGACGCTCTACCGTGTAGGGGTCTTCCTGGGACTCACCCTCTCTGGCTGCCCAGGTAATTCTCAGGTGGACGACCTTCTGATCAAGGGGTCCATCCGCCCTGAACCTCTATAGTCACCCAACATTTTGGGTGTATTGATTGGGTTCAGCACCTGCTAAACTCATCCACTCTATCAGTGTATGTTTGGTAGGAGGTCCTTGAAACCTCCTTTAGAAATTCACTCTCCCCGAGGCCGAGCCTCGGTGCCCTTGTTTGTGCAACCAACACTTTACATAGACCTCTCCTCTGATTCTGAACCCAACTCACCTTCTTCTTCCACAATGGCTTAGTGTTGAAACGTTATACGAATCGCTACACTTACGTGTTTGGATTTGGAAAACCTGTCGTTGTAGTTCGAAAGCGAAGAATTCGTGTTCAACAAATAAAATTTATACCGAAAAGAATTCTGGGTCGAACACAGGGTGGCTACGTTGATCTATATTCTCAATTATATTTTTTTAAGATTTTTGATAAGCAAGGCGATATAATTACAATGGAGCTATCAGATTAAAGGAAAAGAGAGAGAGAGAGAGAAAGAGAACATGCATTAAATATTCCGATTGTTTAAATAATCAAACTAAATAAAAGTTACGCTAGAAAGCGGAAAATCAATTACACTATAAAGCAGGAAAATTCTACACTAGAAAAGCTGTAAATAAAAATGGAAGAGAGAAGTTATCCACCTCGACGATTGCTTGGAGGACGAGCCGGACGGGATGACGCCTGGACGAAGAAGAACGAAGCAGGACGAAGCAGAAGAACGGGAACAGAGCAGCACGCCGTCGTCGTCGCGGGATTCACTTCCGAAGGGGAACGAAAATTGGACTTTATCTCGCGAGAAGCATCCCGGATGTGGGACAAGCTTCTCTTGAGCTTTGGAGGGGTAGAGAGGAGAAAGAAGGGATGAGAATTTCGTATGGAGGGGGTCTCCTTTTATAGTTGCAAGGAGTGGGGGCAAAATGGACATTACAACTTCAAGATAAATCCGTCACTAAAGCCCTCAACGTGGGCGTCGTGGGCGGCTCGCGCGCTCAACGGCTTGCGCACGTTCGTCGATTTTCAGCCGTCCGATCGCGAGATCGGACGGCTTAAGATGCGTCTCCGCCCGTTGCGTTTCGCGCCCGCCCGCGTGCGATCGCGCGTCCGCACCGTGCGTTCAATTGCGCGTGGACGCTATCGGGTGCGCGCGGCCATCCGATCTCCATCTGACGCTCCACCCGCGCCCAATCGCCCGCGCCTTCCAGCCCCTCATTGCGGCTCGATCCCGCGCCTGCCGCTCGCGAAAGCGCGCTCGACCACTGCGCTATGGGGCGCGGATGGTCGAGCGGACGCTTTTAAGCGTGAGCGACCACAGCCGTTGGATTAAGATCCAACGGTGGAGAGAGATCGGGCGCAGGGCCTTCACAAGATGCAAGCGGCCGTTTGGGCGGCTGAGATGGCACCACGTGGCGCTATCTTGGCCGTCCATCTTCTGGAAGTTGTAGATGGTGCCACGGATGTCGGATTGACTCGATTTTTGTGTCGTTGGGCTGTGATCGTCGATCCGAATTCATCCGTGCGGTCGAATTTATCATATGAAGTGCAGATTTACACCATCCTGGCCCTGATCTTCTAGGGTTCCCGTGTCACTATCTGATGCTACGGATGCCTGATTAAGGCGATCTTGGAGTCGTTGAACTCCAATCGTCGCCCTGATCACATCCATACGGTTGGATCTTTAATCCGAGGCCCCGATAAAATGCTTGCCCTGTCCAAGCACATAAAAGGAGAGAATTAACCTCCATTTTATTCAAACTACTCTAAATGCAAGATGATGCATGTTATGCAATCATGAAATGCAATCCTATGCTTAAGAACATGCATAAATAGACATTTTAAGTAGTGTAAATGTGTTTACATCATACCCCCATGCCTATCTTTTGCTAGTCCCTAGCAAAAACTATATGCTATTTATAAAAGAATTAGGTTGGATTATTTGGACTTGAGTTATTTTTCAATCATTAAGAAATTGTCTACTTAGGAACTGAACTTTCAAAGACACAACAGTGCCCGGGTATCAGCCAAGATGCAAACCGCCTCAAGCCCTCGCCTTATTAAAAGAAAAATTTCTTTTTCTCTTTTTCTCTTTTCTAATTTTTTGGATTTTCAAATTTTCGGGTTTAAGAGTGGCTTTCTACGTCCATTCAACTCACCCAAAATTTGATGAGAACCCTAAGCTTTAAGCATCTTATTGTGATTGTGATAGACTCGTTGACTGGTAATTAAAACGGATTTCGGATTTCTACTCCTCTAGGTGACCTAATAAGAATTCTGCCTAAAAGTGTATCTTTACAACCGGTAGCTTTCTCCCTACTTTTATTTTTATTTTATTTTATTTTTTTTTTAAGTAGGCAGCTTCCCTGGTCTAAGATTTACCTAAAGGCAGCAAACAGAGAAAGGTCCAGTGACTGGGCTCTGGACAACCTACCTATGGGCTATTACCTACGATAACTTGCCAGCTATATCACCCTAGAAGGTTCATTAGCTACCCAATTTTCGTTAGAATCGTCGAACAACGAGTCAGTGCAAAGAAAGTGTGTAGATGCTTAAAACTCAAAATTTCCTCAAATCAGAGGGCGGGTTGATATGTCGTGTACTTATCACCCAAACTTATTTATTCCAATTATAATAGAATTAAGATGGCGAGGACTCAAAAATAAATCCACATTTTAGTGGATACATAGGCTAATTAAATCCAAAGACCTGAGGGGTCTTTGTGTTCAGATCCTAATGTAAAATTTCTTAGGATTGAAAAGTCCTAATGTCCAACTAATCCTTCCTTTTTTTTTTTTAAATAAGAAGAGAGACAATTTATATGGATTTCACAAATCTGACCAAATAATTCAAGAATGAATCCACCCCCCCATGCCTAGCTGATGCAATGTCCTCATTGAAAAAGAGACATGAAAGAAAGGGTAGAATATGAAAGATGTCACCTGGATATGAAGCTCGTATCAGCCTTGTGTCATATGTACAACTGCTGAGTTTAATGCCGTCAGCTAGGCGAAGTCCAGCCAAAGAAGTCACAGAATGGCTAGAGCAACAGAGTCTGAGACGGGTTCTGGAAGATTACGGTCAATAACAGGCTTCAAACGTTGACCGTTGACTTTAAAGGTGTTACCCGTCTTTGGATCAGAAATCTGAATGGAACCATTAGGAAAAATCTGATCAATTATGAATGGGTCATTCCATTTAGATCTAAGTTTACCAGGAAAGAGCTTAAGTTTAGAATCAAATAACCAGACCTTCTGGTTTGGCTCAAAGCTCTTGCGGGAAATCAATTGATCATGTAGAGCTTTGGTTCGAGCCTTGTAGATCTTGGCATTCTCATAAGCATCATTTCTAAGCTCCTCCAACTCAGATAGTTGGAGTTTCCTGGTCTTTCCAGCTAGATTCAGATCTAAATTACATTGTTTGATTGCCCAGAATGCCTTGTGTTCAATCTCTACGGGTAGATGGCACGCCTTTCCATGCACCAAACGGAATGGAGACATGCCGATGGGCGTTTTATACGCCATACAGTAGGCCCAAAGAGCATCCTCAAGCTTTTGAGTCCAATCCTTGCGATCAGGCCTAACCATTTTTTGCAGAATTTCTTGATCTCTCGATTGGAGATCTCGGCTTGTCCATTCATTTGGGGATGGTAAGGTGTGGAAATTCGATGGTTAACCCTGTATTTGGCCAATAAATTTCAGAATTGGGCATTAGTAAAATGAGTGCCACCATCACTGATGATAGCCCTCGGAATCCCGAACCTACTGAAGATATTTTTTTTGACAAAATTGATGACCATCTTGTGGTCATTGGTTCGGGTGGGAATTGCCTCAATCCATTTGGACACATAATAAACAGCAACAAGAATGTACTGATGTCCAAATGAAGGGATAAAGGGTCCCATGAAATCTATGCCCTAAACATCAAAAATTTCTACAGGAAGAATAGGGTTTAGGGGCATCATGTTTCTCTTAGTTATGTTCCCGAGTGACTGACATCGAGAACATGACCTTGAGAAGTCCTGGGCATCCTTGAATAAAGATGGCCAATAGAAGCCAGATTGCAAGATTTTTGCAGCCATCTGTCTCCCGGAGAAATGTCCACCACACCCAGATGCATGGCAGAACTCGAGTATACCGTTGAATTCATTCTCTGGTATGCATCGGTGAATAATCTGATCAGAGCCGATGCGATACAGTTCAGGGTCCTCCCAAAAGTAGTATTTGGCCTCAGATTTGAGTCTATCTCGTTGTTGCTTGGTCCAATCCTGGGGGATTTGATCAACGGCCAAATAGTTAACAATATCAGCAAACCATGGGGAGTGGACACCTGAAACTGTAAGAATGGTTTCGTCTGGAAAAGTGTCAGTAATTGGAATGTCCGGACAAGAAGAATCACCTAGGAGTCTCGACAAATGATCCGCTACCACATTTTGCACCCCGGCTTTATCCTTGATTTCAAGATCAAATTCTTGAAGAAGCCGGGGTTTAGCATCCTTTTTAGCCAAGAGATGTCTCAAGGCCGAGTGGTCGGTATAAACAATAACATGAGACTCCAAGAGATAAGCCCTGAATTTTTCCAACGCAAATACTACAGCTAGTAATTCCTTTTCAGTAACAGTGTAATTCCTCTGGGCTCCATCCAGAGTTTTACTAGCGTAGTAAATGACAGAGGGCTTTCAGTCAATTTTCTGACCTAGGACAACCCCGACCGCGTAATCAGAAGCGCCGGTCATGATCTCAAATGGGGCTGTCCAAATTGGTGGTTGCAAAATTGGAGCACAGGTGACTGCCGTTTTCAGAAAATCAAATGCCTTTAGGCATGATTCGTCAAAAACAAACGGCGTTTCTTTGGTAAGAAGATTGCTTAAAGGACGAGCAACCTTCGAGAAATCCTTGATGAATCTTCGATAAAATCCCACATGGCCAAGAAATGATCTGATTTGTTTAACAGATGTGGGAGGAGGAAGTTTAGCGATAGCATCAACCTTAGCTTTGTCCACTTCAATTCCCCGTTCAGAGATTACATCACCCAAAACGATGCCCTCTTGGGTCATGAAATGACTCTTTTCCCAGCTAAGGACCAGTCGTGTCTTGATACATCGCTCAAGAATCATTTCTAAATTAGCCAAACAAGAGTCAAATGATTCTCCTAAAATAGAGAAATCATCCATGAAGACTTCCATAAACTCTCCCACCATGTCAGAAAATATGGCTAGCATACACCTTTGAAAAGTCACAGGTGCATTGCATAACCCAAAAGGCGTCCTACGAAAAGCAAAGGTTCCGTAGGAACAGGTGAAAGTAGTTTTTTCCTAATCCTCGGGATGGAAAGGAACTTGGTTGTATCCCGAGTAACCATCAAGAAAACAGAAGTATTTCTGCCCAGCTAATTTTTCCAAGATTTGATCAATGAAGGGCAAGGGAAAATGATCCTTTTTAGTGGCTGTATTCAGCTTCCTGTAATCAATACAAACTCTCCAAGAGGAAGCTGAACGAGTTGTGACAGATTCTCCTCTCTCATTAGTCACAACAGTAATCCCGGCTTTCCTTGGAACAATCTGAACGGGACTTACCCAGGGACTGTCAGAGATTGGATAAATAATTCCTGCATCGAGCCACTTGATGATTTCCTTTTTGACCACTTCTCGCATATTTGGATTCAATCTCCTCTGCATCTGGCGAGAAGGGCGGGATCCATCTTCCAAAAATATTCTATGATTACAGTTAGATGGCTCGATCCCCTTGAGGTCATGAATGGTCCAACCAATTGCCTCCTTATGTTCCTTTAGGACCTTAATTAATTTAATCTCTTGCTCCTTTGTCAATTCAGCACTAATAATCATAAGGAGCGTATTCTGCGGTCCTAAAAATTGATATTTTAAATTCTCAGGAAATGATTTCAATTCAAGCTTGGGTGGGGTAATGATTGATGGTAGGGTAGATGCTGAAGATTCAACAAGAGGAAGAGGTTTTGAGTGAACAAAATCAGTAACCTCTTCCGAAGATGTCAGGTCAGAGGGTTGCGGGTTAAATTCATCAACCAAAGAGGAACTTTCAATTGAAGAAACTATCAAACAAGTTTCAATATTAACATTATCCTCATCAAGTTCCTCAATAAATCCACAATCCTCAAATTTGTTGATCGCCTTAAAAATATCCAATTTCATTCGTTGGTCCCCAAAGGCGATTTCCATGCTACCGCTTTCACAATTAATGTTGGCCTTTGCGGTAGCCAGGAACGGATGCCCTAGAATGATGGGCGTGTTCCTCAAATTATCTAGTACATCCATGTTAAGGACAAGGAAATCTACAGGAAAATAGAAATCCTTGACCTTAACTATAACATCTTCAATAACGCCTCGCAGGTTTGTGACCGAACGGTCCGCTAACTGTAGCGTTATTGAAGTTGGCCGAAGTTCACCTAACCCAAACTTCTCGTAGAGAGAAGTCGGAATTAGGTTGATGGATGCACCGAGATCCAAAAGTGCTCTATCAAATGTGTAATCTCCGATAACGCAAGAAATCAAAGGAGCACCAGGATCTCTCTTTTTCTAAGGGAGGTAGTGCAGGATAACAGAACTAGCCTTCTCGGAGAGTACCACCTTCCTCGTAACAGATTCTCTCGACTTACGCTTTTGTGTACATAATTCCTTTAAAAATCTTGCGTAAGCCGGTATGTGCTTGATAGCATCAAGGAGCGGGATATTGATCTCAACATTCTTAAATAAATTCAGAAGCTCCTCATTACTATCAACAGACTTCTTCTTCTTTGCTTTGGTTAAGGTTTCAGGAAAAGGAACATGAGTCAGATCTTTGGAATCAGGTTCCTGAGCCTTGATTTCTCCTCTAGAATTCTCCTCTCTCTCCTCAGATTTGTCAGGATTCAAAAGATCAGAATAGTGTGGTTGTGGATCCTGAGTCTTCTTACCACTCCTTAAAGTTACAGAATTTGCAGAAGCGTAAGAATTTGGGTCTTGGGGAGGGTTAGGAAAAATTAGAGGGGCTTGATTGACCATGACTTGTTGATTAGCAAAAGAAGAAGACGAGGAACCCTGCTCAACCACCTGAGCATGTGCGTGCAGGTCCCTCTGATTTCCATACCCTTGGGCTTGATTGCCCGAATTTATAATGTTTCGCAGGTTGGGTACGGGTTGGGATGGTAGAGATCCGGGTTGACGAAAGTTAGCAATGAGCCCGAATTGTAAGTTGTCCAGCGAGTTTTTCATTTGCTGCATGAGCTGGAGCATAGATCCTTGCATCTCTACCATTTGACGGTTCAAATCAGCCTGCCCTGCGGGTTGACGGGCTTTCCAAGCTGGCTGATTGACCTGATTCGGAGGCAACTGAGTATATACTTGACCCTGACCCATTAGTCGTTGCAGAGCATAGTTATCGTGTCGGAATTGGGTCTGTTGCCCCGGATTTTTCCAAGAGAAGTTAGGGTGGTTTCTCCAACCTGGATTATAGGCATTCGAGTAGGGGTTGGATCTAACATTCTCTTGTACAGCACAGACATCCTCATAGGGTGAGGATGGAGAGAAAGAAAGGGAAGGATCAGAAAAACTGGGATCAAAGGCCCCAGTTGGGAACCCATGGGGTTCCGAAAAATACTGACTCATAGGTTGAGTCGCATTGAGTTGATTCACGAACTCCCGTCCAGAAGGAGCTCGTGAGGAATGGAATCCCGAATTTTGGAATTGAGTGGATTGAGAGTTGTTCATAGAATTTCCAGCCATCCACTCTTCCATTCTTTTAGCAACCAAGTCCACCTTATCAAGTTTATTACAAATCAATTTCATATCAAATGAATGAGAGTCATAGACTTCATTGACATTTGATCTGGGTTGCTGGGACCGGTTAAAAGTATCCATGGAGGCATGATTAATTGAATTCTCACTCATTTCCTCAAATAAATCATGTACACTATCTGCATCTTTATTGAGGAAATTGCCTCCGCAAGAAGCATCCACATGGTTTCTGAGTTGCTCATTCAACCCATGATAGAAGATCTGCACGAGTTGCCATTTCGGCACCTCGTGGTGTGGACACCTCTGTAATAAGTCCTGGAATCGCTCCCAGGCCACATGAAACTGCTCCCCTGGCCGCTGGGTAAAGGTAGTGATTGCCCGTCTCAAAGCATTGGTACGACCGACTGGGAAGAATTTCTTTAGAAAGGCCGATTTCAACTCATTCCAAGTTGTAATTGGTCTTCCTATTGTCTTATACCAATGCGCGGCTTTATCCCTAAGAGAGTGGGGGAAGAGCCTTATGATCATTTGCTCCTCGTTAACGTTTCGAGCCTTGGTGGTCTGGACCAAAGTGGTCAAATCTTCCAAGTGCTGAAACGGATCTTCGGAGCCAAGCCCATGATAATGTTTAATCAGGCTTAACACCTGGGGCTTGATTTCTACGTCGCCGGCTGGAATCTGGACGCTGGGACGTTCCCCGTAATTTGAAGGATCATAAAAATCCTTCAAGGGCTGAGCGCCCTGCATTCTCTAGAATCATTCCAGCATTCTCTGCATTTGTTCCAGCTGCCTTCGAAATTCTTGCTGTGGATTTTCAAGCAGAGGAGGCTGTTGTTCGGCCATGGGATCAAATTGACCAAAATCTAACTTGCGCCTCCTAGAATGTTCTAATGGCCCTTCCAATCGGGGATTCAATGACCGTCTTCCCAACATAAACTAGGAGAAGGTCGGAAGGACTGGGGATAGGGACCCTGCAGCACAACAAAACAAGGCTGTCCTTAAATGGGGTAGCCTAAGGATCTACTGACTCCCAAAATCAGCCTTAAGACTGTAAGTGATTTACTCTACTTACTTCTGTTTAATCCAACCAGTTAGAAGGAGGGACTGGGGAGAAAGTTCTTCCTTTGGCTTTCGCCTCCGGTTCCTAGTGTACCCCCCAACCGCGGTCGTTTGACGCTACTCCCCTAGCTAGACATCAGATTAATCAGTACAAGTAGGTTAATAAAAAATAATCTCAGACTAGGCCCTGAAGAGCGAATCAAACCTTAAGCCCAACGTCTACTCAATTTTATTAAGGCCTGGGATTGTGATGCTTATGAAATGTGATGGGCCCTTACAATGGGTTGTGCGCTTAATGATTGATTGAGATTTGTGTAAGTGCGTGCACAACCAGGTTTTTCAAGCAAGATTATTGATAATGTGTGAATTTTAATGTTCAAATCTTGCTTAAGTAGCTTTTAGGGTTTCAAATTAGGTGAATTGCAATCAAGTTTCTAGGAAAATCAAGTTGTAAAACATGAGTGAAAATTATTTTCCTTTAAAATCAGAAAGAAAGTGGAGTGTCTGGAATATACCTAGATTGAAAACCCTAAGGAGGAGCTACTTGATGAGTTGGTTTTAAAATAAAGTGGTGCGGCCCAAACAACTCAAACAATTGGCCACAAATGCACCACTAAGTTAGGCACTCAAAAAGTGGTTAACCTAGAATAATTTCTACTCTGTTATATGTTGTTTTGTGTGTACCGGTTCCACAGATCAGAACCCGATTGAGTAGAAAATAAATCAAGTTGATCAAGTGCCTTGAATGTGGGTGTGTGTTATGTGTTTGTTGAAAATTACCCCACAAGATTATCTTTTTGTTATTTTTTATGAATGAGGGTGGAATGAATGTGAGTGAAAATCCAAACAACCAAACTATTCCTAGGATTTATGCAAACACCTAGGTTAATTGGGATTTGGATTTAATGTGGCGAATGAAATCTGTGGAGGGGGAAAGAATGGGGGAGCACTTACAGTTGTCTTCAACTGCACTTTACTCCAGTTTACCGCTTGTTGATTCCTTGTTGGAGGTCTCTGCAAGACAATAGACACAAGAGAAAGCTAGTTAGAAAAACAAATAAAGTGCAAGAAATGCGAAGGAAAGATCAAAAATCGTTGCCTCCCCGGCAACGGCGCCAAAATGTTGAAACGTTATACGAATCGCTACGCTTACGTGTTTGGTTTTGGAAAACCTGTCATTGTAGTTCGAAAGCGAAGAATTCGTGTTCAACAAATAAAATTTATACAGAAAAGAATTTCGAGTCGAACACAGGGAGGCTACGTTGATCTATATTCGCAATTATATTTTTTTAGGATTTTTGATAAGCAAGGCGATATAATTACAATGGTGCTATCAGACTAAAAGAAAGAGAGAGAGAGAGAGAGAGAGAGAGAGAGAGAAAGAGAACATGCATTAAATATTCCAATTGTTTAAATAATCAAACTAAATAAAAGTTACACTAGAAAGTGGAAAATCAATTACACTATAAAGTAGGAAAATTCTACACTAGAAAAGCTGTAAATAAGAATGGGAGAGAGAAGTTATCCTCCTCGACGATTGCTTGGAGGACGAGCCGGACGGGACGACGCCTGGACGAAGGAGAACGAAGCAAGACGAAGCAGAAGAATGGGAACGGAGCAGCACGCCGTCGTCGTCGTGGGATTCACTTCCGAAGGGGAACAAAAATTGGACTTTATCTCGCGAGAAGCATCCCGGGTGTGGGACAAGCTTCTCTTGAGCTTTGGAGGGGTAGAGAGGAGAAAGAAGGGATGAGAATTTCGTATGGAGGGGGTCTCCTTTTATAGTTGCAAGGAGTGGGGGGCAAAATGGACATTACAACTTCAAAATAATAAAAGAGGGCTTTTTAGTGACGGATAAATCCGTCACTAAAGCCCTCAACGTGGGCGTCGTGGGCGGCTTGCGTGCGCCTGCTCCCGCGCTCAACGGCTTGCGCACGTTCGTTGATTTTCAGCCGTCCGATCGCGAGGTCGGACAGCTTAAGATGCGTCTCCACCTGCTGCGTTGCGCGTCCGCCCGCGTGCGATCGCGCGTCCACGCCGCGCGTTCAATTGCGCGTGGACGCTATCGGGTGTGCGCGGCCGTCCGATCTCCTTCTGACGCTCCACCCGTGCCCAATCGCCTGCGCCTTCCAGCCCCTCGTCGCGGCTCGATCCCGCGCCTGCCGCTCGCGAAAGTGCACTCGACCACTGCACTATGGGGTGCGGATGGTTGAGCGGACGCTTTTAAGCGCGAGCGACCACAGCCGTTGGATTAATATCCAACGGCGGAGAGCGATCGGGCGCAGGGCCTTGACAAGATGCAAGAAGCCGTTTGGGCGGTTGAGATGGCGCCACGTGGCACTATCTTGGCCATCCATCTTCTGGAAGTTGTAGATGGTGCCACGGATGTCGGATTGACTCGATTTTTGTGTCGTTGGGTTGCGATCGTCGATCCGAATTCATCCGTGTGGTCGGATTTATCATATGAAGTGCAGATTTACACCATCCTGGCCCTTGATCTTCTAGGGTTCCCGGGTCACTATCTGATGCTACGGATGCCTGATTAAGGAGATCTTGGAGTCGTTAAACTCCAATCGTCTCTCTGATCACATCCATACGGTTGGATCTTTGATCCGAGGCTCCGATAAAAGGTTTGCCCTGTCCAAGCACATAAAAGGAGACAATTAACCTTCATTTTATTCAAACTACTCTAAATGCAAGATGATGCATGTTATGCAATCATGAAATGCAATCCTATGCTTAAGAACATGCATAAATAGACATTTTAAGTAGTGTAAATGTGTTTACATCACTTAGCCAGTTGAGGAAGAGAACAATCTGGAGCACCAACTCCAGCGACTCAATGACCTCTTCCAGAACTTCATGCACCCACCGAGCGTCCCATGATGCGAGATCACTATAATCCCGCTGCGGTGGCTATTGAGCCTCGAGTCAGACTCCTGACTGGAGGACCTGATTCTGAACTGATGCCCAACATGATTCATGCCATACCTGAATTCCATGGGCTTAATTCTGAAGACCCCTTTCAGCACATTAAATAGCTAAAGCATCTGGCCCAGACTTTCGGGTTAGATGCGCAAAATCGGGATATTCTCCTTATGAAGATGTTCTCTTTCTCCCTTATGGACAAGACCGCCCATTGGTATTAAACACAGACCCGGCTGATCAACAATTGGGAGGAACTTCAGTTCGAGTTCCTGAAGAAGTTCTTCCCCGTTGGTCGGACCAATGCCTTGCACCATCAAATTACTCACTTCACGCGACAGACGAGAGAACCTCTTCATGAGGCATGGGATTGTTTTCAGGATCTCATGAGAAAGTGCCCCCATCACGGAGTTCCTAAATGGGAACAAGTCCAGTCTTTTTACCAGGAACTCCGTGAGGATATTAGACTATTCGTCAATGCAACTTGCGAAGGGAATATCATGGGTCAACATGAGGACACCATGTGGGAGATTCTCGAGAATATGTGCAAGAACTCCATTGATAATGACTCCATGGGACTATTCGACAGGACGAATACCCGCGCATCGACGAACCTAAGGGGAGCACACGAGACGCAGGGCTTGTCTGCATCAGTCGACCCGGAATTGATGGCCAGTCGATTGGACAAGGTCTCTATTATTGAGAAGAAGGTAGATGAGCTGACTCAGCACTTGCAGCGAGCCACCTCTGCGCAGAATTCCTTTGCACAGCCTCCTTCCGCACGGGAGACTGTGCAGAACATTTTCCACCGACCTTCTCCTGGGGTGGACTCGTATCCACCCCCATCTAACTCTCGGATCGGAGGAACCTCTGATCCTTTCTATACTAACCGGGGGAATTCCACTCCCCCATTCTCTGACTTTTCTGAGGCTCCTCAGACCTGCGAGGACCTCAACACCATCCAGAATGACCCATTTTCCAATACCTACAATCCTGGATGGCGAAACCATCCCAACTTCCAATGGGTGGGGAATTCCCAGAATCCAAGGCCATCCTTTCAGCCCCGTCCACAAGCACCTCGTCCTTATCAGTCGCCTCAGCCTCGACCCAACCCTACTTTTCCATCCGGGCCAAACCAAGACTAAATGTCCCTCATCCTTCAGACTCTGGCTGACATTCAGAGAACGAATGCAGCTATTCAAAAGCAACACAAGGACGAAATCATAGAGGTCCGAAACCAACTGGCCCAGTTGGCGAATTCTCGCCAACCAGGCACACTTCCTTCTCAGCCTCTTCCCAACCCTAATAGCGTGCCGACCCAATGGCGCGTTATGAACCCAAACCCGGGCCAAGCACATATGGTTTATCAGGCCCCCTCTATTCCTTCACCTGACGTGATGGAGGCTTCAACTTCCTATGCAGGTTACCAGCAGCAGCAACCCATCCTACCAAACCCTAACCAGAACCAGGCAGGGCTGAATTCTGTAACCACCCGTAGTGGTAAGGAGACCCAAGATCCACCTTATCCAGACCACTCCAAGCCTGGTAGTGACCCAAACCCTAGGACAGTAATCCAGGACGTTCCTATCCCTGTCCCAGATCAAAGACCTGGACCTATCCTAGAGGAACCAACCAAGGTTCCATTTTCCGAGGCCTTGACCAAGGGAAAGAAGACAACCAAATCCGTGGCTCTTGAGGAGGACCTGGTCAAGCTCTTTGAGTAGGTCCAAATAAACATCCCCTTGACGGATGCGATCTGCCACGTACCGGCTTATTCACGATTTTTGAAGAATGTGTGTACACCTCAGCGTAAGTCGCGAACCAAGAGTGGGAGTCCAATTGTATTATCAGAGCAAGCCAGCTCTGTAATCCTGAGCAGACTCCCACCTAAGGCAAAAGACCCAGGCACTCCCTTGATTTCATGTAAGATAGGTGAGACCCAGTTCGACAGGGCATTATTGGACTTGGTTGCCTCCATCAACTTGATACCCACATCCCTACTCAATCATCTATAAGAATCCAAGCTAAAATCGAATGAGGTGACATTGCAGTTAGCAAACCGATCTATCAAGTCACCCAAAGGAATTCTTGAGGATGCTATTGTTGGGGTGAGGGATTTCTATTTCCTTGTAGACTTCATAGTCTTAGATATGGATGCACCTGAAAACCCAAGGGATACATCGATCATACTAGGGAGACCTTTTCTGGCCA
Source organism: Thalassia testudinum (assembly GCA_037157565.1). NCBI lineage: Eukaryota > Viridiplantae > Streptophyta > Magnoliopsida > Alismatales > Hydrocharitaceae > Thalassia > Thalassia testudinum. The sequence continues at coordinate 59,603,555 of JAZHRO010000022.1, read as the reverse complement.
CTGCAAGGGCCAACATTAGTTGTGAGGAGGGCCAAATAGAATTGAAATTTGGAAATCAAACCCTAAAAATTGATATCTTTAAGGCCCAACAAGGGATTAATTGCGGTGTCATTGAACAAATCTGTGATGTCAGAGCTTTGGTTGATGAAACACAATTTGAGAATAACTTGATTATACCTCATCAACCACAAGAAGATCTTGAACCGTAATTAGAGGAGTCATACCCTGATTCAGACAAACCCATAACTCCTATCCTTGTACCTCACACTCACTCTGAACCACCCGCTGCTGCTGATAACCCCATCCTTGAACTCAAACCCCTTCTCGATCATTTAAAGTACATTTTTTGGATTCTAATCAGACATTTCCTGTGATTATAAACTCCAGACTCACTCCTGATCAGGAATCCCGTCTGATTGCTGTTCTCCAGCAACATCGCAGAGCCATTGGTTGGACTCTCGATGACTTGATTGGAATAAGTCCCTCTTCTTGCACCCATTGTATCTATCCTGAAGAGGGCGCACGACCTTCCCGTGAGATGCAAAGATGTTTGAATCCCAATCTGCAGGAGATCGTGAAAAAGGAGATCATTAAGTGGTTAGATGCAGGGATCATCTACCCGAACTTCGACAGTCGTTGGGTGAGTCCAATCCAGGTTGTGCCTAAAAAGGCAGGGCTCACCACCATTACGACTAAAATCGGAGAAGTCATACCTACCTGAATAGCCAACTCGTGGAGAGTCTACATAGATTACTGAAGACTCAATTCCTCCACGAAGAAGGATCATTTCCCACTCCCATTCATTGATCAGATTCTTAAAAAGTTAGCGGGAAATAGATTCTGCTGCTTTCTTGATGGGTACTCCGGTTATAACCAAGTGGTGATTCATCCTGAGGACCAAGAGAAGACCACATTCACGTGCCCCTTTGGGACGTACGCGTTCCGAAGGATGCATTTTGATCTCTGCAATGCACCTGCGACTTTTCAGCGGTGCATGCTTGCCATATTCTCTGATATGGTAGGTAATTATCTGGAAGTCTTCATGGATGCCCCATGCCCCAATCCTACAGTCCCCCGATTGGTCTCAACCCCTTGAGATCATGTCTGATGCATCTGATTCGCTGTAGGAGCGGTTCTGGGGTAGAAAGTTGATGGGAAACCCGTGGTCATCTACTACGCTAGCAAAACACTTGACGAGGCTCAGCATAACTATACAATTACGGAGAAAGTGCTGCTAGCCATAGTATTTGCCCTCGAAAAATTTCGATCCTATCTCCTGGGTTCCCATGTCATCATCTACTCGGATCACACAGCTGTGAGGCATCTCCTTGCCAAGAAGGACGCGAAGCCTCGATTAATCCGATGGATCTTGTTATTGCAAGAATTCGACCTCGAGATTCGCGACAAGGCGGGAAGATAGAACATGGTAGTTGACCACTTGTCTCGCCTTCCTTCTGAGATCATCAACCCTTTTGGACCCATCACGGAGCATTTTCCTGATGAGCACCTACTGACTATTGGTACTAGGCTTCCATGGTTTGCTGATATAGTAAACTACTTGGCATCTCATCAGATTCCGTCTGATTGGCCGAAGGCCAGGAAAGACAAGTTGCGCTCTGATGCCAAGTACTACATCTGGGAAGACCCGTACCTTTTCCGTATAAGTGTTGACCAAATCATCCGGAGATGTGTCCCGGAAGGCGAAATCAATGATATTCTCTCCTTCTGCCATGACCAAGCATTCGGTGGTCACTTCTCTGGGCACAAAATCGCATCAAAAATCCACCAGTGTGGCTTTTATTGGCCCACTTTATTCAAGGACGCATACAGCCACTGCAAGGCATGTAGTCGTTGCCAAACTTTAGGCAACATGAGCCATCGCGACATAATGCCTTTGCAGCTGATTCTCGTATGCGAAATCTTCGATATTTGGGGGATTGATTTTGTGGGCCCCTTCCCTGTTTTGGACGGCTTCGAGTACATTCTGCTTGCTATGGACTATGTGTCCAAATGGATCGAAGCCATTCCGACTCGAACCTGTGATCATAAAATCGTTATCAAATTCATTCATCAAAATATATTCTCACGGTTCGGGATTCCTCGTGCAATCATCTCTGTCTGAGGGGCCCATTTCACCAATGCTCAATTCAGGTCACTGATGACCAAATACTGGGTGTCTCACAGAATCTATACTCCTTACCACCCCCAGACTAATGGTCTAACTGAGCTATCAAATCGGGAGATCAAGAAAATCCTGCAGGTCACTGTTCGACCTGACAGGAAGGACTGGTCGTCCCGACTTCCGAAAGCTTTGTGGGCTTATAGGACCGCCCACAAGACCCAATTAGGCATGTCTCCTTTTAGACTGATGTACGGGAAGGCATGTCACCTTCCCGTCGAATTGGAGCACAAAGCTTATTGGGCAGTACGGAGCTGTAATTTAGATCTTTCTAAGGCTGGAACCCACAGAAAGCTTCAGATAAGCGAGATCGATGAATTACGCCTTAATGCAAACGAGAACTCGCGAATTTACAAAGAATAGGTTAAATTCTTCCATGACAAGCATATATCTAGAAAGATCTTTCATCCTGGTCAGAAGGTCCTACTCTTCGATGCCCGACTCAAACTCTTCCTTGGGAAACTACAATCCAAGTGGGTCGGACCATATCTTGTCCGACAGGTCTTTGGAAATGGAGCTGTCGAAATTAGTCCGATCAGCCACGATTTCGAACCTTTCAACGTGAACGGTCAGAGACTCAAACCGTTAATCGATGTAACCTCTACAGATTTGACTGAGTCATCATTTATCCTCCATTCTCCCTGAGCATTTTGCGCCCAGCCGATGGCGTAAAACTCAACGCTCAACGGGAGGCAGCTCGTCATTCTTTTTGAAAAAGACCCGAAACCTTTTCTGACACCTCTTCGCACTTAAGGTTCATCCTTTAGGATAGCCGACTCCACCTTAGGTGCTTGCATCTGAGATTAGAAATCGTTCGCAACAGTTACCTCGACCCATCCACTCACCAAAATACCTGTCCTAGTGTATGAACTAAGCTAAATAAAAACCCTCCTAAGTTACAATGAGGACATTGCAAATCTTAGGCATGGGGGGTATGTAAGTGCAAAACTCGTAAGAAAAGGTTTTAAACAAAAAAAATCACATATGCCAAAAACACCATAAAAATTTAAAAAAAATTTGAAAAAGAATAATAAAATGAGAGGAGGAAAGAAATTTTTGTGGACTTTACAAAGGAGGAGGAGAAAAAGAAGAAAATGAAAAAAAAGGAGCACAAAATGAAACAAAGTGATAGTCATTAGCAAGAAATTAAGGAATTAACTTAAGTTCTGGACCACATTGAGAAAAGAAAAAGGAAAGTGCAGAACAAGATTAGTAAGAACATAAACCTTAGGTATTCTTGGATAGACTCTTAGTACCCATTAAGATCTAGATATTCCTCAAGAGGTTGAGGAGAATGAAAAGCTTAAGTATTAGGTCCAAGGCTTGGGGAGTATTTGGCCTCGGTAACTGACTTCTGGTTTACAGGACTCAGTAACCGAAGCACCCAATTTCACACATAGCCTGGTTCAGTAAGCATAAGTATCAAAATCACGTAGAAGTGTTGCAAAAATTATGAAAATGTCACATAGAGTAGGAGCGGCCGATCAACACAAGTTGATTTGGACGAGTTGCCAACACGGAGAGGTGGGAAATTTCCCTCGAAGATGCGTAACAAAATATCATCTCCTCGGTGCTTGTCTCGTAGGATATTTACATATCCTACTGGGGGCATGTAAGCACTCTGCTGGTTCAGATTCCACGGATGGCATTATCACGAAGTGTCAATTGCTAGGGTCTGAATTCGGCCACGGAACACCATGGACGGGATTATCTCGAAATCTCGAAAGCCAGGGTTCTAGGGGTTATCATGGGCGGTGCTATCTCGAAGCATCGACTGCCAGGAACCCTTGAGGATTGATGATGGGGACAAGGAATCCGATACAGATCGTGTTGTGAAGCCAATCCTAACCAAGAATTAAAAAGAAAAAGAGAGAGAAAACTTTCCAAACATATAAATCTTCTACCTCTCTCTCTTACAAAGTACACTGCGAACTGAACCAAGGCTAAAATTATCTCAAGCACGAGTGCTTTATCCACGAAGTCTAATAAACCTTAGGTTAGTTCCTGTAGGCCTTAAAAAACTTTACTAAAGACTGAGGCTAAAGCTAGACAGATCTGGATCTTGGTTGGTACTAGAGTACCTTTTAGGCCTATGATTGACATTCTGACCTAATCAAGGATACAAGAGAAAAAACACTTATCTAAACTTGATAAGAAATTCATGGTCTAGAACAAAGGTTAAAACCTTAAAATTTTACTAAAGGACTAGTAAAAGCTAGGCATGGGGGTATGATGAGAGCCTCATCATGAACCTTAACTAGCACAATTTGATCTAAATAAGTGTGAAAAAGCTCCTACAAAATCAAAAGAAAAGCCTAACTCAGAGAATTCTAAATTAAAGAATAAAACAAGTCATAAGGGGTAAAACTGCAATTTTACCAATGCAGTGCATAATCAGGGTGTCTAAGGATCTGAATACCGGTCAAATGAGCCTAATAAGAAAGAAAGTGTGATAACCTGAGCCGAAAAAGGTTATAGCAACTTTTAGGAATTAAATGACATTCTGTAACCCTAAAAACAAACCCGCTTTAATTCACGAGGTTCTAGGTAGGATAAAAATTAACTAAACCCTCTAAAATTCATTGAAAAATATTCCCTAAGGTTTAGAACCTTCAATTTGGCCTTTGCAACCTATCTTGACCTAAATTGAGAACCATGCCCAAATTTTGACCTAATTTGGGTTTTTACGCAAATTGACCGGTCAAACGTGGTCAAACCTAAAATCAAATTACACCATTGAATTCCTTAGGTTTAAATTAGGATAAAAAAATTTGGGCCTAAGAGAAGACCATCTTGACTGACTTTACAAATTGGTCCTCTTGAATTACTTTTTAACCCTTATCTTTTTAAACCCTTGCATTTAGCCCCTATTTTCTCTTTCGTTCTTTGTAGAACGGCCCCTCCTGCCACCCCACACAGGCGCCATACCTCCGGCGACCTTGCACGGAGGATGGCGCCACGCAGGGTATGGGGACCGCTCTTAGGAATGAAATGGGGGTTCCCTGCGTCGTCTTCTTTCGTAGGGACCCTCCCTTTTGACCTGCGGCTGCCCATGCCTTTCGTGCGAACGCATTAAAGGCATGGGTCTCCATCTCCGACCATTCTCCGGTGAGCTCCCCACGTCGCCCCCTCGAGATCCTCTCCTCGCCAGCACCTCTATAAGAAGCTGTAGGGGCAGCCGTTTCTGGCAAGCTCGTTTTGGCTGAAGAGCACCCCAAACTTTGTCTCCTCTCACTCCGGTCAGATAGCCCAATATTTCGGCGATCTTTCTTCCTCCTCCTCGTCTCTCTGCTGCGATACCTGCAGCAGAGCTCACTCCGCCTTGTCTTCCCACGCCAGGCCGCACCAGCTGGCGCCTCCAGATCCCCTCCTCGTCGCCGTTACCCCCCTTCTGAGCACCTTCATCCCCAACTCTGACAGGCACGCGCCGGGTGCCCCCTCTTTCCCTCTTCGTCAATTAAGTAGGTAGAAACCTTCCTCTTACTCTCCTCTTAATTTTCCCCTCTTAAATTGGCATTTTTCAGCCCTCAACTGCCGCTACCACCTCCATCTGCTCCACCCCCGGCCACCAACTCCGGCGAGGTCGCTCCACCTCCACAGGCCGTTCGACCCCTCGCCGACAAGCCCTGAAGCTCCCCCTCACTCCACTCAAGCATTTCCCCCACTCACACCACCACTCCACACACCCAGAACACCCCCGAACACACCCACCTGCACCTCTGCAGTGTGCCCTAGGCACACGGCCACAGGCATTTTCCCGCCACGTCGACCTCTGCATCGCCTTCACCGTACTCTGCCGAAGCTTCCTGAGCTGTCTGACGTGGCCGTGGGGCCGTTTTAGTGCTTTGAGGTCTCGGCCCCCTCGCCGCCATTGACGAACAGCAGGAGCTGCTTAGCGAGCAGCTCCAGGTCCCTTCAACACCAGGCGCAGGCCCTAGGCAACGCGGAACACTTCCGCGAGTGTGCCCAGGTTCTCAATTGGGGCCGCACGCCTTCATTGCTGCACCAATTGCTCGTAGCTTCTTGCCTGCAAGCGCACGGAGTAGAGGTGGGACTTTAGTCCCACCTCGGAAGTGTGTGGCCACACGCCCACACATAAATTGTAAAAGTGCTCTAAGTTGTTCACCTCGAATCACTGGGGTGAGGTCCTTCCTCACCCATCACCCGGGTCTCGTTCGCGGCTCTTCCCACGTGGCCTGACCCGACCTGACTATCCCTACTCCTGTGCACTCCTCGCGCACCACCCACGCCGGTGCGCCTGGACCTGGGCACGCAACCCGACCCGATTACCCGTCTCTGGGAGAGCGTACCAAAGAGAGATTCAAAGAGAGAGAGAGATGCGGGAAGAGGGTAGGGTAGGTTTTGCGCTGAACTTGTTTGTGTGTGCAGGGAACAGGTGAGGAAGGAAGAAGCAAGGAGCTGCTGAAGAGAAGAAGGAAGGAAGAAAGAAAGAAGAAGAGGAAGAGTAGCGGCTGGGACTTAGCCGCAGAGAAGAAAAAAGGAGAAGGAAGGAAGGAGAGGAGCAGAAGAAGGTAGAGAAGCCAAGAGGAAAGAAAAGAAGAAGGAGAGGCTGATCAGATAAGGTGTCTGATTTCTGAATCAGACATCAGAAAGAAAGGAAGGAGCGGAGCAGAAGAGAAGAGCAAAGGACGAGCCAGAGAAAAAGAAAGAGAAAAGAGGAGGGAGCCTCTGCAGCAAAGAAGAAGACATAGAAGAAAGAAGAAAATCAGAGAAGAAGAGAAGAAGGAGAAAGAGGAAGAAGGACATAGCAGTTGAAGAAAGAAAGAAAGAGAAGGAGGTAGCTGCAGCAAAGAAAAAAGAAGAAGAAAGGCTGAAGAAGAGAACCGGCTGAAAGAAAAGAAGAGAGAAGAAGAAAAAGCCAAGAAGAGAATTTTTGCTCTCTCTCTCTCCTTTGTCTTAATTTTTGTAAAATAATATATATTGTGAATTCATATGCTTCTGGAATCATAGTTTGCTCCCTGAGTTCGACCTCGGGAAACTTTTAATTCCAAGTAATAAATTGTAAACTGGTGATAGCTTTTCGTGATATACTACAACGCCTAGAACTTCAAAACACACGAAACCCTAGTGACGCACCACCTGTCTAGCTCACTGATCTCTAACAAGGCCTCCCTCTTCCTTCTTCCCCTCGCCTCTCTTACCTCCTTCTTGTACTCCTTCAGGTGCCCTCTCAAGGTGGTCAACTTGGCCACCAGTCGGGCCAATGCTGAACCCTCCACCCATAGAGACTACCACTGCTCTCCAACCATCACCCTGAAGCTGGCCTCCAATTGCCAGGATCTATCAAACTTGAAGTATGTGCCAAAAGACACTCTACTAGACTTCTAGAACAAAGGTGTGTGATCCAAGAAAGGCCTATCCATTGGATTGACGAAGGCCATTTGGAAGTGTTAGTCGAAGCTAGGTCAAGGGTTTTGAAAGATGCATTCGTTGTAGTAATAATTCCTCAAAAATAACTCAAACAACAGATAAAATTTATGACTGGAATGAAAGTCCGAAGTCGTTCGTTGGGAGCAAATAGGAATTCAATCGCTAATCTCAACAAATAAAGTAAATGAGCACAAAATATTACTAAAAAACTAATGTGCATTATATGGCATGAGTATATGAATACATGGAACAATTATTCAAAAATAATCAATATGAAGGAGCATATGATCAGACATTTGATTTTGCAATCAGACGTCTTAAAAGATGTTGCTATAGTACCACTTTATGATTTTTCTTCTATTTCTTCTCTTTTGCCTTGACTTCTCTCTTCTCTTCTCTATGCGCCTCTTTTCTCTGCTTCTTCTTCTTTCTCTCTCTTTGGCTTTTGTTCTTCACACACGGAGGGAGGCAATCCCTCCAGCGGGTAAGTGTTTAGCCATTCCACAACAGAGCAAAAACCCCCTACCCCCACGCTCTCTCTCTCTTTCTCTCTTTGGGTTCTGCTCTCCTAGAGCCTTCCACAGTAACGAGTAATCGGGACTAGAGCACACCCAGGACCAAGGCTGCAGGCGTGGGTTGCAGTCGAGGTGTGCATGGGTTAAGCGAGTCGGGTCGGAGCCAGGCCAACGTGGTGGTGTCACCCTCGTGTGTTAGGAGGCGATAAGCCGCTAACACAAATTCCCTTTATTGCGCTGTGTCTGCTTTGTTGCAAACGATGTGGGACTATCTAGTCCCCTTGTTCCTCACATGCGCTACTGCTGGTGAAGGCACCTTTGATTGAAGTAGCAACAGTGGTTCTCTTGCCAAATTGAAGTCCTGGGCATGTGCCTGGAAGTGTTCCGCATCACCTGGAGGTGGCGCCTGGAGCGAATGCGACCGGAGAACTCAAGACATGTCGGAGAACTTCAAGGGCGACGGCGGAGCTCCAGTTGGACCTGAAATAAAGGAATACAGCCTCTCGACCCAATTAAACACATTCACCAGTATCGTCGAAAGGTGTGGAGTGAGATGGTGGTGGTTTCGTGGCGTGTGGAGGTGTATGGTGGACGGACGGAGTCGAGGACGAAAGCTGGTGATGGGTGTGTTCGGGGGGTGTGTTGGGTGCGTGAATGGAGAGGTAATGAGAGGGCTTTTGTGAGGGAAGATGAGGCGAAGCTTATGAGGTGGTTGGCGAGGCGGATGGAGCGGTGTAGCGGTAGATACGCCTCGCCAGAGGAGCTGTCAGAGACAGGGAAGATGAAAGTGATTTGTGGCGTCGAGGATTGAAACTAGGATAGGAAGAAGGGAATCTAACCTAAAAGTGGAGAGGAACTAATCTAACCTAATCTAATCATATGAAAGGGGAGGATTCTCCTTTACCGAGGGTACGCCGGCTCTGGAGAAGACGAAGTGCTCCGGTGAGGTAGAAGCGGCGACGACGATGGGAAGGAGGCTCCTGCTGGTACGGCCAAGAGCAGACGAGAGAGAGAAAGGAAATCCGGCCATTGGTATTGTGGTCAGACAACAAGGGGAGACAAAGAAAGTCACCGGACGTCGAGGAGCTTCGGCTGGATGAGGAGAGACGAAATTGAGGGTAACTCCGGTTGAATTTGAGTGTAGAAGATGCACAAGTCCACGGAGGTCCTTTTATAGGTTGCAGGAAGCGATTAGGCTTGGGAAGCAAGCTTCCCAAGCTTGGAAGGACGCCAAAGTTGGAAATCTATGGGATGCTCGAATCTCTCATGTGTTCGCATGAGAGATTGGGAAGGTTGTTGGGTTTTGGATCTGATTCATTGAAGGACTCCTCAAGAAATCTCCCTTCCAATTTTGGAAGGGATTCATTGATCAGAGAAGGAGTTCTCTTCAATAAAAGGTTTCCAGAGTTGTAGGATTAGGATTCTAGGGTGGTAGGGACCTTTTTGTGAAGAATACAAAGAAGTTGGGGGCTTTTTGTGAGGATTTCAAAAGTCGAGGGGCTATTGGATATAAAGAAAGTCAGACTTGGACCAAATTACAAACTAAGTCAAGGTGATCTCGACTTGGGCCCAAATTTTGGTATAAACCTAATTTGGACCCAAGGAATCCAATGGTGAAGTTAGATTTTGATTTTGACCTTGTTTGATCGGGTAATTTATTCAAAAACCTAAATTAGGACAAATGTCTGTCTGAGACTCTATTTTGGGTCAAGACGGGTTCCAATGGTCAAATCAAGGATACCAAATCCTAGATAATATTTTTATATGAATTTTAAAGGATTTAGGTAAATTTTATCATGACCAGAACCTCAGTTAATTAAGCAGGTCTATTTTTAGAATTTCGGAAGTCATTTAATTCTCACAACACTCGAAAATATTTTTCTGTCTGTACTAACCCACTTGTTCGACTTCTTAAGATCATTTGACCCTTAATTAACCCCTGGAGAAACCCACGGTTATTCTGCACTCATGATATGATGGTAAAATTACAGTTTTAACCCTCGTTCCTTGTATTTCTCTCAGAAAGGATTTGCAATGAATTACGTCTCTCTGGCGGTTATGTAGGAGCATTTAATGATGGAATATGACTAAATAAAGCTAGATATGGATGATGATGACGTTATCATTATACCCCCATGCCTAACTTTTTCTAGTCCTTCAGTAAAATCTCATGGAATTAACTCAAATTCTATACCATGTGTTCAGATCTCTGATGTGTGCTTTTTTTTGTAGATTAGGTCATAATGCCAATAGTAGGTTGAGAGGTACTCAAGTACCAACCAAGATCTGGACCTGACCAGCTTTAGCCTTAGTCCGCCGCGAAGGTTTCTAAGTCCCATAGGAACTAACCTAAGGTTCGTTGAACTCCGCGGTTAAAGCACCCGTGCTTAAAACATTTTTAGTCTCGGTTTAGTTTGCAGTGCATTTTTGTAAGAGAGAGATAGAAGATTTTTTTTGTATTTTTGGAGACTTTTCTCTCTCTTTTCTTTATTTCTAGCTTCAGATTGTCTTTCAACACGGTCTGTATCGGATTCCTAGCTCCCACCATCAATCCTCGTAGGGTCCCTGGCTTTCGATGCTTCGAGATAGCATCGCCCATGGCAACTACCAGAACCCTAGCTTTCGGCACTTCAAGATAGTGCCACCCATGGTGTTCTGTAGCTAAACTCAGGCCCTGGCAATCAACATTTCGGGATAATCCCTCCCATGGCACCTGAATCAGTATAAGGTTCTTACGTGCTCTCAATAGAATATTTAGATATCCTAGGAGACAAGTATTGAGGAGATGGTATGTTATTGCACATCTTCGAGGGGAATTTCCCGCATCTCAGCGCTGGAAACTTGTCCAAATCAACTTGTGTTGATAAGCCGCTCCTAATCTAGGTAGCTTTTTCATAACAGAATCAACGCTTTTGCGTGATTTTGATAATTAAGTGCACTTAACTAGACTGTGTGTGGATTAGGGTGCTTAGATTACCGAGTCTCGTAAACCAGAGGTCAGTTAACGAGGTTGAATAATCCTTGAGCCTTAGACCTAACACTTAAGCTTCACATTTTCGTCAACCTCTTGAGGACTATCTAGATCTTAACAAATACTTGAATTTTTAAGCCTAAAACAAGCCTAAGAGGCCTAAGATCAGCGTTCATACTAATCTCTGTATCTCTTAGCACTTTTGTCTTTTAGTTTCCTTCTTTTGATTTGGTCTAGAACTTAAATAGATTCCATAATCTTTTACTAATGACTAACTCTTTTTATTTCAAATTGTTGCTCCTTTTTGACATTTTAAATCACCTCCCCTTTTCCTCCTCAAGAATGATATGCAATTAATTCACTCAAAATTTCCTCCCTTCTCCTAATTTTTTGGTTCTTTTTTTAATTTTTAATTTTTTTGGTTTTTTGGAATATGTATTTTTTTTGTGAGAACCCTTTGGAAACTTGAATTTTTATGTGTTTGCACTTTAACACCCCCAATGCCTAAGTTTTACAATGTCCTCATTGTAAACGAAGGGTATGAAACAGTCAGGGTTCAGGGATTAGAACAGGATAAACGAGTGGGCAAATGGGTCGAGATTACTGTTGCAAATGATTTCATGCTCTGGTACGAGTACCAAAGGTGGAGTCAACAGTTCTAAACTGAACTCAGAGTGCAATAGATGTGAAGTACAAAAGAATAATCAAAAGGATCTCAGGTTTTTGGATTGACGGCTTGCCTCCCGTTAAGTGCTAAATTCAATGTCTTCAGCCGAGCAAAAAATGGTATGGAGGAGTGGTAAAATAAGACGAGTTTTGTAGAACAAGCACCTTGATCAATAGCCTGGTTGGTCAAACCAGGTGCTTGTTCAGATCAGCAGGATGATGATGTAGCCCAAACCCAATCAATCTAGCGGGTTGATGAATGTGGATCAAGAGATGCGATACCCACCAGATGTTGTGGAGCTCAAAAGGATGTGGAAGTGAAAAGCTAGGATTTGGCTAAGTCCAATCAGCCTGGTCAGAGTAGGGATCCTCAAATGAAAAAGAATTAGTGGATGTAGGAACCCTACAGGAGTGATTAGAGAAGGATAGGGCGTGGTTTGTTGTCTGATTGAAATCTGAAACCCGATAAAAATGTGGAGGAGAATCATGTGCAATCAGCTCATCGAGAGGAGAATCATAGTAGAAATTGAGTCCAGTTGCGGGTCGGGGTTGAAAATGGATTTTGGAAGACTCTGTATGTGTAGAAGAGGTGGCATCAATAAGAATTGTGTGTGAGGGCTCCTCTAGGAAGGATTCAAAGGTGGGTTCATCTAGAGAGTCCTCATAATAGCTATCAAAATCGAAGGTAAATGCTTGAAGAGTGTTTATAGGATCAAGGAAATCTGAGTCAAGAAAAGATTCGAACTCTGGATTGTAGACACTCTTAGCAATTACTGTTTTTGATTCCTGAGAATCAAAAAGAAATGATTCCATCTCAATGGAACCTGATTTTGAATCAATGATCTCGGCATCAGGGACCTCAGAGTTAGAGTCGAAGAATGGATCATGTATGCTGAGGTCGTAGATTGCCTTGTAGTCATCAGGAAATAATAGTTCTCTAATATTAGTGTAAGATTCAAAATCGTTGGAGAACTTGCGAGAATCATGTTTTGAATTTGACTCGGGACCAGAGGTTCCACCACAGAGTAAATCAAGATGCGGAAAAGCAGCAACCTAACTTGGATCTAGCCTATTTTCAGATTTCGAATTCAAAAAGGTGTCTCTATTAGGCATGGGTTCAGGTTTTTTTCTCGTAGGGTAGATCCAATTGATTCCTAATTCTTCAAACTCCTCGATTTCTGTATCATAGATTGGCGTAACTTTCAAAAAATCAATCTGTATCTCTGAGGAGGTTGGAGAGGTGCATTCATCAAATACAGGCCCAGAATCATAATCCAAATTCAAAACATCCCAATAAGGCTTAAATCCAGATTCTAGGTTAAGGGTGTGGGTTGGATTACTAGAATCTAGGTTGGGCTCTATAGGGATGTCAGAATTATCCTCGAGGACCACCTTATCAGAATAAGGAGCGAAATTTACACCCTCGAGAGGTTCTGACTTAATCTCATTATCACAAGTGTCTGGGAAATCTAAACTTGGTGAACCAGTCTTTTGATTTTCTAGGGTTGGCTTAAAGTCGTGAGCACCTGCAATTGGATCCTCCCATCCCTCATCAAGATCAGGAATGTCAATTGCTATGAAATTTAAATCTAAATTCATTTGGGTTGGTGGTCCATAACAATTATGATCATTGAACCCGGGATTTGGAAAATTGTGTTGATCATTAGACTTACTCCAAGATGTTTTATTAACTTTTGATGGGTATTTTTGATCAATGGTTCTATATAATTTATTCAGCAATTCTCCCTGTGTTTCTAAAAATTCCTGGAGTTTTTCCGGAAATGAAGGGTTTGACCAACATTGTAGATACTCATTATTGTGAAATTTCACCAATTCACTGTGTTTTGTTAATAGATGATCCCGGGTTGAACCATGTTTCATTTGTGTCCACATTATCCCTACATAGTTCACGATGAGGTCTGTTGTTTTTGCAAATTTTTCCTGAATGTCCCTTTTATAATATTCTTCATGGTTTCTATAGGCATTCTCAATTATCTTTTCTTTCATGCTCATTTGGGACTTAGGTTTCTTAAACAGTCTTCCTATATAGCCGGCTGCATTTTTGAATCAAATGGTGGAATCAAGATGTAGAATCAAAACTCAAGATTAGATTGGAAGCTAATCAGATCTGAAAGAAATCCCTAAGATGATCTGTGTGTGTGCTCTAAATAGAAGGGATGAGGGACTGGATGTGAAATTGACCTAATCAAGGCACCCAAAGATTTTTGGATGACTAAGGCAGTTTCGAGGTGGATGATACCTCTGAATCAGAAATTAGTACACTCAAGAAGTACTTGGGCAGCTAGGAAGGGAGAGCCTCGCAAAGACCCCTAAATGGTAGAGCGTCTCCACGGGTTATAAGGTTTCCCCCACCCAACCTTCCTTGTTACTGAGGGTCCAGGTAGACTGGAATGTACGAACTTAAAACCTTAAGTCTACCAGTTTTATGTTTTAATTTGTGCCTTAAGTTTCACTTGATTAGAAGTTAATTCAACTTGTGACCTAATTTGGAGCTTAGTTGGCCTGCAACATAGACCAACTTCACCTAACCTGCCCTAAAGATTGCAGAATGAGATCTAGGTCAAGACCTAGAAATCACCCTGATTTTACTCATAGGTTATTAGGTCCAAGATTTTAAGAGTTCAAATGAAATTAGAGCCTGATTTTAATATTTTTCTGATTAGATCTTTTCAACCAAGGGCTTGGGTAGCACACAAATGCGGGAGGATAACTTTCCTTTAATTCAGGCAAAAATGTGAACTAGCACTCTAAATCCCTGATGTCAAACCCTAATTGGCTCTATTCTGCATGCAATTTGATCTCAACATGTACACCTTGGATTCAAACAAGAAGGTGAGTAGTCCAAAATGATCAGAAATTAAGTGTGATCCTTAATAGGCACATGAAATTTTGGGTATGGAATTCTAAATAAAATCATCTTAATCTTCAATCAGATTTGAAAAAAAATTTTGCAAATCAAGAAACTTGCCTTTTAAATGATAATTACTATGAAAATAAAGCAGGTGATTCCTAATTCATTGTTTCCATTTTGTCTTCCCAAGATTAGAAGGTTGATTAGGAAAGAATAGAAAAGTTACCTACCCTGGAGTGGTTGATTTGCGCGAAAGATCTCCTTGTAAAGTACCTCTCAAAATAACAATAAAGCAAACAGGACAAGTTAGTGCTCAAATATAATTAAAATATAGCAGGAGAATAGCGGTGAATTACGCATTGCTCCCCGGCAACGGTGCCAAAATGTTTACAGCGATCCCCGGTAACGGTGCCAAAATGTTAGTTGGGGCTAGATCGAGGGTTTTGAAAGATGCGTTTGTTGTAGTAATAATTCCTCAAAAATAGCTCGAACAACAGATAAAATTTATAACTCGAATGAAAGTCCGAGGTCGTTTATTAGGAGTAAATAAGAATTCAATCACTAATCTCAACAAATAAAGTAAATGAGTACAAAATATTACTCAAAAACTAATGTGCAGTATATGGCATGAGTATATGAATAAATAGAACAATAATTCAAAAATAACCAATATGAAGGAGCATATGATCAGACATCTGATTTTGCAATAAGATGTTTTAAAAGATGTTACTACAGTACCACTTTATGATTTTTCTTCGATTTCTTCTCTTCTACCTTGACTTCTCTCTTCTCTTCTCTGTGTGCCTCCTCTCTGATTCTTCTTCTCTCTCTCTCTTTGGCTTCTGTTCTTCACACATAGAGGGAGGCAATCCCTCCAGGGTTAAGTGTTTAGCCATTTCATAACAGAGCAAAACCCCCCTACCCCTGCGCTCTCTCTCTCTCTCTCTTTCTCTCTCTAGGTTCTGCTCTCCCAGAGCCTTCCATAGTAACAGGTAATGGGGTCTAGAGTGCACTCGGGACCATGGCTGTGGGTGTGGGTCGCAGCTGAGGTGTGTGATGAGAGACTCACCATGATCTCTAATTACCCCTAATTAACTAGTCTTCCTAGTTAATTAGCTAAGGTTATGAATATATAAGGGTTAATTATAGAATAAGGGATATTTAGTAGAGGACCTTAAAATAGGTTAAAAATGACATTTTATCATCCAATTAACATTATTAACAATTTAATTAATAATTAGACTCGGAATCTTATTAATCATTTCCATAATTAATAAGTTAAGTAACTTAAACTTAATGTAAACCTAAGTATATAATAACTTAAGTAATTTTACTTAACTTAATAAATTAATTTAAAAAGGTCAAAAATGTAAATTCGAGATGAAAACATAATATTTACCTTATTTACTAACATATATAAAAAGTTGAAAAAGATCTAAGTTAAAATAAACCTTAAAAACCTGGGTTTACATTTTACTCCTTAAAACTTATTACAATCGTGTCCTTATTTCTCACACAGGTCCTTAAGTTTCATTTCATATAGGTCCCTTTTCGTCTTCTTCTTCTTTAGTAAATGAACGGCTGGCGACGGAGAGTCACGCCACTGCATGATCACCACCCTGCCGACATCAACCTTCTTTGTTCAAGCTCTTGCAGCTTGCGCTCATCACCTCCTCTTCATTCATCAATCTGGATTAACCGGAAATCCTAATTTTCAGTGGGAGATAAGCTCACCGTCGTTGGAGACGACGCCGAAGGTTAAGCTCCTTCTTTGGCCAAACCTCTCCACTCTCTTCACTGCCAACCACTATAAATATCCCCTCACCCCTCTAATTTCACTCAAGTTGGATCCCTTCCCTCTTCTAACACTGTAGCCGACTTCGATAGGCTATTCGTCCAAAACTCCGGCAACCTTCCATCTCACTTTCAGACTTCCTCCATCCATTCTGATCAGCCGAGGAGATTCGCCGTGGTCAGCCGTGTCTCTGACACAGGCGCCGACCCAAGGAATCCTCTGCTCCACCTCAAATACGCCCGCCGGAGATCTTCCTGAAACCCTTTGATTCCGTCGTCCGCTATGAACCTTCGGCGGAACCCTATTGACCCCTTCGTCCAGGTAACAGTAGATTAGGAGTAGGAGTAGGAGTAGGTTAGCTTAGTTAGTTAGATAGTTAGTTAGATTAGAGTAATTTTAAAATTTCAGTGTTCATCTTCTCCAACTCCGGCGAGCTCCTCGAGCTCGCCAGATCCTTAATTTCATCTTTTGAAATCGCTGTCCACCTTCCTTTATCTCCCATGACCATTTCTTTCACATTTAAACACTTAATTGATCACCTAATCACCTAAATCAACTTCACCTCCACCGACTACTATCACTGTCCATGGTGACAGTAGTGAGCTTAGATCCACCTTCATAGGGTTCTCCATCACTTATTCAAATCCTAAGAACCCTAATCGACACTATAATATGTAGAATTATCATCTATAAATTAAACATCCAATCTTAATTAAGCTCCTGAGCTCGCTGTCAATGGCGGCTCAGGAGTAGTTAAAATCCCTAATTATACATATATTTATGATTATTAATACTTGTTGACTTGTTTTAACCACTCAACTGAGTGGTAAAACAAGTCCTGAGCTTAATCGAAATCAGATTTTTGAAAAATGAAATTCACCATCAAATCTTAATTATAATGGACAAATGAAGAATTAATTGAGTTCTTGAGGTTCCTTGCAACCTCTAGAACCTTTTTAGATCAAAAATGGCAAGTTTAAACAATCTGTACACAGTTTACATATTTTCTGGACTCATCGGAGCTCCGATGTGCCATTCTTGAGCTTCAGCCTTTAGAATTTGTTGAGAAGCTCCAGATCAATGATTTGAGGATCACTGATTGTGCTGAGGTATTTTAATTGAGATTTTAGTGTCTGGAGTTGTTGTTAGGTCTTCATCTTCTCCAACTTTGGCAGAGTTGGAGATGAGTGATAGATAGGTTCTAGTCCTGTTTAAGAAGTCTGGAAGCATCATTGTTGATCCCTAGGTTCATTTTTGTGATCCAATCACTGTCACAACTCTTAGATTGCTTTCATGAACAAACACATTTTTAAGTTCAGGAGGCGAGCTTGTAACCCTAGAAATATTAGTTAGAACACCTATCTGAGAGGCTAAGCAAATTCCTGATGTTGAAAGAACTTGATTTAAGGCTTTAATTGCCTGTGGAGAGGCTTTGAACAGAAAGTCAAATTTTTGTGCCTTCACAGTCAAATTGAGTTTGATTATGGAGTTTTGAGCTCAATCTGAGGAATTGATGAGATTAAATTATTTTTGGGATCTTGATGAATGATATTAGAATGAATTAAGTGAGCTCAGACTTGATATTTAGTAAAAATTTGAATTCTGTCAGTTTGGGTTATTTTCGAACCCAAATTGATGGCTGTGTCGTTTGGATGAGATTTGAACTTGAATCCTGCCTAGATCAGTTAGTTTTAATCCTTAGAACTTGTTGAAATTGATTAGCAATGTCCTTAAGTGTCTGTTGTACATATCAGAGTTAGAAATTGCTTTCTCTGAAGCTTTCAGAGAAGTGTAGAGCTTTCATGCTGCTCCTGAAGAACTTGAGAGCTTAGAAACTTACTCTAGCAGATGCGGAATAACCTGTAGAACCTATTCAGACCTTTAAATAAGAAAGAAAAGTCCATCTGAGGACTCTGTGACATTAATTTCACTTTCCAGGCATTAAAAACCCGTAGGAACCCCTTATTTCACTCTTCAAATTGAAGAGGAAAACATCCTCTTATCCTTAAATTGACCCTGCAATCCTATAGAGTAACCTTGGAGCTTTCCAACAAACTTTAAATCACTTGATTTGGAGCTCTGAGTTGGGAGTGATGATCGGTTGAAGTTGGGTCTGGAAAGGGGGAACATAGTCCCACATCGGTAATTCACGAGCGCGTGCATGGGAACAAAAGTGATTTGTTGCATAGGCCGTTTAGTCGTCAGCGCTCGGCGCACCGGTTACCGATCTGATCATTTGAACCTATCTGAGCATGTGTGTGTGTGCGGGCATGTGTGCTTGCGGGTGTGCTCTCGAGTGGGCGTGAGCGAGTGTGGCCCTGGGAGGGCGAGGCCTGGGGGGTCGGTTGAGCTGGGGTGGCTCGAAAGTATGAACCGAAAAATAAACCGAAATCGAACCTAATTGAAATCAGGCGAGAACCGAGTAGGGTCTGGTCCCACCCTAATCTCAGGGTGCTGTGTATCCTCGAAAGGACCTCGTTGTAAATAAAATAATTTTTGGTTAAAAAGTAAAAAAAAACCCGGTTCAGCTGAAGGATCAAAGGAAAAGAAGAGCCGATGGTTAAATGGTAAGTGTTGAACTGAAGGCTAAGAAAGCAAAGGAAAGAAAGGAGAATAGGAACTACTAAGGAACAAAAGAAAGAAGAAGAAAGCTAAGGGGAAGAGAATAAGAGGCAGGAAGAGAAGAAGGCAAGAAAAAAACAAAAGAAAGAGAGAAAAGAATCGAGAATAAAAAGAAGAGAAAGAAGAATAAGTAAAGAGACGCTGAAGAAATGAAGTTTTATTTCTTTAAATTTGTAATAAGGCATGTTTTAATAAAAGAACTCTTATTGCCTTAATTTCTTTTGGAATAAAATTGGAAAACTAACATGTTTACTTGTTAATAAAGTAGATCATTTTGAGTAAATATGTTCTCTTATGGGATTTTGCATATTACTTCATTTTAATTAATAATTTGGCAAAATTCATGTTCTTAAAATCAACTTAGTTATACCACCTAAACTTATAAAGAAATAAAAGATAATTGGTGAATATAAAATGAATTATACCTCCCAGCGAAACAACCTGGACTTAACCAGTAAAAATTTCTAAAATGTTAGGTTAATTCAACCCTATACTACACAACTGACACAATTTCAAGTTAACCTAAGTGACTTTTTATACTTTAATTAAGTAAAATTAACTTAATTACTGAATTGAGTGAAAGTTACCCATCATTTTAATGGTGCCGTTGCTAGGGAGGTAATATTTTGCCTCATTTCATTTATCAAAATATTCCCTAGCATTGCTTCGTCTAAACATCATTTTAATGGCGCCGTTGCCAGGGAGGTAATATTTTGCCTCATTTCATTTATCAAAATATTCCCTGGCATTGCTTCGTCTAAACATCATTTTAATGGCGTCGCTGCCGGGGAGGTAATATTTTGCTTCATTTCATTTATCAAAATATTCCCTGGCATTGTTTCGTCTAATCATCATTTTAATGGCACCATTACCAGGGAGGTAATCCCTTAATTCACTAGAATTTAAAAGGTTTAATTGTCTAATTAGGAGGTATTTGTAATTATATTTTTATTTTTAATGTTTTGTTCTAATTAGTTGTATTTTGTTTTGTTTTCTGTCTTCTTTTTAGGTTTACCTCTGCGGGTAATCTCAGGAGAAGGCGAGAAACTATTTTTGCATGTTGCTGTTTTTGTTTTTTGAGTATTTATAGTCTTAGTCTTTTGTATTGTTGCATTAAAAAATAAAAAAATAAAAAATACATCTTTATCTGACTAGCAGCGGCATATACATAGGCATACACTCTTATGAGTGCATTATCTGCTAGTAGTTTTTGCGAATCTGACACGAGAATTTTGAAACTGTTTTTCTCGCATCAGCAGGAAAATACGAGAAAACACGCGTAGATCCCTGTCCTCTGAGATTTAAAAAAATCACATATTTTTGTTTGAAAGGATCTAAAAAGCGGCCATTGTAGTTTACTTGATATATTTTTGTAAAAGATTAACTAAAAAGAGGAAGTAAAAATTGTGACTTAAATCTGATTGCAGAATGCATACGGGTTTTTCAATCGCTATCGTCTGGTGAATGCTATCGTGCACATAGCGCGATCACTAGAGTCACACGAGTCTATTTTTCTACCTCTCCTCTTTGCACCTCTTAGGGCTTTGGTCGGAGATCAACAAGTCTGTTTCACTACTAGAGCCTCGGGGAGCCAGTAGTAAGTGATCTCGATCCTAGACTTAGACCTTTGAGCTTTAAGGTACGCACCTACGTAGACACAGATTAGGATGCGTATTTTGATATTGTTACTTTATTTGTTTGCGTCAAATTACTTTGCGTATCTTAGGAATTTCTTCTTTCCTTTGAAAGAAGAGCAAAACCCGCGTCTTTTGCACTGTTTTACGGGTTTTTTATGCTGTTGTTTTCTTATCGGTGGTGTGTGTGTGCCTTTGCACATTATTTTCCATTTATGGACAGGAGGCGATCCTTGCATCCGCCTCTTACACCACCGTTGACAGGTGATCTTAGGCCTGTTGCAGATAAGCAACCAATGGTTTTCTCGTCTGATTCATTTATGGATCAAATGCAAAATCTAAATCCCGAGATCCCTTCTTCTGGTCAGGAGGAGATGCCGCCTTTTGATGTTCATGAGGTGCTCTTGAATCAGAATCTTAGGATGCTTGAGCAAACAAGATAAATTAATCTATTAACAGCAGCCCTAAATAATTTACAGACTCTTCAAACCTATCCTCCACCTCGACCTGGGTGGGTTTTGAAATCCCTGAGTTACCAATTGCTTGTCCAAGGCCTCTACTTAGAGATTATTACAACCCATCTAATGCACAAGTAGAGCCTAATGTTAGGATTCCTTTTGGGGAAAATGATCCTGAATTAAAGCCAAATATTATAGGTTTAATCCCCCACTTTCACATATTTGCATCCGAGGATCCATTTCAACACATAGAAGATCTTAAAAATTTATCCCAAACTCTTGGTCCTCAAAATCAAAATAGGGAAATCCTACTAATGATAATGTTCTCTTTTAGCCTTAAAGATAAAGCAGCATATTGGTATAGAACTATAGCAAAACCAATCTCAACTTGGGCTGAACTCGAATCCACATTTTTGAAGAAATTTTTTCCAATTGGTCGAACCAATGCTTTAAGGCGAGCTATTACTACTTTCAATCAAAACCAAGGAGAACCAATTCATGAAGCGTGGGAACGTTTTCATGAATTGCAAAGGAAATGCCCACATCATGACATCCCTCGTTAGCAACTCATGCACATCTTTTATTATGGATTACAAGAGGGCATTCGCATTTTAGTTGATGTCACTTGTGGAGGGAACTTTCTAAATCACGACGCAGAATCCGCTTCAGAATTATTTGAAGGGATGGCGGAAAACTCGATCAACAATGCATCAATGTTGCAATTACGTGGGGCGCAAACACGAATCATCAAAATCCGCATAAGGGAATTCATGAGATCGGTAATCCATCCAGTTCAAAGGATTTAGAGATAATTGTAGAAAAACTAGACAAAGTCGATATCGTATCAAAGCATCTCGATGAGGTCAGAAACGCAATGAAGACTCTTACGCCTCTACTTGCTACGAATCCCGCATATTCACCTGTTTCGCAAATTCCCGCGGGGAGGGAATTGTGAATAATCTGGATTCTAGAGATCCATCTTCCTTGGGTTTTCTATCTACTCCTTCACCAACCTAAGGAAGGACCTTTGTCCCGCAATCTTACCCACACTTTTCCCCACCCTTTCTTGTTGCAGAAAACACTCTTTACCCTCTTGATTTGAATGCCATTCAGGGATACACAACAAGATCAAACCCATATTCAAATTCCTATAATCCTGGATGGCGTAATCCCCTAATTTTTCTTGGTCTGACCATACACAAAGACCATCATATCCGACTCAGACCAGACAAAACCCACCTACATTGTCGTTTCAGCAACACAATGCGAGGCCATTTTACGTGGGTTCGCAAAACCCCGTAGGGCCAAATAGAGATTCACAGCTAGACCAAATTTTGAGAGCTGTGACTGAGAGCCAGCGACAAAATGCTGAAGCTCTTGCTGAAGTCCAACAACAATGTTCGGCAGAATTGGCTGATCTTAGGGATCAAATCACGCAGTTAGTTGAATCTCGTCTGCTAAGGACCCTTCCATCCCAGCCAATTCCAAACCCTAAGAATATCCAGCAAAGACAACACCCGAGAGTTCAAAATCCGAATCAAGGACATGTCCATCTTCTTAATCAATTACCCCTGAATCCAAATCTGAATCCACCTATTTCTAATCTTGATTTTGAATATCCAAATCAATAGCAATCAGTTGCAAATCAACCATTAATTAATGATCTATCTTCCCAAAATTCACAAGCATCTTCTTCGTCAGCTGCTTCTTCTTCTCATGCGGGTATTTACTTTGTTACAACCCACCGTGGAACTTCCACTAGGGATCTAGTTTTTCCAAGAAACCTAACCCAAGACCCTAGTACATCTAGATTAACCCCTGTTTCTACACCTAAACCCGATTCCGCAATTTCCGCTAATTCGTGAGATCAGGGTAATACCTCAGTAGAATAGGAAACCCACGTCCCATTCCCAGAAGCTTTGAAGAAGACTAGGAAACAAAAAAGACCTGTTACATTAGATAAGATTTGATTAGGATTTTTGAATAGGTACACATTAATATCCCACTCCTAGATGCTATTAAACACATCCCGACTTACGCGAGATTTCTTAAGGAATTGTGTACTCCTAAGCGTAAGTTGAAGAAAGGAAGCACTGTTGTACCTTCAGAGCATGTGAGCTCTATTATTTCAAGTACGCTTCCTTTAAAAAAGAAAGACCCAGGATCTCCATTTATTTCCTGTATAATTGGGGGTCATTGTTTTGATAGAGTCCTCCTAGATTTAGGAGCTTCTATTAACCTCATTCCTTTCTCTTTATTAAAACACTTTAAATAGAAAACCTTAAGTCTACCAATGTGACTTTACAATTTAGCTGATAGATCTATTAAGCCACCAAAAGAAATGTTGGAGGATGTTATTATGAGAGTTCAGAATTTTTACTTCCCTGTAGATTTTATTGTTCTTGATATGGAAGTACCCGAATACATTAGCCACACCCCAATTATCTTAGGGAGACCCTTTTTGGCTACCGCAAAAGCCAACATTGATTGCGAATCAGGAAAGATTGAATTGAAATTTGGGGAGAAGACAATTAAGTTAGATATATTTAGAGCTTCTAGTGGATTTGATTGTGAATGGATTGAGGAAATAAAATCAATAGAAGTTTTTGAGGATGACATTAGTTCTTTAGAACTAGAAAGCACATCTTTTGATATTCCATACCCTCAAAGCAATGAAATGTTATTGGAATCTCTACTCAATCCCGAATTTGACTTTGAATCTGAATCACTTTTCACAATTGAAAATCCTACCCCAAATCATGCTGTTGATTCAACTCCTATACTTAAATTGAAACCATTGCCTGATAATCTTAAATATGTATATCTCGAATCTGATCAAACATATCCTCTAATAATCATTTCTCATCTATCTGAATCACCAGAATCCAAATTGATCAAAGTTCTTCGAGATCACAAGAAGGCAATTGGGTGGACTTTACATGATCTCACCGGGATTAGCCCCAATTTTTGTACTCATCGCATCTGTATTGAAGATGGGGCACGACCTTCAAGAGAAGCTCAAAGACGCCTAAACCCTAATCTAAAGGAGGTCGTTAAGAAAGAAATAATCAAGTGGCTTGATGCTGATATCATATATCCTATATCTGATAGCCCTTGGGTGAGTCCAATTCAAGTGGTACCCAAAAAGGTAGGACTCACCATAATCAAAGCTGAATCTGGAGAAACCATTCCCACATGAATTGCGAATTCGTGGCAGGTTTGTATTGATTATCAAAAACTGAATTCTGTTACAAGGAAAGACCATTTTCCTTTACCATTCACTGATCAGATCCTTGAGAGATTATCTGGTAATAGGTTCTTCTGCTTTTTAGATGGTTACTCTGGATATAATCAAGTTGCAATTTATTCCGAAGATCAAGAGAAAACGACTTTCACCTGCCCCTTTGGAACCTTTGCTTTCCGAAGAATGCCATTTGGGCTTTGCAACGCACCCGCGACCTTTCAGCGTTGCATGTTAGCCATTTTTACCGAAATGGTGGGTGAATATATGGAGGTTTTTATGGATGATTTTTCAGTCTTCGGGGAGACATTTGATATTTGGCTGGATAATTTGTCGAAGGTTCTAAAAAGATGCATTGAAGTAAACTTTTTCCTTAGTTGGGAGAAGAGCCATTTTATGATTCCTAAGGGCATAGTACTTGGTCACCTCGTATCTGAGCGGGGTATCCAAGTAGATCGAGCCAAGATCAATTAAATTGCAAATCTTCCAATCCCTGACTCGATCAAAGGCATTAGATCATTTCTCGGGCATGTGGGATTTTACAGAAGATTCATCCTTGATTTTTCAAAAATTGCCCGACCACTCACAAACCTCCTCACAAAGGATGCGATTTTTGAGATGAATGAGGAGTGTATTTTAGCATTTAAAACTTTGAGAGACAGAGTTACATAGGCTCTAATTTTGCAACCACCTAATTGGGATTTACCATTTGAAATCATGTGTGATGCATCAAATTATGCAATATGAGCTGTTTTAGGATAGAAAATTGAGAAGAATCCGTTGGTAATTTACTATGCTAGTAAAACATTGAATGAGACACAAAGGAATTACACAGTTACAAAGAAAGAGTTATTAGCAATAGTATTTGGATTAAAAAAGTTTAGATCTTATATACTAGGATCTCAAATCATAGTGTACTCAGCTATCCGACATCTTCTATCTAAGAAGGACACGAAACCTAGGTTGGTCAGATGGATCTTGCTTTTGCAAGAATTTGACGTAGAAATTCGTGATAAGGCGGGTAAGCAAAATGTTGTTGCAGATCATCTTTCCCGTCTTCCTTCTGATACAATCGAATCATCTCCACCAATCATAGAGCACTTCCCTGATGAACATCTTTTGACTATATCCACAGATCTTCCTTGGTATGCAGTTATTGTTAATTATTTGGTTACACATAAATTCCTGCCAGATTGGGACAGGAATCGCAAATCAAGACTCAAAGCAGAAGCCAAATACTATTTTTTGGGAAGATCCATATCTTTTTAGACTTTGTAATGATCAAATCATCAGGCGATGTGTCACCTCTTCTGAGATTGATTCTATGCTATCTTTTTATCATGACCAAGCCTGTGGTGGTCACTTTTCTGGTAGAAAGATCGCTGCAAAAGTTTTGCAATGCGGGTTTTATTGGCCAACGTTATTTGCTGATTCTCATACTTATTGTAAGGCATGTAGTCGCTGCCAAACACTTGCTGACATGTCTCAGAAAGACATGATGCCTTTGAACCCAATTTTAGTCTGTGAAATCTTTGACATATGGGGCATAGATTTTATGGGACCGTTTCCGTCCTCTTTTGGCTTCCATTATATTTTACTTGTTGTAGATTATGTTTCTCGTTGGATTAAAGCCATACCCACATGCATAAACGACCATCGAGTTGTCATTCCCTTTATACAGAGTCACATTTTCGCTCGTTTTGGGGTACCTCGTGCTATCATTTCTGACGGCGGTTCCCATTTTATTAACACCCAGTTTAAAACTTTACTTAGAAAATATGGGGTTACACATCGTATTTCTACACCTTATCATCCCCAGACTAATGGGCAAACCGAGGTCTCTAATCGGGAGATCAAAAAGATCCTTCAAATGACAATCCGACCCGATAGGAAGGATTGGTCTTCCCATTTAGATGAGGCTTTGTGGGCTTATAGGACTGCCCACAAAACACCAATAGGCATGTCACCATACAGACTTGTCTACGGGAAACCCTGTCATCTTCCCGTAGAAATTGAACACAAGGCCTATTGGGCGATTAAAATCTGGAACGAATGCGACCGGAGAACTCAAGACATGTCAGAGAACTTCAAGAGCGACGGTGGAGCTCTTGTTGGACCTAAAATAAAGGAATACAGCCTCTCGTCCCAATTAAACACGTTCACCAGTATCGTCGAAAGGTGTGGAGTGAGATGGCGGTGGTTTCGTGGCGTATGGAGGTGTATGGTGGACAGACGGAGTCGCGGACGGAAGCCGGTGATGGGTGTGTTCAAGTGGAGTGTTGGGTGCGTGAATGGAGAGATAATGAGAGGGATTTTGTACGGGAAGGCGAGGCGAAGCTTATGAGGTGGTTGGCGAGGCGGATGGAGAGGTGTAGTAGCGGATACGCCTCGCCGGAGGAGCGGTCGGACACGGGGAAGATGAAGGTGATTGGCGGCGTTGAGGATTGAAACTAAGATATGAGTAGGGGAATCTAACTTAAAAGTGGAGAGGAACGAATCTAACCTAATCTAATCAGACGAAAGGGGAGGATTCACCTTTAATGGGGGTACGTCGGCTCTGGAGAAGATGAAGTGCTCCGGTGAGGTAGAAGCGGCGACGACGATGGGAGGAGGCTCCTGCTGGTACTGCCAAGAGAGGATGAGAGAGAGAAAGGAAATCCGGCCGTTGGTATTGCGGTCAGACGATGAGGGGAGATAGAGAATGTCGCTGGACGTCGAGGAGCTTCGACCAGATGAGGAGAGATGAAATTGAGGGTAACTCCAGTCTAATTCGAGCGTAGAAGATGAGGGTAACTTCAGCCATGGAGGTCCTTTTATAGGTTGCAGGAAGTGGTTCGGGCCAGAGTTGGAAATCTATGGGATACCTGAATCTCTCATGCATTCGCCTGAGAGATTAGGAAGGTTGTTGGGCTTTGGATCTGATTCATTGGAAAGAGGATTCCTCAAGGAATCTCCCCTCCAATTTTGGAAGGGATTCATTGATTAGAGAAGGAGTTCTCTTCAATCAAAGGTCGCCAGAGCTGTAGGATTAGGATTCTAGGGTGGTAGGGACCTTTTTCTAAAGAAGACAAAGAAGTTGGGGGGCTTTTTTGTGAGGAATTCAAAAGCTGAGGGGCTATTGGAGATAAAGAAAGTCAAACTTGGACCAAATTGCAAACTAGGTCAAGATGATCTCGGCTTGGGCCCAAATTTTGGTAAAAACCTAATTTAGACCCAAGAAATCAAATGGTGAAGTTAGATTTTGGTTTTGACCTTGTTTGACTGGGTAATTTATTCAAAAATCTAAATTAGGACAAATGTCTGTCTGAGATTATTTTGGGTCAAGGCGGGTTCCAATGGTCAAATCAAGGATAGTAAATCCTAGAGAATATTTTTCTATGAATTTTAGAGGGCTTAGGTGAATTTTTATCGTGACCATAACCTCAGTTAATTAAGCAGGTCTATTTTTAGGATTTCGAAAGTCATTTAATTCTCAAAACATGCGAAAACCCTTTTCTGTCTGTAATAGCCAACTTGTTAGACTTCTTAAGATCATTTGACCCTTAATTAACCCCTGGAGAAACCCACGGTTATTCTGCATTCATGATATGATGGTAAAATTACAGTTTTAACCTTGGTTTCTTGTATTTCTCTCAGAAAGGATTTGCAATGAATTACGTCTTTTTGGCGGTTATGTAGGAGCATTTAATGATGGAATATGACTAAATAAAGATAGATATGGCTGATGATGACGTTATCATCAGGAAGGCTTCTGCCAGAAAGGCCACACTAGATAGGAAGCGGTCAAACTTAGAATTTTGACATTCAAGCTCCTTCATGTGTATGTGCACGAGGCAAGCACCATGTCAATGAGGCTATGCATTCCCACAAACTCGAAAAATTGGTCCAAACTAGGATCTTGCCTCCCTTTCCCGCCAAGTTGATCATCTATCCTCAACATGGCGTTAAAGTCCCCACCAATCAACCATGGTGTCCGCTGACATCACCACCAAGGATAGTTCCTCCCACAATGCTGCTCTTGCCATTGCATCTACTAGGCCATAGACTCTTGAGATCATCATCCTCACCCCATCTCCTTTCCTTCTAAGCGTAATCGAGATCATGTGAGCTCCCACAAAAGAACTCTTCATCTCGAAAGCATCCTTCCACCAGCCCACCAACTGCCTTCCTGCACGACCAGTCGCATTCAGAGGCCGGAGCCCCTTGATGTAAACACATTTACACTACTTAAGATGTCTATTTATGCATGTTCTTAAGCATAGGATTGCATTTCATGATATAAATATTGCATAACATGCATCATCTTGTATTTAGAGTAGTTTGAATAAAATGGAGGCTAATTGTCTCCTTTTATGTGCTTGGACAGGGCAAACATTTTATCGGGGCCTCGGATCAAAGATCTAACCGTATGGATGTGATCAGGGCGACGATTGGAGTTCAACGACTCCAAGATCGCCCTAATCAGGCATCCGTAGCATCAGATAGTGATCGGGGAACCCTAGAAGATCAAGGGCCAGGATGGTGGAGATCCGCACTTCAGATGACAAATCTGACCGCACGGATGAATTCGGATCGACGATCGAAGCCCAACGACACAAAAATCAAGTCAATCCGACATCTGTGGCACCATTTACAACTTCCAGAAGATGGACGACCAAGATGGCGTCATGTGGCTCCATCTCGGTCACCCAAACGGCTGCACGCATTCTACGAAGGCCCCGCACCCGCTCGCTCTCCGCCGTTGGATCTTGATCCAACGGCTGTGGTCGGCCGCACTTAAAAGCGTCCGCTTGATCATCCGCGCCCCGTAGCGCAGCGGTCGAGTGCGCTTATGCGACTGGCGTGCGCGGGTTCGAGCCGCAGCAGAGGGCTGGAGGCGCGGGCGATTGGGCGCGGGCGGGCGTTGGATCGCTATTGGACGGTCGCGCGCGCCCAATAGCATTCACGCGCGATCGCACGCGCCAGGCGGGCACAGCGCAGCGGGCGGAGATGAGTCTTAAGTCGTCCGATCTCACGATCGGATGGCTGAGAATCAAAGTGCGTGCGATGGCGTTGAGCGTGCGGGCAGCTGAAGCGGCACGCATGGGCGCGGAAGCTACGCCCACATTGGGGGCTTTAGTGACGGATTTATCTGTCACTAAAGACCCCTCATTTATTATTTTGAAGTTGTAATGTCCATTTTGCCCCCACTCCTTGCAACTATAAAAGGAGACCCCCTCCATACGAAATTCTCATCCCTTCCTTCTCCTCTCTACCCCTCCAAAGCTCAAGAGAAGCTTGTCCCACACCCGGGATGCTTCTCGCGAGATAAAGTCCAAATTTTCGTTCCCCTTCGGAAGTGGATCCCGCGACGACGATGGCGTGCTGCTTCGTTCTCGTTCTTCTGTTTCGTCCTCCTTCGTCCTGCTTCTTCCCCTTCATCCAGACGTCATCCCGTCCGACTCGTCCTCCAAGCAATCGTCGAGGAGGATTTCTCTCTCCCTATTCTTTTTACTGCTTTCTAGTGTAGTTTTGCTCATCCTCTAAGCAATCGTCTAGGAGGATATTTCTCCCTCCATTCTTTTAATGCTTTCTAGAGTAAATTTATTGCTTTCTAGTGTAATTGTTTTATGCTTTCTAGTTGTAATGAACAATCTCCTCAATGATAAAATTCCTTTTTTATTCCACATCTCATTTTGATTTCTCTGTGTAATATTCTCTTTCTCTCTTACTCTCTCTCTTTCTCTTCTATTTATTGTAAATAATTAGATAGTTTTAAATTGAATTATTCCGTGACAAATAAAAAGAAACACGTAGTTTTTAAATCAAACGTCCGCCTCCCTGTGTTCGACCCGAAATTTTCATTTCGGTATAGATTTTATTTGTTGAACACGAATTCTTCGCTTTCGAACTACAACGACAGATTTTCCAAAACCGAACACGTTAGCGTAGCGATTCGTAAACGTTCAACACCCCTCCTTGTAGGAGCCACCCACCTGGTTCCGAAAGGCTCTGTCTCACGCCACCAGCTTCATCTCCTGCAAAAGAATCGCATCTATTCTCCATTGCCAGACATACCCCCACAACGCCACCCTCATAGAGAGATCATTCAAACCCCTAACATTCCATGACAGGACTCCCCTCATTGAGCAACAACTAACTCCTCCACAATAGGCATGAAGCTTACTGCCTCCATTACTTACTACAACACCTCCTCTTCTTCCATGTTCGTTCCTCCCTGCGAGGTCAAGCCCATGCGACGTGCATCCACCACAACCCACCTTCGCTAATTTCCAGTCTTTGGTAGTCCCTCACCATCACCACCCTCCCACGATATAACTACTTCCTTAAATAACAAATACCATGACCACTCCTTCGCACCACCCTCAACCTCCACCCCAACAAAGGCAACCGAGAGTGCCCCCTACCTCCTCCACCGCCACCACTCTCGGCATTTGTCAAAGCTCCGAGCTATGAACAAAGGTCCCCCTCACCACCACCAGGCCCCTCATCCCCTATCAGACGCTCCTCCTCCACCCATGCAATGGACACCCTTGCCACCTCTAGACTCCGAGGTTAACCTCGGTCCCCACCTCTAGCTCCTTTTTACCCCCCTCCAGATCCTCCACCACAAAGGTGCCTGATATAGACACATCTATTTCACATAAATTATTTATTTATGCGTGTTCTTAGACATATAATTGCATTCACGTATTATAAATATTGCACAACATGGATCATCATTCATTTAGTTTAGTTTATACAAATTATAGGTTAATTTGCCCCTTTTGTGGTCAGGAGACAGGGAAATATTTATCGGGGCTTCGGATTGAAGATCCAACCGTACAAATTTGATCAGGGAGACGATCGAAGTTCAGCGCCTCTGAGATCGCCCCGATTGAACTTTCGTAGCATCAGATGTAGTTTGAGGAAGATTAGAGGCCAAGGGGCAAGGTGGTGTAAAATTCTTATCTCAGATAACAAATCCAACTACACGATGGGTTCGGATCGACGATTGCAGCCTAACAACGCGAGAATCGGTCCAATCCGATGTCCGTGGCACCACCTACAATCATTTAAAGATGGACGGCTAGGATGGCACCACATGGCTCCATCCCAACCGCCCAAATCGGCCAAGCATGCTGCAGCACTCCATCAAATGATCAATGCATCTCAGCCATTGGATCATCGATCCAACAGCTGAGATTCCATCAAGGCGTGACTCACATCTCACTGAAGGAAAGGTCGCGCTATCTCGACCGTTGGATTGAGATCCAACGGTTGTGAGCACATGGCCCTTAAAACATAAACGCGACCAAGAATTGAGTGCAATGCAGCGGTCGTGCGCCTTATGCACGACGCACGATGTGTGTTCAATTTGCGATGATGGGTGAAATTCGTTGAAGGCGAGTGTAGGTGAAATTCGCCCATTGGATCAACGATGAGCGGCGATGGAGGCGGAGACGTGGAGCCACGGATGAGTGAGGCTTTGTATGCACGTGATAACACGCAAACGTACGTGCCCCGTTGCGTTGTGAAGGGCGGGCGAGTGTGCTTCTAAGCCGTCGGTCGGGCATCCAACCCTACTTTGGTCACGTGTCGCGGCACTTGGATGCGATGCGAACAGCTGAAGACGAGAGGGCCCGTGACGTGGCTTCTTGTGGTGCGTCAGATCGCGATCGCATGGCCCTCCTTGCATGCATGTCAACAACAACGTGCGCCTTTAGTAACACTTACATGCGTCACTAAAGGCCGTGTATTTATTCTAAAAGCTTGAAATACCTCTTTTGCCCCCATTTCTATGCCTCTAAAAAGGCCCTACGCCCTCTATTTCTTCTTGATCCCTTCTCTTCTCTGCTCACCCTCTCCAAAGCTCTAAAGAGCTAGTCTCATACCTGAGATGCTCCATTAGAGTCTTAAAGATAATTTTTCCATCTTTTCACCTCCATTCGTGGAGCACCCGTGGTTGTCCTCTTGCCGCCATTTTAGAAGTGGATCTCACTGCGATGCCACCCTGCTTCATCCTCCATCCTCCAGCTCCGTTCTCTCTCATCCAGCATCTCACCACCCTCTTCCAGGTACTCCGTCAACGCGGCTCGTTCTTCAAGTAGCCGTCGAGGAGGATTTTTCTCATCCCTATCTTTTTATTGCTTTCTAGAATAGATTTCTAGCTTTGTAGTAGTAGCAAGTAGATATAATGAACATGCTCTTATGGTTGTAAAATATTCATTCATTCTAACCCTATTTTCTCTTTCTCTGTATTATTCTATTTCTCTTTTTTATTATTTATTCTTTAAGTAGAATAACTAGCGTAAATTTAATTTAACCAGCTAATTTACTTTGTGACAATAAATCCCAATGCGATTTTTAATCAAAAGTTCGCTTCCCTATGTTCGACCTGGAACTCACTAGAGTTTCGATAAATTTATCTGATAGAGGAATTTTACGCAACTACAACGATGTATTTTTAACTAAATCCTTTTGCGTATAAAATCTCTCTAATCAGCGCCCCACCCTTAGTTCCTCCTCGCTCCCAGCCATCCACAGCTCGCTGCATAGGGTGGACTCCCTCGACATAGCTGACTCGTCATCAAGTTAGATCCCTCCGGCCTCCAACCGTTTCGAAGGAGAAATGAAGATGGCTTCATTGCAGGTCAGAAAGCCCGCCTGCCTCTCTTGGTCAAGTGGGTCAAATCCGAATCCACCACCACCTTCTACCAAGAATCGTGAAAGTTATAGTGCAATTTTGATTAAGCATCAATTCATATATATACACATAGTCTATTGATCTGTATTATTACCAACTAATCTTGCCACTCGTTAATTTATTGGTATCATTTCGTCGAATAGTTATTGTTTTGCAAAATTCGTAACCAACAGATGGGAAGTTATATTTTTGTCATTAGGTGGTGTGGTACTTTTGACTAATGAAACCTCCACTTAACGAATGTAGTTTATTCCCCTGCGTACCCAATCTTAGTTTAGGAAAATCTTTAGCCAAGATAGTTGTGTGAACCATTAAAAAAAAACATTAATGTGAAGCTAGCATTATTCCTAAGCATGGATGAACCTTAGGGTTTAGATTTTCAACTTTATTCACTTCACCATTAGACGTGAGATATTTCTTCTTTATTATGTTTAAGTTTCAAAATTCATCTTTATGTAGTTCGGAAATACAAGGAAATCCACATGGGTATTAAATAATGAAATCTTCATTGTAGTTTTATGATTCAAAGATGATGACATGGACCTTGAGAAATCATTTTGCCTAGTCTTTACGTGTTCTTATTTTGCAGGACACTCATGACAATAAGAGAAATTCTCCTAAAGATGCTCTTAAAGATCCTATTGTAATTTTTGAAGAAAGGTTTATACCTTGGAATTCCCTTCATGCATTGATATATTTTGTATCTAGTTGACAAGTTGGAAACTCCTTTTGAATCATAAATCCTTTCTGGCATCAATTACCAAGATCCTTAATGGAACTATTTAGAATTATAATGGTTCATGCAAATCTTTATGCACAGTTTGAAATGTGAATATCACAAGTGTCGTTTGTTATATCGTATTGGTGATATTAACAAATCATCGATGATATTTTATTTAGAATTGAAATATTCAAATATCACAGATGATATATTTCAAATAAATATCATCAGTGATGTTTGGTTTAGAATTAAAATATCACACACATGTTTATGTCTAAATATTACCGATGCAATTTAGTTCAAAGAGAGGTGTGTGAATTTTTGTGTTAATGGGCATTTGTGCTTTTTTTTTGAAAATTGGAAAAAATACGAGTATAAACCTTGATGGGGAAGTTACAACAGCAACATAAAATATCAAAAAATAAGGACACAATAGACCAAGGAGTTGTAATCTCGTGCAAATCCCTAGTTGAAGCTGTGTGCAAAAGGACGAAGTAAAGGGTCAAGATGTGGCTATCGAATATAAGATGAATTCTACTCGGAGATGTCGACCACTAGAGGGTCAAATGACATATTAAGATACAAATACACATGCAATTTTGACAACAAACAACAACAATCAAATAATACACCAAGCCATAATAACACTAACATCGAACTAGCTAAATAGACCATGGAGAAAGCTAGATTCCTTCAAAAAAAAAAAATCAAAGCCAGAATTGTGAAAATGACGACAAACCTAAACAAAAACTTCGAGGATGGTGGGGTTGGAGTGGATCATCGGTTAAAACAGGAGGAAAGAATATCCTCAAGCACAATGAATGGTTGCACATAGAGGTGAGGCAACAGCAACCCAGCCAATAGAAGTTAGATAGACATAATGACCCTTCCATGTTTAGCAACCTCCAACAAACTAATAAGAGGATGGCAAAGTGAGATAAAGCAACACCGGCAACAAGGACTCGACCACTGGAGATTGAAACAACCACATGAACCAAAGGAGTGCAACCACGATCCATAGTCACCATAGCCTATTGTGGATTAGGACAGCGTTGAGAAGGTTATCTTGACTGCAAAGCACCAGGCCAAGCACCAACCACCCACAAAAGAGAGAGAAGACACATCAAAGTGAAGGGGAGGGGTGAAAGAGGTGGATGAAGACAAACGATTGACGATAGGATGGGGTGCTATTGACACCATAGGTCACTCTGGGTTCCCAAACGACAACACTCAGGGTTTCTTGTGGGAGGGATGAGAGTTAAAAGAACCCCTTCTAATGAGAGTGGAAAGGACGTGTTTTGCGAAAGTGAACATTATCTAGCATATTTTTTTCGTCCACCATTTTGGATCAACTAATCTTCCATTAAATGTGACATTATGGTAGGTGGATGTCAAACCCTAGGCATCACAAAATGACATCGACGGGGGCCTTGATAATCCATTTTCAATTTCAAAGATTAGATACTTCCATTTTGTTAAATGAGAACGGAGTCAAACAACCATTGAAAAATTTCAAGATGCGACTACCACCATAAGATAAACATAAAAAAATCTCGAGGGTAAAGGGACCTGTGTTGCTTCAGTTAGTCGTTCTCGCCCAACATGCACGCATACGAAGGCAGAGCAGAGCCCTTAGGTGGTCGCGGTGCAAAGGGTGGGCAAGGGAGGAATATAGTAGATGAAATGACCCTTCCTAAGGGTCCCCACGAGTTTTACGAGCTTTTCAGGGTGTTTCCTGATTTTTTGACACCCATACGTTCCTCCTAAGGGCTAATAAGAAAAGAGCAATTTTGTAGGGCTTTCCTCGAAATTTTCTTTCTTTTTTGTGACCTTAGCCTACTCTAATGAAATCCCTAAACCCTAAATCCACACCTATAAACCCCCCCTCACTCGCACACACCCCAAATACCTCCCTCGATTTTCATTCCTCGTAGCAGCGCCATTCTTTCCGTCGTGCGTGCGAGAGCAAGGGAGAGAAAGTGAGAGGTGCACCACTCCCCCTTGGTGCGCACGGATTGACACACCTCACAAGGTGAGCCTGGGGCGCGAGGCGAGAAATCATGCAGGTTGTGGTGCATCTCCATGGAGTGCCCCAAGAGATCATATCTAATAGAGACACCTTCTTGACTTCCCAATTCTAAGGAGAGTTCCAGCAGGCTTTGGGGACCCGCTTGAGGTTTAGCACTGCATACATCCTCAGACTGACGGACAATTCGAGCGTAGTATTCAGACACTTGAGGATCTTCTGTGCAATTGTGTGTTAGATTGGAGGGGCTCTTGGGAGGAGCATTTGGCCCTAGCAGAGTTCACATACAACAACAGCTACCATTTTAGCTTCGGTATGGCACCTTATGAGGCATTGTATGGATGGAGGTGCATGGCTTGTCTGAGTTGGGTTGAGATTGGGACCAAGTGGGAGGTTGGTCCTAAGTTGGTCCGCCAGAGCCTGGAGGTGATAGAGAAGATCCACAGGCGACTTCGCACTATTAAGAGCGGCAGAAGAGCTACGATAACAGGAAGAGTAGGGAGGTACAGTTTAAGGTTGGAGACCACATCTTCCTCCGTGTTTCGCCCATGAAAGGCTTAGAGCTGTTTAGGGTGAGGGGGAAGCTCGCATCGAGGTTAGTAGGACCTTTTGAGATCGTAGAGCAGGTTGGACCCATTGCGTACCAGCTTGCCCTTCCATCCTAGTTGTCAGGTGTACATGACGTGTTCCACGTGTCCAACCTGAGGAAATACATTGCTGACTCCAGCCACATATTGAACCACGAGAACATCAAGGTGGGAGGTGACCTGACTTATCCAGAGAGACCCGTACGTATTCTGGATAGAGCTGTCAAGAGACTGAGATGGAAAGAGGTGCCTCTGGTGAAGGTTCTATGGAAGAGCCAGAGGTACGAGGAGGTGACATGGGAGCTTGAGGTGGAAATTCGGGATTAGTACCTAAAACTCTTTGATGGTACGTATTTCTGACCGACTTTGATCATCTTTAAGTTTGTTATGCACTTGTCTTGTTTCCTTGCACATCCTAGTTTAGCCTAAAGCTTTGAGGACGAAACTTCCTTTAAGTTTGTTATGTCGAAATGACCCTTCCCAAGGGTCCCCACGAGTTTTACGGGCTCTTCGAGGTGTTTCTTGAATTTTTTACACCCCTATGTTCCTCCGAAGGGCTCATAAGAAAAGAGCAATTTTGTAGGGCTTTCCCTGAAATTTTCTTTCTTTCTTTTTCATGACCCCACCCTACTCTAACGAAATCCCTAAACCCTAAATCCATGCCTATAAAAGCCCCTACTCACTCACACGCACCCCAAAAACCTCCCTCGATTTTTGTTCCTCGTAGCGGCGCCATTCTTTCCTCCACGCACATGAGAGCAAGGGAGAGGAAGTGAGAGGTGCGCCGCTCCCCCTTGGTGCACACGAATTGACACACCTCATGAGGTGAGCAGGTGCGGCACACGAGGCGACATGTGGCAACTCGAGGGAGTTTGATTCACGTGGGTCGGTTTGCGTGGGCTAGTCAGACTGGATCGGTCCAGTTCGGTCTACGTAAAGCAGAAGTCATTTTTGGGTTGACTCGAGGCCCGAATGAAGTTCGTTTTCCGCCCGAATGAAATTTCGTTCAAAGCATTTAATGCTAATTTTGACCGTTGGTTTGATGAGGCTTTAGGTTTGAGGCACGCGCAAGATCTACAGGGACCTTTGGATTAGTCCCTCGTGCCCCCATATTTTCCGTACACCTAGGTAAAGTGGCCCTCCCTGTGCCTATTGTTTAGTTTTAGAATTGAATGCATGCTATAAGTTAGATAGTTAATGTATTCTCAAGTTTTGAAATGCCAATTGTGAATGGAAACGATTAATGCATTTCTCTTATGGACACATACACATATGCCCTAATTTCTAAGTTATGAGCTTGATAAATCTTATACGCGTGAGGAATGGTTTGACACTTGTTTCCAATAACGATCAACTTTAGCAGTTGTGACAGAGGCTTGTTACTCATAATGTATTGATTAGTTTGCCTCAGGACAAAACTTAAATATGTGTGGTGGTGCATGTTACCTGCTGATTGCATGAAATAGATTTATTTCAAATAAGGATTATGCATGAACCTTAGGGTAATTTAGAATGGTTAATTTTCTGTTGTGGTATGAGACTTTGCGAACAATGGAACGTTACACTATTTGTGGGGCACAACCGTTGGTCGGGTTTTGGTGTGCGAGTGAGCTAACCCTCGGGTACACACATACCGAAGAGAGCCAACCATCCCCTTGTGTAGGGAGAGAGCTAACCTCTCCTCGGGTTGGGACCTAGGGTTGGCATGGCCTTTGATGAGAACCTCATCACAAACCCTAACTAGCTTACTTTGATCTAATAAAATGAACAAAAGCTCCTACAGAACCTAAAGGAAGGCCTAGTTCAGGGAATTACTAATATGAGAAGAGAGCATGAAACAAGGGGTAAAACTGTAATTTTACCATTACAGTGCATCAATGGGATTTCTAAGGGTCTCGAAATAAGTCAATTGGACTTCATAAGAAAAAAAGTGGGATAGTTTAGTTAGAAAATGGTTATGGTGAAATCTAGGAATTAAATGACATTCTGTAACCCTAAAACAAACCCACTTTAATTCACAAGGTTCCAGGAAAGATAAAAATTAACTAAACTCTCTAAAATTCATGTAAAAATATCCCCTAGGATTTAGAACCTTCAATTTGGCCTTTGGAACCTATTTTGACCTAGATTGGGGTCCATGCCTAATATTTGACCTAATTTGGGTTTCTGTACAAAATATCCAGTCAAACGTAGTCAAACCTAAAATCCAACTTCACCATTGGATTCCTTAGGTCCAAATTAGATTTTTACCAAAATTTAGACCTAAGGGAAGGTCGTCTTGACCCACTTTGCAAAATTATCCTCCAAATTACTTTTTAACCCTCAACTTTTTGAAACCCTTGCAAATCCCCCCCTAACTTCTTCGTCTCTTTCTTCATTTCGGTCCCTATACCATTTGCAGCAGGGACCATACCTCCGGCGACTTCGCGCGGAGGTTTTCGCCTCATCTGCATGGGGAGCCACCCCCAGATTTGAAAGGGGAGTTCCCTGCGGAGTCCCCTACCGCATTGGCAGCTCCTCATGCCCTGAAATCCACCATACCTCTCGTGCGAACGCGTGAGAGGTATGGGTCTCCGACCGGCCTTACCTCCGGCGTGGATTTCCCGCCGTCTCGGTGCGCTTCCTGCTCTGCCTACACCTATTTAAGGAAGCGCAGACCACGTCGCTTCCTTCAAGCTCAAAATTGGCTAGAGATCTCCCTCAAATTCCTCTCCTCCTCACTCCGGTCGACTGCCTGAAGCTTCCGACGAGTCCTCCTCCCTCTTCTCGTTGCTCTGCCACCGTACCAGTGGCAGAGCCAACTTCGCTGTTCTCCTCTGCGTCGCGTAGTACCAGTGCGCGTCCTCTAGCACTCTTCCTCGTCGTCGCTTCTTCCCCTGGGCATCTTCATCTCCGGCGACGGCAGGCACCCACCGATCGCCCTCCGCCTCTACCCTTCGCTCCGAACACCTTAGATAAGTCCCTCTTTCTCCCCTCTTTTTTTCCCCCTTATCAGTTGTTATTTTCAACCCCTCGACAGTCGCCAACCACCACCATCATCCACACCTTCGGCGAGGTGACCCCGCCACTCTATGCCTCCATCCACCTCACCAAACCCCCCAGAAGCTCCACCATCACTCCCTGATCATTTTCCCCTTCTCCATCGACCACCACACTCTCCACACATTGACCCCGAACACACCCACCTGCACCTCCACAGTGTGCCCTGGGCACGCGCCCACAGGCGTTCCCACGCCTCGCCAACCATCTCTGCACATTCACCACACCTTGGTGAAGCTTCCCAAGGCATCTAACAGGGCCGCGAGGCCGTGTTTGTGTTTTCAGGTTCAGAGCCACCTCTGCCATTGGAACTGAGCTTGGAGCAAGCTTGCAAGCTGCTCCAGACCTTGCCAGCCCCAGGTCACTAGCCCAGGTCGTGCGGAGAGTTGTCGCGAATTCCTCTAGGCCTTTGATTGGCTTCGAAGACCCTCGCAGCAGCTGCAATCAGATGCGCCATCTGCTGCTGTGCGTGCAATAGGAAGGTGGGACGTTTAGTCCCACCTCGGAAACGCCCAGCGCAGGTGAGCGCCTTTTATTATTTTTGTGTTTTCTTTAGGTCGCCTCAGAACACAGGGGTGAGGTCCCTCGCCCACCACTCGGCCTCGTCCGCGACCCACACCTCCGCGGACCTGGCCTGACCCGACTACACGCGCACTCCTCACCCACCACCGCATGCTGGTGGGCCTGGTCGCAAGCATGCTAACCTGACTCGATTACCTGGCTGGCTCTGAGAGCGCGAAGAGAGATACAGAGAGAGAGAGACGCGGGGAGGGTAGGGGTAGGTTTTGCTTCTCCGTGCTTGTGCAGGGAAGGAGGAAGAGGAAGCAGCTGCGCGGGAGAGGAGGAAGAGAAGAAGAAGAGGCCAGCTGAAGGAAGAAGAGGAAGCAGCTGAAGACCTAGCCACGCCAAAGAAGAAAGAACAAGGCAAAGGAAGCAGTTGAAGAAGAAGAAGAAGGCAGAGGAAGGAGCAGAAGAAGAAAAAGAGAAAGTCTGCAGAAGCAAAGGAAGGAAGCGACGCAGCAGCTTAAGAGAGAGGAAGAAGCCAAGGAGAAGAAGAAAAAGAAGACGCTGGCACTGTAGTAGACATCACTTAGGGCGTCTGATTCACAGAATCAGACGTCTGAAGACAGAGAGAAGAGAAGAGAAAGAGAGGAGAAAAAGGAAGAAAAAGAATTTATTTCTTTTTGTCTCTAGCATTTATCTTCCTTGCATCAATTTTGAACATACTTGAGAATTGTGATATTTGGTTTCTAAATACCGAATTGCTCCCTGAGTTCGACCTCGGAATATTTTTTTGAATTTCGAGTAATAAATAAATAAAATGTGATAATCATTTTTCACGATATACTACAACGCGTATCTTTCTAAAACACTGCGAAACTCTATCATCAATTTTTGGCACTGTTGCCGGGAGTAACGGGCATTTTCGAAGCATTAATCACAATTTCTGATTCATTACTAACTTCTCTCTTTTGTTGTGTTTGTTGCAGAATAGGAAGTCAAGAAGAGTAAAGCAGCCGCACAACAACCACACCAGAGAACAAGTAACCTTTATTAACCCTCCCTTAATCCCCTCACAAACTGAAAAGGAGAAACAAAGAGAAAAATCAATCTAGGGCTACCTGTTTTCCTTATTTTAGTAATTCACAAAGTTGCCTAGTTTTTACTTTTCAACACACCTCAACTGCATTTCCACTTAAGGTAACTAGGGCTTAAACCTTCTTGATTGAGCCCTAGTTACCCATTTCTGAGGTAACTAACTTGGACCAACTAGAGCCAACTTTAGGATTCAAAGCTAGGGTTTTAGAGACACATCTTCATCTAAGCAGAGAATTAAAAATTAATAAAAGAGGTGTGCCTAAGCCATTGTTTGAAAAGACCTATCCCAGAGAAACCCTAAGCAAATTAGGCTCTTAATCTACTTGAGCCATAAAAGAAAGGACCTAAGAAGCTCTCAAAGGAACAAAGAGGTGAAGTTGATCCTTTAGGTCAACCAACCTTTAAATTAGGTCACTTTGCACCCAAAAGGCTTAAAGTTCAAGTGGAACCCTAAGCACTTTGATCTTAACTAAAAGTGGTAGACTTAAGAGGTCAAGGTCCCCATTCTGGTTTAC
Organism: Thalassia testudinum; assembly: GCA_037157565.1. Lineage (NCBI taxonomy): Eukaryota > Viridiplantae > Streptophyta > Magnoliopsida > Alismatales > Hydrocharitaceae > Thalassia > Thalassia testudinum. Next base: position 59,562,038 of record JAZHRO010000022.1, on the reverse strand, counting down.
TTGGAATCTCAGTGACAAGAGAGGTCGGGTGGGGAAAACCCTGTAACCCATGGGGGTGCTCTACCGTGTAGGGGTCTTCGCGGGACTCACCCTCTCTGGCTACCCAGGTAATTCTCAGGTGGACGACCTTCTGATCCAGGGGTATCATCTGCCCCGAACCTCTATAGTCACCTAACATATTTTGGGTGTCTTGATTGGGTCCAACACGTTCTAATCTCATCCAGTCCTTCAGTGTATGTTTGGTAGGAGGTCCCTGAAACCTCATTTAGAAATCCACTCTCCCCGAGGCCAAGCCTTGGTACCCTTGTTTGTGCAGCAACCCCTCCACATAGACCTTTCCTTCGATTCTGAACCTAGTTCTCCTTCTTCTTGCATCATGGCACAGCTTGTTGAAGAAGAAAATAATCTTGAGCATCAGCTTCAGCGTTTTAATGACCTCTTCCAGAACTTCATGAACCCACCGCAGGGTCCCATGATGCGAGATCACTATAATCCCACTGCGGTGGCAATCGAGCCTCGAGTCCGAATTCTAGCTGGAGGACCTGATTCTGAATTGAAGCCCAATATGACTCATGCCATACCAAAATTCTATGGGCTTAACTCCGAAGATCCATTCCAACATATCAAACAGCTCAAGCATCTGGCCCAGACCTTCAGGTCAGATGCGTAAAACCAGGATATCGTACTCATGAAGATGTTCTCTTTCTCCCTCATGGACAAGGGGGCTCATTGGTATCAGACACAGACCTGTCCGATCAACACATGGGATGAACTTCAATCTGAGTTTTTGAAGAAGTTCTTTCTCGTTGGTCAGACAAACGCCTTGCACCATCAGATTACTCATTTCACTCAGCAAACGGGATAACCTCTTCATGAGGCATGAGATCGATTTTTGGATCTCATGAAAAAGTGCCCCCATCACAAAGTTCTTAAATGGGAACAAATCCAATCTTTTTACCAGGAACTCCGTGAGGATATTAGATTGTTCATCAATGCAACTTGCGGAGGAAATATCATGGGTCAGCATGACACAGTGTGGGAGATTCTCGAGAATATGTGTGAGAACTCTATCAACAATGATTCCATGGGTTTATTCGACCGGACGAATACCCACGCATCAACGAATCATAGGGGAGCACATGAGATGCAGGGCCTGTCCATATCCGTCGACTTGGAACTGATGGCCAGTCGGTTGGATAAGGTCTCTATCATCGAGAAGAAGGTGGACGAGCAGACTCGGCATTTACAGCGAGCCACCTCTGCGCAGAAATCTTTCACACAGCCACCTCCCACAAGGGAAACTATGCAAAACATCTTCCACCGATCTTCTCCAGGGATGGACCCGTATCCACCCCCATCTGACTCCAGGATTGGAGGGACCTCCGATCCTCACTAATCTTGTCGAGGGAACTCTGATCCCCCATACTTTGACTTTCCTGAGGCTCCTCAAACCTGCGAAGACCTCAACGCCATCCAGAATGACCCATTTTCCAACACCTACAACCCTGGATGGCGAAATCATCCCAACTTCCAGTGGACGGGAAATTCTTAGACCCAAAGGCCACCTTATCAACCCCATCCACAAGTCCCTCGTCCTTATCAGTCGCCTCAACCTCGGCCTAACCCCACCTATCCATCTGGGCCAAACTAAGACCAAATGTCTCTCATTCTCTAAACTCTGGCTAACATTCAAAGAACGAATGTGGCTATCCAAAAACAGCACAAGGACAAGATCACAGAGGTCCGCAACCAACTCGCCCAGATGGCGAATTCCCACCACCCGGGCACACTTCCTTCACAACCTCTGCCAAACCCTAATAACGTGCCAACCCAGAGGCGTGTTATGAACCCAAATCCAGGCCACGCACACATGATTTATCAAGCCCCTTCTGTTCCATCACTTGACGGGATAGAAGCTTCAACATCCTATACAGGTTATCAACAGCAGCCACCCATTTTACCAACCCCTAACCCAAACCAGGCAGGATTAAACTCTGTAACAACCCGTAGTGGTAAAGCAACCCAAGACCCACCTTATGCAGACCACTCCAACCCTGGTAGTGACCCAAGCCCTAGGATAGTTATCCAGGATGTCCCTGTCCCAGATCAAAAGCCTGGACCTATTCTAGAGAAACCAACCAAGGTTCCATTTCCCGAGGCCTTGACCAAGGGAAAGAAGACAACCAAACCCGTGGCTCTTGAGGAGGACCTGATCAAGCTCTTTAAGCAGGTCCAGATTGTTGTTTCCCTACTAGGAGGGGGTGACGTAATAAATTGCGGAAATATAATATAAAACGATCTTCAAAAATTCAATCACACAAGGTACACAATTATTTTAGGTGGAAACCCAAACCGAGTGAAAACCACCACCTAACCCTCTCGAGTTAGGATTTTCCGATCAACCAAGTTGATCAAATTCACTAAACGAATCACTTAAACGAGGGTGATTCAACCTCAATTACAACCACGCTACTTTATACGAGGGTAGCGTACCTCAAACCCCTTCTCTTCACGAGAAGGATTTTGTCCCACGAAGGAGATGGGAATTCGTAAAGCGAATACCCAACCAAAGAACAAAGATAAATAACAACAATCCTATAGAGCCAACAAAGTAATTTTTAACCTAAGCTTCTATAGGAATTAAGATGCTTCCCTTTGCAAGGAGTGCGTCGACGACGTGGATGTGTGAACTACACGACGGCGCAACGTCGTTCTCGTGAACTACGACGGGAGAGCGGGTGCGCAAATGCTTGATGCTCTCTAGATGAAGAACTAGAGCTTGGAGAGCAAGAGCTTGCTTCTTAGGATCAAGAGACACAAAATGGTGTGAAAGTGTATTACTAGGTGTGTATTGAGTGGCAAAGGCTCCCCTCTATTTATAGAGGCCCTAGGAAGGCTTTGGAAGGCTTAGGAAAGCTTTCATAGCAGTTGGGTGCAAAGCCCAAGAGAATCAGGCAGAAATCAGGAACAATCATTGCACTGACAGGGTAATCAGTCGTCTGATCCTGGCATCAGACATCTGGAAAACTGGTTTAAGACATCTGGTCACAAAGGTAGATGTCTGATTTTAGGTGGGTTCCTTCCTGACTTGAATCGGATCTAAACAGGGTTCTAGTGCAAGTCCATCAGACAACATACAGGACATCTGGCACTATGTATGGACGTTTGGAAACCTACTTTTCTGCAAGAATGGATTTCCAAGAGAGTGCAACGGCTAGAAAATCTCTGAGAAGAGATTTTCGGGTCAGCCGAGGTAAAACGATCGTTTATCAGACATCTGGAAAGGCTTAAGGATGTCTGATAAGGCTCTAACAGTCATATCTTTGTTAAGCCAGCCAACAGTCCACTAATTTGACGTCTGGCAAAAACATCAGACGTCTTCTAAGACATCTGGTCTAAGGTATGGACGTCTGATTTCATCAGACAGAACTAACTAAGTCCAGCCTAAATGTTATCAGACGTCTGACTCTGAATCAACAGTCAGACGTCTTAAAACCCATTATCAGACATCTGTTTTGGAATTAGACGTCTGAAAAGGCTGTTTGAACTCTATATTGGTTTTCTAAGTTCTCTACAGAAAACCTAAGTATCCTAGGGTTGTGCAGGTGTTCGTAGGACTACTGTTAGGGTACTTTGAGGCTCTTTAACATGATGTTCTAAGGAATAAAAAGAGAAAGGAAATAAAGACAAAAGTACATGAAAGAAATAAACAGAATTCTATCATATTCTTCTTGTCCTTCCATCTTCAATCTATCGCTTCTCGCGAATCTCCTCTGTTCTCCATCAAGCTCCTCCAATCAATCCTGGATGCGAGCTCGAACTCCATCTAATCACGTCTCCATTTGTAATTGACCTGAAATCTAATACTCCAAGTGCAAATGTTAAATGACATGTGCTTTGTTATCATCAAACAAACGATCGTGGTGCTCTAGCACCAACACAGATAAACATCCCCTTGATGGATGCAATCCGCCATGTACCGGTTTACGCACGATTCTTGAAAAATGTGTGTACACCCCAGTGTAAGCTGCGAACCAAGAGTGGGAGTCCGATCGTACTGTCAGAGCAATCTAGCTCTGTAATCCTGAGTAAACTCCCACCCAAGGGAAAAGACCCAGGCACTCCCCTGATCTCATGTAAAATTGGTGAAACCCAATTTGATAGAGCATTGTTAGACTTAGGTGCCTCCATAAACTTGATACCCACATCCCTACTTAACCACCTTGAAGAATCCGAACTTAAATCGACTGAGGTGACATTGCAGTTAGCTGATCGATCCATTAAGTCACCTAAGGGAGTTTTCGAGAATGTTATTGTTAGGGTGCGGGCTTTCTACTTCCCAGTAGACTTTATAGTTCTAGATGTGGATGCACCTGAGAACCCAAGAGATACACCAATTATACTAGGGAGACCTTTTCTGGCCACTGTTAGGGCCAACATAAGCTGTGAGGAGGGCCAGATAGAGTTGAAATTTGGGAATCAAACCCTTAAGATTGACATCTTTAAGGCCCAACAAGGGATTAATTGCGGTGTGGTAGAACAAATATGTGATATTAGAACCGTGGTTGATGAACCACATTTTGAGGACAACCTGATTATCCCCAATCAACCACAAGAAGAACAAAACTAGCAATTAGAGGAGGCTGAACCCGATCTGGATACACCCATAACTCTTACCTTTGTTCCTCACACCCACTCTGAGCCACCCGCTGCTGCTAATCCCGTCTTGGAACTCAAGCCCCTTCTCGATCATCTGAAATATGTCTTTTTGGGTTCCAATCAGACATTTCTTGTGATTATAAATTTCAGACTCACCCCTGATCAGGAATCCCGTTTGATTATTGTTCTCCAGCAACATCGTAGAGCCATTGGTTGGACTCTCGATGATTTGACTGGGATAAGTCCCTCTTATTGCACGCACCACATCTATTCTGAAGAGGGAGCACGACCTTCACGTGAGATGCAGAGACGTCTGAACCCTAATCTGCAGGAGGTAGTGAAAAAGGAGATCATTTAAGTGGTTAGATGCAGGGATTATCTACCCGATCTCTGACATTCGTTGGGTGAGCCCAATCCAGGTTGTGCCTAAGAAGGCAAGGCTCACCACCATCACGACTGAAATCGGAGAGGTCATACCGACCCGTATAGCCAACTCGTGGAGAGTCTGCAATGATTACCGAAGACTCAATTCCTCCACGAAGAAGGATCATTTCCCACTATCGTTTATTGATCGGATCCTCGAAAAAGTAGCGGGAAATAGATTCTTCTGCTTTCTTGACGGGTACTCCGGTTACAACCAAGTGGCGATCCATCCAGAAGACCAAGAGAAGACCACGTTCACCTGCCCCTTCGGGACGTACGCGTTCCGAAGGATGCCTTTCGATCTCTGCAATGCACCTGCGACTTTTCAGCGGTGCATGCTTGCCATATTCTCTGATATGGTAGGTGATTATCTGGAAGTCTTCGTGGATGACTTCTCAGTTTTTGGGGCATTATTTGACGATTGCCTCTAGCACTTGGTTCAAATACTTAGGCGATGTATTGACGTGAATTTGGTTCTTTCCTGGGAAAAGAGCCACTTCATGGTGCTTGAAGGGATCGTCCTGGGGCATCTGATTTCTGAGAGGGGCATCCAAGTTGATCGAGCCAAGGTTAACTTGATTTCCAAACTTCCTATGCCTAGCTCAATAAGGGACATCTGATCTTTTCTGGGGCACGTCTGTTTTTACCGTCGATTCATCCCTGATTTCTCGAAAACGCGTGCCCCTTGACCACCCTTCTCTCCAAGGATGTACCTTTTGAAATTTCCAAGAAATGCACTCAAGCATTTGAGATCCTTCGTGACTGAGTTACCCAAGCCCCGATCCTACAGTCCCCTGATTGGTCTTAACCCTTTGAGATCATGTGCGATGCATCTGACTTCACTGTAGGAGCGATTCTGGGGCAGAAAATTGATGGGAAACCCATGGTCATCTACTATGCTAGCAAGACACTTGATGAGGCTTAGCATAACTATAGGGTTACGGAGAAAGAGCTGCTAGTCGTAGTATTTGCCCTTGAAAAATTCAGATCTTATCTCCTAGGCTCCCACGTTATTATTTACTTGGATCACACAGCCGTGAGGCATCTCCTTGCGAGGAAGGATGCGAAACCTCGGTTAATCCAATGGATCTTGCTGTTGCAAGAATTTAACCTCGAGATTCGCGACAAAGCGGGAAAACAGAACGTGGTAGTTGACCACTTGTCCCACCTTCCTTCTGAGATCATCGACCCTTCCGGACCCATCATGGAGCATTTTCTTGATGAACACCTCCTGACTATTGGTACAGGACTTCCATGGTTTGCTGACATAGTAACTACTTGGCATCACATCAGATCCCGTCTGATTGGCCAAAGGCCAAGAAAGATAAATTGCGCTTCGATGGCAAGTATTACATTTGGGAAGACCCATATCTATTCTGCATAGGTGCTGACCAAATTATCCGGCGATGTGTCCCGGAAGTTGAAATCAAAGACATACTCTCTTTCTGCCATGACCAGGCATGCGATAGCCATTTTTCTAGGCACAAAGCTGCATCAAAAGTCCTCTAGTGTGGCTTTTACTAGCCAACAATCTTCAAGGATTCATACAATCACTGTAAGGCATGTAACCGTTGCCAGATCTTGGGAAACATGACCCATCGCAACATGATGCCTTTACAGCCGATTCTCATATGCAAGATTTTTGACATTTGGGGGATTGATTTTATGGGCCCCTTCCCTATCTCGGATGGCTTCGAGTACATTTACTCGCTATTGACTACGTGTCCAAATGAATCGAAGCCATTCCAACCTGAACCAGTGATCACAAAGTTGTTCTCAAATTCATTCACCAAAACATCTTCTCACGGTTCGAGATTCCTCGAGCAATCATTTCTGATGGAGGGACCCATTTCACAAACGCTCAGTTTAGGTCACTGATGACCAAATACGGGGTGTCACACCGAATCTCTACTCCTTACTACCCCCAAACTAATGGTCTAACTGAGCTATCGAACCGGGAGGTCAAGAAAATCCTTCAGGTTACTATTCGACCTGACAAGAAGGATTGGTCATCCTAGCTTCCGGAAGCTTTGTGGGCTTATAGGACCGCCCACAAGGCCTAATTAGGCATGTCTCCTTTTAGACTAGTGTACGGGAAGGCGTGTCACCTCCCCTTCGAATTCGAGCATAAATCCTATTGGGCAGTATGAAATTATAACCTAGATCTTTCTAAGGCTGGAACCCACAGAAAACTTTAGATAAGCGAGATTGTGCCTTGATGCGTATGAAAACTCACGAATCTACAAAGAGCGAGTTAAAGCCTTTCATGACAAGCACATATCTAGAAAGATCTTTCACCCTTGTCAAAAGGTCCTACTCTTTGATGCCCGATTAAAATTGTTCCCAGGAAAGCTGCGATCCAAGTGGATCGGACCATATTTAGTTCGACAAATCTTTGGAAATGGAGCCGTTGAGATCAGTCCACTCAGCCACGATTCCGAACCTTTGTCGTGAACGGTCAGATACTCAAACCGTTCATTGACGCAACCAATACAGATTTGGCTAAGGCATCCTTTATCCTCCATTCTCCCTGAGCTCATTGCGCCCAGCCGATGGGGTAAAACTCAGTGCTTAACGGGAGGCAACCCGTCATTCTTTCAAAACTCGAAACCTTTCCTGACATTTCTTTGCACTTTAGGATTCATCCTTTAGGACAGCCGACTCTACCTCAGGTACCCATACAAGAGATTAGAAATCGTCCGCAACGGTCACCTCGTCCCATCCACTCACCCAACACCTGTCCTAATAAATGAACCAAGTTGAATACAAACCCACCTAATTTACAATGGGGATATTGCAAATCTTAGGCATGTGGGGGGTATGAAAGTGCAAAATGAATGAAAACTCATAACAAGAAAAGGTTTCAACAAAAAAATCAGATATGTCAAAAATACAAAAAAAAAATTTAGAAACAACACTAGAAAAATAAAAAATTTTTTGAAAAAGAACAAAAAAACTGGAGGAGGGAAGAAATTTTTATGGGCTTTACATAATCAAAAGGAGGAGGAGAAAAAGAGCAAAATGATAAAAAGGAGCACAAAAAGAAGAAATAGATAGTCATTAGTAAGAGATTAAGTGATTAACTGAAGTTCTAGACCACATTAAGAAAAGTAAAGGGAAAGTGCTAAAGAAACACAGAAAGATTAGTAAGAACGTTAACCTTAGGCCTTTTTGGCTAGACTCTTAGTACCCGTTAAGATCTGAATATTCCTCAAGAGGTTGAGGAAAATAAAAAGCTTAAGTATTAGGTCTAAAGCTTAGGGAGTATTTGGCCTCGTTAACTGACCTTCGGTTTGCGGGACTCGGTAACCTAAGCACCCCAATTCACACACAGTCTGGTTCAGTGAGCATAACTATCAAAATCACGCAGAAGCATTTTTAATGTTCTGAAAATGTTACCTAGATTAGGAGCGGTCGATTAACACAAGTTGATTTGGACGAGTTCCCGGCACGGAGAAGTGGGAAATTCCCCTCGAAGATGCGTAACAACATATCGTCTCCTCGGTGCTTGTCTCTTAGGATATTTACATATCCTACCAGGGGCATGTAAGCACTCTACTGGTTCAGATACCATGGATGGCACTATCACGAAATGTCAATCGCTAGGGTCTGACCACGGAACGCCATGGGCGGGATTATCTCAAAATCTCGAAAGCCAGAGTTTTGGGGGTTACTATGGACGGTGCTATCTTGAAGCACGATTGCCAAGGACCTTTGAGAATTGATGATGGGACAAGGAATCCAGTATAGATCGTGTTGTGAAGCTAATCCAAAGCTAGAAATAAAAAGAGAAAACTCTCCAAACAAATAAACCCTCTGTCTCTCTCTTCCAAAAATGCACTGCAAACTGAACCAAGGCTAAAATTATGTCTCAAGTATGGGTGCTTTAACCATGGAGTCCAATAAACCTTAGGGTAGTTCCTACGGGCCTTAAATACCTTTGCTAAGGACCGAGGATAAAGCTAGATAGGTTGGGATCTTGGTTGGTACTAGACTACCTTTAGGCTCATTTCGGCATTCTGACCTAATCAAAGAGAAAAGAGAAGAAAAAGCACTTATCAGAATTGGTGAAAGGAACTTATGGTCTAGAACAGAGGTTAAAACCTTAAAATTTTGCTAAGGGACTAGCAAAAGCTAGGCATGGGGGTATGATGAGAACCTCATCATGAACCCTAACTAGCTTACATTGATCTAATAAAATGAACAAAAGCTCTTACATAACCTAAAGGAAGACCTAATTCAGGGAATTATTAATCTGAGAAGAGAACATGAAATAAAGGGTAAAACTGTAATTTTACCATTGCAGTGCATCAACGGGACTTCTAAGGATCTATACATAGGTCAATTGGACTTAATAAGAGAAAAAGTAGGATGGTTTAGTCAAAAAAGGGTTATGGCGAAATTTAGGAATTAAATGACATTCTGTAACCCTAAAACAAATCTACTTTAATTCACAAGGTTCCAGGAAAGATAAAAATCAACTAAATCCTCTAAAATTCATGTAAAAATATCCCCTAGGGTTTAGAACCTTCAATTTGGCCTTTAGAACCTGTTTTAACCTAGATTGGGGTCCATGCCTAATATTTGACCTAATTTGGGTTTCTGTGCAAAATGTCCAATCAAACGTAGTCAAACCTAAAATTCAACTTCACCATTGGATTCCTTAGGTCCAAATTAGGTTTAGACAAAAATTTGGACCTAAGGAAAGGTCGTCTTGAGCCACTTTGCAAATTGGTCCTCTAAATTACTTTCTAATCCTCAACTTATTGAAACCCTTGCAAATTTCCCTCTAACTTCTTCATCTCTTTCTTCATTTCGGTCCCTCTACCATTTGTAGCAGGGACCATACCTCTGGCGACTTCGCGCAGAGGTTTTCCCCTCATCTGCATGGGGAGTCGCCCCCAGATTTGAAAGGGGAGCTCCCTGCGGAGCCCCCTACCATATGGGTAGCTCCCCATGCCATGAAACCCGTCATACCTCTCGTGCGAATGCGTGAGAGGTATGGGTCTCCAATCGGCCTTACCTCCGACGTGGATTTCCCGTCGTCTCGGTGTGCTTCCTGCTCTGCTTGCACTTATTTAAGGAAGCGCAGACCACACTACTTCCTTCAAGCTCAAAATTGGCTAGAGATCTCCCTCAAATTCCTCTCCTCCTCACTTCAGTCGACTGCTAGAAGCTTCCAGCGACTCCTCCTCCCTCTTCTGGTCGCTCTACCACCGTACTAGTGGCAGAGCCAGCTTCGCCGTTCTCCTCCGCGTCGCGCAGTACTAGCTCACGTCCTCCTGCCCTCTTCCTCGTCGTCGCTTCTTCCCCTGGGCATCTTCGTCTCCAGAGACGGTAGGCACCCGCCGCTCGCTCTCTGCCTCCCCCCTTCGCTCTGAACACCTTAGATAAGTCCTTCTTTCTCCCCTCTTTATTTCCCCCTTATCAGTTGTTATTTTCAACCCCTCGACAGTCGCCAACCACCACCATCATCCATACCTCCAGCAGACCACCGGCGAGGTGACCCTGCCACTCTACACCTCCATCCACCTCGCCAAACCCCCCAGAAGCTCCACCATCACTCCCTGATCATTTTCCCCTTCTCCATCGACAACCACACTCTCCACACACTAACCCAGAACACACCCACCTGCACCTCCACAGTGTGCCCTAGGCACGCGCCCACAGGCGTTCCCACGCCTCGCCGACCATCTCTACACATTCGCCACACTTTGGCGAAGCTCCCCAAGGCATTTGACAGGGCCGCGAGGTCGTGTTCGTGTTTTCAGGTTCAGAGCAACCTCCGCCATTGGAGCTAAGCTTGGAGCAAGCTTGCAAGCTGCTCCAGACCTCGCTAGGCCCAGGTCACTAGCCCAGGTCGTGCGGAGAGTTGTCGCAAATTCCTCCAGGCCTTTGATTGGCTTCGAAGAACCTCGTAGCTGCTGCAATCAAATGCGCCATCTGCTGCTGTGCGCGCAACAGGAAACATCCCACCTTGGAAATGCCCAGTGCAGGTGAGCGCCTTTTATTGTTTTTGTGTTTTCTTTAGGTCGCCTCAAAACACAGGGGTGAGGTCCCTCGCCCACCACCCAGCCTCGTCCGTGACCCACACCTCCGCGGACCTGGCCTAACCTGACTACCCGTGCACTCCTTGCCCACCACCGCATGTCGGTGGGCCAGGTCCCGGGCACGCTAACCCGACCCGATTACCCAGCTGGCTCTGAGAGAGCGAAGAGAGATACACAGAGAGAGAGACGCAGGGAGGGTAGGGGTAGGTTTTGCTTCTCCGTGCCTGTGCAGGGAAGAAGGAGGAAGCGGAAGCAACTGAAGACCTAGCCATGCCAAAGAAGAAAGAACAAGGCAGAGGAAGCAGCTGACGAAGAAGAAGAAGAAGGCAGAGGAAGGAGCAGAAGAAGAAAAAGAGAAACTCTACAGAAGCAAAGGAAGGAAGAGACGCAGCAGCTCAAAAGAGAAGAAGAAGCCAAGGAGAAGAAGTAAAAGAAGATGCTGGCACTGTAGCAGACATCACTTAGGGCGTCCGATTCACAGAATCAGATGTCTGAAGACAGAGAGAAGAGAAGAGAAAGAGAGGAGAAGAAGGAAGAAAAAGAATTTATTTGTTTTTGTCTCTAACATTTATCTTCCCTGCATCAATTTTGAACATACTTGAGAATTGTGATATTTAGCTTCTAAATACCGAATTACTCCCTGAGTTCGACCTCGGAATGTTTTTGTGAATTTCGAGTAATAAATAAATAAAATGTTATAATCATTTTTCGTGATATATTACAACGCGTATCTTTTTAAAACACTGCGAAACTTGATCATCAGCCTTCCTGCACCGACTACTATTAGGCCCAAGGGGCCAACTGGGATAGTCGGGTGAGGGCACGCATACTAGTCAGGGATGCGACCCCTATTATGTTTTGTGTGTATGACTTAGAGCGTATCCACTAGCAGAAATGACTAACCGCGTGCCTGTACGGGATAGCCCCCTGTGCATTTATCACATGTGCCGTAGTTATCGTTACGCCGCGACTATGACCCTAAATTGGTATATCGGGTGTAAGACTAATGCAGGGGTGCTCTCTCAGCAAGGAGAGCACCACATGCTCATTTCACATCACGAGAATACTGCAAAAAGATCGTTTCGTTATGGAACATGTGAATCAAGAGAAAGTGGGACCTTATGATAGAATACCTGCAATCTAGAAACCTATAACTAATAAACGAAAATGGGACATACATATGCCTAAAATCATATTGCCTTCTTTGATTAGATTAAATTTGCTAACATCTATCACTTGTGTTCAGGACAGGGAGGTAAGTAGTCAGTTCTGCCAGCTATAGAGGGAGCTAGGCCTAGCCGAACCCAGCTATAGTGCTAGTAGTTTCTTTTCTGCTGTAGCACGATTTTTATCTTGTGATAGTGAGTATTTCTATTGTGTTTAGAACCTTTAGTTTCTGCTTTCCGCTTTTGTCTTTTGTTTGTGATGGCTATGTCTAAATGCTGCGTTGAATTCTTGAGAATGGGCTTTATGTTTAAGCAAATTCGTCGTTGTTTAAGGAATAGCATCGTAGTATAGGACAAATGCGATTAAATCATTTAAATTTGTAACTTAGAATCAGAAGAGTCCGAGGTCGAACATAGGGAGCAAGTAATTGCAATTTAATCTCACCAATCATAATAAATATAAGCAATTATAATCAAAATTTGATTTAGAACAACTTAGAATGATATATAAATGAAATGAAGTATCTCAGTGCAAAAAGAATGGGTTAAAATGGTGATTTGAATCACCAATTTACCCTTTGAATGTAAGCTCAAATATATCAACGGTAATTATCAACCAATATTCCACGTCAACCAACTCAAATGAATCAGCAGTAACTTCAGAACCAGCAGAACCAAGTTTCTCATAACAGAGGCAAAGGCCTCTTCTTTTTCCTTCTTCGTGCCTTAAGGAAGAGGTACCCGCAGCACAGCAGCACAGAGGCAAAGGCCTCTCAAATTCGGCTAACTGTAGAGAGCAGCAGAGCAAAGAGCAAAACCCCCCCTCTCTCTTTCTTTCCTTCTCTTCTTTCTCTCAAAAACTCGGGTTTAGCTGGGTTATTAGGCGAGTAACCAGGTGTGAACAAGGTGCAGGCCTACGGACGTGGTCGTAGGCGAGCAGTGGGGTAGGTGGGTAAGCGGGTGAAAGTGATGGGGACCCGACCCCTGTGACTTGGGTGAGGGGTCAGGGGAAGGAATTCAGTTTATGTGTAACTGTGAGCTCTGTGTCCCACGATGTGGGACTATCTAGTCCTCCTTGCATTGCGTGCAACAGCTGGTGAAGATGCCTCCAATTGAGGCAACAGGTGCGATCGAGAACTTCAATTGAGGACCTGATGATGTACCTGGAGGTCAATTGCTTCACCTAGGCGCATTGTCTGGAAGCTACATGGCCGGAGGACTGAAGATGAGGCTGGAGGAGCCACAGTGGCGACGGAGGTTCGGTGAAGTACCTGAAATCACGAGAACGGCCTTGCGGCCACGCTAAATAGGCTCAGAAGGATCGCCAGTGTGCGGTGAGTGCAGTGGTGGGTGAGGTGTGGCGTGCGTGAGTGTGAGGAGGCCTGGTGACCTCGAGACAATAGAGAGGAGGTGACGGTGGTCGGTGGGGTGATTTGGTGGGTGAAGAGAGAAATAGGTTGAGGGCTTTTGTAGAGGGTGGTGTGGCAGAACTTTTGGGGCTATTTGGAGGTGTGTGGCATCGGGGAAGCATCGCCGGAGAGTCGCCAAAGACGGAGAAGATAAAGGTTGTGCAGGTGATATGGTGTTCGTGCATATATGGTGAGTGTCAGGAAAAGAAGTAGAGGGAGAGAGAAAGAGATAGAGTGACTTAGGGGGATAGAGGTAGACGGAGGGCACAGGCACTGGCAAGCTAGAGCAGAAGAAGACGAAGAAGTTCGGTGAGTTGGTGCAGCGACGATGAAGAGGAAGAACGCCCCTACTATGGTTGGCAAGGAGCAGGGTCAACGGAGGAGGGTAGAGGGCCGTCCAATTTGATGGTTGGATGGCCTGAAGAGGAGGATGGAAAGGGTTGTAATTCCCAACTTGGAGGGGATGAGATATACGTGACGTAAAAAATGCAGAATAAAAAGATAACAATCTCATGAAATTAGCAATATCACAAAGTACACAAGTATTTTTAGGTGGAAACCCAAACTAGGTGAAAACCACCACCTAACCCTCTCGAGTTAGGATTTCCCGATCGACAAAGTCGATCAAATCCACTAAACCCAGTCACTTGAACGAGGGTGACTAAATCTCATTTACAATAACACTACTTAGATCGATGGTAGTGTACCTCAAAACCCCTTCTCTTCATAAAAAGGATTTTGTCTCGCGAAAGAGACGAGAATTCATAAAGTGAATACTCAACCAAAGACGATAAAATGTACAACAATCCTATAGAGCCACAAATATTTAAACTTAGCTTCTATAGGAGTTAGGAAACTTCCCTTTGGTGGAAGAGCATCGGATTGACACGGGTGCGTGAACCACGCTTTGGCACAACAGCGCTCTCGTAACATCGGCGGGAGAGCGGGTGCACAGCAGGATGAAGCTCTTAGTTGTGGAATGAGTGCTTGGAGAGCTAGAGCTTCTTCTATTTGATCATCTACTTCTTTTTGACACAAGAGAGTGGAAATATTCTTGCAAGGTGTGTTTCTACAAGGCAAGGGTTCTCCTCTATTTATAGAGGGCCTAGGAAGGCTTTGGAAGGCCTTGGAAGGCTTCCATAGCCGTTGGGTGCAAATCCAAGGCAAATCAAGTCAGAATAAGGATCAATCATGACTCTGATAGGGTTATTAGATGTCTTGACTTAAGGTCAAACGTCCGGGTTGTCGTCTGATTTTAGAGTTAGTCGTCTGATATAAGTAGGTTGATCTTCTTGGATGATGTTGAATCATAGCGGACGTCAAAACAAGTCTTTTAAGACGTCTGGACATAAGGTCAGATGTCTAATTCTAGATGGGAATCCTTCCTGTTTATGTCCAGACCTAAAAGGGTTCTAGGTCTAAGTGATCAGACGACAGATCGGTCGTCTGGCACAGGATCTGGATGTTTGGAAACTAAGTTTACAGCGAGTAGAGATTTCCAAGAGAGTACAACGGCTATGAGATCTGATACAGGTGATTTGGCGAGTAACGAGGCTCAACGTCTACTTATTAGACGTCTGGGAATCACTACAGATGTCTGGAAACTAATAAAATGTTAGACTAACGTTAATTCTCTAATAATAGGTTGCTAAGGCCAACGGTCGTCTTATTGGCTGTCTGGTAAAGGCATCGGATGTCTCCTAAGATGTCTGGACTAAGGTTTGGACGTCTGATTCTAACAGACAAAACCTACTAAGTCTAGCTTAGTTGTTTTGGACGTCTGATCAAACAGTCAGATGTTTTAAAAGTTAATATCAGACATCTGATTTCCACATTGGACGTCTGATAAGGTTATCTGAACCCTATTTTGGTTTCTAAGTTCTCTACAGAAAACCTGGGTATCCTAGGGTAGTGCAGGTGTTCCTAGGACTACTTTAAGGGTTTTTGAGGCTTTTTAACAGATATTCTAAGAAATAAAAGAGCAAGAATAAAAGGACAAAAGTACATAAAATAAGATAAAAAGAATTCTATCATATTCTTCTCGTCTTTCCATCTTCAAGCTTTCGCTCCTTGCGAAGCTCCTCTAATTCCGCCATGGATGCGAGCTCGAACTCTGTCTAAATGCCTGTCTCCATTTGCAATTTGACCTAAAAATTAGGACTAAAATGCAAATGTTAAAAGACACGTGTTTTGTTATCATCAAAATAAACGATCGTGGTGCTCTAGCACCAACAATCTCCCCCTTTTTGATGATGACAAAATCATAAATAATACATAAAATTCTCCCCCTTTTTGACATTATCAAAGAGGTTTTTTATCAATTTTAATTCTCCTAAACTCTCCCTTAAATCATGCTCTTCTAGTTTTTAGGTTAAATTTCTTTTAATTAAGAATGATGTTCTCCCTTTTTTGTGATAACAAGATAGCTAAATATTTTTCCCCCTTTTTGAAGGAAATATAGCTAACTTAACACCTCCCCCTAAATGATTGATAATAAGCTCATAATTTTAACTCCCCCTATCTATATGCTAATGATAAAAAGATAGGGTTAAGGGTTACCTCACCTACCATGGCCAATAGAATGGCCCAAATGAAGGTGGTGGATGCCACATCGGATGGGGCTCCCATTCGTAGCTTAGAGGTCCGGGCATTGGCACCGGTCTCCAATTGGGTGGTCGACGTGTGGTCGGTTGTTTGGTTGTTCGTCGTCTCGTCGGTCTTCTCGTTTTCCTCCTTGGTCTACTCCTTGGTCCTCCCAACTCGAGTTGACCATTCTTGAGCTTGTAGGTCCAGTCCTTTATGTTGATGTCTTCTTTGAAACCTACAAAACAAGATTCCAATTCTTTCTTCGGTATCCAAGTGAGCATGGATCTGGATCTGTTAGCGGGTCTACTTGACGGAGATCCTTTCTCGATCTTAGGGCTATGTAAATTTTCTAGTTTGTTGATTAGTTTATTAGAATTTTCCCTAAGAGATGTGCTTTCTTTTTCTATAATATGCATCTTAGTCTTTAAATCAGAAATTTCTAATTTTAGACTAATATTTTCCTCAATCAATTTAGTATTTTTATTGATTAGATTGTGATTTTCTAATGACAAATCAATTTTTGAGCTAGAATTACCTTCTAGGTCCTTAAGTTTCAATTCTAATATTTCATTTTCACTTTTAAGAAAGCTAAGATTCTTTTTAAAGTTTTTTTTTCTATTTTAAGTGATTTACTAAGTTCAAATTGCTCATCAAAAACATCTTGTAAATCGGAATGTACTTCTTTGTCAAAGTTGCTTTCGCTATCGCCATGAAGCCCATGCAGGCGATTTCTTCCTGGGGATTCCCCTCATCTTCTTCCTCTGAGCTTGAGTTGTCCTAAGTTGCTTGGAATGCCTTCTTCTTATACTTCTTCTCCTTCTTGAGAAGAGGGCACTCGGGTCGTAGATGTCCTTTCTCGTTGCAGTGGTAGCAACGTCTCTGGTTCTCCTTTTCCTTCTTTTTTTCTTTCCTTGATTCCCTATAATACTTAGAAAACTTTTTAAGTAAAAATTTAAAGTCCTCATCGTCGGAACTTATCTTGCTATCCGAAGCGGCTTTGAAGGCGAGGGATTTCCTTGGCTTGGGTTCCGGTGCGTCCTTCTTCTGCTTCAACTTCATCTCGTAGGCCATTAGGTTGCCTAGGAGATCCTCCATGTTGAGCTCCTCCACTTCGTTCGCCTCCTCGATCGCGGAGTCCTTCTGCTCCCATTCCGGTCCAAGGGAACGAAGTAGCTTTCCTTGAAGCTCCCCCTTGATGAAGGTCTTACTTAAAGCTTTTAAACTATTTATAATGAGAGTGAACCTAGTGTTCAGGTCACTTAGATTCGTTAGACTTCATTGAAAAAGACTTAAATTCTTGAGAAAGTAAATTTATTTTAGAAGTATTTACCTTAGTTGTACCTTCGTGTGTAACTTCTAGAGTGTGCCATACCTCATATGCAGTGGCGCATTGAGATATTCGGTTGAACTCCTCAGGGCTAAGGGCGCAGTACAACGCGTTCATAGCTTTCGCATTGAGGGAAAGCTCGCGGGTCTGCTGCTGCGAATAGCCTCTCTTTGGTTTCTCCGGGACTTCGTATGGGGTTTCACAACGTTCCCATAAAGCGAAGTCAGTGGCTTGAAGCCACATCTTCATCTGCAACTTCCAGTAGCCGTAGTTGCTTCCATCGAAGAAAGGTGGTTGGACGGTGGACTGCCCCTCGATGATTCTGGTGGTGGTGACACTTCCCTCCATCGCATCTTCGCCGGTAACGCCGAAAATGCGAGACCTACTCTGATATCAATTGTAATTCCCAACTTGGAAGGGATGAGATATACGTGATGTAAAAAATGCGGAATAAAAAGATAATCTCACAAAATTAGCAATCTCACAAAGTACACAAGTATTTTTAGGTGGAAACCTAAACTGGGTGAAAACTACCACCTAACTCTCTCGAGTTAGGATTTCCCGATCGACAAAGTCGATCAAATCCACTAAACCCGTCACTTGAACGAGGGTGACTGAACCTCAATTACAACAACAATACTTAGACCGAGGGTGGTATACCTCAAAACCCCTTCTCTTTACAAGAAGGATTTTTTCTCACGAAGGAGATGAGAATTCGCAAAGAGAATACTCAACCAAAGATAATAAAATGTACAACAATCCTAGAGAGCCACAAATATTTAAACTTAGTTTCTATAGGAGTTAGGAAACTTCCCTTTGGTGGAAGTGCGTCGGATTGACACGAGTGCGTGAACCACGCTTTGGCACAACAGCGCTCTCGTAACGTCGGCGGGAGAGCGGTGCACAGCAGGATGAAGCTCTTAGATGTGGAATGAGTGCTTGGAGAGCTAGAGCTTCTTCTATTTGATCATCTACTTCTTTTTGACACAAGAGAGTGGAAATATTCTTGCAAGGTGTGTTTCTACAAGGCAAGGGTTCTCCTCTATTTATAGAGGGCCTAGGAAGGCTTTGGAAGGCCTTGGAAGGCTTCCATAGCCTTTGGGTGCAAATCCAAGGCAAATCAAGTCAGAATAAGGATCAATCATGACTCTGATAGGGTTATCAGACGTCTTGACTTAAGGTCAGACTCTGGGTTGTCATCTGATTTTAGAGTTAGTCGTCTAATATAGGTAGGTTGATCTTCTTGGACGATGTTGAATCATAGCGGACGTCAAAATAAGTCTTTTAAGACGTCTGGACATAAGGTCAGACGTCTAATTCTAGACGGGAATCCTTTCTATTTATGTCCAGATCTAAAAGGGTTCTAGGTCTAAGTGATCAGACGACAGATCGGTCGTCTGGCACAGGATCTGGATGTCTGGAAACTAAGTTAACAGCAAGTAGAGATTTCCAAGAGAGTACAACGGCTATGAGATCTGACACAGGTGATTTGGCGAGTAACGAGGCTCAACGTCTACTTATTAGACGTTTGGGAATCACTACGGACGTCTGGAAACTAATAAAATGTCAAACTAACGTTAACTCTCTAATAATAGGTTGCTAAGGCCAGCGGTCGTCTTATTGGCCGTCTGGCAAAGGCATCAGACGTCTGGACTAAGGTCTGGACGTCTGATTCTAACAGACAGAACCTATTAAGTCCAGCCTAGTTGTTTTAGACGTCTGATCAAACAATCAGACATCTTAAGAGTCAATATCAGACGTCTGATTTCCAGATTGGATGTCTGATAAGGCTGTTTGAACCCTATTTTAGTTTTCTAAGTTCTCTACAGAAAACCTGGGTATCGTAGGGTAGTGTAGGTGTTCCTAGTGTTGGTGCTAGAGCACCACGATCATTTGTTTTGATGATAACAAAACACGTGTCATTTAATATTTGCGCTTTGAGTCCTAGATTTCAGGTCAATCGCAAATGGATACGTGATTAGACGGAGTTCGAGCTTGCATCCAGGACGGATTGGAGGAGCTCGATGGAGAGCAGAAGAGATTCGCGAGGAGCGATATATTGAAGATGGAAGGAAATGAAGAATAGGATAGATTTCCTTCTTTTATACTTGTTGTATTTTTCATTTCTTTTGTTGCTCTTTATTTCCTTAGATAATTCATGTTAAAGAGCTTCAAAGTACCCTAACAGTAGTCCTAGGAACACCTGCACAACCCTAAGATACTTAGGTTTTCTGTAGAACACTTAGAAAACCAATATAGGGTTCAAACATCACTTCCAGACGTCTAATTCCCAAATCAGACGTCTGATAAAGTATTTTAAGACGTCTGACTGTTGTTTCAGACGTCTGATAATTGTTAGGCTGGACATAGCTAGTTCTGTCTGATGAAATTAGACGTCCAGACCTTAGACCAGACGTCTTAGGAGACGTCTGATGGATTTGCCAGACGTCCAATTAGTGGACCGTTGGCTCGCTTAGCAAACACTTAAGATATGACCGTTAGAGCCTTATCAGACGTCCATAGGACTTTCCAGACGTCTGATAATTGACCGTTTTGCCTCGGTTGACCCAAAATCTCTTCTCAGAGATTTTCTAGCCGTTGCAACGTTTGGAAATCCATTCCCACAGAAAAAGTATGTTTCCAGATGTCCAGACATAGTGCCAGACGTCCTATATGTCGTCTGATGGACTTGCACTAGAACCCTGTTTAGATCTGATCAAAGTCAGGAAGAGACCCGCCCAAAATCAGACGTCTGACTTTGGAATCAGACGTCTTAAAGTGAACTTCCAGACGTCTGATGCTAGAATTAGACGTCTGATAAACCTGTCAGAACAATGATTGTTCCTGATTTCGGGCTGATTCTCTTGGGCTTTGTTCCCAACGGCTATAGAACCTTTCCTAAGCCTTCCAAAGCCTTCCTAAGGCGTCTATAAATAGAGGGGAACCTTTGCAACACCTAGACACACTAAGAGAAACACAAGACACACTTAAGCAACATAGTTCCACTCTCTTGTGTCCTAGCTAGCTCTTGCTCTCCAAGCTCAAGCTCCATTCTCTTGAGAGCATCAAGCTTCGCGCACCCGATCTCCCGCTGTTGTTTACGAGAGCGACGTTGCGCCGTCGCGTGGCTCACGCACCGCGTCATCAAATCGACGCACTCCTTGCAAAGGGGAGTTTCCTAATTCCTATAGAAGCTTAGGTTAAAAAATTACCTTGTTGGTTCTATAGGACTTGTTGTTTCTTTTATCTTTGTTATTTGGTTGGGTATTTGCTTTGCGAATTCCCGTCTCCTTCGCGAGACAAAATCCTTCTCGTGGAGAGAAGGGGTTGAGGTATGCTACCCTCGTTTAAGTAGCGTGGTTGTATTGAGGTTGAATCACCCTCGTTTTAAAGTGATTCGGTTTAGTGGATTTTGATCAACTTGGTTGATCGGAAAATCCTAACTCGAGAGGGTTAGGTGGTGGTTTTAACCCGGTCTGGGTTTCCACCTAAAAATACTTGTGTACTCGTGTGTTTGTTTATTTTGTGAGATTATTTATATTTCAATTCCTCATTTTTTACGTTACGCTAATCTCACCCCCTTCGAGTAGGGAACTTTCACCTAGAACTACTTTAAGGGTTCTTTGAGGCTTTTTTTAATAGATATTCTTTAACAGATATTCTAAGAAATAAAAGAGCAAGAATAAAAGGACAAAAGTACATAGAACAAGATAAAAAGAATTCTATCATATTCTTCTTATCTTTTCATCTTCAAGCTTTCGCTCCTCGCAAAGCTCCTTCGCCTTTGTCAAGCTCCTCCAATTCCTCCATAGATGCGAGCTCGAACTTTGTCTAAACGCCTGTCTCCATTTTCAATTTGACCTGAAAACTAGGACTCAAAAGCAAATGTTAAAAGACACATGTTTTGTTATCATCAAAATAAACGATCGTAGTGCTCTAGCACCAACAAGGGTCGCCAGAGCAAGGTGTGGAGGTGGTCGGAGAGGGAAGAGAGAAGGTTTTCTCTGACCAAACTTGCTAAGGAGCACAGTTAGAAGACCCAGGGACTTTTGTAGAGCTCAGGCAGGCTCTCAAGCTTGAAAACAAGCTTGAAAAGCTCGAGAAATCAGGGAGGAAGATCCCTAAAATTCTATGGATTCGCACGAGCTTCTTGGGTGAATTTGGGATCTAGAATTAGGTTTAGATGATTAGGGACGACCTCAAGATCATCCCTTCCAATTTTGGAAGGGATTGGTCGAGAAATCAGGGAGGTATCCCTGACTGAAGCTCGGTTCCTTTGGTTTCACAGCTACCATGGTGGTAGGGACCCAAATGAAGAAAATGAAGAGAAGTTAGGGGGCTGTTTGCAAGGATTTCAAAAGTTAGGGTTGTGAATGAAAGAGAAAGAGTCAGATTGGACCAAAATGCAAGCTACGTCAAGATGGACTTTGATTGGACCCAAATTTTGTTACAAACCTAATTTGGACCCAAGAAATCTGATGGGGAAATCAGATTTTGATTTTAACAAAGTTTGATTGGGCAATTTGTGCAGAAATCCAAATTAGGTCAACTTTTTGTCTGAGACTCTATTTTAGGTCAAAATGGGTTCCTATGGTCAAATTAAGGGTACCAAACCTTATAGAATATTTTTCTATGAATTTTAGAAGGTTTAGATAGATTTTATCCTGACTAGAACCTCTGTTCTTTAAGCAGATCTGAAATTAGGTTTTTTGTTACTGTTAATTCTCGAAATACACGAAAACCTATTTCTGTCTGCATGAACCCACTTATTTGACTTTAATGCTCTTTTGACCTTTAATTTATCCCTAGCCAACTCTCGATTATTCTGTGTTCATGATATACTGTTAAAATTACAGAATTAACCATAGTTTCTTATTTTCTTCCCAAAACATAATATGGTGGAGATATAACCCTCAGATGAATATGTAGGAGCTTTTATCTTTTATTCCAAACTAAAATGGGCTAGTTAGAGTCTATGATGATGTTCCCATCACTTTAGTCCATGACTCATGTTTCTTTTCCTTCTATTGTTAATTATTCCTTTCTTGCTATGGTTGCATGAGTAGAAATATTATAATTTTTTATTATTTCTTATTGGACGATTGAGTCTTGGGATAGATAATACGATCCGACCTAAATTTTCAATTGGAGTCGAATCGAGTCGTAATAATAGACAATGCAATATAAGTGCTAAAACTACGATGGTAGAAGGAGACAGCAAAGCAAGTGTATCATCTTGTGTAAAAGCCTTGAGAGTCGTGGACATTTTTGACCTCACACCCTATGTCTCTTGCGGAAGTTGTTAGAGTTTTCTCTTTTTGGGTCCGTTGGGATTTGGTCCTGCTGTCCGGGAATAACCTTAGCAAGCAAGAGAGGGAGATTTGGTTGGGAGTCGAGTGAGCGTCGTATCTTTTGTCGTGTTGGGTTGAGGCCCTGTTAGATGCGTACTCCTCCTTTCTGAATGAAAGGCAAGACAAATTCCCCTGCATCCACCTTATTCCATCTATACTTGTTGTGGTTGTTGGATTCGCCGGAAGGCTCCTCGACCGCATCCATTCCTGAGACGGCGGACAAGGCTGTCCCCCGCTACCAGTGTGTGCAACACAATGGGTGACGGCATCAAGTACGAGATAGCGCAGAGCGCCTACGTGAAGGTCGTCCTCCACGCCCTGAAGCACCCTTCTTCTCCCGTCAACGGCCTCCTCCTCGGCCTCTCCCCCTCCGACTCTTTCGTCCTCATCTCCGACGCCGTCCCCCTCTCCCACTCCCCCTCCCATATCGGCCTCCTCCCCTCCCTCGAGCTCGCCCTCCTCCAGGTTCGTAACTGTTTATTTGTAACCCTAATCATCCTCCCACCCCTCCTTTTTATCTATCCCCCTATTTGATGCGCCTTCATCCGAATCATCTCTCTTTCTCTCTCGGAGGTGGAGGAGCGGTTCGGCGCGGAGGGGCTGAGCGTGGTGGGGTACTACCACGCGAACGAGCGCTGCGATGACTGGGAGCTCTCCGGCGTCGCCAGGAGGATCGGGGACCACATCTCGCGTTACTTCCCGCGTGCCCCGGTGTTGCTGGTGCGTTCGTTTTGTTTGGATCCTTTCGTTTGTCGTCTTCTCTGATAAAAGGGATGGTTTGGTCGTTCTTTCGTTGTTCTGTCGGATGTGTAGATCGATAACAAGAAGCTCGAGAATTTGCCAAAGGAGAAGGGGGGGGAGCCGGTTCTGCAGGTAACGTATCCGTATAAACTCCTTGTTTGAAACAGTCCCGATCACTAATGTGCTTTTTTTCATTTTTTTTGTTCCTTTTGTGGAATACGAATTGGATTAATGTGTGTTGTTTGTGGTGATGTGATGTGTGATAATGTGAGGAGCAAAAGGGTGGACGTGTTCTGCCGAAGCTGTCAATGACTCAATTGTTTCTTGGACTGGTTAGAGTAGACCCAGGAATGAACCCCCCTCGTCGGCGGGGGGCGGGGGGGGGAATTTTTTCGTGTGGTGGGGAATTTCGACTGGAGATTGAGTTGGGGTTTTAGTGTATGGAACTTCGGAATGAGTATGGCCTGAGGTTTTGAGAAGTGCTGGGTGGCAAGTAAGTACGTCTGTATTCTGTGTTGCTTATGTCCAAGGGGAATATTTAAAATATATGTGGTCTATGGAGAGAAATGTCGTAAGATGAGTGAATAATTATAAATATTAGATATTATATATGTAGAAGCAGTTTCCAAGAAAAGGTCTTGCCTAAGAAAAAGCGTGAGGCTAAGAGGGTTCTGGATACTCTGTACTGAGTTTAGAGAATCCCATAGTTGCTAGGCCCCTCGAGACTTTTAGTGGATCCAACTGCTTGGGTGAGGGCCTGCATGGTTAGGAAGACTTAGCGTATTTTTGAAGGTCATTTGTTTAAGTACTCTTAGCCTCAATCATATGTATATTATAATTTTGTTTATTTTACGGAATTAATTTCGAGGAGTTTCAGGATAAAAGGATGTTTGGTGGTGGAGTGAGGAAGTGTAAGAGAAGCTTAAAATTAAAAAAATTTGCTTTAAAGCCTTATATCGAGATAAGATCGATGAAAACATGGAAAATTAAAAAAAAGTAAAGAAAGAAGTAAATAAAGTAGTTAGTGAAGTAAAAGCAAAAGCAAAAGTTTAGAAGTATTTTTATAAGAAACTTGATTCTAAAAAAGGTGAACAATATATCTTTAAGTTAGTTAAAGCAAAAGAGCGGAAAGCAAAGGACTTTATACATGTAAGGTGCATCAAGGATGAAGAAGGAAGGGTGCTTATTGTTAGTGAGGTTATAAATATAAGATGGAAAAGATATTTTCATAAACTTTTTAATGAAAAACAAAAGAATGATATCATCTTAAGGGAGTTAGCTAACTTAGAAGATTATGTGAATCGAGCAAGCTATCGAAGGATACAAGAAAGTAGTGGAGGCTTTGAAGATGATAAAAAGTAGGATGGTTGTTGGACCTGATGATATTCCTATAGATGTTTGGAGAGTGATTGGAGAAAGGGGTATAATTTGGCTCACAAAATTATTTAATATTATTTTGAGAGGCAAGAAGATGCTAGAGAAATGGAGGAAAAGTTTTGTGATACCTTTATATAAGAATAAGGGAGATATACAAAATTATTTCAATTATAGAGGTATTAAATTGACGGGTCATACGATGAAACTTTGCGAGAGAATAATTGAAAGAAGGGCGAGGCAAGTCTCTGTAGCAATTGAAAATCAGTTTGGCTTTACTGTTGAGGCAATACATCTCTTGAGATGTATGATGGAGACCTACAAAGTCAAAAAGAATGATTTACCTATGATTTTTATTGATTTGGAGAAGGCCTATGATTCTGTCCCAAGAGATATCTTGTGGAGAATTTTGTAGAAGAGACATGTACCTGTTTTATATATCAACCTCATAATGGAGCTGCAGCTTGTGTAATGGGTTTGCCATGGTGTATGCTTTTTGCTGATGACGTTGTGTTGGTTGATGAGATAAGATATAGAGTGAATAGAAAACTTGAGCTGTGGAAAGAAGCCTTGGAAGCTAAAAGATTATGTTTAAGTAGGACAAAGACTGAGTATATGGAATGCAAGTTTAGTAGTAGCGGGAACAATGAAGGGATTGATGTAAAAATTAGAGAAGAGTGCATTTAAATGAAAGATGCTTTTAAGTACTTGAGATCAATTTTCCAACAAGATGGTGGAATTGATGGAGATGTTACACATAGAATTAATGTAGGGTGGTTGAAATGGAGGAGTGCATCTGGTATTCTCTGTGATAAGAGGGTTCATTTAAAAGTCAAAGGAAAGTACTATCGAGTTACGGTAAGACTAATCATGTTGTATGACTCTGAATGTTTGGTTGTCAACTATAGGCATGTGCAGAAGATGTCTGTGGTAGAAATGAAGATATTAAGCTATATGTGTGGTCATACAAGAAATGGCCGTATTTCAAATAAGATTATTCGAGAAAAGGTTAGGGTGGCACTGATAGAGGATAAAATGAGAGAGACATGTCTAAGGTCGTTTGAATATTTGCAAAGAAGTCCACTAGATGCTCCAGTTAGGCGATGCGAGAAGTTGGACTCCTAAGAGGGGGCGACAAAGATCAAATAAGTGTTGGAAGGAAGTTATTAAGTATGACCTCAATTATTTTAATTTAAGTCCTAAAATGACTCAAAATCAATCTGTGTGGAGGCAAAGAATCTATATAGCTGACTTCACTTAATGTGGGAAAATGCTTAGTTATTATTGTTGTATAAAATTAATTCCGAGGCCACAAATATCAACATGAATGCTTCATTGACAAGCCAAAGAGGGGGCATGTGAAAGATATAAGACCTAACATATATGGCCAACATCTCATAATCATCTTAAAATGACTACAATGTCTCAAATTTCATTAAAATTATGATATAAATGATTCCTATATTCATGAATAAATGACTATAAGGCAACGATCATAAACTTTTAGCACATAAAAAAAATATACTAATAAATAATAACTTGTGAGATGTCAAGCCACATAGGTGCACACAAATTTTCATGTTCTTATATGCGTAGTTGCTTATGTGACATGAATGGCATTTGATGGAAGCTTTACAAGCTTAAACTTGCGTAAATACCCTAATGAGCAATAATTGTTCATCTTTAAAGTAGAGATTGTTGTCTAGATTTTAGAGTCTAGAATTTATCCAGGTAATAACCTAAGCTTTAACTCACCGAAATACAAGTAGATATAGTAAAAAAAATTAAAAAGAAAACACCCTAAGCTGTCTATTTAATAACTAGTTCTTGGTTTGGGAAATTATTAGGCTAGTAAGTAATTATTAAAAGTATTGTAAGTTTGTAACTTTTCTGTAAAGCCAGCATGTTACTAGAAATACAAGTTAATTATTCAATTAGCTAAGGCTTAGGGCATAACAACACATAAGCCTAATACTTGGATTCTAGAAAATCATGCTTATTTGTAATGATCCGATTCCTAAGTCCCTACGAGATACGAGAATCAGATCGACTCGATTAATCCTAAGATCTAGTCATTCAACGAGGAAGTAACCAAAAGAGCAGTAAAATAAACCACATTTATCATAAATATAACTAACAGTAAGGAAATACAGCAGTAAGGAAAGAAACCACTACAGTATATACCACAACAACAGTAGAACAACATTCATAACATAATATGAACTGCAGGTAAAGAAAAGTACAACGGAAATAAGAACTACTCACTATAACGGAACAAAAAGAGGTACAAGAGAACAGTGGTAACTCTACTGGACCCTACTCGGCCCAACGTCCTCCGCAGCCGCTGACCCTGGCTGCTCAATACCTGGTTCTGAAAGGTAACGAGTGTAACACGTCAGCAAAACGCTGAGTAGAGTGACAGCTAAACTAAAGAAACAGTAAAGTGTACAGTAGCTGTTTTAATTTTCTTTCTTCCTTTATTTACGTCTTTCTATTGTTTCACAATTTATCTATTTCTCAGATCCTTTACTTGATCTTGAATGTTCCTCGTGGGAACGATCTTGATTGCAGTCTTTTCCGAACAGTAGAAGTAGCACGTGGTGCTCTCCTAGCCGGGAGAGTCCCCCGTGGTGATCCTACTCTCAGTCAACCACCCCAAGGTCACTGACAGATGTAACGGTGACTACGGCACGCGCGATAAACGTACGGGTAGCTAACCCGCACTGGCACGCGGTCAGTCGTTTCCGTTAACGGGTGCGTCCAAAGTACAGCACGGAACCAGTACATGGCAGAACCCTCTCAGTAACAGGGGTTCAACCCCTCCACAGTAACCAAACAGGGGCCTTGCCCCTCCACAGTCCGCGCACTCTCGCCTGACTACCCTGGTTTGCCCCAGTGGGCCTAACAAGTCAGTGTGGGAGGCTAGCAGAATCCCGGGGCTCGTGGGGTAGCTAATACTTCCCTACATTAGTAGCTCTCCTCGGTACTACATACACGAGGGCCAGCAAGTCGGTACAGAGTGGCCAGTCCTAACCCCAGGTCCCTGGGGCAGCTGGTTCCGCTCTGCACTAAACAAGGGGGACGGTCGCTCTCCTTGGTACTCCGTACTCAAGGGTCAACTCACTTCCCCAATTCTATTCCATTCACTTTCCAGGAGTTCTACTCCTAATTCCCCGTAGGGTTCCAGCTCTTTTACTCAGAACATCCAGGTTTCACTTTCCACTTTCACGTTCTTACAATTCATATTCTCAATCACGTTTATTTATTCATAACAGACAGCTGTTAATTCAATTCACAGGCAGCTAGTATTTCCTTTCCACATTGTCCAAGACTGCAGTATTTATACATTCACTAGTTTTCCCGTCCTAAGATTCATGCCATATCCTAGGATTTATCATACAATCTAGTTTTCCAGCCCTACGATTCATGCAACACCCTATGAATCTACCATTCAATTTATTTCTCATTCCTAGGATTCATGAAATGCCCTAGGTTCTATTTATGGTTTCATAATTTAACAAATTATACTTAAAGCCACTCTACCAGGTACAACGGGAGTAATGGGGGCGTGGTCGGGAATCCCGCGTGCCTCCGCAACCCCCGAGACTGCAACGGAACGGGGTCCTATCACAAGGATCAAACACAAGGAATTTCTCAAAACAGTATACAGCTACTGTAGACAGGTAGATGATTTAATTCCGAAAAGAACGCAACTCGAAACGCGGAAAACGGAACCCGAACGGGCCTTAAACGGGTCAAAAACGACGAAACAGTGCAAAATCAGACATCTGGAACTTATTCCAGACGTCTTAAAAAGTGAAACAGGGTTTACCTTGCTCTGCGTGGTCTCTCAGACGTCCAGAAGCCTGCGGGGGTGTCTGGCCTAGTTCCCAGACGTCCGATGGTCACCCCGGACGTCTGGATGTCGCTCCAGTCGTCTGGCACTGCAGCCAGACGTCTGATTCGCGTTGGATGTGAATCTCAAACCATGTGTGTACCCATTTCCTCTCTTAGTACGGTCAATCGAAGGGAAGGAAGAAGACGGAAAGACTCACCTTTCAGACGTCTGGACAGTCTTCCAGACGTCGTGCCTGTCGTCTGTCTAGAAGCACAGACGTCCGATTTTGGAAAATTTTCCAGAACCAGGGCGCGACTCGCCCTCCGCTTGCGACGCCCGGCCGCGTCTCGCCTCGTGCGCCTGCTGCTCGAGCCGCAGCAGTCCCCCCGCGTCGCCCCGCGCCCGCTGCGCCCCCCGCCAGCCGGCCCTAGCAGCCCCGGCGAGCTCGCCCTCACGGCCGAGAGCCTCTCCCACGCGCAGCACCTCCTCCCACGCTCACCGCGGCTGTCGCTGCTGCTGCACCCTCGCGCTCGCTCTCGCGCACTGGCTGAAGGAGAAGAGGAAGGAGGCGGAGGTGACGGGAGTGAGGGAGAGGCGAGGCCCTTTTAAGGCCGTGCGAGGAGAGAGAGAACGCGGCAGAGGCGTCTGCGGCCGCAGGAGAGAGGGAAAAAGAGGGAGAGAGAGAGAAAACGTAGGTCTGCGTGCTCAGGCGCGCAGACGAATAGTAGCGTGCCAAAATAACCGATTTCCAGACGTCTGGAAATGATCCCAGACGTCTGGTCCGACGTCTGTAAGTGATTCCAGACGTCTGGGCCACCTCTCAGACGTATTAAAAGACGCCTGGAGCGCCCGTTCGTAACAATATAACAAACTCACAGGAAGTTTCGTCACCGAAACTTGCGCTAACTAGGGTGCAGGAAAACGTCATAAAAGCCATAACAAACTCAAAGAGGATCGAAGCCGGTCCGAAAAGACGTACCCGCAAAGAGTTCCGGGTACCGCTCCCACATTGCCGCCTCAGGCTCCCAGGTAGCCTCCTCGTACCGCTGGCTCCTCCACAAAAACTTTACCAGGGGTACTTGCTTTCGTCTCAAACTGCGGACGGCACGGTCTGGAATCTGCACTGACCGCTCGAGGTAGGTCAGTTCATCGCCCACTTCGACGCTCTCGTGACTTAGTACGCGACTGGGATCGGCTACGTACTTCCTGAGGTTGGATACGTGGAACACGCCGTGCACACCAGAAAACTGCGGGGGGAGGGCAAGCCTGTAAGCAACGGGTCCAACCCGCTCCAGGACCTTAAAGGGCCCCACAAACCTCGGCGCGAGCTTCCCTCTCACCCCAAACCGCTGCAGGCCCTTCATGGGCGAAACACGAAGAAAGACGTGGTCCCCCAACCTCGAACTGCACCTCTCTGCGTCTCCGATCCGCGTAGCTCTTCTGTCTGCTCCTGACAGTGCGGAGTCGCCTGTGGATCTGCTCGACCACCTCCTGACTCTGCCGGATCAACCTGGGGCCAACCTCCCACTTGGTCCCCACCTCAACCCAACTCAAGGGTGCCGTACACCTCCGTCCGTACAGAGCCTCGTAGGGAGCCATGCCAATACTCGAGTGATAGCTGTTGTATGCAAACTCCGCCAGGGGCAGGTGCTCCTCCCAAGAACCTCTCCAGTCTAGTACACAGGCATGCAAAAGGTCCTTAAGTGTCTGTATCGTGCGCTCAGACTGTCCGTCCGTCTGGGGGTGGTAAGCCGTACTAAACCTCAACCGCGTCCCCAAGGCCTGCTGAGATTCAGCCCAAAACTGGGACGTAAAGCGGGTATCCCGGTCGGATACGATCTCCCGCGGAATTCCGTGTAGTCGTACCACATCACGGATATACCTCTCTGCCAACTGTGCTGGTCCCAAAGTGACTCGGATCGGCAGGAATCGTGCCGTCTTCGTCAGTCTATCCATAATTACCCAGACAACGTCGTGTCTTCGCTGGGTAACAGGTAAGCCCACCACCAAGTCCATGGTGATGCTCTCCCACTTCCACTCTGGCACTGGAAGCGGCTGTAGCGGCCCTGCAGGCCTCTGATGCTCGGCTTTCACCTGCTGGCACACTAAGCACTGCTGCACGAACTCACCCACATCCCACTTCATCCCTCTCCACCGAAACTCGCGTCTCAAGTCGTGGTACATCTTCGTGTTTCCGGGATGTATGGTGAATCTGGAACCGTGTGCCTCAGTCAGGAGCTCTCTCAACAGCTCCTCGTCTCTGGGAACGCACAACCGTTCCCTCAAGCGCAGCACCTGGTCTGTGAAAGAGAAGTCCCCTTGGTCTCCCGACAGTACTCTGTCACGTAAAGATTGCAAGTACGGATCGGCCATCTGTCCTGTGATGATGCGGTCTACCAGCTCTGGCCTAGTCTGCCGTGTCACCGTCACTGCCCCATAGTACCCTCGTAACCCTAGAGGTCGCCAACTGCCCACCTCCTCCAAAAGGCTCCAACTCTGTAACAGTAGACTGGCCAAGTGTGCGGGCGCCTTACGGCTCAAGGCGTCAGCCACCATATTGGCCTTTCCCGGGTGGTAGGAGATGCTGCAGTCGTAGTCCTTCAGGAGCTCCAACCAACGTCTCTGTCTTATGTTGAGCTCCTTCTGATCAAAAAGGTATCTGAGGCTCTTGTGATCTGTGAAAAATCTCGAAGGTCTTACCGTACAAGTAGTGCCTCCAGGTCTTCAGCGCGAAGACAACAGCTGCCAACTCTAGGTCGTGGGTAGGGTAGGTATGCTCATGGGGCTTCAGTTGCCGCAAAGCGTAAGTGACAACGTGACCCCTCTGCATGTGCACACCTCCTAACCCCTGCAAGGAGGCGTTCGTGTACACAACGAACCCGCCACTACTGTCAAGGATGGTGAGCACGGCAGCCGAGGTCAACCTCTCCTTCAGCTCCAGAAAACAGGCCTCACAGGCGTTTGTCCAAGCAAAGGGCACGTCCTTCCGGGTCAACTGTGTCATAGGACACGCAATCTGTGAAAAACCTCTGATGAATCGTCTGTAGTAGCCTGCCAGTCCCAGGAAACTACGAATCTCAGTGACTGAACGCGGTCTCTCCCACCTGAGTACTGCCTCAACCTTGGCTGGGTCCACCGCCAAGCCGTCTCCAGAGATCACAGGACCTAAGAAGGTCACCTCCCTCAACTAGAACTCGCACTTGCTGTATTTGGCGTACAGCCTACGTCGTCTCAGAGTGTCTAGAACCATCCGCAAGTGCTGTCCGTGCTGCGTCCGATCTCTAGAATAGACGAGTACATCATCTATGAAAACCACCACGAACTGATCCAAGTACGATTTAAACACCCGGTTCATCAGATCCATGAAAGCAGCGGGGGCATTGGTCAGCCCAAACGGCATGACCAAAAACTCGTAGTGTCCGTACCAGGTGCGGAAAGCTGTCTTGGAGACGTCGGTCTCCCTGATTCTCAACTGGTGGTATCTAGACCTTAAGTCGATCTTGGAAAACACCGTGGCACCCCGCAACTGGTCAAACAAGTTGTCAATCCTCGGCAGCGGATATCTGTTCTTGATGGTGACCCTATTCAGCTGTCGGTAGTCCACACAAAGGCGTAAGGTCCCATCCTTCTTCTTCACAAACAGTACCGGGGCTCCCCAGGGAGACGCACTGGGTCTCACGAAACCTTTCTCCAAAAGGTCCTGCAACTGGGACTTGAGCTCTTGCAGCTCAAGCGGTGCCATCCTGTATGGCGCGGTGGAGATGGGGCTGGTCCCTGGTACGAGTGAGATCTCAAACTCGATCTCACGCTCGGGCGGTAGTCCTGGTAACTTGTTTGGAAACACGTTAGGGTACTCTTTGACCACCGGGATACTTTGGAAGTCTGCCACAGGGCTGGGCTCTGCCACCACACAAGTTAGGAAGTCCTCACACCCCTGGCTCAAAAGTCTCGTCGCCCGAAGTGCCGAAATGCACCTGAAACTCCGTCCACTGGCTGTCCGTGAAACTCGAAAGAAGGCAACTCCGGCATGGAGAAGACAATCTTCCTCTCAAAACAGTCCACCAAGGCGTGGTAAGCGGACAGCCAATCCATCCCTAGAATCACTCCAAAGTCCTCCATCTGTATCATAATCAGATCAGCTGGCAGGCTATGTCCCCCGACGTTGACCTCGCAATCCGTGTACACCTCCTCAGCTACAAACAGCTGACCACTCGGACCTCTAATTACGAACGGATTTTCTAATGCTGTATAATCCTGGTCCAACTAACTGCGAAACTGGTTGCGACAAATGAGTGCGTAGCGCCGGAATCGAAAAGCGTGTAAATGAGTCTGCCGGAAACTGAAACCATACCTGCTACCCCCGATCCCGAAGCTCTGGCGTCCCTGTGTGTCAGGGTGTTGATACGCCCTTCAGCTCTAGGTGCGGACGAAGCAGCCACACTCTGCGTCGGACGGGTAGGTGCTGGCCGGTACCCTTCTCGCGACTGCTGTCCTCCTCGCGCCTGGTAACCGAGGCCTCCTGCACGTCCTCCTGCTCATCCTCCAGTGCTCTGCGCGGGAAGTATCTGCTGACCTCCTGCCCTAAATGGGCAGTCCCTCCTGATGTGGCCCGGCTGGCCACACTGGTAACAGAGGGGAACCCGGCTCCCGTCCTCAGTGGGTCCCTGCTGTCGGCTGGGCGGGGGTCCAGTGCTGGCGACTGGCCCCTGTCGAGGGCTCCCAAAGGCCACTGATGGCCCTGTAAAACGTGACAGCTCTCCTACGGACTCCACGTGTCTCCTTTGAGTTCTCCTAATACGTCTAGTGTGACGGCGGAAATCTCGTTTCACCACCAACTCTCCTGTCGTACGCTCGTAAGGGGGAGGAAGGGGTGGCGATGTGGATGGAAGCTGAAATTCTTCGCGAACCACCTCTCGAATTAGTTGGACGAGGTCTGGAGACGGTATGCTCAGGAGAAGAGGAGGGGTAGTATGTACTCCAAGCCCGACACATCTATCCCTCGGGCCCCGACTTCGGCCGCGCCCGCGGCCCACCCTCGTAGTTCCACAACGAGGCATCTCCTACAAGGAGACGCAAAACAACGAAATATGTCAGTACGGAACAGTACCTAACGAAAACGTCTAAGAGCTCATGTCAAGAGATATGTTGTGGTAGCTACTCTAGTTATAGACATGTGAATTGGTTATTTTTCAGTCAGTTGATTCACTTCTCGGGACGACCTTGCCCTGATACCATATTGTAATGACCCGATTCCCAAGTCCCTACGAGACACGAGAACCGGACCGACTCGACTAATCCCAAGACCTAGTCGTCCAACGAGGAAGTAACCAAAAGAGTAGTAAAATAAACCCACATTCAGCATGAATATAACTAACAGTAAGAAAATACAACAGTAAGGAAAGAAACTACTACTGTCGCTCTCTTTTGTACTCCGTACTCAAGGGCCAGCTCACTTCCCCAATTCTATTCCATTCACTTTCCAGGAGTTCTACTCCTAATTTCCCGTAGGGTTCCAGCTCTTTTACTCAGAACATCCAGGTTTCACTTTTCAGTTTCACGTTCTTACAATCCATATTCTCAATCACGTTTATTTATTCATAACAGGCAGCTGTTAATTCAATTCACAGGCAGCTAGTATTTTCTTTCCACATTTTCCAAGACTGCAGTATTCATATATTCCACTAGTTTTCCCGTCCTAGGATTCATGTCATATCCTAGGATATATCATACAATCTAGTTTTTCAGCCCTAGGATTCATGCAACACCCTAGGAATCTACCATTCAATCTACTTCTCATTCCTAGGATTCATGCAATGCCCTAGGTTCTATTTATGGTTTCATAATTTAACAGATTATACTTAAAGCCACTCTACCAGGTACAACGAGAGTAATGGGGGCGTGGTCGGGAATCCCGCGTGCCTCCGCAACCCCCGAGACTGCAACGGAATGGGGTCCTATCACAAGGATCAAACACAAGGAATTTCTCAAAACAGTATACAGCTACTGTAGACAGGTAGATGATTTAATTCCGAAAAGAACGCAACTCGAAACGCGAAAAATGGAACCCGAACGGGCCCTAAATGGGTCAAAAACGATGAAACAGTGCAAAATTAGATGTCTGGAACTTATTCCAGACGTCTTAAAAAGTGAAACAGGGTTTACCTTGCTCTGCGTGGTCTCTCAGATGTCCAGAAGCCTGCGGGGGCGTCTGGCCTAGTTCTCAGATGTCCGATGGTCACCCCGGACGTCTGGATGTCGTTCCAGTCGTCTGGCACTGCAGCCAGACGTCTGATTCGCGTTGGATGCGAATCTCAAACCCTACGCATACCCATTTCCTCTCTCTCTTAGTACGGTCAATCGAAGGGAAGGAAGACGAAAAGACTCACCTTTCAGACGTCTGGACAGTCTTTCAGACGTCGTGCCTGTCGTCTGTCTAGAAGCACAGACGTCCGATTCTGGAAAATTTTCCAGAACCAGGGCGCGACTCGCCCTTCGCTCGCGACGCCCGGCCGCGTCGTGCCTCGTGCGCCTGCTGCTCGAGCCGCAGCAGTCCCCCCCGCGTCGCCCCGCGCCTGCTGCGCCCCCCGCCGGCCGACCCTAGCAGCCTCGGCGAGCTCGCCCTCACGGCCGAGCGCCTCTCCCACGCGCAGCACCTCCTCCCACGCTCACCGCGGCTGTCGCTGCCGCTGCACCCTCGCGCTCGCTCTCGCGCACTAGCTGAAGGAGAAGAGGAAGGAGGCGGAGGTGACGGGAGTGAGGGAGAGGCGTGGCCCTTTTAAGGCCGCGTGAGGAGGAGAGAGAGAACGCGGCAGAGGCGTCTGCGGCCGCAGGAGAGAGGGAAAAAGAGGGAGAGAGAGAAAACGCAGGTCTGCGCGTTTAGGCGCGCAGACGAACAGTAGCGTGCCAAAATAACCGATTTCCAGACGTCTGGAAATGATCCTAGACTTCTGGTCCGACGTCTGTAAGTGATTCCAGACGTCTGGTACGACGTCTGGGACGTCTGGTACGACGTCTGGGCCACCTCCCAGACGTCTTAAAAGACGTCTGGAGCGCCCGTTCGTAACATTATTGAATGTTAAGCATGCACGATTTTGGAAGTTACAATAAGCAACTAAGCATTATTGAATGCGGCATGGTACTCATGAGTAGAGTAGAGATGAAGGGTGAGATATGATGACATGAGGAAATTATGAGATCTAGTGATAAAAAAGGAACAATGTGAAGACTAGATAGGGAAAAGAAATTAGAACTCATTTACCTTCCAAAAAAGGGTGAAATGGAAATTGATATGAGAATCTCAATGAAACTGAAGAGATTACCAATGCTGGGGGATGAGAGGAATGAGTCAGTGCAGGCAGATATCTTCCTGGATCACGTCATCTTGGTTATTGCTTGAAATTTGTACACTGGAACTTTTTTGAAAATTTTCCATTTTAATTTAGATACTTGATACTTGGGGTTATTTCATTAAGATACCTAAATCGAGACATTCATCCCATATCTATATGGGCTACCCCATAGATATGCAATATTTTGATGATATATTACTGAGAAGGTTGATAAATCAGTTGAGTAATCGTAATCACTCACTTGATTGAACCAAGTTTGGATACCTAGGGAATACTTGGTCACCTAGGGTAATCGGTTCAACTAATTGGTTACTCTGCTGATTGTTCAGTTACTGAGCTGATTAGTGGATGATTTTTACGTAGACATTTTGGTGTGGTTTCTTTTTTATTTTTTCCAATATAAATATATGTCTATTTTTATTTCTTTACTTTAAGTATTACTTGTAAAGTGTATGTGTCCTGCACATCGAAGTGTATTCTATGATTTTGTTAGAATATTTATCAATAATGTCATAATAAATATATTTTTGAAATAAAATATTAAAAAATACATCACTAGATTCTTGATTACTCCCATGCATGCTGAATATCTCGTAGTCAATGATTTCCTTGACTAAATACCAGTATCAATTTTCTGCATCCTCGATAGTTGATATATTTTAATATTTTGAACAATTACTAGGTGATCATCACCTCCTTGCTTTTAGGGATTGAGGGATGATGAGAGGTTGATTGGAGGATGGTGATGACGATAATGATGGTTCTTAATCTTGACCTTCTCCAAATCATGTGCTAAAAGAGTCCTCAACCCATCCTCTGTCATTAGTCCTGTAGCTCACTATTCCTAAAAGTGATTCAGCCAAAAACTTCTCAATAACAACTTCCTACAACTTCAATTGTAATGGCCATCCCGTAAATTTAAGTTGGAGCGGTGTTGGAGCGCCCACCGAGGAAGTCGGGTATGCTAGTGGACATTGAGGGGATTCCCCTCTACTTACGCGTGATGGACGTGGTTGCAGCCATCGTCTTCTCGTTCGCGAGGGTATTATGGTGCAAGGGCATTGGCCTTGGAGGAGATCTCTCCATGATGCGAGTGATGGTGGATCTCATGCTGGGGATGCTTGAAGAGAAGGTAGTGCTAAATCTGGGGAGTGCTTCGTGGGTGGTCTATGTTAGATCGGTGTGAGGAGGGCTATGTTCCTTTGTAGAGGCAGTGAAGGGGTGTGGCGGCGAAGTTGCGGTGATGGGTTTAAATGCTCCGGCGAGGACCATTGCATGGAAAGCGAAGAGGTGTGGAGTTGATTGTGCATCGGTTACGAACCTTACGTCGCGATTCCCGGAGTTGAGGGTGCCTAATCAATGTGCAGCAACTTTGGCGGTGGATTTAGAGGCGGGGAGGGTAACGAATGCTAAGGAGGGTAGTAACTCATCCATGCCGATCTTGGAAACTTGCGTGGATGATGGGGGAGCGACCTCCCATCACGCGGGGAGCTTCAATGTAGCGAGGGAGATGCACATCCCCGTTTTGGGAAGTAGGAACAATGATAGCCAAATTTCTCAACCATTTATGAGGAAGGATTTCCTTCCCAACTCAGTAGCTAACGTGAATAAGCGTTGGGGTCCATGTGCTTTGGAGAGGGAAGTGGCGGAGTTGGACCTGGGTCCGAACTTGGATCCGGATGCAACAAGGGACATACCCCATTCTTTACTCTTGAAGTCGGTCTCTGAAGGGGTTTCCGCCATGCATGTGTTGACAAAAGAAGGGTTGGTGCAAGTTTGCTTGATGGTGTTGCAGCCTGAGGCGATGGTGGTTGTGTACAATCAACGAGGGTCTGGATGGTTTCATTGCCAGAGGATGAGGAGGCTCCTCGACAATGTCGGGGATGGAGCTATGACTTCACCGCCGTTGGATCCCCAGCTTCTGGGGCCCCATCCGGAGGCCGTCGCACCTGGGATGAATGCGCGAGGTTCTTTGGAGGTGGCACTGGAGTCGTACGGACCTTAGCCTGTAGAGGAGGTTATGCTAGAGGAGGGGGTGGCGGTTCTAGGGAGGAGGGTTTGATGGAGGAGGGTGGCAGTTTTGGGTAGAAGGGTGATAGAGCAGGAGATTGGAGCGGTTGCTTTGAATGCAGCTGGTGGAGGCGACATGGTTCACACATGCTACTGGGGGAGATGCTATGCGTGCTCTATGTTGAAGGTTCTCACATGGAATGTCAGGAGCCTCAACGATCCCTTCAGGCAGGTGGCGTTGAGGTCCTATTTGTAGAAGTGGGGTCCGGATGTTGTTTTGCTTCAGGAGACGAAGCTACAGGCGCATGTCTAGAGGATCTGGAGGAATATTGGGGGTGGATTTTTTGAGGGGTGGATGGCACTGGATGCAGTGGGATGATTTGGGGGAGTAGCAATTGGGTGGAAGGAAGATTCCTTTTCATGTGTAGATCGATAGTGGGGACGTGTGTAGTTTCGATGCAGTTGAGGAGGCATAGTGATGGCTTTTGTTCTGTGGTTTCAACAGTCTATAGGCTTGTTGACGATTCCGATAGACACTCTTTGTAGGGGGACCTCAGTTAGGTTGCTGCCAGGTTCTAGGAGTGACCCTGGCTGATAAGGGGACTTTAATGTCACATTGGCAACATATGATAGGCTAAGAAGGATAGATGGACGAGGCCGCAACTCAGAGGATTTCTCGGAGTTTTTTGCTACGCATGGCCTGGTGGATTTCTCCTACCATCTCCTGTGCGTACACTTGGAGGAGCTCTGGAGGGTTGATGTGCAGAATTGATTGCTTCTTTTCGTCGGTGGAGATGGCAAAAGTGTTCTCGATAGTAGGTGTCTGTGCCATGGAGAGACCTTTCTCGGATCACGCGCCTTTGATGTGGGCGTCTGGTGAAGGTACTCGATTTGGCATGTATTTCAAATTTGACAGAGTTTGGTTGTTGGAGGGTTTCAGGGGGATGGTGGAGAAGTGGAGGTCTTTGCGGCTTGACTGCTTGGCGGCAACGAAGCTGGAATCAAAGCTTCAGGATCTAAGGCTCTTCCTTAAGGACTATAAAAGATGTTTGAAGGAGCGTAACAGGAAGGAGGAGGCTTTGAGGGAGGTAGAAAGGTTGGACAGAGTTGAAGTTTTGTCTGAGGAGGAGAGAGCAACTAGGGCTGAGCACATGAAGACCATCCAAGCATAGGATTGAAAGGTTAAAGTTGAATGGAGGGCGAGATCTAGATAGAAGTTGATCAAAAAAGGTGACTCTAATACCAAGCACTTCCATATGATGGCCTCTAGTAGGAGGAATTGGATTGACAATATTCTGGTGGGTAGAGCGTAGTTTGGTGGTAGGGAGGTGATGGGTAATGCGGCGGTGGATTATTTCAGGGAGTTTACTGGGAAGAGATGGGTCGGGAATTGGAGGTGGAGAGGGTTGAATACCCCTTCCATTGGCATGGAGCAGGCTGAGGAGCACGTTGCACCCTTTACGGAGAGTGAAGTGCAGAAGGCAGTTTGGGGTTTGAATGTTGATGGATGTCTTGGCCCTGATGGTTTTCCGGTTCACTTTTTTAAGGAGTTTTGGGAGATGGTACGAGAGGATGTTATGTAGGTGATAACAGAGTTCATGGAGGGCAATTTTGGCTTCAATAGGCTTAACAAGTTTTTTGTGTTTTTGCTTCTTAAGGAGGGGGTTGAGGCGATCGATGATTTCTGACCTATTGTCCTTTCTAATGCGATTTATTTGATTGTGGCAAAAGTCTTGGCGAACAGGCTGAGAAGGGTTATTGATGGGGTGGTTTCTTAGGTGCAGATGGCTTTCGTACTGAGGAGGAGCATTCTTGATGGGTATGTTGCTGCCACAAAGATGCTTGCCCATTGGAGGGAAGGGAGGTTTTCCTTTGGAAGGTAGACTTTAGGAAAGCTTATGAGTTGGTTCACGGGTCCTTCCTGTGGGCATTGATGATTAAGAGAGGGTTCCCACCGATGTGGATTTAGTGGATGTAGTGTGTTACAACGACCTCTTTCTAGGTTCTCATTAATGGGAACTCGACGGGGGGATGGAGTTAGCCTAGAAGGGGGGGTTAGGTAGGGGTGCTCGCTAGCACCTATGCTTTTTGTGTTGGCAGTTGACACTTTGGCGAGGTCATCGGTTAGAGCTTGTAAGGTTGATTTGATCAAGGGTTTCTGGGTGGAAGATGTAGTTGAGGTTCCAGTGCTTCAGTATGCAGATGATACTCTATTCTTTGTGGAAGGATCTGTGCCCGAGGTGAGGATGATCCGTATTCTCCTTGAGTTGTTTGGTGTGGCATCAAGGTTGCAGGTTAATTACCGTAAGCCATATTTCCTCCCTTTCGATATGGCTGAGGAAGAGGTCGCTGCTTGTAGTGCTGTGTTAAGGATGGAGAGGGGCGCCTTGCTTATATCCTACTTGGGCTTACCGGTGTCGGACAGGAGGGTTACCTTGCGAGACTGGTTTTCGTTGGTGGAGAGAATAGGACAGTTGGTAGGTTGGGCCTCCAGGTTATTGTCTAGAGGGGGAAGGCTAGTCCTTCTCAAAGCAGTTCTGGCATCCATGTCCCCTTATTTCACTTTGGTGTTGAAGATGTCACGACAGATTAAGAAGATATTTGGTCTCATGAGGGGTTTCTTTTGGTCAAATTATGGGGCAAATGGGAGTGGGGCAAAGTTGGTTGCTTGGAAGGAGATGTGCAAACCTATTAAGAAAGGGGGTTTGGGAGTTAGGGACGTGGGGAGGATGAATGATAGCCTCTTAACCAAGTGGATTGCGAGATTGCTTGGGGGTGACGAGTGTTTGATGGGGAGGATCCTATAGTCTTGTAACAAAGGATCTCTGTGTTGGGATCTATTGACGTCTCCACCATGAGGTGCCTTCCTTTTCCTTAGGGGGCTCTCCATTGTGGCATCGAAGG
Source organism: Thalassia testudinum (assembly GCA_037157565.1). Lineage (NCBI taxonomy): Eukaryota > Viridiplantae > Streptophyta > Magnoliopsida > Alismatales > Hydrocharitaceae > Thalassia > Thalassia testudinum. The sequence continues at coordinate 59,520,851 of JAZHRO010000022.1, read as the reverse complement.
TCCGTAGTTTCTTTACACCAGTTCTCGGCTCGGGAAGTAGCTTTAGATCTTGGATGGATGACTGGATAGGACAGGGGAGGCTTTGCGATCGTTTTCCAAGGCTCAATGCGTTGGCTAATGACAGGAGCTACGGCGGCTGAGGTTTGAGATGGTTGCTGTTGTCCTATTATTTTGGGGAACCTCTCTGATCAGAGAATCCTAGAGGTATAGGAGCTCCTTTTGGATCTGCAAGGCTTTCAGCCTGAGGAGGGGGTGGACTCTTTTGGCTTGGAGGAGGGAGATTTCTTTGTTCGTGGTGCATATAGAAGGTTGGGTGATCCAAGTGCTTGGGGAGACATTGGCTTTATTAGGGATTGCAGCTTGGTTTGGGAGGCCTCATGTCCTTTGAAGGTGAAGATCTTTGCTTGGCTAATGAGGAGAGGCACACTCATGACAAAGGTGTGGAGATCCAAGTGGGCCCCAGAGGAGGATAAGAGGTGCCTGCTCTGCCTTGGAGCTGATGAGGATTTGGAGCACTTGTTCTTCACCTGTCCTATGGTGGAACAGATTGGGCATCGCTTTGGTGATGGTTGGTGGTCACATCTCTCTTTGGACAACTTTTAGATGTCCTTCAGATGTGGGAACAGGAATGGAGGGCAGAATGCTTTCTGCACGAAGGAAAGGGTATGGCCCCTACCGATTTTATGGGGTATTTGGTTGGGCAGAAATGTCGTGGTCTTTAGAGGGCAGACCCTTATGTTGAGAATTTCGTGGAAAACATTTCTTCTTTTCTGGATAGTTGGAGCTGTAACTTATGATATGATGTGATGCTTCTATAATTAATGAAAATCTTGGGTGGTTATCATTCGGATAATTACCTTTTCACTTTTCAAAAAAGAAAGATCTTCAACAGGCAGCCATTCATTACCAATCTTCTTTTCTATACAAGTTCAGGCTCCATCAACAACTCCTTTATTTCCAATAATAGCCTTAATGCATCTCCATGAATAAATTCAAGTGGCATCAGTGCTTTTCTGCAGCAACAGCAGCAATGTTTTGTAATTGCACCATTTCTCAGTCAAGTAAAGAATTCGTTGACCATTCATGCCCTGATAATCTAATTTTTATGGATGTAACAATTCTGTCTGGGAATATGAAGTAACAACAGCGAAAATCTTCAAGTTGCAGAATCTCCATCTTCCCGACAGCAGCATGAATGAATGCGAAACTCCATCAACATGCAACAACCAGCTTGGGCTCCAACTTCCTGGCATGAAATTAAAGAAACAAACAACCTATTATAATTCTTTAATTAAATTAATGTGGAAAAGGAGCACTTATCGTTTGTTTTTACACGAAACTGGTGTTTGCACTTCCTTTGGTCCTCGCCTAGGCATTTAACCAGATTTCATTAACATTTCGTCATCTAACTGAGACTGAGAGAGGGGTCCAGATAAAAGGTCTGCTAACAAAGGTGTTAATTCGCCATGTATTGTGCACGTGGGAGAGGTGACATGAGGACCCAGGGAGTGATGAATCCCTGCCATTGTGAGATAATAGTGCCAACCTCGAACCTTTTCAAAAAACATAGTGCCAACCTCGAAACTCATGTTTGAAACATCTTCTCGAGGATCAATAGTGGTGAGATGCACGGGTATTGATGCAAAGGGTTCTCTGACTTCTTGCGTAATTTGAAAACTTCCCCAATTCATTTCCGATGCTTTGGAACCTGCAACATCCGATAAACTTGTCACCAACGAGGAACCATGGCTCTCATTGCTGAATGATGATGCAATTTGATCTTCCTGTAACCCCCATTGATTAGCATCGGAGAACCCCTCCATTAAAGGATGACAGCCCGCAGGCCTGTGGCATTGAAATAGAGTTTGACTTGACCAAGTCCCATTGAAGAACCCTTTTCTTGGTCCTCATCTCTACACATGGCTATAGGATTCTGGATGACGAGAAAATCTTCTCAATCACCTTCCCGGAGGCAGCTTAAAGGGCAAATTGGAAATCTTAATCAAGGTTGTTGATAGGCATAGTGGCCTCTCCTGTGAGGAGCCATGAAAGCCCAAATACAAGTGCCATCTAATCATCTTGTTGTTAAAAAACAAGGTGCAGAAAAGTAACTTCATCTTAACCTCCTTTGAGCAACCATGAAGAATGAACTTTTCTTTCCAAATGTCAACAGTAAGGACCGTTGTGCCTCATAGATTTCTTCACTGCTCCACCACTTCCTTCGAAGAAGGATAGCCCTCCACTAAGTCACCAACCAAGCAAGGTTGGAGGAATTTATCATTGTCTTCAATCGAAAGGTGACCATAGAGCCTCCACTTCAATGAGCCTAGAGAGAGTTGCCTCTCCCTTGCAAAGAAGAGGCATGCCTTGGATAGGGTATTATTTATAGCTTAAACCTCCATAGGTGTCTTGGCACTCTCGCCTGAGATGACCTCACCCCCTAGAGTGGGTAGCATTAGCAATGAACAACATGCAGAGCACCCATTATTGGGGAACATCAAGGAGCCCAGCTTCGTTCTCCTCCCCTGCTACCTCAACCCTTCCCTATGAGATCCCAACCACCTTCGTCTCTCTCATCATGTTCGCCCTCTCTCATGTCATTCTCCCTCTCAAAGAGTTGATCCATAAATTGATCTATAGAACCTCTTGGAAAAAAATGGTCCATGTCCAGTTGAATTGGAAATTATCTTCTGTGTTCTTTTACAAAATAGTTCAACATTTCTTGTTAATTCTAGCATTAAAATTTGTTTGTTAATTGATTTTACTTGTTATTTAATTTAATTAAATCACCATATGTTATTTGTTATATGAGCTTACATAAAATCATTGCACCCTTTTATATGTAGAGGTTATTATCTTTTGTTGACTTATTATTTTTTGTTGAAAAGGTTATATGTAGAGACTATAACATTGTTTATTCCTTATTTATGGAATGTAATTGTTAGTATTAGGATTAGTTAGTTATGAGTCATATTATGATTAGGTTTGGGTAATTAGGTTTGAGAGTCTTAATCCTTTTACTATTCCTATTAGTTATTTTTATTTCTGTCAGGTTTCTTATGTAATTTTTTTAACTCTACTCTTTATACAAAGGGGGTTAGGGCTCTCAATTTGAGTAAGACTATTTTCTCTGATATGGTATCAAAGTAAAATTTCTACGCCTTGATCCTCGTGGTTGAGGATTCTTGATCTTTGCATTGTTGCCACTACCAAGCGGACATCATGCATGCATTGCCAACCAAGGTTTTAAAAAACGCGAGGCGGTACCAAGGCGATTTGCCTTCATCGAGGCGAGGTGTAAGCCTTAGGATTTGCATAAAAAATATAGAAAATGAAATTATATATACTTATCAAGTGCTAATAAGGAAATAATAACATAAATGACACCGTTTCGTAACATTTTTTTTTATCACAACATTGAAAGAACGAAACTAAATGAGAGATGACGTTTAAATGAAAATATAAACATCCATATAATATAGAAGATTAGAAACCATAACAAAAGCACAAACTAAACTAACTTCCCAAACTATTTGGAGACTTAAGAGTTAAAACATACATTAAAATGAAGGTACATGAAACATCCACATCAAAAACTCAAAAGAACTACAACACATTGTAGACTCTAATCTCCTCCTCCTTGAACACCGTCAAGCTCATCAATGCTGTCGCTAGGGCTGGTCGCATCATCCCAAGAGTCATTCATAAACTTTATTCTAGCCTCATTATCAACATCTTCCTCAGTATCTCTATTACTCTCTTGAAACTCTTCCTCCTCAACGTCAATAACAGCTTTGCTTAAAAGATAAGTCATTTTAAACAATTTCTTAAAAGTTAGAACCTTAGTTTGTAACTTTAAACATTATAGTTCAGTAAAATATAAAATTACATATTACCTTTACCCTTGTCCTTTCTCTTTTGCCTCTTCTACTTCCTCCTACTTGTATTCCTTCCTCTGCTCCTACTAACTGCTGAAGATCAATAGGATCCTCTTCTAGAGCTACAGTTGCATCAAGCTCCTCATAAGCATCAATCTCTGTTTCACAAAGTTGTAGCTCAGCAATCCACTCATCATCTGAGTCCACTTTCTCTAAGCATAGAGGATCATCCATTGTCTTTTTCTTCACCTCCTTGTGTTTTAAATTCAAATTGAACATACAATAAACCAAGTCATTGAGTTTATATTGTTTTAGCCTGTTCCTTCTCTTAGTATGGACCTACTCAATGAAAAGTTCATTAAATTTTATAGCCTAATTATTATATATTACTCTAAATTTAAAATGCAAATTTAGACTTTTTACCTGATTAAAAGTACTCCAATTTCGCTTACATGCAGATGCACTACAAGTCAAACTTAAAATGCGCATGGCAAACTTCTTCAACTCAGGTGTTTCATTACCAAATGCTCTCCACTAATCTACTGTAATGGAAATTATGTTTATAGTATATAGGAAAAAATTAACAAAATTTATTAATTTAAATGATAGAATCATTGAAAGGACTTTACCAGGACTCCTCTTAAAACGAGTCTCAATGGCATTGGACCATCCAAATAATCCTCTTCCATTAACAAATGCATCTGTTTGGAGATTCACATTCAACCTCTCATCCTTGTCAGGAATCAACTTCTGGAAGCATGAGTACAAGCCCATCTTTACTTCGGAATCAACTTTAAAAGTTGGTTCATACTGGCTTTGGGGATTCAGAAAATAGGCAGCAGCATGCAAGTGTGTGTGCAATTGCCTGTCCCATCTTGTGTCAATGATGTCCTAGATTGTCTTGTACTTCTTTTCATCATTACCTAAATTTTTAGCAATAGCTTTCTTGTCTCTATCCATAGCCTCATAAATAAATCCCATAGGTGGATATTGTTCAGCGTCCACCATTCTTAAAACCAACACCAATGGTTTGATTGTCCTTATCACATAGGCTACACTAGGCGAAAATGTTCTACTTTTGAGGATAATATTTTGTACAGCTTGCCTTTGAACCTTCAATGCATAACTGCTGCACTTCCACCTTTTTGAGGTGAAAAAAGACTCAAGAGTATGTTTTGCTGTTAACAATCTCTGCAAGGTAAGGAAAGCAGTAGCAAACCGAGTGACGACAGGTCTCACCAAGTCTCCTCCTACATGCTTCCTTATCATAGCCACCACCCAAGTATGTGCATATATGTAATTGATTATTTGTTTGGCCTTCTTAAAAATAGTCATGAAGAGGTAGCTTCATGATATCCTCCAACATAAGGTCAATGCAATGAGCAGCGCACGGAGTCCAATACAAATGTTTCCTTTTTTCCATCAATTTCTCTCAAGCTTTTTTATAAGCTGATGCATTATTTGTTATCACTTGGATAAAATTGCTTTCGCCCACTTCTTCAACAACATCATCCATCAATTTGAAGAGATAGGCAGTATTCTTGATCTCATCAGAGGCATCAACAGATTTCAACCACTTACGTTTTGGGTTAACCAAAAAATTGATTAAGGTACGTCCTTTTGTATCTGTCTAACCATTAGACATTATGCTATATCCAATCTCTTCCCAAGATGCTTTTGCTTGGTCTATCATAGTAGCTATTGTCTTGACTTCTTTCAAAATCCAAGTTCGTAACTCATGCATTGTAGGACCTCTGAATCCCCTTCCATAATTCCTAACGTCTTGAAGCATTTGCCAATAAGATGGACTGGTGGCCAAAGTGAATGACAATCCATTCTCAATGAAGAATCTGCCAATACTAAGACACGTTCTAATTCTTTGTTTTTTCTTCCAAGAAGAATTCAAAGTAATCTGCTTTGGAGGACATTGAGGAGCATTATCAGGTCCATCACTTCCAGGCCATACTTTCTGTTCAACTCCTGCAACAAATAAATCCATAGGACCCTTCACCACTTGCACACCACTTGATCCTGTAGGTGCATTTTCATCATGCCCAGATGGACCTTCTACTGTATATGCACTTATGCGACGAATTTCTTCCATTTCTTTAAGTGCTCTTCTTCTACCAACTTCCTTCTTTGCTAAGAAGGCCTTAATTTTAGTTTCAACTTCAGGTGGCACCTTTACACATGCTCCCACATTTTTGTGTGTCTTCGCTAAGTGCTCGTTCAGTCTTGCAATGCCACCTGTGATAGTTTTCTACAGAAGTTATACTTCACATACTTATATCCTTTCTCACTTTGAGATCCTTGAAGGTCAATTTCCGTGCAATACTTCCATCCAGGATCAGACCTGCCAGTGCTAGTGGATCCTTCTTTTCCTCCTCTTCTTGCCTTTGGCGCCATGTCTAAAAGCATAAAAGAGATTGGTAATCAAATAAACCTAAATGACCTAAACTTGAAAAATAAATAAAACTATCAAATAAATAACAAAGGTTTCACTTTGACAACTAGTATACATTGTGAATCAAGTCATTCACTTTGACCTCAACATATAGTCATACACTTATACTAAAGTTAAGCTCAACATATAGTCGTTCATACTAAAGTTAACATAAACTTATAGTCAACATACTAAGCTCAAACTTAACATACTAACCTCAACCTTAAATGCGTCCTGCTGAAGAGTGGAGCACTGCCGCTAGAGCTGGAGCTGCGCTGGGGCTTGCGCAGGAGCTAGAGCTATGCTCGAGCCTCCTTGCGCTAGGGCTTGCGCTGGAGCTGCATTGTGCTGTGCTGGGGCACTACCGCTGGAGCACTATCGTTGGAGCTGGAGCTACGCTGCGCTGGGGCCTGCGCTGTCGTTGCGTGGAGCACTGAAACCTGCGCTAGGGCCTGCGTTGAAGCCTGCGCTACGCTGGAGCTACTGGCACTGAAGCGCTGCTCGTTGGTGGAGGCTACAATGTGGTGGTGGAGTAGGAGCTGTCGCCGACTCACCGGTGATGGCTCTTGCACTTCCACCTTTTTGAGGTTTGGATTTTAGGTTTGGGGCTAGATGGGCTATACCAAGGCTTAGGTCAAAAAAATTGTCATGTTACTAGCACATGACCATTTTACAAAGCAAAACAGCCGATGCGGCGCCTCTCCAGTGCCTCAGCGCCTCGGCCACACCTTGGCAAAGCGAGGCGCACGCCTCGCAGACTGCAGCTGAGGCTTAAGCCTCAAGGCGAAATTGGCGTGCCTTGCCTCGAGGCGCACGCCTTAAGCGCCTCGAGGCGTGTTTTCTTAAATGATGTTGCCAACCCTGCTGTGTGCCTCCCCTTACCGTAGGCCTACTTGACGTTGCATGCCTACAACATGTGGCCCTTGCCTTATCGCATGCCTTGCAGTGCGGGGTGACCCCTTCCGCATGCGCCTCTTGTGCGTGTGGTTTGACCTCCGCATGTGCCACCTGTGTGCATGGCCCTGCTCTATTGTGTACCTCATGCGTGCATGGACCTACCCTGCAGTGCACCTCCTATGTGTGTGTCCCTACCTTGTCGTGCGTGCCTCCGTGTGTAACCCTCATTGCATGGTCTTATGTTATGTGTGCGAAGTGCACGCTTCTTGTCTACGAAATCATGTATCTTTGCTTGATTGCCTAACTAATACTGTCCCATGGCTGATGGGGATTCTTTGACTATTTTCTCAGAAGCCATGTTCTTTGCCTTTGTCTTGGTGGGGGGATTAGAACGAGGCTCGCATCTCCTACTTCTACCTTTAATTGATTATTATTACCAGCTTGGGATCTCTCCCAAACTACTGGAGATCGTCTCTTATTACTACTACTGCTGCTGTTGTTGCTAGGGATCAACTCCTGCTCTACTAGTGTTGTTGCTTAGGATTGTCTCTTGTTCTACTGCTACTATTTTCTCCTGCTACTACTATTACTATGTACCTACCTCCTCTGATCTGTTGCTGCTTCTTCAACTAGAAGATGTCTTCATTGAAGTGGAGTCTTTTGTCTATTGTAACAAGTTGCATGTGATTATACTTCAACTTGAGGGAGAGTGTTAGGGCATGGATTTGTTAGTTATGAGTCATATTATGATTAAGCTTGAGTCTATTTAATTAGGCTTGAAAGTCCTCCTATTTGTATTAGTTTTTTTATTCTTGTTGGGTCTCTATATAATTTTTCTAACCCTACTCTTTGTATAAGGGGGTTAGGGTTCTTGATTTGAGTAATACTTTCTGTTTTCTCCAATGGTAATACTGGTTTAGTTGATGGAAGTTATTTGGCCTTGTGAAGTGATTGGAATGATTATTGACTATTATTTTGTGGAACTTGGCATATAAGTATTACCCATCTAAGAGATTGGTTAAGTTATTTATTATACTTAATTATAAAGATGGAAATTATGTAATGTATTGGTCATGCATAAATGATTACATAAAATAACAATCTTCCATGTATTGACAAGATAGAAATGAAAATACATCCCTATGAAAAGAAATGAAAATACGTATTTCATGTGGACACAGGGAACACATAATGTATATAAAGTGTTTTTAAAATTTGTCACATACTTGCAAGAGTCACATGCTAACTGCTAATCACATGGCCCAAAGAGCAATATATTTTTGGGAAAATGGTTCAATAAACCATGAGGCGAAAGATAAGACCTTTATAGATGTTGCTGCAGTTTCATGTTATGTGTACTGCATGTGCTAGCTCTATAAAATAAACCGTACCATGTATATGAATGAGTTTGAATGATATAACTCACATCAAAACGAGTTTAACTTAGTTCAGGATACTTATGGAATACTAATAAAGACATGAAATTTAAGTTATGACATATTATGGTCTACAGATAATTATCATATGTAGATGCACCTTTCCAAATAATTATCATATGTAGATGCAAGAACTTATGTAGTTGCATCGGTTGGGTTTAATCAAGCATATGTAAGAGAAAATGGTGATGACCATTTCTTATTCATTTGTGAGTTTAGCTCATAAAGTTTCTGCAAATTAAATCTTTGATTTTGGTTGTGCTCGTGTTTAATTGGATATGTTGCTTGATACAACTCCTTTCCAAAAAAAAAAAAAAATCTTGCTTGATACAACTTAAATTAGAGATTTCACGAATAGGTAGGTGCCTTTTTTGCCCCTGGAACAATGTTAGGATTATTATGTTTTTTTTTTAACGTAAGTTTTGGATTTGGTTGTGGTGGAGGAACTCCATGGATATGAGTCTTGACAATGTATATTGTGATTTAGGTTTTTAGCTCTTAATGCTTAATGTTATCCATGTGTTGTCGAAATCTTGATCTTGCATATTTTATGTATGCTTCTGTTATCCAAATTGTTGGGGTAGTTATAATGATCTCACATTTTCTCCATTTGGAGGTTCTGGAGATGATAATCTATAAATATGGGAGGGTTGAAAGTGTGGTATCTTTCACACTTCAACGCCATGACAAGGTTTTAGGTGTCAATATTGATGCTGTTCGTTGTTGGCAAAGTTCCAATGCCATGACATGTTGATGCCTTATGATGATGACAGTGATGTTTGGGGTGGTGGCTAATATTGCACGCTCTCATGAAGTTTTTTGGGAGTCCTTATGTTTTAGCCATGGCAGAAGATCTTTAGTTACCCAGAAACTGCCTCCTGATGTCGGCTGCAATCCTTGTAGATTCAGATCTTTCTTTGCCTTCTACATAGTGTTCACTTAGTCATCAAAGCATTAAGCTGTAGATGGCACTTGAAGGATATTTGCTTTGCGGCTTGTGTGGGTTAAACCTTGAGGACTTAACCATCTGTCTTTTCCTGTGACTTCATGGGAGAGATTTAACCCCTTCTCAGATTTTTCGGGTGTTTTTTTTTTTTAGTAAAAAGGATGGTCACATGAGCTTAGTGGCAACTTAGTGACCATCTGCTTCATAAATTGCTGAAGAATCAAGTCTCTGCTTAGTCTCTTAGAGGCCTAAAATCCCTACATATACTTTCAACAAAAGCCCTTTCCTTAAAAATTACAACATTTTTATTCATCCATATTGCCTAGTAATCGTAAAGGGAGTCACTCTTTCCTTTCTCGTTCTAAATGAGCCACTTTCAAAGCTCCTTGTGAAATCATCAAAAGAAGAGTCTATCCAGGAAATGCTACTCCTATCCATACCATCCTTGCAAAAGGATAGGAAAGAAACAGTCGTAGTCGCTCTATGCCTACTTACATAATAGCAAATTGTATTTGCACTGGGGGCAATCTTCAAGTGATAAGTCTTTGTCATGATTCTGTGCCTTCGCTGCTGTTAACCAAAAATTTGTATCTTCAATGGCATCTCCACCTCCTTAATGTACTGACATCTCTCAAGAAACTTGCATAGGTCTTTGGCAAAGGAGGAGAAAAGACATCTGTAAGCCGACTTGACTGAAAAAGGTTTCCTATCCTACGTCCAGTTGTCCAAAACTCCACTAGTTGGACTAACATTCATAAGCTCATGTTGCAGCTGAAGAGAATCTTCCATTCTCTGATCCAATAAGCTGCCTCAAAAGGTAGAGGTTGCTTGCTTTTGGCACACTCAAACAAAAAAAAAAACTCAAAAGGTAGGGGTCCACATCGTCCTAGTAGAGTTCCAAAAGTCAACCGTAATGCATGTATATTTGATGAGAGCCGAAAAAGCCTTGGAAAGGAATCTACCAAGGGAACCCCTCAACCACCAATTATCATGCAAGAAATCAAAGTCAGCCCCATTGCCAGGCTCGAACATGAATCAAGGGACCAATAGCAGCATGACATGCAACTATTCCTTCCAAAAAGCAGAAGCACTCCTTACAGACACCACCCTATCTGTCCAAATTGGCCTTTGCTCATAGCAAGCCTCAATAACTGTCTTAACCAGGTCAAACTCGTTACACCTTTCATGAGTAATCCACTTCATCAACAGAGTTGGGTTCATAGTCTTCAACTTGAGCACCCCTAAGCCACTCTCGCCAAGCAACCTACAAATGTCCTTCAAAGAGACCATTGTGATCCTTTACCCTTCTTCACCCCCTTTCAAAAGAACCTGCGAGTTAATTGGTCAAGCAGGCTTCTGGCTTTCTGGGGCATCAAGAAGACATACATGAAGAATATTGGGATTGCAGAAAGCATCTTACTTCAATAGGACCAATCTTGAACCCATCAACAAAATTGTCTCCACTTTTCACACCATCATATTCCAATCTGACACTTTTAAACTACCTTCTAGAAAGAGGTAGGCCCAAATAAACCATAGGGAGAGATCCTATTAGTGCCCTAAGTTTTGTCCCAAATGGAACAAAGGATTTTTCTCTATTTACCTTCGACCTTGAAAATTCCTTAATGATATCTAGAAAAACAGAGACATTCTCCCTTTCAGAAAAAAAAAAAAAAACAGAGATTCTCTGCTACACAATCAGCATCATCAATGAAGATAGTATCATATGCATACTGCAGAAGTGGTATAAGACTAGATTCGTCCACCTGTACCGACTCCCCTAAGTAATTGTCGTGACATGTAGCTGAAGTAGAAACAGTTACTGCATTTATTGCTGGGACAAAGAGGAGGGGTAAGGGCACCCCTATATACTCCAAACTGAGGTTGGATCCAACAACCTTCCAACCTACCATTGACCATGATGGAAAAGGACTTGGTCTTTATGCAATGCTTATTCATTTTACACATACCAATTTAAGGAGTTGTACACCTTTGCAAAATCAACATTCCATATAAAACCCTTAGATGCCTTCTTGGTCCAATAACTGGTAATTTCATTTGCCATCACAACTTTGCTTGTCAAGTGTGTTTTTCATAGAAGTCAATCGCATGGGGTTGACTAGCTCATCCATCACATCCCTGAGTTTTTTAGAGGGGACCTTTTCCACATGGAGACTGGTCGCATTAGAAAGTGAAATTGGCTTAAAGTCCTCCACTCTTTGCCAAAGTCTTCTTTTGGAGTAGGAAAAGCAGAGACTTGTTAAGCCTCTTAAATCTCTATTCTCGCCACAAAGGGGTTGTCACAGTGGTATAGCCCTCCATTGGTATCTAAAAGGTCACGGGATCAAATCCCATGGCCACCATATTTAACTTCTTAAAAAAAAAGAACTCGAAGAAGAGGATATGGAAATCGTTTGGACCTGGTGTCCCCCTACATTGGTGCTAGGGAAGGCCTCCTTGACCTTGAACTTTGAAAAAGGCCTATCCAAAACCTCTACCTCATCCATAGGGATAAAGAGGAATCCTTACAAGTCCATCACCATTTGCCCTTTGGACTGCATCTCATGAAGGCATTGATATGCTAAGATAAAGAAGCCCCAACCTTTAAACACTTTATTACCTACCCTAATAGTCTCAATGTAATTACTTCTTCTCCTGCACTTGCTATACGGGAAAAGTAAGTGTTTTTCCTTCAATCACAACTATTGAGACCTTTGGCACTAGTCAATTTCCACCTTATTGTCCTCTTAGGTGACAACCTATTTTACTCCCTACCTTACTTATACCTTAGATTTAGACAAGACTTTGGAATCTTCTTCCTAATCAAGCTCCTATATTTTTTCCCCAATGCCTCCACTTTTTTATTCTCCACTTGTACGCTTTTTCTTTTGGAGAGAAAAAGTGGCGTTTATTGTTTATTGGAGGTCGGTAAACATCTACCATATTACCTTAAGAGGCGAGATACAAAAAAACTAGAAAGTTTAGAGCATTAAACCAAGAATTGAAAGAAGTGAAAGCCCCTTTCTCAACATTCTTGAAATACATGCTTTCGCCTCTGAAGACCTTTGCTCCTTGTTGTAACCAAATCAACTATAGTGCCGTAGCAACTCTCACATGAGTGGAGGGCTTTGTTGAGATCCCTGTTTGGAAGGGCTCCCAGAAAGCTTGAGTGTCACCCACTTAAAGAATTAGCAAATCCAACATGGCAAAAATCTCCCTGACAAAGTCACACCACAGCAAAGGGTGCCCCACGTCTTCTTCCTCCACTCCACACAAGGCACAAGACCTATCCTTTAGCTGCACCCAACTCTGTATCCTTCCTCTTATGGCCAACCTACCCCCTTGAGCCAACCACAAAAAAATCTAACCTTCAGGGGGATCTTAATTCTCCAAATAAAAGAGGTGTCCACCCCAAGATAGGTGTCTCCCACATCAACCCTCTCCTTGAAAGTTTTGTAAACTCCTCACAAAGGACCTGAGCTTCCAAACCAAGGCAATAACGACCCCCTAAATAGGGGAAAGAAGTTCAATCAAGCGCAAAACCCGCATTAGGTCTTTCGCCCTGGCATCTAAAAGTGAGTCACTCGCCGGTGGCTGCCAAACACCTCCTACACCATCATGCGAACTCTCCCAAATTTCAGCTACAGTGTAGTTCTTCTTAGCCAATGCGTACAATCTTGGGAGAGTGACTTTTAAGGGTCCACTCCCCGTCCAGTTGTCATCCCAGAATCTAAAGGTGGAACAATTTCCCAAGATCGAATCTAATATCATGAAGACTCTCCTCATCACCATGACCAAACCATGCCTAAAACTAGATGCATTGCGAGGAAAAGAGCATCTTTTCTCCAGATTCAAAGTGCTCTCGTGGGAATTGAGCAACAACCGAGTCCACAATGTGTCCACCCCTCTGAGCAATCTGACCACCCATTTGGAAAGCAAGGACTCACCAAAGTCCACTAGATGTAATACCCCCAAGCCACCCTAACAAACCAGCCTGCAAACATCATCCTAGGAGACGAGTCTCAGAAAATGTCCTTCATGATCCGATCCTTTCCAGAAGAATCTTCATCTGATACCATCGATTCTCTTCACCATCGCTAAAGGTGAGTTAAAGATAGATAAGTGGAACATTGACATAGCAGAAAGCATCGACTTTAACAACACTAGCCTTACTCCCTTAGATAAAACTGTCCTTCCAGCTAGATAATCTCCTCTCCAACATACCAATAAGGGGGCCCCAATCTCCCATCGTCAACTGCCTCCCTTTTAAGTGGAGGCCAAGATAGGTCATAGGTAGGGTGGAAGCCTTAGTACGTAGTAGGCGTAAGCATTCCTCAACTTTAGAAGCCAAGTTAATAGGCACCAAAGTGGACTTCCTATGATTCATGGACAAGCCAAAAATTCCTCCAAAAATGCAAACCAGGGATGTCAAATCTTTCACCTTCGAGGTGCCACTAGTAAGCTATTAGATACAATCTCATCTCAATCCTTGTAGCTTCCTAGCCAACATAACACATTATCTCCTTCCACCACTCTTCCCCTATATTCTTGAAATCCCTCTCCAATAGTCATGACTTTTCAGACTTGAAATTGGTAGGAGGCCCAAGTGCCTTACTTAACCTCCAATTGAGGGGTGTATGATCCAATGCTATCAAGGCTATCGCCTTGGGCTTTAACCTCCAATTGAGGGGTGTATGATCCAATGTTGTCAAGGTTATTGCCTTGGGCTACTTAACTACCGAGCTTGGTGAAACAACCATAGGTCGTTGTAGAGTTGTCGCAAGAAAAGGGGCTTCATTCGGGCTTTCGCTTAGCCAACTTTTTCGCTGCTTGGGTCACCTTATGCCTCATCGCCCTACTCCCAATTGACTCTAAGTAAGATCGTAAGACTCTTCTTTAGTCTTAAATTTTTTTTTGAAGTGTTGGTCTTAAGTTATATATAATATATATGTTAGTATTATATATTGTTGTATATGCATATATGCATAATATATATGTGTTATTGACAACTTTGATGTACTCTTAAGTTTGCCTTTTGCTTTGATATATCTTACTAACTTAGACTACTATTTGTCTATTATAAATTTATAAGATATGTATAAGTTAAACAGATTTGTTATTGTTTGTAATGATAATTATGATATATTGTTAGTTTGATATATGTCATGTGTTTGTTATTCTCGGAAAGTATTTAATGATATATAACAATATATGTATAAGTTATGATATCAAATATGCACATATAGTATATATAATATATGCCCCTATGTTGTTTTGATGGATACATATAACATATGTTTTCATTGTCTATCTTGTCTTGAACTTATACATATAATATATGTGTTATTGTTATCATTGTTTTCTCTCTCTTAAGTAGTGTTATTAGTTATTACATGTTTCTTATGAAAGTTGATGTTACCATATGAGTTATTTACGAATATTTAATAGTTTAAAAAAGAAAAAGACTTACTACCTCAATGGAATCGGACAATTGCCTTTTATGCCTCTTGCCTTGGGTGATTAAGAAGCTTGTCACCTTGCAGTTGCTTAATGCCTTGATAGCTTTGGTATGATGTAAGAAAGGTTTCCAAGGCACCTGAACATCTCCAAAGGAAGAGTTTCCACAAATTTGACCAATTGAAGGAACCTGGCCAACTTAGATCCCAAGCTGCTGTTATGCTTTGCCAAGTATATTGACAATTTACAGGGCTCAAATCTTGCAGTTGAAACTCAGCAAATAACTCCCAGGATTGTTTTGATATGACATCCTTTTCCTTAGTATTATCAGGCCTATTATCGAGGAATTAGGTCACAATAAGTCTCCAATAATAATGAAAGGTGCACCAAAGCATGCTTGGATTCCCAACCTAGTGGCCTATAGTTTCATGGCATGATTCCACCACAACAGGGCCATAGATGAAGACTATCCTGAGGCAAAATGCTGTCGATTTACTTCTTTTGAACTGTGGCGCCACTGTGCCTACCCAACCATTGTCCTTGCAGTTTGAAGAGGTCATCATGCCAAGCATTGGATCTCTCCAAAGAATTGATGGCAGTGAAACTTGGAAAGTGTGTGCCTGCCACCAGCCTCCACTTCCGTGACCTAGTTTTTTATTGTGGTCTCCTGTAAAAGATCCATATCTACCGACTATTTGACGAGGTATTTGCTCATAGATTTTTCCGATGGGATCCCTCAAACCTCGAATATTCTAGGTCAAAAATCTCATTGTGGGTTATCTAGCAACCCCTCAGAACTAGGCAAAGCTTCACTGAGCGCCCACTAATGCCATTAACTTCGCTTCCTTGCTCCTTGCCACCTATAATACCTCGTTGATTCCTTCCATTTGCCCGTGGTAGTTGCCAACCTCAACAAGTCCCATTATTGTTGCTTCTATCTCTCAAACAATGTTAATTGATGCCACTGTGTATCGCTCTGTAAGATTTCCTGCATCGTTCTCCTTGCCATAAAACTCCAAGCGCAACTTCACCAAGGAACCTTGTTCACTCTTTTGCTAGAGTCAATGAACCTCAAGCATTAGTGACATAAGATGAGAAAGCCTTTGGTTGAAAGAAACCATGCCAGATAGAAAAGAAAAGGATACTAACCCAATTAAGAGTGAATTAATTGGGATTGAAGAGGCCATGAGATCAAATTCCATGTCCATCATATTTACCTTCTCAAAAAAAAAAAAAAAGAGAATGAATGAAGAATCAGAAGGGGGTTGGATTCAACCTAGACGGGTCAAGCAATGATGTCCTTGGATATCTTGGTAGATGCTTGTTATGCCTTGTGTGATGCATGTGAGATTCGTGGGTTTGGTTGGTTTGTGTTGTGGTCGGGGGGGGGGGGGGGGGGGGGGTGCATAGTGATTCCACTGCTTCAATAAGCTGAGGACATGATCATCTTCATTAAGGGGCCTGTAGCCGAGGTAGAAAGGATTAGTTTACACTTGGTGGTTTCTGGCGAAGCCTCTGGTTTGCATGTCAACTTGCAAAAATCAGGCTTTCTTCCTTTTGACATGTCTAAGGAAAGGGAGGTGCAAGTTCATGACATCTTGGGGGTCCCAAGGTTGCAAATGTCGTTTACATACCTTGGTTTCCCCTTATCCTTTGGCTGTATTACTATAAAGGATTGGACCCTTTTTTATGAGAGATTGGAGAAGCACCTCCAGCGATGGACTTTCCATCTACTTTTCAAAGGTGGTTATCTGGTTCTGCTTTCTTCCGTACTGTCAGCATTGCCCATCATGGATGATGCCGGGGGCAATACTCAGGAGGATTGATTCCATTAGAACGAGATTTGCATGGCCCTCTGGTTCTGGTGATTGTTTCATCCCATTGGTCTCCTGGGAGGAGGTATGTCAACCTAAAGAGGCTGGAGGAATGGGGGTCCTCAATTTGCAGACGATGAATAATGCTCTCTTATCCAAGTGGGTTCTTAAGCTTATGGACCTTGACTTGCCTTTCTTCAAGCAAATCCTGCATGATTCTTATGGTCATTCTATTGACTGGGATGAGAGAAGGGCACCTCCTAGGGGTGCTTCCCATTTTTGTCTGGGTTTACAGAAGATCCCGAGGATGGTGGAACTGCATTGTACAAGTCACCTAGGAGACTGGTCCATGTTTTGATTTTGGACTCATGAATGGTCTCCTGTAGGTGTTATTGCTGACATTTATCACCATTTGGCAACTCTCTCCATCTCTTTTCTTGCGAGTGTATTGGATTGCTTCAGGGATGGCTGTTGTGTCCCTGCCTTGCCTACTTCCCTATCAGAGGCGAGGTCAGATGATCTTGTGCTGTTGTTCAGATGTTACTTGAAATCAGGCTGGGTCAGGGGTGTGATGGCTGGATTTGGAGACATGGCTGGTTCTCTGTTAAAAAAGGGGTGATTTACACCATATAGATGAGAGTTTGACACCATATTTTGGAAAGGTTTGAAAATGTTGCATCCTCTGAAGGTTAAATTCTTTTTGTGGATGTTGAGGAGAGAAGGGTGTTCACTCATGCTTATAGGAGTCGTTGGGCTTCTGCAGGTGATGATTCCTGTGTCTTTTGCAGACAAGCGATGAATGGTAGGAATCACCTTTTCTTTACTTGTCCTTTCTCACAGGAAATTTGGGCAAACTTGGGCATCTCCTCCGTTAACTTCTCTTTGCTGGAAGATTTTTGGCATATCATTTATGATGCTCTTGTTGATAGGGATACTATTAGGGGAGCTTTTATTCTCATCTGGCAATTTGACTGGGGCGTAATTCCTTCATCTTCAGTGGGGAAAGGGTTTTTATATGTGATGTTTTGCATCATTTTACTGCTATTTGTAATGTATGGCATAATTAACTGTCCATTTAATGAAATTCTAAGGGGTTAAAAACCCCTCTTTTTCTCCCAAATCCAAAAAGGCTGGATACGAAAGAGGAAGGCATGGCCTCCTATGTATGGAGCACATGGTGGAGGCCTTATTAGTCCCTGCAAAAACACTGCTCTCATTACCAATTCACTCACAATCTCTCTCCCTAATCAAGGACGAATCACAATGATTTGCATCTTTGGCAGCAAAGACAATGGAGGTTTCAAGACTTAATTTGACTCCCCAGCTTTTGCTCAAATTTGAACTCCTTCTGAAGGTGCCCTTCTCTCCTCCATCATTAATAGGAAGCCTACTTGTCGCCGACAAAGCTTGCGGGCTTCTTTCTTCTGATGCGAGTGTTGTCATGGACCTCAAAATTTGAATGAGGACTAAGGAGCCACTTGATTGCAGCACCAACAATTGCAGGGTAGCCTCAAGAATCGAGACCTCGACTGTGGTGGATAGCTATAGTTATCCATTAGACTACTTGAGAATGGTACATCTCTGGAGTCTACCAAGGGCTGATACAAGGGCCTCAACCACTTTAATTGCTCACAGCTGTTGTGAAAATCCATGAAGTTCTACTGGCACCTCCAGGAGCTTCTATGAAAGCTCCCTTTTCACCCCCTTGAACACCGTGTGCCTTCTCCACCTAACTATGCCCCTTGAACAAATGTTCATCGAGAAAAGAAGTAGATTCCTTTCCTCCTTCGAGCACTCTAATTTTCTCCATGCATGCGGTGCCCTCCCCACAACCCCATTACTCAACATCCCTCTATCTCTCCTCCCGCAAATCTCATTTACCTGTAACATTATAATAGTTAAGCTTATCCTCCTATAAATATTATTCTGTGTTCTTTCTTTTTGTAGGCTTTCTATGACAGTCTACAGGTATCTTTTGTTTTTTTTTTTTTTTTTTTTTTGAGTACTGCATTGAATTGTATTTAATGGTATTTGATTCTTGTTAATGATGATGATATATTTGGTTCTTCTTGTTGGTTCATGTTTTTTTTTCTCTTCTAAAGAGGTATTTTCTTATCAAACAATGACGAGTTTTCAAAAATCAAGAGATAAGTGAAATGTGTACTTGGTTTATCAATATGATCATAAACACTTACATAAATAAAATTTGATATTCATAAGCACAAGAATTACGATAATTGTAATGAGGTATTTGTACAATTGTATGTATGCTTCCACTCTATTTGGGCCCCCTCTTGTTTTTTTCTGGCTTCATCCCTGCCTGCATCCCATATATTCGCAAACTACTCACAATCACTGTACCATTACTGATATTGTTGGAAAAAAGTTAACTATATTACTTATAACTGGTGATGGTGCTGCTTCCATCGCCTTTCATAACATACAAATTTTCTCCTTTATGGCTTCTTTCTAGGTCTAATGCACTTGAGCAACTTTTTAGTTCGTTTATGATAAATATATTTTTGCAAGGTATTACATGAACAAAATTGGCTAAGGATATGTTTCAAAGAAAATAAACGAATCCAGTCTGATGTATCTTTGTTTGTCTAGATATGTATTTAAAGTTAAAGCTCAGTTTTGTCTTTTGCCGAAGTCTACAGATGGTAATCCACTTTTTATTCTTCTTTTATTTCAATTCTTTGTTTTTTTTATTTACTTAAAAATTGCATAGTTCTGCAACTGATTCCTTTAACCGACTTTTTTGCAAATTTAGAATTTAAAAATTATCTTCTGAAGTGATCGGTGTGCTTGATTGCATTCTCACCTTGCCAGACTATCTTGCCACTGATCGTCTTCCTCCAGCATGAGTTTCTCTACTTGTCTTGCAGCTGTACACAAAGGATTCCAAGAATTGGTCTCTAGCGGGATCTGATGGTACCTGTGAACTGAAATTCAAGGAGCCCGCGGCAAATGTGGTCTTGCTAGACTATATTTCTTCTGAAAAGTTCAAAGATATTGTAGATTTCGACGACCACCTTGATGACATCAGCAAGTACTTCATATTTCCCTTCTTTTTCCTTACCTCTCGTGCAATTTTGTTATTTTTCTAATAATGTTCTATCTATTACATTGATATTCCTTGCAGGGATTGGTTGAACTCTGATATCTTCAAATAAATACTCAACAGGTAGAGTTCACTGCTTGGTCGTTCTATTTATGCAGCTATCATTTGTTTGAATAGAATATGAAAATTTTCACTTCTTCCGGCCGGGAAGCCTCTTGTATTCTTTAGCTGTGGCAGGTGAGGCAATATTTATTGTCCTGTTTAAGTTCATCGATCAGCTCACGCTTTACTGTCTTTTCCTACTCGGTCTGGAAAGCTTGATGTTTTAACGGTGAATTCGCACTAATGTGACCCTCACATCAGAATTTGGTTGAAACCCCCCCAATTTGGCTACATCGCGAACTTGCTTAGATGCCCTCCTAATATAATTATTGTGATACATAATTTTTTTTCTGCCTTTCATGGATACATGGAAGGCTCTTCTGGCACATAAATCAAATGTGAAGCACTTCCGATATTTCCTTGGATCTGCAAGTTTAAACTAGTCATTTACTCCATTTAGACAGTTCTATTTTGACTGTCCCTTGGACTGCTTAGGATAAGGGTTGATCTATAGATACATGGAAGGCTTTGGCACATAAATTTAATGTAACACGATTCGGTTTTGAGGCTTCCTTGAATCTGCTAGTTTAAACCAGTAATTTGTATTATTTTAGTCAGCCCTATCTAGATTGTCCCTTGGATTGGTTGGGGTAAGGGTTGACCTTTTGACTGAGTCAGGTGGGTTCGTTATAGACCTAGACTAACCCTATTTATTTGGTGGTCTTGCAGGTTAGGTTTCGGCCTGATAGCTTTGCTGATGTCTTGAGCATCGCGCCTGTAGTCTTTAGCTTGGATCAGATTATGCATTTCAAGACCTTTATAAATATATATTGAGAATATATTTCTTAGTCATGCATATGTGTATTTGAATGTATGTACATACGTTTGTATCCATATATTTATGTCTTCGCACACGTATTCACATTGACACAGGCTCATGTGCACCCGCAAATATACGCACACAAACACACCATAATTTTGAACTCCTTTCCCAATGTACGACACCATTTTACAAAACTCCTACATTCCAACAGCACATTTTAATATCGAAAGATTCTAATTCGTTTTTAGAATTTAACTCGAACAAATAATAAAAAATGATGCAAATCCAATGGTGGTAGTGGTGTCTGCCTCATAACTCCCGTATTCATGTAATGAATATTTTAAACAAAATGCATTTATTATCATAATTCAATTGGTTATGTATGCCGGTCTTCTTATTGCATTGTCTCATACTCTAATACCACAATATTTCTCCATTTTTCCTCTTTAATTTCCTTTTTCGTGATTATCCGAGATTCTTCGCGTGCCCTCGAGTCCTTGACGTTCCAGTTTCTCAAAGTGTCACATCATCACAACATTGTTGCATAAAATTGTTTATCAAAAAATAAAAAATTATATACTGTAATATATTTTGTAATCTACCGTTGAGAGTGTTAGTTTCAACTGAGAGTGTTAACTTTACTCCTAAGCTTGCCTAATTCAAAATTCACATGTAAAGTGTTAACTTTGCCCTCGAACTCCTAGAAGTATTAATGTTGTCCTTTCTTCCCTCATCTTCTACACTAGCATCTAAGGATATGTTTGCTTCACAGCATGAATTATGAAGGATAAAATTTGTAAGTAGTTTGATTGAGGGATACGTGAGGGATAAGTGGGTTTTTATATTTGGGAGAGGTATGGGTCAAATCATAAGATATGTGAAGATGTTTGGAGGGATAAGTGAGAAACTTGTCTTACAAGAAGGAGGATAAATTTATCTCACCTCTCACCTTAGAATACAATATCCCATAGGATATCTGTCTTATGATTAGGATAACTTTATCTTGGGATAAAGTCTACTAAATAAGGGTTATGTGGCTATATCCTTTGAAACAAACATGCACTAAGAGGTCATTGGATCAGGATCTCAACCTTCAATGTTTTTTGAAGACCCTTTCTCTACGTCTCGATGAACTCATGAGCCAATAATGTGAGCCTTGTACCACTTTCGACGGTCTTCAATCCTTTTTGGGAAATGAAAGCCATTGGCATATAACGTGCATATGCATAGAAGATAGGGCCATTCACTTTGGAAATGAATGTATGGTTTGACTCCACTTCCGTCTAAGAAAAAAGCACAAAGTCCTCACACCTTGGATAATGATAAGAGAGTAGGGAAGTCTCTACATAGATTTGTTTGACTTAAGGAGAATGATGGGGGAGCGGAGAACTTTCTATATGGATGATAGTTGATAGAAGGATTGACAATGTGAAGTGGTTCGAACCAATGGGTCAAGGAAGGAAAGGCTTGTCTCTCTCACATCCAAACTCACATAGTAACAGTTTGTCATTAATGGCATGGCATGATTTTCGCTTGGTAAAAGATGATGAACCAAATTTGAATGCACTTCAAAGTTGGCGGGGGGGGGGAGGGAATTTGGGCAATCTTTTGATCTCGTCCTAGGTGAGTTGGGCCCATCAAAGGTCATGAAAAGCACATTTTGGATATCCCCCACAACGCCCAAAGAGGCAACACGCTCTAGTCAAAGACCTCGGTCTCTAGTCAAGGTCGGTGGGTGCATGCATGGCTCATGTATTCCATACTTATAAAACCACTATCAACACTGCCCCCTTGAAGGAGAGGGAGGTGTGCACCACACCAACTACGGCTGGTAGGCGGATCCTTGAGCCGATGGTGCGTTCGCCTGCACCAAGGAAGGCACGATGCCTATCGTCGAGCCAAGGAGCAGGGGCCAGAGTGGGGGTGGAGTTTTTCGAGGTAGAGGACTTGAAGAGTTTTGAGCGCGGATTCCTGTTCACTCGCTCGGTGGAACTCTATGAAACTCAAAGGAGTTGTTCCTTAGCCATCTCCGCATTCGTTGGTGAAGATCACATCGTCGAAGACCCTCTCATGAGCTCGGATTTTGCAGTCAAAAATCACCTCTTCCCAGAGTCCAACCAAGCTTCTCCCCATGACTTCGCGCCTCATTTTGTGTGGCCTTCATGCTATAAAGCATCGTGGAGCTCCACACTTCTTCCTCACTGAGTTTTTGGTGCGTAAACCCCTGTTCTTCTTCCTCCTCACGCATCGCCATTGCGAGACCTTGGAGTTCCTCAACCTCGCTTCTTCGCTGTTCCTCATCATCAAACGAGGTCGCTGATCGACTCCCCTCGTCGTCGCCATGCTTCCCATCAAAGAAGTCGACCATCCTACCTCCTCGTCGCTCCAAATCACCTCACTGCCCTCTCCTTCTTCCTCGCGTCCGGCCTCGTCCCTCTTGTCGTCTGCTAGGTAACCTTCTTTCTTCCTCTCTCCCTCTAAAGTAGTTTAGCCTCCTTAGATTTAGGTTTAGGCCCCCAATTCTCCCATCCCCTCCATCTTCCTCGGAGGCGGCGAAAGTCCGGCGAAATGCCGACGATGTCCTTGCCTCACTTCACGCTTTAGCGTTACTCGCCAACCACCTCAGAAGCTGTCACTCCTCCGCGAGCAAAAGCCCTCAATCTATTGAGGGCTTCGACGTCCGACAACACCCACCGGACACGTGCCATTGCCACTAGCTTCCTCGAGTTCGGTTGGCCGCCCATGACACCCCCACACCAAATCAACATCACTACCATCTTCAACAGGGTCACCCAAAGCTACTCGACCCCTTGGATGAGTCTGAGACCATCTCTGTCGTTGTCACCGCCTTCCTTGAAGCCAATCCACCTCCGTCGTCGTCACCACCATCCTCGATGCCAATACACCTCCGCTAGCCATCCCCAAGGCCCAAGCTTCTCACGAAGGTTCTTGAGAACACGGAGAATGTGTTGGGATCCTTAGTAGGTGATTCAAGCCACTTAGCCAGAGCTTCACCTTCTTCCTCCTCACGTTGAAGAAGGAGAAGAACTTGTGCTCCTACTGCTGGCAGGGGATGGTTTGAGAAGAAAAGAAATATGTAGGGACCCATCTACAAATGTATAGGGACTCGATCGCAAGAACTATAGTTTCAGGGACTAATTTGAAGACTTTTTGTTACATTGAGGAATATGCTTCATTTATGAGATATTTGGGGTTTTATTGAGATATTATATCCAAATATTTGTAACTTGGTATTTTTGGTGCCCAATTCTATTATTTTGTTATTATTTTTAATTAAGTACTAATTAATACACAATTCCTCAAGAGTAATGTTAAATTAAGAGGTTAATATGTATATGTTGAGTTAGACCTCTCACATAAAAATCAAACATCATTGTATCTAGTTCCTGAGCTAAACCTTTAACAAAAATCTAAATAGAGGTATTCACATATTTTTTACTCCTAGTGAACGATCTCGGAATACTGTTGTTTCGAGTTTATAAATTTTAAATGTTAATTACGCTTTAGTCACCTATACTATGAAACGACGTGCATTTTTAATTCAACTTTAGCGAGTTAACATTAAGCCAAATTCATTAGGGTATAACCTAATTCTACTCCTTAGAGGTTAGGCTATACAAGTTTGGCTTGAACTTTTACCTTATAGATTTGGCTTATTGATGGTAACACCATCATTAGCCATAACTAAATTGAATTAGTTGTAATAAAGTGACAAATGCTCCTAAATGATCATCTGAGAGTCGTAATTCTACTCAGATCCATTTTGAGGAGAAAATATTAAAACATGGCTAAATCTACAGTTTTAACATCACATCACAAATACAGAGTAACCAAGGGGTCACTTAGGGGTTAATTGAAGGTCAAGTAAGCATTAAAGTCCAAAGAGTGGGTCCACATAGACAGAAATGAGAATTCATGCGTTTCGAGAACCAAATCTGAACATAAAATCCTAATTTTAGACCCGCTTAAATTAAAGAGGTTCTGATCAGGATAAAATTCATCCAAACCTCCTAAAATTCATAGAAAAATATTTAAATAGGTTTGGTACCCTTGGTTTGACCATCTGAATCCATTTTAACCTAGAACAGAGTTTCAGATGGGATTTTACCCTAATTTGGGCTTGAAACAACCCACCACCCCTTGGCCATTTAAGACGTCTGGGATGTTCACCAGACATCTGTCCGGACATCTGGGATGTTCATCAGACGTCTGTCAGGACATCTGGGATGTTCACCAGATGTCTGGAAATGCTTTTAGCACGCAGCGTACGAGCGCCATGCTTCCTCCCTCTCCACGCCTCACCGCGCCTTCTCTTGCGACGCCACTCCATGCCCATGCTCGCCTCTCCGCTCCCCTCACCTCCTCTCCCTTTATATACCTCTTCCCCCTCCCCTTTGTTGCCATCCCATAGCCGAGAGCGAGTGAGAGCGGAGTGAAGAGCCGAGAGCCGAGCGAGAGGAAGCGCGAGGGCGAAGGCTGCAGCACCGTTCTGCTGCAGCACCTGCAGACAAGGGGAGCTAGAGCGGTTCCGCGGAATCAGACGACTGGGGAGATACCCAGACGTCTTACTGGACGTTCGAAGGTATGGCAAGACGTTTGGTAGAGATCTACTTTCCGTACCTTTCCTCTTTGACAAGTCTTAACAGTGTACGTATGTGTCAGATGGAGGGAGTGTAGCCGAGGCAATTTCAGATGTCCGGGAGCACTCCTAGACGTCTGACAATGTCCTTGGACGTCGACTTTGAATTCTAGATGTCTGATAGCGGAACACCAAGAGAGGTATCCCTGAAGAATTGTTTTAAGATGTCTGGGACCTTTCCCAGACGTCTGATTTCCGTCTGATAGTGTATTTTGGGCCGTGTAAGGCCCTATAATTATCATTTTTTTGCAAACGAACCGTCTCTGTTTTCCATACAAGTTTCTCTATATAATGATACCTCATTTATATCTTCCTGAACCTTTTGGCCCATCAATCCATGTGTTAGGTCTCCAGTCTGTTGGGTGTACGGGACCTGTGGAGATATCGGGAGCCATTGTACGAGCCCCCATTCCACCCGATTACGCAGGTAGAGTGGTTACAACCTTAACCTCTAATTCAATATATGCAAGTAAGTAATCCTAGGACTTGAGATGAACCCTAGGAAAGAATAAACGTATATTCGAGAATAAATTCTTGAACCCTAGGTCTTGGCATGAACACTAGGGTCAAAAAAAACTGCATGTGAATGATTGTGTAATCAAGAGCTACCTATTTTTAGCTAAAATGAACCCCTACTGCATGTGAATAATTGAATAATCGAAAACTGCCTGTTTTTAGCTAAAATGGACCTCTACTATAATAAAATGGAAATTGAGCTGTTGTCCCGAACATTCCAACTCAGATGTGATAAAGAAATTCTTGTACGAATCCCACGGGGAATGTAAACATGAATACCGTACCTTGAAGAACCAGATGGTTCTGGGAATTTGCTGCCTATGGACAGCTGTTAAGGGAGGTAAGCTGACCTTCATGTACGTTGTACAGAAGAGAGCAACTATCCCTTGTAGTGTAGAGGGGAGCTTGCCACCCTTGGGTTGGGACCCGGGGTGGGTTTGGCCATTCTACGACGACTCTTACTGGCCCTCGTGTACGTGGTATCGAGGTGAGCTACTTAGTGTAGGGGGGAGCTATCTGCCCCAGGGGGCCCTGGGCTAGGTATGGCCACCCTACACCGACTCTCGTCAGCCCGTTGGGCAAACCGGGGTAGTTGGACGAAGGTACGTGGACTGAGGAGGGGCAAGTCCCCTGTTCTGTTCTGAGAGGACAAGGCCCTACATTGTTCCGCACTGTACATTGAGGCGTACTCGCTAGCGGAAACGACTGATCGCGTGCCAGTGCGGGGTAGCTACCCGCGCGCTTATCACGCGTGCCGTAGTCACCGCTACGTCACGATTGTGACCTTGGGGTAGTAGATCGAGTATAGGACTACCACGGTGGGACTCCCCCGTCCAGGAAAGTACCATGTGGGCATCCTATATCACGGGAAGCTGCAAGCTAAATCGTTCCTACAGGGAACCAGATGATTAATTAACAAATCCTAATTAGAGATCTCTACGCACCCACATGTATAATATAATTAGAAAATGAAAAACTTTATGTTAATACATGTTAATTCTTTGCTACCACTCTACTCAGCTTTAGCTGACTCCAGTCAAATATATTCTATACAGGTCAGGGATTTGAGCAACCCGAGCCACCGGCTGCTGAGGACGTTGGGCCTAGTCGAGCCTAGCTTTAGTTCTACTGCCTGCTAGTGAGTTTTATAGTTTGTATTCTGTTACATGTACTTTTTTATGTGATGGCTGTAATATCACTGTTCTCTTTCCACCTGTTGAAACTTTCTTCATGCTTAGTAACTGTACTTGTGTGATTGTGGTTTGTTGAATGTTGGTTATTTCTGTTGGTGCCAGAGCACCACGATCATTTGTTTTGATGATAACAAAACACGTGTCATTTAACATTTGCACTTGGAGTCTTAGATTTCAGGTCAATTGCAAATGGAGACGTGATTAGACCGAGTTCGAGCTCGCATCCAGGATGGATTGGAGGAGCTTGATGGAGAACATAAGAGATTCGCGAGGAGTGATATATTGAAGAAGGAAGGAGATGAAGAATAGGATAGATTTCCTTCTCTTGTACTCTTTGTATTTTTCGTTTCTTTTGTTGCTCTTTATTTTTGTTACTTAGATTCATGTTAAAGAGCCTCAAAGTACCCTAACAGTAGTCCTAGGAACACCGGCACAACCGTAGGACACTTAGGTTTTCTGTAGAAAACTTAGAAAACCAATATAGGGTTCAAACAACATTTCCAGACATCTAATTCCAAAATCAGACGTCTGATAATATGTTTTAAGACGTCTGACTGTTGATTCAGACATCTGATAACATTTAGGCTGGACTTGTTAATTTTGTCTGATATCAGACATCCAGACCTTAGACCAGATGTCTTAGAAGACGTCTGATGATTTTGCCAGATGTCCAATTAGTGGACCGTTGGCTGGTTTAGCAAACACTGAATGATATGACCGTTAGAGCCTTATCAGACGTCCTTAAGTCTTTCCAGACGTCTGATAAATGACTGTTTTGCCTCGGCTGACCCAAAATCTCTTCTCAGAGATTTTCTAGCCGTTGCACTCTCTTGGAAATCCATTCCCACGAAAAAGTAGGTTTCTAGACGTCTAGACATAGTGCCAGACGTTCTGTATGTCGTCTGATGGACTTGCACTAGAACCCTGTTTAGATATGATTCAAGTCAGGAAGAAACCCGCCTAAAATCAGACGTTTGACGTTGTTCCCAGACGTCTTAAAGTGATCTTCCAGACATCTGATGCCAGGGTCAGACGTCTGATAACCCTGTCAGTGCAATCATTGTTCTTGATTTCAGCCTGATTCTCTTAGGCTTTGCTACCAACGGCTATGGAAGCTTTCCAAAGGCTTCCAAAGCTTTCCTAAGGCCTTTATAAATAATGAGGAACTTCTTGCACACCAATACACACCAAGATACACAAGACACACCCAAGAAACACACTTTTTACTCTTTTATGTCCAAAAAGAAGCTCTTGCTCTCCAAGATCAAGTTCTATATCTTGAGAGCATCAAGCCTTTGCGCACCCGCTCTTCCGCTGTAGTTCACGAGAGCGACGTTGTGCCGTCGCGTGGCTCACGCACCCGCGTCATCGATCCGACGCACTCCTTGCAAAGGGTAGTTTCCTAATTCCTATAGAAGCTAGGTTTAAATTACTTTGTTGGCTCTATAGGATTGTTGTCATTTATCTTTGTTATTTGGTTGGGTATTCGCTTTGTGAATTCCTATCTCCTTCGTGGGACAAAATCCTTCTCGTGAAGAGAAGGGTTTGAGGTACGCTACCCTCGTATAAAGTAGCGTGGTTGTAATTGAGGTTGAATCACCCTCGTTTAAGTGATTCGTTTAGTGGATTTGATCAACTTGGTTGATCGGAAAATCTTAACTCAAGAGGGTTAGGTGGTGGTTTTCACCCGGTTTGGGTTTCCACTTTAAAATAATTGTGTACTTTGTGTGTTTGTCTATTTTGTGAGATTAGTATTTTTTTCAATTCCTCATTTTTTACGTCACGCTGATCTCACCCCCTCCGAGTAGGGAATTACAATTTCTTGTTGGACGACTAGATCTTGGGATAAACCGAAGCGAGCCAGTCTTAGATCCTGTCGGGATTTGGGACCGGGTCGTGATAGGGCTTCTATGCAAATTACTAGTCAAATATGGTCAAAACTAAAATCTAACTTTATCATCAGATTCTTTGGGTCCAAATTAGGTTAAGGCCAAAATTTGGGCTCAATCAGAGTTCATCTTGACCTAGTTTGCAATGTAGTCCCTTAAAACTCTATTTCTCTCACTTAAACCCCTAACTTTCAACATTCTTGGAATCAGGTCCCTAACTTCTTTATCTTCTTCACAGACAGGTCAACCGACCTATCGACAAGCTTTGAACTTCTCAAAACCTCATCAAATCAACTCCTAATCCCATCAAATTTGGTGGGATTGGTATTCAAATTGCAATGAATCATCTAAGCAAGATCTTGGCTTCTAATTCGCTATGTTGAGCCCCAATGAACCCACGAAAATCGTGGGGTTCTTTGCTTCCAAATCTAAGCCCTTTTTGCACCTAACTTCTAATTAGAGCTCATTCTTGAGCTCTATAAAAGTTCCCCATGCTTCCATTTTTCTCCTTAATTAGGTTCAGGCCACAATTAAGTCTTCTCCTCCAACTCCGACTACTTCCGACCTCGACTCTGGCGACCCTCTCCCCCGTCTTCATATAGCCTCCCAACCATCAAATTGGGATTGCCAAACTCTTCCTCACCCTCATTTGCACTTGGTGGACCAAAGCCAGGGCTTCCGACCCTTTTCATCATGTCGTCTACCCCCATCGGAGGTATTCGTCTCCCTCGCATATGGCAAGGCACTCCAGCACGAGTTTCTCCCTTTTTCGTCCAATAGATAGGCCTTCTTTCTTCCTCCCCTCCTTAGAATCTATTCCACACCCTACTTCCATATTTCGACCGACGATCGCCTCTCTCCCTTTCCATCTTCTCCGGCTCCGGCCATGCCAGAGGTGTGGCCATTTGCACACTACACACTACCAAACACACAACCACTGCCACCCAAACCTCCCTCTCATCCTAGGGATCAAAAGCCTCAACTTTATTGGAGTTTTTGACCCCTGGAAACCTCCACCGAACAACCCATTGACACCTCCGTCACCCCTTCATTATCTGACCGCCCTAACACTCCAATCACCACGCCGATGCCGCTCCTACATTCCTTGCCACACGGTGATCCCTTTGAGCTATTTTAATTGGGGTCTAGAACCCATATTCATGCTTGCAGGTAATCACCGGAGCTCCGTCGTTGCCTTCTTCTTCTCCAACCAGGTCCAATTGCCTCCGACCACTAGCTAACTCGTAGTTGTGCTCAATCGAAGCGGACCTGATTTGTGCAGCTTCCTAGGCCTGCGCTCGAGCAAAGACGCAGCTCCAGGGGTCTCAATTCCTCAACGGATCTGTGTAGCTCACGTGGAACTTTGCATGAAGGAAGGAGAGGGACGATAGTCCCACATCGTCTATCACAAGAGCTTACGCAGCATATAAAGTGATCTCGTGTTGAGGGCTTATCGCCTCAGGATGCATCGGGGTGAGGTCCCGCCTATGCACGTGCCCTCATCCACGATTCACGCCACGCAGGTCTGGACTTAGATCCGATTACCTGTTACTGTGCAACCCAGTTACTTGGTCTAGGAGAAAAATCTGAGGGTGGTGGGGACAGTTTTGCACTATTCATGCCTCGATATTCGTGCCGCATACATGCATAACACTTAGCATTTCGAGAGGCTTACTTCTTGTTACGACTCGATTTCCGGATCCCTACAAGACCCAAGACCGGCTCGCCTCGACTAATCCCAAGACCTAGTCGTATAACAAGAAATAACCAAAAGTAGGAAAATAAATCACATTCACACATGCAATATAACTAAGCAGAAGAAAAGTACGAAGCAGTAAAGAAAGTAGAACAACTATCTCAAAACATAGTATATGCCACCACAACAAAAATAGAAAATGGAAAATAAATAGAACGTAACAGGAACAGTAAAATATGTGTCCATTACTCACTACAACAGTAGAGAAAACGAAAGTGCTGAAAGAACAACTACGGCTGGGCTCAGCTGGGCCCAGCACCCTCTGCAGTCGGAAACTCGGGCTACTCAACTCCTGATCCTGAACAGTGTTATGAAAAGACAGAGTCAGTGAACGCTGAGTAGAGTGGTGTTTACATTATTTAACTGCAAATACAGTAAAACAAGTTTATTTCTCATTTCTATTTATCTCATTTATGTGTTTTTGGTTCATCTATTTCTCAAAGTATCTAGGTATTTCTTGATCTTGCATGTTCCTCGTGGGAACGATCTTGATTATAGTCTTTTCTATAGAGTAGAAGGTACACGTGGTGCTCTCCTGGCTGGGAGAGTCCCCTGTGGTAGTCCTACACCCAGTCAACCACCCCGAGGTCACTGTTAAGATGTAGCGGTGACTACGGCATGTGTGATAAGCGCACGGGTAGCTACCCCGCACTGACACGTGGTCAGTCATTTTTGTTAGCGGGTATGTCCAAAGTACAACACGGAACAGTATAGGGCCTTGCCCTCTCAGAACAGGGGTCTCGCCCCTCCACAGTCCGCGTACCCTCATCTGACTACCTCAGTTTATCCAAAGGGCCTAACAAAGTCGGTGTAGGGTGGCTAGCTGGACCCCAGGCCCTGTGGGGTGGCTAGCTCCCTCCCTACACTAGTAGCATGCCTTGGTACCACGTACGTAAGGGCCAACAGGAGTCAGTGTAGAGTGGCCAATCCTAAACCCGAATCTCAACCTAAGGGAGGCTAGCTCCGCTCTACACTAAAAAGGGATAGTTTCTCCCCTTGGTACCGCGTACACAAGGGCCAGCACACTTCTCATCTACATTTCAGATTTCCTTTCATACACAGGAGTTCTACTCCTAATTCACTGTAGGGTTCATGCTCATATTCATCTCATTTATCCAGGTTCAGATATGATGTTTTATAACTCGTTCCTCATTCATATACAGGCAGCTCGTGTTTTCATAATTCAGTTCTCAATCATAACAGGCAACTTGTGATTTTACAGTTCAATTCTCATTTACATACAGGCAGCTCATATTTCAACATGCATCTCGTAATTATACTAAAGGCATTTGCTAGCAATTTATGTAGTTTCCCTGGTAGGAGTGGGTGACGCAATGAAGTGCGGAATAAAAATATAACAATCTCACAAATAGACAAACACATGATGTACACAATTATTTTTAGGTGGAAACCCAAACCGGGTGAAAACCACCACCTAACCCTCTCGAGTTAGGATTTTCCGATCAACCAAGTTGATCAAATCCACTAATGTACTACTTAAACGAGGGTAGTACAACCTCAATTACAACCATGCTACTTTATATGAGGGTAGCGTACCTCAAACCCCTTCTCTTCACGAGAAGGATTTTGTCTCACGAAGGAGATAGGAATTCGCAAAGCGAAAACCCAACCACATAAAAAAGTAAATTACAAATAGTCCTATAGAGCTAATAAAGATATTCTAAAACTAATCTTCTATAGGAGTAAGGATGCTTCCCTTTGCAAGAAGTGTGTCAATGACACGGATGCGTGAACCACGCGGTAGCGCTTCGTCACTCTCGTAATTGCGGAGTGAGAGTAGGTGCGCTATAGGAATCAAGCTCTCTAAGTGTAGAACTAAGCTTGGAGATCAAGAGCTTTCTTTTATATGATCTTCTTCTTCTTTTAGACACTAAAGAGTGGAAAGTATGTAGCTTAGATGTGTCTTGGTGTGTGTTTGAGTGGCAAAGGTTCCCCTCTATTTATAGAGGCCCTAGGAAGGCTTTGGAAGGCTGAAATTAGGGTTAATGATTACACTGACAGGGTTATCAGACGTCTGATCCTAGCATCGGACATCTAGAAAATCAGTTTAAGACATCTGGGAACAAAGTCAGATGTCTGATTATAGGCGGGTTTCCTTCCTGACTTGACTCAGATCGAAACAGGGTTCTAGTGAAAGTCCATCAGACGACACACATGACGTCTGGCACTATGTCTGGATGTCTGGAAACCTACTTTTCTGTGGGAATGGATTTCCAAGAGAGTGCAACGGCTATAAGATCTTTGAGAAGAGATTTTGGGTCACCCGAGGCAAAACGGTCATGTATCAGATGTCTGGGGTCCTCTACAGATGTCTGATACGAGGCAACGGTCATATTCTTCAGTGTTTGCTAAGGCAGCCAACGGTCCACTAATTAGACGTCTAGCAAAGTCATCAGACGTTTTCTAAGAGATCTGGACTAAGGTCTGGACATTTGATTTCATCAGATAGAACTAAGTCCATCCTAAACATAATCGGACGTCTGAGTCAACAGTCAGATATCTGAAAAGTATTTATTAGACATCTGATTTTCAGATTAGACGTCTGAAAAGGCTGTTTGAACCCTATTTTGATTTTCTAAGTTATCTACAGAAAACCTAAGTATCCTAGTGTTGTGCAAGTGCTCCTAGGACTACTGTTAGGGTTCTTTGAGGCTCTTTAACATGAATCTAAGAAACAAAAATAAAGAGCAACAAAAGAAACAAAAGTACAAAGATTACAAGGAAAGGAATTCTATCATATTCTTCATCTCCTTCCTTCTTCAAGCCATCGCTCCTCGCGAAGCTCCTCTATTCTTCGTCAAGCTCCTCCAATCCGCCATGGATGCGAGTTTGAACTCCGTCTAACCACGTCACCATTTGCAATTAACCTGAAATCTAAAACTTCAAGTGCAAATGTTAAATGACACGTGTTTTGTTGTCATCAAAATAAACGATTGTGGTGCTCTAGCATCAACAATTTATCTTAACCATGCATTCAAATAAATAGTACAGCTCAACAGGCTCATTCATTTCTACCCTAGGGTTTATTCCACATCCTAGAGTTCAATTCAATTATTCCAACCAAGCACATTCTTATTTAAATATTAACAACTGAGTTAAACTACTCTACCGGGTATCACAGGAGGAATGGGGGCCTCTGCCGCAGATCTCATCGTCTCCATGGGTCCCAAATACGTCACTGGCTGGTAACTTTTACCAGCGACTAATGTACATTAGACCAGCTCAAAATAGTAGATACTTGACACGAACACGTAGAGGAACTTGAGTGAAAAACAGCGGTACTTCGTTTGAGGAAATCCGATTCCGTTTGGGCCTTAAACAGGCCAAAAACACAGTTACTGACCAAAATTAGACGTCTAGGACTAGTCCCAGACATCGTAAAAGGCATCAAAACTCACCTTACCCTTCCTGCGACTGATTCAGACATCCAGACTTCCTCTACGACCATCTGGGAGCAGCTCCAGACGTCGGACAAGGTCTCCGGTCGTCTGGAAGTACCTCCGGACGTCTGGTGACATGATCAGATGTCCAAAAGTACTTGGGAAAGCGCACCGCGCTCCTTCACAAAGCCTGCACCTGCGTACGAGCACCGCAAACGCAACTGTCAGCTGACATCCCCTGCGTAATGATTTGCATGGCGCAGGAAGATACGTACCTCGCGATATCGTGCTTTTAGACGTTCGGCCTCAACTTCGGACGTTCAGGTGCCTCACTGGTCGTCTGGACTTCACTCCAGACGTCTGATACTGGAAACTTGCAGTATCAGAACCCCTTTGCAGCTCGCCCCGCTTGCACCTCTACCCGCAACGGCAGCTCAAGCCGCTGTAGGAGCTTGAGTAGCTCCTCACCGACATCCTCCTCCCTCCTACGAGCTCCTCCTTGAGCTCCATCGAGCTTCTGTGATCGTTTTCCTCCTCCCCTGCTCTCACTTCCTTGCACTCTCTCACTCTCGCTCTCGCTCCTCCCTACACTCCCCTCGCCGGTGGCTCTCCTTCCTCGCCGCGGCTGCAACAGAGACGGAGGGGAACACGGCTGTCGCAGGTGAAGGTGGAGGTGGCTTGAGTGGTGTGAGGAGGAGAGGAGAGGACAGGAGAAGGGAGGGGGTTTATATAGGAGAGGGGTTAGGGCTCGGATGAGGGGTGAAGGAGAGAGAGCGAGTCTCTGCGCCGCGCCCGTGCGCAGAGTGCAAAGCACAGTACGAAAAACTCACTTTTAGACATCTGGACAGATGTCTGACTGAAACTCCAGACGTCTTATCCAGCTAAAAATGTAACGGGTCATTACACTTCTGAGATAGCCTTGTGATGAGGCTGTGCTTGAGGCTCAACACTTGTCCTGAGGCCTTAAGCACTTAAGGTGTCTGTAGCACCTTGGTGACGTCTGGTTTGACTTAGTTCTAGTTACTGTGGAGCTATTTGATTTGGGATATTGTGGAAAAATTTGAGAACTTGAATTGGCTTGAAGCATTTGATATGTGCTTAATGTGAGAGATTAATTGGTGATTTAAATCACCATTTTTAGTGTTTCTCTATTCTTTTTATCCTAGCAACTTTTGAGATACAAAATTGTCTTATCATTCAATATATTTTTGAGTAGATTTTATTCATTAAATATCTTTCTTGTGCTTAATTGACTGTGCTCATTATTTTTAAATTGAGATTAGTTCGTGAATTCTATTTTTGCTTCCTACGAATGACCACAGACTCAATTTCTTATTTTCGTGCACTGATAACGCTGCATTTATGGTAATAATTCTGTCAACCGGAGTTTCTCTTAAGGGTAACATGCACAAATAGCACATCATAAATGGGCATGGGAGCATTACATGCTTCATACATTGAGATTGCTTATAAATCAGTGTTAATGGTCATTTGTACAAGTTCACGTTAAAACAGGCTTCAGATGGGCAATTGGACCGCACAAATGGATTCAGAATGACGAACGGAGTCCAACGGACTCAAAATCGACCAAATCCGACATCTGGAGCTCTCGGAACAAGCCCAAGAAGTTCTGGCCGTTGATCTGATGATCAGTGGCCCATGTGCGGCCACGTGGCACCATCACCGTGTGCCTTACTTGCACATCACGCCCCGGCTTCAACACGCAAAGCATTTTAAGCCGTCCGATCTGATGATTGGACGGTTCAGAATGCATGAGCCTCGCCCGCACATCCACAACACTTGCATGCCTTCGTAGCTCCAGCATTAGATCTCGATCGTTGATTTACCATCCAATGGTTGACATGCCCGTGCACCCGCCTCGTCTTTGCGACCATGCGCGGGCAGTAGCGAAGCGGTCGACCCTCTCACCTGCGCGTGGACGGTGGGGATTGCAATACGTGGTGCCCTCAGATGAGCGCGCTCAGATGCCTGCGATGACGCATGGGGCACGTGCTGCGTAAGCATGATCCGCGAGCGCGCCCTCCGGGCAATCTCAGTCGTCCAATCTTCGATCGGACGACCCTCAAGGCGACCACGCAGATCGTGCGGAAGAAGAACGGCACCTGTGTT
Source organism: Thalassia testudinum (assembly GCA_037157565.1). NCBI lineage: Eukaryota > Viridiplantae > Streptophyta > Magnoliopsida > Alismatales > Hydrocharitaceae > Thalassia > Thalassia testudinum. Next base: position 59,484,446 of record JAZHRO010000022.1, on the reverse strand, counting down.
GGACCGGCGGGCAAGGGGGGCTACACCGACACTTTCGGCATGGGTTTAGCGACGTCCTGGACGTCGCTAAAGCCCCTACTTAAATTAGAAACCCCTTCTTCCTATATAAACCCCCTCCAACTACCCATGTAAGGCATTCAATTCCCTTGCAAGTCTCCTATCCTACTCCTAACCATCCTTAGCACCTTTTGTAACCACCTTAGCCGACGAGCCGCCAACGAAGCCCTCCTCCACCACCGTGGCCGCCTCGTCGTCTTCTCTCTCTCTCTCTATCTTAGCTTTACTTTACTTGTGCTTAAGCATTTAGCTAGTGTTGTATTTGTAAAACTCAAGTGTATGTTAAATGATAATGTTTCTTATCTAGTTATTCGCTCTCTTTTGGTGTTTAAGTTGCATGCTGTGAACAACAGGACTCTAGCCCTACTTTCTCTCTCTCTCTTACTTGCTTTTCTCCTGTGTTTTCTTGCAAGCAAAACCCCCCATTTCCATGACAACCAAGTGACAGAAAAACCTGATTTTACGCCTCCCTATGTTCGATATTTGGACTCACGTCCATTTCTTTATTTAAAATTGACGCAGCGAACGCGAGCTACAATGACCGATCTATACAAACGCGTCCGAAGTGCGTCATGCACTTTATAAATTTAAATGCTGTTGCATTTTGTTGATCGTACTACAATGCGTATTTCATAGAACTCAATGAAAATGTCTCAACACTTGTGTTTTCTACTCCCTTGGTCACTTGATTGTTTAAGGGGTTAATAGGATTGGATGCATTGCCTTAGACATGTTAGAATCTCAATCACATGAGGATTAAGTCAATCTTCATTTCTATGCTTTGTTGGCCTAATTGATCATATCAAAAAGCTAATTTGCGGAATTCCTTTCTTTTATTATGAAGATCCCTTTCTTAATCCCTTTTGCAATGAGCCTTTGTATAAGATGAGTTATTATTGGCCAAGGGTTGGATGGTTCCTTTGAGAATCTTCCAAATTATTTCCATGTCCGCTGGCATTAGGCTAGATGGTATGGCCAAGAGGTCCAATAAGTCTTGGAAATATAGGGCCTTGATGCTTTAGGCTTCTACAAGAACCATGTGCATGGTTCCTAGGAATTTTTCCTTCATCAGTTGCCATTTGTTCTTCAATTGGATTTATAATATTGGAGAGCATAGGTTGGGAGCATTGTGCCCCCAAAGTAGAAAGGAAGGGGCTTCTTGCTTCATTGGATTGGACCAATGGAGTAGAGAAGTGAGTTTGGTAGGTTTCTTGCCCTCTATTATTAGGCCTAACAATAAGAGGATCTTAAACCTTACCCTTTACTTAGGAGATTAGCATCATCAACTTAGGAGATGAGCATCACCATCAATAATGCCCTAAAAGAGTTCTTGAGGGCAAAGAACTTCTTTGCAAGTTAGGTTCAAGATAAACCATTAATTTAGGTTCTTGAGGTCCTTGGGTTGGGTTACTATTACTCCTCTCATTGCCCTTCATATTTGGATTTATTTCAACTAGGACTAGATTTAATGTGTGAATGTAATAGTTTATTCCTGTTAGGTCAAATGAGGTATTTTATTTGGAGTTATTAATTTTTAGATTATGCCATGCTAAAATGTTTAGAGAGCAAGCATCTAATGCGTAGTGCCTCATAGTTAGTGTTCGATGTGGTAGTGAGATGCCGATTAGTTTGCTGCTTATGGATGACATTTACCATCTAAAAATTATAAAATGATCAGGATAGAGGGTAAGTTTCCTTTATGTGATCAATTTACTTGTCAACACTTCATCTTCTTGAGCATCCTTGAACTTGTTGATCATGTTGGAGTATACTTTTTGTCCTTTTGTTGATAGAATGGACCTGTACCAACTCAGTAAGCCTCTTGTAATCACTCTTGCTTATTTCAACCTTGTTGAAAAGATGAAGATGAGGGATAGGGCTAAAGTTTAGGGTAATATCCTGGGGTCTGATGAAAGGATTTACACCAGACCTAGAATAGGATCTTTTATAATGCATAAGTTTGCCACTAAAATGAGCTCTATACTATCCTTCAACTCCTTTTTGATTTGAGCTTTTCTAGTTCAACACCATAGCCCTCTTGTAGTTGAGTCCCAACTTGTAGTTGATTCTAAGTGTTTTTTAACTTCATAAATTGTTGGAACTGTGCTGTCTCTATGTTTAAGTTGTTTAGGCTATTGTTTGGTGCATGGTCAAACTCACCTATTAGTCAAAGGTTGCCCCTTGGTAGTGTTATTTTAGGAAAAAGTAAGTTGGATGTTAGATATTTCATTATCACTAACAATCTTAATTTGGAGTGTACACGAGAATTATTTTACCCTAAATTATGATGAGGAGATCCCCTTAATCTTTACTATAACTAAGTAAAGTGTAGACAACCTGAACCGTACACGTCAGCCTCCCAACGTTTACTGTTCCACCATCTCCTCTTTCAATTTAATGCGGAAACTCAACTCTCTCTCTCACGTTCCCTGCCTAAGTGATGTCTCCCTCTACTTTTTACTTTTCCTCCTCACCTGCACCACACACCCGAGCAAGCATTTTTGTCTTTTAATTGGCTGTGGAAAAATTTACATGGAGATCTAGATGATGCTTGATGTAAATAAAATGTAAATTTTGTATAGTTGTTCAAACATACAGAATTTATTGAGATTTTACATTACACACTTGAGTAAGTATTTTTAATCGTTAATTGGTTATGGAAAATTTGCATGGAGATCTAGATGTATTTTTGATGTAAATAAAATGTGAAATTTTTTAAGTCATCCAAACATACACTATAAAATATATAATTTAGTAAGATTTTATTTCATTGCAAGATAGTACTTGTGATTAAAAAAAGGAAGAGATTATTTTTTTATAGTCAATACTGACCATTTTTTTTATGACCTAGAATTTGTAGGATAAGATACCATGATAAATTAGAGGTAACATAGTTTTTACACATACACATATCCAAATAAGGTAAGGTTGAGAGTTGAACAAGAAATCTTTAGGTCTACCATTTTTGATAAAATATTCTCCAACATAATTTTATCTAAGATATAATAAAAAGAGACATTACAATTATTTTTATCACAATAACTATCACATTTAATTTAATATAAATTAAAGGAAGATATGTATTACTTCTTCACCTCATATGTCCCCATCCCTAACTGATACCTCTCCCTCCAACACAAATCTATTGGAAGAAAGAACGAAGGAACTCCACGGAGCAAAACAACGTCAATGTGAAGAAAAATAGTGGATCCCACATGGTCACACGCATTTTCCATTCCCTACTCTGCAAACAACCTTCCTCCTCCCTGTCCCTCACACATGCGCACACACACACCCACACATGCATGCACGTGCACACACACATGTGAGACCTATGTATATTTACATAAGATAAATAATATACATATTATTAATATATATTTAAGCATTAATTTTACTAATAATTAAAATTTCAATAAATAATTTATATTTAGAAGAGATGCTTATATATTGGGAATAATATGTACATTATTATTATATTTTTAGATATCTATCATGATAACAACCCACCTCTCTTTTAAATCAAGTGAGACGTTGATATATTTATTTAGAGAAGATAAATATAAATTATTAATATATCTTTAAATAATAATTTTGAAAATAATAAAATTTTTAATAAATAAATTATATTTAAAAATACATTGTTAATAGATCTTTAAATATCTATCTATAATAATTACCTATCTCTTCCTCAAATCAAGTGGAACATATATACATTATTAATATATTTTTAGATATTAATTATATTAATAATTAGCCGCTGCGGGTACATCCACTAATTATATATAATGGGAAGTTGGTTTTTGAGTATGTGGTTAACTTTGTGCACCTATTTCATCTTTTTAATTTAAAAATTCTTCTTGTAGAAACACACAATTTATTTCTTCTTTGCAAACTTCGAGTCAATTACTCCCCTAGACTTACCCTAACTACTTCAACGTATAGGATTCCACCGAAACGCATTTTGAAATTTTATTATAAGTTCAAGGACTCACAAAAACGGAAAAGAGAAAAAGGCAAACGACCTTTAAGCTCGTCCCGAAAAGGTTAGGAAACTACCAGATCATACACGTACGCACTTCATCCACCACCCTCAAACCGCCACCACAATGTTCCATCACCACCACAACCACCACCTCCAACTCCTCCTCCTCCTCCTCCTCCTCCTCACTTCCACTCTCCCCCTCTCCTCTTCTCTATCCCCTTCCCCTTCCCCTGCCGCCACCCTCCTCTCCCTCCTCTCCGCCCTCCCTCCCCCCTCCCGCCGCCTCATCCCATGGCCCCACACCACCCTCAACTCCTCCACCTTCTGCCGGTCCCATTCCGCCGGAGTTAAGCTCCTGCTCTCAGCTTCAGTATCTCGGGCTCTACAACAGCTTCCTCACTGGGGAGATCCCCCCTCATGCCTAAGCTTAGGAACCTCTACCCCCAACACCAATAACCTGACCGGTTACTTGCCTGACTTCGGCGTGAATTCCTCGCTGTCCGAGCTCTGGGTTCACAAGAACATGGTGTCCGGACCGCTGCCCCGTGGCCTTGCGAATTGCCGCCATCTGACGGTGTTCTTCGCGTCCAAGAACCGGCTTCGCGGTCTTGGACCTCCAATAACCATCTGAATGGGACCATACCGGAGAGGATCGGGCGGTGCACCTCATTTTTTACTATTTGGAGCTTGGTAGGTTATAAGCTACTCATTGATGAGGTGCCCTTAAGAGTTAGATCGAGACGATTCAAGAAACCTTTAAATAATAAGGGTTTTTGGGAAGATAGATGGGAGGAATCCTCCAGGGTTCCAACGCAATTCAGCAAAGCATCAAAATTTTTACTTACCCGAAAAACAATCAACTACATCTCCATCAAGCCGAGCCCAACCTACACGCCCACGATATTTATCTAAAATTTTTGTGGTAGTCGCAAAAAGAAAGAAAAGAAAAAATTTATATTTAGTTTGGCATGGTCGCACACTATTCGACGGTAAATGATATGGGCTGTGGTTGCACATGTAAAAGAAAAAAGAGAGTTATAGTATATCCTACTTCTATATCACACCCCTATTCCACATTTACCCATCCCTATAAAAACCCGCCTCGCGCCCTGTTGCACAATGTCGGAGCATCATCACACATTGAAACTGCCACCGCCACGAAGCAGCAAAATTGCCACTAAAGCAACACCACCGATTGCACTTTTTCCATATAAATCCATCTAGCTGTCAATCTTGAGTGTGAGTACAGAAAATGCTTCTTAAAAGCCTCGGGCGTTGATCAGCACAGACACAAAAGTAGGCAGCCTAGAAGGCCATAATTTTGGACAAAGAATATACATCCCTAGTACCCAAAAGTCTCCAAATATTAATCTTTTTTTGCATCTCCTACTAACCAAACATTCCCCCTTGTTTAGTAATGTTGTAATCAAATATGATTTTTTCCTCCCATGTGGAGGATCTCCGTGTAAATCATTAATTACGTGCTTTGTGATTAATTATGATTGTAACTATTTTTCTTGTGTGTTTGTGATTTCTATATGGTATCAAAACCTTTGTTTCTGAGGATTTCTTTCTTTTGTGGAAACCTTCTAAACTAACGTGTGTTGAGGAATCCTGCACGATGATGCACATGGAAGTCTCTACCTTTGTATTGGGATTTTGAGCATGGTTTGGGTGATCCCGTGTGGTCCAATGGTGGAGAAGGTCATCAAAGTAGAGTTTGTGGTTGCTAGATAAGAATATATGATCGTGTAAAATGTGGGTAAAAACCTACTTGAATAGTCTATTTTTCAAGTAATTGCACCCTCCTTTAAAAATGGAAATTGATGTTATACCAAAGTGAAAAAAGATGGGTCTATAGGTATTTTCTCATCTTCTTTCTATTTTTTTATGTTAAATCTAATCCAAAATTAAAATTTTATCAAATATAAAGTTCACAAAACTAAAATATTTATAACATCGTGATATTTCAAGGGAAATCGGATTCAATTGTTGATACCTTAAGAGTTTGAAATTTTCTATGATTGTAGTCGATAGGTATCCAAACTTAAAGTATAATACATCATGAAATTAGCTACAAATAAAGGTTAGTCAATATAAATATTTTAAAATCCCACGGAAGTTATATACATTAATTACATGTCTACCTTAATTTAAGTTAAATTTGTTTTATTGTCACTAGCAACCAACAATTTTGATAATTTCTAGGTTTAATTTTAAGAAAGAACAGTGAATTAGGGTTAATTAGGTAAGAGCTTCGTTAAAGTCCATTTAGTTAAGAGAGGTTGAGTTGACGTTGGATAACTTTTTAAATTATTAGTCCAAGTCTAAGCTTTGCCTGATATAAATGGGCTCTAGCTAGATTAGGCTATCATGCCCCACAAAGACAACTTTGAGATCAATGCTACAGTCACATGGCCACTGCTTATCTCCTCCTCAAAATTTTTATCACGCCATTTTTTAAGTTACCTCATGATAGCTTAAGGGAAATTTAATTAAGTGGCTAAATTTGGTTGAAAACTCAACAAAGTTTTTTCTATTTTGTTGCATTTCTCCTAAAATTTTATTCTTGTAAAGAGATGACCTGTGCAAAAATATACATAACTACATGGTAGATACACTTCACAATCATGTTCAAAAACCACTAGGAGTATAAAAACATTTACAACTAAACTACAGGCGCACCCTGCCACAAACTATTCGATGCAACAAGAAAAGTCCCTCCCAAATATTTAAGGAGTTTATACAAAATTGAGGGCCAAAAAGAGGAGATACAACATACAAATAACAAGTCCATGTTGTACTTCTGCTTTAACTACCCTAACACCCTTTTCAAAACTTCCACAAAGAAAGGTAAACAGAAACCAACTCACTCCCAACCTACCCTGCCTACCTACCACTTCAACGCCCCCAGGTCGGCTAGGACCATCAGCTGCTTAGTTTGGTCACGCAGGAGGGCCCCAAGGCAAGTGGGGAGGCTCTTCTTTCGAGTCTCAATAGAGAGGAGCTTCCTAAGGTACAACATCTGGTAGAGGAGGTCTCTAGTAAGGTAGGTACATAGGAGCAGTAGCTACGACCGCTAGTGCAATGCCCACTAGTGCGAGTGAGCCACGAGGTGAATAAAACGATGTGGTATCCTATCCTAAAAATTTGGATAACAATGTAGTATGAGCTAAAAGGCTTAGGAGGAGGCTAGGGCATAATAGAGTGTAAGGGAAAGAAAATCATTGGGTTGAATGCCTTGAAGACTGTGCATTCCCCAATAAATGAGATTTAACTATTCTTTTCCCTTAAATGTCTAACTTTGTCGTCTTCCCCTCTATTTCTTTTAATTTTCTTATATTTTCTTGAAAGTTGTTCTACTCTGGCTGATGGGCAGTAATGCCCATCGCCAATGGCTTCTACCTGGAGTCCTTCTAGTTCTAGGTCACCACCTATTCTTGTAGCTATTGGTTATTAATAGTTGGTAGTCAAACTTTGTAATGTCATAACAACAAAAATCATCACCTCGTGAATAGAGTACTATCGTTGTGAACTCAGGTGGTTTATGGTGAGAGAAGTCCCTCCTTACATAGGGGAGAGACTCCTCCACCTTGAATCCACCCTCAGAAATCACCCATTGTTCCTCATAACGAAGTATTGTCAGATTGGCGACTCTTGATTTTAACTTTCATGGAGACACTCGATACACGCTCTAAGTTTCCCTAGTCCCAACTTTTGTTATAGGTAGTTCTTAGTCTTTAGAGGGTCGATTTGCATGTATTTACTCCACTTATAAGCCATCCTCTGCCTTCGTAGCATCATGTATTCTTTTCTGAGGATCTTGGAAATCAACACTGGAGACTACTCCAAGTTATCCTTGGTCGTTCCTAGTTGCAAATCCTATTGGGATTCGAGACCTTTTCTTTGATGAGTCGTCCCATGGTTGTTCTCAAGCTTAGTCTTCTATTATCAAACTCATGGGTCTATATACTTGATGCCTACCCAATGATTACTCTTGATTCTTGTTGGTGATTTCTTGCTTAGGTCGATCAAGCTTAGCAGATCTAACTCGTTAAGGCAAGTGGTGCACCCTTCCAAGTTGCAGGGGTCTAGGTGGGATCACTTCCCACTTCCCATGCACTTGGGTCAATTTCCTTGTCTAGCCATCCCTTTGATAGATGGAATCAAGGTTGTGTCCCAAGAACACTCAAGTGCACATCAAACCCACAAGGCTTTTAAGGGGCAATTTAGTGACCTGAGTTCTCCCTTGCACACACATATAATTAATTACAAATCTCACAAAATTCATGATTTCTATTTGAATAATACCAAATCAAGGAAATTCATTTACATTCGCACGTAGAATTTAAGAATTGCATGAAATCTCTCAAGAAAATATGTGAAAGATAATTCCAAATTCTCCTTGATCTAAATTTTTCTTTTGAAAATGCTTTAAATTGTGCCAAACCTTTTGAAACTTGGGAAAAAAGCCTTTTAAGCTCTCAGAAATGGAGGGAAATGTGAAGACAAGCCAAAATCACAAAATCAAGGTTACTTTAGGTTTTCAGAAATTACGATTTAGCAAGGAAAATTAATCATTTTACAATATGAGTTGCAGGGATTGCACGTGTGTAGCCTCTCATGCATGTACTCACACGAGATGTAGTAAAAAGTTGCTATGGTCATTCTGATTGGATCGAATTTTGGGTCCAATCTCGCATATTTTAGAGTTCCCCCGAACTAACACACTCAACTCGATATTTATGTGTTTTCAAGCTAGCCTGGGACTTCTTAGCAGTCGCATCATAGAAATCAAGGAAATAGCATTGGAGGGAAAGGGACTACTTATCCTACCTTATTCACACTTCCTAACGACCTGATGAGAGCTTCATCATAAACGCTAATTGGCACAATTTAATCTAAATAAGTGTGAAGAAGCTCCTACAAAGCCTAAAGAGAGGCTTAACTCAGAGAATTCTAAGTTAAAGAATAAGACAAATCATAAGGGGTAAAACTGCAATTTCACCATTGCAATGCGCAAGCAGGGTAATTAAGGGTCTAAACGAAGGTCAAATGAGCTTAATAAGGAGGGAAGTAGGATGATCTGATCTGGAAAGGGTTATAGCAACTTCTAGGAATTAAATGACATTCTGTAACCCTAAAACAAATCTACTTTAATTCACGAGGTTTGAGGTAGGATAAAAAATTAACTAAACCCTCTAAAATTCATGGAAAAATATTCCCTAGGGTTTAGAACCTTCAATTTGGCCTTTGCAACCTATTTTGAGCTAAAATGAGAATCATGCCAAATTTATGAATTAATTTGAGTTTTTACGCAAATTGATCAGTCAAACATGGTCCAACCTAAAATCAAATTTCACCATTAAAATCCTTAGGTTCAAATTAGGCTGGTATAAAAATTTGGGCTTAAGAAAAGATCATCTTGACCGACTCTACAAATTGATCCTCTTGAATTACTTTTTGACCCTTATCTTTTGAAACCCTTGCTATTGGCCCCCTATCTTTCTCGTCGTTCTTTGCAGAACGGTCCTCCCTGCCATTTCTGAGCAGCGCCATACCTCCAGCAGCCTTGCGCGAAGGTTGGTGCCGCGTAGGGCATGGCGCCCGTTCTCAAGAACGAACGGGAGGTTCCCTACGTAGTCCTCTATCGCAGGGACCTCACCTGACCTCTGCAACCGGCCATGCCTCTTGTGCGAACGCACGAAAGACATGGGTCTCCTTCTCCATCCATCTCCGGCGTGTGCTGCACGTCTTTCCCTCGGGTTGCTCTCCTCGCCAACGCCTTTATAAGGAGCGGCAGGGGCATCCGACCAAGGCAAGCTAGTTCTGGCCGAGAAACTCCCCCTCCTTCGTCTCCTCTCTCTCTGGTCAAAGTTCCCTAAGCTTCCGGTGGCCCTTTCCTCCTCCTTCCGTCGCTCTACTGCCATACTTACAGCAGAGCCCACTCTGCCCCGTCTTCCCACGCCAGGTCGCACTAGCTGGCGTCCTCAGATCTCCTCCTCGTCGTCGATAATCCCCTCCTGGGCACCTTCACCGTCAGCGTCGGCAGGTACGCGCCGAGCACTACCTCCCTCCCTCTTTGTCAATTAGACAGGTAGGAACCTTCCTCTCTCTCGCCCTGTTATTTCCCCCTTCCTAGATTTCACTTTTAACCCCCCGACAATCACCATCCATCACCATCTTCCTCACCTCTGGCCACCATCTCCGGCGAGATCACCCCACTTCCACAGACCCTTCCACCCCTTACCGACAAGCTCAGAAGCTCCACCATCACTCCCTGATCAGTTTCCCCATCTCCATTGACTGCCAGCACCTCTCCAGACCACCTCCCGAACACACCCATTTGCAAGCACGCAGAGTGCCCTAGGCGCACGGCTGCAGGCACTCTCGCGCCTCGCCGACCCCCGCACCGCCTTCGCCGTCCTCTGGCGAAGCTCCCTGCATTGTCTGATGTGGCCGTGAGGTTGTCTTCATGATTTCAGGTCTCCGCCTTCTCGCCGCCATTGACAGCAGGTTGGAGCTGCTTCGCGAACCAGCTCCAGACTTCTTCGGCCCCAGGCGCAGGTTCCAGGTGACGCAGAAAGGCGTCACGTTCACGCCTAGGTTCGCAATTGGGGACGAGGGCCTCTGTCGCTGCCCCAATTAGCGGAGCTTCCTCCTGCGGGCGCTTGAAATCGGAGGTGGGACTTTAATCCCACCTCGTAAGTGTGTGGCCTCACGCCCACACTTAAATTATTTTTGTGCTATCGGCTTATCGCCTCTGAAAGCACACGGGGTGAGGTCCCTCACCTATTCACTCGCCTTGTCCGCGGCATTGCCCACGCGGATCTAGTGATCCGACCCGACACTCCTGTGCACTCCTCGCGCACCACCCACGCTGGTGCGCTTGGACCCGGGCATGCAACCCGACCCGATTACCCGGCTTTGGGAGAACTTTCCAAAGAGAGATCCAGAGAGAGAGAGAGACGTGGGGAAGGGGTAGGGGTAGGTTTTGCACTGATCTGTGTATGTGTGCGCAAGATAGAAGGAAGAAGCAGGCGAAGAAGAAGAAGAAAGGAAGGAAAGGAGTCGAAGGAAGAAAAGAGGAGCCGCACTGTAGCAAACGCACAGTTAAGCCGTCTGAGCGTCGAGTTAGACGTCGGAGGGTCAGCAGCCAGAGCAAAGAAAAACTGTAGCTGCTGAAGAAGAAGAAAGAAGACGCAGAGAAGAAAAAGAAGAAGACAGGAGAGAAAGAAAGAAAGAAGAGGAACGGCCAGAGCAGAAGAAAAGAAGAAGAAGAAGAAAAGAAGAAAGAAGAAAACCAGAGATGAAGAAAGGAGGAAGACTTAGCAGCTGAAGGAAATCAGAGAGAAGGCAAAAGCCTCTGCAGCAGCAAGGAAGAAGAAGAGAAGAAAATCAGAGAGGAAGGAAGGAGAAAGAGAAAGAGGAACCACAGAAGCAAAGAAGAAGATAGAAAGAGAAGAAGAAAAAGCCAATTCTTTCTCTCTCTTAATTTTTGTAAAACCTTATATATTATGAATTTATAGGCTTCTAGAATTATAGTTTGCTCCCTGAGTCGACCTCGGGAATCTTTCTATTCTGAGTAATAAATCTTATTAGACCGGTAACCGTTCTTGTCATATACTCCAATGACTGTAATTACCATAGCGACAAAGGACTGCACCAATTTTTGGCGCGCCGTTGCTGGGGAGCAATGGTTATTCTAGAAGCTATTAATTCACAATTTTTGGGTTTCTATTGATCTCTTCTCTTTTGTTGTGCAGGCACAGGAAATCAAGAGGATAATAAGCAGCTGCACAACAACCACACCTAGGATAGATAATTTTCTATCCTCTCATTTTAACCCCTAAATTCTAAAGAGGAAGAAAAAGAAGGAAAAAGCAATTTAGGCATAACCTGTCTTCCATACTTAGTAAATCATCAAAGCCACCTGTTTTCAATTTCAACACAGTATATCTGTACATCCATTAAGGGTATTTTAGGGCTAACACATTCTTGCTTGAGCCCTAATTACCCAATCTAAAGGAAGCTAACTGGACCAAGTAGAGCCAATATAAGATTCAAAATTAGGGTTTTAGAGACACACTCTTCTAAGTAAGAAAGGAAAACCCCAAAGGAGGTGTGCCCAAGCCATTGTCTGAAAACACTATTCAGAGAAACCCTAATCAATTTGGCTCTTAAAAAAATACTTAAACCCTAAAAGACAAGACCTAATAAGCTCTCTAAGGAACTAGTAGGTGAAGTTGACCCCTTGGGTCAACCAACCTTAAACTTAGGTCACTCTTTGCACTCAAAAGGCTAAAGTTCAAGTGAAAACCTAAGCACCTTGATCCCAACTAAAAAAGGGTAGACTTAAGAGGTCAAGGTCCCCATTCTGGTCTACCTGGAATCTCAGTGACAAGAGAGGTCGGGTGGGGGAAACCCTGTAACCCGTGGGGGCGCTCTACCGTGTAGGGGTCTTCGTGGGACTTACCCTCTCTGGCTGCCCAGGTAATTTTCAGGTGGACAATCTTTTGATCAAGGGGTCCATCTACCCCGAACCTCTATAGTCACCCAACATTCTGGGTGTCTTGATTGAGTCCAGCACCTGCTAAACTCATCCTCTCCATCAGTGTATGTTTGGTAAGAGGTCCTTAAAACCTCCTTTAGAAATTCACTCTTCTCGAGGCCGAGCCTCGGGGCCCTTGTTTGTGCAACCAACACTTTACATAGACCTCTCCTCCGACTCCGAACCCAACTCACCTTCTTCTTCCACAATGGCTCAGCCAGTTGAGGAAGAGAACAATCTGGAGCACCAGCTCCAGCGACTGAATGACCTCTTCCAGAACTTCATGCAACCACCGCAGCGTCCCATGATGCGAGATAATTATAATCCTGCTGCAGTGGCTATTGAGCCTCGAGTCAGAATCCCGACTGGAAGGCCTGATTCTGAACTAAAGCCCAACATGATTCATGCCATACCTAAATTCCATAGGCTTAATTCTGAAGACCCCTTCCAGCACATTAAACAACTAAAGCATCTGGCCCAGACTTTTGGGTCAGATGCACAAAATCGAGATATTCTCCTCATGAAGATGTTCTCCTTCTCCCTTATGGACAAGGCCACCTATTGGTACCAAACACAGACCTGGCCGATCAACAATTGGGAGGAGCTTCAGTCCGAGTTCTTGAAGAAGTTCTTTCCCGTTGGTCGGACCAATGCCTTGCGCCATCAGATTACCCACTTCACGTAACAAACAGGAGAACCTCTCCATGAGGCATGGGATTGCTTTCAGGATCTCATGAGGAAGTGCCCCCATCACGGAGTTCCTAAATGGGAACAAGTCTAGTCTTTTTATCAGGGACTCCGTGAAGATATTAGGCTTTTCGTCAATGCAACTTGTGGAGGGAATATCATGGGTCAACATGAGGACACCGTGTGGGAGATTCTTGAAAATATGTGCAAGAACTCCATCAATAATGACTCCATGAGATTATTCGACGGGACGAATACCCACGCATCGACGAACCTTAGGAGAGCACACGAGATGCAGGGCCTGTCCGCATCAGTCGATCTGGAATTAATGGCCAGTCGATTAGACAAGGTCTCTATTATTGAGAAGAAGGTGGATAAGCTGACTCAGCATTTGCAGCGAGCCACCTCTGCGCATAATTCCTTTGCACAGCCTCCTTCCACATGGGAGACTGTGCAAAACATTCTCCACCGACCTTCTCCTGGGATGGATCCGTATCTACCCCCATCTGATTCTCGGATCGGAGGATCCTCCAACCCCTTCTATAGTAGACGGGGGAATTCCACTCCCCCATTCTCTGACTCTTCGGAGGTTCCTCAGACCTACGAGGACCTCAACGCTATCCAGAATGACCCATTTTCCAATACCTACAATCCTGGATGGCGAAACCATCCCAACTTCTAGTGGGCGGGAAATTCCCAAACTCAAAGACCACCCTTTCAGCCCCGTCCACAACCACCTCGTCCTTACCAGCCGCCTCAGCTTCGGCCCAACCCTACTTATCCATCAGGGCCAAACCAAGACCAAATGTCCCTCATCCTTCAGACTTTGGTTGACATTCAGAGAACGAATGCGGCTATTCAGAAGCAACACAAGGGCGAAATCACAGAGGTTCGAAACCAACTGGCTCAGTTGGCAAATTCTCGCCAACCAGGCACACTTCCTTCTCAACCTCTTCCTAACCCTAATAACGTGCCGACCCAACGGCTCGTTATGAACCCAAACCCGGGCCAAGCACACATGATTTATCAAGCCCCCTCTGTTCCTTCTCCTGACGGAATGGAGGCTTCAACTTCTTATGCGAGTTATCAGTAGCAACCCATCCTATCAAACCCTAACCAGAACCAGGCAGGACTGAATTCTGTGACCACCCGCAGTGGTAAGGAGACCCAAGATCCACCTTATCCAGACCACTCTAAGTCTTGTAGTGATCCAAACCCTAGGACAGTAATCCAGGACGTTTCTATCCCTGTTCCAGATCAAAGACCTGGACCTATCCTAGAAGAACCAACTAAGGTTTCATTTCCCGAGGCCTTGATCAAGGGAAAGAAGACAACCAAACCCGTGGCTCTTGAGGCGGACCTGGTCAAGCTCTTTGAGCAGGTCCAAATAAACATCCCCTTGATGGATGCAATTCGCCACGTACCGGCTTACGCACGATTCTTGAAGAATGTATGTACACCTCAGCGTAAGCCGCGAACCAAGAGTGGGAGTCCAATTGTACTGTCAGAGCAAGCCAGCTCTGTAATCCTGAGCAGACTCTCACCTAAGGCAAAAGATCCAGGTACTCCCCTGATTTCATGCAAAATAGGTGAAACCCATTTCGACAGAGCATTACTAAACTTGGGTGCTTCCATAAATTTGATACCCACATCCTTACTTAACCACCTAGAAGAATCCGAGCTAAAATTGACTGAAGTGACACTCTAGTTAGCAGATCGATCTATAAAATCACCTAAAGGGATTCTTGAGGATGTTATTGTAAGAGTGCGGGATTTCTATTTCCCTCTAGACTTCATAGTCTTAGACATGGATGCACCTGAAAACCCTAGGGAGACACCGATCATTCTAGGGAGACCTTTCCTGGGCACTGCTAGGGCCAACATTAGTTGTGAGGAGGGCCAGATAGAGCTAAAATTTGGGAATCAAACCCTCAAAATTGATATCTTTAAGAACCAACAAGGAATCAATTGCAGTGTCATTGAACAAATCTGTGATATTAGAGCTTTGGTTGATGAAACACAATTTGAGAATAACCTGATTATGCCTCATCAACCACAAAAAAATCTTGAACCGCAATTAGAGGAGACAGACCCTGATTTAGACAAACCCATAACTCCTATCCTTGAACCTCACACTTACCCAGAACCACCCGCTGCTGCTAATAACCCCGTCCTTGAACTAAAACCCCTCCCCGATCATTTGAAATACATCTTTTTGGGTTATAATCAGACTTTTTCTATAATTATAAATTCCAAGCTCACTCCTGATCAGGAATCCCGTCTGATTGCTGTTCTCCAGCAACACTGCAGAGCTATTGGTTAGACTCTCGATGACTTGACTGGAATAAGCCCATCTTATTGCACACACCGTATTTATTCTGAAGAGGCCGCACGACCTTCCCGTAAGATGCAGAGGCGTTTGAATCCTAATCTGCAAGAGGTCGTGAAAAAGGAGAACATTAAGTGGTTAGATGCAAGGATCATCTACCCGATCTCCGACAGTCGTTGGGTGAGCCCAATTCAGGTTGTGCCTAAAAAGGCAGGGCTCACCACCATTACGATTGAAATCGGAGAGATTGTACCTACCCGAATAGCCAACTCGTGGAGAGTCTGCATAGATTACCGAAGACTCAATTCCTCCACGAAGAAGGATCATTTCCCACTACCTTTCATTGATCAGATTCTCGAGAAATTAGCGGGAAATCGATTCTTCTGCTTTCTTGACGGGTACTCCGGTTATAGCCAAGTAGCCATTCATCCTGAGGACCAAGAGAAGACCACGTTCACCTACCCCTTCGGGACGTACGCATTCCGAAGGGTGCCTTTCGGTCTCTGCAATGCACCCGCGACTTTTCAGCGGTGCATGCTTGCCATATTCTCTGATATGGTAGGTGATTATCTGGAAGTCTTCATGGATGACTTCTCAGTTTTCGAGGCATCATTTCATGATTTCCTCCAGCACTTGATTCATATACTCAGGCGTTGCATCGATGTTAATTTGGTTATTTCCTGGGAAAAGAGCCATTTTATGGTGCCTGAGGGGATCGTCCTAGGACATCTAATTTATGAGAAAGGCATCCAAGTAGATTGAGCCAAGGTTGATCTAATTTCTCGTCTTCCTATGCCTAGCTCGATCAGGGACATCTGTTCTTTTCTAGGGCACGTCGATTTTTACCGTCATTTCATTCCTGATTTTTCGAAAATCGCACGCCCCCTGACTACTCTTCTCTCTAAGGATGTACCCTTTGAGATCTCTAAGGAATGCACTCAAGCCTTTGAGAACCTTCGTGACTGAGTCACCCAGGCCCCAATCCTATAATCCCTTGATTGGTCTCAACCCTTTGAGATCATGTGCGATGCATCTGATTTCGCTGTAGGAGCGGTTCTGGGGCAGAAAGTTGACGGGAAACCCGTGGTCATCTACTACGCTAGCAAGACAATTGATGAGGCTCAGCGTAACTATACAGTTACGAAGAAAGAGCTGCTAGTCGTAGTATTTGCCCTTGAAAATTTTCGATCTTATCTCCTGGGTTCCCACGTCATCATCTACTCGGATCATACAGCTGTGAGGCATCTCCTTGCCAAGAAGGACGCGAAGCCCCGACTAATCCGATGGATCTTGCTGTTGCAAGAATTCGACCTCGAGATTCGAGACAAGGTGGGAAGATAAAACGTGGTAGCTGACCATTTGTCTCGCCTTCCTTCTGAGATCTTCAACCCTTCTGGAACCATCACGGAGCATTTCCCTGATGAGCACCTACTGACTATTGGTACTAGACTTCCATGGTTTGCTAATATAGTAAACTACTTGGCATTTCATCAGATCCCGTCTGATTGGCTGAAGGCTAAGAAAGACAAATTGCGCTTTGATGCTAAGTACTACATCTGGGAAGATCCGTACCTCTTCCGCATAGGTGCCGACCAAATCATCCGACGATGTGTCCCGGAAGGTGAAATCAATGATATTCTCTCCTTCTGCCATGACCAGGCATGCGGTGGCCACTTCTCTGGGCACAAAACCGCATCAAAAATCCTCTAGTGTGGCTTTTATTGACCCACTTTATTCAAAGATGCATACAATCACTGCAAGGCATGCAGTCGTTGCCAAACTTTGGGCAACATGAGCCATCGTGACATGATGCCTTTGCAGTCGATTCGCGTATGCAAAATCTTCGATATTTGGGGGATTGATTTTATGGGCCCCTTTCCTGTTTCGGATGGCTTCGAGTACATCCTGCTGGCTGTGGACTACATGTCCAAATGGATCGAAGCCATACCGACCCGAACCTGTGATCATAAAATCGTTATCAAATTCATTCATCACAATATCTTCCCATGGTTCGGGATTCCTCGTGCAATCATCTCTGATGGGGGGACCTATTTTACAAATGCTCAATTCAGGTCACTGATGACCAAATACGGGGTGTCTTACCGAATCTCCACTCCTTATCACCCCCAGACTAATGGTCTAGCTGAGCTATCAAATCAGGAGATCAAGAAAATCCTGCAGGTCACTGTCCGGCCTGATAGGAAGGACTGGTCGTCCCGACATCCGGAAGCTTTGTGGGCTTATAGGACAGCCCACAAAACACAATTAAGCATGTCTCCTTTTAGACTGGTGTACGGGAAGGTGACAATACGGGAAGGCATGTCACCTTCCCGTCGAATTGGAGCACAAAGCCTATTGGGCAGTACGGAGCTGTAATTTAGATCTTTTTAAGGCTGGAACCCACAGAAAGCTTCAGATAAACGAGATCGATGAATTACGCCTTGATGCGTACGAGAACTCACGAATCTACAAAGAGAGGGTTAAAGCCTTCCATGACAAGCACATATCTAGAAAGATCTTTCATCCTGGTCAGAAGGTCCTATTCTTTGATGCCCGACTCAAACTCTTTCCTGGGAAGCTGCGATCCAAGTGGGTCAGACCATACCTTGTCCGACAAGTTTTTGGAAAAGGAGCCGTAGAAATCAGTCCGCTCAGTCATGATTCCGAACCTTTCATCGTGAATGGTCAGAGACTCAAACCGTTCGTTGATGTAACCCCTACAGATTTGGCTGAATCATCATTTATCCTGCATTTTCCTTGAGCATATTGTGCCCAGCCGATGGCATAAAACTCAGCGCTCAACGGGAGGCAGCCCGTCATTCTTTTTGAAAAAACCCGAAACCTTTTCTGACACCTCTTCGCACTTGAGGTTCACCCTTTAGGACAGCCGACTCCACCTCAGTTGCTTAAATATGAGATTAGAAATCGTCCGCAACAATCACCCCGACCCATTCACTCATCAAAACATCTGTCCTAATGTATGAACTAAGTTAAATAAAAATCCTCCTAAGTTACAATGAGGACATTGCAAATCTTAGGCATAGGGGGCATGAAAGTGCAAAAAAACTCACAAGAAAAGGTTTAAACAAAAAAAAAATTCACATATGCCAAAAACACAAAAAAAAAATGATGAGAGGAAAGAAATTTTGTGGACTCTACAAAGGAGGAGGCGAAAAAGAACAAAATGATCAAAAGAAGGAGCACAAAATGAAAGAAAAGCGATAGTCATTAGTAAGAAATTAAGGAGTTAACCTAAGTTCTAGACCTCATTCAGGAAAAGAAATGGAAAGTGCACAGCGAGATTAGTAAGAACGCAAACCTTAGGCATTCTTGGATAGACTTTTAGTACCGATTAAGGTCTAGACATTCCTCAAGAGGTTGAGGAAAATGAAAAGCTTAAGTATTTGGTCCAAGGCTTAGGGAGTATTTAGCCTTGTTAACTAACTTTTGATTTCCGGGACTCAGTAACCTAAGCACCCTAACTTCACACACAGCCTGGTTCAATAAGCATAAAAATCAAAATCACGCAGAAGCATTGAAAATGACACCTAGAGTAGGAGCGGCCGATCAACACAAGTTGATTTGGACGAGTTCCCAGCACAAAGAGGTGGGAAATTTCCCTCGAAGATGCGTAACAAAATATCATCTCCTCGGTGCTTGTCTCTTAGGATATTTACATATCCTACTGGGGGCATGTAAGCACTCTGCTGGTTCAGATTCCATGGATGGCATTATCACGAAGTGTCAATTGCCAGGGTCTGAATTTGGCCACGGAACACCATGGACGAGATTATCTCGAAATCTCGAAAGCCAGGGTTCTGGGGGTTACCATGGGCAGTGTTATCTCGAAGCATCGATTGCCAGGAACCCTTGAGGATTGATGATTGGGATAAGGAATCTGATACAGACCGTGTTGAGAAGCCAACCCTAAGCTAGAATTAAAAAGAAAAAGAGAGAGAAAACTCTCCAAACATATAAATCTTCTACCTCTCTTTCTTACAAAATGCACTGCGAACTAAGCCAGGGCTAAAATTATCTCAAGCACGGGTGCTTTAACCACAAAGTCCAATAAGCCTTAGATTAGCTCTTGTAGGCCTTAAAAACCTTTGCTAAGGACTGAGGTTAAGGCTAGACAGATCTGGATCTTGGTTGGTATTAGAGTACCTTTTAGGCCTATGGATGGCATTCTGACATAATCAAGGTTACAAAAGAAAAAGCACTTATCTAAACTCATTAAGAACTTCATGGTCTAGAACAAGGGTTGAAACCTTAAAATTTTGCTAAAGGACTAGCAAAAGCTAGGCATGGGGGTATGATGAGAGCTTCATCATAAACCCTAACTGGCACAAGTTAATCTAAATAAGTGTGAAGAAGCTCCTACAAAACCTAAAGAGAGGCTTAACTCAGAGAATTCTGAGTTAAAGAATAAGATAAATCATAAGAGGTAAAACTGTAATTTCACCATTGTAGTACGTAAACAGGGTAATTAAGGGTCTAAACGAAGGTCAAATGAGCTTAATAAGGAGGGAAGTAGGATGATCTGATCTGGAAAGGATTATAGAAACTTCTAGGAATTAAATGACATTCTGTAACTCTAAAACAAATCCATTTTAATTCACGAGATTTGAGGCAGGATAAAAAATCAACTAAACCCTCTAAAATTCATGGAAAAATATTCCCTAGGGTTTAGAACCTTCAATTTGGCCTTTGCAACCTATTTTAACCTAAAATGAGAACCATGCCCAATTTACGAATTAATTTGGATTTTTACGCAAATTGATCAGTCAAAATGGTCCAACCTAAAATCAAATTTCACCATTAAAATCCTTAGGTTCAAATTAGGCTGGTATAAAAATTTGGGCTTAAGAAAAGACCATCTTGACCGACTTTACAAATTGGTCCTCTTGAATTACTTTTTGACCCTTATCTTTTGAAACCCTTGTTAATGGCCCCCTATCTTTCTTGTCGTTCTTTGCAGAACGGTCCTCCCTGCCATTTCTGAGCAGCGCCATACCTCCGGCGACCTTGCGGTGAGGTTGGCGCCGCGCAGGGCATGGTGCCCGTTCTCAGGAACGAACGGGAGGTTCCTACGTCGTCCTCTGTCGCAGGGACCCTCCCCTGACCTCTGCAACCGGCCATGCCTCTCGTGCGAATGCACGAAAGGCATGGGTCTCCATCTCCAGCCATCTCCGGCGTGCGCTGCACGTCTTACCCTCGGGCCGCTCTCCTCGCCAGCGCCTTTATAAGGATTGGCAGGGGCATCCGACCAAGGCAAGCTAGTTCTGGCTGAGAAACTCCCCCTCCTTCGTCTCCTCTCTCTCCGGTCAGAGTGCCCTAAGCTTCCGGCGGTCCTTTCCTCCTCCTTCCGTCACTCTGTTACCATACTTGCAGCAGAGCCCACTCTGCCCCGTCTTCCTACTCCAGGCCACACCAGCTGGCGTCCTCAGATCTCCTCCTCGTCGCCGATAACCCCCTCCTGGACACCTTCATCCTCAGCGCCGGCAGGTACGCGCCGAGCGCTACCTCCCTCCCTCTTTGTCAATTAGACAGGTAGGAACCTTCCTCTCTCTCGCCCTATTATTTCCCCTTTCCTGAATTTCACTTTTAACCCCCCGTCCATCGCCATCTTCCTCACCTCCGGCCACCATCTTCGGTGAGATCACCCCACTTCCACATACCCTTCCACCCCTTGCCGACAAGCTCAGAAGCTCCGCCATCACTCCCTGATCAGTTTCCCCATCTCCATTGATCGCCAGCACCTCTCCAGACCACCTCCCGAACACACCCATTCGCAAGTATGCAGAGTGCCCTAGGCACATGGCCGCAGGCACTCTCGCACCTCGCCGACCCCCGCACCGCCTTCGCCGTCCTCTGGCAAAGCTCCCTGCGTTGTCTGATGTGGCCGAGAGGCTGTCTTCATGATTTCAGGTCTCCGCCTTCTTGCCGACATTGACAGCAGGTTGGAGCTGCTTCGCGAACCAGCTCCAGACTTCTTCGACCCCAGGCGCAGGTTCCAGGTGAAGCGGAAAGGCGTCACGTTCACGCCCAGGTTCGTAATTGGGGACGAGGGCCTTTGCCGCTGCCCCAATTAGCGGAGCTTCCTCCTGCGGGCGCCTGAAATCGGAGGTGGGACTTTAGTCCCACCTCGTAAGTGTGTGGCCTCACGCCCACACTTAAATTGTTTTTGTGCTATCGGCTTATCGCCTTCGAAAGCACACGGGGTGAGGTCCCTCACCTATTAACTCGCCTCGTCCGCGGCACTGCCCACACTGACCTGGTGATCCAACCTGACACTCCTGTGAACTCCTTGAGCACCACCCACGCCGGTGCGCCTGGACCCGGGTGCGCAACTTGACCCGATTACCCGGCTCTGGGAGAGCTTTCCAAAGAGAGATCCAGAGAGAGAGAGAGACGCGGGGAAGGGGTAGGGGTAGGTTTTGCACTGATCTGTGTATGTGTGCGTAGGATAGAAGGAAGAAGTAGGCGAAGAAGAAGAAAGGAAGGAAAGGAGCCGAAGGAAGAAAAGAGGAGCCGCACTGTAGCAAACGCACAGTTAAGCCGTCTAAGCACCGAGTCAGACGTCGGAGGGTCAGCAGCCAGAGTAAGAAAAACTGCAGCTGCTGAAGAAGAAGAAAGAAGACGCAGAGAAGAAAAAGAAGAAGACAAGAGAGAAAGAAAGAAAGAAGAGGAACGGCCAGAGCAGAAGAAAAGAAGAAGAAGAAGAAAAGAAGAAAGAAGAAAACCAGAGATGAAGAAAGGAGGAAGACTTAGCAGCTAAAGGAAATCAGAGAGAAGGCAGAAGCCTCTGCAGAGGAAATCAGAGAGAAGAAAATTAGAGAGGAAGGAAGGAGAAAGAGAAAGAGGAACCACAGAAGCAAAGAAGAAGATAGAAAGAGAAGAAGAAAAAGCCAATTCTTTCTCTCTCTCTTAATTTTTGTAAAACCTTATATATTGTGAAGTTATAGGCTTCTAGAATTATAGTTTGCTCCCTGATTCGACCTCGGGAATCTTTCTATTCCGAGTAATAAATCTTATTAGACCGGTAACCGTTCTTGTCATATACTCCAATGACTGTAATTACCATAGTGACAAAGGACCGCACCACGACCTAACGGTGGCGACACTACATAGGGAAAAAATTCCACATCATCATCAACCTACAAGGAAAAAAGAGAGGAAATTAAATGGAGTGGAGAAGGTCCCAACAAGGGGACCTCAACCACTAACCTTCTCCTTACTAGGAGGAGAGGGCGACAAAGGGTCCAAGAGAGGGTGAGGATGTCAGCCTCTCTCTCTCTCTCTCATGCACACCTACGTGAGGGTGTGGGGAGGAGGAGCTGATGGCATGCAAGACAGCGGCGGCTGTCGCTGGCGAGACCGATTTGCTCCACCTTGAGCAGGAGCAAGTGATGATAGGATGGAGGAGGAGAGAGGGTAGCACTGCCACTAATGATCGATGTTAAGACCCATGCTGTTTGAGCCTTTTAAGACGTCTGGACTGTCAGTCAGACGTCTGGATACCTTCCCAAACGTCTGGAAATCAAAAATTTTGAGTACGAGCTCGCGTATGCGCGTGGGTTGTGTGCAGACAGTACTCTCTTTTTCCTCCTCTCTTTTTCCCCCCTCCAGCGAACCCTAACCCTCACCCTTATAAAACCCCCTTCCTCCTCTCTCGTTCTCCCCACTCCAGCCAGTTCTTCTCTTCCTCACCACCCCAGCGTGAGCGAGAGAGCGCGAGAGCGGCGACGACGAGGAGCGGCGTGAGGAGAGCAGGAGAGTAAGCTTGCGAGCTCGTGTGGGAGCTCACCAGAGGGCGCACGGCCGGAGCAGCGTGTGTGCGAAGAGGAGTGTGTCGAGGGAGTCCTCCCCGACACTGCTGCAGCTGGAGCTGCAGGCGAGGGGGCGAGGCGTGGCCACGCACGGCGTGAGCAAGCGGGAGTAGGTTTTGGTTCTGGGTTTTCCCAGAATCAGACGTCTAGAGTGACGTCCAGACGACGGATCGGACGTCTAGAGGCGGTTCTAGACATCTGAGGAGAGAGCTTCGCAAAGGTACGTCCTCTTTGTGGATGCGACCATGCAGACCGCTCCGCAGGTATCCTTTTGCGTGCCTATTTTGAGGAGATTTGGTGGTTGCGTGCAAGATTTCCTTCGGGAAGGCGCGAGATTCCCTCCCACGTATGTCAGACGTCTGGGAAGCTTACCAGATGACTAGAAGCACTTCCAGACGTCCGAAGAGCTAGTTGGACGTATGGAGCTGGGTTCAAACGGCCCAGAAGAATTCCTGGATGTCTGAGGACGACGCAGAGACTGAGGTGCATTTCTGGACACTTTTAAGACGTCTGGACACTGTTCCAGATGTCTGATTTGAGTCAATAACCCTGTTCTTGACTCGTTTAGGATCCGTTTGAGGTCTGTTTTATGCAAACGAGATATCTGTATTTTCCTTGCGAGTTCCTCTACTTGTTAGAAGGCTTTCTATGCTATTCTGAATGTCCCATTATGATTGCTCCTTGTTATAGGACTTCGTTTCGTTGCGGGTTCGGGGATTGCTGAGGTACGTAAGCCTACCGTTCGAGCCCCCAATACTCCTGGGTTGATTGGTAGAGTGGCTTCCCTTAATTTAATTATAAACCTGAATGTATGTGGGGAATAAATGATCAGAACCTAGGATATGGCATGAATCTTAGGACGAGAAATACTTGAAGTGTCTGTATACGTGATTGAATTGCAGTCTTGAATGAGTAGACAGAAATGTTAACAACTGCCTGTAAATGAACAAAAGATGCCTGTGAATTATGAGTTACCTGTGCTAGTTAACAGTTACATGTGACCTTACCTGCTGTATACGTTAAATAATGAAATACGAGCTGCATGTGTATAACCTGAGAATGGAAATGTAAATGAATGAAATACGAGCTGCATGTGTATAACCTGAGAATGGAAATGTGAACGATAAAAATACGAGCTGCATGTGTATAACCTGAGAATGGAAATGTGAACGATAAAAATACAAGTTGCATGTATATAACCTAAGAATGGAAATGGAAATGATGAAACCTGGTATGGAATGGCATGAGGAATATGAGCATGAACCGTATGGGGGAATAGGAGTAGAGCTCCAGGAAACTAAATTGAAGGGATCTGGAAAACCGTTGGGAAGTGTGCTGGCCCTTGAGTGCGTAGTACTAAGGGGAGCGCATGTTACCTCTTAGTGTAGAGGGGAGCTTGTCGCCCTTCAGGTTGAGACCCGGGGTGGGTTTGGCCACTTTGCACCGAGTCCGTGGCCCTCGTGTACATTGTACCGGGGAGAGCTACTAGTGTAGGGAGAGAGCTAGCCACCCCACGGGGCCCGGGGTTCAGCTAGTCGCCCTACATCGACTTGTTAGGCCCACTGGGCAAACTAGGGTAGTCAGGCGAGGGTGCGCGGACTGTGGAGGAGCGAGACCCCTGTTTGGTTCTTGATGAGAGCCTCATCATGAACCCTAACTAGCATAATTTAATCTAAATAAGTGTGCAAGAGCTCCTACAAAACCTAAGGAAAAGCCTAATTCAGAGAATTCTGAATTTAAAAATAAAACGATTCATAATGGGTAAAACTGTAATTTTACCAATGTAGTACACAAACGGGGTGTCTAAGGGTTTGAACACAGGTCAAATGGACTTAATAAGAAAGAAAGTGGGATAACCTGATTCGAAAAGGGTTATACCAACTTCTAAGAATTAAATGACATTCTGTAACCCTAAAAACAAACCCACTTTAATTCACAAGGTTCCAGGAAGAATAAAAATCAACTAAACCCCCTAAAATTCATGGAAAAATATGCCCTAGGGTTTAGAACCTTCAATTTGGCCTTTGGAACCTATCTTGACCTAAATTGAGAACCATACCCAATTCTTGACCTAATTTGGGTTTTTGTGCAAATTGATTGGTCAAACGTGGTCAAACCTAAAATAAAACCTCACCATTAGATTCCTTAGGTCCAAATTAGGTTTAAACCAAAATTTGGACCTAAGGAAAGGCCATCTTGACCGACTTTACAAATTGATCCTCTTGAATAACTTTTCGCCCCTTATTTTTCTAAACCCTTACATTTTACCCCCCAGCTTCTCTTTCGTTCTTTGCAGAACGGTCCCTCTGCCACCCCACGTAGCCACCCATACCTCCGGTGACCTTGCGCGGAGGATGGCGCCGCGCAGGGTATGGGAGCCGATCTCAGGAACGAAAGGGGGTTTCCCTGCGTCGTCCTCTTTCGCAGGGACCCTCCCCTTTGCCCTGCAGCTGCCCATGCCTCTCGTGCGAATGCACGAGAGGAATGGGTCAGCTCTCCAGCCATTCTCCGGTGAGCTCCCCACGTCGCCTCCTCGAGATCCTCTCCTCGCTAGCACCTTTATAAGGAGCGGCAGGGGCAGCCGTTTCCTTCAAGCCTGTTTTGGCTGAAGGAAACCCTTAATCTTCGTCTCCTCCTCCTCCGGTCAAGCGCCCACAGGCTCCGGCGACCTTTCCTCCTCCTTTCGTCACTCTGCTGCCGTACCTGCAGCAGAGTTCACTCTGCCTCGTCCTCCCGCACCAGGCCGCACCAGCTGGTGCCTTCCAGACCCCATCCTTATCGCTGTTACCCCCCTCTGGGCACCTTCGTCTCCGGCGTCGGCAGGCACACGCCGAGCGCCTCCTCCCTCCCTTCGTAAGTTAAAGTAGGTGAAACTCTTCCCCTTACTCTCTCTGTTATTTCCCCCTTCTTAATTTGCTATTTCAACCCACTGACCACCACTGTCCATCAACACCTTCTCCATCTCCAGCTGCCCTCCGACGAGGCATTTTCGCCACTCCACGCCTCCATCCACCTCGCCAGCTACCCCTTAAGCATCGCGACACCTCGCTGACACTAAATCCACCCTCCATTCACCACACCGCACCTCCAGAACACCCCCCGAACTCACCCACTCTCACGCATGCAGTGTGCCCTAGGCGCACGGCCACAGGCACTCTTGCGTCTCACCGACCATCGCGGCACACTCGCCACACTTGGGTGAACCTCCCTGAGCTTTTTAACGTGGCCGCGAGGCCATTTGGGTGATTTCAGGGCCCAGGTGATCGCCGCCATTGACGAGCAAGTGAAGCTTGCTTGGGAGCTTCACCCAGGCCCCCTCGTCCCAGGCAACAGGTCCCAGGTTGCGTGGAATTTGTTTGTGCACGCAGTCAGGACTCCAATTGGGGTCGTAAGCCTCTGCTGCAACCCCAATTGGACGACTTTCCCTCCCGCAGGCACCCGAGAACGAAGGTGGGACTTTAGTCCCACCTCGGAAGTGTGTGGGCATGCGCCCACACATAAGAGGAAAAAGTGCTATAGGCCGGTTGCCTCCGATAACATTGGGGTGAGGTCCCTCACCTATTCACCGGGTCTCGTCCGCGGCACTACCCACGCGGATCTGACTTGTGACCCGATTACCCCACTCCTGAGCACTCCTCGTGCACCACACCCACGCCGATGCGCCTGGACCCGGGCACGCGACCTGACCCGATTACCTGGCACTGGGAGAGCGTACACAAGAGAGATTCAGAGAGAAAGAGACGCAGGAAAGGGTAGGGGTAGGTTTTGCGTCGCGTGTGTGCAAGGAACAGGTGAGGAAGAAGAAAAGGAAGAGTGGGCGGCGAGGACTTATTCGCAGAGCTCCTGCAGCAGAAGAAGAAGGTGAAGGAGAAGCCCCAACAAAGAGAAGAAGGAGGCACTATAGAAATAGCGCCGATAAGGTGTCCGACGCGAAGAATCAGACGTCTGGATCAAGGAAGAAAAGAGAAAGAAGAAAATCAGAGAAGAGAAGGAAAGAAGAAGGAAGAAGAAGAAGGATGGAGTTGCTGAAGAAAAGAAGACGCAGAAGAAAAGAAGAAACAAGAAAGAGGCAGCAGCTGAAGAAAGAACGAAGAAGAGGGAGCCACAGCAAAGAAAAGAAGAAGAAAGAAGAAGGCAGAAGAGTAGAACCGGCTGAAAGAGAAGAAGAAGAAGAGAGAAGATGAAGAAGCCAAAAAAAGAGAACTTTTTCTCCCTCTCTCTCTCTTATTCTTTTTGTAACAGAATTGTGAACCTTTATGTTGCTAGAATGACGTGTGCTCCCTGAGTTCGACTTCGGGAAACTTTTAATTACGAGTAATAAATTGTAAACTGGTGACCGTTTTTTGTAATATACTATAACGAATTAATCATTATAACACCGCCAAGAGCAAGAAACGCAGCAACAACCACCAGTTCTTAGGGGCTAGACCCCTGTTACTGAGAGGGCTAGGCCCTATACTGTTCCATGCTGTACTTTGGGCGTAGCCGTTGGCGGAAACGATTGACCGCGTGCTAGTGCGATGTAGCTACCCGTGCGCTTATTACGCGTGCCGTAGTGACCGTTACGTTTGTCCATGACCTTGGAGTGGTTGACTGGGTGTAGGATCACCACGGGGGACTCTCCCGGCCAGGAGAGCACCACGTGTGCCTTCTACTCTTCGGGAAAAACTGCAATCAAGATCGTTCCCACGAGGAACATTCAAGGTCAAGAAAGAGATTTGGAAACATATAAACCAATGGGTGGAAAGGAATAAATTGTAAATTAAAGAAATTGGAATAGCTAGTTTACCTGTTAGCTTCACGACTTTAGTTATTGGTTTCCACTCTACTCAGCGTTTGCTGACTTTGTGTACTCATAACCCTTTTCAGGTCCAGGTGTTGAGAAGCTCGAGTCTACGGTTGTGGAGGGTGCTGGGCACAATAGAGCCCAGCAGCAGTAGCTTCTTTTGTTGTACTTCTTTTGTACTAATGAGTTCAGACTCCTGTAGTTTATCTTCTGTACCTTTACGTTCTATACTTTTATGTTCCTGTACCTTATTACTTTCTAATGTTGTGGTAGTAATATGTACTGTAGTAGCTTTTACTTTCCTTACTGTTGTACCTCTTTACTGTTAATTGCTTAGCATAGTGAATGTGGTTTACTTTCCTGCTTTTTGGTTACTTTCTTGTTGGACGACTAGGTCTTAGGATTGGTCGAGTCGAGCCGGTCTCGGGTTCTGTAGGGATTCGGGAACTGGGTCATAACAATTGATGTTGAGGGGAGGTGGAGGTGGGTCGTGTGAGGGAGAGATTGGGAGAGGTGCATGGTGGAGGAAAGAGGAATGGGGATGGGGTTCATCACCACCCTCCATATTCGAGGTTTCACACGATAGGTGTTGCCTCCTCCTCGATGGTTACGTTCAAAATCGGTTTGATTATTTGTATTTTATTACTCGAAAATAGAAAATCTCCGAGGTCGAACTCAGGGAGCAAAACTTGATTCCAGAAGCATAAAAAAAAAATCACAATTTACAATATATGCTGTTTTACAAAAAAAAATTAAAGAAAGGAAAATTGTCTCTTCTTTTCTCCTCTTTCTTTCTCCTTTCATCTTCCTTTCTCTCTCTCTTTTTAGACGTCTGACTCTAAGGGTCAGATGCCTTAAATGCTTCTTTCTGCAGTGCTTCTGCTGCTGGTTCTTCTTCTTCCTCTTGGCTTCTTCTCTGTTGAGCTGCACCTCCTCCTTCTTCCTTTTCTTCCTTTCTTTCTGTCCTGTGCCTCTGCTCTCTCTTTTCTCTTCTTCTCTACTGCACTGTGCCTCCTCCTTTCTTTCTTCGCCTCAGCTTCTCTGCGGCTACAGTGTCGTCTTCATCTTCCCCCTTTGCTTCTCTACCATGCGAGTCCTCTCCTAACTTCTTCCTTCTTTCTCCTTCTCTTCTTCTTCTCGCTACTGCACTCCCTCCTCCTCCTTCTTCTCCTACTTTCCTGCACAGTGCACGGTTAGGCAAAACCTAACCCCTACCCTCCCCACGTCTCTCTCTCTTAAATTCACTCCAGGGTTCGCTCTCCTAGAGCCTTAATCGGGTATGCGGGTCGGGTGACATGCCCGGGACCAGGTGCACCAGCGTGGGTGGTGCGCGAGGTATGCACAGGTAAGGTTAGTCGAATCCGGGTGCCAGGTCCACGGGGGAAGTGTTGCGGACGAGGCATGGCAAGGGGGGCGAGGGACCTCACCCCTGTGTGGTTCGAGGCAATAAGCCTGAAACACAATTTCAACTTAAGCGCAGTGAGGCACTTGCAAACTAACGAGGTGGGACTAAATGTCCCACCCGCTTCTGCTGGCGCTTGCAAGAGGTAAGCTCCACCCAATTGGAGCAGGCGTGGAGTCTCTCGATTCCACTTGAAGTCTGGGTGCGTGCGTGCCTCAAACCTGCACCGCCTGAGGGTTTCTCCTGGAGCCAAGCGCGACCTGGAGCAGCTTGAAGCTTGCTTCAGGCTCAGCGATAATGGCGGAGAGCGACCTGACCCTGAAATTAATAGCACGGCCTTTCGGCCACGTCAAATCATTCGGGAAGGTTCGTCGGAGCACAGCGAAGATGGCCTGATGGTCAGAGTGGCATAGGGTGGCCTGGGCATGCGTGTCTCGGTCACCCTGTGGCTGTGCAGGTGGGTTTGTTCAGGGGGCGTGTCGGGAGTGTGTGGCGATGAATGGAAAGGGGGGTTGTGATCAGTGAGTTGTGGCAGAGCTCGTGGGGTGTCTGGTGAGTCGTGCGGTGGCTGCGCCTCGCCGGTGGTCTGCCAGAGGTGGAGAAGGTGATGGTGGTCGGTGTGTGGCAGTGAGTGATTTAGGAAATAGATAAGGGGGAAATGAAGAGGGGAAAAAGGGGAATAGTTATTACCTACTTAGCAGACGAAAGAGGGGGAGGAGGCGGTGAGCGGCTGTGCTGCCGTCGTCGGAGACGAAGGAGCCCAAGAAAAGGGATGGAGACGGGGAAGAGGTGCTGAAGGGTGCCTGCTGATACGGCCAGGCACAATGGACGACGGCGGAGGTAATCCTGCCACTGGTATGGTGGCAGGGCGACGAGAGGAGGAGGAGAGTCGCCGGAGCCTTCGGGCGAATGGCCGGAGGAGACGAAGATTGAAGGATTTCCTTGGCCAAAACAAGCTCGAAGGTAGCGGCAGGGGCTGCCGTTCCTTAAATAGGTGTTAGCCGAGAGGAAATCGCGAGGAGGAGACGTGGGTTCCTCGCCAGAGGCATGGCCGGAAAAAGATCCATACCTCTCGAGTGTTGGCACGAGAGGTATGGTGGCCGGCAGGGCATGGGAGCCGGCCCATGTGGAAGAGGACAACGCAATGAGTCATCCTTTCAAATCTGGGGCTGGCTCCCCAGGTCTATGTAGCGCCATCCTCCGTGCAAAGTTGCTGGAGGTATGGCCTGCGCAGGCGGAGGCAGTGGGACCTATCTAAAGAAAGAGACGAGAAAGGTAGGGGGTATCTGTAAGAGTCTAAAAAGTTAAGGGTCAAAAAGTAATTGTTGAGGATCGTTTTGTAAAGTGAGTCAAGGCGACCTTTCCTTAGGTTCAAATTTTGGTCTAACCCTAATTTGGACCTAAGGCATCCAATGGTGAGGTTTGATTTTAGGTTTGACCAAGTTTGACAGGATATTTTGCACAAAAATCTAAATTAGGTCAAAAATTGGGTATGGTTCTCAATCTAGGTCAAGATAGGTTCCAATGGCCAAATTGAAGGTTCTAAATCCTAGGGGATATTTTTTCATGAATTTTAGAGGGTTTAATTGATTTTTATCTTTCCTGGAACTTCGTGAATTAAAGCGGATTTGTTTTAGGGTTACAGAATGTCATTTAATTTCCAGATTTTGTCATAACCCTTTCCTGATCGAATCATCTCACTTTTTCTCTTATTAAGCCAATTTGACTTATGTCTAGATCCTTAGAAATCCCGTTTATGTACTACAATGGTAAAATTACAGTTTTACCCCTTGTGAATTGGTTTATTCTCAGATTTGTAATTCCCAGATTTAGGCCTTCCTTTAGATTTTGTAGGAGCTTTTGTTCAATTTATTAGGTTAAAAAATACTAGTTAGGGTTCATGATGAGGTGCTCATCACTTGACTCCTCATGCCAAATTATGCCCCTGTTGGAAAAATTGCGGTCATCCCTCGCTGATTCTCACAATTCTGTTGCTTTTTTCTCTCTTGATCCTTAGCATAGGCTGAACCATGTACTCATGACTTTTGTGGTGATTTATATCTTCCAGCAAGATGGACATTGAGCTGCTGATAAAGGGAAGAAAGCCTTAATTAAGCCCTTGGAGGAAGATGCAAAATCGAAGTTAGGAAGTGACTAAAATATAAGGCACTTCCAGGAGGAAAAAAAGGGTGAGGCCGTTCTAAATAACTAATATAACCGTCTCAACGACCCCTTCCCTTGGCGATTCCGTTACCCGCAGTCCCAACTGCCTTTTTCGAATGACCACATTACCCCCCAATCCCCGGCTTCAACTGTCCTCCCTTGTCATTTGGCAAATTCTTGAGGGCAATCTCGTCCCAGGACTAGAAACGACCTTTTGAACTCCTCCCGCCATTTTCCCCCTCCTCCCGTGCACCGTTCCCCATCTCCCAACTCGATTCCTCTCCCCTCTCTTCACCGCAATGGTGGACCGCGAACTCTCCTTCAACAAAAGTGACTGCGACGACGGCGGTGGAGACCCCCCACATCCAACCCCTCCCGCTGCAGCGACCACTAAGCCCAACGATACTGCGAACGGGGGACGCCTCTTTCTCCCGCCCAACAATAGATCCCCCAATCGGTCCAGTCCTCGGGGTGCCCATGGTCCAGAAAGAATCGCTGTACACGTACGCCCCCGATCTCATCCTCGAGAAAGGCCGCTTCGCCGCCATCTCCGCCGCCCACGACAAGCAGACGGGCAAGACGTGCGCCTGCAAGCACATTGACAAGGGCGTCCACTCCACGCCTTCCACATTCGAAAGGATCAGATGGGAGGTCGATCAAGATCCTCCACTACCTCACCGGGATCCCGCACATCGTTAGATTCCACAGGGCTTACGAGAATGACTCGTCCGTGTATCTGTTCATGGAGTACTGCCATGGGGGGCAATCTGTACACGAAGGTGATTCGCGAAGGGCGGTTACCAGAGTCTCAGGCGTTGCGGATCTTCGCGGAGATCCTAAGAGCGGTGCAATCTTGCCACTCCATGGGCGTTGTGCACCGCGATCTGAAGCCTGAGAACGTGGTTCTGGTGGATCAATCGTTCGCTGCCTCGATCAAGCTGGTTGACTTCGGGCTCTCCCGCTTCCTCGAGGATGATCCGTCGAGGAAGTACTGGCACCGTGCGGGTACTCTCGATTATGCAGCTACTGAGGTGCTCAAGAGAAGTGTTTTGGGAAGGAGGAGGACGTCTGGAGCGCAGGTGTGATCTTGTACTTTCGCCTTGGTGGTGAGCTTCCATTCACCACAGGTGAGTGTCTATCAGCCTGACGTATATTTCATACTTTAGATGTTTGTGGTCATCCAGATAAATATCGATCAGTATCTAGCCGCCAAATGTTTGATCATGGTAATTCAAATTTGGGTGATTCGGATAGACTCAAGTGATGTCTGTGAACATTCAGATGGTATCCTTTAGATAAAATCATGAGAGGAAGGAACTTGCTGAAAAATATCATTCTGCTAAATCAGATTGATTAGATTTGGATAATCTGATTTGGGTGACTTGAGTAAGACAACATGCTCCCTAATTTTTCTCGTAATCTAATTAGTAGGAAAACGTACATTGTAACGTGCATCACCTATTCAACAAAACATATCTGTGTATTTTGATTTTTAACTGGTATGTTTTGGTTTTCCATTAATTGAAAATCAAAGTATTTTTTATTTTTAACAGATTTTCACCTATGGAAAGTGATTCTTTACTTATGAAAAGTGATTTTTTACCTTTGAGTTTAGGATTTATTCTTTAGTGCTAAATTTAAAGGTGAAAATTCACTTTCTAATTGAAAAATCACTTTTCATAGGTAAAACCACTTTCCATAAATCATAAATTCTAAACCAAAAACTCATAAGTAAAAATCACTTTTCACTTTTCAAGTGAAATCTATTTTTCATCGGTTGAAAGCTAAAATATATCAATGTGTTTTCATTTTCAACAAGTATATTTTATTTTTCAATTGATGTATTCCAGTGGAAAATCAAAACACATCAATTGAAAATCAAAATACATCAGTATATTTTGTTAAGCGGGAAATGCACGCAGTAATGCGCATTGTAATGTACATTTCTTTATTTTTTGATAATTTTTATTTACCAAAGAACAAAAACAACAGTGTTTTAAAAAATATATATAGCAATACAATGCAAATAGATCTACACTCAAGTACCTAAATGTATACAATTATTTAACACATTTATACCATACATGTGAATTAGAACATATATAAATGCAAAATTTGACATTTTTAGATATTTTCAAGTACATTTTTGGAGACAGACAAACATCTTTTCCACTTCATAAGGTTACATTTTTCCCTCTCTTAAATGCCTACTTCTAATGAATCCAAATCTTGTTAAGGAGGTAAATGCATGCTTATATCTTGGTGGAATAAATGATTAGATAACTAATAAGACATCTACACAAAATATTGCCGATGGATAACATTAAGAAAGTAGTTCAAAATGACGTAAGATACAAATCTTGAAGGCAAATCTAGTAAATGTTTATTTAGAGGCTATAATATATATATAATCTCTCATTGTAATTCTTGAGGGCATCAATGGATTCCTTCAAATTAGATTGAATTCCTAAGCATTAAAAAAGTGCACAATATTTGCTAATGGTGCTCATTTAGATTTATGAATGATTTCCTCACTCCAATGAAAATTATCTATGTTGTAAGGAATTCTATAGAGTTTCTATATTCTTCTTAGAAGACGCTTGCAAAAATGTCCTACATCGTTTGCAAGGTTTAGCCCAAAGTTTATCCTCCTTAACATAAATCAATTATCCCACATACTTTACCTAGTGAGATTTTTTAATTACATATCGAAGGACACGAGTACGGAAACACATGTTGCAATGTATTTTGTAATGTGCGGTCACAATCAAACAGTTGAAAATTAAAATAACTGATTGAAAATGAAAACCCATCAGTTGAAAATCAAGTACACCAAAATACACTAATTGGAAATAATTTTTAATCGATTGAAAATCAAAATATATTAATTAAAAATAAAAATACACCAGTGTATTTTACCGAAAAGTGATTTCCACTTATTGAAAACTAAAATACATTAGATAAAATCACCACTTTCACTTTGTACGTTACATCATATGTTTATTTATTTTTGCATCCTATCAAACACCCTTTAATATCAACTCCTTATGATCTTCTACATTCAATAAATTTGGACTAAGAAAATGAATTTTAATATACAATGCACTTATAATATCTTCCTTTCCCACGCTTCACTTTAATTTTCTATCCCTTCCTTTCCCCTCTTCCTCCTTAACCCATCCAACTTTTTCCCAATCCCTTGCTACTTTGTTTTAGCCTCCTCGTCATGGCAATTCGAGATGATCTATGGGTAGACTACAATATTACAATTATCCCCGTTTCTTCGTGTTCAATGCCATGCAACATTTTCTCATCTCAATGGAGTGAAAGAATATCACCTATGGATAATTTTAACATAATTACTTAAATTTGGGTTATAAAAAGTGGCCAAAAGGATAATATATAATGTTTATTTAAGAATTGTCTTGAGATAATATTTATTATTGGGTGGTTTGGTTTTGTTCTGTTATATTATTGTCTAACATTATTAATGTATACTTATTGAGGGTGTATTTGTAACTTTCTGACTAATGGACGATCTTCTCCATTTAGTTTTGTAGTTGATTGTTAATCTTCTTGTGTTTCTTGCACGATAGTTCTTGTGTGTTTATTTATATGAAATTTTCCGTTGCACCAAACTTTCACTTTGAAAGGGTTCTTGTTCTATGACAAAGCTCAATATTTCTGTGCATATATGATGGCGTGCATTGGTTACTACGAAAGTTTAAATTAAAAATAGAAATTTTTTTTAAATAAAAAAAGAAAATATTTTGAAAAGGTAAGTTACCTTTAGATTTTATCTTGGAGAATGTTTCACTGACATCAAATTATTTGTTTGGATGTGAGAATGGAAAATTACGTTGTAATATATGATCAAGAATCAATCTTTTTAAATTAAGAATCAATCAATTGAAAATCAAGGAAATTAAACATACCAATTTGTAATGATTTTTTACTTATAATGTGATTTTTCACTTCTGGAAAGTGATTTTTTACTTTAAAATTAATTTTTCATTGGTAAAAAATAATTTCCACCAATAAAAAATTAATATATATTAGTTAAAATCACTACTCTCATCTTTATATTACAAAATACATTGCACAATATATTTGTTTACTTTTTCCTCTTATTTTTTTAAAAAATATTTGAATGTCCAAGTTGTTCCAAATTGTATATACTGTATATCCGTCTAAATACAATTCTCTCCCATACGGTTTCCGCAGTTTTTTTTTCTTTTTTCAGCGATGCTCTCCCAAATTCCTTTTTTTTTTCCCTGCAATATCGATCCAACCGCTTCGGTTAACTCCAAAAACCGCCCTAACGGCCTCTCCCGTTTGCTTACCCGCTTGCTTCAACGGTCATACCTAGACGACCACTCTGCCCCCAACCGTTCCCCGCTTTCACACCGACACCTCCCTCGTCGATTAAGAACTTCCCAAGGCCAATTTCGTCATAGAATAAAACCTCCTCCAACTTCAAATAACTCCTTCCTTCCTTCCCTCCAACCATCCCCCACCTCCCCATCCACCCACCCACTTCCAATGTCGGACAGCACCCGCGAGAGTTCCAACGACAACGACGGCTACAACTTCGAGAGCTCCTTCAACAACTCCGACTTCGACAAACCCGCCAACACCCTACAGCGAAGAATCCAACATGAGCTCTACCCACCGGACAGCTCCGCTCCCCTGCAGCGGCCAACGAAGCTTCCGCGGCACGCACGAGCAGCACGGACCGCGAGACCCAGAGGCCCCTCCACCTCCCCCTCGACCTCCGGTCCCTCCATCGGTCCGGTCCTCAACGAGGTGATGATCCGCATCGATTCTCTCTACACATTCTCCTCCTCCAGACCACTCGGGTACGGCCACTCCAGTGTGATCTTCAAGTGCACCGACCGCCGCTCGGGGAGACCCTTCGCGTGCAAGCGCATCAGGAAGTACCCCACGCAGATCGCAACAGAACGGCTAAGGTGCGAGATCAGGATCCTCCACTACCTGTCCGGTCTCCCGCACATTGTCAAGTTCGAGAGGGCTTACGAGGACGAGGAATACGTGTACCTGATCATGGAGTTCTGCGAAGGCGGCGAGCTGTTCGACATGATCTTCGACCGCGGGGGGCTCCCGGAGCGGCAAGCTCGGAGGGTGTTCAGGCAGATCACCAAGGCGGTGCACTGCTGCCACCTGATGGGCGTCATGCACAGGGACATAAAGCCCGAGAACGTCGTCCTTGTCGACCGCAGCCAGGAATATCCGTCAGTTCGTCTCGTCGATTTCGGGCTGTCTCATTTCTTCGTGGAAGGTCAGTCCCATCTGCTTGCGTGTTAATAATTAGTAGTTGAATGGTTGAGCAAGCCGGAGGAGTGATAGATGGACTGGCGTATCCTAAGTTAGGTTTTTGACGTGAGTTAAAATGGAGAGGGAGGGTTAATAATAATTATTTACTTTATATTAAATGTCGGGTTATTATTTTTAATTGTTGTTTTTCTGAGAGCGGAGTAAGTTTAGCTAGGTGCGATAGGTGAATTTAGACATTGGGATGTCAACGTATCGAGTTTGGATAGGATTTTATTATTATCAAATTCATCTTTATTTACAAATTTATTTTTAATATCAACCTTAAATACAATCAGGATAAATCTATCCTATACCCATTAAATTAACAGATACACATTTAATTAATGGATATCTATTAACATATTGGTTTATATATCACATTATCATTTTAAAATATCATAGAAACAAAAATAATTCATTATCAAAATTTCTTAAATACAATTGTTGTTATTGGAATATGTAAAATAAATAAAAATATCATAACGAAAAAAGAAAATATCAATATTCTAAATATATTGCCATTGAGATTGAATTGACAACACATAGCATGAAGATAGGAAACATTACGGTGTAGTGTTAATTAAGTTGGAATTTTAAAAATTAGAAGTATGAAAGATGTGAGTTTGTGATCACTTTTAAACCTCATAGTCACTTGAGCATACCATTACAAGAAGTTGAGAGTTTTGGGACATATGGAATTTCTAGAGTTAGGAGTCTTAGAATGTTTGGAATTGATTTGTAAAGTCTTGTATATTTATATAGGTTCGGAGGTAATTTTTCCCTGCACGAATCCAAATCTGATCATATTTGCATGCAAAAATTTAAATCCACGTAAATATTAAATGGAGCCAATTTTACCCGTCCAAATTAAGTCGGGTCGAGTCGGGTCAATTTTCCGTTGGCGAGTACCAAATCAACATAACTAATCCCATGAGGCTGTTCTCCCACTATTCGTCAATCTCTGGCACGTACGTCAGCAACCCCGTGGTTTTGTTTCATAACCAAACGAAAAGTGTTGGTATGTGTTGAAGAATATTGGACGATGGGCGATTTTTTTAGCAGGGAAGAAGTACAGAAACCGGTCTGGAACTATGGTTTACCGGGCGCCTGAGGTGCTACGGAGGTCGTCGGGGAAAGAGGCGGACGTCTGGAGTGCCGGTGTTGTCTTGTACAATCTACTCCCTGGAAGGCTTCCGTTTGAAGAAGCGTCTCCAACATCAGGTGCTCCCTATTTCAGTAATCTTAATTTAAAGGGACTTGTGGATTCCCATGACTTTTATCTTGATGGAATTGGTAACTTAGCTGAAGGTGAAGAAACTCTCCTCAAAAAGGCCATCCAAGGAGGTAAAATTGATATCCAGAGCGAGCTGTGGCCTTCCATCTCCGAGTCCGCGTAGGATCTCGTCAGGAAGATGCTAAATACTGATCCTGAATCCAGGATCACCACCTCGCAAATACTCAGTAGGTATCAATTGCCAAGTATTGCGATTATAAATATGTTTGGCTGGTTTTTAACAATAGATATATGTGTGTTGGGATTGCAAATAGAACATCCATGGGTCAAGGAGGAAGGCGTGGCGCCATTGCCAATGCAACTGCCCCCATCGTTCGAGTTCTTCTTGATGCTGAGGCGAATCGGAATGATGAAATTGATAAGAAGGCTCGGCCTGATGGTAACACAATCCAATATATAGAATTCTATGATCCCATTTGAATTGCTATGATGCCATTTTTTTTCTCGATGAGATTCCTTCCAATTAATGAAATTATGGCAAGTTCGGTTCGGTGTAGTCTATGATCAGTTCTTGATAAATTCTATTTGGGTTTGGTTTGATCGAAATGATAAATAATATCCAGACTGATTACCATAATGTTAATTGGGGTTATAGTCTACTTGATGAAGCTATACTGTCGAATGTGCTTCAGATAATGGCAGAGGGGCAGCCGATGGAAAGTATTAGGGACTATAAACAGGCTTTCAGGATCATAAGAACTGGTGCTGGAGGTCTGATTTCCTTTGAGGATTTCTGCAACAAGGTATACGTGATGGGATCGAGAGCAACCAAGGATGAACTCAAGAAAATCACAAACCAGGTAGTTCAATTAGATCTTTTTTTTTTCTCTCCATATCCTCTAGAATCTCCTTGGTTTAACTTTAGATGGTGAGGCTAATTACGTAATGTATCTATAGAACTCTGTTGTTAATGGAGGAAGAGCACACTTCATGGAGTTGATGGTGGCCATGGTACCCTCTTATGTGCATGAGAATGATGAACATCTAAAGTCGGTCTTCAGACTATTTCGAGAGCCAGGAACTTGGTATGTTGATTGTGTAGGTTTGAAACAAAGGGGAATAAATCGATCGGTCTACTCAAAAAAAAAATTCCTTCTGTTTTTTTGAAAGGTATATCGATAAGGAAGGCATTGGATTTTTCTTCAAGAACTACCTTGGGAGGCTGCCCAGTGAAGGAGTTGTGAATGCAGCTCTTGAAGAAGTTGGCATAGATCCGGTTAGACAGTTGCATGTGGAACACCACATGCACTTGCTATTTTGCCTTTGTTAAGTTTCTATCAGCCAATTTGGCATAGCTTCAAGTTTCGCTTGATGCTTCTAAAAGCTGGATCAAGTTCAATCTGACTCACTAAAATTTCTTCAGGCTATTTATATACAAAAGTTATTTAATGCACTGGATATGGTATGTCATGACCACAAGCTCAAATAATAGATTGATGACTTCGGGCTTTTGCATTAAGTAAGCTTCAGTTGTTACTGCTAATTCTGTCTAACTGCTCAGACTGATAAAAGCTAAAACCTCGTGACCCCAATTAAATTAATATACCAAGTTCCCTAAACTACACCCAATATCCCCAGCCTTTCAATGGAAATTAAATGGATACAAATTTTAAGGATCAGATTATGGATCCACTATACTGGATGATGGAGCTAATCGATTAGCTTAGTCCTATTTCCAAAAATAGGTGGGTACATCATGATCCAAAATCTCAACATTACTGGTGGTAGTCTTATCAAGTAAGAAAGCATCCTAGTGGTCCATATATGTATGCTGATATCCCCATTGCACTTTTCATCCTCACATATTGGAATTGCTCTCTCTACCTATGATTTTTTACCCTTCGATTTGAAGGAGTTTTCCGCATAAAATCCTGTGTTTCATGGGTGGTTGTTAGTGTGGTTAATCGTGATTGCCTGATCTTGTCTATGCATTTGTTTGTTCACATGATACATATCTTCCTAAAATAATAGATTTCCTTCACTACCTAACATTTCTCCTTGTGCACTTTGCAGAATGGAAAGATAGACCGGACAAAGTTCTTCAATATCATGAAGGAGCGAGTAGAGCAAAAGTCACTGACGAGTTGGTCTGGCAACAAGTTGCATCATTGCAAAGGTTGATGCCTTAAGCAGAGAATATGAACCAAAGCTAAAGTTTCAACCCGAATCTGCACAACTTCGGATGTAGCCTGCTGTATGGGTGGTTTATGCCTCGAAGTACCTGATGCAAAACCTAACACCATTTGATAGTTGGTGCTTAGAGCTAGTCATCCAAATTCTATGGAAGCGTAGCTTCCTTTAATGTTGCACCTTCCTTTAATAGCTTTTGTATTTCTACAGGGATGGATTGGAATTATCAAGTGATCTTTCTTTCAGTGTATCACGTTGAATAATTTAGAATATTGTTGTCCAGACTAATTCCAAGCATTAATTGTGTTGATAGGTAAGCCACCGTCAAAGCCGTAAACCGTCGATAGTTAGGTTTATTTTTAACTTTCTCTTATTTTGATAAATATGTTATTACTTTTCTTTTATCCCCCACACTCTCTCTCTATTTAAAAAGAGCCAAGACTTACCTATGAAATAACAATGTAATCTATTTTTATTTTCCCAACATGCACTGTTAGAAAAATAAGGTTTTGCAACGTTTCAAATGCGACTGTTTTAATTAAAATCGTTGTGTATATCCCATCTCCCTTCACCTTCCTATATACATAACTGGCGTATTTGGTCTTGCATTTCGTTGCGGGAAAGAAAATAATTACCTTTTTTTTCTTTAAAGGTTAAATACATTTATTCAATTAGTGATCTTAAACACTTTCCCCGCACTTTGAAACACTCTACATACGTCATGCCATTACTCAATATTGCATCCCTTGAAACACTAACATCCTTTCTCCAGTATTGGATATTATGTATCCACTTGCTTGTAGCATTGCAAACTTGTCTCCTTCGTGGAAGGGAAAAAGGGTAAGAAGGCTATGATTGTTATTTGATCATAAGACCCGTATTGGAAGTAGTATGATGGAACATATCATGGCCAAAGTATAATTTAACTAAGAAGAAGAATCGATAGAAGTACCAAATGGAGAGAGTCTATTTTCATGTCAACTTCTTGATATCATAACCATCATACAATAATATGGAGAAGTTGTATCAGATACCACATCTGGAAGTGTTTAGACTCAGCGCAAGTCGCAGAGCCTGCCGATTTTTCTCAAAATAAGCCTTGTATAACTAAACTCCCTTTACCATCTGATCATTCTATTTTGATTGTCCATACCAAATACCAACTGAAAGACAAAGCCAATGTAACTCATATGCAGCTACCTCCTTTTCCCTAGGACAGTCATTTTTGTCCGAAGAGAGTCACATT
The DNA here is from genome assembly GCA_037157565.1 of Thalassia testudinum. Taxonomy (NCBI): domain Eukaryota; kingdom Viridiplantae; phylum Streptophyta; class Magnoliopsida; order Alismatales; family Hydrocharitaceae; genus Thalassia; species Thalassia testudinum. The sequence continues at coordinate 59,442,653 of JAZHRO010000022.1, read as the reverse complement.
TTTGGAGAAAGATGATCAAGATCACACCATGTTCTCCATCTTATTCTCAAATAATGAGTAGATTCTTTTTTTTTTTTGGATAGTTGAGTTTCTCAAAAAGGTGAATTATACGTGGCCATACCAAGTGGAAGATTTTGCAATTTCGGTGATGCCTGTCGAGTGTGCACTCATGAGAGTAACTTGCTAAGTTAACTAATTAGCCAGGCTGGAGAAAACATTTCAAGCTCTATTAGCATTGTCGAGCTGAGCCGTTGGCGGAGGGGGAGGAAGAGGTGCAGTCAGGGGAGGTTGGTGGTGGCAGTTGGTGGAGGAGCAGTGAGGGGAGGGTGGCGGTGGCTATTGGTGGAGGAGGATGAGGAGGAGCAGTGAGGGGAGGTTGGTGGTGGTCGTTGGTGGAGGAGCAGTGAGGGGAGGGTGGCGGTGGCTGTCGGTGGAGAAGGAGGAGGCAAGAGGGCTGGTCGGAGGAGGAGGAAGGGGCGGGAATGGACCTAGGCGCTGGTGGCGGGCGGAACGACAGCCGAGCAGGTGCGGAGCGCGCCAGATGATTAGGAGGAGGAGGAGGAGGAGGGGGAGAGGTTGAATGGGGGGTTTGGGGAGAGGGGAATGGGAGCTTCACCCTCCCTTCATGTATACCAGCATGTTGAGGAGAGCGTTCCCGAGAGGGAAGCTAAGCTTCGGGTAAGCTACCAATGCGCGAGCACAGACGCAACGGCCCGCATCGACGGAAGGAGAGGGGGCGATGATGGGAGAAGGGGAGGAGGGTTAGGGCGTCCAGAGGAATGGGAGGAGGGGGGTGGGGGGTTTTGGGCTGATGGTAATCTTTATGTCTACGTCTTGTTGAATATTCTTAAAAGCAAAACCAAGATTATTAAGAGGAATTTAATGTTTCTATTGGATTTGCATTATGCATTGTGCCTCCTAATACTGTATCTTAACATGCGTGATCTTTCTTAAGCTTTGGCTGCGCATATATTTGCAAATCACAATTGCATACGGTCAAACCTTCTTTCAAGCAACAGAATAACAAATCGAATGGGTATTTCTAATAACATGCACTAAACTTCGAATTACAGTCAGGACAGGAGCGTGTACAGCGGAGGAAAGAAAGAAAAGAAAATTCTATTTTTCAGACTACTTCTCCCTAATAATATATCCACTTTAGTTTAAAAATCTTATGCTGACATTTTTGAAATTTGATCTTAAATAATTTGAAATGAAACAAGGAAACTGTTATGCTACCATAGGCGGGCCTTGAAATATCCTCTTGTGCTCCTAATCCACATTTAAGCCTGGCTAGTAGCCTCTCGCCGTATGAATAGTTTGTGACATAATTGCAATAAATGACATTTAAATTAGTTATTCCATCACGCGAGTAGCAAAAGTCATTCGTTAAGGGTAGTTGGGAAGGGAGGGGAAGCCGTAAGATATGCCCAGTGCGTGGTGATTAGAGGTTTTGAAATAGCTTAAGGACGAACAAAGCAGGCAGTAGGACGATGAGAAAGAAAAATGTTAGTAGTTATTGGTTGGTTAATAGCTCAGGAAAGAAATTCATACAACTACGGGAAGGAAATTATAGGAGCAGCAGTTCTTTATCCTTTACAGGGAAAAAAAATGATTAGAGCAGCATGCCATGTTTACATTTTACATTCATAGACTCGTATGCTAAGTGTCGTTACCCAATGGCATATAATAATAAAACCTAAGCAAACCTATCTTGTTAGTTCTGACTCCAAACAAAGTCTACCTTCTAACAAATTGAAAGGAATCTTTTGACAGCCTTGGTCAATGGGTATACAATGGCATGCTTGGAGATCTCTCACGTAGCACTTCTATGGAATATATTGTATCATTCCAGCAACATAAACACTGAATGGATCTTAATAACTTAGGTTTAGACATAGTGGAAAATTGATAAATTCTCCTTGCTGGCAGCAAGCACTATAAAAATTGCAAGTTTACAAAAATGGGATGTAAAATTGGATGGCCTCAAATTCGGGCCATGAGACTAGTCAAAGGTTGCTCCTCTCACCAGCTAATCCAAGGGCTACCTTATTGTGCCGCATCCTATGGATGAGACCTTGCAAACACCAGTCGATGTGCTGAATCGTAATGTCCTAGTAGTGTGCTACAAGCTTATTGTTAGTGGCTAGATCAGGTTGTAGAGTCTCCCAGGCTTTCTTTTTCGGATTCAGGACATCATCAGGGTTTCCTTCAAAACCAGGGAAGCTGACCCTCTCAGGAATGGGTGCATCTGCCGGTGGTTCCACCAGCTCAACCTGCAGCATTTTGTGGTCAAGCAGAAGAAAGAAACAACACACATCATTAATCGCAGATGCTCATGCATTTGAATTTACAGTATGATGGATTAGTGAAAGAAAAGATGAAATGTAACAATCAGGTATCTCCATGGAAATAGACATCAAGTTTAGAGAACACCAAATGTTGGAGACATCCACCAGAATATATAAAACTCCAAGAGGTGCAATTTATTTTGAAACCTAGACATTTCCCTATTCAAGCCCTGTTTCATATATACAAATGATGCTACTGAACCATTTGGGCATTTACTATTTGCAAGTATATATGGGGCTTGCCATTCTTAAATCTCATTTGAACCAACATCAAGAATGAACAGTTCCAAAATTCATAGAAACTTATCTTAAACATCACGTTTGACCATAGCTTGAGATTTTATACCACGCATTGTGGCAGGCTTCAAGTTACATAAAACACAAACCTTCCAATTCAGTGGACAGACAAACCACTTGATATAACAAAGATAAGAAACTACAAGCACTAAATAGATTCTCTGATACTGATAACAATACCAACCTGCATTTCTTCAAGTGGAATGTAATTGACAAGACTACTAACTGTTCTAGTAGACTATTCACCCACATCGATCTCTTCGACATAAAGTGAGTCTGCATAAGGGTGCTTCCAAACTTTCTTAATGAGGCCCACACAGATGTCAAGTCTTGAAATGGAAATTGCAGGCTCAACAACCTTCAGTTTGGACGCAGCAACAGCTTTAGCATGCTTCTTCCCATCTGTACAAATAATGCACCATATCAGCAAAGAGTACTATTTATACAGTTGTATGGTTGATATATTCCTGGAAAGCGAAGCATCATTCTGTAGTTATTATCAGATCCCAATAAGGCACAACATCTTGATTTTTATTGTCTTTACATTGCTGGAAGACATAATATGGTGTTATAAATGAGCAAGTACTTTCCCCATGTTCAATGCAAAACAAATCGACAACATCAGCAGAAGTGTCTTCTCTGTTAGCACAGTACAGTGTTATATAATTCAACAAAAAACTTTGGTTAAAATCCTCCACATTCTCAATGCATCAATCTTATTCATCAAAGCAAAAGAGCAAGGACCGCGGAAGTACTACTTTCTGAGACAAGGAACTGGAAAATTAATGTTGCCTGATCAATTGCCAAATCCGATTGCAGGCCTGCGCTGTTCAACATGCTACCAAGTTCAATTTCCCAGCAACCAAGTCACCAAGTCCAATCCATCTTCCTAATCGTTGGTCTGCCATGATTTTGGAGAAGGGGTGGGGGGTGATTGTTGCCCAGCGCTGCCTTGACCTCTCCAAGGACTCCTACCTATTCTGTGGCCTGGTCTTTCTCCTATGCCGCTGCCTCTTCTCATCTAAGGCTTGAGCAGAGCCTTTGTTCCAATTTTTTGGGCCCTCGCTGCGACTCCCGTGAGGGTCAAGGCCCTCTATGCCACTGGCAACGTTTCTCTTGGCTCCTTGCAATGCTATCAAAGGTGAAAGGCCCTAAAAGGTGATGGGGGCTCAAAATGCCCAAGTTGCCAGGCGATTGCCTAAGAAAAATGAGCCACTAAAGGATTTATAAATACATATGCATATATATATGCAAGCATACATAATGGTGTTATAAAAGTCGGTAGTCAGTATTTTGTTGGTGAGGTCACAGACCGAGTATTCAGTATGTGAGGGAGTAGTCTAGGAATACTCGGTCAAGTATTTTATATATATATAAACAAGTAAAATATATCATTTCATAAAAGTAAATTATTTTCAAGTTCAAGATTATAAAAATTTAAGAATCAAGTATAAAAAGTTACGAAAACTTTAACTTCTTAAATATGAAACAAAACAAAATAATTATTTAAATAATAATTTAATGATTGACAAAAACAACCAAAGTAACTTAAACAAATCAACAAAAACAAAACAACCAAAGTAATAACCTAAGTAAACTGCATTTAATAATTCAAGGCACCATTATTTGAATTTTAAACTAAGAGGAGAGGTAGGAAACTTAATTAAAGTGCTAAAGCAACCGAGCAAGAGAATAGCAACAGCAATAGCAGGGTTTGCCAATTAGCCCTCTATGGAGAAATAAGATGCATCGTCAGCCAAGTAATCGAGCCTATCGACTACATGCCCAAGTATGGATTGTTCAACCTGTGAGGGATCTGACTAGGAGTAGTGTAACGACCCGGTTCCCCAGTCCCTACGAGACACGCGAACCGGACCGACTCGACTAATCCCAAGACCTAGTCGTCCAACGAGGAAGTAACCAAAAGACAGTAAAATAAATCACATTCAGCATGAATATAACTAACAGTAAGAAAGTACAGCAGTAAGGAAAGAAACTACTACAGTAGGTACCACCACAACAGTAAGACAGCATTTATCATATAACAAGAACTACAGGTAAAGAAGGTACAGCGGAAACAAAAACTACTCACTAGAACAGAAATAAAAGGGGTACAAAAGCTGTGGTAACTCTACTGGACCCTACTCGGCCCAGCGTCCTCTGCAGCCGCCGACCCTGGCTGCTCAACACCTGGTCCTGAAAAAGGTAACGAGTGTAACACGTCAGCAAAACGCTGAGTAGAGTGGCAAACTAACTAAAGGCAACAGTAGAGTGTACAGTAGCTGTTATGTTCTATTACTTCCTTTATTCACATCTTTCAATTTTTCTCACTATTTCATTTATTTCTCAGATCCTTTACTTGATCTCGAATGTCCTCGTGGGAAAGATCTTGATTGCAGTCTTTTCCAAAAGTAGAAGTAGCACGTGGTGCTCTCCTGGCCGGGAGAGTCCCCCGTGGTGATCCTACCCTCAGTCAACCACCCCAAGGTCACTGACAGACGTAACGGTGACTACGGCACGCGCGATAAACGCACAGGTAGCTAGCCCGCACTGGCACGCGGTCAGTCGTTTCCGTTAACGGGTGCGCCCAAGCACAGCACGGAACCAGGGCAGAGCCCTCTCAGTAACAGGGGTCCAACCCCTCCACAGTAACCAAACCGGGGCCTTGCCCCTCCACAGTCCGCGCACCCTCGCCTGACTACCCTGGTTTGCCCAGTGGGCCTAACAAGTCGGTGAAGGAGGCTAGCAGAACCCCGGGGCCCGTGGGGTAGCTAGTACTCTCCTAACACTACTAGCTCTCCTCGGTACTACGTACACGAGGGCCAACAAGTCGGTACAGAGCGGCCAAGCCTAACCCCGGGTCCCTGGGGCGGCTGGCCCCACTCTGCACTAAACAGGTACAGGTACTTCCCTTGGTACTGCGTACCCAAGAGACAGTACAACTACATCTCAGTTCCATTCCCTTTTCCTTTCCAGGAGTTCCACTCCTAATTCCCCGTAGGGTTCCAGCTCTTTATCTCAGAACATCATATGTTTCACTTTCCAGATTCACGTTCTCAAAATCCATGATCTCAAACATGTTTCTTTATTCATAACAGGTAGCTGTTAATTAAATTTACAGGCAGCTTTATATATTCCTTTCCATTTTTCCAAGACTGCAGTAATATACATTCCATTAGTTTTTCCATCCTAGGATTCATACCATATCCTAGGATCTATCATACAATCTAGTTTTCCGGCCCTAGGATTCATGCAACACCTAGGAGCTATCATTCCATATATTTCTCATTCCTAGGATTCATGCAATGCCCTAGGTTCTAGTTATGGTTCCATACTTTAACAGATTTTATTAATACTTAAAGCCACTCTACCAGGTACAACGGGAGTAATGGGGGCGTGATCGGGAATCCCGCGTGCCTCCGTGACTCTCAAGACTGCAACCGAACGAGGTCCTATCACAAGGATCAAACACAAGGAGTGTCTCAGAACAGTGTATAGCTACTGTAGGCGGGTAGAGGAATTAATTCTGAAACGAACGCAACTCGAATCGCGGAAAACGGAGCCCAAACGGGCCCTAAACGGGTCGAGAAAGACGATACTATGCAAAATCAGACGTCTGGAACTCATTCCAGACGTCTTAAACGGTGGATCAGAGAATTACCTGTTCATCTTGGTTCCCCGGACGTCCAGAAGTCTGCAGGGACGTCTTTCCTATACCCCAGACGTCCGATGGTCCACACGGACGTCTGTAGATCACTCCCGCTGTCTGGTACAACTTCCAGACGTCTGATTCGCAAAGGATGGCGAATCAGCGAACCTACGCACAGCCAACCCCCTCCCTCAGTACGGTCAGTCGACAAGAAGGAAGAAGAAAGCGGAAACTCACCTTTCAGACGTCTGTATGATCTTACAGACGTCGACCTTGCCGTCTGGATATCAACCCAGACGTCTGATTCTGGAAATTTTTCCAGAATCAGAACCCTGCTCGGCTTCCGCTCGCGACGCCGCCCGCGTCGCACCTCGAGCGTCTGCTGCTCAGCCCGCAGCAGGTCCCTCTCCGCGTCGCTCCGCGCCCCCTGCGCCCTCCGCCGGCCAGCCAAGCCGCTCCGACGAGCTCGCCCTCGCGGCAGAGCCCCGACCTCGCACGCCGCACCTCCTCCGTGCTCACTGCGGCTGCCACTGCCGCCCTCGCGTCCGCTCGCTCTCGCGCACAGGAAGGAGAAGAAGGAGGAGACGGTGGAGACGGGAGGGGAGGCGCGCCCCCTTTTAACGCCGCGCGGAGAGGAGAGAGAGAAGGCGGCAGGCCGCCTGCAGCCGCAGAGAAAAGAGGGAATATGCGGCCTGCGTGCTCAGGCGCGCAGGCGACTCGCGTGTGTTGAAAATAACGGATTCCCAGACGTCTGGAAACGATCCCGGACGTCTGGTCAGACGTCTGGATGTGATCCCAGACATCTGTTCCGACGTCCGGGCCACCTCCCAGACGTCTTAAAAGGAGTCTGGATCACGCGTTCGTTACAATATAACAAACTCAAAGGAAGTTTCATCCCCGAAACTTGCGCCAACTAGGGTGCGGGAAAAAGATGTCCAAATAACCATAACAAACTCAAAGAGGACCGAAGCCGGTCCGAAAAGACGTACCCGCGAAAAGCTCCGGGTACCGCTCCCGCATTGCCGCCTCAGGCTCCCAGGTAGCCTCCTCGTACCGCTGGCTCCTCCACAAAACCTTTACCAGGGGTACTTGCTTTCGTCTCAACCTGCGGACGGCTCGGTCTAGGATCTGCACTGGCCGCTCGGGGTAGGTCAGGTCGTCGCTCACCTCGACGCTCTCGTGACTCAGTACGTGGCTGGGATCGGCTACGTACTTCCTGAGGTTGGACACGTGGAACACGTCGTGCACACCAGAAAGCTGCGGGGGAAGGGCAAGTCTGTAAGCAACGGGTCCAACCCGCTCCAGGACCTCAAAGGGCCCCACGAACCTCGGCGCGAGCTTCCCTCTCACCCCAAACCGCTGTAAGCCCTTCATGGGCGAAACACGAAGGAAGACGTGGTCCCCAACCTCGAACTGCACCTCTCTGCGTCTGCGATCTGCGTAGCTCTTCTGTCTGCTCCTGACAGTGCGGAGTCGTCTGTGGATCTGCTCAACTACCTCCTGACTCTGCCGGATCAACCTGGGGCCAACCTCCCACTTGGTCCCCACCTCAACCCAACTCAAGGGTGCCGTGCATTTCCGTCCGTACAGAGCCTCGTAGGGAGCCATGCCGATGCTCGAGTGATAACTGTTGTTGTATGCAAACTCCGCCAGGGGTAGGTGCTCCTCCCAAGAGCCCCTCCAGTCTAGTACACAGGCACGCAAAAGGTCCTCAAGTGTCTGTATCGTGCGTTCCGACTGTCCGTCCGTCTGGGGGTGGTAAGCCGTGCTAAACCTCAACCTCGTCCCCAAAGCCTGCTGAAACTCAGCCCAAAACTGGGACGTAAAGCGGGTATCCCGGTCGGATACGATCTCCCGCGGAACTCCGTGTAGTCGCACCACATCATGGATATACCTCTCTGCCAACTGTGCTGGTCCCAAAGTGACTCGGATCGGCAAGAATCGTGCCGTCTTCGTCAATCTATCCACTATTACCCAGACTGCGTCGTGTCCTCGCTGGGTAACAGGTAAGCCCACCACCAAGTCCATGGTGATGCTCTCCCACTTCCACTCTGGCACTGGAAGCGGCTGAAGCGGCCCTGCAGGCCTCTGATGCTCGGCTTTCACCTGCTGGCACACTAAGCACTGCTGCACGAACTCACCCACATCCCGCTTCATCCCTCTCCACCAGAACTCGCGTCTCAAGTCATGGTACATTTTCGTATTTCCGGGATGTATGGTGAATCTGGAACCGTGTGCCTCAGTCAGGAGCTCTCTCAACAGCTCCTCGTCTCTGGGGACGCACAACCGTCCCCTCAAGCGTAACACCTGGTCTGTGAAAGAGAAGTCCCCTGGGTCCCCTGATAGTACTCTATCGCGCAAAGACTGCAAGTACGGATCGGCCATCTGTCCCGTGATGATGCGGTCTATCAACTCTGGCCTGGTCTGCCGTGTCACCGTCACTGCCCCACAGTACCCTCGTAACTCTAGAGGTCGCCAACTGCCCACCTCCTCCAAAAGGCTCCAACTCTGTAACTGTAGACTGGCCAAGCGTGCGGGCGCCTTACGGCTCAAGGCGTCAGCCACCACGTTGGCCTTTCCCGGGTGGTAGGAGATGCTGCAGTCGTAGTCCTTCAGGAGCTCCAACCAACGTCTCTGTCTCATGTTGAGCTCCTTCTGGTCAAAAAGATATTTGAGGCTCTTGTGATCTGTAAAAATCTCGAAGGTCTCACCGTACAAGTAGTGCCTCCATGTCTTCAGCGCGAAGACAACAGCTGCCAACTCTAGATCGTGGGTAGGGTAGGTATGCTCATGGGGCTTTAGTTGCTGCGAAGCGTAAGCGACCACGTGACCCCTCTGCATGAGCACACCTCCTAACCCCTGCAAGGAAGCGTCCGTGTACACAACGAACCCGCCACTACTGTCAGGGATGGTGAGCACGGGAGCCGAGGTCAACCTCTCCTTCAGCTCCAGAAAACACGCCTCACAGGCGTCTGTCCAAGAGAAAGGCACATCCTTCCGGGTCAACTGTGTCATAGGACGTGCAATCTGCGAAAACCCTCTGATGAACCGTCTGTAGTAACCTGCCAGTCCCAGGAAACTGCGAATCTCAGTGACTGAACGCGGTCTCTCCCACCTGAGCACTGCCTCGACCTTGGCGGGATGCACCGCCAGGCCGTCTCCAGAGATCACATGACCCAAAAAGGTCACCTCCCTCAACCAGAACTCGCACTTGCTGTATTTGGCGTACAGCCTGCGTCGTCTCAGAGTGTCCAGAACCATCCGCAAGTGCTGTCCGTGCTGCGTCCGATCTCTAGAATAGATGAGTACATCATCTATGAAAACCACCACAAATTGGTCCAAGTACGGTCTAAACACCCGGTTCATCAGGTCCATGAAAGCAGCGGGGGCATTGGTCAGCCCAAACGGCATGACCAAAAACTCGTAGTGTCCGTAGCGGGTGCGGAAAGCTGTCTTGGAGGCGTCGGTCTCCCTGATCCTCAACTGGTGGTATCCAGACCTCAAGTCGATCTTGGAAAACACCGTGGCACCCCGCAACTGGTCAAACAAATCGTCAATCCTCGGCAGCGGATATCTGTTCTTGATGGTGACCCTATTCAGCTGTCGATAGTCCACACAAAGGCGTAGGGTCCCATCCTTCTTCTTCACAAACAGTACTGGGGCTCCTCAGGGAGACGCACTGGGCCTCACGAAACCCTTCTCCAAAAGGTCCTGCAACTGAGACTTGAGCTCTCGCAGCTCAAGCGGTGCCATTCTGTAAGGCGCGGTGGAGATGGGGCTGGTCCCTGGTACTAGTGAGATCTTAAACTCGATCTCACGCTCGGGCGGTAGTCCTGGTAACTCGTCTGGAAACACGTCGGGGTACTCTCTGACCACCGGGATGCTCTGGAAGTCTGCCACGGGGCTGGGCTCTGCCACCACACAAGCTAGGAAGCCCTCACACCCCTGGCTCAAAAGTCTCGCCACCCGAAGTGCCGATATGCACCTGAACCCTCCGTCCACTGGCTGCCCGTGAAACTCGAAAGAAGGCAACTCCGGAATGGAGAAGACAATCTTCCTCTCAAAACAGTCTACCAAGGCGTGGTAAGCGGACAGCCAATCCATCCCCAGAATCACTCCAAAGTCCTCCATCTGTATCATAATCAGGTCAGCTGGCAGGCTGTGTCCCCCGATGCTGACCCCGCAACCCGTGTACACCTCCTCAGCTACAAACAGCTGACCACTCGGACCTCTGATTACGAACGGATTCTCTAACAGTGTATAATCCTGGTCCAAACTACCTGCGAAACTGGCTGCGACAAACGAGTGCGTAGCGCCGGAATCGAAAAGCGTGTAAACGAGTCTACCAGAAACTGAAACCATACCTGCTACCACGGATCCCGATGCTCTGGCGTCCCTGTGTGTTAGGGCGTTGATACGCCCCTCAACCCTAGGTGCGGACGAAGCAGCCACACCCTGCGTCGGACGGGCAGGTGCTGGCCGGTACCCTCCTCGCGACTGCTGTCTTCCTCCTCGTGCCTGGGGACCGCGGCCTCCTGCGCGCCCTCCAGTGCTCTGCACGGGAAGTATCTGCTGACCTCCTGCCCTAGATGGGCAGTCCTTCCTAACGTGGCCCGGCTAGCCACACTGGTAGCAGAGGGGAACCCGACTCCCGCCCTCAGTGAGTCCCTGCTGTCGGCTAGGCGGGGGTCCGGTGCTGGCGACTGGCCCCTGTCGAGGGCCCCCAAAGGCCACTGATGGCACTGCACAACGTGACGGCTCTCCTGCGGACGCCACGTGTCTCCGTTGAGTTCTCCTAACACGCCTGGTGTGGCGGCGGAAATCTCGTTCCACCACTAACTCCCCTGTCGTACGCTCGGAAGGGGGAGGGGGTGGCGACGTGGGTGGAAGCTGAAATTCTTCTCGAACCACCTCTCGAATCAGTTGGACGAGGTCCCGAGACGGTATACTCAGGAGAAGAGGAGGGGTTGTATGTATTCCAAGCCCGACACATCCGTCCCCCGGGCCCTGACCTCGGCCGCGCCTGCGGCCCACCCTCCTAGCTCCACGACGCGGCATCTCCTACAATGGAGACGCGAAACAAAACGGAAACGTCAAAACAGACGGTACCTAACAAAACTTCTAAGAGCTCATGTCAAGAGATATGTTGTGGTGGCTACTCTAGCTATAAACATGTGAATTGGTTATTTTCCAGTCAGTTGATTCACTTCTCGGGACGACCTTGCTCTGATACCATCTTGTAACGACCCGGTTCCCGAGTCCCTACGAGACACGCGAACCGGACCGACTCGACTAATCCCAAGACCTAGTCATCCAACGAGGAAGTAACCAAAAGATAGTAAAATAAACCACATTCAGCATGAATATAACTAACAGTAAGAAAGTACAGCAGTAAGGAAAGAAACTACTACAGTAGGTACCACCACAACAGTAAGACAGCATTTATCATATAACAAGAACTGCAGGTAAAGAAGGTACAGCGGAAACAAAAACTACTCACTAGAACAGAAACAAAAGGGGTACAAAAGCTGTGGTAACTCTACTGGACCCTACTCGGCCCAGCGTCCTCTGCAGCCGCCGACCCTGGCTGCTCAACACCTGGTCCTGAAAAAGGTAACGAGTGTAACACGTCAGCAAAACGCTGAGTAGAGTGGCAAACTAACTAAAGGCAACAGTAGAGTGTACAGTAGCTGTTATGTTCTATTACTTCCTTTATTCACATCTTTCAATTTTTCTCACTATTTCATTTATTTCTCAGATCCTTTACTTGATCTCGAATGTCCTCGTGGGAAAGATCTTGATTGCAGTCTTTTCCAAAAGTAGAAGTAGCACGTGGTGCTCTCCTGGCCGGGAGAGTCCCCCGTGGTGATCCTACCCTCAGTCAACCACCCCAAGGTCACTGACAGACGTAACGGTGACTACGGCACGCGCGATAAACGCACAGGTAGCTAGCCCGCACTGGCACGCGGTCAGTCGTTTCCGTTAACGGGTGCGCCCAAGCACAGCACGGAACCAGGGCAGAGCCCTCTCAGTAACAGGGGTCCAACCCCTCCACAGTAACCAAACCGGGGCCTTGCCCCTCCACAGTCTGCGCACCCTCGCCTGACTACCCTGGTTTGCCCTAGTGGGCCTAACAAGTCGATGAAGGAGGCTAGCAGAACCCCGGGGCCCGTGGGGTAGCTAGTACTCTCCTAACACTACTAGCTCTCCTCGGTACTACGTACACGAGGGCCAACAAGTCGGTACAGAGCGGCCAAGCCTAACCCCGGGTCCCTGGGGCGGCTGGCCCCACTCTGCACTAAACAGGTACAGGTACTTCCCTTGGTACTGCGTACCCAAGAGACAGTACAACTACATCTCAGTTCCATTCCCTTTTCCTTTCCAGGAGTTCCACTCCTAATTCCCCGTAGGGTTCCAGCTCTTTATCTCAGAACATCATATGTTTCACTTTCCAGATTCACGTTCTCAAAATCCATGATCTCAAACATGTTTCTTTATTCATAACAGGTAGCTGTTAATTAAATTTACAGGCAGCTTTATATATTCCTTTCCATTTTTCCAAGACTGCAGTAATATACATTCCATTAGTTTTTCCATCCTAGGATTCATACCATATCCTAGGATCTATCATACAATCTAGTTTTCCGGCCCTAGGATTCATGCAACACCTAGGAGCTATCATTCCATATATTTCTCATTCCTAGGATTCATGCAATGCCCTAGGTTCTAGTTATGGTTCCATACTTTAACAGATTTTATTAATACTTAAAGCCACTCTACCAGGTACAACGGGAGTAATGGGGGCGTGATCGGGAATCCCACGTGCCTCCGTGACTCTCAAGACTGCAACCGAACGAGGTCCTATCACAAGGATCAAACACAAGGAGTGTCTCAGAACAGTGTATAGCTACTGTAGGCGGGTAGAGGAATTAATTCTGAAACGAACGCAACTCGAATCGCGGAAAACGGAGCCCAAACGGGCCCTAAACGGGTCGAGAAAGACAATACTGTGCAAAATCAGACGTCTGGAACTCATTCCAGACGTCTTAAACGGTGGATCAGAGAATTACCTGTTCATCTTGGTTCCCCGAACATCCAGAAGTCTGCAGGGACGTCTTTCCTATACCCCAGACGTCCGATGGTCCACACGGACGTCTGTAGATCACTCCCGCCGTCTGGTACAACTTCCAGACGTCTGATTCGCAAAGGATGGCGAATCAGCGAACCTACGCACAGCCAACCCCCCTCCCTCAGTACGGTCAGTCGACAAGAAGGAAGAAGAAAGCGGAAACTCACCTTTCAGACGTCTGTATGATCTTACAGACGTCGACCTTGCCGTCTGGATATCAACCCAGACGTCTGATTCTGGAAATTTTTCCAGAATCAGAACCCTGCTCGGCCTCCGCTCGCGACGCCGCCCGCGTCGCACCTCGAGCGTCTGCTGCTCAGCCCGCAGCAGGTCCCTCTCCGCGTCGCTCCGCGCCCCCTGCGCCCTCCGCCGGCCGGCCAAGCCGCTCCGACGAGCTCGCCCTCGCGGCAGAGCCCCGACCTCGCACGCCGCACCTCCTCCGCGCTCACTGCGGCTGCCGCTGCCGCCCTCGCGTCCGCTCGCTCTCGCGCACAGGAAGGAGAAGAAGGAGGAGACGGTGGAGACGGGAGGGGAGGCGCGCCCCCTTTTAACGCCGCGCGGAGAGGAGAGAGAGAAGGCGGCAGGCCGCCTGCAGCCGCAGAGAAAAGAGGGAATATGCGGCCTGCGTGCTCAGGCGCGCAGGCGACTCGCGTGTGTCGAAAATAACGGATTCCCAGACGTCTGGAAACGATCCCGGACGTCTGGTCAGACGTCTGGATGTGATCCCGGACGTCTGTTCCGACGTCTGGGCCACCTCCCAGACATCTTAAAAGGCGTCTGGGGCACGCGTTCGTTACAAGTAGTCGGCCAACTACTAGGTCAACTAGGTCGATTTTTACAATAGAGATACATATACGCAGTAACCAAAATATAATATGTTATGCATGCATAAATATAATATACATGATATATAAATGCTTAGACAAACAAGCACAATACACATATATATGCATATTGATATATATGATAGGTGTGCGTATACACTTTTGTAGATTTACATGTACACATATATTTGTAAGTACACATTATAGTTACATACTTTTATATTTACATGCTATACTTATGCACATGTGTGTTGTATTAGTGTATTTGTTAACAACTTGACATGTACATATATACATGCATACATACACAAACAAACATACAAAAATATGTGCATATTGGTACATATATACGTATCTATTATATGTACATATCTATTTAGGCATATGAACATGTATATATCTATGCATGGGTGCATATACATGCACATAAGGTTCAAAACGTCGATTTCAATGTTGTTTCGATAAATTTTTAAATGCGTATTTTGCCAGCATGCTGAGGGCATGCCAATGTATACCGACAAAAATGGCAGAAGCAATCAAAATGATTAGAATTATCAAGATAACTATTTCAATGGATAAATATTTTCATTTAAGTCCTAAATCATATCTTTTACTTCATATGAGATATGTTGATACATAACCTGTGCAGTAGCAATAGCATGTTGGTGGCATGCCGACTTTACCGCTGGCATGCCAGTGAAACACCTGCATGTCGACATATATACATGTCGATATGGTCCTATTGCAAAAACTACCATTTCGACAGCATGACAACGACATTTAAATCACTGCATACACATATGTGTTCACTAAGAGAGAGTACTTGATAATTAGGTGAAAAGAAATTAAAACCCTTAAAAGTATCTAACAAAATAAAAAACCTACAAACTTGGTTCAAGCGCTCGCCTGGGGCACCTAGCACCTTGGCCCAGGCGCTTGCCTACGTAGTGCCTTTGGCAAATCAAGCAAGGCGAAGCCTAGCAAGGACCTAGGGCCTTACTTCACCTCATCTTGGTGCCTAGGCACACCTAGGCAAGGACCTTGACAACACTGGCTCCTTGTATTGTCTCCTATACCTGAGTCTAAGTGGTCGTAACCCCACTTGCGGTTCTAGGGTTGGCCTCCAGTTGTTCCTTCGCCTTTGCAAGGTGACCCTCACCAGTCTCATCTTGCATGGATTTTGTGTGTGCACATGAACTAAGCATTGTGAGACTTATTAGGTATCGTGCATGCCTACTATGAGCTTTATTGCGCACCTTGATGATGATCTTCAACTACCCTACGTATGATATGAGTTCGATTCTTTGTTGTCTACATGCATAGCGCATGGTCTTGTGCACAAGCTTGCACATCCCTACCGGACTGCGTAACCGCTAGTCCCACTGTACTCATTGCAAACTTAGAATCTACTTGGGATCGTCTCTCACTTTGGACTACTTGCTATTGCTTGGGATCGTCTCTTGATTCTGCCTACTTCCTTTTACTACTTGAGATTGTCTCCCCCTCTACTACTACTACTATTTCTACTTGAGGTCATCTCCTATTGCATGCTTGCTCCTGCAACCAAGAGACATCCTATGTAGGGGGAGTTTTGCTTTATCTTTTACAACAAGTTAGGCTCGATTATCATCTATGCTCAAACTTGAGAGAGTGTTTAGTATCAGAGTCAATATGCTTAGGTACTAGTCTTTAGAGTCTATTTATCTTAAGTTTAAGAGTATTAACCAACTTAATATTTTTTATTGAACTTTTGATGTAATTTTTCCATCTATACTCTCTATGTAAGAGAAGTTAAGATTCTTATTTTCAATAAAAGACTATTTATTTTCTCTAACACAATCAAACCAAATCCTCCCCATCTTAACTTGTTACTTTCATTGAAATTGCCTGCAGCCCCCTCCAATCATGGTACTTGCTAAAATTGCACATACGGACTGCAGAGAATGGCGGCAGTGTTGAGGGGTACCTCACACAAGAAAGACTCTGTCCGATGTCATGTTTTGTTACACAAAAAGGGACTCTCCAGCAAGGCAAAGGGGACGAACATCACAAAACTCCCATCCCTGTCCCTTGGCAGAATGGATGGATGTTAGAACAAAATTAGGGGCATGATGAGGGCGTGGCAATGCAGCAACAAGAAACAGAACCAGCACTCTTCAATTGCTGATACAAAAATGGTGACAGAAGAATCGTAACAGGAAAAAAGGGCAGGAAAAGAGAAAAAAGAACAAAATCTCCAGTAAAGATAACATACCAGCTTGCACACGCATATACCCATTCAAAGGTAAAGTATGCCCATTTAAACTTACGTAAAAAAGGTCCTAACTTAAATCAAGTTGTAATAGTATCTATTTTAGAATAGGACTATAGAAAAGGTATACAGTAACTAATTGAGAACATGCAGATGGTATACAAATATACCTGCAGTTCAAAGTTCAAATAACTTGATTGATCTAGTGGTTAAGCAACCTTTCATCCAAGCGACCAGGGTTTAAATCTTGATCCTTCTCAGAAAAACAGCAGTAAAAATAAGAAAGGTCGCAATCTGCACAAGAGAACAAGCTGATGCCGACTGTTATCACCACACAGATTTTTTGCCACCATTCTCATCTTCCTATTTTGGATCACACCAACCCTTCGCTCCACCCTAACAAACATTTTAACACTGGATGAAACTGGATACTCTTTTACTCTTGAATCTAAAATATGATTGAAAATACAAGAATCTCTAAGTTGTTTCTTGGAGCACCAAGCATAAGCTACTACATAATATTGATCTTTATTCCCCTTCAGCAAGGAACAGAACTTATTCCTTGAATTAAAGGCATATTCATGATGTACTTTATTCCTCTTCAAGGATTGAATAAACTCCAGTAGAGCTATCCTCTGCTTGATCAAGCAAATGTATTATAGTGTACAATTTTCCTTTTGGATAGATGTTGCCATCCCTTTTTCTCCATTTACATTAAGGCACTATTTGTTTACAAGGATTGAACTGTTTATGTTGTATTTGGGTCTTTTAATCCTTGGTTATAGCAATCTCAGGATAGAGTCCTCAATCCCATAATTATTCAATTCTATGGGGGATGGTGGGATGAACTTATCCTAGAATTGTGTGAGAGAATACCTACACTTATCTCTCTAAACACCTCATGATTTAACCCATATTCCCCTCAAACACAAAAACATCTCAATTCCAAGTTTATTGTATAATTCCACCACTTGTATAATTAATCCCTCACAATAAACGGAGCTATCACATGGCGTGGCTAGAAAAAAGGAAACTATTGCTTTCTATTATTTTATAACTTTATTGCTCGGGAGTGATCCAACAGGAACATGCCTCTGACAACGCTTTACCAACCAAATCCAAAAATCACTTCATGGCTATTCATGGATTTAACGTTGACGGATTGCTGAGGAGGTTGGGATGCTATAGAAAAAGGGTTATGCAGGGAGAAATCAGGAATATGCATTTCCAGGAACAGTTAGGAATAAATGGTAGGGCACAATTTACCATGTAATAGCACTTGTCATATTGAGATCCAAGGTTAGCAGCGGTCATTATTCAATTGGTCAAGTCATCAACTAAAGAGAATATGATGCGGAGGTGATTAATCAGGAATTAATTAGTTTAATATTTTTAAATATTTAAAAATTTAAATATAATCATATATACTATTATACATATTATATATACATACATATATATATATATATATATATTAAAAATATGTACACATGTATTAGCATTTTTTTTTTACATGCATGTTCTCACCGAGAGCGAAAATTATGTCTAACTCCGAGTATCATTATCTCATTATTCAAAGGTTAAGATTTCTCATACTAGTCTTAGAGCACCAGTAAACTTTCTAATCTCATCTCACACGTATTTGGTGGATCTGCTAGAAGATAGCTTGCCTGACTCCCTAATTACTGTCCAAGGGTTTAGGAGAAGAAGCAATGCATCTTCTTGACAAACTAATGATGTTTATCGGTCTTCATAGAGGATCCATTGCAATTTCTACGTATAAGTGTGAAATTATACTGGATTCTAAACTCAGGAATCAACTTAAGAATAAATCCCTAATAAAATCTTAATAAAATTCTTTATACCTAAATGCATTTATTATTATTATTATTATATTTATTTATTTATTTATTTTAGACATAAAGATAAGACATGCAATGTCCACCCCCCATGCCTATTCATTACAATATCCTCATTGAAATGTATGCATGAAAATCAGAAATATAATAAGCAAGAGGAGGGGATATCACCTGACTTTTCTTGTTGATCCTAGGTTAGCATGGATGTAGAAGATGCAGAGCTACCTGAAATGAATACTTGGTTGCCTCCCAGCTAGCGCTAAGTTTAACGTCATTTACCGGACTTAAACCCAAAAAATAGATGTAATTCAATGTTGTGGGTCAAGAGAAGGGGTAATAATTGTTCCAGAGAGATTCAAGATCAATATAAAGATATGATCATTAGGTCCAAGAATCAATGATCCACAAGTGCGGACCAGCTGATGATGAATACCAAGCCCAGAGGGTCGGAAAAATAAAGTGAACGGGCTTGGAACTAATTGCAGCCAGATGCTACAAAAGAGAGAAATATTAGTGCGAGTGCCAGAATGGAAAGTAGATGCATGAGGAAGGCAAATGAGGTGGATACAGGGTGGTTCATGGGGAATACATCATATGGGTGCTGAAAGTGATGGGAAATGAAAGGAGGAACCTGAGTGGTGTAGTCCGAAATGGTATAAGAAACCACTTCGCATGTCAAATTAGGTGTGGATGGATGTCGAGTAGGTAAGTCAAATAAGATCCAGCGATCCATCTCAACAGGTCCAGACCCATCAGAGTCCACAATATTATCCCAGGGGTGATCAACAGTCTCATTTGAGTTGCCTAAATCTTGTTGTAATTCATTTTTCCTTAGAACCATAAGATCGGGGTTTAGATTAGTCAACACCACAAATCCTTTTTGGACAGTATCTTCTTGTTTCTCATCAATCAAGTCAAATTCTTCCAAATCCCATGATTCAACTAAAGTCTTTGCTTCCTCAAATAGATCCTCATAAGTCATCCCCAGTAATTCTGCAATTTCTTGAACATCTTCTTCATAAGGGGATTGTCTATTTTCTTCAATCTCGAGATGTTGGGGATAATGGTCAGGTTTTTCCTCAGGACTCTAGTGGATGGGATCGTTTAAGCACATTTGATCATAGTAATCCTCAGACGAGATGACATCAGAGCCATCCAACCGTGCTTGCCTTGGAATGTCACTGTCCCCAATCTTTCTCTCTCCTTGATCTTGCTCTAATTCTCCCAAATTATCCATGTGTCCAATTTTGTGTCTTTAAACATAAAAGACTCATACTCCAGCTCACTATGAATTGGCTCCTCAAAATAGAATGGTTGCTATTCAGGGCCTAAATCAAGATATACTTCCTCAAGTGAGCCTTCCTCCTCAAAGTCAGCTTTTGGGATAAAAAGGATCTGTTTTGCATAATCACGAGGCTGGTGGGTGGGCTTAGTGTATGTGGAGGTTGGGATTTGATAAGATATCATACTTAAGGTTGGATCCTCAACCTTGAGTGGCTTACCACCAACTTGTTCCATACTCAGACCAGTTTTATCACCTTGTGCTTTCCGGATTCTATTGAGTTGTTTTGTCAGATTATCTGTATTTCTTTTATTAGCTTCTCTCATCCCCTAGACTACTTGAAATAATTGGGTGATCTCAGAATCACCGCCATGGCTAGAGATTTGATCAGGATGAGGATAATAATTTTCAAAGTTTCTGACCTCAATCAAATCAGAATATCCATCATTTGAATACCTAGGGTAAGAATCATATCCTTGGTTGGTTGGTGTACGGTTATCCCAATGAGAAGGTGAAGTTGTTTGGGTGGAATTGGGATAATTTGAACAGTGATTTTGAGGATAGGATTGGTATACTAGGTGTTGGGATTCTGAGGCATATCCATGATCTGGGGAGAGATGAGTTTGGCTGAACCGGTCAACATAACTGGTCATGCCAGCTAGGTGCTGGTCCTATATGGAGAGTGTCTCTTTAGACTGTATAGATCCTTGAAATCCATAGATTCGGGTGGGATTCGAGATGGGCTTGGCTATACCCGAGGAATATGAGGTATAGGCAATGGAATCAAGTCCCGGGTATTGAGGAGAGTTCTCCCAACCTAAACAAGTTGATGTAAGAGAAGGGTTGGGATAAGGAGAAAAGGAGGAATGGTGTGAGGCCAAGGAGTATGGGTTCATGGTTTCCTCCTCAATCAGTTCTTCCTCATGGCAATTGGATATTGGAGTGTATTCAAAAAAAGTGGGTCTTCTCTTTGGTTTACTCTCTAAATGTGGTACCAAATTAGGATTCAGAGACCTTTTAGCATCCATGTACCAGAAGAAAGTTAATAGATGAGAGAGAGAAGACAGATGAGAGAATAGCCTGCCCTTTCAATACAAGAAATCAAACTAGTCCTTAGAATGCCAACCCTAATTAGACCTAATCCTGATTCCCCAAAACACAACTGGGTTAGATCAACCCTTGAATTACTTGGCTGGTCAGAAGGGTGGGACCCTTTAGGACACCCCGCACAGTGGGACACCACTAAAGGTTAACGCGGTTACCGCACCGACCTTTCTTGTCACTAGTGGGTCCAAGTAGACAAGGCCTTGACCTTAGCCCAATCTAGTTTCAAGTCCCAAGTCTATTAGTCTTGCCTAGGGCACATCTACTCAATTTTAGTTTTGGGTTTGATGTGCTTTTGGAATATAATGGGCGTTAGGGGGGTGTTTTCCCTTAAAGTTGACTTCAGAGATGTGAAGTGTGCAGACAAAGGGTTCACAAGCAAATTTTTATGATAAAGTATCTTTTAAGATTCAAATGCTTGTGTTAGCGCATTTTAGGGTTCACTTGATTAGATAATTTCAATTAAGGTTCTGGTGACGCACACAAAAGTTTTGCAAATCCCAATTTATTTGATAGATTTCCTTTAAATATGGAAATGCAGATGTGCTCTATCCTTAGAGTGAAACCCTGTGCACAGATATTTCTAAATGATTCTTTTAAGTTTAAACTGATGAGTGGTGTGACCCAAGAAATGCAATCAATTAGTCTTCTTGCACCACTAACTAAGCACTCATAAAATATTTTTTTCAAGAATTTTATGCACGTTTTCTATTTTTTTAAGATTTAAACTGTACTGGGGATTTCGTAGTCTGTTTTGATCCCTAGTTCGTGATTAAATAATTCATGCAATCAAACGAGCAAAAAAAAAATTCCCATATTTTTCTAAAATTCTTGACTTTCTCAGAAATTTAGTGTCACAAATTTCACTTCAATCGGAGTTATATAAAAATTAGTATGATATTTTTAACTCCAAAAAATTAGGAATAAATTTCATATTGATAATAGATCAGTGCATAAATTTTTAAAATTTTTATATAACTTTGATTGCCGTAAAATTTGGATATGTTGTTCCTTACTTTGAAAGCTACGTCCAGTAAAAATTTGAGAATTTTTGGATGTACAAATCTTTAGGAATTGAATTTTTAAGATAAAGTTTTATTTCAGCCCGAAATCAAGAGAAATATTTTTTTTCTTTTTGTTTTTAATAAGCAAACAAATTTTAACTAATCCTAGGATTCAAGCAAATCTTAAATCTAACTAATCTAAACTATAGGTACTTACCTGAGGTTTGAACCCAGACTTTCTCCGTTGTGTTTGGTTCAGATTTCTTCGTTTCCTGCACACATGAAATCAATGAAAAATGTGGCGAGTTAGAAATCTCAAATATACACCTAAAAGCTTCAAAAATTTCCGTTGCATCCCCGGTAACAACGCCAACTTGTTCGGCGGGTAATCGCGATTAAAAGTTGTTCAGTTGTAGTATAGCGCGAAAACACGACGATAAATAATATTTATAAAACCGGTGAGTACCGAGTCAGTCGCAGGGAGGCAATCTCGATTTTTAATGGAAGCTTTTCAATGAAACTAGTTCTAACAAGATATTTATATATGTATATATGTATAGAGACAAATCAAATATTCATAAGATCAAATTTTATTGCATTAATAGAGTTTTTCATAATAGAAATTGCTATGCAAAAAGTAAAGATAGATAGAGAGGGGGGGAGAGATAGAAGAAAGTGGCAGAGAAACGACGTCGCTTGCGGGCTGCGGCAACACCTCAAATTCAGAGCACCGGGATGAAGTCAGAGCGGAGTTGCAGAGAAGACGGGATGTCTGGAGTTGATGGAAGAGAGAGATGCTAAGTGGAAGCCTTCAACTAGGGGGCCCTAGGCCTTCTTTTATAGCTTTTGTGGAGGGCAAAAAGGGTATTTCAGCCCTTAATCTTGTGCAACAACCCTTTGGCTAATCAGATCCGTTGATCGGGAGATCAACGGCTCTGATTTGGCCTAAAAATAACCTTCAAAAGGCCTTCTATGCTCGGATTCATTCTGGTGGCGACACGTGCCACGCTGTGCGCCCTTAGATCCTCATCGCACGGCTCCCGCTCACTCGTGCCTTCGCATTTTCGCCTTCGCCGCATGCCTTCAAATCCTGCCTCATCGTCAGCCGTCCGATTTCAAATCCTACGCGCGTTTCTCGCACATTCTTGATCTCGCAACAACCTGCGCAATTGCGCATCCCGCCCGCGATGCACTCTCATCGTGCCACGTGGCGCGCTCTGCGCTGTTAAATCGTGCAATTGCGCCAGCACACGCCCGCTCGTCGACGCCGCATCAATTTTGTGCAGCGTAGGGCTCAAAGCCCGTGTCCCACACTTACGTGCGTGTGCACGCAAGCCAATGCGCTGCGCAAACTCTTTATTATAGATACTTGCTTGTTTATATTTATACTAATCTAATCTAGGTAGCAACGTGGCACGCTCGTGGCCATTGGATGAAGATCCAACGGCCTACGCTGCCAAGAGAGGTGCCTTTAGGAGTTGGGGGCGTGGCGACGGGCGGTTGAGATGGTGCCACATGGCGCCATCGTGGTCATCCGTTCTTCTCTTTATATTTGATGACATAAGCCTCCAATTAAGTTGATTTCTGCACCGTTGGACTGCGAATGTCGATCTGGATCCATCCGTGCGGTTGGATTTGTCATCTAAGGTGGATCTTTTCCCTTTGGCTCCATGATCTCCGTTCTTCTATGGACTATACACGATGCTTTGGTTGTCTAATCGGGACGATTTCGGAAGCGTTGAACTCCCGTCGTCGTTCTGTCAGATCTGTCTGGTCCGATTTGACATCTGCGGCTTCGAATCATCTGCTATTAAAATCATCTCTCTTTTAGGCCATAAAATGATGATATTATCTATATGACTAATAAAGTAACTAGTATGCGAATTGCGATGCTTATGCATGCATTGACTAGAAGTTATGCTAGAATCTAGCTCAATTCAGGTGTTTTAGGTTGCATGACTGCTGTGTAATCAGGATCCATGATAGAACTAAAGGAAGAAAGGTGCCCTACAATATAAACAAACAAACCTATCCTTAAGTGGGCTAGCCTAAAAACCTACAGACTCCCAAAACCCGTCTTGAGATAAAGAATCGATTTGATCTACTTCTTTCCGATCAACCCAACTAGTTAGAGGGAGGGACTGGGGAGAAGGTTCTTCCTTTGGCTTGCGCCTCAGGTTCCTAGTGTACCCCCCAGCCGTAATCGTTTGATTCTACTCCTCTAGCTAGACATCAGATTGAACGGTAGAAACAGACTAATCGAAAATAATCTCGGTCTGGGCTCCGAAGAGAAAGTCAAATCCTTAGGGCCAACGTCTACTCTGTTTTAATTAGGGTTATGTTTGAATGTGCTTTGGAATATGATGGGCCCTTTATCTGGGTCGTGCCTTTAATGATTGATTGATATGTGTGTGCGTGCACAACCAACGATTTTCAAGCAAGATTATTTTTGGATGTGGTGAATTTTAGGGTTTAAATCTTGCTTAGTAGCTTTTAGGATTCAACTTTAGGTGTATTCAATCAAGTTCAGTTGGCACATCAGGTTTTGAAAGTACAGATGAAAATGTTTTCTTTTAAAACTTAAAAGAATGTGGAGTGCCTGGTAAATCCCTAAAAGTTGAACCTATGTGGCAGCTACTTGAAGAGTTGATTTTAATTGAAGTGGTGTGGCTCAATCAACTCAAACAATTAGCCTGATGCACCACTTAGTTAGGCACACAAATGATTACCTAATCTGATTTCTACTCAATTATGTGTTTGGGTGTGTGTACCGATTCCAAAGATCAATTTACCAGTTGAGTTTGAAAATCAGAAGAGGTTGTGTACCTCTGTGAGATTTTTTTTTAATTTTTCTTTTATATGTGGAGGGTGAGGTGGGTGTAGGTGTCAAACAAACAATCAAAACTAATCTTAGTGTTTATAAGAACACCTAAGTTGATTTTTGTTTGTGTTATTATGTGGTGGAATGAAAACTAGTGGTTGGGAGGTGAGGGTAAACTTACAGACCCTTCAACAACACTTTACTCTAATCTACCGCTTTTGCTCGTCTCGAGAGAGTACCTGCAATTACAATAAGAAAGAAGAGAAGTGAGGTAAAAGATAAGTAAGGAGGGAAAATGTGAAGAATCAAAGAACGTCGCCTACTCGACAATGGCGCCAAAATGTTGATAGCGGAAAACTACGCGATTGAAATTGGATTTTGAAAGCCCGTCGCAGTTTGATTTGCGAAGTAATCCGTCAACAGATAAAATTTTACTGAAATTCATAAAGAAATTTCGGGTCGAACACAAGGAGGCGAACATTTGATTAAAAATACGTGTTTGTTTTGTTTGTCACAAAATAGATTAGCTGGTCGAAAACTAGTTATCTATTTAACAAATAATAAATGGAAGAGAGAGAGAATATTACAAATAAAGACAAAAAAGAGGTAGAATAAACATGGATTTCATCATCAAATGTTTCTCATTATACTAATCATTACAACTAGAAAGTAGGAAATCTACGCTAGAAAGCAGTAAATCTACTCTAGAAAGCGGTAAAGAGAATGAAGAGAGAAGTATCCTCCTCGACGATTGCTTGGAGGACAAGCCGGACAGGCGACGCTTGGAAGTTGGAGGACGAAGTAGGAGGAACTGGGAGTGAGGCAGGACGTCGTCATCATCGCGGGATCCGCTTCCCAAATGGAGTGAGAGGATAACCGCGGGATGCTCCACGAAGGGGGGAGAAGGTGGAAAGATTCTAATTTTTACTCTAGAGGAGCATCCTGGGCTTGGGACAAGCTCTTAGAGCTTTGGAGGGGGTGAGAGAAGAGAAGAAGGGATGAGAATTTCGTAGGGTAGGGGTCTCCTTTTATAGTTGCAAGGATTTGGGGCAATTTTTTCTTTACATATTCAAAAACATTAAATGAGGGGGCATTTAGTGATGGATTTAAGCGTCACTAAAGACCCCACGTCACTGTAGCTTCGCGTGCGCCTGCCGTCTCCTCCTCTCCCGTGCGCCTAACACACGTGCACGTCCAAGAAGTCTCAGTCGTCCGATCGTGAGATCGGACGGCTCAAATTGCTCCTCGACGATTCAGCTTCACACACCTACACTTGAGATCAGGCGTGAAACTGGGCATCCAATTGCAGGTGCACCCGATTGGATGATCTGGCCCGTTCGCAGCTGATCGCACGGTCGAGATCGCACGCGTCCACGGGAGAAGCGCTTCACGGGCGGCTCGAACTCGCGCTCTTTGCACGAGCAACACCTTAACCACTGCGCTACGCAACGATTTGAGGCGCAGTGCTACTTTTGCACTCTGCCAATCTTGACCATGAGATCTTCTTCCAACGACTGAGATCTCACGTCACACGAGCCTTCAGGAGTTGAGCGGAGGGTGAGGCCAGGTGAGGATGGTTGGGATGGTGCCACGTGGCACTATCCTAATTGTCCATCTTCTTTGTGTTGTAGATGATACCATGGATGTCGAATTGGATCGATTTTCGTGTTGTTAGGTTGCAATCATCGCTCCGAACCCATCCATGTGGTCGGATTTGTCATCTAAAGTGTGGATTGACACCATCTTGGCCCTTGATCTCTGAGCTTCCTCGGATTATATCTGGTGCTACGGATGTCCGATCGAAGTGATCTTGGAGTCGTTAAACTCCAGTCATCGCCCTAATTAAATCCGTACGGTTGGATCGTCGATCCGAGGTCCTGATTAAAAGTCGCCCTGTCCCTAGCCATAAAAGGAGACAATTACTATATAATTTGTACAATTTGACCTAAATGCATGATTATGCGTGTTATACAATATTTACAATGCATGATTGTAGTATAGTGGTGAGTATTCCTACCTGTCACGCAGGGAACCTGGGTTTGATCCCCGGCAACGGCACCATTAAAATGATGGTTAATTTTCTCAACACAGTTAATTAAGTTAATTAGGCTTAATTATGTACAAAAGAAAGTAACTTAGGTTAACTTAAATTAATGTCGATTGAGTAGCATAGGGTCAATGGTAAGGTTGAACTACCAGTAGGTATATTTTATTACTCGAAAAATAGAAACCTTCCGAGGTCGAACTCAGGAAGCAACACTAGATTTTAGAAGCGTACAAAATCACAATTTACAATCTGGATATATATATATATACTATTTTACAAAAGACACTAAAAGAAAGGAAAACTTGTTCTTCTTTTCTTCTCTCTTTCTTCTGTCTTTCTCTCTCCAGACATCTAACTCCAATGTCAGATGACTTAAACTGCCATTTGCTACAGTGCTTCTACTGGTTCTTCTTCCTCTTGGCTTCTTCTTCTTCTCTTCCTCTCTACGGCTTCTCTTTCTTCAGCTTTTGCTCCTATCTTCTTCTTTGCCTTGCATCTGCAGCTTCTTCTTCCTTGGTTTCTTTCTCTACTCTGCCTTATGGGCTTCTTCTTTCTTTTTCTTTAGCCGCGTCTCTTCTTCTTCTCTGCTGCACTCCCTTGTCTTCCCTTGTCTTCGTCTTCTTCTGACCTTCTCTGTTGCGTCGCCTCCTCTTCTTCCTTGGTTCCTTCCTCTGCCTTCTTCTTCTTCTTTCCTTCTTCTTCAGCTTCTGCTCTCAAGTCTTCAACTTCCTTCCCTTGGCTTCCTTCCTTCCTGCAACTTCTTCTTCAGCTTCCCTTCCTTAGCTGCTCCCTGCACACACGAGCGCAAAACCTACCCCTACCCTCCCCCGCGTACGCTCTCTCTCTCTATTTCTCTCTTTGCTCTCCCAGAGCCAGCCAATCGGGTATTCAGGTCGGGTTACGCGCACCCGGGTCCAGGGGCACCGGCGTGGGTGGTGCGCGAGGAGTGCAGGGTAAATGGGTCAGCCAGGTCCGCATAGCGTGGGTCGCAGACGAGGCGGGTGAGTGGCCAAGGGGACCTCACCCCGTGTTCTAAGGCGGTAAGCAAGAAACACAAAAACAACTTAAATGCCTCACCTGCGCCGAAAACTTCCGAGGTGGGACTTCCCGCTTCCGCGCCTTTGCTCGTAGCAGAAATCCTCACGATTGCAGTGATACACGAGGCTCGCGTCTTCGATTAGGGACTTGGGACCGTGCGTGAGTCTCTTTCGCGAGGCTTGGGACTCCCACCTAGGACTGCAGAGGCCTGGAGCTGCTAGCAAGCTTGCTCCAAGCTCGGCAGTAATGGTGGCGAACGCTCGAGACCTAAAATCAGCAATACGGCCTTGCGGCCCTGTCAGACCATCAGAAAACCTTCGCCATATCACGGCGAAGGTGAGGCGGGGGTTGGTTGGCCGCGGGGTGGCCTAGGCATGCGTGCCTAGGTCGCTCTGTGGACGTGAGGGTTAGGTCGGGGGAAGGCGACAGGGGTTGGCACGCTTAGTGGAGGGTCGTAGGGTGATCAGTGGGTGGTGGTGATGCTCAGGGATCGGTTGGCGAGGCGGATGGAGGTGTGGAGCGGCAGGGATGCCTCGCCTAAGGTCTTGCCAGAGGTGGAGATGGCGATGGTGGACAGTGGAGTCGAGGGGTATTTTTTTGAAATAAATTGAGGGGAATTGAAGAGGGGATAGAGAGGAATGTTTCTAACCTGATTAAGTGGACGAAGGGGGAGAGACGGCGACTAGCAGTACCTGCTGTCGCCGGAGAAGATGATGTCCAGTGGAGGGAGATGGCGGCGAGATGGGGCGAGAAGTGCTTGCACGGGTGCTGCGCGAAGTGGAGGAAGAGGGTGAGGACAACTCTGCCACTGGTATTGTGGCAGAGCGACGAGAAGGAGGATGGTGGCTCACCGGAGCTTGCTGGGTCACTTGACCGGAGGAGAAGAGGACGAAATTGGGGAGGAGCTCTGGCCAAGACAAGCTTGACCGAAGCGGCAGCCCCTGCCATCCCTTAAATAGGTGCTGGCAGGGGCGTGGGTTGGTCGTAAGAGACATGGCCAGAAAAGAGACCCATACTTCTTGCGCATTCGCACGAGAAGTATGGGTGACGACAGGACATGGGAGGTGGTCCATGCGAAAGAGGACAACGTAGGGGACCCTTCTCTCATTTCTGGGGCCGGCTCCCATACCCTGCGCGGCGTCATCCTCCGCGCAAAGTCGTTGGAGGTATGGTCTGCTGCTGCCGGTGGTAGAGGGACCGGTTCGCAGAAGACGAAGGGAAAGTTGAGGGGGTAAACACAAGAGTTCAAAAAGTTAAGGGTCAGAAAGTAATTGTTGAGGACCAATTTGTAAAGTAGGTCAAAATGGCCTTCCCTTAGATCCAAATTTTGGTACAAACCTAATTTGGACCTAAGGAATTCAATGGTGAAATTTGATTTTTGGTTTGACCATGTTTGACCAGATATTTTGCATAAAAACCTAAATTAAGTCAAAAATTGGGTATGGTTCTCAATCTAGGTCAAGATAGGTTCCAATGGCCAAATTGAAGGTTCTAAACCCTAGGGGATGTTTTTCCATGAATTTTAGAGGATTTAATTGATTTTTATCTTTCCTGAAACTTCGTATATTAAAGTGGGTTTGTTTTTGGGTTGTAGGATTTCATTTAATTCCTAGATGTTGCTATGACCCTTTTCAGATCAAATCACCCCACTTTTTCTCTTATTAGGTTTACTTGACCTTTGTCTAGACCCTTAGAATTTCCGTTGATGTACTGCATTGGTAAAATTACAATTTTACCCCTTGTGAATTATTTTTTACTCAAATTTGTAATTCTCTGATTTAAGCTTTCCCTTAGGTTTTGTAGGAGCTTTTGTACACTTATTTAGGTCAAAATGTGCTAGTTAGGGTTCATGATGAGGTTCTCATCATACCCCCATGCCTAGCTTTTGCTAGTCCCTTAGCAAAATTTTAAGGTTTTAACCTCTGTTCTAGACCATGAATTTCTTTCATCAATTTTGATAAGTGCTTTTTCTTCTCTTTGTCTCCTTGATTAGGTCAAAATGTCAATCATAGGCCTAAAAGGTACTCTAGTACCAACCAAGATCCAAATCTGTCTAGCTTTAGCAAAGGTTTTTAGCAAAGGTTTTTAAGGCCTATAGGAACTAACCTAAAGTTTATTGGACTCTGTGGTTAAAGCACCCATGCTTGAGATATTTTTATCCTTGGTTCAGTTTGCAGTGCGTTTTGTAAGAGAGAGACAGAAGGTTTATTTGTTTGGAGAGTTTTCTCTCTCATTTCTTTTTAATTCTAGCTTAGGATTGGCTTCACAACACGGTCTGTATCGGATTCCTTGTCTCCATCATTAATCCTCAAAGGTCCCTGGCAATTGATGCTTCGAGATAGCACCGCCTATGGTAACCCCAAGAACCCTGGCTTTCGAGATTTTAAGATAATCCCGTCCCTGGTATTCCGTGGCAGAATTCAGACCCTGGTAATTGACACTTTGTGATAATGCCATCCATGGAATCTGAACCAGTAGAGTGCTTACATGCCCTAAGTAAGATATGTAAATATCCTAAGAGACAAACACCGAGGAGATGATTTGTTGTTATGCATCTTCAAGGGAAATTTCACACCTCTCCGCGCCGGGAACTCGTCCAAATCAACTTGTGTTGATCGGCCGCTCCTAATCTAGGTGACATTTTCAAAATACTTGAAACGCTTCTGCGTGATTTTGATATTTATGCTTGCTGAACCAGACTGCGTATGTGAATTTGGATGCTTAGGTTACTGAGCCCCGTAAACCAAAGGTCAATTAACAAGGCCGAATACTCCCTAAGCCTTGGACCTAATACTTAAGCTTTTCATTTTCCTCAACCTCTTAAGGAATATCTAGATCTTAACGGGTACTAAGAGTCTATCCAAGAATGCCCAAGGTTTACGTTCTTACTAATCTTGCTGTGCACTTTTGTTTTTCTTTTCCTTAATGTGGTCTAGAGAACTTTGGTTAATTCATTAATTTCTTACTAATGACTATCCCTTTTCTCTTTCATCTTGTGCTCCTTTTTATCATTCTGCTCTTTTTTCTCCTCCTCTTTCTGTAAAGTCTTCCAGCATTTTCTTCCTTCTTCAAAGTTTTTTTTTTCCGTATATGTGGATTTTTTTTGTTGAAACCTTTTCTTGTTATGTCATTTCATTACACTTTCATATCCCCCCATGCCTAAGATTTGCAATGTCCTCATTGTACATTAGGTGGGTTTTTATTTAGCTTGGTTCATGCATTAGGACAGGTATTTGGTGAGTGGATGGGTCGAGGTGACTGTTGCGGACGATTTTTAATCTCAGGTACGAGTACCTGAGGTGAAGTTGGCTGTCCTAAAGGATGAACCTAAAGTGTAAAGAAATGTCAGGAAAGGTTTTAGGTTTTTCAAAAAGAATGACGGGCTGCCTCCCGTTAAGCATTGAGTTTTATGCCATCGGCTGGGCGCAATAAGCTCAGGGAGAATGGAGGATAAATGATGACTCAGCCAAATCTGTAATGGTTACGTCAATGAACGGTTTAAGTCTCTGACCGTTCACGGCGAAAGGTTCAGAATCGTGGTTGAGTGGACTGATTTCGACGGCTCCATTTCCGAAGATCTGTCGGACAAGATATGGTCCGACCCACTTGGATTGCAGTTTCCCAGGGAAGAGTTTGAGTCAAGCATCGAAGAGTAGGACTTTCTGACCAGGGTGGAAGATCTTTCTAGATATGTGCTTGTCATGAAAGGCTTTAACCCGCTCTTTGTAGATTCATGAGTTCTCATACGCATCAAGGCATAATTCATTAATCTCGCTTATCTGAAGCTTTCTGTGGGTTCCAGCCTTAGAAAGATCTAAGTTGCAGCTCCGTACTGCCTAATAGGCTTTGTGCTCTAGTTCAACGGGAAGGTGACACGCCTTCCCATACACCAGTCTAAAAGGAGACATGCCTAATTGGGTCTTGTGGATGGTCCTATAAGCCCACAAAGCTTCCGAAAATTGGGACGACCAATCCTTCCTATCAGGTCGAACAGAAACCTGCAGGATTTTCTTGATCTCCCGATTTGATAACTCACTAGACCATTAGTCTGGGGGTGGTAAGGAGTAGAGATTCGGTGAGACACCCCATATTTGGTCATCAGTGACCTGAACTAAGCATTGGTAAAATGGGTCCCTCCATCAGAGATGATCGCATGAAGAATCCTGAATCGTGAAAAGATATTCTGATGAATGAATTTGATGATGATCTTGTGATCATAGGTTCAAGTCGGAGTGGCTTCGATCCATTTGGACATGTAGTCCACAAAGAGTAAAATGTACTCGAAGCCGTCCGAAATAGGGAAGGGACCCATAAAATCAATCCCCCAAATATCGAAGATCTCGCATACGAGAATCGGCTGTAAGGGCATTATGTCGCGATGGCTCATGTTGCCCAAAGTTTGGCAATAACTGCATGCCTTACAGTGACTGTATGCATCCTTGAAGATGGTGGGCCAGTAAAAGCCACACTAAAGGATTTTTTATGCGATTTTGTGCCCAGAAAAATGGTCACCGCATGCCTGGTCATGACAGAAAGAGAGAATGTCATTGATTTTGCCCTCCGGGACACATCGTCGGATGATTTGGTCAGCACCTATGTGGAAAAGGTACGGGTCTTCCCAGATGTAGTACTTGGCATCGGAGCGCAACTTGTCTTTCTTGGCCTTCGACCAATCAGATGGGATCTGATGTGATGCCAAGTAGTTTACTATATCAGCAAACCATGGAAGCCTGGTACCAATATTCAAGAGGTGCTCATCAGGAAAAAGCTCCGTGATGGGTCCAGAAGGGTCGATGATCTCAGAAGGAAGGCGAGACAAGTGGTCAGCTACCACGTTCTGTCTTCCCGCCTTGTCGTGAATCTTGAGGTCAAATTCTTGCAACAGCAAGATCCATCGGATTAATCGAGGCTTCGCGTCCTTCTTAACAAGGAGATGCCTCACAGCTGTGTGATCCGAGTAGATTATGACGTGGGAACCCAGGGGATAAGATCGAAATTTTTCGAGGGCAAATACTACGGCTAGCAGCTCTTTCTCCATAACCGTGTAGTTACGCTGAGCCTCGTCAAGTGTCTTGCTAGCGTAGTAAATGACCACGGGTTTCCCGTCAATCTTCTGCCCCAGA
Source organism: Thalassia testudinum (assembly GCA_037157565.1). Classification (NCBI taxonomy): domain Eukaryota; kingdom Viridiplantae; phylum Streptophyta; class Magnoliopsida; order Alismatales; family Hydrocharitaceae; genus Thalassia; species Thalassia testudinum. Next base: position 59,409,874 of record JAZHRO010000022.1, on the reverse strand, counting down.
ACCGCACCTACAGCGAAGTCAAATGCATCGCACATGATCTCAAAGGGTTGAGACCAATCAGGGGACTGTAGGATCGAGGCTTGGGTGACTCAGTCACGAAGGATCTCAAAAGCTTGAGTGCATTCCTTGGAAATCTAAAAGGGTACATCCTTGGAGAGAAGTGTAGTCAGGGGATGCACGATTTTTGAGAAATCAGGAATGAAACGACAGTAAAAACCGACATGCCCCAAAAAAGATTGAATGTCCCTGATCGAGCTAGGCATAGGAAGTCTAGAAATCAGATTAACCTTGGCTCGATCCACCTGGATGCCTCTCTCGGAAATTAAGTGTCCCAGGACGATCCCCTTAGTCACCATAAAGTGGCTCTTTTCCTAGGAAAGAACCAGATTTATGTCAATGCAATGCCTTAGTATGTGAACCAAGTGCTGAAAACAATCATCAAAGGATGCCCCGAAAACTGAGAAGTCATCCATGAAGACTTCCAGATAATCACCTACCATATCAGAGAATATGGTAAGCATGCACCGCTGAAAAGTTATGGGTGCATTGCAGAGACCGAAAGGCATCCTTCGGAATGCGTACGTTCCGAAGGGGCAGGTGATTGTGGTCTTCTCTTGGTCCTTTGGATGAATCGCCACTTGGTTGTAACCGGAGTACCTGTCAAGAAAGCAGAAGAATCTATTTCCCGCTAACTTCTCGAGAATCTGATCAATAAATGGTAGTGGAAAATGATCCTTCTTCGTGGAGGAATTGAGCCTTCGGTAATCTATGCAGACTCTCCACGAGTTGGCTATACGGGTAGGTATGACCTCTCCAGTTTCAATCGTGATGGTGGTGAGCCCTGCCTTCTTATGCACAACCTGGATGAGGCTCACCCAACGACTATCGGAGATCAGGTAGATGATCCCTGCATCTAACCACTCAATGATCTCCTTCTTCACGACCTCCTGCAGATTGGGATTCAGACGTCTCTGCATTTCGCGTGAAGGTCGTGCGCCCTCTTCAGAATAGATGTGATGTATGCAATAAGAGGGACTTATTCCAGTCAAATCATTAAGAGTCCAACCAATGGCTCTGCGATGTTGCTGGAGAACAGCAATCAGACGGGATTCCTGATCAGGTGTGAGTTTGGAGTTTATAATCACAAGAAGTGTCTGATTGGAACCCAAAAAGACGTATTTCAAATGATCAGGAAGGGGTTTGAGTTCAAGAATGGGGTTATCAGCAGCAGTGGGTGGTTCAGAGTGAGTGTAGGGTACAAAGGTAGGAGTTATGGGTCTGCCTAGGTCAAGTTCTGACTCCTCTAATTGTGGTTCGAGATTTTCTTATGGTTGATGAGGGATAATCATGATGTCCTCAAGTTGTGGTTCATCAACCGCGGCTCTAATGTCACAAATTTGTTCAATGACACTGCAATTGATCGCTTATTGGGCCTTAAAGATATCAATTTTGAGAGTCCGATTCCCAAATTTCAGCTCTATTTGGCCCTCTTCACAACTTATGTTGGCCCTTGCAGTGGCCAAAAAAGGTCTCCTTAGTATGATTGGTGTATCCCTTGGGTTTTCAGGTGCATCCATATCTAAGACTATGAAATCTACCGGGAAGTAGAAATCCCGCACCCTAACAATAACATCCTCAAGAATTCCCTTAGGTGACTTAATAGATCGATCTAATAACTGCAATGTCACCTCAGTCGGTTTTAGTTCAGATTCTTCTAGATGGTTAAGTAGGGATGTGGGTATCAGGTTTATGGAGGCACCTAGGTCCAACAATGCTCTATCAAACTGGGTTTCACCGATCTTACATGAAATTAGGGGAGTGCCTGGGTCCTTTGCCTTGGGCGGGAGTCTACTCAGGATTACAGAGCTGGCTTGCTCTGACAGTACAATTGGACTCTCACTCTTGGTTCACGGCTTACGCTGAGGTGTACACATGTTCTTCAATAATCATGCGTAAGCCGGTACGTGGCGGATCGCATCCATCAAGGGGATGTTTATTTGGACCTGCTCAAAGAGCTTGATCAAGTCCTCCTTAGGAGCCACGGGTTTAGTTGTTCGCTCTCCCTTGGTCAAGGCCTCGGGAAATGGAACCTTGGTTGGTTCCTCTAGGATAGGTCCAGGTTTTTGATCTGGGACAGGGATAGGAACATCCTGAATGACTGTCCTAGGGTTTGGGTCACTACCAGGCTTGGAGTGGTCTGGATAAGGTGGATCTTGGATTGCTTTACCACTACAGGTTGTGACAGAATTTATTCCTGCCTGGTTTTGGTTGGGGGTTGGTAGGATGGGCTACTGCTGTTGATAACCCGCATAGGAGGTTGAAGCTTCCATCCCATCAGGTGAAGGAATAGAAGGGGCCTGATAGACCATGTGTGCAAAGCCTGGGTTTGGGTTCATAATGCACCGCTGGGTCGGCACGTTATTTAGGTTAGGAAGAGGCTGAGAAGGAAGTGTGCCTGGTTGGCAAGAATTTGCCAACCGAGCAAGTTGGTTGCGGATCTCTGTGATTTCGTCCTTATGTTGCTTCTGGATAGCCGCATTTGTTCTCTGAATATCAGCCAGAGTTTGGAGGATAAGGGACATTTGAACTTGGTTGGACCCGGATGGATAAGTGGGGTTGGGCCGAGGCTGAGGTAGCTGATAAGGATGAGGTACTTGTGGACGGGGCTGAAAGGGTGGTCTTGGATTCTGAGAATTTCCTGCCCACTGAAAATTGGGATGGTTTCGCCATCCAGGATTGTAGGTGTTGGAAAATGGGTCATTCTTGATGGCGTTGAGGTCCTTGCAGGTCTGAGGAGCCTCAGAAAGGTCGGAGAATGGGAGAGTAGGGCTCCCCCAGCAAGGGTAGAAAGGATCGGAGGTCCCTCCGATCCTGGAGTCAGATGGGGGTGGATACAAGTCCATCCCAGGAGAAGGTCGGTGGAGAATGTTCTGCATAGTTTCCCGTGCGGGAGAGGGCTGTGCGAAGGAGTTCTACGCAGAGGTGGCTCGCTGCAAGTGCTGAGTCAGCTCATCCACCTTCTTCTCAATGATTGAGACCTTGTCCAATCGACTGGCCATTAATTCCAGGTCGACTGCTGTGGACAGGCCCTGCGTCTCACGTGCTCCCCTAAGGTTCATCGCTGCGCAGGTATTCATCCAGTCGAATAATCCCATGGAATCATTGTTAATGGAGTTCTCGCACATGTTCTCAAGAATCTCCCACACGGTGTCTTCATGTTGACCCATGATATTCCCTCCGCAAGTTGCATTGACGAACAGTCTAATATCTTCACGGAGTCCCTGGTAAAATGACTGGACTTGTTCCCACTTAGGAACTCCGTGATGGGGGCACTTTCCCATGAGATCCTGAAAACGTCCCATGCCTCATGAAGCGGTTCTCCCGTCTGTTGCGTGAAGTGAGTAATCTGATGGCGCAAGGAGTTTGTCCGACCAACATGGAAGAACTTCTTCAAAAACTCGGACTGAAGTTCTTCCCAAGTGTTGATCGGGCGGGTCTATGTCTAATACCAATGAGCCGCCTTGTCCATGAGGGAGAAAGAGAACATCTTCATGAATAAGATATCCCGATTCTGCGCATCTGACCCGAAAGTTTGAGCCAAATGCTTAAGCTGTTTGATGTGCTGGAAGGGGTCTTCAGAGTTAAGCCCATAGAATTTAGGTATGGCGTGAATAATGTTGGGCTTCAATTCGGAATCAGGTCCTCCAATTGGGATTCTGACTCGAGGCTCAATTGCCACCGCAGTGGGATTATAGTGATCTCGCATCATGGGGCATTGCGGTGGGTTCATGAAGTTTTGGAAAAGATCATTGAGTCGTTGGAGCTACTGCTCAAGATTATTCTCTTCTTCAACTGGCTGAGCCATTGTGGAAGAAGAAGGGGAATTAGGTTCAGAGTCAGAAGAGAGGTCTATGTGAAGTGGTTGTCGCACAAGCAAGGGTACCGAGGCTTGGCCTCAGGGAGAGTGAATTTCTAGAGGAGGTTTCAAGAACCTCCTACCGAACATGCACTGATGGATTGAATGAGTTTAGAAGGTGCTGGACCCAATCAAGACACCCAAAATGTTGAGTGACTATAGAGGTTCGGGGCGGATGATACCCCTTAATTAGAAGGTCGTCCACCTGAGAATTACCTGGGCAGCCAGAGAGGGTGTCCCGCGAAGACCCCTACATGGTAGAGCGCCCCCACGGGTTACAGGGTTTCCCCCACCCAACCTCTCTTGGTACTGAGATTCCAGGTAGATCAGAATAGGGACCTTGACCTCTTAAGTCTACCACTTTTAATTACGATCAAGGTGCTTTAGGGTTTCACTTGAACTTTAACCTTTTGTGTGTATAAAGTGACCTAATTTAAAGGTTGGTTGATCCAAGGGTTCAACTTCACCTATTAGTTCCTGTGAGAATTTATTAGGTCCTTTCTTTTATGGTTCAAGTGACTTAAGAGCCGGATTACTTAGGGTTTCTCTTTATTAGGTCTTTTCAAGCAATGGCTTAGGCACACTTCTGTTGGGAATTTTCAATTTTTGCTTAAAAGGCTTGTCTCTAAAACCCTAGCTTAGAATCCTAGGTTGGCTCTAATTAGTCCAGTTAGTTGCCTCAGGATTAGGTAACTAGGGCTCAAGCAAGATGATTTTAGCACTAATTACCTTTAGTAGATATGCAGATAGAATGTGTTGAAATTAAAAGCAGGCAACTTTTGTGATTTACTATGTATAAGAGATAGGTAATTCCTAGATTGCTTTTCTTTTTCTTTTTCCTCTTTAGAATTTAAGGGGCTTAAAAGAGAGGATAGAAGATTACCTGTCCCTTGGTGTGGTTGTTGTGTGGCTGCTTGTTCCTTCTTACTTTCCTGTGCCTACACAACAAAAGAGAGATGAAGTCAGTAGCCAATCAGAAATTGTGATTTAATAGAATGCCCGTTGCTTCCCGGCAACGGCTCCAAAAATGGCTGGGGTTAAACTACCAGTATGTATATTTTATTACTCGAAAAATAGAAACTTTATGAGGTCGAACTCAGGGAGCAACACTAGATTTTAGAAGCGTACAAAATCACAATTTACAATCTGGATATATATATACTGTTTTACAAAAAACACTAAAAGAAAGGAAAACTTGTTCTTCTTTTCTTCTCTCTTTCTTCTGTCTTTCTCTCTCCAGACGTCTGACTCCAATGTCAGAAAACTTAAACTGCCATTTGCTACAGTGCTTCTGCTGGTTCTTCTTCCTCTTGGCTTCTTCTTCTTCTCTTCCTTTCTGCGGCTTCTCTTTCTTCAGCTTTTGCTCCTGTCTTCTTTGCCTTGCATTTGCAGCTTCTTCTTCCTTGGTTTCTTTCTCTGCTCAGCCTTCTGGGCTTCTTCTTCTTTCTTTTTCTTTAGCTGTGTCTCTTCTTCTTCTCTGCTGCACTCCCTTGTCTTCCCTTGTCTTCTTCTTCTTCTGACCTTCTCTGTTGCGTCGCCTCCTCTTCTTCCTTGGTTCCTTCCTCTTCCTTCTTCTTCTTTCCTTCTTCTTTAGCTTATGCTCTCAAGTCTTCAACTTCCTTCCCTTGGCTTCCTTCCTTCCCTCAACTTCTTCTTCAGATTCCCTTCCTTAGCCGCTTCCTGCACACACGAGCGCAAAACCTACCCCTACCCTCCCCCGCGTACGCTTTCTCTCTCTATTTCTCTCTTCGCTCTCCCAAAGCCAGCCAATCAGGTATTCGAGTCGGGTTACACGCACCCAGGTCCAGGTGCACTGGCGTGGGTGGTGCACGAGGAGTGCAGGGTAAATGGGTCGGCCAAGTCCGCGTAGCGTGGGTTGTAGACGAGGCGGGTGAGTGGGCGAGGGGACCTCACCCCGTGTTCTGAGGCGGTAAGCAAGAAACACAAAAACAACTTAAATGCCTCACCTGCGCCGAAAACTTCCGAGGTGGGACTAAAAGTCCCACCTGCTTCTGCGCCTTCGCCCGCAGCAGAAATCCTTGCGATTGTAGCAATACGCGAGGCTCGTGTCTTCGATTGAGGACCTGGGACCGTGTGTGAGTCTCTTCCGCGCGGCCTGGGACTCCCACCTGGGACTGCAGAGTCCTGGAGCTGCTAGCAAGCTTGCTCCAAGCTTGGCAGTAATGGCGACGAATGCTCGAGACCTAAAATCAGCAATACGGCCTTGCGGCCCTGTCAAACCATCAGAAAACCTTCGCCGTATCACGACGAAGGTGAGGCGAGGGTTGGCTGGCCGCAGGGTGGCCTAGGCATGCGTGCCTAGGTCGCTCTGTGGACGTGAGGGTTAGGTCAGGGAAAGGCGACAGGGGTTGGCACGGTCAGTGGAGGGTCGTAGGGTGATCAGTGGGTGGTGGTGATGCTCAGGGATCGGTTGGCGAGGCGGATGGAGGTGTGGAGAGTCGGGGATGCCTCGCTAGAGGTCTGGCCAGAGGTGGAGATGGCGATGGTGGATAGTGGAGTCGAGGGGTATTTTTGTGAAATAAATTGAGGGGAATTGAAGAGGGGATAGAGAGGAATGTTTCTAACCTGATTAAGTGGACGAAGGGGGAGAGACGGCGACTGGCAGTACCTGCTGTCACCGGAGAAGATGATGTCCAGTGGAGGGAGACGGCGGCAACGACGGGGCGAGAAGTGCTTGCGCAGGTGCTGCACGAAGCGGAGGAAGAAGGTGAGGACAGCTCTACCACTGGTATTGTGGCAGAGCGACGAGAAGGAGGACAGAGGCTCGCCGGAGCTTGCTGGACCACTTGGCCGGAGGAGAAGAGGACGAAATTGGGGAGGAACTCTGACCAAGACAAGCTTAACCGAAGCGGCAGCCCCTGCCGTCCCTTAAATAAGTACTGGCAGGGAGGGAAACACGAGGAGGAGGCGTGGGCTGGTCGCCGGAGACGTGGCCGGAAAAGAGACCCATACTTCTCGCATGTTTGCACGAGAAGTATGGGTGCCGGCAGGACATGGGAGGAGGTCCATGCAGAAGAGGACAACGCAGGGGACCTTCCTCTCGTTTCTGGGGCCGACTCCCATACCCTGCACGGTGCCATCCTCCACGCAAAGTCGTCGAAGGTATGGCCTGCTACTGCGGGTGGCAAAGGGACCGGTTCGCAGAAGACGAAGGGAAAGTTGAGGGGGTAAACGTAAGAGTTCAAAATGTTAAGGGTCAGAAAGTAATTATTGAGGATCAATTTGTAAAGTAGGTCAAAATGACCTTCCCTTAGATCTAAATTTTGGTACAAACCTAATTTTGACCTAAGGAATCCAATGATGAAGTTTGATTTTAGGTTTGACCACGTTTGACTAGACATTTTGCATGAAAACCCAAATTAGGTCAAAAATTGGGTATGGTTCTCAATCTAGGTCAAGATATGTTCCAATGGCCAAATTGAAGGTTTTAAACCCTAGGTGATGTTTTTCCACGAATTTTAGAGGGTTTAATTGATTTTTATCTTTCCTGAAACTTCGTGAATTAAAGTGGGTTTGTTTTAGGGTTGTAGGATGTCATTTAATTCTTACATGTTGCTATAACCCTTTTCAGACCAAATCACCCCACTTTTTCTTTTATTAGGTTTACTTGACCTTTGTCTAGACCCTTAGAATTCCCGTTGATGTACTGCATTGGTAAAATTACAGTTTTACCCCTTGTGAATTATTTTTTACTCAAATTTGTAATTCTCTGATTTAGGCTTTTCCTTAGGTTTTGTAGGAGTTTTTGTACACTTATTTAGGTCAAAATGTGCTAGTTAGGGTTCATGATGAAGCTCTCATTAGTTAAGCTAACCTAACATTTTAGATTTAAATTTTTTAACTAGTTGAGTCCAGATTGTTCATTGGGAGGCATAACTTAATTTAATTCACCATTAAATCCTAAGCATAAATTACTAATTACTTAATCAATTGGAATTATAATTAGATTACTTTAAAAATATGAATCTTACATAAAGGATATTCAATTAAATGATATGATGTAAAATTCCATAAAGAAAAAAAACATGTTTACACATGTGAATTGTTATTAAAAGCAAGTAAACATGTTTATTTCATTAATTTCAACTCATATACAAAAGATTAAGGCAAGAAAAAGAAATTCAAATGAATTCAAGTACCTTATTATATCAATTAAGCTCAAAAAAAAAATTGTATGTAAGTAAAAATTACAAAATTAGACATGTGAAACTCTTTAATTTCCATTTCTTTCTTCTTTATTCTTCAGCCTCAATTCTCCTTCTCTTCTTCTACCTTCTCTCTCTCTCTCTCTTCACCTTTATTTTAAGTTTCTTAACCTCTCTTCTCTTTCTTTTCCTCTTATCTTTCAGCTGTGCACTTGAACAACAATTGAGCCAAATTTGAACCGATAAATCGAACCAAAAATTTGATTTTATGGTTGGCAGCTCAGACTGGTCAGGGATACACAGCACCCCTCTCAGGGTGGGACCAGACCCCACTAGGTCCAAGCCTAGTTTATATTAGGTTTATTTCCGGTTCAATTCTCATCATGCACAGTCTTCGACCTCCCAGGCCCACATGCACACACCCGCTCACAGGCCCATGCTCGCACACCCACAGGCGCACACACACCCGAGCACACGCACCCACACACACACTCATGCTCATTGTGCGCCCAGCACTAACGATCAAATAGCCCTATTCATGAAAACAACTTATCCTAAGGCGGGCGCTCACACTCTGCTGATGTGGGACTATGTTAGTCCCCTCCAGACCGAACTTCAGTTAAGGATTTTGGCCAGCACAGAGCTCCAAATCGAGCAAATAAGGGCTCGTTGGAAAGCTCTAAAGGTGCTCTACAAGTTTGCAGCATCAATTTGATGCTCAAAAAAGATCTTGCCCTTCGATTTGAAGGGTGAAAGTTGAATGGTCTTCATGGCCAATTTGGCCTGCAATGAAGCAACTCAGGTCTAAGACCTGTAGTGATCCTGTTAACCTCCAGATGAGGTCCTGAATAGGTTCAGGAGGTATTTCCGCACCTAATGGTGAAGGGAAAAGACTCTGAAAGGCTTCAGGAACAGTAAGAAACTCAAGAGCTTCGCTAAGGAGCTTCAGATCTCCGTTTCAAATTCTGTTCAGCTCGACAGAAAGCTAGAGGTTAGTTTCATCAGATCAACCAACCTCTGAAGGTTGTTAAAAGTCTATCTAGGCAGTGTTCACAATTGAAATTCATAAGAATGGCACTGAAGACAGTTTTGGGTTCAAATGAACCCAAACTGAGCAGCAATCGAATTCATGTAAAATCCTAACTTAAACTCATCCAAATCAAATTTAAATCATTCTAGAAATAATTTCTACCCATCAATTCCCCTAATTGATGACTGAATCATCAAATCTGACCTGAGTTTGACCACTACTCCTCGAAACTTGACTTTCTTCATTAGGTTATCTCAGATGAAATTAATGTCTTAATTCACTTCTATTTCACCTCAGGAGCAGATTCAGATTCTTAGAAGGAAGTTTCAACTAGAATTTTTAGGGTTTCAGGCCTGTCGCTTGAGATCCTAAGTGAGTTTGTTCGACAGAACAAACTAAGGCCTATCTAAGTATTGATCTACTAAATTGATCTCAGGGCATCCTTCTGATGCTTGTAGACCTTTAAAATTAGGCTTAACCCTAACTAATAGTCATCTCCAACTCTGCCGGAGTTGGAGAAGTCAAAGGTCTAGATGGAGCTCCAGGTCTTAAAACTTCAAAATAAGTATTGCAGAATGATAAGTGAACCTCAAATAAATGATCTAGAGCTTCACGCAAAGTTCTATGGGCTGAAGAGTACATCTTGATTTGACAGAGCTTGCCGGAGCTCCGGTGAGTTCAGATTATAGCTAAAGGTGTGTAAACAACATTAAAACATGCCATGGATGATCTGAAAAGTTTCCTGAGGTCACAAGGAACCTCAGGAACACATTAATTTCTTCAATTATTCCTCATATTGAAAGTTATGCTTTGAATTCACAGTGAGTGAAATCTGAGTTCGATGGAACTCAGAACATGTTCTCTCACTCAATTGAGTGGCGAAATCATATTAGTAGAGTGTGGCGATAGTGTTTATGTGATTAATTAGGTGGAGGAACTCCTCCTGAGCCGCCATTGACAGCAGGCTCAGGAGGTTGAGTGAATTTTAGGCATTTAGGTTGTAGGTGATTGTTAATCCAATTAAGGTGAGGGTAGGGGCCCTTAAGTGATGATTAAATGATGGAGGGCCCCAGTGGACAGCAGAACCAACCGGTGAAGGTGGAGATGGATTAGGCGATTAGGTGTTTAAATCAAGAAATTAAAGTGTTAGAAATGATTATGGAGGATTAAGGGAGATGATCGGTGAAATTAAAAGATAAAAGAGTGCTCCGGTCAAGCTCAAAGAGCTCGTTGGAGTTGAGGAAGATGACAGGAAATTTGACATTAAATCTAACTAACCTACCGAACTAGCTACTCTAATTAAACTACTTACCTAACCTACTGTTACCTAGACGAAGGGGGTAGAGGATCTCCGTCGAAGGTCCTTAACTGAGGAGGAAATCAAAGAGCAGAGGAAGAAGTCTGGCGGGTGTAAGCAAAGCGTAGAGGAGGAAGTCCAATGTCGGCACTGCGTGAGAAGACTCAGCGGACGACGGCAAAGATCCAGAACAAGTGAAGACGAACAGAAGAAGACAGAGGAAGCGAAGGAAGGTTGCTAGATTTTAGAGCGAATAGCCTATCTGCTAGCTCAATGGGAGAAGAGGGAAGGGAGCTAACTCATTGAAATCGAAGAGGTGGAGGGGTATTTATAGATTGTGGCGGCTAAGGAGGAGGGTGAATATGGACGGAAAAAGGTCTAAGAGTGAAGTAACCACCGGTGTCTTCTCCGATGCCGATGAGGTTAACTTCAGGCCCTAAGTAGGATTTGAACTTTATCCAAATCGATGGATGAAAAGAGGACGGTGAGCACAAGCTCCAGGAGCTTGGAAGGGAAGGGCAGACGTCGGATGGATGATGATTGGCGGGTGGAGTTACCTCCTATCGTCAGCCGTCGAAAAGGCTGAAGAAGGAATGAAGAGGAAGAAGATGTTTATAGGGACCTATCTATAATGAAAGATAAGGACCTAGGTGAAGAATAAGGACTCGATTGAAATAAAACTTAGGGACTAAAATGTAAACTAAGGTTTTCAAGGTTTATTTTAATTTAAATCTTTTTCAAATTTTTATATATGATTATAAATGAGACAAATAATATATTTAAACCTTGAATTTACATTTTTGACCTTTTTAACTTAATTTATTTAATTAAGTAAAGTTACTTAAGTTATTACATAGGTTTAAGTTATACTTAAGTTAGTTAGCACATTAATTGGGTAAATTATTGATGATATTTTGAATCCATTTATTAATTAAATTATTAATAATATTAATTGGATAATAATATAGCATTTTTAACTTATTTTAAGATCCTTTAATATTTTATCCCTTATTTAATAATTAACCCATATATTTACATATTCCTAGGTAATTAACTAGGAAGACTAGTTAATTAGGGGTAATTAGAAGCCATGATGAGCCTCTCATCAATGATGCTAATATGGTACTAAGAACATGCATTAATAGACATTTTTAACTATTTAGATGTATGCACATCACTAATATCAACCGAAAAAGCGCTTACAACAACTCTACTCATCCAGCTGTATGCTTCCTCCAAAGATGGAAGCTCCAAAAGTGACAAAATCTGTAACTTGGCCACCTCATACTAAAGTCCAAGTCCATTCATAAACTGTAGAACCACATCCTCTCTCTGGTACTCCCTCTGTGTGGCCAAGGTGTTGAAGGGATCTATCGAGGAGTTTTAAGTGTACTTCAACAACAACAACAACAACCAAGCCTTTTCCCACACTAAGTGGGGTCGGCTATATGGATTCTTTGCCTCCACACACTTGTTAAATTAGGACTTAAATTAAAGTAATTGAGCCATTTTAGGACTTAAATTAAAGTAATTGAGGTCATACTTAATAGTTTCCTTCCAACACTTGTTTGGTCTTCCTCGCCCCCTCTTAGCGGGTTCAGCCTCCAACTTCTCACATCTCCTAACTAGAGCATCTAGTGGCCTTCTTTGTAAATGTCCAAGCCATCTTAGACAGGCCTCTCTCATTTTATCCTCTATCGGTGCCACCCTAACCCTATTTCTAATAAATTCATTTGAAATACGGTCCTTTCTTGTATGACCACACATCCATCTTAACATCTTCATTTCTGCCATAGACATCTTCTGTACATGCCTATAGTTTATAGCCCAGCATTCAGAACCGTACAACATGGCTGGTCTTACCACAGCTCGATAGTATTTTCCTTTGACTTTTAAAGGAACCTTCTTATCACAGAGAATACCAGAAGCACCCCTCCATTTCAACCACCCTGCATTAATTCTATGTGTAACATCTCCATCAATTCCACCATCATGTTGGAAAATGGATCCCAAGTACTTAAAAATATCTTTCATTGGAATGCACTCTTCACCAATTTTTACATCAATCCCTTCGTTGTTCCCTCCACTACTAAACTTACATTCCATATACTCAGTCTTCGTCCTACTTATGCGTAATCCTTTATCTTCCAGGGCTTCTCTCCAAAGCTCAAGTTTTCTGTTCACTCCATCTCTTGTCTCATCAACCAACACAATGTCATCAGCAAAAATCATACACCAAGGCACCTCAACTTGGATATGCTTCGTCAACTCATCCATAACCAAGGTAAAAAGATAATGGCTTAAAGTCAAACCTTGATGCAGACCAATGGAGATATCAAAGTAGTTTGTCAAATCATCCTTAGTCTTTACACAAGCTATAGCTCCATAGTACATATCCTTAATGAGGTTGATATATATAATTGGCACTTGTCTCTTCTCCAAAATTCTCCACAAGATATCTCTTGGGATAGAATCATAGGCCTTCTCCAAATCAATAAAACCCATATGTAAATCCTTTTTCTTCACTTTGTATGTCTCCATCATACGTCTCAAGAGGTGTATTGCCTCAATAGTAGACCTGCCTGGCATAAAGCCAAATTGATTTTCAGTTACCGTAGAGACTTGCCTCACCCTTCTTTCAATTATTCTTTCCCAAAGTTTCATCGTATGACTCATCAACTTAATACCTCTATAGTTGGAACAATCTTGTATATCACCTTTGTTCTTGTATAAAGGTACCACAAAACTTTTCCCCCATTCCTCTGGCATCTTCTTGCCTCTCCACACAGTATTAAATAAATTTGTGAGCCAAGTTATACCCCATTCTCCCGTCATTCTCCAGACGTCTATAGGAATATCATCAGGCCCAACAACCCTCCCACTTTTTATCATCTTCAGAGCCTCCTCTACTTCTTTCTTTTGTATCCTTCGATAACATGATCAATTCACATACTCTTCAGAGTTAACTAACTCCCCTAAGATGATATCATTCTTTTATTTTTCATTAAATAGCTTATGAAAATATCTTTTCCATCTTGTCTTTATATCCTCACTAGCTATAAGCACCCTTCCTTCTTCATCCTTGATGCATCTTATATGCGTAAGGTCCTTTGCTTTCCGCTCTCTTGCTTTAGCTAACTTGAAAATATCTCTTTCACCTTCTTTAGAATCAAGTTTCTTATAAAAATGCTCCCAAGCTTTTGCTTTTGCTTCACTAACAATTTTCTTTGCATCTTTCTTTGCTCTTTTGTAGTTTTCCATATTTTCATCGGTCTTATCTCGATATAAGGCTTTAAAACAGGCTCTTTTAATTTTAAGCTTCTCCTGCACTTCCTCACTCCACCACCAAGCCTCCTTTTGTCCTGGAACACCTCCTTTAGACACGCCTAACACCTCCTTTGCCACCTTCCTAATACAGTTTGCCATATTTAACCACATTTCATCAGCACTACCATCAAGATCCCAAGCCTTTTGTTGCATCATCTTCTCTTTAAATCTCACTTGCTCTTTCTTAAGATTCCATCATTTAATTCTCAAATTCTTAGACACTAATTTTCTCTTCTTTGCCTTCTTCAAATGAACATCCAACACCAAAAGACGATGTTGAGCAGTTAAACTCTCCCCTGGAATAATCTTGCAATCCTTAAAAGATAAACGATCCCTTCTTCTCAAAGCAAAGTAATCGATCTGCGTTCTCGTTAAGCCACTTTTATAGGTAATTAAATGCTCTTTCCATTTTTTGAAGAAAGTATTTGCTATGAAAAGATCATAAGCCATAGCAAAATCAAGGAACGTCTTCCCTTCTTCATTCCTAACACCAAAACCATGATTTCCATGCACTCCTGCATACTCTAAAGCATCTTCTCCCACATGCCCATTTAAATCTCCACCCGAGCAAATCATTTCTGTCTGTGGGATTCCTTGAATTATCATATCAAGCTCTCCCCAAAATTTATTCTTTATTCTTTCCTCTAGACCAACTCGAGGTGCATAAACTGAAATGACATTCAAGATATCTTCTTCTAAGATTAATTTAATCAAAATAATTCGATCACCCAATCTCTTAACCTCAACCACGCTCTCCTTCAAATCCTTATGAATTATAATACCCACGCCGTTTCTACCTTTGTCCTTTCCTGAATATCAAAGTTTGAAACCTGTTCTCTCGATTTCCTTTGCTTTTTCCCCAACCCACTTAGTCTCTTGAAGGTAAAGAATTTGAATCCATCTCCTTACCATTGTATCCACAATCTCCATAAGCTTGCTAGTCAAGGTACCAATATTCCAACTACCGAATCTCAGCATACATTGTGACACACTTCGATGACGAAGTGGTGGAACTAGCTTCTTTACTCGCATGCGTTCCTCATGCGAGAACCCTTGCTCATTTTGGACTACATCCGGGCGGCGATGTAGCGGAACTAACTTCTTTACTCGCATGCGTTCCTCATGCAAGAACCCATGCTCATTTTGGACTACATCCGGGTGGCGATGTAGCGGAACTAACTTCTTTACTCGCATGCGTTCCTCATGCGAGAACCCTTGCTCATTTATCACTACACCCGGGCGTTGATGCAGCGCGTCACAAGTAGGGAACGCCCCAACGAAATCAGAGTGTTTGCTAGAATACATGTTTAAAGATCCGACAAATTCTACGCTGGCTGTCGGCTACCTAACGCAACCCTCCTCCTTTACCCAGGCTTAGGACTGGCAATGAAAAGGCACACGAATCTCAACATAGGCGGAGTTAGTTTTAAGTGTACTTCGTTGTAGTAAAATCTCCTAGATAGCTCTCTCAACAAATATAATTTATAACTCGAATTCAGAAGAGTATCCGAGGTCGAACACAGGAAGCAAATATGGAATTCACACGCTAATCTCAATCAAAATATAAATAAGCACAAGAAATTAAATCAATAATAATGATATTCAATGAATAACTACTCAAAATTGACATTCAATGTATAACATGAGTATATCAAGAGTTTAATGAGGCAAAAAGATGTCTAAGAAAAAATAATGGTGATTTGAATCACCAATTATTAGTCTTAATTAGACACATATCAATTATTCAAATGAATCAAATAAATGAATAGTGATCAAACGTCTGCTTTGGTAATCAAACGACTTAAATGTCGCCTTCTACAGTGCTTTTCCTCTCCTTTAGTTCTTCTTCTCTTCAACCTCTTCAGCTCTTCTTCTTTCTTCTTCTTTGGCACGACTCCTCTCTTCCTTTCTTCTCTTCTTCAAAGCCCTTCCTTCTTCTTCTTTGGATCTTCTCCTCTTCTCTTCTTTCCTTCCCAATGACTAAGTGTCGCACAATGCACAGAGGAGCAAAACCCACCCCTTCCTCTCTCTCTCTTTCTTTTCTTCCCCCTCTCCTCTCATCTTCTCTCAAACCCAAGCTTAATCGGGTATTCGGGTTGAGCACAGTGACTGGGTCCAAGGCTACCAGCAGTGGGTAGTAATCGAGGAGTGTACAGTAGGCGGGTCAGGTCGTGTGCAAGGGTGAAGCAGGGACCTCACCCCCAAGTGTCTGAGGTAAATAGCTGATAGTAGAAAATCAATTTATTCGCGGCCAAACGCTCAGCCATGCCAGATGTGGGGCTAAATGTCCCTCTTCTCTTCGCGTGCGGTTGCTGAGATGAGGCTTCATGATTGGAGCAGCTACAGAGGGCAAGGTCTTCGAGTAAGGACCAGGAGAGGGTTCTGGACCTTGTCCGCATAGCTTAGAGGTGTGACCTGGGGCTATCGTGGCCTTGAACACGAAGAACAACGTCAGAGGGATGATGCAGCGGCGAAGCTCCAACATGATACCTAAAAAACAAAGTACGGGCTAAAAGGCCCGGTTAAAAGGCTTAGGAGGATCGCCGTAGGGAGTGGAATGTGATGGCAGCGTCCATGGGGTGTTTTGTGCATGGATGAGGGCGAAGGGTGACGGAGACGAAGCGTGAAGGATGGGTTGTTTAGTGGCTCTTTTGGGTGGATGAAATCACCAATAGTGAGAGGGGTCTTGATGGGTGTGATCTGGCAGAGGTTGTGAGGGTAATGGAGAGGTGGATGGATGTATGTGGTGAGGGGGAAACCTTGTCGGAGGTGTGGCCTGAGGTGGAAGAGATGATGGTGAATGGCAACGTCGAGGGTTATTTTTGGGTTTTTAGGGGATAAATAGAACCTAAGGAAGGAAAGGAGTCGAGAGGACCTAAATTAAGGACGAGAAGGGAAGGGAATCGTGCCTGTGTGGCCTGCTAGACACGAGGAAGATGAAGTCTCCTTTGAGGGGGACGGCGGCGAGGAAAGGGGAAGATGGCCCTCGCTTTGACTAGCGAGGTGCGGAGGAAGATGAGGAAGAGGATGGGTATGCCAATTTGGCCATTGGCAAACTGTTAAGACTCGTACTATTTGAGCCTTTTAAGACGTCTGGACTGTGAGTTAGATGTCTGATCAGATGTCTGGACACCTTCCCAGACGTCTGGAAATCAAAAATTTTCAGTACGAGCTCGCGTCTGCGCGTAGGCTGTGCACAGATAGTACCCTCATTTTTTTCCTCCCCTTCTTCTTCTCTCTCTTCTCACCCCCAGCAAACCCTAAAACCCCAACTTTATAAACCCCTCCCCCTCTATCGTTCTCCCCCCACACCAACCATCTTCCCCTCTTCTTCTCCACTCCAGCAAGAGAGCCAGCGTGAGAGCGGCGTCGAGGAGGAGTGACATGAGGAGAGGAGGAGAGTGAACTCACAAGCTCGCGTGGGAGCTCACCGGTGTGCGCACGGCCAAAGCGGTGGTAGAACTCGAATAGGTTGTGTTAATATGGTGAAATTATCGTTGAAGTTATTATAGTGGGTTAACCTAAATCGAGACTAACCGTCTTTCACAAAAAAATTTTTAACCTGGCCTACTTGATTTTATCTTGGTCACTTTTAGGCCAAGGGTCAATCTCAGGGAGGTGGGAATTAAAGGTCAAGGAGTTTCTACGCCTTTCCTAAAACGTATCCCTTCCTTGCGTTTATTATATTTTTTGGTTTTTCTATTTAAGATTTTTTTGCTGATAATATTGTCCTTGAGGTACACCCTCAAAATCAAGTTCTTGGCTTTGAGCCAAATGGTTCTTGGCTTGTAGCCAACTTAGGGTTTCCAAAAACTGGTCCTGTTATTCGCAAGATCGAGTACTTGCAAGACAAGAATTATCTTTTCTCTTTTACTCTTTTTTTATCTCGTTAATAGTAGGAAACAAAAGATAAATAAAAACAAGATAGGTTGCTTGTAAAGAAATGAATACTTAGCTTAATATAATAAATACAGTATATATATATATATATATATAGGGGTGGAGGTGGAAATGGAAATGGAGTGTAGCACAGTGTCAAGTTGGTCCACGTCTAGTAAGACACAACCAACAAGACGGAGTGCCGCATAGAGTGTGGAACGGATGTGTGGGAGTGTGTGCGGAGGCGCTTGCTCTACGCGGATATCGAGGAATATCAGCAACTGGTGCAAATATTCCCATGATATGATGCGCGGTGGAGTGACTAGTGCACGGGAGTACGGGTGGTGAAGTGTATATACGGATGCAGGTAGGTGGATGTATATGTAAATATAAATATATATATAACTATATATGTATATATGTAGTTATATATATATATATGTAAATATATATATGTATATATGTATGTATATATTTATAAATATATATATAGTACTGATTCAAAAAAAAAAATATATATATATAGATATGTATATGTATATATGTATGTATATATATATAAATATATATGTATGCATATATATATGTATATATGTATATATATATGTGAGTGGATATATATATGTGTGTCTCTGTGTGTGTAGGTGTGAGTATATAAGGGTGAGTGAGCATGTACAAGTGTGTGTGTGTGTGCGCGCACAGGTGTGTGTGTGTGCGCGTGTACAGGAGGATGAAGGGGAGTGCAGTAGATAAGTTGTCTGCTGCGCTACCCCGTTGTCTGATGCGCGCAGCTGCGTGGGCGTAGGAGAAGGTGCGTGCGCTGGGCACTGGGGGAAACGTAGCGCTCCCTTCGTGCGCGGGCGGGTGTGGTTGAGCGCAATGCAGCGCACGGCGCTGCGGGCAGGAGCGAGCGCGGTTACAGACGAGTGCGGGCGAGCGCGGTTAGCGGGCGAGGAGAGAGAGCCTACTGCCACCGGCTAAGTGAGAAGCGAGCTGGTGGCTACAGTGTCGCGCTGAGAGGCGTGAACAGTAGCTACAGTGCCGCGCGAAGCGGGCGACTGGTAGCTGCCGGTTCTGCATGCGTGGACGTCCTGGGAAGCACTTGCGTGCACGGAAAGGAGCTGCGGAGGCCTGCTGGTGTGCGTGCGGTGGCCGGCAGCTACTGCAGGCTGACTTATGCGCTGCTGGAGCTTCTGACCTTGAAGCTCTGGCAATGGTGGAAATGGAGATTAGCAGTGAAACTAAAAGGTGAATCCACCACGCCCACCTGCTCACGAAAGAGTTGGGCGATGGTGGAACTCGCAGTGGAGGTTGTGGGACCACTGTGAGTTTTCTCCTGCCCACAGTGTGTCTCTTCAGTGAGAAGAGATACTGCGTATGGAGAGGGAAAGGGGCGGAGGTTGGCCTGATGGTGGAGGAAAGT
This sequence comes from Thalassia testudinum, assembly GCA_037157565.1. Taxonomy (NCBI): domain Eukaryota; kingdom Viridiplantae; phylum Streptophyta; class Magnoliopsida; order Alismatales; family Hydrocharitaceae; genus Thalassia; species Thalassia testudinum. The sequence goes on along the minus strand of JAZHRO010000022.1, from coordinate 59,390,836 downwards.
GTTTGAAGGTGTGTGTAAGGGCATGTCCGCATGAGGGAGAGGGCCAAGGGTTTTAAAGAGGAAGAGGAATGCCATCCCATGTTGCTGGCAGCACACCTCGTGCCATGCTGTTGGCAGGAGGCATGGCGCGAAGAGGCGTGCATGCTCACTGTCCTGCAGCCGCGAGAAATTCAAAGTAAAATAAAAATATGAGAAAATGGTGAAATTGCAATGTCACACTTAATGAAGATGTTAATTAATGTTAGTGGAATGGATGGCCAATTATTCACTCTCTCCTCCCCTTTCTATGAATGCATGCAGTCGTCTTTTTTTTTACAAATGCAATTATAGCTATATAAGATGCAATGGCAGTGCTAGGGAATAACACAAGATGGCATTTTTACTGGTGTATTTTTGGTGTGCAAACATACCTCCATGCCTATCTTTTTCTAGTCCCTAGCAAAACATTTTGTATTGTATTTAGAAATGATCTTAAGCTGAAGATTTTCTTCTAAGATGTGTTTATTTGTTGGATATTGTGAGAATCAATTGCAGAGAAAACTACCAGTACTTTAAGTCTTACATGACATAGACCATCTCTCGATTAACCTAGACTCTTGATATTTAAATCTTAAGTACGATTTCCATGACTTAGAGGGTTTTGCCGTACTCAAAAGCTCAAGAGATTATGGTTTGTGCATAATGAAGGATCAAGACTGACCAGATGAACATTAAGACTCAAACCCAGGGTTTCACGAATTTTTAAGTGCAGGTTGGTCCCAGTTTTAGCTCATGTCTTTGGATTGACCCTTAAAAAAAGATAATGGAAAACTCAACCCTCATTTTATTGCTTTTGTGGCTCAAAGAATATATGGTAGAAACAAGTATTTGTAACTTGCCCTGAAAAACTTTTTAGAGAGAAGAATTTACCGACATTTGAGAGATATACTAACTTATTTGCACAGTTTTTTTTTTTTAACAAGTGTCAGTATATCTCTTACAACTTTATTTGGAGGAACACACATTTTTTGGCGGGAGAGTTCCTTTTTGGTGGAAAGAGTTTCTCTTAGACACAAGACTAAAGTCTGCGATAAAAAGTCTACCTGCGCGCACAGGTAAGGACTCCACCTTCCCTAATGAACACTAGGGTTGGATCTTATGTTCACCTGGTCTTTCTTGATATGTGTAGTGTGAACCAAGATTACTTAGGCTCTCAAGTAAAAGCAAACAACGGATCCTGTACTGGTGACTCAGGTACAAGAATATGTCCTTAGTTAGGAGGGATTCTGATCTATCTTGTCAATGCTCAAGTGAATTAAGCCAAGCCTGAGCGAATCAAGCTTCTGTGGCCTGGAAAGTCTTTAAAACAGTGGTTGAATATCCATAAATACTTATTGTATTTTTGTTTCAGCCTTCAGATCATTACTAAACACCCTTTTTTTTATGTACACATTTATAGATGGATATATATAATGGAAGCTGCATGATACCATATAATACCCAGATCCTATGGATGCCTATCCACACCCCCATGCCAAACGATGCTATGTTCTCATATGCATGTAGGGTAGAGGAAGGTCCAAAGATCGGGGAACGAGAGCTAATGTGCAAGGTATATAGCAGGGTGGTAGGGTAGGTGGATGGTGTGTGGTGAAGTGAAAAGTGAAGAAGTGTGAAGTGAATGGAATTGTGTAAGTGATAGTGGAGTGTTGCTGGGGTGTCTCTCAACGAGCGCTGAATTTAACGTCCCCAGCTGGACTCAGAGTGAGGCACGAAATTAGTTACCCTCCAGCAGGGCAACAGTTTCACCAACGGAGGCAGGCTCATGAGTAAGATAGGGTTTTAAACGCTACTCATTGACCATAAATTTATGCCCAGATTTGGGATCTTCAATTTCAACGGCCCTATTGGGAAATGGTCTCGAGACCAAGAAGGGTCCAATCCATTTGGACTTCAATTTCCCTGGAAAGAATTTGAGCTGGGAATTGTAAAGCCAAACTTGCTGAGATGGCTTAAATTCCTTCTGCCGAATTCGACTGTCGTTATAGGCCTTAGTACATTGTTTGAAAGTTAAGGCAGAATCATAGGCTTCACGAGGAGCTCTTCCATCTCTAAGAGCTGGAGTTTCCTTTCTCGACCACACATTTCCGGGTCGAGGTTACATTGGCGAACCGCCCAATAAGCACGGTGCTCCAGCTCCACGGGCAAATGACAAGGCTTCCCGTAAACGACTCTATAAAGAGACATACCTAGGGGAGCCTTGAAGGCGGTCTGATACGCCCAAAGTGCGTCAATCAGCTTGTCGGACCAATCCTTATGGTCAGGCCGAACCGTTTTCTAGAGAATTTACTTGATTTGACGGTTCGACACCTCAGCCTGACCATTCATCTGAGGATGATATGGAGATGCGATACGATGGTGGACTCTATATTTCCTCAGAAGTGCCTGAAAAGAAGCGTGGGTAAAATGGCTTCCTCCATCCGAAATAATGGCTCGAGGGATCCCAAAGCGTGCAAAAATGTGGTCTTTGACAAATCAAGTGGATATGACATGGTCAGCATGGCGTGCAAGAATAGCCTCAATCCATTTTGAAACATAATCAACAGCCACGGGGATATACTCGAAGCCGTTGGAAGGAGGAAAGGGACCCACGAAATCAATTCCCCAAATGTCAAAGATTTCAACAGCTAGGATGGGTTACAAGGGCATCATGTCACGACGTGACATTGACCCTAACGACTGGCACCTAGTGCAATATTTGGTATAATTGTGTGCATCCTAGTGAAGGGAGGGCCAAAAGAAACCGCACTGCAACACCTTGGCTGCAGTTTTCCTCCCAGAGAAATGGCCTCCGCAGGCCTGATCGTGGCAAAAGGATAGCACATTGGGGAATTCGCTGTCATGAATACAGCGACGGATGATCTTGTCAGCACCTATTCGAAAAAGTAGTGGATTATTCCAGAAATAATACTTTGCTTCTGCAATGAGACGCTCGCGCTGGTTTTTAGGCCAGCCATGTGGAAGGGAACCAGAAGCAAGGTAATTATCAATGTCGGCGTACCAAGGTCCACTTGCCACATTAATTGCCAATAGGTGCTCATCGGGAAAAACCTCATTGATCGGCAGGGAGAGTCCAATGTGGTTAGGGTCCAGTCTCAAGAGATGATCGGCAACAACATTCTGGGCTCCGGCCTTATCATGGATCTCAATGTCAAATTCTTAGAGCAGAAGGATCCAACTAATCAGTCTCCTTCTTGTGCATCCTTCTTGTGCATGAGATGACAAAATGGCCGCGTGGTCAGTGAATACAATAACATGCGAGCCCAGAAGGTAAGAGTGGAATTTCTCCAGCCCAAAAACGACTGCCAGTAGTTCTTTCTCAGTGGTAGTATAATTATGCTGGGTCTCGTCCAACGTCTTACTGGCGTAATACATCACGAAGGAGTGTCTATCGCGTCTTTGTCCCAGGATGGCTCCGACTGCAAGGTCAGAAGCGTCACACATGAGTTCAAAGTCGAGGGACTAGCCAAGTGGCTGGAGAACAGGGGCCTTGGTGACAGCATCACGCAGCTGCGTGAATGCTCGTATGCAGTCGAGGCCCATATCAAAGGGTACCTCAGTCGATAGGAGATGAGTTAAAGGTCTAGAAATCTTGGAGAAGTCTGATGAATCTCCTATAGAAATCGACGTGTCCCAAAAAGGAGCGGATTTGTCTGACAGAGCTAGGCATAGGTAAATCAGCAATTACATCAAGCTTGGCTTTGTCAACCTCAATACCCCTATCGGAGATGATATGCTCGAGAATAATTCCCTCGTGGACCATAAAATAACTTTTTTCCCAGGAAAGCACGAGGTTCACATCAATACATCTCCGAAGGATACCGGTCAGGTTGGCAAGACAGTCATCAAAAGAGGTTCCAAAGATCGAAAAGTCATCCATGAAGACCTCAAGAAAGTCACCCACCATGTCATGGAATATCGCCAGCTGTAACGACCTGGTTCCCGAGTCCCTACGAGACACGAGAACCGGACCGACTCAACTAATCCCAAGACCTAGTCGTCCAACGAGGAAGTAACCAAAAGAGCAGTAAAATAAACCACATTCAGCATGAATATAACTAACAGTAAGAAAGTACAGCAGTAAGGAAAGAAACTACCACAGTATGTAGCACCACAACAGTAGAACAACATTCATAATATAATTTGAACTGCAGGTAAAGAAAAGTACAGCGGAAACAAGAACTACACACTATAACGTAACAAAAGAGGTACAAGAGACAGTGGTAACTCTACTAGACCCTACTCGGCCCAGCGTCCTCTGCAGCCGCTGACCCTGGCTGCTCAACACCTGGTCCTGAAAATGGTAACGAGTGTAACACGTCAGCAAAATGCTGAGTAGAGTGGCAACTAAAACTAAAGACAACAGTAGAGTGTACAGTAGCTGTTATGTTCCATTACTTTCTTTATTCACATCTTTCAATTGTCTCACTATTTCATTTATTCCTCAGATCTTTATCTTGATCTCGAATGTTCCTCGTGGGAACGATCTTGATTGCAGTCTTTTCCAAAAAGTAGAAGTAGCACGTGGTGCTCTCCTGGCCGGGAGAGTCTCCCGCGGTGATCCTACCCTCAGTCAACCACCCCAAGGTCACTGACAGACGTAACGGTGACTACGGCACGCGCGATAAACGCACAGGTAGCTAACCCGTACTGGCACACGGTCAGTCATTTCAGTTAACGGGTGCGCCCAAAGCACAGCACGGAACCAGTCCAGGGCAGAGCCCTCTAAGTAACAGGGGTCCAACCCCTCCACAGTAACCAAACTGGGGCCTTGCCCCTCCACAGTCCGCGCACCCTCGCCTGACTACCCTGGTTTGCCCCAGTGGGCCTAAACAAGTCGGTGTAGGAGGCTAGCAGAACCCCGGGGCCCGTGGGGTAGCTAGTGCCCTCCTAACACTAGTAGCTCTCCTCGGTACTACGTACGCGAGGGCCAGTAAGTCGGTACAGAGTGGCCAGTCCTAACCCCGGGTCCCTGGGGCGGCTGGCTCCGCTCTGCACTAAACAGGGGGACAGTCGCTCTCCTTGGTACTCCGTACTCAAGGGCCAGCTCACTTCCCCAATACTATTCCATTCACCTTCCAGGAGTTCTACTCCTACTTCCCCGTAGGGTTCCATCATTTTTACTCAAACATCCAGGTTTCACTTTCCAATTTCACATTCTTACAACCCATGTTCTCAACCACGTTATTTATTCACAACAGGCAGCTGTTAATTCAAATTACAGGCAGCTTCATATCTCTTTCCATTTTCCAAGACTGCAGTATTATACATTCCACTAGTTTTCCCATCCTACGATTCATGCCATATCCTAGGATCTATCATACAATCTAGTTTTCCAGCCCTAGGATTCATGCAACACCTAGGAGCTATCATTCCATCTATTTCTCATTCCTAGGATTCATGCAATGTCCTAGGTTCTATTTATGGTTCCATAATTTAACAGATTTTATTAATAACTTAAAGCCACTCTACCAGGTACAACGGGAGAAATGGGGGCGTGGTCGGGAATCCCGCGTGCCTCCGCGACCCCCGAGACTACAACAGAACGGGGTCCTATCACAAGGATCAAACACAAGGAGTGTCTCAAAACAGTGTATAGCTACTGTAGACGGGTAGAGGAATTAATTCTGAAAAGAATGCAACTCGAATCGCGAAAAACGGAACCCGAACGGGCCCTAAACGAGTCAAAAACGACGACACTATGCAAAATCAGATGTCTGGAACTACTTCCAGACATCTTAAAAAGTGGATCAGAGAATTACCTTATTCAGCATGATTTCCCAGACGTCCAGAAGTCTGCGGGAACGTCTGGCCTAGATCCCAGACGTCCGATGGTCACCCTGGACGTCTGGAGGTCGCTTCCGCCATCTAGTACTACTGCCAGACGTCTGATTCGCGATGGATGGCGAATCACCGAGCCTGCGCACACCCATCTCCCTCCCTCAGTACGGTCAGTCGACAGGAAGGAAGAAGGAGATGGAAAACTCACCTTTCAGACGTCTGGATGGTCTTCCAGACGTCGCCCTCGCCGTTTGGCTATCAACCCAGACGTCTGATTCTGGAAATTTTTCCAGAATCAGGGTGCCACTCGGCCTCCGCTCGCGACGCCGCCCGCGTCGCACCTCGCGCGCCTGCTGCTCAGACCGCAGCAGTCCCCCCTCCGCGTCACTCCACGCCCCCTGCGCCCTCCGCCGGCTGGCCCTAGCAGCCCCGGCGAGCTCGGCCTCACGGCAGAGCTCCGCTCTCGCACGCAGCACCTCCTCCGCACTCACTGCGGCCGCCGCTGCCGCCCTCGCACTCGCGCTCACGCTCACTGGCTGAAGCAGAAGAGGGAGGAGATGGTGGTGACGGAAGTGAAGGGAGGCGTGGCCTTTTAAGGCCGTGCGAGGAGGAGAGAGGACGCGGCAGGGCGTCTGCAGCCGCAGGGAATAAACGAATATGCGGGTCTGCGCGCTCAGGCGCGCAGACGACCCGCGCGTGTGGAAGATAACGGATTTCCAGACGTCTGGAAACGATCCAAGACATCTGGTCCGACGTCTGGGCCACCTCCCAGACGTCTTAAAAGACGTCTGGGGCACGCGTTAGTTACACCAGCATACATCTCTGGAAAGTTGCTGGCGCGTTACAAAGTCTGAAAGGCATCTTTTTAAATGCGAAGGTGCCGAAGGGGCAGGTAAAGATGGTTTTCTCTTGGTCCCGGGGGTTAATTGCCACTTGGTTATATCCAGAGAATCCATATAAGAAATAGAAAATTTTATTTCCTGCTAATTGCTCCAGGATTTGGTCAATAAAACATAGCGGAAAGTAATCTTTCTTAGTTGCAGCATTTAGTTTCCTATAGTCTACACACACTTTCCAAGATGTAGGAGTGCGTGTAGGGATGGATTCGCCCCTATCATTGACACGGATGGTGAGACCCACCTTTTTGGGCACAACATGAATCGGGCTCACCCAGGGGCTATCGCTGATCGGGTAGATTATACCTGCATCCAGCCACTTAATAATTTCCTTTTTAACGACCTCCTGCATATTAGGGTTGAGATGTCGCTGCATCTCGCGGGAAGGTCAAGCCTCCTCCGTATATATACAGTGAGTGCAGTAGGAGGGGCTAATGCCAGTTAAGTCCGATAAGGACCATCCAATGGCTGCCTTGTGTTCCATAAGGACCTTTGTTAGTTTGCACTCTTGCTCCCTGGTCAATTTTGAACTAATGATTACGGGAAGCGTTTCATTTGGTCCCAAGAAAACATACTTAATTGTATCAGGCAACTCTTTCAGCTCGGGAGAGGATGGTGAAAGATCTGGCATTTCTTGGGATGAGAGTGTCCCAAGCGGATCAGAAGAAAACAAGGCAGGAGGAAGAAGTTGGCCCTCAGATTGGCCAAGAAGAGGGGCATCTTGGATTGATGGATCCAAAAAGGGATAGCCCCAGTGATTAGTATGTGGGCTCAAGGTCCCAGTGTGGAGTTGCAATTCCGCTTGATTTGGCAAGAAAGAAAGGGCAATCCGGTCTTCAAAAGTGTGGATCGGCGGTGAGTAGCCTAAATATGACGCAAACCACGAGGTATGGGAAGCGGAGAAGACCTCGTCAGAAGTCTGGTCAGGAGAAGGTACGGGTAAAGGGAGGGATGGGGGAACGTCACAATATGTGTCGGTCAAGCAATGGTCTATGTTCAAAGGCAATCCACAGCAATCAGAATAGGTCCCCATTAGTCCAATACACGCACTGACGACCATGTCCTCGTCAAACGTGTCATCCTTGATGCAATCACAATTAAAGTTCTTGGCTACCTTGAAGATGTTTAGCTTGAGTTTCTCAGAGCCAACAACAATCTCAATGCAGCCCAACTCGCAGTCGATATGGACGCGGGCTGTGGCCAAGAAAGGTCGACCAAGGATGATCGGACAATCAGAAAGTGAGCTAAGAACTTCCATATCTAAAACATGAAAGTCAACAGGAAAACAGAGACTGTTGACCCTAATCACCACGTCTTCCACCACACCCTTGGATATTTTGACAAAACGATTTGCCAACTGTAACGTGACAGGGGTGGGTTTCAGATTTCCTAGTGCAAATTTCTCGAGCATGATGATTGGTATAAGATTGATGGAAGATCCTAGATCAAGCAGAGCACGGTTGAAATTGCAGCCTTGGATGCTACAAGAAATAAGCGATGTGCTCGGATCTTTCTGCTTCGGTGGTAGATTTGACAGTATAGTATAACTCGCATGAGGCGAGAGAACCATCGGATTCTTTGTTTTCTTTGACTGTCACCTAGGTGTAGTGTAGTCTTTGAAAAATCGGGTGACAATAGGTATGTGGTCGATAGCCTCTAACAGGGGTACCTTGATTTCAACATCCCTGACTAAATTACGCAGGTTATCAAAAGCCTGCGTATCCTTTTTCTTGCCTTTTGGCTCCCTTAGTAGAGCCTCAGGGAATGGGACTGATTCTGGCACTAGTTTGGGTATATCATCCTCACGAGAATGTGGTGCGCATCCCGAATGAGAGGGCGATGAAAAAGATGGGCCAGGATCAAGTCGAGGCGGATCGACGGTTTGCTTACCGCTCCTCATAGTAATCGCACTGTATGTCGCGGGTCTAGTGGGATCATAAGGCGGAGGAGGGTTCGCAATAGGAACATAAGGGTGGGGTGCAGTTGCTGCGGGATTAACCTGAATTCCCGGTGGAATGCTCGTAGCCTGCAGAATCTGATGAACCTGCCCCTGAGAAGGTCGTACCTGTGGTTGAGGACCTTGGGGTACAAAATTTCGCGGGTTTGGACCAGGTTGGGCTGGAAGAGTGCCCTGAGATCGAGTCGCCATGCGTAGTTAACTGATCTCAGCATTCTGCCGTGCCAATTGGTGCTGAAGAGAGGTCATGTTCTCTTCATGGCGCTTAGACATTTCCGTCACCATTCGCATCAGTTTATCAAGAGGACTTGATGCGTGTACTGTTTGCGGTATGTAAGATCCCAATGGCGGATTTGCCACAGGATTAGACTGGGCCCTTGGGATGACGGGTGCGGACGGTCTCATTGGCCCACTCGTGGGGTTTTGGTGCTGCGGGTTACTGGACCATGCGAAGTTAGGATGATTTCGCCACCCTGGGTTATAAGTAGCAGAGAACGGGTTGTTCCCCAGCGCGCAAGCGTCTTCTAGACCAGAAGACAAGTCCGCATGTATGTATGCATCCGAGCACACGGAGGCTTGGTCCTCCATGTCGAAATTCTGGCTTGTAGAAGCCAAATCCACATTACTTATCAAATCGCTCGACGCGACATTCGGTAAGGAAGATCTCATGGGGTTTTTGGGAATAAGCTTGGCGTTGGAAGGATTAGGGTTGTGACGGAGTGGTGAGGTAGAGGTGTTTGCCATAAAACAGGCGGGATTGGCCAGAAGCTCATCCAGCTTCTTGTGCACGACGGGGACTTCATCCAATTTTTGTGCGATAAGATTAAGATCTATGGATGAATGGGAGGGTCCGGTGTCAACTTCGTGAACATTACGAGGCAGACTGGTATGATTAAAGGCGACAATGGAAGCATTGTTCATTGAATTTTCACTCATGTTTTCAAATAATTTAAATGCTCCATTCTCGTCTTTATTCATGAAATTCCTTTCGTAGGAAGCGTCTACAATCTGTTTCAAAGTTTCATTTAGCCCATAATAGAAGATCTGGGCTATATGCCACTTAGGCAGACCATGGTGCGAACATTTCCTGAGGAAGTCATTGTACCTTTCCCAGGCCTTATGAAATTGCTCGCCGTTTTGTTGCGTGAAAGAAGTTATAGCCCGACGAAGTGCGTTGGTTCTTCCAATTAGGAAGAATTTCTTGAGAAATGCTGTTCGCATCTCTTCCCAAGAATGGATGGTTCTCCCAAGGGTGCGTAACCATTGTGACGCTTTATCCCACAACGAAAACGGGAACATTTTCATGAGGACAATTGATAACCCGATATTTCTTGGTTTAACAATTTTAGCTAATCGGGTTAAGTCTTCCAAATGGAGAAAAGGATCTTCACTTGGAAGACCATGGAAGTGAAAGTTAATTAGACCAATGGCATTGGGTTTCAATTCAAAATCGTCCCCGCCCATGGGGACCCGAATTTGTCCTATGGTCTCTGTAGCAGCGGGATTTTGATAAGAGCTAAGAGACCTAAGCTCCTCCTATTCGGGAGTATTCTGCATTTCCTCCAAGGTTTCCCTAATGGCTTCAATCTGCTCGTTATACATTTCCATTTGGGCTTGGAGGTGGGTTGTGGGGTCTACGGCTCCACCACCTGGTGGGATTTAAGGGGGGCGGTTTCCTACCTCGGGATTTGGGGGTGGGCGTGCAGCCATGTTTGTGGAGGAGGATGACGAATTGGTTTCTATCCTTCTAGAATTATCAGACAATTCAAACAATTCAGGGTTTTGTGACCTCCTCCCAAACATGCACTACCGCAGGAAGAATTAGGGAGATAAGAGGGGAAACGGGGATGAGAGAAATGACGCCGCAATGGTACACTTGATAACAAATCAAAGCAATCAAAGTCTTAACCTCTACAATGTGCCCTTAGACCTAAAGATCTAAGTTACCTACTATCACAACCTACGGAACCAAATGAGAGCACCGCGGAACCATCGAGCCAGATTGAAAGGCCGTTTGCCTCAGTCTTAGACACCCGATAGCACGCGGGAACCCACACCAGCACGTAGGTGCTACACGCAGGTAGTTAAACCTCTAATCCTTAATAAGGGTCAAGTTGCTACCAGTTTTATTTAGAGGCTTAGGATCAAGTGCTCCAGAAATGTGAAGGGCGTTGTATACGGGTAATGCCTAAGTGCGTTGATTTAAAAAGTGTGTAAACTAAGCATGCAATGGGAAAATCTCCCTGAATTGAAGTTTTAGTTGATGAATGATTTTTAGAATTTTCAGCCTTAAGTAGTATGGATTTTAAGATTTCGCTGAGTTACCAATTCAACCAATCTCTAGGTTTTGAGAAAACACAAGTTCTTCTATGCCCAAAAAACCCTTCTTCAATATGAATTAGTTAATGCATGCTAAAAATGCAATGGGCTTCTCTAGATGGAAATTTCTATGTGTGGATACACCAGTCTATTTTAAGCCAATGTGAAAGGGAGCCAAAATACTTCAATTCAAGTGCTCCAAATCACCAAAATGATGTTCCTCACACAAGGCTCAACCACAAGATAATGTAAAGAAAATTAAAATTTTGGGGTTGAAATATTCGGGATAAATCTAATGCACGTGAAAGGTCGTGGTGGGGTTGGAATCAACTCAATTCCAAGTCTCCCCACCAAAAATGTGATCCCGAAAATGTAAACAAATGAGGCAAGGAGGGATGGCAATCAATCAGTTTAAACTTGCCTCAAAGAACACTTCACACGACGAAGGATCCAAGAATCAAGATTCTTGGATTTTCGCTATGCAAAGTTTGGCAGGAAATCAAGGGGCGGTGGGGATGATAGCAAACAATCAATCAAGTGATTTTTAATCCACTTGCCCCAAGAAATTCCCAAGAAGTGTTTTTAAGTTTTTTTTATTATTTTTATTTAGGTGATAAGTTAACCTAAGTTGCATAAGAGAGAGACACCTACCTCTTCAGCAACGTGGGCGAAGCTCCAGTGCGGCGCCGGCGACTTTACGCTCTCACTCCCACATTGGATCTGCCCACGTCTCCAACTTCCTTTGCTTGCCTCCTCCTTGAAACTGGTTTACCTGCACATAAGCAAACAAAACACCCGTGAAGAGAAGGGTGTGAGAAGAGAAAATCAAAGAAATGGAGTAGAAACTTACCTCAATGCGCACCTCCCCGGCAACGGCGCCAGAAAAAAGCATGGTAGAACTCGAATAGGTTGTGTTAATATGGTGAAATTATCGTTGAAGTTATTATGGTGGGTTAACATAAATCGAATCTAGCCATCTTTCACAAAAAAATTTTTAACCTGGCCTACTTGATTTTATCTTGGTCATTTTTAGACCCAGGGTCGATCTCAAGGAGGTGGGAATTAAAGGTCAAGGAGTTTCTACGCCTTTCCTAAAACGTATCTCTTCCTTGCGTTTATTATGTTTTTTGGTTTTTCTATTTAAGATTTTTTTGTTGATAATATTATCCTTGAGGTACACCCTCAAAATCAAGTTCTTGGCTTTGAGCCAAATGGTTCTTGGCTTGTAGCCAACTTAGGGTTTCCAAAAACTGGTCCTGTTATTCTCAAGACCGAGTACCTGCAAGACAAGAATTATCTTTTCTCTTTTACTCTTTTTTTATCTTGTTAATAGCAGGAAACAAAAGATAAATAAAAACAAGGTAGGTTGCTTGCAAAGAAATGAATACTTAGCTTAATATAATAAATACAGTCTATATATATATATATATATAGTGGTGGAGGTGGAAGTGGAAATGGAGTGCAGCACAGTATCAAGTTGGTCCACGTCTAGTAAGATGCAACCAACAAGACGGAGTGCTGCGTAGAGTGTGGAACAGATGTGTGGGAGTGTGTGCGGAGGCACTTGCTCTGCGCGGATATCAGGGAATATCAGCAACTGGTGCAGTCATTCCTGCGATATGATGTGCGGTGGAGTGACTAGTGCACGGGAATACGGGTGGTGAAGTGTATATACGGATGCAGGTAGGTGGATGTATATGTAAATATATATATAAAACTACATATATACATATATATATGTATATATGTATATATATATATATATCTATATATATATGTGTGTGTGTGTGTGTGTGTGAGTGGATATATATATGTGTGTGTAGGTGTGAGTATATAAGGGTGAGTGAGCGTGTACAAGTGTGTGTGTGTGCGCGCGTGTACAGGCGGATGAAGGGGAGCGCAGTAGATAAGCCGTCTGTTGCGCTGCCCCGTCGTCTGATGCTCGCAGCTACGTGGGCGCAGGAGAAGGCGCGCTCGCTGGGCACTGGGGGAAACACAGCGCTCCCTTCGTGAGCGGGCGGGTGCGGTTGAGCATAGCGCAGCGCATAGCGCTGCGAGCAGGAGCGGGCGTGGGCGCAGACGAGTGTAGGCGAGCGCCGGCGACTGGCTAGCATGGGTAGTGGGCGAGGAGAGAGAACGCTCTGCCACCGGTTAAGTGAGAAGCGAGCCGGTGGCTACAGTGTCGTACTGAGAGGCGTGAACAGTAGCTACAGTGCCACGCAAAGCGGACGACTGGTAGCGGCCTGTTCTGCGTGCGCGGGCGCGCTGGGAAGCGCCTGCGCACGCAAAAAGGAGCTGCGGAGGCCTACTGGCGTGCGGGCGGTGGCCAGCAACTGCTGCAGGCTGATTTGTGTGCTGCTGGAGCTTCTGACCTTGAAGCTCTGGCAATGGTGGAAATGGAGATTAGCAGTGAAACTAAAAGGTGAATCCACCACGCCCACCTGCTCACGAAAGAGTTGGGCGATGGTGGAACTCGCAGTGGAGGTTGTGGGACCACTGTGAGTTTTCTCCTGCCCACAGTGTGTCTCTTCAGTGAGAAGAGATACTGCGTATGGAGAGGGAAAGGGGCGGAGGTTGGCCTGATGGTGGAGGAAAGTGTCTGAAGGTGTGTGTAAGGCCATGCCCGCACGAGGGATAGGGCCAAGGGTTTTAAAGAGGAAGAGGAATGCCAACCCATGCTGCTGGTAGCACACCTTGTGCCATGCTGTTGGCAGGAGGCATGGCGCGAAGAGGCGTGCATGCTCATTGTCCTCCAGCCGCGAGAAATTCAAAGTAAAATAAAAATATGAGAAAATGGTGAAATTGCAATGCTGCACTTAATGAAGATGTTAATTAATGGTAGTGGAATGGATGGCCAATTATTCACCCTCTCCTCCCCTTTCTATGAATGCATGCAGTCGTCTTTTTTTTACAAATGCAATTATAGCTATATAAGATGCAATGGTAGTGCTAGGAAATAACACAAGATGGCATTTTTACTGGTGTATTTTTGGTGTGCAAACAAGCGGCGCGTGCGCAAGGAGGAGGAGTGCGTCGGGGAGATCATCCCCGACACTGTTGTAGCTGGAGCTGCAGGCGAGGAGGCGAGCCGCGACCGCACGCGATGGGAGCGAGCGAGAGCAGGTTTTGGTTCTGGGTTTTTCCCATAATCAGACGTCTGGAGTGACGTCCAGACGACGGAGAGGACGTCTGGAGGCGGTTCCAGACGTCTGAGGAGAGGGCTCCGCAAAGGTACGTCCTCTTTGCAGATACGGCCATGTAGGCTATTCCGTTGCTATCCTGATGCATGCCTATTTTGAGGAGATTGTGTGGATTTTGTGTAGGATTCACTTCGGGAAGGTGCGGGACACGCCTTCCCACGCATTTCAGACGTCTAGGAAGCTTACTAGATGATTGGGAGCACTTCCAGACGTCTAGAGAGGTGGTCAGACGTCTGGAGTTGGGTCCAGATGGTCCAGAAGAGTTCCTAGACGTCTAAGGATTGGCGTAGAAGTAGAGGTATGATACTAGACACTTCTAAGTCGTCTGGAAGATGTTCCAAACATCTGATTTGAGGTAGAAACCTTGTTTTTGACTTGTTTAGGGTCCGTTTGAGGTCTGTTTTCCTCAAATAAGATACCGACGTGTTCCTTGTGAGTTCCTCTACTTGTTAGAAGTCTTTCCATACTGTTCTGATTGTTCCCTTGTTATTGTTCCTTGTTATAGGACTTCGTTCCGTTGCGGGTTCGGGGCTTGCTGAGGCACATGAACTTGCCGTTCAAGCCCCCAATACTCCTGGGTTTACTGGTAGAGTGCTTCCCCTAATTACAAACATGAATGCATGTGTAGAATGAATAATTAGAACCTAGGATATGGCAGGAATTCTATTACGAGAAATACTGGAAATGTCTGTATTGGATGAATGAATTGCAGTCATGAATGAGTAGACAGAAATGATAGCAACTGCCTGTAAATAAATAACAGCTGCCTATGAAATATGAAGTACTTGTGCTGGTCAACTGTTGTATGTAACTTTCCTGTTGTATACGTTAAATGACATAATACGAGCTACATGTATATAAATTGAGAATGGTAATGTGAATGATGGAATTACGAGCTACTTGTGTATAACCTGAATATGGAAATGTAAACGATAGCAATACAAGTTGCATGTGTATAACTTGAGAATGGAAATGGAAATGATGAAACCTGGTACGGAATGGCATGAGGCATTTGAACATGAACCCTATGGGGAGATGAGGAGTAGAGCTCCTGGAAAATATATAGAATGGCTCTAGAAATGCTTTGGGAAGTGTGCTAACCCTAAGGGGAGCGCACATTACCTCTCAGTGTAGAAGGGTGCTGCCACCTTTCGGGTTGAGACCCAGGGTGGGTTTGGCCACTTTGCACCGACTAGATGGCCCTCGTGTACACTGTACCGGGGAGAGCTACTAGTGTAGGGAGAGAGCTAGCCACCCCATGAGGCCCGGAGTTTAGCTAGCCCCCTACATTGACTTGTTAGGCCCACTGGGCAAACCAGGGTAGTCAGGCGAGGGTGCACGGACTGTGGAGGGGCGAGACCCCTGTTTGGTTACTGTGAAGGGCTAGACCCTTGTTACCGAGAGGGCTAGGCCCTATACTGTTCTGTGTTGTACTTTGGGCGCACCCGTTAGCGGAAACGATTGACCGCGTGCCAGTGCGAGGTAGCTACCCGTATGCTTATCGCGCGTGCCGTAGTCACCATTACGTCTGTCCGTGACCTTGGGATGGTTGACTGGGTGTAGGATCACCATGGGGGACTCTCCCGGCTAGGAGAGCACCACATGTGCCTTCTCTTCTGAAAAGACTGCAATCAAGATCGTTCCTACGAGGAACATTCGAGATCAAGAAAGAGATTTGATAAATAAACCAATGGATGAAAAGGAATAATTTGTGAAATAATGTAATTAGAAAACGACAGCTACCTGTCCACTTTTACTGCCTTAGTTAGTTGGATGCCACTCTACTCAGCGTTCGTTGACTTCGTGTACTCATAACCCTTTTCAGGTCCAGGTGTTGAGCAGCTCGAGTCTATGGCTGCGGAGGGTGCTGGGCCTAGTAGAGCCCAGTAGCTATAGTTTCTCTTGTTGTACTCTTTTGTAGTAGTGAATAGACTCTTGTACCTTTACGCTTTGCACTCTTACGTTTTGTACTTTATATTCTTGCACCTGGTTACTTTTCTACTGTTGTGATGGTATGTACTGTAGCAGTTTTTACTTCTTTACTGCTGTACTTTTGTTACTATTAGTTGCTTAGCGTAGTGAATGTGGTTTACTTTCCTACTTTTTGGTTACTTTCTTGTTGAACTACTGGGTCTTGGGATCGGTCAAGTCGGTCTGGTCTCGTGCCCTGTAGGGATTCGGGAACCGGGTCGTAACACAAACTGTTGGTCGAAGAGGACGGAGGCCGCCGAAGCTTGGTCGAAGAGGGGCCGGAGGTAGGGAATTGAAGAAGTTTTAGGCCCCAAACCTTGCTAAAGAGATTGGCCGTGCAATGTGGATCTTTTTATAGGCCATAAGAAAGCATTCCAAGCTTGGAAACCAAGCTTGAAAGCTTGGGACTCACGCACAAAATTGGGTATACCTACAATCAAATCATTCACATGAGCTTTTGGGAAGGAATCAGAGTCTAATGAGTGGATCGAATGGAAGGAGATTCTCTTAAGAGTTCTTCCAATTTTGGAAGGGTTTCATTAAGGAATCAGAGAAAAATCTCTTATTGAAGGTTGCTGAAGTAGGAGTTCCTTCGCGATAATGGCAAAGGGACCTGATTTTGAAGATGATGACAAAAGTAGGGACCTGTTTGCAATGAATTTCAAAAGCTAGGGGTGTGTGTGTAAGAAAAAGAGTCAGATTGGACTAGAATGCAAACTAGGTCAAGATGATCACAAATTGGGTCCAAATTTTGGTACAAACCTAATTTGAACCCAAGAAATCTGATGGTGAAGTCAAATTTTGGTTTTGATGAAGTTTGATTAGGTAATTTACGTAGAAACCTAAATTAGGGCAACTATCTATTTGAGACTCTATTTTAGGTCAAAATAAGTTCCAATGGTTAAATCAAGGTAACAAACCTTATAGAATATTTTTCTATGATTTTTAGAAGGTTTAGATGAATTTTATTCTTACCAGAACCTCTGTTAATTAAGCGGGTCTGTTTTTAGGGTTTCAGATGTTCATTAATTCTTAAAACACGTGAAAACCTATTTTTGTCTACATGAACCCTCTTATTAGACATTAATGCTCATTTGACCTTTAATAAATCTCTGGGAAACCTTGTGATTGCTCTGCAATTAAGATATTCTGTTAAAACTGCAGTTTTACCCCTGTTTTAATGTTAATCTCTCATAATGGATATGCAATGAATTATGGTCTTCTGGCAGTTATGTAGGAGCATTTATCAATGGATTCTGACTAATTAAAATTAGATATGGCTGATGATGATGTTATCATCACAAGGTACACACAAGTCTACAAGCATTATATTTCTTTAGGAGCCCTTAAGGTTAGCATAATATTAAGACAACGATTGACCGCTTGCTTCAGGCTACCAATTGCACGATGTATCTTGAACATTTTGCTGGAATTCATTTCATGAGAATAAGTATCATGTAAGGAATCCCACATCTCCTTAGTCGTCTTATAGTACACAATGTTGTCACCAATTCGAGGCACAATAGGGTTCATAATCCACACCCGGACCATCCCATTGTCTTTCTTCCACATGGCATATTTTCCCGTCTTGTTTGTTGGTTCCATCTTTATCAAGATATGTTCCTTATCATGTCCCTTAGCTGTCTTGAGAAATAGTGGAAAGGAATGACCAATCTTATTCATTGAGAAAACCCTACACCTCTCCATATAGAAAGAGAGGTGTTGGGAAAAATACATAAGAGAACCATACAAAATATAAAGATAACTAAACAGTCCCCAGTAAACATAAACAAGAAATATAAATAGGAGTATCAGCACTCCCCCTCAAGCCAAAGCATAGATGTCAATCATGCTCAGCTTGAAACAGTAATAATCAAATGCCGATCGAGGTAGAGGCTTTGTGAATACATCAGCAGTTTGGTCCTCAAATGCAACGTAAGTGATACATAGCAAACCACACTGTATGAGATCTCTAGTATAGTGGCAGTTAACCTCAACGTGTTTGGTGGGCTCATGGAACATCAGGTTGTTGGCTATGTATGTAGCCGCCCGATTGTCACATCGCATCTCCATAGGTTCCTCAATCTAGACATGTAAATCATGGAGTAGAGACCATATCCAAACCATTTCTGCAGCAATTTAGGCTATCGCCCTATACTCTGACTCTACACTAGAGTGAGAAACTCTCTTGTTTCTTGCCGAGAAACTGTCTCCTGTTTCTTGCTCCTCCAAGTAACCAGATTACCAGCCACAAAGGTATAGAAACAGTGGTGGATTTCCTGTCAAGCACACATCCCACATAATCTGCATCAGAATATCCTACCACTGTCATAGGAGAGCCTCTCTGGAAGAGAATACGAAGGCTTGGTGCTTGCTTCAAGTATTTAAGCCCTGCATAGCTGTCTGCTAGTGCAACTTCGTCGACTTCTCCATAAACTGGGTAAGTTTGCCTATTGCCAAGGCAATATCTGATCTGGTAATGGTCAGGTACAACAGGTTGCCTGCAAACTATTTGTACGCTCTACTATCAGCTACCTCTGCCTCCTAATTGCGTAAATGTACCTTGGGGTCCATAGGAATATTGGCTGGCTTGGACCCCAGCATGCCTGTCTCTTGAAGGATGTCCAACGCATACTTGCATTGAGAAAGAAGAATCTCATCTTTGCTCTTAGCAACCTCAATCCCCAGAAAGTATCTAAACTAGCCCAGATCCTTCATAACAAACTACTATTCAAGAGACTCCTTAACCTGTCTTATCTCAGCCTCATCACTGTCGGTGATAATTAGATCTACATAAACCAGTAGTGCTACTGTTGAATGGGCCAGATGGGAGTTTAAATGTTTCGTTGTAGTAAAGCTTCCTACATAGCTTAATCAACAGATAAAATTTATAACTCGAAATCAAAATTGAAGTCCGAGGTTGAACATAGGGAGCAAATATGGAATTCACACGCTAATCTTTAATAAATGAGTATAATAAATGAAGCACAAAAGAGATATTCAATGAATAATAATCAGTCACATTATTTATTCAATGAAATCCAATGTATCTAGAGATTGCATGGAACAAAAAGGAAAGAGAATCGCAAACAATGGTGATTTAGATCGCCACTTAATCCTCTTAATTAAACATGCATGCAATATTTCAATTCAACCTTAACTCAAGTACTTAAATAATGTAACAGTATCTCAAATAAACTCAAATCAGACGTCGGGCATTTATTATCAGACGACTTAAATGCAGCCCTACTACAGTGCTTCTTTAGAGCCTTCTTTTCTTTAGCTTCTTTCACGAGCCTTCTCCTTCTTTCAGAGAGCACAAGGGCTCTCTCTCATAGCTAAGTGTTGGACAGGGTTAAACATCAGAGAGCAAAACCCCCCCTCTCTCACAATTTCCTCCTCCTCTTTTCTCTCAGATAGCCATGTCGTAATCAGATATTCGGGTTAAGTAGTATTGGGTTCAAGCCTGCATGTGTGGTGTTGCAGGCGAGGAGTGAGGCTTAGGCGGGTAGTGGGTGAGCTGGTAAGGGGACCCGACCCCCATGTTCTTGGGCAAATAGCCTAAAACACAAAATCAATATATGGGCAAGCGCACTCTCAGCAACCAATGATGTGGGATTATCCTTCCCACATCTTCTTTGCGCAAATGCAACTGAAGGTGCATCTTCGATTTGAGTAGTAGTTGCAGTCCTTTTGCCTAATTGAGGACCTAGAGGGGTTCTGGCCTGGAGTCCGCACGACCTGGGGGTTGGTTGGATGAAGAACACGGTCGTTGGCTCGATGAACACAGTTGGAGAAGATGATGCAGCAATGGAGCTCCGGTGGGATACCTGAAACAAGCAATACGGCCACACGGCCACATTAGAACACTTCAAGAGGACCGTAAGGATGCGATGAGGGTGTTGGTGGCGGTGGCGTGCTGCGAGGGTGGTCGTAGGTGGCTGGCGAAGGTGGATTTGGTGGTGCGTCAATGGGGTGTTCGGTGGGTCGCGTGAGTGGGTGGAATGGCGAATAAAGATGGGGGTTTGGTTCGTGGAAGTATGGCGGAGGTTGTGAACTTGGTGGCGAGTTGTTGGTGGATTGTGGAGGTGTGGCGGATTCACCGAAGGTGTGGTCGGAGATGGGGAAGATGACGGGTGAGCGGCGTGTTGAGGGGCTGAATCAAGGGATAAAGAGAAGAAAGAGAGTAGAGGGAAAGGGAAACTAACTATGCTAACCTAATTGGACGAAAGGGGAGAAAGGACACCAAGTATGGTGTGGCCAGTGCCGTGGAAGGAAGTGCCTCCGATTAGGGAGAAGCGGCGAGGAAGACGAGGGAAAAGACCCTCGCTGGTATTGCGAGCGGCAGAGGAATGTGGGGAGGAAGATCCGGCCGACTATTGTCTGTGGTGTCTGGCGAAGTGGGTAGGACAAGGGGCTCGCCGGAGCTTGTGAAGGAATTGGCCAGAGAGAGGAGAAGAAGGGGGTATTCCAGTCCAAACCAAGCTAAGGAATACGGCCGTGCATCATGGAACCTTTTATAGGCATTAGGAGGTCGTTCCAAGCTTGGAAGCTCGGAGTTTTCGCAACCGTAGTATACCCTTCCTTTCAAAGAGTCCCCATGAGCTTTTGGGGAAGAATCACAGTCCAGGATTAAGTTCAAATCGTAGAGGATTCTCTCAAGAGTCTCCCTTCCAATTTTGGAAGGGTTTAGGCGTGAAATCAGGGAGATCTTCCTAATTGAAGGTCTGTTGCAAGTGCGTTCACACGAACATGGCGGCAAGGACCTGTTGGTGAAGAAGAAAATGAAGTTAGGGGGATCCTTGTAATAGATTTCAAAAGTTGAGAGGCTATTAAAAAGAAAAGGAGTCAAACTGAACTAAAATGTAAACTAGGTTAAGATGATCTCTGATTAGGCCTAAATTTTGATACAAATATAATTTAGACCCAAGAAATCTGATGGTGAAGTCGGATTTTGGTTTTGACCAAGTTTGACAAAAAATTTACACAAAAACCCAAATTAATGCAACTGTCTGTCTGAGACTCTATTTTAGATCAAAATGGGTTTAAATGGTCAAATCAAAGGTACCAAACCTTATAGAATAATTTTTTATGATTTTTAGAAGGTTTAGGTGAATTTTATCTTGATCAAAACCTCAATTAATTAAGCAGGTCTCAAATTAGGATTTCGGATGTCTATTAATTCTTAGAATGCGTGAAAACTCGTTTCTGTCTGCATAAACCCACTTATATGACTTTAATGCTTATTTAACCTTTATTTAACCCCTGGGAAATCCCATGATTACTCTGTGATGGTTCGTTCGTCGTGATTTTTCAAAAGATACGTTGTAGTATGTTGCGAAAAACGATTATCAATTTAATTTATTTATTACTCAAAATTTGAAAATATTCTGAGGTCGAACTCAGGGAGCAAATTCGATTTTAGAAGCAGAAAAATCACAATTCTCAATAATGTAATGTTTTACAAAAATTTAGAGAATAAAAGGAAATATAATTTTTCTTTTCTTTTTCTTCTTTTCTCTCCTTCTTCTTTGCTTTCTCTTTTTTCTTTTCTCTATCTTCAGATGTCTGATTCTATGAATCAGACGCCTTAAGTGGCATTTGCTATAATGCATGCCTTCTTCTTCTTCCTTTCTTTTCTTTGGTTGCTGCTGCTGCTTCTTCTCCTTGACTTCTTCCTCTTCTCTTCCTATCCTTTCTGCTTGGCTTTCCTTTTTGCAGCAGCTCCCTCCTTCTCTTTTCTTCTCTTCCTCTTTGGCTCTTTCTTCTTCTTCAACTGCTTCCTCTGCCTTCTTTTTCTTCCTTTCCTTCTGCACTATGCTCCTTCCTCTGCCTTCTTCTTCTTCAGCTCCTGCTCCTGCGGCTAAGTCTTCAGCTTCTTCCTCTTCTTCAGTTGGCCTCTTCTTCTTCTCTTCTTCTTCCTCCGCGCAGCTGCTTCTTCTTCCTTCCTTCTTCTTCTTCCCTGCACAGGCACGGTTAAGCAAAACCTACCCCTACCCTCTCCACGTCTCTCTCTCTATTTCTCTCTTCGGTTCGCTCTTCCAGAG
The DNA here is from genome assembly GCA_037157565.1 of Thalassia testudinum. Taxonomy (NCBI): domain Eukaryota; kingdom Viridiplantae; phylum Streptophyta; class Magnoliopsida; order Alismatales; family Hydrocharitaceae; genus Thalassia; species Thalassia testudinum. The sequence goes on along the minus strand of JAZHRO010000022.1, from coordinate 59,368,626 downwards.
CCTGCTCGGGTATACAGGTCGGGTTGGCGCACCTGTGACCAGGCCCACCGGCGTGTGTGGTGGGCAAGGAGTGCGGGGGTAGTCAGGTCGGACACCAAGTCCGCGTAGCATGGGGTCGTGGACGAGGCGTGAGTGGGCAAGTGGGACCTCACCCCATGTCAGGAGGCGATAAGCCCCTGACACTTTTTCAATTTAAGCGCCTCCTCTCGTTCGTCAGCTTCCGAAGTGGGACTAAATGTCCCACCTTCGTTCGCGTGCATCTGCAGCAGGGGTCTTTGGCTGATTCCAGCTGATGCTTCGGCCTTCGAGGCCAATTGGCTGCCTGGAGATGTGCGTGAGGGAAGTCCGTGCAATCTGGGACTACTGGCCTGGAGCAAGCAGACCTGGAGAGAGCTCGCAAGCAAGCTCCAGCTTGCGTCAATGGCGACGACCCTCCGAACCTGCAATCATGCAAACGGCCTCCCGGCAACGTCAGAAAGCTCAGGAGGCTTCACCGAGGCACGGCGAAGGTGGCCCGGTGGTCGGAGTGGCGTGAGGGCGCCTGTGCGTGTGTGCCTAGGGCACACTGTGTATGTGCAGGTGGGTGTGTTCGGGGGGAGCTTCTAGTGGGTGGAGCGGTTAGTGGAAGAGCGAAAGGTGATCAGTGGGAGGTGGTGAAGCTTAGGGACCGGTCGGTGAGGGGTGAAACGGCCTGTGGAGGTGGAGTGGCCTCGCCGGAGTTGGTGGTCGAAGGTGGAGAGGGTGATGGTGGTCTGTGGTGTCGAGAGGTCGAATTATAAGAGGGGAAATGAAGGGGGAGAGTGAGGGAAACTTATCTAATAGATCCAGAGCAAAGGGGGAAGGAGGATGGCAAGCGGCTGGTGCCTGCCGTCGCCGGAGACGAAGGTGCCCAGGGGAAGAAGATGGCGACGAGGAAGGGGGTCGAAGAGCGCTTACTAGTACGACGCGGCGCTGCGGAGGACAGCGGAGCAGGCTCTGCCACTGGTACAGTGGCAGAGCGACGAGAAAGGAGAGGAGGAGTCGCCGAAAGCTCTGGGCAATCGGCTGAAGTTGGGAGGAGACGAATTGGAGGGGGGTCTCAGGCCAAATTGAGCTTGGAGGAAGCGGCGTGGTGTGCCCTTCCTTAAATAGGCACTGGCAGGGCGGGAAGCACGCGAGGGTAGCGGAGAGGCCACGTCAAAGGTAAGGCCTGTCGGATACCCATATCTCTCGCGCATTCGCCCGAGAGGTCTGGTGGGTTTCAGGGCATGGGGAGCAACCCATGCGATAGGGGTCTCCACAGGGAGCTCCAATTTCAAATCTAAGGGTGGCTCCCCATCAGGAGAGGTGCAAACCTCCGCGCGAAGTCGCCAGAGGTATGGGCCCTACTGCGGATGGAAGAGGGACCGAAGTGAAGAAAACAACGAGGAAGCTGAGGGGGTAATTGCAAGGGTTTCAAAAAGTTGAGGGTCAAAAGGTAATTTTGAGGACCAAATTACAAAGTGGGTCAAGACAACCTTCCCTTATGTCCAAATTTTGGTATAAACCTAATTTGGACCTAAGGAATCCAATGGTGAAGTTGGATTTTAGGTTTGACCACGTTTGACTGGAAATTTTGCATAAAAATTCAAATTAGGTCAAAAATTGGGTATGAACCCCAATCTATGTCAAAAACAGGTTCCAAAGGCCAAATTAAAGGTTCTAAATCCTAGGGGATATTTTTCCATGAATTTTAGAGGGTTTAGTTGATTTTTATCTTACCTGGAACCTTGTGAATTAAAGTGGGTTTATTTTAGGGTTATAAAATGTCATTTAATTCCTAGATTTCGTCATAACCCTCATATGACCAAACCATCCCACTTTTTCTCTTATTAAGTCCACTTGACCTATGTCTAGACCCTTAGAAATCCCGTTGATGCACTGCAATGGTAAAATTACAGTTTTACCCCTTGTGTCATGTTCTCTCCTCAGATTGGAAATTCCCTGAATTAGGCCTTCCTTTAGGCTATGTAGGAGTTTTTGTTCATTTTATTAGGTCAAAATATGCTACTTAGGGTTCATGATGAGGTTCTCATCACTCTGCAGTTAGGATATGATGTTAAAACTGCAGATTTACCCCTGATTTCATGTATTTCTCTCAGAAAGGATGTGCAATGAATTACCATTCTCCGTTTTCCTGACAAAGAGAGATGATCTAAAGAGGACCTCTGCAACACCTCTAAGAGCTTTTAAAATCAGGCTCCCAGGCTCTACTTCAGGCCATAAATGACCTTCCTGAGTCTACACACACACTCCCCCTGAACCTCAAAACCCAAGGGTTGCTACACCCAAACCTCCTCCTGAAGATCATTGTAGAGAAAAGCATTCTTTACATCAAGCTGGTGTAACCTCCAATCTTTGTGGGCAATTACAAATATGAGTACCTGAACAGTAACAAGACGCACAATAGGAGAGAAAGTACCAAAGAAGTCCACCCCATATGTCTGGGTGAACCCCTTTACCACCAACCTGGCCTTATACCTTGAAATAAATCCATCAGGGTTGTATTTCAAGGCAAAGACCCATTTGGAGCCAACAAGTCACTCGCCTGTAGGAAGCGAGGTGAAATCCCAAGTTTGTCTACTCCGAACTGTCGCCATCTCGTCCTCCGTGGCTTGACGTCACTTAAGATCAAGCATGGCCTGCCAGTAGGTAGACTAAATTTGTGACGCTGTAAGTGCCTGACAAAAGCTGCTAAACTGAGGTGTAAGACCATCGATAGCCAAACTACCTGCAACACGATATCTGAACTCACATGTGTGAGGTGCCTTCCTAATGGTAATAGGAAAGTCAAAATCATTTGGTATCTCTGACTGAGACGCTATAGAAGGAGCCTCACTACTGTGGTGATCTGCACTGTCAGGGGGATCAGATCTAACCAGACTATCACTGCCATAAGAGTCAATCTCAACTGCCTATGGAACATCAGTCACTGGTGTGAGCGATGGCCTTTGTAGTGTCGCATGAGGTCTACTATATGTGCATAGAGTACCATGCAATCTCTGGCAGTCATCCACAGGGGTAGTGAAGCCTGAAGAGGTTGGCTGAGGTATGGAGACTAGAATCTCCTCAAGTGGAATCAAAGGAATAGGCATGGGAGCTGCATCATCATAAACACCCATTTGTCCAACAGCAGAAAAATATGTTGTCTCATGAAAAGTCACATCAACGCGAAAATAATACCCGTGGTGGATGGGATCATAGCATTGGTACCCCTTCTAACTCCTATAATACCCTAAGAAGACGCACTTAACAGCACGAGGAGCAAGCTTGTCACAACCTAGTGATGGCACATGAACAAAAGCAACACATCCAAAACCCCTGGGAGACACGTGGAAAAGCTCACCATCTGGGTGTAACAGGAGAATCAGCATCTGCTTGTGAAGAATTGAACTCGGCATCCTGTTAATGAGGTAGGTCGCCGTCAAAACAGCATCCCCCCAATATCTCTGTGGAACATTGTGGTGGATAAGAAGAGTGCGGGCAACCTCTAATAGGTGTCTGTGTTTTTGCTCAACATCTCCATTTTGTTGTGAGGTATGGAGACAAGTGGTCTGGTGGATAATCCCACGAGTCCTGTAGAACTCTACGAGTCTAGCAGTGTGGAACTCGAGGGTATTATATGTCCGTACAATCTTTACTGTAGCAGAATACTAAGTTCCAGTCTCCAAGAGAAGAGTCTCTATAATACCTCCAACTCTGCCTTGATCTTCATAAGAAACACCCAAGATATTTTGGTGAAATCGTCAACAACAACAAGATAGTAACAGTGTCCTATCCTATCTGGAACTCTACCAGTCCCCAAACATCCATATGGAGTAACTCAAAGGAAGCAACTGATCCAGGAGAGGACTAGTAGGGAATGAAGACCGATGATGCTTACCTAATTAGCAAGCATTACACCTAATAGTAGCAGCAAGTGAAATATGCAGAATCACCCTCCTGAGGTGATCCAAAGGCAAATGTCCTAGAAGAACGTGCCATTGTAAGACACTCCCACCATCATGTCACTGGCTCCTGCAAATGGCTCCTAACCAAAATGATAAAGACCATTCTCCTCTGTACCTCTAGTGATGATCTTCCCAGTGAACTTATCTTAGACAATACATCCAACCTCATCAAAAATCACCCTGCAATGAAGATCCTTCATGATCCTGCTCACGAACAACAAGCTCATGGGAATCTCTGGTACGTGTAGTGCTCTCGGCAACCGCAACGTGGGAGTCACATACACTTCCCCTTAGCCAACAATAGGTGTCTGTATTGTTCTCCCTGATGCAATGGAACTAAGTGACTGGAAATAGCTTTGATCTCCACAGAGATGCTGTGAAGCACTGGAATCGACTAACCATCCTACACCATGGTGACTCCTATCATAACCCTGCGGCATCAAGCTTGCACACTCAAACATTCCTGCCACAGTAGCAACATCCAATGTCATCTCTGCTCCCCCTAAGATTGGCATTGTGACTAATAAGGATGAAGTGGATCACCAAGAACTAGAACTTGCCATTTCTAAGCCAAATACTCGGAGAGAATAGCCACAAAAGAGATCTGAAAATTGTTTTCAAATCTGAACATTCTGAAATATGTGAGAAAGTGAACTCCTGATCATGAAATCTATAATCAAATGATCACAGATGACATTCCAAGAGTCACAGGCACCCCTTAAATCAAACTTTAGTGCATGGGGGAAAGCCCTAACAACACTTCTAAGGGATGCTCCTCTCCTTCTCCAACGAAGAACTTCCTCCTTTGATCACCTCAACCCCACCAACAGTAACGGGGTCGAGAGATGATCAGGGAGGAGGACAGACCGGTGTGGTCTGCCCTTGCCTCACCCACACAGAGGCGCAGATCTGGTCCACCGGTCAGAGGCACTGCAAGGCCTGAGGGGTGGCGCTGCTCCTTTCTATCGACACTCCTCCACTGGTCGGCGGCACTGCAGGGCCTAAGGATCGGCACTAGTCCTCCCTGTTGGCGCTGCAGGCTGGTGTACGAGGGCTGTGATGATGGAGATCCTCTAGGTTGCCGCTGCTGCTCCTTGATTGATCTCGATGGAGATCAAAAACCACAAATCAAGGATAAGGTGTTAATCTAGGCTTCTAGGAGTTTTTAGTGTTTCATCATTGTAGAAAATTTCCCAAATAGCTCAATCAACAAATACTATTTCTAACTTGAATATCTAAAATGAAGTCCGTGGTCAAACACAGGGACCAAGTATTGCAATTCACACGCTAATCTTAATTAAAATATAAATGAGTACAGGAAATCAAGCCAATAATGATATTCAATACATGATAACTACTCATATCTGATATTCAATGCATAACATGAGTACTATAAGAGTTGGAGATGATAAAAAGATATCTAAGACAAAATAATGGTGATTTAAATCACCAATTATTAATTTAGACACATGTATACCAATTACTTAATAACTCAAATAAATGCACAGTGGCCTGAATCAGTAATGCCACGTAAGCTTAAGTGGCCAAAGTATCAAATGCTCAATCAAACGTCGACTTTTTAGATCAGACGACTTAAACATCGCCCTGCTACATTACACGCTCAAGGCTATGGAAGCCTTTCTCTCCTTTTGTTCTTTAGCTTCTCTTCTTCTCTTCACAGAGCCTTCTCCTCTTCTTTCTCTCACGCACAGGGTCTTCGCAAGCTTCTCAGCGACTAAGTGTTGGGAGTTTGCCCTGAAGAGCAAACCCCCTCTCCGCTCTTTAACAGATTTCTCCTCTCTCCTCTTCTCAAATTCGGGATTAATCGGGTATACGGATCCGGGTATGGGTTTAAGTAGTATCGGGTCCAGGCTCACCAGCAGTGGGTAATGAGCGAGGAGTGTGGGTTATGTGAGGGGACCACACCCCCGGTGTTTGAGGCGATAAGCCTTAGGCACAAAATACATTTATGCGCTGTCGAGTGCTCTTCTCCCACCGATGTGGTACTAAATCCCACTCCTTTCTTCACGTGCGGTTGTAGTGAAGCCTCGTCCAATTAATGCAGCAGCTGAGGTCGTGGTGCTCAATTGAAGACTTGGAGACCTGCCTGGAGCTACTTTGTGCGACCTAGGAGCGAAACTTGAAGCTTTCGAGACTAGAGCATAAAGAACACAGCCGAAGAAGATGACGTGGCGGCGGAGCTCCGGTAGGGTACCTGAAATACAAAATACAGGCTAAAAGCCACAGTTAAAAAGCTCAGGAGGATCGCAAAGATGCGGCAAGGGTGTTAGTGACGATGGCGAGCTGCGAAGGTGGTCATGGGTGGCTGGCGAAGGCGGAGTATGCCAGAGAAGGTGGTTGTGTTTGGTGGAGTGTTTGGATGGGTGGAACGGCGAATAGGTAGAGGGGTTTGGTTCGAGTGGATGAGGTAGAGCTTGTGAGGCTGTTGGTGAGGTGTTTGGAGGAGTGTAGCGTGCGGAAGACCTCGCAGGAGGTATGGCCGGAGATGGGAATGAAGGTGGATGACGGTGGTGTCAAGGGTTGAAACTAAGATTAAAAGGGATAAATAGCAAGTGGGGGAGGAGATAAACCTAATTAACCTAATCTAAATGGATGAAAGGGGAGGAAGTCATTGCCGGTGGTACACCAGACTTGGAGGAGATGAAGTCTTCGGTGGTGAAGAAGTGGCGAGGAAGGCGAGGAAGGTGGCGTTCGCCAATATTGCGAGACGCGGAAGAATGTGGGGAAGAAGAATCCACCCACTATTGTCTGTGAGGGTCGACGAGGAAGGTAGTCGGAGGCTCGTCGGAGCTCACGGAGCTTTTGGCCAGGGAGAAGGGAAGACGATGGGAAACTGGCTAAAAATGAGCTAAGGAGGTGAGGAATGCCATGGGCGTGCTTTTATAGGCATTTAGACGAGTCTCCAACCTTGGAAACAAGCTTGAAGAGCTCGAATTTCATGGTTTTAGGTTTGGGATTTCAGGAGTTCGCATGAGCTCTTGGATGGATTTGGAAGGCTATGAATGAGCTCAGATGGAAGGGGATCTCGTCAGGAGTCCTCCTTCCATTTTTGGCAAAGATTCCTCAAGGAATCATAGAAAAATCTTTGATTGAAGGTCGTCGGAGCAGGAGTTCCTCTGCGATCATGGAGGAGGGACCAATTTGTAAATAATATGACAAACTTAGGGACCTGTTCACAAATAATTCAAAAACTAGTGGCTGGTATGAGATAGAAAGGAGTCTGACTGGACTGAAATGCAAACTAGGTCAAAATGATCTCTGATTGGGTCCAAATTTTGGTACAAACCTAATTTTGACCCAAGGAATCTGATGGCCAATTTGGATTTTGGTTGTAACCTAGCTTGACTGGATAATTTACGCAAAAACCCAAATTAAGGTAATTATCTGTTTGAGACTCTATTTTAAGTCAAAGTGGGTTCCCATGGTCAAATCAAAGGTACCAAACCTTATAAAATATTTTTATATGATTTTTAGAAGGTTTAGGTGAATTTTATCCTGATCAGAACCTTAGTTAATTAAGTGGGTCTGAAATTAGGGTTTCGGATGTCCATTAATTCTTAAAATGTGCAAAAATCCATTTCTATCTGCATGAATCCACTTATTAGACATTAATGACCATTTGACATTTAATTAACCCCTGAAAAATCACATGATTGCTCTACATTTAGGATATTCTGTTAAAACTGCAGATTTAACCATGATTTAATGTTTATCTTTCAGAAATGATATACAGTGAATTACGATCTTCTGGCGTTTATGTAGGAACATTTATCAATGGATTATGACTAATTAAAGCTAGATATGGTTGATGATGACGTTATCATCATAAGGTGTAGGGTTTTGGAAGCCTATGGGGTGGGATACCAAAGCCCTGATCTAGGATCGTTGCTCTGATATCAAGTGAAAAGGAACGACCAATCTTATTCATTGAGAAAACTCTACACCTCTCTATATAGAGAGAGAAGTATTAGGAAAAATACATAAGCGAACCAGACAAAATATAAAGATAACTAAACAGTTCCCAATAAACATAAACAAGAAATATAAATAAGAGTATCAACAGAAACATCTGAGACTATCTAGCATAGTTGATCTCATCTAACTTCAAGATAGAAATAAAAAAAGGATTCTTGTAGTTTCTCGCATCCGTAGCGTTATCTGATGACACCTCCAAACTACTAGATGATGCCATTGTGCCTAGTGAGAAGGAAAATAGCCACCAAACTAATGATATGAAAAACTTATTTCAGATCTAAAGCATATAGATTAAGAAGATGGTGATCCCTTGATCATGAAATCCAAGACACTACAGTCCTAGAAATCATGTCACGAGCCAGTGTAGCCCCCTAGGATTAACAAAGGCACGCACTAGGGCATAGGGGGGACCCCAACAATGCCACCCAAGGGGCTGTGCCCCTCCTCTCGCAAACGTTAGGTCCAAAGAATCGCCTGTAGGCGGTGGCGATGAGGGGGGAAATCAGGCCACCACAACAAGAGGGAGAGAGGAATTAGGGTGGAGGGGTTACGAAGGTCTTGTGCAGCTAGGATACCAGAGAGTCGACCTAGGATCGTCACTCTGATACCAAGTCAGAGAGAATGAAAAATCTTATTCAACTAGAAAACCCTACACCTCTTTATATAGAAAGAGGGGAGGAAACAATTGCAAGAAAGAAAAAAAATAATAAAAAGCCACAAATTAAGACCTAAAGGGTATCCTAACATATGACTAAGGTCTTTCAATCATTAGGTCATACTTCGAAGATGACTAAGGTTAGATGACCAAGGAATCTTGAAAATAAGAAACTATGCTAGGGTGTGTCAAATGGAAGACTTATGACAAGATCATGCTTCAAAAGGTGATTACGCTAACCACAAAAGATAAAAGAACGTTGTCCATAGTAATTACATGCTCATTATACTTGAAAACTGCCATTGACAGTATCGCAATGTTTATTGGAATTGAAGCACCATCTCCTATCTAGTGCAGAAATCTTTATTACTCAACCAACTTCTTGACAACCAAGATATAGAATCTTCTTGCTACATCAAAATTAGAAAAAAAAAATCTTCTAGATTACAATTGCCAGCTTACAATGAAACATCTGTAGAAACCTTCATGAACGACATCTAGCTTGGATTTTAATTCAGTACCTGAAACCTTGACATACTTGATTTGCAGCGTAACCTTTTTAGCTTCAGCTTCTACCTTCACTACCCTATCAGCTTGACTTCTAGAAAACTTCTCTCAAAAAAATTCCACATCTTCATCTTTTCGGTAGAATTGAAGTAAACATCAAAATTTTACTAAGGATAGGAGATGACTTGTATACCTTTAACAAAAGGCTCATACTTACCATTTCTTTGAAAAGTGGTTGCGGTGTTCCTATTTTGTGACCAGAAGGAACAATGTTCCAAGGATGTCTGGCTTGCTTAGTATCTCCATTTTCATCAGAAAGTGTGAATTGCATCCCAGAAGGTAAATTAAGTTGCTTTTGAGCCTTTATTCATAATGAAACATAGAACAAAATCATCAAAATGCCTCGTGCAATCGCTTTTCAAACTTTTAAACAAATAATAACAATTATGCAAAATCAAGGTCCAAAGTTGGAGCATGAAGTACTCATGTAATGTGTTTACCTCCTTTGAAAAGGATGACATAAATGGTTCTAACAATGATGCAAGCAGACACACCATTCCAACTAATGCCTTCATGACAATGGCACAAGAAGGTGGATCTTCCTTTTAGAGTTTCCAGAATTGGCTTTTCGGTGCCATAACTCAGAAGGGCTCAAAAAAATCAAAATTGACTTAAAACAATATAAACACAGAGAAAAAGAATGCATAAAAAACTCACTTGCAAGTATCCATTCCCATCGTTTGATATACTCAAAGCAATTTTCAAACCTTGTTTCAGCTTGACCTAAAGTTAATGCAAGTAGCATAAATATAAGCAAAAGATGAATGAAGCCAACCATGCCAAAAGCGTGATTCAGTGACATCTTGCAATCATTGCTATTTTTTTTTTAATGTTGGCACAAATGCAAGGACTTGTGTCCAAGAGGCTTAGAAACTATAGATGGTTCTCCATGGATGTTTAATGTGTCTTCTCATTTCATAAGTATCATGCATCAACTTGCAGAGCCTACTTTCTCGCAACAATATCATTCCTAATGACAGGCCAAGCCTTCAAACGAAACTGAGCACCTCTAGCAAAATATTTTATAAGGATGCCATGATGACATGCAGCAAAATTGATTACAAGCTTGCTTTTAGCTACATGTACATGTTCCAAGGTGTGTGTGTGTGTGTGTGTGTTGAGCGGAGGTGTTGTAAAAAAAATGCCTATACTCAGCTAGAAGATGTATTTCATACACTTATAAAAAATGTGGTTTATACACTGCTGGGGGTTCTCTTTCTCTATTTGGTTCAAAACAGGATAACCAAAACAAATGAAGAAACCTTTCACAAGAAAGAGGAGAGACGTAAGATTCAAATCCTCAATGGTTCTTAAGATCTATATCGGTGCCAATCTTCAAGACTAGAGCTATCAACCATTTGACCATCTCTTCAATAGACAATTTCCATTTTATTCCTAAAAATAACCAATGGGTATAGTATTGATGCAACCCACCTGCATCTTTTAATGAGAAAACTATATATGGATTATTGAATGTATATTCATATAGTTATGAATGACTATACCAACCAAAAGGCCAAAACACCATTCCTTGAACAGAAGGTCCATTACCAGGTTGATGTATCCTAAGGTCAAGGATCAAACTTGTTAAAAGCTTTCTTTTTTTGTGAAAGGGTAAAGGATAGCACTGGGAGGAAACGACTATCCAAAATTTTATTAAAGAATAATGAAAGCATTGCCTTTTTACACCACATTACCCCACAAATGCATTAACAGCCAAAGCATCAAATGGAACCCCATCCATAGTATAGCACTCCCCATCAAGCACCACACAATTCCTTGGCAACCACAAAATCCTCAAAATGGCAAATGGCTTTGCCCATTCACTCCTAGACCTGAACCACAAATGCATAACAGCCAATGCATCATATATGTTCGAGAACACTTGATCGAGTTTTAAAAAGTCGCGTTGTAATACAGTCGAAAAAGCATTCAAAACAAATATAATTTATTACTCGAATTTGAAAGTCCGAGGTTGAACACAGGGAGCAAATTAGGATTTAGAAATCATGATCAAAACTTGAGAATTTGAAATAACATAATATGCAATAAGATCAATGTTATAAGAAGATAGAATAAATGTAAGCACAAAATATTAAAGAAATCAATGTATGTGAATAAACACAAAATTGGACTTCCGATTTGTGAATCAGACGCCTTAAAATGTTGGCGCTACAGTGCTTGGCTTTTCTTCTTCTTTCTCTTCTTCTGATTCCTTGCTTTAGCCTATCTTCCTCTGCCTCTTCTCTTCTCTCTACCTTCCTTACTCTTTCCTTCAGCTCCATCTTCTGCCTTCTTCTCTGTCTCGGCTGCCTTCCTTCCTTCTTTTTCTCTTCTGTCTTTAACCTTGTCCTTCTTCCTCCTTGGCTTCAACCCCTAGCTTCTTCTTCTCTGGCTGCCTTGCCTTAGCTTCTCTTCGGCCTTGTCTTCTCCTTCCTCTTCCTTTGGCTTGGCTTCACCTTTCTCTGCAGAGCAAAACCTACCCCCTACCCGCGCGAGCTCTCTTCTCTCCTTTCTCTCTTAGGTTCGCTCTCCCAGAGCCACTTCTCGAGTAATCGGGTCGGATACGCACCTGGGACCAGGTCCACCGGCGTGCGGTGGTGGGCGAGGTGTGTTGGGTCAGGTCGGATCACCAGGTCCGCGGGGGGTGGTCGCAGATGAGGCATCGGGTCGGGTGAGAGGGGACCTCACCCTGTGAGTTGGAGGCGATAAGCCCTATGCAGAAATTCCTTTTATGCGGCTTTGGCGCTCCAGATGTTTCTGAGGTGGGACTATCTTCCCGCCTCTTTCACGCATGTCTGCAGCAGAGGGGCGTCGCTCAATTGCATCTACGGGGTTGCCTTCAATTGGCCACCTAGGGATGTTTGCAAGAGTCCCCCACGTAGCCTGGGACTGGATCTTGGGGTCGGCACAGCCTGGAGAAGCTAGCAAGCAAGCTTCTAACCGTGCGTCAATGGCGGCGAACCCCTGAACATGAAATCACACAAACGGCCTCGCGGCCGCATTAAAAAGCTCAGGGAGCTTCGCCAAGGTGCGGCAAACGTGCAGAGGTGGTTGGCGTGGCGTGGGACCACCTGAGGTGGCATGCCTAGGGCACACTGCGGCCGTGGTTGTGGGTGTGTTCAGGGGTGCTTGTGGGTGAGTGGCGGAGTGTTGTGAGTAGGGGGTTATGTTTAGTGAGCCAGGGCGGTGCTTATGGACCAGTCGACGAGGAGGGAGGTGGTCTGTGGCGGTGGAGTGAACTCGCAGAAGTGGTGGCCGGAGGTGAAGGGGATGATGGTGGTGGAGTGTGGCAGTGGTCGTTTGAGGGAATAAAGAAGGGGAAAATAGAGTAGAGGGTGAGAGGACTTATCTGGGAGTGAAGGGACCATTAAAATGGTCACTTTTTAAGTCTTTTCAAACAAAATATATGGTCTTTTTAAATATCAAAGGACAAGGATCTACACGGGTTTTCTCGTGTTTTCCCGCTGATGCGAGAAAAACAGTAAAAATTTCCTGAGTCAGATTTGCTCTAATACTAGCAGGAAATTCACTCCTAAGAGTGTATACCTATTGTATGCTACTGTTAGTCAGATAGAATGTATTTTTTTTTGTATTTTTTAATTTTAATGCAACAAAACAAAAGTATAGAAATACTCACAAAAGAAGAAACAACAAAACAGCAACAGATTCCCGCCTTCTCCTGAGATCACCCGCAAAGGTAAACCTAAAAAGAAGACAGAAAACAAAAACAAAACAAAATAAAATACAACTAATTAGAACAGAAACATTAAAAACAGAAATACATTTACAAATACCTCCTAATTATACAATTAAACCAACTAAATTCTAGTGAATTAAAGAGTTGCCTCCCCGGCAACGGCGCCATTAAAATGGTCGTTTCTTACCTCAACTCAGTTAGTTAAGTTAATTTTACTTAATTATGAATAGAGTAAAGTCACTTAGGTTAACTCGAAATTGTGTCGATTAGTAGTATAAGGTCGAATTAACCTAACATTTTAGAATTTTTACTGGTTGAGTCCAAGTCGTTCGTTGGGAGGTATAATTCATTCTAAATTCACTAGTTATCTTTTATTTTTCTTTATAAGTATAGAATGTAAATCTAAGTTAATTATGAAAGCATGAATTTTGCCAAAAATTTGATTAAAATGAAATAACATGCAAAATCCCATAAACTCTCATTTTCAACATTTAAAAACATGTAAATTCTATATTTATATCAAATGATTTAAGGCAAAGAAGAGTTTATTTAGTCAAAACATCCCTTAATACAACAATTAAGAACAAAAAGAAATTAAATGTAACAAGAAAAATTAACTTCTTTTACTTATTCTTCAGCCTCTCTTCTTTCTCTTCTTCTCTTTATCTTCTCTTTTCATTCTTTATTTCTTAATCCTTTATTCTTTCTTTCTTTTATTATGCTTCTGTTCCTACCCTTCTTCTTCCATAGTCTTTTCCTTAATGCCTCCACAACTGTTAACCTTCCTTTTGCCTTATCTTTCTTTCCTTAGCGAGTTCTTCCTCTTCCTCCTCAGGCTTCCTTCTTCAGCTCTTACTCTTTTTCCATCGACACTTAGCCATCAGAACCTTCAACACTTTTCTCTTCTTTCTTTTTTTAATCTTTTGCTGAATCAGATTAAATTTCTCTTCAACCAAAAATTTGTTTAAGATTTGCGGCGAGGTCCTTTTGAGGAAACACAGCACCCTGAGATCAGGGTGGGACCAGACTCTACTCGGTCCTCGCCTAATTTCATTAGGGTTTATTTTCGGTTCTTTTCTCTTGAGCCAAATCGGCCCTCTCTCGAGCCGAACCGGCTCAACGCCTCCCAGGGCCAATTACACACACGCCCACTCGGGTGCACACCCGCAGGCGCACTCGCCCACACACACACACACGCATGCTCAGATGATCAAGGTTTCTCTTTTCATGCCGAGCGCTGACGACTGAATCGCCTATAACACAAAATACTTTTATACTAAGGTGGGCGCTCGAAGATTTCCGATGTGGGACTAATGTCTCCCCCTCTAGTGCCAACTTCAAACGAAGAATTCTCCCTACTCAGAACTCTAAATCAAGCGAAATAAAGCTTGATGGAGAGCTCTAAAGTAGCTCTACAGGATTCCAAGATCAATTTGAGGTTTAGAGGATGATTTCCTCTCTGATTTGATAGGTGAAATTAGGGGGTTCCTACGGGTTAAATATGCCTGGAAATGGAATTGAGACTTACTGTGTCTATAGGATGGACATTTTGGCTTATCTAAGTGTCTAAACAATTTATACAGGTGGTTCCGCAGCTGCTTGTGTGGGTTTCAAGCTCTCAAGAGCTTCAGGTGGAGCACAAAAGCTCAAAGCTTCTCTGGAAGTTCAGAGAACGAAATTTTAAACTCTAAAAGGTACAACAGACAGCTAAGGACATTTCTAATTGATTGGGATAGCTTCTAAGGATCGTTATAAGCTTGTCTGGGCAGAATTTAACTTCAAAATTCATCCAAAATTTATTGTCGCCAATTTGGGTTCAAGAATAATCCAAACTAACAGTAATTGAATTCCAACAAAACTACAGGTCTGAGCTCAATAAAATCATTCAACAGACTCTTAGAAATGATTCTAACTCCTCAATTCCCCAGATTATGTACAAAACCCAAAGATCAGACTCAGGTTTGACTTGAAGGCTTCAAAATTTGACTTTCTAGTTAAAGCCTTTTCTCAGGAAATTAAAACCTAAAATCTCTTCTCCTCAACCTCAGAAACATGCTCAGACCTCTAAACAGATGTTTGGATCTTAAATTCTAGGGTTTCAGGCTCTTCGCCTAAGATCAAAAAGTGCTTTGTCTGTTAGAGAAATCGAGAGTTTGTTACATTGATTTGAGGGTAAAATTAGCTTCACTGTACTGCACTGAAGCTTCTAGATCTATTAAATATAACTCTTAAGCTTCTGTATAGGTTTCTCCAACTCCGCCGGAGTTGGGGAAGATGAAGACTAATGTGTAGCTCCAGATGTTAAAATCCCAATTTAAGTATCTCAGCATAATCAGTGATCAATATCATGTCAATCAGGAGCTTCTTAACAAATTCTAAAGGTTGAAGATCAAAAACGACTCGCTGAGCTCGTCGAAGCTCTGGTGAGTCTAGAAAAATTCAAAATCATGCACAGAATGTGAAATTGTGACATTAATGATTTGAAAAGGTTCCTGAAGTCACAAGGAACCTCAAGAACTCATTAAATTCCTTAATTGATCATTAGAATTAAGAATTAATAGTGAATTCAATTTGAATGGATTTTGAGTGGATTGAAGCACAGGACTCGGTCTCCCACTTAGAAGAGTGGTTGAGACAAGTCAAAGAGTAATTGCGATACTAAATATACAATTAATTTAAGATTTCAACTACTCCTAAGCCACCATTGACAACGAGCTCAGGAGCTTAAATAGAATTAGGCGTTTACATTATATGTGGTATTTACTCTAATTATAGTGATGATTAGGATCCTTAGGTAATGGATAAGTGATGGAGGATCCATTGGATGTGAAGCTAAGCTCAGTTACTGCCACCATGGACAGTAACAGTATCTATTGGAGGTGAAGGTGAATTAGGTGAACAATGATCAATTTAGTATTTTAATGGATTAGAAATGGTTGTGAGGGTTAAAGGAAAGTGATCAATGGCTTTAAAAGACAAAATAAGGACTCTGGCGAGCTCAAAGAACTCGTCGGAGTCGAAGAAGACGAACATTCAACTCTAAAATTACAACTAAACTATTTAACTAACTACCTACCTAAACTACCCTACTCCTAATCTACTATTACCTGGATGAAGGGGTCAATAGAATTCTGCCAATGGCTCATAGCGGAAGACAAAATCAGAGGGATTAAGAAGAATCTCCGGCGGGTGAGTTTGGACGGAGCAGAGGATCTCCTTGGTCGTCGCCTTTGTCCAGAGACGCGGCTGACCTCGATGAATCTCCTCGGCTAATCAAGATGGATGGAGGAAGTCGGAGAATGGCGTGGAAGATCGCCGGAGTGCAGACGAATAGCCTATTAGGTCAGCTCAGTGTTAGAAGAGGGAAGGGAGCTAACTTGAGAGAAATCGAAGGGGTGAGGGGGTATTTATAGTGAATGGCGACGAAGAAGGTGGCGAGGTCTAGACAAAGAAGAAGCTTGGGGAGGTTAACTCCCACCAGAAATTAGGATTTCAGAGTAATCCAGACCGATGGATGAAGATGGGGTGGTGAGCACAAGCTCCAAGAGCTTAGAAAAGGAAGATTGATGTTAGTAGGGCAGTGATCGCACAGTGGAGTCACTCTTCGTCGTCAGCCGTTCAATCGGCTGAAGAAGAAGAAGAAGACGAAAGGGACCTAAATGCAGTGAAACTTAAGGACCTTTATGAAGATTAAGGACCTGATTGCAATGAATAGTAAGGACCTAAATGTAAACTCAAGTTTTAAAGGTTTATTTTAACTTAGATTTTTTTCAACTTTTTATATATGTTAGTAAATAAGATAACTATTATGTTTATACCTTGAATTTACATTTTTTACCTTTTTAAGTTAATTTATTAGATTAGGTAAAGTTACTTAAGTTATTATATACTTATGCATACATTATGTTTAAGTTACTTAACTTATTAATTAAGGAAATGATTAATAAGATCTCGAGTCCAATTATTAATTAAATTGCTAATAATATTAACTGAATGATAAAATATCATTTTTAACTTATTTTAAGGCTATTTACTAAATATCCCTTATTCTATAATTAACCCTTATATATTCATATCCTTAGCTAATTAACAAGGATGACTAATTAATTAGGGGTAATTAGAGATCATGATGAATCTCTCATCAGGCAGGGATGGTGTCTGGCTCGTATCGCTGACGTTGGAGATGAAGTTGCTTAGTGAGGGAGGTCGGCGAGGACAAAGGGGATGCAGGAGCATTGGCGGGTGCGGCGACGCAGACGAGCAAAAGGAAGAGGAACCTGCCACCGGTATTGTGGCTAGGCGACGAGGAAGAGAGGGAGAAGTCACCGGAGCTTGATGAGCAGATCGACCGAAGGAGGAGAGATGAAATTGAGGGAGTTCTCCAACTAAATTCAAGCTTAGGAGATGCGAGGCGAGTTGGGGTCTCTTAAATAGGCCCTGGAGGTTGGGTTTGTGCTTGGAAGCCAAGCTTCCAAGCACGGCAAGTTCGTCGGCAGAGGAAACTCGAGAGAGACCCAAATCTCTCATGCGTTCGCATGAGAGATTGGGTACCAAATAGGGCTTCTAATCGGGTTCACATTGGAGGAGATTTCTCAGAGAATCTCCCTTTCAATTTTGAAAGGGATTCTCTGAGAGATCAGGAAGAAATCACCCTTTCAAGCTCACCGGAGTAGGATTCCCTCTGCTCTAATGGCGGAGGGACCTAATTGAAAAAAATGAAGAAGAAGCTAGGGGGTCATTTGTAAGGGTTTTTGAAAGATAGGGGTAGAAATGTAATTGGGTCAGACCTGCTTGCAAAGTGGGTCAAGATGAGTTCCCCTTAAGTCTAAATTTTGTTACAAACCTAATTTGGGCCTAAGAAATCCAATGGTGAGGTTGGATTTTAGGTTTGACCACGTTTGACTGGGCACTTTACGCAAAAACCCAATTTAGGGCAAACATTTGTCTGAGACTCCATTCTAGGTCAAAATATGTTCCAATGGCTAAATTGAAAGTTCTAAACCCTAGAAAATATTTTTCTATGATTTTTAAAGAGTTTAGGTGAATTTTATCCTGACCAGAACCTCGTTTAATCAAGTGGGTCTGTTTTAGGGTTACAAAAAGTCATTTAATTCCCAGAATTCACATAAACCTTTTTCTATCTGATTCAACTCACTTTTTATCTTGTTAAGATCATTTGACCTATGTTTAGCCCTTGAGAAAACTCTTTGTTGTACTACAATGGTAAAATTACATTTTTACCCCTTATTTCTTACTTTTCTCTCAGAATGGTTATTCATTGAGTTAAGACCTCCAATGGTTATGTAGGAGCTTTTATTCTCTTTTATGGGTCAAAATGAGCTAGTTAGGGCTCATGATGGTGTTCCCATCAATATACAACCCCATCCACAATATAATGCTCCCCATTAAACACCACACAATTGCTTTTCAACCAGAAAACCCATAAACCCACAAATGGCTTCACTGCTAGACCCGAAACACCAACTTCCTGTGCCAATCCTAGCCACTGCAAGAGAGTCACAAAAGGTAGATTGTTAATTAGCTTTAACACTTTTTTTTTTTACCAAAAAAGAGTTCAACTCCTGTCCTTAGTAGTTAGAGAGGCAAAAAGCTCAAATAAATAATACAGTAATGGACTTCAGACTAGAGGGGAGTTGAGACTAGAGGGTTGGAAGCCATGGCGTCAATCAGAGTTTGGGAGGCTCATTATGTTGAGGTTGGCACTTTCAGGCATCCCTTTGTTCTTCATGTATGTCTTCCTGATGTTGGGGATGAGGAGGATGTTGAGCACTTGTTTTTCAAGTATGCTTTTGTGGAGCGGGTTTGGAGGAGGTTAGGGATAGATTGGATCAATCATGGTAGTTTGGATGGTTTTTGGAGCTCTTTTAAGAGGGGCGAGAGGCTAGGGAGGCCTAGCACTTTTTGATTGAAGGAGAAACCCAAGATGTTAGTAGCTCTTTGGGGTATTTGGTTGGGGAGAAATAGGATGGTGTTTAGGGCGTAGAACTCCTATGTAGAAAATTTTGTTTCCTCCATCTCTTTCAAGGTGGTGTTTTGGGAGTGCTCTCCGTAACAGTCTAGTTTGTGATCGATTTTGAGGATTATTGAATGATTTTGGGTGATTATCCAAATGATAACCAACCTTCTTTCAAGAAAGTAATGGAATCAATTGAACTGCAAGGTAGGGTGGGGGTGGGGGGTTGTTCTAAATGAACTTACTATAGGGACCTCTCCAATTAGTGTATAGGGAATCAATACCCTAATGGCATCTTCACCGTAAGTTCAATCGACATGGTCATTCAGACAATTCATCTCAGGATATCATAAGGCACTGTAATTTGGAACCCCTTTATTCCTTCCACAATATATTCCGATGGAAGTTGTACTAGGTAGATTCCAACATCTAGAAGAAAATTACATTGGTATGCATGTGTTAAGCAGTTTTAGCATGCTGAGATGGCTTTTTATTTTTGCAAAAAGGACTTAGACAACTTCTTTTAGAGGTAGGTTTGTTGTTAGCATCTCTAATTTGGGTAATCAAGTCTACAGGATGTTTTGAAACTATGGGAGAATGATTTCCCAAGACGTATACACAGGCTTAGAGCTCTTGAGTGCATTTTTCCTCTTGAACATCTACCTTATCAGAAACGTAAAGAGAGCATGGAGTTGCACCCCCCAGATTTGGTTGCGAGGCTTTCTCGTTGCTAGGAAGTGATCTAAAGTTTCTTCCTAATTGCTTGGAAGATGTTTGAGCTAAGTACACTAGTCTCTGGTGGTCCAAAATAGAGCAGGGCTTCAACTTGAATGTGGACAAGGCGTGGAAGCTATAAACTAATTTCAGAGGTGGCAGTAAGGAGGGTCTTCTATTGTCTTTTTATGTTTATGCAATGGTCTTCCGCTGTAATTTGGTAGTGAGGCTCCTATAGAGGGTTGGATTTATGCCAAATCCTCAGGATAACTAGGTGGTCGTTGAAGTTTCTAACTGAATGAGGGTTCCCTCCACCTATATTTGTTGCTTCAGTTAGGATGTTAACACTGATGCTAATGGAAAAAAATAATCTCAAAGACTCAGAGATGTGTGAAGATTTCGGTGACGTTATGCCATAGGGAAAAGTAGCACACTGGGAAATCCTGGAAAAGCACAAAATGACTTAAAAAGTTTTATACGATTAAAATTCAATAATTGTTGAATATTTGAAAAATATTTCTCTACATTCTATTGGCAAACTAGAGGAGATCTTCATGATTTTTCCATGTCCACATACTAACAAAATGATCTGAAGAGAAATGTCATTAACATAGAAAATAATAGTGCTAATTTCAAATATACAAGCCTACTTAATAGTTGAAACTTAGCACTATAATAGCAATTGACACTTTAATAGCATAACTAATAGAACATTTCAACAGTATAATTATGTATTGCCATTGTGTGGTCAAGGAAAACTCAATGTAATACCATAATACAAGTGTAACAGAGTTAAGATCTATCTGAGCCAGGTCTTGTACAAGCTTAGATTATCTTATTAGAGCTTAGGTCTATTTAAACTAAGCTTAATTTGTGTTTAGTTCATGTTTGATAGTTGATTGAAAGCTAACAAAAACAACGAAACCATAGATGGAGGAAATGGAGTTACTTGCAAGCAAGGTTAAAGAGAACCTACAAATGAAATGTGGCCAAGTTAAATTCCAAGAGAGGAGAGCTGATAAAGAAATATGATTATGAGAGTAGAGACTTCAAAATGACTCACAAACTCTTAAAAGTCCAACATGGGAACACTCCTAGTAGTTAGTGCTCCCTATTGCACCTTATCTTGAGGAAGTTTTGGCAGAGAAACAGAACTCTAAATGTGTCAACATAACAGACTCAGTGAAATTATAGGAACAGGTAGCATGTCACGGCTCTTGCATGCCCTGAAATTTGAAACCTTGTTCTCAACGTGAATCACATTAAAGAGGCAAACCTAGTAGGTGATTTTCCTAGTAAATGATGAGTTTCTTTGTCCACTTATAAAGATCTACAAAAATGTTTCTGATCCTTCCATGGACCTAACAACTCCTTCCCTCTTAGGGAAAACAAGCATTCTAAATCTCGTGGTGTTTGCTACATACCTTTTGTAAATCCAGGAATCAGGGTTACACCCCTCATGTTCAGATAACTCTTTCGTAACTTGGAGTCATTTGGCTTTCATGAGATCTTCTTTTGGTTACCAATACTATAACCAACTTGTAGATAGTCTTTTAATGGCACAGTTTTCTAGTCCTTGAGCTCAATTTTCAATTTCAAAGAGAAGGCGAGTATATGCCCTCTAGATTCCTATGAGCTAGGATCCTTCTCAACTCACACATGTCCATTTGATCAAAGATAAAAGAACGTTATCCCTACATAGGATGAGAATCAATGTCAAAGAGAGTAGCCCCTACCCTTGCATGCTATGGAGGTGCTGGAGCTTCATCCCAAGGGGAGTCAGATGCCTAGGCAATTCGCTAATAGACTGCTTTCAAAGAGAGGTGGTGAGGAAGGGGATGCAGATACACAAAATAATTTACATTTTCTGAACCTCACTTGCCAAGGATCCCATGCAAATGAAGATCATTATTCCCTTTTAACAAGGTGTTGGAATTTGTCAAAAAAGAGCCAATAATCATCAATTTAGCAGTGTTTTGCAAGATGCATACTAAAGATATTCTTGAGTTTCTTGTGTGAGCATGCCCTTATAAGAGTGTAATGCCTTCTCAGATGCTTAGAAAAGGCTTTGAATACAAAAGCTTCATGGAATTCAGTTGTGGAAAGGGATGTGTAAAAATGGATAACAAGCCGCAATTGCAGTATTTGACTTTTAGCAGCCCAAATTAGTCTTGTTGCTTAAACTCGTCTTCTGATAGTCTTTAAGACTTCTTCTTCTTCTTTTTGGCTTTCTGCTCTCTAATCTTTATACTTCCAGTAACATTTTTCAATTAAAAGCTTAGAAATGAAAATCAATTATCATTTGCAATAATGTAAAAAATGGGTGCTTGATGTGTATCAGCCCATGCTAACATTGCAAGTCCCTAAAAACTTGTGGAACAGTAATCTCATTGCAAGCCAAGAGGTGATGAGTTTGTTTAGTTGTTGGTGTATTGGTTTTTATCTTGTGGTATGTGAACTACAAGTTACATTAGTGGAATGTTGAATCGTAGGTGTCGGGATTTCATGGAATTTTGTGTGTACACATGCACGTGCATTTTTTAGATGCAATTCTTTAGGGTTTCACTTGCAGGGAGATCTCAACAAGTAATCTACATGTAAGGACTTGAAAATTCCTCTAGGACAATGAGATTGTACAAGTGAAGAGTAAGGGTTCAACGACAACTACTTTAATCATTTTTAGATGGATTTCTTACTTTTGTTCTTTTTTGTTAATCAATTTGTTGCTTTCACTACCAAAAAAAACTTCTATTGACATTTGGCCAACTATAGTAGTGTCTTGACATTTAACCATCAAATGCCTTGAAAGGATATGTCACAACTTTTGAATCAGATGTCTCAAAAGGATATTTCATGGTAGATATAACTTGTCATTTGTTTTGGTTAAATGTATAGATAGCATTATAATTATTTGGATGTTTAGGATGAAAAACATGGAGAAAAGTCTCTTTCTTCTAGCATTTATTTGCTTTCGTCACTCGTTCAATCAAATCCATCTTTGTAAGACGTGTGCCACTTCTAATACTATTTTTCTCTTCATTGATCACTGTCCCTTAAATGAATGTTGATCGCCAGAGCTTGCAAATAAGTGGTAACATGGGCATTAGTGATATAGGAGACAAACAATGACACCCCCGAAGTCATGGAACATTGACATTCCAATAGGATACATTTTTGATAATTCACATTTATTAACTCCAAATTGGAATTTCACATCACTTGCCAAGATGGATATGGTCTTGGAAAAGATTATTGAAAGGTCTATATGGGTAAAATGAGTCTTCTTGTAGGAGGTGTATCGAGTCGGCTTCCCCTTGAAGGTTTTATTTTCAAATTCAAATTAAATATAATCATGAAATTTTGAAATATGAGTATCCTTATACAGGAATGATATGAATTTCAATTCAATCAGACAATCTCACCTCCTCTACCAACAATGTCAAATTGTCAACTTCTCAAATGTTGTGAAAAGTCAACCTTTTTTTGATGAAGGTGATATGAGTTCTTGATGCAAATGAAATTTGGAATATTTCTATATTATATTTTTTATTTATTGAATTTGAATATTAGAATAACTAATAATATAACCATGATCTCATATGTTAGGTCCACTTTTGATGTTAATTGATTCAAATGTGCAAAGTCTCATGTGAAAATATAAATTTAAGTCAAAATTAAAAAGGTTAAAGGTAGCCTTTGGGTTGATTTTACCTTGTAAATATTTATGTAGGCAAATGATGATGGGTTCTCCAAGAAAATATAGGAATTAAAGTTTGATTTATGGGCAAAAGTTTGGAAGATCTAGAGAGAGAATAGGCACATGATCGTGTACATGAATGGTTACCTATCTCATCATTTAAGCCACCTCTTTCATTTCTATGTTAGGGTAGTTTAGAGCTTGGAGTAGATGTATGTATACTTAATCTTTCTTGATTCAATGATAGATAGAATCTCTCTCTCTCTCTCTCTCTCTCTCTCTCTCTCTCTCTCTCTCTCTCTCTCTCTCTCTCTCTCTCTCTCTCTCTCTCTCTCTCTCTCTCTCTCTCTCTCTCTCTCTCTCTCTCTCAGCTTAATTAGTTGCATTGTCATTTAACTTTCTTCCTATTATCAAGCACAAAGGCCTTCTCTCAGAGACCTCAAGTCAAATGTTCAAGTTTGTCCTTAGACTTACTTGGCATCTAGTGTTAGAAGATCATCTCGTATTACATATCTAATTTGACATTTGCTTGACTCTTTGAAGAGAATCCCTCATTTTGTCAAATGAAGAAAAGCTCTAGAACTCAGAGTTCAACCAACTTCGATTCTACCTTGGATAAAATAAGTTGCAAGAGCATATGTATCTCTCAAGGTGACTTATTTGGGTCTGTGATATTTGAAATCACATTCAATATGCTAGTCACTCACATAGGTAAGGGAGAGAACAAAAAGGCCACAAATGTTCTATAACTTGAAATTTCGTAATGGCTTTGGAGTTTATGGGACAATAACAGTGCATAGGAAATTGGAGGAAAGTGGTTTTGGGGCTCAAATGAAAAGCAAAGGAATCCTTTATTTTTTCCCCAATTCACTTTGACCACCTTTGTTGTGTTGGGGAAAACGATTTGTACATGAGGGTGAAAACGATGGAATTATGGGAAAGTAAAGGAAAATGCAAAAACATCCAAAAAATGTTGAAAAATTCTTGGAAAAAAAATTGGTTTCCTTTCCTTTACTTCCCTTCATTTTCTCAATGCACATGGTCCTCAGCAATGTGATTAGTAAAAGAAAACGAGTAATTTGTTTCTCTTTGTATGCTCAACGGTGTAGGCGATGCTAGCTTTTCTACTACTATAAGCCATTGTATGTTTACATAATTGGACATCACTATTTCTACTCATGACATATAATGTGCCTCAATAACAAGTTGTACAACATGTAAGAAAATGCTACAGAAGATATTTGATTAATATAATACAATAAAGTTGCTACTTACATAAGTATTGTTACATTAGACAAGTCTCAGAAGAGTGTCATCAACACTTAACATCATCTCCTATGAAACATAGCACAACCCAAATACCAAAAAGTAGAAAAATAAAAAGTCCAATACCCGGAATAGACTTACATACTATTAGAGTTACAACAAACACTACATATATATGGGTGATGACAACACCAAAGCACACCTACATCAAGAGGAAAAACATGAAGAAGCTCGATGGGGGTCGAGATCAGAGGAGGAGTTCGGTAGAGGGTGGGGCTTGTCGAAGCTTGGAGTTGGAGGAGGAGGAGCTCGTTGGAGGACCTCGGGGTCAGAGGAGGTTGGGGCTAGAGGAGGAGGTTGGGGTTAGCGGATGTCAAGGCCGTAGAGCTTGGGGTCAGAAAAGGAGGAGCTCGGCAAAGCTCTGGACTGGAGGAGGAGGAGCTTGGTGGGGGACCCTAGGGTTGGAGGAGGAGGAGGAGGAGGAGGAGGAGGAGGAGCTTTGGTGTCAGCGAAGCTTGGGGTTGGAGGAGGAGGAGCTTTAAGGAGCTTGGTCGAAGGAAAAGGAGCTCATTCGAGTACCTGAAAGTTGGCGGAGGTTGGGGTTAGAGGAGGATCAGGTCAAGGCTGGTGATGGTCGAGGTCAGAGGAGGAGGAGGCCAAGGCTAGAGGAAGAGCTCGACGAAAGTTGAGGTTGATTTCTGATGAGCTATTAATAGGCATAGCAGTGGATGGGGGTGGATGGTAGGAGAGGGAGAGTAGTTGAGATACCTCTTTTATAGATAATTTTTAAATTAAAATTGGTAAACCCCACGAGAGAAGTAGCAGGGGATTACACATGAAACTTATTTAGAATTCCACCTAAGATTAATTTTATTGTGGGATATATAATAGCATGTATAAACTCTTACTCAATAACAAATAAAGTACCACAAACAAAAAATCTTCGAGACATATCTCTACCCATGCAAAACATTACACGATCCCTCCAACAACACATATCTTGAAAAACTGATATTAACCGATATTAAGGTAAAAACTATTTAAAAAATGAAACTACGCAGAAATATGGAAAATTTTTGAAGAAACTCCTGGGTAAACGGAAGTATACATGAGACCCGCCTTCTCCTTTGGGTACCACCCTAGAAAATATCTCCTGAGAGAGAAGTAACGAAGACGTGGTGGATATCCCCCCGGCCTCCTCCCCACCTCCCAACGGCCCACGGTCCTTCATCTCCCCCACCTCGTTCCCTTCCCTACCACCACAGTCCACGGAGTAGTGCGCACGACCTCCGTCCCCAGCGGTCCACTCATTGGCGATCTCCAAACCCCATTCTTCGATGGCGGAGGTCTCTGACGAGTCGTCGGCGATCACGGCCGAGGGGACGCCCATCGATCAGACCAAGGTGAAGACCCGCGGCGGCGGTGGCTCCTCGGACTCCTTTGACGACGAGAAGTCGCATGTCGCCGCTGAGGTGGAGGCGACGAAGGCGCAGACGCGCCGCCTCTTCGGGCGGAAGAAGTCCGTCCACGAGGTCTTCGGTGGCGGCAAGCGTACGCTCCCTCCCACGCGCATTCCCGCGCGTTCTCGCGTTCCCCAAATTGTTTCCGCTGCGTCGATTTTGTTTCGGTTTTCGTTAGAAGTTTGCGGAATTCTCCGGATCGTGGCAATGTAATAGAACTCCGCGGATACCTTTCCCATGCAATTCGATCGCAACGGGTTTCGCGACATTTCGATTGCTACATCGACATTTGGTTCAGATTTGAATTGGATTAGTGATTGATCACAAGGAAACTTGACTCTATGATCACATTTATATAACTATAAGTGTTGGTATAAGACGTGGTGCCCATAACTCGTGATTGGTCTGATAGCATACGTGATTAAATTCCTACGATGTCGTTTTTATGAAGGAATTAGGTATATATGCGCGCATGTCTTTAAGGTCTCGTTGTATGCTTTTGAAAATTTTGGAGGTTTGATTTTTTGTTTTTTTCCTGGTTGCAGCTGCCGATCTCGTTCTGTGGAGGAACAAGAAGGTCTCGGGAGCGGTGGTGGGTGGCGCGACGGTGATTTGGGTTTTGTTCGAATTGGTTCGGTACAATTTGCTGCCACTCGTCTGCCATTGCCTTATATTGGCGTTGGCGGCGGCCTTCGTTTGGTCCCGCGTCATGTCCCTAATCAACAAGTAAAAATGGATTCCTGTCCACATCTGCAAGTGGTTCTATTTTAGACTCGAGGTTTTATTTTTTTCGAGTTTATCGTTTCAGGTGTCCGCCTAAAGTTCCAGAGGTACACATCCGGGAGGACTTGGCTGTGAATGTCGCTATGTTGCTGAGATCTGAAATCAATAGAGGACTTGCGGTGTTGAGGGATGTTGCTTCGGGGCGCAATCTGAAGAAATTCCTTGTTGTATGTTTCTTGGTGCATTGTATGGCTTTGAGACCCCCTTTTTAGTTTGTCTTGCCATGATTTAACACACTGATTGTTCTTAGGTCATTGCTGGGTTGTGGGTTCTGTCTCATTTTGGCAACTGTTGCAACTTCTTGACCTTATTTTACATAGGTAATTCCCTCTTTTTCATGATCTATATGTTTCCTTACGATTACCCTCTTTTTCATGATCTATATGTTTCCTTACCGTTTACTGTTTCGCATTGAAATTTCTAATTTTTGGTAATTCACATTTAATGGGTTTTGAGTTGATCACATACGGGGAGGTGGCAGTCCAAGTAATGATTATAAATTAGGACAAGAACCAGTGAAGGATATATGAAGCATGCATAGCATAGAGTCAATAAAGACAATTAAGAAAAAGGGAAATAAGGGCTGCTATTGTGAAAAGAGATCTACCAGATGCATTGTAGGAGGCCGTCCTTTTTCCATGTTGAAGAAAGGTTTAAAGTGCTGATATCATCCTTTTTCCATGTTGAAGAAAGGATGATATGTCATGGAAATGGCTGTGTTTCAACATCAAGTTACCAAGATTATCGATGCTCTGAAAATTCTCCATATCGAGGACATGTCGATAAATGCAGATAAAAATGGCTATAGTTAAAATGATTTGAATTTCAAGAAAATTACAAGCTTAAACAGGTTTATATAAAAATAAGAATGCTCTATCCAAATATTTATATGCAATATGTAGCCTACCATATTTAAGTGCAATATAGATTATGGAAGATTTTTAGGAATTGATTTTATTGAATTGAAAACAAGAGAAGACTAACCCCTCTTTATATAGAGAGAATGAATTACAAGAAAATCCTAATCCTAATCTTACTTAGGTTGTGTTTGGTTGGGGGATAACTCAAGGGTTATCCTCCGGTCAAAGGATTACTAGAAAAAGTCAAAAGGAATTAATTCAAAAGTCAAAGAATATAACTTATTCCACTCCACCAATCAATATCAATGTCAAACTATCCTAATACATCACATCAACATTAATATACATAAAAATATATTTACTTCAACATAATACACTCATTAAAATACATTCATTATATCACATCAACTCACTTACACCTATATCATAATATTAAAACTATCATCACCAACATTGCATCACACTACCAATCATTTTTCCCACTACTTATTCTTATACCACAACCAAACATCCTCCAATTTATTCCTACAGTACTTTATACCAGTATAACTCTTATCCTCCTGCCAAACACAACCTTAGGTAACAAATTCATAACAAATTAAATCATAATCAAATCAAATTTTTAAAAATAGAAAAAGATGAACAAAATCAAAATTTGCCTAATTCACCTAATCCTAAAATATCTCTAATACTCCCTCCCACATTGGAGTGTATAACACTCTACTTGTAAGAGTAGAACAAAACTAAGACTCCTCCATTCCAATGTAATCCTTAGGCTAGAATAGCCTGGCAGGCAGGTAGTTGTCTCTAACTAGTGAAAAGCCTGACTTGCTTAAAGTTAAGAAAAAACACTGATAAAGAGACCTTTAGGTAGGAGTAATCAGTCAACAAGAGTAGTAGTGGTTGCCTTACATGATTGGAAAGCCCTTATGAAGAGGAGGGGAAAAAAACTATGGTGTGGAGAGGCTTTTAGGCAAGAAGAGTGGGAGATGATCCCAAGCACTTGTAGTCAACTTACGCCAATGAAAAAGTCCTCTTAAGGAGAAGGTAAAAATTAAAATTGGGGTGGGGCAGTCGGACGGGCAAGGAGGAGAGGAAGAGCACGATGCTTTGTTCTTCCCACTAGTCATTATAGTGTTGGCATCGACTAAGATATGAGTCGAAGCTTTAGTAGAATCCTTTGAAGCGATTTTAAATTAAAAAAAAATTAATTTTCAATGGTACAAATCGGCAACAACATGGGGTTAAGACGTCAAAACATAGCAAGAGAAGAAATAGGGACTTCAATGTCGCATTGTGTCAATAAATATCGGCGAAATGGTGTGGAAATTGTAAAGAAGACCCTTGATATGGGTTGATACAATAGATACATGGTGATATTTCGTTGGCACACCTGTACATCGACACATATTATGTGTCCATATGTCCTCCCAAAAATCCTCCTTATCGACGACATGCCAGCGGCATTTAAAATGATATGTTGAAGCTATAGGGGATGCTGGTGGATTGGAAAAATTTTTAAAAAGATTGGATTTGACTTTGGATTTTACATTTTTATCTAAAATTTAATTGTAGTGGAATATAAGCTGTGGTTATCAACCATCCCAGCTGCACATGCATTTGTGTTATTCTAGGAAGCTAAACTTGCAATCAAGGTTTTAAAAACGCGAGGTGATCTGAGGCGGTTTGCCTTTATTGAAGCAAGGCGCAAGCCTCAAGTTTTGGATGGAAAATTAAAAAAATGACAAAATATATACTTGTTAAGTACTAATAATGAAAAAAAAGGTAAAAAACACACATCCATGTCATTTTTACTCTACGAAAAACATTGAAAGACATAAAATGGCATTCCAATAAGAAGATAAATAACCAAACAACATAGAAAACTAGAAGTTTAGTTTATCTAAACATTCAAAGACTTAAAATGAAACTTAAAATGAAGTTTCATCAGCTGCAACAACAGCTCATTTAGGATCCAAATATGATGAGAGAAATGATGAACATGCCTTTCATTAAGAACCTTATGAACAACCCAGATCTTATGTGGAATTTTATAATGAGTAATCATCAAATGCGTGAAATCATAGATCGA
Organism: Thalassia testudinum; assembly: GCA_037157565.1. Lineage (NCBI taxonomy): Eukaryota > Viridiplantae > Streptophyta > Magnoliopsida > Alismatales > Hydrocharitaceae > Thalassia > Thalassia testudinum. The sequence goes on along the minus strand of JAZHRO010000022.1, from coordinate 59,338,894 downwards.
AATCCTGAACTTGCACACATCCTTAATGATCTGAATACCCTGAGGCAAACATTAGAAGCAACGAGGAATCCTGAACTTATGAGGGAGATCATGCACAACACAGATAGAGCAATGAGTAATATTGAATCTTCGCCAGAAGGATTCAACATACTAAGGCACCTTTATGAAAATGTGTAGGAGCCTCTAATGAATGTTACAACAATGGCTGCCGAAAGAGAAAATGATAACCCCAAAAAGGAACAATCCGTATATCCATCAACCACTAGTTCTGAGAACACAACAGGTCCCCTAATCCAAACACAACTCCTCTTCCAAACCCCTAGAGATTCCTCTATTCCAATTACAACCGAGGTGGCACCTCGGTTTAGCCTCAACACCTCAGCGCCTTATCAACGCCTCAACAAATTGCGGCAAGCGCCAAGAGCTGAAGCTACCGCCTCAAGGCGAAATATTAGTGCCTCGCCTTGAGGCTTATGCCTCACGTGCCTCGAGATGCAATTTTTAAAATCATGCTTGCAATATGATGCAAGATGGTTATCAATCGGATAACCGCCATTTTCCTTTTCAAAAAAAAAAAAAAAGCTTGCAATGTGACATGCAAAACATGCATGTTATACATGTAACTTAATTTGTAATGATATTATCTTATTTTTATTAAAAAAATGATGCTTAGTTGTGGACAATACGGTGCAACAAATCAGCAAATCAACAAAAAACAGTGCTAGCACCTCATGCCCGACGGGTGTTTGTCTTAATGAAAGACTGAAATGTCTTATATTAATAGAGCCTTCTTACAATGATCTTGTGAAATTATAGTGAAACTAGGTGTTTGCTGCAAATACAGATTTCAAAGAATGGCATGGTCCTTTGTTCTGAAGGTAAATGAAAGGCTACTTGAGGGCCAGTCTTCTTGTTTTATTCCAATAGAAAAGTAGGGTTACATGACATCTATTAGGGGTGGACGTGAACCGGGGTGAATCAGATTTTGCTAAATCCCTAATGCAATTCACCCTAATCATATTAAAATTTTCCTATCCAATCAAATCCAATTCAAGGTCTATCCTATCCATAAAATCTTGAATTTGATTAGATCTGATTGGATTTTCTTTTTTTTTAATACTATATAATTCTGTTTATGTTTCCTATGGCTAATGCAAAGTTCCAAATGGTAAGATCCTGAAATTGAAGTTCAAAATTTATTTTTTTCCTTTCTTGATTTTTTCCTACTAGTACAATGACATCTCTTAAAAAATAAAAAAATATACTACAGATGTACAATATTATTTGCCTTCAAAAGAGAAATAAATATTAAAATATCTCTTATGCTTATATGTATGTACATACACATATTATCATTTTACATATAGTATATTGGATTAGATCAAATTGAGGCAATTTTTTTTTAAGGCCTTTGACTTGATCCAATCAAAATATTAACAGTTCAAAATTTTTTTAATTTAATCCAATCCATAGAACCGAAAAATCCAATCACATCTAGTCCTAGATTTATCCAATTTATGTGCACCTTGACAGCGTTGAAGAATGCATTCTCCATTGTTGTAATTAGTTCAAATGATTTGGTGGGGATGTGGGATGAATGTCTATGACTTTGTGATCTAATCATCTATATGGAGATAAATAATGTAAAAGGTTAATAAATACCTAATTGTTGAAGAAAATGAATCCCTACCTATTGAAGGAAATGGATCTTTGAAGTTGGATGTTGAGCTTTGTGATGCCATCTGAAAAGAAAATTAAAGCTATTATGAAGTCCTCATAGTAGTAGTTTAGTCTTCAGCACTCTTGTTTGACTAGTTACAGGATCTGGTCCTCTATATACCTCACTATATGTGATTACTTTTGTTCTCCATGTCACTTTAAGGGATATTGCTCTATGTTTATCAAGATTTGCATGTGAACATATGTTGATCCTTGAAGTTTTGGGTTATAAACTCATGGGAAGAAACTAAGAGTACATTTTTGAGACTTTTTTCTCTTTTTGAACTGGCTCAACAATTGGGTCCAAACTACCATTGTGCCTTTTTTCAAAAAAAAAATCTCCATGTTATTTGAAAAAAAGTCTCCATGCGAGCTATTTGGGCCTTATTATGCCTACTCCATTGCTTGACAACTTCCCTTCATTTTTTTTTCTTTTAGTGGCAACTTCTATAAAATTCCATTGTCTATCTTTTAATACTGTCACAATGAAACATCATGAACCAACCTTGAGTCATCATTCTATCCCCTGTTGTGATGCATGGTAGGCTAAGGTTGATTGACCCCTATTGTCCTCCATACAAAGGTTCACCACCTTATGTGGCACCACTTTGTCCCTTAATAAGATTTATTAGGAGCTTTACCATGGGATTTGGATCAATGATGTCAAAGGCGAGAAGCATTAAAAGGCGAGAGAGGTCTAAAACACCTGAAGCGCTAGGTGCTCGCCCAAGATAAATGAGGTGCTATTTTTTTAAAATATATAAATTATTAATAAATTAGATGCTCTCATAATCTCATACATAGATCCATCAGCAAAATATAATAAACAAAAATGTGAAACAAAAATTAAAAATGCCAAAAAAAGTACTTTCTATAAGCAAAAACACAAATCCAACCATGAAATTCATGAATAAAGTACATGTCCAAATAAAAATCATATCAAAGATCATAGAAAGCACATGACTAAGACTTTAAACATAAATCCTAGCATGTCCAACCACCATATTGCCAAGTTCACAAGCAAAAAAACATAAATTCAAGCATGACCAAAAGTTTTAGAGAATCCAATGCTACACCAAATTAAAACAACTAGCTCTACAAGTCTGTAGTAAATTCATCTTCCTCATCTCCCTCGCAGTTTAAGTCTTGCTCTTCTCCTGTATCTAATACATACTCCTCTGCCTCTTCTTCTTCGTCTTCTGGAATTGCAATTATTGGTCTTGAACTTGATGGTTGTGTAGCATGATGAAGCCTTGCTTGACTTCTTGTGTTGGTTTTTTTTTAAAAGGGGAAGGGTGATTATCTAAAAGATAATCACCCACGATGATTCATTCTACCATAGAAACAATTACATCATGAGTTACAAGATGGATCTCCAGGCCTCAACGTGGGAGGAGATAGCGGAAACAAAGTTCTCCACATAAGGCTTCTCCCCCCTAAACACCACCCCATTCCTCCCCAGCCACACCCCCCAAAAAATTGCCAAGATCTTGGCCCGATTATGCTTAGAGCGAAAGGTGAATACTCTGGTCCCCACATTTCCCTTGCGGAAGGAAGATCAGAAACTGTCAGCGTCTTGGTGGGAGATCCATCCAATCTCCATCTTTTGCCAAATCTACTTTACAAACGAGCACCGGAGTAGGAGATGCTGCACATCCTCTACCGCCCCCTACACAAAGTGCACGCCAAGTCGTCGGTGCTAGCTCATCTTGCTCTCCACTGCTTTGTCACGATCCATCCTCTTCTCACCAACCAGGTAAAGATCTTCACCTTAAGCGGACACTTCGCTGTCCATATTAATCTGCAATCCCGCATGAGGTCAACATCTACATTCGCCCCTCCAGTCCCCAACCTATGGTAAACCTTTGCTACCGAGAAGTCACCTTCCTCCCAATCAAAACCATCAAGGCCTTCGTCCGGCGCCCAACCCACCAATTCCTACAACAACCATTAGAATTCATCACACCTCTAGTCGGAGACCCCCCCAAGAAGATGGGGCACCAGGATCCGTCCCAGCACTCTCCAACTGTTGCCGAAGAAACCATCACACTGCTCAAGAGGCAAGGGAACCTCTCCCTCAAAGTAGATCCAGCCCCCTGCCAATCGTCCTGCCAGAAGCGGAAGGAGTCTCCTGCACCAAGTACCGGGTCAAAAAAACCTTGCACACTCACAGCCATTGTCACCAGGCCCCTAAGGAAGGGAGACGCACTAGGGGGAAGTAGAGGGGTCCCCCCGATAGAAACTCTCCGTAGCAGCGCCGCATAACCACTCCGAACAACCCCTGCTCCTGCCGTACCAACCTCGCAATCCATTTTGTGAGAAGGCTGACGTTCGTCCTATCCACTTCCCTGACCCCAAGGCCCCCCTCCTGTGTAAGCTTGCACACCTCCTTTCACACTACCAACATCGTCCCCTACTCGTGGCCCCTGTGGTGGACCAGAAGAAGTCTCTCATCAGTCTTGAAACATTCTTCTCAACCTAGCGTGGTAGACGGAAGACCGACAAAAAGTAAGACGGCATGGAGGCCAGAACCACCTTTATCAAGGTCAATCGCCCACCTCTAGACAAGAGCCTGGAGGACCACCCAGCCAACCTTCCATTCTTTCCAGCAATGGGAGCCAGTCTTGCAGTCTCAAGTGACGATCCAACAGAGGAAGGCCCAAGTATACCAACGGTAATGAACCCTTCTCTGTCTCCAGAGCAGCACCCACCCTCTCTGTGTCTGTAGCGGATAGATTCACTGGAACAAACTTCGATTTCTGGTAGCTAATCCGCAACCCTGATACCTCACCAAAAAGCTCAAGCAGGATCCTCAATCTCCTTGCCTCCAATCTCGTTCCTTCGACTAGGAAGAGCGTATCATCAGCATACTATAGGACCACCACCTCCCTACCTCTGCCAAGGTCAAAGCCCCTAAATAGCCCCTTGCTGCAAGCCCTATGTGCTGCCTGTGCTAGCGCATCTGCCGCAAGAATAAAAAGCATGGGCGCAAGAGGGCACCCTTGTCTGACCCCTCTTCGAGGCTAGACCCAACCTCCTGCCGAGTTCACGTTGATAAGAATTGAAAAGGATGTTGTCATCACGCATCACTTCATCCAATCAAGCCAGATCGAAGGGAAACCCCTCCTCCGCAAGGACATCCATACAAAGTCCCACTAAACCGAGTCATATGCTTTGGAAAAGTCTACTTTCCATAAGAAGGCCTGCTTCTTCTCCCTCCTCTATGCTGCCAAGGCCTCAATCGCAACCACAAATCCGTCTAATATGCCCCTCCCTAGAACAAAGGTTGTATGGACCGGGGAGACCAGATCCCCTAGGACGCCCCTCAGTCTGTAGCCAGGACTTTGGTCACAATAAGGTAAACCGCATTGGACAGGGCAATCGGCTTAAAGTCCTGGATGTCCTCCGCCCCTTCCTTCTTAGGTAGTAGAAATAAGTAATATTTATTCAATTTATCAAAGCCTCTATTGCCTGACGCAAACTCCTCCATCACCCGCATCACATCCGCGCCCACCAAGGATCAGAACTCTCTGAAAAAGAAGACAGGGAAGCTGTCCGGGCCAGGGCACCCTTCCGCATTGAGGCCCCACACCGCCACACTCACCTCCTCTGAAAAGCCTACCGTGAGACCCTCCGCCTAGGACTCCGAAATACACTACACATCCACCCCCCTCCACCTCCATCCTCCCCTTGTCCGCTTCCCAGTGAACTCTCTAAAGTACTCTATCGTCGCTTGCCCCACCTCCTCCCTACCCGAGAAAACATCCCCATCAATCATCATCCGATCTATCCAATTTCTCCGCCTCCTAGCCGAGGCCACTTGGTGGAAGAACTTGGTGTTGGAATCGCCTTCTCTTAGCCATTTCTACCTGGATTTTACCTTCCATTCCAGCTTCGACCATTTGTCCTCTTCCTAGATCACCTACAACATCCTCGCCCTGATCTCCTTATCCTCTGAGGATATAGGAGCCTGGTCCTCCTGCCTGTCCACTTTGCTAATCTCTGCCAGCGCTACCTCCTTCCTTCCCCTTTTGGATGCCCTTACCTCCTTCCTGACAAGTTTCAGATGGTCGCGCAACATGGAAAGTTTCTTCACCAGACAGAAAGCCGCTGAGCCTTCCACCTCCAATGCATTCCACTTCTCCACCAAGGCCCTGAACCCCCCCTCCAGAAGCCACAACTTGTCGAATTTAAAATATGTGCCGAACCGTACCCGCTCATTCGGTCGCCACATCAAGGGAGTGTGGTCCGAAAAAGGTCTCTCCAACGCACATGCATCTGTCACCGGGAATGCCTTAACCAGTTCCACATTAGAGAGAAACCTATCAATCCTGGATATCTGACCATTGTTATTCTTCCATGTGTAAGTGCAGGCTGCGAGGGACCAGTCGATGAGCCCATGAGCCTCGACGAACTCCACAAAAAGATCCGACCCAGGGTCCTGCCTCCCCTACCCACCTGGCCTGTCCTCCACCTTCAATGTTACATTGAAGTCTCCCCCCAGCAACCAAGGACTTCAAATGCAATCTACCGCCACCGCCGTAAGCTCCTCCCACAGTACCCTCCTCGCTTGGGCATCTGTGGGACCGTATGCCCCAGTAACCCTCAATCTGGCGCCTCACACCTTCCTAACCAAGCACGCCGAGATGATGTGTTCTCCATATCGGACGTCCTCCAAGGCGAAGACCTCTTCTCTCCAACCAAGGATCTGTCCTCCTGATCTACCATTCGCGGCAAGGGCCCGAAACCCCTCCATCCACGAACCTCCAATCTCTCTCCAAACCCACGCTCTGCAATTAGCCATCTTAGTTTCTTGCAGCAACACAATATCTTCCCTCCACTGCCTGATGTATCTCCCCAAAGCCGCCCTCCTTGTAGGGTCGTTAAGGCCCCGCACGTTCCAGGTGATCACTCCGCTCATCTAACAGGTGTTGCACTCTCCTGTGTGACCAGCCTGAAGCCACCGGCTTCCTCCGTCTTCCGTACCTCCTCATCGTCACCGTTTAGCGCCTCTTTCGTCGGTGGGTGCTGAGGATCTCGTCCACGTCCGTCCACTACCACCCTTGGCCTTTGTCTACCTCGAAACGACCACCTCTTCAGATAGCGGAGACCACCACCGTGCCCTCTATTCACCAACCGCAACGTCCACCCTGTCAAGACAATCTCCACCTGCTTATCCCCCAAGACCCCATCCGGTTGCTGCCTCGAGGGCATCTTCGGGCCCTCCAAGCTATCTCCTCGATGGTGACCCATCTTGCCTGCTGCAGACCCATAAGCATCCTCCCCCAACTCCACCAGCAGTCAAGCTACCCCTGGCAAGGGCCAGTCCTCATCACCTGCTCCTCGCAGCACCAAGGCTCGATCCTCTGTCACCCTCTGGCCAGTGTTGTCCACCTCCTCCACCGATCTCAGGGGCTGCGAGGACCAACTAGGGGGGCCATCGCCCTCGAGAATTTGCTCGCGCACCACTTTTGCAGCCTCGAGCTCGAGAGATGGTCCGCGAGCAGCCCCCCCAGATTCGAGTTCGAAGGAGAGCTTACGAACCGGTATTTCACATCCATATCTCTACCGCTTGACGGTCTGAGTCGTCTCCCGAGGTTCGGACCCCCGCTGCATGGGCTGAAATACGGCATCGAATCCTGGGGGAGGATCCGAATCTGGACCTTCCTCCTTTCCGCAGCTCCACACCCCAACACGTGCCCCACATGTGGCAGGGTTTAAAGGTCCCCCACCTCTGCCTCCGGATCGCCCCTCCACAGATGCAACTCTCAACCTTTCCTCTTCCGATGCGTCCCAAATCCCGCGGATCCCAGTCGTCCTCCATGAGATCTCCGCGAATCTCTCAAGCGAAAAGCCCTCGTCAGCGGCGCAAACCTCGGTCTTCCCCCACACAGCCTTGTGGACCCCTCGAGGGCCGCATCCACATCAGCGACCCTTCGACTCCTCGCAGCATCCGGCCGCCGCTGCCCCTTCCCCACCGCCGATCTTGCAGCTCCAGTTGTCGAGGCTGCACGCCTCCGTCATTCTCGCAACAAGCACTCCACCACCTAGGAGGATCCTTCCAGCCGCAGTAGGACCTTCCTCAATGGCTTCGCCCCGGCCTTCAGCTCAACCAGCGCCGTCACCGGTCCCCTCCGCCAATCAAAGCACTCCACAACTTCTAACCCTCGCGAATGGGCTACGATCACCTCCACCACCTCCTCCGAGCACAACCACCACGGGATCCCGGCGATGGCAAGCTCCATGATCAGCCGCTCAGGCGGGTGCTCCAACAAATCCCCATCGTGCAGCGGTGGGTGTCTCCAACGCCACTTCCCTCCCCCCACAGCGCACACAGAGAACAGTAGCTCCTCCCACTCCTTATCCGGAAGCCCACTCGCCACAAATAGCCCCTTCACCACCTGCACCACCGTCGTCCCTCCCCTTGCCACTTCTCCCAACAAGCCCTCCACCATCACTCTCATAACCTTCCCTTCCACAACCTCCCCCACCAGGCACCTCAAAACCCTAACCCCCTCCGACCAAGGAGCCTCCACCTCTATCTCCAGCACCACCCTCAATGGAGGCGACGACAGCCCCCTCCTCCTCACGCCCTCAGCGCCCCCCAGCACCCACTGTTCCGATGGCCAAGCCCTCCACACCTCCAGCATCGCCACGGCTCCCGGCAATCCTTGATCCAATGATCGCTGCCGAGGCACTTGAAGCATCGGCCCCGCCTGGTCCCAACCTCCCAACCCCTCATAGACCTTCGGTGGACCGTCAAGCCCCGCTCCACCCAACTCCGACTCACTACCTCCGACCAGCACAGACCTCCGGCCACCCCTCCAGTGCCCTTCTCCCTCCAAGAAGTTTCCCCTCCACCCTCCGACTCCCTCCTGCCCTTGCCTCCGCTCTCTCGCCCTCTCGCTCTCTCGCTCACTCTTGCCATCCTCGAATCCTCTTCCATAGATCCATAGATTTGACGCAAAAGTTCAACTTCTTGTGTAGGTTCTCTTCTCTATGACTCTAGATGCCCTTGCAACATCACCCCAAGTCAAAGTATCATCACCCAAAACTAAACCATTTTCTATATCATTTTTCATCTCTCCAATCAACCATTCATTTGAATAATCTATGGAGTTGAGCGCAATGAGGTCGATGGTGTCTCGTAGGTCATAACGACTCTTCAAGGCCTGATTGTCCTTAATGTGCACTAAATCTTGTAATTTAGTAATATCAAGAGCATTTCTTTTCTTTGAATGAATATGTAGTTATTAAAGAAGTGTTTAAGATATAAATCATATTATCAAACTTAATGATCATACTATTGCCATATGTTTAAGTATACTTACATGCTCAAATACACTCTAATTACGTTTACATCCAGTGGCACTGCATGTCAAGCTCAAAACCTTTATAACTAACCTCTGCAAATTTGGAGTTGAACTTCTAAATAAATTCCACCACTCCACTGCAAAATGATGCTTTATTAGTCTTTACTTAAAGAGAAATTATGATACAATATCAAAATTTAAATCATTACACAAATTGATACCTGGTGATTTGATTATTCTTAATCTAATCGCCATTGGATTTCCAAAAAATCTCTTCTGCATGTTTATACGAAGACAATTCATTTGCTATCTTGTCTTATACATGTGTATCAGATGTCAATCTCTGTATGCACTTGTACAACCCATCAATGATTTCCTCATTAAATTTCATAAAGGGTTTGGCATAAAAGTACTTTGGATTAAGAAAATGACCGGTTGCATGTAACAAATGCTTCATTTGACATGCGCACCTTCAATCAATTATTTCAAACACCTCTCTAAATTTATCCTTATTCCCTTTAAAACTTTTTCCAATGGCCTCTTTAGCTCGAATCCCAATCCACCACCTCATAAATGTACTCCATTGGTGGCTTCCTCTCACCATCAACAAGCCGAAGAACTTTCACCAAAGATCTCATGTACTTTAGAGTTTCAAGCACATAATTCCAAAATGAAGGCATCAAAGTAATATCCCTAGCTTTTTTGCCCTTCATCTCCTTATATCAGTGGCATTTTGCTCACTTCTCTGATGTAAACATAGTCCTTAGACTATGCTTTTGTTTGTAAATAGATTGCAAGGAAAGAAAAGTTGTAGCAAATCAAGTAATTCCATGTCGAACTAACTTCCTATTGTTGGTGAAGCCTCTCATCATATTTAGAATTCCGATGTGGTTGTAAATGAGCTCCACAACAAAGATGGCTCTTTTGAGATTTTTCTTGATTGTTTGGATTTTTCCAATATCTTCCAACATCAAGTCAATACAATGAGCGATGCAAGGTGTCCACTACAAGTGCGGTCTCTTTTCTTGTAAAAACTTGCTTAGAAAGGAAATGAAGTATATTAGTAATTTAAAACATGGTAAATAATACTTTAATTACAACATATCTAGTTAAAATATACCTGCCAATATGTAGTTGCTTCCGTTGTCAGTGATGACCTAAACTACATTGGATTCTCCAATTCTTTCCACAAAGTTATCAAGCAACTTGTATATCAATTCTCCTGTTTTAATGATAGATGATGCATCAATGAAATCAACATACATTGTGTCCTTGGCACAATTCACCATTAAATTGATCATGTTCCTTTGCTTTTTATCAGTCCAACAATCTGACACGATAAAGCATCCATATTTAGCTCATGCTTCCTTATGATCTTGCATCAAGTCTTGTTTGTACTCCACCTCTTTCTTTAATAAAGGAATTCTAAGTTTATGGTGAGAGGGATTTCAAGTTTGGCTCATACTCTTTAATAGCCTGAATCATTTCTTTAAAACTTTGCAATTTACCAGAATTGAATGAAATGTTGGATTGATACAAAAAACGAGCAATCTTTTGAATTGCTCCAGGTCGCATCTCCTTATCAAATGCATCTTTAAGGTTGCCTTGCCTCAATGGAGTCTTTCCTTAACCCTTCATAAACACATTCATCGGTCCTTTCCCCTTTGCTTCTTGTTAGGGATGGAAATTATGTTACTTGCACTTGTAATGACTTTCTTAGTTGGAGCAGTTACTTCCATCTCTTCTTCATCATCTTCGACATCAATTAGATTCTCCTAATCATCAAAGTCAAGCATACCACCACAAAATGCCTCTTTATGTCTCTCTCAGTCATGTAATTTCTTAATTCCTCCTTCACCTCTAGAGGATATTTTTGACAAGTTGATGCATTCTTGTATGATCCAACTTGATATTGTTTGGCTCGATATATTTCACTTTTTGTGGTCTTCCCACAAAAGATACAAGTGATTGCATTCTTATCATTTTGATCCTTTAAAAAATTATATTTTCAAATAGGATCTCTCTTTCCACTCTTCGCAGAAAATGCATCTTCTCCATTGAGGCAGCCATTCAGTATACTCTAAATCATTATTAATTATTATATCAACATAAATACTGAAATAAAATGACACCACTTTCAATTTGAATGAAATCAATTTGAAATTGCATGATTGTCATTGTACAACAACAACAACAACCAAGCCTTTTCCCACACTAAGTGGGATCGGCTATATGGATTCTTTGCTTCCACACAGATCGATTTTCAGTCATTTTAGGAATTAAATTAAAGTAATTGAGGTCATACTTAATAGTTTCCTTCCAACACTTGTTTGGTCTTCCTCACCCCCTCTTAGCGGGTTCAGCCTTCAACTTCTCACATCTCCTAACTGGAGCATCTAGTGGCCTTCTTTGTAAATGTCCAAACCATCTTAGACGGGCCTCTCTCATTTTATCCTCTATCGGTGCCACCCTAACCCTGTTTCTAATAAATTCATTTGAAATACGGTCCTTTCTTGTATGACCACACATCCATCTTAACATCTTCATTTCTGTCACAGACATCTTCTGTACATGCCTATAGTTTATAGCCTAGCATTCAGAACCGTACAACATGGCTGGTCTTACCACAGCTCGATAGTATTTTCCTTTGACTTTTAAAGGAACCTTCTTATCACAGAGAACACCAGAAGTACCCCTCCATTTCAACCACCCTGCATTAATTCTGTGTAACATCTCCATCAATTCCACCATCATGCTGGAAAATGGATCCCAAGTACTTAAAAATATCTTTCATTGGAATGCACTCTTCTCTAATTTTTACATCAATCCCTTCGTTGTTCCCTCTACTACTAAACTTACATTCCATATACTCAGTTTTCGTCTTACTTATGCGTAATCCTTTATCTTCCAAGGCTTCTCTCCAAAGCTCAAGTTTTCTGTTCACTCCATCTCTTGTCTCATCAACCAACACAATGTCATCAGCAAAAAGCATACACCAAGGCACCTCAACTTGGATATGCTTCGTCAACTCATCCATAACCAAGGCAGAAAGATAAGGGCTTAAAGTCGAACCTTGATGCAGACCAATGGAGATATCAAAGTAGTCTGTCAAATCATCCTTAGTCTTTACACAAGCTATAGCTCCATAGTACATATCCTTTATGAGGTTGATATATATAATTGGCACTTGTCTCTTCTCCAAAATTCTCCACAAGATATCTCTTGGGACAGAATCATAGGCCTTCTCCAAATAAATAAAAATCATATGTAAATCATTTTTCTTCACTTTGTATGTCTCCATCATACGTCTCAAGAGGTGTATTGCCTCAATAGTAGACCTGCCTGGCATAAAGCCAAATTGATTTTCAGTTACCATAGAGACTTGTCTCACCCTTCTTTCAATTATTCTTTCCCAAAGTTTCATCGTATGACTCATCAACTTAATACCTCTATAGTTGGAACAATCTTGTATATCACCTTTGTTCTTGTATAAAGGTACCACAAAACTTTTCCTCCATTCCTCTGGCATCTTCTTGCCTCTCCACACAATATTAAATAAATTTGTGAGCCAAGTTATATCCCGTTCTCCCGTCATTCTCCAGACGTCTATAGGAATATCATCAGGCCCAACAACCCTCCCACTTTTTATCATCTTCAGAGCCTCCTATATTTCTTTCTTTTGTATCATTCGATAACATGATCGATTCACATACTCTTCTGAGTTAACTAACTCCCCTAAGATGATATCATTCTTTTGTTTTTCATTAAATAGCTTATGAAAATATCTTTTCCATCTTGTCTTTATATCCTCACTAGCTATAAGCACCCTTCCTTCTTCATCCTTGATGCATCTTACATGCGTAAGGTCCTTTGCTTTCCGCTCTCTTGCTTTAGCTAACTTGAAAATATCTTTTTCACCTTCTTTAGAATTAAGTTTCTTATAAAAATGCTCCCAAGCTTTTGCTTTTGCTTCACTAACAATTTTTTTTGCTTCTTTCTTTGCTCTTTTGTAGTTTTTCATATTATCATCGGTCTTATCTCGATAAAAGGCTTTAAAACAGGCTCTTTTAATTTTAAGCTTCTCCTGCACTTCCTCACTCCACCACCAAGCCTTCTTTTGTCCTGGAACACCTCCTTTAGACACGCCTAACACCTCCTTTGCTACATTCCTAATACAGTTTGCCATATTTAACCACATTTCATCAGCACTACCATCAAGATCCCAAGCCTTTTGTTGCATCTTCTCTTTAAATCTCACTTGCTCTTTCTTAAGATTCCATCATTTAATTCTCAAATTCTTAGACACTAATTTTCTCTTCTTTGCCTTCTTCAAATGAACATCAAACACCAAAAGACGATGTTGAGCAGTTAAACTCTCCCCTGGAATAATCTTGCAATCCTTACAAGATAAATGATCCCTTCTTCTCAAAGCAAAGTAATCGATCTGCGTTCTCGTTAAGTCACTTTTATAGGTAATCAAATGCTCTTCCCGTTTTTTGAAGAAAGTATTTGCTATGAAAAGATCATAAGCCATAGCAAAAATAAGGAACGTCTTCCCTTCTTCATTCCTAACACCAAAACCATGATTTCCATGCACTCCTGCATACTCTAAAGCATCTTTTCCCACATGTCCATTTAAATCTCCACCCAAGCAAATCATTTCTGTCTATGGGATTCCTTGAATTATCATATCAAGCTCTCCCCAAAATTTGTTCTTTATTATTTCCTCTAGACCAACTTGAGGTGCATAAACTGAAATGACATTCAAGATCTCTTCTTCTAAGATTAATTTTATCAAAATAATTCGATCACCTAATCTCTTAACCTCAACCACGCTCTTCTTCAAATCCTTATGAATTATAATACCCACGCCGTTTCTACCTTTGTCCTTTCCTGAATACCAAAGTTTGAAACCTGTTCTCTCGATTTCCTTTACTTTTTCACCAACCCACTTAGTCTCTTGAAGGTAAAGAATTTGAATCCTTCTCTTTACCATTGTATCCACAATCTCTATGAGCTTACTGGTCAAGGTACCAATATTCCAACTACCGAATCTCAGCATACATTGTGACACACTTCGATGACGAAGTGGTGGAACTAGCTTCTTTACTCGCATGCGTTTCTCATGCGAGAACCCTTGCTCATTTTGGACTACATCCGGGCGGCGAAGTAGCGGAACTAACTTCTTTACTCGCATGTGTTCCTCATGCAAGAACCCTTGCTCATTTTGGACTACATCCGGGCGACGATGTAGCGGAACTAACTTCTTACTCGCATGCGTTCCTCATTTAAAATAAATGACACCAATGCTATGGTAACTCATTTGAATGAAATCATTGGATTATTCAAACCACTGAAATGAAATTAGTAACCCATTTGAGTGAAATCGTTGGGTTTATTGAAACCATTGAAATGAAGTGAAATTTTGAAATCGTAACATAGAAATGACAAGTCAAAAAAGGAGGATTGGGAGGACAAGCTCTTGCTGGCGAGGAGTAATTCGTTTGAATGCCAAAAAAAATCACAAGCCAAAAAAATTAGAGTCGTAGGATAGACAAAAGAACAACTCAAAATAAGAGCTGTAGAGATAGAGAGCTTGGAAACATGCACTGCAAAAACGAGAAGGATCAAAGGAAGGAAGGGTAGAACGAACAAGAACAAATGCAAGGGGATGGGATCTCTTTTAAGGATCGCAACGAATGGTGATGGGGAGTGGCGAGAACTCTTCAAGGCTTCTAGCTGCAAGTAGCGAGCAATAATGGAGAATAGCAGCGATGAGGAGCACTGCTGTGCGGTGGCGATTAGAGGCACTCCTCGATGGCAATCGAAGGGAGGACACGATCGAAGGTCATTGCCAAGAGATCAGGTAGTATCGAGTGTTTTGGGGCATTCAAAGGGTTTTTGGGTTTTTACAAATGGTTTTTTTTTTTAATTTATTGGGTTAGTGGTATTGTGTATTTGGGTTAGACGTGGGTAATCAGATACTACATAGGATGGGTTGGGTTTTTGCTCAGGCACTCACCCAAATGCCCGACGCCTTGACCTTAAGTGCTCATTTAGGCATCGCCCAAGGCAAAATGCCTCGCCCGGTGGCTATCAAGGTGCCTTGACAACACTGATTTCGATTTGAATCAAGATCAAGCTATGATGTAGACCCTCTCGGGGGGGGGGACTTGATTTTCTTCAAAAAGGTATATTTGAGGTGGTTTGTTATCAACATAGATGGTGAATGGCAAGAAGGTGTAAGAAATTGGATGACAAATCTTAAATTGGATTGGAGAAAAAATGAAGCATTTGAAAGAGTTTTCATCTTGCTTAGCTGAAGCTAGTTAGGCATTATTAGGACTTGAATGAAGACAAAAAAAATCCATGTAATCAACTCCACACAACATTTCAAGTTTGGTTTAAGTTTTGTTTTGGTGTTCCACTTTCAAATAGAGTTTGTTTTTTGATTTAGAGTGATCTTTTATTTAATTGGGATTTGCTTGATACTAAGCAATTGGGATTTTGGATATTTTAAGAAATTAGTTGTTCAATTTTTCTTGTAGTCTTAGTCCCATTCCTTTTCTTATTATTTTTATGTATGTTCTCTTTAGTGCTCCTTTGTAATACACCTTCAATAATACTCATGCTCTCCACTTTACATGGTATGAGAGTAGGATAACCCACTGGGTTTTCAAGCTTGGTACTTCCATAGCCTCCTACACCCCCTCCCCAAACACCCACCTAACCACTACCATCCAAATGACATTAATCCCACCAACCTTCTCAAAACACCTCGTGCTACACAACATCCCATAGGAGCACAAGACCCCATGTGCCAAAATAGTCACAAACTAGCGAACTTCCCCACCCTCCTATCATGCTAGATAGCCTATCTTAAACTTGGTCGACCTTTGGCAATTTGGGGCTACCCCAATTTATCTTAGAGTTTTGGGGGGTGGTGTTCACAAACGCTGTTGATCTTCCCCAACATTTCTCCTTCACTAGTCATGTATAGCCCCTTTGCACATGATACCACAGGTTTCACTATTGTTACTACTTTATAAGGTTGAACATCAGATTGGGCTACCCTGACCCAACCTTAGACCCAATCTGCAAGGCTTGGCCCAGGCCCATAACTTCAAGGGTCGGTCTTGGGCCAAGATTTTTGCCCATTAATTAAATGAGCCCGAGTCAAGGCCTAGGTTGGCCTATGCCCGACTTCACCCGAGGCCCAATCCATCTAGGGCTTAGATGTACATATATGTATTCTATATATACATAAATTAACATATTCAAACTTAAAATTAAAAAAAAAAAACCAAAAGGGTTTTAAAGCCCATAGCTTACCCATTCCCACCCATTCTTGTGACACATCCATTCCCATTCCTACGTATTCCCAATTCCCCACCACAAATTATGTTGCTTGTACATGAGAATGGGTGTGTTATTCCCACCCGAAGCTTCATGTATATACCTAAATGGTTCCCATTCCCACCAATTCTTGTAAGTTCATAACACACTTATTCCCATTCCCATGAGTTACACATGTCATGCATCGACTACCAAACTCCCCCCTGTGACCTCGAGTTTTACTAAATTGCACATTTTATCCTTCTCTGTGAATAATAAATGAAGCCAACCCAATCAGGCCTGACCCATTTACTTTGGATCGGGCTTGGGCTTGAGCTAGGATTTTACAAATTAAACGAGCCTGGGCCTGGCCCTGGCCCTGGGCCTGGGCCTAACCCATAAGCCCGTTTACTTAAATAGGCTTAGGTCGGGCCTAGGTTGGCGTTGAAGGGCTAGGTCTATTGTTGAACCCTACTTTTTTGGCACCATCAATAATTACTTATTGCTACACATAATGCAACATAGTTACCATAGTGCATAATGCAACATTTCCCAATGCCATGCATAGGCTCTCCTAGTAGCATAAGCATCCTGCATATTAAGCACATAGAAATTGCTTGTCACATCAGAGTTGGAATTCCATGAGAATAGATTTCTATTTGTCATTCAAGTCCCTATTGTCACCAAGTCTCTTCCATAATTTCATTGTTTTTCCATTCTTTCCTAGTTGGGCATGATGGATCTATTTGTTCCATCTTTGAGGGGGAGTGAGAGTTTTAGTTATTTAAGATTTCTCGTAATGTTGGCCTCATTCTTGTGCCCACTCCTTTTAAAAAGCACTTGTGACCTTCAAGTAAGGATACCTACTTTGGGTATCAGAATGTTGACTAATTGTTAAATGAGTCAGACTTAAGGGAGTAATCCTTTGCCCAACATTAGAGATCCTTGGAAAGCTATTCTACATAGGATTTGCTCTAGCATTGGTCTAATTAATCTTTGAATCTTGGGCAATGAGAGTAGATGGATGCCTGGAATGTCTGGCTCCCAATAGGAGCAATGTATATTATGTGTTCTGGAACATTAGATTGTTCAACATTCTTGCTCACTTCTTGATAGGAAAGAGTGCTCCACATATAAACTCCCTTAGGGTACTTGGCGTCATCCATAGTTACAAGCATTGACGGGGCTACTACCTCGATACCCCTTGCAAAAATCTGAGTATTGGTTGTTGATCCTCAACCAACCACCACAACTGGGAACTATCCAGTTCTGGGTCCATTTATAGGTAGATACTTCTACCAACTTCTCCTTGGAACACATTCGATTCCCTGTGAACCCTCGATTCACTAAGTCGGGTTGTGCCTCCTATACAACCCCTTAAAACTAGCTACTTATAGCTTATCCTTGGGTTATTAGGCATTGAGTAACCTACCTTGGATTAATCTGCCACTTATGGGTTCATACTCCCCTTTTAATAGCTCACTAGCTAGGTCTCATACATAGCTATACACAAATAACTCTACATCTTAGGGAATAACTGGTAGTTTCTAATTAGATTCCATTAGGTGTGCATGACATTTTCTGGAACCTACACTTGTGTGAATTAGGGTTATTCCATTCCTTGCTTGAAATCTTCCATTTAACCCTTGAATTTCACCTAAACTTCTTATTTAGTTGGTGATGAGTTCTTATTGCCAATAACACTTTGATTAGCTCCCATGTTCACTCAAGCACCTAAAGGAATGAGGCTTAATTCTTTAATTACTCCTAAATAGATTTTTATGGCTAATTAAACACCTCTTTTGACGATATCTACCTTAACCAATTATCAAAGCATTTTCAATACCATGAGTTCCATAGGTACCTACTTAGGGTAATGAAAGTCTTCCAAGCCTTGCTCCTTATTCACCACCTAACTTTACTCTCTAGAATTTTCATTTCCATTCATTACTAAAATTAGTGTAGAAATAACCAAATATATCTACACAAGTCCTTTAGCTTTACAAATCATTCATGGAGGTGTAGCATTACAATACTTGCATAAAGCCCGAACTCCTACGTAAACACAAGCATGAAAAATAGAGATTTCAAGATCAAATAACTAATAAATTCATCCATGAAAACTTCAAGAAAAATCCCCAAGTTATTTAATATTTTTCATACTAATGGCCTCATTCTTATGCCTACTCCTTTTATGTGATTTTTCTTCGGTGGCTGCCACGTGGCCCATCCTTATTCCCAATAGTTTTGTTAAAAAGTGGAATAACTAGGACTTGGCATATTGAGAATATTGGGAATAAGTAGGGTAAAGGCAAATGTTGCTTAAAGGTGAGGGGGATCCAAAATGCTTGAGATATTAGGCCCTCGTCTGAGAAAAATGAGATACTAAAAGATTTATAGGCACACATGCATATATACATGCAGACATGTATATACACAGAAATCAAAATATGGTATGTTATCATACATATATGTAATATACATGACACAAATTCTTAGATAAATAAGCGCAATACGTATACATTTCGTAGGTGTGTTGACATGTACATGCATACATACACAAACATTCAAAATAGGTGTATATTTGTATATACATATGTATCTATTATATATACATATTTATGTAAGTACATATATATGTATATATCTATACATATATGTGTATACATATGCATATGCGTGTGCTTAACTAAAAGAGAGTATTCAATAATTAAGTAAAAAGAAATTAAAATCCTTAAAAGTATTTTGAAAAAAGTGAAAAACCTAAAAATTTAGTTCAAAAACTTGCCTGGGGCACCTAGCACCTTGGCCCGGGCGCTCACCTAGGCAACACCTTAGGCAAATTAGGCGAGGCAAGGGTTGGCGAGGTGCTAAGGTCTCACCTCGCCTCATCTTGGTGCCTATACGAGCGCCTTGATAGCATCAGGGATAAGTACGTAAGATGACATGTTTTAATTAGGGTTGCGCAATGGCATCTTTCATAGACCATATCTACTCCATTGTTATTGTTCTTTCTTTTCGGGGAAAAAAAAAAAATCATTGTTCATTTAAACCCACCAACTCACCCTAAATCAACCTAAGAAGCCAGATCAAATGGGCCCTTATAACCAATGTGGTTCTTTCCTATTTGGAAGATGACTGGGCCTCTTTTGCTAGAACACGCCCTATGTAGTTCCCTTGTTTCCAGTGATTAGAAGGGTAATCCCCATCTTTAATTTCTTTAGGTGTGAATTATTTGTTGCTTTCTTAATTTTGGTATTGAGCCCCCTTTAACCAACCAAGGGTAACATGGTAGACAGATATTAACGATTAGAACATTGCATTACATCAAATGGAAACGAGAATAGTAGCCTCAAAATCCTTCTCTTTTGGCGGTGGTCAGTAAGCTCACAATAAGCCTTGGTAATTACTATGCCAGAATTTTCTCAGGAGAAAAATTAAAAAGATGTCACGAGTTTACAGGACACTAGCAGCGTCTCATGTCAAGATGGATGGTAGTGAGGTAGACCCAAGATAGATGGTCGTGATGGACAGCTATCTTATCATCACCGAATTATTGGCTCAGAGTAAATTTATCACTTGTTACCACAACTACTGTCACTCTTGAGCAAATTTAGAAATACTCGTTACGACTTACCAGACCTTTGGTCTCACCCAATTTATTGCATGAGTGGAAATGAAAAGCACCAGTATCATGATGGTTCCAATGAGCAAGGGCCACAAGAAGCGGTAGTCATGGCCACTCCTTGCGGACCTGGATGTGAAGAGTGTGAGACCGCTGTAGCTACTGTTAGAACCACCTACTCCAAACATAACCCTTTCCATGAAAAGGAAAATCAAGAGTGTGCTTTTTTTTTTTGAAAGGATAAATGAAAATATTACCTGAATCCAAATTGACGTATAAAATTGTTGTTTGGAGATGTGCTTATCCCATAATAAAAACACTTAAATGAGCTTAATTTTATGTAACTTCCTTTGATGGAGATAATAAGTGTAATATTGATATAACATAGGACCTTTTGCTGTTTATGCTTTTGTGATTAGTACACAAAGAAAAAACTTAAATGGCTTCGTTTGGATGTGGGGTAAGTGGGTGAAATAGCTAACGCATCATGAGTAAGATAAATAGTATGATGAATAGTAATGGGATCGTATTTCTAGTTGGTTACGTTATATATAAGAATAACGCAATTGGTCAACTCAAATTGCATAGGGATCCATGTGTGGAATAAATCTTCTCGATCCCCATAAATTATCCTATTCACATGGGCTAAGCTTTACCCCACATCCAAACGAAAGGGATTACTTTGAGGGTAGCTGGTCCATCGGAATGAGCGAAATACCACCATCAATGGGTGCCGGAGCAGATCGTGGTGGTAAAAGCTTCCGAATTGTGATGGCGGAAACTGGGAAAAGACCGGAAAAATTAGGAGTTTTAGATACACATATTGAGGAATTTTATGTGGTAATGTCTCCTGTTAGTGAACCACTTTTTAGTTTACATAGAAGAAGTGTTAGTTGCCTAAGCTTAGCAGGTGACTTTTCTGTTAAAAGCTTGATATTTTCTTGCTGAATGCTTTAGTTGGTAACACGACGTTTTTTTTCCTCCTGAGTGGAACAGTGTTCGTTATTCTTCACACGGTGCCTGTTCTATACGAGAAATATGATGATAAAGTAGATGCATTTGCTGAGAAGGCCGTGGTAGAGTTGAAAAGGCAGTATACGGTGGTCGATGCCAAGCTCCTTAGCAAGATCCCGCGAGGGCCACTCAAGGACAAGAAGTTTTGAGTTTGAAAAGGTACATCAGCTTTCATCTTCTATGTTTATCATGTGGGGAACTTCATTTAAATCAGGTCATCTGTTTGAAGGGCTTCTTTGTATGTCCTACGTAGTTGGTAGAACGCCAGGTTTTTGCAATGTTACCATCTGCCTGTACGTATAACTTGCGTGCATTTTACTTTGTATCTTACGCCTTCCACGTTTGTGTTGGTGTTTTTCTGTAGCATTTACCCTTTTCTGAGAGGGACACAAAGAAAGACAAGGTTTCCTGTTTTGAGGGCCTACTTGTTTCTGTTCTGTTGTTACTTATTGGGAATATCATGTTTTTGTTTTCTTACCTCCCAACAATTGATTGCTATGGCAGCCCCTGGTGATTTCGCCAGACAGATATCGAGGTTATTGCCTTAGGATTATGGCCCTCATGCTTTTGCATTTATTTTATATTTTCTGTTGCCTGTGTAGTGTATTAGTCTTTGTAGTTGTATATATATGCTCGTCGATTATGCCGTACGTTGATCTTTTCAGCTGGTAGAAGTAGATGATCCTTTCTGGTGTGACAAGTGGGAGATACGATCCGTTCCCATTAAATTTTCTCAGGATTAGTTTACTTGGAGGTTAAAATAGTGGTGTTAAGAGATGTGAAATTAATATTAATTCGTAATTGTATTTGCTTGTAGAGTAATATTAATCAGTTTGTATTTACTTAAATTGATATTAAATGTAATGTTAACCCTTATATCATTTACTTGATAATAATGTTAAGTATGTAAAATATGAGAGACGTCCGAGACATGATTGGTGTATAATTTTAACATAAATTTGACTAACATCAATTAAAATTGGTGTTAAATAAATTTGTGTTAAAATTGTTAAATTTAGATTAGTAAATTAAGGATTAAGTAATCAAGTAAATGGAAGTTAATCTCTTAAATAAATTGTCTCAGAGTTAATTTACTTGGATTAAGAAAGTAATATTAAAAAAATATGAAATTAATATTAAATGCAACTGAGTTTATTTGTAGAGTAATATTAATATTAACTTATATTTACTGAAATTGATGTTAAATTATAATGATAACTTATAAACACCCCATAAATATAGGATTCTTAATACCTTAATCCTTGGTGATTTCTACGCAACCACCCGTCATTGTGCACGCATGCCTTGTGTTGTGTACTCTATCTCCTTGGTATGTCTTCGTGTTGTTAACCTCATGCATGTTGAATCCTCTTGTGCTATAAAGCTCCCACGTTTATGCCTCTGCACCATGGATTCTCTTGGGCTATGCTGATGTAAGCCATGCAATCATTGTGCATGCACATGCAACCACACCTAGCATCACATGCGTCTCTCGTCATCTTCGGGTGCACGTACCTTGCGCATCGTGTTTGGGAGAGGAGGATTATAAAGGTGAATATCCGTACAAGTAGGAGGCAGATTTGGTAATTAGCCACTGAAATGTGTAAATGGATCTTAAATGGATTCTCTCGCCATACGTACATCTAAGCGCAGATTTGGCATTGGAATTACAATGACACGTAGAGTATACTTTTGGCTGAAAGTTGGAAGTTTAATTTAAGGGCATCACGTAGCATGTGCCCTCTTTACGCAATAAAAAGAAAAAACAATACAGCGTGTCCCCTTTTTTTTTTACTGAAACTCACATGTGCCCTTTTGACGATGAGCAATTTAGAACATGGGACCTGGAGTTCCTTGCTTGCAATATGTTAAGGGCTGCCTGGAAATTTACGCGTGGGCCCGAGTTTGTTCGTACTTTTCTTTTCCCTTGGCATACGACCGTGACGACGTATGGATGGCTAGATGAGGCTAGATTTTTAATCTTTTTGGAAAAATATAATCCCCTCGTCCGCATGCCAAATACCAATAACAGATGCGAAACGGAAGGCTCTCTGACGTGGATCTCTTGATACCACCCCTAGAATCCAAGTATTTAATTGGTATATTAAATTAACAGATGCCAAATACAAGCATCTTCTCATCGCACGTCATTCCTTGCATGAACAGTGAAAAAAAGGAAACAAGGGACCGTGGCGAAAAATAGAATCCTCTAATTGCAGTAGTAGTTTCGAATCTAAAAGGATTTAAATTAATTTTTACCAAATTATTTGTCATCAAAATTGATGAAATTGACAAAAAAAAAAAAAAAAAGTTTCCTCGATGCTGCCGAATATTCACACGGTTCATATCCAATTTTCAGCCATTAGTGTTTTCATAGATGGGGATATTTTTTCTCTTTACGAGCATTGTTAATTACAAGATGTAAATTTATCGATCATAAATAATGTTGTCATTTGTGTTTTTTTTTTGTTTTTGTATGGTCAAAGCTTTGTAGATAAATTACTCGATTCAGCTCTTTAGAAAAGAAAGCGTAGAACAGGGTGTTTGGAAAGTCGCAAGATCTATAATTGTGTACATCTCTGGTTGGTTATATGCGCATCGGATTCTTGGTATCAAATTCGCACCACGAGGTAAACCCTTGTAGTAGAGTTAAAGTAGTAGGTTAATCTCTGTATCCATTTACTTTATATAGGAGGAGAGTTAATCCTTGATGTGGCATGATCTATGCAAGAAAAGTTTAGTAGCTTTACGTTTGATTGTTTTCCTGACTTTTCTCGGAATTTGGATGTCCACAAATCTCAATTTGTTATAGATACCTAATTGCGAGATGTCGTTGGTAGGTTTAAATGATATTTTATGGCTAGCTTACTGGCAGAGAGCTGTAATGATAGGGGTACTTACAAAGAGTATGGTCCTTCTTGGCCATGAAATGTGGATCATAAAAAGATTAACTGCCTGTTCTAAATTTCTATCCTTTTTTGAAGCAAATAAGTCATCATTGTCTCCTCTCAGCGGAACTGCTCACCCTTCTTTTCATTTTCTCTTTTTCCAATTGAAAATCTTAAGTTCCTTGTCATCGAGTGAGGTCTCAGTCGGCTTTCGTGTTGGTTGAGGCCTCTCTCTTGTTTGCCGATCTCGCCTCCCTTCCTCCCTCCCCTCGATCTTCATATTTGTTGCTTCAGCTGGCCTTTGCTAGTGGCTCCTTCCTATTAGGATTGTTGATGGCAACATTATCTTACTTGGTGATGTCTTCAACATCATTTAAGGCTGTTAATACCTCCTTGCTCACAGGTTGTTGGGTATTGCATCGCCCACATCATTCTCGCCTTCACCTTACCTCTACTTTTGACGGCACCAACGTCTTGTTGGTTTTGTTTTCTTCTTCTTGTTGGTAGGTTGTTCTCTTCGGGTTCACACTTGAAACTGAACTTTATACGATCAAATCTGTGTGATTGCTTTTTGGCCATTATCACTCATTTGCATGAATTGTCTAGATCGCCGTTCATGTGGTGGCACAGTCATTCTTAGTGTTGTAGAGATACTCTCGAGTCTGCTACGAATTTGCTACTTGGATGTTTCTTTTTATTTTGTTTTGTTGTATCCTCTTTTTTTGTTATTCCTCCCTCTTTGACGGGGCATCCCTGCTCTCCCTCTTTGAGGGGTATACAGTTTATCCAATTTTTTCCTTTTCCCTGCATGGCTGCGTCCTTTGTAATTTTTCTATTTCCTTAATGGAGTATCTTATCATCAAGAAAAGGAAAAACTCATCATTATCGATGGCACCCTCCTTTTTCTTTTTTTTTCCCTTGAGAAGGTAAATATGATGGGTTAGAATTTGATCCAATGACCTCCTAAATCTTAAATATTCTATCATTAAGCTTAGGATTAGTTTACTTGAAAGATTAAGAAATTAATGTTAAAAAATATGAAATTAGTATGAACCCATAACTGTGCTTACTTGTAAAATGATACTAACACCAGTTTGTATTTACTTGAATTAATGTTAAGTTGTAGTATTAACTCTTATGACGTTCACTTGATAGTGATATTAGAAAAATGAAACATGGGTATGAAAGACTAAAGTTGTATTAAAGTAACTAAACTTAGATTACTGGATGAAAGGTTAAGTAGACAAATAAATAGAGATTAAACTTCCAAGTAAACTATAACTTCATGGCACCCTCTTTATTTTAACTTTACTTTTTTTCTTTTTACTGCAGGTGATAACCCCCCTTTACGTCGTGTTTATTTTAATACAGGCATTTAAAATCGTTTAGTGTAACGTGTGTTTAATGGACATATGAGATAACCACTGTTCTCTTTGAAAGATTAACCACCTATTTAGCCCTCTTTCTTGTAACACGAATATAGGATATCCTCCCATTTGAACACAAACAGGTTAGGGTCATCCCTGTTTCCAGTTTGCAGTCCACCTCCCAATCCAAAAAACACACAAAGTAAACTAATCTTAAGATTACATGAAAATGTAGAGAACTGTATTTAGCAGAGCTCTTTGTGGTGTACCAACAACTCCTACGTACCGCTGCTAACTATTGTCCATCCTCAAGGTGTAAAGAATGGAGGGTAAAGAAAACCTCACACAATTGAATTCCCATGTTTCATGGATGTTTATTATATTTAGCAACCCTTATAAGGAGGTAATTTCTAGATGAAGATATTTTATGTCTCATCCAAGGATAAATGAATATATTTCATCCCGAATACAGGTATAAAACGAAAGGCTCTGTTCCGATCTTTTTTACACTCGAGGATAACTCTGCTAGACAATGAATTATCTTCCGTACTTCTTAAAAACAATTGTGGTGCCAAACTCCATCTGAACCGGTCAAGACATGAATCGTTAGGTTGAGGTAGAGCTTATCACGCTGCAAATGAACATTAACACCCATTAAAACATATCCCTCGTATTATCTTATTATAATATATCAACATAACATATATTAAAATATATCTACCTTAATATAATATGTTCTTTTAACATACATGTACTGCAACATATCAAACACATCTCATATTAATATTATAATATTAAGATATTATCCATTAACGTCACGTTAATATATCCATCATTTTATTTTCTCACTTGTCATATTTCTCTCTATCCAGGAATGGGGATATCCCTACATCCAAACGGAATCTAAACAGGGCAAACCACACTTGATGCTTGGATTAAATGCAAGCAAAATCAAGGAACCTGTAGGGTTCAGTGTTTCGTTAGGCATATTAACCATAATAAGGTTTTTGTTTACAAGTAATATGTATAGGTATCATGGTGTTTTACTGGTCCGGATAATCTGCGTTCGTCTCGATGGATTCCATTTTGGGACAGGAGGTTGAGGGCATCTCCTACGTTGATCTCACCTTGAACTCCAAACTCAAACGCACGACACATGGATCGACGGCGAAGGTTTCAACGTGACGCATATTTTTTATAGCACGTCAACTGCTACCGACTTCAGATCGTGCCCCTCCATTTGGCCTCCTGGTAAAAATATCTCGCAAGTTACAAAAAAAAAAAAAAAAAAAAAAGGCCCCTGAACTCCGAACTCGAGTTCCACACGGAGTCCAGCAACTTCAGAAACATTACCACCCTAACCCTCCGAAACCGAAAACGAGCCGGATCGATCACAAAACGTGAACCGCATTAAATCCATTTCCAACGCCAGGGGCCGCACCATGGCTCTCCGAGAAAACCGGAACCCGCATTTAAACCGAGCCTGGTGATTCAAAGAACCGCACCTCCGTCGCCCCAACGAAAAGAACAGAAAGGACAACGACTCACACAGCCATTCTCTCCGGCAAGAAAAACACGGAAATATTCCCTGTGGTACAGGGTACGATCAAAACCGAAACCCCTCCAACCAAGAAAGAAAAAGGAACGGAAAAAGAGTTAAAAAAAAAAACAGAGAGAGAGAAACATCCTCGGCCGCCGGATCCAAATCCAACCATCCACGTCCTCCGCAAACCTAACGGCGATCTCCCGCCGTGGGATCCAAATCTTACCCGATGGTCGCGATCGAAACCGCCCGTCTCGATCGACAGAGGTCGCGTCCTAAACGACACGCTCAATACACCCGAGCAAGATCATCACACAGGACGCCACCCCGCACTCCTAATAAACCAAAGCCCCCACCGCGCTGGCACATCCCACATCGCGTTCTCCGTCTCTTCCCCCCCCTCCCCCTCACACACAAACCCCCCCTTTCCCCCCCCCCTCTCTCTCTCTTTCTCTCACCGTACACGACAATGGTGAGTATGGCCACGGTGGCAGAGGAGGAACAGCGGAAGGATAATGGGGAAGAGCAGCGGGAAGATGTGGGGGAGGAGGAGGAGAAGTACCTCCGGTCATCGCTGCCGTCCGTATCGGCGGAGGAGCTACGGAAGCACACGACCCCCGCGGATCTGTGGATCTCGATCCAGGGGAAGGTGTACGACGTGACCCGGTGGGTCCCGCAACACCCGGGGGGGGACCTCCCCATCCTCCACCTCGCGGGGCAGGACGTCACCGACGCCTTTCTCGCCTTCCACCCGCCCTCCGCCTACCCGCTCCTCGACCGCTACCTCGTCGCCCGACTCTCCGACTACCGCGTCTCCCCCGCCTCCCGCGACTTCCGCATCCTCCTCTCCCGCATCTCCTCCCTCGGCCTCTTCCGGCGCCCGGGCTCCCTCGGTCTCTGCACCCTCCTCTCCGTCGCCGTCCTTCTCTCCCTCTCCCTCTACTTCCTCCTCGCCCGCGACGGTGTCCTGGCACACCTCGCCTCCGCGGCCGCGCTCGGCCTAGCCTGGATCCAATCCGGGTGGCTCGGGCACGACTCGGGCCACTACAGGATCGTCTCCTCGGCGGGTCCCCGGCTCAACCGGGTGGTCCAGGTGCTCGCCGGGAACTGCCTGTCGGGGATCAGCATTGCGTGGTGGACGCGCAACCACAACGCCCACCACTTCTCCTGCAACAGCCTCGACCACGACCCGGATCTCCAGCACATCCCGCTCTTCGCCGTCTCCTCCGAGATCTTCCGCTCCCTCACCTCCAAGTTCTACGGCCGCGTCATCCGCTTCGACGCCCTCTCGAGGCTCCTCGTCAGCTACCAGCACCTCACCTTCTACCCCATCATGTGCGTCGCCCGCGTCAATCTCTTCCTCCAGTCCATCGTCCTCCTCTTCTCCGCCAAGCACGTCCCCGACAGGTACAGGCCCCGCCACCTTTTCGATCCGTTTGTTTGAGATCTTAAACGTAGTTATTTAATCTGGAAATGCAATACCAAACAACAAACTTAACAACGACCAAACAGCTGTTAACAAGCAGGTTGCTGGTTATTTAGATTTGCCTCCTTAACTTAAAATTTCCGGCTCTGCTGTTGGTGGGACAGGTGGGTGGAGATCGCGGGGGTCGCGGTGTTCTGGGTGTGGTACCCGATGCTGGTGTCGTGCCTGCCGACGTGGTGGGAGAGGGCGGCGTTCGTGCTGGTGAGCTTTGCCGTGACGGGGATACAGCACGTGCAGTTCTGCCTGAACCACTTCTCGTCGGAGGTGTACGTGGGGAAGCCGACGGCGGATGACTGGTTCGAGAAGCAGACGCGGGGGACGCTCAACATCGACTGCGTGCCATGGATGGACTGGTTCCACGGGGGCCTGCAGTTCCAGCTGGAGCACCACCTGTTCCCGAGGCTGCCGAGGTGCCACCTGAGGGCGGTGGCGCCCCTGGTGAGGGAGCTGTGCAAGAAGCACGGGCTGCACTACGCGTGCGCGACGTTCGCGGAGGCGAACCTGATGACGCTCCGGACGCTGCGGGCTGCCGCGATGGAGGCGAGGAACCTCGTGTGGGAGGCGGTGAACACGCACGGGTGACGTTTAAGTACGTAGAATAGGAAGAGGAGGAGAATAAGGAGACCGGTGGTTGGGTGTCGTCGGTTTGGTTGGTTGTGGTTTGTTGCATGGTTCGTTGGGGTAGAGATTACGAGGATGTGGAGTTTTCGATGTGATCATTGGCCACGAATATGGCGAGTTTATTTACGAGGTTTGATTTAGCGTTGTTTCGATGTGGCTGGCTATTGTTGGCCAGTGGCCACTCTTATCCTTGATGGGTGCCTTTGGGACGTCAGCTATGGAGATTGCCAGCGGATGGTGATACCTATCTTTCGATTTGGAGTGCTTTCATGCTATCGACTGAAATAACAATATGGCTATCGTGAGGTGGTTTATTTCCCGCCTTTCTGTCACTTTATTAACCTTTACCAATAATTGACATGTCTCGTGGAAAAGGACGGTTTGGACGTTTGTTTTTTTGTTTGTTGATCTTTATTATTCGACCGGAAGTAGTAGTCTTCAGATTCTTTTTGTTTCGGCACCTTTGGGCGGGGGTTTGAATCCTTCTCGTATAGAAGTATATTCCACCGTCCGATTCCTTCAATTATTGGATCGGAGGTTCATTACGTGACAGCACGATCCACCTTTTCCTTAGGAGGAACCAACAAATTTTCCTATTGTGATTGGCAAATTTTAGGGATAAGGATACACAAATATCATTTAACATAGAATTTGATATCCACTCGAAAAATATATGACATTGTTCGAGAACATATGACGCCATCCAAACACAATCATTTTTTTAATAAGGAAAAAGAATCATGTGGGTACGCTTCTTCTTTGTATGTTTTGTTTTACACGAAACGTTTTCCAACTTTTAGTGCATTAAAACCGACGGGCAGTTCAATACCTGGCGAGAATTTAAAAGCGCCACCGTCGCACGCACGCATGCAGCTCAAGTATGTGAATTAAAAAGGGAAAAACATCGTGCCATTCGTTTGGAAATATAGCAAACAAAAAATCCGGAGCCACCGAGCTTCGAACAGCTGGCGACCAGAAAAAAAAAAAGGAAGCGTTGGCTAATCAAACAGTTGGCCAGCGAAGGGGAAAAGGCCTAACTGGCAACTATTGTATTTGCTGCACCAAACATTCAAGAGAATTTACCAATACAGCTGGATATAGGGGAAAAATAGGCCCCAGGAACTCTTCATTATGGCCGAATAAACAAACAAGCCGAAATCACTTTTTCCGGAAACTTAGTCAGATGGTCCAAGTAGTCAGCCTTTAACCTAAAATACTAAAGATGAAAACAGATCTTTGTCTTTCAAAAAAATAAAATAAAATATAAAGTAACAAAAAACCTTTATATAGGTGCCCCTATAAGCATTTATAATTACAGAAATACTCTTGGCTTGTTAACGTTTAGATGTATGTTCGCATTAGCTTGCACCTTGTTACACAAATTACCCTAAGGTAGACTTGATCACATTTGATGTTAGCTTCAATGGATTTGGACCTAAAAAAGGTTATTTTTCCAGAAAGCACTTATAAATACCTTGCTCCTTTTTTTCACCTCCCCTCATGAACAGCTGCTGATCCAACCATAATTAGGCCCCTCCCTCTCGTACGCCAATGTCAACATTTTCCCTCCCTCCTCTGCATCCCCATTTACGCCCAAGATGCCCTGTCCTACATATATTTAATTGCTCGACCGACCACCATGCTCATAAACACGCTCTAGATTGAGGTCAGGGCCTTCTCTCTGCTATTCGGGTTTTCAAACTATGCCAACAAGAGAGCAGAGGCAACACAACTTAGAGCAGCACCTTCCCAAGGCCATCATTTGTGCAAGGAAATGAGGTAAACAACTAGGATCGCTCCCTAATTGGAGACATCTGGAAAATGGCTACCACATTGCTTTGACCCAACTCGACTGACTAGGACATGCATGCTTCTATGGCTATCGACTATGCAAGAAGGTGTATGAAAATAGAAGGGGCGAGAGGCATGCATGAAAGGATGCGGTGGTGATCAATCACCATTTACGACCCTGAAAAGATAACTTCATTAATTGAAAACAAAAACAAGATATTCATGGCCTTCACTCTCATTCTCTCCTCTCTCTACTCAACGCAAGGCTTGGAATTCTTTCCCTAAGGATATATGTCTAAAAATACATGGAAAACAAATCAACAAAAGAAACAGAAATATTTCTTCTCCCATTGCTAACAATAACCCTTCTTGCATAGAATTCCACGTGCTTGTCATCATATTAAGTCTATATCATTCCACCATCCATTCCCCTTCAGTTGAAGGGGATCTCATGCAGGAATGCAACATCGTTATGGTATTCTCATGGTTGATCTCCATCTGCAGTTCATTTCATGCCGAGTTTATACCCACTCCTAGTCCTGGGTGCCCTCCTAATGCCCTGACTAGGCATAAGTGCATGTCCTCGAGGCCATGTACTGATGCGGTACCACACGTCACTCAATACTAAGATTATGCCGTTGACCTCACCCAATGAGAACTTCACTCATTTCCTCTTCTCATCACACACTCCTCTAATAGAGATGCTGACAATCTATTGCTGTCAACTGGTAACACTCTTCTGAGTAATAACCAAGATCCAACCTTCCCTTCAATCCTATGCAATGTAGTTGGCTTCCACGTTTCACAAATCACAACTCGTACTCTACTCATTTTGAGATTTCCCTTTACAAGGGTAAACAAATGCTCCTCGAAATCAATCATTCTCAGAGAAGTCAAGTTCATCTCAACCATTGGCACATGTCTGCCTTTTAACATTTGCACCTCTGCAGCAACCATGCATAATCATATTGAAGCAATGCTTGTGATTATATGGGCCTCTTTACCTATCATCATAACTATGCTATCATCGCATGCTTGACATGTGCTGAACTTCTCCCTAGATGAGCGTACACAATTTGAATAAGTTAAGCTTAGCCTCCACAAAGAATATGACTTCCTGCTTATCATCGAGAATGCATCAATGTCATTGCCTTATCCTCCTTGTAAATTGGCTTTTCATCCTAAGTCATCCTTGTAAGTGCAATCACATCATATTCTTACTAAGCTTGTCCCAGTGCTTTTGGTTTTATTCCTCCATACATCTCCAAGCCATAGAGTGTATTCATTAAAAACTTATTTGTCAAAGATTTAGAGTCATATTGACCCTCAAACATCAAATTATCTAGGTTGATGATTTTGCAAAAAGTATTATGTTGTTTGCAGTGAAGGTTGTCCCAATAAATGCCATGTAAATGTCCAAAGTGAAGGTCATCCCAATAAATGCCACGTAAATTGGCTTTTGCAAAAGATATTCTATTGTTCACAGTGAAGGTTGTCCCAGTAAATGCCACGAAAAAGTGACACGGTGGTTTGGATATTTGCAAAGAAAGCCACTATATGACCTAGTCAAGAGATGTGAGGAGTTGGAGGATAAACTTGCTAGGAGGGGGCAAGCAAGACCAAAAAAGTGTTGAAAGGAAGCTATTAAGTATGATGTCCATTGCTTCAATTTAAGTCTAGTAAATTGTTTAAAATAGATCCGAATGGAGGCAAAGAATCCATATAACCAATCCCACTTAGTGTGGGAGAAGGCTTGGACATTGTCGTTGTTGATGATTATGTTGTTTGCAAGAGGTTGCATCTCGTTCAACTTCTCTATCTAAAGAGCTTTCACAATGTCCGCACCTGTAAGGATCTTCTTCGCCATTCCTACCATAAGATGAAGTTGTTCGTTGCATTAAAGGGCTCCATGGAGAGTGATGCTTCCTTGAGGTAAACTTCACCATCTTCCAATCCATGTCCCAAGCGCAATAGAACCATCTTATCACATCCAATCAAACCAAATCTTTAGCAACTGCCTCGACAATGGTGAAAACCACACTATTTTGCATGATCCAGAAAATGAGGATTGAATCCACCTAATACAATCCATTCACTTCATCTAGAGCATGCCAAAACCTTGGGTTAGAATCCTAGATGGCCAAAATCATCTCAATGGTCCTTCAATTGCATCTAACATGTCCGGACAAATTTAGAACACCGATTTATGTAATTATTGTACCTTCCTCTGCCATATTTCTGCCGCATTTTCACATGCATCCATTGCTGCATACCTATGACCGTCCAACCCTCCAAATGTCACAGAAAACATTGCTCTACACCACATCCATCCACCTCATTGCCAAATGTGAAACCTACTCCAATTATATGCCATATCAACACGTTGTTGTCTCAGTTCATATCATGTTGATCCGAGGGGTATTCACATACCTATATAGTGGCAATCAGTTACTAATTATGGCCAACAAGAAGTCCATTAGTCAGAAACCAGGCATACATCTCCGGTCTCCCCGCCACCCCCACTCCTCAAGTCCCAATCTCTCTCAAGCTCTCAATCTCTCCTCTCTGAACTTGACATATTAGCTAAAGTACAAAGTTCGGCCACTCCTTCGTTCCACTTTAGGTACAAAGCAAGATCAGAATTCTACTCGTAGGACTCTGTGTGCATTAATACAAGTTACTAGAAGAAGAAAAAAAAACTATTTTCCTATCTTGATATAGAGAGAAATTTTCCTCTCCCAACCTGCACTAGCAACCCTACTAGGTCACTAGGTTTGCTTTCATTCTTCAACTTGCATAGGGAAATAGAGCTACTGGCCTACTTCACACCCTTGAGACTCCTCAAACTAGGGTGCAAGAAGCTACAAGTCAACTCCTTTCCCTAGATCCACATCTGTAGTTGTATTTGTTTCATCAATATGCTCCCAAGTACCCAAAATTGTGATCCGTTACACAGAATGGGGCCTATCCATTCATTTCATCGGTATGCTCATGTTCAAGCGCCTAAAATTGTTAAGGCCACTTCTCGTTCGACTTTCATGGCCCACAATGTTCAAAGTTCGTTGTCTGTACATATAGGTATGTTGTAAGTCCTAATAACTAGTTGTTTAGAGCGATCTGAATGCCACAAATATTATCAAAAAAATACCAATGACTAAAAGGCAGTATGCATTCTCTGATGTGTAATCACCATAGCCTGTAAACCAAGGGTCCTAATCCTGGCATTAAATATAACCACAATGCCACAATTTATGCACGCTTCATAATTGTCATACAATGGAACCCCCTTGTATGAACATATTTATATTTTTCAATATTTTGGATATAAGTATGAATAAAAGAGAATTACAATATAATATCATTCATAGATAACAAATGCAATTAGCTTAAGCTAAGTTTGTGATGATCAAACATCTCAATTGGTGGCCAGTCACTCAGTTGTGCACATCATTAAATCTATGTATTGTTCACTCTTAAAGTTCATGTAAATATTCAAGGGGCAAAATTATCACTTTACTATTTTCAACCACCTTACCCACCCATGGCTACCATCTACCCCCATGCCCTTTATCCACCACAATCAAGTAAACATAATGAGAATTACTCTAACTTATTCCTTGACAACACCCAAAGAGAGAAGTGATTTATGCACACTTTTTTTAATTGTTCCTCTTTCTGTTCAATATTCCTTGTTCCACCACCCAAATTGTAACTAGTTCACTGCTTGTAGTCCTCCTGATTTCTATTGGCGGTACAACAAAAGCACCTCTTTAGCATGTCTATTTGGTTATCACCCTTTTTATATGCACCCATTCCCCCTCCATGAAAAAGGACTTTTGCCTATCCGCTTGGCGGCAGGATAAACCCCCAGGTTATTCTGCTGAAGGAGGTTATTCTCTATAGTGCCAACAGGTTTGTGGGAGAATAAACTGGAGCTTGCAATTTCTAATACAACATTTTCCATTATAACTTTTTCCAAGTTCTAATAAGAAATAAATATAACTACTCCCATTATCATAACTATTATATCCAACTTATCACTTATCTCACAGCACAATCAAACATCTTGACCCCACTCATCCCATCAACCAACTCATCCCAATTGCAACTTATCCTGTTACCAGATGTGGTCTGAATGGACTGCTTTTTTTTTTCTTTTTATCAGTGTTTTAAAATTTAAAGATAGCCAAGCAAGGAACCCCATTAGAAGCATACAGGACATGAAACTCTTGGAAAAATGCTTCCAAGGTTGATGTCCAAAAAGGGAAAAAGAAATGCTTCTGAGGCCATCAGAATTATTGAGAAGGAAAATAAGCAGGGAGATATTTCTCGATAATGCCAGACATGTTAAGTAGTATGCTGAATTCTCTAGTCATAACAATCTTGGATTCTACTATATTCTATTGTAACATCTGTTTGTAAATGCATACAAAATTAGGTATGCCAGAGAGGCTTTAAATACAAGAACTTACTGGGAAAGGCTTCAGACACCTGCATGTTGGTATAATAACTCGTGGACCATATTTCTGAGCAACTTGCTGTGAGCCTTGAAAGAGAACCAAACTTGACCTAAAAATCAAAAAATTACAGGCATAATTTGATTCAGCTTGCAGGCAACATATGAATGTGCACATACCAAAGTTTCTGCAGCAAATTCTAGACATGATATGTGAGTTTCAAGTTCCAACCAGGTCATCTTGTCACCATAGTCCAAGCAGTTCTCTATGCCGAAGTAGCTTCAAAATCTCAGGAATTCTATGCTCTTCTTTGCCAGGAGAAGATAAAAGCTACAAAGAGCAGCAGTTTGCAGTTTTGCGGAATGGTCTGACAGAATGTAATATCTTCTTCACCTCTTGCTCTGACTGGCCAATTCTGGCGGGTTCACCAAGTATGATGCCCATACCTCATCTGCTGGAGGGGGAGGCTGAACCCAGTGCCCAGGTATCCGGCTATGAAAATTGAAAAAAGAAAAAAGTTAAGCATTGCCTCCAAAATTCGGAGATGAGCATTCTCAGAAGCATATCTGGATATCTTTTCCAATAAAATTCATTATCTAGTACTCAGATCAAGTTTCCCATCTGTTATCTTGACGATGGAAGTTGGAATAAAGCTGAACATGGAAAAATGCATCTATGTCTTCAAGGCATTTTCCCGAATTAATTGACATGGAAAGCAACATTTTACATACTTTATCAGCTAATTTACTTGGGGTGTTAATCTCTTGCTAACATCAGTTTACTTGGGATGTGTTAGCATAGACGAAGAGGCCACGTGGCAAGTGCCACATGGCGATGGCACGACAGTGTGGGGTCCCTTATGCAACGTGTAAATAAAGAGGAAAGGGAATATCCCCTGCCTTGTGTGTTTCGCCAATTGTGGCTTTTCTTATTTTAGCAAATAAGATTTGAATAATTGATTAGCTAAAAATAGGAGTTGTTAGAGATCTTATTTGATTTGGAGTCCTTATTTCGTTTATTGTAATCGATCTCTTGAAGTCTATAAAAAAAGATCATAGTCCATGTTATCATTGAGTTCTCATAATAATATTTTCTATCATCAAGAACTCTCCCAAGAAACATCACAGCCGGCTCTCCTGTTACTATTCACGTGAATAGTAAAACATTATTCATCATGAACAATACCAGCCTCTCTCTCTCTCTCTCACTGAATCTCTCTTCCTCCCTTCTCTTTCCACATGTGTACTTTCTCAAGAAGGGATCCACGCTAGCGCTGCGATTCACAACATGGTATCAGATGACCTACCGAATCTATGCATGTGGAGGAGCTCGGAGCACATTATTCATGCACAAGATCCTTGCTTGTGTGTGAACCACGTGGGTGGTTTCTGCAAGTCGTTACTCTACGCCACCCTTCATCTGACGTGGGAGTACTCTCACGTACTCCTTGGAAGACCTTAGGCGCCTTACGCAAGGCTCTAAGAAGACGTACAAGAAAAGCACCCCCGACGTGTTACTCTCTCACGTACCCAGCATCTTATGCAGGATGTACAAGTAGGGAGAAAGTGTTTTTTGAAGACGAAGATGGTGGAAGCGAAGGCTCGGGTTACTACTGGAGAGGCGAAGCTATTAGTTCAAGGCACAACCATCAAATTGATGGGTGCATCCAACTATATTTTGTGGGCATGAGCCTTCAAAATATTCATTGGAGGACAAGATAAGCTCCATGTTCTCCTTGAGAAGGCTCCTGAGGCGCAAGAGGGGGCCAAAGCCAAGAAGTGGGAGAAGGAAAATTATATGGTAATGAATTGGTTGATGAACTCAATTGATCCCTCCATCGCCACAAATATGCTCTACAAGAATTTGACATATGACATCTGGGATGCCTTGGAAAAGAGATTCTCCAAGAAGACAAGCAATGCCCGAATTATAGACATCTACATGCGGATCTTGATTGCCAGTCAATGGGATCTCCCCCTTGACAAATATTACATAAAGATGGAGGAGCTATTCAAGGAGCTTGAAATCTTTGAGCCCATCTGCTGCGACGAGCAGGAGAAATCATGCGCTAGGTGGCAAGCGTGCAAATTCTTATCATGATTAAATTCTCAATACCATCTAGTACGTTATAAGATACTCGCCCTAGAGCAAGAACTGGATCTCGAGACGACTATCGTCTCGAGAAATCGTGGTGACGGTTGAAGAATCCTAAGACTACAACTCCTGTGGCTTCTGAGACCACAGCCTTGGCCACCACTAAAGGTGGCATAGGACGTGGAAGAGGATACAATCATGACTTTGGTTGAGTTTTCTCGCCTTGCCAGCACTGTGGCCGCACAAATCATCATCAAGATCACTTTTGGATGAAGTATCAAAGACCTCCACGGAGGATGTCTACTACCCCATGTAAGGTTCCCTTGTCATCCATGGAACTAGAAAAGCTTCGAGCTCTATTGAAGGAAGAGTCGAAGACCACGGCTGCCATAGCCACAACTTGTGAGGTTGCTAAGGAGGCAACGACTTCTGAGGTGCCACAAGGTTTCTCCGTGGCAATTGAGGCAACAAATAAAGAAGACTCAGCTATCTTCACCAACATAGAGGACAATGAAGAGTGGTGGGGACTCTAATCACACCACAATGAAGCAAGTCTTCGCCTTCGTCAACCTCGACTTGAGGGGATGTGTTGGCGTGGACGAAGATGCCACGTGCAATGACATGGCAACATGGGGCCCCTTATGGGATGTGGGAATAAAGAGGAAAGGGAATATCCCTTGCCTTATGTATTTTACCAATTGTGGCTTTTTTTATTTTAGCAAATAGGATTTGGATAATTGATTAGCCAAAAATAGGAGTCGAGTCCTTATTTGATTTGGAGTCCTTATTTAAGTGATTGTAATTGATCTCTTGAAATCTATAAAAGAGATCATAGTCCATGTTATCCTTGAGTTCTTAAAATAATATTTTCTACCATCAAGAACTCCTCTCCCAAGAAACATCACAGCCGACTCTGCTGTGCTGTTCACATGAACAGTAAAACACTGTTCATTGTGAACAGTACCAGCCTCTCTCTCTCTCTCTCACCGAATCTCTCCTCCTCCCTTCTCTTCCCATGCGTGTACTTCTCACTCAAGAAGGGATTCATGCTAGCACTGCAATTCACAACAAGATATTAATCCAGGTTCTGAAAACCATGTCATGGATGCAAAACTAATGTACGGGTGTTAAGCTCCAAGTGATTCTAACCCCCATGAGCACCACTCATCTCTTACCACCATAGGTCAAAACCTGCATTAAGTAAATAAATCTGCAGCTTAACCTCCTATAAAGTAAAGGAGAAAAGAGGTTAACACCATTTCTACAAATGAAAGCTCAGGTTTTCAAACACCCCAAGGAAAAAAGCATTACTCATCCATAGGAAATGACTCCATTTATTGGCAGAATGTTCATTATCGTGGTTGAAATCCATATCTGACTTAAGCCTACAAAAAAGACAGTGAAAAGTTTCAACTATATTGACAAATTTCAATCCGTCAATATCAACCTGACGGACATCCACATCAAATGAAATGTTCATCCATCACTCTTCTAGAAATGTTTTTCCAGATACTGACCAATACACCAACCTGTCTTCTAATGTCTAGATTCTTAAACAGGAGGACATGCTGATCAAACTTCATTAACCTTCCTAAAGAGGTGGAAATTGATTTAAATATTGAGACATTTGGGTGCACATAAAGCCAAAGCCCCAAAGAAGAGGCAAGTAAACTTGTTAAATTGACCAAAAAAGATGTATGCTCAAGATATGGCCATGGATCCGTAAGGTAGAGCTTTTTACCCTCTCCCAAACAAAAATAGGATAATTATGATCTTTTTACTGGGTACTCAATGCACATACCTTCCCCCAGGCCTGATGTAAGCATCCCAAGTTCTTCTAACCTGAAAAGAGACATGAGGCAGATCATGTTCTCCACAAAGTGAGTCCTCAAAATGAATATATATTTTGTGCTTTCAGATTTAGAAATAGGATGTTCCTTTAGAAGAAAATCTCCAGCTAGCAGCAAAATCTGAATGAATCAAGAGAAGATAAGGAAAGTTCTAGTGATTCACACTTGGCCTATCATTGATCAATATAACAGTATACAGTGCTCATCATTTTGGCAAGTTTTACATATACATAGTATACTTCGTTGATCCTTATGCTTATATAGTTGGAGCAAGAATAAGTTCACATTTGATGCTGATTCACAACTCCTTTATACATAAAACATTCAATATGGCCAGTAGACAAAAGAAGCATGTTATCCAAATTTCTTAGTAGACCCCCAAAAAAGCATCTGTTTTGCCCCAATACCTAAAAATGCACAGGAGTCCAAGGGAAACAGAGAGCCATCAAGAGAGGTGATGGGAGACAAAAAGGTGAGGACTGTCACTGTCCCCCATGAGCCGGGGATGTACAGGAATTCAAACATTTATCAAGGGGCACTACTGTTGTTCAGGTAAATATACATTGAACCTGTTTCCAAGCTGTTAGAATAGAAGCTTTAAGACATTCTCTTTTATCAACATGGTCAGAGGACAGATGCCCTAGGTAGT
This sequence comes from Thalassia testudinum, assembly GCA_037157565.1. Classification (NCBI taxonomy): domain Eukaryota; kingdom Viridiplantae; phylum Streptophyta; class Magnoliopsida; order Alismatales; family Hydrocharitaceae; genus Thalassia; species Thalassia testudinum. The sequence continues at coordinate 59,299,142 of JAZHRO010000022.1, read as the reverse complement.
GGTCTGCTACTTCTACCTAAAACCTCCATCCCTTTCCTACTCCCCCCTTTCTCCTCCTCCTCTTTGAAGATGAAGGCAGGATCATTCCAGCAGTGTGGTGCACTTGACCTCTCACGAGGGCAGAAGCCCCTTTTGTATCTGGTTATATATTGTTGCTAACTCTAAGTTGCAAGTTTTTCCATTTGATATAAAGAATGCTTTCATGTATAATGATAAATGATCTAGTCAAAGAGCTTTACATGGAATGACCTACACCTACTATTGTTACTTCAAGGGAGACTTCTGAAGTGTTAAAACTATACAAGGCAATGCGCAGAACTAAAACAGCATCCATGAGGCAGGTTTGACAAGTTTTGTAAAGCAATATAGGCCTACGACCTTTCAAAAAACAAAGGAATGTGGCTTATGAGTCCTTAAGTTGATCATTATTATGCCTTTTTCATGCATCATTCCACTAGTTTTATTATTCTTACTGTCTATATGTTGATGTTTTGTTTGTTAATCATAATAGAGAAGTCATTTATGCAACTAAAGCCTGCTTTTAGATTCTCAATTCACTATAAAAAATTTTGAATGGATGAATTATTTTGTTTATAATAAAGAATATGGAATAGGAAAACTACGAGATAAGTGACTTAACTTGATAATTTGCTAAATTCTTCTCAGGAGGGAGTAAAAATACAATTGTCTTTATTTTTTTCGAAAGCAGTACAATGGTCTTTATATAGGTATACAACCTTCCTCTAAATCCAAATCCCAGTCCTAATCTTAAAGGCCTTGGACTTCTCACAGGATCCAACATCCAATTGACCAATACCATGGCTCTCAATACTATCCTCAAGCTGCAGATTTTTTTGGATCCAAATTGTTACTCAAGAGGTAGAAATAGATCCCCTTCACTCAACATATCACCAGGTAGAAGAAGCGGTTAGACAGGCTAGAGTATTGATCCACTCACAGTTAGACAGATAGATTCCTGAAAGAGATAATTCAAAGATGTCCTCCAAATATGTATGCAATCTGAAAAGAAGATGTTATCAAAGATGTTTTCTAAGAGCTCATTGCTTCAGGTAGAGAGCCAACATCATCGAGTTTCTTTTAAATTGAATAGTGATATGGGCAAAGATCTCTATCTCTAAGCAAACAGTAAAGAGCATCATGTCTCTTCCAGGTTAAGTAATGAGATAAGCAAAGATCTCTATCCCAAGTATAGAATCTCTTGTGTAAAAACCTAAGGAAGAAAGTGAACATCTTCCTACAGGGATTTAAGAGATTCAGTTGGTCTCTTATATAAGAACCTCAGAAAGTAACCGCCTCTAAGAACAAATAAGAAATATAGCAACTAAAGCAGAAATCAGTTAAAATATCAACAAGATGCACTCAAAGTAACACTCTATGAGACTAGGAGCCATCAAGTAGAGATGGTACTCTTTCATAAGCTAGCCATCAAGTAGAGAATTATAATCTTTCATTAGTTCTACTCTGTTTTACTCTATCTCCCCCTTTCTTCCATACTTGTTGGATTTCTAGGTGAATTCAACTAATTTAGGAGAAGAAAAGAACATGGGTGAAGCTTCAAAGAAAGAATCTGAGGAGATACATATGAGTATACAATTCTACATCAGATCAAATGCATTACACATCACTAACAAGTATTCTCAGGCCCCATCTGACTGCAGATCAGTAGTCATCCAATTCATTCACCAAAAAAATCAAAACACACTTAAAGGTGTTCCATCCAAAGCTCAGACAAACACAAGCCTTCCTCACTACATTTTCAACCCATGCCCAACTCTCCCCTAAAGACCATCACAATACGTTGAAGCCAAAGAGACCAAAGGGCGACCACTGCCATTATCCAGTTGTGGGTGTTTGCTTGGATGCCATTTGTGAAAGAGGCCCAGAAGTCGTCCACCAACGAAACATTGATGCCAACCTTCTTCAAAAAAAAGACGCCAACCAACTGCAAACCTGTCTATATCGTGGTAGATAAACCACATGACCAAAACAAATGAGGGATATCTTCATCAGCCTGGCTGCACAGAGAGCATACCTACGTTCATATCATCCACCCAACAACTTCTGTAAGTTTTTGTGACCAATCTTCCTCTTCTCATGAGCCACAAGAAAAGCTTGACCTTCGATACGACCTTCAACCTCCAAAAGGAATGGCAATCATTCACAACATCACCATTGATCCCATTCGTAACCCTTAGCAATTTACACACCTTGGACACCAAAAAAGTCCCTCAGTCCACACCAACTGATCAGGTGATAAGGAGGAAGGCCAGAAATCCCGTAGCAAGGACACAAGGAAACATAAATACTGAAAACATGCATTACAAAGCACCCTTCCCATCGCCAAGGACCATGACATGGAGACTTTATCCCAAAGATCACTTACAGAACTGAGCTTGTCATCTGCAAGGCCAAAGGCAGGGAACTTCAGCAAAACGTCCATTCTCTGACCAATTGTCCTCCCAAAACCTAAAGGTTTTCCCATCCCGTAACACCAGGCAAAAGAAAGAGGATAATTTCTACATAGCAGGCACCAAAGCCCCCCAAATGGCTGAATCCTCATGGTGAGCCATTGCCCTCTACAGAATTGAAAGACAGGTACCATATTAGTCCTTCAGGAAGCATGCCACAAACTATCCCCATTATGAAAAAGCTTCACAAACCACTTTGTGAGCAGATCATCACAAAAAGTACTGAGATTGCAAATGCCTGGTTCACTATCCTTCTCAGACATATAGATATCATCCCATGGTAGCATCTGTAAAAATCTCCTAAGATGATTAGTCCCCTTCCAAAAAAATCGTTTCGTTGTCAAGTCTAACTTATGAATAACCTTCTTAGGTGGCCTGAAAACAGAGAGATAAAACACTGGGATAGCAAAGAGAATGGCTTTGTGGAGAATAAGTCATCCTCCTCTAGACAATAACCTCCCATTCCAGTAATTTAGCCTTTTACCCATCCTCTCCACCAAAGGCATCCAATCACAAACTGTTAGCTATTTACCCTTCAACAAGAGTCTTAAATAAATGAAAGGCGAATGCCCCATGGCCGTGTAAAGAAACTTTGAGGAAGTCACCACCTCCTTAGTCCAACATAAAAAACAGTACAAAGACTGACTTCGCATGGTTTACAACCAGGCCAGAGATCTTTGCAAAAATTCTAACCAAAGCAGCCACATTTTTGCTTCCTGACTTCCCCCTCCACAAAGAACAGCATATAATCGACATGCTACAAAATGGGCATTAAGAGAGTTATCAACTTGCCATATGAACCTAGAAAGAAGCTCGGCACCACACACTTCAAAAGCCACAACCACCAAAGTGTCAATAGCAACATTAAACAAGAGAGGCGCCAAGGGACAACTCTATCTAACATCATGCTACGGCTGCTTCCATGATCCATTTGGCTTGTCGTTGGCCAACACCAAGGAGGTGGTAGTTATACATTTCTTCATCCACCGAACCCAGGCTTCCAAAAAGCATCTCCGTCTAAGTATCTCACAAATAAGACCAAGAGACTAAATCATAAGCCTTTAAAAAGTCCCCCTTCCAAAGGAAAGAAGTCAAGCTAGATCCCATCTAAGCAGCAACCATCTCTTCTGCCAAAATGAAGGATTCTTGTAACGAATGGCCATTTAGAACAGCTGATTGGACCAGACTAATCAAGCTAGGAAGCACCTTTCACAACCTGTTGGCAGGCACCTTCACAAAAATCCGATACACGGCATTTTGATAAAGCAATCGGCCGGAATTTGTGCCTAACCTCTTCTGCAGCAAGAAGAAGTAGAATTTGTTGAGCCTCACAAAACCACGATTACCAACCATAAAGCCCGGATAATAGCCACAAAATCCTCCCAAACAATCTCTCAAAGCTCCTTATAGAAGAACACCTGCAAGACATATGGACCAAGAGCACCTTTTGCTTTTAGGCCACACATAACTGCCACCACCTCCTCCTCAGAAACATCTTTAATCAAGTCATCCCACACATTGTCATCAAGGACGCCCTTATCAGACATCCCTAATTGCCATCTTCCAAGCAGCTGCCTTCTATTGAACTAATGAACATGCCATCGAAGAGCCTCAGCAATCTGTTCCCTATCAAAAAGCACCTTCTCCCCAACATGGAGTGCACTAATAAGGTTCGATCTCCTTCTAGCATTGACTGCCAAATGGGAGAAGCAAGTATTTGAATCCCCCTCCTTAGGCCAAAGTGCCTAGACTTTTGTCTCCAGTCAATCTCCCTTTTATGGTCCTCCTATTAAACCACAGTCTGTAAGTGTCTTCTCTCTCATTGCTCAACCTCTATGAGCATCCTGGCATCTTCATATGGATCACACCCTTGGTTTAGACTGCCAAACATTTTGTCAATTTCTGAATTATGAAGTTTTTGTCAAGCAAAGGATAATTCTACAAGAATAGCAGCCATCTCAAGGTTTAGGACTATTCAGGCACAAACGAAGATCGGTAATCTAGTACACAATATGATACTTCATTCAAAATGAATGGTGAAGGGAATCCAAAATATAAGAAATATTTTTAACCACTGATAGCCGGGTAAAAGGGGTTAACAATTTGCCATGAAAAAAAACATGCACAATAAAAGTGCTTCATATTGGCATTTAAATGACTAACTATGCAGCACTTATTCATATATGACCAATGAGCCCAACAAACAACTCATATTGAAATATAAATGTATACCTCTATTAAAGTGCCCATGTCATAGTTGCTTCCATGGTAATAGTGATAAAATTCCAGGGGCAAATTTGAGACAGCCTCATAGATGGAACCATGAACTTGTGATTCACTTTTTCTCTCAGGATCCTGATGTGAGCTCTGGGAGCTTTTTTCTTTATCGTGGATGTTATTAGATGCATCACCAGCTTTTGCTTCATTCTTGTTTCCATCAGCACTGTTTGTTCCAACACCTACACCCTGAGCAGTTTTTCTAGACTCTTCAGCACTCGCAATTGCATCTTTAGCTGCATCAGTATCAGCAGCAGCAGCAGCCTGACGCTCCTCTTCTTCAACAGCAGCTTGGACACGCTCAAGAAACCTGTCATCCTCCTCCGGGAGAAAATGACCTGAACAGAATTAAGAGTCTTATCAATGATTTACAAGGAGTGGTTCTGCCATGAGAAAGCACATCAATGACAAACATTTACAATAAATACAAGCTAAACAATCTAATTTTACCAGAGACAAATGCAAATTAAGTTTTGATGTCTTACAAGCCACATTTTTTTATTCAAAAGAAAAAGAAAAGGCCAGCATCACATCTAATAGAGATAACCCTCTAAAACTAGTCAAGAATTGCATCACATTTAATGCACAGCTAGTCTTTTAAGAATCACACTCTTTCCCAACTGCATGACAAGAAGTTGCTCCTCATCTCTGACCTTGCTTTTTCGTTATAAGAAGTTATCACTTCTTTTAGATCCAGAATTATCTATAGCTGATATCTACAGGAAAGTACGTGATCAACACTTGCCTTGCTTCTTCAGCTTCTGAATACGTATATTGCGGAGCTCTTGGAGCTTCTCGACAACTAGAACAAGCTCAAGCTGAAAAGAATTGCCATGGTAGATCAGAAATTAAACAATAAAGGAAAAGACTACAAGATGACAACAAAGAGTACGGATGCACATGAGTCGGGTCCAACCCAAATCCGACCTGATCCAACCCAATTGGGTTCGGTTAGGTTAGGTTGAGAGTTATAATGGATTGCATTGCTTTGGGATTTTTCCAACCCGATAAAAAATAAGTTGGATTGGGTTTAAGGTTTAACCAACCTGACCTAACCCGCAGCACAATATAATCCAATTGATACACACACACATTATATGTATATAATATATATACATATAAGAAACTTATTAACAACAGTTGGATGATATTCAAAAAATGGATGAGATTATTTCAGCCCCCCATTTGACCCACTTGAAGGTCCCAAACATGCCAAACCCTCATCTCCTAGGTCCCCCCTCATCTCCCACAATCGCCATCTCCTACAAATTCACTCACCTCCAAGCATCAAGCTCCAGCAAGTTCCGGCACCCTCTCTTGGCCACGCTCTTCAGGTAACCCTCACCCTCCTCCCCTCCCTCAACTCCCCACCTCCGCCTAACGACCCACTACCTGACCCTTCCCTTTCTCCCTTAAGGCCTTAACACCACCATCACCTAACCCACCACCTATTTACATGTGATTCTAAACTTATTATATTTATAAAGGATTTTTAAAAGTTTATAATTACTTGTAAAGCATAGTAAATCCATTTACCTATTTGCTTTATTAACTTTAATATTTTAAAAATTTACATTCAAATATCTATATTTGTCATATAGGCTATTTTTTGTCGATTATGGATATAGACCTAACTCTTTTTTTGAAAAATGAAAGGGTAGTTATCCAAAGTGATAACAACCCAAATATATAAATTATAGAATCAATAGCCACCGTCAATACAAAGGGCAGACCCCAAGGTCCCCCACTCACAAGAATCCACTCTAAAGATTAAATAAAGAAATAACAGACTCAACAAAATTCTCCACATAAGGCCTCTGGCCTCTGAAGACCACAGCATTCCTGTCCAAACAAATGCCCCATAACACCGCCAACGGCCTGGCCCTCTCCTTCTTTGTACGAAAGACAATCCATCCCACATCACCTCCTCCACCTCTGAAACTGTGCAAAAATCTTCAAAAGATCGGCAATCCCACCACCCCGCTCCCACCCGGCTCCATATCTGTACCACAAACGGGCAAGTGAAAAAAAGGTGGTCAATCTCTTCCTCCCCACCTCCAAACAAAGGGCAAACCTTACTCTCTCCAGGAACCCACCTCGCTCACCAAACCTTGGTCACAAGCCTTCTCCTCCTAAGTAGCCAAACAAAAATCTTGACCTTTAAAGGACATGCGGCCTTCCAAATCTGTCTGCAATCCCTCACCAGATCCAACTCAACCGTGGAACCTCCGGTGGACAGTCTCCTGTAGGCAGCCCCTACCGAGAAATCACCTTCATCCCAACCAAACATATCTGTACCGGAAGCTGGTTGCATCCCTTTTAACTCTTCAAGCAAACTCTAGAAATCATGGGTTCTCGCATCTGAAAGGCTTCCTACAAAGCACGGGCACCACCCACCTTCCCACACCTCGGCCACCGACGCCTCTTTGTTCTGGGACAAAGCAAACAGTCTCGGAAATCTTCTAGCAAGCACACCTTGTCCCGTCCAATCATCCTGCCAGAACTTGAAAATCTCCCCCGTTCCCACCACAGGAACAAAACAGTTCTGCACCCTATGAGCCACCACCGACAAACCTTTCAAAAAATGAGAAGCATCCCTCGGCGGAGATATCAGGAGATCCCACCACACCGAGCCACCATAAGCCGTCCCGAACACCTTGCCCACCAAATCCTCCCTACATTCCAAGAGGCTCCCCACCCATTTCACCAACAGGCTGTCATTTGACCTCCCCAAGTCCCTCACCCCGAGTCCTCCCTCCTCCACCGGCCTGCAAACCTCCTCCCATGTAACCAACCTGACACCAGGTCCACTCACCCCCTAGTTGGACCAGAAGAAATTCCTCATAAGCCTCTTTATCCTCACGACAACCTGTCGAGGCATCTTCAGGACAGAAGTGAAATACGACAGCATCGCTGCCAGAACCGCCTTGAGCAAGACCAACCTTCCACCCCTTGACAGAAGCCTGGACGCCCACCCTTCCATTCTCCCCTCCAATCTCTCCACCAGGGGAGCCCAGTCTCTCACCAGAATCCTGCCATCCGTCAACGGTAAACCCAAATATCTGATCGGAAGCTTCACCTGCTCTGTGCCGAGACCCAAGCTACACCCCCTCGCCTCCGCCTCAGTCAAATTGAAGGGGACAAAATCAAATTTAGACAGATTGATCTACAGTCCCGAAGCCTCACCAAACAAGAAGAGTAAAAATCGCATTCTCCTGGCTTCCACTTCCCCACCTTCAATGAAGAAAATCGTATCATCCGCATACTGCAGTAACGGGATACTCGTCCCATCTCTCAAGGAGAAACCCTTCACCAAGTTCCTCTCACACGACCTCTTAGCCACCCTCGCAAGTGCATCCGCTGCAATCACAAAAAGCATCGGGGCCAAAGGACACCCTTGCCTCACCCTCCTCCTCGACTAAAATCCAACCCCCTGCCGGGTTTCCATTGATAAGAACCAAGAAAGACGTCGTGGTGACACATCTCTTCATCCAATCAATCAACACCGGCGGGAAGCCCCTCTTCACTAAGGATGCCCAAAGAAACAACCACTAAACCGAGTTATAAGCCTTGCTGAAATCAACTTTCCATAGGAAAGCATTCTTCTTACTTCTCTTCCAGGACGATAGAATCTCCGAGGCCAACACATAACCTTCCAAAATGTTTCTGCCAGGGACAAAAGCCGTCTGCACCAGGTCTATAATCTTAGCCAGAGTCCTCAATCTATTCGCCAGAAGCTTCGCCACAATCAGGTAGATAGCATTCGAGAGGGCTATCGGTCTGTACTCCTGGATCTCCTCAGCACCCTCCTTTTTCGGCAACAGGAACATGTAGAACTTATTCAGCCTATTGAAACCCGAATTTCCAGCTCTAAACTCTTGCACAACCTGCATCACATCCTCCATCACCGGCCAAAACTCCTTATAGAAGGCAACCTGGACAACCATCAGCGCTCAGCCCCCAGATTGCCTTGCGGACCTCATCCTCCTCAAATGGACCCGTCAGGAAACTGGCTTCTGTATCCCCGATCCGCGGTACCTCAGACCCCAACCATCTCCAACTTCCCCTACGTCTTCTCCCGGTAAACTCTCTGAAGTACCTCGCAGCTGCCCCCCCACCGCCTCTCTTCCCACAAACTCCTCCCCATCCACCACCACCATGTCAATCCAATTCCTCCTCCTTCCTGATGCAGCCATATGAAAAAACCGAGTGTTGGAATCGCCTTCTTTCAGCCGCCTCTGCCTGGACCTCACCTTCCACTCCATCTCCACCTTCCTGTCTTCCTCTTGTATCACCTGTAGCTGCCTTGCTCTGCTAGCCCTGTCATCGTCAGAAAGGAGACCAACATCCTCCACCACGTCCAATCGTGCAATGTCACCAAAAGCCTCCTCTCTCATCTTCCCACGTTCCTCCTTAATCTGCTTCTTACGAATCTTCAGGAAAGATCTCAAATCCTGCAGCTTAGTTTCCAATCTGACAGCCGCCGAGCCATCCAAATGAACCGACCTCCACCGCTCCTCTACTAGCCCCCTAAACCCCTCTTCCAGGAGCCACGCCCTGTCAAACTTAAAATACCTACCATGCCTCCATTCCTCATTCGATGCCCACAACAAGGGAGTGTGATCCGAGAACGGCCGTTCCAGGGGTCTAACCTCCGCCATCGGGAACAACTCTGCCATCACCGTTGAAGCGAAAAATCTATCGATCCGGGATCACTGTCCTCCAGAACTCCTCCAAGTGAAAAGAAAGGACGAATGTGGCATGTCAACCAGCCACTACTCCGCAATAAAGCCCACAAACGCCTCAGAGCCTTGATCCATTCCCCCACGGCCATCTGGTCTATCCTCTGCCAACAAAGTGACATTAAAATCATCACCTATCAACCAAGGCACCCCCTAAAATGCTGTCGCAACCTAACTCAGATCCTCCCACAAAACATGCCTCCTCCAACCCTCCGTCGGGCCATAAACCGAAGAAAATAGCATACACGTATTATCTCGACGCCTCTGAAGCCTGACAGTGATAATATGGGACCCAACCAACGAGTCCAACAAGGAGAAAGCGTCATCCTTTCACCCCACAACAATTCCACCCACACTTCAAACCGCATCCAGGGCCAAGAACCCCCCAAAACCACCTCCTTCCACAGCCTCCCATCACAGCTCCCCCACTTCGTCTCCTGGAGAAAGATCACGTCAGGCCCCCACCTCTGAACATACCCCCGCAGAGCCGCCTGCCTCGAGGGGTCATTCAGCCCCCTCACATTCCACGACAGGACCTTAGTCACGTAAAGCCCCGGGAAACTCCTTGTGTCAGCCGCCTAAACCCCATCTCCGCAGCCACCTCATCCACCTCTCCCTCCTCCATCAGCACACACCGACCAGGCGAGCTCCCTTCCCTATCGCCCCTCGGTCCACCCTGCCCCACAGCCTCCCCCCTGTCCGCAGCCAGTGCCTACACCTCCCCCTGCGACAAGATCCCCCCCCCCAGGTTGCTCACCCACCGCATCAGCCCCCCGTGCCTTCACCACATCCTCCAACGCCCCAGCGCCGCCACCAGCTCCCACCGCCCGTTGTCCCTCCTCAGCCGCAGAAGCCCCCAAAACAGCCTTCGCCCCCAGCCAAGCCCACCGTCGACACCTCGCCCTGTCCTCCAAAAGGCGGAGCGACACCCAGCTCCACCTACCTCCAACGCTGGCCCTCCCCAATCACACTCTTAGTTGGAGTCCTCGTAATGCGCCTTCTTCGGTAGGACCACCGCGGACTGTAGGTAAGCCGCTGTGGCCCAGGCAACCTTGGCTCCTGTCGCCGCTCGCGCCCCACCTCGCCAACCACACCGCACCCCACTACCCAGTCCGGTCTGTCGGGGACGCATCGCGAGCCTCCAGTCGCAACCCCCGGTCTGCCAGCTTCAATGGCCCGAAATCTTGGATCTACCCACGAGGAGTGATTCGAGCCGACATCTCCACCGAGTCCATCGCCACCCGTAATCGAGTCTAGCCGGCCCAACCCAGATCAGTCATGGTTGCACACCACCAATCCCGGGGCCACCTAAGCGGAGTCACCCTCCCTTGGTGCCGCCAACTCCTCCGCAAACCCCTTCGCAAGACCCGCACCGGCCTCCAAAATCCCCACCCTTTCACCTGCCTCAGATCGCGCCACGGGGATCATAACCGCCGCTTCATCCTCGCCACGACCTTTGGGCTTCCCAAAGGTAGCCCGCCCCTCGTCCGCTCGCCCGCCACCTCCGCCTCCAAGCACCGCCACCGCACCGCCAATCACCGCCTTAGCGAAGGATCTAGGTCTCCCGGATCCCCGCGAGACACGAACCAGCCAAGAGGAGCTCCCCCATTTGAGTATCATCCTCTCCACAAGTTGTCGCCCCGGCTTCATCTCCACCCACGCTCCGAACTGCGACAGGTCCACTGACCTCAAGCCCACGCCTTCGCAGCTTCGGAGCCTCGCAAAAGGGGCAACCACCGCCGCCGCCACCTCCACAGTGCGGAGGAAGAAGGGAACCCCCTCGATCAGCACCTTCTGCCTCGCGCTAGCCGGTGGTCGCTCTGCCAACACGCCATCTGACCTCACCGGCCAACAACATCGCACCACGCCCCGACTACACCGCAGCACCTTGAAGGCCAGACGCCGCAGCTCCTCTCGACCGAGTCCCAGCAGCACCAAACACCCACTCCTGAGGGAAGCCACCCCAAAGGACCTCCCGCCACACCCCAAGAAGGCGGCGACCGCTCTTCTCAGAGCTCCCACATCCACCTCCCCCTCCAACACCACCACCACCAGAGCCGACGCCAGCCTCTCTTCCAACGCTCCAATCTCCTCCGACCATGGTGCCTCAACCTCCACGAGAGGCGCCCCCTCCGGGGGGGATGGAGGCATCCCTGCCTCCTCTAAGAGACTCCGCCGCCCAGCCCCCGGAGCTCGCAACCCGACCTCCAATGCCCCAGACCGCCACAGCGCAGGCACCTCACCGAGTCCCTGCAGACCACCGCCACTTGCCCTCTCTCGAGGCACTTGAAGCACCTCACCGGCTCCACTCCCCTCCGCAACCTCCTCCCCACCTCCGTCCAGCCAGAGCTGCCTCCCCCCTCGCCACCCGCCTGTCGCCCCGCGAACCCCCTCTCGCTCTCCCTCTCGCTCATTCTCAGTCTTAAGAATCACCCTCAAGAAGTGCCTGTCGCCCCTAAAGAAGTGCTTGTTCCGATATAGACCTAACTTTGTATGTGCATCTATCAAGTCTGTTATCAGATATGTTTTTATCTTTTATCATTACTTTTAAATTATATCTTTATTTTTTCATTTGAAGTTCTTTTTTATTCTTAACTATTTTATTCCTTTTTTAGAAAGATACAAGTTGTTTATGAGTTTAAAATATTTAATTATTAAGTAAAAAAGTTATAAAAAGCATTTAGGAGATAAACATAAAGTTTGACTAGTCAACAACTCGCTCAATCGGACCCAACCTAACCTGATTTTATGGGTTGAGTTGGGTTGGATTCGATAGTGTAAAGGGTTTGGTTGCGTTGAAAAAAATCCCAACCAGCAGACTATGAGTTTAGTTTAGATTGAGTTCCAACCCAACTCAACCTGACCCGTGTGCACCCCTAAAAAAGAGCCATATCAACTTCCATTTTTCCAATTTCCAACTCGATGGATGGATTGCATACAGACAACAACAAAGGCACCCAGCCCTCTTAACACTTGAATGAAATAAGGCAATGTCCACCTCAAATCACAAAAAATCAGACAAAAACATTGTATGTAGACATGACAATACAAATCCAACAACTGAATATAAAAGAGGGTATTTTGCTTGAGTTTTCCGGAAAAGCCCTGAAACCACAAGAAATCCCAGCCTAAGCAATACCTCTGAAAAGCAAGTATGAAACCATTACATCAACATTTGCCTAGACCCTTACAGCTTATGGACATTACTGATACATCTACCTATTCATTGTTAGACCAGGAACAAGATGGTCTGTTTGGCATCTTGCCAATCACCTTATCAACCACTACATAAACCAAAACCAAACCTTCACCCACAGTATCATGAACTCAGGCTTCTAAACCTATTCATAGATAACCTACTGATCTTCACATTATCAACCTCTCAAAAAAATGTTTTATTGATGACAAATTCTTAGATGGGGTTCTGGGTCTTGGTACTTGGTTTTCTTGTAGGCTAGGCTTGTAGCTTTATCGTTTGTTTTGATTCCATAAATAATTCTGCAAATGTACTTGTTCTTTTTTTTTTTTTTGCACAATTATATATTAAAAAAAAGATCAACCTCTCAAAGGGGGGAAAAAAAAAAAGAGGAAAAATCAACCAGGCCCTAATGGTATAACCTCAAAATCAATTTAACCCTGTCCTTTCAAAGGGTAACCTTTTGCCCCCTGTAGTTTCCTTCTTAAATCAGATTGGCCCTCCTCTACTGCTTCAAGATGGTAATTATTAAAAGTTGACAAACATACCCCAATTTTTTCCTTCACCGTGCATACCCCTCACTTCCTCGCACCATTCCATTTGAGTTGCAAAGAAGGATATACAGTATTAACAAAGTATCTGAAATGAACTGTATACAAGAATGGTGAGGTAAATATATTGATGAACCACTGCTAATTTAATTTAATTTTATACATATAATATAAAGCAGAATGATGAGGAGCCCCTTGGTGAAGGGAATGATTGAGTGTACATTTTCTGAGCTTTAATGGTTATTATGATGAGGTAACAGGGATGGGGTGATTTCATTTAAGATGAAAACATCAAGGCCAAAATGATATACTTTAAAAGGGCAGGGGATAAATTGGTTTAGGGGCTATACGATGAGGGGTTAATATACACTTTTGTCACTAGGGAGCCTAACCGCCAACCATATCAACACTGCCAAGCTTTTGGTCAAAATCATCTTGTATGTCCAAGAAATCAAGATTGCACATGCAAGGATGTAAAAAAAGAATCCAATATTTGCACATGGTACCACCCATCAATCTTTCCATGTCTTGGACTCAAAGAAGGTCACACACAAGCAATTATATTGAGAGGAGTGCCATATCTAATGATATTGAAAATCAATAAGAGGTTCATATTATTGGCTGCATTTAAGCCAATCTTTTTGAGTTCAATGCTTTCACAAAGTAAACATCAAGAAGGCAGCAACAGGGGGCATTTTCTTTCCCCAAGATACAGAAGGGCTCCCGTTGCTCCTCATTGTAGAAGATTCAATTTTGTGAAACATACAAGGGAAGAGCACTTCAGTTTCACGCATTGCCCTCTTAATCCAGATAACTTCTTTTCCAAATTACAAAAGGACTCCATTCGTTTCACATTCCATCGTAGAAGATTCAATTTTGTAAAACATACGAAGGAAGAGCCCTTCAGTTTCACATATCGCCTTCTGAATCCAAATAACTAAACAGCATTGCATCCCAATAGTTGCCTTTGCTCTGTTTTCAAATCACAAATATCCGTATATGATGGTTTCTTTGATATGAAAGCAACCTGAAATGCATACGTTGCCATATCTAGTATATAATAAAGATATTCCAACCTCTGACTCAAGCTTCTTTCTCTCTTCATTTGCTTTGACCTCCGCAATCTCCTTCATTTGCTCCATCTACAAAAATAAAATACTGTCAAAGTCAAAATAAAATTGAATAAAGCATTTTTTTACAAGAGCAAGGCAATAAATTCTAGAAGTGTCTGTACATAACCATGAACTCTTATTAAGTACTTGAAGAATATCTTATTGCAGATAACTGCAACCAAAGATAATGAAAATAATAAAACAGTAATGATCTAATATAAAACTAAATCACAATATGGAGGACCTGAGATAACAGCAATATTATGCTGTTTAAAAAGATTAGACACAACAAAGAGGCTAATTGTAGAATTCAATGCAATTCCTCAAAGGTTGAGATATGAACAATATTTAGAGATTTAGATTCTAGAAAAACCAAAAATACCATATTGCATTTTCCTAGTCCAATCAAAGTCCTTATTACATTGCTATTTCTTTATGAAAAAAGAAGAAGAAGAAGAAAAGGATCACATCCTTATTAAGTTATGTAATTCACCAAGAACTCTTCTGAAATTTTCTTAGCACATTGTCACGTATATATAAGATGGGCCTCATTAATGAAATCTATCATTTTTATTTATTACAGCATTCCACATGGAATGTAACGCCATGGGTTTTCATGCCGTATATGCCCACAACAACAGACCTGCCATCAGCAAGGTGAAATGGCTGTTGCATTGTTCACGTCACCTTTTTCCCTGGACATTGTCTGTGGTGTTTCCTTTTCCATGATGCAAGTGAAGTAGTGGTTCCCTCACCACAAAAAACACCCAAGATCCCACCCAAGGAGTCTTGGCCATCAGATGGGAGGAACAAGACAGACATGGGATTTCTCCCATTCAAATGAGGGCGCGAGGTTTGTGCTATTCATGGATTTGGGGTGTGTATTGGAATGCCCCAATTTTTCCTCTGAAAGCAGGTCACTAGTCCGTTGGAACTTTGTCACAAGTAGGATTGGAACATTCAGATGTGGATTTGGATCTAATGATCAAATCTCGCTATGGTTGGTTAGTCCTTGAGGGCTAGTTTACGGTGGGGGTAAACTCCCCTTTTTGGGGCGTTAACCCCCATTTACGATGGAGGATAACCTAACACCTATTTGCCCTCCTAACACCGGTTTGAAGAGGGGTTTCCCCAACCCCCAACTTAACCCCCCCATTCTCCTCCCCAAATCTGCCCCTCTACCCCACTCGCTCCTCCTCGCGATCCCCCTCTCTCCCCGTGATGGCGCGAATGAAAACCTACCCCCTCGAAGCAAGCCAGGAGCCATGAGCGACGACAAGAAGTAGGAAGCCCTTGACCTCTCCGAACTTGGCTCCGCTCTCCCTTCCAAGCCCAATTAGTACTCTCTTCCTCCTCCTTTGTCGTTCCTCGCCAGTTAGGGTTTTGATGCTAATGTGTTCCCTTTGTTTTGTTTTGTTTTGTGATGAAGCCTTGAGCATGGAGGATAGAGCTGGGCTTGTCAATGCCCTAAAGGTTGGATCTTTCGACCTCTTCTGATCCGAAGTTGCAATTATTAGTAGAGGTGGTTTCGCGTGTTGATGCATGTGAGTTGATTAGTGATGTGTGTTCTTCTTCTATGTGGTTGTTTGTTTACAGAGTAAGCTCCAATCTCTAGCGGGGAAGTACACGAATGTGTTGGAGGCATTGACGCCGAGTGTCAGTAAGCGTGTGGATATCTCAGGGAGATTTAGGTATTGATGGCTTCTGTGGGATTTTGTTGTTTGCTTGTTTGCGCTTGCTTAGTTGGTAAGGATTAATTTCGCTCTGTCGGTTTGCAAGAGGGCCCCATTGATCTAACTGTAGTCAATTCTAGAAGATGTTCTAGAAGCAAGCGAGCAAGTTGTTTGACATGCGAGAGATGCTCAACTAGTTTTGTTTGGATGTTCTCCTTTGTCCAAGCGAACAATGTCAAATCTTGTTGATCCAGAGTTTGTAGGGACTTGGATTGATGGCTTTGTCAGTTAACTTGTGTAGCAAGTTGCAATCAATATACCATCTATTTTGTTGTGGAAGGATAGGCATTGCTTACGATTAGCATTAGCAAAGTCTGTTATGAGGGTTTTGCTATTCCTACTGAAGTTAGTTGTAGAAGATTTTCTTCGAACAAGTTGTTTGGTACACAAGAGATGATTGAATAATTTTCCTTGAATGCTCTCTCCGGGGATTGGATGACGTGATTACTTGTTGATCTGAATGATGTAGTGACTTAAGATGAATGGTGTTTTTAGTTGACTGTTGCAGTGAATTACAGTTGATATAGCATTTTTGTTATACTGGAAAGACGGGTGTTAGTTGCCATTAATGATGATTTTGCTGATTTTCTATAGCTTGGGCTAGGATATGATCTTGGAACAGCTTGTTTCAAGTAAGGTAGTGTTGTTGGGAGGTACTTCTTGGCCGAGTAGACAATGTGATTACTTGATTTGAAGGCTATTTAAAAAATCATTCAAAAGTTTACTTTTAATTAGAAGTAGCGAAATCTTTTTTATAATGGCTCACTCTCATTGAAGTTTTCTTTGCATGAATTTGTCATATATAAAGATAAAGTCTAATCCTACCTTCATAGCTACCGAGTTATATGAACAAATATGACTTATATGATCAACTTGATATGTCCATATAATTACTCAACACAATTAGCCATTCATATTTTTGTTCTTTCCTTTCTTCGCTTGATTTATGGACATTGACCAAATTTTGAATACATGTAACTCATAATTTAATCAAGCATTTTCCTACTATTATGCATACTTGTTTAAATTATTTAAACAAATAAACTACCTCAACTTACCTACCTAACATCCAAGGGCAAACATGTCTTTTTCCACCTTAACCTCCATTCCCAGGTAAACACCCCCCTATCACATCACAGGATAACTCCCATTCCTAACCCCCATTCAATAAACACAAACAGGGGTTGACCTCTGTTTGCAAGTAAACAAAAACAGAGGTTAACCCCTATTGCAACTTTGCTAACATGGGTTAGCTAACCTATGCCGTAAACTAGCCCTGAAGGATTTGGCTTCAAGATTTTTCAGACACATATTCAAATACTGTTGCCAAACGAACCCAAGGCACATTTGATACCCGTAAATCAAAACTATGTATTGTAAGAGATTGGGGTTTTTATACTCATTGAGGTTAGAGATTTCAGAACTTGGCATTTTATAGTTTTTTGTTCTGTTTTTTTTTTTTTTTAATGTGTGATAGTAGGTGAGGGAGAGGATGCGTGATTGAAGAGTGTGAGAAGTTGGAAGATGACACATAACACAGTTCTACAATGCGCTCATGTTCATCAGACACAAGTACAGGTCTCAGAATAGTCACATTGAGGTTTGGGAGCATTCAAAAGGCACAGGTGTCAAAGCAGATAATCAAGAATGTTCAAGAAAACATGATCAAATTGCTCAGCACAGTCACAAAGCCACCTATTAAGGTAAAGAAGGGACCTTTGAATTACAGATATGCATGGAATGATGCTCATGATGGCTCCATAAGATGGTCCAATGGGCCAACATTTTGTTGCTGGTTTCACTTGGTGCCGGTTTCACTAGCTTTGCAAGAGATCACCTTGTGGAAACTAAGTATTGTTTGAGAAGTTATGAGATCCAAAAAGTTAAATGGATATGCCTATCATGAATAATATGAGAAATAGGTATTACATTGTCCATGGATCCATGGGCGGGAATCCAGCCACATGACTTTATAAGAACTTTTCAAGAATGAGAAGAAGAGGGCGAGGCCAAGCAAAAAAATGGAAGTGAAAGGAAAGCAGCATTGTTTTGATTGGAACAGGAAATTTTGTTATTTAGGAAGACTTATTTCATTTTGGCTTTTTTTCTTTTTTGGGGGGTGTGTGCGTGTGTGGTGGGGGAGGGGGGGGTTGTGGGGTGGAATCCCTCCTTTCCTCGTTCCGAAAAGGGTGTCAATGTCTCCTTTTTTGAATTATAAATGACATCAAAGGATGGCAATCATTTTTGGTCAATCATTCAATCACTGTTCAGAATTGAAACCTTGATCACTGTTCAAGGGCAAAAAAAAAAAAGACATGGCACGAAGGCTGTATTGGACCTTGGTCCAAGATCTTCTATGAAGATTGAGCTCATTGAGCTCGCATGTTAGTATTTTCCCTCTTTTTGCCTAAAAACATCACAATTTAGTTTGTTTACTTTGGTCAAGATCCTTTTTATTAGGAAAGACTGAATCAGCGGGAACACAGAAAACGACGGCAATCTACCTTGCGTTGTGCACTATCTTTGGCAATTTCCCGAGCTCTCCATTCATCAGTCTCTTTATCAACTTTGTCATACATCTCACACTCCTGAAGAAACAGAGAGACAGATGCAATTCAAGCTATTGAAAACTTTACATAAAGACATCTTAGTTGGCGAAAAACATAGAACCAATCTCACCTTACGGAGCATCCCGGCAACTTCTCTTCTCTTTCTCTTCCTCCACTTCTTATTCCTCCTATACTTCTGTAGCTTCTGGGTCAATCTAACCACTTCGGATCTATCCTCCCATGAACCACTATCGCCACTGATCATGCTTAGCTCATCAAGCTGCTTCTTCAGAGTAGCGTGCAAAGACCTCGCAGCCTCTATGGACAGCTCCTCTTGCACACCCAAACTTACCTTCTTCCTACCAATTTCCTCATTAAACTGAACAAGCTCTCCATCTCCTCCATCGCCAATACAACTGCCTGATTCCTTCAACGAAGCTATCAATTCCAGCTCTCTCCTCCTATCAAGTCACAACGTCCCCAAAATCACTAACTACTCCATAATCCTAATCCCGGTTACCAAACGCTACCTATCCGATTCCAATGTGATCAAAAGTACCATTTGACAGCACCAAAGAAAACTGGCAAAGCAGGATTTTTTTCCGAAAATTTCCTGATCCTTTTTTTTTCCCTGAATCGTCAACGATTACCCCGTCGTTCATCGCTATTTACGAATTCCCGAGTACTAACCGTCAAAAGGGAATCTAAAAGACCTCCTCAGAGGCATATCTTAGGGTTTTTACGAAGAACTCAAGTTTCTAACTCTGCGAGTGGGAGAATGATACGTACATTGAACTCAAGAGATCGAGATTCTCCCGCAAGCTCTCGAGGTGGCGCTGAAGAGCGTCGCCGTTGCAGATGGGGTTAGGGGATGAGGGGGGAAAAGACAGCAAGTTTAGCAGCGAAGGAGGAACAGGGGGCCGCAGCGGCTGCATGAGCAGCGGAGGCGGTTGCGGCGGCAGCGGGGGGAAGCAAGCCGGGACCATCGGCGGCGGCGGCATCGGCGGCCGCGGCATCGACGGCGGGAACATGTCGAAGCCCTAGATGGGTGTTGCTGTGGTGACGATCAGCTGGAGAGTGGTCGGGGTGGAGGGAACGATTCCGGAAGAGGGAGCTCTGCTGCAAGCTTGGTCACCCGCGACCAAGTAAACGTTCACCTGTGCCATCATTGGTTGAAAAAAAAGATAATTTTAGAAATTTAGTTTCAGTTATTGAAAATTTCTTTCACTCATTCTTATTTATTACTTTCCATTCTTATCCATCAAAAGTTCTAATCTAGTTGAATTTTATCTAGTATTGTCATCGATTGAGATTTTATCTTTCTTAATCATCGATCATCTTTCCTCTCCTTTTCCTTTTTTGAACGTAATGACTTCGTGGTAAGTTGTACGATATATTAGAATTTAGTTCCACTTTTCTTTTATATTTTTATGTTAATAAAATTATTTTAAATCTAATGAATTTATAAAATATTATTTTCAAAAAATAACGGAATTTAAGGAAGTATAAAAGAAGTGATGACGACACGAAGATTGAAGATTTTTTTTATATTATTTATATATCTTGTAATCTAGATTTTGTGTATCTCCTAACAAGATAAATGACTTAAGAATTAAAATCAAAATAGAGATAATTAGGAATCATACTTTCATTTTGTTATTCATTTGAAAGTTATATCATTTCGTTGTCATACCGATCATGTATTTACATTCAAACTTCACTTAGATTGATGATCAAAGCTCATTCAAGGTACTTGGCATAGGTTTGGGTTCTAGTCCCAAACTGTGAACAACAAGTGTTGGTACTCATGATTAGTACCGATACCATGTGCTCACAGTTTAAAGACTTGAGAAGTATCTGGACCTTACAAGTACCAGTATTCATCATGAGTATTGGACTAACTGCTGGTTATTTGTGAACAGTCAATACCAGTACCATAACTTTAGTACCGGTACCAACTAACCGTTGTGCTCAATCTGAACGGCTATTTTGCAATTAATCATATCTCTAATCTTCCCTTTTTGCCCCTAATGACTAGTAATCGTAGGAAAGGTATTTAGTGGCTTATACAAACACCTTGTGTGTGTCATTTGCACACAACACAAGCAAAAATTATCTCCTTACTCCTAATTCCCAGATTTCACATTTTTAGCTGCAAGGATTGTTTTGTTGCATTCTTCAAGATGATACTCTCTACAACAAACCTCTTTCAAGCAATTTCGTTCTTCATCGTAAAATCTCCTTTTCGCTTTAGTGTGCTTTAGTTAGATTAGTATATAATCATTTTGTTAAGCAAATTCTTGTTGGAGACTTAGAATATTAGTTGTAAGCTTTATTGTTGCTTACTTACACCTATATCATTTTGTTTTTATTCAATCTTGTAATTGGGTTGAGATAACCCATTAATTACTTTCGTTTATAGCAAATTGATTCCCTCTAAGTTGAGGGAATCAGGTTAAAAATCCTAAGTCGGGAAACTTATGTAGTGGAGTACCTAAGTGAGAAGAACCACTATACATCTGGTGTTATATTTTGTGGTTTGATTTACTTGCATAATTTTTGTTTACTACATTATTCATCCTCCCCTTCTAGTGTGCTTGTGCCTTTTAAATCCTACAAATGGTATCAGAGCGAGTTGTGAGAAGAAGTAAAATTCCTTACTCGCTATGGCATCATCAACCAAGCGCATCAAAGGACAGTCATCCACATGTCCTCCCTACTTCGATGGGACGGACTATGGATACTGGAAGAGGAGGATGCAAATCTTCCTCAAGGCAATAGATGAGGAGTCGTGGACCCTCATTCAAGAGAAGTACTCGGATCTGGAGCCACAAGGAGTAGCATAAACGGCGAATCAAAAGAAAAAAATTATCGACAACGCGAAGACAATGAATGCACTTTATTATGTGTTGTCAAGGGAAGAATTCAACCGTATCTCGGCTTGTAAGTCCGCATATGAGATATGGAACACATTACAAGTCACCGACGAAGGTACTAATAAAGTTAAAGAAATATGCATATCTATTTTAACAAAAAGTTATGAGTGTTTCAAGATGGTGAAAGGTGAATCAATCAAGGCAATGTACATGAGATTTGGAGACATTGTCAACCCTATGAAGAATTTAGGAGTGAAGTTCATTGAAGAGTAGCTTGTAAGGAATATCTTGAGATCCCTTACAAGTGATTGGTCTTCGAAATCAACAGCGATTCAAGAGGCAAAGGATTTTTTAGTCCTTTCTCTTAACGACTTGATTGGAAGCCTCATGGCGTATGAGGTCCAACTGGAGAACATGAAGAAGAACGAGGAGAGATCAGTAAGCAAGAAGAAGGAGCTTGCTTTCAAAGCTCTAAAGGAGGATTCAAACTTCGACAATTCCGACTTGGACGAAGAAGAAGAGCTTGCTCTTTTAACAAGATGATTTCGACGATTCATCTAAAAGTAAAGTAAGAGAGTGAATAAATTTTCAAATGACATAGTGTGTTTTGAATGCAAGAAAAGGGGACACGTACGAAAAGATTGTCCAATGATCAAGAAGAAGAAGGAAGAAAAGAAAAAAGACAAAGAAGTTGATCGGAAGAAGATTTCAAGAAAGACGTATAAAGTAACTTGGGACTATAGTGATTCTGGCACCGAATCATCCTCCGAAGAATCCGAGGAAACCGAAGTTGCACATCTATGTTTAATGACAAACAGCGATAACTCGAAAAATGAGGTAGATTCTGAGGTCACTTTTAATGAGTTATTACAAGCATATGAAGACTTGTATCACAAAGCTAGGTTGATTAAAAAGAAAAATAAAGTCTTGTATAATAGTTATAAGACTTTAAAGATAGAAAAGTCATGTTTAGAAATAGAGTTAGACATAGCAAAGGATGCTAACTCACACTTGCATGCAAAGATAATAGAATTAGAGTATATTTATGAATATTTTAAGGAAACTTTAAATAATCTTAAAATAATAACTAGGTTAAATACATAATTTTGTAATAATTTAAAAGAAAAATTTTATAATAAAAATTACACACAAAATAAATCACATGCACCTAGGCATACATGGATTTATCAAAAGGTCAAGAATCCCAAGAATTATAGATCTAATACAAAAGTGATATATAAATCTAAGAATTTGAAGGGAACTAACCATCAAGGACCCAAAAGAAAATGGGTACCTAAATCAGATGTATTAAATTATTTTGCTGGTCAAGAAAGACAAGTGGATCCTAGACAATGGGTCTTCTAAGCATATGACGAGACACTCCGACCTTTTTATCAAATGGACGAGAATACAAGATGGAGGATACGTCAAGTTAGGTGACAACAAACGTTGTCTCATTGTTGGTGAAGGTATCATAAGTAATTCCTCTAAGCAAGTACGAAATATTCTTTTAGTAGAAAATTTAAAACACAACCTGCTTAGTGTTAGTTAAATATGTGATAATGGATGTGATGTATTGTTTACTAAAACAGGATTTAAAATACTAAAAGAAGGAACTAATATAATTCTAATTGAAGGCTTTAGATATGAAAATATATATGCTCTTCATTTTTCACAAGAGAAATTTGCAAAATGTCTACTTGCCTCTCATGTTGAAGTGGATTAATGACACCGTAGACCAGGTCACATAAATCACAAACACCTAGATAAGCTAGCCAAAAATGAGTTAGTAAGGGGTCTACCCAAACTAACTTATAAAAAAGATGCATTGTGCAAATCTTGTGAACTCGGAAAATGCACAAGACTTCTTTTAAACTAAAAGACTTAGTCTTAACTACACGTCCCTTAGAGTTGTTACACCTTGATCTATTTGGGCTAACACGATTTGAGAGCCTAAATGGATCAAATTTTTTCTTAGTTATTGTTGATGACTTCTCAAGGTTCATTTGGATCATCTTCTTGAAACATAAAGATGATTAATTTGACTCCTTCCTAAGTCTTGCTCGAAGACTTCAAAAGGAAAAATCATCTTCAATTCTTAGACTTAAGATTGATCATGGGGGTGAATTCGAAAATGAAAAGTTTTCAAGTTTTTGTGTCAATTTTGGCATATCCCATGGATTTTCATTTCCTCGGGCACCATCTCAAAATGGTGTTGTAGAGCACAAGAATCACACTATACAAAAATGCACCCAAACCTTACTCTTGGAATCTGGGCTTTAAAAATATTCCTGGGCTAAAGCTATTAATACGGCATGTTATGTTCTCAATAGAACTCTCTTAAGACCTATTATTAAGAAAACTCCATATGAGCTTTATTATGAGAAGTCTCCTAGGATTTCATATTTTAGGGTGTTTGGAAGTCGATGTTATCTATTAAACACCCGAGATCGACTTGATAAGTTTGATCATAAAGGAGATGAAGGTATCTTTATTGGCTATTCAACAAGAAGCAAAGCTTATCGAGTCTTTAATAAAAGGTCTTTTGTTGTAGAAGAATCCCTGCATGTTTCATTTGATGAAACAACTTTAGGAGAACCAGAACCAAATCATCTAGATTTCAATGATGAAGATACCCCCTTCATTGATGTATCAAAAATGGAAGATACACTAAATGTACATGATCTTCCAAAAGAATTGGTACACCACAAGGATCACCCTTAAGGCCAAATTATAGGTGATATTGAACAAGGTGTAAAAACCCGATCTCATTTTAAAGCTGATTTTGTCCTTAATGCCTTTGTTTCTCAACTTGAACCCAAGAAAGTTGATGAGGCATTAAGGGATGAATCATGGGTTGTAGCTATTGATAAACGCCAGTTTATCATCATTCTTATGCATTAAAACAAACCTAGCTCTTAGGATTTTGCTCCGCAAATGGGTTTTTGAGCTGCATTTAGGCATTAATTAGGTTAAGCATGCATTGCACTTTTTGTTGTCTTTTTAATGTGTTTTTGTGAGTGTCAGGGATATACAAATTGCCAGATCCCTAAAACCCTAGCACTCAAGAAGGCAACTGATGAAGGAGAAGCTCTCACTAGTTGGAACTCAGCTTGATCCAGCTCACCATAGCTGGAATTCAGCTCACCTGAACTAGGGTTAGCTCATCCTATCTTCATTCAGCTCGTCTCAGTTGAATGACAGCTCAAGAGAGCTCATCTTAGCTCACCCTAGCTCAGTTCAGCTCAGATCCAACTCAACTTAGCCGAGTCCAACTCATCTCAGCTCCCATTAGTCCACAGGGAGCTCTAGCTAGCTCAGCTGAGTTGACTGGAGTTCACCCCAGCTCAGGTCCAGCTACATCCAGCTCTACTCAACTCTAGCTAGCTGAAGATGACTTCATTTTAGCTCAGGAAGCTCAAGTCCAGCTCCCAGGAATTCAGCTTAGCTCAACTCAGTTGAGCTAAGCTACCTTAGCTACCCCAACCAGCTTGATCCTCCTCGGGAGTACCAGACCCAGCTCACCTCAGCTCCTCATGGTAGAAGCCAGCTTACTTTAACTTGGCTTAGCAGCTAGCAAAGAACTAGCAACCTAAGCCAGCTATAGCAGCTCCATGCCACCCTCTTCAGCAGCTGCCAACTCCAGTTCCACTCCAAACTTTTTCTATCCAGCTCCTCTCCTCAAACCCTAGCTCCCATTGCCTACTCCTCTACTCCATTACTAGCTAAGCTAACTTAGCTTAGCTTAGCTTAGCTAGACTCCAGCTCCCTTGGCCAATCACCACCCTAAAACCCTACCTAACTAGCTCCACCAACTAAGCCCTACCTAGCTCACCTTAGCTAGCTCCACCCTACTCCCTTTGGCGCCACCACCTTCACCACCTTTCACCCCTCAACTAACCACCAAAAGACACCAAAAGTTTGCGCCAAAACTAACCCTACCCACCTCCCTTTGGCGCCAACCCTAAGGGACACCAAGGCCATAGCTACCCCCCTTTGTGCCCCCTCATTTGGTGCCATTTAACCCTAGCCCTAGGATCAACCTAACCACCCATAACCACACCTAGAATCAATCCTAGCCCTCTACCTATTCACATCAACTGTACCCCCTTCTACCTCTATAAAAACCCATCACATTCCACCAAAAAAATCATCCTCCCATTAGTTTAATTCCACATTACACCCACCAAAATTCAAGGCCAAGGAAGAAGAAGAAGAGAAGAAGATTCAGGGGGCATCCTACCCACCCCTTTGATGCCTTCTTCCCCTTCTTTCTTCTCCCTTGTGCCACGCCAAGGAGGAGGAGCACTTCCCCACCAGGAGGATAGCCAGCCAAGGAGGAGCAAGGGTGGTGCACGCCCACCCTTGGAGGAGGAAATTTAAGGTGGAAGCTTCCACCTTGGAGGACACCATTTGAAGGAGCTTTACCAGGAAGGAGTTGGAGGACTCTTTTCAAGCCCGGGAGCTACCAGGCTTGGAGCAAGAAGCCAGCATCTTCTTCACCATTTCATTTTGAGGATTTGTGTTTTTATCTTCTTGCATTTCAAGTAGATTAGAAGCTTTCCTCTATGTGTTTTGTGTAGAACAAGTTCAATTCAATTCAAGTTGCCTTCTTTTAAATTCTTGTCACATTTATTTTTTTTTATCTTGATCTAGCACTTTTTCACTCCCTCTCCCTAATTACTCTAGGCCCCCACGTGCCTAAAGTAAGCTTAGGGAGAGGTCTTTCTTGTCACTCTAGCAATAGTTTAGTGGATTAGGTTTAATTGTCTTTTTCTTCGTCAACAACTTTGCGAATGCTCGTTATTTCAAAACCCTAAAAAAATATAAATTAAAAAGACCAAAAAGAAATGTGAATTTCATTTCCAAGCAAAAGACGTATTTTTTGCAAACATTTGGCCTCCTCGGACGACTCTAGATATCCCACTATCTAAGTTTATAAATTTAAGAGCATATGCGATTTCGCGTGTTACAACGACCCTAAAAAACCCTAATTACAAATCACGCTAAATTTTACATCAGTTATGCAGGAGGAGCTTCTCCAATTTACAAGGAACAATGTATGTGACTTGGTACCCTCTCCTGAGGGTAATTCCATTATTGGAACCAAGTGGGTGTTTCGAAATAAATTGCAAGAATCTGGTTCAGTAATCAAGAATAAGGCCAGACTTGTAGCTCAAGGCTATAACCAACAGGAGGGAATTGACTTTGACGAGACATTTGCTCCCGTTGCTCACTTGGAGTCCATATGGATGCTACTTGCCTTTGCAAGTGCAAAGGGCTTCAAGTTATTTCAAATGGATGTCAAGAGTGCTTTTCTTAATGGTTATATTAAGGAAGAAGTTTATGTTTATCAGCCTCCCGGGTTCGAGGACTCGGCACACCCAGAGCATGTATTCAAGCTCAATAAGGCACTATATGGACTTAAACAAGCTCCTAGGGCCTGGTATGATAGACTTAGGTCCTTCCTTCTCCAGCATGGATATGGAATTGGAGTTGGTGATTCAACTCTTTTTGTAAAAAAAGGAAATGACATCCTGTTGGTTCAAATATACGTCAATGATATTATATTTGGATCAACCAAGGAGTCCCTGTGTCAGCATTTTTGTGAGACTATGAAGATTGAGTTTGAAATGAATATGATAGGTGAACTCGGATTCTTTTTAGGCCTCTAAATCCAACAATTAGACATAGGAATTTACATTAGTCAAACAAAATATGTTCTTGAAATTTTCAAGAAGTTTGACTTTGAAAAAGTAAATGAAAAAGAGACTCCAATTGCTCCATCTACTTCTTTTGGTGAAGATCTATCCGGCAAGAAGGTAGATGAAAAGAAATACCAGAGTATGATAGAATCACTACTATACCTTACAGCCTCTAGACCTAATATTCTTTTTGCTACATGTTTATATGTGAGATTCCAATCTGAACTCAAGGATTCTCATTTAAACGCAGTAAAAAGAATATTTAGATACCAAAATAGCACAAGAGATCTTGGTCTCTTTTACCCTAAAGCACAGACCTTAGATTTATTATCCTATAGTGATGTACATTATGCAGGGAGTCGAACAGATCGAAAGAGCACTAGCGACATCTATCATTTTATTGGAGAATCCCTGGTTTCATGGTTCTCTAAAAAATAGATGTGTCTCACTTTCTATGACTGAAGTAGAATATATTGCTGCTTCACTTGCTTGCTCTCAGGTCATTTGGATGAGACAGATTTTGTCCAATTTTGGATTATCTTTTGCGCAATCTAAAATTCTATTCAATAATACAATTGCAATTAATTTATCAAAAAATCCAGTACATCATTCACGTACCAAACACATAGATGTTCAACACCATTTTCTTAGAGACAATGTGCTACAAGGTGTCATTCAATTAGAATTTATAGATACACAAAACCAATTGGCAGACATCTTTACAAAACCTCTTACAGTAGAGAAATTCTGCTTTATAAGAAGAAAATTGGGACTTTGTACAATTAAAGAAGTTCAAAATTAAAAATTTGATTACGTTATAACTTGTTTGTTATTATAAAAATCATTTAGGGCCTAACTGCAATTTACCCACTTTTGTTAAAAAGGAGTATACTGTAATATTTTCATATTTCTAGAAATATTAGGATATTATTTGCAATATGGTTACTTAACTTAGGTTATTGACTACATTATTTTTCAATACCTAAGTTCATTGATATTTTTCTTAACCACTTAAGTGGTCCGTGACTAGCACATAACCCATCCCATATAAAAGAGGTCAAGTGCAAACACTTGCCTCATTTTGTTCCTTCCAAAATCTAATTCTCATTCTCTCCAGGACCCTCTCCAAACCCTAGCCAAAGAGAAAAAGGATCTCCTCAAAGTCTCAACTCTAGGTACTCTCTCGTTCCCTTAGTAGATCTTAGTATCTTGGTTCATTTTACAGCTTGTTTTCTCTTTCCCCCAAATGACCCATGCTGCTGCATTGTATTTCACATCAGGTACCAGATGGTACCAGTACCCATCACCAGTACCAGTACTAGCTGGGTGCAGCAGAGCCTGCTTTTGACAGCAAGTACTGGTACTAATAACCAGTACTGGTACATGCAAGCTTAAGTGTGTTTTTGTATGCACACATGAAAGGAAACTCTGTTTTACTCATTGTTTCTCCCACTCTTGTTGCATGTTTTTCAGATATCACCTAAATCTAAGAGTAAGGGAAAGGCACCTCAAGATGCATTTCACAAATTTTGCATCAATGAGGATGCCAAATTCAAGTTTGATTGGTATAAGGGCCTAAAGCTTCACCATTGTAGGCCAGTTGGATGAAAAAACTTTTCTTTACAACTCTTTAACTTCACCACTTGTCTAGCTGAACAAAACCTCATGCATTTCTTTGATGAGTCATTCTTTGCAGATGTTCATGGAGTTTATCTTGACGTTAATTATCTATTTTTTGCAAATCTCCAAGAACAAGACAATCGAGATCATCTTGTCCTAACTTCAAATATTTTTGGTCAAAAAATAACTGTTACACCCAGGTGACGGATTTTGTAAAACCGTATCGGTTTGATTATATTTTATTACTCAAATACAAAAATTCTCTGAGGTCGAACTTAGGGAAGAAGCGTAGAAAATCACAATTTACAATATACTGTTTTACAAAAAGATTAAAGAGAGGCAATAAAAATGTCTCTTCTCTTTTCTTCTCTTTTTCTTCTTTTGTTCTCCTTTCTCTCTGTTTTCAGATGTCTGACTCCAAGGATCAGACGCCTTAAGTGGCCACTTGCTACAGTGCTTGCGCTCTCCTTTTTCTTTTCAGCTGCTGCTGCTGCTACTTCTTCTTTCTTTCTCTCTTCTTTTCCCTTCTGTCTCTGCCTTCTCCTCTGACTTCTTCTTCTTTCTTCTCTGCTACACCTTTGCTTTCTCTCTTCCTTCTCTTTTGTGTCTTCCTGCAGCTAAGTCTCGGCTGCTCCTCCTCCTTCCTTTTCTTCTCTACGCCTCCAAGTCCTTTTCTCTCTAGCCGCAACTGCTTTCGCGGCTAAGTCCTCAGCCGCTCCTCCTCCTTCCTTGCTTCCTCTTCTGTTCCCTGCACAGGCATACGGTTAGGCAAAACCTAACCCCTACCCTCCCCGCGTCTCCCCTTCTCTCTCTATTTCGCTCTCAAGACAGCTCTCCCAGAGCCTTCTAGGGTTATCGGGTCGGGTATGCGTGCCCGGGACCAGGCGCACCGGCGTGGGTGGTGTGCGAGGAGTGCACGGGTAGTCGGATAGGATACCAGGTCCGTGTAGGTGTGAACTGCAGACGAGGCGTGGTGAGCGAGGGGACCTCACCTCGTGTCAAGAGGTGCTAAGCCCCTGGCACTTTTGCAATTTATGCTGCCTCGCCCTCTCCTGATCTTCCGAGGTGGGACTAAATGTCCCACCTTCCTCGCAGGTGCTTCCGCAGTAGGTGGTTGACCAATTGCAGCAGATGCGGGGGCTTGGACTCCAATTGCTAGGCTGGAAATGTGCGCGAGGGAGATCCGCGCGTCTGATACCTGAAGCCTAATGCCTGGCGCCTAGGATGAAGCTTGCGAGCTTCTTCAAGCTTGCTCCAATAGCGGCTGAGACCTGTACCCTGTCCACGAGAAAAACGGCCTTACGGCCTCGTCAAAACACACAGGGAGCTTCGCCTTGGCACGGCGAAGGTGTCACGGTGGTTGGCGTGGTGCGAGGTGGCCTGGGCGTGCGTGCCTAGGTCACCTTGTGGCTGTGAAGATGGGTGTGTTCAAGGGAAGTGTTGGGAGCGTGTGGCAGTGAATGGTAAGAGGGGTTATGATCAGTGAATCGTGGCGGAGCTTGTGAGGTGATTGGCGAGGTGAGTGCATGCATGGAGTGGTGGATACACCTCTCCGGTGGTCTGCCGGAGGTGGAGAAGATGGCGGTAGTGTGTAAGTGGTGAGGCGAAATAACAGAAATAAGTGAGAGAAAAATAAAGAGCAGAGAGAGAGAATTTATTTAAGAGTCTCTGAACGAAGGGGGGAGGCGGAGGTGGCGAGCGGCTATGCTACCGTCGTCGAAGACGAAGGTGCCCAGGGGAAGAGACGGCAACGAGGAAGAGGGACTGGAGGGCACCTGCTGGTACGGCGAGGCGCGGCGGAAGACGGCGGAGATGACTCTGCCACTGGTATGGTGGCAGAGTGACGAGAGGAGGAAGAAGAAGTCGCCGGAGCTTGCGAGCAGACGACCGGAGATGAGGAAGACGAAATTAAGGGGGATTCTCAGGCCAGAACGAGCTTGAAGTATACGGCAGAAGGTGTCACTCCTTAAATAGGCGTTGGCAAAGAGAGAATCGCAATGAGGAGACGGGAATACCTCGCCCGAGGTATGGCTGAAGCGAGACCCATACCTCTCGAGCGTTCGCACGAGAGGTATGGCGACCGACAGGGCATGAGAGCTGGCCCATGCTGCAGGGGACAACGCAGAGAGTCTCCCTTTCAAATCTAGGGCTAGCTCCCCATGCATGCGTGGTGCCATCCTCCGCGCAAAGTCGCCGGAGGTATGGCCTGCACAGGCGGGTGGCAGAGGGACCTGATTGAAGAAGATGACTGGAAAGATAGGAGGGTCCTTGCAAGGTTTCAAAAAGCTAAGGGTCAAAAAGTAATTGTTGAGGACTATTTTGTAAAGTGGGTCAAGGCGACCTTCCCTTAGGTCAAAATTTTGGTAAAAACCTAATTTGGACCTAAGGAATCCAATGGTGAGGTTGGATTTTAGGTTTGATCATGTTTGATCAGATATTTTGCACAAAAACCTAAATTAGGTCAAAAATTGGGTATGGTTCTCAATTTAGGTCAAGATAGGTTCCAATGGCCAAATTGAATGTTCTAAACCCTAGGGGATATTTTTTTCATGAATTTTAGAGGATTTAATTGATTTTTATCTTGCTTGAAACTTTGTGAATTAAAGTGGGTTTGTTTTAGGGTTATAGAATGTCATTTAATTCCCAGATTTTGTCATAACCCTTTTTTGACCAAATCATCCCACTTTTTCTCTTATTAATTCCATTTAACCTGTGTCTAGACCCTTAGAAATCCCATTTATGTACTGCAATGGTAAAATTACAATTTTACCCCTTGTGTAATGTTTTATTCTCTGCTCAACAATTTCCTGATTTAAGCCTTCCTTTAGGTTATGTAGGAGTTTTTTGTTCGATTTCTTATGTCAAACTGTGCTAGTTAGGATTCATGATGAGGTTCTCATCATACCCCCATGCCTAGCTTTTGCTAGTCCCTTAGCAAAAATTTAAGGTTTTAACCTCTATTCTAGATCATGAATTCCTTTCATCAAATTTGATAGGTGCTTTTTTTCTCTTGTCTCCTTGATTAGGTCAAAATGCCAACCATGGGCCTAAAAGGTACTCTAGTACCAACCAAGATCCAGATTTGTCTAGCTTTAGCCTCAGTCTTTAGCAAAGGTTTTTAAGGCCCACAGGAACCATCTTAAAGTTTATTGGACTCCGTGGTTAAAGCACCCGTACTTGAGACATTTTTAGCCTTGGTTCAGTTTGCAGTGCGTTTTGTAAGAGAGAGACAGAGGGTTTATTTGTTTGGAGAGTTTTCTCTTTCTTTTCTTTTTAATTCTAGCTTAGGATTGGCTTCACAACACGGTCTGTATCGGATTCCTTGTCCCATCATCAATCCTCAAAGGTCCCTAGCAATCGATGCTTCAAGATAGCACCACCCATGGTAACCCCCAGAACCCTGGCTTTCGAGATTTCGAGATAATCCCGCCCATGGTGTTCCGTGGTCGAATTCAGACCCTGGCAATTGACATTTCGTGATAATGTCATCCATGGAATCTGAACCAGCAGAGTGTTTACATGCCCCCAGTAGGATATGTAAATATCCTAGGAGATAAGCACTGAGGAGATGATATGTTACGCATCTTCGAGGGGAATTTACCACCTCTCCATATCGGGAACTTGTCTAAATCAACTTGTGTTGATTGGCCACTCCTAATCTAGATGACATTTTCAGAACATTTGAAACACTTCCGTGTGATTTTGATATTTATGCTCACTGAACCAGACTGTGTGTGTGAATTTGGGTGCTTAGGTTACCAAGTCCCGTAAACCGAAGGTCAGTTAACGAGGTCGAATACTCCCTAAGCCTTAGACCTAATACTTAAGCTTTTCATTTTCCTCAACCTCTTGAGGAATATCTAGATCTTAACGGGTACTAAGAGTCTAACCAAGAAGGCCTAAGGTTAATGTTCTTACTAATCTTTTTGTGCACTTTCACTTTACTTTTCTTTAATGTGGTCTAGAACTTTGATTAATTCCTTAATTTCTTACTAATGACTATCCCTTTTCTTTTTCATTTTGTGCTCCTTTTTAATATTTTACTCTTTTCCTCCTCCTTTTGTGAAGCTTACCAGCACTTTCTTCCCGCCTCCAAAAAAATTTTTTTTTTTGGTATATGTGAATTTTTTTGTTGAAACCTTTTCTTGTTATGACCTTTCATTGCACTTTCATACCCCCCCATGCCTAAGGTTTGCAATGTCCTCATTGTACATTAGGTAAATTTTTATTTGGGTTGGTTCATGCATTATGACAGATATTAAGTGAGTGGATGGGTCGAGGTGACTGTTGCAGATGATTTCTAATCTCCGGTATGAGTACCTGAGGTGAAGTCGGCTGTCCTAAGGACTGAACCTAAAGTGCAAAGAAATGTCAGAAAAATGTTTCAATTTTCAAAGAGAATGACGGGCAGCCTCCCGTTAAGTGTTGAGTTTTACTCCATCAGCTGGGCGCAATTAGCTCAGGGGGAATGGAGAATAAATGATGACTTAGCCAAATCTGTATTGGTTACATCAATAAACGGTTTGAGTCTCTGGCCGTTCACGACGAAATGTTCGAAATCGTGGCTGAGCGGACTGATCTCGATGGCTCCATTTCCAAAAATCTATCGGACAAGATATGGTCCGACCCACTTGGATCATAATTTTCCAAGGAACAATTTAAGTTGGCCATCGAAGAGTAGGACCTTTTGACTAGGGTGGAAGATCTTTCTAGATATGTGCTTGTCATGAAAGGCTTTAACCCGCTCTTTGTAGATTCGCAAGTTCTCATGCGCATCAAGGCGTAGTTCATCAATCTCGCTTATCTGAAGCTTTCTGTGGGTTCCAGCCTTAGAAAGATCTAGGTTGCAATTCCGTACTGCCCAATAGGCTTCGTGCTCCAGTTCGACGGGAAGGTGACACGCCTTCCCGTACGCCAGTCTAAAAGGAGACATACCTAATTGGGTCTTGTGGGCGATCCTATAAGCCCACAAGACTTCCTGAAGTCGGGATGACCAGTCCTTCCTGTCAGGTCGAACACTAACCTGAAGGATTTTCTTGATCTCCCGATTTGATAACTCAGCTAGACCATTAGTCTGGGGGTGGTAAGGAGTAAAGATTCGGTGCGACATCCCGTATTTGGTCATCAGTAACCTGAACTGAGCATTGGTAAAATGGGTCCCTCCATCAGAGATGATAGCACGAGGAATCCCGAACCGTGAGAAGATATTCTGATTAATGAATTTGATGACAATCTTGTGATCACTGGTTCGAGTCGGAATGGCTTCGATCCATTTAGACACATAGTCAACAGTGAGTAAAATGTACTCGAAGCCGTTCGAGATAAGGAAGGGGCCCATAAAATCAATCCCCCAAATATAAAAAATCTCGCATACAAAAATCGGCTGTAAAGGCATCATGTCACGATGGCTTATGTTGCCCAAAGTTTGGCAACGACTGCATGCCTTACAGTGATCGTATGCGTCCTTGAAGATAGTGGGCCAGTAAAAGTCACACTGGAGGAATTTTGATGCGGTTTTATGCCTAGAAAAATGGCCACCGCATGCTTGGTCATGGTAGAAAGAGAGTATGTCATTGATTTCGACCTTCGGGACACATCGTCGGATAATTTGGTCAACACCTATGCGGAATAAGTACGGGTCTTCCCAGATGTAGTACTTGGCATCGGAGTGCAACTTGTCTTTTTTGGCCTTCGGTCAATCAGACGGGATGTGATGCCAAGTAGTTTACTATATCAGCAAACCATGGAAGCCCGGTACTAATAGTCAAGAGGTGCTCATCAGAAAAATGCTATGTGATGGGTCCAGAAGGGTCGATGATCTCAGAAGGAAGGCGAGACAAGTGGTCAGCTACCACGTTCTGTCTTCCCGCCTTGTCGCGAATCTCAAGGTCAAATTCTTGCAACAGCAAGATCCATCGGATTAATCAAGGCTTCACGTCCTTCTTTGCAAGGAGATGCCTCACAGCTGTGTGATCCGAGTAGATTATAACATGGGAACCCAGGAGATAAGATCTGAATTTTTCAAGGGCAAATACTACGGCTAGAAGCTCTTTCTCCATAACCGTGTAGTTATGCTGAGCCTCATCAAGTGTCTTGCTAGCGTAGTAGATGACCACGGGTTTCCTGTCAATCTTTTTCCCCAGAACCGCTCCTACAGCGAAGTCAGATGCATCGCACATGATCTCAAAGGGTTGAGACTAATCAGGGGACTGTTGGATCAGGGCTTGGGTGACTCAGTCACAAAGGATCTCAAAAGCTTGAGTGCATTCCTTGAAAATCTCAAAGGGTACATCCTTGAAGAAAAGAGTGGTCAGGGGGCACGCGATTTTCGAGAAATCAAGGATGAAATGACGGTAAAAATCGATGTGCCCCAAAAAAGATCGGATGTCCCTGATCGAGCTAGGCATAGGAAGTTTAGAAATCAGATTAACCTTGGCTCGATCCACTTGGATGCCTCTCTCAGAAATTAAGTGTCCCAAGACTATCCCCTCAGACACCATAAAGTGGCTCTTTTCCCAGGAAAAAACTAGATTTACGTTAATGCATCGCCTGAGTATGTGAACCAAGTGCTGGAGCCAATTGTCAAATGATGCCCCAAAAACTGAGAAGTCATCCATAAAGACTTCTAAATAATCACCTACCATATCAGAGAATATGGCAAGCATACACCGCTGAAAAGTTGCGGGTGCATTGCAGAGACCGAAAGGCATTCTTCAGAATGCGTACGTCCTGAAGGGGCAGGTGAACATGGTCTTTTCTTGGTCCTCTAGATGAATCGCCACTTGGTTGTAACCGGAGTACCCGTCAAGAAAGCAAAAGAATATATTTCCCGCTAGTTTTTCGAGAATCTGATCAATAAACGGTAGTGGGAAATGATCCTTCTTCGTGGAGGAATTGAGTCTTCGGTAATCTATGTAGACTCTCCACGAGTTGGCTATATGGGTAGGTATGACCTCTCCAGTTTCAGTCATGATAGTGGTGAGCCCTGCCTTCTTAAGCACAGCCTGGATTGGGCTCACCCAGCGACTGTCGGAGATCGGGTAGATGATCCCTGCATCTAACCACTTAATGATCTCCTTTTTCATGACCTCCTGCGGATTGAGGTTTAGATGTCTCTGCATTTCACATGAAGGTCGTGCGCCCTCTTCAGAATAAATGCGGTGTGTGCAATAAGAGGGACTTATTCCAGTCAAATCATCGAGAGTCTAACCAATGGCTCTACGATGTTGCTGGAGAACAACAATCAGACGGGATTCTTGGTCAGGTGTGAGTTTGGAGTTTATAATCACTGGAAGTGTCTGATTGGAACCCAAAAAGACATATTTCAAATGATCGGGAAGGGGCTTGAGTTCTAGAACGGGGTTATCAGCAGCAGCGGGTGGGTCAGAGTGGGTATGGGGTATAAGGGTAGGAGTTATGGGTTTGTCTAGATCAAGTTCTGACTCCTCTAATTGCGGTTTTAGATATTCTTGTGGTTGATGAGGGATAATCATGTTATCCTCAATTTGTGGTCCATCAACCATGGCTCTGATGTCACAAATTTGTTCTACCACACCGCAATTAATACCTTGTTGGGCCTCAAAGATATCAATCTTGAGAGTCTGATTCCCAAATTTCAGCTCTATTTGGCCCTCTTCACAACTTATGTTGGCCCTTGCAGTGGCCAGAAAAGGTCTCCCTAATATGATTGGTGTATCCCTTAGATTCTCAGGTGCATCCATGTCTAGAACTATGAAATCTATAGGGAAGTAGAAATCCCGCACCTTAACAATAACATCCTCAAGAATTCCCTTAGGTGACTTGATAGATCAATCGGCTAATTACAATGTCACCTCAGTCGGTTTCAGTTCAGATTCTTCTAGGTGGTTAAGCAGGGATGTGGGTATCAGGTTTATGGAGGCACCTAGGTCTAATAATGCTCTATCAAACTGGGTTTCACCAATCTTACATGAAAACAGGGGAGTGCCTGGGTCTTTTGCCTTGGGTGGGAGTTTACTCAGGATCATAGAGCTGGCTTGCTCTGATAGTACAATCGAACTCCCACTCTTAGTTCGCGGCTTACGTTGAGGTGTACACACGTTTTTCAAGAATCGTGCGTAAGCCGGTACGT
Organism: Thalassia testudinum; assembly: GCA_037157565.1. Lineage (NCBI taxonomy): Eukaryota > Viridiplantae > Streptophyta > Magnoliopsida > Alismatales > Hydrocharitaceae > Thalassia > Thalassia testudinum. Next base: position 59,262,182 of record JAZHRO010000022.1, on the reverse strand, counting down.
GGCAGATTGCATCCATCAAGGGGATGCTTATTTGGACCTGCTCAAAGAGCTTGATCAGGTCCTCCTCAAGAGCCACAGGTTTAGCTGTCCTCTTTCCCTTGGTCAATGCCTCGGGAAATGGAACCTTGGTTGGTTCCTTTAGGATAGGTCCAGGTTTTTGATCTGGGTCAAGAATAGGAACATCCTGGATAACTGTCCTAAGGTTTGGGTCACTACCAGGCTTGGAGTGGTCTGGATAAGGTGGATCTTGGGTTGCTTTACCACTTCGGGTTGTTACAGAATTTAGTCCTGCTTGGTTCTGGTTAAGGGTTGGTAAGATGGGCTGCTGCTGTTGGTAACCTGCATAGGAGGTTGATGCTTCCATCCTGTCAAGTGATGGAACAGAAGGGGCCTGATAGATCAAGTGTGCTTGGCCTGGGTTTGGGTTCATAATGCGTCACTGGGTCAGCACGTTATTCGAGTTAGGTAGAGGTTGAGAAGGAAGTGTGCTGGGTTGGCGAGAATTTGCCAACTGGGCGAGTTGGTTGCGGACCTCTATGATTTCATCCTTGTGTTGCTTCTGGATAGCCGCATTTATTCTTTGAATGTCAGCTAGAGTTTGGAGGATGAGGGACATTTGGTCTTGGTTAGACCTGGATGGATAAGTGGGGTTGGGCCGATGCTGAGGCGGCTGATAAGGATAAAGGGCTTGTGGACGGGGCTGAAAGGGTGGTCTTGGGTTCTGGGAATTTCCCGACCATTGGAAATTGGGATGGTTTCACCATCCAGGGTTGTAGGTTTTGGAAAATGGGTCATTCTGGATGGCGTTGAGGTCCTCGCAGGTCTGAGGAGCCTCAGGAAAGTCGGAGAATAGGAGAGTAGAGTTCCCCCGACAAGAATAGAAAGGATCGGAGGTCCCTCCGGTCCTGGAGTCAGATGGGGGTGGATACGAGTCCATCCCAGGAGAAGGTCGGTGGAAAATGTTCTGCATAGTTTCCTGTGCGGGAGGTGGCTGTGCGAAGGGGTTCTGCGTAGAGGTGGCTCGCTGCAAGTGCTGAGTCAGCTCGTCCACCTTCTTCTCAATAATTGAGACATTGTCCAACCAACTGGCCATTAGTTCCAGATCGACTGATGTGGATAGGCTCCCCTAAGGTTCGTCGCTGCGCGGGTATTCGTCCGGTCGAATATTCCCATGGAGTCATTATTGATGGAGTTCTCGCGCATATTTTCGAGAATCTCCCACACGGTGTCTTCATGTTAACCCATGATATTCCCTCCGCAAGTTGCATTGACGAACAATCTAATATCTTCATGGAGTCCGTGGTAAAAAGACTGGACTTGTTCCCATTTAGGAACTCCGTGATGGGGAGCACTTTCTCATGAGATCCTGGAATTGATCCTATGCCTCATGAAAAGGTTCTCCCATCTGTTGTGTGAAGTGAGTAATCTGATGACGCAAGGCATTTGTCCGACCAACGGGAAAGAACTTCTTCAAAAATTCAGACTGGAGTTCTTCCCAAGTGTTGATCGGACGGGTCTGTGTCTGATACCAATGAGCCACATTGTCCATAAGGGAGAAAGAGAACATCTTCATGAGTAAGATATCTCGATTTTGTGCATCTGACCCGAAGGCCTAGGCCAGATGCTTGAGCTGTTTGATATGCTGGAAAGGATCTTCAGAGTTAAGCCCATAGAATTTAGGATGGCATGAATCATATTGGGCTTCAATTCAAAGTCAGGTCCTCCAGTCGGGATTCTAACTCGAGGCTCAATTGCCACTGCAGCGGGATTATAGTGATCTCGCATCATAGGGCGCTGCGGTGGGTTCATGAAGTTTTGAAAGAGATCATTAAGACGCTGGAGCTGGTGCTCAAGATTATTCTCTTCTTCAACAGGCTGAGCCATGATGGAAGAAGGGGAACTAGGTTCAAAATTAGAAGAGAGGTCTATGTGGAGTGGTTGTCGCACAAACAAAGGTACTGAGGCTTGGCCTCGGGGAGAGTGGATTTCTAGAGGAGGTTTCAAGGACCTCCTACCGAACATGCACTGATGGATTGGATGAGGGTAGAAAGTGTTGGACCCAATCAAGACACCCAAAATTTGTTGGGTGACTATAGAGGTTCGGGGCGGATGATACCCCTTGATCAGAAGGTAGTCCACCTGAGAATTACCTGGGCAGCTAGGGAGGGTGAGTCCCGCGAAGACCCCTACACGGTAGAGAGCCCCCACGGGTTTCAAGGTTTTCCGCACCCGACCTCTCTTGTCACTGAGATTCCAAGTAGACCAGAATGGGGACTTTGACTTTTTAAGTCTACCACTTTTAATTAAGATCAAGGTGTTTAGGGTTTCACTTGAACTTTAAGCCTTTTGTTGTGCAAAAGTGACCTAATTTGAAGGTTGGTTGGTCCAAGGGATCAACTTCACCTTTTTGCTCCTGTGAGAGCTTATTAGGTCCTTTCTTTTAGTGTTCAAGTGAATTAAGAGCTGGATTGCTTAGGGTTTCTCTTAATAGATATTTTCAAGCAATGGTTTAGGCACACCTCTTTTTGGAATTTTTAGTTTTTGATTAGAAGATGTATCTTTAAAACCCTAGCTTAGAATCCTAGGTTGGCTTTAGTTGGTCCAATTAGTTGCCTCAGAATTGGGTAATTAGGGCTCAAGCAAGAAGGTTTTAGCCCTAGTTACCTTAAGTGGATATGCAGATAAAATGTGTTGAAATTTAAAAACAGGCAACTCTATGAATTACTATGTATAGAAGACAGGTAGCCCTAGATTGATTTTTTTTTTCTTTTCTTTTTCCTCTTTAGAATGTGGGGGTTTAAGAGAGAGAGGATTGAGGGTTACCTGTTCTTTGGTGTGTTTGTTGTGCGGCTGCTTTGTTCTTCCTTTCCTTCCTTTCCTGCACAACAAAAGAGAGATTAAATTAGTATAAAATCAGAAATTGTGATTTTAAAGCTTCTAAAATGCTCGTTGCTCCTGAGCAACGGCACCAAAAACTGGTGACGGATTTTGTAAAATCGTATCGGTTTGATTATATTTTATTACTCGAATACAAAAATTCTCCGAGGTCGAACTCAGGGAGCAAACTTGATTCTAGAAGCGTAGAAAATCACAATTTACAATATACTGTTTTACAAAAAGATTAAAAAGAGGAAATAAAAATGTCTCTTCTCTTTTTTTCTCTCTTTCTTCTTTTGTCCTCCTTTCTCTCTATTTTCAGACGTCTAACTCCAAGGATCAGACGCCTTAAGTGGCCACTTGCTACAGTGCTTGTGCTCTCCTTTTTCTTTTCAGCTATTGCTTCTTATTCTTCTTCTTTCTTTCTCTCTTCTTTTCCCTTCTGTCTTTGCCTTCTCCTCTGACTTCTTCTTCTTCTTTCTTCTCTGCTACACCTTTGCTTTCTCTTTTCCTTCTCTTTTGTGTCTTCCTGCGGCTAAGTCTCGCTGCTCCTCCTTCCTTTTCTTCTCTGCACCTCCAAGTCCTTCTTCTTTTCTCTCTGGCCGCAGCTACTTTCGTGGCTAAGTCCTCAGCCACTCCTCCTCCTTCCTTGCTTCCTCTTCTGTTCCCTACACAGGCATATGGTTAGGCAAAACCTAACCCCTACCCTCCCCGCGTCTCTCTCTCTCTATTTCGCTCTCAAGACAGCTCTCCCAGAGCCTTCTCGGGTTATCGGGTCGGGTATGCGTGCCCCGGACCAGGCGCACCGGCGTGGGTGGTGTGCGAGGAGTGCACGGGTAGTCGGATAGGATACCAGGTCCGTGTAGGTGTGCGCCGCGGACGAGGCGTGGTGGGCGAGGGGACCTCACCCCGTGTCAGGAGGCGCTAAGCCCTTGGCACTTTTGCAATTTATGCCGCCTCGCCCTCTCCTGATCTTCTGAGGTGGGACTAAATGTCCCACCTTCCTCGCAGGTGCTTCCACAGTAGGTGGTTGATCAATTGCAGCAGATGCGGGGGCTTGGACTCCAATTGCTGGGCTGGAAACGTGTGCAAGGGAGGTCCGCGCGTTTGAGACGTGAAGCCTGATGCCTGGCGCCTAGGATGAAGCTTGCGAGATTTTTCGAGCTTGCTCCAATGGCGACCGAGACCTGTACCCTGTCCACGAGCAAAACGACCTTACGGCCTCGTCAAAACACACAGGGAGCTTCGCCTTGGCACGACGAAGGTCTCACGGTGGTCGACGTGGTGCGGGGTGGCCTGGGCGTGCGTGCCTAGGTCACCCTGTGGCTGTGAAGATGGATGTGTTCGGGGGAAGTGTTGGGAGCATGTGGCAGTGAATGGTAAGATGGGTTATGATTAGTGAGTCGTGGCAAAGCTTGTGAGGTGATTGGCGAGGTGGGTGGATGCGTAGAGTGGTGGATACACCTCGCCGGTGGTCTACCGGAGGTGGAGAAGATGGCGGTAGTGTGTGAGCGGTGAGGCGAAATAACAGAAATAAGTGAGGGAAAAATAAAGAGTAGAGAGACAGGTTTTATCTAAAAGTCTCTGAACGAAGGGGGGAGGCGGAGGTGGCGAGCAGCTATGCTGCTGTCATCGGAGACGAAGGCGCCGAGGGGAAAAGACGGCGACGAGGAAGAGGGACTGGAGGGTGCCTGCTGGTATGGCGAGGCGCAACGGAAGACGGCGGAGATGACTCTGCCATTGGTATGGTGGTAGAGTGGAGAGAGGAGGAAGAAGAAGTCGTCGGAGCTTGCAGGCAGATGGCCGGAGATGAGGAAGACGAAATTAAGGGGGATTCTTAGGCTAGAACGAGCTTGAAGGATGCGGCAGAAGGTGCCGCACCTTAAATAGGCGTCGGCAGAGAGAGAATCGCAAGGAGGAGACGGGAATACCTCGCCGGAGGTATGGCTGGAGCGAGACCCATACCTCTCGAGCGTTCATACGAGAGGTATGGGGGCCGACAGGGCATGGGAGCCAGCCCATGCTGCAGGGGACAACGCAGGGAGTCTCCCTTTCAAATCTGAGGCCGACTCCCCATGCATGCATGGCACCATCCTCCGCGCAAAGTCGCCGGAGGTATGGCCTGCGTAGGCAGGTGGCAGAGGGACCCGATTGAAGAAGATGACCCAAAAAATAGGAGGGTCCTTGCAAGGTTTCAAAAAGTTAAGGGTCAAAAAGTAATTGTTGAGGACTATTTTGTAAAGTGGGTCAAGGCGACCTTCCCTTAGGTCCAAATTTTGGTATAAACCTAATTTGGACCTAAGGAATCCAATGGTGAGGTTGGATTTTAGGTTTAACCATGTTTGACCGGACATTTTGCACAAAAACCTACATTAGGTCAAAAGTTGGGTATGGTTCTCAATCTAGGTCAAGATAGGTTCCAATGACCAAATTGAAGATTCTAAACCCTAGCAGATATTTTTTTTCATGAATTTTAGAGGATTTAATTGATTTTTATCTTGCCTGGAACTTCGTGAATTAAAGTGGATTTGTTTTAGGGTTACAGAATGTCATTTAATTCCCAGATTTTGTCATAACCCTTTTCTGACCAAACTATCCAACTTTTTCTCTTATTAAGTCCATTTGACCTGTGTCTAGACCCTTAGAAATCCCATTTATGTACTGCAATGGTAAAATTACAGTTTTACCCCTTGTATAATGTTTTATTCTCTACTCAACAATTTCCTGATTTAGGCCTTCCTTTAGGTTATGTAGGAGCTTTTTGTTGGATTTCTTATGTCAAAATGTGCTAGTTAAGATTCATGATGAAGTTCTCATCACACCCAACTTCCTATCCACTATAATACAATGTCCTAATGAAGGTCATGCTTTCGATACTCTTAAGGAGAAATTCACCACTTCAAAAATTCATGAAACACTTTTGCTCCCTAACTGTCAGGGAAAAGCCTTAGTTGCCCCAAACATGACCTTATTTGCCAGAGTTCTATTCAGGATTTTAGCATGGAATCTAAGGGCCAAATACTTAGGATTCCACAAGATCCCTGTAGACATTTTACCCTTAATCTATGCTATTATAACAAGTTTCCCTGTTGAAATGACCCTTCCCAAGGGTTGTTCGAGGTTTTCCAGAAAGAGTAAGGGTGTAAGTGTAATTTTAAACCCCCTGAGTTTAAGTTTGTGGGCTTTGTGGGGGAGAAGGAAACATTGCAAGGGCAACCCCGCAATTTCCCCTCTCCATCTTTCACAACCCACCCATGCACACACACAACCCACCTATGCACACACACAACCCACACCCTCTTCTTTAAAAAGACCCCCTCCCCTCTCCATCTCCACACCACCACCACCACCTCCACCTTCACTCCACCACCTTGCCGCCGACAAGCCTCTCCTCCTCCGTCCCCTTGCAGCCGTGAGTGGGGAAGAAGATGGGCGGAGCACAGAGGAGAGGGAGAAAGAGAGAGAGTGGGTGAGGGAGAGAGAGGGAGAGTGGGCGAGGGAAGGAGCCGAAGGTGCGAGGAGAGACTAAAGAGCGTGCGTGGGAGAGGAGGTGCGGCCAAGGGAGCTCGTGGAGAGGAGCTCTGCGACCTCCTGCAGCTGCTGGAGCAGCAGCTGTGATTCTATGGCGAAGAGCTGCACAGGGAGAAGCTTCGCGGGGTGTATTGCGGAACCATTTTTTCGCAGTATCAGACGTCTGGGACACTATCCAGACGTCTGGAGGAGCCTCAGGATGTCCGAAGCTGGCGCCGGACTTTTGACAGCACGCAGAGTGCCGAGGTATATACCCTGTACGCGCTTGCATTCACGTACGTTAAGCTCATGTTTTGAGTTTTGAGTAGTGCGTGCGTATGCAGGCGTGAGTGCGTTGGAAAGGCACGTGGTGTGCCCTTCGAGGTGCTTTAGGACGTTTGGACATCTCTGCAGATGTCTCGTAACCATCTCAGACGTCTGGAAGGACCCCAGGATGGCCGTGAGGGGTTCCAGACATCCAAAATTAGTGCAGGAAAGCAAGGTGAGCCTCTGTGGTCGTTTAAGATATTTGGGTCTAGTCCCAGACGTCTGATTTTAGTCATAGTGCATGTTTTTGGCCCGTTCAACTCCCAAATGGAGTTAATTTTACGCAAACGAAGTATCGTTGGTTTCAGTTCAGAGTTCTCTACGTGTTTGTGTCACTCGTATACTGTTTTGAACTCGTTTGATGTGATTCAATTGTATAGGTCTCCATCCAGTAGAGTGTATGGGGCTCGTGAAGATGACGGGATTTGCAATTCAAGACCCCATTCCACCCGTGTATCCCGCTAGAGTGGTTTTTCTTAATACTATGACTTAATTAATCAAAGTGCATGCTGTCTTAGAATGATTTGATTGAATCCTAGGATATGAAATGAACCCCAGGGCAGAATTGAGTAAATGAACATTGCTTGAGCCACACAGTCTATTCTAAAATGTAAGTTAGAACCCTTAATGCTAGCAAATGAATAGTTAAATGGTGTGATGCTTCTTTCAGTTATTAAATCACGAGCTGCATGTTATATAGTTAAGAATTGAGATGTAAACAACGAGATATGCATGTCGTGAAACGAAATGAAATGAATACAATGCATAAACCCTACGGGGAACTAAAAGAGGAACTCATGTATACGGAACGAATATCATATGTAGGAGGGAAGTGAGCTGGCCCTCGAATACACGGTACCGAAGAGAGCAACTATTTCTTTTGCATAGAAAGTGAGCTGGCCCTCATGTACATAGTACCTAGGAAAGCTACCGTCACTTTAGTGTAGGGGGGAGATAGCCACCCTTGGGTTGAGACCCGGGGTTAGGAAGTGCGCCCTACACCGACTCCTATTAGTTTATTGTAAGGGGGGAGCCAGCTGTCCCATGGGGCCCGGGGTTAGGACTGGCCACCTTACACCGACTCTTGTTAGGCCCACTAGACAAACCAGGATAGTCGGGCGAGGGTATGCAGACTATTGAGAGGCGAGACCCCTATTCTGAGAGGGCGAGGCCCTGTTCTGTTCTGTGCTGTACGTTTGGGTATATCCGTTAGCAGAAACGACTGACTGCGTGTTAGTGTGGGGTAGCTACCCGTGCACTCATTGCGTGTGCCAGTGTCACTGCTACGTCGCGACCGTGACCTCTGGGTGGTAGACCAGGTGTAGGACTACCACGGGGGCTCTCCCGGTTAGGAGAGTGCCACATGTACATCCTACATCGCAGAATAAACTACAATCAAGATCGTTCCCTTAGGGAACAAGATGGTTAAGAAATGTTGTGGATCCTTATTAGAATAACTGAATTAAAAACACCTAGTTGAGATAAATGGAAACGAATGATTAGTTATTTCTTATTTCTTTATGTTAAATTGCATATAAATGGCTTAACCACCACTCTACTCAGCGTTAGCTGACTACGGATTATATAACCATGTTTAGGTCAGGGAGTTGAGTAGTCAGCGCCACCGGCTGCAGAGGGTGCTGAGCCCAGCCGAGCCCAGCCATAATTGTCACTTTTCTATTTTAGAGTTCTTTTCGTAGTAGTGAGTACCTTTCGCATGCATTAGTTGTTTCTACTATATTTCTATTCTATTCCCCTCTGTTGTAGTTGTGATGACTATGTATGTTATAGTACTCTTCCGTTTGTGACATGTAATATTCTTGAGACTTTTTGTTCTGATTTCCATTACTGTCTCTTATTTATTTTTGCTTAGTTACATTGCATGCGTGGTTGTAGAATGTTTTATGCTTTTAGTTATTTCTCGTTGGACGACTGGGTCTTGAGATTTAGTCGAGGCGAACCCATCTCGGGTCCTGTAGGAAGCCGGAATCGGGTCGTAACACCTGTTAATTGGAACACGGTATTTATTCACTTCTTAAGACCTCATTACCATGCTTCAGCTCTTCCTCTTGATATTCTTGTATCTCACATTCTTATCAAGAGTAAAATTAATCTCTCTAACTTTACTCGACTTAGAAAAGTGATCTGCTTCAAGTGGTCCACTCTCCAAAAAATGGGAGTAAAACCTGCTAGAGAAAAATCATCTAGTGATGATGAAGAAGAAGATTTAGTTGATCCAAATGTTCAATCTTCTTCTCATCCAACTCCTCAATCACCCTTAGCATTTGTTCCTGTAACTTATCCTTACCCAGAAGCTGAAACACCTTGGGTAAATTTGTCTCATGGGTCTAGAACAGATCCTAATATGATTAATACTTTTAATTATATTGGACAAAATTTGTCAAACCTCAACTTTGTTTTCCATCATATGGAATGCAAGTTCTATGATCTTTCACTTTTTGTTGAGTCCTCTCATTTTGCTTCTTTCACTCAACATCCTAAGCAAAGGAAGCGCACTCAACCAAAAGTGCCCAATGGATACAGTGAGAGACGCTAAAAGCATTTTCAAGACTCGTCTCATGTTTCCTCTCCAATGGCGAAAGAAGAACACTGTTCTTCATGATGATGAAGAGGAAGAAGATGATGAAGATGAAGAAGAGGTTTCTTATGATAAAAGTGATGATGAAGATGATGAAGATGAAGATGAAAAAAATGATGATGATGGTGATGATGGTGGTAGATCTAGCAGCAGACATGCTCAAAAGTCTATCAGAAAATGACCTTGCAATTAGCTTAGTCAACATTTTCTTGTATTAAACATTTGAATATGTTTGCTTAGTTATTATGACTTTTCATGATGTATGACTTCAATTATGGTTGTTATGACTTTTTTTTGTTATGACTTTTAATCATTTTATTTCTCTACAATCTTTTCTCATGCTTAGTCATTGTCTATGCATATGGTTATATTCTTTTTGTTTGATTGACACAAAGGGGGAGAAATGGTAAATACATTGTATTTAAAATAAGGAAGCTTAGTTTGAGGGGGAGGTTTCACTTATAGCGGAGTTTTTTTTGTATTCCTTCTCTAATGAGGTTTCTATTATTTCTATTATTTAAATATGAGTATTTCTGTTGTTTTGTCAACACAAAAAAATGGGAGATTGTTGGAATCTAGTTCCACTTCTCTTTTATGTTTTGGTGTTAACAAAAACGTTTTAAATTTAATGAGTTTATGAAGTGTTATTTTTAGGAAATAACAAGATTTAAGGAAGTATGAAAGAAGTGATAATGGCATGAAGATTGAAGATTTTTTTCATATTGTTCGTATATATTGTAATCTAGATTGTGTATGGCTCTTAACAAGATAAATGACTTAGGAATTAAAATCAAAATAGAGATAATTAGGAATCATACACCCGTTCTGTATTTCGTTTGAAAGTTATATCGTTTCGTTGTCGTAGCGATCATGTATTTACGTTCAAACTTCACTTAGATTAATGATCAAAGCTCATTCAAGGTACTTGACACAAGTTTGGGTTCTAGTCCCAAACTGTGAACAACAAGTACCAATACATGTAGGTTACAATTCATTTCATGACCCAAATCTGTGAGTCACAAGTACCGGTACTCATCATGAGTACCGGTACTTAGTGACTTAGTTGGTACTCAACTGTAAGCACTGAGTACCGGTACTCATCACTAGTATCGGTATCTAGGCTTTGTTGGGCTGATTGCTGATTATCTGTGAACAGTCAGTACCAGTACTACAACTTTAGTATCCGTACCAACTAACCTTGTGCTCAATCTGAATGGTTATTTTGCAATTAATCCTATCTCTAATCTTCCCTTTTTGCCCCTAACGGCTAGTAATCGTAGGGAAGGTATTTGGTGGCATATACAAACACCTTGTGTGTGTCATTTGCACACAACACAAGCAAAAATTATCTCCTTACTCCTAATTCCCATATTTCACATTTCTAGCTACAATGATTGTTGTTTTATTGCATTCTTCAAGGCGATACTCTCTGCAACAAACCTCTTTAAAGCGATTTCATTCTTCATCGTAAAATCTCCTTTTCGCTTTAGTGTGCTTTAGTTAGATTAGTATATAATCATTTTGTTAAGCAAATTCTTGTTGGAGACTTAGAATCTTAGTTGTACGCTTTATTGTTGCTTACTTACACCTGTATCATTTTATTTTTATTCAATCTTGTAATTGGGTTGAGATAACCTGTTAATTACCTCCATTTATAGTAAATTGATTCCCTCCGGGTTGAGGGAATTTGGGTAGTGGAGTACCTAAGTGAGGGGAACTACTATACATCTGGTGTTATATTTTGCGGTTTGATTTACTTGCATAATTTTTGTTTACCACACTATTCATTCTCCCCTTCTAGTGTGCTTGTGCCTTTTAGATCCTACACGATGCCCATTTTTCGACTTCGCTCGTGGGAGCTTTGATCACAACGACCGTGCTCGTTTCACGATGATGTGAAGGCTTCTCCAATGGGGGAGGGAGCTCTTGTTGCGACGATGCAGGTGGGTGGTCGATGGTGTCCAGGTGATGGTTTGACCGTACCTATCTATCATGCCTCTAATAGAGTCGTCTCCGTTTGTCGATTTCGTGGCTTTGCGTGCCAACCTTAGGTTTCTCGTGGGTGGAGGGTTTCATATGATGTCGGTCTTCCATCGTCACCTCACCTCCGCTATGATAGACATTGTTTTTTATCTGGGGCCACGCTAAATTCGGGCCCAATCACGACTGGGTGGATGGTCGGCTCGCTTCGACCGCTTGCCACTTGTTAGCGTGGTTGTCAACGTTATTCGCGGTGCTTTGTTATATCTACATGCGTGTTGCTGGCTCTTGTCGACTTGGAGATGGTACATCGGACGCTTCTTTGTTTGTTTTTATTTTCTTTATTTCGTGGTATATTTTGGAGTTCCTTCTTATCAAGGGACGACTACATTTGTCTATTCTTCCTCGCCCTTACATTTGAATTTTATTATCATTTTTATTTCCTCAATGGAACTTTCACTTTTAAAAAATAAAAAAAATCATTACGGTACATTTGTTGAGTATCCCACCTTTCTGACAGTCAAGATAAGTACGAGGTAACCATTCAAGATAAAAATGTCCCGGATCAAAATTACCTTACGTGAAGACAAGATTATGATATTTTATGATATAAAAAAATTGAGACATCATACTTAACAACTTAATTTTTAAATTTGTGATATTTTAAAAAAAAATTATCATAGGTAAACCCTATTTCTAACGCAAGTTCAGTAAATAAAAATAAGAGTTAATTACTATTTCCGAAATGAAATCCGTGTTAGCTAACTTTCTTCATAAAAGGTTTATATTACTGGTTGTTGCGGAAATGTGCAAAATTAATTCATGTCTTTTTGATAGAAACTACTCGCACCTCCCCATTCTTTAATACCCTTGCTCCCCTCTCCTTCGTAACTCACCCTCAGACTCTAACCCTAACCATTGCCTACCCCGACAAAGGTCACCCTGACGGGTTGGTTCCGATGATGGTGCGCTATTAGTTTAACTGCTTTGGCGAGGCATGCCAATCTTGTTTAGCGCACAAGCTGTTATGTCGAAAATAAGTGATATTGTTTGATTCATATTTTTGTTGGTTGTCGATTATTTTGTACATGTGTTGGTCGATTCTTTAATTCTTTCTCTCCATCGTGGGATATTTGATTTATATCTCCCTTACATGGATCATTTTTTGAAATGTGCAAGGTCTTTATTCTTGATCAGGCTTTTTCGATTGTTGTCATGCATAGGCTTTATTGTTGTATTGTCATCTTCGTCCTCGTTCACATGTGTAGGCTTTATTGTTGTGCATAAATGTGGTGAGTGTCCCGTGTAGTCGTGACTTTACGGTCTTTCCTCTTTGGGGTGTCCCATCCTCTGCCATCATTCACATTGATTCACTATTTGGACTTTTGGACTTTCATATTTGTTCCAATTCAACGATCAAGCTTTGAGGCCACTCGTGAGTATGCCCTTCCATAGTTCTCATCTTTCCCGTCATTCTATCGTATTGTAGCAGCCTATCGATTTTACTGTGAGCTATTGATCTGACCATGGTAAGGGTTATGATCCTTTATGCTTCTCCTGTGGTACCATTACCCTTGCTACCTGGCAAAAAATAAAGGTGAGAGTGAGAAGTTATCATCTATGTAAACGGTTGCCTGGTTCCTTGGGATGCTATCACTTGAATGGTCATTCTAATATTCATTGAAAAGGAGGAGAAGAATAAATAGTGATCGTTCCATACATTATAACTACTTTCAATATTGTCTAAAATTTTAAATCTTATTACCTCTTCTTTGCTGTTGTAAGGGATCGAACTCCGCAGGCCTGTGTACTCCTATGTGAGCTCAAGCAACTCAACTGAAGCTGACGAGACAAGTTTTGAGGAGGTATTTGCCCTACTCTCACCAAGCCAAAATAATGTTGTGGATCTACAATGATTTTCCATATATTGATGGTAATGCATGATGTTATTGCGATCATGAAACCTTTTTTAAGCAATACTAATCCTAGCCAAACACAAGTGTAATAACCTATTTTAAACTTGAGTTACTTGGTTCCATGATAGATGCCTCCTAATTTGAAATGCGTGTGTATGAAATGCATGTAATTAGCTCTATGTGGAAATATATATGTATTCATTTATCAAAAATAGCCTATGTGAATGATATACGTGTAATTAGTTATAGTTGGTGTGTCATGAATCATATTAGTAAATATATGTCGTTCTTGTTATTTTATTGATTTTAAGCAATTACATATTATAGAACTACTATTGGACTTGAAATAGATGATTTTGGGTTTATTGGTGATTTGGCTACCTATGAAACTTAACACATCACTTGAAAGAAATGATAGGGTATGCGTAAAGTGTAACACACCCTATTATAAGTTTTTCTATAAACATAATCCACCTCAAACAAAAAAAAGAAAAAAAAAAAGGTAGACCATTTCATTAAAATATTGCCAAGTTAGTTTCTCCATTTTGCTCGGTTAATGTTTGCCAAAGTTCTCTTCTAAAGTCATTTGCATATTTATTCATCTCTTAGTTTGAATGAAAATATTATACTATCACCTTTGTACATATCTTCTAGAAAATGATGAGATTTTTCCAACAAAAAATTACGCTTGTGCTTTGATTGAATTGGGGCTTTTGTTTTACTTTCATGTGGATTTCTTTTATTACAATGCTTGAAATGTAAATGCTTTAAATATCTATGTACCTTGTTTACATGTCATCTACACCTTTTATTCCTCTTATATACCTGCTTTTGAATTTCAAATAAAGTCCATTGATTTTTAAACAAAAGACTATGGAAAAAGGTCCAATGAAAGTTATTGTTCATTAATAATTATAAACACTTCTTATAATGATTGCTCTTTGTATGGATTACAGTTAAAAGAATAAAAATAAGAATCTAGCATTTTTACTATCCGTTTCTACAAAAAGACTCGATCCTTGATGCATACATCATATAAGAGGTCGATAATACAATCATACAAATACAAATATGCAAAATGTTCTTGGATTTAATATCTCATTGCATAGTTTGTTTTTTTTTTAATAAGGATTTTTCATTAATGAGAATGAAATAGATACAAGGATGACACACTTTGATGGGGGAAGGGAGAAGGACAACCAAATGCCACCTATGGAGAAGACAAGAGATACTTCGCCTCATCCTGAGGGATCGGGGAACTTCTAATGAGGAGACAAAACATGCAAAATTAAAGCAAGAAAATGAAATAAAAATTACAAAGAAACTATCCTCATAAATTGGTCGTAGCAATCCTATGCCCCACATCATAAGATGACGACAACGCCACTGAACATGCTGCTTCAACGATCCACGCCAGTAAGATATGAGAAATCTAAAGCCGAAGTAGATTCGAAAAAATCTCAATCATGTGTAGTCTCGAGCTCTGGCATGGTTCTGACACACAAGGGCCACGGGGTGTGAATAGTGAATCCCAAGCAACCCGCCCCTAAGCAACCTCATCCCCTCCCCTCCAACCCCTCTTCCCTTCCCCACCAATGCAGAAACAGAGAGGGAGTAGAAGCAGCAGCATCGCAAAGTGAGCTCAGTCACATCGAAGCTGAAGCTGCAATGGGAGAAGAAAAGCTTGAAGGCAGGATGCCAAAGGGGTCGAGGCGGATGGGCAGACCGTGGCATAGAATAGGCGAATGGGGGGCGGGGGGGGGGGGGAGGGGCAAGATAAGCAAAGGAGCGGTAGGGGGCCATGTTTATAGCGTGAATTCGTCGTTCTTTTAAGATATGCAATGTAGTATAGATCGAAATTGCTCGAAAACGAATAATATTTATAACCCAGATATCTAAATGAAGTTCGAGGTCGAACACAGAGAGTAAATAAGAATTCACACGCTAATTTCAATTAATAAATAAATGAGCACAAGAAATTGAGCACAATAATGATATTTCAATGAATATTAATCTATCACATTAAGATATTGATAACGCTACATTTTATGGTAATAATTCTGCCAATCGGGGTTTATTTTAAAGGTAACATACACGAATATCACATCATAAATGGGAATGGGAGCATTATATGCATCGCACATTGAGATTGCATATAAACTAGTGTTAAGGGTCATTTGCACAACTTCATGTCAAAACAGGCATCCGATGAGAAATCAGACCACACGAATGGCTTCAGAACGACTAACAGAGTCCAACGGATTCAAAATTGACCAAATCCGACATCCGAAGCTCCCGCAATTGGCCTAAGAAGTTTTGACTGTTGATCTGATGATCAACGGTCTACGGTGCATCACGTGGCGCCCGATCGACGCACGCCTGCTGATGTAAACATGTTTACACTACTTAAGATGTCTATTTATGCATGTTCTTAAGCATATGATTGCATTACATACTATAAATATTACATAACATGCATCATCTTGCATTTAGGCTAATTTGAATAAAATGGAAGTTAATTATCTCCTTTTATGTTTAGGGACAGGGCAAACTTTTTATCGGGGCATCGGATCGAAGATTCAACCGTACAGATGTGATCAGGGTGACGATTGGAGTTCAACAACTCCAAGATCGCCCTAATCAGACATCTGCAGCATCAGATAGAGATCGGGGAATCCTAGAAGATCAAGGGCCAAGATGGTGTGAATCCGCACTTTAAACGAAAAATCCGACCGCACGGATGGATTCGGATCGACGATCATAGCCTAACGGTGTGAAAATTGACTCAATTCGACAACTGTGGCACTGTCTACATCATCCAGAAGATGGACGGCCAAGATGCCACCACGTGGTGCCATCTCGGCCGCCCAATCGGCTGCACACATCAGCTGAAGGCCTCCGCATCAACCCTTCCCCACCGTTGGATCAAGATCCAACGGCTGTGATGCACCCGCACTTAAGTTAAGCGCTCGACACAAACGCGCCCACAATGCGTTGGTCGAGCGCTTTAATGCGAATCGCAGGCACGCGTTCGAGCCTCGCCGAGCAGCAATTGGAGCAGAAGCGCGCGCCCGATCGACCGCACGATCGCGATCCAGTGGCCACGCGCGCTCAATCAAGATGACGTGCTCACGCACGCCCACGCGTAACGCTGGATCGCACGCGTAGGCGCGCGCTAAGGAGGCGGGCGAGGGTGCATCTTAGCCGTTAGATCTCTCGATCGAACGACCGAGATTTAAAGAACGTGGAAAGGTGTTGAGTGAGAGGAGGCGAGCGGGCGCGCATGCTCCGCCCCACTACGCCCACGATGGGACTTTAGCGACGGTTTTATCCGTCACTAAAGACCCCTGAATTAATGTTTTTCAAATTAAAATGACCAAATTGCCCTCACTCCTTGCAACTATAAAAGGAGACCCCCTCCACACGAAATTCTCATCCCTTCCTTCTCTTCTCTCCCTCTCCAAAGCTCAAGAGAAGGTTGTCCCACACCCGGGATTCTTCTCGCGAGATAGAGTCAAATTTTTGTCCCCCTTTCGAAAGCGGATCCCGCGACGACGACGACGTGCTGCCTCGTTCCCATTCTTCTCGCTTCGTCCTTCTTTGTCCTACTCCATTCCCCATCGTCTAAGCGTCATCCCGTCCAGCTCGTCCTCCAAGCGACCGTCGAAGAGATATCTCTTTCCCCATTCTTTTTACTGCTTTCTAGAATATATTTATTGCTTTCTAGTGTAATCATTTTCCCGCTTTCTAGTTGTAATGTTTAGTGTAACGAACAATCCCTCTAATAATGAATTCCATATTCATTCTACATCTCTTTTTTGTTTTTGTTTGTAATATTCTCTCTCTCTCATTCTCTCTCTCTCTCTTCTATTTATTGTAAATAGATAGATAGTTTCTAATCAATTAATTTAGTTCGTGACAAATAAAACAAACGCATATTTTTAAATCAAATGTCCGCCTCCCTGTGTTCGACCCGGGATTTCTATTCCGGTATAAATTTTATTTGTTGAACACGAGTTCTTCGCTTTCAAACAACAACAGGTTTTCAAAATCGAACACGATAGCGTAGTAACTCGTAATTTTAACATTTTGGCGCCGTTGCCAGGGAAGAGACGCTATTTGATTTTTTTGCATTTTCCAACTTACAAATCATTTATCTTACTTCTCTCCTCTCTTATTGTGATTGAAGGTACTCTTTTGAGACGAGCAAAAGCAGTAGAACGAAACAAAGTGCTGTTGAAAGTTTTGTAAGTTATCCCCCACCTCCCACCCATTTGTTTTTATTTCACCACGTAATAACACAAACATCAATCAACCTAGGTGTTCTTATAAACTCTAAGGTTAGTTTTGTTTGTTTGTTTGACACCCACACCCACCCCAACCTCCACATTTAAAAAGAAAAATTAAAAAAATCTCACAGAGGTACACAACCTCATCTGATTTCAAACTCAACCGGTAAACCAATCTTTGAAGTCAGTACACACATCCAAACACATAATTGAGTAGAAATTAGATTAGGTAATCACTTGTGTGCCTAATTAAGTGATACAACAGGCCAATTGTTTGAGTTGATTGGGCTGCACCACTTCAATTAAAATCAATTCATCAAGTAACTGCTGTTTAGGTTCAACTCTTAAGGATTTACTAGGCACTCCACATTCTTTTAAGTTTCAAGGAAAACATCTTCACCTGTGGTTTCAAAACTTGGTGTGTCAACAAAACTTGTTTGAAAATGCTTAAAGTTGAATCCTAAAAGCTACTGAGCAAGATTTGAATCCTAAAATTCACCACATCAAAAGTAATCTTGCTTGAAAACCACTGGTTGTACACGCACGCACACATCAATCAATCATTCAAGGCACAACCCAGATAAAGGGCCCATCACATTCCAAAGCACATTCAAACCTAGCCCTAAATAAAACAGAGTAGACGTTAGCCTTAAGGATTTGATTCGCTCTTCAGAGCCTAGAACGAGATTATTTTCGATTAGTCTATTTCTATTGTTCAATCTGATGTCTAGCTAGGGGAGCAGAATCAAACGATCGCGGCTAAGGGGTACACTAGGAACCGGAGGTGTAAGCCGAAGAAAGAACCTTCTCCCCAGTCCCTCCTTTTAATTGGTTGGATTGGACAGATAGAAGTAGATCAAATCGTTTCTTTATCTCAAGACGGGTTTTGGGAGTCTGTAGGTCTTTAGGCTAACCCACTTAAGGACATGTTTGATTGCTTGTATTGTAGGGCGCCTTTGTTCCTCCCGTCTCTCATGAATCCTTCCACATATTACACACATCCCGCTCTTTCCCTCCTGTACGAACGCGGCTTCAAGACATTTTTTTTAAGACGTCTGGGAGGTGGCCCAGACGTCTGACCAGAAGTCTGGAACCCCTTCCAGACGTCTGGGATTTAATTTTCTGCGGAGTACGGGGTTGCGTCTGCACGCATGCGCGCGCAGACCTGCAACCGCCACCCTCTTTCCTCTTTTTCCCTCTCTCCTCCTGCAGGCGCAGTGCTACGCTCTCTCTCTCTCCCCGCGCGACCTTATAAGGCCCTTGCCCTCTCCCTCACTCTCATCTCCTCCGCTTCCTTCTTCTTCTTCTTCCAGCCGGTGCGAGAGCGAGCGAGCGGCGGCAGCAGCGGCCGCGACAAGTGGGCGGGAGGAGGTGTTATGCGAGGGAGGAGACGCTTGACTGTGAGGGCTCGAGCTTGCTGGGGCAGCTAGAGCCGGCCGGCGGGGGAGCAGCGGGCGTGGAGTGTTGCGGGGGGGCTGTTGCAGCTGGAGCAGTGGGAGGACGAGGCGCGACGCGGCTGTGCATCGCGGGCGGAGAGCGAGTCGAGCTCTGATCCTGGAAATTTTTCCAGAATCAGAAGTCTGGGATTCCAACCAAACGACGGTGAAGACGTCTAGAGGACTGTCCAGACGTCTAGCAAGTAAGTTATTTCGTCCTTCTTCCCTTTTCGTGCGTATGGACATGCAGCTGTCTGTCGCGCCTTCGTTTGCAACCCGTCGTACTGAGAGCGAGGAGTGGGTGCGTGCAGGTTCTGCTCGGGAGGGTGCGAGACTCGCCATCCAACGCGAATCGGACGTCTGGCCGCAGTGCCAGACGACGAAGATGACTTCCAGACGTCCAGGTTGACCATCGGACGTCTGGGAATTAAGCCAGACGCCCCTGCAGGCTTCTGGACGTCTGAGGGACTACACAGAGCGAATGTATCATTTGAACCACCTTTTAAGACGTCTGGAAGAGGTTCCAGACGTCTGATTTTGGACTGTTTCGTCGTTTTCGACCCGTTTAGGACCTGTTCGGAATCCGTTTTCCACGTTTCGAGTTGCGTTCTTTCCGGAATAAAATCCTCTACCCGTTTACAGTAATTATATACTGTTCTGAGAAACTCCTTGTGTTTGATCCTTGTATTAGGACCCCGTTCCATTGCAGTCTCGGAGGTTGCGGAGGTGTGCGAGATTTCCGACCACGCCCCCAGTACTCCCATTGTAGCTGGTAGAGTGGCTTTTAAAATTATTAGCATAAATTGTTACAATTATGGAACAATTAATAGAACTTAGGGCATTGCATGAATCCTAGGAATGAGAAACCAGATTGAATGATAGATCCTAGGGTATTGCATGAATCCTAGGGCTGGAAAAATAGATTGTATGATAGATCCTAGGATACGGCATGAATCCTAGGACTGGAGAACTGGTGATATGTATATAATATTGCAATCTTGGAAAATGTGGAAAGGAAATAATAGCTGCCTGTAAATTGATTTAACAACTGCCTGTTATGAATAAATGAACATGATTGAGAACATGGGTTGTATGAATGTGAAACTAGAATGGTGAAACCTGAATGTGCTGAGTTAAAAGAGCTGGAACCCTACTGGGAATTAGGAGTAGAACTCCTGGAAAGAGAATGAAATGGAACTGAGAAGGAAAGATGTGGAAGTGTGTTGTCCCTTGGGTACGTAGTGCCAGGGGAAGCACCTGTTACCTGTTTAGTGCAGAGCGGTGCCAGCCGCCCCAAGGACCCGGGGTTAGGTCTGGCCACTCTATACCGACTTTTGGCCCTCGTGTACACAGTACCGAGGAGAGCTACTAGTGTAGGGAGAGTACTAGCTACCCCACTGGCCCCGGGGTTCTGCTGGCCCTCCTACACCGACTTGTTAGGCCCACTGGGCAAACCAGGGTAGTCAGGCGAGGGTGCGCGGACTGTGGAGGGGCAAGGCCCCTGTTTGGTTACTGTGGAGGGGTTGGATCCCTATTACTGAGAGGGCTCTGCCCTATACTGGTTCCGTGCTGTGCTTTGGGCTCACCTGTTAACGGAAACGACTGACCGCGTGCTAGTGCGGGGTAGCTACCCGTATGTTTATCGCGCGTGCCGTAGTCACCGTTACGTCTGTCAGCGACCTTGGGGTGGTTGACTGAGAGTAGGATCACCACGGGGGACTCTCCCGGCCAGGAGAGCACCACGTGTTATTTCTACTTTTCGGAAAAGACTGCAATCAAGATCGTTCCCACGAGGAACATTCGAAATTAAGTGAAGGATCTGATAAATAGATAAATTGTGAAACAATAGAAAGACGTAAATAAAGAAAGAAAGAAAATAAAAAAGCTACTATACACTTTACTGCTTCTTTAGTTTAGTTGCCACTCTACTCAGCGTTTCGCTGACGTGTTACACTCGTTACTTTTCAGGACCAGGTGTTGAGCAGCCAGGGTCAGCGGCTGCAGAGGACGCTGGGCCTAGTAGGGTCCAGTAGAGTTACCGCAGTTCTTTTTGTACCCCTTTTGTTCCACTGTAGTGAGTAGTTCTTGTTACTCTCTATACTTTTCTTTACTTGTAGTTCATGTTATGTTATAAATGTTGTTCTACAGTTATGGTGGTACATGCTATAGTAGTTCCTTTTCTTACTGCTGTACTTTTGTTACTGCTAGTTATATTCATGCTGAATGTGGTTTGTTTTACTGCTCTTTTGGTTACTTCCTCGTTGGACGACTAGGTCTTGGGATTAGTCAAGTCGGTCCGGTTCTCGTGTCTCGTAGGGACTCGGGAATCGGGTCGTTACACCTCCTGTTTTGAATTATCCTCAACATGACGATTATCCCAACTCGTACTGTAATTAACCATCAGTTAGTTGGGATAACTCAGATTGGGGATACAGTTCCAAACCTCCGTATTTAGGGTCTAACCCTGAACACTATGATTGTGATTTCTATCCTTCTCAAAGCCACATCGATTATAGATCATCAACCTTTCATGGACAACCTAATTTGATCTGCAATCAAGAAGGATATACTGATTCTTACACATCCTCTGATTACATTGTCGTTAGGTCATCACAACCTTTTGAACAATCTGAAATGACCTATTATCAGGAAGGGTATAACGAATCTCAATTCGTTAATTCCCCTGCATTGATCCCAAACTCGCCCAACCCTGAACCAACTCATTTGGTTCAGGGTAACCAGGTTCAAGATAAGGTTCTGGCTAACTTGAGGAATATCATACAATCTTTAGAAGTTCAGCCAATACCTTGCATTGAGAGATTGGAGCCTCTGATTACAATGATTGATGATTTGAACAAGTATTTGTTGGATTGGCTCTAGGATGTTAAGGATAAGAACCCGGGTGAGTTTCTACATGGGAAGTTAGTGAAATTGAGGATTAGATTTGTGGTTGCTTTAGTTCAGTCGTGAGGTGATTCCCAAGATGAACCCCCTTCAGGAGGGCCAAGGTCAAAACCTGCTCAAGCACCTGTTGGGGGGGACATGTGTTACGAGACTGACCAGATTGAATTAGAGCAATCAATTAAGAATGATATGATTTCTTCACCTGAAATCCCTGAGCCGGGGTACGAGAAAATGTATGTCTCTATGGAACAGAAAATGACAAATGATTTTGAGACATACATTAATACGGATTTTGATTTCTTTGATTCTGATGGTGAAGATTCAAGTTGCGAAGTCTTACGCGAGTTTACAGAACACGATTTCTGTGAGACGATTGGGTCTTAGAAATCTGAAAGATCATTTGATAGCTCAATATCTGAGGAAACTGATCTTATTAGGGCTCACCTTACGGATCCAGAATCGCATTTTCTGGAGGATTCAATCTAATACCCTGATTGTCAATTACACCCCATTGAGCTTACCGACGATTCTATTTTTGAGATAACCAGATCCAAGTCAATTCTGATTCAGCCACATCTTTTAGACGTGGAAATTTCAGACGGGGTGATTAATATGCAGGAGGTTCAGGAATTTTACATTCTGAATGAGGAGGAAAGGAGCTGGGAAATTTTGATTTGGGAAGCAAGTTTTGGAGGAAGTAGAAGACTGAGTCGAAGGGTTCCAATTAAGATGAAACCATCAAACTAGGACCCTTACGACATTTGTTCTGAGGATGTAGAACCCAAGCACACATTTAATGATTATCCTTTTAAGCTTGATTTCTCTATAACCCGACTTTTTGGTCTTGAGTTGCATCCTCATAAATTGCAGGCCCAACCCCACTTGCATACTGATTTTAGGTTTTGGGTAATTTTTATCTAGGACCTTAGGTATTCTCGATTATTGGGTATGGGTCTGCACCGCAATCTAGTCCACATTTGTGGACATCTGTTGGTAGGTCAGAGGTTTCTTCTTTGTATTCTGATTCTGACCTGCGCTTGTGAATTCTTTACTTCTCTTCTTTGTATAGTGTGCCTAGCTGACGGCACTAAATTCAGCACGTATATAGTTCCTTTTAGCTTTTATCTCGGAGCGGACCCGATATTCACACATTTCAGGTGCTTTCTACTCTATTCCACTCTGTTTTATGTCTTTTTAATACAATGAGGACATTGCATTGGATAGGCATGGGGGGGTGGATATTCATCTTTGAATTTATTCGTCGGCTCCGTAGATTTGTTTTATTTTCTTTTATTAAAAAAAATGTGGAATTAGCAAAGAGAATTTGGATTTAAGAAAATTTTCAATCTTAGGAAATACTACATTATGATTTGAACACAAAGACCCTTCAGGTCTTCAGACTTAATCAGCCTATGTATCTATTAAAATGTGGATTTGTCTTTCGAGTCCTCGCCATCTTAATTCTATCATAATTGGAGTAAATAAGTTTGGGTGAAAAGTACACGACTTATCAACCCACCCTCTGATTTGAGGGAACTTTAAGCCTAAAGCATTTACGCACTATCTTGTCAATGACTCATTAATCGGCGGTTCTAACGGAAATTGGGTAGCTAATGAACCTTTTAGAGTAATATGGCTGGCAAGTTATCGTGGGTAACAACCCATAGGTAGGTTGTCCAGAGCCTAGTCACTAGACCTTTCCCTTTCTGCTACCTTTAGGTAAATCTTAGACCAGGGAAGCCACCTACTTAAAAAAAGAGAAAAAGAAAGTCAAAAAGAAAAAAAGAGAGAAGAAAAGGAGAAAAGAAAAAGAAATAAGCCACACCTCGCCGCACGAGTATGGCTGGCAAGTTGTCGGTGGTAACAGCTCATCGACCGGTTGTCCAGAACCCAGCTCAATAAATGCACTGAAAATTCCCAAAACACTTAGGAAGAAGCGGAGAAGTAGAATAAATCGAAGAGATATACACTAGATTCACCCTTGTGTTGACCCGGTAAAAATAAAAGTAGGGAGAAAGCTACAAGTTGTAAAGATACACCTTTAGGTAAAATTCTCTTTTTAAGGTCACCTAAAGGTGTAGAAATCTGAAGTCTGTTTTAACTGCCGATCAACGAGTCTATCACATTCACAATAAGATGCTTAGAACTTAGGGTTCTCATCAAATATTGGGTGAATTGAATGGTCGTAGAAAGCCACTCCTAAACCCTAAAATCCGAAAATCCAAAAAAAAAAGAAAAGAAAAGAAGAAAAAGAGAAAAAGAAAATTTTCTTTGAATAAGGCAAGGGCTTGAGGCAGTCTGCATTTTGGCAGATACTCGGGCACTGTTGTGTCTTTGAAAGTTCAGATCATAAGTAAATATTTTCTTAATGATTGAAAATAACTCATGCCCAAATAATCCAACCTGATTTTTTTATAAATAGCATATAGTTTTCGCTAGGGACTAGCAAAAGATAGGCGTGGGGATATGATGTAAACATATTTACCCTACTTAAGATGTCTATTTATGCATGTTCTTAAGCATAGGATTGCATTACATACTATAAATATTGCATAACATGCATCATCTTCCATTTAGACTAATTTGAATAAAATGGAGGTTAATTGTCTCCTTTTATGTTCAGGGATAGGGCAAACCTTTGATCGGAGCCTCGGATCGAAGATCCAACCGTACAGATGTGATCAGGGCGATGATTGGAGTTCAACGACTCTAAGGTTACCCTAATCAGACATCTGTAGCATCAGATAGAGATCGGGGAACACTAGAAGATCAAGGGCCAAGATGGTGTGAATCTGCACTTCAAACGACAAATCTGACTGCACGGATGGATTCGGATCGACGATCGCAGCCATCTGATGACCGTGGCACCATCTCAATCCGACAACCGTGGCACCATCTACATCATTCAGAAGATGGACGACCAAGATAGCGCCACGTGGCACCATCTCGATCGCCCAATCGACCGCACGCATCAGCTGAAGGCCTTCGCCTCAAACCTTCCCCGCCGTTGGATCAAGATCCAACGACTGAGACACGCCCGCGCTTAAGTTAAGTGCTCGACACAAACGCGCCCACAGCGTGTTGGTCGAGCGCTCTAACGCGAAGCGTAGGCGCGCATTCGAGCCTCGCTGCGGAGCAATTGGAGCGGAAGTGCATGCCCGATCGATCGCACGATCGCGATCCAGCGGCCACACGCGCTTAATCAAGATGACGCGCCCACGCATGCCCACGCGTAACGTTGGATCGCACGTGTAGGCGCGCGTTGAGGAGGCGGGCGAGGGTGCATCTCAGCCGTTCGAACGGCCAAGATTTAAAGAATGTGGAAAGGCGTTGAGCGGGAGGAGGCGAGTGGGCGTGCATGCTCTGCCCCACTACGGCCACGATGGGGCTTTAGCAACTATTTTATCTGTCACTAAAGACTCCTGATTTAATGTTTTTCAAATTAAAATGACCAAATTGCCCTCACTCCTTGCAATTATAAAAGGAGACCCCCTCCACACGAAATTCTCATCCCTTCCTTCTCTTCTCTCCCTCTCCAAAGCTCAAGAGAAGCTTGTCCCACACCCGGGATGCTTCTCGCGAGATAATGTCAAATTTTTGTCCCCCTTTCGAAAGCGGATCCTGCAACGACGACGTGCTTCCCCGTTCCCGTTCTTCTCGCTTCATCCTTCTTCATCTTGCTCCGTTCCCCATTGTCCAGGCGTCGTCGCGTCCGGCTCGTCCCCCAAGCGACCGTCGAGGAGGATATCTCCCTTCCCATTCTTTTTACTGCTTTCTAAAATAGATTTACTGCTTTCTAGAGTAGATTTACTGCTTTCTAGTGTAATCATTTTCCCGCTTTCTAGTTGTAATGTTTAGTGTAACGAACAATCCCTCTGATAATGAATTCCATGTTCATTCTACATCTCTTTTTGGTTTTTGTTTGTAATATTCTCTCTCTCTCTCATTCTCTATCTCTCTCTTCTATTTATTGTAAATAGATAGATAGTTTCTAATCAATTAATTTACTTCGTGACAAATTAAACAAACGTGTATTTTTAAATCAAACATCCGCCTCCTTGTGTTCGACCCGGGATTTCTATTCCGGTATAAATTTTATTTGTTGAACACGAGTTCTTCGCTTTCAAACTTTAACGACAGGTTTTCAAAACCGAACACGATAGTGTAGTAACTCGTAGCTTCAACACCTACCAACTCCCTGCTTCCTCCATCAGCCGCAAGATGAATCTGAGATCGTCCGATCTTCAATCGAACGACTGAGAACGGCGCTCACCTCTCCCCTCTTCACCAGGCAGCAACCAGACAAACGCCCTGAGCCGTCTGATCAAAGAACCTCGCATTGCCCTCCGCAGACTGCACTCCCGAGTCATGCACACGAAGATCCGACCGTTGGATCTTCATCCAACGGTTGGCAGCAGTTTAGCGGAAAATTCTCTCCACAACCATACGCCTTCACAGGTCTGCGGTCGACACTTCGACCTCGCATTGCGGGGCGCAGGTTTGAAACACCCATCACATCCCAAATCCGTGCAATCTGATGCGTGTCCAATTGCAGTTGTTCATTTGCGATAGAGCGGCTCAGAAGCAGGCGACGCGATGTGATCGCGAGCATCAAAGCCAGACACGCATGATGAGCACGCGCGTAACGCTTGTGAGGCGTGATCTGAAGCACGCTCAACGCGCGATCTCGATCGTCCAATCTGCGATTGGACGATCCTCAGCGACCTCACACGGATCATCAAGAAGAAGAAGAACACGCGTGCAAGGGACTAGCGGATAGGGGGCTACACTGACGATTTTGGCATGGGTTTAGCGACGTCCCGAACGTCGCTAAAGCCCCTACTTCATTTGGAAAGCCCTTTTTCCTATATAAACCCCTTCCAACTACCCATGTAAAGCATTCAATTCACTTGCAAGTCTTCTACCCTACTCCTAGCCACCCTTAGCAATCTTTTGTAATTGCCGGAGTCAACGAGCCACCAACGGAGCCCTCCTCCACCACCGTGGCTACCTCACCGTCTTCTCTTTCTCTCCCTCTCTTTATCTTAGCTTTACTTTACTTGTGCTTAAGCATTTAATTAGTGTTGTATTTGTAAAACTCAAGTGCATGTTAAATGATAATGTTTCTTATCTAGTTATTTGCTCTCTTTTGGTGTTTAAGTTGCATGATGTGAACAAAAGGACTCTAACCCTACTCTCTCTCTCTCTCTTACTCGCTTTTCTCCCGTGTTTTCTCGCAAGCAAAAACCCGCCATTTCCGTGACAACCAAGTGACAGAAAAACCAGATTTCATGCCTCCCTGTGTTCGACACTCAGACTCACGTCCGTATCTTGATTTAAAACTGACACAGCAAACGCGAGCTACAACGATCGATTTAAACAAACGCATCCGAAGCGCGTCAGTTTTTGGCGCCGTTGCCGGGGAGGTAACGGATTTATTTTATCGCTTTCATTTTGCATCCATGCTCGTATCGTTTAACGCATTTTCTCCCTCTACTTGATTGATCGTAGGAACTCGACGCCTAGGCGGTGAAGGAGCACAACTCGTGACGGCGGTGATGGAATGAGCGTAGCAGGGACTGGTTGTAAGTATCACTCTACCCGTGGTTGTTTGTTTGCCTTAAAAAAAAATTTTTTAATCAGAAAAAAATTAGCATGGTGAATGATTGCCTGATCCTCATCCTTAACTCATCACTTAACCAAAAAAAAAATATACTCTAACATTCTTAAAGACCTAATCTTTTTGGAGTGTTCTTTGAGTGGTGTTTGCGAAGCCACCGTGGTTTGACTTGGGCCGCACCACTCACCCTTAAAATTGACTCATCTGGTAGAAACTGAATGAACACTAGGATGAGCACATTAGAGTTTTAGAGCCTCATCACGCTAAAGGAAATTCACTCTCACCCATTGTGTGCAAAACTTGGCGTGCCCACTTGAAACTTGTCTAAAAATACTAAGACACGTCAACCCTAAAAGACACTAAAGTAAGGACAAATGTTAAAAAACACCACATCTTAAATCCTTGCTTGAAAACCATGTCTTGTTAGGAGCACACACATCTGGATTGGATAACTAAGAGGCACCACCCCAATTAACGCCTCATCACATAACCCAAGTATAAGCATTGCCCTAGCCCCATTAAAATAGGGTAGACGTGCCCTAGGCAGGACTGGTTTAAGTCTCAAAAGGTGTGATTTTGTTTGCTAGGCACTTGGCCTTCATTCCATTAGTAGAATCTGGTGACTAGGCTGCGGGGAAGTGTCAAACAACCGCGGTTGTGGGGTCTATGGAACTGGCGGTGCAAGCCAAATGAAGAACCTTCCCCACAATCCCCTCGTAATCAACCTGGCCAGATTAACTTTGGGAAAGGCGGTCTCGTGTCTACAGACTTGATCGTTCCTTTGGAGATTTCTAGGTCCCCTAAGGAATACACTGTAAGGACCAGGCTTGTCTTCTTGGTTGTGCACAAATGCTTCTTGCATCTGTCTCTCTCCGCATCCCTCCCCTATTCTTCTCTAGTGTATGCACGGGAGACAATCACTTCATCCCGAGTTGTTTGTTTTGGGATGGGAAACCAGGAGACTTGACCTTGCTAGAGATATGGCTGAACCTAGAGTAGATGAGGTTGAGGACCAACCTCCACCAGATTCAATGGCCATCATCCAGGCTCAGATCAATGCAAACCACCAGCTTCAGAAGCAACAGATCCACACTATCATGCAAGCCATACACCAGTTGCAGAACCCGCAAAGGCAACCACCACCACCTTTACAGGACCCGTAAGGGCAACCACCACCTAATCCACTACAATTTCAGGGCCAACCTAGGCCCCTCTATGACTTCTACAATCCTTCTACTATTCGGATTGAACCACACCTTAGGATCCCCGAGGGGGGAGATGATTTTGAGCTGAAACCAAACATCTTGAGCCTGATTCAGAACCACTTCCATGGGAGCTCAAATGAGGACCCCTTCCAACACCTAGAGGACCTTGACTGAATCACCCAGACTGTAAAATCCAGGAATATTAGCCTAGACATTGTTTTGATCAAGATGTTCCCCTTCTCACTGAGAGACAAAGCGTCTCACTAGCTTAGGACTTTAGGAAGACCTATCTCCACCTGGGAAGAACTGAGGCATGATTTCTAAAGAAATTCTTCCCCATAGAAAAAACCAATGCCCTCAGAAGAGCCATTACCACCTTTACACTCCAAGGCGGGGAACAGTTCCATGAGGTGTGGGAGAGATTTAACGAATTATTAAGGAAATGCCCACACCATGAGGTTCTGAGGTGGCAATTGCCCCAGATATTCTACCATGGTCTGGACAGCAACCTTCAGAACTTCGTCGATGCCTCATGCGAGGGAACTTCCTGAACAAAGACGAGGAGAGCGCATTTGAGCTCTTCGAGTCTATGAGCGAAAATTCACTCAATAATGCCTCCATGACCTAGTTCAATCAATCCAGTCAACCCCGTGGTGGGATCTATGAGGTACAAGTAAATTCTAGAACGGTTGACATGTATATCATTGCTAAAAAATTAGATCGAGTGGAATTGGTGGATAAAACGATAGATGAACTATTGAACCAGACCAGGAACCCGCTACAGACTCTCTCCTTAGCAAAAGGAGCTCACAATGTTGACCTGGTCCAACCACTGAGCCAGATGCACCTGGAACAACCCCTGACCATGTTCCAGGGAGGGACCTTTGCTCTCTCTACCCCTGATTATTCTCTTTCGCCCCCCTCGACACTTTCTATCTTTGAAGATGTCTAGGCTATCCAAGGTTTTTCTAAACCTGACCCCTTCTCCAACACCTACAACACCGGATGGCGTAATCACCCAAACTTTGCTTGGACGAACCAGAAATTGCCTCAATTCCAGAACCAACCCAGACCGAATCATCAACCAAACTCACCCACCTATTAGCAAGGTCCACCGGTTAGACCCCCCTATAACCCAAATAGGGCGGCTCCTCTCCTACAAAACCAAATGGACACATTGATAAAAATGATGGCTGAAATGAACCAAAAACACCAGGAGGAAATGCTTTAGTGAAGGGACAGTTGAGCCAGTTGTTGGATTGTAAACAACAGGGATCCCTTCCTTCTCAGCCACAACTGAACCCGCGAAACGTGATTAACAGAGGCCCCAATTCGCAAGGGTTCCAAGGCAATCTCGGGCAAGCCAACATGGTCCAGCCAGCCCCACAAACACCCCCTTGGTTCAGTGCTTCTTCTTCCTCTTCTTCTAAAGGATCAACCCATGATCCCAATGCCTTTGCAAATGCAGTGACCTTGAGAAGTGGCACTAAAACCCAGGATCCCAAATGGACGATTCCTCCTATGACTTCACCCCCTGAAATACCCGACTCTGAAGATGAACAGGAAAGACCCAAGGACCTGGAAATGGACCCTATTCACATTCATACACCATATCCTGAGGCCTTGGAAAAGATAAAGAAAAAGAAAGTTATTGTGGAAAATGAGGAGCTTTTGGAAATCTTGCCTCAGTGAAGAACACAATGTAGGTCCATTTATAGGCCTTAGGATGGAGTTCTAAGCTTGGAACAGGCTTGTGAACTCCGAGCTTTTCACGCAAGCCAGATACATGTGGTTTCAAAGAGTTCGCATGAGGAATCTTGAGGGTTTTAGGATCTATGAATGGTCTCATTTGAAAGGAACTCCTCAAGGAATCTCTCTTTCAATTTTGGGACTAATTGATTGAGAATTGAACAAGAAATCCTCGGTCGAATCAAACAGTGGAGGTTTTGAGTTTCCATTAATGGTGCAGGGACCAAAATGTGAAGAAGATGGAAAACCTAGGGGCCTATTTATGAATAATTCAAAAAGTTATGGGCCATTGTGTGATAAAAAAGAGTATGTTTGGACTGAAATGCAAACTAGGTCAAGGTGATCTTTAATTGGGCCCAAATTTTGGTACAAACCTAATTTGGACCCAATGAATCTAATGGTGAAGTCTAATTTTGGCTTTGACCAAGTTTGACTGAGAAAATTATGCAAAAACCTAAATTTGGGCAATTATATGTCTGAGACTCTGTTTTAGGTCAAATTGGGTTCCAATGGTCAAATCAAATGTACCAAACCTTAGAGAATATTTTTATATGATTTTTAGATGATTTAGGTGAATTTTATCATAATCGAAACCATGGTTATTTAAGCGGGTCTATTTTTAGGATTTCAGATGTTCAATAACTCTTAAAACGCGTAAAAACCTATTTTTGTCTCATGAACCCACTTATTAAACATTTATAATCATTTGACCTTTAATTAACCCATGGGAAATCTCGTGATTGCTTTGCATTTAGGATATTCTGTTAAAAACTGCAGTTTTATCCATGTTTTATTATTTATCTCTCAGAATGGATTTGCAGTGAATTACAGTCTTCTGACGATTATGTAGGAGCATTTATCAATGGAATATGACTAATTTAAGCTAGATATGGCTGATGATGACGTTATCATCAGGCCCCCAATTGGCAACAGGAGGCCGATCAAGGGCCTAGTGCGGACTAGGGCTTCGGCTTCTCTGGAAGGGGGCAGAAGGGGAAGTTCTCTTTCGCTAGTAGCCTATTTATTGAGTGGCTGCTTCGTTAAAAATCTTTCTAGACCTTTGCAATGGCAAGGCACCTTAATATCAATCTTACAAGACATGGCAAGACTTCAGAAAATGTCATAATAGATTAAAAGGGAACAAAACAAATGAAAAATATCTACCTCTCATAAATTAGTGGAGAGGCATACACTAAATAATATTAATCTTGGTCGAACTTTGGTGTAATGTCTGATTTTAAAATTTAGTTATCTGTCAAAATAGATGCCTCCTTTTTTTGTTTAACAATACTTTGTAAATGTGATACTTTCACATGAAGTTCTTCTATTACAAGGCTTGGTAATATAAATGATTGTAATATTATTCTCTTTAATGCTTGACATGGCATCTTTTTAAATGGCTATAATATTCATGTTGTACTGAAATTGTTGGATCTGATACTAAGGCAAATTTCATGTCATGTTCAAATG
Organism: Thalassia testudinum; assembly: GCA_037157565.1. Lineage (NCBI taxonomy): Eukaryota > Viridiplantae > Streptophyta > Magnoliopsida > Alismatales > Hydrocharitaceae > Thalassia > Thalassia testudinum. The sequence continues at coordinate 59,230,300 of JAZHRO010000022.1, read as the reverse complement.
CATTCTTGAAAAAGCTAATGTGTTTATATTTATATATATTTTTTCTTTCAAATGCATTGTGAAAAATATTAAACCAAATTGCCCCTAACCAAACTATTAATAAATATTAGTTTATCACAATAAGATGAAAAGTGAAGTGATAGAAAATGAGTGTGAAATGATCAACCCTCATCCAAGCTTTTAAAGTAACTAGTGTGCACCTTATATTCCATGTGAAATGAGGCAAATGAGTCGAGAAGTGTTGAACCCAAACACCCAAGGAGAGGCTAGATGATTGAATGCGAAGTGAGTTCAAAATTGGACCCCTTAATTGGATGTGAAGCTTATGTGAACTTTTAGAGATCATCATTCAATGGGGGATTGGGATGAAAGATCCTTTATCATGTTTGATAGGAGATTGTGGTCGAGTTTGATCAAGAGACCCACCTAGGTTACAATTAGGATAAGCTCCTTGATGGAGGAGGTTGAAGAAGTTTTCTTTCTATCATCATCTTCTGAACCTATTGATGTGAGCCAGATGCGTTTGTTTAAATAGGTCGTTGTAGCTCACGTTCGCAACGTCGGTTTTAAATGCAGAAACGGATGTGAGTCCAAGTGTCGAACACAGGGAGACGTGAAATCGACTTTTTCTGTCACTTAGTTGTCACGGAAATGGCAGGTTTTGCTTGCGCATGAGAAAACGTGGGAGAGAAAAGAGAGTGAGAGAGAGAGAGTAGGGTTAGAGTCTTTTGATCACAACATTCATGCAAATCAAGATAAGAAAAACCCGGAAAAAAGAGAGAGACAATAGTTATATAAGAAACAACATCATTTAACATGCAACTCTAGTTTTACAAATACAATAATAGCTAAATACTTAAACAAAAGTAAAGTAAAGCTAGAGTAAAGGGAGAGAGAGAGAGGGGGGGAGAAGGCGAGGCGACCATGGCGGTGGAGGAGGGCTCCGTCGGTGGCTCGACAACTCCGGTGAGTACAAAGTGTGCTAAGGGAAGCTAGGAGTGGGGTAGAAGAGTTGCAAGTGTATTCAATGCCTTTACATGGGTAGTTGGAGGGGGTTTATATAGGAAGAAGGGGTTTCTAAATTAAGTAGGGGCTTTAGCGACGTCCAGGACGTCACTAAAATCGCCCCATAAATGTCGGTGAAGGCCCTTGAGGGGTTTATATAGGAAGAAGGTCTTCCATGCATGCCTATTCTTCCTCACGCATGATCTGTGTGCGTGCCTTGAGGGTCATCCGATCTTTGAGATTGTGCGCGGAGAGCGCTTGTGGATCACTTGCTGAGACGCACGCGCCCGATCGCTTGCATCTGTGGGCGCCGTGTAGCGCTATCTCCGCCATCTGCGTGCTCATCGACGGTCCAATTTCTCTCTCGTGTGCCTTTGCATCATATTTGATACGCGGTGCGGTACGATCCTGCTTCGGATGCGCGGGGAAGCAGCGTCGACCGCTGCGCTGCGTTCCGCAGATGGTCATGGAGAAGAATTTGTACTTGGCTGCTGTCGACCGTTGGATGAAGATCCAACGGTCGGATCTTCGTGCTGGGTCTCGGCGATGGTAGAGAGCGAGGGTGATGCATGGTTCTCAGCCGTCCGATCTTTGAGCGTCTCTCCGTGGTGCTGTGCGGTGAAGGCATGTTGCGAGAGTCGTTCTCGGCGATCCGATCGAAGATCGAACGACTAAGATTCATCCTGCGGATGATGGAGGAAGCGGGGCGGTGGCTTGTACGAGCTAATCTCAGGCCACATGCCAGCTTTGTGGCCGTTGATCATCAAATCAACGGTCAAAACTTCTTGGGGTAGTTGCGGGAGCTCCAGATGTTGGATTTAGTCGATTTTGAGTTCGTTGGACTCCATTCATCGTTCTAAATCCATCCGTGCAGTCCGATTGCTCATCTGAGGATTGTTTTGACATGAACTTGTACAAATGGGCATTAACATTAATTTATAAGCAATTTCAATGTGCAATACATGTAATGCTCCTATGTCCATTTATGATGTGTTATTTGTGCATGTTACCTTTAAGATAAACCCCAATTGATAGAATTATCGCCATAAAATGTAGAGTTATCACCTATCATGTATCTTGTTGCACCTACTCCAAATGTTTGGGGAGATGCAGAGAAATTAAGCAAATTGAAAGAAACATTGTTTTGTCATTTTAAAGAGTATCATTTAAAGTATACAACATCCATCAAGTCACTAAAACATTGTTCACAATCTACTATCAATGCCAATGTAGATGATTTTGACATTGTTCCTGATGAGAGCCTTATCATGAACCCTAACTAATACAATTTGATCTAAATAAGTGTGAAAAAGCTCCTACAAAACCTAAAGAAAGGCCTAACTCAGAGAATTTTGAATTGAACAATAAAACAAGTCATAAGGGGTAAAACTGTAATTTTACTAATGCAGTACTCAAACAGGGTGTCTAAGGGTCTAAACACAGGTAAAATGAGCTTAATAAGGAAGGAAGTGGGATGTTCTGATCTGAAAAGGGTTATAACAACTTTTAGGAATAAAATGACATTCTATAACCCTAAAAACAAACCTAATTTAATTCACGAGGTTCTAGGAAAGATAAAAATCAACTAAACCCTCTAAAATTCATGAAAAAATACTCCCTAGGGTTTAGAACCTTCAATTTAGCCTTTGGAACCTATTTTGACCTAAATGGAGAATCATGCCTAAATTTTAATCTAATTTGGGTTTTTGCTCAAATTGACCAGTCAAACGTGGTCAAAACTAAAATCAAATTACACCATTGAATTCCTTAGGTTCAAATTTGGTTGGTACAAAAATTTTTGGCCTAAGAGAAGACCATCTTGACTGACTTTACAAATTGGTCCTCTTGAATTACTTTTTGACCCTTATCTTTTCAAACCCTTGCATTTAGCCCCCTATCTTCTCCTTTACTCTTTGCACAACGGTCCTTCCTGCCACCCCACGTAGGCACCATACCTCCGGTGACCTTGCGTGGAGGATAGCATCGCGCAGGATATGGCAACCGCTCTCAGGAACGAATGGGGGGTTCCCTGCGTCGTCCTCTTTCGCAGGGACCCTCCCCTTTGACCTGTGGCTGCCCATGCCACTCGTGCGAACACACGAAAGGCATGGATCTCCATCTTCGACCATCTCCATGAGCTCCCCACATTGCTCCCTCAAGATCCTCTCCGCACCAGCACCTTTATAAGGAGCAGCAAAGGCAGCCGCTTCCTTCAAGCTAGCTTTGGCCGAAGAAAACCCCCCTACTTCGTCTCCTCTCACTCCAGTCAGATAACCCAAGCTTCCGGCGATCTTTCCTCCTCATCGCTCTACTGCCATACCTGCAGCAGAGCTCACTCTGCCTCGTCTTCCCACGCCAGGCAGCACCAGTTGGCGCCTCCAGATCCCCTCCTCGTCGCCATTACCCCCCCTTCAGGGGACCTTTGTCCCCAACTCCGGCAGGCACGCGCCGGGCGCCCCTCTTTCCCTCTTCGTCAATTAAGTAGGTAGAAACCTTCCTATTACTCTCCTCTTAATTTTCCCCTCTTAAATTGGCACTTTAGACCCCTCGACTGCCACTACCACCTCCATCTACTCCACCTCCGGCCACCATCTCCAGCGAGGTCACTCCACCTCCACAGGCCATTCCACTCCTTGCCGACAAGCCCAGAAGCTCCCCCCCACTCCACTCAAGCATTTCCCCTACTCCATTCACCGCCCTTCACCTTCAGACCACCCCTCGATCACACCCACCTGCACCTCTGCAGTGTGCCCTAAGCACACGGCCACAGCCACTTTCCCGCCATGACAACCCCCGCATCGCCTTCGCCGTACTCCGGCGAACCTTCCTGAGCTGTCTGACGTGGCCATGAGGCCATTTTCATGCTTTCAGGTCTCGGCCTCCTCACCGCCATTGACGAAAAGCAGGAGCTGCTTAGCGAGCAGCTCCAGGTCCCTTCAGCACCAGGTAAAGGCCCCAGGCAACGCGGGATACTTCCGCAAGTGTGCCCAGGCCTTCAATTGGGGTCGCGAGCTTTCGCTGCTACCCCAATTGCCAACAGCTTCTTGCCTGCGGGCGCGCGGAGCAGAGGGAACAGGTGAGGAAGAGGAAGAGCAGCGGCAAGGACTTAGCCGCAGAGAAGCAGCCGAAGAGAAGAAGGAAGGAGAGAAGCAGGAGAAAAGAAGATAGCAGGGGTATTATAGCAACAGCGCTGTTAAGGTGTATGATTTCTTAAGCAGATGTCGGAAAGAAAGGAAGGAGTGAAGCAGAAGAGAAGATCAGAGGAAAGGCCAGAGAAAAAGAAAGAGAAAAGAGAAGGAGGGAGCCTCTGTAGCAAAGAAGAAGAAGACACAGAAGAAAGAAGAGAACCAGAGAAGAAGAGAAGAAGAAGGACGTAGCAGCTGAAGAAAGAAAGAAAGAGAAGGAGGTAGCTGCAGCAAAGAACAAAAAAAAAGAAGAAAGAAGAAGAAAGGTTGAAGAAGAGAACCGGCTGAAAAGAAGAAGAGAGAAGAAGAAAAAGCCAAGAAGAGAATTTTTACTCTCTCTCTCTCCTTTGTCTTAATTTTTGTAAAACAATGTTGTGAATTCATATACTTCTGGAATCATAGTTTGCTCCCTGAGTTTGACCTCGGGAAACTTTTAATTCCGAGTAATAAATTGTAAACTGGTAGTAGCTTTTCGTGATATACTACAAAGTCTAGAATTTAAAACCAAAGCAACGAGCAACCAGTTTTTGGCGCCGTTGCCGGGGAGCAACGGCCATTCTAGAAGCTATTGATTCACAATTTTTTATTTTCTATTGACTAATCTCTTCTCTTTTATTGTGCAGGCACAAGAAATCAAGAGGAAAACAAGCAGCCACACAACAACCACATCAAGGACAGGTAATTTTATATCCTCTCATCTAAACCCCTAAATTCTAAAGAGGAAGAAAAAGAAGAAAAAAAGCAATTTAGGAATAACCTGTCTTTCATACGTAGTAAAACATCAAAGTTGCCTGTTTTCAAATTTCAACATACTTTATCTGTACATCTATTAAAAGGTAGTTAGGGCTAAAACCTTCTTGCTTGAGCCCTAATTACCCAATCTAGAGGCAACCGACTGGACCAAGTAGAGCCAACAAAAGATTCAAAGCTAGGGTTTTAGAGACACACTTTTCTAAGCAAGAATTGGGAATCCCCAAAAGAAGTGTGTCTAAGCCATTGCTTGAAAACATCTATCAAGAGAAACCCTAAGAAATTTGGCTCTTAAAAACACTTGAACCCTAAAGGACAAGACCTAATAAGCTCTCAAAGGAACTAATAGGTGAAGTTGATCCCTTGGGTCAACCAACCTTTAACTTAAGTCACTCTTTGCACTCAAAAGGTTAAAGTTCAAGTGAAAACCCTAAGCACCTTGATCCTAACTAAAAGTGGTAGACTTAAGAGGTCAAGGTCCCCATTCTGGTCTACCTGGAATCTCAGTGACAAGAGAGGTCGAGTGGGGGAAACCCTGTAACCTGTGGGGACACTCTACCGTGTAGGGGTCTTCGCGGGACTCACTCTCTCTGGCTGCCCAGGTAATTCTCAGGTGGACGACCTTATGATCAAGGGGTCCATCCGCCCCGAACCTCTATAGTCACCCAACATTTTGGGTGTCTTGATTGGGTCCAGCACCTGCTAAACTCATCCACTCCATCAGTGTATGTTTGCTAGGAGGTCCTTGAAACCTCATTTAGAAATTCACTCTCCCCGAGTCCAAGCCTCAGTACCCTTGCATGTGCAACCAACCCTTCACATAGACCTTTCCTCCGATTCTGAACCCAACTCACCCTCTTCTTCCACAATGGCTTAGCCAGTTGAGGAAGAGAACAATCTAGAGCACCAGCTCCAGCGACTCAATGACCTCTTCCAGAACTTCATGCACCCACCGCAGCGTCCCATGATACGAGATCACTATAATCCCGCTGCGGTGGCTATTGAGTCTCGAGTCAGAATCCCGACTAGAGGACTTGATTCTGAACTGAAGCCTAACATGATTCATACCATACCTAAATTCCATGGGCTTAATTCTGAAGACCCCTTCCCGCACATTAAACAGCTAAAGCATCTGGCCCAGACTTTCAGGTCAGATGTACAAAATCGGGATATTCTCCTTATGAAGATGTTCTCTTTCTCCCTTATGGACAAGGTCGCCCATTGGTATCAAACATAGACCCAGACGATCAACAATTGGGAGGAACTTCAGTCCGAGTTCCTGAAGAAGTTCTTCCCCGTTGGTCGGACCAATGCCTTGTGCCATCAGATTACTCACTTCATGCAACAAACGGGAGAACCTCTTCATGAGGCATGAGATAGTTTTCAGGATCTCATAAGAAAGTGCCCCCATCACAGAGTTTCTAAATGGGAACAAGTCCAGTCTTTTTACCAGGGACTCCGTGAGGATATTAGACTGTTCGTCAATGCAACTTGCAGAGGGAATATCATGGGTCAGCATGAAGACACCATGTGGGAGATTCTCGAGAATATGTGCGAGAACTCCATCAATAATGACTCCATGGGACTATTCGACAGGACGAATACCCGCGCATCAACAAACCTAAGGGGAACACACGAGACGCAGGGCCTGTCCGCATCAGTCGACCTGGAATTGATGGCTAGTCGATTGGACAAGGTCTCTATTATTGAGAAGAAGGTGGATGAGCTGACTCAGCATTTGCAGCGAGCCACCTCTACGTAGAACTCCTTTACGCAGCCTCCTTTCACACGGGAGACTGTGTAAAACATTTTCCACCAACCTTCTCTTGGAGTGGACTCGTATCCACCCCCATCAGACTCTCGGATCGGAGGAACCTCCGACCCTTTCTATACTAGCCAGGGGAATTCCACTCCCCCATTCTCTGACTTTTCTGAGGCTCCTCAGACTTGCGAGGACCTCAATGCCATCCAGAATGACCCATTTTCCGATACCTACAATCTTAGATGGCGAAACCATCCCAACTTCCAGTGGGCGGGAAATTCCTAGAATCCAAGATCATCCTTTCAGCCTCGTCCACAAGCACCTCGTCCTTACCAGCCGCCTCAGCCTTGGCCCAACCCTACTTATCCATCCGGGCCAAACCAAGACCAAATGTCCCTCATCCTTCAGACTTTGGCTGACATTCAGAGAACGAATGCGGCTATTGAAAAGCAACACAAGGACGAAATCACAGAAGTTCGAAACCAACTGGCCCAGTTGGCGAATTCTCGCCAACCAGGCACACTTCCTTCTCAGCCTCTTCTTAACCCTGATAGCGTGTCGATCCAGCGACGCGTTATAAACCCAAATCTGGGCCAAGCACACATGATTTATCCGACCCCTTCTATTCCTTCACCTGACGGGATGGAGGCTTCAACTTCTTATGCGGGTTACTAGCCGCAGCAACCTATCCTACCAAACCCTAGCCAAAACCAGGCAAGGTTGAATTCTGTAACCACCCGTAGTGGTAAGGAGACTCAAGATCCACCTTATCCTGACCACTCCAAGCCTGGTAGTGACCCAAACCATAGGACAGCAATTCAGGATGTTCCCATCCCTGTCCCAGATCAAAGGCCTGGACCTATCCTAGAGGAACCAACCAAGGTTCCATTTCCTGAGGCCTTGACCAAGGGAAAGAAGAAAACCAAATCCATGGCTCCTGAGGAGGACCTAGTCAAGCTCTTTGAGCAGGTCCAAATAAACATCCCCTTGATGGATGCAATTCGCCACATACCGGCTTACGCACGATTCTTGAAGAATGTGTGTACACCTCAACGTAAGCCGCGAACCAAGAGTGGGAGTCCAATTGTACTATCAGAGCAAACCAGCTCTATAATCCTGAGCAGACTCCCACCCAAGTCAAAAGACCCAGGCACTCCCCTGATTTCATGCAAGATAGGTGAGACCCAGTTCGATAGAGCATTGTTAGGCTCAAGTGCTTCCATAAACTTGATACCCACATCCTTACTCAACCACCTAGAAGAATCCCAGCTAAAACCGACTGAGGTGACACTACAGTTAGCAGATCGATCTATAAAGTCACCAAAAGGGATTCTTGAGGATGTTATTGTAAGGGTGCGGGATTTCTACTTCCCTGTGGACTTCATAGTCTTAGACATGGACGCACTTGAAAACCCAAGGGACACACCGATCATACTAGGGAGACCTTTTCTGGCCACTGCAAGGGCCAACATTAGTTGTGAGGAGGGCCAAATAGAATTGAAATTTGGAAATCAAACCCTAAAAATTCATATCTTTAAGTCCCAATAAGGGATTAATTGCGGGGTCATTGAACAAATCTGTGATGTCAGAGCTTCGGTTGATGAAACACAATTTGAGAATAACCTGATTATACCTCATCAACCACAAGAAGATCTTGAATCGCAATTAGAGGAGTCAGACCCTATTTCAGACAAACCCATAACTCCTATCCTTGTACCTCACACTCACTCTGAACCACCCGCTGCTGCTGATAACCCCATCCTTGAACTCAAACCCCTTCCCAATCATTTAAAGTACATCTTTTTGGGTTATAATCAGACATTTCCTGTAATTATAAATTCCAAGCTCACTCCTGATCAGGAATCCCGTCTGATTGCTGTTCTCCAGCAACATCGCAGAGCCATTGGTTGGACTCTTGATGACTTAACTGGAATAAGTCCCTCTTATTGCACACATCGTATCTATTCTGAAGAGGGCACACGACCTTCCCGTGAGATGCAGAGACATTTGAATCCCAATCTGCAGGAGGTTGTGAAAAAGGAGATCATTAAGTGGTTAGATGCAGGGATCATCTACCCGATCTTCGACAGTCGTTGAGTGAGCCCGATCGGGGTTGTGCCTAAAAAGGCAGGGCTCACCACCATTACGACTGAAACCGGAGAGGTCATACCTACCCGAATAGCCAACTCGTGGAGAGTCTGCATAAATTATCGAAGACTCAATTCCTTCACAAAGAAGGATCATTTCCCACTACCATTCATTGATCAGATTCTTGAGAAGTTAGCGGGAAATAGATTCTTTTGCTTTCTTGACGGGTACTCCGGTTATAACCAAGTGGCGATTCATCTTGAGGACCAAGAAAAGACCACGTTCACCTGTCCCTTCGAGACGTACGCGTTCCGAAGGATGCCCTTCGGTCTCTGCAATGCACCCACGACTTTTCAGCGATGCATTCTTGCCATATTCTCTGATATGGTAGGTGATTATCTGGAAGTCTTCATGAATGACTTCTCAGTTTTCGGGGCATCATTTGATGATTGCCTCCTACACTTGGTTCATATACTCAGGCGTTGCATCGATGTAAATTTGGTGCCTGAGGGGATCGTCCTAGGACATCTAATTTCTGAGAAAGGCATCCAAGTGGATCGAGCCAAGGTTGATCTGATTTCTCGACTTCCTATGCCTAACTTGATTAGGGACATCCGTTCTTTTCTAGGACATGTTGGTTTTTATCGTCGTTTCATCCCTGATTTCTCGAAGATCGCGCGCCCCCTAACTACTCTTTTCTCCAAGGATGTACCCTTTGAGATTTCCAAGGAATGCACTCAAGCCTTTGAGAACCTTCATGACTGAGCCACCCAGGCGCCGATCCTACAGTCCCCTGATTGGTTTCAACCCTTTGAGATCATGTGCGATGCATCTGATTTTGCTGTAGGAGCGGTTCTGGGGCAAAAAGTTGACGGGAAACCCGTGGTCATCTACTACGCTAGCAAGACACTTGACGAGGCTCAGCGTAGCTATATAGTTAAGGAGGAGCAGCTAGTCATAGTATTTGCCCTCGAAAAATTCCGATCCTATCTCCTGGGTTCCCACGCCATCATCTACTCGGATCACACAGTTGTGAGGCATCTCCTTGCCAAGAAGAATGCGAAGCCTCGATTAATCCGATGGATCTTGTTGTTGCAAGAATTCAACCTCGAGATTCGCGACAAGGCTGGAAGACGGAACGTGGTAGCTGACCACTTGTCTCGCCTTCCTTCTGAGATCATCAACCCTTCTGGACCCATCACGGAGCATTTTCCGGATGAGCACTTACTGACTATTGGTACTATGCTTCAATGGTTTGCTGATATAGTAAACTACCTGGCATTTCGTCAGATCCCGTCTGATTAGCCGAAGGCCAAGAAAGACAAGTTGCGCTCTGATGCTAAGTACTACTTCTGGGAAGACCCGTACCTTTTCCGCAAAAGTGCTGACCAAATTATCCGAAGATGTGTCGTGGAGAGCGAAATCAATGATATTCTCTCCTTCTGCCATGACCAGGCATGCGGTGGCCACTTCTCTAGGCACAAAACCGCATCAAAAATCATCGTGTGGCTTTTATTGGCCCACTTTATTCAAGGACGCATACAATCACTGCAAGGCATGCAGTCGTTGCCAAACTTTGGGCAACATGAGCCATCGCGACATGATCCTTTGCAGTCGATTCTAGTATGCGAAATCTTCGATATTTGGGGGATTGATTTTATGGGCCCCTCCCCTGTCTCGGATGGCTTCGAGTACATTCTGCTTGTTGTGGACTACGTGTCCAAATGGATCGAAGCCATTCCAACCCAAACCTATGATCATAAAATCGTTATCAAATTCATTCATCAGAATATCCTCTCACGGTTCCGGATTCCTCGTGCAATCATCTCTGATGGAGGGACCCATTTCACGAATGCTCAGTTCAGGTCACTGATGACCAAATACGGGGTGTCTCACAGAATCTCTACTCCTTACCACCCCCAGACTAATGGTCTAGCTGAGCTCTCAAATCGGGAGATCAAGAAAATCCTTCAGGTCACTATTCGACCTGACAAGAAGGACCGATCGTCCCGACTTCCGGAAGCTTTGTGGGCTTATAGGACCGCCCACAAGATCCAATTAGGCATGTCTCCTTTTAGACTGGTGTACGGCAAGGCATGTCACCTTCCCGTCGAACTGGAGCACAAAGCCTATTGGGCAGTACGGAGCTATAGTTTAGATCTTTCTAAGGCTGGAACCCACAGAAAGCTTCAGATAAGCGAGATCGATGAATTACGCCTTGATGCGTACAAGAACTCGCAAATCTACAAAGAGCGGGTTAAAGCCTTCCATGACAAGCACATATCTAGAAAGATCTTTCATCCTGGTCAGAAGGTCCTACTCTTCGATGCCCGACTCAAACTCTTCCCTGGGAAACTGCGATCCAAGTGGGTCGGACCATATCTTGTCCGACAAGTTTTTGGAAATAGAGCCGTCGAAATCAGTTTGCTCAGCCACGATTCCGAACCTTTCATCATGAACGGTCAGAGACTCAAACCATTCATCGATATAACCTCTACAGATTTGGCTGAGTCATCATTTATCCTCCATTCTATGTGAGCATATTGCGCCCAGCCGATGGCATAAAACTCAGCGCTCAACGGGAGGCAGCCCGTCATTCTTTTTGAAAAAACCCGAAACCTTTTCTGACACCTCTTCGCACTTAAAGTTCATCCTTTAGGACAGCCGACTCCACCTTAGGTGCTTGCATCTGAGATTAGAAATCGTCTGCAACAGTCACCCCAACCCATCCACTCACCAAAATACCTGTCCTAATGTATGAACTAAGTTAAATAAAAACCCTCCTAAGTTACAATGAGGACATTGCAAATCTTAGTCATGGGGGGGTATGTAAGTGCAAAACTTGAAAGAAAAGGTTTTAAACAAAAAAATTCACATATGCAAAAAACACCATAAAAATTTAAAAAAAAATTGAAAAAGAATAATAAAATGAGAGGAGGAAAGAAATTTTTGTGGACTTTACAAAGGAGGAGAAAAAGAACAAAATAATAAAAAGGAGCACAAAATGAAAGAAAAGAGAGTCATTAGTAAGAAATTAAGGAATTAGCCTAAGTTCTAGACCACATCCAGGAATAGAAAAGGAAAGTACACAATAAGATTAGTAAGAATGCAAACCTTAAGCATTCTTAGATAGACTCTTAGTACTCATTAAGATCTAGATATTCCTCAAGAGGTCGAGGAGAATGAAAAGCTTAAATATTAGGTCCAAGGCTTAGGGAGTATTCGGCCTCGTTAACTAACTTTTGGTTTGCGGGACTTAGTAACCTAAACACCCAAATTTATACACACAGTCTGGTTCAGTAAGCATAAGTATCAAAATCACGCAGAAGCATTTCAAAAATTCTGAAAATGTCACCTAGAGTAGGAGCAGTCGATCAACACAAGTTGATTTGGACGAGTTCCCAACGCAGAGAGGTGGGAAATTCCCGTCGAAGATGCGTAACAAAATATCATCTCCTCGGTGCTTGTCTCTTAGGATATTTACATATCCTACTGTGGGCATGTAAGCACTCTGCTGGTTCAGATTCCATGGATGACATTATCACGAAGTGTCAATTGCCAGGGTCTGAATTCGGCCACGGAACACCATGGATGGGATTATCTCGAAATCTCGAAAGCCAATATTCTGGGGGTTACCATGGGCGGTGCTATCTCGAAGCATCGACTGCCAAGGGTCCTTGAGGATTGATGATGGGGACAAGGAATCCGATACAGACCGTATTGTGAAGCCAATCCTAACCTAGAATTAAAAACAAAAGGAGAGAGAAAACTCTCCAAACAAATAAATCTTCTACCTCTCTCTCTTACAAAACGCACTGCGAGCTGAACCAAGGCTAAAAATATCTCAAGCACGGGTGCTTTACCACGAAGTCCAATAAACCTTAGGTTAGTTTCTGTAGGCCTTAAAAACTTGTGCTAAAGACTGAGGCTAAAGCTAGACAGATCTGGATCTTGGTTGGTACTAGAGTACCTTTTAGGCCAATGATTGCCATTCTGACCTAATCAAGATTACAAGAGAAAAAACACTTATCTAAACTCGATAAGAAATTCATGGTCTAGAACAAAAGTTAAAACCTTAAAATTTTGCTAAGGGACTAGCAAAAGCTAGGCATGGGGGTATGATGAGAGTCTCGTCAAGAATCCTAAATAGCACAATTTGATCTAAATAAGTGTGAAAAGGCTCCTACAAAACCTAAAGAAAAGCCTAACTCAGAGAATTATGAATTGAACAATAAAACAAGTCAAAAGAGGTAAAACTGTAATTTTACCAATGCAGTACTCAAATAGGGTGTCTAAGGGTCTAAACACAGGTCAAATGAGCTTAATAAGGAAGGAAGTGGGATGTTCAGATCTGAAAAGGATTATAACAACTTTTAGGAATAAAATGACATTCTATAACCCTAAAAACAAACCCGCTTTAATTCACAAGGTTCTAGGCAGGATAAAAATCAACTAAGCCCTCTAAAATTCATGAGAAAATACTCCCTAGGGTTTAGAACCTTCAATTTTGCCTTTGAAACCTATTTTGACCTAAATTGATAATCATGCCCAAATTTTAACCTAATTTAGGTTTATATGCAAATTGACCAGCCAAACGTGGTCAAAACTAAAATCAAATTACACCATTAAATTTCTTAGGTTCAAATTAGGTTGGTACAAAAGTTTTGGCCTAGGAGAAGACCATCTTGACCGACTTTACAAATTGGTCCTCTTGAATTACTTTTTGACACTTATCTTTTCAAATCCTTGCATTTAGCCCCCTATCTTCTCCTTCGTTCTTTGCAGAACAGTCCTTCCTGCCACCCCACGTAGGCACCATACCTTTGGCGACCTTGCGCGGAGGATGGCGCCGCGTAGGGTATGGCAACCGCTCTCAGGAACGAACGGGGGGTTTCCTACGTCGTCCTCTTCCGCAGGGACCCTCCCCTTTGACCTGTGGCTGCCCATGCCTCTCGTGCAAACGCACAAAAGGCATGGGTCTCCATCTCCGACCATCTCCGGCGAGCTCCCCACGTCGCTCCCTCGAGATCCTCTCCGCACCAGCACCTTTATAAGGAGCGGCAGGGGCAGCCGCTTCCTTCAAGCTAGCTTTGGCCGAAGAAAACCCCCCTACTTCATCTTCTCTCACTTCAGTCAGACAGCCCAAGCTTCCGGCGATCTTTCCTCCTCCTCGTCACTCTAATGCCATACCTGCAGCAGAGCTCACTCTACCTCGTCTTCCCACGCCAGGCCGCACCAGTTGGCGCCTCCAAATCCCCTCCTCGTCGCCGTTACCCCCCTTCAGGGCACCTTCGTCCCCAACTCCGGCAGGCATGCGCCGGGCGCCCCTCTTTCCCTCTTCGTCAATTAAGTAGGTAGAAACCTTCCTATTACTCTCCTCTTAATTTTCCCCTCTTAAATTGGAACTTTAGATCCCTCGACTGCCACTACCACCTCCATCTGCTCCACCTCCGGCCACCATCTTCGGCGAGGTCGCTCCACCTCCACAAGCCATTCCACCCCTCGCCGACAAGCCCAGAAGCTCCCCCTCACTCCACTCAAGCATTTCCCCTACTCCATTCACTGCCCTTCACTTTCAGACCACCCCTCGAACACACCCACCTGCACCTCTGTAGTGTGCCCTAGGCACGCAGCCACAGCCACTTTCCCGCCACGACGACCCCCGCACCGCCTTCGCCGTACTCTAGCGAAGTGTTACGACCCGATTTCCGAATCCCTGCCAGACACGAGAATCGGACCGATTCGACTGATCCCAAGACCCAGTCGTCCAACGAGAAACCAAAAGAGCAGTAAAATAAACCACATTCACTATGTATATAACTAGCAGTAACAAAATACAGCAGTAAAGAAAAGAAACTGATACAGTATACACCACCACAACAGTAAAGAAATAAACAGGTACATAAACATGATGCTTACAATAAACGAGTACAGTGGTAACAGAAGCTACTCACTACAACAGAAGGGAAGGTACAGTGGGTACTACACAAGTAAAAGCTACTGGGCTCTACTAGGCCCAGCACCCTCTGCAGCCACCGGCTCTGGCTGCTCAACACCTAGTCCTCAAAAGGTGACAAAGGTGACACGTCAGCGAAAAGCTGAGTAGAGTGGCAATTAAAAGCTAAGAAAATAGTAAGGTGGACAATAGCTGTTATATTTTTAATTTCTTTCTCTATTTTTTCGTTTATTTACTACTGAATTATTCCTCATATCTTTCTCTTGATCTTGAATGTTCCTCGTGGGAACGATCTTGATTGCAGTCTTTTCCGAAAAGTAGAAGTAACACGTGGTGCTCTCCTGGCCGGGAGAGTCCCCCGTGGTGGTCCTACCCTCAGTCAACCACCCCAAGGTCGCTGACAGATGTAACGGTGACTACGACATGTGCGATAAACGCACGGGTAGCCCGCACTGGCACGCAGTCAGTCGTTTCCGTTAACGGGTGCACCCAAAGCACAGCACGGAACCAGTATAGGGCAGAGCCCTCTCAGTACCAGGGGTCCAACCCCTCCACAGTAACCAAACAGGAGACTTGCCCCTCCACAGTCCGCGTACCCTCGCCTAACTACCCTAGTTTGCCCAGTGGGCCTAACAAGTCGATTTAGGAGGCTAGCAGAAACCCCGGGGCCTGTGGGGTGGCTAGTACTCTCCCTACACTAGTAGCTCTCCTCGGTACTGTGTACACGAGGGCCAAAAGTTGGTACAAAGTGGCTAGACTTAACCCCAGGTCCCTGGGGCGGCTAGCTTCGCTCTGCACTAAACAGGGGGGATAGTTGCTCTCCTTGGTACTCTGTACTCAAGGGCCAGCTCACTTCCCCAATTCTATTCCATTTACTTCTCAGGATTTTTATTCCTAATTCCCCGTAGGGTTCATGCTCTTTCAACTCAGCCAATTTAGGTTTCATCATTTCAACTTTATATTCATATAGCCCATGTTCTCAACAGTAACTATCCATTTATAAACAGGCAGCTGTTAACCAATTGCAGGCAGTTATCGTTCTCTTTCTACTTTTCAAATATTGCAATATATATATTTAATCTAATTTTCCAGTCCTAGGATTCATGCCATATCCTAGGATCTATCATTCAATCTAATTTTCTAGTCCTAGGATTCATGCAATGCCCTAGGATCTATCATTCAATCTAGTTTTTCGATCCTAGGATTCATGCAATACCCTAGAATCTATTAATTATTTCACAAGTGCATAATTTTTGATAAATAATTAAAGGGGCACTCCACTCAGCGTTTCGCTGACGTGTCACCTTTGTCACCTTTTCAGGACCAGGTGTTGAGCAGCCAGAGCCGGCGGCTGCAGAGGGTGCTGGGCCTAGTAGAGCCCAGTAGTTTTTACTTGTGTAGTACCCACTGTACCTTCCCTTCTGTTGTAGTGATTAGTTTATGTTACCACTGTACTCTTTTATTGTAAGCATCATGTTTATGTACCTGTTTATTTCTTTACTGTTGTGGTGGTGTATACTGAAGTAGTTTCTTTTCTTTACTGCTGTATTTTGTTACTGCTAGTTATATACATGGTGAATGTGGTTTATTTTACTGCTCTTTTGGTTACTTTCTCGTTGGACAACTGGGTCTTGGGATCAGTCGAGTCGGTCCGATTCTCGTGTATCGTAGGGATTCGGGAATCGGGTCGTAACACGAAGCTTCCTGAGCTGTCTGATGTGGCCGTGAAGCCGTTTTCGTGCTTTCAGGTCTCGGCCTCCTCGCCGCCATTAACGGACAGCAGGAGTTGCTTAGCGAGTAGCTCCAGGTCCCTTCAGCACCAGGTGAAGGCCCCAGGAAACGCGGGATACTTTCGCGAGTGTGCCCAGGCCTTCAATTGGGGTCGCGAGCCTTCGTTGCTGCCCCAATTGCCAGCAGCTTCTTACCTGCGGGCGTGTGGAGCAGAGGGAACTGGTGAGGAAGAGGAAGAGCAATGACAAGGACTTAGCCGCAGAGAAGCAGCTAAAGAGAAGGAAGGAAGGAGAGAAGCAGGAGAAAAGAAGTTAGCAGGGGTACTATACCAATAGCGCAGTTAAGGCATCTGATTTCTGAATCAGACGTCGGAAAGAAAGGAAGGAGTGAAGCAGAAGAGAAGAGCAGAGGAAAGGCCAGAGAAAAAGAAAGAGAAGAGAGAAGGAGGGAGCCTCTGCAGCAAAGAAGAAGAAGATGCATAAGAAAGAAGAGAACCAGAGAAGAAGAGAAGAAGAAGGAAGAAGAAGAAGGACGTAGCAGCTGAAGAAAGAAAGAAAGAGAAGGAGGCAGCTGCAGTAAAGAACAAAAAAAAAGAAGAAAGAAGAAGAAATGCTGAAGAAGAGAACCGGCTGAAAAGAAGAGAGAAGAAGAAAAAGCCAAGAAGAGAATTTTTGCTCTCTCTCTCTCTCTCATTTGTCTTAATTTTTGTAAAACAATGTTGTGAATTCATATGCTTTTGGAATCATAGTTTGTTCCCTAAGTTCGACCTCGGGAAACTTTTAATTCCGATAATAAATTGTAAACTGGTAGTAGCGTTTCGTGATATACTACAACATCTAGAATTTAAAACCAAAGCAACGACCAACCAGTTCCCTTCTTGCTTAATGAGAGAAATGTTTAAGAAAAAAAGACTAATCAAAATGTTTTATAGTAGATAAGTACTTTGGAGAAGAATGTAATTAACTTGAGATTGACAATAAATTTGATATCTTGGCTTAGTCAAAGGTCAATTCCTTTAACTTCTAGTTCCCTCCTTGGTAGTAAGAGACATAATGGCTATTATCATGCCTTGTTAGTCCTCCCAGTGAATCAAGAATGGGCTACCGAGTGTGCAGGCGGAAATGGTCCTAGTTACTAGGCAATTAGGGTTAAAAGTGTAGTTTAAATTAATTAGGTACATTAAGGGGTGCAATTATTTTTATTTGTGGGACTGAAATCTACTAAAAATTCAGCAGTCTTCCATATTTATGGGATAAATCCTCAATTCTTGTACCTACAACAGAAACCTATGCATGCATACCACAATAATACAATGCAGGTACACCCTACCATCACCACAAATGGAGCAAAATCAGACAAAAAACAAGAAATGAGTGAGTACACCTTGCTACCACATGCAATGAAAACACAAATACCATCAGAAAACCAATATCAAAACATCAACATCACATAAGCATTGCCACCACAATATCACTGTCATAAATTCACAAGAGTCCAGCATTGCTGCATATGTTGTTTACATCAAAAAGGCCTCATCATCTATTGTATGCCGTCCACAACTACAATATAAACCAGTCTTTATAGTTCACTATACATACACATATATCCTTTTTTTTACACAACAAAAGAGGTAACAAAAAGGGAGCCCGCAATAACGATCACATAAAACATGTATCACTAGGGCCTAACTAGAGAAGAAGATGTTGGTGCTAGAGCACCACGATCATTTGTTTTAATGATAACAAAACACGTGTTATTTAACATTTGCAATTTGAGTCCTAGATTTCAGGTCAATTGCAAATGTGGACGTGTTTAGACGGAGTTCAAGCTCGCATCCAGGACGGATTGGAGGAGCTTGACGGAAAACAGAGGAGGTTCGCGTGGAGCGAAAGATTGGAGATGGAAGACAAGAAGAATAGGATAGATTCTTTTTTATCCTTTCATGTATCTCTTGTATTTATTTTCTTGCTCTTTATTTTCCTTAGACATTATGTTAAAGAGCCTCAAAGAACCCTAACAGTAGTCCTAGGAACACCTGCACAACCCTAGGATACTTACGTTTTCTGTAGAATACTTAGAAAACCAATATAGGGCTCAAACAGCATTTCCAGACGTCTAATCCCAAAATCAGACGTCTGATAAAGTATGTTAAGACGTCTGACTGTTGTTTCAGACGTCTGATAACTGTTAGGCTGGACATAGTTAGTTCTGTCTGATGAAATCAGACGTCCAGACCTTAGACCAGACGTCTTAGAAGACGTCTGATGGATTTGCCAGACGTCCAATTAGTGGACCGTTGGCTGGCTTAGCAAACAGTCAAGAATATGACCGTTAGAGTCTTATCAGACGTCCTTAGGCCTTTCCAGACGTCTGATAAATGACCGTTTTGCCTCGACTGACCCAAAATCTCTTCTCAGAGATTTTCTAGCCGTTGCAACGTTTGGAAATCAATTCCCACAGTAAAAGTAGGTTTCCAGACGTCCAGACTTAGTGCCAGACGTCCTGTATGTCGTCTGATGGACTTGCACAAAAACCCTGTTTAGATCTGATTCAAGTCAGGGAGAAACCCGCATAGAATCAGACGTCTGACCTTGAAATCAGACGTCTTAAAGTGGCCTTCCAGACGTCTGATGCCAGAGTTAGACGTCTGATAACCCTGTCAAATGCAATCATTGTCCTGATTTCGGCCTGATTCTCTTGGGCTTTGCACCCAACGGCTATGGAAGCTTTTCCAAGCCTTCCAAAGCCTTCCTAAGGCCTCTATAAATAGAGGGGAACCTTTGTAACACAAGAGCACAAGAAGAACAACATAAGAGACACTTAGAAATACACTTGGATACACTTAGCTACACATTTTCACACTCTTGTGTCCAAGAAGTTCTTGCTCTCCAAGCTCAAGCTCTACATCTTGAGAGCATCAAACAGTTTGCGCGCCCGCTCTCCCGCTGTTGATAACGAGAGCGACGTAGCGCCATCGCGTGGCACACGCACCGCGTCATCGTCGACGCACTCCTTGCAAAGGGGAGTTTCCTATTTCCTATAGAAGCTAGGTTTAATTTTGTTGGCTCTATAGGACTGTTGTTTTATTTTATCTTTGCATTTTGGTTGGGTATTCGCTTTGCGAATTCCCGTCTCCTTCGTGGGACAAAATCCTTCTCGTGGAGAGAAGGGGTTGAGGAACGCTACCCTCGTACTTGTAGCGTGGTTGTATTGAGGTTGAATCACCCTCGTTCAAAGTGATTCGGTTAGTGGATTTGATCAACTAGGTTGATCGGAAAATCCTAACTCGAGAGGGTTAGGTGGTGGTTTTCACCCGGTTTGGGTTTCCACCTAAAAATACCTGTGTACATTTTGCGATTGAGTTTTGTGAGATTGCTTTATATTTTTATTTCCGCAATTTTATTACGTCACCCCTCCTGGTAGGGAGCCTTCAGAAGAGACTAAAGAACCAACCATCTAAACATCTTCCTAGGTCTTCTTAGGTCTAAAATCCACAAAACAGATCACTTGCTCTAGTTGACAAGCGACCTCTACGAACTCTACTGCGAAGACCTATAGGGATTTAGTAGGTAGGTCCGCCAACCTCCTCAGGTGCTACATTTTCGCTATCGCCCTCTCTAGGTGTATGAGTGTTGGCACCAAAAACTGGTTTGCCACTGCTAAGCGCCGGCACTACCTCCGGGAGAGGTAGAATCCTCTGGCTCACAGCATTAAAACCTGAAATACGTCACAAATATAGAGATGAGCTAAACAGCTTAGTAGGGCAAACTGTGTGTATGGTTGATACAAGAGAGGGTAGTGTATGGGTACCTATGTTACAAGTCATTTACCAACTAATTTTTCCCCATTAACCTAAGCTTAATCTGTGATTGATTATCATTTAATAAGTTCTCTTACTCCCCTCTAGAGTCAGATGCTATGAATCATCCCTATCTACCAGAGGAGATTGAGTTGTATCATTTCCTCAAAACCCAACCTAATAGTCTCTCTTTGATCAGGGGAAAGGCTAGCAGGTCTAGTGATCTTAATGAAAGGCATACATCGAGAACGTTGCTAACCTTAGTTAGAAAAGTTGGGCCTCTTGAGAGCTACCTAGGCCAATGCCTTGCAACAGCAAAGAGTAAGCTCCATTCGTGTTTAGCAAGGTCTAGTCATAGGTCATTCTAGATCAATATCGCAATGTTGGCCAGAATTGTTGGGCCACATCAATGCTCCCACTAAGAGCATAGCCTCTGGGTGTGACCTCTCAATCTGTTGTCAGAAGAGATCTCAACCAAAGCGATGTTGGTGTCAGAGCACCACGATCGTTAATTTTGATAATAATAAAACACTTGTGATTTAACATTTGCATTTGAGTTTATAAGTTTCAGGATAATGCAAATAGATACAAATGTAAAGTAACTCAAGTTCGCATCCATGGTGGATTGAAGGACCTTAATGGGGGAGGAGTTTCGCTTGGAGCGAGAGCTTGAAGAAAGGAGATGAAAAATAGGATAGAAATATTCTTTCTTGTACCTTGTATTCTTGTCTTGTACTTTACTCTTTTATTTCTTTAGATTCTTGTACAGAACCCAAAGTACCCTATCTTAGTCTTAGGAAACCTTACACCTCACTAGGACTCTTAGATAGACTCTTAAATAAATCAAAAAACTAAAATATGCTTCAAGCAGCCCAATTAGACGTCTAATCTGGACCTTAGATGTCTGATCTTGATCTTTAAGACGTCTGACCTTTTGTCTAGACATCCAAACACTTGAGCTAGACTTAGTACATTCTGTCCATTAGTTTTAGTCTACCAGCCCATAGTCCAGACATCTTACAAGATGCCTGAAGACCTTGTTAGACGTTCAACAATAAGACCGTTAGATTGTCAGACCTTTATCTTAGAGGATTAAGTGTTAATTAGACTTACATTCACTTTCAGACGTTCGTAGAGCATCCTAGGCATCTGATAAATAGACGTTACGCTAAGATCTGACCCAAATCACCTTTTGTCAGACCTAATAGCCATTTAAGCCTCGGGAAATCAATTCCTGCAGAAGATTGTATTTTTAGATGTCCAGAGCCTTTGCTAGACATCCGACCTATCGTCTAAGCAACTAGATCCTAAAACCTTGTTTCTGGTGAAAATAGGAAGCCGTCTAGAATTAGACGACTGATTTTTGTCCCAGATGACTTAAAAATGAATCTTAGACATCCGTCTTGATCCAAACCCTTGCAGAAGATCAACCCTTATAAGATCAGGCGACCGAACCTCAAATCAGACGATGACCCAGATGTCTGACCATAAACCTAGACGTCCGATAACCTTGTCAGAATCATAAATGACCCTGATTTCGGTGGGATTTTGGACCACACTCTTGGGCCTTGTTCCCAATGGCTACAAGAGGCTTCCAAGGCTTTCCAAAGCCTTCTTAGAACCTTTATAAATAGAGGAGCACACTTCCTAAGCAACACACACCTTATAATACTATTTCCACATCATATTGTGTCTAAATAATCTTGAGAAGAGATCTTGCTCTCCAAACCTTTGTTTACATCTTGAGAGCATCATCCTAGCCATGCACCCGCTCTCCTGCCTACGAATATGAGAGCGTTGTCGTGCCATTGTGTAGATCACGCACTCCGCGTCAATAGTCGACACACTTCCATCAAAGGAAAGTTTCTATTGCCTATAGTAGCTAGGTTTATTACATACTTTGTGGCTTTATAGGATACTTTGTAGATTGTCTTTGTTTAGGTATTCGCTTTGCAAATTCCCATCTCTTTCGCGAGACAAAATACTCCTTGTGAAGAGAAGGGTTTGAGGTACGCTACCCTCTTACATAATAGCGTGGTTGTAAGAGATTAAGTCACCCTCATTTAAGTGACTTGGATAGTGGATTTGATCGACTAGGTCGATCGAAAAATCATAAACTTAGAGGTTTAGGGGGTGATTTTTACCCGTGTTTGGGTTTTCAACTAAAAATCATTGTGTACTTATGAGATTGCTTATTTGTGCAATTGATTTATATTCCGTATTTTATTTTGTATCACGCTCAATCTTACCCCCTCGCCTAGGGAATTACAAGCCATCATAGTACCCCAGCAACTTTCGCACGCACGGACACCTAGTGAGCCTCTTGCTCGAATACCCTCACATTGAGTTGGATTTGAATACATCCAAGTACCTTATTTCAGTGATGGCTTACGGATCGTTATTGTACCTAGGAACTATCCAAGTTTTGAGGCAAATCACAAGTAGCCTTTAGCCACCTCATCATCTTGGATCTTCAACCCAAGTAGTGAACTTATGGTTCATTAAGTTCAGGGTGCTCAGCCTCATGAGCTCGCTTATCGAACCTAATTCTCCCTTTTTATCCTCTTTATCCCATATCAGAAAAGGAGCCCTAAGGATCTATTGAATCGCCTAGGGTCTCATCTTAAACCTTAGAATTCAAGTCTTCCTCTTTTAGACTCATAATAGAGTTGCTAAAATTTATCATGAAGGATTTAATCCTCTTCTTAGCCATTTCTAATCATTTTTAGCCCGCTTAGAAAGCTTTGAGCTTAAATAGGACACTTTACACCCCTCTAGGGTTTTTATGCAAATTGTCCATTTCATCCTCCATTACGGTATCCATTATATCCTTAATTAGGTTTAGGTCACCCTATAGGGTTTATAGGGTCAAAAACTCTGGATTTCACCCAACCTAGGGCTTAAGTGGCCCATCTAATGTTAGGTATTAGGGTTTAGGGTCTGCCAGCAGCTACCTAACATTAAGTCACAAGTACTCAACATTAGGTATTGCTACAATGCTCAGCCAAACTGCGTAAATCTGAATTTCTCGCCTCAAAACCCCCACTCATCACCTCCTATTGTCATGGGAATTCAACCACAAGCTAACTAACAAGTAGGGAACACATTAGGCAAACAAAATCCCCCATCAAAAAGCAAGGTGTGCCTTAACTAGAAAAATCTCACATGCACATTTTCCACCACACTCAACATGAAATACTTGCATGCAAAAGTTGTTGCTACTCATAATGGCATTCCAATCCACCATGGAATAGGAGAAGGGGAGGGAAATAGTCCCTACCTTGTTCTTGAGTAGCCAATTGCACCTGGGGCTTGGGGAGGGTGGAGTCTTCCTTCTTTCCTTCTCTTCCCTTCCACACGCCAAGGGTAGCAGCTACAACTATTGTAGTAGCAGCAAGAGTAGTCATCAAAGAGATTGAGGAGAAGGATGGGCATGGGAAGGAGGAGGAAGAGGAGGGGGAGGAGGAGAGAGCCAGGGGTGGTGGTGGTGGTGTGCTCCCTCTCTCACCCTTTTCTCTCCCATTGATGATGCCAAATGAAGACTAATGGCTTCCCATAAAAACCAATTTAGCCCTTACATATGGGGTGGACAAATTACACCATAAACCCCTCCACCCAATTAGTTTGGTGTCAAGTAGGTCCCCCAATCATAAACTCTCACAAGAGGCCCCTCAACCCAAAAATGTGTAGGTCCTAATGTAAAATAAATGCAATAGGGTCATGGGTTCTTTAAATCATGAAGTACAATAGATTAATTAGTTTCCAATGAGACAGAATTTTCAAATCCTTACAACTATGCCAATTTCAATAGTTAGTTCCAGATCTACTTTTAGTATTGGGGGATGCATATTTAATCCATTTTGAAGTTCTCTCACTCCAAAGATTGTGGAGGCGCTCATTTGTGAAGAAGATTAGACATGATTTTCATATGAACCACTGAATGTGTAGGAGAACTTGGATGATTTTTCAAAGCTGGACATGGGTGACCATTATTCACTAAAATAGTTGATTGTAGTTAAGACTATGTGTACTAAAATATATTTACTTACTTTTCAAATATTTCTAATTGGAAATCAAAGGATCTATAACCAAGGTCAACATATTTGTGGTAGGTAAGATCTTTACTTTTACATGGGTGTCCATCTCTTTGTTTTCAAAATTTGTACTTCACATAATACGTATAATTTTTTCTTCTTTTAACTCTTTAGATATATTTATGTGTAGTGGCATGGTATCTTCCATGGTGGATGTCTTGCAGTTGCTGCACTAGTAAGTACATGTATATTCCTTATAAGTAAGAACTTTTTTATTTTACTAACAAATTAATAATCCCATATCGCGACATGAAATCTATCTGTAGGTGGTCAGTTTGCCACATGTTTTGATAGACTAGGAACATTGAACATAAAAAATCCTAGCAAGGAATTGAGAAATGGACCAGGTTAGCATATGGTTGAAAATAACCATGGATAACAAATTACCTTTTTGTGGGGAATGTAATTTTCTGCCTGTGGTTCAGCCACTAACAAGGATATAGATCGGGTATAGTTTTTGCTACTCTTGAACACGGCAACAACCTCCTCCACACCAAGCTAATGCCTATTTCGAGTATAATGAATTAAGTTAGTAAAAGACTTTTTGTGTTTGATCTCTCAGTGAATAACAAATGGCCAGTCTTGAGACGTAAGTCAAGCAGAGGGCACATTCATTCCAACTCTATATGTTGTTGTCAATTTAGATACCTTAAGTGATGATTGCCCCCTCCGTAAGGGATTATGAAATTCCTCGATTTTCTCATATTCTTTCTTTGTACTAGCTACTTATCTATGCTACCATAAAAGTGATGTAGCATGTGAGGTTTTCTAGTTTATGTATCTTATACGGTAGAATGACACTTAGCATTAGCATTGGCTACTTAAATGTGATATCTTAGTTCAAAAGAAAACATTCAAATGGATGCTTGATTTCTTTAGTTGATTAGTTATGTTGTATCTTATATATAGGACACCACCATTTTTGCTGCAAATTAGTTGAATTGAGGTTTGTTAAAAGCTTCCTTGACATTTGCTATTATACAAAGGTAAAATTGGTTTAAATCAAACTGAATCTATTCATTTAGATTAAAATGGAACCAAAAAATCCATATTCTAAGTATATTTGGTTCAATCAGTGATATTAGAAAAATTGAAAGTTCATATTGATCTAAAAGAAGGGTTGAAAACTGGATTAAATTTTGCACACTCTTATGTTAATCGGTTGTTATGACTCATCTAGAGTGACCCAATGGTTGAACAAGCAAGTATTGAGTGAGTGATGACTCAAAACCTTAATTGGCATAGTATGAAAGCGCGTAATAGTTGGGAAAAACAAACTTCTATCCATAAATTAAGTAGCTTGTATTTCAACTATGTATCAATTTTGTTTTCATTTAAATTGTCTTGCAAGGATTTCGTTAGAGATTAGTCATATAATCGATAATAATGACATCATAGGAATGGCATCTATGGCATGTAAAACTCAAATATCTTTGCTGTGAAGCAATTGGGTGGGAATATGATTTTGCTCCTCTAGATTTAAGACTCATTTTAGATTTTGCCACTAATAAAATATACTTTTGACTTTATAATTATTTATGTTTTTTATAAGTAAAATGGAAATACATTGACTTCAAGAATTGATGATGTAAGATTACTGAAGTCTCGAGATAAGGAATAAGAAAAAAGCCTTGAGAATTGTGTGGAATTTTGGGATAGCTGGTTAGGCATATTTCTTAGCTTTTTAACAAGACTAGCCACCCAAATTACAAAATTAGTAGGCTAACCACAATTCTAGCAAAAAATAAACTATCTTCACCTTCTTATAATACATGCATTTAGCGTCATTAATGGTGACCACATTGAAAATGTCACAAGAGGGGAGATGAATTGTACTTTAAATAAAAATATAAGTAATTAAAAACCAACCACACAAATATAAATGAAAGGATTTAGAGAGGAAGCTATTTTTCAAGAAAAACATTTACCTATATCTCCAAATCTAATATTTTATCCACCAAAATCACACTATAAAGAAGGGTAGCATAACTTTTGATACAATCTTCAACCTTGCACACTTTTGAGGTGTATTTTGACCTTCAATGAGAGAATACGAGAAGCTCACAATCTAAGTACCAATTTACAAGAAAATATAAAAATAAAATAGTGCAAGAATCCAAAAGAGCTAAGATGTGAAATAATATGTAATACTTCTTGATACTTCCCTCAAGTCAGATTTGACGAATGAAGTGTGGAGGAAATGGAGTATAAAGAGCTTTAGTGAATAGAATTGAAAACAAGGATATTTGAATACTCAAGATGCTCTCAAATTAAATATTAGTGAGAGAGATATTATTTCACTGAAATAACTTCTAACATAGTTATAGATATGTTACAAGTCTTAAAAATCAACTTTGGAATGTTTTACAACAAGAATTTGATTTGAAAGAAAGCAATTCTTCAAAATTTAGATTTTAAATAAAACACTGGAAGTTTGTAATTAAACACTTAATGCTCAACAATAGATGATTAATGAGGGTTGGCAAATGACCCTTAAATCTTAGTAGAATTGCGTTAAATAATTAAACTAATCAACTGATTTATATCTGTAGGTAGCTTCTTCTAATTGATGAAGGCTTATCTGCTGTTTAATAACCTATTTTAAATCTACTACCTATTCAATTAAGTGACTAGGTTAAACATTTAATAAAGTGTCTTTTCACATTGTAGCTGTAATAAATCAAACAAAATGCAAACCTTTGAGTCTCATAATCAAACATTTAAATGATTAACAAAGATTTAATAACACTTAATCTATTTTTTGGCTGCTATCAAAGTGGATAGATGCCATCCTAAATGTCAAATGAGTCCAAAAGCATTCAAAGTAATATTTTCTTAGGTCTTTAACAAAGTATATAAAATAAAAACTCTCTAAGTTTTTTCTTTGAATCTTCTTGAGTTTGATATAGGTTGATGTAGCTCCACTTGATTCTGTTATCCAAAAGACTTCAATCTCTCTACAAACCTTTTTTAAGACTTCATTTTTTCATTTTGCTTCACAAAATTCTTGGTTTTTATCTTGTATTTATGAAAGGCTAGTGATATGTCATATGTGAAATGACCCTTTCCAAGGACCCTTCGGAGTTTCTCCGGAAAGTTAGGGGCGTGAGTGAAAATTTTGACCCTTTGAGTTAAGTGTGTGGGCTTTACGGGAAGAAGAGAGGATGGCGAGGAAGTTTTCACTATTTTTCCCTCTCTCTCCTCTCCCTCACCACACTCACCCAAGCACACACTCACGGACACACACTCACCACCCCTCTCCTCCCCAAAACCCTAACCTTCCTCTACTTTGTTACGATCCGATTCTTGAATCCTTACGAGGCACAGGAATTGGACCGACTCGACTGATCGCAAGATCCAGTCATCCAACGAGAAAGTAACCAAAAAGTAGTAAAATAAACCACATTCACCATGCAAGTAACTAACAGTAACAAAAGTACATCAATAAGAAAAGAACTACTGTAATACATACCACCACAACGGTAGAGAATTAAAAACAAGTACAGAAATATGAAGTTTACAATAAAAGAGTACAAGGTGAAACAGAAATACTCACTACTACAGAAAAGTGGTACAACAAGTACAACTACTGGACTTTACTGGACCCAGCACCCTCTGCAGCAGCAGTGTAACGACCCGGTTCCCGAGTCCCTACGAGACACGAGAACCGGACCGACTCGACTAATCCCAAGACCTAGTCGTCCAAAGAGGAAGTAACCAAAAGACAGTAAAATAAACCACATTCAGCATGAATATAACTAACAGTAAGAAACTACTACAGTAGGTACCACCACAACAGTAAAACAGCATTTATCATATAACAAGAACTGCGGGTAAAGAAGGTACAGCGGAAACAAAACTACTCACTAGAACAGAAACAAAAGGGGTACAAAAGCTGTGTTAACTCTACTAGACCCTACTCGGCCCAGCGTCCTCTGCAGCCGCCGACCCTGGCTGCTCAACACCTGGTCCTGAAAAAGGTAACGAGTGTAACACGTCAGCAAAACGCTGAGTAGAGTGGCAAACTAACTAAAGGCAACAGTAGAGTGTACAGTAGCTGTTATGTTTCATTACTTCCTTTATTCACATCTTTCAATTTTTCTCACTATTTCATTTATTTCTCAGATCCTTTACTTGATCTCGAATGTCCTCGTGGGAACGATCTTGATTGCAGTCTTTTCCAAAAGTAGAAGTAGCACGTGGTGCTCTCCTGGCCGGGAGAGTCCCCCGTGGTGATCCTACCCTCAGTCAACCACCCCAAGGTCACTGACAGACGTAACGGTGACTACGGCACGCGCGATAAACGCACAGGTAGCTAGCCCGCACTGGCACGCGGTCAGTCGTTTCCGTTAACGGGTGCGCCCAAAGCACAGCACGGAACCAGGGCAGAGCCCTCTCAGTAACAGGGGTCCAACCCCTCCACAGTAACCAAACCGGGGCCTTGCCCCTCCACAGTCCGCGCACCCTCGCCTGACTACCCTGGTTTGCCCTAGTGGGCCTAACAAGTCGGTGAAGGAGGCTAGCAGAACCCCGGGGCCCGTGGGGTAGCTAGTACTCTCCTAACACTACTAGCTCTCCTCGGTACTACGTACACGAGGGCCAACAAGTCGGTACAGAGCGGCCAATCCTAACCCCGGGTCCCTGGGGCGGCTGGCCCCACTCTGCACTAAACAGGTACAGGTACTTCCCTTGGTACTGCGTACCCAAGAGACAGTACAAACTACATCTCAGTTCCATTCCTTTCTCTTTCCAGGAGTTCCACTCCTAATTCCCCGTAGGGTTCCATCCTTTAATCTCAGAACATCACATGTTTCACTTTCCAGATTCACGTTCTCAAATCAATGATCTCAAACATGTTTCTTTATTCATAACAGGCAGCTTTATATATTCCTTTCCATTTTTCCAAGACTGCAGTAATATACATTCCACTAGTTTTTCCATCCTAGGATTCATGCCATATCCTAGGATCTATCATACAATCTAGTTTTCCGGCCCTAGGATTCATGCAACACCTAGGAGCTATCATTCCATATATTTCTCATTCCTAGGATTCATGCAATGCCCTAGGTTCTAGTTATGGTTCCATACTTTAACAGATTTTATTAATACATAAAGCCACTCTACCAGGTACAACGGGAGTAATGGGGGCGTGATCGGGAATCCTGCGCGCCTCCGCGACTCTCAAGACTGCAACCGAACGAGGTCCTATCACAAGGATCAAACACAAGGAGTGTCTCAAAACAGTGTATAGCTACTGTAGGCGGGTAGAGGAATTAATTCTGAAACGAACGCAACTCGAATCGCGGAAAACGGAGCCCATACGGGCCCTAAACGGGTCGAAAAAGATGATACTGTGCAAAATCAGACGTCTGGAACTCCCTCCAGACGTCTTAAACGGTGGATCAGAGAATTACCTGTTCAGCTTGGTTCCCCGGACGTCCAGAAGTCTGCGGGGACATCCGCCCTAGATCCCAGACGTCCGATGGTCCCTCAGGACGTCTGGAGGTCACTCCCGCCGTCTGGTACAACTTCCAGACGTCTAATTCGCAAAGGATGACGAATCAGCGAACCTGCGCACAGCCAACCCCCCTCCCTCAGTACGGTCAGTCGACAAGAAGGAAGAAGAAAGCGGAACTCACCTTTCAGACGTCTGTATGATCTTACAGACGTCGACCTTGCCGTCTGGATATCAACCCAGACGTCTGATTCTGGAAATTTTTCCAGAATCAGAACCCTACTCGGCCTCCGCTCGCGACGCCGCCCGCGTCGCACCTCGCGCGTCTGCTGCTCAGCCCGCAGCAGGTCCCTCTCCGCGACGCTCCGCGCCCCCTGCGCCCTCCGCCGGCCGGCCAAGCCGCTCCGGCGAGCTCGCCCTCACGGCAGAGCCCCGCCCTCGCACGCCACAGCTCCTCCGCGCTCACTGCGGCTGCCGCTGCCGCCCTCGCGTCCGCTCGCTCTTGCGCACAGGAAGGAGAAGGAGGAGGAGACGGTGGAGACGGGAGGGGAGGCGCGCCCTTTTAAGGCCGCGCGAGGAGGAGAGAGAAGGCGGTCGCAGCGCGCCTGCAGCCGCAGAGAAAAGAGGGAAGAATCACAGGTCTGCGCGCACAGGCGCGCAGACGAATCTCCCGTGCGAACATAACTGTTCTCCAGACGTCTGTAAAAGATCCCGGACGTCTGGTCAGACGTCTGGATGTAATCCCAGACGTCTTGTCAGACGTCTGGGCCACCTCCCAGACGTCTTAAAAGGCGTCTGGGGCACGCGTTCCTTACAAGCAGGCTCTGGTTACTCAACACCTGGTCTTGAAAAGGTGACAATTATGATACGTCAGCGAAACGCTGAGTAGAGTGGCCACCAGCTAGCTAAGAAAAACAGTAAAGGTGGACAAGTAGCTGTTGTTTTTAATTTCTTTCTTTATTCTCTATATACTCTTTCTTGATTTATTTCTCAGGTCTTTCTCTTGATCTCTAATGTTCCTCATGGGAACAATCTTGATTGCAGTCTTTTCCGAAAAGTAGAAGTAGCACGTGATGCTCTCCTGGCCGGGAGAGTCCCCCGTGGTGGTCCTACCCTCAGTTAACCACCCCAAGGTCACTGACAGACGTAACGGTGACTACGGCACGCGCGATAAACGCACGGGTAGCTACCCCGCACTGGCACGTGGTCTGTCATTTCCGTTAACGGGTGCGTCTCAAAGCATAGCATGGAACCAGTATAGGGCAAAGCCCTCTCAGTAATAGGGGTCCAGCCCCTCCACAGTAACCAAACAGGGGTTTTGTCCCTCCACAGTAACCAAACAGGGGTCTTGCCCCTCCACAGTCCGCGCACCCTCGCCTGACTACCCTGGTTTGCCCAGTGGGCCTACCAAGTCTGTGTAGGAAGGCTAGCTGAACCCCGGGGCCCATGGGGTGGCTAGCTCCCTCCCTACACTAGTAGCTATCCCCGGTACAGTGTACGTGAGGGTCAAGAGTCGGTACAAAGTGGCTAGACCTAACCTAGGGCCCCTAGGGCGGTTGGCTCTCCTCTGCACTAAGAGGTAACATGTGCTTTCCTTGGTGCTACGTACCCAAGAGACAACAAACTTTCCCATTCACTTTTCCAGTTCCATCCCATTTATTTCCAGGAGTTCTATTCCTAATTTCCCGTAGGGTTCATGCTCATGTTTCTCGGGCCAAGCCATACTAGGTTTCATCATTCCAGGTTTATTCGCATATAGTACGTGTTCCAACATTCAACTTCTTTTCCTTTCGAATTTATATACAAGCAGCTCGTATTTAATCTCAACCAACAGAAATTACATGCAACAGTTACTAGCAACAGTACTCTACATTTCACAGGCAGCTGTTATCCAATTACAGGCAATTATCATTATTTTATCTACTTATCCAAGACTGCAATTCAGGCATTCAAGACATTTGTTTCAGTGCTTTCTGTTCCTAGGATTCATGCCACACTCTAGGATCTATCATTCAATCTAGTTTTCAGGTTCTAGAATTCATGCCATACCCTAGGATCTATCATTCAATCTAGTTTTCAGGTCCTAGGATTCATGCCATATCCTAGGATCTATCATTTAATTCAGATATGCATTAGTGCTTGTAATTAACTAAGGGAAGCCACTCTACCTGCAAAATCGGGAGTAATGGGGGCGTGATCGGTAGGTTCACGTGCCTCCGCAACCCCCAAAGCCACAACAGAATGAGTCCTACACAAGGATCAATCACAAGGAACCACTCAGAACAGGATAAAAGTATTTCAAACGAGTAGAGGAACTAATTCTGAGAAGAACGAAATCTTAAACGCGGAAATCAGACCTCGAACGGACCCTAAACGGGTAAAAAATGACAACTCTGACTCAAATCAGACGTCTGGAACACCTTCCAGATGTCTTTAAAAGTGGTCCAGGTTATACCTCACTCTGCGCTGCTACTCAGACATCCAGGGAACCTGCACGCGTACGCAAACACACTCTCAACACGGCATGAGACGGAACTTTCGGCGGAACGGCCTGCATTGCTGTATCCGCAAAAGGAAGCGGAGGAAGAAATACGTACCTCTTAGACGTCTGGGGCTCCCTCCAAACGTCGCCCATGTCGTCTGGACATAGGTCCAGACGTTTGATTCAAGAAAAATTTCCCAGAATCAGAACCTCCTCGCCTTCTTCCCGCTGTGCGCGAGCTCGCCACGCAACCGCTTGTCCACTGTTCGAGCTGCAACAACACCAGGGGAGATCTCCCTAGCAGGAAGCTCCTCTGTGCGCACGCCGGCCGGCCTCGAGCTGCTCCGACGGGCTCACTCTCTCTTCCTCAAGTGCTCTCCCTCTCACTGCGCCTCCTCTTTTCCGCGTGCACCCGGCAGCAGTTGCTGCCCCCGCTTTCCCTCTCTCGTGCTCAAGTTGGAAGGAGGAGACGGTGGGGTGGTGGGTGAGGAAGAGGGAAGGGGTATTTGAAGGTAGTGGGGGGGGGGGGGGGGGGGGGGGGGGGGAAGGTGTTCGCAGGATGATGAGGGAAGAGAGAGGAGAAAAGAGAGCGGCGGGTTGCAGGTCGGCGGGTTCAGTCTGCGCGTGCATGCACGCAGACTCGCAATCGTATGCATGCAAAAATTTATTTCCAGACATTTGGGAAGGCGTCTAGACGTCTGACCAGATGTCTGGACCAACTCCCAGACGTCTTAAAAGTGTTTGATGTCTCGGTCTTAACATACTTAAACCCCACCACACTCTCCATCTCCACACCCTTCACATCACCACCTCCACCTCCATCTCCTTCGCTGGAGAGCCACCAACCCCCCTTCCCGTCCCCTTGCAGCCACGAAGAGGAAGGAAAAGGGCGGAGCGCGGAGGAGAGGGAGAGCGAGGGCGTGGGAGAGAAGAGAGAGCTTGGGGGAGCTCGGGAGTGCACGGCTGGGAGAGCTTGCACGTGTGGGGACTGCCCTTGTCGGGGCTGGAGTTGCCATTGTGGGAGAGGGAGAGCGAGGGTGTGAGAGAAGAGAGAGCTTAGGGGAGCTCGAAAGCTGTGGTCGGAGGAATTGTGGAAGCCAGGGAGCTCGGAGGAGCTCGTGCGGGAGGAGACAAGTACGTGCACGAGGAGGAGCTTGTGGAGAAGAGTTTCTCGACCTCCTACAGGTGCTGAGGTCGCCACTGCAGTCGCTGCGGGCGGAACTCCGCGAGAAGAAGAGCATCATGAGGAGTTCTGTGTACTGGATTTTTCCAGTATCAGACGTTTGTAGCATCTGCTAGACATCTGAAGCAGTAGCGGACATCCGAAGCTGAAATCGGACGTCTGAAACTACGCGGAGTGCCGAGGTATGCGTCCTGTATGTGCATGCATGCTCGTACGTTAGGTACATTAGCGCTGCGTGTCGTCGTTTTAAGATTTCGAACTTATGCACAGGTATAGGTCTTGGAAAGGCGCGTAAGCACGCTCTTCGAGGTGCTTTAGGACGTCTAGACGTCTCCATAGACGTCTAATAGACCTATCAGATGTCCGGGCACACTGACAGACGTTTGGAAAGACCCAGGATGACTGTAAAAGGGTTCCAAACGTCCGCTAGCAACGCAGGGAAGTAGGGTGAGGTTCTGAGATCGTTTAAGACATCTGGGTCTAGTCCCAGACGTCTGATTTTAGATAGTATGAACGTTTTTGGCTCGTTTAGGGCCCAAACGAAGTTGGATTTTACGCAAACGAAATACCATTGTTTTCCGCTCGACTTTCTCTACGTGTTAGTGTCAATTATATACTATTTTGAACTTGTATGATGTGACTTAGTCACTGGTATAGATCACCAGCTTGTAGCATGTTCGGGACCTGTTGAGACGACAGGACCTACGGTTCTAGCCTCCATTCCTCCCGTATTTCTCGGTAGAGTGGTTTACTTTAATATTAAGATTTAGATAAATGAAGTGCATATTTGGAATGACTTGATTGAACCCTAGGGTGTGAAATGAACCTTAAGGTAGAAGCGAATGAATATTGCTTGAGCTACACTGTTTACTTTGAGATGCATGTAAACTCTAATAGCTAGCAAGTATATAAATACATGATGTGATGTTCTTCAGTTATTAAAACACAAGCTGCCTGTTATATGAATGGGAATCGTGATGGGAACAATGAGATATGAATATTGAGAAACTAAATGAAATGAATACAGTGCATGAACCCTACGGGGAACTAGGAGGAGAACTCCTGTATACGGAAAGAATCTCGTATGTAGACGGGAAGTGAGTTGGTCCTTGTGTACGTGGTACCAAGGAGAGCTGCTGTCCTTTTAGTGTAGAGGGGAGCTAGCCACCCCTTGGGTTGAGACCTGAGGTTAGAACTAATCACTCTACACCGATTCCTGTTCGGCCCTCGCATACATGATATCGGGGTGTGCTACTTAGTATAGGGAGGGAGCTAGCCATCCCACAGGGTCCGGGGTTAGGACTAGCCACCATACACCGACTCTTGTTAAGCCAACTGGGCAAACCGGAATAGTCGGACGAGGGTACGCATACTGTGGAGGGGCAATAGCCCTGTTCTGAGAGAGCAAGGCCATGTGTTGTTCCGTGCTGTACTTTGGGCGTACTCGCTAACGGAAACGACTGACTGCGTGTTAGTGTGAGGTAGCTACCCATGCGCTTATCGCGCATGCTGTAGTCACCGCTACGTCACGACCGTGACCTCGGGGTGGTTGATTGGGTGTAGGACTACCATAGGGGACTCTCTCGGTCAGGAGAGCACCACGTGTTTATCCTACATTACGGGAAAGACTGCGATCAAAATCATTCCCTCGAGGGACAGTCAAGATCAAGAAATGACCGGATTCTTAAAAGAATAAACAAATCAGAACTACTTAGTGAGCTAAATGGAATTGAATAATTAATTAGTTGCTTGCCTTTTGTTAATTGCATAAAAATGGCTTAACCACCACTCTACTCAGCATTAGCTGACCACAGATTTTATAACCTTGTTCAGGTCAGAGAGTTAAGCAGCCAGCATCACTGGTTGCAGAAGGACCTGGGCCCAGTCGAGCCCAGCCGTAGTAGTTGTCACCTTTTTGTTTTCGAGCTTTCAGTTGTAGTAGTGGGTACTCTAGTATGTATGACTGTTTCAGTTACTTTTCCACTTTACTTTCCACCGTTGTAGGTTTGATGTCATGTAATAATGTGAAACATTTCGTTCTGTTTCCTTACCGTCTACTTATTTATTTTCTGCCTAGTTACATTACATGTATGGTTGTGGAATATTTTCTGCTTTTGACTATTTTTTGTTGGACGACTGGGTCTTAAGATTAGTCGAGGCGAGTCGATCTCGGATCCGATAGGGATCTGAGATCGGATCGTACCAATATGC
Organism: Thalassia testudinum; assembly: GCA_037157565.1. NCBI lineage: Eukaryota > Viridiplantae > Streptophyta > Magnoliopsida > Alismatales > Hydrocharitaceae > Thalassia > Thalassia testudinum. Next base: position 59,194,599 of record JAZHRO010000022.1, on the reverse strand, counting down.
AACAATCTTCATATTTTGTAAATATCAAAATTAATTATCTTAGTGCATGGGCACTAACACATACATCCAACACATTTCCGATGATCTTTAGTTCTTTCAATCCTCATTTCAGCAAAAATTGTAAGTGAAAGAACGCTCCAAGGCATCTAAAGTTGTGTAATATAGACGATTAACTTGAAAGTATGGATGACTAATTAATTATTTAACCAACCAAAAAAACCCTTAATTACCCAGATAATAAATGTATTGGATAGGATGAATGCCTCCATGCGATTAAAGTAAGTAAAGACATAAGATGCTAATACATGTTCTATCAAACTAGATAAAGGACCTACGCAACTAAGTTACCAAACTAATCAGAAAGACTGCATAAGTGTCACGTGACTTCAAAGTACAAAAGTTCTAGAAAAACCCATATATGTCTCGAGGATACCATATTGGTCAACATAGATTACCATGTCTCGAGGATACCATATTGGTCAACATAGATTACCATGTGTAAGCAATTAACAGATGGTCAAAAGACAATTACAGATAATGTAATGTGTGAGCTCTTCCATTAATGCCAGATGTCAAGAAAAACAACATTCATTGAGAAACAATAGTCCTTATGCCAAACAAGTGTTGGACATAAGATAGATGGAAACAAAAACAATTTAGGCTATATGATAATTGATTCAATAGAAAGTTATTTCATAAATTAAAAAAATAACCACACATAAACATTTGACATACCTCAGCTTTGATTCTCAATCATACTCTCTCTCTCCACCAAAAAGAGAAGTGTAGTAATTGCCATGGTGCCCAAGCTACGAGTTGATCTTATAATAAAAAAACCTAGTTCTCGTGATATTAATGAGCTGCAGTGAAATGTTGCAAGATGAAAATAAGAGTTAACTAAGGGTGTATACGGGTCAGGTTGGGTAGAGTTGAGATTCAATCCAAACTCAACCCACAAATTGTGACTTTAGATTTTTCTAATCTAATTCAACTCATTATAGTATTGAACCCAACTCAACCCAACCTATAAAATCGAGTTAGGTTGAGCAAGTTGTTGAGCAGTTAAAGCTTATGTTTCTCTCCAATATGCTTCCTATTATCTAGTGGTGGTGATCAGGCTCCTTCGTAAACGAAGGATCCAACTCAACAACCACACACAATCACAGAAAAAAGACAAGGGAATCGGTGGCCCAATTCCACCACAAGGGGTGTACGTCTGGAGAGAGAGCAATGCTCCTGAATCTCCACTAGAATTAGCAGTAACACAAAATATCTATTTTTTTCTCCCCCAGATTACATGAAGAGGACCTCCAAGGGTTTCTCTTCCCTATTTACAGCATAAGAAATATCCTAACAATGTAAGATCTTCCACAACAGTCATTGCAGATTCTCCAGCATGTCCATTATTTGGCTCTTAATAGCACTGGTAACGCCATCGTTACTGTCGACATGGGCGTAGTGGTGTCATCGCCGCCTCTTTGACTCCAGTCAACCCGGGTCCTTTGGTGAGTCAGTCATATCCAGATTCGCTTAGATAAAGGCAGGTTCGGATCCATCTGAGTGTAGGCAAGTTAGGCAAAGCCAAATCCACCTGTTTGCCCAGTATCTGGATAGCCAGATTCTTTTTTGAGCTTCGTGCGAAGTTTTAAGTTCGAAGGTACTTTTTGACCCTCATTAGGTGGTGACCCTAGTGGGGACGGGGGGCGGGGGGGTCATGTGCAGAAGAAGATGAAAGGAGAAGAGGTGCTCTAGTGGTGGTGGTAAGATTCATGCGTTGTGGGGAGGAAGAAAGGAGAGGTGGGTCGTCTAATGGTGAGGATCCTTACGAGGAGAAAAAGGGAATCAGGATGAGGTGGAGGGTTAAGGGAGGAGAGAAGGTTGAGGGTTAAATTAAAGAGTGTGGAGTGTCACCGCCATCAAGGAGAAGAGTGCCTTGGTTGGAGTAAAACTTAGAGATAAGGTGAGGGCAAAGGGGGTTGCCTAGAGTTGCTGGAGGTAACTATGAAAGAGATGAAAGAACGGTGATGGTTGAAAATTGAAAATTTAGATGTAAGAGTGAGTAGATGTTAAAATCAACGAGATAAGAATTTTGCTAAATCATATATATATATATAGTTACAACCCGATTCCGGCTTCCTACAAAACCCAAGAATGGCTTGCCTCGACTAAATCCTAAGACCCAGTCATCCAACGAGAAATAACCAAATGCACAAAATCATTCCACAACCACACATGCAATGTAACTAAGCAGAAAATAGATAATAAGCAGTAATGGAAAATAGAGTAGAAGCCTTAAAGGTACTACATGCCACAAGCAAAAGTATGATTACAGACATAGCCATCACGCTGAAACAGAGAGAAAAACATAACAGAAAATATACGCTAATATACTGAAAAAACTCACTACCAACAAAAAGGGGCCTCTGCAACGGTAAGCAAAGAAAATATAGCTATGGCTGGGCTCGACCGGGTCCAGCACCCTTTGTAGCCGGTGGCGCTGGCTGCTTAATTCCCTACCTGAACATGGTTATATATATTTGTGGTCAACTAACGCTGAGTAGATTAGTGTATACGTCATTTACATGCAATTAAACATAAAGGAATAAGCAGCTAACTAGTCATACAATTTCCCGTTATGTGTTAATATCTGTTTCCATTTAAATCATCTATGTGTTTCTGATTTGGTTTCTAGCAAGGGTCCAACACATTTCTTAATCCACTTGTTTCCTAAGGGAACGATCTTGGTGCAATTTTCCCGCGATGCAAGATGTACACGTGGCACTCTCCGGGCTGGGAGAGCACCCTGTGGTAGTCCTACACCCGGTCTACCACCCCGGGGTCATGGCCGCGACGTAGCAGTGACTACAGTACATGCAATAAATGCACTGGTAGCTACCCCGCACTGGCACGCGGTCAGTCGTTTCTGCTAGCGGGTATGCCCAAACGCACAACACATAACAGAATAGGGGCCACACCCCTCAACACTCTGCGTACCCTCACCCAGCTATCCCGATTTGCCCAGTGGGCCTAACAAGAGTCGATGTAGAGTGGCCAATCCTAACCCTGGGTCTCAACCCAAGGGGCGGCCAGCTCTCCCCCTACACTAAAGTGACAATAGCTTTCCTCGGTACCGTGTACACGAGAGTCAGCTCACTTTCTGTAACCAAGTCCAGACAACCAACCAGCCTATAGGCAACATGTTCCAACACACATCGGATTTCCATATCACAGTATTTTGATTTCTTTTCTAGTTCCCTGTAGGGTTTGTGTATCAGCATTCATTTTATTTCATGATACGGCATATATCTCCATTCACATTCCGGCTCTTAATCGTATAACAGGCAGCTCGTGATTCAACAAATTAAGTAATCACCACATCAATTAACTATTCAGTTGCTAGCAGTAAAGACTTTAACATGCATTTTAGAGTATAATAGCGTGGTTCAAGTAATGTACATTCATCCTCCTCAGCCCTAGGGTTCATTTCATATCCTAGGGCTCAATCAGATATTTCTAATATATCATGCACTTTAATCATTTAAATCACAGTATTAGAGAGGACCACTCTACCAAGGTATACAGGTAGTATAGGGGCTCGAATGGTGGATCCTGATGTCTCCGCGGGTCCCGTGTACACTACGGACTAAAAACCTATATTATTGACCAATCATGTCAAACAGCTCAAAATAGTATAGACATTACATGAACACGTAGAGAATTCCAAGAGAAAACCAACGATACTTTGTTTGCGAAAAACCAACTCCGTTTGGGTCCTGAACCGGCCCAAAAACACACGTCCTAACCAAAATCAGACGTTTCGGGCGAGTCCCAGATGTCTTAAATGAATGCAGTAGCTCACCTTGCTCTCCTGTGCCTATACTCGTCGTCTGCTACCCCGCACAGCTGTCTAAGGGGGTCTTTAAATGTCTGACACTACTCCCGGTCGTCTAGGAGGATAGTCAGACGTCTGACACTGTCGGCCTCCAGACGTCTTCAAGTGCCTCGAAGGTCGTGCCATGCACCTTTCTAACGCACTCGCACCTACACATGCATGTGCAATGAAAAAGCAACACCTAATTACTATCGTACATGCATGCAGGCTCGTACAGGGTTCGTACCTTGGCACCCTACGTGCTGTCAGACATCCTGAGCCCTCTCTGGATGTCTGACGACTCCTCTAGACGTTTGGCAGAGGTTGCAGATGTCTGATATTGCGGAAATATCCTCGCATAGAGCCTCCTCACAAAGCTCTTTTTCTCGCGAACACCTCCTCTCTGCCTGGGGAGCTGCAGCAACTCCTCTTGATGCTCTCCCTCTTCCATGCTCTCTCTTCCTCTCCTCTGCACCCTTCCTCCGTGTTACGACCCGATCCCAGATCCCTATAGGACTAGAGACCAGCCCGCCTGGACTAATCCCAAGACCTAGTCATCCAACAAGAAATAACCAAAAGCAGGAAATAATTCACATCCACAGATGCAATGTAACTAGGCAAAAAGAAATAAGAGACAGTAAAAGAAACAGAGCGAAATGGTCTATCAAAGTTACAGGCCATCACAACTACAACAAATAAAAGTACAACGAAAAAAAAATACTGTAATAGTATTACATAGAACCAAAAATACTCACTATTACAACAGGAGCTACGGAAAACAGTAAGAAACGCAGCTAAGGCTATGCTGGACTGGGCCCAGCTCCCTTTGCAGCCGATGGTGTTGGCTGCTCAACTCCTTGACCTGAACAAGGTTATAAAATTTTCGGAGTCAGCGAACGCTGAGTAGAGTGATAATTTAGCCATTTACATGTAATTACGATAAGCAATTGATTTATGCATTTAAACAACTATCCATTTTCATTTAGTTCAACCAAGTACTTCTAATTTGTTGTTCCTTTATTCACTTAAATCATTTCTTGATCTGGCTTGTTCCTCATGGGAATGATCTTGATTGCTGTCTTTTCCATGATGTAGGAGGTACACGTGTTGCTCTCCTGGCCGGGAGAGTCCCCCGTGGTAATCCTACACCCAGTCAACCACCCCGAGGTCACGGTTGTGACATAGCGGTGACTACGGCACGCGTGATAAACACACGGGTAGCTATCTCGCATTGGCACGCGATCAGTCCTTTCCGCTAGTGGGTACGCATAAAGGTACAACACGAAATAGTACAGGGCCTTGCCCTCTCAGAACATAACAGAACAGGGGCCTCGCCCCTCCACAGTCCGCGTACCCTCGTCCGACTATCCTGGTTTGCCCAGTGGGCCTAACAAGAGTCGGTGTAGGGCAGCTAGTCCTAACCCCGAGCCCCCTGGGGTGGCTAGGTCCCTCCCTACACTAAGTAGCTCACCTCGATACTACGTACACGAGAGCCAAACAAAGTCGGTGTAAAGTGTCTGGGCCTGACCCCAGGGCTCTGTAAATCCCTACTTGGAGGGGGTGAGATCAGCGTGACGTAAAAATGCAGAATTAAAATATAACAACCTCACAAAATAGACAATCATACAAAGTACACAATGATTTTTAGGTGGAAACCCAAACCGGGTGAAAACCACCACCTAACCCTCTCGAGTTAGGATTTTTCGATCAACCAAGTTGATCAAATCCACTAACGTACTACTTAAACGAGGGTAGTACAACCTCAATTACAACCACGCTACTTTATACGAGAGTAGCGTACCTCAAACCCCTTCTCTTCACAAGAAGGATTTTGTCCCACGAAGGAGATGGGAATTCGCAACGCGAATACCCAACCAAATAACAAAGTAAATTACAAATAGTCCTATAGAGCCAACAAAGATATTCTAAAACTAAGCTTTTATAGGAGTAAGGATGCTTCTCTTTGGTGGAAGTGCATCAACGACGCGGATGCGTGAACCACGCGGTAGCGCTTCGTTGCTCTCGTAATCGTGGAGGGAGAGCGGGTGCGTAACAGGAATCAAGCTCTCTAGGTGTAGAACTAAGCTTGGAGATCAAGAGCTTTCTTCTATATGATCTTCTTCTTCTTTTAGACACTAAAGAGTGGAAAGTATGTAGCTTGGATGTGTCTTGGTGTGTATTTGAGTGGCAAAGGTTCTCCTCTTTTTATAGAAGCCCTAAGAAGGCTTTGGAAGGCTTCCATAGTCGTTGGGTACAACCTCCAAGAGAATCAGGCCGAAATTAGGGTTAATCATTACACTAACAGGGTTATCAAACGTCTAATCCTGGCATCGGACGTTTGGAAATCCAGTTTAAGACATCTGGGAACAAAGTCAGACGTTCGATTATGGACGGGTTTCCTTCCTGACTTGAATCAGATCGAAACAGGGTTCTAGTGGAAATGCATTAGACGACACACAGGACGTCTGGAATGAGGTCTGGATGTCTGGAAACCTACTTTTCTGCAGAAATGGATTCCCAAGGGAGTGCAACGGCTAGAAAATCTCCGAGAAAAGATTTGGGTCAGCCGAGGCAAAACAGTCATGTATTAGACGTCTGGTGTCCTCTACGGACGTCTGATACGAGGTTAACGGTCATTCCCTTCAGTGTTTACTTAGGCAGCCAATGGTTCACTAATTGGACGTCTGGCAAAATCATCAGACGTCTTTTAAGACGTCTGGACTAAGGCCTGGACGTCTGATTTCATCAGACAGAACTAACTAACTCCAGCCTAAATATTATCGGACGTTTGAGTCAACAGGAAAACGTCTTAAAAGTCATTATCAGACGTCTGATTTTCAGATTAGACGTCTGAAAAGACTGTTTGAACCCTATTTTGGTTTTTGTAAGTTCTCTACAGAAAACCTAAGTATCCTAGGATTGTGCAAGTGTTCCTAGGACTACTGTTAGGGTACTTTGAGGCTCTTTAACAAATATTCTAAGAAACAAAAAGAGCAAGGAAATAAAGACAAAAGTACATAGAAAAAGATAAATAGAAATCTATCATATTCTTCTTGTCCTTCCATCTTCAAGTTATCGCTCCTCGCGAAGTTCCTTTGTTCTCGGTTAAGCTCCTCCAATCCGCCATGGATGCGAGCTCGAACTCTGTCTAACCATGTCTCCATTTGCAATTAACCTGAAATCTAAGACTTCAAGTGTAGATATTAAATGACACGTGCTTTGTTATCATCAAAATAAACGATCGCGGTTCTCTAGCACCAACAGGCTCAACCCAGCGGGCGGCCAGTACCTCTCTACACAAAAGGGACAGTGGCTCTCCTTGGTACCGCGTACACAACGGCCAGCTTACTTTCCGTCTATAGGAGCTCTCCTCCTAATTCCCCGTAGGGTTCATGCTGATATTCATTTCATTTCATTTTCCAATCTTTTAGATTTCTCTATTTACATTACCAGTTCCATTCTTAAAATAGGCAGCTCGTGATCTTCTATTGACAAGACATCATACTAAGTAACCAGTACATTTGCTAGCATTTAAAGTTTTATAGGCATCTCAAGTAAATAGTGTAGCTCAATCGTATTCATTTGTTCCTACCCTAGGTTTCATGCTCATCCTAGGGTTCTACATGTTCTCAAGTATACAGTATAGCTCAAACCATACTCATCTGTTTCTGCCTTAGGGTTCATTCTCATCCTAAGGTTCATTCAAGTTATTCTAAGCATGTAGTTCATTTATTTAAATCATAATATTACTGTAAACCACTCTACCGGCAAATATAGGAGGAATGGGGGCTTAGATCGCAGATCCCGTCGCCTCCATGGCTCCCGCGTACTCGACTGCCTGGAGACCTATACAATTGACCAACCACATCAAACAAGTCCAAAACCGTATACAAGTGACACTCGTAGAGAAACTCAAGCGAAAAGTAATGGTACTTCGTTTGCGGAAATCCGATTCCGTTTAAGCCCTAAACGAGCCAAAAACACTCACACTGTCCAAAATCAGACGTCTGGGTCTAATCCCAAACATCTTAAAAGACGTCAACACTTACCCTGGGTTCCCTGCAGCTACCTCGGACGTTTGGACCTTTTTGCGATCGTCTGAGGTGAGTTCCAGACGTTGGACCCTCCTTCCGATCATCTGGAGGTACGGTCAGACATCTAGCGACATGTCCAGATGTCCAAAAGCACCTCGATGGGCGCATCCCGTGCCTTTCCAATGTCCTGCTCCCTACGTACATACGTGTAGACCATCAGAAAAGGTCAAACAAGATCCTTGCAGTGAGGTTTGCATGGCCGTAACCGCACAAAAGCATATACCTTAGCACAGAGCGTGCTTTTAGATGTCTGGCTTCAGCTCCGGACGTCCATCGGCTATTCCAGATGTTTGAAATGTGCTCCAGACGTCTGATACTGGAAAAATATCCAGTATGTAGAACCTCTGTGAGCCTTCTTCTCCGCCAGGAAGTCCTCCGAGTCGCCTGCAGCTGCGATGCCGGCAGCTTCAGGAGGCCGCGAGCCCACCTCCGCAAGCTCCTCGAGCACGAGCTCCTCCCACGCTCTCGCAGCTCCCTTGCGAGCTCCTCCTCTCGAGCTCTCCTCTCCTCTCCTCCTCCATGTCCCGTCTCTCTCTCTCAGCTTCCTCTCCTCTCGCCGCGCTGGAAGGAGGGGAGGAAGGAAGGATGGAGGTGGTGGCTGGTGAAGATGGATGGAGTGGCGTGGGAGAGGGGGGGTTTAAATAGATAGAGGGTTAGGGTTTGGGGTGAGGAGAGGGGGGTCTGCGTGCATCTGTGCGCACGGAAAAAAAATAGCAGGTTCGGTTCTTCTACTTTCAGACGTCTGACCCTCCATTCAGACGTATGGACAGACGTCTGACGGCTCATTCAAACGTCTTAAACAACTCAAAAAGGCCATGAGTCATTTCACTCCATCTCCCCTCTCCTCCTTTTCTCCCACGCACGGCCGAGAGGGGAAAATGAGAAGGTGATGGACGGCGGTGGCAAGGCGAATGGAGGGGCGTCCTCCGTGCTCCTCCCGCTCCTAGCTCCTCCGAGCTCCTCCTACTGCCCTCCTCCCCCACTCACGATTGCAAGGGCACGGGGGGAAAAAGGAATGGCCGTCGGCTGTGGAGGAGTGAAAGTGGAGGTGTGGTGGCGTTGGGTGTGGAGAGGGTGGAGAGGTGAGGGTCTTTAATAGAGGAGGGTTAAGGTTTTGAGTGTGTGTGTGTGCGCGTGGGTTGAGGGTGGAGGGGTGGGCGAAATTGCAAGGTTGACCTCGCAAAGCCTCCTTTTTTTTCCGCAGAGCCCACAAATTAAAACCCAGGAGGTTTAAAATTACACTAACAACCCTACCATTTCGGAAAATTTCCGAACAACTCTTGGAATAATCATTTCATATATCAAGTTATATCGAAATCATTTTTTATTGAATTGAAAAAATTTTAACCAACAACTCACTATAGCTTTCTACTCAACCTCACCCAACTTAATGAGTAATAATAGATACAAGATATAATCTACGTCATTTTCCACGGCTTTCGACCGCTATAAATGGCCTACCCCCACATGTGCGCACCATTCATGCATGCCTGAGCCAACTCTGGGCCCAATTTGCACTAGCCCATTGCACAACCCAATTAGCTCGGCTCACGACACAATGTCTACTGTTGATTACACCCCGTTGGTCTCATCGACGGCAGGCACACCGACAGCACACAGTATACCATTGAGGTGGACTGGACAGCACACCAGTTGTTGGCAGCACATCGCACACCGGTTGTACACTGGTGTACGGCTGAACACAAGTAATCGGTGGCACACCTCTCGAAAGCGGCACACCGCACAATGGGGACAAGACGCACAACGCACATGATGGGGGGCAAGACGCACAGCACAGCACACGCACAACATCGTAACTACTGAACTGTGGTTGCAAGTCTGAGATAACTCAAATGTCTTTAAGATCATGAATGGGTCATCTTCGAAGGAACATCATTCATGTGGTTGCACATGAATGGATCAAATGGCATCACTACATGCATTTGGGATAATGATATCCCATTCCAGGATGAAAGAGGTTCGGCTCATGATGGACAACAATCCCATCTCCATCATGTGCTTCATTTAATCTGAGATAGGTAAGATTAAAAGGCAGTCAATGTGTGTACATGTTGAACGTGATTTCTACACTAAAAATTTTGAGTTTGAAAACCCTGTCGTTGTAGTCGTGTAAAAATCCATCAAACAGATAGTTTAACCGAAACTCTGGTGAGTCTCGGGTCGAACACGGGGAGGCGAATGTTTGATTAAAAATCGCGTTGGATTTATTGTCACGAAAACAGATTAGCTGGTTGAAATTAATCTACTAGATATTCTACTTGAAGAATAATTAATAGAAGAGAGAAAGAATAATACAAATAAAGAGAAAATAGAGAGAGAATGAACAAGAATTTTATAACAATAGGTGCATGTCCATTACAGCTATGTGCTCTACTAGAAAGTAAGAAATCTACATTAGAAAGCGATAAAAGAGAAGGGGATGAGAAATTATCCTCCTCAACGCTGCTTGGAGACGAGCCGAGTTGACGGGGCACCCGGACGAGGGTGGTGAGATGCTGGACAAAAGAGGATAAAGACGGAGTAGGGCGACGTTGTAACGAGATCTACTTCTCGAAGGCGGTGAGAGGACAACCATGGGCGCTCCACGAATGGAGATAAGAAGGAAAAATTATCTTTATAACTTTAATGGAGCATCCCGAGTTTGGGATGAGCTCGTAAAGCTTTAGAGTGGGTGAGAGAAGAGAAAAAGAGATGAGAAAATGTGGAGGGGTAGGCCATTTATAGGTGTAGTTATGGGGGCAAAAGGGTCTTTTTATGGCTTAGAAATTAATATCAGGGTCTTTAGTGACGCTTATATAAGTGTCACTAAAAACCCTGATATTAATTTCTAAGCCATAAAAAGCATCACTAAAGACCCACATTTCTAAATGCATGCACCTCAACGAGGGCCATCCATCGTGCATTCGAGCGCTCACACGTGGCCACGTCGCCGACCGCTGCTCTTCAGCCGTTGCGCCCACGTTCACCAAGCAATGCGCCTCCTCAGCTGTTTGATCATCAATGGAGGGCTGAGATGGTGCGCTGATCGCGCTTGAGACCGCACGATGGGGCGCGTATGTTCGCTCGTCTCCTTGTGCATCAAATCAAGAACCGCGCTATGTGTGATGTGGCTTGCATCTCCACCGTTCATTCAAGATCGCACGGTTCAATCAATTCAATGCGTTAGCTGGGGGTAGCGCTATCGGGTTTCAAACTCGCGACCAGCTGTTGATGGACTTTATCCACTACGCTATGCGCGTGGATTGTCATGAAGACCATCAAATGTGTGGATGCTCACAGCCATCCGATTATAGATCAACAACAGTGATCTCCCTATGGTTGCCTCTTTGGAAAGGAGGGGTGCAGCTTGGCTTGATCTTAGCCGTTGGATGGAAATCCAACGGCTGAGATTGATGGGAGCGGTTGGAGAGGAGGAAGGCCGGCGGCTGTGGGTGGCTTGGATGGCGCCACATGGTGCCATCCTGGTCGTCCATCTTTTTTAACTTGTAGATGGTGCCACAGTTGTCGGATTGGATCGATTTTCGCGTCGTTGGGCTACGATCGTCAATTCAAACTCATCCGTGTGGTTGGATTTGTCGTCTGAGGTACAGATTTAACACCACATTGGCCCTTGACCTTTGATCTTTCTCAGACTGTATATGATACTACGGAGTCCAATCGGGGCAATCTCGGAGGCATTGGACTCCGATTGTCTCCCTGATTAGATCCGTATGGTTGGATTTTCAATTTGAAGTCCTGAAATGATCTCGCCCTATCCCCTTACTACAAAAAAGGGAAATTAACTTATAATTTATACAATCTAACCTAAATGCATGACGATGCATGTTATACAATACTTATAATTTATGATGCCTTTATAGACCTAGGAACATGCATAAATAAGCATTTTAGGTCAATTAGATGTGCACATAAGTGCACACTTGTGATTAGAAGTGTGCTTCGATGCGTAAGAACATTGAAGATAATGCTCCTCTGTAACGAATGTGTGCCCCAGACGTATTTTAAGACGTCTGGGAGGTGGCTCAGACGTCGGACAAGACGTCTGGGATCACAACCAGACGTCTGATAAGACATCTGGGATAGTTTCAAGACGTCTGGAAATCCGTTATTTTCGACACCCGCGAGTCGCCTGCGCGCCTGAGCGCGCAGACCGCATATTCCCTCTTTTCTCTACGGCTGCAGGCGGCCTGCCGCCTTCTCTCTCTCCTCTCCGCGCGGCGTTAAAAGGGGCGCGCCTCCCCTCCCGTCTCCACCGTCTCCTCCTTCTCCTCCTTCCTGTGCGCGAGAGCGAGCGGACGCGAGGGCGGCAGCGGCGGCCGCAGCGAGCGCGGAGGTGCGGCGTGCGAGGGCGGAGCTCTGCCGTGAGGGCGAGCTCGCCGGAGCGGCTTGGCCGGCCGACGGAGGGCGCAGGGGGCGCTGGGCGACGCGGAGAGGGACCTGCTGCGGGCTGAGCAGTAGACGCGCGAGGTGCGCGAGCGGCGTCGCGAGCGGAGGCCGAGCAGGGTGCTGATTCTGGAAAAATTTTCAGAATCAGACGTCTGGGTTGATAGCCAGACGGCAAGGTCGACGTCTGTAAGATCATACAGACGTCTGAAAGGTGAGTTTTCGCTTTCTTCTTCCTTCTTCTCGACTGACCGTACTGAGGGAGGGGGGGTTGGCTGTGCGCAGGTTCGCTGATTCGTCATCCTTTGCGAATCAGACGTCTGGAAGTTGTACCAGACGGCGGGAGTGACCTCCAGACGTCTGATTTTGCACAGTATCGTCTTTTTCGACCCGTTTAGGGCCCGTTTGGGCTCCGTTTTCCGCGATTCGAGTTGCGTTCGTTTCAGAATTAATTCCTCTACCCGTCTACAGTAGCTATACACTGTTTTGAGACACTCCTTGTGTTTGATCCTTGTGATAGGACCTCGTTCGGTTGCAGTCTTGAGAGTCGCGGAGGCACGCGGGATTCCCGATCACGCCCTCATTACTCCCGTTGTACCTGGTAGAGTGGCTTAAGTTATTTTTAAAATCTGTTAAAGTATGGAACCATAACTAGAATCTAGGACATTGCATGAATCCTAGGAATGAGAAATGTATGGAATGATAGCTCCTAGGTGATGCATGAATCCTAGGGCTGGAAAACTAGTTGTATGCTAGATCCTAGGAAGTGGCATGAATCTTAGGATGGAAAAAAACTAGTGGAATGTATAATACTGCAGTCTTGGTAAAAATGGAAAGGAATATAAAGCTGCCTGTAATTTGAATTAACAGCTGCCTGTTATGAATAAAGAAACATGTTTGAGATCATGGATTTTGAGAACGTGAATTTGGAAAGTGAAACATATGATGTTCTGAGATAAAGAGCTGGAACCCTACGGGGAATTAGGAGTGGAACTCCTGGAAAGAAAAAGGAATGGAACTGAGATGTATTTTGTACTGTCTCTTGGGTACGCAGTACCAAGGGAAGTACCTGTACCTGTTTAGTGCAGAGTAGGGCCAGCAGCCCCAGGGACCCGGGGTTAGGATTGGCCGCTCTGTACCGACTTGTTGGCCCTCGTGTACGTAGTACCGAGGAGAGCTAGTAGTGTTAGGAGAGTACTAGCTACCCCACGGGCCCCGGGGTTCTGCTAGCCTCCTTCACCGACTTGTTAGGCCCACTAGGGCAAACCAGGGTAGTCAGGCGAGGGTGCGCGGACTGTGGAGGGGCAAGGCCCCGGTTTGGTTACTGTGGAGGGGTTGGACCCCTGTTACTGAGAGGGCTCTGCCCTGGTTTCGTGCTGTGCTTTGGGCGCACCCGTTAACGGAAACGACTGACCGCGTGCCAGTGCGGGCTAGCTACCTGTGCGTTTATCGCGCGTGCCGTAGTCACCGTTACGTCTGTCAGTGACCTTGGGGTGGTTGACTGAGGGTAGGATCACCACGGGGGACTCTCCCGGCCAGGAGAGCACCACGTGCTACTTTTACTTTTGGAAAAGACTGCAATCAAGATCGTTCCCACGAGGACATTCGAGATCAAGTAAAGGATCTGAGAAATAAATGAAATAGTGAGAAAAATTGAAAGATGTGAATAAAGGAAGTAATGAAACATAACAGCTACTGTACACTCTACTGTTGCCTTTAGTTAGTTTGCCACTCTACTCAGCGTTTTGCTGACGTATTACACTCGTTACCTTTTTCAGGACCAGGTGTTGAGCAGCCAGGGTCGGCGGCTGCAGAGGACGCTGGGCCGAGTAGGGTCCAGTAGAGTTACCACAGCCTTTTGTACCCCTTTTGTTTCTGTTCTAGTGAGTAGTTTTTGTTTCCACTGTACCTTCTTTACCTGCAGTTCTTGTTATATGATAAATGTTGTTTTACTGTTGTGGTGGTACCTACTGTAGTAGTTTCTTTCCTTACTGCTGTACTTTCTTACTGTTAGTTATATTCATGCTGAATGTGGTTTATTTTACTGTCTTTTGGTTACTTCCTCGTTGGACGACTAGGTCTTGGGATTAGTCGAGTCGGTCCGGTTCTCGTGTCTCGTAGGGACTCGGGAACCGGGTCGTTACATCCTCTTTCTAGTGAACATATACACCGACCATGTGTTACAATTGGTAAATCATGCACTTCCTTCATTGATTATAGAGAGGAAGCATGCTAATTTTGTATGACTAATGTCTAACCGACACACTTAACATGTCCACCCCCCACCCACTTCAAATTAAAAATTAGCAGATTGAATGTTTGGAATGTCACATTCTTGGATAACGCCGTTTAGAAGGTCTTCGATTTTCCATTTTTCATGTCAAGATTTCTCATGCATCCCACCACACAGACAACCTTGATATAGGACATAATATACTGGCACAACATAGACGATCTCTACGCAATAAAGATCACTTGAGCAAAAATTTCATACAAAATGGATAAATGAGACACACTTTCAATGGTCTGATATCATGGGTTTAATTAAACTGGAGAAGAGAAGGCTATACTTTAACTTGATCTTCTACAAAGAATTACACATGCAATGTACACCACTCCAACAAAATGAACATGGAGAGAATATGACATCGAGAAGATTTCCAATAATCCAAAAACATACAACGAGTATAAGTCATTACAAGGGAATGTATGGAGAAGTGGAAATTCAACACAACAGCCACAATTAACATATGGGTCGACATTCAAAATATAAATATAAATCGTCCACGATAAATTGATGAGAAGCTATGCCATGTTAGCTACATTTATAATGAAGTTGTAAAACAAACTCACATAGGCCTAAAAGCCGACACCGTTTCTTACATTTTTTTATGAAAATTACAATGACCCGACTTCCGGTTAATAATAATGAATTGAAAATATTCCCTAATATCTCTCTTCACCAACATGGCAGATTTAGAATATGAGGATTACTTCAAATAGAACTATGCTCACATATGTCGAGTTTGGATGATGAAACTTTATGCAACAGGAAGGTTCCTAGAATTCAATTCAAGTAAGTGATTAATAAGCAGTTGACTCAAATATGAAAATCGAAATATTTTCACTTTATATTGATTTCAGAAAGTCAAACAATATCATGTCTACAATCACAATTATAATATCCCACATTGCAAGAGGGAGAAGAGAACATGGGGCGGATCCTACTGGTATGACATGAAATATTGTTTCACCGCACACATCTCAGAAGCTTACAGCACACCTACAGCAATGTGGTAAACAATAAAGCGATTCATTGAAAATGACGATGCAGGAACCTTAGAGTAGAACTGCATGATTTCAATCCTTTTCACAACATTGTAATACCAATACCCAACAATTACATTACATTTCACATATAATGTAATGGCAATACCTACACGATCTGTAGACAATAAAGCTCTGTTAAGTAAAATAACCCAAAATAGGCACCTTATTGATGATCTGACACAAGTAGTTTCACTGATCCTTTTCCAACTGATAGGACATTTAATATACAGGAATCACAAAGGGAATGAACATCGAAGCACAATGTTATCAGTGGATACTGAACAAACATCACAAAAGATACAATGGACAGCATTCAGTATTATGTAATGTATACACAACGGCAAATTGAAATCACAAACACTTTTCTCTTTAGAGACCATGGACCCAGTACATTCTTGTAGGATATTCTGTAAATGGCATTGAAGAACCCAATTGGACTATTGCAAGTGAGTTCCCTCCTTGCTGTGCTGTTCGTAGGAAACCTCCCTACAAGATGAAAACACACAATGTTGGAATCGAGGGACAGCTATTACATATCTAAGGAAAAATCTTTGTGATGTTCTAATTAAATATAACGTACCATAACCTGAAGCAGATGGTCATCCGCGAAAGGCGGACTAGTGTTGAGGTCGAAATCCATCCCCGATTGGCAGCATAAGCCTTCGTGAAGAGGAGAAGGGAAATATTTCAAACGAACATAAAGAGGACCCTCAAAACATAGACATTGTTGAAGCACAGCTTCATCGAAGTGCGAAGGGAAGTGAACTTTAGAGGTCAAGTCACCGCACCATCGCAAACCCCATTGAGAGGACAATGGGCATGCTGCAAGTAGGAGAAGGAAAAAGGAAGGAGATGAATTGCATAGTGCTTCGTCTATAGTACTCAAAGAAGAAGGCATATCGCAGATGTGCTACATTACAGACGTGTAGAAGCTCAACACACCGAAGAATGGATCAACCGTGTTGTACGATTTGAGAAGCATCCACTAACCGATGAGCGATAAAAAGGCCAACAACATCAGTTCAAACATCACAACACAATCACTTCGACGAAAATCACGTGTTACTCTCCATTGCAGGTGATGAGAACCTTGAAAACATAAATATAGTTGCGCACCGTTGGAAGTAACCCCTGCTCGTGACTCGAATCAGGGAAACATACGTGGTTGTACAGGGCGAGTAGCCAGTCGTCGGCCACTCGGATAACCGCGATATCCCAGCGGGGCTGAAGGTTTCGCACTCCACTTCCCGCCGTTTTGGCCTCGAAGGAGAGAGCCCACGACAGTTGTCAGACGCGAACCCCACCCCGCCAAGCCCTAATCTCCGCCCTTTCGATGGCCTCCGCCGCGGGGAGGGTGGTGGCGGAGTACGCCAAGTCGAACCGGTCCGCGTGCAAGCAATGCGGCAAAGGCATCGCCTTGGGGTCCCTTAGGTTGGGGATATCCACCAGAGACCCCCGCGGCTTCGACGCCACCAAGTGGCACCACCTCCTCTGCTTCCCCAAGAAGCCGAGGCTCTTCTCCTTCGCCGCCTCCGACATCAAGGGCTTCTCCTCCCTCAAGGTCCCTTCCCCCTCCTCCAGGATCAGATCAATCATCTTCTCGCAGGGAGCGTCTTGAAAAAATATAAATGACGGTCATGTTTTTGTGCTTTTTTCGTGCTTGGCTTAATAAATGACGGCGGGTGAAGAGCTGTGATCAAGAGGAGCTGAAAAAGTTGGAATCGGTGGAGGTAAGCAAAACATCACCTTCGATGTGTCTATTTGTTGCCGATCTTCCCGATGAGTTTGTATTGTAGGCAGGTGATAGAATTGCAATGTAAAGCAATAGAACGGTTCTTACGAAATAGAATAGGTTGCGGAATGAGTGGATGTGTTGAGTCAGTGTTCAGGACCAGGCGTACCTTTTCTCTGTAACAAATTTTGATTCCATCATTATATTCATCAGAAGAAATAAGCTAAAAATCGTATTTCTACTTAGGATGGTTACATCTGTAAAGTCGTTTTCAGCTGTAGTTATCTTACCTTGTGGTTCAGGATTCAACTTCAGCTAGCGATGGAAACGAGAAGAATGAGATTGTCAAAAAGGTGGGTACTCATGGTTTGCCTAATTGAGAAACGATAATTTATTGTCATGCTATGGAGGTTGATGATTGCTTCAGGTACAGGCAGTTTGTGAATTTGAAAGTGAAGGGGTCGAGGAGAAAGCTTCTAAAAAGCCGAAGGTATGGACTATGGATCGTTTGGTTGGACTAGTTTTATAGCTTTGGATGTTTGCTTCTGGCTCATGAGGTTTGCATTATCGTTTTGTTCATGGGATTTGAATAGGCTCGTTATTCAGGTAAAAGGGAAAAAAATGCATTGGTTGACTGCTAGATAAGTGCAAATATGCACCATCGTACATTGTCATGATGTCTCTCACTATCCTTTTGAAGATAAAAGGATGATGTAGAGAGTGGCCAATGTCTTGCTAGAGTTTCCACATTTTGTGTTTTATATTTCAGCTGACTGTTACTTAAGACATAACATTATTTAATGGTATCCCATCATGAGAAAGCTGCCTCTATAACCATTTGATTTTTTCCTAGGCATCAGTCCAAAAACATATGAATCACTTCGCTGGAGAATTACTATAAGCACAAGGTAATGTAAAAATCCTTTCAAAAAAAAGCAAGGTAATGTGGACATCTTCAACAAAATGAATGGTGGTGATACCACAAGATTGGATTTGCTATTTAGGTTTTATTACCTTTTTCAAAGTAAAATGATGAATGACATGTTGAAGATATCACATTCAAGTTCCAACCTAGACTAGTAGATCATGTCTACCTTGGAGGCAATCTCACTTACATAATTTAGGAAGCACTTGTCTACAAATTGACAAGTTGACAAGAGATGCATGATATCTTGCCTTGCAGACAATCTGCCTATTGATACTTGGTGTGCTTTTGGAAAGCCAAGTTGCTAGAAAACTTAGGCATTTTTTATGCAAAGAATTGAAACCTTTCAGCGTGAAATTACACAGTGTTGTTCCTATTAGTTAGTAATAAGCATTTGCTCACCAACACTCACCACTAGAGCTGTTTGTTAGATGTCACTTCTTATTTAGAAATCCCCAAACCAACAATTTGCATCAATAATACATCATATGTTGGATTGCATCTCCCATTTATCTGTACAAGAAGATTGCATACTTATGTACCTAGATGTTCTAAACTTGGAAAATGAATCATCTAATCATGAAGTTTCTACTGAATACTTTGCATGACAAAAATGGATGGTGGAGCTTAGGAATATTATTTGGATATTGTTGGGATAAATCGCAAATATTGCGACTAAAGGTTTCTTGTTTTAGTTTGCACTTTATCTTCAATCAAATAACATACTAGGGGTTTGATTGTAATTTCTACTCATTTTTCTGTGAGTTCTAGAATCCCTGTGAAAAGATTGGAGCATTGAAGAGAATCCCTTGAATGTAAAGTCATTTGCCTAGGTAGGATAAAAAGTTGAATATATAGGGAATGCAAGTTTAGTGTCAAAGGACATGTAGATTATGCCATGGTTGAAAATTTGGACACATTCATTTAGAAAAAGAGGTTTTCGAATGCTTGGGATTATTTTCTCAATAAGATGGGGGGTGGGGATGCTGCATACAAAATTAGTGCCGGTTGGAGTGGAGCGAACCTATCATGCAATAAGAAGATTCCTTTAAAAGTTCACAGCACGTATTATAGAGTTGAACAGAAAGACCTGCCATGCTATACATATTTGAATGTTGTGATGTCTAATGTAGGCTTGTGCAGAGGATTTTCATGGCAGAAATGAAGCTGTTTACGCTAGCTGAAGTGCAGCAAACCTATCATGCAACATGAAGATTTCTTTAAAAGTTCATGGCAAGTATTATAAACCCGCAACAAGACCTGGCATTCTATATGTATTTGAATGTTGGTCTGTTGAGTGTAGGCTTGTTTGGAGGATATTTATGGTAGAAATGAGGATTTGATATGGATATGTGGCTTCACAAAGAAGGATTGGACCCTAAATGAGGTTATTAGAGAAAAGGATTTTGTGAAACTATTAGAGGATAAAATGAGAGAAAATTGCTTGAGGTGATTGGACATTTGGAGAGGTCTTTTGCTTCGCTAGGCATAGGGTGTGAGAAATCGGATGTTGAAGTGTTGAAGGGAAACTATAAGGTATAGCTCAGAATAGATCTGAATGAATGCAGAGAATCCATATAGCCAACCCACTTAATATGGGAAAAGACTGGTTGTTGTATGTTGTAGTTTGAGAATAATTTATTACCTGTTATTCTATCTCCTATTTTCGTTTGTACCCTTAATGGCACTAAGGTTCCTGGAACTTCTACATGCATATAAGGATAGGTCCAAATGCTATTTGTTTAGCTATTATAACTAATATTTTCCAGTTACAAGATTTTCTTTACCCTCCTCCACATCAACCTTCCTATGTGTGCAGCATCACCCCTGCACCTGCACCCATGTGACTGCTTCTTCTCCATCTCCTTCTCCTTCTTCTACATGCCATTCCTTTTGCAAAACCTTGTGAGGATCTTAGATTAGCGTATCCATTAATATAGATGGCAAAATTTTGACAATTCTTTAAGTTTCTCCAAGTTTGATATTGAGAAATTGTGTAAGATCGTCTATGTTCCAATGGAGAAGCTGGAATCACAAATCACAGCCTTTAATCAAATTTTCCCCTAATATTCACAGTTGCAAATGAGTATTTTTTTTAATAATAAATAGTTTCTACAAGTTTCTAATTCTATGATATTTACATGTCAGTCTAATTCTCAGATATCTTTTTCTTGATGGTTAAAATTGATCTCAGCTGCTTGGAGCTTCAAATAAACTGAAGGAGTTAGCATTTTCTATGTCTGATGTGAAAGATATGTACAAGGTAAGATATGTACAAGGTTTCTCTTTATGTCAGATGCCTTAATAGGTAACCTAAAGATGCGTGGGCTGCTGTTTTAAGCATTTGTTTTAAGTTCCTTTTTGGTTTTTCAGGTGATTGCTTTTCGAGATTTAATAATTCATCTGATGTATTTGTCTCTCATTAGGATGCAAGCATTCCAGCAAAGTGGAAATCATTCCAAACCATTATTTTTCGTGAGAAAGTAAGTAATTTCTCTGCCATTCCTTCTTGTGATTGTCTTCTACTATTACTCTTGGAGAATTTTCTTTGAATATTCACTATAACAGATACCTTCTGAACAAGTGTATTTGTTCTTTTTAATTAACATGACTTGCGGATAACTAAAAAACCTACCCATTTTCACTGATTGGATTTTAGATTGGACATTCAAATAATTTTAACAGAAAAGAGATTAGTGTTTTTTTTTCCTTTTCTTTTTTACTTATTTTTAATGGTGCTGATGTATCACTGGTCTAGGTGGCAAATATATTCCTGACATGCAGTGTCAGTGCCAGCACCTTTATTAGTGCCAACCCCTTTATTGTTTCCATACATCCATGTTTGCATCCTTTTGTTAAACACAAGAATCAGACATGCACTTTGTTGTGCATGCACACCGGAATTTAAGATGTTGACGGCATGCTGCTGATACAGGCAATTTTGAGCAAAGCAGCATATCGACATGGAAATGATTTTAATATACAGGAGTATCGTCGGTTTGCCACCTGTATCAACCCTGTGCCGATGCTTGTGTCGACCGTGTTGACACTTGCTAGTTGTTGCTGCTCCTGCCATCTTGTGTGTTGCTGCTGCTCCTGCGGCTGTTGGGGGTGGCCTCGTTGGCGGTGGGTTCAAGTCGTTTGCCTTCGGTGGTGGGTGTGTTTCTCATCTCACACACATGGAAGAGAGGGGAGAAGGTTGGGTTTGTTGGTATGGAAAATATGAAGAAATGAGGTGAGGAAGGAGATGATGAGGAGATTAGGTGAGTTACGGTAGGAAAGGAGATGAGGTGAGGGCAGACAAAAAAATGAAGAGAGAGATGGGAGCTATTCAAAGGGAAAGAAAGGGTCTCATTTGGAACGAAATAGATGAGAAAGAGAGACTTCTTTATAAAAAAATCATAAAATATTAATCAAACGTTTTGATTCTTTTGCATCGTGCCATTAATGGACATCTTTATTAAAAAAGTTATAAAATATTAATTGAATGTTCTGATTTGAATCAAAATAGTCATCCGATACAAGGAGAGGAGGGGTGGTGGTGAATACCAAAGTGGTAGAGACTACGAACAACTACACACCAATGTGCATGGTCAATATATTTCTAGCCTCAATTCAGCACCCATGGATTACAAGGGATATGTAGTATTGCTTACACAGACGATTACAACTCGTCTGTGGGTTCCATAAGCTTCAGTAGCCAGATTTTTGGTGCACCACCTTGCTATGACACAGGAATATAGTCAAAGTTATTACTCACAGTCTTTTGCACCGCCACCACCTTCACATTCATTTTATTCATCTTATTAATCTTACTCGAAGTAAGGAAATCGAGCGTATGCTAATGCTGCCTACTCCTTCAATGCATGCACATTTGACTTCTTCAATTTTCAACTCCCACGGTTGATGCAGTCGCAATCATCATGGACATGTTACGTCATCACAAGGAACTTCAAGGCAAGTAGGATCCTTGCATCAATCTCTTAGTGGTCCCAATACACAAACAATAGATATCCTTGTATTGGTATACTAATTAATGCAAGTGATCAGGAGTACAAACAAACAGTGATGGGCTATCAATCTATATATTGATATATGGATTGGAACGCCTACTGTGATTACTTTGCAAAGCCACGATAGGAGATGGAAGCAATAGTTGCAACGATGGTGATGATTACGCACGATGTTTTTAGTTTTTTTGATTTCCACAAATCTCGGTAACTCCATAAGGTTCTTAAAATTTTCGTTGTCATTTAAATTTTTAATTTGGTTGTTGTATTATGCTTTATTTGGTTTGAGTGTATTGATTCAACGCTTGTGTTTTCATATGTATGCCTTTCTTGCATAATTTTTTAAGGTTTTAAGTCAATAATTTGTAATTTACTTGCAATTTTAATCATTTAAGTGAATTTAGTTGGCAATTGTTGGCATGCGTCGACACACCATTGGCGTGTCCTTGATACGCATAATTTTTTGGTCATCAATAACCTTAATAACTTGGCATCAAAATGTGGGCGTTTCCATAGTGTGTCCTTGGCGTGTCTCCGATACGCGAATTTAGAAATTTATTAGCACGGTATCAATATCGTCACTTAAAAGTTAAAACCTCAATACACGCATGAGAGCCACATGAAACTTTTCGACATTGCTGCCTCTGAAACTAAGCTGCAGGAGCTCTATGTTTAAACAACTTGACATTAGGAGTAGATAATGTATTGACACCTGTATCCAAATCTAGGTGTCCACAGAAGAACCTGAATGTCCAGGAGTTTAGTTCGTCATGAAATATATATGCTTTCTGGATGTCTACTATTTTCTCTCATCAATCTTTCTGAAATATTTAAAGTTGTATTTAGCAATGCAAGTCAATCAGCAAAAGTTTCTCATTGAAATCTCTCTTTATGAATGCTCCATCTTGTTAGGACGAAAATCTTCGAGACTCAGAGAAAATTGCTGCATTTGATTTTGATGGCTGCCTCGTGAATACGTCTGTGAAAAGGTACATTAGCTGTAACTGGAACTGACTTCTCGAGCCTTCACTGATGGAGCACTGCAATCTAATTCAATAATATCTAAATCTTGTATTTCATTCCTTTTTTGCAGAATTGGACCGGATGCATGGTCACTTTTATATCCGTCAATACCAGATAAGCTGCAAAATTTGTATGCCAGTGGTTACAAGCTGGTCTGTATGTTGAAGTCTGCCTTGCGAATTTTCTTATTGGGATTACCGTTGTCTTTAGTGCCCTTGAAAGTAGAACTATCGGTTTTGGAATAATAATTAAAAAGCCAGCAAGTGCTGCAAAGTGCAAAATTTCAACTTTTCTTGACTCATGTTTTACTCCCAGGTGATCTTCACTAATGAATCAAATATTGAGCGTTGGAAGAACAAGAGACAGATAGCTGTGGATTCTAAAATTGGCAGGCTCGAGAACTTTCTAAAGCTTGTCAATATCCCAATGCAGGTATGTTGGAAATGTGAAATGATCTTTGTATTTTCCCCTTTCTAGGTTGGTGACAGTCTGCTGGCAGGATACTCAGATTTGTACAGCTGCTTCACATTATCCTGTTTGGTTCTTTCTCCTTTAATCTTTCTTTTCTTGAAAATGGTGACGATGACATTCTGTATGATAAATTCCTGAACTTGTCTATGTCCTCCTTTGTATGGTATGAGCTACTGAGGCTTGACTTTAACTATGCTTGTTTTGGGGCAAAAACCTTCAAGCTTCTCAGAGGATCATTGTAGAACTATTGAGTATATATCATTGAGAATGGAGAGGAGTTAACCTTTTATTGGACAAGGGAAACACAATATTTTGGTTGGGTGATGATGTAGGCTCCTGAATTTCCTCTTTTTTTTTTTTCTGGTTTTCTTGAAAAGGAAAGCATGGCTGTGAGAGGTTGGTAGATTGCTCAGCTCATATGCATGGACGCATACATGAGGGTTGGGAGCCTACACTTATGTTGGAAAATTTGCCTAAAAGACCTCACATCTATACTTATAATTTTACCTACAAGTAATGTTTTGCAATGAAACTCCAGCGAATGAAATCAATCAATAGGAGTAATATGTGCTTCAAATTTCATCTATACAGGACACTCCTAATTCCTCCATCATGCAGGTCAAACTTTGACAACACTTCAAATTGTTCATCTTTGTCATATGGGTATGGGTGTCGGATTGGCTTGTAATTTGGTGCATTGCAAGTTTAAATGAGGTGATCTCAATCTTCGGAGTCTCAACTAAAACATCCTTCATGGGCAATGATATAGGCGTGAATGTAGGCATCAAATGATTAAGCAAATCATTGGGTGAGTATTTGCCACATAAATACACTAAATAATCTATGTCGAGAATATTTCCTTCCATGACTTTTTTTTGGGTTTTTACATATATGCTCCTGTAACTTTCGATAAGACGGATATATCCCCATGTACTTGATATTTATGTATATACCTCTACAAAGTTGCTTTGTTATGACCGTATACTCCTACTCCATTAAACTTAATCGAGGACATTGAAAAAAATCAAAATAAGAAAATTTATGATTATCTCAAAATTTTTCCTATACTTTCCTACACACCCTCTTCCTCCTTCCTTTCTCCACCTCTTCCAGCTCTCCCCTACCATAATTGAATTGGCCATTGCGAGCAATAGCAATATGTATGATTCATAAAGCTTGATCGCGAGGGCAGCACAATCGAACAGTGCCATTCGAAATCAGCCCAAGGTTGTTGCTAATGAATAAACTCCACTGCCATGTACCCCATGTTGATGAGCAGAGAAAAGGGTGATCTTTCTCCACTTCCTCTTGTTGAGGTTGTAGCGCACAGGGTTCCTTATCAAATATAGTGACTCTGACCCCTCGTTGACACTACCCAACTTGATGCAGCTTGACGAGGAGCATGTGAGCTGCTTCAATGTGATCCAGATCAACAACCTATAGAGTAGGAACCCCAGGAGCGAAAGCTCCAGGGCTAGCGTGCTGAAGAAGGTGACCAAGAACTCCCTTTGGAGATCCTTCCCAATCTTCACCCCCTTCTTGTCCCTGTACATAATGGTGTTAACGAGCAATCACCCGAGTTGGTGGCCGTGCGATGGGGGCGGGTGGGAGGATGGTGGTGAGCCCAAGGCACAAGATCCAAGCTTTCTTCCTGCCCAGTTGCCAGAGTAGCGCCCAGTGGCCGATGGACTGATGGACCTCTTGAGGATGCCAAAAAGGAAGGGGAGGAGCATGGCAATGAGCCTTCAGCAGTTGTCGTCATGGCAGTCGGGGTAGGGACGAGTGAGGACGAAGAGAGGGGAGCAGGAGAGGCGGTTCCAGCCGGTGAGGAGGGAGAGGGACCTAAGGAGTAAGGAGGCGGTAGGGGTGGTTGCGAACGGGTCGGAGGAGGTAGGTTGCCGCAAATGGCCACTTCAAATATGAAGGAAGGGTGGAAGAAGGAAGAGGGTGTGTTGGAAAGTATGGGAAAAATTTTAGGGAGACGATCATAATTTTTTTTATTTTTTAGATGCCTTTTGTTAAGTTTAACTGAGTATTGGTATATGGTTATAACAAAGTAACTTTGTAGAGGTGCATACGTAAATACCAAATACATGAGGGTATATAGGTCTTATCAAAAGTTTACAGGATCATATATGTAAAAACCCCCATTTTTTGAAAGGTTATTTCCTTCCACGACCTTTCACCATGGAATAAGACTCCATTCATTTGTTACAATGACCACAACGATTGCTGTAGCTTGTTGACCTGAGCAGCCAAATCTCTCTCATCAAAGTGACTCCCTGGAGCCTGTGGCCAAAGAGACATTCAAAGGGAGAGAGTAGGTGCATCCTCAAGATCCTCTTTGATTTATTCATGACCAGTTTACAATCCACATGCATCTTGCCATTTGCCAATTTCACCTTTGAGAATCGGTAAGCTTAAAATTTCCCAGGGATTGCAAAACAACATATTTCCCTCCATTCTTGGGTACAAGGCTTTGGTCATTGATTACATTTGCTATAAGCTTAAGTCCTTTTACCTTGGCATATGATAATCTATCACCCCTCTTTGTACTCTGTACACCATGACGTTGCGTTATAAGCCATCTCAACAAGATAAGATTGTAGCATCCTTCATTTATGTAGAATTATACAACTTCAGAAAACAAATGATCAATCATGGTGGTGTCCAACGACAATGAAGTTGAAAAATTCACCATGACACAAGACAAGGTCAAAATAAGCAACAATACTAGACATGGTTTTACCTATGCCCTTCTAGATAAATGGTATGCCTTTCTAGATAAATGGAACTCCTACCTCTAGAAAAATATGAAGCTCATTGGGGATAGACTTCTCGACATCCAAATTTACAGTTGTGCAATAACAAGCTTGTGTCATATAACTCTATAATTATGCTCTTCTTCAGAGAAAAAAGCTCCATAGTTCTGCTCCACCCATTGTCCATTAACTTCACACCCACTTTGTTAGCAATTCATTACCGAAGAACCCTAAATGGAGCATTCCCTAGTCTACATAGCCAGTAGATTGTATAACTCCTCTTAAGCCACTAGACTGTTGTCCCTTAGATGTCTCTTCTTTACAATGTTAATCCTTGAGTCCACCTTCTTAGGCATCCTAGATACACATGAAAATAGGGTCCAGGAAGTTGGCCACATAGGCAGAGTATGTGGCTGCATAACTCCAAAACTAGTATTGTTGGGCAGAACTATATGCCGGTAGGGTCGCATGGTTGGGCCAACTAGGCATATACTCACCCAAGTATACCCCCAACTTTGTAATAAAGCATATCGGGTAAATGAATACCTGTATAAGCCATCATTTGGGACATCTGCATTCTAATTCTTGAGTTTGAGTTAGATGAACATTTGCATTCTAAATTTGCTCTTTTTCAAGATGCTATGCTTTGTGTGTGCAGTAGCCTAGTACTTAAGGAGTAAGAGTATGTTTTTCGCTATTAGCGTTTGATGCATTTTGTTGCATTTGATCTTGTGTTAATTCTAACCTTACAACCTTTATACTTATAATTTTGATTTTTCATATGTTTGGGACATATTACTCATATCTATCAAATTGAATAGATATTTAATAATTATTTTTAAAAAATAAAGAACCCAAAAGTGCATATTCACTCACATACCACATACTTGCTACATGGTGACCCATTTAACTGAATACCATATGCTGAGTTTCTACTAATAGCATAAAGAATGGACTTTAGTAGAACTAATCTTCTTTCCTCAAGTAACAGTTTAACTTCCTTCTGTCCTTTTCAACTTCCATACATAACATTCCCAGTTTACAGAAGATGAGCACTTAGCCATCAAGGGTAAACTTAAATAAGTGATTGGTGGAGAGCAAATGAGCATGTGAAGGGTTGGACATAGCCCTCGGCCTTTTCATGCCAAAAATAATGAAAGTTGACTTGACATGATTAATCTAATTTGCAATCTTGAGAAAACTCCAAAAAGGACTGAAGGTGTGTTGTTTTCTAATTCAACCATCTCTTCACAAAAGAAGATGGTGTTATAAGTGTACTAGAAAGTAGGAGCTTGAGCGGCCTGTACTAGAGCTGGATGTAAAAACAAGTCACAAGAACCATCTCACATGCTTCAAAAAACAATGACGAGTAGGGAATTTGCCTTGGTGATAAAAAGTAATGGGGCAGGTGGAGATCCTTGTTACAGACCTCTCCTCATATCAAATAAACCATTCTGAAATGGGAGAGTTTAAGAGAAGGGATGAAGAGACGAACTTTTCATTCCTCTCCAAAAAGCTTCCAACAGCTAGGTAAAGTTATACCTTTCCTTTGCTTTGTTTTGCCTCATGTTTTACCTTTCTTAAGCCTATTTACTTCCTCAATCAACTGTATCTGCCACGTATAGGCTTCCTTGAGAGGACTTTAAGTGCAGATAACATCTGAGCACCTTCCATTGCCTTGGTAGCCCAACCAAATCCTGACTGTGAGTGCAGGTTTTCCCTATGCCACCGGCTGAACCCAAGATCAGAACAAGCGTCTCCCTTTCCTCCTCTTGCTGCATCATCCCTGAATTGCCCCTGATGCTTGCTGCAACTATGTTGAAGCTTGTGACACTGTTGTGGTCCAGAAGTGAAATGATGGTTCTGCCCTCCAATGTCCAGACCCTTTGTTTCTTACGACAGTATCGTGATCATCATTGCTCCCTCATCCGCTTGACCAGTGTTGCCTCCAGATGCCATCTTAGAAACCTTGTAACAGCAAAATATTCACACTCATGCCTTGTATTAATCATGTTTGATATGATGGACTTGAAGACTACTTCCACCCAGAGTTGCACTAATGAGGCATTAGCTGCCAAGAAGCCAAGGACATTCCATCTTTTCAGCCTTCCAAATCAAAACACAAGTGCCTCCATGAATGAGATCCAACAGTATCGCCTGAAACTGCAAAGGAACAGGTGTACATGGTGTGAGGACATTTGTACAATCAAGCTTCAATAGCTCCTGCCAATGCACTAAACCTCCTCGTCGTTATTACAAGCAAGTATTAAGAAGGTGGGAAAATCCTCTTTCCTTGTTGTTAGTGAATATAATCTACAGTGTAACTTGTGCCAGATGAAATGGGTCACCCTTCAGAGACTTCAGTTCACAACCACCCTTATTAACATGTTCAAGAGACCAACGGCATCAGCAAGGTCCCCCAGCAGACTCCACTTCAACTCCCCCAGAAGCAGCTGTGGTCCTCTGAGACTGGGGCATCAACCACTGGCATTTTCTTGTATTGATGAGCCACGGTATTGCTTTCTTTCAGGTTAAAGCACAATGGCCCAACCCCTTGTAGTGGAAATACATAATTGCTGTTCTGCAATTCCATGCAAGTTACCCCTGGGAAAGCTGGAAGGATCTCAAGCCTTGCTCCCGGCATTGCACAGATGATCTTCTGTGAGCCCCTCATTATTGTCAACTCTTTGTCCTATCCTGCTCTGCATGATCCTCCCATCATTTTCCATAGCCCTCAGTAGGTTGTGTAACAGGTGACTGAAAGATTCATTAAAGAGTTAATTAGACTCCCTTTTCCGTATTTTGAGGCTTTTTTCACTGTGAAAGAATATTCTAGAATTAAGAATTATGAAATAAGGATTAGGATTTTATCCCTTTCTGATATATGATTTGACTTGTTTTGTTAGGATTTGATTTGTGTTGTTTCCTTGTTGGGATTAGGATTGGGATTCTATTATCGTAATTCCTCACTCTATATAGAGGGATAAACTCAAATGTTTCTTTTCATTCAATGAATACCAATTACGAAGCTCCGCACATGGTATCAGAGTAGCTCTAATCTTAGGACCCGATCATGGTCTATTCCTACCTAGAGGAGTTGTTGGTCCCTCTTTAGTGCCTAGGGTTGTGTGCAATGCCCCCTCTGCCCCTACCTGTAGCAACTATTACCATTCTATCTCTACATGCAGCCTCAACCGTCGCCCTACTATCGAGATCTTCCTCTTGATACTTTTCGACACCTTTGCACTGCCCCTCTCACTCACTGGAACACCGCTTAGTGCCACCACCACCATTGCCTGGTTTCTCTCCACTGTGACACCGACCCATAGGATCGAACTCGGCCCCTACATCGATTGATGAAGCCTTATCTCGCAGCAAGGAGTGTTGCATGATTGGGCTACTTGACACAACTAGACCGATTGGATTGTTGAACCGGTTTCGGTTTGGTTTAATCGTTCAATTGGGCTTTCCCATTCTGATATTGCCCTCTCTTTGGTTGGTGAGATCTCGATTGCTTCGATGGTTGATCGGGAAACATCCATGGTGACTTCTAAGGCCAAGATTTTGACCTTCATACTTGTTTAGGGGACCACGATTAAACTATCAGTTTCTTGAACTATGTACTTTGGTCCCATGCCTTTTTCATCTTTATGGCAGGGTAGGATAAACTGCATGTCTTGGAGGGGCTTTATTGACTGCCTTTGAACAAGACTTGGGATCCAGGTGGCTTGATGATATGTTCTGTTGTTAATTTGCTTTCGATTCATATTGCAGAAGGGCTTCGTCCCCCTCCCCCAATGGAAAGTCTGAGGGTGTCGTCCTTGGACACCTCAAACTTTCCCATTGAAAATTGAAAAAAAGGAAATTGAGTGTTGTGCTCTTTTCCTCCCCTTTGTCTAACTGAATACCTTACCCCAATTATACTCTCTCTAGAGAAGGATTTTTTGTTTGTGTGAGGTGACTATGACTATGATTGCCTACGTGGGATCGTCTCCTGCTCTACTACTCCTGCTTAAAGGTCTTTTCATCAATTTTTTTCCTAACTCCAAGTGAGTTAAGTTTTCGATTGATGAGAGACGAATATTTGCTTATCTACCTGCTCGCGTACTTGACTACCTGTCTGCTTGCATGCTTGTCTGTCTGCTGCCTACAGATTACGTTTGATGGGAGGAGTTCTATTGCTGCTCTATTCCTGCAAGTTGGGTGTTGTACACTCCAACTTGGGGGAGGGTGTTAGAGAATATTCTAGAATCAGGAATTAGGAAAGGACTATGATTTTATCCCTTTGTATGTTTATAGATATGATTTGATTTGTTTCGTTAGGATTTGATTTGTGTTGTTTCCATGTTGGGAGTAGGATTAGGCTTTTGTTATTGTAATCCCTATTTCTATATATAGAGGGATAAACTCAACTCTTTCTTTTCATTCAATGAATATCAATTATGAAAACTTCCACATTGACTATACTTCCACATTCGTTAGGATTTGTGCTGTGTGGTCCTTTCATTTTCAACAAGAACTTCCAATTGTGCTATTCCTTTTTCCTTTTGCTTTGGATCGTCTTTTGGACACTTTTATTCACTATTTTCCAAACATAAAGTTGGGATAGTAACCATTAAGCACTAAGTTGCTTATGTGAATTTAAATCTGGGAATGGTCACGATAGATGTGAATTTAGGCAAAGGTCAATGTTGCTAAGCCTGGTCAATGTGGAGAAAAAGATTGGTTGCTGATATTGTTGGAAAATATGGGTTGGTGTTTAGTGTCACATCTTAAGATGTGGTTTGTTGGAGTGTGTGGTGGCCTATAAATAGGTGTGTACCTCCCACTTATTCTTTTGAGAAATAAACAGATCCGAGCCCTATTGAGGTCTTCTCCCGTGGTTTTCTCTCCACTCTTCGTGAGTGGGGTTTCCATGTAAACCCAAGTCTTATTTCATTGTTTACACTTTTGATATTATACGTCTGCTTATTATAAAATTTAACTTAGTATTAGAGCAAGTCGATCTTGGGTTCTTTTAAAATTTTTTGGTTATATCCTTGTTCAGGTTATTGGGTTCTTTAGAGGAAGGGCATCTCTGTGGGGTCCCCACCTGCACGATCATCTACGGGTCCTACGAGGTGGCCCTCGAGGTGTGGCCGAGCCTGGAGGAGGCCATGTTGGTGCTCGAGCGATTTCGGTCAGTGCTCGAGATGGAGTAGACGAAAATGATGAACCATGAGAGGTTCCTCAAGGACTGCATCACGAAGACGGAGGCGTAGGTTGCGAGGCCCGAGAAGGACAACCAGGCCAAGTGCGTCGTGCTCATGTCCCGGTGCATCGTCGACGGGCCCTCCTTCGTCCAGGAGCTCGACATTGGGATGGTGATGAGTCTTGCAAGGATGGTCGAGATGAAGATGAAGGCCATTAGGGAGAGGATCAAGATCGGCGGCGGCGGCTCCTCCCCCCACACTGTCGCCTAAGGCTTTCCCGACGATGGGAGAAGCTGGGCGGTCTAGATAGCGATGACGAGGGCAAGGAAGGAGGGTTGCAGGAGCTTGAGGCTTTTGGCGAAGAGGCCACCACCCCTGCCTTTATGGTCGAGGGTGTCCACTGGAGTTGCTACGTACACCTCCGCAACTAGGGCTTAGTGGAGATCTTGATAGAGATCTCGTGAGGATAGTTTCGATGGAGATGAGATTGCGAGATTTGGTTTCTTCTCCTTCCTTTTTAGCTTTTGCTCGAGCACAGTGGTTTATTTATTTATTTTTTGCCCTCTGAGTTGTGAAAGGAAAAAAAAGAGGAAGGAGAAAGAAAAAAAAGTAGAGGAAGATTTTTAGAAAAAAATCAATTAAAAAAAAGGGAGGAAAAGAAGAAAATTTTTCAAAAAAAAAAGAAAAAAAATTTAAAAAAAAGAAAAAAAAGTGCTTGAATTGAAGAGAAGAGGTGAAGAAGCTCTTCTCTAGTATTTTCATTTCCTATGTTTATAATTGAATTTCTTCTCATTATTTTCTTTACCCATTTGAGTATGGGAGAAAGGGGGAGTGTTAAGCTTGTTATAGTCACCCCCGTTTGGGAGCCCATTTTGTTTCTCACTTCCTAAGGCACAATGGCATCCTCCAGCAATTGAGGTGACATCGGTTATTGCTACGGATGATGAGAATTACAGATCATCACATGAAAAACGAAACTCTGGGAGATCCACAGTTTCGAGGTCTCTAGAGAGGGAGATCCATTTTCAAGGTCCTCAGAGGAAGGGTCTAGTCGGTTTCTATGTGAAAGATCCAGTTTCGAGGTCTTCAGAGGAAAACCTATTTTATGGATACTGAATGGGGAGTCACCAGCACCAGATCTTCAGAGGAGAGCTCTCTTGTCAGTGCTAGCTACAGTTTGTACAACAACTCTAGATTTTGTTGATGTGTTGTCATTAGTACACTTGCCTACAAGTAAGTACCAGTCTAGAGAGTTTTGTTCTGTTGTGTAGAGTGTGTTTCGTTTTTTGTATAAGCTGAGCATTTCATGCTCTAGCTTAAGGGGGAGTGTTGGAGAATATGGGTTGGTGTTTACTGGCACATCTTAAGATGTGGTTTGTTGGAGTGTGGTGGCTTATAAATAAGCATGTACCCCCACTTATTCTTTTAAGAAGAAATAAACAGATCCGAGCTCTATTGGGGCTTTCTCCCGTGGTTTTCTCCTTGCTTTTCGTGAGTGGAATTTTCACGTAAATCCAAGTTTTATTTTATTATTTGTGCTTATGATATTATGCGTCCGCTTATTATAAAATTCAACTGATTTCTTCAAAATGTATTGTTTCCGTTGGATTCTTTTATGGACTTAACGGAGCATGCAAATTTTCTCCTCTCTAAATGTTCTCCATCAAGAACCAGTATCCCATCCTTTCTTGCTTGCAACTTGTAATGTGGTCTTCCATTCTTTTAGGCCTAGTAGAAAAATTCTACATTTATTTAAGCAAATAATTATTGAGATAATTAAAGTAACACAATTTGCATTTTGTGACACAAGTTGATTTTTTTATTGGATAACTATGCCCTTGAGCCAAGGTCTTAACCTTTTCTCAATAGTACCCCTCAGACTTCGGTTTTGCTAATATAAATAAATCAACTTTCTTTGTGCCCATGTATTTGTCAAGCAAAAACTTTGACTTCAATGTCTGACCTACTTGAGTTCTTTATCTCATGGTTTGTTAACCCCACCTCAAAAAAAAAAAAGGATATATGGTTGTGCTATCTTGTTATGTCACAATCCTTCAACTATGAATGGTTATCCTTGTAGTTGGTTAGTTTCAATCTTTTATTTTTATTTATTTTCTGATCAGTCATTATTTGGAGTATCTTTGCAGGTTTTCATAGCTTGTGGACTTGGGAAAAGCAAGGGTGGCACTGATGATCCTTTTCGCAAACCCAATATTGGCATGTGGAGAATAATGGAGAAACATTTCAATTCTGAGATTGAAATTGATATAAATCAGTTACTCTCTCTTAATTTCTACTTTTTTGCAGTCGTTGTATCCCCAATATCCAATGAATCATATTGTCAATTAATTCCCATGTTTTCTCAAGTATTGTCGGTTCATTTCTGCAGAAATAAATAATATCATCATTTTCTATCCAGATGCTTCTACGTTGGTGATGCAGCTGGAAGACAAAATGATCATAGCGATGCTGATGCCAGATTTGCGCAGGTACTGTTGAAGTCTGACTAGGAAATTCCCACCATATTTTTAAAGTAAGATGCACTTTCTTGATTCACTATCATAAGCCACTCTAGTTGGCTCACTGGTTATCCCCTTTTAATTAGTATGGTGTTTGAATTGTCCCACTGTTGAGTACCTTCGAGATCTACTTTGGTGATATTGATAATTACTAACGGTAGAAAGCTTTCATCATTTGCCTGAAACTTCACTTTCTTGCAAAAAACTTAGATCGTAAGGAGTACCTTCGAGATCTACTTTGGTGATATTGATAATTACTAACGGTAGAAAGCTTTCATCATTTGCCTGAAACTTCACTTTCTTGCAAAAAACTTAGATCGTAAGGACTCCTATGAGACAATTGATGCAGGGTTGAACAAAACTACTGGGTGAACTTCTGTCATACGTTTAAAACCAAGCTAAACCTTTTGCCAGCTTCTTGTAGTTAGGTGTTTGACTACTTTTCTCTGGATACCATCAGAATGATCAAATTTGAAAGCCTTGTGAAATGCTTCTAAAACTGGGTGCTGAAATTCATATGATATCACGGATAGCCTGCTCTTACAAGCTGATTATACACATCTACAGCATATTACCAGAACACACTGGGGATGCAATTTGGGGAATGAGGGAGACAGGTTTCACCAGTGTTGGAAGGGCTTCATTGTTTAGTCCGTACCACTTTTAGTTTTTGAAGGAGAAATCTCCTTTCCTTACTTTCTCCTGGTAGGGGGGCTACATGGAGCTTTATAAGGAAACTAGAATGCAACTTTTCTCCATAATAGATCGGCTTTCTTTTTACAGTGATTATAGTGTTCACCAAACTTTCCTTTTCCAGTTTCCTTTCCGAAAAATGAAGTTTGTATCTCAAAGGGACATCCATTTTCCTTTTTCTTTCCAGAGCGTTGGCCTGAAGTTTTATCTTCCAGAAGAATATTTCTGCTCTTAAGTTCTTCAGTTCAGCACATGAATGGGGCAAGTTTTGTGCAGTATTGGAGGTCTGATCTCAAAGGTTTGCCTTTCCATGAAGCTTTAATCTTTAACAATACCATCCATTTTCCTTTTTCTTTCCAGAGCATTTGCCTGGGTTTTTATTTTCTAGAAGAGTATCTCTGCTCCTTAGGTCTTCAGCTCACCATGTGAATGGGGCAAGTTTTGTGCAGTATTTGAGGTCTGATCTCGAAGCTTTGACTTGTACTAGAATCTGGTTTGCTCATCTTACAGATAGAACTCGGTGAATCTAATTTCTATGACATGGCTTTTCTGTGAAAAAGGTCTCTGTCATGGTATTTAGCAGATCGTGATAATAATACTTGTGATCAAAAAGTTCTCTTTTAATGGCAAGAACCTCTTCTAGTGAATGATAGACCTTAGAAAATTTTCACATTCATGTGACAAGATTTTAGATAATGTTTTTGTTACCAGCAAACTGCTTCATAATAAGATGCTTATTTATTATTTTAATATTCTATCTGTATACGTGTCATCATAATATACGAATTGACAATTATGGTCTTTACACGTAAATTTTTAATATCATACGACAAAGCACAGACATACATTAACTCAAAGGTTCACCAATCCCTTCACCAATCCCCTTCTAGAACTAGATATTGCGGATGATATTTAGTTGTGTATCAAATCACACGTAAGTTCACACACACTTTCGGAACTAAATGTTGATGCTAGAGGGCTTTATATTTCAATTGGGATGTATGATATGGGAAATTTATTATGAAATAAATAAAAAAAGGATGAGAACATAAGTGTTACATTGGAAGTGGGGAATTTCTCTGAAAAATCCATAATGGGGTAAGGGATTTTAATTTCTATAACTTATATAACAAAGAACAAGAGGGGGGGGTTGAGGGTGTGCATGCCCTGCTTCGGCTTAGACGTGGGCTTGGGATCTTGCAAGTGTTGGAACCCTCCTGAAGTCACATAAGGGTTTCTTTGTCGTCTTACTTGCTTTCGGTTGCATTTTCTAGAGGTAATTTTTGAAGATGGCCGCAATTAGAGTGCATTGATTGTGATGATATGATTGTCGTATCCGATTGTCATAACCATCGTATCGGTATTGTGGAGACGAATCTTCTTTACGGGAAGTTCATACGTGGGTGCTTCGATCACATCCATCTCTATTGTTTTGTTTTATGTGATTATGCATATAATTTATTATATGATTTTTTCTTGATCTTGTCTTCTTTGTTATTAAGAATTGATAATGGACATGTTTAAATTACGGAGTTACATGTAATGGTTGAAAAAGCATGATGTAATGTGCTTCATGTCGTTCATGGTGATTTTGTTTGAATTTTTTTTTAATCACAGAAATGAATATTTATCTGTGAATCATGTTTATTTTTTTTGATATATTTGATTATTTCGGTAATTTTCTACATTATTCTTTTGACACTAAATATCATGGACAATATTTAGCTGGGTATTAAATATCATGGTGCGAGTTTATTCGAATCCTAAGAAAAACTACTATCCTACTCCAGTCAATTCTCCCCTCCATGAAGAGGGGGATGTGGACTGGGGACTACTTGGTATGCAAACCGAGTCTATCTTTACAGGCGTGCTCTCGTCAAGGGTCTTCGTTTTCATATGCCCCTCGTTCAACCTCAAGTGCTCAGTTACGGAATCTGTCAAGCGCGGTGTTGGACTTGGAAAATAGAGCCCATGCATTTTGGCCGCTGTAAATTAATTGCCGCGGTAATTTGTGTCGGTTCGTAAACCTCAGGAACCTAAATGTAAAACCACCGCTAGGCATCCGCCAGGTGCATATCTTTAAATTTTGTTGAAAGATTCACTTTTGGATTATTTGCTTTTAATTTTGAAAATTTTGAAATTTAATAACGTTAAGAACTGATTTCTGGATTCTGGATTAAAATGTCCAAATTAGAAAGTTTCCTTGTAAGTGCAGCGAACCATCGATTTCCCGTATCGGTTTAGAAAAATGCTCAGCAAGTCGGTTTCTTTCAATGTCACAAAAACTAATGAGCACTAAATGCCGACTCGGGAAATTAAGTTGAAAGAGCCAGAAGAAAAGGAAAAAAAAGATTCTTGTACTTGACTTGTTTACGGTGATGGTTAGCTAATATGAGTTGGTATAATTTCTGTTTGTCTTTCCGAGAGTGAAGGTTAATTTTTATTTGTGTTTATTGAATTAAGGTTAGGATTGTAGGTTAATTTGTGGTGTGAAAGAAAGATATTTACTTGAATATGGTGATTAGAACAGATGATAAAGCCTGGAAAGATATATTTGTTATTAGGATGATAGGTAAGTTAT
Organism: Thalassia testudinum; assembly: GCA_037157565.1. Classification (NCBI taxonomy): domain Eukaryota; kingdom Viridiplantae; phylum Streptophyta; class Magnoliopsida; order Alismatales; family Hydrocharitaceae; genus Thalassia; species Thalassia testudinum. The sequence goes on along the minus strand of JAZHRO010000022.1, from coordinate 59,156,992 downwards.
TAATATTTTTTTTAATTGTATTGGAATGGAGGGGTATGTTGAAAAAAATTACATGGGAGAGGAGAGATAGAATGAGAGTTAATTTGTGGGTTATCTGAATTCTTGTCCCAACATGAGTTGGGATAACATGTATTAATAAGATAAATAAGTTGGGTTATCTTTCACCATAAACATAGAATGATATTAAAAATTAAGAGTTATCCTCTTTGTAAACTTGGCCGTAGAATTGTGTAGTCTAACGCAATCACCACTCCTTTCGTCCACCCTGTTAAAACTCATGGCGATGCGTGTAAAAGTAAGGAAATTAGTACTCCATGTCCTTCAATTTATAATTTTTTTTTATCACCCTCCACCCTCCATGTCCTTCTCCCTCCTCCGTCATCCCTCGTTGGAACTCACCTTCCCTCACTAGACCATCATTGTTGTTGGACCACCCTCGCCGGACCCATGCGTTGGGCCAACTTTAAATAAGATGATACACAAGCTCAGCTAGGCGTGGTTCACGGGTCGAAATGCTCGCCCAAAGCTTATCCCAATATGGGGTCATCTTGGGTTAGGCCACCACCCCATGGGCACTACCGCATTTTGTTTCTTACAAATCATGATTCTACCTAAATTTATTTCCTTGAATTATGTGGTTATGATAATGTTGTAACTGATTTATGTCCGGAGATCAAAATACCTCCTGACTCAAGCATAACCCAGGCCAGCAGCCCATGGACCCTATCTAAGTTTGTTTCTTCCAAGCATAAGTCTGCCTAAAATTTGTTTCTTAAATTATATGATTAATGACAATGTTGTGATTGATGGATTTTTTATCTGATAAATGCAATTAAATTGGATGAGATATGACAATCATATGTAGAGTAATGAGGTGGATGTTACAAGCGCAATGATACATAAAAACAAAACATAAAACCCACTCTCGACCCATTGAAACAAGCTGAAGCTCATGTCGGCCTGATGTAGTATGGGGGGCATCGGGTTGGGCTGTCCTGACCAAGCCCAACGTCCAGCCTGGATAGCTATACCTAACCTAAACTCAAAGCTAATTATGGTGAGACTTAGATTTAGGTCCAAACAATTATTTGAGCTTAGGTTCGGGTCTAAATAAGTTCAAATCCGAAAGTTCGATAATCCGGCCGTTCTTAGGCCTGAAAGCCTCGATCGAAATGTTTGCGCATATAATATAATATATGTTTAATTTGCATAATAATTTAGATAGTTGGATTTAGGATACCCAAATCCATGGCCCAAAATAACTTATTCCTTCTCAACCTAACTTTCCTCTGTCAGTTTCTCATTCCCTCTCTCTCTCTCTCATGCACACAAACATTTGCATGCCCATGGCTTTTAATATATTTGAGTTTCGCACATCTACTTTTCTTATGCCATGAATCGAACTAATATTGTTTGATCCTGGAGATCAAGAGATCTTATATCCCTTTTAGGTATACTACTAATGGGATAATCTTTTTATTTTGAAAAATATGAATTGAACGTATTGGTAGCCATAATATGCCAAAATTTGGAACAGCCTAATCGGAGCCCATCCCGCTTTTACTTGGGCCTGAAAAAATAAGCCTAAAAAATAATTTAGACTTGAGCATACACCTACCTCAGCATCACAGGCTCAACCAAATACCCCACCGTGCTGAGATGGTTAGATATAGTTAGGGCTTGGATCATTGGCCGAGTCTAATTAGAATTGACTTCTGTGTTTCATCCCCTTGGTGGGTTTCGTGATGGGTGGCATTCCTCATGTATTCTTATAAACCATTTGAAGTGAATTTGCTCCAAAAGATTATGGTAATGGATGATTATGGAATATCGATTCAATAAGATGGTGTAGAAGTAATGTTACATGGTGCATACATCGTTATGATAATGGATATTTCAATTGAATGAGATGGTGCCTAAATTAGTATATACAACTCATGGATGTTTGTAGATAGAGATATAAACCGGATAAGATGGTGCCCAAGTAATGTTATTTAGCTTATGTAGCAGCATGGTAGTTTGATCTAGGCAAGGAGTCTCATTTGCATTTCCATTTAATTACCGCAGTGTTTGCCATCCCTGCAGAGGACAACATCCGATTTCAACTATCATTTTGTGCGTCAAAAATTGCTTTTAACTTAACTATGGTCAAATTCTAATTTGGAGCCAATTTCCACCTGGCAAATAATTATCGACAACGTCAATATTCGTAGGATCATATAATATGAAAGATTTCACAAGGACATTTATATAAAATCACCTAAGCTACGACACCCCTAAATAACAAAATCCATACTTGAAGGAAATATCCGTTCCAAATCTATAATCCTGCAAATAATTCAGTTTTCACTTCTGGAAGATCAAATGGAGCTCAATTAGTTTAAACACAACCAATATGAAAAACAAGGGAATACCAAACAGGACTTTTGCACCGTAACAATCTCACTAAAATTACAAAAGCTCACACACGCCAGTATGATAGCTAGAATAAGACAAACACCTTATAAGAGACCATTTGAGCTTCAGAATGCAATGTATTTATCTAGCATAATCACACAAACAAACAGTATGCGCCAAACAGATTCTTATGCTTTGCGTTTAATTTGATTTTAATCGTCCAACAACAATATACATTCCTAACATATATCGTGTACTCATCTCTTAAAGATTGTACACATACGGGGATATACATGTTGCCATCTACTCAAATCTATTCATGTGTGACCTCCTATCTGTTCAAGGAGTAGTTTGACTCCTAGAATGACCCTTGATTAAGATCTTGCATAGAAATTTCCTCTCTCGACTTGAGAGGAAACCGTTGCTGGAAAAATTACCTTTGTTTTCATATTACACTCCAAGCAGAGTCTTTCTTGCTGGAGCAGCTAGCAAGTGACATCTAAAAGTGTTGGGATTTCTATACGTTGCTGTTAACAGCACTCGTTTATCATTGTAACTCTGATTTTGGGGAAATTTGTACCTTTAAAGGTGGAGCATTCAACATATGGCATCCCATGCCCCACCTAACGTCTTTGTTTCTTCCTTTCATTTTATTTCATGTGATGATCTAGAATTCCATTTTGAGTAAACTAAAGAGAAATTGTCCACCCCCAAACACCAATCCTTTTGGAGATGTGGAGATGAAGACTCAAACCTAAGTCCCTGCTGCCTAATTTAGGAGTTCCATCGTTTGCTGGTGGGCATCACCTAACGTCTTTCTTCTATTTGTTACCTCTAATTATGGTTCAAAGATGAAATTGGATAATGCAGGTTTTCATCACACTTCTTTTTTTGCAAAAGGTGAAATGCAATAAAAAATATCACCTCTCTGTGGCAACTGCTGGAAATAGAAATCCAAATGGAAAGAAAAAGCCTATCTTCACAACTCATACATCGAGGCTGTAGATTTTGGCCAAAAGCAAACCATAACAAAGGTAAATCAAGTCCCAACATGGAGAGGAAACGACCATGCTGTGGCTGTGGGACTAAACCTATTTGTCAAGAGGCATACGAGGTGGCAGACCCCAGCTTGATGAACCAGTGGCAGCATGGTTACTGCTGGTACCTCCTGCCTCACTGCTATTTTTCTGAATAGCCACTAGACCTCCACCATGTACTCGTCCTTCTGTAACATCAGTAACACAAAATTTGTCCAAAACGTTAGGATTGTTCAAACAAGATTGAAAATTTGCACGAGTGCCCATCTTAATGAAGTTATGTTCACCCGCTTTGTGGAAGTTTGCACCATCGATCGTAGGGAAGTACGACTGGGGAACACTATCAGCAATGACAGTCCTCCCACCATGTACCCGTTGATCCTGAACAAGGGCCCTGTGTGCAGCACAAAGGCCAGTTTTTTCCCCAGCATACCAATCGCATGGTAGCTCTCCCTTGCCAAGATCCAAGCCAGGATGGCCCCATGGGCACTGCTTGGTTCTTATGTGATTCTTGCAGAAATCCACACCCCCCTTGGCATTTTGTGCACACCCTTTCTCCTGGCATTGCTTTCCCCCACCATGTGGGACACAGAAAGTAGTTCCTCCCGTTGCCCATTTTGTGCAATTAGGTACAGCACAGCATCCACCAAGCCCATGATGACCTGCCTTGCAGAAATATGTGCTTGGCAGCACATACTTCGAGCAATTTTCAAATAAACCCCATCTTCCCCTTCCATCTGAGCTGCAGAAACCGTAATAACCTTCAGCAACCATGGAGTGTTCTTCCATCCGGGACATTTTATCACCACTAAAATCAAGATATGACCCTGCAGTCCTCCTTGAATTGTAGGTGCAGGCGCCTTCTTTGTATTGCTCGTGCTCCCCATGCCCACCTGGCCCAACCGTGAAGCCAATAATCTCTTTATAGCCAGCGTCATGTGACTTGTAACACGCAGTTCCACCCTCAGCCCTCTGCTGACAGCCATCACTCTTACTCATCCAGTAATCATCATGACTTGAGCAGTGACATGACACATTTCTGACCCTTTTATCGCATCCCTGGAGATGTTCTGCATCAGTAATCCATTCATGCTGGACACTTTTAAATTCAGAAACACTGGTAACAGAACTAGAAGTCTGAGCAGCTGCAGGAGCGGGCTTCACTTCGGCAGAATCAACCGATGCCATTTGTAAGGCATTCGAGGGAGGTCTTCCAGAAAGTTCAGCTCCAGACACAGAAAATGGAGCAGCAATGGTTATGGCAGATGAGGACGATACTGTAGAAAGACTCAATTTAGGATCAGCCAGTTTCCCTGGTTCCACCACCTTTCCAACTTCCAAAACATCATTGCTGGGCTTGAGTGTGCCATCGTTGCCTCCCAGGTTGAGATGGAAATTCAGTTCTAGGTCCATAGAAGACTCCTCATTGGTTTCTTTCGCTGGAGAAAGCGAAGAGACAGAAGTAAAGCTGGTGCTGCTGGAATCAGACGAGCTTGGCGATTGCCTTGGTGAAAACCCATCTTCAAGTTCCTCGGATCCACAAGCATCACTCCATTTCCTTTTGATTCCTTGTGTATTCAAATTGCAGGGACAAGAAATACCAGTAGTCTTCAGGTGTGGTGTTGCATGCCTTGCATCTGTGCAGTGATTGAACTTTGATCGGGCTTTACTTTGTATTTGAAGAGCATGCAGTGACTGTGGACTGCCACTGAATCCTAAGAGCTGAAACTTGCTATCCATTTCACTGATAGCAGTCAAATCTCACTGTGTCCTAGTAAGGATATAACGGATCCCACTGCCACTGTTGTCCTGTGCAGAATTGAATGGGCCAGATGACCATGTAAAAGAAATATCTAAGCGTGGCCTGTGAAAATATTATGTGGCCCCAAGTTCTCAAGCAACAATGTGGGCCACCACTGACAAAATCCTGATGAGCCGTGCAGATCCATCTTAAGGTGGGTTAAGACACCGTATGTCTTTCAAATAGCTGATGATGCACAGCTGGATGAGGACACATGACAGCAGAAACTAGTAATGTGCAACATGAACTGTGAAGAAAATCAAGGGAATCCTGTTTAATAATATAATGGAAAATGTAGAATATCAGAAATAAACATGCTATTTTTGCTTAGGAGATCTTCTGAAATAACATTTGCTTTGAAATCTTAATGTGAGACAATAAAGGCATGAGGGACAAATGACATTTGACAAAACAAGGATGCAGTGACACATATTTCCAAAAGTAGTCCAATGAAGAAAAAGAAATGTTCTAGTTAGGGGTCAAAAGTGGGTATGATAAGGAACCTTGTTCTGTAAGTACAGAACAAACAGTAAAATGCAAGAAAATGAGTCACTCATGTCATGAGAAGAGTCACTTAATTTGATCACAACTAGGGCCCTTAATTAATTTACCAAGCATCAAACTAAATTGGCTAAATTACAACTCGGATTGATTTTTCTTCAAATCTTACTGTGTATGACAAGAGTCACTTTTACTTCACATGCTTATAAAACATGGTAGTCATGGTAAACATAGACAGCACGTTAAGAAACACTGTTTGTCAACTGCCATAACTGAAAAGTTGCAGCAATACAATGGAGAAAGACAATTTCATTGGTAGAACTGTGACCTGTCTTCATGTTGAGAGACTGATCACTTCCCAACGCTTAAACCCCAGGTTGGTGCTGGCTTTTTATGACTCTGAGCATGCAAAGTGATGGTGGTGACATTCACAATAGATCCACACTGACTTCAAAAGGAAATATACATTACATCCCAGGAAGGAAACAAAGCTTCATGCCTTTCTTCTCAAATGTTGGAATATGGCTGACTTTGCGCTCTTCTCATAGTCCCGAATCCACTCTAGTCCTTGAAACCTAGCCCTCTATCCTTGTTTGAGCACCTTTTTGTGTCTATTCTCATGGAGAATGTAAACTGTGAAAGCTTTTGGAAATAGATTTCATTGAATTGAAAAGAGATAAATCAACCCTGCTTTAAATAGAGAGTGGGTATGACAATGATAATCCTAATTTGGAAACAAACGCAAAACAAATAAAATCCTAATCAAAATAGAAAGGGATAAAACAAAATAACTTTGCCTAATTTAACTAATCCTAAAATATCTCTTTCCTAATTCTCTAATACTCTCCTATAAGTTGGAGGTACGTCCAACTTCAAGGAGGCATAGAAAAACGAGAACTCTCCCTTAATGTAGACATTTAGAGAACAAGGAAGTAGTGTAGACTGTAGTAGAAATAGTAGTCGTTGTAGAGTATTGAATGTTGTAGCAAAGTAGTAGCAGAACACAATAGTTGTAGGGCCATAGCAGTACTAGCAGTTGTAGATGACAGTAGCAAGGCTGTAGTAGTAGTAGCAGCCAAACATAGGGAAATGTTCCTAAGCAGGTAGGTAGTCATAGAGGTGGGAAAGCCTTGCTTAAAGTCCCTACTAGTCATCACCATTATCATAATGGGTAATAGTAGGATTGAATGGTCGAGACATAGTAATCCGATCAGAAGAACTAGTAGCAATAGTATTGGCCTCAAGACTTGTGGCAACAATACCAGTAGAGGGCTTGCTCCTTAGTAGAGATTGCAGATGCTGCAACTCCCATGGAAAAAAAAAAATCAATTTTCAATGGAAAAGTCTAAGGACAGTAGGAGGGTTGTTCGATTAAAGAAGGAATCGATCAAAGTCAGTGTGACTCTAATCAAGTCCAATCAATTGCGCATAAGTGAGAGCACTGGTCACAATCACCCGATCATGATCCCTAGATTGATAGTAATGGAGATCTCTAGTCAGATCTCCAGGCAACAATTGCCGATCATTGCCCAGGCAATTGGATCGATTAGATCCATGCGATTGGGTAATGAAACTAGTCTGAGTCAGATGGGCAAGGGGAATTGATCAGAGATAAGATCAAATCAGATGTTTCGATTAGTAGATAAAAGACATCTGTTGGTGAGAGATCGCAACAATAGCTGCATAGGCACACAACCGCTAGAGGGTTGGCAGCGTTGATGGAGGGGTCGCTAGGGCCGGAACCCTCCGACCAGCCAAAGGTGATGGTGGAAGCCTTTTTAGGTTTGATGGTAGAGGGAACGAGATCGTGTGGGCTCTAATACCATGTGGAAGTTTTGGAAATTGATTTATTAAATTGAAAAGAGATAAATCAACCCCTCTTTATATAAAGAGAGGGGATTGTACTAATAATCCTAATCCTAATTCGGAAACAAACTAAAAGCAAATAAAATCCTAATCAAAATAGAAAGAGATAAAAAAAAACTACTTTGCTTAATTTAACTAATCCTAACATGAAGACTGACTTTTCTCCTTTTGGAGAAACAATCATGTAAATATTCATCAAGAGAGCTAGGAGCTATCACATGCGTAAAGGTTTTCACCATTTGTTGAGAGCATACATATAGCACTACAGCAAAAAGAAGCTCTCATCATCATATATATAGGATGTAAGGTCAACTCAGTTGGCCAGATTTTCATCTTTGATCTAAATTGTGTCACTCTAATCTTCCCCTTAAATTCTTGTTTATTATCAGTTGTCATCCTATAAACAGAGCAGCTCATGCATAACATAATGCAGAAAAGTTTTTAATTAAATCCCCAAAGGGGGATGACTATCTCATTCTTCAAGACTTTTTTTGCAGGGTTGAAAACCTATAATAGTTGCTTAACTTGTTAGTTCATTTGGCTTATCTCATCTTAGAGTTAAGAGTTTGGGGCCTAGTTTTCATATTGTTAATTACTGTACATTATCACCTATTACCTATGTCTGATTGCCAACTCCAGTGCCACCTCTCTTTAGCTCACCTTTCAGAGCATTATCTTGCTTATATTTTTGAAAAACTACCTAAAGGAGGCTTACATAATCTGCTTTTGTGTTGATGATAGAGATCTTTCTTTCATACATTTTTACATCCACTTTTGACTATTCGTCTATACCCACCTTCTTGTATTTAAATTGATGAAAAATAGGCCCTTTGGCTCTCAAAAAACTCCTGGGACCCCTCTATCTAGGATGGTACTGATTTGTCATTTGTCAGGCTCGTTTAGAGAACAAAAAGAGCCTCTTGAATTTAACAAACCTAGATAGATAACTTGCTCTCTGGGAATTGTGAGGATGAGGTCTTAATGTTGGAGTGCAGTCCTCCAATGATTCTTCAACTTCAAGTGCTTTACTGGATTTAGTATCATGTCAATTCGATTGGATTGTTCCAAACAAATAATAACTGGATAATGACATCTTATATTGGTAAAGTAAAGAAAAACCAAGCCAGAAAAAAAAAAATCTAGGGTTAGGTCCACCGCTCCCTAGTGGATTTGACAGAGGGCTTACACTAGTTGATTTAGGCCTTCCAGAGGTAGACAGAGACAAGCACATGAGTTTTCTCATATAGTAAACGTGCTGTTTGCGTTGAGATGGATAAGGGAATTGCACGCTTCCCAAAGGAACACGATTTCGCATCAAGGCTCTTGCTTTAGGGACCACAATTGAACTTTCTAGAATCATCCGGCCCAAGGCACTAGTGTTGCCCATCAATCTGAGCGAGCGATTGATCGTTACTGCACAAACCCGTGCTTAGGCTATATAGGGATATGTTGTCGAAACACACCTTCCATTAACAAATAGAACTTCATGTAACCAAAGTGAAATCAGAACAAGCGCATGGCAAATCCCTTAAAAGAACAACCCTACACAAAGCATCATCACCACCATAGATTTGCTTAGCAAGACCCTGCGTGATGGCGGAAAAAAGGAATTGTATGCATAGGAGATATTCTCAATAATCGCAAAAACATGAAGATGGAAGAAGACCAATAACCAAGTAAGAGCTCGGATTGTTCCGTCAGGTAGGCAAGTAGTACTCCAACATATCTCCCAGACGGCTTCTCCTTAAAATTGGTGCTCAAACGCCAAGTACCCACAAACCATAACATCGAAATCCACACAAAGACTCGATCTTTCGTTCCGAACAAGCAAAAATCCAAAGACCAACAACAGCAAAACAAGAAAAAAATGCAAAAAAATCAGCACCTCGAGACCTTTCAACCCAAAAGCTCCCAAAACAGCAGAAGGGTCTATCGATCGGAGAGATGGAGCAGCGACAAAGGGGGAGCTTCGTGGGGGACCAGCGATGGGCGACAGCGAGCTGTGGTCGCCGTCTCGTCTCGCGCGAAAGCGTGCGTGCGAATGTGTTGGTTTTCCATTGGTTGGCATGTACGAGAGTTGGGGGGACACGTGTGGGCACGTGGGACTGGACAATAGAAGATGTAGGTTGGGTGCAGGTGAGGTGGAGCCAACAAATATTTTAAGGTCGAGTCACCAAGGAGCCCTTCGATCTAGGGTTGAACAATAATAACAACCAGGGAAATTTTCAGAAAAAATCCTGAACTTCAATTTCTATGTCACCTAGGAACTTGGACATGTGTTCTCTTGGGTCTTAGATTTAACACGAGTATTATCAATAACCTTTTCTTTATACTTATTGAACTCTTAAAAAGTTAAAAAAAATATCTTGCAAGAGACTAAATTTAAGGTAGGATGCTTCGATCTACTGGTTTTTTTGGTATCTCTTTGGTATTAGTAAGAGGTTACGTTAACACTTTAAAAAAGATTTTGGACTGAATTGATACTTTTAGAAATTATGGCAAATGACAATGTTATATGAATTTTAGTATTATTGACGTGAGTTGAAAATGAGCAAATGATTATAGTTGAGCCAAGAAAATTTTTGAATAGAGCGAAAAGTGTATAATTATCAATTTTGTTAGAGTAATGATAGAGTTATGCCGTTTTTACAATAAATTTGAAATTCCCCATCTCTACTGTATGTTTCCCACTAAAGGACAGTGGCTCCCCATTCTTGGGGTGAGCCTTGTTTCCTTTAAAGGGGCATAGTACTTTAACAAAGCATCCTAATCTAGTTGATGATTCATACTTTTGTGAATGGAATTTCATTATCTTTGGATTTTCCATGTCAAGGGTATCTTATGAGAAAGAGTTGTGAGAAGTTAGCAAGTTTCCGAAAGTTAGCATATGTGTGTGAAATGACTCTTTCCAAGGGTCGTTTGGATTTTTCTGAAATTTTAAGGGTTTTCTTGTAATTTTCCTATATGCTAAAAGACCCCATGTAGAGTTTGTGACTTTCGGGAGGGATCTTGCGCAATTCTAACACCCCTGAGATTTTTCTGTAGGGATGGGTGCAATTTTCCTGACCCTACCTTACCCCACACCATACCTCCTTATAAAACACCCCCCCTCCACTCTCTCCACCTCCCCAACAATACACATTTTTCCCCCTTCCACCTTCTCCTTCATTTTCCCTTTAGTCGGCGTGAGTGAGGGAGAAGGAGAGGGAGAGCGGGGAGTAGGAGGAGCGCGGAGGAGAGGGTGAGACCGTGCGTGAGGAGCGGCCGGAGGAGCTTGCGAGGGAGGGCTTCATGAGGACTTGAGGTTGCTGCGGCGCCATTGCGGGAAGCTGCTGCAGCTCCAGGCGCGGAAGGAGAGCTTTGCGAGGAGAGGAGAGCTCGCGAGGAGGTTCTGCAGGCATCATTTTTCTGCAGTTTCGAATGTCTGCGACATTCATCAGAGATCTGAAGGGGTCACTAGAAGTCCAGAACGGACTCAGGACGTCTGGTAGCACGCAGAGTGCCGAGGTTTTCTCTGCCCGAGCTCTATGTCGTGCATACGTTCCACGGAAATTGTTAAGGTGTCGTGCTCTACTGCGTGTGTGTGCAGGTGGCAGGAACGTTGGAAAGGCACGTTGGCGCGGTATTCGAGACATTTTAGGATGTCTGGAAGCAAAGCCAGATGTCCGACTGCTCTCCCAGACAACTGGGAGTAGTATCAGACGTCTAGAGACCCCCTTGGATGGCTGTGAGGGGTAGCAGACGACTGGAACAGAAGAAGGAATGCAAGGTGAGATCCTGCGCTCGTTTAAGACGTCTGGGACTCACCCTAGACGTTTGATTTTGGTCAGGATGTGTGTGTTTGGGCCAGTTCAGGACCCAAACGAAGTCGATTTTGCGTAAACGAAGTACCATTAGTTTTCTTTCGGAATTTCCTACGTGTTAGAGTCATTTCCATACTGTTTCTAGCTTGTTTGACATAATGGAAAATTGGTCAACGATGTTAATGTTTGGTTTGACCAACTGTTTGGAATAGGTCTCCAGTCTGTAATATATACGGGACTCGTGGAGACATTGGGATCTACCGTTCGTGTCCCCATACCACCTGTACACTTTGGTAGAATGGTCTTCTCTACTCATGTGATTTAATTTATTAAAGTGCATGTTAAATTAGAAATATTTGCTTGAAACCTAGGATATGAGATGAATTCTAAGGATGAGAATGGTGTATGTACATTACTTCGACTTTGCTTGTTATAAAATCTGAGAATGCATGTTGTTAAATTCCTTGCTGTGAGAAATGAAATATTTAAAATGATGTGACGATTGCTTATCCTGTTAATTCACAAGCTGCCTGCTATATGAATTAGAAACTAGAATGTGATAGAGATATATGCCACATAATGAAACAAGACGATTACCTTTGCATGACGTATGAAAAGTATAGTGATATGACATAGGAACTAGGAAAGGAAATCAAAGTATAGTGATATGGATATCTAATGTATGATGGAACATGTTGCCTACGGGCATGTTGGTTGGTTGTTCGGACTTGAGTATGAAAAGTGAGTTGACCCTTGTGTACGTGGTACCGAGGAGAGCTACCGTCACTTTCGTGTAGGGAGAGAGCTAGCTGTCCCTTAGGTTGGGACCCAGGGTTTGGATTGGCCTCCCTATACTGACTCCTGTTAGCCCCACTAGGCAAATCGGGATAGTCGAACGAGGGTACACAAATTGTTGAGGGGTGTAGCCCCTATTCTACTTTGTGTTGTACATTTGAGCGTACCCGCTAGTGGAAAGGACTGACCGCGTGCCAGTGCGAGGTAGCTACCTATGCGTTTATCGTGCGTGCCGTAGTCACTGCTACATTGCGACCATGACCTCACGGTGGTAGACCGGGTGTAGGACTACCACGGGGTACTCTCTTGGCCAGGAGAGTGTTACGTGTACATCCTGCATCGCAGGAAAACTGCATCAAGATCGTTCCCTTAGGGAACACATGGATTAAATAATGATGTGGACCCTTACTAGAATACGCAAATAATCAAACACATAGGGAATTATAAAATGGAAATAGATGATAATGAGTAACTGGAAAATGTATTAATGGTTTACTGCTTTTCTTTCATGTTTAAATGCATTTAATATTCTTATGTGCCACTCTACTCAGCATTAGCTTCCCATAGATATATATAAACATGTTTAGGTCAGGGAGTTAGCAGCCAGCGCCACCGGCTGTAGAGGGTGTTGGGTCCAGTTGAGTTCAGCAACAGTTTGTTTTTTCCATTTTTCGTTGCAGAGACCTTTTACTGTTAATGAGTATCTTTAGCATGTTGGAGCATGTATTTGTTATGCCTCTTTACTTTAGTTGTGATGGGTATGTAGTGAACGTCATTTTCCGCCTGTAGCACGTTGTTCTTTTGGAACTCTGTTCTATTTTTCCGTTGATGCTTATTATTTATTTGCTTAGTTATATTACATGTGTAGTTGTGCCATGTTTTGTGTTTTTGGTTATTTTTCGTTGAACGACTGAGTTTTAGGATTTAGTCAAGATGATCTATTCTCGGATTCCGTAGGAAGTCGAATTCGAGTCGTAACAATATGTGGTGAGCTTTTCAAGATTTCCCACTTGACCAACTATATCGTTGGATGCATAACTTTGACCTTGTACCCCTATCGTACTGGGAAAAAAGTCCTGGAAAATGAAATGGTAAGGCTTGTGAGCCTCAATGACAATACCATTTTTTGTTTTTTGAACTACAGGCGCTGATATAGTAAGAAGCTTTTTAGTTCTCAACTTTTGTGGTCAAATTCCTACAAGTTGGGGAGGAAGTTTTCTTGGATTATTTATCAAGTTTAGGGATTATTTATTAAGTTTAATACTTGATATGCTAGGACATCTATGCCAAGGTATGAAGACCAACACCCCCATAGCAAACTCCATGTGAAAGACTTATCAACTCATCGTCAACAATCAAGATATACCTTCTGTCATGCTACCGTAACTTACTGCATTGGGGCTAAAGTAATTACCATGTCAACTTTGACCAAATCGACCGGCCACCCGCTTCGAAAAGAAAAAGGAAAATGGGCCACCATATTATAAACGACAGTTATCATCATGGTTATGATAGGAGGGATGCCCCCAAATTTAAGCATATTTTCCCATGTGAGCTTATGTCTTTCATCCCCTCTATCTCCACATAGTTGCCTTGATAAACATTGTTGACATATGTATTTTCTTTCTTCTCAAACCAACAAGGTTATCAAGGGTAAAAACAATTTCACCCTACTCAACCCAACAATATTATATATAGAGAAAAAGGAGTGTGTAGGTAACCTGTACGTAAATTATGTGTAAGTGTAGTAATATCTTTTACTACGAGTAATATTTTAGATTAAAAATTTAGGGATAAGGATTATTTTATATGAACATATTATGTATCAAATTTGAAGTCAATTCAACACTCCCAACACATACATCTAATATGGTTGAATTTCGTGATATTTAGGTTATAAAAAATGAACCCCCTTTAATGTATGCACTAAGAATGTCGGATTGACTTTAAATTTAATATATAATACATTCATACAGAGTGATCTCAATTCTCAAATTTTCACTTCAAAACATTACTCGTAATGAGAGATATTACCACACCTATACACTCCCAGCCATCTTATATATATATGATCATTTCAAAACTCTATTTTTTCAACTCTTCGGGTATCTAATGCAGGCTACAACTTGTCTAAGAAAAGTATTTCTAAAGCCAAGAGTGCATTGAAACACATGAGATAATTGATTTATAACATTAGCTATTGTCCTCGTACACCTTACCCAAAATCCAGGCAGTGCATTCTTAGCAAGCAACATGCTATGAATGATCTCGAGAAGATGTCAATTCTTCCTTTTCGTGACTCGATTTTGTTGTAACGTACTTGAACAAGTTAGTTGCTGCCAAATCTGAGCCTCCTTGAGATAAGTGGAAAATTTTGCAAACATATATTCTCCCTCGTTATCAGTTTGCAGGCAACTTAATTTTCTTCCAACTGCATTCTAAGGTCAAACTAATACTCTTACCACCAAAATGGACACAAGAGAGGGCCTATGGCAGTTACACATTTGCACCAACCACCAAAGCAAGTACCCCTGCCACTACGGTCTTCCACATTAACTATAATATTGGTGGGAGTATAAAAGGGAGTACAAAGAGGACTATAAAAAGTACTTTCCTTTTTGCAGTCATAATTTTGGAGTTTGATATTTCTTTCACACGTGGATGAGGAAATCAGGGCAATTTTTCCTTAAGTTTGTAGTTTATTCACGTGAAAGTACATGCAAAATTTCACATACCTTTCAAGAGAAAAAAAAAGATATCATTGATTATATTATCATCGATGGTGTTTGATTTTAAAAAAAATATCACTAATATAACTTATTTCAAAATTAAGATCACTGAAGTAATTTAATTTATAATTAAATATCAGTGGCGTCATTCATTTGTAATTAAATATTATCGATGTAATTTAATTCCAAGAAAGGAAGGGACATAAATTTTCATGTGAACATGCATTTATGCTATCCTTTTGTGATTGTAGGAATCTATTACCTTATAAAAGGAAATTCCAATAAATCGAACTGCTTCAGTGATTAGCCATATTCTTTAATCCATTGTTTTTTTCCAACGTTTTCACTAGAAGTACATCTAAGGTTTGGAGCATTCGTTTGCTCCACCAACATAGACAATCAATTCTATGGTAGCTCCCTTTCTTCCGTTCTTATTTCCCATCCCTCCCCTCGCTTCCTCATCTCCATCACCATATAACCCCACAATCGAAGAGTCCTCACTCTCCCTCTGAAATCAGGGGGTCGGATCCCCTGCTGTAACCCCCGGTACCCTTGGAACTTCATCCAATGGCCGGGAGCATATGCCCCCGTTTTTTATTTGTGGGGAGGGTTTGGCCCTTGGATCAAAATGGCTACGGCACCTGAGATCTGCCATGTTCAAATCTGCACCTGCTTTTATTGTAGTTGTACTCTACAAACGTAGCAGTGATGCAAAATCTGAAAACACACATCAAAGGAATCAATTCGACCCATGTCATGAATTCGCCAAAGTTGGTTCCTGACTAGTTCAAATAAGTATTGTCCTTATCAATTGGTTTACTTAGAACTTTAAATATAGTTCAAGCCAAGTTTTTGATTTAACCAACCAAAACTGGAAGCTTCTGGTTCTTTGTCGGTTCTTTTCGTACATGAAGTTTGTCAAAATTTTGCATAGACCTACCAAAGTTATTTCCTGATATTTTGTCAAATTTAGGCCAGGATCACATTGATGAAGATTTTGGTAATGGCAGAATTTTAATCCTTCCAGTAACAAAATTTGTACATCGGGACATGTACGTACTGTTTTTCAAAAACAAATGCACCCTACGTAAAGTGACAAAACTACAACTAACCCTTTCTGATTAGTGTAAAGCATACATTTCTTCCTGATCATAATGTTCAGACAGAGTTAAGATTGTGTATTGTCATTTTCAGGGTTGTGCGTATACTCATACTGAAACTGAGACCCAACATGACTTCCGTGTAAGTTCAATACGATGATATGTAGTGGATATATGAATCTAACACATGCTCTAAAGATAACCACATGTAGTTGAACATAACCTTATGCCATCCAAACAGTGTCAGCTCTACATTGCTTCTTGATATCTAAGCTTCAGACATGTAGCTATATTGTGTATAATCGTGATGTTTTTGCACCCAAATCAAAATTGAACCTAATTTAACATAATTATATGCTCTGAACATAGCTCCAGCTGTTTCACATTTTCCTAATAGAAGCAAATAAGGAATATCACATTTTTTACCTTTTAGACACTACAAAGGACGGACCTCAAGGGAAAATTGTTCATGAGCCTCTTCTAGCAGTTTTTTAAAATCAGACACCTGACCAAGTTAATGTAATCGGAAGTAGGATATTCTTTTAGGAAGATGCGAGGTATTTATCGCATCCAGAAAAAGGAGCATTGGGAAAAATAAAAAAGGTGGTCAGGCAAGCTTTTTCTAGGAAGATGTGAGGAGTCTAGTCTATCCAAGAAGATGAGCACTGGAAAATAATTTAAGAGGTGGTACCAAGTTTTGCTTTCTGGTAGCAGATACTTATTTTTCACAACACTGTATGGTAGGATTTAGATAATATCTATCAAGTTAAATTATGAAGGACATTATTGTCGAATAATAGAGCATGATAGTGGAGAGACCGTTGAGATAGAAAGAGAGGAGCATATACGGTGACAACTCTATATTTTTATTAATAGAGAGAACTCAAATAACAATGTGAATATTGATCTCTGCATATAGAGAATCAATCCCATAACAAACTAAGAAACAAATAATTCTATTCTTATTCCTATTCCTAATATAACATAATAAAGATTTTCTAAAATATCAAAACTTAACAACTAATTACTTAGTCTACAAGTTAACGGTTAAAAAAGGCAACAAGATAGTTTCTTGCCACATTTGATGGAATCTCATGATCTCAATTGTCACGAAATACAATGGCTTGTTGCAAGTAGCACAAGTCACTCAAGAGAGGAGAGAGATAAAGTCCCACGTGCAAAGGAAGAAGGGGAGAGAAGTTCACGTGACAATCGAGAGAATTTTATTATTTGAACTTAATAAACAATATGGTACATTGATCTTTATATAAAAAAATCTAATCACCAAAGTAAAAATAGTAAATTATAAATAATCAAATCCTAACAAATCATTTTATGATGGAGATCCATGTGATATCCACTTGATCACCGTGGATGCATATTGTCATGTGACACTACCACGTGACTTATTCATGTAACTTCAACAATTATTATCCAATCTAATGATCACAGTAACAACATGTGGTATTTCCAATCGAAAGGAAAAACCAAAGGTGTACAAGAGCTCACGCAAAAACATTATTGCCTTGAATTAGAAGCTTTTTTTTTTGGTAGGAACCTTAGAAGGCTTCCTCTAATTACTTTACAGATGAAGCTTTTTCCTCCAATGACTTTACAGATATTCTCAGTTGCATCCTCTCTGATTAGCTTGATATATTTGAGGTTGTGATACCCATCTGATGTCTTGGAACGCCAGTCCTGCAAAATGGCATCAACAGCATAGCTGGTAATGGATGTTGTTAAATAGTAGAAGAATAGGTGGAGTCTCTATTTTATTATTAAAGAACTCAAATAACATAAGGGGGTATTAGTCTCTTTATATAAAGATCCAATCCCAAAACAAATTAACAAAACAAATCTCTAACAAAGATTTAAATCTCTAACAACTTTCCAAAAAATAGATAATTCTAAACTAAATAAGGAAAAATAATTAACTTGACTCATAAGACACCTAAACTTAACAACTAAGCAACTAGCAAACTTGGCAAGTGGCTCCTGACAACAATCCCATGCCGTGTTGTGTGAGTTGGCGTGAACTCTAACAGATGTAAACTTCATCATTGATGTCCCAGCATGGAAGAGAAGGTGAGATATCCATTAAGGAGTCAATGCAAGATGAGCTCTCATTTGCATATTTGCTCAAGTACAGTATCCAGTGGGTGTTGATGGCCTCAACTCATGTGTAGATTAAAAGGCTGTATTGACAGTGTGAGACCAGTATTCTTTGACTAGCTGTGCGAAAAGAGACTTCTCAGACTGCATCAGCTTTTTTGGTTCATCGAATTCTGCCAGTTTCCCTGCAGATGGCAGACAGCCATGCCTTAGTTAACTTCAACATGTTCTGAGAGTAAGAAAGTGGAGACTTGACGTGCAAAATCATTCAGCAAACGCACATAGACACACACACCAATGGGATGTTGTGGAAATTTTTCTAGTAGTTATGGCAGGTCTTTCTCCTCTCTAGAATTGTGGTAACCGGTGAAATTTCATTGAATGTGCTGTTATGTTGTGTAACAGTTGAAAGATGGCAAGTTACTTCAGACAATGAGAGGGGACAATAAAAATCTACGGAACCAAAGAGGTCATGTGGGTGGAATGGTTCACGTGAATGTAGTAGTTAAGGAAGAGCTTCATTTTTTGTCCATGAAATTGTGACTATTTAAAATTGTGGCAATGCACATAAATTCAACAACATTTGAAAGATTGAAGCCAATAAAAATTCTACGGAATCTTCTTCAGAAAAAAAAAAAAAAAAATCTACGGAATCAAAGAGGTCCTGTGGGTGGAATGGTTCACGTGATTGTAGTAGTTAAGGAAGAGCTTCATGTCTTGACTGTGAAATTATGGCTATTCAAAATTGTGGCAATGCACATAAATTCAACAACATTTGAAAGATTAATCGCAACATGCAATGAACTCCACTACATAAATGTGATACACGATACGAACCACTTACCATCACTTATGGCAAGCACCATTGTACAATCCATCACGGTGGGAATTCTGTGAGCAACGGTTATAACTGTGGAGTCAGCGAATTCCGATCGTATGGTTCTCTGGAGAATGGCATCTGTGGCATTGTCTATTGAAGCTGTTGCTTCATCAAGCACTATTATTCGGCTTCTTCTAAGTAATGCACGGCATAAACAAAACAACTGTCGCTGCCCAAGGCTCCAGTTTGATCCATCCTCTATGACTGCAATCATATGTTGTAAGTCAGACTCAATCATATGTTGTGAACCAGAGTCAGAAAATACGATAAACTGGCATTTTCCGTTTACACTTACCAAGAGAATCAAGGCCTAGATCTTTCTCTTGTACTGCTTCATGAAGCTGACACTTCTCTAGGACCTTCAGAAATATCCAAGCAGGAATAATCCGTCAGCAAATGTTGGATAACACTTTGCTATTGAATATTAAGCAAAAGCATGATCCCCATCCAATATATTTGATGCAAAGTTGTGTATTTTGAAAAAGCAAACTACAAGGAAAATTGTAACCAACTTAGAACAACCGAGCATCAACTGTCATTTTCCCCCTCAACCATTAATCCACATAGGATAGGCAGGTTTCTTAAAAATAATGCCAAGAGCAGTGATTTACGATAAGTGGTAAAAGTTTGGAAAAACGGGAATGGCAACAAAGAAGGTCGGCCATTTTCACAACTTCAATTATATGTAATTTGATTATGTAAACTAGTGTGCAGAAAGGTAGGTGAGTGATCGTCTCATGAAGGATTCCAAGACTGGAGTCAATTCCCTTGATTAAAACCTTGCTTTGATACCATGTAGAAGGAAAGCAAGATTTGAAACAAAATCAAAATCACACTAGGTTTTGTCGACATACTCTCTTATTTATGTTCACTTTCCATATTCTCTTTTTTTTATTATTATTGTACTAGAAATGCTTTATAATTTACCCAATACCTCTTCATTATATAAAGAGGTCTTGGGTCTCTCAATAAAATTGATTTTGGCATTACATCCGATTGGTATCAGAGCACGATCTTAGTTGAAGCAGGAAGGGAAGTCATTTTCACAATACTACTCTACCCTCAAGGGGCTTCAGGAGAAGTACAATGCCTGCCAACTAATGTGCACTTGTGCCACGCAGAGGGGGTATGGCAGAGAGGCAGCGGTTCACCAGTTCTTGTCCAACCTCAGCCCAAAATACACTGTTGGTTGCCCTTAGATCCTCATTTTGTCAGAGCTTCCTACTTTAGAGGAAGTCTATAGCCGACTGAGCTACATAGAGGTACCGCAGACAGGAGAGATGTTAATTGGCTTCTACCGTGTTTTAAAAATCGTTGCGTCGTAAAATAGTTGATAGAAGTGTAATTAACATTTACAATTTATAACTCGAAAAATAGTATATTCTGAGGTCGTCTCTGGGAGCAAAAAGTGTGTGAATACCACTATTGAAAATTTCACGCCCAGGAACTACATTATATTAATTTGACTTCAAGAGTGATCTAATTTAGAAGGCACTTGAATCCGTGAAATCAAGCAATGAGATCAAGTGCATAAAGAAATGCTTAAATGCTTAATTTGTTATTTAATGCTCAATAAAAAATTAATAATCAAATAGTAATAAAGTATTTAGATAAGAAGGCTCAAATGAGCATTATCAGGGATATTGGACAAGATATAACACAAAAAACTACTTAGCAACAAATCTTGAAGCCAATTCAAGCAAAATTACAAATCAATCCTCGAGTTCCTGCAATTAAGCCCCTGCAACCTTGCATTTGGGTCCTTGCGAACTTCTCTTCGTCAACCCCTACAAGCAAACAGGAGCAAGTGCTCCTTTATCATCAAAGATCTCACCGGAGATACGCCAGAATGGAGCTCTGGTTAGCATCTGGCGTCGGTGAAGGGCGAAGGAGTCAGCAAGGCATCACTGACTTAACGGTGGTGGCACAGCAACGGTTGTCAACGGCTTTGGGCGCCGATGACAGCGTCGAAGTTGGGCAGAGGAGGTGGGCTCCGGGCCAGTGTTGAGCTCAATGTGGAAAGCGTTGCAGACTCGTGTAAATGGCCGAGGTCCGCTGAAGGTTGCTGAAGGTGGTGGTGGCGTTGGTTTTGTCGCAACAAGGTCGAAGGAGGCGGATCGGCGTCGGAGACGATTGTGGTAGCAGCAGAGGTTACGTCGTGAGGGAGCTCTTCAACCTCAGGCGAGCAGCCAAGAAGCTCCGTCAGACCTCTGTGGAGCTTTTGGCGATGGTGATTTAGGGTGAGGAGTCCGGAGGAGGTGCGACGAGCTCGACGAAGGTGATGGTCGACGATGGTGTTCGACGGAATGAGGGAGTATTCGAAATCCCAAATTGATTAAGGGCTTGAACTTGTGGAGGTGTCGTGGAGCTCTGAGGGTGATCGGTGATGCACGAGGAGGTCCGACGTGGAGGTTAGTCCTCGCCAGAGTTGGCGCCGACGTGTGGCTGGTGATGGAGAAGACGAGAGAGAGGAGGGAGTTGTGGTGGTGTAAACCTACGTCTAAGGGGCCTAACCTACACTATGGATGAAGAGGAAGAAAGGGGACTACCTAGGAGTGGACGAGGAGGCAGAGAAACGGTCGGTTTTGGTCTGCCGACAGCGAGGAAGACGGAGGAGCAAAAGAAGACTAACAACGAGGAAGAGGACTTAGAGGTCCTACGTTGGTAGGCGAGGATCGGACGAAGGCGAGGAAGCTGATGGTGCTACTCTTCTGGTTGGAGCATGCACGAAAGAAGAGGTCGGAGAGGATCGCTGGAGCCGGAGGGGACGATGGTCGAGGTAGAGGGCAAGAAACTCGACCCAATCTCGACGACCAAAAGCGACGTGTGATGGCGGAAATTTATAGCTCCTTGGTGTGCGAGGATAGGGCCGGCAGTTGTGGAAATAGCCTCATTGGAGTTGATGGCCGGAGGACGCGACGGTAGGAGGTTAGAGGTGCTGGAGGCAGGGGGATATTATAAGAAAATCAAAAGTTAAGGATGTATTTGTAAATAAATTGAAAATTAAGGGTCAAATTACAAACTTGGCTAAGATGAAGTCCAAATGAGCTCAAATTTTTATGGTAACCTAATTTGGACATAAAAAATTTAATGATGATTTCAATTTTGGATTGTGATAATATTTGCATGGTTAATTTACAATTTGACCCAAAATGTACCAAATACCCACCTACATTTCTGTTTTAGGTTGAAACGAATTCTGATTGTCAAATCGATTATGCCAAACCTTATAAAATATTTTTAAATGATTTTAAAGAGGTTTAGATTACATTTATTTCCATTGGAACTGTTTTAATTGAAGCATGGTCGAAATTAGTCATTTTAATTAAGAATTAACACTCAATTACTCAGTATCAACCCACTTTTAGGAAATTTAAGTTTAATTGACCCTTGATTAATCATGATTCATCCCTTATCATTCTGCATTTATAATTGTTTGTGGAAATTGCAAAATTAACCCATATTTTTATCAATTACTCTCTCTTCAACCCTTATTGAGTTATATCCTTTTAATGTGTTAATTAGATAAATTTAACCTTAAAACTTAGCCAAATTAGGTTAGATACAGCGGATGATGGTGATGCCATCAAGAGAGTACTCAAGCCTCGGCTCTTGCTGTTGTTGCTGGACGAGGTGGGAGAGGAGTATTTTGCACTCGAGGAGTACGTTCCACTCGTGGACGTGGGAGGGGACGTGGTGCCCTAAGGAGATCCTGCATTAGCACCATCTGCACCTACTGTGGGAAACTTGGTCATGTGGAAGCTTCCTATTAAAGCAAACATGGAAGACCACCAATGGCCAATCAGGCTACTGTCACCACAGAGGATTCTACTGATGTCGTGCCTATTCCTAGAGCTGATTATGATGCATTGCTACAACACCTTTCACAGCTGACACAAGAACCAACGACGACTTCTTCTGAGACCGCTACCTTCGCCTCCTCTTCAGGTATAGATTTGTGTGCCTAGGCTTATGTAGGTGCCAGTTGGCAGTGGATTCCGATGCCTCTCATCACTTGTCAGGAGACGAGGGGTGCTTTGGTGAACTCTAGAATGTACCTTATGGTAGGATAGTTTAGGTTGCTGATGGCCGACATGCCTAGATTAGGAGTCAGGGGGGTGCCATTGACTCCCACCATGACATTGACTGATGCTTTTTATGTGCCAAATTTCTCTCTGAATTTATTATCTATCAGATTACAAAGCAACTTCATTGTCGTGCCATATTTGATGAACTTGGATGCATATTTCAGGACAAATTAACGAGGACGATTGGTGGAGGATGTGAAGATGGGGGTGTGTACTGCCTGGACCAGACTCTGATTGCTGTTATTGCCTTGGTGATTCTAGTTCTGTTGCTGGGAGTGTCTTGCGGTGGCACTGTCGCCTAAGACATCCTTTTCTGGACAAGCTTCGACACATCCTTCCGCACATTTCAACCACTATTGAGATCTACTATGATGCCTACCAGTTGGGAAAGCACTACGATCTTCCTTTCCTGCCAGTACTGTACCATAAAGGACTGAGATGTTTTAGCTGCTTCATATGGATGTCTGGGCCCTAGTCGGATCCTAGATAGATAGGGCCATAGTGTAAAGACCCGTTCTGTTTTGAGTCTTTTAAGACGTCTGGACTCCTTTTCAGACGTCTGAAAATTGAAAAATCTGTATGCGAAATTGCTCCTGCGTGCATGCTGCTTTTCTTCTCTCTTCTCTCTCCCCCTCACCGAACCCTAACCCACTGCCTATATAAGAGCCCTCTCCCCCTTCCTCTTCTCTCCACTCCACCATCACCACCTTCCTTCCTCTCCACTGCCGCGAGAGAGACGAGCGAGAGAGAGGGAGCAAGAGCGAGGAGCGGTGTGAAGAGGAGTTTGAGCTCGTTGGAGTGCGCACGACTGTAGTGGTGCGTGCGGGAGGAGAGCGTCGAGGAGTCGTCCCCGTCTTCCTGCAGCAGCCGGAGCTGCAGACGAGAGGGAGGAGCCGCGGCGGAGCGCGACGAGAGGAGCGGGAGCTTGTTCTGATATTGGAATTTTTCCAGTATCAGACGTCCGGAGTGCCTTCCAGACGACGGGCTGGACGTCTGGTGACAGCACCGTACGTCTGAAAGCAGGTATTCGTGCAGGTACGTCCTTCCTGCGGCTGCGGCCATGCAGGCCGCACTGCAAAGATGATTTGTTGGGCTAAAAGGGGATCTGCTACTCTGTCGTGTGCAGGAGCAGCTTTGGGAAGGCATGCGGCACATCCTCCCATGCGTTTCGGACGCTTAGACAGCTTACCAGACGATCGAAGGCATTCCCAGACAACTGGAGGATAGGTTGGACGTCTGGAGTTGAGTCCAGATGGTCAAGTAGGAGTCCTGGACGTCTGAGGTCGATGCAGGAACTTGAGGTGAGATTCTGGTGACTTTTAAGACATCTGGACTTTGTTTCAGAGGTCTTATTTGGTTCTGCAGTTTTATTTTTGACCAGTTTAGGATCCTATCGGGGTCCGTTTTACACAAACGAAATATCTGTGGTTTCCTTGTGAGTTTCTCTACATGTTAGAAATCTTTATATACTGTTCTAAATGTTTCGTTGTGATATGTTCCTTGGTATAGGACTTCAACTTGTTGCATGTCTGGGCTTGCAGAGGCACGTGAGTCTACCGTTCGAGCCCCCAATACTCTGGATTGTCTGGTAGAGTGGTTTCCCCTGTTCTACTTATAAAATATGAATGCATCTGTGAAATTTAGATAACTAGAACCCTAGGATGTGACATGAATCTTACGACGAGAAATAGTTGCACTGTTTGTATGCGTGTTTGAGATTGCAGTCATAAATGAATGAGCTGAATTGTAAACTGCCTGTTAATAAATACGAACTGCCTATTAGAATATGAAATGCCTGAGATAATTAAACAGTTACCTTTTTTTTATCACTTTGTTGCATATGTTAATTTGTGGAAATACAAGTTGCATGTCTATAATACGAGAATGGAAATTGTGAATGATGAAACCTGATATGGAATAATATGGTGAATATGAGCATGAACCTTACGGGAGTTAGGAGTAGAGCTCTTGTAGATGAATGGAAAGATCTGGAAATGTGGGTGGGAAGTGTGCTGGCCCTTGAGTACATGGTACCAAGGAGAGCGATTGTCTCCTGTTTAGTGTAGAGCGGAGTTAACTGCCCTTAGGTTGAGACCCGAGGTTAGGATTGGCCACTCTACACCGACTTCTGTTGGCCCTCGCGTACACTGTATCAGGGAGAGCTACTAGTGTAAGGAGGAAGCTAGCTACCTCATGGGACCCAGGATTTAGCTAGCTACCCTTTACCGACTTGTTAGGCCCACTGGGCAAACCGAGGTAGTCAGACGAGGGTGCGCGGACTGTGGAGGAACAAGACCCCTGTTTGGTTCTGAATGGCTAGACCCCTGTTTCTGAGAGGGTTAGGCCCTATATTGTTCCGTGCTATACTTTAGGCGTACCAGCTAGCGGAAATGACTGACCGCGTGCCAGTACGAGGTAGCTACCCGTGCGCTTATCGCGCATGCCGTAGTCATCACTACGTCTGTCTGTGACCTCGGGGTGGTTGACTGGTGTAGGATTACGATAGGGAACTCCCGGCCAGGAGAGCATCACGTGTGCCTTCTATTCTTCGAAAAAGACTGCAATCAAGATCGTTCCCACGAGGAACATGCGAGATCAAGAAAGAAATCTGAAAGTAAATCAATGGATGAAAATGAATTACTTGTAAAATAAATAATTGGAAAAGATAAATTTACCTGTTAGCTTTTATTGCTTTAGATAGTTTAGTTATCACTCTACTCAGCGTTCACTGACTCCATTTTCTCATAACCCTTTACAGGTCCAGGAGTTGAGCAGCCTGAGTCACCGGCTGCAGAGGATGCTAGGCCCAGTTGAGCCCAGCAGTAGTTTCTTACTATTGTAGTACTTCCTTTCTGTTAGTGAGTTTCAAACTTTGTTTACTATTCCTGTTATTTTACTTTTGTTCTTCTTTCTTGTTGTGGTGGTGGTATGTACTGTTTCGCAGCTTTTACTTCCTTTACTGCTTGTACGCTTTTACTGTTAGTTACCTTGCATAGTGAATGTAATTTATTTTCCTACTTTTTGGTTATTTCTTATTGGACGACTAGATTTTGGGATTAGTCGAGTCGAGTCGGTCTCGGACTCTGTAGGGATTCGGGAATCGGATCGTAACACATAGATATTACTTGGTTGTCATAGATGATTTTTCCCACCTTTCATGGTTATTTCTGTGAAAAATAAGTCTGATGTTGGACATGTTATTGAGACCTTTATATTAGAAATAATTAGTTTTCAGTTGTGGCAAAGATTATGCGCTCTAATAATTCTTTAGAATTCTACACTACCAGGTTGGCAGCATTTTACAAGTGTCATGGTATTATCCACCAAACATATTGCCCACACACATCTCAATAGAATGGTGTAGCGAAAAGGAAGCACATGCACTTGATGTGGTGCATACTCTTCTGATTCATCATTATGTGCCTTGTACTGGGGTGATGTATTTACTGCCTACCACTTTATCAACAGAATGCCATCATCTGTGTTACATGAGCATACACTTTGACATGTCTTATACCCTGATAAAGATTTGTTTCAGTTACCCCCAAGGATTTTTGGATGTGTTACTTTTGTGCATTTGATGGGACCAACCAACCAGGACAAGACAAGCTAGCACCCCGGGTAGTCAAGTGTGATGGCTACTTGCAGACATAGAAAGGCTATAGGTGCTTTGATCCCACTGGAAGGAGACATTATGTGAGTGCAGATGTCACCTTCCATGAGTCCATACCTTATTTCTCGCATGTAGCACGATAGTTGGTTCCAGAGAATGAGTTTGCTCCTATATCTATACTACTTGTTCGTATGGATGAGTTCCTTATAACTGAGGTTTCTTCTCCAGCTAGTAGTAGTAGTCAGGCACCAGCGACAGTTTCTACACCTGATAGCACCATAGAGCATATGAAGTTTAGAGATCCACCTATTGTGTTTCAGAAGCTAGTTACCTACAGGAAACACGCCCCCTACTTCAAACCCACCATCCTCCCCATCTCAGGTTTATGTTGAAGTATTTGACGATATTGTTTCTAGTGGTGCGTGTGCAGGATATACTGATAGCACTCCAGATGATGACCTTCATATTGCAGTTAGGAATGCTCCCCGGTCATGTACTCATTATCATGTTGATGTTGCAGCTACAACAGCTAGTCTGGGGAAGACATTTGAGTTGCTCACTGCAGCCCTTACCACTACTAAGATACCTTCTACATACCAGCAAGCCTTCATCCGAAATGGCATACAGCCATGGAGGATGAGATGGTTACACTCCGCAGCAAGCATACTTGGGAGTTACGTTTCTTCCCACTATAGCACGCTTGGTAGGCAGTTGATGGATCTTTGCCCTGAAATACAACCCTAATAGGTCTATTTCACGATATAAGGCCAGGTTGGTGGCAAAGGGATTCACTCAGACATATGGTGTGGACTTTTTCAACACATTTTCTCTAGTTGCACGCTTATCCACAGTGTGGATATTAGTCTCTATTGTTGCTCATAAGGACTAGATGCTTTACCAATTGATGTGAAGAGCGCCTTTCTCTATGACGATCTTTAGGTCTGTATGCAGCAGCCCCCTGGATTCGAGGTTAAGGGGAAGTATGTGTGCAGGCTGAAGAAAGCCATCTATGGCCTTAACTAGAGTTCGAGAGCTTTTTCCAGAAGCTTTCAGAGGTGGTAGAGAAGATGAGTTTGCAGAGGTCATCTTTAGACCACTCTCTTTTTGTTAGAAAGACTGAGCAGGGTATTGTGGCATCGCTAGTATATGTGGATGATATCTTTGTCACTGGGAATGACATGACTGGAATAGCTGAGGTAAAAATGTCCTTGGCTGAGCACTTTGTTTTGAAGGACTTGGGCTAGCTTCGATATTTTCTGGGCATAGAGGTGACAAGAAGCAAATAGGGTATTGCTCTATTTCAGTGGAAATATATTCAAGACATTATAGGATATAGGAATGCTGGGATCCAAATCAGCCAACATCCCTATGGACCCTAAGGCTCTTCTATATAATGAACATGTGGAGTATGTTGACAGTCGTTCCTATAGACAGTTGCTAGGGAAGCTTCTTTACTTGACGATCACCAGACCAGATATAGCCTTAGCTGTGGGGAAACTTAGTCAGTTCATGGAGAAGCCGACTAAGCTTCATTGACAGGCAGCCATGCAGGTACTCAGGTACCTGAAGAGAGCACCTGGACAGGGGATCCTGTTTCAGAAAGGGTCACTTATGACAGTAATTGGATATTCCGATGCAGACTATGTTGGTTGTGTTGCTGATAGGAAATCTACTACATGTTTTTGCACATTTGTGGCAGGCAATCTGGTTACATGGAGGAGCAAGAAACATGGAGTTTCTCGCTCTAGTGCTGAGTCAGTGCATAGGGCTATGACTCAGACTGTTGCTGAGATGATATGAATGTGATCCCTGTTACATGATTTGCATGTCCAGATAGAAAAGCCAATGGAGATGAGATACGATAACAAGGTAGCCACCTACATAGCCAACAATTCCATGTTCCATGAACACACGAAGTATGTTGAGGTGGATTATCATTAGACCAGAGATCTAATTCAGCGTGGGTTGTTGCGCTCTACTTTTATTGCTTCTGAGGATCAGACAACTGATATCTTCACAAAGCCTCTTCCACGCTCAGTATTCGATGAGTGTTGTTTCAAGTTAAGCATGATTGACATCTATGTTCCAACTTGAGGGAGAGTGTTCACATACTCTCTTATTTATGTTCACTTTCCGTATTCTCTTGTTTTTTTATTATTGCACTGGACACGCTTTATAATTTACCCAATACCTCTTCATTATATAAAGAGATGTTGGGTCTTTCAATAAAATTGATTTTGGCATTACATCCAACTGATTTACATGGAAACCATCCTCAATGAGAGGAAAAAACTATAGATATGGCACAGCCTCTAGGTCTCCTTTGGAGGCTAGGGTTTCTTCTCTAACCGAACAAAAAAGATAGGTGTTTACACTAAATAGTGCTTTGGGTCATACAAGGTTTGTATACCTGTTTATACAACTCAATAACACCAAATGAGTGGACCAAAGGTTCAAACCATACACATTCTATGGGCAGAAAACGATTTGGCTCTAGTGTAGACCACATGTAAACCAAAGAGAATAAATCATGCAAATCACATATCATGTGATTCACATAAACATTACTCAGACTGCATAAATTATGCAAATTGGTGCAAATCATGCCAAGGCCTCCTAAATGTGCAAAAATACACCATAAGGGCTTTGGACAAATTTGGCAAGGCACACAGGTCAGGTAGGGGTCAGCACTACTGCTGGTCAGGCAGGTGTCATCAGTCAAGCGACCACTGGTCAAGTTAGAATCCCTTGGTCAAGGTGGCTCATTAAGAGGCAGCACTAATCAGGATAGGTGCCAATGCCAGTGGTTAAGGTGCCACTTCCACTACGGGCATGTCTGCTCTGTAGCCATTAGAGAGTGACCAAAGTCACCATCATTCCGATATAACTATATTTTCACAAGGGATTTCTTGTAAACTTTTTATTTATAAAGTCCATGTCAATTATCATGTAAAGTGTGCATTACTTGGGATGTAAGAAAAGTGCTACCTATAATAAAACCCCAGGGCCTCCTCTCTTGAACATTGAAAAATAAACTTGAGTAGAAGTAGAATGTCACAACATTGTCTCAAATTGCGTAATCAATTTTCTCTTGTTTTGTGTTTGATCTCCTTTACTCAGTCTAGTTCAAATGGAGAAGAATAGACTATTTGGTGAAGAATAAAAATAGAGAGAGGCAAGGATGGTATGGGCAGCAACCTAAGACCATTGCTCTCCTATCATGCCAAGGAAAATGATGCAATTTAGTTAAGAAATCCTAATCTCTTTTAAACAGAGATTACCAAGAAAAACTACATACTGAGCCTCAAAAGATCAGGAAAATACAAAAATAACTAAAAACATTTAATAGGAAACATCATTCTAACACCTACTAACAAAGGTTTTCGGAACAAGTATAAAATACATTTCAAGAGAGAGCAATATTTGTTGTTTTTGAAAAGGAAAAGAGAGCAAAATCACAAAATGCAGCTAATAAATGATCAGACTTGAGATGTAATGATAGAAGCAAGTAATAATCTCCTGAAAATTTGAAGCCTTGCTAGTTGATAATGGAATAAATTCAAATTACCTCCCATATATCCTGGTCGGTATGTTTCCCTAAAGGGTCTAAGTTGTATCTGATGGTTCCATTGAAAAGTGTTGGATCTTGCGGAATGATTGCCAAGCGAGATCTTAAATCATGAAGCCCTATTGTGGCAATGTCAAGTCCATCAATAAGAATTCTTCCACCTGCTGGCTCTACAAGGCGAAACAATGCACCAATCAAGGTTGTTTTCCCACTTCCTGTCCGGCCAACAATGCCAGTCTTGTAGCCACCTTCAAATGTGCAGCTGATCCCATGAAGTACGAGGGGAGTTCTGGGCCTATATCTAATCTGTCACATGTATATCATCAGTAGAATCATCATGGAAAATCAAATTGCAAGCAGTTTATCCTTAGGAATTCATTGCACATATATATCTACCTTTAACTCTTGGAATTCTACTTTCCCAATGGTGGGCCAATTGGGACCTGGTCTGCACTGATCTATGATTTCCGGGGCTTCACTTGGTATAGCCATGTATTGATTTAGTCTCTCTACTGAGATAATATAGCTTGCCAGCATGCATTGGTTTTGGATGGAGTGAACAATTGACACGTTTAATGAAAGTCCATAAGACAATGCCATTCCAATAAAACCTACACAGCAGTTATAAACCAAAAATTAAAAAATATAAATATAAAATGATACAATTGAGTTTGTCATCAAAGGAAGTCTTATGGATTGGAGATATCCATGAAACATGCACAGGCAAATTTCATTCCACCCGATACAGAAGAAGGCATACCTCCTTATTCATTTACATTAAGTAAAAAAGCAAACTAACCAGAACTGAGAGTTCCTTGTGGAAGAAGAGACATAAAAAATGCTGATGTTGAGAGAATGACTGCACTCATTGTTTCTAGCCGCTGAATTAGCCACTCAGTTGCAGCAAAGTTATGGAAGAAAGGACTAGCATTTTGGTCAATGAGTTCTAGGTTCTTAGCAAAAAATCTTTCTTCCTCCCTGTAGGCCCTGATTGTTACTGCTCCTGCTACTGATTCAGCTAGGTGGTTTGCTACAAGAGATTTTGTTGTGCCATTGATTCTCATCAATTCTTTAGCTGTAGCTAAGTAGTACCTCTATTTATCCAAAATAAGGATAATCCATCATTTCGAGCTATATTTATAAAAAATATGTATGTATTTCAGAGGTCTCTTACCTGCAATTTAATTGTCAAATAAATCATTGGTATGGAGACTAACAAAACTTGCCAGGTGATTACTGTTAAGACTCCAAGATTGCTCAAGGCATTCAAGGAAGCAGCAGTGCTGAAGACCAAACTGAATGGAAGATCTAGATCGACAATGCTCATATCGGCAGACACCTATTCACAAAAAAGAAGGTAGCAAAAACAGAAAAGTGCACAACTGCTCATACATATTTCAGTGACCATACACAACAAGCTGTTCTTACCCTACTCAATATTCTGCCTATTGGAGTGCAATCGAAGAACGACATTGGTGCACGGAATAATGACTTCAACAGTTGCAAAAACAGTGATTTTGATGTCTCAATACCTAAAGTTACAATAAATAAAGATCTGAAGAGCAAAAAGATTGTTGTACTACAGCCAATTGCCAAGTAAACCATGATTAGTTGCAGCTGGCTAACTTTAGGATTCTGCACATTTGCAGCCATCCATGAATTTTGTGATATCTGCCCAGCTATGAACACCATATGTGAGAGGACTGTGATTGAAAGATACAAGTAACCTTTATTCTGACTCAAATATTGCATATACGGCTTCAATCCTGTATCACCTGTTTCTCTTTCCTCTTTTTTAATCAACTGTTCCCCTAAACCTTTCCTAGACTTCTTATTGCTCACAACAAACTTCTCTTTGGCCTCTCCTGCAGATAATCCATTTTTCATACGTAAAACAGCCTTGTCCAACTTGCCAGAACCAACGGTCTCCTTATGTGCATTAACAAGTTTCTGAAACTCACTGCTGGAGTCCATCAGCTCATGATATGGAGCAGCATGCAGAATTTCCCCATTAGACATGAGCTACAAAAACAACACAATATTTTTTTGATTACAACAAAGCAACCATTTTGCTATCATAATTATGATAGTAATGTACTACTTGCAGAATTTTTTAGGGGTTTTTATATATATACTTCTATAAAATTTGGAAAAGGCATATATACCTCCACCTACTTTGTATGTATGTATATACCCCCCATAAATATCCATTTGCTTATTTGGATGCCTTTATAAACTTTGAGAACTAAAAAATAAAGTAATTTTTATATAAAACTCCTTTTCCCTTTTTTTTTCACTAAGAAGGCCTTCACATCCTCTCCTCTTTCTCCCCCTCCGGTCCCCCTCTTCTCCTCTAATTCTCACGTGCTTGTCCTCCTTCGTTCCCTTTCCTCCAATCCCCCTCCTTTGATTCTCTCCTCCTCTAAACCCTCCTCCTCCCAGAGCCTCCCACCTCCTCCCATCTCGTCCAGCACCTCCCCCTCCACTAGCTCCCCCTACCTCCTCCTTCGTCTCTTGCATTGACCCTCCTTCCTTTGGCTCCTATCCTTAGCCCCATCCTCCTCAAGGGACTAAATAATAAAAGAGAGAAAAAAAGTTAAGGGATTTAAAGTAGAAAACCTTTAATTTTTACTCCAAACTTTTCTTAAGGGCATGAAATTTAATAAATTAAATTTTACGAAGGCATACACACCATTACAAAGGGTATGTTAGAACGGTAGAATAAAGCCATGTGGACAGGCCACGTGGCAGTCAACAAGAAGTCCCATAGGGGCCGGCGGTCATGGGTCTTTGGACCCAAGTTTGGAGTTTTTTGCTTAGGAGTTAACTTTTCTATTTTTAGTAAATGTATTTTAGAAAAATAGTTTGTGATTTGATTTAATTAGAGAGATAAGATCTTTCCTTATGGGATAAGATCTTTAGTTTCCAATAATAGGGATACGTGCTCTCTATAAACGAGAGCCTTCCCTCTTTGTAATCTTTTAAGACATCAATAATATTTCCAACTCAAGGCTTCTCTCTTCTCTCCACATTCACGTGGACAGTCCTCCTTGGACTGTTTTCCCACGCACACGGAATCTCCACACTCCGAACTACGCTGATTCTTGACATGGTATTAGAGCCACCATTCTAGGCTCGTTGTACGTGTAGGTTTAGACTACGTATTGGTGATTCTCACCTCTGGAGAAAGTCTTCAAAAGATCCGGTGCCTTACACGGAGGACTAAAGAAGATGGCGCAAGCATCAACGACAGTCAACGATGCCATGCTTGGATCGGGAGAGAGCAAGGTGGTCGTCTCCAGGACAACCATCAAGCTCTATGGAGATGGCAAGAAGAAAAAAAAGCAAGAGAATGAGATCTATTAAGTTTATCGCTTGTGATCTTCATACTCTTGACACTTTATATCCGATTTTTTACTCCTTCAAAAGAGGAGAATTTTTCGGAGAAAAGGCGTCAAGGAGAGGATACCACAATCGATGCAACGACTTTTGAGGTTGCCAAAAGAGGCAATGACTTCCCAGGTTGTGAAGAGACTAATGGTTAATCCAAGTTCCTTTCCTAAAGATCCAAGCAAGGTATAGAGACCACCATGTGGGGCTCCTACTAGCACCTCACATGTGAACTCCTTAACTCATGAAGACTTCGAGAAGCTACGGGTTCTACTTCAAGAAGACAAGACGACGACTGCCATAGCAACGACTACTCAAGTTGCAACAAAGGCAACGACTTCGAAGGTCGTAAGAGGCTTCATTGTCGACATGTCGAAGGAGAAGACCAAAAGCGTGGCTCTTGAAGAAGAAGAAGAATGGTTGGGCATCTAGCCTCACAAGTTGAAGACCAAGTCGTCACCCTTTCAGCCTTCAACTTGAGGGAGAGTGTTAGAATGACATAATAAAGCCATATGGCAGTCAACAAGTCACATGGACTGTCCACGTGGCAGTCAACAGGACGACCCATAGGGGCTAGCGATCATGGGTCTTTGGACCCAAGTTTGACGTTTTTTGCTTAGGGGTTAACTATTCTATTTTTAGTAAATGTGTTTTAGGAAAAGAGTTTGTGATTTGATTTAATTAGAGAGATAAGGTTTTTCCTTGTGAGATAAAATCTTTAGTTTCTAAGAATAGGGATATGTACTCTTTATAAAAGAAAGCCTTCCTACTTTGTAATCTCTTGAGTCATCAATAATATTTCCAACTCAAGGCTCCTCTCCTCTCTCTCTTCTTCCACATTTACGTGGGCAATCCTCCTTGGACTATTTTCCCACGCATACGGAGCTCCACGTTTTGAACTACGCCGATTCTTGACAAGATATATATGTAAATATAAAATAGACGAGGATATATACGTCTTGTCCAAAGTTATAAGGGCATACATATAAAAACCCCAATTTTTAATAATGTTAATATAATCAAATATGTTATTACGTACAATTCACCTAGGTGTTATTAGAGAATCATTTTAAATCTAAATGCAATCAAATTAGATTCTAATGACTTAGTTTGTGGGCTTGTAATTAGTGGCCAAAGCCAAAAAGAAGTTCAATGTGAACCATGACTTCCACATGTCTTGTCATCCTTAAAATGATACCAGAAATCTGAGAATTTGGAAGATCTCTACGTAGTTGTATGGATCGCAAGACTAAGGTGAATAAAAGATTGGAAGAAAAGGGTAGTTATCATTTTGGATAACTACCCTTTCCTTTTTCAAAAAAAAAAAGATTGGAAGAAAAACAAGGCCTTAAAATATGAATGGTGTACAGAGGGTTTCAATAAGGGTGGCATCTAACCAGAATAGAATCAAATGCAGGAAGAAAATCCACTTGGTGCGTCACTAACAGGACGGTCTTTTCAGATAATGCATCCATGACATAATTCTGCAAAAAGCAAGTAATTCAAGAAATGTGGAGAAGGAAAATTTTTTCTGCATATATCTTTCAAACCAAAAGGAAAAAGAAAACAAAAAGATCTTTAACATATAGCTGAGAATGGCATTCACATTGAATAGACTAGTTGCAGTATGTGCATCAACAGCGCTAAATGGATCATCTAGTAGGTAGATATCTGCATCTTGATAAAGTGCACGAGCAAGTTGGAGCCGCTGCTTCTGGCCACCACTGAGGTTAACCCCCCTCTCTCCTATTTCAGTAAGATCACCAAAGGGTAACACTGCAAGATCCTTGACTAGCGAACATTTCTCTAATGTTTCTTGATACCTCTCCCTATCCATTGCAGAACCGAAAAGGATATTCGCTTGTATGGTGCCTGTTGGTATCCACGCAGTTTGAGATACATATGCAATTTTTCCAGGTACTTGAATCTGCCATATCAAAAACAACCAGTTCAGTGTGATGTGCCCTAGTTAAATATGATGTTCCCGAAAAAGAATGTATGGACAGAAGACTAAAAGGAACAGCAACGGTAAAATATTACCGGAAAGCATATCAATTTCATCAAGGATTAAATAAACACGGTTACTTTTGCTTCATAAAAGAGTCAAAGATGTAACAGTTGTGAAAGGTAGCATCAACATCTATTGGTGAAATCGAGACTAGAAATCTTAAATCATGTAAAAGAAACTAATTAGAGAAGAAAAGTTCTCTATCCCCCTATGCAAAAGGAATGACAAGAAGTTACCATGCCTTTGGTGTTTGGAATCTCTCCCAAAACCGCTGCAAGAAGAGTTGACTTTCCCGAGCCAACTTCTCCGCATATTGCTATTTTATCCTTACAGCTGATGTTTAGAGTTACATTCTTCAAGGTAGGTCTCAATGAATTCTGCTCCCAAGAGAAACTAGCAGACTCTATCATGATTGGATACTTGATGCCACCCATTTTCTTCTTCCTAATGTTAGCATTCTGCAATTCAGGTGCATTAAGAAATTTGACTATTCGTTCAAAGGCAACCTTTGCTTGAATCACAACTCCAATCACATCAGGTATCAACCTGATGGGATCTTGAATGAGTCGTACTGTTGCAACAAATGTAAAGACACTACTGGCATTGAGAGGGATATCAAGAAAATAGCATGCCAAGAACGTAGCTATAGAAACTAGGACAGGAGATGACCAAAACAATAAACTATTGTAGGCCCTCCTTAATTGGAATGCTGACAACCACTTGATCTCTACTTTCCTTAGTTCTTCTATAACTACGTTGAAATGGGTTTCCCATGCATAGAGCTTTAACACCCTCATGTTCACAAGAGCTTCCGTCATAGCTTTGAGCCTCTCATCCTGTGCTTCCATAAGTTCAGTCTGGAACTTGTGCTGAAGTTTGGCAAGTGGTGTGTTGCATAGAACAGTGAGCACTATCATAACAAGCGAGGCAAGTGTAGCAAGTCCCACAACATTGTAAAGAATAACTAAAGCAATGCAAAGCTGGAGGCATGTTGTCCATGTTTGATGCATGAAGAAGGGGAATTCCCCAATCCTATATGCATCTACAGTGACATAATTCATGATCTCCCCTGAGGAGTGTACCATTTTCGCTGCATTGGATAGTCTGAGCTGTTTCCTATATATAGCTGCAGATAAAAGAGATCTCAATTGAAGGCCGAAAGTCCTGCTGCAAAAATACCACTGCCTTTGGGAAACTGATTCCAATAATTTCACAGCAAATAGTGCCAATGCCAAAATAAAGCATTCCAATCTAGAGCTACCCCCTTGTTCGACCAACTTAATGAAAGATTTTAGAAGTACAGGGCCAGAGGACAGCATGAGTATCTTAAGCAACGCAAAGAACCCGCTAATTAAAATGTCATGCCAGTAGCAATCTACAATGGTCCAGAAAACAGATGGGGATGCTTGTTTCTGTCCGTCAAACTTCTCCATGAATGAACTGTAGCATGCTTCAGCTCGATCTATGTTTTGCAACTGAGGTATGTCTTGGTCCTCCAGTGGTTTCTCATAACCCTTCCTCATTAGAGGATTCAACCACCAAAAAGATAATCTATTGAAAAATCCAGCAGTAGCAAATGGAGTGACATAATCGTCGGAATCAATGTCACGACCGAGTGGATCTTTGTTAAGAGGCGTGAGAAGAGGCTCATCCTCAAATCCATCTATCTCTTCACTCCCACCTCTCTTAAGAGTGCACGCGATCAAAAGAATGGCTCCTGGTAGAGACAATATATCTAGAATTTCTTTGGGTGATACATTTCTGACCGAAGCGATTTCCAGGACTGCAGAAACACAAAGAAATGTTGCTAATGCAACCACAATTCCTGACCAGATCCTGAAGAACAGCCTTGCAGATAGACTCGTTCTAACACTAATACGTGTGCCAGTAAGCACCCATACAAGGCCATGTAAAAGAGGCAATACCCATAAATATAAAGGCTGAATGGCCCTTCCTTTTCTCAGTCCATCTCCAAGTTCATATATTCCCAAAACAAGACAAGCAAGTCCTAGGAATCCATTGTAAAGTGCAGAAGATAACTGCAATCGCGAGATGACGGGTGACGACACCCCCAACCGTATTGCCCTCGTCGGCAACTTGAATGTGAAACTCAGAAGGAACATGAAGAACAGGACCACATCAATGGAGATCACCGCAACATGGTTGATACATTGAGATGGATAGAACACAGCATAACCACTGCATCCACTGCCATCACCATCAAAGAGGCAATCCGACTCCCCACATAATGCAACTCCAACATCTATCAAGAACCAAAATTTCCACTCAAATCAGCCAACAATCAACATAAACTAACCGCCCAATTTGGAGGAAGGAAAAAAAAAGAAAAAGGAACCAAAACATTAAACTCAATACTACCTGTAAGGATCCCCATCAAGATTCCTCCCTTTCGGCAAAACTGAAAGCTATAACCAGAGACTTAAACGCATCCGCTCACGGGAGACACCAAAAGCCGAGATAGGTCGTACAGACAGACGTCAGAAGGCACCAAAGGGACAGCTTTCGACGAGACCTACCTGCCCAGTGAGGCCAGGAACGTACACCAAACACAACTACCAGCACCGTGGAATGCCCCAAGGCAAAGGCAACACAGGAGATGGGTCGGTAAGATGGCACGGGAGCCGCCATCTAGTGTGTGGCTGTGATGTAAAGACACACTCTTTTTAGAATCAGACGAAAGGAACTGACACGGGAGAGAAATATAACTGGCTGCAAACCCTTCCTTCTTTTTCTAGGGTTGGGTTGTCGTCATGTGCTCACGTTGCAGGTAGAGAAAGGGGGTGGGGGGAGTGGTTGGTATCCATGGAATCCAATTGCTGCGTCGATGAGCGTCTGTCGGAGAGCGACCAAGGAATCTCCTCCCGGCACGCAGCGTCGTCGTGGCAGGAGATGCCGAGGCAATCACACGTCGGCCACAGGGAGGCGTGAGAAGGCCGTCCACGAAATTTTCATTTATAACCCCATACGAGACAACGAAAAGTTGGGTTCCACGTAGGTGCAGCCGTCGGCCCGTGCATTGGTTGCTCATGAATGGCCCTTTTTTTTTTTTGCCCCACCCTTTTTAAAACCGAAGAAAACTGATTCAAGCTGACGCGGCGCAAAAAGCAGGAGAAGGAAAAGACAATTGCATCTCCACAAGGAGGGAAACATAATGCCATGGTAACATTGGAGAATATGAAGTTTTGTAATATGGGAGAACACCACACCTTGTAAGAGGGATCACGAAACTCAAATCGAAACCAAGGACCCTATGCATGGATACGAAACACATCATCAAATTAACTGAGCTTGGCGATTCGTTTGTTACGGATGCTCGAGTTTTTGCATGGTACCCAATCCAATGGAAGGCTGCCGTGAACTCGCGATGGTGGAGGATAGACCCATCCAAGCAGTGAGGTTGAAACTTACATGACATGAGGGGAAGAAAATCGAAGTTAAGAGTAAAAAGAGACAAAACAGAGTGTTATAATTGCTCAACGATGCTTCTTTGCAACCAAATACAAGCTTTGTGATCACCCAAGCACGCCTTAATTAACGGGAATCTCATAAATAGCCATTGTTGTAATAGATGTTTGAGAAATGAGTTAGCTCTACCAAACCGCCCCTTGAATGGACTATCGACTCTGGTGTGTAGAAGTCCAGTAGATGGTTCGGGTTGGTCAAACAAGTGACGACGGCAGCAGCATATTATCATTTTTAAAAAATTAAAAAATTGTAATATAAAATCGTCAGTTTAGTTTCGCACTAGTCCTAATGATTAAATCAGGTTGGACTAGTATTTAGTTAAAAAAATTAAAGATATGAGCCGGAAAATATCTAATCACATTAT
The DNA here is from genome assembly GCA_037157565.1 of Thalassia testudinum. NCBI lineage: Eukaryota > Viridiplantae > Streptophyta > Magnoliopsida > Alismatales > Hydrocharitaceae > Thalassia > Thalassia testudinum. Next base: position 59,117,454 of record JAZHRO010000022.1, on the reverse strand, counting down.
GAAACGACATTCATCTTGTAAGAGTTAGATAAAAAAGAAAGGTGCAATAGCAACCGCCAACATCCTTTAGTTTATAATGAAAAATATTATAATTAATGTTAGAATATTCATCCTTCGGTAATTGTAGCATATACGTATTATTGTTAATAAAACTTGAAATCTCCTAAAAGGTATTATAATTGTGGGATTTGGAATCTGATATTTTTTGCACTAGAATTGGATTTCATTCTTTGTAAGGAGACTAACAGTTTTCATTCTACGTGAATCAAAGCACTACAGCCAATATTGTGAGAATTTTACAAAGAAATCCTAATATTTTGAAATCGATATCAATTTTTAGTTGATTGTTATTTTTAAACTCCTTGTGAAAGTTGAAAATCAATGACATTGATTTTGCATAAAGTTCGTGGGGGTTTTGCTGTTATAGAAGCCTTAACCTTCTTTCCACTCCTAAGCCTCTCCATTTCACTCTCGATTTCAGTCGTCACACCCTTAAGCCCACCCCCACTCTGATCCAACCAACCCCCTTCTGTGACCTACCTTTCGATGAGCTGCTCCGACGAGCCACCACCACATCCCCTCCTCTTTCCTCTGACCACAATCCCCTATGTCGACCACCGAGCTTACTAAGCTCCTCACCATCTCGTCAACAAGTGAGCTTGCCATCGAACTCCAACCTTGCAAAACCTATGGAACTCAGCAATAAACTCCTTTTTGTAAGCCTCACCTTCCCTTGATCTCTTTTCTGTCTCTCTCTTGCCCCTCCATGTTGTGCATGTGTCCTTGTAGTGTGTACTTGACTATTGGGTGAGGTTGAGGTAGAGGGAGGGAGAAGAAGGTTGATGAGCACCGCGAGGCTATCAAAAAATTTGTGGACGTTAGAAATGCAACATAGCCAGATGATAATAAAAATAAATAGGGTAATCACATAAACACGGTAATTGTTGATCCAATTTCACTACAAGAGGTGTATTTTTGAGGAAGGGATCTCACCCTCAATATCCATTAATGTTTGATAGAAATACATATCCGGCTAAAGATCCTTTACCTCCTCAATCCCCTTGGGTCTAAGCCCCCCGCACCATGTGTACGGGGGGACTATAAAGTACACGAGAGAGGTTGTTATCCAAAAATAATAAAGAGTTTGTTGCGAGAGATATTAAGAAATATCATGGGAAGCTATAATGGCTCTGTGGATCACGCCTTATTGTTGGGAGGGAAATCCCATTGTAACCGTTCATTGGATCGTGTCACCTCCTCACCTTCTTGTACGGATCGAATCCAAGCAAATTTGACCAGTCTAATCACGAGCTAACTAGACGTAATTCGTGAGGATAATTTCTGATGGCGTGTTTTGCCTGTTTGGTCTGTATTGTTATTTATATTCATTGTAGTATATGACAAAACAGTTACCAGTTTAATATAAATTTTTTACTCGGAACAAGATTCCCGAGGTCGAACTCAAGGAGCAACTATAATTCTAGAAACATAAATTCACAATATAAGGTTTTACAAAAAATTAAGAGATAGAGAGAGAGGGAGCAAAAGTTTTTTTTGTTGGCTTCTTCTTCTTATCTCTTCCTTTTCTCTTTTCTTCTCTTCCTTCAATCTGCCTTCTCTCTTCTTTTCTTTCTGCGGCTGTGGAGCTTCTGCCTTCAGGTGCTAAGTCTTCCTTTCTTCTTCCTTCTTTTCTTTTCTTTTCTTCTTCTGCTCTGGCCGTTCTTCTTCTTTCTTTTCTTTCTCCTTCCCATCTTCTTCTTCTTCTTCTTTGCTTCTTCTTTCTTTCTTCTTCTTTCTGCTGACCTTCCGTCGTCTGACCCAGTGCTCAGACGACTTAACTATGCATTTGCTACAGTGCGACTCCTTTTCTTCTTCTTCAGCTCCTCTCCTTCCTTTCTTCTTCAGCTGCTCAGTGCGGCTAAGTCTCTCAGCTGCTCCTCCTCTCTTCTTCTTCCTTCGCCTGCTTCTTCTTTTCCTTCTTCCCTGCGCGCACACACAATGATCAGTGCAAAACCTACCCCTACCCCTTCCCCGCGTCTCTCTCTCTCTGAATCTCTCTTTAGGAAAGCTCTCCCAAAGCCGAGTAATCTGGTTCGGGTTGCGCGCCCGGGACCAGGCCCACCGGCTTGCGGTGGTGGGCGAGGAGTGCTTGGTCGGGTAGTCGGGTTCGGCCCAGACTCGCGGGGCGTGAGCGCGGACGAGGGCGGGCAAGCGCGTGGCGCGCTGTGTGCGGGTGAGGGACTTGACCCCTGTGTATCGAAGGCAAACAACCCTATACACCTTTTCAATTTAAGTGTGGGCGCGAGGCCACACACTTACAAGGTGGGACTAAAGCCCCACCTCCAATTTGAGCGCCCACAGGGGAGAAGACGCTTCCAATTGGGGCAGCAGCGAGCATTCGCGACCCCAATCGCAAGCCTGGGCGTGCTCACGGAACCAACCTGCACTGCCTGGAGCGTGCGCCTGGGCTGGAGACGTCCTGGAGCTACTTACGAAGGAGCTTCAGCAGCTCTTCAATGGCGGCGAGGAGGCGCTGACCTGAAAACACAAGGACAGCCTTGCGTCCGCATCAGATAACGTAGGGAGCTTCGCCAGAGGGCGGCGAAGGCAGTACGAGGGTCGGTGAGGCGCGAATGTGCCTATGGAGGTGGTCCTAGGGCAGACTGTGTGTGCGAAAGTGGGTTTGTTCGGGGGGTGGTCGGGCGGTGAATGGCGGTGAATGGAGTAGGGGAAACGGTTGAGTGGAGTGAGGGGGAGCTTTTGGGCTTGTCGACGAGGGGTGAGGTGGTCTGTGGAGGTGGAGTGACCTCGCCGGAGATGGTGATCGGAGATGGAGCAGATGGAGGTGGAAGTGGCGGTCGGTGGATTAAAAGGGTAAATTAGGAAGGGGAAAATGTAAGGGAGAGAGAGAGGAAGATTCCTACCTACCTAATCGACGAAGGGGGAGAGGGTGGCGTCCGGCTCGTGCCTGCTGGAGCTGAGGACGAAGATGCCCAGGAGGTGGTTATCGGTGATGAGGAGAAGATCTGAGGGCGCCAGCTGGTACGGCTTGGCGCAGGGCGACGGGGCAGAGTGGACTCTGCTGCAGGTAGGGCAGCAGAGCGACGAGGAGGAGGAGGGAGGTTCGCCGAGAGCTCGGGCTGCCTCACCAGAGAGGGAAGAGATGAAATGTAGGGTTTCTCTCGGCCAGAAGAAGCTTGAAGGAGACGACAGACTCTGCCGCTCCTTAAATAGGCACTAGCGAGGAGAGAAGACCGAGGAGACGACGTGCCAGGGTCGCCGGTGCTGAGGATGAAGTGGACACCCATGCCTTTCGTGCGTTTGCACGAGAGGCATGGTTGGTTGCAAAGGTCAGGGGAAGGTCCCTATGACAGAGGACGTCGCAGGGAACTTCCCGCTTGTTCCTGAGGACGGCCGCCCTGCCCTGCGCGGCGTCATCCTCCGCGCAAGGTCGCTGGAGGTATGGTGCTGCACAGAAATGGCAGGGGGACCGTTCTGCAAAGAATGATGAAAAGATAGGGGGCAAAATGCAAGGATTTCAAAAGATAAGGGTCAGAAAGTAAATTAAGAGGACCAATTTGTAAAATCGGTCAAGATGGTCTTTTCTTAGGCCCAAATTTTTATACCAGACTAATTTGAACCTAATGATTTTAATGGTGAAATTTGATTTGAGGTTGGACCATGTTTGACCGGTCAATTTGCGTAAAAACTCAAATTAAGTCATAAATTGGGCACGGTTCTCATTTTAGGTCAAAATAGGTTGCAAAGGCCAAATTGAAGGTTCTAAACCTTAGGGAATATTTTTTCATGAATTTTAGAGGGTTTAGTTGATTTTTATCCTACCTCGAACCTCATGAATTAAAGCGGATTTGTTTTAGGGTTAAAGAATGTCATTTAATTCATAGAAGTTGCTATAACCCTCTTCAGATCAGATCATCCTACTTCTTTCCTTATTAAGCTCGTTTGACCTGTGTTTGGACCCTTAATTACCCTGCTTGCATATTGCATTGGTGAAATTACAGTTTTACCCCTTATGATTTGTTTTATTCTTTAACTCAGAATTCTCTAAGTTAAGCCTCTCTTTAGGTTTTGTAGGAGCTTTCTCACACTTATTTGGATTAAATTGTACTAGTTAGGGTTCATGATGAGGTTCTCATCATACCCCCATGCTTAGCTTTTGCTAGTCCCTTAGCAAAATTTTAAGATTTCAACCCTTATTCTAGACCATGAAGTTCTTAATGATTTCAGATAAGTGTTTTTTCTTTTGTAACCTTGATTAGGTCAGAATGCCATCTATAGGCCTAAAAGGTACTCTAGTACCAACCAAGATCCAGATCTATCTAGCCTCAGCCTCAATCCTTAGCAAAGGTTTTTAAGGCCTACAAGAACTAACCTAAGGCTTATTGGACTTTGTGGTTAAAGCACCCGTGCTTGAGATAATTTTAGCCCTGGCTCAGCTCGCAGTGTGTTTTGTAAGAGAGAGAGGTAGGAGATTTATATGTTTGGAGAGTTTTCTCTCTCTTTTTCTTTTTAATTCTAGCTTAGGATTGGCTTCTCAACATGGTCTGTATTAGATTCCTTGTCCCCATCATCAATCCTCAAGGGTTCCTAGCAGTCGATGCTTCGAGATAGCACCGCCCATAGTAACCCCCAGAACCCTAGCTGTTGAGATTTCGAGATAATCCCATTCATGGTGTTCCGTGGCTGAATTCAGACCCTGGCAATTGACATTTTTTGATAATGCCATCTATGGAATCTGAACCAGTAGAGTGCTTACATGCCCCCGGTAGGATATGTGAACATCCTAAGAGACAAGAATCGAGGAGATGATATTTTGTTATGCATCTTCGAGGGGAATTTCCCACCTCTCCGTGCTAGGAACTCGTCGAAATCAACTTGTGTTGATCAGCCGCTCCTACTCTAGGTGTCATTTTCAGAATTTTTGCAACGCTTCTACGTGATTTTGGTTTTTATGCTTACTGAACCAGGCTGTGTGAAGTTAGGGTGCTTAGATTACTAAGTCCCGTAAACCAAAAGTTAGTTAACGAGGCCAAATACTCCCTAAGCCTTGGACCTAATACTTAAGCTTTTCATTTTCCTCAACCTCTTGAGGAATGTCTAGATCTTAATGGGTACTAAGAGTCTATCCAAGAATGCCTAGGGTTTGTGTTCTTACTAATCTCACCGTGCACTTTCCATTTCTTTTTCCTGAATGAGGTCTAGAACTTAGGTTAACTCCTTAATTTCTTATTAATGACTATCTCTTTTCTTTCATTTGGTGCTCCTTTTTATCTTTTTGTTCGTTTTCTCCTCCTCCTTAGTAGTGTCTACAAAATTTCTTTCCTACTCTCATTTTATTATTCTTTTTCAATTTTTTTTTTAATTTTTATGGTGTTTTTGGCATATGTGAATTTTTTTGTTTTGAAACCTTTTCTTACGGGTTTTGCACTTCCATACCCCCCCATGTCTAGGATTTGCAATGTCCTCATTGTAACTTGGGAGGGTTTTTATTCAACTTAGTTCATACATTATGACAGATGTTTTGATGAGTGAATGGGTCAGGGTAACAGTTGCGGACGATTTCTAATCTCGGATGCAAGCACCTGAGGTGGAGTCGGCTGTCCTAAAGGGTGAACCTTAAGTGCAAAGAGGTGTCAGAAAAGGTTTCAGGTTTTTTTCAAAAAGAATGACGGGCTGCCTCCCGTTGAGCGCTGAGTTTTACGCCATCGGCTGGGCGCAATATGCTCAGGGAAAATGGAGGATAAATGATGATTCAGCCAAGTCAGTAGAGGTTACATCAATGAACGGTTTGAGTCTCTGACCGTTCACGATGAAAGGTTCGGAATCATGGCTGAGCGGACTGATTTCGATGGCTCCATTTCCAAAAACTTGTCGGACAAGGTATGGTCCGATCCACCTGGATTGCAGTTTCCCAAGGAAAAGTTTGAGTCGGGCATCAAAGAGTAGGACCTTCTGACTAGGATGAAAGATCTTTTTAGATATGTGCTTGTCATGGAAGGCTTTAACCCTCTCTTTGTAGATTTGTGAGTTCTCGTACGCATCAAGGAGTAATTCATCGATCTCGCTTATCTGAAGCTTTTTGTGGGTTCCAGCCTTAGAAGGATCTAAATTGCAGCTCCGTACTGCCTAATAGGCTTTGTGCTCCAGTTCGACGGGAAGGTGACATGCCTTTCCGTACACCAGTCTAAAAGGAGACATGCCTAATTGGGTTTTGTGGGTGGTCCTATAAGCCCACAAAGCTTCCGGAAGTCGGGACGACCAGTCCTTCCTGTCAGGCCGAACAGTGACCTACAGGATTTTCTTGATCTCCCGATTTGATAGCTTAGCTAGACCATTAGTCTGGGGGTGATAATGAGTGGAGATTCGGTGAGACACCCCATATTTGGTCATTAGTGATCTGAACTGAGCATTTGTGAAATGGGTCCCCCCGTCAGAGATGATAGCACGAGGAATCCCGAACCGTGAGAGGATATTGTGATGAATGAATTTGAGAACGATTTTATGATCACAGGTTCGAGTCGGTATGGCTTCGATCCATTTGGACACGTAGTCCACAGCTAGCAGAATGTACTCGAAGACATCCGAAAAAGGAAAGGGGCCCATAAAATCAATTTCCCAAATATCGAAGATTTCGCATACGAGAATCGGCTGCAAAGGCATCATATCGCAATGGCTCATGTTGTCCAAAGTTTGGCAACGACTGCATGCCTTGCAGTGATTGTATGCATCCTTGAACAGAGTGGGCCAATAAAAGCCACACTAGAGGATTTTTGATGCGGTTTTGTGCCTAGAGAAGTGGCCACCGCATGCCTGGTCATGGCAGAAGGAGAGAATATCATTGATTTCATCTTCCGGAACACATCGCTGGATGATTTGGTCGGCACCTATGCGGAAGAGGTACGGATCTTCCCAAATGTAGTACTTGGCATCAGAGCGCAATTTGTCTTTCTTGGCCTTCAGCCAATCAGACAGGATCTGATGAGATGCCAAGTAGTTTACTATATTAGCAAACCATGGAAGTCTAGTACCAATAGTCAGTATGTGCTCATTAGGGAAATGCTCCGTGATGGGTCCAGAAGGGTTGATGATCTCAGAAGGAAGGCGAGACAAATGGTCAGCTACCACATTTTGTCTTCCCACTTTGCCGCAAATCTCGAGGTCGAATTCTTGCAACAACATGATCCATCGGATTAGTCGGGGCTTCGCGTCCTCCTTGGCAAGGAGATGCCTCACAGCCGTGTGATCCGAGTAGATAATAACGTGGGAACCCAGGAGATAAGATCGAAATTTTTCAAGGGCAAATACTACGGCTAGCAGCTCTTTCTCCGTAACTGTATAGTTACGCTGAGCCTCGTCAAGTGTCTTGCTAGCGTAGTAGATGACCACGGGTTTCTCTTCAACTTTCTGCCCCAGAACCACTTCTACAGCGAAATCAGATGCATCGCACATGATCTCAAAGGGTTGAGACCAATCAGGGGATTGTAGGATCGGGGCCCGGGTGACTCGGTCACGGAGGTTTTCAAAGGCTTGAGTGTATTCTTTGGAGATCTCAAAGGGTACATCCTTAGAGAGAAGAGTAGTCAGGGGGTGCACAATTTTTGAAAAATCAGGAATGAAACGATGGTAAAAACCGACGTGCCCCAGAAAAGAACGGATGTCCCTGATCGAGCTAGGCATAAGAAGTCGAGAAATTAGATCAACCTTGGCTCGATCCACTTGGATGCCTTTCTCAGAAATTAGATGTCCTAGGACGATCCCCTCAGGCACCATAAAATGGCTCTTTTCCCAGGAAAGAACCAAATTAACATTGATGCAGCGCTTGAGTATATGAACCAAGTGCTGGGGGCAATCATCAAATGATGCCCCAAAAATCGAGAATTCATCCATGAAGACTTCCAGATAATCACCTACCATATCAGAGAATATGGCAAGCATGTACCGCTGAAAAGTCGCAGGTGCATTGCAGAGACCGAAAGGCATCCTTCGGAATGCGTAAGTTCCCAAGGGGCAGGTGAATGTGGTCTTCTCTTGGTCCTCAGGATGAGTAGCCACTTGGTTATAACCGGAGTACCCGTCAAGGAAGCAGAAGAATCGATTTCCTGCTAATTTCTCGAGAATCTGATCAATGAAAGGTAGTGGGAAATGATCCTTCTTCGTGGAGGAATTGAGTTATCGGTAATTTATGCAGACTCTCCACGAGTTGGCTATTCGGGTAGGTATGACCTCCGGTTTCAGTCGTAATGGTGGTGAGCCCTGCCTTTTTAGGCACGACATGAATTGGGCTCACCCAACGACTGTCGGAGATCGGGTAGATGATCCCTGCATTTAACCACTTAATGATCTCCTTTTTTACGACCTCCTGCAAATTGGGATTCAAATGTCTCTGCATCTCACGGGAAGGTCGTGCGCCCTCTTCTGAATAAATATGGTGTGTGCAATAAGAGGGACTTATTCTAGTCAAGTCATCGAGAGTCCAACCAATGGCTCTGCGATGTTGCTGGAGAACAGCAATCAGACGGGATTCCTGATCAGGAGTAAGCTTGGAGTTTATAATTACAGGAAAAGTTTGATTAGAACCCAAAAAGATGTATTTTAAATGATCGGAAAGGGATTTTAGTTCGAGGATGGGGTTATCAGCAGTAGCGGGTGGTTCAGGGTAAGTGTGAGGTTCAAGGATAGGAGTTATGGGTTTGTCTAAATCAGGGTCTGACTACTTTAATTGCGGTTCGAGATCTTTCTGTGGTTGATGAGGTATAATCAGGTTATTCTCAAAATGTGTTTCATCAACCAAAGCCCTAATATCACAGATTTGTTCAATGACACCGCAATTGATTTCTTGTTGGGCCTTAAAGATATCAATTTTGAGAGTCTGATTCCCAAATTTCAGTTCTATTTGGTCCTCCTCACAACTGATGTTGGCCCTAGCAGTGGCCAGGAAAGGTTTCCCTAAGATGATCGGTGTATTCCTAGGGTTTTCAGGTGCGTCCATGTCTAAGACTATGAAGTCTACAGGGAAATAGAAATCCCGCACTCTTACAATAACATCCTCAAGAATCCCTTTAGGTGACTTTATAGATCAATCTGCTAACTGTAATGTCACCTCAATTGGTTTTAGCTCAGATTCTTCTAGGTGGTTAAGGATGTGGGTATCAGATTTATGGAAACACCCAAGTCTAGCAATGCTCTGTCGAACTGGGTTTCACCTATTTTGCAGGAAATCAGGGGAGTACCTGGATCTTTTGCCTTGGGTGGGAGTCTGCTCAGGATTACAGAGCTGGCTTGCTCTAACAGTACAATTGGACTCCCACTCTTGGTTCGCAACTTACGCTGAGGTGTACACACATTCTTCAAGAATCGTGCGTAAGCCGGTACGTGGCGAATCACATCCATCAAGGGGATGTTTATTTGGACCTACCCAAAGAGCTTGACCAGGTCCTCCTCAGGTGCCACGGGTTTGGTTGTTTTCTTTCCCTTGGTTAAGGCCTCGGGAAATGGAACCTTAGTTGGTTCTTCTAGGATAGGTCCAGGTCTTTGATCTGGGACAAGGATAGGAATGTCCTAGATTACTGTCCTAGGGTTTGGATCACTACCAGGCTTGGAGTGGTCTGGATAAGGTGGATCTTGGGTTTCCTTACCACTGCAGGTGGTCACAGAATTCAGCCCTGCTTGGTTTTGGTTAGGGTTTGATAGGATGGGTTGCTGCTGATTACTTACATAAGAAGTTGAAGCCTCCATCCCGTCAGGTGAAGGAACAGAGGGGGCCTGATAAATCATGTGTGCTTGGCCTGGGTTTGGGTTCATAATGCGCCTCTGGGTCAACACGTTATTAGGGTTAGGAAGAGGTTGAGAAGGAAGTGTGCCTGGTTGGCGAGAATTTGCTAACTGGGCCAGTTGGTTTTGAACCTCTGTGATCTCGTCCTTGTGTTGCTTCTAAATAGCCGCATTCATTCTTTGAATGTCAGCCAGAGTCTGAAGGATGGGGGACATTTGGTCTTGGTTTGGCCCTGATGGATAAGTAGGGTTGGGCCGAGGCTGAGGCGGCTGGTAAGGACGAGGTGGTTGTGGATGGGGCTGAAAGGGTGGTCTTTGTGTTTGGGAATTTCCCGCCCACTGAAAGTTGGGATGGTTTCGCCATCCAAGATTATAGGTATTGGAAAATGGATCATTCTTGATGGCGTTGAGGTCCTCGCAGGTCTGAGGAACCTCCAAAGAGTCAGAGAATGGGGAGGTGGAATTCCCCTGGCTAGTATAGAAAGGATCGGAGGATCCTCCGATCCGAGAATCAGATGGGGGTGGATACGGATCCATCCCAGGAGAAGGTCGGTGGAGAATGTTTTGCACAGTCTCCTGTGTGGAAGGAAGCTGTGCAAAGGAATTATGCGTAGAGGTGGCTCGCTGCAAGTGCTGAGTCAGCTCATCCACCTTCTAGATAATAGTGACCTTGTCCAATCGACTGGCCATCAATTCCAGGTCGACTGATGCGGACAGGCCCTGCGTCTCGTGTGCTCCCCTAAGGTTCGTCAATGCACGGGTATTCGTCCTGTCGAATAATCCCATGGAGTCATTATTGATGGAGTTCTCGCACATATTTTCAAGAATGTCCCACACGGTGTCCTCATGCTGACCCATGATATTCCCTCCGCAAGTTGCATTGACGAAAAGCATAATATCTTCATGGAGTTCTTGGTAAAAAGACTGGACTTGTTCCCATTTAGGAACTCCGTGATGGGGGCACTTCCTCATTAGATCTTGAAAGCGATCCCATGCCTCATGGAGAGGTTCTCCCGTTTGTTGCGTGAAATGGGTAATCTGATGGCGCAAGGCATTGGTCCGACCAACGGGAAAGAACTTTTTCAAGAACTCGGATTGAAGTTCCTCCCAATTGTTGATCGATCGGGTCTGTGTTTGGTACCAATGGACAGCCTTGTCCATAAGGGAGAAGGAGAACATCTTCATGAGGAGCATATCCCGATTTTGTGCATCTGACCCAAAAGTCTGGGCCAGATACTTCAAATGTTTTATGTGTTGGAAGGGGTCTTAGAATTAAGCCCATGAAATTTAGGTATGGCATGAATCATATTGGGCTTTAATTCAGAATCAGGGCCTCCAGTCGGGATTCTGACTCGAGGCTCAATAGCCACCGCAGCAGGATTATAATGGTCCCGCATCATGGGACGCTGCGGTGGGTGCATGAAGTTCTGGAAGAGGTCATTGAGTCGCTGGAGCTGGTGCTCCAGATTATTCTCTTCCTCAACTGGCTGAGCCATTGTGGAAGAAGAAGGTGAGTTGGGTTCGGAGTCGGAGGAGAGGTCTATGTGAATTGTTGGTTGCACAAACAGGGGCACCGAGGCTCAGCCTCCAGGAGAGTGAATTTCTAAAAGAGGTTTCAAGGACCTCCTACCAAACATACACTGATGGAGAGGATGAGTTTAGCAGGTGCTGGACCCAATCAAGACACCCAAAATGTTGGGTGACTATAGAGGTTCGGAGTAGATGGACCCCTTAATCAAAAGATCATCTACCTGAGAATTACCTGGGCAGCCAGAGAGGGTGAGTCCCTCGAAGACCTCTACACGGTAGAGCGTCCCCACGGGTTACAGGGTTTCCCCCACCCGACCTCTCTTGTCACTGAGATTCCAGGTAGACCAGAATGGGGATCTTGACCTCTTAAGTCTACCACTTTTAGTTAAGATCAAGATGCTTAGGTTTTCACTTGAACTTTAGCCTTTTGAATGCAAAGAGGTAAGTTGAAGGTTGGTTGACCCAAGGGGTCAACTTCACCTGCTAGTTCCTTTGAGAGCTTATTAGGTCTTTGCCTTTTAGGGTTCAAGTGTTTTTAAGAGCCAAATTTCTTAGGGTTTCTCTGAATAGGTACTTTCAAATAATGGCTTGGGCACACTTCTTTTGGGAATTCTCAATTCTTGCTTAAGAAATGTGTCTCTAAAACCCTAATTTTGAATCTTATGTTGGCTCTACTTGGTCCAGTTAGCTTCCTTTTGATTGGGTAATTAGGGCTCAGGCAAGAAGGTGTTAGCCCTAAATACCCTTAATGGATGTGCAGAAATAGTGTGTTGAAATTGAAAACAGGCAGCTTCGATGATTTACTAAATATGGAAGACAGGTTATACCTATATTGCTTGTTTTTTCTTTTTCTTCCTCTTTAGAATTTAGGGGTTAAAATGAGAGGATAGAAAATTACCTGTCCTAGGTGTGGCTATTGTGCGGCTGCTTGTTGTCCTCTTGATTTCCTGTGCCTGCACAACAAAAGAGAAGAGATCAATAGAAAGTCAAAAATAGTGAATTAATGGATTCTAGAATAACTGTTGCTCCCCGGCAACGACGCCAAAAACTAATGGCGTGTTTGCCTGTTTGGTCTGTATTGTTATTTATATTCGTTGTAGTATATGACAAAATAGTTACCAGTTTAATATAAATTTTTTACTCGGAACAAGATTCCCGAGGTCAAACTCAGGGAGCAACTATAATTCTAGAAACATAAATTCACAATATAAGGTTTTACAAAAAATTAAGAGATAGAGAGAGAGAGGGAGCAAAAGTCTTTTTTGTTGGCTTCTTCTTCTTCTCTCTTCCTTTTCTCTTTTCTTCTCTTCCTTCAATTTGCCTTCTTCTCTCTTCTTTTCTTTCTGCGGCTGTGGAGCTTCTGCCTTCAGCTGCTAAGTCTTCCTTTCTTCTTCCTTCTTTTCTTTTCTTTTCTTCTTCTGCTCTGGCCGTTCTTCTTCTTTCCTTTCTTTCTCCTTCCTGTCTTCTTCTTCTTCTTCTTTGCTTCTTCTTTCTTTCTTCTTCTTTCTGCTGACCTTCCGTCGTCTGACCTGGTGCTCAGACGACTTAACTATGCATTTGCTACAGTGCGACTCCTTTTCTTCTTCTTCAGCTCCTCTCCTTCCTTTCTTCTTCAGCTACTCCTCCTCTCTTCTTCTTCCTTCGCCTGCTTCTTCTTCTTTTCCTTCTTCCCTGCACGCACACACAATGATCAGTGCAAAACCTACCCCTACCCCTTCCCCGCATCTCTCTCTCTCTGAATCTCTCTTTAGGAAAGCTCTCCCAGAGCCGGGTAATCTGGTTCGGGTTGCGCGCCCGGGACCAGGCCCACCGGCGTGCGGTGGTGGGCGAGGAGTGCTTGGTCAGGTAGTCGGGTTCGGCCCAGACCCGCGGGGCGTGAGCGCGGGCAAGCGCGTGGCGCGCTGCGTGCGGGTGAGGGACCTGACCCCTGTGTATCGAAGGCAAACAGCCCTATACACCTTTTCAATTTAAGTGTGGGCGCGAGGCCACACACTTACGAGGTGGGACTAAAGCCCCACCTCCAATCTGCGTGCCCGCAGGGGAGAAGATGCTTCCAATTGGGGCAGCAGCGAGCGTTCGCGACCCCAATCGCAAGCCTGGGTGTGCTCGCGGAACCAACCCGCACTGCCTGGAGCACACGCCTGGGATGGAGACGTCCTGGAACTGCTTACGAAGGAGCTTCAACAGCTTTTCAATGGCAGCGAGGAGGCGTTGACCTGAAAACATAAGGACAGCCTTGCGGCCGCTTCAGATAACGTAGGGAGCTTCGCCAGAGGGCGGCAAAGGCAGTGCGAGGGTCGGTGAGGCGCGAATGTGCCTGTGGAGGTGGTCCTAGGGCAGACTGTGTGTGCGGAAGTGGGTTTGTTTGGGGGGTGGTCGGGTGGTGAATGGCGGTGAATGGAGTGGGGGAAACGGTTGAGTGGAGTGAGGGGGAGCTTCTGGGCTTGTCGGCGAGGGGTGAGGTGGTCTGTGGAGGTGGAGTGACCTCGCCGGAGATGGTGATCGGAGATGGAGCAGATGGAGGTGGAAGTGGCGGTCGGTGGATTAAAAGGGTAAATCAGGAAGGGGAAAATGTAAGGGAGAGAGAGAGGAAGATTCCTACCTACCTAATCGACGAAGGGGGAGAGGGCGGCGTCCGGCTCGTGCCCGCTGGAGCTGAGGATGAAGATGCCCAGGAGGTGGTTATCGGCGACGAGGAGAAGATCTGAGGGCGCTAGCTGGTATGGCCTGGCGCGGGACGACGGGGCAGAGTGGACTCTGCTGCAGGTAGGGCAGCAGAGCGACGAGGAGGGAGGTTCGCCGGAAGCTCGGGCTGCCTGACTGGAGAGGGAAGAGACAAAATGTAGGGTTTCTCTCGGCCAGAAGAAGCTTGAAGGAGACGACAGACCCTGCCGCTCCTTAAATAGGCACTGGCGAGGAGAGAAGACCGAGGAGACGACGTGCCAGGGTCGCCGGAGCTAAGGACAAAGTGGACACCCATGCCTTTCGTGCGTTCGCACGAGAGGCATGGTTGGTTGCAGAGGTCATGGGAAGGTCCCTGTGACAGAGGACCTTCCCGCTTGTTCCTGAGGACGGCCGCCCTGCCCTGCGTGGCTCCATCTTACGCGCAAGGTCGCCGGAGGTATGGTGCTACGCAGAAATGGTAGGGTGGACCGTTATGCAAAGAATGATGAAAAGATAGGGGGAAAAATGCAAGGATTTCAAAAGATAAGGGTCAGAAAGTAAATTAAGAGGACCAATTTGTAAAGTCGGTCAAGATGGTCTTTTCTTAGGCCTAAATTTTTATACCAGACTAATTTGAATCTAAGGATTTTAATGGTGAAATTTTATTTGAGGTTGGACCATGTTTGACTAGTTAATTTGCGTAAAAACCCAAATTAAGTCATAAATTGGGCTTGGTTCTCATTTTAGGTCAAAATAGGTTGCAAAGGCCAAATTGAAGGTTCTAAACCCTAGGGAATATTTTTCCATGAATTTTAGAGGATTTATTTGATTTTTATCCTGCCTCGAACCTCGTGAATTAAAGTAGGTTTGTTTTAAGATTACAGAATGCCATTTAATTTCTAGAAGTTGCTATAACCCTCTTCATATCAGATCATCCCACTTCCTTCCTTATTAAGCTTGTTTGACCTGTGTTTGGACCCTTAATTATCATGTTTGCATATTACATTGGTGAAATTGTAGTTTTACCCCTTATGATTTGTTTTATTCTTTAACTCAGAATTCTCTGAGTTAAGCCTCTCTTTAGGTTTTGTAGGAGCTTTCTCACACTTATTTGGATTAAATTGTGCTAGTTAGGATTCACGATGAGGTTCTCATCAATTTCCATCTCACATCAAATGTGGCTGAGATAGTGTGAGTGTGTGGTGGCTTGCGGTTCCAAGGCAATCAGGGCGAGAAACAATGGGGATTTTTATCTAATCTTGTGTGGATGATGGTGTAAATGATTTAGCAGAGGAGGTGGTGATCTGTGTGTGCTATGCGTGGTGTTTGTGCTTACAAATGGTTGACATTTCGCCCATTCTATCAATTTATTTGTTTTTTTAGAAGGTTGAATACTTGATGTTTAATGGTAACTTATTTTTTGTATCGCGACAAAATTTATGAATACCTTCTATACGAAAAGAAGGGTACGAGGGATTTTGTTCAGAAGTAGCACACAAAATTATGAGAGGAGTTGGTGGTGTTTGATGTATGTCCTTGTTCGAAGGAGAGGGCATGTGTGCCTGCCTAATTAGTTTTTAAACTTACTACATGTAACTTTACGAGTATGTTGCTTACCATATGGGTTGGTTGTACAATTATATATGCATCTCCTTCATTCTCCACCATTGATGGTTTTTGTACGTGTACTGCAGCTGCGGGCTATTTTCTTGTCTTTGTTTATAGAAATTGAGAATGAGAAAAGGGAAGAAACAAAGAGGAATGGGAGGAGGAAGGAGGGGAGGGGGTATCGAGGGTTTTTCTTTTTATTGAAAATTATTATTAGTAGTACTGTGTTTGCAGTGGTTGGGAATGTTAATTTTTATTTTTATTTTTATTTATTTATTTTGATTATTTGTAGATAAGTGGTGGTGTGATTTTTGTGTTCATGTTCTCTCTCTTTATACATATATATATATATATATATATATATATATATATATATATATATATATATATATATATATATATAGAAAAATTATTCTATGAGCATTGTGCTAAGAAAAATCTGAATAAATCCAAAGAAACAACTATCCGATGCAAATCTAATACGATGAAACTACTATGTTTTGTTTTAGTGGTATCACAATACTACTTGTCACTTGTGTAAGTTATGTTTTTAACTTGTGAGATTTGTGCTTACTTATTAAATGAGATTCTCTGTTAAAGTTTCTCTTATTATACTGTCTTCTTTCACAACGTTAGCAACTGCAATCTTGCGGTCTCTATATTGTTCACACATTATTATGAAGGTACAATAGTTTTGTTTGATTCTATTTTTACTTAAATATTTTTTGTTTTGTGATCTTAATTAGTTTCTATTTCTTCATGCAAGTGCAATGTACGTTGCATATATGGATAATATTATTTCTTTATCAGATGATTCATTAATAGATGACGACATCAAAAGTCTTTTGATCCCATAGATATTCTTCCAAGTGTGCTATTTGTATTTTTGAATGTTTAGCATGTTCAAGAAGTCTTATTTACATGGTAATACATTATTTGAATACTTACATGCATTTTGTGGTTTATGTAAGAATCGTGTGCATTGGAATTAAGCCTAGTCTCCCTCCATTTTTCTATCACATGTTGTAATATATCAAATTTACAAGTTTGTAACACAGAATGTGTTTGCGTGTTTCGTACTCCATCAAATTCTATTGTGGTGCTATGCAATAAGTATTACATATTTTATTATCATAAAATTTGTAATACAACTAACCCTCTTTGTTTTAAGGGTATTTTCCCTCTGTTTTCCATCACTTGTTTTTGTAATACATCAAATTCACAAGTTTCTAATACAGAATGTGTTCACATGTTTCGTATTACAACAAATTCTATTGTGGTGCTATGCAATAAGTATTACATGTTTTATTATTATAACATTTGCAATACAATTAACCATCTTTGTAATTCATATTTTCAATGTATTACAATTTGTTATTGATACTCTTAATTTAATCGTTACATATATTATTATTTTTTGGTGAGATTACTTGTATTAGAATTATAGGTAGTTGTAATCATTTTTTTACCATACATTTCTTTGTAATAATAAAATATAGAAGTTTTGTAACACATCAAGGTTTCAATGTTAGTTGCATTACGAAAAAGGTCCAATGTGTTGTGGTGCAGCAAAAATCACATGTTTAGCATTGCGATGTTTGTAATACAAATTACGATCTAATACATATTATTGTGATTATTGTGAATTGGTACCACACATTTCTTTGTAATACATAAAATATAGAAGTTTTGTAACACAGGAAGCGTCCCATGTTACTTGTATTACGAAAAATTTCCAATGTGTTGTGATGCGACAAAAATCACATGTTTATAGCATTATAATGTTTGTAATATAAATATCGGTCTGATACTTATCGTTGTGATTCTTATGAATTGGTTTTGATACATACCGTTTATCATTACACTCAGTAGATGACGTGCTAAATGCTTCACCTGAATCTATTATGTTAGTTTTTTTATAACGAATGACTTAGGTATTACTAATCATCATTACTTGAAAGCAGAATATATGTCACTGTACTTTCACAACTATTTATTTACAGATGAAAACTAGATGTGCCATAAAGATGATAATGACCCCTCAAAACACAGAATTGGTATGGAGTTTAATTCTGTTACTGAAGTGAAGATTTTTTATGAACATTATGCTTGGGTTTAGTATTCGTAAGAGCAACATTAAGTTTTTTATAGACAAATTTAGTAAATCCAAGGCTCTATCATACAAGAAATTTGTATGTTGTTGTGAAGGCTTCTCCAAGAAATCCCTTGATGTGTTAAATAGTAGGTCAGCATCATTTCTAACCTATTTCCCATCTCATTATCTCCATCAAAGGGCAATATGAAGAAGAAGTTTGGTACACATAGGACTGAATGTTTAGCGAAGATGACTATCAAACTTAAACTTTTTATGAACAAATAGGAGGTTCAAAAATTTCACGATAACCACAACCATCCCATATCCTCCCCTAGTAAAAGGAGGTACTAGACACCTATTAGAAAGATAACGGACCACACAAAAATAATCCTTGACACAATGTCAGATGTTGACATTCTTGTTAACAAGTAGATTGCATTTATTGTTAAACATGAGGGACATTTATAATATGAAGTGGAATAAAAGGAAGAAAATATCAGGTCGCGATAAACAAATGCTTATAGACCACTTTGAGCATTGTAAGAGGAGTACCCTGCAATTTTTTTATGATTATTCTATTGATGAAGACTTGCATGTGGATGGACTCGATCTCAGTGGAGGATTACAAATTATTTGGTGATGTGATTTCTTTTGACACAACATACAATACGAATAAATACAAGCTTATATTTGCTACCTTTTGTGGGGTAAACCATCACAAGAGAACAATTATATTTGCAAATGGGCTCCTAATAAGTGAATTGAAGGAATCATTTGAGTGGCTTTTTACTCGATTCATCATGGCAGTTGGTACACATCCCTTGCCAATAGTTACTGATCAAGATCCGTCAATTTCTGTTGCAATTTCATCGTGCTTTCCAAACATGGTACACCATTTTTGTGCATGGCACATTGCAAATAAATTTAGTTCAAAGGTTAGGTTCTCTAATTCTGGAGGTGCAGCAATTTCTGAGCTAAGTGAGTTAATATGGCAATGCAAAGATCGAAATGAGTTTAATTTACGATGGCAATGCATTATCGATATATAAGTGAAACTTATCTGAGAATAGGTGGCTTAATTCAATATTTGACATCAGAAGTAGGAGGGTTCCAGCATATATGTGCAATCGCTTCTTTGCTAGAATGAAGACCACACAATGAAGCGAGAGTTTACATTTGTTTTTAAATAGCTTGATAACAAAGTAGAATACATTATATGAATTCATATGTAGGTTTCAATTAGCGATGAATAAAAGTAGAGCAAATGAGAATGCAATGGAGAATGATTGTATTACAAGACATCCCCTTTTGCAGACATCATGGAAGGTGGAAAAGTAATTTTTAGGGCTTTACACAAAAACAATATTTTTTAAAGTACAAAGGGAAATTACCGAATCTCTACTTCTCAATGTTATTGATACATCCGTTGATAAACCTAGTTCATCATTTAATGTATCGAGCATTGGGCTTGGAGAACAATGCAAGGAGGTATATTTTTGCAGCAGTGCAGGAGCATATCTATGTGATTGTAGGTTAATGAATTTTTCTGGCATCCCTTGTAAACACCTATTTGTTGTTTTTAAATTTATGAATATATGCACAATTGATGAATCATATATTCTCCCAAGATGGAAGTATAACATTAAGAAGTCAGGTAAATATCCCATTTACAATGTTTCTGGTCACAATGATGATGAAAAGGACCTTCATCTTTTATGTTCAATATTAATAAATGAGGCTTTAAAGTATGATAACACATTATGCAAGGCAAAAGAATTAATGGAAAGTGTCATTCAGTAAATGCATGAAATGGTCAAGATGAAAATCTCTGTTGATCAACCCCCTCTTTTGCAATCAGGGAACGTTTCTCCTATTACTGGCATAAAGATCAGGGAGTTGAAGATAGCGAAGACAAAGGGCAGTGGTAATAGTGGAAGATCGAAATTAGGCAGCAGTCGTTTGAAATCTATTGGTGAACAAAACCAGAGCAAATGTCGTCAATGCAAGTTTTGCATGAAGTTTAATGTTGGCCATGATTCTAGAAATTGCCCCAAGAAATTTTCGGTTGCTGAAGATCCATCTCCAATGTAAGTTCATCTAATGTATATTATAGTATATTAATAATTTGTCTACCCTTTATTTTGTTTTGTCATGTTGTTTAATGTAGCGGCAATTTTTTTGTTATGTAGGCATGTCAATGAATTACACGACATAAGTTGTTACGACCCGGTTCCCGAATCCCTACAGGACCCGAGACCGGCTTGACTCAACTAATCCCAAGACCTAGTCGTCCAACAAGAAATAACCAAAAAGTAGGAAAATAAACCACATTCACTATATAAGGTAACTAACAGTAAAATAGTACAAGCAGTAATGAAGTAAAAGCTGCTAAACTGTACATATCACCACAACAACAGGAAAGCAGAAACAAAAGACAGTAACAGAAACGGTAACAACAGTCAAAAACTCACTAGTAGAACAGAGAGTACAACTAAAACAGGAACTATTGCTGGGCTCGACTGGGCCCAGCACCCTCTGCAGCCGGTGACTCGGGCTGCTCAACTCCTGGACCTGTAAAGGGTTATGAGTAAAATGAAGTTAGCGAGCGCTAAGTAGAGTGGTAACCAAACTAACTAAAGCAGTAAAAGCTAACAGGTAAATTTATCCTTTCTAATTATTTTATTTTACAAGTTATTCCTTTCCCCCATTGGTTTACTTTCAGATTTCTTTCTTGATCTCGCATGTTTCTCGTGGGAATGATCTTGATTGCAGTCTTTTTCGAAGAGTAGAAGGCACACATGGTGCTCTCCTTGCCGGGAGAGTCCCCCGTGGTAATCCTACACCTAGTCAATCACCCCGAGGTCACAGACAGATGTAGCGGTGACTACGGCACGCACGATAAGTGCACGGGTAGCTACCCCTCACTGACACGCGGTCAGCCGTTTCCGCTAGCGAGTACACCCAAAGTACAGCACGGAACAGTATAAGGCCTAGCCTTCTCAGCAACAGGGGTCTAGCCCCTTAGAACCAAATAGGGGTCTCACCCCTCCACAGTTTGCGCACCCTCGTCTGGCTACCCCGGTTTGCCTAGTGGGCCAAATAAGTCGGTGTAGGGTGGCTAGCTGAACCCCGGGTCCCATGGGGTGGCTGGCTCCCTCCCTACACTAGTAGCTCTCCTCGGTACAGTGTATGCAAGGGCCAATAGAAGTCCGTGTAGAGTGGCCAATACTAACCCCGGGTCCCACCCAAGGGCGGCTAGCTCCGTTCTACACTAAACAGGGGACGGTCACTCTCTTTGGTACTACGTACTCAAGGGCCAGCACACTTCCCACTCACATTTCCAAATCTTTCCATTCATCCACAGGAGCTCTACTCCTAATTCCCCCTAGGGTTCATGCTCATATTCAACGTATTATTCCATATAAGGTTTCATCATTCACAATTCCATTCTCGTATCATACGCATGCAGCTCGTATTTCCACAAACTAACATATGCAACAAGTGATACCATAGGTAACTGTCTAACTAGCAAAAGCATTTCATATTCCAACAGGCAGCTCGTATTTATTAATAGGCAATTGTTTATAATTCTACTCATTCATTCATGACTGTAATCTCAAACACGCATACAAACAGTGCAACTGTTTCTCGTCCTAGGATTCATACCACATCCTAGGTTTCTAGTTATCTAATTATCATAACTACATTCATGTTTTGTAAAAAGAACAGGGGAAACCACTCTACCAGACAATCCGGAAGTACTGGGGGCTCGAACGGCAGGCTCACGTGCCTCTGCAAGCCCTAGACACGTAACGGGTCGAAGTCCTATATCAAGGAACATACCGCAATGGAACGTTCATAATAGTATAGAAGGATTTCTACCATGTAGAGGAACTCACAAGGAAACCACAGATATCTTGTTTGCATAAAACGAACCCCAAACGGACCCTAAACGGGTCAAAAACAGAATTGCAAAACCAAATCAGACGTCTGGCACAAGGTCCAGACATCTTAAAAGTTACTAGAGTCTCACCTCAAGTCCCTGCGTCAACCTGAGACATCCAGGACCCCTACTTGACCGTCTGGACTCAGCTCTAGATGTTCGACCTATCCTCTAGTCGTCTGGGAGTGCCTCCGATCATCTAGTAAGCTGTCCATACGTCCGAAATGTGTGGGAGGGCGTGCCGCGTGCCTTCCCAAAGCTGCTCTTATGCACGACAGAGCAGCACGTCCATATTTAGCCAAACAAATCCTACGTCTGGTGTCGTCACCAGATGTCCAGCCCATCGTTTGGAGGGAACTCCGGACGTCTGATACTGGAAAAATTCCAGCATCAGAATGAGCTCTCGCTCCTGTCGCCGCGCTTCGCCGCATCTTCTCCCTCCTTGCTGCAGCTCCGGCCACAGTAGGAAGTCGGGGACGGTTCCTCGACACTCTCCTCCTCCCGCACGCGCCGCGGCGGCCGTGCGCACTCCGGGGAGCTCCCACGAAGCACACGAGCTCAACCTCCTCCTCCTTTCTTCATGTCGCTCCTCCTCCTCGTTCTTGCTCCCTCTCTCTCGCTCGTCTCTTTCACGGCAGTGGAGAGGAAAGAAGGTGGTGGTGGTGGAGTGGAGAGGAGTGGAAGGGGGTGAGGGCTCTTATATAGGCAAGGGTTAGGGTTCGGTGAGGGGGAAGGAGAAAAGAAGGGAGTGAAGGAAAGTTGTCTACACGCAGCCAGCGCGCAGAATCGACCTTGCGTACAGATTTTTCAATTTCCAGATGTCTGGGAAGGGGTCCAGATGTCCGACAGACAGTCCAGACATCTTAAAAAGGCTCAAAACAGAATGGGTCTCTACATCATAACAAACTTAAAGGCAGTTTCGTCCCCGAAACTTGAGCTAGCAAGGGTGCGGAAAAGGAATATAAAACGGATAACAAACTTAAAGAGGACAGAAGTCGGTCCCAAAAGACGTACTGTAAAGATTCGTTCTGTTCTGAGCCTTTTAAGACATCTGGACTGTCAGTCAGACGTTTGGACCCACTCCCAGACATTTAGAAATTGAAATTTATGTACGTAACTTCGCGTCTGCGTGCAGGCTACGCACAGACAGTATCACCCTTTTCTCTCTCCCTCTTCTCTCCTCCACCCGAACCCTAGCCGCTCTCCCTATTTAACCCCTCTCTCCCTTCCTCTCTTCCCCACTCCACCACAGCCACCTTCCTTCCTTCCCCTCCACTGCAGCGAGAGGGGCGAGCGTGAGAGGGCGCGAAAGCGAACGACAAGGAGGAGAGGCGACGTGAAGAGAAGAGAAGAGCTTGAGCTCGCGAGCTCGTGGGAGCTCACCGAAGGACTCACGGTCAGAGCGGCACGTGCGGGAGGAGGAACGCGTTGGGGGACACGTCCCTGACACTTTGCTGCAGCCGGAGCTGCAAGCGAGGAGGAGAGGCCGCGGCTGCGCGCGGCAAGGAGCAAGAGGTCATTCTGGTTCTGGGATTTTCCCAGAATCAGATGTCTAGCGTGACGACACCGAACGTCTGAAGCAACGTTCCGCGAAGGTATGTTCCTCTTACGGATACGGCCATGCAGATCGCATCGCAGCTTCGATCTGCATGGCTAAATATAGGTGATATGGTCTGTGTCGTGCAAGGATAGCTTCAGGAAGGCGCGGGACACGCCCTCCCACGTGTCTCGGACGTCTGGACAATTACTAAACGACCGGGCACTCCCAGACGACTGGAGGAGAAATCGGACGTCTGGAGTTGGGTCTAGACGGTCAAGTAGGGGTTTAGACGTCTGAAGTTGACGCAGGAACCTGAGGTGAGACTCTGGTTACTTTTAAGACGTCTGGACCTTGTGCTAGACGTCCGATTTAGGTCTGCAGTTCTGTTTTTGACCCGTTTAGGATTCGTTTGAGGTTCATTTTACGTAAACAAGATATCTATGGTTTCCTTGTGAGTTCCTCTACATGTTAGAAAGTCATATATAATGCTATGAACATTCCGTTGTGGTATGTCCCTTGGTATAGGACTTCGATTTGTTGTGTGTTCGGGGCCTGCAGAGGCACGTGAGCTTGTCGTTCGAGCACCCAGTACTCCCGGGTTATCTGGTAGAGTGGTTTCCCCCTGATTTAATTTATAAGACATGAATGCATATGTGAGATTGGTTAACTAGAAACCTATGATGTAGCATGAATCCTAGGACGAGAAGTACTTGCACTGTTTGTATGCGTGTTTGAGATTGCAGTCTTAAAGGAATGAATAGAAATGTGAACGACTGCCTGTTAATAAATAAGCGCTGCCTGTGAAACATGAAATGCCAGTGGTAGTTAGACAGATACCTATAACATTTCTTGTTGTATATGCAAATTGTGAAAATACAAGCTGCATGTGTAAAATTTGAGAATGGAAACGTGAATGATGAAACCTGGTATGGAATAACATGGGGAATACGAGCATGAACCCTACGGGGAATTAGGAGTAGAGCTCCTGTGGATAAATGGAATGGATCTGAAAAAGTAAGTGGGAAGTGTGTTGGCCCTTGAGTATGTGATACCAAGGAAAGCGACTGTCCCCTGTTTAGTGTAGAGCATAGCTAGCCACCCTTGGGTTGGGACCCCAGGTTACGATTGGCCACTCTACACCGACTTCTGTTGGCCCTCGCTTACACTGTACCGGGGAGAGCTACTAGTGTAGGGAGAAAGCTAGCCACCCCACGGGACCCGGGGTTCAGCTAGCCACCCTACACCAACTTGTTAGGCCCACTAGGCAAACCGGGGTAGTCAGACGAGGGTGCGCAGACTGTGGAGGGGCGAGACCTCTGTTTGGTTCTGAGGGACTAGACCCCTGTTACTGAGAGGGCTAGGCCCTATACTGTTCCATGCTGTACTTTGGGTGTACCTGCTATTGGAAACGACTGACCGTGTGCCAGTGTGGGGTAGCTACCCATGCACTTATCGCATGTGCCGTAGTCACCGCTACGTCTGCCGTGACCTCGGGGTGGTTGACTGGGTGTAGGATCATCACGGGGGACTCTCCCGGCCAGGAGAGCACCACGTATGCCTTCTACTCTTCGGAAAAGACTGCAATCAAGATCGTTCCCACGAGGAACATACGAGATCAAGAAAGAGATATGAAAAGTAAACCAATGGGTGGAAAAAGAATGACTTGTAAACTAAAATAATTGGAAAAGATAAATTACCTGTTAGCTTTTACTACTTTAGTTAGTTTGGTTACTGACGCGCCCAAAACGTATTTGTTTAAAAGGGTCGTTATAGCTTGCGCTTGCAACGTCGATTTTAAATGAAGAACGGACGTGAGTCCGAGTGTCGATCTCAGGGAGGCGTGAAAACCAGATTTTTCTTGTCACTTAATGTCACAGAAATGATGGGTTTTTGCTTGCGAGAAGACGTGGGTGAAAACGAGTGAGAGAGAGAGAGAGAGAATAGGGTTAGAATCTTTCATTCACAACATGCAACTTAAGCATAAAAGAGGGTAAGTAACTAGATAGGAAACAACTTCATTTGACATGCAACTTAGGTTTTACAATTACAACACTAGATAAATGCTTAAACACGAGTAAAGTAAAGCTTAAGATAAAGAAGGAAAGAGAGAGAGAAGACGGCAAGGCAGCCACGATAGTGGAGAGGGGCTCCGTCGGCGACTCGTCGGCTCCGGTGATTACAAAGAGATAATGGTGGCTAGGTGTGGGGTAGAGCACTTGCAAGTGAATTCAATGCCCTTCCATGAGTGGTTGGATGGAATTTATATAGGCAAAAGGGTTTTCTAATTTAAGTATGCGCTTTGGCGACGTCCGAGACATCACTAAACCCATACCAAATCCGTCAGTGTAGCCCCCTTTGCCCGCCAGTCGTCAACGTGCCCTGTGCTTCTTCTGTGGCAATCCGCACGCGCGTTGTGAGCCGTCTGATCGAAGATCGGACGGCTGAGATGTTGTGAAGGGCACACTCGCGGATTGTTGTTGAGGTGCTCGCTTCTGCTGCGTCATCGCACGCGTGAGCGTCCGCGCGCATCCGTTGCGCCATGCGGTTCGATCCTCGCCATTCGCTTCTGATCGGGCGGCTTAATTTTTCCACAACGCGCCTTCGCCTTCGCCTTCTAATTGCTGCGCAGCACGGTTCGATCCCGCACTGGGTGCGCGGGCATGGAGCGGTCGATCACTGCGCTGTCGCAGCGGTTTGTCGCGGAGAGGGTGGGTGCGCGGGCGGCTCTCAGCCATTCGATCGAAGATCGACGGCTGAGAGTTATCCTCCGGGTGAAGGCGAAAATGGGCAGTGCTGAGGGAGCGACGAGCGGGAGCCACGTGGCGTACCGTGGGCCATTGATCATTAGATCAACGGTCAGAACTTCTTGGGCCTATTGCAGGAGCTCTAGATGTCGGATTTGGCCGATTTCGAGTCCATTGGACTCCATTCGTCACTCTGAATCCATCTGTGTGATCCGATTGCTCATCTGAGGCCTGTTTTGACATGTTCTTGTACACATGGCCGTTAATAATGCATTATAAGCAATCTTGATGTGCAATGCATGCGATGCTCCTATTCTTATTTATGATATATCCACTATGCATTTTACCTTTAAGACCATCCCCTTTTGGCAGAGTTAGCATTGTACGATGCAATGTTATCAGTTACCACTCTACTCAGCGTTCGCTAACTCCGTTTTTCCTGTACCCCTTTACAGGTCCAGGAGTTGAGTAGCCCGAGCCACCGGCTGCAGAGAGTGCTGGGCTCAGTCGAGCCCAGCTGTAGTTTCCTGTTGTTCTACTTCCTTTTTGTTAGTGATTTCAGACTGTTGTTACCGTTTCTGTTTCTGTACTTTGTTTCCGCTTTACTGTTGTGGTGGTGATATGTACTGTTAGCGGCTTTTACTTCCTTTATTGCTGTACTCTTTTACTGTTAGTTACTTAGCATAGTGAATGTGATTTACTTTCTTGCTTTTTGGTTATTTCTTGTTGGATGACTGGGTTTTGGGATTAGTCGAGTTGAGCCGGTCTCATGTCCTGTAGGGATTCGGGAATCGGGTCGTAACACGTACCCTCAAAAAGCTCCGGGTACTACTCTCGCATCGCCGCCTCAGGCTCCCAGGTAACCTCCTTGTATCGTTGGCTCCTCCACAAGACGTTTACCAGGGGTGCCTGATTCCGTCTCAAACTTCGGACGGCTCTGTCTAGTATCTGCACTGGTCTCTCGGGGTAGGTCAGGTCATCACCCACCTCGACACTCTCATGGCTCAAAATGTGACTGGGATCGGCGACGTACTTCCTGAGGTTGGACACGTGGAACATGTCGTGCACACCAGAAAGCTGGGGAGGAAGGGCAAGCCGGTAAGCAACAGGTCCTACCCACTCCAGGACTTTAAAGGGCCCCACAAACCTCGGCGCAAGCTTCCCTTTCACCCCAAAACGCTGCAGGCCCTTCATGGGTGAAACGTGAAGGAAGACATGATTCCCAACCTCAAACTGCACCTCTTTGCGCTTCCGGTCAGCATAACTCTTCTGCCTACTCCTGATAGTGTAAAGTCGTCTGTGGATCCGCTCTATCACCTCCTGACTCTGCCGGATCAACCTAGGGTCAACCTCCCACTTGGTCCCCACCTCAACCCAACTTAAGGGCGCAATACATCTCTGTCCGTACAGAGCCTCGTAAGGTGCCATGTCGATGCTCGAGTGATATCTGTTATTATATGCAAACTTTGTCAGGGGTAAGTGCTCCTCCCAAGAGCCCCTCCAGTCTAGTACACAGGTGTGCAAAAGGTCCTCAAGTAGTGCGCTCTGACTGTCCGTCTGTCTGGGGGTGGTGCGCCGTACTGAACTTCAACCGTGTCCCCAAAGCCTGCTGAAACTCGACCCAAAACTGGGAAGTAAAACGGGTATCCTGGTCGGATGCAATCTCACGCGGAACTCCGTGCAGATGTACCACGTCGTGAATGTACCTCTCTGTCAACTGTGCTGGTCCCAAGGTGACTCGGATCGACAAGAAGTGTGCCATCTTCGTCAATCTGTCAACTATCACGCAGACTGTGTCATGTCCTCACTGGGTAACGGGTAAGCCCACCACCAAGTCCATGGTGATGCTCTCCCACTTCCATTCTAGCACAGGAAGTGGCTGCAACGGCCCTGCAGGCCTCTGATGCTCGGCCTTCACCTGTTGGCACACCAAACACTTCTACATGAACTTACCTACATCCCGCTTCATCCCTCTCCAACAAAAGTCACGTCTCAGATCATGATACATCTTCTTGTTCCTGGGATGTACGGTGAATTTGGACCCGTGTGCCTTAGTCAGGAGCTCTCTCAACAACTCCTCGTCCTTAGGAACGCATAAACGTCCCCTCATGCATAGCACCTCATCTGTAAAAGAGAAGTCTCCTGGGTCCCCTGACAGCACTCTGTCTCGTAACGACGCAGGTACGGGTCTGTCATCTGACCTGTGATGATGTGGTCTATCAGCTCTGGTCTCGTCGTCGTGTCACTGTCCTGCCCCACAATACCTCTGTAACTCTTGGGGTCGCCAACTGCCCAACTCCTCCATGAGTCTCCAACTCTGGGCCTGTAACTTGGCCAAGTGGGCGGACGCCTTCCGGCTCAAGGCGTTAGCCACCACATTGGCCTTCCCCGGATGGTAGGAGATGATGCAGTCATAGTCCTTCAGGAGCTCTAACCAACGTCTCTGTCTCATGTTAAGCTCCTTCTGATCAAACAAATACCTGAGGCTCTTATGATCCGTGAAAATCTCAAAGGTCTCACCGTAAAGGTAGTGCCTCCATGTCTTCAGCGTGAAGACAACAGCTGCCAGCTCTAAGTCATGGGTAGGGTAGGTATGCTCATGGGGCTTCAGTTGCCGCGAAGCGTAAGCGACAACGTGACCTCGCTGCATGAGCACACCCCTTAAGCCCTGCAATGAAGCGTCCGTGTAGACCACAAAATCACCACTGCTATCTGGGATGGTAAGCACAGGAGCTGAAGTCAGTCTCTCCTTCAACTCCTGAAAGCACGCCTCACAAGCATCTATCCCAGCAAAGGGCATGTCCTTCCGGATCAACTGAGTCATAGGACGCGCAATCTGCGATAAACCCCTGATAAACCGCTGGTAGTAACCTGTCAGTTCCAAGAAGCTACGTATCTCTGCCACTGTACGTGGCCTCTCCCACCTGAGTACGGCCTCAACCTTGGTTGGATCCACAGCCAAACCATCCCCTGAGATCACATGGCCCAAGAAAGTCACCTGCATCAACCAAAACTCGCACTTGTTGTATTTGGCATATAGCCTACGTCGTCTCAAAGTGTCCAGAACCATCCGCAAGTGCTATCCGTGCTGTGCCTGATCCTGCGAGTAAACGACCACATCATCTATAAATACCTCCACAAACTGATCTAGAGACGGTCTGAACACCCAGTTCATCAAATCCATGAAAGCAGCGGGGGCGTTGGTCAGCCCAAATGGCATGACCAAAAACTCGTAGTGTCCGTACCGGGTACAGAAAGTTGTCTTGGAGATGTCGGTCTCCCTGATCCTCAACTGGTGGTAGCCTGATCTTAGATCTATCTTGAAGAATACCGTGGCACCTCGCAACTGGTCAAACATATCATCAATCCTCGGCAGCGGATACTTGTTCTTGATGGTGACCCTATTCAGTTGTCTGTAGTCAGCACAAAGGCGCAGGGTGCCATCCTTCTTCATAAATAACACAGGAGCTCCCCACGGGGATGCACTGGGCCTCACAAAGCCCTTCTCCAACAGGTCCTGTAGCTATGACTTGAGCTCTCGCAGCTCCAGTGGTGCCATCCAGTACGGTGCAATAGAAATGGGGTTGGTCCCCGGTACCAGTGAGATCTCAAACTCGATCTTACGCTCAGGCGGTAGTCCTGGCAGCTCCTTTGGAAACACGTCGGGGTACTCTCTAACCACCGGGATGCTCTGAAAGTCTGCCACGGGGTTGGGCTCCGCCACCACACAGGCTAGAAAGCCCCCACACCCCTGGCCCAAAAGTCTCGCTGCCCGAAGTGTAGATATGCACCTGAAACCTCCGTCCACCGACAGTCCGTGAAACTCAAAGGAAGGCATCTCCGGTAAGGAGAAGACGATCTTCCTCCCGAAACAGTCCACCAAGGCATGGTAAGAGAACAACCAATTCATCCCCAGAATCAAGCCAAAGTCCTCCATCAGTATCACAATCAGGTCAGCGGGGAGGCTGTGTCTCCCAATGCTGACCTCACAGTCTATGTAGACCTCCTCAGCTACAAACAGCTGACCACCTGGTCCTCTGATCACAAATGGATCCTCTAACAACACGCAGTCATGTCCCAAACTGACAGCAAAACTCGCAGCAACAAAAGAATGTGTGGCGCCGGAATCAAAATGTACGTAAACTAATCTGCCAAAAATGGTAACCATACCTGCCACCACTGAACCGGATGCCCTGGCATCTCTGTGCGTCAGGGCGTTCATACACCCCTTAGCTATCGGTGTAGAAGAAGCATCCACACTCTTCTTCAGGCGAGTAACTGCTGGCCGGTACCCTCCCCGTGACTGTTGTCCTCCCCTACGTGCTTGGGAGCCACGACCACCTGCTCGGCCTCCAGCGCTCGGTGCGGGGAGCATCTGCTGCACTCCAGCCCTAGATGGGCAGTCCCTTCTGTTGTGGCCCAGCTGGCCAAACTGGTAGTAGAGCGGGACTCGACTCCCTCCCTCGGAAGGTCCCTACTGATGGCTGAACAGGGGTCTAGTGCTGACAGCTGGCCCTGTCAGGGACCCCCAAAGGCCACTGACAGCCTCGCAGAACGAGACGACTCTCTTGCGGGTGCCACATGCCTCCTCTCTCGTCGG
This sequence comes from Thalassia testudinum, assembly GCA_037157565.1. Lineage (NCBI taxonomy): Eukaryota > Viridiplantae > Streptophyta > Magnoliopsida > Alismatales > Hydrocharitaceae > Thalassia > Thalassia testudinum. Next base: position 59,086,938 of record JAZHRO010000022.1, on the reverse strand, counting down.
CCCTGTGAGTACTCTGGCTAGTAGGGCCTCTTCCGTCCGCTGTCGATGTCTCGCGCAGCTGGGTTGGTCTCCTCGTACGTCATGGCTGCCTCCACCACTCTCGAAAAGGTGGACAGCTTCAGGGGTTTGACATACCCCCGAATAGCAGGCCGGAGCCCCTCAATGAACCTCCACAGGCGCTCCTCCTCTGTAGCTACGGCTGTCTCAACAAAACGTGATAGCTCCAAGAAGCGCGTGCGATATGCACTAACAGTCATCATCCCTTGGCGAAGAGTGTGGAACTCCCACCTCCTATGGTCCTGCCAAGTCTACGGAAAGTACTGCTCGTAAAAAAGGGTCACGAATTGGTCTTACATCGGCTCTCCCCTCTCCTGGCCTCTGACTGCCCTCCACCACCTGTGTGCCGGACTCTCCAGCTGGTACGTGGCAAAGGCCACGCAGCACTCTGCAGGGGGGCGAAGGGTGTCAAACACCTTCTCTATCTACTCCAGCTAGTCCTCTGCCTCAGACGGGTCCTCATCCCCCTTGAAGGAGGGGGGCTTCAGCTTCTGGAACTATCCGAAAAGCTTGTAGTGCAGCTGCAGTGGGGGAATGGGCATGCCTCTAGGCAAGGAGGGCTCGTGCTCAGAAGTGTCAGAGTGCGGTGGGGGCGGTGGAGGACCACCCCCTCCCCCTCCTGCTTGTCCAGCGTTGCGTCGGTCTCTCGGTCCCATAGAGGACTCCCCCTCCACGTCCCCAGGGAGAGGCGCCCGTGGAGGCGGGAGGAGCTCATCTCATACTATGTCTCGGATTAGCTGAGCAAGGTCCTGGGCCAGAACGCTCGGGAGAAGTGGCGGGTCAACTGGCACCTCGGGCCTGGCACGTCCACCCTCCGACCTCGTCCACAGCCGCGTCCACGGCCGCGTCCGCGGCCCACCTCAAGAACTCCATGACGAGGCATCTTCTGCAAGGAGACGCGAAAGATAGAACAAACGAAGTCAACTCTAACGGACTTCAATGAAAGGAACTCAGAACAGATGTCAAGCGGTACGTTGTGGTGGTTACTCTAGTTACATGCACGTGAATTGGTTATTCTCAAGCTAGTTGGTTCATTTCTCGGAACGACCTTGCTTTGATACCATCTTGTTATGACCCGGTTCTCCAATCCTTACAAGACTCGAGACCGGCTCGACTCGACTCGACTAATCCCAAGACCCAGTCGTCCAACAAGAAATAATCGAAAAGCAGGAAAATAAACCACATTCACTATGCAAGGTAACTAACAGTAAAAGAGTATAAGCAGTAGGAAGTAAAAGCTGCTAAACTATACATACCACCACAACAACAGGAAAGCAAAAGCAAAAGTATAATAACAGAAATGATAACAACAGTAAAAAACTCACTAGTAGAACAGAGAGTACAACTAAAATAGGAACTACTGCTGGGCTCGACTGGGCCCAGCACCCTCTGCAGCCGGTGACTCGGGCTGCTCAACTCCTGAACCTGTAAAGGGTTATGAGTAAAATGGAGTCAGCGAACGCTGAGTAGAGTGGCAACCAAACTAACTAAAGCAGTAAAAGCTAACAAGTAAATTTATCCTTTCCAATTATTTTATTTTACAAGTCATTCCTTTTCACCCATTGGTTTACTTTTAGATTTCTTTCTTGATCTCGCATGTTCCTCGTGGGAACGATCTTGATTGCAGTCTTTTCCGAAGAGTAGAAGGCACATGTGGTGCTCTCCTAGCCGGGAGAGTCCCCCATGGTAATCCTACACCCAGTCAACCACCCCGAGGTCACGGACAGATGTAGCGGTGACTACGGCATGCGCGATAAGCGCACAGGTAGCTACCCTGCACTGGCACGTGGTCAGTTGTTTCCGCTAGCGGGTACACCCAAAGTACAGCACGGAACAGTATAGGACCTAGACCTCTCAGCAACAGGGGTCTAGCCCCTCAGAACCAAACAGAGGTCTCGCACCTCCACAGTCCGCGCACCCTCGTCTGACTACCCCGGTTTGCCTAGTGGGCCTAACAAGTCGGTGTAGGGCGGCTAGCTGAACCTCGGGCCCTGTGGGGTGGCTAGCTCCCTCCCTACACTAGTAGCTCTCCCCGGTACAGTGTACGTGAGGGCCAACAAAAGTCTGTGTAAAGTGGCCAATCCTAACCCCAGGTCCCAACCCCAGGGTGGCTAGCTCCGCTCTACACTAAATAGGGGACAGTCGCTCTCCTTGGTACCACGTACTCAAGGGCTAGCACACTTCCCACTCACATTTCCAGATCTTTCCATTCATCCACAGGAGCTCTACTCCTAATTCCCCCTAGGGTTCATGCTCATATTCACCGTATTATTATTCCTACCAGGTTTCATCATTCACAATTCCATTCTCGTATTATATGCATGCAGCTCGTATTTCCACAAACTAACATATGCAACAAGTGATATCACAGGTAACTGTCTAACTAGCAAAAGCATTTCATATTCCAACAGGCAGCTCATATTTATTAACAGCAATTGCTTACAATTCTACTCATTCATTTATGACTGCAATCTCAAACACGCATACAAACAGTGCAACTGTTTCTCGTCCTAGGATTCATGCCACATCCTAGGTTTCTAGTTATCTAATTATCATGATTGCATTCATGTTTTATAAAAAGAATAGGGGGAACTACTCTACCAGACAATCCGGGAGTACTGGGGGCTCGAACGACAGGCTCACATGCCTCTGCAAGCCCTAAACATGCAACGGGTCGAAGTCCTATATCAAGGAACATACCACAATGGAACATTCAGAACAATATATAAGGATTTCTAACATGTAGAGGAACTCATAAGGAAACCATAGATATCTTGTTTGCATAAAACGGACCCCAAACGAACCCTAGACGGGTTAAAAATAGACTACAGAACCAAATCAGACGTCTGGCACAAGGTCCAGACGTCTTAAAAGTCACTAGAGTCTCACCTCAAGTCCCTGCGTCGACCTCAGACATCCAGGACCCCTACTTGACCGTCTGGACTCAGCTTCAGACGTCCGACTTATCCTCCAGTCGTCTGGGAGTGCCTCCGGCATCTGGTAAGCTGTCCAGACATCCGAAACGTGTGGGAGGGCATGCCACGCACCTTCCCAAAGCTACTCCTGCGCACGACAGAGCAGCACATCCTTATTTAGCCAAACAAATCCTACTACGGTGCGGCCTGCATGGCCGCAGCCGCGGAAATGACGCACCTTCGCGAATACCCGCTTTCAGACGTTCGGTGTCATCACCAGATGTCCAGCCCATCGTCTGGAGGGCACTCCGGACGTCTGATACTGGAAAAATTCTAGTATCAGAACGAGCTCTCGCTCCTCTCGCCGCGCTCCACCGCGGCTTCTCCCTCTCGGCTGCAGGTCTGGCCACAGGAGGAAGTCAGGGACGGTTCCCCGACACTCTCCTCTTCCCGCACGCGCCGCGGCGGCCGTGCACACTCTAGTGAGCTCCCACAAAGCTCGCGAGCTCAACCTCCTCCTCTCTTCACACTGCTCCACCTCGCTCTTGCTCCCTCTCTCTCGCTCGTCTCTCTCACGACAGTTGAGAGGAAAGAATGTGGTGGTGGTGGAGTGGAGAGGAGAGGAAGGGGTGAGGGCTCTTATATAGGCAAGGGTTAGGGTTCGGTGAGGAGGAAGGAGAAAAGAAGAGAGAGAAGGAAAGTTGTCTGTACGCAGCCAGCATGTAGAACCGACCTTGCGTACAGATTTTTCAATTTCCAGACGTCTGGGAAGGGATCCAGTTATCTGACCAGACGTCTGACTGATTGTCCAGATGTCTTAAAAGGTTCAAAATAGAACGGGTCTTTACATAAGTTCTGGAAGTGAATGACTTACTTGCCTCATATAGTCTCTTCCATCTCCAATTTATATAGTTTTTATGCATTTGTGTCTTGAAGACATTTTTGGTTACTTTATGGTTTAGTACCTTTTTATATCTAGTCCTTAATTTAAGGGCAAACATTATGGAATAAATCTTATTGGATCCATTATTCAGATGCTATTGCCAACATTCTTTATATATGTATTCATTTTGTAGGTCATGAGCATTATGTATTATTGCGTGGGAAAGAGTATTACAAAGATATGCCTTATAACAATGTTATTTAAGTGTTGTACAAATTCCTTATGAAAGTGTATTAGAAATATACCATTTACAATAATGTTTAGTAACTATAATATGATTTCTTTATAAAAGAGTATTACAAAGTTTACAATTTACAATAATGTCTAGAAACTATAATACAATTACTTGATATTACAATAATTACAATGACACTAATCAACAAGAACAATTTTGTGAACTATATCCATTCCAAATGGAATACAACTTATAATTCATCAGTTTTGCAATACAAACAAAGTCATATTACATCATTATATCCAAATGTAATAAATTATATAACTCTTATGGTTGCTTAACACAAAATAAATTGGTATCAAAAGTATACGAATATGTTATTTCGATTATGCAGAATATGAAATATTTATGTAAGGCAGGAAAAATGTAATACATTCGGATAATGCGAGTTGTTAAAAATGTATTACAATTTCATAATACGAGTCATATGAAACATCGATTTTCTATATTTTATTTACAACATACTTTTAATATGTAATCATTTTATAGTTTATCACCATTATGCATTATCATGTAAAGCAACGCAGTTGGCAATTTTTTGTAGCTCATGCTCTTAGGTAGTTGGACACATTTCTTTATGAAAGAGTATTACATATATACGACTTATTATAATGTAAAGCAATTATAGTACAATTTCTTTATGAATGATTATTACAATGACACGATTTACATTATTATTTAGAAATTACAAGACAATTTCTTTACAAAATAATATTACAAACTTACAATTTACAATAATGTTTTGAAACTACAATTCAATTTCTTTGATTTTGCAATAATTCCAATCAAATTAATCAATGAGAACAATTATGCGAACTATATCCATTCGGAATGTATTACAACTTATACTTCGTTGGTTATGTGATAACTCTGCATTCAAGGATGATAATTCCGTCAACCAGGGTTTATCTTGAGGATTTATGTGCACTAATAACACACCATAATGGGTATGGGAACATTACATGCATGACGAATTAAGATTGCTTATAATCAATATTTAATGGCCATGTGTACAAGTACATATTGAAACAGGCCTCAGATGAGCAATTGGACAACACGGATGGATTCAAATCAATGAATGGAGTCCAACGGACTCGAAATCACTTAAATCCAACATCCGGAGCTCCCTCGACTAGCCCAAGTTCTTGCCATTGATCATCAGATCATCGGCCCACAAGTGGCCACGTAGCGCTCAGCATCACACCCTAACCCGCGCAACATCCTGCCTCATCGCGCAAAGCACTTTAAGCCGTCTGATCCAAGGATCGAATGGCTGAGAATCATCAGCTTTTCCTGCACCATCTCTCCATTGCGCCAAGATGTAATCTCGACCGTCGTTAGTGCCCTTCCATGATCTCCTCCAGCGCTCGTTTGAAACACATCAGCCGCATCCACACGTGCAATCAAAATTCTGTCGTTGATGCGCGTGTGGATGACAGAGATGAAGGGCACGGGGCACAATCAGCTGTGCCCAAGCACCAACGCACGCGGTGATGCGAGCGAGGTGCAATCCAGGTGCCTGCACGATCAAACGGCTAACATCGTCCATCACGCGAAGGCACGTGACCGCATCTCCACAACGGGCGCGGGAAGGCGACATGGCGCACCCTCAGCCATTCGATGGCGATTTGCGCCTCAGATCTGATGGTTGAGGATGCGTAGGCACAGCTTGAGAAGAAGAAGCATAGGCGCACAGACGTTGGGCGTGGGACTTCAGCGACACTTCTGGATAGGATATGGAGATGTATCGGACGTCACTAAAGGCCCATACCTCTTTTGGAAGCCTCTTCTACTATATAAACCCCTTCAACCACCTCATTCAAAAGCATTCAATACACACACTGTCCATGCAATACTAGCCCTCTCCCAGCTCCACCAAGCATCTCATATCCACCCTTGAGTTGTCGAGTTGCAGACGGAGCCCCCCTCCACCGTTGTGGCCACCTCACCTCCTCATCGCACTCTTTTTACTTTAGTTTTTTTGTCACACTTGTTTAAGCTTTCATCTATTATTGTAGTTGTAAACAAACTCTAGTTGCATGTTATATGTTAATGTTATTTTTTATATCATAGCTCACATCTTCTTAGAATGAATGTCATGATTTAAAAACAAGCTCTAACCCTAATCTCTCTCTTTCTCTCTCTCATTTTCTCACAAGCAAACCAAACATTCCTGTGACAACTAAAGCAACAAACTAATCCGATTTCACACCTCCTCGTGTTCGACACTTGGACTTACCAAATCCACATCTTAAATTAAAATCAACGTCGCGAACGCATACTACAATGACATAATTAAACCAACACGTTCTACTCGCGTCATTATGTAATACAACTAAAGTGGTATTACTTCAGGATACCCAAGTGTAATATATTACATGATATGTTGGGTACATAATACAAAATAAATTTGTATTACGTTAAGATAGATAAATGAAGATGTAATTTTAAAAATAAAAGTATCAAAAGTATAGGAATATATCCTTTTGATTATCCAGATCATGGAATATGTATTGTTATCAAGTTAGGTAAAATGTAATACAATTAGATAATCAGTGTCATAAAAAATGTGTTACAATTTCACAATGCGTCACATGTCTACACGATAATTAAATTTATGTCAGAATTACTACTTAAAGATGTTGATTACCATAGACTAATAATATGAAATGTAATTTGCATACGATGTTGTAACCATCAAGATCACAAGATAGTTCTTTAATTTCATCATTCATATGTATCTCTAACAAAAAATCAATAAAGTTAAGATACGATGCTCTTTATCCCCCATCTAAGACAAAAAGACAGTCACCTACCAGGGAGGAAATTACACTACTTAGAGAAGAGTATATTTACAAATAAAGGAACAAAATAAACCTAAGAAACATGCCCAAAATCATATTATAACATCTATCTAATGCTTCATCGCCTTCGAGATGCTAAAATCTTGTAGTCAATGCTTTCATTTTTGTTCATTTCCACATTCTAACAATATTGCTGCCATTTAAGCTCTAATCCTAGCTATGTCTGCATGGGTAAAGTCAATGGGTCATCCTTCACATATAGACTCCATATATTTGATTAAGTATATGCCGCAATCTATGCTTGTATCTAGTTGCTACGGCACATATGAAATGAACTGGATCCTCCACCCTCGCATGCTTATCCCCGTAGCATTGCTGTTGAAGTATTTTGTTGCAATGTCCTTCTACAGAAAATAAAACTTATTATCTTGTATATTTTGTATTGGTCTTTCTATATATAACAATTAAATACATGTTTCTTACCCATCTAAATGCCTCCTTCCTACTCCAATTATTTGGCAACGAATTGTACAGCCTGAACTCATTTGTTTCGAAGCATGCCACTAGCAATATCCAATGCTTATGCAGATGTAATGAAAAGAATGCTTTCTTAATATTACCATATGTGTTTGGCCTAGCATCGAATATTTCTGCCAATGTATCATGTTCATCTCTTGTAAGTACTTTTACCTTGTTCTTTATCTGACTCTAAAACAATAAAAGTTTAAGTGTTGTCAAAAATATTTCAAATGAGATTATGAAGATATGATTTTTTTTTATTTTACCATTATTGTCAAGGAAGCAAAGAAGAATGGAGCCTCGCCCCCGACACAACATGGAGTGCTTGGAGAATAGAAAATCTATGTGTGCATCTATTATCTGTTCGAGCAATGAAAGTGCATCATTAAAAATGTATTACAATTTTAACAAGTATATGCATGTGGCAATCATGTTTTTACCAAAGGTGCATAAAAAATTAATGCAAAGTATTTTTTTGAAACAGAAAATTAATGCAAAGTATTAGATATTATTGATAATGTTATTTCACAAAATTTTGTATGTTTATATGCAAGCCAACATATATTCATACAGAACAAAAGAATGTAATCTTACTAAACATTATTATCGTGTCTTCAACCAACCCTCCATACAAGAGGTTGTGTAGGTGTTGACCGGTGCAATAGTTATCGAGCGGTGTGTGGTAGTTTCTATTGAGACTACAACACAATGCAGTATGATAATCTGTATTAATTAGCAAAGCTAACGATATTTTGCATTATTCATTAATATTGCACTTACTTGTCCACTGAATCCTAGAAGAATGATTGAATTATGTTGTTTTCCTCTTCGATCACCTGATCGCGACCCATGTAATAATCATGTGAATCACATAGGTACTGTACATGTACAAATAGTCATAATTAGTATTACAGTGGTTATATTTTCATTGTAATTGATAATAAAAGTAGTTTGCTATGAACCACGTACTGCATCACTGTCAACGCCCTCATTGACAGGTAGATCAGTTCCCTTCAACTTTTTCTCACCCGAATCATGTTTTGTTTGCTCAAGCCCTTCATTGTCATCATCTACACTCAATATTACCTTCTCATTTTTCCTTAACTTTCCTTTTCTCTTGAGTCCTCCCATCTCTCTTTTGTCATGATCAGTTGATTCTTCCTCGTCCAGATTTCTCCCAAGACCCTCTATATTCACATCTGCCCTCGTTTTTCTCTTCTCAATTCTTTATTTTATTCTTCCTACCATGGAACTCAAGGTCCTTCCCTTCTTCTCAAACAAAACCTTGTTATCTTTCCCTTTACTTTCTCCCCCTCCACCTCTTGTGTCCTCTGTCACAACGGAAGCGTTATTTCCCAATGTTGAATTAAAAGCATATAGGAAATAAATAAAAACATATACATTTCCAACATTTTTGCATAGATCAAAAATATTAAATCAAGCAAATCAATATGATTGGGAAAGATCCAAAATAAAATAAAGAACAAATAACATGCAAAAACATAAATAAACAAAATGAGAAGGAATTAGATTTTACTCCGATCGAAGAGCCCATTAAGGACTTCTCTTAGAGAAGGTATCGTCCCCCACAATACTGGTGCATCGGGGTCTAACGAACTCCTCCCAAGATATGATGATCTACCTCCAAGATTCGACACACTCCGATCTTGGACGTCATCGAAAACCACCTTAAGAGAACGAAGCCGAGGTAATTTGGTTTCCAACCAAATTCCCGATTGATCTACCAACTGAATAGTTTGATCAACCAAAAATTTCTCATGGATCTCTCAATCTCCTTGTGCAAGATCGACAAAAGTGATTGGAGATTTTTCTACCAATCTCACGTCGAATGAATGCACCAAGAAAGAGAGACAAGAATGAAGAAAGGGGGAGAGAGTGGAGAGAGCTTTTCTACTCTTATTGTGTACCAAATGAGAACCCCCTTATGGCCCTTATATAGAGCCCACGATCAGACGTTAAAAAAAATTCTCGTTTTATGGAAACACGTCAATTGATTGTCCAATTAAGTTCATTGATCGACCAAAATAATTTGATCGATCAAACTTCACTAATTGGTCGATCAAACCAATTGATCGACCAAACTAAATTCATTGATCGACCAAAATAATTTGGTTAATCAAACTTCACTAATTGGTCAACCAAACCAATTGGTTGACCAATTTTACATTTTGATCGACTAATCCAGGTCAAAATTGTGAGATTAAAAATCCGTAACAAAAGAAGTCAAATTTCCAAGTTCCAAATTGATTCTCACCTGAGTCCGAGGCCGAGCCCGAGTCGGGCAAGGCGGGGCATGCACGTGCGTGCGTGGTCCCCAACCCCACCTCTCACTCTTTGCTACATAAGCCATGGGAGGCAGAAGCCTTTTACACCCACCAAGAGGTTTGTCTACTTCCAGTATGGGACTAAAAACCTCTCCCAAATCTTATTGACTTCAACATGAATTCCCACATCACTATATAACAATTGCATCTTGATTGATGCAATTAGGCTCTCAAATCCAACAATCCCCCACAAATTCATCGTTGAAATTCAACGATAAATTCCTCGGCTACCACACTCTGCTTTTAGTAAATGTATCTTTCGGTTTGAACCCTTACCTAAGTCATTCACCTTTACCACCACATGAATAAAGTGAAACTAGTCTTGAACTCTAGACCTTTGATGTGGGGTGTATAGTGGTGACAACAGAATGAAGTTCTTGGTGGTAATCTTCAGGGTTGGTGCTCTTAAAGGTCATGCACCCTTTCCTGTTTCATGAGTGTAATCGGGAAATACCTTATTCCCTTACCTGCGACCCACAATAACACTCACATAAGTGGCGTTCTCTAAGGATATACTGCTCACATCCTGCCATAAAGGCTTTAACCCATTCAGAGCCTTTGCTCTTCCTAAATTTACAGCCTAAGGCACTTAGGCTTCCAAGGATTGAACTCAGATGTAAAAACATCTAGCAATAAGTGTCAATCAGTTCCCCATACAGCTTGTTGTTATCACATTGAACCTACTTTGTGGGATCTCCACTCAGTTAGGTTGGGTTGTTACTGCGGGTGAACTCCCAATGGGTCTCAGTCTCATCCCAAGCCTAGACTTAAGGACTAAAGATCTATCAAGTCCTTTAGTAAACGGATCTACTGTATTATTCTTGGATCTTATAAATTCCACAGCAATCACTCCTTAAGTCACAAAATCCCTTACAGACTTGAGTCTGATTTGGATATGTCTCCTTATTTTCTAATTAAACTTTGAACTCTTGATCTTTACTATAGCAGTCACGCTATCGCAATGCAAAGATATCGCAGGAATTAGCTTACCCACCATAAGGATTTCTGTAAGAAGTCCCTTTGGCCATTTAGCCTCAATTCCAGTGGTGTCTAAAGCACATAGCTTAGCCTCAAAGGTAAATTGGGCAAAAATGGTCTATTTTGCAGACCGCCAGGAGACTGCATTGCCTCTAAGGGTAAAGACATACCTTGTAACACCATTATCCTGGAATCCTCCATTTGACCGATCCAACTTGCATCACCATATCCTTCCAAAACTGAAGGATATTTACTATAATGCAAATTAAGGGAAATAGTTCCCTTTAAGTACCTAAGTACTCAGTCTAAGGTATCCCAATGAGTATGGTCAGGACAACTTGTGTATCTACTCAACTTAGACACGAAGAAAGAAATATCTAATCTAGTACAATTAGCCAAATACATTAAGCTTCCTATAATCTGTGAATATCTTAGTTGTGAAATAGGCGTTCCACTTTTGTTCTTATAGAGAGTTTTTGATGAATCAAAAGGAATGCTTATAACCTTGCAATCTTCATAGCCAAATTTCTCAAGAACCTTCTCAACATAATGAGATTGAGAAATAGCTATCCCTTCTGTTGATCGAATTAGTTTGAGGCCTAGGATCACATTTGCAACACCCATATCCTTCATCTCAAACTTACTACTCAAGAATAACTTAGTTTCATTCACAATATAATGTCTGATCCAAACAATAATATATCATCTACATATAGGTATAGGACAATACACATATCACCCTTAATCATAGAGTAGACACACCTGTCAGATTTGTGACCAACAAAGCTAAAAGATTGTATAGTCATATCAAACTTTTCATGCTATTGCTTGGGTGCTTGTTTCAAACCATAAAGAGATTTAACAAGCTTGCAAACCTTTTTCTCGTTCCCAGGAGTTACAAATCCCTCAGCTAGTCCATATAGATCTCCTCCTCAAGATCGCCATGAAGAAAGGCAGTCTTCACATCCATTTGGTGGATAGTGAGATCATAAATAGAAGCCAATTCAATAAGCATCCGAATAGTAGTTATCCTAGTTACTGGAGAATAAGTATCGAAATAATCGATTCCTTCCATTTGCTTGAACCCCTTAGCAACAATTCTAGCTTTGTATTTTTCAATAGATCCGTCAAGCTTGAGTTTTCTCTTAAACACCCAGTTGCACCCCATAGTAGAATACCCTGGAGGTAAATCAACCAACTCTTAAGTACTATTAGAGATGATTGAGTCAATCTCATTCTTAACAACATCTTTCCATTGCTTAGATTTAGAAGAAGCCATAACATCACAATAACTGGGGGGATCGCTCTCAATTTGATAAGTAATAAAATTACTTCCCAAATCCTTGGCAATTCTTAGTCTTTCACTTCTCCTAGGTTCAGACTCTTCTACTTGATTGGGTTCAGAACGGGAAGAGCTAGCCCCCACATTAGACATCCTTTCCACTTGATCAGGAATAGAACCAGATGTGGTGGCTAGATCATTTGAAGTCACATTTTGAGGTAATCTAGTTTTCGTAGGGAAGACATCCTAAAAAAATGTAGCATCGCGAAGCTCAACAATAGTCTTGACATCTATGCCTGAAATATCAGATTTTATAACAAAAAATCTATAGCCATAGCTATTATCAATGTAACCTAGAATGACCACGTCAACTATCTTAGGTCTAAGCTTCTTCCTCTTGTGTTCTGACAACCACTTTTGCAAGGTAGCCCCACACTTTAAGGTATTTCAAACTTGGTTTCCTATTTCTCCAAATCTCAAATTGATTACTTTCCTTATGCTTGAAGGGAACTTTATTCAGAATAGGGCAGGCCATATTCAAAGCTTCCCCCCACATGTAAGTAGGTAATCCTGAGTTTTGCAAGAAAGAGTTAACCATGTCAGCTAAGGTCCTATTCTCTCTCTGCTATCCCATTAGATTGAGGGGAATATGGGACCGTCACTTCATGAACTATACCAAAAGTTTGACACTGTTCATTAAATAAATTTGATGTATATTCCCCTCCTCTGTCTGACCTTAGTCTCTTAAGAGTTTTCTCAGTTTATGTTTTTGCTTTTTTCTTAAAGATGAGGAATTTACTTAATGCCTCATCCTTAGACTTAAGTAAATACACATAGCAGTATCTGCTGCTGTCAACTATAAAGGTGATAAAATACTTTTTATTATCTTTAGTCAACACACCATTAAAGTCGTAGATATCCGTGTGCACCAAATCTAGAACCTCAGTATCTCTAGTAATAAAGTGAAAAGGCTTCATAATTTGTTTAGCCTGCACACATATCTCGCATTTCTTAATTTTATTTATGGTGTGTTCAGGAATCATATTTAATTTTATCATTCTTTTTAAAGAATTGAAATTTACATGACCCAATCTACCATGCCATATATCACAAGATTCAATATTACTACAAACAGATTGAATCGAATGAAAACTAACATTATTTAGAGCACTTCTAGATGATACATCCACATCACATCCCACTCTAAATAATAAATCAAAATATGCCAAATACCCCTTTCAATAAAATATTCCATGTCTCAATATAACAATTTTATTACATTTAAAGTTTAACTCAAAACCCTCTCTAACTGACAAGGAACCAGAAAGAACATTCTTTTTCACAATAGGAACGTGCAACACCCTGCGTAGTGTCCAGACTCGCCCCAAGGAAAACCTTAAGTCCATGCGTCCAAATCCCAATGCCTTGGCTGCAGAATCATTTTCCATTTTCACAGTCCTGCCACTGCAGATCTGATAGGAAGAAAAGAACGATCTATCAGTACAAATACGTACATTGGCTCTAGTATCTACGAGCCATTTAGTAGGATCGTGAATAACATAGAGTTTGGGTTTTATTGAGACATACCTATTGCTAGTCCTAGCCTCCTCGGTGATCACATTCACCTGAAGATTCCCATCTGTGGTCTTTTGCTAAGCTTTATTAAAAGGACAATCCTTCTTCCAATGCCCAACCTACCCACAATGCCAGCATAGTTTGTTCTTGGATTTCTTCTGGACTTGGGTTTGGCCTTCATTTTATTTTTATTATTCTTATTGTTATTCTCCTTGCCCTTAGATGTCATGATATTCACCTTAGACTCCACAGGTATTACAGGTTTTTATTTTCTATTCTTTTCCTCAATAGCAATGGCTATCATTAAGTCATCAAGAGAAATCTTTCCCTTCCTATGCTTGAGAGTCATCTCGAAGTCCTCCTAAGATTTAGGGAATTTCTCAATGATAGACATAACTTGAAACTTCTCAGGAAGCTTCATTTCAGCCTCTCATAAAACCATGAGCAATAGTAGAAATTCGTGTATCTGCTCTGATACCGATTTACCCTCAGTTATTTGGAATTTAAGGAATTTTGCAATAGAGTATTTTTCAATACCAAAATCCTCAGTATTATACTTCTTGTCCAACTCTCCCCATAGCCCCTTCGCAATGGACATGGATGTGTTGTACACATTAAACAACACATTGGATAATGCCAATAAGATGTAACTATGACAAATGTGGTTGTACTCATTCCACACATCCACTGCCTTTTGGCCTTCAAGAGTGGGTCTTTCCTTATCCAAAATCAATTGATTTCCAATGCCGAGATTAAACCAATGGTGGTCAACCAAATTCTCATGCGTTGTTGCCAATGTTTGTAATTTTACCCACCAAATTTCTCAGGCATATCGAATAAGTCTACACGTGATTTAAAATTCATTTCCGACATCTCAAATATTTTAGATCTAAGTGATACCTTCTCTAAGATTGTTGAATTAAACACATATAGGAAATCAATAAATGAAAACATATGCATTTCCAATATTTTCGCATAGATTAAAAATATTAAATCAAGCAAGTCAAACATGATTTGGCAAGATCTAGAATAAAATAAAGAACAAATAATATGTAATAACACAAATAAACAAAACGAGAAGGGATTAGATTTTACTCCGATTGAAACGTTCATTAAGGACTTCCCTTAGAGAAGGTATCGCCCCCGCGCCGGGGTCTGACAAACTCCTCCTAGGATACAACGATGCACCTCCAAAATTTGACGCACTCCAATCTTGGACGTCCTCGAAACCACCTCAGGAGAACGAAGCCAAGGCAATTTGGTTTCCAACCAAATTCTCGATTGATCTACCAACTGAATGGTTTGATCAACTAAAAACTTCTTGTGGATCTCTCAATCTTCTTATGAAAGATCGACAAAAGTAATTGAAGATTTTTCTACCAATCTCACGTCGAACGAACGCACCAGAGAGAGGGGGAGAGAGTGGAGAGAGCTTTTCTGCTCTTATTGTGTATCAAATGAGAGCCCCCTTGTAGCCCTTATATAGAGCCCACGACCAGACGTTTAAGAAAATTCTCGTTTTATGGAAACATGTCAATTGATTCACCAATTAAGTTCATTGATCAACCAAAACAATTTGGTCGATCAAACTTCACTAATTAGTCGACCAAACTAAATTCATTGATCGACCAAAATAATTTGGTTAATCAAACTTCACTAATTGGTCAACTAAACTAATTGGTTGACCAATTTTACATTTTGATCGACCAATCTAGGTCAAAATCATGAGATTAAAGATCCATAGTAAAAGAAGTCCAAGTTCTAAGTTCTACATTGATTCTCACTCGAGCCCGAGCCCGAGCCCGAGCCCGAGTCGGAGCTGGGGCAGGGCGAGGCACACACGTGTGCATGCGTGGTCCCCAACCCCACCTCTCACTCGTTACTACATAAGCCATTTGAGGCAGAAGCCTTTTACACCCACCAAGAGATTTGTCCACTTCCATATGGGACTAAAAACCTCTCCCAAATCTCACTGACTTAAACATGAATTCCCACATCACCATATAATAATTGCATCCCGATTGATGCAATTAGGCTCTCAAATCCAACACCCTATGCATTGTCTCCCTCATTAATCTCAAGTCCGTCATTCTCTCCCAATCTCATTGAATAACAAAAAGTGTTTAAATTCCCAATTTCATCTTTGTTTGCGTGCTGTGTTAGCCCCAAATCAAATGAGGGAATGTTGTAACTTTGATCTTGATTTTTTGAAACTTCACCATTTGAAGTCTCACTTGCTTGTACAGCAAGATCAGCTGTACTCTTTCTCTTGGACACTTCATTCCTCAACCTCTTATTCTCCATCATGGTTTCATCAAGCTCTCTTTTTAGAGAATCCAATTTTTCTTTGTATTCTTCCATCTCGTCTTTTAGGGCCCTTATTTCACTAATGCAAGTTTCTCTCTTGCATGGCCCACTCTCATCTCTGGCATTAGATGGTTCAGTTGGCACTTCAATCCTAAGAGGTACCAAATCCACTGTAGGTTCAATGATATCAAGAGGTCTTCTGGTCAGAAAACCTTTTTCCTCAAATGTCTTGAGTGAAAAAATGTAGTCATTCGCCCTAACTCTGAACATCTCCTTCCTCTTTGGGACCAAATTTGTTACTATCTAACGTTTTTAATACACTTGCATTAATACTCATTACAAATATATAGTTGAAACGAGAACTCAAGTTTCAAGATGATTAACTTACCACATTCTCTCCAATGTGATCCATGTCCCTCAACTTGACCACGTTTGATCCAATCCATTTTCTAAGCCTGGGTCGAAGATCCCTATTTATGTAGGAACTTTTTAAGCAGTGCTCCATCATCCAAACCTGTGTTATATCATTTAATTTCACACAAATTGAATCAGATATTTTTGCAAGCATGTTGTTAAATTAGTTTTACATATATTGTAATACTTACATACAAACAAGCCACGCATCCATTGATGTATCCAAGTGATCCAATACTCGTTTGTTCATCTCTTGAAGTAATTTTTTTTGCCATCTCTCTCATCTTCACCAGCAGAAAATCGGCAACAGCGGAAGACCAATTGAAATACTTTGTATCCTCAAGTGAATCAATGTAATTCATCAATATTCAAGGAAACGAGTACCCCGAATCAGGAAAGAGGAAAGTAGTGAACATTAGGCATATCAAGCATGTAACAAAGATGTAGACTGACCTATCATCCTCATAGTGATAGTATGTATGTAATATTGGCTCGATACTTCGCCTGTCAAGATGTATTTCCTTTCTGAATATTGACTCATGGCAGAAGCTTCGCCATGGTAGGCTTTTCTCATTGACCTTTATTCATATCCACTACTTGGTATTCCAAGTATTAAGCCAATATTCTCATTCAAAAATTCCACTGTTTTGTCACCTAACAGAAACTTCCTATCTCTGATATACCTTTCTAACATTCATTTCAGTATACTGGTGTCAATATTTATCTTTCCAACTCCTATAATCCGATGGAATGTGATTTTTTCCAATAATTCATTTTGCTTCTTAGACAATGGATGTTTACATGTAGGGGATAATCCTTAAACCCTCAAGGGATTAACTGTAAATAACCCACTTCTAACTTAAGATGGACTTGTGCCACAACTTAACTCATCTAGGCTTCATACTAACTGAGTACCGATACTGGTAGACCAGTATCGGTATCCTTGAGTTACAGTTATGGGTTCCATAGCCTAATGAGTACTGGTACTAATGCCAAGTATCGGTACCTATGGGTTACAGTTTAGAACTTGCTGAGAGACTCATCATGGCTCTTAAATACCCCTAATTAACTAGTTTCCCTAGTTAATTAGCTAAGGATATATTATTAAGGGTTAATTATAATAAAGGGGATTAAATACTAAGGATCATTAAAATAACATAAAAGCACTAAATTAAATATCTATTAATCATAATTATAATTTAATTATTAATTTGGACTCAAATACTAAATATTTAGCTAGTTAATTAATATCTAAATTAACTTAATCAATATCTAACACTAAGTATGTATAAGTATGTAATTAACTTAATTAACTTAATCATTTAATTAAATAAAGCTAAAAAGGGCAAAAATGTAAATTCAAGGCATAAATATATTATTTACCTAATTTACAATAACATATAAAATGTTGAAAAAGAAATAAATTAAAATAAGCTTTAAATGCCTTTGTTTACGTTTAGGTCATTAGGTTTTTATTCAATTGAGTCCTTTTATCTACTTTAGGCCCTTAGGTTTTCCTACAAACAGGTCCGTGTGTACACCTTCGTCTTCTTCTTCTTCTTCTTCCTCGGTCTGAACGGCTAACGTTCACCGGTCACCACATCTTCTGATCACTTTCCATCCCTCGTTTAAACACTGCCATTTCTGCTCTAGAGCTTTCGCTCACCACCACCAACTCATTCGATGGATTGGATGAACCCTAAATCCTAATTAGGTGAGGAGTTTAACCTCACCGGCGTTGAAGATGACGTCGGTAGTTTCTACGCACCTAGACACAATGCCGTCCAGATTCAACCCCTAGAGCTTGGCGACCACCTATAAATAGCCCCCTAACTCCTTTAATTTGCGTAGTCGACTCCCTTCCCTCTTCCCCACACTGAGTTGACAATAGGCTATTTGTCCTCAACTTCGGCGGCCTTCTTACCCTCCCTCGAAGTGCCTCCGGCAGAGGTGATCGTCACTCTCACCCCCTCTTCCTCTCCCGCAGTTGTGACAGGGCATGGGAGCGCTGCCACTTTCCTTCCTCTCCGCTTCCTTTCTTGCCAGAGTTCTTTCCAATACCCTCTGATTTCATCCTCCGTCATGTGGCTTTTGACGGAGATCTCTTTCCCCTACTTCGTCCAAGTAACAGTAGATTAGCTAGGGTTTAGTTTAGAGTAGTTAGGTAGCATAGTTAGTGTAATTTAGCTTAGTTCAAGTATTTCTTCCTCATCTTTGGCGAGATCAATTCCGACCTCGCTGGACTTCAACTCACATCTTCAACCACCTGAGCACCTTCCTCAACTCTACATGATCATTTCCACTTCTTTTCCTCGAGTTTTACTAGCTTCTTCGCCTAAACCACCTCACCTTCAACTGAGGTCCTCCGTTGTCCATGGTGGAGGTCTTCGACCTAATTCACACTCACTCAGGGGCCCTTTGTCACTCTACATCATTTAAGGGGCCCGATCATGCCCACAATTAGCTTAATTATCATCTATATGAAAAATGCCTAATTCCACACAACCTCCTGAGGTTGTTGTCAATGGCGGCTCAGGAGGAGTTAAAACACTAAACACCTATTCACCATCGCTATACCTTCTTGGGTTGATTCCCTCACTCAATTGAGTGAGAGATTTGTCCCTGAGTTCAAACGAACTCAGAGTTAGTTTTTCTTGAATTCCTTGATTAATCTTTAAATAAAGTGTTGATTGGAATAATTGAGGTACTCCTGAGTTTCCTTGTGACCTCAGGAGTCTTTTAAGATCATTTATTATCAGTTCCATGAAGATTTGATCTCCAGCTTATCCAAATAATGTTCACCGGAGCTCCAACGAGCTCCGGTAACCCTATTTCAAGTTTCAGCCATTTATAGACCATGAAATGCTCCAGATTATCTCTATTTAGTCTCAGGATTGAAAATTGGTGATTATTATTGTGTTTTGATGTTTGGAATCCATCCTTGAACTCTGTCTTCTCTGACTCTGGCGGAGTTGGAGAAGTTTAACCTGTGGGACTCTTAGCTATTAAATAGGTCCAGAAGCTTCAGCAGAACCTAGGAAATCCACCCTATGTCTTTAATAGGACTAGGATCACCTGAAGTCTTCTGCCGAACAGATTGCTTCTCTACCTCAGGCGGCAGTGCCTGTGAGCACTGTTTGACTGCTCAAAAGTCCAATTTGAACCGTGTAACAACTTCCTGAGGTCGAAGCGAAGCCATTTAGGTTGTTGATTTGGTCAGAAGAGCCCTAAGTCTGAAAGTCAACTTTTAAGTCCTTTTGGTTAACCTTGAGTCGAATATGAGGAATTAGAGTTTAAATCTCTAATTGAATGGGTTGGCTAAGATTCTGAAATGATTTAGAGTCTAATATAAGTGATTTCAATGTGTTTTATTGAGGTTTAATTAAGATTTGAGCTCTTGCACACTTTAGGTTATTTCTGAAACCCAATACTATTTCTGAGGTTTTCGTCGAGTTTTGAACTTAATTCTTGCTCAGATCTGTTGCAATTAACCTCTTGAATCTGTTTAGATCACCTTTTGAGGTTGTTCCTCTCTATTGGACAAATTCAAGCTTAAATTTGAGCTATGAAGCTTCCAGCGAAGCTCTAAAGCTTCTGGGCCTATCTGAAGTCCTTCCAGACCTCCTTAACTCCTCCAAGTGCTACGGAATGCTTCATAGAAAGCATTCAGACCCTGAGGGCATTAGCTCCTCTGCAGGTTGTTAGATTTGCTACTTCTTCACTGCAGGTCGTTCCGACATGGCTGAACAACCACGTTCCCATCTGAAATCCGTGGATCTAACTTGATCCAAATCCTAAATTGACGCTAAAATTAGATAGAGGATCCTTAGAGCTTTTGATGGAGCTCTGGATCACTCGAAGTGGTTGAGAAAGTCGGCCAGAATCTTCACTTAAAGATTGACTTGGAGCTAAAGCCTTAGTCCCACATCGGGGGACCTTGAAGTGGTGCCATGGTATGCACTGAGACCCTCCCGGTCATCAGCGCAGGGGCAACAAATGTGCATTTGATCCTGTGGGCATGTGCGTGCATGTACCCGTGTGTGCGCAGGCGCATGCCTGTGTGGGTGGACCCGTATGGGCGTGGGTGTGAGCGGGCTTGATTGGGCCTAGTACTGTGCATTGAGAAAAGCATGAAAATCCACAATTAAATGAACTAAGCTCGGGCCTAGTAGAGTCTGGTTTCACCCTGAGGGTGCTATGTATCCTCGAAAAGCCTGAGCTGCCCATTAAAACACATAATTTTGGATTAAGTAAAGGATAAATGGGCTTAAGTAAGCGAAAATGGTTAAGTGTGGAATTAGGAGTGCACAGTTAGAGAGAGAGCTCATGAGAGTAAGAGAGTGAGATTAAGAAGAGCTGAAGTGGAGAAGATACAAAGAAGGCAAGAGCAGAAATTAAAGAGAGCATGAGAGAGAGAGAGAGCACAGAAGAAGAAGAGAAATAAAGAGAAGAAAATGATGAGAGATTAAAGGAATTAGAATTCCAATTTATACTTTTAGGTCGTCTAACTTTTTCAAACGTCTGATTGAAGGCTGAAGCTGTTGTATTGCATATTTTAAGCTTTAATTGTTGTAAAGGGCATGTTAGACTCTTGTAAACATTGTTTTGTGCCTTATATTTTGTAAGAATTTTGTAATAAATATTTACTTGATTTTTAATGACGAATCTTTCTTGTTTCTATTAAATAGAATATTGCATGTTTTAGTTGATTAATCTTTGGTGCAATTATTCATGTGTTTAAAGTATGATAATTATTAATCTGATTGATTAAATAGTTAGTAATTATGCTTTAGGAATTAATGGTGAATTAAGTTTACTATTATGCCTCCCAATGAACGACCTGAACTCAACCAATTAAATGAACTTAAAAATCTAAAATGTTAGGTTAACTTGACCCTATACTACACTCACGACACTAATTCGAGTTAACCTAAGTTACTTCTAATATAATTAATTAAGACTAATAACCTTAATTAACTGTGTTGAGAAATAGCACATTAGAACTCATGTCCAAATGAGTACTTGTCCAATACTCACTATATACCAGTACTTGTATTGAGTACCAATACTCATGGAGTACTGGTATCTCTCTAGGAAACGACTGGCCTCAATGAGTACCGGTACTCATGAAGAGTACCGGTACTAGTTGAGTATTGGATGCACCACCTGTAGCCTACTAGTACTAGTACTCATGACGAGTACCGGTACTTGTGAGCCACAAGTTCTGGTGAATTCAAGTCCAAAACCTGACCTGGGACTCATGCGTACCGGTACTCATAGTGAGTATCAGTACATGTAAGTCCCAGTTTTGGACTTAGGATGGCCTGAAGTCAATCTGGAGCTTGCTTGTATTGGTACTCATGAAGAGTACCGATACTGGCAAGTTATAGTATGCATTAAGATCATAATTTGTAACGCCTGAGTACTGGTACCCGTCTAAAAGGTACCGGTACTACCTGCAGTTATGAGTTGAGTTTTGTGATTTCTGAGAACATGAAAGACTTCAATTGTTTCATATAGATTATGGGTAAAGTAGATGCAAGTTATCTAAACAAAACTATCTAAATAAATGGATATATCCATTGGTAAATAAACATGATAAATATATCAAGATGCAAACAAGGTTTATCATCTTATACTTTGATTAGAATACAAAACTAGTAGAGAATGATATTACCTGGATTCATTGTCAACAGAGAGGAAAGGGGTTGTAGTATGATTCTTCCAAGAGTTCCTTGTGGTTTGTCAGGAGAGATCTCACCTATGCTTTAAGAAGAAGGACAACCTCTTCTACTTCCAGCCGTTTCCCCTCTTCTCTCCTTCTCACCAGGTCATGATGGGGTTAACCAGGGAGAAAAGCACACACAGGGCTCTTGGGGACCATGACTACCTTAATAATCAACAATTAGTGTGGCTAATTGTTGGGTGAATTGCAATTTTGCCCATCGAGAAGTCATAATTCACAACTAGAGTCTCTGCACATTAGAAAACATAACCTCACCATCCTTTTACACTTTAGCCCATATAAAACCATTAAACTAATTTGATCACTTTAAATTATGGGCTTAAGATGATGGTCACATAACTTATTACTATTTGATTATATCTATTTACATATACTAGTCCATAAATTGGATTTTAATATAAGTAAACAACATAAAATAATGGATAGTAAAGTTGTAATACAAGGCATCAACACATAAAATAATAAATAGTTGAGTTGTAATACAAGCCGGCAACACATAATTGATAATAATATAAGCAATTGGCATTATTATGGAAGTTAATCAATACGAAATTTGTGGGATTCATAGTTATATTCTATATATAATAAGATAATTATGATTGGTTATTTCCAAAATTAATTGGTGGTTTGTGTCAGTTGGTTAAAACCATTTACAATATAGTGAAGTGGTTTCATTAAATGCTTGTGTAATCCAACAATCACCATTTTAAGACTTTTAGAGAATTTATAAGCACAGTGCTCAATGGATACTCTCTCTCTCTCTCTATATATATATATTTATATATATATATAATAGAGATAGAAGTATATATGTGATATGTATACGTGTTTGTAGATGATACATCTATGACTACAAACATGTTGGGGGTGTATACACGTGTTGGTATTTACATGGATGTAAAATGCATACCTAGGTTGGGTTCACTACAAAAAAGTGTCCTGATGCCAACAGTCGATATACACCTACATTAATTAACCATCAGTGTAGCATCAAATTACTCGTCAGTATTGCATGTAATTGCAATCTTGGAGGATGTCGCCCAACCCAATGTCATTGTCTGAAACTTTTTAAAACCTTTCCATTGAGTCCATGGCATCATCGCCCATGGCTCCCATGAGATCATCGTCACCACTCTCCGGAGCTTGCGCTCATCACATCAAAGCTCACAACGCCTTCCATCGTCTCCCTTGCTACATATGCCACTTGCCTCTCGATGATCTCTCCATGCCTCTCTCTCAACGATCTCTAAGAGCAAGTATGTCCCTCTCTTCCTCACACGACTCTCTAGATTCACGTTGATCTCTCTTTAATCTCTCGATCTCTCGCTGGCACCAATAAGATCTCTCTAATCTCCAATCGAATTCTCTTAGATCATAAAGATGGGATCTCTATCAGATCTGTTGCTTCGTTAGGGTTTACGAATGGTCAAATAGATCTGTGCTCAAGATCTCCCTATTTGAACTCCCTCAATATTTGTGTTGATCTTGAGATCTCAACTTAGGCTTTGGCTTAAGCTTCTTTGATTAGTGTCCTCTTTTTATGTGATTCATGGTCTTGTATGTAGTGGCTTATGATTGGAGATGGATCTCTTACAGGGAGTGTTCATCTAGTTATTTCCATTGGATGCAGTTTCAAGTGAAACGAACTGCGTCAATGGGATATGCACAAGAGGTGCTTGTGGAAATGCCTATGTGGATTTCTCATGAATTATCCACTTATGGCAATTCACCTGTGCCTACAATTTGTTTATACGTTTAGGAGAAAATAGCATTCCTTTCTTCCACATACACACACACACACACATACATATACATACATCTTTGCAACTTTGTGTTCCTGCTGAGGAATGATGTGGAGTGATACTACACGAAACCAACTTAGATCATGGTGATTGCTAAATGGGACCTACTTGTCGTTTACTATCATGACCTTTGATAGATATTGCTTGGAATGCTGAATTGGGTTTTAAAAGTGTTGCGTTGTAGTACAGCCGAAAAAGCGTTCAAAACAGTTATAATTTTATTATTCGAATTTGAAGTCCGAGGTCGAACATAGGGAGCAAGTTGGTATTTAGAAATCAAGATCACAATTCAGAATTTAAAAGAATATGCAATGATATCAGTATCAAAGTGCAAAAATATGAGAGTAAATGGCAATGTAAATCACAAAATACTAAAGAACTCATTGTATATGAATATGAATTAAACTCAAATTGGACGTCTGATTTATAAATCAGACGACTTAAAATGATGCTACAGTGCTCTTCTGATTTCTTCTTTCTCTGTTCCTCTCCTGTGGCTCTTCTTCTTTCATCCTTCTTCTGCTTCTACTCCTCTTCTTTCTCTATCTTTAGCTTTCTCTATCTTCTCCTCCCTTCTTCTTCTTCTTTGGCTTTTTCTTCTTCTTTCTCTGACTTTTGCCTTTCTCTTCTTCTCTGCCTTTTGCCTTCCTTCAGCTTCTTCCTTCTCTGCCTGCCATGGCCCTTAGCTCCTCTTCGTCCTTAGCTTCTCCTTCTTCTTCAGCTTTGCTTCTCCTTCTCTTCATCCTGCAGCAAAACCTACCCCTACCTGCGTGCAACTCTCCTCTCTTTCTCTTAGGTTCCACTCTCCCAGAGCCACACGTATATGGGTAATCGAGTCGGGTACGTACCTGGGACCAGGCCCATCAGCATGCGGTGGTGGGTGAGGAGTGCAGGTCGGGTCGGGTCAGCCAGGTCCGCGTAGGTAGTGCCACGGATGAGACCGGGTTGGTTGGGTGAGAGGGACCTCACCCCGTGGTTTGGAGGCGAACAGCTACAGGCACGAATTCAACTTATGCGGGTGCGCGGCCTTAGGACTTTCCGAGGTGGGACTATTCGCGTGCCCTTCTTCTCCTGCCCCGCAGCAAAGGTGGTCCTCTAATTGCAGCAGCTGCTACGGTCTTCGATTGAAATTGAGAACCTGAAGTCGTGCGCGAGAGTGTTCCGCGCAACCTGGGACAGGAGCCTAGAACTGGCACAGCCTGGAGTGACCTCAAGCTTGGTCACCAATGGCGGATGATGCCTGCTACCTAAAATCACAAAGACGGCCTCGCAGCCACGTCAGATTGCTCAAGGAGCGTCATCGAGGCAGGACGAATTTGCTAGGGTGGTTGGCGTGGCGTGGGGATGCCTGTGCGAGCGTGCCTAGGGCACACTGTGTGCGTAGGTGTGGGTGTGTTCTGTGGGATGCGTGAGTGAGTGGAGTGGTGTGTGAAGTGGGGGGAAGTGTTCAATGGCGTGAAGGGAAGCTTATGGGCTTGTCGGCGAGGAGTGGGATGGCTTGTGGAGGTGGAGCGGCCTCACCGGAGGTGGTGGCTGGAGATGAAGGAGATGAGGGTGATAGGGGTCGGCAGTGGTTGATTTTGAGAAATAGGGAGTGGAGAAGAAAGTAGAGGGGGAAGGGAGCTTATCTAGGGTGTTAGGAGACGAAGATGGCGTTTGACGCGTACTGTCGACGAGGATGAAGGGGAGGCAAGGGCGTCAGCGGATGCTACGCAACGCGGACGAAAGAGAGGAGGAAGAGCCTACCATTGGTATTGTGGTCAGACGACGAGGGAGAGCAAGGAAGGTCGCCGGAGCTTGAAGAGTGAATCGGCTGGAGGAGGAGAGAAGAATTTGAGGGGGTCTCCGGTCGAATTAAAGCTTGGGGAATGCGGTTGGATCTGGGGCTTCTTAAATAGATCTCTGGAGGGGGATTTGTGCTTGGAAGCCACGCTTCCAAGCAAGGCATGCTAGCTAGAGAAGGAAACTCAAAAGAGACCCAAATCTCTCATGCATTCGCATGAGAGATTGGGAAGAAATTAGGGCATTAAACTGGGTTCACATTGGAGGGATTTTCTCAAAGAGTCTCCCTTCCAATTTTGAAGGGGATTCGCTGAGCAATCAGGGAGAAACCACCTTCCAAAGCTCGCCGGAGTAAGATTCCTCCGCTATAATGGCAGAGGGACCTGATTACGAAGATGATGAAGAAGATAGGGGGCCTTTTGTAAAGATTTTTGAAAGATAGAGGTACAAATGTAATCAGGCTGAACCTTTTTGCAAACTAGGTCAAGGCAAATTCATCTTGGGTCCAATTTTTGGTACAAACCTAATTTGGACCTAAGGAATCCAATGGTGAAGTTGGATTTTGGGTTTGACCACATTTGACTGGGAAATTTATGCAAAAACCCAATTTAAGGTAAATATCTGTTTGAGACCCCATTCTAGGTCAAGATGGGTTCCAATGGCCAATTTAAAGGTTCTAAACCTTAGAGAATATTGTTTTATGATTTTTAGAGGATTTAAGTGAATTTTATCCTGACCAGAACCTTGGTTAATCAAGTGGATCTGTTTTAGGGTTTCAAGAAGTCATTTAATTCACAGGGCACAACAAACCCTTTTTTGTTTGATCCAACACACTTATTATCTTATTATGACCCTTTGACCTTTGTTTAGCCCTTGAGTAAATCCGTTATTGTACTGCAATGGTAAAATTATAATTTTACCCCTAGTTTCTTGTTCTTCTCTCAGAAAGGCTATGCAGTGAATTAGGACCTTCAGTTGGTTATGTAGGAGCTTTTATTCTCTTCATTGGGTCAAAATGAGCTAGTTAGGGCTCATGATGTTCCCATCAGATATGAAGTGCCATGTGACCCTTTTCTTGCCACCTAGTTTGGTTTATGTTGGACTTGGTCCAAGTTTCTTTCCTGTTGTTAGCATTTGGCTACTTGGGACTTCTTAGTTCCATATAGATTCTCTCTCACAACTGGCAAGTTTACTGAGCTGGAGGAACTGCTAATTTAGCGAAAGGCTTTTCACATTACCAAATACTGTGGCTACCCTCTAAGAATTAAGTTAACTACAAAGCTTTCACTACTTACTCATTGTTGTCTTAAGATATCCTCATCTTCAGGCCTTTACATGTTCATTTTGCCTTTAAATGCAATCCTTCTTCAAGTCACCTTTGTGCACTCGAGATCCTTTTCTAAACTCTCAGTTTCTGGTTTATACATGATAGATAGCTTAGCTTGGACTTGAATTCAATTTCAGGTTAGCTCAGATTTGTTGATGTATGAATCGATCCTCATCTAAGATACTTCATTTCAATCTTGGCATGGCACAATTTTGCAATCATATGAGCCAAACCCAAACTGGTGTACTTCCTTTTCAGTTCACCTTTCTTGTGCTCCCTAGCTATGTTGTTATGTTTATCCTTGTAAGGAGCACGTACATAATGCAGAAGGACTGATTGCACAGCAAAAATACACCAATAAATATGTCATCTTGTGTTATTTCCTAGCACTGCCATTGCATATTAGGTAGCCATAGTTGCATTTGTAAAAAAAAAAAGACACTTGCATGCATTTTTTAAGAGGGGAGGAGAGTGAATAATTGGCCATGTAAATAACATCTTCTTCAAGTGCTGCCTCACAATTTCACCATCCTCATTTTTTTATTTTGCTTTGAATTTCTTCTCCCTCACACGGCTCAGGGCATGGGCTTGCTCTTCTTCACGCCATTCTTTGCCAGCAGCATGCTCTGCCAGCTGCATGGCTGGTCATGCACACCCAGGGCATGGCCGTGGCATGCCTCCCTCTTCCTTAAAAAGCCCTGCCCTCTTCCTTGCGAGAGAGAGCCTGAACAGACAACACAGCAGCCACCTTTGTCCAGGCCATCTTCCTCCCCTCTCCCCTCCATACATAATACCTCTTCCAACTGAAGAGATACACTGTGGGCAGGAGCAGGCTCACAGTGGTCCACGACCACCACTGTGAGTTCCACCACCGCCCAGCTCATCCAAGAGCAGGTGGGCGTGGTGGTTTCATTCCCTGTTTCCATCGCTGAAGCCCTTCCCGCCATTGCCAAAGCTCCAAGCTCCAGAGCTCAGCAGCAGCAGCCTGCGCGCATGCCAGCACCGTCCGCAACCCCTTTCCACACGCGCAGGCTCCTTCCAGCGCTCCCGCGTACGCAGAACCGACCTCAACCAGTTGGCCATCGCGCGCAGCACTGTACCTACTGTTCACGCGTCTCAGTGCGACACTGTAGCTACAGTGCAGTGACTGAAGAGTTTCTCACTTATCCAGTCACCGTGCGCTCTCTCTCCTCACCGCTACTGCCTCCAGCCAGTTGCGCGCGCCTGCGTGCACGTCCGCATACGCCCGCATCCGTCTACGCCCGCTCTCGTTCCAGCCCACAACGCAGTGCGCTGCGCTCCGCAATGCGCTGCGTTGCGCGCTCTCTCTCACGCTTCCGCATCCGCTCGCGCACGAAGGCAGCACGTGAGCCCGCTCCAGCGCCCGCGCGTAGCCCTATGCGCCTGCGTGTGCTCCCGCGACATCCAGACGACGCTCTCCCCCTCCGGACGACTTAAACTCGCCCGCTCTATCTCACACTCTCCAGCAGACTCCCACACTCATACACACACACACTCTCGTACACACACACTCACTTGTACACGTTCACACCCACACATATACATACATACATATATACATATATATCTATATATATAAAATATATATATATATATATATATATATACACATATACACATACATACATATATATATACATATACATATCTATATATATCTATATACATATGTACGTATATATATATATACATAACTACATATACACATTCTACCACGCATTATATCGCGGGAATATCTGCACTAGTTGCTGATATTCCCCATACCCGCGTAAAGAAAGCGTCTCCGCACACACTGCCACACATCCATCCTACACCCTACACGGCACTTCATCTTGTTGGTTGCGTCTTACTAGACGTAGATCAACTCGACACTGTGTTACACGCTATTTCCACCCCCACTCCTATACATAATATATATATATATATATATATATATATATATATATATATATATATATATATATATATATATATATCTATATATATATAGACTATATTTATTTCTTTACAAGCAACCTATCTAGTTTCTATTTCTCTTTTGTTTCCTACCATTAAAAAGATAAAAAAAAAGTAAAAGAGAAAAGATAATCCTTATCTTGTAGGTACTCGATCTTGCGAATAGCAAGACCAGTTTTTGGAACCCTAATTTGGCTCAAAGCCAAGAACAATTTGGCTCAAAGCCAAGGACCTGATTTTGAGGGTGTACCTCAAGAACAAAATTATCAGCAAAAAAAAATCTTAAATAGAAAAAAATCAAAAACATAATAAACGCACGGAAGAGATTCGTTGTAGGAAAGGCGTAGAAACTTATTCACCCTTAATCCCCGCCTCCGTGAGTTCGACCCTGGGCCTAAAAGTGACCAAGATAAAATTACGTAGGCCAGGTTAAAAATTTTGTAAAAAGATGGTTAAGCTCGATTTAGGTTAACCACTATACACACTTCAACGATAATTTCACCATGTTAACACAACCTATTCGAGTCCAACACACCTTTTTCTGGCGCTGTTGCCATGGAGGCGCATTGAGGTAAAGTTTCTACTCCATTCCTTTGATTTTCTCTTCTCACACCCTTCTCTACACGGGTGTTTTTGTTTGCTGATGTAGGAAAATCAGTTGCAAGGAGGAGGCAAGTAGAGGAAGTCGGAGACGTGGGCAGATCCAAGGTGGGAACGAGAGCGTGAAGTCGCCGATGCCGCACTGGAGCTTCGCCCACGTTGCTGAAAAGGTAGGTCTCTCTCTTAACAACTTAGGTCAACTTGTCACCTTAATAAAAAAAGAAAAAAGAAAAAAACCTAAAAAAACTTCTTAGAATTTCTTGGGGCAAGTGGATTAAAAATCACTTGTTTGATTGTTGCTATCACCCCTACCGCCCCGGGATTTCCTGCCAAATTTCACATAACGAAGATCCAAGAATCTTGATTCTTGAATCTTTTGTCGTGTGAAGTATTCTTTGAGGCAAGATTAAATAGATTGATTGCCATCCCTCCTTGCCTCATTTATCTGCAATTCGGGATCACATTTTTGGTGGGGAGACTTAGAATTGAGTTGATTCTAATCCCACCACGACCTTTCATGTGCCTTAGATTTGATCCCGAATACTTCAACCCCAACATTTTGATTTTCTTTACATTATCTTGTGGTTGAGCCTTGTGTGTGGAACATCATTTTGGTGATTGGGATCACTTGAATTGAAGTGCTTTGGATCCCTTTCACACTAACCTAAAATTGACTCGCACATCCACACATAGAAAGTTCGATCTAGGGAAGCCCATTGCATTTTTAGCATACATTAACTAACTCACATTGAAGAAGGGTTTGTTGGGCATAGAAGAACATGTATTTTCTCAAAACTCGGAGATTGGTTGAATTGGTAACTCAGCAAAATCTTAAAATCCATACTACTTAAGGTTGAAATTCTAAAAATCATTCACCAACTAAAACATCAATTCGGGAAGATTTCCCTGTTGCATGCTTGGTTTACACACTTTCTAAAATTAACGCACTTGGGCATTACCCGTAAACAACACCCTTCACATTCCAGAAGCACTTGATCCTAAGCCTCTAATTAAAACTGGTAGCAATTTGACCCTTATTAAGGATTGGAGGTCTAACTACCTACGTGTAGCGCCTACGTGCTGGTGCGGGTTCCCGTGTGCTATCGGGTGTCTAAGACTGGGGCAAACGGCCTTTCAATCTGGCCTGGTGGTTCCGCGGTGCTCACATTTGGTTCCGTAGGTTGTGATAGTAGGTAACTTAGATCTTTAGGTCTAAGGGCACATTGTGGAGGTTAAGACTTTGATTGTCTTGATTTGCCATCAAGTGTACCTTTGCGGCGTCATTTCTCTCATCCCCTTTTCCCTTCTTATCTCCCCAATTCTTCCTGCGGTAGTGCATGTTTGGGAGGAGGTCACAAAACCCTGAATTGCTTAAATTGTCTGATAATGTTAGAAGGAAAGAAGCCGAATCGTCATCCTCCTCCACAAACATGGCTGCACGCCCACCCCCAAATCCCGAGGGAGGAAACCGCCCTCAAATCCCACCAGGTGGTGGAGCCATGGACCCCATAACCCACCTCCAAGCCCAAATGGAAATGTATAATGAACAGATTGAAGCCATTAGGGAAACCTTGGAGGAAATGCAGAACCCTCCCGAATGGGAGGAGCCTAGGTCTCTTAGCTCTTATCAAAATCCCACTGCTACAGAGACCATAGGACAAATTCGGGTCCCCATGGGCAGGACGATTTTGAACTGAAACCCAATATAATTGGCCTAATTAACTTTCGCTTCCATGGTCTTGCAAGTGAAGATCCTTTTCTCCATTTGGAAGACCCAACCCGATTGGCTGAAACGGTTAAACCAAGAAACATCGGGTTACCAATTGTCGTCATGAAAATGTTCTCATTTTCATTGCGGGATAAAGCGTCGCAATGGTTACGCACCCTTGGGAGAACCATCCATTCTTGGGAAGAGAAGCGAACAGCATTTCTCAAGAAATTCTTCCCAATCGGGTGAACCAATGCGCCGTGCTATAACTTCCTTTACGCAACAAAACGACAAACAGTTTCATGAGACTTGGGAGAGGTATAATGACCTCCACCGGAAGTGTCCGCACCACGGTCTGCCTAAGTGGCATATAGCCCAGATTTTCTATTATGGGCTAAATGAGACTTTGATACAGATTACAGACGCTTCCTGTGGAGGGAATTTCATGAATAAAGACGAGAATGGAGCATTCGAATTATTTGAAAACATGAGTGAAAACTCAATGAACAATGCCTCCATTGTCGCCTTTAATCGTACCAGCCTGCCCCGTAATGTCTATGAAGTTGACACGGGACCTTCCCATTCATCCACTGATCTTAACCTTATCGCACAAAAATTGGATGAAGTCTTCATCGTGCACAAGAAGCTGGACGAGCTTCTGGCCAATCCCGCCCGTTCTATGGCAAACACCCCCACCTCACCACTTCATCACAATCCCAATCCTTCCAATGCCAGGCTTATCTCTAGAAACCCCGTGAGATCTTCCTTACTGAGCGTCGCACCAAGCGATTCGGTAAGTCATGTGGATCTAGCTTTTGCAAGCCAGTATTTTGACATGGAGGACCAAGCCTCCGTGTGCTCGGATGCATATTTATATGTGGACTTGTCTTCTGGATTGGAAGACGCTTGCTCCCTGGGGAACAACCCGTTCTCTGCTACTTATAACCCAGGGTGGCAAAATCATCCGAACTTCGCATGGTCCAGTAACCCACAGCGCCAAAACCCCACGGGTAGGCCAATGCGACGTTCCACACCCGTCATCCCAAGGGCCTAGTCTAATCCTGTGGCGAATCCGCCATCGGGTCCTTGCATACCGCAAACAGAACATGCATCAAGTCCTCTTGATAAACTGATGCGAATGATGACGGAAATGTCGAAGTGCCATAAAGAGAACATGACCTCTCTTCAGTACCAATTGGCGCAGCAGAATGCTGAGATCAGTCAACTACGTATGGCGACTCCATCTCAGGGCACTCTTCCAGCCCAACCTGTTCCCAATCTACGAAATTTCGTACCCAGTGGTCCTCAACCACATGTACGACCTTCTCAGGGGCAGGTTCCTCAAATTCTGCAAGCACTGAGCATTCCTCCGGAATTTCAGGCTAATCCCGCAACAACTGCACGTCACCCTTATGTCCCTATTGTGAACCCTCCTCCGCCTTATGATCCCACTGGACCCGCAACGTCCAATGCGATTACTACGAGGAGTGGTAAGCAAACCGTCGATCCGCCTCGACCTGATCCTGGCCCATCTTTTTCATCGCCCTCTCACTCAGGATGCGCACCGCATTCGCGAGAGGATGATACACCCAAATTAGTGCCAGAATCGGTCTTATTCCCTGAGGCTCTACTGAGGGAGCCAAAAGGCAAGAAAAAGGATACGCAGGCCTTTGATAACCTGCGTAATTTATTCAGGGATGTTGAAATCAAGGTACCCATGTTAGAGGCTATCGACCACATACCTACTGTCGCCCAATTTTTCAAAGACCACTACACCTAGGCGACAGACAAAGAAAACAAAGAATCCAGTGGTTCTCTCGCCTCATGCGAGTTGTGCTATACTGTTAAATCTACCACCGAAGCAGAAAGATCTGGGCACACCGCTTATTTCTTGTAGCATCCAAGGCTGAAATTTTAACCGTGCCCTGCTTGATCTAGGATCTTCCATCAACTTATACCAACCATCATGCTCGAGAAATTTACCTTAGGAAATCTAAAACCCACCCCTGTCACGTTACAGTTGGCAGATCGTTCTGTCAAAATACCAAAGGGTGTGGTGGAAGACGTGGTGGTTAGGGTCAACAGTCTCTGTTTTCCTGTTGACTTTCTTGTTTTGGATATGGAAGTTCCTAGCTCACTTTCTGATTGTCCAATCATCCTTGGTTGACCTTTCTTGGCCACAGCCCGTGCCCATATTGACTGCGAGTCGGGCTGTATTGAGATTGCCGTTGGATTTGAGAAGCTTAAGCTTAACATCTTCAAGGCAGCCAAGAACTTTGATTGCGATTGCATCGAGGATGACACGTCTGATAAGGACATGGCTGTCAGTGTGTGTATCGGACTAATAGGGACCTATTCTGACTGCTGTGGATTGCCTTTAAACACAGACGATTGCCTGACCAACACACGTTCTCCCATCTCTCCCTTTTCCCGTACCTTCTCCTGACCAGACTTCTGATGAGGTTTTCTTTGCTTCCCATACCTCGTGGTCTGAGTCAAATTCGGGCTACTCACCGCCGGTCCACACTCTTGAAGACCAGATTGCCCTTTCTTTCCTACCAAATCAGGCGGAATTGCAACTCCACATTGGAACCTTAAGCCCACATGCTGCTCAGGGGGGCTATCCCTTTTTGGATCCATCAATCCAAGATGCCCCTCTTCTTGGCCAAACTGAGGGCCAACTTCTTCCTTCGTGCCTCATTCTGAGTCCAACTGGGGACGTTAAATTCAACGCTCGTTGGGAGGCACCCCAGCAACACTCCTCCACTATCACGTACACTTCACTTCGCACCTTTTCACTTCACCACCCACCATCCACCCACCCTACCACCCTGTTATATACCTTGCACGTCAGTTCTCGTTCCCCGATCTTTGGACCTTCCTCTACCCTGCATGCATATGAGGACATAGCATCGTTTGGCATGGGGGGTGGATAGGCATCCATAGGATCTGGGTATTATATGGTATCATGCAGCTTCCATTCATCTATAAATATGTATATATATATAAAAAAAAAGGTGTTTAGTAATGATTTGAAGGATGAAACTAAAATACAATAAGTGTTTATGGATATTCAACCACTGTTTTGAAGACTTTCCTGGCCACAGAAGCTTGATTCGCTCAGGCTCGGCTTAATTCACTTGAGCATTGACAAGATAGATCGGAATCTCTCCTAACTAAGGACATATTCTTGTACCTGAGACATCAGTACAGGATCTGTTGGTTTGCTTCTACTCGAGAGCCTAAGTAATCTTGGTTCACACTACACATATCAAGAAAGACTAGGTGAACATAAGATCCAACCATAATGTTCATTAGGGAAGGTAGAGTCCTTACCTGTGCGCGCAGGTAGACTTTTTATCCCAGGCTTTAGTCTTGTGTCTAAGAGAAACCCTTTCCACCAAAAAGGAACTCTCCCACCAAAGGAAAAGTGTGCTCCTCCAAATAAAGTTGTAAGAGATATACTGACACTTGTTTCCAAAAAAAAAAAAAAACTGTGCAAATAAGTCAGTATATCTCGCAAATGTCTGTAAATTCTTCTCCCTCAAAATGTTTCAAGGCAAAGTTACAAATACCCTGTGTCTACCATATATTCTTTGAGCCACAAAAGAAAAAATGAGGGTTGAGTTTTCTGTCAACTTTTTAAGGGTCAATCCAAAGACATGAGCTGAAACTGTGACCAACCTACACTGAAAGATTTGTGAAACCCTGGGCTTGAGTCTTAATGTTCATCTGGTCAGTCTTAATCCTTCACTATGCACAAGCCATAATCTCTTGAGCTCTCGAGTAAGGCAAAAACCTCCTGAGTCCTGGAAATCGTACTTAAGGTTTAAATATCAAGTGTCCAGGTTAGTCGAGAGTTGGTCTATGTCACATAAGACTTAAAGTACTGGTAGTCCTCTCTGCAATTGGTTCTCACAATATCCAACAAATAAACACACCTATGTCACCTCAGAAGAAAATCTTCAGCTTAAGATCATTTCTAAATACAGTACAAAATGTTTTGCTAGGGACTAGCAAAAGATAGACATGGGAGTATGATTGCATAGCAAAAATACACCAATAAATATGCCATCTTGTGTTATTTCCTAGCACTGCCATTGCATATTAGGTAGCCATAGTTGCATTTGTAAAAAAAAAAAGATACTTGCATGCATTTATTTGAGAGGGGAGGAGAGTGAATAATTGGCCATGTAAATAACATCTTCTTCAAGTGCTGCCTCACAATTTCACCATCCTCATTTTTTTATTTTGCTTTGAATTTCTTCTCCCTCGTGCGGCTCAGGGCATGGGCTTGCTCTTCTTTGCGCCATTCTCTGCCAGTGGCTGGTCATGCACACCCAGGGCATGGCCGTGGCATGCCTCCCTCTCCTTTAAAAAGCCCTGCCCTCTTCCTTGTGAGAGAGAGCCTAAACAGACAACATAGCAGCCACCTTCATCTAGGCCATCTTCCTCCCCTCTCCCCTCCATACGCAGTACCTCTTCCCGCTGAAGAGATACACTGCGGGTAGGAGCAGGCTCAAAGTGGTCCACGACCACCACTGTGAGTTCCACCACCACCCAGCTCATCCAAGAGCAGGTGGGCGTGGTGGTTTCATTCCCTATTTCCATCGCTGAAGCCCTTCCCGCCATTGCCGAAGCTCCAAGCTCCAGAGCTCAGCAGCAGCAGCAGCACGGCACCAGCAGCAGCAGCAACAGCCATCGGGCACGCCAGCACCGTCTGTAGCCCCTTTCTGTGCGCGCAGGTGCCTTCCAGTGCACCCGTGCACGCAGAACCGGCCGCAACCGGTTGGCCATTGCGCGCAGCACTGTAGCTACTGTTCACGCATCTTAGCGCGACACTGTAGCTACAGTGCGGTGACCGGAGAGTTTCTCAGTTATCCGGTCACCACACGCGATCGAGTACCTGCAAGACAAGGATTATCTTTTCTCTTTTACTTTTTTTATCTTTTTAATAGCAAGAAACAAAAGAGAAATAGAAACTAGATAGGTTGCTTGTAAAGAAATAAATATAGTATATATATATATAGATATATATATTATATATATATAAGGGTGGGGGTGGAGGTGGAAATGGTGTGTAGCACAGTGTTGAATTGGTCCACGTCTAGTAAGACGCAACCAACAAGATGAAGTGCTGCGTAGAGTGTAGGATGGATGTGTGGGAGTGCGTGCGGAGGCGCTTTCTTTACGCGGGTATCGGCGAATATTAGCAACTGGTGCAGATATTCCCACAACATAATGCGTGGTAGAGTGTGTATATGTAGTTATGTATATATATATATTTATTTATTTATAACTAGATATATATGTATATATATATTTATTTAACTATATAGATATTTATATATATAGTAATATATGTATGTATATATATATACGTACATATGTATATAGATATATTTGTATAAGTATCTATGTATATAGATATATATAGATATGTATATGTATATATATATAAGGACCTAAAATTTTACAAAGGGATTCTTGACTAGATTACCTCTCTTTTTTTACCTATTGAGATAATATGAAGGTTGATAGATCGCAAAAACATCCATATTGATTTACATGGTGGTGGAACTTGTTAAATTGGAAATTGTTCTCATAAAGTGATTTAACCCTAAAACAACAAAGTGAGCTATGTGAAAGAATCCACCCTGAATGATATGCTAATCTTTCCACTTTATGTGAGGCTTTGAATTGTTTATACCATTATCTTTGAACATGAGAGATTCATCAAGAGAAATATTAGGATATGGGTGGAAAATTATAAATCTAAGCATTTTCCAAATTCCAAACAAATCCAGTCCTAATCATCCTTAAGTCAATATGTAAGTCATGATTTCGCCTATCTTCTAAAAAGTTAATTGGCAATGTAGGGCTTTGTTAATTTGCAATGTAACTTGAGGAGGTCATCCAGATTAAGGAGAAGATTTCAGACATCAAAATTAAACAATAAATCATAATTGCTATTGTTTGGAATTGTCATGGGATTTTTAATGAGCCCACAATGGCATATTTGGAGAAGCTTTGTAGAAGAAATGATGTGCTTGTGGTTGGCCTACTTGAACCTATGGTTGATGAGTCTAAGATGGAGAAGATTTGTTATTCTTAGAATATGTCAAATTCATATTGTAATAAAAAGAATGAAACTAAGATGTGGCTTTTGACTAAAATGGAAGTTAATGTTGTTCTTCTCAATGATACTGATCAGGATGCTACTTTCAGGATTGATGGTCTTTTTCAGAATTGTTTTCAGTTTACTTTGGTTTACTATTATTTTTAGATTACATAATATAAATCAGGGCTCTTTGAGTGATTTGATTTTTCATGAATTATGCTTCAAAGAATCTTGCAAGGAATTATCAATTGGAAGTTTGCATATCCAAAAAGGTATGGACACAGGAGTTAAGTCCTTTTTCTTGGTATGTTTTGATTTAGAACACATCAAATATGCAATTTTATTCTCTGTCATATTTTTTGTCAAAAATATGGTGTAATGGCATTTAGAGTTTGCTTAAATTCAGTTTTTTTCAATCCGAAGGAGATGGCTATTTGGGATTAGATTTTGGCTTGGAATTGGGAAAGTGTGCATATCCTTTTAGGATGTGCACACAAAAGATAAGCCCCCTATCTTACTCTTTAGTTTTCTTCTTTATAAATATTTCTTCTTTTAAATTAATAGAGCTTTGGATTGGATTTCTATTCATGAATGATGCTTTTTTAGATGGAGAGTTGACTTATTACTGGCTATTTGGCTGGGACTATAGTTATGTTTTTTAACTAAGGGTGCATAGTAGGGGATTTATGGAAAAAGGTACCTTCGGGCTGTTGGAGATTTTGAATATGTGAAAATTTGGAAGTATGCATATCTGTAAGAGATACACACACACAAGATAAGTTCCATCCTCAACCCTCAGGTTTAGAAATTTCAAGTTTTGTGGAAGTTCTTGTTACTACTTTTTGTTTCTATTTTACAGATGGCCATAGACTTTTGAAGCAATACTTTGATGAATTATACAATGCGGAGCATGGATTCTCTACAATGTTGGATGGATGATTTCTTGGGGATTTTGATAGAAAGGGGCTTTCAATTGGTCCACTAATTTTGGTTGTTGTTACTTTAATTGTCGGAAAAATATGGACATAGGTTCTACGGATTGGAAAGCTACATTCAGCTATTGTACTAATTTGAAGTCACTTGGATTTTACTATTGATTTCAATTTTGAAGGGTTCTACATGAAGAAAAGTTTACTGACAGTTTTTTGAATTTATTTAGCAATTCACATTGAATTGCTACTTGTTTTTTACATCTTTTGATTTTTCTTGTATTTCTTGTTTTCCCTTGGAGAAAGATTTTGTACTTGAATTTCTTTTGGGTAAAAGGAGGGGATTGGAGTTTTTTGTTAAAAAAAATGATGTGCTTTGATCTTGATGTGGCCTTTCATATTTTGGATAATTTAAGTACCTAGGATTGTGATTGCATGCTTTGTTTTTCTTTTTGGTTTAGTTTGATGCATTTTAGATTGTCTCCTATGCACATCTGGATGCAGGTAAGTTGGAGAATTGTGGCCCTTTCACATCATTTTTAGTTGTCAAGTATGGGTTTTAATTTTTTATATGTGATTTTTTATTTTTGATTTGTCAGGTATGAATGCAACTCTAGCTCAACTTGAAGCAGAATTTAAATGGCTTGGTCCTACTAAGCCCATCATAATACAAGACCGTAGCCATCAGGTATATTTATTGCATTTAAATTTTGAATTACCATTTCAATTGCTTAATGTCTTTAAAAGGTACTCTACTTTGTAATAAAATGCCTTCTGTTATAGACGTGGCTGCTTTCCTCCTAGAACAACCCTTGTAATAAGGTATGATGCAACATATCTTGGATAAGTGTTTCTTGGATAAGGTATGATGCCTTGAAATGTGTTTATATGGCATGAGGCATCTTGGCTACCATACTAGGAGGAGGATTGGAAGGTAAAACTAAAGTTTCAATGGTCCTTGAATCTAGAGATTGGGTAGATTCCTAGTTCCTAACAACATTTGTCTATGATCCAGATTGATACATTGAAAGATATTAACTTATTAAGTTGTGATCTTCAATTTACATAATTAAGATTGTTGAATGATTCTTTCTATGCTGCTTTTAACCATATCAACCTCTACAATCTGGGTGATTCAATTTCACAATGCAATTCCCTTACTGTTGCATTGAAAATTGTTGTATATAGTAAAATGCATCGTAGTATAGCAATGAAAATCAATGCAATATTTAAATTTACAATCTCAAAAATCAAACGTGAGTCTGAGGTCGTTTGCAGGGAGAAAGTAACAAATTAATTCACTAATCACAATATTTAGTAGAAAGTAATGCAAGTGAATCAATCAAACAAATGATATTTAATAATGAAGCAATAACGTATCTCAAATGTCAGGGATAAAAAATGTAAAAAGAAAAGAACTAAAAATGATGGTTGAAACCACCAATTTAACCCTATAAT
Organism: Thalassia testudinum; assembly: GCA_037157565.1. Taxonomy (NCBI): domain Eukaryota; kingdom Viridiplantae; phylum Streptophyta; class Magnoliopsida; order Alismatales; family Hydrocharitaceae; genus Thalassia; species Thalassia testudinum. Next base: position 59,047,114 of record JAZHRO010000022.1, on the reverse strand, counting down.
TAAGCACTAATCCTTATCAAATTTTCCAACAATACTCCTAAACCACTAATTAGAAATATCCACATCAGAGTCAAATGTGCAATAACTCCACAATGATCAGAACCAAGGTCAAGCACAAGGCCCAGGTGACTTAAAGTTGCCAAGCCACAATAGCACAAAGCACAGCTCTTTGAAATGCCCAAGTGTTGAGCGAGGGGGGGGGGGGGGGGGGGGGGCACGAATCCCGAGGAGCAAAACCTCCCCACTTCCTCCTCAGATCTCTCTCTCTCTCTCAATTTCAGACCTGGATGAATAGTATCAGGTAATCGGGAATTCAGGTCAGAGCTCGGACCCACGTGCATGGTATCGTGAGAGAGGGCGTGCAGGGCACATGTAGTGAGCAGGGACCACACCCTCGTGCATGCTAAGGCAAGCAGCAGGTGAGACAATTTCCCTTTATACGACTCCCTGAGGCTTCTCCTCTACGATGTGGCACTAAGAAGTGCCTGCCTTCTTCACTTGCTGCAGCTGAGGACTTCGCTTGATTGTTGGGGCAGCTGGGTATCCTTCTCCAAATCAAAGCTGCAAATGGGTACGTGGGAGTAGTCCGCAGTTGATGAAGGTGGAATTGAAGTCAAGGGTGGTCGGATGGCAGCAGAGCACAGTGGCGAGTCGATGGCGTCAAGAGGAAATTCGATAGGTACCTGCGATCATGAAAACAGGCTCGCAACCCAATTAAACTTGCTTAAAGGCTTCGCCGGATCTCGGCAAGTGTGGTGGTGGTAGTCGTAAGGTGGTTCGTGGTGTAGGGTAGCCGGCTCGAGTCGGAGAAGGTGGCGGAGATGTGCAATGGTCGACCGGCCAAATTAGATATTAAGGCACTTAATTTCTTGGGGGTTTTTGGCCTAGGAGGTGAGGCAAAACTAATGGACCTGGCAGTGAGGTGTTTGATGGTCTGTGGCACCGATGCGAGCTCGCTGGAGCTCATGCCAGACATGGGGAAGATGAAAGGGGTGAGGGTGGCATGGTGGTCAAAAGTAGAATCTAAGGAGGTGGAAGTGATCTAGAGAAGAAGAGAGAGGGTTTACGGGAGCTTAAGAGGTGAGACGGAGGAGGGGGCATCCGGTGTTGGTCGACAAGATGCGGAGAAGATGAAGTCGACGGTGAGACGACAACGAGGGAAGAGGGGCTGAGAGCGGGTGAACTTTGGCTGGTCATAGTCCCAAAGAAGAGAGGAAGAGGATGGGCTGGTCAATTTGACCATTGGCCGACCAGAGGAGAATGTCAGAGAGGATTGCTGGAGCTCAAGATGTGGTGGTCGGAGAAAGAGAAAGAGGTTTCTCGGTCAATTCTTGGCTAAAAAGCACGCTGGGATCTTGGGTCCTATTTATATAGCTCAGATTCGAGCTCTAAATCAAGGAATAAGCCTGATTGAGCCGCGGTTTCAGGGGAAAAAGTTCTCCAAATTCCTCGAGCTCACTTGAGCTCTAAGATCTGATTTGGGATCCTTGAGGTGGTTTAAATGATTGGGCAACTTCTCAAGATCAATCCCTCCAATTTTAGAGGGATTTGGATTTGATTTTAGAGAGATTTCCTCTCTCGAATCTTGGATGTAGGTGTGTTCACACCTTCAATGGTGGAAATGACCCATTTACAAGAATGAAGACAAAGATAGGGGTCTTTTTGTAGTAAACTCGAAACTTAGGGGTATAAATGTGAAAAATAGAGGTTTTAGGAGCTAAAATACAAACTAGGTCAATATGGACTCTGATTGGGCCCAAATTTTGATGTTAACCTAACTTTGACCCAAGGAATCTAATGGAAACTTGGATTTTAGTTTTGACCATATTTGACTAGGTAAATTACAAAGAAACCTAAATTAAGGCAAATTCCCGTCTGAAACTTTATTTTAAGTCAAAATGGGTTCAGATGGTCAAACCAAAGGTACCAAACCTCTTAGAATATATTTCTATAAATTTTAGGAGGTTTAAATTAATTTTATCCTGACCAAAACCATTTCAATTTAAGTGAGGTTGATAATTAGGATTTTTAATACTGTTTTCGCCCTCGGAATGCATGAAACACTAATTCAATCGATGTAAACCCACTTTTTAGACTATAATGCTCAATTGACCTTTAATTAACTCCTGAGTGACCTTGTGGTTAATCTGCATTTGTGATGTGTTGTTAAAACTACATAATTAACCATGTTTCTTTATTTTCTTCTCAAATTAGAATATTGTGAAGTTGTAACCCTTAGATGATTAAGTAGGAGCATTTACCATTTGAACTTAACTAATCATAACTAGTTAAAGCCCATGATGGTGTTACAATCACTTATTATATGGAAGTTGTCTATAAACCATATTTAACCGATAAAAAGCTTGGGAAGCCTGTCATCTTGGGCATGGATATAAGCCTTGGAGGTTCCCTCTCATATTCCTCGTGAAAGTGCCCATCAAAGAAATTGACTTAAAGTGTCATGAAGTCCTATAGGGTATTCAAATTGACAACAGAATTTTGTATTGGAGATATTTATTTGGATTATTTCTAATCTTGCTCAAACTAGTTTATAAAACCCAATATGATCCAATGTTCATATCAGAAATCTTATCAAATTATTGGGCAAAACAAGTCGGGTTTGAATCACATGTTTCTGCAAATGTAGTGTTGACAATTCAGTGATATTTGGAGCTCGCCCAGAGTTTAGACAGCCATTAGCATTGGAAGTTTGGAAGTACATTTCAAGTTATTTACTCTGCAGATGATCATGTATTATGTTTCCAACTTCTAATTCTACATTTTTGATAAAGTGGGTCTTAGAGAGCGCTTCTCATTGAAAATCCAGCAGAGTAATTTTGTTAGTAATCTTTTTCAAAAGCATGAAATCGTTAGTAATTACTTGGTTGCCAAGCCATGCATATTTTCCCTTGGTTTTCATGACTATTTGTACTTTTCCCTTCGTTAGTGCCTAATTACCTCTCATTACATATGACTTTATCGATGTAAGCTAACCCTCTTATTGTTAGTGCTGGTTATTTCAATATGTTGCTTAGTGGGTGCTTAACTCAACCCATCGTCCTTTGAGTGCTTCTTTCTTATTGATCATGTGATGCAAAAATGAATTGAATGCTCATTCTTTCCCTTATGGTTATAATGTGCATATCCACATGGAACATGTAGAGATTTCTCAAGCAATTAACTGAGAGGTTCATACCTTCATACATGGATTGCCTTTTGCACATATAGGCCCTATGAGTATCATAATTGAAGTTGAAGACACAGGTTAGCTTCATAAGGTGCTGCTTTTGTTTTCATATTCTTGTTCTTTGGAGTTGACTTTTTTTCCCTATGTATATGGATTATAGACTTTTGGGGTGTATTTGTTATAGTGCTACTTTTGATATTATAGTTATTTTTCATGGTTAAGTGGCCTGAGTCCAGAAGCTTACAAATGCTCAACCATTTCATATATTAATAGATTCTTGGTACATGTAAAGATCAGGAAATATGATAATGTTAACCTTAGGGTATGGAGGTGATAATTCTATTGTAAAGCAGGCGATTCTGGAAGATTATATGAAGTTTTTTTTTTATAAACTTTAAGTGATATTTCTAACACAAGTGATATAGTTCCATAAGATAATCATAAAGTATTTTTCTTTATAATACTTTGCAGGTGCTCTCACATAAAGCCAGCTTCTCAAGCTACATGTCTAGATAGTGCTTAATTGAGAACTAGCAATCAAGCCAAAATACTAATGATTACTTATCTTCTTGTGACAGTTGTAGTTGATGGTGGGGTGTACCCACCATATTACTTCTTGTTATGCATGCACAGGTCCCTTTTCAGGTACAGGACTTTGGGAAAAACACAGTAAAACAAGGGAAACTCTGCCAAATTTTTAGCTGATTTTAACCCCCTAATTAAATAAGTACTCCCTACTTGTACCTTTATAATGGATTATTATAACCCTAACTAACCTAGAAACTCGGACCCTTGCAACGTCGCACCCGCTAATCTACTCCCAAACCGTCGAAGGGTTAGCGGAGCATGATACTTCCAATGGTGTATTATGTTCATAATGTTGAGTCATACCTAATTTCAATATGACTTTTAGGATCAAGTGCTTCTATACCAGATTTCAACAAGAGTGTAGATACATTAGTTACTTCCTTTTTAGTAAAGGTTCTCCAAATGATCTTGTTGGTTATACTTTCTTTTAATGAACTACAGCAGGTAGTTGGTCATGTGATTTTCTAGTATGATTTTTTTCCATGAAGTTAGCATTAACTTCCATTGCAATGATCTGAAGTTCTTTTCTTTCTGCTAACGTAAATTCGATTTTATGCTTTTCTAGATTATTGAGCATGTAAATACTTGGGAAATGATATGTGGTCAAAAGAACTCTTTTTTAGTAGGGAAGTATAAATATAGATGAGTCGATAAATTTGGTTTCACTACTAGAAAAATGGGATTATCGTCCGTTATTTGCCGTCGATTTTATAAAGCAATGGTACCGTCGTTTATTTAAATAAGCGACGATGAATGCGTGTATTACCCTTAACATCGATTGAAAAAAAGCGATGGGTCCGCGGTGGTCATTAGTATTTATCGTTGGTTAATTAAGCGACGGGAAATATATTCTTGCCATCGATTATTGTACAAAGCGACAATGAAAATGGGGTAAAATTAGAGCCAAAACTTGGGCATGAACGGGGAATTTAATTGACATTTTCCATCGCTTGCTAATCTAACCGATGGGAAAGGTCGGTTCACCAACACACTTGCAGAACCCTCTCCTCCCACACACCTCACACAAGCCCTCGGCCCCCCTCCTCCTCTCTTCCTCTCCTGATCCTCCTCGATCGTCCTATGACATCGTTGCTACCTTTCCTTCTTTGTTAGTTGCCGATTGTCCTCCTCCTTAGGTAACTCCTCGCTGCCCTCCTTCTCCTCCCCCTCCCTGCCCTCCTTCTCCTCCTCCTCCCTGCCCTCCTCTGCCTCTCCTCCTCCTCACCTTCCTCTGCTTCTCCTCCTCCCCACCCTTCTCGCTATGTGGTGTTCCAAATGTTTTTCTATTTGCCAACATGCATGTTCCAGGTCCCTTCTCTATTTGACTAACAACAATCAACCTTGGAAATACCTTTAATTGAGTCATTCACCTGTCTGTTGCATCTACTTTTATGTGGTGCTTTGGATGTTTATCTTTCTATTTGCTAATAAGCATGATCCCAACTGGTCATAAATTTCGGATCTTCCAACAACTGATTTATGGGTAGGGAATTCTTTTCTCTAGTCTGGATGCTTTATGACATAACCATGTCTAACCTCACTAACAAATTAGTTAAGAGGAAAGATTTTTGTGGGCTAATCCCAATGAAAGAGCTTGACTAAGAGTGTTTTCTGATATGCAAGGGTTGGGGTGAGTGACAAGGGATGGGCGAGTTGTTTTTTCCCTTTCCTGTGCCGCTGCATGCATACACACAAATCAAAGAAGCCAGTGGGATGAAGAAGTCTAGTTTGATTGTATCAGAAGAAGAAAAAGTATATATTGGGAGTGCCAGAGAGTATGTATATTCTATGTTATCTTGGTGTGGGGTATGGATATCAGACACCGTACTTCGGTGTTAGCAAAGTTTAGTTTTGATAGTTGTCTTAATGTGGATTGAAATTATTCTTTGAAATTCTCATTACCGGTGTTATCTTTGTGTTTTTTTTCTGTTTGCTCAGACATGCTTCCTGTTCTTTCTTTTCCCCGTTCTCTGCTCTTTAGAAGTTTTCTTTGAGGGGGAAAAAATCATTAGTTTCATGATCCAAAATTTGCAGTTATTTTATGCAAGGAAGGTTGATGTGAATGATTACAAGGTTATGTGCCTAGCCAATGTAGAGTTAAGAGAAAAGAAGCTGTGATTAGTTGGAATATTGGGCAGTTGGTGGATTCTACAATCATTAGCTAGTAAGGAAAGCTAGGTTGGCTAATGGATGTTGATTATCCTTCCTTTCCCCTAAATCCTCCTTGCTGTGGTCCTACTAATTTGGGCAATAAAGATTCTCGCTGCAAGAAATATCCAAATTATACCCTGGTCTAATTAATTGTCTTAAACGGATGTTTAGGCGCAACTATGGAAATCAGGCCTCTATTGTGGTCTAGTGAGATATCTTGAGCAACTTCATTTCTTATAGGAGCTTTGTAAGTATTTTTATATTTATACAGATACTGTTACAAGGTTACCTTATTTACCTGTACATCCTTCCATTATTTAATCTAGGGATTTTTACATTCATGTTCTTGGAATTTGTTACAATCACATCTATATTCATAAAACACATATTTACTTTTATATCTCTTTTATATCTCTACAAACTTGTATTGTTTATCATATATACCCTCTCGTTAGTGCATAATGGGAAGTTATATAAACTATGGTTATTATTAGCCATATACCATGTTTATCTTTTTTTGAAAGAACATATACCATGGTTATTGCCTAGAAAAGGCAACAAAAGAGAAAGAAAAAAAGGATCTTTAAAGAGATGCTATCAGACCATGTTGGAAATAGAGATAGGAAATAGAAAGTTTTATATTATCTAACCATGTTTTTTAACACTAGATGCTTGTTGACGACATTGGTGATGTGAGAATGCAACTATTCTCAGGATGTTAGAAGTTGAGCATCCTGTTGCAAAGGTGAAAATTTCCATCTTCCTTTTGTTTTAGCCACATTATCTTGACATAAAAATCTTAATGATATCTCCACTTGTGTTGCTTGGCTTCAATTAGGTTATTATCGAACTGGCTGAACTTCAAGATAAAAAAGTTGGGGATGGTACTTCCACTGTTATTGTAGCTGTAGAGCTGCTCAAGGTTGATGAGACATCTACTTGTTGGCTTGGCGCTTTCATTAATTGAGGGATTTTCTTCTGTTTATTCATTATCCTAAAGCTAACTAAGAGGCACTAACTTTACTTTTTTATGATGCAAAGGATGAATGATTTTGTTCCATTATCTTGCTTTTAAATGTCATTATTTTTTTGGGTAGGCAAGCCTTATTCAAAGCTCTATTCTGCCGTGTCTATTTGTAACTTGTGATGAGAGAAGCACGCAACTATGCTAATGGGAAGCTAGCCGTGAAGGTAAATTTTGCATCTAGATGCTGACTTCTGTTTGTTTTGTGTTTTGATTCAATTCTTGTTAGTAATTTTTAACTGTTACCTTATCTTAGGTGGAAGATACAGTTTAGGTTGTACAACACATTAATTTGAATGGAGTACTTTTTATATATTTGGAGAGTTCTTGAAGTGTAAATTGGTCATACAGTGTTAACTGATGGAGGTTTTCTTTGTAGATATGCAGATGGATCGAGCTTGGTTAGATATGTAAAAATAGCTATGCAGCTACGTGATAAAATAGTGAGGGATGTGACTCTACGATGCAGATGGATGACTGTGTTCATCTTTCCTGAAAAAATGCTTTCTATGATCTATGAAAATGGTTTCATTTTTTACTTCTTTATTTTGCTAGTTCAATTTACGATTATGTGATCCTAAATATGTGATGATGCATCAACACATACAGCTAGTTCTGTTTTACTTAACAATCATATACATTGCCTAGAAAGTTGATACATTTGTTGATCTTGAACTTATCATTGCAGTTACCCTTATTTTAAAGAAATCTGTGTGCATGTGTGTCTATATATATATATATGTATACATACATACATACATACATACATACATACATACATATGTCTGTAGGTAGGTATGTTTATACGTGTGTAGGTAGGTAGGTATGTCTGTATGTATATATTTATTATTCCGTTTACAGGTTCATATGTTTCCCAGAATTGCAAGAAAGCAAATGGGCAGACATGCCAATCTGCTCCTATCATGTCTGTCCTCCCTTCTTCTGAGCATATTGATATGCTATGGGATGTACAGCTTTGAAAATGAACTCATCATTCCCAGTGCCAATGTCAAGGTGGGACTTAACTCAACCTTGTGTTACATGAATCGAAGAGAGGATCTAACTACCCATCTAAACTAAATGCAATATTCTCAACACATCTATATCCTTTGTACAGTTAATCATTCACTTTATTCGAAGTAAATCTGTCTGCATGTCTAGTAGGTTGTGTATTTTCTTTCACATTATGTGTATGTCCTCCAATAATCATGTCCTGCTAAGACCTATCAGTATGTTGCTTGCTCGAGTACATTTGAATTTCCCTTACCACATTTGTAATATGCCTCAAGCACCACTAGCAACTGCAATTACTTTACATCATTACATGGGATGGTATGTTTTCTTTCGATGTCATGTGACTTTCTTTATACCATCTCCTTGGAATTATTTTCTTTAGTATTACTACCAATGATGCAACTTAGAGATCATTTTTCTTGCTTCCTCCCCCCTTGGCACTCCCCTACCCGGGAGATGGTGGTTGTTTTTAACTCGCCTTCTGCAAAGGCGAGTTCAAAAGTATAAAACAACTTACCTTTACAGAAGGTGAGTTTACCACCCCTCGCACTCCTTAAAGGAGGGGAGGTATCCGTTTCAAACTAGTCTTCTCCGAAGATGACCTTATCACCGCACATAATTAAATAAAAACCTCCCAAACACATTTAAATAATCAATTTTTCTAATAATTATATTTTAAAAATTTGTTAGAATGTTGGAGGCGTAATGTGGGGGTAGCAACTAAATCAGTGTTGGGATATGTAATAGGGAAGCGACGGTTACATCGATCTCGAGATGGGGGAGGAGTGTGGGGTTTTGGCGTTTGAGGTGGTGGAGACGGACTTCCATCTGGTAAGAACTGCTTAGCTTTTGCATTTTGAGTTCCCGAAATAGCATTGTAATAGAACACGTGTGTTTGTGGTTTTGTGTTGGTATAATTGTGTGTAGAGGGGAAATGGGGCCTCTGATGTGGTGGATCTTGGAGGAAGCAACATGCACATCTCGGTGGATGGGATTCCCATGGCCGTCCGGTATCTTTGTGAAGCCTTTTTCTTTTTTTCTGTTCTCCGTGATTGATTTGAATATGAATGATGCTTGCTTATTACTTGTGTAGATTATTGTACAAACATGAGATAGACTTCAAGGAAACTTTGTCTTGGTGGTAGAGAAATCTGCATTGGACTTTCAAGTAGAGAAAGTTTAGTTCAACTTTTCAAGCAACATTCCCTTGCAATTTTATATGTTTTGAGCTTGTTGTCAGAAATTTATGGTCATGCATTTCAGGAAGCTGCTACTTTACATCAAACTAAATAGTTTATGCTTCAATTTGAATTACATGATTTTAGTGGCTCTTTTGGATAGCTAAAAAATTGTAGACGTTATTGTGTTAACATATCTTCAGGTCATGTGTATTGAGTATGTCCTTTAGCTGACTTAAGGAACATAAACATTATTGTGCTGATATAGGATGCTAAGGTTCTCTTGTGTTTCCTTTCCCTTCCTTTTTCCATATATGCAAAATGATATTAAAGTCACCAACCTATTGGTAACCAAGGCTGTCAAAGGTGAAAGGTGCTGAAAGGCGAGGGGGGGCAGGAGGGAAGGTTTCAAAATACCTAAGGTCCCAGGCACTCACCTGAGGAAAATGAGGTGTTAATATAAAAAAAAAAGATTCACCTTCTTAATATTTTAACTCCCAAGTTTGGCCCTTGTGGGTTGGATTGGTTTTATTCATTTCTTCTAGCTTTTTTCCCCCTTTCTTTTTTGTTTTTAATAACGTTTAGAAAAAACAAAATTTCATGTGTGGGCTCAAAAGTTGTATAAGCTTCAGTTTGATCAAGGCCCGTTATGCTTTCTACTAGCCCAAACCAAGACCCATCATGAAATGAATGGGTCGGCCTAGCCGAAGACCATGCATTGTTTTATTTTCCTTTTAGACTGGAACATGGATCCTTAGAATTTCTGAAAGGGATGAATTGTTAGGATTTTATTGCAATAAAGACTATGCATACCATCGATGTTGCCTAAAAATGTCTTGTAGGTTGGTTAGATGAAATACTTTGGTGTGGGTACACTTTGTTGATGACTTAATCATCATCTATATTTGTGATGTGATCCTTCTGCATCTATGTCAAATATCGAACTTACCTTTATACTCTTTTAAAACCTAGATGATGAAATCATTGTTGGTTATCTTGTTCTAGCTTTGGGTACTTGATCTTGTTCATAAAGACCATTATAGGACAAAGCCTACATGGTTGACAAGTAGATGCCATGCTCTTATGTTGTTCTTCTCTATGGATAACTTTTCTTTCTTTACTTTGTCATTTAGTTTTGATACTGATGGGAAGCAACCAAACCTTTCCACTTCTCATCCAATTATCACCCTCATCAAATCATGCTTTACTGCTGATACCACTGTTCAACTTGTGCCGCATGATTTTTTTGAAAAGTAACTTATGGTGCATGATATTTACTACCACAACATAGCATATCTCTTAAGTGATCTAAATCTGCAGTTTGCAGGGCATTGTTTTTTGGCAATTGCTTCCCGAGATATGGATCTCTGCCATACAAGTCTGTACCCGGTACTCAACCATTTTTGTTTCCTTGGGAGCATAACATTGATGCCTTTTGCAAGGGGTGGGTGGATAGTATGCAACTTGTCATGCTCATAAAGGTTGAACTAAAACAGCAAAAGACACCCCAACAAGCATAATAATTTTAACAGTGATTTTTTCACTGATTGCTTCTTGAAGCTGTTTATATAGAGATGGCTTGTTGTTACAGTTTAAATTTCAGAAAGCCTCAAGATAAATTTTCAGTGCCATTCAAAAGTAGCTTATTTTCATCATAAACTTAGACTCCTAAACTGCATGCATGACTGAATTGGTTCCATCTTCAGGAATTCAGATGGACAAACAGAAACTTGAGTTCCATGATGGAGCATGCTGATCTTAAAGTTTTTGTTGACTGTATAAGCAACAAATAGTTTGATAGGGTAGTTCATCTTTTAGGGAGAAAATTTGATCCAATTTTTAGTTACTTGTTTCAAATATAGTTAAAAACAAAGCTTCTTACCACGGAAATAAACTGAACTTTTGACAAATTTAAGGTTGAATTGTTTTTAGTTTCTTTATCATAGAAATAAACTAATTTTTTTTTGTCTCTTCAAATATATTTTGCAATGAAATCTATCCACAATTTTTTAGGTATATTTTCTATAAAGTTTTCAAAGGAAAACTTTAATTTTTGAGTAATTTTTTGATGGATATTGTAAAATAATTTTTCATTTTACAAGTAATCAAAATAAAGTATAAGTATGATATATTATGAATGTTTTAAAGGATGATTAATAAATTTTTGTACCCTTCGTACATTTTGACGAATTAATAGTTGGCATATTCCTCAAAAGATGACGAAAAAAATCGTTGTTAAAACAAAACAAAGATAACGAAAATATTTGTTGCTAAATTTAAAGTATATGACAATTTAGTAATGATTTTATTCGTCGTTTGAATTTGTCAACGAATATATTATTTGTTGTAAATTTAATAATGTCTCGTATAACAACGAATAAATTATTCGTTGGTAGGTTATATAACGACAATTTATTTATCTTCGTAAAATATTCATCGTCTTTGACCCTTTTTGTTGTAGTGTCTATGGGACTAGGAATTTACACCGCACATCACTTGTGGTTACAGGTGATGAAGGCACCGGCACTTTGGGAGCTTAGACAAAACCTAGTTCAAGTTTATTTTGGAACACGTGATTTTAGGTAAAGTGTTATTTTGGAGCACTTGATTTATTCTAACTCTTGCTGGTTTGGAAGTCAACCATTGCATCCTATTAACTGGATAAAACTCTGTGAAACTTAATAAATAAATTGAGAGATGGAAAAAATAAGCCATCTACCTAGTTAAAATGCTTGTAAACCAATGGTGGAAAATTATGAAATGAAATGCTTATTTCAGCTCTTGGACTGAGAAATTAAACCCGATCTCTTCCTGCTAAATTGATAATGGAAAATGAAATTATTTGATTTTGGATAGATAAGCTGCATGAAAGAACTAAATTACTTGCTTTATACTTGAGAAATTTATGAATTATGCTCTAGAATCTTGTGGATATTTTGTAATTAAAATCTTGGTATGGGAAATGCTTGAAAAAATAAAATATCAATTGTGAACAATTGCAACACCATTTTCATATATTAGAAAGAGGTAAAATGTGGGGACTAAAATAGAGGTGCTAGAAAGGGTTAAAAATAAAATACATTAAGTTGGGGAGTTGCATGCTTCCTTAGCACCTCGATCAAAACGTGTAGCATCTTGTGTATCATTGGGGCTAGTGCATGTTTGGAAATAAATAATGTGATGGTGGATTAGCAAGTGAGGACGATCCGACACCATGGATGCGGAGATTATTCCCGAGTATGGACTCCCTTCTTCTATAGGAAACTACATGTCGCATCATGACTAAGATGGGAGACGAAGGGACATGTTGAGTTGGCCACCTAATATATCTCGTCGAATTCCACCCAGAGTCTTGATGATTTAGGTTAAGAGAAAATCCTAGAAAATAAATTTATACTCAAATTGAATAAGATAAAGGGGAGAAAATAGAATTGAACAATTAAATAAATAATTATAGAGTTATTTTTTTTCTATACATCCTACCTAACTGATATATTGCTTGCAGTTAGTTGTTGACACTTTAATGAGCTCTTTAGCTCGCATTGTCTCCTATTGACTTCTGATCAGGAGTTAACAGGTTTATGGGGCTACATCGGATTACCACTGTAGTTGCTTCTATTTGAGGTAGTTTTTGTAGTGTGTTATAGTTATTTCTTAATTTTGTTGTACCTTAAGTCTGACCCTTATCCTTATTTTATTTCCATTCGTGCTCTTAAATGTGAAATAAGATGCTAGGATTTCTTTTGCTTTATTATTGCTTGATTATGTTGGGTGTAACCTTATTGTTGGACAACAAACTCCCGATTCTTGACTTGGCCTTTGAGGTCGGGTCGTTGCAGTAATTATAGTATCCTAAATTCCTATATTGTTACAAATGCAACTTAAAGGTTGAAGGACTGAGAGGTGAAGGCGATGGGAGGGAGGGAAGCAGATCGAAGAGGTTGAAGGTGGTATTGGAGGTAGGCTAGTGAGAGGGGAATGCAATAGGAGGGGTTGGAGGTGGTGGGAAGAATGGAGGCAATAGGAAAGGAGGTTGAAGGAGTGGAATAGGAGGTTGGAGAGATGGAAATAATCAATTGTTGAGGATCAAAGCGGTGGATTTGGCAATTAAAAGAAAATGCTGATTACCAAGAGATAGGGGTTGGAGGTGCGATAAAATAAATGGGATGGGTCGATTTAGTTTTTGGTTCATGGAACTTTTGTTGCATGAACTTTTACTTTTTTCCTCTAAAAGAAGGGGCAAAGTAGTAATCCTATTCCAACCAACTCAAATGGTTGAATTAGATTTCGACAATCCTATTCCAACTAGACCTTAGAATGTGAGCATTGCTTTTGGGAATTGAAATGACGGTTGTCCTCTACACTGATACTAGCTTTACCATCTGAGAGTGGTGGATTTGTGGTGTATAGTGATGCATCATATTTGGGACTTGGCTGTGGGTTAATGCAAAATGGTCGAGTGATTTCCTATGCATCACGATAGCTTAGGGATCATGAAATGAATAATTTGACACACAACCTCCAACTAGCAGCCATTGCTTTTGCTCTCAAAGTATGGAAGTACAATCTTTGTGGAGTCATTTGATGTCTTTACTGATCATAAGATCCTAAAGTATATTTTCTCTTAGACAAAGCTTAAAATGGACAACGTTGTTGGATGAATCTGGGCTATGACTGTAGAATTCAATATTACCTAGACAAAGGCAATGTTGTATCAGATGCCTTGTGTTGCAACCTAGCAGTAGCAGTGGCTCAGCTCCAAGTTTGAGAATGGGATTGCCACACAGAGATCTGTGAATGGAAGCCAACCATAGGTCAGAATTTCTTGGTCACTCTTACAATGTCCTGAAGACTACAGTCGGAACTTATCATAGAGATAAAGATGCAGTTTACCAACCCTAAACTAACTAGAATCTGGTACAGAGTGGTTGTGAGGTAGTCACTAGATTTCTTTATAGTGGATGGGGTGCTCTATTTTTTAGGACAATTGTGTGTACCTTGAAATGAAACCTTAAACTCGAAGTTGACAATACATCCCAGAAGCACCCAAATATACAAAAACATTAGAAAAAATTTTTGATGGAAGGGCATGAAACGTGACGTGGCCAAGTATGTTAGTTGATGTTTGACGTGCTAGCAGGTAAAGGCTGAACATCGAAGTCCAGTAGGTTTGCTGGAACCTCTACCAGTGCCAGAGTGGAAGTGGAAGAATATTACTATGGATTCATGGTGGGAATGCCAAGAATGCCACATGGACATGATGTCATTGTTGATATTTTTATTTTGATATAACAAAATTATGCTCTATTGCGGATTGATTATTTCAGGTTATACTCTGGCAAAATGATTACTAAATGGATCAAAATTTGACTCGAGGAGATGTTTAGTTTTTGTGTTGTACTATTTTTATATTTCTTGAATATAGAAATATTTGTAAGGAATCTCAACATATTAGTTGTTATACTTTGTCACTTTTTAAATAATCAACTTAGGCTAAAATCAAGTTTGATTTTGCGCAAGAAGTTGATCAAAATATGTTTTAATCGATCAACATGAAATCGACCAAACTACTATTTTGATCAACTAATGACGTTTTTACAAACTTTCCAAATCAGCCAAAAAATACCTACAAATAGGATCCCTTGACTCTCATTTCAATACAAACCTCTCAGAGCGATCTCTAAGCAAAAAGTGTTCTTACTTTCTGGTGCTTTCGTGCCTTTGCCCCTATGCTCAACACTTTCCAAAGTATGACTTTTTGAGGCTCCAAAAATCACGATTTGCATATTTTTGAGGTTATATAGGATATATTGTATTTTTTTATTCCAATTATTTTGATTTGGGACCCAAATTGTTAAGGTTTTTGTACTTCTCTGTTCAGGTGTCAAAAGAAAAGATGTCTTTGTAAAGAGGTTGTGCCACCCTCATTTTAAGTGGTACATTAATGGATTGATTAGTGTTGACTAGTTGGGAAAATCCTAAGCTGAGAGGTTTAGGTAGTGGTTTTAACCTGAAAGGATTTCCATTATAAATCGAGCTACAATATGTCTTCCTCTTTGTGGTCTAAATTTTAAAATTTTCTATACTCTGTCCATGTACACTATTCACCCCCCTCTAGTGTAATCATATAGATCTATACAGGAACCCACAACCATCTGGGTCATGGTAGACAGATTGACCAAGTTTGTTCATTTTCTAGTAATCAAGACCACCCATAAGCCAAGTCAGCTAGAAGAGTAGCATGTCAAAGAAGTGGTCAGGCTTCACGGGATTCCCAAAGACATTGTATTAGATCAAGACTCGAGATTTGTGTCACATTTTTGGACCAGTCTTTAGGAAGCCTTGGGTATAAGATTGAAATTTAGTTCAACATACCATCCCTAGATTGATGGGCAATCCAAGAGAACTATTCGAACTCTGGAAGATTTATTGTGATCTTGCATTCTAGAATGGCAAGGATCATAGGAAGACTAATTGCCATTCGTCGAGTTTGCCTAAAACAATAGCTACATGCTAGTATAGGAATGGCACCCTTTAAGGCATTGTATGGGAAAAAAGTTCTTCACCAATCAATTAGGAGAAAATAGGAGAGAAATTTATCCACGACCTAAAATTGGTGCAACAGATGTTAAACAAAGTTGCTTTCATGTGACAAAAGCTGATGGCCTTTAGAGCCAGGCAAAAGAGCTACAGTAACCTGTTGGATATTGTAAGCCCTGAGCGAGCCATCATGATTACATTTTATTTGAATAAAGAATTTGGTTATTTTTCAGTTAAATGACTTGGGTCCCTTAGTACAATTAGGGTTACGTACTTGGCCAGATCAAATAATGTGATGCATATTGATTCAGAGATCTAAACAGTTTAAAGGATTTGATCTCACATTAAGAAACCATCCGATTTGATCATATGCTTCTAATTTGAGTTGGAATGACAACCTTTTCTAGAGGTTGTCACCTCATTGATATTCTCGAATAGAGATTTGAGAATTGTCACGTGGGTCAGGTTAAAGAGTTAATTTGATGAAACATGAGATAACAGAAGTCCTTCAATGCTGTCATGGAGAAGACGTATTCTTAGACTTAAGACAAATGTATCTCCGTTCATGAACACACGTTTGACAAACCAATAGGTTGATGCACCTACCTTAGTTCTGACAGTAGAAAGTTGGTGTGTGTGGGAAGGGACAGGAGACACAAGATCTTTTGAAGGGATCACACAAATCTATTGCATGGGTGTATGTAATTGATTGAAGACATGAGATCACTCCGCGTATATTGGGAATGACAAATTCCACATGTGGTTGTAGAGTCCTGATAAGACTCAAGGCATAAAGAGATGAAGATAGACCTTTGGGAAAGGTTCTGATCTTCGTTCTCATCTCAATGATACAAGAAGACATCAAGAATAATATTATCTAAGGAAGAATGATAGCTGTTTAATGGGATTAGACCTCAGGATAATATTTTCCTCCAAGTGTGAAGGATTCGCAAGTATTTCGTATACTTGAGGAGGGAAAGTGCTAAAATTCTACCTATCCTATGGGTCATCTTTGGAGTAAAGAAACCAATAATGATAATTGGTGGATTCCTAGTAGAAGAGTAAATTAATTGTAGCTTAAAGAGTTAAATTATATTTAATTTGAAAATTAATATATTGCGCTTAATTTGATTAGGTATACAATTCAAGTGTTGAATTGCAATTAATTTAAGTTTGGATACTTGACCCAAACTTTCCAAATTTTATTTTGGGCCAAAGGTGCGATTGTCAATTAGGAATTAGTCCCATTCATTGGATGGAGATCCAATGGATCCCATCAATTTAAGGATTAGGAAAGGAATCCTTATAAATATCTCCCAAAGGGAGAAACCCTAATTGCTAGGTCATTCAATCAATCAATTGTTGGTTGATTTTTCCACCAAAATCCATCCACAGTCAACAGGAACAACACCAAGGGTGGCACCCCTGCTACAGTAGTTGGTCAATTGGTTGTTGAATCAATCGACCACCTATTGAAGGCCTACAACTTAATGCCTTCTTGTTTTGCGCCTTCCTCGCTACCCTTTAGTAATCGGTCGATTGGTTCTCCTGGGTGTCGACCAGCTTCTACTGTTGAAGCTATTGTAGAATTTCAGGAAGTTGTTCTTAACAGTCGTCTTGGATTTTATGGCGATTGTCACCTTAATTCATGAAGGAGTTTGCGTACATTTGGTGGAGTTGATCTCCTACGACACAAGGGCTTCATCTGCCCATCAAGAAGGAGCAAAAGGGTCTCTCCCGGGGCTTATTTAAGGAGGTATCACCATGTGAGGTGCTGTTCTATGCTGCCCCAAGGTATAATCCCTCAACTCGTAAGATCCCAAAACGCGAGGAAATTAGTTCCTCCATGTGGTTCCAGTTTTAGGCATTTATGTTTTCATTTATTTGATTGTTTTATAGCATCAAATCGACCTTGTTGGAGAAAAAGTTCTTGAAACGCCTGTACCTGTTTTTGTGTTCTTCATGCTTCCACGATGCCATGGGGTTGTTAAGAACAATCCTAACATAATCGCTGTAGGCGAGAGTAGCAATTCCAAGTTGGAGACAAAGTGTTAATGAAATATGTCTCTAATAAATTGCATCCATTGCCTTGGAATCAAAGGCAAGTTGAGGCCTCATTATGTGGGATCCTTTAAGATCTTTGAGTGGGTCGACCCTGTCACATGCTATTTGGCTCTACCTTCTCATTGTCAATGATGCATGATTATTCCATGTGTCCACGCTACATAAGTATGTGCCAAATGACAATCACATGGTGGGCTACGACGATCTGCGAATTGAACCCAACCTCAACTACGAAGAACAATTGGTTTAGATTCTGCATCGGGCAATGAAGAAGTTTCGCAACAAGGTGTTAACCCTTGTGAAGGTGCTTTGACATAGCCAGTAGTTCAAGGAGGCCACTTGGGAGCTTGAAGCTGAGATGAGGATCAAATACCTCCACCTCTTTCAAACTAGAGGTTTGTCCAATTTCGAGGATGAAATCTTTTTTTTTTTTTTTTGGGGGGGGGGGGGGGGGGGGGGGGGGGGGTTGGGGTGTAAGGGTTTGAATTTTTAATTAGGCCTAACAAGGTTAATTCAACCCAAATTTGGCTACTAATTGATTACTAAGGGGATACCTATGCTTAATTAGCCTAATTTGGGGCCTAGTGGACCTAACTCCACAGTTTGGGCCTATTACAAATGTCATGTGAGTGGGCATTTGAAAAGAAAGAAAGTGGTGGACTTCCATTTAACAACAATTATTGAGTGGAAGGACTACTAATATATGTTTCCAACTCTTATTTAAAGACCACTTATGAGTATGGAAGCTCATTTTGAGCTCAACGTAGACGAGCTCTTCCACCTCCCGTTTGCTCTCTCTCCATCAACCCCTCTCCTCCTCCTCTTCTCCAAATTCTGTAGCCTTGGTGGAGATTTAGGCTACAATTGGGAGCTTCATTGCAAGGTAATCCCATCTTCAACCCTATAACCTAATCCACTTCTTAATCTCTCCTTTTGGGTTTTTAAGGCGAATCAAGGAGAAGGGACATTGGGGAGGCCGGGGTGTGGGGGTTGTGGGGGTGGGGGTGGGTGTTGTTGCTGCAGCTGGATGTTGCTAGGTGAAGGAGCACGACTAGGAGGCTCCCCGGGATGAAGAAATCTAGGAGGAGGAGGACCAAGGGGAAGGTCATCTCCCTCTAAAACATCAAGAGAAGAGCCATTATTAGTGATATAAGATCCAAACAATGTAGGGACACTTTTCCCCTCTTGAGAAAGTTTTCTTTTGATACATAGGGCCGAGGAATATCTATTATTGTGCACCATTTCTGCTGTATGTTGAATTTTAGGGTTGCATGTAAGGGTTTCAACATGAACATGGGGGTTTTGGTGGAAAATTCAATAATGGCTATGTTGTTTTTGATATTTAATTATACTTGGTCTAAGAGGTGACATTCAATGTCCCTTCTGTAATTTTTGTGAGTGTTATTCAGTAGTAGATAAAATTCTGAACCAAATTTAATGCATTGAGAATAAAAGATAAAATTGTTGGCAGTCACTGACATCAATAATTGCATTCAGTCTGAAACAGTTTGACTTCCTTGAATTATTGCACTTAGATGGTGCATTAAAATTATTTGATTTTTTATCATAATCTATTTGGGATAGCTATAATTCATTATTAAATTTTTGATAATCTTTGGAAGTTGTTTGGTATTTATACCCAATTTATTTCTTCAAGGAATGCTGTTACAAATGGACTGATTGAGCCTATTAGTATTCATATATGGAGTTTAGGTCTTTTAAGGTAAAATGGGATACCTTGGCTGCCTAAGTAGGTCGTAGTTAGGTATTGTGCTAAAGGATAAACTAAACAAGAAGGGATATCAATTAATGAGCTATAGTCCATACTTAGGTGGTTTCATGGGAGGGATCACAGTGAACTTGTAAAGTTGGTACTTCGTTGTGCCAGGTTGGAAACCTAAGGCATGATGGTAGCTAGCGGCTACTTGGAAACCTAAGGCATGATGATAGGCTATGAGTTGATCGCTAAAAATGAGGTACTCATAGCGTAAACTTTATAAGCACCTGCAAGTGCGGATGATGCTGTGGTATTTGTACTCGAGGCTAATGGTACTCATAACAAAAGATCTTTAGGCACTTGCATATGCAGGTGATGTTAGGGTACCGAGGGGTGATTGCATGAGATCTCGTTTGAGGCTGGACCAAGCAAGTACACTCAAACTATCTTGCTCTTATCGGGAGCATTGGTGTCTCCAACCCATCTGTGCAACCACCGCTATTGAAAATTTGAACGATCGTTGACCTAACCTCAATCAATCTAAGTCACCTCCTCAAGATATCAAGGCATTGGCTTGTGTAGCTCCTAAAAAGCCCGACCCTTTTGATTGACGTTAACAATGTTCTTGTATATCAAGAATGGGTATGCGTTACTCGAGGATCACTAGTTCTGCTTGTCTCCTCTAATTAAGGAGACTCTATGGGTTTAAGAGGAGGATACATCCTTATCACCTCTCTTAGAGAGGGATGATTACAAATGACATGATCCGTGAGGCAAGAGGATAATAAATAATAACCAAAAGGATATCTAATGGATTTGAGATGGGTTAGTTGGTTAGCTAGAAGTGTAGATACTTATACACTACCCTTTCTCTTGTTACACCTGTAGTATTGTCCCTACTAGGTTACTTGGCTCATTCTCCACTTCTGACCTATTTTTAGGATCCGATGTCATTGGGTAGCACTTTGAGGATCAACAAGGCAGAGTAAGTCTACCTTGAGAAGGCAAGGCATCGCTTCTATTGAGCCTTGTGATATTTAGAGGCCAAGATGGGGAAGCGACCACATCCAAAGCACAAGTTGGATCCTCTCACTAATCGGATTTAGGAGGCCTTATTTGAGTTCATCACTACCTCGTGTTTGTTGCATCAAGCTTTCTAATAGGCTGGTTACACTCTTGGAGTTCGATGTCTAGTGTAGTTGGACAATTCGGTAGTACTTTTGTTAGTATGGTTGTATCTTATATAACCTATTTTATTTTATGATTGTAAATATTGTGGTTGGGCCCCGCTTTTGATGTAGAAATGTATTTACGTATTGTGTATGGATTTTTTTATGTAATACGATGAACAATGTGGCGAATTGTATGAAGTTTATGTTTAATGCTCATATTTTTAGCTTTGTTATCGTTCTATGGCCACTTTAAATTTCTTCTTTATTTTCCTTCATTTGATGCCATGTCTTGTATGCCACGTATTATTGAATAAGATCCATATGTTATAACATGTTATAAGTAGAAGGTTGAATCAAGAAAATTGCAACCCGATTGACCCCAGAGAGCCTGACAGAAAGAAAGAGAAAAAGGTTGTTGCGAGAATGCGAACAAAGGAAAAAAACTCTGGAGTTTGGAGACCTAGTTCCACTGTATAGGTGTACGTCTAGGCAAAAGATCTAACTCTCAAATGTCCACTAGTAGTTTTTTTAGTATAGTGGAACGATTGTCCCTTTTTGGACTAGAATGATTCCCCCTTTATAGGAGATTTCTAATCATAATTAAGGTTGATAATCATTTGCTCCTCATAGAGTACAATTGACTCATGGGTCACCTCACCTTTTGAACCATCCTTGATTCTTACTCTGCCGGAGCCCCTTTTCCACTCGACACAAGGGCAAGATAGGTTACCTTAGTCTGCTAGGTGGTTACATGTCATTCGAGTATTAAGCGGATGAGCGGTCAGGTTGCCTTGGTTGTTTTCGACGAGCATGTCAGATGGTTGGTTTTCGGTAGTTCGTTCAAGATGTTAACCCTGAGAGTGAGTCAATCCTTCCTATTCCAACTCTTGATGCTAATCAAAGGCTGATGCTTGAGGTGAGACAGAACGATTGACGGTTCAAACTTGTCTATTTACGTTAGCCTAGGCAGCAATGGGACCCCTCTCCTCCTCTAGTGCCCGCACCATCATCTACCTTTAAAGTAATCCCTTTCTTTGCTAAGACATGAACTTTGTCTCAGCTTTATCTCGTACCTAGGTTCTTGCTACACATCAGTTGACACTTGAAAATCGAAAGTGGTGAAAAGCCATGGAGGATGAAATGTCAACACCAAAGTCATGAGGGACATGGAGCCTCGTTGACCGAACATCCAACACCACCATAGTAGGATGCAAGTGGGTCTTCACTATCAAGTACCTACCTAATGGATCTATGGAACAATATAAGGCAAGACTAGTGACAAAAAGGTACACATAGGCCAATGGGATTGATTATTTTGACACCTTCACCCTGGTGGAAAGCTTGCCTACATTTCGTATCATTTCAATTGTTCACCTTAATTGGTTGTTATATCAGTTGGACGTTAAAAATGCATTTCTCTATGGTGATCTTCAAGAAGAAGTTTAAATGTAGCAATCCTGTGGATTTGAGTCATAGGGGCAGTGTATCAAAGTCTCCCGGTAAGGCTATCTATGGCCTTAAACAAAATCCATGCACATGGTTTTAGAAATTATCGGAAGTGCTTGAGCACCTTGGGTTCTAGAGGTCTATGACAGAGCACTCCTTGTTTATGAGGATGATAGCATAAGGGGCAAGTTGTGATGCTGGTTTATGTCATTGTCAAGATGATGACGTTAACGGCATAGTACTAACAAGAAATTTCTGAAAAAAAAACATTTTGTCATGAAAAATTTGGACCCACTTAGATATTTCCTTGGCATTGAAGTTGCTCGCAATGCAAAGGATGTTGTTCTAGAGAAAGTACGTACTTGATCTTCTCCAAGAGATAGGCATGTTGGGGGCCAAACCGAATTCTATTCTAATGGACCCTAATGCATATTTATATGAAGACGATTCGACTTTGGTGGATGTGAGGCAGTTTAGAGGACTTGTAGGAAAGGTCCTGTATGTAACAATTACTCGACCTGACATTCAGTTCGTGGATAAACTAAGGAGAATTCATTGGGATGCGACGATCATGATTTTGAGAAACTTGAAGTTTGCACCAAGGAAATGATTGATATTCATTCGAGTTGATTCCTTAAGGGTAATGGCATACACCAATGCAGACTATGTCGGATGCCAGAAGGATTGGAAGCATACAACAAGCTTATGTATATTCGTGGGTGGAAATATGGTCATATGGCGTACTAAGAAACAAATCATTGTAACTAGGTCAAGTGTAGAATCAAAGTACAGGGCCATGGTACAATCTACAATTGAGCTTATGTGGATTCGTTCGATACTCACAAATCTTTAGATTACAGTTGCTAATCCTATGAAGATCAAATGTGATAATAAAGCAATCTCATTCATTACCAACTATCCCATCTTCTACGAGCAAACCAAGCATGTGAAAGTGGACTACCATTATACAAGGGACATGATCCAGAAGGGGTATATCCATACTGTGCATGTGTCATCTAGTGATTAGGCAACGAACAGGTTTATAAAGGCACTCCATCGTTCCATGTTCGACAGATGCTAACCCAAGTTGAGCATGATTAATATGTATGTTCCAACTTAAGGGGGAGCGTTGAGAGTTGTCACTATATTTTGTTGTTTTTCTTGTTATTGGTTCTTTTCCTTTATTACTTTATAGTAAGGGGGCTATGTATGCAATTTCTCCCATGACCTTTTCTCTATAAATAGAGGACCTAGGATTTTATGATATATGATAAAAAGGTTCTCTCAACAGGCCTGAAATGGAAAACTTCCTCCCTTGGTAAAAATACAATTGTCAGTTGCATTCTTTCTTATTTTTCTTAGTTATGTGAGGTTGTGATGTCTCTCTGACATCTTGGAATGTCGGTCTTGAAAAATCTCATCAGCAGCATAGCTGGTGAAGAACATGATTCTCCTCATTGGTGTCCCATTTTAAAGAAAAGATGAGAAACTCAACAGGGATTATGCGAGATGAGTCCCTCGAGTCTAATGTACAGCGAGCAGTGATGGCTACAACTTACTTGCAGATTAGAAGTCTTTATTGACAGTGTGAGACCAATGTTCTTTGACAAGCTGTGCAAATAGCGATTTTGCGGACTGCATCAGTCTTTTTGGTTCGTCAAATTCTGCTATTTTCCCTGCAAATCAAAATAAAATGATGGTAGATGCCTCAGTTAACTGTAATTATTCTGGAAGGAATAAAGTTGAGACATTGCATATGCATAACCAAATGCACATGCGCAAATACAGGGAAAGTTAGATCCACACATGGATTGTTGTGGGTATTTTTCCTATGGTCTATAGGAGTTGATTTTTTCCAGTGATAGTATTAAGTAAATTTCGTTGGTATCATCTATGGCCCTGATGGTTCCAAAACTGGGAAGGCAATTGTGATGCAGAGAACTGCACATTTGTGGGTGAGCTGGTTCATGTCTGAGAAGTACGTAATGAGGTGCAACTTGTCTTGCCCATGAATTTATGGCAAAACGTATATACTCAATGACATGCTGATGGACTGAATCTGAACGTGAAATGAACTGGACTACATAAATTTAATGCACATGCCAAGAACTACTTACCATCACTTATCGCAAGAACCATGGTGCAGTCCATCACGGTGGGAATTCTGTGAGCAACTGTTATAACTGTCGAGTTAGCGAATTCTGATTGTATGGTTTTCTGAAGAATGGCATCAGTGGCATTGTCAATTGAAGCTGTTGCTTCATCAAGAACTATTATCCGGCTTCTCCTAAGCAATGCACGGCACAAGCAAAACAACTGTCGCTGCCCGAGGCTCCAGTTTGACCCATCCTCAATGACTGCAATCACATATTGTAAATCAGAGTTAGCAAACAAAGCAGACTGGCATTTTTTCAGCTTGCACTTCCTTACCAAGAGAATTAAGGCCTAGTTCTTTCTCTTGCACTGCTTCATTAAGCTGACACTTCTCTAGGACCTTCAGAAATACCCAAGAAGAAATGAACCATTAGCAAGAGCTGTCTGGAAAATGCTGTTGAACAATAAACTGATTGCAAAAAACAAAACAATATTCTAGATATTCTAAGAGCTAAGATTTGTGTTGAGTACCTCTTTGGTCTTGTTTATATTTTTTAGGGCTACTTTATTATTTTTATTTTTTGTTGGTTTTGCTATGTAATTGTTCCCAGACCTCTCTATATAAAGAGGTGTAGGATTTATTTTTGGAAGAAGATTAATCGTATTTTCCACTTGGTATCAGAACACGGTCTTAGACCGGATTTTGATATCTCACCTAAACCAAGCCCTAAAACCCTTTAACCCTAACCCTACTAATCTCTTCTCTCCTCCTCTTCCAACCGGAGCCGCTAGCAGTAGTCAGCAACGCCAAGCAGCAGCAGTAGCCGGCGGGCGGCAGCAGCAACAGTAGTAGTTGGCAGCAGCCGCAGCACCAGGCAGCAACAGCAGTCCGTGCTGCCCAGCAGGGCTGTCGGTGCCACCCCTGCAGGGCAGCGTCGGTTCTGCTGGGTGCACCAGCCTGCTGTAGGGTGCGTAGGCAGAGGAGGAGGTGCTTTTCCCATGGATTTTGGGTCCTCTTTTACCCAGAAATCCATGTTGATTTCCTTATCTTTTTCTTTCAACACTCAATATGATCTGAAATTAATATCAGATCTGTTTTTGGCATATTCTTTCTTGTCTTTTATATGGCTTGGTTGAAGAAAGATGGCCTCACCTCATGTTGAGTCAATTATCTTTGCCGAACAAAGGTCGGCAAGTGATATAGTAACCATCACATGGAGTGAGTATGAAAGATTACTCCGAGGTTGTTGCCATTATAATGATTTCCAGGGAGGCATCGATGTTGCAAATGACAAGAGACAGGATAGCACAAGGTGGTTGGTTGATTCAGGAGTCTTAAGACATCTTAGTGGAGATCGAAGTTGGTTTACTAATCTTAGACCTGTGCCTGTAGGCAGGACTATTCAAGTCGTGGATGGCAGGCATTCTAGGATAGAGGGTCCGGGAGAGGTGCCAATGACCTCCAAATTAAGATTGCTTGATGTTCTGTTTGTGCCAGACTTTCCCATCAGCCTATTCTCGGTTAGTAGTATCACTAAGGAACTTAATTGTTGGGTTATTTTTTATGAAATGGGATGCGTCTTTGAAGATAAGTTGACAGGAAGGACAAATGGCAGTGGCTATGTAGAGGATGATGTTTATTGTCTAATCCAGTCTCCACTTGCTAGTGCGTGTTAAGGAGGCGTCTCTTTTACTGCTGGGAGTACATTTCAGTAGCATCTTAGACTTGGACATCTTCCTCTGGATAGTCTTCGACGTGTTATTCCATACATATCTCCTGTAGCTAAGATCAGTTGTGATGCTTATTAGATGGGCAAGCACCACCGTGCCTCCTACCTGGTGAGTACTCATTCTGGATCTACAATCTTGTTTGAGTTGCTACATATGGATGTATGGGGTCCAAGCCGAATTCCAGACAAGTAGGGTTACTGTTATTACTTGGTAGTTGATGATTTCTCACACCTATTATGGTTATTTCTCTTGAAAAATAAGTTAGATGTTGGATCTATTCTTGAGCATTTTTTGTTGGAGATAAAGAATTAATATTCAACAGTTAAAGTGGTGAGATCTGATAATCTACTTGAGTTCTGCACCACCAGGTTGTCTATTTTTATAAATCTCATGGGATTATATATCAGACCACATGTCATACTTCTCAACAAAATGGGGTGGCTGAGAGGAAACATTTCCACCTTCTGGATGTAGCCCGTATTTTGTTGATTCACCACAGTGTATGTCAGTTATACTGGGAAGATGTAGTTCTTACAGCTTGTTACTTGATCAACAGGATGCCCTGTTCAATACTTAATGAGCAGATTCCTTGGCATATCTTGCATCCTGACAGAGAGCCTTTTCATGTACCACCATGAGTATTTAGCTGTGTTGCCTTTGTTCATCTTCTTTCCGCAGGCCGAGACAAGCTTTCACCACGAGCAGTCAAGTGTGTATTCTTGAGGTATTCACGAACTTAGAAGGGGTATAGGTGCCTGAATTCCATCACCCGTAGGTACTATCTAAGTGTAGATGTTACCTTTCACGAGTTTATTTCGTATTTTTCCATTATTGCCTGAGGAAAATCTCCTGAGGTTATGGACGTTGCCCATGCTTATCCCTTCTGTTCCTTTGGAGGAGAAACTTATTTCTGCTCCTCCTACTACTACTACTGGACCTATGAGGTTTTTTGAGGCTATTGTTACCTACAGACGTCCTCACAGTACTTTGCAGATACCAGATCCTCCAGTAGCTTAACAGGTACCACCCTCTCCAGTTTAGGTGACCATGGACAATTTGCATACTGATGATATATGATCTAATGATGATGCTACAGGTCTAGATATGAATGTTCCTACCCCAGAGTAAGTATAGGAGGATCAGACAGATGATTTTGACATTCCTATTGTCATTAAGAAGGCACCCTGCACTTGTTAGTCAGGAAACTGTGTTGTAGGCAGTTTGGCTATTGATGACCTTGGGAGCTTTTGTCGTGCACTTTTTGCCACCCAGATTCCCACTACATACTAGCAAGCTATGCTTGATCTGAAATAGTGTCAAGCCATAGAAGATGAGATGGTTGCTCTTTGTTTCAGAGCGACATGAGAGCTTACTTCACTTCCTAAAGGAGCATGAGTGGTTGGATGTTGTTGTATCTTTGCCTTAAAATACAATCCTCATAAATTTATTTCAAGGCATAAGGCTCGGTTGGTTGCAAAGGAATTCACCCAAACCTATAAGGTGAATTTCTTTGACACTTTTTCTCTAGTGGCATGACTACTGACAACGCGGATTTTGATGTCAGTTGCAGCCTACTTTGATTGGTCTCTCTACCAACTTGACGTGAAGAACACCTTTCTATATGGTGATCTTTAGGAGAAAGTTTACATGCAGCAACCTCTTGAATTTGAGATTAAGGGGGAGTGTGTGTGTAGACTCCGGAAGGCTATTTATAGACTTAAGCAGAGTCAGCGTGCATGGTTTTAGAAGCTATCCGAGGTGGTACAAGTGATAGGCCTTTAAAGATCATCTGCAGGTCATTTGTTGTTTGTTCGGAAGAGTGACAGTGGAGTCATACTTCTGGTATATGTTGATGACATCATTATCGCTGGTGATGATGATGCTAGGATAGTTGAGGTGAAGAGCTTGGTTGATAGGTTTCTAATGAAGGATTTAGGCTAGTTGAGATATTTTCTAGGCATTGAGGTGTCAAGAAGCAACGAGGGTATTGTACTTTCACAACGCAAGTATGCTCTTGATGTACTACAGGAGACAGGGATGTTGGGAGTTAAACTTGCCAACATACCCATGGATCCCAAGGGGCATCTATTTGATGTCGAGTCAGCACCTGTGGACAACAGATCTTATAAATAGCTATTGGGCAAGTTATATCTTACCATCACCAGGCCAGATATTTCCTTGGCAGTGGGAAAGTTGAGCCAATTCATGGATAGGCCTACCAAATAGTATTAGAAGGTGGCGATGCAAGTGCTTAGATATCTAAAGAAAGCACTTGGGCGTGACATATTATTTACTAGAGGCACATCGATGACAATGGTTGGCTATTTTGATGTGAATTATGCTAGTTGCTTGGCAGATAGAAAGTCAACTATTGGTTTCTATACTTATGTTGCTGGGAACTTAGTCATATGGAAGAGCAAAAAGCAATGAGTGGTGTCTAGATCCAGTGCAGAGTCTGAGTACCGTGCTATGGCTCAGACTGCTGTAGAGATAGTGTGGGTGAGATTCGTTTTTCAGGATTTACACATTCGAGTGAAGCCAATGGAGATGCAATATGATAACTGCGCTACCACTTATATTGCTGACAACCTGATGTTTTATAAGCGCATCAAACATGTCAAGATTGATTGTCACTACACCCAAAATCTGATCATATGTGGAGTCATCTACACCACTTATGTTTCTTCTGAGGACCAGACATCAAACATTTTCACCAAGCCTCTTCCTCGATTTACATTTGATGTTTAGCTGAGCATGATTGACATCTATGCTCCAACTTGAGGGAGAGTGTTGACTACCTCTTTGATCTTGCTTATGTATTTTAGCGCTACTTTGTCATTTTTATTTCTTATTGATTTTGCTTTGCAATTATTCTCACATCTTTCTATATAAAAATGTGTAGGGTTTCTTTTTAGAAGAAGATTGACCATTATTTCCCACTGTCTAGAATGACAACTTGTTGAGTTCTTTATTTCTTGTATTTAGGTATCCTTATTATTTTCTCTTTCTTATGGGGTTATGATGTAATTTGTTCCCACTTCTCTCTGTAGATAAATGGAGGTAAGATTTTGAGAATAAAGTAATTTGATCATTGTTGATGATTTGATAGTTACTAGAGATGACACGGTAAGTGTGGCGGCGATAAAAAGGACTCTGGTAGATCAGTTTATTATGAAGGATGTGGGGCCACTACGATATTTTTTTTGGATAGAAGTAGCTTGCAGTAAAGATGGAATTGTTTTGTCTAAAAGAAAATAATGCTTTGATATATTGAGGGAAACTAATATGCTAGGTGCCAAGCTAGCCAGTGTTTTAATAGATCCCAAGGCACAACTATATGATAGAGATCTAGAGATGGTAGATTGCAAGCAATATAGATGGAAAACTTTTATACTTGACCATTACTAGGCCTGATCTCTCCTTTGCTATGGGAAAGTTGAGTCAGTTTATAAAGAAACTCACGACACAACATTGGGATGTCACTATGATAGTGCTCAGGTATATGAAGAGAGCACCAAGTTATAGTCTTCTCTTTACTAGTGGAATTTCTATGACAGTGGATAGATACTCAGATGTAGATTATGCAAGCAACCATGATGATAAGAAGTCCACTACGGGCTTCTATACTTATGTTGCAAGGAATTTGGTGACCTAGCAAAGCAAAACGTAGACAGTTGTTTCCAGGTTTAGTGCAGAGTACAAGACTACGGCTCAAATATATGCAGAGTTGATGTGGATAAAGTCCCCTTTGACTGTTCTGCATGTAGAGATTAATGGACCTATATAGTTATAATGTGATAATTGGGTTGCCACTTATATTTCTAATATCATGTTTCATGAGTACACCAAACATGTAGAGGTAGATCGTCACTACGCTGGCGATTTAATCCAGAAAGGATTCATCTTCACTACATAGGTTGCCTAAAAAAATTAGACGGCTGATGTCTTCACCAAGTCCTTGACGTGCCCTTTGATGTCTGCATTTCCAAGTTGAGCATAATTGACATCTATGTTCCAACTTGAGGGGAAGTGTTGAGTTATTTATTTCTTGTATTTAGGCATTCTTATTATTTTCTCTTTCTTATGGGGTTAAGATGTAATTTGTTCCCATCTCTCTTTATATATAGAGGTAGGATTTTGAGAATAAAGTAACTTGATCATTTCTTCCAAATCAACCATTGATGTTCCAAGAAATAAAAAGTAACAAGATTCTCAAACAAATAGTGATCTCAATTTATAATTTTCCAACAATAATATATAAATGTCCTCAATGACAAGTGTCCATCACCAATCTTGGATGTATGGCCATGAAAGGAAAGATTAGATTCTTAATGAGAATTTTTTTTGAAAGGAATTCTCTACAACATTATTAAAGAAACGGGTGAGATGCCAGTGATAGAAGATTAAATGAGAGATGCATTTAAGGTGTGAAAAGGCCAATTAAAGCTCTAGCTTGAAGATGTGAGAAGTTGGATGCTAAGCTTCACAAGAGGGGACAAGGAAGACCAAAGAAATGTTACAAGAAAACCATTAGGCATTATCTCAATACTTTAATTTAAGCATAGAAATGACTCAAAATATAATAGAGTGGAGAAAAAAACTCCATGTGACTGATCACATTTAATATAGGAAAAGGCCCTGTTGCTCTTGTCGTCATTGTTGTTGATACTGAGTTGCTTATCAATTCCCACTACTGTGGAAGTTCAACCTCATCTGACCTTATTTCATCGGACATAGTTGATGGTAACGTCATCATTCGTCATAACTAACTTAATTTAGTTGAAATCAAAAGATAAATGTTCCTAAATGATCGCCTGAGGACAGTAATTCCACTTTGATCTGTTTTGAGGAAGAGACAATAAAATAAGGTTAATTATGTTGTTTTAACATCATATCACAAATGCAGATTAACCATTGGGTTACTCAGAGGCTAATTAAAGGTCAATTGAGCATAAAAGACTAAAAAGTGGGTCCGCACTGACAGAATCAAGGTTTTACACATTTCGAGAATCAAAACAGAACCGAAAACCTTAATTATTAGCCTCACTTAAATTAGAAAAGTTCTGGTCAGGATAAAATTAATCTAAACCTCCTAAAATTCATAAAAAAAAATTCGAAGGGGTTTAGTACCTTTGGTTTGACTATCTGAACTCATTTTGACCTAAAAGAGAGTTTCAGACGGGAATTTGCCTTGATTTAGGCTTCTGTGCAATTAATCCAGTCAAACGTGGTCAAAACTTAAATCCAAGTGCACGATTAGATTCCTTGGATTCAAATTAGGTTAAGACCAAAATTTGAGTCCAATCAGAGTATCTTAACTAATTTGCAATTTAGTCTCTAAGATCTTTGTTTCTCACACTTAGACCCCTAACTTTCAAAATTCCTTACAGATACCCCTATCTTCTCGTCATCTTCACATTTAGATCCCTGCCGCCATTAATGTGTGAATAGAACCCTAAACGCAAAGCACGAGTCCTTCAATCAGAGAGTTCTCTTCAAATCTGTAACCAATCCCTTCCAAACTTAGGAGCAATCACAAGAGGATCCCCTACCATTTGAACCTACTTTTGTGCCTCAATGTGGCACCAACAATCGGTGGTAGACACAAGAAATCCACGAGAAAATCGAAGCCAAATCGCAATGAATTCGCGATGAATCTTCCTAATTGAGCTCAAATTTGAGCTCTATATAAGCTCTAGATCATTCCACGTTTATTTCGAGTCTGGTTAGGCCACAAAACACCTCTCCTCCGGCCGCCTCCGCCGCGACTCCGGCAACCTTCAATCTCCTTCCTCCGGCCACTTGATGATCAAATCAAGTGGCCCAATATCTTCCTCAACCTCCTCTGCTTCTCGCTGACCAATGCAGAAGCCACTTTCCCCTTCGTCGTTGCCCCTCTTCATCACGGAGGTTTCGTCTCTTCTACATCCGACACGGCACGTCAACGTGGAATCCTCATCCCCTTTGTCAATTAGTTAGCCCTTTCACTTCCTCTCCTTTAGCTTCGATTCAACCCCTTATCTCCCCAATTCAACCGACAAATCGCTGTCTCCCCCTCTGTCTTCCTTGACTCTGGCCACGCCTCCGACGTGGTTGCCCCGTCACCTTCGACCACCAAACCACACGCCACCACTACCATAAGCTCCGCCTCCCCCTCACCTACAAAAGCCCTAACCTTATTGGTTGGAACAACCACCCTAGACCTCCAACGAACACCTCACACTTCCACCGCCCTCTTCGACACCGACCGACCACCACACACGTGCACACACTCAAATAACACCGTCGTCACCCTCCTTAACTCACGTGATCGTCCTGAGCTGGTCTAATTAGGCCGAGAGGTCGTATTCTTATCTTCAGGTACCCACCAGATCTCCTCCTAATGCCGTTGCCTCACCATTGTGCTCCGCCGCCATCCGACCATCCTCAACCCCAAATCCACCTCAAGGTGTTGCAAAATTCCTTCACAACCTCAACCACTCCAACTAATCGAAGCATCAGACGCAACAACTCTAATGTCTCGAAGACCTTCCCTGCTGCAGCGCGAAGAAGACATGTGGGATATGGTCCCACATCGTACGCATAGAATACCTGGCAACGCATAAATTGAACCTCTGCATAGGCCTCGTTGCCTCAACACACAAGAGTGAGGTCCTTCCCCTCAAACTCTCTCACTTCTTGTCCACCACTCACACCGGTGAGCCTTGAACCTGCTCATAACCCGATAACCCGGTTATTGTGCACCCGTTTACCCGATTGGCCCCAACCCGGTTCTGAGAGAAAGAAAGAGGAAATTCTGAGGGTGGGGGGAGGTTTTGCCTCAGGGTGCATACATGTGCCTCAAGAATCGTGCCTCTAAGCGCAACACTTACTAGATTCTTGGCTTATGCCTGTGCGGTGCTTTAGCGACTTTAAGTCTAGTTTGCTTGGCTGACGTGGATATTTGAGGATTAGTGGCTGAGAAACACTGTTGGAAAATTGATTTGATTTGAAACATTGGGATATGTGCCTAGTTGTAGAATATAATTGGTGATTCAAATTATCATTTTTAGGGTTTTACTATTTTTATTCAAGTGATTTTTGAGATACAATTGGCCTTATTATTGAATATATTTTTAAGTATATTATTCATTACATATCTCAGTTGTGAATTGGTTATTGTGCTCATTACTTATTACTTCGACTAGTGTTGTGAATTTTATATTTGCTCCCTGCGAACGACCTCAGACTTCTATTTTTTGATATTATAAATTTAAATGTTGATAATTTACTTTTGTTGACTATTCTACGACACATATTTTAAATTCGACAAAAGCGACCATCAACAATAGTTCCACCCTTAGTTGATGAACTTCCATTGCCAATTGTGTTAAGCGAATTGGAAAGGTCATAACCATCTCACATACTCTTTTTTCGGCTACATTTCCTCATCTGTTCTAGACAATATCTCTCTACAGTTTGCTCTTTTTCTTAATGGTAAATATAGTCTACAAAGTATGATGCAGCATTGCAGGTCTGAACATCTTCCCCATGAAATAATAATGGGTGCTCATTAATCTAGAGGCACTTGGAACTTCTCAAAGCACTTGAAAGTGTAGAGATAGTTGATTGTAGATTTATCTTTATCGTCAAATATTTACCTAACAAGTATATAAAGCGAACTTATTATTAAGGTTTTTTTTTTTTTTTTTTGAAGAGGACCTATTTTGAAAGGTTATATCTTGACATATAGTGTGAATCTTGAGATATTTCCCCTAAGCATTCTTATGCTTATTTCTGTGTACTTTATATGATGTATTGATGAGCTTGTTATTAAAAATGTATTTCTTTATAGATATTTCTTTGAAGATGTCTATATGCAGCAAGCACTTGGATTTATCATCAAGGAGGTTGTCATAGAGCCCGGCAAACAAATCTATTTATGGGCTTGATTAGAGTCCACGTGCATGGATTAGCAAGTTTAATAAAATTGTTGAGTAGTTTGTTGCTATATATATTGGAGAAAATCCATGTTAGGAAGTGAATAATAATATTTTATGTTTTTCTATTTTGTGTTCTTTATTTTTAGTTTTTAGTAAGCTGTTAGAGATATATTTTATTTGATTAGAGATATGAAAGGATTTTAAGGGGATTAGATTTGGAAAGATTGTCTGTTTCCTTTTTTTGTATTGGTACCCTCTCCATATAAAGGGTCCAAACTACACATTTTCTTTTTGAGATTCAATAGTAAAGTTTCATGTTCTATAAATCTCCACATGATATCAGAGTAGGTCTTTCTTAGGAAGGTCATGTGCTCCATTGTACCCTAAAGGAGCGTCACCAACCTCCTCTGTGCCTTAGGAAGCGTGATTGATCCCTTGGCTTTGTTGACTACACCATGTGTCACCAGTAGCCACCGTAGAAGCCGAGGCATGGTCTTGGTCTCTTCTCTCCCCATCGTTGGTCGTGCAAGGGGTCTTCCATGCCTTCGAGTGTCTGCTCCAGCAACAACACTTTACGCATGGTTGAAGATCCCACATGTACCATGAAGATCACTTTTTTAGAATCAGGCATGTCGACTTTTCTTACCAATCCTTCATGCGTGTGAAGCACGCACGAACACACACAACACACGTGTTCCATTAAAATGTACATAAATGATTGTTTTTTGTTACCTTCCTAATATGTTGATTCACTTGTGTTCCAAATTTTAATCATTTCTGTTATTTTTTTTGGCATGCATCTTTTTGAATCGGACATGTCAATTTTTTTTATCAATCCTTCATGCGTGTGAAGCACACACACGTGTTCCTAACATGTGTTCCATTAAAATGTTCATAAACGATTGTTTTTTGTTATATTCCTAATATGTTGATTCACTTGTATTCCAAATTTTAATCATTTCTGTTATTTTTGTCGGCATGCATCGGCGTGCCCTCGGCATGCCTTCAAAATGTTATTTTTTCGAGTCGTCGAAATCGTTGAAATCGTCGAAATCTGCCATCGAAAAATAGACATTTCCACTGCATGCCCACGAAATGCACACTTACAATTTCATCGGCACGGCATCGAAATCGGCATTTCGAACCTTGATGTTATGGTTGAAGGTGATCAAACTACAATGACTTCCAAGTCCAAGATTTTGTCCACCGTACTAGTTTAAGGGCTACAAAGTCCCCATGTTGTTGCTGACTGAGGAGCGAGGTCTCCTTTGTTGCTGCTTGGAAACGTTTCCTATATGTAGGTTAACGCTTTCTTTTCAAAACATACAATAACCAAGTTGATCTTTTTCAACAAAAAAAAAGATCAACTTGGTTTTGGTTATTTGGAAAAGAAAGTCTAAACCCTTTTTATATAGAGAGAGGGTTTAGGTATACAAGAAAACAAAATAACACTCAATAACTCACTTACCAACAATAAAAAGGACTAAAAATAGTAGGATACCTAAATTTAACTAATTTATCCCTAAAATATATAGCTAATTTATTTCCTAATAGACCCTTACTTTTGTTATGGTATTGCGACTGCTGCAAAGGTTGCCATAGTCATGTCAACGTAGCCCGTGCTTTACCCTAAAGAAAGCTTTGAAGCTTTGAGTTGTGTCATTAACATAGAAGACACAGATGAGTGGTGGAAAAACTAAGCCATAGGCTCAGCCTCATCTATAAATGCCCAGACCCAGTTCTTCTCTTGCCTTAGCGTAAAGAGTTTTCTCTTTGGAAATGAGTATCTTTTAGTGCTTGGGAACGTGCCCCAGTTGAAGTATCTAATTCAATTCAAGTTGAAGTTCAAGTATTTTCATATTCAAGTTCCAGGTCAAGTTTGTGCTTAGGATCAACTCTCATTGAAGACAAAGTATGTGCATGAAAAAGTCTACACGCGTGCTCCAACCTCGACTACATCAGGAGGGGGGAGCGTTTGCTAAAGTACTCCTTCAAGTTGAGGTGTGCATGCCCAACTTGGGGGGTAGTGTTGGAGAAAATCCATGTTGGGAAGTGGATAATCCTATTTTATGTTCTCTATTTTTAGTTTTAAGATATGTTAGGATTTTAAGGGATGGTTGATTTAAGGTACCACTGGATGCATTCCAGCAGGTGAAGTTGACTATGGAGCAAAGAGTGTTGACACTGTTAAGCTCCTCGGTGGAGTGGGCATGCATGCCACGTGCTCTATCGAACGTATGGAACATCTATTGCAATTGTTTGCGGGTAGTAAGTTACTAACCTGTCTTACTAGTACTATGTTATTTTCTAATACGCTATCCATAGTCATTAACTTAGGAGATTGGTGCATTTGTAGATAGAGATTGTAGGCTAAGACATGCTCTTTGGCAGTTACATCTCGCGCTACACTGTGTCAGGACCGTTAAAAGGTCTCGATCTTTCTTTTTTTTTTTTTGAGAAGTAAAAGGATAATTATCTGACCGATAACCACCCAAATTCATTCCACCAAAACGTCAGACCATCATAAATTACAAAGCAAACTCCGAGGAGGCCGCCTGGGAGGAGATAGACGAGAGAACATTCGCCACATAAGGCCGCTCCCCCTTAAACACGACTCCATTCCTCCCCAACCACACACACCACAATACAGCCAGTACCTTGGCTCTATCTCTCTTCCTCTTATCCCTAACCGAATTCCCACCTTAGAATCCCATTTAGATCCTTTGATATCCCAATTAGCTCAATTGGAGGTAATTGGGTCAGCCTTGTTCTAATTAGGTCCAGATGAACTTGATTAGGCTAACCCCAATCTAATTAGGCTCAGACTAGTCTAATTAGACTCAACCCGAACCCAATTACCTAACCTACATCCAATTGAGTGCATTCCTATTTGATTAGGTACACATAAATCCAATCAGGTCTACTCAGGATCCAATTGATCCATCCATACCTATTCAGGTCTAATTAGGCTCAGTAGAACCTACTTAGGGTTGCACCTGAATTTGATTGATTCAAATCAACCCAAGCAAGTCCAATTGGATCTACTTAGTCCAATTGGCTACCCCTAGACCCTCCTAAGAACCTAATTAGGTTCTCACTAAGACCAATTGACTTGGATCATAGTCAATTACAATTGCCTAGTCAATTGGACTCATAGAGTCCAATTGAGCTCTGATCTCAACCCACACAAGTCTAATTGGACTCAGTGAGAGTCCAATTGACCTAAGCCTAACCTAATTGAGTAATCTCACTCTCAATTAAGTTTGCACTCATTCATTAAACTTGTGTCAAGTTTAACTGTGCATCTACCTTAGTAATTAGGGTTTCCAACCCTAATTCTATGACTTAACCTAACCCAAACCCTTAGGACCTAACCTAGACCACTTAGCCACACACACACATGTTCACGCACACACACACACAGCCTCACCTAGCCGAAAATACACTAAGAGTTCTCTAGAACTCTTATCCAAGTGTATTACCTTGGTTGCTAAAAATAGCAACCAAGAGTAATTCAAATTTTTAGATCCACATTTTGTGGATCTGAAAACGACCTCCAACCTCTCTTGGCCGGCCACATAGAGCTCTCTTTAGAGAGTTTTACACCTCTCTAGAGAGATTGCCAAGGGTCTATAGAAAGATATCATAGGTGGCCATTTGCACCCATCTTGATTCTTGGCTCCATTTAGTATAGCTCCACCTCCATTCACCTTCACCATGGCCACTCCACCTCCACGCCAACTCAAGATCACCCTCTCTTACCCTCTCCAAGGGTTAGCCTAAGTACCATTGGCCGCCCCTCTTTCTTCTCCCTACCACCTCAACCTCAAAGGCCATTGGAGACCACCTCCGATGCCCTTGTTTCTGCTAGATAAGTAGTAGTTCTTCGTAACTTTTTTCTACTTTATTTTCTGCTTAGTAGTTTAGCTCTCCCCCCTCCTCAATGATGCATGTGTAATCTTCCTGTAGATCCACACACGCACTCATTTTCTGCTAGATAGTTTTATGCTTTAAGCTTTCCTGTACAAGCTTTCCTCAAGCTTCGCTTTGTAGCAACCATTCTGGACTCAATGAAAATCATCCTTTTATATATATGTGTGTGTTGCAAAATCACCATAAGCTTCCTTGTCATATTTTCTTGTGATTAAAGTTGCCTCTTTTAATTTCTGCATCTTTAGCAACATGTCATGCATAAATACCTAAAAATTATTATAAATCGGCATGCATTTTTAAGCAAGTAGAGAGAGAGAGATCGGAATCAAATTTTGCATTTCCAAAACGGCTCCCTGGGACTCACCGTCTCGTTATTACAAATATTTTTATTTTAATCGGATTTTGCACTACACTATGACATAACGATGATTTTCATATTCGAAAATGCGAAAATCCTATCGAATAGCAGGATTTGCATATATTCTTTAATTTTGTCAAACGCTTATTGACATTGAGATGTTTAATATTTGCGGGTGTATCTCTTGCCCATTTTTATGCATTCGAACCAAGCCAAGCATTTGTCAGATACGCAAGATAAGAATTATCCTAAAATGGCTATCCACCCGACAAGCGACTATGCCGCTTTAAATTATTAGGTAGGCTCAACTCTATTACTACCTTAATCTTATCAGGGTTGGCCTCAATGACTCTATTGGATACAAGAAAACCTAAGAATTTTTCGGATGAGATGCCTAAAGCACATTTCTCCGTGTTCAATTTTAGACATCTTTTTTACACTATGTCAAACACCTCAGTCAAGTTTTGTAGATGCTTTTGAAAGCCATCTCCTTTGACCAACGTACTGTTGCTAAAGACTTCAAATGACTTTCCAATTAACTTAGCAATAAAGAAATTTACAAGTTCCAGTTATGATAAACCAAAGGCATTACATGATACTAAAACAAACCCCTATCAGTTATAAAATAAGTATGAGGTCTATCCTTCGGGGCTAGGTTGATCTGGTGGTATTCATTGTAGGAGTCCAAGAAGAAGTAAGTTGTCCCAAACATGAGTCCACCAGGGTGTCGATCTTTGGTAAGGGAAACTTGTCCTCAAGGCATGCTTCATAGATGTTTGTGAAGTCAATGCACATGCGCCATTCACTATTTGCCTTTTTTACCATCATTATATTAGACAACTAGTTGGGATATGCTTCATAGATGTTTGTGAAGTCAATGCACATGCGCCATTCACTATTTGCCTTTTTTACCATCATTATATTAGACAACTAGTTGGGATATAAGGATTTCTCAATGAATCCCACCTCCAAAAGCTTGTCTACTTCGATGGCACCTGCCTACCGCTACTTAGTAGATTTGTAGTGCAATACTAGCTATACCGGACGAACCCCAGACTGAATATTCAAGCAGTGCTCAATCATAGCTAGGTCCACACTCGATGGGTCTTTACCAAATTAAGCGAAAATGCCAACGTTATGATGTAGTAGCTCTAATAGTTCGCAGACTTCGCCTGCGTCTAAATTAACACCACCCTAAATGAGCTTGTCGATATTGTCTGGCTACAGTCGAAGCGTCATGGTAGAAGTCCTCGAGTGTATGCTAGCGGCTGAGATCGCCTCATTTTGAGAAGCTCCTGCCTCAATGATGGTGACCATAACTCTCTTCTTTCCCCACGTTTGCGATTTTGGGGGAATCCTCTACATACTACGCTTGAGCTTGAGTTCTCGGCCTGTGGACTGGTTGCCATGAAGTCGAAGTTTGGAACACTACCAATTGAAAATAAGATGACGGTATAGCAGTGAAGCCTTGAGTTGTACGCCACCCTACATCCCGTTAAAAGTAGTAGACAAGTTGGCCACTATGAATGTGGTCGTTTGGTTAATGTACTGGTTTGCATTGCAGATGGTGACAAGTAGCTCTATTTCACTTTTAAGCATCACCTTGTAGTTGCCTAAGCCTACCACAAAGTACGTAGAAGGGGTTAAATCCTTCACCTCAAAGCCAAGTATGATGAGAGTTTAAGGAATAGAATATTAATAGCGTTGTCTTCATCAACAAGTAGGTGGGGCTGACTTTGTCCAGCTACTAAGAGGGTGCTCATAAGGGGGTTGTGTGCACCAAGATTAGGCAATAGTTGGAAAATAGTTGTCACTGCCCTTTCAAATTCTTTGCGCGAGGTTCCTGCCCCTTTACCTCATGACTGTGTTGACGACCTCAGTCGAGTTAGCTAAGGTAGGTACCTGGGTAGGACCGCGAAGGTTAGCATTAACGCCAAAGATTACTTCAATTGCGCTAGGAGTCTAAGGCGGCGATGCCATTGTAGGTTCATAGTTAGCACCTAGTAGGCAGAATTTCTACCTCTCAACAAGGAAAGCAAGGGCTCAAGAGTGATACTACTCAACCAGGAGGCCAACATTGAGCCCTTGTTCTTCGAGGATCTGATTGACATTTTCTTAGTCATGTCATGCCACCGTGACAACGCTCTCCCCCCTTAGCTGTTGCCGCTTATCTCAGTGGTAATCCTTGGGATCCTCCATGGGCTTCTTGCCCTTGGGATCCTCATTATGTTTCACATGCTAGAACAAGTTGTCATACCAGACTTGATAATCTATTTGATCCCACAAATCTTGACGATCCTTAGAGGCACAATTAGGGTAGCGACAATCGTAGTTGCTTCTTGCCCTTAGCTTTATGGTAGCGACAATAAGGCCCAGTAATTGCTTTTCGCTTGAGGGGTGGTGGAGGTAGGATATCCTAGTTGGTAGCCAAGACCTCCATTAGGATCTTTGCACGAGTAACTGTAAGTAGGGTGTATTCATGATACATGTTCCACTAGCAATTGTTGCCGCTTCTACCCTTGTCTTGTCTTATTGCTACTTCGCCTATGTCTTGGTGGGTATTTGCCATCTTCAAAAATATAATGACCCCATTGTTACTTACAGGTGACCTCATACTACATTGTAGATACCTCCCCTTCACCGCCTCCCCCCTCTATAGATCGGGTGAGCACAGAGATTTTAGACATTGATGATACTTTGTTTAGTGGTAATACTACAAGTGATACTTCTTTTCTCTCAAAAAGAACAAGTGATACTTCTTCAGGAAGTGATCGGGTGGATATGCTTGTAGACTCAGAACTTCTGATTGCCATTCAGAAGGCACCCCATACTTGTGCTAGATATCACATGGCAGGCAGCTTGGTTGCTGACAGTTTTGGGAAGGCATTTGGGAGCTTTTGTCGTGCACTTGCTACTACAGAGATACCCTGCACATACTAGCAAGCCATGTTACATCCAAAATGATATCAAGCCATGAAGGATGAAATGGTTGCTCTTCAACCTCGAGGCATGTGGGAGCTCACACCGTTACCTACAAGGGCTGTTGTAATGGGTTATCGTTGGGTGTTCGCACTCAAATACAACCCTGACAAGTCAATTGCCAGATACAAGGCTCGTTTGGTGGCGAAAGATTTTACTTAAACTTATGAGGTTGACTTTATTTATACTCTTTCCTTGATTACATGTCTGTCCACTATTTGTACATCAATTTAGTTGTAGTATAGAAAGATTGGCAACTTCGCCAATTGGATGTGAAGAATGCATTTTTATACAGTGATCTTTAGGAGAAGGTATATATGCAGCAGCCCTCGAACTATGAGGTTTAGGGGGAGTGTGTTTTCTGTCCACAGAAGGTCATTTATGGCTTGAAGCAAAGTCGTAGAGCTTGGTTCGAGAAGCTTTCTTAAGTGGTGGAGTTAGTTGGCTTTCAAAGATTGTCTTCTGATCATTCCCTGCTTGTCAGGAAAATGAGGAAAGGAGTAGAGGGACTCCTAGTATATGTTGATAATATGATAGTTAACCATCACTAGGCTTGATATCTCCTTTTCCATTGGGAAGTTGAGCCAGTTCACAGAGAGACCTACTAGGCAATATTGGGACACAGCTATGATGGTGTTCAAGTACCTGAAGAGAGCACTAAGATATGGTCTTCTTTTTACTAGAGGAGCTTCTATGACAGTGGTTGGATACTAGATGCAGATTATGCTAGTAGTCATGATGATAGGAAATCCACCACAGGGTTCTGTACTTACATTGTAGGGAACTTGGTGACTTGGAAAAGTAAAAAGCAAATAGATTTTTTCAAGTCCAGTGCGAAGTCTGAGTATAAGGCTATGGCTCAGACACATACAGAGTTGATGTAGGTAAAGTTCCTTTTAACAGACCTACATGTGGAGATTGATGGACCCATGGAGTTACGATGTAATAATCAGGATACCACCTATATTGCTAATAACCCCATATTTCATGAGTACAGCAAACATGTAGAGGTGAACTGTCACTACACTAAGGATTTAATCCAGAAAGGATTCATCTTCACTACAAAGGTCGCCTCAGATGATCAGACGGCTGATATCTTCAGTAAGCCCTTGACACACTTTTCCTTTGATGTCTGTACCTCCAAGCTGAGCATGATTAACATCTATGTTCCAATTTGAAGAGAAGTGTTGAGTTATTTATTTCTTGTATTTAGGTGCTTCTATCAATTTTATTTTCTTACAAGGTTATGACATAATTTGTTCTGACCTCTCATATATAAAGAGAGGTAGGATTTGAGAATGAAGCAACTCAATTATTTCTCCCAATTGAGCACTCTCCATCAATAAAATTAATTAAATTCCTCCTACAAGTTGCAACAATGGAAACAAGTGGTGATCTCCTGAAAATTTGAAACTTGGATAATTGACAATGGAATAGACTCGAATTACCTGCCATATGTGCTGGTCTGTGTGCTTCCCTAAAGGGTCTAAATTGTATCTGACAGTTCCATTGAAAAGTATTGGATCTTGTGGAATGATTGCCAGGCGAGATCTCAAGTCATGAAGCCCAATTGTGGCAATGTCGAGTCCATCTATAAGAATCCTTCCATCTGCTGGCTCGACAAGGCGAAACAATGCACCAATCATTGTTGTTTTCCCACTTCCTGTTCGGCCAACAATGCCTATTTTGTAGCCACCCTCAAATGTACAGCTGATCCCATGAAGTACGAGGGGAGCTCCAGGCCTATATCTAATCTGTCGCATTTATTTCTTCAGCAAAATCAGCACAAAATACTCAAGCTGTAAGAAGTTTAACTTTGAAAATCTTTGTACATTAGATGTACCTTTAAATCTTGGAATTCCACCTTGCCAACAGTGGGCCAACGGGGACCTGGCCTACTGTCTTCTAGGATTTCTGGCTCTTCATTGGGTATTGCCATATATTGATTTAGTCTCTCCACTGAGATGATATAGTTGGTAAGAATGCATAGGGTTTGGATGGAGAAAACAATTGCCACATTTAATGAAAGTCCATAAGACAATGCCATTCCGATAAAGCCTGCACAGAAGGAATAAAACAATAATCAGATAATAGAATTATGAAAGAATGTGACAATGAGCATATCCATGAAGATAAAAGCAACTAAACCCACCAGAGCTGAGAGTTCCCTGTGGAAGAAGAGCCATGAAAAGTGCTGATGTTGAGACAATAGTAGCACTCATTGTCTCTAGCCTCTGAATTAGCCACTCAGTTGCAGCAAAGTTATGGAAGAAAGGACTAGCATTTTGGTCAATAAGTTCCAGGTTTTTAGCGAAAAATCTTTCTTCCTCCTTGAAGGCTCTAATTGTCACTGCTCCTGCTACTGATTCAGCTAGGTGGTTTGCCACGAGAGATTTGGTTGTGCCATTGATTCTCATCAATTCTTTGGCTGTAGCTAAGTAATACCTCTATATGTTCAAGGTAAGGATGGTATGTCATTTGCATTGAAGATACACATTTGGACTTAGAAAAAAACATTTTTCTTGAAAGAATTCATACAAACTAAAAAAGTACATCATTAGAGTAATCTTACCTGCAACTTAATTGTCAAATAGAACATTGGTATGGTGACCAGCAACACTTGCCAAGTGATTACCGCCAAGACTACAAGGTTGCCCATGGAAGTCAAGGAAGCAGCAGTGCTGACAATGAAACTAAATGGAATGTCTAGATCAACAATACTCAGATCGGTGGACACCTATACACACACAAAAAAAAAAAAAAAAGAGTAGCAACAACATGAAAATGCAGAGCTGCTCATGCATTTTTGAATGATCATTTACGTCAAAGTTTCCTTACCCTACTCAGTATTCTTCCCATTGGAGTGGAATCAAAGAATGACATTGGTGCACGGACTAGTGATTTCAACAATTGAGAAAATAATGATTTTGACGTCTCAGTACTTAAAATCACAACAAATAAAGATCTGAAGAGCAAAGCTATCATCATGGTACAACCAATTGCCAAATAAACCATGATTAGTTGCAACTGCGTAACTTGAGGATTCTGCACGTTTGAAGCCATCCATGAGTTCTGCAATACCTGCCCAGCAAAGAATACCA
Source organism: Thalassia testudinum (assembly GCA_037157565.1). Taxonomy (NCBI): domain Eukaryota; kingdom Viridiplantae; phylum Streptophyta; class Magnoliopsida; order Alismatales; family Hydrocharitaceae; genus Thalassia; species Thalassia testudinum. Next base: position 59,002,915 of record JAZHRO010000022.1, on the reverse strand, counting down.
TATGGAGGATAACACTTATTGAAAGATACAAATAACCTTTATTCTGCCCCAGATACTGCATGTATGGCCTAAACCCTGTATCTCCTGTTTCTCTTTCCTCTTTTCTAATCAACTGCTCTCCCAAATCTTCCTTTGAGATCTCTTTCCTCTCAATAAACTTCTCTTTGACCTTTGACGGTTCATATTTCTTATGTAGAACAGCCTTGTCCAATCTGACAGAACCAGCAGTCTCCTTGTGTGCATTAAAAAGTTTCTGAAAGTCAGTACTAGAGCCCATCAACTCATGATAAGGAGCAGCACACATAATTTCCCCATCAGACATGAGCTACAAAAATGAAGAAAATTGTCATATTAAAAGTGCATAACCATTTCAGTCTTATAACCAGTTTCAGAACTTTCCATAGTGTCATGCTGATGGAAGACAAAACAAATGACATTTCACTTAATTGTTGTTAGAGAACCATTTTAAATCTGAATACAACCAAATTAGATTCTAGTTATTTAAGTAAGTTTGAAATTTAGTAATCATAGGCAAAATGATGCCCAAAGTGGATAGTATTCTCTATGTTTCGTGCAAGCCTTAAAGGAATACCAGAAATCTAAGAATCTGGAAGATTTCTATGAAGTTGTCAGGTCCCTAGATTAAGGTGAATGAGGCATTGGAGCAAACAAGCCCTTCTGGTGTTGACTATGAATGATGCAATGAGAGCTTCAATGAAAGGTATGGCATCTAACCAGTATAACATCAAATGCAGGAAGAAAATCCACTTGGTGTGTCACTAAAAGGACAGTCTTTTTGTATAATGCATCCTTGATGTAGTCCTGCAAAGAAACAGTGAATCAAGAAATGTCCAAAAGGAAAATTCTTCTAAATATATCTTTCAATAAAAGAGGAGCTTCAACATATAACTAAGAATGTCCTTCACATTGAATAGATTTGTTGCTGTATGTGCATCAACAGCACTAAATGGATCATCTAACAGGTAGATATCTGCATCTTGATAAAGTGCACGAGCAAGTTGGAGCCGCTGCTTCTGGCCACCACTGAGGTTAACCCCCCTTTCTCCTATTCCAGTAAGATCACCAAAAGGTAGTAATGCGAGATCCTTGATTAATGAACATTTTTCTAGTGTTTCTAGATACCTCTGCCTATCCATTGCAGCACCAAAAAGTATATTCTCCTGTATGGTGCCTGTCTGTATCCAAGCTGTTTGAGATACATATGCTATTTTTCCAGAGACCTGAATCTGCCATGTCAAAAAAAAAAGAAAACACATCAGTGCAATGTGCCCTAGTTAAATATAACATTGTCAATTCCAAAGGAGAACATCATTTGATGGTGGAAGATACTAAAAGAACCAACGAACTGAATGCTTACAGAAAGCATGTCAATTTCATCAAGGATTAAAAATAATGATTGTTTTTGTTTCATAATGTTATGTTTAAGCAGATATATGGATCCTTGGGTGTGGACTCCTATAATCTGAACCAATATATATTGTAACACACTCTTCTTTTGTTCACCTTGTGAAGAAACCCTATCCTCCAAAGGAGACATAGGGACTGACATTCCTGTGGTTTTTTCCCTTTTGTTAAAGAGGGTTTCCATGTAAAGAGATTGTGCCATCAATTCTTGCTCCAACTTATTAGAAAATATTATTATTTGTATTTATTTTTTCTTAGTAACAATATTAGGATAGAACTTATCTTCTTGTTTTTGTTATTTGATCAAACAAATCCAAGCTCATTTTTCCATAACAAACAAGAATCCAAGATCCTTGGATTATCCATGTAACAAACATGATTTTTGTTCTATAAATAAAGGATCTCGACCACATTGATTAGTGCACCGACTATAGCAAACTCTACCTCTAACATGATATCTAGAGCCAATCAATCTTGCCTTACCTTTCCCTCTTAATCCCTTGCCACCGGTCATGTTTCCCAATTGACGCCTTAGACTCAGTTTGTACTTCTGAGTAGGACTGGCGATTGCCACCCAACAACCTCATTTTCATTGCCATCACCTCCTCTCCGTCACGTAGCTTCTTGATGAGGCTTCTGTTGCTGTCTCATCGCCTCTTACCTCTCATCAACCAATAGTCGACACCGCCGAAGCTGCTCCATCCTCCCCTTAGCCTCCTTTACTCACTGCGTCATCGACTACACGACACCCCTTCCTCAACTTGCCTTCAACATTGCCATTGGTCTCCCTTACCCACCCAACCCACGAGCCCTAAGCCTAACTCTTCGAATCCATCCTTTATACCTCACCCTTATACCTTAACACAACCCCAACTCGAATGCCTGATATCCCGAACCCATATCCCAAGCCTATTCGCAAACCGAGCCCTTAATGCCCCTTTCAACCACCTACCTCAGTCCTGCCCAATCTGCCAACCCACTACGGCCTCTCCCATTCCTAACCATCATCATTGCTCATCCCTCCAACCTATGCCCATTGCCACCAGTCCACCATGCCCTCACCGTCATTGTCCTCTACACACAATCGATAGAAGACGCTCGCCCACTTTGTATTTCACCAACTCCAAGTGTCTATCCGGTTCACCCTTCAGCATCTCTGTCTATGACACCTCAATCTTCGACTCGTCCGAAATATTAGACATGCCCATGACTTGCCTTGTCTCAACAGGGAGCTGCATTCTTTTATCTGACTGCAATTCCTATGGATATCTACATTCTGCCTTCGGGTTTTCCAGAGTCATCCAGTATGCCATCTCTGCATACTCTCTTCCTCAGTCCTTCTCGCCAACATACTGTTCCAAAGAGGGTGAACCCACACAAGGTAGTTTTCAGACCATAACTCGACTCCACACAAGGTATTGGAGATCTGAAAAATACAATTTCAGACCTTAGATCGAAGATAAACCTGTTGTAGGAGAGAGCAGCCACATGCTAGGATATAGAGGGGGTCCCGATCGGTGTTGCCCCCCCCCCCCCAAATCATTGCTTGCTAGAGGAGATCACCAATGGTAGTCAATGTTGCTGATGATGGTAGTCTCTGTTAGCAGGCAACAGCCTCTTTAGGACCTCCTACTGGCTGACGACGATCTCCTAGGGGTTGTTGCTGGCTAGCGATGCCAAGGAAGGAAGAGAGAGAAGGTTGGCGACGTCAATGACGAGAGAGAGAGAGGGATTTAGGTGGTGGTGTTGGGGGTTAGGGTTGGTGGGATACCAGAGCTCCAATCTAAGATTGTTGCTCTGACACCATATTAGGTGAAATGAGCGGAATGGGTTTATTACTAAACCTTATGGCCTTTATATAGAGAGGCACCCTTTAAAGAATTACAAGAGAAACACTCATACTATAATGAAAACAGAAAAATAACCCACACATAATAATAACCTCAACAACCCACATTCATGTTCTTCGTCCATGTAGGTTGCTTCTTTAGATGCAGTTCCCAGTCGAATTTAGCAATGTGTCCTTTCCTTTAGCAATGTGTGCATTTCTAGTACCTCGCACATTGTTTGGTGCACTCTTTCCACAACTAGCAAGTGTAGAATGATTAAAAGTTATGGTATCAATGCTAATTGACAAGGGAAAAACAAAACAAGTCCAAAAATTCAAGGCCCGGTAGAGAAGTCAAGCCCATTAGGACCAATTCACCCCAGCCCACTAGGCACTGGCAACCAAAAGCCCTCCAAAAGGGGTCCAATCAATAAGAAACCTGCTTGAGCTCAACGCAGGGCTTACCCAGCCAACTCAAATGTCCGCTAGAATGAGCATCCAACACTCCGTAACAGGCATGCCAAAAAGGCTAAGGATATGACCAAGGTCGGATTGCTAGACGGCCGCCGCAACTTAGGTGAGCCGGAGAAGGCACTTGGCAAAATTGAGATTTAAGCAGCAGCCTATCAAGCATCACACCCGATGTGGTCGAGGTTCGCCAGAAGGCCTAGTGGATGACAAGATCCAATCAAATCTAGAAGACGAAGTGCATTGCAACAGGAGCCTTGGGGAATAGAACAGTTTGTGACGTCCTTGAGGATAAGCATTAGCCCCTGTAATCGTTACATAAAAACACACTATAAAAGGGGAACAGTGTACACTATTTAAGGGTAATTGAATCTCTTATAATTGCATATACATGGTGAACTCTTGAGGGTTAGATCTCCTCCTTAAACATACACCGTAACAATGGAATTGAGTTACCAATTTCCTTGTCTCATGTGTGTATAATTACCGTTTAATCTTTCGGGTCGGCTTACAGGCTCGATCACAAACATTAGAGGTTTTCAGGTTCATTGCCTTCCACCTTGCTTCCTCAACTTCAACTTGAGAATAAAAAAACTTCAATATTAGGTAACTTATTGGAGTAGAGAATTTGAGCACAGATACCCTCGAACTTTGAATGCATGCCTCCTAAGAAGATAAATATGCAATCTTCTCAAGTACAATCCCAGAATAATTTTTGATCACGAGGGCAGGACCAGGTTTGTTTCACAAAGCAGTCCAACTCTTTCCATTTGGTTTTTTGTTAAAGGTCTTTCCATTTGGACTTTAGAGCAGCATAATATTCACTACTACCGTCGCCCCTTGTCATGAGTTGCTACCTTCTAATCACCCTTTTCTTCTAGATATACATCTATTTTAAAACAGTCCAGATGTCATGCGCAATCAGCTTCAAAAGGATGAGTGGTTGTATCTCCAAAGATACGAAATTCACTATCCATGCCCTTAATTGACTATCTTCAAGATGCCATTTCTTCTGGTTGTTGTCTTTGTCATCAGGCATAACCTTCGCTCCATCAATATACCCAATTTGGTTCGTCGCTATAATAGCCAACTCCATAGCTAAGGACCACGTAAGGTAATTATCCTTGGTCAGCTTAACAGAGGTGGTGTGCACTTAGACTATCTTTAGAATTCATTTTATCATCTATTGAAGCCATACTGCATAGTTGGAGAACTAATGTACATGTTGCAAGAGGAAACAAAAAAGACTAGCCAGTCTAATCGGTTGAAGAGTAGACTGACTGATTGGACAAAAGCTCCAACTCCCTGCTGCACAGGTCTAACTAGTTAGGTATGCTACTAAACGGTTGGACAGAGGTGCATTTTTGGATTGGCACAAGCTGATCGATCAGGTTATAAACTGACTTGTTAGAACCTTCAAATGCATCCTCTGTGAGTCAAAGAGTAGATCTAACTGGTTAGGGCTTTCTTGATCGTTGGTGCCACTAGAAACTCCCCCAATAGTTTGCAAACGATTCCCACTACACATCTAGAAGGCCCCATAGACAAGGATCTCTACAAGCACCACCACCACAACAAACTACCATCATGAGTAGTCTTGCAACTAGGAAACCACCACGAACCATGATAAGAAGGTCTCAATGCAGCCACGGAATCCCTCAACTCACATTTTATGGGATCCTTCCAAATCCACATGTGCATAGAGTGTCCCTAATAATCAAGGATCACAAAACAATCACACAATGGAAACAAGATTTAACATGGAAAACCTTGTGGGGAAAAACCAAGGTAGAGCTTTGCTCTAGCACACAACAATGCTAGGGTTTTCTCCAGTAAGGTACAAGAAGGAAGGGGGGGTACAACTTTTAGTAGTCTAGGATATACAAATCCGCTCCAAGGTACATGTCCCTTTATGCTACAACTCAACATATGAAAATACTTTTGCTGGTGTGACTTAGTCTTGTTTGTGTGTTTGTTTCTAGACATAAAAAGTGCTCAAGACTTATAGAAAGTGGGATCAATGTTTGTTAAAGGAATCAAAACAGAAAATTTTCATCATGTAGAAGAAACTAATAAAAGCAAAGAAAGTTCTTGTGTCCTCATATGTAAAAGAAATGACAAGAATTTACCGTGCCTTTGGTGTTTGGAATCTCTCCCAAAACAGCTGCAAGAAGAGTTGATTTTCCTGAGCCAACTTCTCCACAAATTGCGACCTTGTCCTTAGGTCTAATGCCTAAGGTTACATCCTTCAAGGTAGGTCTCAATGAATTCTGCTCCCAGGAGAAATCGGCAGAATTTATAAAAATTGGATATTCGATCCCATCCATATTCTTCTTTGTATCATTAGCATTCTGCAACTCAGTTGCATTGAGAAATTTGACTATTCTCTCGAAGGCAACCGACGCTTGAATCACAGCCCCAATCACATCAGGCATCATCCTGACTGGTTCTTGAACAAGTCGTAATGTAGCAATAAATGTAAAGACACTGCTGGCATCAAGAGGAATATCAAGAAAATAGCATGCCAAGAATGTAGCTACAGAGATTGCAAAAGGAGATGACCAGAACAAGAAAAAATTGTAGGCCTTCCTCAACTGAAATGACGACAACCAATTGATCTCTAGTTTCCTTAGTTCTTCTATAACTACCTTGAAATGGATCTCCCATGCATAGAGCTTCAACACCTTCATGTTCACAAGAGCTTCCGTCATAGCTTTGAGCCTCTTGTCTTGTGCTCCCATAAGTTCAGTGTGGCACTTATGTTGAAGTTTGGCAAGTGGTGTGTTGCATAGGACAATGAACACTATCACAGCAAGCGAGGCAAGTGTAGCAAGTCCCACAACATTGTAGAGGATAACTAAAGCAATGCAAAGCTGGAGGCTTGTTGTCCACATCTGATGCATGTAGAATGTGAATTCTCCAATCCTGTATGCATCCACAGTAACGTAATTCATGATCTCCCCAGAGGAGTGTAGCATTCTCGCTGCATTGGAGAGCCTGAGCTGCTTCCTATATATAGCTGCAGACAAAAGAGATCTTACTTGAAGGCCCAAAGTCCTGCTGTGAAAATACCACTGCCTTTGTGATACTGACTCCAAGAGTTTCGCAAAAAATAGTGTGAATGCCAAAACTAAGCCTTCTAATTGAGAGCTATTCCCTTGTTCAACGAATTTTACGAAAGAATTCAGAATTACGGGACCAGAGGACAGTGACAGTATCCTAAGCAATGCAAAGAACCCGCTAATTAAAATGTCATGCCAGTAGCAATCTACAACTGTCCAGAAAACTGATGGGGATTCTTCTTTTCGTTTCTCCAACTTCTCCATGAACAAATTGTGGCATGTTTTAGCTTGATCTGTGTCTCGCAACTGAGGTATGTCCTGGTCCTCCAGTGCTTTCTCATAACCCTTTTTCATTAAAGGATTCAACCACCAAAATGATAACCTGCTGAGAAATCCAGCAGTGGCAAAGGGCGTGACATAATCGCTGGAATCAATGTTAGGAGAGTATGGATCTTTGTTTAGAGGTGTGAGAAGAGGTTCACCCCCAAATCTTTCCAACTCTTCACTCCCATCTCTCTTAAAAGTGCATGCAATCAAAAGAATCGCTCCTGGCAAGGACAATATATCTAGAATTTCTTTGAGTGATACATCTCTCACCGAAGCGATTTCCAGTACTGCTGAAACGCAAAGAAAGGTTGCTAATGCAACTGCAATTCCCAACCAAACCCTGAAGAACAGCCTTGCAGATAGACTTGCTCTAACACTAATACATGTGCCGATAAGTACCCATATAAGGCCATGAAAAAGGGGCAATGCCCATAAATATAAAGGCTCGACGCCTCTTCCTTTTCTCAGTCCATCTCCAAGTCCATAAATCCCAAAAACAAGATAAGCAAGTCCTAGGCATCCATTGCAGAGCGCAGAAGATAACCGTAACCGCAAGTTCACAGCCGAAGATACCCCCAACCGAAGTCCCCCCGTTGACAACTTGCACATGAAACTCCAAAGGAACATGAAGAAGAGGACCACATCAAAGGAGATCACTGCAACATGGTTGGTACATTGAGATGGGTAGAACACAGCATAGCCACTGCATATACTTCCACTATGAAGTGGGCAATCCAACACCCCGCAGAGTGCAACCAGAACATCTATCGGGAACCAAAATGTCCACTCAAATCAACCAACAATCAACATGAACAAACTACCCAATTCGACAAAACGGAGCAAAAGATCGTACTAAAAACACAACACACCACTGAGCAAAACGTCTCCATACCTGTGAGAATCCCCATCAAGACCTTCCTTTCCGGCAAAACTGAAAGCTACACCCAGAGATTTAACCTGTAAACCAATCCGAAAGGGGTCGTAGGCACCAAAATCCGAAATGGGCCATTGGCATCTTCCGTCAGCAGGGTTAACCTAACGTAAGGTTATCCTAAATTTTTTTTCATTATTTTAATATAAATTTTTATATAACAATTTTCGATCTTTTTTATTTATTTTTACTATTAAAATCTTTTATTTCTACTTTTTAATATTAGACGAATATTCACTTACATTCTTCACTTTTAATTATATTATTAAATAAACTTATATTAATGTCATATTAATATATCAACCATTCTAATCTTATATTTAATTTTCTTTTTATTTCACTATTTAAATAGATATCATTTTTTCTTATTCTATTTTAATCCGTTTTAACTCCATTGCCGAACACAGCGGAGACATAAATAAAAAGCACCGAATGGACATCGTCTTTTGCGAGACGCACTTGCTGGAGCACATGCCCCCATACCATTTAATACACTCACGTCGGGTATGGAGTTAAGACCACGTGGGAGACTCGTCAGGAGGGGAGCACTGAAGCCACCATTTAATACACGACTGGGGAGCACTGACCCTACTTGCCCCTCATTGACCCCTTGCCATCATGCTTCGCCCCTCTCCCAACACCCCGCCACCCCTTCTCGAACACCGCACCCCCTCTTCCCCCCACCCCCGCCCCCCCGACGCCCTTGCTCTGCCCTTCACTAACCCACCTCCACCTTACTCTAATGTCAGATATGTTATTATCTTTTCTCATTACTTTTAAATTATTTTTTTTAATTTTTTTAATTTTTATTTATTTTATTTGCTCTATTATAACATACAAGTTATCTATAAATTTAAAATTTTTTTATTATTAAATAAAAAAATATATAAGAAATATATAAAAAATAAATAAAAACTTTAATTAGTTAACAATTTACTTAATCCAACCCAACTTAATTCGATTTAATGGATTGGGTTCGATTTGATTTTATAATAGATTGGGTTGGCTTGGGAAAAGTATTGTGCTTGTAACTATCTCATGTCATTAATTGTGAAATGAAACTATAAAGGTAGAGAGTAGGTGAAGGTACCTGTGGATTGCCATGCTCTATATGGCCGGTTCCAGCTTTTGATATATATGTACACGAGAAGTTGTTATGGTTGTTGGAGCGACCTGTCAAAGTTAAGTGCAGGCATAAATGACATAGCACATAGGGGCAGTACAATCATTTGATAATTACGTTGGCTGCCATCAAGCCAATATGGAAACATAGTGGCTAATACGCCCCCGCAAACTTATGATTTCTGAAAAAGCCTAAGTTGGTTTCGTAGACTTTGGAGTCTTGCTGTCAGCAAGGGCTTCGTCAAAATGTCAGCTATCTGGGCTTCAGTGGAGGAGATGGTAAACTAGAAGGTCATATTTGGAAACTTTGTCTCATACGAAATGGTAAAATTTTAACGCGTTTCGTACATGAATGAATAGGACCCCGGCCTCGAAACGTAGCAATGTTAAACATCCGTGAGAAGTAATCGTTGTTCGTGACGTAAGGAATGGACTCGGGCCGATTTGCAATACATGCAACAACAGAATCATAGTTCGATCCCAAATCATTACTAATTAATAGCTAAAATAAGTCTATCATTATCAATGGATTTATTCGTTGCGGCTGCAAGATTGACGGCAGTGGATTTTACTTTATTGGTAAAATCTGTAATAGTGACAACACCCTTCTCATTACCTTATTGTCCGATTTGTAAAGCTGGGGGCAAGCATAATTAGGAGCAGTAAAATCATTTGATATAGAATTACGTGACCTGTCGTCGAGGCATTCTGAAAACTTAGTTACTAATAAGTATCAACCCGTAAATCATGTAAACATGACCCTTATAACCTGATATTATTAAAAGAATCGTGTTGCGAAACTCTATTTACGTGACGAAGTTATAGGTTTGAACAGAAAAAGAACTATCGTAGAGACCAACTGGTGTAAGTCGCGTGCTTTGCACAGAAAACTATGCGAATAAATTGATAAACGGGTAATTATCAATTGACTCTGACATGAAATATTACCTTTGCATCATTGTTACACACGCATCTTAAAACGTTAAATTGATTCTTATTGTATATTAAAAATGTGTATAAATACCTTTAAAATTAAAAGAATTATTTTTTATTATATAGTTATCTCATCTAAATCAAGTATTTATTGATATATGCTACATTTTCAAGGATATGTGCCCAAAAACAAAGGTGAGATGAAAGTATAAAAATAAAAAAGGTAATACATTTTGTAATGCAGTTGGAGGGGGGAGGAAAGGGAGGCAATTGAAAAAAGTAAATTCATAAATGAAACTCACGTTACATATCATCCCTTCACGTAAAAAAGCGACCCAAATACTATCATATGATGAGGTTATTATTATTTGAAAAAAATATCAATTTTTCTAAATCAAAAACACATGACGTAAAATAAAAAATACATTAATGTAAAATCAAAATATAAAGGTGCAATGGTGTTGCGCTGATGGAAAATCATAGCAAATTATTTTTAGAATCATTTTGTATTAGTCAAAAATCACCAAAATTATTTTTAAATTTATTTTATATCTGTATAAAATCATCAAAATCATCTTTAGAATCATTTTACATCGATATAAAGCCACTAAAATCATCTTCAGACTCATTTTACAACAATTCAAAATTTTCGAAAAACACTTTCAAAGTAATTTTCCATTAATGTAAAATCACCTAAGATACTTTAGAATTATTTTACACTAACATAAAATTATTTTACATCGATATATTTTAATTAAAAATTAAAAAATATCCTTACACTCAAAATAGTGATATCTTTTTGATATAGAGTGATCCTATCACCGGACAGAAAATTTAGTTACTTTTTAAATTTTTTTACGTTAAATATAACTGTACGGTAGGGATCATATTCGTGCATTACGGAACGCGTCACGTTTTACTTTTTTAATACATTTCAACAAAAAGAAAATTAAGTAACTATGGGATGTTATGCAAAAAGAAAAGATGACGTGATTTCAAAATATTTTAAAAGCTCTATTCGATAACCTTTTGAACGTACTTTCTCAAGTAAAATGTCCATGGCATGAGCCGGCAACAAATTAACTATAATATCACTATTTAATTTCATAAATTAAAATATAAATTATTTCATACTCAGTGCGGTAGCAGATCCACGCTCCTTACTGTATGTTAAGATATTAAGATGGACGTGACATCTCAAGAAAAAAGAAAGAAAATAGAGGACATCGTCCTATGCAGTATGCAATGAATTTGACTAACCACATATCCGTGTTGAAAAATACAATGGGCATGGTCTTATACAGTGGCATTCACTGAATGACAGGTTAGCAAATGACATCTCACACTAATTATCTCACATTAAACTAAATAAAATAATAATGTGGCTTCTCGGTATATACTCAACAAAAGTGATGATCCACATGGTAATTAGAGTGAGTGTTTTTGAAACGAGTAATCCAATCGAGTACGAAATAGCAATGTATATTCATATGCTCATTCCCCACTCCCTTGGGCTCCAAACAACTGTTATTTTACTGAAGTTGCATGTATTTTCACGAGAGCCCATTTGACTTAGATTATAACTTGATGCGGGAGATCCAAAAGCCTTAGAATTCGTTCATGTGTTTGTTCTTTTCATTTTGTTTTGAGCGTATGTGAGTTCCTTTTGTTTTAACTGTATTTATGATAAGGGCTTCATTGCAGTCCTCCGAGAAGATTCTGCACCTGGAATGAGAGGATGCGAGTGAGACATTACTAAAAGCACTACCGTTATATATTTTTATTTTAAAATCAATCGGATGATTGTGATGGGGAAAAATTATGTGTGACTTTTGTTATTATTTTTTTAATTTTGATAATAATTTTATAATTTATATTATTATTAATTATCAAATTTAACGTAAATAAAAATTAAATTATTAATTAAATTTTATTATAATAAATTTTTTGGTTGTTTAGTAAAATTATACATCATAATTAGATATACGAAAGTTTCGTAAATTTCCACGATGAAATGCGGTTACACCATTAGTACCAATCTGAAAAGATCAAATTAGATTATGAATTTAACCAATCCAATTTGTATACGCCTCTGGTACACACATATGTGTGTATAATATATATATGTTGTGTTTGTTGTCCAATGCGATACTAAACTAATGCAGGCCCGTATGATTACACGTCTCAGGTTTTGTGCACTCTGGACAAGCATTAACATGGGCAAGTGTGTCATACATGCAATCCTTCACCTAACAGTATTTGACGATCTAAAATCAAGTTAAAGACAAGAAAGTTCGTAATGTAGAGATTCATCCGGAAAGCGCAACCTTCCTCCAAAGCCCTAAACAGAGCTGCTACCATCGTCGACACACCCCCCCCCCCAATCCATGTTGTCTACTTCATCTCCAGCCTCTACGTACCATTTACATAGAGTTTCCATTTTTTAGTCGTTTCCCACGTCTCTGGTGACTACCATCGCCGCTCCCCACCTCGTGCCCAATTTACAAGCCGTCGTTACATGCCCTTAAACTTCTTCGCCTTTATTGGAGTCATCTCCCCATTGGAGAACTGATCGATTGCCATAATTTGTGCAGGTTCCATTCTCCACCCCGATGACTTCACTTGTTCGGACCATGCTTGGGAGTTGATACTGCACGTATACACGACTGAGGTATTGGCTGGATCTAGTTTAGTAGCTGGTTTTCACGTGCTCAAATTGCAAGAGCAAGTAATAACAAAAGAGCAAGAGCAAAAGTATCGAAATAACTTTACTGAGGTATTGGTTGGTTTTGATGGTGCAAGAGTAAGTAATAATCACACTGTAGTAGTTATGATAATTAATAGGACTAAAAATATCAAATTAAATAATCAACTCTTTCAGGCTGATGGAAGTCTTTAGCTACTAATCGAGTTTTATAACACTCAATAGAATCATATTGCTTTCAGTTAATCCGATAGATCCATTTCTTGCAAAGAATATTCATAGATTATTGACGAGGGATTAGTTTCCACATGTTCAGTAAGGCATCAATTTCTTCAACCATGCATTCTTCCAAACTGAATCTTTTAATTCTTCAGAGTAATAGGAGGGCTCCAACTCTGTCGTTTCTGCTAAAAGTTCCTTAGAAAGAGGATAAAAGGTGCTGACATATGCTTTCTTTTTTATCATGCCATTCATGCATACTCGTCACCATTGGATGAGCACGTACATATGTTAATGGATGAGTAGAGCGTGCAGGTTCAGCTTCAGGACAATGAGAAGAAATAGGAGCTGATGGATGAGGTGTTGATACTTAAAATCTAGAAATAATAGCTGCTGCTGATGAATAATAAGAAGCAAAGTTGCAGATAGTTGGTACTCTATCATGATTATGGTTGGTAGTCTATTATAATTTTGCATAATTGATTTAAATATTTTTTGGATTTTAATTTTATATTTGAAAAACCTTGATATGAAGTGCTGTAAAGATTGTAAGTTTATTTCAGGAGAGAGTTTAATTGTTCAATATCATTTCTTTTGTGTTGGATGTTCATTTGAATAAGATAAAGAAAAAAAAATTAGTATTTAAAATTTTGAGAATAAAATGGTAAAATCTTAAGAAAGAGTAAGTGAGATTTAAAGAGAAGATGATGCAACAAAAAACTTAAGATCTTGATGGTAGTATAGATAAAATATGGTTAAATATGACAAACTGTATTAGGAAGGTGGTAAAGGAGGTGTTAGGCGCGTCTAAAGGAGGTGTTCCAGGATAAAAGGAGGCTTGGTGGTGGAGTGAGGAAGTGCAGGAAAACCTTAAAATTAAAAGAGCCTACTTTAAAGCTTTATATCGAGATAAGATCGATGAAAATATGAAAAACTACAAAAAAGCAAAGAAAATAGTTAGTGAAGTAAAAGCAAAACTTTGGAAGTATTTTTATAAGAAACTTGATTCTAAAGAAGGTGAAAGAGATATCTGCAAGTTAGCTAAAATAAGAGAGCAGAAAGCAAAGGACCTTACATATGTAAGATGCATCAAGGATGAAGAAGGAATGGTGCTTATAACTAATGAAGATATAAAGACAAGATGAAAAAAATATTTTCATAAGCTTTTTAATGAAAAATAAAAGAATGATATCATTTAGAGGAGTTAGCCAACTCAGAAGATTATGTGAATCGGACAAGTTATCGAAGGATACAAAAAAAAGAAGTAAAGAAGGCTTTAAAGATGATAAAAAGTGGGAAGATTGTTAGGCCTGATGATATTCCTACAGACGTTTGGAGAATGATGGAAGAACAGGATATAATTTGGCTCACAAATTTATTTAATACTATTTGGAGAGGCAAAAAGATGCCAGAGGAATGAAGGAAAAATTTTGTAGTACCTTTATACAAGAACAAGAATGACATATAAGATTATTCTAACTATAGAGGTATTAAGTTGATGAGTCATACGATGAAACTTTTGGAGAAAATAATTGAAAGAAGAGTGAGGCAAGCCTCTGTGGTAACTGAAAATTAGTTTGGTTTTATGTTAGGCCGACCTACTATTGAGGCAATACATCTCTTGAGACGTATGATGGAGACATACAAAGTCAAGAAGAAGGATTTACATATGATTTTTATTGATTTGAAGAATGCCTATGATTCTGTCCCAAGAGATATCCTATGGAGAATTTTGGATAAGAGACAGGTGTCAGTTTTATATATCAACCTCACAAAGGATATGTACTATGGAGCAATAGCTTGTGTAAAGATTAAGTATGATTTGACGGACTATTTTGATATCACCATTGGCCTGTATCAAGGATCGACTTTAAGCCCTTATCTTTTTACCTTAATCATGGATGAGTTGACGAAGTATATCCAAGCTGAGGTGCCATGATATATGCTTTTTGCTGATGACATTGTGTTGGTTGATGAGATAAGAAATGGAGTAAACAGAAAACTCGAGCTTTGGAAAGAAGTCCTGGGAGATAAAGACTTACACATAAGTAGGACGAAGACTAAGTATATGAAATGCAAGTTTAGTAGTAGAGGGAACATTGAAGGGATTGATGTAAAAATTAGAGAAGAATGCATTCTAATGAAAGATGTTTTTAAATACTTGGGATCCATTTTCCAACAAGATGGTGGAATTGATAGGGATGCTACACATAAAATTAATGCAGATGGTTGAAATGGAGGGGTGCATCTGGTGTTTTCTGTGATAAGAGGATTTCTTTAAAAGTCAAAGGAAAATATTATCGAGCTGCGGTAAGACCAACCATGTTGTATTGTTCTGAATGCTGGGCTATCAACTATAGGCATGTATAGAAAATATCTGTGGCAGAAATAAAGATGTTAAGATAGATGTGTGGTCATACAAGAAAAGACCATATTTGAAATGAGATTATTAGAAAAAAAGTTACGGTGGCACCGATAGAGAATAAAATGAGAGATGCACGTCTAAGGTGATTTGGACATTTACAAAGAAAGCTACTAGATGCTCCAGTTAGGAGATGTGAGAAGATAGAGATTGAACCTGCTAGCTAAGAGGGGGCGAGGTAGATCAAACAAGTGTTGGAAGGAAATTATTAAACATGACCTCAATTATTTTAATTCAAATTTTGAAATAGCTGAAAATCGATTTGTGTGGAGATAAAGAATTCATATACCCAATCCTATTTAGTGTGGGAAAAAATTTAATTGTTGTTGTTAATGTTACATTTAAAAAAACTTAATTTATTTAATTTTCAATGTAAGAAAGAAAATATAATTAAAATAAATTTAATATTGATCTCAAGTCGAAATCAGTAGTGAAGATTAATTTCAAAATTGAAATTTTTGCAAGTCCAACCTCAGAAAAAGAAATCAAGGAAAATGTAAAAAAAAGTAAAGTTGAATGTCAGCGAAGACGATCCCCTCCCTTGCGCCCAATTTCCACGCACATCTCAACCTCCCGCGCACTCTCTCTCTTCACCGATCTCTTCTTCACGCGCGCAAATTTCCGCGCACCTCCTCAGGCTGTCTCCATCAACTCCAGCCGGCAGGCCCAAATGACATATGGGCTTTGGGATTGAATAAGAAAAGATAAAAAAAAAAGGTAAAAATTCTAATATGGATATAATGGCAAAAATTAAGAAGTTATTCCTATTCCTAATGGGGATTAGATTTATTTTGACCTTCTTAAAATTATCAAATTAATTATGCACGAATTTTGGTCTAATCCTAATCATATTGAGAGTCCAAGGTCTATAAATACCTCCTTTAACCTCCCTTCATTCAACATCTCTCATCTATTCTCCTACCTTTCCGCTCCTCTCCCTCCCTCTCTCGAAGGACAGGGAGTCTCGGGTACATTTCCAACCTCTCATCATCATAATCGTTGTTCCTGCCATTGTCGCATCCTTACCACCATATCGAGATCCTCTATATCCGTACTTGTAATTTGATATTATTTTTATTAATAAAATTTTATTTTAGTGATGTTTTTTAATTTGCATCAATTTCTTTATTTCGGTACATTTTTATTTATTAAATTAAGATTATTTGTTAGAATCAATAATACTTCTTATACCTTACTATAAAATTTCATAAAAACTATAAAAAAAATTCAAAAAAAAAGTTTCGAGACTATTTTGCCTCTTTGAAGATAACTTGGACTCCAACTATAGTTATTTTTATTTATGTTTACAATTCTATAATTTTATAAATAATCATATTTTTACGCATGAGCAGCTGGGGGCATTCACATTAGAAGAATTTGGTTGCACACTAACGGACAAATTTGGTGCCTGAGGGCGTTGAGTTGAAGTAATGGGAATAGATGCAATCGCAGGTGGAGCTGACAGGAGTACTGACGAAGGAGAAATATGCTTCTTGTTACTTACGGGAGACGCATAATTGTTGAAAAGGGAATATGCATTCGTGAAACGAGACATGGTGGGCAATAAGAATTTTATTGGATTTTTTTTTAAGAAATAAAACATTTCATTGAAAAGAGAAGTATCCCATTCAAGAGACGTATCTCAACATGGAAAGGAGAGAAGAAAAGGCCATTGATCCCGTAGAAATGGAAGAATTATGAAATGTAAAAATAGAAGATAAAAAATAAATGGAGAAATAAAAAGAGATGTTTCAAAATTGGGAACTAGTCAGATTCCCTCAACCTAAGATAAGAAGAGCGATCCTACATTCGTTGATATGGTAAGTGCCAACGAGCTAAAATCTTGGAGAAATGTGCTAATGAGAAAGCAGAATAAATTGACCACTACTATTGTCAGAGATCTCGATCGTAATAGGTATTGGGTCACACGTTATCCTAACAAAACAAAATTACACTAAAAAATAAGAAAAATGACCTAACATCTCCAACAACACGAACCAACCACCATGACATCTGATCGCTAATCGCGCCCACAGTAACCTTTGATGACCGCCGACCACCACGACATGACCATCACAATCTTCGGTCGTCGCGCATGGCCTCGATCACCAAGCGCCACGATCAACCGACCGTCGCAACCCGGCAAGCATTACTGTAGAACGCTGGACGAGCATCTCAGCACGTCGTGGCTGCACGACCGTCGAGCGCACTCGCTGTCAACGATGCTACGACCGCTGCTGACGACACTGCAGCCTTGGAGTGCCGCCACCGCTACCGCGAAAAGTCGCAACCACCACAGCCACGTTCGTTGTGAACATCCACCACGAGCCACTATCGGTGATGCATGTCGAGGAGGAGCTTCGAATGCTGAAGAGGAGAGGTTCGGGGGGGCTCCGATCAGTAATGTAAAGCCAATCCGAGCCCTGAGTTCTCAAGGTTAGTTTACGATGCATGTTAGCTAACCCGTGTTAGCAAAGTTGCAAAAGAGGTTAACTCGTATTTCTGTTTACTTGCAAACAGGGGTTAACCCTTATTTGTATTTACTGAATGAGGGTTAGAAATGGGGGTTATCCTATGAAGCGATAGGGGAATGTTTATTTGGGAATAGGGGCTAAGGTGGCAAAGACATGTTTGCCCTTCGATGGTAGGTAAATTAGTTGAGGTAGTTTATTTGTTTAAATAATTTAAACAAGTATGCATAATAGTAGGAAAATGGTTGATTAAATTATGAGTTAGCTGTATTAAAAAATTAGTCAATGTCCATAAATTAAGCAAAAAAAGGAAAAGAAAAAAAATTGAACAGGTTAGTGATTGCATCAGTTGCTCTTCGGACAACATTGTTTACTAGCCTGGAATTGGAGTCATCACCTTGGATCGATAAAACTTTTACTAAATAGGGCAAGGCACCAGCATCAACTATGCTCTGCTAATACTCTGATTACTACAAAGAAAAGTCTAATACTCAAATGGCTGGGTTTGGAGACATATACTAACAAATATCTATTTCCAACAACATGAATGGACAAGATGGAATCATTATTCCAGCAATAATACATCATCCCTCTGATTCTCATATGTAACAACACATCATAAGCAAAATTAGCATCCTCAAAATAAACTTACTAGCAAGATTAAGCACATCATTGTAGATTCAATAGCAAAATCATAATAGGACTTGAGAACTACTTCACAAATCAATCATGCACACAAAAGGCCATCTGAGCAAGCAAAAATTTACGTGTAGATGCACATATTTACTTAGAAGGATGAGAACAAAGCCGCTCTAGTTTACATGGCTAATCACCTTCAAAGCCAAGAGGCTGAGCACAAATGCATAGAACTTGCCAACCTCATGCTCACATACAAGCTCCTCTCCACCCAAATTCGACTCCGACAAAGCCAGGGGCAGCATGTGCCTCACCATCGCAGGAATCACACCACTATCTACGATCAAGCTCGCTATCTCCTCTACAACAAAAGCCATTGCTTTTAGATAAAACACGATCAAAGCAAACACCCCGCTTCCTAATCACAGGCCACATCTCAGTGAACCACTCCAGATCGAGAGAACACGCATGTAACCACCACAAAGCGGGTCAAGTTCCCACCTTCCCCCCACTCCACCTCAAGATTCGAAGCAACAACCACCGCTTCCCTCCCACCCCCACATCGACAACACTCAAAGCGCACAAAGATTGTCTTTTAGCGCAACTCGAGCGAGATCGCCGAGCAACACATCCGGATTGAGAGGGGGATCGAGAGAGCGTATCGTCCTTGGTGAGCTTGGTGAGGAAGTGGGTAGCGAGGCGAGAAGCGAGGTCTACCAGGAAGGAGGCGGTGGAGAGGACCCCCACTTGCGCCTCAACCTCGATCTGATCGGGTTCCCCATCGGCAACAACCTCCTCCTCGTCAACTGCTACCACCTCCTTGAGCTTCCTCTTCTACCCATCGTGTGACGGGTAGGTTTTCGTTCGCGCCATCGCGAGGAGGAGAGATGGGGATCACAAGGGGGAGCAAGTGGGAAAAGGGCAAATTCAGGAAACTTCCATCACAAGGGGTAGCGCGGAAGAGAGAGAGATGGGGGGTTAAGTAGGGGGTTGGGGGAACCCCCCTTCAAACCGGTGTTAGGATAACACGGGTTAAGAACTCAAAGAGAGGTTGAGTTATCCCCCAAGGTAAATGAGAGTTAACCTCCAAAAAGAGGGGTTAACCCCCTCCGTAAACCAACCCTCATGGCTAGTTTACAGTGCAGGTTAGCTAACCTGGGTTAGCAAAGTTGCAACAAGGGTTAACCCCTCTTTGTGCTTACTGAATGGGATTAGGAATGGGGGTTATCCTGTGATGTGACAGGAGGGTGTTTACTTGAGAATAAGGGTTAAAGTGGAAAAAAACATGTTTGCCCTTGAGATGGTAGGTAAGTTAGTTGGGATTGTTTCTGTTTAAATAAAAATAATTTAATATTGATAAATAGAAAAGAGAATGAACTTGTATTAGAAATAAATTTCATCCAATTTTCATGTGAATCGTCAACTTTGTTACAACTAACATTGGTACATTACACGGTAAATAAACAAATAATAAAAATATATTATTCTTTAACAAAGAATGATTTCAATTTCTCTTCAAAAATGTAAGTTATGAGAAGCTCTGATCTACATTTGAGGTCTTCATCTTTGGCATATCAGATATGGCAAATTCTTTCAATTCGACAAGTGTTGTAATCCAGGACCTTAAACAGAAATAAATATATGATGAGAAAATTTTGAATAAATGGAAAGTAGAGTAATTGTAGTGGATATTTTTGTTAACTTATCTGCGAAATGATAAGAAGTTTTCATATTTGCTTTTAAGAAGTGTTGTTTGCTTGTAATTAATAAGAAAGTTAAGCCTGTAGAAATAAGTTAAATGATGTATGTATAAATCAACAGAGAGCTTAATTAATGGATATATAAGAGTAATTGTAGGTGTAAAATTACTAACCTCCAATGGTACATCTAGTAGGCAATAAAAATGGAATGTTAAATTTATAGTAGGCTCAGATTGCTTCATTATAGAATTTTTTAATGCTAGTCATTAGGCAAATTCTATCAATTATGGATGGTTTAAAGAATTTAGCCCTCGAAATTTGTGTTGCATGGGGTTGTTACATTGCAGCCATCTATGCCATGTAAATACAATTAACCGTCACTTTCTGTGTTGCATAGGGTTAATGCATTGCAACCGTCCAACGTATGTAAACACATTCAATGGGGTTTCCTGGTTTAATTTTCACCAGCCAGCCAAACCAACACCATCCAATCAGTTAATAGGTTTGTTCTCAAGTGTTAGAAGCTTTCATCATTGCTTATATAACACTCGTAAAGTATTTTGCAAAGCATCCTCCAGGCATACTAGAAATCTTTGGAAAGTAATATATTATCAATCCATATGATAACATAAATTAAAAGAAATATATAAAAAAAAGTACATAACTTGCGAGAAGAAAACAAAAGCCAAAGAAAATAATATTGAAAGAAAGCACATAACATTCAGAACCATCCAATAAGCAAAATAAACATAAAAGAAAATATCCAAAGTTGGTGATAAGAAATTATCAGTTACCATTCTTATTACATAATAACCAGTAAATGAAGATATATTTCTGTCATCGAACTCTAGACAGATGAATAAATCCCACCAACGAACGAACGGACATAGAAACTAATCGACCAGCTTATCCATGATTTCTAGGATAAGAAATTGAAGATCCCGTAACCTTTTATACTTGACACCAACCTATAAAGTGAAAATAAATTAAAACCTATCTTTGCAAAAAGGTAAATAATGAGAGGAATACTTAACGGAAGGTTTCTTATATTTTCCCACTAGCTTAGATCATCTAAGACGATGACATGTTGTTGGATATCCCACGTCCATATCTCCTTAGCTAATAATTCCATGACCAATTGATAGCTCTTTTTGAGGAACTTTCAGAGGTTCATAATTTTAATTAGTAAGATCTCCTCGTTGAAATGATACTCCATGTGATCCCTCAAAATGTGCCATGCACTTCTTGTGAAAGTACCGTTAATATAGTCTCCATCAACTTTTAAATTTCGTAACGCAGTGACGAGACATGTATCCTTTCGAATGTTCCAACCCCTAAATGATATCATTCCTACGACGAAAAGATTTGAAAATGACATTGATAATAGTCAAGAAATACTCATGAAGGAAATATTTATAAAACGTAAATGTTGTTCGAAACAATGATTGGGTCACTTACAGAAGCATCTTCATGATACAGTACATGATATTATCGGGTACTTTGAGAGATGCATCTGCTAATTTATAAGGAAGTAAGAAATAATTATTTGATGGTACATGATGAGAACCTCATCATAAATCCTAACTAGCACAATCTAATCCAAATATGTGTGAAAAATCTCCTACAAAACCCAAAGAGAGGCTTAACTTAGAGAATTCTGAGTTAAAGAATAAAACAAATCATAAGGGGTAAAACTGCAATTTCACCAATGCAGTACTCGAACAGGGTAATTAAGGGTCCAAACACAGGTCAAACAAGCTTAATAATGAGGGAAGTAGGTTGATCTGATCTGAAAAGGGTTATAGCAACTTCTAGAAATTAAATGACATTCTATAACCCTAAAAATAAATCCACTTAAATTCACGAGGTTCGAGGTAGGATAAAAATCAACTAAACCCTCTCAAAATCATAAAAAAATATTCCCTAGGATTTAGACCCTTCAATTTGGCCTTTGAAACCTATTTTGACCTAAAATGAGAACCATGCCCAATTAATTACTTAATATGGGTTTTTACGCAAATTGGTCAGTCAAACATAGCCCAACATAGAATTAAAATTCACCATTAAAATCCTTAGGTTCAAATTAGTCTGGTATAAAAACTTGAGCCTAAGAAAAGACCCCCTTAACCGACTTTACAATTTGGTCCTCTTTATTTACTTTTTGACCCCTATCTTTGGAAACCCTTGCATTTAGGCCCCCAACTTCTCATCGTTCTTTGCAGAACGGTCCTCCCTACCACTTCTGCGCAGCGCCATGCCTCCGGCGACCTTGCGCGGAGGATGGCGCCACGCAGGGCAAGCCTGCCGTCCTCTAGAATAGAAGGGGGGTTCCATGCGATGTCCTCTGTCGCAGGGACCCGCCCACAACCTCTGTCATCAACCATGCCGTCCGTGCGAACGTGCGGAAGGTATGGGTATCCCTTCCGGCCATACTCCGGCGAGGCTAGCACGACGCCACCTCGTCCCTCTCTCCACGCCAAGCCCTTTATATGGAACGGCAGACCTTGCCGACTCCTTCAAGCTTTCTTTGGCGGAGAAACACCTCCTCTTCATCTCTTCCCCATCTGGTCAGAGAGCCCGAAGCTTCTGGCGATCTTCTCCTCCTCCTCCTCATCGCTTTGCTTCCCTACCTGCAGCAAGGTTTACTCTGCCCTGTCGTCCGCGCTGGGCTGTACCCGCTGGCACCCTTCGACTGCTTCCTCGTCGCCGAAACCCTCCTCCAGGGCATCTTCGTCTCCAGCTTCGGCAGGCACGAGCCGGATGCTCCTCCCTCCCCCTTCGTCATGTAAATAGGTAAATAGTCTCTGCTCTCTCTCCCTTGTATTTTCCCTCTTCCAATTTGTCATTTCGACCACCCGACTGCCACTGTCCAGACCCATCTTCCCCACCTCCGATCACCCTCTCCGGCGAGTCCATCCCACGTCCACAGACCTCTTCACCCCTCGCCGACCAACCCAGAAGCTCCCCCACACTCCACTCCACCGATCCCCCCTCTCCATTCACTGCCAAGCACCGCCCAACCATCCCCCGAACAAACCCATCTTTCCGCCCACAGTCTGACCTAGGTCGACCTCCACTCGCACTCCCGCGCCTCGCCGACCATCGCACAGGCTTCGCCACACTCCGGCGAAGCTTTCCACGTGTTCTGACTTGGCCGAGAGGCCGTCACTATGATTTCAGGTTCGGACCCTCTCGCCGCCATTGTCGACATGTTGCAGCAGCTCCACCAGCAGCCAGGTCTTCCCCAGCCCAGGCACACGTCCCAGGTTGTGCGGGCAATCTCCGCGAAGGCATCCAGGCTTGCGATTTGGTTTGCAAGCCTCGCAACTACTTCAATTGGCTGCAGACTCCTCGCCTGCGGGCACAAAATCGGGAGGTGGGACTTTAGTCCCACCTCATAAGTGTGCGACTAAGCGCCCACACTTAAATTGCAAAAGTGCATAGGGCTTACTGCAATCGAACACAGGGGTCAGGTCCCTCTCACCCGCACACAGCGCGCCACGCGCTCGCTCACCCTCGCCGGCGCTCACGCTCCGCGGGTCTGGGCCGGATCCGACTACCCGACCCCGCACTCCTCGCCCACCACCGCACGCTGGTGGGCCTGGTCCCAAGCATGCTACCCGAACCCAAATACCCAACTCTGGGAGAGCTATCCTAAGAGAGATTCTGAGAAAGAGAGAGACGAGGGGAAGGGGTAGGGGTAGGTTTTGCTCTGACCTCTGTGTGTGCGTGCAGGAAGAAAAGAAGAGAAGAAGAAGCCACACTGGGCAGCTGAAGAAAGGAGGAAGGCTTTGTAGAAAAGGCACAGATAAGTTGTCCGAGCACTACATCAGATGTCGGAATCATCACAGCCGCAGAAGAAGAAGGCAGGAAAAAAAGAAGAGAAAGAAGAAGGCAGAAGCCTTTGCAGCCGGCAAAAAGAAAAGAAAGAAGAAAAGAAGTAGGAAAGTTAGCGGCCAGAAGAAGGAGAAAAGGAAAAGAAAAGAAGCCAAAGCAGAGAAGAACAGAAGAAAAGAAGCCAAAGAAGAAGAAGAAGATCACCACAGCCACAGAAGAAGAACGCAGGAAGAAAAGAAGAGAAAGAAGAAGAAAGATACAGCCACAAGGAAGGAAAAGAAGAAAAGAGAAGAAGCAAGCAGAGCAGTTAAGAAGAAAAGAAGACTCTGCAGCTAGAGAAGAAAGAAGAAAGAAAGAAAGAAGAAGAAAAGGAAGAAGAGAAACAACCAAGAAGAAGAAAAGAGAGAAAGGAAGAAGAGAAGAAGCCAACAAAACCCTCTCTCTCTCCCTCTCTCTTATCTTTGTAACATAATTGAGAACTTATGTATGCTTCTAGAAACATAGTTGCTTCCTGAGTTCGACCTCGGGAAAACCTTGTTCCGAGTAAAAAATCTTGTAGTAATCTGGTAGCTGTTTTGTCACATACTATAACGACTGATTGTAAAGACGAGACCTAGCAGCGTTACTAGTACAATTAACCTTCATAATTATTGCTTTCTAATTTGTTTCTTAAGATATGTAATTGCTACTCCAATTGAAGCCTTTTCCTTTTCTCCTCTCGGTGCTCACAACAAAGTTTGTAATTCATGGAGGCCATGAACATTAACTCAACCTTTTGGGATTTCAACGTTGGCTGCAAGTTGAGAGGGGATTTTTGAAATCTGCATCCCTAAAAGGAAAGAGTGAACGTAGGATATTATGAACTTCAATCAAATGATAATTATTTTGTACGTTGCATCTTACGCTATTCCCGTAAGGATACTTGTAATTCAACCCGTCAGAAAAATTATTTATACTTGTTTCTTCCTCAAAGACAAGTTCTGCCAGGTGTCCACAATTGCATCTCCTTTCAACTGTTCTTAATCCTCGTGATGTAGACATTCCTGTGAGCTAAGAAGTTAAAATAACTAATTTTAAAATTGACAAAGAAACATAATTGCAGAGAGGTATTTCCCTTAATAAATCATGAGAAGAAGTCCTCAAGAAGATGTTGGTCATAAAGAAAAGTAACACATCCAAAATGCTTAATAAGTTTGATACGATATTACATTATGGAATAAGAGGATGGATTAACTAATCGCAGTTAATGCGCTCTATGGAAGACACGAGATCATCGACCATGGTGTCTGTCTTCACTCTCAATTCCCGCAACTCAGACTTTAGACGTTCCACCTCCGCATGTGCCCTCTGCAGTTTCGCTCGCTGCCTTAAGCTAGTTCTTGCCTCCAGCTTCGCATACAAGCAAGCCAAGAAGTTATGCTTTGCCTTCAGTGTATGGAAGTTGGGAAAGTTCGCTCGTGCAGGTTGTCTGTAGTTGCAACCCTAGATTGAAATAAATAACAATCCATAAGGTTAATTCAACCCTTATTATAAGGATGACGGGATTATTCGATTTACTTACTTCATTGCCACGAGGACACATATAAAATAAACGGTCGAGGGGATCTTGACTTCGAATGTTTTCCAATTCGAAAACTAGCTTGCATGGTTTATAACAGAGGCACTGATGTTCGTGATACTAGTCTCCTCTAGCATAGTAAGGAGCAGTTTCTATACCTAAAATCATGTCCTAACACATCCAATATTAGAAGTTGACACATTACACTCAAGTTCAAAAAAGTATGTAGCTTTGCATACAACAAACAACTTATTACATTACGAAATAAAGCAGTACAACACGATAGAAGGACTGCAAAAACACGAGATACCCTAGATTACATTATCCTCATGCATTTCTCATTTGGTGATTCCCCCACATTACATCAGCTATGGACTCCCTAATCTGGTTGCCCCTCCGAATATCTGCTTGACTCAATGTCACAGATGCGT
The DNA here is from genome assembly GCA_037157565.1 of Thalassia testudinum. Taxonomy (NCBI): domain Eukaryota; kingdom Viridiplantae; phylum Streptophyta; class Magnoliopsida; order Alismatales; family Hydrocharitaceae; genus Thalassia; species Thalassia testudinum. The sequence goes on along the minus strand of JAZHRO010000022.1, from coordinate 58,976,841 downwards.
CTACCATTGTGTTCAGGTGTTATTGGTCCTAAGAGGTGGTCGTTGCTCTTCAGAGTGGTCACCATGGGAAGCTTCATAATTTTTGTTGTAAAATTCATCACGTCCCCCATCTCTCAATAGGAAGATGTGAATCACACAACAAGCAACAATTACATCTCGATGGAGTTCAACAGAGTAAAAGGAGGGGTAGTTCAAGGCAAGAAATCTCTTCTTTAAAACACCAAAACACCTTTCAAAGCAATTACGAATCTTTGCGTGACGGTGGTTGAAAAGCTCCTTCTTATTGCAATATTTGTTGCATGTTGCCCTAGAGTTGTACTTTGTTATATGATAACTTACATTTCAATAAGGGGTGAGAAATTGATAGGTATTAACATACCCACAATCCACAAGATAAACTCGACCTGGCCATATTGGAATGTTGTCATCTTGCACTACCCATCGAAGTACCGTCATATCGGCGGCGGATCCTTTCCAGCCACTAGCAACATATTGAATTGACAGATCCATCGATGCAACACACATTACGTTTAGTGAACACCAGCCGTGTCTGTTTCGATACCTCCCGACTTCGGTAGGGTCTATGCACAATTCAATGTGTGTTCCATCTATAGCCCCAATCACATCCTACGAAGATTGATGGCAAGAAATGAAGTTCGTTTAGAATAAAAAACCTACCTAAGTTTATGTAAAGCAGCTTACCTTGAAGTATGGATATAGGTCCTTGTTTCTCCTTATCTTGTTGAGAACTGGTGCAGAATCCTTCGGAAAGGTAATAAACTCAAATTGAAGCCTCTTTATTGCTCGGGCAACATCCTTGTAGTAATTACTTATGGTTCGTGTTGATCTCTCAAATTGACCTTGCATGTTAAGATTTGTAGCATCTTGGCCAACTCCATATAAAAAGATTGCAAGAGCCTTATTTGGATGCATCTCCTTTGTGGGTTTTAGATATTCCCTCTGGACTAACATATGCTACAACTTGATGAATTGAGAACTATTCATTCCTAACATATCCATTGACCAGTTGTAATGTCCTTCCAATACTCTATTTACTCATACCAATCCCTTCAAATCTCCAGTGTATTTGCGTGCGTATGTGCAGAACACGTGTGGTTCGTTGGATTTCGTCGACAACGTACTGCACAGTTTCTTGAAACATGACTTCCACAATCAAATTCCCCAACTCATCACTGTAAACAGACCATCATCGAGGTTCCATCTATTGGGAAGTACTGAAATGAGGGAAATGAGACAGTTTTATCATTGGATAAATGTTTTGCACATTCAAAACTAACGAAAAAGGATACTACGAATATAAGATAGTGTTCCCATTATACAGACAATGACCTACATCACATCAACCATAACAAGAAAAAACAAAACTAATATAACGAAGACAACCTAATAGGAGTAGTAGAATGGGAAAATCAGTGGAACATAAGATGGAACGATGGAAAAATGTCAAATATCACCGTTTATAATCATCTTGACCAGTTCACCCATATCATCTACAGTACCGCGAAGAAAGACCCTCATTATATCTCTAAAAGTTGGGTCTAATAGACGAGCAGTCATCCTTGATCTAGGAGCCAGTGGCAAATCTAGTAACATCATGTTCAATCCAAGAACACAATTATCAATCTCTTCCCGCTCCAAGTCCCGCAGTTGCTAGTTCTTGCTAAATGCAAGGAACCCATCCATCGTAGCCGTCACCTTCTCCATGCCTTCCTAAGATGAACCCCTGCTACGACGACGTTTCCCGCTGGTCCCCGATCTGTACTCTAATGGTTTTGGTGTTAACCTCCAAGGTGGTGATCTACACGTAATATTTACATCTCCTTCGACATCACAGGGAATCCTATATTAGTAGGTGCTTCTTGTGTGGGAGTATGATTCCTCGAGATGGGAGATTGTGAGGACAAAGTCATGTTCTCGTTCTGAGAGTAATCCATCTGGGAGAGGTTCATGTCAGGTTGATTATCGTATTCACCGAAATCCTCAACATTGGTATGCCTAAGACTGGACGCCGCATTCACTCCCCTAGCAACCTCTATACCATCAATAACTTCCAATTCCTTGTAACAAAGAAACGTCTTCCCTCGTAATTTCTTCAAATGTTCTGGAAGTTACATGTATTTCTTATATGCTACAAATAGAACAAAGTTAAAGTGATACGCTACGAATTTAATGGAAAGTTCACTAGCATCGTCCCAAAGGTTGTCATCATAAGTGATAGGACATTTCCTTTGATCATCTCAACCCCAGTTGCTTTTGTTCGTCAATGCAACAAAGGCGTGCTCCTTCTTCAAGTTTCTAAACCGATTTTGCAATTGATCTTTGACATAACATAACCCGGTCTCCGAGTTGAACTCTTCAACGATCTCAGTTCACCCAGTTTTAGTGAAAGATCCATTAACGAAGTCATTATTGTAGTGGTCATTGAGAAGTCTTATCAACAACCTATCTTGATCACCTATCCAATTTCCTATTCTTGGACCTCCCCCTTTGCGAGGTTGCTGGACACCCTTCCCATGGCTGCAACCTTCTCCAGTCATCCTACACGTCAAATCGAAAATAGGTCACCCTCAGGAGAGTGAAGAAAGAAGGGAAGGTCACTTAAAGGAAGTTGCAGTAAGACTCCAATAATAATTAACTACATACCTTACTTGGGCTAATTTTCTCCCCACATCATTATTATGACCATCTTGCACCTCCAACGCAATGATCATTACAGCAAATGCAACTATCTTCTCAGGGAGGAAATTTTCTTCATTTTCAAAATTCCTCTTCCTCACAAGATAAACACAGTGGCTAACCCGACTAAATCCATCATCCATTTCCCATGTCAAAAACTCATGTGGGAAATCCATGTACACACCACCTAGACATAATTTACGGTGGTTAAAATGATTGGCCCATGACTATCATTTTCCTCCAAAGATGTTGCTTAATTTCAAAGTCAAAAATCCCTCTTGAAGAACAAATACTAAAACCCCCATAAGAATTATCATGCCAACTCTAACTAAGCCTAGGAGAAGAACCTAAATTACCATCGAAATGTTGAACAAGATGAGCTCCACGTACTAATTCTTTGGAAATTTAATATTCATAAAATTTTGTAGGTCAAGAGTTTACATAACTCAGCTATTCAATTCTTAAAGAAAGCTCTACATTAAAGTTGATATAGTTTTCTTAATAAAATTCATTTCCTATTATACCTCGAGAAGACTTGATCTTAAATATTAACAAAACTACAACAACAAAACATCATTACTAAAATATTAAGAAAGGTTGAGGTGTTGTTGAAGCTATGAGTTGCTACACTAACGTATTTGATTTTGAAAAACCTGTCGTCGCAGTTTGAAAGCGAAGAACTCATGTTCAACAAATAAAATTTATACTGGAATAGAAATCCCGGGTCGAACTCAAGGAGGCGGACGCTTGATTAAAAATACGCATTTGTTTTATTTGTCACGAAGTAGATTAATTGATTATTGTTACAACCCGGTTCCTGAATCCTTATAGGACACGAGACCGAATCGACTCGACTGATCCCAAGACCCAGTCATCCAACGAGAAAGTAACCAAAAAAACAGGAAAGTAAACCACATTCACTATGCTAAGCAACTAACAGTAACAAAAGTACAGCAGTAAAGAAGTAAACTACTACAGTACATACCACCACAACAGTAGAAAAGTAACTAGATACAGGAATATAAAGTACATAATATAAGAGTACAGAGGTGTAAGAAATTACTCACTACAACAGAAAAGGAGTACAACAAAAAGCTACAACTACTGGGCTCTACTGGACCCAGTACCCTCTGCAGCCGTAAACTCTGGCTGCTTAACACCTGGACCTGAAAAGGGGTTATGAGTACAAAATGTCAGCGAACGCTGAGTAGAGTGGCAACCAACCAACTAAAGTAGTAAAGGTGGATAGGTAGCTGTTGTTTTTCAATTTACTTTCTTTACTGATTATTCTTTTCCATCACTTTGTTTATTTATCAGGTCTCTTTCTTGATCTCAAATGTTCCTCTTGGGAACGATCTTGATTGCAGTCTTTTCCGAAGAGTAGAAGTTGCATGTGGTGCTCTCCTGGTCGGGAAAGTCCCCCGTGGTGGTCCTACACCCAGTCAACCACCCCAAGGTCACAGACAGATGTAACGGTGACTACAACACACGTTATAAGCGCACGGATAGTTACCCCGCACCGGCACGCGGTCAGTCGTTTCCGTTAGCGGGTGCACCCAAAGCACAGCACAGGGCCAGTATAGGGCCTAGCCCTCTCAGTAACAGGGGTCTAGCCCCTAAGAACCAAATAGAGGTTTCGCCCCTCCACAGTCTACGCACCCTCGCCTGACTACCCTAGTTTGCCCAATGGGCCTCGCAAGCCGGTGTAGGGTGGCTAGCTGAACCCCGGGCCCCGTGGTGTGGCTAGCTCTCTCCCTACACTAGTAGCTCTCTCCGGTACTATGTACGCGAGGGCCAAGAAGTCGGTACAGAGTGGCCAATCCTAACCCCGGGTCCCAACCTAAGGGCGGCTAGCTCCGCTTTGCACTAAACAGGGGGACAGTCGCTCTCCTTGGTACTTCGTACTCAAGGGCTAGCTCACTTCCCCACTCACATTTCCAGTTCCATTCCATTGATCCCAGGAGTTATACTCCTAATTCCCGTAGGGTTCATGCTCATATTCCTCATGTCATTCCATACCAGGTTTCATCATTTCTATTTCCATTCTCAGGTTATACACATGCCACTGGTAATTCTATCATTCACATTTCCATATTCAGGTTATTCACAGGTAGCTCGTGTTTCCATCATTCATCTTTCCATTTCCAATTTATATACAAACAACTCATATTATGTGTGCGACAGGAAAGTTACATAAAACAGTTAACAAGTACTATATATTTCGCAGGCAACTGTTATTCATTTACAGGCAATTGTTATCATTCTATCTACTCATTCAAGATTGCAATCCATTCATTCAATACAGACATTTCCAATATTTCTAGCCCTAGGATTCATGTCATACCCTAGGTTCTAATCATTCATTCCACATATGCATCCAGGCTTGTATTTAAATTAGGGGAAGCCACTCTACAAGTAAACCCAAGAGTAGTGGGGGCTTGAACGACAAACTCACGTGCCTTAGCAAGCCCCGAACCCGCAACGGAACGAAGTCCTATCATAAGGATCAACCACAAGAGAATACTCAAAACAGTATAGAAAGTCTTTTAACAAGTAGAGGAAATCATACGGAAAACATCGGTATCTTAGTTGCGGAAAATGGACCTTAAATGGACCTAAACGGGTCAAAAATAGTATTTCTGACTCAAATCAGATGTCTGGAACATCTTCCAAACGTCTTAAAAGTGTCAAGTACCATACCTCAAACCCTATACCAAACCTTAGACGTCCAGGAACTCCTCTAGACTGTCTGGACCCAGTTCTAGACGTCCGACCACCTCTCCGGACGTCTGGAAGCGTTTCCCGTCGTCTGGTATGTCGCCCAAACCTCCGAAATGCATGGGAAGGCGTGTCCCGCGCCTTCCCGAAGTGAAACATGCACGAATCCACCAAATCTCCTCAAAAAGGCATGCAACAGTGTCTCGGCGGAGTGGCCTGCATGGCCGTATCCGCAAAGAAGACGTACCTTCACGAAGTCTACTCCTCAGATGTCTGGAACCTCCTCCAGATGTCGGCTACATCGTCTGGACGTCGCTCCAGACATCTGATTTTGGAAAAAACCCAGAACCAGCACCTGCTTCCGTCCTCTCGCGTCGCGCATGGCCACGCCACGCCCTCTCGCCTGCAGCTTCGACTGCAATAGTGTCGGGGAGGACCTCCCTGACGCACTCCTCCGTCTTGCACGCACCACTCTGGCCGTGCACTCGCCGGCGAGCTCCCTTGCGAGCTCGCAAGCGCAACTCCTCTCCCTCTCTCGCTGCTCCTCTCCTTCTCACGCCACTCCCGAGCTCTAACTTGCTCTGCTGCTTTCGCTGGAGGGAAGGAGGAAGGTGGCTGGAAAGTGGGGTGGAACGAGAGAGAGAGAGGAGGGGGCTTTATCAGGGTGTGGGTTTAGGGTTTTGCTGGGGGCGGAGGGAGAGAGAAGGAGGAAAACGAGGGGGGGTACTGTCTACGCGCAACACGCGCACAAACGCGAGCTCGTACTCAAAATTTTCAATTTTCAGACGTCTGGGAATGAGTCCAGACGTCTTACCAGATGTCTGACCTAAAGTCCAGATGTCTTAAAGGACTTAAACAGCATGGGTCTTAACAATTATAAACTATCTATCTATTTACACTAAATAGAAGAGAGAGAGAGAGAATGAGAGAGAGAGAGAATATTACAAACAAAAGCCAAAAAGAGATGTAGAATGAACATGGAATTCATTATCAAAGAGATTGTTCGTTACACTAAACATTACAACTAGAAAGCAGAAAATGATTACACTAAAAAGTAGTAAATCTACTCTAGAAAGCATTAAAAAGAATGGAGAGAGAATTATCCTCCTCGACGGTCGCTTAGAGGACGAGCCTGACGAGACGATGCCTGGAAGACGGGGAACGGAGTAGGACCAAAGTGGGAAGAATGGGAATGGGGCAGCACGTCGTCGTCGTCGCGGGATCCACTTCTGAAAGGAGGGCAAAAATTGGTCTTCATCTCTTGAGAAGCATCCCGGGTGTGGGACAAGCTTCTCTTGAGCTTTGGAGAGGGAGAGAAGAGAAAGAAGGGATGAAGATTTCGTATGGAGGATGTCTCCTTTTATAGTTGCAAGGAATGAGGGCAATTTGGTCTTTTTAATCTCAAAACATTAAATCAGGGGTCTTTAGTGACGGATAAAACCATCGCTAAAGCCCCATCATGGGCGACGTGCGCCACCCGCTCGCCTCCCACACATGTAACAAGCGCTCACATCTTTCGCTTCTCGGCCGTTCGATCGTGAGATCGAACGACTGAGACACGCCCTCGCCTGCCTCCTTATCGTGCGCTCGCGCGTGCAATCTCGCGTTACGCGCGAGAGTGCAATAGCACATGGCTGTTATGGAGCACCCGCAACTGCTTGATCGTGATCGAGCAGTCACAAAGCCCGCTCGCCTGCTCCCCAACAGCCGCTCGCGTGGAATCAAACGCGCGACGCTGTGTCGCGCAAACGCGTTCATCCGCTGCGCTGCAGCGGCACTTGTGTCGCGGAGATGAATTCGTGCGTGTGCAATCAGGACCGTTGGATTGAGATCCAACAGTTAAGGCGGCTCTTTAGGTGCGGCTTCAGAGGATGGGCGCGTCGGTTGGGATGCAATCTCAGCTGTTGGATCTTGATCCAATGGTGACAATTAGTGGTTGCTAGCGTCTTCTGAAGTTGAGGGCGGTCGATTGGGCGGCCAAGATGGCTCCATGTGGCGCCATCTTGGCCGTCCATCTTTTGGATGATGTAGATGGTGCCACGGTTGTCGGATTGAGTCTATTTTCGTGTCGTTAGGCTGCGATCGTCGATCCGAATCCATCCGTGCGGTTGGATTTGTTATTTGAAGTGCGAATTCACACCATCTTGTCCCTTGATATTCTAGGGTTCCCCGATCTCTATCTGATGTTACAGATGTCTAATTAGGGTGATCTTAGAGTCGTTGAACTCCAATCGTCTCCCTGATCACATGTGTACGATTGGATCTTCGATCCGATGCCTCGATAAAAATTTTGCCTTGTCCCTGAACATAAAAGGAGACAATTAACCTCCATTTTATTCAAACTAATCTAAATGCAAGATGATGCATGCTATGCAAATTTATAGTATGTAATGCAATTTTATGCTTAAGAACATGCATAAATAGACATCTTATGCAATGTAAACATGTTTACATCACACCCCCATGCCTATCTTTTGCTAGTCCCTAGCAAAAACTATATGCTATTTATAAAAGAATCAGGTTGGAATATTTGGGCATGAGTTATTTTCAATCATTAGGAGAATATTTACTTAGGATCTGAATTTTCAAAGACACAACAGTGCCCAAGTATCTGCCAAAATGCAGACCGCCTCAAGTCCTCGCCTTATTCAAAGGAAAATTTCTTTTTTTCTTTTCCTTCTTTTCTTTTCTTTTTTTTTTTGGATTTTCGAATTTTAAGGTTTAAGAGTGGCTTTCTATGGCCATTCAACTCACACAAGATTTGATGAAAACCCTAAATTCTAAGCATCTTATTGTGAATGTGATAGACTCGTTGACCGACAGTAAAAACAGACTTCGGATTTCTACGCCTCTTGGTGACCTTAAAAAGAGAATTTTGCCTAAAGGTGTATCTTTACAACCGGTAGCTTTCTCCCTGCTTTTATTTTTACGGGGTCAACACAAGGGTGATTCCAGTGTATATCTCCCCGATTTATTCTACTTCTCCGCTTCTTCCTAAGTGTTTTGGGAATTTTCAGTGCATTTATTGAGCTGGGTTATGGACAACCGGTCGATGAGCTGTTACCACTGACAACTTGCCAGCCATACTCGTGTGGCGAAGTGTGGCTTATTTCTTTCTTCTTTTTTCTTTTTGACTTTCTTTTCCTCTTTTAAGTAGGTGGCTTCCCTGGTCTAGGATTTACCTAAAGGCAGCAAAAAGAGAATGGTCCAGTGATTGGGCTTTGGACAACCTACCTATCGGCTGTTACCCACGATAACTTGCCACCCATATCAGCTTAGAAGGTTCATTAGCTACCTAATTTCCGTTAAAATCGTCGAATAACGAGTCAGTGCAAAGAAAGTGTGTAGATGCTTAAAACTCAAAATTCCCTTAAATCAGAGGGCGGGTTGATAAGTCATGTACTTATCACCCAAACTTATTTACTCCAATTACAATAGAATTAAGGTTGACGAGGACTTGAAAAATAAATCCACATTTTAGTGGATACACGGGTCGATTAAGTCCAAAGACCTTAAGGGTCTTTGTATTCAGATCATAATGTAGTATTTTCTAATATTGAAAATTTTCTTAAACCCAATTTCTCTTTCCTAATTCCAAAAATATTTTAATATAAATAAAGGAAAATAAAACAAATCTACGGAGTTGACGAATAAATTCAAAGATGAATATCCACCCCCCATGCCTATCTAATGCAATGTCCTCATTATATTAAAAAGACATAAAACAGAGTGGAATAGAGAAGAAAGCACCTGAATTGCGTGAATGTCAGGTTCGCTCCGAGATAAATAAAAACTGTATATGTGCTGAATTTAGTGCCTTCAGCTAGGCACACTATACAAAGAAGAGAAATAAAGAATTCACAAGTGCAGGTCAGAATCAGAATAAAAAGATGAAACCTCGGACCTGCCAGCAGATGTCCACAGATGTGGACCAGATTATGGTACAGACCCATACCCCATAATAAAAAATATCTAAGGTTTTGGATAAAAATTACCCAAAACCTAAAATCAGTATGCAAGTGGGGTCGGTCCTGCGACTTATGAGGATGCAACCCAAGACCAAAGAATCAGGTTACGGAGAATTCAAGCTCCAAAGGATAATCAAGGAATGTGTGCTTGGGTTGGACATCCTTAGAACAGATGTCGTAAGGGTCCTGGTTTGATGGTTTCAGATGAATTGGAACCCTTAGACTTAGTCTTTTATTTCCTCCAAAGTTTGCTTCCCAAATCAGAGCTTCCCAGTTTCTATTCTCCTCATTCAGAATGTCAAATTCCGAGACCTCCTGCATATTAATCACCCCGTCTGAAATTTCCAAGTCTAAAAGATGTGGCTGAATCAGAATTAACTTGGGTCTAGTTATCTCAAAAACAAAATCATTGATAAGCTCAATGGGGTGTAACTGACAATTAGGGCATTTGATTGAATCCTCTAGAAAATACTAGTTTGGATCCGTAAGGTGAGCCCTGATAAGATCAGTTTCCTCAGTTATTGGGCTATTAAATGATCTATCAGATTCCTCAAGCCCAATCGTCTCACAGAAATCGTATTCTGTAAACTCGCGTGAGACTTCGCAACTTGAATCTTCACCATCAGAATCAAGGAAATCAAGATCCGTATTAATGTATGTCCCAAAATCATCTGTCACTTTCTGATCCATGGAGGCATACATTTTCTCGTACCCTAACTCATAGATCTCAGGTGAAGAAATCAGATCATCCTTAATTGGTTTCTCTAATTCAATCTGGTTAGCCTCGTAACGCGTGTCCCCCTCAACTGGTGCTTGAGCGGGTTCTGACATTGGCTCTCCTGATGGGGGTTCATCCGGGGAATCATCCCACGATTGAATTAAAGCAACTACAAATCCCATCCTTAATTTCGCTAACTTCCAAAGTAGAAACTCACCCGGGTTCTTATCCTTAACATCCTGGAGCCAATCCAACGAATACTTGTTCAAATCATCAATCATTTCAATCAGGGGCTCCAATCTTTCTATGGAAGGTATTGCCTGAACTTCTAAAAATTGTATAATATTCCGCAAGTTAGCCAGAACCTTATCTTGAACCTGGTTACCCTGAACCAAATGATTTGGCTCAGGGTTGGGTGGGTTTGGGATCAGTGCAGAGGAGTTAACGAATTGAGATTCGTTATACCCTTCCTATTAATAGGCCATTTCGGATTGTTCAAAAGGTGAGGATGACCTAAAGGCAATGTAATCAGAGGATGGGTAAGAATCAGTGTATCCTTCTTGATTGTAGATCGTATTAGGTTGTCCATGAAAGAGTGACGATCTATAATCGATGTGGCTCTAAGAAGGATAGAAATCGCAATCATAGTGTTCAAGGTTAGACCCTAAACACAGAGGTCCGGAACTGTATCCCCAATCCGAATTATCCCAACTAACTGATGGTTGATTACAGTACGAGTCAAGATAATCGTCATGTTGAGAATAACTCATAACAGGAGGGAGAGAGCGGGAATGCGTATAAAATGTGGAAGGATTCATGAGAGACGGAAGGAAGAAAGGCGCCTTGCAATACAAATAATCAAACCTATCCTTAAGTGGGCTAGCCTAAAGACCTACAGACTCTCAAAACTTGTCTTGAGATAAAGAAATGATTTGATCTATTTCTGTCTGTTCAATCTAACCAATTAGAAGGAGGGACTGGAGAGAAGGTTCTTCCTTCAACTTGCGCCTCCGGTTCCTAGTGTACCCTCCAGCCGCAATCGTTTGATTCTGCTCCCCTAGCTATACATCAGATTGAACAGTAGAAATAGACTAATCGAAAATAATCTCGTTCTGGGCTCTGAAGAGCGAGTTGAATCCTTAAGGCCAACGTTTATTCGATTTTATTTAGGGCTAGGTTTGAATGTGCTTTGGAATGTGATGGACCCTTTATCTGGGTTGTGCCCTTAATGATTGATTGATGTGTGTGTGTGTGTGCACAACCAGTGGTTTTCAAGCAAGATTATTTTTGATGCGGTGAATTTTAGAGTTCAAATCTTACTTAGTAGCTTTTAGGATTCAACTTTAAATATTTTCAAACAAGTTTTGATGGCATACCAAGTTTTGAAAACACAGGTAAAGATGTTTTCCTTTGAAACTTAAAAGAATGTGGAGTGCCTGGTAAATCCTTAAGAGTTAAACCTAAACAACAGCTACTTGATGAGTTGATTTTAATTGAAGTGGTGAGGCCTGATCAACTCAAATAATGACCTGTTGCACTAATTAATTAGGCACACAAATGATTACCTAATCTGATTTCTACTCAATTATGTGTTTGGATGTGTGTACCAGCTCCAAAGATTGGTTTACCGGTTGAGTTTGAAAATCAGATGAGGTTGTGTACCTCTGTGAGATTTTTTTTTTATTTTTCTTTTTAATTGTGGAGGTTAAGGCGGGTGTGGGTGTCAAACAAACAAACAAAACTAACCTTAGAGTTTATAAGAATACCTAGGTTGATTGATGTTTGTATTATTATGTGGTGAAATGAAAACTAATGGGTGGGAGGTGGGGGATAACTTATAGAACCTTCAACAGCACTTTGCTCTAATCTACCGGTTTTGCTCGTCTCAAAAGAGTACCTGCAATCACAATAAGAAAGGAGAGAAGTGAGGTAAATGATTCGTAAGTTGTAAAACGCGAGGAAAAAAATATCAAAGAGCATCGCCACCCCGGCAACGACGCCAAAATGTTGAAGCTACGAGTTGCTACGCTAACGTATTTGGTTTTGAAAAACTTGTCATCGTAGTTTGAAAGCGAAAAACTCGTGTTCAACAAATAAAATTTATACCGGAATAGAAATCCCGGGTCGAACTCAAGTAGGCGAACGTTTGATTAAAAATACGCATTTGTTTTATTTATCACGAAGTAGATTAATTGATTATAAACTATCTATTTACACTAAATAGAAGAGAGAGAGAATGAGAGAATATTACAAACAAAAGCAAAAAAGAGATGTAAAATGAACATGGAATTCATTATCAAAGAGATTACTCATTACACTAAACATTACGACTAAAAAGCAGAAAATGATTATACTAAAAAGCAGTAAATCTACTCTAGAAATCATTAAAAAGAATGGAGAGAGAATTATCCTCCTCGACGGTCGCTTGGAGGATGAGCCGGACGGGAAGACGCCTGGAAGACGGGGAACGGAGCAGGACGAAGGAGGACGAAGCGGGAAGAACGGGAACGGGGCAGCACGTCGTCATCGTCGCGGGATCCACTTCCGAAAGGGGGACAAAAATTGGACTTTATCTCTTGAGAAGCATCTCGGGTGTGGGACAAGCTTCTCTTGAGCTTTGGAGAGGGAGAGAAGAGAAAAAAGGGATGAAGATTTCGTATGGAGGATGTCTCCTTTTATAGTTGCAAGGAATGAGGGCAATTTAGTCTTTTTAATCTCAAAACATTAAATTAGGGATCTTTAGTGATGGATAAAACCGTCGCTAAAGCCCCATCATGGGCGACGTGCGCCGCCTGCTCGCATCCCACACATGTAACGCGCGCTAACGTCCTTCTCTTCTCGGCCGTTCGATTGTGAGATCGAACGACTAAGACGCGCCCTTGCTCGCCTCCTCATCGTGCGCTTGTGCGTGCGATCTCGAGTTACGCGCGAGAGTGCAATAGTGCGTGGCTGTTATTGAGCGCCCGCAGCCACTCGATCGCGATCGAGCGGTCACAAAGCCCGCTCGCCTGCGCCCCAACAACCGCTTGCGAGGAATCGAACGCGCGCCGCTGCGTTGCGCAAACACGTTCACTCGGCGCACTACAGCGGCGTTTGTGTCGTGGAGATGAATTCGTGCGCACGTGATTAGGACCGTTGGATTGAGAACCAACGGTCAAGGTGGCTCTTCAGGTGCGGCTTCAGAGGATGGGCGTGCCGGTTGGGATGCAATCTCAGCCGTTGGATCTTGACCCAACGGCGGAGATTCGTGGTTGCTAGCATCTTCAGAAGTTAAGGGCGGTCGATTGGGCGGCCGAGATGGCACCATGTGCCGCCATCTTGGCTGTCCATCTTCTGGATGATGTAGATGGTGTCACGGTTGTCGGATTGAGTCGATTTTCGTGCTGTTAGGCTGTGATCGTCGATCCAAATACATCCGTGCAGTCGGATTTGTCATTTGAAGTGTGGATTCACGCCATCTTGGTCCTTGATCTTCTAAGGTTCCCCGATCTCTATCTGATGCTACAGATGTCTAATTAGGGCGATCTTGGAGTCGTTGAACTCCAATCGTCGCCCTGATCACATCTATATGGTTGGATCTTCGATCCGAAGTCCCGATAAAAATTTTGCCCTGTCCCTGAACATAAAAGGAGACAATTAACTTCCATTTTATTCAAACTAATCTAAATGCAAGATGATGCATGCTATGCAATATTTATAGCATGTAATGTAATTTTATGCTTAAGAACATGCATAAATAGACATCTTATGCAATATAAACATGTTTACATCAGGTGTCCACTGAAAAGCTTTTTTGAGGTGTTTCACATATCTATCATTTATACTTGTATAAAATCTACAAGTCTAAATTCTAAAATTAGAATTTTAAATGAATAAATCTTCAACTTCAAGAAACAATGGTTCCTCATTTTATTCTAGAGCCAAATGCAGCAATCATCAAGCAGCAGTAGGTGTAGGAAATGTAAAAATGCAAAAAAGCATGTACAAACCAGGAGCACAAAAGTTCCATCCTCATTTCATTCCTGAGCCAAATGCAGTAATCATCAAGCAGTAGGAGCAACAAATGTAAAAATGCAAGAAAGAATGTACAAAGTAGAAGCACGAAAGGTTCCCCATTTGATTGGACATGTAAAAATGCAATAAAGAAGGAGCAACAAGGTTTACATAAGGATGTTTATCTGCTTTCCTGCAAGGGTATGTTTTGTTTTTTTTAACGAATCCTATAAGGTTATGTTGATTGGTGGAATGCACGATTTCCAACAACTAGATAAATATATTCTAAGTTTTTCCAATGTATTATTTTTCTCATCCAGGGACCAATGAACTAGGGATGAAAACATTAATACCATTTACACCTATTTGTATTTGTTTCAGGAGTTCTTCCCACATGGATTTTTTTCCCTCATTTTCAGGAATTCCCCAAATGGACTTCTCTATTGAAAGCACTGATTAAGCAATAACCACCAACTCTCAGACTTTCTTATCTTCTGAGGCATCTTTCCTAAGTTCTTAATTTGTCTGATGGCACACTGATGTCACAGTATAGGCACCCTTAAACCCAATTTCTTCATAACAAGATCAGGTCATCTATAATGTGAGAAATGTGCCTTCAGATGTGCCATGGCATTGATCATGATGCAAAATTTAAATTTGTAACAAAAGGTAAATACTTACTATTTATATAGGCTGATGGAAGAATGGATTTATAAAGTTAAGATTGACCACCAGACTAAAGGATTGACAGAGATTATAAAGTTAAGAATCTAGTAGCTTACATTTTCTGTCCTAAAGTTAAGAATTTGATAACCCAACCAAAATAGGTTCCAAGTTCTATCCTAAATTATTTAGTTAAAGAATTTTTCATGTTACATTTTCTGGTAGCTTACATTTTTTATTATGGATAGTTAACTTCTTATACAATATGCCATAGTTGGTAAACTTTGTTAGCTGCTGGTCATTGCTTTGGACCATTTCCTACTTATTTTTGTTGACTATCTTACAAGAAGTTACGTACTGAATCATTCTCTTTTTGTAAAGAGTTGTTCTTCACCTAATTCTATGTTGTAAATTAGGATTACCTTGATAGGTTGAAAGATCAAAATGAGTTTTGGTATGTTACAAGGGACTCAGATGAGTCTAAGAAGGGAAACACACAGAGGAAGGATAATAGGTGGTGGCTTACTAAGGACTATGTGAGAAGAATATAAGCATTACCATGAGGCTACTTGAACAAAGATGAGCCCAAGGACATTTTTAAGGAGTTTTGTCATGGGGTAAAGGAATATCAGTTGAATTCAACCTCAGTTCCCTTGCCTCAGGGAAACATTTATAGAGATAGCAAGACCAAGGGTTAAAGATGAAAACCACCACAATCAACTCATTTTTAGACTATTCACAAGGGCTTTTGCCATGGACAATCCAGCACATTGTTCAAGAAACAAAAACATGGTAAATATTACCCAGGAAAAAAAAGGCAATCTAACACTAGCAGCACAATGATGTAATTGCTTTTGATTACCAAAATATTCCATACACAAAACAACCATAGCTTGAGCAAAGGATTCAATAAGCAAGGCAAACCCAAACAAAACATGATCATGAGGCAGACCCAAACTGAATAACCACTGGAAAGGTCTAATAACCATGGGAGGGAAGCAATGAAGTGAAATAAAGATAATAAGCAAAGCATGAAACCAAACAAAACTGAATTTTGTCGTAACAAACAAAGACATTGAGATTCATGGAAGAATTATCCTGAAATCATCATAAAAATCACTCAACACACAACACATGCAAACCATAATTTAACACTGGAAATTCCTGCCAAAAAAACACTTGGACATGATCTTTCTACTTCGGGCACACAACACACCATCTGCGGGTCCAACGACAACCATAACTCGAGCAAACCATTGAATAAGCAAGCCAGACCCAAACAAAACATGATCGTGAGGCAGACCCAAACACATATCAAATCTGGAAAGGTCTGATAACCATGGGAGGGATGCAATGCAGAGAAATAAAGATGATAAGCAAGGCAAAGAACCAAACAAAACTAAATATGGTTGTAAGAAATAAAGAGCTCGCTCCAACAAAGGCAACACCAGATTGTCCCAACACAAGAGAAATATGTAGAGCTTGCTATTCAGCTCAATCAGACCGACACCACTTGCTCCAACAAAGCATAATAACCACGGCAAGAAACACTGAAAAAAATCTAATGGATTATAAGAAATGTATTGAATGTACAATACCTCAGCAATTGATTTAAGGCCACGGAATACAGCCCAGAACTTGACCTCCGGCCAAACAAACCAAAGATCAAACATGTAAGAGATACCTTGAAATTGAACATTCCACAAGAAATGTAATATAAATCAGAATAACCCAAAACCTACAATGGAAAAAAACGTAAATGTAAAAAAGGAAAAAATGCACTTGATAGGGTTCTGGTTCACTTGGTAAGGGAGGACGGGAATAGCATCCCTTATATAGAGGTTTGGGACATCAACAACCATGATGAATGCATTCACGAGAGCATAAAGCAGAGGTGGGAATCAATAAAGGCAACACCATCAACAACCATTCACGAGAAAGACTAGCCGAGAATCAAGGGAATTGCGCAGAGGAAAGTTACCTCGAAACCGGTCATCTCTCGCAAATGGAGTTACTATTCGGGTAAAGACGAGATAGTAAAGGCTACCAACTCTCCTTTCCCAGCAAGAAGAGCACCATCGACATCATCGACATAGGTCTTCCTTCGAAGAATAGAGCGCAGGAGGTGTAGCGAACATCGAATGGCGACATAGGTGTTGTAAGCGCAGGAAGGAAACTTGCCTCCCATAGAGGAGACAACGATCGTTCCAAATGAGGGTTGAGTCGGGGAGTGCAACGCCATCGCCAGTTGGGGAGTGTCGCGACATCACAAGAGGGGTTAGGGCACGAAGGGGTATCTTCAGAAGAGTGCGGGAAGGAGTGGGTGCGTTGAGGAGAGATAAAACAGGGGTTGGGGATGTGGGTTAAGCCAACCCCCCTTCCATCCCGGGTTGGGATAACTGGTGTTAGGAGGCCAAATAGGTGTTAGGTTATCCCCCTTCGCAAATGGGGGTTAACCCCTAAAAAAGAGGGTTAACTCCCACCGTTAAATAGGCCTCAAAGTCTTTTTGGCTCTCTCTCTCTCTCCATTCGGTGGAGGCGGAGTTCTTAAGGTCGGAATTTTATTAGTTAATAGATTGAAACATCATAGGCTTTATGGGTAGAATCATAGCCCAAGAAAACATGTTGGGCAGAACTTGGCTCAAGTTTACTTTTACCATATGGCTGTAGGAATGGATAACAAAGATACCCAAAAACACGCATAAATGAATAGTCAGGTAGACAATTATGGAGTAAGGCGGATGGAGATTTTTCCATTAGTTACTGCCGAAGGCAAAAAATTAATTGATTAAGCAGAGGATTCAACCACCAAAATGATAATTTACCGAAGAATCCAGTAGTGGCAAATGGAGTGACGTGAGAAGAGCGTCGTGGCCAGACCGATCTATATATCCCTTCATTCCCACATATCTTACAAGTGCATGCATCCACAAGGAAGGCTCCTGGTAGAGACATTATATCTGGGACTTCTTCGGGGGATACAACTCTAATCAAAGCAATTTCCAGGACGGCTGAAATGCAAATTAAGAAACGTTGCTAATGCAACTGCAAGTCTGCAACACCTAACCATATCCTGATCAGAACGCCCTTTTAGTTAATCTTGCAGGTTGCTACGGCACTCATACTAGTGCTGGTAAGCACCCATACAAAGCTACGCAAAAGAGGCAATACCCATAAATACAAAACTGTAACGCCCCTTCCTCTTCTCCATTCATCTCCAAGTTCATACATATATCCCCAAAATAATGTAAGAAAGTCCCAGGTGGCATCAATTGTAAGATGCTGACAACAACTGCAATTGCAAAGTCACCCGAAAAGACACCGATGGCTGACTTCCTCTCGACGCTGACTTGCATGCAAAGATTAAAAAAAAAAAAAGAAAAGAGAAGCATGAACAGGAGAGCCACATCAATGGACATTACTGCAACATGGTTGACACATTGGGATGAGTAGAGTACGCCGTAGTCACTACATCCGGTGCTAAACATTGTACTCACTACCACCTACCACTAAGCCAAACTCTTTCATACTTGTAATTAAGAATCCCCGGCAGGACTCCTTTTCAGCAAAACTGAAAGTTAGAACCAGAGATTTGACCTGTACGTCGGGTGGGTCACAAAGATAATCACCAGAAGCAATTAAAAAAGAAAATCGATATACATAGATATATGCACATGCCAATTAAAGTGAGATTGCACAAGAAATTCTCTATGCCCACTTAGTAGTTGCACACCGGAACCGCCACTTAATTACTGCATGGCATTGATGTATAGACACGGCCTCAGTAGCAAATAAAGGTGGAAACAAATACTGGAGATGATTGCGGAGCCTCTGTTTTTGGTGGCGGGGGTCTCGCGGGTGTTGAAGTGCAGCTGATGATCACTCGTCTAATAAGTTTTTGTTTGCTCGCTTGGTGATCGAAAATGTCGGGGCAATCGTGTTACGCAGTACGTGAGATGGTTCACCACGCAACTGTACCCATTTGAAAAGAGAAATAGTTGACGTAGCAAGGAGATCACCAAAGATCTCACCCATGGACATCCCCAACCTTCGGATCAATGGACATGGAAGATGGAACCCCTCGTGTGATGGGATCCCCATCCAAGGGTGGGGGACGCCCAAGGTGAGATCTTCGATGATCTTTCGGATGCGCTTCCCATTACTCATTTGAAGATGTGCACATGCAGAAGTGTAAAATTTCCTCCGTTATTTGATGACTACACCCACCCAACCCACTTAAAATATTTGGAAACCCCATCATCATATGAACGTTTATGTAGGGTACTTGCATCAGCAATCAACCAATAAAAAAATATGTACAACTTGACAGTCCATTAACACATTCGATTTAGTGGGTATATATATATATATTAGTTGGTAATTTGTTCTTTGTTGCAAGGTCTCTTAACATATAATTTGGTAATTTTTGATGTTCATCGTCTTTTTCGACAAAACCAAGTAGAAGAAAAAGAAAAAAATAAGATCAATAATTCTCGATAATCAACTTGATTGAAACTCCCTTAAATTTCCCTGGAGAACTCCATCCCAGTGAAAAAAATAAAAAAGAGAAAGAAAAGAGAAAAATGTAATATCAAGTTCATCTTCATACTCATAATCTCTATTTTATTTACAAAAGGATAAATGCCATGCTCATTAGGCCATGGTCATCATATATGTTACTCTAGAAAAATAATTCAAAATCAAAGCAAGTCTAATATAAATATCATGCTCACCATACATATTATTCTAGAAAAATAGGTTTTTTATAACATAAATGTTATATATAATATCTTTTGTATTGTAAAAACATTTCAAGTTTGTTATATTGAAAAACTATAATGAATATGTAATAGCCTGAAGTTATTTTGTAACATAAAATTTAATATTACATAAAAAACATCATTTTTATTTATGTATGCATCATTTTTTTGTATTACAAAAGTATTTGCAATATTATTATATTACAAAGTCAGATCTTGTCATTTCCAAGTATTTATATATGTAACATTTGTTTTGTATTACAAAACATGCAATGTTGTATTATAAAGGCATCTCTTTTAATTTTGTATTTTCAAAACTTTTAAAAATTATTTGTATTACAAAATCGTACTGTACATGTCAATAACTCATGTTTATCGATACGATTTGTAATATAACATAACTAATAAATCAAGAATGTCAAAATTCATCAAGAATGTTTGTATTGTAAAATCGTAGTATACATATCAATAACCTAATGATTTTTTTGTATTATAAAACATGAAATGTTATATTACAAAATCATACTGTACATATTAATAACACATGTTTGACAATACTTGTATTACAGAATTGTACAATAACTTAACGTTTTTTTTTGTATCACAAAAAGTGAAATGTTGTATTAAAAAATCATGTTGTACCTAGTAATAACATATGTTTGACAATATAATTTTGTAATACAACATAATTGACGGATTTACTAATATACATATATAGAGAGAGAGTGTGTGTGAGAATGGGATCATAACGTGAACACAAAATTGAGTGATAGAATAAGATTTGATCTTTGCAATATTTATATGAGATGCCATTGTAAACAATGGCTAAGGAGTAGTAAGAAAATTGAAAAAAAGTTGAACAATAGCTACTAAGATGGCTATTCCACACCGATATTCATTTATATTAAGGATCGCTGAGGAAGAGCTAATTGAAAGAGTTGCAAAAAGGTTAGCTAACTTTTTGTATACAAGTCATCGAATCTACGCTTGTCACATGCCAAATTGTTTAATCATTTCTAATGGGTGCTTTTTATTTCTATTCGTACTACTAGCAACTCAACGATCTTTGTAATATGAACGTCGCCCTGCTGATTGACATTTATGTCAAGGGTACTTCAGATGGACTCAAGTAACTGGGTTGTTGCGACAACTGACCATTGTAACAGATTTTGTTCACTATGGTCCTATTTGGCAAGAGTAATACGTTCGTGTAATAAATAGATTAATAAGAAGAAAAAAAGTAAAATAAATGATAAAATAAATAAGTTAATTTGTTGAAATATTTTGATAAATTAAAGTTATTTTACAAAGATGATAAAATAATTTTATCTCAGGTTTACTTTAACTTAACCTAACACAAGTAAAGGTTAGATTAAACGACAAATTTAATACTTAATTTGATGTAAATTTACTTAACTTAGCAATCAATTATTACCTATAAGTTTATAAATAATAGAGTTGTCCAAGTTAAAGGCAAGACAGTTCTATCTCCATTACATTATCATGGAGTTTTAGCAAAGACTTCATTCCACAAAGAAGATGGGATTACACACGACACCCTAACTGGATTGCATGTGAAAGAAAATAATAAATATCACAGCCTAGGCAATGTTTATGTATATAGAAGAAGGAAGAGAGGTATGGGACTACATCAAACTAGTACTGTTTGGTTCCTTGTTTTACATGTGAGATTTTAAAATGATATTTATATATCATAATCTTAAATTTAAAATAATGTGCATATATTTAACATTTTGATCTTACTTTATATGCATGATCATGAATGTTAAAAACATAAAAAATATTTATTTTTTAAATGAGTCTTAATTTGTAATGCTTATAGTTTTATTAAAAATTTATATATTTCCATAATGAAAGGCTTCCAAACTTATACCAAAATAATTCAATGTTTGTTGCATTTTCCACGAGTTGGCGACGGATGGTACCATAAGAAAGAAGATTTAGCAACAATTTCATGTGATAGATGATGTAAATTTATAATAAAAATAAATTGCTTATTTTTGGTAATATTTATAGTTATGCTCCTATGGGAACCGCAATTATATCTCCAAAACTGAGATTTAAAGAACGAAGGTTAAATAAGAATTATTATAGGTTTTGCACGTTGACATTTAAATACAGTATCATAGAGTATCTTCCAAGACTTTTCACTATTAAAATAAAAATACAAACTTTATGAGAAACATTGTTTGCAGTGGGGTTTAAATTTGGCACTTATGTACAGAAGCTAATTCTTGCGTGAGTCATGATAAAGAATGACAGATGTTTTCTTGTATCCATCCGGACAGGCATATACACAATGAGATCAAGTGAAAAGCATGAGTTAGACGATCACTCAATCATAACCATTGCAACATAGTTCACACTTTATGTGTACAAAATGAATGTCCCATATATTGCTTGCTACTGTCCTATTCAAACCCATCATCTCTTATGTGACCTGGTGCATATCTGAGTTCATTATCAACAAAAAGTTTATGGTCACAATGTTTCACTCTTTTGTTAACATCATTACCCTTTGACAATAACACTACCAGTCTATGCTATATCTCCATACATAACATCATCACTCCCACCTTCATCGAAATACAACTTCACCACTGATAGGCATTGCTTCATTGCAACCTTTACACTGATAATTCACACATCTCAATGTACCTAAATAGTGGTGGTTAAGTAAGTGAACTCCCATCCAAATGATCAAAATTGAAATCCTACCTTACTTAAGAAAAGATTTGCAGCATTATCATTATTATCAGTATTGCCAATTTCTCATTTCCATGACACCTTAAACACCACAATGTTATAACAACCATACACCACCTACACTTATTAAAAACATAATATATACGTACCATCATCTCCACCTATTTATGCTCACAAATTGTGCATCATCGTATCACCTTCATCTCCAATATAATATTATCAAACCTATCATCAACATAATACAGCATTATCGTCTCTACCTGAGCCCCATCATGACTGCCTACACCACCTCACCTTCCACACCACCACTCTCACTTGTACCATTTTCTTGTGCCAATCCAATTACAAACACCATTACCAGCACAAAGCATTACTACCATCAACTACCACATAGAATCAAACCAAACACTAACACACACATCACAACCATCAATCCACCAAACACATCAAACCCTATACAACGTCATCTCCTTCACATCGTCGTCAATAATTCCTTCTTACTTAGGTGTTGTGCATGACCCAACCTTGTATGCACTTATTTATACCTGTCATTTTTTCTTTCTGTGGCCTCCACCAACAATACTTGTCGTCGTTTCCCTTACCCATGTGCTTGCAAACATGTTACGCAACTCCTCTTCATGTCCACTACTACGTCTCCTCCTTGCGTGTAGGGTCGACAATGGACAATGGACAATGGGAGTGGAGGGAAGGGGAAGGTGGAGGTGATTACAGGAGAGGGCAACAGGAGGGGGGGTGGTGTTGTGGTGGTGTGCGTCATGTTTGTCTAGGGTTGAGGAGTGATTGAGGTGTCAAAGATGGGGAGAATAGATTAGGTATATAATTGGTGGGTTTTTATAGGTCGGGGAGGGGGTGCATGAGTGGTAAACTCTATTTATTGCAAAGGGGGTCATCAAAGTAAATTTTGTTTACTAGCCTGAATTTTTGCAAAGAAATTCGATTTGAAGTAACTATGGTTGAATTTGAGCCAAGTTTCAGGCTTTGATAGCCTTAAATTAGTCAAGGTTAACTTAGCTTGATTAATATTCTGGATCAATAAGAAAGTATATGAATTTCT
This sequence comes from Thalassia testudinum, assembly GCA_037157565.1. NCBI lineage: Eukaryota > Viridiplantae > Streptophyta > Magnoliopsida > Alismatales > Hydrocharitaceae > Thalassia > Thalassia testudinum. The sequence continues at coordinate 58,953,522 of JAZHRO010000022.1, read as the reverse complement.
AGAATATATTGGCTCCCATCGGGTGACAACATCTGATATCATTATACTAATGTTTAAAATTTATGTTATTGACCTTTTTGAAAGAAAAATTTATGTAGTTGAAGTGATTACATGATGAGTCTTTCTGCACATATTATTAGTAAAAATACAAATTAGAGTGTTTTGAGATCAAGGATAAGCTTAATGAGCTTGAGCTTGGCACCATTTAAGAGTTCCTCGATGGACTTCTAGGCTAGATCAAGCCTAACAAACTCAAGTATGACCTAGCTCAGTCATGTCCATTTGTTCCTACGCTCAGGTCTCCTAGAATTTATTGGATTTTGACTTAGTTTGTTGGATACAAAAAGGAAACCCTAAAACCACTAACGCTCCCTCTTCCCAACCCCCACAGACCCTTGTGAACAAATCAAGGTCATCGCCACCGAGCCCTCAGTTGGGTGCTTTGTGCCATCTTTTCCCTCTCTTTTGAGAGGGAGTTTCGCTCCCTTATTTCTTGGAATGGGATTTTATGTATTGATCTTGTTCTCATTAACCTGAGCTATTGCTTAAAGAAAGGGGGAACAATCCTGACTCCAAAGTTAAAATCACCATTCTCCAAGTTTCATCTCGTACTTTAAGTTCAACGAGAGGAAAAGCTATCTTTCTACTTGATGAGGGAAGAAAAATAATCTCATTGGACCTTGCTAATAAGGCCTATTAAAGAAAATGAGCTTATCTCAAAATGCTTGTGTTAGTCTAACAACTTGAATGGCAGGATCAATCTGGCTGCTTGGTAGTCCGGCAAATTCGACTATTCGAGAGTGGGTTCTCACCCGACTACTCGATAGGCTAGCTCAGTTCGACTACTTCGTAGGTTGGCTTGGCCCGACTACCCAGAAGGCAGATAGTCGGATAAATTAATCAGTGAAGCCTTACCCACCAAGCATACTTCTTGAGTTCTCCTAGTTCTCTGCCTAGCTAATCTGCCAGGCAGCATGCAGTTGATGACTGCCTAAAGGCCTTAATACAGGCGGGTGGGTGGCAGGGTTTGTCGTCAACCACGATCGACAAGAAGGGTCACGTTTTCTCTTGTCTAGATACGATAACAAGGCAACCACTCTAGGTGGAATAGTTATTTGAGGGACACGTCTTCATCATTTAAAGAGATCGTATCATGGGGAAAAAAAAGAGGATAGGAAAAAAAAGAGAGGATTCTACTATATCTTATATTGGCCAAAGAAAATAGTGAATTTAAAAAATTAGACAATCTCTCCATATGTACACAAATTATAATTAAATTGAATCACCAACTCTTATTCTTTTATTATATAATTATACGTACGATGATATGATTGTGGGTTTCACTTGATAATTGATATTAATGTGAAAAAATAAAAGAACGTAAGGTTTATTACATGGTGGGTCCCACCACATTCAGGAAACCACTACACTTTGAACTAAGTATGTATAGGTGATAAATAACTTTGCATTGATGATAAATTATTCTGGATGATTTTGTATTCGTGTAAAATGATTTTACACCGGTAATAAATTATTTTTAGGTGTCTTTGCACCAGTATAATTTCATTTTGCACCTGTGTAAAATTATTTTAAAAGTGATTTCACCAGTGCAAAGTGATTTTGCATCTGTCAGTCTAAGATTTAAGATTTATGATTTAGGTTTATGAAAAGTGAATTCATATATGAGAAGTGATTTTTCATCTTAGTGTGCTAAATCCTAAATACTAAAGATTAAACTTTAAGGTGAAAATCACATTTCCAGTGTAAAATTACTTGTCATAGGTGGAGAAACACTTAAAATTTAATTTTACACCGATGTAATTCTACTTTGCACCAGTGTAAAGTAAGATTGTATCAATGCAAAATAGTTCAAATTAAGATTATACCAGTGTAAAGTAAAATTACACCGATGTAAAATTATTTCGAAGGTGTAAAATAACTTTATATCGATGTAAAGTGATTCCGAAAGTGATTTGAGTGGTTTACACTCGTATAAAAATAATTTTTTTATTAATTTTAATAATGGTAGATTACACCGCATATGAATATATTTTTTATATAAAAAGTAAATATATCATGTGAAATTACATTAACAACGTAGTACGTCGATTTTTACGTGAATTTTTATATTTTTTTATTAAAAAAAAAAAAACAAAAAAAGGCACGACGGAGGCAATCACACTCTTACGTCGCCATTCGCTGCTACGTCGCCATTCTCGCTTCATCGTCCCACCACCAATCAGGCCCCTTCCTCTCCAACGCCTATTCATACCTGACAGGACCCCACCTTCATTTTCTTTCCCCTTTTTCTCTCCGCTCGCGCCTCCTTTCGTCGGTCCCCAAACGAAACAGGATCGAAACGAAGAAAGGGGAGGAGGAGGAGGCGGAGGACGACGAGGGGATCCCTAAAAGGTCTCGATCCTCCTCCGATCTCTCACCTCCATCTTCTCCTTCCCCCTCGATACTCCAAATCTCTTGACGGTTGGTTGTTCCCTGCGCTTTCGAGGATTTTGACCGATCTAGGGTTTGGAATTGGAGGGGTGCAGGTTGGAGCCATGGCGTCGAAGCGGATCCTCAAGGAGCTCAAGGACCTCCAGAAGGACCCTCCCACGTCTTGCAGCGCAGGTATTACATGGATCCGTTGTTGATATGGCCGGATCTGCTGGCATCGGGGTGGGATCGGAGGTGTTGCTTGGGGATTCGTGGCGATCTGACCCTGATCCCGTTGTTTGGGTTGTCTGACGTGCCTTTTTTGCGATCTCGGTACTTGTAGGTTGAAGTGCATGCGTGTGTGTGTTTGGTATTGGAAAGGGCGAAGATTTGGATGTTGAATGTGCAGAGCATTTGTTTATGTGCGTACCATTTCGTGGAAGCTGTTGCCGAATAAGATCTTGTTAGGTCCTTCGTGCGGTGATCTCCAACAGTATTGGTTGGAAAGACGTTGAGACCTTAATTCTACTTTGCCAAGGGCTATGTAATCTTCCAGGGTCATTCTATTATCGTGGACAACCCTTGATTAGATTCTTGTCCCCCATACTGGGTTATTTGCTTGTGCCTACTTGAATTCCTCTTGTTTGACCAACTTAAAGTAAATCATATGAATGATTAGATCGTCTAAAGCTAACCATTTCCGTTATAAGATGTTCTGCGATTCTTTGTTGGTGGGGCTTCTGCATTTCGTCTGATGCACACGAATCTGATCCTGTCACTTATTAATTGTTATTGATATTTGTCGGACACACATGATCTTTTGCATTGCAGGTCTCTTTAACAATCTAATAGCAGCTTCTTCTGGTTGCTCTGTCTAGTAATGAGGACTTCATTGTAGAAGAGAACCCTTGACAGGGTTCATTTGGCTGTTAGGAACCATGTGGCTCTAATTCTAAGGATGTGGGAAGTTGGTTTACCAAAGATCCTCACTTGAAATGTTTGGGGATGGGATTTTCTGAAGGGTGAACCTTGCTTATTGGCGTGCTAGCTAGTTATGTGTGGACTATGTTATTCTTCTGAGATGAACTAATTTGGTGTCTGGAGGATGAATGGGTGTTGTACTCTGGTGCTCTTCTCTGGTGTTGCTTCATGAATTTGTTCGAGTGTGTGAATTTGTCATGTATTCACTCATTTCTCTCCAAAAAAAAAATTCAATGTTATTCCATATGAAGACCGGTACACTAATGTTTTTTAATGTTCATGAATTTCATTGATAATCTTGGGGAGGACTGACATGTGGATATGGCTTATGTACTTGAGGTATGAATGCCATAATGTGCCCTGGTCAGGAGGTGGTGATTTTAATTAGGTTCTATTTGAAGCTGACATATCAGAAACCAATGATTGGTTGCGGATTTCATGCTTCCTGATATCACCAATGTGGGGATGTAGTTTTAGATTGTGAATTCCTAATTTGTTAATGTCTAGGATTGTTGGAGTTGTTTGCCTCACTAGTCTCAGATTGTTTATTTCCACCTTAATTGTGTTTCCAGACATCACTTTCTCTTTGGTAATATGTAACAGTATCTGAGATTGAAACCTTGAAGGTGGAAGATCTTGGTTTTAAATGGAGATAATTTGCTGCTGGTAGACTTCCATTTTTGGTAGCTGATGTTTGGAGGACATAACTGTTGGTGTTTTGGAAGAGCGCGTTCCATCTAAGACACATTGGATGTTGCCCTGTTCTTATGAAAATTTACCATCTAGGATAATTTGGACGTTATGGACAAGACCATTTGAGTGCCAGACAGTGGTGCAGGATAGGAGAGATAAGAAAATGCTTAGAGAATGATTGGTAAGCTTGAGACTGGGCATGTACTACCCAAATAATAAGAGGCAAATGACAGTCGTGCTGGAAACTCCAAGTGATGGATGGTGTGGTTCATGTTGAAAAGGTCAGCAATGGTTCAAGGAAGCTGATTTGAATGTGAAGTTTCATTGTATGCAAATTCTAATGAAGATTGAATTAATTACTTAAGGTGGATGATAAGATGGGATTAGTTGGGGGTTTGTTACACCAAAGGATGAGATTCTTTGTATGCAAAAGTAAAGTGGGCATTGAGGGCCTTTTTGAGGTAGTGGAGGTCTTGTTATTATAAGTGTTGTCAACTTGGACCAATCTTTGGGTTTGGTGGACAATTGTTTTCCTCTATCACAAGCATGGTTTAAAAAAATGAGCTTGGAGGCGAGGTGACCCAAAATAGCCTCGAGGCGGTAGCCCTGGTCTGCAGGCATGGGACGTGCGCCTCACTTAGTCGAGGTGCTAGAGGCGGTGAGGCGAGTCTGAGCCTTAGGCTTTATAAGTTGTCATCTGCAGTCTAGCAACGCTGTTGGTGGTCTAGGAGCGCCGCACTATAGTCCAACACCGCTACAAGTGGTCGACAGTCCCGCATAGGTAGGGCGATGCGATGTGTAGGGCCCCAAATCAATTTCATTTCATTGATTTGTGGTCATTTAGGTAGCTTTTGTTGGTGTTTTAAGTGTATTCAAAAGGATTTTGTTATCTTTTAAGTTTGATTGTTGATAGGTTTTGTTATTTAGGTCATTTGAATTTGTTAGTTTTATTTATTTCTTAGATTTAGGTCATTTAAGTTGTTTATTTGATTACTAATCTCTTGTAGATTACATTACATTACATCATTTACTTGTTTGTCGTTGTGTTTTGGTTGGGTCTTTTAGGTTTATTTCTTTGTAGGTTATCAACTTATCATGTTATATTTTTTAATTGAATCTTGTAGTTTAATTGCTATACTTTTGTTGTGGTTTTTAATCTTCTATATTATATGGATGTTTATCTTTTTATTTAAATATTATCTCTCGTTTAGTTTCGATTTTTCAATGTTGTGATAGAGAAAAAATGTTATGAAAGTGTGTTATTTACATTATTATTTCCTTATTAGCACTTAACAAGTATATGTCATATCATTTTTTTATGTTTTTTATGTAAATCCTAAGGTCTACGCTTCGATCGCCTCGAAGTTTACGTTTCGCCTTGATGAAGGCAAACCACCTTGGTAACGTTTCACGTTTTTTAAAACCTTGATCACAAGTTTTGCTTAAGAGGATGCCATTTAAATTTATCTTGATTTTTGTGAAGGAAATAGGGCTTCGATAGGATTATTAAGTTCCTATATTTTTGATTGCTAATGCTACATTAGTTGTGAGGTAGTTTTGGGACTAAATAGCTTCTGATGGAAGATAAGTGGAAAAAGAGGTGTTTGATTGTGTGGTAGGATAAGGAGTGGTTGAATATGATAGGTGAATGGATGTTTCATACTTCGGTGTTATCAAAGTTTGGGTATAGTTAAGTGACGGGATAAATAGGAGGTGGATGCAATGGATTTATTTTTTAACGGTGCTTCCTAAACCATGCCATGATGTTATCCCACCAATCCATCCTGCTGGCATTGTATAGGATATCCAACCCATTGACAAAAACCTAGGGGGATATCCTGGCTCCAAGCAGTGTCTACAATCACTAGTGCTCAGGTGCCAAGAGATTTCAGTGCTGTTTCATCATAGGATTCCATTTATTTTCATTGTTCCAAAAGTTATTGTGTAACAGATTGGGAGATGTGATTGGGGACTGGTGTCCTATTTGCAGTTAGTTTTGTTTCTAGATGGAGGTTTAAGAGAGTTTCTCGCAGTTCATGAGATTAGTTGTTGGTGGAGAAAAAGTGATGCAACCTAAAGATTTAATTAACAAATAGGTAAGTGTTCTTCGCAAAATGGTTCATTTTTTATTCTATATAATTATTTTTATGTCTCTTCACAAAAAGATGCCTTGGTTCTAAAAGTTGTAGGATGTTGTTTTTTTTTGTTTTTGGTTTATAACCCTTATATAAGGGGAGTAGTTATGGTTGTAAAAGGTAAGTATTGTGGAATTGGAGACCTTTTTTCTAATGTTCTATATGTTGTCGGCATGCCAGCGATATGGTCACTTTTGGGTAATAGGCATATCGACACGAAAAAGTTGTTGATATGTATGTGTTTCGTAGGTATTTTAGCGAAATCGTTGGCATGTCGCCTGTAAGGTATGTTGTGTTGCTGCTGCTGACACACTCATGTTGCTGCTGCTATTGTTGTACGTTGCTATTATTGCTATTGTTACTGTCGACCAGTCTGGTGGATTAGATCTCCAATATGGAAAATATTGATATAGATAATTTTGTCTCATCGATAACCTCGATATGCTGACATTGAGACATGGGCATTTCCGAGACATGGGCGTGCTTGGAAATTTATCGGCATGGCATTGATATCGACACTTTAAACATTGCCTTTTTCCTTGTGATTTTCCTTCACCCTTTCCCCCTTATCTCCTTTACCCTCCTATGACTCGATTTCTCCCCTTACCCTTCCTCTTCCGTTGAAACCCATTGCTAACAACCTTTACTCGCCACATTCTGATCTATGTCAAGTGGTATTAGAGCATGGAATCGGGACAAAGGTTTGAAATATTTATTTTGATGTTGTTTCGATAAATTTATAAGCATGTATTTCGGAGGCACGCAATGGAAACGTTCGTATTTTGACGTTAGATTTTGATGTCCTAAAAATAATCTATTTCGGAGCTACACCAAGGTGTTAACCTATGTTGATAAAAATAGTAGTAGTCAAAATGATTAGAAGTTTAAAAAAATTTTTAAGCTTAATTAAACATGTTTATGCAAGAATAATAATGATATATCATAATATTCATATGCAACATATAACTTACAATATCATGTTCAAGTTTAAGAATTAAATATCAAATAATTATTATGCGAATTGAATTAAGTTATGCAAAGATAAAAGATTCAAATATATAGTTTGCACTTTGCAGAAAATTAAAGAAAAAATTTAAAAGCTGAAATTTAAATATTTAACCAATTGATCTTAGATTAATTTTAGTTAATTTGAGGTTTTTCACTATTTTGATTGAGTAATCAATTTGAATAGATCTAAATTAACATAATTGTATGTTATGTTGGTCATTTTTTTTTATGTCATCCCTTATGAGAAATATTTAGATCTAGTTGTATTATATTTATGTATGAAAAATATAAGTTGTCACTTTCAAACATGAGATCATAGGTTTCTAGGTTGGATGTTATCATTGAAGTAAATGATGATTAATTCATGAATTAAACAGGTCCTTAGTGTTTGTAATTTTCATCTTTTATTTTCATATATATGAATGCAAGTTTTTCATTCTCTAATGCTACCCTAAACTTATGATTTTATTTTTAGGAATTAATCAAATATTTTCTCAATTTTAAATTGTGATTAGACTTATATATTTTTAATAATAGTATATATAAAATCTAGTGTGTAGATCTACTCTATAATTATGGATATGTGTGGAATCAAACCTTAAGAGAGTTGGAGGAAAGGAGCAGCAACAGTGGAGATTTAGTTTAGATAAGAACATAGCAGCTGTAACAGCGTGAGCAATAGTAGCAGTACTAGAGAAGAATGAGAGAATTGAGAGAGAAGCAGTAGCAGTAAGTCGAAATGTTGAGTGCATTTCATCACTTGCTGATATTTTGACGAAATTTCGATGACATTTCGTCAAAGAGTCTTTTTGACGTTATATTGATGCCGATATAGCCTAACCCTAAAAATAGCAATTTCGATAACATGTCGATGACATGCCGCAAAATTTAAATTGCGTATAAAAATAGTAATGGATAGAAATTGGTTATTGAGACATCTATATTGATTTTAAAATATAATAATGATTTCAGAATTGTACCTAATGCTCTCCATTTCTCTGAATTTATCAACATATTATCCATATTTGGCAAAATATTGCCAACACTCTTGCATTTTGACATTACACGTGTGCTGATATTGTCCTGCATTAGAAAAAGATCATTTTGTGGGCACGTCATGGCATTCATAACAATCGGAACGTTCTTACGATTCGACAATCCAACAAGGCAAAAGGAGCAAGTACTGCAATTATGGTTATGAAGATGATAGAATTGTGTGTCTTTAACATAAAATAATGCAAGGAAGGAAAAGGATTCTAGTAGAGGTGGATGCGATTATATAAGAGCTTTTGAAGGTGCAAGAGACCTTGAAGATACTGCAAAATGAGATCAAGGGTAACAAGGAAGAAAGCGCATCTTTGCTTGATGTGGTAGCCTTTCAAAATCAAATGGATGGATAAGACACACATGAGTTTGAATTTATGGAAGTAGATCGCCTTAAGATTGCATGAAGTGGTTAAAGAGATCATTTTTGTTGATCCCTTCGGGTTAAGGTGATCCTTGGTCGAGATGGAGAAAGCCCAAGCAATGAAGGTTCGTTATCATATAAGAATATTTTGGGGATTGCTAGCTCTTCACTTCCACCTTTATGCAAAGTGGCCATGAGTTTAAGTTGATAGGTTGATACTAAAGTGGGTCTGGAAGATGGGATTTCCTTCTCCGCAGCTAATCTTCGCTTGTGGTATGACAATTGCTCCTAAAGTTATATTTGGCGCTTGCATATTTGCGGAAATTGGTTGTCGGTATTCAATCAGTGAGGTCACCGACTAAGGAGTATATGATGTGCAGGTGATTAATCAGGGATTAATCGATGTAGTATTTTTTAATATTTAAAAATTTAAATGTAATTATATATATCATTATGTATATTAAGTATACATATATATGAATTGAAATATCATATATATATTAATATTAATTTTTGGATATATATTTTTTAAATATAGCTTCTAACAAATAGCTATTAATATCACAATACGTAAAATAAGAGATAAACTAAGATTGATGTATCATACATCTAAAGGAAGTTGGGATAAAGGAGATAAGAAGAGGGACCCAGGACCGAGGGTTTTGCCTAGGGTTGAGGCTTTCATGCATTGGGAACTTGGGGTAATGGGAGAAGTCGAGTTTAGTTGGGTGCATTTAGGTGTTGGGTTTAGTTAGGTTTTGGTTTAGGGGTGCATTGCACGTGCATCAAAGCTAAAAAAAATTTGAAATCGTAAAATTTACTTGGCCGATTAATCGGGTAGGCCGACTATAGGGTTGAATATAAGTACTCAATTTATTTTTGGATCACATACAATTATGCGGTAGATTAATCGGCCGCATAGATCAATTTTTGCACCCTTGGGTGCTTGGTATGTCTTCATGGCCCATAATATTGATGTTGGACATTTTAGTACCTACCATGAAGAGGACATCATGGAATGGGAGTTACTACAAAATTACCACCTCTGAAGCCACCACTTCTTTCGGATCTGAACTTATGTGGCAAACTTGTAAGGGTGAGTTTGTTTGAAGAGCAGGAGAATTGATGCAATCTAAAGATATAATTAACAAATAGTTGAAGTGTTCTCTACAAAATGATCCATTTTTTATTTTATTTAATTATTTTTGTGTTTCTTTGCCAAGGCCAAGGGATGCCTTAGTTCCATAAGTTGCAATATCTTTTTTTTTTAATTTTTTTTGGTTTATAACCCTTATATAAAGGGAATAGTTATGGTTGTAAAAGGCAAGTATTATGGAATTTGAGAGCCTTTTTCCTTGTGGTTTTCCCTTCACCTTCTCTCCCTTACCTACTCTCTCTCATCTCCCTCACCCTCTTATGACTCAATATCTCCCTCATGCTCCTTTCTTTTGATGACCTAAAACCCCATGCGGGTAAATTGGGGGGATTGGTAGTCCCATAACATTAGGGGGTGCTAATCGAATTGAATATATTCGAATATAAGTATGTTTGAGTTTAAGTCGAGTTCGTTAAGTATTCGATTACTAATGTTCGAATTCGGTTCAACAATGAAACGGAACGTTCGAGTTTGGTTTGTTATTAGTTTGTTTGCTTTGTTTGAATAAACTTGTTTGATTAAGTTCGATAATAAAGTTCGATAATAGTTTATTCGATTAATGTTTTAACTTAAAATTTTCCCTAAAGTTCAAGCATATTATAACTAATGAATTGAGCTACAGTGATTAGCTTAAGTAGCCATTTTGTCTTGGTGTAAAATCTGACTTTAAAATGGAGATTAAAAAAGTGATTTTCAATGGAAGTTGAATAGAGTATAGTATATGTTACTTTACTAATGATTGAGAGATTCACCTTAACCCAAAATAGAAGGGTTCGAAAGTTACCATGATTGGAAAAAGAGAAAAAAAAGAACAGGTTCATGCCAATTGATCCTGTTGGCTCAAGCAGTGGTGAACAACCATTTTGTAAGAAGAGCACAAGGACACCACAAGTCCATGAACAAGTAAATTGAGTTACAGGGTGCAAAGTAGTTCCCAATTGAGTGACACAATAGAGGCAAGTAAAATATGACCATTTATTGCCTTTGACTTTTTCATGATCTTCTGCTGTCGACGTACAGAGTTCAATAGCACTAGCCATCAGCTTTTCAGGATTGCAAGATAGGTACCTGCTTGGGTTACAACAGAACTGGCTATAAAAATGTTTCCAATTGACCTTTCAAATAAAATCTTTTCTCAATGCAGAAACAACTAACAATGACTTATACCGAGGAAAATATATTTTCACTAAAGCTTAGAAGAATATGATATCATTTCCAGGAAGAAAAGGGAGGTGTTGAAGTTAAGGGTACATAGACGTTGCAAATGAGGATGAGTTCTTAAAGCTCTGATCACCTGGAAATCATACAAGTTCTCATAAATGAAAGCAAAGTAGGGAAAAGAGGAAATTATCAGAATGGATAGGTAAGGCACAATCAAGTTGGATCAATGGCCAAATAATATTTGAAGTCCCCTATAAAATGACATTAGGAGCTGGCAAAACAATCATGAGAAGGATGTAAAAAGGTATTACATACTGAAAAATGCGACTGCATACTACTAAAATTCAAGAGAAACTTGATGTTTAACTGATTCTAACAGACAGTTATCCCACTTACAACTGGGTGAAGGCCTGCACGAGGAGGATCGACAAAAACAACATCTTCAAATTGCTGGAGAGGTGTAACAATTCCTTCCTTCTCTCTACATAAGCCATCTCCAGCACCTGCGTGTTTCTCGAGAAGCAGAGAGATTCCTTTCTTATCTTCACATATGCCATCTTTGGAACCTGCTTCCTTGTGCTCAGTTCTACAGCTTTCTTTGTCATCTTAGTAGAATATGACCATTGCACAAGAAATTTTAAGGCAAGTAAATTTAACCCTTTTTTTTTTTTGAGATAATATACAAATATATCTTCAAGTCCCCAATCCCATTGCCATATAAATCAAATCTGGATCTGCCTGGAGGATTAGATCTACCAAAGTCACCATGCATAGGATGCATTGCATTAGATGCACCACCCTCAACTTTAATCCTTGGGAGCTGCAAAACGTGCAAGCATTAGTTGTGAACTGACAACTGCCTACTTATCCCTATTAAGCCACGACATATAAGATAAAATAAAAAATTCAGGCAGAATCAATTATCCTTTCAACCAGCAGCAAGAATTTATAGAATGATTAACAAGCAATCACAACTCGTTACAATGAAAGCATCTTAAAAACCTAACTCTTTGCAAGACTGGCATTTAGAGACTATGAAAGGACCACATGTGTATTGAATAATATAAAATAGTGCATGGAGATGAAAATAGCATAAGATGCAATTTCACCTGAGAATGGTTGTCATAGACCAGAGTTGGGGGAGGAGGGTGGGCAGAGGAAGCATGGGGAGGAGGATGGGCGGAGTGGGGGGGGGGGGGGGGGGGGGGGGGGGGGATGGAGCTTACCTTAAGGATGACGTCGACGAGGACGAAGTCGCTGATGGAGGAAGATGACAATTGCAATGACAGGGTGGCTGCCAGCTGGTGGCTAACGATGAGAGCATTGAGACTCGAGAGAAGTAGCATTAGGGTCGGCGTGGCCAACGATGAGAGCATCGAGAGAAGTAGCATTAGGGAGGGGGGAAATAGTGAATCAACAATTGTGTTGTGCGGGTGATGGCTGATCAAAGAAGATGGAAGTGCACTGGCATTGGCGACGGAGGCGTCTGGTGGTGACGGTGGGAGGAGATTGGAATTTGGGAGGGTCGGAGTTGGGGTTAGGGTTTTAGACATTACTTTTGTTGATGTGAAGTAGGAGAACGAGGGCAGGGGGGTTGAAACTTGAGTGACTCGAGTGAGGGTGGGAGTTGGGATGGACTTGTGGTTTTTTTGGCTTTCTTTTTTTTTTCTTTTTTAGGTTTTTAAGGCTGGGAGTGGGAGGGGAGGGAAGGTGACGATTAACTTTTTTTTTTTATTACATCAAATGGGAACTTTATATTTACATAAATGCATACTTCTGTATTTTTGAACTCGAACTTTTATCGAACAAACATACATTATGTTCATATTTGATTCGTTAAGCTAACGAACTCAATTTCAATGATTATGTTCAGTTTGATTCTTTTTGAATAAACTTTTATCGAATATTTCATCGAATGAATTCGAATCGAATTCGAACTGTCTAGTTCAATTAGCAACCCTATGTAACATCAACCCTCGAGTAATGTAGGGCTGGGGCTTGAACTTGGGTCTCCTCTGTCATAGTCAGTGGTTACCATGAGCTGAGTTGTACCTTGATGGGTTCCCTCACCCCCTTCCCCCTCTTCTATTGAAACCCATCACCAGCAACCCCCACTTTCCTGCCACATTCTGAAATGCATCAAAAAGATGGCATCTTTTATTTGAAAATTGAAGATCTTAAGGGAAGTTCTTGTTGGAGTTCTTGAGAGCAAGAGTTTTTCAGGTTTTCAGATTGATATGGTGAAGAGATTGCGACTACTTTCTCTCACTTTTAATGAAGGGGGCTTGATGTGGTTCCGATATTCATTGGCAAATGGGGTGGAGATATGTTCTCTTATGGCTCAACTGTTTTCATCCTGGTTCAGACTTTTTAGCAAGTTTATTTCTTGATTTATTTATTTATTTATTTTTAAAAATTAGCAAGGTTACTCCTGCATGCACATGGGAGAAAGATCTTGAGTGTTTTTGACAGTGAGGGTGGTTGCACAGTGGTGATAGTACTGCTATGTTAGCATGTTAATGACAAATTGGTTTGTTGCATGATAGCATAGAGGTTGCTATCAGAGATGGCAGAGATGGTAATTGTCAAGTCCTTTGGCTTCCTTTTGATTCAGAGTGCACCAGGTTTCATTATGCACAATAATCCAATTAGATGTTTTGGGCTTGTAATACATGTAAACAGCCTGAGGCAAACCTAATCTGAGTCACTGGAGTTCTTGATGGAGATGATAGAGGAAAGGGATCAAAGAATTTAAGTTGGGGCAAGAATATTGCCTCAGGGTGCATGGTTTTTCTTAGCATCTTGCTGAACCCAGCTTTTGATTATGTCGAAAATTTTGAACATGCTTTAGTTAGATCATATATGGAAAAGTGCAGAAGATTTCTTTGGGTAATTCAACTGTTAGGACTATGGATATTAAGCTTGGAAGCTGTATAGGAAATTTGAAGCTTTCAATTTGCTGTACATTCTTTTGGTTGTTGCTGGTTGGTTATTGTCCATTGCATTCACTGTATCGGCCTTTCATCTTGTAGATATTTCTACAGATTGCCTTAAAGGATCTTGGAAATATAGGCTGGTCAGTTGTGGGAGTGAGGTAAATGATGGAATGTAAGAGTAGGGGAACCTGTTAGAAACAATTTAGATGAAAAGCTTTCAGATGTGCTTGAATGTCAGCAGATGTAAAAGATTTTGATTGAGCCCTTTATTGCTTGGTAATGGAAGTTGTTAAATTTATTCCTTCTATTGAACCTTTTCATAGATGTCTAGAGGCTGGTAGATGAACTTTGTGGTTAGGTTGGTTATCCTTTTGTGGAATTCTTTGTGCATTTTCCAGGAAAGGAGGCAGTTGAAGGCACCTGGTATAGTTCCCGTGCACAAAATAGGCAAAGCCCATGGTGATAAGCTTGAAAGGAATGCTGTTTCATAAGTGCAAGATTCCTTTTGGAAAGTGCCTATGAGGTGCTTGAAATCTCATTTGATTTCTGGGTTGTGGGTGTCAGTTGGTTCTGATTGATGTAATAGCTTAAGCCTTTTTTCCATTTATACCCCTTTATTTCCATTGGTAAGGGTTCCCCCAAAAAGAAGTGTCATCTTTAAGATGTTTTCTTTGATAAGAGGATGGCCGCTTGTGGTCACTGATCATCTTGATTCATCCTAAGACATTTCGAGCCATGCATCAAAGTTAGTGAAGCTATTGTTCCACAGAATTTGAGATTACTTTTTATCACTTATAGTTCAACCATATGAGTTTCCCTCCCCAGCATCTCATTTTTTCTTTGGAATGTGATCCTAGATGACAACAGTAACTACCCAAGGTTTGGTCATTTATGTGTTTTCCCCTACCATATTCAAAGTTTGACCAGTTCATACATTTCATTATAATCCTACTTGAAATTTTTGCACTTGAGTCTCCATACCAACTGTGCATAATGTAGTTGTGACGAAGCATGATTTCATTTTATGGGTAGCCACCCATTAAGCATTCATTTTGGACCTTAACTTGGAGAGTTTCGTCATTATTAAAAAATCTTCATATTTCTAAGTCAAGCTAACTCCCTGGGTTTAGAGTCCACCAAAGTGAATGTTCTCGATGAATGATGGACATTACAGGGAGATCATGACTATATTTTTAAATGTGGTCCTAGAGATACCATGAAGCTATATTTGGAATATTCCAGGCACATGTACTTGCCTTGCTTTTGATTAATTTCTGAATTTTATCATGGAAATCTTTTTCTAAAATAACAAATACTGTGTAATAGAATAATTTGATGAATACATGTTAACGTTGGCAATTCTCCTTGCTTAGATGCCAAATACTAATTTTAGGTGATCATTCTTATGTGCTAATTGGAAACAGTGTTTTCATTTGTGTTCAGGCTTGCTAACAAAAGCTTGCCGACCTTTATCATTACACTTCCTTTATTCCTGTTGATTGTTTTCAGGCCCTGTCGCTGAGGACATGTTCCACTGGCAGGCTACGATCATGGGTCCCCCTGACAGTCCATATGCTGGAGGAGTCTTTTTGGTCACCATTCATTTTCCTCCAGATTACCCATTTAAACCTCCTAAGGTATGTGCTGTTAACTCACTGTAATGTCTTCATCTGACAAATGTTTTCCTTAGTTTGCAATGTACTTCTATCTGAAAAATTGTTTTCCTTCTAATATTCCTTTTTTTGTCACAAGTGCAGTCTAAATGAGACATTACATTGTTGGGATTTTTTAGTCATGTTACTTTTTGCAGTACACAATCCTTTCAACCATGAATGCATACCGTTGTCTCACAATTTGCTAATTGGGTATAAGATTTTTTTGTTATATTCATGTGAAAATATTAAATATTGATCATGTAAATGGATTTTGTTAAAAATAAAATGACATGTTGTCATGCAACTTGTCGTTTGCTTATACGATTGAATTAATGTTTTGTTTTTGGCATCCATTATTAAATGGCATATTCCTTTATATTCCTCATTATCAAACTTCTTTTCTTGATATCCCTTTGTAGTACTTTTTTTTTTTTTTTAAATTGTCCAATATTATTTCTTAACTGGACTTTATGGTTATATGTGAAAGCCAAAATTTTGTAATATAGTGGATGCTTCTTATCATCAAGGTTTTAAATATCGATATCGATATTGTATCGACAAGTCAAAAAAAAGATATATCGGAGATATATTGTTAATATTGGTGAATTTTGGGAAAATCACTTAGAAGGGTTCAAAATGTTCCAAAATATCACAAATTTTATGAAAATTAACATTTTAATAACTAATGCATCATGAAAAAATACTTAGAAGATGAAAATCATAAATTTTGAATGAAAACATAATAAAAATTAACTAGTCGCATGTCAACAAAGTTGTATATTGAAAAGAAAGCATACAGAGTATGATAATAATTGAAAAATGTTCATAATAACTTTCGTTGTATATTGTTGACAATTGAAATCATACCTTAGTTGCAATGATTTTCTTATCAATTTTAACATGCTCTCTATTTTAATACTCTTCTTTTTCTCATTGACCTGCTTTAGATTTTGTGAATCATCTTATTACTCTTCTCATTACGATCTTAAGATATGAAATCACAAATGTTATTACCAAAGATGCACTTGGTGATGGAAGATACGATTTAGATTACACAAGAGTATATAATAAATAAATATAAATGGTCAAATAATTAGAGTCCTGATTTTTTTATTAGTTTCAACACGTTTTCCATTCTAATACTCTTCTTTTTCTCATTGATCTATCTCACATTTCGCCAACCACCTTATTACTCTTCTCATTATGAGCTCAACATATGAAATCGCATCTTCTACAAATAAAGATGTACTTGGTGAAACAAGACATGGTTTAGATAATACAAGCGTATATAATGGACAAATATAAACATTCAAATAACTAGAGAGATTGTGTTCATCATAGCATAATGCACAGCTTGCAAGATCAGTAGAGATCAATAAAGCACCAGTACGCAAGTACTTAGATAAACCATATTGAAACAAGTGAGCTTGTTAATCCTAGGTTGTTGTGGGGGAAAGAAAGAACTATCATAGATGACATCCTTTAATCAAAGGAAGATGATAAAATAGTCCTTTCAATACCCCCATGGATTATCAAAGTGTTTAGTTTTATGCATCTTTTCATAGAGTTTTGAAGATGCTAATGTATTTCTCACCAGCATTTTAGAATCTTCTTCCTATTTTTAATAAGTAAAATCAAATGTAATGACTAAATTGTCGATAGAGGATGTACAGCTCTAAAGTTAACATATTTGATGAACTACAAGAAAGCAAGAATCCTAGCATGTACAATTCTAAGGTTCAACAAAAGTCTATGATATCGACGATATATCGGTGATTTCATGGAAAAAAGATATTAAGGTTGATATCGATATGTGCTGATTCGGCAATATCGATATATCACCGATATATCAATCCTAGCTTATCATTAGCAAATTATTACTCTTTAGCAAAGTTTACTCATAGTTCACTTAAAGTTATCTTTCTACTGTAGTTGGCTAATTGATAATCAAATATTCCCTTGACATTGTGTCAGAATATTTGTGCAAATGTGAGCCCGATGCTCTACTGAAATTGCAGTCACTGGTCATCATGTACTAAAAAGTCAGGCCCATTCAACAATGGATATATTAGTGATCAAGAATTTTTGTGTATCAACTCATTCGTACTGATGCTATATTTCCCACAAACTTTAAGAGAAGTTGGTTGGCGAGATATGAATTTAGCTGACTTCTCTCTGTGTGCCACGTGGTTGTGTCAAGATACATAAATAGGAGCATTGATAGTGGTTTTTATGTTTTAGAGCTTATAGTTGTTGGTGGTGATTTAATGATTAAGGTAGGTTTTGGAGCAGGGTTTTTGGTTTCCTTGAGCTTTCATAGTGCATTATCTTTCAAATGCTCACATCTTATGATTTTACACCTTAATGCTAAGGGAGTTTCTGACTGGATTCTTCGAGATAACTGCTTTCAGTTGTTGGGTTGTGCCTTTTTCTTTTTCTTTTTCTTTTGTAAGTTCATTTTTATTTGCCTTTTACAGAGGTGGAGTTTGGCTTGTATTATAGCTTTGCATCAGTGCAAATGTCGAGTTCTATTACCAAAACTAGAATTTTAGTAACTAGTATCATGATATTCAACTAGATAATATAATGGACGTAAGTTGAACGTTGAAATACATGCTTTTAGATAAAAGCACATCCATCTTTTTGCCATTATTGTGGCTCCCTTGGGAACTTTTTTTTTGCTTCTGTTGTGTTTTCAGTTATCTTTTGACCTAGAGGGCTCATATTTTAAGAAAAAATCGTGTGATCTATGCAGGTGGCATTTAGGACGAAGGTCTTCCATCCAAACATCAATAGCAACGGTAGCATTTGCCTCGACATCCTAAAGGAACAATGGAGCCCAGCTTTAACAATTTCCAAGGTGAGGAACATTCAATGCTTCATTGTTTACTGGAGTTGGTGTGAGGACATTGTTTACCATGCCCAGAGGTTAGCTATCAAGAAAAATGTTGTGGTTCTCTTGCTTATACATTGGTCCTGTTTAATTCAAAAAAAGTTAGTGTAAGTTCTAGTTGTCTACCGTGTAGAATGCTATTCTTTTCTTCATTTTAGGACCTTGTTGATTGACAATGCCATACCGTAGTACATTCAGTGGAATGCTTTTCCGTGTAATTTGATTGTAAGTTCTAGTTGTCTACACTGCAGAATGCTATTCTTTTCTTCATTGTAGGACCCAGTGGATTGACAATGCCATACCGTAATAGATTCAGTGGAATGCTTTTCCATGTAATTTGATTGAAATAAATAGAGATTATTAAAAATTACCATTGACAATAGTTGCTAAAGAATTAGATCTAATTTGAACATTTTCTTATAATTTAGTTACCATATGTTTTGGTTACATCTAGTTGAAATTAAATTAGAACAGATCAAATACTTTCAAAAAAAAAAAAAGAATAGATTAAACGGAAGGTTGCATTGAAAGCCAACTGTAGATTTAGGTTCTTGAGAAGCATTTTATGAATCAAGGTACACCCACAAAATCCTTTTTTTTTTGTAACTATGCTTTAGTGGTTAGCTAGAAATAACACCCATCACTCAGGGTACTGGGCCATCATGGTATTTGCAAGTTTTTCCAATTTTGATCTGTTCTCATATTAGCGATATGCTTCAAAGAAATTGTAAGTGGAATTTCAGGCAAACTGTCTTGTATGAAATCCTGACAAATAATCCTTAAACAAATTGTAAATGGTTGTGTTCGACTGCTTCCATATGGGGATCATCATCGTTTTAATTCCTTGTGCTTTCTGGGTAGTGATTCATGTTAGCAGATCTACACCTCTGTCCTCTTCATAGGGCTGTAGAGAATGGTATCTATTATGGGTGTTGTAAATATTCAGAAATTAGCCTAAAACAGATGCTATGTTATATATGTATTTTTCAATGCACACAGGCCTTAAAATATTTTATTTCCTTTAGGTTTTATTTAACTTATAATGGACTGGCCTGTATATTTGGTGAAATATTCTTTATAGTTTCATTTGTTCAGTCAATCTTATCAATCAGTTCTCTTGTATGTGAATTCTTTGATTCTTCTAATTATTCCTCACACTCAAGGTTGCTTATGATTTAAGTTTGATGCTGTTAATACATTCACATACGAGATTTGATGAGATGCTCGTATTTGATGGCAGGTGTTGCTTTCTATCTGCTCCTTGCTGACAGACCCAAACCCTGACGACCCTCTGGTACCCGAGATTGCTCACATGTACAAAACAGACCGGAACAAGTATGAAACCACTGCAAGGAGCTGGACCCAGAAATATGCCATGGGCTAAGATGTTCTGTTTGTATGGTGACACCATCCCTTTCTTCCTTGAAATCAAGTCAAGTCGAATTCCTATCTTATGTATCGATGGATCCATATGTTGTGTTTTCTGTGCCCACCACCCCTCATGTTGCTCAAGGTCCATAAGGAAGCTCTTCAACTTGCGAACAAATGTATTGGTGCCGTGACTGCTTGACAGTCTCATCCAGTGTTAGTAAGAAGTTTAATGTTTTTTCATTATAGTTTCCTGAGATAACTAAAAATCAACTAATGATGAATCAAGTCCTTCACAAACCTATATCTTTCACAAGCCCAGGAATCAATTTTTTTTCTTTCTTTGAAGTACACTTCCATTCTCTCAGTAATTTTGTTTTCTTATGTAGGTTTAATAATTATGGAAAATTTTAACATATAGTGTATTTATCTAGGTAGCTACTAGATAGTGACCTGGTAGGTTGACGAATGCATAAATTCACAGAAGCTAGTTTAGTCATAGAAGGTACAAAATATGAGTCAACCATTTTGCCAGTAAAATTTGCAAAGCATCTGTTTGGTAGGGAGAAGAAAAAAAAAAAAAAAAATTGTATAAGGAATTATGAGTTTGTAGAATAAATGAAAGAATTAGGTGTCTTTTGTATTTGGGTGGAAAGCTTGAATTAAAATAGGTGTTTAAGAGAAAAGGGTGTCATATCAGAGTCAGAGATAAAAAAAAAAAAGGAGGAATTAAATAAATTCACCTTCAAGGTGAAATTGTTTTATTCTAGAATGGTGACCCAATTTTGGTATCATTTACCAAAGAATTTTTCATATTCAGATCTGAAGTAGGATATGCAATTCCTGGAATCAAATGGGCTCGAAGAGGTTTTAAGAATTTAGAGGTCTTGCTTGGGTTCTTTTGCATAGGAGGTGACGTTTTGATTATATTTTTGATAAGGCTAGAATTTGTTAGCATGGTATAGTAAATTGGCTTTGTTAACATGAACTCAGGGATAACCCCTAGCTTGCATCTGGTTGTGGGTTAATGGTTGACATAAGATGGTGGATTCGGTTGGCGCAATTTAAATAGAGGGGTGTGTCTTATTTGTTTTATATCTAATATCGGGTTCTTTCTAATTCTTGTTTTGTTAGAAAGTGAAAAAGTGACCTGATGAGATAAATAAGTTGATATTTTGTAAATAAGGACCAAGATGCTGCCTCTTATAAACCGTCTCCTCCATTCGCATTGATCATCCAAACCCATTAACTAATATTAAACATATGAACTGAACCTACATCTTGGGGTTCTAGAGAATTTGGAGGAACTCATTGATCTAAGGATGAGCTCAAGGAAGATTTTGAGTCAGATATGCTTCTTGGATTGAATTAATTGAGCTTTGTGAGACAACTTGGCTTGAAAAGATATACATGGATTTGTATGTTTTTTAAGTATATGGTGGAATATTATGAAATCCGATCATCTATTATCTTGCTCATATGCTCTCAAAGTAGCTGAGAGTCAATTTGAAGCTCTATTAGTTCTTCAGCGTCTTTGTTTGGTTCACGGGCTTCCAAATTGAGCCAAGAATGTGTTATAAGTTGTTTGGTATGGGTTATAGCTTACTTGTGGTGTTAGAGTGTTTTGGGTTTTCTATTGGGAAAGTGGCATTAGCTTCTTTTCTTGTTTATTTTGCATGAATACTGACTCGGCAGTTAAAGCGTACCTTTTTTCTACTTGAAACCAGTGCTAAACTGTGATTTTTAAAGAGAGAGATAAAAGAAAAGGAGTTAATACCCCTTATGTCCAGCTTATGCAAAACTTGTAGATTTTCCCTAATGCAAATGCTTTGAAAGCTTGTGTTAAGTCTTATGGTAGCCAGCCCCCTAGATAAACTCAGCCTGAAGAACAAGGTAGCTTGATGACCCATTCTCTCTGAAGGAGCTGTTTTGGAGCTAGTCCAATTAATCATGTTCGAGCTTGATCCTAGATGAGGCTGTATTGATGTGCAACCAATAACATCAGACTAACTTGTGTAGTACCTCTTGACGTGATTCTAATTCTTGCTTTTAATTGATAAATTTGGAGAAATGAGTAAATCTGGGATAAGCCATTGGAGGAACTTTCCATGGCTCCAGGGATGGCTAGAGGGATCATTTCAGAGGAGATCTCTTATTTTCAATGGATATCCTCCAAGAAAATAGTCTCCTATGGTGCGACGATATGTTCTCCTTACAACTATTTTGTCGATCTTGGATGAATTTAGCCTTCTTCGAGATTCTGTCATGATTGCCTTCGTTTTTTCACATTGGATCCTTGCAACTGTCCCTTTGTCTCAAAGTTTGTGACTATTTACTGTCTTTTTGATAAGGGAAATAAATTAATGGACAAGTAGAGGAATAAGAAAAAAGTGATGGAGTAATTTTGTATCAGGTTAATTTCTCTTAACTTGATATAAGCGATAGGTGGGTTAAGTGGTGAACAGTCATATGTTAACTCACTTAACCCGTCTACCAAATAGACCCCTAGTGTCTACCCAGTTGCACATTTCGTTCGTTCATGGGCACTCTTGTGGAGCTCGACCTGTTAATCAAGTTAGGTGTTTCATCTCTTGGCTGGGGACTGTAAGGAACTATCATGGGATTATTGCTTTTCAAGTGCTTTATCGCTAGTTCAAAATTTTAGGGAAGGGATGGGATGAAAGGAGATAGATCGAGGGAAACGTGTTTCAAGGATAGTTGGGAAGGTCAAATGCTTTCATTGGACAACCAGGATGATTGTTCAAGATTCTTCCTTCATCTGATTCTACTTGCTACACTTCCCTTGTGTATAGGTTTGTTCTATCTTCGTGAACTCGAGCTCCTTGAATGGATTTGAGCGTTGCTCGTGGACAAATGATAGAATTTGACATTTAACACATTACTTATATTTGAGTATAATGTAATGATCTTGCCAAATACATCTTCTATGGTATGGCCTAAGATGCTTATAATACCAGTTTATATGTATTGAAAGTATTAGATGGGTAGTGATGAAAATTTACCAAAACTGTAATCCAACGCTATAAGCATCTTTCATTTAGGAATATTATTTTTATTGCATGATTTGGTACCTTTGTCTTGGTTACCTATACAAAAGTTCTTTAAGGTCTTGTTTACTCGGGAGGTTAACCTTTGTTTACCTGATCACTTAATCTTTAATTTACTAGCTTGGGTTTACCTACTTTACTATGGGTTTGTCTAACACCAATTTCAATTGGTATTAGTCAAACCTGTGTTAAAATTATATACCACTTGTATGTCTGATATTCCTTATGTTTTATATACTTAAGACTACTATCAAATAAACACCACAAGAGTTAACACTACAACTTAATACCAATTCAAGTAAATACAAATTGGTATTAACATTATTCTGCAAGTGAATACAATTGCAGGTTAACACTAGTTTTACATTTCTTAATACCACTTTCCAAACCCTCCAAGTAAATTAGCCTTAAGGGCTAGATTACTTGGAGGGTTGAGGAAGTAGTGTTAAGAAATGTGAAACTGATGTTAACCCTCAATTGTGTTTACTTGTAGAGTGGTACTGACATCAATTTGCATTTACTTAAATTGGTGTTAAGTTGAAGTGTTAATCCTTGTGGTATTTACTTGTTAGTAGTGTTAAGAATCTGAATCAGAAATTGCAAGAGTACAATAAAATCATGAGACTTAAACACAGATTTACTTAATACTAGTAGCAACTGGTGTTAGGCAAGTCGGTGTTAAGAGTTATAAACCTGTGTTAACAAAACATGGGTTAACCCTTCAAGTAAATAAAGGTTAATCTCTCAAGTAAACTAATATTAAAAGTCTATATTTTTTTGTAACCATTTTCAACAAAGTCTTATCAAACACCCAATATAGCTTCAACAAACACGCGAATTAAACTCAACGTTACATGAAGACAGAACCATCAATTCAAGACTTCAAAACTGCCTAACACCATGATATTTCAAAGATGGACCTCCTAATGACATAGTGTACAGCTTCTCCATAACATTAAAGGACTTCATCAAGTAGAAAACCACGAAAAGCCTACCACTGAGAAGGCCACAAGAATGCTCCCTTGGCAAACTCTCTCTTGTACCGGACATCGCCGGTCACTGGAAGCCCGTACTCGGTGAACAGGCCGTTGAGCTTCCACGCCGGCATGGTGTCGTAGTCGGCTTTAGTGTACCTTGGGTAATGCAGCGGCATCTGGAAGTAGGCAATCTTCTTCTTTGCTTGGGTCACTCCATTGGCATAGCCATTCGCGTTGCCATTTGGTAGAGGGGAAGCTGCACATGGAGCCATTTATGATGATATGAATCTTTGCTGGTTTGGGTGGGTTGCATTCCCTCTTCAAATATGGGGAGGGTATTTATAGAAGAAGAAGAGGAGGAGGCGAAGAATGTGATTGGGACATGACCCGTCTCACTCATTTTTATATCTACATGTCTTTGGTGTGTATATATATATATATATATATGCGTATATATCTTTTGAAATATCCATTTACTTGTTTAGATGTCCTTGTGAACTTTAAGGATGGAAAATAAAATAAATATTTATATATAAATCCATTTATTTCCTTTCTTTTTCACCAATAAAATATGAAATAAATATTGATCATGTCAATATTAACGATATACAGGCAAATATGAAATAAAAAAGGGTGTATGTGCTTCTCCAAAACTTACAAAAAAATATACATGTAAAAACTCCTATGCCTTTCTCAAGATTTTATATCTCGATGCTTCTAATTACCTTGTTAACAATTTTCTAAAAACCTTGCTTTTGCCTAAGGGTAAGGTCATGTAAATTTCACTGGGTAAGAAAGGAAGTTGGTGTCCAGTATATATATGTAATGTGGGAACAATAGATATTGATCGCAATGTTGAAGTTAATTTAAATAGGACCTTGTTCTAGCTAATTTACATAGGGAAGGCATGCGATTGTGATTATTCTACACACATGACGTTCAAGTTCATGATATGTATGTGACAGTCATCGGTCCAAACTACCTGGTTCAGTCTTTGCCAATTCGAGCCTTGTCTTCAGAGAAAGGTTCTGCAAGAAGAATTCCTATTAATTGCCGAACCATTGACCAAAAAAGGTGCGAAAGAATGAGAAGTTTTGTGTCCTAAAATCGGTTGCGCTTAACGAGGAAAGAATCCTTATCTACAATAAAGTTATTCCTCTGTCTCATGGATTCTTTGCGTGTGAACCGCACCGAACTTACAACGATAGAGCATTTTTTTACGCACAATATATCCCAAAACTTCGTCATAAAAAGATGCTAGTGCCAATATCCGACCAAATGGAGACGTTGGCTATGCGCATCAAGAAATTAACATTTTGTGTAACGTACGACGACGATCGCGACAATAACAAGAAACAAACTTTTTCCCGTGTTAAGTGAGGACAGTTATATTGATTTTTTCACTCGTTTAGATTAATTTCTGACTATTTTTAGACATAAATTAAAATATTTGAGATTATATTTGATAACTTCCTCCTAATAGGTTCAACATTCAACTCCTCCCATGTTCTAATTGGGGGAATCAATGGTTCTTCACTGTAAATATTCAAATCACTTCAAACATGTCCCTTTCGTTTTATTTTTTTGTCGATGTTGCCCTAATCTTTTCCCTTATAATCTCATCAAAGATTCAGTCATTTTTTATATGATCATGCATGCATCCACTTTAACATTTTTATCTTTGCTACTAACATCTTTTGCACATGATTACAATTAACAACCTAACGGTTAGAGCCATACCAAATGGTAGATCTTATAGTTGCTCTATAATGTTTTCTTGTAATGTTAAAGAGAACCTTCATAGTCAATGATTAAATGACCACAAACTTCCCTTCATTTCTACACCGTGCAACTATTCTATGTGTAACAAGTCTATAAATTTCTCTATCTTGTTGACAAATAGATCTCAAGTATTAAATTTTTTTTTTTTGAAATGTACTTTGCTTTAATTTTCACATCTATCCCTTCTTTGTCTTCCCTTTCGTTAAACTTAAATTACATATATGTAGCCTTTCTCATACTTAGAGGAGGGGTTTTAACATCTAAGGTGTCACGACCCATTCCCGACTTCCTACAAAATCTAAGAACGACTCGCCTCGACGAATCCCAAGACCCAGTCGTCCAACAAGAAACAACCAATTGCATACTCATTCCACAACTACATAAGTAATGTAACTAAACAGAAAATATATAACTGATAGTAAAAGAAAGAGAACAGCAAACCATTAGATTTTACATGATACAGCAGAAAAATATAGCCATCACAACAGGGAACTGGTAGAAATATAACTAAATATAACCACAAGTTATAGGTACTCATTACAACAAGAACTCTTTGTAGTGAAACAAAAGAAAGGAAACTATTGCGGGGCTCGACTGGGTCCAGAGTCCTCAGCAGCTGGTGGCTCTAGCTGCTCGAATCCCTAACCTGAACATGATTACAAAATCTTGGGGTCAGCTAACGCTAAGTAGAGTGGTGGTTAAGTCATTTACATGCAACATAATTAAACAGTAACCAGCTAAACATTTAATTGTTGGTTACTTATTTTCATCCGTGTTCAATTCTCTGGTTTATGTGTTTCCTAGTCGAGTATACTAATTAGGTTTCATGATATTGCTCAATTTTCTTATTCCCTAAGGAAACTATCTTACTCGTAGTTTCCCACGATGCAGGATGTACACGTGGCACTTTTCTGGCCGAGAGAGTCCCCCGTGGTAGTCCTACACCCGGTCTACTACCGCAAGGTCACGGTCGCGACGTAGCGGTGACTACGGCACGCGCGATAAGTGCATGGGTAGCTACCCCGCACTGGCATGCGGTCAGTCGTTTCCGCTAGCGGATATACTCAAACGTACAACATGGAACAACACAGGACCTTGCCCTCTCAGAATAGGGGTCTTGCCCCTTAGAACAGAATAGGAGTCTCACATCTCCATAGTCTGCGTACCCTCGTCCGACTATTCCGATTTGCCCAGCGAGTCTAACAAGAGCCGGTATAGGGTGACCAAACTTAACCCCAGGCCCCATGGGCTAGCTCCCCCCTAAATTAAGTAGCTGAGCTCGGTACCACGTACGCGAGGGCCAAACAAGAGTCGTCATAGAGTGACCAATCCTAACCCTGGATCTCAACCCAAGGGGTGGCTAGCTCCCTTCTACTCTAAAGGAATAGTTGCTCTCCTCGGTATCACGTACACGAGGGCCAGCTCACTTCCCTTAACGAAGTCCGAACAGCCACCCGTAAGCAACATGTTCCAAAACCATCAGGTTTTCCGTACTACAATACTCTTGATTTCCTTTTAAATTTTCCTTAGGGTTCGTACATAGACTTTCTCATTTCCACATTTGATTCATTAAATGCATAACAGGAGCTCAAGATTTCACAATCGATTATTCAGTACACCGCAGGTATTTTCATTCATGTCATGGTTAATTAAATGTAATACAGGCAGCTCATGGTTTACTACATTTAGTATGCATCACAACAATATATTCATTACATGCGCATTCATTTCTTTCAGCCCTAGTGTTCATTTCACAACCTAGGGTTCAATCGAATATTTCTAAAGTAGCATGTATTCATCTCTTTCAGCCCTAGGGTTCATCTCACTACCTAGGATTCAATCAAATAATTCTAAAGCATGTAATTTAATTATTAATTATGGGATTATAGGAGTCACTCTACAGGTTAACCGGGTGAAATGGGGGCTCGTACAGTAGCTCCTGACGTCTTTGCAGGTCCTGTATATTCTACAGACTGGAGACCTATAACATGGACCGACAGGTCAAACGAGCTCAAAACCGCATATACACTATATAATTACGTAGAGAAACTCGAACGGAAACCAACGATGTTTCATTTGCGGAAATCTAACTCTATTTGGGCCCTAAATGGGCCCAAAAAACCAACCCTGACCAAAATCAGATGTTTGGGAAGAGTCCCAGACGTCTTAAACGAACTCAAAGACTCATCTTGCTTGGGGCCCCTTCTTTCGGATGTTTGGGACTTCGTGCAGACATTTGAGGGTGTCTTCAGACGTCTGAAGACACTCCCGGACGTCTAAAACTGCCTTGGTCCTCGCATCGACGCGCCTCTCCAACCCCTAACATACGTATGCACGGTCAGACTTGTCAGGAAGAGAAAATAAATGAAAATTGCGTGCTATCAGATGTCTGGTATTACTTCTGGACGTCTAGATAGACGTCTGATGATCTCTACAGATGTTTGATCTTGCGGAAAAATGACTCTACAAAATCATTTGCGAGTTCTCTCTTGTAGCAATTGCAGCACCTTCTCTTCTCCCTCACGAGCCCTCTGCTCTCAGGCCT
This sequence comes from Thalassia testudinum, assembly GCA_037157565.1. NCBI lineage: Eukaryota > Viridiplantae > Streptophyta > Magnoliopsida > Alismatales > Hydrocharitaceae > Thalassia > Thalassia testudinum. The sequence continues at coordinate 58,925,326 of JAZHRO010000022.1, read as the reverse complement.
CCGGTCTCCAGTCTCCTATACTCTCTGCTCTCTCCTCCTACTCCCTCTTGGCGGTGGTGTGGGAACAAATGGAGGATGAGGGGGCTTATATGGAGATGGGAGGTATGGGAAGAGGTAAGGTGGAGGTGGAGGGAATGGGGAGGGTGTCGTCGTGGGTGATGGATGGGGTGGCGTGAGGGGTGTGTGTGTGTGGGGTAGGGGAATGGGTTGAGATATGGTGGGGTAAGGTGTGGGAATGGGAAAATTATGGAGGCACCCCTGTAAGTTCTCTTTTTCTCTCGCATACCTACAATAAAAACTTAGGGAGGTTAAAATTACACAAAAACCTCAAAAAAATTCCAAAAATGTCAAACTATCCTTATAAAGGGTCATTTTATAAGGCTTTTCTCCAAAACTTAATTTTGTTGTTTACTCCATCTCATATTTCATCGAGCAACATAACATCATCGACAAAAAACACACATCATGACACCTCAGCTTAAATATGCCTTGTCAATTCATTTGTGATTAAGGTAAAGAGGTAAGAGTTTGAAACTAATTCTTGATCTAAGTTGGTGGTGTTATCAAAGTAATATGCAAGGTTGATAATCTTTGTTATAAGTTCCCCAACTTCATTGTATATATCCTTTAACAAAACTTTTGTCGTCATATGCAAGGACTCTATTCTACCCCTCTTTGATATACCTAACAAAAGCAAAGAGACAAAGTAAAACTATATACAAGGAAATCTCGTTGATTACATGTTATCGTATATCTCTCTACTCATCTCAAGTAATTTATATCTTTTTGATAAAGAAAATTGTAGGAGCTTTTTCCTCAATACTCGAACATTGCTCTAATGTTAGAAATGAATCTAGAACATGTGCTCAAGTAAACTTAGGATCATAGAAGATTGAATTGGCATCCGTAAACAAATAGCACGAGAAGAAGCTAAAAAAGTAGAGTAATGCCCGTATTGACGTAAAAAATAATACGAGATTATTTTTATATTTTATATAATATTGAAAATATAGATCTACTTAATAATTAATATTTAATGTAAAAAAATAAAAGGTTGTAAGATTTATTATGCGATAATTTTCACTATATTATAAAAAATCATCACATCACTTTAACGTAAAATACATAAGTGATAAATAATTTTATACCGATAATAAATTACTTTACATCGATGATAAATTATTTTAAAGTATCTTTACACCGGTACAATCTTATTTTACATCAGTGTAAAATTATTCCAATGTTAGTTTCGTCTGTTTAAAGTGATTTTGCACTCGTACAAAGTGATTTTGACTTATGAGTTTAGGATTTAGGATTTAAGATTTAGGTATATAGAAAGTGATTTCACGTATGAGAAGTGATTTATTAGTTGAAAAGTAATTTTTCACCTAAGGGTTTAGGATTTAGCATTTTGCTGAACCCTAAATACTAAAGACTAAACCCTAAATGCTAAGATAGAAAAGTTATCTTTCAAGTGTAGAATCACTTCTCATAGTTGAAGAAACACTTAGAATTTAATTTTGTACCGGTGCAATCTTACTTTACATTGGTGTAAAATTATTTTTAAGGTATAAAATAAGATTATACTTGTGCAAAGTGATTTTACACCAGTGCAAGATAGTTTCGAACGTGATTTAAGTGATTTGTACCCATATCAAAATAATTTTTTATTGATTTCAACAGTAGTGGATCCTATCATGTATCAGTACTTTTTCTACAAAAAAAAGAAAGAAATCAGGTTAGAATCACTTTTATACTGTAATGTGTTAATTTTTATATTATCTTTTATATTTTCCAACCTACCTCCAATGAAAAATTATTAGTCTGATTATTCTCCATCTAACCTGTCATTGACTTACCACCCGAAATATCTTGATTTGTCTCGATCATTTACATGTTCATGCAACTGTCGAGAATCTCAAATTGAAATCCATCGCCTTTTTAGGAGAGATGTATCACTGTAACGAAAAGCTACAGTTGTTCGAAATCACGGATCGCTTGATTGTCACATCGACTTGACTTGTTGCAGTTGCATCGTTTAAGAGGGTCGCTACTAGATCAGGCATAACCTACGATGAGGGGCACCGAAGAGTAGATCTAACGCAGTCATGGGACATGCACGGTACGTGTGACAATAATGCGCTATACATGGTGCGTAGTATTTACTTGGAATTTTATACGTTCTTATTGGAGGAGTAAGATATGTAAGGAATAATGATTAAGATCATGAACACGATAATGTCACATTAATTCCAAATGGTACCAAACCCTCATGGCAAAGGTGCATATGGCCAACTAGCTGGTCATCAAAACTGAGACGTGATCTTGTGTCATACATGAAGAAGTTGATGAGATCGTGGCGTGTGTATGGAACAAACTTTCATTTTCGTCTATCGAGGCAAGACAAGTGCTGATTTTTAGTTGTAATAGTTTGTGCTGATTTTATTTTATTTTTAAATTAAAAAAAAAAAAACCCCAAGCAACATGGAAATCACCGAGCAACATGGAAATCAGGGTTAGACGCCAGGATTTAGTTTCCTTTGGATCTAAGGATCGGCGTTGCGATGGAGGACAGGAGTGCGGTGCAGGAAAGCCAACGTATCTCTGTCAGACTATGCTACCCGAAAGGTTTTTGCCCCGTGGCACCCTCTCAACCTGGTAAGCCAAGGTTGATGTGTGGTTGGAATTTACGTATGACGTAAAAAATATGCTATTAATGGTGCATGCCATATCTCAGTGATGGTTGGTATGATAGGGATGCAAGTAAACCAACTAAGCAATTAATGGAATCGACAGAATAGGTCTGCAGACCGAAACGGAGCAGCGACAGTTCTTTCTGTTGGAATAAGCTTCCTTTGTCGCGTCTATTTGGGCTACGTACTCCGTGTTTTCCTTGTTTGTCGAACCCTGGTATGTAACGTTTTCCCCCAATCTCTGTCTAATGAGGTTCGGGTTTCTCTACAAGAAAATGTCTCATCGTCTTTGACTTGACACCGGAGGGCGTTTCCGACGTTTTCAAATAAGAAAAAGGCATCTTAGATCGATGCCTGTGCTCATTTTCTACTAAGTCAATGCGAACCTAATAGGTGGTGGAAGAGATGATCATTTCTCTCCTGTCTGTTCCTTGAGAGAGAGAGAGTGAGAGAGTGAAAAACTTTGCAATACAACTGGGGCCTATCGAAGCTCCCCCTCCTTGGGATGCTCCCTCCTCTCCTCTTCGATGTGCGACTCTTCTTCTTGACATGCATAGTCAGTGGTTGCTCGTGGTGGCCGTTTGAGATCGGAGTGGTCTCCGCTCTTCGAGGAGGCGGAGATCCGAGGATGCGTGGTCGTTGCATGAGGTTGGGATGTGTTGCCGTGGCGTGGAGTGCTATGGCATATCGACGAGTTGCGGTGAGGCATGCTGTTGCGCTCGTATGAGCTGTGGTGAGGTGCGTTGTCGTGTTCGTCTAAGCTACGATGTGGCAAGCTAAAGTGAGGTGTACGGTCCAACGAGGTGTGATGTGGCGTGGCAAGATGCGACGTGGCGTGCTGCAACGTTCGACGAGCTGCAATGCAGCCAACTATGGTGTTTAGCGACCTACGGCAAGGTGTGTCGTGTGCGGTGGGAATCGTGGCACGGTCGACATATGGTACCGCGGGAGTGGGCGGAGGTTGTTTTGTCTCAGTGGGTGGCATTGCTTGTTGGAGTGGTTTGATCTTTTTTTTTTTTTTTTTTTGGTAGTGTTATTTTTTTTGGAACCACGTGTGACTCTATATTTATCACGGTTGAGATTCATGACGTAAGTCACTAATCGATTTATTCGATTTCTGGTTAATACGATCTTCGAGATTTTCTCTTATTGTTACTTTACCGTATCAACGAGTGTGGATTCACTCTCATTTTTAGGGTATATTTTTTTCCTTTTTCTTTATATATTATGTGATTGTTTTTTATATTTCAATATTCCCCAATTTTCCATGAAGTAAACCTTCCCCCTTCTAGGGTGTTGAGTCGCTTTTTCTTCATTTTCATGTGAGATGCATTCTTATATGTCAAATTATTTTCATTTTAATAGAATATTCTTTCCCGAAGATAATTAAAAAAAAAAAAAAGGTTCGTGGAAGAGGGTGTAAGACGCGAAGATGAAAGGCCATAATTAAAAGTCTCCTAGTATGCGTGTTCTCGAAGATATGGAAAAAGTGGGGGAGCAATTTCCCCAACTCCCCTATTCACCATTAGAAATCAAACAGTTTCACGTCGGATGCGTTCCGACGATTTTAAAATCGTGGGCACATACATGTTTTTTTGACGGTTGAAGGTAGGTCCGTGGAGAAATGTCTCGGAGAAGTTGGCAGCTTCGCTTAGGTTTTGTAGACGGTTTATAATTGTGGGTAAAAGTTAATATTGTCTAATAACTTTAAAATCGTGGGCAAATGAATCCGTGGGTTCATAGTAGAACATTTGCAAATGTTTTACAACCGTGTCAAAATATTTCTTACCAAAGTTAAAAATCATACGTAAAAGCCACGAAAAAAAAAGGAAAAAAGAAAAAAAAGTACAAAAAGGAGGCAGGTGCGAAAATCAAACTTAAAGTTAGATTTTCTTTCCCACTAAACCCCAAACCCCCTTTCATCAAATCCTAAACCCAACCCTTGAGCCCCCAATGTCGCCCATCTCCTTCTCTACCGATTGTTTGACTTTAGCATCCTCCTCCTCCTTCAATCATCATCCTCAACCTAGCTATGGCTTCCTAACAGCTTTGCTGCTACCCCTTTCTCAACCTGAAAGTAACCCTCCTTCTCTTCCTTTCTTTCCCATCTACATCCCCCTCTTTTATAATGGCATCTCTCTATGATATTTTAAACTAGCACAAGTTTTGAGGAGGTAGTAAAAAACAAAGCTAAAAAAAGTACAATCACGATGTGATCGAAGGAAAGCCGGGAGCACCGGAAAAGTGAGGATGCTCAGGTACACATCTTATTTCATTTGGTTAATCTAATTAGTTTCCTTTTCTTCTCACATTTTGTTACTAAATTTACTATTTCACTGCTATAGGAACGTGCTAATAGGAATAGAGCTAAGAAGGCAAAACGTCCAGCAAGCATCAACTACTTATGTCACAAAGATGAGTATAGATTCTTTGAATCTAAAGTTTATAAGTTCACTTCTTATTTGCTATTTGATTCAAATATTACCAAATATTATAGATGATATTTTATATTTCAAATATCATGATGATTGATTCAGAATTATATAACATCATTAATGATATTTAATTTAAAATTAAGATATTACTGATGTATTTAATTTAAAATTCAAAATATCACATATCATGTGAAGATATGATTGGTGCAATTTAGGTCATGCGTAAATATGAATGTGCTTAAATGTATTAATGTTTAAATGAATGGATAGGTTGCACCTATTATAGCTTTTTCAAATCAGAAATAATGAATTAAAATTATTATTATTTTTTCCCTAAAGAAAAAAACTTTACAATGATTTTTACCTATCGGCATTATCCTTTGCCCACGGTTAAAAATCGTTGCCCAAAGTTGCATACTAAATTTAGCTACACTCTAGAGGTAAATTACGACGACGGTTTGGAACCGTCGCTTTCAACTTTTTTTTGACATTTTGTAACCGTGAGAAAAACGTACTACGTCTTGGCCAAAGCTATCAAAATCGTGGGTAAAAGTCTTGCTTGTTAGCAAGCGGTCAGAGGGGCATTTCGCCACATATTTGAGGCGGACCTGTCAAGAAAGGGTCTTTCGCTGCAAGATATTTGGTGACACCTATTGTCGATGGATTTGTGGGCTTTTACCACAGTTTGTACGGATCAGGGAAAACCAAAATTTGTCGTAGTGATTCCACCCCCTACCAATGAATTCACATATTGTTTCTTCCCCAATGGAGCTAGTGGTGACACGTCTCTAGTCAAACTCTCTTGGAACAGCGTTGATACATACCTAGCTACAGTTCTTCTATGGTAGCATGTCTCTCCATTGACATGTCACTGCAACTCCTTGATGATAATATAATCCAACTATCGTGGCATAAACTTGCAATTGCTATTTATGCACCCATACCCATGCTTGACGCTAAGGGTTTGCCTTAATGGTTTATGTTTGCTACTTTGTATACAGCTTAGTTGCACTTGTGATGGCCACTATATATATATATATATATATATATATATGCTGTCTTGTGGCTTCCTAAATATTTGTTTTGTGCAATGTGTGCTGCTCCTACAGCAATAGTGTATGACTTGTTATCTTTGCGTCATTTGTGTGCCTAAGTTGAACATATGCTAAGATCGACCTATCCTTTGGATATGCTTGCAGTGTGAATAAATGATCCACTAATCTAGTATGCTAAATGAATACCATGTATTTTGCGCATCACTAGGGGCACTTGTTGATTGTCATTAATCTCCATACTACTATGATGCTGGTTCTTCTACCCCTACATGGTACGTACCTTGGGATCATCGTGCATCCGTTTGCAAACGTGCGCCACCCGCGGCATAGGAACTCCTCTACCTCAATGGTGTTGCGATCTCAAGTGTTCCACATCTTCATTTGGAGGGTAGAGAAAGCTCTGCATCCTTACTTCCGTAGCTTTGAAATTCAAAGCTTCTAAATATATACTAAAGGTGTGAGTAGGACCACTGGCTTGTCATTATTTGGTGAATGAATAATTCAAGCCAACGTTATTTTCCATTGATACAAAGAAAAGAACGCCAGGGAGATCAGGGAAAGCCCCGAGAAGTGCTTTTTTTATTGTTTGAAAAAGGCCCTCAGAAGAGTCTAATAATTCGACGAGAGACGCATGCCACACCATGTAGGAATAAAACAAAAGAAACGTAACATAATAAAGTGAACGGGAAATAAAGTTGTGATATGAAAAGAACAATTACAAGTTGGATCGATGCCAGTTTGCCGGCATAAAAGACATGTTATATATCCAAGGCTACGTCCAAAAGGAAGAGTACATGAAACAAACTCCTAATGCTATTGGGTGTTAGTGTCTAGTTTTCTTATTTGCTAGTACGTACTTGAGTGTGACTTTTGGTGATAACAAATTAAGAACAAGAAGCTATATACGTTATTATATCTGTATTTAAGCTACTCCTATACAAGAAAATTATTTCACGAGAGAAAGAAGAAATGAAGTCTAGCTTTCATTTTATGCATGTATCTACTTCCGTTTGGTAATAGAACACATTCGAGGAGAAAAGAAAAATCGTTTTAGATATTTATTTCTTAAACAATTAGACAGTTTAATTTTATCCCGACGTTTAATCAAAATTTATGGTAAAGTAAGATTTATTTGGACGTATCCCTTAAATTATTTTATTTTCATCTAATTTGATGTTCCTTTTCAATAATTTTCAACCAAATGTCTTGAAAAGATATTTTACGTTAGATTTTAGTTAATGTTGATTCTTCATTCGACATTCAAATAATACTATAGTTATTTGATGTTAAGGAGTAATACGGTTGGTGCATCTTCTCTTTATAAGTACATCTTTTTGAGGGTCATGGGTTCAAGTTTTCATTCCCTCTTTTTCTGGTTGAAATGATCTGTTGCCTTTTTAGTCGGATAAGACGTCTGGAGTTTCAGTCAGACATCTGTCTAGACGTCTAGACACAAGTCCGGACGTATGAAAGTAGGAATTTTCGTACGTTCCTTTGCACTCTGCCCGCGGGCGATGTACAGCGTTTCTTTCTCCTCCACACCCCTCACCCCTAAACCCTAACCCCCTTCTATTTAAACCTCCCTTCTCACCACTGATGGGGGGGTGTTCGAGTAGAGTTATGTATTTTTATTTTTATTACTCGAAAATAGAAAATTTCCGAGGTCGAACTCAGGGAGCAACACTTGATTTTAGAAGCGTACAAAATCACAATTTACAACATAAATATATACTGTTTTACAAAAATAATAAAAGAAAGGAAAATTTGTTCTTCTTTTCTTCTCTCTTTCTTCTTCTTCTGCCTCTTTCTTTCTCTCTTCAGACGTCTGACTCCAGGGTCAGACGACTTAAACTCTACTTGCTACAGTGCTTCTTCTGCTGGTTCTTCTTCCTCTTGGCTTCTTCTTTTCTTCTTCTCTGCTTCTTCTCTTTCTCTTTTTCTTCTCTACTGTGTAAGGCCTCCTCTGTCTTCTCCTTTGCTTTAGGCTTCAGCTGCGTCTGCAGCTTCTTCTTCCTTGGCCTCTTTCTGCTTTTGCTTCCTCTTCTGTTGCAGCTCCTTGGCTTCTTCTTCTTTCTTTTCTTCAGCCGCGTCTCTTCTTCTTCTTCAGCTTCTGCTCCTCTATGCGGCTAAGTCTGTAGATTCCCTACCAGGAAGGGGTGACGTAATAAATTGCGGAAATATAATATATACCAATCTCACAAAATAAAAAATCGCACAAGGTATACAATTATTTTTAGGTGGAAACCTAAACCGGGTGAAAACCACCACCTAACCCTCTCGAGTTAGGATTTTCCGATCAACCAAGTTGATCAAATCCACTAAACGAATCACTTAAACGAGGGTGATTCAACCTCAATTACAACTACGCTACAAGTGCGAGGGTAGCGTTCCTCAACCCCTTCTCTTCTCGAGAGGGATTTTGTCCCACAAAGGAGACGGGAATTCGCAAAGCGAATATTCAACCAAATAACAAAGATAAATAACAAATATAGTCCTATAGAGCCAACAAAGATTTAAACCTAGCTTCTATAGGAATTAGGAAACTTCCCTTTGCAAGGAGTGCGTCGAATCAATGACGCAGGTGCGTGAGCCAGGCGACGGCGCAACGTCGCTCTTGTGAACTACGGCGGGAGAGCAGGTGCGCAAAGGCTTGATGCTATCAAGATGTAGAACTTGAGCTTAGAGAGTAAGAGCTTTTCTTGGACGTAAAAGAGTGTGAAAGTATATTACTAGGTGTGTCTTGTGTATCTAGGTGTGTCTTTGTGTGCAAGAGGTTCCTCTCTATTTATAGAGGCCTTAGGAAAGCTTTAAAAGGCTTTGGAAAGCTTCCATAGTCGTTGGGTGCAAAGCCAAGAGAATCAGGCCGAAATCAGGAATAATGATTGTACTGACAGGGTTATCAGATGTCTGGGAAACCAGTTTAAGACGTCTGAAAATAAGGTCAGACATCTGATTTTATGCGGGTTTCTTCCTGACTTGAATCAGATCTAAATAGGGTTCTAGTGCAAGTCCATCAAACGACATATAGGACGTCTGGCACTATGTCTGGACGTTTGGAAACTTACTTTTTCTGTGGAAATGGATTTCCAAGAGTTCCAACGGCTAGAAAATCTCTGACAAGAGATTTTGGGTCAGTCGAGGCAAAACGGTCATCTATCAGACGTCTGGAAAGGCTTAAGGACGTCTGATAAGGCTCTAACGATCATATCCTTCAGTGTATGCTAAGCCAACCAACGGTCCACTAATTGGACGTCTGGCAAAGTCATCAGACGTCTGGACAGAGGTCTGGACGTCTGATTTCATCAGATAGAGCTAACAAGTTCAGCCTAAATGTTATCAGCCGTCTGAATCAACAGTCAGATGTCTTAAAACACATTATCAGACGTCTGATTTTGAAATTAGACTTCTGAAAAAGCTATTTGAACCCTATATTGGTTTTCTAAGTTTTCTACAGAAAACCTAAGTATCCTAGGGTTGTGCCGGTGTTCCTAGGACTACTGTTAGGGTACTTTGAGGCTCTTTAACATGATGTTCTAAGGAACAAAAGGAGTAAGGAAATAAAGACAAAAGTACATGAAAGAAATAAATAGAATTCTATCATATTCTTCTTGTCTTTCCATCTTCAATCTATTGCTCCTCGCGAATCTCCTCTGTTCTTCATCAAGTTCCTCCAATCCGTCCTGGATGCGAGCTTGAACTCCATCTAATCACGTCTCCATTTGCAATTTGACATGAAATCTAAGACTCCAAGTGGAAATGTTAAACGACACGTATTTTGTTATCATCAAAACAAATGATCGCGGTGCTTTAGCACCAACAAAGTCCTCAGCCGCTCCTCCTCCTTTCTCCTTCTTCTTCTCTTGCTTCCTTGAACAGTGTAAGGTTAGGCAAAACCTAACACCTACCCCCCCCATGTCTCTCTCTCTCTATGTATCACTCTTCGGTACGCTTTCCCAGAGCCGGGTTATCAGGTCGGTCACGCGCCCGGGTCCAGGCGCACTGACGTGGGTGGTGCATGAGGAGTGCACGGAGGGGTTAATCGGATTCGGGTGCCAGGTCCGCGATTTAGATGTCATGGACGAGGCATGATAGGTGAGGTGAGGGACCTCACCCCAGTGAATTTGAGGCAAACAGCAGAGAACACAAAATCCACTTAAACCACTCAGGACGCTTACGACCTACCGAGGTGGGACTAAAAGTCCCACCTGCCTCTGCTGACACCTGCAGGAGAGTGACTTCACAATCGATGTAGTTGCAGGTCTCGCGGCAGTTGCTACCAGGCTGGACTCACTCTTGCCCTCAATCCGCGCAGTCTGGAAGCCTGGGACCTGACGCTTGTGGCTTGGGGCTGGAGAACAAGCGAGCTCGAGCCATCGCTAATGGCGAATGGGAGCTCGACCCTGCAGGACACAAAAGGAGGCTTGCGGTCTATCAGACCACAGGAGGAGCTTCGCCGTGTCACGGAGAAGATGAGGCGGTAGGTGGCAGGCCACGGGGCGGCCTAGGCGTGTGTGCCTAGGTCGCTCTGTTGCCGGATTTATGGGTTAGGTAGGGGGAAGCATGGAGTGCGTGTGGCGACCTTTGGATGGGTGGAAGATGTTCAGTGGACTGTAGCGGTGGTTGTGAGTTTGGTGGCGTGACGTGTGGAGGTGCGGAGTGACGGATGCGTCTCGCCGGAGGTTGGCCGGAGATGGGGACGATGGCGGTGGACAGTGGCAGTCGAGGGATAATTCATGAAATGGATTGAGGGGAATTGAAGAGGGGATAGATACGAGTGATTTTAACCTAACTAAGTGGATGAAGGGGGAGAGGTGGAGACTGGCAGTGCTTGCTGTCGTCGGAGAAGATGGCGTCCAATGGGGGGAGACGGCTGCTACAACGGGGCTAGGGATGCTCGCGCAAGTGTTGTGTGATGCAGAGGAGGATGGTGAGGATAGCTCTGCCACTTGTCGGAGCTCGCTGGACCACTTGGCCGTAGGAGAAGAAGATGAAACTGGGGTGGAACTCTAGCCATGTCGAGCTTGGGAGAAGCAGCAGAGCGTGCTGCTTCTTAAATAGGCGAGGGTAGGCCAGCAGGCGCGCGAGAGTGGGGGGAAAAACCCCATCGGAGATGTGGGCAGTCGGAGACCCATACCTCTCGCGTGTTCACACGAGAGGTATGGGTGCCGGCAGGGCATGGGAGGTGGTCCATGAGGAAGTGGATAACGCAGGGGATCCTCCTCTCGTTTCTAGGGTCGGCTCCCATGCCCTGCGCGGCGCCATCCTCCGCGCAAAGTTGTCGGAGGTATGGCCTGCTACTGTGGGTGGCAGAGGGACTGGTCTGAAGAAAATGACGGGAAAGTTGAGGGGGCAAATGTAAGAGTTCAAAACATTAAGGGTCAGAAAGTAATTATTGAGGACCAATTTGTAAAGTGGATCAAGACGACCTTCCCTTAGGTCCAAATTTTGGTATCAACCTAATTTGGACCTAAGGAACCTAATGGTGAAGTTGGATTTTAGGTTTGACCACGTTTGACTGGATATTTTGCATAAAAACCTAAATTAGGTCAAAAATTGGGTATGGTTCTCGATCTAGGTCAAGATAGGTTCCAATGGCCAAATTGAGGTTCTAAATCCTAGGGGATGTTTTTTCATGAATTTTAGAGGATTTAATTGATTTTTATCTTGCCTGAAACTTCGTAAATTAAAGTGAGTTTGTTTTAGGGTTGTAGAATGTCATTTAATTCCTAGATGTCACTATAACCCTTTTCAAACTAAATCATCCCACTTTCTCTTTTTTTAAGCCCATTTGACCTGTGTCTAGGCCCTTAGAAATCCCGTTTATGTACTGCATTGGCAAAATACCTTTTGAATTGTTTTATACTCAAATTTGTAATTCCCTGATTTAGACCTTCCCTTAGGTTTTGTAGGAGCTTTTGTACACTTATTTAGTCAAAATGTGCTAGTTAGGGTTTATGATGAGGTTCTCATCATACCCACATGCCTAGCTTTTGCTAGTCCCTTAGCAAAATTTTAAGGTTTTAGCCTTTGTTCTAGACCATGAATTTCTTTCATCAATTTTGATAAGTGCTTTTCTTTTTGTATCCTTGATTAGGTCAGAATGCCGACCATAGGCCTAAAAGGTACTCTAGTACCAGCCAAGATCTAGATCTGTCTAGCTTTAGCCTCAATTTTTAGCAAAGGTTTTTAAGGCCTACAGGAACTAACCTAAAGTTTATTGGACTTCGTGGTTAAAGCACCCGTGCTTGAGATATTTTTAGTCTTGGTTCAGTTTGCAGTGCATTTTGTAAGAGAGAGATAGAAGGTTTATTTGTTTGGAGATTTTTCTCTATCTTTTCTTTTTAATTCTAGCTTAGGATTGGCTTCACAACCTGGTTTGTATCGGATTCCTCATCCCCATCATCAATCCTTAAAGGTCCCTGGCAATCAATGCTTCGAGATAGCACCGCCCATGGTATCCCCCAAAACCCTGGCTTTCGAGATAATCCTGTCCATGGTGTTCCGTGGCCGAATTCAGACCCTAGCAATTGACACTTCGTGATAATGCCATTCATGGAATCTGAACCAGCAGAGTGCTTACATGCCCCCAGTATTATATGTAAATATCCTAGGAGACAAGCACCGAGGAGATGATATGTTGTTATGCATCTTCGAGGGGAATTTCCCACCTCTCCGCGTCAGGAACTCGTTTAAATCAACTTGTGTTGATCGACCGCTCCTAATCTAGGTGACATTTCTAGAATATTTGAAACGCTTTTGCGTGTTTTTGATATTTATGCTCGCTGAATCAGACTGTGTGTGTGAATTTGGGTGCTTAGGTTACTGAGTCCCGTAAACCAAAGGTCAGTTAACAAGGTCGAATACTCCCTAAGCCTTAGACTTAATACTTAACCTTTTCATTTTGTGCTCCTTTTTAGCATTCTGCTCCTTTTCTCCTCCTTTTATAAAGTTTACGAGCACTTTCTTCCTCCTTCAAAGTTTTTTTTTTGTATATGCAGAATTTTTTTGTTGAAACCTTTTCTTGTTATGTCATTTCATTGCACTTTCATATCCCCCCCATGCCTAAGGTTTGCAATGTTCTCATTATTCAGTAGGTGGGTTTTTATTTGGTTAGGTTCAAGCATTAGGATAGAAATTTGGGCGAGTGGATGGGTCGAGGTGACTGTTGCAGACGATTTCTAATCTCAGGTACGAGTACCTGAGGTGAAGTTGGCTGTCCTAAGGAATGAACTTAAGGTGCAAAGAAATGTCAGAAAGGGTTTTGGTTTTTCAAAAAGAATGACGGGCAGCCTCCCGTTAAGCGCTGAGTTTTACGCCATTGGCTGAGTGTAATAAGCTCAGGGAGAATGGAGGATAAATGATGACTTAGCCAAATCTGTATTGGTTATGCCAATGAACGGTTTGAGTCTTTGACCGTTCACGACGAAAGGTTCGGAATCGTGGCTGAGTGAACTGATCTCGACGGCTCCATTTCCAAAAGTCTGTTGGACAAGATATGGTCTAACCCACTTGGATCGTAGTTTCCCTGGGAAGAGTTTGAGTTGGGCATCGAAGAGTAGGACCTTCTGACCAGGGTGGAAGATCTTTCTAGATATGTGCTTGTCATGAAAAGCTTTAACTCTTTCTTTGTAGATTCGCGAGTTCTCATACACATCAAGGCGTAATTCATCAATCTCGCTTATCTGAAGCTTTCTGTGGGTTCCAGCCTTAGAAAGATCTAAGTTTCAGCTCCGTACTGCCCAATATTCTTTGTGCTCCTGTTTGACGGGAAGGTGACACGCCTACCCGTACACCAGTCTAAAAGAAGACATGTCTAATTGGGTCTTTTGGGCGGTCCTATAAGCCCACAAAGCTTCCGGAAGTCGGGACGACCAGTCCTTCCTGTCTGGTCGAACAGTAACCTGTAGGATTTTTTTGATCTCCCGATTTGATAGCTCAGCTGGACCATTAGTCTGGGGGTGGTAAGGAGTAGAGATTTGGTGAGACACCTCGTATTTGGTCATTAGTGACCTGAACTGAGTATTGGTAAAATGGGTCCCTCCATTAGAGATGATCGCACGAGGAATCCTGATCCGTGAGAAGATATTCTGATGAATAAATTTGATGACGATCTTGTGATCACAGGTTCGGGTCGGAATGGCTTTGATCCATTTGGACACGTAGTCCACATCAAGTAAAATGTACTCGAAGCCGTCCGAAATAGGGAAGGGGCCCATAAAATCAATCCCTTAAATATCGAAATTCTCGCATATGAAAATTGGCTGTAAAGACATCATGTCGCGATGGCTCATGTTGCCCAAAGTTTGGCAACGACTGTATGCGTTACAGTGACTGTATGCGTCCTTGAAGATAGTGGGCCAGTAAAAGCCACACTAGAGGATTTTTGATGCAGTTTGTGCCCAGAAAAATGGCCACAGCATGCTTGGTCATGGCAGAAAGAGAGAATGTCATTGATTTCGCCCTCCAGGACACATCGTCGGATGATTTGGTCAGCACCTATGCGGAATAGGTACAGGTCTTCCCAGATGTAGTACTTGGCATCGGAGCACAACTTGTCTTTCTTGGCCTTCGGCCAATCAGACAGGATCTGGTGTGATGCCAAGTAGTTTACTATATCAGCAAACCATGGAAGTCTGGTTCCAAAAGTCAAGAGGTTCTTATCAGGAAAATGCTCCGTGATGGGTTTAGAAGGGTTGATGATCTCAGAAGGAAGGCGAGACAAGTGGTTGGCTACCACGTTTTGTCTTCCTGCCTTGTCGCGAGTCTCAAGGTCGAATTCTTGCAATAGTAAGATCCATCAGATAAATCGAGGCTTCGCGTCCTTCTTAACAAGATGCCTCATAGCTGTATGATCCGAGTAGATTATGACATGTGAACTTAGGAGATAAGATCTGAATTTTTCAAGGGTAAATACTACCGCTAGCAGCTCTTTCTTCGTGACCATGTAGTTACGCTGAGCCTCGTCAAGTATCTTGCTAGCGTAGTAGATGACCACGGGTTTCCCGTCAATCTTCTGCCCCAGAACCGCTCCTACAGCGAAGTCAGATGCATCGCACATGATCTCAAAGGGTTGAGACCAATCAGGGGACTGTAGGATCGGGGCTTGGGTGACTCGGTCACGAAGAATCTCAAAAGCTTGAGTGCATTCCTTGGAAATCTCAAAGGGGACATCCTTGGAGAGGAGAGTAGTCAGGGGGCATGCGATTTTCGAGAAATCAGGGATGAAACGACGGTAAAAATCGACGTGCCCCAGAAAAGATCGGATGTCCCTGATCGAGCTAGGCATAGGAAGTCTAGAAATCAGATTAACCTTGGCTCGATCCACCTGGATGCCTCTCTCAGAAATTAAGTGTCCTAGGACGATCCCCTCAGGCACCATAAAGTGGCTCTTTTCCCAGGAAAGAACTAGATTTACGTTAATGCAACGCCTGAGTATGTGAACTAAGTGTTAGGGGTAATCGTCAAATGATGCCCTAAAAACTGAGAAGTCATCGATGAAGACTTCCAGTTAATCACCTACCATATCAGAGAATATGGCAAGCATGCACCGCTGAAAAGTCGCGGGTGCATTGCAGAGATCGAAAGGCATCCTTCGGAGCGCGTACGTCCCAAAGGGGCAGGTGAATGTGGTCTTCTCTTGGTCCTCTGGATGAATTGCCACCTGGTTGTAACAGGAGTACCCATTAAGAAAGAAGAAGAATCTATTTCTCGCTAACTTCTCGAGAATCTGATCAATAAATGGTAGTGGGAAATTGTAATGACCCGGTTCCCGAGTCCCTACGAGACACGAGAACCGGACCGACTCGACTAATCCCAAGACCTAGTCGTCCAACGAGGAAGTAACCAAAAGAGCAGTAAAATAAACCACATTCAGCATGAATATAACTAACAGTAAGGAAGTACAGTAGTAAGGAAAGAAACTACTACAGTAGATACCACCACAACAGTAGAACAACATTTATCCTATAACAAGAACTGCAGGTAAAGAAAGTACAGCGGAAACAAAAATTACTCACTAGAACAGAAACAAAAGAGGTACAAAAGACTGTGGTAAACTCTACTGGACCCTACTCGGCCCAGCGTCCTCTGCAGCCGCCGACCCTGGCTGCTCAACACCTGGTCCTGAAAAAGGTAACGAGTGTAACACGTCAGCAAAACGCTGAGTAGAGTGGCAAACAAACTAAAGGCAACAGTAGAGTGTACAGTAGTTGTTATGTTCTATTACTTCCTTTATTTACATCTTTCAATTTTCTCACTATTTCATTTATTTCTCAGATCCTTTACTTGATCTCGAATGTCCTCGTGGGAACGATCTTGATTGCAGTCTTTTCCAAAAGTAGAAGTAGCACGTGGTGCTCACTTGGCCGGGAGAGTCCCCCGTGGTGATCCTACCCTCAGTCAACCACCCCAAGGTCACTGACAGACGTAACGGTGACTACGGCACGCGCGATAAACGCACAGGTAGCTAGCCCGCACTGGCACGCAGTCAGTCGTTTCCGTTAACGGGTGCGCCCAAAGCACAGCACAGAACCAGGGAAGAGCCCTCTCAGTAACAGGGGTCCAACCCCTCCACAGTAACCAAACCGGGGCCTTGCCCCTCCACAGTCCGCGCACCCTCGCCTGACTACCCTAGTTTGCCCTAGTGGGCCTAACAAGTCGGTGAAGGAGGCTAGTAGAACCCCGGGGCCCGTGGGGTAGCTAGTACTCTCCTAACACTACTAGCTCTCCTCGGTACTACGTACACGAGGGCCAACAAGTCGGTACAGAGCGGCCAATCCTAACCCCGGGTCCCTGGGGCGGCTGGCCCCACTCTGCACTAAACAGGTACAGGTACTTCCCTTGGTACTGCGTACCCAAGAGACAGTACAAACTACATCTCAGTTCCATTCCTTTTTCTTTCCAGGAGTTCCACTCCTAATTTCCCGTAGGGTTCCAGCTCTTTATCTCAGAACATCATATGTTTCACTTTCCAGTTTCACGTTCTCACAATCCATGATCTCAATCATGTTTCTTTATTCATAACAGGCAGCTGTTAATTCAATTTACAGGCAGCTTTATATTCCTTTCCATTTTTCCAAGACTGCAGTATTATACATTCCACTAGTTTTTCCATCCTAGGGTTCATGTCACATCCTAGGATCTAGCATACAACTAGTTTTCCAGCCCTAGGATTCATGCATCACCTAGGAGCTATCATTCCATACATTTCTCATTCCTAGGATTCATGCAATGTCCTAGATTCTAGTTATGGTTCCATACTTTAACATATTTTAATAGTAAACTTAAGCCACTCTACCAGGTACAACGGGAGTAATGGAGGCGTGATCGGGAATCCCGCGTGCCTCCGCGACTCCCAAGACTGCAACTGAACGAGGTCCTATCACAAGGATCAAACACAAGGAGTGTCTCAAAACAGTGTATAGCTACTGTAGACGGGTAGAGGAATTAATTCTGAAAAGAACGCAACTCGAATCGCGGAAAACGGAGCCCGAACGGGCCCTAAACGGGTCGAAAAAGACGATACTGTGCAAAATCAGACATCTGGAACTTCTTCCAGACGTCTTAAAAAGTGGATCAGAGAATTACCTGTTCAGCGTGGTTTCCTAGACGTCCAGAAGCCTGCGGGAACGTCTGGCCTATCTCCCAGACGTCCGATGATCACCCAGGACGTCTGGAGGTCACTCAAGCCGTCTGGTACAACTTCCAGACGTCTGATTCGCAAAGGATGGCGAATCAGCGAGCCTGCGCACAGCCAACTCCCTCCCTCAGTACGGTCAGTCGTCAGGAAGGAAGAAGAAAAGTGGAATACTAACCTTTCAGACGTCTGTATGAGCTGCCAGACGTCGTCCTCGCCGTTTGCCTATCAACCCAGACATTTGATTCTGGAAATTTTTCCAGAATCAGGGCGCGACCCGGACTCTGCTCGCGATGCCGCCCGCGTCGTACCTCGCGCGTCTGCTGCTCAGACTGCAGCAGGTGCCTCTCCGCGTCGTTCCGCGCCCCCTGCGCTCTCCGCCGGCCGGCCAAGCCGCTCCGGCGAGCTCGCCCTCACGGCAGAGCTCCGCTCTCGCACGCCGCACCTCCTCCGCGCTCACTGCGGCCGCCGCTGCCGCCCTCGCGCTCGCGCTCACGCTCTGGCTGAAGGAGAAGGGAAAAGAGACGGTGGTGACGGAGTGAGGGGAGGCGTGCCCTTTTAAGGCCACGCGAGGAGGAGGGAGAGACGCGGCAGAGCGTCTGCAGCCGCAGAGAATATCGGATATTCGCGGGCCTGCGCGCTGAGGTGCGCAGACGAAGACTCGTGCCAGAATAACTGATTTCCAGACGTCTGGAAACAATCCCAGACGTCTGGTAAGACGTCTAGCCCACCTCCCAGACGCCTTAAAAGACGTCTGGGGCACGCGCTCGTTACAGAAATGATCCTTCTTCATGGAGGAATTGTGTCTTCGAGAATTTAGGCGGACTCTCCACGAGTTGGCTGTACGGGCAGGTATGACCTCTCCAGTTTCAGTTGTGATGGTGGTGAGCCCTGCCTTCTTAGGCAATACTTAGATTGGGCTCACCCAACGACTGTCGGAGATCGGGTAGACGATCCCTACATCTAACCACTTATTGATCTCTTTCTTCACGACCTCCTGCAGATTAGGATTCAGATGTCTCTACATTTCACGTGAAGGTCGTGCGCCCTCTTCAGAATAGATGTGGTGTGTGCAATAAGAGGGACTTATTCCAGTCAAATCATCGAGAGTCCAACCAATGGCTCTTCGATGTTGCTGGAGAACAGCAATCAGACGGGATTCCTAGTCAGGTGTGAGTTTGGAGTTTATAATCACAGGAAGCGTCTGATTGGAACCCAAGAATACATATTTCAAATGATTGGGAAGGGGTTTGAGTTCAAGAATGGGGTTATCAGCAGCAGCGGGTAGTTCAGAGTGGGTGTGGGGTACAAGGGTAGGAGTTATGGGTCTGTCTAGGTCAAGTTCTAACTCCTCTAACTGCGGTTTTAGATCTTCTTGTAGTTGATGAGGGATAATCATGTTGTCCTCAATTTGTGGTTCATCAACCACAGCTTTGATGTCATAAATTTGTTTAACGACACCGCAATTGATCCCTTGTTGGGCCTTAAAGATATCAATTTTGAGAGTCTGATTCCCAAATTTCAGCTCTATTTGGCCCTGTTCACAACTTATGTTGGCCATTGCAGTGGCTAGAAAAGGTCACCCTAGTATGATTGGTGTATCCCTTAGGTTTTCAGGTGCGTCCATATCTAAAACTATGAAATCTACAGGGAAGTAGAAATCCCGTACCCTAACAATAACATCATCAAGAATTCCCTTAGGTGACTTGATAGATCGATCTGCTAATTGCAATGTCACCTCAGTCGGTTTTAGTTCAAATTCTTTTAGATGGTTAAGTAGGGATGTGGGTATCAAGTTTATGGAGGCAACTAGGTCCAACAATGCTCTATCAAACTGGGTTTCACCGATCTTACATGAAATTAGGGGAGTGCCTGGGTCTTTTGCCTTGGGTAGGAGTCTACTCAGGATTATAGAGCTGGCTTACTCTGACAGTACAATTGGACTCCCACTCTTGGTTGCGGCTTACGCTTAGGTGTACACACATTCTTCAAGAATCGTGCATAAGCCGGTACGTGGCGGATCGCATCCATCAAGGGGATATTTATTTGGACCTGCTCAAAGAGCTTGATCAGGTCCTCCTCAGGAGCCACGGGTTTAGTTGTCCGCTTTCCCTTGGTCAAGGCCTTGGGAATTGGAACCTTGGTTGGTTCCTCTAGGATAGGTCCAGGTTTTTGATCTGGGACAGGGATAGGAACATCCTGGATGACTGTCCTAGGGTTTGGGTCACTACCAGGCTTGGAGTGGTCTGGATAAGGTGGATCTTGGGTTGCCTTACCACTACGGGTTGTTACAGAATTTATTCCTACCTGGTTCTGGTTGGGGGTCGGTAGGATGGGCTGCTACTGTTGGTAACCCGCATAGGAGGTTGAAACTTCCATCCTGTTAGGTGAAGGAATAGAAGGGGCTTGATAGACCATGTGTGCTTGGCCCGGGTTTGGGTTCATAACGCGCCACTGGGTCGGCACGCTATTCGAGTTAGGAAGAGGCTGAGAAGGAAGTGTGCCCGGTTGGCGAGAATTTACTAACCGGGCAAGTTGATTGCGGACCTCTGTGATTTCGTCCTTATGTTGCTTTTGGATAGCTGCATTAGTTCTCTGAATGTCAGCCAGAGTTTGGTGGATAAGAGACATTTGATCTTGGTTGGAACCGGATGGATAAGTGGGGTTGGGCCGAGGCTGAGGCGGCTGATAAGGACGGGGGGAATGTGGACGAGGCTGAAAGGGTGGTCTTGGATTCTGAGAATTTCCCGTCCACTGGAAATTGGGATGGTTTCGCCATCCAGGATTGTAGGTGTTGAAAAATGGGTCATTCTGGATGACGTTGAGGTCCTCGTAGGTCTGAGGAGCCTCAGAAAATTCAGAGAATGGGGGAGGAGGGCTCCCCCGGCAAGGATAGAAAGGATCGGAGGTTCCTCCGATCCTAGAGTTAGATGGGGGTGGATACGAGTCCATCCCAGGAGAAGGTCGGTGGAAAATGTTCTGCACAGTTTCCCGTGCGGGAGGGGACTGTGCGAAGGAGTTCTGTGTAGAGGTGGCTCACTGCAAGTGCTGAGTCAGCTAATCCACCTTCTTCTCAATAATTGAGACATTGTCCAATCGACTGGCCATTAATTCTAGGTCTACTAATGCGGACAAGCCCTGCGTCTCATGTGCTCCCCTAAGGTTCGGCACTGCGCGGTTATTCGTCCGGTTTAATAATCCCATGGAGTCATTGTTGATGGAGTTCTCGCACATATTCTCGAGAATCTCCCACACGATGTCCTCATGTTGACCCATGATATTTCCTCCGCAAGTTGCATGGACGAACAGTCTAATATCTTCACGGAGTCCCTGGTAGAAAGACTGGACTTGTTCCCATTTAGGAACTCCGTGATGGGGGCACTTTCTCATGAGATCCTAAAAACGATCCCATGCCTCATGAAGAGGTTCTCCCATCTGTTGCGTGAAGTTAGTAATCTGATGGTGCAAGGCATTTGTTCGACCAATGGGGAAGAACTTCTTCAAGAACTCGGACTGAAGTTCTTCCCAGGTGTTGATCGGGTGGGTTTGTGTTTGATACCAATGAGCCGCCTTGTCCATAAGGGAGAAGGAGAACATCTTCATGAGTAGGATATCTCGATTCTGTGCATCTGACCCGAAAGTCTGGGCCAGATGCTTAAGCTGTTTGATATGCTGGAAGGGGTCTTCAGAGTTTGGCCCATAGAATTTAGGTATGGCATGAATCATGTTGGGCTTTAATTCAGAATTAGGTCCTCCAGTTGGGATTCTGACTCGAGGCTCAATTGCCACCGCAGCGGGATTATAGTGATCTCGCATCATGGGACGCTGCGGTGGGTCCATGAAGTTTTGGAAGAGATCATTAAGTCACTGGAGCTGGTGCTCAAGATTATTCTCTTCTTCAATGGGCCGAGCCATTATGGAAGAAGGGGAATTAGTTTCAGAATCAGAAGAGAGGTCTATATGAAGAGGTTGTCGCACAAACAAGGGCACCGAGGCTTGGCCTCGGGGTGAGTGAATTTCTAGAGGAGGTTTCAAGGACCTCCTACAGAACATGCACTGATAGATTGGACGAGGTTAGCAGATGCTGGACCCAATCAAGACACCCAAAATGTTGGGTGACTATAGATGTTCGGGGCGGATGATACCCCTTAATTAGAAGGTCGTCCACCTGAGAATTACCTGGGCAGCCAGAGAGGGTGAGTCTCGCGAAGACCCCTACACGGTAGAGTGCCCCCATGGGTTACAGGGTTTCCCCCAGCCGACCTCTCTTGTCACTGAGATTCCAGGTAGACCAGAATGGGGACCTTAACCTCTTAGGTCTACCACTTTTAATTAGGATCAAGGTGCTTAGGGTTTCACTTGAACTTTAACCTTTTGTGTGCAAGAAGTGACCTAATTTAAAGGTTGGTTGATCCAAGGGATCAACTTCACCTATTAGTTTCTTTGAGAGTTTATTAGGTCATTTCTTTTATGGTTCAAGTGACTTAAGAGCCGGATTGCTTAGGGCTTCTCTTTATTAGGTCTTTTCAAGCGGTGGCTTAGGCACACTTCTTTTGGGAATTTTCAGTTCTTGATTAGAAGGTGTGTCTCTAAAACCCTAGCTTAGAACCCTAGGTTGGCTCTAATTGGTCCAGTTAGTTGCCTCAGGATTAGGTAACTAGGGCTCAAGCAAGAAGGTTTTAGCCCTAATTACTTTTAGTGGATATGCAGAAAGAATATGTTGAAATTAAAAAGCAGGCAACTCTTGTGATTTACTATGTATAAAAGACAGGTAACCCTAGATTGATTTTCTTTTTCTTTTTCCTCTTTAGAATTTAAAGGGGCTTAAAAGGGAGGATAGAAGATTACCTGTCCCTTGGTGTGGTTGTTGTGTGGCTGCTTGTTCCTTCTTGTCTTCCTGTGCCTGCACAACAAAAGAGAGATTACGTCAGTAGTCAATCAGAAATTATGATTTAATAGCTTCTAAAATGCTCATTGCTCCCTGGCAACGGCGCCAAAATGATGGGGGGGTGTTCGAGTAGAGTTATGTATTTTTATTTTTATTACTCGAAAATAGAAAATTTCCGAGGTCGAACTCAGGGAGCAAATCTTGATTTTAGAAGCGTACAAAATCATAATTTACAACATAGATATATACTGTTTTACAAAAACAATAAAAGAAAGGAAAATTTGCTCTTCTTTTCTTCTCTCTTTCTTCTTCTTCTTTTGCCTCTTTCTTTCTCTCTTCAAACGTCTAACTCCAGGGTCAGATGACTTAAACTCTACTTGCTACAATGCTTCTTCTGCTGGTTCTTCTTCCTCTTGGCTTCTTCTTTTCTTCTTCTCTGCTGCTTCTCTTTCTCTTTTTCTTCTTTGCTGTGCAAGGCCTCCTCTATCTTCTCCTTTGCCTTAGGCTTTAGTTGCGTCTGCAGCTTCTTCTTCCTTGGCCTCTCTCTGCTTTTAATTCCTCTTCTGTTGCAGCTCCTCCTTGGCTTCTTCTTCTTTCTTTTCTTCAGCCGTGTCTCTTCTTCTTCTTCAGCTTCTGCTCCTCTGTGCAGCTAAGTCCTCAGCTGCTCCTCCTCCTTTCTCCTACTTCTTCTTCTCTTGCTTCCTTGCACAATGTAAGGTTAGGAAAAACCTAACCCCTACCCCCCCACGTCTCTCTCTCTCTGTGTATCACTCTTCGGTACGCTTTCCCAAAGCCGGATTATCAGGTCGATCGCGCGCCCGAGTCCAGGCGCACCGACGTGGGTGGTGTGCGAGGAGTGAACGGAGGGGTTAATCAGATCCGGGTGCCAGGTCCGCAGGTTAGATGTCACGGACGAGGCATGATAGGTGAGGCGAGGGACCTCACCCCAGTGAATTTGAGGCAAACAGTAGAGAACACAAAATCCACTTAAACCACTTAGGAAGCTTACGACCTACCGAGGTGGGACTAAAAGTCCCACCCGCCTCTTCTGACACCTGCAGGAGAGTGACTTCACAATCGACGTAGCTACCGGTCTCACGGTAGTTCCTACCAGGCTGGACTCACTCTCGCCCTCAATCCGCGCAGTCTGGAAGCCTGGGACCTGACGCTTGTGGCTTGTAGCTGGAGAACAAGCGAGGTCGAGCCGTCGCTAATGGTGGATGGGAACTCGACCTTGCACGACAAAAAAGGAGCCTTGTGGCTCTATCAGACCATAGGAGGACCTTCGCCGTGTCACGGCGAAGGTGAGCCGGTAGGTGGCAGGCTGCGGGGCGGCCTAGGCGTGTGTGCCTAGGTCGCTCTGTGGCCGGATTTATGGGTTAGGTTGGGGGAAGCGTGGAGTGCGTGTGGCAACCTGTGGTTGGGTGGAAGATGTTCAGTGGACTGTGGCGGTGGTTGTGAGGTTGGTGGCGAGACGTGTGGAGGTGCGGAGTGACGGATGCGTCTCGCCGGAGGTTGGCCGGAGATGGGGACGATGGCGGGGGACAGTGGCAGTCGAGGGATAATTCGTGAAATAGATTGAGGGGAATTGAAGAGGGGATAGAGACAAGTGATTTTAACCTAACTAAGTGGATGAAGGGGGAGAGCTGGCGATTGGCAGTACCTGCTGTCGTCGGAGAAGACGGCATCCAGTGGAGGGAGACGGCAGTGATGACAGGGCTAGTGATGCTTGCACAGGTGTTGCGTGATGCGGAGGAGGATGGTGAGGACAGCTCTGCCACTGGTATTGTGGCAGAGCGATGAGAAAGAGGAGGGAGGCTCGTCGTAGCTCGCTAGACCACTTGGCCGGAGGAGAAGAAGACGAAATTGGGGTGGAACTTTAGCCAAGTCGAGCTTGGGAGAAGCGGCAGAGCGTGCTGCTTCTTAAATAGGCGAGGGTAGGCCGGCAGGTGTGCGAGAGTTGGGGGAAAAACCTCGTTGGAGTCGTGGGCAGTTGGAGACCCATACCTCTCGCGCGTTTGCACGAGAGGTATGGGTGCCGGCTGGGCATGGGTGGTGGTCCATGCGGAAGAGGACAACACAGGGGATCCTCCTCTCATTTTTAGGGCCGGCTCCCATGCCCTGTGCGGTGCCATCCTCCGTGCAAAGTTGCCGGAGGTATGGCCTGCTGCTGCGGGTGGCAGAGGGACCGGTCTGAGGAAAATGACGGGAAAGTTGAGGGGGTAAACGCAAGAGTTCAAAAAGTTAAGGGTCAGAAAGTAATTATTGAGGACCAATTTGTAAAGTGGATCAAGACGACCTTTCCTTAGGTCCAAATTTTGGTATCAACTTAATTTGGACCTAAGGAACCCAATGGTGAAGTTAGATTTTAGGTTTGACTGGATATTTTGCATAAAAATCCAAATTAGGTCAAAAATTGGGTATAGTTCTCAATCTAGGTCAAGAGAGGTTCCAATGGCCAAATTGAAGGTTATAAACCCTAGAGGATGTTTTTCTATGAAATTTAGTGGGTTAATTGATTTTTATCTTGCCTGAAACATCATGAATTAAAGTGGGTTTGTTTTAGGATTGTAGAATGTAATTTAATTCCTAGATGTCGCTATAACCTTTTTCAAACCAAATCATCCCACTTTCTCTCTTTTTAAGCCCATTTGACCTGTGTATGGACCCATAGAAATCCCATTTATACACTGCATTGGTAAAATTGCAGTTTTACCCCTTGTGAATATTTTTATACTCAAATTTGTAATTCCCTGATTTAGACCTTCCCTTAGGTTTTGTAGGAGCTTTTGTACACTTATTTAGGTCAAATGTGCTAGTTAGGGTTCTTGATGAGGTTCTCATCAACCACCCTCACTCCCTCACCACCAGCCACCACCACCTCCAATGCCCTCGCTATGCAACCGCGGAGAGGGTGAATAAGAGTGACGAGAGAGAGGGTGAGTGAGGGGGAATGAGAGGGAAAGAAGGAGAGAGGAGGGAAGAGCGTGAGAGAGGAGGACCTAGGTCGGTGGACCATTGGGGAGGTCGGTGGAGCTCGGCAGTTGGCGGCAGACACGCGTACGAGGAGGAGGGGCTTAGGGAGGCGGCCTCTCAGCCCTCTGCAGCTGTTGAAGCTGCTGCGGTGCGCTGCGGGCGGCGCTGTGAGGAGAGTTGCGTCGCGAAGGAGATTCTGGTACTGGAAGTTTTCCAGTATCAGATATCTGGAGCATCGACCAGACGTCTGGAGAGGCACTGGGACGTCCGAAGCTGAAGCCAGATGTCTAAAAGCATAATATCGCGCGAGGTACGTGTTTTCTGCGCTACTTTCCACCATGCAGATTGTAGCACAGGACATGTCGGGCTGAGAATGGGCCTGCGACTTTCGTGCGCTAGTGAAGGGCTTTGGGAAGGCGCACGGTGCACTTTTGTAAGCACTTTTGGACGTTTGATCACGTCGCCAGACGTCCGAAGGTACTTCTAGACGACCGGAGGCTTTGTCCGACGTCTGGAGCTGCCCCCAGACTGTCGCGGCGGGATCCAGTCATCTGAGGATATCGCAGGATACACAATGTGAGATCTGACATCTTTTAAGACGTCTGGGACTAGTCCCAAACATCTGATTTTGGACAATAATCATGTTCTTGGCCTGTTTAGGGCCCAAACGGAATCGGATTTCCGCAAACGAAGTATCGTTATTTGCCACTCGAGTTTCCCTACGTGTTTGTGTTGAGTACCTACTATTTTGAGTGCGTCTGATGTAAATTATTTGATGGTACAGGTTACCGGCCGATGGCGTGTTCAGGGCCTGTGGAGACGATGAGATCTGTAGTGCAGGCCCCCATTCCTCCCGTGATACCCAGTAGAGTGGTTTAATTCATTTGTTAAGATTTGAATAAAGAATATGCTTGCTTAGATTAAGTTGATTGAAATTCTAGGATGTGGAATGAACCTTAGGGTAGAAATGTATGAGCCTGATGCTGAGCTACCCTGTTTACTTGAGATGTATGTGAAAATATGAGCTACATGTATGTGAATGAGAAATTGAACTGTGAAACCACAGCTAGCGGCGGGTGCGTGTGCGTGGAGGACGTCGACGAGGAGCTGTCCAAGCTCTTGCAGCGGCTGCAGCTGCCGCCGCGAGTGGAGGCGCGAGTAGAGCGAGTTGCGTGCAGGTTCTGATACTGGGAGTTTTCCAGTATTAGACTGGAGAGGGACCTGGACGTCTGGAGCTAAGGCTGGACATCTGAGAGCACGTATCGCACGGGATACGTACATTCCTGCGCTGATTTCTCCCATACAGAAGATCTCAGCGCAGGAGGCGTTGTTGGCTGACTGCGCCTGCACTTGTGTGCGCAGGTGCAGCTTTGGGAAGGCACATGGGATGCTTTTCCATGTGCTTTTGGACCTCTGATCACATCACCAGACATGTAGAGGTGATTCCAGATGACCGGAGACATTGTCGACGTCTGGAGCGGTCTTCAGACGGTCGTAGAGAAGGTCTAGACATTTGATCGGCTGAAGGAGACACAAGGTGAGTTTTGACGTCTTTTAAGATGTCTGGGATTAGACCCAGGCGTCTGATTTTGATCAGAAACCTCATTTCTGGTCTGTTTGAAGCCCAAACGGAATCAGATTTCTGCAAACAAAGTATCGTTATTTTCTAGTCGAGTTCCTTTATGTATTCGTGTTGAGTACCTACACTTTTGAGCATGTCTAATGTACATTGGTCGCTGGTATAGGTTACCAGATGATGGCGTGTTCGGGGCCCGCGGAGACGATCAGATCTATGGCACAGGCCCCCATTCCTCCCGTGATGCTCGGTAGAGTGGTTTAATTCAGTTATTAATATTTAAATAAGAATGTGCTTGGTTGAAATAGTCGAATGGAACTCTTGGATGTGGAATGAACCCTAGGGTAGAGAAATGAATGAGCCTATTTGTACTGTACTGTTTACTTGCATGTGTGGTTAAGATAAATTGCTAGCAAATGCCTGTATTATAATTACGAGTTGCCTGTTAGAATATGAGCTGCCTGTATTTAATGAATAATTGCCTATGAAACCACTAGTTGTATGTTATTGATAATTGAATTATGAAAACACGAGCTGCCTGTATATGGATGAGAAATGAATTATGAAACATGAGACCTGCATATGGATAGATGAGGTGAACATGAGCATGAACCCTATGGGGAATTAGGAGTAGAACTCCTGTGGATAAATGGAATCTAGAATGTAGACGGGAAGTGTGCTGGCCCTTGAGTACGTGGTACCAAGGAGTGTAACTATCTCCTTTTTGTGTAGAGCGGAGCTAGCCTCCCTTGGGTTGGGACTCAGGGTTAGGATTTGCCACTCTACACCGACTCCTGTTGGCCCTTACGTACGTGGTATCGAGGCGAGCTACTAGTGTTGGGAGGGAGTTAGCCACCCCATGGGGCCCGGGATTTAGCTAGCCACCCTACACCGACTTGTTAGTCCCTCTACGCAAACCGGAGTAGTTAGACGAGGGTGCGCGGACTGTGGAGGGATGAGACCCCTGTTTGGTTCTGAGGGGCGAGACCCCTGTTCTGAGAGGGCAAGGCCCTATACTGTTCTGTGTTGTACTTTGGGCGTACCTGCTAGTGGAAACGACTGTTCTCGTGTCAGTGCAGGGTAGCTACCCATGCGCTTATTGTTCGTGTTGTTGTCACCGCTACATCTTGACAGTGACCTCGGGGTGGTTGACTCGGTGTAGGACTACCACGGGAGACTCTCCTGGCCAGGAGAGCACCACGTGTACCTTCTACTCTACGGAAAAGACTGCAATCGAGATCGTTCCCACGAGGAACATGCAAGATCAAGAAATATCTGGATACTTTGAGAAATGGGTGAAATAGAAACATATAAAATAGATAAATAAAAATGAGAATTAAACCTGTTGTTTTTATTGTTTTGTACGTAGATAATATAAACACCACTCTACTCAGCGTTTGCTGACTCTGTCCTTTCATTACACTGTTCAGGAGCAGGAGTTGAGCAGCCCGAGTTTCTAGCTGCAAAGGGTGTTGGGCCGAGTCGAGTCCAGCCGTAGTCTTTCTTTAGCACTTTCCTTTTCTCTACTATTGTAGTAGGTAATTGACACTTAGTTTACTGTTTTGCTACTTCTGTTTTGTAACGACCCGATCCCCGAGTCCATACGAGACACGAGAATCGGATTGACTCGACTAATCCCAAGACCTAGTCGTCCAACGAGGAAGTAACCAAAAGAGCAGTAAAATAAACCACATTCAGCATGAATATAACTAGTAGTAACAAAATACAGCGGTAAGAAAAGGAACTACTACAGTATACACCACCACAACAGTAGAACAACAAACATGTACATAACATGAAGCTTACAATAAAGAAGTACAAGGAGTAACAAGGAAACTACTCATTACAGTGGAAGAAAAGTACAAAAAAAAACTGCAGGTAACTCTACTGGACCCTACTAGGCCCAGTGTCCTTTGCAGCCGCTGACCCTGGCTGCTCAACACCTGGTCCTGAAAAGTAACGAGTGTAACAAGTTAGCGAAATGCTGAGTAGAGTGGCAGCTAAAAGATAAAGAAACAGTAGAGTGTACAGTAGCTGTTATATTTTTACTTTCTTTAATTACGTCTTTCTATTATTTCACGATTTATTTATTTCTCAGATCCTTCACTTGATCTCGAATGTTCCTCGTGGGAACGATCTTGATTGCAGTCTTTTCTGAAAAGTAGAAGTAACACATGGTGCTCCCCTGGCCGGGAGAGTCCCCCGTGGTGGTCGTACCCCCAGTCAACCACCCCAAGGTCACTGACAGACGTAACGGTGACAACGGCACGTGCGATAAGCGCACGGGTAACTACCCTGCATTGGCACGCGGTCAGTCG
This sequence comes from Thalassia testudinum, assembly GCA_037157565.1. Classification (NCBI taxonomy): domain Eukaryota; kingdom Viridiplantae; phylum Streptophyta; class Magnoliopsida; order Alismatales; family Hydrocharitaceae; genus Thalassia; species Thalassia testudinum. Next base: position 58,895,750 of record JAZHRO010000022.1, on the reverse strand, counting down.
TTTCCGTTAACGGGTGTGCTCAAAACACAGCACGGAACCAGTATAGGGCAGAGCCCTCCCAGTAACAGGGGTCCAACCCCTCCACAGTCCGCGCACCCTCGCCTGACTACCCTGGTTTTCCCAGTGGGCCTAACAAGTTGGTGTGGGAGGCTAGCAGAACCCCCGGGGCCCGTGGGGTAGCTAGTGCTCTTCGTACACTAGTAGCTCTCCTCGGTACTGCGTACGCGAGGGCCAGCAAGTCGGTGTACAGTGGCCAAACCCACCCTGGTCTCAACCTGCAGGCGGCGAGCTCCCCTCTACACTAAGAGGAAATGTGTGCTCTCTTTTGTACCACGTACCCAAGAGACAACACACTTCCACGTTTCACTTTCTCAGTTCCATTCTATTCTCTTTCCAGGAGTTCTACTCCTAATTCCCCGTTGGGTCGGTATTCTTTTTGTTTGGCCATTGTAGGTTTCACTGTTCCAGTCTTACGTTCATACAACTCATATTCTTAATCATATTTATTCATTCATAACTGGCAGCTATTAATTTACAGGCAGCTATTAATTTACAGGCAGCTATTATTTTACAGGCAACTATTATTTCCTTTCCACTTTTCCAAGACTGTAATATATATATTCCACTAGTTTTCCAGTCCTAGGATTCATGCCGTACCCTAGGATCTATCATTCAATCTAGTTTTCTAGTCCTAGGATTCATGCATTACCCTAGGATCTATCATACAATCTAGTTTCTCAGTCCTAGGGTTCATGCAATACCCTAGACTCTATTAATTGTTTTACAATTGTAGCAAATTATGCTAAATAAATTAAAATCCACTCTACCAGCTACAACGGGAGTACTGGGGGCGTGGTCGGCAATCCCGCATGCCTCCGCAATCCCCAAGACTTCAAACACAAGGAGTTTCTCAAAATGGTATACAATTACTGTAAACGGGTAGAGGATTTTATTCTGGAAAGAACGTAACTCGAAACGTGGAAAACGGACTCCGAACGAGCCCTAAACGGGTCAAAAACGACGAAACTGTCCAAAATCAGACGTCTGGAACCTCTTCTGGACGTCTTAAAAGGTGGGTCAGATTGTACCTTCACTCTGTGTAGTCCTTCAGACGTCCAGAAGCCTACTGGAATGTCTGACCCTGGTTCCCAGACGTCCGATGGTCACCCAGGGCGTCTGGAAGTCCTCTCCTTCGTCTAGCACTGCGGCCAGACGTCCGATTCACGTGGGATGACGAGTCCTCGTGCCCTCCCGAGTAGAACCTGCACTCACCCACACCTGCTCTCAGCACGACGGATCGCAGTCGAAGACACAGCGGACGGCTGCATGGCTGTACACGCGAAAAAGGAAGAAGATAGAAATATCTTACCTGCCAGACGTCTGGACATTCCTCCAGATGTCTTCACCGTTGTCTGGTCGTAAGCCCAGATGTTTGATTCTGGAAAGTTTTCCAGAATCAGAGCCCGACTCGCTCTCCGCCCGCGAGGCACGGTCGCGCCGCGCCCCGTCCGCCTGCTGCCTGAGCTGCAGCAGCCCCTCCGCAACACTCCACGCCCGTTGCTCCCCCGTCGGCCGGCTCTAGCAGCCCACGCAAGCTCGAGCCCTCACGGTCGAGCGTCTTCTTCTTCTCGCAACACCCCCTCCCGCACACTCGCTGCGGCCGCTGCTGCCGCCGCTCGCTCGCACTCTCGCACTGGCAGGGAGAAAGAGAAGAGGAAGGCGGAGGAGATGAGGGTGAGGGAGAGGGCATCCTTATAAGGCTACGTGGGGAGAGAGAGAAAAGAGCTGCGTGCCTGCAGGAGGAGAGAGAGAAAAGGAGGGGCGAGAGCGGCAGGTGCAGTCTGCGCATGTAGGCGAGCAGACGCAACCCCGTACGCTGCAAAAATTGATTACCAGACGTCTGGAAAGGGTTCCAGACGTCTGGCCAGACATCTGGGACACTTCCCAGAGGTCTTAAAAGCCTGTTTGATGCCTCGTTCTTAACATGTTTCCTTTCCGCTTTCCATTGTTGCTGTTGTCGTTGTTGTCTTGGTGGTATGTACTGAGACAGTTGTTCTACTTCCCTTACTGCTTTGTGTCATTCTCCTGTTTAGTTATATTACATATGTGAATGTGGTTTACTTTCCTGCTTTTGGTTACTTCTTGTTGGATGACTAGGTCTTGGGATTAGTCGAGGCGAGCTGGCCTCAGGTCCTTTAGGGATCTGGTAACCGGGTCGTTACAAGATGGTATCAGAGCAAGGTCGTCCCGAGAAATGAACCAATTGGCTTGAGAATAACCACTTATGTGCATATAACTAGGATAGCCACCACAACGTATCGCTTTGATATTCATTCTGAGTCTTTTTCTCGATGTAATTCTGTATCATTGACCCTTCTGTACTATCTTTCGCTTCTCCTTGTTGGAGATGCCTCGTCGGGGAGTTCTCGAGGCAGGCCGTGGTCGGAGGGGCGGACGTGCTGGACCTGAGGTACCAGTTGACCCACCTCTTCTCCTGAGTGTTCAGGCCCAGGATCTCGCCTAGCTGATCAGAGACATCGTGCAAGAAGAGCTCCACCAGCCTTGGCGGGCACCTCTCCTTGAGGACGTGGAGGGGGAGTCCTTGGTGGGAGAGAGAGACCGTCGCAACGTCGGACAAGCAGGAGGGGGAGGGGGTGGTCCTCCACCGCCCCCATCGCACTCTGACACTTCCGAGCACGAGCCCTCCTTGCCTGGCGGCATGCCCGTTCCCCCATTACAGCTACACCACGAGCTTTTCGGACAGTTCCGGAAGGTGAAGCCCCCCTCCTTCAAGGGGGATGAGGACCCGTCTGAGGCAGAGGACTGGCTGGAGCAGATAGAGAAGGTGTTCGACACCCTTCGCCCTCCCGCGGAGTGCCGTGTGGCCTTTGCCACGTACCAGCTAGAGAGTGTAGCACACAGGTGGTGGAGGGCAATCAGAGGCTAGGAGATGAGAGAGTCGAAGTGGGACCAGTTCGCGACTCTCTTCTGCAAGCAGTACTTTCCACAGACCTGGCAGTACCAGAGGAGGCGAGAGTTCCACACTCTCCGCCATGGGACGATGATTGTTAGCGCACACTGCACGTGTTTTTTGGAGTTGTCACATTTTGCCTCGACAGCTGTGTCTACAGAGGAGGAGCACCTGTGGAGGTTTATTGAGGGACTCCAACTTGCTATTCGGGGGTATGTCAAACCCCTGAAGCTGCCCACTTTCTCACATGTGGTTGAGGCAGCCATGACCTACGAGGAGACCAACCCGGTCGCGCGAGACACTGATTGCGGATGGAAGAGGCCCTACCAGCCAGATTACTCTCAAGGCCGTCGAGAGAGGAGACACACAGCACCCGCAGGAGAGCCGTCTCATTTTGCAGGGCCACTAGTGGCCTTTGAGGGCCCAGGAAGGGGCCAGTTGCCAGCACCGGACCCCTGCCCAGCTGCCAGGAGGGACCTACTTGTTGGTGCTAGAGCACCACGATCATTTGTTCTGATGATAACAAAACACGTGTTATTTAACATTTGCAATTTGAGTCCTAGATTTCAGGTCAATTGCAAATGTAGACGTGCTTAAACGGAGTTCGAGCTCGCATCCAGGACGGATTGGAGGAGCTTGACGGAAAACAGAGGAGGTTCGCGTGGAGCGACAGATTGAAGATAGAAGACAAGAAGAATAGGATAGATTCTTTTTAATCCTTTCTTGTATCTCTTGTCTTTATTTTCTTGCTCTTTTTATTTTCCTTAGAATATTATGTTAGCCTCAAAGTACCCTAACAGTAGTCCTAGGAACACCGGCACAACCCTAGGATACTTAGGTTTTCTGTAGAATACTTAGAAAATCAATATAGGGCTCAAACAACATTTCCAGACGTCTAATTCCCAAATCAGACGTCTGATAAAGTATTTTAAGACGTCTGACTGTTGTTTCAGACGTCTGATAACTATTAGGCTGGATATAGTTAGTTCTGTCTGATGAAATCAGACGTCCAGACCTTAGACCAGACGTCTTAGGAGACGTCTGATGGATTTGCCAGACGTCCAATTAGTGGACCGTTGGCTAGCTTAGCAGGCACTGCAGATTATGATCGTTAGAGCCTTATCAGACGTCCATAGGCCTTTCCAGACGTCTGATAATTGACCGTTTTGCCTCGACTGACCCGAAAATCTCTTCTCAGAGATTTTCTAGCCGTTGCAAATCCATTCCCACGAAAAAGTTGGTTTCCAGATGTGCAGACATAATGCCAGACATCCTGTATGTCGTCTGATAGACTTGAACAAGAACCCTGTTTAGATCTGATTCAAGTCAGGAGGAAACCCGCATGAAATCAGACGTCTGACCTTGAAATCAGACGTCTTAAAGTGGCCTTCCAGACGTCTGATGCCAGAGTTAGACGTCTGATTACCCTGTCAAGCGCAATCATTGTCCTGATTTCGGCCTGATTCTCTTGGGCTTTGCACCCAACGGCTATGGAAGCTTTTCTAAGCCTTCCAAAGCCTTCCTAAGGCCTCTATAAATAGAGGGGAGCCTTTACACACCAAGAAAAATACAAGACACACTTAAGCAACATAGTTCCATTCTCTTGTGTCCTAGATGCTCTTGCTCTCCAAGCTCAAGCTCCATTCTCTTGAGAGCATCAAGCTTCGCGCACCCGCTCTCCCGCCGTTTTCTACGAGAGCGACGTTGCGCCATTGCGTGGCACACGCACCGCGTCATCAACTCGACGCACTCCTTGCAAAGGGGAGTTTCCTAATTCCTATAGAAGCTAGGTTTATAATTATTTTGTTGGCTCTATAGGATTGCTGTTTATTTTATCTTTGTTATTTAGTTGGGTATTCGCTTTGCGAATTCTCGTCTCCTTCGGGGGACAAAATCCTTCTCATGGAGAGAAGGGGTTGAGGAACGCTACCCTCGTACTTGTAGTGTGGTTGTATTGAGGTTGAATCGCCCTCGTTTAAAGTGATTCGGTTTAGTGGATTTTGATCAACTTGGTTGATCGGAAAATCCTAACTCGAGAGGGTTAGGTGGTGGTTTTCACCCGGTTTGGGTTTCCACCTAAAAATTCTTGTGTACTTGTGTGATTTTTTTTTTTTACGCATTTTTTACGTCACACTGATCTCAACCCCTCCGAGTAGGGAACTTTCACTACTGAGGGAGGAGGTCGTGTTCCCATCTGCTATTGGTGTGGCCAGCCGGGCCACATCAGGAGGGACTGCCCATCTAAGGTCGGAGCATAGCAGATGCTCCCTGCATCGAGCCCTGTAGGCCGAGCTGGTGGTCATGGTCACCAGGCGCGTGGGGGAGGGCAGCAGTCACGAGGAGGGTATCGGCTAGCAGCTGCTTGCTCGACCTAGAGTGTAGCTGCTTCGTCTGCACCAAGGGTTGAGGGGCGTATCAACGCCCTGACACACAGAGATGCCAGGGCTTCAGGTTCAGTGGTGGTATGTATGGTTACTGTTTCTGGCAGATTAGTGTACGTACGTTTTGATTCCAGCGCCACGTCCTCTTTCGTCGCTACGAGTTTTGCCATCAGTTTGGGGCAGGGCATTATACTGTTAGAGGATCCATTTGTGATCAAAGGCCCAGGTGGCCAGTTGTTTTGTAGCTGAGGAGGTCTACATGGACTGCGAGGTTAGTATAGGGGGACACAGCATCCCCGCTGACCTGATTGTGATACAGATGGAAGATTTTAGCGTGATCCTATGGATGGACTGGCTGTCCGCCTATCACGCCATGGTGGATTGTTTCGGGAGGAAGATCGTCTTCCCCATACCGGAGTTGCCTCCCTTTGAGTTTCATGGACAGCTGGTGGACAGAGGTTTCAGATGCATCTTCGTGCTTCGGGCAGCGAGGCTTTTAAGGCAGGGGTGTGAGGGCTTTTTGGCCTGTGTAGTGATAGAGCCTAGCCCCGTGGCTAACTTTCAAAGTATCCCGATGGTTTGTGAGTACCCCAACATTTTTCCAGAGGATCTGCCAGGACTATTGCCTGAGCGTGAGATCGAGTTTGAGATCTCACTGGTGCTGGGGACTAGCACCATTTCTACTGCATCGTACCGGATGGCACCGCTTGAGCTGCGAGGGCTTAAGTCACAGCTTCAGGACCTGTTGGAGAAGGGCTTTGTGAGGTCTAGTGCGTCCCTGTGGGGAGCCCCTACGCTGTTTGTGAAGAAGAAGGATGGTACCCTGCGACTTTGTGTCAACTACCGACAGCTGAATAGGGTCACCATCAAGAACAAGTATCCGCTGCCGAGGATTGACGACCTCTTCGACCAATTGCGAGACACCACGGTGTTCTCCAAGATAGATATGAGGTCGGGCTATCACTAGTTGAGGATCAGGGAGATCGACGTCTCCAAGACAGTTTTTCGTACCCGGTACAGGCACTACGAGTTCTTGGTCATGCCGTTTGGGTTGACCGATGCCCTCGCTGCTTTTATGGTTTTGATGAATCGGGTTTTCAGGTCGTCCTTGGACCAGTTTGTGGTGGTGTTCATCGACAACATGCTTGTTTACTCGCGCGATCAGGCGCAGCATGGACAGCATTTGTGCATGATCCTGGACTACTTGAGGCGACGCAGCCTGTATGCCAAGCACAACAAGTGCGAGTTTTGGTTCAGGCAGTTGACTTTCTTGGACCACGTGATTTCAGGGGATGGTTTGGCTGTGGATCCAGCCAAGGTTGAGGCCGTACTCAGGTGGGAGAGGCCACATACAGTGACAGGGATATGCAGTTTTTTGGGACTGGCAGGTTACTATCAGCAGTTTATCAGAGGATGTGCCTTTTGCATGGACAGATGAACGTGAGGCATGTTTTCAGGAGTTGAAGGAGAGACTGACTTTTGCTCCTTTGCTTACCATCCCAGACGGCAGTGGCGGTTTTGTGGTTTACATAGACGCTTTATTGCAGGGGTTAGGGGGTGTGCTTATGCAGCAGGGCCACGTTGTCGCTTATGCTTCGCGGCAACTAAAGCCCCATGACCATAGCTACCCTACCCATGACTTAGTGCTGGCAGTTGTTGTATTCGCACTGAAGACATGGAGGAACTACCTTTACGGTGAGACTTTCGAGATTTTCACGGATCATAAGAGCCTCAAGTACTTGCTTGACTAGAAGGGGCTTAATATGAGACAGAGACGTTGGTTAGAGCTCCTGAAGGACTACGGCTGTAGCATCTCCTACCACCCAAGGAAGGCCAATGTGGTGGCTAACGCCTTGAGCCAGAAGGCACCCGCCCACTTGGCCAGTCTACAGGCACAGAGTTGGTGACTTATGGAGGAGTTGGGCAGTTGGCGACCCCGGGAGCCACAGGGGTATTGTGGGACAGTGACAGAGTTGCGGCAGACGCAACTAGAGCTGATGGACTGCATCATCGCAGGGCAGATGACAAATTTGTACTTACAGACGCTGCGAGACAGGGTGTTGACAGGGGACTCAGGAGACTTTTCCTTTACAGACGAAATACTGCGCATGAGGGGACGTTTATGTGTTCCTAGGGACGAGGAGTTGTTGAGAGGGCTCCTGGCTGAGGCATACGGGTCCAAGTTCACCATACATCATGAGAACACAAAGATGTATCATGATTTAAGATGCAACTTTTGGTGGAGAGGGATGAAGTGGGATGTTGGTGAGTTTGTGCAGTAGTGTTTGGTGTGCCAGCAGGTGAAGGCCGAGCATCAGAGTCCTGCAGGGCCATTGCAGCCACTTCCTGTACTAGAGTGGAAGTGGGAGATAGTAGACAGGTTGACGAAGATGACACGTTTCTTGCTGATCCGAGTCACCCTTGGACCAACATAGTTAGTAGAGAGATATATTTGAGATGTGGTATGCCTGCATGGAGTTCCTCCTGAGATTGTATCCGACAGGGATACCCGTTTTACTTCCCAGTTTTGGGCTGAGTTTCAGCAGGCTTTGGGGACACGTTTGAGGTTCAGTACCGCTTACCACCCCCAGATGGACGGACAGTCAGAGTGCACCATACAGACACTTGAGGACCTTTTACACTCCTGTGTACTAGACTGGAGAGGCCCCTGGGAGGAGCATTTACCCCTAGTAGAGTTTGCATATAATAACGGTTACCACTCGAGCATCGACATGGCACCTTACGAGGCTCTATATGGACGGAGGTGTACTGCACCCTTGAGTTGGGTCGAGGTGGGGACCAAGTGGGGGGTTGGCCCTAGGCTGATTCGGTAGAGTCAGGACGTGATGGAGCAGATTCATAGACGACTCCGCACTGTCAGGAGCAGATAGAAGAGTTACGCTAACTGGAAATGCAGAGAGGTGCAATTCGAGGTTGGGGATTACGTCTTTCTCCGTGTTTCGCCCATGAAGGGCCTTCAACATTTTGGGTGAAAGGGAAGCTTACGTCGAGGTTTGTGGGGCCCTTTGAGGTCCTGGAGTGGGTAGGGCCCGTTGCTTACCGGCTTGCCCTTCCTCCCCAGCTTTCTGGAGTGCACGACGTCTTCCATGTGTCTAACCTTAGGAAGTACGTTGCCGATCCTAGTTACGTTATGAGCCACGAGAGCGTCTAGCTGGGTGACGACCTGACCTACCCCGAGAGACCAGTACATATACTAGACAGAGTCGTCTGGAGCTTGAGATGGAAGTAGGTACCACTGGTGAAGGTCCTATGGAGAAGCCAACGGTATGAGGAGGGGGCTTGGGAGCCTGAGGCGATGATGTGAGAGCGATACTCGGACCTTTTTGAGGGTACGTCTTTTCGGGCCTACTTTGGTCATCTTTAAGTTTGTTACGCATGTTTACGTTCCTTTTTCTGCACCCTAGCTAGCTCAAGTTTCGGGGACGAAACTTCCTTTAAGTTTGTTATGATGTAATGACCCGCTGCGTTTTAGCCATTTAAGACGTCTAGAATTTCAGTCAAACGTCTATCCAGATGTCTGGACCCATTCCTGAATGTCTGAAAGTTGATTATTTCGTACTGCGCTTTGTGCTCTGCAAGTGGGCGGCACGTAGAGGCCACTCTCCTCTCTCTCCCTCATTTCCCCCCCGAACCCTAAATCCTACACCCTCCTATTTATACCCCTCTTTCCCCTCCTCTCCTCACACCACCAACCACCACCACCTCCAGCGTTCTTGTGCGGTAGCGGCGAGGGCTGAGAGAGAGGTGCGAGAGGGGGGCGAGCGAGGGAGAGAGAGAGGGAGGAAGGTGGAGAAAGTGGAAAGTCGGAGGACCTTCGGGAGCTCGGCGGAGCTTACACAGCCGGCGGTGGGTGCGTGCCCGCGTGGAGGACGTCGGCGAGGAGCTGTCCAAGCTGCTGTAGCAGCTAGAGCTGCCGCTGCGGGCAGAGGCGCGATCAGAGAGAGCTGCAAGCAGGTTCTGATGCTGGGAGTTTTCCAGTATCAGACGACTGGCGTGACATCCAGACGATTGGCGAGGGATCTGGACGTCTGGAGTTAAGGTCGGACGTCTGAGAGCACGTATCGCGTGAGGTACATACGTTCCTACATTGATTTCTCCCATGCAGAAGATCCCAACGCAGGATGCATTGTCGGCTAACTGCGCTTGCATTTGCGTGTGCAGGTGCAGCTTTTGGAAGGTGCGCGAGACAATTTTCCACGCGCTTTTGGACATTTGATCACATCAGCAGACGTTCAGAGGTACTTCCATACAACCGGAGACATTGTCCGACGTCTGGAACTGTCTTCAGACGGTTGTAGAGAAAGTCTGGACGTCTTATCGGTCGCAGGAGACACAAGGTGAGTTTTGACGTCATTTAAGACGTCTGGGATTAGACGCAGTTGTCTGATTTTGATCAGAAATCGCGTTTTTGGCCTATTTGAGGCCCAAACAGAATCAAATTTCGGCAAACAAAGTACCGTTATTTTCTACTCGAGTTCCTCTACGTATTCATGTTGAGTACCTACTGTTTTGAGCATGTCTAATATACATTGGTCGCTGGTACAGGTTACCAGTCGTTGGTGTGCTTGGGGCCTACGGAGACGACGAGATCTGCGGCACAGGCCCCCATTCCTCCTGTGATACCCGGTAGAGTGGTTTAATTCAGTTATTAATATGTAAATAAGAATGTGCTTGGTTGAAATAGCCGAATGGAACTCTAGGATGTGGAATGAACCATAGGGTAGAGAAATAAATGAGCCTGTTTGTACTATATTGTTTACTTGCATGCATGGTGTTGACGCGCGAAACTCGATCGTGTTTTAACAGTTATTGCGTCGTACTATAGGTGATCAAGCGTCATCAACAAATAAAAGTTTTATTACTCGAAAACGGGAGCATCCGAGGTCGAACACATGGAGCAATTGGAATTTACTACTAATCTCTAGAATGTAATTAAACACTGTAATTACTCAAAACTTTAGTTCAAATGTAAATGCATGAGTTTGAAAAGCAATTATGGTAAAAAGAAAGAATTGGGCGTCTGATCTCGTGATCAGCTGTCTTAAAAGATGTCTTTCCCTTCTTTGATTCTTCTTCCTTTCTTCTTCTTTCTCTACAGTGCCTTGCTTTTCTTCTGCCTTCTTTCTTTCTTCTCCTGTAGTATCTCTCTCTGCTTCTTTTCTTCTGTCTTCTACGGGGTCTTCTTCTTCTTCCTTGGCTCTGCTTCCTTCAGTTCCTCTTCTCTGCCTTGGCTCTTTCCTTGGCAGAACTTCCTTCCCTCATTTCTTCTTCCTTTCTGCTTTGCCTTTCTTCCTTGGCAGAGCCTCTTTCCTTGCGGCAGCTAAGTGTTGGCTTCTTCCTCCCTTCTTTCTTTCCTGCACACACCACAGCCAAGGAAAAACCTATCCCCTCTCTACCCACACCCGTGTGTATCTCTCTCTCTGTAAACCACTCCCAGGAAGCTCTCCAAGAGTCGGGTTAATGGGTCGGATAACGTACCCATGACCAGGCGCACCGGCGTGTGGGTGATGCACGAGGTGTGCTCAGGCAAGGGTCGGATCGCGCCAGATCCGCGTGGTGAAATCGCGGACGAGGCGGCGTGAGATAGGTGAGGGACCTCACCCCAAGTGTGATTGGAGGCGATGAGACGATATCACAAAAACAATATAAAGCATGCCAGTGCTTTACCGATGTGGGACTATTGGTTGCTGCCTTCTCTCGTGCGCGCCCGCAGAAATCCTTCCTGCAATTGCCACAGTTGCGAACGTCGCAGCGTCTCTTGCTTGGTCAGATAGCTTCGCAGTGCTTCCCCGAGTGAGCTGCACCTGAAGCCTTGCGGTCCTGAAGCCTGGAGCGAGCTTGGAGCTTCTTCGAGTCGCCGTCAATGGCAGCAGGGGCTATGAATCTGTCAAACATGAAAATGGCCTCGCAGCCTAATCAGATCATAGGGGAACCTTCTCCTTGTCACGGCGAAGGTGAAGAGCAAGGTGACAGGCCGCGGGGAGGCCTAGGCGTGCCTGCCTTGGTCTTCCTGTGGCCGGATGAATGGGTGAGTTCGGGGGATTATTGTGGAGGCGTAGAGGGATGGTGGATGGGCGGATGTTACTCAGTGAGATGAGGCGGAGGTTATGTGATGGTCGGAGAGGCGTGTGGGGCTGCGGAGCGATGGGATCGCCTCCCCGGAGGGTGGCCGGAGATGAGGAAGGTGACGGTGGATAGCGATGGTCGAGGGGTCGATTGAGTGAAATATAGTGGGGAAAAGAAAGAGGGAAAGATGTGGAGTAGTTCTAACCTACTTGCAGGGACGAAGGGGGCGGAGAGGCGGACGACTGTACCTGTTGTCGCTGGAGAAGAAGATGCCCAGTGGGGGAGGACGGCGGCGACGACGGGGCTAGGGCAGCGCGCACGGGTATTGCGCGACGCGGAGGAGAATGAGGAAGAAGTCTCTGCCACTGGTTTTGTGGTAGAGCGAAGAGGAAAGGAAGGAGAGCTCGCCGGAGCCCACTGGACACCCTGGCTGGGAGGGAAGAGTGGAATCTGAGGTAGAATCCCTGCCAGGTCGAGCTGAAATTGAGTGGCCGGGTTTGGGGGTTCTTTTATAGGCACAGGCCATGTGTTCTGGAGTGTGGAGGGCAAGCATTCGTCACTGACGGCTCGCCAGAGAAGGAAAGTGGGTGGATACCCAAATCCCTCGTGCGTTCGCACGAGAGATTGGGATCAAATCAGGGATCATGACTGGCCTCAGATGGAAGGGAATTCCTTAGAGAATCTCCCTTCCATTTCTGGGAGGGGATCTCTGAGGAATCAGAGAGTATTCCCTCTCTAATCCTCGCCGGAGCAGGATTCTGCCCCAATAATGGTGGAAGGACCTGATTGCAAGGTTGGCGAGGAAGTTAGGGGGGTTATTGTGATAGTTTTCAAAAGATAGTGACCAAAATGTGATTGGGTGTACTAAATTGCAATGTAGGTCAAGATGACCTCCCCTTAGGTCCAAATTTTGGTAATAACCTAATTTTGACCTAAGGAATACAATGGTGAAGTTTGATTTTAGGTTTGATCACGTTTGACTGGATATTTTGCGTAAAAACCTAAATTAGGTCAATTGATGAGCTAAGACCCTATTCTAGGTCAAACTAGGTTACAAAGGCCAAATTGAATGTTCTAAACCCTAGAGGATATTTTTCCATGAATTTTAGAAGGCTTAATTTATTTTTATCCTGACCGAAACCTTGTTCAATTAAGCGGGTCTGTTTTAGGGTTACCAAATGTTATTTAATTCCTGGATTGCACATGAACTCATTTCTGATTGACTCAACCTACTTTTTATCTTATTTAGACCATTTGACCTGTGTTTTGTCTCTGAGAAATTCCTTTTATGTACTGCAATGGTAAAATTGTAGTTTTAACCTTTATTTCATGTTTTCTTCTCAGAACACTTATTCCTTCTATTAAGCCTTCTTCTAGGTTATATTGGAGCTTTTAGTCTCTTTATTAGGTCAAAATGAGCTAGTTATAGCTCGTGATGATGCTCTCATGACGTGGTTATGATAAATTTCTAGCAAATGCCTGTATTATAATTACGAGTTGTCTGTATTTAATGAATAATTGCATGTGAAACCACCAGTTGTATGTTATTGATAATTGAACTATGAAAACACGAGATGCCTGTATATGGATGAGAAATGAATTATAAAACATGAGACCTGGATCTGGATAGATGAGGTGAACATGAGCATGAACCCTACGGGGCATTAGGAGTAGAACTCCTGTGGATAAACAGAATTTGGAATGTAGACAGAAAGTGTGCTGGCCCTTGAGTACGTGGTACCAAGAGGAGAAACTGTCCCCTTTTTATATAGAGCGGAGCTAGCCTCCCTTGGGTTGAGACCCGGGGTTAGGATTGGCCACTCTACACCGACTCTTGTTGGCCCTCGTGTACGTGATACCGAGGCGAGCTATTAGTGTAGGGAGGGAGGTAGCCACCTGATGAGAACATCATCATGAGCCCTAAACTAGCACCATTTAACCTTGATTTGCAAGAAAAAGCCCCTACATAAACTTAGAAAGGCTTGGCTCAGAGAGATTCTGAGTTTGCAAAGAAAACATAAACTGAGGGGTAAAAATGTAATTTCACCAATCCAATCTGAAAATAGGGTAACTCAGGGTCCAAACATAGGTCAAAATAACCTAATAAGAAGAAAAGTGGGATGAAATCACTCAACAAGGGCTACAGCAACTCCGAAGAATTAAATGACATCCTATAACCCTAAAAACAAACCCACTTAAATACATGAGGTTCGAGGCAGAGAAAAAATCAATTGAATCCTCTAAAATTCATAGAGAAATAATCTCTAGGGTTTAGAACCTTCAATTTGGCCTTAGAAACCCATTTTGACCTACATTGAGAACCATGCCCAATTAACAACTTAATTTAGGTTTTTGCGTAAATTGACCAGTCAAGCAAGGTTTAATCTAGAAATAAAATTCACCATCAGAATCCTTAGGTCCTAATTAGTCATGTATAAAAACTTGAGCCTAAGAAGAAACCTTCTTGACCAACTTTACACTTTGGTCCTCATTATTTACTTTTTGGCCCTCAACTTTTGAACCCTCACATTTTGGCCGCTAACTCTCCTTCGTTCTTTGCGTTCAGGTCCCTCTTGCAAAACCTGACCAGCACCATGCTCCGACGACCTTGTGCGGAGCATGGCGCCGCGCAGGGTGAGGGGGAGGGCCTGCCAGGTGAAATGGGGGTGCCCTGCGTCGTCAGCCAGCGCAGGAGCACCCCCCTGAGTGCTGCGACCACCCATACCGCCCGTGCGAACGCAATGACGGTATGGGTATCCTTCCTCCGGCGTCCTCCGGCGAGGGAGACACGTCGTCTCCCTCCGCCCTCCTCTCTGGTTCTGCCCCTATAAATACCCCCGTCGCTCCGCCGTTCTTCCTAGCTCGGATCTGATGGAGATACCCCCTCACTTTCCTCTCTTCCCACTCCGGCAGGAGCCCTCCAGCTCCGGCGGCTTCTCCTCCCCCTCCTCTTCGCTCTGCCGCAATACCAGCAGCAGAGACTTCTTCCTGATTCTCCTCCGCGTCGCGCAATACCGGCGCGCGCTGCCTCTGCCCCGTCGTCGCCGCCGTCCTCCCCCACTGGGCATTTCTTCTCCAGCTCCGGTAGGTACGAGCCGGCAGCCTCTTCGTCCACTTCGTCACTTTAGCTAGGTTAGAATTAGTCTTTTCTATTCCCTCTTTCTTTTCCTCCCTATTTTACAGTCAATTACACCCTCGACCGACCCGACCACCGTCACCTTCTCCACCTCCGGCCAACCTTCGGCGAGTCGCTCCCATCATTCCGCCACTCCACACGACTTGCCGACCCCCGCAGAACCTTCGCCTTCTCACCCTAATCATCCTCCGCCCTTCCACTTCCCCCAAATCGCCCTCTGCAACTCCACCGAACACACCCATCTCGCCACCTGCAGTTTGACCTAGGGCGGCCCTTAGGCTCCGCCCCGCCACCTACAGACCCCTCGATCACCTTCGTCATGCTACGGCGAAGGTCCTCCGCATATCTGATTAGGCCGAGAGGCTGTTTCCCTGTGAGCAGGTACTTCGCTCGCCGCCGCCATTGCCGAGTGAAGCAGCTTCCTCAAGCTACTCCTCCAGGCGCGCCACGCCCAGGTCAGGCTCCCAGGCTGCGCAGGGCATCTTAGCGAAATGTCCCAGGTTGCAGTTGGGGCAAAGCCGTTGCGTGGAGCCTCGACTGGCCGCTGCTTCCTCCGCGCGGGCGCCCAAATTGGGGTGGGACATTTAGTCCCACCTCGGAAACTCACAGAGGCGCGCGGGCGCTTAAAGGCAAAAAGTGCCTTAAGCTGTTTGCCTCAGATCATGGGGTGAGGTCCCCTGCACCCGCCCGATTACCCGGCCTCGTCCGCGCTCACGCCCCGCGGACCTGGCCCGACCCGACTAAGCCCGACCTGCACTCCTCGCCCACTACCGCATGCCGGTGGGCCTGGACCCGGGCGCGACCCGCGTACCCGATTACCCAGTTGCTCTGGGAGAGCTTTCCTAAGAGCGAATTCTGAGAGAGAGAGACGCGGGGGGGGGGGGGGAGTGTAACTACCCGTTTCCCGAGCCCCTACGAGACTCGAGAACCGGACCGACTCAACTAATCCCAAGACCCAGTCGTCCAACGAGGAAGTAACCAAAAGAGCAGTAAAATAAACCACATTCAGCATGAATATAACTAACAGTAAGAAAGTACAGCAGCAAGGAAAGAAACTACTGCAGTAGATACCACCACAACAGTATAACAACATTTATCATATAACATGAACTGCAGGTAAAGAAAGTACAGTGGAAACAAGAACTACTCACTATAACAGAAACCAAAGAGGTACAAAGACAGTGGTAACTCTACTGGACCTTACTCGGCCCAACGTTCTCTGCAGCCGCTGACCCTGGCTGCTCAACACCTGGTCCCCTAAAGGTAACGAGTGTAACACGTCAGCAAAACGCTGAGTAGAGTGGAAAACTAAACTAAGACAACAATAGAGTGTACAGTAGCTGTTATGTTCTATTACTTTCTTTATTCACATCTTTCAATTTTCTCACAAATTCATTTATTTCTCAGATCCTTTACTTGATCTCGAATGTTCCTCGTGGGAACGATCTTGATTGCAGTCTTTTCCAAAAGGTAGAAGTAGCACGTGGTGCTCTCCTGGCCGGGAGAGTCCCCCGTGGTGATCCTACCCTCAGTCAACCACCCCAAGGTCACTGACAGACGTAACGGTGACTACGGCACGCGCGATAAACGCACAGGTAGCTAACCCGTACTGGCACGCGGTCAGTCGTTTCCGTTAACGGGTGCGCCCAAAGCACAGCACGGAACCAGTCCAGGGTAGAGCCCTCTCAGTAACAAGGTGATGAGAACCTCATCATGAGCCATAACTAGCTCATTTTGACCCAATACAAAGGATAAAAGCTCCTACATAACTCAAGGAAAGGCTTAACTCAGAGAATTCTGAGTTTAAGGAGAAAACAAGTCATAAGGGGTAAAAATGCAATTTTACCAGTATAATCTGCATACAGGGTAATTCATGGCCCAAACACAGGTCAAAGCAACTTAATAAGAATAAAAGTGGGATGAAATGATCTAGCAAGGGCTACAGCAATTCCAAGAAACTAAATGGTAATCTGTAACCCTAAAACAACCCACTTCAATTCACAAGGTTCGAGGCAAAGTAAAAATAGAATAAACCCTCTAAAATTCATAGAAAAATAATCTCTAAGGTTTAGAACCTTCAATTTGGCCTTCAGAACCCATTTTGACCTACATTGAGAACCATGCCCAATTAATAACTTAATTTGGGTTTTTGCGTAAATTGACCGGTCAAATAAGGTTTAATATAGAAATGAAGTTCACCATCAGATTCCTTAGGTCCTAATTAGTCATGTATAAAAACTTGAGCCTAAGAAGAAACCTCCTTGACCGACTTTACACTTTGGTCCTCATATATTTACTCTTTGGCCCTCAACTTTTGAACCATCGCATTTTGGCCCCTAACTCTCCTTCGTTCTTTGCGATCAGGTCCCTCCTGCAAAACCTGCCAGCACCATGCTCCGGCGACCTTGCGCGGAGCATGGCGCCGCGCAGGGTGAGGGGGGGGACCTGGCAAGTAAACCGGGGGTGCCCTGCGTCGTCAGCCGTCGCAGGGACACCCCCCTGGTCGTTATAACCCACCATACCGGCCGTGCGAACGCACGGACGGTATGGGTTCTTATTTTCGACCATCCTCCGGCGAGGGAGACACGTCGTCTCCCTCCGCCTTCCTCCCTGTTTGATCCCTATAAATACCCCCCGTTGCTCCACCGACCGGGGCAGCTCGGATCTGACGGAGAAAACCCCCAACTTTCCTCTCTTCTCTCTCCGGCAGATGCTCACCAGCTCCGGCGGTTCCTCCCCCTTCTCCTCTTCGCTCTGCCGCAATACCAGCAGCAGAGACTTCCTCCCCTGCTCTTCCCGCGCCACGCCGTACCCAGCTGGCGCCTCTCCGGCTCTCCACTCGCCGCCGCCCCTTTCCCTGAGCATCGTCTTCTCCGGCGACAGTCGATACGACTGTCGCCCTGTTCCTCCCCCTTCGTCCCTGCAAGTAAGTTAGAACTATTTCCCTTCTTCTCCTCTTTCTTTCCCCGGTTCCAATTTGTTCAATTACGCCCTCGACCGACCCTGACCATCGTCACCCCCTTCGACTCCGGCCACCCTCCGGCGAGATGTTCCCATCGCTCCACAGCTTCACACACCTCGCCGATCCTCACCGAACCTCCGCCTCATCACACTGAGCACCCCCCACCCCTCCACTGCCACTCCACACCTCCGTAACACTCCCCCGAACAAACCCATTCCTCCGGTTGCAGTCCAACCTAGGGCTGCCGCCAGACACCACCTTGCGGCCTGTCGCGCAGCTCCTCACCTTCGCCGTGCCACGGTGAAGGTTCCCCAGTGGTTTGATCAGGCCGAGAGGCCATATTCGTGTCCGACAGGTTTTGAGGTTCGACCGCCATTAACGCACATTGAAGCAGCTTCTCCCGCGCTCCAGGCTTGAGGACTCCAGGTCTCCAGCTGCTGCGGATTACGGGGAGTCTTGCGAAGGCAGCCAGCCAGCAACCTACGCAAATCAAAGCCGCAGCTGCAGAAGCCAGGCCGCGGTCTCCCAGCAGGCGCACGCGAGGAAAGGTCTACGTTTAGTCCCACATCGGTAAGCCTCACACACTTTCCACTGTTTAAATTGATTTTGTGCACTAGCCTTACTGCCTCAGCACACGGGGTGAGGTCCCCTTACACCCGCCCGGTTACCCGGTCTCGTCCGCGCTCACGCCCCGCGGACCTGACCCAACCCGACTTAGACTGACCTGCACTCCTCGCCCACCACGCATGCCGGTGGGCCTGGACCCGGGCGCGACCCGTACCCGATTACCTGGCAGCTCTGGGAGAGCTTTCCCAAGAGTGGTTTCAGAGAGAGAGAGACGCGGGGGGAGAGGGTAGAGTAGGTTTTGCCTCTGATGCAAAACTCTGAAGTGTGCAGGCACAGGTGAAGAAGAAGGACCGCGGAAGAAGAAGGAAGCTGAGGGAGACACTGTAGCAACAGGCAGTTTAAGTCGTCTGATTTGGAAATCAGACGACGTCCTGAAGGGAAAAAGAAGAAAGAAGGAGGGGCGACGTCCGGACTGGAAAAAGAAAAGAAGAAAGAAGAAGATCTGAAGGAAGACAGAAGAAAAAGGAAGAACTGTTGGAACAAGAAGAAGAACATCACCTCTGCAAAGAAGAAAGAAGAAGATCGGAGACGAGGAGAAACAAAGAAAAAAAAAGACACCAAATTCTTTCTCTCTCTTTGTTATTTTTTTGTAAAAGAAACATGTATATCTCTAGAGTACAACTTGCTCCCTGAGTTCGACCTCGGGAACTCTTTTATTTTCCGAGTAAAAAATTTTATATTTGAAATGATGGCAATAACTGGCTATATTACATCGACATAACAATCAAACCCGGTTATCTCTCGCATCCAGTAGCTATCAATTTGGTGCCGTTGCCGGGGAGCAACGGCTATTCTAGAGGTAAACATTCTTGTTTCTTTTTAATTTCTGATAATCTCCTCTCTTTTGTGCAGAAAACTACAGGAAATTAAGAAGACAAGCAACCGCACAACAACCACTCCGAGGACAGGTAAATTTTTCCTCTCGCTATTAACCCCTAAAACTCAAAAGAAAGAAAAGAACAAGCAATATAGGGCTAACCTGTCTTCCATACTTAGTAACCATAAAAGTTGCATGTTTTCAACTCATTATTCCTGCACACTATTAAGGGTATTTAAGGGCTAACACATTCTTGCTTGAGCCCTAATTACCCAACAAAGAATTAACTAGACCAAGTAGAGCCAACCTAGGATCCAACACTAGGGATTTAGAGACACACTCCTTAAGCAAGAATTGAGAAAACCAAATGAAGTGTGCCCAAGCCCTTGTCTGAAAATACCTATTCAAAGGAAACCTAAAACAATTGGCTCTCTAAACACTTGAACCCTAAAAGAAAGGACCCAAAAAGCTCTCAAAGGAACAAGAGGTAAAGTTGACTCCTTGGGTCAACCAACCTTAAAATTAGGTCACTTTCTCACTCAAAATACCTAAGAGTTCAAGTGTAACTTTAAGCACCCTGAACTTAAGCTAAAATTGGTAGACTTAAGAGGTCAAGATCCCCATTCTGGTCTACCTGGACCCGTAGTGATAAGAGAGGTCGGGTGGGGGAAACCCTGTAACCCGTGGGGACGCTCTACCGTGTAGGGGTCTTCGCGGGACTCTCCCTCTCTGGCTGCCCAGGTAATTCTCAGGTGGACGATCTTTCTGATCAAGGGGTCCATCTGCCCCACACCTCTATAGTCACCCAACACATTTTTGGGTGCCTTGATTGGGTCCAGCACCTTCTAAACTTACCTCTTCCAACTGTGCATGTACGGAAGGAGGTCTCTAAGACCACCCTTAAGACCTCCTTTAGAAATTCGCTCTCGTCAAGGCCAAGCCTCGACGCCCGTGTTTTTGCAGCAACACCCTCACATTATTCTCTCTTCTGATTCAGAACCAAGTTCTTCTTCTTCCCCCATCATGGCTCAGCCAGTTGAGGAAGAAAATAATCTGGAACACCAGCTCCAGCGACTCAATGACCTCTTCCAAAACTTCGTGCACCCACCACAGCGTCCTATGATGCGGGACCACTACAATCCTGCTGTGGTGGCCATTGAGCCTCGAGTCAGAATCCCGACTGGAGGACCTGATTCCGAACTAAAGCCCAACATGATTCATGCTATACCTAAATTCCATGGGCTTAATTCTGAAGATCCCTTCCAGCACATCAAACAGCTAAAGCATCTGGCCCACACTTTTGGATCAGATGCGCAAAATCGGGATATTCTTCTCATGAAGATGTTCTCCTTTTCTCTTATGGACAAGGCCGCCCATTGGTATCAAACGCAGACCCGGCCGATCAACACTTGGGAAGAACTTCAATCCGAGTTTTTGAAAAAGTTCTTTCCCGTTGGTCGGACCAACGCCTTGCGCCATCAGATTACACACTTCACTCAACAATCTGGAGAACCTCTTCATGAGGCATGGGATCGTTTTCAGGATCTCATGAGGAAGTGCCCCCATCACGGAGTTCCTAAATGGGAACAAGTCCAATCTTTTTACCAGGGACTCCGTGAGGACATCCGCCTTTTCGTCAATGCAACTTGCGGAGGAAACATCATGGGTCAACATGAAGACACCGTATGGGAGATTCTCGAAAACATGTGCGAGAACTCCATCAACAATGACTCCATGGGATTATTCAACAGGACGAATACCCGCGCAGCGACGAATCTTAAGGGAGCACATGAGACGCAGGGCCTGTCCGCATCAGTCGACCTGGAATTAATGGCCAGTCGATTGGACAAGGTCTCAATCATTGAAAAGAAGGTGGATGAGCTGACTCAGCACTTGTAGCGAGCCACCTCCACGCGTAACTCCTTTGCACAACCTCCTTCCACACAGGAGACTGTGCAAAACATCCTCCACCGATCTTCCCCTGGGATGGATCCATATCCATCCCCATCTGATTCTTGGACTGGAAGATCATCCGATCCTTTCTACACCAGCCGGGGGAACTCCATTCCTCCTTTCCCTGATTCTCAGGAGGTTCCTCAGACCTGCGAGGACCTCAACGCCATCCAGAACGACCCATTCTCCAACACTTACAACCCTGGATGGCGAAACCATCCCAATTTTCAGTGGGCGGGAAATTCCCAAACCCAAAGACCACCTTTTCAGTCCCGCCCACAGCCCTCTCGTCACTACCAGCCGCCTCAGCCTCGGCCCAACCCTACTTATCCATCAGGGCCAAATCAAGATCAAATGTCCTTAATCCTTCAGACTCTGGTTGACATTCAAAAAACGAATGCGGCTATTCAGAAACAGCACAAGGACGAGCTTACAGAAGTTAAAACTCAACTGGCCCAGTTGGCATATTCTCGCCAACCAGGCACACTCCCTTCCCAACCTCTTCCTAACCCAAATAACGTGCCAACCCAGAAGCGCGTTATGAATCCAAATTTAGGCCACGCCCAATGGATTTATCAGGCTCCTACTGCTCCATCTCCAGACGAGATGGAAGCCTCAACTTCTTATGCGGGATTTCAGCAGCAGCCACCCCTCCTACCAAACCCAAACCAAAATCAGGCCGGATTAAATTCTGTAACAACACGTAGTGGTAAGACAACTCAAGACCCGCATTATCCAAACCACTCCCAGCCTGATAACCATGACCCTAGGATAGTTATCCAAGGTACCGCTGTTCCAGATCCACAACCTGGACCTATCCTAGAAGAACCAACCAAGATCCCGTTTCCCGAGGCCCTGACCAAGGGAAAGAAGACCACCAAACCCGTGGCCCCTGAGGAGGACCTGGTCAAGCTCTTTGAGCAGGTCCACATAAACATCCCCTTGATGGATGCAATCCGCCACGTACCAGCTTACGCACGATTTCTAAAAAGTATATGTACACCCCAGCATAAGCCGCGAACCAAGGGAGGGAGCCCAATTGTTCTGTCAGAGCAAGCCAGCTCTGTAATCCTTAGTAGACTCCCACCCAAGGCAAAAGATCCTGGAACTCCCCTGATTTCCTGTAAGATAGGTGGTACCCAATTTGATAGAGCATTGTTAGACTTGGGTGCATCCATAAACCTGATACCCACATCCTTACTTGACCATCTAGAAGAATCTGAGCTGAAACCAACCGAGGTGACATTACAATTAGCAGATCGATCTATAAAGTCACCAAAAGGGATTCTCGAAGATGTTATCGTGAGAGTACGGGATTTCTATTTTCCAGTGGACTTTATAGTCTTAGATATGGATGCACCTGAGAACCCTAGGGATACACCAATCATTCTAGGGAGACCTTTCTTGGCTACTGCTAGAGCCAACATCAGCTGTGAGGAGGGCCAAATAGAGCTTAAGTTTGGAGATCAAACATTGAAAATTGATATATTTAAGGCCCAACAAGGAATTAATTGCGGCGTCATCAAACAAATTTGTGACATCAAGACTTTGGTTGATGAATCACACCTCCAGAATGACTCGATTATGCCTCATCAACCACAGAAGGATCTTGACCCGCAAACAGAGGAGTTGAATCCAGATATGAACAACCAGTAACTCCCACCCTTGAACCTCACATCTATACTGAACCACCCGCTGCTGCTGAAAACCCCATCCTCGAACTGAAACCCCTTCCCGCTCACTTGAAATACGTATTTTTGGGTTCTAATCAGACCTTTCCTGTGATTATCAATTCCAACCTCAGTCCTGAACAGGAATCCCGTCTGATTATTGTCCTCCAGCAACATCGCAGAGCCATCAGATGGACTCTCGATGATCTGACTGGAATAAGTCCCTCTTTTTGTACTCATCATATCTATTCAGAAGAGGGCACACGACCTTCTCGTGAAATGCAGAGACGCTTAAACCCCAATCTGCAGGAGGTCGTGAAAAAGGAGATCATCAAATGGTTAGATGTCGGAATCATCTACCCGATCTCCGATAGTCGTTGGGTGAGCCCAATTCAGGTCGTGCCCAAGAAGGCAGGACTCACCACTATAACGACTGAGACCGGAGAAATCATTCCTACCCGATTAGCCAACTCGTGGAGAGTCTGTATAGATTACCGTCGACTCAATTCCTCCACGAAGAAGGATCATTTCCCACTACCCTTCATTGACCAAATTCTCGAAAAACTAGCGGGAAATAGGTTCTTCTGCTTTCTTGACGGGTACTCCGGTTATAACCAGGTGGCAATCCATCCTGAGGACCAAGAAAAGACCACGTTCACCTGCCCCTTCGGAACATACGCTTTCCGAAGGATGCCTTTCGGTCTTTGCAATGCACCCGCTACTTTTCAGCGATGCATGCTTGCCATATTCTCAGATATGGTAGGTGATTATCTGGAAGTCTTCATGGATGACTTTTCAGTTTTCGGAGCATCATTCGACGATTGCCTCCAACACTTGGTCCAGATACTCAGGCGGTGCATCGATGTGAATTTGGTTCTTTCCTGGGAAAAGAGCCATTTCATGGTGCCTGAGGGAATTGTCCTGGGACACTCAATTTCGGAGAAAGGTATCCAAGTGGATCGAGCTAAGGTTAATCTGATTTCTCACCTTCCTATGCCTAGCTCGATCAGGGACATCCGATCCTATTTAGGGCATGTCGGTTTTTATCGACGATTTATCCCTGATTTTTCAAAAATCGCACGCCCCCTGACCACTCTTCTCTCCAAGGATGTTCCCTTTGAAATTTCCAAGGAATGCACTCAAGCTTTTGAAATCCTGCGTGACCGAGTCACCCAAGCCCCGATCCTACAGTCCCCTGATTGGTCTCAACCCTTTGAGATCATGTGTGATGCATCTGACTTCGCTGTAGGAGCGGTTTTGGGACAGAAAATTGACAAGAAACCTGTGGTCATTTACTACGCCAGCAAAACACTCGATGAGGCTCAACGTAACTATACAGTTACTGAGAAAGAGCTGCTAGCTGTAGTATTTGCCTTAGAAAAGTTCAGATCATACCTTCTGGGTTCCCGTGTCATCATATACTCGGATCACACAGCTGTGAGGCATCTCCTTGCAAAGAAGGACGCGAAACCTCGATTAATCCGATGGATCTTGCTGTTGCAAGAATTCGACCTTGAGATTCGCGACAAAGCGGGAAAGCAAAACGTGGTAGCTGATCACTTGTCCCGTCTTCCTTCTGAAATAATTGACCCTTCCGGACCCATCACTGAACATTTTCCCGATGAGCACATGCTGACTATTGGTACTAGCCTTCCATGGTTTGCTAATATAGTAAATTACTTGGCATCTCATCAGATCCCGTCCGATTGGCTGAAGGCCAAGAAAGACAAATTACGCTCCGATGCCAAGTATTACATTTGGGAAGACCCGTACCTCTTCCGCATAGGTGCCGATCAGATCATCCGAAGATGTGTCCCGGAAGGGGAAGTCAACAATATCCTCTCTTTCTGCCATGAGCAGGCATGCGGTGGCCATTTTGCCGGGCATAAAACCGCATCAAAAGTCCTCCAGTGCGGCTTTTACTGGCCCACACTGTTCAAAGACGCATACAATCACTGCAAGGCATGCAGTCGTTGCCAGACTTTGGGCAACATGAGCCATCACGACATGATGCCTATGCAACCGATTCTAGTATGCGAAATCTTTGATGTTTGGGGGATTGATTTTATGGGCCCCTTTCCTGTTTCGGATGGTTTCGAATACATTCTGTTGGCTGTGGACTACGTGTCCAAATGGATCGAAGCCATACCAACCCGAACCTGTGATCACAAAATCGTTCTCAAATTCATTCATCAACACATTTTCTCAAGGTTCGGGATTCCTCGTGCAATAATCTCTGATGGGGGGACCCATTTCACAAATGCTCAGTTTAGGTCACTGATGACCAAATACGGGGTGTCTCACCGAATCTCTACTCCTTACCACCCCCAAACTAATGGTCTAGCTGAGCTGTCTAATCGGGAGATCAAGAAAATCCTGCAAGTCACTGTTCGACCTGACAGGAAGGACTGGTCGTCCCGACTTCCGGAAGCATTGTGGGCCTATAGGACCGCCCACAAGACCCAATTAGGCATGTCTCCCTTTAGACTGGTGTACGGAAAGGCATGCCACCTTCCCGTAGAACTGGAGCATAAAGCCTATTGGGCAGTACGGAACTGTAATTTAGATCTTTCCAAGGCTGGGACCCACAGAAAACTCCAAATCAGCGAGATCGATGAATTACGCCTAGACGCGTACGAGAACTCGCAAATCTACAAGGAGCGGGTTAAAGCCTTCCACGACAAACACATCTCGAGAAAGATCTTTCATCCTGGTCAAAAGGTCCTACTCTTTGATGCCCGACTCAAACTCTTCCCAGGAAAACTGAGATCTAAGTGGGTCGGACCATATTTGGTCCGACAGGTTTTTGGAAATGGAGCAATCGAAATCAGTCCACTCAGCCACGATTCTGAACCTTTCATCGTGAACGGTCAGAGACTCAAGCCGTTCATTGATGTAACTTCTACTGATTTGGCTGAGGCATCTTATATCCTCCTTTCCCCTTGAGCTTATTGCGCCCAGCCGATGGCGTAAAACTCAGCGCTTAACGGGAGGCAGCCCGTCATTCTCTTTGTAAACCTGGAACTTGTTCTGACACCTTTTAGCACTCGAAGTTCACCCTTGTAGACAGCCGACCCCAACTCAGATGCTTGCATCTGGGATTTGAAATCGTCCGCAAAAATTCAACCCGACCCATCCACTCATCCAAATTTCTGTCTTAAGGAATGAACTAAGACCCCCTAGGTTACAATGAGGACATTGCAAATCTTAGGCATGGGGGGGTATGAAAGTGCAAAACTTGTAAGAAAAGGTTCCAAACAAAAAAAATTCACATATGCCAAAAACACCATAAAAATTAAAAAAAAAAAAAAATTTCGAAAAAGAATAAGAGGAAAAGAGGAGAAGGAAATTTTGTGAAGGAGAAAAGAAACAAAATGAAAAAGGAGCACAAAATTATGAGAAAAAGTGATAGTCATTAGTAAGGAACTAAGGAATTAACCTAAGTTCTAGACCTCATTCAAGAAAAGTGCACAAAGAGATTAGTAAAGAATGCAAACCTTAGGCATTCTTGAATAGACTCTTAGTACCCATTAAGATCTGGACACTCCTCAAGAGGTTGAGGAAAATGAAAAGCTGAAGTATTAGGTCTAAGGCTTAGGGAGTATTCGGCCTCGTTAACTAATTCTTGGTTTACGGGACTCGGTAACCTAAGCACCCTAACCTCACACACAGCCTGGTTCAGTAAGAGTAAAAATCAGAATCACGCAGAAGCGTCGTAAAATTCTGAAAAGAACACCTAGAATAGGAGCGGCCGATCAACACAAGTTGATTTGGACGAGTTCCCAGCGCGGAGAGGCGGGAAATCCCCTCGAAGATGCGTAACAAAATATCATCTCCTCGGTGCTTGTCTCTTAGGATATCTACATATCCTACTGGGGGCATGTAAGCACTCTGCTGGTTCAGATTCCATGGATGGCATTATCTCGAAGTGTCAATTGCCAGGGTCTGGATTCGGCCACGGAACATCATGGATGGGATTATCTCGAAATCTCAATAGCCAGGGTTCCGGGGGTTGCCATGGGTGGTGCTATCTCGAAGCATCGATCGCCAGGAACCCTTGAGGATTGATGATGGGAGCAAGGAATCTGATACAGACCGTGTTGAAAAGCCAATCCTAGGCTAGAACTAAAAAGAAAAAGAGAGAGAAAACTCTCTAAATAGAAAAACTTTCTATCTCTCTCTTACAAAACGCACTGCGAACTGAGCCAGGGCTAAAATCATTTCAAGCACGGGTGCTTTAACCACAAAGTCCAATAAACCTTAGGTTAGTTCTTGTGGACCTTAAAAACCTTTGCTAAAGACTGAGGCTAAGGCTAGACAGATTTGGATCTTGATTGGTACTAGAGTACCTTTTAGGCCTATGGTCAGCATTCTAACCTAATCTATGCTCAAATAAAAAAGGCACTTATCTAAAACTATTAAAAACTTCATGGTCTAGAACAAAGGTTGAAACCTTAGGTTTTTGCTAAGGGACTAGCAAAAGCTAGGCATGGGGGTATGATGAGAACCTCATCATGAGCCATAACTAGCTCATTTTGACCCAATACAAAGGATAAAAGCTCCTACATAACTCAAGGAAAGGCTTAACTCAGAGAATTCTGAGTTTAAGGAGAAAACAAGTCATAAGGGGTAAAAATACAATTTTACCAGTATAATATACATACAGGGTAATTCATGGCCCAAACACAGGTCAAAGCAACTTAATAAGAATAAAAGTGGGATGAAATGATCTAGCAAGGGCTACAGCAATTCCAATAAACTAAATGATAATCTGTAACCCTAAAACAACCCACTTCAATTCACAAGGTTCGAGGCAAAGTAAAAATAGAATAAACCCTCTAAAATTCATATAAAAATAATCTCTAGGGTTTAGAACCTTCAATTTGGCCTTCAGAACCCATTTTGACCTACATTGAGAACCATGCCCAATTAATAACTTAATTTGGGTTTTTGCGTAAATTGACCGGTCAAACAAGGTTTAATATAGAAATGAAGTTCACCATCAGATTCCTTAGGTCCTAATTAGTCATGTATAAAAACTTGAGCCTAAGAAGAAACCTCCTTGACCGACTTTACACTTTGGTCCTCATATATTTACTCTTTGGCCCTCAACTTTTGAACCCTCGCATTTTGGCCCCTAACTCTCCTTCGTTCTTTGCGATCAGGTCCCTCCTGCAAAACCTGCCAGCACCATGCTCCGGCGACCTTGCGCGGAGCATGGCGCCGCGCAGGGTGAGGGGGGGACCTGGCAAGTAAACCGGGGGTGCCCTGCGTCGTCAGCCGTCGCAGGGACACCCCCCTGGTCGTTATAACCCACCATACCGGCCGTACGAACGCACGGACGGTATGGGTTCTTGTTTCCGGCCATCCTCCGGCGAGGGAGACACGTCGTCTCCCTCCGCCTTCCTCCCTGTTTGATCCCTATAAATACCCCCTGTTGCTCCACCGACCGGGGCAGCTCGGATCTGACGGAGAAAACCCCCAACTTTCCTCTCTTCTCTCTCCGGCAGATGCTCACCAGCTCCGGCGGTTCCTCCCCCTTCTCCTCTTCGCTCTGCCGCAATACCAGCAGCAGAGACTTCCTCCCCTGCTCTTCCCGCGCCACGCCGTACCCAGCTGGCGCCTCTCCGGCTCTCCACTCGCCGCCGCCCCTTTCCCTGAGCATCGTCTTCTCCGGCGACAGTCGATACGACTGTCGCCCTGTTCCTCCCCCTTCGTCCCTGCAAGTAAGTTAGAACTATTTCCCTTCTTCTCCTCTTTCTTTCCCCGGTTCCAATTTGTTCAATTACGCCCTCGACCGACCCTGACCATCGTCACCCCCTTCGACTCCGGCCACCCTCCGGCGAGATGTTCCCATCGCTCCACAGCTTCACACACCTCGCCGACCCTCACCGAACCTCCGCCTCATCACACTGAGCACCCCCCACCCCTCCACTGCCACTCCACACCTCCGTAACACTCCCCCGAACAAACCCATTCCTCCGGTTGCAGTCCAACCTAGGGCTGCCGCCAGACACCACCTTGCGGCCTGTCGCGCAGCTCCTCACCTTCGCCGTGCCACGGCGAAGGTTCCCCAGTGGTTTGATCAGGCCGAGAGGCCATATTCGTGTCCGACAGGTTTTGAGGTTCGACCGCCATTAACGCACATTGAAGCAGCTTCTCCCGCGCTCCAGGCTTGAGGACTCCAGGTCTCCAGCTGCTGCGGATTACGGGGAGTCTTGCGAAGGCAGCCAGCCAGCAACCTACGCAAATCAAAGCCGCAGCTGCAGAAGCCAGGCCGCGGTCTCCCAGCAGGCGCACGCGAGGAAAGGTCTGCGTTTAGTCCCACATCGGTAAGCCTCACACTCTTTCCACTGTTTAAATTGATTTTGTGCACTAGCCTTACTGCCTCAGCACACGGGGTGAGGTCCCCTTACACCCGCCCGGTTACCCGGTCTCGTCCGCGCTCACGCCCCGCGGACCTGACCCGACCCGACTTAGACTGACCTGCACTCCTCGCCCACCACGCACGCCGGTGGGCCTGGACCCGGGCACGACCCGTACCTGATTACCCGGCAGCTCTGGGAGAGCTTTCCCAAGAGTGGTTTCAGAGAGAGAGAGACGCGGGGGGAGAGGGTAGAGTAGGTTTTGCCTCTGACGCAAAACTCTGAAGTGTGCAGGCACAGGTGAAGAAGAAGGACCGCGGAAGAAGAAGGAAGCTGAGGGAGACATTGTAGCAACAGGCAGTTTAAGTCGTCTGATTTGGAAATCAGACGACGTCCTGAAGGGAAAAAGAAGAAAGAAGGAGGGGCGACGTTCGGACTGGAAAAAGAAAAGAAGAAAGAAGAAGATCTGAAGGAAGACAGAAGAAAAAGGAAGAACTGCTGGAACAAGAAGAAGAACATCACCTCTGCAAAGAAGAAAGAAGAAGATCGGAGATGAGGAGAAACAAAGAAAAAAAAAGACACCAAATTCTTTCTATCTCTTTGTTATTTTTTTGTAAAAGAAACATGTATATCTCTAGAGTACAACTTGCTCCCTGAGTTCGACCTCGGGAACTCTTTTATTTTCCGAGTAAAAAATTTTATATTTGAAATGATGGCAATAACTGGCTATATTACATCGACATAACAATCAAACCCGGTTATCTCTCGCATCCAGTAGCTATCACAGGGGTCCAACCCCTCCACAGTAACCAAACCGGGGCCTTGCCCCTCCATAGTCCGCGCACCCTCGCCTGACTACCCTGGTTTGCCCCAGCGGGCCTAACAAGTCGGTGTGGGAGGCTAGCAGAACCCCGGGGCCCGTGGGGTAGCTAGTACCTCCCTACACTAGTAGCTCTCCTCGGTACTACGTACGCGAGGGCCAGTAAGTCGGTACAGAGTGGCCAGTCCTAACCCCGGGTCCCTGGGGCGGCTAGCTCCGCTCTGCACTAAACAGGGGGACAGTCGCTCTCCTTGGTACTCCATACTCAAGGGCCAGCTCACTTCCCCAAAACTATTCCATTCACTTTCCAGGAGTTCTACTCCTATTTCCCCGTAGGGTTCCATCCTTTTTACTCAAAGATCCAGGTTTCACTTTCCAGTTTCACATTCTTACAATCCATGTTCTCAACCACGTTATCTATTCACAACAGGCAGCTGTTAATTCAAATTACAGGCAGCCTTATATCTCTTTCCATTTTCCAAGACTGCAGTATTATACATTCAACTAGTTTTCCCATCCTAGGATTCATGACATATCCTAGGATCTATCATACAATCTAGTTTTCCAGTCCTAGGATTCATGCAACACCTAGGAGCTATCATTCCATCTATTTTCTCATTCCTAGGGTTCATGCAATGTCCTAGGTTCTATTTATGGTTTCATAATTTAACAGATTTTAATAACTTAAAGCCACTCTACCAGGTACAACGGGAGTAATGGGGGCGTGATCGGGAATCCGCGTGCCTCCGCGACTCCCAAGACTGCAACTGAATGAGGTCCTATCACAAGGATCAAACACAAGGAGTGTCTCAAAACAGTGTATAGCTACTGTAGACGGGTAGAGGAATTAATTCTGAAAAGAACGCAACTCGAATCACGGAAAACGGAGCTCGAACGGGCCCTAAACGGGTCGAAAAAGACAATACTGTGCAAAATCAGACGTCTGGAACTTCTTCCAGACGTCTTAAAAAGTGGATCAGAGAATTACCTTGTTCTGCGAGGTTTCTCAGACGTCCAGAAGTCTGTAGGGACGTCTGTCCTAGCTCCCAGACTTCCGATGGTCACCCGGACGTCTGGAGGTCGCTCCCGCCGTCTGGTACAACAGCCAGACGTCTGATTCGCAAAGGATGGCGAATCACCGAGCCTGCGCACACCCAACTCCCTCCCTCAGTACGGTCAGTCGACAGGAAGGAAGAAGAAGATGGAAAACTCACCTTTCAGACGTCTTTATGGTCCTCCAGACGTCTCCCTCGCCGTCTGTCTATCTACCCAGACGTCTAATTCTGAAAATTTTTTCCAGAATCAGGGCGCCACTCGGCCTCCGCTCGCGACGCCGCCCGCGTCGCACCTCGCGCGCCTGCTGCTCAGACCGCAGCAGTCCCTCCCGCGCTGTTCCGCGCCCCCCTGCGCCCTCCGCCGGCCGGCCCTAGCAGCCCCGGCGAGCTCGCCCGCACGGCAGAGCTCCGCTTTCGCACGCAGCACCTCCTCCGAGCTCACTGCGGCCACCGCTGCCGCCCTCGCGCTCACTCTCGCGCTCACTCTCGCGCACTGGCTGAAGGAGAAGGGAAAGGAGACGGTGGTGACGGAGTGAGGGGAGGCGTGGCCTTTTAAGGCCGCGCGAGGAGGAGAGAGGGTGCGGCAGGCGTCTGCAGCCGCAGAAGAAAAAAGAGGGAATAACGAATATGCGGTCTGCGCACTCAGGCGCTCAGACGACTCGCGCGTGTGGAAGATAACAGTTTTTCAGACGTCTGGAGACCATCCCAGACGTCTGGATGTGATCCCAGACGTCTGGTCCGACGTCTGGTCACCTCCTAGACGTCTTAAAAGATGTCCGGGGCACGCATTCGTAACAGGGAGGGTAGAGTAGGTTTTGCCCTCTGACAAAAACCTTGAAGTGTGCAGGCATAGGTGAAGAAGAAGAAGAAGAGAACACAAAGCAGAAGAAGAAGGAAGCTAAGAGGTACACTGTAGCAGCATCAGTTTAAGTCGTCTGATTGCAAAATCAGACGACGTCTTGAAGGCAAGGAAGAAGAAGAAAAGAAGAAGCAGGACCGCGGCAAAGAAGAGGAAAGACAAGAAAGAAGAAAAAGAAGAAGAAGATCTGAAGAAAAAGAAAGAAGAAGAGAAAACAAGGAAGAACAGAAGACAGAAGAAGAAGACTACGAGGAGATAGACAAGGAAGAAGAAACCAAGAGCCAAAGAGGAGAAGACAGAGGAAGAAAGAAGAGAAGAAGAGGAAGCTAAATTTTTCATCTCTCTCTCTCTCTATTTTTGTAATAAAGAATTTGTACTTCTAGAATACGACTTGCTCCCTGAGTTCGACCTCGGGAACTCTTTTATTTTCCGAGTAAAAAAATATATGTAATGATGGCAATAACTAGCTGTACTACAACGCTATTTCTATAACAAAACCTAGTTATCGGCCGATCATCACCACCCCATGGGGCACGGGGTTCAGTTAGCCACCCTACACCGACTTGTTAGGCCCTCTGAGTAAACCGGGGTAGTCAGACGAGGGTGCACGGACTGTGGAGGGGCGAGACCCCTGTTTGGTTCTGAGGGAAGAGACCCCTGTTCTGAGAGGACAAGGCCCTACACTGTTATGTGCTATACTTTGGGCGTACCCGCTAGCGAAAATGACTGACCACATGTCAGTGCAGGGTAGCTACCTGTGCGCTTATCACGCGTGTTGTAGTCATCGCTATGTCTTGACAGTGACCTTGGGGTGGTTGACTGGGTGTAGGACTTCCACGGGGGACTCTCTCGGCCAGGAGAGCACCACGTGTACCTTCTACTTTACGGAAAAGACTGTAATCAAGATTGTTTTCACGAGGAACATGCAAGATCAAGAAATATCTGGATATTTTGAGAAATGCGTGAAATGGAAACATATAAAATAGGTAAATAGAAATGAGAATTAAACCTGTTATTTTTACTGTTTTGTACTTAGATAATATAAATACCACTCTATTCAGCGTTCGCTGACTCTTTCTTTTCATAACACTGTTCAGAACCAGGAGTTGAACAGCCCGAGTTTCCGGCTGCAGAGGGTGCTGGGCCTAGTCGAGTCCAGCCGTAGTCTTTATTCAACACTTTCTTTTTCTCTACTGTTGAAGTAATGGACACTTAGTTTACTATTCTTCTACTTCTGTTTCCTTTCCTCTTTCCATTGTTGTTATTGCTGTTGTGGTGGTATGTATTTAGACAGTTGTTCTTCTTCCTTTACTGCTTTATACATTTCTCCTGTTTAGTTATATTGCATGTGTGAATATGGTTTATTTTCCTGCTTTTGGTTACTTCTTGTTGGACGACTAGGTCTTGAGATTAGTCAAGGCGAGCCAGCCTCGGGTACTTTAGGGATCTAGGAACCGGGTCGTAACATTGTTTCTGAGGGGTGAGATCCCTGTTCTGAGAGGGCAAGGCCCTATACTGTTCTGTGGTGTACCTTAGGCGTACCTGCTTGTGGAAATGACTGACCGCTTGCCAATGCAGGGTAGCTACTCGTGCGCTTATCACGCGTGCTGTAGTCACTGCTACATCGTGACAGTGACCTCGGGGTGGTTGACCAGGTGTAGGACTACCGCGAGGGACTCTCTCGGCCAGGAAATCACCAAGTGTACCTTCTACTACACGGAAAAGACTACAATCATGATCTTTCCCAGGAGGAACAAGCAAGATCAAAAAATACTTGGATATCTTGTGAAATAGATGAACCAGAAATACATAGATGAGATAAATAGAAATGAGAATAAAACATGCTTGTTTGTTTTTACTTTACTTGCAGTTAAATAATGTAAATACCACTCTACTCAGCATTCGCTGATTTTGTCTTTTTGTAACCCTACTCAAGACCAGGAGTTGAGCAGCTCGAGTTTCCGGTTGCAGAGGGTACTGGGCCCAGCCGAGCCCAGCTATGATAGTTTCTTTCCAGCTCTTTGTTTTCTGCTGTAGTTGTAAGTACTGGACTTTTAAATTACTGTTTTTGTTACTTTCTATTTTCTTTCTACTGTTGTTGTGGTGGCATGTACTATTTTGAGACAGTTGCTTTACTTTCCTTTACTATTTCGTTCTTCCGTCTACTTAGTTATATTACATGTGTGAATGTGGTTTATTTTCTGCTTTTAGTTATTTCTTGTTGGACGATTAGGTCTTGAGATTAGTCGAGGCGAGCTGGTCCTGTAGGGTTCCGGGAACTGGGTTGTAACAGTGGTAAATTGCTTCATCTCTCATCCCCTCTCCGAGTGATTGAGTTCGGCTCCCACTTCGAGTTGTAGGTTCGATCTCCAATGTGGTCAATTGGTTCGTCGCCTCCACCCCTAATCAAGTAATTCTCTGGTGAATTGGCTTGCTACTTGCGGTAAGCTCCTGGTTCGCATCTCTTCCACAATTAAGTGATTCTTCGATCAATTGACTCGCAGCCTGCGACAAGCTCTTAAGTTCGTATCTCTACCCTCGATCAAGTGATTTTCCAATGAGCACCTTCTGATATAATAAGTTGTGTGATTATCATGCCATGAGCGTACCAATGAAATAGGTCCTGATTATCGGGTTGTAATTGATATATTCAAATGTACCAATTGAAAAATTAAGATAAATAAAAAAATTATTAAAAAAAATACTATAGCTATTTGGGTGCGTAGGAAATAAGAATTCAAAAATATTTTGGTATGGTCATGTGGAAGCGATGAAACAAACCTATGTTGATCTGGTACATCAAAAACCGCAGCAATTAACTTTCATCATGCACTGGGAAATCAATATGGATTCTCAATTGAGACAAAAAGGAATTACAAGATAAGATGATATCTCTGGTCAAAATCCTTTGGTGGAGCCAAAAATGTGAAAAAGCTAACATCGTGGCCAACCATCAAATATATTTCCTAAGTATGAGAATATATATACAATGACATAATAAAGTAATGGATGTATTTGAAGATCTATTCGTTTCATTTGTTTCGTTTTGTACTTGCATTCATATGTTTATATACATACATAGACATCTACACACATCCATGTGCGTGTGC
Source organism: Thalassia testudinum (assembly GCA_037157565.1). Classification (NCBI taxonomy): domain Eukaryota; kingdom Viridiplantae; phylum Streptophyta; class Magnoliopsida; order Alismatales; family Hydrocharitaceae; genus Thalassia; species Thalassia testudinum. The sequence continues at coordinate 58,860,937 of JAZHRO010000022.1, read as the reverse complement.
ATGTACATATGTAGTGGGTGAGCATTAGGATGGGTTAGGCTTCCACTTAGCTTAAAGCCTTGCCCATGTAGGTTGATTGAATTTGAGCCCATGGTCAACCGATTGAGCTAGGCGAAGCTTTTCGTCCATTTAGTGAATGGGTAGGGCTAGGGCCTCAAATCGAGCTTAACCGACGAGCCCAATTATATATATATATATATATATATATATATATATATATATATATATATATGGAGTGGATTAAGAGAGTATGGCTGACGAGTACGTGACATGGTCTATTAGATTAAGATCGGATAAATATGATAAATATCATTTATATTAACGAAAGTGGTATGGTAACAATTTCGAGATTGAAGACTTTATGTTATTACTTGTAAAATTATTGTAACAAAATTGAATAATATTTGTAATGATAAGTGTGTATAGTTGTAACAGTTTTATGGGTAAGTTATAACAAATAAATTGATTTTTGTAGTAAATCAAATAAACTGTTGTAACAATTGATTTGTGAAACTTTTTTGATATTACGTGTAATGTGTCGTATATACTTTGCAATACATAATATATTACATTTAATATGTATATCACATATGATCAATTACAATTGCATAAGAAAATATTTTTTTTGTAATGCATGCATTATTTGTTCCTGATAGACAATAAATATGGAGACACATGTAACGTATTATTATGATACGTTGTGTTCTGACATCTCTTAGTGGTGTATATTTGTAACATTCAATACAAGATATTGTAATACATTGTAGCTACTGTGTAATACATCGCTTTCATTGAATATAAGTTTTGTGTTACAAAGAGACATTGGGTAACAAGGACGTTGGGAGTTGAATTGTAATACAAGCCTGCAACGCATAAAATAATAGAAAGTTAGTTGTAATACAAGTAAATAACACAAAATAAGAGATAATTGAGTTATAATATAAGACATCAATGTATAAAATAATAAATAGTCGAGTTGTAATACAACCCGACAATATATAATTGATTATAATATAAGCAATTGACGTTATTTTGAAAGATAATCGATACGAAATTTATAGGATTTATTGTTATGTTCTGTATATAATAAGATAATCATGATTGATTACTTTCAAAATTAATCGATGATTTGTATGTATTGGTTAAAATCATTTACAGTACAGTGAAGTAGTTTCATCAAATGTTTATAAAATTTGACCGTCACTATTTTAAATTTTTTAAGAAATTTATGCGTACAGTGCTAAATAAATAAATAAATAAATAAATAAATAAAATATATATATATATATATATATATATATATATATATATATATATTTCATAAAATGAGCATTCAATATGGGTCTATCTTTGTCAATCCCATCTTTATATATGTAAAGGTTATTTCTAGGTCCAAAACGGAATGGAATCAATGTAATTAGTTTGGCTCAAAATGACAAGCAACATTATTGGAAAGTCAATGAAGGACACCTATATACATTTATCTTTCATTCATTCTTTTCATGTTTTGGTTGTGAAACATTCTCCATCATTCCCTTGTTCTTACTTTGGAAGAGTAGAAGTTTCTACAAACTTTTACCTTGCCATTAGTCAAGTGCAAAGTTAGTAATTGCTATTATTTGTTCCTAATACCTATAAATAAGGATCAATTAATCACTATGTAATCTATTCCTTTTTAGTTTATTCATAACTTTGCTCTTTATTGCCCATCTCTTCTACTCTTGCGAGTTCACTATGGGAATTAGAGATGATTCTTTGTAATCTCATGGTCAAATCATAGATTGTTATTGAATGAAAGTTGGACCGATGGTTTTATTGCGATTAGTCACAGGATTTTGATTATGATTGCTTAATTTTATTGATTTTGGTGGGATCTTGACTGTGATTGAGGGATTTTGCGTTGACTATATATATATATACTATTGAAATTGATGTTTCAGGCCGACCTGTAGTGAGTTTATGATAATGAGAAATGTGATTTTCCTCTTAAAATTTCATTTTATTTCAGATTTTTCATAAGATGTTACTTACCTTTGAAATGTGTGTGCAATATATGTAGGAGCTCCTTTGTGTTTGGTTGACAGTTTCCTCTTGATCTTTTTATGGTCACACGGTAAATCTTCATTGTGAGATCCTCTCTCATCTTATCTTTTTTTAATTTAGGATTTTCACATCCATATTCCTAAATATATACTTAATTACATCTATACTCATCTATATTTTATTAATACATCCATACCCCTATAAACTCCTAGGTTAACCATCCATTGAATTAAAAGGAATATTCCCTAGCGACTATTAAAGTTAACCGTGCAAAATTTAAAAACTTACATCAATACCCGTATCTTTTTTTTTTTCTCTTTTCCTCTTCTTTCTTCTTCCTCCTCTTGTCCCCTTCATTCTCCTCTCAAGGTTAGATTACACCTCTAAGGCCATGGGAACAGGGACAATGTTAAGATCATCCCTAGCTGCCATCGCCCCTCCTTCCTCCCCTCCCTTTCCCTTAAGGAGAAAAATTTTATTTTTAAATGGATTTAAATGTAATTAGAAAAATTTTTAGGAACATGGATGTAAAAGTCTTGATTTTTTTTCATTAACTATAGTTGAGACTTGTATATTAACTATAGTTATGGCCACTTATTATTAATTGTAACGACAGGAATATATGTACAACGATATAAGTTTGTAAGAATATAAATGTGATAATAAAGTATTCCGAGGTATGAATGTAATAAGTATGTTTCTAGAATATGAATATAATTTTTTTTTTTCATTTTAATGTTTGTTTTTGTAGAGGTATTAAAATCCCTTAGGGTTTTTAAATTGTTTAATTTACATTAAAAAAATCCTTAATGTTTCCTCTTTGCTCTGATATATGGATGATATTATTTACAAATTATAATGCCTCATTCAATGTTTATTCTCTTTCATAATTCACTTTGAAGGAATCGAGGGGCAATAAGTGACAAGAGCCAAAAGTTTCTTCTATGTAGGCTCTCATTTTCTTGGTAATCATCTACCTACGTGATCCGAGATATTTGGATGCACTTGATAATTTTCCTTTCATTTTATCTTCCGCATCCCAATTTTACCCATTTTAACTTAAAAAAAGTTATAACAGGACATAATGTTGTGTTTCCCTTGCTGGACTTGAATTTTAAAAGTAGAAAAAAAGGGTGTAAGTAAGAAAATATATATTGTAATGTATGTTGTAATATATGTCCTTCTTCAAACAAATATATTAGTATATTTAGATATTCAACTGGTGTATTTTACTTTTTATTACATTAGTTGAAAATGAAAGTACATTGGTATATTTTGATTTTTAACCAATTTTCACCTATACAGAATGATTTTTTAATTATGAAAAGTGATTTTTCAACTCTAGATTTTGAATTTAATCTTTAGTATTTAGGATACCTAAACTCTAAAAATTAAAGACTAAACTCCAAATCCAAAAGTGAAAAATAACTTTCCATAAACTTTAAATCTTAAATCATAAATCCCAAACCTAAACATAAACCTTAAATCTTAAATCTTAAATCCAAAATTTATTGGTGAAAATCATTTTTAATTTCTTAAGTGAAAATCTATTTTTCATTTATTAAAAGTTAAAATATATCATTTACTTTTATTTTTAATAGGTAAATTTTAATTTTCGATCATTATATTTTAGTCGAAAATTAAAATATATTAATTAAAAATTAAAATATATTGATATATTTTATAAAATAAAAAATTTATATTATAACATAGATTTCTTTACTTTAAAATAATAATAATAAGAAGAACGCCATAACATGTGACTTTCAGGAATTCAATTTTTGTTTAGGATTCGGATTTCACTGGCTATATTTACACACCAGTGCACGTGAAACCTTTATCTAAATTGAGCCATAACGCACATGAAAACAAATAATTACTTATTTATCTTTTCCTATTACTTGCATCAAAGTGTACCCATTTTCACCTTCCATATTTGAGACCTTACTATGGTAACACACATATTCTAAATCAATATAAAAACTTTCCTTATCGATGAGGAGAATTAGTTTAGTGTTTCTTGGTTAATTGCCTTGTTATATAATAGTTATCAACCGTACATAAGGTTAAAAAATGCAAGTTCACCAAGGAACTAGATGCTAGTTAAGGCATGAACACGAATGCTTTTATAGCACGCATAAGTCCTAAGGACCCACACAAATCGGTTGGATCATATTTTAATAAATTCATAACGTAATCTATCCTTATTATTTTGAAAAATTTTCAATCCAATCTAGAATTTAATTTAAGGTCTAATCAATTGAATCCAATTGGTAAAATTTTGCGTTGATATGAATTGAATAGACGTTTCTTATTTTTCTAAATAGAGCATAATTTTGTACATGTTTTTGTATTTACTTAATGCAATGTTTTGAGAATAAGATTCTAGAATCGTGAAATGTAAGTTTTATTATTTGCTTATTCAATTTTCCCTGCTAGCATAACAGCATCTTTCAAAAAATTTAAACTTTATATTAAAGATATACCAAAAGCTTGACTCTATGGAACTTATAACAAAATAAGAAACCAAACTCCAAAATTAGGATAGGTACAGATGGCGATTGTTCAGCAGAAGATTGGAGTAAGATTCACAAGGTTTAGGGAAGGCAGTTTATTTTGAAGAATTTAAATTACATATCTTACAAACATCAAAATTTATTTCTACGATGAAAATATATTGTACATTATGTATGTATATATATATTTACATATATTATTATTTTATAAAGGATGGATTAGATCAAATTGGATTAAGATCTTAACCTAACTAATCCAATCTAAATTTTTAATGGACTAAAATTTTCATAATCTAATCGGCAAAAAATTCAATCTCATCCAATCTATCTAATTGAATTGATTGGGTCGTGGATTTATCTAATCGTAGTAAACCCCATAATAAATTCACACTGGGGCGCTCCTTGGTCCATCTTCTTTTTCTATCCTTGACATTTCATTGTGTGCATTATTGATTAGGTGTGTGGATGCTCTATTCCCTCCTAAACTTGCTTTTGAAAAATTGGTAATAGATGTCTTAGGTTATGTTAAAATCGACGGTATTTCCTTTTTGAGGTTATTTATTGATTTTCAAGGTATCACGTGCCAAGGTACGACACTCACGTGACTAACAATCAGTATGTCTTATGTAGGATTTCTTGCCATTTTGGCGGGGCATTCTCGTGGTTGTTTCGGGTCGTTCTTGCTATTATCTCTCACTTTCGTCCGGTGATGACATGTTGGTGCTGTGTATCTTGGTGCTGCCGATGATTCTGCCGTCTACGTAGGCACTACTGACATGTAGGTAGTCTTTTTTGGCATTTTTCGGGGTTCCTTTGCACTTGCTTGCATTTTCTTCCCAACATTCTTTGGTGCTTATGTGCTTGTGCTGTGTATGTTGGTGTTGCCGTCGACTACGTGCTTGTGTTGTGTATGTGAATGTTGCCGTCGACTACTGTCCTCTGCGTGTTGCTGTCGACACGTAGTGCCGTCTATGTGGGTTTTTCCGAAGACTACTATCGTCGATATAGTTGCTACTCCTGCTAGAATGCCCTAATCGGGTAGTTTTATCATTGCACACACCTCATTTAGAAACTCCCTCGAAGCTGTACACTTAACTCGCGAATCGATCATTTAGGTTCGTATTGTTTTTCTATGGGAATAATTGTTATATGTGGAATGGATGTTGATCTTTATGCACCCCTTATTAAGGATCCTTCTGTTCTTGATTTCACTAACCGTAATGAAGGTTTGTCCTTCGTTTCAACTGTATTATGTTTTGCTCCAATTTTTTACCCTTCCACTTTATCTCTTTTTTGTACCCAGTGTATGAAGTCTTTTTTTTTACTGTTTAGGATTTGAGGATTTGAATGTTGACGAGTTTCTTGCACTTCTTAAGTCGGACTCTTCTCTCCGACATATTGCCAAGTTTCAAGGTTCGTTACCTTTGAGTAACGTTGCTCTTGCTAATGGTTTAACTATTCAAGGAAGTACTTCTCCTTTGACCGATCCTGTCAAGTGTGCTGCAGAAGAAGGTGTTGTGACTAAGAATTGTAATGTTATGCTTTGCAAATTAAGTATACTTAGGCGATAATCTATTTTTTCAATTATTACTTTTTAGGGGATTTGTATGGAGATGCTTCAAATACAAATGCCTCGCAAAATGTTGAATGTTCAATTTCCATTGGCATGGAGTTCCCATCTTTTCAAGATCTGTATTCACACTGCCAAAAATATGCCCACAATTCTGGGTTTGAATTTTGTGTGAAGTGGCCGAAGTATGATGCTTTTGATAAGTCATTGTTAGTGTGTGCGAGGTTGTCTTGTTCTCGTTCTGGTAGTGCACCGAGGAAACCAAGGGATATGCTCTACTAATGAGCTAGGTGAATTGTGGTTGTAAAGTGATGGTGAAGTTGTATAGTACTAGTTCATATATTGTCAATGGTTTAGATCTATCTCACAATCATGATCTTCGAGATTCATCATTGATTCTTTTTTTGTGTACGAGAAAGGATATTAGTTCAATGAAGAAATGGAGAATTGACTTGAATGATCGTTGCAGAATCAATTTGTCAAGGATAATGTTGTCATTTGTCTTTAAACATTGTGGCTTTGATAAGGTGCCATTTACGCATGAGGATGCTCTCAATGAATTGAGGAAGTTACGTAAATTGCGTATGGGCGAAGGTGGTGCTAAGGCTTTGCAGAAGTACTTTTGTCGAATGCAGGCTTTGAACTCCAACTTCTTCTATATGCTAGATATTGATGACGAATAATACATAAGGAACATATTTTTGGTTGATAACACTTCTGGGGTGGCTTACAAGTTTGGTGAGGTTGTGTCTTTTGACACAACCTACCTTACGAACAAATATGAAATGCCATTTGCGCTTTTTGTCGGTGTAAATAACCATGGTTAGTCTGTATTATTTGGGTGTGCCCTATTATGTGATGAGACAACGAAGAACTTTATTTGGCTCTTTAATACCTAGTTGACTTGTATGAATGGAATCTTGCCGCTTGCTATTATCGTTGACCAATCCCAAGCAATTGTCAGGGCTATTGCAACTGTCTTCCCTATGTGTTGACATCGCTATGCCTCTGGCATATAATAATGAAGTTGCCTCAACAATTTGGTAGTGATACAAGTACTCGTGGTGAGTTAAAATGCATTATTCATAAATCACAAACTGTTGTCGCATATGTATGAGATACGACATAAATGGGTTCCTGCCTTCTTTGATGACATGTTTTGAGCGGGCATGACAACAACACAAAGGAGTGAGAGCATGAATGCATTCCCTGACAATTATGTCAATTCCAAGACAACCTTGAAGTAGTTTGTCCAACAGTATGAACTTGCTATGTTGGCGAAGCAGGAGAAGCTGTGTAAAGCTGAGTTCCAATCAATTCAGAAGGTTATTCCTTTGAGGTCGTCACTTCGGATGGAGCAAGAGATACGTGCAGTTTACACCCCACGGATTTTTAAATTGTTTCAAGATGAGATTGAAGGATCGAAGTATTGTAGTGTCGAAGGTAGTAGTTGCAATGTTGGCAACGATATTGTTGATGTTGTTGTATATGAATATACTACTCTTGTTTATGTGACGTAGGAGGTATACTTTGATCGATTAAGTCGTAATATATTTTGCTCCTGTAGGTTTTTTGAGACAAATGGGTTACCATGTCGTCATGTTCTTCGTGTGCCATTGGATCACAGTGTTGATGAGATGCCAGAGAGATATGTTCTTCAGAGTTGGAAGAAAGATTTTAAGTTGTCAGCAGTAACAACTGAAGGTACTCGTTCTACGCTACCTTTGGAGGATGTTGGTGACTGTTATGAGTACATATGCTCTCGAATTTTTAGATTTGTAGAGTATGGATCTGTGTCCATGGAAAAATACAATGAATATGTCATGCTTTTAATCTAATATTTTTCATATTATTTGCATCTTACGTGTTAGTTTATATTCTATTGTAAATAGACAGAATAACTCACAACATAAGGCCATTGAGAAAGTCGTAGAAATACAACCTCCAAGACATGTGAGGAGGGTAGGTCTACCGCCTGAGAAGAGGTAGAAATCAGGCTGAGAGATATCCCTACAAAGGAAACGTAGGGGCAGGAAGGTATTAATTGTGGTTTCTTCTAATTGTTGATCGTCTATTTATGCTTATCATTTTATTTTTTTTGCTTATCAGCAGTCTACCAATGCCCATGTTGATCCAGTGTTGGGGAGTTCGCTGCCATGTTTTTGGGTCAAACATTGTTTGGGGGTTCGTCATCATCAAGAACTGAATCAGCAGCTCCACTGTATGGACGTGGGAAGGATTTACTGAATCATACTTCCTTGAACTTTTGATTATTGATCCATGTTCATTTCTAATGTCTGAGTCTTTGTTGTTATATTGGTTGGTCAAGAGTAAAATGAATGATGTTTGTGCTGGGAGGAAAAGTATGTCCACATCTGTGATCATCCATTGAAGATGTATGCTGATTGCATATCAATATTATTTGCTTGGTACATTTGCATCCGCATATGTCTTTCATGTTTCGTTATTACTTTGAATTTCGTTTTTTTTCTTGGTTTCATAGCATTGTGTTGACTGCCTGTTATATTTGAATATTTGATTAGTCAGGTATTAATCTGTGAGGTTGGGATGTCATTAAATGGGTCTCTTAATCGAACAATGAACAACGAAAGCTTACGTTATCATGTTGTCAACACCAAAAAATGATTTTGCAGTGTGCCCTTTGCAGTGAAGTCAACGTTTGCTGTGAAATAACGTTGGTATTCACTTCCGTGGCAGATAGGAGAACACATAGCATGTACGATTGCGATACTCTTCCATAACTTATGCTTTTTTGATCTTTATGCAAATATTGAAATTTTCCTTATTGAAATCTTCTATATCCAGGGCATATGTAAGTCGAAGAAATAAGTTGTCGATTATTTCCATGTCCCATACAAAATCACACATTATCTGCAAATACGATTCCAATTGCAGCATACATTGAAGTAAAGCTTTGATCTTTGTTACGAGAAGGGTATATCGCTTACAACACATGTAACTAATCAAAATCATTTACGATTCACTTTTGCAAATTTCCTTATTCCTCATCTATCAGAGTAATTGTTTATCTGTCAGAGCATATGTATGTTTCAATTCATTTGCAATTCACATACGAAACCACACCGCAACTGCGAGTAGGAATATGATTCCGGTATATGCTGTCTTAAATGTTTCAACTTTCTTTTGAAAAGGGTTTATCACTTTCAGCAGATAAGAAATATGATTTGAGTAGAAACCAGTCGAAATTTTACTGCATTGTTTCATCATTACACCATAAGTAAGCAATTGAAATTTTCACACCCAAAATGTGTAGTTTCTTTCATCTAGATAGTATAGTGGCGAGATATTATATGCCAACTTAACCAAAAATAGCAAAACTTTCACACTACTTTATGCAATGTAGATCGCTGTCTAGATCTTCTCTTTGAGTGCATGCTTGTCTTTCAGAATGAGTGCTGCATAATTTGAATGGAATGCATGGATCTTTCCATCCGACTCAAATTTAGCTATGTTCAAACCTGCCATAAGCCTTTCAGTCCAGGGCATCACATGCACTCCACAGGTGTTGCTACCTATTTTTTGTTGTGGTGCCTCAACAGTGTCGTGGATGATTTCCCAATTCCTTCCTCCTGATTTCCTCATAGCACAGAGGTGCTCTTGTATCCTTGAGGCTTGCAAAAGAGATTGCAGTGTGGTCAACTCCTTTATAATTGATTTGCATGTTCATATTTGAAATGAGCTGGAGTTGTTGTGATTACAATTTACTTTGCAAATTTGTTGGTTGGTGCTGAAGATGCTCTTTTGCATATGCTATTGTAGTGCATTGATTGTGCAGTATCCCAATACACAACAAGGAGGTGCCAATGTTTCTTTGTGTGCAATGGCAATGCGACTGCATCACAAGTTTGGAGTCTCCATGTGTGCTTAGCTATCTCCTTGTTATATATTGACTCTTGCTCCTGATGTATTGCTAGTGCTATTGTTGTTGGGAGTAAGTGGAGGTTATTGGGGTTGCCAGTTCGAATTGCTTTATTCAGCAGTATAACCTGATGTGCATCAATTACCTGTAACAAGAAATGTAGTTGCTTAAACATTTTCTATTTTCTTGCAACTGTTAAATGTTTACAAGAAAGAATTTTTGCATATTGCACTACTACAGAAACCTCCCACTTTCAGCATCTCACAAAGGTACTCTCTGCAGATCTTAATTCCCGACCAATCCCAAAGAATGTCGCTAGACTGTTCTGCATTGTCAATAAGGTGCCTCAGGATGTCCCTATCTTCTTGGTCCTGTTAGTCTTCATTTCCAGCAAATATCTTCATCTTATGTGTGAGTACCCTGTTCCTAGCCTTGTGCTTAACATTCCTTTCCAAAGAGCCAAGGTTGAATCTCTCATTATCGGATCATGCTATAATATGCATTTTGAAGTTAAGCATCTTCTTCTTACATTAGCAGTAAATTGTTAGGTATTTCTGTAAAGTAAATATTATTTATTTACCTCTTTGTGGCCTTGGTTGTGTGTGCTGTTTTGTGGTGTGTCACGTAGTTTTCTGATGATCTATACTGCTTTTTGGTCTTCGAAATCCCCAGGTGGAATTCACATGTCCTGCGTACATGTTTGATACATTCCTTAGCTCTTTGGCATTTTCAAGTAGTATTTTTTAGGGATGTGTAATGTTATGACCCGGTTCCCGATCCCTACAGGACCTGAGGCCGGCTCGCCTCGACTAATCCAAGACCTAGTTGTCTAATAAGAAATAACCAAAAGCAGGAAAATAAATCATATTCACACATGCGATATAACTAAGTAGAAGAAACGTATAAAGCAGTAAAGGAAATAGAACAGCTGTCTCACTACATACCACCACAACAACAACAACGACGGAAAGCAGAAAGGAAACAGAAGTAGCAGAACAGTAACTAAGAGTCCATTACTTACTACAACAGTAGAGAAAAAGAGAAAGTGCTGAAGAAAGACTATGGCTAGACTCGACTGGGCCCAGCACCCTCCGCAGCCGGAAACTCAGGTTGCTCAACTCCTGGTCCTGAACAGTATTATGAAAAGACAGAGTCAGAGAACGCTGAGTAGAGTGGTGTCGATATTATCTAAGTACAAAACAGTAAAAACGATATGTTTAATTCTCATTTCTATTTATTTGTTTTATATGTTTCCGTTTTACCCATTTCTCAAAGTATCCAAATATTTCCTGATCTTGCATGTTCCTCGTGGGAACAATCTTGATTGCAGTCTTTTCCGTAGAGGAGAAGGTACACGTGGTGCTCTCTTGGCCGGGAGAGTCCCTCGTGGTAGTCCTACGTCCAGTCAACCACCCTGAGGTCACTGTCAAGACGTAGCGGTGACTACGACATGCGTGATAAGTGCACGGGTAGCTACCCTGCACTGACACGCGGTCAGTCGTTTCCGCTAGCGGGTACACTCAAAGTACAGCACGGAACAGTATTGAGCCTTGCCCTCTCAGAACAGCAGTCTCGCCCCTCAGAACCTGTTATCCAAGACATTTTTTTTAAGATGTCTGGGAGGTGGCCCAGACGTCTGGAATTTTATTTGGGTGGCACGTGGGGCTGCGTCTGTGTGCAGGCACGTGCAGACCCGTAACCGCCGCACCTCTCTCTTTTTCCCTCTCTCCTCCTGCGACCGCAGTCTGCGTTCTCTCTCTCTCCCTCTCCCCGTGCGGCTTTAAAAAGCCTCGCCCTCTCCCTCACTCTCATCACCTCCGCTCCTCCTTCTTCTTCTTCTAGCGAGTGAGTGTACGAGCGAGCGGCGGCAGCGACAGCCGTGGGGAGTGCGGGAGGAGGTGCTGCGCGAGGGAGGAGGCGCTCGGCCGTGAGGGCTCGAGCTTGCCGGGGCAGCGAGAGCCGGCCGGCGGGGGTGCAGCGGGCACGGAGTGACGCGGGAGGTCTGCTGCAGCTCGAGCAGCAGGCAGACGAGTCGCGGCGCGGCCATGCGTCGCGGGCAGAGGGCGAGTTGCGCTCTGATTCTGGAAGTTTTTCCAGAATCAGACATCTGGGTTTCCAACTAGACGACGGGGAAGACATCTGGAGGACTGTCCAGATGTCTGAAAGGTAAGTTATTTCGTACTTCCTCCTTTTCTTCGACCGTTCGTACTGAGAGCGAGGAATGGGTACGCGCAGGTTCTGAGATTCGCCATCCAACGCGAATCAGACGTCTGGCTGCAGTGCCAGACGACGGGAAAGACTTCCAGACGTCCTGGGTGACCATCGGACGTCTTCGAACTTGGCCAGATGCCCCTGCAGGCTTCTGGACATCTGAGAGACTATACAGAGCGAAGGTACCATCTGATCCTCATTTTAAGATGTCTGGAAGAGGTTCCAGACGTTTGATTTTGCACTGTTTCGTCATTTTCGACCCGTTTAGGGCCCGTTCGGAGTCCGTTTTCCGCGTTTCGAGTTGCGTTCTTTTCGGAATTAAATCCTCTACCCGTCTACAGTAGTTATATACTGTTTTGTGAAACTTCTTGTATTTGATCCTTGTGATAGGACCCCGTTCCATTGCGATCTCGGGGGTTGCGGAGGCACAAGGGATTCCCGACCACGCCCCCAGTACTCCCGTTGTAACTGGTAGAGTGGCTTTTAAGTTTATTAGCATAATCTGTTAAATTATGGAACCATAAATAGAACATAGGACATTGCATGAATCCTAGGAATGAGAAACTAGATTGAATGATAGATCCTAGGGTATTGTATGAATCCTAGGGCTGGAAAACTAGATTGTATGATAGATCCTAGGGTATGGCATGAATCTTAGGATGGGAAAGCTAATGGAATATATGAATACTGCAGTCTTGAAAAAGTGGAAAGGAACAAATAGCTGCCTGTGAATTGATTTAACAGTTTCCTGTTATGAATAAATGAACATGATTGAGAATATGGGTTGTATGAACGTAAAACTGAAAAAGGGTGAAACCTGAATGTGCTGAGTTAAAAGAGCTGGAACCCTACGGGGAGTTAGGAGTAGAACTCCTGGAAAGAGAATGAAATGGAACTGAGAAGGAAAGACGTGGTAGTGTGCTGTCTCTTGGGTACGTAGTACCAGGGGAAGCACCTGTTACCTGTTTAGTGCAGAGCGGAGCCAGCCGCCCCAGGGACCTGGGGTTCGGTTTGGCCACTTTGTACCGACTTGCTGGCCCTCGTGTACGTAGTACCGAGGAGAGCTACTAGCGTAGGGAGAGCACTAGCTACCCCATGGGCCCCGGGGTTCTGCTAGCCTCCTACACCGACTTGTTAGGCCCACTGGGGCAAACCAGGGTAGTCAGGCGAGGGTGCGCGGACTGTGGAGGGGCAAGGCCCCTGTTTGGTTACTGTGGAGGGGTTGGACCCCTGTTACTGAGAGGGCTCTGCCGTGTACTGGTTCTGTGCTGTGCTTTGGGTGCACCCGTTAACGGAAACGACTGACCGCGTGCCAGTGCGGGTTAGCTACCTGTGCATTTATCGTGCGTGCCGTAGTCACCGTTACGTCTGTCCGTGACCTTGGGGTGGTTGACTGAAAGTAGGATCACCACGGGGGACTCTCCCGGCCAGGAGAGCACCACATGCTACTTCTACTGTTCGGAAAAGACTGCAATCAAGATCGTTCCCACGAGGAACATTCGAGATCAAGTGAAGGATCTGAGAAATGGATAAATTATGAAACAATAGAAAGACGTAAATAAAGGAAGAAAGAAAATAAAACAGCTATTGTACACTTTACTGCTTCTTTAGTTTAGCTGCCACTCTACTCAGCGTTTCGCTGACGTGTTACACTCGTTACTTTTCAGGACCAGGTGTTGAGCAGCAAGGGTCAGCGGCTGCAGAGGACGCTGGGCCGAGTAGGGTCCAGTAAAGTTACCACTGTTCTTTTGTACCCCTTTTGTTTCCACTGTAGTGAGTAGTTTTTGTTACTCTTTGTACTTTTCTTTACCCGCAGTTCTTGTTATGTTATAAATGTAGTTCTACTGTTGTAGTGGTACATGCTGTAGTAGTTCTTTTTCTTACTGTTGTATTTTGTTACTGTTAGTTATATTTCATGTTGAATGTGGTTTATTTTACTGCTCTTTTGGTTACTTCTCGTTGGACGACTAGCTCTTGGGATTAGTCGAGTCGGTCTGGTTCTCGTGTCTCGTAGGGACTCGGGAATCGGGTCGTTACAGAACCAAATAGGGGTTTCGCCCCTCCACAGTCCACGCACCCTCGTCTGACTACCCCGGTTTGCCCAGAAGGCCTAACAAGTCGGTGTAGGATGGCTAGCTGAACCTCGGGTCCCGTGGGGTGGCTAGCTCCCTCCCTACACTAGTAGCTTGCCTCGGTACCATGTATGCGAGGGCCAACAGGAGTTGGTGTAGAGTGGCCAATCCTAACCCCGGGTCTCAACCCAAGGGAGGCTAGCTCCGCTCTACACAAAAGGGGACAGTTGCTCTCCTTGGTACCACGTACTCAAGGGCCAACACACTTCCCGTATACGTTCCAGATTTCCGTCTATCCACAGGAGTTCTACTCCTAACTCCCCATAGGGTTCGTGCTCATATTCACCTCATTTATCCAGATCCAGCTCTCAATTTTCATAATTCATTTCTCATCCATATTCAGGCAGCTCGTGTTTTCATAATTCAATTCTCAATAACATGCAGCTGGTGATTTCACAGGTAATTGTTCCTTAAATACAGGTAGCTCATATTTTAACATGCAACTCGTAATTATAATACAAGTATTTGTTAGCAATTTATCTTAATCATGCATGTAAGTAAACCATACAGTGCAAACAAGCTCATTCATTTCTCTACACTAGGTTTCGTTCCACATCATAGGGTTCCATTTGGCTATTTCCACAAGCACATTCTTATTTAAATATTAATAACGAAATTAAACCACTCTACCAGGAAACAAGGGAGTGATGGGGCTTGAACCGCAGGCCCAGACGTCTTTGCGAGCCCCAAACGCGCAGCAGGCTAAAACCCTATACCAGGGGATACATTACAAAAGGAGAGTTCATAACAGTGTATAACAGACTCTAGTACGTAGAGGAACTCGAGAGGAAAGTACAGGTATTTCGTTCGCGTAAAACGAACCCCGATCGGACCCTAAACAGGTCAAAAACGTGCCTACTATTCAAAATCAGACATCTGGGAATAATCCTAGACGTCTTAAAAGCCGTTAGATCTTACCTTGTGTCTCCTGCGGTATCCTCAGACATCTAGACCTTCTCTGTGATCGTCTGAAGACAGTTCCAGATGTCAGACAATGTCTCCGGTCGTCTTGAAGCACCTTCAGACGTCTGGTGATATGATCAGACGTCTAAAAACGTGTGGAAAAGCATCCCGCACGCCTTCCCAAGGACCTTTACCTACGTACGAAAATCGCATGTCCAAATCAGGCCAGACAAATCTTCTGCAGTGAGGCCTGCATAGCCGTAATCGCGCAAAAGCACGTACCTCATCACTACGCGTACTTTCAGACGTTTGGCCCCAGACCCGGATGTTCAGCTGCCGCCACGGTCGTCTGGTCAACTCTCCAGACGTCTGATGCTGGAAAAATCCCTGTATTAGAACCTCTCCCGTGAGCTGTCTCCTTCGAGAGCTCGCCTGCAGGAGCTTCCGTAGTCCCTCCCGCCGCTATAGAGGGTCGGAAGCTGCCTCCCTGAGCCCCTTCGAGTCTCGTCGAGCCTCCACTAGAGCTCCACCGAGCTTCCACCAAAGCTCCACCGAAGGTCCACCGACCTTGGGCCTCCTCCTCCCACGGTCTCCTCCTTCCTCCCTCTCGCTCTCCCTCACTCGCCCTCCACTCACCTCACTGGGGATCCGAAGGTGGTGCTGGTTGGGGTGTGAGGAGGAGAGGAGAGGGGAAGGGAGGGGTTTATATAGGAGGGTGTGGGGTTTAGGGTTTAGGGGAGATGAGGATGAGAGAGAGAGAAACGGTCTCCGCGCACTGCCCACAGGCAGAGCGCAAAGCACAGTATAAAAATTCCACTTTCAGATGTCTGGGAACGGGTCCAGACGTCTGGTCAGACGTCTGACTGAAACTCTAGACATCTTAAATGGCTAAAATTGTAACGGGTCATTACATGTAATGAACTCCATGCAGTACTCAATGTCTATATAACTAGTTGTTCCATTTTGACTGAAAAAGGTGAAATTTCATATCTATTTTTCTCGTTATCGTAGAGAGATAATGAAGTTGAGTTGGAAGAAATCCCTTTCCAAACCATCACCTCTGTTATAATTTATGATGCAAATAGTCATGACAAAATAGACACCATCATCTGAATTACAAAGGCATGCAATGAGGTAATATGATATAATCATGTATATATATATATATATATTAAAGAATCTATTCTATAAAGTTTTATATTCGAGCACAGTGTTGGATGCATCAATTGGGTACTTGATGTCATCATTGGACTTTGAGTGCATTATATATAGTGCTATATGCATACATATCCAATATATATAGACACACACACACGCAATTCAATTTTGAGAATTGAAATAAGCTATGCAATAGAAGATATTTTTCTATAACTTTTTGTAAAATAACCACTATGCTACTGCAACATAATTATAGATGTTTATGAATATTGTCATACACATAAAAATGTTTGAATGATGTGATTTTAGGGAATCTTACCAATGAGTGGTTGATGTTGGTTTGATCTATTGGAGGATCTTCTTCGTTTCTTTGTATTCCCTGTTGATGTTCCTATAAGGGAAAATTCAAGCTGGTTATTTTATGTAGTTTTGATTTTCAGGTACTTGAAATGTTGATATTGTACTTACAATGACTGCTTGTTGTGGTAGGAGTAGTAATTGCTAGCTGAGTAAATATACACAGTGTAGACATTGGAATACATGAAATTGAATGAGTTCCCCAAATCATTATGCTGTAATTTTTTAGGATTAATGTATCGTAAATTACAATATGAAATTGATTGAATACTTGTGGCAGAGATGGGCTGCCTAGAGAATTTGTTATTGACGGTGATTGTGGTGAGTGGTGAAATGTGCTTGCTCTGGAGCTGGGTACCTCCTTGCTATGTAAATGTGTGTGTGCTGCATATTGAACGTTCAGATTGCATAATGTATGATAAACCTATGTTGCAAATAGTTTAATAATTTCTCAAGTAACTTGCCTCTTGTGGGTATTTCTGAAGGGGTTGTGTTTGGATAACGTATTGCTCTTTTGTTGGTGATATCATCTGTGAAATATGTCTATTATTTTAACTATCGGGATTAATAACTTTTAAAGAGCGTATGTAAGTAATTGAGATACCTGAGCTACATTTGTTGCACGGATGGAACATGTTGGTGATGGTGTATTCTGTAGCTGATGTTTGTTGTGTGTGGCTAGTGTGCCACTACTTTGTCTGTGTGTATGCTGGTACGGTCAACAGTAGTTCAATTTTGCAGGTTTTATAAAGTTTTGATATTAAATATTCTTTGAGATTGTAGGGTGACTTGCCTGTTCTTGGAAAGATAGGTGCGACTCAATTAGGTTTGAGTGGATAACCTGTTGGTCATATGTTCGCTGTCCGCTGTTATGTAGCTGTATGATATTGTTTGTTAGACTTTTAATTTTAATATTTCTGAAAGTAGAGAAATTTTCAATGATGGTATATACCTATGCCTGCATCTGATCCATCTGCTGCTTACATGTCTGGTATGAGCTATGAAGGTTATCAAACTTGTTCATCAGGTGTTGCATTTCCTTCACCAATTTCTCGTTCTGTCTATCTCTCTTTTGAACGAGTGAAGTGAGTGCATTTAATTTTGCAATCACATCATTGTTTCCTAAGGATGGCTGTTCTGGCAAAACTGGTTGGGTGGGTGTTAATGATTGAGGCGGTGGAGTTGTCCTTCGCTTTTGATGTCGTCAATTTTGTTCCTCAAGTGGTGAGGGATGTGGTCGAGGGGTCATTCTATTTTCTAATGTACGATTGACCTGTCTGGTCTACCTCTGTGGTGTTGAGTGTGATTCTTCATTGTAAATCTTGAAGGCATCACGTTGGAAATAAATTGGAGGGAGGTCATCAATATCTAATCCCTTCTCACTTAGCAACTTTGACACGGGCTTTGAGTAATCCCATCTTGCGAGAATTGGGAATGCAGTGTTGTTGATTGGTTGGTGGATATTGAGGACCTTGAGTGTCCAAACCTGAAAATAAATCCATTGTGTTATTCAATGTGAAGTTGTGTAATGTAGATGTTATTATGTATCCTCTTACCGTCAGCAGTGGTGCGCATCCTTTGAAGTAACTCAATCCCTTGCCGTCTTTGTTGTTGTACATTTTTTTTGCCATCTCACCAAATCCCTCATGTAACACCTGGTGAACTACCTTTTCCCATGCGTACCCACCAAGATCTTTGAGTTTAGTTGCATATTCAAATAGTTTTGGGCAGATTGCATGTGCTCCATGAGGAAGGAGGAACCTTTCACACAATATCAACACCAATAATCCCACTTGGTCATTCAACTTGTGGTTTGGATTGACATTTTGAAGATCAAGAAGCACCTTTCTTGCCTTTGGAACATTTGGTGTTCCTCCTTCTGGGAAGTACTTTGTCCTAAATGGATGCTTCAGTCTAGTTTTCTCCGCTCTTAGGTCAATTTCATGACCATCGTTGGGGAGTCTTGTAATTATTTAAACATGGTATGCTGAGAAAGGAACTCTTCGCCCACATAGGAAGAAATCCCTTGTTTCTGTGTCGTATGCACTGATCAATTGTGCGCATAGTTTGATGTCCTTCACTGGATACATATATCCTTCGAAGTAACCAAATGGTGTTCTTTTGAATTTGATCTTCACTCGGTCAGAGCATTTGTTGTACAAGAGGAGAAATTCCTTTATTGTTGCCATGCAATCAAAGACCATGTTTTCTTGTCTCACCCTCGGAATTTGTCATCTATTAGGTGGACTGATGTTGTCAGTTGTATTTGTTTCTTGTACTGATGTTGAAGGAGTAACGAAAGATTGGTTTGGGGTGTGCCTTTGAGAATTTGGTGTTTGGTTTAAATGTGGGCTTCTCCTGTAAAGTATTTGATAGGAAATATTTACAATCTACATATTTCGATGTATGTCCGTGCGTATAATAATGGAGTGTTTACCTTGGTGTGAAGTCCGTCAATTGATATTGATGTACTGGGGAGAATTGGATTGCTTGTTCATACATTCTAGTGTGAG
This sequence comes from Thalassia testudinum, assembly GCA_037157565.1. Classification (NCBI taxonomy): domain Eukaryota; kingdom Viridiplantae; phylum Streptophyta; class Magnoliopsida; order Alismatales; family Hydrocharitaceae; genus Thalassia; species Thalassia testudinum. Next base: position 58,841,633 of record JAZHRO010000022.1, on the reverse strand, counting down.
GCCTATAAATTTGTCAAAAAATCTAGTCTTGAATGTAATGTTTTTTTTTCGTAATGTATTTTTGATTGAAGGTTCAATTGTTTACTTGTTTGGGTAATGGATTGGAAGTATGTTTGTGACGGGGGTTGTTTCCACTGTAATGCATTTGATTTATAAAACTTGTGTTAGAAAATGTATGTTGATGATAAAAATCAAACTGTGGCTCCGGTGGGATCAGCCTCTATCACGACCCGAACTCAGATCCCTACAGGACCCGAGATCGACTCGCCTGGACTAATCCCAAGATCTAGTCGTCCAACGAGAAATAACCAAATAACATGCATCAATCCACAACCACACAAGTACAGTAGCTAAGCAGAAAGAAATTGGCAATGAAAGGAGAAATAGAATAGTAATTCTAGAATATTACATGCCTTCAAGAACAGGAATACTGCCATCACAACAGAATTAGTACAGATAGAGAATATAATGGAAAGTGCTGAAATTATGACTACAGGAACTCACCACAACAAGCAGTAGAAACTATAGCTGGACTCGACTAGGCCCAGCATCCTCAGCAGCCGGTAGCTCGGGCTGCTCAAATCCCTTGTACAAAGTTATATAATTGGAGTCAGCTAATGTTGAGTAGAGTGGTGGTTAAACATAAAATGCATTTAACAGGTAATTTAACATATTACTTTTTGATCCAAATTATCTTACAACGGTTTTTTGTGTAGAGATCTCTAATCAAGATCCATCTCATTACTTAATCTTCTTGTTCTCTAAAGGAACGATTTTGCTTGTAGCTTTCCCATGATGTAGGATGCACATGTGGCACTCTCTTGGCCAGGAGAGTCCCTCCGTGGTAGTCCTACACCCGGTCTACCACCTTGAGGTCACAGTCATGACGTAGCAGTGACCACGGCACACGTGATAAGCACGCGGGTAGCTACCCCGCACTGGCACGGGGTCAGTCATTTCCGCTAACGGATACACCTCAATGTACAATGCGGAACAGTATAGGGCCTTGCCCTCTCAGAACAAAACAGGGGTCTCGACCCTCCTCATTTCGCATACCCTCGTCCAACTATCCCGATTTGCCCAACGGGCTAACAAGAGTCGGTGTAGGGTGGCCATGCCTGACCTTGTTAGCTCCCCCGGGCGGTTAGCTCCCCCTTACACTAAGTAGCTCACCTCGGTACCACGTACACGAGGGCCAGCAAGAGTCGACGTAGAGTGGCCAAACCCACCCCGGGTCTCAACCCAAGGGCGACAAGCTCCCCTCTACACTACAAGGGATAGTTGCTCTCTTCGATACCATGTACACGAAGGTTAGCTCACTTCCCTTAACGGCCACCCGTGGGTGGCAGTTTCCAGAATCATCTGGTTCTCTATACTGCAGTGTTCTTATCTACATTCCTCGTAGGGTTCATACATGAACTTTTCTTTATTTCATATCTGGTTTGTTACAGGCATCTCAGTTTCCACAGTACGAGTTCATTTTCCTATCCATAATGTAGTTCATTTCGGATAATACGGGCAGCTTATGATTTATTTCTCTTTACACATGCATCCTTTCTATCCCTAGTGTTCATGTCATAACCTAGGGTTCAATTATATAGTTGTATTCTAGAGTATACGTTTATTTCTTCCTAGGATTCATCTCACATCCTAGGTTTTAACTAATTGCATGCATTTTATTTAACTTGGAGAATTACTTAGAACCACTCTATCAAGACAACCGGGTGGAATGGGGGCTCGTACAGCAGCTCCTGACATCTCCGTAGGTCCCACACGCTCGACGGACTGGAGACCTAGGACGTGGATGGATAGGTCAAAAGGATTCCAAAAGATACAGACAAGCTACCATTACGTGAAGAAATTCGTACAAAAAACAACGATGTTTCGTTTACGGAAAACCGACATCGTTTGGGCCTTGAATGGGCCTAAAAACACGAGGTTTGACAGAAATAAGATGTCTGGGAAAGGGGGCCAGACGCCTTAAATGACTCGCAGGCATACCTCTCCCGGGATGTTTCTATCGGACATCTGGAATGCAGTGTCGACGTCCAAGGGTTCCGTCAGACGTCTAGAGATGCTCCTGGACATCTGAAATTGCCTCGGTCCGCCCTCCAACTTCTAACACATATACATGCACTGTTAGGACTTTGGCAGAGAAGAAGTACGGAAAATAGATCTCTACCAGTCGTCTCACTCTACCTTCGGACGTTTGGTAAGATGTCTAGATGTCACTCTGGACGTCTGAATCCGCAGAAAAATGACTTCCGCGAAACCGCTCTGGCTTTCCTCGCCGCAGATCAACTCTACGCTCTCCACTCGCTCTCTCCTTGGCTCCCTTCTCTCTCTCTCTCTCGCTCGGCTGTGGTTGTTACGACCCGGTTCCCGAATCCCTATAAGACCCGAGACCAGCTTGACTCGACTAATTCGAAGACCCAGTCGTCCAACAAGAAATAACCAAAAAGCAGGGAAGGAAAACCACATTCACTATGTTAACTAACAGTAAAAGAGTACAAGCAATAAAGGAAATAAAAGCTACTAACAGTACATATCACCACCGCAACAGTAAAGTAGAACAAAGTACAGAACAGAAACGGTAACAACAATCTAAACTCACTAGCAAAAGGAAGTACAACAAAAACAGGAACTACTGTTGGGCTTGACTGGGCCCAGCACCCTCTGCAGCCGGTGGCTGGGGCTGCTCAACTCTTGAACATGAAAAGGGTTATGAGTAAATGGAGTCAGTGAACGCTGAGTAGAGTGGTAACCAACTAACTAAATCAGTAAAGGCTAACAGGTAAATTATCTTTTCCAATTATTTTATTTTGCTAGTCATTTCCTTTTACCCATTGGTTTACTTTCGGATCTCTTTCTTGATCTCAAATGTTCTTCATGGGAACGATTTTGATTGCAGTCTTTTCCGAGGAGTAGAAGGCGCACGTAGTACTCTTCTGGCCGGGAGAGTCCCTTGTGATGATCCTACACCCAATCAACCAACTCGAGGTCACGGACAGACGTAGCGGTGACTACGACACGCGCGATAAGCTTGCGGGTAGCTACCCCTCTCTGGCACGTGGTTAGTCATTTCTGCTATCGGGTACGCCCAAAGTACAGCACAGAACAGTATAGGGCCTAGTTGTCTCAGTAATAGGGGTCTAGCCCCTCAGAACCAAATAGGGGTCTCACCCCGCCACAGTCCACGCACCCTCGTTTGACTACCCTGGTTTGCCCAGTGGGCCTAACAAGTTGGTGTAGGGTGGCTAGCTGAACCCCGGGCCCCGTGGGGTGACTAGCTCTCTCCCTACACTAGTAGCTCTCCCCAGTACAGTGTACGCGAGGGCCAACAGAAGTCGGTGTAGAGTAACCAATCCTAACCCCGGGTCCCAACCCAAGGGCGGCTAGCTTCGCTCTACACTAAACGAAGGACAATAGCTCTCCTTGGTACCCCATACTCAAGGGCTAGCACACTTCCCACTCACATTTCTAGATCCATTCCATTTATCCACAGGAGCTCTACTCCTAATTCCCTGTAGGGTTCATGCTCGTATTCACCATGTTGTTCCATACCAGGTTTCATCATTCACATTTCCATTCTCATATTATACATGTGTAGCTCGTATTTCCACAATTTAACATATACAATAAGTAATGTCATAAGTAACTGTTTAACTAGCACAGGCATTTTATATTTCACAGGCAGCTTGTATTTATTACAGGAAGTTGTTTACAATTCTATTCATTCATTTATGACTGCAACGTCAAACACGCATACAAACAGTGCAAGTACTTCTCGTCCTAGGATTCATACCACATCCTAGGTTTATAGTTATCCAATTTCACATATGCATCCATGTTTTATAATTAAAATGGGGGAAACCACTCTACCAGACAATTTGGGAGTATTGGGGACTCGAATGGTAGGCTCACATGCCTCTGTAGGCCCTGAACATGCAACAGATCGAAGTCCTATACCAAGGGACATACCACAATGGAATGTTTAGAACAGTATATAAGGCTTTCTAACATGTAGAGGAACTTACAAGAAAACCACAGATATCTTGTTTGCGTAAAACAGACCTCAAACGAACTTTAAACGGGTCAAAAACAGAACAGCAAACCTAAATCAGATGTCTGGCACAAGGTCCAGACGTCTTAAAAGTCACCAGGGTCTCACCTCAGGTTGCTGCGTTGACTTCAGATGTCCAGAACCCCTACTTGACCGTCTGGACCCAGCTCTAGATGTCTGACCTCTCCTCCAGTCGTCTGGGAGTACTTCCGATCATTTGGTAAGCTGTCTAGACGTCCGAAATGCGTGGGAGGGCATGCCTTGCGCCTTCCCGAAGCTTTCCCTATGTGCGACAGGCCATATCTTCCTCTTTTAGCCATGCAGATCGACGCTGAGGTGCAGCTTGCGTGGCCGTAATCGCAAGAGGAATGTACCTTCGCGAAGCTCTACTTTTAGACGTCTGATGTCGTCACCAGACGTCCAACCCATCGTCTGGACGACACGCCAGACGTTTGATTCTGGGAAAAACCCACAACCAGATCGACGTCCTGCTCCTCTCGCCGGGCGCAGCTGCAACCTCTTCTCCTCTTCTGCAGCTCTGGTTGCAGTAGAGTGTCGGGGATGTCTCCCCCGAAGTGCTCCTCCTCCCGCATGCGCCGCTCCAGCCGTGCGTCCTCCGACGAGCTCCCACGAGCTCGCGAGTTCAAGCTCCTCTCCATGCCGCCTCTCCTCCTCACTCCTCGCTCTCGTGCCCTCTCTCGCTTTTGTCCCTCTCGCTGCAGTGGAGAGGGAGGAGGAAGGTGGTGGTGGTGTAGAGAAGAGAGGAAGGGGGGAAGAGGGGTTATATATAAGGGAGTAGCTAGGGTTTGGTGGAGGAGACAGAAGAGAGAGCGAAGAGAGAAAAGTTGTCTGCACGCAGCTAGTGCGCAGACCCGACCCTGTGTACAAAATTTTTAATTTCCAGACATCTGGGAAGAGGTCCAGACGTCTGACTGACAGTCCAGACGTCTTAAAAGGCTTAGAACAGAACGGGTCTTTACAGTGGTGGTGTGAGATGGAGAGGAGGAGGAGGTTTATAAAGGGAGAGGAGGTGAGGGGAGAGGTGTGCGTTGTAGGGAGAGGTATGGGGTGCGGGAATGGCCGTCGCAGGGTGAGGCGTGAGTCGTGGGCGAGGGAGTGGCGTGTGCACGGTACGTGCCGAAAAGAAAAGCATTTTTAGACGTTCAGCTCTCTCTCCAGACGTCTGGATAGACATTTGGTGAACATCTTAGACGTCTTAAAGGTCCAAGAGGTTATAGGTCGTTTCAGCCTCCTCCTCGATCTCCTGTAAATTTCAAAGAAAATCAAATGTAATGTGTACTTTCGTAGATTGATTTCATGGTCTACATGGAAATTGTCTTACATATTTCTGTCTGTAGTTGGGCATGGAATGAAGCGGTCAAACGTAGAAGTGATTAGTGCTAATATCCTAAAATGTACTGTGTAATGAGGCCATGCTATGAAAAAAAGAGTCTTATGCTGTGAACGTGTACATGATTTTTTTTCCTTTGCATTCTTTCTGGATAGATCCTCAATTGGATGATATAAGATCTTCATATAATGGTTACTTTAGTTCTACACGAAATCTATGAATTTCATGCATTCCACTTTAGTTTCGAGCAACACATTTTTCTCCTGTGGATGTGAATCAGCCTACAGGCCGTGATATTGCAATTTAAGTAAGTAAAATAGAATTCGTTCGAATGTCGTGTTTATGAAGTAGCAAAGCATAGTCCCTTCTTTGAATAGAAATATGAGGGGAAAGCGGAGATCCCACCCCTTACACTATTTGTGGCCCCGAAGTTCCCTCCCTTCCGCAGCACCGATGTTTGCCAGACATTAACTTCAATGTGTTCATTCCTCCAAATGTGTGTATGGGAAATAATACAAAGAGTTCCGATATGTACATCTTAGTTGGAACGTTATTTTACTACTATCAGCCTTTCGTTGCTTCGTAAAGTATTCGAAGAAATTTGAAAAAGTTTCCTTGAACTAGTAACGTATGCAAGTTGCCGACCTTAATAGATTAACATGAATGATGTTATGGGACGCACCTTCGGTTACCATCACGGCTCTGATGCATTCTCGATGGACCAACGTTGATGTCGTCACCGTCGTCCATCCGCTCCACTGTTAAGCGGTTCCTCATCACGGTCTCCTTCGGGGTAGAGGTGGCTTGGAGAAAGATTTATTGTTTTGAGAAGGGGTCGTTCTTTCTCCTCCTTTGTGGTTTTCTTTGACGGCCATCCTTTGGATTGAGATGATTTCTTCGGTGTCTCATCAATGTGCAGCATGTTGTAGCCTCTGCAACACTTGCTTTTGTGGATTTGGAAAGTTGCGGTTCTCGATACATGGGAAAGGGCGCCTTTTACAGGAAAGTGGCGCATTGAACATGTCGGTCCAGCTAACATTTATACGTCTAAGCAACATTTATACAGCGGTATTTAACATGAAGATTAAAAAGAAGTCTATTAAATAAGTTTACAAGTCACATCCAAGGTTATACAGCACCAATAAAGCAAATTATAGATAAACAACAAGAGCTTAAACATGACTTCTAAGTTATGGATACAATACATTTGTTATACGATACGTATATCTTACTTAAGCTTCTATGGTACCATGTAGCATAACATCTAAGTTAGGGATATTGTTCTACAAGGGAATTTTTTTGGTTAAAATACTTCCCTTCATGTAAGTTACGGATAGACCTTCTACGTTGGTGATCTATGCCTGAAGTCTCGAGCTGTGATCATGGAGGAAATCAAGAACCTCCTGCACCTTTCTACGGAAGTCCTTCTTCTCATCCTTAAGGTCCTCGATCATAGTTTCATTTATTGTGATTGTTGTTGTTAGGTCTTGCAATTCTCCTTCAAGCCTATTTTGTTCCTTCTCTAGATTATCAATGCGACTCGCAAGGAAGTAGACCAACTCCCTCATGCGAAGGTGTTCATGGCCTTGGGCTTTAGATGGCAAAACTGACTTCGCCCAAACATTGAGCTTGAAGTCACATTGCTTGGCGTTGTTCTGGAAATTTATAGAGGCGTAATAAATATCATAGTTTGGGTTTTATGTGTTGTTGCTTCGAAGTGTTTACCGCTTCTATATTGGGACATTTGAGGTGAACTCTTGTCAGTGGATGTGATTTGGTGATGTCAAACCTTTTCGTCATGCATAGTTTTGATATGCAGTCACATTTGCATAATATCAGGTGGGTGCGATTATCCATATCCTTCAAAGTTTTATTTGTTAAAAAAGAAGATGTAACATAAGTCGTAAGAGACAACACTACTATATTGTCTATGCATGAAAAAAATGGAATACAAGTCGTATGCTGCAACACAAGTCTATGTATTAAGACGTCAAAATCGACTCATGACAATTTTAGTAAATAAAATTGGCTCACCACACCCCCCTAAGTACATACGCATCACATCACAAGATTGATTCAGCCCAGCTCCCTAAGTACGTTCACATAGCAGCACACAGCTTCGTCAGCACATACCCTCCACGACACACACCAACCACAGCACACATATCATAGCACATACACCCCATCCCACTTGCTGCGCAACCCCGAAATTCCTTACCTTGTGTCAGCACACCTCCCTACTCGAAGATCACACAGCACATTGCTCCCGCTCACCGTCTCACCACCATCCACCGCCCAGCAACACAAAGCACCCCAGCACATAGCACCTGCATGCACATCGATCGCTCGTATAATGGTCATTTCAACGAATCGAAACCCAACTCATCCAAGATGAGGTATTTATATTACTCATGAGACCATCCATTTTCACATCCGTGAATGCTTCTATTACCTATAACTCGTTACTTTTTAGTTAGCTGAAACTATTCTTTCCTCTTTCTACCGGGGACATACCCACCTGGAGGATGTGCCTCTGGCAACCATGGTAATTAGTCCTCTTATATTAATTGGGACAGATTTCCATATTCTACTATAAAATATAATGCTCTCTCCTCCCCTCCCTGCAGACAGTCCAAACTGCGTGTGCCCTTCCTACTTTGGGCGATTTGGCTTTAAAAGAAGAAAAAATATTTATATATACGGGGCACAAGGAAGGGACCTCACCTGCTGTTAGTCAATCATTTGCTTTGACCATATGTGGTATCTTGTTAGGCCTTTTACTTCTGATCTCTAATTTAGTGGTATGCCTGGAACTTATACTATGGTGGTATTTGGTTATTGGATTAAGAATTTAGCCTATTATTTAATATAATCTTTATTCATGTTAAGTTAAGTAAAATTTAATTTGATATAAAATTATTTTATTTTATCTATAGAATAATTTTAATTTATCAAAATATCTAAATAAATAAATAAATTAATTTATATTTTTCTTATTTTTTTAATTATTCTACGTATTTATTCTCCTTACCTAACCGTAACAGTAAATAAATATAGGAGCTGTTCTGTGATTCCTTGTGGCAAAAACTCACAGCTAAAAAATTTTGTAAAACTACATGTCGTGACAGCTAACAAGGATATATCCCTTGAGAGGGAGAGGGACGAGAACAAGTTTCTCCTATTTGCCTTTCGAACTTCGCACCATGCATAAGAGATTTCATAAAATAAATTCAAGCCGTGCGATTTTAAAGAAAAAACATAAGATAAGGATCGATCAACCTTCTGATTGCGAGGACTATGTCCAGTAGGGAGGAGAGATGATTGATGCGTGACTTTTTATAAGAAAATGCATACAAAAAATTTATAACTCAAATAATTTGTTTATTTCTCCAAAAGAGAGAACTTGTGGCTACTGAAGGGCAGCAGTAAGCCCCACAAAGTATATTGTAATAATATTGTACCTCATCATTGGTGTACTAAATATTAATCACACGTATAGATCCTAACCTATGTTGGGAAATTGTGCGAAGTTACGGAAGATTTACATGAAAATCTTTCTGGTGTGAAGGAACAAAATCACAACTAGAGAGAGAGAGAGATTTCATTATACGGTGATAGATGGAGTATACAATTTAAATCTCTAAAAAATCTTAAGAGAGATCTCAGAAGTGACACTCTCTCGAAAAAATAAGAAAAGTAGAGACCTCCGTGGGCAAAATCGTGACACACAAATATATATGAGTTAGACGAAACGAACCCTTAATTAGATGCTAGGTCATTCAGATTCGTTTAATATTGTATATCAAAATATAATCGAGTCACGATCAACAACATTCATGTCAATGTCTAAACTAGACGTGGTTAGGACAGTCTTAACTTTAATCACGCATAAGACAACGAAGAAATGGATACATAAAGGAGTACAACGCATAGAAGCTATATGATAAAAGATCTCGAATGGCATTAGGCGACCCTGCTGCAGAAATCATCGGGAGCAATCTAATTAATCTCACTAATTATTTGAACTTGATCGAAAGGGAAATTAAACATCCTTTTTCCAAATTAAAAAGGAAAGATGAAGAGGGAAGGACTAAGCACCACCACCCACCAATATAATGAATTAATTGCCATCTGTGCCACTTTTCTCCATCCACCCGCAATTAATTAATCATACGGTCATTAGCAATTGTACAAGCACACACGTACATACATACGATGACGATGACATCATGAAGATACGATCGAGTGTGTGAACACGTGTGGTTGGATGGGGATCATTGGTTGCTGAGTGGTGATCGTTCACTGAAGGGGAGGGAAGAGGAGAGGCAGGGAGGGGAAGGCCAGAGGAAGGCCCCCATGGCGAACGTCCTCTTGTAGTGGATGTTCCCGGAGATGGGGAGGCCGTACTCGGCGAGGAGGCGGTCGAGCTCCTCCTCGGGCATGGCCTCGTAGTCGGCCCTCGTGAGTTTGGGGTAGTGGAGAGGCATCTGGAAGCTGCACCACCTCTCCCTCCCCTCCTTCATCACAACTCCTCCTCCTCTACCTCTTTTACTTGCACCCCCCGCCGCTTCCATCACATGTGCTGTTGCTTGTGCCCTCTCTCTCCTGCCTTCCTGTTTCCTCTCTCGTCCAATTAATTAATTAGGTGTGGTGGTGGGGGAGGAGGAGGAGGATGACGAAGAAGAAGAAGAAGAAGAAGGTATATATAGGGACGAGAACAGAGAGGAAGGTGTGATGTCGGGTTTGGTGGTCACCCTTTTTCGTTGGTTGTAACCAATGGAAGATGAATAATTGATGCCCAATTTGATATTTCGGGTTTCGTGGGAAGGAGGAGGATACCATGTGGCCGCGTATTTCGGAGATTCACATGCCGCCCATCGTACGGACTGGAAAGATTTCTCGCCTATTGATTTGTCTTTGCGCAAATTATAAATAAAAATAAAATATAATTCATGGGCAAACCCCATTGGAAATGATATTTTAGGAAAATATATGTTGTAACGTGATTCGTAAGACGTGAGTTTTGCTAGGCAAAATATATTAATATGTTTTGATCTGGAATTGTTATTTTTGTCTATCTAAAGTAATTTTATCCATAAAATTATAAATTTAAAAGTAAAAAATTAGTTTTTATGGATCTTAAATGTTAAATTTTAAATTCAAATCTCATAATTAAAAATTTAATTTTCAAGTAAAAATATATTTTTTATTAATAAAAAATTAAAATATATTGATATATTTTTATTTTTAATTGATATATTGTAAATTTCATTTGATGTTTTTTTAATGAAAATCAATATATATCAAGTAAACTTGAAAATATATCAATATATTTTATTGAACAAGAAATATGTATTATAAAATATGTTGCCACATATCTTTATTTACCTTTTAACTAATAATTTTGAATTAAATTATATCTATAATTTTTCAACTATAAATAAAATATTATGGATGAAATTTAAATATTACATCTACCATATTTACTTTCAAATCAAACATTCAAATATCATCAATTCCTTATAATAAATAGCATTGATTGTATTTATATTTTCTGTTTGGTGGATGCCTAAAATTTGGCGTGAACTCTCGGCAACGGTCCTTTATCTTTAACAAAGCACCTTAATTACCACTCTACCATCCACATAGCTTGACAAATTAAACATGTTAAATCAATTGACAATTTCTCTTCTCTTTGCTATCTCCACATATAGATTTTTTCCCTTATTTCTTCAATTGCAATCAACTTGACCAAGTAATCTTATGTCTATGGTGTTTTTAGGTGGGTGGATTAAGCATATGCAACCAAGTTGGATGGTAAGTGCACGAGAATTGGAAAAAAGTCATTGATTAAACAATCATAAAATATAAATATAACCAATCAATAGAAAAAATAAGTTTATCACATGGAGATGAGGTGAAGAATGCATGTATTGTAATTGCAAGATCGTCAAGTTTCTTCTCAAATGAAGAACTCGCTGCTCTGTGATTTTAGATTATTTTTGGTTAGTCGTGGAATTCAAGATCTTTTTTTTTCTCCTCGCATCAATGAAATCAAGATCTAAGCACTATCAATATTGGGATTTTTGGTTGATCATGCATTATTTTTGCTATTTAAGTTAAGTCTCAATCAATGTTAATAAATTTTTAGATCACTGCCGATCACCCTCCGGGAATGAATCCTGAGATAGCTTCCCGTTATCACTCTAGAAGTTAAGATTAATAAATTAGATGCATCATCTAATTTATGATTCAAATTTCAAAATCAAATTTATCTTCTTACTAGGCTATTCCATCATTGTAGTTTTCGTTGGAAGCGCATCAACATTTGGTATGGATGTTAAGGTCAAAGTATGATATGAGTGAGAATTTCTTATGATGTCGTACGAGAGTGGGATAATACTCGTTAGAAACGCAAAATGACATTATTAATGTTTGGGCTTTCTGATTAAATAAGATAAGGACTAGTGTAATATCTAGATTGATGTCATAATCATGGCAGATTTTTGTGTTTTAACAGGACAGCATGTAGCTCGCTATCGTTTAATTACATGGACAAGCATTCAATAAAAAAAAAGGTCATATAAATCAGAAATTTCACACTAAAATGATAGTACACCACTGCAGTTGAATACTCAATCGAACTGAAATCAAATTTTGCTGAGCTCGTTGTCATGAATTATGGCTGTGCTTAACATAAGGAGAAGGAATGAAAAGTAAATATACACCTCTTTTTTGGAACTTGGAGAAGAATCATAAATTAAAAGAGGATCGTTCTGGTTCCAATGGAATCTAAAAACAGAACTAAAACATATCATATGAATTTCTTCTTGTCAAATTTGATAAATTAATTGGAGCGGCAGGTTACAGATCTCTTCCCGGATTTTATTCGAAAAAAATTGGATATGTATCGATCCTGACTGACACCTCTTAATTTGTACACCTATTTTCCTGCTCGTTTACCTTATATTTGGCTCGCGGAATCGCAATAACCACTCAACTCGAATTAATATCCTCTATAAAAATGGACGTGGGAACACCGACCAAGGAATTCAAAACAAGAGGGTGCCTTTACGTGTTAAATTAATCATAGCCGACCCCTTCACCGAAAGAGGCAATATCTTTCTCCCATATAATATTGCCAGAAAAGTATAACCCTTAGAATACAAGAGGGTATGCAAATAGGTAATGTGGGTCATATGCATTTATAGTGCGAAAGATTTTGCTTCTTCAACGAATCCATTATTTTGTTTGATTCGTATTCATTGTTTTCCATTAGGTATACTATTGGACGTCAAGTGCACCATATCAGCAGACATTTGGGTCCAGCGGGACCAAAGGATCCTAAATGATTTGACCAGAAACAAAACCACCAATTATTATTACCGATGATTGTTGGCAGTTGGATATTTGAGTGATATGAACTTCGACGGATTTAATAATTAATTTCACTAAAGCTTGATGTGAGATGGAAATTGTCGTCAGTCGTCTGTTCAAGAATCAACTTGTCTTATTACACTTGATTTTCTATCACAATATATATATATATATGAAAAAAAAAAAGAAACTTCAAGTAGCAAAGGTCCTTTCCTGGTTGGGCTTTTTCCCATTATATAGCACGACGTGTACGTGAGAATCTACTTGATGCACAGGAGGGATTTTTTATTTTATTTTGTTTTATGTTATTTTGGAGGAGAAAGGGTGGTAGGACTCCAATGTAGCTTCGCATGCAACATAAAAATGATCTATTTTAATTAATTTTAAAATCTACTTATTTATTGAAAAATAATTTAAATATACGAAATATATAATAACCTCACATGCAATGTAGCTAAGCAATTAAATCAGAAGATAGTAACAGAAATAGAATAAAAATTCAAAAAAGATAACATGTCACGGGTGAAAAAATAGAGTTTGCTAACTAACCATCACACTAGAATAAAAAGATATAAGCAACAACATACGTTCCAACATGCAAAAATTACTCACTACAGTAAATGTGTCACAAATGCAAAATTAAAAAGATAGTTTACTATTGGGTTCAACTGGATCCAACACCCTCTACAACAGGTAGTGCTAGTTGCTCAACTTCCTGACCTAAACATGTACACATATAATTGTTGTCAGCTAAATGCTGAGTAGAGTGGCACATAAGAACATTGAAGGTAAAAGAAAGCAGTAAACTATTTATGCATTTTCAGTTACTCATTAATCGACTTTCTGCGACATTCGTCAAACAATCACAGTAAAGCGTTCTTGTCGAGCTTTTATCCCTGGCAACGGTGCCAAAATATGATGGTCGACTACCAGTTCGTACTAAAAAGGGTTTTAAAACGTCATTATTGTAGTATATGTCACAAATATAAACCGTTGTTGCGTCAATTTTATTTATATACTTAATTTTTACTGGTTTATTCCAGGTCGTTCACTGGGAGGCAATTATTGATGTACATCACTCTCTACGTCTAATAATATTCTTTAACTCCAAAAAGATTGATTTTATATACAAGAATAAATAAAGGAATCAAAGAATAAATTAATTATATACAAAAGAATGAATTAGAAATAATTACAATGCTTGAAAATAATTATATACAAACAAGCATCAAAAATCACAAATAAATACTCTATATTATCTATTTACAACTTATAATAATAATAATACTTAGATATATGTACAATAATAAGTAATAATATATACTATACTAACTTAAATTAACATAGCAACATATACAGTAACACATAATGTATATACAGTGACATATATAAGTATCGTTAAACCTTAAAAAACCATACACATAAGCTAAGGTAAAAGTAGAATCTATACTGATGTTTATTCTATCTACAGTGACAGATACATATGCCACTAAAGCTCTAATATTATTTATATACAAAATAGAGCTCAAACAATACTACGTACACTTACATATATACTATATATATAAAAATATACTATATACTATATTACTTATATATATACATATATACACATGCACACACACAAGCACTCAACACACAAGGCTCAGGCACACGGGAACCTTCAACACTTAGTCAATTTTCGAGCTCATGCCACTCTTCTCCTTTGTTTCTTCTTCACTTAAGTCTCTCACTGGTTCTCTTCCTTTAAGATTCATTTACAACCGGTTTAGATTGGCTCTTAACCCCAAAAATGGTTTAATTGGCGGGTAGCCTTTTCGAGGGGTATACAGCACCCCTAGGGGTTGGACCAAACCTCTAGTAAGGCCGCTTTAATCCTTAATTAGGTGAATTTTAATCGATTTATAGCTCATTATTGGGCCTAACCAGACCCATGCACAGTGCATAGCTCCCAGCCATGCACAGTACACCAATTTCATCTCTCAATCTCATGCCGTTCTCAATGCTCAGATAGGGATAGGTAATGTATGTGTGTGTGTCTGCAGGCGTCCCCATGACGACTGAAGCATTCAAATGAGGAATTCAATTTATACCACAACAAGCACTACTCTGCAACTGATGTAGGCCAAATCACCCTCCACCACAAACCAACGTTCCATTGTGTTGAATGGCTTGATTTTTGGCCCTCAAATCGAGGGTCCAATTTTGTTCCAAATTTTAATTAAAAAATATATTTAGGAAGCCCTTATATATGAATACGTAATTATATAATTAATTTACATAAATAATTTATTTACATA
This sequence comes from Thalassia testudinum, assembly GCA_037157565.1. Lineage (NCBI taxonomy): Eukaryota > Viridiplantae > Streptophyta > Magnoliopsida > Alismatales > Hydrocharitaceae > Thalassia > Thalassia testudinum. The sequence continues at coordinate 58,826,542 of JAZHRO010000022.1, read as the reverse complement.
TATAATAAAATTAGTTGAAGCTTACAGTTTTTACACATTGAATTATGACTTAATTTATTGATTAAACTATAAATTACTTAATTAATGGTCAAATTGACCTCATATAGTATTAGTATACATGTTAAATTATTTAATACATATTTTTATTATATTTTATACATTGTATTTTAATTTATATACATTAAATATCTGATTTCAGTATGTTATACATCTAAATTATATATAAATAATATAATACAATATAAATATAGTTAACTTAGTTTAAATTACTTAAAATACTATAATACAAATATACAATATAAATTAGTTCAATTATAACTTAATTTACTAATTTATTTTAATTTAATTTAGTAAACTAGCTAATAATTTATTAAATTAATGATTTATTATACAAATATAATCAAATTATGTTACAGGTGTCTTAATGTACATTATATACATATAATTATATAGTTACAGTATAATTAATAAATAAGGTTATTTATAGGGGTTTATTAATTTATATAGTTATAATACATATAAGTTAATTAAATTAATAACTAATTATACAGATAAGTTATATACGATTTAGTTTATCTTAAATACTTAATTTACATTATAGAATATATACATAAGTTATTTATACAATTTATAAACCTATTTTACACTATTTACATTAATAGCTTAATATATATCTTATATATACATGTATATACATAGTTTACATAGTATTTTTGGGCATTTTTGGGATTTTTCTGATTTTCATGTGTTTTATATGTTATATAGAGGTAGGGGATGAGAGAGAAAGAAAGAGATGAGATTAACAGGGTATTTTTAGGATTTTTTTGGATTTGTGGTCTGTTATTAAGTTTTAAGGTAAACTAAACAGTCGATTGGTATGTTTTACCAAATTAGGGGTTTAGAATACCTTGAAACTTGGTATACACTTAAAAATATATTTAATCCTATTCACTACACATTTATTTTATTTTTTTTGAAATTTTTATAATATTTTTATTTATGTACAAATTGAGCTCATTCTAGGCCTTAATGGGGGTTAGACTTAAGAACCTACGACAATAGAATAGAGCTGTGTGGCTGAATGTGCAGTGGAAGAGTTCAGGTATGCTCTAAACATGATATAGAAGTTATTCAAGCAAGTAAACATGAATTTCCATCCATTTCTCATAAAATTTCAAAGTTGGGCAGTTAGAATGCATATGAAGCTGACAACAATAGTTTGAAACTAAATTACAAGCCATTCAAATGAGATTTAAAATCAAATGGTAGTACATGAATGCTTGTACAATATTTTTACAACATATAAAACATGCCAGCCATTTAAATAGCCTAATCTAACACCACTACCCTACTAATTGTTACGACCTGGTTCCCGAATCCCCACAGGACACGAGACCGGACCGACTCGACTGATCCCAAGACCCAGTCGTCCAACGAGAAAGTAACCAAAAAGCAGGAAAGTAAACCACATTCACTATGCTAAGCAACTAACAGTAAAAAGGTACTGCAGTAAAGAAGTAAAAACTGCTATAGTACATATCACGACCACAACAGTAGAAAGTAACAAAGTACAGGAACATAAAGTACAGAACATAAAAGTACATAACATAAAGGTACAAGAGTCTACTCAGTACTACAAAAGGAGTACAACAAAAGAACTACAGCCACTGGGCTCTACTAGGCTCAGCACCTTTTGCAACCGTAGACCCGGGCTGCTCATCACCTGGACCTGAAAAGGGTTGAGTACACAAAGTTAGCGAACGCTGAGTAGAGTGGCAACCAACTAACTAAAGCAGTAATAGTGGACAGGTAGCTGTTGTTTTTCAATTACTTTCTTTAACTAATTATTCTTTTTCACCACTTGGTTTATTTATCAGGTCTCTTTCTTAATCTTGAATGTTCCTCATGGGAACGATCTTGATTGCAGTTTTTTTTGAAGAGTAGAAGGCACACGTGGTGCTCTCCTGGCTGGGAGAGTCCCCTGTGGTGATCCTACACCCAGTCAACCACGCCAAGGTCACGGATAAATGTAATGGTGACTATGGCATGTGCGATAAGCACACAGGTAGCTACCCAGCATTAGCACGCGGTCTGTCATTTCTGTTGGTGCTAGAGCACCACGATCATTTGTTTTGATGATAACAAAACACGTGTTATTTAACATTTGCAATTTGAGTCCTAGATTTCAGGTCAATTGCAAATGTGGACGTGTTTAGACGGAGTTCAAGCTCGCATCCAGGACGGATTGGAGGAGCTTGACGGAAAACACAGGAGGATCGCGTGGAGCGAAAGATTGGAGATGGAAGACAAGAAGAATAGGATAGATTCTTTTTTATCCTTTCATGTATCTCTTGTATTTATTTTCTTGCTCTTTTTGATTCCTTAGAACATTATGTTAAAGAGCCTCAAAGTACCCTAAAAGTAGTCCTAGGAACACCTGCACAACCCTAGGATACTTAGGTTTTCTGTAGAATACCTAGAAAACCAATATAGGGCTCAAACAGCATTTCCAGACGTCTAATTCCCAAATCAGACGTCTGATAAAGAATTTTAAGACGTCTGACTGTTGTTTCAGACGTCTGATAACTGTTAGGATGGACATAGTTAGTTCTGTCTGATGAAATCAGACGTCCAGACCTTAGACCAGACATCTTAGGAGACGTCTGATGACTTTGCCAGACGTCCAGTTAGTGGAACGTTGGCTGGCTCAGAAGACACTCAAGAATATGACCGTTAGAGCCTTATCAGACGTCCATAGGACTTACCAGACGTCTGATAAATGACCGTTTTGCCTCGGCTGACCCAAAATCTCTTCTCAGAGATTTTCTAGCCGTTGCAACGTTTGGAAATCAATTCCCACAGTAAAAGTAGGTTTCCAGACATCCAGACATAGTGCCAGACGTCCTATATGTCGTCTGATGGACTTGCACAAAAACCCTGTTTAGATTTGATTCAAGTCAGGGAGAAACCCGCATAGAATCAGACGTCTGACCTTGGAATCAGACGTCTTAAAGTGGCCTTCCAGACGTCTGATGCCAGAGTTAGACGTCTGATAACCCTGTCAATTGCAATCATTGTCCTGATTTCGGCCTGATTCTCTTGGACTTTGTTCCCAACGGCTATAGAACCTTTCCTAAGCCTTCTAAAGCCTTCCTAAGGCCTCTATAAATAGAGGGGAACCTTTGTAACACAAAGGAATAAGAGACACACTTAGAAAAACAAGACACACACCTTGCAATACACTTTCAAACCTTTTGTGTCCAAAGAAAAGACTCTCTTGCTCTCCAAGCTCAAGCTCCATTTTCTTGAGAGCATTCAACCGTTGCGCACCCGCTCTCCCACCGTAGATAACGAGAGCGACGTAGCGCCATCGCGTGGCACACGCACCGCGTCATCGTCGACGCACTCCTTGCAAAGGAGAGTTTCCTATTTCCTATAGAAGCTAGGTTTAATTTTGTTGGCTCTATAGGACTGTTGTTTTATTTTATCTTTGTATTTTGGTTGGGTATTCGCTTTGCGAATTCCCGTCTCCTTCGTGGGACAAAATCCTTCTCGTGGAGAGAAGGGGTTGAGGAACGCTACCCTCGTACTTGTAGCGTGGTTGTACTGAGGTTGAATCACCCTCGTTCAAAGTGATTCGTTTAGTGGATTTTGATCAACTTGGTTGATCGGAAAATCCTAACTCGAGAGGGTTAGGTGGTGGTTTTCACCCGATTTGGGTTTCCACCTAAAAATACCTGTGTACATTTTGTGATTGCTTAATTTCTTGTGATATTGCTTTATATATTTTATTTCCGCATATTATTACGTCACCCCTCCTGGTAGGGAAACCTACAATTGGTATCAGAGCCAGGTTTTGCTATTTCGGCGTAACAACCCGGCAAGAGATCAAATGGAGGGAAGCACATCAGCAATCAGGATCTCCGAGGGGCAGTCCACAACCCGTCCGCCGTTCTTCGACGGGAGCAACTACCCCTACTGGAAGTTGCGGATGAAGACGTGGCTTCAAGCCACCGACTTCACAGTTTGGGCCAGGTGCGAGACCCCCTTCGACATCCCAGAGAAACCCGCCAGAGGATACTCGCAGCAGCAGATCCGGGAGCTCTCTCTCAACGCGAAAACAATGAACGCGTTGTATTGCGCGCTCAGCCCGGAGGAGTTCAACAGAATCTCGCAATGCGCCACCGCATACGAGATCTGGCACACACTCGAGGTAACTCATGAAGGTACCTCTAAGGTAAAAACTTCTAAGCTCAATTTACTTTCACAAGAATTTGAGGCTTTTTCTATGAAAACTAACGAAACTTTAAGTGAGATGAACACTAGGTTCACTCTCATAGTAAATAACTTGAAAGCTTTAGGGAAGACTTTCATCAAGGGGGAGCTTCAAGGGAAGCTTCTTCGTTCCCTTGGACCGGAATGGGAACAGAAAGTCACCGCCATCGAAGAGGCGAACGAAATGGAGGAGCTCAACATGGAAGATCTCCTAGGCAATCTGATGGCCTACGAGACTAAGTTGAAGCAGAAGAAGAAGGATACACCGGAGCCTAAACTAAAGAAGACTCTCGCCTTCAGAGCCGCGTCGGATAGCGAGGTAAGTTCCGACGACGAAGACTTTAGAATTTTACTTAAAAATTTTTCCAAGTTTTGTAGGGAATTAAATAAAGAGAAAAAGGAGAAGGAAAGCCCGAGACGTTGCTACCATTGCAACGAGAAAGGGCACCTACGACCAGAGTGCCCTCTTCTCAAAAAGGAGAAGAAAAAGGAAAAGGAAAAATCTAAGAAGAAGGCGTTCCAAGCCACTTGGGACGATTCCAGCTCGGAGGAAGAAGAAGAAGAAGAAACCGCTTGCTTTGGTTTCATGGCCAGAGGAACCAATAGCGACAGTGAAAGCGGAAGCGACTCCGACGACGAGGTAAATTTTGATTTACAAGAAGCTTTTAATGAATTATTCGAGATTAGTAAATCACTTAAAATAGAAAACAAAAGCATGAAGAAGAACCTTAGTTTTCTTAGAAGTGAAAATGATAGGTTAGAAATAAAGCTTAGGGACCTAGAAAGTAGCTCTAGTCCTAATAACCTGCTTTTAGAAAATAAAAATTTAATCAATGAAAATACTAAATTGATTGAGGAAAATAATAGTCTAAATTAGAAATTTCAGATTTAAAGACTAAGATGGATATTATAGAAAAAGAAATCGCATGTCTTAGGGAAAATTCTAACAAATTAATCAACAAAGTTGATAATTTTTATAGCCCTAAGGTTGAGAAAGGATCTCCATCAAGGAGACCTTCTAACAAATCCGGATCCAAGCTCACTTGGATACCGAAGAAAGAATTAGAATCTTGTTTTGTAGGGTTCAGGGATAATTACAACACAAAAGACTGGACTTACAAACTCAAGGCTGGTCAACTCAAGTTGGGAGAACCAATGAGTAGACCAAGGAGGAGAACAAGAAGACCGACAAGACGGCGAACAAACGATGGACCCGCCACACGTCGACCACCAGATTGGAGACCGGCGCCGATGCCCGGGCCTCCAAGCTACGGATGGGAGCCCCATCCGATGTGGCATCCACCACCACCATTCGGGCCATTTTATTGGCCATGGTAGGTGAGGTAAAACCCTTTACCCTATCTTTTTATCATAAGCATTTAGATAGGGGGAGTTAAAAAATGATGAGCTAATTGTCAATTTTTAAGGGGGAGATGTAAGGTAGCTAAATTTCCTTTAGTAAGGGGGAGAAAAATAATAGCTATCGCATTGTTACAAAAAGGGGGAGAATATTACCTTTGTTAAAATAAACTCATAGAAGAGAATGTTTTAAGGGGGAGTTATAGGAAATGTAAAATCAATTAAACCTTTTTGATAATGTCAAAAAGGGGGAGAATTTTATGCATTATTATTTACGGTTTTGTCATCATCAAAAAGGGGGAGATTGTTGGTGCTAGAGCACCACGATCATTTGTTTTGATGATAACAAAACACGTGTTATTTAACATTTGCAATTTGAGTCCTAGATTTCAGGTCAATTGCAAATGTGGACGTGTTTAGACGGAGTTCAAGCTCGCATCCAGGACGGATTGGAGGAGCTTGACGGAAAACACAGGAGGATAGCGTGGAGCGAAAGATTGGAGATGGAAGACAAGAAGAATAGGATATATTCTTTTTTATCCTTTCATGTATCTCTTGTATTTATTTTCTTGCTCTTTTTGATTCCTTAGAACATTATGTTAAAGAGCCTCAAAGTACCCTAAAAGTAGTCCTAGGAACACCTGCACAACCCTAGGATACTTAGGTTTTCTGTAGAATACTTAGAAAACCAATATAGGGCTCAAACAGCATTTCCAGACGTCTAATTCCCAAATCAGACGTCTGATAAAGAATTTTAAGACGTCTGACTGTTGTTTCAGACGTCTGATAACTGTTAGGATGGACATAGTTAGTTCTGTCTGATGAAATCAGACGTCCAGACCTTAGACCAGACGTCTTAGGAGACGTCTGATGACTTTGCCAGACGTCCAGTTAGTGGACCGTTGGCTGGCTCAGAAGACACTCAAGAATATGACCGTTAGAGCCTTATCAGACGTCCATAGGACTTACCAGACGTCTGATAAATGATCGTTTTGCCTCGGCTGACCCAAAATCTCTTCTCAGAGATTTTCTAGCCGTTGCAACGTTTGGAAATCAATTCCCACAGTAAAAGTAGGTTTCCAGACGTCCAGACATAGTGCCAGACGTCCTATATGTCGTCTGATGGACTTGCACAAAAACCCTGTTTAGATTTGATTCAAGTCAGGGAGAAACCCGCATAGAATCAGACGTCTGACCTTGGAATCAGACGTCTTAAAGTGGCCTTCCAGACGTCTGATGTCAGAGTTAGACGTCTGATAACCCTGTCAATTGCAATCATTGTCCTGATTTCGGCCTGATTCTCTTGGACTTTGTTCCCAACGGCTATAGAACCTTTCCTAAGCCTTCTAAAGCCTTCCTAAGGCCTCTATAAATAGAGGGGAACCTTTGTAACACAAAGGAATAAGAGACACATTTAGAAAAACAAGACACACACCTTGTAATACACTTTCAAACCTTTTGTGTCCAAAGAAAAGACTCTCTTGCTCTCCAAGCTCAAGCTCCATTTTCTTGAGAGCATTCAACCGTTGCGCACCGCTCTCCCACCGTAGATAATGAGAGCGACGTAGCGCCATCGCGTGGCACACGCACCGCGTCATCGTCGACGCACTCCTTGCAAAGGGGAGTTTCCTATTTCCTATAGAAGCTAGGTTTAATTTTGTTGGCTCTATAGGACTGTTGTTTTATTTTATCTTTGTATTTTGGTTGGGTATTCGCTTTGCGAATTCCCGTCTCCTTCGTGGGACAAAATCCTTCTCGTGGAGAGAAGGGGTTGAGGAACGCTACCCTCGTACTTGTAGCGTGGTTGTACTGAGGTTGAATCACCCTCGTTCAAAGTGATTCGTTTAGTGGATTTTGATCAACTTGGTTGATCGGAAAATCCTAACTCGAGAGGGTTAGGTGGTGGTTTTCACCCGATTTGGGTTTCCACCTAAAAATACCTGTGTACATTTTGTGATTGCTTAATTTCTTGTGATATTGCTTTATATATTTTATTTCCGCATATTATTACGTCACCCCTCCTGGTAGGGAAACCTACAATTTCCACTAATGGGTGTGCCCAAGTACAGCACGAAACCAGTATAGGGCCTAGCCTTCTCAGTAACAGGGGTCTAGCCCCTAAGAACCAAACAGGGGTCTCGTCCCTTCACAGTCCGCGCACCCTCGCTCGACTACCCTGATTTGCCCAGTGGGCCTAACAAGTCGGTGTAAGGCGGCTAGCTGAACCCCGGACCTCGTGGGGTGGCTAGCTCTCTCCCTACACTAGTAGCTCTCCTTGGTACCGTATACACGAGGGCCAAGAAGTCGGTATAGAGTGGCCAATCCTAACCCCGGGTCCCAACTCAAGGGCGGCTAGCTCCGCTCTACACTAAACAGGGGGACAGTTGCTCTCCTTAGTACTCCGAACTCAAGGGCCAGCTCACTTCTCCACTCACATTTCCAGATCCCTTCCATTTATTTCCAGGAGCTCTACTCCTAATTCCCTGTAGGGTTCATGCTCATATTCCTCATGCCATGCCATACTAGTTGTCATCATCTCTATTTCCATTCTTAGGTTATACAGATGTAGCTTGTATTGATATCGTTCACATTTCCATACACAGGTTATACACAAGTAGCTCGTATTTCTATCATTCACATTACCATTCTCAATTTATATACATGCAGCTCGTATTATGTCATTTAACGTATACAACAAGAAATTTACATGCAACAGTTAGCTAGCACAAGTACTTCATATTTCACAGGCAGCTGTTATTCATTTACAGGCAATTGTTAACATTCTATCTACTCATTCAAGACAACAATTCATTCATCCAATACAGACATTTCTAGTATTTCTCGTCCTAGGATTCATGCCATATCCTAGGTTCTAATCATTCATTTCACACATGCATTTAGGTTGTAATTTAAATTAGGGGAAGCCACTCTACCAGTAAACCCAGGAGTATTGGGGGCTTGAACGGCAGGCTCACATGCCTCAGCAAGCCCCAAACTCGCAACGGAACGAAGTCCTATAGCAAGGACCAATCACAAGGGAACTATCAGAACAGTATGGAAAGCCTTCTAACAAGTAGAGGAGCTCACAAGGAACACATTGGTATCTTTTTTGTGGAAAACAGGCCTCAAACGGGCCCTAAACAGGTCAAAAATAGGGTTTCTGACTCAAATCAGATGTCTTAAAAGTGTCCAGTATCATACCTCAAGATCTGCGTCAATCCTCAGACATCCAGGAACTCTTTTGGACTGTCTGGACCCAGCTCCAGACGTCCGACCACCTCTCCAGATGTCTGGAAATGCTTCCCGTTTTCTGGTACGTCGCCCAGACGTCTAAAATGCGTGGGCGACGTGCCCCGCACTTTCCCAAAGCAAATCCTGCTTGCCACCATGCAATCTTCTCAAAAAGGCATGCAACAGGATAACAGTGGAGCGGCCTGCATAGCCGTATCCGCAAAGAGGATGTACCTTCGCAAAGCCCTCTCCTTAGACGTCTGGAATCATCTCCAGACATCCGCACCGTCGTCTGGACGTTACTCCAGATGTCTGATTCTGGGAAAAACCTAGAACCAGAACCTGCTCCTGCTCGTTCTCGCCGCGCGTGGCCGTGCCTCGCCTCCTCGCCTGCAGCTTTGGCTGCAGCAGGGTCAGGGATGACCCCCCCAATACACTCCTCTTCGCGCACGCGTTGCTTCGGCCGTGCACTCCCTGCGAGCTCCCACGCGAGCTCGCGAATTCAATCTCCTCCTCCTCTCCTCACGCCGCTCCTCCTCGACGCCGCTCTCGCTCGCACCAGCTCTCTCGCTGGAGTGGAGAAGAAGAAGATGGCTGGTGTGGGGAGAACGAGAGAGGGGGGAGGGGTTTAGAAGGTTGAGGGTTTAGGGTTTGCTGGAGGCGGGGAGAGAGAGAAGAAGGGAAGGAAAACAAGAGTACTGTCTACGCGCAGCCTGCGGGCAGACGTGAGCTCGTACTCAAAGTTTTTGATTTCCAGACGTCTGGGAAGGTGTCCAGACGTCTGACCCACAGTCCAGACGCCTTAAAAGGCTCAAACAGCACGGGTCTTAACACTGATTCAACCCACTGTTCAGTTGATTAATCCACAGCAGAAACACAAACATCAGCTGCAACAGCAGCTTCAGTTAACAATAGCAACGCTGCTGCTGGGATTCAGCAGAGCAGCAGCAACTCCATTGCCTGGATCAACACCTCTTAAGCTACTCCAGACCTGTTAAAATCCATTTCAAAGGCTACTGTGCAGCCAAATCCTAATTCCAGCAAGTCTAAATTGGGGATTTCAGTATAAAACTCATTTCTAGCAGCTCTGAAATGGAGATTTCAATAGCTGCTCAGATGGCCAAATCCAATCCATTATCTTTGTCATAGGCAACAAAGATAATGGGATTAGATTGGAAATCAATCCAATAAAAAAGTGTTGCTTCTATTAAGCCTTTTCATGTGCTACAATTGGGATTCACAACTCTAAAATCTGAATAAACACCTAATCCTCTTAAGAATCGATTGGAAGCATTGAATCTTCATCAAAAACTTTTAAACCTTAATCCCCATTTCAAATCAGAGAAAGAGCATTGATTTGACCCCTTATGCTATAGACAGCATGAAAGAAGAGTTCAAATCAGTCTATTAAAGCCATCAAACTTGAATATCAAATGTTTAAAACTTTAAGGAATACTGAAAATTCTTTAGGTTAAAAATCAGAATCTCACTCAAAAACCAATCAGAAATATTGGGTAGAGACTCAAATTAACAAAGTTGATTCTCCTTGGCTCTCCCACACATTGAAGATCATAAAACCCCAACTCATGACAAATTCAATCATGGCTCATTTAAGGAAAAATTCATCATTAAAATCATCTTAGATTCACAGCCATGGACTGATCTAAAGATTCCTACTGGATGGGGTGAGATTTGCAAAATATAAAATAAAGCGTGGAAGAAAAATAAACAATCTCACACAAAAACTAATCACACAATTTGCACAAGTGATTTTTAGGTGGAAACCCAAACTGGGTGAAAACCACCACCTAACCCTCTCGAGTTAGGATTTTCCAATTGACCAAGTCGATCAAATCCACTAATCTAACTACTTTAACGAGGGTAGTTCAACCTCTATACAACCACGCCACAAGTACGAGGGTAGCATTCTTCAAACCCCTTCTCTTCACGGGAAGGTTTTTATCTTGCGAAAGAAACGGGAATTCGCAATGCGAATACCCGAACAAAAATAAATACAAATATCCTATAGAGCAACAAAGTAAAGTGAATAATATTAGCTTCTATAGGCAAAGAAGAACTTCCCTTAGATGGAAGTGAACAGGCATGATCCCGGCAGAGTATGAAGCTCTCAGATGTGATGAGTGGGGCTTTGGAGAGCAAGCTCACTTCTCTTCTTGAGAATAGCTTCTCTATGATAGAAATGGATGTGGAAATGGTTTCTAATAGTGTATCTCAACAAGGGAGGGCTACCCCTCTATTTATAGGTGGTTTAACAAGGCTTTGGAAGGCCTCCATAGCCGTTGGGAATTATCCCAAGGCAGAACAGGCGGTAATCAGAATCATTAATGATTCTGACAGGGTCGTCAGACGTTTGGTCAAAGTATCAGACATCTGGAAAACAAGTTTAACACGTTTAGAAACTAGATCAGACGTCTAATACTGGACAGGTTCCCTTACTAACTTCCATCAGACCTAAACAAAGTTCTAGTGTAAATCAATCAGACGATGTACAAGACGTCTAGCACTAGGGCTAGACGTCTGGAAACCTAGATAGTTGCAGGAATTGACTTCTTGAGGTCCAAACGGATATATTCATCTAGGAAAGAGATTTTGAGTCAATCGAGGCAACACGGCTACTTATCAGACGTCTGGAGTCCTCTAAGGACGTCTGATAAAAGATCAGAGGTCAAAACCTCAACGATCATTTTCTAAGCCAACGTTCTACTAGTTGAACGTCTCACCAAGTCATCAAACGTCTAGACTAAGGGTCGGTCGTCTGGAATCAATAGACAGAAGGTTCTAAGACCAACCCTAAAATATTGGACATCTGATTCAACATTCAGATGTCTTAAAGTTCGTTATCAGACATCTGACTTTTGTGTTAGATGTCTGAAAGGGTTGTTTGAAGCCTATTTAGGTTTTCTAAGTTCTACGGAAAACTTAAGTATCCTGGGGTTGTGCAAGTGTTCTTAGGACAACTACGAGGGTACTTTGTAGCTCTTTAACATGAATTTAAGAAAGAAAAAAATAAAGAGCAACAAAAGAAAAATACATAAAATAAGATAAAATGAAATATATCATACTCTTGTCTTCATGCCTTCTTCAAGCTATCACTCCTTGTGAAGCTCCATCTCCTCCGTCAAGCTCCTCCAATCCGCCATGGATGCGAGCTTGAATTTTGTCTTTACACTTGTATCCATTTGCAATTGTCCTAGAATCTTAGACTAAAAAGTAAATGTTAAATAACAAGTATTTTATTATCATTAAAATAAACGATCGTTTTGCCCTTCCACCAACAATCTTCCCCTTTTTAATAATGACGAAACTATAAATAATAATGCATAACAATCTCCCCCTTTTTGACATTATCAAAAAGGTTTATCCAATTTTAATGCTCCTAAAACTCCCCCTTAAAACATGCTCTTCTAAACTTGGGTTACTTTCATTTAACAAGAATAATATTCTCCCCTTTTTTTAAAACAACAAGATAGCTATATGATTATCTTCCCTTTTCTAAAGAAAATATAGCTATGTTAACAACTCGCCCTTAAAGATGGACAATTATTTCATCAATTTTAACTCCCCCTATCTATATGCCATTGATAAAGAGATAGGGAAAAATGGATTATCTCACCTACCATGGCCAATAGAATGGCCCATATGGAGGTGGATACCAAACTGGATGGGGCTCCCATCTGTAGCTTTGAGGTCTGGACATCGACGTCGGTCTCCAATCGGGTGGTCAACGCGAGACGGCTTGGTTGATTATTCGTTGTCTTGTCGATCTTCTCTTCTCCTTCCTCAGTCTACTCTTTGGTCCTCCCAATTGGAGTTGATCGTTCTTGATCTTGTAGTTCTAATCCTTGATGTTGTAACCTCCCTTAAAACCTACAAAACAAGATTCTACTTGAACTTTCGGTATCTAAGTTAGCTTGGATTCGAATTTGTTAGTTGGTCTCCTAGAAGGAGATCCTTTCTAAACTTTAGGGTTATAAAAATTATCTAATTTGTTTACCAAGTTATTAGATTCTTCCCTAAGATATGCAAGTTCTTTTTCTATAACATGCATTTTATTTTTAAACTAGAAATTTCTAGTTTTAAACTTGTATTTTTCTCAATCAATTTACTATTTTTATTGATTAGGTCTCTATTTTCTAACAACAAGTTATTATCCTTAGGACTAGAACTAGTTTCTAGATCCTTAGGTTTAATTTCTAACCTATTATTTTCAGATTTTAGAAAGCTAAGTATCTTTTTGATGTTTTTATTTTCTACCTTTAATGACTTATTAATTTCGAAAGGCTCATCAAAGGCATCTTGTAAATCTGAGTTTACCTCATTGTTGGAGTGACTTTCGCTATCATTTGCCATGGCCATCAAACCCATGCAAGCGATTTCTTCCTCAGGATTTTCTTCTTCTAAGTTCAAGTCATCTCAAGTAGCTTGGAACGCCTTCTTCTGATACTTCTTCTCCTTCTCCTTCTCCTTCTTGAGAAGAGGGCACCTGGGTCGTAGATGCCCCTTTTCGTTACAATGATAGCAACGTCTTGGGCTTCCTTGCTCCTTCTTTTCCTTCTCTTTCTTGAAATCTCTACAAAACTTAGAAAATTTTTTAAGTAAAAATTTAAAGTCTTCTTCATCGAAGCTTACCTTGGTGTTCGAAGCAGCTCTAAATGCAAGAGACTTCCTCGGTCTTGGTTTTGGTGCATCCTTCTTCTTCTGCTTCAACTTTGTCTTGTAGGCCATTAGATTGCCTAGGAGATCCTCCATGTTGAGGTCCTCCACTTTGTTCGCCTCCTCAATGGTGGTGACTTTCTGTTCCCATTCTGGTCCAAGGGAATGAAGAAGCTTCCCTTAAAGGTCCCCCTTGATGAAGTTCTTTCCTAATGCCTTAAGATTGTTCACTGTAAGAGTGAACCTAGTGTTCATCTCACTTAAAGACTCATTAGATTTCATGGAAAAAGACTCAAATTCTTGAGATAAGATATTGATTTTAAAGGCTCTTACCTTGGACGTACTTTCATGTGTTACCTCTAAAGTGTGCTATACCTCATATGCAGTGGCGCACTGCGATATCCGGTTGAACTCCTCTAGGCTGGGTGTGTAGTACAATGCGTTCATTGCTTTTGTGTTGAGGAAAAGCTTGCGGGTTTACTGCTGCGAGTATGGGGTTTCGCAATGTCCCTATAGTGCAAAATCGGTGGCTTGAAGCCACATCTTCATCTACAACTTCCAGTAGCTGCAGTTGTTTCCATCGAAGTACGGTGATCGAACTGTAGACTACCCCTCCGATTGCCTTGTTGCGAAGATGTTCCCCTCCATGATTTGATCTTTCGCGGATGTTACTCCTTAAAATCGAAAACCTGCTCTGATACGAAATTAAGATTTATACGGGATGGGGTGAGATTTGAGGAATATAAAATAAAGTGCGGAAGCAAAATAAACAATCTCACATAAAAAGCAATCACACAATTTGCAAGAGTGATTTTTAGGTAGAAACCCAAATCGGGTGAAAACCACCACCTAACCCTCTCGAGTTAAGATTTTCCGATCGGCCAACTCGATCAAATCCACTAACTGAACTACTTTAACGAGGGTAGTTCAACCTCTATACAACCACGCTACAAGTACGAGGGTAGCATTCCTCAAACCTTCTCTTTAAGGGAAGGTTTTTGTCTTGTGAAATACAAATATCCTATAGAGCCACAAAGTAAAGTAAATAATACTAGCTTCTATAGGCAAAGAAGAACTTCCCTTAGATGGAAGTGCGTAGGCGTGATCTTGGCAGAGTATGAAGCTCTCAGATGTGACGAGTGGGGCTTTGGAGAGCAAGATCACTTCTCTTCTTGGGAATAGCTTCTTTATGACACAAATGGATGTGGAAATGGTTTTTAATAGTGTATCTCAACAAGGGAGGGCTACACCTCTATTTATAGGTGGCCCAACAAGGCTTTAGAAGGCCTTGGAAGGCCTCCATAGCTGTTGGGAATTATCCCAAGGCAGAACAAGCCGTAATTAGAATCATTAATGATTCTGACAGGGTCATCAGACGTTTGGTCAAAGTATCAGACGTCTGGTAAATAAGTTTAAGATGTCTGGAAACTAGATTAGACATCTAATACTGGATAGGTTCCCTTACTGACTTCCATCAGACCTAAACAGGGTTCTAGTGTAAATCAATCAGACGACGTACAGGACATCTGGCACTAGGTCTGGACGTCTGGAAACCTAGATAAATGAGAGAATTGATTTCCCGAGGTCCAAACAGCTATATTCATCTAGGAAAGCGATTTTGAGTCAATCAAGTCAACATGGCTATATTCGTCTAGGTTTCAAGCAGATATTTCTAATTTAGCATGCACTTAACAAATTAAATCACATGAGTAGAAAGTACCACTATACCAAAGTTTATGGGTGGTATGGGGGCACGAACGGAGGATCCTGGTGTCCCCACAGGTCCCGGGCACACTATAGACTGGAACCCTATTCCAAGTGGTTGGTCAAACTAGACATTAATAACGTTGACCAAAATTCCAGCATGTCAAAACAAGCTCAAAATAGTATGGAAACAACCCTAACACATAAGAAATTCTAAAAGAAGGCCAATGGTACTTCATTTTGCAAAACCAAATTCGTTTGGGCCCTGAACTGGCCCAAACACTCTTCCCGATTCACCTGAACCAAACCAGTTAGGTTGGTTTGGCTGGACTGGCTACCTAGTGGCTGCATTAGTGCAATCAGACCATAATCAGACGTTAGGGGTGAGTCCCAGACATCTTAAAAGTGAATAGAGTCTCACATTGCTCTCCTGTGCCTGTTCCAGTTGTCTGTTGCCCCTTATAGTCGTCTGAGAGTGTCTCCAGATGTCTAACATTGCTCCCGGTCATCTGGGAGAGCAGTCGGATGTCTGACACTACTTCCAGACATTAAAGTGACTCAAATGCCATCCCAACGCACCTTCCCAACGTCTTTGGCACTTGAGCAGACACGTGCAGCAGAAAATGACACCCTAACAACTACAGTAGTACGCATGCACGACACAGAGTTCAGGCAGAGAAATACCTTGGTACTCTACGTGCTACCAAACGTCCTAAGCTCCCTCCGTACGTCCGACGATCCCTCAAGACGTCAGGCGAATGTCGCAGACGTTCGATAACGCGGAAAAATGACTCCCAACTCTTCACACAGGACCTCCTCGCTAGCTTTCCTCCTTGTCTACTGCAGGTCACGACCCGCTCTTGGCTCCCTGCAGGACTCGAGAATGGCTCGCCTCGATGAACCCCATGACCCAGTCGTCAAACGAGAAATAACCAAATATATATTCATTCCACAACCACACCAGTTAATGTAACTAAGCAGAAAATATATAACTGATAATAATGGAAAGAGAACAGCAAACCACTAGATTTTTACAAGATACAACGGAAAAGTACCGATACAAATATAGCCATCACAATAGAGGATTCGTAGAAATATAACTGAAAATAAGCTACAGGTACTCACTAATAAAAAAAAAATCTCTTTGTAGTGGAAGAAAAGAAAGGAACTATGGTTGGGCTCAACTAGGCCAAGCGTCCTCAGCAGCTGATGGCTCTGGCTACTTGAATCCCTGACCTGAACATGGTTACAAAATTCGGAGTCAGCTAACGCTGAGTAGAGTGGTGGTTAAGTCATTTACATGCAACATAATCAAAACAATAATCAGCTAAACATTCAATTGTCGGTTATTTATTTTCATCCGTTTTTGGTTTATATGTTTTCGAGTCAAGTACGCTAATCAGGTTTCATGATATTGCTCAATCTTCTTGTTCCCTAAGAAAATGATCTTACTTGTAGTTTTCTCGCGATGCAGGATGTACACGTGGCACTCTCCTGGCCGGGAGAGTCCCCCGTGGTAGTCCTACATCCGATCTACTACCTCGATGTCACGGTCGGGACATAGCGATCACTACAGCACATGTGATAAGAACATGGGTAGCTATCCCGCATTAGCACGCGGACAGTCGTTTCACTAGCGAGTACGCCCAAACGTATAGCACGGAATAGCACAAGGCCTTGCCCTCTCAGAACAGGAGTCTCGCCCCCTCAGAATAGAATAGAATCTTGCCCCTCCACAGTCCGCGTACCCTTGTCCGACTATCCCGGTTTGCCCAGCGGGCCTAACAAGAGTAGGTGTAGGGTGGCCAAACCTAACCTCGGGCCTCATGGGACGGCAAGCTCCCCTTACACTAAGTAGCTCACCTCAGTACCACGTATGCGAGGGCCAAATAGGAGTCGATGTACAGTGGCCAAACCCACCCTGGGTCTCAACTCATGGGGTGGCAAGCTCCCCTATACTCTAAAGGGATAGGTGATCTCCTCGGTATCATGTACATGAGGGCCAGCTCATTTCCTTTAACTAAGTTCGAACAGCAGCCCGAAGGTAACATGTTCCAAAACCATCAGGTTTTCCGTACTATAGTATTCCTGGTTTCTTCCTAAATTCTCCGTAGGGTTCGTACATAGACTTTCTCTTTTTCACATCTGATTCATTAAATGCATAACAGGAAACTCAAGAAATCACAATCGATTATTCAGTATATTGTAAGTATTCCCATTCATGTCATAGTTCATTAAATGTAGCACAGGCAGCTCATGGTTTACTATCTTCATGAAGCATCACAGCAATGTTAATCATTCATTTACATGCACATTCATTTCTTTCAGCCCTAGTGTTCATTTCACAACCTAGTGTACAATCGAATATTTCTAAGGTAACATGCATTTATCTCTTTCAGCCCTAGGGTTTATCTCAGAACCTAGGGTTCAATCAAATAATTCTAAAGAATGTAATTTAATTATTAATTCTGGGATTAGAGAGAGAACCACTTTACCGGTTAATTGGGTGGAATGGGGGCTTGTACGGTAGCTCCCGACATCTCTGCAGGTCCCGTATATTCTACAGATTGGAGACCTACAACATGGACCGACAAGTCAAATGAGCTTAAAACTACATAGACACTATATCATTACGTAGAGAAACTCAAACGGAATCTAACGACATTTCGTTTGCGGAAATCAGACTCCGTTTGGACCCTGAACGGGCCCAAAAACACCACTTTGACCAAAATCAGTTGTCTGGGAAGTGTCTCAGACGTCTTAAACGAACTCAGATATTCACCTGGCTCAGGGCGCCTTCCTTCGGACGTCTGGAACTTCATGTAGACGTCTGAGGATGTCTTCAGACATCTGGAGATACTCTCGGACATCTGAAACCCCCTCGGTCCTCGCACCGGCGTGCCTCCCCAACCTTTGACACATTCATGTGAAGTCAGAATTCGGCAGGGAGAAAATATTTGAAAGAAAAGCGCTACCAGATGTCTGGTATTACCTCTGGACGTCTGGACAGACGTTTGGCAGTCTCTCCAGACATATGATTTTGTGGAAAAATAACTCTGCAGAGCCGTTTGTGAGCTCTCTCTCCCGCAGAAGCTGCAGCACCTCCTCGTCTCCCTCTGCTCTCAGGCCTCCGACCTCCTCTGCTCTCCGCCTTCTCCTCCTCTTGCTCCCCTTTCTCCCTCTCCTCAGTGGTGTGGGAACGAATGGAGGAGGAGGGGGGCTTATAAGGAGATGGAAAGTGTGGGGAAGGAATGGCGTGAGGCGTGGAGGGGTGCCGTGGGAGGAAATTGGGAGGGTGTGTGGGAGAGGGGGTGGTGTACGGTGAGGGATGGGGTGGAGTGAGGGGTGAGGGAGTGTGGTATGATGGGGATGGGAAAATTGCAGGGGCACCCCCCGTAAGTTCCCTTTCTCCCTCGCATACAAACAATAAAAACCTAGGGGTTAAAATTGCCCAAAAATCCCTAAAAATTCTAGAAAATCCAAATTACCCTTGGAATGGGTCATTTCATTGCACCTCTCCTTGAACTGGTGCTGCTGCAACTACAGCAACGACTCCCACAGCAGCTTTAGGACCTCCTCCCCATGCTCCCTCTCTCTTCCTCTCCCGAGCTCCTCCCGTGCTCAAACTCAAGCTCCCAACCTCTCCCTCTCACGCCGGCTATAGGGGATGGAAGGTGGAAATGAAAGAGGTAGGGGGAAAGATGTGCGCCGCTGGGGATGGAGAGAGTGGAGGAGGGGGGCACGGATCCCGAGGAGTGATTTTATAGGGTAGGGGTAGGGTTTAGGGTAAGGTTGCGTGGGAATGTATGTGGGGTCGGGTCATTTGCAGTTTCAGCCCAGTAGAAACCCATTTTCCCCTGGAACCCACAGAACAAGTCCTAGGCGATTTTAAATTGCGATAAACCCCTCCAGAAGTCAAAAATGTTGGTGCTAGAGCACCACGATCATTTGTTTTGATGATAACAAAACACGTGTTATTTAACATTTGCAATTTGAGTCCTAGATTTCAGGTCAATTGCAAATGAAGACGTGTTTAGACGGAACTCGAGCTCGCATCCAGGACGGATTGGAGGAGCTTGACGGAAAATAGAGGAGGTTCGCGTGGAGCGAAAGATTGGAGATGGAAGACAAGAAGAATAGGATAGATTCTTTTTTATCCTTTCATGTATCTCTTGTATTTATTTTCTTGCTCTTTATTTTCCTTAGACATTATGTTAAAGAGCCTCAAAGAACCCTAACAGTAGTCCTAGGAACACCTGCACAACCCTAGGATACGTAGGTTTTCTGTAGAACACTTAGAAAACCAATATAGGGTTAAAACTGACTTTCCAGACGTCTAATTCACGAATCAGACGTCTGATAAAGGATTTTAAGACGTCTGACTGTTGTTTCAGACGTCTGATAACTGTTAGGCTGGACATAGTTAGTTCTGTCTGATGAATTCAGACGTCCAGACCTTATACCAGACGTCTTAGGAGACGTCTGATGACTTTGCCAGACGTCCAGTTAGTGGACCGTTGGCTGGCTTAGAAGACACTCTAGAATATGACCGTTAGAGCCTTATCAGACGTCCATAGGACTTCACAGACGTCTGATAAATGACCGTTTTGCCTCGGCTGACCCAAAATCTCTTCTCAGAGATTTTCTAGCCGTTGCAACGTTTGGAAATCAATTCCCACGGTAAAAGTAGGTTTCCAGACGTCCAGACTTAGTGCCAGACGTCCTCTATGTCGTCTGATGGGCTTGTACAAAAATCCTGTTTAGATCTGATTCAAGTCAGGGAGAAACCCGCATAGAATCAGACGTCTGACCTTGTAATCAGACGTCTTAAAGTGGCCTTCCAGACGTCTGATGCCAGAGTTAGACGTCTGATAACCCTGTGAAGTGTAATCATTGTCCTGATTTCGGCCTGATTCTCTTGGGTTTTGCACCCAACGGCTATGGAAGCTTTTCCAAGCCTTCCAAAGCCTTCCTAAGTCCTCTATAAATAGAGGGGAACCTTTGAAAACAAAAACACACAAGATACACACTAAGAGAAACAAGAGACACACCTAAGCAACTTAGTTCCACTCTTTTGTGTCCAATTGAGGCCCTTGCTCTCCAAGCTCTAGTTTCATTCTCTTGAGAGCATCAAGCCTTCGCGCGCCCGCTCTCCCGCTGTTGATAACGAGAGCGACGTAGCGCCGTCGCGTGGCACACGCACCGCGTCATCATCGACGCACTCCTTGCAAAGGGGAGTTTCCTATTTCCTATAGAAGCTAGGTTTAATTTTGTTGGCTCTATAGGACTGTTGTTTATTCTATCTTTGTATTTTGGTTGGGTATTCGCTTTGCGAATTCCCGTCTCCTTCGTGGGACAAAATCCTTCTCGTGAAGAGAAGGGGTTGAGGAACGCTACCCTCGTACTTGTAGCGTGGTTGTATTGAGGTTGAATCACCCTCGTTCAAAGTGATTCGGTTAGTGGATTTGATCAACTAGGTTGATCGGAAAATCCTAACTCGAGAGGGTTAGGTGGTGGTTTTCACCCGGTTTGGGTTTCCACCTAAAAATCTTTGTGTACATTTTGGGATTGCCTATTTTTGTGAGAATGCTTTTTATATTTTTATTTTCGCAATTTTATTACGTCACCCCTCCTGGTAGGGACGAACCTTCAAAAAATTCCGCATGGGGTTTGTTTGGTGTACAGAAAAATTACGAGAAAGCCACTAAAATTCTAGAAAAACCCAAACGACCCTTGGGAAGGGTCATTTCAAAGGGTGCCATCTAAATACTGTACTTGATGATATTGTTCAACTGTCGACAGGAAGTTTGTAGCTTTATTTACTTATCGATGTAAATGATTTTTGCATTAAACCACAGAAGATTTGAACCAAGAATGGAATTTTTAGAGCTAAATCAAATGGAAAAGGAAATCTCTCACACCCTAATCAACCTCTCCATAATCCTCTCCTCTCCTTCTTCCAAGACTCCAAGGTAATTCCATTCAATCGTGGGGAAGATTCGTGTACATTCAACCATGTTAATCTTGGGAACATCTCATGAAATGACCCTTTCCTAGGATCGTTTGGCGTTTCCGGAATTCATAGGGGTTTTGTGTAGTTTTAAACCGCTTAGGTTTTTGTTTTGGGGTTTGTGAGGGGGAGAGGAAAATTGCAGGGGCATCCCCACAATTTCCCCACCACCATACCCCCCATACCCCATACACCATCACCATAACCCCATACCCCATACACCTCCACCATACCCACCATACCCACCATGTCCACGACTCCCCCCATACTCCACCTTACTCCACACCATCCTCTCCCGATGCCCCCCACACCCATAAAAACCCCCCCTCCTCCTCCATTTGCTTGCCACCATCGCAGCCGAGAGGAGAAGGAGATGGAGAGGGAGAGGGAGAGGGAGAGAGGGGAGCAACAGGGCTCAGGAGGAGGAGGCCGGAGGGTGGGACGCTGTGAGGAGAGGCGAGGAGGTGCTACAGTTGCTGCAGTTTCTGCGGTAAGGAGGAGCTCGCAAACGATTCTGAGGAATCATTTTTCCGCAGAATTAGACGTCTGGAGAGATCGCCATACGTCTGGTCGGACGTCCAAAGGTAATCCCAGACGTCTTATACACATAATTTTCGATTATTTTTCCTTGCCAAGTTCTGACCATGTGTACGTATGCTAGAGGTTTGGGAAGTACACCGGTGTAAGGACTGATGAGAACCTCATCATGAACCCTAACTAGCATATTTTGACATAAGAAATCGAACAAATAGCTCCTACATAACCTAAGGGAAGGCCTAAATCAAGAAATTGTTGAGCAGAGAATAGAACATTACCCAAGGGGTAAAACTATAATTTTACCATTACAGTACATGAACGAGATTTTTAAGGGTCTAGACACAGGTCCAGTGGACTTAATAGAAGGAAAAGTGGGGTGGTTTGGTTAGAAAAGGATTATGACAAAATCTGAGAATTAAAGACATTCTATAACCCTAGAACAAAATCACTTTAATTCATGAAGTTCTAGGTAAGATAAAAATCAATTAAACCCTCTAAAATTCATGAAAAAATATACCTTAGGGTTTAGAACCTTCAATTTGGCCATTGAAACCTATCTTGACTTAGATTGGGAACCATACCCAATTTTTGACCTAATTTAGATTTTTGTGCAAAATATCCGATCAAACATGGTCAAACCTAAAATCCAACTTCACCATTGGTTTCCTTAGGTCCAAATTAGGTCTATACCAAAATTTGGACCTAAGGGAAGGTCGCCTTGACCCACTTTACAAAATGGTCTTCAACAATTACTTTTCGACCCTTAACTTTTTGAAACCTTGCAACAATCCCCCTATCTTTCCCGTCGTCTTCTTCAATCAGGTCCCTCTGCCACTTGCCTGCGCAGGACATACCTCTGGCGACTTTGCGCGGAGGATGGCGCCGTGCATGCATGGGGAGCCGACCCCAGATTTGAAAGGGAGACTCCCTACGTTGTCCCCTGCCACATGGGCCAGCTCCCATGCCCTGTCGGTCGCCATACCTCTCGTGCGAACGCTCGAGAGGTATGGGTCTCGCTCCGGCCATACCTCCGGTGAGGTATTCCCACCTCCTCCTTGAGATTCTCTCTCTGCCAACGCCTATTTAAGGAGCGGCACCCTCTGCCGCATCCTTCCAGCTTGTTCTGGCCTGAGAATCCCCCTTAATTTCGTCTTCCTCATCTTCGGCCGTCTGCCTGCAAGCTTCGGTGACTCTCCTCCTCCTTTCTTGTCGCCCTGCCAGCATAGCAGTGGCAGGGTTACCTCCACCGTCTTCCGCCGCGCTTCGCCGTACCAGCAGGCGACCTCCAGCCCCTTTTCCTCATCGTCGTCTTTTCCCCTTGGCGCCTTCGTCTCTAACGGTGGCAGCACAGCTGCTCGCCACCTCCGCCTCCTCCGTTCACTCCCTCACCACCTCTTAGATAAGTCCTCTCTCTTAGCTCTTTATTTTTCCCTCATATATTTCTGTTATTTCGCCTCACCGCTTACACACCACTGCCATCTTCTCCACCTCCGACAGACCACTGGCGAGGTGTATCCACCATTCCACGCATCCACCCACCTCGCCAACCACCTTACAAGCTACGCCACGACTCAAGGATCATAACCCCTCTTTCCATTCACCGCCACACGCTCCCAACACTTCCCCCGAACACACCCATCTTCATAGCCACAGGGTGACCTAGGCACACACACCTAGGCCACCCCACACCACGCCGACCACCGTGACCCCTTCGCCATGCCAAGGCGAAGCTCCCTGTGTGTTTTGACGAGGCCGTAAGGCCATTTTGCTTGTGGACAGGGTACAGGTCTCGGCCGCCATTGGAGCAAGCTCGAAGATGCTCGCAAGCTTCATCCCAGGCGCCAGGCATCATGCTTCAGGTCTCAGATGCGCGGACCTCCATCACGCACGTTTCCAGCCCATCAATTGGAGTCCAAGTCCCCCACATCTGCTGCAATTGATCGGCCACCTACTGCGGAAGTGCCTGGCTGACATTCAAAGAACGAATGCAGCTATCCAGAAGCAACACAAGGATGAAATCACAGAGGTCGGCAGCCTACTCGCCCAGTTGGCAAATTCTCGCCAACTGGGCACACTTCCTTCTCAACCTCTGCCTAACTCGAATAACGTGCCGACCCAGCAGTACGTTATGAACCCAAACCCAGGCCAAGCACATTTTATCTATCAGGCCCCTTCTGTTCCATCACTTGACGGGATGGAAGCATCAACCTCTTATGCGGGTTACCAACAGTAGTAGCAGCCCATCTTACCAACCTCCAAACAGAACCAGGCAGGACTAAATTTTGTAACAACCCGTAGTGGTAAAGCAACCCAAGATCCACCTTATCCAAACCACTCTGGTGACGGTTTCCAACCATGCCTAGTCTTTATTTTTTTTAATGCTTATTACAGTAATGTCGTTGTGGTATAAAATAAGACAGCTACGGTTGTCGTTACCATTAAAATTTTACTCGGAAATAGTTTCCCGAGGTCGAACTCAGGGAGCTACTGGAATTCTAGAAGTACAATATTTCTTTAGTACAAAAATAAGAGAGAGAGAGAGGGAGAAATAGATTTCTATCTTTTGGCTTTTTCTTCTTCTCTTCTTTCTCTCTTTGCTTGTCTTCTTCTCTTCTTTCTCTTTTCTTTATCTTTATGGGTCTTCTTCCTTGGCTCTGATTGCCTTCAGTTCCTCTTCTTCCTCTGCTTGTCTTCTAGTTCTTTTCTTCTTCAGTTCTTCTTCTTTTTCTTGTCGTTATCTTCTTTCTTCCTTCTTTTCTTTTCTTTCTCTTCAGCTGCGGAGCCTTTTCTTTTCTTTTTCTTCTTCTCTGCTTTATCTCCTCTGAAGCTTCATCCGTCGTCTGATATCACAGTCAGACGACTTAAACGGCGGTCTGCTACAGTGCTTCTCCTCTTTTCTTCCTTTGCTACTTCTTCTTCTTCTTCTTCCCGCTTCTTCTTCCTTGGTCTTCTACCTTGCTCAGCTGCAGAGCCTTTTCAGAGTTTCTTCTTCCGCTCCTCTTCTTCTTCCTATGGCCAAGTGGTGAACCTTCTTCCTTCTCACCCTGTTCTTGCACAAGGCACAGCAAAACCTAGCCCTTCCCTCTACCCGCACGTCTCTCTCTCTCTCTGTAAACCGCTCATAGGAAGCTCTCCCAGAGCCGGGTTATCTGGTCGGGTAGCGTACCCGTGACAAGGTGCACCGGCGTGGGTGGTGCGCGAGGAGTGCAAGGTAAACGGGTCGGCCAGGTCTGCGTGGCGTGGGTCGCGGACGAGGCGGGCGAGGGGACCTCACCCCGTGTTCTAAGGCGCTTAAGTAAAAACAAAAAATCAATTTAAATGGATGCGGTGCTTCGAAATCTTAATATGTGGGACTAAACTTCGTCCCTTCTCGCGCGCGCCCACAGGAAGAATCGCGACCTTGCCTCAGCAGCTGTGTCCTCGCTTCCCCTCGCGTGCCAGCTGCCTGCCTTCACCTGGGTCTCTCCAATTCACCTCGGCTGGTGTCCTGCTGCTTCGAGGCCTGGAGCTCGCTTGGAAGCTCCTTGCTTCGTCGCCAATGGTGGCCGGGGCTGAAAATCTACCTAACACAAACAGGACCTCTCGGCCTAATCAGACCACAGGGAAACCTTCGCCGTGGCACGGTGAAGGTAGTGCGGGGCGGTGTCTGGTGGCAGCCCTAGGTCGGACTGTAACCGGAAAAATGGGTTTGATCGGGGGAGTGTTGTGGAGGTGTGGAGTGGCAGTGGAGGGGTGGGGGGTGTTAGGTAGGGTGAGGCGGAGCTTTTGGGACAGTTGGCGAGTTTTGTGGAGCAGCAGATTGACGGGGGCAACTCGCCGGAGGGTTGCCGGAGGGATGGAAGATGATGGTGGTCGGGCGCAGTCGAGGGGTAATCAACTGAAAGGCAGTGGGGAAAAGAAAGAGGGGACGAAGGGAAATAACAGTAACCTACCTACAGGGACGAAGGGGGCCAGAGCAGGGCGGCAGTCGTATCGACTATCGTCGGAGAAGAAACACCCAGAGGGAGAGAGCGGCGACGAGGAAGAGGGCAGGGAGGCGCGCGCTCAGTACGGCGCGACGCGGGGAGATCAGGCGAAGGTGGCTCTGCTGCTGGTATTGCAGCAGAGCGACGAGACGGAGGAGGAGGAGCCGCCGGAGCTGGTGGGTTCCTGTCGGAGTGGGGAGAGAGGAAGGGTTGGGGTTTTCTCCGTCAAGACCAAGCTACCCGAACCGGCTGGCGACGCTGGTCTTTATAAAGGCGATGGCGGAGGGGTGGACGGAGGGAGGCGACGTGCCACCCTCGCCGAAGAATGGCCGGAGGTGTGACCCATACCTTCCGCATGTTCGCACGGAAGGTGTGGGTGTCGTCAGGCGGCATGGCGGTGTCCCTGCGACAGCAGACGTCGCAGGGAACACCAGGTTCAATTTGCAGGACATCCCCCTCACCCTGCACGGCGCCATGCTCCGGGCAAAGTCGCCGGAGCATGGCGTTGCGCAGAGACTTGCAGGAGGGACCTAAATACAAAGAACGACGAGGAAAATAGGGGCCAAAATGCAAGGGTTTCGAAAGTTGAGGGTCAAAAAGTAATAGATGAGGACCAAATTGCAAAGTCGGTCAAGAAGGTCTCTTCTTAGGCTCAAGCTTTTATGCATGACTAAATTGTACCTAAGGATTTTAATTGTGAATTTTTTTTCTAGGTCAGACCTTGTTTGACCAGCCAATTTACGTAGAAACCTAAATTAAATCATTAATTGGTCATGATTCTCAATGTAGGTCAAAATGGGTTTCTAAGGTTAAATTGAAGGTTCTAAACCCTAGAGATTTTTTTTATATGAATTTTAGAGGGTTTATTCGATTTTTACCCTACCTCGAACCTCGTGAATTACAGTGGATTTGTTTTAGGGTTACAGAATGTCATTTAATTCCTTGGAGTTGCTGTAGCCCTTGTTGGATCAGATCATCCCACTTTCATTCTTATTAGGTTAGTTTGACCTATGTTTGGACCCTGAGTTACCCTATTTGCAGATTGTGTTGGTGAAATTGCATTTTTACCCCTTATGACTTATTTTCTTCTTAAACTCAGAATTCTCTGAGTCAAGCCTTTCTTTGAGTTATGTAGGAGCTTTTTCTCGCATATCTAGGTTAGATTGTGCTAGTTAGGATTTATGATGAGGTTGATATCATACCCCCATGCCTAGCTTTTGCTAGTCCCTTAGCAAAAACTTAAGGTTTTAACCTTTGTTCTAGACCATGATGTTTTTAATAATTTCAGATAAGTGTTTTTTCATTTGGACTTATATTAGGTTAGAATGCTGACCATCGGCCTAAAAGGTACTCTAGTACCAACCAGGATCCAGATCTGTCTAGCCTCAGCCTCAGTCCTTAGCAAAGGTTTTTAAGGCTCACAAGAACTAACCTAAGGTCTATTGGACTTTGTGGTTAAAGCACTCGTGCTTGAAATGATTTTAGCCCTGGCTCAGTTCGCAGTGCGTTTTGTAAGAGAGAGAGAGATAGAAGATTTTTCTGTTTGGAGAGTTTTCTCTCTCTTTTTCTTTTTAATTCTAGCTTAGGATTGGCTTTTCAACACGGTCTGTATCAGATTCCTTGTTCCCATCATCAATCCTCAAGGGTTCCTGGCAATTGATGCTTCGAGATAGCATCGCCCATGGCAACCCCCGGAACCCTGGCTATTGAGATTTCGAGATAATCCCATCCATGGTGTTCTGTGGCTGAATCCAGACCCTGGCAATTGACACTTCGTGATAATGCCCCCAGT
Organism: Thalassia testudinum; assembly: GCA_037157565.1. Taxonomy (NCBI): domain Eukaryota; kingdom Viridiplantae; phylum Streptophyta; class Magnoliopsida; order Alismatales; family Hydrocharitaceae; genus Thalassia; species Thalassia testudinum. The sequence goes on along the minus strand of JAZHRO010000022.1, from coordinate 58,798,995 downwards.
AGGATATGAAAATATCCTAAGAGACAAGCACCGAGGAGATGATATTTTGTTACGCATCTTTGAGGGAAATTTGCCACCTCTCCGTGCTAGGAACTCGTCCAAATCAACTTGTGTTGATCGGCCGCTCCTACTCTAGGTGTACTTTTCAGAATTTTGCGATGCTTCTGCATGATTTTGATTTTTACGCTTACTGAACCAGGCTGTGTGTGAGGTTAGGGTGCTTAGGTTACTGAGTCCCATAAACCAAAAGTTAGTTAATGAGGCCAAATACTCCCTAAGCCTTGGACCTAATACTTAAGCTTTTCATTTTCCTCAACCTCTTGAGGAGTGTCCAGATCTTGATGGGTACTAAGAGTCTATCCAAGAATGCTTAAGGTTTGCGTTCTTACTAATCTCACCATGCACTTTTCATTTCTTTTCTTGAATGAGGTCTACAACTTAGGTCAATTCCGTAGTTTCTTACTAATGACTATCAGTCTTTTCTTTCATTTTTGTGCTCCTTTTTCATTTTGTTTCTTTTCCTTCTCCCACAAAATTTCCTTTCTCTTTTTTTTTTATGGTGTTTTTGGCATATGTGAATTTTTTTTGTTTAAAACCTTTTCTTACAAGTTTTGCACTTTTATGCCCCCCCATGCCTAAGGTTTGCAATGTCCTCATTGTGACTTAGGGGGTTTTTATTTACTTAGTTCATTCCTTAAGACAGATGTTTTGATGAGTGAATGGGTCGGGATGATTGTTGCAGACGATTTCTAATCCCAGATGCAAGCATCTGAGGTGGAGTCGGCTGTCTAGAAGGGTGAACCTTAAGTGCACAAAGGTGTCAAAAAGGTTTTAGGTTTTCAAGGAAAATGATGGGCTGCCTCCCGTTAAGCGCTGAGTTTTACGCTATCGGTTGGGCGCAATAAGCTCAAGGGGAATGGAGGATATAAGATGATTCAGCCAAATCAATAGAAGTTACATCAATGAACGGCTTGAGTCTGAGCGTTCACGATGAAAGGTTCGGAATCGTGGCTGAGCGGACTGATTTCGATGGCTCCATTTCCAAAAATCTGTCGGACTAAGTGTGGTCCGACCCACTTTGATCGCAACTTTCCAGGAAAAAGTTTGAGTCGGGCATCAAAGAGTAGGACCTTCTGACCATGATGAAAGATCTTTCTTGAGATATGCTTGTCATGGAAGGCTTTAACCCGCTCATTGTAGATTCACGAGTTCTCATACGCGTCTAGGCGTAATTCATCGATCTCGCTGATTTGAAGTTTTCTATGGGTTCAAGCCTTCGAAAGATCTAGATTATAGTTCCGTACTGCCCAATAGGCTTTATTCTCCAGTTCGACGGGAAGGTGACACGCCTTCCCATACACCAGTCTAAAGGGAGACATGCCTAATTGGGTTTGTGGGCGGTCCTATAGGCCCACAAGGCTTCCGGAAGTCGGGACGACCAGTCCTTCCTGTCAGGCCGAACAGTGACCTGCAGGATTTTCTTGATCTCCCGATTTGATAGCTCAGCTAGACCATTAGTTTGGGGGTGGTAAGGAGTAGAGATTCGGTGAGACACCCCGTATTTGGTCATCAGTGACCTAAACTGAGCGTTAGTGAAATATGTCCCCCCATCAGAGATTATAGCACGAGGAATCCCGAACCTTGAGAAAATGTTTTGATGAATGAATTTGAGAACGATTTTGTGATCACAGGTTTGGGTCAGTATGGCTTCGATTCATTTGGACACGTAGTCCACAACCAGCAGAATGTATTCAAAACCATCCGAAATAGGAAAGGGGCCCATAAAATCAATCCCCCAAATATCAAAGATTTCGCATACGAGAATCGACTGCAAAGGCATCATGTCGCGATGGCTTATGTTGCCCAAAGTCTGGCAACGACTGCATGCCTTGCAGTGACTGTATGCGTCTTTGAACAGTGTGGGCCAGTAAAAGCCACACTAGAGGACTTTTGATGTGGTTTTATGCCCAAAGAAATGGCCACCACATGCCTGGTCATGGCAGAAAGAGAGAATATTGTTGATTTCCTCTTCCGGGACACATCTCCGGATGATTTGATCAGCACCTATGCGGAAAAGGTACGGGTCTTCCCAGATGTAATACTTGGTATCAGAGCGCAATTTATCTTTCTTGGCCTTCGGCCAATCAGACGGGATCTGATGAGATACCAAGTAGTTTACTATATCAGCAAACCATGGAAGTCTAGTACCAATAGTCAGCAGGTGTTCATCAGGAAAATGTTCCGTGATGGGTCCGGAAGGGTTGATAATCTCAGAAGGAAGACGGGACAAATGGTCGGCTACCACATTCTGCCTTCCCGCCTTGTCGCGAATCTCGAGATCGAATTCTTGCAACAGCAAGATCCATCGGATTAGTCGGGGCTTCGCGTCCTTCTTGGCAAGGAGATGCCTTACAGCCGTGTGATCCGAGTAGATGATGACATGGGAACCCAGGAGATATGATCAGAATTTTTCAAGGGCAAATACTTCGGCTAGCAGCTCTTTCTCTGTAACCGTGCAGTTACGCTGGGCCTCGTCAAGTGTCTTGCTGGCGTAGTAGATGACCACGGGTTTCCCGTCAGCTTTCTGCCTTAGGATCGCTCCTACAGCGAAATCAGACGCATCGCACATGATCTCAAAGGGTTGAGACCAGTCAGGGGATTGTAGGATAGGTGCCTGGGTAACTCGGTCACGAAGGTTTTCAAAGGCTAGTGTGCATTCCTTGGAGATTTCAAAGGGTACATCCTTAGAGAGAAGAGAAGTCAAGGGGCACGCGATTTTTGAGAAATCAGGAATGAAACGACGGTAAAAACCGACGTGCCCCAGAAAAGAACGGATGTCCCTGATCGAGCTAGGCATAGGAAGGCGAGAGATCAGATCAACCTTAGCTCGATCTAGTTGGATGCCCTTCTCCGAGATTAAATGTCCCAGGACAATTCCTTCAGGCACCATGAAATGGCTCTTTTCCCAGGAAAGAACCAAATTCACATCGATGCACCGCCTGAGTATTTGGACCAAGTGTTGGAGGCAATCGTCAAATGATGCTCCAAAAACTGAAAAGTCATCCATGAAGACTTCCAGATAGTCACCTACCATATCTGAGAATATGGCAAGCATGCACCGCTGAAAAGTAGCGGGTGTATTGCAAAGATCGAAAGGCATCCTTCGGAATGCATATGTTCCGAAGGGGCAGGTGAACGTGGTCTTCTCTTGGTCCTCAGGATGGATTGCCACCTGGTTGTAATTGGAGTACCCGTCAAGAAAGCAGAAGAATCTATTTCCCGCTAATTTCTCGAGAATCTGATCAATGAAAGGCAGTGGGAAATGATCTTTCTTCGTGGAGGAATTGAGTCGGCGGTAATCTATACAGACACTCCACGAGTTGGCTAATTGGGTAGGAATGACTTCTCCGATTTCAGTCGTTATAGTGGTGAGTCCTGCCTTCTTAGGCATGACCTGAATTGGGCTCACCCAACGACTATCGGAGATCGGGTAGATGATCCTGGCATCTAACCACTTGATGATCTCCTTTTTCACGACCTCCTGTAGATTGGGGTTCAAGCGTCTCTGCATTTCACGAGAAGGTCGTGCGCCCTCTTCTGAATAGATACGATGAGTACAATACGAGGGACTTATTCCAGTCAGATCATCGAGAGTCCACCCGATGGCTCTGCGATGTTGCTGGAGGACAGCAATCAGATGGGATTCCTGTTCGAGATTGAGCTTGGAATTGATAATCATAGGAAGGGTCTAATTAGAACCCGGAAAGATGTATTTCAAGTGAGCAGGAAGGGGCTTTAGTTCGAGGATGGGGTTATCAGCAGCGGCGGGTGGTTCAGAATAGATGTGAGGTTCAAGGGTAGGAGCTATTGGGTTGTCTAAATCTGGATTCGACTCCTCTATTTGCGAGTCAAGATCTTTCTGCGGTTGATGAGGTATAATCAGGTCATTCTGAAAGTGTGTTTCATCAACCAGAGCCCTAATGTCACAAATCTGTTCGATGACACCGCAATTGATTCCTTGTTGGGCCTTAAATATATCAATTTTCAGGGTTTGATTCCCAAATTTGAGCTCTATTTGGCCCTCCTCACAGCTAATGTTGGCTCTAGCAGTAGCCAAGAAAGGTCTCCCTAGAATGATTGGTGTATCCCTAGGGTTTTTAGGTGCGTCCATGTCTAAGACTATAAAGTCTACAGGAAAGTAGAAATCCCGCACTCTTACAATAACATCCTCGAGAATCCCTTTTGGTGACTTTATAGATCGGTATGCTAATTGTAATGTCACCTCAGTTGGTTTTAGCTCAGATTCTTCTAGATGGTTAAGTAAGGATGTGGGTATCAGATTTATGGAAGCACCCAAGTCTAGCAATGCTCTATCAAATTGGGTATCACCTATCTTGCAGGAAATCAGGGGAGTACCAGGATCTTTAGCCTTGGGTGGGAGTCTGCTTAGGATTACAGAGCTGGCTTGCTCTGACAGAACAATTGGACTCCAACTCTTGGTTCGCGGCTTACGCTGGGGTGTACACACATTCTTTAAGAATCGTGCGTAAGCTGGTACGTGGCGGATTGCATCCATCAAGGGGATGTTTATGTGGACCTGCTCAAAGAGCTTGACCAGGTCCTCCTCAGGTGCCACGAGCTTGGTAGTCTTCTTTCCCTTGGTCAAGGCCTCGGGAAATGGAACCTTGGTTGGTTCTTCTAGGATAGGTCCAAGTCTTTGGTCTGGGACAGGGATAGGAACGTCCTAGATTACCGTCCTAGGCTTGGGATCACTACCAGGCTTGGAGTGGTTTGGATAAGGTGGATCTTGGGTTTCCTTACCACTACGGGTTGTCACAGTATTAAGTCCTGCCTGGTTTTGGTTGGGATTGGGTAAGATGGGTTGCTGCTGATAGCCCGTAAAAGAAGTGGAAGCCTCTATCCCTTCTAATGAGAACCTCATCATGAGCCATAACTAGCTCATTTTGACCCAATACAAAGGATAAAAGCTCCTACATAACTCAAGGAAAGGCTTAACTCAGAGAATTCTGAGTTTAAGGAGAAAACAAGTCATAAGGGGTAAAAATGCAATTTTACCAGTATAATCTGCATACAGGGTAATTCAGGGTCCAAACACAGGTCAAACAAACCGAATAAGAAGGAAAGTGGGATGATCTGACAAGGGCTACAGCAATTCCAAGGAACTAAATGATAATCTGTAACCTTAAAACAAACCCACTTCAATTCACGAGGTTCGAGGCAAACTAAAAATAGAATAAACCCTCTAAAATTCATAGAAAAATAATCTCTAGGGTTTAGAACCTTCAATTTGGCCTTCAGAACCCATTTTGACCTACATTGAGAACCATGCTCAATTAATAACTTAATTTAGGTTTTTGCATAAATTGACCGGTCAAACAAGTTTTAATCTAGAAATAAAATTCACCATCAAATTCCTTAGGTCCTAATTAGTCATGTATAAAAACTTGAGCCTAAGAAGAAACCTTCTTGACCAACTTTGCACTTTGGTCCTCATATATTTACTTTTTGGCCCTCAACTTTTGAAACCTCACATTTCTACCCCTAACTCTCCTTCGTTCTTTGCATTCAGGTCCCTCCTGCCAAAACCTGCCAGCACCATGCTCCGGCGACCTTGCGTGGAGCATGGCGCCGCGCAGGGTGAGGGGGAGGGGCTGGCAAGTCAACCGGGGGTGCCCTGCGTCGTCAGTCGTCGCAGGAACACCCCCCTGGTCGCTGCAACCCACCATACCGGCCGTGCGAACGCACGGACGGTATGGGTTTCCATCTCCGGCGTCCTACGGCGAGGGAGACACGTCGTCTCCCTCCGCCTTCCTCTCTGATTCGGCCTCTATAAATACCCCCGTCGCTCCGCCGTTCTGAGTAGCTCGGATCTGACGGAGAAAACTCCCAACTTTCCTCTCTTCTCACTCCGGCAGACGCCCACCAGCTCCGGCGGTTCTTCCTCCTCCTCCTCTTCGCTCTACCGCAATACCAGCAGCAGAGACTTCTTCCCCTGCTCTTCTCGCGTCGCGCAATACCGGCGCGCGCTGCCTCTGCCCCGTCGTCACCGCCGTCCTCCCCCACTTGGCACCTTCTTCTTCGGCGATAGCAGGTACAGCCGTCCGCCTCCTCGCCCCCTTCGTCACTGTAGTTAGGTTAGAACTACTTCCCTCTATTCTCTCTCTCTTTTCCCCCTGCTATTTTTATCTAATTACCCCTCGACCGCGCCTAATCACCCTCACCTTCTCCGCCTCCGGCCATCCTCCAGCGAGCCGCTCCCATCACTCCAGCAACCCACACGGCTCGCCGACCACCGCAGAACCTCCGCCTCCTCACCCTGATCAACCTCCGCCCTTCCACTTCCCCCAAATCACCCTCTGCAATTCCACCGAACAAACCCATCTCCCGACCCACAGTCCGACCTAGGGCAGCTCTTAGGCTCCGCCCCGCCGCCTGCACACCCCCCGACCACCTTCGCCGTGCCACGGCGAAGGTCCTCCACGTTTCTGATTGGGCCGAGAGGCCGTTTCTCTGTGGGCAGGTACCTGCGCTCGTCGTCGCCATTGTTGAAGTGAAGCAGCTTCGACCTGCTGTCCCAGGTGCGCCGCGCCTAGGTCACGCTCCCAGGCTGTGCGGGGGCATTTCGGCAAAGCGTTAGGCTGTAGTTGAGGCGAATCCCTCGCGCGAAGGCCTCGCGTAAAGCTGCGATTACCAGCTGCTTCCTCCGCGCAGGCGCGAAATTGGGGTGGGACATTTAGTCCCACCTCGGAAGGCTCTGAAGGAGCGCAGCGGTATAAAGCGAAAAAGTGCTGGAAGCTTATTGCCTCAGCACACGGGGTGAGGTCCCCTTCACCCGCCCGGTTACCCGGTCTCGTCCGCGCTCACGCCCCGCGGACCTGGCCCGACCCGACTTAGACTGACCTGCACTCCTCGCCCACCACGCACGCCGGTGGGCCTGGACCCGGGCGCGACCCGTACCCGGCAACCCGGTAGCTCTGGGAGAGCTTTCCTAAGAGTGGCTTCTGTGAGAGAGAGATGCGGGGGAGGGTAGAGTTAGGTTTTGCCCCTCTGATCAAGCTGTGTAAGTGTGCAGGCACAGGTGAAGAAGAACCGTGGAAGAAGACGAAGGCTGAAGGAAGGAGGAGCACCGAGCGGCACTGTAGTAGCGGTGATTTAAGTCGTCTGATTGGAAAATCAGACGACGTCCTGAAGGCAAAGAAGGAGAAGGAAGGCGAGGCAGAGGAGGAACACAGAGAGGCCAAGTGAAGACTCTGCAGAAGAAGAAGAGCACGAGAAGAAGATCTGAAGAAAGGGAAAGAAGAAAGAAAGAAGAAGAAGAAGAACAAAGGAAGAGAGCAGAAGATCTGAGAAGGAAGAAGAGGAGAAGCAAAGAGAAAAGAAGAAAAGCCAACAAATTCTCTCTCTCTTTCTTTATTTTTGTAAAAGAAACTTGTACCCCTAGAATACAACTTGCTCCCTGAGTTCGACCTCGGGAACTCTTTTATTTTCCGAGTAACAAATTGTATTAAACTGGTAATCACCTCTCTCTATATTATACTACGACGAAATAATAAAACTATAGAGGAAGGTCGCCACCACCGTCATTTGAAGGAACAGAGGGGGCCTGATAAATCATATGGGCTTGGCCCAGGTTTGGGTTCATAACGCGCCTCTGTGTTGGCACGTTATTCGGGTTAGGAAGAGGTTGGGAAGGAAGAGTGCCTGGCTGGCGAGAATTTGCCAACTGGGCCAGTTGATTACGGACCTCTGTAGGTTCGTCCTTGTGTTGTTTTTGGATAGCCGCATTCGTCCTTTGAATGTCAGCCAGAGTCTAAAGGATGTTACGAACGCGGCTTCAAGACGTCTTTTAAGATGTCTGGGAGGTGGCCCAGACGTCTGGAACCCCTTCCAGACGTCTGGGATTTAATTTTCTGCGGCACGATGGTTTTCGTCTGCGCGCCTGCGCGTGCAGACCTGCAGATGCTTCTTTTTCCCTCTCCTCTTGCAGGCGCAGGCGCTGCCCCCCTCTCTCTCTCTCTCTCCCCGCGCGGCTTTAAAAAGGGCCCTCACCCTCTCCCTCACTCTCATCTCCTCCGTTTCCTTCTTCTCCTTCCAGCCGGTGCGAGAGTGAGCGAGCGGCGGCAGCAGCAGCCGCGGCGGGTGTGCGGGAGGAGGCGTTGCGCGAGGGAGGAGACGCTCGGCTGTGAGGGCTCAAGCTTGCTGGGGCAGCTGGAGCCGGTCGGCGGGGGAGCCGCGGGCGTGGAGCGTCGCGGGAGGACTGCTGCAGCCCGAGCAACAGGAGGACGAGGCGCGGCGCGGCCGCGCGTCGCGGGCGGAGGGCGAGTCGAACTTTGATTCTGGAAATTTTTCTAGAATCAAACGTCTGGGCTTCCAACCAGACGACGGTGAAGACGTCTAGAGGACTGTCCAGACGTCTGGCAAGTAAGTTCTTTTCGTCTTTCGTCCTTTTCTGCGACCCGTTGTACTGAGAACGATGAGTGAGTACATGCAGGCTCTGAGATTCGCCATACAACGCGAATCAGACGTCTGGCCGCAGTGCCAGACGACTGGAAGGACTTTTAGACGTTCGGGGTGACCATCGGACGTCTGGGAACTAGGCCAGATGCCCCCGCAGGCTTCTGGACGTCTGAGAGACTACGCAGAACAAAGGTACCATCTGACCCACTTTTTAAGACGTCTGGAAGAGGTTCCAGACGTCTGATTTTGGACTGTCTTGTCGTTTTTGACCCGTTTAGGACCCGTTCGGAGTCCGTTTTCCGCATTTTGAGTTGCGTTCTTTTCGGAATAAAATCCTCTACACGTCTACAGTAATTATATACTGTTCTGAGAAACTCCTTGTGTTTGATCCTTGTGTTAGGATCCCGTTCCATTGCAGTCTCGGGGGTTGCGGAGGCGCGCGGGATTTCCGACCACGCCCCCAGTACTTCCGTTGTAGCTTGTAGAGTGGCTTTAGAAATTATTAACATAATTTGTTACAATTATGGAACAATTAATAGAACCTAGGGCATTGCATGAATCCTAGGAATGAGAAACCAGATTGAATGATAGATCCTAGGGTATTGCATGAATTCTAGGGCTGGAAAACTAGATTGAATGATAGATCCTAGGGTACGGCATGAATCTTAGGACTGGAAAACTAGTGAAATGAATATAGATATTGCAGTCTTGGAAACTGTGGAAAGGAAATAATAGCTGCATGTAAATTGATTTTAACATCTGCCTGTTATGAATAAGTGAACATGATTGATAATATGGGTTGTATGAACGTGAAACCGAAAAGGGGGAAACCTGAATGTGCTGAGTTAAAAGAGCTGGAACCCTACGGGGAATTAGGAGTAGAACTCCTGGAAAGAGAATGAAATGGAAATGAGAAGGAAAGATGTGGAGGTGCGTTGTCTCTTGGGTACGTAGTGCCAGGGGAAGCACCTGTTACCTGCTTAGTGCAGAGCGGAGCCAGCCGCCCCAGGGACCCGGGGTTAGGTCTGGCCACTTTGTACCGACTTGTTAGCCCTCGTGTATACAGTACCGAGGAGAGCTACTAGTGTAGGGCGAGTACTAGCTACCCCACGGGCCCCAGGGTTCTGCTAGCTCACCTACACTGACTTGTTAGGCCCACTGGGCAAACCAGGGTAGTCAGGCGAGGGTGCACGAACTGTGGAGGGGCAAAGCCCCTGTTTGGTTACTGTGGAGGGGTTGGACCCCTGTTACTGAGAGGGCTCTGCCCTATACTGGTTCCGTGCTGTGCTTTGGGCGCACCCGTTAACGGAAATGACTGACCGCATGTCTGTGCGGGTTAGCTACTCGTGCGTTTACCGCGCGTGCCGTAGTGACCGTTACGTCTGTCAGTGACCTTGGGGTGGTTGACTGAGAGTAGGATCACCATGGGGGACTCTCCCGGCCAGGAGAGCACCACGTGTTACTTCAACTGTTCGGAAAAGACTACAATCAAGATCGTTCCTACGAGGAACATTCGAGATCAAGTGAAGGATCTGAGAAATAGATAAATTGTGAAACAATAGAAAGACGTAAATAAAGGAAGAAAGAAAATAAAATAGCTACTGTACACTTTATTGCTTCTTTAGTTTAGCTGCCACTCTACTTAGCGTTTCGCTGACGTGTTACACTCGTTACTTTTCAGGACCAGGTGTTGAGCAGCCAGGGTCAGCGGCTGCAGAGGACGCTAGGCCGAGTAGGGTCCAGTAGAGTTACCACTGTTCTTTTGTGCCCTTTTTTTTCCACTGTTGTGAGTAGTTCTTGTTACTCTCTGTACTTTTCTTTACTTATAGTTCATGTTATGTTGAATGTTGTTCTATTGTTGTGGTGGTACATGCTGTAGTAGTTCTTTTTCTTATTGCTGTATTTTGTTACTGCTAGCTATATTTCATGTTGAATGTGGTTTATTTTACTGCTCTTTTGGTTACTTCCTCGTTGGACGACTAGGTCTTGGGATTAGTCGAGTCGGTCCGGTTCTCGTGTCTCGTAGGGACTCGGGAATCGGGTCATTACAAAGGATAAGGGACATTTGATCCTGATTTGGCCCTGATGGATAAGTAGGGTTGGGCCGAGGCTGAAGCGGCTGGTAAGGACGAGGGGGTTGTGGGCGGGATTGAAAGGGTGGTCTTTGGGTTTGGAAATTTCCCACCCATTGAAAGTTGGGATGGTTTCGCCATCCAGGATTATAGGTGTTGGAGAATGGGTCATTCTGGATGGCGTTGAGGTCCTCGCAGGTTTAAGGAACCTCCAGAGAGTCAGAGAAAGGGGGAATGGAATTCCCCGGGCTGGCATAGAAAGGATCGGATGGCCCTCCGATCCGAGAATCAGATGATGGATATGGATCCATCCCAGGAGAAGATCGATGGAGAATGTTTTGCACAGTCTCCCGTGTGGAAGGAGGCTGTGCAAAGGAGCTATGCGCAGAGGTGGCTCGCTACAAGTGCTGAGTCAGCTCATCCACCTTCTTTTCAATGATTGAGACCTTGTCCAATCGACTGGCCATTAATTCCAGGTTGACTGATGCGGACAGGCCCTGCGTCTCATGTGCTCCCCTAAGATTCGTCGATGCGCGGGTATTAGTCCTGTCGAATAATCCCATGGAGTCATTGTTAATGGAGTTCTCGCACATGTTATCGAGAATCTCCCACACGGTGTCCTCATGTTGACCCATGATATTCCCTCCGCAGGTTGCATTGACGAAAAGACGGATGTCTTCACGGAGTCCCTGGTAAAAAGATTGGACTTGTTCCCATTTAGGAACTCCGTGATGGGAGCACTTTCTCATGAGATCCTGAAAGCGATCCCATGCCTCATGGAGAGGTTCCCTTGTTTGCTGAGTGAAGTGAGTAATCTAATGGCGCAAGGCAATGGTCCGACCAACGGGAAAGAACTTTTTCAAAAATTCGGACTGAAGTTCTTCCCAAGTGTTGATCAGCCGGGTCTGAGTTTGATACCAATGAGCGGCCTTGTCCATAAGAGAGAAGGAGAACATCTTCATGAGAAGAATATCCCGATTTTGTGCATCTGACTCAAAAGTTTGGGCCAGATGCTTTAGCTGTTTGATGTGCTGGAAGGGATCTTTGGAATTAAGTCCATGGAATTTAGGTTGAGCATGAATCATATTGGGCTTTAATTCGGAATTAGGTCTTCCAGTTGGGATTCTGACTCGAGGCCCAATGGCCACCGCAGCAGGATTATAATGGTCCCGCATCATAGGATGCTGCGGTGGGTGCACAAATTTTTGGAAGAGGTCATTGAGTCGCTGGAGCTGGTGCTCCAGATTGTTTTCTTCCTCAACTGGCTGAGCCATGATGGGGGAAGAAGAAGAGCTTGGTTCTGAATCAGATGAGAGAATAATGTGGTGGGGTTGCTGCACAAACACGGGCGTCGAGGGTTGGCCTTGACGAGAGTGAATTTCTAAAGGAGGTCTTAAGGGTGGTCTTAAGGACCTCCTACCGTACATGCACTGTTGGAATAGATGAGTTTAGAAGGTGCTGGACCCAATCGAGACACCCAAAAATTGTTGGGTGACTATAGAGGTGCGGGGCAGATGGACCCCTATATCATAAAGATCGTCCACCTGAGAATTACCTGGGTAGCCAGAGAGGGTGAGTCCCGCGAAGACCCCTACATGGTAGAGCGTCCCCACGGGTTACAGGGTTTCCCCCACCCGACCTCTCTTGTCACTGTGGTTCTAGGTAGACCAGAATGGGGATCTTGACCTCTTAAGTCTACCTCTTTTACTTTAAGATCAAGGTGCTCAAGGTTCCACTAGAACTGTTAAGTATTTTGACTGAAAAAGTGACCTAATTTGAAGGTTGGTTAACCCAAGGGGTCAACTTCACCTGTTGTTCTTTTGAGAGCTTTTGGGTCCTTTCTTTTAAGGTTCAAATGGATTTAAGAGCCTGATTTGCTTAGGGTTCCTCTTGTATAGATCTTTTTCAAACAAGATTTAGGCACACCTCTTTTTGGGAAGATCTTTTCTTTGTTAAAAGAAGGTATGTCTCTAGAAACCCTAGATTTTCAATCCTTGGATTGGCTCTAGTTGGTCCATTTTAGTTGCCTCAAAATTTTAATATCTAGGGCTCAATCAAGAAGGTTTTAGCCCTAGTTACTTTAGTTGGATGAACAGTTAAGCATGTGTTGAAATAGGCAATTTTGATGAATTACTATGTATAACACAGGTAGCCCTAAGTTAATTCTTCTTTTTGTTCCTTTTCAGATTTTAAGGGAGTTAAGAAAGGGATAATAGAGATTGCCTGTTTGTTGGAGTGTTTGTCGTGCGGCTGCTCTTCTTTTCCTTTACTTGCACACAAGAGAGAGAAAAAGGTTAGCAATCTTTTAAAAGAAATTCAAAGCTTCTAGAATAGCTGTTGCTTCCCGGCAACGGCGCCAAGAAAATGGTGACGGTTCCCAACCGCGGCTAGTCTTTGTTTGTTTTAATGTTTATTACAGTAAAGTTGTTGTGGTATAAAATAAGACAGCTACGGTTGTCGTTACCATTAAAATTTTACTCGGAAATAGTTTCCCGAGGTCGAACTCAGGAAGCTACTGGAATTCTAGAAGTACAATGTTTCTTTATTACAAAAATAAGAGAGAGAGAGAGGGAGAAATAGATTTCTGTCTTTTGGCTTTTTCTTCTTCTCTTCTTTCTCTCTTTGCTTGTCTTCTTCTCTTCTTTCTCTTTTCTTTATCTTTACGAGTCTTCTTCCTTGGCTCTGATTGCCTTCAGTTCCTCTTCTTCCTCTGCTTGTCTTCTAGTTCTTTTCTTCTTCAGTTCTTCTTCTTTTTCTTGTCGTTATCTTCTTTCTTCCATCTTCTCTTTTCTTTCTCTTCAGCTGTGGAGCCTTTTCTTTTCTTTTTCTTCTTCTCTGCTTTATCTCCTCTGAAGCTTCATCCGTCGTCTGATATCACAGTCAGACGACTTAAACGGCGGTCTGCTACAGTGCTTCCCCTCTTTTCTTCCTTTGCTGCTTCTTCTTCTTCCCGCTTGTTCTTCCTTGGTCTTCTGCCTTGCTCAGCTGCAGAGCCCTTTCAGAGTTTCTTCTTCCGCTCCTCTTCTTCTTCCTGCAGCCAAGTGGTGAACCTTCTTCCTCCGCGCCCTGTTCATGCACAAGGCACAGCAAAACCTAGCCCTTCCCTCTACCCGCACATCTCTCTCTCTCTGTAAACTGCTCATAGGAAGCTCTCCTAGAGCCGGGTTATCGGGTCGGGTAGTGTACCCGTGACCAGGCGCACCGGCGTGGGTGGTGCGCGAGGAGTGCAAGGTAAATGGGTCGGCCAGGTCCGCGGACGAGGCGGGCGAGGGGACCTCACCCCGTATTCTGAGGTGCTTAGGTAAAAACACAAAATCAATTTAAATGGGTGCGGCGCTTCGAAATCTTACGATGTGGGACTAAACTTCGTCCCTTCTCGCAGGCGCCCGTAGGAAGAATCGCGACCTTGCCTCGCAGCTGTGTCCTCTCTTCCCTTCGCGTGCCAGTTGCCTGCCTTCACCTGGGTCTCTCCAATTCGCCTCGGCTGGAGTCCTGCTGCTTCGAGGCCTGGAGCTCACTTGGAAGCTCCTTGCTTCGTCGCCAATGGCGGCTGGGGCTGAAAATCTGCCTAACACAAACAGGGCCTCTCGGCCTAATTAGACCACAGGGAAACCTTCGCCGTGGCACGGCGAAGGTAGTGCAGGGTGCAGTAGGTTGCGGGGCGGTGTCTGGCGGCAGCCCTAGGTCAGACTGCAACCGGAAAAATGGGTTTGATCGGGGGAGTGTTGTGGAGGTGTGGAGTGGCAGTGGAGGGGTGGGGGGTGTTGGGTAGGGTGAGGTGGAGCTTTTGGGAAAGTTGGCGAGTTGTGTGGAGTGGTGGATCGACGGGGGCAACTCGCCGGAGGGTTGCCGGAGGGATGGAAGATGATGGTGTTCGGGCGCAGTCTTGGGGTAATCAACTGAAAGGCAGTGGGGAAAAGAAAGACGGGATTGAGGGAAATAACAGTAACCTACCTACAGGGATGAAGGGGACCGGAGCAGGGCGGCAGTCGTATCGACTGTAGCCGGAGAAGAAACACCCAGAGGGAGAGAGCGGCGACGAGGAAGAGGGCAGGGAGGCGCGCGCTTGGTACGGCACGATGCGGGGAGATCAGGCGAAGGTGGCTCTGCTACTGGTATTGCAACAGAGAGATGAGACGGAGGAGGAGGAGCCGCCGGAGTTGGTGGGTTCCTGTCGGAGTGGGGAGAGAGGAAGGGTTGGGGTTTTCTCCGTCAAGACCAAGCTGCCCGAACCGGTTGGCGACGCTGGTCTTTATAAAAGCGGTGGCGGAGGGGTGGACGCAGGGAGGCGACGTGCCTCCCTCACCGGAGAATGGTCGGAGGTGTGACCCATACCTTCCAGACGTTCGCACGGAAGGTGTGGGCGTCGTCAGGCGGCATGGCGGTGTCCCTGTGACAGCAGACGTCGCAGGGAACACCAGGTTTAATTTGCAGGACATCCCCCTCACCCTACGCGGCGCTATGCTCCGTGCAAAGTCGCCGGAGCATGGCGCTGCGCAGAGACTTGCAAGAGGGACCTAAACGAAAAGAATGACGAGGAAACTAGGGACCAAAATGTGAGGATTTCAAAAGTTGAGGGTCAAAAAGTAATAGATGAGGACCAAATTACAAAGTCGGTCAAGAAGGTCTCTTCTTAGGCTCAAGTTTTATGCATGACTAAATTGGACCTAAGGATTTTAATGGTGAATTTTGTTTCTAGGTCAGACCTTGTTTGACCGGCCAATTTACGTAAAAACTCAAATTAAATCATTAATTTGGCATGGTTCTCAATGTAGGTCAAAATGGGTTTCTAAGGTCAAATTGAAGGTTCTAAACCCTAGGGATTATTTTTCTATGAATTTTAGAGGGTTTATTCGATTTTTACCCTGCCTCAAACCTCGTGAATTGCAGTGGATTTGTTTTAGGGTTATAGAATGTCATTTAATTCCTTGGAGTTGCTGTAGCCCTTGTTGGATCAGATCATCCCACTTTCCTTCTTATTAGGTTAGTTTGACCTATGTTTGGACCCTGAGTTACCCTGTTTGCAGATTGTGTTGGTGAAATTGCAGTTTTATCCCTTATGACTTGTTTTCTTCTTAAACTCAGAATTCTCTGAGTCAAGCCTTTCTTTGAGTTATGTAGGAGCTTTTTCTCGCATATCTAGGTTAGATTGTGCTAGTTAGGGTTCATGATGTGGTTCTTATCACACTCCAAGCCTGGTAGTGACCCAAACCCTAGGATAATTATCCAGGATGTTCCTATCCCTATCCCAAATCAAAAACTTGGACCTATCCTAGAGGAACCAACCGAGGTTCCATTTCTCGAGGCCTTGACCAAGGGAAAGAGGACAGATAAACCCGTGGCTCTTGAGGAGGACCTGATCAAGCTCTTTGAGTAAGTCCAAATAAACATCCCCTTGATGGATGTAATATGCCACGTACCGGCTTACGCACGATTCTTGAAAAACGTATGTACATGTCAGCGTAAGCTGTGAACCAAGAGTGGGAGTCCGATTGTACTACCAAAGCAAGCCAGCTCTGTGATCCTGAGTAAACTCCCACCCAAGGCAAAAGACCCAGGCACTCCCCTGATTTCATGTAAGATTGGTGAAACCCAGTTTGATAGAGCATTGTTAGACCTTGGTGCCTCCATAAACCTGATACCCACATCCCTGCTTAACCACCTAGAAGAATCTCAACTGAAACCCGGAGAGGTCATACCTACCTGTATAGCCAACTCATAGAGAGTTTGCATAGATTATCGAAGACTCAATTCCTCCACGAAGAAGGATCATTTCCCACTACCATTTATTGATCAAATTCTCGAAAAACTAGCGGGAAATAGATTCTTCTACTTTCTTGACAGGTACTCCAGTTACAACCAAGTGGCGATTCATCTAGAGGATCAAGAAAACACTACGTTCACTTTCCCCTTCGGGACATACGCATTCCGAAGGATGCCTTTCGTTCTCTGTAATGCACCCACGACTTTTCAGCGGTGCATGCTTGCCATATTCTCTGATATGGTAGGTGATTATCTAAAAGTCTTCATGGATGACTTCTCAGTTTTTGGGGCATCATTTGACGATTGCCTCCAGCACTTGGTTCACATACTCAGGCGTTGCATTGACGTGAATCTGGTTCTTTCCTGCGAAAAGAGCCACTTTATGGTACCTGAGGGGATCGTCCTGGGACACTTAATTTCTAAGTGAGGCATCAAGTGGATTGAGCCAATGTTAACCTGATTTCTAAACTTCCTATGCCTAGCTCAATCAGGGACATCCGATCTTTTCTGGGCACGTCTGTTTTTACCGTCGTTTCATCCCTGAGTTCTCAAAAATCGTGCGCCCCCTGACCACTCCTCTCCAAGGATGTACCCTTTGAGATTTCCAAGGAATGCACTCAAGCTTTTGAGATCCTTTGTGACCGAGTCACCTAAGCCCCGATCCTACAGTCCCCTGATTGTTCTCAACCCTTTGAGATCATGTGCGATGCATCTGACTTCGTTGTAGGAGCGGTTCTGGGGTAGAAGATTGACGAGAAACCCGTGGTCATCTACTACGTTAGCAAGACACTTGATGAGGCTCAGCGTAACTACACGGTTACAGAGAAAGAGCTTCTAGCTGTAGTATTTGCCTTTGAAAAATTCAGATCTTATCTCCTAGGTTCCCATGTTATAATCTACTCGGATCACACAGCTGTGAGGCATCTCCTTGCAAAGAAGGACGCGAAGCCTCGATTAATCCGATGGATCTTGCTGTTGCAAGAATTTGACCTCGAGGTTCATGACAAGGCGGGAAGACAGAATGTGGTAGCTGACCACTTGTCTCGCCTTCCTTCTGAGATCATCGACCCTTCTGGACCAATCACGGAGCACTTTCCTGATGAGCACCTCTTGACTATTGGTATCGGGCTTCCATGGTTTGCTGATATAGTAAACTACTTGGCATCACACCAGATCCTGTCTGATTGGCCGCAGGCCAAGAAAGGCAAGTTGCGCTCCAATGTCAAGTACTACATCTGGGAAGACCCGTACTTATTCCGCATAGGTGCTGACCAAATTATCAGGCGATGCATCCTGGAGGTCAAAATCAATGACATACTCTCTTTCTGCCATTACCAGGCAAGCGGTGGCCATTTTTTTGGGCATAAAATTGCATAAAAAATCCTCCAGTGTGGCTTTTACTGGCCCACTATCTTCAAGGACGCATACAGTCACTGTAAGGCATGCAGTCGTTGCCAAACTTTGGGCAACATTAGCCTTCTCGACACGATGCCTTTACAGCCAATTCTCGTATGCGAGATTTTTGATATTTGGGGGATTGATTTTGTGGGCCCCTTCCCTATCTCGGACGGCTTCGAGTGCATTTTACTCGCTGTTGACTACGTGTCCAAATGGATCGAAGCCATTCCGACCCGAACCTGTGATCACAAAATCGTCATCCAATTCATTCATCAGAATATCTTCTCACGGTTCAGGATCCCTCGAGCTATCATCTCTGATGGAGGGACCCATTTTACCAATTCTCAGTTCAGGTCACTGATGACCAAATACGAGGTGTCGCATCGAATCTCTACTCCTTATCACCCGCAGACTAATGGTCTAGCTGAACTATCAAATCGGGAGATCAAGAAAATCCTGCAGGTTACTGTTCGACCTGATAGGAAGGACTACTCATCCCGACTTCTAGAAGTTTTGTGGGCTTATAGGACCGCCCACAAGACCCAATTAGGCATGTCTCCTTTTAGATTGGTGTACGGGAAGGCATGTAATAAATGCCAGTTTATCATCATTTTTATGCATTAAAACAAACTTAGCTCTTAGGATTTTGCTCCGCAAACGGGTTTTTGGGCTGCATTTAGGCATCAATTAGGTTAGGCATGCATTGCACTTTTTATTATCTTTTTAATGTGTTTTTGTGAGTGTTAGGGATATGCAGATTCTCAGAACTCCAAAACCTTAGCACTCAAGAAGGCAACTGGTGAAGAAGAAGCTTAGACTAACTGGAACTCAGCTTTAAAGTTGAGCCAAAAGGTCCCGATTTAAGATCAATTCATGAGGAAGTGGTATCTCTTTAGGGTCCACCCCAGCGTCAAGAAATTGGTTCCAGCTCACTTGAACTAGGGTTATCTCATCTTAGCTCCATTCATCTCATCTCAACTGAATGGCAGCTCAAGAGAGCTCATCTTAGCTCACCCTAGCTCAGGTCAGCTCAGATCCAGCTCAACTTAGCTGAGTCCAGCTCATCTTAGCTCCCATTAGTCCACAGGGAGCTCTAGCTAGCTCAGCTGAGTTGACTGGAGTTCACCCCAGCTCAGGTCCAGCTACATCCAACTCTACTCAACTCTGGCCAGCTAAAGATGACTTCATTCCAGCTTAGGAAGCTCAAGTCCAGCTCCCGGGGACTCAGCTTAGCTCAACTCAGTTGAGCTAAGCTACCTTAGCTGCCTCACCTAGCTGGATCCTCCCCGCGAGCATTAGACCCAGCTCACCTCAGCTCCTTTCAGTAGAAGCCAGCTTGCTTTAGCTTAGCTTAGTAGCTAGCAAAGAACTAGTAAGCCAAGGTAGCTAAGGTAGCTCCTTGCAGCTCTCTTCAGCAACCACCAGCTCTAGTACAGCTCAAGATGACTACCTCTAGCTCTTCTCCCTGAAAACCCTAGCTACAAATGCCTCGAACTCTACTCCCTACTAACTAAGCTAGCTAAGCTGCTTAACTTAGCTAGTCCACCTCCATGGCACCAAAACCTACTACCCTACTACCTAAGCTCTAGCAAAAAGACCACCTACTCCTACTTTATTTTGGTGCCAACTATCCCTTCCATCACCACCCTACATCCACCATCAAAACACATCTCCACTCTCCATTTTTTCCCTCCAAAATTGCCTTCTAGAAGGCATTTTTGGAGGGAAAACCAAGGCACCTCTTCATTTCCCTCCCATTTTTCCCTCCAAAAATATCCAAGCACCCCTTCATTTCCCTCCAAAAAAAACCATAACCACCCCCCTTCCCATCCTATAAATACCCTACCCTACCACCACATAATTCCCATCCTCCATTAGTGCATTTCTCTACCTATACCCACCTACACCTACGGCCAAGAAGAAGGAGTAGAGAAGAAGATTAAAGGGGCACATCACCAGCCCTTTTGGTGTCTTCTTCTCCCCACTCTCTTCAACTTGGGCCACGCCAAGGAGGAGGACTTTTCTACTTCAAGGAGGACGGCCAGGCAAAGGAGAAGGACCTAGGGTGGATGTCCACCGTTGGAGAGAAGCTTAGGGCATGCCCCTTTAGGGCTTGCCTTGGAGGACATCATCTTGGCGGAGCTTAGCAAGGAAGGAGTTGAAGGACTCTTTTCAAGCTTGGGAGCTACCAAGCTTGGAGCAAGAAGCCCTCTTCTTCACCATCTATCTAAAGGATTTGTATTTGCTTTTATTTATTGCAATTTTTCTTGTAGTAGAAGCATTCCTCTACTAGGCTTTTTTGTAAAACACTTTTTCATTAATCTAGTTGCCTTCTTTGCAATTTCTTTATTTGCATTTCTAATTGCTTTGTTTTTAGCATTCTTCACTCTCTCTCCCTAATTATTCTAGGCCTCCACTTGCCTAGAGTGAGCTTAGGGGGAGGCTCTACTTGCCACTTTAGAAGTAGTATATTGAGTTGAAGTGTAATTCACTTTCCCGCGACAATTTTGCATGTTGCCTTAATTTCAAAAATAAAAAAATGATATATTGAAAAATACCAAAAAGAAAGTTGAGATCTATTTTGTAAGCAAGAGAATCAATTTTGCAAACATTTGGCCTTCTTGGACGACCCTAGATACCCCACTATCTAGGATATAAATTTAAAAGCGAAAGCGGATTTATGCGTTGCAACGACACTAAATTACCTAATTAACAAACCGCGTATTTTCGCTATCAGCGTGTCACCTTCCCGTCGAACTGGAGCACAAAGCCTATTGGGCAGTACGGAACTGCAACCTAGATCTTTCTAAGGATGGAACCCACAGAAAGCTTCAGACAAGCGAGATTGATGAATTACGCCTCGATGTGTATGAAAACTCGTGAATCTAGAAAGAGCGGGTTAAAGCCGTTCATGACAAGCACATATCTAGAAAGATCTTTCACCCTGGTCAGAAGGTCCTACTCTTCGATGCTCGACTTAAATTGTTCCATGGAAAACTGCGATCCAAGTGGGTCGGACCATATCTTGTCTGACAGATTTTTGGAAATGGAGTTGTCGAGATCAATCTGCTCAACCACGATTCTAAACCTTTCGTGGTGAACAGCCAGAGACTCAAACCGTTCATTGTCATAACCAATACAGATTTGGCTGAGTCATCATTTATCCTCCATTCTCCCTGAGCTAATTTCACCCAGTCGATGGCGTAAAACACATCACTTAACGGGAGGCAGCCCGTCATTCTTTTTGAAAACCCGAAACCTTTTTCTGACATATCTTTGCACTTTAGATTCATTCCTTAGATAGCCAACTTCATCTCAGGTAGTTGTACCTGAGATTAAAAATCATCCGCAACAGTCACCCCAACCCATCCACTCACCTAATATCTGTCCTAATGCATGAACCAAGCCAAATAAAAATCCACTTAATGCACAATGAAGACATTGCCAACCTTAGGCATGAGGGAGGTATGCAAATGCAATGAAAAGACATAACAAGAAAAGGTTTCAACAAAAAATTCACATACACAAAAAAGAAAAATTGGGAGGAGGGAAGAAAGTGCTGGTAAGCTTCACAAAATGAGGAAAAGAGTAAAATATTAAAAAGAAGCACAAAATGAAAAAAAAGGGATATTCATTAGTAAGGAATTAAGGAATTAACCAAAGTTATAGACCACATTAAAGAAAAGTAAAGTGAAAGTGCACAAAAAGATTAGTAAGAACGCTAACCTTAGGCTTTCTTGGCTAGACTCTTAGTACCCGTTATGATCTAGATATTCCTCAAGAGATTGAGAAAAATGAAAAGCTTAAGTTTTAGGTCTAAGTCTTAGGAAGTATTCGGCCGCGTTAACTGACCTTCGATTTACGGGACTCGGTAACCTAAGTACCCAAATTCACACACAGTCTGTTTTAGTGAGCATAAATATCAAAATCACGTAGAAGCGTTTCAAATGTTCTGAAAATGTCACCTAGATTAAGAGCGGTCGATCAACACAAGTTGATTTGGACAAGTTTCCGGCACGGAGAGGTGGGAAATTCCCCTCGAAGATGCGTAATAACATATCATCTCCTCGATGCTTGTCTCCTAGGATATTTACATATCCTACTGGGGGCATGTAAGCACCCTGTTGGTTCAGATTCCATGGATGGCATTATCACAAAATGTCAATTGCTAGGGTCTGAATTTAGCCACGTTATACCATGGGCAGGATTATCTCGAAATCTCGAAAGCCAGAGTTCGAAGGGTTACCATGGGCGGTGCTATCTCGAAGCATCAATTGCCAGGAACCTTTGAGGATTGATGATGGGGATGAGGAATCCGATACAGACCGTGTTGTGAAGCCAATCCTAAGGTAGAATTAAAAGAAAAGAGAGAGAAAACTCTCGAAACAAATAAACCCTTTGTCTCTCTCTTACAAAACGCATTGCAATTTGAACCAAGGCTAAAAATGTCTCAAGCATGGGTACTTCAAGCATGGAGTCCAATAAACTTTAGGGTAGTTCCTGTGGGTCTTAAAAACCTTTGCTAAAGACTGAGGCTAAAGCTAGACAGATCTGGATCTTAGTTGGTACTAGAGTACCTTTTAGGCCTATGGTTGGCATTCTGACTTAATCAAAGAGACAAGCAAAAGCACTTATCAAAATCAGTGAATGAAATTCATGGTCTAGAATGGAGGTTAAAACCTTAAAATTTTGCTAAAGGACTAGCAAAAGCTAGGCATGCGGGTATGATGAGAACCTCATCATGAACCCTAACTAGTGCATTTTAACATAAGAAATTGAACAAAAAGCTCCTACATAACCTAAGGGAAGGCCTAGATCAGGAAATTGTTGAGTAGAAAATAGAACATTGCATAAGGGGTAAAACTGTAATTTTACCATTGCAGTACATGAGTGGGATTTTTAAGGGTCTAGACATAGGTCAAGTGGACTTAATAAAAGGAAAAGTGGGATGGTTTGGTTAGAAAAGGATTATGACAAAATCTGGGAATTAAATAACATTCTGTAACCCTAGAATAAAATCACTTTAATTCACGAAGTTACAGGTAAGATAAAAATCAGTTAAATCCTCTAAAATTCATGAAAAAATATCCCCTAGGGTTTATAACCGTCAATTCAGTCGTTGGAACCTATCTTGACCTAGATTGAGAACCATACCCAATTTTTGACCTAATTTGGGTTTTTGTGCAAAATGTTTGGTCAAACATGGTAAAATCTAAAATCCAACTTCACCATTGGATTCCTGAGGTCTAAATTAGTATACTGAAATTGGGACCTAAGGGAAGGTCGCCTTAACCCACTTTACAAAATGGTCTTCAACAATTACTTTTCGACCCTTAGCTTTTTGAAACCTTGCAACGACCCCCCTATCTTTCCCGTCGTCTTCTTCAATCGGGTCCCTTTGCCACCCGCCTGCGCAGGACATACCTTCGGTGACTTTGCGTGGAGGATGGCGCCGCGCATGCATGGGGAGCTGGCCCTAGATTTGAAAGGGAGACTCCCTGCGTTGTCCCCTGCCGCATGGGCCGACTCCCATGCCCTGTCGGCGACCATACCTCTCGTGCGAGCGCTCGAGAGGTATGGGTCTCGCTCCGGCCATACCTCCGGCGAGGTATTCCCTCCTCCTCCTTGCGATTCTCTACCAACGCCTATTTAAGGTGCGGCACCCTCTGTCGCATCCTTCAAGCTTGTTCTGGCCTGAGAATCCCCTTTAATTTCGTCTTCCTCATCTCTGGCCGCCTGCCCGCAAGCTCCGGCGAATCTCCTCCTCCTTTCTCGTCACCCTGCCACCATACCAGTGGCAGCATTACTTTCGCCATCTTCCGCCGCGCCTCGCCGTACCAGCAGGCGCCCTCCAGCCCCTCTTCCTCATCTCTGTCTCTTCCCCTGGGCGCCTTCGTCTCCGGTGACGGTAGCACTGCCGCTCGCCACCTCCGCCTCCTCCGTTCACACCCGCACCACCTCTTAGATAGGTCCTCCCTCTCTGCTCTTTATTTTTCCCTCATTTATTTCTGTTATTTCACCTCATCGGTCACACACCACCGCCATCTTCTCCACCTCTAGCAGACCACCGGTGAGGTGTATCCACCATTCCACGCATCCACCCACCTTGCTAACCACCTCACAAGCTCTGCCACGACTCACTGGACATAACCCCTCTTCCCATTCACCGCTGCACACTCCCAACAATTCCCCCGAACATACCCATCTTCACAGCCACATGGTGACCTAGGCACGCACGCCCAGGCCACCCCGCACCACGCCGACCACCATGACACCTTCATCGTGCCAAGGCGAAGCTCCTTGTGTGTTTTGATGAGGCCGTAAGGCCGTTTTGCTTGTGGACAGGGTACAGGTCCCGGCCGCCATTGGAGCAAGCTCGAAGAAGATCGCAAGCTTCCCAGGCACCAGGCATCAGGCTTCAGGTCTCAGATGCGCAGACCTCCCTTGCGCACGTTTCCAACCCAGCAATTGGAGTCCAAGTCCCCCGCATCTATTGCAATTGATCAACCACCTCTGTGGAAGCGCCTGCGAGGAAGGTGGGACATTTAGTCCCACCTTGGATGATCAGGAGAGGGCGAAGCGGCATAAATTGCAAAAGTGTCAGGGGCTTAGCGCCTCCTGACACGGGGTGAGGTCCCCTTGCCCACCACACCTTGTCCGCAGCGCACACCTACACTGACCTGGTATCCTATCTGACTACCCGTGTGCTCCTCGTGCACCACCCACGCCGGTGCGCCTGGTCCCGGGCACGCATACCCGACCCGATAACCCGAGAAGGCTCTGGGAGAGCTGTCCTGAGAGCGAAATAGAGAGAGAGACGCGGGGAGGGTAGGGGTTAGGTTTTGCCTAACCATATGCCTGTGCAGGGAACAGAAGAGGAAGCAAGGAAGGAGTGGCTGAGGACTTAGCTGCGAAAGCAATTGCGGCCAGAGAGAAGAAGAAGAAGGACTTGGAGGCGCAGAGAAGAAAAGGAAGGAGGAGGAGCAGTTGAGGCTTAGCTGCAGGAAGACACAGAAGATAAGGAAGAGAGAAAGCAAAGGCACAACAGAGAAGAAAGAAGAAGTCAGAGGAGAAGGCAGAGACAGAGCAAAAAGGAAAAAGAAGAGAAGGAAGCTGCCGCAAAGAGGAAGGCCAGGCAGCTGAAAGAAGAGAAAAAGAAGCCAAGAAGAAGAAGAAGCAGCAGCAGCAGCCAAAAAGAAGAAGGAGAGCACAAGCATTGTAGCAAGTAGATACTTAAGGCGTCTGCTCCTTGGAGTCAGACGTCTGAAAATAGAGAAAAAGGAGGACAAAAGAAGAAAGAGAGAAGAAAAGAGAAGAGACATTTTTTCCACTCTTTAATGTTTTTGTAAAACAGTATATTGTGAATTGTGATTTTCTACGCTTCTAGAATCAAGTTTGCTCCTTGAGTTCGACCTTGGAGAATTTTTGTATTCGAGTAATAAAATAAAATCAAACCGATGCGGTTTTATATAAACTCGTACCAAGGACCGAGGGGTTTCAGACATCTGAGAGTGTCGCCAGACGTCTGAAGGCACCCTTAGTCGTCTGCACAGAGTTCCAGACGTCCGGAAAAGGCACCCTGAGCAAGGTGAGCCACTTCGTTCGTTTGAGACGTCTGGGACTTTTCCCAGACGTCTAATTTTAGTCAGAGTTGTGTTTTTGGGCCTGTTCTAGGCCTAAACAGAGTCGATTTTCCGCAAACGAATTATCATTGGTTTCCATTCGAATTTCTCTACGTTGCGGTATAGTGTCTACACTGTTTTACGCTCCTTTTGTCATATGGGCCAATGTGATAGGTCGTTAGTTCGTGGTGTGCACGGGACCTGTGGGGTTGCAGACTCCATTGACTATACCCCCACATCTCCCGGTTATCCTGGTAGAGTGGTTCTCTTATTAATCCTGGATTTAATAATTAAATTACATGCTTTAGAATTAGTCGAACCCTAGGTTGTGAAATGAACTATAGAGCTGAAAGCGATAAATGTATGCTACTTTAGAAATATTCGATTAAACCCTAGGATGTGGAATGAACCCTAGGGCTGAAAGAAATGAATGCACATTTAATTAATGATTAAATTGTTGTTTCCCAAAAGTAGATAATCATGAGTTGCCTGTAATGAACCATGACTTGAACAAAAACACATGCTATGTATTGAATAATTGATGGACATGATTATGAAATCATGAGTTTCTTGTTATGCATTTATTGAATCAGATGTGGAAATGAGAAAGTATGTGTACAAACCCTATGGGAAATTTAAAAGAAAGTCAAGATATAGTAATACGGAAAACTTGACGAGTCATGGAACATGTTGCCTACAGGCGGCTATTCGGACCAGGTAATGGGAAGTGAGTTGGCCCTCGTGTACGTTGTACCAAGGAGAGCAACTGTCTCTTTAATGTGAAGGGGGCTGCTGGGTTGAGACCCAAGGTTAGGACTAGTCACTCTACACCGACTCCTGTTTGGCCCTCGCGTACTTGGTATTGGGGTAAGCTACTTAGTGTAGGGAGGTGGTGAGACTCGAATATGTTTTGTTAATATGGTGATATTATCGTTGAAATTAGTATAGTGAGTTAACCTAAATCGAGTCTAACCAGCTTCACAAAATTTTTAACCTGGCCTACTTGATTTTATCTTAGTCGCTTTTAGGCCTAGGGTCGATCTCAGGGAGGCAGGAATTTGAAGGTCAAGGAGTTTCTACGCCTTTCTTAAAACGTATCTCTTCCTTACATTTATTATGTTTTTGGTTTTTTCTATTTTTTTAAGATTTTTGTTGGTGATAATGTTGTCCTTGAGGTACACCCTCAAAATCAAGTCCTTGGTCTTGAGTCAAATGGTTCTTGGCTTGTAGCTAACTTGGGATTTCCAAAAATTGATCTTGTTATTCGCAAGACCGAGTACCTGCAAGACAAGAATTATCTTTTCTCTTTTACTCTTTTTTTTTATCTTTTTAATAGCAAGAAATAAAAGATAAATGGAAACAAGGTAGGTTTCTAGAAAACAAAGAAATACTTAGCTTAGTATATGTATAGATATATAGTAGATACAGTATATATATCTGTATATAGTTATATATTATATATAGGAGTGGAGGTGGAAGAGGAAATGGAATGTAGCACAGTGTCAAGTTGCTCTACGTTTGGCAAGACGCAACCAACAAGATGGAGTGCCACGTGGAGTGTGAGCGGATGTGTGGGAGTGTGTGTGGAAGCGCTTACTTCGCTGATATCGGGGAATATCAATAACCGGTGCAGATATTCCCGCGATATGATGCGCGGTGGAGGGACTAGTGCACGGAAGTATGGGTGGTGAAGTGTGTATATGGATATGGGTAGGTGGATATATATGTAAACATATATATATGTGTGTGTGTGTGTGTGAGTGGATATATATATGTGTGTGTATGTGTGAGTGTATAAGGGTGTGTGTGAGTGTGTACCAGTGGTGTGTGAGTGTACGAGTGTGTGTGTACAAGTGTGTGTGTGTGTATGCTGGCGGAGGAGGGGAGCGCAGCAGATAAGCCATCTGCTGCGCTGCCCCGTCGTTTGATGCGCACAGCTGCGTGGGCGTAGGAGAGAGAGTGCGTGTGGTTCGCTGGGGAGCGCCTGTGCTCTCTTCGTGCGCGGGCAGGTGCGAGTGAGTGCGGGCGAGCGCAGCGCAGCGGACTGCGTAGTGCAGCGCGTAGTGCTGTGGGCGGGTGAGGCGCGGATGGGTGAGGGCGACCGGCTGGCACGGGTAGCGGGCGAGGAGAGAGAGCTCGAAGCCACCGGTTAAGTGAGAAACGAGCCGGTGGCTACAGTGTCGTGCAGACCGCGCGCTACAGTGCGCTACAGTGCATGCGCGGTCTGGCGACTGGTAGCGGCCAGTTTCGCATGCTAGGTGTGCTGTGTAGCGACTGCGCACGCGGAAAAAGGGTGAGCGCGATCTGCAGGCGCGCACGTGGTGACTGGCGGAGCTACAGGCCGGCGTGTGGTGCTGCTGGAGCTCCTTGAGCTTGAAAGCTTGAAGCTCTGGCAATGGCGGAGAAGACGAACAACGGTAAAAACAAAAGGCGAATCCACCACGCCCACTTGCTCACGAAAGAGCTGGGCGGTGGTGGAACTCACAGTGGTGGTCAGAGACCACTGTGGGTTTTCTCCTACCCACAGTGCGTCTCTTCTCTATGAGAAGAGATACTGTGTATGGAGAGGGAGAGGGGAGGAGGTTGGGCCAGGGTGAACGGTGGATCTGAAGGTGTCTTCAGGTGTATGAAGGTGCATGCTCGCACAAGGGAGAGAGCAAGGCATTATAAAGAGGAGAGGGCATGCCACAGCCATGCTGCTGGTAGCGCACCTCCTGCCATGCTGTTGGCAGGAGGAGAGGCGCGAAGAGGCATGCAGGCCCTATGCCCTACAGCCGCACGAGAGAGAAAAATTCAAAGTAAATAAAAAATGAAAATGGTGAAATTGCAATGCTGCACTTGAGGAAGATGTTAATTAATAGATGGCCAATTATTCACACTCTCCTCCCCTCTTTATAAATGCATGCAGGCGTCTATTTATAAATGTAATTATAGCTACATAAGATGCAATGGCAGTGCTAGGAAATAACACAAGATGGCATATTTACTGGTGTATTTTTGCTGTGCAATTAGGAGGGAGCTAGCCGCCCCATGGGGCCTAGGGTTAGGACTAGCCACCCAACACCGACTCTTTATTAGGCCCACTGGGCGAACTGGGATAGTCGAACGAGGGTATGCAGACTGTGGAGGGGCGAGACCCCTGTTCTGTTGTGAGAGGCCAAGGCCCTGTGCTGTTCCGTGCTGTACGTTTGGGCATACTCGCTAGCAGAAACGACTGGCCACGTGCCAGTGCGAGGTAGCTACCTGTGCGCTTATCACGTGTGCTGTAGTCACCGCTACGTCGCGACCGTGACCTCGAGGTGGTAGACCGGGTGTAAGACTACCACGAGGGACTCTCTCGGCTAGGAGAGTGCCACGTGTACATCTTGCATCGTGGGAAAATTGCAAGTAAGATCGTTCCCTTAGGGAACAAGAAGATTAAGCACTATTATGGATCCTGATAAGAGATCTCGACTCAGAAACGCGTAAATAAGACGAATGGAAATGGATGATAATAATACCAACACATACGTGTGTAGTTAGTTGCTTGTTTAATTGCATGTAAATGGCTTAACCACCACTCTACTCAGCGTTAGCTGACCACGGAGTTTGTAACCATGTTCTGGTCAGGGATCTGAGTAGCCAGCGCTACCAGCTGCTGAGGGCGTTGGGCCCAGTCGAGCTCAGCCGTAGTCTTTCTCCTACTGCAGAGCACTTGATTAGTCGTGAGTACTGGTAGCCTGTAGTAACTGTTCCGTACTGTTTCTGTTATAATTGTGATGGCTATGTTCGGTAACCGTACCTTTCTACTGTATTATGTAATATCTTTATGATTTTCTGTTCTATTTCTTTTATTGTCTGTTATGTACTTTCTATTTAATTACATTGCACATGTGGTTGTGGAATAATATGCATGCGGTTATTTCTCGTTGGACGACTAAATCTTAGAGTTAGTCAAAGCGAGCCATTCTCAGATTCTATAGGAAGCCAGGAATGGATCGTGACATCTCAATTCAAACTTAAAAACACACCATAGTTAAACATATGATTACTCATTTCTCTAGAAAAATTATATGGATAAGATCGGGCTCTTACATATATATATATATATATATATATATATATAAGCTTTGAAAAAAATATATATACATTAATTTTTTTTATATATGCGTCTATGCCTTCATAAATGTCTATTTGCATGCTGGGATATCCTTATAAATCATTAAGACTAAATAATAAAAAATAATTACATAGAACTCCTTTTATTTTGGTTTCTCACTCAAATAAATCCTCCCCCTCCTCCAATTACCCTGCTTCGCCTCCCACTTGTGACCCCACAGCCTCTACGTCCTCCGCCTCCTCCTCCCGCAGCCTTCCCCACTTCACCTCCTCCTCCACCACACCCTGCCAAGCCTGCATCCTATTATTGACTAAAATATATCACACATTATATGATCTTAATTAAAATTATGTATACAGACATACCTACCTACTAACTATCTACACGCACATATATATATATATATATATATATATTCATACGTCTACACATGGGTGTACTAATGTCTATATGAGGATCCATATAGACATACCTATATACATACCTAAAACAATACATGCATTGAAAGACAATTAACTAATCTGAAATGGTTAATTTTGGCTCTCCTATGAAAGAAAGAGTTCAAGTATGAAGCTGAGATGTTCTAGGACTGAAAGATGGCTGGAAATGCTCGTTGTCTAACAGAATGAATAGATAAAGTTGCATGAAAATTGGTGATATAATTAATTTAAATCTAATGTGAATTGTACCTATGTTTTGGTCAATTATTGTACACAGACATCAAATAATAGATCTTGGTCATTTATAACAAAAAAAGATCAAGATACATAACACTCCACTTACTCCGCTAATTATTTAATCCATCCACCTTCCAAGATATATTGATTTGTGACGAAGAACCCTCGGAATAAAATATAAATGAATAAGGATCATCATATATTTCATATCCAATCCAGATGAAATCTTATTAGAGAGTTGAACTAAATCAAAGAATTAGGATACATTAGGAGATGTACATCATTTGCATCGTTTAATTTCATATTAAATAATTCAAAAGCTATATTAACAAATACCAATCTTTCATTTCCAATCAAGAAATCATAAGAGAATCAAATCAATAGATTTCATCTATTATCAATTCATTGTTAAAAATAGAAATTTCGTCTCATTGTCCAAGGGCCAAATCAAAAATGAATTCAATTGAAAGAGAAAGCAAATTACAGAAATCTAACCTTTGCACCTACGCTTAGAAGAATCAAAGCAGTTCAGTCACAAACAGGTATGGTGCAATGATTGCCAAAGGCTCTAAACAACCAAAAATGTAGGCGACGAATGAGCTTGTGTAAGACAAAAAAAAAAGAAAAGTCCACAAAAGTTTTTGCCCTGGTTCCTATTTATAGATTTTTAGGGAACCTTCGAATCTTCTCCTTCCACAAACTTTTCTTAGCTTCCATCCAATGGGCTTCTGGAGCCTGGCTGGTCTACAAAAATATTTTCATTGTGGGCAATTTTTCCACTACAATAATGGGTGCGGTATGCGATGGTTGTAAGTTGTTGTCAATTTCACTTAAATTGTTGCCATTAACCGTCGCTAAAGATGACGTCGCTGTCTTATTGTAGCGATGGTTACATTCCGTTATTGTCATTGTTTCATCGCAAAATGGTCTTAGCCGAAGATCAAAATACATGCAAAAAAATTATGTACTTTTAGCGACAACTTTATATAAAACTATTATTTATGCATGATAGATACAATTTTTAAAATTATTTTCAAGTGAAAATAACTATCCCCAAATGACATGTAATGCCTCGCGCCAAAAAGTTTAGAATAGTTAAGCAACATATCGTGACGATTTAGAAATCATTGTCAATTATTATTGCCAACAATTTAAATAAGAACCTTCATTAATAATATTTATCTTTTTAAAAAAAATCAATTGATTTTTCTGGTAAAAGAATTAATAACACATAAGAAATAAAAGAGGTTCAAAACATAATAAGTTATTCAAAATATTCAACAAGAAGAAATTATATGGTCAAAATAATTTTTTTATACATAAAGGATGTTCAAATATTACAATAAAAGGGAAGATAACAAAAAAACATAAATACTATGGTGGGACACCTATGCCACTAGCCCCAAACCTACCCCCAACATTGTTGTCCCTATGCCTCAGAATGTGAAACAATGAATGATCAGGTCCAGATCCTCGAAGATAAGACAAGATCTCCTCCCATTGCTTGTTGTGCCACTCCAACAACTCATCTTTGTGCTCCATCCTGTTAGTGGAGGCCTGCAACTGTGAGGTGACCTCGTCCAACCTTTTTGCCCACTCCACATCTCGACTTTGTAATGTCTCAATTTCTGTGTGGAGACTGTCAACATGGGCGGATGAGGAGGATCATTTTTTACCATACCAGGAGGAGATCACCGCACTCCTCCCACCTCTACAGATGAAGCCTCCGTGCTTTGGAGGCATCACGGTCCTGAAGGCCTTCTCTGGTGTCAAAGGAGTTTGCAGAACGGTCCCGTAAAACTCCTCCGGCTGGGTCTCATGTTGAAGATTCACCCCAACATAATAGGTATGTGGGTCAAGTGGTGGGAAAGTAAAGATCGACGCGTTACCCCTACTATGAAGGTAACAACCCTAGGATAGAATATGTGGAGCTCTGTAATGGAAATACTACGAGGGAGTTTGGATATATTGGGAGAATAGCTAGCTGGTAGATATAGGTGGAGGATGGGTATCGAAAGGGGACTGTGACGTACTCCTCCCTAACCTCATGTGTAGGTGGATGTCTTCCCCTATTAGCTAGCTTCTTTCGTGGCCTCATCTGCAAGTGAAAAAAAAAAAATAAACATATCACAAAATTTATATAATAAAGGAGAAAATTTTAAACAATATTTTTGAAAAAGTAACTAAAAGATGTTAATTTCATTAGAAAGTAAAAGTTACTATATCTTAAACATCGGCATCTATTACACCGAGATCTATTCCTGGTTCTTCTGGAAAATCTTGATATGCTTTAGATAAAATACAATGTTCACTATCCTTTTTTTCATCAAAGAAATCACGAGGCACGGTTTTTACGGGTATGATCCACCCATTCCTGCTATTATCGGGCATATAGAAAACTTATGATACTTGACAGGGTAGTGTGAATGGTTTAGTTGTTTGAAAAATTCGATGATTCTGATTTAAATTGATAAAACCACATTTGTTATCTTTTTGAAACAAATCCCCTTCCTTGAAAACATTAAACCAATCACACTTAAATAAAACCACCCTGCAGTCGTATGTGAAACTCATCTCGACAACCTGTATGATTTGGTTGTAGTAACTCCATCTTGTTGCAATGCCTTTGTATCATCTATTAACTTTATTCTAAATCTGAATCCATTAATTATGTACCCAGACTGATAATGTCCATAGCTCAACGGAGTTTCACATATTAAATCAAAGTCATCTGACCAGCATGGGTCATTGTTGTCTTTCATCTGATATACACGCTGCTTAAACCAATCAAGGAACTGCAACTCCTGAACATAATGAGGTGGAGAATGTTTAAATTTATTGAAAAATGGATAGACATCGGAAATTTGTTTCAAGATACACAAGTGAGCTAACTGCCAATCTTTTAAATCAATCATTTTGTATTCTATGCGAAGGATCGACCTTCCCCTCATATCAAGAATTAATATCGAATCATCATTAATTTCATTGTATCCCCCATCGAAATTCCTCTCCAGTCGATTGAATCTGTTGTCAATATTATCCATATACATAGCACAACAATTTATACATTCTTCTAGAAAGTATCCCTCAACAATTGACCCATCTAGCATCACTTTATTTAAGACATAATCTTTGAGCTTCATCAGAAACTGCTCAATTGGATATATCCATATATACTGTACAAGGCCACCAACTCTTGCTTGATTTGCAAGATGTAGTGTTAGATGCACCATGATGTCCAAGAAAGCTGAGGGAGAAATTTGTTCCATTTTGCAGAGTGTGATGACAATTTGATTATTTGAATAGTCTAACATTTCACAGTTTAAAGTTTCAGAGCAAACGACTTTAAAAAATCGACTCATCTCTGGGAATGTAAACATGTGAATCAAAACTTTATTTACACACTACGAGAGCTGTGAAGAATACCCGTCTAGGACCCGAATTCCTTTCGAAAAGGAGAATATTCTATCCCTCTATCCTTGATTTAACTGTACATCATTGGTGGCATTTCCTCCCCATAGGTGGCATGTAGCTCAGGACAAATTTTCAATTTCTTCATGTCATTTCTCAATCTTAACGTGTCTTTTGGATTATCTATTAAGTTGAACACGTGTAAGATGTTGTCCATGATATTTTTCTCAATATGCATCACATCAATGTTGTGATGTATTGTTAGATCTTTCTAATATGGAAGCTCCATGGAGAAGATACTCTTCTTAAAACTGGAGTCCTTTAAAGCTACCAGATATTTTTTGAATGGATGATCGAGTCGTACGTTAGCAAGGTTTTGTATTTTTGCAAACACTTCGAACCCTGACAACCGAATATAATTTGTGCTCAACTTATTTCTTGGATTTTTACTCTAAAACTGACAAGCTTTACCGTCAAATTTATCTTTAAACTGTGAACTCCGCCATTTGTATTCAATGAGAAGAAATCTACGGTATCTTAAATAAGAAAATTTCTTACTTTCAGGAAGACAAAAATTATATGTATCATCCATACATATTGGGCAGGCAAACTTCCCTTTCGTACTCCATCCAAAAATATTCTCATACACTGGGAAGTCATTTATGATCTAGAACAAAGTCACGTATATCTAAAAGAATTCTTTCTTATTTGCATCAAACGTCTAAACACCGTCGTGCCACAGTTGTTTCAATTTTTCTACTAACAGTTGTAGGTAAACGTCAATTGCATTCATGGTTGCTTGGGACCTGGGATTAGGAGAGTCAACATCATAAACGAGGATCGCATGTAGAGCCAAGGAGGTAAATTGAAAGTATCCATCAAGATTGGCCAAATAGAGTACAAGTACATATTCTTAAAG
Organism: Thalassia testudinum; assembly: GCA_037157565.1. Taxonomy (NCBI): domain Eukaryota; kingdom Viridiplantae; phylum Streptophyta; class Magnoliopsida; order Alismatales; family Hydrocharitaceae; genus Thalassia; species Thalassia testudinum. Next base: position 58,764,556 of record JAZHRO010000022.1, on the reverse strand, counting down.
GGATTAAATCTGTCGCTTGCAAGACCGAATTTAACTTTACGCGAATCCTCTGCAAAAGATAAATGTCTGCTGTCGAAATTTTTCTGCTCCTCTGAATTAGTTGGATGGCGAATAAGGTCGCCTTGTGACTTAATTTCCTGATGCCACCTCATCCACGTTGCAATTCTATTAGAAATGAATAGTCGTTGCAATCTTAGAATCAATGGAAAATAACAAACAACCTTTCTAGCATGTTACCTCTCATCTTTATCTCTTTTCTTACCACATTTCAGGTAGGAAGTCAAGTTAGCGTACTCATTTCTATATAACACGCAGTCGTTTAGACATGCGTGAATCTTCTCGCAATTCATACCAAGTAGTCATATTTGTTTTTGTTACGACCTGGTTCTTGAATCCCTACAGGACCCGAGACCGGCTCGCCTCGACTAATCCCAAGACCTAGTCGTCCAACAAAAAATAACCGAAAAGCAGGAAAATAAACCACATTCACTATGCAATGTAACTAACAGTAAAAGTGTGCAAGCAGTAAAGGAAAGTAAAAGCTGCTAGTCAGTACATACCACCACAACAACAGGAAAATAGAATAAAAGTACAATAACAGGAACAGTAAACAAAACTCTGAAACTCACTAGCAGAAAAGAGAGTACAACAACAATACGAAAACTACGGCTGGGCTCGATTGGGCCTAGCACTCTCTGCAGTTGATAGCTCGGGCTGCTAAACTCCTGGACCTGAATAGTGTTATGAGAAAATGGAGTCAGCGAACGCTGAGTAGAGTGGTAAGAAAACTATCTAAAGTAGTAAAAACTAGCAGTTATGTTTATCTTTTCTAGTTATTTATTTTCCAACTAATTTCTTTTCACCCCATTAGTTTACTTTCAGATTTCTTTCTTGATCTTGCATGTTCCTCATGAGAATGATCTTCATTGCAGTCGTTTCCGAAGAGTAGAAGGTACACGTGGTGCTCTCTTGGCCGGGAGAGTCCCCCATGGTAGTCGTACACCCAGTCAACTACCCCGAGGTCACTGTCTAGACGTAGCGGTGACTACGGCACACGTGATAAGTGCACGGGTAGCTACCCCGCACTGACACGCGGTCAGTCGTTTCAACTAGCGGGTACGCCTAAAGTACAACATGGAACAGTATAGGGCTTAGCCCTCTCAGAAACAGGGGTCTATCCCCTCAGAACCAAATAGGGGTCTCGCCTCTCCACAGTCTGCGCACCCTCATCTTACTACCCCGGTTTGCCCAGATGGCAAGAAAAAGTCGGTGTAGGTTGGCTAGCTTAACCTCAGGCCCCGTGGGGTGGCTAGCTCCCTCCCTACACTAATAGCTCACCTCAGTACTGCGTATGCGAGGGCCGACAGGAGTCGGTGTAGAGTAGCCAATCCTAACCCCAGGTCACAGCCCAAGGGAGGTTAGCTCCGCTCTACACTAAAAGGGGACAGTTGCTCTCCTTGGTACCACGTACACAAGGACCAACACACTTTCCATCTACCATTCCAGGTTTCCAACCAACCACAAGAGTTCTACTCTTAATTCCCCCGTAGGGTTCATGCTCATGTTCATCATATTATTCCAATCCAGGTTTCATCATTCACCATTCATTTCTCGCTATACACAGACAAGTCGTATTTCCATAATTTAATACATGCAACAAGTGATATCACAGGTAACTGTTTAGTTATCTCAGGCAGCTCATACTTATTTACAGGTAGTTGCTAACAATGTAACTCATTCATGTTTATACAATTACCATTATACAGAATAATTGGTTCAACCATTTCTCTGTCCTAGGGTTCATGTTACATCCTAGGTTTCCAGTTGACTAGTTTTCATAGATGCATTTATATTTATTAAATATAACAGGGGTGGACTACTTTACCAGACAATCCGGGACTACTGGGGGCTCGAACGATAGGCCCACGCGCCTCTGCAAGCCCCAAACACGCAACTGGTCGAAGTCCTATACTAAGGAACACACCACAACGGAAGATTCAAAACAGTGTATAAAGGTTTCTAATATGTAAAGAAATTCACAAGGAAACTACTGATACTTCGTTTGTGTAAAAAGGATCCCGATCGGACCCTAAACGGGTCAAAAACATGTCTGCAAACCCAAATCAGATGTCTGGACACAAGTCCAGACGTCTTAAAAGTCATCAGAGACTCACCTCAAGCTCCTGCGATGATCTCAGACATCCAGGACTTCGCCGCGACCGTCTAGATGCAATTCCAGATGTCTGACCAGTCCTCCGATCGTCTGGGAACGTCTCTGGTTGTCTAGTAAGATGTCCAGACGTCCGAAAAGCGTGGAAGGGCATGCCGCGCACCTTCCCAAAGCTGCTTTTGCGCACGACAAAGTAGCACCTTCTTTTAGCCAATCAATACACACCTGCGGTGCGGCTTGCATGGCCGTAACCACGAGAAAGGCGTACCTTCGCGATACACCCGCTTTCAGACGTCTGGTGTCATCGCTAGACGTCCAGCCAGTCATCCGGAAGACCCTCTGGACGTCTGATACTGGAAAAACTCCAGTACCAAACCGTGCTCCTGCACCTCTCGCCGTGCTCCGTCGTGGCTCCTTCCGCTCCGCTGCAGCTCTGACTGCTGCAGAAGGTTGGGGACGACGCCCCGACGTTCTCCTCCTCCCGCACACACCGCGGTGGCCATGCAAACCTTCGGCGAGCTTCCACGAAGCTCGCAACCTCGGCCTTCTCCTCCTCCTCAACCCGCTCCTCCTTCTAGCTCTCTCTCTCTCTCTCGCGCCTCAGCTCATGGCAAGGGAGTGGGGAGTATGGTGGCAGTTGTGGAGTGGAGAGGAAAGGAGGAGGGTCTCTTTTATAGGCGAGGGTTTAGGGTTCGGCAGGGGAAAAACAAGAAGGGAGGAGAGAGACGGAATGTCTGCGTGCTGCCTGCGTGCAGAAAGGAATAACACATACAGATTTTTCAATTTCCAGACGTTCGGGAAGGGGTCCAGACGTTTGGCCAGACGTCTGACTGACACTCCAGACGTCCTAAAAGGATCAAATTAGAATGGGTCTTTACATCATAACAAACTTAAAGGAAGTTTCATCCCCGAAACTTGAGCTAGTTAGGATGCGAAAAAAGGAATAAAATGCATAACAAACTTAAAGAGGACTGAAGTCGGTCTGAAATGACGTACCCTCAAAAAGCTCCGGGTACCGCTCTTGCATCGCCACCTCAGGCTCCCAGGTTGCCTCCTCGTATCGCTGGCTCCTCCATAAAACCTTCACCAGGGGTACCTACTTTCGTCTCAGACTCCGGACGACTCTGTCTAATATCTGCACTGGTCTCTTGGGGTAGGTCAGGTCGTCACCCACCTCGACACTCTCGTGGCTCAGAACGTGTCTGGGATCGTCGACGTACTTCCTAAGGTTGGACACGTGGAGCACGTTGTGCACACCAGAAAGATGGGGAGGAAGGGCAAGCCGGTAAGCAACGGGTCCTTCCCGCTCCAGGACCTCAAAGGGCCCCACAAACCTCGGCGCAAGCTTTCCTTTTACCCCAAAATGCTGTAGGCCCTTCATGAGCGAAACACGAAGAAAGACGTGATCCTCAACCTCGAACTGCACCTCTCTGCATTTCCAATCAGCATAACTCTTTTGCCTGCTCCTGACAGTGCGGAGTCGTCTGTGGATCTGCTCTATCACCTCCTAACTCTGCTGGATCAGCCTGGGGCCAACCTCCCACTTGGTCCCCACCTCAACCCAACTCAAGGGCGCAGTACACCTTCGTCTGTACAGAGCCTCATAAGGTGCCATGCCAATGCTCGAGTGATAACTGTTATTATATGCAAACTCTGCAATGGGTAAGTGCTCCTCCCAAGAGCCTCTCCAGTCAAGTACACAGGCACGCAAAAGGTCCTCAAGTGTCTGTATAGTGCGCTCTGATTGCCCATCTATCTAGGGGTGATACGCGATACTGAACCTCAACCGTGTCCCCAAAGCCTACTGAAACTCAGCCAAAAATTGGGAAGTAAAACAGGTATCCCGGTTGGATACAATCTCACGCGGAACTCCATGCAGGCGTACCACATCACGAATGTACCTCTTTACCAACTGTGCCAGTCCCAAAGTGACTCGATGATTGTACAGCAAAAATACACCAATAAATATGCCATCTTGTGCTATTTCCTAACACTGCCATTGCATATTAGGTAGCCACAGTTGCATTTGTAAAAAAAGATACTTGCATGCATTTATTTGAGAGGGGAGGAAAGTGAATAATTGGCCTTGTAATTAACGTATTCCTCAAGGGTTGCATCGCAATTTTCACCTTCTTTATTTCTTTTGAAATCTTCTTCCACGCGCGGCTGCAGGGCATGGATGCTTCTTCTTCGCGCCATTCTCTGCCACAGCACGCTCTACCAGTCACATGGCTGGTCATGCGCAGCCCAGGGCATGGCTGAGCTTGCCTCCATCTCCTTTAAAAAGGCACTGCCCGCTTCCTTGCAGGGGGAGCCTGGTCCAACACACACCCACAGACCCTTCCTCCAGGCCATCTTCCTCCCTTACTCCCCTCCATACGCAGCACCTCTTCCACTGAAGAGATACGCTGCGGGCAGGAGCAAGCTCACAATGGTCCCACGACCACCACTGTGAGCTCCATCACCGCCCAGCTCATCCAAGAGTAGGTGGGCGTGGTGGCTCAACTCTCTGCTTTCACCGTTCAAGCCCTTCCAGCATTTACCGAAGCTCCAGTAGCTCCAGCAGTAGCGCAGCAGCCTCCAGACCACGCACAAGCCAGCAGCTGGCGCCAGCTCCTTCCGCGTGTGCAGGCCCGCTCCAGATCGCCCATGCACGCATAACCGGCCGTAGTCGGTTGTCCGAGCTGCACGCGCACTGTAGCTATGTTCATGCATTTCTACGGAACACTGTAGCTACAGTGCAGTGACTGGAAAGTTTCTCACTTATCCGGTCACTGCGCGCTCTCTCTGCACGCCACGACTGCCCCCAGCCCGTAGCGTGCGCCTGCTCCCGCATACTCTCACGCCCGCAGCGTTTGCGCCCACGCCAGCTTCTTCACCCGCTCCCGTTCTAGTGCGCAGCGCGGTGCGTTGTGCTACGAGTGCGCTGCGCTGTAGACTCTCTCGCCCGCGCATGTCCTCCAGTGCCCGCATGCAACTACGTGTGCCTGCGTCCGAGCACACCTGCGCCATCAGACGTCGGCTGCGTGCTCCAGACGCCTTAACTCTCCAGCTCCCTCTCTCACAGCCACTCTCTCACTCTCTCCCGCAGACACACATATACACACACCACACTTGTGCACACTCACGTGTACACACACACACTTACTTGTACACGCCTATATATATACTTATATATATATACACATATATATTTATATCTATATATATATATTATTACCTATACAACTAAATATATATATATATATATATAGACACACACGCACAGACATTTATATACATATATTTAATATATATATATATATAACTACATTTACACCTATATAATTATAACCCTATCTATATATATACATATAAATATATACTTACATTCATATCACCTACCACGCGTTATATCGCGGGAATATCTGCACCAGTTGCTGATATTCCCCGATACCTGCGTACAGAGAGCGTCTTCGCACACACTTCCACCCATCCATCCTACACTCCATGCGGCACTTCGTCCTGTTGGTTGCGTCTTCCTGGACGTCGATCAACTCGATACCGTGCTATACACCATTTCCACCTCCACCCCCACCCTTATATATAATATATATATCTATATATATGTAGACTATATTTATCTTGTTTCTATTTCTCTTTTGTTTCCTACTATTAAAAAGATAAAAAAATAGTAAAAGAGAAAAGATAATCCTTGTCTTGCAGGTACTTGGTCTTACGAATAGCAAGACCCATTTTTGGAACCCTAATTTGGCTCAAAGCCAAGAACAATTTAGCTCTAAGCCAAGGACCTGATTTTGAGGGTGTACCTCAAGGACAAAAATTATCAGAAAAAAAATCTTAAATAAAAAAAATCGAAAACATAATAAACGCATGGAAGAGATTCGTTGTAGGAAAAGCGTAAAAATTTATTCACCTCTAATCCCGCCTCCCTGAGTTCGACCCTAGGACTAAAAGTGATCAAGATAAAATCAAGTAGGCCAGGTTAAAAAGATTTTGTAAAAAGATGGTTAGGCTCGATTTAGGTTAACCACTATACTCATTTCAACGATTAATTCACTATATTAACACAACCTATTCGAACCCGACCATACTTTTTTTGGCGCCGTTGCCGGGGAGGTACGCATTCAGGTAAGTTTCTACTCCATTCCTTTAGTTTTCTCTTCTCACACCCTTCTCTTCATGGGTGTTTTTGTTTGCTGGTGTGAAGGTGAACCAGTTGCAAGGAGGAGGCAAGTAGAGGAAGTCGGAGACGTGGGTAGATCCAAGGTGGGAACGAGAGCGAGAAGTCACCACCACCGCATTGGAGCTTGGTCCACATTGCAGAAAAGGTAGGTCTCTCTCTTAGCAACTTAGGTAAACTTGTCACCTTAATAAAAAAAAAAAAAATTCTTGGGATCTCTTGGGGCAAGTGGATTAAAAATCACTTGTTTGATTATTTGCCATCACTTCCACCGCCTCAGGATTTCTCGCCAAACTTCGCATAGCGAAAATCCAAGAATCTTGATTCTTGAATCCTTTGCCGTGTGAAGTATTCTTTGAGGCAAAAATAAATAGATTGATTGCCATCCCTCTTTGCCTCATTTATCCGCAATTCGGGATAGCATTTTTGGTGGGGAGACTTGGAATGGAGTTGATTCCAACCCCACCATGACCTTTCACGTGCCTAAGATTTGATCCCGAATACTTCAACCCCAACAATTTGATTTTCTTTATCTTGTGGTTAAGCCTTGTGTGTGGAAAATCATTTTGGTGATTGGGAGCACTTGAATTGAAGTGCTTTGGCTCCCTTTCACATTAACCTAAAATTGACTCGTGCATCTACACATAGAAATTTCCACTTAGGAAAGCCCAGTGCATTTTTAGCATGCATTAACTAACTCATATTGAAGAAGGGTTTGTTGGGCATAGAAAAACTTGTATTCTCTCAAAACCCGGAGATTGGTTGAATTGTTAATTCAGCGAAATCCAAAAATCCATACTACTTAAGGTTGAAGCTCTAAAAATCATTCACCAATTAAAACTTCAATTCGGGAAGATTTCCCCGTTGCATGCTTAGTTTACACACTTTATAAAATCAACCACTTGGGCATTACTCGTAAATAGCGCCCTTCACATTCCAGAAGCACTTGATCCTAAGCCTCTAATCAAAACTGGTAACAACTTGACCCTTATTAAGGATTGGAGGTCTAACTACCTACGTGTAGCGCCTACGTGCTGGTGAGGGTTCTCGCATGCTATCAGGTGTCTAAGACTGGGGCAAACGGCCTTTCAATCTGGCCCGGTGGTTCCACGGTGCTCGCATTTGGTTCCATAGGTCATGATAGTACTTAACTTAGATCTTTAGGTCTAAGGGCACACTATAGAGGTTAGGAATTTGATTGTCTTGATTTGTCATCAAGTGTACCTTTGCGGCGTCATTTCTCTCATCTCCTTTTCCCTTCTTATCCCCCCAATTCTTCCTGCGGTAGTGCATGTTTGGGAGGAGGTCACAAAACCCTGAATTGTTTGAATTGTCTGATAATTTTAGAAAAGAAGCCGAATCGTCATCCTCCTCCACAAACATGGCTGCACGTCCACCCCCAAATCTCGAGGGAGGAAACCACCCTCAAAACCCACCAGGTGGTGGAGCCATGGATCCCATAACCCGCCTCTAAGCCCAAATGGAAATATATAATGAACAAATTGAAGCCATTAGGGAAACATTGGAGGAAATGCAGAACCCTCCCGAATGGGAGGAGCCTAGGTCTCTTATCTCCTATCAGAATCCTGCTGCTACAGACCCACATCCTACTTCATCTGCTGCACGAACACTGCTACACCTATCAGAAATGCAGAACCCTCCCGAATGCTCGGCCTTCACCTGCTGACACACCAAACAATGCTGCACAAACTCACCCACATCCTGCTTCATCCCTCTCCACCAAAAGTCGCGTCTCAGATCATGATACATCTTTGTGTTCCCGGGATGTATGGTGAATCTGGACCCGTGCGCCTCCGTTAGGAGCTCTCTCAATAACTCCTCGTCCCTAGGAATGCACAAATGTCCCCTCATGTGCAACACCTCGTCTGTAAAAGAGAAGTCTCCTTGGTCCCCTGACAGCACTCTGTCTCGCAACGTTTGTAGGTATGAATCTGTCATCTGTCCTGCAATGATGCGGTCTATCAGCTCTGGTTGTGTCTATCGTGTCACCGTCACTGCCCCACAATACCCCTGTGACTCTCGGGGTCGCCAACTACTCAACTCCTCCATAAGTCTCCAACTTTGTTCCTGTAAACTGGCCAAGTGGACGGGCAGCTTCTGGCTCAAGGCGTCAGCCACCATGTTGGCCTTCCCCGGATGGTAGGAGATGCTGCAGTCATAGTCCTTCAGGAGCTCTAACCAACGTCTCTGTCTCATGTTCAGCTCCTTCTGATCAAACAAGTATCTGTGGCTTTTATGATCCGTGAAAATCTTAAAGGTCTCACCGTAAAGGTAATGCCTTCATGTCTTCAATGCAAAGACAACAGTTGCCAGCTCTAAGTCATGGGTAGGGTAGCTATGCTCATGGGGCTTCAGTTGCCGCAAAGCGTAAGCGACAACGTGACCTTGCTGCATGAGCACACCCCCTAACCCTTGCAACGAAGCGTCTGTGTAGACCACAAAATCGCCACTGCTATCTGGGATGGTAAGTACAAGAGTTGAAGTCAGTCACTCCTTCAACACCTGAAAACGAGCCTCACAAGCATCTGTCCAGGCAAAGGGCACGTCTTTCTGAGTCAACTGAGTCATAGGACATGCAATCTGCGGGAATCCCCTGATAAACCACCGATAATAACCTACCAGTCCCAAAAGCTGCGTATCTCTGTCACTGTACGTGGCCTCTCCCACCTGAGTACGACCTCAATCTTGGCTGGATCCACAGCCAAACCATCCCCTGAGATCACGTGGCCCAAGAAAGTCACCTGCCTCAACCAAAACTCACACTTGCTGTACTTGGCATACAGCCTGCTTCGTCTCCAAGTGTCCAGAATCATTCGTAGGTGTTGTCCGTGCTATGCCTGATCCCGCGAGTAAACGAGAACATTGTCGATAAATACCACCACAAACTGATCCAGATACGGTCTGAAAACCCGGTTCATCAAATCCATAAAAGCAGCGGGGGCGTTGGTCAGCGCAAATGGCATGACGAAAAACTCATAGTGTCTGTACCGGGTGAGGAAAGCTGTCATGGAGACGTCGGTCTCCCTGATCCTCAACTAGTGCTAGCCTGACCTCAAATCTATCTTGGAGAATATCGTGGCACCTCGCAACTGGGTAAAAAGGTCATCAATCCTCGGCAGCAGATACTTGTTCTTGATGGTGACTCTATTCAGCTATCTGTAGTCAATACAAAGTCGAAGGGTGCTATCCTTCTTCTTCACAAATAACACAAGGGCTCCCCACGGGGACGCACTAGGCCTCAAAAAGTCCTACAACAAGTCTTGTAGTTGTGACTTGAGCTCTCGTAGCTCAAGTGGTGCCATTCGGTATGGTGCAGTAGAAATGGGGCGGGTCCCCGGTACCAGTGAGATCTCAAACTCGATCTCATGCCTAGGCGGTAGTCATGGCAGCTCCTCTGGAACACGTCGAGGTACTCACTAACCACTGGAATGCTCTGAAAGTCAACCTTGGGGCTAGGCTCTACTACTACACAGGCTAGAAAACCCTCACACCTCTGGCTCAAAAGCCTCGCTGCCCGAAGCGCAGATACACACCGGAAACCTCCGTCCACCGGCTGTCCGTGAAACTCAAAGGAAGGCATCTCTGGTATAGAGAAGATGATCTTCCTCCTGAAACAATCCACCAAGGCATGGTAGGTGGACAGTGATGTAAACACATTTGTTGAGGGTAGAATGCCTATTCATGCATGTTCCTAGACTTAGATTTGCATTTCATGTTGTAAATATTGCATAGCATGCATCATTCTGCATTTAGAGTAGTTGTATATAATTTAGGTTAATTGCATCCTTTTTGTGGTTAGGGGAGAAGCATATTTATTTCAAAGCCTCGGATTAATGATCCGATCACACGGATCTGATCAAGATGATGATCAGAGTCCAACGCCTCTGAAATCGCCTCGATCGGAGTCCTGTAGTACCACATGCAGTCCGAGGAAGATCAACGGCCAAGGGATTAGGAGACATAATTCAAAGCTTCAAATGACAAATCCGACCACGCGGATGGTTTCAGGTCGACGATCGTAGCCGAGTAGCGTGAAAATCGACTCAATCTGACCTCTATACCAGCCCTTACAACAAGAAGAAGATGGACGGCCCAGACTGTGTCACGTGGCGTAGCCCAGGCCTCCAGCGCCCGCACGTGCGCAGTAGTGCGGGTGCACACGTAGGCGCGCATATGCGCAGCACCAACGCGTGGGCGCGCGCACGCACGCGGCAAGGCAGTAGCGCGGCGACAGCTATGCATGGGCTGGAGCTACAGCGACGCATGAGTTGGACTTACAGTGATGCTTACAGCCATCGGTAATTCATCTCATGCCAACAAAGCCAGCTGCGGGCGCCAACAGCCATGAGCTGCCTACAGCGACGTTTCCAGCGACAGCTTGGATGTCACTAATGGTCCCATACCTATTTTTGCCTCTTCTCGTCCACTATAAAAAGACCTACACCCCCTCCCTTCCAAGCCATCTCTACCTACTCTACTCTCACCTATTCCCAAGCTCTAGCAAGCCTACCAACGCTCCATTAGAGCTTGTTCTCAAGCTCCCAAGGTGCCTATTAGTGTAGTGAACTTCTACCCCACCAAATACTCCTCCAACTTCCCATCTCCCTTCATAGGTCACCTTGGAGCCGTCTTCCCACCTCCATTCCGATAGCAGATCACCTCCATCTTCTCACCTGCATTCCAGAGCCACGCCGATGCTTTCCTCAACAAGACGTCCTCTTGTATCTCACCTCCGTCGTCCCGCTCCTCACCTCCTTTGTCCAAGCTTCCGCTAGGCGCCATCGTCTCGCCAAACAGCCGATTCGAGAGATTTCCTCTCACCTCCCTCTCTTTTTATGCTTTCATAGTTCATTCTAATTGACATTGGAAGTAATATATATCATATTTGTTCCACATGTTTATCTTGTGATACGTTTTCTTATTTTCTTTTATTTCAAAAATACAAAAAAAATAACAAAACCTCAAAATACCAATAAGAAACGAAACAAAGTGCAGTTTTCAATAAAGTAAACGTCGCCTCCCTGTGCTCGACCTGAGACTCCCATGGAATTTCGGTATAAATTTTATTTGATCGACGTGTTTTGCAACTACGACGATGGGTTACTTGTAACCCCGATTTTTAACACGCAAAACACGCTCGACCAATTTGGCGCCGTTGCCAGGGAGGCAACGGAATTTACTTTATTGTTTTCTGAGTTTCTTTGCATTTACATAGCACTAACCCTACTTGTCTTTGATCTACTGTCTTGCAGGTACCCTAGCATGGAGATCCAAGTGCGGTAGACCGGAGTAAACTGCTGGTAGAGTGTTTTGTAAGTGTCCCCCACACCACCCCCACCTTAGTTTTCATTCCATAACCTAATAACTCAAACCCAAATCAACTTAGGTGCTTTTTATAAACCTTAGGATAGATTTGGTTGGTTGTTTGCCACCTCCACTCACCTCGTCATCCACATAAATAAAAAAAAAAGAAAGTGTTATCTAATTGTGGGATTTTCTGAAAGCTATACACTTAACACCCACAACTTCTTATCCTAAGGCGCACAATCACTTTGATTCTACCACTTAACCGAGATATGACTTGTGGACCCGGTACACTTCAACTAAATACACATAAGTGAGTAGAAATCTGAATAGGTCAAACATTTCTATGTGCCTTAACTAAGTAGTGTAATAGGCCAATTGATTGAGCTGTTTAGGCTGCACCACTCAATCTAAAACTGATTCATTAAGTAGCTTGCCACTTAGGGTTGATTTTTAGGACTAAACCAGGCACTCCACATTTTATTTCTGATTTTTAAAGGAATATATCTACACCAATGCTTTCAATACTTGGAGTGTTCTACTGATCCTTGATTGAATATACCTATAGATTAAACCCTAAAAGCTACTAAACAAGGTTGAACCCCAAAAGACACATCATAAAATAACCTTGTTTGAAAACCCAAGTTGTGCACGCACACACATTTAACTGATCATTAAGGGCACAACCCATCTAAAGGGCCTATCACATTCCTGAAGCACCATTGTCCCAAGCCTAACTAAAATTGATTAGACGTTGACCCTAAGGACTGGTTTGCTCGTCGGGATCCAGATTGAGATTGTTCACGATTAACCTGCTTATACTAGTCAATCTGATGTCTAGCTAGGGGAGTAGCGTCAAACAACCGCAGCTGGAGGGTACACTAGGAACTGGAGGAGTAAGCCAAAGGAAGAACCTTCTCCCCAGTTTCTCCTTCTAACTAGTTGGATTGCCTGGACATAAGTAGAGTAAATCGTCTATAATCTTAGGATGGATTCTGAGAGTCTGTAGACCTTTAGGCTACCCAACCTAAGGATAGGCTTGTATTTTTGTATTGCAGGGCTTCCTTCTCTTCTGATTTCCCTCCTTACTTCACCATGTACCCTTCCACATCCTACACGCATTTCACATCCTATCCTCCTACCACCACTTATCCCCAAGATGATTACTATCCCAACTTGACTTGTAATTACCCATCCACTAGCCGGGATGACTTTGATTGGGGATATGAATTCGGACCTCAGTGTCCCGGGCCTAACCTTGGACAACAAGACTATGATTATTATCCTTCCCAGAGCTTAATGATTATGGATCTCCATCCTTTGATGACCAAACCAACCTGATCTACAATCAGGAAGGATATCATGATTATAACACCTACCCTCCCCAGTATTCCACTAAATATAGGTCGCCAACATCCTTTGAACAACCTAAAATGACCTACTTTCAGGGAGGGGCCTGAGAACCTCGACATCTTGACTCCCCTAGATTCAACCCAAACCAACCCAAAGCCGAATCGAACCAATCGGTTCAGGTGAACCAGAACCAAGATAGAGTGTTGGCTAATTTGAGGAACACCATACAATCATTAGAAGCCCAGCCAACACCATGCACTGAAGCAATGGAGCCTATGATCAAAATGATTGATGAACTTAATAGTTCTCTTTTGGATTTGCTCCAAAGTGTTAGGGATAGGGACCTGGGTGAGTTTCTACTTGGGAAGTTGTCGAGGTTAAGGATGAAATTTGTGGTTGCCCTAGTCAAACTTGGGATGATTCTCAAGATGAACCCCTTTCATGAGAGCTAATGTCTGAACCCGCTCAGGCGCCTATTGGGGGGGATACATTTTCTGAGACCAGGGATAACCAGGTTGGACTGGAGCAACCATTTGAGGATGAACCGATTGATTCACTTGAGATCCCCAAGTCAGGAAACGAAGAAAATTATGTCTCCTTGGATCAAGAAATGATTTATGATTTTGAGACATATATAAATGAGGATCATCAATTCTTTGACTCTGAGGGTGAAGAATCTTTAGGTGAAGTCTCACTTGAACATAAGGAAAATGATTTTGGTGAGACAAACGGGCATGAGGAATCTGATGAACCATTTATAGCCTGTTCATTGAAGATTTGGATTCGAATCTTGATGATTCAATCAGTGACCCCAGTCCTTATCTGTACCTCAAAGAGCTAACTTCTGAGATCTTTGTGCCCAAACCAATCTTGAGTCAGCCATGATTTCTGGACTTGGGAGAATCATATGGGGTGAATAATATGCTAGAGGTCCCGAAGCTTGAGCCCTTAATGTTGGAGGATAGAATTGTTGAAATAAAAATTTGGGAGACTAATTCTGAGAGAAGTTTGATTCTGGATCTAAGGGTGTCTATTGACCTAAAACCACCTACTTTCTACCAGGACCCTTACGATATCTTTCACGTGCAACCCAAGCTCGAAATAACTGATTATTTTTCTGAGCTAAATATTAAGTGGACAACCGCACCTATTGAACCATCTTTACCCGTTATCCGACACTTTGGTCTTGGGTTGCACACCACTAAACCGTAGGCTCGGCCCCGCAAACACAACAACCTTCGATTTTGGGTGATTTTCATCCAGAACCTGAGAACCACTAGACCCTGGGGCATGGGTCTGCGCCATAATCTCGTCCACATCTGTGGACATCTTCTGTGGATGGGTTTCATGATCAACCTTTTGATTTTGATTCTGACCTGCACTTGTGAATTCTCAATTTCTTCTTTGTATGTATGTTATCCCTAGCTGAAGACATTAAACTTAGCACGTGTGTATACACTCTTCTCTCTGCGGAGCTAACCAGATTTTCACAACACTCAGGTGATGTTCTGTTTACTCTGCCCTTTTCATGTCTTTATTTTTACAATGAGGACATTGCATCATTTAGGCATGAGGGGGTGGATAATGAATTCCTGAAATCATTATGTTAACTCCGTAGAATTTCTTTTAGTTTCTTAGAAAATTAAAAAAAATTTTAAAAATTTGAAAAAAAATATATAAAAAAGAAAGAAATTAGGAAAAGAGAACTTATGCATTTGGAAGTTATTAACTTTAGGAAATGATACAAGAGAACTTAAACACTTAGACTCTTCAGGTCTTCGGGCTTAATTAGCCTGGGTGTCCACTCGAATGTGGATTTAATCTCGAGTCTTCGCCAATTAAAATTCATTTTAATTTGGTAAATAATTTGGGATGATAAGTATGCGACTTATCAACCCACCCTCTGATTTGGGAGGACTTTAAGTCTAAGCATCTGCACACATTTTTTTGCACTAACTCACTTTCCGTAGATTTTTATGGAAATTTGGTAGCTAATGGACCGATTTGGGTGGTATGGCTGGCAAGTTGTCGGTGGTAACAGCTTATCGATCGGTTGTCCAGAGCCCAGCCACAAGACCATTTTCGTTGTACTGCCTTTAGGTAAATCTTAGATCAAGGAAGCCACCTACTTAGAAAAAAAAGAAACACTCAAAAAGAAAAGAAAAAAAAAGAAAGCAAAAGGAGAAAATAAAAAAATAAAACCACACTTCACCGCACGAGTATGGCTGGCAAGTTGTCGGTGGTAACAGCTCATCGGTTGGTTGTCCAGAACCCAGCTCACAAAAAAAAATGCACAATAATTCCCAAAACACTTAGGGAAGAAGCAGGGAAGTAGAATAAATCGGGGAGATATTGTTACGACCCGGTTCCCAAATCCCTACAGGATCCGAGATCGGCTCGACTCGACTAATCCCAAGACCCAGTCGTCCAACTAGAAAGTAACCAAAAGGCAAGAAAGTAAACCACATTCACTATACTAAGCAATTAACAGTAAAAGGGTACAGCAGTAAAGAAGTAAAAGCTACTATAGTACATATCACCACCCCAATAGTAGAATAGTAACAAGGTACAGAACATAAAGGTACAAGAGTCTAAACTCACTACTACAGAGAAGTACAGCAAAAGAAGCTACTGCTACTGGGCTCTACTGGGCCCAGCACCCTCCGTAGCCGTAGACTTGGGTTGCTCAACACCTGGACCTGAAAAGGGTTATGAGTACACAAAGTCAACGAACGTTAAGTAAAGTGGCAACCAACTAACTAAAGCAGTAAAGCTAACAGGTAAACTAGCTATTCCAATTTCTTTAATTTACAATTTATTCCTTTTTCACCCATTGGTTCATATATTTCCAAATCTCTTTCTTGATCTCGAATGTTTTTCGTGGGAACGATCTTAATTGCAGTCTTTTCTAAAGAGTAGAAGGCACACGTGGTGCTCTCCTGACCGGGAGAGTCCCCCGTGGTGATCCTACACCTAGTCAACCACCCCAAGGTTACAGACAGACGTAATGGTGACTACGGCACGCGCAATAAGTGTACAGGTAGCTACCCCGCACTGGCACGTGGTTAGTCGTTTCCGCTAACGGGTGCACCCAAGTACAGCATGGAACAGTATAGGGCCTAGCCCTCTCAGTAACAGGGGTCTAGCCCCTAAGAACCAAACAGGGGTCTCGCCCCTCCACAGTCCGCACGCCCTCGCCTGACTACCCTAGTTTGTCCAGTGAGCCTAACAAGTCGTTGTAGGGTGGCTAGCTCAACCCTGGGCCCCATGGGGTGGCTAGCTCTCTCCCTACACTAGTAGCTCTCCCCGGTACAGTGTACGCGAGGGCCAAGAAGTTGGTGCAGAGTGGCCAATCCTAACCCTGGGTCCCAACCCAAGGGCGGCTAGCTCGACTCTACACTAAACAGGGGACAGTCGCTCTCCTTGGTACTCCGTACTCAAGGGCCAGCACACTTCCCCACTCACATTTCCAGATCCATTCCATTTATTTCAGGAGCTCTACTCCAATTTCCCTATAGGGTTCATGCTCATATTCATCATGCCATTCCATACCAGGTTTCATCATTTCTCCATTCTCAGGTTCTACACATGCAGCTTGTATTTCTACCGTTCACATTTCCATTCTTAGGTTATACACATGCGGCTCGTATTTCTATCATTCACATTACCATTCTCAAATTATACACATGCAGCTCGTATTATATCATTTAACGTATACAACAGGAAAGTCACATGCAACTGTTAACTAGCACAGGTAATTCATATTTCATAGGCATCTTTTGTTCATTTACAGGCCGTTGTTAACATTTCTATCTACTCATTCAAGACTGCAATTCAATCACACAATACAGACATTTCAAGTATTTCTCATCGTAGGATTCATGCCACATCCTATGTTCCAATCATTCATTCCACACATGCATTCAGGGTTATAACTAAATTAGGGGAAGCCACTCTACCAGTCAACCCAGGAATATTGAGGGCTTGAACGGCAGGCTCACGTGCCTCAGCAAGCCTCGAACCCGCAACGGAATGAAGTCCTATAACAAGGAACAATCACAAAAAAACATTTAGAACAGTATAGAAAGCCTTCTAACAAGTAGAGGAACTCGCAAGGAAAACACAGGTATTTTGTTTACGTAAAATAAGCCTCAAACGGACCCTAAACGGGTCAAAAATAGGGTTACAGACTCAAATCAGACATCTGGCACCATGTCCAGACGTCTTAAAAGTGTCCAGGAATGCAACTCAAGCTTTGTGTTGACCTCAGATATCCAGGAACTCTTCTGGACCATCTAGGCCCAGCTCCAGACGTCTGGAAGTGATTCCAATCGTCAAGTAAGCTTACTAAACGTCTGAAATGCATGGGAGGGCGTGTCCCACGCCTTCCCGAAGCAAATCCTGTACGCGACAGCACAAATCTCCTCAAAATGGCCACGTGAAGTGTGGCTGTGGAGCGGCCTGCATGGCCATATCCGTAAAGGGAACGTACCTTCGCGAAGATCTCTCCTTAGACGTCTGAAACCGCCTCCAGACGTCCGCTCCGTTATCTAGACGTCACTCCAGACATCTGATTCTGGGAAAAACCCAGAACCAGAACCTGCTCCCGCTCGCTCTCGCTGCACGCGGCCGTGGCTCGCCTCCTTGCCTGAAGCTCCGGCTGCAGCAGTGTCAGGGACGACTCCCTCGACGCACTCCTCCTCTTCCCGCACGCGCCGCTCCAGCTGTGCGCCCTTCGGTGAGCCCCCACATGAGCTCGCGAGCTCACGCTCCTCCTCCTCTCCTCATGCTGCTCCTCCTCGTCGCCGCTCTCGTGCTAGCTCCTCTCGCTGGAGTGGAGAGGAAGAGAAGAAGGGGCTGGTGGCTATGAAGTGAGGAGAACGAGAGAGGAGGAAGGGGGGTTTTATAAGGATGGGGTGTTAGGGTTTGCTGGAGGAGGGGAGAGAGAAGAAGGGGAGAAAATGAGAGTACTGTCTGCGCACAGCCCGCACGTAGATCGAGCTCGTACTCAAAATTTTTGATTTCCAGACGTTTGGGAAGGTGTCTAGACGTCTAACTAGACGTCTAACCGACAGTCCAGACGTCTTAAAAGGCTCAGAATAGCATGGGTCTTTACAGATATACATTGGGTTCGCCCTTGTGTTAACCCCATAAATAAAAGTAGGGAGAAAGCTATCGATCGTAAAGAGAAACCTTTAGGCAAGGTTACCGAGGGTCGTAGAAACTCGAAGTCCGTCTTAACGGCCGTTTTGTGAGTCTATTACTTTTTCACAAAGATGCTTAATACTTAAAGTCCTTTTTGAGTCTTGGGCGGGTCGGGTAGCCGTAAAATGTTATCCCGAAACTCTCAAACTCTAAAAGTACAAAAAAATTAGAAAAGAAGAAAAATAAAAAATATATATCTTCCCTTCTCAAATCAAGCAAGAACTTGGGCGGTCTGCATTATAGCAGACACCCGGGTACTGTTGAGATTTCGTACTTTAGGACCTTAGTTGAAATTTTCTATTGTTAATAAACGACCTAGGCCTAAGTGATGTAATCCTAATTCTACTTTTATACGAAGCATATAGTTTAATTTTGCTAGGGACTAGTAAAAGATAGGCAAGAGGGTATGATGTAAACATATTTGTTGAGGGTAAAATGCCTATTCATGCATGTTCCTAGGCTTAGATTTGCATTTCATGTTATAAATATTGCACAGCACGCATCATTCTACATTTAGAGTAGTTGTATATAATTTAGGTTAATTGCGTCCTTTTTGTGGTTAGGAGAGAAGTATATTTATTTCGGAGCCTCGGATTGACGATCCGACCATATGGATCTGATCAAGACGACGATCGGAGTCCAACGCTTCTAAAATCGTCTCGATCGGAGTCCTGTAGCACCATATGCAGTCCAAGGAAGATCAGCAGCCAAGGGACTAGGAGAGATAATTCAGAGCTTCAAATGACAAATTCAACCACGCGGATGGATTTGGGTTGACGACCGTAGCCTAGTGGCGTGAAAATCGACTCAATCCGACCTCTGTAGCAGCCCCTACAATAAGAAGAAGATGGACGGCCCAGATTGTGCCACGTGGCATAGCCCAGGCCACCAGCACCCACACGCAGCACCGCACGCACGTAGTAGCACGGGTGCGCGCGCAAGCGTGCATGTGTGTAGCGCTAGTGCAGTGCCAGCGCGTCGGCGCGTGTGTGCACCAGTTATGAATGAGCTGGACCTATAGCGACGCATGAGCTAGACTTACAGCGATGCTTACAGCCGTCGGTAGTTCATCGTATGCCAACAAAGCCAGCTGCGGGTGCCAGCGGCCATGAGCTGCCTATAGCGACGGCTTGGATGTCACTAATGGTCCCATGCCTATTTTTGCCTCTTCTCCTAAACTATAAAAGGATCTACACCCCCTCCCTTCCAAGCCATCTCTACCTACTCTACTCTCACCTACTCCCAAGCTCTAGCAAGCCTACCAACGCTCCATTAGAGCTTGCTCTCAAGCTCCCAAGGTGCCTATTAGTGTAGCAAACTTCTGCCTCACCAAATACTCCTCCAACTTCCCATCTCCCTTCATAGGTCACCTTGGAGCCGTCTTCCCACCTCCATTCCGATAGCAGATCACCTCCGTCTTCTCACCTCCATTCTGGAGCCATGCCGAAGCTTTCCTCAACACGACGTCCTCCTGCATCTCACCTCCATCGTCCCGCTCCTCACCTCCTTCGTTCAAGCTTCCGCCAGGCGTCCTCATCTCTCCCAACAGCTGATTCGGGAGATTTCCTCTCACCTCCCTCTCTTTTTATGCTTTCATGGTTCATTGTAATTGACATTGGAAGTAATATATATCATATTTGTTCCACATCTGTATCTTGTGATATGTTTGCTTATTTTCTTTTATTTCAAAAATACAAAAAAATAACAAAATCCCAAAATACCAAAAAGAAACGAAATAAAGCGCAGTTTTCATGTAAAGTAAACGTCGTCGCCTCCCTGTGTTCAACCAGGGACTCCCTTGGAGTTTCGGTATAAATTTTATCTTATCGACGTGTTTTGCAACTACGACGACAGGCTACTTATAACCCCGATTTCCAACACATGAAACACGCCCGACCAGACAGCCAATCCATCCCCAGAATCACGCCAAAATCCTCCATCGGTATCACAATCAGGTCAGCGGGGAGGCTGTGTCCCCCTATACTGACCTCACAGTCCATGTAGACCTCCTTAGCTACAAATAGCTGGCCACCTGGGCCTCTGATCACAAACGGATCCTTTAACAACACACTATCCTATCTCAAACTGACAGCAAAAATCGTAGCGACAAAAAAGTGTGTGGCATCGAAATCAAAAAGCACGTAAACAAATTTGCTAGAAATGGTAACCATAGCTAACACCACTTAACCGGATGCCCTGGCATCCCTGTGTGTCAGGGCATTGATACGCCCCTCAGCCTTCGATGCAGAAGAAACAGCCACACTTTGAGTCGGGAGAGTAACCGCTGGTCGGTAACCTCCTTCTTACTGCTGCCCTTCCCCACGCGCCTGGGGACCACGACCACCAACTCGACCTCCAATGCTCAGTCCGGGAAGCATCTGCTGTGCTCCAGCCCTAAACGGGCAGTCCCTCTTGATGTGGCTCGGCTGGCCACATTGGTAGCAGAGGGAGACTCAACTCCCTCCCTCGGTAGGTCCCTGCTGACGGATGGGTGGGGGTCTAGTGCTGACATCTGACCCCTGTCTAAGGCCCCCAAAGGCCACTGACGGCCCCGAAACACGAGACGGCTCTCCCGCGGGTGCCGCGTCCCTCCTCTATTGTCAGCCCTATGAGTACTCTGGCTGGTAGGGCCTCTTTTGTCCACTGTTGGAGTCTCACGCAGCCAGGTTGGTCACCTCGTACGTCATGGCTGCCTCCACCACTCTCAAGAAGGTGGGCAGCTTCAGGTGTTTGACATACCCCCGAATGGCAGGCCGAAGCCCCTCAATGAACCTCCACAGGCGCTCCTCGTCTGTACCTACGGTTGTCGCAGCAAAACGTGACAGCTCCAGAAAGCACGTGCGATACGCGCTAACAGTCATCGTCCCCTGGTGGAGAGTGTGGAACTCCTGCCTCCTCTGGTCCTGCCAAGTCTGCGGGAAGTACTGCTCGCAGAAGAGGGTCACGAATTAATCCCACGTCGGCTCTCCCCTCTCCTGACCTCTTACTGCCCTCCACCACCTGTGTGCCGCACTCTCTAGCTAGTACGTGGAAAAGGCCATGCGGCACTCCGCAAGGGGGCGAAGGGTGTCAAACACCTTCACTATTTGCTCTAGCCAGTCCTCTACCACAGACGGGTCCTCATCCCCCTTAAAGGAGGGGGGCTTCAACTTCCAGAACTGTCCGAAAATCTCGTGGTGCAGCTGCAGTGGGGGAACGGGCACGCCTCCAGGCAAAGAGGGCTCGTGCTTAGAAGTGTCAGAGTGCGATGGAGGCGGTGGAGGACCACCCCCTCCCCCTCCTACTCGTCCAACGTTGCAGCGGTCTCTCAGTTCCACTGAGGACTCCCCCTCCACATCCTCAGGGAGAGGTGCTCGTGGAGGCTAGTGGAGCTTCTCTCACATTATGTCTCTGATCAACTGAGCGAGGTCTTGGGCCTGAATGCCTAGGAGAAGTGGCGGGTCAACTGGTACCTCGGGCCCATCACGTTTGCCTCTCCGACCTCATCAACGGTCGCGTTCGCAGCCCGCCTCAAGAACTCCCCGACGAGACATCTTCTGCAAGGAGACGTGGAAGACAGAACAAAAGAGGTCAACTCTAGCGGACTTCTGCGAAAAGGGACTCAGAACAAATGTCAAGCTGTACGTTGTGGTGGTTACCCTAATTACATGCATGTGAACGGTTATTCTCAAGCTAGTTGGTTCATTTCTTGGGACGACCTTGCTCTGATACCATCTTGTTACGACCCGGTTCCCGAATCCCTACAGGACTCGTGACCGGCTCACCTCGACTAATCCCAAGACCCAGTCGTCCAACAAGAAATAACCGAAAAGCAGGAAAATAAACCACATTCACTGTGCAATGTAACTAATAGTAAAAGTGTGCAAGTAGTAAAGGAAAGTAAAAGCTGCTAGTCAGTACATACCACCACAACAATAGGAAAATAGAACAAAAGTACAGTAATAGGAACAGTAAACAAAAGTCTGAAACTCACTAGCAGAAAAGAGAGTACAACAACAATACGAAAACTACAGCTGGGCTCGACTGGGCCCAGCACTCTCTGCAGCCAGTAGCTCGGGCAGCTCAACTCCTGGACCTGAACAGTGTTATGAGAAAACAGAGTCAACGAACGCTGAGTAGAGTGGTAAGAAAACTATCTAAAGCAGTAAAAAATAGCAGCTATGTTTATCTTTTCCAGTTATTTATTTTCCAAGTAATTTCTTTTCACCCCATTGGTTCACTTTCAGATTTCTTTCTTGATCTTGCATGTTTCTTGTGGGAATGATCTTGATTGTAGTCTTTTCCGAAGAGTAGAAGGTACACGTGGTGCTCTCCTAGCTGGGAGAGTCTCCCGTGGTAGTCCTACACCCAGTCAACCACCCCGATGTCACTGTCTAGACGTAGCGGTGACTACGACACGCGTGATAAGCGCATGGGTAGCTACCCCGCACTGACACGCGGTTAGTTGTTTCCGCTAGCGGGTATGCCCAAAGTACAGCACGGAACAGTATAGGGCGTAGCCCTCTCAGAAACAGGGGTCTAGCCCCTCATAACCAAACAGGGGTCTTGCCCCTCCACAGTCCGTGCACCCTCGTCTTACTACCCCGGTTTGCCCAGAGGGCCAAAAAAAGTCGGTGTATGTTGGCTAGCATAACCCCGGGCCCCGTGGGGTGACTAGCTCCCTCCCTACACTAGTAGCTCACCTCGGTACTATGTACGCGAGGGCCGACAGGAGTCGGTGTAGAGTGGTCAATCCTAACCCCGGGTCACAGCTCAAGGGAGGCTAGCTCCACTCTACACTAAAAGGGGACAGTTGCTCTCCTTGGTATCACATACACAAGGACCATCATACTTCCCGTCTACCATTCCAGGTTTCCAGCTAATCACAGGAGTTCTACTCTTAATTCCCCATAGGGTTTATGCTCATGTTCATCATATTACTCCAATCCAGGTTTCATCATTCACCATTCATTTCTCGTTATACACAGGCAGCTTGTATTTCCACAATTTAATACATGCAACAAGTGATATCATAGGTAACTGTTTAGTTATCTCAGGCAGCTCATATTCTAACAGTCAGCTCATACTTATTTATAGGAAGTTGCTAACAATTTAGCTCATTCATGTATATACAATTACCAATATACAGAACAATTGGTTCAACCATTTCTCTGTCCTAGGGTTCATGCCACATCCTAGGTTTCCAGTTGACTTGTTTTTATAGATGCATTTATATCTATTAAATATAATAGGGGTGGACCACTCTACCAGACAATCAAGGAGTACTGGGTGCTCGAACTGCAGGCCCACATTCCTCTGCAAGCCCCAGACACGCAACAAGTCGAAGTCCTATACCAAGGAACACACCACAACGGAAGATTCAGAATAGTGTATAAAGGTTTCTAATATGTAGAGGAATTCACAAGGAAACCACCAATACATCGTTTGCATAAAACGGATCCCGATCGGACCCTAAACGAGTCAAAAACATGTCTGCAGATCTAAATCAAACATCTGGACACAAGTCCAGACATCTTAAAAGTCATTAGAGACTCACCTCAAGCTCCTGCGATGATCTCAGGCGTCCATGACTCCGCCGCGACTGTCTGGAAGCAGTTCCAGACGTATGACCAGTCCTCCGGTCGTCTGGGAATGTCTCCGGTCGTCTGGTAAGCTGTCCATACGTCCGAAAAGCGTGGAAGGACATGCTGCGCACCTTACCAAAGCTGCTCCTGCGCACAATAGAACAGCACCTTCTTTTAGCCAAGCAAAACACACCTGTGGTGCGGCTTGCATGGCCGTAACCGTGAGGAAGACATACCTTCACGATACACCCACTTTCAGATGTTTGGTGTCGTCGCCAGATGTCCAACCAGTCGTCCGGAAGGCCCTCTGGACGTCTGATACTGGAAAAACTCCAGTACCAGACCGTGCTCCTACACCTCTTGCCGTGCTCTGCCGTGGCTCCTTCCACTTCGCTGCAGCTCTAACTGTTGTAGAAGGTCAGGGATGACGCCCCGACGTTCTCCTCCTCCTGCACGCGCCGCGGTGGCCGTGCGAACCTCCGGCGAGCTTCCATGAAGCTTGTGACCTCGGCCTTCTCCTCCTCGTTACGCCTGCTCCTCCTCCTCGCTCTCACTCTCTCGCGCGCCTTAGCTCACGGCAGGGGAGTGGGGAGTATGGTGGTAGTCGTGGAGTGGAGAGGGGAGGAGGAGGGTCTCTTTTATAGGCGAGGGTTTAGGGTTCGGCAGGGGAAAAAGAAGGGAGGAGAGAGACGGAAGGTCTGCGTGGTGCCTGCACGCAAAAAGGAATAGCACGTACATATTTTTCAATTTCTAGACGTCCGGGAAGGGGTCCAGACGTCTGGCCAGACATCTGACTGACACTCTAGATGTCTTAAAAGGCTCAAATCAGAATGGGTCTTTACAATTTTTTTACTTCATACCTTGAATCTGGTATACCATTGGGATTATTTAATAACTCACATATAAACTGAAACACCTCAGACATCAATTTCGTTGTAGCTCTATTAAAGACTTTCATATGAAATAATCTCAACAGAAAAGGCAGCTTTGTCATGGAACTACACCGGGCACGATATGCTCCTCAGCTGCCTTCATTGCATCATAAAACTAATTACAACTATTGAATGCTTCCTCATCATTTTCAATATTAGGATCGGCTTCTCTCATCTCATGCAGCATCTCATCAATTTTATTATTATTAATAGGGCTAAATCGAGGCTTTAAAAGATGTGTTCGTTTTAGTAATAAATCCTCAAAAATAGCTCAAAAAATAGATAATATTTATAACTCGAATGAAAGTCCGAGGTCGTTCGCTGGGTGCAAATAGGAATTCACGCGTTAATTTCAATAATTAATGTAAATGAGCATAATTAATTACTCAAAATCTAGTTTGCAATATATAGCATGAGCATATGAAGAGTAAAGAGAATTCTAAACAAAATAATGGTGATTTAGATCACCAATTATAAGTTAATACATAGAATAATTACTCAAATCTTAATCAATATGAAGGAGCATATGATCAGACATCTGATTTTGCAATCAAACATCTTATTATTATTATTCTTCTTCTTCTTCTTCCCTTGTGCGCCTCTTCTGCCTTCGCTTCTCTTTTCTTCTTTTCTTCCTCTATGGTTGCCTTGCCCCTTCAGGTTTTCTCCTCTTCTTTCTTTCTTACCTTGGCCTTTTTCCTTCCTTCTTCTTCTTCGGCCCTTTTGATGCACAGGGGGAAACTTACAAAATTGGCTAAGTGTTAACCAATCCATAATAGAGCAAAACCCCCTGCCCCCTTACACTCTCTCTCTTTCTCTCTCTGGGTTCCGCTCTCCCAGAGCCTTCCACAATAATAGGTAATCGAGTCTAGAATGCACCCGGGACCAGGGTTGCCGACTGTGAATAGCAACCGAGGACTGCACAGGTTAGGCAGGTCGGGTCGGAGCCAGGCTCGGGTGCAGAGTCACTAGCTAGGCGAGTGAAGGGGTGGCGGGGGACCTCACCCCCCAAGTGACTTCAGGCGATAAGCCCTAGGCACCTTTTCAATTTATGCACCTTCAACTGTTCTGCTGCTTCTGTTGTGGGACTAAAGGTCCCTTGCTTCTACCATGCACTGGCCACAACAACTGCTTCGTCTAATTCCGGTCAAAGGCCCAATCAAAGGGCCAAATTGGTCCCTGGGTTGTGCTCCAGGAGGAATTCCTCTGCGCCTGGAGTCTTCACCTGGACGTGCTGATGTAAGAATGAGCTTCAAGCTTCGCTTGAAGCTCCTATGGCAATGGCATGGCACTTGAAACCTGAAACTTAAAAGATGGCCTCTTGGCCTCGTCAAAACAATTCAGGAAGCATTGCCGGATGTCGTGGAGTGCAACGTTGGTGGTGGTGTGCTATGAATGCGTGTGAGGAGGTCTGACGACCTCTCGAAGGGTGTCCGGAGGTGGGTCAGTTCGGCAGAAGATTTGGTGGGGCAATCGACCTAACTAGGTTAGGGCTTTTACTCCTGGGGTCGAGGCGGAGGTGTAGGAATTGTCGGCGAGGTGGATGGAGGGGTGTAGCAGCAGATACTCCTCGCTGGAGTAGTCGGAGTCGTAGAAGATGAGGGTGGACGGCGTAGTAGAGGGGATATTTTTGGTTTTTTAGGTAAGAAATTAACCTAAGGATCTAAAGATGCTAAACTAACCCTAATCTAATGGATGAAAGGGGGAGAACTGACGGAAGTCATTTTTGTGCATTTTAAAGTCGTCGAAAATCGTAGTATAGTCATGCAAAACGTTCATCAAAAATATGATTTTGTAAAAATAACGAGACTTTGAGTCCCGGTTGTTCGTCTTTGGGAGGCGTTTGTTCAAATCTGAAATCGATCTTTTCACTCTACTTGCTTAGAAATCACATGGCAGTTTATGATTATTACGTATTTAAATACGACATGCTTAGTTGCAAGAATATCAGGAATTAAAAGCAGGAAACTTTAATCACATAAAATATATTGCAATAAGCTCATGGTGATTCTCAACACAGAGACATATATATATATATATATATAATTTTCTTTCATTCATTCAGGAAGGTGTTTACAACATGGAATGTAGAAGAAAGCTTATAGAGGAAAGCTTAAAACATAAATCTAACTAACAGAAAACGATCGCATACAGGAATCTATGAGGGGATTTTTCATGCATCATTGGGGGAGAATAAGAGCTACACTACTAAGCAGTAAATGAAAGCAGTAAAACTATGAAGAAATAAGTTACTAATCTAGCAGAAAAAAAGGGCATTCGGAGGTGGTCTCCAATGGCCTTTGAATGGTTAAGAGGAGGAGGGGCGGCCAATGGTGCTTAGGCCGACCCTTGAAGAGAGGTTGAGGAGATGATCCAGCATCCTGGCGTGGAGATGGTGGCCTCCATGGTGGTGCTCCTCATGGAGGTGGAGTGGAGATGAATGTGGCTAGCCTAAGTGGAATGAATAACAAGAATGGGATGGGTGCAAATGGCCACCCTGTTATAACCGGGCATCTAGCGTCGTTTAAGACATCTGGGAAGCGGTCCAGACGTTTGGAAGCCTTCCCAGACGTCTAGAATTAAATTTTTTCAGTGTACGGGTTCACGTCTGCACGCATGCGCGCGCAGACTGAACCCGACGCCCTCCTTCTTCTCTTTCCTCTCCCTCCCTGCAGACACAGCTTTTCTCTTTCTCTCTCCTGCGACTACCTTCAAATACGCCTCTCCCTCTCCCTCACCCTCACTCCATCACCTTCTTTTTCTTCTTCCTGTCAGCGAGAGAGCAAGCGGGCGAGAGCGGCAGCCACGACTGCTACGAGTGAGTGGGGAGGAGAAATTGTTGCGAGAGGAAGAGGGAGCTTGACCGCGAGGTTGCGAGGTCGCCGGAGCAGTCGTAGCCGACCGGCGGGTGTGCAGCAAGCGTCGGGTGCCACGGAGAAGCTGCTGCAGCTCAGGCAGCAGGCGGGCGTGGCGCGGCACGGCCGTGCATTGTGGGCGGAGGGCGAGGAGGTCCTAATTCTGGGAAAATTTTCCTGAATCATACGTCTGGACTTACGTCCAAACAACGAAGGAGACGTCTGGAGCAAGGTCCAGACGTCTGAAAGGTACGTTATTTTATTTCCTTCTTTCGCGTGTACGGCCATGCAGCCGTCCGCCACGTTCTTCTGCACCTTTTCATGATGAGAGCGGGCGTGTGTGTGCAGGATTTGTTCGGGAGGGTGCCAGGGCTCACCATCCCACACAGATCAGACGTCTGGTGATGAGAGCCTCATCATGAGCCATAACTAGCTCATTTTGACACAATAAAGAAGATAAAAGCTCCTACATAACCTAGAAGAAGGCCTAACTGAAGAAACAAGTGCTCTAAGAAGAAAACATGAAATAAAGGTTAAAACTGCAATTTTACCATTGCAGTAGATAAACGGGATTTCTCAGAGGCAAAACATAGGTCAAATGGTCTAAATGAGATAAAAAGTGGGTTGAGTCAATCAGAAATGGGTTCATGTGCAATCTAAGAACTAAAAGACACTTGGTAACCCTAAAACAGACCCGCTTAAATTAACAAGGTTCCGGTTAGAACAAAAAGCAAGTAAACCCTCTACAAATCATGGAAAACCATACTCTAGGGTTTAGAACACTTAATTTGGCCTTTGGAACCTAGTTTGACCTAGATTAGGGTCCTAGCTCTTCAATTAACCTAATTTGGGTTTTTACGCAAAATATCCAGTCAAACGAGGTCAAACCTGAAATCTAACTTCTCCATTGGTTTCCTTAGGTCCAAATTAGGTTTATACCAAAATTTGGACCTAAGGAGAGGTCATCTTGACCTACTTTGCAAGTTAGTACACCCAAATCACAAAGAGGTCCCTATCTTTTGAATATCCTTGCAGAGAGCCCCCTAGGTTCCTCGCCTTCTCTGCAAATCGGTCCTGCCGCCATTGCTAGGGCAGAACCGAACTCCGGCGAGGTTCGGAGAGGGATTGCTCTCTAATCCCTCAGAGATTCCCTCCCAGAAATGGAAGGAGGATTCTCTGAGGAATTCCCTTCCTCATAAAGTCAATCACAATCGTTGGTGTGAACCCAATCTCTCGTGCGAACGCACGAGAGATTTGGGTATCCTAACTCCTTTCCATCTCCGGCGACCAACCTCAGGCAATTACGTGCCCTTCACGCCCTGCACACCAAGTCCAGCACCTATAAAACACCCCTCGGACCCGGCCACTCATCTTGAGCTTGATTTGGCCGAGTTTCCCCCTTCAATTCCTCTCCTCCTGCTCGGTCAAATACCCCAGCTAGCTCCGGCGAGCCTCCCTCCCCTCCCTCTTCGCTCTGCCACAAAACCAGTGGCAGAGTTAGCTTCCTGACCTCCCTCCGCGTCGCGCAGTACCAGCGCACGCCGCCTCAGCCCCGTCGTCGCCGCCGTTCTCCCCCACTGGGCGTCATCTTCTCCGGCGACAGCAAGTACTGCTGTCCGCCTTCTGTCCCCTTTCGTCCTTACAATTAGGTTAGAACTCCTCTCCATCCTATCCTCTCTCTTTTCCCCCTGTTATCTCATCTGATTACCCCTCGACCGACGCTGACCACCCTCATCTTCCACATCACCGACCGAACTCCGGCGAGCCGCCCACACCACTCCGCCACTCCACACGGCTCGCCAACCACCTCGTGAGCTCCGCCTCACCACCAGGAACTCGCTCCACCCCACAACTGCCACTCCAGACCTCCATAATCACCCCCCGAACAACCCACCGTCTCCGGCCACAGGTTGACCTAGGCGGGCACGCCTAGGCCGACAGGCAACCTGCAGCATCACCCACCGCCTTCGCCGTGCTACGGCGAAGGTTTCCAGCCATTCTAATTGGGCCAATAGGCCGTTCTGTGGAAGTTCAGGTAAACGCTCCGGCCGCCATTAACAGTCGAAGCAGCAGGAAGCTTGGAGCAGCAGCAGGCGTCAGGCTTCCCAGGCGGCAGGTGCAGCAGACTCTCGCAAGAGTTGCGAGGTGACTGAGTTCAGCAAGGATCAGCAGCAGGGCCTTCAGCGTGGGCAATTGCACACGAGAGTCTGCGGGCGCACGCAAAGGAAGGGCGGAAAGTTTAGTCCCACATCGTGGAATCTCAAGGCACAGGTATGGTATAAAGCTTTTTTGTGATATACGTTTACTGCCTCGAAAGCACAGGGGTGAGGTCCCTCACTGACCCCACCCGCCTCGTCCGCGGCCTGACCACGCGGACCTGGCGGATCCGACCCGACCTAGACCTACGCACTCCTCGCGCATCACACACCTGCAGGTGCGCCTGGTCCCGGGTACGATCCGACCCGATTGAGACTGTGGCTCTGGGAGAGCGGTTAGAGTGAATTGCTTGAGAGAGAGACACGCGCAGGTAGAGGGAGAAGGGTTAGGTTTTGTTCCCCTGTGCAGGCAGGCTGATTGCAGGAGAAGGACGTGGCCGCTGCAGAAGAAAGGAGAAGCAAGACAAAGAAGAAGAAGAAAGCAAGACAAAGAAGAAGAAGAAGGCAACGAAGAAGGAAGAAAGCAAGACAGAAGAAGAAGAAAGAAAGAAGTCTTCGCAGGCGAAGGAGGAAAACAGAAAGGTTAGAGGTCTTCGCAGGAGAAGAAGAAGAAGGACAAGGGAAGATTGCAAAGAGATCTGAAAGGCAAAGCAGAAGAAGAAAAAGAGAAAGAAAGATCACATTTAAGACGTCTGATACATAAATCAGACGTCTAATTCTATTTTTTTTACATCTTTCTTAAAAACTCTTTGAATCAATTATATTTGCATTTAACAGTTGTATTCTTGGGTTTTACAAAGTACTGAGTTTGCTCCCTGTGTTCGACCTCGGATACTCCGGTCTTCGAGTAATAAAAACTTTATATTTGTTCGAACGTTTTGTCGGTTATACTACAACATAATACGCTTTAAATCCGCACGAAACGTTGAAAAACATTTTGGCGCCGCTGCCGGGGAGCAACGGGCACTTGTAAAGCTTTTGAGTACAACTTTTCTATTTAATATCTGACTTAACTTCTCTTTTGTTGTGTTCAAACAGGGAAAGCAAAACAGAAAGGAAAGAATAGCAACTGCACAACAGACTGGAGCAGGTAATCTCCATAAGCCCTCCCCCTTAACCCTCTCACAATCCAAAAAAAAAAAAAAAAAAAAAGGGGGAGAAGTCAACTTAGGGCTACCTGTCTTATATTTAGTAACTCATCAAGTTGCCTGATTTTCATTTCAACATATTTTTGTCTGTCATCCAACTAAGGCAACTAGGGCTAAAACTTTCTTGATTGAGCCCTAGGTGCTAAATTCTAAGGCAACTAAATTGGACCCATTAGAGCCAAGTTAGGATTGCAAAGCTAGGGTTTTTAGAGACACATCTTCTCTAAAATAAAGAAATAAACTTTCCAAAAAGAAGTGTGCCTAAACCGTGTTTGAAAATATTTATAAGAGGAACCCTAAGCAAATCAGGCTGATAATTCATTTGAATCATAAAAGGAAGGACCTAAAAGCTCTCAAAGGTGAAGTTGATCCCTCGGGTCAACCAACCTTAATATTAGGTCACTTTTTGCACTCAAAATACTTAAAAGTTCAAGTGGAACATTAAGCACCTTGATCTTAAAATAAAAAAAGGTAGACTTAAGAGGTCAAGATCCCCATTCTGGTCTACCTGGAACCGCAGTGACAAGAGAGGTCGGGTGGGGGAAACCCTGTAACCCGTAGGGACGCTCTACCGTGTAGGGGTCTTTGCGGGACTCTCCCTCTCTGGCTGCCCAGGTATTTCTCAGGTGGACGATCTTCTGATCCAGGGGTCCATCTGCCCCGAACCTCTATAGTCACCCAACAATTCTTGGGTGTCTTGATTGGGTCCAGTACCTTCTAATCTCATCACATCTTCCGGTGCATGTTTGGTAGGAGGTCCTTGAGACCACCTTTAAGACCTCCTCTAGATATTCATTCTCGCCGAGGCCAAGCCTCGACGCCCTTGTTTGTGCAGCAACCCCACCACATAAATCTTTCATCTGATTCAGACCCTGATTCTCCTCCTTCTCCCATCATGGCACAACCCATTGAAGATGAGAATAACCTTGAACACCAACTTCAACGCTTGAACGATCTCTTTCAGAACTTTGTAAACCCACCACAGCGACCTATGATGCGAGATCACTATAATCCCGCTGCGGTGGCAATTGAACCCCGAGTACGAATCCCAATTGGAGGACCCGATTCGGATCTAAAGCCCAATATGATTCATGCCATACCAAAGTTCCATGGGCTTAACTCTGAGGATCCATTCCAACACATTAAACAACTCAAGCATCTGGCCCAGACTTTCGGGACAGATGTACAAAACCGGGATATCCTACTCATGAAAATGTTTTCGTTCTCCCTCTTGGACAAGGCCGCGCACTGGTATCAGACTCAGACCCGCCCGATCAACACTTGGGAGGAATTACAGTCCGAATTTTTGAAAAAATTCTTCCCTGTTGGCCGGACGAATGCCTTGCGCCACCAGATCACTCATTTCACTCAACAACAGGGAGAACCTCTTCACGAAGCTTGGGATCGATTCCTAGATCTCATGCGAAAATGTCCCCATCACGGAGTCCCTAAGTGGGAACAAGTCCAGTCTTTTTACCAGGGACTCCGTGAGGATATTCGTCTAATCGTCAATGCAACATGTGGAGGAAACATCATGGGCCAACACGAGGACACGGTGTGGGAGATTCTCGAAAACATGTGCGAGAACTCCATAAACAATGACTCCTTGGGCTTATTCGACAGGACGAATGCCCGCGCATCGACGAATCTAAGAGGGACACATGAGACGCAGGACCTGTCCACTTCTGTTGACCTGGAATTGATGGCCAGTCGGTTGGACAAGGTCTCTATCATAGAAAAGAAGGTGGACGAGCTAACTCGACATTTGCAGCAAGCCACCTCTGCACAAAACTCTTTTGCACGACCTCCTCTGGCAAGGGAAACAGTGCAAAACATCTATCACCAACCTGCCAAGGGGATGGGCCCCTATCCACCCCCGTCTACCTCCCAGACCGGAGTGACCTCCGATCCCGTCTACTCGAGTTGGGGGAACTCTGAACCCTCGTATTCTGACTTTCCTGAGGTTTCTCAGAACTGCGAGGACCTCAACGCCATCCAGAACGACCCATACTCCAATACCTACAACCCTGGATGGCGAAATCATCCTAACTTTCAGTGGGCGGGAAACTCTCAAAAACCACCATATCAACCCCGCCCACAAGCTCCTCGTCCATATCAGCCGCCTCAGCCTCGGCCCAATCCCACCTACCAATCTGGGCAAAATCAGGATCAACTGACTCTTATCCTTCAAACGCTGGCTGACATTCAAAAAACGAATGCGGCAATGCAAAAACAGCACAAGGACGAGATCACAGAGGTTCGCAACCAACTGGCCCAGATGGCAAATTCTCGCCAACCTGGCACCCTTCCTTCGCAACCTCTGCCCAACCCAAATAATGTGCCGACCCAGAGGCGCATTATGAATCCAAATCCAGGCCACGCACATTTGATTTATCAGGCCCCTGCTACTCCATCACCAGACAGGATGGAGGCTTCTACATCTTATGCAGAATTTCAGCAGCAGCCACCTCTCCTACCTAACCCAAACCAAAGTCAGGCTGGATTAAACTCTGTAACAACACGTAGTGGTAAAACAACACAAGACCCACATTATCTGAACCACTCCAAGCCTGATAATCGCCAAGACCCTAGGGTAGTCATCCAAGATACTACTGTCCCAGATCAAGAACCTGGACCTATCCTAGAGGAACCAGCTAGGATCCCATTTCCTGAGGCCTTGACCAAAGGAAAAAGGACAACCAAACCTGTGGCTCCTGAGGAGGATCTGGTCAAGCTCTTTGAACAGGTCCAGATAAACATCCCGTTGATGGATGCAATCCGCCACATACCGGCTTACGCAAGATTCTTGAAAGACATATGTACACCTAAACGTAAGCCGCGAACCAAGGATGGGAATCCGATTGTACTGTCAGAGCAAGCCAGCTCTGTCATCCTGAGCAAACTCCCACCCAAGGCTAAAGACCCAGGAACCCCCTTGATTTCTTGTAAAATTGGTGAAACCCAACTTGATAGAGCCTTACTAGACCTAGGTGCCTCCATAAATTTAATACCTACATCCCTCCTTGACCACCTTGAAGAATCTGAACTTAAACCCACTGAGGTGACATTGCAGTTAGCTGATCGATCCATCAAGTCACCCAAAGGTATACTCGAGGATGTCATTGTTAGGGTACGAGATTTTTATTTCCCAGTGGACTTCATAGTACTGGACATGGATGCACCTAAGAACCCAAGGGACACACCAATCATATTAGGGAGACCCTTTCTGGCCACTGCTAGGGCCAATATAAACTGCGAAGAGGGCCAGATAGAATTAAAATTTGGGAATCAAAATCTGAAGATTGACATTTTCAAAGCCCAACAAGGGATTAATTGCGGGGTTATAGAGGAAATTTGTGATGTCAAAGCCGTGGTTGATGAATTGCACATAGAGGACAACCTGATTATTCCTGATCAACCACTAGAAAGTCAAAAACCGCTAACAGAGGAGTGCGAACACAATTTAGACACACCTATGACTCCTACCATTGCTCCCGATACAAACCCTGAACTACCCGCTGCTGCTGACAATCCTGTTATGGAACTCAAGCCCCTTCCTGAACATCTAAAATATGTCTTTTTGGATTCAAATCAAACGTTTCCTGTGATTATCAATTCTCGACTCACACCTGACCAGGAACTCCGTTTGATTTCTGTTCTCCAGCAACATCGTAGAGCCATTGGATGGACTCTAGATGATTTGACTGGTATAAGCCCTTCATACTGCACGCATCGAATCTATACAGAAGAAGGCTCACGACCTTCAAGAGAAATGCAAAGGCGACTAAACCCTAACCTACAGGAGGTCGTGAAAAAGGAGATCATTAAGTGGTTAGATGCAGGGATCATCTACCCGATCTCCGACAGTCGTTGGGTGAGTCCAACACAAGTGGTACCTAAGAAGGCAGGACTTACCATCATCACGACAGAAACCGGGGAAGTCATTCCTACCCGAATAGCTAATTCGTGGAGAGTCTGCATTGATTACAGAAGACTAAATTCCTCCACGAAGAAGGATCATTTCCCACTACCTTTTATTGATCAGATCCTCGAGAAACTAGCGGGAAATAGATTCTTCTGCTTTCTTGACGGGTACTCCGGTTACAATCAGGTGGCAATCCATCCAGAGGACCAAGAAAAGACCACATTCACCTGCCCCTTCGGGACGTACGCGTTTCGAAGGATGCCATTCGGTCTCTGCAATGCACCTGCAACTTTTCAGCGGTGCATGCTTGCCATATTCTCAGATATGGTAGGTGACTATCTGGAAGTCTTCATGGATGACTTTTCAGTTTTTGGACAATCATTTGACGATTGCCTCCAACACTTGGTCCATATACTCAGGCGGTGCATCGAGGTGAATTTGGTTCTTTCCTGGGAAAAGAGCCATTTCATGGTGCCTGAGGGAATTGTCCTGGGACATTTAATCTCAGAGAAAGGCATCCAAGTGGATCGAGCTAAGGTTAACCTGATTTCCAAGCTCCCTATGCCTAGCTCGATTAAGGACATCCGATCTTTTTTGGGGCACGTCGGTTTCTACCGTCGATTCATCCCTGATTTCTCCAAAATCGCGCGCCCCCTGACCAATCTGCTTTCCAAGGATGTGCCTTTCGGAATTTCCAAGGAATGCACTCAAGCATTTGAGATCTTACGTGACCGAGTCACCCAAGCCCCAATCCTACAGTCCCCTGATTGGTCTCAACCCTTTGAGATCATGTGCGATGCATCTGACTTCGCTGTAGGAGCGGTTTTGGGGCAGAAAATTGATGGGAAACCTGTGGTCATTTACTACGCCAGCAAAACACTGGATGAGGCTCAGCGTAACTATACGGTTACTGAGAAAGAGCTGCTGGCCGTAGTATTTGCCCTGGAAAAATTCAGATCATACCTTCTGGGTTCCCGTGTTATCATATACTCGGATCACACAGCTGTGAGGCATCTCCTAGCCAAGAAGGACGCGAAACCTCGATTAATCCGCTGGATCTTGCTGTTGCAAGAATTTGACATCGAGATTCGCGACAAGGCGGGAAAGCACAATGTGGTAGCTGATCATTTATCCCGCCTTCCTCCTGAAATTATTGATCCGTCCGGACCTATTACAGAACATTTTCCTGATGAGCACCTCCTGACTATCAGTACAAGTCTTCCATGGTTCGCCGATATTGTTAATTACCTGGCATCACATCAGATTCCGCCCGATTGGTCGAAGGCCAAAAAGGACAAATTGCGTTCTGATGCCAAGTATTACCTATGGGAAGACCCGTATCTCTTCCGCATTGGTGCTGATCAGATAATCCGACGATGCGTCACGGAAGTGGAAATCAAAGACATACTCTCATTTTGCCATGACCAGGCATGCGGTGGACATTTTTCGGGACATAAAACCGCATCGAAAGTCCTCCAGTGTGGTTTCTACTGGCCCACAATTTTCAAAGATGCATACAATCACTGTAAGGCATGTTCCCGTTGCCAGACTCTAGGCAACATGAGCCATAGAGACATGATGCCTCTACAGCCGATCTTGGTATGCGAAATTTTTGATATTTGGGGGATTGATTTCATGGGACCCTTTCCTACCTCGGATGGCTTCGAATACATTTTACTCGCAGTTGATTATGTTTCCAAATGGATAGAAGCCATTCCGACTCGAACCAACAATCATAAAGTCGTTATAAAATTCCTTCATCAAAACATTTTCTCAAGGTTCGGGATTCCGCGTGCTATAATTTCCGACGGAGGGACCCATTTTACAAACGCTCAGTTCAGGTCACTAATGATCAAATACGGGGTGTCTCACCGAATCTCTACTCCTTACCACCCTCAAACTAATGGTCTAGCTGAGCTATCTAACCGAGAGATCAAGAAGATCCTTCAGGTTACTGTTCGACCTGATAGAAAAGATTGGTCTTCTCGGCTTCCGGAAGCATTGTGGGCCTATAGGACCGCCCACAAGACCCAATTAGGAATGTCTCCCTTCAGACTAGTGTACGGGAAGGCATGTCACCTCCCCGTCGAATTGGAGCATAAAGCCTATTGGGCAGTACGGACCTGTAATCTCGACCTTTCTAAGGCTGGAACCCACAGAAGATTTCAAATGAGCGAGATCGATGAATTACGCCACGACGCATATGAGAACTCGCGAATTTACAAAGAACGGGTTAAAGCTTTTCACGACAAACACATTTCTAGAAAGGTCTTTCATCCTGGTCAAAAAGTTTTACTCTTTGATGCTCGACTCAAACTATTCCCAGGAAAGCTAAGATCCAAGTGGGTCGGACCCTACCTAGTCCGCCAAATCTTCGGAAATGGAGCTATTGAAATCAGCCCACTCAGCCACGATT
The DNA here is from genome assembly GCA_037157565.1 of Thalassia testudinum. Lineage (NCBI taxonomy): Eukaryota > Viridiplantae > Streptophyta > Magnoliopsida > Alismatales > Hydrocharitaceae > Thalassia > Thalassia testudinum. Next base: position 58,727,324 of record JAZHRO010000022.1, on the reverse strand, counting down.
CTGAACCATTTGTCGTGAATGGGCAGAGACTCAAGCCGTTCATTGACATGACCGATATAGATTTGACTGAGTCATCCTTTACCCTCCTTTCCTCTTGAGCTCATTACGCCCAGCCGATGGCGTAAAACTCAGCGCTTAACGGGAGGCAACCCGTCATTCTTTGAAAAACCTGAAACCGTTTCTGACATCGCTATGCGGAATTCATATTGCACTTTAGGGTTCACCCATTAGAACAGCCGACTTCACCTCAGGTATACCTACCCGAGATTAGAAATCGTTCGCAACAAGTCGCTTCGACCCATTCACTCACCACACACCTGTCCTAACACATGAACTAAGCTGAATTCGAACCCACCTAATTTACAATGGGGACATTGCAAATCTTAGGCATGGGGGGGTATGAAAGTGCAAAATGTCAGAAAATTCATATCAAGAAAGGGTTTCATTCATAAAAAAAAAAAAAAAAAAAAAAAAAAAAAAAAAAGGGTTTGATAGAGGGGAGGAACAATTCAGGGTCATACAAATGAGAGGAGAAAAAGAAAGAAAAATGACAAAAAAGAGCAAAAAATAAAGAAAGGAGCACAAAAGGAAAAGAAAAAGAAAAAGTCATTAGTAAAAGATTAAGGGGTTAACTGAAGTTCTAGACCGAGTCAAGAAAAAGAAAAGAAAAATGCTACAGAGATATAACAAGAGATTAGCGGGAACGCTGGTCTTAGGCCTCTTGGGCTAGATTTTTAGCTTAAAAATTCACGTATCCGTTAAAATCTGGACAATCCTCAAGAGGTTGAGGAAAATGCGAAGCTTAAGTATTAGGTCTAAGGCTTAGGAAGTATTCGGCCTCGTTAACTGACCTCCGGTTTGCGGGATTCGGTAACCTAAGCACCCAAATTCACACACAGTCTGGTTCAGTGCGCATAAATATTCAAAACACGCAAGAGCGTTTAATATTCTGAAAAAGTCACCTAGATTAGGAGCGGCCAATCAACACAAGTTGATTTGGACAAGTTCCCAGCGCGGAGAGGCGGGAAATTCCCCTCGAAGATGCGTAACAACATATCATCTCCTCGGTGCTTGTCTCTTAGGATATTTAAATATCCTACTGGAGGCATGTAAGCACTCTGTTGGTTCAGACACCATGGGTGGCATTATCACGAAATGTCAATCGCCAGGGTCTGAATTCAGCCACGGAACGCCATGGGCGGGATTATCTCGAAATCTCGAAAGCCAGGGTTCCGGGGGTTGCCATGGGCGGGATTATCTCGAAATCTCGAAAGCCAGGGACCTTTGAGGATTGATGATGGGGACGAGGAATCCGATACAGACCGTGTTGAGAAGCTAATCCGAAGCTAGAAATAAAAAAGAAAAGAGAGAGAAAAGCTCTCCAAACAAATAAATCTTCTATCTCTCTCTTACAAAAAACGCACTGCAAACTGAACTTAGGCTAAAAATATCTCAAGCACGGGTGCTTTAACCGCGGAGTCCAACAAACCCTAGGTTAGGTTCTGTGGGCCGTAGAAACCTTTGCAGAAGACTGAGGCTAAAGCGGAACAGGTCCGGATTTTGGTTGGTACTTGAGTACCTCTAGGCCTATTGTCGGCATTCCCACCTAATCACAAAAGAAAAGGAGAAGCACTTATCATTGTTGACAACATTCAGGGTCTAGAACGGAAGTTAAAACTTTGAAATTTTGCTAAGGGACTAGCAAAAGCTAGGCATGGGGGTATGATGAGAGCCTCATCATGAGCCATAACTAGCTCATTTTGACACAATAAAGAAGATAAAAGCTCCTACATAACCTAGAAGAAGGCCTAACTGAAGAAACAAGTGCTCTAAGAAGAAAACATGAAATAAAGGTTAAAACTGCAATTTTACCATTGCAGTAGATAAACGGGATTTCTCAGAGGCAAAACATAGGTCAAATGGTCTAAATGAGATAAAAAGTGGGTTGAGTCAATCAGAAATGGGTTCATGTGCAATCTAAGAACTAAAAGACACTTGGTAACCCTAAAACAGACCCGCTTAAATTAACAAGGTTCCGGTTAGAACAAAAAGCAAGTAAACCCTCTACAAATCATGGAAAACCATACTCTAGGGTTTAGAACACTTAATTTGGCCTTTGGAACCTAGTTTGACCTAGATTAGGGTCCTAGCTCTTCAATTAACCTAATTTGGGTTTTTACGCAAAATATCCAGTCAAACGAGGTCAAACCTGAAATCTAACTTCTCCATTGGTTTCCTTAGGTCCAAATTAGGTTTATACCAAAATTTGGACCTAAGGAGAGGTCATCTTGACCTACTTTGCAAGTTAGTACACCCAAATCACAAAGAGGTCCCTATCTTTTGAATATCCTTGCAGAGAGCCCCCTAGGTTCCTCGCCTTCTTTGCAAATCGGTCCTGCCGCCATTGCTAGGGCAGAACCGAACTCCGGCGAGGTTCGGAGAGGGATTGCTCTCTAATCCCTCAGAGATTCCCTCCCAGAAATGGAAGGAGGATTCTCTGAGGAATTCCCTTCCTCATAAAGTCAATCACAATCGTTGGTGTGAACCCAATCTCTCGTGCGAACGCACGAGAGATTTGGGTATCCTAACTCCTTTCCATCTCCGGCGACCAACCTCAGGCAATTACGTGCCCTTCACGCCCTGCACACCAAGTCCAGCACCTATAAAACACCCCTCGGACCCGGCCACTCATCTTGAGCTTGATTTGGCCGAGTTTCCCCCTTCAATTCCTCTCCTCCTGCTCGGTCAAATACCCCAGCTAGCTCCGGCGAGCCTCCCTCCCCTCCCTCTTCGCTCTGCCACAAAACCAGTGGCAGAGTTAGCTTCCTGACCTCCCTCCGCGTCGCGCAGTACCAGCGCACGCCGCCTCAGCCCCGTCGTCGCCGCCGTTCTCCCCCACTGGGCGTCATCTTCTCCGGCGACAGCAAGTACTGCTGTCCGCCTTCTGTCCCCTTTCGTCCTTACAATTAGGTTAGAACTCCTCTCCATCCTATCCTCTCTCTTTTCCCCCTGTTATCTCATCTGATTACCCCTCGACCGACGCTGACCACCCTCATCTTCCACATCACCGACCGAACTCCGGCGAGCCGCCCACACCACTCCGCCACTCCACACGGCTCGCCAACCACCTCGTGAGCTCCGCCTCACCACCAGGAACTCGCTCCACCCCACAACTGCCACTCCAGACCTCCATAATCACCCCCCGAACAACCCACCGTCTCCGGCCACAGGTTGACCTAGGCGGGCACGCCTAGGCCGACAGGCAACCTGCAGCATCACCCACCGCCTTCGCCGTGCTACGGCGAAGGTTTCCAGCCATTCTAATTGGGCCAATAGGCCGTTCTGTGGAAGTTCAGGTAAACGCTCCGGCCGCCATTAACAGTCGAAGCAGCAGGAAGCTTGGAGCAGCAGCAGGCGTCAGGCTTCCCAGGCGGCAGGTGCAGCAGACTCTCGCAAGAGTTGCGAGGTGACTGAGTTCAGCAAGGATCAGCAGCAGGGCCTTCAGCGTGGGCAATTGCACACGAGAGTCTGCGGGCGCACGCAAAGGAAGGGCGGAAAGTTTAGTCCCACATCGTGGAATCTCAAGGCACAGGTATGGTATAAAGCTTTTTTGTGATATACGTTTACTGCCTCGAAAGCACAGGGGTGAGGTCCCTCACTGACCCCACCCGCCTCGTCCGCGGCCTGACCACGCGGACCTGGCGGATCCGACCCGACCTAGACCTACGCACTCCTCGCGCATCACACACCTGCAGGTGCGCCTGGTCCCGGGTACGATCCGACCCGATTGAGACTGTGGCTCTGGGAGAGCGGTTAGAGTGAATTGCTTGAGAGAGAGACACGCGCGGGTAGAGGGAGAAGGGTTAGGTTTTGTTCCCCTGTGCAGGCAGGCTGATTGCAGGAGAAGGACGTGGCCGCTGCAGAAGAAAGGAGAAGCAAGACAAAGAAGAAGAAGAAAGCAAGACAAAGAAGAAGAAGAAGGCAACGAAGAAGGAAGAAAGCAAGACAGAAGAAGAAGAAAGAAAGAAGTCTTCGCAGGCGAAGGAGGAAAACAGAAAGGTTAGAGGTCTTCGCAGGAGAAGAAGAAGAAGGACAAGGGAAGATTGCAAAGAGATCTGAAAGGCAAAGCAGAAGAAGAAAAAGAGAAAGAAAGATCACATTTAAGACGTCTGATACATAAATCAGACGTCTAATTCTATTTTTTTTACATCTTTCTTAAAAACTCTTTGAATCAATTATATTTGCATTTAACAGTTGTATTCTTGGGTTTTACAAAGTACTGAGTTTGCTCCCTGTGTTCGACCTCGGATACTCCGGTCTTCGAGTAATAAAAACTTTATATTTGTTCGAACGTTTTGTCGGTTATACTACAACATAATACGCTTTAAATCCGCACGAAACGTTGAAAAACATCTGGGCACAGCACCAGACGATGGAGAGAGCCTCCAGACGTCTGGGGTGACAATCGGATGTCTGGAAACTAAGTCCAGACGATCCAGCAGGCTTCTGGACATCTGAAGGACTGCGCAGACCAAGGTATGACCTGAGCTACCTTTTAAGACATCTGGAAGAAGTTCCAGACGTCTGATTTTGGACAGACTGGTTGTTTTTGACCTGTTTAGGGTCCGTTTGGAGTCTGTTTTCCGCATTTCAAGTTTCGTTCTTCCCAGATTTAATTCCTCTACCTATTTACAATAATTGTATACTATTCTGAGTAGCTCCTTGTCTTTGATCCTTGTATTAAGACCCCGTTCCGTTGCGGCTCTGGGGGTTGCGGAGGAGCGCGGGATTGTCGATCGCGCCCCCAATACTCCCGATCTTGCGGGTAGAGTGGCCTTTTCAATTATTTATAGAAAATTATGCAAATGTGAAATAATTAATAGAGTTTAGGGTATTGCTTGAATCCTTGGATTGGAAAACTATATTGAATGATAGATCCTAGAGTATTGCATGAATCCTAGGACTGGAAAACTACATTGAATGATAGATCCTAGGGTATTGCATGAATCCTAGGACTGGAAAGCTAGATTGAATGATAGATCCTAGGGTATGGCATGAATCCTAGGACTGGAAAACTAGATTGAATATCTATACATTGCAGTCTTGGAAAAGTAGAAAGGAAACGATAACTGCTTGTAAAATTGGTTAACAGCTGCTTGTTTATGAATGAGTAATTACTGTTGAGAACATGGGTTTTATGGATATAAAGCTGGAACGGTGAAACCTAAATTGGCTGAGTTAAAAGAGTATGAACCCTACGGGGAATTAGGAGTAGAACTCCTGGAAAGTGAATGGAATAGAATTGGGGAAGTGAGCTGGCCCTTGAGTACGGAGTACCAAGGAGAGTGACTATCCCCCTGTTTAGTGCAGAGTGGAGCTAGCCACCCTAGGGACTCGGGGTTAGGTCTGGCCACTTTGTACCGACTTTTGGCCCTTGTGTACATAGTACCGAGGAGAGCACTAGCTACCCCACGGGTCCCGGGGTTCTGCTAGCCCTCCTACACCGACTTGTTAGGCCCACTGGGCAAACCAAGGTAGTCAGGCGAGGGTGCGCAGACTGTGGAGGGGCTGGACCCCTGTTTCTCAGAGGGCTCTACCCTATACTGGTTCCGTGCTGTGCTTTCGGCACACCCGTTAACAGAAACGACTGACCGCGTGCCAGTGCGGGGTAGCTACCCGTGCATTTAACGTGCGTGCCGTAGTCACCGCTACGTCTGTCAGCAACCTCGGGGTGGTTGACTGTAACGACCTGGTTCCCGAGTCCCTACGAGACACGAGAACTGGACCGACTTGACTAATCCCAAGACCTAGTCGTCCAACGAGGAAGTAACCAAAAGAGCAGTAAAATAAACCACATTCAGCATGAATATAACTAACAGTAAGAAAGTACAGCAGTAAGGAAAGAAACTACTACAGTATATACCACCACAACAGTAGAACAACATTTATCATATAACATGAACTGCAGGTAAATAAAAGTACAGCGGAAACAAGAACTACTCACTATAACGAAAACAAGGAGGTACAAAAGACAGTGGCAACTCTACTGGACCCTACTCGGCCCAGCGTCCTCTGCAGCCGCTGACCCTGGCTGCTCAACACCTGGTCCTGAAAAAGGTAACGAGTGTAACACGTCAGCAAAACGCTGAGTAGAGTGGCAACTAAAACTAAAAACAACAGTAGAGTGTACAGTAGCTGTTATGTTCTATTACTTTCTTTATTCACATCCTTCAATTGTCTCACTATTTCATTTATTCCTCAGATCTTTTACTTGATCTCGAATGTTCCTCGTGGGAACGATCTTGATTGCAGTCTTTTCCAAAAAGTAGAAGTAGCACGTGATGCTCTCCCGGCCGGGAGAGTCCCCCGTGGTGATCGTACCCTTAGTCAACCACCCCAAGGTCACTGACAGACGTAACGGTGACTACGGCACGCGCGATAAACGCACAGGTAGCTAACCCGTACTGGCACGCGGTCAGTCATTTCCGTTAACGGGTGCGCCCAAAGCACAGCACAGAACCAGTCCAGGGTAGAGCCCTCTCAGTAACAGGGGTCCAACCCCCCCACAGTAACCAAACCGGGGCCTTGCCCCTCCACAGTCCGCGCACCCTCACCTGACTACCCTGGTTTGCCCCAGCGGGCCTAACAAGTCAGTGTGGGAGGCTAGCAGAACCCCGGGGCCCGTGGGGTAGCTAGTACCTCCCTACACTAGTAGCTCTCCTCGGTACTACGTACACGAGGGCCAGCAAGTCGGTACAGAATGGCCAGTCCTAACCCCGGGTCCCTGGGGCGGCTGGCTCTGCTATGCACTAAACAGGGGGACAGTCGCTCTCCTTGGTACTCAGTACTCAAGGGCCAGCTCACTTCCCCAATACTATTCCATTCACTTTCCAGGAGTTCTACTCCTACTTCCCCGTAGGGTTCCATCCTTTGTACTCAAACATCCAGTTTCACTTTCCAGTTTCACATTCTTACAATCCATGTTCTCAACCACGTTATTTATTCACAACAGGCAGCTGTTAATTCAAATTACAGGTAGCTTTATATCTCTTTCCATTTTCCAAGACTGCAGTATTATACATTCCACTAGTTTTTCCCATCCTAGGATTCATGCCATATCCTAGGATCTATCATACAATCTAGTTTTCCAACCCTAGGATTCATGCAACACCTAGGAGCTATCATATATTTCTCATTCCTAGGATTCATGCAACGTCCTAGGTTCTAGTTATGGTTCCATACTTTAACAGATTTTATTAATAACTTAAAGCCACTCTACCAGGTACAACGGGAGTAATGGGGGCGTGATCGGGAATCCCACGTACCTCCGCGACTCCCAAGACTGCAACTGAAGGAGGTCCTATCACAAGGATCAAACACAAGGAGTGTCTCAAAACAGTGTATAGCTACTGTAGACGGGTAGAGGAATTAATTCTGAAAAGAACGCAACTCGAATCGTGGAAAACGGAACCCGAACGGGCCCTAAACGGGTCAAAAACGACGACACTGTGCAAAATCAGACGTCTGGAACTTCTTCCAGACGTCTTAAAAAGTGGATCAGAGAATTACCTGTTCAGCGTGGTTTCCCAGACGTCCAAAAGTCTGAGGGGACGTATGGCCTAGCTCCCGAACGTCTGGAGGTCGCTCCCGCCATCTGGTACAACAGCCAGACGTCTGATTCGCATTGGATGGCGAATCACCGAGCCTGCACACACCCATCTCCCTCCCTCGGTACGGTCAGTCGACAGGAAGGAAGGTCTTACAGACGTCGTCCTCGCCGTCTGGCTATCAACCCAGACGTCTGATTCTGGAAATTTTTCCAGAATCAGGGCGCCACTCGGCCTCCACTCGCGACGCCGCCCGCGTCGCACCTCGCGCGCCTGCTGCTCAGACCGCTGCAATCCCCCCTCCGCGTCACTCCGCGCCCCCCGCGCCCTCCGCCGGCCGACCCTAGCAGCCCCGGCGAGCTCGCCCTCACGGCAGAGCTCCGCTCTCGCATGCCGCACCTCCTCCGCGCTTACTGCGGCCGCCGCTGCCGCCCTCGCGCTCGTGCTCACGCTCACTGGCTGAAGGAGAAGAGGGAGGAGACGGTGGAGACGACAGGAGGGAGCGCGTGGCCTTTTAAGGCCGCGCGAGGAGGAGAGAGAGGACGCGGCAGGCGTCTGCAGCCGCAGGGAAAGAGGGAATAAGCGAATATCCGATCTGCGCGCTTAGGCGCGCAGACGACCCGCGTGTGTCGAATTTAACGGATTTCCAGACGTTTGGAAACGATCCCAGACGTCTGGTCCGACGTCTGGGCCACCTCCCAGACGTCTTAAATGACGTCTGGGGCACGCATTCATTACAATATAACAAACTCAAAGGAAGTTTCGTCCTCAAAACTTACGCCAACTAGGGTGCGGGGGAAGACGTCCAAATAACTATAGCAAACTCAAAGAGGACCGAAGCCGGTCCGAAAACACGTACCCGCGAAAAGCTCCGGGTACCGCTCCCGCATTGTCGCCTCAGGCTCCCAGGTAGCCTCCTCGTACCGCTGGCTCCCCCACAAAACCCTTACCAGGGGTACTTGCTTTCGTCTCAAACTGCGGACGGCTCGGTCTAGAATCTGCACTGGCCGCTCGGGGTAGGTCAGGTCGTCTCTCACCTCGACGCTCTCGTGACTCAGTACGTGACTGGAATCGGCTACGTACTTCCTGAGGTTGGACACGTGGAATACGTCGTGCACACCAGAAAGCTGCGGGGGAAGGGCAAGTCTGTAAGCAACGGGTCCAACCCGCTCTAGGACCTCAAAGGGCCCCACGAACCTCGGCGCGAGCTTCCCTCTCACCCCAAACCGCTGTAAGCCCTTCATGGGCGAAACACGAAGGAAGACGTGGTCCCCAACCTCAAACTGCACCTCTCTGCATCTTCGATCCACGTAGCTCTTCTGTCTGCTCCTGACAGTGCGGAGTCGTCTGTCGATCTGCTCAACTACCTCCTGACTCTACCGGATCAACCTGGGGCCAACCTCCCACTTGGTCCCCACCTCAACCCAACTCAAGGGTGCCGTACACTTCCGTCCGTACAGAGCCTCATAGGGAGCCATGCCGATGCTCGAGTGATAACTGTTGTTGTATGCAAACTCTACCAGGGGAAGGTGCTCCTCCCAAGAGCCCCTCCAGTCCAGTACACAGGCACGCAAAAGGTCCTCAAGTGTCTGTATCGTGCGCTCAGACTGTCCGTCCGTCTGGGGGTGGTATGCCGTGCTAAACCTCAACCTCGTCCCCAAGGCCTGCTGAAACTCAGCCCAAAACTGGGACGTAAAGCGGGTATCCCGGTCGGATACGATCTCTCGTGGAACTCCGTGTAATTGTACCACATCACGGATATACCTCTCTGCCAACTGTGCTGGTCCTAAAGTAACTCGGATCGGCAAGAAACGCGCCGTCTTCGTCAGTTTATCCACTATTACCCAGACTGCGTCGTGTCCTCGCTGGGTAACAGGTAAGCCCACCACCAAGTCCATGGTGATGCTCTCCCACTTCCACTCTGGCACTGGAAGCGGCTGAAGCAGCCCTGCAGGCCTCTGATGCTCGGCTTTCACTTGCTGGCACACTAAGCACTGTTGCACGAACTCACCCACATCCCGCTTCATCCCTCTCCACCAAAACTCACGTCTCAAGTCGTGGTACATTTTCGTGTTTCCGGGATGTATGGTGAATCTGGAACCGTGTGCCTCAGTCAGGAGCTCTCTCAACAGCTCCTCGTCTCTGGGAACGCACAACCGTCCCCTCAAGCGTAGCACCTGGTCTGTGAAAGAGAAGTCCCCTGGATCTCCTGACAGTACTCTGTCGCGCAAAGACTACAAGTACGGATCGGCCATCTGTCCTGTGATGATGCGGTCCATCAGCTCTAGCCTAGTCTGCCGTGTCACCGTCACTGCCCCACAGTACCCTCGTAATTCTAGAGGTCGCCAACTGCCCACCTCCTCCAAAAGGCTCCAACTCTGTAACTGTAGACTGGCCAAGCGTGCGGGCGCCTTACGGCTCAAGGCGTCAGCCACCACATTGGCCTTTCCCGGGTGGTAGGAGATGCTGCAGTCGTAGTCCTTCAGGAGCTCCAACCAACGTCTCTGTGTCATGTTGAGCTCCTTCTGGTCAAAAAGATACCTGAGGCTCTTGTGATCTGTAAAAATCTCGAAGGTCTCACCGTACAAGTAGTGCCTCCAGGTCTTCAGCGCGAAGACAACAGTTGCCAACTCTAGGTCGTGGGTAGGGTAGGTATGCTCATGGGGCTTCAGTTGCCGCGAAGCGTAAGCGACAACGTGACCCCTGTGCATGAGCACACCTCCTAACCCCTGCAAGGAAGCGTCCGTGTACACAACGAACCCGCCACTACTGTCAGGAATGGTGAGCACGGGAGCCGAGGTCAACCTCTCCTTCAGCTCCAGAAAACACGCCTCACAGGCATCTGTCCAAGTGAAAGGCACGTCCTTCCGGGTCAACTGTATCATAGGACGCGCAATCTGCGAAAATCCCCTGATGAACCGTCTGTAGTAGCCAGCTAGTCCCAGGAAACTACGGATCTCAGTGACTGAACGTGGTCTCTCCCACCTGAGCACTGCCTCGACCTTAGCTGGGTCCACCTCCAGGCCGTCTCCAGAGATCACATGACCCAAGAAGGTCACCTCCCTCAACCAGAACTCGCACTTGCTGTATTTGGCGTACAGCCTGCGTCGCCTCAGAGTGTCCAAAACCATCCGCAAGTGCTGTCCGTGCTGCGTCCGATCTCTAGAATAGATCAGTACATCTATGAAAACCACCACGAACTGGTCCAAGTACAGTCTAAACACCCGGTTCATCAGGTCCATGAAAGCAGTGGGGGCATTGGTCAGCCCAAACGGCATGACCAAAAACTCGTAGTGTCCGTACCGGGTGCGGAAAGCTGTCTTGGAGATGTCGGTCTCCCTGATCCTCAACTGGTGGTAACCAGACCTCAAGTCTATCTTGGAGAACACCGTGGCACCCCGCAACTGGTCAAACAAATCGTCGATCCTCGGCAGCGGATATCTGTTCTTGATGGTGACCCTGTTCAGCTGTCGGTAGTCCACACAAAGACGTAGGGTTCCATCCTTCTTCTTCACAAACAGTACCGGGGCTCCCCAGGGAGACGCACTAGGCCTCACGAAACCTTTCTCCAGAAGGTCCTGCAACTGAGACTTGAGCTCTCGCAGCTCAAGTGGTGCCATCCTGTATGGCGCAGTGGAGATGGGGCTGGTCCCTGGTACTAGTGAGATCTCAAACTCGATCTCACGCTCGGGCGGTAGTCCTGGTAACTCGTCTGGAAACACGTCAGGGTACTCTCTGACCACCGGGATGCTCTGGAAGTCTGCCACAGGGCTAGGCTCTGCCACTACACAAGTTAGGAAGCCCTCACACCCCTGGCTCAAAAGTCTCGCCGCCCGAAGTGCCGAAATGCACCTGAAACCTTCGTCCACTAGCTGTCCGTGAAACTCGAAAGAAGGCAACTCCGGAATGGAGAAGACAATCTTCCTCTCAAAACAGTCCACCAAGGCGTGGTAAGCAGACAGCCATTCCATCCCCAGAATCACTCCAAAGTCCTCCATCTGTATCATAATCAGGTCAGCTGGCAGGCTATGTCCCCCGACGCTGACCTCGCAATCCGTGTACACCTCCTCAGCTACAAACAGCTGACCACTTGGACCTCTGATTACGAACGGATTCTCTAACAGTATATAATCCTAGTCCAAACTAACTGCGAAACTGGTTGCGACAAACAAGTGCGTAGTGCCGGAATCGAAAAGCATGTAAACGAGTCTGCCGGAAACTGAAACCATACCTGCTACCACCGATCCCGAAGCTCTGGCGTCCCTGTGTGTTAGGGCGTTGATACGCCCCTCAACTCTAGGTGCGGACGAAGCAGCCACATTCTGCGTCGGACGGGTAGGTGCTGGCCGGTACCCTCCTCGCGACTGCTGTCCTCCTCCTCGCGCCTGGGAACCGCGGCCTCCTACGCGCCCTCCAATGCTCTGCGCGGGGAGTATCTGCTGACCTCCTGCCCTAGACGGACAGTCCCTCTTGATGTGGCCCGGTTGGCCACACTGGTAGCGTAGGGGAACCCGACTCCCGCCCTCAGTGGGTCCCTGCTGTCCACTAGGCGGGGGTCCAGTGCTGGCGACTAGCCCCTGTCGAGGGCCCCCAAAGGCCACTGATGGCCCTGCACAACGTGACGGCTCTCCTGCGGACGCCACGTGTCTCCGTTCTCGCCGGCCCTGTGAGAAGTCTGGCTGAAAGGGCCTCTTCCGCCCGCCGTCGGTGTCTCGCGCTGACAGGTTGGTCTCCTCGTAAGTCATAGCTACCTCTACCACCCTCGAAAACGTAGGCAGCTTCAGGGGTTTGACATACCCCCGGATCGTAGGTCGGAGCCCCTCGGTGAACCTCCAAAGGCGCTCCTCCTCAGTGGCTACCGCTGTCGCTGCAAAGCGGGACAGCTCCAAGAAACGCGTGCGATACGCGCTCACAGTCATCGTCCCTTGGCGGAGAGTGTGGAACTCCCGCCTCCTCTGGTCCTGCCACGTCTGGGGAAAGTACTGCTCGTAGAAGAGGGTGACGAACTGGTCCCACGTCGGCTCGTCCCTCTCCTGTCCCCTGACCGCCCTCCACCACCGGTGTGCCGCACTCTCCAGCTAGTACGTGGCAAAGGTCACGCGGCACTCCACCGGGGGGCGAAGGGTGTCGAATATCTTCTCCAGCTGCTCAAGCCAGTCCTCTGCCTCGGTCGGGTCCTCATCCCCCTTGAAGGAGGGGGGCTTCAGCTTCCGGAACTGTCCGAAAAGTTCGAAGTGGCGTTGTAGGGGAGGTGCTGGCGCACCTCCAGGCGAAGGTGCCTCGTGTACAGAAGTGTCGGAGGAAGGTGGGGGCGGCAGCGGCCCATCCCCTCCCTCGTGTCCAGCGCCGTATCCGTCGCGTGGTCCCACAGAGGACTCCCCCTCTACAGCCCTAGGAGGAGGTGCTCGGGGAGGTGGGTGGAGCTCCTCTTGTACAATATCTCGTATCAGCCTGGCAAGGTCCTGGGCCTGGATGCCCGGGAGTGGTGGCTGGTCAACCGAGATGTCAACAACAGCACGTCCACCTCGCCGACCTCGCCCTCGGCCGCGCTCGCGGCCAGTCTCGCCAGTCCCGCGACGAGGCATCTCCTGCAAGGAGACGCGAAACAAAACGGAAACGTCAAAACAGACGGTACCTAACGAAACTTCTAAGAGCTCATGTCAAGAGATATGTTGTGGTGGCTACTCTAGCAATAAACATGTGCATTGGTTATTTTCCAGTCAGTTTATTCACTTCTCGGGACGACTTTGCTCTGATACCATCTTGTAACGACCCGGTTCCCGAGTCCCTACGAGACACGAGAACCGGACCGACTTGACTAATCCCAAGACCTAGTCGTCCAACGAGGAAGTAACCAAAAGAGCAGTAAAATAAACCACATTCAGCATGAATATAACTAACAGTAAGAAAGTACAGCAGTAAGGAAAGAAACTACTACAGTATATACCACCACAACAGTAGAACAACATTTATCATATAACATGAACTGCAGGTAAAGAAAAGTACAGCGGAAACAAGAACTACTCACTATAACGAAAACAAGGAGGTACAAAAGACAGTGGCAACTCTACTGGACCCTACTCGGCCCAGCGTCCTCTGCAGCCGCTGACCCTGGCTGCTCAACACCTGGTCCTGAAAAAGGTAACGAGTGTAACACGTCAGCAAAACGCTGAGTAGAGTGGCAACTAAAACTAAAGACAACAGTAGAGTGTACAGTAGCTGTTATGTTCTATTACTTTCTTTATTCACATCCTTCAATTGTCTCACTATTTCATTTATTCCTCAGATCTTTTACTTGATCTCGAATGTTCCTCGTGGGAACGATCTTGATTGCAGTCTTTTCCAAAAAGTAGAAGTAGCACGTGGTGCTCTCCTAGCCGGGAGAGTCCCCCGTGGTGATCGTACCCTCAGTCAACCACCCCAAGGTCACTGACAGACGTAACGGTGACTACGGCACGCGCGATAAATGCACAGGTAGCTAACCCGTACTGGCACGCGGTCAGTCGTTTCCGTTAACGGGTGCACCCAAAGCACAGCACGGAACCAGTCCAGGGCAGAGCCCTCTCAGTAACAGGGGTCCAACCCCCCCACAGTAACCAAACCGGGGCCTTGCCCCTCCACAGTCCGCGCACCCTCACCTGACTACCCAGGTTTGCCCCAGCGGGCCTAACAAGTCGGTGTGGGAGGCTAGTAGAACCCCGGGGCCCGTGGGGTAGCTAGTACCTCCCTACACTAGTAGCTCTCCTCGGTACTACGTACGCGAGGGCCAGCAAGTCGGTATAGAGTGGCCAGTCCTAACCCCGGGTCCCTGGGGCGGCTGGCTCCGCTCTGCACTAAACAGGGGGACAGTCGCTCTCCTTGGTACTCCGTACTCAAGGGCCAGCTCACTTCCCCAATACTATTCCATTCACTCTCCAGGAGTTCTACTCCTACTTCCCCGTAGGGTTCCATCCTTTGTACTCAAACATCCAGGTTTCACTTTCCAGTTTCACATTCTTACAATCCATGTTCTCAACCACGTTATTTATTCACAACAGGCAGCTGTTAATTCAAATTACAGGCAGCTTTATATCTCTTTCCATTTTCCAAGACTGCAGTATTATACATTCCACTAGTTTTTCCCATCCTAGGATTCATGCCATATCCTAGGATCTATCATACAATCTAGTTTTCCAACCCTAGGATTCATGCAACACCTAGGAGCTATCATATATTTCTCATTCCTAGGATTCATGCAACGTCCTAGGTTCTAGTTATGGTTCCATACTTTAACAGATTTTATTAATAACTTAAAGCCACTCTACCAGGTACAACGGGAGTAATGGGGGCGTGATCGGGAATCCCGCGTGCCTCCGCGACTCCCAAGACTGCAACTGAAGGAGGTCCTATCACAAGGATCAAACACAAGGAGTGTCTCAAAACAGTGTATAGCTACTGTATACGGGTAGAGGAATTAATTCTGAAAAGAACGCAACTCGAATCGCGGAAAACGGAACCCGAACGGGCCCTAAACGGGTCGAAAACGACGACACTGTGCAAAATCAGACGTCTAGAACTTCTTCCAGACGTCTTAAAAAGTGGATCAGAGAATTACCTGTTCAGCGTGGTTTCCCAGACGTCCAGAAGTCTGAGGGGACGTCTGGCCTAGCTCCCGGACGTCCGATGGTCACCCCGGACGTCTAGAGGTCGCTCCCACCGTCTGGTACAACAGCCAGATGTCTGATTCGCGTTGGATGGCGAATCACCGAGCCTGCGCACACCCATCTCCCTCCCTCAGTACGGTCAGTCGACAGGAAGGAAGAAGAAGACGGAAAACTCACCTTTCAGACGTCTGGAAGGTCTTACAGACGTCGTCCTCGCAGTCTGGCTATCAACCCAGACGTCTGATTCTAGAAATTTTTCCAGAATCAGGGCGCCACTCGGCCTCCGCTCGCGACGCCGCCCGCGTCGCACCTCGCGCACCTGCTGCTCAGACCGCAGCAGTCCCCCCTCCGCGTCACTCCGCGCCCCTCGCGCCCTTCGCCGGCCGGCCCTAGCAGCCTCGGCGAGCTCGCCCTCACGGCAGAGCTCCGCTCTCGCACGCCGCACCTCCTCCGCGCTCACTGCGGCCGCCGCTGCCGCCCTCGCGCTCGCGCTCACGCTCACTTGCCTGAAGGAGAAGAGGGAGGAGACGGTGGAGACGACGGAAGGGAGCGCGTGGCCTTTTAAGGTCGCGCGAGGAGGAGAGAGAGGACGCGGCAGGCGTCTGCAGCCGCAGGGAAAGACGGAATAAGCGAATATCCGGTCTGCGCGCTCAGGCGCGCAGACGACCCGCGCATGTCGAATTTAACGGATTTCCAGACGTCTGGAAACTATCCCAGACGTCTGGTCAGACGTCTGGATGTGGTCCCAGACGTCTGGTCCGACGTCTGGGCCACCTCCCAGACATCTTAAAAGACGTCTGGGGCACGCATTCGTTACATTGATTGAGGGTAGGACCACCACGGGGGACTCTCCCGGCCAAGAGAGCACCACGTGCCACTTCTACTTTTCGGAAAAGACTGCAATCAAGATTGTTCCCACGAAGAACAATTAAGATCAAGAGAAGGATCTGAGAAATAATTCAAGAGTGAATAAATGGAAAAATATAAAGAAAGAAATTAAAAATATAACAGCTACTGTCTACCTTACTGTTTCTTAGCTTTTAGTTTCCACTCTACTCAGTGTTTCGCTGACGTGTCACCTTTGTTACCTTTTCAGGACCAAGTGTTGAGCAGCCAGAGTCGGCGGCTGCAAAGGGCGCTGGGCTTAGTAGAGCCCAGTAGTGTTACTTGTGTAGTACCCACTGTACTTTTCCTTTCCATTGTAGTGAGTAGTTCTGTTACCCCTGTACTCTTTTTATTGTAAGCTTCATGTTTATGTATATGCTTATTTCTCTACTGTTGTGGTGGTGTATACTGTAATATTTCTTTTCTTTACTGCTGTATTTTGTTACTGTTAGTTATATACATGGTGAATGTGGTTTATTTTACTGCTCTTTTGGTTACTTTCTCGTTGGACGACTGAGTCTTGGGATCAGTCGAGTCGGTTCGATTCTCGTATCTCGCAGGGATTCAGGAACCGGGTCGTAACACACCCCTTCGGTCTTTTTATAGACTTAAGGGAGTCTCTCTAGAGAAGTGTGGAACTCTCTAGAGAGAGCCTGATAAGTGGCCGGCCAAGTGAGAGAGAGAGGTGGTTCTTAGATCCGCCATTTGTGGATCTCAATTTGAATGGCTCTTGGTTGCTAATTTTGACAACCAAGAGTGGTGCCACTTGAAGAGAGTTCTAAAGAACTCTATATGGGTGTGTGTGCATGAATGGGTGTGTGTGTGTGAGTGCGTGGCCGTGCCCTAGGTGGCTAAGTTGTCTAGGTTAGGTCCTAAGGGGTTTAAGTAGGTGTAGGCCTTGAATTAGGGTTGCAAACCCTAATTGCTAAGGAAGAATTGCAATTAAACTTAACCCAAGTTTAATTGAATGAGTGTGAACCTAATTAAGAGTGAAATAACTCAATTAGGTTGGGTTTAGGTCAATTGGACTCTCACTAAGTCCAATTGGTCTTGTGTGGGTTGAGATCTGAGCTCAATTGGACCCTATGAGTCCAATTGACTTACTAATGATAATTGACTATGATCTAAGTCAATTAGGTTTAGTGATGACCGAATTAGGTCCTTAGGGAGGTCTAGAGGTGGTGTACTATGGTTAGGGCACCTTAATTTAGGTTCCTATGAGGTTGGAATTAGGTTTAGGGAGCTAGAGATCTAAGATTAAGGTTTGAATCTCAAAATAGGAACTGGAGAATAGTTCCAGACGTCCAAAAATGGAATCAAACGTCTTATACTCAAAAATCAGAAGTCCACACTTGTCTAGACATCCAATCAGAGTCAGGAGGATTTCTAGGTTCTGTCTTGGGTATTCTGTAGAAATTGGACATCTGACCAAGTGTCTGGAAGTCCAATAACACTGCAGAAGTGGGTTTAAGGTGTGCAGGAGTTGGCTAAGGGTTCTGGACATCCTATAATTCATCTGGACGTCCAGATAAAGGTTGGAATTAGGGTTTTACGGTTTCCTAGGGTGCAGTGACCTAATCTAAGGGTGGCTAAGGCTTGGGGAAGTCTCTAAGCTATCCTAGGGCTAGGATCGACCTAAGCGCTTCATATTTGACTGCTTTATTCCTACTTAATAGAGTAGCATACCTTAACTCCCTTACATTATTATTCACTATACCTAATCTAAGTCTTCTGCTCCAGCTCTGCTGCAACACCCATTATTCCTAATCCAGCTCTAGATCTAGCTTATTACCTGTAATTGATATAATGCACTTAATCAGCACATTATAACATTATTTTATGCATAGCTAAAGGAAAGCAGTAAAGATGCAGATAATGCTTATGCATGCATGAATTACCCTAATTTATGCTAAGTCCTAGCTTAATTAAGACCTATGACTGCTACGCAATCAAGAAAGGCACCGGTGTTGGTAGGCCGGCGCCGAGGAAGAAGACACTCCGGTAGAGGGGGACGGTGACGATGACAGAGGCCGAGCGATAGCGGCTGGTATTGCACGATGCGGAGGAAGGTGAGGAAGAAGAATTCGCCACCGGTATTGCGGTCGGGCGACCAGGATAGGTAGAGGGAGTCATCGGAGCTTGCAGAACCTTTCGGCCGAAATAAGAGGGATGAAGTAGAGGATTTTCCAGCTCGAAATCAAGCTTGGGGAACTCCTTATATAGGTCCCTAGAGGTCGATTTGAGCTTAGGAAGCAAGCTTCCCAAGTTAGGAAAGCTCACCGGAGTTGGAAACCTAAAGATACCTGAATCCCTCGTACGTTCGCATGAGAAATTGGGAAGGTTTTGGGGCTCAAGATCGGATTCCTTGGAAAGAGGAATCCTCAAGGAATCTCCCTTCCAATTTTGGAAGGGATTGATCGAAAAATTAGGGAGATCTTCCTATTTGAAGGTCGCTGGAGCTTTAGGATTAGGAGTTTGGTGCGGTGAGGACCTATTTGTGAAGAAGTCGATGAAGTTGGGGGGCTATTTGTAAAAATTTCAAAAGTTAAGGTCATGTGTGTGAGAGAAAAGACTCAGACAGGACCAAATTGCAAACTAGGTCAAGATGATCTCAGATTGGGTCCAAATTTTGGTAAACCTAATTTGGACATAAGGAATCTAATGGTGAAGTTGAATTTTGGTTTTTACCTATTTTGACTAGGTAATTTATACAAAAATCCAAATTTGGGCAAATGTCTGTCTAAGACTCTATTTTAGGTCAAGACGGGTTCTGATGGTCAAATTGAAGGCACCAAACCCTAGAGAATATTTTTATATGAATTTTAGAGGGTTTATGTGAATTTTATCGTGACCATAACCTAAGTAGATTAAGAGGGTCTGTTTTTAGGGTTTCAGATGTCCATTAATTCCTGTAACACGTGAAAATCTATTTCGTTCTGTATGAACCTACTTGTTAGACCATTTTGAAATTTCCTACTAGGAGGGGGTGACGTAATAATTGCGGAAATAAATATAACAAATCTCAAAAATAGACAATCACACAAGTACACAAGTATTTTTTAGGTGAAAACCCAAACCGGGTGAAAACCACCACCTAACCCTCTCGAGTTAGGATTTTTCGATCAACCAAGTTGATCAAAATCCACTAAGCGAATCACTTTAAACGAGGGTGATTCAACCTCAAATACAACCACGCTACAAGTGTGAGGGTAGCGTTCCTCAACCCATTCTCTTCACGAGAAGGATTTTGTCCCTCGAAGGAGACGGGAATTCGTAAAGCAGATACCCAACCAAATAACAAAGATAAAAGAACAATAATCCTATAGAGCCAACAAAGTAATTTTAAACTTAACTTCTGTAGGAATTAGGAAACTCCCATTTGAAAGGAGTGCGTCGACGACGCGGATGCGTAAACAACACGACGGCGCTACGTCGCTCTCGTGAACTACGGCAGGAGAGCGGGTGCGCAAAGCTTGATGCTCTCTAGATGTAGAGCTTGAGCATGGAGAGCAAGAGCTTGTTTTCTTGGACACAAAAGAGTGGAACTATGTTGCTTAGGTGTGTCTAGGTTTCTCTTGGTGTATGTTGGTGTGTAAAGGCTCCCCTCTATTTATAGAGGCCTTAGGAAGGCTTTGGAAGGCTTAGAAAAGCTTCCATAGCTGTTGGGTACAAAGCCCAAGTGAATCAGCCCGAAATCAGGAACAATCATTGCACTGACAGGCTTATCAGACGTCTAATTCTGGCATCAGACGTCTAGAAGACCACTTTAAGACGTCTGATTTCAAGGTCAGACGTCTGATTTCGGGCGGGTTCCTTCCTGACTTGAATCAGATCTAAACAGGGTTCTTGTGCGAGTCCATCAGACGACATATAGGACATCTGGCACTATGTCTGGACGTCTGGAAACCTACTTTTTCTGTGGGAATGGATTTCCAAACGTTGCAACGGCTAGAAAATCTCTGAGAAGAGATTTTGGGTCAGCCGAGGTAAAACGGTCAATTATCAGACGTCTGGAAAGTCCTATGGACGTCTGATAAAGCTCTAATGGTCACATTCTTGAGTGTTCGCTAAGCCAACCAACGGTCCACTAACTGGACGTCTGGCAAAGTCATCAGACGTCTTCTAAGACGTCTGGTCTAAGGTCTGGACGTCTGATTTCATCAGACAGAACTACTTAAGTCCAGCCTAATTGTTATCAGACGTCTGAATCAACAGTCAGACGTCTTAAAACATTTTATCAGACGTTTGATTTGGGAATTAGACCTCTGGAAACTCTATTTGAACCCTATATTGGTTTTCTAAGTTCTTTACAGAAAACCTAAGTATCCTAGGGTTATGCCGGTGTTCCTAGGACTATTGTTAGGGTACTTTGAGGTTCTTTAACATAATTTTCTAAGGAAATAAAGAGCAAGAAAATAACGACAAATGTACATGAAAGGAATAAAAAGAATTATATCCTATTCTTCTTGTCCTTCCATCTTCAATCTATCGCTCCTCGCGAATCCCCTCTGTTCTCCATCAAGCTCCTCCAATCCGTCCTGGATGCGAGCTCGAATTCTGTTTAATCACGTCTACATTTGCAATTGACCTGAAATCTAAGACTCCAAGTGCAAATGTTAAATAACACGTGTTTTGTTATCATCAAAACAAATGATCGTGGTGCTCTAGCACCAACAATCTCCCCATTTTTGATGATGACAAAATCATAAAAAATAGTGCAGAAAATCCTCCCCTTTTTGACATTATCAAAAAGGTTTAATTGATTGTACATTTCTTATAACTCCCCCTTAAAACATGCTTTTCTATGAATTTCTTTTAAAAATAATGTCCTTCCCCTTTTTTGTAACAACATGATAGCTATTATTTTTCTCTCCCTTTCTAAAGGAAATTTAGCTACCTTATATCTCCCCCTTAAAAATTGACAATAAGCTTATAATTTTTTACTCCCCCTATCTAAATGCTTATGATAAAAAGATAGGGTAAAGAATTTTTACTCACCTACCATGGCCAATAAAATGGCCCGAATGGTGGTGGTGGATGCCACATCGGATGGGGCTCCCATCCGTAGCTTGGAGGCCCGGGCATTGGTGTCGGTCTCCAATCTGGTGGTCGACGTGCGGCGGGTCCATCGTTTGTTCGCCGTCTCGTCGGTCTTCTTGTTCTCCTCCTTGGTCTACTCTTTGGTTCTCCCAACTTGAGTTAACCAGCTTTGAGTTTGTAGGTCCAGTCCTTTGTGTTGTAGTTATCCCTGAAACCTACAAAACAAGATTCCAAATTTTTCTTCGGTATCCAAGTGAGCTTGGATCTGGATCTGTTAGCGGGTCTCCTTGACGGAGATCCTTTCTCAACCTTAGGGCTATAAAAATTATCTACTTTATTGATTAATTTGTTGGAGTTTTCCCTAAGACATGCGATTTCTTTTTCTATAATATCCATCTTAGTCTTTAAATCAGAAATTTCTATTTTTAGACTGACATTTTCCTCAATCAATTTATTATTTTCATTGATGAGGTTATGATTTTCTAATAATAGGTTATCATTTTTAGGACAAGCTTCTAGATCCTTAAGTTTTATTTCTAACCTATCATTTTCAGATTTAAGAAAGCTAAGATTCTTTTTCATGCTTTTATTTTCTATCTTAAGTGCTTTACTAACTTCAAAAAGTTCATTAAAAGCTTCTTGTAAGTCGTAACTTACCTCGTTGTCTGAGTCGCTTTCGCTTTCGCTGTCACTTCCTCTGGCCATGAAACCGAAGCAAGCAGTTTCTTCTTCTACAGACCTTTCTTCTTCTTCTTCCTCCGAGCTGGAATCATCCCAAATGACTTGGAACGCCTTCTTCTTAGATTTTTTCTCCTTTTCCTTCTCCTTTTTGAGAAGAGGGCACTCTGGTCGCAGATGCCCTTTTTCGTTGCAATGGTAGCAACGTCTCGGTCTCTCATTCTTCTCCTTCTTCTTTGACTCCCTACACAACTTGGAAAACTTTTTAAGTAAAATTCTAAAGTCTTCGTCGTCGGAACTTACCTCGCTATTCGACGCAGCTTTGAAGGCGAGAGTCTTCTTCGGTTTAGGCTCCGGTGTATCCTTCTTCTTTTGCTTCAACTTTGTCTCGTAGGCCATCAGATTGCCTAGGAGATCTTCCTTGTTGAGCTCCTCCACTTTGTTTGCCTCCTCGATGGCGGTGACTTTCTGTTCCCATTCCGGTCCAAGGGAACGAAGAAGCTTCCTTTGAAGCTCCCCCTTGATGAAAGTCTTCCCTAAAGCTTTCAAGTTATTTACAATGGGAGTGAACCTAGTGTTCATCTCACTTAAAGATTCGTTAGGCTTCATAGAAAAAGATTCAAATTCTTGAGAAAGTAAATTAATTTTAGAGGTTTTTACCTTAGAGGTACCTTCGTGAGTTACCTCAAGTGTGTGCCAAATCTCATATGCGGTGACGCATTGCAAGATTCTATTGAACTCCTCCAAGCTAAGCGCAGTAGAAGGCGTTCATGGTCTTCGCGTTCAAAGAGAGTTCACGAATTTGTTGTTGCGAGTAGCCTCCCGCAGGTTTTTCTAGGATCTCAAATGGTGTCTCGCACCTAGCCCAAATCGTGAAGTCATTGGCTTGAAGCCAAGTCTTCATCCGCAGCTTCCAGTAGGGGTAGTTGCTCCCGTCGAAGAATGGCGGACGGGATGTGGACTGCCCCTTGGAGATTCGGATTGCGGATGTGCTCCCCTCCATGATCTTCTTGCCGGGTGTTACTCCGATCTCGCAAGAACCTGCTCTGATACCAAATGAAATTCCCTACTAGGAGGGGGTGACGTAATAATTGCGGAAATAAATATAAACAATCTCAAAAATAGACAATCACACAAGTACACAAGTATTTTTTAGGTGGAAACCCAAACCGGGTGAAAACCACCACCTAACCCTCTGGAGTTAGGATTTTCCGATCAACCAAGTTGATCAAAATCCACTAAGCGAATCACTTTAAACGAGGGTGATTCAACCTCAAATACAACCACGCTACAAGTGCGAGGGTAGCGTTCCTCAACCCCTTCTCTTCACGAGAAGGATTTTGTCCCTCGAAGGAGATGGGAATTCGTAAAGCGAATACCCAACCAAATAACAAAGATAAAAGAACAATAATCCTATAGAGCCAACAAAGTAATTTTAAACCTAACTTCTATAGGAATTAAGAAACTCCCCTTTGAAAGGAGTGCGTCGGCGACGTGGATGCGTGAACAACACGACGGCGCTACGTCGCTCTCGTGAACTATGACGGGAGAGCGGGTGCGCAAAGCTTGATGCTCTCTAGATGTAGAGCTTGAGCATGGAGAGCAAGAGCTTGTTTTCTTGGACACAAAAGAGTGGAACTATGTTGCTTAGGTGTGTCTAGGTTTCTCTTGGTGTATGTTGGTGTGTAAAGGCTCCCCTCTATTTATAGAGGTCTTAGGAAGGCTTTGGAAGGCTTAGAAAAGCTTCCATAGCCGTTGGGTACAAAGCCCAAGTGAATCAGCCCGAAGTCAGGAACAATCATTGCACTGACAGGCTTATCAGACGTCTAACTCTGGCATCAGACGTCTAGAAGACCACTTTAAGATGTCTGATTTCAAGGTCAGACGTCTGATTTCGGGCGGGTTCCTTCCTGACTTGAATCAGATCTAAACAGGGTTCTTGTGCAAGTCCATCAGACGACATATAGGACGTCTGGCACTATATCTGGACGTCTGGAAACCTACCTTTTCTGTGGGAATGGATTTCCAAACGTTGCAATGGCTAGAAAATCTCTGAGAAGAGATTTTGGGTCAGCCGAGGTAAAACGGTCAATTATCAGACGTCTGGAAAGTCCTATGGACGTCTGATAAAGCTCTAATGGTCACATTCTTGAGTGTTCGCTAAGCCAGCCAACGGTCCACTAACTGGACGTCTGGCAAAGTCATCAGACGTCTTCTAAGACGTCTGATCTAAGGTCTGGACGTCAGATTTCATCAGACAGAACTACTTAAGTCCAGCCTAATTGTTATCAGACGTCTGAATCAACAGTCAGACGTCTTAAAACATTTTATCAGACGTTTGATTTGGGAATTAGACCTCTGGAAACTCTGTTTGAACCCTATATTGGTTTTCTAAGTTCTTTACAGAAAACCTAAGTATCCTAGGGTTGTGCCGGTGTTCTTAGGACTACTGTTAGGGTACTTTGAGGCTCTTTAACATAATTTTCTAAGGAAATAAAGAGCAAGAAAATAACGACAAATGTACATGAAAGGAATAAAAAGAATTCTATCCTATTCTTCTTGTCCTTCCATCTTCAATATATCGCTCCTCGCGAATCCCCTCTGTTCTCCATCAAGCTCCTCCAATTCGTCCTGGATGCGAGCTCGAATTCTGTTTAATTACGTCTACATTTGCAATTGACCTGAAATCTAAGACTCTAAGTGCAAATGTTAAATAACACGTGTTTTGTTATCATCAAAACAAATGATCGTGGTGCTCTAGCACCAACACATTTGACCTTTAATTAACCCCTGAGAAAATCTATGATTGTACTGCAATTGAGATATGCTGTTAAAACTGCAGTTTTACCCCTATTTTACTGTATTTCCCTCAGAATTGATTTGCAATGAATTATGTCTCTCTGGCGGTTATGTAGGAGCATTTATTCCTTGATTATGATTAATTAAAGCTAGATGTGGCTAATGATGACGTTATCATCAATTATCATCGTCTTCATCATCATCAGACTCATCCATTTCCATTGAATTCCATGTGTCATCATGTGTTGGTTCCTCTCCATATATATTTCAATTCGTGTAATACTGTCAAGAGCCATTACAGATCACATACTCTAGAATTGTTTTCTTATTCTAGAAAAATCTATTGAAACACTACCTACACAGACAGAGTATTTTCTCAAAATATTGTTCACATCTGTATTGTTTCCTATCTTTATGGAAGACCCAATCTAGGAATGTGGTTACTCTACTTTTATATTTAATGTAATCCAAATTCTTCAGACCAATCTAAGACTTATCCATGATAACCTAAACTTTTTAGTAAACCACCTGTAAGTTAGGAGAAAGTAAATGGAAAACATTTGTATTTTGAAGGAGATTTGTACTTAATAGCCCATCTTTGAAGATTTGATTACAACGTTACTTGTTACATGCAATTAGTGTGGAGAAATTTCGACAGCATCTCCTCGTACTTCTCCAGTATGCCCCCCAAAACTAGCTTTAACTATATTCCCAATAGACCCCACTAAAGGGCGCTTTGGAAACGGATCTAAGATTAGTTGTTATAATAAAAAAGAGTGAAAAAATGCGATCAAAATTTCTCTACACTTTAGTTACATGTAATAAGCAACCTTAAGTTATAATCAAGTCTTCAAGGACCCTTTTTAGTCGGATACTTCACCGAAATAAAAACGATTGACACTTATAATATGTTACAAAGATAATACATCGAGCATGTAAGTAAAATATACACGGTATAATGAACAGTAGATCTGTGACTACCTTCAACATGAGCTTTAATTGGATATATTGATTTGAGGGTAATTTTTGTATAAGTTCATGATGGCGGTTCTTTTTTTTTGTTAGATTTTGATCATAAGATAAGTAATGAGATGCAATTACTCATTCCTAATTTCTATTCAGCGTTTTAACTTGTATTCGATTGACAAGTGAGAATATCCCATGCCTGCGATCAAATCTGGATATGAGATTTATAAATGAAGGGAGGTCTAAGACAAATTTAGCATAAAAAGTAACAAAATCTAATGACACTAATTAACATGCTTCAAAAGCTCTCCCATCCAGCATCACTCCTTTCTTTTGCTCTCGAGAAGCTTTTGGACTGGCTGTGGCTTATGGCTCGGCTGATCATCAACCTCTAAGTTATGATTGATGTGGTGCCTTCCCCTTGTGGTTGGTGTTCAATTGTGTTGAGCAAGGACCCCCTGCTTTGTTTGTCTTGGTTGTTCCCAGCTGTTGAGGCTTCCTCCGTGCATGTCCCTATCAAACTTGTTGCTGTTATGCTCTTTTGTTATAACTATTGGCTTCATTGGTGTTGGTTGTCCCACTTCCACCCGTTGATCGTTGCCAATTTTAGCTCGTTTATTGTTGGGGTCACATGTGGAAATGCACTCCACCACGATTGCATTGTTGCCGATTTGCTGTCAACTCATTGTTGTTCGTGAGCACAGATCATGTTAATTGCCGAGACCATCTCGATGACACTGCTATATCTCAAAGCAAGGAACTAAACTTTGCGTCTGTTACGAATTGTGGTACATGGTACTTCTTTTTCTCTTTGTTATTTTCTGTTTTGTTTATGTTATTTTCTTGTATTTTGATGTTTTCTCCCTCTTCAATATTCTTTGATTTTTTGTAGTTACATCCTAACGTATCTTTTACGTTCTCCTAAGGGAGCATTTTTTTTAACAAAAAAAAAAAACAAGTCCTTTTTTGTTTTGCTTAACGAAGCGTCCTATTTTTTAAAAACACAAAAAATAAAAGGTAACAAAATGACAAGAGGGGTCAAGATGGGAGTCTCTGACCAGTGGTGGTTGTGATGCATTGATTAGCTGGAAGTATGATGAGGAATCCAAAACCCATGGTATGTGCGTGAATAGGATAGGATACGAGAGAGAGAGAGAGAGAGAGAGACCGGGGACGCGCACAGACATTGACCATACCTCGCCACTATTCAGGATGTGCTTTAACTGGCTGGTCGCGCCCCCGCCCCTACCCCCAACCAACACGCACCCCTATCTTTCATATGCTTTTCTACACTACATGTAATACAACATATTTTTATATTTTATCAAAAATTAAAAAAAAATTATCAAAAATATATCTTATATTTAAAAAATATATTTTAATTTTCAATCAGTATCTTAGATTTAATTTACATTATATATATATATGTATGTATATATTAATTTCTAATGTAAAAATACCAGAAAAAAAACTTGACTGTGGTGATGGAATTTAAAACGAATGCAACTGTTAACCAATATATAAAAAGTAAGAGATAAAAAAATAAAAAAAATCAAAGAGTGATCATACAGAGAACGTACTGTGTCAACCAAAATTAAAATAAATAAATAAATAATATCAAAACTAATGTCTACAACGTCAACGGTTAATGTAACTAGATTACTTAGTTGGAAGTACTGCTTGCAGTGCAGTTGCATGTGCTGACCCGCTCAAATCTTCCCTGAGCATTTTTGTCAGAATTCTACGAAAAATTTTTCACAGCAGGATGTTTACTTTTATTTTTAATATTAAATAAATATCTATTAATATTTTTATTTTTATTTTTTAAATTAAATAAATATCTATTATATATTTAATTTTTATTATTTTTTTTATATAACATCAATCATGTTAATTATTTTACCACTCAAATAAATATTTCTCTTGACTTATTTCAAATAAATCTACATTTACGATATTCTATCATACGTGCAAATGGAGCTTAAGTGAGGCAATCAAATAACAAAAAGGAATCCCCTTCTTTTTTTGTCGTTTTCGAAGAATTGGTTTCCGATTCCGTTGCCAGTTCGCGCCATTTGCAAGAATCAAAATAGCTGAACCGGTTACTGGTTTTGTTTTATTAATTATAAGCATATATGTATGTTTACATATATCAGTGAATGATTGCATAATTACACATTTCAAAATAATAAATCGGTTACTAATTAATCTATATTTGTGTATACAAATACAGGCTATAGTGAGATTTAATGAAGCTCTTACTATTAAGTCAAAAACCATTGTTGCACTTGATTCTCACAAATGTAAATCAACAAATAATGCTTGAAACTGCTTTAAGGGAGACTAAATGATTTTTATTTGTTTATAACTGATATGGAAAAGCAAGTTTTTTTGAAAAGAAATTAAAATGGTTCGATTTTGATTCCTAAGTTTGAAGTAATTAAATTTTCAATTTAATTCAAAAGCTTTTACAAAAGGTCGGTCCAAATCATTCTTGCGTAGCCCCAACATGTAGGGATGCACCTAAGAGGGCAAGCAGGAGCAGTTGCTCCTATTGGATTTTTAATTTTTTTGAAAGTTATATACCAAATATATTTAATTTTAATCAATTATTTTATATTTTACCTCCCCCACACCCCCTACCAACCAGATTTCTATTAGTAAATATAATCATTTTTAACTTTGTCCCTCTCAATTTGTATAATACAAATATAGAAAAAAAAACCCTTACATTTTGACTCAATCTAGTATAATACAAGCACGTCGATAGGATTGGAATTTATCTCTAATGAATTTATTAATTTTGAATTTTTTTTGCAACTCATGAAACAAAGATTATAATTAATTTGTAAATGGATGTTTAAAGGTGAGGTTAAAGGGTTAATTTTATTTATTCCATTCAAATTATTACTATCTCTAATATTATAACAACATCAATATAAATTAAACTATACATACTCCTCATAATGTAATTATTAAAATATATTTATAATATCACATCAACTGATTTACATCAGTTTCATATTATTAAAAATTCATCTATTATCTGTTTACCCTCATATTACAATATTAAAAGATTACCTATTAATATTATATCAACATATTAATTGTTACAGATCTACAAAATAAATATCTTATCCAACGTAATATACTTCAATTCTAAATTGAATGTACATAAAGCCCCAACTAAATGCTGAATAATATTGTATGAATTTTAGGTTTTAGATTCGATTGATTGAGTCCTCACTCCCCACTCCCAATGCTAACCTCTAAATTTAAGGGTATTAGATTTTCTTTTGCAAGTAGGTTCCTTGCTTCCTTTCAGAAATCTTTGAGTTTATTCTTTCATTTTATTGTACGTTCAAGTCAAAATGTAAGGGTTTTTTTTCTATATCTCAATGCAGTATGGAGAAAAATACAACAAAGAATGTCACCATTATGAATAAAGTAAAAATCAAATTTAATCCAACATATAAGTTGATTGGATCTGTGGCAATAATCTTAATTAACCTGATAACGTGGATAGGATTATGGATTCAGCATAAATCCTACTTTATTCAATCCATGTGCATCAAGTGCATTTGTAAGCTCATCGTGCAAGATGCGTAGTTCTGATGGTGACACTTTTGAGTACCAGTCCTCACTTAAAATATTGGCATCTACGTAGATCTCCTTGGATCCTCAGTTTGGGAAACAAGTGATCCCGTAATATCAACTCCCAGATGATAAAAGGTTGGGACTCAAACTTAGCTCCTCTCTATCTTAAATATTGATTACCATCAATGGCTATTCCATTTTGGATAAGTAAAAATTATTCCTTTCATGCAAAGCAAAGTAAATGGTAAATTTTTCTTATTATTCTTTGTTACGATGAAGGAGTTATTTATAATTGATAACTATGATTTTTATATACCTATAATTCAAACTATCATTAACCAATTTATATAGTTGGATCTCAAAAATTCTACTTTGAAAATTACAAAATATAAGGGATTATATCATGTGATGATACATAGGATCCAAACTTTGACATCCATATCCACAATTGTAGGGGTTCAATCATAAAAGATTCATCTCCAATTTAGGATGGACTTGAATATTAATTAATCTTAGCTGAGTTTTATACTGAATGGGTATCAGTATTAGTGTATCAGTACTGGTATCACATATATTGTGTATCAATACTGGTGAATTAGTATCGATATCACTAACTTACAGATATGAGTTCCATATCCAAAAGAATACGCGTACTAATGCCGAGTACCGAAACTCATAACTTACAACTTGGAACTTAAGCTTAGATGAGTATTATTCAATACTCATCATATACTGGTACTAAAGACTAGTACTAGTACATATGACGTACTGGTATAATTCCAGAATTAACTTATCTCAATGAGTATCGGTACCCATCACGAGTACCAGTACTTGTTCAGTATGGGTACCTTAACCTGTAGGTAACAGGTACCGGTATTGAAGATCAGTACTGGTATTAGTGACTTACAGGTTCTCAGTTCTAGATACCTTATATCTTGTCTGTAACACATATGTATCGGGACTCATGATGAGTACCTATACTGGAAAATTACAGCACCTTAACACTTGAATTCTGGAATGAACATTGTAGCATGTATGTACCGATACTCACGTACTTGTGTCAGTTACGAAAATAGATTTAGAATTTTGCAGGAATACGAAAGATCTGGCAATTCTTGGATTATGCAAAATCTATGGTTAAGAAATACAGACTATCTAAACAAAGGTAAAGATATAGACTTGCAAGTAAATATAATAAATACCAATGTGCAAGTAAATCATATAACCTTGTTCTTGTGATCAGAAATATGCACATGTATATGTTTATTCCTAGTTTCTGCTTGTAGAGAATGAAGTTACCTGTAATCATCTTGAAGGCAAGGAAGAAGGGGCTACAAATGTCACTTCCAAAAGATTCCACCTCCTATTCCTAATCGAGAGATCCTTTGAGGAAGAGATATGACCCTCTCCTTCAGTCCTTCCCTCTCTCTCTCTCTCTCTCTCTCTCTCTCTCTCTCTCTCTATATATATATATATATATATATATATATATTCTCTAAGTCCACGATGGGAATTAATGAGGGACAAAAAGTACCTCTAGAATTAAAACTTCGGGCAAAGTCCAATGGATCCATTTCTCCGATAGCTTAGTAAACCTGACTACCCTACTATCTAGAATCTAGGCGGATCTGGGTGGGCTCAACCTGCCAAAGAATTCGATTGACCGGAGTTGAAGAGACGACAATAACATCCACGTCAGCGTGGTTTGTGTTGTAAAGGCTATTTATAGCCAAGTAACGGACAAGCTGGGAATCCGCAAAGTTCATTTGGAACGAAAGTTGTTGCGATATTTTTTGTATTATAAAATAAGAAGAGATGCCTTTAAGGAGGGGCTTCATGCATTTTCTGTGAGAGAAAACAAGGAATGATTGTACTGCCAACCACCATGGTAGAATCTTAGGAGCATTGCCCTCCCCCATGTTGATAGGGCTTTTCAGGAGTTTAAATATGCTTCGTTGTAGTAAAATTTCCTAAATAGCTCAATCAACAAATATAATTTATAACTTGAAAGATTGTTAAGAAAGTCTGAGGTCGAACACAGGGAGCAAGTATTGTAATTCATGTGCTAATCAAAATGAATATATAAATGAGCACAACAATTGAAGCCCAGTAAAGATATTTCAATGAATAACAACTACTCAAATTGATGTTCAATGTATAACATGAGTGTATCAAGAGTTAAATATGACAAAAAGAAAGCTTAAGGTAAAATAATGGTGATTTAGATCACCAATTATTAGCCTTAATTAAGTATAGATCAACTACTCAAATGATGCTACAGTGTTTTCAACCATGCAACTTAGATGCGTAAATATTCCAACAGTACCAGCATCAAACACGAATCAGATTACACCTTTATAAGTCAAACGACTTAACTTCACAGCACCTCAGCAGAACACAAGGCTCTCTCAAGAGCCTTTTAGAGACCAAGGCTTCTTCTTCTTTTCTCCTTCTTCAAGCACGACCTCTCTTCTTCTTTCTCTTCTCAAAGCCTTCTCCTCTTCTCTTTTCTTCCTTCTCTTCTTACACACAAGAGTCTTCACAAGCTTCCCAATGACTAAGTGTTGGGAGGTTGCCCTGAAGAGCAAAACCCTCCCCTTCCCCGCCCTCTCTTTCTTTCCTTCCTCTCCTCTTCGGTCAGATACAGGTCGTAACCAGGTTTTCAGGTCAGAGCAATATTAGGTCCAGGGCTATCGGTGTGTATGATAGCCGAGGAGTGAAGGGTTAGGCGGGTCGGGCATGTGCGAGAGAAGGGGACCTCACCCCCAGTGTGTCGAGGCGATAAAGCCTAAACACAAAAGATATTTATACGCTGCCAAATTCTCTTCTCCAACCAATGTGGGACTAATCCCACAACCCTTTTGTGTGCAACTGCTGGAACTGTCTTCGCTAATTGGAGTTGCAGTTGTGCCTTCTTCTCCCAATTGAGAATCCAGGAGTCTAGAGGTGCTGATTCTACACCACCTGGAGGTGCAGGTATGCATAGATGTTGTTGGAATGCGGCTTCAAGGTTGCGTGAAGCTCCATCAATGGCGGCCGAAGGTCCTTTACCTGAAACACAAAAGAAGGCCTTACGGCCGCGTCAAACTTGCTCAGGAGGTTCGCCCTGGTGTGGCAAGTGCAACAGTGGGTGTGGCAGAGTGCAAGGAGGCGTGTGTGAGTGTGGTGATGTCAGAAAGTGAGTGCAAAGGTGGTGGTGTTCGGTGGGTGGTTTGGGTGAGCAAAAGACGAAATTAGTTGAGGGGTTTTGTGCAGGGATGAGTGGCGGAGGTTGTGGAGTAGGTGGCGAGGTGATTGGAGGTGTGTGGTGTGAGACGGACCTCGCCAGAGGTGGAGACGAAGGTGGCGTGCGATGGCGTCGAGGGTTGATTTTTGGGTTTTAAATAGAGGGATTTAACCTAAGGATCTAAGGGAACCTGACTAACCTAAATCTAACAAATGAAAGGGAGGATCTGCACCGGTTTTGTCAGGCCGACGACGGAGAAGACAAAACCTCTGGTGGGAGGAGCGGCGAGGAAGATGAGATAGATGGCATCTGTCGGTATTGCGAGATGCGAACGAATGTGGTAAAGAAGGATTCACCCACTATAGTTTGTGAGGGTGGATGAAGAAGGTGGTTGGAGGACTCGCCGGAGTTGGTGGAGAAGGAGGTTGGGGAGAAGGGAAGAGGGGGTATCCGACCTCCAAACCAAACTAAGGACGTGAGGAACTTGATTAGGGTTTTTTTATAGGCCCTAAGGAGGAGTTCCAAGCTTGGAAACCAAACTTACAACTCCATAGTTTTCGCACAAGTAGGAGATGTGAATCTTGGAAAGGTTCGCATGAGGATTTGTGCACGAATTAGGATTCATGGCTGGTCCCATTTGGAAGGAAATTTCTCAAGGAATCTCCCTTTCAAATTTGGGATTGTTTGATTGAGAAGCGAGCAAGAAAATCTCGCTCAAATCTCGCTTGTGAGCTACAGCTACTCCTAATGGTGGTATGGACCTAGATGTGAAGGAGGTCAGAAAGTTAGGGGGCCCTTGCAATAGATTTTGAAAGCCAGGGGTTTAAGTGAGAGAAGAATAATCAAATTGGACCAAAATGCAAACTTGGTCAAGATAATCTCTGATTGGGCGTAAATTTTGATACAAACCTAATTTGGACCCAAAGAATCTGATGGTGAAGTCAGATTTAGGTTTTGACTAAGTTTGACTGGGTAATTTGCGTAAAAATAAAAATTAGAGCAACTTCCTATCTGAGACTCTGTTTTAGGTTAAAATGGGTTCCAATGGTCAAATAAAAGATACCAAATCTTATAGAATATTTTTATATGATATTTAGAAAGTTTAGGTAAATTTTATCCTGACCGGAACCTCAGTTAATTAAGTGGATCTATTTTTAATGTTTCAAATGTCCATTAATTCTTAAAATACATAAAAACCCATTTTTGTCTGCATGAAGCTACTTATTAGACATTTATGACCATTTAACCTTTAATTAACCCTTAGGAAACCCCGTGATTGTTCTGCATTTAAGATATGATGGTAAAATTGCAAATTTAACCCTATTTTGATACATTTCTCTCAGAATGAATATGCAATGAGTTATGGCTCCGTAGCGGCTATGTGAGAGCATTTGTCTGTTGATTATGAATAATTAAAGTTAGTTATGACAGATGATGACGTTATCATCACCCCCAAACGTCGGGTGGAACTGAGTTACCAATTTCTTGTGCCTCTATCTTTGTGATTACTTGTGATATTCGTTGATTTAAGTCCCCTGCCAATCAGGGCCTCGATCAATTGGCACTATTTGTAGGAACGACTATCACTTGATATCGTTTCCTTTCTTTGAATCAAAACAATGGCTCCCGCAACTCGAAATTCCTCTCATGTTAACCCCGAGAAGGCTGCCCTGGAGGAATCCAATGTTTCAGTGTCCAAGGAATGCCATCTGCACACCGGACCTAACAATGAAAAGCCCGCACAGCCTAGCCAGCAACCTGAGCCTTCTCGTCTTGAGAATCTTTAATGGGACTCTCTCCTCAAGATGCAGGCAAAGGAAGAGTACAAAGCCAGGCTGGTGACTCTAAAGGCTGAACAACAGTTGATTGCAAATCAACTCCTTGAAATCAAGCTGATCAAGGAAAACTGCAAGATTCAGTCGGAGGAGCCCCAAACTCCAATCCTACCGACGACCAGCTGAAGTGGCGTTGTATGGTAGAAGAAAACACTCGCTTGCGCGAATAGGTCGAGAAGCTAAAACACAAGCTTAGTAGCCAGAAAGGGTTAGCTCTTCCTAGCCCGCCTAAAGTTCCCCATCTGCCTTCGTCAAGGGAGTAGTCCGAGGCTCATCCCATGGTAACCAACGAAGGGGGCTCACTACTCGAGATCGTCCGTCTGGTCACTTGGGCGATGAGAGGCACATGCCCACGAGCATATGTCACTACCTACCTCTTCATGGAGGAGGTAATGATGGTACCTCTGCTGGAGAAATTCACGTAGCCCGTCATGGCCCACTATGACGGAACGGTGGGCCCCAACAGCTTTGTGAGTAGCTTCCGCTAGATGATGCTCATTCACAGTTGCCTTGACGGAGTGCTCTATCGAGTATTCCCATTATATCTCTCCAGCATGGCTCACAAATGGTTCAACGAGCTGCCAGCAAGACCGATTACCTTCTTCCAAGAACTGGTGGATAAACTCTGCTAGTATTTCGTAGGGCAACAGTGGGTTAGGCATAATCCAGAAAGGCTGTCGGGGATTCGACGGCAAAATAATGAGTCTTTTCGATCATATTTGGACTAGTTTAAGGCTTAGTAGTTCAAGTGCAAAAGGACTCATGACGCCATCGTCATCCAATACTTCTGGTACGATATTGATGATTTTTTGCTTAGAGACATGGAAGAATTATGGGACCGAGCTACGAGGTTTTGTAAAACAAGATGACCCATTCCGCTCCCATAGCTAGCTGGCGGATGGATACAGAGATGACTTCAATTCCATAGAGGAAAAGAGAGTCTCGGGAGAACCAATCCCTATATCCATCTACGGAGGCAGTTGCTTCAACAATCGCAAGGCAAACTTCTAAGATCAGAGGAGCAAAAGGCCCAGTAAGGGTCGAAACAACGAGCCTCGCTAGCCTAGGCGGTAGTTTTTTGAAGAATACACTCCCTTGGACATGAATCAGGCAAATGTGTTGGCAAAGGTATGGTCCACCAATAAGGATCTTCTACCCCGCCAAAGTATCTCAAGAAGAAGGCTGACACCAAGCTTTGCTGCAAGTTTCATCGGGCCCAAGGACATGCTACGGAAGAATGCTGGGATCTGCGTGACTAGATTAAGTCTCAGATATGGCACAGAAACTTGGCCCATTTCATTAAGTGAAATGAAGGCTAAGATAAGGGCAAGAGACCTATGGAGGGTCTGGAGGAGTACCTTAAGGAGAAGCTTCAACAGCTTCAGGGGGGCAATATGATCTTCGTGACAGACCAGGAGCCAAAGGAGTCTGAAGCCCATCAAATTGAACAAGTGGTGTCTCCATGGCTCCCCTTGCAGAATATCATCGTCAGGTCCTGGCGGTGAAGGCAACGCTACCCCAAAACACTCACTTCCCATCGCCTGAGTCAATGAGTGCTTAGGTCGAGGTCATATTCAGGGCCAACACTGCCCCAAGCCGACAAACTCTCCTCCCAGGCGGATGATTCGCAATGCGTTCCCCACCCTTCAATGGGGTAAGAGAGGTTCTGCAAGCAGGCGACCTCAAAGCTAATCTCTTCACTGTCGAACCCAATAGAGCACACGTACCCACTCCTAGTGACTCTCTTATTGGCAGGCCAATTCCAGCCTATGCTCCTAGTGGATGAAGGCAGTGCAGCAGACGTTCTATTCTGGAAAACACTGCTAAGGCTGGGGTTCAAAGAAGAACACCTTTCCCAATCAACTTACCCTGTTGTGGGGTTTGGAAATCACAAGGTGATGCCGAAAGGAGAGATAAGTTTACCCCTATCTATCTGTGATAGGGACAAACACCTAAAAAGAACGGCCACATTCATTGTGGCTGGGTTGACTGCGACGTTTGACGGCAACATCGGTCGCCCAACGACCCATGCCTTGCAGGTGATTGATGAGAACCTCATCATGAACCCTAACTAGTTTATTTTGATCTAAGAAAGTGAACAAAAGCTCCTGCATAACCTAAAGGAAGGCCTAACCCAAGAGATTATTGATCTGGAAAGAAAACATGAAACAAAGGGTAAAACTACAATTTTACCATTGCAGTTCACCAACGGGATTTTTCAGGGGCTAAACATAGGTCAATTGGACTTAATAAGAGGAAAAGTGGGATGGTTTAGTCGGAAAAGGGTTATTGTGAGATTTAAGAACTAAATGACATTCTGTAACCCTAAAACAAACCCACTTAATTTCACAAGGTTTCAGTCAGGATAAAAATCAACTAAACCCTCTAAAAATCATGAAAAAATATCTCCTAGGCCTTTGGAACCGATTTTGACCTAGATTGGGGTCCTAGCTCAATATTTGACCAAATTTGGATTTTTGTGCAAAATATCTAGTCAAACATGGTCAAACCTAAAATCCAACTTCACCATTGGATTCCTTAGGTTCAAATTAGGTTTGTACCAAAATTTGGACCTAAGGGAAGGTCATCTTGACCTACTTTACAAAATAGTCCACCCAATTACATTCTGACCCCTAACTTTTGAAAACCCTTGTGCAAACCCCCTCAACTTCCTCGTCACTTTTTGCATTCTGGTCCCTCTACCATTGCAGCTGAAGACCCATACCTCCGGCGAAGTTTCGAAGAGGATTTCTCCTCGCTTCCCCAGGGAGCTGCTCTCAGATTTGAAAGGGGGGTCCTCTGAGAAGTCCCCTACCATCTGAGCAACTTCCCATGCCCTGATTCGCACCATACCTCTCGTGCGAACGCTCGAGAGGCATGGGTATTGTACTCGCGGTGACCTCCGGTGAGGATTTTGCTCGCCTTCCAAGCATCTGACCCTCTGCCTATGCCTATAAAAGAGACTCCAGGTCCAGCCACTTCTTCCATGCTTGTTTTGGCCTGAGAATTCCCCTGAATTCCGTCCTCCCTCATCTCCGGTCATTCTCCCGCAAGCTCCGGTAACCTCTCCTCCCTCTTCTCGTCGCTCTGCCATCATACCAGTGGCAGAGTCATCTCTGCCTTGCTCCCTCGCAACGTGCCGTACTCGCGTACGCCTCTCCGACCCTTTCCTCGTCGCCGTCATCCTCACCTTAGGGTTTTCGTCTCCGACGACGGCAAATACACGCCACTCGCCCTCCACCTCCCCCCTTCGTCCAGATATCCTTAGTGAGTTCCT
Organism: Thalassia testudinum; assembly: GCA_037157565.1. NCBI lineage: Eukaryota > Viridiplantae > Streptophyta > Magnoliopsida > Alismatales > Hydrocharitaceae > Thalassia > Thalassia testudinum. The sequence continues at coordinate 58,689,771 of JAZHRO010000022.1, read as the reverse complement.
CTCTCTCTACTCTCTGTTTTCCCCTACTTAAATTTAGAAAACTCCCCTTGACAGCCGCCAATCACCTCCATCTCCCTCATCTCCGGCAGACCACCGGCAAGGCGAATCCATCGCTCCACCCATCCACACGCCTCGCCACCCACCTCAGAACCTTTGCCATCACTCACTGATCACCATCCACTCCTCCATTGACCGCCACACACACACCAAGTGCCCACCGAACACATGCACTTTCACGGCCGCAGTCCGCCCTAGGCACACACGCCTAGGCCGTTCTGCACCACGCCACCCCCCGCCTCACCTTCGCCGTGCCACGGTGAAGCTACTTGTGTGCTCTAATGGGGCCGAAAGGCCGTGTTCAGTGATCACAGGCTTCGACCCCCTGCCGCAATTGGAGCAGGAGTAAAGCTTGCTCGCAAGCTTGCTCCAGGTCGCTGCACTCCAAGCTGAAGCATCCCAGGTGCATGGAACCATCTTGCGAACCTTTCACACCTTGTAATCAAAGGCTTTGTCGACTATAGCTACCCCAATTGCACGAGAGTCCTCCCTGCGGGCGCGCGAAGAAGCGGGTGGGACTTTAGTCCCACCTTGGAAACGGTAGGCGCAGGTCCATTACTTAAATTGATTTCGTGTTTTCCCCTTAGCGCCTCAAGTCACAGGGTGAGGTCCCCTCTCCCTTGCCTGCCTCATCCGTGGTCACCGCTATGCGGACCTGGCTGACTCGTTTACCCTGCACTCCTCGTGCACCACCCACACCGGTGCGCCTAGACCCAGGTACGCACCCAACCCAATTACCCGGCTCTGGGAGAGCGTACCAAAGAGAGAAATAGAGAGAGAGAGAGATGCGGGAAGGGTAGGGGATAGGTTTTGCTGAGTGGTGTTGTGCAGGAAAGAAGAAGGAGCCAAGGAAGGAAGAGGCGCAGCAGAGAAGAAGAAGAAGGAAGCGGCTGAAGGACTTAGCAAGGAAGAAGGTAGCCACAGCAAGGAAGGAGAAAGGAGAAGAAGAAAAGAGAGGCATTGTAGTAGAGGAGTGGCCAGGCAGAAGAAGAAGAAAGTAGCTGGTGAAGAAGAGAAGCAGGGACTTAGTCACTAAAGAAGGAAGACAAGGTAGAAGAAAGGAAATAGAAGGAGGAGGAATCAAGAACAGAAGAAGAAGGAGCCACAGAAGAACATAGAAGGAAAGGAAGAAGAAAGAGAAGACAAAGAGCAGAAGAAGAGAAAGAAGGAAGAAGAAGAAAACAGACAAAGAAGAAGAAAGAGTGAAAGCACTGTAGCAATCGCAAGATAAGGCGTCTGATTCACAAAATCAGACGTCTGATTCACAAGGAAAGTTAGAGAAAGAAAGAAGGAGAAGGTGCGGCCAAGCAGAGAAAGAAAAGGAAGAAAGAGAAGAAAGAAGGAATATTCAATTTCCTCTTGCATTTTGTTATGACCCGATTCCCGAATCCCTACAGGACACGAAACCGGACCAACTCGACTGATCCCAAGACCCAGTCGTCCAACGAGAAAGTAAACCACATTCACTATGCTAAGCAACTAACAATAACAAAAGTACAGCAGTAAAGAAGTAAAATACTACAGTACACACCACCACAACAGTAGAAAAGTAACCAAGTACAATAATATAAAGTACAGAATGTAAGAGTACATAGGTGCAAGAGACTACTCACTACAACATAAAAGAGTACAACAGAAGCTACAACTACTGGGCTCTACTGGGCCTAGCACCCTCTGCAGCTGTAGGTTCTGGCTGCTTAACACCTGGACCTGAAAAGGGTTTATGAGTACAAAACGTCAACGAACGCTGAGTAGAGTGGCAACCAACTAACTAAAGCAGTAAAGGTGGACAAGTAGCTGTTGTTTTTCAATTACTTTCTTGAACTAATTATTTATTTTCACTACTAGGTTTGTTTATCAGGTCTCTTTCTTGATCTCGAATGTTCCCCGTGGTAACGATCTTGATTGTAGTCTTTTCCGAGGAGTAGAAGGCACACGTGGTGCTCTCCTGGCCGAGAGAGTCCTCCGTGGTGATCCTACACCCATTCAACCACCCTAAGGTCACGGACAGACGTAACGGTGACTACGGCACGCACGATAAGCGCATGGGTAGCTACCCCACACTGGCACGCGGTCAGTCGTTTCCGTTAGCGCTTGCGCCCAAAGCACAGCACGGAACCAATATAGGGCCTAACCCTCTCAGTAATAAGGGTCTAGCCCCCAAAGAACCAAACAGGGGTCTCGCCCCTCCACAGTCCGCGCACCCTCGCCTGACTACCCTGGTTTGCCAAGTGGGCCTAACAAGTCGGTGTAGGGTGGCTAGCTGAACCCCGGACCCCATGGGGTGGCTAGCACTCTCCCTACACTAGTAGCCCTCCCCGGTACTGTGTATGCGAGGGCCAAGAAGTTGGTACAGAGTGACCGATTCTAACCTCGGGTCCCAACCTAAGGGCGGCTAGCTCCACTCTGCACTAAACAGGGGGACAGTTGCTCTCCTTGGTACTCTGTACTCAAGGGCCAACTCACTTCCCCACTTACATTTCCAGTTCCATTCCATTTATTTCCAAGAGCTCTACTCCTAATTCCCCGTAGGGTTCATGTTCATATTCCTCATGTCATTCCATACCAGGTTTCATCATTTCTATTTCCATTCTCAGGTTATACACATGCAACTTGTAATTCTATCGTTAACCTTTCCATATTCAGGTTATTCACAGGTAGCTTGTGTTTCCAACATTCAACTTTCCATTTCCAATCTATATACATGCAGCTCATATTATGTCATTTCACGTGTGCAACAGGAAAGTTACATACAACAGTTAATTAACACAAGTACCACATATTTAGCAGGCAACTGTTATTCATTTACAGGCAATTGTTATCATTCTATCTACTCATTCAAGACTGCAATCCATTCATTCAATACAGATATTCTAGTATTTCTAGCCCTAGAATTCATGCCATACCCTAGGTTCTAATCATTCATTCCACACATGCATTCAGGTTTGTATTTAAATTAGGGGAAGCCACTCTACCAGTCAACCCAGGAGTAGTGGGGGCTTGAATGGCAGGTTCACGTGCCTCAGCAAGCCCTAAACCCGCAACGGAACGAGGTCCTATCACAAGGGTCAATCACAAGAGAATACTCAGAACAGCATAGAAAGTCTTCTAACAAGTAGAGGAAATCATACGAAAAACATCGATATCTTATTTACAGGAAACAGACCTCAAACGGACCCTAAACGGGTCAAAAATAATGTTTCTGACTCAAATCAGACATCTGGAACAACTTCCAGACGTCTTAAAAGTGTCCAATGCCATACCTTAGTCCTGCGCCAATCCTTAGACATCTAGGAACTCCTTTGGACTGTTTGGACCCAGTTCTAGACGTCCAACCACCTCTCCGGACGTCTGGAAACGCTTCCCGTCGTCTGGTGCTTCGCCCAGACATCTAAAGTACGTGGGAGGGCGTGTCCCGCACCTTCCCAAAGCAACTCCAACGTAAAATCCACCAAATCTCCTCAAAAAGGCATGCAATAGTGCATCGACGGAGCAGACTACATGGTCGTATCTGCAAAGAGGCGTACCTTCGCGAGACTTCCTCCTCAGATATCTAGAACCTCCTCCAGAGGTCGGCTACGTCGTCTGGACGTCGCTCTAGAAGTCTGATTCTGGGAAAAACCTAGAACCAGAACCTGCTTCCGCCCTCTCGTGCCGCGCGTGGCCGCGCCGCGCCCTCTCGCTTGTAGCTCTGGTTGCAGCAGTGTCGGGGAGGACCTCCCCGACGCACTCCTCAATCTCGCGTGCGCACCGCTCCGGCCGTGCGCTCACCGGCGAGCTCCCACGTGAGCTCGCAAGCACAACTCCTCTCCCTCTCACATTGCTCTTCCTCTCCTCACGCCACTCTCGCGCTCTCACTTGCTCTGCTACTCTCGCTGGAGGGAAGGAGGAAGGTGGCTGGGAAGTGGGGTGGAACGAGAGAGAGGGGGGGCTTTATAAGGGTGTGGGTTTAGGGTTTTGGCTGGGGGTGAAAAGAGAGGAGGAAAAATGAAGGGGGTACTATCTACGTGCAGCACGCGCGCATACGTGAGCTCGTACTCAAAATTTTTAATTTCCAGACATCTGACCAAACATCTGACCCATAGTCCAGATGTCTTAAAAGGCTCAAACAGCATGGGTCTTAACACATTTCTATTCTCTTTTTAGTTTCATATACATGGAATCTCATTTATATTATTGTTAAATATCATATTTTGAGATTGTGATTTTAGTTTCTAAAATACCAATTTGCTTCCTGAGTTCGACCTCAGATATTTTGATTTTCGAGTAATAAATTCTTATTTGTTCATAACGCTTTTTCGACTATACTACAACGAGACTGATTTAAAATACGACAAAGCATTACAACAGTGATCTCCTCCTCTTATTTCCAATTCATGCTCTTCTAAACTCCTCGAGGAGTAGGGATAGTGCATGAAGATCAGTCGATTGGGTGCGAACTCCTTCAGATTGAGTTGGAGAGATCCATAGAGCCACGACTGCCAAAGCCACAAAAATGGGGAAAGAAAAAAAGGCAGGTTCAGTCAATTCAGCAGGAAATGAACCCGGCTGACCCTCCAGCAACATTAGAGCTTCAGCCATGGCTATTCAATTATATCTTGACAATGCGACTAAGATCATTAGGGTAAAGGCAGACCTTGATCCCTCCGAAGTCTAGGAGCTACTGCTTTTGTTAAAGGCCAATGTGGATGTATTTGCTTGATCCACCAATAACTTGCTGGGAGTGGACCCGTCCCTGATATAGCATCACCTCAATATCCAGACGGATGCTTTGGTAGTGAAACAAGCCCACAGGCACAGGTTAGCTTAACAATGGTAAGCAGCTAAAGCAAAAGTTAAAAAGCTCCTAGAGGCTGCATTCATTGAGAGGTCCCTATACCCGGCATGGCTATCCAATGTAGTCATGGTGAAGAAGGCGAACGACAAGTGGTGGATGTGTGTCGACTTCACCAACTTGAATGAAGCCTTCCCTAAAGATGAATTCCCCTTGCCTAGAGTCGATGCGCTGACGGACTCATGCAGTGGCCAGTCCCACATGTCCTTCTTGGACGCCTACTGCGAATACCACAGATAAGGCTTCTCCAATAGATAAACCTCATACCTCCTTTATAATAGATAGGGGTTTATTTCAGTATATAGTCATGCCTTTAGAGTTGAAGAATGCTGGTGCAACTTACCAGGGCCTTGTAAACATGATTTTTTCCCATTTAATAGGAGAATAATTTGAGGTGTATATTGATGATACGTTGGGTGAAGGGATCAAATTTCCCGCAACATTTAGAATACTTGTCGGAGGTGTTCCATGTCTTAAGGGACACCTATCTTCGTTCGAATCCCAATAAATGTGTCTTTAACATTTCAGGGGGAAAATCCTAGGGTTTCTGGTTTCTAACCAAGGAATAGAAGCCAACCCTGACAAAATTTAGGCGATGATGGCTTTAGAGCTGCCAAACACTCTGAAAGGGATACAACCGCTTGTTGGCAAGATCGCTTCTTTAGGTCGGTTCTTGTCTTGATCTTCCGACAAATGTCTCTCCTTCTTTGATTGTATTAAAAAGGGCAAAGGCAATATCGTTGCCCATTGGACTTCTTACTACCAAAAGGCTTTAGAGGTGGTAAAGGAAGATCCTAAAAGTTCTCCCATTCTGACAGCTCATAAGGCTGAGGAATCTTTATTCCTTTACTTGGCGGCATCCATGTCCGCCATTAGCGCTATTCTAGTAGGTGAACAAGAAGGAGGGCAACGACCAGTATACTTCATTAGCAAGAGCTATCAAGGTGCAGAAGCTAAGTATACTGTGATCGAGAAACTCGGGCTAGCCTTTGTGACTACCGCCAGAAAGCTATGCATGTACTTCCAAACCGATTCAATAGTAGTCATATTTGACTACCCTTTGCATCGAATGCTGCATAAACCCGAAGGGTCGACACGGCAAATAAAATGGGCCACAGAGCTGGCGGAATTCGACATGCAGTATCAGCCAAGGACATCAATCAAATGTCATGTTCTGGCAAATTTCATAGCGGAATTCATAAACCTGGATGCTTCCCTCTCTCTACCTTGAAGGTTGTATGCAGATGGCTCTTCTATGGCAGTCGGGTCTGGGGCAAGCATAGCCTTAACTACCCCAGATGGCACTACTCATAAGTATGTCGTCGAACTTATCTTTCCTACCTCCAACAATGTGGCAGAGTACGAGGCCATGTTAACCGACATCCAGGCAGCCAAGTCAAGAGGCGTCTCATCGTTGGAGATTAAACGGACTCCCAGTTGGTTGCCAACCAAGTTAACAACGAGTACCAAACTAGAGATCCAAATATAATTCTATATCCTGACAAGGTCAACGAGGCATTTTCGGATTTCAAGACCATCTCGGTTAGTCGGGTACCCGATATAACAACCCCTTGGCAGACGCTCTAGCTCACCTGGCATTAGGAATCCCTCTTGAACAAGAAGAGGACATATGCCTCCAAACGTTAAAAGAGTCGATGGTACTTGCTCCCAGAATGTTCATGATAGAACAATCCACATCTTGGATGACGCCTATCATTAGATACTTGAATACTAGCGAGCTACCCCAAAAGGAACTGCAGCCCAAGGCATTCCGCTTAAAGGACTCTAGGTATTCCTTGATAGAGGGGCAACTATACAAGTGGGGATATTCCACCCCCTTGTTGCGCTTTCTTTCATAGGAGGAGGCAGCACAAGACCTCTAGGAAACCTATGGAGGTATATGCGCAAATCATGAAGGATACAAGGAACTCCTAGCCCGGTTGTTTTAGGCGGGGTACTTCTGGTCCCAGATGAAACAACATTGTAAGGAGTTTGTGTGCAAGTGTGATAAGTGCCAGCGGTTTGCTTCGCTGAAGCACTTGACGCCTGGAAAATTAGTGCCTATCATGTCACCCATCCCTTTTGCAAGCTGGGGAATGGATTTCATTGGCCCTTTTCTGCCAGTGTCGGCTCAAAAGTGCTTCATCCTGGTGGTAGTGGATTACTTTTCCAAGTGGGTAGAAGCTGAGGACATGGCTAGCTCAACAGCCGATAGGGTCCTGTCGTTTGTCAAGAAGAATATCATAGCCTAGTACAGAATACCACAAACCATTGTCACAGACAATGGTATCTGGTTCGCTTGCAAGAAGTTTGAAGAATTTTGCGCAAGCTAGGACATCTGCCTATGCTTCACATCCATCGGACACCCCCAAGCAAACGGACAGGCGAAGGTAACCAACCGTACCATCATCTCAACGTTAAAGCGATGGCTAGACTCTTCAAAGGGAAGATGGGACGAAGAACTGCTGGACATATTGTGGGGCTATAAGACTTGCCAGAGGACTTGCATAGGTTACACACCTTTTAGTCTAGTGTACAGCATGGAAGCCCGACTACCTATAAAAATAGTCCTTCCCACATATCACATGCAATTGTCCGACCCTGACCCTCATGATGATCAAGTTTGCCTAGCCTTAGACTTGGTGGACGAACTAAGGGAGAAGGCATTTGAGTCAGCTCTGCAGTACAAGGAGGCAACCATAGCTGCCTACAACAAGCGAGTCCACAAGCACAAGTTCTCTGAAGGAGATCTACTTCTACAGAAAAGTGAAGTCTCCATGCCAAGTAACTTAAGTGAAAAGTTGGACTCACCATGGGAGGGCCTTAGAAAATTCGCAAGGACAGTCCAGGCGACTTCTATGAGTTACAAACTCTAGGCAGCAAACCAATTCCTCGAACTTGACATGCGAGCAACTTAAGATTGTAACATGTATAAAAAAAAGAGAAAATAAAAGAGAACACAAAATTTTTTCCTTCATTTCTTTTGATCGAGTGTCTTACATTATCTAATGAAGGCCATTTCCATTAAATGGCCTATAAAAAAAAAGGGAAAAACAACGACACTAAGGATGGCAGAGCGCTTCACTCAAAGTCCTTGGGGAAATCAACCCGAGGAGTTGGAGGGTTTGAAGAGGCTTCATAAGACGGGCTGTTATGACCCGATCCCGACTCCCTACAGAACCTGAGAATGGCTGCCTCGACTAAATCCCAGGACCCAGTCGTCCAACGAAAAATAACCAAATGCATAAACATTTCACAACCACATATGCAAAATAACTAAGAAGAAAAAATATAATAGACAGCAATGGACATAAAGCAGAATATCTCAAAGATATTACATGGCACAAGTGGCATAGAAATGTTCACTGACATAGCCATCACACAAAACAGAGAGAAACATAAATAGAAACCAGTATCACATGCTAAAAGCATTCACTACTAACAAAAACCTCTGCAACGGAAAAAGGGAAAGGACTACGGCTGGGCTCAACTGGGCCTAGCACCCTCTACAGTTGATGGCGCTGGCTGCTCAACTCTCTGACCTGAACATGGTTATATAAATCTGTGGTCAGCTAACGCTGAGTAGAGTAGTGGATAAGTCATTTACCTGCAATTAAATGTAAAGGAAACAAGGAGCTAACTAACCATCCAATTTCCAGTTATGTATTATTATTTGTTTTCCTTTAAACATCCATGCGTTTCTGATTCAATTTCTAGTATGGGTCCACAACATTTCTCAATTCCGCTTGATGTAGTTTTCCCCGCAATGCAGAATGTACACGTGGCACTCTCCTGGTCGAGAGAGCACCCCGTGATAGTCCTACACCGGGTCTACCACCCCGAGGTCATGGCCGCAATGTAGCAGTGACTATGGCACACGCGATAAGCACATGGGTAGCTACCCTGCACTGGCACGCGGTCAATCATTTCCGCTAACGAGTATGCCTAAACGTACAGCACAGGACAGAACAGGGGTCACACTCCTCAACAGTCTGCGTACCCTAGCCCAGCTATCCCGATTTGCCTAGTGGGCCTAACAAGAGTTGATGTAGGGGGCCACTCCTAGCCTGGGGTCCCAACCCAAGGGGTGGCTAGCTCCCCCCTACACTAAAGTGACAGTAGCTCTCCTCGGTACCATGTACATGAGGGCTAGCTCACTTTTCATACCCAAGTCCATACAACCAACCAGCCCGTAGGCAACATGTTCCATCATACGTCCGATATTCGTTTCCGTATACTTGAGCTCCTTTACTAGTTCCCTATAGGGTTTATGAATCGTACTCATCTCATTTCATGTACAGCATATAACACTATTCACATTCCGGTTCTTAATTATATAACAGGTAGCTCGTGATTTAATAAATGAAGCAAGCACCACATCACTTAACTATTCGATTGCTAACAGTAAAGACTTTAACATGCATTTTAGAGTATAATAGCATGGTTCAAGTAATGTATATTCACTCTTTTCAGCCCTAGGTTCAATCATATCATTCTAACATAGCATGCACTTTCATCATTTAAATCACAGTATTAAAGAAGACCACTCTACCGAGGTTTTCAGGTGGAATGGGAGCTCGTACGGTAGATCTCATCGTCTCAGCGGGTCCCGTGTACACTACGGACTGGAGACCTATATGGTGACATTTCCCAACCGCAGCTAGTCTTTGTTTGTTTTAATACTTATTACAGTAATGTCGTTGTGGTATAAAATAAGACAGCTATGGTTGTCGTTACCATTAAAATTTTACTCGGAAATAGTTTCCCGAGGTCGAACTCAGGGAGCTACTGGAATTCTAGAAGTACAATGTTTCTTTATTACAAAAATAAGAGAGAGAGAGAGAGGGAGAAATAGATTTCTGTCTTTTGACTTTTTCTTCTCTTCTTTCTCTTTTCTTTATCTTTACGGGTCTTCTTCCTTGGCTCTGATTGCCTTCAGTTCCTCTTCTTCTTCTGCTTGTCTTCTAGTTCTTTTCTTCTTCAGTTCTTCTTTTTCTTGTCGTTATCTTCTTTCTTCCTTCTTCTCTTTTCTTTCTCTTCAGCTGCGGAGCCTTTTCTTTTCTTTTTCTTCTTCTCTGCTTTATCTCCTCTGAAGCTTCATCTGTCGTCTGATATCACAGTCAGACGACTTAAACGGCGGTCTGCTACAGTGCTTCCCCTCTTTTCTTCCTTTGCTGCTTCTTCTTCTTCTCTTCTTCTTCCCGCTTCTTCTTCCTTGGTCTTCTGCCTTGCTCAGCTGCAGAGCCTTTTTAGAGTTTCTTCTTCCACTCCTCTTCTTCTTCCTGTGGCCAAGTGGTGAACCTTCTTCCTTCATGCCCTGTTCCTGCACAAGGCACAGCAAAATCTAGCCCTTCCCTCTACCCACACGTCTCTCTCTCTCTGTAAACCACTCATAGGAAGCTCTCCCAGAGCTGGGTTATCGGGTCGGGTAGCGTACCCGTGACCAGGCGCACCGGTGTGGGTGGTGCGCGAGGAGTGCAGGGTAAACGGGTCGGCCAGGTTCACGTGGCGTGGGTCGCGGATGAGGCGGGAGAGTGGGCGAGGGGACCTCACCCCGTGTTCTGAGGTGCTTAGGTAGAAACAAAAAATCAATTTAAATGGGTGCGGTACTTCGAAATCTTACGATGTGGGACTAAACTTCGTCCCTTCCAGCGCGCTCCTGCAGGAAGGATCGCAACCTTGCCTCAGCAGTTGTGTCCTCGCTTCCCTTTGCGTGCCAACTGCCTGCCTTCACCTGGGTCTCTCCAATTCGCCTCGGCTGGAGTCCTGCTGCTTCGAGGCCTGGAGCTCGCTTGGAAGCTCCTTGCTTCGTCGCTAATGGCAGCCGGGGCTGAAAATCTGCCTAACACAAACCGGGCCTCTCAGCCTAATTAGACCACAGGGAAACCTTCGTCGTGGCACGGCGAAGGTAGTGCAGGGTGCAGTAGGTTGCGGGGCAGTGTCTGGCGGCAGCCCTAGGTCGGACTGCAACCGAAAAAATGGGTTTGATCGGGGGAGTGTTGTGGAGGTGTGGAGTGGCAGTGGAGGGGTGGGGGGTGTTGGGTAGGGTGAGGCGGAGCTTTTGGGATAGTTGGCGAGTTTTGTGGAGCGGCGGATCGACGAGGGCAACTTGCCGGAGGGTTGCCGGAGGGATGGAAGATGATGGTGGTCAGGCGCAGTCGAGGGGTAATCAACTGAAAGGCAGTGGGGAAAAGAAGAGGGGACCAAGGGAAATAGCAGTAACCTACCTACAGGGACGAAGGGGGCCGGAGCAGGGCGGTAGCCGTATCGACTGTAACCAGAGAAGAAACACCCAGAGGGAGAGAGCGGCGGCGAGGAAGAGGGCAAGAAGGCACGCGCTTGGTACGACGCGACGCGGGGAGATCAGGCAAAGGTGGCTCTGCTGCTGATATTGCAGCAGAGCGACGAGACGGAGGAGGAGGAGCCGCCGGAGCTGGTGGGTTCCTGTCGGAGTGGGGAGAGAGGAAGGGTTGGGGTTTTCTCCGTCAAGACCAAGCTGCCCCAACCGGCTGGCGACGCTGGTCTTTATAAAGGCGGTGACGGAGGGGTGGACGCAGGGAGGCGACGTGCCTCCCTCGCCGGAGAATGGTCGGAGGTGTGACCCATACCTTCCGCGCGTTTTCACGAAAGGTGTGGGCGTCGTCAAGCGGCATGGCGGTGTCCCTGCGACAACAGACGTCGCAGGGAACACCAGGTTCAATTTGCAGGACATCCCCCTCACCCTGCGTGGCGCAATGCTCCGCGCAAAGTCACCGGAGCATGGCGCTGCGCCGAGACTTGCAGGAGGGACCTAAATGCAAAGAACGACGAAGAAAATAGGAGCCAAAATGCAAGGATTTTGAAAGTTGAGGATCAAAAAGTAATAGATGAGGACCAAATTGCAAAGTCGGTCAAGAAGGTCTCTTCTTAGGCTCAAGTTTTTATGCATGACTAAATTGGACCTAAGGATTTTAATGGTGAATTTTGTTTCTAGGTCAGACCTTGTTTGACCAACTAATTTACGTAAAAACCCAAATTAAATCATTAATTGGGCATGGTTCTCAATGTAGGTCAAAATGGGTTTCTAAGTCCAAATTGAAGTTTCTAAACCCTATAGATTATTTTTCTATGAATTTTAGAGGGTTTAGTAGATTTTTTCCCTACCTCAAACCTCGTGAATTGAAGTGGGTTTGTTTTAGGGTTATAGAATGTCATTTAATTCCTTGGAGTTGCTGTAGCCCTTATTGGATCAGATCATCCCACTTTCCTTCTTATTAGGTTAGTTTGACCTATGTTTGGATCCTGAGTTACCCTGTTTGCAGATTGCGTTGGTGAAATTGCATTTTTACCCCTTATGACTTGTTTTCTTCTTAAACTCAGAATTCTCTAAGTCAAGCCTTTCTTTGAGTTATGTAGGAGCTTTTTCTCGCATATCTAGGTTAGATTATGCTAGTTAGGGTTCATGATAAGGTTCTTATCACTATACCATTGACCAATCATGTCAAACTAGTTCAAAATAGCATAGATGCAACACTAACACGTAGAAAATTCCAAATAGAAACCAATGATACTTCGTTTGCGTAAAATCGACTCTGTTTGGGCCCAGAACCGGCCAAAAACACGCATTCTAACCAAAATCAGATGTCTGAGACAAGTCCCAAATGTCTTAAACGATCGCAAAAGCTTACCTTGCTTTCCTGCGTCTTTTTCAGACATCTAAACCCCTTCGCAGCCATCTGAGGGAGCTTCCTGCTGATGCCCTTGAGCTTGGGACCAGTATGTATTTTTATTTTTATTACTCGAAAATAGAAAATTTCCGAGGTCGAACTCAGGGAGCAACACTTGATTCCAGAAGCATACAAAATCACAATTTACAATGTGGATATATACTGTTTTACAAAAAAGATTAAAGAAAGGAAAATTTGTTCTTCTTTTCTTCTTTCTTCTGCCTCTTTCTTTCTCTGTTTAGACGTCTGGCTCCAAGGGTCAGACGACTTAAAATCCACTTGCTACAGTGTTCTGCCTCTTCTTTTCAACTGCCGCTACTGCTGGTTCTTCTTCCTCTTGGCTTCTTCTCTTCTTCGCTACTGTGCCAAGTCCTCTTCTGACTTCTTCTTCTTTGCTACTTCTCTTTCTCTTCTTCCTCTCTGCTTCTCTGTTGTGCGAGGCCTTCTCAGTCTTCATCTTCTTTCCTTCTCTTCTTCTTTTCTTCTTCTTGCCGTTGCACTATCTCCTCCTCCTTCTTCTTCTTCTTCTCCTGCTTTCCTGCACAGTGTAAGGTTAGGCAAAACCTAACCCCTACCCTCCCCACATCTCTCTCTCACTCTCAAATTCACTCCGGGGTTCGCTCTCCCAGAGCCTTAATCGGGTAAGTGGGTCGGGTGACACGCCCGGGACCAGGTGCACCGGTGTGGGTGGTGCGCGAGGTGTGCACAGGCAGGGATTAATCGGATCCGAGTGCCAAATCCGTGGGGATAGTGTCGCGGATGAGGCGTGGCAGGGGTGCGAGGGACCTCACCCCAGTGTGTTTCGAGGCGATAAGCCTGAAACACAAAATCAATTTAAGTGCGGGTGCACGCCCGCACACTTCCGAGGTGGGACTAAAAGTCCCACCCGCTTCTGCTAGCCTACAGAAGAATGTCTTCGCACAATCGACGTAGCTGCAGGTCTCTCGGCACTTGCTCTCAGGCTGGATTCACTCTCGCCCACAATCCGCGCAGCCTGGGACCTTGAATTCTAGAGTTTGCTTCCTACAGCTAGAGAACAAGCAAGCTCAGGTGCTTGTTAATGGCTGATGGGAGCTCTACCCTGCACGACACAAAAGGAGCCTTGCAGCTCTATCAGACCACAGGAGAACCTTCGCCGTGTCACGGCGAAGATGAGGCGGGTGGTGGCGTGGCTCAGATCGGCCTAGGCGTGCGTGCCTAGGTCTGTCTGAGACCATGTGAGTGGGTGTGTTCGGTGGAAGCGTGGAGCATGTGTGGCGGTCTGTGAATGGGTGGAAAATGGTCACTGGTAGATGATGAAGGTGTTGAGGTTGGTGGAGAGACATGTAGAGGCGTGGAGCGATGGATGCGTCTCGTCGGAGGTTGGCTGGAGATGGGGAAGATGCGGGCGAATAGTGGCAGTTGAGGGGTAATCTGTGAAATAGATTGAGGGAAAATAGAGAGTAGGAGATGAGGAGCTTATCTGGGGTACTTGGAGCGAAGGGGAGGCGGAGGAGACGAACGGCGCGTTTGTGCCGTCGTCGGAGAAGACGACCCTGAGGGGGAGATAATGGCGACAAGGAGGAGGACAGGAAGGCGTGCGCTGGTGCGGCGCAACGTAGAAGAACGAGGTGAAGTGAACCCTGCCGATGGTATGGCAACAGAGCGACGAGAGGGAGGAGGAAAAATCGCTGGATCTTGCGGGCTACTTGGCCGGAGAGAGGGGAGATGAATTCTGAGTGAGTCTGCGGCCAAATCAAGCTTAAAGGAAGCAGCAAGGGCTGCCGCTCCTTAAATAGGTGCTGGCTGGGAGGGAAACGCGAGGAGGCGGTGTAGGCTCTTTGCCGGAGGCATGGCCGAAAAAGGACCCATACCTCTCGCACGTTCGCACGAGAGGTATGGCGGCTGGCAAGCATGGGAACCGATCCATGCAAAAGAGGACAACTCAAGGGATTCTCCTTTCAAGTCTAGGGCCGGCTCCCCAGGTCTGTGCAACGCCATCCTCCGTGCAAAGTCACCGGAGGTATGGCCTGCACAGTGCGGGAGTAGAAGGACCTGATTGAAGAAAGAGATGAGAAAGGTAGGGGGGCAATTGCAAGAGTTCACAAAGCTAAGGGTCAAAAAGTAATTATTGAGGATCGTTTTGTAAAGTGGGTCAAGGTGACCTTTTCTTAGGTTCAAATTTTGGTATAAGCCTAATTTGGACCTAAGGAATCCAATGGTGAGGTTAGATTTTAGGTTTGACCATGTTTGACTAGATATTTTGCACAAAAACCCAAATTAGGTCAAAAATTAGGTATGGTTCTCAATATAGGTCAAAAGAGGTTCCAATGGCCAAATTGGATGTTCCAAACCCTAGGGGATATTGTTTTATGAATTTTAGAAGGTTTAATTGATTTTTATCTTACCTTAAACTTCATGAATTAAAGCAGATTTGTTTTAGGGTTACAGAATGTCATTTAATTCCTAAATTTTGTCATAAGCCTTTCCTGATCAAATCATCCCACTTTTTCTCTTATTAAGCCCATTTGACCTATATCTAGACCCTTAGAAATACCATTTATGTACTGCAATGGTAAAATTACAGTTTTACCTCTTGTGAATTGTTTTATACTCAGATTTGCAATCCCCTGATTTAGGCTTTCCCTTAGGTTTTGTAGGAGCTTTTGTATAATTAATCAGGTCAAAATGTGTTAGTTAGGATTCATGATGAGGTTCTCATCATACCCCCATGCCTAGTTTTTGCTAGTCCCTTAGCAAAAATTTAAGGTTTTAACCTCTATTTTAGACCATGAATTTCTTTCATCAAATTTGATAAGTGCTTTTTTCTCTTGTCTCCTTGATTAGATCAGAATGCCAACCATGGGCCAAAAAGGTACTCTAGTACCAACCAAAATCCAGATCTGTCTAGCTTTACCCTCAGACTTTAGCAAAGGTTTTTAAGGCCCTCAGAAACTATCCTAAAATTTATTGGACTCCGTGGTTAAAGCACCCATGCTTGAGATATTTTTAGCCTTGGTTCAATCTGTAGTGTGTGTTGCAAGAGAGAGACAGAAGGTTTATTTGTTTGGAGAGTTTTCTCTCTCTTTTCTTTTTAATTCTAGCTTAGGATTGGCTTCACAACCCGATCTGTATCGGATTCCTCGTCCCCATCATCAATCCTCAAAGGTCCCTAGCAATCGATGCTTCGAGATAGCACCGCCCATGGTAACCCCCAGAACCCTGGCTTTCAAGATTTCGAGATAATCCCGTCCATGGTGTTCCGTGGCCGAATTCAGATCCTGGCAGTTGACACTTCGTGATAATGCCATCCATGGAATCTGAACCAGCAGAGTGCTTACATGCCCCCAGTAGGATATGTAAATATCTTAAGAGACAAGCACCGAGGAGATGATATATTGTTACGCATCTTCGAGGGGAATTTCCCACCTCTCCGCGCTGGAAACTCGTCCAAATCAACTTGTGTTGATCGACCACTCCTAATCTAGGTGATATTTTCATAATATTTGAAATGTTTGTGCATGATTTTGATATTTATGCTCGCTGAACTAGACTGTGTGTGTGAATTTGGGTGCTTAGGTTACTAAGTCCCGTAAACCGAAGGTCAGTTAACGAGACCGAATACTCCCTAAGCCTTAGACTTAATACTTAAGCTTTTCATTTTCCTCAACCTCTTAAGGAATATCTAGATCTTAATGGGTACTAAGAGTCTAGCCAAGAATGCCCAAGGTTTGCGTTCTTACTAATCTTGTTGTGCACTTTCACTTTACTTTTCCTTAATGTGGTCTAAAACTTTGGTTAATTCCTTAATTTCTTACTAATGACTATCCCCTTCCTTTTTCATTTTGAGTTCCTTTTTAGCATTTTGCTCTTTTTCTCCTCCACCTTCTGTAAAGTTTATCAGCATTTTCTTCCTCCTCCAAAGTTTATATGCGGATTTCTTTTTTGTTGAAACCTTTTCTTGTTATGTTATTTCATTACACTTTCATACCCCCCCATGCCTAAGGTTTGCAATGTCCTCATTGTACATTAGGTGGGTTTTTATTTGGTTAGGTTCAAGCATTAGGACAGATATTTAGGTGAGTGGATGGGTCGAGATGACTGTTGCGGACGATTTTTAATCTCAAGTATGAGTACCTGAGGTGAAGTCGGCTGTCCTAAGGAATGAACCAAAAGTGCAAAGAAATGTCAGAAAAGGTTTTGGTTTTTCAAAAAGAATGACAGGCTGCCTCCCGTTAAGCGCTGCTCAGTGGAGGATAAATGACATAACCCATTTATCATGTAATCCATTGGCTAGGCGCAATAAGCTTAGGGAAAATGGAGGATAAATGATGACTCAGCCAAATCTGTATTAGTTATGTCAATGAACGGTTTGAGTCTCTGACCGTTCACGACAAAAGGTTCGGAAATGTGGCTAAGTGGACTGATCTCAACGGCTCCATTTCCAAAAGTTTGTCGGACAAGATATGGTCCGACCCACTTGGATCATAGTTTCCCAGGGAAGAGTTTGAGTCGGGCATTGAAGAATAGGACCTTCTGACCAGGGTAGAAGATCTTTCTAGATACGTGGTTGTCATGAAAGGCTTTAACCTGCTCTTTGTAGATTCGCGAGTTCGCATACACTTCAAGGCATAATTTATCAATCTCGCTTATCTGAAGTTTTCTGTGGATTTCAGCCTTAGAAAGATCTAAGTTGCAGCTCTGTACTGCCCAATAGGCTTTATGCTCCAGTTCGACGAGAAGGTGACATGCCTTCCCGTACACCAGTCTAAAAGGAGACATGCCTAATTGGGTCTTGTGAGCAGTCCTATAAGCCCACAAAGCTTCCGGGAGTCGGGATGACCAGTCCTTCCTATCAGGTCGAACAGTAACCTGCAAGATTTTCTTGATCTCCCGATTTGATAGCTCAGCTAGACCATTAGTCTGGGGGTGGTAAGGAGTAGAGATTCGGTGAGACACCCCATATTTGGTCATCAGTGACCTGAACTGAGCATTGGTAAAATGGGTCCCTCCATCAGAGATGATTGCACGAGGAATCCCGAACCATGAGAAAATATTCTGATGAATGAATTTGATGACGATCTTGTGATCACAGGTTCGGGTCGGAATGGCTTCGATCCATTTAGATACGTAGTCCACAGCGAGTAAAATGTACTCGAAGCCATCCGAGATAGGGAAGGGGCCCATAAAATCAATCCCCCAAATATCGAAAATCTCGCATACGAGAATCGGTTGTAAAGGCATCATGTCGCGATGGCTCATGTTGCCCAAAGTTTGACAACGACTGCATGCCTTACAGTGACTGTATGCATCCTTGAAGATAGTGGGCCAGTAAAAGCCACACTAGAAGATTTTTGATGCAGTTTTATGCCTAGAAAAATGGCCACCGCATTCCTGGTCATGGCAGAAAGAGAGAATGTCATTGATTTCAACCTCCGGGACACATTGCCGGATAATTTTGTCAGCACCTATGCGGAATAAGTACGAGTCTTCCCAGATGTAATACTTGGCATCGGAGTGCAACTTGTCTTTCTTAGCCTTCGGCCAATCAGACGGGATTTGGTGTGACGCCAAGTAGTTTACTATATCAGCAAACCATGGAAGCCTGGTACCAATAGTCAAGAGGTGCTCATCAGGAAAATGCTCCGTGATGGATCCAAAAGGGTCGATGATCTCAGAAAGAAGGCGAGATAAGCGGTTAGCTACCACGTTCTGTCTTCCCGCCTTGTTGCGAATCTCGAGGTCGAATTCTTGCAACAGCAAGATCCATCGGATTAAACGAGGCTTCGCATCCTTCTTTGCAAGGAGATGCCTCACAGCTGTGTGATCCGAGTAGATTATGACGTGGGAACCCAAGAGATAAGATCTAAATTTTTCAAGGGAAAATACTACGGCTAGCAGCTCTTTCTTCGTAACCATGTAGTTACGCTAAGCCTCATCAAGTGTCTTGCTAACATAGTAAATGACCATGGGTTTCCCGTCAATCTTCTGCCCAAGAATCGCTCCTACAGCAAAGTTAGATGCATCGCACATGATCTCAAAGGGTTGAGACCAATTAGGGGACTGTAGGATCAGGGCTTGGGTGACTCAGTCATGAAGGATCTCAAAATCTTGAGTGCATTCCTTGGAAATCTCAAAGGGTACATCCTTGGAGAGAAGAGTAGTCGGGGGCGCATGATTTTTGAGAAATTAAGGATGAAATGACGGTAAAAATCGACATGCCCTAGAAAAGATCGGATGTCCCTAATCGAGCTAGGCATAGGAAGTTTAGAAATCATATTAACCTTGGCTCGATCCACCTGGATGCCTCACTCAGAAATTAAGTGTCTCAGGAAGATCCCTTCAGGCACCATAAAGTGGCTCTTTTCCCAGGAAAGAACCAGATTTACGTCAATGCATCGCCTGAGTATGTGAACCAAGTGCTGGAGGCAATCGTCAAATGATGCCCCAAAAACTGAGAAGTCATCCATGAAGACTTCCAGATAATCACCTACCATATCAGAGAATATGGCAAGCATGCACCGCTGAAAAGTCGCGGGTGCATTGCAGAGACCGAAGCCGAAGGGGCAGGTGAACGTGGTCTTCTCTTGGTCCTCTAGATGAATCGCCACTTGGTTATAATCGGAGTACCCGTCAAGAAAGCAAAAGAATCTATTTCCCGCTAGTTTTTCAAGAATCTGATCAATGAACGGTAGGGG
The DNA here is from genome assembly GCA_037157565.1 of Thalassia testudinum. NCBI lineage: Eukaryota > Viridiplantae > Streptophyta > Magnoliopsida > Alismatales > Hydrocharitaceae > Thalassia > Thalassia testudinum. The sequence goes on along the minus strand of JAZHRO010000022.1, from coordinate 58,670,497 downwards.
AAAATGATCCTTCTTTGTGGAGGAATTGAGTCTTCGGTAATCTATGCAGACTCTCAACGAATTGGATATACGGGTAGGTATGACCTCTCTGGTTTCAGTCATGATGGTGGCGAGTCCTACCTTCTTAGGCACAACCTGGATTGGGCTCACCCAACGACTGTCAGAGATCGGATAGATGATCCTTGCATCTAACCACTTAATGATCTCCTTTTTCACGACCTCCTGCAGATTGGGATTCAGGCGTCTCTGCATTTCACGTGAAGGTCATGTGCCCTCTTCAGAATAGATGCGGTGTGTGCAATAAGATGGACTTATTCCAGTCAAATCATCGAGAGTCCAGCCAATGGCTCTGCGATGTTGCTGGAGAACAGCAATCAGACGAGATTCCTGGTCATGTGTGAGTTTGGAGTTTATAATTACCGGAAGTGTCCGATTGGAATCCAAAAAGACGTATTTCAAATGATCAGGAAGGGGTTTGAGTTCAAGAACGGGGTTATCAGTAGCAGCAGGTGGCTCAAAGTGAGTGTGGGGTACAAGGGTAAGAGTTATAGGTCTGTCTAGATCAAGTTCTGACTCCTCTAATTGTGGTTTAAGATTTTCTTATGGTTGATGAGGGATAATCATGTTGTCCTTAATTTGTAGTTCATCAACCACGGCTCTGATGTCAAAAATTTGTTCAACGACACCCCAATTAATCCCTTGTTGGGCCTTAAAGATATCAATCTTTAGAGTCTGATTTCCTAATTTCAGCTCTATTTGGCCCTCTTCACAACTTATATTGGCCCTTGCAGTGGCCAAAAGAGGTCTCCCTAGTATGATTGGTGTATCCCTTGGGTTTTCATGTGCGTCCATATCTAAAACTATGAAATCTACAGGGAAGTAGAAATCCTGCACCCTAACAATAACATCCTCAAGAATTCCTTTAGGTGACTTGATAGATCGATCTGCTAACTGCAATGTCACCTCAGTTGGTTTTAGTTCAGATTCTTCTAGATGGTTGAGTAGGGATGTGGGTATCAAGTTTATGGAGGCACCTAGGTCCAATAATGCTCTATCAAACTGGGTCTCACTGATCTTACATGAAATCAGGGGAGTGCCTGGGTCTTTTGCCTTGGGTGGGAGTCTACTCAGGATTACAGAGCTGGCTTGCTCTGATAGTACAATTGGACTCCCACTCTTGGTTCGCAGCTTACGCTGAGGTGTACACACATTCTTCAAGAATCGTTCGTAAGCCGGTACGTGGCAGATCGCATCCATCAAGGGGATGTTTATTTGGACCTGCTCAAAGAGCTTGATCAGGTCCTCAAGAGCCACGAGTTTAGTTGTCCACTTTCCCTTGGTCAAGGCCTCAGGAAATGGAACCTTGGTTGGTTCCTCTAGGATAGGTCCATATTTTTGATCTGGGACAGGGATTGGAACATCTTGGATGACTGTCCTAGGGTTTGGGTCACTGCCAGGCTTGGAGTGGTCTGAATAGGGTGGATCTTGGGTTGACTTACCACTACGGGTTGTTACAGAATTTAGTCCTGCCTGGTTCTAGTTGGGGGTTGGTAGGATGAGCTACTACTGTTGGTAACTCGCATAGGAGGTTGATGCTTCCATCCCGTCAAGTGATGGAACAGAAGGGGCCTGATAGATCAAGTGTGCTTGGCCCGGGTTTGGGTTCATAATATGCCGCTGGGTTGGCATGCTATTCGGGTTAGGAAGAGGCTGAGAAGGAAGTGTGCCTGGTTGGCAAGAATTTGCCAACTGGGCAAGTTGGTTGCGGACCTCTGTAATTTCTCCCTTATGTTGCTTCTAGATAGCCGCATTCGTTCTTTGAATGTCAGCCAGAGTCTGGAGGATAAGGGACATTTGATCTTGGTTGGGCCCTAATGGATAAGTGGGGTTGGGCCGAGACTAAGGCGGCTAATAAGGACGAGGGGCTTGTGGACGAGGCTGAAAGAGTGGTCTTGGGTTCTGAGAATTTCCCACCCACTGGAAATTTGGATGGTTTCGCCATCCAGGGTTGTAGGTGTTGGAAAATGGGTCATTCTGGATGGCGTTGAGGTCCTCGCAGGTCTGAGGAGCCTCAGAAAAGTCGGAGAATGGGGGAGTAGGGTTCCCCCGGCAAGGATAGAAAGGATCGGAGGTCCCTCCGGTCCTGGAGTCAGATGGGGGTGGATAAGAGTCCATCCCAGAAGGTCGGTGGAGAATGTTCTGATAGTTTCCCGTACGGGAGGGGGCTGTGCGAAGGAGTTCTACGTAGAGGTGACTCGCTGCAAGTGCTGAGTCAGCTCATCCACCTTCTTCTCAATGATTGACACCTTGTCCAATCAACTGGCCATTAATTCCAAGTCGATTGATGCGGACAGGCCCTACGTCTCATGTGCCCCCCTAAGGTTCGTCGCTGCGTGGGTATTCGTCCGGTTGAATAGTCCCATGGAGTCATTGTTGATGGAGTTCTCGCACATATTCTCGAGAATCTCCCACACGGTGTCTTCATGTTGACCCATGATATTCCCTCCGCAAGTTGCATTGACGAATAGTCTAATATCTTCACGGAGTTCCCGGTAAAAAGATTGGACTTGTTCCCATTTAGGAACTCCGTGATGGGGGCACTTTCTCATGAGATCCTGGAATCGATCCCATGCCTCATGAAGAGGTTCTCCTGTCTGTTGCGTGAAGTGAGTAATCTGATGGCGCAAGGCATTTGTCCGACCAACGGGGAAGAACTTTTTCAAGAACTCGAACTGAAGTTCCTCCCAAGTGTTGATCGGGCGGGTCTGTCTAATACCAATGAGACACCTTGTCCATAAGGGAGAAAGAGAACATCTTCATGAGTAAGATATCCCGATTCTGTGCATCTGACCCGAAAGTCTATGCTAGATGCTTAAGCTGTTTGATATGCTGGAAGGGGTCTTCAGAGTTAAGCCCATAGAATTTAGGTATGGCATGAATCATGTTAGGCTTCAATTCAGAATCAGGTCCTCCAGTCGGGATTCTGACTTGAGGCTCAATTGCCACTGCAGCGAGATTATAGTGATCTCGCATCATGGGACGTTGCGGTGGGTTCATGAAGTTTTGGAAGAGATCATTGAGTCGTTGGAGCTGGTGCTTAAGATTATTCTCTTCTTCAACGGGCTGAGCCATTGTGGAAGAAGAAGGGGAATTAGGTTTAGAGTCAGAAGAGAGGTCTATGTGAAGTGGTTGTCGCACAAACAAGGGTACCGAGGCTTGGCCTCGCTGGATTTCTAGAGGAGGTTTCAAGGACCTCCTACCAAACATGCACTGATGGATTGGACGAGGTTAGAAGGTGCTGGACCCAATCGAGACATCCAAAATGTTGGGTGACTATAGAGGTTCAGGGCGGATGATACCCCTTAATCAGAAGGTCGTCCACCTGAGAATTACCTGGGCAGCCAGAGAGGGTGAGTCCCGCGAAGGCCCCTACACGGTAAAGCGCCCCCACGGGTTACAGGGTTTCCCCCACCCGACCTCTCTTGTCACAGAGATTCCAGGTAGACCAGAATGGGGACCTTGACCTCTTAAGTCTACCACTTTTAATTAGGATCAAGGTGCTTATGGTTTCACTTGAACTTTAACCTTTTGTGTGCAAAAAGTGACCTAATTTAAAGGTTGGTTAATCTAAGGGATCAACTTCACTTATTAGTTCCTGTGAGAGCTTATTAGGTCCTTTCTTTTTTGGTTCAAGTGATTTAAGAGCCGGATTGCTTAGGGTTTCTCTTAATAGATCTTTTCAAGCAATGGCTTAGGAACACTTCTTTTGGGAATTTTCAGTTCTTGATTAGAAGGTGTGTCTCTAAAACCTTAGCTTTGAATCCTAGGTTGGCTTTAATTGGTCCAGTTAGTTGCCTCAGGATTAGGTAACTAAGGCTCAAGCAAGAAGGTTTTAGCCCTAATTACCTTAAGTGGATATGCAAATAAAATGTGCTGAAATTTAAAAGCAGGCAACTCTATAATTTACTATGTATAAAAGACAGGTAACCCTCGATTGATTTTCTTTTTCTTCTTCCTCTTTAGAATTTAAGGGGCTTAAAAGAGAGGATAGAAAATTACATGTCCCTTGGTGTGGTTGTTGTGCAACTGCTTGTTCCTTCTTGCCTTCCTGTGCCTGCACAACAAAAGAGAGATTAAGTCAGTAGTCAATGAGAAATTGTGATTTAATAGCTTCTAGAATGCTCGTCGGTCCCTGGCAACGGTGCCAAAAATGCTGATGTCCTTGAGCTTGGGACCAGTATGTATTTTTATTTTTATTACTCGAAAATAGAAAATTTTCGAGGTCGAACTCAGGGAGCAACACTTGATTCCAAAAACATACAAAATCACAATTTACAATGTAGATATATACTATTTTACAAAAAAGATTAAAGAAAGGAAAATTTGTTCTTCTTTTCTTCTTTCTTCTGCCCCTTTCTTTCTCTATTCAGACGTCTGACTCCAAGGGTCAGACGACTTAAACTCCACTTGCTACAATGTTCTACCTCTTCTTTTCAGCTACCGCTACTGCTGGTTCTTCTTCCTCTTGGCTTCTTCTCTTCTTCTCTGCTGCACCAAGTCCTCTTCTGACTTCTTCTTCTTCTTCTTTGCTGCTTCTCTTTCTCTTCTTCCTCTCTGCTTCTCTGTTGTGCGAGGCCTTCTCAGTCTTCGTCTTCTTTCCTTCTCTTCTTCTTTTCTTCTTCTTGTTGTTGCACTATCTCCTCCTTCTTCTTCTCCTGCTTTCCTGCACAATGAAATGTTAGCCAAAACCTAACCCCTACCCTCCCCACATCTCTCTCTCACTCTCAAATTCACTCCGGGGTTCGCTCTCCCAGAGCCTTAATCGAGTAAGCGGGTCGGGTGACGTGCCCGGGACTAGGCGCACCAGCGTCGGTGGTGCCCGAGGTGTGCACAGGCAGGGATTAATCGGATCCGGGTGCCAGGTCCATGGGGATAGTGTCGCGAATGAGGCATGGCCAGGGTGCGAGGGACCTCACCCCAGTATGTTTCGAGGCGATAAGCCTGAAACACAAAATCAATTTAAGTGCGGGCGCCCGCCTGCACACTTCCGAGGTGGGACTAAAAGTCCCACCTGCTTCTGCTGGCCTACAGGAGAGTGTCTTCGTACAATCGACGCAGCTGCAGGTCTCGTGGCACTTGCTCTCAGGCTGGATTCACTCTCACCCACAATCCGCACAACCTGGGACCCTGAATTTTGGAGTTTGCTTCCTGCAACTGGAGAACAAGCAAGCTTAGGTGCTTGTTAATGGCTGATGGGAGCTCTACTCTGTACGACACAAAAGGAGCCTTGCGGCTTTATCAGACCACAGGAGAACCTTCTCCATATCACGGCGAAGGTGAGGAGGGTGGTGGCGTGGCTCAGACCAGCCTTGGCGTGCATGCCTAGGTCTGTTTGAGACCGTGTGAGTGGGTGTGTTCGGTGGAAGCGCTGAGCGCGTGTGGCGGTCTGTGAATGGGTGGAAAATGGTCACCGGTCGATGGCGGAGGTGTTGAGGTTGGTGGCGAGACGTGTGGAGGCGTGGAGCGATGGATGCATCTCGCCGGAGGTTGGCCGGAGATGGGGAAGATGCGGGCGGACAGTGGCAGTCGAGCTATAATCTGTGAAATAGATTGAGGGAAAATAGAGAGTAGGAGATGAGGAGCTTATCTAGGGTACTTGGAGCGAAGGAGAGGCGGAGGAGACGAACAGCGCGTTTGTGCCGTCGTCGGAGAAGACGGCCTTGAGGGTGAGATAACGGCGATGAGGAGGACAGGAAGGCGTGCGCTGGTGCGGCGCAAGGCAGAAGAACGAGGTGAAGTGAACCCTACCAATGGTGGCAGCAGAGCGACAAGAGGGAGGAGGAAAAATCGCCGGAGCTTGCGGGCTACTTGGCCGGAGAGAGGGGAGATGAATTCTGAGTGAATCTGCAGCCAAATCAACCTTAAAGGATGCGATAAGGGCTGCCGCTCCTTAAATAGGTGCTGGCTGGGAGGGAAACGCGAGGAGGCGGCGTGGGCTCTTCGCCGGAGGCATGGCAGAAAAAAGACCCATACCTCTCATGCGTTCGCACGAGAGGTATGGTGACCGGCAGGGTATGGGAACCGGTCCATGCAGAAGAGGACAACTCAGGGGATCCTCCTTTCAAGTCTGGGGCTGGCTCCCCAGGTCTGTGCAGCGCCATCCTCCGTGCAAAGTCGCCGGAGGTATGGCCTGCACAGTGCGGGGATAGAAGGACCTGATTGAAGAAAGAGACGAGAAAGGTAGGGGGTAATTGCAAGAGTTCACAAAGCTAAGGGTCAAAAAGTAATTATTGATGATCATTTTGTAAAGTGGGTCAAGGAGACCTTTTCTTAGGTTCAAATTTTGGTATAAGCCTAATTTGGACCTAAGGAATCCAATGGTGAGGTTGGATTTTAGGTTTGACCATGTTTTACTGGATATTTTGCACAAAAACCTAAATTAGGTCAAAAATTGGGTATGGTTCTCAATCTAGGTCAAGATAAGTTCCAATGGCCACATTTAAAATTTTAAACCCTAGGGGATATTTTTTTATAAATTTTAGAGGGTTTAATTGATTTTTATCTTGCTTTAAACTTCGTGAATTAAAGCGGATTTGTTTTAGGGTTACAGAATGTCATTTAATTCCTAGATTTTGTCATAACCCTTTCCTGATCGAATCATCCCACTTTTTCTCTTATTAAGCCCATTTGACCTGTATCTAGACCCTTAGAAATTCTATTTATGTACTGCAATGGTAAAATTGCAGTTTTACCCCTTGTGAATTATTTTATACTCAAATTTGCAATCCCCTGATTTAAGCTTTCCGTTATGTTTTGTAGGAGTTTTTGTACAATTAATCAGGTTAAAATGTGCTAGTTAGGGTTCATGATGAGGTTCTCATCACTTCCAGACGTTTGACACTGCTGTCGGTCATCTGGAAGAGCAGTCAGACGTCTAACATGGTCTCCAAATGTCCTAAAGTGCCTCGAAGGGCATTCCACGCGCCTTTCCAAAGCCTCGTATCTGTGCATGCACACGCAGGTTAAAAACACAACACTTAATATCTAATGTACATGCATGTAGGTTCGTGTAGGGTACATACCTCGACACTCTACATGCTGTCAAACATCCGATGTCAGCTCTGGACGTCCTACGACTCCTCCAAACGTCTGGAGAGCGTCACAGACGTCAGATACTGTAGAAAAATAACTCTGCAGATGCCTTGCAAAGCTCCTCTTTTGAGCTCCAGTTGCTGCTACCGCAGTAGTGGCGTCCTCCTCGTGCAGGTCTCCCCCTGCGTGACTTTTCCTCCTCGAGCTCCTCTCCTCTCATGCATCACCCCTCTCCCAAGCTCCTCTGAGCTCCTCTCCTCTCCTCACACCTCCTTCTCCTTCCCTCACCCACTCTCTCTCTCTCCCTCGCCCACGCTTCTCTTGCTTCCCTCCTCCTTCTCCCCCTCTCACGGTTGTAAGGGGAACACGAAAGAGGAGGGGAGGCCGTCGGCTGCAAGGTGGTGGAGTGAAGGTGGAGGTGGCGATGGTGGTGGTGGTGTGGGTAGAGTGGAGGGGTGAGGGGGGTTATAGAGAGGGTTAGGGTTTAGGTGGGTGTGTGCGTGCGTTGTGGTGGAAGAATGAGAGGGGAAATTGTGGGGTTGCCCCTGAAGGTTTTCTTCTTCCCCACATAGCCCACAACTTAAACCCAGGGGGTTTAAAATTGCATCTACACCCCTAAGATTCTGAAAAATTTCTGAATGACCCTTAGGAAGGGTCATTTCATAGGCTCACTAGACGGGAAGGTGCTCCAAGGCTCCTGACGGACTTGGCTTGTTCGCCTCTTGAAGTGCCGGGCTTCCTGGCTGGTCTTCAGGCAGCAGAATTGGAGCCTTGCCTGTGATAAGACCTTCAACTTTCTGTCGGTCGAACTCGAACATAAGTTGGTCCTTAGACCAACCACATAACTCCTCCACGGTAGTATGCTTGCCCTCCAAAATAGCCTGCACTGGCACTAGTGTATACTTGCTGGACTCCTTCGAGACAAGGTCCCGACTTTCCTTCATAGATGGGTCAGAGGCAAAGAACTCCATCACCATCTCGGGGTCCATCTCCAATTGAGAAGCATTCTCTAGCTCCAACACCCCTTTGGCCTTGTCTTTCGTGAGCTGGTGGGCCTTGGCAAGGTCATCCCTTAGGCTTTCCATGACCACCTCTGCCTTTCCATGACTTGCCTTCAGGTTGTTAAGCTCGTCTATAGTCGTGCCCAGGCAAAGGCGCTCCTCTTTCAAAGCTGCCTCGTACCCTTCCACAACCGAGGAATGGACAAACTTCAACACCTGCACCTCTTCCTTTAGCCAGAGTACATTGTTACAGGAAGTGTGCAGCTGGTCAGTCAAGTCTTTCAGCTTCACAACATCTCTCTTGTGAATGTCGATAAGATGCTCCTCAAGCTTCCCGGTCAGGGACTCGGCTCTCTTTAGCCCCAAGTGAGCCCCCTTTAGCTCTTATTGCAGGCGAGACACCTGGGTGATCACCTGCTTGTGCAACTAGAGCTTCTTGGTAGCTGAACAGGAAATTTCGCTTGTAAGAAAAATATGATCAGATGTGTCGTCGTAGGAAATTCGCGTGATGGAAAAATCCCAGATCAAAAGTATATATCAATGAAAACTAACCACGGTGGATTAGGTCGTATCCACAAGGAAGAACAGGCTCATAAGATCACAGATATGTAACAATCATGTTCGCAGAAATATTCGTCAAATCAATAAATGGATATGCTGCTCTGAATGTGAACCCGCAATTTATAGAGACGTCAAGGGTTGTTTATGCAAATTTCATGTAAGAAATCAAAGCTCCAAATATGTGAATAGTGAATATGCAATGGCATTCCATGTAATTTTAACTTGCATGCACATTAGAGTGTAAATTTGAGTCACAATTTGATACAATCAAAAGTGATAACATGAGTTGAACAATTGCGAGAAAGCATAAGTATGATGCTGCAATTTTCACCTCAATGTAATAACCCAAGAAATCCAAAAATGAGAATCCGCAATGGCATGGGAATGTAAATTCTAATTGGAACCAAACAGGGAATTCTCTTCCCCTTGTGCACACGTGGAGGAGGGATGACAGGTCACGAGAAGCTCGAAGGAGGCCTTCTACGACAAGGGCGCTCTGATGATGGTGGTGGCACGTCGAACAGTTACCGACTGTCGCTGGTTAGAGGGAAGGTTGGCCGGTGGTTTCCTTAGGGTTTCGTCATGTTATTTTAAAGTCGTAGGCATTGTAGTATATCACGAAAAGCTATCACCAGTTTACAATTTATTACTCCGAATTAAAAGTTTCCTGAAGTCGAACTCAGGGAGCAAACTATGATTCCAGAAGCATATGAATTTACAATATATATTGTTTTACAAAAATTAAGACAAAGGATAGAGAGAGAGCAAAAATTGCTTCTTTTCTTTCTTTTTTTTTTCTTTTCCTTCTCTTCTCCTTTCTTCTTTCTTCTGCATCTTCTTCTTCTTCTTTGCTGCAGAGGCTCCCTCCTTCTCTTTTCTCTTTCTTTTTCTCCAACCCGTCCTCCTCTCTTCTCTTCTGCTCCGCTCCTTCCTTTCTTTCCGATGTCTAATTCAGAAATCAGACGCCTTATCTGATCAGCCTCTCCTTCTTTTCTTTCCTCTTGGCTTCTCTAGCTTCTTCTGCTCCTCTCCTTCCTTCTCCATTCTTCTTTTATGTGGCTAAGTCCCAGCCACTGCTCTTCCTCTTCTTCTTTCTTCCTTCCTTCTTCTCTTCAGCAGCTCCTTGCTTCTTCCTTCCTCACCTGTTCCCTGCACACACACACAAGCTCAGCGCAAAACACCTACCCTACCCCTTTCTCGCGTCTCTCTCTCTCTCTCTCTGAATCTCTCTTTGGTACTCTCTCCCAGAGCTGGGTAATCGGGTCAGGTCGCATGCCCAAGTCCAAGCACACTGGCGTGGATGGCGCACGAGGAGTGCACAGGAGTGGGGTTAGTCGGGTTGGGTCAGGTCCGCGTGGGAAGAGCCGCTGACGAGACCCGGGTGATAGGTGAGGAGGGACCTCACCCCAGTGATTCGAGGTGAAATGCCTCTGTGACTTTTTCAATTTATGTCTGGGCATGCACCCACACACTTCTGAGGTAGAACTAAAGTCCCACCTCCGCTCTGCGCACCTGCAGGCAGGAAAGCTCGACCAATTTGGGGAGGAGGAAAAGGCCTTCGACCCCAAATTGAGGTCCTGAGTGTGTGCATGAATACCCTCCGCATGCTCTCGACTGCAGACCTGGAGCTGAAGAGGCCTGGAGCTGCTCGCTAAGCAGCTCCTGCTGTTCGTCAATGGCAGTGAGGGGGGGCGAGACCTGAAAACACTAAAACGGCCTCACGGCCACGTCAGAAAGCTCAGGAAGCTTCGCCAAAGTACAGTGAAGGCGGTGCGGGGGTCGGCATGACGGGAAAGTGCCTATGGCCGTGTTCCTAGGGCACACTGTAGAGGTGCATGTGGGTGTGTTCGAGGGGTGGTCTAGAGGTGCAGGGTGGTGAATGGAGGGCGGATTTGGTGTTAGCGAGGTGTCGTGGTGCTTTAGGGGTGATTGGCGAGGTGGATGGAGGCGTGGGGCGTTGGAAACGTCTTGCCGGAGGGTGGCCGGAGATGGAGAAGGTGGTGATGGATAGTGGTGGTCGGTGGGTGGAAATAGCAAATTGAGAAGGGGGAAATAATAGAGAGAGAAAGGGGAAGGTTTTTACCTACTTAATTGACAAAGAGGGAAAGAGGAGGAGCTCGGCGCGTGCTTGTCGGCGCTGGGGACGAAGGTGCCCAGAAGGGGGTAACGGCGACGAGGAGGGGATCTGGAGGCGCCAGCTGGTGCGGCTAGGCGTGGGAAGACGAGGACGGGTAGACTCTGCTGCGGGTGTGGTAGCAGAGCGACGAAGAGGAGGAGGAAGATCGCCGAAAGCGTTGGGCTGTCTGACCGGAGTGAGAGGAGATGAAGTATGGAGGTGTTCTTCGGCCAAAACGAGCTTATCCTGACCGGAGGACCCTGTCGCTCCTTTTATAGCAGCTGGCGGGAGGAGATTCTCGAGGATCGATCGTGGAGAGCATGCCGGAGTTGGCTGGAGATGGAGACCCATTCCTCTCGTGCGTTCACATGAGAGGCGTGGGCACTAGCAGGCCATGGCAGGGGGTTCCTGCGAAAGAGGACGACGCAAGGAACCCCCCTTTCGTTCCTGAAAGTGGCCCCCATACCCTGCGTGGTGCCATCCTCCGCGCAAGGTCGCCAGAGGTATGGGCGCCTGCATGGGGTGGCAGAGGGACCATTTTGTAAAGAATGAAAGAGAAGTTGGGGGGCAAAAGGTAAGGGATCAAAAAGATAAGGGTCAAAAAGTAATTCAAGAGGATGAATTTGTAAAGTAGGTCAAGATGGCCTTCCCTTAGGTTCAAATTTTTGTACCAACCTAATTTGGACCTAAGTAATTCAATGGTGTAATTTGATTTTAGGTTTGACCACGTTTGACAGGTCAATTTGCGTAAAAATCTAAATTAGGTCACAAATTGGGCATGGTTCTCAATTTAGGTCAAGATAGGTTGCAAAGGCCAAATTGAAGGTTCTAAATCCTAAGGAATATTTTTCCATAAATTTTAGAGGGTTTAGTTGATTTTTATCCTGCCTAAAACCTCTTGAATTAAAGCGGATTTGTTTTTATGGTTACAGAATGTCATTTAATTCCTAGAAGCTGCTATAACCCTTTTCAGCTCAGGCTATCCCACTTTCTTTCTTATTAAGTCCATTTGACTTGTATTCAGACCCTTAGACACCCTGATTGTGCACTGCATTGGTAAAATTATAGTTTTACCCCTTACGACTTGTTTTATTCTTCAATTTAGAATTCTCTGAGTTAGGCTTTTCTTTAGGTTTTGTAGGAGTTTTTTCACACTTATTTAGATCAAATTGTGATAGTTAGGGTTCATAATGAGGCTCTCATCAGCCAGCGGTCGAGGGTCTTCCGGCCATCGAGATGGAGGCCATTTGGTGCATTCGAAGGCAAGGCTATGATCGTGAGGTCGTGGCGAGTGCATTGGCATTGACGATGCGAAGAATCTTGGCTTGAGGTGGCAGTTGCATTTTGATGGCTTTGGGGTCTCTTCAACGGTAGAGAAGAAGAGGAAAAAGAAGAGGAGGTCGATGGTTGCGTGGAGGTGCTATGCACGATGGGCGCTACTACCTATGCGCAGAGGAGGTGGCACCTATACATGTGAGGTAGTCAGCTGTGAGGGCACGCAAGCGAGGGCCGACTACATGTGGTGAAGCGCTGGTGGGTGCAAGCAGCTATGAGCACTGAGAAGTGAGGAGGAGGCTAGCCGCACGCTGCTGTGCACGTAAGGCGTGCGCGACTGTGGCTATGCATGAGGAGGTCAATGCCGGTGGCACGGGTGGTGGATGCGCGGAGGTAGCTGGTGGTCGTGCGGAGGTGAAGCTACTGCAACGCCAGTGGGTGCGGCTTGATGCGCACAATGGTGGAGGCCATTGGACGTCCGAGATGGCTTCCAAACATCTTAAACGAAAGGGAGAGGGAGTGCATGTTCCCTGTTGGTCGACGAACGTAGTGGAAGATGATGCGGTCATGGTGGCGGTGTCGGAGATGCAATAGCAGACACGGTGGCGGTGTCGCAGTTGTCATCAAGGCTTACGGTGGTGGTTTTGGTGCAGAGGGAATTCCTCCCCGTGAGGAAGGAGATGTTGAAGAAGGAGAGGGAGTTCCTCTCTCAGGCTATGGGGAAGGGGGGTAGATGATGATCCCCATGAGTTGCTCTTCATGTCCTATTATAAATAGGGGGAGAGAGAGAATCAGAGAGAGAATAACATGATTTCATGTGACCAAAAAGAGAAAGAGAGAGGTTTGAGGGAAAACAAATAAGGGGTTGCAATTGATTAATTGAGAGACATATAAGGGTGCACTCTAAAATTGATTCCCTTGCTATTTTTACTGAAACAAAATTTCAACATTACTATGATATCTCAAATTAAGATTTGATGTGATGCCCTTGTATCTAAAATAAATAATTAATCCCTTCATATAAAGATTAATGCAATTAATGCGTGAAATGATAAATCTAAATCTCACATAATTTTGTCAATATCATGCATGATTTAAATTAATCTCTTATTCCAATAACAATATTCTTAAGCTCTAATTTAGTCCACTAAATTGGACCTATCAATAGCCTCCTCAGCAGCCTTCTCCGCCTTCTCTCAAGCAACAGTAGCTTCTTTGAGCAGGCGGGGGAAGGTCTGTTGCTCCGCCCTAGCAGTCATCACCCGCTTCACAGCCATGTTAGCTAGCTCGCAAGAGACATTGGGGTCGGTGATATCAGACGACACATCACCAACAAGAATGAAGAAAGACCCAATAGGTTGAGACCCTTGGGTCTCAACCTATCAAGAAGGAATGATTGGAATTTAAAAATCTAGTATCCTACAGAAGCAGGGGTCAAAAACACAGCGAAGAAAAGGACTCACCACACGAAGGCAGTAGAAGAAAACATGTCCCTCCATGATGAGAGGTAGCCCAAAGTACGGCATCCTGCAAATGTCATAGCACCTGCCTTTTCAGTTGAAGGGCACCGCTAGAGGAGCCCACCTAGGCCAGGGTCCCCCGGCCAGGCATAGGGCCCTCATGGGTCCCCTCCAGCACGGATCACCTTACAAACCCAACCGTTTGGCATATGATCCCAAAACTCCCCCAGCCACTAGGGTCCATGATGGGAGGTGATAGCGATGGCTTCGAGAGATAACCGGGTTTTATTGTTATGTTGTTGTAATATAGCCAGTTATTGCCATCATTTCAAATATATAATTTTTTTACTCGGAAAATAAAAGAGTTCCCGAGGTCGAACTCAGGGAGCAAGTTGTATTCTAGGGGTACAAAGTTTCTTTTACAAAAATAAAGAAAGAGAGAGAGAATTTGTTGGCTTTTCTTCTTTTCTCTTTGCTTCTCCTCTTCTTCCTTCTCAGATCTTCTGCTCTCTTCTTTTTGTTCTTCTTCTTTTTCTTCTTTTCCTTTCTTCTGCAGAGCGGTCCTGTTCTTCTTCTTCTTCTTTTCCTTTCTTCTGCAGAGCGGTCCTGTTCTTCTTCTTCTTCTTTCTTTCTTCTTTTCCTTTCTTCAGATCTTCTTCTCGTGCTCTTTTTCTTCTTTCAGTTCTTGTCGTGGCCTCTCTGCGTTGTCTCTTTCCTTGCGGTCCTTGTCCTGTTCTTCTTTCTCTTTTCTGCCTTCAGAGCGTCGTCTGATTTTCCAATCAGACGACTTAAACCGCCGCTGCTACAGTGCCGCTCGGTGCTCCTCCTTCCTTCAGCCTTCGTCTTCTTCCACGGTTCTTCACCTGTGCCTGCACACTTACGCAGCTTGATCAAGGGGGCAAAACCTAACTCTACCCTCCCCCGCGTCTCATTCTCACAGAAGCCACTCTTGGGAAAGCTCTCCCAGAGCTGCCGGGTTGCCGGGTACGGGTCGCGCCCGGGTCCAGGCCCACCGGCGTGCGTGGTGGGCGAGGAGTGCAGGTCAGTCTAAGTCGGGTCGGGCCAGGTCTACGGGGCGTGAGCGCGGACGAGACCAGGTAACCGGGCGGGTGAAGGGGACCTCACCCCGTGTGCTGAGGCAATAAGCCTCCAGCACTTTTACACTTTATACCGCTGCGCCTCTTCAGAGTTTTCCGAGGTGGGACTAAATGTCCCACCCCGAGTTGGCGCCTGCGCGGAGGAAGCAGCTGGTAATCGCGGCGTTACGCGAGGCCTTCGCGTGAGGGCTTCGCTTCAGCTGCAGCCTGACGCTTTGTCGAAATGCCTCGCACATCCTGGGAGTCGAATCTGGACGTGGCGCGCCTGCAGCTGCAGGCGGAAGCAGCTCCTTCTGCACGGCAATGGCGGCGGAGGACGGGTGACCTGTTCACAGCAAAACGGCCTAATCAGAAGGTGCCGGGAGCTTCGCCAGAGTGCGGCGAAGCTCGTGTGGGTGGTGGCGAGGCGTGGGGCGGCGTGCAAGGGATGCCCTAGGTCGGACTGTGGGTCGGAAGATGGGTTTCTTCTGTGGAGTTGCAGAGGGTGATGTGGGGGAAGTGGAAGGGCGGAAATGGATCAGGGTGAGGAGGCGGAGATTATGTGCAGGTCGGCGAGCCGTGTGGGATGCTGGAGTGATGGAAGCGGCTCGCCGGAGGATGGCCAGAGGCGGAGAAGGTGAGGGTGATTTGTCGGGATCGAGGGCGACAGTAGATGTTTAAAGTGAGGAAAAGGAAGAGGGGAGGAAGAGGAGGAGTTCTACCTACTTAGCAGGACGAGGAGGGGCCGGAGCGGGCAACAGTCGTATCGACTGTCGCCGGAGAAGAAGATGCCCAAGGGAAGGGGCGGCGGCGAGCAGAGGGCCGGAGAGGCGCCAGCTGGGTACGGCGTGGCGCGGGAAGAGCGAGGGAGAGCAACCCTGCAGCTGGTAGTGCGGCAGAGCGACGAGGAGGAAGAGGGGAGGCCGCCGGAGCTGGAGGGCTTCCTGTCGGAGTGGGAAGAGAGGAAGTGGGGGTCTTTCTCCGTCAGATCCGAGCTGGGAAGAACGGTGGAGCGACGGGGGTATTTATAGGGACCGAATCAAGGAGGAAGGCGGAGGGAGACGACGTGTCTCCCTCGCCGGAGGACGCCGGAGATGGAAACCCATACCGTCCGTGCGTTCGCACGGCCGGTATGGTGGGTTACAGCGACCAGGGGGCGTCCCTGCGACGGCTGACGACGCAGGCCACCCCCGGTTTACTTGCCAGACTCTCCCCCTCACCCTGCGCGGCGCCATGCTCCGTGCAAGGTCGCCGGAGCATGGCGCTGGCAGGTTTTGCAGGGGGGACCTGAACGCAAAGAACGAAGGAGAGTTAGGGGCTAAAATGCGAGGGTTCAAAAGTTGAGGGCCAAAAAGTAAATATATGAGGACCAAAGTGTAAAGTTGGTCAAGAAGGTTTCTTCTTAGGCTCAAGTTTTTATACATGACTAATTAGGACCTAAGGAATCTGATGGTGAATTTTATTTCTAGATTAAACCTTGTTTGACTGGTCAATTTACGTAAAAACCCAAATTAAGTTATTAATTGGGTATGGTTCTCAATGTAGGTCAAGATGGGTTCCTAAGGTCAAATTGAAGGTTCTAAACCCTAGAGATTATTTTTCTATGAATTTTAGAGGGTTTATTCCATTTTTTCTTTGCCTTGAACCTCGTGAATTGAAGTGGGTTTGTTTTAGGGTTACAGATTATCATTTAGTTCCTTGGAATTGCTGTAGCCCTTGCTAGATCATCTCATCCCACTTTTATTCTTATTAAGTTGCTTTGACCTATGTTTGGACCCTGAATTACCCTGTATGCAGATTATACTGGTAAAATTGCATTTTTACCCCTTATGACTTGTTTTCTCCTTAAACTCAGAATTCTCTGAGTTAAGTCTTTCCTTGAGTTATGTAGGAGCTTTTATCCTTTGTATTGGGTCAAAATGAGCTAGTTATGGCTCATGATGAGGTTCTCATCATACCCCCATGCCTAGCTTTTGCTAGTCCCTTAGCAAAAACTTAAGGTTTCAACCCTTGTTCTAGACCATGAAGTTTTTAATAGCTTTAGATAAGTGCTTTTTTATTTGAGCATAGATTAGGTTAGAATGCTGACCATAGGCCTAAAAGGTACTCTAGTACCAATCAAGATCCAAATCTGTCTAGCCTTAGCCTCAGTCTTTAGCAAAGGTTTTTAAGGCCCACAAGAACTAACCTAAGGTTTATTGGACTTTGTGGTTAAAGCACCCGTGCTTGAAATGATTTTAGCCCTGGCTCAGTTCGCAGTGCGTTTTGTAAGAGAGAGATAGAAAGTTATTTTGTTTGGAGAGTTTTCTCTCTCTTTTTCTTTTTAGTTCTAGCCTAGGATTGGCTTTTCAACACGGTCTGTATCAGATTCCTTGCTCCCATCATCAATCCTCAAGGGTTCCTGGCGATCGATGCTTCGAGATAGCACCGCCCATGGCAACCCCCGGAACCCTGGCTATTGAGATTTCGAGATAATCCCATCCATGGTGTTCCGTGGCCGAATCCAGACCCTGGCAATTGACACTTCGAGATAATGCCATCCATGGAATCTGAACCAGCAGAGTGCTTACATGCCCCCAGTAGGATATGTAAATATCCTAAGAGACAAGCACCGAGGAGATGATATTTTGTTACGCATCTTCGAGGGGATTTTCCGCCTCTCCGCGCTGGGAACTCGTCCAAATCAACTTGTGTTGATCGGCCGCTCCTATTCTAGGTGTTCTTTTCAGAATTTTGCGACGCTTCTGCGTGATTCTGATTTTTACGCTTACTGAACCAGGCTGTGTGTGAGGTTAGGGTGCTTAGGTTACTGAGTCCCGTAAACCAAAAATTAGTTAACGCGGCCAAATACTTCCTAAGCCTTAGACCTAATACTTCAGCTTTTCATTTTCCTCAACCTCTTGAGGAGTGTCCAGATCTTAATGGGTACTAAGAGTCTATTCAAGAATGCCTAAGGTTTGCATTCTTACTAATCTCATTGTGCACTTTTCAGTTATTTTCTTGAATGAGGTCTAGAACTTAGGTTAATTCCTTAGTTCCTTACTAATGACTATCACTTTTTCTCAAAATTTTGTGCTCCTTTTTCATTTTGTTTCTTTTCTCCTTCTCCTTCAGAAAATTTCCTTCTCCTCTTTTCCTTTTATTATTATTTTTTTTTCTTCTTTTTTCTTTTTTTTTTTGAAATTTTGTTGAAAAATTTTTAATTTTTATGGTGTTTTTGGCATATGTGAATTTTTTGTTTGAAACCTTTTCTTATACGTTTTGCACTTTCAACCCCCCTCCATGCCTAAGATTTGCAATGTCCTCATTGTAACCTAGGGGTTTTTATTTAACTTAGTTCATTCCTTAAGACAGAAATTTGGATGAGTGAATGGGTCGGGTTGAATTTTTGCGGACGATTTCTAATCCCAGATGCAAGCATCTGAGGTGGGGTCGGCTGTCTATAAGGGTGAACCTTAAGTGCAAAAAGGTGTCAGAAAAAGTTTTGGATTTTTTAGGAAAATGACGGGTTGCCTCCCGTTAAGCGCTGAGTTTTACGCCATCGGCTGGGCGCAATAAGCTCAAGGGGAATGGAGGACATAAGATGTTTCAGCCAAATTAGTAGAAGTTACATCAATGAACGGCTTGAGTCTCTGACCGTTCACGATGAAAGGTTCAGAGTCGTGGCTGAGTGGACTGATTTCGATTGCTCCACTTCCAAAAACCTGTCGGACCAAAAATGGTCCGACCCACTTGGATCTCAGTTTTCCTGGGAAGAGTTTTAGTCGGGCATCAAAGAGTAGGACCTTCTGACCAGGATGAAAGATCTTTCTCGAGATGTGTTTGTCGTGGAAGGCTTTAACCCGCTCCTTGTAGATTTGCGAGTTCTCGTACGCGTCTAGGCGTAATTCATCGATTTCGCTGATTTGGAGTTTTCTGTGGGTCCCAGCCTTGGAAAGATCTAGATTACAGTTCCGTACTGCCCAATAGGCTTTATGCTCCAGTTCTACGGGAAGGTGGCATGCCTTTCCGTACACCAGTCTAAAGGGAGACATGCCCAATTGGGTCTTGTGGGCGGTCCTATAGGCCCACAATGCCTCCGGAAGTCGGGACGACCAGTCCTTCCTGTCAGGTCGAACAGTGACTTGCAGGATTTTCTTGATTTCCCGATTAGACAGCTCAGCTAGACCATTAGTTTGGGGGTGGTAAGGAGTAGAGATTCGGTGAGACACCCCGTATTTGGTCATCAGTGACCTAAACTGAGCATTTGTGAAATGGGTCCCCCCATCAGAGATTATTGCACGAGGAATCCCGAACCTTGAGAAGATGTTTTGATGAATGAATTTGAGAACGATTTTGTGATCACAGGTTCGGGTCGGTATGGCTTCGATCCATTTGGACACGTAGTCCACAGCCAACAGAATGTATTCGAAACCATCCGAAACAGGAAAGGGGCCCATAAAATCAATCCCCCAAACATCAAAGATTTCGCATACTAGAATCGGTTGCATAGGCATCATGTCGCGATGGCTCATGTTGCCCAAAGTCTGGCAACGACTGCATGCCTTGCAGTGATTGTATGCGTCTTTGAACAGTGTGGGCCAGTAAAAGCCGCACTGGAGGACTTTTGATGCGGTTTTATGCCCGGCGAAATGGCCACCGCATGCCTGGTCATGGCAGAAAGAGAGGATATTGTTGAATTCCCCTTCCGGGACACATCTCCGGATGATCTGATCGGCACCTATGCGGAAGAGGTACGGGTCTTCCCAAATGTAATACTTGGCATCGGAGCGTAATTTGTCCTTTTTGGCCTTCGGCCAATCGGACGGGATCTGATGAGATGCCAAGTAATTTACTACATTAGCAAACCATGGAAGGCTAGTACCAATAGTCAGCAGGTGCTCATCGGGAAAATGCTCAGTGATGGGTCCGGGAGGGTCAATTATTTCAGAAGGAAGACGGGACAAGTGATCAGCTACCACATTTTGCTTTCCCGCTTTGTCGCGAATCTCAAGGTCAAATTCTTGCAACAGCAAGATCCATCGGATTAATCGAGGTTTCGCATCCTTCTTTGCAAGGAGATGCCTCACAGCTGTGTGATCCGAGTATATGATGACACGGGAACCCAGAAGGTACGATCTGAATTTTTCTAGGGCAAATACTACAGCTAGCAGCTCTTTCTCAGTAACCGTATAGTTACGCTGAGCCTCATCGAGTGTTTTGCTGGCGTAGTAAATGACCACAGGTTTCCCGTCAATTTTCTGCCCCAAAACCGCTCCTACAGCGAAGTCGGATGCATCGCACATGATCTCAAAGGGTTGAGACCAATCAGGGGACTGTAGGATCGGGGCTTGGGTGACTCGGTCACGCAGGATTTCAAATGCTTGAGTGCATTCCTTGGAAATTTCGAAAGGAACATCCTTGGAGAGAAGAGTGGTCAGGGGGCGCGCGATTTTTGAAAAATCAGGGATAAATCGTCGATAAAAACCGACATGCCCTAAAAAGGAACGGATGTCCCTGATCGAGCTAGGCATAGGAAGGTGAGAAATCAGATTAACCTTAGCTCGATCCACTTGGATACCTTTCTCCGAAATTGAGTGTCCCAGGACAATTCCCTCAGGCACCATGAAATGGCTCTTTTCCCAGGAAAGAACCAAATTCACATCGATGCACCGCCTGAGTATCTGGACCAAGTGTTGGAGGCAATCGTCGAA
Organism: Thalassia testudinum; assembly: GCA_037157565.1. Taxonomy (NCBI): domain Eukaryota; kingdom Viridiplantae; phylum Streptophyta; class Magnoliopsida; order Alismatales; family Hydrocharitaceae; genus Thalassia; species Thalassia testudinum. The sequence continues at coordinate 58,650,223 of JAZHRO010000022.1, read as the reverse complement.
TGATGCTCCGAAAACTGAAAAGTCATCCATGAAGACTTCCAGATAATCACCTACCATATCTGAGAATATGGCAAGCATGCATCGCTGAAAAGTAGCGGGTGCATTGCAAAGACCGAAAGGCATCCTTCGAAAAGCGTATGTTCCGAAGGGGCAGGTGAACGTGGTCTTTTCTTGGTCTTTAGGATGGATTGCCACCTGGTTATAACCGGAGTACCCGTCAAGAAAGCAGAAGAACCTATTTCCCGCAAGTTTTTCGAGAATTTGATCAATGAAGGGTAGTGGGAAATGGTCCTTCTTCGTGGAGGAATTGAGTCGGCGGTAATCTATACAGACTCTCCACGAGTTGGCTAATCGGGTAGGAATGATTTCTCCGGTCTCAGTCGTTATAGTGGTGAGTCCTGCCTTCTTGGGTACGACCTGAATTGGGCTCACCCAACGACTATCGGAGATCGGGTAGATGATTCCGGCATCTAACCACTTGATGATCTCCTTTTTCACGACCTCCTGCAGATTGGGGTTTAAGCGTCTCTGCATTTCACGAGAAGGTCGTGTGCCCTCTTCTGAATAGATATGATGAGTACAATAAGAGGGACTTATTCCAGTCAAATCATCGAGAGTCCACCCGATGGCTCTGCGATGTTGCTGGAGGACAACAATCAGACGGGATTCCTGTTCAGGACTGAGGTTGGAATTGATAATCACAGGAAGGGTCTGATTAGAACCCAAAAAGATGTATTTCAAGTGAGCAGGAAGGGGTTTCAGTTCGAGGATGGGGTTATCAGCAGCAGCGGGTGGTTCAGTATAGATGTGAGGTTCGAGGGTGGGAGTTACTGGGTTATTCATATCTGGATTCGACTCCTCTGTTTGCGGGTCAAGATCCTTCTGTGGTTGATGAGGCATAATCGCGTCATTCTGGAAGTGTGATTCATCAACCAAGGTCCTGATGTCACAAATTTGTTCGATGACGCCGCAATTAATTCCTTGTTGGGCCTTAAATATATCAATTTTCAGTGTTTGATCTCCAAACTTAAGCTCTATTTGGTCCTCCTCACAGCTGATGTTGGCTCTAGCAGTAGCCAAGAAAGGTCTCCCTAGAATGATTGGTGTATCCCTAGGGTTCTCAGGTGCGTCCATATCTAAGACTATAAAGTCCACTGGAAAATAGAAATCCCGCACTCTTACGATAACATCCTCAAGAATCCCTTTTGGTGACTTTATAGATCGATCTGCTAATTGTAATGTCACCTCGGTTGGTTTTAGCTCAGATTCTTCTAGATGGTCAAATAAGGATGTGGGTATCAGGTTTATGGATGCACCCAAGTCTAACAATGCTCTATCAAATTGGGTACCACCTATCTTGCAGGAAATCAGGGGAGTACCAGGATCTTTTGCCTTGGGTGGGAGTCTACTGAGGATTACAGAGCTGGCTTGCTCTGACAGAACAATTGGGATCCCTCCCTTGGTTCGCGGCTTACGCTGGGGTGTACATATATTCTATAGAAATCGTGCGTAAGCTGGTACGTGGCGGATTGCATCCATCAAGGGGATGTTTATGTGGACCTGCTCAAAGAGCTTGACCAGGTCCTCCTCAGGGGCCACGGGTTTGGTGGTCTTCTTTCCCTTGGTCAAGGCTTCGGGAAACGGGATCTTGGTTGGTTCTTCTAGGATAGGTCCAGGTTGTGGATCCGGAACAGCGGTTTCTTGGATAACTATCCTAGGGTCATGGTTATCAGGTTTGGAGTGGTTTGGATAATGCGGGTCTTGAGTTGTTTTACCACTACGTGTTGTTACAGAATTTAATCCGGCCTGATTTTGGTTTGGGTTTGGTAAGAGGGGTGGCTGCTGCTGAAATCCCGCATAAGAAGTTGAGGCTTCCATCTCGTCTGGAGATGGAGCAGTAGGGGCCTGATAAATCCATTGTGCGTGGCCTAAATTTGGATTCATAACGCGCTTCTGGGTTGGCACGTTATTTGGGTTAGGAAGAGGTTGGGAAGGGAGTGTGCCTGGCTGGCGAGAATTTGCCAACTGGGCCAGTTGAGTTTTAACCTCTGTAAGTTCGTCCTTGTGCTGTTTTTGAATAGCCGCATTTGTTCTTTGAATGTCAGCCAGAGTCTGAAGGATTAGGGACATTTGATCCTGATTTGGCCCTGATGGATAAGTAGGGTTGGGTCGAGGCTGAGGCGGCTGGAAATGACGAGAGGGCTGTGGGTGGGACTGAAAAGGTGGTCTTTGGGTTTAGGAATTTCCCACCCACTGAAAATTGGGATGGTTTCGCCATCCAGGGTTGTAAGTGTTGGAGAATGGGTCGTTCTGGATGGCGTTGAGGTCCTCGCAGGTCTGAGGAACCTCCTGAGAATCAGGGAAAGGGGGAATGGAGTTCCCCGGGCTGGTGTAGAAAGGATCGGATGATCCTCCGATCCGAGAATCAGATGGGGATGGATATGGATCCATCCTAGGGGAAGATCGGTGGAGGATGTTTTGCACAGTCTCCTGTGTGGAAGGAGGTTGTGCAAAGGAGTTACGCGCGGAGGTGGCTCGCTGCAAGTGCTGAGTCAGCTCATCCACCTTCTTCTCAATGATTGAGACCTTGTCCAATCGACTGGCCATTAATTCCAGGTCGACTGATGCGGACAGGCCCTGCGTCTCATGTGCTCCCTTAAGATTCGTCGCTGCGCGGGTATTCGTCCTGTCGAATAATCCCATGGAGTCATTGTTGATGGAGTTCTCGCACATGTTTTCGAGAATCTCCCATACGGTGTCTTCATGTTGACCCATGATGTTTCCTCCGCAGGTTGCATTGACGAAAAGGCGGATGTCCTCACGGAGTCCCTGGTAAAAAGATTGGACTTGTTCCCATTTAGGAACTCCGTGATGGGGGCACTTTCTCATGAGATCCTGAAAATGATCCCATGCTTCATGGAGAGGTTCTCCTGATTGTTGAGTGAAGTGTGTAATATGATGGCGCAAGGCGTTGGTCCGACCAACGGGAAAAAACTTTTTCAAAAACTCGGATTGAAGTTCTTCCCAAGTGTTGATCGGCCGGGTCTAAGTTTGATACCAATGGGCGGCCTTGTCCATAAGAGAAAAGGAGAACATCTTCATGAGAAGAATATCCCGATTTTGCGCATCTGATCCAAAAGTGTGGGCCAGATGCTTTAGCTGTTTGATGTGCTGGAAGGGATCTTCAGAATTAAGCCCATGGAATTTAGGTATAGCATGAATCATGTTGGGCTTTAATTCAGAATCAGGTCCTCCAGTCGGGATTCTGACTCGAGGCTCAATGGCCACCGCAGCAGGATTGTAGTGGTCCCGCATCATAGGACGCTGTGGTGGGTGCACGAAGTTTTGGAAGAGGTCATTGAGTCACTGGAGCTGGTGCTCCAGATTGTTTTCTTCCTCAACTGGCTGAGCCATGATTGGGGAAGAAGAAGAACTTGGTTCTGAATCAGAAGAGAGAATAATGTGAGGGTGTTGTTGCACAAACACGGGCGTCGAGGCTTGGCCTTGACGGGAGCGAATTTCTAAAGGAGGTCTTAAGGGTGGTCTTAAGGACCTCCTTCCGTACATGCACTGTTGGAAGAGGTAAGTTTAGAAGGTGCTGGACCCAATCAAGACACCCAAAAATGTGTTGGGTGACTTATAGAGGTGCGGGGCAGATGGACCCCTTGATCAGAAAGATCTTCCACCTGAGAATTACCTGGGCAGCCAGAGAGGGAGAGTCCCACGAAGACCCCTACACGGTAGAGCGTCCCCACGGGTTACAGGGTTTCCCCCACCCGACCTCTCTTGTCACTGCGGTTCCAGGTAGACCAGAATGGGGATCTTGACCTCTTAAGTCTACCAATTTTAAGATCAGGGTGCTTAAGGTTTTCACTTGAACTTTAGTCTTTTAAGTGCAAAGAGTGACCTAATTTAAGGTTGGTTGACCCAAGGGGTCAACTTTACCTCTTGTTTTCTTCGAGAGCATTTAGGTCCTGTCTTTTAGGGTTCAAGTGTTTAGAGAGCCAATTGTTTTAGGTTTTCTTTGAATAGGTATTTTCAGACAAGGGCTTGGGCACACTTCATTTGGTTTTCTCAATTCTTGCTTAAGGAGTGTGTCTCTAAATCCCTAGTGTTGGATCCTAGGTTGGCTCTACTTGGTCCAGTTAATTCTTTGTTGGGTAATTAGGGCTCAAGCAAGAATGTGTTAGCCCTTAAATACCCTTAATAGTGTGCAGGAGTAATGAGTTGAAAACATGCAACTCTTTATGGTTACTAAGTATGGAAGACAGGTTAGCCCTATATTGCTTTTTCTTTTCTTCCTCTTTAGAGTTTAGGGGTTAATAGCAAGAGGAAAAAATTTTACCTGTCCTCGGAGTGGTTGTCGTGCGGTTGCTTGTTTTCTTGATTTCCTGTAGCTGCACAAAAGAGAGGAGATTATCAGAAACTAAAAAGAAACAGGAATGTTTACCTCTAGAATAGCCGTTGCTCCCCGACAACGGCGCCAATTGATAGCGATGGCTTCGAGAGATAACCGGGTTTTATTGTTATGTCGTTGTAATATAGCCAGTTATTGCCATCATTTCAAATATATAATTTTTTTACTCGGAAAATAAAAGAGTTCCCAAGGTCGAACTCAGGGAGCAAGTTGTATTCTAGGGGTACAAAGTTTCTTTTACAAAAATAAAGAAAGAGAGAGAGAATTTGTTGGCTTTTCTTCTTTTCTCTTTGCTTCTCCTCTTCTTCCTTCTCAGATCTTCTGCTCTCTTCTTTTTGTTCTTCTTCTTTTTCTTCTTTTCCTTTCTTCTGCAGAGCGGTCCTGTTCTTCTTCTTCTTCTTCTTTTCCTTTCTTCTGCAGAGCGGTCCTGTTCTTCTTCTTCTTCTTTCTTTCTTCTTTTCCTTTCTTCAGATCTTCTTCTCGTGCTCTTTTTCTTCTTTCAGTTCTTGTCGTGGCCTCTCTGCGTTGTCTCTTTCCTTGCGGTCCTTGTCCTGTTCTTCTTTCTCTTTTCTGCCTTCAGAGCGTCGTCTGATTTTCCAATCAGACGACTTAAACCGCCGCTGCTACAGTGCCGCTCGGTGCTCCTCCTTCCTTCAGCCTTCGTCTTCTTCCACGGTTCTTCACCTGTGCCTGCACACTTACGCAACTTGATCAAGGGGGCAAAACCTAACTCTACCCTCCCCCGCGTCTCATTCTCACAGAAGCCACTCTTGGGAAAGCTCTCCCAGAGCTGCCGGGTTGCCGGGTACGGGTCGCGCCCGGGTCCAGGCCCACCGGCGTGCGTGGTGGGCGAGGAGTGCAGGTCAGTCTAAGTCGGGTCGGGCCAGGTCCGCGGGGCGTGAGCGCGGACGAGACCGGGTAACCGGGCGGGTGAAGGGGTCCTCACCCCGTGTGCTGAGGCAATAAGCCTCCAGCACTTTTACACTTTATACCGCTGCGCCTCTTCAGAGTTTTCCGAGGTGGGACTAAATGTCCCACCCCGAGTTGGCGCCTGCGCGGAGGAAGCAGCTGGTAATCGCGGCGTTACGCGAGGCCTTCGCGTGAGGGCTTCGCTTCAGCTGCAGCCTGACGCTTTGTCGAAATGCCTCGCACATCCTGGGAGTCGAATCTGGGCGTGGCGCGCCTGCAGCTGCAGGCGGAAGCAGCTCCTTCTGCACGGCAATGGCGGCGGAGGACGGGTGACCTGTTCACAGCAAAACGGCCTCTCGGCCTAATCAGAAGGTGCCGGGAGCTTCGCCAGAGTGCGGCGAAGCTCGTGTGGGTGGTGGCGAGGCGTGGGGCGGCGTGCAAGGGATGCCCTAGGTCGGACTGTGGGTCGGAAGATGGGTTTCTTCTGTGGAGTTGCAGAGGGTGATGTGGGGGAAGTGGAAGGGCGGAAATGGATCAGGGTGAGGAGGCGGAGATTATGTGCAGGTCGGCGAGCCGTGTGGGATGCTGGAGTGATGGAAGCGGCTCGCCGGAGGATGGCCAGAGGCGGAGAAGGTGAGGGTGATTTGTCGGGATCGAGGGCGACAGTAGATGTTTAAAGTGAGGAAAAGGAAGAGGGGAGGAAGAGGAGGAGTTCTACCTACTTAGCAGGACGAGGAGGGGCCGGAGCGGGCAACAGTCGTATCGACTGTCGCCGGAGAAGAAGATGCCCAAGGGAAGGGGCGGCGGCGAGCAGAGGGCCGGAGAGGCGCCAGCTGGGTACGGCGTGGCGCGGGAAGAGCGAGGGAGAGCAACCCTGCAGCTGGTAGTGCGGCAGAGCGACGAGGAGGAAGAGGGGAGGCCGCCGGAGCTGGAGGGCTTCCTGTCGGAGTGGGAAGAGAGGAAGTGGGGGTCTTTCTCCGTCAGATCCGAGCTGGGAAGAACGGTGGAGCGACGGGGGTATTTATAGGGACCGAATCAAGGAGGAAGGCGGAGGGAGACGACGTGTCTCCCTCGCCGGAGGACGCCAGAGATGGAAACCCATACCGTCCGTGCGTTCGCACGGCCGGTATGGTGGGTTACAGCGACCAGGGGGCGTCCCTGCGACGGCTGACGACGCAGGCCACCCCCGGTTTACTTGCCAGACTCTCCCCCTCACCCTGCGCGGCGCCATGCTCCGTGCAAGGTCGCCGGAGCATGGCGCTAGCAGGTTTTGCAGGGGGGACCTGAACGCAAAGAACGAAGGAGAGTTAGGGGCTAAAATGCGAGGGTTCAAAAGTTGAGGGCCAAAAAGTAAATATATGAGGACCAAAGTGTAAAGTTGGTCAAGAAGGTTTCTTCTTAGGCTCAAGTTTTTATACATGACTAATTAGGACCTAAGGAATCTGATGGTGAATTTTATTTCTAGATTAAACCTTGTTTGACTGGTCAATTTACGTAAAAACCCAAATTAAGTTATTAATTGGGTATGGTTCTCAATGTAGGTCAAGATGGGTTCCTAAGGTCAAATTGAAGGTTCTAAACCCTAGAGATTATTTTTCTATGAATTTTAGAGGGTTTATTCCATTTTTTCTTTGCCTTGAACCTCGTGAATTGAAGTGGGTTTGTTTTAGGGTTACAGATTATCATTTAGTTCCTTGGAATTGCTGTAGCCCTTGCTAGATCATCTCATCCCACTTTTATTCTTATTAAGTTGCTTTGACCTATGTTTCGACCCTGAATTACCCTGTATGCATATTATACTGGTAAAATTGCATTTTTACCCCTTATGACTTGTTTTCTCCTTAAACTCAGAATTCTCTGAGTTAAGTCTTTCCTTGAGTTATGTAGGAGCTTTTATCCTTTGTATTGGGTCAAAATGAGCTAGTTATGGCTCATGATGAGGTTCTCATCAGGAGGCTCATCATGGCTTTTAATTACCCTTAATTAACTAGTTTCCCTAGTTAATTAGCTAGGAATATGTTTATAAAATGGTAAATTATAAAATAAGGGACAAATCAATAAAGGACCTAAAAATAAGTTAAAAATGCTTAATTAAAATTCAATTAACATTATTAATAATTTAATTAATAAATCAACTCAAAACATCATTAATTGGTTACCTAATTAATATCTAATTTAACTTAAGCATAATTTATACTTAAGTATATAATAACTTAAGTAACTTAACTCAATTAAATAAATTAAACTAAAAAGATCAAAAACGTATATTCAGGGTAGATATATAATATTTATCTAATTTATAATCATATATAAAAAGTTTAAAAAGAATTAAATTAAAAGAAGTCTTGAAAACCTTAGTTTACGTTTTAGTCCTTAGGTTTCATCGCTTTTGAGTCCTTTTTATGCACATGTGTCCTTAACTTTTCTTACACCCAGGTCCCTGTGAATACCTTTCTTCTTCTTCTTCGTTTCTTCTTCAGCTGCTCAACGACTAACGAACGACGGTGCGTTTACCACCTGATCACCATCCATCTGACGTCATTCCACTCTCACCATCTTTCCATCCCATGGTCTAGATGCACCTAAAATCCTATTTAGGACTCAAGGTTAACTTCACTGGTGTTAGAGAAGATGCCGGTGGTTACCTTGAACCTAGTCAAATTCCCGTCCAGATTTGAGTTCCTTCACAGCTGCTGAACCCTATAAATATCCCTTAAACCCTTCTATTTCAGTAGTTAGCTCCCTACCCTCTTCCCCCAACTGTAGATAACGAATAGGCTATTCGTCCCAATTCCGGCGAACTATCTTCACCTCCACACACTCTCTCCGATCGCTTCCACCATCTGCCGTGCCCCGCCGTCTTTTGCCATGTCTTTGGACAAAGTGATGACTCTGAACTTTGCTTCTACTCCGCAAACACAACCGTCGGACTTCTTTCTCTAACCCTCTGGTTTCATCCTCCGTTAAGAGCCGTCGACAGAGATTTCTACCCCCCTTCGTCCATGTAACAATAGGGTTAGGTAGGTAAGTATAGCATAGTTTTAATTCAATAGGTTAAGAAGCTTAGTTAGGCCTTTATGCTCAGTTTGCTTGTCATCTTCTCCGACTCCGGTGAGCTCGTTGAGCTTGTCCAGAGCACTCTCTTGATATTTTTACGCATTAATCACCTTTTCTCATCATGAATTCATAACACTACTCCCTCATTCTTTTTATTAACTGTTACACCTAAGTCATCGCCACATTCACCGGTGATCTCCACTGTCCATGGCAGAGGTCACCAAGGGTAGATCACATCCAATTGGGGCTCTCCATCACTTATACACCACTTAAGGGCCCCGTTCAAAGGTCTAATTAAAGAAATAATCACCTATTCATAAAATGCCTAAATTCGTCTCAACTCTTGAGTTCACTGTCCATGGTGAGCTCAGGAGAGTTAAAACACCTAATTAATCATGCCTAGATCATCACCGTATCTTAATGAGTAAATCTCCTCACTCAATTGAATGAGAGGAGTCAATCTGAGTTCCAGTGAACTCAGATTGCAATTTCTTTGAATTCGAAGCCTATCTTCTGATTTTATCTTTAGTTAAGTCAATTGTCAAGCTCTTGAGCTTCCTTACGACCTCAGGAGACTCTTTAGGTCATTTCTGAGAGATTTCATGAAGATTTGAACTCTATAATGTCAGAACTGGACTCACCAGAGCTCTGGCGAGTCATTTTTGAGCTTCAGCCCATGATTTGACCTGAGAAGCTCCAGAATACATCTATATGGCTTAAGGATTAGGAATTGATGATTTATATTGCGTTTTGAGGTCTAGAGCTCCTTATTGATCTCTATCTTCTCCAACTCCGACAGAGTTGGAAAGACAACTCTAACAAGGTTTAGGTCTTAAAATTTGATCCAAAAGCTTGAGAAGAACCTGTAGAAGAAGATCTTGATCTGTGATGGCTCTGGAATCTCTTAGGATCTTCAACCAAACAAACCTCACTCTGACCTTAGGAGATGATGACTGAATTCACAGCAGATCTAATCAAAATTTGGTTTTGAAGTCTTAGTCCAATTCCTGATGAGAAATTAAGTTGATTCAAGGCTTCAATTTGATCTAAGGAAGCTTAAAGCAGAAAGTCAATTCTGAGTCCAATCTGGTCAACTCCAGATCCAAATCAAGGATTTAATGATTAATCTTATGGTTTAATCGGTTGAAATGCTTTCTGGAATGATTTAGACAATAATAGAATTGATTTCATTAAGTTTAATTAAGGAATTAGTGAGAATTCAAGTTACTGTCAGTTTGGGTTCATTTGAACTCATTACTATGTTCTTTGAGTTTTCAGCAAAATTCAAATGCTAATTCCACCCAGATTGAATCTTTACAACCTATTAAGGTTGTTTGATTCTGTTCCAGAGATCTTCCTTTCTCCATCTAGATGTTCAGAACTCAAAATGGAGCTCTGAAGCTCCTGTTAGAAGTTCTTGAGCTTCTTCCTCTTCCTGAAGCCATACTGAGTTCCCTTTCTTCATCATTAGATGCAGAACCATCTACTGAAGATGGTTCAGACCTCACTTGGAGGTTAGACATCCTCCTGAAGATCATTAAAGCTAAGTTTCCTTTCTATAGGCCATTTCCACCAAGAAAACCTTCCATCTTTGCCTTCCAAATTGAAGGGCCAAAACTAATTAGAACACCAAATTGGTGTTATAATCCTTTAGATTATCCTTTGAGCTTTCAATCGAGCTTTGAAACTCTCGATTTGGCCAAGCTAATCGGCCAAAATCTTCGACGGAAGTTTGGCTTGGAAGGGACAATAATAGTCCCACTTCGGTTACAAGTGAGCGCACGCCTTGCTATATTATGAAAAAGTGCCGACGACGTTTCGATCGTCAGTGCTGGGCACAAAGAGAACTGGCTTGGGTGCGGGCGCGTGCATGTGCACGTGCCTGTGCGGATGTGTGTGTGCATGCGCAGGCGTATGCCTGTGTGCGTGGACCCGTGAGTGGGCGTGGATGCAGATGTGGGCCTGGGAGGCCGAGACTGTGCATTGAGACAAAACTATGAAAAATCCACCTAATTAACAAACTAGGCCCGGTTGAGTAGGGTTTGGTCCCGCTCCTTGTGGACGCTGTGTATCCTCGAAAAATCAGGCCACCCATTAACCAAATTTTTGGATTATGAGAGTTAAAAAATGGGTCAAGGATCAGAGAATCGGCTAAGTGTGGATTGTATCATGCACAGTATAGGAAATAAAAGAAGCTAAAATGAGAGAATTAAAGAAGAGAGTACAGAGAGGGTTTAGAAGAAGAAGAGAAAAAGAAGAATAAGACAGAAAGAATTGCGGAAGAGATTAAAAGAAGAGGAAAGGGCTGAAGAGAAGAAGAAAAAACTAAAAAGAAACTTGTGATTTTTAATTCTTATTTTTCAATGTAATAATGTCTTCTTTTAATATTTTGAGCTTAATTGATGTAATAAGCCATTTGCATTCACTTGTATAACTTTTTCTTGCCTTGATCTTTTATAATTAGTTGTAATGGATGTAATAAACATGTTTACTTGATTTTTAATAAAAAAAATCACATGTGTAAATATGTTCTTTCTTAATGGAATGTTGCATGCTTTTAGGTAAACATCTTTTATGTAATATTCATGTACTTAAAAATATTTTAGTTATAATTTTGATTGATTAAGTAATTAGTAATTTATGTTTAGGAATTAATGGTGAATTAAGGTAAGTTATGCCCCCCAGTGGACGACCTAGACTCAACGAGTTAAAAAGAATTAAAACTCTAAAATGTTAGGTTAACTTGACTCTACACTACACAATTAATATTAATTTAAGTTAACCTAAGTTACTTTCTCATGTGATTAATTAAGTCTAAATAACTTAATTAACTGTGTTGAGGAATTAAACGATCAGTCCACCATCACTTGCACCCCTATTGCGCTCTGCCTAAAGTACGGTCGATCAAAAGTGCTCACCCAAAAAACCTCCAATGCCATCTCCTCCTGTGCCACCTTCGTAAAGGCACTCGAAGGACCATTTGGTGAGGTGGGTAGACCAGAGCTTCCCCCCTTATCCACCTCGCTAAGTGTCTAACGTAGAGAGTCACCCAGAAAATAGGCTCAGATGGGCGAGGCAAATCTGCAAAGTCATCTGCTATTTTAACCCCACCAAGGCTTGAGGAGACGGGCGTCGTCGACTCTTGTATCGGAGAAGTCATGGCGCTCTGCCTCTTCACGCTCTTAAAGGGGAGCTCCTCTTCATCGTCCACCACTTCCTTTTTCCCTTGGGACGAGAAGATCGGCTCCCCTCATCTTGCTTTGAGGGCCTGTCCCCTGCCTCTCCTCGCCTAGACCTACCGTAAGAAGAACTGCTGGGTCGCTGATGAGGTGTGGATCATCATAGCTAAAATACTCAAGTTAAGGTACAAACTAGGTTAAACACTACATAATTAATACAAGAAATGGGTTAAGTGTGGAAAATAACAGAAATGACCTAAAACATCAAATTTAGGTTATAAATGCACAATTAGGTCACAAAATGGGATATTCCATTACTAAATGTAATTTGATGATTCAATTGCCAATTGAATACACTTCTGAGTTCAAAAGTTCAAATCAAGAGTGAAATCATGTTCTAATATATTCAATTAGCATTATATTAAAATCTCATGACATTTGGACATCATTAGGACCTTGCACTCATGACATTACATAGAGGTCCTTCATCCTTCACATTTCCATAAGCCAAAAGCTTACAAGGACCTTTTTGATAGTTGTTGAACGTACAAATTGCTACGCTAACGTGTTTGGTTTTAAAACCTTGTCGTTGTAGCTTAAAAGCGAAGAATTCGTGTTCAACAAATAAAATTTATACCGAAATTGAAATTCCGGGTCGAATACAGGGAGGCTACGTCGATTTATATTCGCAATTATATTTTTTTTTAGAATTTTTCTTGAAAAGCGAGGCGATGTAATTACAATGAAGCTATCAGACTAAAAGGAAGAGAGAGAGAGAGAAAATATGCATTCAATATTTCAAAATGTTTATACAATAAAATCAAATAAGAATTATACTAGAAAGTGGGAAATCAACCACCCTAGAAAGCAGGAAAATTCTACACTAGAAAGCTGTAAGAAGAATGGAAGAGAGAAGTTATCCTCCTCGACGATCGCTTGGAGGACGAGCCGGAAGAAACGATGCCTGGACGAAGGAGGACGGAGAAGGACGAAGGAGGACGAAGCAGAAGAACGGGAACGGGGTAGCACGTCGTTGTCGTCATGGGATCCACTTCCAAATGGGGATGCAAATTTGGACTTTATCTCGCGAGGAGCATCCCAGGTGTGGGACAAGCTTCTCTTGAGCTTTGGAGAGGTAGAGAAGAGAAGGAAGGGATGAGAATTTCATGTGGAGGGGGTCTCCTTTTATAGTTGCAAGGAGTGAGGGCAATTTGGTCATTTAAATCTCAAAACATTAAATAAGGAGTCTTTAGGGATGGATAAAACCGTCGCTAAAGCCTAATCGTGGGCGTAGTGGGCGCTGCCCGCGCGCGCCCGCTCGTCTGCTTGCGCGTGCAACACTTGCGCACGTTCAGCCGTCCTCAGCCATCCGATTGCGAGATCGGATGGCTCATATCGCGCCTTTGCCGGCCTCGCTGCACGCCTGCCCCAACACGTGAGATGCCACGTTACGCCGCGTGTGCAATAGCGCGTGGACGCTATTGGGCGCGCGCGGCCGTTGGATCGTGATCTGACGGTCGATTGAAGGTGTGCTCCCCGCTCCAGATTTCGCTTGGTGAGGCTCGAACACGCGCCAGCGCCTCGTGATAAGGAGCTGGACCGCTGCGCTGCATCGCCCAAATGGTCGCGCGGACGATTTCAAGGCACCGCATCCACAACCGTTGGATCTTGATCCAATGGCGAGGAAGGGCGAATGCGGGAGCTTCAACGGGTGCGTGAGGGCGTTTGGGCGGCCGAGATGGCGGCACGTGGTGCCATCTTGGCCGTCCATCTTCTGGATGATGTAGATGGTGCCACGAGTGTCAGATTGACTTGATTTTTGCGTCATTAGGCTGCGATCATTGATCCGAATCCATCCGTGCGGTCGAATTTGTCATTTGAAGTGCAGATTTACATAATCTTGGCCCTTGATCTTCTAGGATTCCCCAATCACTATCTGATGCTACAGATGCCTGATTAGGGCGATCTTGGAGTCGTTGAACTCCAATCGTCGCCCCGATCACATCTGTACGGTTGGATCTTCAATCCGAGGCCCTGATAAAAAGTTTGCCTCTTCCAAGCACATAAAAGGAGACAATTAACCTCCATTTTATTCAAACTACTCTAAATGCAAGATGATGCATGTTATGCACTATTTATAGCATGCAATGCAATCCTATGCTTAAGAACATACATAAATAGACATCCTAAGTAGTGTAAATGTGTTTACATCATACCCCCACGCCTATCTTTTGCTAGTCCCTAGCAAAAACTATATGCTATTTATAAAAGAATTAGGTTGGATTATTTGGGATTGAGTTATTTTCAATCAATAAGAAAATGTCTACCTAGGATTTGAACTTTCAAAGATACAACAGTGCCCGAGTATCTGTCAAAATGCAGACCGCCTCAAGCCCTCGCCTTATTCAAAGAAAAATTTCTCTCTTTTTCCTCTTTTCTAATAATTTTTTTTTTTGGATTTTCAAGTTTTAGGGTTTAAGAGTGGCTTTCTACGGTCATTTAACTCACCCAAGATTTGATGAGAACTCTAAGTTTTAAGCATCTTATTGTGAATGTGATAGACTCGTTGACCGGCAATTAAAATGGACTTCGGATTTCTACGCCTCTAGGTGACCTCAAAAAGAATTCTGCCTAAAGGTGTATCTTTACAACTGGTAGCTTTCTCCCTACTTTAATTTTCTTACGGGGTCAACACAAGGGTGAATCCAGTATATATCTCCCTGGTTTATTCTACTTCTCTGCTTCTTCCTGAGTGTTTTGGAAATTTTCATTGCATTTATTGAGTTGGGTTTTGGACAACCGGTCGATGAGCTGTTACCACAGACAACTTGCCAGCCATACTCGTGCGGAAAGTGTAGTTTATTTCTTTTTTTTCTTTTCTCCTTTTCTTTTTGATTTTTTTTCTTTTTTTTTTTAAGTGGGTGGCTTCTCTGGTCTAAGATTTACCTAAAGGCAGCAAAAAGAGAAAGGTCCAGTGACTGGGCTCTGGACAACCTACCTATGAGTTGTTACCCACGATAACTTTCCAACCATATCACCCTAGAAGGTTCATTAGCTACCCAATTTTCGCTAGAATTGCCGAAAAATGAGTCAGTGCAAAGAAAGTGTGTAGATGCTTAAAACTCAAAAATTCCCTCCAATCAGAGGGTGGGTTGATAAGTCGTGTACTTATCACCCAAACTTATTTATTCCAATTACGATAAAATTAATATGGCGAGGACTCAAAAGATAAATCTACATTTTAGTGGATACACAGGCTAATTAAGTCCAAAGACCTGAAAGGTCTTTGTGTTCAGATCGTAATGTAAAATTTCCTAAGATTAAAAAATCCTAATGTCCAACTAATCCTTCCTAATTTTGACTTTTTTTATGTATAAATAAGAAGAGAAAAATAATTTACGTGAATTTCATAAAGCTGACCAAATGATTCAAGAATGAATCCAGTCCCCCATGCCTAAATGATGCAATGTCCTCATTGAAAAAGAGACATAAAAGAAAAGGTAGAATATGAAAGATGTCACCAGAATATGAAGCTCGTATCAGCCTTGTATCATATGTACAACTGCTGAGTTTAATGTCGTCAGCTAGGCGAAATCCAACCAAAGAAGTCACATAATGGCTAGAGCAACTGAGTCTGAGACGTGTTCTGGAAGAATACGGTCAATAATAGGCTTCAGACGTTGACCGTTGACTTTAAATGTGTTACCCGTCTTTGGGTCAGAAATCTGAACAGCTCCATTTGGAAAAATCTGGTCAATTATGAATGGGTCATTCCATTTAGATCTAAGTTTGCCAGGAAAGAGCTTAAATTTAGAATCGAATAACTAGACCTTCTGGTTTAGCTCAAAGCTCTTGCGGGAAATCAGTTGATCATGTAGAGCTTTGGTCCGAGCCTTGTAGATCTTGGCATTCTCATAAGCATCATTTCTAAGCTCCTCCAACTCAGATAGTTGGAGTTTCCTGGTCTTTCCAGCTAAATTCAGATCTAAATTGCATTGTTTGATCGCCCAGAATGCCCTGTGTTCAATCTCTACAGGTAGATGGCATGCCTTTCCATACACCAAATGGAATGGAGACATGCCGATGGGCGTTTTATACGCCATACGGTAGGCCCAAAGAGCATCCTCAAGCTTTTAAGTCCAATACTTGCGATTAGGCCTAACTATTTTCTGCAGAATGTTCTTGATCTCTCGATTAGAGATCTCAGCTTGTCCATTCGTCTGGTGATGGTAAGGTGTGGAAATTTGGTGATTAACCCCGTATTTGGCCAATAAAGTCTGGAATTGGGCATTAGTAAAATGAGTGCCACCATCACTGATGATAGCCCTCGGAATCCCAAACGTACTGAAGATATTTTTCTTGACAAAATCGATGACCACCTTACGGTCATTGGTTCGGGTGGGAATCACCTCAATCCATTTGGACACATAATCAACAGCAACAAGAATGTACTGATGTCTAAATGAAGGGATAAAGGGTCCCATGAAATCGATGCCCTAAACATCGAAAATTTTGATGGGAAGAATTGGGTTTAGGGGCATCATATCTCACTTAGTTATGCTCCCGAGTGCCTGACATCGAGAACACCTTGAGAAATCTTGGGCATCCTTGAATAAAGACAGCCAATAGAAGTCAGATTGCAAGATTTTTGCAGCCGTCTTTTTCCCGGAGAAATGTCCACCACACCCAGATGCATGGCAGAACTCGAGTATACTGTTGAATTCATTCTCCGGTATACATCGGTGAATAATCTAATCAGAGCCGATGCGGTACAGCTCAGGGTCCTCCCAGAAGTAGTATTTAGCCTCAAATTTGAGTCTATCTCGTTGTTGCTTGGTCCAATCCTGGGGGATTTGACCAACAGCAAAATAATTAACAATGTCAGTAAATCATTGGGTGTGGACACCTAAAATTGTAAGAATAGTTTCATCCGGAAAAGTGTCAGCAATCGGAATGTCCGGACAAGAAGAATCACCTAGGAGTCTCGACAAATGATCCGCTACCACATTTTGTACCCCGATTTTATCCTTTATTTCAAGATCAAATTCTTGAAGAAAAAGAATCCAACGAATAAGTCAGGGTTTAGCATCCTTTTTGGCCAAGAGATGTCTCAAGGCCGAGTGGTCAGTATAGATGATAATATGAGACCCTAAGAGATAAGCCCTGAATTTTTCCAAAGCAAACACTACAGCTAGTAATTTCTTTTCAATAACAGTGTAATTCCTCTGGGCTTCATCCAGAGTTTTACTAGCGTAGTAGATGACAGAGGGCTTTCTATCAATTTTCTGACCCAAGACAGCCCCGACCGCGAAATTAGAAGCGTCGATCATGATCTCAAAAGGGGCTGTCCAAATTGGTGGTTGCAAAACTGAAGCACATGTGACTGTCGTTTTCAGGAAATCAAATGCCTTTCGGCATGATTCGTCAAAAACAAACGGCGTTTCTTTGGCAAGAAGATTGCTCAAAGGACGATCAACCTTTGAGAAATCCTTGATGAATCTTCGATAAAATCCCACATGACCAAGAAATGATCGAAATTGTTTAACAGATGTGGGAGGAGGAAGTTTAGCGATAGCATCAACCTTAGCTTTATCCACTTCAATTCCCCATTCAGAGATTACATGACCCAAAACGATGCCTTCTTGGGTCATGAAATGACTCTTTTCCCAGCTAAGGACCAATCATGTTTTGATACATCGCTTAAGAATCATTTCTAGATTAGCCAAACAAGAGTCAAATGATTATCCGAAAATAGAGAAATCATCCATGAAGACTTCCATAAACTCTCCCACCATGTCAGAAAATATGGCTAGCATACACCTTTGAAAAGTCGCAGGTGCATTGCATAACCCGAAAGGCATCCTACGAAAAGCAAAGGTTCTGTAAGGATAGGTGAAAGTAGTTTTTTCCTGATCCTCAGGATGGATAGGAACTTAGTTGTATCCCGAGTAGCCATCAAGAAAACAGAAGTACTTCTGCCTGGCTAATTTTTCTAAGATTTGATCGATGAAGGGCAGGGGAAAATGATCCTTTTTAGTGGCTGTGTTCAGCTTCCTATAATCAATACAAACCCTCCAAGAGGAAGCTGAATGAGTTGTGACAGATTCTCCTCTCTCGTTAGTCACAACGGTAATCCCGACTTTCTTCGGAACAATCAGTACAGGACTTACCCAGTGACTATCAGAGATTGGATAAATAATTCCTGCATCGAGCCACTTGACCACTTCTCGCATATTTGGATTCAATCTCCTCTGCATCTGGCGAGAAGGGCGAGATCCATCTTCCAAAAATATTCTATGATTACAGTAAGATGGCTCGATCCCCCTGAGATCATGAATGATCCAACCAATTGCCTCCTTATGTTCCTTCAGGACCTTGATCAATTTATTCTCTTGCTCCTTTGTCAATTTAGCACTGATAATCACAGCGAGCGTCTTCTGAGGTCCTAAAAATCGATATTTCAAATTCTCAGGCAATGGTTTCAATTCAAGCTGGGGTGGGTTAATGATTGATGGTAGGGTAGATGATGAAGATTCAACAAGAGGAAGAGGTTGTGAGTGAACAAAATCAATAACCTCTTCCGAAGATGTCAGGTCAGCCATAGAGGGCTGCGGGTCAAATTCATCATCCAAAGAGGAACTTTCGATTGAAGAAACCATCAAACAAGTTTCAATGTTATCATTATCCTCATCTAGTTTCTCAATAAATCTACAATCCTCAAATTTGTTGATCGCCTTAAAAATATCCAATTTCATTCGTTGGTCCCCAAAGGCGATTTCCATGCTACCGCTTTCACAATTAATGTTGACCTTTGCGGTAGGCAGGAACGAACGCCCCAGAATGATGGGCGTGTTCCTCAGATTATCAGGTATATCCATGTCAAGCACAAGGAAATCTACAGGAAAATAGAAATACTTAACCTTAACTATAACATCTTCAATAACACCTCGCGGGTTTGTGACCGAGCAGTCCGCTAACTATAGCGTTACTGAAGTTGGCCGAAGTTCACCTAACCCAAACTTCTCGTAAAGAAAAGTCGGAATTAGGTTGATGGATGCACCCAGAGCCAAAAGTGCTCTATCAAATGTGTAATCTCCAATGACGCAAGAAATCAATGGAGCACTAGGATCTCTCTTTTTCTTAGGGAGGTAGTGCAGGATAACAAAACTACCCTGCTCAGAGAGTACCACCTTCCTCGGAACAGATTCTCTCGACTTATGCTTTTGTGTACATAATTCCTTTAAAAATCTTGCGTAAGCCAGTATGTGCTTGATAGCATCAAGGAGCAAGATATTAATCTCAACATTCTTAAATAGATTCAGAAGCTCCTCATTGCTATCAACAGACTTCTTTGATTTGGTTAAGGCTTCAGGAAAAGGAACATGAGTCAGATCTTTGGAATCAGGTTCCTGAGATTTGATTTCTCTTCTTGAATTCTCCTCTCTCTCCTCAAGTTCTTCAGGATTCAAAAGATCAGAATAGTGTGGTTGTGGATCCTGAGTCTTCTTACCACTCCTCAAAGTGACAGAATTTGCAGATGCAAGGGAATTTGGGTCTTGGGGAGGGTTAGAAAAGATTGGAGGGGCTTAATTAACCATGAATTGTTGATTTGCAGAAGAAGAAGAGGACGAGGAACCCTGCTCAACCACCTGAGCATGTGCGTGTGGGTCCCTCTGATTTCCGTACCCATGGGCTTGGTTGCCCAAATTCATAATATTTCGCGGGTTGGGTACATGTTGGGATGGTAGAGATTCAGGTTGACAAGAGTTAGCGATGAGCCAGAACTGCAAGTTGTCCAGCGAGGTTTTCATTTGCTGCATGAGCTGGAGCATGGATCCTTGCATTTCTACCATTTAACGGTTCAAATCACCCTGCCCTGCGGGTTGACAGGCATTCCAAGTTGGCTGATTGACCTGATTCAGAGGCAACTGAGTATATACTTGACCCTGACCCATTGGTCGTTGCGGAGCATAGTTGCTGGGTCGGAATTGGGTCTGTTGCCCCGAGTTTTTCCAAGAGAAGTTAGAGTGGTTTCTCCAACTTGGATTATAGGCATTAGAGTAGGGCTTGGATCTAACATTCTCTTGTACAGCACAGACAACCTCATAAAGTGAGGATGAAGAGAAAGAAAGGGAAGGATCAGAAAAACTGGGATCAAAGACCCCAATTGGGAACCCGCGGGGTTCCGAAAAATGCTGACTCACAGGTTGAGCCGCATCGAGTTGATTCACGAACTCCCGTCCAGAAGGAGCTCATGAAGAATGGAATCCCGAATTTTGGGTTGAGTGGATCGAGAGTTGTTGATAGAATTGCCAACCATCCACTCTTCCAATCTTTTAGCAACCAAGTCCACTTTATCAAGTTTGTTACAAATCAATTCCATATTAAATGAATGAGAGTCATGGACTTCATTAACATTTGATCTGGGCTGCTGGGACCGGTTAAATGTATTCATGGAGGCATGATTGATTGAATTCTCACTCATTTCCTCAAATAAATCATGTGCACTATCTGCATTTTTATTGAGGAAATTGCCTCCGCAAGAAGCATCCACATGATTTCTGAGTTGCTCAGTCAACCCATGATAGAAGATCTGCACGAGTTGCCATTTCGGCACCTCGTGGTGTGGACACCTCCACAATAAGTCCTGGAATCGCTCCCAGGCCACATGAAACTGCTCCCCTAACTGCTGGGTAAAGGTAGTGATTGCCCGTCTCAAAGCATTGGTACGTTCGACTGGGAAGAATTTCTTCAGAAAGGCCGATTTCAACTCATTCCAAGTTGTAATTGGTCTTCCTATTGTCCTATACCAATGCGCGGCCTTATCCCTAAAAGAGTAGGGGAAGAGCCTCATGATCATTTGCTCCTCGTTTTTGTTTCGTGCCTTGGTGGTCTGGACCAAAGTGGTCAAGTCTTCCAAATGTTGAAATGGATCTTCGGAGCCAAGCCCATGATAATGTTTAATTAGGCTTAACACCTGGGGCTTGATTTCTACGTCACCGGCTGGAATCTGTACACCGAGATGTTCCCCATAGTTTGAAGGATCATAAAAATCCTTCAAGGGCTGAGCGTCCTGCATTCTCTACATTTGTTCCAGCTGCCTTCGAAATTCTTCCTGTGGATTCCCAAGCAGAGGAGGCTGTTGGTCGGCCATGGGATCAATTTAACCAAAATCCAATTTACACCTCCTAGAATGCTCTAATGGTCCTTCCAATCGGGGATTCAATGACCGTCTACCTAGCATAAACTAGGAGAAGGTCGAAAGGACTGGGGATAGGGACCCTGCAGCACAACAAAACAAGGTTGTCCTTAAGTAGGGTAGCCTAAGGATCTACTAACTCTCAAAACCCGCCTTAAGACTGTAAATGATTTACTCTACTTGCGTCTGTTTAATCCAACTAGTTAAAAGGAGGGACTGGGGAGAAGGTTCTTCCTTTGGCTTTCACCTCTGGTTCCTAGTGTACCCCCCAGCCGCGGTCGTTTGACGCTACTCCCCTAGCTAGACATCAGATTAATTAGTACAAGTAGGTTAATCAAAAACAATCTCAGACTAGGCCCTGAAGAGTGAATCAGACCTTAAGGCCAACGTCTACTCAATTTTATTAAGGCCTGGGATTGTGGTGCTTATGGAATGTGATGGGCCCTTAAAATGGGTTGTGCCCTTAATGATTGATTGAGATTTATGTAAGTGCGTGCACAACCATGGTTTTCAAGCAAGATTATTTGTGATGCGTGAATTTTAATGTTCAAATATTGCTTAAGTAGCTTTTAGGGTTTCAAATTAGGTGGATTGCAATCAAGTTTCTAGGCAAACCAAGTTATCAAACATCGGTGAAGATTGTTTTCCTTTAAAACTAGAAAGAAGGAGGAGTGCCTGGAATAGACCTAGATTGAAAACCCTGAGGAGATACTTGATGAGTTGATTTTAAGTAGAGTGGTGCGGCCCAAACAACTCAAACAATTGGCCACAAATGCACCACTAAGTTAGGCACTCAAAGATGGTTAACCTAGAATGATTTCTACTCTTTTATGCATTGCTTTGTGTGTACCGGTTCCACAGATCAGAACCCGGTTGAGTAGAAACAAATCAATTTGATTAAGTACCTTGAATGTGGGTGTATGTTGTGTGTTTGTTGAAAATTACCCCACAAGGTTATCTTTTTGTTTTTTTTTATAAATGAGGGTGGAATGAATGTGAGTGAGAATCCAAACAACCAAACTATTCCTAGGATTTATGCAAACACCTAGGTTAATTGAAAGTTGGATTTAATGTGGTGAATGAAATCTATGGAGGGGGGAAGAATGGGGAGCACTTACAGTTGTCTTCAACTGCACTTTACTCCAGTCTACTGTTTAATGATTCCTTGATGGAGGTCTCTGCAAAACAATAGACACAAGAGAAAGCAAGTTAGAAAACAATAAAGTGCAAGAAATGCGAACAGAAGATCGGAAATCGTTGCCTCCCTGGCAACGGCGCCAAAATGTTAAAAGTACGAATTACTACGCTAACGTGTTTTGTTTTAAAACCTTGTCGTTGTAGCTTGAAAGCTAAGAATTCGTGTTCAACAAATAAAATTTATACCGAAATTGAAATTCCGGATCGAACACAGGGAGGCTACATCGATCTATATTCGCAATTATATTTTTTTAGAATTTTTCTTGAAAAGCGAGGCGATGTAATTACAATGAAGCTATCAGACTAAAAGGAAGAGAGAGAGAGAGAAAACATGCATTCAATATTTCAAAATGTTTATACAATAAAACCAAATAAGAATTACACTAGAAAGCGGGAAATCAGCTACACTAAAAAGTTGGAAAATTCTACACTAGAAAGCTGTAAAGAAGAATGGGAGAGAGAAGTTATCATCCTCGACGATCGCTTGGAGGACGAGCCGGACGGGACAACGCCTGGACGAAGGAGGACGGAGCAGGACAAAGGAGGACGAAGCAGAAGAACGGGAACGGGGTAGCACGTCGTCGTCGTCGCGGGATCCACTTCCGAATAGGGACGAAAATTTGGACTTTATCTCGCGAGGAGCATCCCGGGTGTGGGATAAGCTTCTCTTGAGCTTTGGAGAGGTAGAGAAGAGAAGGGATGAGAATTTCATGTGGAGGGGGTCTCCTTTTATAGTTGCAAGGAGTGAGGGCAATTTGGTCATTTAAATTTCAAAACATTAAATAAGGGATCTTTAGTGACGGATAAAACCGTCGCTAAAGCCCCATCGTGGGCGTAGTGGGCGCTGCCTTCTCGCGCCCACTCGTCTGCTCGCGCACGCAATGCTTGCGCACGTTCGTTGTCGATCTTGGCTCAGATCGCGCCTTCGCCCACCTCGCTGTGCGCCCGCCCCAACGCGTGCGATGCCACGTTACGCCGCGCGTACAATAGCACGTGGACGCTATCGGGCGCGCGCGGCCGTTGGATCGCGATCTGACAGTCGATTGAAGGCGTGCCCCCCGCTCCAGATTTCGTGTGGCGAGGCTCGAACGCGCGCCAGCGCCTCGCGATAAGGCGCTTTACCGCTGCGCTGCATCGCCCAAATGGTCGCGCGGACGATTTCAAGGCGCCACATCCATAGCCATTGAATCTTGATCCAACAGCGGGGAAGGGCGGATGCGGGAGCTTCAGCGGGTGCGTGCGGGTGTTTGGGCGGCCAAGATGGCTCCAAGTGGCGCCATCTTGGCCATCCATCTTCTGGATGATGTAGATGGTGCCACGGGTGTCGGATTAACTCAATTTTTGCGTCGTTAGGCTACGATCGTCGATCCGAATCCATCCGTGTGGTCAGATTTGTCATTTGAAGTGCAGATTTACACCATCTTGGCCCTTGATCTTCTAGGGTTCGCCGGTCACTATCTGATGCTACAGATGCTTGATTAGGGCGATCTTAGAGTCGTTAAACTCCAATCGTCGCCCTGATCACATCTGTACGGTTCGATCTTCAATCCGAGGCCCTGATAAAAAATTTACCCCATCCAAGCACTTAAAAGGAGACAATTAACCTCCATTTTATTTAAACTACTCTAAATGCAAGATGATGCATGTTATGCACTATTTATAACATGCAATGCAATCCTATGCTTAAGAACATGCATAAATAGACATCTTATGTAGTGTAAATATGTTTACGTCAATAGTTCTAAATCAAAAGTTCAAATCAAGAGTGAAATCATGTTCTAATATGTTCAATTAGCATTATATTAAAATCTCATGGCATTTGGATATCATTAGGACCTTGCATTCATGACATTACATAGAGGTCCTTCATCCTTCACATTTCGATAAGCCAAAAACTTACAAGGGACCTGTTGATTACCCTTTTTATCACTTATGGGCTACTCTGCAAAATTCATATCCTTTCACTTAAAGCCCTTGGATGCAAATGGACCAAATGACCTGCAACTTGCATGTACTGTAGCACACGGAGAACTTGGTGCACAGGCACCGTTGATCGCTTGCACATTTGATCTGACGGTCAACCATCGTCCAATCTTCGTGTGCGCTCGCGTGTAGCATCACCTCACCTCCCAGATGCAATCCTACAATGGCTTTTTTATTTGAAGCTTCCCGCCCTCCTCCAAGATCATCACTACCGCCCATACCCTAATAGCCTGATCTCAACATTGCGGTGATCTGATCTACTAAAGCGGCTACTTAAGCACCTCCCTAAGCTCGCGTGCAAAGGATCAACTCCCTACCACCCTGAGCCGATCATTTCATCCAAGTCTCTAGTTCCTCCTCCTCCTTCATCGACCGCCGGTGACAGGGGAGGTGTCTCCTCCTCCAATTCGTCATTGTAGCAACCAGCTACAACTTAGGGACCTCAATCACTTGCTGGAGATCCTCACATCTTCCTTTGTCGCCACTGCAACCGACTGTGGATCCAGGCATCTCATTGGTTTACTTAGCTAGGAATTTTAATGCTTTCATAGATTAGCTTCCCTATTTCTAGTGTAGTTTTAAGTACTGATTAGTTTACTGAAGATCAATAAATGTAGGTTAGATGCTCAATTTTGTGATGAATTAGTTTAGATTAGAGTAGAGTAGTTTAGGAATGACTTCACCCTCTCTGATCAATTCAGATTAAAGAGGTATTTTCACCTCATCCGCACTGATCATACATCTCCCTCATCATTCTGTATCACTATCACATCCCCTCCCCCCCCTCCCCTGTCCCCTCAATGATTTAAATCGCATTTCACCCCTCCATTAGAGTTGAATTCAGATCTGGAAGCTTTCTAGCTTTTAGATTTGGGTTCGCGCTCAAATCCATCTAAGGGTCATTGCACTCACTCCATTTGGTCACAAATGACCCTTCCATGATTTCAAATCAATATTAATCAAGGATTTCATCTAATCCAAATTTGATGGTTGATCAATAAATTTAGAGACAGTTGCATTCAATTTGAGTTTGATTGAGTAAATCAAATGGATTTGAGTTAAAGCTGATATAATGCAATTGTCTTATAGTCATTTGATTGGATTTCTGTTGTTTGAGTTTGAAATGCCCAATTTCCATCTTAAGTACTAAGTTTTGGTTTTTGATTGAGATGCTAGAGTCAAGGAGAATCATTGCACTGGTTTGAGGCTCTAGTACTGATCTAAATCTGATGCTTGGAGCGTTGAGTTTGGCTTATGAATAAGTTTTCAAGGTTCAATCAAACCTGGTTTTGAAGGACTTTCAGTAATTTCTATGATGGTTTCAAGTGATTTGGATTTACAAAGTTTTATCTTCATATTGAGGTTCCTAAGAGTCTAATTGTCAGATTTTCAGAGTGCAACATTATTCATGGTTTTAATGAATGGATTTAATTAGATCTAAATTTTAAGATGAATAAATCAAAAGGAACTGAGTTAATATGTATCATCCAACATTAGTCTAAATTGAATGATCATGTGTTTCAGATCAAACTTCTCAGGTCTGATCTGGATTGAATTTTTGCTGAAATCACACAGCAGTAGCAGCTGCTGCATTTTTGAAGTGCTTCAGCAACGTCAGCTGTTGGGATTATGAAGCAGCAATAGCTATTGGTTTGCTAAACTTTAATAGCAACTCTTGGCTGTTAAATAATAGCAGATCTGTTGCAGTCAGGAGCAGCAACTTCTGTTGGGGCTAAGTCTGAAGTGATTTTTAGATTTTAGTGAGCTGCTAATGAAATGTAAAGTTAGAACTTCTTGTTTAAGCATTCATGTACATTTCATTGTCTAAATCCGATTGAAATAGCATGAGATTTCCATTTGAACTTCATTGTCAGTAGCATGAAATGTGTCAATTTGTCCATTATGTAAATTGAAGGAAATTCAAAGTATAAATTATATTTAAATGTTTCAATATCTTTCATGTGCTATGTTGAATGCCTGTAAGTGATTAACTATTGTTTCAGCTATTAGAAATCTCTTTTAAGGCCTTAAGTTTCAATTTCGACATCCCTTTAAGGCTTAAATTGAGGTAACTTGTAACATAAATAAAATTGATAAAAAATTCACAAAAAAATAAAATTAACCTGTCTTGAGTAAGATCAGGTATTTTTCTAGGTGTAAGCCAAGTTTCAAAATATTTTGAACCCCCGACTTAATAGAACATAGCAGCCGACGGTTCAATATATTTTAGAACTTAATAAAGAACCAAAGTTAAAAATCACAAAAAAAGAGCACTTCTTTCCCTCATCTCATCCTTTCTCTCTCATCCCCTACCTCTATTATACATATAAAAATCATAAAAATAAGAAAATGTCAAAAAATGCCCAAAAATACCTTGTATAGTATATTTATACTTGTAAATACAATTTAATACTAAGCTATATGTATATATTATAAAATATGTAAATAATGTATATAAATAACTTATAAATGTATTCTATATATTAAATTAAGTATTTAGAATGATTTATTATGTATATAAATTTATTGTATAATTATATATTAATTTACATTAACTTAAATATATATATAATCCTAAGTAACTATAAAAACCTAGGTATATATCTATAACCTTATTTAATACTATACATACGTATTTAACTAAGTATTATATACTATATGATACCTATATATTTATTTAATTATGTTTTTATTGTAGATAATTAAGTTATTAAGTTAATAAGAAAGATTGCTAAATTAAATTAAAATAAATTAGTAAATTAAGTTATTAATGAAGTAATTTATACTGTACATGTAAATAAATTAATTTTAAGTATTTTCAACCTATTTATACTATATTTGTATTATACTATAGTATTTATAACTTAAATATGTATATAACTACCTAAAATGTGTATTTAAATGTAAATAAATTAAAATAAAAACTCTAAAATAAATAAAAAATGTGTAATAAATACGTTAATATATATATTAACTCTGTACAAAATCAATTTCATAATTAAGTCACTAATTTATGCTTTAATTAAGAAATTAATCATTAAATTAATGTATACAAACCCCTAACTTTAACTAATTTTAATATATACTTAAATAACTTATTTCCCCAAAATTAATTATACAGTTATGTAGACCTATATTAGGATTTTGTAGATATGTAATTTATTTATAATTTAGATTTAATTATGGCCCTCAAATTGAGGGCCAAAATCATGGAAATCGAACATGTGCATAGTGTCGCCACGCTCAATCGAGCGCTAGCTACAGTTCCACATCATACGCTGAGAAGCATGCGATGTGGGTTAAAATGAATTTCGTCTAATACTGAGGCAGTCGTCACGAGCGCTAGGCGTCGAAACTGAGCCCACTAATAAACCAAAATTTTGGTTGAATGGACAATAACCAAGTATGTGTGAGAGAAAGGTGTCCTAAATTTAACTAAGTGTTGAAGGAAGAAGAGGAGAGGCGTGCATTGAAAAAAAATTAGCTAAGTTTGGAAGCCCTATGTGAGTCATGAGTGAATGTTTGAGTGTGACGGTATGTGTACATATGTATATGTATAATTATATGTATAAATATATAATAGTAAATGTATATAAGTAATGTAAATAAATATATGTATATTATGTATACGTAGGTAATGTATATAGGCAATATAAGTGTAGTAGAGTAGTAAACACTTATTTAAGTCTTATATGGATATAAATAACCTTAATGCTTTAGTGACAAATGTATCCGTCACTATAGATATGTATATATGTTAGTAAAACATATTCTTTTGACTAATTTTATGCACATATTTTTCTAAAGCTATAGCGACATAAATATATATGTTACTATATATGTAGCATACGTTACTAGAGATATTAGTATGTTAATATAACTTAATAAAGTACATATTACTAACTATTTTTTGCACCTATACTTAGGTATTATGTAGAGTAATTATATATAACTAACATAGTGTAGTATTAATTAATTTTTTATGCCCATTATTTGTAAATATGTTTAAGGCATTATAGGTAGATTTAATTGATTCTTTTATACATAATTGACCGATTCATTCGTTGTTTGATTCATTGATTCATGTTGTAAATAAAATTGACATTTTTGAAATAAAATAACATTTTTGGAACATAGAGGTGATATATATTAATAACTGTCTCCTAGTAAACGACATAGAAACTAACCAGTAAAAATTGTAACTAAATAAAATGACGCGACATCTATTTGCATTGTGATAATTATACTACAACAACGACATTTAAAACATGATTTTTATTGCAACACGATTGTTGACGATCAGTCGCCGCCTTGGAGTGTCTGGACGGACAAACCGTCCAAAAGCTGGGAAAAGGAAAGATAAAAGTTGTTCAGATGGTGGAGGAGATAAGCTATCTAAAGCTACTGCCCACCCCCCCACCCCCCAATTTACATGGCATGGGATAGGAATCTGCAACCCACGTTAATGCTGCTCCAACATCTCTCTGCCTCAGCTCTGATCAAGCAATTGACCCAAAGTCATTAGCTTGTCTGCGTCCGCTTGAGCAGACAGATCAATTTCCTCAGAGCTAGGTAGCAGGTCACTTTCAGGCAGGCCTTGCCACTTATAAGGGACTACTAAAGTTTTGACATTATGGAAGAAGAAAAAGTGGCAATCTTACCCCTTCAAGCTATCAAGAAGATCAACTATTCTGTATTTGGTGTGTCTGTTGTACAAGGTGTATGTACCAAAGGGGTCTACCCCTTTTTACCTTAAGGGGCATGAGCCCAAAAATTAGGTGGATGTAACGACCCGGTTCCCGAGTCCCTACGAGACACGAGAACCAGACCGACTCGACTAATCCCAAGACCTAGTCGTCCAATGAGGAAGTAACCAAAAGAGCAGTAAAATAAACCACATTCAGCATGAATATAACTAACAGTAAGGAAGTACAGCAGTAAGGAAAGAAACTACTACAGTAGATACCACTACAACAGTAGAACAACATTTATCATATAACAAGAACTGCAGGTAAAGAAAGTACAGCGGAAACAAAAATTACTCACTAGAACAGAAACAAAAGAGGTACAAAAGACTGTGGTAAACTCTACTGGACCCTACTTGGCTCAGCGTCCTCTGCAGCCGCCGACCCTGGCTGCTCAACACCTGGTCCTGAAAAAGGTAACGAGTGTAACACGTCAGCAAAACGCTGAGTAGAGTGGCAAACAAACTAAAGGCAACAGTAGAGTGTACAGTAGCTGTTATGTTCTATTACTTCCTTTATTTACATCTTTCAATTTTCTCACTATTTCATTTATTTCTCAGATCCTTTACTTGATCTCGAATGTCCTCGTGGAACGATCTTGATTGCAGTCTTTTCCAAAAGTAGAAGTAGCACGTGGTGCTCTCCTGGCTGGGAGAGTCCCCCGTGGTGATCCTACCCTCAGTCAACCACCCCAAGGTCACTGACAGACGTAACGGTGACTACGACACGGGCGATAAACGCACAGGTAGCTAGCCCGCACTGGCACGCGGTCAGTCGTTTCCGTTAACAGGTGCGCCCAAAGCACAGCACGGAACCAGGGCAGAACCCTCTCAGTAACAGGGGTCCAACCCCTCCACAATAACCAAACCGGGGCCTTGCCCCTCCACAATCCGCGCATCCTCGCCTGACTACCCTGGTTTGCCCTAGTGGGCCTAACAAGTCGGTGAAGGAGGCTAGCAGAACCCCGGGGCCCGTGGGGTAGCTAGTACTCTCCTAACACTAGTAGCTCTCCTCGGTACTACGTACACGAGGGCCAACAAGTCGGTACAGAGCGGCCAATCCTAACCCCGGGTCCCTGGGGTGGCTGGCCCCACTCTGCACTAAACAGGTACAGGTACTTCCCTTGGTACTGCGTACCCAAGAGACAGTACAAACTACATCTCAGTTCCATTCCTTTTTCTTTCCAGGAGTTCCACTCCTAATTCCCCGTAGGGTTCCAGCTCTTTATCTCAGAACATCATATGTTTCACTTTCCAGTTTCACGTTCTCACAATCCATGATCTCAATCATGTTTCTTTATTCATAACAGGCAGCTGTTAATTCAATTTACAGGCAGCTTTATATTCCTTTCCATTTTTCCAAGATTGCAGTATTATACATTCCACTAGTTTTTCCATCCTAGGGTTCATGCCACATCCTAGGATCTAGCATACAACTAGTTTTCCAGCCCTAGGATTCATGTATCACCTAGGAGCTATCATTCCATACATTTCTCATTCCTAGGATTCATGCAATGTCCTAGATTCTAGTTATGGTTCCATACTTTAACAGATTTTAAAAATAAACTTAAGCCACTCTACCAGGTACAACGGGAGTAATGGGGGCGTGATCGGGAATCCCGCGTGCCTCCGCGACTCTCAAGACTGCAACTGAACGAGGTCCTATCACAAGGATCAAACACAAGGAGTGTCTCAAAACAGTGTATAGCTACTGTAGACGGGTAGAGGAATTAATTCTGAAAAGAACGCAACTCGAATCGCGGAAAACGGAGCCCGAACGGGTCCTAAACGGGTCGAAAAAGACGATACTGTGCAACGATCAGAGAATTACCTGTTCAGTGAGGTTTCCCAAACGTCCAGAAGTCTGCGGGGACGTCTATCCTAGCTCCCAGACGTCCGATGGTCACCCCGGACGTCTGGAGGTCACTCCCGCCGTCTGGTACAACTTCCAGACGTCTGATTCGCAAAGGATGGCGAATCAGCGAACTTGCGCACAGCCAACTCCCTCCCTTAGTACGATCGGTCGACAGGAAGGAAGAAGAAAGCGGAATACACACCTTTCAGACATCTGTATGAGCTACCAGACGTCGTCCTCACCGTCTGCCTATCAACCCAGACGTCTGATTCTGGAAATTTTTCCAGAATCAGGGCGCTACTCGGCCTCCACTCGCGACGCCGCCCGCGTCGCACCTCGCGCGCCTGCTGCTCAGACTGTAGCAGGTCCCTCTCCGCGTCGTTCCGCGCCCCCTGCGCCCTCCGCCGGCCGGCCAAGCCGCTCCAGCGAGCTCGCCCTCACGGCAGGGCTCCGCTCTCGCACGCCGCACCTCCTCCGCGCTCACTGCGGCCGCCGCTGTCGCCCTCGCGCTCACGCTCACGCTCACTGGCTGAAGGAGGAGAAGGAGGAGACGGGAGGGGAGGCATGCCCTTTTAAGGCCGCACGGAGGGGAGAGAGAAGGATTCGCGGCAGGGGAATCCTGCAGCCGCAGGAGGGAAGAAGGCGAATATGCGGTCTGCGCACTCAGGCGCGCAGACGACTCGCGTGTGTCGAAAATAACGGATTTCCAGATGTCTGGTCCGACGTCTGGACAACCCTCCAGACGTCTTAAAAGACGTCTGCGCCATACGCTCGTTACAATATAACAAACTCAAAGGAAGTTTCGTCCCCGAAACTTGCGCCAACTAGGGTGCGGGAAAAGACGTCTGAATAACCATAACAAACTCAAAGAGGACCGAAGCCGGTTCGAAAAGACGTACCCGCGAAAAGCTTCGGGTACCGCTCCCGCATTACCGCCTCAGGCTCCCAGGTAGCCTCCTCGTACCGCTGGCTCCTCCACAAAACCTTTACCAGGGGTACTTGCTTTCGTCTCAATCGGCGGATGGCTCGGTCTAGGATCTGCACTGGCCGCTCGGGGTAGGTCAGGTCGTCGCTCACCTCGACGCTCTCGTGACTCAGTACGTGACTGGAATCGGCTACGTACTTCCTGAGGTCGGACACGTGGAACACGTCATGCACACCAGAAAGCTGCGGGGGAAGGGCAAGTCTGTAAGCAACGGGTCCAACCCGCTCCAGGACCTCAAAGGGCCCCACGAACCTCGACGCGAGCTTCCCTCTCACCCCAAAACGCTGTAAGCCCTTCATGGGCGACACACGAAGGAAGACGTGGTCCCCAACCTCGAACTGCACCTCTCTGCGTCTGCGATCCGCGTAGCTCTTCTGTCTGCTCCTGACAGTGCGGAGTCGTCTGTGGATCTGCTCAACTACCTCCTGACTCTGCCGGATCAACCTGGGGCCAACCTCCCACTTGGTCCCCACCTCAACCCAACTCAAGGGTGCCGTACACTTCTGTCCGTACAGAGCCTCGTAGGGAGCCATGCCGATGCTCGAGTGATAACTGTTGTTGTATGCAAACTCCGCCAGGGGCAGGTGCTTCTCCCAAGAGCCCCTCCAGTCCAGTACACAGGCACGCAAAAGGTCCTCAAGTGTCTATATCGTGCGCTCAGACTGTCCGTCCGTCTGGGGGTGGTAAGCCGTGCTAAACCTCAACCTCAT
This sequence comes from Thalassia testudinum, assembly GCA_037157565.1. Lineage (NCBI taxonomy): Eukaryota > Viridiplantae > Streptophyta > Magnoliopsida > Alismatales > Hydrocharitaceae > Thalassia > Thalassia testudinum. Next base: position 58,617,988 of record JAZHRO010000022.1, on the reverse strand, counting down.
CCCCAAGGCCTGCTGAAACTCAGCCCAAAACTGGGACGTAAAGCGGGTATCCCGGTCGGATACGATCTCCCGCGGAACTCCGTGTAGTCGCACCATATCACGGATATACCTCTCTGCCAACTGTGCTGGTCCCAAAGTGACTCGGATCGGCAAGAATCGCGCCGTCTTCGTCAATCTATCCACTATTACCCAGACTGCGTCGTGTCCCCGCTGGGTAACAGGTAAGCCCACCACCAAGTCCATGGTGATGCTCTCCCACTTCCACTTTGGCACTGGAAGCGGCTGAAGCGGCCCTGCAGGCCTCTGATGCTCGGCTTTCACCTGCTGGCACACTAAGCACTGCTGCACGAACTCACCCACATCCCGCTTCATCCCTCTCCACCAAAACTCACGCCTCAAGTCATGGTACATTTTCGTGTTTCCGGGATGTATGGTGAATCTGGAACCGTGTGCCTCAGTCAGGAGCTCTCTCAACAGCTCCTCGTCTCTGGGAACGCACAACCGTCCCCTCAAGCGTAACACCTGGTCTGTGAAAGAAAAGTACCCTGGGTCCCCTGATAGTACTCTGTCGCGCAAAGACTGCAAGTACGGATCAGCCATCTGTCCTGTGATGATACGGTCTATCAGCTCTGGCCTGGTCTGCCGTGTCACCGTCACTGCCCCACAGTATCCTCGTAACTCTAGAGGTCTCCAACTGCCCACCTCCTCTAAAAGGCTCCAACTCTGTAACTGTAGACTGGCCAAGCGTGCGGGTGCCTTACGGCTCAAGGCGTCAGCCACCACATTGGCCTTTCCCGGGTGGTAGGAGATGCTGCAATCGTAGTCCTTCAAGAGCTCCAACCAACGTCTCTGTCTCATGTTGAGCTCCTTCTGGTCAAAAAGATATCTGAGGCTCTTATGATCTGTAAAAATCTCGAAGGTCTCACCGTACAAGTAGTGCCTCCAGGTCTTTAGCGCGAAGACAACAGCTGCCAACTCTAGGTCGTGGGTAGGGTAGGTATGCTCATGGGGCTTCAGTTGCCGCGAAGCGTAAGCGACAACATGACCCCTCTGCATGAGAACACCTCCTAACCCCTGCAAGGAAGCGTCCGTGTACACAACGAACCCGCCACTACTATCAGGGATGGTGAGCACGGGAGCCGAGGTCAACCACTCCTTCAGCTCCAGAAAACACGCCTCACAGGCGTCTGTCCAAGCGAAAGGCACGTCCTTCCGGGTCAACTGTGTCATAGGACGCGCAATCTGTGAAAATCCCCTGATGAACCATCTGTAGTAACCTGCCAGTCCCAGGAAACTGCGAATCTCAGTGACTGAACGCGGTCTCTCCCACCTGAGCACTGCCTCGACCTTGGCGGGGTCCACCGCCAGGCCGTCACCAGAGATCACATGACCCAAGAAGGTCACCTCCCTCAACCAGAACTCGCACTTGCTGTATTTGGCGTACAGCCTGCGTCGTCTCAGAGTGTCTAGAACCATCCGCAAGTGCTGTCCGTGCTGCGTCCGATCTCTAGAATAGATGAGCACATCATCTATGAAAACCACCACGAACTGATCCAAGTACGATCTAAACACCCTGTTCATCAGGTCCATGAAAGCATTGGTCAGCCCAAACGGCATGACCAAAAACTCGTAGTGTCCGTACCGGGTGCGGAAAGCTGTCTTGGAGACGTCGGTCTCCCTGATCCTCAACTGGAGGTATCCAGACCTCAAGTCTATCTTGGAAAACACCGTGGCACCCCGCAACTGGTCAAACAAATCGTCGATCCTCGGCAGCGGATATCTGTTCTTGATGGTGACCCTATTCAGCTGTCGGTAGTCCACACAAAGGCGTAGGGTCCCATCCTTCTTCTTCACAAACAGTACCGGGGCTCCCCAGGGAGACGCACTGAGCCTCACGAAACCTTTCTCCAAAAGGTCCTGCAACTGAGACTTGAGCTCTCGCAGCTCAAGCGGTGCCATCCTGTATGGCGCGATGGAGATGGGGCTGGTCCCTGGTACTAGTGAGATCTCAAACTCGATCTCACGCTCGGGCGGTAGTCCTGGTAACTCGTCTGGAAACACGTCGGGGAACTCTCTGACCACCGGGATGCTCTGGAAGTCTGCCACAGGGCTGGGCTCTGCCACCACACAGGCTAGGAAGCCCTCACACCCCTGGCTCAAAAGTCTCGCTGCCCGAAGTGCCGAAATGCACCTGAAACCTCCGTCCACTGGCTGCCCGTGAAACTCGAAAGAAGGCAACTCCAGAATGGAGAAGACAATCTTCCTCTCAAAATAGTCTACCAAGGCGTGGTAAGCAGACAGCCAATCCATCCCCAGAATCACTCCAAAGTCCTCCATCTGTATCATAATCAGGTCAGCTGGCAGGCTATGTCCCCCGATGCTGACCTCGCAACCCGTGTACACCTACTCAGCTACAAACAGCTGACCACTCGGACCTCTGATTACGAACGGATTCTCTAACAGTGTATAATCCTGGTCCAAACTAACTGCGAAACTGGCTGCGACAAACGAGTGCGTAGCGCCGGAATCGAAAAGCGTGTAAACGAGTCTGCCAGAAACTGAAACCATACCTGCTACCACGGATCCCGATGCTCTGGCGTCCCTGTGTGTTAGGGCGTTGATACGCCCCTCAGCTCTAGGTGCGGACGAAGCAACCACACTCTGCGTCGGACGGGTAGGTGCTGGCCGGTACCCTCCTCGCGACTGCTGTCCTCCTCCTCGTGCCTGGGAACCGCGGCCTCCTACGCGCCCTCCAGTGCTCTGCACGGGAAGTATCTGCTGACCACCTGCCCTAGATGGGCAGTCCCTCCTGACGTGGCCCGGCTGGCCACACTGGTAGCAGAGGGGAACCCGACTCCCGCCCTCAGTGAGTCCCTGCTATCGGCTAGGCGGGGGTCCGGTGCTGGCGACTGGCCCCTGTCGAGGGCCCCCAAAGGCCACTGATGGCCCTGCACAACATGACGGCTCTCCTGCGGACGCCACGTGTCTCCGTTCTCGCCGGCCCTGTGAGAAGTCTGGCTGAAAGGGCCTCTTCCGCCCGCCGTCGATCTCTCGCGCGGACGGGTTGGTCTCCTCATAAGTCATAGCTGCCTCTACCACCCTCAAAAACGTCGACAGCTTCAGGGGTTTGACATATCCCCGTATCGCAGGCCGGAGCCCCTCGATGAACCTCCAAAGGCGCTCCTCCTCAGTGGCTACCGCTGTCGCTGCAAAGCGGGACAGCTCCAAGAAACGCGTGCGGTACGCGCTCACAGTCATCGTCCCTTGGCGGAGAGTGTGGAACTCCCGCCTCCTCTGGTCCTGCCACGTCTGGGGAAAGTACTGCTCGCAGAAGAGGGTGACGAACTGGTCCCACGTCGGCTCGTCCCTCTCCTGTCCCCGGACCGCCCTCCACCACCGGTGTGCCGCACTCTCCAGCTGGTACGTGGAAAAGGCCACGCGGCACTCCACCGGGGGGCGAAGGGTGTCGAAGATCTTCTCCAGCTGCTCAAGCCAGTCCTCTGCCTCGGTCGGGTCCTCATCCCCCTTGAAGGAGGGGGGCTTCAGCTTCCGGAACTGTCCGAAAAGCTCGAAGTGGCGCTGTAGGGGAGGTGCTGGTGCACCTCCAGGCGAAGGTGCCTCGTGTACAGAAGTGTCGGAGGAAGGTGGGGGCGGCAGGGGCCCATCCCCTCCCTCGTGTCCAGCACCGTGTCCGTAGCGTGGTCCAACAGAGGACTCCCCCTCTGCAACCCCAGGAGGAGGTGCTCGGGGCGGTGGGTGGAGCTCCTCTCGTACAATATCCCGTATCAGTCTGGCGAGGTCCTGGGCCTGGATGCCAGGGAGTGGTGGCTGGTCCACCGAGACGTCAACGACAGCACGTCCACCTCGCCGACCTCGCCCTCGGCCGCGCCCGCGGCCAGTCTCGCCAGTCCCGCGACGAGGCATCTCCTGCTGCCCGCGGCCAGTCTCGCCAGTCCCGCGACGAGGCATCTCCTGCAAGGAGATGCGAAACAAAACGGAAACGTCAAAACAGACGGTACCTAACAAAACTTCTAAGAGCTCATGTCAAGAGATATGTTGCGGTGGCTACTCTAGCTATAAACATGTGAATTGGTTATTTTCCAGTCAGTTGATTCACTTCTCGGGACGACCTTGCTCTGATACCATCTTATAACGACCCGGTTCCCGAGTCCCTACGAGACACGAGAACCGGACCGACTAATCCCAAGACCTAGTCGTCCAACGAGGAAGTAACCAAAAGAGCAGTAAAATAAATCACATTCAGCATGAATATAACTAACAGTAAGGAAGTACAGCAGTAAGGAAAGAAACTACTACAGTAGATACCACCACAACAGTAGAACAACATTTATCATATAATAAGAACTGCAGGTAAAGAAAGTACAGCGGAAACAAAAACTACTCACTAGAACAGAAACAAAAGAGGTACAAAAGACTGTGGTAAACTCTACTGGACCCTACTCGGCCCAGCGTCCTCTGCAGCCGCCGACCCTGGCTGCTCAACACCTGGTCCTGAAAAAGGTAACGAGTGTAACACGTCAGCAAAACGCTGAGTAGAGTGGCAAACAAACTAAAGGCAACAGTAGAGTGTACAGTAGCTGTTATGTTCTATTACTTCCTTTATTTACATCTTTCAATTTTCTCACTATTTCATTTATTTCTCAGATCCTTTACTTGATCTCGAATGTCCTCGTGGGAACGATCTTGATTGCAGTCTTTTCCAAAAGTAGAAGTAGCACGTGGTGCTCTCCTGGTCGGGAGAGTCCCCCGTGGTGATCCTACCCTCAGTCAACCACCCCAAGGTCACTGACAGACGTAACGGTGACTATGGCACGTGCGATAAACGCACAGGCAGCTAGCCCGCACTGGCACGCGGTCAGTCGTTTCCGTTAACGGGTGCGCCCAAAGCACAGCACGGAACCAGGGCAGAGCCCTCTCAGTAACAGGGGTCCAACCCCTCCACAATAACCAAACCGGGGCCTTGCCCCTCCACAGTCTGCGCACCCTCGCCTGACTACCCTGGTTTCCCTAGTGTGCTAAACAAGTTGGTGAAGGAGGCTAGCAGAACCCCGGGGCCCGTGGGGTAGCTAGTACTCTCCTAACACTAGTAGCTCTCCTCGGTACTACGTACACGAGGGCCAACAAGTCGGTACAGAGCGGCCAATCCTAACCCCGGGTCCCTGGGGTGGCTGGCCCCACTCTGCACTAAACAGGTACAGGTACTTCCCTTGGTACTGCGTACCCAAGAGACAGTACAAACTACATCTCAGTTCCATTCCTTTTTCTTTCCAGGAGTTCCACTCCTAATTCCCCGTAGGGTTCCAGCTCTTTATCTCAGAACATCATATGTTTCACTTTCCAGTTTCACGTTCTCACAATCCATGATCTCAATCATATTTCTTTATTCATAACAGGCAGCTGTTAATTCAATTTACAGGCAGCTTTATATTCCTTTCCATTTTTCCAAGACTGCAGTATTATACATTCCACTAGTTTTTCCATCCTAGGGTTCATGCCACATCCTAGGATCTAGCATACAACTAGTTTTCCAGCCCTAGGATTCATGCATCACCTAGGAGCTATCATTCCATACATTTCTCATTCCTAGGATTCATGCAATATCCTAGATTTTAGTTATGGTTCCATACTTTAACAGATTTTAAAAATAAACTTAAGCCACTCTACCAGGTACAACGGGAGTAATGGGGGCGTGATCGGGAATCCCACGTGCCTCCAGGACTCTTAAGACTGCAACTGAACGAGGTCCTATCGCAAGGATCAAACACAAGGAGTGTCTCAAAACAGTGTATAGCTACTGTAGACGGGTAGAGGAATTAATTCTGAAAAGAACGCAACTCGAATCGCGGAAAACGGAGCCCGAACGGCCCCTAAACGGGTCGAAAAAGACGATACTGTGCAAAATCAGACGTCTGGAACTTCTTCCAGACGTCTTAAACAGTGGATCAGAGAATTACCTATTCAGTGTGGTTTCCCAGACGTCCAGAAGTCTGCGGGGACGTCTATCCTAGCTCCCAGACGTCCGATGGTCACCCCGGACGTCTGGAGGTCACTCCCGCAGTCTGGTACAACTCCCAGACGTCTGATTCGCAAAGGATGGTGAATCAGCGAACCTGCGCACAGCCAACTCCCTCCCTTAGTACGGTCGGTCGACAGGAAGGAAGAAGAAAGCGGAATACACACCTTTCAGACGTCTGTATGAGCTACCAGACGTCGTCCTCGCCGTCTGCCTATCAACCCAGACGTCTGATTCTGAAAATTTTTCCAGAATCAGGGCACTACTCGGCCTCCGCTCGTGACGCCGCCCGCGTCGCACCTCGCGCGCCTGCTGCTCAGACTGCAGCAGGTCCCTCTCCGCGTCGTTCCGCGCCCCCTGCGCCCTCCGCCGGCCGGCCAAGCTGCTCCGGCGAGCTCGCCCTCACGGCAGAGCTCCGCTCTCGCACGCCGCACCTCCTCCGCACTCACTGCGGCCGCCACTACCGCCCTCGCGCTCGCGTTCACGCTCACGCTCACTGGCTGAAGGAGGAGAAGGAGGAGACGGTGGAGACAGGAGGGGAGGCGTGCCCTTTTAAGGCCGCGCGGAGAGGAGAGAGAAGGATTCGCGGCAGGGGAATCCTGCAGCCGCAAGAGGGAAGAAGGCGAATATGCGGTCTGCGCGCTCAGGCGCGCAGACGACTCGCGTGTGTCGAAAATAACGGATTTCCAGACGTCTGGAAACTATCCCAAACGTCTGGTCTGACGTCTGGACAACCCTCCAGACGTCTTAAAAGACGTCTGCGCCATACGCTCGTTACAGTGGAATACCCCCAACTGAGGAAAATTCCCAAGTAGAAACAAAAAATAGTAAAGGCGTTGAGAATGGGCAACAGTTCTGGCTAAGCTAAGAGGGGGTAAGATCGTAATGACAAAGAATCAAAACCAAAAAAGGGTTAAAAGGCACTGTAGGCCATTCTCTATGGAATATTTACAAATAATAAATGTATCCACCCCCATCGGAACACAGGTGGGTCATGGACCCACAAGGGTGGAACTAGACTACATCGAGTCTATGCGCCACTAGGAATTCCTTAATAGAGGATCGACTATGAAAGTTATAAGTAAAACTGTACAACTCCTTCATTTTGGGCACAATGCCCGAGGAGGAAGATCCAAACTTACCCTTGCTTGCAAGTATGGAAATAGTCAAGCTACCGCTACACCTCCTGACGTGGTGTCTTTGGATGAACAGAACCTCTAATGGTTCACCAGAGGAGCGGAGGCAAGCTCGCAAAGTGGGTTCGTGATAGTAAAAGCGAGTAGATGGGGCATTAACTCTACCCCAACCCCCTATTTATAACCCCCGAGGGGAGTTCTCCCTCTATGGGGCACGGATTTCGAAAATGAACTCCCGTAATGCGAGGCATGGATTTCAAAACATCCCGCCAGATCTAAAACAACCATGATCATCTTTACAGGCATTAAATGCCCCTACGCGTATCATTTTGCCACAATCACAACGATCGCATCGATGTCCGTTGCAATATTTAAGGTAGATACGCTCATGATTACGGCAATTAATGCCAGTCCTGTCACACAAAAGGACAAAACCAGCTCCCGCAGTGATTAGACACCACTCGCAAAAAGTGTTGCTTACGTTATATTTATACCCAGGTTGTTGGCCTCTTAAAGTCGACAGGAACTCAGGCGACGACATACCAACGTTTCCTTTAATAAAGGTTGGCCTCTTAAGACCAATAGGAACTCAGGTGGCAACATGCCTATGTTCCCTTCAATAAAGGTTGGCCTCTTAAGGCCAATAGAAACTCAGGCAATAACATGCCAACATTTCCTTCAAATTTCAGTGGTCATATATATACCACATCAGTAATGGCACCTTGCCCACTTAAATTTAAAACATACGCCTCTTGCCAAATGATTACCCCACTTAGAAGGTAGTCAATACATCATTTGGAGGTACCATCCATATGCGAAGTTTTAATACCTTTACTACTCTCAGTAACATACGCTAGCTAAAGAGTGGGAGCATATGATAAGGGACAAAAGGTGCTCTCAGAATTAAAACTTCGTACAAAGCCCAACAGATTCATTTCTCCGATGTCTCGGTGAATTGGGCTTACCCAACTATCCCAAATCCAGGCGGATCTAGGCGGGCCTAACTCGTCAAAGGATCCAGTTGACCAAAGTTGAAGAAGCGACAACAACATCCACGTCAGCGCTAACGATTTATAAAGCTATTTATAGCCAACGGACGAGCCGGGGAATCCGCGAAGTCAGTTATGAAGTGAAAAGTTGTTGCAATATTTTTTGTATTATAAATAGAAAAGAGATGCCTTTAAGGAGGGGCTTCACTCATTTTCTGAGAGAAAGAACAAGGAGTGATTGCACTATCAACCATCATAGTAGAATCTTGGGCGCATCGCCCTCCCCCTAGATGTATACCCCTTCGGGTGGAATTGGATCACCAATTTCTTATGCCTCTATCTTTATGATTGCTTGTGATATTTGTCGTTTTGAGTCCCCTACTGATCGGGGCCTCAATCGGGAATCAAGACTTAAAATTTGCAGGTTGTTCTTTTAGGAACCATAACCCTCAAAACTTAAGTTAATAATTCATGTGACTAATTATTGTGGGTGAATTACGTGTGTGTGCTCACGAGGAAGACATAATCCATCAATAAATTTCTACACATTTATTTTATAAAATAACACTAACTCTTTTATATTTTATGCCTACATTAACTAAATAACTTCATTTTATTACTTTATATTATAAGCATAATAGTTGACGATCTACATAATCAATTATATATATCGTGGTCCATACATTGAAATATTATCTAACGACAAGTTCACGTAGAATGCCACCCAGCGAATATTTGGTTGATACTTTTAACTAGTAAGAAATCAAATCTAAATTCAATCTTTCTGAGGGTTAGTTTAATTTAGATTTTGGGGTTCTTTTGTGCAAGGAGATCAACGTTCACTTCACAAGAATAAAAAAAAATCTTCTTAGTTATTTATTTTCTAAATGTCAATACAACTATAATATTTTTAGATGTTTAATTAAAATAAATGTCAAATATGATCCATGTGGCATATCCTTTCCAAATATTTGATCAAAACTTACTGTGACATGTCAGTTAAAGCCCCCTGGTTTAAATATCTAGAAAAGATGTGTCATGATAAATCTGCTTTAATATTAATTTTGATTAAATATTTAAATAATATTCTAGATACCTGGACGTTTAAAAATTAAATATTTAAAAAAATCTTGTAGCGATATGTTTACGTATTTATGAAAATTAATAAAAAAAATGAATAACTTTATATTTGAAACGCAAGGTAACGAGTTACACTTAACCTTAACAAATTAGTTTTGACTCATTGCCTCTTCATTAAGGATCTATATATATACAACCAGTCAACTTGGCTAAAAGCTAAGTGCCAAGCCAATTAGTGATTTTTATGATTTTGGTGACATTGTTCTTCTTGAACATTAACTCTCTCCTATTTGTATTTGATTAAGTAAGTTTATATCAGATTAAGTATTTAATTCATCACTTAATTTACCTCTATTTACATTAGATCAAGTGAATTTAATCTAAGATAAGATAATTCTATCTTTTCTTAAAATAACTTTAAATCATTAAAATATTCAAACAAATTAATTTACTTATTTTACTATATATATTCTATTTCTTTCATATTTGTTTACTTATTTTCCTTACCCTAATAGTTTAACATTCCAATGATGATTTTGATAAACTTCAAGTATAATAGAGGTACTGTCACTTGTTCATATGGTTATACCATCGTAAAGCTTCAGACAAGCGATCTAAGGATAGCATCAAAAAAGTTTCTCAAAAGAGGTATGCAAATGCCTTAGGCCCCATTAGTGATGAGACGAGTGCTGGGATAGTAGGCAGTTGTGATAAAGCTGTTGATGCACTATTATTGTTTTTATTTTTTATTTGTATGAAATGGGTTAGGAGTTGATGTGATAAGTCAGGAAATATATTGTAAATAATTTTTATTTTTAATTTACATTAGGAATAGATCAGTGGGATAGCTGTAATTAATAAATTGATATATTATCAGTGGTGATCAAAGTTGATATAATAGCTACTAATATCTTACTGTTAACTATGCCATGAAAGATAATAACACAATTTAAAACTTTACCGACAACGGCTCTAGTTCCTACATGCAGATTTTCAGTTGGATCAGTCAAAGTGTAGGCTTCAAGCAGACGCTACATATGGTTGGTTATGAAATAGGCCAGTGGCATTATTAACATTGGTCCTACGTCAGGCTTCTGTTGAGATCTTTGCATGATTCGCTTTTCCCGTAGGATGTTAGTCATGTGGCACATTTTTCAGCATTACGTATTCAAAAGAAATCATTATTTTTTTCTGAGATCTTACTATTTGACTATGTTTGTTTACAGCGTTCAAGAAATAAATAAAGTTTCACCGGTAGATACTGAAGGGCACCGGATGAGGAAAAGGAATAACAAGAAGCTTTACACCAATTTGACCATTTGACTTTGTTTGTTTCACCGTATTAAAACATGGTGGGCGCATCGAAATTGTACAAGTGATCGTAGAAAAGACCAAGGAAAGAAAGAACAAGAAGCTTTATCAAATAATTCCAAGCTCCAGTAGTTGGGATCAACTACGGGGAGAATACCTGGGGTTGAGGTTGAAGGACCAACCACTACACGATCATGCATGGTCTCCACCTTCGATAATATGTAATGATCAAAAAGGAAAAGAATGTGGATATCGAAATATAAAAATTGATACATCTTGCAATACATTGACGTGGTATATCAATGTAAAATTATCATCAATCATTTTACATTGATGTAAAATTATCAAATATTACTTTATACTAATGTAAAATTACTATATAATCATTTTTCATCGATGTGAAATTATCATAAATTATTTTACACCGATGTAACATAAAATATTTTATATCGATGAAAATCATTATATCATCATTTTACATTGATATAAAATCACCTAAAATTACTTTACATGGATGTAAATCAATATATCACATCAGCATATTACAAAACCTATCACATCATCTATTTTCCTACATTTTAACAAAGAAAAATCATGCCCCAAAATTACGTCGTATCATTGTTAGACACCAGCAAATCATATTACCATCAATATACAAGCCAAATACAACGTTCCAATTGATCATAAAATACTATATCTTTGTCGGAATATAAGAATGCGGCGTGTTTTTTAACGAATTCGCATTTTACGGAAAAATATATAAAAGGTAATGTAAGTTCCGTTGGTAAATTTCATTTTATTTAAAATAATTATTACTATGTGAGTTAATAGATATAAAGGTGACTTTTTTATTTTAAAATAAAACATACTGACGTAGAATGATTATAAATGTAATTTTTATAATTTTACATTCGTGTAAAATAGATAGGAAGATGACTTATACATTGGAAGATGGTTTTGATGACTTGCATCGAATATGTATTTTTTTTATTTAAAGTAATGATGTTTTTTTTTTTATTTTAAGCATTGATAGGTGTTATTACTTACAATATTTTTTTATATAAATAAGTGATGCGTGATCCTCATTTTTAAATTTATCTTTTTATAGTTGCACTCACCGACTTCACTTCCGATACTTGTCACCTTATACATTTTTATACCTCCATCCTATACCTTTTCCTACATACAATATGTTACGAGCAAGCATGCCCGACTCTTCACTGCGGTATTAAATTTTAAATAAGCTTCGCATTCAACACGCATTGACAAAACATTTAGCTAAAAACATAGCGAGTCGTAATGTTAGTGGTGTTTTAAAAATGAATGGTATTTCATTATCGGTGCTTTTCTTCAAAAGGACACGTTGAGGATGAAATAGTTTAGAAGAACAGGAGATGATTGGAGCCCAAGAATCTCGGGTATGCGCAATGCTAAAGCCCATGTCATCTATTAAATCAACCCAGTCCACAACTGGGTTTGCTAGGGATATTTGTTTCGCTGGGCCTTTGGTCTGATGTATCTGGGCTCCCTCCGGATTTTGCAGCCCTTTAGTTGGGATTCTGTGTTCCGTGTACCTGGGGTAAACACAGAATGACAAGCTTTTCTTAAACCCTTTTCAGTAATAGAGTTTTCTTTTACCTCTCAAAAAAACAAAAATTAAATCAACTCAGTCCATTAATTTTGATGTAAACGTTGAGTTCGACACGTTCACTACAACAAGAATGACAAGCTTTTCAGTGATATCATTGGATACTACCAGGTGAAACTTGGGGTTGTTACCATAAAGTTTTTCATTTCTTTTCTTCCACACATATGAAATTGTGGATGCAAGAATCCTTCCCATGGTTGAGGGGGAACAGTCACATTCTCTATCAATAGTGAGGCCTCCTCTAAAGATGATGTCACCTTCATCGTGGCAATGAAAGAAGCCTAAATTGTGGCAATTGCAGAAAAGATGTTGGGTGAATTCCTCGATGTCATCGCGTAGTAGGCAGTTGGATGTGTTAGTCAATCCCCATTTCTTGAGATGATCCCAAATGAGAAGTCTCAGGTTAACGACAAGCCAAGTGCAGCACAACCACTTGGGAACAAAACCTTTTGACCATATTATTCTCCACACAGGTTTCTCCTCTCCTCAAGATCTGAAAACATCGATCACTCCAGAAGTCACGAGTTTCCCATATGTATCACCTTACCACTCCCAAGTGGGTCGTGCCGACAAAGCTACAATTAAGTGGATAACCTAATATTTTTATTTATAAATCAAATTGGGCATAATCACACCAAATCAGGTTATAAAAAATTTAAACTTTCAAATCAAAGTCCTTGATTAGTGGGTCGGGCTCGATCCACCCGAATGGCAAAGGGGGCGCGGAAAAGTGGATTCTCAATGGGTAAAAAGGAGAGTACTTCCCACTACTATGATTAGCATAACATCCTATATTTGTATAGATCGCATCGTAGGGCCACTTTTCGTCCTACATGGAAATTCAAAGTGAAAGCAGCGAATCCCTTTTCCCTCCTCCTTTTTCCTTCCTTGAGGAGGAGGGGGGACGGGCCCAATTTGGTAAGCGCGTATCTCACAAGTCCAACGATACCCGGTCCAATTAGTGTTTACTTTAATATTTCCTGAAATTGCATCATTGCTTCAGTTTTGACCGTAATCCTCATTAAACTCCTAAAGTGCAACCAATCATGGAATAATTGAATAAAACACAAAATCAAGCTATTAGGATGTGACTGTGAATGTAAAGTGAGAACGAAACCAGGCTTAAAAATGTGTTAATCAGAACCGTACCATAGCAAGCCAGTCATGGGCAAAAGGGCCACAATTTCTGCAGATTAAATCTGGGTTTGTGCTTGGACGAGCCAAGCCCATTTGTGAACATTTTTTCATGAAATGCATACAGTTAAATATTTACTGGTTACTAGTTTTTAGCTCATGTTTTTACGTAGGAGTGAATGAATTTACGATTCTTGAAAAAAAAGAGAATTATCGTACAGACGTTAAGGATGATAATGAAATCATTTTGATAATGAGAACAAGAAATAGTAGAAGGTAGTAATCTTAGGAAAATTTTGACATAACATCTCCTATTTTATCTATCTTTTATCAATATAATTTTGAAAAACCTATAATATATAAATGATATAATGCAAAAATCATTAATTGATGTTGTACATGGACATGTAACTTAATCATATATTTAATTTTATAAGGGAAAATAGAAAAAAAAAAATTTTCCAATCTTAAATGACAGTAGATAGTTATACTACAGTTGAAAGATTTATTTTTTCATTATCAAAGAGATATCTTGACAAAGTGATTTTGATTTAATAAAAATAGTTCGTACAAAAGACAAGAAGAATAAACAACATGAATAGAATGTGCTTCTAAATTTCTTTCGTGAAAAAGTTAAAATACAGAAGATTTAATTGCTAACGGAAGGTCAATAAATTACAAATGGAAGTTGCCATGTTTGTGTAGGGTTAATAGATTAGAAATGAAAGCTTAAGAATAAAGAAGAAGGGAAAATATGTGAATAAAATTACAAAGTAAGTTTCATGCCCGTAAGGGCCTTTGTAATATTTTTATTTTATTCAAGAAGTTTCCTACAGTTTTGCTTGAAAAAGAATAAAAAAAGAAAGATAACGTAGGATTTTATTTACAATTTTTAACGCTTATGAAAGTTTAGATGTAATTTTTCACAAGATGTGGGAGCACAAGAATGAAAAGAAGAAAAAATAATCAGGCTTCCAAAGTAAGGTTCATGCTTGTAGAAATCCGGATGCTATTTTAATTTCATTTAAGGGGTTCCTTGCCATTTCGATTAAAAAAAAAAAAAAGTAGAAAAAGAAAAAGAAAGAGGGACCATCTCTAATGCACCTGCAGCAACCCTCGTACCAATTAAATTAAATAAATGAACTCCGATTTCAATGGATTTCAGAAGAAATTCATAAATTATTATTAACTAATTAATCTCAAAATTACATGTCCATCTCCCAATATTCTTCTCCAATCATGTTTCCTCAGCTCCCATATAAACCTGGGAAATTCCACACACCCTCATTCTTGTGTACGTTAGCAATGAAGTCTCCATGCCACTGCCAGCCAAAGGGAAATTCAACACTCTTCTGTGATTTTTATGTACACATATTCGCGTAAATACTTGGTTTTGCAGAAGAAACAATGGTACGGTGCCATCAACAATGACACCTCCATGCCGTGAATCATCGGGAAAAAGCCACTACAGTGGCAGGAACATTGCTTGCTCCACGCCAACTTAATCTCAAAATTGCATATCCCTCTCCCAATATTCTTCTCCCATCATGTTTCCTCGGCTCCCATGTGAACCCCACACACCCTCGTTGATCTTGCGTACATCAGCAGTGATGTCTGATGCCACTGCCAGCCAGAAGGATAACATTCTTTTATGATTTTTATATACACATATTCCTGTAAATATTTGCTGCTACGGAAGAGATAATTGTGCAGTACCATCGACAATGACACCTCCACGCCATGAATCATCGGGGAAATGCCACTACGGTAGCAAGAACAGTGCCTGCTATGTGCCATCTTAATCTCAAAATTGCATATCCATCTCCCCATGTTCTTCTCCCATCGTGTTTCCTTGATTTCCATGTGAACCCAAGAAATCGCACACCCCCTCGTTCCTGTGTGCATCAGCAATGATGTCTCATGCCACTGCCAGCCAAAAGGATAACATTCTTTTATGGTTTTTATATACACATATTCCTGTAAATATTTGGCGCCGCGGAAGAAATAATGACACGGTACCATCATCAGTGACACCTCCCATGAATCATCGGGAAAATATCGCTACTATAGCAGGAATAGTGTCTCCTCCATGCCAAATCATAGATATTATGGATAGATTGTCTGAATTCTGTAGCACTGTGTTATTGTATACCACAGTTGATTTTTTTTTTACGATAAATGATTGACATACGGATTTAAGTCTCAAGCCCATCAAACTTGCTAATTCTATCATTGTTTGCTTTCGGACTCTCGTTGATTATTAAGATAATTTATAATGTACTGTAAGAAAAAAATATTTTTCTTGACATTTATTTTCTAAGAATTAGTTTCCTTAAAAGATTAAAAGTTTAATATTAAGAAATGTAAAATTGATGTTAATCTTTACTTTTATTTATCTCTAGAGTAATGTTAGCAGTAATTTTTATTTATTTAAATCAGTATTAAATTACATTGTTAATTCTTGTGTGTTTACTTGAATTAACATTAACATTAATTTTTGAAAAGTAAGATTTAAATGTGGGAGAGTTACAAAATTAACAACTGTGTTGGTAACACCCTTCAAAATTATTGTTAGTAAAATCAATGTTAAGGATCCTTAACCTGGACTTTCACTATATGGGTTAATCCTTCAAATAAACAGAGATTAACTTCACTTGAAGGTTAACCTACCAAGCGAACTATCCCTAAACGTACAAATAATTATGGTGTTTTCTAGATAAACGTCAAGTTAGAGTATATCCTTTCAAGACATTTGGTCTCAACATTTTGATGTTTGAATCGAAGATCAAGTTAGATCTAACGTAACATATCCTTTTGAGATATTTGACCTAAATGTCTCAAAAAAAACCATGTTACGGGAGACCTACGTTGACATTTATTCTGATTAAATATTAACATAATACTAAAATTATTTGAATGTCCAGAAAATTGATCTCAGGAAAGATATTTTTCTTGTAGCAACGCGAGAACAACTGCTACATATTTTTTTTTGTTAATATCTTCCAACTAGACTATGTCTACCCTCACAAAATTTGGAAGCTCGGAAGGAGTTCAATTACTGTCAACAACATAGTACACTTCAAGTATGGCATCAGTCCCAATATTGTCCGTGAACATTTAAATATATGTTTGTGGTTAATCAGTCTTTTTTTGTACACAGGATCACGAACTCGGCTGTGGAGGATTTGGCCGCAAATTGGGCACCAACTGGTCTCACTTTTCCTACCTGCGCTCCCCAGTGGGTTGTGGTGGATGACCTTTTGAGCTTACGTACCCTCTAAGTTAGAGGGCTATTGCACTTGCTTGCTTGTTTATGTTCG
The DNA here is from genome assembly GCA_037157565.1 of Thalassia testudinum. Classification (NCBI taxonomy): domain Eukaryota; kingdom Viridiplantae; phylum Streptophyta; class Magnoliopsida; order Alismatales; family Hydrocharitaceae; genus Thalassia; species Thalassia testudinum. The sequence continues at coordinate 58,601,336 of JAZHRO010000022.1, read as the reverse complement.
AAGCCTTGCTGCTCGCTCCTTGATCGTTGGGTTACTACCATATCAATTATTTGTTGGGATTTCGACTTTGACTCCTTTAATCTATTGACAGGGATGATAACCTCATAGTTGTTGTCGGCCTTTTGTTGTTGTTTCCTTTTTCAGCTTTTTGGATTGTAATAGGACACATGTAGTGGTCCTTTTTGATAGTTGGCTTATGTTTGGTAGGTTGTGATGTAGTCCTCCTATCATTTTTTATCATCCGTAGAGAGTGAAGGATAAATAAGATTTATTTCTGAATTGATTTCAGAAAAAACTATAACCCTATACATCATCTTATATGTTTGATGTAAACAAACGAAGGGAACATGGCTATCTTAAGAATGGATAATCCTAGATTTGAGTGCTTCTACAACATGTCAGTAACTTAGCTTAATTGCAATGCATGCTACTTAATTCTGATCACTCTCTTAAATCACCTCCAGCATTCCATTAATCAATCTCAATGGCTTTTTACATATCATCAACCAATAGTTCTTTCTTTCATTCACACCGTTTGCAGGTAGAATTGGTGAGGGATTAATTAGTCCCCCTTGAGGGAGATTGGGACACTTTTGGAGGATGAGGAAGGGAGAATTGGAGGAAATATTTATTTTCAATCAATACCCTAATCATATCATTCCATTATATCAAATTAATATCGTATGTATTAAAATATATTAAATCTAATATGATATATCTATTAAAATAAATAAAATATTACCGCAACACATTACCCTACCCACATTTATATCTAAAAATTAAATATACCTACCAACCCCATTTCACTGTACTAAATTTCGTATCCTATCACACTTATTCTTATAATTCAACCAAACTCTCCTCTCCACTTGTCTTGCGATACTTTGTCCCGCTCTCATCCGACGTCAAAGGCGTGTTTTGATTGGAATTCACAAATCTTCTGGCATCATCAGTATGCCGTACTGAAGTAATTCCCGACAACGTTGTCGGCGAGGATCTCCCACAACCTGCGGTTTGTAGATGGGACGCAACGTGGCACCTTGAACTGGCTCACGGATCCTCCCATCTTCATGGAATGTTCCAGAATCTTCTGAAAGGTCCCCCTCCTCACCACCCTCAGCTCCAGCGGCCCTATGGTGTTGGCCTTCCTCGACGAGATGTAACCGGCGTCCACGAACGACCGATCCAGGAGGTCGCAGCAAGCCTTGAGTACATCGACGTCGCCACCGGCGGCACCATTAAGCTCCCAGAAGATGACGTAGCGACCAGGGTCCGACGTCCCTCGTTCGACGTAGCTTGTAAAGTCGATGAGCTCGAGCTTCTCGACGGTGAGGAGCTTCGCGGCTTCTTTGACGGCGAGCTGGAGATCACTCTCGGTGGTCTTGTCGATGTTGAGCGTGAGGAGGAGGTTCCTCCTACGTATGAAACGTAGCTCCGGCGATGAGTTGTAGAAGCCGGTCACTCTCACCACGTCACCCAGCCTGTATCTATAAAGCCCTGAAAGGGTAAAATTCCCAAAGAAACAAAAAAAAAAAAACACAGAACGTGTGAGTCAAAGGTCAACTATTCTGATCTAGTGTTGATCTCAAATGGGCAATAATGAACGTGCACTCTCCTTTCTGATCTCAAATCGGGACTCAGAAGAAATATGTATGTGTGTGTGTGTGTGTATATATATACCTGCAAAGTTTGTGAATAGAACCTCATACTCCTTCCCAACCTTGACATGCTCAATTCCGACGGACTCCTCTGCCGCCACTCCCCACCCCTGCAACGGCATGAACTCGAAGTAGGCGGCGTCGGGCACCACCACGAAGGTCGCCTCCTCGGGGCTCTCCCTACAGGGCTTCACGTTCACCCCGACCCACCCCTCGGACGCCCCGTAGTTGGAGCTCACCAGAGGCAAATCCCCGGCATAGTGCTTCAGCTTCTTCACGTACGGCTCCATCGCCCCCGTCATGATCCCGCACACGTACTTGGCGTTCGGCCACAGCTCCGGTATCGCCCCGTGCCACTCGCCTTTGCTCAACCTCCTGCACTTGTCGCGTATGGCGTCTGCGAGCTCCGGGTTGGGATGGAGGAGGAGCCACTCCATGGCCTCCCTCACGGTGGGTGCGGTGATCCTGGGGGAGAGGACTCCTTCCCTTATGTCGGAGCAGAGCTCTTCCCAAGCGTGCTCGAACACGCGGAGAGCCTGGATGAGGGTGTGGATGAAGATGGAGGAGAGGAGCTGGACCTCGCTGGAGGAGAGGAGACCGCAGAGCAGGTGGCAGTAGAGGGACTGGTGGTAGTCCGGGCCGAAGATCACCTCCTTGGGACTGCAGTACTCCGTCAACCGTTGCTCGTCTCCGGTGGCCCTCGAGAACTCGCCGCGTAGTATGTGCATCGTTGCGGTGGTGGCGGTGATCCCGCCGCTCGTTGCGGCAACCTTGCTGCCGAAGGCGAAGGAGAGGTGCTTCCCTTTGGTTATGGGGAGTTCCCTGTTAATGACAGGTTATGCATCCATGCTAATGAGGATGACCTTGTAAAATATATGGTGAATTGGCATATGTACCCTTATCTATATTCCCAACTTACATATTCTCCCACTTGATCCCTAGGTCGTGTGTTTGGGATATTTATAGTTACAATGTGGGTAAAAGTTAGGAAGGGCCAAACATAATGGTTGAGAATTAAAATAAAAGATTACTGTGTAGTAGTCTTTAAAAAAGTAAAATAAATTGTTGGGCCTAATTAATCATCTACCTTGGCCGGAAGATATTTTGATTTCAATGGTTATATCATTAATCCTTTCAAATCCCTTAATTAGCTTGTCTTGGTGAGATTGTGGTAGTTAACTAGAAAAAAAGTTTAGTGGCATCTGCTTAAATAATTATAAGATGAATGCACTACACAATGACATACATCGTGTTATATATATGCAAGTCTTGTCTGATTGATAGGTTAAGTATTTAATCCGTCACTTAACTTACTTCTTATTTACGTCAGATTAAGTATAACTAATTCGATGTAAAGTTATTCCACCCTCTTTGTAGAATAACTTTAATTCATCAAAACGTTCAAACAAATTAACTCACTTATTACATTATTTATTTTCCTCCTCCACCTTATTTCCTATATCAAATGAGACCTCACACTTAAATTTAATATGAAAATGTAAGCAAATTACGGTAAAATACTTTCTCTGAGGTGCGGAGAAAAATCCATGACAAATTTAGTACCACAATATTGGACTTAAGGAAAACAGATGCGATAGCAAAAAAAAAAAAAAGGGCAAGAAGATGGGAGCGTACCGATTCCTGTACGCAAACGACGTCAAATTAACGTGCATGGTCGACTTGAATAGTTCCTCGTTGAAGGGCACGTATTTGGATCTCCCTTGAGTTGTCCCGGAGCTGAGAACACAAACACGTAAGCTAACAAGTCAAATTGACGAACGGTTTAGCTATATATAGACACGTAAACTTCATTAAGTTATGACGATTGTAACTTAATTATTGTGCAAACACTACTTTGACTTTAAATTACGTCCGCGACATTTAACAACCTTAATGACATGTCGGTAATTGGCTTCCGAGTGAGAATTGGAGAAGGGTCTCCTTCTGCAATCCTTTGGATGTAAGGCTGTAGATCCTCGTGGGTAACGACTGGAACGCATGCCTTGAAGCTCTCCGGGTCGGTTCTCCCTCCCAAGCCTAAGCTCCTCAAGTACTCTGCCTCACCATTCTCTTCAAGGATCTTCTTGAGTACCTCCTTTTGGACTCGAACAGCATCCTTCGTTTGCGCCTCGAAGCTGTCTATGACTCTTTGAAGACAGCCGGTCGTCGTCGTCACCATTTCGCCTCCAAGTTGTAATAATTAATATATATATAGCGCGACAAACCGAGGTACCGCGTGAGCCACAACGCCTTCCGGTGCGCAGCTAAGTAACACGTCTGATAAGCCACCAGCTGATGCACGCCGGGAGTACTGAGTGACTTATCTGTGGGAAAGAAAGCAATCAATGAGTGGTTTTCAATAAAGATCAATGGATCAATACACAGACCATTAGATAAACAAGATTGTACAATGCATTTGTCGGTTCTTCTTAGCCACAACGTAAATTTTGTTTACTTTCATCTTATTTACTTAAGTGTCATATGTGTGTGTATGTGTGTATTTCTACGATGTATCTATGTATATGTATTTGTATAAGAGACATACACATACATAATTATGTACCTATATGTAAGTGTGTGTGCATATACATACATGCACATATATATACACATATTTATATATATCTTTTGTTCTTTTTAACATACCACAATCAACTTAAGAATCTCATTTCAATTTGCATGTGTTTATACACATTTATCTTACCATCCTCAAGATCACCTTTCTAGATATTTGATGTGCATCCTACTTCACTAACTGATCTAAGATCCAACGATAAGTAATGCTCGATTGCACATAACTTCGTCCAGCTGATATATATATATATATATATATATATATATATATATATATATATATATATATCCCGAAAGTTCTCCTCGAATTTCGTTGATCCATGCAGCAAACGTGGCCGGACAGTAGATATCATTTATGGATGGAGAAATAATATTGATTTGAAAGAAGCAGATGACCCATAAATGCTTATAGGAAAAAAGAAGCCGCTAAATTAGGAATAACAAAAATAGATGCCGATAGACTAAGAGATCATATGAGTAATATATGAGGAGCCGACAACTGAGAAGAATTGGGAGGATAACTAGACCTACTCACCAACCGCACCCTTTCAGAACGACGGCTTATATCTATATCATGTGCACGCGCGTCGATTTGGAGAGCAACGGGAAATTAAGGTGAGGGGGATGCTCGCCTGCAATGCACGACCATCAGGCTTATAAAGGAGTGAATTGCGTGGGTCCAACATTAATAAGACCTTCCCATTAGCACAACATTGATTTCGTCTTTGACCGGGAACGATTGGCCTCCCGCGCCGGATTTGGTGTCCATTGACTTTATTCGAAGGGGTTGGGTTTTTCCACTTTCCGTACACGCCCTCGCCATTCGGAACTTACGCAATTACACCAGACGCCGACAAGATGGGCATTTTGTATTCCCACACCTGAAAAGTTACTGTATTGATCGCTTTACATAGATACCTCTCAACAAACTTGAGATTATTGTGAGGTTAATGTCGACCTAAGTTGGATTATTATGAATAGCAAAGCCCATTGATTGACTGGAAATGTAGACAATGTAGGAAAGAAAAAGGAACTCTCCTCTCTTGTTCCCTTAACTGCTCTCCGCCCTTACTTCACCGCTTCCCTCCAATTCTCCCCTCTTCCAACCTCGGCACTCACATCTCCTCCTCCGTATGCATTCCCACTCCAGCCACATCCAAGCCACCAACCTCCTCGATCCACTGCAATCTCACCATGTCACCCTAATTCACCTCCCTGACATTGTAAACCTCCAACCTTTGAAGTGACGCATGCTAGACTTCTTAACGTGAATTGCGTTCATCTCCATTTTTATGTTCACAATCGAGCTCCTTCTTGTGACAGTTTCCCTTCTTGGGGCCCACTTAGCTTATGATGATGTGACGAATGAAGGAGTGATGGTGGCGCTGCCAGCATAAAATGTAAGATCTTACAGAATGCCCTATGAAAAGTGCACAAGAACTAAGATCATCCAATCGTGATCCTTGCACACCATTGGAAAAAGTGGAGCCTAATGACCAATCAGCTAGCCATTGTCAATAGTAAAACTAGGAGCAAGTTAAGGGAGCCTAGTAGAGACTATACACTTGACAACCACCGTGGCCTTCATTGTTCAGGTAGTTGTAGGATGTGTTCATGCTAGCGCTGTTGGTGGTGGAAAGAAAAGAATACAAGTGTTCCATAGGTTCATCAAGTTCGTATCCAACAGGTTGTCAAGGTCAATTTTTCTAAATTAGGTGCAAGCCTAGATTCAGATCTTTACAAATGGTATTAGAGTCAACGCACCTCTAATAAGAGAAAAGAGTTATCCTTCAAATAACCTTAGAGTGTGTTATTAAGTGCAACTACCACTCTCACTAGAAGCACATTGATCGAATTACAATTAGGACTTTATGAATTTAAGTGGGGAAAATTATAAAATTTAAAAATAGTTTCACATGAAAAATACCTAAAATTTACTAGTGGAATATACAAGATTGAGAATTATTATTTAACAACTTAATTAATCCTAAATATTTTTAGTGCTTGCCATGGGTTTACTGAGCTTATAGTCAATATGTTGTTAGGATCACTAGTCTCAATTAAATTCAAGCTTACGCCCCGATCTTTACTTAAAGTTGATAAGTGATGGAATAAAATGTAATCAAAGTTGATGGGTGAGACATATGTGGAGTTAAAGTGTTTGTTATGTGGTAGAATAAGTGTTGGGTTAGATTTATGGTTATTCTAATATAAGTGACTACAATATTTTGTATATTCAAACTTAGAAAGGTTATGGTGGAGAATATTCCATGAGAACCGCATAGCTAATTTTAACCCCCCAACATAATTGTAGATCTAGCACAATCACTTCAATGAGACAACTTAGGAATTATCCCTCAAGAAAATTTAACCTTAACATATCCTTTTGCTACATCTTAAGGAAACACTCTATGCCATTAACATTGGACGTTGCATCATATCAAATACATCTTCCTTATTTTAAATGAAAATAAACTAATAAGTACAAGAAATCTATTAAAAATCGACTCTAATACAGACCATGAAAATTTCGACAGAAAATACATACATTATTCAGGACGTTACCCATGAAAGGAGGACCGGCCGCTGCTTCAATAGAAGAATAGATGATTTCAACATCTTGATACAAACTACGGAAATCCGGTAGCAAATATAATGCTGGTGATGTTGACCATGAAAAGAAGTCTGACTGCTACTTCAAAAGAGTTGATGATTAACTTCAAGATGTAATTTTTCATCACTTTAACTAAACCTTTCATAATTTTTCAAAAAACATAAATCTCCATTGCTTTTAACTTTGACATCCATATTATTGGTAGCTTGCTTGTTTAAACCCTCTCATTTCACTCCCATGAATGTAATTAACATGTAGTTATAAACTTCTTGGGTTTAACATGACCACCATCAAACTGTAAACCCTAGTTTAGCGACCAAGTCAACCTATGAAAATGGAGATTAACCTCATTTCATACATAGGATATTCAAACTTGAGTTAAGGGCACTTAACCTGAGACAAGTTATTCCTAGTCTCATGTGGGATAAGGAATTTGGAGGAATATCCCATAAATTTGCATGAGGTTAACCCTTGAAACATTATCTATTACGCGTCATTTCCAATCGGTGGTTGTCAGAAACAAATACCATCTTTACCTCTGTGAAGTATTGTCGTGAAACCCTTGTTCTTCATTTTTTGTTGTCGTCTCTCTCTCGGAAAACACCCAAACCTTCTCCCAATGCTACTATAATAAAAAACAATATTGAGCTATATAAAAAGTACATTCTCTTATACGTTAGGACGGACACTACATGGTATATAAATGTCACCACGTGTCATTCTTTTTGAAGAAAAAGAATGAATCAAATGTTTAGTTTGTTATTAAATCTCCTATATTGTATCAATTAATTAAATAAAATATATAAAATTATTTGTATCTCCTTTCAAAGAAAAGTATTTATATTCTTTTTTATAAATAACAACATAACTAGTATATTATACATATATTATTTTATGGATTAAGATCATAAAATTGATAATTTTCACAGGAACATGCATTTTGAGTGATATAACTAAAATATTGCTTGAAATAACGAATCTTGAGGTTATATAATGCCATAGAAATGATAAATCAGTACTCTATTTTTGTATAATATTCATTTCACAAGATACCAAATTTAAGAATCGAAAAGTTTGAAATAATATCAACAAGTCAAGATAATTTTTTCATATAAAGGATAAAAAACAAGTCTTACTCATGAGTAACGGGATGAGTTAAAAACACTCAAGCTATAAATTATCCCAATGTCTTGAGGTCTTCCAACTACCATTAACAGTCAACTAACTTGTAAATCAACAATTTCATGGACAGAAATGTCATTCTGTACTTTATCCTATCAACAAACAACAAACTTCCGTACCCAGGATAACCTACCTCTAGATTATCCATCTGCATTCCAAACAAAAGCAGGTTAATCCAACAAGATAGCTCTTGTGACTTCCAAACAAAAACATAGGATAATCCACCTACGTAAAAGTTATCCTACCAAATTTATCCATCCTCCTAAACTAACCCTAAGGGTGGAATGACATGTAGTCGTGGAAAGTCTACATTTATCGTGGAGATCGACAAGTGAGATATAAGATAAAACATGGACTTACCTCTAAACTTCCCAGGGATCAACATATGACTATCATCAATACATTAGGGGCAAAAAGCAAAACAGCGGTAGAAAGGTCGACGCATGGGTTAGAGAGAGAACGTCCTCCTTCACGCCATGGTTCATCTCCGTGTCGCAACCGCTACTCGCCAGCCCAAGATTTACAAACCGTGTTGATTCCCAGGTCAGTGTGCCTCCATCAAAATTTTCGCTCGCAGAAACCCCAATATCGACATATTTAAAACCGCATTCTATCACACTTGCCTATATATATATATATATATATATATATATATATATATATATATATATATATATATATATATATATATATATATATATCATATGTTGTGATTATTCATGGTGGAGGATTACATTGAGGGTTTGATCGATCCCCTTTTTCTAAACTACATAAGAAATGGTTTGACTATTGGGCCGCTCCAGAAAAAGTCATTTAGAGAGACAATCGAATGAACGTAGACAATAAATGTAAATGAGAACGGCCGCTGATCATCCCGGCCCCTAATTAGCTCGGTCAACCCATAGTTTATAAATTACATACATGCGATAAGAACCCTGTGTCAAAACGTCACACCAGGAAGGTCAAAACACACCCCACCCCCCCATTTATTCAAACCTGTTTGTCTGATTGGTTGGCTTCCAATTGGCGTTGCACCAATACTTGCAATTAATCATTTGAAAACATAAGGTACGAATGGGTTTTATGGGAGTTCGTTTTGCATCTAGGATCATATCAAACTCTCATAAATATGAGGATTAATTTTATTCTATCGAATTTCACGTATGCTGACACGGAGATCATGATAAAACTCAATTTTTATGTATTAAACTTGGTGTACAACAATGCCATTAATATGCGTTAGAAAGTGATTTCAGAGATTTTAAAGATGTATTCCCCGTGAAATAAAAAACAAAAAAACAAAAAACAAAAGCATTCCTCATTTTACACTTTTCGTTTTTTCTGTTTCCTCGTGATTAATTTGTTCTTGTGTGTTCCGTTCCCTCATATTGCATGCAGTGCTCCTCTTTAGACTATAATTAGAGAACTTATCTTCGTAGAAAATCTCCTCACCTCAAATTCTTTGTAAATTTTATTACTTTCACGGCCGCATTTTGAATCATGCATGTTATATGTGTGCATGAGTTTTGGGGGTAGTAACGTTGAAGAATCTCACGTAAAAAAAGGATTAATTTTATTAAATGAGTCTACTACAGTACATCGATCACTTAGCAAATTAGATTCTAATTAATTATAATTGGGGCTTGATTCTTCGTTCTTTTAACTAAGTCACGTACTGCTAGTCGATTACATTTTTTTTCATTGACATTGGTTAGCAGAGACATAACTCTAAATTTTTTTGTGTATAAATACGAATTCCGAATCTTTCACTTCACTTTCCTCAATTAACTCCAGAATGTTCTACATGTAAGACTTTTTCCTTTTATTTATTTACTTTCTATCTTTAGAATAATGGATATTCCAGTGAGGAAAGGTTACTTGACCATATTTTCCTATGTAATTTTTCGTAATTCCTTCAACTCGACCAGTGTTATGAGGTGAATTGAGTTGGAAGTGCCAGCTTCCGGTCATTGTTTAAATCAATAGTAGACAGCAAATCATAAAGCCATTCATCGAGGATGCATGGTTATATAAGGTTCACTCCACCTTATTTTATCAAATGCCTTTATTTAATTAAATAACACCACCGTGAAGGCTGATAAATGACAACGTGGACCTTTCAAGAGCACACACAAATTGTTGATTGCAATCTATATGTCTAATAAATGCTACCAAACATAATTTTAGCCATGGATGCCATTATCACATGACTTTTATATACAAGCATGTATACAAAATAAAGTTTAGATCTAATCAATAACATGCATGATTCAATTTTAATATATCATCCATGCATCAAAAAAATATTCATAGCATCCCAGATCTGAGGTTCTATTTGAAAGCAAAGGAGATGGGATGCATATTGTTACCTCTCTCTCGACGATACACCAAAACTTTAATGACTAGAGACCTTAAATCACGTACGTATGAAGAACTGGCAAGCTGAAGCACCTGTCTTTCGTCTTAGCCACGCCACAGATCCAACAAGGATTTCCCACCCGTTGTCCCTTCTCCTTTAACGGTGAAGAAGACTGCCTTTTGCCTATCTATCCCCTGCGTTGGTGTGTACCAAATGACACCCAAAAAGCTCTTATTTGGGAACGGGAAAAGGGAGTTAAATGTCATTCGTAACCGCCACCTTGATTAGTGGCCAGTCAACCATCATTACGGGGCTCCTTATAAACGGTTACAAAGAAGAAAAGTTAGCCGAATGGACTCAATTAATCCCACGCTACACCAAAAAGGATATTTAGGCAAATTCATTAGCGGCAATTATTTAGGGACATGAGTATGCGTGTTGCAAAGTGTTATATAATGTACTATCAAAATTAATTAGTTGAAAATTATAATGAATAGATTGAGAAGAAAATTAAATGTATAGAAATAAAAATTTATTAGTTTAAAATTAAGTAAATCAAAATACATCGATTAAAAGTAAGTTTAGATCAGTTAAAAATAAAAATATATTGGTTGAAAATAAAAATATACTGATGTATCTTATTTTTCTATTAATGGTAAATTATTTTTTATTTGAAATATGATTTTTCACCTATAGATAATGATTTTTCACTTAAAAATTAATTTTTTATCTATGAAAAATAATTTTCATCGATAAAAAATTAAAATACACTGTTTAAAACCAACTCTCTCACTTTATACGTTACAAAATGCATTACAATACGTGCTTGTTTACTTTTTTGCATTAATTTTATATGATGCTACAGTGTTTTCATCATATAACACTAATTATTGATGGAAAATATAGATAGTCAAAATGTAAAGAAACGTATATTGTAATGTGTTTTGTAACGTACGTCATTCATTCAATAAAATACACCGATGTATTTTAATTTTCAACCGATGATTTTTTATTTTCCATTGAAACACGTCGGTCGAAAATCAAAATATATCGATTAAAAATGAACACGTACTAGTGTATTTTAACTTTCAACCGGTAGAAAATAGATTTTCACTTATAAAGTGAAAAGCAGTTTTCACTTATAGATTTTTTTTGTTTATATTTTAGGATTTAAAGTTTATGGAAAGTAATTTTACCTATAAAAAGTAATTTTTCGCTTGGAAAATAACTTTTCATCTTTAGGTTTAATATTTAGTCTTTAATATAAACCTAAATCCAAAGGTGAAAATCACTTTATAAATAAAAAAATCACTTTTCATAGGTGAAAAAGTATTTTATATAGGTAAAAATCATTTGTAAATCAAAATATACTGATATATTTTCATTTTTAATCAATAAAAAAATAAAACATATTAATTGAATATCAAAATATATCGATGTATTTTGTCAAGTAAGAGACATGCATTATAAAATATGTTGTAATGTCTTTCAAAAATAAAATATGTTGTAATGTGTATTTTTCTATATATATATATATTTTTTTTTTTTTTTTTTTTTTTCACTTACGCCCATATATATATATATATATATATATATATATATATATATATAATGCACTATATTGATTTTTAAATGTAATCTAATGGCAAAAGAATTATATACCCTACGGATATTATATGGGCTTATAAAGATTGACCTCTCTCAAAAAATTCACTTATTTGTTGGTTCGTTTGTTGAAACATTAAAGAAAACCTGACGTTGCAACCGAAAGGCAAAAAAGCGCCCGAAAACTGTATGTGCTTTGGTCTGTTTCATAAAAAAACTGTATGTGCTTTGGTGGCAGTGACACCAATGTGTCACTGACTACATGTAACGGCAAAGAAAATGACTCTACTGACAAATTTTATATGTCGCTATATGCTATTCTTTTCCACCTTGTCATTTAAGCTTAATTAAATGGACAATTTTTATTCAAACAAATTCCCGTACCTACTTGTTAGGATCCTTATTTGTTACTCATACTTTATTCATCATGACATGCATGGTCTTAGAAATGGAAGATGTGGATACAATCCACGAGGAACCCAAGATATATATAAAATTGCATAACGAGAAAACTGAGAACATACATGCATGTCTCACGGTACTCTTTTAACCCCTGCAGAAAACAGAGCACCTAAAGATGCCAGTTACGACGAGGGCCTTCTCCTTTTTCTTCTTCTTGAACGCCGGGTCTTCTGCATGCTGGAGTTTCTTCGTGAGCTTCTTTCGCTTCATGCTGCCCTTCCTCGCACCCAATTTCCTTGCCACCACATCAACTTCACCTCCATCTTCAGCATTAGCACCAGAGTTGAGATGGCGCTCGAGGATATAAGCTAAAGTCACAAGCTCCTGCGAGTCATAAAGGGGACTGCCGCAGTCCCATACACCAGGGTGGTACTTGGCCCGCCTCGACTCCAACTCATCGCGCTTCATGGATATGTAGTGGCAGAAATGGTATTACTTGGTATTGACCTGCAGGTCTCTTATTTATAGATATAAATATGTTCCTGCGAGATGTCCTGACAGAAGGGACCTTGCCTGTTTAGCATTGTCCAAGAAATGATTACGTACGGTCAGTGCATGTGGATTTACAGTCTATCCATATTCTTCAGATTAATTCCAAAGGAGTTGCCTCATAGATGGGATGGGCATTACTTACATTTCCATCTACGAGTGCATCTCTATAAATGAAATGTGTTTATGATATGCGCGCGTACTTAATGTGATGCTTATCGAAATTATATATATGTCGGAATGGTGATTAATTCGATAGAACAGATGCGTCATAACAAAAAGGATTCATATAAAAAAGGCAAGCGTAATTTAAAGATATGCCATTCCCATGTACCTTCCATTTCTTCTTTTGTTTTCTCAGAAAATTTAGGAAAATTATCGTATGTATCCACCTCTCTTTTCCCAATGGAATAAACCAAAAACAGGAAATTGGAAGAACACATCGAAGCCATCTAAGTTCTAACAAGTCATACAAAGTGTAAATATACTACGTGTTAATATTACCAATATGATTTGGAGGCCGATGATATTTGTTAAATCAGCTTATAGCGTGTTTAATTACGAGAACCGGGAAATCTGAGAGGTGAAGAGATCGCTCCACATGTGTATGGGGATTAGTGGCTTATTGCCAAGGCGATGATATTAACTATTGCGAATCACAACAGTGATTATGATAGTAACGAGATTGGCTGTCAAGTTAAGGCTATAGGATTTGCATGGGTTTACTTGAACTGATGAAAAGATGGGAGGGCATACCTAGCAAACTTTTTATGGGTGTGTATGCACTCCACGTACCGAGTTGACCGGCAAGGAACGACGCATGTGGATTTGACGGTAGACGTGGTTACTTTTTAAATTGTTGTGTTCCGGTTACCCAAGAGGAACCGTAAGAAGATCGGGAGGGGCGGCACGCGCGCGTGGTCGATGTAAGCCGTGGTTGACGGCGAGGAAGGTCCTCGTGGTAAGCAAGTGTGGCTGCCGCAGTCGTGGTTGGCGGCGAGCTGGATGGAGGTGGTCGTAGCTGCAGCCGCACGTGGTTGTCAGGACAATTAAGGATTCTCGTCTCGTGTTGAGATGTGGTCGTTGGTGGTGGTTCCTTTGGAGGGAAGCATGCATGCAGAAGGTCGTGGAGGTGGTGGGGGAGGCCTGAGGTGGCGGTGGGTCACGGCAGAGAGGCTGGCTAGCGGTGGTCGTCGCTGAGGCCTGAGGTGTGGGCCGGTGGTGAGGGTGGCAGAAGGACATGGACGTGGAGGTCACATCACGTTGATGGAGGTTGGCATTAATGGTTGTTGCGGTGAAGGCAATGGTGGGCTTTGGAGGTGGAGGTGACGAGTTTCGATGGTGGAGTTGGAGGTGATATACCTGGGGATAAAGTGCTGCTGGAACATGGAGATGTCCATCGAGACATGACAGAACAGTGCGATTCCTATTTTTGATCAGAGAGACTCGTATTTGAATTTTTATCTTGCAACATCTGAAGGATTGATACGTGAGGGAAGGATTGATAGGATAGAACATTATGCCTATCATGTTTACAAGGTCATTTTTGCCATTAGACTTGATTTTTTTAAAATAAAAATTTTGTCATCGTATTTTTGTTTTTCAAAGGATATATTGTTTGCCTTTCGATTTTTATTTTTGCAGAATTTGTATATGCTTCGTAAGCACGCAGCAACCCTTTTCCCCCCACCGGTAAAAAGGAACATGCACAGAATTATGATGGAGGTACACCTAATGATTAGGGTGCGGTAAAAATCAGAGGCAGGCACGCTTGCATGAGAGTGGCGCATCCACCATTTTCCCCGAGGAGCGAATGGCCCGACTGAGTACCACTGATGTTGGCATGCTTGCACTAGTTTCGGCAGCCAAATTTTTTTCTGGGAAGGCACGTCCACATTATTTTTAGCATCTTCCAAGTGAAGCTGGAGGGTGTGGTAGGAGGGCACGTGCACACCTTTTTTTTTTTCACCTTTTCCAAGCATGTCTAGCCTCAAGAGGGAAGGCGAAGGGGGGACGCACCAAATTCTTTCTGAGAAAGAGGAGAGGACGACTCGTGAAGATTTTTTTTGAACGAGTCTAAAGTAAGGAGCAAGCAAGGGGGAAACGCCCAGGTTTCCCACGTCAGAGAGACGGAGAGGAGAAAGGGTGTCTGATTCAACAATTTAAACGATTGGATCTCTTATGTAAACGAAGGGTCCAACTTAGAGATTCAAATAATCACAAAAGAGTAAAAGAATTTGACGATCCAATTCCACCACAATAGATGCATGTCTAAGGGAGGAGAATGTTCTTAAATATGCATTAATAAACAACAAGATTACTAATGCAGCAGTGGATTTACTAGTGCATTAGTTAATCAAGATTACTAATTTTTTTCTGCGGCGGTAGATATGTCCGTAGGATATTTAACGTCCGTAATGATGATCGAGATTTTCTTCACTGTTGACTATACAGTCGAAATTCATACCAAATACGATAGGATTTAATTTTTTCAAAAGTTACACATGCAAGGGAGAATCACCCTCCGTAGAGGTTTTTTCAAGAGTTCGAAGATAGTTTTTATCCCTCGTCAAATCCCATATGACCGAGCTACACTACACACCCAGAATTTTCCCAGCACCTATGGCCAGCTGAATAGCCATCACTTTCACCTCCAATGCGTCTCCTCCTCATCGTCTGCGTGCAGCAGCGGTCAACCACAGGGATGGCGGAGATGGAGTATGAGCAATGAAGTTACAATTGCAGTGAACGACAGCGGGGCGCCACGGTGGTGGAGGCAATAAGGTCGGGTAAGTCCTGGGACAATGGGAGGAAGCGGTGGCAGCATCAAGCATCGTGATGGAGGGGCCTTCCACGTTGAGCAGAGAAGTGGGGGCACCAGCACGTTCCGGGGAAGGTGAGGGCCGGTAGCAGGGCTGGTAAGAGAAATTCGAAAATCAAACCGAACTGAAAAATCGAACCAGCTCTTTGATTTGGTTACTGATTCTACGATTAAGAAACCCGTTTCGAATCGAACCAAACTAATTTATATGTATCATCGTACGTATAGACAACCATGTTTTTTATTTGGTTACTGATTCTATGATTAAGAGAATCATTTCGTACTGACCCAAACTAATTTATATATATTATGTATACATGCACACAAACACGCAATATCTTTCCTTTCCACACACACACCACCCCCCCACACACACATGGTCTCATCACTATCTAATATACATTAAGTTTATCCTGGTACATTAGTTACTCATTCATCAATCACCCCATACATGATTATCTCATCAAAAACAAAGTACCATGTTCCCACCTATGCCCTTTCACCATAACTTTTCGTCATCCTTCCCCTTCCCACCCTCCTCCTCGCAAGCACTCCCTAGCCCCACCCGAGCCATTTACTAACATGTTTATTTTTTATTTAAGTTAATTATAACAACCTATCCATTTCCCAAACATGTTATATTAGTAAGGTTCATTTTTTATCTTAACCAGACTTTTCTTCGAAGTCCATAACGTAATAACAGTACGTGCTTGTCTAAGCTGAATGCTAAATTACAGGTTTGTGTGGAACAAATAGGCATACAAAACCAAGAAATAATTGAAATGGATGAGATTCAATGACTGCTCCCCTCATTCGAACCAAGGTCTTAAACAGAAAATAGGATTCCACTAGGCCAGTAGACCATTTTTTGAGCACCAACCCTTCAGTAACCCGAAGAGTTGGGCCCTTTAGGTCAGCTGGCATTTCGGATAACCGTCAAGATCTTCGACTTCAACTTGGATGGATGTTCCATTAACCAAACCAAGCCTGGCATATTTGCAATTGAATACATTGCTTTTTACAACTATCAAGCACTTCATCATACACTTGCATCAGTTTAAAACACTTCATTTCCGTGCTCCGTCGGTACACTTCCCTACTAAAACTTTTCCACCCTGGATCAGAATATTCCCCTGTTCAAAACATCTCCTGCCCACCTCATTGCCAACCATCCTACCCATCTCAACCCCCCAACACACCAACACAAGTACAAAATAATAGAAGCGTAACAGAACCATACCGAATGTATTAATCTGTTTGAACATCTGCCCTTAGACAAAAATAAAAAAAACATAACAAAACAAGGACTTATAAGGTTGTGAAATGATGTAAAAATTAGAAGACAACTTCCACCTACAAAACCACATGGTTAAACAAATAAACAAATAAACAAATGAATATTCTGAGGAAGAAATTAGGCAAGTGAATTCTCATAAGAAAGAAATTAGGCAAGTGAATTCTCATAAGAAAGTAATCACTAACCCCGACTCGAGGCACATACCAGCAGATCTTATCCACTCACAAAGAGAAAATAAGTGATAATGGAAAGAGTTTGAGAATGCCATCTAGCAATATAGGAGGCAAAGAACATCAAACTTTTTTTTTTTTTTTTTGAGAAGAATCATGGCCAAAAATTGTTTTGCATGATAGGCTAGAGGTGATGCTGACAAGTTGCCAGACCATCCAAAAAATGTTTCACCGTTGCCCACATGCCAAGGAAAGTTAAATGGGCCTTTTATGGCATTACAAATCAGAGGGAATCTGCATTTATCCCACTCAATAGGTAGAGTTATCAAGCAAAGAGAAGCGGCAAAAGAAGCTTAAGCAGGCTGCGATGAAGCATTGATGGCTATGAGTTTATCTTTCCGTGACTTTGACTTGTTTCATCTCGAAAGTAGGCAAGCAAAGTCAGTGAATCAGTCTCATAAGCAAAAGGAAAGGGGTGAGATATGACACGGGGGCCAGAACAACCTGACCTAGCGACACGCTGTGGCATCCCGTATAAGAAAGACTAAAACCCACTATCTCCCTAAGCAACTAGCCACAGAATCCTTCAAGTGATCTCAACCCAAACATTAGCAGGAATGTTTTTCTAATAAGTGGTGTGGTAATGGTATATAGTTGATAGACCTTTCCACACATATTTGAAGCAGGTATGACTCCAACCTTTCATTTCCCCAGATCATCTCTTTTGGATGACAGGCCTTATTTGGGTCTTATTATTTGGGCTCCAAACATATGTTCTCATCTCCCTCCATTTTTGCTTTTGGGGCTTATGACGTGCAGAGACATTAATCTGATGGGCCTATGGTCGCTTTGGCAGAGGGATAGGAGGCAAGGGCCAATGAGGAGCAAAGTCCATCGGCAGTGAAGTGCAGTGAGCAAGCAGGAGAGTTCTGGCTGGACATACTGGGTGATGATGCCGCCTGACAATCTGCAGCTATACAGGCAATGCTGGTCCCCTCTGGATAGGGGACGACCACCTGTGGTCTTCACAGCAGCTGGAGGAGCACAGACCGAGGCGGCAACTGGAGGGGTGAAGACCCGTGCTGGGGATCGGTTGATCAAGGACAGCCAACAGGGGAATGGGTGACAATCAAAGGACTTCTGATAAGGGGTTACAACCGGACCTTTAGTTGCAACCAAGAGGAAGCTCACAAAGGTCATCTGCTGACTCAATTTAATTAACGAAGATCCTATCCTGGAACGCAAGGGGCATAAGGGATTCCAAGAGAAGGAAGATTCTATAGGGATACTTGTTTGTTTGGGAGTGGACATCATTCTTCTTCAGGAAACCAAGCTGGAGTCTACAAACCACTCTGTTTAGCAACCGATTGGAGGTCAGAAGTTTGGTAAGTTCATTTCGTTATGTTCTATTGGAAGGTCTAGTCTTCTAGAGGCATCCTCATAATGAGGAAGATAAATTTGAATCCGTACATTAACATCTCAGCATAATGAGGAGTTGATCAGGCCATCCTCAGAGAGAAAGGTAAAGGATGCCATGGCACAACTTATCGCAAAGGGGGCACCAGGCCCAGATGGCTTCCTTGTTTTTATTCTATAAGGAGTTCTGGACAATTCTCTGGGATGATGTTATCGCTATGATGGAGGAGTTCAAGCAGAGAATATGGGATTTGAGAGACTTAACAAGTCTCTTCTCTCCCTTTTACCAGAAAAGAAGACTCTGAAGAGAATTGAATATTATAGGTCCATCTCATTATCAATTCTATTTATTTAATTGTTACCAAAGTTTTGGCCAACCACGTTTGAGAGGTTTTGGAGGACCTAGTTAATCCTATTCAGTCAGCTTTCATAAAAGGGAGGCATATGCTAGATAGTGTGATCCTTGCAATGGAAGGAATTGCATATTGGAAGAGACCAGAAACAAAAGGCTTTTCTTATGGAAGGTAGATTTTGCTAAGGCCTATGATTCCCTTGATTGGCCCTTGTTGTGAAGGATTCTCAGGAAACGTTGATCCCAAAGATCTAGATCACATGGAAAAAGTATTGCATCACCACTACTTTGTTCACTGTTTTAATTAATGGTAGGCCTGAAGGGGGTCCAATCCAACCACACAAAGGCATTAGACAGGGATGCCCCCTTGCTATTTGTACTAGCAATGGATGCCATGGCTACTTACACGTATGCGACATGTGATTGCAGTTTACATAAAGACTTTAGCCTTGGGGAGTGCACCAATCACGTTACTCTCCAATACACTGATGACACCATCTTCATATTAAAGGATCCTCTGAGACAGCCAACACGTTTCCATACTACTGGTCATCTTTTCTAACTTCTCGAGTTTACAGATTAACAAATAGAAATCTTCTTTTGTTCCTTTTGCCATGCATGAGATTGAGATAGCAGAATGTGTTCAAATATTATAAACACCAAAGTTTTCTCTACCTAGGACATATCTTGGTCATATACTCAGTAATAGCCCTTTGCATTTTGTTGACTGGAAGGTGGTTATTGAGAAGGTGGGAAAGAGATTACAAGAATGGAAAGCTTGCTTTTTATCTGGTAGGATACTAATCCTACCAAATTCAGTTCTTTCGGAAAGGGCCTGGGGAAGGCTCAAGGTCTTTGCATACGTTCTCTTAGGGAGAGATTTGTAGATCTGTTGAAGAAGGGGATTTGTGTGTGCTAGATCTTCGTGTCATGAATGATGCTCTGCTAACCAAATGGGATCATGCGTGTTGCAATTTTGGTAAGAGACCCATGTTATGCCGATTTGGGTGATGGTACTTCATTCAAATCCCGAATGGATGGTTGGACAGATAGGTATCTGAATTTGCTTTAACTAGCTTCAGGCATGTTGGCATCTGTGGCAGATTATTTGGGTAATGAAAGGGGATGTTGGTCGCTGGTGTTTGTAAGTCCTCTTTCAGATTTGAGGCTACTGGATTTCCTAGACTCGCAGGACGATCTAGCCAACAAAAGGCCTAACGTGAAAGAGGCTATTGATGGGTGGACTTGGGCTCATGACATTTTTTCTGTTAAGTCAGCATATAGATTCTTACATGCCCCGACGGAGGAAAGGGACCAACATTTGTTCAAAGATTGCAAACTCTTGTGGAAGGCTAAGATGCCCATGAAAGTAAAAGATTTGCAAACTCTTGTGGAAGGCTAAGATGCCTATGAAAGTAAAAGATTTTCAGTTGGCTGGTGAGAAGGAAAAGATTGATGGCAAAATCATACACAAAGAAACTTGCGCCATCAGAGGATCCAAGTCTTTATGTGGTTGTACAGAGAAAGCGAAAGATTATTTATGTTTCGGCCACCAGTTTGCATCAGATGTTTGGAGGTCGATCAGTCCCAATTGGGTGTATTCCTTTGGGGAGTCTGTGTCAAGGCACATTCAGATCAAGGAAGGAGCATAGAGAACCATTTACATTCATGTGGGAAATTTGGCTGTAAAGATAGGGAGTGATGTTCAAGGAGGAAACACCTTTTGTTGGGAATGCGTGGGGTTATTTCCAGGGTCTTGCCGATTTGGAGTGCATTGTCATGTATCTCTAAACATGTACCTTATCTCTTTTTAATGAAGCGGATGATAATTAATCTCATGTGACACTAGTTATAATGATGACTAAACTCACAGAAGCTTACAGCTGCATCCAAGATAATGATATTACACAAGCAGTAATAGTAGGTAAAGCAACAGAATTGGATCCCTTTGTTCACGTGAAACTTTCAGCTAATATGGACCGATAAATTATGTCATGAAAAAGGTGCTCCTTTGATTAAAATTTTGAGCTGGTGAAAGATACTAAAATCATGATATGCCGGGGCATAAACAAAAAGCTATGTGCCACATTAGATGCCCAAAGTTTGAATATAAAAAACTCTTCAGCTTACACGGAGGTACTTCTCCAATTAAATTCTTGAACTGGCCGAAGGTATTAAAATGAATTAATGCCAAGGCATAGAAAACTACGTGCTATTATAATAAAGTAATCGATGGGTAAGGCAAACAAATGGTAAGCAGGCTCGGTATCCAGTAGATCAAAGAACAGTAGTGCACTGCATTTCACGTATCCATATATAATTGCATTGCACATGATATTAAAATGCAGAACCTGAACTAAAGGAATAATAATTCTTCTCTTCCAAAGCAAGAATCCACCAGCTCGCCATCCAACGAATTCACCACCGTTCCCTCGGTCTTCCATCAGGCAATACAGGAACCCGATCCTTCTCTTCGACGTTGGAAGAAGAGGATTGGACTCTCCCCCGAACCGGCTTCCCACTTCCTTTAAAAGCCACACCACCATCATCACCCTCCTCATGACGATCATCATCATCATCATCATCATCGAAATCAGGCGGGATCTCATCATCTTCGTCGCTCCAACTCCAATCATCATCCTCTTCGGACTCTCCACCAAAATCATCAACAACATCAGACCACTCCACATCCTCATCCTCCTCCTCCTCGCTTCCGGCCTCGTCCGCGGCGCTTCCCACCCCTGGACGGGTTCTCACGAAGCTCCTCCTCGGGATGGAGACGAGTGCCCTCATCTTCTCCTTCAAGAGCAACAGCCTATCCCTGTCGACCAGCTGGGAGTTGCGGTACGCCTCCCTGAGGAAGACGGAATCACGATCTCCCTTAAGAGACACGTAGAAGATGTCGGGGTGCCTGATGAGCATGCCCCTGAGCTGCTGGGAGAAGCGGAACTCCTCGCGGAAGTGGGTGAGGTGGTCGACGAGCGTCCTCTTCTCGAGGGTGAGGCTGAGGATCTCGTGCACGACCCCGCAGGCGTGCTTCTCCTTCTCCGGGGTGCCGGACCTGAGGTGGGAGAAGTCGGAGTAGGGGGAGATGTAAGGCATGTCCCTGAAGTTGGCGATCCTGACCATTTCCTTCCTGGGGAGCTTAAGGCCGCTGGGGAGCTTCACCCTGCGGAACCTGGGGGGGCGGTCGACGATGAGGTCGCTGCTTTCCTCGTCCTCCTCCTCCTTCTGGAGAAGCTCGTGGGCGGAGACGGCGAGGTGGGGGTCCCAGTGGGTGAGCTCGAGGGCGGGAAGGCCGCCGCGGTCGGTGGGGACCACCTGGAAGTACTGCGGGTAGCGGCGGCAGATGGTGTCGCGGAAGTCGAGGGGCAGGCCGAGGTCGGACTTGAGGTGGGCGATCTTCTCGAGCGGGACTCGCTTGTGGAGGGACATCATGAGGAGCTTGCGGAGCTTGGTGACGTGGAGGTCCTCGAGGTCGTTGCGGAGGCGGAGTTCCTCAAGGTAGAGGCGCTCGGCCTCCGAGGTGAGGCGGAACTTGAGGGAGTACGCGCCTTCCTCGAGGATGTCGAAGACGCCCGGGAAGCGGCGGAGGAGGGCGATGAAGCGGCGCCTGCGGGTGAGGCCGAGGTCGCGGCGGTACCTGCCGAGGTCCCGGAGGTTCATGACTCGGTCCGGCTGGTTCACGAGGATGCGCCGGATCTTCAGAACCAGCTTCAGCTTCTTGTCCCGCTCTATCACGTTGTCGAACGGCCTCTCCTTCCGCCGCTTTATGGCCGAGCTGATGGTGGACGACAGAGACAGCGACCCCGAACCCTCCTTTGGTGTCTCGCCCAGGAAGGGGGTCCTTCGGGTGGACAGTTTAAGGGAGGGCCTCCATCTCCAACTACATCTACAGCTCCAAGGGAGGGAAGAGTGGGGGCGGGAGTGAAGGAGGAGGGTCGGGTCCATGGAGAGGTAAGGGGGTGGAGGAGCCAGAAGCATCTATCTAATATCTGATTGGCAACCCTACCCTAGACCTAGAGAGAGGTCGGAGGAGGGGAGAGGGGAGAGGGGAGAGGAGAGTGGGAAATCAAATCTAGCTATCCATACGGGGGTTTAGGAGAGGGGAAGGGGAAGGGGAAGGGGAAGGGGAAGAAGAAATCCCGGGGGAACGCCTTTACCCTGTAATGGTTTCACCTTCTGGATGCGAAGAAGGTTGGCCGTATATTTGCGGCTAAGACGATGGATGAGTTATAAGCTGAGCAATGTATCTCGTCCATTAGGGTCAAACTTACGTCTAATTCAACCTCGTTTAATTAATTGGATTCATAGATCGAATTTAGGTTCGTTTAATTTGTGAAATTGTAGCTCAAACTCGAGTTCGGCTATTGCTTGGATAGGTCAGATTTATTTATTACTTAAAAATAAGGATAAAGTATGTAATTTAGTAAATAAAAATATCAAAAATAATTGAAAAAATTTATATAACTTAATTCTAATTTATAAGAAATATAAAAATATTGATCATTAGAATAATAAATTGATTAAAATTATAAATTTTCAAATATAATGTATTTATCTATAATTTTAATAATGTAACCAAGAAATATAGAATATTCGAATGGTAACAAAAAAAATATCAAGGATAAATTATGTTATTTACTAAATTATCTTATAATATTTTTTATTTTTATGTTGGGCCTTGGGTTAACTTAATTTTGGGCCAACTTAATCTTTAACCTTAAATTATTTAATTAATGGATAAAAGTTTTAACGCAAGCCTAGCCCTAAGTTATGGGCTCAAGCATGGGCCAAACTTGATGGGCCAAGCTTAGGGCTGAGCTAAAGCGACCCATCTTAATGCTGAGCCCTAGGTGCGTCGAGGTATCTCGCATTTCTTCGTTCACCTTGATCTTAATGTATGCTATTATTTGATTTATTTTCTTTTTTACCTTAAGCAAGAGGTAGAAGACCAAATTTTACTCATTAAGTGAAGGTTATTAGAGGTATACACGGGCCAGGTTGGAACTCAACCTAAACCCAACCCACGATTTTCAGGTTGAGATTTTCTCAACCTAACCTAATTTGTTACACTGTCGAATCCAACCCAACCTGTAATGACCCGCTACGTTTTAGCCATTTAAGACGTCTGGAGTTTTAGTCAAACGTCTGTCCAGTCGGTACGCTATTAGGGTTGGGAAGAGGCTGAGAAGAAAGTGTGCCTAGTTGGCGAGAATTTGCCAACTGGACAAGTTGATTTCGACCTCTGTGATTTCGTCCTTGTATTGTTTTTGAATAGCCGCAATCGTTCTCTGAATGTCAGCCAAAGTCTGGAGGATAAGGGACATCTGGTCTTGGTTTGGCCCGGATGGATAAGTGGGGTTGGGCCGAGGCTGAGGCGGCTGATAAGGACGAGGTGCTTGTGGACGGGGCTGAAAGGGTGGTCTTGGATTCTGGGAATTCCCCGCCCACTGAAAGTTGGGATGGTTTTGCCATCCAGAATTGTAGGTATTGGAAAATGAGTCATTCTAGATGGCGTTGAGGTTCTCGCAGGTCTGAGGAGCCTCAGAAAAGTCAGAGAATGGGGGAGTAGAATTCCCCCGGCTAGAATAGAAAGGATCGGAGGTTCCTCCGATCCGAGAGTCAGATGGGGGTGGATACGAGTCTACCCCAGGAGGTCGGTGGAAAATGCTCTGCACAGTCTCCCATGTGGGAGGAGGCTGTGCAAAGGAGTTCTGCGCAGAGGTGGCTCGCTGTAGATGTTGAGTCAGCTCATCCACCTTCTTCTTAATAATAGAGACCTTGTCCAATCGACTGGCCATTAATTCCAGGTCAACTGATGCGGACAGGCCCTGCTTTTCATGTGCTCCCCTAAGGTTCGTCGATGCGCGAGTATTCGTATTGTCGAATAGTCCCACGGAGTCATTATTGATGGAGTTCTCTCACGTATTCTCGAGAATCTCCCACACGGTGTCCTCATGTTGACCTATGATATTCCCTCCGCAAGTTGCATTGACGAATAGTCTAATATCCTCACGGAGTCCCTAGTAAAAAGACTGGACTTGTTCCCATTTAGGAACTCCGTGATGGGGGCACTTCCTCATGAGATCCTGAAAACGATCCCATGCCTCATGAAGAGTGGCAGAACGGTGGCAGCAACTAGCTTTTCTTAAGTCGTTGTAGTACAGATAGTTATTGCCATCATTTGCTAATATTTGTTACTCGGAAAATACAGTTCTCCCGAGGTCGAACTCAGGGAGCAAGTCGTATTTTAGAGATATACATGTTTTATTACAAAAATAAAGAGAGAGAGAGATGAAAGTTTGGCTCTTCTTCTTCTCTTCTTTCTTCCTCTTTGTCTTCTCTCATCTTTGGCTTTTGTTCTTCGTGTTCTTCCTCTATTTCTTGGTTGGACGATCCTGTCTTTTTTTTCTTTTTATTTTCTTTGTTTCTTCTTTTCTTGCCTCAGATCTTCCTCCCGTGCTCTTCTTCTTCTTTTCTTCTTGCTTCTCTTCTTCTGCTTTCTGTTTCTTCACTTGGCTGCTCTGTGTTCCTCTCTTTCCTCTGCCTCGCCTTCCTTCTTCTTCTTTGCCTTCACCTGTCTTCAGGACGTCGTCTGATTTCTCAATCAGATGACTTAAACCGCTTGTTGCTACAATGTCTCCCTTAGCTTCCTTCTTCTTCACCTGTGCCTACACGCTCAAGAGTTCAGAGTCAGAGGGCAAAACCTACTCTACCCCCCTCCCCCGCGCGTCTCTTTCTCTCTGAGTTCGCTCTTAGGACAGCTCTCCCAGAGCAACCGGGTAATCGGGTACGAGTCGCGCCCGGGTCCAAGCCCACCGGCGTGCGGTGGTGGGCGAGGAGTGCAGGTCAGGTTAATCGGGTCGGGCCAGGTCCGCGGAGCGTGATCACGGACGAGGCCGGGTCGGGTGAGAGGGACCTCACACCGTGGTCAGGAGGCAAACAGCATAAGGCACTTTTTGCCTTTATGCGCCCGCGCGCCTCTGAAAAGTTCCGAGGTGGGACTAAATGTCCCACCCCAATTGAGCGCCCGCAGCGGAGGGAACAGCGGGCAATCGTGGCTTCACGCGAGGCCTTCGCCCCAACTGCGAGCCTGGGACGCTTCGCAGAGACGCCCTGCGCAACCTGGGAGTCGAACCTGGGCGAAGGTGTGCCTGCACCTGCAGGTGAAGGAGCTCTGCCTGCTCAGTAATGGCGACGGCGGGCGAGTCACCTGGTCACAGAAGAACGGCCTCTCGGCCAAATCAGACAGGCGGGGGACCTGCGCCGTGGCACGGCGAAGGTGGTCAGAGGGTCTGCAGGGGGCGTGGTGGAGCAAACAGGTCGCCCTAGGTCAAACTGCGAGCGAAGAAGTGGGTGTGTTCGGTGGGTCTGCAGAGGGTGTTTGGTGGACAGTGGAAGGGCGGAGGAGGATCAGGGTGAGGAGGCGGAGGTTATGCACAGGTCGGCGAGCCGTGTGGGGTGCTGGAGCGACGGGAGTGGTTCGCCGGAGTTTGGCCGAAGGTGGAGAAGGTGAGGGTGATCGGTGGGAAATAGGTGGCGACAGTAAGGGTTTTCAGTATAGAAAAGAAAGAGGGGAGGAAGAGGAGAAGTTCTACCTGCTAAGCTGGACGAGGAGGGGTTGGCGCAGGTGACAGTCGTATCGACTGTCGCCGGAGAAGAAATTGCCCAGAGGAAGGGGCGGCGGCGAGGAGAGGGCCGGAGAGGCGCCAGCTGGGTGCAGCGTGACGCGGAAAGATCGAGGGAAGGTAACCCTGCTGCTGGTAGTACGGTAGGGCGACGAGGAGGAGGAGGAGAGGCCGCCGGAGCAAGGGGGCGTCTATCGGAGTGGAAAGGGAGGAATTTAGGGCGGTGTCTCCGTCAGATCCGAGCTACCGAAAGCGGCAGACGATGGTGGCTTTTATAGAGGCGAAATCAGAGAGGAGGGCGGAGGGAGACGACGTGCCTCCCTCGCCGGAGGATGGCCGGATCGCGACCCATACCTTCCGCGCGTTCGCACGGAAGGTGTGGGCGATGGCAGAGATCGTGGAGGTGTCCCTGCGACAGCAGACGTCGCAGGGAACACCCCGTTGTCTTGGCAGGGGGTCGCCCTCACCCTGCGCGGCGCCATGCCTCGCCGGAGTATGGCGCTGCGCAGGGTTTTGCAGGGAGGACCCAAATGCAAAAAATGATGAAGAATTAGGGGCCAAAATGCGAGGGTTTCAAAAGTTGAGGGTCAAAAAGTAATGGATGAGGACCAAAATGAAAAGTTGGTCAAGAAGGTTTCTTCTTAGGCCCAAGTTTTTATACATGACTAATTAGGACCTAAGGATTCTGATGGTGAATTTTATTTCTATATTAAACCTTGTTTGACCAGTCAATTTACGTAAAAACCCAAATTGAGTTGTTAATTGGGCATGGTTCTCAATGTAGGTCAAAATGGGTTCCTAAGGCCAAATTGAAAGTCCTAAACCCTAGAGATTATTTTTCTATGAATTTTAGAGGGTTTATTTGATTTTTACCTTACCTCGAACCACGTGAATTGAAGTGGATTTATTTTTAGGGTTACAGGCTGCCATTTAATTCCTTGGAGTTGCTGTATCCCTTATTGAGTCATTTCATCCCACTTTTCTTCTTATTAGGCTATTTTGACCTATGTTTGGATCCTGAGTTACCCTATTTTCAGATCGGATTGGTGAAATTACATTTTTACCCCTCAGTTTATGTTTTCTTTGCAAACTCAGAATCTCTCTGAGCCAAGTCTTTCTAAGGTTATGTAGGAGCTTTTATTATCTGTATTAGGTCAAAATGAGCTAGTTATGGCTCATGATGAGGTTCTCATCAAAGAGGTTCTCCCGTCTGTTGCGTAAAGTGAGTAATCGGATGGCGCAAGGCATTGGTCCGACCAACGGGGAAGAACTTTTTCAAGAACTCAGACTGAAGTTCCTCCCAAGTGTTGATTGGACAGGTCTGGGTCTGATACTAATGGGTTGCCTTGTCCGTAAGGGAGAAAGAGAACATCTTCATGAGTAGGATATCCAGATTATGCGCATCGACCCGAAAGTCTGGGCCAGATGCTTTAGCTGTTTGATGTGCTGGAAGGAGTCTTTAGAATTAAGCCCATGGAATTTAGGTATGGCATGAATCATGCTGGGCTTCAGTTCAGAATCAAATCCTCCAGTCGGGATTCTGACTCGAGGCTCAATTGCCATCGCAGCGGGATTATAGTGATCTCGCATCATGGGACGCTGCAGTGGGTTCATGAAGTTCTGGAAGAGGTCATTGAGTCGTTGAAGCTGGTGCTCAAGATTATTCTCTTCCTCAACTGGCTGAGCCATTGTGGAAGAAGAAGGTGAGTTCAGTTCAGAATCAGAGGAGAGGTCTATGTGAAGAGTTAGTTGCACAAACAAGGGTACAGAGGCTCGACCTCGGGGAGAGTGAATTTCTAGATGAGGTTTCAATGACCTCCTATCAAACATGCACTGATGGATTAGACGAGTTTAGCAGGTGCTGGACCCAATCAAGACACCCAAAATGTTGGGTGATGTTACGAACGCGCGGCTTCAGACGTCTTTTAAGATGTCTAGGAGGTGGCCCAGACGTCAGACCAGACGTCTGGAACCCCTTCCAGATGTCTGGGATTCGATTTTTTCGACACGAACGGTTTCGTCTGCGTGCCTGAGCACGCAGACCTGCGAGCGCATCTCTCTCTCTCTCTTTTTCCCTCTCTCCTGCGGCCGCAGGCTGCGCCCTCTGTCCGCTCTCTCTCCTCCCCACACGGCTTTAAAACGCCACGCCCCCTCCCTCACT
Organism: Thalassia testudinum; assembly: GCA_037157565.1. NCBI lineage: Eukaryota > Viridiplantae > Streptophyta > Magnoliopsida > Alismatales > Hydrocharitaceae > Thalassia > Thalassia testudinum. The sequence continues at coordinate 58,572,545 of JAZHRO010000022.1, read as the reverse complement.
CTCATCACCTCCGCCCCCTTCCTCTTCTCCTTCCAGCTGGTACGCGAGAGCGAGCGCGAGTGAGCGGCGGCGGCGACAGCCGCTGCGGGTGCGGGAGGAGGTGCTGCGTGAGGAAGGAGGCATCGGCCGTGAGGGCTCAAGCTGCCGGGGCAGCGGGAGCCGGCCGGCGGGGGCGCAGCAGACGCGGGGTGACGCGGGAGGCCTGCTGCAGCTCGAGCAGCAGGCGGACGAGTCGCGGCGCGGCCGAGCGTTGCGAGCGGAGGGCGAGTCACGCCCTGATTCTGGAATTTTCTCCAGAATAAGACATCTGGGCTTTCAACCAGAAGGCGGGGAGGGCGTCTGGAGGACTGTCCAGACGTCTGAAAGGTGAGTTATTTCCATCTTTCTTCCTCTTCTTCGACTGACCGTACTAAGAGAGAGAGGAAATGGGTACGCGCAGGTTCGGATTCGCCATCCAGTGCGAATCAGACGTCTGGCTGCAATGCCAGACGACGGGAGCGACTTCCAGACGTCCGGGGTAACCATCGGACGTCTGGGAACTAGGCCAGACGCCCCCGCAGGCTTCTGGACGTCTGAGAGACCACGCAGAGCAAAGGTAACCTGTGATCCACTTTTAAGACGTCTGGAAGAGGTTCCAGACGTCTGATTTTACACTGTTTCGTCATTTTCGACCCGTTTAGGGCCCGTTCGGAGTCCGTTTTCCGCATTTCGAGTTGCGTGCTTTTCGGAATTAAATCCTCTACCCGTCTACAGTAGCTATATACTGTTTTGAGAAACTCCTTGTGTTTGATCCTTGTGATAGGACCCCGTTCCGTTGCAGTCTCGGGGGTTGCGGAGGCACGCGGGATTCCCGACCACATCCCCAGTACTCCTGTTGTAACTGGTAGAGTAGCTTTTAAGTTTATTAGTATAATCTGTTAATTATGGAACCATAAATAGAACCTAGGACATTGCATGAATCCTAGGAATGAGAAATTAGAATGAATGGTAGATCCTAGGGTGTTGCATGAATCCTAGGGCTGGAAAACTAGATTGTATGATAGATCCTGGGGAATGGCATGAATCCTAGGATGGGAAGAACTAGTGGAATATATGAATACTGCAGTCTTGGAAAATGTGGAAAGGAAATAATAGCTACCTGTAAATTGGTTTAACAGCTGCCTGTTATGAATAAATGAGCATGTCTGAGAATATGGGATGTATGAATGTGAAACTGGAAAGGTGAAACCTGAATATGCTGAGTTAAAAGAACTGGAACCCTACGGGGAATTAGGAGTGGAACTCCTGGAAAGAGAAAGGAATGGAACTGAGAAAGAAAAGACGTGGTAGTGTGCTGTCTCTTGGGTACGTAGTACCAAGGGAAGTACCTGTGCCTGTTTAGTGCAGAGCGGAGCCAGCCGCCCCAGGGACCCGGGGTTAGGACTGGCCACTTTATACCGACTTGCTGGCCCTCGTGTACGTAGTACCGAGGAGAGCTACTAGTGTAGGGAGGTACTAGCTACCCCACGGGCCCCGGGGTTCTGCTAGCCTCCTACACCGACTTGTTAGGCCCACTGGGCAAACCAGGGTAGTCAAGCGAGGGTGCGCGGACTGTGGAGGGGCAAGGCCCCTGTTTGGTTACTGTGGAGGGGTTGGACCCCAGTTACTGAGAGGGCTCTACCCTGTACTGGTTCCGTGCTGTGCTTTGGGCGCACCCGTTAACGGAAACGACTGACCGCGTGCCAGTGCGGGTTAGCTACCTGTGCGTTTATCGCCTGTGCCGTAGTCACCATTACGTTTGTTCGTGACCCTGGGGTGGTTGACTGAGAGTAGGATCACCACGGGGGACTCTCCTGGCCAGGAGAGCACCACGTGCCACTTCTACTGTTCGGAAAAGACTGCAATCAAGATCATTCCCATGAGGAACATTCGAGATCAAGTGAAGGATCTGAGAAATAGATAAATTGTGAGACAATAGAAAGACGTAATTAAAGAAAGTAACAGAACATAACAGCTACTGTACACTCTACTGTTTCTTTTATTTTAGTTGCCACTCTACTCAGCGTTTTGCTGACGTGTTACACTCGTTACCTTTCAGGACCAGGTGTTGAGCAGCCAGGGTCGGCGACTGCAGAGGACGCTGGGTCGAGTAGGGTCCAGTAGAGTTACCACTGTTCTCTTGTACCTCTTTTGTTCCACTGTAGTGAGTAGTTCTTGTTACCGCTGTACTTTTCTTTACCTGCAGTTCATATTATGTTATGAATGTTGTTCTACTGTTATGGTGGTATATACTGTAGTAGTTTCTTTCCTTACTGCTGTATTTTCTTACTGTTAGTTATATTCATGCTGAATGTGGTTTATTTTACTGCTCTTTTGGTTACTTCCTCGTTGGACGACCAGGTCTTGGGATTAGTCGAGTCGGTCCGGTTCTCGTGTCTCGTAGGGACACGGGAATCGGGTTGTTACAGGTGACTATAGATGTTCGGGGTGGATGGACCCCTTAATTAGAAGGTCTTCCACCTGAGAATTACTTGGGCAGCTAGAGAGGGTGAGTCCCACGAAGACCCCTACATGGTAGAGTGCCCCCTCGGATTACAGGGTTTCCCCCACCCGACCTCTCTTGTCACTGAGATTCCAGGTAGACCAGAATGGGGACCTTGACCTCTTAAGTCTACCACTTTTAGTTAGGATCAAGGTGCTTAGGGTTTCACTTGAACTTTATCCTTTTAGGTGCGAAAAGTGACCTAAGTTAAAGGTTGGTTGATCCAAGGGATCAACTTCTCCTATTAGTTCCTTTGAGAGCTTATCAGGTCTTGTCTTTTTAAGGTTCAAGTGTTTTAAGAGCCGAATTTCTTAGGGTTTCTCTTGATAGATGTTTTCAAGCAATGGCTTGGGCACACTTTTTTTGGGAATTCTCAATTCTTGATTAGAAAGTGTGTCTTTAAAACCCTAGTTGAGTCTTAAGTTGGCTCTAATTGGTCCAGTTAGTTGCCTCAAGATTAGGTAATTAGGGCTCAAGCAAGAAGATTTTAGCCCTAAATAGCTTTAATGGATGTACAGATAGAATGTGTTGAACTTGAAAACAGGCAGCTTTTAGATTTACTAGGTATGGAAGACAGGTTATTGTTTTTTTTCTTTTTATTCCTCTTTAGAATTTCAGGGGCTTAAGAGAGGATAGAAAATTACCTATCCTTGGTGTGGTTGTTGTGCGGCTGCTTGTTTCCTTCTTGATTTCTTGTGCCTACACAATCAAAGAGAAGAGATTAAGTCAGTAGTAAAAAATTGTGAATAAAAATTTTCTATAATGGTCGTTGCTCCCCGGCAACGGTGCCAAAAACTGGTGGTTTGGTTGCTACGTTTCTTGCTCTTGGCGGTGTTATAACGATTAATTCGTTATAGTATATTACAAACAACGGTCATCAGTTTATAATTTATTACTCGGAATTAAAACTTTCCCGAGGTCGAACTCAGGGAGCACACATCATTCTAGCATTATAAAGGTTCACAATTCTGTTACAAAAAGAATAAGAGGGAGAAAGAAAGAGTGGGCAAAAGTTCTCTTTTTTTTTTTGCTTCTTCTTCTTCTCTCTTCTTCTTCTCTTTTAGCTAATTATTCTCTTCTTCAGTCTGCCTTCTTCTTTCTTCTTTTCTTCTTTTCTTTTTCTTCTCTTCTTCTCTTTCTTTTCCCTGATCCGGATGTCTGAGTCTTTGAGTCAGATGACTTATCGGCGTTGTTACTACAGTGCCTCCTTCTTCTCTTCTTCTATTGTGTTCTTTTCTTCTTCAGCTTCTTCCTCTTCTTCTCTTTTCTCTGGCCCTTTTGGCTTCTTCTGTGAGGCAGAGGCTCCCTCCTTCTCTTCTCCTTTCTTTTTCTCTGGCCCTTCCTTCTCCTTCATCTCCTTTCTTCAGCAGCTCCTTCCTTCTTCCTTCTTCTTCTTCTCTGTTGTTGCTTCTTTGCGGCTAAGTCCTCACCACCCCTCTTCTTCTTGTTCCCTACCTCTTCCCTGCACACACACCAATGCAAAACCTACCCCTACCCTTCCCGCGCGACTCTCTCTCTCTCTGAATCTCTCTTTGGTACGCTCTCCTAGAGCCGGGTTATCGGGTCGGTCGCGCGCCCGAGTCCAGGCGCACCGGAGTGGGTGTGGTGCGCGAGGAGTGCACAGGAGTGAGGGGTAATCGAGTCACGGGTCAGATCTGCGTGGGCAGTGCTGCAGACGAGACCCGGTGAATAGGTGAAGGACCTCACCCCAGTGTTATCGAAGGCAACCAGTGTATAACACTTTTTCAATTTATGTGTGGGTGTGCGCCCACACACTTCTGAGGTGGGACTAAAGTCCCACCTGCTACTTCGCGCGCCTGCAGGCAGGAAGCTTCGAGCGATTGGGGCAGTAGCCGAGGCACACTGTGTGCGTGAGAGTGGGTGTGTTCGGGAGGTGTTCTAGGTGTGTGGAGTGGTGGTGTGAGTGGGGGAACATGTTGAGTGGAGTGAGGGGATGCTTATGGGATTGTCAGCAAAGGGTGGGATGGCCTGTGGAGGTGGAGCGGCTTCGCCAGAGTTGGTGGCCGGAGGTGGAACTGATGGTGGTAGTAGTGGCAGTCGAGGGTTAAAAGTGACAGTTGAAGAGGGGGAAATTGAGAGGAGAGTAAGGGAAAGGTTTTGACCTAATTAACTGACGAAAGGGGGGAAGGAGGCGCTCGGCACGTGCCTGCCGACGACGAAGACGAAGATGCCCAGAAAGGGGGTAACGACAATGAGGAAGGGATCTGGAAGGTGCCAGCTGGTGCGGCTTGGCGTAGGAGAACGAGGCGGAGTAAACTCTGCTGCAGGTGTGGCAGCAGAGCGACGAGGGGGAGGAGGAAAGGTCGCCGAAGCCTGTGGGCACTTGACTGGAGAAGGAGGAGACGAGGATTAAGGGTTTCCTTCGGCCAAAATAGGCTTGAAGGAAACGACTGCCCCTGCCGCTCCTTATAAAGGTGCTGGAGGGGAGAGGATCTCGAGGGGGCGACGTGGGGAGCTCGCCGGAGAGTGGCCGAAGAGCAGACCCATTCCTCTCGTGCGTTCACACGAGAGGCATGGGCAGCTGCAAGGCAAGGGGGAGGGTCCCTGCGAAAGAGGGCGACGCAAGGAACCCCCCTTTTGTTCCTGAGAGCGGCCCCCATACCCTGCGTGGCGCCATCCTCCGTGCAAGGTCGCCGGAGGTATGGGCGCCTGGGTGGGGTGGCAGAGGGGTCGTTCTGCAAAGAACGGAAGAGAAGATGGGGGGCTAAATGCAAGGGTTCAAAAAGATAAGGGTCGAAAAGTAATTCAAGATGACCAATTTGTAAAGTCGATCAAAATGGTCTGCTCTTAGGCCCAAATTTTTGTACCAACCTAATTTGGACCTAGTGGCCATTATGTCGGCCGAACCATGGCTAGTCTTTTGTTTGTTCTTATTATAGTAATGTCGTTGTGGTACAGATAAATTAGTTACGGTTTGTCGTCATTGCCACTATTACAATTTTACTCAGAAATGTTTTTCTTCCGAGGTCGAACTCAGGGAGCTACTAGAATTCTAGAAGTACAATGCTTCTTTATTACAAAAAGAAGAGAGAGAGAGAGAGAGAGAGAGGGAGAAGTAGATTTTGTTTCTTGGCTTTTTCTTCTCTTCTTTCTCTCTTTGCTTGTCTTCTTTTTCTCTTCTTTTTCTTCTCTTCTTCACAGTTCTTGATCTTCTTCTCTCTTTATCTTCTCTTTTTCTTTCAGCTGCGGCACCTTTTCTTTTCTTTTTCTTCTTCTTTGCTTTGTCTATAAAGCTTCATCCGTCGTCTGATTTCTCAATCAGACGGCTTAAGTGGTGTCTGCTACAGTGCTTCCTTTGTGCTTCTCCTTCTTCTTCTTCTTCTTCTTCCTGCAGTCTTCTTTTTCCTTGGCCTTCTCCTTCTTCCTTCTTCCTTGGTCTTCTTCTCTCGCACCCTGTCCCTGCACAAAGAGCAAAACCTACCCTGTCCCTCTACCCGCACGTCTCTCTCTCTCTGTAAACCACTCACAGGATGCTCTCCCAGAGCCAAGGGTAATTGGGTCGGGTTTCGTGCCCGTGACCAAGCGCATCGGTGTGTGGGTGATGCGCGAGGTGTGCTCAGATAAGGTGAGGGACCTCACCCCAGTGCTTTCGGAGGCGACCAATAGAAAATACAAAATCAACTTATACTACTATGGGGTTTGGTAAACTCACGATGTGGGACTATCCTCTGCGCTCTTCTTGCGTGCACCCGCAGCAGACCGCAGCTTCGCTTCCTCAGCTGCAGGCTCTATTCGCTTTGATTGCTGGGTTAGCTGCCTTCGCACTACCCTCCCGACTTCGCAGCACCTGGAGCCCTGGGGTTCTGAAGCCTGGAGCGTGCGTGGAGCTGCTTCAATGCAACGTCAATGGCAGCCGGGCGTCGAACCTGCCAGACACGAAAAGGGCCTCTCGGCCTAATCAGATCAGCGGGGGACCTTCGCCGTGGCACGGCGAAGGTGGTGCAGGGTGCAATAGGTCGTGGGGCGGCGTCTGGCGGTGGGGCTAGGTCGGACAGCAACCGGAAAAATGGGTCTAATCGGGGGAGTGTGGTGGGGATGTGGAGCGGCAATGGGTGGGCGGAAGTTGTTCAGCGTGATGAGGCGAAGGTTATGTGAGGGTCGGTGAGGCATGTGGGGCTGCGGAGCGATGGGAGCATCTCGCCGGAGGGTGGCCGGAGACGAGGAAGGTGACGGTGGATAGGAGCGGTCGAAGGTTAATTGAATGAAAGACAGTGAGGAAAAGAAAGAGGGGGAGATGGGGAATAGTTCTGACCTAATTACAAGGACGAAGGGGCCGGAGCAGGGCGGCAGTCGTATCGACTGTCGCCGAAGAAGAAATACCCAGAGGGTGAGGGCGGCGGCGAGGAAGAGCGGGAGGGCACGCGCTGGGTACGGCGTGACGCGGGAAGAGCAGGCGAAGGTGGCTCTGCTACTGGTATTGCAACAGAGCGACGAGACGGAGGAGGAGGAGCCGCCGGAGCTGGTGGGCTTCTGCCGGAGTGGGAAGAGAGGAAAGGTGGGTGTTTTTCTCCGTCAGGACCGAGCTACCAGAGTCAGCTGGAGATGCTGGTCCTTATAAAGGCGGAGGCGGAAGGGTGGGCACAGGGAAGCAACGTGCCTCCCTCACCGGAGAGTGGTCGGAATTGCTACCCATACCTTCCGCGCGTTCGCACGGAAGGTGTGGGTGAGGGCAGAAGTCATGGCAGTGTCCCTGCAACAGCAGACGTCGCAGGGAACACCCGGTTCAACTTGCAGGTGACCTCCCTCACCCTGTGCGGCGCCATGCTCCGCGCAAAGTCGCCGGAGCATGGCGCTGCTCAGAGATTTGCAGGAGGGACCTATATGCAATGAATGACGAAGAACATAGGAGCTAAAATGCAAGGGTTTCGAAAGCTGAGGGTCAAAAAGTAATAGACGAGGACCAAAATGCAAAGTCGGTCAAGAAGGTCTCATCTTAGGTTCAAGATTTTATGCATGACTAAATGGGACCTAAGGATTCTAATGGTGAATTTTATTTCTAGGTCATACCTTGTTTGACCGGCCAATTTACGTAAAAGCCCAAATTAAATCATTAATTGGGCATGGTTCTCAATGTAGGTCAAAATGGGTTCCCAAGGCCAAATTGAAGGTTCTAAACCTTAGAGATTATTTTTATATGAATTTTAGAGGGTTTATTCAATTGTTACTTTACCTCAAACCTCGTGAATTGAAGTGGATTTGTTTTAGGGTTACAGAATGTTATTTAATTCCTTAAATCATCCCACTTTCCTTCTTATTAGGTTAGTTTGACCTATGTTTAGACCCTGAGTTACCCTATTTACAGATTGTGTTGGTGAAATTACATTTTTACCCCTTATGACTTATTTTTTTCTTAAACTCAGAATTCTCTGAGTCAAGCCTTTCTATGAGTTATGTAGGAGCTTTTTCTCGAATATCTAGGTTAGATTGTGCTAGTTAGGGTTCACGATGAGGTTCTCATCATACCCCCATGCCTAGCTTTTGCTAGTCCCTTAGCAAAAACTTAAGGTTTTAACCTTTGTTCTAGACCATGATGTTTTTAATAACTTCAGATAAGTGCTTTTTCATTTGAACTTAGATCAGGTTAGAATGCTGACCATAGGCCTAAAAGGTATTCTAGTACCAACCAAGATCCAGATCTGTCCAGCCTCAGCTTCAGTCCTTAGCAAAGGTTTTTAAGGCCCACAAGAACTAAGCTAAGGTCTATTGAACTTTGTGGTTAAAGCACCCGTGCTTGAAATGGTTTTAGCCCTGGATCAGTTCGCAGTGCGTTTTGTAAGAGAGAGAGAGAAGATTTTTCTGTTTGGAGAGTTTTCTTTCTCTTTTTCTTTTTAATTCTAGCTTAGGATTGACTTTTCAACACGGTCTGTATCAGATTCCTTGCTCCCATCATCAATCCTCAAGGGTTCCTGGCAATCGATGCTTCGAGATAGCACCGCCCATGGCAACCCTCGGAACCCTGGCTATTGAGATTTCGAGATAATCCCATCTGTGGTGTTCCGTGGCCGAATCCAGATCCTGGCGATTAACACTTCGTGATAATGCCATCCATGGAATCTGAACCAGCAGAGTACTCACATGCCCCCAGTAGGATATGTAAATATCCTAAGAGACAAGCACCGAGGAGATGATATTTTGTTACGCATCTTCGAGGGGAATTTCCCACCACTCCGCGTTAGGAACTCGTCCAAATCAACTTATGTTGATTGGCCGCTCCTACTCTAGGTGTATTTTTCAGAATTTTGCGACGCTTCTGCGTGATTTTGATTTTTACGCTTACTAAACCAGGCTGTGTGTGAGGTTAGGGTGCTTAGGTTACTGAGTCTCGTAAACCAAAAGTTAGTTAATGAGGTCAAATATTCCCTAAGCCTTTGACCTAATACTTAAGCTTTTCATTTTCCTCAACCTCTTGAGAAATGTCTAGATCTTAATGGATACTAAGAGTCTATCCAAGAATGCCTAAAGTTTGTGTTCTTACTAATCTCACCATGTACTTTTCATTTCTTTTCTTGAATAAGGTCTAGAACTTAGGTCAATCCCTTAGTTTCTTACTAATGACTATCACTCTTTTCTTTCATTTTTGTGCTCCTTTTTCATTTTGTTTCTTTTCCTTCTGCCACAAAATTTCGTTTCTCCTCTTATTCTCTTATTCTTTTTTGAAAAAATTTTTTAATTTTTATGGTGTTTTTAGCATATGTAAATTTTTTGTTTGAAACCTTTTCTTTTGCACTTTCATACCCCCCCCCCCCATGCCTAAGATTTGCAATGTCCTCATTGTAACCTAAGGGATTTTTATTCACCTTAGTTCATTCCTTAGGACAGATGTTTTGATGAGTGAATGGGCCGAGGTGGCTGTTGCGGACGATTTCTAATCTCAGATGCAAGCATCTGAGGTGGAGTCGGCTGTCTTAAAGGGTGAACCTTAAGTGCACAAAGCTGTCAAAAAAGGTTTCAGGTTTTCAAGGAGAATGGCGGGCTGCCTCCCGTTGAGCGCTAAATTTAACGCCTTCAGCCAAGCGGGAAATGAGATGGAGAGGGCATGGTCAAATCAACAGAGTTTAATATAATAAGCACCTTGATTAAGAGCCTAGTTGGTCCAACCAGGTGCTTGTTAAGATCAACAGGCTGATGATGCCGCCCAAACCCAATCAATCTGGTGGGTTGATAGATGTAGATCAAAAGGTGTGGGACCCACCATATGCAATGTGGCTCAGATGGATGTGGAACTGTGAATACAGGGTTTGGCTGAGTCGAATCAACCTGGTCAGAATAGGGATCCGTAGAATAATGAGTGATTAACGTGGGAACCCTACAGGGGTGATCAGAGAATGATGGAGCATGGTATGTAGTCTGATCAGTGTTCCAAACCCGATGTGGAAATGCAATCGGCTCGGTGAGAGGTGAATCTGAATAAAAATTGAGTCCGGTTGCGGGTCGGGGTTGGGAAGAGGTTTTGATCAGTTCTATGTGTGCGGACGAGGTGGCAACTGTGTATGAGGGCTCTTCTAGAAACGAATGACAGGTGGTTTTCTGTAGAGAGTCCGCTGGGTAACTATCAAATGCCTGATGAGTGTCTGTAGGATGAAAGAAATCTGATTCGAGAAAATATTTGAATTCTGGGTTGTATTCACTCTTGGCATTTTCTGTTTTTGGTTCCTGAGGATCGAAAAGGAATGATTCAGTGTTATCAGTGATCTCGGGAACCAGGACCTCAGAGTCGGAGTCAGAGAATGAGTCATGTGAACTGAGGTCGTAGATGGGCTTGGTGTGTTCAGGAAGGAGAGTCTCTCCGCAATTATAGTCAGATCTGAAGTTGTCGGAGAGTTTGCAAAAATGAGATTCATGATCATGAATTCCACCGCAGCATAAATCATCAGATGTGGAATCAGCAGCCTGACTGGGGTCTAGCCTATATGTCAATTCTGGACTTAAAAAGGTGTTCTGTTTAGGCTCAAGCTCCAAATTGGTAGGATAGACCCAATTGAAACCCCACTCACCCAACTCCTCAGTTTCTGTATCATAAATTGCCATGTCTTCTAAAAAATCGATCAGATTTCCTGAGGATGTTGGAGAGGGATATTCATCAAATAAAGGCCTGGAATCGTATTCTTTAAAAATTTGATCTTTCTCATATGGAGCCTCATAATCTTCCCAATAAGTTTTGGATCTAGATTCTAGGTTTAGGATGTGGGTAGGATTACTAGAATCAAAGTCCGAATAACCTTCGAAGGTCACCTTATCAAAATAAGGGGCGAAATTTATTCCCTCAAAAGGTTCAGTTCTGACCTCATTATTGTAGGAGTTTTGGAATTCTAAGCTTGGCAATTCATGGTCTAGGGTCGGTTAATCATTGTGTTCTCCTGCAATATCCCAACCTAATTCGATGTTGTCTTCTATCTAGGTTGGGAATCCACAACCACCCTGTGCCTCAGTCCCGAGATCTGGGAAACTGGATTGATCCTTAATACTGTTCCAAGATGGTTCATCCTCTGTTTCTAGTATATACGAGTATTTCTGGTTGATAATTTGTTCTAGTGATCTCATCATTTCTACCTGTTTTATAAGGGCATCTTGGTGTTGTTCCCAAAGTACAGGATTTGTCAAGCATTGAAGGTATTCAGATTTGTGTAATTTTTCTATCTCAATGTATCCTGTCATGAGCATGTCTCGGGTTGATCCTTTTGTAATTTCTGTCAACAGAATTTGGGCACAGCTTATGATGAAAGCTGTGGTTGTTGAGACATCAACCTAAATATTTTCTATTGGTGTTGAGGGTTTACATGTGATTTCATAGAATTCAAGGGCATCCTCAATCATCTTATCTTTCATGGATCTCTGATATTCAGGTTTTTTGAATGGTAATTTTAAATGGTGTGGCTGCATCTTTGAATCAGGTGGTGGAATCAAGATATAGAATCGAAGTTTGAATCAAGATGGAAGAAGGGGACTTTGTTCAGAATCAGAGGAAAAGGGCTATGTGAATGTTTGGTTGCACAAACAAGGGCACCGAGGCTCGGCCTCGGGGAGAGTGAATTTTTAAAGGAGGTTTCAAGGATCTCCTACCAAACATACATTGAAGGAGAAGATGAGTTTAGCAGGTGCTGGACCCAATCAAGACACCCAAAATGTTGGGTGATTATAGAGGTGCGGGGCAGATGGAACCCTTGATTAGAAAGATCGTCCACCTGAGAATTACCTGGGCAGCCAGAGAGGGTGAGTCCCGCGAAGACCCCTACACAGTAGAGCATCCCCACGAGTTACAGGGTTTCCCCCACCCGACCTCTCTTGTCACTGAGATTCTAGGTAGACCAGAATGGAGATCTTGACCTCTTAAGTCTACCAATTTTTTAGTTAAGATCAAGGTGCTTAGGTTTTCACTTGAACTTTAGCCTTTTGAGTGCAAAGAGTGACCTAAGTTAAAGGTTGGTTGACCCTAAGGGGTCAACTTCACCTATTGATTCCTTTGAGAACTTATTAGGTCTTGTCTTTTAGGGTTCAAGTGTTTTTAGAGAGCCAATTGTTTAGGGTTTTTCTGAATAGGTATATTTTCAACCAATGGCTTGGGCACACTCTTTTTGGGATTTCCCAATTCTTGTTTAAGAAGTGTGTCTCTAAAAACCCTAATGTTGAATCTTATGTTGGCTCTACTTGGTCCAGTTAACTCCTTATTTGGTAATTAGGGCTCAGGTAAGAAGGTGTTAGCCCTTAATTACCCTTAGTACTGTGTGCAGGAATAGTAGTTTTGAGAACATGCAGCTGTTAGTAAGTATGAAAGACAGGTTAGACCTATATATATATATTTTTCTTTCTTTTTCTTCCTCCTTAAGATTTAGGGTTTAATAGTGAGAGGATAGAAGTTACCTGTCCTTGGAGTGGCTGTGGTGCGGCTGCGTCCTAATTTTTCCTGTACCTGCACACAAGAGAGAGAAAAAGATTAGCAATCTCTTAAAAGAAATTCAAAGCTTCTAGAATGGCCGTTGCTCCCCGGCAACGGCGCCAAAAATAGTGGCCGTTATGTCGACCGAACCGTGGCTAGTCTTTTGTTTGTTCTTATTATAGTAATGTCGTTGTGGTACAGATAAATTAGCTACGATTTGTCGTCATTACCACTATTACAATTTTACTCAGAAATGTTTTTCTTTCGAGGTCGAACTTAGGGAGCTACTAGAATTCTAGAAGTACAATGCTTCTTTATTACAAAAAGAAGAGAGAGAGAGAGAGGGAGAAGTAGATTTTGTTTCTTGGCTTTTTCTTCTCTTCTTTCTCTCTTTGCTTGTCTTCTTTTTCTCTTCTTTTTCTTCTCTTCTTCACAGTTCTTGATCTTCTTCAGTTCTTCCTCTTCTCTCTTTATCTTCTTCTCTTTTCTTTCAGCTGCGACACCTTTTCTTTTCTTTTTCTTCTTCTTTGCTTTGTCTGTAGAGCTTCATCCGTCGTCTGATTTCTCAATCAGACGGCTTAAGTGGTGTCTGCTACAGTGCTTCCTTTGTGCTTCTCCTTCTTCTTCTTCCTCGGCCTTCTCCTTCTTCCTTCTTCCTTGGTCTTCTTCTCTCGCACCCTGTCCCTACACAAAGAGCAAAACCTACCCTGTCCCTCTACCCGCACGTCTCTCTCTCTCTGTAAACCACTCACAGGACGCTCTCCCAGAGCCGCGGGTAATCCGGTCGGGTTTCGTGCCCGTGACTAGGCACACCGGTGTGTGGGTGATGCTCAGATAGGGTCGAGTCGGATCCCGCCAGATCCGCGAGGTGAAACCGCGGACGAGGAGAGAGTAAGGTGAGGGACCTCACCCCAGTGCTTTCGGAGGCGACCAATAGAAAACACAAAATAAACTTATACTACTGCGGGGTTTGGTAAACTCACGATGTGGGACTATCCTCTACGCTCTTCTCGCGCGCGCCCACAGCAGACTGCAGCTTCGCTTCCTCAGCTGCAGGCTCTATTCGCTTTGATTGCTGGGTTAGCTGCCTTCGCACTACCTTCCCGACTTCGCAGCACCTGGAGCCCTGGGGTTCTGAAGCCTGGAGCGCGCGTGGAGCTGCTTCAATGCAACGTCAATGGCGGCCGGGCGTTGAACCTGCCAGACACGAAAAGGGCCTCTCGGCCTAATCAGATCAGCGGGGGACCTTCGCCGTGGCACGGCGAAGGAGGTACAGGGTGCAGCAGGTCATGGGGCGGCGTCTGGCGGCGGGGCTAGGTCGGACAGATACCGAAAAAATGGGTCTGATCAGGGGAGTGTGGTGGGGGTGTGGAGCGGCAGTGGGTGGGCGGAGGTTGTTCAACGTGATGAGGCGGAGGTTCTGTGAGGGTCGACGAGGCGTGTGGGGCTACGGAGCGATGGGAGCGTCTCGCCGGAGGGTGGTCGGAGACAAGGAAGGTGACGGTGGACAGGAGCGGTCGAGGGTTAATTGAATGAAAGACAGTGAGGAAAAGAAAGAGGGGGAGATGGGGAATAGTTCTGACCTAATTACAGGGACGAAGGGGACGGAGCAGGGGGGCAGCCATATCGACTGTCGCCGAAGAAGAAATACCCAGAGGGTGAGGGTGGCGGCGAGGAAGAGCGGGAGGGCGCGCGCTGGGTACGGCGCGACGCGGGAAGAGCGGGCGAAGGTGACTCTGCTGCTGGTATTGCAGCAGTGCGACGAGACGGAGGAGGAGGAGCCGCCGGAGCTGGTGGGTTTCTGCCGGAGTGGGAAGAGAGGAAAGGTGGGGGTTTTTCTCCGTCAGGACCGAGCTACCAGAGTCGGCTGGCGACGCTGGTCCTTATAAAGGCGGAGGCGAAGGGGTGGGCGTAGGGAGGAGCCGGAGAGTGGTCGGAATTGCGACCCATACCTTCCGCGCGTTCTCACGGAAGGTGTGGGTGAGGGCAGAAGTCATGGCGGTGTCCTTGCGACAGTAGACGTCGCAGGGAACACCCGGTTCAACTTGCAGGTGGCCTCCCTCACCCTGCGCGGCGCCATGCTCCGCGCAAAGTCGCCGGAGCATGGCGCTGCTCAGAGATTTGCAGGAGGGACCTATATGCAAAGAGCGATGAAGAACCTAGGGGCTAAAATGCAAGGGTTTCGAAAGCTGAGGGTCAAAAAGTAATAGACGAGGACCAAAATGCAAAGTCGGTCAAGAAGGTCTCATCTTAGGTTCAAGCTTTTATGCATGACTAAATGGGACCTAAGGATTCTAATGGTGAATTTTATTTCTAGTTCATACCTTGTTTTACCAGCCAATTTACGTAAAAACCCAAATTAAATCATTAATTGGGCATGATTCTCAATGTAGGTCAAAATGGGTTCCGAAGGCCAAATTGAAGGTTCTAAACCCTAGAGATTATTTTTATATGAATTTTAGAGGGTTTAGTCGATTTTTACTCTACCTCGAACCTCGTGAATTGAAGTGGGTTTGTTTTAGGGTTACAAAATGTCATTTAATTCCTTGGAGTTGATGTAGCCCTTGTTGGATCAAATCATCCCACTTTCCTTCTTATTAGGTTAGCTTGACCTATGTTTGGACCCTGAGTTACCCTGTTTACGGATTGTGTTGGTGAAATTGCATTTTTACCCCTTATGACTTGTTTTCTTCTTAAACTCAGAATTCTCTGAGTCAAGCCTTTCTATGAGTTATGTAGGAGCTTTTTCTCGAATATCTAGGTTAAATTGTGCTAGTTAGGGTTCATGATGAGGTTCTCATCAGGACCTAAGGAATTTAATGGTGAGGTTTGATTTTAGGTTTGACCACGTTTGACCAGTCAATTTGCACAAAAACCTAAATTAGGTCAAAAATTGGGTATGGCTCTCAATTTAGGTCAAGATAGGTTCCAAAGGCTAAATTGAAGGTTCTAAACCCTAGGACATATTTTTCCATGAATTTTAGGAGGTTTAGTTGATTTTTATTCTGCCTGGAACCTTGTGAATTAAAGCAGGTTTATTTTTAGGCTTACAGAATGTCTTTTAATTCATAGAAGTTGCTATAACCCTTTTCGGATCAGGTTATCCCACTTTCTTTCCTATTAAGACCATTTGACCTGTGTTCAGACCCTTAGACACCCCGTTTGTGTACTGCATTGGTAAAATTATAGTTTTACCCCTTATGAATTATTTTATTCTTAAATTCAGAATTCTCTGAGTTAGGCTTTTCCTTAGGTTTTGTAGGAGCTTTTGCGCACTTATTTAGATCAAATTGTTCTAGTTAGGGTTCATGATGAGGCTCTCATCACCCGTTGTTTTCTACTCGAGTTCCTCTACGTATTCGTATTGAGTACCTGCTGTTTTGAGCATGTCTAATGTGCATTGGTCGCTAGTACAAGTTACCAGCCAGTGGCTTGTTCAGGGCCCGCGAAGACGACGAGATCTGCGGCACAGGCCTCCATTCCTCCCGTGATACCCAGTAGAGTGGTTTAATTTAGTTATTAATATTTAAATAAGAATATACTTGGTTGAAATAGCCGAATGGAACTCTAAGATGTGGAATAAACCCTAGGGTAGAGAAATGAATGAGCATGTTTGTACTGTACTGTTTACTTGCATGCGTGATTAAGATAAATTACTAGCAAATGCCTGTATTATAATTGCGAGTTGCCTGTTAGAATATGAGCTGCCTATATTTAATGAATAATTGCCTATGAAACCACCAGTTGTATGTTATTGAGAATTAAACTATGAAAACACGAGCTGCCTGTATATGGATGAGAAATGAGATCTGGATCTGGATAAATCAGGAATGTAGATGGGAAGCGTGCTGGCCCTTGAGTACGTGGTACCAAGGAGAGCAACTACACACTTTTAGTGTAGAGCGGAGCTAGCCTCCCTTGGGTTGAGACCCAGGGTTAGGATTGGCCACTCTACACCAACTCTTGTTGGCCCTCGCGTACGTGGTACCGAGGCAAGCTACTAGTGTAGGGAGGGAGCTAGCCACCCCACGGGGCCCAAGGTTCAGCTAGCCACCCTACATCGACTTGTTAGGCCCTCTAGGCAAACTGGGGTAGTCAGACGAGGGTGCGCGGCCTTTGGAGGGGCGAGACCCCTATTTGGTTCTGAGGGGTGAGACCTTTGTTCTGAGAGGGCAAGGCCTTATACTATTCCGTGTTGTACTTTGGGCGTACCCGCTAGTGGAGACGACTGACCGCATGTCAGTGCGGAGTAGCTATCTGTGCGCTTATCATGCGTGCCGTAGTCACCGCTATGTCTTAACAGTGACCTCGGGGTGGTTGACTGGGTGTAGGACTACCACGGGAGACTCTCCCGGCCAAGAGAGTACCACGTGTACCTTCAACTCTACGAAAAAGACTACAATCAAGATCGTTCCTACAAGGAACATGTAAGATCAAGAAATATCTAGATACTTTGTGAAATGGATAAAACAGAAACATATAAAACAGATAAATAGAAATGAGAATTAAACCTGTTGTTTTTACTGTTTTTATACTTAGATGATATAAACACCACTCTACTCAGCGTTCGCTGACTCTGTCTTTTCATAACACTTTTCAGGACCAGGAGTTGAGCAGCCCGAGTTTCCGACTGCAGAGGGTGCCAGGCTTAGTCCAGTCCAGCCGTAGTCTTTCTTCAGCACTTTCTTTTTCTCTACTGTTGTAGTAAGTAATGGACACTTAGTTACTGTTCTGCAACTTCTGTTTCCTTTCCGCTTTCCATTGTTGTTGTTGTCGTTGTTGTTTTTGTGGTGGTATGTACTGAGACAGCTATTCTATTTTCTTTACTGCTTTATACGTTTCTTCTACTTTGTTATATTGCATGTGTGAATGTGGTTTATTTTCCTGCTTTTGGTTACTTCTTGTTGGATAACTAGGTCTTGAGATTAGTCGAGGCAAGCCAGTCTCGGGTCCTATAGGGATCCGGTGATCGGGTCGTAACAATATGGTATTAGAGCAAGGTCATCCCGAGAAATGAACCAATTGGCTTGAGAATAACCACTCACATGCATATAACTAGGATAGCCACCACAACGTATCGTTTGATATTCATTCCGAGTCTTTTCTCGATGTAATTCGGTATCATTGACACTCTGGTTCTATCCTTCGCGTCGCCTTGCAGGAGATGCCTCGTCGAGGAGTTCTCGAGGCGGGCCGTGGTCATGGCCATGGACGAGGTCGAAGGGGCGAACGTGCCGAACCTGAGGTACCAGTTAACCCACCTCTTCTCCCAGGCGTTCAGGTCCAGGATTTTCGCTCAGCTGATCAGAGACATCGTGCAAGAGGAGCTTCACCAGCCTCCACGGGCACCTCTCCCTGAGGACGTGGAGGGGGAGTCATCGGTGGGACAGAGAGACCGTCACAGCGTCGGATGAGTAGGAGGGGGAGGGGGTGGTCCTCCACCGCCCCCACCGCACTCTGACACTTCCGAGCACGAGCCCTTCATGCCTGGAGGCGTGCCCATTCCCCCACTGCAGCTGCACCACGAGCTCTTCGAACAGTTTCAGAAGCTGAAGCCCCCCTCTTTCACGGGGGATGAGGATCCTTCTGAGGCAAAGGACTGGCTAGAGCAGATAGAGAAGGTGTTTGACACCCTTCGCCCTCCCACGGAGTGCTGCATGGCCTTTGCCACGTACCAGCTGGAGAGCGTAGCACATAGGTGGTGGAGGGAAGTCAGAGGCTAGGAGGGGAGAGAGCTGACGTGGGACCAGTTCGTGACTCTCTTCTGCGAGCAGTACTTTCCACAGACCTAGCAGGACCAGAGGAGGCGAGAGTTCCACACTCTCCGCTAGGGGATGATGACGATTAGCGTGTATCGCACGTGTTTTCTAGAGCTATCACGTTTTGCCTCGACAGTTGTGTCTACAGAGGAAGAGTGCCTGTGGAGGTTTACTGAGGGGCTCCGACCTGCTATTCGGGGTTATGTCAAACCCCTGAAGCTGCCCACTTTCTCTCATGTGGTGGAGGCAGCCATGTCCTACGAAGAGACCAACCCGGCCGCACGAGACACTGACAGCAGATGGAAAAGGCCCTACCAGCCAGAGTACTCTCAGGGCCATCGGGAGAGGAGGCACACGGCACCCGCAGGAGAGCCGTCTCATTTTGCGAGGCCATCAGTGGCCTTTAGGGGCCCTAGATAGGGGCTAGTTGCCAGCAATGGACCCCTGCCAAGCCGCCAGCAGGGACCTACTGAGGGAGGAGGTCATGTTCCCCTCTGCTACTAGTGTGGCCAGCCAGGCCACGTCAGGAGGGACTGCCCATCTAGGGCCGGAGCGCAGCAGATGCTCCCCGCACCAAGCGCTGGAGGCCGAGTTGGTGGTCGTGATCACTAGGCCCATGGGGGAGGGCAGCAGTCACGAGGAGGTGATTGCACAGCAATCATAGGTCTTAATTGACCTAAATTAGGCTAGGACTTAGCATAAGTTAGGGTTATTCATGCATGCATACGCCTTATCTGCATCTTTACTGCTTTCCTTTAGCTATGCATAAAATAATGTTATAATGTGCTGATTAAGTGCATTATGTCGATTGCAGGGAATAAGCCGATCAGGAGCTGGATCTGAAGCTGGATCAGGAAAACAGGAGTTGTAGCAGAGCTGGAGCAGAAGACCTAGTTTAGATGTAGGAATAATAATGTAAGGGGGTTAAAAGTTTGTTATTCTATTAAGTAGGAATAAAGCAGTAAAATATGAAGAGCTTAGGTCCATCCTAGCCCTATGATAGCCTAGAGACTTCCCCAAGCCTTAGCCACCCTTAGATTAGGTCACAACACCCTAGGAAGTCCTAAAACCCTAGTTCCAACCCTTCTCTGGATGTCTAGATAAGTTTTAAGACGTCCAGGACCCTTAGCCAACTCTCGCACACTTCAAACCCACTTCTGCAGTGTTATTGGATGTCCAGACACTTTGTCAGACGTCTAATTTCTCCAGAATACCCAAAACAGAACCCGAAATCCTTCCTGACTCTGATTGGACATCCAGACAACAAGTCTGGACTTCTGATTTTTTAGTATAAGATGTATGATTATATAATTAGACGTTTGATACTGCTCTCCAATTCCTGTTTTGAGATTTAAGCCTTGATCTTGGATCTCTAGGTCCCTAAACCCAATTCCAACCCCATAGGAACCTAAATTAAGGTGCCCTAACCCTAGTACATCACTTCTAGACCTCCCTAAGGACCTAATTAGGTCCTCACTAAACCTAATTGACTTGGATCTTAGTCAATTCCATCAGCCTATTCAATTGGACTCATTGAGTCCAATTGTGCCCTAATCTCAGCACACACTATCCAATTAGACTCAGTGAGAGTCCAATTGACCTAGACCTGACTTAATCAAGTTGTTTTACTCTCAATTAAGTTTCCACACACCCAATTAAACTTGTATTAATTTTAATTGCACTTTACCTTAGTGAATTAGGGTTTATAACCCTAATTTGAGACCTACCTTGACCTAAACCCACTAGAACCCAACCTAATCAACCTAGCCACCTAAGTTTCGACCCACACACACCCACACACACCATCCACACGAAAATATCTAGCCTAGAGTTCTCTAGAACTCTCTACCATGTGTGGTTGCCTTGGTTGCCAAAAATAGCAACCAAGAGCCATTCAATTTTTAGATCCATATTTGGTGGATCTAAAAATCACCTTCCACCCTCTCTCTCTCACTCTCCCACGAGCTCCCACCATAGGCCTCTCTAGAGAATTCCATAATTCTCTAGAGAGCTTCCCTTAGGTCTATAAAAAGACCCCTTGGGTGGCCATTTGCACCCATTCACTTCTTTGGCAATTGCACTCCATTGGTGCCATTCACACCACCTCCATAGTCACTCCACCTCCACAATCTCACTACCACCACCATGGAGGACACCATGCCAGGATGCTGGATCAACCCTACCTCTCTCCAAGGGCCGGCCTAAGTTCCATTGGCCGCCCCTCCTTCTTCTCTGGACCACTCCAAGGCCATCGGGGACCACCCCTGAATGCCCTCTATTCTTCTAGCTTTAAATCATGCTCTTCATAATCTTTATTGCTTTCATTTACTGCTTAGTAGTGTAGTCTTACTTCTCCCCCAATGATGCATGCGAAATCCCCCCGTTGATTCTTGTATGCAATCGTTTTCTGGTAGTTAGGTTTAATTTTTAACCATTCATGTATAAGCTTTCCTCTAGATTTCGTTGTGCAAAAAATCTCCAATGATGAATAAAATTTCACTTTATATATATATATATATATATATATATATATATATATATATATATATATATATATATATATATATATATATATATATCTTATGTGTTCGAAATCACCACGAGCTGAATGATTATCATATTTGCGTGATTTAAGTGCCTGTTCTTTAACGGCCTATATATTACGCACCAGCATGTCGTTTAAATAAAGTAGAGCGGCTTTAAGATCGATTTAAAAAACAAAAACAACGCCTCCCAGAGACGAACGACCAGGACTCAAAGTCTCGTTATTTTCAAAACAATATCTTTGTTGGATCATATTTCGCAACTATACTACGACCTTTTATCAAAAATGCGATCTACGATCTCCCAATAGGAGGGTACCAGCCAACGGCTGTTCGCCCGACCCAGAGTGTAGCTGCTTCGTCTGCACCGAGGACTGAGGGGCGTATCAACGCCCTGACACACAAAGATGCCAGGGCTTCAGGTTCAATGGTGGCAAGTATAGTTACTATTTCTGGCATATTAGTGTATGTACTTTTTGATTCCAGTGCCACGCACTCTTTCGTCATTACGAGTTTTGCCGTCAGCTTGGGCAGGGCAATGTATTGTTAGAGGATCCATTTGTGATCAGAGACCCAGGTGGCCAGTTGTTTGTAGCTGAGGAGGTCTACACGGATTGCGAGGTAGTGTAGGGGGACACAGCCTCCCCGCTGACCTGATTGTGATACAGATGGAGATTTTGGCGTGATCCTAAGGATGGACTGGCAGTCCGCCTATCACGTCTTGGTGGACTGTTTCAGGAGGAAGATCGTCTTCTCCATACCGAAGTTGCCTCCCTTTGAGTTTCACGGACAGCCGGTGGATGGAGGTTTCAGATGCATCTCCGCAGTTCGGGCAGCGAGGCTTTTGAGCCAGGGGTGTGAGGGCTTTTTGGCCTGTGTAGTGGCAAAGCCTAGCCCTGTGGCTGACTTTCAGAGTATCCTGGTGGTTTACGAGTACTCCGACATTTTTCCAAAAGACCTACCAGGACTACCGCCTGAGGTGAGATCGAGTTTGAGATCTCACTGGTACTGGGGACCAGCTCCATTTCTACTGCACCGTACCGGATGACACCACTTGAGCTGTGAAAGCTCAAGTCACATCTACAGGTCCTATTGGAGAAGGGCTTTGTGAGGCCCAGTGCGTCCCCGTGGGGAGCCCCTATGCCGTTTGTGAAGAAGAATGATGGTACCCTGTGACTTTATGTCCACTACCGACAGCTGAATAGGGTCGCCATCAAGAATAAGTATCCGTTGCCGAGGATTGACAATCTCTTCGACCAATTGCCAAACACCACAGTGTTCTCCAAGATAGATCTGAGGTCGAGCTACCACCAATTGAGGATCAGGGAGACCGACGTCTCCAAGACAGCTTTCCGTACTCGGTACGGGCACTATGAGTTCTTGGTCATGCCGTTTGGGTTGACCAACGCCCCCGCTGCTTTTATGGATTTATGAATCGGGTTTTCAGGCCGTATTTAGATCAGTTTGTGGTGGTGTTCATCGATGAGATGCTCGTTTACTCGCGGGATCAGGCGCAGCATGGACAGCATTTACGCATGATCCTGGACACCTTGAGGCGATGCAAGCTGTATGCAAAGTACAGCAAGTGTTAGTTTTGGTTGAGGCAGGTGACTTTCTTGGGCCACGTGATTTCAGGGGATGGTTTGGCTGTAGATCTAGCCAAGGTTGAGGCCGTACTCAGGTGGGAGAGGCCACGTATAGTGACAAAGATACGTAACTTTTTAGGACTGGCTGGTTACTATCACAGTTTATCAGAGGATTCCCTCAGATTGCACGTCCTATGACCCAGCTGACTTGGAAGGACGTGCCATTTGCCTGGATGGGTGAGTGCGAGGCATGTTTTCAGGAGTTGAAGAAGAGACTGACTTCAGCTCTTGTGCTAACCATCCCAGACAGCAGTAGCGATTTTGTGGTTTACACAGACGCTTCGTTGCAGGAGTTAAGGGGTGTGCTCATGCAGCGGGGTCACGTTTTCGCTTACGCTTCGTGGCAACTGAAATCCCATGAGCATAGCTACCCTACCTATGACTTAGAGCTGGCAGCGGTTGTCTTTGCACTGAAGACATGGAGGCACTACCTTTACGGTGAGACTTTCAAGATCTTCACGGATCATAAGAGCCTCAGGTACTTGTTTGACCAGAAGGAGCTTAACATGAGACAGAGATGTTAGTTAGAGCTTCAGAAGGACGACTGCAGCATCTCCTACCCCCCAGGGAAGGCCAATGTGGTGGCTGACGCCTTGAGCCAGAAGGCACCCGCCCACTTAGCCAGTTTACAGGCACAGAGTTGGAGACTTCACAGGGGTATTGCAGGACAGTGCAGTGATGCGACAGACGCAACCAAAGCTGATAGACTGCATCATCGCAAGGCAGATGACAGATCCGTACTTACAGACGATGCGAGATAGGGTGTTGATAGGGGACCCAGGAGACTTTTCCTTTACAGACGAGATATTGCGCATGAGGGGACGCTTATGCGTTCCTAGGGACGAGGAGTTGTTGAGAGAGCTCTTGGCTGAGGCGCACGAGTCCAGGTTCACTATACATCCCAAGAACACAAAGATGTATCAGGACTTACGACGCAACTTTTGGTGGAGAGGGATGAAGCGTGATGTTGGTGAGTTTTGTGCAACAGTGTTTGGTGCGCCACCAGGTGAAGGCCGAGCATCAGAGGCCTGCAGGGCCATTGCAGCCACTTCCCGTGCCAGAGTAGAAGTGGGAGAGCATTACCTTGGACTTGGTGGTGGGTCTACCAGTTACCCAGTGGGGACACGACACCGTCTGGGTGATAGTAGACAGGTTGATGAAGACGGCACGTTTCCTGCCGATCCGAGTCACCCATGGACCAGCACAGTTAGCAGAGAGATACATCCGAGATGTGGTACGCCTGCACGGAGTTCTGCGTGAGATTGTATCTGATAGAAATACCCGTTTTACTTCCTAGTTCTGGGCTGAGTCTCAGCAGGCTCTAGGACACATTTGAGGTTCAGTACCGCTTACCACCCCCAGATGGATGAACAGTCAAAGTGCACCATACAGACACTTGAGGACCTTTTACGCGTCTGTGTACTGAACTGGAGAGGCTCCTGGGAGGAGCATTTACCCCTGGCAGAGTTTGCATACAATAATAGTTACCACTCGAGCATCGGCATGGCACCTTACGAGGCTCTGTATGGACGAAGGTGTACTGCACCCTTGAGTTGGGTCAAGGTGGGAACCAAGTGAGAGGTTGGTCCCAGGTTGATCCGATAGAGTCAAGAGGTGATAGAACAGATTCACAGATGACTTCTCACTGTCAGGAGCAGGTAGAAGAGTTACACTGACCGAAAACACAAAGAGGTGCAGTTCGAGGTTGGGGATCACGTCTTTCTCCGTGTTTCTCCCATGAAGGGCTTGCAGCGTTTTGGGGTGAAAGGGAAGCTTGCGTCGAGGTTTGTGGGGCCCTTTGAAGTCCTGTAGCGGGTAGGACCTATTGCTTATCGGCTTGCCCTTCCTCCCTAGCTTTCTAGAGTGCACGACGTGTTCCATGTGTCCAACATCAGGAACTACGTCGCCGATCCCAGTCACGTTCTGAGCCACGAGGGCGTCGAGGTGGGTGACAGCCAGACCTACCCCGAGAGACCAGTACAGATACTAGACAGAGACGTCCGGAGTCTGAGACGGAACTAGGTACCACTGGTGAAGGTCCTATGGAAAAGCCAGCGGTATGAAGAGGCGACTTGAGAGCCTGAGGCGGTGATGCGAGAGCAATACCCGGAGCTTTTTGATGGTACATCTTCTCAGACCTACTTCAATCCTCTTTAAGTTTGTTATGCATTTTTACGTTCCTTTTTCCACACCCTAGCCAGCTCAAGTTTCGAGGACGAAACTTCTTTTAGGTTTGTTATGATGTAATGACCTACTACGTTTTAGCCATTTAAGACGTCTGGAGTCTCAGTCAGACGTCTATCCAGACTTCAGGACCCATCCCCGGATGTTTGAAAGTGGATTATTTCGTACAGCGCTTTTGCGCTCTGCGTGTGGGCGGCGCGCAGAGGCCATTCTTCTCTCTCTCTCCCTCATTTCCCCCAAACCCTAAACCCATCACCCCTCCTATTTATACCCGTCTTTCCTCTTCTCCTCTCCTCACACAACTAACCACCACCACCTTCAGCGCTCCTGTGCGGTAGCGGCGAGGTCTGAGAGAGAGGCGCGAGAGGGGGGCAAGCGAGGGAGAGCGAGAGGGAGGAAGGAGGAGAGCGTGGAAGGTCGGAGGACCTTTGGGGGCTCGGCGGAGCTCTCACGGGCTACGACGGGTGCGTAGAGGAAGTCGGCGAGGAGTTGTCCAAGCTCCTGCAACGGCTGGAGCTGCCGCCGCGGGCGGAGGTGCGAGCGGAGAGAGCTGCGAGCAGGTTCTGATACTGGAAGTTTTTCCAGTATCAGACGTCTGGCATGACATCCAGATGACTGGCGAGGGACCTGGACGTCCGGAGCTAAGGCCGGACGTCTAAGAGCACATATCACGCGAGGTACGTACGTTCCTGTGCTGATTTCTCCCATGCAGAAGATCTTAGCGCAGGAGGCGTTGTCGGCTGACCGCGCCTACATTTGCGTGCACAAGTGCAGCTTTGGGAAGGCACGCAGGATGCTTTTCCACGAGCTTTTGGACATCTGATCACATCACCAGACGTCCAGAGGTGCTTCCAGATGACCGGAGACATTGTCCGACATCTGGAGCTGTCTTCAGACGGTCGCAGAGAAGGTCTGGACATCTGATCAGCCGCAGGAGACATAAGGTGAGTTTTGATGTCTTTTAAGACGTATGGGATTAGACCCAGACATCTGATTTTGATCAAAAATCACGTTTTCAGCCTGTTTAAGGCCCAAACGGAATCGGATTTTCGCAAACAGAATACTGTTGTTTTCTACTCGAGTTCTTCTACGTATTCGTATTGAGTACCTACTATTTTGAGCATGTCTAATGTACATTGGTCGCTAGTACAGGTTACCAGCCGGTGGCGTGATCGGAGCCCGCGGAGACAACGAGATCTGCGGCACAGGCCCCCTTCCTCCCGTGATACTTGGTAGAGTGGTTTAATTCAGTTATTAATAGTTAAATAAGAATGTGCTTGGTTGAAATAGCTGAATGGAACTCTAGGATGTGGAATGAATCCCAAGGTAGAGAAATAAATTAACCTGTTTGTATTGTACGGTTTACTTGCATGCGTGATTAAGATAAATTGCTAGTAAATGCCTGTATTATAATTGCGAGTTGCCTGTTAAAATATGAGCTGCCTGTATTTAATGAATAATTTCCTGTGAAACCACCAGTTGCATGTTATTGAGAATTGAACTATGAAAACACGAGCTGCCTGTATATGGATGAGAAATGAGATCTGGATCTGGATAAATGAGGTGAACATGAGTATAAACCCTACGAGGAATTAGGAGTAGAACTCCTGTGGATAAACGGAATCTAGAATGTAGATGGGAAGTGTGCTGGCCCGTGAGTACGTGGTACCAAGGAGAGCAACTGCCCCCTTTTAGTGTAGAGCAGAGCTAGCCTCTCTTGGGTTGAGACCCGGGGTTAGGATTGGCCACCATACACCAATTCCTGTTGGCCCTCGCGTATATGGTACTGAGGCGAGCTACTAGTGTAGGGAGGGAGCTAGCCACCCCACGGGACCCGAGGTTCAGCTAAACACCCTACACCGACTTGTTAGGCCCTCTGGGCAAACCGAGGTAGTCAGAAAAGGGGCATGGACTGTGGAAGGGTGAGACCCCTGTTCTTAGAGGGCAAGGCCCTATACTGTTTCGTGCTGTACTTTGGGCGTACCTGCTAGTGGAAACGACTGACTGTGTGTCAGTGCACGGTAGCTACCCGTGCCCTTATCACGCGTGCCGTAGTCACCACTACGTCTTGATAGTGACCTCGGGGTGGTTGACTGGGTGTAAGACTACCACGGGGGACTCTCCCAACCAGGAGAGCACCACGTGTACCTTCTACTCTATAGAAAAGACAGCAATCAAGATCGTTCCCACGAGGAACATGCAAGATCAAGAAATATCTAGATACTTTGTGAAATGGATAAAACAGAAACACATAAAATAAATAAATAGAAATGAGAATTAAACATGTTGTTTTTACTATTTTTGTACTTAGATAATATAAACACCACTATATTCAGTGCTCGCTGACTCTGTCTTTTCATAACACTGTTCAGGACCAGGAGTTGAGCAGCCTGAGTTTCCGGCTGTAAAGGGTGTTGGGCCCAGTCGAGTCCAGCCGTAGTCTTTCTTTAGCACTTTCTTTTTCTCTACTGTTGTAGTAAGTAATGGACACTTAATTGTTGTTCTGCTACTGTTTCCTTTCCGCTTTCCGTTGTTATTGTTGTCATTGTTGATGTTGTTGTGATATGTACTGAGACAACTGTTCTATTTTCTTTACTGCTTTATACTTTTTTTCTACTTAGTTATATTGCATGTGTGAATGTGATTTATTTTCTTGCTTTTGGTTATTTCTTATTAGACGACTAAGTCTTAGAATTAGTCAAGGCGAGTCGGTCTCGGATCTTGTAGGAATCCGAGTCATAACACAACCCAACCCATAAAAATCAAGCAGGTTGTTGACTAGTCAAAAGAATCAAAACTTATCTTTATCTCTTATATATTCTCTCTATCTTTCATATTTAATAACAAAACTTTTTAAACTCATGTGACTTCTATCTTCTAAAAAAATAAATAAAATAGGTAAAAGGAAAAGAAAACCTTGATAGTTATATAACATTAACAAGAAAAAATAAGGGGGCTTTGGTGAAGGGAGGTGGAGGTTGTCATTGATGTAGAGGAGGGAGAAGATGCTAACCTTGAGTAGCAACCACGAGAACAATGGTGACGAGAAGGGAGTTGCAAGTTTGCAGTGGAGAAGCTAGTGGCGATAACAAGAGAGGGAGCTCAATTTAAGGCTTGCAAGTGGGAGAAGGAAGCTGAAAAGAGAGCACAATGCACGATGGAGAGCACACAAGGAGAGAGAAAACTAAGGGAGGGGCATGTGTTACTTTGTGTGGGCTTTTTTTTCGTTTCAAGTTTGAACAACATGGCTTTTTTCTTTGAAGTTTGAAATGGGGTGGGTTTTTTTCCCTTTAAAGTGGGTTTTTCTTTTCCGTTGAAGTTTGAATGGATAATCTCATATATATATATATATATATATATATATATATAAAAGAATCAGGATGAATCAGGTTGGGTTGGATTTATTAGACCTCAAACTCAACCTAACCCAATCGAGTTGGGCTCAGGTTAAACTCGACCCATGTACACCCCTGAAGGTTATGTATGAAAAATGTCAAAGAAGGAGGTTAAAATCAAAGGGTACACAATAATCCCTTATATTACGTAATTACAACAACTTTCTCTCGGTGGGGAGAACACCTGGTGCATCGCTGTTCACCTCACTATTCCTTTATTATTTACTTTTTTTTAATTTTTCCCCTCTTTACGATACTTTCTCTCTCCTCTTGTGTCCCTCCCCCTCTCTTTCTTTTACTTTTTTTTTCTTATTTTATTTTTCTTGCACACTATTTAGCAAATACGTCTATTTCAAATTCTGTATTTGTCATCAACCTCGTCAACTTATATTCTTTCATTAAAGATCAATATTGAATATGTTTCTAGAAAAATATAAAATAATAGGTATATAAAATTAAGCAGTATAAACCCAATCTAAGTCATCAATTGGAAATCGAAATGTACCAAGCAATACGTTTTGCAACATACGGTGTATTTTGATTTCTAATAGGTGTTTCTTTTTCCACCAATCGAAAATCAAAATAACCGGGCAATGCATTTTGCAACGTACGGTGTGTTGATTTTCCGTTGATTAAAAATCAAGATATACTGATTGAAAATCATGTTAGTATTTCATATAATTAACTTTTATACTCCTAAAACATGCGGTGTGTTTTGATTTTCGATCAGCATTCCTTTTTTCCCACAAGTCAAAAACCAATATCCATTAGACAATGCATTTTGCAAAACCAAGATACATCAGATAATGTATTTTGTAATGTGCGATATATTTTAATTTTCGATTGGCATTTCTTTTTTTCCACCGAAAAAAAATCAAGATACATTGCGTAATATATTTTACAACATACAATGTGTTGATTTTTCATTGATCAAAAATCAAAATGTACTACAGTAATTGACTTCTACACTCTTGCAGCAAAGCACATGTTAAAAACTAATAATCCCTTATATTACGTAATTAAATTAACTTTAAAACAAATACATTAATAGGAAGTAAGAGCCTAATATGATGATTCGAAGAGGTGGACACAAAATATCTATTGAGTTTTTATTTATTATCTTTAAGTGAATCCTTGTATTATTGTAAGTTAGATACAATGGCATGAGAAATTTGTTTCATAAATTACAAAAAATTCTAAGATTTGTTTATCGATCACCTCCTTATTCTAAAACTTATGGGTATATCATTGACATGAAAATGTAATGAGATTTTTACATAGATGCTATCATAAACTTTTTAAATTAATTTTATATCACTCGATTGTAACTATTTTTATCAATGTCACTTTTAAATGTACATCATTAACAAAAATGTCAGATGTTATGTTTTCGTTAGTCGAGTAACCATAATTAGCAAGAAGTTGACTGAAGTAAGGTTCAAAGTGGTGACCACGAAGGGAAATGGATGGTAGGGATTACATCCATCTTATAGGATGGATCAGATGGCTTGATATGACGTTGATTGGCTCCTTCATGGAGATGAAGGGTCTGACTCAAAGAGCGATCGAACTCCCTAGAAAGGGTAGTCCGACAGAGCAATCGCACAAAGGAGGGCACAAAAATTGGTTACCCAGTTCCACCTTAAGAGGTGTACGCCTGGGGAGAGGATGAGACTCCCAACTGTACACTAAAATTCATTGAAGTTTACAGGTTATACAATTGCTGGATTTCTCTTGTATCACTTGGGGGAGGGCTAGCGTACCTTCCTACATATATATATATATATATATCGTGTTGGGATGGAGCTGCCATTGATATCTTCTGAGTGGATCGGGCTAGGACTCCTATCAAGATCTCTTGAGCGGATCACGCTTCCACCAAGATTTCCTGGGGGGATACGCTGTCAAGTCATTAATGGCAGCTGCCAGTGTCAGCATTTATTGGCGGCACAGGCCTGCTTTACCCTTCACTGAACCTCCAACGGCTAGGTCTCTTCGGGTCCAGCCGTGCCCGCCTGCTTGTGTGCTGGCCATTGGACAGTCGTGTCCAGCTATGCAGGGGATTCTCTTAGATGTAGGCGGGTCGGATCTCTAAACTCGCCTTTATCCGAGGTCTTTCGGGTCGAATCCTCAATTTTGGGCCTATCACGGGATTTCGGGTTTAAGGGCATTTTTTGCCCCTCATTAGACATGTGAATCTCGAGGGCTGACGAACGTCTTTTCAAGGATGATGCAAAGGGAGGATTTTGGTCAAAGAGCCGCTGTCTTCTCTTCATCGGCTTCAACCATCCACCTATTCCTTTCCTCTACTCTTCATCGCCTCCAACCATCTGTCTTCTTCTCTTCATCGGCTCGAACCATCCACCCACTCCTTTCCTCTTTTCCTCATCACCTCCAACCATCCGACTACCAAGGTTTGAAATGCCGATTTTGATGCTGTGTCGATGAAATTGTAAGTGTGCATTTCACCGGCATGCCATGAAAATGCCTATTTTTTTATGGGCATGCTGAAGGCACGTCGTGGAAATGCCCATTTTTATGATTATGTTTGTCAGTGATGTAATCATTTCATTCATTACATTTTATTATTTATTAAATTTTTACAACCGTCGGTGCGTAAACGAATCTGTCGATTATTATTTTATGGATTTTTTATGATTACATCGGTCGGTGATGACATGACGTATTATGCAAATGTACAACTCGTTGTACATTGTACAAATCAATGATTGTTCAATGATGCATTGAATGGTTGAAGGATATTTTTGGAGATTAAAAATGTTGTGATTTGGTCTTACAGGGATACAAAAGGACATTTTTGTCCACATTTAAAAAGTTACCGCTCTTAGTTTGGTGTAAAAAAAGAGGGTGCACATTAGTTATAGAAGACTAAATGGACATGTTTTGAACTTTAGGATAACATGAAAGCTTAGTGTAAATTTAAAGGGAAAGGAGAACTGGTGCTGCAGTGCAGCCGCAGTAAGCCCAGGCAGCAGCGTGCAGCAGGCCCAGGCAGAGCAGCATCGGCATCGGCATGCCATCAATATGGTCAGCATGACGATAGCATTCCTGCTTCTCGCCAGTTATTCTATGTCAGCATGGCCATTCCCACAAAAATGTCATTTCGATGGCATGCCGTCGGCATTTAAAACCCTACTGGCTACTCCTCTTGCTCTCTTTGCCATTTTCATCAATACACCCCTCTCCTCATAAAGATGCCCTTCATCAAGTGTACAATAAAAGGAGCGATCATCACCTCTGTCACCTTCTTTAGCACCCAACACATAAGGTGAAGTCCTCATCCAACCATCCTGTCGAACCCCCTTCGCCTCCGTTAGGGTTACATGTTAATGTTGTCAATGTTATGTAGGAAGTACGAAGAGGAGGGGGAACCTTTGAAGAAAGGCACAATAGGTAAAGTTGATGTCTTGGGTGTACATATCTAGGGTTTAAGGTTTGTAAGGGTTTAAGGTTTTGTTAGTTTGATTTGGGGTTTCGATTTGTTGGTCATGGTTTGAAGTTTTGGCATTTCATTTGTGGTTTTGGTTTTAGGGTCTTAATGGATAGGTCTGGGTATGAATAGATGGGGGTTTCAATTTTACTACTCCATATATGTTTTGTTTTGGTTTAAAGATTTCATTTCTGCAGGATTTATTTGCGATATGTGCTTTATTTTGTTGGTTTGGAACAGAATTGGGTGGTTTTAAGGTGAAGAAGGTATCCTTGAGGTTCACCTATGGTATGGAGCTCCATACGGATTAATGAGAAGGTCAGAAGGAGATAAGTATGAGGGAGGTATAGAGAAGGTTATTAGGCTTGATCCAAACATCACAGGATGGTTTGATCTGACCGAATACATGGTGAAGGAGTACCCATGGGAGGTCGAGAAGGTACTGCTATTGAAGTATAGAGATCCTAGAACAAGACCTCGTCGATATGTTGAGTTAAAAACTAAATATGATTTGATGGATTTGTTCAATGTTCATATGCAAAAGGGTGGAATCTCAGTAGAGTTGATTGTTACTTTCGAGGACATTAAGATAATTTGTTATGTAGATAGGATGAATGAGCATGAGAGATTGAAGATGGAGATGAAAATCATAGGAAAGGACTTACCTACATCAGTACTTCCTCCTAAGGATGTAACTGAAGTGGACGGTTCAAATGTGATGAATGAAAACCCTAAGGATGTACCTAAAGTGGACGGTTCAAATCTAATGAATGGAAGCAGTAAGGATGTACCTGAAGACGTGGTTTGTTCAAACTTAAACATGACAAAAGGATCAATTGTTAATGGGTCTAGTAGTAAGTCAAATAAGAAGACTATAGGTGGTCCTAAGAATCTACCAATTCAGTTAGAAAATCTCCTAGGAAGCATGTTAGTGATGATAGATTGTCTCGACTCATTCTAAGAGAAGACTTAGCAGTCCATGGAAGAGAACTCCACAAGTTCCCTGTAGGAGTGCCCTAGATTAGCATCATCAGCAACTGGTACTTTTAATGTGGCTCCAATGATAAATGTAGATGAAGTTGTCATTGAATTACATGGTGCATCTACGAATGAAGTTGATGTTAGTCAGTTTGCTTCAGATAGGAAGGGAGGGAGGAAGAGTAAGCAGACAAAACCTATGAAAGAGAAGAGTGCTTCTAATAAAGTCGAAGAGGTTGTTGTGGTCAGTAATGGTAGGGCAGACACAAGCAGCCACTTAAGGAGAAGTGCAAGGCTAAGTGGGAGGTCAGAGCAAGCTAGTGTGTTTGAAGAAGTGGGGACTACATATGAGAACTGTGAATTTGATGTGAGTTCCATACATTTGATGTACATACATCTGATTAACCTAGAATGTCTATTAATGCATGTTCTTAGTACCATATTAGCATCTTGCATTGTAAATATTGCATAAAACGCATAATCATGTAAAATTGCAAAAATTGTATAGAAATTATCTTTTTTTCTGGTTAAGGACAGAGCAACTTTCTAATTAGGGCTTCGGACCAAGGATCCAACCGTACGGATTTGATCAGGGCGAATACGGGAGATCAACGACTCCAAGATCGCCCTGATCGGACATCCGTAGCACCAAATGTAGTCTGAGGAAGCCTAGAGGTCAAGGGCCAAGATGGTGCCAAACTGCACCTCAAACAACAAATCCGACCGCACGGATGGGTTTGGATCAACGATCGCAGCCTAACGGCGTGAAAATCAGTCCAATCCGACACCTGTGGCCCCGTCTACAGCGTGCAGAATATGGACGGCCAAGATGGCGCCATGTGGCGTCATCTCAACCACCCGATCGGCCCCAAGGAACCGCAGCTGCATCTCTAAAGGCCCTCCATCGAGCGATCCTAGTCATTGGATCTTGATCCAACGGCCAGGATTGATTCTGAAGTCGCGCTCTTCTTCAAAAGGCATTTAGGCTCAACGAATCCGGACCGTTGGATCTTGATCCAACAGCCACGGATCCACGTGCTTAATTCATCATTGCGACAAAGCTTCAATGACAGCGCATTGGTCATACAGCTGCAGGCGAAACAGAAGTCGCACGTTCGAGCCTTGCCGAGTGCCTCAATCAGTCGAGGAGCGGAGCGCGTCGATTCTGACCGTCAGATGGCGATCGTGCGGCAGATGAAGCGAAGACATGGCGCGAGGACATGCATTGGATCGCATACACGTGCGATGACGCGCATCTGCATGCCTTAATGCACGCACGGGCGCGCGGCAAGGGCATTTGAACAAGCGCTGTAAGGCGAGATCTCAACCGTCCAATCTTACGATCGGACAGTCAGAAGTTGATCAGGCGCGGAAGAGGAGCAGGCACACACGCAGCACACACACGTCACCCACGACGGACCTTTAGCGACGTTTAAGT
Source organism: Thalassia testudinum (assembly GCA_037157565.1). Classification (NCBI taxonomy): domain Eukaryota; kingdom Viridiplantae; phylum Streptophyta; class Magnoliopsida; order Alismatales; family Hydrocharitaceae; genus Thalassia; species Thalassia testudinum. The sequence continues at coordinate 58,538,735 of JAZHRO010000022.1, read as the reverse complement.
CCATCACTAAAGGTCCCATATTAATGTTTTTGATATTGTAATGACCAAAATACCCCCAATCCTTACAACTATAAAAGGAGATCCCTACCCTACGAATTTTTCATCCCTTCCTTTATCTCTCTCCCTCTCCAAAGCTTAAGAGAAGCTTGTCCCACACCTGAGATGCTCCTCAAGAGCGAAATCCAAGCTTTCTCTCTCGTTCCGGAGGTGGATCCTGCAACGACAATGATGTGCTACCTCATTCCCGCTCTTCCGACTTCGTCCTTCTTCCCATCTCGTTCTCCGTCTTCCAGGCATCGCCTCCTTCTGGCCCATCCTCCAAGCATTCGTCCAGGAGGATAACATCTCTCTCCCTTCTTTTATCGCTTTATAGAGTAGAATTTCCCGTTTTCTAGTTGTAACAGTTTCCCGCTTTTTAGTATAATCATTTCCCGCTTTTTTAGTTGTAAAAATATTATTCAAAGACCAAGCGATTGTTCTCTCTCTCTCTCTTATTGTCTATATCAATTCTATTGTGATTATTTCACCTTTTAAAAAAATATACAAAAAAATATAATTGCGGATTTTGAGATCGATGTAACCTCCCTGTGTTCGACTCGAAACTTCTTTACGGATTTTCAAGATAAATTTTATCTGTTGACGGATTTCTTCGTGAATTGAACTACACCGACGGGTTTTCGAATCCAACTGCGAAAGCGTAGTTTTTCGCGCTCAACAACATTCATCTGGGGACAGTGATAATTTAGAAGGATTGAAGTAGAACGTGCAAACGTTGGAGATGAAATTGAGGTTTATGTGGGCAGGGATTTCATAACAAACATTGAGGATTGTGAGATGGTTGTGGGAAATGATTTCAAGAATATTGGGCTATTCAAGATGGCTTTATCTGAGTATTATATCAAAAAACAATTTTGTGTGAAGGTTCTTAAGTGTGACAAGCATAGGGTGATTGCAAAATGCGAAGATCCAGACTATCAATGAAGGATACATGGTTTAACATTGTAGGATGGTGTGACAATTGAAATGACCCTCTCCAAGGGCCATTTGGGCTTTCTCCTAAATTATAGGGGTCCTATTGTAAATTTTACACCGCTATTTCTCACCTGTTTGACCCCATATAAATAAACCTAAGAACCTAGGACTGGTTTTGCAATTTTTCCTCTCTTTCTCCCCACCCGAAGGGCCCTAAAACCCTACCCACAACTCTTTAAAAACCCTCCCACACAACCCCGCATCCTCCCCTACCACCTCAAGTGGCGCACCCTACACCCCCCCACCACATTTTATTTCCCTTGCAAGCAGTGAGTGAGGGAGAAGGAGAGAGGGCAAGAGAGAGAAAGGAGTGGGAGGAGGAGAGATCGAGAGATTGAGAGGGAGAGCTGTTGCTATTGTTGCACACGACGTAAGGCCACAGCGGCACGTGGTGCGAGGCATTGAAGGCGCAGATGCCCGCATTTGAAGCGCAGAGCAGGAGGCAAGCCCTGCGTCCATCAGATGTCCGTGAAGTCCGACAGATGGTTGTGAGGCTCCGCAGACGTCCACGGCAAGCTTCGAACGTCCGGGCGCACACAAGACCCGAGGTGGGGTCTGCCCAAGGTGTCTGTGCTATGTGCAGGCTCGGGACTCGAGTTCGCGTGGGGAGGCAAGCTATGCAAGGGAGAAGAGTGTTGGGAAAGCACGCACACTCAACAACCAAGGTGCTTTTGAACATCTGGAGGTGGTGTTAGACGTCCAGTTACAACCCCAGATGCCCGGGAGAGGTGTCAGACATCCGGTTGCACCCTCAAACGGTCGTGAGAGGTAGCAGACAACGGGAGGAGAACCAGGATCTCTAGGTGGGCTCCTACGTGCGTTGAAGATGTCTAGGGCTCATCCTAGGCATTTGATCTTAGTCAATGCAAGCGTCTGCTGCAAGCAGGCAGCCGGTCAAGCCAGACCAGCCCGCCTGGTCCAGTTTAGGTAAACCGGGAGGAGTGTTTGGGCCGGTTCAGGGCCCAAACGAAGTCGAAATTGAACAATCAAGGTATCGTTGGAAAGCTTTCTGAATTTCCTATGTTTTAGAACCATCTCTACACTTTTTTAGGACTGTTATACATGCTGAAATGTCAGTCAACGAAATTAATGACTGGTTTGATCAACGATTTAGTGTAGGCCCCAGGTTCGTAGTGAGCACGAGACTTGCGGGGGCATTGTGATCCGCCGTTTGTGCCCCCATATCACCCGTACCCCTTGGTAGAGTGGTCTTTTGCTACTCCTTTTGATTGATTTTGATAAGTGGATGTTAAACTAAAGATCTCTACCTGAAACCTAAGTCATGAAATGAACCCTATGATTAATAATGATGTATGTTTACGTTCAGCACATGAACCTTTCCTAACACAACTTAAATATGCATGATGATCATTTCCACATTGTGAGAAAATGGTAACTCAAACGATGTATTTAAATGCATTTATTGCTATATTACAAACTGCCTATTTCCATGATTGAAACCTAAATGTAAATGGAGATACATGCAACTTGTTGGTGTGAGACAGGTACAATGAATGAACTCTATGGAGAACTAGAAAAGTAGCTAAATTGCAGTGACATGGAAACTCCGATGTATGATGAAATAACTCGCCTATACAAGCATGACGGTGGTTGGACTTGGGTACAGAAAGTGAGCTGGCCCTCGTGTACGTAGTACCAAGGAGAGCTACTGTCACTTTTGTGTAGGGAGAGAGCTAGCCTCCCCTTGGGTTGGGACTCGGGATAAGAATGGCCACCCTACACCGACTCTTGTTGGGCTCACTGGGTAAACCAGGATAGTTGGGGGAGGCTATGCAGACTAGTGAGGGGCATGGCCCCCATTCTATTCTGTGTTGTACATTAGAGCGTACCCGCTAGCGGAAAGGATTGACCGCGTGCTAGTCTGGAGTAGCTATCCATATGCCTAACGCTCGTGTCGTAGTCACCACTACGTTGAGACCATAACCACGGGGTGGTAGACCAAGTATAGGACTACCAAAGGATACTCTCCCGACTAGGAGAGTGCCACATGTGCATCCTGCATTGTGGGAAAAACTGCAACATGATCGTTCCCATAGGGAACATGTGAACCAAGTGATGACATGGACCTTTACTAGAATGCCTAAATACTAAGCAACTAGTGATTATGAATAGAACCAGGCATTAACTATATGAATAACTGAAATTGCATAAGTAGTTTACTGCTTTTAACTGTTAAATGCATTAAATGTTCTTAAGTTTGCCACTCTACTCAACGATTAGATGACAACCGTAACATATATATATGTTTAGGTCAATGAGGTGAGCAGCTAGTACCACCAGCTGCGGAGGGTGCTAAGCCTAGTTGAGCCCAGTGTTTGTCAAGCTTTTCATTGAGTTTAGGAAATGCGTTGTAGTATAGTTGACAAATCGCTCTCAAACAAATAAAATTTATAACTTGAAATCTAAAATAAAATTCGAGGTCAAACACAGGGAGAAAATGTGGAATTCGCATACTAATCTTTAATTACATATAAATAAGCACAGAAAATTAAGCATAATAATGATATTCAATGAATACTAATCTGTCCCATTAAATATTCAATGATGCTCAATATATCTTGAGACAAAAAAGAATAAAAGAGAAGCCAAAAGTGGTGATTTAAATCACCAACTAAGCCCTAATCAAACATGCTATCAGATCTCAATTATATCAAATAAATGCACAGTGTTCTCAATGCTACAATGCCTTAGACGACAGGCACCAATACCAGACGGCTTAAAGTGTAAGCCACATCACAAGCACAAGAATTTCAAAGCCTTTTTCTTCTTCTTCTCCCCTTCTGCACAAGCCTTCTTTTCTTCTCCTTCATAGAGCCTAAGTGTTAGGCGTTTCAGCACAAAGCACTCATCTAAGGCACATGCACAGAGAGCAAAACCCTCCCCCCTCCTCTTTCTTTTTCTTCTTATTTCTCTCTCAAAGCCAAGGATAATCAGGCATTTTAATTGGGTAAACGGATCATGGGTCCAGGTCCGCGTGCATGTGGGCACGGACGAGGGTGCGTGGGTGAAAGGGACCTCACCCCCAGTGTCTGAGGCGAAGAGCCTAAGGCACCAATTCAATTTATGCGTTGCTGGATGCTTGCTCACGCATGATGTGGGACTATATGTCCCTTTCTCCTTTGTGAAATCGCAGCATCAGATCCTCGAGGAATTGAAATAGCTACGGTCTTTCTTCATGTGATTGGAGCTCCAGCTGGGGGCACAAATGCAATTCGCGTCTCTTGGAAGTGAAACCAGGTCTTGAACTCACCGGAGGACTACAAGCAAATGCGGAGATGATGGCAGCGACGAGGAGCGGAGGCGAGACCTGAAAAAGAAAAATATTGCCTCTCGGCCACATTAAAACGTCTCAAGAGAATTGCCAAGTGATGGCGAAGATGGTCGTGGTGGTTTCATGGCGTAGGGGTGAGAGTGGTGGCCTGGCGGGGTCGGAGAAGGTGATGGATGATGGGTGTGTTTGGTGAGGGTTTAAGGTGGATGAAAGGCATAATTGGTAGAGGGCTTTTGGAGTAGGGAGCATGGAGATGCTTTTGAGAGTTGTGACGTGGAGTTTGGTGCAGTGAAGCGATGGTGCGGGCTCGCTGGAGCCCTTGCCGGAGCGGAGGAAGACGACAAGGGAGGCGCATAGTTCGTGGTCGAAATTAGAGTCTAAGGAGGGGAATTTGAAGTAGAGAGGAAGAGGAGGTGAGGGAACCTAGTTTTAGTGGTCAAAAGGGTCAAGAGGGTGCCGGCTGTGATTGGCAGGTGCCGTGGAAGAAAATGCTCCAGTGGAGGTGCAGTAAGGAAGAGGGAGATCTAGGAGCCCCAGAGTTGGTCGTTGAGGAGTAGACGAAGGAGAGGAGGAACGTAGCACTCCCAATTTGGCCGTTGGGAGGCCGTAGGATGATGGAGGGAGAAGCTCACAGGAGCGAAGGCGGAGCGAGCTGGAGAGAGGAAAAGAAGACTTCTTGTGGCTCAAAACCTTGCTAAGGAGGATAGTTTGTCCTCAGGGGATCTTTTATAAGGTTTAGAGAGGCATTCCAAGCCTAGAAACCAAGCTCAGAAGCTTCACGCACAAGGGATACCTGAACCTTTGAAAAGTTCGCATGAGAGATTGGGAAAGACTAGGGATCCAAGGCTGTATTCATTTGGAAGAAAATTCCTCAAGGAATCTTTGGTTAAATTTTGGGACAGATTGATTGAGAATCAAACGAAAAATCCTCACTCAAATCTCGACAGAGCTTGGTGTGTTCACACCAATGGCAGTAGGAACCTGTTTGCAAAGAATGATGATAAACCTAGGGGCCTGATTGCAAACAATTCAAAAGCTAAGGGGCTATTTGATAAAAGAAGAGTTAGGTTAGACTAAAATGCAAATTAGGTCAAGATGATCTCTGATTGGGCTCAAAGTTTGGTAAAAACCTAATTTGGACCCAAGGAACCTGATGGTGAAGTCATATTTTAGTTTTGACCAAGTTTTACGGGGTAATTTATGCAAAAACCCAAATTAAGGCAACTTCCAATCTGAGACTCTATTTTAGGTCAAAATGGGTTCCAATGGTCAAATTAAAGATACCGATCCTTATAGAATATTTTTATATGATTTTTATAAGGTTTAGGTGAATTTTATCCTAACCAGAACCTTAGTTATTTAAGCGGGTCTGAAATTAGGATTTCGAATGTCCATTAATTCTCAAAATGCGCGAAAACCCGTTTCTTTCTACATTGACCCTCTTATTAGACATTTATGATCATTTGACCTTTAATTAACCCCTAAGAAAACCCGTGATTGTTCTGCATTTAGGATATGATGTTAAAACTACAGATTTACCCCCGATTTAATGTATTTCTCTCAGAAAGAATATGCAATGAATTACGGCTCTTCGACGATTATGTAGGAGCATTTATCATTTGATTCTGACTAATTAAAGATAGTTATGGTAGATGATGACGTTGTCATCACCCAACCGTAGTATGTTCTTGTTCCATTTCCGCTTCTGAGACACTATTTTACTGCTTTAGTGGGTATTTTAGTGTATTTGGAACCTGTAATGTTGCTTTCCATATTTCGATTTCTGTTCTGATGGCTAGATAGTAAACTCCATTTTTCTCCTGTGGTGCAATGTCTACTTGAGATTACTGTTCCATTTTTCTGTCTTTTATAAAATGCTTAGTTATATTGCATGTGTGGAATATTGTATTTACTTTTTGGCTTATTTCTCGATGGATGACTGGGTCTTAGGATTATTCAAGGCTCCCCGACCCTGATTTCCAAGTGGAACCGAGTTCAGGTTGTAACAACAATTATGATCAAAACTTTGAGGAGTGAGTATACTTGTACATCTGTCAACCAAAGAGGGAACCTCATGGCCTTAGAAGCTTGGGAAGCAAATCATTGCATGAGGTGGTTGAGAGAAAATCCTAATTTGTCAGTCTAAGAACTGGGGGAGAGGATTCATTCAAGGTTGAACATCCGACTGCCTTACATGAGGATCTACAGGGGTAGGGAGAAGGCTCTAGGAGTAATCTATGATAAAGATGAGCAGTCATATCAGAAAATCCCATCATTGGTTTATAAATTAAATAAAAGGAACCCTAGAAGTGTCATTCACTACTACACTAACCCTGATAACTCCTTCTTGTGATTATTTGTGAGTTTTAAAGTTATGAAAGATGGGTTTCTAAATGGATGTAGACCCTTTGTTGGTGTAGATGCTTGTCACCTAAAGGGCAACTACATTGGCTACCTGCTAGCAGCCACAGCCTTAGATGGCTCCAATGGTCCTTTCCCTATTGCTTTTGCAATTTGTGCGGATGAATCAACCCCTTCTGAAATGACCCTTCTTAAACATCCCTACAGAATTTCTTGAACTTTCGGGAGGTTTCTCAATATTTTCATGCCCCTACAAGCCCTCAAGACCCTCTATAAAACCCCCCAACACCCTCATATCATCCCATTCTCTCCACTGCAAATGGCATTTTTCCACCTTTGTCCAAGCTTGGGAAGGAGAGAAGGGGGAGAGTGGGAGGAAAGCTCGCAACTGAGCTTCGATGCTACATCGATGCAAGGTAGCATGGCGGAGCTACGGCTGCGTGAGGGCATGAGGAAGGGGAGGTGCTGCTGTACTTAAGCTCCAGTGGCAAGCTGCAGCTGCGCATGAGCTCCTGAGGCTGTGGATGAGAAGGAGCAACCGGGCGGAGTTGAGTGCAGAGTTGTTGCGCGAGGAAGAAGGCACATCGGACATCGAGAAGTAGTGTCGAATGTTCGAAGAAAGCCTCAGACGGCCGGGACGAGCTCCGGACATCTGAGGGGAAAGCAAGGCCCGAGGTGCGATCTGTTGAGGTGACAACGGCGTGGGTGAACTGCGCGAGGAGCACGTGAGCATCAAAGCGGGCAGGCTGCGTTGGGAACTATGCACGCAGGCAGGTTCAGGGCTCTCGGACGTCCAATGGATTGGGCAGACATCCGGAGAATCAGGCAGACGTCCGAGAGAGCTGCTGGACACCCGGGGCAAGTCCTAAGCGACCAAGACAGACGCCTAACATCCAGGCGAGAGGTTCTGAAGATATAAGTCGTCTGGGGTGTATGCTAAATGTCTGATACAAGAACCAGGCGAGTTCTAGACAGGCAGACGAACGGTTCAGGTGGACCTAGCCGCCCCGATCTAGTTCAAGTGAACCAGGGAGGTTTTTAGGCTGATTCGAGGCCCAAATAGGGTCCATTTTCTGCAAGACAAGTATCGTCGGAAAGTTCTTGATTTTCTCCACCTTTTTAGATCATTTTTACATTGTTCTAAGCCTATTTTAGCACACTGAAAGTTGGTCAAGTTATTTAATACTAGTCTTTGGCCTTTGATTCGGTATAGGCTCTGAGTCCGGGGTGCAAGTAACACCTGCGGGGACATCCGAGCTGGTTCCGCGTGCCTCCATATCTCCCGTGTACCTAGGTAGAGTGGCTCCTTTCTGATTCTACTACTAAATCCAGAAATTGATGCATGCTATATACGTGAATGGTAAATGTGCTATCGAGGTTGACATGCTAACCATGAATGAGAAGTGACTTGATATTTGTTTTAAGAACCAAACAAACTTAGAGTTGTAAATAAAGAAATTATTACCTGTTGTATTTTCAATTAATTGTCTCTTGATGAAATTTAAATACATGTGGTAATGCTTGCTACTTGCTTATGCCTGAAATAGAGTTATGTAAGAGATGGAATATGCATGAACCTTAGGGTAATTCAAATGGTAAAATCGTCTATTGTGATGAAACTCGGAGAATAATGGAATTATCTGTACATTCATGAGACACAATTATTAGTGGGGGAGTGAGCTAGCCCTTAAGTACGCATGTATCGAGAAGAGCTAACCATCTCTTTTGTGTAGGAAGTGAGCTGGCCTTCAAGTACGTACATACCAAGGAGAGCTACCGTCACTTTTGTGTAGTAAGAGAGTTGACCACTCTCGGGTTGGGACCCAAGGTAGGTATGGCCTTCCTACACCGACTCCTGTTAGGCCCAAGGGACCAACCGGGATAGTCGGGCAAGTGTACGTAGACTGGTGAGGGCACGACCCTATTCTATTTTGTGTTGTACTGCTTTAAGAGTACCCATTAGCAAAAAAGACTGACCACATGCCAGTGCGGGTAGCCCCCTGTGCATTTAACGCGTGTGTCGTAGTCACCACTTCGTCGCGACTGTGACCTCGAGGTGGGAGACCGGGTGTAGGGCAAACATGGGGTGGTCTCTCGGCCAGCAGAGTACCACGTGCACATCCCACATTGTGAGAGTACTGCAACAAGATCATTCCTTTAAGGAACATATGAACCAAAGAAGGTGGGCCCCTTTGCTAGAATACCTGAAATTCAGATATCTAGCTGCTAATAAAGAAATAAAACATACAAGATGCCCATAAATTTATTGCTTTTCCCATAAATGTTGATTTGTTTATTATACACACGCCATTCTACTCAACTTGGCTGACTTCTACTACTTGTACCCAGGTGAGGGGAGTGAGCATCCAGTTTCACAGGCTGCAGAGGGTTTTCCTGTCTCTTTTCCGCTGTTGGACGTTTCCCTTTCCAGTTGTAGTGAGTACTTAGTTGTTTGGAACTCTTAGTTTTCTACTTTTTTGTGTTCTCATCTATTGTATTTGTGATGGCTACATCTAGACTTTGTGTATCTTATTGAGAATGGCCTCTAGTGCATGATGTATGTTTCTTTTCCTGCTATCATTAATTTCTACCTCTCTTGCTATGATTGCATGAATAGAAATGTTAAGGTTTTTGATTATTTCTCGTTGGAAGACCGGATCTTGGGATATTTAGTGCAAATCGATCGGGTTCCCAAGGGGGAACCGGATTCGGGTCACGACACCTTCATGGTCATGGTTTATGAGTTACCTAAAGGAAGCAATTGGTTTTCCAATTGGTGAGGGTCTGACAATTATATCAAATGATGGTAAGATGGTAAGGGTTTGATTTCTACAATCAAAGAGCATTTTCCACAATGTGAACATAGGATATGCATGAGACACTTATACAGTAACTTCAAGAAGTAATTCCCTTAGGAGGAAATGGAAAGGCTTGTCTGGTCTGCATCTAGGCCCTTTGATAGGAATCAATACATACACCATATGCGTGAGATTCAGAAGGCCAATCCAATGGCTTTTGAGTATTTAGAAAGGGTGAAGGAGAAATGGAGTAGGCATACCTTTAGTAATTAAGCAAACAATCATCACATAACTAACAACCTAAGTGAATCATTCAATTCATGGATAAGTGATGCAAGAGCAAGGGTTTTTTGTGACATAGTTGACTACCTTAGGCAGAAATTGATGGTTCAATTTGATAGGAGGAGAGAAGCAGAAAATTGGAAGGGTGCCTTGCTTCCAACTGCAATGGAATTCAACAAGCAGTGCACTAGAGAATTGAGAGGCTTCATTGTGAGGAGGTCAGATGACAGAAATGTAGAAGAGGACAGAGCATCTGAGAGGTTTGTGCTTGATATTGCAACAAGTGACATCCATTAACTCTCAACAAACGACCTTTAACTCAAGGGATTATTTCATGTTATGACCCGGTTCCCGAATCCCTACAGGACCCGAGACCGGTTTGCCTCGACTAATCCCAAGACCCAGTCATCCAACAAAAAATAACCAAAAAGCAGGAAAGTAAACCACATTCACATATGCAATATAACTAAGCAATAACAATGTACAAAGCAGTAAAGGAAAGTAAGACTGTTGTTCCATTACATACCACCACAACAACAGAATAACGAAAACGAAAGTAAACAGTAGAGACAACAGTAACTAAAAGTCTGATACTTACTACAACAGTAAAGGTACAACAAGAAAGTGCTGAAAACTATGACTGGGCTCGACTGGGTCCAGCACCCTCCGCAGCTGGAAGCTTAGGCTGCTCAACTCCTGGTCTTTAGCAATGTTATGAAAAGACAGAGTCAACGAATACTGAGTAGAGTTGTATCTCTACTATCTACAACAGTAAAAACAATAGGTTTAAGTCTCTTTTCTATTTATTTTGTTTTATGTGTATTTCCTTTTCACCCATTTTTCTCAAATATCCAGATATTCTTGATCTAGCATGTTCCTTGTGGGAACGATCTTGATTGCAGTCTTTTCCGAAGAGTAGAAGGTACACGTGGTGCTCTCCTGGCCGGAGGGTCCCCCGTGGTAGTCCTACAGCCAGTCAACTAGCCCGAGATCACTATCAAGACGTAGCGATGACTATGGCACTCGTGATAAGCGCACAGGCAGCTACCCCGCACTAACACGCAGTCAGTCGTTTCCGCTAGTGGGTACACCCAAAGTACAACATGGAATAGTATAGGGCATTGCCCTCTCAGAACAGGGGTTTCGCCCCTCAGAACCAAACAGGGGTCTCGTCCCTCCACAGTCCACGTACCCTCATCTGACTACCCTGATTTGCCCAAAGGGCCTCACAAGTCGGTGTAGGGTGGCTAGCTGAACCCCGGGTCCCGTGGGGTGGCTAGCTCTCTCCCTACACTAGTAGCTCGCCTCAGTACCGCGTACACGAGAGCTAACAAGAGTCGGTGTAGAGTGACCAATCCTAACCCCAGGTCTCAACCCAAGAGCGGCTAGCTCCACTCTACACGAAAAGGGGACAGTCGCTCTCCTTTGTACCACACACTCAAGGGCCAGCACACTTCCAATCTACATTCCAGGTTTCCAACTAACCACAGGAGCTCTACTCTTAATTCCCCGTAGGGTTCATGCTCACGTTCATCTCATTTATTCCGATCCAAATTCCATCATTCACAATTCAGTTCTTATTTATATACAGGAAGCTCGTGTTTCCATAATTCAATACATACAACTGGTGATTTCACAGGTAATTGTTCATAAATTACAGGCATCTCATCATTATAATACAGGCAATTACTAACAGTTTAGCTAAATCATGCATGCAATCACATCATACGGCACAAAAGATTCATTCATTCCTCTATCCTAGGGTTCATGCCACATCCTAGCGTTCTATTCGGCTATTTCCACAAGCACATTCTTATTAAAAATTACTAACTGAAGTAAACCACTCTACTAGACAATTCAGGAGTAATGGAGGCTCGAACCGCAGACCCAGGCATCTTTGCGAGCCCCAAACATGCAATAGACTGAAATCCTACACCAGGGAATACATCACAAAAGGAGGGTTCAGAACAATGTAGAAAGGTCTCTAGTACGTAGAGAAACTCGCAAGGAAACTACAGATACTTTGTTTGCGTAAAACAGATCTTGATCGGATCTCAAACGGGTCAAAAACGTGCCTACTGTCCAAAATCAGACGTCTGGGAATCAGTCCAGACTTCTTTAAAGGTACAAGAACCTTACCTTAAGTCCCTGCGGTGTCCTCAGACGTCCAGGATTCCTCTACGATCGTCTAAAGGCAATCAAGACGTCTGACCACGCCTCTAGTCGTCTGGAAGCACCTCCGGACATCTGGTGATTTGATCAGACGTCCAAAAGTGCGTGGCAAAGCATTCCGCGCTCCTTCCTAAGGCTGCTCCTACATGCAACAGTCGCAGCCCCCAAATCAGGCCCAACATTCGCTCTATGGTGAGGCCTACATGGTCGTAACCGCTAAAAAGAACGTACCTTCGCAATAAATGAGTCTTCAGACGTCTGGCCTTAACTCTAGACGTCTAGGTGCTCCGTCAGTCATCTGGACTCCACTCCAGACGTCTGATACTGGAAAATTTCCAGTACTAGAACCTGCTCCCAGCTCTCTCCGCCGCACTCCTCCTCGCGCCGCTGCAGATGGTCGAGGTTGCCTCCCTGGGATCTCTCTGTTTGTCGAAAGGTGAAATCGATGTTTAAAAGATAAATGATGTTACATTGTAGTATAAATGAAATCACCTCGAAAATAAATAAGAATTTATTACTCAAAAACCTAGGTATTTGAGGTCGAACACAGGGAGCAAATTGGTATTTAAAAACTTAGAATCACAACTTCCAACTTTATAAAATGCAATGACCAATCAAAGCTATGAAGCAAAAATGAGATCAATGTATAGAGAAGCTCAAAAATATAAAGATGGACGTCTGATGTAAAAATCAGACATCTTAAGTCTTTGATGCTACAGTACATTCTCTCTATTTTTGCTTTCTCTATTCTTCTTCTTATTTCTGATTTCTCCTTTCTTTGCTTCTGATTCCTTCTGCCTTTTATTCTCTGTGGCTACTCTTCCTTTTCTTCTTTTCTTCTTTATCTTCTTTGCCTTTGATTCTCTACTTGGCCGCACCTCTACTTCCTTCTTCCTTCTGCTTTCAGCCCTTTGCTTCTTCTTTCTTTCCACTCTCTGGCCTCCTTTTCTTCTTTTGCCTCGCTTCTACATTCAAGTCTTTCTTCCTTCTTCAACCTCTACTTCTGTGACTAATAATGCTTCCTCCTCTTTCCTTGACTTCTGCCTTCAAGTCCCTTCTTTCTTCAACCGCACCTTCTCCTTTCCCTGCACAGCACGGAGCAAAACCTACCCCTACCCTCCCCTGCGTCTCTCTCTCTATTTCTCTCTTCGCTCTCCTAGAGCCAACCGGGTAATCGGATCGAGTCAGCGCACCCGGGTCCAGACGCACCGGCGTGGGTGGTGCACAAGGAGTGCAAGATAAACAGGTCGACCAGGTCCGCGTAGGTGTGGCCGTGGACGAGGCAGGGGCGTGGGCGAGGGACCTCACCCTGTGTTACTTAGGGAGCTAAGAAGAAAACACAAATTCAATAAAAATGACTCACCTGCGCCTACCGTTTCCGAGGTGGGACTAAAGTCCCACCCGCTTCTTCGTGCGCCCACAAGGAGGAGTCTCGTCTAATTGAGGCAGCTGCAGTCGCTGATGCCTCTACTTGCCAGGTGTGAACGACTCGTAGAGGGATTCCGCGCACCTGCAACGCCTCTACCTAGAGTGGGACGACCTGGAGCTCGCGAGCAAGCTCCTTCACGCCTTCGCTAATGGTGGCGGAGGGGTCAAAACTGAAACGCACGAATATGGCCTCGTAGCCCTATCAAATACCTTAGGAAGCTTCGCCGTGTCATGGCAAAGGTGAGACCGTAGTTGGCTGGCCGCGGGATGGCCTAGGCGTGCGTTCCTAGGTCACTCTGTGGCCGTGAAGGTGCGTGTGTTCGGTGGAAGTGTAGGGTGTGTGTGGCGGTCAGTGGAGGAGTGGATGGTGATCAGTGAGATGAGGCAATGCTATCGAGGTGGTTGGCGAGGCGTGTGGAGGGGTGAAGCAACGGATTCGCCTCACCGATGGTCGGCCGGAGATGAGGGAGACGGAGGTGGACAGTGGCTATCGAGGGGTGTCTTATGAAATTAAGTGGGGGAAAATGAAGAGTAGAGGAAAGGAACTTACTGAGGGTAGTTGGATGAAGGGGGAAAGGCGGAGGACGAGCGGCACGTAGGTGCCATCGTCGGAGAAGAAAACCCTGAGGTGAGGATGACGGCGACGAGGAAGGGGTCGGAGAGGCACGCGCGGGTACGGCGCAGCGCAAAGGAGCAAGTCAGAGATAACTCTGTCACTGGTATGGTGGCAGAGCAATGAGAAGAGGGAGGAGGGATTGCCGGAGCTTGCAGGCAGTTGGCTGGAGACGAGGGAGGAAGAAATTAAAGGGGTATCCACGGCCAAAACAAGCTTGAGAGAAGCGGCAAGGACAGGGGGTCCTTTTATAGCTGCTGGCAGAGGTCCTTGTGCTTGGAAGGTAAGCTTCCAAGCGCAAGAATCGACCGGAGAAGGAAGGTGCAGAGGACACCCATGTCTCTCGAGCGTTCGCACGAGAGATATGGTGTGAATCAGATCTTGGGATTGTGTTCAGACGATAGGGAATTCCTCAGATGATCCCCCTGCCAAATCTGAGAGGAGATCTCTGAGGAATCAGGGAGTAATTGTAATGACCCGATTCCCGAGTCCCTACGAGACACGAGAACCGGACCGACTCGACTAATCCCAAGACCTAGTCGTCCAATGAGGAAGTAACCAAAAGAGCAATAAAATAAACCACATTCAACATGAAATATAACTAGCAGTAACAAAATACAGCAGTAAGAAAAAGAACTACAACAGCATGTACCACCACAACAGTAGAACAACATTTATAACATAACAAGAACTACAAGTAAAGAAAAGTACAGGGAGTAACAAGAACTACTCACTACAGTGGAACAAAAAGGGCACAAAAGAACAGTGGTAACTCTATTGGACCCTACTTGGCCCAGCGTCCTCTGCAGCCGCTGACCCTGGCTGCTCAACACCTGGTCCTGAAAAGTAATGAATGTAACACGTCAGCGAAACGCTGAGTAGAGTGGCAGCTAAAACTAAAGAAGCAGTAAAGTGTACAGTAACTGTTTTATTTTCTTTCTTCCTTTATTTACATCTTTCTATTGTTTCACAATTTATCTATTTCTCAGATCCTTCACTTGAACTCGAATGTTCCTCGTGGGAACGATCTTGATTGCAGTCTTTTTCGAACAATAGAAGTAACATGTGGTGCTCTCCTGGCCGGGAGAGTCCCCCGTGGTGATCCTACTCTCAGTCAACCACCCCAACGTCACTGACAGACGTAACGGTGACTACGGCACACGCGGTAAACGCACGGGTAGCTACCCCGCACTGGCACGCGGTCAGTCGTTTCCGTTAATGGGTGCGCCCAAAGCACAGCACGGAACCAGTATAGGGCAGAGCCCTCTCAGTAACAGGGGTCCAACCCCTCCACAGTAACCAAACAGGGGCCTTGCCCCTCCACAGTCCGCGCACCCTCGCCCGACTACCCTAGTTTGCCCAGTGGGCCTAACAAGTCAGTGTAGGTGAGCTAGCAGAACCCCGGGGCCCGTGGGGTAGCTAGTACTCACCCTACACTAGTAGCTCTCCTCGGTACTGTGTACACGAGAGCCAACAAGTCAGTACAAAGTGGCCAGACCTAACCCCGGGTCCCTGGGGCGGCTGGCTCTGCTCGGCACTAAGCAGGTAACAGGTGCTTCCCCTGGCACTACGTACCCAGGAGACAACGCACCTCCACATCTTTCTTTCTCAGTTCCATTTCATTCTCTTTCCAGGAGTTCTACTCCTAATTCCCCGTAGGGTTCCAGCTCTTTTAACTCAGCACATTCAGGTTTCACCTTTCCAGTTTCACGTTCATACAACCCATATTCTCAATCATGTTCATTTATTCATAACAGGCAGCTGTTAAATCAATTTACAGGCAGCTATTATTTCCTTTCCACAGTTTCCAAGACTGCAATATCTATATTCATTTCACTAGTTTTCCAGTCCTAGGATTCATGCCGTACCCTAGGATCTATCATTCCATCTAGTTTTCCAGCCCTAGGATTCATGCAATACCCTAGGATCTATCATTCAATCTGGTTTCTCATTCCTAGGATTCATGCAATGCCCTAGGTTCTATTAATTGTTCCAGAATTGTAACAAATTATGTTAATAATTTCTAAAGCCACTCTACCAGCTACAACGGGAGTACTGGGGGCGTGGTTGGAAATCTCGCGCGCCTCCGCAATCCCCAAGACTGAAATGAAATGGGGTCCTATCACAAGGATCAAACACAAGGAGTTTCTCAGAACAGTATATAATTACTGTAAACGGGTAGAGGATCTTATTCCGAAAAGAACGCAACTCGAAACGTGGAAAACGGACTCTGAACAGGCCCTAAACGGGTCGAAAACGACGAAACAGTCCAAAATCGGATGTCTGGAACCTCTTCCAGACGTCTTATAATGTGGGTCAGATGGTACCTTTGTTCTACGTAGTCTCTCAGACGTCCAGAAGACTGCGGGGGCGTCTGGCCTAGTTCCCAGACGTCCGATATCCACCCCGGACGTCTGGAAGTCCTTCTCGTCGTCTGGCACTGTGGCCAGACGTCTGATTCGCGTTGGATGGCGAATCTCAGAACCTACACATACCCACTCCTCGTGCTCAGTACGAACAGTCGCAGAAAAGGAAGAAGGACGAAAATAACTCACTTGCCAGACATCTGGACAGTCCTCCAGACGTCTTCACCGTCGTCCGGTTGGAAGCCCAGACGTCTGATTCTAGAAAAATTTCCAGAATCAGTGCTCAACTCGCCCTCCGCTCGCGACGCACGGCCGCGCCGCGCCTCTTCCGCCTGCTGCTCGAGCTGCAGTAGCCCTCCAGCGACGCTTCACGCTCGCGGCTCCTCCAGCCCTCCAGTCGCCTGTGGATCTGCTCGACTACCTCCTGACTCTGCCGGATCAACCTGGGGCCTACCTCCCACTTGGTCCCCACCTCAACCCAACTCAAGGGTGTCGTACACCTCCGTCCGTACAGAGCCTTGTAGGGAGCCATGCCGATGCTCGAGTGATAGCTGTTGTTGTATGCAAACTCCGCCAGGGGCAGGTGCTCCTCCCAAGAGCCCCTCCAGTACAGTACACAAGCACGCAAAAGGTCCTCAAGTGTCTGTATCGTGCGCTCAGACTGTCCATTCGTCTGGGGGTGGTAAGCTGTACTAAACCTCAATCGCATCCCCAGGGCCTTCTGAAACTCAGCCCAAAACTGGGACGTAAAGCGGGTATCCCGGTCAGATAAGATCTCCCGCGGAACTCCGTGTAGCCGTACCACATCGCGGATATACCTCTCTGCCAACTGTGCTGGTCCCAAAGTGACTCGAATCAGCAAGAATCGTACCGTCTTCGTCAGTCTATCCACAATTACCCAGACTGCGTCGTGTCCTCGCTGGGTAACAGGTAAACCCACCACCAAGTCCATGGTGATGCTCTCCCACTTCCACTCTGGCACTGGAAGCGGCTGTAGCGGCCCTGCAGGCCTCTGATGCTCGGCTTTCACCTGCTGACACACTAAGCACTGCTGCACGAATTCACCCACATCCCGCTTCATCCCCCTCCACCAAAACTCGCGTCTCAAGTCGTGGTACATCTTCGTGTTTCCGAGATGTATGGTGAATCTGGAACCGTGTGCCTCAGTCAGGAGCTCTCTCAACAGCTCCTCGCCCCTGGGAACGCACAACCGTCCCCTCAGGCGTAGCACCTGGTCTGTGAAAGAGAAGTCCCCTGGGTCTCCTGACAGTACTCTATCGCGCAAGGACTGCAGGTACGAATCGGCCATCTGTCTTGGGATGATGCGGTCTATCAGCTCTGGCCTAGTCTGTCGTGTCACAGTCACTGCTCCACAGTGCCCCCGTAGCTCCAGGGGTCGCCAACTGCCCACCTCCTCCAAGAGGCTCCAACTCTGTAACTGTAAGCTGGCCAAGTGTGCGGGCTCCTTCCGCCTCAAGGCGTCAGCCACCACATTGGCCTTGCCCGGGTGATAGGAAATGCTGCAGTCGTAGTCCTTCAGGAGCTCCAACCAACGTCTCTGTCTCATGTTGAGCTCCTTCTGATCAAAAAGGTATCTGAGGCTCTTGTGATCTGTGAAAATCTCAAAGGTCTCACCGTACAAGTAATGCCTCCAGGTCTTCAGCGCGAAGACGACAGCTGCCAACTCCAGGTCGTGGGTAGAATAGGTATGCTCATGGGGCTTCAGTTGCTGTGAAGCGTAAGCGACAACGTGACCCCTCTGCATGAGCACACCTCCTAACCCCTGCAAGGAGGCGTCCGTGTACACAACGAACCCGCCACTACTGTCAGGGATGGTGAGCACGGGAGCCGAAGTCAACCTCTCCTTCAGCTCCTGAAAACACGCCTCACAGGCGTCTGTCCAAGTGAAGGGCACGTCCTTCCGGGTCAACTGTGTCATGGGACGTGCAATCTGCGAAAAACCTCTCATGAATCGTCTATAGTAGCCTGCTAGTCCCAGAAAACTGCGAATCTCAGTGACTGAACGCGGTCTCTCCCACCTGAGCACTGCCTTGACCTTGGCTGGGTCCACCGCCAAGCCGTCTCCAGAGATCACATGACCTAAGAAGGTCACTTCCCTCAACCAGAACTCGCACTTGCTGTATTTGACGTACAACCTACATCGTTTCAGAGTGTCCAGAACCATCCGCAAGTGCTGTCCGTGCTGCGTCCGATCTCGAGAATAGATGAGTACATCATCAATGAATACCACCACGAATTGGTCCAAGTACAGTCTAAACACCTGGTTCATCAGGTCCATGAAAGCAGAAGGGGCATTGGTCAGCCCAAACGGCATGACCAAAAACTCGTAGTGTCCGTACCGGGTGCGGAAAGCTGTCTTGGAGACGTCTGCCTCCCTAATCATCAACTGGTGGTATCCAGACCTCAAGTCAATCTTGGAGAACACCGTGGCACCCCGCATCTGGTCAAACAAGTCGTCGATCCTCGGCAGCGGATATCTGTTCTTGATGGTGACCCTATTCAGCTGTCGGTAGTCCACACAAAGGCGTAGGGTACCATCCTTCTTCTTCACAAACAGTACCGGGGCTCCCCAGGGAGACGCACTGGGCCTCACGAAACCCTTCTCCACAAGGTCCTGCAACTGAGACTTGAGCTCTCGCAGCTCAAGCGGTGCCATCCTGTATGGCGCGGTGAAGATGGGGCTGGTCCCTAGTACTAGTGAGATCTCAAACTCGATCTCACGCTCGGGCGGTAGTCCTGGTAACTCATCTGGGAACACGTCAGGGTACTCTCTGACCACCGGGATGCTCTGGAAGTCTGCCACAGGGCTGGGCTCTGCCACCACACAAGCTAGGAAGCCCTCACACCCCTGGCTCAAAAGTCTCCCTGCCCGAAGTGCCGAAATGCACCTGAAGCCTCCGTCCACTGACTGTCCGTGAAACTCGAAAGAAGGCAACTCCGGCATGGAGAAGACAATCTTCCTCTCAAAACAGTCTACCAAGGCGTGGTAAGCGGACAGCCAGTCCATCCCCAGAATTACGCCAAAGTCCTCCATCTGTATCATAATCAGGTCAGCTGCCAGGCTATATCCCCCGACGCTGACCTCGCAATCCGTGTACACCTCCTCAGCTACAAACAGCTGACCACTCGGACCTCTGATTACGAACGGATTCTCTAACAGTGTATAGTCCTGACCCAAACTAACTGCGAAACTGGCTGCGACAAACGAGTGCGTAGCGCCGGAATCGAAAAGTGTGTAAACGAGTCTACTGGAAACTGAAACCGAAAGAGAGATCTCCGTTTTCGTTTAAAACTTTATCATAAAATGATGTATCGTTGTATTTAATCGCGTGGTAGAAAATCGCTTTTCAAAAACATTTTAATTGTCAGAATCTAACCACGAATAGTTAGATCGTCTCCACAAGGAGGAATTAGCCTATTTAATTTAATAAATAGTGTCACGTTTATTCAGGAAACTCAATAGATATGCATGCTACTTCGTACTTTTCTTTTTCTCACATAAATTTGCAATATAGATAATTAATCAAGAAGATGAGGGTGCATATGCAAAATTACCACAATATAATATTCTAAATAATGACCTTGGTAATAAAAAACAATGTTAATGTTAATCTCCTAACTAATAATACTATAATTAATATCTCAGATTGTATGTCATTCAGAAGGAGAAATCAATTATATGCAATTTTGAATTAAGCAAGGGGTGTCCACGTAAATTGTGCAGTAATATATTAATTCAGAAAATAAATGAATAGTAACTTGACAATGGCATTTTCTGTAAATTTTAATGGTGGAGAAAACAGAGCATTTGCTCTCTCTCCTCCTCGCGAAAGAGAGAGAGCGCCGGCGGGGCAGTTGCGATGCTCAGGAGGACGGCGAGGACAGGGGCTCTCCGATGGTGGCAGCGGCGTCGAGGGCAACGGCCGGAGGCGGCCGGCTGGCGGAGGAGATGAGGACCGGCGAAGGTTGCTGCAGTGGCCGCGGTTGTGGCACAGGTCTGCTCGTGCGAGCGCGGCGGTTTGCAGTTAGCACCTGTGGGCGCGGGCGAGCGGTGCCACGCCTGCTGATGGTCGTGCAGGCGCTGTGGCTTGCAGATGGGCGAAGTGGTTGGGAGCGCTTGTGCGTCTGCGGGCGCCTGCAGGGAGGTGCGCCTGTAGTTGGACGGAGGTGGGCACGCCCTCTGAACGCCTGCAGCAGGGGGCGCTAGAGGGCTTGGTGTGTTGGAAAGGCAGAAGCGGTGTGGGTGCGCTGGATGGTGTGCAGAGAGGAGAAACGCTACGGTGGAGAACCTGCAGATGGGCGTGCGCCTGCGGGGTGGGGCGCTGGCAGGAAGATGCGGCTGAAAGGAGGATGCAGCTAGAGATGGGTGCGTGGAGGAGTAGGGTGAGCGCTGATCCACAGTGCACGCTGGGGTAGTTCCCCGCAAGGGGGAAGATGAAGATCCCCTATCCTTAGAGGACGCCACTTCTTTTTGAACCCCACTCTCCTTTTCCTTCGGCCGCAAGTATCTCCAACTACTCGCGACGATCGCGAGTGGTTGGAACGGTAGATAAGTACGGCCGGTTCCTTCATCAGACGTCTATATGGAGCATCAGACATCTTAAAAATATAATGCCGTGGATTTGTAATTAATAATTCCAGACATCCAATCCAAGTCCTAGACATCTTATATAAGTAAAAATTAACTCCTGATCTTGCACCTAACCTGCATTTATCAAATCAATTATATTATCATAAAGTATGCTATTAAATGTAAAAATTGAAGCATAAAATTAAATGCAGGTCAAGGTGAATTGCCATATAACTCCTAATTATTCAACAACTAAGAACAAATAATTAAATAGTACTTAAGCTAAATAATAGTTCACAAAAGTGGACTTATCAGAAACCATACCTGCCACCACCGAGCCCGAAGCTCTGGCATCCCTGTGTGTCAGGGCGTTGATACGCCCCTCAGCTCTAGGTGCGGACGAAGCAGCCACACTCTGCGTCGGACGGGCAGGTGCTGGCCGGTACCCTCCTCGTGACTGCTGTCCTCCTCCTCGCGCCTGGCAACCGCGGCCTCCTGCGTGCCCTCCAGTGCTCTGCGCAGGAAGTATCTGCTGACCTCCTGCCCTAGATGGGCAGTCCCTCCTGATGTGGCCCGACTGGCCACACTGGTAACAGAGGGGAACCCGACTCCCGCCCTCAGTGGGTCCCTGTTGTCGGCTGGGTGGGGGTCCGGTGCTGGCGACTGGCCTCTGTCGACGGCCCCCAAAGGCCACTGATGGCCCTGCAAAACGTGACAGCTCTCCCGCAGACGCCACGTGCCTCCTCTCTCGCCGGCCCTGTGAAAAGTCTGGCTGAAAGGGCCTCTTCCGCCCGCCGTCAGTGTCTCGCGCGGACGAGTTGGTCTCCTCGTAAGTCATGGCTGCCTCCACCACCCTCGAAAACATAGGCAGCCTCAGGGGTTTGACATACCCCCGAATCGCAAGCCGGAGCCCCTCGGTGAACCTCCAAAGGTGCTCCTCCTCAGTAGCTACCGCTGTCGCTGCAAAGCGGGACAGCTCCAGGAAACGTGTGCGATACGCGCTCACGGTCATCGTCCCTTGGCGGAGAGTGTGGAACTCCCGCCTCCTCTGGTCCTGCCACGTCTAGGGAAAGTACTGCTCACAGAAGAGGGTGACGAACCGATCCCAGGTCGGCTCGTCCCTCTCCTGTCCCCTGATTGCCCTCCACCACCTGTGTGCCGCACTCTCCAGCTGGTACGTGGCAAAGGCCACGCGGCACTCCACCGGGGGGCGAAGGGTGTCGAAAATCTTCTCCAGCTGCTCGAGCCAGTCCTCTGCCTCGGTCGGGTCCTCATCCCCCTTGAAGGAGGGGGGCTTTAGCTTCCGGAACTGCCCGAAGAGCTCGGAGTGGCGCTGCAGTGGGGATGCTGGTGCACCTCCAGGCAAAGGTGCCTCGTGCACAGAAGTGTCGGAGGAAGGTGGGGGCGGCGGCGGCCCATCCCCTCCCCCGTGTCCAGTGCCACGTCCGTCGTGTGGTCCCACAGAGGACTCCCCCTCCGCAGCCCCAGGGGGAGGCGCTCGGGGCGGTGGGTGGAGCTCCTCTCGCACAATATCCCGTATCAGCTGGGTGAGGTCCTGGGCCTAGATGCCCGGGAGTAGTGGCTAGTCCACTGAGGCGTCGGCAACGACACGCCCACCTCGCCGACCTCGTCCTCGGCCGCGCCCGCGGCCCGCCTCACCAGTCCCGCGACGAGGCATCTCCTACAAGGAGATGCGAAACAAAACGGAACACGTCAATATGGAACGATACCTAACGGAAACGTCTAAGGGCTCATATCAAAAGATACGTTGTGGTGGCTACTCTAGTTATAGACATGTGAATTGGTTATTTTCCAGTCAGTTGATTCACTTCTCGGGACGACCTTGCTCTAATACCATCTTGTAACGACCCGATTCCCGAGTCCCTACGAGACACGAGAACCGAACCGACTCGACTAATCCCAAGACCTAGTCGTCCAACGAGGAAGTAACCAAAAGAGCAGTAAAATAAACCACATTCAACATGAAATATAACTAGCAGTAACAAAATACAGCAATAAGAAAAAGAATTACTACAGCATGTACCACCACAACAGTAGAACAAAATTTATAACATAACATGAACTACAAGTAAAGAAAAGTACAGGGAGTAATAAGAACTACTCACTACAGTGGAACAAAAAGGGCACAAAAGAACAGTGGTAACTCTACTGGACCCTACTCGGCCCAGCGTCCTCTGCAGTCGCTGACCCTGGCTGCTCAACACCTGGTCCTGAAAAGTAACGAGTGTAACACGTCAGCGAAACGCTGAGTAGAGTGGCAACTAAAACTAAAGAAGCAGTAAAGTGTACAGTAACTGTTTTATTTTCTTTCTTCCTTTATTTAAATCTTTCTATTGTTTCACAATTTATCTATTTCTCAGATCCTTCACTTGATCTCGAATGTTCCTCGTGGGAACAATCTCGATTGTAGTCTTTTCCGAACAGTAGAAGTAACACGTGGTGCTCTCCTGGCCGGGAGAGTCCCCCGTGGTGATCCTACTCTCAGTCAACCACCCCAAGGTCACTGACAGACGTAACGGTGACTACGGCACGCGCGGTAAATGCACGGGTAGCTACCCCGCACTGGCGCGTGGTCAGTCGTTTCCGTTAACGGGTACGCCCAAAGCACAGTACGGAACCAGTATAGGGCAGAGCCCTCTCTGTAACAGGGGTCCAACCCCTCCACAGTAACCAAACAGGGGCCTTGCCCCTCCACAGTCCGCGCACCCTCGCCTGACTACCCTGGTTTGCCCAGTGGGCCTAACAAGTCGGTGTAGGTGAGCTAGCAGAACCCTGGGGCCCGTGGGGTAGCTAGTACTCGCCCTACACTAGTAGCTCTCCTCGGTACTGTGTACACGAGAGCCAACAAGTCGGTACAAAGTGGCCAGACCTAACCCCGGGTCCCTGGGGCGGCTGGCTCCGCTCTGCACTAAGCAGGTAACAGGTTCTTCCCCTGGCACTACGTACCCAGGAGACAACGCACCTCCACATCTTTCTTTCTCAGTTCCATTTCATTCTCTTTCCAGGAGTTCTACTCCTAATTCCCCGTAGGGTTCCAGCTCTTTTAACTCAGCACATTCAAGTTTAACCTTTCCAGTTTCACGTTCATACAACCCATATTCTCAATCATGTTCATTTATTCATAACAGACAGGTGTTAAATCAATTTACAGGCAGCTATTATTTCCTTTCCACAGTTTCCAAGACTGTAATATCTATATTCATTTCACTAGTTTTCCAGTCCTAGGATTCATGCCGTACCCTAGGATCTATCATTCGATCTAGTTTTCCGGCCGTAGGATTCATGCAATACCCTAGGATCTATCATTCAATCTGGTTTCTCATTCCTAGGATTCATGCAATGCCCTAGGTTCTATTAATTGTTCCATAATTGTAACAAATTATGTTAATAATTTCTAAAGCCACTCTACCAGCTACAACGGGAGTACTGGGGGCATGGTTGGAAATCCCACGCGCCTCCGCAATCCCCAAGACTGAAATGAAACGGGATCCTATCACAAGGATCAAACACAAGGAGTTTCTCATAACAGTATATAATTACTGTAAACGGGTAGAGGATCTTATTCCGAAAAGAACGCAACTCAAAACGTGGAAAACGGACTCCGAACGGGCCCTAAACGGGTCGAAAACGACGAAATAGTCCAAAATCAGACGTCTGGAACCTCTTCCAGACGTCTTATAATGTGGGTCAGATGGTACCTTTGTTCTGCGTAGTCTCTCAGATGTCCAGAAGCCTGCGGGGGAGTCTAGCCTTGTTCCCAGATGTCCGATGGTCACCCCGGACGTCTAGAAGTCCTTCCCGTCGTCTGGCACTGCGGCCAGACGTCTGATTCGCGTTGGATGGCGAATCTCAGAACCTGCACGTACCCACTCCTCGTGCTCAGTACGAACGATCGCAGAAAAGGAAGAAGGACGAAAATAACTCACTTGCCAGACGTCTGGACAGTCCTCCAGACGTCTTCACCGTCGTCTGGTTGGAAGCCCAAACGTCTGATTCTGGAAAATTTTCCAGAATCAGAGCTCAACTCGCCCTCCGCCCGCGACGCACGGCCGCGCCGTGCCTCGTCCGCCTGCTGCTCGAGCTGCAGCAACCCTCCAGCGACGCTCCACGCCCACGGCTCCCCCGCCGACCGGCTCTAGCTGCCCCGGCGAGCTCGAGCCCTCACGATTGGGCGTCTCCTCCCTCGCGCGACACCTCCTTCTGCAACTCACCGCGGCTGCCGCTCGCACTCTCGCACCGGCTGGAAGAAGAAGGAAGCAGAGGAGATGAGAGTGAGGGAGAGGGCGAGGGCCTTTTAAGGCCGCGCGGGGAGAGAGAGAGAGAGAGAGAGAGAGAGAGCGCAGTCTGCGCCTGCAAGAGGAGAGAGGGAAAAAGAGGGGTTCGCAGGTCTGCGCGTGCAGGCGTGCAGACGCAATTGTGCGTGGCGCAGAAATTAAATCCCAGACGTCTGGTCAGACGTCTGGGCCACCTCCCAGACGTCTTGAAAGCGCGTTTGTAACAGTAATCCTCCTTGAAATCCTTGTCGGAGTGGGGCTCCTCCGGTGTAATGGCAGAGAGACCTAAATGTAAAGAGTGGCGAGGAAGATAGGGGGGTCTACACAATGGTTTTCAAAAGCTAGGGTTCAAAATGTAATTGAGTGGACTATTTTGCAAAGTAGGTCAAGATGACATTCCCTTAGGTCTAAATTTTGGTACAAATCTAATTTGGACCTAACGAATCCAATGGTGAAGTTGGATTTTTGGTTTGACCACATTTGACTAGATATTTTACACAAAACTCAAATTAGGTCAAATAATGAGCTAGGGCCCCTATCTAAGTCAAAATATGTTCCAAAGGCCAATTTGAAGGCTCTAAAATCTAGGGGATATTTTTTCATGAATTTTAGAGGATTTAGTTGATTTTTATCCTGACCAGAACCTTGTAAAATTAAGCGGGTTTGTTTTAGGGTTACAGAATGTCATTTAATTCTTAGATCTCACAATAACCCTTTTTTGATTGAATCATCTCACTTTTCCTCTTGTTAAGTCCAATTGACCTATATTTAGCCCCTAAGAAATCCCGTTGATGTACTGCAATGGTAAAATTACAGTTTTACCCTTTGTTTCATGTTTTCTTCTTAGAACAGTTATTCATTGAATTAAGCCTTTCTCTAGGTTATGTAAGAGCTTTGGTTCTCTTTTCTAGGTCAAAATGAGCTAGTTAGGGCTCATGATGGTGTTCCCATCACTCTCCTCCTCCCACACGCGCCTGCGGTGGCCGTGCGAGCTCCGCTGAGCTTCCACCGAAGCTCTCAGACGTCAGCCTCCTCCTCCTCCCACACTCTCCTCCTTCGTGCCCTCACGCTCTCCCTCGCTCGCCTCGTCTCGCCACTCTCGCAAGATCTGAAGGTGGAGGTGGTGATGTGTGGAGTGGAGACGAGAGGAGGGGTGGGGGGCTTTTATAGGTGGTGTGGGGTTTGAGCGTTCGGGGGAAAGGAGGAAAAAGGAGAGAAAGGAAGAAGGTCCCACGTGTCGCGTGCACGCAGGGCACAGTATACGTATAGAAATTTCATTTTCAAACGTCCAGAAAAGGGTCCAGACGTGTGAACAAACATCTGACTGAGACTCCAGACATCTTCAAAGGGTAAAAGTGAGATGAGTCTTTACATTTCATAAGAGGAAAATTTTGAATGACATTAATAACAATAATTGTAATCGAGTGATATGAAATTAATTTCAAAAGTTTACAGTATCATCTACATGAAAATCTCAAATATGATTATATTTCACTTTCTAAATAAGATATATGGAAAAGTGATAAATAAGAAAATAAATATTTCCAATGGCATATCAAAATAAAGGTTATCAAGGTTGAAATCTTCAAAGATATTCAAGAAATTGAAATTTTTGTTTGATGTTGAAATAGAACTTACAATTTGGTTTGTATACATGTAATTTTGAAATAAATGCATTATTGTTTCTTAATCTTGGTCACGTAAAAACATATAAATTCACATGACTTTAACCCTTTTAATATAGGTTTTGTAAGGTGAAATTTTTGTTATGATTTATGAGCCTAAGGAAATAGGAGACTCAAGAATGTACATGCAAGGTGTTAAGATTAGTTCATGACAAGAAGTCCACCAAAATAGAATGAACACGATAGAACTTTTGGTAGAGAACATATCCTCTATATTCCAATGTATGTGGTACACATTTGGATTATAGTTTAGTAAAATCTTATTGATGAAGTTAAAAATATTGTCTACTTCCTTGATGAAAAGGTTCCTGTCCTATCTAGTAATTGCTTGAACCAAGTTTCTATGGCATGGGAAGTAAAGAGGATTTTTGATAGTCCTTGACATTTTGTTTGTTGTTTAGATAGAGAGGCTCAGGTAAATATTAGATAGAGCCAGGAAGTCTAAGTACTAGAGTGTAAAAAGGGCAGTAACGCAACCCCTATTTTATGAAGGATTGGTGCAGGTAGAAGTCTTCGATTGAGAGAATGACCTTCAGATAGGATGCATTAGATTTTACCCTAATCAATATAGAAAGAATGCCATTGTTATAATAATTAGCTCTTATTGTTGGGTACAAAAAATGTTGGTTATCGATTTGTACTTTACATTAAAAATTTAGAAATTTTTAATTAATGTAACTAAGATATTTTGAAATCACTTAAATATTATTTACTTCATTATATTATCAGTTTTATCATTCAAAATATCATGTTATTTTTAAATTTATCACTCCATTTTCGTAGTCGTTAAATTTAATAATTTTAAATTATAATATAATAATAAAATATTTTTTAATTACTAAAAATTATTTTTAAAATTTTTCAGTCCCACCTCAACTTAAAGTCATCATCAACTAACACCAATGTTTTTCTTCTTCCTCCTCGTGCTTTTTCTCCTCCCCATTACGATCCACCCCTGCATCATCTTCCACCCCAACCTCTTCCTCTCCGAGGCTACAAGGTGGCAATCGGAGGCATCGATAGGATCAACATCATTGACGCCATGGATGGCGAGGTTGTCGAAGAGAGGGGGCAATGGAGGTGGTCGAAGGTTAGAAGGAAGTAAAATAGGAGATGCAAGAGGGGTGTTTAAAATAAAATAAAATAAAATTTAAGATACAAAAAATAAATATAAAAGATTAAAAAATAAATTTTTATTACATTTAATCTAAAATCATTAAATTTAATGACTATAACTAATGAAATAATAAATACCAATATGACGTAACAAAAATATAGTGAAATAAATTATATTTAAATAATTTAAAAATATTTTAATAATATTTACTCAAAATTTCCTTAAATTCTATTGTTTATTTCCATCACGTTGGAGTAATGCAACGTCTGATAAGTTGTTGCATCTTTGGCGATCCCCAAATCTATGAGCTGAAGTTTGATGGTGCACAATCTATTAAACCATCCGCTTGTATTGAAAGTTCGAAGTGATTGTACCAAATCTTTATTGATTTGGAAAGTCACTAATTTTACGATGGTCAATTTTGTAAAGAATCATTGGCATATGTACCTTTTTTTTTACTTTGGCCGATGCATATGTTCCATTTCTAGTCAGAATTTTATTCTAAGGTTGTATTTAATAGTAGATTATAGGGTAAGATAGGGGTTTGCAGGTGAGGATAGGAATGATTTAGAAATTTCTCTAAGAAAATTTTATAATTCCACATTCATATCACACCAATATAAATTCTTATATCACATCAATATCAATAATCACTTACACTGTAATATACGACTCACATCAATTTTAATAGACATTAAAATATATCCATTCATGTCATGATATAATATTAAAATATCATCCACTAACATAATACTATCATACCAAT
Organism: Thalassia testudinum; assembly: GCA_037157565.1. Lineage (NCBI taxonomy): Eukaryota > Viridiplantae > Streptophyta > Magnoliopsida > Alismatales > Hydrocharitaceae > Thalassia > Thalassia testudinum. The sequence goes on along the minus strand of JAZHRO010000022.1, from coordinate 58,509,937 downwards.
CGTTACACACTCCTAATCATTACAAGTTCTCTAATCAAATACCTCCCACTCTAATCTCACTCAAATCCAATTTGGAGATAATCCAAACCTCCTATCAAACAAAGCGTAAGTATTCTAGACATCAATAAGACATTTATATAGACGTTCAAAAGTGAATTCTAAGTCCCAACATTTTAACTTGTCTTTATTTTTTCACTTTTTGGAGGCTTATGACATGTCAATATGGTACATAAGCAATCATAAGCTATACTTTATTGAACTTCATTCATTTGTTAAGGAGTTATTTAGTGAGTCATGAACCTATTTGAATCCAACTCATTAAAAATTGATGTGAAACCCCAAATAAGAAATTCAATCATGTAAATTAAAAGTTTATTGATTTGATAGGTTTTATATCAAATTTCATCCCAAACAAAATTAGTTTCGATGGTGATCTTACTGAAAAGAATAGAAAATTATTATTTTATAAATTACAAATCAATGTTATAAATTACAGGTTGCTTTTTGCAGAGCATGTTTAGTTTGTAATAGAGCAATACAACCTTTGTAAAATACATCCATAGTTTTATAAAGTACATAACAGCATTTGTAATGGACTCAAATAAGGTATTGAGCCTCAAATTTATTGGATAATTTCGTCATTTTTCACTTTGCATCCGTTCATTATACGCTCAATCCCACTGACACCTCCCATTGTGATGCATCATCATCTCTTTTAATGCTTATTTACCTGCATTCGTTATATGTAAGCACACTTGCACTTCTGTTTGTTTTTTTTAATGTTAAAACAAATGAACGTAGGTATTAAATTCCAATATTTTAGATTTTTCAGAAAATATAAAGAACCTAGAAAGTTAGATGTCATTGGAACAGTAATTATCTTGATATGGGACCAAATGTTGTGGTGTGAAGCTAGTTGAGCTCAACAGCCCGTTGACCTGGTACAGAAATCAAATTAATGATTTCATCTACCCTTCACTACGTGAGGATCTTGTGATGATAAACACATGCTATGCGCATGAACGCACTTAACAACACTGACCAGTAATTTGTTTCATTTATATTTCACTGCCTACAGTTTATTCTTTGCTCCGAATGCACAGTTTGTGCCACCAAATTAGAGAATAGTACATCCTCAGAATCTGGAAAATTGGAATGTAGTTAAATTAGTTGATTTAATTTATCACTTTTTCCAAAAAGACAAAGTTCTTTCCTCCAATAATTCGAACCAGGAAAAGTAACACTCAAGTAAAATCAATAACTAAATATCAGTGACTGATCTTACCATTTCAAAAACAACAGCAGAATGATGCGCTGCATTAACCATATTCTGATCACATATAAGGTTTATTTACTATGGATATGTGCAGTTTATCTTTTTTTTTCCTTCAAATTATGACACCAGAAACCATAAAAGAGGAAGAACTATGGACACAATTATTAAGCATACATGGAACTTGACTCCCAAGTTTCAGTACTACATGGAAGAGGAAGAGGAAGTGAACAACATTGACAGAAAGAGAAAAAATCAGATCCCTTGTTTCAGAGTAAAATGAGTCTGGCAGCCATAGTGCTTAGCTGCAACAATTTGTTCTCACCATTAGTCACACAACCGCTTTGGTATAGACCACCATTAGTCCATCCACTCAACAAGAGGTACCTCTATAAGCTCAAACCCTTCCAAGAGACGCAATAGCTATCATGGTTGTGAGGGGCAAGGTGAAGATGGCGGTTTGAAATCTGGATACTGCACAGAGGTCGCTTATGTGAGAAATTCGTTGGTGAAATTAGTAAAATGAGAAAATGCTGAAATATTAATAACTATCTATACAGAGATCAGCCTTTCATATGCAGTAGAAGCAAACATTTAAAGTGTGAAGGCCAAAAATATTACATTTGCATAAGGTGATAAAGGGCTTGGTTTGGCAGACTGTGATTTTAGTTTCTCCTCTTGGGGTGCTGGGCTGATCTCCTTGGGGGGCTCGGCTTTTTCTTCAACTGGTGCTGGTAGACTTGTCTTTGTACTCATGGATACGGGAAGAAAAGCCTTGCCAATCATCTGGATAAAGTGGGAACAAAGTTAGCACGTGGAACAAACAAATCATACATAAAATTTTGTAGTTGCCTTGGTATGAAATTGATCCCCAGAAAAAGAGAATCAGCGGTCGCATATTGTATCTCAAATTAATAGAGCCTAAACATTTCTGCCATAATATTTAATGATTAATGACCAATGGGTGACATGATCTTGGGCGTTAGACCTGTGTGCAGTTTTAATAGCTAATTCTCACTTTCAACGCCTTTAAATGTAGGCTGTTCTCAACAGCCATGGAATTACTGTTGGTTCTTTATTTTTGTAAGGGAATAAAATTCCATTAAAAAGGGGAAGTACCTGATACAAAAGGATGCACCCCACTGCGGAAGACAACAAAAGGAGAGCAACCTCATGCTCATAGATACGGCAAAGCATCAATGAGATAAATCTTGAAGACCGTGCTAACGAGAAAGCTGAATAAATTGACCCGAAAACCGAATTTGACCACTGACTTGCGTCAGAAACTCGGCCGTAAAAAGCCCGAGATCACACGTGATCCCCAACAAAATTTAAACTACACTAAAAAAAAGAAAAAGAAAGACCTAAACTGTTGGTTCTAGATGGCAATTGTTCCAATTGAAACTAGAAGGTCAGAACTTTCAAAAGAAAACTGACTACCGTTGGGAAACAACCTTAAAATAGGACAATTTCCAACAGGAAATTTAACTTAAATGTACAACACAAGCATTTGAATGATTATAATCAGACATAAGTACCTGGAGTGGTTAAGCATTGCAGGTTTTAGTTAAAAGTGCAGTCTCCATGACATGGTAGAGTAAGCATTGACTACAGAAGAAGAAATGAGTCATACCTATGGGCCTATAGAATGGATGTAATTGACAATGCATTAAAACTTTCAAGCTCAATCCAACAGAGACAAATATGCATACCAGTTCTCCCAGGCTTCTCATAACATAAGATGATCTCATATTAGACATGGAATTTGAATTTTCAATCCTAATTGTAAGATTCATCCCATGGAGCAGTTTCCACTATTTCCCATGGGGTTGTCAAATGTGTCAAGAACCGGAAAGGGAATGTATTTTGTAATGTTTGGCACACCATGATCAAGGTTGCCATGCCTCTTATTTATAATCGATTTCGATACAAGGATAATTGTTATAGAAGATAATACATTGGATAATTGCTCCATCCAAAGTCTTCTTGTATTTTATCCTCTACGTAATTGTTTTGTGATTTATCCTCTGTGAAACTGTTTTGCAGTTTATCCTTTTGTGATTTATCAGTGATCACTTTCATATAAGCTAACAATATTTACAGAGAAATGCTAGCAAGGGAAAGCTACAGTAAAATGCTTCAAGAGTGTCTATACCTTTATTTCATCAACAAATTCTTTAGGAGCAATCTTGGTATTCAAAAATTCATCTATTTGCCGAAGAGTAACTTTTCGGTCCTGCATAGATTTAAGAAGAAAGTGCTAAGAAAGCTTCAAAATGTTAAAATGTCATGCATAAGTTACATTTAATCAACCCCTACAAGGGCCTTTCCACAACATGCTTGATGCAGAACTAACCTCAGCAAATAAAAGTTTCTTGGTGCCAAACTGGAAGATTGCAGCAGATCCCAAAAGCTGCAGCATGGTTTCTATCTGCAAAGAAATAATTGGATAAATCACTAAGTTATTTAACCAGTTATTGACATCTCGCTGACCATAGCAAGTGCTGAGTGACCTCACCTCAGAAAAGGCCAACACACCTAGGCCTGTGACTGCTGCCAATCCAAGGGTAACGGGCAAGCCATCTGTCCCCTCCTACATGATAAATAGTATGAACTTTATAGATCAATGACATCACACCACCAAGTAAAAGCGAAAGGAGATGAAGTTTGGTATTGTAACATGCTCTATGACTAATCAAAATTGACCCATTATCAGTATCAAACTGAATCTAACAGCTAAAATAACCATGAATGACATACACCAAAAGCTTCACTGATTGCATTCTTAAAGTCACCAAAATCAAGGGAAACTGCCTTCCTGGATTCTGTCCATGGCAGTCCACTATTCTGTAATTGCAATTTTTTTACAATTAAGGTTAGCATAAATAACTAAAATAGGCTTGATAGGTGTAATTTGCAAAAGAAGCTTCCAAACAGAAAAGACCTTCCATCCTCGGCGTCCCTCTGCACCATCTTTTACAGCATAAGCAGCTTTGAAGCCATTGGCTGTTACTAACTGTGCGACAAGTTCTGAATTGCTGTCAAACCTGGCCTTGGTTTGCATTTTGTAACATTAGTTACAACTATCAGAGTCCATGATGAACATAGTTACAACTTACAAAAAAAAGAAATGGATAATATGTTAATATGTTATGGTACAAGGATTAAGTATCGGTAGAAGGTATGAAACAAGTGTTACTCGAATAAAGAGCTTCTTAGTGGAAAAAATCACGACATAATACATTGGAAAAAAAATAGCTGAAAAGAAAAAAAAAAAAAAGAATCTGGCTCGATTTGACTCAAGGAAAAAACAGAATCAATTGTTGTCACCAAGGGGTTGATAGAATGGTAGAGATTCCTCATTGGCATCTACAGGTCATGGGATCAAATCCCATACCCACCATTTTTCCATTTTTACCCTTATCCAAAATAAAAAATTAAAAAAAGAATCAATAAAGTTGAGGATCATTAAGCCTATAACAGAATTAGCGAGTGACTTGTCAAGCAGGCTAACCTTTTTACCATAGTTTCCTTTTGTTGGAGATTAAAGGAATAGGAAATATTATTTCCGAGTCTCAGGTACAAATGATGAGAGTTGGCCACTTTATATAGAGAGAGAGCCACTCCTATTTCAAATCCAAAACAAATCTTCCATGATAAGAAATAGAATCTCTCACAAAATATCCCTAACTAACTTTCCTAAATTAATAATTTTTATATCTCTAACACTCACCCGCAAGTTGGAGTGTATAACGTCCAAATTGAAGGAGTTATAGCAAGACAGAGCTCCCCCCAAATATAGGGAGTCGAAGAGTAGATGGTGGCCATAGCAGAAGTAGCAACCGTAGAAGGTAAGAAGCAGCAGTAGTCAGGTGGTAGAAGTAGTAGAAAGCTGTAGAGGACTATAGCAAAAGTAGCAGCCAGAAGATAGGATGATATAGTAGAAGTAGCAGCGTCAAGTAGTAATACGAGGCTGTAGCGGTAGTAGTACGAGGCTGCAGCAGTAGTAGCAGCCAGTAGAGATGGTTAGAGGGTAATCAATTCTCTCACTAGTCATCCTTGTCTGCATGAAAGGTGACAGTAGTCATAGGATCGGAGGTGTGAGAAGAAGTGGCCTGATCAAGAGTAGTAGTAGGAATATCAGAAGCTAGAGAAGTGGCCCGATCAGCAGTAGTGGCAATTTTTGCCACAATAGTTGTGGGCCTTGTGGCAATAGCAGTAGTGGTAGAGGAATCCTACTTCAGCAGACATCGAGGCGATCAATCTCTTCTGCAGTAAATAGTAGAGACGATTGTGCTGGCATAGCCGAAGTAGTCGAAGACTAGGTAGGAAGCTGAGACAACCAAGTTGGCTTGCCAACAACGATCAGCAGGATGATTATTTCTCTGGCAATGTACGCATGGAGAATAGATTGACCAGCCTCATCCATGGCCATCAAAACGACCACCCCTCCTACCAGCGACAGCATTGGCAAAGACATCAGCCAGAACAACTGGAGCAACAGGTGATGAATCTATCTCGATTTTCTAGAGGCGACCATATACTATCTTAAGATCGGACACCATATCGAAAGATAAAATATGGTCACGAGCATATTGATACTGTGGTGCCAAGCATCCAAAAATCTATAAGTTTGCCATTCTGCTCGCTCAGTAAGCTACTTGTCACAGCAGGCAAGTTGAAAAACGGCAAGTTCCCCAAATTGACTCTCCAGAGTAGAGAAATATGCAACCAACGACATGGCACCCTATTTGGTATTTCCATATATGCTTATAAATGTCTACCCTACGAGAAATGCTTGTCTTCATGGAGTATCTCTTTTCCAATGCATCCCAAATGTCCTTGGCTGCCTTCTTATATAACATGTTGGATGCAACAGTTGGATCAACACTATTCATTAGCCAGTTCATGAGATAATTATCTTTCTCCCACTTTTTGTATTTGGCATTTTCCTTGGGTTCCGAAGCCAGGTCTATCAGAACATGCAACTTTTCTTGTCCTCCCACGAAAATGCGAAACGCATGCGACCATAGAACATAATTTGAGTACCTAGAAAGTTTGATAGTGGTCCCCTAAATGAGTACAAAAGTTGAGGACTTAGTCTCGGAGATAATAGAGGTATCCATGTTCGCCATGAGGGTCGCAAGCAAGTGTGTGGTTGTTGTTGACCGAGGAGGATGGTACTATGGAGTTGAAAAAAAAAAATGCTGCTAGGCGAGGCTGTAAAGGTCTTGCTGGCAGAGATCAACCACTGGAGGATCAAATTGACGTCGCCAGGGATCACCAGAGATCTGACGAGGTTGCTGTCGGTCGCCTACGATTGAGCGACGTCAGAGCAGGTGGTATTCCATTGAAAAAGGCTTGCAGTGGTTATTACTGGCCAGAGAAGTACCACTAGGCCACGCAACAAAGGAGGAGAAGGTGTTGTGTGGTCACCAAAGGAGGCAATTCCATCAAGCGATGCAGTCGGGGGGGATCGCCAGAACCCCTAGAGGTCAGTGGCGATGTTGTGGTACTCCTTGGCTACTGCCTAAGACATAGCAGTAGTGTGGAAGAAGGGGACTTGAAATTTTCGATGAGAGGTGGAGATTGGAGAAAGAGAGATAGATGTCGGGAGCAGCAGTGTGGAGAGAGATCAAGGATAAGCCTACGCGACGACGGCAATGAGGAGATCGATGAGAGATGAGCAGGAAAGGTGGCTTCGTGGTCTTCGTGGTGGAGGCGGCGTGTGTGCATGGTCGAGAGGCCTTTTTTTCTCCTTTTTTTTGTTTAGGGTTTAGAGGTGAAAGAGAGGTTGATCATGACTCTAATACCATAATAGGAAATATTATTTCTACGTCTCAAGTACAAATGATGGGACTTGATCCCTTTATATAGAAAGAGGGTCACTCCTATTTCGAATCCTAAACAAATCTTCCATAATAAGAAACAATCTCTAACAAAATATCCCTAACTAACTTTCCTAAATTAGAAATTTTAATATCTCTAACACCTTTTTTTTTGTTTTGCGAGGGAGCTTCCTTTTATTTGAGTAATCATTATGGCCGAAGCCTCCATGAAAATAGCATGCTTAGCAAGTCAGGAAAGAAATTGAACAAAGTCGTCTTGAATCGGCTTTCAAAAACTTCTCTTATCAACTAGCACATAACAGCCAGCTACTGATTGTTGTTAAGATAAGTAGCAAATCACACAATTAAAATGCACAATTGAGAAGAAGGGATCTTACATGAAAAATCAATTCCAAGTTGAAGGGTGAAAATAAGGGGCAAAGAGAACAATTCTACTGCAATGAAGATGAAGAATATCATCGTGTTCCAAGCATCTATGTAGACCTTAGGACACTGCCTTCCCAAAAGGGAACCATAATATTATCAGAATTCTACAAACCCAAACATAGGCACCTTTAATCAACCCATAAATAAGGCCAGGCCCCTTATATCCATCAACTAGTACAATTAGATCCATATTTGGATGTATAAATCAATTTCAGCTTGCCCGCGATCCAGTTAAATTTTCTTTGCCAAGTTGGGCGATCGGCATATTCTGGGCCTTGGCTCAAGGCATGATCCACAGATCTCCATCTTGACTCAAACTTCTAGTTGATGCACCAATATCATCTCTCTACCATTCTTACATTCTAAGCAATCCAAACAAGTACATGCAAATTGGGAACTTGACCGATGTTTAAGGCTTGCACATCATATCTACAAGATTGTATTTTGTATACAAATCTTCTTCACTGAGATCTTGCCACGAGCAATTACCTCTCAAATGAAGTGGCATTACCATCAATGTGCTTTGTCCTTTCATAATGCATATGATCGTTTCTAAGTTCACGGTAGTTTGATTGTCCCAATGCAATATAACCATCTCATGGCTTGGACTAATCTCTACAAACAAATTTCTCAACCTTATTGCCTACTTTGATTTTCTTCTATTACTCTCATGTACCGTCTATGCTATATGTAGTTGGTAGTGCCATCATAGACCAAAGAATAGCCTCCCAACTTGCTGCACACCTGCTGATAGAAAAAACACACCTTGTTATAGATCTTTTGTAGCAGTCACTTGCAGAAATTACACTGCTTATTAGATGTCTTTGCTCGTTCTAAACTCTAAACTAAATTCTGCAGTGCCTTGAAGGTACCTCAATATTAACTTCATGGCTTGTCAATGTGCTTTGACTAGGTCAAAAATGTATTTGTTGGCAACACTTACATCATAAGCAATTTCTAGATTTACACAAATAACAGAACTATGAATTGCAATGGAACAAGACACTAGTGAAATATGGGTGTCATTTTTTTTCTATTTATTGGCAAAACACTGATGAGATCTCGAAATGGAGACCAATGTAACTTCCTTGTTTTTGGCATGAGACATGCCAAGACATTCCAACACCTTCTATAAGTAGCTCATCCGACTCAAACATAACTTCTTAGCTACTAATTATCTTTACATCTTCATGACATGAATCTTCTCTACGACTTTCAAGTCCTCCATTTCAAATCCTTCATGTAGTAAAGCCTTCAACTTATTCTTTTTGCACTTATCTTTGGCTAGAGTGTACTATCAGGATATTATCTTTGGGTAGAGCATAATATCAAGATAAGGTAACAGAAATGTAAAAGAGCCCTTGGGCCCTTGCTTATTAGCTTTAGATCCATTAGTCATATTATATCTGTTGTTGAAGAATGAAACCCTCGGTGACAATAAAGGATCCAATCTCTTGTACCATTACCTTATAGATTTCCTTAACACAAGTAATGATTTTTTTAGAAAAGGTACTCCCTCAAATGCCTTTTCAAGAGGATGTAGCAAGAAAGAGGAAGAAGGTTGTAGCAGAAATACTTCCAGAGCACTCTTGCATAGAGCAAAACAATTATTTTTAAGATAGAAAGTAAGAGAGTTAAGTAGATTCTCACATTATGAACCACCTAAGCAAAAGAATTTGCAAAAACAATTAAGCCGTGGAGACAAATGGATCAAGTTGGAGTAATAACATTTGTAATCCAAATTGGTAATGATAAAGGTCACGTGGGCTCAAACAAGAGAGATGTTGCAAGAGCTCGAGTTCAGACCAGACCAAATAGGGTGGGGCAAGCATGTGTGATCCCTATTTTCTCCCCTTGATCTTTGTTATACCAGACATGAAACCTACTTGCCCTATACACCACCTTTGTTTTTCAAAAACTAACCATGTAGGATTAAATTTCTCAGACATCTCTCTTTGATTTCAACATACATTCTTAATGTTACCTTGCAATCAAATATGCCCAAATTGACATAGAAGGTCCCCAAGTGCTTAAATAAGTAGCTGCATCTTAGGCCAGAATCCTTTTGCAAGTTTCTATAAGCCAATAATTCCAAGTCCATGTTTAAGTTGTCACAGTGAACATTATGCAACTTCACCCATTGAAGGTGAAACTGTGAAAGCCATAACTAGAACTTGTTAATTTGGATTTGATAGCCTGTGGAGCTTGTTAGGAAATAAAAATTAAGGATTGTGTTGGTGATTATTTTCACATTTAGTCTTTTCTATTTTTAGTAGATGTTTAATTGGTGTTTCCATGTATACTCTTGCCCCTCTCTGTATAAAGAGGGCTAGGGGCTCTCTTTTATAAACAACAAACCTAAAGAACAGGTTAAGGACATTAGTCCAATTTTTCATTTAATATATGAATAATGAATATATGTTTCCCATGGATTACATGGTTTCGTAGAAAGAAACTAATCACCAACAACCCTGCTTAATCAGGATAATAACTTCGATAAGTCACACCCGACTTTTACATTAAAAAAAAAAAAAACCCTTTAAAAGCCTAAAGCCAAGCTCAACATATTAGAGTATAAATACACTTAATTCGGTGAACCTTGCATCTTAAAAAACAGGACCTAATCATGTCAAAAAAATTCACAATGCAACATCAACTGAAACTACCAGCATTTCTTTTCTCCCCATTCCAAGGAAAAAGCTACCTAATTTTCTTCTCCACTACTCTCAAGTTATCCAAAAGAGGAACTATAATCTTCTCCCATCAGAACCCGAATTCTAACCAAATCCTATTCCAGGAACATCACATCCCTCAATAAAGTCCACCCAAACACATTCGAACTCTACAACCCAAGCACAAAATATGAAGAAACCATTTTTCACTCCTAACCACAAGCCTGTGCAACATCAATCAACACTCTGGAAACACAACCCCAACACAACCCCCCCGCCGCCCACTCACTAAGTTTGTTGTTTGTCTGAGCATCCTAAATGCTCGTTTTCGAAAACGCCTATTCTAATTACGGAATTTCGCAGCGATTAAATTGACTACATTCAAGCTGCAACCACTCTGACCACTCACCCGCAAGGAAAGGAATTAAAGCCAGATGCTCTGGAAAACTCACTTGTCAAGGATGTACAACGTGGTGTTCTCGGGGTCCTTGAACCTCAAAGACAGCTTCTTGAGGAACCCCACCTTATCCTCCCTGTTATAAGGGATCGAAACCGCCTTCTTCTTGTTCAAGCTCTTAAGGTTTGGACTCCCGGACGCCTTCAACTCCTTCCCTTCCCTTATATCAACCAGCTGGGCGCCACCATCTTCCGACAGGCTCGCGAACGCGACTTTTGCGGATTGCACCCCGTAGTTCTTGGACCCTCCCCCGAGAATCTGGGAGAGGATCAAAGGGACCGCCAACGCCAGAGCTCCCGCTCCGACCACCAATGGGTTCTCCGTCCCGAACCTCACGAACCCATCGAGGAGGTCTCCCACATCGAACCCAACGGACCCATCAAAGGAGGAGGAGGAGGAGGAGCCATCCATGCCCTGCTGCAGGGCCTCCTCGTAGGTCAGAGATCCGGCAGCGGTGGAGGCCCCGAGGGAAGAGGAGAGCGCGGCGAGGCCCCCGTGGAGGCTCCTGGAGAGGAAGGCCGCGAGATTTGGCTTGTGGGTGTTTTTGGTGGGAGATGGTTTGGTGGGTTTGAGGGAGAGGAGGAGGGGCCTCCTGGTGGGTGGTTCTTGCCTCTTGTCGGAGTTGGGTTTGTGAAGGGGGGTGACCCCTGCTGCGTTGAGGACCTCCATTGCAGCAGCAGCAGCAGCAGCAGCAGAAGAAGAAGGAAGGGGAGGGGGGGTGGGTGGAGTTTTGTTGAGAGGTGGAAGGAAGTCAAAAGGAGTGGAGTGAAGAAGCGATCCTGGGATTTTGAGGAAGGGGGAGCGGTGGAGGGAAAGGGTAAGGCAGCAAATGAGGGAGAGACAAGTGGAAATGAGGATGAGATGGCGAGGTGGTGCGTTCGTTCATTCCTTGTGGTCGTGGGAGGGAGGATCTATGGTTGATAGATGGCCGATGGTACAGAGAGTGTCAGAATGGGGTGTTGTACCTCTGTACTGGTTTTAGTACAGTCCGGATGGGGAAGGAATTGTTAGTTGCCAACTTCTATCAAGCACTTGTCATTATCTGGGAGGTGTGTTTGGTAATTGATTTGCAGTTTCTAATGACACTGTGAAGGGAAAAGTTTTTTTTTTTTTAAAAGAATGAAATTCGTTGCAAAGCATCCTTGATAGAAAAAATATATACTTTTGTTGAAAGAGATCCAAGAAAAAATAACAAAAAAATTCCATTAATTTCCCACGCGAACTAAGAAAAACACCACCTAGGAAAGGGCAACAAAGCTCGATATTGTCAAAATATCATAGGAAATGCTCAATTATTACAAGAGGGACAAGGTCAAGCTGCATACTACTGAACGTTCTTAAGCAATGGCTGTGAGTGGAAGAAGCTAGACCTAAAGCCTTCGAGGAGACAAAGGCGACGCGAGAGACGGTGATGTCGAACAAGCGACATCTAACAGCCCAAATATTCATGCATCCACAACAAGTAACCAACAGAGAAGCAAGAAAAAAGAGAAAAGGGGGGAGAAGTCCTTGGGCACACAAAATTGCTCATCTTGACCAAGGAGAGTACGAGGTAGAAATAGCATGATGGGAGTAGTGGTCGAGGAGGGTGGAGACGATGGGTTGCACCATTGTCGAGGACAGGGCTGCGGCATCAAATGAGGGATAGGGTGGAGATGGTGGGGGATGGGCGAAGACAAGGGGCAAACCCCATTGTTGGGTCTCCATCAAAGACAAGGGGAAGCACGAGTGATGGTGGGTGAAGGGGAGATGGAGAGGGAGGGATCCCCAAGTAGCCATCATTGATCGAGGGACCAATTAGAGTCAAATAGGGTGGTGGCAATTGGAGTTAAGGAGGAAGAATCCTTAAGTTTCTTAATTTAAAATCAAATGGTCACGAAGATTATTCTAGAGTTGTGTAACATGAAGTGGTGGTTGGTTTGTTTTATCTAATCAATTACTCACATCATAACAGTTGCCCCTTCCACAAGAAAAGGTCTGCCTCTTCCGCTCCACTTCCTCGAGCTCTAGTTCTGATTCATTGCATGGGACCTTGATCGGCCCCTGATCGCTGATCCCCCCTCGCCTCCACTACATCTGCATTCTGCTCCCCCCTCGCCTCCACTACATCTGCATTCTGCTCCCCCCTCCCCCCCAATGTGAGTTCTAGTGCTGCAATGACCTCTCCTTCGCGGTTTGCTTCCTGCATCTCCAATCAGCTTCGACGGGCAGGATGATGGTCACGGAGCGAAGCAACGGCAGTATCCAATTGCTATGCGGCACGGTGGCGGCACCTGATGCAAAGTTTTGGCCCCGGGCATTAGGACGCAGCTGCGATGGTATACGGTTGCGGTGGCGCTCCAGCATCAAGCCATGCTCGAGGGTATTCGTCGTATAGCGTCCATTATGTTGGAGAAGGGCTTTCACTAGACGTCAATCCTTCATCTCTGCTTCACCTCCTCATTTCAACTTCGTTTTTGATGTTGGGGCTATGTTGAAGTTGGGCTCATCATGACTAGGAAGATGGTCAACCTCGATCCAACCACTCATCACCCATTAGTGCGGTTCATCGACGACGTCAATGGTGCTTTGTCATACTCAATGGTGGTGCAAGTACTCCTACATCAGAAATGATATATTTGGCGCTTCTTTTATGTTTCTTCCTTTTTTTATTTTATTTCATAATGGTTGTTTTTGGAGTTCCCCTCTTTTGAGGGGGAGCTATTTTCCCCCTCTCTGAGGGATACTTTCCCCCTCTTGGAGGGACATAGAGAATGTCCTTCTCCCTTGCCCTTTGGGGGTGTGTCCTATATCATTTTCTTCCCCTTAATAGAAATTTTCCTTTCAAGAAAAAAAAAACAATTAGGAATTACTTGAAGTTGATACTTGCATAGATTTGTGTGCCTTTAAAATAATCATGAGGCAGTAGTGTTAGTAACTAACTTGGTGTTTATGCATTAAGAAGGATTGGAGAATGAACTTTGAGGTCAAAGGCGAAGCAAATGAACAATGGAAGCAAGTATTATTTCTCTTTGACCAATTCTATGCATCTATGGAGCAAGAAATAAATGAAAGATGTGCATTTGCGTATGTAAAGTAATGATGTATATTTGTGTTTGTAAAGGAAGTGATCATGTGTATTCTTGTAACTTGTTAATTCCTTAGCAAGTCCTTTATAAATATCAGAAAAAAAATTAGGAAAAAAGACTTAGTGTCATAGTCATGAAATAATTAAGAAACCTAAACTAAAATTTACATAAGCCTAGGAGGGAAAGCAATGGTGAGGAATCAACAAAAATTGGATAGATAAAAATTGAAGAGACTACTAAGGTCACTAGAGTAATCGACTATACGTTATTGAGAGTCAACTACGATAGTGGTGATAAGCAGAATTTTGGATAAGGCTTAAGTAGTCGACTATTATATTTTTATAAGCTTACTATCATTTTGTATGGGCATTAAACTAATGAGGATTTACATCAAATGTCATTTCATTTTTATTATAATTCGTGTCTTTTTCATTGTAAATTATGAACAAGATATAATTCAGGGAATCATGGCTGAAATTTCTTATAAATGTACTATGTGTAATTTATTTCTTTAAGTTTTGAAACACCATGATCTAAATGCTTAAGAATAGTAATTAGCTACCACAAGTGGGAGATGCTTTTTATTAATGATGATTTGTCTAAGGTATGAATAAAATATTATCATATTAGGTAAAATTACATTTATCCTCATATATTACTCTTCATCGATTTATGGCCTTATATCATACAAATATACATACATGTAAATTGAGCATCCTTGATTCAAAGAGATCACTAGATATATGAGATCAATCAATGTAATGGATGATTAGGATGTATATTTAAAAAAAATTATAGAAAATAAATTATAATCATTCAGTATTTTATTACTCCATTTCTCCGTTGAGATTAAATGAAAAAGGTGATAGGTTATAACATATAAAAAGGCATGAGATATTAAAAGTGCAGGTGATCATATTTATTTTGTATAAATCATTGAATGGACATTCTCTATCAAACAAATATCATTTAAAGGGATATTCAATGCATGTAATAAAGTAAAAGTAATAGAACCCGCGAAGCATCGTTAGGATGCGGTAGAAAAAAATGCAGGGAACTTAGTTCTACACACATTTGCTCACATACCCATTTATCTCGCATGCTACATTGTTTACACCATCTATCCACTATATCATACCATGTTTAAGTGTTATTGCATCTATGCTACATAGAATAACATTAATGTTATGATTGTAACACCAATATTATAATAGTCATACACCCATGAGTACTATAGAGCACTATAACATGGTCATTATGTAATATGACATGGCACTGGCCTTTTATCTTCTTCCTTCATTCTATACTCTTACGCTACCAATGCTATACTACTTGAATATTGTGGCCCTTCATCTTTCCCATACATCCCATACGTATATGGCACTAAATATTCAAGTGTTGTAGCCTTTCATTTTCTTCCTCCAAAGTGCATTTGGAGAATTCATTACCTTGATTTGCAACTCCCCCTCCTTTCCATCTTTGTTACCTACTCCTTCTTTCCAACGTGAGTTTTGGTTCTATCTATCGCCTAACGATGAGAGCCTCATCATGAACCCTAACTAGTACATTTTGACCTAAATAAGTATACAAAAGCTCCTACAAAATCTAAGGGAAAGCCTAAATCAAAGAACTATAAACTTGAGTATAAAGTAACTCACAAGGAGTAAAACTGTAATTTTACCAATGCAGTACACAAACAGGATTTCTAAGGATCTAAACATAGGTCAAATGAGCTTAACAAGAAAGAAAGTGGGATGACTTGATTTAAAAAGGGTTATAACAACTTCTAGGAATTAAATGACATTCTGTAACCCTAAAACAAATCCGCTTTAATTCACGAAGCTCCAGGCAAGATAAAAATCAATTAAACCCTCTAAAAGTTCATGAAAAAACATCCCCTAGGGTTTAGAACCTTCAATTTGTCTATTGGAATCTATCTTGACCTAGATTGAGAACCATACCCAATTTTTGACCTAATTTAGGTTTGTGTGTAAATTAACTAGTCAAACGTGGGCAAACCTAAAATCAAACCTCACCATTGGATTCCTTAGGTTCAAATTAGGTTTGTACCAAAATTTGGGCCCAAGGGAAGGCCATTTTGACCTACTTTACAAATTGGTCATCAAGAATTACTTTTTAACCCTTAACTTTTTGAACCCTTGCATTTTGCCCCTCAGCTTTCCCTTCATTCTTTGTAGGCCGGTCCCTCTGCCACCCGCAGCAGCTGCCCATGCCTCCGGCGACTTTGCGCAGAGGATGGCGCCGCGCAGGGTATGGGGACCGGCCCCAGAAACAAGAGAGGGGTCCCCTGCGTTGTCTTCTTTCGCATGGACCCCCTCCCATGCCATGCCGATGCCCATACCTCTCGTGTGAACGCGCGAAAGGCATGGGTCTCTTCTCCGTCCATTCTCCGGCAGCCTGCCCATGCTCCCTTGTCAAGATCTTCTCCTCGCCAACATCTATTTAAGGAGCGACAAGGGCCGCTGGTTGCTTCATACTTGATTTGGCCAGAGATTTCCCTCAAAATTCCTCTCTTCTCCTCTGGCCAGGTGACCAGCAAGCTCCGACGACTCTTCCTCCTCCTTCCATTCGCGCCTTCACCTCCTTCCTTCGCGTCGTGCAACACCCTCACGTGCGCCCCCAACCCCATCGTTGTCGCCGCTCTCCCTCCACTAGTGTCTTCTTCTTCGGCGACAGTAGGTACTGCCTGCCGCCCTTTCTCCCCTTTCGTCCATTCAATCAGGTTAGAAACACTCCTTTCTACCCCTTCTTCAATTCCCCTCAATTTATTTCACAAGAATACCCCTCGATTTCACTGTCCACCATCGCCATCTCCACCTCCGGCCAGACCTCTGGCGAGGCGTCCCTGTCGCTCCACACCTCCATCCGCCTCGCCAACCGATCCCTGAGCATCACCACCACCCACTGATCACCCTACAACCCTCCACTGACCGCGCCAACCCCTGTAGCCTTCTCCCGACCTAACTCATCCTCACAACCACAGAGCGACCTAGGCATGCACGCTTAAGTCGCCCCATGGCCAGCCAACCCCCGCCTCACCTTCGCCGTGATACGGCGAAGGTTCTATGATGGTCTAACAGGGCCGCAAGGCCGTATTGCTAAGTTTCAGGTCCAACCCTCTTCTGCCATTGGAGCAAGCATGAAGAAGCTCGCGAGCTCGCTCCAGGTTGCGCTACTCCAGCTAGAAGAGCCCCAGGTGTGCGGAAGCATCCCATGACCCCTTTGCACCTAGCAATCGAGGGCTTCAAAGACCGCAGCTGCATCAATCGTACAGGTTTCCTCCTGCACGCGCGCGAAGAAGAGGGTGGGACTTTAGTCCCACCTCGGAAGTTTTCGGCGTAGGCGAGTCCTTTAAGTTGTTTTTGTGTCTTCTGCTTATCGTCTCAGAACACGGGGTGAGGTCCCCTCGCCCACTCACCCGCCTCATCCGCGACCCACGCTACGCGGACTTGGCCGACCCATTACCCTGCACTCCTCGTGCACCACCCACGCCGGTGTGTGGGCTATTTAAGTATTTAAGTGTCTAGACATTAAGTTAATTCTAACATTTATTTAGCATAAATTAGGATGTAAATAGGTTAATTCATATTTCTAATTTAATTACATAATTCATGCATTGCATTCATATTTAATGCATTTAGAATTAACTTAGAATTGCATTCATTTAATTAGTTTACCAATTCGGTGTATTGCATACATTCATTTAAGTTAACATAAAAGTTGAAGGTTTGTATATAAATAATCATAATATTTTAACATTATTTTTTTTTATTCTTCTTCCTGCAGCAACAGCTGCATTTCCTTCGGCTACAGCTGCAACGCCACCAGCTGCTGCACTAAAGCCTACATTCATGGACGAGCAGAGAAGGTAGATCTGCTTCCGCCTCTCCATTCAAATTCATGAAGGCAGCTACAAAAAGAGGAAGAGGCAGCCGAGCTCTGGAGGCCACCACCCCTAACCCACCACTATGTAGAGAGTTCGTCTCTCGTCCATTCCACACCGCTGGCCTCAACCGTGGCGACGAGCATCCACCACCGTGGGCGTGTGGTGTGATAGGCCACACCACCATTTGGAGCTCGTCTGCATTACCGTGAGCACCTCAGCGTGCACCACCCTCGCCGTCATCACCAACAACCACCGCTGCAGCCACTGCAACTTCATCGTCCGAGTCAGTTAGGACGTCTGGGAATTCTCCCAGACGTCTGAAGCTCCTACAGCACACCTTCATCTTCCTCCCCCGTCCTTAGTTTTCTTTCCAGCCACCAGTCACACCTCCACTTCACGCCCGCATCACCCGCGCACGTGCGCACCGCCTCCATCACACCACCTACGCACACAACAGGACCGGCAACTCACTTCACGCCCGCGTCCCTCCTACTGCACACCCTGCACCAGCCCACTCACGCCTCTTCATCATCTCCAGCCTGCAGCAGCAACCACCCTTGCTATGCCTCACCTCCACTTCACGCCCGCATCACCCGCGCGCATACGCATCGCCTCCAGCGCCAAGCCCGCCAGCACCGCGCATTCTTCTCTGCGCGTGCATCACCTGCACAAGACCGCCAGCACCTCAACACGCCTCTCCTCCAGTGCGCCCACTCCAGCGCGCCAGCCCAGCACCCTGCAGCGCCTCCAGCGTCCACTTCCGCGCCCTTGCCTACCTTCCCCAACGCGCCTCCAGCCCACCCTGCAGTGCGTCATCGACGCTTGCAGCGCACGACCAGCAGCTGCTCAGCACCGGCCACCAGCTCCTCCCCCACACGCCTCACTTCCTCCAGCGCGCAGCAGCATGCGCGCCCCAGCCTGCAGCACGCACGCCACCGCCATGCGCACCCTGCAGCAGCAACAGCTTCTTCACCGCCGCTACCTTTATCCTCCAGCAGGCCGGCTCCGGCCACCGCTCAACGTACGACTGCCACCACTGCGACGGCCTCACTTTAGCCAACCGCTTGTGCGAGCCTCTCCTCGATTGAACCTCTCTCCTGATCGCGAGGTCGAGAGAGGTAAAATCCTCTGTTTTGGTCCTAATTAGTTATTACATTTCATGCCATTTCCAGGAAAAAGAATTTTGGTTTATGAATATTTCATTGTGATAAAATTACAACATCATACTCAAGCTCTCTTACAATTGCGTGGCTTTTGTAATTAACATTCTTTGACATTGGTTTTTGGATTAAAATATGCACAATTTTTCTCTAATACATGTCAATTGAAAATTGCATAAAATCATCACATATTTATTGAATATTTCAGTGAGGAAAAATTGCACATCTACCCTTACATTTTCAAGTTATTGTGCATCTTCTTTCCGTCGCATTTCATGTCAGATTTGACTACGGATTTCTCACGAGATTGAATGAATACGAAATAATCGAGATTTTATTGCATCATTGCCTCCCTGTGGACACGACCTGCTCTTTTGCGAGTGGTTATTTTAATTATTGATTAGTCGATTTTTCCACCACATAAAAACTACAAACGACTTTAAAAGTGAAGAATCGGCTCGTCATGCGCCTGGACCCAGGTGCACGTAACTCGAACCGAATACCCGATTGGTTGGCTCTGGGAGAGCAAAGAGAGAAATAGAGAGAGCATACGTGGGGGAGGGTAGGGGTAGGTTTTGCGCTCGTGTGTGCAAGGAGCGGCTAAGGAAGGGAAGCTGAAGAAGAAGTTGCAGGAAGGAAGGAAGCCAAGGGAAGGGAGTTGAAGACTTGAGAGCAGAAGCTGAAGAAGAAGGAAAGAAGAAGAAGCCTAGAAGGCCGAGTAGAGAAAGAAGACAGGAAGGAGGAAGCTGCAGAGAAAAGAAAAGAGAAGGAGAAGAGTCGCAGCAGCTGAAAAAGAAAGAAGACAGGAAGGCTAAGAAGACAACTGAAGAAAGGAGCTGCGAGGCACTGTAGAAAAGGGGCTGATAATGTGTCTGATTCAAAGAATCAGACATTCGAAAAAGGAAAGCCAGAGAAAGAAGAGAAGGAAAAGAGAAGAAGAAGAGAAGAAATAAAGAAAAGAAGAAAAGGATTTTTTGTTCATTCTCTCTCTTAAATTTTTGTAAAATAGTATATCATAGTAAATTGTGAATTTGTATGCTTCTAGAATCAAAGTGTGCTCCTTGAGTTCGACCTCGGGATATTTTAAATTCCGAGTAATAAATTGAAATAAACTGGTAATCGCTTTCGCAACATACTGCAACGAACATAACTTTAAAACACCACGGAATGCGCTCGATCACCTAACCCTTCCTATCTCCCAACATAAACTAAGCTCCACCACCAAGTAACAATAGGTACTCCATCACGAAAAGTACAAACTTACATGGGTGGAGGGTTATGTGTGTTAATATCTATGTGCAAGTGAGCTTTTTAGTCAACCAATTAAAAAATGCAACTAATTAGGACCTTTTCAATCACATAAAATCTAGTTGCAATAGGGTAACTGTTAAGACCCGTGTCATTAAGCCTTTTTAAGATGTCCGTACTTTAGGTCAGACATCTGGACTCATTCCCAAACTTTTGAAAAATCGAAATTTTCGTGTACGTCCTCGCGTTTGCACGCAGACAGTATGCGACCTCGTTTTCTTTTCCTTCTCTCTCCTCTCGCCTGACGTAAACCCTAACCCATACCTTATTTAAAACCCCTCCTCTCCCTCGTTCACCCCACTTCCAGCCACCCTTCTCTTTGCTCTAGCGAGAGCAAGCGCGCGAGCTCGTGTGGGAGCTCGCCAGAGAGCTCACGACCGGTCGCGCGTGCGCAAGGCGGAGAGGTGCGTCGGGGAGGTCCTCCCCAACATTGCTACAGCCGGAGCAGTAGGTGAGCGGGCGCGGCGCGGCCGTGCGGGACACGAGAAGACGAAGGCAGGTTCTAACTCTAGGTTTTTCCCAAAATCAGACGTTTGGATCGACGTCCAGACAACGTAGACGATGTCTAAAGGAGGTTCTAGACGGCTAAGAGGTAAGTTTCGCGACATACACCTTCTTTGCAAATACGGCCATGCAGGCCGTTTCGCCGAGGCACTATTTCGTGCCATATTGAGAAGATTTTCGTTAACGCGTGTAGGATTCGCTACGGGAAGGCGCGAGACACTCCCTCCCACTCAGTTCAGACATCTGGGAGAGGCACCAGACGACGGGAAGCGTTTCCAGACGTCCAAAGAGGTCGTCAGACGTCTGGAACTGGGTCCAGACGGTCCAATGGAGTCCTTAGACGTCTGAGGAGTAGCGCAGAAATGAGGTATGGCTTTGGACTCTTTTAAGACGTCTGGAAGGTGTTCCAGACGTCTAATTTAAGTCAGAATTATTGTTTTTGACCCATTTAGGATCCGTTTGAGGTCCGATTTCCGCAATTAAGATACCGTTGTTTCCCGTATATTTTTTCCCTACTTGTTGGAATACTTTCTATACTGTTCTAAGTAGTCTCTTGTGTTTGATCCTTGTGATAGGACCTCATTCCATTGTGGGTTTGGGGTTTGCTTAGGCACGTGGACCTGCCAATCAAGCTCCCATTACTCCTGGGTTTACTGGTAGAGTGGCTTCCCCTTAAATTAATTACAATTTAAATGCATGTGTGTAATGAATGATTAGAACCTAGGATATGGCATGAATCCTAGGACTAGAAATACTGGAATATCTGTATTGAATGAATGAATTGCAGTCTTGAATAAGTAGATAGAACGAGAATAATTGCCTAAAAATGAATAACAGTTGCCTGCAAAATATGTAATATTTGTGTTAGTTAACTGCTGAATGTATCTTTCCTGTCGTATCATGAAATGACATAATATGAGTTGCATGTATATAACTTGGAAATGGAAAGGTGAATGTTGGAAACACAAACTACCTGTGAATGACCTGGATAAAGAAATATGAATGATAGAATCACTAGTTGCATGTGTATAACCTGAGAATGGAAATAGAAATGATGAAACTTGGTATGTAATGGCCTAAGGAATATGAGCATGAACCCCACGGGGGAATAGTTGAACTCCTGGAAATACATGGAATAGATCTGGAAAATGCTTTGGGAAGTGCGCTTGCCCTTAAGTACGTGGTACCAAGGGAAGCGCACGTTACCTCTTAGTACCGGGGAGAGCTACTAGTGTAGGGAGAGAGTTAGCCACTGTAACGACCCGTTTCCCGAGCCCCTACGAGACACGAGAACCAGACCGACTCAACTAATCCCAAGACCTAGTCGTCCAACGAGGAAGTAACCAAAAGAGCAGTAAAATAAACCACATTCAACATGAATATAACTAACAGTAAGAAAATACAGCAGCAAGGAAAGAAACTACTACAGTATATACCACTACAACAGTAGAACAACATTCATAACTAAATATGAACTGCAGGTAAAGAAAAGTACAGCGGAAACAAGAACTACTCACTATAACGGAATAAAGAGGTACAAGAAACAGTGGTAACTCTACTGAACCCTACTCGGCCCAGCGTCCTCTGCAGCCGCTGACCCTGGCTGCTCAACACCTGGTCCTGAAAGGTAACGAGTGTAACACGTCAACAAAACGCTGAGTAGAGTGGCAACTAAAACTAAAGAAACAGTAGAGTGTACAGTATCTGTTAAGTTCTGTTACTTTCTTTATTTAAGTCCTTCAATTATCTCACGATTTATCTATTTCTCAGATCTTTCACTTGATCTCGAATGTTCCTCGTGGGAACGATCTTGATTGCAGTCTTTTCCGAACAGTAGAAGTAGCACATGGTGCTCTCCTGGCCGGGAGAGTCCCCCGTGGTGATCCTACTGGCACGCGGTCAGTCGTTTCCGTTAACGGGTGCGCCCAAAGCACAGCATGGAACCAGTACATGGCAGAGCCCTCTCAGTAACAGGGGTCCAACCCCTCCACAGTAACCAAACAGGGGCCTTGCCCCTCCACAGTCCGCGCACCCTCGCCTGACTACCCTGGTTTGCCCCAGTAGGCCTAACAAGTCGGTGTGGGAGGCTAGCAGAACCCCGGGGCCCGTGGGGTAGCTAGTACCTCCCTACACTAGTAGCTCTCCTCAGTACTACGTACACGAGGGCCAGCAAGTCGGTACAGAGTGGCCAGTCCTAACCCCGGGTCCCTGGGGCGGCTGGCTCCGCTCTGCACTAAACAGGGGGACAGTCGCTCTCCTTGGTACTCCGTACTCAAGGGCCAACTCACTTCCCCAATTCTATTCCATTCACTTTCCAAGAGTTCTACTCCTACTTCCCCGTAGGGTTCCAGCTCAGAACGTCTAAGTTTCACCTTCCAGTTTCACGTTATCACAATCCATGTTCTCAAACACGTTTATTTATTCAACAGGCAGCTGTTAATTCAATTATAGGCAGCTATTTGTTCCTTTCCATTTTTCCAAGACTGCAGTATTCATCTGTTCCACTAGTTTTCCCGTCCTAGGATTCATGCCGTATCCTAGAATCTATCATACAATCTAGTTTTCCAGCCCTAGGATTCATGCAACACCTACGATCTATCATTCAATCTGTTTTTCATTCCTAGGATTCATGCAATGTCCTAGGTTCTATTTATGATTCCACAATTTAATAGGTTATACTTAAAAGCCACTCTACCAGGTACGACGGGAGTAATGGGGGCGTGATCGGGAATCCCGCGTGCCTCCGCGACCCCCAAGACTGCAACGGAACGAGGTCCTATCACAAGGATCAAACACAAGGAGTGTCTCAAAACAGTGTATAGCTACTGTAGACGGGTAGAGGATTTAATTCCGGAAAGAACGCAACTCGAAATGCGGAAAACGGAACCCGAAAGGGCCCTCAACGGGTTGAAAACGACGACACTGTGCAAAATCAGACGTCTGGAACTTCTTCCAGACGTCTTAAAAAGTGGATCAGAGAATTACCTTGTTATGCGTGATTTTTCAGATGTCCAGAAGCCTGCGGGGACGTCTGGCCTAGTTCCCAGACATCCGATGGTCACCCCGGACGTCTGGAGGTCGTTCCCGCCGTCGGGTACTACAGCCAGACGTCTGATTCGCGTTGGATGGCGAATCACCGAGCCTGCGCGCACCCAACTCTCTCTCTCAGTACGGTCAGTCGACAGGAAGGAAGAAGACGGAAGAACTCACCTTTCGGACGTCTGGATGGTCTTCCAGACATCGCCCCCGCCATCTGGCTATCAGCCCAGACGTCTAATTCTGGAAATGTTTCCAGAATCAGGCCACGACTCGCCCTCCGCTCACGATGCCGCGCCTCGTCGCACCTCGTGCGCCTGCTGCTCGGACCGCAGCAGTCCCCCCCGCGTCGCCCCGCACCTGCTGCGCTCCCCGCCGGCCGGCCCTGGCAGCCCCGGTGAGCTCGCCCTCACGGCTGAGCGCCGCTCTCACACGCAGCACCTCCTCCGCGCTCACTGCGGCCGCCGCTGCCGCTGCAACCTCGCGCTCGCTCTCGCGCTCACTGGCTGAAGGAGAAGAGGAAGGAGGCGGTGGTGACGGAAGAGCGCGTGGCCTTTTAAGGTAGTGCGAGGAGAGAGAAGGAGCGCGGCAGGGGAATCTGCAGCCGCAGAAGGAATAAGCGAATATGCGGGTCTGCGCGCTCAGGCGCGCAAACGACCCGCGCGTGTCAAAGATAACAGATTTCCAGACGTCTGTCAACGATCCCAGACGTCTTATACGACGTCTGGAAGTGATTCCAGACGTCTGGTCCGACGTCTGGCCCACCTCCCAGACGTCTTAAAATACGTCTGGGGCATGCGTTCATAACAATATAATAAACTCAAATGAAGTTTCGTTCCCGAAACTTGCGTTAACTAGGGTGCAGAAAAGATGTCCAAATAACCATAACAAACTCAAAGAGGACCGAAGCCAGTCCGAAAAGACGTACTCGCAAAAAGCTCCGGGTACCGCTCCCGCATTGCCGCCTCAGGCTCCCAGGTAGCCTCCTCATATCGCTGGCTCCTCCACAAAACCTTTACCAGGGGTACTTGCTTCCGTCTCAAACTGCGGACAGCTCGGTCTAGAATCTGCACTGGCCGCTCGGGGTAGGTCAGGTCGTCGCCCACCTCGACGCTCTCGTGACTCAGTACGTGACTGGGATCGGCTACGTACTTCCTGAGGTTGGACACGTGGAACACGCCGTGCACACCAGAAAGCTGCGGGGGGAGGGCAAGCCTGTAAGCAACGGGTCCAACCTGCTCCAGGACCTCAAAGGGCCCCACAAACCTCGGCGCGAGCTTCCCTCTCACCCCAAACCGCTGTAAGCCCTTCATGGGCGAAACACGAAGGAAGACGTGGTCCCCAACCTCAAACTGCACCTCTCTGCGTCTCCGATTCGCGTAGCTCTTCTGTCTGCTCCTGACAGTGCGGAGTCGTCTGTGGATCTGCTCAACTACCTCCTGACTCTGCCGGATCAACCTGGGGCCAACCTCCCACTTGGTCCCCACCTCAACCCAACTCAAGGGTGTCGTACACCTCCGTCCGTACAGAGCCTCGTAGGGAGCCATGCCGATGCTCGAGTGATAACTGTTGTTGTATGCAAACTCTGCCAGGGGCAGGTGCTCCTCCCAAGAGCCCCTCCAGTCCAGTACACAGGCAAGCAAAAGGTCCTCAAGTGTCTGTATCGTGCGCTCAGACTGTCCGTCCGTCTGGGGGTGGTAAGCTGTACTAAACCTCAACCGCGTCCCCAAGGCCTGCTGAAACTCAGCCCAAAACTGGGACGTAAAGCGGGTATCCCGGTCGGATACGATCTCCCGCGGAACTCCGTGTAGTCGTACCACATCACGGATATACCTCTTTGCCAACTGTGTTGGTCCCAAAGTGACTCGGATCGGCAAGAATCGCGTCGTCTTCGTCAATCTATCCACTATTACCCAGATTGCGTCGTGTCCCCGCTGGGTAACAGGTAAGCCCACCACCAAGTCCATGGTGATGCTCTCCCACTTCCACTCTGGCACTGGAAGCGGCTGAAGCGGCCCTGCAGGCCTCTGATGCTCGGCTTTCACCTGCTGGCACACTAAGCACTGCTGCACGAACTCACCCACATCCCGCTTCATCCCTCTCCACCAAAACTCGCGTCTCAAGTCGTGGTATATTTTCGTGTTTTCGGGATGTATGGTGAATCTGGAACCATGTGCCTCAGTCAGGAGCTCTCTCAACAGCTCCTCGTCTCTGGGAACGCACAACCGTCCCCTCAAGCGTAGCACCTGGTCTGTGAAAGAGAAGTCCCCTGGGTCTCCTGACAGCACTCTGTCGCGCAAAGACTTCAAGTACAGATCGGCCATCTGTCCTGTGATGATGCGATCTATCAGCTCTGGCCTAGTCTGCCGTGTCACCGTCACTGCCCCACAGTACCCTCGTAACTCTAGGGGTCACCAACTGCCCACCTCCTCCAAAAGGCTCCAACTCTGTAACTGTAGACTGGCCAAGAGTGCGGGCGCCTTATGGCTCAAGGCGTCAGCCACCACATTAGCCTTTCCCGGGTGGTAGGAGATGCTGCAGTCGTAGTCCTTCAGGAGCTCCAACCAACGTCTCTGTCTCATGTTGAGCTCCTTCTGATCAAAAAGGTATCTGAGGCTCTTGTGATCTGTGAAAATCTCGAAGGTCTCACCGTACAAGTAGTGCCTCCAGGTCTTCAGCGCGAAGACAACAGCTGCCAACTCTAAGTCGTGGGTAGGGTAGGTATGCTCATGGGGCTTCAGTTGCCGCGAAGCGTAAGCAACAACGTGACCCCTCTGCATGAGCACACCTCCTAACCCCTGCAAGGAGGCATCCGTGTACACAACGAACCCGCCACTACTGTCAGGGATGGTGAGCACGGGAGCCGAGGTCAACCTCTCCTTCAGCTCCAGAAAACACGCCTCACAGGCGTCTGTCCAAGCGAAAGGCATGTCCTTCCGGGTCAACTGTGTCATAGGACGCGCAATCTGTGAAAATCCTCTGATGAATCGTCTGTAGTAGCCTGCCAGTCCCAGGAAACTGCGAATCTCAGTAACTGAACGCGGTCTCTCCCACCTGAGCACTGCCTCAACCTTGGCTGGATCCACTGCCAAGCCGTCTCCAGAGATCACATGACCTAGGAAGGTCACCTCCCTCAACCAGAACTCGCACTTGCTGTATTTGGCGTACAGCCGGCGTCGTCTCAGAGTGTCCAGAACCATCCGCAAGTGCTGTCCGTGCTACGTCCGATCTCTAGAATAGATGAGTACATCATCTATGAAAACCACCACGAGCTGGTTCAAGTACGGTCTAAACACCCGGTTCATCAGGTCCATGAAAGCAGCGGGGGCATTGGTCAGCCCAAACGGCATGACCAAAAACTTGTAGTGTCCGTACCGGGTGCGGAAAGCTGTCTTGGAGACGTCGGTCTCCCTGATCCTCAACTGGTGGTATCCAGACCTCAAGTCGATCTTGGAAAACACCGTGGCACCCCGCAACTGGTCAAACAAGTCGTCGATCCTCGGCAGCGGATATCTGTTCTTGATGGTGACCCTATTCAGCTGTCGGTAGTCCACACAAAGGCGTAAGGTCCCATCCTTCTTCTTCACAAACAGTACCGGGGCTGCCCAGGGAGACGCACTGGGCCTCACAAAACCCTTCTCCAGAAGGTCCTGCAACTGAGACTTGAGCTCTCGCAGCTCAAGCGGTGCCATCCTGTTTGGCGCGGTGGAGATGGGGCTGGTCCCTAGTACTAGTGAGATCTCAAACTCGATCTCACACTCGGGCGGTAGTCCTGGTAACTCATCTGGAAACACGTCAGGGTACTCTCTGACCACCGGGATGCTCTGGAAGTCTGCCACAGGGCTGGGCTCTGCCACCACGTCGGCTCTGTTGGTGCTAAAGCACCACGATCATTTGTTTTGATGATAACAAAACACGTGTTATTTAACATTTGCAATTTGAGTCCTAGATTTCAGGTCAATTGCAAATGTGGACGTGTTTAGACGGAGTTCGAGCTCGCATCCAGGACGGATTGGAGGAGCTTGACGGAAAACCGAGGAGGTTTGCGTGGAGCGAAAGATTGAAGATGGAAGGAAATGAAGAATAGGATAGATTTCCTTCTTTTGTACTTATTGTATTTTTCGTTTCTTTTCTTGCTCTTTATTTTCCTTAGATATTTCTTGTTAAAGAGCCTCAAAGAACCCTAACAGTAGTCCTAGGAACACCGGCACAACCCTAGGATACTTAGGTTTTCTGTAGAATACTTAGAAAACCAATATAGGGCTCAAACAACACTTCCAGACGTCTAATTCCCAAATCAGACTTCTGATAAAGCATTTTAAGACGTCTGACTGTTGTTTCAGACGTCTGATAACTGTTAGGCTGGAGTTAGTTTCTGTCTGATGAAATCAGACGTCCATACCTTAGTCCAGACGTCTTAGAAGACGTCTGATGACTTTTCCAGACGTCCAATTAGTGGATCGTTGGCTGGCTTAGCAAACAGTCAAGAATATGACCGTTAGAGCCTTATCAGACGTCCTTAGGACTTTCCAGACGTCTGATAAATGACTGTTTTGCCTCGGCTGATCCAAAATCTCTTCTCAGAGATTTTCTAGCCGTTGCAACGTTTGGAAATCAATTCCCACAGTAAAAGTAGGTTTCCAGACGTCCATACTTAGTTCCAGACGTCCTGTATGTCGTCTGATGGACTTGCACAAAAACCCTGTTTAGATCTGATTTAAGTCAGGGAGAAACCCGCATAGAATCAGACGTCTGACCTTGAAATCAGACGTCTTAAAGTGGCCTTCCAGACGTCTGATGCCATAGTTAGACGTCTGATAACCCTGTCAAATGTAATCATTGTCCTGATTTCGGCCTGATTCTCTTGGACTTTGTTCCCAACGGCTATGGAAGCTTTTCTAAGCCTTCCAAAGCCTTCCTAAGGCCTCTATAAATAGAGGGGAGCCTTTTCACACCAAGACACACTTAGAAAAACACAAGACACACTTAAGCAACATACTTCCACTCTCTTGTGTCCAAGAAGCTCTTGCTCTCTAAGCTCAAGTTCTACATCTTGAGAGCATCATTCCCTTCGCGCACCCGCTCTCCCGCCGTTGTCTACGAGAGCGACATTGCGCCGTTGCGTGGCTCACGCACCCGCGTCATCGTCAACGCACTCCTTGCAAAGGGGAGTTTCCTAAATCCTATAGAAGCTTAGGTTTAAATTACTTTGTTGGCTCTATAGGTTTGTTGTTTTATTTATCTTTGTAATTTGTTTGGGTATTCGCTTTGTGAATTCCCGTCTCCTTCGTGGGACAAAATCCTTCTCGTGGAGAGAAGGGGTTGAGGAACGCTACCCTTGTACTTGTAGCGTGGTTGTAATGAGGTTGAATCACCCTCGTTTTAAGTGATTCGGTTTAGTGGATTTTGATCAACTAGGTTGATCGGAAAATCCTAACTCGAGAGGGTTAGGTGGTGGTTTTCACCCGGTTTGGGTTTCCACCTAAAAATTACTTGTGCACATTTTGTGATTGCTTATTTTGTGAGATTGTTTATATTTTCAATTCCGCATTTTTTTTCGTCACGCTGATCTCACCCCTCCTAGTACAAGTAGGAAACCTCAGGCTCGTCCCTCTCCTGTCCCTGGACCGCCCTCCACCACTTGTGTGCCGCACTCTCCAGCTGGTACGTGGCAAAGGCCACGCGGCACTCCATCGGGGGGCGAAGGGTGTCGAAGATCTTCTCCAGCTGCTCAAGCCAGTCCTCTGCCTCGGTCGGGTCCTCATCCCCCTTGAAGGAGGGGGGCTTCAGCTTCCGGAACTGCCCGAAAAGCTCGAAGTGGCGCTGTAGGGGAGGTGCTGGTGCACCTCCAGGTGAAGGTGCCTCGTGCACGGAAGTATCGGAGGAAGGTGGGGGCTACGGCGGCCCATCCCCTCCCCCGTGTCCAGCGCCGCGTCCGTCGAGTGGTCCCACAGAGGACTCCCCCTCCGCAACCCCAGGGTGAGGTGCTCGGGGCGGTGGGTGGAGCTCCTCTCGTACAATGTCTCGTATCAGCCGGGCGAGGTCCTGGGCCTGGACACCCGGGAGTAGTGGCTGGTCCACTGGGGTGTCGGCAACGGCACGCCCACCTCGCCGACCTCGTCCTCGGCCGCGCCCGCGGCCCGCCTCACCAATCCCGCGACGAGGCATCTCCTGTAAGGAGACGCGAAACAAAATGGAAAAACGTCAAAACAAACGGTACCTAACGAAACTTCTAAGAGCTCATGTCAAGAGATATGTTGTGGTGGCTACTCTAGTTATAAACATGTGAATTGGTTATTCTACAGTCAGTTGATTCACTTCTCGGGACGACCTTGCTCTGATACCATCTTGTAACGACCCGTTTCCCGAGCCCCTACGAGACACGAGAATCGGACAGACTCAACTAATCCCAAGACCTAGTCGTCCAACGAGGAAGTAACCAAAAGAGCAGTAAAATAAACCACATTCAACATGAATATAACTAACAGTAAAAAAATACAGTAGCAAGGAAAGAAACTACTACAGTATATACCACCACAACAGTAGAACAACATTCATAACTAAATATGAACTGCAGGTAAAGAAAAGTACAGCGGAAACAAGAACTACTCACTATAACGGAACAAAGAGGTACAAGAAACAGTGGTAACTCTACTGGACCCTACTCGGCCCAGCGTCCTCTGCAGCCGCTGACCCTGGCTGCTCAACACCTGGTCCTGAAAGGTAACGAGTGTAACACGTCAGCAAAACGCTGAGTAGAGTGGTAACTAAAACTAAAGAAATAGTAGAGTGTACAGTAGCTGTTAAGTTCTGTTACTTTCTTTATTTAAGTCTTTCAATTATCTCACGATTTATCTATTTCTCAGATCTTTCACTTGATCTCGAATGTTCCTCGTGGGAGCGATCTTGATTGCAGTCTTTTCCGAACAGTAGGAGTAGCACGTGGTGCTCTCCTGGCCGGGAGAGTCCCCCGTGGTGATCCTACTCTCAGTCAACCACCCCAAGGTCACTGACAGACGTAACGGTGACTACGGCACGCGCGGTAAACGCACGGGTAGCTAACCCGCACTGGCACGCGGTCAGTTGTTTCCGTTAACTGGTGCGCCCAAAGCACAGCACGGAACCAGTACAGGGCAGAGCCCTCTCAGTAACAGGGGTCCAACCCCTCCACAGTAACCAAACAGGGGCCTTGCCCCTCCACAATCCGCGCAGCCTCGCCTGACTACCCTGGTTTGCCCCAGTGGGCCTAACAAGTCGGTGTGGGAGGCTAGCAGAACCCCGGGGCCCGTGGGATAGCTAGTACGTCCCTACACTAGTAGCTCTCCTCGGTACTACGTACACGAGGGCCAGCAAGTCGGTACAGAGTGGCCAGTCCTAACCCCGGGTCCCTGGGGCGGCTGGCTCCGCTCTGCACTAAACAGGGGGGACAGTCGCTCTCCTTGGTACTCCGTACTCAAGGGCCAACTCACTTCCCCAATTCTATTCCATTCACTTTCCAGGAGTTCTACTCCTACTTCCCCGTAGGGTTCCAGCTCAGAACGTCTAAGTTTCACCTTCCAGTTTCACGTTATCACAATCCATGTTCTCAAACACGTTTATTTATTCAACAGGCAGCTGTTAATTCAATTACAGGAAGCTATTTGTTCCTTCCCATTTTTCCAAGATTGCAGTATTCGTCTGTTCCACTAGTTTTCCCGTCCTAGGATTCATGCCGTATCCTAGAATCTATCATACAATCTAGTTTTCCAGCCCTAGGATTCATTCAACACCTACGATCTATCATTCAATCTGTTTTTCATTCCTAGGATTCATGCAATGTCCTAGGTTCTATTTATGATTCCACAATTTAACAGGTTATACTTAAAAGCCACTCTACCAGGTACGACGGGAGTAATGGGGGCGTGATCGGGAATCCCGCGTGCCTCCGCGACCCCCAAGACTGCAACGGAACGAGGTCCTATCACAAGGATCAAACACAAGGAGTGTCTCAAAACAGTGTATAGCTACTGTAGACGGGTAGATGATTTAATTTCGGAAAGAACGCAACTCGAAACGCGGAAAACGGAACCCGAACGGGCCCTCAACGGGTCGAAAACGACGACACTGTGCAAAATCAGATGTCTGGAACTTCTTCCAGACGTCTTAAAAAGTGGATCAGAGAATTACATTGTTCTGCGTGATTTTTTAGACGTCCAGAAGCCTGCAGGGATGTCTGGCCTAGTTCCCAGACGTCCGATGGTCACCCCGGACGTCTGGAGGTCGCTCCCGCTGTCAAGTACTACAGCCAGACGTCTGATTCGCGTTGGATGGCGAATCATCGAGCCTGCGCGCACCCAACTCTCTCTCTCAGTACGGTCAGTCTACAGGAAGGAAGAAGACGGAAGAACTCATCTTTCGGACGTTTGGATGGTCTTCCAGACGTCGCCCCCGCCGTCTGGCTATCAGCCCAGACGTCTGATTCTGGAAATGTTTCCAGAATCAGGCCATGACTCGCCCTCCGCTCGCGACACCGCGCCTCGTCGCACCTCGTGCGCCTGCTGCTCGAACCGCAGCAGTCCCCCCCGCGTTGCCCCGCGCCTGCTGCGCTCCCCGCCGGCCGGCCCTGGCAGCCCCCGCGAGCTCGCCCTCACGGCTGAGCGCCGCTCTCGCACGCGGCACCTCCTCCGCGCTCACTGCGGCCGCCGCTGCCGCTGCAACCTCGCGCTCGCTCTCGCGCTCACTGGCTGAAGGAGAAGAGGAAGGAGGCGGTGGTGATGAAAAAGCGCGTGGCCTTTTAAGGCCGCACGAGGAGGAGAGAGAAGGAGCGCGGTAGGGGAATCTGCAGCCGCAGAAGGAATAAGCGAATATGCGGGTCTGCGCGCTCAGGCGCGCAGACGACCCGCGCGTGTCAAAGATAACAGATTTCCAGACGTCTTATACGACGTCTGGAAGTGATTCCAGACGTCTGGTTCGACGTCTGGCCCACCTCCCAGACGTCTTAAAATACGTCTGGGGCACGCGTTCATAACAGCCACCCCACGAGACCCGGGGTTCAGCTAGCCGCCCTACATAGACTTGTTAGGCCCACTGGGCAAACCAATGTAGTCAAGTGAGGGTGCGCGAACTGTGGAGGGGCGAGACCCCTGTTTGGTTACTGAGAGGGGCTAAACCCTTGTTACTGAGAGGGCTATGCCCTATACTGGTTCCGTGCTGTGCTTTGGGTGCACCCGCTAACGGAAACGACTGACCGCGTGCCATTGCAGTGTAGCTACCCGTGCACTTATCGCGCGAGCTGTAGTCATCGTTACATCTGTCCATAACCTTGGGGTGGTTGACTGGGTGTAGGACCACCACGGGGGACTCTCCCGGCCAAGAGAGCACCACGTGCTACTTCTACTCTTCGGAAAAGACTACAATCAATATCATTCCCACAAGGAACATTCGAGATCAAGAAAGAGACCTGATAAATAAACCAAGTGTGAAAGAAAGAATAATTAGTTAAAAAAAGAAAGAAATTGAAAAACAATAGCTACATGTCCACCTTTACTGCTTTAGTAGTTGGTTGCCACTCTACTCAGCATTCGCTAACTTTTTGTACTCATAACATTTTTCAAGTCCAAGTGTTGAGCAGCCAGAGCCTACGGTTGCAGAGAGTGCTAGGCCCAGTAGTCGTAGTCTCTTGTTCTCTTTTGTAGTAGTGAGTTGCTTCTTGTACCTTTATATTCTGTACTCTTTCGTTCTGCACCTTATATTCCCGTACCTGTTTAATTTTCTACTGTTATGGTGGTGTGTACTGTAGTAGTTTATTTCTTTACTGCTGTACTTTTGTTACTGTTAGTTGCTTGTATGGTGAATGTGGTTTATTTTACTGCTTTTTGGTTACTTTCTCGTTGGACGACTGGGTCTTGGATCAGTCGAGTCGATCCGATCTCGTGTCCTATAGGAATTCGGAAACCGGGTCGTAACAGTAACAAAAATCAATTTATCATAAACTATACGAAGATGACTATCTCCATCTCAATCAACCATGAGACCAAGAATACGCCTTCTTGATGAGTGTGTCAAAGCCTAATAACCTAATGAGCGTGTCAAAACTCAAAGCAAAGTCTCCTTTCATAAGTCGAGATTCCAAGAAGCCTAGTACCTTTCAGATAATAGGTAAGTTTTGAGAAAACATGCAACTAGCTTGGAAATTCGACATGAATCCTATTGAACTGCAAACTCGCTCATCCACAAAGTTTTTCATACTCCATGCACACCACAATACATGTGGTGATCCTTACATAATATAGGTCGTGCACACACTCCAAGAGAGGTGAAGGATGCACGCTAGGACAGGGTAAGGTAGAGATGGTGGCATGAGAGATAAGCCAAAGGAGAGGGAGGAGTAGGGTGGAATTCTTCAAGTGAACCTTTCAAGGGTATGCTTGAACTATTTTGTGTTAATTTGATTTGCGAAGTACTTTTAAGTAAAAATAGTTAACTATTACATTTTAGATTATGACTTAATTCAACCAACTCCAAAAAAAGATATTTTGAGATATATTATAATAGAATTCTTAAAATTTTATATTAAAGTTTTTTCTAATGTACATATTTTATATACTTAATGCTAGAGGTAATTCCGATAAAATTGATGGTAAGAAAAGGAGGACATTTCATTTCCTATCTTTCATGAAATAAGGCATATCATTTTTAATAAGAATTACCAATCATAGAGGAAATTTAACCTTTCTTTTGATGAATCACTTGATTCGTTCCCAACTTCATCTATAAATTAACAATGATGATGGTAATGATTTCCTATTAAGGCTTATAACATTATAAACAAAGAAAAGTTAGTAATTTCTCAAAAGATCACCCACATGATATGATGTTTGATGATATTCCATCTGAGGTTCAAACTCATTCTTATAAAGTGGAGCCTAGAAAGTTGATGACAATTACAATAATTAGTCTTGATCTTAACTATGATTAAACTCAATCAATTTAAACAAAATGAAGTTAATTTGAGATTTCATCCTTAATCATGTCATTATAACTATCAAATGATTCCTTGTAAATATACTTGATGAATCCAAATCAGTAGTTAAGAATTATGTATAGTTGTTTTAGGGTAAAATCATGGAGAAAGTATCATTAATGAGACCTCATATCCTTCTTGCTTTGCTTATATAGTGGATTTTAAGTACTCTCACGTGAATGTTAAGAGTGCATTTTTTAGTGAATTTACAAAAGACATCTTTGTTAAGCAACATCATAATTTTGACAAAATTATACATCTCGATCATGCATTTAAGTTAAAAACAAATATAACATCTTCAAAAATAGTCTCACATAATAAATTCAAAAAAATGAATGGTATGATATAAAAGATTGAGAATTACTACTTAATAACTTAGGTTTAAACATTTTTTGTGGCTACCTTGGATTTATTAGGCATATACCAAATAAATTATCAAGGTCAATTTTTCTTATTTAACTTAGGTTTAGACTCAAGTCGTTACAAATGGTATCGAAGCCAAACTCTTTCTAGTAGGAGGAAAGGGTTGTCATTGGGACGGTCAAAGAGTACACCATAAGGTAGAGTTACCGGTACTATTAGGAGTACTACAATGATTGATTGATCGAACCTTTACGAGGATGTCAGGATTTTAAGAAAGGGAGGTTATAGCACCTCAAAGATAGTCCAAGATAGTAAACTCATGAAAGTGAGTGGTGAGACATAAGGATTGAGAATTAATATTTGACTACTTGAGCTTAAACATTTTAGGTAATTGTTTCGAGTCTGCTAAGCACGTATCTAATAAGTTGTTAAAGTTAATTTTTCTTACTTAACTCGGGTTTAAATCCGAGTCGTTACAAATGATATCAGAGCCATACCTTTTTTAATAGTAGGAAAAATTTTCCCATGAGGTGAAAACACTAGTATTGAGAGTACATTGTAATATCCTATGATTCCAACTTCAAAATCTCCTCAGAGTAACATGCTTTTTTTTTACATTAAAGACCAATGTTAAACATAGAAGCATTGAAAAAATAAAGAGGAAGGTCAAAGATTTCAAATGGTTCTCAAAAGATGTTGCAACGAAGTCAAGAGGTCTTGGCCTTTTGTATATGAGGTAGAGGTACTCCAGAATTCTTTGATGGTAGTTCTTTGAACGAAGAATGGATCTAGAAATATCAATATTGAAGGATGAAATAAAAACTACTCCCTTCAAAATGGCCTTGCGTAAGCCTTGCACTAGAATCTTGATCTTTTTTTTTTAAAGGATGTTGGATCAAAATAGAGAGATCATGAAGTTGTAAGAAACTGTTTTCAGAAATCCTAAATGCCCACACAAATGAGCAAAACTTATATCCTTTGGTGCCTAAAAAGCATAATCTCCCTTCGACCCAAAGGAATACGTACCAATTAGCTTGACAAATACCATTTACAGATCGGCAATGAAACACCATATCGAGGAGGATAAAGCCAATGCCAAATTGTATCATATCTCTCAACTAGTTGGCCTTGCTCAAAGGTAGATAGATTATTGGCAATGTTATATCAACGTAGAAAAATATCATACTCTATGGAGATCAAATTGAGAATAAAGACGTTGATGGTTTTTAAAATTGGATATGGGAAAAAACATTTGATATACTTGGCTGGGACTTTGTTAACTCTTACTTACACCAAATAAATCTGTACTCCAATGTTATTGCTCTCATCGATTCTTGAATCCCATCTACCATCTTTAAAATTTTAATAGATGGAGTTCTTGCATCCTTTTACATATCATGCCTCCGTGAGGAGTACGACAAGGTTGACTTTTATCTATCCGATTTTCTCTTTCTTCTAAGCACTAAATTGCTTCCTTATTACATAAAAAATGCTTTTGTCTAGGAAATTGACCGCAAGTTACAAGATTATGAAATCATTCAGGTAAGAAGTCCATTTACAAAAGTCAAGAATTCTTTTCACCGCAAAGTCTCTGGTGGAGTTCAAGACACTGTACAAAATCTATTTCAAGCAGAACCAATGATAGAAGAGGAGCTTTATTTTGACTATTTGATATTGAATGTTGGTAGAGATCATAAAATTATAAAGAAAATGATTTTAGCATAGTGCTATACTAAACTTGTTAAATAGTGATAAGAGCATCTCTTTCAATAAAAAAGAATGATTTTACTCAAGTCATCCCTTCTGGTCTGCCTACATATCTAATATTTAACCATTTTTTTCCAAGATGTCTTCGTATGCTATAGGTTTCTTTTCCCATATTATGTTTGTTGGTGCAAGAGCATCTTGATCATTGATTTTTATAATAATAAAATACATGACATTTAACATTTGCATTGAGTTTGAGTTTTTAGAAATAATGCAAATTGATTCAAGTGTGAAGGAACTCAAGCTTATATCCATGGTGGATTGAAGGAGCTTGATGGAGGAGAAGAGAAGATAGAGTCTCGTATGGAGTGCGAGCTTGAAGATTAATGGAGATGAAGAATAGGATAGAAGTTTATTCTGTTCTTGTATTTTGTACTTATTGTTTTTGTTCTTTACTCTTTATTTTCTAAGGAATACTGTTAAAAAGCCCAAAGTAACATACTTGTAATCCTAGGAACACTATTCTTACCCTAGGGTACTTAGAAAATCTTAAACAATCACTTAGAAAACCAAAACAGTAATCAAATAACCCGATCAGACGTCCAATTTAGACCTCAGTCGTTTGATCTTGGATTTTAAGACGTCAGACTGTTTGACTAGACATCCAAACACCTAGGTTGTAATCAAACTCTCTATCCTTTTACTTACAAATGTCCAGCCCATAGTCCAGACATCTTAGAATACGTTTGAAGACCTTGCTAGACGTCCAACTAAAGGACCGTTGGCTTATCAGACATAATCTTAGAAGATTAATTTTTGAGTATATTAATAACTCATTTCCAAACGTCCATAGATCATCACAGATGTTTAATAAATAGACGTTAGGCTAAGATCTGACCCAAATCTTCTTTTGTCATACCTAATAGCTATTTAAGTCTCGAGAAATCAATTCCCGCAGAGATTTCTCTTTCCAAACGTCCATAGACTTTGCGAGACGACTGACCTGTCTCTGACCTAAATTACCTAGAACTCTATTTCGATCTGGTGAAAACAAGAAAAAACCATCTTAGTATTAAACGTCTGAGTAGTTTCCCAGACATCTTAAAATAACTTCTTAGACATTTGTCTCGATCCAACTCTGTCCAAATAATCAACCCTTTTAGATTAGATGACCAACCTTTAGATGAGACGAAGACCCAGACGTTTGTCCTTAAGTTCAGACGTCTGATAACCCTATCAGAATCATAAATGACCTTGATTTCGTTAGGATTTTGGCTTGATATCTTGTGATTTATTCTCAACGGCTATAAAAGTCTTCCAAGGCCCTTTAAACCCTTTCTAAGGCCTCTATAAATAGATGAGCACCCTTCCTTTGTTAGATACACTAAAACAATACTCTTCCACTCACATTATGTTAAAAGGAAGAGAGAATCAAGAAGGAAAGTCATCTTGCTCTCCAAGCTTCTAAGCATACATCCGAGGGCACCCTTTTAGTTGCACAACCGCTCTTCTGTCTTCGCACATTCGAGAGCATCTTTGTGCCTTGTGTGGTTCACTCACTCTGACTTCCATCTCAAGGAAATGTCTTTTGCCTATAGGAGTTAGTTAGATTTATACCTATTTGGGTTGTATAGGATATTTGTAATCTCGTTGTGGTTGGGTATTCACTTTACGAATTCCCGTCTCCATCGCGAGACAAAATACTTCTTGTGAAGAAGAGGAGTTTGAGGTACGCTACCCTCATTTAAGTAGCATAGTTGTAAGAAGTTAAGTCACCATTGTTTAAGTGACTTGAATAATGGATTTGATTGACTCGGTCAATTGGGAAATCTTAAGTCGAGAGGCTTAGGTAGTGATTTTTACCTGGGTTTGAGTTTCCACTAAATATCTTTGTGTTCTTGTGAGATTGACTTTTGTGTAATTGTTGTATTATATTTTCGCATCTTATTTTCACACCGCAAATCTCACCCCCTCTGTCAGGAATTACAATATTTACTCATCTTTGTACATTTATTTGATCCTTGGCGACGTTAAATAAACGTTGTTGTAGGTTTTTTTGTTAAATTCTTTAATTTGAGATTTTTGGAAAGGTCTTGAAAAGAATTTATGCATTTGTGCATCGGAGCAATTTTGAAGCTAATAGACATGAGGTGATTGAGAATAAAGTGGCCTGGTTAGCGTGTTCTGTCTTGTTGCGTCTTTATGTTTATTATGGTTTACAATCAGTCGTTATAGTATGTGACAAAACAGCTACCAGATTACTACAGGATTTTTTTACTTGGAACAACAAGGTTTTCCCGAGGTCAAACTCAGGGAGCAACTATGTTTCTAGAAGCATGCATAAGTTCTCAATTATGTTACAAAAATGAGAGAGAGAGAGAGAGTTTTGTTGGCTTCTTCTTCTTCTCTCTTCTTTTTCTTTCTTTTCTTCTTCTCTTTGCTTTCCTTGCTCTTCTTCAGTCTTGCCTTCTTTGTTCTCTTTTTCTTCTCTGCGGCAGTGGTGATCTTCCTCTTCTTTTCTTCTTTTCTTCCTTCTTCTTGGCCGCTGACTGTCCTTCCTCTTTTCTTCTTTTCCTCTTTCTTTTCTTCTCTGGCCACTGACTCTCCTTCTTCTTTTCTTTCCTGCCTTGCTGGCGGCTGCAAAGGCTTCTGCCTTCTTCTTTCTTCTTCTTTGTGCTCTAGCTGCTGGCCTTCCTTCCGCTTTCTTCTTCTTCTTTCTTCTTTGCTTGCGGCTGTGGTGATTCCGACGTCTGATGCAGTGCTCAGACGACTTATTTGTGGCTTTGCTACAGTGCCTTCCTTCTTTCTTCAGCTGCCCAGTGTGGCTTCTTCTTTTCTTCTTCTATTTCTCTCCTTCCTTTTTCTTCAGCTGCCCCGAGTGGCTAAGGCTTCGACCGCTTCTCTTCTTCCTCTTCTTCTTCTTTTCTTCCTGCACGCTCACACAAAGGTCAGAGCAAAACCTACCCCTACCCCTTCCCCGCGTCTCTCTCTTTCTCAGAATTCTCTCTTAGGACTGCTCTCCAAGAGAAGGGTAATCAGGTGCGGGTATCGTGCCCGGGATTAGGCCCATCGACGTGCGGTGGTGGGCGAGGAGTGTGTGGTTCGGGTAGTCGAATCCGGCCCAGACCCGTCGAGTGTGAGTGCGGGCAAGGGTGAGCGAGCGCGTGGCGCGCTACGTGTGGGTGAGAGGGACCTGACCCCTGTGTTCGAAGGCAGTAAGCCCTATGCACTTTTGCAATTTAAGTGTGAGCGTTCGGCCACACACTTACGAGGTGGGACTAAAGTCCCACCTCCCGATTTTGTGCTCGCAGGCGAGGAGTCCGCGGCCAATTGAAGCAACTGCGAGGCTTGCGAATCAAATCGCAAGTCTGGATGCCTTCGCGGAGACTGCCTGCACAACCTGGAACGTGCGCCTGGGCTGGGGAAGACCTGGAGCTGCAGGTGGAGCTGCTGCAGCAGGTCGACAATGGCGGTGAGAGGGTGCGAACCTGAAATCACAGTGACGGCCTCTCGGCCAAGTCAGAACACGTGGAAAGCTTCGCCGGAGTGTGGCGAAGCTTGTGCGATGGTCGGCGAGGCGCGGGAGTGTGTGTGGAGGTCAACCTATGTCAGACTGTGGGCGGAAAGATGGGTTTGTTCGGGGGATGGTTGGGTGGTGCTTAGCAGTGAATGGAGAGGGGGGATTGGTGGAGTGGAGTGTGGGGGAGCTTCTGGGCTGGTCGGCGAGGGGTGAAGAGGTCTGTGGATGTGGGATGGACTCGCTGGAGAGGGTGATAGGAGATGGGGAAGATGGGTTTGGACAGTGGCAGTCGAGTGGTCGAAATGACAAATTGGAAGAGGGAAAATACGAGAGAGAGAAAAGAGACTATTTACCTATTTACTTGACGAAGGGGGAGGGAGGAGCATCAGGCTAGTGCCTGCCGGAGCTGGAGACGAAGATGCCCTGGAGGAGGGTTTCGGCGACGAGGAAGTAGTTGGAGGGCGCCAGCGGGTACAGCCTAGCGCGGACGACAGGGCAGAGTAAACCTTGCTGCAGGTAGGGTAGCAGAGCGACGAGGGGGAGGAGGAGAATGTCACCGGAAGCTTCGGGCGCTCTGATTGGAGGGGAAAGGGATGAAAAGTAGGGTAGTTCTCCGCCAGAGAAAGCTTGAAGGAGTCGGCAAGGTCTGCTGCTCCTTATAAAGGGCTTGGCGTGGAGAGAGGGACGAGGTGGCGTTATGCCAGCCTCGTCGGAGTATGGCTGGAAGGGATACCCATGCCTTCCGCGTGTTCACATGGAAGGCATGGTTGATGGCAGAGGTCGTGGGCGGGTCCCTGCGACAGAGGATGTCGTAGGGAACCCCCCTTCTGTTCTAGAAGATGGCAGCCTTGCCCTCCGTGGTGCCATCCTCCGCGCAAGGTTGCCGGAGGCATGGCGCTACGCAGAAATGGCAGGGAGGACCGTTCTGCAAAGAACGATGAGAAGATGGGGGCCTAAATGCAAGGATTTCAAAAGATAAGGCTCAAAAAGTAAATAAAGAGGACCAAATTGTAAAGTCGGTCAAAGAGGTCTTTTCTTAGGCTCAAGTTTTTATACCAGACTAATTTGATCCTAAGGATTTTAATGGTGAATTTTAATTCTAGGTTGGACCATGTTTGATCAGCCAATTTGCGTAAAAACCTAAATTAAGTCATTAATTGGGCATGATTCTCATTTTAGGTCAAAATAGGTTTCAAAGGCCAAATTGAAGGTTCTAAACCTTAGGAAATATTTTTCTATGATTTTTAGAGGGCTTATTTGATTTTTATCCTTTCTCGAACCTCGTGAATTGAGGTGGGTTTGTTTTTAGGGTTATAGAATGCCATTTAATTTCTAGAAGTTGTTATAACCCTTTTCAGATCATATCAACTTCCCTCATTGTTAATCTTGTTTGACCTGTGTTTGGACCTTTAATTACCCTGTTCGCATACTGCATTGGTGAAATTACAGTTTTATCCCTTATGATTTGTTTTATTCTTTAACTCAGAATTCTTTGAGTTAAGCCTCTCTTTGGGTTTTGTACGAGCTTTTTCACACATATTTGGATTAGAGTGTGCTAGTTAGGGTTTATGATGATGTTCTCATCAAGTGACATAATTGGTGAATCATTAGGCTTTCCCTATGTAATTTGGCTAGAGATTTCATAAAGAAAATGACATGATTTAGGTGAGAATTTTGAGAGTTTACTACATTGTAGAGTCTTCAACCTTCTCCTTTCTAGATTGCTCTTCCTAAAATACAATCATGGCTATTTTATGGTTATTTTTGGCTAATGGGAGATGGAATCAAATTAATCTATGAAGAGATGATTGGATACAAGAACTAAATAGCCTTAAGACAACAAAAACTACCAACTCTTATTGTTTTCTTATTAAGGAAGATTTTAGTTGGAAGGATGA
The DNA here is from genome assembly GCA_037157565.1 of Thalassia testudinum. NCBI lineage: Eukaryota > Viridiplantae > Streptophyta > Magnoliopsida > Alismatales > Hydrocharitaceae > Thalassia > Thalassia testudinum. The sequence continues at coordinate 58,467,787 of JAZHRO010000022.1, read as the reverse complement.
TTCATTTTGGCATTTTTGAATACCCTTAGTGCAACTAGAATATGCACTTGAAAATTTACTCACAAAAAAGAAAGGGTTAATATGGAAGGAGCATCTAAAAGGAATTTTCAACACAAAGTTGGCCTACTAATCTTTGTTGCTACAAACCTATCAAGAGAATATTCTCATAGAGAGATTTAACACGTTGCACAAAAGTATTTATTTAAAAAGCCTAGATGAAATGTGCATCGTTATCATTGATTGGTGTAAAAAGAATTGGAACAAATGATAAAAAATGCATATTTTATGGCTAGAAAGAAGAATTGTCCATACATTTATTTTTTTAATGTAGCTTTACTTGAGCAACTTGGTTTGCAGCCAGTCTTCAAGTCCTTTGAAAGGAGGAAGGTTGGCTATAGCAAGTTTATTCAATTTTCTACGATGGTAATGATACATAAAAGCTTTGCTTGATTAGTTTCTACAATGCGGGTTGAGAAACACAAAAGCTGATGCAAAAGTTGATGTACAGCAGTGTAACGTGGTTCTTACTTGATATATCTCTTTTTTATGCAAAAAAAGTACTAACACATGGTGAGGTCCACCACTGTTGAAACCAACAAGCTACTTTTATGTAAGTGCAAACCACTTAAATCACATTTGGAACCACTTTGTATCGATGTAATCTTATTTTGCACCGATGGAAAATCACTTTTCACCTTTAAAATAATTTTGCACGAGTGCAAAGTAAGATTGTACCGGTGCAAAATTAAATTCTAAGTATTTCTTCACCTATGACAAGTTATTTTACACTTGAAATGTGATTTTTCCACTTTAGGGTTTAGTGTTTCCTTAAATCCTAAACCCTAAAGTGAAAAATCATCTTTCAAGTGAAAAATCACTTCTCATACATAAAATCACTTTCCATAAACCTAAACCCTAAACCCTAAATCCTAAACCTATAAGTCAAAATCACTTTGCATGAATGCAAAATCACTTTGCATAAGTGAAACCACCCTTGGAATAATTTTGTATCGATGCAAAATGAGATTTCATCAGTGCAAAGGCATCTTAGAATAATTTACCACCGGTGCAAAATCACCCAAAATAATTTATTATTAGTGTAAAGTTATTATCACCGTATGTTTTAGGTTAAAGTGGTGGTAATTTTTTTGAATGTAGTAAAGTCCACCACGTAACGAACTTTACGTTTTTTTGTTTCTTTACATTGAATATCAACTTAACTATCAAGTGAGCTCACGTTTACAACGCTATGTGAATCACAAGAACAACACCCACAAATTCCGCTGTGTCACTTTTTACGTCAGTACCTATGTTTCCCTACTTTTTGACTTTTACATAATGCACTCCATCTGGATGATATAATGTGAGCAATATATGTGCATCTTTCAAATGACTTAATTGAAGATGGATATAGATGCAACACATGCTTTTCTATACCAATGAGGTGCAAAATCTCTCATATCCAAATAGCAATATCCCTAAAGAATCAAGAAAGTGCTAATGCCTTGAATTTTTCCACTGTTACAAAAGCAATTGTTAGAGATGAGCATTATCATGGAATTTGGTGAAGATGAAACCATTTCTTTTTCTTAAGTTCTAAACAAGTTTCATAACTAGTTTAGAAGAAGTCAAAGTTTTTACCATCAATCTTTTAATCTAAGTCGCATTACATAACTGAAATGAGATCTATCGAGCTACAATTAATATTTTTAACCTAACTAGATGTATTAGATAATTAAAGATATCATCTAAAATAAAAGATGTGAAGAGTTACTAAATTTATATTCTAATATTTTTCTTATACATATATCTAGAATTGTTGTTTAAAATACTTTATGATCGTAAGATTTTACGTAAATATTAATTTTAAGGAGGTAATGGACTCTATCATTTTTTTTCCCTACACATCATGATGGTTGAGTTGGTTTCAACGGAAACACTTCTACTCTCGAAAAAAAGGAAAAAAAAAAAGAGGGTCGTGGCAATGGCGTGGACTGAACACTTCACGACGCGATTTCCTTCGTTGCGGAAGTTCTTTGTTGGACGGTGGGTCCTAAATTGCAAACTTCACAAGATGGGAGACCAAATAGAGCGCAACTTCATAGTGCAAGGCCCAATGCTCGAAGTTTTCCTTAAAAAAATTCACAAAAATCATCCTTCTCCTACCCCTCCGCGTCCTCCTCTCCCTTCGCTTAGGGTTCGGCCCCTCTTCGAAACAATCTCGTCTCTCTTCTCCTTCTACCAGATCCTCTCCTCTCTAGGCTTTGCCGCGCGCGGTGGAGCTCCCAACTCTTCCCGCTCTTCTATCGCCACGCAACACGCAGAAAGGTACAGATCGATCCTCCAATTCTCACAAGTTAGCTGGTCATGAACTCATGCACACGCAATGATCTCAATATGGACTTGTAAAAATTAGATGTTTTATGTTTTTTTGCACGAGTTCTCCTTCTCGAGTCCAACTTTCCCATTAGCATTTGCAAATAATAGCTCCGAATTACATTTCATATGCTCTCTTTTTTATCTAAAAATCCAACACCTTGTTGTCTATCTATCTTTGGAGCAGTCATTTAGCTGTTTGTGTGTGTGTGTGTGTGTTTTTTTTTTTTGTTTTCTGGTGTTTGTAGAGAGTTGACATGTCGTCGGTATCGAGCCAGCCGCAGTTCCGATACACGCAGCCGCCGTCGAAGGTCCTGCACCTGAGGAACCTCCCCTGGGAGTGCACGGAGGAGGAGCTCATAGAGCTCGGCAAGCCCTTCGGCCGCATCATCAACACCAAGTGCAACGTCGGCGCCAACAAGAACCAGGCCTTTGTTGAATTCGTGAGTTAGCGTTTTAACTGTGCCAAAGCAGGCACTCCTTAGGGAGAAAATAGAATCTTTATCAGGCTAGATTTGGTTCATCTCAAGGCTTTTCTTTGATTTCCTTGTAACCATACATTGTGGCGCAAGGGTATGCCCTTTGAGCCAAAAACCCTGTCCGAGAGTTATACTCTCTGGGAATTTACAAGCCGTGTTTTGGAAATGGAAAAGACGAATGGGTGTGCGAAATAATTGTAGCTAACATTGCTACAACATCACTTTTTGTTAAAAGGCTAGAGGATTTGGTTTGTTATGGAATTCTTAGGAACAGTAGTTGAACGCATCTTGATCACAGTTGGAGGGAGTACGAGTTTTCGTTATTTATTGACAGTCTTGATTTGCTTAAAAAGTCTCCCCTTTGATAAAAACGGTCAGGGATCTTCAATTGAAAGAAAAGTCCAATCTATAATAAGGTTGCGTGTCTTCGAAAATTTCACATCAAAATGAAATTTTTTCGCCTATGAGAAGATGCCATGTTGTAGCCAACATGGCTACAGTCTCTCTCTAAAGGGACATTACTTCAATGAAGTTAGAAAACACAATTGAAAAACTATTCTGTATTTTTCTTTACTTTTGCATTGCATCAATTAGGACAAGTGTGCGGTTGATGCAGGAGAACTTGAATCAGGCAATTGCTATGATCTCGTACTACGCTTCTTCGGCAGAGCCAGCCCAGGTACGGGGGAAAACTGTCTACCTTCAGTACTCTAACAGGCAGGAAATAACAAATAACAAGACCACTGCGGATGTCCCAAGCAATGTTTTGTTAGTGACGGTGGAAGGAGTGGAGGCTGGTGATGTCAGCATTGATGTGTTGCACTTGGTACGTTCATGAAACGAATCCCATTAAAGGTTGTTTATGTGATCTTCCTACATGATGCTTCATCTCATGTACAGGAGGATATTCAGTGTGATAGTGCTAGAGTTTTCTTCACTGTGGTTGTAAATTGTTCTCTACTTTTGTTTGACACGAATACGAATGGATTAGCAGGTTCATCCCAAGGAAACATCTTCAATAGCAGCTTACTACACCGGGAGAAGCGCATGTGCATGTGTGTTTGTCTCCTCTCCCTTGCCTACCACTACCTCTCCATCCCTCTCCCCTCTTGCATTCTCTATCTCTCTAGTTATCAGGGCTGTTTTCACGATCTTCTTCCCTCTTTTCCTTTGTGTGGAGTCCGTAACTTATTAACTACCTTTTCCATGGTTTTGTTGCTAAAATTGTTTATGATAACCTTTCAAAAAAAAAACCTTCCTGATACTAAGTGCAATTTTATTGGTCGAGGAGTACACACGGGGTTAGGCTTAATAGTTATTTTTATAACTATACTTGACTAATTATATTAGTTACACAACTGTTAGTGTTTTGGTTAGAATGAATTTGTGATATTATACTTTTGAACTAGGTACTTTGTATGCAACTTTTCAAATATATTTGACAAAAGAAAAGGATTGATTGTAGCACCTTGGCAATTATTTTTGGCATTGCTCGGTAGGTTTTCCTTGATTAAGATAAATTTTGAAACAATATGATAAGGAAGTTGCAATTGGATTTTTTTTTTTAGAAAAAAGGTTGTTAAGGGCTACTTGCTTCAAATGTTGGGCTTGCAAAGCTATATATCTCGCGAGAATCTCCTTTTCCAAAAAAAAAAAAAATCTTGTGAGAATCTAATTCTTCAGCAGAATTTTGAATTTATTTTCCTGCTACTATTCTTGATTTCTTTATGGCTAGAATAATGTCTTAAAAATAACAAAGGGAAGCCTTTTCAAAAAATGGGGGAAGCCTTGATTATATATAAGGAATGCCTTGAAACATTTAATGGTGATTCTTTAGCTGATTCTATCACCATTTGTTTACCTTTTTTTTTCTCATCTATTTCTTTCTTTATTTCTTTCTTTTTTTTTGAATTTCTACTTTGGCTATATGTACTATGTAGATATGTCTAATGGCTCTCACCAAATTATTTATATGTGTAGATCACTGGTTTGCTTTTGGATGCTAGGTTTCATTTAGGTGATTCCATTTCATTTTGGCTTGAAACATATGCTGTTTTTAATCCCCAGGAAGAGAAATTCTGAAGTGATAATTCCTCTATTTCTATCACCCTTCTAATTAATAACAATCTTCTTAGCAGTTGGAGGCATTGCTTGTTTTAATTATTTAAGCATTTACATTGACAATTATCAATCACATCAATTTTACTCTCTTGTCATTTTCAACATATTTTCTGCTGTCTTTGTGCTTGCAACTCTAATTTATGATTTTTTTAATCCTTTAACAGTTTAAATAACTGAATCACATAGTTACTTTGACAAGCTAAATAGCATTGCTTTCTTTGTGTCCAGTCTAACTGAGCTTTCATTCCTTATATAATGGAATTGTTTAATATGGTTTAATCTTATTTTACAGCCACTCAATAGTACTTTTAATGAACTGCCAACATGTCTCCACAAGGACATATCATCCTAGTATAACTCAAGATGATGTGGGGAAATATCTTGGACATATTGTGTGGTGTTCTAGATGACCCATAGAAGTAGGGTCAAGGTGTATCTTATTGATGTTTATTCTTTTCCGATTGTTATTAGTGTGGGTTTTCATTTATGTGAGATGATAACATAAGGTCTTGAATACATCAATTGTTAAGGAAGATGTTTTTTCTACTTTATTTATGCCTTTTGGTTCTGCTTGCTCTATTTTCTTTCTTTGAGGACATGATTGTAATTCTTCCCTAGCCTCACTCCATATATAGAGGTCTAGGTTTTCCTTTGAATAATAGAAGAAAATCTTCTTTCTTTCACATGGTATTAAAGTGGTGGTCCTAGGTTGGAACTCTATACCTCCTTGATTCCCACTATCTTTCTTTCTCCACCAAATAAGAGTTAGGAAATCGCCTCTTGATTCGAGATCCTAAACCCATCAAGAGAGGAATTCTTCGCATCAGATTTTGAGTTCTTCGTTAACCTCGTTCCCGGATCTGGTAGCCAACAACTTGAAGAAGTCAAAGGAGGAGTTGCCATCGCTCTAGGCCATCGGTGGGGTCATTGCTGGATTGCCCCTGACTAGCAGGGCCTCCTCTTGTCACCCATTACTGGTAGTCTAGCAGCAACGTCATCGGTAGGGTTTCTCCCTTCCATCGTCGCCCCCGGCTTATAGGTGAAGAGGGGGGGGGTCGCGTGAAACCCTTTCTTGGCTTTTGTTGAGTAGTAGGGGTCGCCTTAGACCCCTCTATCCCCTGACTTATCATCGGTGGTCAGCCAACCATCGGAGCAGCTGCCGAAGCGTCGCCACCACCCTATTCTACGATCATCTAGACCAACAGAGAGGAATCTACTGCTATTTGTGGATTTTCTTGCCTTTATGAGGTTGTGAACAGGAAGATTGATAATCGATGTGCATCTAATGTGAAGTGTTGTCATTGATTTGAAGGATTAGGTCTCCCATCGTGAGTGTTATGGCCTTTCAATGTGTTTTTTTCTCCTACTCAAGGAGATAGAAGTTATGGGGATTTCCAAAACCCGTTATCTAACCCAATTGAGAAGTTCAATGGGTCCATTCATCTGACACTGGTACAGTTAATATTGAGAGAATTGTGTAGTGGTGTTTAGTGTCACATAGTGTAGTGGGACTTTGTTATGTGTGTGGTGGCCTATAAATAGGCGTGTACCACCCACTTGTTCTTTTAAGAAGAAATAAAGAGAACACGCCCATAGGGGCACTTCTCCCGTGGTTTTCTCCTTACTTTTCGTGAGTAGGGTTTTCATGTAAACCCAAGCGTTATGCATTGATTATTACTTTGATATTTGATGCTTCCACTTTATTTTAAATGTCAACTTGGTATCAGAGCCAGTTCGATTCTTGGGTTTTCTTGTTAAATATATTTTGTTATATCTTATGTTCTTGTTCTTGTTCTTGGAGTTCTCATCCAAGAAGAAGGCTCTCGAAGAAGAAGGCCTTCTAAGAAGATGTCAACCAGAACTGAGGACGTGGTGCTCTGATCTAAGACACAATGTTTAAATCTGATTGAGGCGACGCACATGAGGTCGGAGGAGTGGCGATTAGGGGAGAAGATGAAGGCTGTCAGGGATTGAGATTCTCAAGGCAAAGAGCCTCCTGGAGGAGTACTCGTATAAGTAGAATCGACCCTCGTGGGATATGAAGCTCGCAACTTGAAGGTCTCTGGTAGCGGCAACAGGGCTCAGTGGGCGCCAGCCACTCCTATCCTGCAGTAGACCATCATCTTGGTGTTCCCGAGCCGCAACATGGCGACGGGGCAATGTTCAAGGGGTCAACGTCGAACAACCTGTTGGATTAGCTGCAGCTGTTGCTTTGTTGGGCCCTTGGCTCGGCTGAGAAAGAGCAGCCGCCATCGTGCTCGCTGCTTACCGTTGCTGCCACTGCCTTTGCAATGGTGTTCTCGGCGGCTCTACTACTCCAACAACAACAATGAGCTCGAGCACGAGGAGGAAGAGGTCAGAGACGACGACGACGATGAGGACAAGAGCACTCGTCGGAGAAGCATTGCACTGCGTGGAGAAGAAGTCGAAGGCACGGTCGACGATGAGGGAGATGCGTGCTTCATGAGTCGAGAAGGAGTGGCGGCTGTGTTGTTGGGTTCTCCCAAACCTTAAGGGGAGATCGAGAGTTTTTTGAAAAAATGAAATGTAGAGAAAAAAAAGGGAAAGAAAAAAGTGGAGAAATAGTAAAAAAAAGAGAGGAGAAAAATAAAAAAAGAGAAAAAAGAGGAAGAAAAAGGAAGAGAGAAATGAGTAAAAAAATGATAAAAAAAGAGGAAAATGAAGAAAAAAAATTGTTTGCATTGAAGAGAAGAGGGGGAGAGCTCTTCTTTAGTTTTATTTTATCTTATTCTCATTGTTTGTTTCTTCCGCTATATGAGTATCGGAGAAAGGGGGAGTGTGGAGAAAGGGGAAGTGTGGAAGCCTATTGTAGTCACCCCTGTTTGAGAGTCCCTTTGTTGTAGTCCCACGACACGATGGGTGACATCAGATACCGCTACAGACTTTTAGGGTAGCTGATCATCACATGAGAAATCAAACTCTGGGAGGTCCAGAGTTTCAAGGTCTTCATATAGAGGGAGATCTATTTTCGAGGTCCTCAGAGTAAGGGTCCAGTCGGTTTCTATGTGAGAGATACAGCTTCATGGTCTTTAGAGGAAGACCCAATTTAGAGACATTGAATGGGGAGCCACTAGCACCAGGTCTCTAGAGGAGAGGCCATTGTTAGAGCCAGCTACAGTTTGCCTGGTAGCTCCAGCCCGTGTTCCCACCTACAAGCAAGAACCAGTCCTGAGTTTGTGTTCTGTTGTGTAGAGTGGGTTTCTTTGTGTTACGAGCTGAGCATTCCATGCTCCAGCTTAAGGGAGAGTGTTAAGAGAATTGTGTAGTGGTGTTTAGTCCCACATAGTGTAGTGGGACTTTGTTATCTGTGTGGTGGCCTATATATTAGACGTGTACCCCCCACTTGTTCTTTTGAGAAGAAATAAAGAGAAACACGCTCATAAGAGCGCTTCTCCTGTGATTTTCTCCCCACTCTTCGTGAGTGGGGTTTCCATGTAAACCTAAGTGTTATGCATTGATTATTGCTTTGATATTTCATACTTTTGCTTTATTTTAAATGTCAACCGATAACCCTTAGTGGTGTTGAGGGACAATGTCATAAACACTAGATCGGAGCCCAATAGGTGCTTTGAAGGAGACAAAGGTATCTCAGTGTCCACATGTGGATGTGGACGTGGACGTGGTCGTGGAGGTTAGAAATGCTTTAAGCCCCAATGCAAGGTCAGTGGGAGGTTGTATGTTGAAAATCAGGCTTTTGTTGTACCAGAGTTGGTATCTGGGAATGTTACCATTCCTTGGATCAAGTATGATACAATGATCCAAAAACTTAGGCAGTTTAGTACAACTTAGACTGATCTTGCATGTCCATCTCTGATAGAGGACTTAGATTGCTTTCGGGTGCATCCCAACACATATGTAGTGAATCAAGATAGCTCTCTATACTTAGACCGGTCCCATCAGGTGGGACTATATTGGTTGCTGATGGGTAGCATTCTCTTATCACAGTTTAAGGGGAGTGGAGGTTGTGCCCCCTATACGGGTGGAGAACGTTATACATGCTCCCAACTTTCCCTTAAGCCTGCTATCTGTCAGCTGGATTACAAAGGAATTGAACTTTAGAGCAGTATTCGATGATGTCACGTTCTGGGACATATTGATTGGACAGGTCATTGGATGTGGATGTGAGGAAGGCAACGCGTATCGTCTCATCCGGTCACTATATGCTGGTCACACATCTCTATTGTCTGGAGGGTTTTTTAGTTATTTGTGGCACCTTCGATTTGGCTATCTCCAATTATTGAAAGTCTGACGTGTGCTACCATAGATTTGACCATTTGCTACCTTTTAATGCGAAGTTTGTCAACTTGGAAGCATCATAGGAGTTCCTTCCCAAGGGTACAACATCAAAGTTCTGTGGAGATGTTCTAGTTACTTCATTTGGATATTTGGGTACCTAGTTGCAACCGTGGTCATTTAGGTTCTATCTTATTGTTGTGGATGATTTATTTCGTTTGACATGGGTGGTCCTCTTGAAATCGAAGTTTGAAGCTGTTGATTTATCAAGACTTTTTTGGTGGATATCAAAAATCAATTCGGATCCAATGCGAAAGTCATTTGGTTAGACAATGCTTTAGAATTTTGCAGTTATTCACTTCTTGCATTCTATTGAGAATGTAGCATCATCCACCAAACTAGTTGCCACTTGCCCCTACACATCACAATAAAATGGTGTGGTAGAGAGAGAGTATCAACATATTTTGGATGTAGCACGGACACTTTTAATCCAGAATAGCCTACCTATGTCATACTGGGGAGATGCAGTATTGATTGTGTGCTGCCTTATTAATCGGATGCCATCTACAGTACTTGATGAGTAACATCCCTATTCTGCCCTTTTCCCGAATCGAGAACTCTTTGGAGTCTCACCAAATGTGTTTGGACATGTGGCATTCGTATATCTTCATGACCCTAATAGAGACAAACTTGCTCCGTGAGCTATCAAGTGTGTCTTTGTTTGATATTCCAGGACCCAAAAGGGTACGAATGCTATGATCTTGTTGGGCGACATTATTATGTGAGTGCGGATGTCATGTTCATGGAGTTCATCCCTTACCATTCCACATTCGATTTCCGTGTTTGCTCTCCTGCATTTGAAGATGTTGCTGTCATCTTACTTCCTATACCCTCAGATGTACAACGGTAGTTACCTGTGGGTCCACAAATAGCTACATTTGGTCCACCACCTCCTGATACTCATCCAAACAGCAGCTCGAGAAGAACTACTCTCGTTACCTGATCCAACAGAAAGAATCAGTACAACCTTCATTTGATGATGCTTTTGTACCAGTTGACACAGAGAAAATTACTCTTTCTCAGGGAAACTCCGATATACCTCAGCAGCCTGGAGGTATAATGAATGAAGATCTTGAGCCTGAGCTCGATGAGATAGATGATATGTGGGTGACAGTTTTGATTTGCCCATTGCCTTGTAGAAAGGTACTAGGTCATGTACTTTGTACCCAATGTCCAATTGGCAAGTACATGTCTATGGCAAGTCTCTCTCCTCAGTATCGATAGTTTGCTATCGCTCTTTTTAGTGTTTAGATACCTACCACATATCATGAGACACTTTGTGATTTAAAATGACGACAAGTCATGGAGGAAGAGATGGCTGCTCTAGTCTCTCGTGGAACCTGGGGTCTTGTTTAACCATCACTTGATGTTGCAGTGGTTGGATGTAAATGGATGTTTATTGTTAAACATTACCTAGATGGATCTGTTGAGAAGAACAAAGCTCATCTGGTGGTTAAGGGGTACACTCAAACATGTAGTGTTGAGTACTTTGATACATTTTCTTTGATGGCTCGACTTGTCACTGATTGTATACTCATTTTAGTTGTCATTCATCGTAACTGGCTTCTTCATCAACTTGATGTTAAGAATGCCTTTCTTTATGGAGACCTAAAAGAGGAAGTATGTAGTAGCCTATGGGGTTTGAGGTTGAGGGGGTGTTCCAAAGCTTGCAAACTACATAAGGTAATTTATGGACTCAAGCAAAGTCCAAGATCATGATTTCAGAAGCTCTCAGATGTGATTGAGAAGGTTGGTTTCAAGAGATTGTCTGCTATCCATTTTCTGTTCATAAAGAAGAGCAACAAAAGAGTAATTGCGATGCTTGTGTATGTGGATGATATTCTACTCACATGGGATGATACAGATGGCATTGCACTTATTAAGGAATTTTTGGCCAAGCACTTTGTTGCAAAGGACTTAGGCCCACTTCGATACTTTCTTGGAATAGAGGTGATTTGTAATGCATGTGGTGTAGTTTTTTTCTAGAGAAAGTATGTTGTGTATCTACTTCGAGAGATAGGCATGTTGGGAGTAAAGCTTGCATCTATTCCTATGGATCCCAATGTGCATCTTTATGAAGACAACTTAAAGGCTTCGTAGGGAAATTACTTTATGTCACCGTCACAAGGCTTGATATTACACTGTTAGTAAGTAAAGTGAGTGAGTTTGTGGACAAACCAAGGAAGGTACGTTGGGATGCGGTCATGATGATCCTTAGGTGCCTAAAGTTGGCTTAAGGAAAGGGCTTACTATTTACTTATGGGAAATCTCTGGACATGGTAGCTTACACAGGCATAGATTATGTTGGATGGAAGCCCACCATTGCTTCTTGCACGTTTGTTGGAGGTAACCTAGTTACATAGTGAAGCAAGAAACAAACTATGGCAACCAGGTCGAGTGCAGAGTTAAAGTACAGAGCTCTGGCTCAAATCACGTCTAAACTCATGTGGGTTAGATCTCCTCTCATGAATCTATATGTTCTCGTATTTAGCTTTATGAAGATGAGGTGTGACAATAAAGCAACACTTTTCATTGAAAGAACAATAAACAACCCAGTCTTCTATGGAAGAACAAAGCATGTGGAGGTGGATTGCCATTACACCCGTGATATGATTCAGAAGGGATACATTTATACCTCAACATGTGGCATCTGAAGATTAAGTTGCAGACGTGTCCACCAAAGCACTTCCACGCGTCTCCTTCGACCAATGCTGTTTCAAGCTAAGCATGATAGGCATCTATGTTACAGCTTGAGGGAAAGTATTGGAAAAGATGTTTCTTACTATTTTTTTAATGCTTTTGGTTCTATACTTCTATGTGTGAGTGTGTACAGAGTCTAAAGGATCAAGTGTACACTAAAGGAGTGAATAGTGTAATATCTAATTGTATAATCAAATAAAAGTCATTCACCACAGATCGAAAGATTTAAATATACATAGATAAAAATGATAACACCTGATTTAGAGTGGAAATCCTTGTGGGTAAAAATCACTATCTAAGCCTCTCAGCTTAGGATTTCTTTGACTAGTCGACCTTAGTCAATCTACTAACGTACCACTTGAACGAGGGTGACACAACCTCTTATAAGACATCTTCTCTTATCACACCTGACTAAGAGAAGAACAACAATGAGACTTATCTTGGATCCCAAATCAAAAGCAACAGGAATATAAAGATTATAACAGATATTCCTATGGAACCTCAGTAAGGTTAGAACAAATCGAGCTTCTGAGAATTGCAAAGAACCGTGCTTTGGATTGCAGTAATTGTAGGCATAGAGGTGTGAAAGCACTAAATAGAATACACGTGTTTTGCTTTTTGAAAGCTCTTGAAAAGTATTTTGAAGAGGGGGGCTGAGGGTTCTATGTATAGGTGTTTTTCAACCTGTTTTGAAAATATTAAAAATACGACTTTGATCGATCAAAACTTGGGGTTGGTCGATCAAAAATACTTTTGGTCGATTAGATAAAAGGTTTGATTGATTTCATGTTGATCGATTAAAAGAGGATTTTGATCAACTTTATAAATTCAAAGAGAATTTGATCGTTGGAATATTTTGATTGATTAAACAAAAGGGGTTGATTGATCAAAATGGAAATATGACTGATGGAGGTTTTTGATCAATTAAATAATAGAATTGGTCGATCAAGGTTTGGTCGATCAAAAACTAATATTGGTTGATCAACAGTAGTAAAGACTTAGGTTTAAAAAGAGTGACTTTTGCAAATTTCGAAAACTTGGCGTTTGTTATTTTATTGAGGTTTCTTACATAGTTCTAGACTTAATAAAAAGTAAAAACAATCTTCAAGTCTTCTTCTGGAATTGATATCACTTGAAATGTTTGAAATCACTTGATGACGACACATCATAACTTGATTTGACCTGTAATGATTAGTCCTCAATAAAAATATAATTTTGTTACATCGAAACAAGGGTATTAACACTATGTGCTTCATTTTCTTTCTTTGTGGACATGATTGTAATTGTTTTCTAGCCTCTCTCTACATATAGAGGCCTAGGGTTTCCTTTGAAGAATAGAAGAAAATCTTCTTTCTTTCGCATTAATTTATCTTCTTTATGCCAAATTTTGTCTTGATTTTTGCTATAGTAGTTTTCGGCTCTATTATTTGCTTTTGAGGGTAAAACTGTTTGTGGGGTATTTTAAATAGCATGCTAAGAATTCTCTTCAAACATTATAGCATGTTAAGAATAAATATGAAATGAGCGACGAGCACAAAGATTGCATGAAGATGAGACAGTTTTGACATGGTTCACGATGGCAATATGCCCGGCTCTATGCCTAGGATTTTCTACTCCATTGGTAATATATGTAACAATGGGTCTGTATTAATAATTATCAGATGAGAAGTTTATAGGCACAAAAATCTTTGCACGTGCACACAGGCACACTCATATTGCATTGCTATTTACGTAGAAGCCCCTGGATAGATATAGGTCTTACAATAAAATCACAGAAAATCCAATCCTCTTCTTTTGAAAGCATAAAAGTCTCAATGTCACAGTTAAAATAATTATTTTACGTTCAATATAGGGGATTTTCTTTAAGAGGAGAAATCAAGAGTATACTTTTCATTTAGGGCCTTTCTTTTTTACTTTTTTGGCCATTACAACTCTTCTTATCCTTCTCCAAACCCTCCCTGCTGGAGAGAATTCACATTTGTCCCCAACCTCAGCTTACTGTGCATGTGGCGAGAAGCCTATATGTCACCACCAACCTTGCACAATACCTCCCCCCATCAACCCCCCCTCCCCCAACACACAACCACTCTTTGGGAATCCCATCGCTTTTCAGTTTTCCCTCCTTCAACCAAACCTGCTTCCCACAGCGATATCATCCCCTCAGTCCCCAATAACTTCCTCTGCCTTCTAAACGAAGCATTTCAAATTAATCTACCTCTTAGATTGTTTCTAAATTGCACAAGTCATTGAGTTTTGAGTTATCTTCTTAGTGAGAAGTTGAGCTGGGGATGTCTTCCAGCTTGTCTATAAACTCAGACAAAGCCAAGCCTTTTTCCTTTGTTAACTGAGGTCAGCTACAGCAATTTAGTCTCTCTATTCCAATGGAGAAACCTTGTTAATTTAGTCTCTTCAATCTTAAATATACCAACATCCTGTGGAATTTTAATCTTTAAATGACATTGTCTGGTTATGTTTATGTTCACAAATTAATTTCCATTTGCAATGCTCCACTTCACAATGTTGTGGTGAAACAGCTTCTGGAGATTTGGTTTTCATTTCCATGTAAAAATGATTGCTGAATTTTGAACTTGTTATTAGAGCCTGAAAAGGGACTTTGTCATTCAAAAAACTTTTAAATACCACTTTTCAAATGAATTACCAATCTGAATTATTGTAATTAAAATGATTGATATCATGATTCCTGATTCCATTTCTTAAAATCAGATTCTCTTGTTCTTTGCTGAGTGAACTGTTTAGTGGTCCCTCCCTGACACATTTTTATAGCTCTATCGTCGGGGATGCTAGTTTGATTTGATGATCCTTGTTTCATTTTTGAATGCCTTGTCATTTTTTCCATTTGGTGTGGTGCATTTGGAATTGATTTCTTAGGGCATTAACAGTAATGATAAATTTAACAGTCAATTCTTGATAGTATTTGGTTTTTGTTGTGATTCTGTTTTACCCTTTTTTTTTTAAAAAAAATTGATCCATGCAGCCCTCAACACCCAATAAGTAAAAACATCAAATGTTGCTATATTTTTGAAAACTGGAAAATTACATGCTCATGTTCGTTTTCTGTTCTCAGTCATCTGATGCTGGTTGAAACTTCAGATGTTCTTTTTTTCCTTTCTCCCTGTTTCTTTCCTCTTGGAATGTTCATCTGATTTATTGCCTGGTTCTAGACAAATAATGTCTCCAAAAATAATCTCACTCCTTTTTTTTTCTTGGAAAAGAAAAGATAAGGGTGACTTCTCGAATTTAGTAGTCAGCCATTCAAAAATAATGTGTTGTGCTGAATCCATTGACCATAGTGGATGCTCTTTGGCGTTGCGCCTTTTAAATTGAATATAGTTTTTCTTTTCAGAAAAAAAACTTGAATATAATTTAACTGTCATGAACTATATCTTTATGGTGATAGGTTTTTTCGGCTTTTGGATTTGTACATAAGATCGCCACATTCGAGAAGACCGCTGGATTTCAGGTACAAATGGTCTACTGTGAATGAATTTTTTAGTTTTGTTTTTATCTGATCATGCCAATAATCTGGAATCTCTTTTTATGAGGCATTGGTCCAATTCTCTGATTTGGATACTGCATCTGCTGCTAAAAATGCCCTAGATGGAAGAAGTATTCCTAGGTAACTTTTTTTTTTTTTTTTGAAAACCTAGATACTTTCAACACATCAAATTACTGATTTTTTAATATTACTCTTATTTGATGATGCATCTCGGTTTGATCTTATGGTGTGATAATATGTAGGTATTTACTTCAGGAGCATGCTGGACCATGCACACTCCGCATTACCTTTTCTGCTCATAAAGATTTAAATGTGAAATTTCAAAGCCATCGGAGCAGGTCAGTCCTTTTTCTGAAAACACTAGAACAATGAAAAGTCAAGGCAGTTGCTTTAAAGCTTAAAATAATAGCCAGTATCAATTTGAAAATTTTATGTCATAGTTCGCTTTGGAGCTGTAACATGTGATTTGGCTTAGTGCCATCTTTTAAAGAATTTCTTGGGTGGTTATCATTTGGATAGCCATCCTTACACCTTTAAAAAAAAATTGTCATAGATGATATGCTTGCTTTGAATGCTAGATATTAAGATAATAGCCTCATGCAAAGATACAGGTTAGAGTCCTCAGCAAATGGTTGAGAACTGACTATTCTTAAGGTTTGAGGCAAAGAGCCTGACCTTTGAAGTCAGTCAAGAAATATCACGAGCTCATGAGCATCAAGTGATTCCAGACTTTATTAACGCAGGGTGAGGGAAGAAACTGCCCTAGCTTGGTCCAAGTGACCAGGCAGTATCAGAGGTATGAGTCCCTGGCCAAGTATTTGAGGCCTAGGGAGCTGTATAACCTTTGGGCTTGAGTGGAATGGGTGGACAATTGACCAAAGGAGGAATTTGATTTGTCCAACCAATAGGTGGGAGGTGTGCTTAGCTTGTTTGATAATACACTACAAAGCAAGTGGTTCTTTTAGTCAGGCACTTTTGTAACGGTATTCTAAAACAAAGGTGGTGCTTTGTTTAACATGCTATGATCTCAATGCCCATTCTAAATGCAGTTCGCACAGAGCTAGGGAAAGGGATATGTAAGCAGTCTATGTGGAACAAAAAGGACATGGATGCATATTGAACATGCAATCCGAATGTCTCCTACTCCCATGGGAGAAGGAAATGACCCCTTGGATAGTTTTCACCTTCTTCAAACTCTGTAGGCTTAACTGAAACTCTTGGAAATTGCGAAGTGGTTAATATAGTGTTTGAGCCTTCTACTCAAGCCAATTGTTTAATAGTTAAATGCTACGACATGCTATCAGAGCCACACAGATATAATGGTCGAGATTTGATTGCCACATCAGTTGTTGATTTGTCCATCTATTGGACTCAAAGAAGGTTGCGTGTGAGGGCAGCTTGTTGAGATACCCTGGGTCCAAAATGCAGAAGTTAGAGAAGTGGTCAACATTAATAAACCCCATACCCCCTCCTCTCCCTCCTCTCTTTCACCAAACACCAACCTTCAAGCCAGTTTCCCTATAGTGTCCAATGTGAGGGGGCTTGGATGGCTACACATTAAGTGTCCTATAGTTAAATTGTCCTATGGCTGTCTTTTATGCTGTTTTTCAAGGAAGGGTTTTTGCATAGATGCTGTTGTAAACATTGAGCATTTTGTAATTATCCTTGTTTTAGAGTTGGATTTTGATAGAAGCTGATGATGAGCAGGTTTGGAGTTGGAATTTTGATGTCCCTTTGTTGTTTGGTAGTGGAGGATATGACATACTATTCCTTCTGGATGCAAGCCTGGACTACTTGGCATAGGGGGGCCTCTTGAACTGATTTAACTTTTGAGGAAATTTTCTATAGTAGCTTTCGAGGAGAGGAAAAAGAAACTTGTCACTCTTCAAAAAACAAAAAAAGAACATCCTGAACTCTTGCTTTTATGACTAGGGTCTTGTTTTGGGGTCGTTTGGCTGGAAGGAAATTCCCTTCTTTATAAAATGTGAGGGTTGCTGTGGGTAGTTTCATGTAGTCGCTATTAGGGTTGGGTAGGTTGCTTGTATGCATGATTGAGCTCTTCTAGTAGAGCATGGCTATTGACCCTGAGTGGATTTTCAATCTTTCTTTTCAGTAAAAAGGGAGAAACGTTTTTAAATTAACAGTGTTATCAAAAAAATGCGATTTCTTAATTGTTTTCCAAGGATCCTCGTCGTTTCGTTGTCTGGAAAAAATTTAAAATAAAAGAAAATTTACAAATTTTCAATAATAACCAAGTAAGAACATTTTAGATGGACTCATCTATGGCTTAGAAATGATACATAGATGCACTTTTAAAACGGTTGTAGTGGCACAGCCATAAACATGTAATAGGACAGACACAGGAAAATCTGTAACTAATGGTAATTACAAACTACAAAGAAGTTGTCTGGCCGTACATGTCCTCTGTACATCATGACTGTTTAAAAAAATAGGTGGGCACTATTTTATTTTGCAGCTTCTGGTATGGAGTACTATGTGTATGCTCATGGTATGGGTAGTAGGTAATGCAATCTTTGGGGAAGTGAATTGTTAAGTTGAGAATATTGAGGGCCAAAGTTTTTGTTTGTCATTGGGGAATTGATTGAGTGAGTGTTTTAGTTGTAAAACATTGTTTGGTTCTTCAATGTAGCCTCCTCCTCTGACAACAAGGAGGAGGTGGTGATGGAGATCGTCAGGGTTATTCAATGTAGCATAAGATGGTTGTCACTTTTGACTTTTGGACCTTTTTGTTGGCTTCTGCAATATGCAGCACAACCAACTCCAACCCTTAAACGTTTTACTGTGGCTTTGCACATCAATGCGTGCTTGATACTTGAATTTGTGGGAACTTGCTTGGCCTTGTGATTTAAGATTTTCTGAGAGGTCTTTATGATTGAAGATTGATCTTAGGTTTTAGACTATCATCTTTAGTTTGTTGTTTGATGTATACTCATGATAATTTTTCTTCTGATTCTGCTATCCAATTTCCATCTTCATCAATTTGTCATTCATTTAGTTTTTCTTGTGTGCTGTATACATTCATTCTTTCTTTTTATCCTGAGCCCCTTTTGCTTAACATATTAGAGCAAAGATATAGATGGATTTACTTTGTTATTTTGTTCTACATAGAGATTACACTAATCCATATCTTCCCGTGGCTCCATCAGCTATTGATGGTAGTGGTCAGGTGAGACACTTCTGATGGTTTTTGCCTATTTAGATATGTGAATTACTGAAGTTTATTGGACAAGTCGTGTTGTTGAGTGCGGTGTGAATTATTTTGTTATGCAGCTTGCTGAAGGTCCAGATGGCAAGAAGCAAGAAGCAGAGAGCAATGTACTTCTTGCTTCCATTGAGAACATGGAATATGCTGTTACTATTGATGTTCTTCACATGGTAATCGCCTTCTTGAATTCTTGTAACCAATATTATGTTTATCGTTTTTTTCTTTTTCTTTTTAACTTGGTCTGGTCTTGCATGGTCTCTTGTAGTTGCCTGACTGTCTTATTGTTTAAAATAGGTATTTTCTGCTTTTGGACTAGTGCAAAAGATTGCCATATTTGAGAAGAAAGGATTTCAAGCGTTGATTCAGTATCCTGGTTGGTGCTATTCTCTCAATTGGTTTTTTTTTTGTTGTTATTTATCATCTTATCATCATCATTATTATTATTTTTGGGGCTGTTGGGATTAGATATCCCCACTGCAATGGCTGCAAAGCAAGCATTGGAAGGGCATTGCATCTACGATGGAGGATTTTGCAAACTTCACCTTACATATTCACGGCATAGCAACCTCAATGTCACGGTAATCTTATGGCATGAATGTTCAATGCTTTAGCCTTGCATATATTGAAAAGCCGGTTTTTGGTTTTTACTTTTTTGCACCTAGCAATATCAACTCTTACAATACCAGTTTCTTGTGTCATTTCTAAGTTGATTGGCTTAATGGCATTTCTATTGTGCTTGTTAAAGAGTAGAAGAATACATTGACTCTTTATTTTATTATTGGAGAACCCTATATTTTTATTAATAAAGAGTACCAAAATAATAATGGGGATATTGTTCTCTTTATATAGAGAACCAATCCCATATCAAACTAGGAAACAAGTAATTCGATTTCTAGTCCTAATATAACTTGATAAAGACTTTCCAAAATATCAAAACTTGTCAACTAACCAACTTAATTAGTTGACCTACAAACCAACTACTAAAAAAGGTGGCAAGGAAATTTCTTGCCACATTTGACAAGATCTCACGATCTCTAACATGTCAGAGTAGAGAGCATGGTAATAGAGTGATTATGCACATGTTGAGATAGAGAGAGGAGTACATATGGTGGAGAACTCTATATTTTTATTAATGAAGAGAACTCAAATAATAATGTGGGTATTGGTCTCTTTAGACTCTTTATACGGAGAACCAGTCCCATAACTAGGAAATAAGTAATCATATTCCTATTCCTAATATAACTTAATAAATAGTTTCCAAAATATGAATCACATAACCACCCTTCTTCCTTTAAAAAAAAATAAAAACTTGATAACTAAGCAACCTAATTACTTGGCTTACAAGTCAACTACTAAAAAAATGATGGCAAGAGAATTTCTTGGCACATTTGAGATCTCATGATCTCCAATAGTGCTAAATAGCTAAATTTGGCTTTTTCTTAATGTGTTAAAAGATCGTCGAATTTTAGATTCAGCTATAGTTTTTTGAGGTGTATTATGGCATATATACATAATTAAACTTTCACATCCTGAATTCCCATGTCATCTTTTTCTAGAATGCCATTATGCCTTGTCATTCACCTAAACACATGACGTTAGTTCTTGGATATTTTGTTCCAATCTCAAATAACTTATATGTGTTTAAGGCGGTTTAGACAATTGTGGAGAAAGCTAATTAGTATCCTAGTTAGGAGATTTGAAGAGTTGGTGCTGAACCTCCGAGGATGGGGCGGAAAAGGCCAAAGAAGTGTTGGAAGGAAATCATTAGGCATGATCTCAATCTTACTTTGGTTTAAGTCAATCCATGTAGCCAACTTGCGTAGTGTGGGAAAATGGTTTTTGTGTTTTTTTTAAAAAAAAGAAAATAAAGGAGTTGTGACACAAAGTGAACTATTCTTTCGCCTTTTGCTAAAAAAGGTTTTGTGTTATTGTCAAAGCATTTAGTAACTTGAAATGGGTGAATATTGAGGTAACTCTAGAACTATGGGGGAGGTTTCATTTAGCCCTAAGCTGAGAAGTATGGCATTTGCACCATAATTATTAATGATGACATTCGCAATATCGATTTCGATGCTATTTTGATAAATTTCTAAGTGTGCATTTCAAAGGCACGTCGAGGGCATGTCGTGCAAATGCCCATATTTCGACAGCAGATTTCGACAATTTCAATGGTTAGAAAATAGTCCATCTCGGAGGCGTGTCAATGCATGTCAAAAAAAAATGCTGTAGTAGTCAAAATGATATAAATTTTAAGAAAATCTCTAGCTTAAGTTGATCTATATAAGAATAAGAGTGTTATATCATAATATTCATATGCAGCATGTTATCTATCATAACATTTTTAAGTTTAATAATCAAATATCAAATAATTACAACCCAATAATTATAATCTACCATCATCATATAGTCTACTTAATAATTGTGATTCAATTTTAATCATTCAATGAAGTGATGGACATGATTCTCGTTCCTCATCTCCTTTAGTCCTCACTACACCCACCGTAACCCACTAGCATTAGCCTTAGCAGCAGCAGCAGCAACAGCAGCGTGATAGCAGCGTCAGCAGTAGTGTGTGCCAGTGGCCTAGCAGAGCAGCAGTGCAGCGCAACAGCTAGGATCTATCGTGCTGACTGTACTGGATAAATGCTTTGAAATCAACGGTTTGCCGGTGATGCACCTGAACTTCAACTTCATTATTGTATTGAAATGGCCCTATCAACTGGAATCCTCATTTCGCTGGCATGTTACCCACATGCCGCTGAAACGTCAATCACTGATTAATGATAGAGGCCTTACATCTTTGAAGTGTAGTTAAAATTGTTTGAGTACTTGGCTGAGTAGGTCAAGTAATTGGTCGATTTCTCCATGCAAGTTTCCATGCTAGGTCACAAGTACCTGATCCAATTAAGTAATAAAACCTTTTTCAACTCTTTCGCTCCCCAGCCATATATGAAGATGATGTTTGATCATAAAAATTCACTAATAGATAAGATACCCTTGTAGTGCGAAATCAGGTCCGTTAAAATTTTTGAACTCTTAAAAATGAATAAAACTCGAGTGCAGTGAGTCTAAGTTATCTCATAGCGATTTCTCCTAACCTAAACTAATGTATTTTTATCATTTTTGAAAATTCAGAATTTTTTGACATTTGTAAGATGGATAAGCCTATAGAAACTACGAACAGCGGCTAAAATGCAACAGCAGGGATCTAAATGTAATTTATGTGAAAATAAAATTTTGAAAATGTAAAAAACTCTAAGAAAATTGATGTACATACTTGATATGCTAAGATTCCTACCAATTTTTCAGGCACAAATGAGTTGTGAAACGTACGGAATAAATTCGTAAATAATTCAAAGGACTAAATTCTAACATGCTAAGGACCTGAACATAAAATAATTTTTACTTTTTTTCTGTAAGGAATTTTTGCATGAAATTTTATGAGTATGCTAACCTGCCATTAAGAAACCTAAGATAAAATTTTTAAAAATTTTTTATGTACGAAAATTAATGTAGAAATTTAGGAAGTAAATACGATTATCTAAACATAATGTGAACAAGGAAACGTGCATATAAACCAACGAAATAATAACCAAACACAAGCCAAACCTACAAGCAGGCAAGTAACTAATCAAGAGTTACAAGTCCAACTAGAAATAAACTACTACAACTAGAAATAAAATGCTAACGGGGAAGTGGGGAGGTGCGTAATGGAGTGGCAGAGCAGCATTGTAGCGGTGGAGATGGATGGAGGACGGAGGCGGAGGGTGACACTGACAGTCATTGAAGACCATTTGCTTGAAGGAGGATCGGAGGAGAACCTGGAGTAGAGAGGCTTGTGATGGGAAGAACAATAATCGCCCTCTCCTTGCTCTTGAGGGGTATTTATAGGCCTTGGAGAAGCCAAAAGTTGTTGAGGATAAGTGCAATTTTGTAGCCATGAAGAGTTGGGATTTTGTTGGGATCAAAACTCTTGAAATCCCATTAACTGAGATTTTTTGGCTCTATTTTTGTGCTAAAATTATCCTAAACTACCAAAATACATGTATGGGCTTTACTCTATTTTCCATGTGGTTTTTCCATGACCAAATGGGCCCAAACTCAGCCACAAAGCCCACATAAATCTCCATCTTACGTGACTGCACAAGGACGCCTGCCAGCCCACATGATTCTTTTTTCTTCTGCATGCACACGTCATCTTTTCTCGGGTGCCCACATCACACAATTCCTATCTCATTTCCACAGCAAAATTTTCCTTTTTTTCCTATTCTTTTCTCTCTCTCTCCTCTCATTTCTTTTTCTCTTGTTTCCTTATTTCCTTTGCAGCATTTTGTACACACCTTTTTTATTTGTGTTTTTACAACCAACCTTCTTGCCTTGTCTTCTTTTATTTGATACAAATATTGACTATGTTCTTTCAAAAGCACGAAATAATGCATGGATGCACGGGTATTTAAGAAATGTAAACTAGGTGTTATAAACTCATAAAAATACTTACTAATGACTAACAAATCTAGGCATAAATTATAAAATAATGGAAATTCATCAAGGTTCCCTTGTTTTTGGACGAGGATGATGATGATTGACTTTAGATGTTCTCTATTAATGTGGCTTTAATGATTAGAATCTTTGAGCTTACGTCATTTATTTCTGTTGGACTTATGTTTTATAGTTTATTTTCATTATCGTGATCTTCAAAGTGGTTTATGAACATATATATTTAAATATTAAAAAAATATGCGACCGAGTACTCCTTCACTGTTCTCCTGCATATATATACTCCCTAGTCAATGAGCCGGCTGATCGAATATTGACTAGCAACTTTTACAACACCACATCTTTCTTCTCTTGAATTTGTAATTTCCTCCTTGGGATCCTTAAGTGGAATGTGATTCAGTATATAAGCTTTACAACATAGTCTATGGGCATCCACCATTGCTTTTCAAGAAGGGTAAACATTTCTGGAATAATCACAATTTTTGAAGTTCATAGTCTATGGATCCTTTATGAACTTTTCTTATTTTTTATTCCCAGGTATGAATACATTACTTTTCTACCTCCTGAAGCTACCAGTCAATTATAGGACATGTATTTGTGCAGATAAATAATGATCGAGGGAGGGACTATACGACACCAGGCACTATGGTATCAAGTGGCCAACCTTCCATACTTGGTCAGCAGCCAGCTTCTGCCACTGCTTCTGCCGTTGCCAACATGCCACCGCTGCAATACGGTAGTCTCCCACCAGCAATAGCTTTACAAGGAGGTCATGCTGCTGTTGGCTGGGGTGCCGTGACTCCACAGCAGATGACAGCACAACTATATCCTCCTCCTGGTGCTTTTCCTCCTGTACATGGTCCGGGTATAATGCCAAACAGACAAATGCCAACATCGTCGATGCCTGGCCCAGCAAGCCAGCAGTTCCCCTCCCCACCCACACAATCTTACGGGTTTTGAGCACCTTCACTACCAACTATTTTGGAATGGTAGCTCTTGTATTCTCCGATATCTTTAGTTCAATGTGGAATTCCATTTATTTGAAAGAGGAAAATAGCAGACTTGGGTTTGGGGCTGTATACGGTGGTTTGTTCTGTTCGCATGTTCTTTATTTTGCAGAAAATCTTGTTTGCAACAATTTCTGCAGCCTTAACTGTTAAATGCAGGGGCAATTTCCCAGTTAATGATTTTTTGTCAATCAATGCTAAGATTCATGGCTTCTATTTCTTTGAGGTGGTGTTTATTTAGCAGAATAAGATTGTTCATTCCATGTTTAGTTAGCTTAATTTTAGAATCGGCTAATTCTGAAATTAAGCCTTTAATTCTGGAATGAACTCAGTTCACCTGAAGAGTGGAATTAATTTATTTCTTACAACAATTCCCCTATCCTCAGATAATGATAACGCAAACACTAACATCTCACAATTCATCTGCCTATTCCACTCAGCTAGTTCTACTAACCAAATGCCACTTGAGTATTCTTCTGTGACAGTATCTGTATCTGGTTTTTACCTGTGGTTGGGTTGCTGGATGGGTGGGTCTGACAATAGCTGTGCATTGTTTGCTACGGGATGACCATCTTATTTGCTTACAGATTCCAGTATCGTGCAGTGTAGCAGCCGCTATGTTCCACCAAGTCATGCCAACTCATGGTTGAGCCTATTGGCAGTATAAGTATAAGCAGTCTCATTTTGGCCCATGTTCAGAGAAGTAGATTTGCATGAGGTGGTTTGTTGAAGTTGTTGCTTTCTTTAGAGCCCCTTTGAGATCATTCCTGTTCGGAAAGTTTGACTTAACACGAGGGTTTGAGAAACTTGATGGTTCATGAGGTGATTTCGTAAATGGCAGCTGTATATCAATCGATATTGTAGTTTATTGGCATTAGATGCACCTAAATGGACCAATTGGACTCTGGGTAGAAGAATGTTATTATTGCTCTTGGAGGCATGCAAGCACAGCATTGGCACTTCTGAGACAAACGACTGCCTCTTTTGCTTGCGGGCAACGCTTAAGGCCATCCGATTTGTTAAGCTCGTTCTTTTTCATTCCTGTGGGCTAAATAGATATTGTGCTTCAGGTGTTTTCATTCAAGTATATTGTTAGTGTCCCACCATTTTGGTTTTCAACGCAGAATTTGGTGATAATCGTTGGAAAGGAGAAGATGATGATATTTACTTTGTTTTGTATTTGAAAATTTTCCTTTTTCTTTTTTATGTGGCTTTACAACGAATTTTATCAGGGGTAGGGAAAAGAAGGGCTAAACATGTGATCCAGTACTTCTGTGATCGCTAAACACTTGGGCAGCGATTGCAATTAAGATAAGCATAGAAATTAGATCTCTGATCCAACAGTCCTCTGCCTCTGATCCAAAGTCGTGTGTGCCCTTGCTTAGGTTTGTACACGTGCATAGGTTTGTGCGCGTTGGACAATTTGATAGAGGAATTACCTCTTGTAAATCAATCTGACTCGATTAGTAATTCTCTATTTGGCAGCTATTGCAATCATACCTGGATCCTGGACGTGTTACTAAATTGCAATGTGATGAATTTTTCTAAGTGAAGTACGTTGTGACATCATTTGACTCGCCGTTGTGCTGTAATAAAAGCTGATCATAGGTCTCCATCTAATTTAGACAGTTTAAGTTGGACCAACTTGTGATTTAGATTTTTTTAGCAAACAAAAAAAAAAAAACGTGTGATTTAGGTTTTGAGTTTTTCTTTTAAACGTTGGTTTTGAAGTATGCCCTTTGTGATGTTGGAATTACTTCTGCTATAACTTGTAACCAATCAATGACCCCAATGTTCCTTTTAAATTTCTCTGATGATAATAATGACAAAAAGGTAGAAAAATGGACACCAATATTCGTATTCAAGCGCAATTTCCTTTCTCAAAGCAACGAACAAACCCGACCACCAATTGAAACCGACTTTGGTTACCATACACGAGCCCCATGACTCAATGGCAAGCACACCATGTGAGCATATATGTGGACTTCGCTGAAATAGTGAGTGGTGGTTGAATTGATTGTTATCATGGGGGCTCTGCTGCAAATGTCTTGAGGTCTACATAAAACTAGTTATAACAAAATCATTTAGGCAATACGATCATCATTAGCGCTCCGCCTAAATGGTTCTCTTAAAACTTCTCGTGGTATTAGGGTTGGAGCTTAAATGGTGATCCAGTTCATGTACAAAACGAGTTGAGTCTATTCAAGCTTAGATCACATAGGTTGGATTTGATCAAGTCCCTCAAGTTCGAGTTCCTATGGTGGCATCTTTTGATTCTTCTTCATTTACTCAACTAGGTTCAGGTTCTTCATCTAGGATGTCCATCATTTAAAGAATGCCATCGTCGAGCCATCATAGCATTCCATTTAAGTCGAGACCGTCGAATCATGCACTTTGGGAAGCATGATTTGAGTTGATTGGTCATGGAAATGGCTCAATCACACGACCTCATCACATAATCAAAAGCTTGATGGATCAGGGCAGTGAATGATGCTTATTTGCTATGGTATGGTAAAGACCAATAGGTGAAGAGTTGGCTGTTCTCTTCAATTATAGAAGAAATTTGTTTCCAGCTCACGAATTTAGCTACTCCCCATCAAATTTGACAATTTCTTAAGAGCTATTTCACTACACAGACTACGACAAGGATTTTATGATACAAATCTGAGCACCATTCTCTCAAGAAGGGTGGACTCTCTATTACTGAGTATATTAATGAGGAAAAGCTTATTGCTCTAAATATTGCTTCTTTGAGAAAGCCTCTTGATAATGATCATGATTTGGTGTTTACAATTCTAAGTGGTTTTGACTCATGTTATGATTTAGTTGTTGCATCTTTAACAAGCAAAGAAATGCCTCTTAGTTATGATGAACTAGTTGGTTACTTGTTATCACATGAGTGGTTCTTACTAAACAATCAACCTAAGTTGGAGGCTAAGGTCAATCAGGTAGTTCATGGAGGAAATTCTTCCCGTGGCAAAGGCAAATTTCTTAGTGCATCTCATGGTCATAGCTAGCCTTTTAATCAAAGTCATGGTGACCAAACTCCTTATAGAAGAGAGAAGAGTTTTTATGGTGAAGGTTAGAGTTTCTATGTGAAATGACTCTTCCCAAGAGCCGTTTAGTGTTTTCGAAATTTTTAGGGGTTTTTGTGCAATTTTAAACCCCCTAGGTTTTTGTTGTGGTTATGCGAGGGAAAAGAGAACATGCGGGCGTACCCGTGCAATTTTCCATCCCCACACCCCTACCCCACGAGCACTGCACCCCTCCATCGTACCTTACATCATCTCCCCCACTCCTCCCCATTCTCCCCATACTTCACGCCATTCCCTCCCCTACGCCTCGAACTCCATAAAAACCCCCTCCTCCTCCATTTTCACATCACACAGCAACCGAGCGAGAGGAGAAGGAGAGGGAGAGTGGAGGATCGGAGGAGCATGGAGGAGAGGAGTGTGTGCTGGAGAGGAGGGGGAAGCGGCAGGAGAAGCTGCTGCTGCAGGGGTTGCTGCTGTTGCAGCAGAACGCAAGGGAGAGAGAGCTCGCAAACGGTTCTGCGGAGTTATTTTTCCGCAGAATCAGATGTCATAAGAGACCATCAGATGTCTTCCCAAACATCCAGAGGTAATACCAGACATCTGATAGCGCATAATTTTCAATTATTTTCTCCCTACAGAGTTCTAACCGTACATGCGCATGTCAGAGGTTGGGAAAAGGCATTGGTGCGAGGATCGAGGTGGTTTCAGACATCCGGGAGTGTTGCCAGATGTTTGAAGACCCCTTAGACGTCTACACAGAGTTCTAGATGTTCAGAAAAAATGCCTCGAGCGAGGTGAGTCTCTGAGTTTGTTTAAGACGTCTAGGACTCTTCCCAGACGTCTGATTTTGGTCAGGGTTGGTGTTTTTGGGGCCGTTCATGGCCCAAACGGAGTCGTATTTTCGCAAACGAAATGTCGTTGGTTTCTGTTCGAGTTTTTCTACGTAATGATATAGTGTCTATGTAGTTTTGAGCTCGTTTAACCTGTCGATCCATGTTGTAAGTCTCAAATCCGTATATTATACGAGATCTGTAGAGACATCGAGAGCTACCGTATGAGCCCCCATTCCACCCGGTTAATCTGGTAGAGTGGTCATCTCTAATCCCAGAATGAATAATTAAATTACATGCTTTAGAATTATTCGATTGAACCCTAGGTTGTGAGATAAACCCTATGGCTGAAAGAGATGAATGCATGCTACTTTAGAAATATTCGATTGAACCTTAGGTTGTGAAATGAACAATAGAGCTGAAAGAAATGAATGCGCATTTAATGAATGATTAAATTACTGTGATACTTCCTGAAAGTAGTAAACCATGAGCTGCCTGTATTACATTTAATTAACCATGACATGAATGGAAAAACTTGCAGTGTACTGAATAGTCGATTGTGAAATCTTAAGCTTCCTGTTATGTATTTAATGAATCAGATGTGGAAATGAGAAAGTCTATGTACGAACCTTATGGGGAATTTAGAAAGAAACCAAGAATACTGTAGTACGGAAAACCTGATGGTTTTGGAACATGTTGTCTACGGGTGGCTGTTCGGACTTGGTTAAGGGAAGTGCATTGGCCCTCGTATGTTGAGGAGAGCAATTGTCCCTCTAGTGTAGAAAGTGAGCTGTCTCTCGTGTACGTGGTACCAAGGGAGCCACTGTCCCTTTAGTGTAGAGGGGATGTTATGACCCGATTCCTAAATCCCTATGAGACACGAGAATCGGACCGACTCAACTGATCCAAAGACCCAGTCGTCCAACGAGAAAGTAACCAAAAGAGCAGTAAAATAAACCACATTCATCATGCATGTAACTAACAGTAACAAAAGTACAGCAGTACAGAAAAGAACTACTACTACAGTACACACCACCAAAACAGTAGAGAATTAAACAGGTACATAAACATGATGCTTACAATAAAAGAGTACAATTGTAACAGAAAATACTCACTACAATAGAAGAAACGGTACAGTAGGTACAACACAAGTAAAACTACTGGGTTCTACTAGGCCCAGCATCCTCTGCAGCCGCAGGCTCTGGCTGCTCAACACCTGGTCTTGAAAAGGTGACAAAGGTGACACGTCAGTGAAACGCTGAGTAGAGTGGCAACCAACTAGCTAAGAAAACAGTAAGGTGGACAAGTAGCTGTTATTTTTAATTTCTTTCTTTATTTTCCATTTACTCATTCTTGAATTATTCCTCAGATCTTTCTCTTGATCTCGAATGTTCTTCGTGGGAATGATCTTGATTGCAGTCTTTTCCGAAAAGTAGAAGTAGCACGTGGTGCTCTCCTGGACGGGAGAGACTCCCGTGGTGGTCCTACCCTCAGTCAACCACCCCAAGGTCACTGACAGACGTAACGGTGACTACGGCACGCGAGATAAACGTACGAGTAGCTACCCCGCACTGGCACGCAGTCAGTCGTTTCCGTTAACAGGTGCGTCCAAAGTACAGCACGAAACCGATATAGGGCAGAGCCCTCTCAGTAACAGGGGTCTAGACCCTCCACAGTAACCAAACAGGGATCTTTCCCCTCCACAGTCCGCGCACCCTCGCCTGCCTACCCTGCTTTGCCCAGTGGGCCTAACAAGTCGATGTAGGAAGGCTAGCAGAACCCCGGGGCCCGTGGGGTGGCTAGCGCTCTCCCTACACTAGTAGCTCTCCCCGGTACTGCGTACGCGAGGGCCAAAAGTCGGTACAAAGTGGCCAGACCTAACCCCGGGTCCTTGGGGCGGCTAGCTCCGCTCTGTACTAAACATGGGGGATAGTCACTCTCCTTGGTACTCCGTACTCAAGGGCCAGCTCATTTCCCCAATTCTATTTCATTTACCTCTCAGGAGCTCTACTCCTAATTCCCCGCAGGGTTCATGCTCATATTTCTCTAGCCAAGCCATTTTAAGTTTCATCAATTCAGTTTTATTCTCATTTAGCCCATGTTTCCAACATTTAATTTACATTTATATACCAGAAGCTGTTATCCAATTACAGGAAATTATTATTATTCTTTCTACTTTTCTAAGACTGCAATTTCATGTATTCACGACATTCGTTTCAGTGTTTCTGTTCCTAGGTTTCATACCATACCCTATGATCTATCATTCAATCTAGTTTTCCAGTCCTAGGATTCATGCCATACCCTAGGATCTATCATTCAATCTAATTTTCCAGTCCTAAGATTCATGCCATACCCTAGGATCTATTATTTATCTTACAAGTGCATTAATGTTGATAACAAATCAAGGGGAGCCACTCTACCAGCAAAATCAGGAGTACTGGGGGCGTGATTGGCAGGTCCGCGTGCCTCCGCAATCCCCAGATCCGCAACAGAACAAGGTCCCATCACAAGGATCAAGCACAAGGAACTACTCAGAATAGGATACAAGTACTTTAAACAAGTAGAGAAATAAATTCTAAGAAGAACGAAATTTTAAACGCGGAAAACGGACTTCGAATGGACCCTAAACGGGTCAAAACGACAACTCTACCCCAAATCAGATGTCTGGAACACCTTCCAGACGTCTTAAACGATGGTTCAGAACATACCTCACTTCTACGTTGTTCTTCAGACGTCCAGGATCCCGTTGAACCGTCTGGACTTAGTTCCAGACGTCCGACTATCACTCCGGACGTCTGGAGACTCTCTCCGTCGTCTGGTGCAGTGCCCAGACGTCCGATCTGTGTAGGAGGGCGTGCCCTTGTGCCTTCCCGAACGAAACCTGCACGCGTACGCAACCGTCCTTAACACGTCAATGAGGCAGAACCCTCGGCGGAACGGCCTACATGGCCGTACTCACGAAAGGAGAAGGAAAAGAATATTGTACCTTTCAGACGTCTGGATCTTCCTCCGGACGTCACCCGCGTCGTCTGGACGTAGGTCCAGACGTCTAATTCTGGGAAAATTTCCCAGAATCAGGACCTCCTCTCCCTCCGCTGCTGCGCACGGCCGTGCCGGGCCGCGCCTGCCTGCTACCTGAGCTGCAGCAACACCGGGGCAACTTCCCCAGCACCGCGCTCCCGTTGCGCGCCCGCCGGCCGACCCTGGTTGCTTCGGCGAGCTCGCTCTCTCTTCCTCACGCGCTCTACCTCTTCTCCCTCTCGTTGCGCCTCCTCCTCCCCGCACGCACCCGACAACAGCTGCTGCCCTCTCTCTCTCTCACTCGTGCTCAAGCTGGAAGAAGGAGGGGACGGTGGAGTGATGTTGAGGGAGAGGGAAGGGGGAAGAGAGGCTATTTGAAGGCGTCGGGGGAGAGAGAGAGGAATAAAAAGGAGGTGCCTGCAGGATGGGGAGGGAAGAGAGAGAAGAAAAGAGGGCGGCGGGTTTAGTCTGCACGCGCATGCGCACAGACTCTCAATCGTACGCCGCAAAAATTAAATTGCAGACGTCTGGACCAACTCCCAGACATCTTAAAAGACGTTTGATGTCGTGGGTCTTAACAGGGGAGCTAATATCCCCTTGGGTCGAGATCCGGGGTTAGGACTAGTCACTCTACACCGACTCTTGTTTGTCCCTCGTGTACGTGGTACCGAGGTGAGCTACTTAGTGTAGGGGGGAGCTTGCCGCCCCATGGGACCCCGGGTTAGGTTTGGCCACCCTACACCAACTCTTGTTAGGCCCGCTGAGCGAACCGGGATAGTTGGGCGAGGGTACGCGGACTATGGAGGTGTGAGACCCCTGTTCTGAGAGGGCAAGGCCCTGTGCTGTACTTTTGGGCGTACCCACTAATGGAAATGACTGACCGCATGCCAGTGCGAGGTAGCTACCCGTGTGCTTATCGCGCGTGTCGTAGTCTCCGCTACGTCGCGACTGTGACCTCGGGGTGGTAGACCAGGTGTAGGATTACCACAGGGGGACTCTCTCGGCCAAGAGAGTGCCACATGTACATCCTGTATTGCAAAAAAACTACAAGTGAGATCTTAATTGAGATCGTTCCCTTAGGGAACAAGAATATTAGTAATGTTATGGATCCTGATTAGAGTACTCGACTCAGAAACACATAAATGAGATAAACGAAAATGAATGATAATGAATAACCGGCAATGTATAATTAGCTAGTTGCTTGTTTAATTATGTTTAGTTGCATGTAAATGACTTAACCATCACTCTATTCAGCATTAGTTGACCACAAATTTCTATAACCATGTTCAGGTCAGGGATTTGAGCAGCAAACGCCACCGGTTGCTAAGGGGGCTGGGCCTAGTTGAGCCCAGCCATAGTCTTTCCTTCTTTTTTGCTGCAGAGTTTTGTTAGTAGTGAGTAGCCTGTAGACTGTTCTATATGTTCGGTTATATTTTTACCAGTTTCTGTTGTGATGGCTATGTTTGTAACTATACTTTTCTGCTTGTGTTATGTTATATCCTTGAGATATACTATTATGTCTTCTTTACTATCTCTTACGTACTTTCTGCATAGTGACATTGCACACGTGGTTGTGGAATGAGTATACATTTGGTTGTTTCTCGTTGGATGATTGGGTCTTGGGGTCCGTCGAGGCGAGCCATCCTCGAATTCTGTAGGAAGCCGAGAATAGGTTGTGACACTATGGCAGAAGATGTTTAGTCTTCAATGTAAAATTTGTGGGAGACTTAACCATAGCACCCATACATGTTATCAATGTTATGATTCTTTTGTTTATTCTTCTCCTTAGGTACTATAGACCTGATGAGGTTAAATTTGGGAATGGTGACACATATCCTATCATTCATATTGGTAAGACAACTATTCCCAACCTTCGGTTATTATTATATCTTAATAAAATGCTAAGATGTCTTCTTGTTAGCAAGAATTTACTCTCAATACCTCATTTTACTAGAAATAGTTCTTATTTTGAACTTCACCCTAATACATAACTTGTTAAGGAAAAAATCTCCCACAAGATACTACTCAAGTCTGCACCAATAGAGGCTTGTACCAATTGTGGTTACCAAAGAGGAATTCATCTTGGCCTCAATTCAATTATACTGAAAGAGATTCCCTTTCTAATGGGCATAAGCGTCTAAGGGTGTGTTAACCACTAGGTGTCATCTATTGTTGTCTACTACTACAAATAAGTTTGCATTGTGTGATGCTTATATACAAGCAAAAATGCATAGACAACATCTTTATATACAAATTGTGTGTATACCAAACCATTTTAGCTGATTCATTTTGATGATTGGACATCTCCAATATTGTCATGTGATGATGATAAGTACTTGGTGTCACAACCCGTTCCCGGCTCAATATAGAACCCGAGAACGGCTTGCCTTAACTAACCCCAAGACTTAGTCGTCCAACGAAAAATAATCAAATGCATACTATTCCACAACCTAGACTTCAACTAATTCTAAAGCATGTAATTTATTTATTAAATCAGGGATTAATGAGAGAACCACTTTACCAGGATAACCGGGAGATGTGGGGGTACAGTCGACGGAGCTTGCAACCCCTGCAGGTGCCGTGCACACGACGAACTGATGACCTATCACATTGACCCACATGTCAAAAGGAGCGCAAAACAGTGTAGACACTATACCACAATGTAGAGAAATTTGAACGGAAACTAATGATAATTCGTTTGCGGAAAACCGACTCCGTTTGGACCCTGAACAGGCCTAAAAACACAACTCTGACCAAAATCAGATGTCTGGGAAAAGTTCCAAACGTCTTAAACGAACACAGTGGCTCACCTTGCTCAGAGCGCCTTTTTCGGATGTCTGGAACTCTGTGTTGACGTCTGAGGGTGCCTTCAAATGTCTGGCGACACTCCCGGATGTTTGAAACCCCTCGATCATCGGATCAACGCACTTCCCCAACCTCTAACATATGTACACATGGTCAGAACTCGGCAAGGAAAAATAATAAAAAATTATGTGCTACCATACGTCTGGGATTACCTTTGGACGTCCGACCAAACGTCTGGCAGTCTCTCTAAATATCTGATTCTGCGGAAAAATGATTCTGCAGAACTGTTCGCGAGCTCCTCCTCGCCATAGAAACTGCAGCAACTGCAGCACCTCCTTGTCTCTCCTCACAGCATCTCGCCCTTCAGCCTCCTCCTTCCGAGCCCTGCTGCTCCCCGCTCTTCCTCTCCCTCTCCTCCTCTCGGCTACAGTGGTGGCCAGTAAATGGAGGGGGGGTTTTTATGGGTGTGGGAGGCATGGGGAGAGGATGGTGTGGAGTAAGGTGGAGGAGTATGGGGGTATGGTGGAGGTGTATGGGGTATGGGGGACATGGTGGTGGGGAAATTGCGGGGATGCCCCTACAATTTTTCCTCTCCCCCTCACAAACCCCAAAACAAAAACCTAAGGAGTTTAAAACTGCATTAAAACCCTTATGAATTTCAGAAACGTCAAATGGCCCTAGGAAAGAGTCATTTCACTTGGTAACATTCATCAATGATTTTATCAGGTTTACTTAGGCTTTCCTGATGGTCCTTAAATCTAATGTGTATGATATTTCTCTCAAGTTCCATAATTATATTAAGACATAGTTTCAGATGCCCCTCTAGGCATTGCAAATAGATAAGGAAGGTTAATATAGACATGGCATTTTACATCACATTTCAATTCCTTTTACACCTTGATAAAATGGCTTAGTTGAATGTAAGAATCGTTATCTTACAAAAATAGCCTTAGCTAAAGTTATATGCCCTTGAAGTTCCAGTCTTACACCTTTAATTCTAAGACTTATATGGTAAGTGCTTGTTGTTCTTCTACTACGAATGGAGTTAACATATTAATTGCTTTACAACTTCAAACACAACTATCCTTTCTAGGTCTTAAAATAAACCCAAGTTATAACCTAGGTCCACTTTACGTGTTTATATTGGAAAAACTGAATTCCATAAGGCATACATTTGTTACAACATTCTATTGGATAAATCATTCTTGCTTAACATGTGGTGTTTGATGAAGAATTTATGCCCTTTTTTACATAAACATTGAAGGATACACCTTTGATTGCCTTCAATCAATCAGTGTCTCTGACACATCCTCTTGATTTGCCATTAGCTTCTTCAACCTCAAGTTCAATGTAGTCTACGTCTGCTACCCTATTTCTTTTGAGAACCCAACTAATTAGCTATGTTGGCAGCTCATCCAATGTTTAATGCTTCCATGACAACATCTCATTCTCTACTCGAATGTATATTGTAGCTTATTCACTTCCCATTGATCCAAATTTATCTATAGCTGTTATTCCTCAATGCACACATGTTATGACCATTTCAATGCATTGGATTTCCAAAAAGGTGTTTCATACCACTCTCTATCCTCCTCCATAGTGTTCGCAACTTAGTGTCCAGGAGATTGAATCTTCTTCATATACTGTTACTGGTAAGAATCTCAATTAGGTTCATGCTATGATAGAGGAATTTATTAGACTACTTTAGAATGGTACTTAGTTATTAGTACCTTATCATCCCATCATGAATGTAATAGGCAACAAGTGGGTTTATAAAATTAAAAGAAGGCTTAGTGGTTATACAAGAAGATATAAAGAGTGCTTAGTTGCAAAGAGCCTTCATCAAGAGGAGGTGTAGGATTATTTCGATACTTTTAGTCCTATGATCAAGCACACCATTGTTCATTTGCTTTTAACATTAGCAATTAGCAAAAGTTAGCATCTATATTAATTGGATGTCCATAATACCTTCTTACTTGGCATTTAGAAAGAGAAGGTCTACATGCTTCAACCACGAGGTGTTACGAACATGGGCATCAGACGTAGTTTAAGATGTCTGGGAAGTGTCCCAGACGTGCGCGCGTAGACTAAACCCGCCGCCTTCGTTTTTCTCTCTCTTTCCCTACAGGCGTTGCTTTCCTTCTTCTCTCTCCCCGCGGCTTCCTTATAAGAACGCTCCCCCTCTCCCTCACCCTCACTCCACCGTCTTCTCTTCTCCTTCTCCCTGCCAGCGAGAGCGCGAGCGAGCGAGCGAGTGCGGCTGCAGCGACTGCTGCGAGCGTGCGGGAAGGAGTGTTGCGAGAGGAAGAAGAAAGCTCGACCACGAAGGTGCGAGCTTGACGGGGCAGCTAGAGCAGGCCGGTGGAAGAGCAGCGAGCGTGGGGTGGCGCGGAGGAGCTACTGCAGCTCGGGCAGTAGGCGGACGCGGCGCGGCGCAGTCGTGCGTTGCGGGCGAAGAGCGAAAAGGGTCCTGATTCTGGGAAAATTTCCCAGAATCAGACGTCTGGAGGAAGGTCCAGACGTCTGACAAGTACAATAATTTCCTACCTTCTCCTTTTTACGCGTGTACGGCCATGCAGCCGTCCGCCGCGTTCTTCTGCGCCCCTTCGTGATGAGAGCGGGTGTGTGTGTGCACAGGTTCTATTCGGGAGGGCGCGAGGGCTCGCCATCCCACACGGATCAGACGTCTGGCCACATTACCAGACGATGGAGAGGACCTCCAGACGTCCGGAGTGACAATCGGACGTCTGGGAACTAGGACCAGACGATCCAGCGGGCTTCTGGACGTCTGAAGGACTGCGCAGACCAATGTATGACCTGATCGACCTTTTAAGATGGCTGGAAGAAGTTCCAGAAGTCTGATTTTGGGCAGACTCGTCGTTTTTGACCCGTTTAGGGTCCGTTCGGAGTCTGTTTTCCGCGTTTCAAGTTTCGTTCTTTCCAGATTTTTTTCCTCTACCTGTTTACAATAATTGTATACTATTCTGAGAAACTCCTTGTGATTGATCCTTGTGTTAGGATCCCGTTCCGTTGAGATTTTGGGGGTTGCAGAGGCGTGCGGGATTGCCGACCACGACCCCAGTACTCCCGATTTCGCGGGTAGAGTGGCCCTTTAATTTATTTAACAAAATTTGTACAATCATGAAACAATTATAGAGTCTAGGGCATTGCATGAACCCTAGGGCTGAAGAATTAGATTGAATGATAGATCCTAGGGTATTGTATGAATCCTAGGACTGGGAAACTAGATTGAATGATAGATCCTAGGGTATGGCATGAATCCTAGGACTGGAAAACTAGTTGAATATATACATTGCAGTCTTGGAAAAGTGGAAAGGAAATGATAACTGCCTGTAAATTGGTTAACAGCTGCCTGTCATGAATGAATAAATACGGTTGAGAACATGGGTTATATGAACATAAAGCTGGAACGGTGAAACCTAAATTGGCTGAGTTAAAAAAACATGAACCCTACGGGGAATTAGGAGTAGAACTCCTGGAAAGGGAATGGAATAGAATTGGGGAAGTGTGCTGGCCCTTGAGTACGGAGTACCAAGGAGAGCAACTATCCCCCTGTTTAGTGTAGAGCGGAGCTAGCCACCCCAAGGACCCGGGGTTAGGACTGGCCACTTTGTATCGACTTTTGGCCCACGTGTACACAGTACTGAGGAGAGCTACTAGTGTAGGGAGAGCACTAGCTACCCCACGGGCCCCGGGGTTCTGCTAGCCTCCTACACCGACTTGTTAGGCCCACGGGGCAAACCAGGGTAGGCAGGCGAGGGTGCGCGGATTGTGGAGGGGCAAGACCCCTGTTTGGTTACTGTGGAGGGGCTGGACCCCTGTTACTGAGAGGGCTTTGCCCTATACTGGTTCCGTGCTGTGCTTTGGGCACACCCGTTAACGGAAACGACTGACCGCATGCCAGTGCGGGGTAGTTACTCGTGCGCTTATCGTGCATGCCGTAGTCACTGTTACGTCTGTCAGCGACCTTGGGGTGGTTGACTGAGGGTAGGACCACCACGGGGGACTCTCCCGGCCAGGAGAGCACCACGTGTTACTTCTACTTTTCGGAAAAGATTGCAATCAAGATCGTTCCTACGAGGAACATTCAAGATCAAGAGAAGGATCTGAGAAATAATCAACAGTGAATAAATGAAAAAATATAAGGAAAGAAAGTAAAAAAAAAAATATAACAGCTACTGTACACTCTACTTCTTTTAGCTTTTAGTTGCCACTCTACTCAGCGTTTCGCTGACGTGTCACGCTTGTTACCTTTTCAGGACCAGGTGTTGAGCAGCCTGAGTCAGCGGTTGCAGAGGGTGCTACGCCTAGTAGAGCCCAGTAGTGTTACTTGTAGTACCTACTGTACTTTTCTTTCCGCTGTAGTGAGTAGTTTCTGTTACCTCTGTACTCTTTTTGTTGTAAGCTTCATGTTTATGTACCTGTTTAACCCTCTACTGTTGTGGTGGTGTATACCGCAGTATTTCTTTCCTTTACTGCTGTATTTTGTTACTGCTAGTTATATACATGGTGAATGTAGTTTATTTTACTGCTCTTTTGGTTACTTTCTCGTTGGACGACTAGGTCTTGGGATCAATCGAGTCAGTCCGATTCTCGTGTCTCGTAGGGATTCGGGAATCGGGTCGTTACACGAGGTTTTGTTAATCTTGATGCCTCATCATGTTTATCGTCTACACAAGTCCTCGAATGGGTTTAAATAAACTCTAAGAACTTGATTTCATCACCTCAGCAACTCTCTATTGATTCTAAGGCTCCAAAACCAACACCTTCTTATTCATTTTAACTACAAAACAGTGTTAAATTGACTTCTTATTTTGTGTAAATGATATCTTGCCTCTTGATTCCTTCAATTGTGCTTCAGATAAGATATTGGGCAAACTATAGCATGAATTTCTAGTTAAGGACCTGGGCAAATCCTCCTACTTATTAGGGCATTGAATTTGCCTAATTTCAAGATTTTATTCACTTATCCTAGTGTCGCTATTTCTTAAAGCTTCTTTTGAAGTGTAATATCATGGTTGATTGTGAGCAAAGAAGTGTAATATGGCTGATTGTGAGCCAGTCTAATAGCCAATTCAACCATCACTTACAACCACTTGATGAAAGGACAAGGTTAACCACCACTCACTTTTGACGGTTGCTAGGTTCTTTGAAATACTTAACCTTCACTTGACCTAATATAAGTTACATTGTCGATAAACTTTCACAACTCATGCATAATCCCACATATCTACATCTAGAAGCTTTAAAATGCTTATTGAGATACTTGGAAGGTATCCTTTGTTTGGATATTGTTCTAAGCCCCACAAATAGTTTTGACTTGATTGCTTATACTAATGTGGATTGGGCAAGTAGCATTGATGATGGAAGATCAACTTTTGATTCTGTGTTTCTCTTTAGGTGGACACCAACTAGTTGGTCTTCAAAGAAGCATCCAACTATAGCTAGATGAAGCACCAAGCCTAAATATCGTGTAATTATAGATTGCATAGCTGAGCTCACGTGGCTTCAATAACTTCTAACAAAGTTGAATATCTCTCTTCCAAAACCTCCCTCAAATCAGGCAATCCCATTTTCATTCATGAATGAATTACATTGAGATTGATCTCCATTTTGTTCTCGAAAAGGTCACTAAAAAGGAATGGATTCACTAAGCCTCTCTTAGAGGTTCGATTTTCTCATTTGTGTAGCCAATTAAAGCTATCTATGAGAACTTCAACTTGAAGGGGTGCAAAAATATATGTATTTTGGTTTTGGTTTTTTTTTTTCAAATATTTTCATTAAGGGGAAGAATCTAATACAAGCGAACGCAGAGGGAGATAGAACATCCTCACCCACCATGGGGGAAATATGTCCCGCAGAAACGGGGGAACGCAAAACACAAAACAAGATAAGAAATAAAGAAAAAGAAAAAGAAATGTGCTACAAGATCGAAAATTGGACGACCTCTTGAAGGAGGGCAACCCCACGCTCATAGATACGGCTAAATGCCAACGAGACAAATCTCGAAGATTGCACCAACGAGTTAGTTGAATAGATCAACCAAAAGGCCAAAAATGACTACTGACAAAAGTCAGAAAACTCGACCGTATAAATCCGGGGTCACACGTGTCGAAACAAATGCATATAGGAAATAAATAAATAAAAACATATGCATTTCCAACGTATTCACATAGATAAAAAATATTAAATCAAGCAAATTAAACATGATTAGGTAAGATTCAGAATAAAATAAAGAACAAAGAACATGCAATAGCATAAATAAATAAAATGAGAAGGGATTAGATTTTACTCCGATCGAAGAGCCCATTAAGGACTTCCCTTAGAGAAGGTATTGCCCCCCATAATATTGGTGCGTTAGGGTTTGACGAACTCCTCTTAGGATAAAATCACTTTCCAAATCCTTGGCAATCCTTGGTCTTTTACTTCTCCTAGGTTCAAACTCTTCTACTTGATTAGGTTCAGAACAGGAAGAGTTAGCCCCCACATTTGACATCCTTTCCACTTGACCAGGAATAGAACCAGATGTAGCAGCTAAATCATCTGAAGTCGTACTTTGAGGTAATCCAGTCTTCATAGGGAAGACATCCTTAAAAAATGTAGAATCGCGAAGCTCAACAATAGTGTTGACATATATGCCTGAAATCTCAGATTTTATAACAAAAAATCTATAGGCATAGCTATTATCAACATAACCCAAAAAGACCGCGTCAACTGTCTTAGGTCCAAGCTTCTTCCTCTTGTTTTCTGGGACAACTACCTTTGCAAGGCAACCCCACACTTTGAGGTATTTCAAACTTGGTTTCCTGTTTCCCTAAATCTCAAATAGACTACTTTCCTTATGCTTGAGGGGACCTCTATTCAAAATATGGCATGCCATATTCAAAGCTTCTCCCCACATGTAAGTAGGTAATCCTGGGCTTTACAAGAGAGCGTTAGCCATGTCAGTTAGGGTCCTATTTTTTCGCTCTGCTATCCCATTAGACTGAGGGGAATATGGGGCCGTCACTTCATGAACTATACCAAAAGCTTGGCGCTGTTCATCAAATAAGTTGGACGTATATTCCCCTCCTCTATCCAACCTCAATCTCTTAAGAGTTTTCTCAGTTTGTGTTTCTGCTTCTTTCTTAAAGATAAGGAAGTTACTTAATGCCTCATTCTTAAACTTAAGCAAATACACATAGCAGTATCTACTACTATCATCTATCAAGGTGATAAAATACTTTTTATTGTCCTTAGTCAACACACCATTAAATTCGCAGATATTCGTGTGCACCAAATCTAGAACCTCAGTATCTCTAGTAATAGAGTGAAAAGGTTTCCTAGTTTGTTTAGCTTGCACACATATCTCGCATTTCTTAATTTTATCTATGATGTGTTCAGGAATCATATTTAATTTCATCATTCTATTTAAATAATTAAAATTTACATGACCCAATCTATCATGCCATATATCACAAGATTCAATATTACTACTAACAGATTGAATCGAATGAAGACTAACAATATTTAAAGCATTTCTATTTTGAGAAAATTATTTAAAGCATTTCTAATGATACATTCACATCACATTTCACTCTAAATAATAGATCAAAATCAACCAAATACCCATTTCCATAAAATATCCCATGTCTCAACATAACAACTTTATTATATTTAAAGTTTAACCCAAAACCCTCTCTAACCAACAAGGAACCAGAAAAAACATTCTTCTTCATAGAAGGAACATGCAACACCCTGTGTAGTGTCCAGACTCGCCCTGAGGAAACCTCAAGTCCACGCGTCCGAATCCCAACACCTTGCCTGTAGAATCATTCCCCATCTTTACAATTCCGCCACTGCAAGACTGATAGGAAGAAAAGAACGATCTATTTGTACAAATATGTACATTGGCTTCAGTATCCATGAGCCATTCAGTAGGATCGTGAATAACATAGAGTTCAAGTTTTATTGATGTTACGACCCGATTCCCAAATCCCTATAGGACACGAGAATCGGATCGACTTTACTGATCCCAAGATCCAGTCGTCCAACGAGGAAGTGACCAAAAAGCAGAAAAAATAAACCACATTCACCATGCAAGCAACTAACAGTAACAAAAGTACAGCAGTAAGGAAGTAAACTACTACAGTACACACTACCACAACAGTAGAGAAATTAAACGGGTACAGGAATATAAAGTTTACAATAAAAGAGTACAAAAGAGTAACAAATTACTCACTACAACAAGAAATAGGTACAACAAAAGGTACAACTACTGGGCTCTACTGGGCCCAGCACCCTCTGTAGCTATAGGCTCTGGTTTCTCAACACCTGGACCTGAAAAGGTTTATGAGTACACGAAATCAGCAAACGCTGAGTAGAGTGACAACCAGCTAACTAAAAATAGTAAAGGTGGACAGGTAGTAGTTATTTTTAATTTCTTTCTTTATTTATCTAATTATTCTTTCTTTCATCACTTGGTTTAATTATTAGGTCTCTTTCTTGATCTCGAATGTTCCTCGTAGGAACGATCTTGATTGCAGTCTTTTCCGAAGAGTAGAAGTAGCACGTGGTGCTCTCCTGGCCGGGAGAGTCCCCCGTGGTGGTCCTACACTCAGTCAACCACCCCAAGGTCGTTGACAGACGTAACGGTGACTACGGCACGCGTGATAAACGCACGGGTAGTTACCCCGCACTGGCACGCGGTCAGTCGTTTCCGTTAACGGATGCCCCAAAGCACAGCACGGAACCAGTATAGGGCATAGCCCTCTCAGTAACAGGGGTCTAGCCCCTCTCAGTAACCAAACAGGGGTCTCGCCCCTCCACAGTCCGCGCACCCTCGCCTGACTACCTTGGTTTGCCCAAAGGGCCTAACAA
The DNA here is from genome assembly GCA_037157565.1 of Thalassia testudinum. Classification (NCBI taxonomy): domain Eukaryota; kingdom Viridiplantae; phylum Streptophyta; class Magnoliopsida; order Alismatales; family Hydrocharitaceae; genus Thalassia; species Thalassia testudinum. Next base: position 58,424,979 of record JAZHRO010000022.1, on the reverse strand, counting down.
GTCGGTGTAAGGCGGATAGCTGAACCCCAGGCCCCGTGGGGTGGCTAGCTCTCTCCCTACACTTGTAGCTCTCCCCGGTACAGTGTACAAGAGGGCCAAAGAGTCGGTGCAAGGTGACGAAACCCACCCCGGGTCTCGACCTGAAGGCGGCAAACTCCCCTCGGCACTAAGGGGTAACATGTTCTTCCCTTGGTACCACGTACCCAAGGGATAGCACCCTTCCCTAGATCCATTCCATTTATTTCCAGAAGCTCATCTCCTAATACCCCGTAGGGTTCATGCTTATGTTTCTCAAGCCAAGCCGTACTAGGTTTCATCATTTCAGGTTTATTCGCAGGTAACTCGTGTTTCCAACATTCAAACTTTCATTTCCAAATCATATATAGGCAGCTCACATTTAATTACAAACAACAGGAATTTACATGCAACAGTTGCGAACAACAGTATTCTACATTTCAAAGGAAGCTGTTATTCATTTACAGGTAAGTGTTATTGTGCTAATTACTCATCCAGACTGCAGTTCATACATTCCGTACAATTATTCCAGTGTTTCTAGTCTTAGGATTCATACCATACCCTAGGAACTAACATTCATTCCAGTGCTTCTAGTCCTAAGATTCATGCCATACCCTAGGATCTAACATTCAATCCAGTGTTTCTAGTCCTAGGATTCATGCCATACCCTAGGATCTAACATTCAATCCAGTGTTTCTAGTCCTAGGATTCATGCCATACCCTAGGATCTAACATTCATTCCAGATATACATTCATGTTTGTAATTAGACTAAGGGAAGCCACTCTACCTACAAAACCAAGAGTAATGGGGGCTCGATCGGCAGGTCCACGTGCCTCCGCAACCCCCAAGTTCTCAACGGGACAAGGTCCTAAAACAAGGATCAACCACAAGAAATCACTCAGAACATGATAAAAGCATTCCAACAAGTAGGGAAACTTATACGAAGAAGAACAGAATCTTAATTGCGGAAATCGAACCTCAAACGGACCCTAAACAGGTCAAAAATGACAATCCTGACTCAAATCAGACGTCTGGAACACCTTCCAGATGTTCCAGATGTCTTAAAAGGAGTCTAGATCCATACCTCACTCTGCGTTGCTCCTCAGACATTCAGGGATCCTGCTGAACCGTCTAGACCTAGTTCCGGATGTCCGATCACCTCTCCGGACGTCTGGAGACGCTCCCCACTGTCTGGTGCCTCGCCTAGACATCTGAATCGTGTGAGAGGGCATGTCCCTCGCCTTCCCGAAGTGAATCCTTCACGCGCAATGCAAAATCTTCTTAATACGACATGTATCAGTGCCTTAGCAAAATGGCCTGCATGGCCGTATCCACAAAGGGAGGCATAGGGCGCAGGATTTACCTCCCAGTCGTCTGGAGACTCCTCCAGACGTCGTCTACATCATCTGGATGTAGATCCAGACGTCTGATTCTGGGTAAAATCCCAGAACCAGAGCTCCTTTGTCTTCTTCGTGCTGCACGCGGCCGCGCCGCGCTCGTTCGCCTGCTGCTCTAGCTACAGCAGCGTCGGGGAGGACCTCCCTGACATGCCCCTCCGCCTTGCGCACGCTCAACCGGCCGTGAGCTTCTCCGGCGAGCTCTCTCGCGAGCTCGCGCGCTCTCCTCTCTTCCCCCTCGCTGCTCCTCTCCTCTCCACTGCTGCACTCGGCTGCACTCGTCACTCTCGCTCTCGCTCTCGCTGGAGGAAGGAGAAGGTGGGTGGAAGTGGGGTGGCATGAGGGAGAGGAGGAGGGTATATGTAGGCGCGGGGGTAGGGTTCGTCGGTGAGAGGGGAGAGAAGAAGACGGCTGCGCACAGTCTGCGTGCGGCACGCGCACAGACTCGAGGACGTACGCACACAAAAATTAATTTCCAGACGTCTGGGAAGATGTCCAGACGTCTTACCAGACATCTGACCCAAGTCCTAAACGTCTTAAAGGGCTTTAATAGCACGTGTCTTAACAATTGAGTCATACCCATCGCTAGCCCCGGCCTCCTAGGTGATCATATTCACTTGAAGATTCCCATCTGTGGTCTTTTACTGAACTTTATTGGAAGGACAATCCTTCTTCCAATGCCCAAGTTGCCCACAGTGCCAGCATGGTTTGTTCTTGGATTTCTTCTAGATCTTGAGTTTGGCTTTCATTTTGTTTTTATTGTTCTTATTTTTATTCTCCTTGCCCTTAGATGTCATGACATTCACCTTAGACTCCACAGGCATTATACGTTGTTGTTTCCTATGCTTTTCCTCAATAGCAATGGCTATCATCAAGTCATCTAGAGAAATCTTTCCCTTCCTATGCTTCAGAGTCATCCTAAAGTCCTCCCAAGATTTAGGAAATTTTTGAATGATAGACATGACTTGAAACTTCTCAGGAAGCTTTATTTCAACCTCTGCTAAACCATGGAGCAACAATAGAAATTTGTGTGCCTGCTCTGATATCGATTTACCTTCAACAATTTGGAATTTAAGGAATTTTACTACAGAGTATTTTTCAATACCAAAGTCCTCGGTATTATACTTCTTGTCCAACTCCTCCCATAACCTCTTTGCAGTGGATGTAGATGTGCTGTATACATTAAACAAAACATTGGACAGAGATAATAAGATACAACCATGACAAATGTGGTTGCGCTCATTCTACTCATTCACTACCTTTTGACCTTCGAGAGTGGGTTTTTTTTAATCCAAAATCGGGCAGTCTATTTCCAACGCCGAGATCAAACCAATGGTGGTTAACCAAATTCCCATGCGTTGTTGCCAACGCTTGAAATTTTGTCCACTAAATTTCTCGGGCATACTAGATAAGTCTACACGTGATTTGAAAGTCATTTCCAACATCCCAAATATTTTAGATCTAAGCGATACCATCTCTAAGAAATAAACGCATATAGGAAATAAATAAATAAATAATATGCATTTCCAACGTATTCGCATAGATAAAAAATATTAAATCAAGTAAATTAAACATGATTAGGCAAGATCTAGAATAAAATAAAGAACAAAGAACATGCAATAGTACAAATAAACAAAATGAGAAGGGATTAGATTTTACTTCGATCGAAGCGTCCATTAAGGACTACCCTTAGTGAAGGTATCGCCCTTCATAATACCGGTGCATCAGGGTCTGACGAACTCCTCCTAGGATACAACGATCCACCTCCAAGATTCGATGCACTCCAACCTTGAACGTCCTTGAAAACCACCTCAAGAGAACGAAGCCGAGGTAATTTGGTTCGCAACCAAATTCCCGATAGATCTACCAAACAAATGGTTTGATCAGCCAAAACCTTCTCATGGACCTCTCAATCTTGTGTAAGATTGACAAAAGTGATTAGAGATTTTTCTACCAATCTTACGTCAAACGAACGTACCAAGAAAGAGAAATAAGAACGAGAGAGAGAGGGAGAGAGTAGAGAGAGTTTTCTGCTCTTGTTGTGTGTCAAATGAGAGTCCCCTCGTGGCCTTTATATATAGAGCTCACGATCAGACGTTTAAGGAAATTCCCGTTTTATGGAAACACGGCAATTGATCAATGTTAAGACCCGTGCTGTTTGAACCTTTTAAGACGTCTAGACTGTGGGTCAGACGTCTGGTCAGACATCTGGACACCTTCCTAGACGTATGGAAATAAAAAATTTTCAGTATGAGCTCGCGTCTGCGCGCGTGCTGCTTACAGATAGTACACTCCTCTCGTTTTCCTTCTTCTCTGTCCTTCCACCCCAACGAAACCCTAAACCCACACCCTTATAGAAAGTCCCCCTCCTCTCCCTCGTTCCACCCCACTTCCCAGCCACCTTCCTCCTTCCCTCCAGCGAGAGCAGCAGAGCGAGTGAGAGCGCGGGAGTGGCGTGAGGAGAGGAGGAGCAACGTGAGAGGGAGAGGAGTTTAGCTTACGAGCTCCCCGGTGAGCTCACGGCTGGATTCCCTACTAGGAGGGGGTGACGTAATAAAATGCGGAATAAAATATATACCAATCTCACAAAATAAACAATCACACAATGTACACAATTATTTTTTGGTGGAAACCCAAACCGAGTGAAAACCACCACTTAACCCTCTCGGGTTAGGATTTTTCGATCAACCAAGTTGATCAAATCCACTAAACGAATCACTTTAAACGAGGGTGATTCAACCTCAATTACAACCACGCTACAAGTGCGAGGGTAGCGTTCCTCAACCCCTTCTCTTCACGAGAAGGATTTTGTCCCACGAAGGAGACGGGAATTCGTAAAGCGAATACCCAACCAAATAACAAATATAGTCCTATAGAGCCAACAAAGATTTAAACCTAGCTTCTATAGGAATTAGGAAACTCCCCTTTGCAAGGAGTGCGTTGAATCGATGACGCGGGTGCGTGAGCCATGCGACGGCGCACCGTCGCTCTCGTGAACTACGGTGGGAGAGTGGGTGCACGAATGCTTGATGCTCTCAAGATGAAGAACTTGAGCTTGGAGAGCAAGAGCTTGCTTGGATACAAGAGAGTGGAAAGTGTGTTGCTTGGGTGTGTCTTGTGTATCTAGGTGTGTCTAGGTGTGTGTTTGTGTGCAAGAGGTTCCTCTCTATTTATAGAGGCTTTAGGAAAGCTTTGGAAGGCTTAGGAAAGCTTCCATAGCCGTTGGGAGCAAAGCCCAAGAGAATCAGGACGAAATCAGGAACAATGATTGCACTGACAGGGTTATCAGACGTCTGATCATGGCATCAGACGTTTGGAAGATCACTTTAAGACGTCTGAAAATAAGTTCAGACGTTTGATTTTGGGCGAGTCTCTTCCTGACTTAAATCAGATCTAAACAGGGTTCTAGTGCAAGTCCATCAAACGACATATAGGACGTCTGGCACTATGTCTGGACGTCTGGAAACCTACTTTTTCGTGGGTATGGATTTCCAAGAGAGTGCAACGGCTAGAAAATCTCTGAGAAGAGATTTTGGGTCAGCCGAGGTAAAACGATCATCTATCAGACGTCTGGAAAGGCTTAAGGACATCTGATAAGGCTCTAACGGTCATCTCCTTGAGTGTTTGCTGAGCCAGCCAACGGTCCACTAATTAGACGTCTGGCAAAGTCATCAGACGTCTTCTAAGACGTCTGGACAGAGGTCTGGACGTCTGATTTTCATCAGACAGAACTTTTAAGTCCAGGCTAATTGTTATCAGATGTTTGAATCAATAGTCAGACGTCATAAAACACATTATCAGACGTCTGATATTGGAATTAGACGTCTGGAAAGGCTGTTTGAACCCTATATTGGTTTTCTAAGTATTATACAGAAAACCTAAGTGTCTTAGGGTTGTGCAGGTGTTTCTAGGACTACTGTTAGTGTACTTTGAGGCTCTTTAACATGAATCTAAGTAACAAAAATAAAGAGCAACAAAAGAAACGAAAAATACAAAAAGTACAAGAGAAGGAAATCTATCCTATTCTTCATCTCCTTCCTTCTTCAATTCATCGCTCCTCGCGAACTCCTCTGTTCTCCATCAAGCTCTTCCAATCCGTCCTGGATGCGAGCTCGAACTCTGTCTAATCACGTCTCCATTTGCAATTGACCTGAAATCTAATACTCCCAAATGTTAAATGACACGTGTTTTGTTATCATCAAAACAAATGATCGTGGTGCTCTAGCACCAACAATGATGAAACTTGGTATGGAATGACATGAGGAATATGAGCATGACCCCTGTTAATGAGAGGGCTATGCCCTATACTGGTTTCGTGCTGTGCTTTTGGCGCACCCGCTAACGGAAATGACTGACCGCGTGCTAGTGCGGGGTTGCTACCTGTGCGCTTATCGCACGTGTCGTAGTTACCGTTACGCCTGTCCGTGACCTTGGGGTGGTTGACTTGGTGTAGGACCACCACGAGGGACTCTCCCGGCTAGGAGAACACCATGTGCGACTTCTACTCTTCGAAAAAGACTGCAATCAAGATTGTTCCCACGAGGAACATTCGAGATCAAGAAAGAGGCCCGATAAATAAACCAAGTGGTGAAACAAAGAATAATTAGTTAAAGGAAGAAAGAAATTGAAAAACAACAGTTACCTGTCCACCTTTACTACTTTAGTTAGTTGGTTGCCACTCTACTCAGCGTTCGCTGACATTTTGTACTCATAACCCCTTTTCAGGTCCAGGTGTTGAGCAGTTAGAGCCTACGGCTGCAGAGGATGCTAGGTCCAATAGAGCCTAATAGTTGTAGCTTCGTGTTGTAATCCTTTTCAGTTGTAGTGAGTAGTTCTTGCACCTCTGTACTTTGACATTTTGTACTTTATATTCCTGTACCTGTTTACTTTATATTGTTGTGGTGGTGTGTACTGTAGTAGTTTTACTTCTTTGCTGCTGTACTTTTGTTACTGTTAGTTGCTTAGCATAGTGAATGTGGTTTACTTGCCTGCTTTTTAGTTACTTTCTCGTTGGACAACTGGGTCTTGGGATCAGTCAAGTCGGTCCGGTCTCGTGTCCTGTAGGGATTCGGGAGCCGGGTCGTAACAATCGACCAAAATCATTTGGTCGACCAATTAAGCCCATTGATCGACCAAAACCATTTTGTTGATCAAGTTTTACTGATTGATCGACCAAACCAATTGGTCGACCAATTTTACAATCTGGTCGATTAATTAGGTCAAAATTGTGAGATTAAAATCCGTAGCAAAAGAGGTTCAAGTTCTAACTTCCAAATTGATTCTCACCCGAGTCTGAGCCAGGGTGGGGCGGGGCGCGTGCACGCGTGTGTGGTCCCCAGCCCCACCTCTCACTCTTTACTACATAAACCATCGGAGACAGAAACCTTTTATACCCACCAAGAAGTTTGTCCACTTCCAATATGGGATTAAACACCTCTCCTAAATCTCACAGATTTCAGCATGAATTGTCACGTCACCATATGACAATTGCATCTCGATTGATGCAATTAGGTTCTCAAGTCCAATAAAACACGTGATCCTGACAAAATAAAAACAACACAAAAAAAAGAAAAAGAAGGGCCAATACACTCCAACGCTACGAATCAACCCAACAATAGCCGATGATCAAGCTAGCGATGTCGCAACCTATGAAGCCGCATATGACCACGGCAACGACGCTCATTCGTACACCACACGCCTGCTGCCAACAGCGACAATGATGCAGCCATAGCAACCCAACTTTGGCTTCATTGGGACCTCCATGCAACTGCAACGCCCAAGCCCAGTGTGTCCTCACTTACAGGACCACCACACACCAAGCACCGAGCAGCCAACCACAACGCGTCGAGGAACTCGACCGCTACGGACCTCACGGAACTCCACTACCGCAATCGCAACCCCACAACTACAAAGAGAAAGGAGCGTCCGAAAGAACGAAGGGCTCCGATCAGGCCGAGTGTTAACGAAGCTTTTGCCTGCTGAGGGGAGGGAGAGGAAAATGGCAGCGCTGGTGTATTTTGGCTTTGTTAAAATGGTAGAGTGGTGATTGAATTTATTATTAAAGCATGTAATCGTGAGGGCTCCGTTGGACATGTTTGAGATCTACATAAGATCTGCCGTGATAGAATTAATTGAGCAACACAATCATTTTCGACACAATCTAAATCGTTTTCTTTGAGTTGCATAGACCCTAATCCTCTTCATATTGTGTGTGGACAAAAAATTGTTGCTCTAAAATTGGGAAACTCAAGATGAAAATGAACTGGAGTAAACAATCGAAACCCAGCAGCAGCCGTACCTTTCTTCCGTTGTTCAGCTTTTCATGAATCTAAAGTTAAGCCAAAATATTCAAAAACATAAAATATGATACGTTTTGAAACACATAATATAAAAAAATCTAAAATTAATGTAAATTTTATCATACAGTGTTGACTCTGTATACTTAAAAAAGTCACCACTATTGTTTGAGTTAAAAGAATAATTTTTTATTTTTAATTAAATAATATCGACATAAAATAATTTTTAAAATAATTTTATATTATTATAAAATAATTTTACATCAGTTAAAAAAATAATTTTGAATGTAGTTTTAATTATTTTACGTTGATATAAAATAATTTTTAAGATAAATTTGATAATTATATATCAATGTAAAATAATTTTACATTAATAAAAAATAATTTTATTTTTTATTTAGAAATAGTGATAATTTTTTTAACTTTTAAATTTACTTTCCTTGATCACTACGGAACCCGTCACCTTTTGTAACTGTGTCGTAAAGTTAATATCAATGCAGAGCGAGTGAACCTTACATAAAAAGCAACGAACTAGACATATCGGCAACAAGAAATATCTCCGGCATTAGAAGGAAGGCTAGAGTTGCCTGAAGAAACAGAACGTCCCAGAAACCTCTGCCACGTCAGCAAAAGTATTACATCGACACAAACTTAGATACAACTCTCTTGCCGCTCATAATACAGAAGAGTCGATCCCCTACGTAAATGGAGATCTTTATTTTCTGGTCATTCCATTCTCCTCACTATTTGTCCCCATCCACCCTTGCGAAAGTTCTACCCAACAGAGAGAGCGAGAAATTCCTGGTAATCAAACACCACTCCTTTGGTTGTAACGACGAGCATTCGGCGATCAAATTCTCTATCTTGTGTGGGTGATTGCTTGCCATAGAATGGAATTCTTCAGCAAGCAAAACGAAGCCTACGCGCCAACCGAGCAGAAGCCCACCTCGTTCGTGCTGATCAGCTCGGCGCAAGGCCACGGCTGGACGTCCACAGCCGCGCCAATTACATCCATGCACTTCCACGGCACCTCCCGTCCCTCCGTACCATATAACTTCACGTTTGAAAGGCACACGCGCCTGAAAGGCGAGTCCTTGATGCCGAGTATCGACCCAGGCTGATGGATCCTCTCCCCCCACACGTCCTTGATGCTTATTCCCTCCACCACGGGGACCGCATTGGGGTCGAAGTTCTCGTCCGGGTGGTCTCCGGCGCCCCCCACGATGGCCAAACCATGCCGAACCGTGTTCAGGTTCATCCCCGATATCGTCACGTTTCTTATGTATCCTCCCCTTCCAGTGTTGGTCTTGATGTGGAGACCAAAGCCAGAGTTGTAGAGGTTCACGTTCTCGACCAGGACGTTCTCCACCCCGCCGGATGCCTCGCTGCCGATCGCGATCCCTGCGAAGGGAGTGGAGCCGGTGATACGTCTGACAGTGATGCCATTGCTTGGTCGGCCGTATGCTATTCCATACTCGTCCCATCCACTCTTCACGGCAACCAGATCATCGCCCACCGACAGGTATGAATCCTCGATGCAAACGTTGGAGCTCGAATCTGCCATCAGAATTCCATAATGATCTGTTTTAGCTACTGATGCTTCTACTTGCCCTCTTGCATTTAATGATTTCAACGGTCAAAGGAAACACATAATTGATGCTGCACAAATTGGCATTCGAGGTATTTTTAGCATTGATTTTGACGAAATGATGGAACGGGATATTACCTGGATCAATTCCATCAGTGTTTGGTGAGTCAAGTGGGGCCAAGACGGTGACATATCTTACTACGACGTTACTGCAAAGACATCAAAACAATGACTACCATCTCTGTTTGATGAATCTAAGCCACAATCAGAATCAAATAAATGAAATTATTTCTTAAATCTTCCTCTAACCTGCAGTAAACAGGGTGGATGGTCCAAAATGGAGAATCGCGGAATACCACGTTGGAGATGATGATGCCAGTTGAGTGCATCAGCTCAAGCAGGCTTGGTCGAGTGTATCGGAGAGTTCGCCGCCTCCACATGTTCCACCAAACATCCCCAGATCCATCGATTGTGCCATTTTCACCTGTTGAAGATGACAATCCACATCCCTGACATAAGCATTCAAAGAGAAGAATGCAACATAGACGTAAAAAAAGAAAAGAAATTATTTCAGTAAGATAGGCAGGAGTTCAAAAGGAAATCTTCATGAAAGATAATATGGCACCATGTACTAGGAGATCAGTTGTGGCCTTTGATGGACTTCTATACGTCCAAGGCTCCCTGCCTGTAGAAGATGGTGGCTAGGCTCGCAGTATAGCAATCTTAAGTGGCATAATAAAACTTATGCCAATGGAATTTAGATTGCTTTCAAAATACCCAATTGATAATCTTGCTTTATAAAGAAACAAAGAGCCACCTTAATGACAACTACAAACCAAAGTACAAGATGAAGTACCACCGTCCTCTAATTCGAACATGCTGAAAAATGTTCTCATGGTTATATGCAACATTTCCAAGTGCAAAGCTCTCAACTGTATCCAACAGAAGCAATTTATATACACTCCCTAAAAGAGATATGGAACTGCCCAAATTGTATAAGCAATTCTCAGAAGGACATTGACAAGCATTTTCTTGTCAATCTTCTCGTCAAGCATATCACAAGAAGAATTTTTAGCATCTCATCTGTTTCTAGAATAAAAGAGATCAATAAGCTAATAGTCCACCCCAAACTCTCCAATCTCCATTCTAGAGGAGAAGACGATGGGATTGCCAATATTGTAGAAAAATACCTGTTATAACCACATCACGAACTCGATCTCCATGAATAAAGCTCGTGTATCGCCCTCCAGGTCGCTCTCTTCCCCTCCCATACGATGGCAATGGGCTCACCAACGGCCAATTCCAAGTGTCCTGTGCCACCAAAAGAGGAACCATTTCTTGTAAGCTCAATCACAATTCACTCCATAATTTTCCTTTGCAAAGAAAATAATTAATCCACCAAGACATCTGTATCGGTTGCTTGGACAACCCAAGCTTTTCGCAACCATGTATCCATATCATCAAACACCAACACAAATCGCATCCATCCATATAGTTAAGACACTTGAGAAAGCAATTGTCGTATCGCAATCGTGAAATAACACTACTTTGCTCGCGACAAGGTCACGGGCCCAACTACAAAATTGCCGCCAAAGTAAAGCACCGATTTTTGTTCCTTTCCTTTTTCTTCTCTCTCTCGCTCTCTGGAAAGAGGAGATTCATGTAGATCTGGAACTTCTGATGCAGTTCTTCCACTCAGAACAGGCAAACCACACCAACTCATTCCTTTACACACACACACACACACACCAAACAGACAATAATAAACAAACAACAACAAATAATTATAAAACCCACATCTCGAGTCCAGCATTGGGTACACCCCTCCAAGCACATCCTCCAATCAAACCAAAACAAACGGAACACAAAGCTTCACCACACGCAGATTAGGTGAAAAGGCAAACACAGAATCCAAACCAAAACCAAACAAAACAAAGGCACTACCTGAGTGGCCTTGATTGTTGCACCCTTTGCAAGATATAAAGTCAGGTGGCTGGTCAGGTTGAAGCACCCAGTGAGCCACACCCCTGGAGGCACATAGAGGAGCGTCCCTCCCTTCGCCTTTAGGTGCTTTATCCTGTACATGGCCTTGCGGAAGGCCCAAGTATTATCCCTCTTCCCATCCCCCACCGCACCAAACTCGGATATCGACAGGGCTACCCTCCTGTTCCTCATCCTCACGATGCCGGAGCACGTAGTCTCGCAAAGGACCCACCTTGGCGCGAGAAAGCCGGCCAGGAACAGGGCCGCGACCACCCAAGATCTCATCTTTCTCAAAGATCTCGTCTTTCTCGGTTCTGGAGGGCGTCGAGACGTCACAGGACGCGGCTTGGGGGTGGAAAGCGGTAGATGGGAACAACCCAAGTTGGCGAAATTGGTCTGGAAACCACAAAAGCGAGGTTTTTGGAGGGAGTGGGGAATTGGGTCCTTGGAGTTGGGTTCTGTGGTGAGTGCTCCAATGGGAAAGATGAAAACTTGAGGAGGGACGATAGTGGTGGGGAAGTGTACAGGGGAGAAAGCAGAAGGCTGTCACGGTGCTTATGCTTTGAGGGAAATAAACAAGTCGGTAGTGGTGGAACAGCCTTCTCAATTCTCCAAGACGGTGAGGGTACACAGTACACTAAAAAAGAGCTGTATGATGTATAGATTAATGGACCCATTTTACTAATCTAGAGAAGGAGAGGACGCCTGGCGACAACAGAGAGAGAGCAAGCCGCGGAAATGTGCGGTGACAAAGTCCAAGTAGTCCAAGCATGTCGTGTAGGGTAGGAGAAAAATGTAGCCGTTTTCTGCCTTTTATGGGCGGCATCAAACGAGTTTCAAGCTGGTAGTGGCAACTGTATTCTCCACGTAAATTTTCATCAGTTCTGTTGAAAAAAAGTTATGCAAATGTGATGTATGAGCCCATGTCATACTGTTGACTGGAGAAATGCAATGTCCATGTCTGGAATTAGGAAAAGAAAAAAGAAAGTTCAGGAGTGGGCAAAGCAAAATACCCAAGTAGTGTAGTCCATGTGGATGGGAATTCCCTTGGATTAAATGGTGCAGCGATGGTCTACTTCTACTTTGTAAAATAGGATTATCATCTTGTCGGAGGTCACTTTTTTCCCCCACAACGACTGCAGCCGTTTAAAGAGATTCTTCGTTGCAGATGTCGGGGATCACGTGTGACTCTGGATCTCATGCGACTGTGAAATTACCCGACTTATTTTGGATTCCAATATCTTTTCGATTCCTTGTTTGCACGGATCATGCTGATTGTCAAGTTTCATGCTTGATAGAGCCGTCGCTTTCTACGAGTGTGAAGTTATTTTTTCTTCCTAGTGTGGAGGAGTGCCGTTGGATTCCAATTACTATTGATGCTTTCTCTGTTATTTGTTACTTTTTTGTTTCTTCTTTTTTTTGTTATTTGTTGTGCCCTCCTTCTCTTGGGAGTTGAGTTACTTTCCCCTGAGTCCTTTACCCTTAAGTGGGGTTGCATTCCGGTGTATTTGGATCTTTTCCTTTAATGGAATGCACCTCTGCAAAGAAAGAAAAAGAAGAGATTCTACACATGAAAAGGTTTCTCTTGTAGGGAGTGATTCATAAATTATATCTTGATTATAATTTATTCCAGACTTGGATTCCAACTTCACTAAGGGGAAAATAGGAAATTATTATCCTTGTCATCTTCTTCTGAATGATGTTTTAGTTCCACTTAACCTTTCTGGGCATCCATCTAATATTTCTGATAAATCATCCTCCTCAGGATTTTAATGAAGACCTTGAAGACAATAAAATCACCTTCCGTTGATTATTTTTTGTCATCATAAAATTAAGAATGCTATAACAATGTATTGCAACGAAGAATTAAAGAAACACATGTTGTAACACGTTTTACAACGTACGAAGTAAGAGAACGTAGTGAATCACTATATATAATAATTTTTCTTGATATATTTTAATTTTTCACCGATAAAAATCAATATTCATAAGTGAAAAATTATTTTAATCTTCAACCAATAAAAAATTATTTTCAATCAATAAATTTTAATTTTTAATCAATTCATTTAATTCTCGATCGATACATTTTTAATATTCCACTTACCTCCTATATTGTATCATCATATTTACTGTATATTTTCAGACATCAGATGCAGTAAATGGGTCGGGATCTCCGAGTAAATGGAACGGTAGGAAGAAAGCCGCGGGAGAGGCAGATGAATGAATTTGAGAGGAGGCACAGAGAGATATGGACCCTTCAAGGACGTCATTAAGTTGGTGTTGGCCGAAGGAATGGAGAAGATCGGGTCGGTCTGCATTCTCCAGTTCACAGGGGACCATGTGGCGACGGCATCTGGAAATTATTCCCAAGAGGGGAATTAACCTCCTGCACTACAAAGACAAAAAGGGTTGGCAGTTCGTCCTTCTCTATCCTTACATGGCTGTGGATGGCAGGAGGAGCGTAAGGTTCTAAGCTAAGGGACAAATTGATAATTTCCCCATTTGAGGTAAGGGTATAAGTTGATTGGATCGAGGACACATTTTTGCCAACTCTACGCACCAACCTGACGTTGCGCACGTGGAAGTTAATATCCCTTTGCGATTTAATTATCCAACTCAAGTTCTGATATTAACCCAATGTAATGCGTAGAATTCTATCAAAAAGTTGGGGGCAAAAAAAAAAAAAAAAAAATTCTAATATTCCCTTAACTTATAATAATAAAATAAAAGAAAGAAATCAACAGTTTTACGAGGAACCAACAAATGTATGTGCGAAAGAGGGTAGCGTTGGGGGAGTAGGAACTGGGAAAAGAGATCTCAAGCTCGGTACCTTCGCTGTGTGATACCGTGTACCTGAAAATTTAATTACATAATTAAGTTTATGGATTCTGGATTGAATTGGAAATTTGATCGAGTGCAATTAATTTTTTGGCTAATCATGGATCAAGAGAGGAGGTTGACGTAGAGGTTGAGAAGACGTGTGTCACACCATTTGCTATTTGTCATCCTGGATACACTTCTTTTATCCTTTTAGATAATCCCTCTGAACACAAGTTAATCTCAAACACCTCTAATATTAGAATTGACTCAATCAAATACTTTAAATAATCCACCTACTCTACTATTCTTCAAGATAATCTCTCAAAAAGAAAGTGGGATAAGTTAATCCTCCTCCTCTCTCTCTCTCTCTCTCTACATCAAATTAAGAGGGGGTGTGGAAAATTTATCCTTCATCCACCCAAATAAAAGTCACGTGAATCACATGCCATCCAAACAGTGTCCTAGGAGTTGTGTATCGTATGGGAAGAGTTGGGTGGGGGGAATTAATCGGAGATTGTTTTCCTCCAAGAATGGTAAAAAAATAATTGCTAGAAGAATAAAATGAAATTAGAAAAATAATTAAGTTTTTATTTTTTTTCACTTTGGGTGGAAAATTAAAATTAAATTACATATTTAAAAGGAAAGAATATCACATTGCGAAATTATAAAAGATAAAAAAAGTAAAATAAAATAATTTCAATGAAAAATTAAAACATCCCTGCCTCCGGTAAGAAAGCAGCCCCGAAAGAACAGTAAAGGTAGGAAGAACTATAATCAAAGCTGGGAAAGGAGATGGTGGAAGGGGGCGCAGATCTCCCTCCCCCTGTGAGGAGGACACGGGTGCTGCGCGCACCTGTCACACTACTAATTGATCGAGATCCAACAACCGGCTACAGACTCCCAATCTTTCATGGAGGGGGTTGGGACGGATGGAAGGTGGTGGATCTTGTGGAAGGGGACACGTGTAAATATGAGAGGCCCGGCAATACTTTCTTAGACCAGTAGGTAGGAGTGTGTGTCGGAGTAAAAATAATATTATTATTGATGAAATATTATATTATAAAAAATTATGATATATATATATGCCTTTTTGTTTTGAATTAATGTACATTTGAAATTTTAAAATTAGGTGTACCGGATATTTTAATATGCAAGGAAGAAATAGTTTTATAGTTTATATTTTTTAATTTTTTTAAAGATAGTGGGAATCTTGTAGGTAGTTAACTTAGGTGTGTGAGATTTAACGTAAGAATGATATCTATGTTTACTTAAATTGAGATGTAAGAAAGAGGTATTTTTATTATTATTTCTTATTTTGATTTATTTTCTTTTAAGTAAAGTGAATGATTTCATCATATTTTATTTGTTATGTACGTGAAATTTAATTTGAGTGAGATAGAGAGAAGGGAAGAGAGCGAGGACGTGGGGAAGGTATGATACGTCAAATGTATCATATCTCTTGAGCAAATGTGTACTTGAGATTTTAAGATTGAAAGAAGATGTATTTTTGTATTTTTTTATTTTTAATTTTTCTTTTAAATAAGGGAGAGGTGTTCCTGCGATTAGTTTGGTAGTTAAAATTTAACAAGAGAATGACACCTATATTCACGTAAATAGAAATATAAGGAAGAAGATTTTTTTTATTTTTTTTCCCTTTATATTTTAAGCAAGGGAGGTGGTTCATCATATTTTATAATTTTTATTTGTTTGTTAGGTGAGATTTAATTTGAGAGAGAGAAAGAGAGAGACGTGGATATAAAGATAGATTTTTATGTTATCACTTTTCATTCAATGCGTAGCTTGGGTTTAAGCTTGGAATATCATTTATCAACATGGCGGGCCATATGCTTCGGGAGGAGGAGTAGGTGGATGAATAACACCCGAGTTTCATCGGCCGACCTTAGCTTATAAGCCCATGCGATAACCAAGCAAGCAAATCAAGCTAAATCAGAGCAGTCGATTTCAAGAAACTAAGATTAATTCGCTTGATCCGATCAGATGCTGCTTAGGCCTAAACCCACGATGGAGGTGATTTTGCACATCTTTCTGACCCTGAATCAGAAACTATGTATACGATACAGCTGATCGATCTAAAATCGTCAATAAGATGATGATGTCCAAAAGGGGAGTACCAAAAACAAAAAAAACGGTTCCGTCCAATTAAATCAGCGACAAACAATATATATCTGTAGACGACAGTGGACCAATTAAAGCGGTTCGGAGTGAAGCCCACCAATTAATTCACGAAAAGGACAAGGTTGGCGAAGGTTGTCACGAAAAGGAAAGCTCATCCCCAATTGGGTCCATCTGCTTTGATGGAGCTGTGTCAATTCGGCTTAATTAGATCGGAAATTTATTATGCGTTTATTTGTGGTTGGGTTCACATTTAATTGGGTATTCAACGAACCACGTTAAAAAGATCGATGGGAGTTCACATGACCTTTCTTAGTTATGAAAATATACTGCCGCTCCCGTTGATGGTGGAACTGAAAATCCTTCTCGCATTTATAGCTTTTGTGTTAAAACTCCTTGTAAATTATGTATAGCTCTATCGTGATGGAGTCAACATTATTTTGACTGTTTCTGTAAAATATTTTTGTACGATAACTGTCATTTCTATTTTCTCCGAAGGTAGATCAAGATTCTATACAAATTGCGCCAAAATATATACTTGCTCTATTTGTCGAAATCTAGACTGTCATCTTGGTGGCTTGCTTGAAAGATAAAGACTTAGCCCATACGTAAGGTTTTGTGTATTTTGTTTGGATAATTTACATGAATTATATATAACCTAACTTGTCGTTTTTGGTAGAAAGCATGTTTGAAAATAACTTTATAAAAGGATTTACAAAGTTATGTCTAAATTTACAGTGTCACTATTTGGTCAGAATGTACACCGTCTAAATAGTGGCTTAAGATATTGATGTTTCTGAGTAATACTCATCCTTGCGGTATTTCCATGAAAGGTAAATCAATGTAGTTAAATTTTTAATTTGCTCCAATCAGATTAAATTTGTAATGCTAAATTTAAGTTGCTCTAGAAGCAATGTTTCTAAACCGTGAATTTAATTCCTTCATTTGCCATGAGTTTGAGTTTAGCATTTATTTTAAAGTTCGTGAAAGATCTTATCCGATCCTACTATTATGATAAATGTAATAAATGCACAATGAAGTTTAAATTTCAATCTTAGGATACCGTAATCTTTCAAGCTAATAGGACAAGTAAACAAAATAGGTTCGCCAAGAAAAGGTTCAATTCAATAAAATATTTTGCTGATATTCTCGATTGGATTAGATTAAGCATTTAGTTATGTTGAATGAAATTGGGAAAAAAATCCAATCTAATATGGTGAATTATGAATTTAGCAAACTACCATCCAATCCACGTAAATCCCTGATCGTAGAAGATCCAAGTTGAGCATGTAGTAGATTTCTACTCTTTTGCCTAATTGATCAGGTGGCTATAGTCTCAAGGCAACTTGGGAAATGATTTTCAGTAACCTTCCAAGATATCTACGTCTGGATCAATAAATGGGAGTTAGAACTTTGTGCAGTCACCTCCGCTTCTCGAATATTTTAAAAAATTTATACGCGTAACATGTTTTAAAGGAGTGACCTAATTTTTCATGTTATACATAAATTGATTTCCTGTAGCTCACTGACTGTTTACAAAGGTAGAAATTTATTGCTTTAGTTTTGTGTACTTCCCTCTGTTATACTCTTTATTATACTCTTTGAAAATCGTAGATCATTGAAAAATAATGCAGAACATTATATATTGTACGTTTTCTTTTATGATTAACATGTCTATCATTCTTCCTTTGTTATTGATAGATGGACAAAGAACTGATTGAGGGAGAAATTTGGTGATTGCGTGAATAATGTAAATAAGGAAAAAGATGGTAAATTAATGACCCAGTTTCATCTTAATAGTATATACGTGGAGAGGGATCTAACTATCAATTATTTGTTGTAAGAGGATATTTTTGTTCTCTGAAGTATAACGTAGGTGATTATCATTTTCTTGAATATATGAGCTCTAAAATGATCCATTCCAACCTTTTAATTTGACTCCTGAGGGTAATTGTGTAATTTTTTAGACTCCATGGTATTTTTTGTAAGTTCTATGTACATAGTAGTGCATCTAAGGATCATTATGTAATTTTCCAAACTATGGGGTGCTTTTTGTAATTTTTACGCATTTAAAAGTGCACCAAAGGATCATTGTGTAATTTTTCAAATCTTAAAAGAATTTCTATAAATTCTACGTGCCCAATATTGTGTCCCAGGGTCGTAGTAAGTTTTCCAAGCCTTAATGGGCTCCTCATAAATTCTTTACATTAAATAATGCACCTAAGGACCTTAGAAGAATTTTCTAAACATTTAGGGGTGTATTTGCAATTTCTACACATGTAGATTGTAATCGGAGAGCCTCACATTTTTTCTCTATTCCTTAAGGGTTCTACTACAATTTTTCACACCTAGACTTAAATATTTGGGTGCCTAGACTAAAGAACCTAAACTCTAGGTTCGAGGCCCAAACAACCTTGGATTCCCACATATAAGGTATCGTTGGAAAGTACTTTTAATTTTACATGTTTTGGTACCTTGTTTAGCATGTTTCAGTTACTAGAAAATTAATCCAAGCCTCAAGTGCTTTTTTTGATCCCATTTCTCGCCTTGGTTGTCCTAGCGACCACATTTAGAGGCAACGTGATGCAAGAGGCAGCACATGCAGCATCTTTGGGAGGTGAGGGCAAACCCGCTATGCCACCGAAGCACTTGATAAATCAAGGTAAAGTGGACCGCCTCTCCCTCCCCATGCCTTAAGGTTTTCGATATTTTCTAAGCACATGTTACATGCCAATATTGACATGTGAATTATCGTGACCCTTCTTGTTGAGTACACGCTTTCCCTTATCTTGAGATTGAATTTGTTTGCTCCTTAATCACATTGCTTGCCCTTGAGATTGGTGGTTGAATGATCAAGAAACTTAATACCCTGATTTTTAATTGTTAATGAGTACGATGGAATAATATGACTATTGAAGAAATGAATGCTAACTTGTTTTCACCAACATATGAAATAACGCTTATTTAGCATGTTAGCAACAAAGGTAAGGGCATTAATGAACTTAGGGGGAAAACTAAAATGGCTTGTACTATAAACTTGACATGTGAGGTGAAATTAGAAACAATGTGGAACTTGATAAGTTGGGTAGCGAGGGTGATAAACTTGTGTCAAGATGTTGGTGTGTAAGGATGAGTTGGCCCTTAAGTATACGAGTATTAAAGAGAGTTAACCATCTCATGGCATAGAGAGAGAGTTGACCTCCTTGAGTTTAGGACTTGGGAGAAAGCTACCTTTTCTGGATGAATTCTTTATTGGGCTCATGTAGGGCCAACCAAGATGTTGGGTGAGGAGTACGCAGTGATGAAGAGGTGGAGTGGTTTTGGTTGTTGTTCTTATGCATATTCATTAATGGAAACGACTGATCGTGTGTCAGCATAACATAGCTCCCCATGTGTTTATTGCACATATTATAGTTACTACTATACCATAGCCATGACCCCAGGGCTGTAAACTAGGTTGTAGGGAAAGTGCAGGGCATTCTCCTTACCTAAGAGAGTGTCCCGTGGTCACCCTGCGACCCAAAGTTACTACGACGAGATTGTTTCTGTAGGAGACATTTGAGTTGGGAAGAATTTAACTATATCTAGCAGGATAAAGGAAAAATAGAAAGATTTAATAAATGAAAATGAAATTAGCATAAATTATCAAAGTTATTAAAATTGATAACACAACCACCATTGACTTTCTACTGTTTCTCTACTTCTCCTCGCTCTATTTTTCTACACATACTTTTCTTGAGCTACTTTACTTAGCTTTAATGATGTTTACTCTAATTTTGTGTACTCAGGTTAGGCTAGTGGGTAGCCAATTCTAGCAACTGTAGAGGGAGATGGTGCAAGACCCACTCGCGCACTGTAGTTGTGGTAGTTGAGCTAGGAGTGATGGCTATGTATTGTTTTATCTTAAGCTAGTGATGATACTTCCTGCTTTCTTAATTATTTTTGTTTTATTGTGTTGCATATGTGGGATGTATATGTGTGTTATGTTTATTACATGCTGGACGACTAGATTTTAGGTAGTGAGATGCGATTTGACCTAATTTCTTTTTATAAGGGATTTAGATTGTAATTAAGGTGGATAATAATTACTTGTTTCTTGGAGAGTGTAATCGATTCGTGTGCCTCTTCACCTTTTGAGTGGTCGCCTTGTTCTTTACATTGTCGTTTCACCTTCCTATTGAGCGTTGCCTGCCTCGACTTGATGATGAGCGGGCTAGCCTTGCTTATGTTGGTAGACATTTACTACCTGAGTATAAAGAAGACGAGGCAAGTGTGTTGGTCCGAGCAATTCTACTAGGTAAATAAGCTAGGCGGACGGACGGGTAGGTCACCTCGTGTGTCTTAAACTAGCGAGTGGCCAGCTAATTTTTGACCCACTTTGTGGTTCACATGAGGTGTTGACGGGATGTCCATGGTAGGCTCCATTAGCTTTCCTCATTCTGCGAGTGGGCCAACTCCATCCTTAGCCCAATTAGGTCCTGCCTAAGCTCCCCGAGTCATTTCTCATGCACCTAACTTTTCTCTCTCACCGGTTGTACATTTAAAAGTGATTACCAAAGAATAAAATGATATCTTCGTAAGGAAAGGTTGGAATTGTAATGTAAAAAAAAAAAAAAAAAAACCCTTAATACACTATTAGCATTTTAAGTATCAAAATCCGAGACAAGTGTACATTAATATAAAAATTTATGGAAAAAATTCACGTGTCCCCACCTCAAAATCAAATATCATGTATGAACTACAGCGTGAATGGACCTTAGTCCTTTGAGATTTTCAACTGTCCTGCATAGGTTGAGCAACTAAGTCAAGCACAACATTCCGATCGTGTTCATGTTGCTGTTGTATCTTGCTCAAAGATAAAATATTAGTTGTTCGCGATGGGGCATCATTGCTGCTGCAATGTATATATATATATATATATATATACAACTATATTACTCTTTTAGATCCATTATTCTTGTCGTGGTGCGGGAAATGTGAGAAGCGAGGGAAAGAAGATCTAGAGGGCGGTTGAGATACCTACTCGTCAACGTTGGTGTCGTGGTCAAAGATGAGAAAAAATGCCGAATTACATTGGCTTTGAAAGAAAGAAAGTGGAAGATATAATATAAATTGGAGTTTATCGGATAGAGGGAATAGAATAATTTACAGGCTAGATAACCAAAATACCATCTTTCATTGGCCAAATCTATCTCTTGCATGATGGCATCAAAATCTTATATAGATGGTCCACTTATCAAATGACACATCCATAAAGTCACAGACATTTCCAAAATCTGCACCCTTTGGAAAATTTATCAATTTATTAAAACAATATAGGTAAAAATAATTAAATAAATTAATCAACACCTATATTCTTTAATTCATTATTGACTTATGCTACACCAATTCTAAGATTTTTTTTTTTCTTTTCTACGGGTGCGATATCTAAGTATTAAAAGGAGGAATGTGGTTAACTCTCACTCTACAGTTCATACATTCATTCACACGTCTTTCGAAAAAAAATCGAGTATCACATGTGATATTTGATATAAAATTAAATATTATTGATGATATTTAATTTTAGTAAAAAAACTTTTGTATGAAATTTATGTTAATATACATTTATGCGGGACAATGATTAACTCACATTATAGCTCATTTTATAGAAAAAAATGTTATTGATTATATTTAAATGTCATTGATGGTAACTAAATATCATCTATCATATATTTAAATATCATCGATGATATTTTAATAATATTTGATATTAGGAGGAATTGCTTGAACTTATACATCAATGTACATTTATGCTAATTAGTTTTCTTATTTATGTGTGTGGGGGTGCTTATGCTTGGATCAGCTTTTCGGTAGTTAACCAGCTAACACAACACTGAAGTTGCAAACCAAGTTGATAAATATTTAATAATATTGCATCTTACAACTTCTTAACATGCTCATAATTTTTGTATAACCGGTTACAACTATGCTGAATTCTGTAGAAGAGAAGCTAGTTTTTGTTTGAAAAACACTTTCCAAGGATGATATTGCATGGCAAATTAGTACCATCAAGCTTCTCGGCTAGGCATGAAAGGTTTCTACTTGTTTTTTTTTTTCAAGAAGAAAGTATTCCATTAAAGGGAAAGAATTGAATACAACAGGATGTTACCACTATCAAGGGGAAACGAAGAAAGGAAGATTGATCACCCTTACTAAGAGAGAGTGGTTGCTCCCTGTATGATGGGAGAATCCACAAAATTATAATAAAACATGAAAAGAAGAAAGAGAAAATACAAGAAAAAGGAAAAAGAAAACGTCAAATGTATTGAGAACTAACCACACTATTTTAAGAAAGAATAAGACTCTACGCTTGTAGATATCGACAACGCCACCAAGGACAAACCCAATGATAAACTCGATCCGCATAGACAAGAAATTTGACATAAGTCAAAAGCCACACTAAGTTGAGCGAAATCTCACCCAAAGAAGTTCAAAGTCACACGTGGTCCTCAACACTACAAAAGCTCGACCACAGATGTGAAGGTAGACCTCATAACATCCAACCACACTGAGTAGATGCTACAAGGGGGTTGAAGGCAATGGCCATGGAAGGAAGGTCACGATGTATTCGTAGAACGATCAAGCCAATAAGCATGACCCAACAAGAAGCCACAAGCAGTGAGTAGAACGATCTTACCAAACCAGGCGTGACAGCGAGCTGCAGCGATGACCGTCAACAGAGCCAGCAGCATCGCAAGCCCCATCGATCTCGACCAGTACCCGCAGCAACCCAAGTGCGACAGCAACAGCCTAAGTGCGAGATGCAGCAACCCACAGCACCATCGCGACCGCAGCACCATGAAAGAGATCGTCCCCGATTGAGAGACTTCAAGCTCGAATGGGTAGCCACTAAGGATCGATCGAGAGGAAAGGAGTGGAATAGGGAAGAGAAGCGGCTGGTGGGGGGAGAGGGGGAGGGGGTCCTCGACCAGCTGATTGGAGCTGGCCGAGTGCTTAACGAGGCACGATCACTAGGTTTTCTTTCGCTAGAATTGAGGGAGTTTTTCGACCACTTCTATTGCCTATGCGCTGATCGCTAGCCATGAAAGGTTTCAGTGTTCTATTTAGCTGAAAGTTGAAGCTCCTTTATACTTACAACTTTTTTTTTAGAAGGGAAATGTGTTGAAAATGCAATTTAATTTCATGACCTCTATCATACTTTACCACCAAGCCAACTCCTTCGTGGCCTTACAACTTTATCTTTGTTGAATTGGAGCATGTTCATGTTCTTTGTTTGCTCCTTTAAAAGTGATTTTGTGATTATAAGAGTTAGATTTTGTATGGATGTTACTTTTTCGCTTAAAGTTGGATTGTTTTACTTATCTCTCAAAAAAATTATTTACTTTGTTTGGATGACATTTGCAGAATTGTGTAGCTGTGTTGACTTTTCCCTTTTGAAATTAAGCACTTGAATTTTTTTTAATGGGCTTTCTTTGGACATTTATTCTACATAGTATTTATTATTGTGTGGAATTAAGCACTTGAAATTTTTTTAATTGGCTTTGTTTGGACATTTATTCTACACAGTATTTATTATTGTGATTTGCATGAATATTTACACATTAGTGCCTTTGTTTTCTTTGATCACAATTTACAAATCCCCTTCTTCATACACCAATACATGCACAGTTATACTCGCACTCATAGTTCAGAAAATCAGTCACCTAAGGTCACATATGCAGAGGTGACCCCTCTCCCAAACCACATATCATGGAGTGATCCACTGGTCAGTCCAAACCGACTACTCGATCTGACTAAATGTATACTAAGCCAAGTATAATGTCAACTTTCAAATAAACCCTAAATGAATAAGTCCACTCGATTTTCAAACAGTTTTTGTTACATTACTTTGAGATGATTTTATGTTTATAGTTTCGATTTTTCATATATTTAGGACATAATATAAAATTTAACAAATTAACTAATGATCTTCTATATTTTAAATAAAAAATATAAAATCACAAACTCACTTGCATACCATCCTTACCATGCAATAACCCAACTGATTGATATCACATGCTGACTTTCAGAATCTTGCTTGTACTGATGCCATAGCACCAGTGCTATAGTACTCGTGCACATAACACTTGTGCTAATATAATGTCATAACACTGTTGCTGCAACACTCATGTTCATAGCACCACTACTAAAACACTGAGGCATAATATAGGTGTTGTAGCACTCATGCACATAACACCTGTAGAATACAACCTCATGGCATTGGTGCTATTTAATTGCTAACCCACATACCACTGGTGCCATTACACACTTAAAAGCTGAAGTGGCATTATCAGATGGGGAGTGCCTAACGCCTCGTGTGTTGAAGGCATCTGGCACCTTTCAGTGCTTCTTGCATTTAACAACATTATAGCATATATGTGACTGTCTCATATATTCCCTCTATTCATAGGATGACCGGTAATTGTCATCAACATCATCGATTGCATACATCCTTTGCCAATCTACCACGGCCATGTGGTAGTAAACTGAATGCAGAAGATTACACATCAATCATCCATCCATCCAAGTATATGGACTGCTTGAGCAAAGAACACTTAATTCTAATACAACAAAGATGAAGGTGGAACATGGTGGAAACCAAGGTGGGTCTTCCACTCCAGAGATCAGCAGCATGATTTTTCTCAAATCACGTCATTGATGAATGATGGGTTGGGATGCCAAACTAATTACATCAACCCAACTAAGAGGGCTTGTAGCAGCCACATTCAGATTCAGTATAAACAGATGATAGATCTATCCTTTACACTGCACTCCAGTTCCTTTCAAAGCATCTATTATGGCCCTCACCTTCTCATTGTACTGCTCCTTCTTCAGGGAAACTGAGACTGCTGAGATGCCCTTGAGCAGAAGCCTTTCGCCAAGAAGCTTCCCCATCTTACCAGCCACAGAAATGTCAGATGTTGGTCCCAGGATTTGCCTCAGCACCTTCTCCTCTGAGCTAGCTGACGATGCAATTGTCCCTGTAAGAATGTGGATTACTTGGGCATTGACGTACCTGTCTGTGAAGTGCATTTTCAGTTTGTAGGGTGAGAGACACATTGCGCTTTTCATCTGGCTCATGGCTTGCAGAGGGACAATCACTGGCTGCTTTCTACAGGTGAAGCGATAGCATGGACATGACTAGGACACGCATTGAATGACAAATTACAGGGGCAGGGACTTCAGTCAGAACCAATGCAATGAGCCTACAATCTGTGCAAACCTGACAAATAATAGCACTGATTAATGTTCTATATTCATCACGAAGCTGCTGTTCCCTAAATTGCATTAATTAATGCTATAGCATCAACTAATGCCCTGTTTCTCACTCGATAACAGCTTATTTGCAAACGGTCTCAAATTGATTGGGTAGAATATATCTCCACCCTGTTTAATTAATTTTAATACATTATATAAGGGAGATAAAGTTCCATTGACCAGCATAACTTTAGAGGGTTCATTACTAATAGTTTCAGGTTAGGTGATTTGTGAAGCGGGGAATCAGGACCGGGGATAATCAGAGAAATCAATAAAAATAATTAAGTAATATACTAATACATGCAATAAACCCAGCAAAAAATTTTCCACGTACATAAGATTCTTCTCTTTACACCAAAGGTACCCACACATTGTCAGCATATATTTTTTATTTTTATTTTTCGTTGTTATATTGCTGTTGGGTTTGATTTTCTTCTCAGAGGCTTTTATGTACTTTCACCCTTTCGATCTCTTTCTATATAAGAGAGCTTTAGGATTTCTAATGAAATTTGAATCATTTCATCCAATTTAGTATTAGAGCACCGTTGTTTCGGAAAGATCGTCGCAAAAGGATTTGAATTTTGAAAATCCGTCGTGTGATTTACGAAGAAATCCGTCAACAAATAAATTTTACCGAAATTTGAAAAAAATTCTGGATTGAACACAGGAAGGCTACGTTGATTTGAAATCCACGATTATTTTTTTTTTGTAATTTTTGTTTAAAGGTGAGATACTTACGATGAATCGATACTAAACTAGAGAGAGAAAGAACAAAACACTTTTATAAAATAGATAATGTTTTTACAACTAGAAAGTGGAAAATATTACAACTAAAAAGCAGTAAAATATATTCTAGAAAGCAGTAAAAGAGAAGGTAGAGAGAAGTTATCCTCCTCGTCGGCTGCTTAGAAGACGAGCTGAAACGAGCGACGCATGGGAGATGGAGAGCAAAGACGAAAGACGTAGAACGAAGCGGGAAGAACTGAGGGTGAGGCAGGACGTCGTCGTCGCGGGATCCACTTCCGGAATGAGGGCGAGAAGACGACCACAGGAGCTCCACGAACGGGATGAGAAGTGGACAAAAATTTTGCTTTTAACTCTAAAGGAGCATCCCAGGTTTGGGACAAGCTTCTTTAGAGCTTTGGAGAGAGAGGTGAAAGAAAGGATGAATGAAACATGGGGGATGTAGGCCTTTTTATAGGTGTAGAGGTTGGGGGCAAATAAGTCATTTTAACCTTACAACATTAATATAGGGGTCTTTAGTAACAGATTTAAACGTCACTAAAGATCCTGAATGTGGTCGTAGCTTGCGCGCACGCGCCGCCCCCTCTTTTGTTTCAACGCATAATCACGTCCAGACAACCTCAGCCGTCCGATCGCGAGATCGGATGGCTTAAGATAATCCGCACCCGCTCTACATCACGTGCTTGCGCGCACGATCATGCGTGTAGCAGCGCGTCTAATTGCACGTGCATGAATCGTGCCATCTGGGCGCGTCACGTCGTCACGGGATCCACTGTTTGCATCGCATCCAACAGGCAAATTTCGCCTATGCTCACTTGCTCCTTGATTTGAGGCACCAAGGCATCTCGAACCGACACCTTCAGCTCATGGAGTGACGTCATAACCTCAGCGCTGTCTTTGTGGATTGGCACAGAGATGATTTAACCGTTGCGCCCTCTCAGTTATTGGATCAAGATCCAACAGTTGAGATCTCGCCTCGCACGTGCTTTCAGAAGCTGAGAAGAGATGTTGCGGCCGGTTTGGGCGGCTGTGATGGCGCCATGTGGCGACCAAGGTTCGAAATGCCGATTTCGATGTCGTGCCGATGAAGTTTTAAATGTGCATTTCGTGGGCATGCAAAGGGCACGTCGTGGATATACCCATTTTTCGATGGGCATGACGATGCATACCGACACAAATAATAGTAGTCAAAAAATAATAACAGATCTGAATTGGATTTCTTCTAAATCTACTAGTGTTTCATTGATGTTAATATGGATTTCTTCATTGATGAGTTGTTTCATTGGGTGTGATTAATGGATGCCTTTAGATTAGTTTGTTTCATTGATTGATGAGTTGTTTAGCTCCCTTTGGACATGTTGAACTCATCGGGAATTGTTGAGTTCATGATGGAGGCTGCTATGGAAGCATAACAAGTTAGTCTTGACAGAGACTATCGTGTCAGACAATGTCATCCGAATAAACGAGGAGGCCCTTCTACACAAGGTAGGGGGCGCCGTCGTCAACAGGGTGGCAAGCAGTGGATTACTGGTATGTTCCCTGGCAAGATAGGTCATGTTTAGACTGTGACTAAAGCTACGAAGCGGGCCATTGGGATTGTTAGGAAAGAGGATGAGGCTGTTGTATCTACCACTTATTGCAGCTATTGCTTCTCCTATAGATGATGGATGGTTAATTGATTTTAGGGCATCCAAGCATCTTAGTGGAGACCGGAAGTGCTTCTGCATTGTGCGTGATGTTCCTCCTGGTAGGACTGTTTCGGTGGCTGATAGACATTTTCTCAGGTCAAGGGCGAGGGGGAGGTTACTATATCCCCTACCTTGAGACTGCCCAATGTTCTATTTATTTTTTATTTTCCAATCAGTTTATTGTCAATTAATAGAATTATCACAGAG
Organism: Thalassia testudinum; assembly: GCA_037157565.1. NCBI lineage: Eukaryota > Viridiplantae > Streptophyta > Magnoliopsida > Alismatales > Hydrocharitaceae > Thalassia > Thalassia testudinum. The sequence goes on along the minus strand of JAZHRO010000022.1, from coordinate 58,396,810 downwards.
CTCAACTACAAAGCAATCTTTGATGATGGGTGTGTTTTCCAAGACAAATTACAAGGAAAACTATTGCTGGTGAACACGAGGAAGGAGGTGTATATCGCTTAACTCAGTCACCATTGTCAGTTGTCAGACAAGCAGATGTGGCATACAAGGCAAGGACAGCACTTCAGTGGCACCGTCAACTGGGACATCCCTCTCTAGATTGACTGAGACTGGTTATTCATCATTTATCACCTGCTATTGATCTTCTTTGTGATGCTTGCCAACTAAGAAAGCATCATCGTTCCAGCTATTCTCCTAGCAATACGGTTACGTCATCCGCATGTTTTGACTTACTCCACATTGACATATGGGGCCCAAGTCGTACTCTAGATAGGCAGGGATTCCGCTTTTACTTGGTGACCGTTGATGATTTCTCCAGACTATCATGGACCTTTTTGCTTCACAGTAAGTCAGATACAGGAAATACGATTGATATGTTAATTAATTAGATCAATACTCAATTTTCTACAGTTGTAAAGATTGTTAGAACTGACAATGTGTTTGAGTTTTGCACTAGGAGACTGGCCCAATTCTACAACTCCCTAGGCATCATACATCAGACCTCCTACCCTCACACGTCTCAGCAGAATGACGTGGCAGAAAGAAAATACAGACATCTCTTAGACGTGGCCCGAACATTGTTGATACATCACAATGTTCTATCTTCCTACTGGGGAGACGCTATTTTGACTGCTTGCTACTTAATCAACAGGATGCCTAGTTCGATCCTTCATGAGCAGATTCCGTATTAGATACTGCATCCAGATAGAGATTTGTTTATTGTGCCTCCTCGGGTTTTCAACTGTGTTTCATTTGTTTACATTCTTGGTCCTGGCAGGGACAAGCTTGCTCCCTGTGCAATCAAGTGTGTATTTTTGGGTTATAGTGCCACTTAGAAAGGCTACAAATGTTATGATCTCATTGATAGATGACACTATGTTAGCATGGATGTCACGTTTCATGAGTAGGTGCCTTATTTTTCTATGAGGGGCCATCAGATGTCTACTTCAGATGCACCTGCCCCGATGTCCTTTCGCCATTTCCAGTTTGAGGATATTCCTATTTTGACTCCCCTGCCTCTTGTTTCAGATTCCGAGTCTGTAGATGATTTTGAGAAGCTACATGGCTCGATGCGCATGCACAATAGACCTCACTTGATTCTGCAGAGGCTATCTCCGTCTACGTCACCAGACTCTCCTGCACAGGTGCATGTTGACTCCACTGAGCTGCCTGTTGACGATGGTCCCACAAGTCACTCTACGGTGCCTGATGCTATTGAGGATCTTCCTATTGCTATTAGAAAGGCTCCACGCTCTTGTGCTCGCTACCATGTTGCAAGTGATCTTCCCAGTGCCCATCTTGGGAAGTCGTTTGTCCAGTTTACTTCTGTCTTGTCAATTGCAAAGATCCCTACTACCTACCAGTAAGCCATGTTTCATCCAAAATGGCAGGCTACCATGGAGAACGAAATGGCTACACTTCGGGGTCGCAGGACCTAGGAGCTCACTCCACTTCCTGACAGAGTTACTGTTGTTGGCTGTAGATGGGTATTCACAATGAAATTCAATCCAAATGAGGGCATTGCCAAGTACAAGGTAGGTCTAATGGCAAAGGGGTTCACCCAGACCTATGGGGTGGATTTCTTTGATACCTTTGCACCAGTTGCCAGACTTCATACTGTACGAATACTGGCTACAGTGGCAGTTTAGTTAGATTGACCTTTACATCACTGGATGTGAAGAATGTCTTCCTTTATGGGGATCACCAAGAGGAAGTCTATATGCAGCAGCCGCCTGGTTTTGAGGTTTAGGGGGAGTGTGTATGCCGACTACAGAAGGTCATTTATGGCCTTAAGCAGAGTCCCAGAGCTTGATTCCAAAGACCATCACAAGTTGTAGAGGCAGCTAAGTTCAGGAGGTCGACAGCCGACTGTTCTCTTTTTGTCAGGAGGATTGGATAAGGTATAGTGGTACTTCTTGTTAATGTTGATGACTTGATTGTCACAGGAGATGACAAGTAGGGTGTTGCTGAGATTAAGCGCATCCTAGTAAAGCAATTTGTCATGAAGGACTTTGGAGCTCTACGGTACTTTCTCGATATTGACTATTGAGGTTGCTCACAGCAAAAAGGGCGTAATCTTATCCCAAGGAAATATGCTTTGGACATCTTGCAGGAGATTGGCATGCTTGGGGCCAAGGAGGCCAATATTCCTACGGACCCCAAGATGCCACTATATGATGGGAATGCACAGTTTGTGGACAGCAAGCAATACAGGTAACTTGTGGGCAAGTTGCTATACCTCACTATTATGAGGCCAGACATCTCTTTTGCAGTAGGGAAACTAAGTCAATTCATGGCCAAGCCAACACGCCAGCACTGGGATACAACATTGATGGTGCTTAGATATATCAAGAAAGCTCCTAGGAAGAGTCATCTCTTTTCTAAGGGGTCTTCCATGACATTGGTTGGATACTCTGATGCGAACTACACTGGATGTCATGTGGATCGCAAATTCACTACTTGGTTCTGTACCTTTCTAGTAGGGAGTTTGATTACATGGAAGAGCAAGAAGCAGGGCACAATTGCGAGATCTAGTGCCGAGTCTGAGTACAGGGCCATGGCTCAGACCACTGCATAGATGATGTGGATCAGATCCCTGCTTACTGACTTACATATACAGTTTTCTAGCCTGATGGAGATGAGATGTGATAATAGAGCAACCACCTTTATTGCCAATAACCCAACATTTCATGAGAGGACGAAGTACGTTGAGGTTGACAGTCACTACACCAGAGACATCATTCAGAAGAGGTTATTTTATACCACACCAATCACATCTGAGGAGTAGGTTGCTAACATCTTTACCAAGCCCTTAACCAGATCTCTATTTGATTCATGCGTATCAAAGCTAAGCATGATAGATATCTATATTCCAACTTGAGGAGTGTTAACATATATTTTCTATTTCTATTTTTCATTGTTGTATGTCTGTTGGGTTTAGTTTGCTCCTCATGGGCCTTTATGCACTTCCACCCATTCCGTCTCTCTCTATGTAAGAGAGCTTTAGGATTTCTAATGGAATTTGAATCATTTCATCCAATTCACATAATTAGCTATAAATGAATATATTAGCTACCACTTTTGAGGGGATTTATACAAAACTTCAAGGCACTACATGATTTTGGGTTTTCTTTGTGGGGGCAAGAAATAAATCTCCTGTAGTTCTTATAGGGTAAGTGTAACAACTCCGGTCCAAAGCCAAGCCTAACCATGAAAAACTGACTTCAATAACTTATTGGATTTAGGTCAAATGTACGCAAATCAACCACCTAGAATACTTTAGCTCAAGTAATAATTCCCAACCCTTATAACCAAAACTCAAATTTTCCAAGTTGCTGACATGATACCATTTCGATGGTATTACAATTTCCCTCAATTAAAATTTTGATGTTCTCATCAAGGTCCATAAAATCAAGCAAATGGTCAATTACTATAAAATCTGAGTTTGTAGAGACAACTCATACAAGTTCTAGAGACGATTTTCACCATTGCTTTTATTGTGTAACACTTTGGCCTTGTACAACATTTTTCTTTTTTCTGTTGGGGGGGGGGAGGGGGTGTGGGGATGAGAAAATGATTATTGGCCATGCAAGTCCTGAACATACAGCCTCTCTGCACAGCATTAGTTCCCACATTTACAGCTAATTCATGGCTCTAATTATATTTATAATGACCTAAGTCTAAACCGCTAACTAAGAAAAGCTGAGCTTGATAATTTTTTGGATTTGGACCAGAGGACTTAGAGCAACCATGTAAAATGCATATGCAAAGATCATTGATCAGTAATTGTCAATCCTTATAACTACGTCTCACTTTTTTAGCTTCTAAAGTGAAACCATTTTTTGGGTATCATACGAGGAGGTTTAAGGAATAAACCAAATCTCTGCATAGGACTTACCCAGATGAAAACTCTCCAATAGGCTGTGGGATTGAAAATTACAGAACTTGTACTGTGATGGGAGGTACTGCTCTGCAAATGTGATAAGAGTCGATGATCTTATTGCCTGATTCTATGATGTTTAACGAGTTAGTTTTGCCCATCTTCATGTGTCAGTTGTGATTCTTTGCATGGTAGTTATATTTCCTTTAGCCAATCAGTATTTCTCCGCCAGGACTTCTGCTGAATCGATAATTTAAACAACTATTAGTTGAGATTACCATCAAACTACCACCAACCCCCATACATGATCGTCAGCTTGTGTATCGACTAAATAATGTTGCTGTTGAATTATATGTAATAGGTATGTTTTTATTATGTTGTAAGGTGAAGGGGTATACATGTAATTCCCTCTCCAATGCATCTCTCTATAAAGAGGTCCAAGGTCTTTTTAATAAAATTAATTCTTTTCGATCCTAACATGGTATCAAAGCTACTTCGACACTTACTTGATGTAACTTGTTCTATAATATTTCACAGGTATGTTCCCTCGCAGTTTTGGGCCGATGTTCTTATTGCTACTTATCTGGTGAGCAGAGTTTACTCATCTATCTTAGGGGGTAAAACTCCGTATTCTTTGTAGATTCCTGACAATGATATGTTTTATGTTACTCTTATAGTCTTTGGCTATGTGTGCTTTGTTCATTTGCATAAAATGGACAAGATTTCTCCTCTGTTAGTGAAGTGTGTATTTTTGAGCTATTCCAGGACCCAAAAAAGATATAAATGCTATGACCCGGTTTCACGGAGATTTTATGTTTTTGCAATGTCACCTTTTTTTGAGGAGATACCATATTACAAAAAACAGGGGGAGGAACCTACTGAGCCATCACATGAGGTTCCCTTTCCTATGCCCACTAAGCCACCTATACCCAGGACTACTCAACCTGATCTAGATCCCTTTCCGTATCATCTTGAGATTCTTGATACGGATACCTTCCCTAAACATTTCCAACGCAGGATCCAAGATATTACTCAAGTGGATGAACCATTGTCTACTATTTCTACTCAGTCCCCACTAGCTGCTGATGATATGTCTGAGGACAACGTAACTCCTACTACTGAGGACACTACTCTAGACCTTCCTATTACACTCCACATTCTTGTGTCAAATACTATGTGTCTCAGTTTATGTCTCTTGATAGCTTGCCTACAGTTGGATGCCAGTTTTCCCTGGCAATTGACAGCGTGCAGGTACCTCAGGATCATCATGAGGCCTTCAAAGATCTGTCTTCAACATTGGCAATGAAGGAGGAGATGGCAACTATACAATCTTGCAACACTTGGGCCATTGTTGATCTACCCCCAGGAGTTACTGTTGTAGGGTGTAGATGGGCGTTCATCCTCAAATGCTGTCCTAATGACACTATGGATCGGTACAAAGCGCACTTGGTGGCCAAAGAATATACTTAGACATTCGGGGTTGACTACTTTGAGACCTTCTCCCCGGTAGATACTACACATTTGTTGGAGGAAATCTAGTTACATGGAGGAGCAAGAAACAGGCAATGGTATCTAGATCTAGTGCTGAATCAGAATATAGGGTCATGTCTCAAACTAGTTGTGAGTTACTTTAGGTTCGTTCCATTCTAGAAGACTTTGGAGTGAAGGTGCATGATTCTATTCCGATGCACTGTGACAACAAAGTTGCCATATTTATTGCAAATAACTTTTTTTTTCATGGGAGGACCAAGCATATTGAAGTGGACTATCACTTTATCAGAGAGACCATCCTACCTAAGAAGATTTCTACCCCTTACATCAACACTGAAGACCAGTTGGCAAATATTTTCACTAAAGCACATCCCAAGAAGAGATTACATTATATTTGTTCCAAGCTGAGCATGTTTGATGTCTATGCTCTAGCTTGAAGAGGAGTATTGAGTTATATGCAATGGATGCATTTTTATTATGTTTCACATGAATGTTCCCTCGCAGTTTTGAGCCAATGATGTTCTTACTGCTACTTATTTAGTGAACAGAGTTTGCTCCTCTATCTTAGGAGGTAAAATTTGGTATTCTTTATTGTTTCCTAGCAAGGATATGTTTTCTGTTACTCATGTAGTCTTTGGCTGTGTATATTTTGTCAATTTGCATAAAGTGGATAAGATGTTTCCTCAATCTGTGAAGTGTATGTTTTTAGGTTATTCCAGGACCCAGAAAGAGTACAGATGCTATGACACGGTTTCACGAAAATTTTATGTTTCTGTTGATGTCACCTTTTTTAAGGAGATACCAAACTACAAAAAACAGGGGGAGGAATCTACTGAGCCATCACATAAGGTTCCCTTTCCTATGCCCACTAAGTCACCTATACCCAGGACTACTCAACCTGATCCAGATCCCTTTCCGTATCGTCCTGAGATTCCTGATACGGATACCTTCCCTAAACACTTCCAACGTAGGACCCAGAATATTACTCAGGTGGATGAACCATTGTCTCCTATTTCTGCTTTGTCCCCACCAGCTATTGATGATTTGTTTGAGGACCAGGTAACTCATACTACTGAGGACACAACTCTGGACCTTCCTATTACACAAAGGAAGGCTCCACATTCTCATGCCACAACTATGTGTCTCAGTTTGTCTCTTGATAGCCTATCTACAGTTGGACGCCAGTTTTCCCTGGCAATTGACAGTATGCAGGTACCTTGGGATCATCATGAGGTTTTCCGAGATCCATCTTGGACATTGGCAATGGAGTAGGAAATGGCAGCTTTACAATCCCACGGCACTTGAGACATTGCTGATCTACTCCCAGGAGCTACTATTGTGGGGTGTAGATGGGTATTCACCCTCTAATGCCTCTTGATGGCACTATAGATCGATACAAAGCGCACTTGGTGGCCCAAGGGTATATTCAAACGTTTGGGATTGACTACTTTGATACCTTCCCGCTAGCTCGTCTTAATCTTGTTCGAATATTACTATCTTTTGCGGTTAACAGACATTAGACAATCCATCAGGTGGATATCAAAAATACCTTTCTATATGACGATTTGGAGGAGGAAGTCTATATGGAGCAACCACCCGACTCCCCTACTTGGGGGGAGTGTCAGAAGGTGTGTAGACTGAAGAAAGCTATTTATGGACTAAAACAAAGTCTTTGAGATTGGTTTGAGAGATTCAGCAGGGTGGTCCAAGATTATGGCTTCACCAAGTCGTCAGCCGATCATTTTGTCTTTACATTGCATAAACATACAGGCTTCGTCATACTTGTGGTGTATTTGGATGACATACTTTTAATTAGCAGTGACATACAGGGCATAAAGGAAACGAAGAAGATGCTACAGTCATAGTTTATTACCAAGGATTTAGGCCCCATTAACTACTTCCTTGATATTGAAGTGCAACATAGACTTGTGCTTTCCTAGCGCAAGTATATTCTTGACATGCTGAGAGATATGGGTATGCTGGGGTGCAAATCGGTGTAGGCCACTAATGCAAGATGTCACCAGATACTGTGCAGTGATAGGTAAACTATTGCATCTAACTGTTACTCATCCTGATATTGCCTTTGCAGTTGGAAGATTAAGCCAGTTTATGCAGTCACAAAGGAAAATCCACTAGGATGGTGCTTGTCAGATTCTCAGGTACTTGAAAAGTGCACCTAGGAAATGTCTCCTTTTCAAAGACAATGAGCACTTGGAAGTGTGTGGATACTCTGATGCAGACTATATAAGTGCTCATGAGGATAGGAAGTCCACTACAAGATACTACACAGTTGTTGGAGAAAATCTGATTACATGGAGGAGCAAGAAACAAGCAATGGTATCTAGATCTAGTATTAAATCATAATAGAGGGCCATGTCTGAGACTACTTTTGAGTTACTCTGGGTTCGTTCCATTCTGGGAGACTTTGGAGTAAAGGTACCTAATTCTATTCTGATGCATTGTGACAACAAAGCTACCACATTTATTGCAAATAACCTTGATTTTCATGAGAGGACCAAACATATTGAAGTAAACTGTCACTTCATCAGAGAAACCATCCTAGCTAAGAAGATTTCTACACCTTACATCAACACTGAAGATCAACTTGCAGATATTTTCACAAAAGCACTTCCCAAGAAGAGATTACATTATATTTATCCTAAGCTGAGCATGTTTGATGTCTATGCTCCAGCTTAAGGGCTAGTGTTGAGTTATATGTAATGGGTGTATTTTTATTATGTTGTAAGGTGAAAGGGTATACCTATAATTCCCTCTCTGGTACCTCACACTATATAAAGAGACCTAGAGTCTCTCTGATAGAATTAATTCTTTTCGATCCTAACCGTTACCATAATTTGTCAATTTTTTAAATAAAATTTAGGTTCTCTGTTAGTTGGCCGATATACATTATAAAAAAGTAATATACAAGTAAGCTGTAAAATCTACTTATTTAGAAATATGAACTATGTTTAAACACACTAATCAATTTTTAGATTGCTAAATGTGCCAAATTGACATGTGCATATAAAGAGGACACTTATATTCCCAAGATAAAGTGCTGACAACATTGTGGTAAAAAGAACCATGAGGTCGTATAAAATACAGAGTATTTCTTTGGGTGTGCGCATGTGACTGGAGGGCAAGACATTAGACATCATGGCTCCAGCACAACAACCTTGTGTTAGGAAATAAGAAAGCTTAACATAGAAAACATTCTTGGGGATGCTGATGTTCGTATAGGACTGTGCAATGAAAATGGCATTCCAAATAGTTATTGCTAATATTGGGACAACATAGATGATTGCTAGCATTTAGTAAATCTTTTCCCTTTTTGTGTCTATAAATAGTGTGTACGACATTCCAAGAATTAGTAAGGTTTTTTTTTTTTCATTGGATTGGTAAGCAAATAGGGGTACTGACACTAATCAGCCGGAAACTAAAAGCAAAAACTTCACATTCCCATCATTTTCTGATACACACACAACATGACAATATCATTCTTTAAAAAAAAAAAACATTTCATTAGACGATGGCCCACCCATGCCTGGAATAACAATACCATTCTTTTCAAAGAAGTCACCGAGACTATAATTTGAAAGCTTGTGAACTTTGTTAGAGTTGAAATAAAGTGGCCACGTGGATAGCCCATGTGCCACCTTGGTCACGTGGCATCATGGTCCATAGGAGTCGGCTAAGGTGGCCTTAGGGTTAGGTGTTGAGTTGGCTTGCATGACAAGTTATTTTGTGTCACATGTGGTAACTTATTTTTAGCAATTGACTAAGTTCAAATTAGGATAGATTAATTTTAAGAATAATTGATTGTGATTGAATTTGTTTAGGATATGCAATTCTTAGATTTGTTAGGATTACAATTAGGTTTGCAAATAGATTTGGTTCTCTTTAAATAGAAACCAAAACCTACTTGTTTTCTTCGAGTTGCAATAATATTTTTTATTCCAACTATTCCTCTCCTCTCTCCCATTCTCCAAGCATATCAATTCTTCACATGATATCAAAGCGGACTTTCTTGGCCTACTAGATTCTTACACGCCTGGAAGGAGAGAATTAACTCCACGCATAGGATTTTCTCCTATGCATGGACCACATGAAGCAGGACCTAGGAGCGAACTGTGGCATCAATTCTACTACAAAGAAGGTAGCCTCATATGCACCTAAAGACCTCAACAGCTCGATAGGTTTGTAGGGTGTACGAGCAATGGCACCTAAGGGTTGAGGGGGCACGTGAAACCCTCTAGCACGCCATGTAACACTAAGATATAGTGCTTGACTCTCGAGTGTAGAAAAGGAGGCACAAAGATGTCTGTCAATCACCACGTGGAGACATGGCCGACGCAGACTAAAATCACCACAGAGACATGAGATGGGGCTAAAGTTAAGAAGGAGAATGAGATCTATCAAGTTATAAAGAGGTTTGTGATCATTGTGCTTCTCCAATGGAGCTTTCATATCTAGTTTTTTATTCTCCTCCAAAGGAGGAGATTTTCATGGAGAAAATACATCAAATATCATGCATGAGATCGCTTACCATTCTATCACTACAAGAAATTTTGAAGGCAAGTCTTCCCCCTCTCCAGCTTCGACTTGAGGAGGCGTGTTAGCGTTGCAATAAAGTGGCCACATGGACAATCTATGTGGCACCTTGGCCACGTGACACTGTCCACATGGCACCGTGGTCCATAGTTGTTGGCCAAGGTGGCCTTAGGGTTAGGTGTTGAGTTAACTTGCATGCCAAGTTATTTTGTGCCACATGTGGCAACTTATTTTTAGTAATTGATTGAGTTCAAATTAGGATAGATTAATTTTAGGAATAATTAATTGTGATTTCATTTGGTTAAGATTGCAGCTAGGTTTGTAATTGGATTTGGTTCTCGTTAAATAGAGACCAAAAGCCACTTGTTTTCTTTGAGTTACAATAATATTTTCTATTCCAAATACTCATCTCCCCTCTCCCATTCTCCACGCATCCCAATTCTTCACACGCTTAAAGCTGGAAGTATTTAACCTAGGAACCATTTATGGTAACGTTGTTAGGTATTTGCTAGTGTTGTCTAGACGGTTGCGGTAGGAGTTGCCCTTTAGCCAATAGAAGCGTTTCAGACCATGCTCCTGCTTGTACATCTTTGCTTTTAGCTATGATTTCCTTCATCTTTTTTTCTTTTTCTTTTTTGGAAAGGATGATTTCCTTCATCTTAATCTTACTTATTTGGCGGTAAGTTGGATGGCTTCGAATAAGAAAATCAGGTCTTCAACAAAACCTTGGCTTTGTTCCCCCCTCCACTCAACTCAAATGAATGTCCTTGCAATCACCCATGTCTCTGGTTGTGACCCCTGCCAATTAACCTTATTTACTTTTCCTCCTCCGCCACCCCTTCATTCATCAACAAGGAACAATAAGGAACCCTCTCCACTCCACAGGTCCACCCTGACAATTAACCTTAATTCCTTCTCCTCTGCCACCTCCATTCGTTAACAAGGAACAGTGAGGAACCTTGTTGGGACCACCAGTAGAATCATCTTCATCAGACCATTGAGAGGCTCTACCACCAACACTCTCTCTCTCTGATTCCACTTACTTTGCCCTTACCATAAAACATGATTTAGAAAAGCCTACATGTACAGAATGCAGTTTGCTGGAGAGGTGTTGATGAGACGGGACCTCCACCCCTCCAAGGTTCTGTTGTTGTTTCCATGGTCAGTAATAGTGGTGGTTTTTGGAATCTCTTATGGCTTCCCCTTCATCAAATATATAGTTTCTGATTCCTCATAGGACTACATCATATTCATATTCATATTCCTTTCCTCCCTTCCCTTCTTCTGGACATAGATAAAAAAATAAAAATTTCTGAAGATCAGGATTATTCTTTGGACCATTGCTCTTAAGTTAGGGCTCTTGGTTCAACATGTCCATCCTAGGGTTTATTCCATCTGACTGCATCCCTTCACAAACACTGAAATCATATGATATTAGATGGAAAAAGCATGTATAATTCGTTCATAGAGGTCTAAAATACATTACCCAAGATGGGTTGAGCAGGGTGATTCCACGTGCCAACTAATTGGTAATTTATTGCTAAAAGAATCTTGCAATAAGCTGAATGACAGAGATACATGTACCCGAGACTGTGTTGGTAATGTGATCAAACACCCATCAGGAACTGTCACAAGAATTCTAGACGAAATGTGTAGAAGGTGTTAGGAAATAAATCACTTATGAGTATTTGATTAGGTGTTTTACTATTTTTAGGTCATTATTGGTTTCCATGTTTGTCCTTTCCTTCTCTATATAAAGAGGGCTAGGGCCTCTCCCTTCAATAATAACTATTCTTTTCCCCTAAATTTCTCTACATGGTATCAGAGCCACCGATCTTGGTAGTTTAGGGTTTGGGAAAGGAAAACCTAGAGGGGGGAGGCCCTCCAGCAACATCGCCAACCTCTGGCAATCTACTGAAGAGGCTCTCTCCTCTCCCACAACTTCTCTTCCTCTTTTACTCTGCTTCCTCTTCCGCTGCTTTTGCTTGTCACTGGAGGGAAAGCACCACGGACGTCACCTCCGACCACCGTTCGGTAAGGGACCATCGATGGGGTGGTCACCAAACCCTTAGCAACTAGACCAACCATCACCGGTGGTCCTCCGACCAGCCATGCATCGACAAAAGCCAGATTTTTTTCCAGCGCCACCCATGAGCCATGAGGCTCAAATCTCTGTTTTGACCCTTCTAACCCTGTTTGTTTAAGGTTTTGAAGATACCACTTGGCCCCATGGAGGCTACTCTACGAGACCAAGGTGGCCTGCTCCTTCGACCTGTCGAAGTGTCGTCGTACGTCTCCTTAGCAATGTAGCACCACCGTCAACAAGGATGAAAAGGAGAAGAGGGAAACAATGGTGGGTCCTCTCCTCTCTTCCATGTTTGCCAATGCATTCGGTGTTGCTGCCGCTGTTTGACGCCCAATAGAGTAGCACCGGCAGAGAAGAATGAGAGAAGAGGAGGATGAAAACACTCCTTCGGTCCTCTGTGTTGCTTTAAAAAAAAATTAAGGTTATTTATGATCAAGTCTACTTGTTTTCTCTAAAGTTCAGTCTTCTATTGTTAGGGTACTTCTCTATAACCCCTTAAGGTTTTGAGTTGTCTCAATTGGGTCTTTATATGTTAAGTGGAAGACACAAGAGTTAAAGACAGGAGCCGCCTCAAAATGTCAAAGTTCGAACAGTACCAAGCATTGACTAGCTCTGTAAGGGCATAAAAGAAGGGACACCTAGGGTTGAAGACACAAAAAGAGGATTCCACATCAACAAAAGTGGATTTTCACTATCTCAAAGATCCAAGTCTTCGCCGTCTCCTGTGTCTTGACTTGCAGGGGAGTGTTAAGAAATAAATCAATTAGGAATATTTGATTAGGTGTTTTACTATTTTTAGGTCATTGTTGGTTTCCATGTTTGCCCTTGCCCTTATATAAAGAGGGCTAGGGCCTTTCCCTTCAATAATAACAAATATTCTTTTCCCCTAAATTTCTTTACAAAAGGAATGTCTGCATTCGGTAAAAACAAAATTGATGGAAAAGGAATGACGAGAAAGCACAAATACTCACATCTTGCTAGAAGGGTTGGTCCACTAAGGAGTCAGCTTTGAAGACTTAGACTCCAGCAAGAACAAAGTTCCCAATGTCAGAACTCGCCAAAAAGATAAAAATGTCAATTGATTCCATATGAATGTAAAATTTTATCCTAACCGTTAGATATTAGAGTCATTAAAATAGGGAAGTTAGTTAGGGATTTTTCTGTTAGACATTTGTCTCTTATTATAGAAGTTTTGTTTAGGATTTAAATTAGGAGTGACCCTCTCTATATAAAGGGATTAACTCCCACCATTATTTTTTGAGATTCATAATACTATTTCCTATTTCTCTAATCTCCAACACTAACAGCAAGGGGAATTCATAGAAAATACAATCCTAGATATTTGGCAGGTCACAGAGGCTAGCAGCCCCCTTCTGGGGGCCAATTTGCAAAAGCTGCAGGAATGGTGCGAGCTGTGTGGCAAGTAGCTTGTGGAGTGGAATAAGCATGCGAAACATAGCTTGGAGAGTGGAGAAGAAATGCAACATGCATGGATTTTTTTGATTGATTATTTGCAGATATTTTCTGGGTAAATATCTTTTTTTTTTTGTAGTTTGGGAAACTAAAATATGACTACTAGAGATTTGTAAGAAAATCATTTGTACAATTGTTTCAATTGATGCTAACAAGGGCCATTGCCACAAATTTGTTGAGATAAAATGCCTCCAACACAACACTCTTAATATGTCATTCCCTGTTAAAGGTCAGCTGATCTATTCATGACCAAACTGACAAAAAAGCACCATTGCTTCTACCCTCAATCCCATCGAATTTTGTTGTCAGCGGTGGAAGATCTCCCAGAAAACATCAAAAGAGAAAGTGTCCACTGACTCCCGTAAGCCCGCTCCTCTTCCATCCTCTCGTTTAAAAGCCTCTTCTCCACATGCAATAACCGGCATCCACAATATCTATCCATCCTAGCAGCAAAATAAGACCTTCAACATCTTTGTCTTCCACTGGTCTGTTGGAGGCCCCTACCTATTCGATCATTGCACCAAAAAGCAATGTCTCCTCCCATTGCCTGACACAGGCAAGAAGTGCACCTAAGGGATATCTCTCCCTGGTCACCGGCCTCCTCACATGATGCCGATTCAGCACCTTCCACAAAAGAATTTAAAGGAACTTGGCTCATCATTCACCAACTCGACCATCAGCCTCTTCTCCACTAGCAACACTTCATTGGATGATTGTAAAAGAACCGACTAAGCCCACATTCGTGGTGATGACAAGGGCTACATGTCATCAGCAAAGGCTGAACATAATGATAAGTTTTTTTTTTTTCGGTTATTTTTATTCCATTGAAGTTTATAGTATTTATTTGTTAAACAAAAAAAAAATCCCAAAGGATGTTATCTCCTCCTCTTTGGGATGTATCTTTTGGATCAAGATGTGTGCCTCTTGATTGGGTTGGTCGGTCTATAAAAACCCTCCAACACCATGTAATAAAGAGGTAGGAAGATTATGAGTTTGAGATACTGTTGAAATCGTAGTGTATCCCCACTCTATTCCCGTGGATTCGGATTCTCCTTTCCCACCTCTCCTTCCTCCTTATGCATCCATTCACACTTCCACAGAAGCGGGCCAAAAAAAAAAAAAAAAAAAAGGGAACAGAGTTGTTACTCTAAAGCTTTCTATGTTAATGGTAGGAGTAAATATACAATTGTATAAAAATTCTACTGGGCTCCTGAGACTTTTGCGATGGTATATCAAGAAGTAAACTGTTTATGATAAGAGTGAGAGGAGAAATGCCCTTTCTGCTCGATTGAGGACCTACTACTACTACTACCACCACCACCGCCACTTCCTCGAATCTTCTTCTACTTGTGAAACGAAAAGATATAAGCTGCGGATGAAGCTCCATCGAGACCAAAATTAATCCCAACAAAAAACTTAACTTGACCTCCGTGGATGGGAACCCAGAGAGAGAGAGATCACGCACTACAGAAAGAGAGGTCTTGAGATGTTCCTTACCTGTGGATGTTGGGGAACGGAGGGCCTTCGGACCTCTGACGACGGGGTATTGTGACGAGGCAGACCGGCCGAGGCTTGTTGGCCTCCATCGTTGAAAGTTTCTTTTCGTCTCCTATGCCTTGAGGTGCACGATGGGTTATTCAGGTAAATTTTTCTTGGGCGAGGGAAATAAATTTGTGGAATAAATTAAAAAAAATATGATAAATGATAGAATAAATGAGTTAATTTGTTTAGATATTTTGATTGGTTAAGGTTATTCTGTAGGGGGAATGGAATAATTTTATTTCGGGTTAAGTTCATTTAACCTGACGTAAATAAGAGTCGAGTTAAGTGATTGGTTAAATACTAAATCCGTCAACTAAACATAGCCTACGTGTCCTAACACTCCAAGTGAATGGTATATTGAGAATCTTTTGTGTGAAAATAATGTAGCGTCATCTTGGAATACTTTGATTGGGTTTACTGTACAGTTGAGGGGGCTATTTGGAAAGCACATTTGTTGGATCTGTCATGGAAGTGTTTGTCTCTAACACCATCGTAAAGCTGCTCGAGAAACTCTTTGGTGGGGTCTATTGTGGAAGTGGTTCTATCGTGTAGCTACAGTCAGGTCAATCGTGTGGGTATATGCTTGAGTGTAAAGAATGATCTATTATGCTTAGTGTTTACAATTGTTGCCTATAGAAGGTGTGTGATTTGGGTCACTTGTGTCTTTTGTCATAAGCAAGTAACTTATGTGCACATGTTTGGATTTCCTTTTTTGGGGGAAGAGTGGTAATTTAAGGCACGTGCACTTTACGGATGAAATAAAAGCATGCGATTATTTTATTAACTTTTGTAATGCGAAACTTGTGGATGGTGTGCCAAGTTTTACTTATAGCAATGCGCTACTATTATTGCATGCAACATGAATATACTTCTAACCTGTTTATATATTTTTGTACTATTGTGATGTGAATTTAATTGGTTGCATTAGCACGTCAATTGAAACATTTGGTTGTGATATAAACGTGTTGTCTTATATCTTTTGAGGCATGTAGGTTTATTATAAAGATATATCAATTCTTATGATGAAAATTCCTCCTTATAATGATTCATATATTTGATTATGTCATTAGTACGTGCTTCAATTTCATAGTAAAGTCACGTTATTGTTTCAGTTGCAACATTTTGAATGTGTTGAGTTGTAGAGGCACACAAGTTTATTGTGGAGATATATGTATGTTGTATATCAATTTACTTATTTTTTGTAGACATATTATTGGCAATTATATTAGGCATATCTAGTCAATATTAAATTTACCTATGTAGTTTATTATGTTTACTTTATATATGTGCTCTCATCTACTTGTCGAGAAGAAGGGATCTTACGAAGTTGGCACTTATTTGAGGAGGTACAACACTTAGGGTGCCATGCTAGTCACCTTGCAAGTATAACTCATTACTCGTGAGGAACCTAGAACAGGAAGATACTAGATCTTCACATGTGATTTCGGTTATCATGGTCGTGATTGTTTCTTGATTTTCGATATTCGATTTTCGAGGCATCAAGCCAATTATTGAGTCAATTTAACAACTGATTTTATGCTTTCACGATGCCACAAGGGATCGATTCATTTGATTATCGACCGATAGGTTGGTCATTGATTGGAAAGAAAGTCATCTCTTGAAGATAGGGATGATAGTTCAAGTGACATCTGACTAATGGACCAAACATCTAATGGACAAAGAGAGGTCACCTAATATTCGATTAGGCATTACCAAAGAGGGTCTAAAGTGAGTCTTGGACATCCAACAAGGTGGTCAAATGTCCAAAAACTGAAGGCTAAGAACATGAGTGGTGGGTTACTCAAGGAGACTTCTGATCCATGGGCCAGACACCTTATTTAGTAGTCTAGGATGTCTAAGTAGACTTTCAGATGCTTGACTATGAGGGTAAGTCTCGGATGGGTTCTGATTTTGACCCAAGGCTTGTTAAGCTATTCTAAGGCTCAGAGAGGGACGTTTTGGATTTGCTTAACTTGTGGAGTCAACTATAAGGGGTATCTATAATGGCTACTCTTATTGATTTGGGTGACTAAGGGATCGTACCAGGGGTACGAGCCACACCTAGAGAAATAATAGGGACTCAATAGAGAGTTCCCGTAAAGGCAATCCACTTGGGGGCACTTGTTGATGCCTCTACAAGGAATCATCCAACTCAAGTTACAAGTGTCGTGAATGACCATTTTGACCTTTGGGAGGAAACACTTTGAGACACTCATGGGTCTAGGATGGACTGGACAACAGGAGGTCAAACCTCTGTTACTACAGGACAGGGTGATTGATGAGTTGTACAGGAAAATATTGGCCAAACCCATGAATATATTAGGTAATTTAATGGAGTGTTGGAAAGGAAGCTCACCTGGGGACATGAGATGATGTCTCTATAGGGAATCACCCATATGATGGGATGTGGCGTTCACTTGCAAGGTAAGGTAGTCAACCGACCATGCTATTTCTAGGTGGCCTCTAGACTTAAGTCAAGGGGAGTAAGTTATCGAAGGCCTAGGTAGCCTAACCTTGAACCTCGACTAAGGGATTATGCATGCGATATCCACCTCAATTAAATGTGAGGAATGATTGAATGCAATATCCACCTCAATTAAATGACATCCCACATCATCAAAGGTTTCTCTACAGTTGAGCTCGTTGGTAATCCTGCTAACTGACAACAAACTGATTGGAAAATAAAAAACAAATAGAACATTGAGCAGTCTAAGGGACAGGGATATAGTAACCTCCCCCTCGCCCTGGACCTGGGAAAGATGTCCATCAGTCACCTGAACAGTCCTGCCAGGAGGAACATCACGCATCTTAGTGGAGTCTTGTGGAAGCACTCCCAATCTCCACTAAGATGCTTGGATGCCCTGGAATCAATTAACCATCCATCATCTGCAGGAGAAGCAATAACTGCAGTATCTAAAGTGGTAAACACAGCAACCTCATCCTCTTTCCTAACAATCCCATCGGCCAACTCTATAGCTTCAGTCACAGTCTGAATATGACCTATCTTGCCAAGGAACATACCAATGGCCCACTGCTTGCTACCCTGTCAACGACGGCACCCCTTACCTTGTGTAGAAGGGCCTCCTCATCTATTCAAATGACATTGTCTAATACCATGGTCTTTGTCAAGATTGACTTGTCCTACTTCCATAGCGGCCTCTATCATGAACTCAACAATTCCCGATGAGTTCAACATGCCCAAACGGAACTAAACAACTCCTCATCAATCAATGAAATGAACTGATCCACAGACATCCATCAATCACACCCAATGAAACGAACTCATTGATGAAGAAATCCATATTCACATCAATGAAACACTGGTAGATCTAGAAGAAATCCAATTCAAATCTGCATCGCTGACAAGAGGCCTCCTTAGACAGATGTTGGCCTTACCTGGGTGCAAGGAGAACACCCAAGGTGGCCCCAAAGAGACCTAGCCTCCCTCTCGCAACAGCTATAGGGACTGCAGTTCCTATATTAGGGCAAGAAGTCCCTCACGATTGCTGCACAGGGACCATAGCAAGTGTGCCACTTGCCACCACAAACCGTCGCTGTAAAGCTGTTCTGGTTCACCCCAACCATTCTTTAGTCGAACATGTCCCTAGTTCCAACTGTGAATATCATAACTGTTTGTCCTTTCCTCAATAACATGAAGGTAGAAAATATATCCACCAAGTTGAGAACATATATACTTTCTGTGACTTATACAATGACCTTCATGTGCAAAGAAGTAACCACAATTTTTCAGGTTATAAATTGGTTGGTAAAACAAGCAAAGCCATACAACAAAAACCAAGGTTTCAATTAAAACTTGGTGATAAATCTTGGTTTCCCGTGCTATTGGGCAAACATAAACTCAAATAAAAAATAAAAGTATTATTTGTGTAATCCAATTACAAATGAATGTAGACTACGAAAATAAACCAGAGGTAACATGACTAGACATTAACTACTATTGAAGTATAACTAATAAAGAATGCCAACACATACCTATATGATATAGATATGCTACTGGTTTACATAGAGGTACCTATATGATTGGAATTCAGAATTGCCACTATGCCTTGTGAAGCAATCTAATAGGAAGTAACACGCATGACCGCGAAAATGTCCATCAAAAGAAAATATAAGCACAAATACCATCTCAAGGCATACCTCTATTGCAAGAAGAGACGTCACCAACTCTACTTGTGATGATACTGCAGAAAGTTTGAAAGTTGCAAATTATGCACAAACATACAAAAAGCTAGCAGTCACTTGCATGCATACTTTAGTAGAGATGGGTATACCTTTGATTGGCTTTCCATTCAAATAAGCTCCTTGTCCACGAGTGGTAGTAAACATCTACAAGTCTGGAATTAGAATGATGAATTCAGATCACAATGTGAAACAATAGATTTAACAAAATCTACACAATACTTGCAAAACATCACCTCCTTGAGGTATCATCTGAATGCACTAATTTTTACATAACCAATGGCCCATCAGCTCATTTCCATATCCATCCCGTTCTTCTCTTGTGCCTATCACACTTTGTTCAATAATAGAGATCTCTCTAAGCCATCTAACTTCTCCACTTAATTATTCACAAAATACAGAGAAAAAAAAGAAAAAAAAACCACACAAGATAGCCATCATATTTCAATTATAATGTCTAGGATTCTTCCCCATATTTAATTATGGGATAAATCACCATGTAAACTTTTAGAGGAAGTAACATAATTACGATAGGTCATAAGACTTGATTCGGTTAAAGCATAAGATATGAATTACCAATACATAACATAATCATACCTCATTAAGTATTGGATTATATACAACTCCCACATTGGAAATCTTTCTTACTATTAGACCAATAGATACACATGCAAAAGGGAACCAACAAGTGAATAAAATCGATGAGAATCATTCAAGGAGAAAAAAAGAAGCAAGAATTGACACTCACCCATACACAAAATTAGTAGTTCCATGAAGTGGATCAACCATCCAAGTTGGATCATCTGCCAGTTTAGCAGTCCCATATGCTGTAGATGTCTCCTCGCCTATGAATTGAAATAAGGATAGCCTCAGCTCAATTCTTCATAAATTTTGGAGCAGAAATTAATTTTGACCTTGTGTTTAGGGAAATGCTTCTTAAGGTGATTGAATACGAGATCTTCACATGCCTTGTCTGTCTCAATGACCAGATCCACCTAGGTGTTTAGGTACCTGCATGTTTTTCAAAAGGACCTTATGATGGAAAACTAATAAAAAAATGACGATCGCAACACAAATAAGGATTTTACATAGAAGTGATATTATTTAAGTTATCAACAATGGATGACATATCCAAAATTTTTGTAATATGCTAAGGTCGTATAATCAAACAAGCATAACTTTAGCGGCTGGTATGATGGTCAAAACTCTCTCTCTCTCTCTCTCTCTCTCTCTCTCTCTCTCTCTCTTGTTTTGAAGAGGAAGGGGTGAGAGGTTAACAAAGGTTGTTAACCATAATAGTCAGGTTTTGTTCTCTAAAGTGCAAAAATAATATATTTATGTTACAAATTAATAACAAGAAATACGGATTTGGAAAGGGAAATTATGAAGATTTGCATCAGATAGCATTTGAAACTGAAAATTGTTATACCATGATCTATACCTGTTCTATAGAGCGTCTATCCCCTCAAAGAGGCCCAATAACGAAGATGCAAATTGCTCCATACTTCACTAGCTTTCTTACGGTTAAGCCGTTCCATAACTGAATGTACTACCACAGCCAGGTCCTGCAATCCCTGAGATAACTAAAGTTTTACTATCATGCCAAGGCATCCCAAAATACTCTCCCAGACGTATCCTTCAATCCCTCAGATAGCTAAACTTTACTATAATTTCAAGGCATCCCGAATATTGTTGTAGTTTCAACTCTCAGGGCATCCAATTTACCATACAATCCCATTCCGTAAAGAATTAAATGGTCTTTATGCCAGGAGGCTCTACACAAGTACCCAAAGGGCTGGATGCTTCTTCATGCTAGACAAGGGTATGCTTAAAACCACCAAGTAAGAGTATGTCACTATTTGTAGTTTATAGTTAGGAAAAATGATATATCAACCCATCCAATAAATTACTGTGATAATTACGAAACACGAAAAACATGATTTCCAATCAACAATAATGAATACCAGCTTCGTACTTGGAGAATTTATAGACGTCTTCCATGTCAACCACTTCAGAAGAACACTCAGACTAGATGTTCCAATCATCTCATCTCTACCACCATCCCATCAGAACATCAAGATCTCACCTATTGAAGGTCAGATCCCATTTAACACCTCCCCCTTCTGGATCCGAAAAAAGCTATTCTCATAGGTAAGATAATCGCTCCAAGTATATTGTAGATCACACATGGCAATCTGGTAGCTTTCTTAATGGAAAACCTTCCATTTTCGGCTCTACAGAGATGGTCTTTTGGTACTGAAAGGACTGAACTCAAAGCTCACCAATAGCTTGCCTTCTGACACACAAAAGCTCCGCTATAAGGTAATAAACTAGAAACAAATGAACAGACAACACTTCCTTTATTCCCATAGATAGCTAAGGTGAACCTTCGAGTTTCTCTCACTAACTATTCATAAACAATGGACTTTATTGTAGGTAGATAGGTGCAATGCAGATGGCACCACATTAATTCTACGACATCTAGGCGCATCCACATCATCCAACCTGTTCAAACTATTCTAGACGGAAGAATTGTGGTTCCAACAGTAAACTCAATTGTGTTGGATATATTTTTCATCTTAAAATTTCATAGTAAAAATGGGTTGAAAATAGTGAATAAACAAAATGGATTGTCGAAATCCACCATAAAATTATCAATAAGGGATACATACATGTGCTACATTCCAACTTCAGCCATATGAATAATGGTTGTATCCCTCCTTGTAACAATGCTTGATCGACTGCACAAGTGGTTCCGGGTAGCATTTAATCCTGAAAAGTTATCATGAATAAAATCATTTATCATCAAAGAGGAAATGTAAAAAGATTTTCATTTTATGATTTGGTAGAACTATCCAAGGAAAGATGGAATAACATCAATCTACAGTTCTATACACATAAGCCTCTCCATTTACGGTTTATCCCAAAGATAAATGAGGAAGTTTATTAACTTGAAGTACCTTCTCACCAAGTCCAACACTAAGCAACGTTTACAAATATAAGTACTAAAAACCCATGCTAATAAAACATGCACTGAAAGAGCTCCAATTACAAAATGAAAATACTTTAATACTATAGTTTTTTGCATCAAAAGCTTGCAAAGCTTTAAAAAATTGATTGTAAATGTAATTACTACGCAAAGAGCAAGGTTTAGAAATGTTTTAATAAGATCTATTAACTAAGGTTCAAGGATACAATGGTCAAACATTACCTGCAAACCTCTATTGAAAATAATTCACTGGAAGAATATTTTAATAAATCAACACAAATTAAGAAGTTACCAATCAAGATAGGATATGCCATTGCCATCGATTCTTGTTTTTCAGTAATTTATCTAAGATGATACGCAAAAAAGTCTACAACACACTGTAGACATGCTAATCTAGAAAAGTATTTAGAAAAAAAGAAAGATAATACAACTCACCATAATTTTTCCATCTAATGATTCAGAAGTTGCTAAAACAAAATGGAGGCCTTACATCTGGTATAAAATTATGAATAGCAGTAATTTATAGTTAAGCATCTTAACTTAGAATTCACAACAACATTTCGTCAAAATCATCTATCTATATTAGGTCCAAATCTTCATTCTCTTTCACCTAATTATCCACATTCCATAAGTAATGAACATTATGTGTTCTTTTTCTCTACTTTTAAGCAACACTCCACCATTCAACTTGTCCAGCTAACACTTAATTTCTGATTTCAATAATTTCAGCTCCTCTAGACAGCGTGTGCTTTCTTTTCACGATAAAAATACATGGATGACAGCTCTTTAGTTTTCTAAGGAAGATCATTTCTTACTCTTCACGTAAGTAATAAGAAGGCAAAGAAGATGACTAACCTTAGTCAAATCATCCCTTTGTTTAGAATGCTTTCCCATGTAATCTTAATGATTTGGTATAATCTCAAGCACCAAACTTTCAAGGAGACAAAGGAATTAACCATTCTGGACAAATACACAGGGCAATATGAAAAATAAGAAATCTTGATATATCTATGCACCTTTACCTTAAAAACCTCGAAAGTGTGATGTTTGGTTCTACAACTTTTTTTTAAACTATAGTTGAATTCTTTCCCATGCATGCAAATAAATCTTCCTTCAGCCTCTCCTGCACCTTGTTCTTCACTATTATAGCATGAAGAAGTATTAAATCATTTTTTGTTAGCTCCACAACAAAATTGATTCTTTCATCTCTATCTACTTTAATAGAAGCTCACCAAGTTCACAATATGCAAGCACCAAGCTCATTTATGTGGTCTACATTTTTCATTGATATGCGTTGCAAGCATTATCCATGAAAAAATCTAGTCGGCCAATAGTTGAACCATACAGTACTGAATTATTTTCATATCCAATTATTATCCTTTAAATCCCCTTTTATCCATGAAAAAGCATACATAAAGATTAGGTCAAACATGGAAACATAGGGCAAATGGAAATGAAATAAAAAAAAACACAAACACCTAACAAAATTCTTAGGTGAGAAAAAGTTCTTGCTCTTGACTAGCTCATAAAAGTTCTCATCGTAGGTAGCGACGTCACGCCAATGCTGTGGAGTGGGGTGGAGGCAGCTGAGGAGGAAGTTAGAAGTTGTTGATAGGTGTTGGAGGTCAATGGCCAATCTAAAGGAACATCATATCAACACATTTTCATTAGAGAAGGTAGAATTTAATGTGGTATTGTTATGCAGCTACATTGATTTTCCACTTTTGGTAATTAAAGGTTAGGGGAATATAAATCTTTTCTATTTCATTTGATTAACATGCATGCACAAAGTTTCATAGATATTAACCTCAATTTCAATGTCACTTGTCAACATCAAAACAAGCCAATTACACTAATTAATGAAGTGCAGAATAGCATGAATGTCCATGTACCTACGTATTATTTCTCATTATTGTCACTGGTGAGTTTCCTGCCAATAAATGACAGTCTGCAATCTTGAGGATTTCTAAAAGATCCAAGATATTAACTTAATGAAACAAGCAACGAAGCATAAGAATTGGCACCTAACTTATGTTTATAATTAGTTTCGGGTTTGTCATGTTGAATTGCAGAGAGTATCATGTGGAAAGTTTAGTATATAAATCAATAGTTTAGTATATAACCTATAGCAACTATCATGTGGGCAAATAGAACCAAATCACCGAACGAACCAACAAAACAAAGCTTTTTTTTTTTTCTGAAGGGGAGATGATGAGTACTCAATATTAGTAGTCATCCAAATTTTCTTAGAGGAAACGACCAAAATTTACAGTAAAACATAGAATAGGACATATCTGAAGACTCTTTTGACAACACAAAAGAACTTATTCTTCTCCATTACTTTATTCTATCATCACATACTATAGATCAGCACACATGAACAGGAAAATCACAATTGCTTATCATTATATTGGTAATGGTTGCGGTGCCATTAGAATTAAACAATGGGTGGTGGTGGAGTCATCGACACCAACTACTCATCTTGTAACACCAACATTAGCAGCAACCATAGAACCTAACATTATTCATCCTTAAAGCCTCTACAATAAGAGAGCCACCCAAAATAGAACCCCAAAAAAAAGTTATGACGTTATTTATGTCCTCCTCATTGGACAAAAACATCGACAGTTAACACCATATGATCGCATAATTAACCCTAAATCAAATCAAACAAACATGATTCCATTCCTAGCCTATAGAGCATAGGGCATAAACTGATCATGGCCTATAACAATGCATGATGTTTCCACAAAATAGAACTTTCGGATCAGTACAACAAATCCAAATGTACTGCAAATCCAAAATGTCAGCAAGTGTCCTAGTAGTGGAAAAAGAATTCTTTCAATGGAGGTGTTGATTTCACCTGCAAACCTGTAACGAAGCACAATGTTCCTATTCCTTACGTTGCTAGCAATTAGTTGTGCAGGGAGTTGTCTCCCTCTACATGAATATAACACCTTATCCACCTCTAAAAATTAAAATGAAAAACAAAAAAATACCTTACATTGGATCGAATCAACAATTCATCACCCATCTCTCCAACGTTATAGCAAAATTAACACATAGGAATACATAAGGAAAAGAACTCAAAATAACAAAAGAAAAGGAATGCAAAATTACATAGGAACAAAAATAAAAGAAAATAAACTCTACATTCAAAGCATGAAGAAATTACAGCCGTAATGAGAAATCAACAAACATATCATGATATAAGATGAGGAAAAAATAGGAAATAAAAGCCAATCATGGTCACAACATTAGGAGAACTATCACATAATCGATACACATTCATGGCAGAAGTTGACCATAAACAAACAAGAAAACACTAAAAAAATGAATAAGGTTTCAAAGCTGAGGAAGACCAGGATAGGATAAGCCAGCCAACCAAATTAATTTTGGACTACACATCGTAGCCTAACCCATCATATCCACGACACTTATCTACAATTGTCAGCGGGACTAAACAGAATGTGGAAGCAACCAGATCAAAAAGTTTCAATGTTTGAATCATGAAAGGAAATGAGAAAGCAAGAGGGAATCGAAAAAGCAAGTTTAACAAAGAAGATTTCAAGTAGCAAAAGAGCTATTGATTCAAAATAAAGAAAAAGTAAAAGAAAAAGAGATTTAATCTAACATTGGCATTTCATCCAACACTTCACCTGCACCATGTTGACTTTAAGCCTCTCACATAGCCATTTTGTGTAAACCTAACCCGAAATCCATAAATCAAGAGAGAGAGAAAGACAAAGAGATCAAGTAAGAGATATTGATCATAGAAAGTGGATCTAATCAAGAGAGATCAAATCGAATAAGAGATCTGATTGGGCACTGATTGTTACGAACGCACTCCAAGATGTTTTTTTTAAGACGTCTGGGAGGTGGCCCAGACGTTTGGCCAGACGTCTGGAACCCCTTCCAGACGTCTGGGATCTATTTTCGGTGGCACGCAGGACTGCGTCTGCGCGTAGGCGCGCGCAAACCCGCAACCGCCTTCCTCTCTTTTTCCCTCTCTCCTCCTGCGACCGCAGTCTGTGTTCTCTCTCTTCCTCTCCCCGCGTGGCTTTAAAAAGCCTCGCCCTCTCCCTCACTCTCATCACCTCCGCTCCTCCTTCTTCTTCCAGCGAGTGCGAGCACGAGCAAGCGGCAGCAGCGACAGCTGCAGTGAGTGCGGGAGGAGGTGTTGCGCGAGGGAGGAGGCCCTCGGCCGTGAGGGTTCGAGCTTGCCGGGGCTGCTAGAGCCGGTCGGCGGGGGCGCAGCGGGCGCAGAGTGACGCGGGAGGTCTGCAGCAGCTCAAGCAACAGGCAGACGAGACGCAGCACGGCCGTGCGTCGCGGGCGGAGGGCGAGTCGCGCTCTGATTCTAGAAGTTTTTCCAGAATCAGACGTCTGGGTTTCCAACCAGACAACGGGGAAGACGTCTGGAGGACTGTCCAGACGTCTGAAAGGTAAGTTATTTTTCGTACTTCCTCCTTCTCTTCAACCGTCCGTACTGAGAGCGAGGAATGGGTACTCGCAGGTTCTGAGATTCGCCGTCCAACGCAAATCAGACGTCTGACTGTAGTGCCAGACGACGGGAAAGACTTCCAGACATCCAGGGTGACCATCGGACGTCTGGGAACTAGGCCAGACGCCCCCGCAGGCTTATAGTCGTCTGAGAGACTATACAGAGCAAAGGTACCATCTGATCCCCATTTTTAAGACGTCTGGAACTTCTTCCAGACGTCTGATTTTGCACTGTTTCGTCGTTTTTGACCCGTTTAGGGCCCGTTCGGAGTCCGTTTTCCACGTTTCGAGTTGCGTCCTTTTCGGAATAAAATCCTCTACCCGTCTACAGTGATTAGATACTGTTTTGAGAACTCCTTGTGTTTGATCCTTGTGATAGGACCTTGTTCCATTGCAGTCTCGGGGGTTGCAGAGGCACGCGGGATTCCCGACCACGCCTCCGGTACTCCTGTTGTAACTGGTAGAGTGGCTTTTAAGTTTATTAGCATAATCTGTTAAATTATGGAACCATAAATTGAACCTAAGACATTGCATGAATCCTAGGAATGAGAAACTAGATTGAATGATAGATCCTAGGGTGTTGCATGAATCCTAGTGCTGGAAAACTAGATTGTATGATAGATCCTAGGGTATGGCATGAATCCTAGGATGGGAAAACTAGTGGAATATATGAATACTGCGGTCTTGAAAATGTGGAAAGGAAATTATAGCTACCTGTAAATTGTTTTAACAGCTGCATGTTATGAATAACTGAACATGATTGAGAATATGGGTTGTATGAACATGAATCTAAAAAGGTGAAACCTGAATGTGCTGAGTTAAAAGAGTTGGAACCCTACGAGGAGTTAGGAGTAGAACTCCTGGAAAGAGAATGAAATGGAACTGAGAAGGAAAGATGTGGAGGTGAGTTGTCTCTTGGGTACGTAGTACCAGGGGAAGCACCTGTTACCTACTTAGTGCAGAGCGGAGCCAGCCGCCCCAGGGACCCGGGGTTAGGTCTGGCTACTTTGTACTGACTTGCTGGCCCTTGTATACGTAGTACCGAGGAGAGCTACTAGTGTAGGGCGAGTACTAGCTACCCCACGGGCCCCGAGGTTCTGCTAGCTCACCTACACCGACTTGTTAGGCCCACTGGGCAAACCAGGGTAGTCAGGCGAGGGTGCACGGACTGTGGAGGGGCAAGGCCCCTGTTTGGTTACTGTGGAGGGGATGGACTCCTGTTACTGAGAGGGCTTTGCCCTATACTGGTTCCGTGCTGTGCTTTGGGCGCACCCGTTAACGGAAACGACTGACCGCGTGCCAGTGCGGGTTAGCTACCCGTGCATTTACCGCGCGTGTCGTAGTCACCGTTACGTTTGTCAGTGACCTTGGGGTGGTTGACTGAGAGTAGGATCACCACGGGGGACTCTCCCAGCCAGGAGAGCATCACGTGTTACTTCTACTGTTCGGAAAAGACTGCAATCAAGATCGTTCCCACGAGGAACATTCGAGATCAAGTGAAGGATTTGAGAAATAGATAAATTGTGAAACAATAGAAAGACGTGAATAAAGGAAGAAAGAAAATAAAACAGCTACTGTACACTTTACTGCTTCTTTAGTTTAGCTGCCACTCTACTCAGCATTTCGCTGACGTGTTACACTCGTTACTTTTCAAGACCAGGTGTTGAGCAGCCAGGGTCAGCGGCTGCAGAGGACGCTAGGCCGAGTAGGGTCCAGTAGAGTTACCACTGTTCTTTTGTACCCCTTTTGTTTCCACTGTAGTGAGTAGTTTTTGTTACTCTCTGTACTTTTCTTTACCCGCAGTTCTTGTTATGTTAAATGTTGTTCCACTGTTGTGGTGGTATGGTGTGTTCCTTCCTCTATAGTATTATTATTCCGTCGTAGTATAGTATAGAGGGAGGTGATTACCAGTTTAATACAATTTGTTACTCGGAAATAAAGAGTTCCCGAGGTCGAACTCAGGGAGCAAGTTATATTTTAGGGGTACAAAGTTTCTTTTACAAAAATAAAGAGAGAGAGAGAGAATTTGTTGGCTTTTCTTCTTTTCTATTTGCTTCTCCTCTTCTTCCTTCTCAGATCTTCTGCTCTCTTCTTTTTCTTCTTCTTCTTTTTCTTCTTTTCCTTTCTTCTGCAGAGCGGTCCTGTTCTTCTTCTTCTTCTTTCTTTCTTCTTTTCCTTTCTTCATATCTTCTTCTCGTGCTCTTTTTCTTCTTTCAGTTCTTGTCTTGGCCTCTCTGCGTTGTCTCTTTCCTTGCGGTCCTTGTCCTGTTCTTCTTTCTCTTTTTTGCCTTCAGAGCGTCGTCTGATTTTCCAATCAGACGACTTAAACCGCCGCTGCTACAATGCCGCTCGGTGCTCCTCCTTCCTTCAGCCTTCGTCTTCTTCCACGGTTCTTCACCTGTGCCTGCACACTTACGCAGCTTGATCAAGGGGGCAAAACCTAACTCTACCCTCCCCCGCGTCTCTTTCTCACAGAAGCCACTCTTGGGAAAGCTCTCCCAGAGCTGCCGGGTTGCCTGGTACGGGTCGCGCCCGGGTCCAGGCCCACCGGCGTGCGTGGTGGGCGAGGAGTGCAGGTCAGTCTAAGTCGGGTCGGGCCAGGTCCGCGGGGCGTGAGCGCGGACGAGACCGGGTAACCAGGCGGGTGAAGGGGACCTCACCCCGTGTGCTGAGGCAATAAGCCTCCAGCACTTTTTCACTTTATACCGCTGCGCCTCTTCAGAGTTTTCCGAGGTGGGACTAAATGTCCCACCCCGAGTTGGTGCCTGCGCGGAGGAAGCAGCTGGTAATCGCGGCGTTACGCGAGGCCTTCGCGTGAGGGCTTCGCTTCAGCTGCAGCCTGACGCTTTGTCGAAATGCCTCGCACAGCCTGGGAGTCGAATCTGGGCGTGGCGCGCCTGCAGCTGCAGGCGGAAGCAGCTCCTTCTGCACGGCAATGGCGGCGGAGGACGGGTGACCTGTTCACAGCAAAACGGCCTCTCGGCCTAATCAGAAGGTGCCGGGAGCTTCGCCAGAGTGCGGCGAAGCTCGCGTGGGTGGTGGCGAGGCGTGGGGCGGCGTGCAAGGGCTGCCCTAGGTCGGACTGTGGGTCGGAAGATGGGTTTGTTCGGTGGAGTTGCAGAGGGTGATGTGGGGGAAGTGGAAGGGCGGAGGTTGATCAGGGTGAGGAGGTGGAGGTTCTGCGGTGGTTGGCGAGCCGTGTGGGTTGCTGGAGTGATGGGAGCGGCTCGCCGGAGGATGGCCGGAGGCGGAGAAGGTGAGGGTGAGTGGTCGGAATCGAGGGCGACAGTAGATGTTTAAAGTGAGGAAAAGGAAGAGGGGAGGAAGAGGAGGAGTTCTACCTACTTAGCAGGACGAGGAGGGGCCGGAGCGGGCGACAGTCGTATCAACTGTCGCTGGAGAAGAAGATGCCCGGGGGAAGGGGCGGCGGCGAGCAGAGGGCCGGAGAGGCGCTAGCTGGGTGCGGCGTGGCGCGGGAAGAGCAGGGGAAGAAGTCTCTGCTGCTGGTATTGCGGCAGAGCGAAGAGGAGGAGGAGGAAGAACCGCCGGAGCTGGTGGGCGTCTGCCGGAGTGAGAAGAGAGGAAAGTTGGGGGTTTTCTCCGTCAGATCCGAGCTGGGAAGAACGGTGGAGCGACGGGGGTATTTATAGGGACCGAATCAGGGAGGAAGGCGGAGGGAGACGACGTGTCTCCCTCGCCGGAGGACGCCGGAGATGGAAACCCATACCGTCCGTGCGTTTGCACGGCCGGTATGGTGGGTTACAGTGACCAGGGGGGTGTCCCTGCGACGGCTGACGACGCAGGGCACCCCCGGTTTACTTGCCAGACTCTCCCCCTCACCCTGCGCGGCGCCATGCTCCGCGCAAGGTCGCCGGAGCATGGTGCTGGCAGGTTTTGCAGGGGGGACCTGAACTCAAAGAACGAAGGAGAGTTAGGGGCCAAAATGCGAGGGTTCAAAAGTTGAGGGCCAAAAAGTAAATATATGAGGACCAAAGTGTAAAGTTGGTCAAGAAGGTTTCTTCTTAGGCTCAAGTTTTTATACATGACTAATTAGGACCTAAGGAATCTGATGGTGAATTTTATTTCCAGATTAAACCTTGTTTGACTGGTCAATTTACGTAAAAATCCAAATTAAGTTATTAATTGGGTATGGTTCTCAATGTAGGTCAAGATGGGTTCCTAAGGTCAAATTGAAGGTTCTAAACCCTAGAGATTATTTTTCTATGAATTTTAGAGGGTTTATTCCATTTTTGCTTTGCCTTGAACCTCGTGAATTGAAGTGGGTTTGTTTTAGGGTTACAGATTATCATTTAGTTCCTTGGAATTGCTGTAGCCCTTGCTAAATCATCTCATCCCACTTTTATTCTTATTAAGTTGCTTTGACCTATGTTTGGACCCTGAATTACCCTGTATGCAGATTATACTGGTAAAATTGCATTTTTACCCCTTATGACTTGTTTTCTCCTTAAACTCAGAATTCTCTGAGTTAAGCCTTTCCTTGAGTTATGTAGGAGCTTTTATCCTTTGTATTGGGTCAAAATGAGCTAGTTATGGCTCATGATGAGGTTCTCATCATACCCCCATGCCTAGCTTTTGCTAGTCCCTTAGCAAAAACTTAAGGTTTCAACCCTTGTTCTAGACCATGAAATTTTTAATAGCTTTAGATAAGTGCTTTTTTATTTGAGCATAGATTAGGTTAGAATGCTGACCATAGGCCTAAAAGGTACTCTAGTACCAATCAAGATCCAAATCTGTCTAGCCTTAGCCTTAGTCTTTAGCAAAGGTTTTTAAGGCCCACAAGAACTAACCTAAGGTTTATTGGACTTTGTGGTTAAAGCACCCGTGCTTGAAATGATTTTAGCCCTGGCTCAGTTCGCAGTGCGTTTTGTAAGAGAGAGATAGAAAGTTATTTTGTTTGGAGAGTTTTCTCTCTCTTTTTCTTTTTAGTTCTAGCCTAGGATTGGCTTTTCAACACGGTCTGTATCAGATTCCTTGCTCCCATCATCAATCCTCAAGGGTTCCTGGCAATCGATGCTTCGAGATAGCACCGCCCATGGCAACCCCTGGAACCCTAGCTATTGAGATTTCGAGATAATCCCATCCATGGTGTTCCGTGGCCGAATCCAGACCCTGGCAATTGACACTTCGAGATAATGCCATCCATGGAATCTGAACCAGCAGAGTGCTTACATGCCCCTAGTAGGATATGTAAATATCCTAAGAGACAAGCACCGAGGAGATGATATTTTGTTACGCATCTTCGAGGGGATTTCCCGCCTCTCCGCGCTGGGAACTCATCCAAATCAACTTGTGTTGATCGGCCGCTCCTATTCTAGGTGTTCTTTTCAGAATTTTGCGACGCTTCTGCGTGATTCTGATTTTTACGCTTACTGAACCAGGCTGTGTGTGAGGTTAGGGTGCTTAGGTTACTGAGTCCCGTAAACCAAAAATTAGTTAACGCGGCCAAATACTTCCTAAGCCTTAGACCTAATACTTCAGCTTTTCATTTTCCTCAACCTCTTGAGGAGTGTCCAGATCTTAATGGGTACTAAGAGTCTATTCAAGAATGCCTAAGGTTTGCATTCTTACTAATCTCATTGTGCACTTTTCAGTTATTTTCTTGAATGAGGTCTAGAACTTAGGTTAATTCCTTAGTTCCTTACTAATGACTATCACCTTTTCTCATAATTTTGTGCTCCTTTTTCATTTTGTTTCTTTTCTCCTTCTCCTTCAGAAAATTTCCTTCTCCTCTTTTCCTTTTATTATTATTATTATTATTTTTTTTTTTTTGAAATTTTTTTTTTGTTGAAAAATTTTTAATTTTTATGGTGTTTTTGGCATATGTGAATTTTTTGTTTGAAACCTTTTCTTACACGTTTTGCACTTTCATACCCCCCATGCCTAAGATTTGCAATGTCCTCATTGTAACCTAGGGGTTTTTATTTAACTTAGTTCATTCCTTAAGACAGAAATTTGGATGAGTGAATGGGTTGGGTTGAATTTTTGCGGACGATTTCTAATCCCAGATGCAAGCATCTGAGGTGGGGTCGGCTGTCTATAAGGGTGAACCTTAAGTGCAAAAAGGTGTCAGAAAAAGTTTTGGATTTTTAGGAAAATGACGGGTTGCCTCCCGTTAAGCGCTGAGTTTTACGCCATCGGCTGGGCGCAATAAGCTCAAGGGGAATGGAGGACATAAGATGTTTCAGCCAAATTAGTAGAAGTTACATCAATGAACGGCTTGAGTCTCTGACCGTTCACGATGAAAGGTTCAGAGTCGTGGCTGAGTGGACTGATTTCGATTGCTCCATTTCCAAAAACCTGTCGGACCAAATATGGTCGGACCCACTTGGATCTCAGTTTTCCTGGGAAGAGTTTTAGTCGGGCATCAAAGAGTAGGACCTTCTGACCAGGATGAAAGATCTTTCTCGAGATGTGTTTGTCGTGGAAGGCTTTAACCCGCTCCTTGTAGATTTGCGAGTTCTCGTACGCGTCTAGGCGTAATTCATCGATCTCGCTGATTTGGAGTTTTCTGTGGGTCCCAGCCTTGGAAAGATCTAGATTACAGTTCCGTACTGCCCAATAGGCTTTATGCTCCAGTTCTACGGGAAGGTGGCATGCCTTTCCGTACACCAGTCTAAAGGGAGACATGCCCAATTGGGTCTTGTGGGCGGTCCTATAGGCCCACAATGCTTCCGGAAGTCGGGACGACCAGTCCTTCCTGTCAGGTCGAACAGTGACTTGCAGGATTTTCTTGATCTCCCGATTAGACAGCTCAGCTAGACCATTAGTTTGGGGGTGGTAAGGAGTAGAGATTCGGTGAGACACCCCGTATTTGGTCATCAGTGACCTAAACTGAGCATTTGTGAAATGGGTCCCCCCATCAGAGATTATTGCACGAGGAATCCCGAACCTTGAGAAAATGTTTTGATGAATGAATTTGAGAACGATTTTGTGATCACAGGTTCGGGTCGGTATGGCTTCGATCCATTTGGACACGTAGTCCACAGCCAACAGAATGTATTCGAAACCATCCGAAACAGGAAAGGGGCCCATAAAATCAATCCCCCAAACATCAAAGATTTCGCATACTAGAATCGGTTGCATAGGCATCATGTCGCGATGGCTCATGTTGCCCAAAGTCTGGCAACGACTGCATGCCTTGCAGTGATTGTATGCGTCTTTGAACAGTGTGGGCCAGTAAAAGCCGCACTGGAGGACTTTTGATGTGGTTTTATGCCCGGCGAAATGGCCACCGCATGCCTGGTCATGGCAGAAAGAGAGGATATTGTTGAATTCCCCTTCCGGGACACATCTCCGGATGATCTGATCGGCACCTATGCGGAAGAGGTACGGGTCTTCCCAAATGTAATACTTGGCATCGGAGCGTAATTTGTCCTTCTTGGCCTTCGGCCAATCGGACGGGATCTGATGAGATGCCAAGTAATTTGCTACATTAGCAAACCATGGAAGGCTAGTACCAATAGTCAGCAGGTGCTCATCGGGAAAATGCTCAGTGATGGGTCCGGGAGGGTCAATTATTTCAGAAGGAAGACGGGACAAGTGATCAGCTACCACATTTTGCTTTCCCGCTTTGTCGCGAATCTCAAGGTCAAATTCTTGCAACAGCAAGATCCATCGGATTAATCGAGGTTTCGCGTCCTTCTTTGCAAGGAGATGCCTCACAGCTGTGTGATCCGAGTATATGATGACACGGGAACCCAGAAGGTACGATCTGAATTTTTCTAGGGCAAATACTACAGCTAGCAGCTCTTTCTCAGTAACCGTATAGTTACGCTGAGCCTCATCGAGTGTTTTGCTGGCGTAGTAAATGACCACAGGTTTCCCGTCAATTTTCTGCCCCAAAACCGCTCCTACAGCGAAGTCGGATGCATCGCACATGATCTCAAAGGGTTGAGACCAATCAGGGGACTGTAGGATCGGGGCTTGGGTGACTCAGTCACGCAGGATTTCAAATGCTTGAGTGCATTCCTTGGAAATTTCGAAAGGAACATCCTTGGAGAGAAGAGTGGTCAGGGGGCGCGCGATTTTTGAAAAATCAGGGATAAATCGTCGATAAAAATCGACATGCCCTAAAAAGGAACGGATGTCCCTGATCGAGCTAGGCATAGGAAGGTGAGAAATCAGATTATCCTTAGCTCGATCCACTTGGATACCTTTCTCCGAAATTGAGTGTCCCAGGACAATTCCCTCAGGCACCATGAAATGGCTCTTTTCCCAGGAAAGAACCAAATTCACATCGATGCACCGCCTGAGTATCTGGACCAAGTGTTGGAGGCAATCGTCGAATGATGCTCCAAAAACTGAAAAGTCATCCATGAAGACTTCCAGATAATCACCTACCATATCTGAGAATATGGCAAGCATGCATCGCTGAAAAGTAGCGGGTGCATTGCAAAGACCGAAAGGCATCCTTCGGAAAGCGTATGTTCCGAAGGGGCAGGTGAACGTGGTCTTTTCTTGGTCCTCAGGATGGATTGCCACCTGGTTATAACCGGAGTACCTGTAGCAGCGGCGGTTTAAGTCGTCTGATTGGAAAATCAAACGACGCTCTGAAGGCAGAAAACAGAAAGAAGAACAGGACAAGGACCGCAAGGAAAGAGACAACGCAGAGAGGCCAAGACAAGAACTGAAAGAAGAAAAAGAGCACGAGAAGAAGATCTGAAGAAAGGAAAAGAAGAAAGAAAGAAGAAGAAGAAGAACAGGACCGCTCTGCAGAAGAAAGGAAAAGAAGAAAAAGAAGAAGAACAAAAAGAAGAGAGCAGAAGATCTGAGAAGGAAGAAGAGGAGAAGCAAAGAGAAAAGAAGAAAAGCCAACAAATTCTCTCTCTCTCTCTTTCTTTATTTTTGTAAAAGAAACTTTGTACCCCTAGAATACAACTTGCTCCCTGAGTTCGACCTCGGGAACTCTTTATTTCCGAGTAACAAATTGTATTAAACTGGTAATCACCTCCCTCTATACTATACTACGACGGAATAATAATACTATAGAGGAAGGAACACACCAGTTTTTGGCGCCGTTGCCGGGGACGAGCAGAGGGCCGGAGAGGCGCCAGCTGGGTGCGGCGTGGCGCGGGAAGAGCAGGGGAAGAAGTCTCTGCTGCTGGTATTGCGGCAGAGCGAAGAGGAGGAGGAGGAAGAACCACCGGAGCTGGTGGGCGTCTGCCGGAGTGAGAAGAGAGGAAAGTTGGGGGTTTTCTCCGTCAGATCCGAGCTGGGAAGAACGGTGGAGCGACGGGGGTATTTATAGGGACCGAATCAGGGAGGAAGGCGGAGGGAGACGACGTGTCTCCCTCGCCGGAGGACGCCGGAGATGGAAACCCATACCGTCCGTGCGTTCGCACGGCCGGTATGGTGGGTTACAGTGACCAGGGGGGTGTCCCTGCGACGGCTGACGACGCAGGGCACCCCCGGTTTACTTGCCAGACTCTCCCCCTCACCCTGCGCGGCGCCATGCTCCGCGCAAGGTTGCCGGAGCATGGTGCTGGCAGGTTTTGCAGGGGGGACCTGAACGCAAAGAACGAAGGAGAGTTAGGGGCCAAAATGCGAGGGTTCAAAAGTTGAGGGCCAAAAAGTAAATATATGAGGACCAAAGTGTAAAGTTGGTCAAGAAGGTTTCTTCTTAGGCTCAAGTTTTTATGCATGACTAATTAGGACATAAGGAATCTGATGGTGAATTTTATTTCCAGATTAAACCTTGTTTGACTGGTCAATTTACGCAAAAACCTAAATTAAGTTATTAATTGGGTATGGTTCTCAATGTAGGTCAAGATGGGTTCCTAAGGTCAAATTGAAGGTTCTAAACCCTAGAGATTATTTTTCTATGAATTTTAGAGGGTTTATTCCATTTTTTCTTTGCCTTGAACTTCGTGAATTGAAGTGGGTTTGTTTTAGGGTTACAGATTATCATTTAGTTCCTTGGAATTGCTGTAGCCCTTGCTAGATCATCTCATCCCACTTTTATTCTTATTAAGTTGCTTTGACCTATGTTTGGACCCTGAATTACCCTGTATGCAGATTATACTGGTAAAATTGCATTTTTACCCCTTATGACTTGTTTTCTCCTTAAACTCAGAATTCTCTGAGTTAAGCCTTTCCTTGAGTTATGTAGGAGCTTTTATCCTTTGTATTGGGTCAAAATGAGCTAGTTATGGCTCATGATGAGGTTCTCATCATGGTACATGCTGTAGTAGTTCTTTTTCTTACTGCTGTATTTTGTTACTGCTAGTTATATTTCATGTGGAATGTGGTTTATTTTACTGCTCTTTTGGTTACTTTCTCGTTGGACGACTAGGTCTTGGGATTAGTCGAGTCTGTTTGATTCTCGTGTCTCGTAGGGACTCGGGAATCGGGTCGTTACACTGATTGAGCAAACGTCTTAAATCTGATTGAGAAATCTAAGAAGCGCCAATCTAATAGCAGGAATGTGAGATTGTTGTGAATGATTTCGATGGAGAGAGATCTGAGATCTGAGATCGATGAGAGTTTCGGTGAATGAGAGTGAGAGGTGAAAGAGAGTGAGCGATTGAGTGGTGAGGAGAGAGTGAGATAGAGGCAACAGAGGAGAGATCGCTAATGTGGAGATGACTTACAAAAGAGATCGTTACTAAAGAGCGACGAAGGTGTTGATGTCATGGTGAGCAAGAGATCTGTAACGACCCGGTTCCCGAGTCCCTACGAGACACAAGAACCGGACCGACTCGACTAATCCCAAGACCTAGTCGTCCAACGAGGAAGTAACCAAAAGACAGTAAAATAAACCACATTCAGCATGAATATAACTAACAGTAAGAAAGTACAGCAGTAAGGAAAGAAACTACTACAGTAGGTACCACCACAACAGTAAAACAGCATTTATCATATAACAAGAACTGCAGGTAAAGAAGGTACAGCGGAAACAAAAACTACTCACTAGAACAGAAACAAAAGGGGTACAAAAAGGCTGTGGTAACTCTGCTGGACCCTACTCGGCCCAGCGTCCTCTGCAGCCGCCGACCCTGGTTGCTCAACACCTGGTCCTAAAAAAGGTAACGAGTGTAACACGTCAGCAAAACGCTGAGTAGAGTGGCAAACTAACTAAAGGCAACGGTAGAGTGTACAGTAGCTGTTATGTTCTATTACTTCCTTTATTCACATCTTTCAATTTTTCTCACTATTTCATTTATTTCTCGGATCCTTTACTTGATCTCGAATGTCCTCGTGGGAACGATCTTGATTGCAGTCTTTTCCAAAAGTAGAAGTAGCACGTGGTGCTCTCCTGGCCGGGAGAGTCCCCCGTGGTGATCCTACCCTCAGTCAACCTCCCCAAGGTCACTGACAGACGTAACGGTGACTACGGCACGCGCGATAGACGCACAGGTAGCTAGCCCGCACTGGCACGCGGTCAGTCGTTTCCGTTAACGGGTGCGCCCAAAGCACAGCACGGAACCAGGGCAGAGCCCTCTCAGTAACAGGGGTCCAACCCCTCCACAGTAACCAAACCGGGGCCTTGCCCCTCCACAGTCCGCGCACCCTCGCCTGACTACCCTGGTTTGCCCTAATGGGCCTAACAAGTCGGTGAAGGAGGCTAGCAGAACCCCGGGGCCCGTGGGGTAGCTAGTACTCTCCTAACACTTGTAGCTCTCCTCGGTACTACGTACACGAGGGCCAACAAGTCGGTACAGAGCGGCCAATCCTAACCCCGGGTCCCTGGGGCGGCTGGCCCCACTCTGCACTAAACAGGTACATGTACTTCCCTTGGTACTGCGTACCCAAGAGACAGTACAAACTACATCTCAGTTCCATTCCTTTTTCTTTCCAGGAGTTCCACTCCTAATTCCCCGTAGGGTTCCAGCTCTTTATCTCAGAACATCATATGTTTCACTTTCCAGATTCACGTTCTCAAAATCCATGATCTCAAACATGTTTCTTTATTCATAACAGGCAGCTGTTAATTAAATTTACAAGCAGCTTTATATATTCCTTTCCATTTTTCCCAAGACTGCAGTAATATACATTCCACTAGTTTTTCCACCCTAGGATTCATGCCATATCCTAGGATCTATCATACAATCTAGTTTTCCGGCCCTAGGATTCATGCAACACCTAGGAGCTATCATTCCATATATTTCTCATTCCTAGGATTCATGCAATGCCCTAGGTTCTAGTTATGGTTCCATACTTTAACAGATTTTATTAATACTTAAAGCCACTCTACCAGGTACAACGGGAGTAATGGGGGCGTGATCGGGAATCCCGCGTGCCTCCGCGACTCTCAAGACTGCAACCGAACGAGGTCCTATCACAAGGATCAAACACAAGGAGTGTCTCAGAACAGTGTATAGCTACTGTAGACGGGTAGAGGAATTAATTCTGAAACGAACGCAACTCGAATAGCGGAAAACGGAGCCCAAACGGGCCCTAAACGGGTCGAAAAAGACGATACTGTGCAAAATCAGACGTCTGGAACTCCTTCCAGACGTCTTAAACGGTGGATCAGAGAATTACCTGTTCAGCTTGGTTCCCCGGACGTCCAGAAGTCTGCGGGGACGTCTGTCCTATACCCCAGACGTCTGATGGTCCACACGGACGTCTGTAGGTCACTCCCGCAGTCTGGTACAACTTACAGACGTCTGATTCGCAAAGGATGGCGAATCAGCGAACCTGCGCACGGCCAACCCCCCCTCCCTCAGTACGGTCAGTCGAGAAGAAGGAAGAAGAAAGCGGAAACTTACCTTTCAGACGTCTGTATGATCTTACAGACGTCGACCTTGCCGTCTGGATATCAACCCAGACGTCTGATTCTGGAAATTTTTCCAGAATCAGAACCCTGCTCGGCCTCCGCTCGCGACGCCGCCCGCGTCGCACCTCACGCGTCTGCTGCTCAGCCCGCAGCAGGTCCCACTCCGCGTCGCTCCGCGCCCCCTGCGCCCTCCGCCGGCCGGCCAAGCCGCTCCGGCGAGCTCGCCCTCACGGTAGAGCCCCGCCCTCGCACGCCGCACCTCCTCCGCGCTCACTGCGGCTGCCGCTGCCGCCCTTGCGCTCGCTCGCCCTCGCGCTCAGGAAGGAGAAGAAGGAGGAGACGGGAGGGAATCTCCCGTGCGAACATAACTATTTTCCAGACGTCTGTAAACGATCCCGGACGTCTGGTCAGACGTCTGGATGTGATCCAAGACGTCTGGTCCGACGTCTGGGCCACCTCCCAGACGTCTTAAAAGGCGCCTGGGGCACGCGTTCGTTACAAGATCAGTGGAGGCTGAAATGACCCATCACCTTTTGGTAGCTTAAGTCATATGGAGTGTTCACTAGATGTCTGTCCAGATGTCTGGAGAGAGAGCCAAACGTATGAAAGTACCTTTCTTTTCCGCACATATTGTACGCATGCCACGCCTTTCCCCTCACCGCCTCTCCCCTCCCTACGACGCCCACTCCGCACCACTTCCTCGCCCATGCCCTTCCCCTCACCTCCTCTCCCTTTATAAGCCCCCCTCCTCCTCCTCCTCTTCATCTTACAAATCACAACTGAGCCAGAGAGGGAGAGAGCAAGTGGAGAGTAGAGAGCGGAGAGCAGATCGTGGGGTTGAGCGCGAGAGTGGAGGGCACTATGCTACTCTGCTGCAGTTTCTGCGGTGAGGGAAGCCCAGAGTGGTTCTGTAGAAGTCATTTTTTGCGGAATCAGACGTCCAGAGTGACCTGCAGACGTCGGGGCAAACGTCCGAAGGTGGGATGAGGTGTTTGGTAGAGATTTATTTTTTTCTCGTAATTTCTTGGTCAAGTCCTGACAATGCACGCGCATGTGTCAAAGGTTGGGAGGCGCGTCGGCGAGAGGACCAAGGCAGTTTCGGACGTCCGAGAGCATCTCCAGATGTCTGATGGAACCCTCGGACGTCGGCACTACGTTCCAGGCATCCAATAGAGGCGCCCCGAGAGAGGTATGCCTGCGAGTTAGTTTAAGACATCTAGAACCTCTCCCAGACTTTTGATTTCTGTCAGACCTCGTGTTTTTAGGCCCGTACAAGGCCCAAACGATGTCAGTTTTCCATAAACAAAACGTCTTTGATTTTCATACGAATTTCTTCACGTAATGGTACCTTGTCTGTATCATCTGAAACCCTTTTGACTTGTCAATCCATGTTTTAGGTCTCCAGTTCGTCAGGTGTACGGGACCTGCAAAGACGTCGGGAGCTACTGCACGAGCTCCCATTCCACCCGGTTATCCTGGTAGAGTGATTTTGACTATAAATCTCCAAGTTAATAAAATGTATGCAATTAGTTAAAACCTAGGATGTGAGATGAATCCTAGGAAGAAATAAACGTATGCTCTAGAATACATCTATTCAATTGAACCCTAGGTTATGACATGAACACTAGGGCTAGAGAAAAATGCATGTGAATGATTGAGTAAATCATGAGCTGTCTGTATTATCTGGAATGGACCACATTATGAACAAACCTATACTGTGATTGAGCTGCCTGTTCTGTATATATCAAACTGGATATAGAGAAATTCATGTACAAACCCTACGGGGAATGTAGAACAAGACAAGAATACTGTAGCATGGAGAATCGGATGGTTCTGAAATTGTCGCCCACGGGCAGCCGTTAAGGGAAGTGAGCTAACCTTTGTGTATTTAGTACCGAAGAGAGCGACTATCCCTTGTAGTGTAGAGGGGAGCTTGCCGCCTTTGGGTTGAGACTCGGGGTGAGTTTGGCCACTCTACATCGACTCCTGTTGGCCCTCGCGTACGTGGTACCGAGGTGAGATACTTAGTGTAAGGGGGAGCTAGCTGCCCCAGGGGGCCCGGGGTTAGGCATGGCCACCCTACATCGACTCTTGTTAGCCCGTTGGGCAAATTGGGATAGTCGGATGAGGGTACGTGGACTGTGGAGGGGCGAGATCCCTATTCTGTTATAAGAGGGCAAGGCCCTATGCTGTTCCGTAGTGTACATTTGGGCGTACCTGCTAGCGGAAATGACTAATCGCGTGCTAGTGCAAGGTAGCTACCCGTGTGCTTACCACGTGTGTCGTAGTCATCGCTACATCGCGACCATGACCTCAGGGTGGTAGACCGGGTGTAGGATTACCACGGAGGGACTCTCCTGGCCAGGAGAGTGCCACGTGTGCATCCTACATCACGAGAAAACTGCAAGCATGATCATTCCTTTAGGAAACAAGAAGATTATATAATGGATCCTGATTAGAGATCTCTACACAGCAAACCGTTATAAGATAATTGGAATTGGAAAGTAATATGTTAAGCTACTTGTTAAGTGCATTTTATGTTTCAGCCACCACTCTACTCAGCGTAAGCTGACTCCAGATGTATAACCTTGTACAGGTCAGGGATTTGAGCAGCCCAAGTCATCGGTTGCTGAGGTCGCTGGGCCTAGTCGAGCCCAGCTGTAGTCTCTGCTGCTAGTGAGTTTTTGTAGTTACACTTTCCAGTACTTTTCCACTGTATTCTCTATCATCTATGTACTATTTTTTGGTTGTGACGGCTGTATTTCTATTCTTGAAGGCATGTAATATTTTAGTATTATTGTTTTGTTTCTCCTCTGTTGCCAATTTCTTTCTGCTTAGTTACATTACTTGTGTGGTTGTGGATTGATGCATGTTATTTGGTTATTTATTGTTGGACGACTAGGTCTTGGGATTAGTCGAGGTGAGCCGATCTCGGGTCCTGTAGAGATTTGGGATTGGGTCATGACAAGATGGTATCAAAGAAAGGTCGTCCCAAGAAATGAATCAAATAGTTCGAAAATCACCATACTTGTACATGTAGCTAGGATAGCCATCACAACGTTTTATCTTGATTGTCATTTCCGAGTCTTACGTCTCCTCTGGAGTCAAACAGTCACAGACAATCCCGTTTCTTTTTTGATCTCCGTACAGGAGATGCCTCGCTAGGGAGCTCTTGAGGTGGGCCGCGAACATGGTCGTGGTCAAGGGCATGGTCGCAAGGGAGGGAGAGCGATGGCCGAGGATGGGGTCAGTCCACCTCTCCTTCCGGGCATTCAGGCCCTGAACCTCGCCCAGCTGATCCAGG
Source organism: Thalassia testudinum (assembly GCA_037157565.1). Lineage (NCBI taxonomy): Eukaryota > Viridiplantae > Streptophyta > Magnoliopsida > Alismatales > Hydrocharitaceae > Thalassia > Thalassia testudinum. The sequence goes on along the minus strand of JAZHRO010000022.1, from coordinate 58,353,953 downwards.
ATCTCATACGGGAGGACCTCCATCAACCTCCTCCTCAGCCTCCTCTTCCTAGGGATGCGGAGGGGGAGTCCTCCGTGGGGCAGGCGAGCCACCACGGTGCTGGATGAGCTGGAGGGGGAGGGGGTGGTCCTCCACAGCCCCCACCTCCTTCAGACACTTCGGGGCACGAGTCCTCCATGCCTGGAGGTGCACCCATTCCCCCGTTGCGGCTGCACCACGAGGTCTTCAGCCAGTTCAGGAAGCTGAAGCCCCCTTCCTTCAAGGGGGAGGAAAGCCCGCCTGAGATAGAGGATTGGCTGGAGCAGATGGAGAAGATCTTTGACGCCCTCTGCCCTCCTATGGAGTGCCGCATGGCCTTCACCACGTATTAGCTGGAGAGTGCAGCTCACAGGTGGTGGAGGGCGGTCAGAGGATAGGAAGGGAGCTGCCCCATTCTGTGGGTCCACCACCGACTGCAGCAGACCCCCACCCAGTCACCAGCAAGGACAGCAGATAGAGGGAGGAGATCGCATACCCCTCTGCAATCAGTGTGGCTAGCCGAGCCACATACGGAGGAATTGTCCATCTAGGACCGAAGCGCAGCCAACGCTCCCAGCACCGAGCACTGGAGGCCGATCTGGTGGCCACGGTTACCATGCCCGAGGAGGAGGACAGCAGTCACGAGGAGGGTACCGGCCTGCTGCCTCCTGCCCGACCTAGAGCACGGCTACTTCCTCTGCACCGAGGGCTAAGGGGCGTGTTAATGCCCTGACTCACGGAGATGCTAGAGCTTTAGGCTCCATAGTGGCAGATATGGTTACTGTTTTCGGCAGGCTCGTTTACACGCTTTTTGATTTCGGTGCCACACATTCGTTTGTTTCTGCGAATTTTGCTATCAGTATGGGGTCGAGCAATGTACTTTTAGAGGAGCCCTTCCTGATTAGAGGACTAGGTGGGCACGTGTTTGTTGCCAAGGAGGTTTTCATTGACTGTGAGGTCACGATAGGGGGACACAGTCTTCCGATATACCTGATCATGATCCCAATGGAGGATTTTGGTGTGATCTTGGGGATGGACTGGTTAGCTGCATATCATGCCCTTGTAGACTGCTTCGGGAGAAAGATTGTTTTCTCCATACCAAAGTTGCCTCCCTTCAAGTTCCATGGCCAGCCAGTAGACGGAGGATTCAGATGCATCTCCCCGCTTCAGGCAGCGAAGCTACTGAGCCAGGGGTGCAAGGGCTTCCTTGCTTGCGTCTTAGCAGAGCTCGACCCCGTGGTCAACTTACAGAGTATTCCAGTGGTCCAAGAGTACCCCGACGTCTTTCCAGAGGAGCTGCCAGGATTGCCACCTGAGCGGGAGATCGAGTTTGAGATCTCCCTAGTACCGGGGACTGGCCCCGTTTCTACTGCACCATACCGGATGGCCCCACTTGAGCTGTAAGAGCTCAAGTCACAGCTACAAGACTTGCTAGAGAAGGGCTTCGTGAGGCCAAGTGCCTCCCCATGGGGAGCCCCCATTCTATTTGTGAGGAAGAAGGACGGTACTCTTCGGTTGTGCATCGACTACAGATAGCTGAATCGGGTCACTATCAAGAATAAGTACCTGTTGCTACGCATAGATGACCTCTTCGACCAGCTGAGAGATGTCACGGTATTCTCCAAGATAGATCTGAGGTCGAGCTACCATCAACTGAGGATTAGGGAGACCAACGTCTCCAAGACAGCCTTTCGTACTTGGTATGGTCACTACGAGTTCTTGGTCTTGTCGTTTGGGTTGACCAACGCCCTTGCCTCTTTCATGGATCTAATGAACCGCTTCTTCTGGCCATATCTGGATCAGTTCGTAGTGGTTTTCATTGACAACGTACTCATTTACTCTCGAGATCAGACACAACATGAGCAGCATCTCCACATGGTCTTGGATACTTTGCGACGGCACAGGCTGTACGCCAAGTACAGCAAGTGCGAGTTCTGGTTGAGACAGATCACCTTCTTAGGCCATGTGATCTCAAGGATGGATTGGCTGTGGATCCAGCCAAAGTAGAGGCAGTACTCAGGTGGGAGAGGTCGCATACGGTGACAGAGATTTGTAGTTTCCTGGAACTTACTGGTTACTACAGACAGTTTATCCAAAGATTCTTGCAGATTGCACGTCCTCTGACTCAGTTGACCTGAAAAGATGTACCCTTCGCTTGGACAGACGAGTGTAAGTCTTGCTTTCATGAGCTGAAGGGGAGGCTGACCTCAGCTCCTATACTCACCATCCCTGACAGCGGTGGCGGATTTATTGTCTACACAAACACCTCATTGCAGGGATTGGGGGGTGTGCTCATGCAGTGGGGTCACGTTGTCACTTACGTTTCGCGACAACTAAAGCCCCATGAGCATAACTACCCCACCCATGACTTGGAGTTGGCGGCAGTTATCCTCGCACTGAAGACCTGGAGGCACTAGTACGGAGAGACGTTCGAGATTTTCACTGACCATAAGAGCTTCAGATATCTGTTTGACCAGAAGGAGCTCAACATGAGGCAGAGACGTTGGTTGGAGCTCCTGAAGGACTATGATTGCAGCATCTCCTATCACCCAAGGAAGGCCAATGTGGTGGCTGACGCCTTGAGCCGGAAGGCACCCACCCACTTGTTTTGCTTACAAGCATAGAGTTGGAGACTCATGGAGGAGTTGAGTAGCTGGCCCCCAAGAGTCACAGGGGTACTGTGGGGCAGTGACAGTGGTGAGGCGAACATGACTAGAGCTAATGGATCGCATCGTGTTTGGATAGATGATGAACCCATACCTACGAACACAACAAGACCGAGTATTGGCAGGGAGCCCAGGAGAGTTCTCGTTCACTGACGGAGTCCTACATATGAGGGGACGCTTGTGCATTCCTAAAGATGAGGAGTTGTTGAGGGAGTTCCTGACTGAGGCACACGGATCCAGATTTACCATACATCCCGGGAACACGAAGATGTATCATGACTTACGACGTGATTTCTGGTGGAGGGGCATGAAGCGAGATGTTGGTCTTTTCGTTCAACAGTGTCTGATATACCAGGAGTGAAGGCCAAGCACCAGAGGCCTATAGGGCTGTTGCAGCTACTTCCCGTTGTTGGAACCTTGTTCCACATCTTGTTTTGGTGTTAACAAAATTATTATGAATTAATGTTTGCATTAAGTGTTCTTCAAATTTAGGTGAAGAAGCAAGGCAAACAGGAAATGATGGAAGAGAAGATCATGATAAGAAGGAGGATTGATGAAAAAGACATGATGATGACAAGGATGAGGCAAGATGACAAAAGTCGAGGAGAAGAAGATCATCTTCGACTTTAGTTTATTTAATTTAGATTTTATTTTTAGATTATGTATGCCTCTTAACAAGAGAACTTAACTTAGATCCTAAAATTAATTAGAGATAAATTAGGATTTATATGGCATTCATTTTTCAAAGAACGTAATGAATTAAATTGCTTAAAATAGGTACTTGTAGCAAGTACGGGTACTGTTCATCAGTACTGGTATTTGCAAGGCACAAGTTTGAGAATTCGTCTCAAACTGTGAAGAACAAGTACCGGTACTAACCATGAGTACCGGTACAGGTTGGCCACAGGTTGAAGGCTTTATTCTGGCCTGAACCTTACAAGTACCGATACCCATGATGAGTACCGGTATTGGTAGGTTACCGTGCTCATGTAATCTCAAACCTGAGAGTCACAAGTACCGGTACCTATGATGAGTACCGGTACTGGGACTCAGGTACTGGCAGCAGTGAACAACTAGTACCAGTACAAGTACTTTGGTACAGGTACTAGGTAGCCATTGGCTAAATTCAGAATGACTAGAAAATTAATTCCAACAATGTGAACGTTGGGAATTAATTCCCAACGTCTAGTAGACGAATCCTTGAGGTCCTAAACTCTATATAATGACCCTAGGATTCTTTGTTTGCACACAAGAAAGATTAGAAATACAAGAGAAATTCCTAGAGCTATATTTCCCAAATTTCCACCATATTTAAAAGAGAAGAAATCAAGTTTGCTGTTCTCAATCTCTCTAAGTTTTGCAAACACTTCAACGACGTGATTTCTTCACACATTGTTAAAGTGATTCACGCTCATTCTAAGCTCTCAAATTGGTAATATTATTCTATATATTGTTGAGAGGCTTAGGTTCTTGTTGTAAGAGTTTTCTTTCTTACACTAGTTTTACTTGTATTTTGAGCATTTACTCGTTGGGTTGTAACAAACCCGTTCTTGTAATTGGGTTAAGGTAACCCGTTAATTACCTCGATTAATAAATTGATTCTCTTGGGGTTGAGAGAATCGAGTTAAAAACCCTAAGCTGGGAGACTTAGGTAGTGGAGTACCCAAGGAAGGGGAACCACTGTACATTTTGTGTCCTTTGTGGTTTGATTGTGATTTGTGCAAATTATTTTTGTTATTACTAATTTGTTTGCTTAAGTCTTTGCACATAGCCATATCTTTTTAGATCCTACACCCGTGCCAGAATGGAAGTAGGAGAACGTCACTATGGACTTGGTAGTGGGGTTACCTGTGACACAGCGAGGACTTGATGCAGTCTGGGTAATTGTAGATAGATTGACAAAGACAACATGGTTTCTGCCGATTCGAGTCACTTTTGGACCAGCACAGTTGGCGGAGCGATACAGAGACATGGTGCGCCTTCACGGGGTACCCCGCAAGATTATTTCAGACAGAGACGCTCGTTTCACTTCCCAGTTCAGGGTGGAGTTTCAGCGGGCTTTGGGGACTCGTCTGAGATTCAGTACAGTTTATCACCCCTAGACAGACGGACAGTCGGAGCGTACCATTTAGACCCTTGAGGACCTTCTACTCACCTACATATTGGACTGGAGGGGCTCCTGGGAGGAGCATTTGCTCCTGGTAGAGTTTGCATACAACAATAGTTATCACTCGAGCATCGGCATGGCACCATATGAGGCTCTGTACGGGAGGAAGTGTATGGCTCCCTTGAGTTGGGTTGAGGTGGGGACCAAGTGGGAGGTTGGTTCCCGACTGATACACCATAGTCAGGAGGTGATCGAGTAGATCCATCGACGACTACGTTCTGTCAGGAGCAGGTAGAAGAATTATGCTGACTTAAAGCGTAGAGAGGTACAATTTGAGGTTGGGGATCACGTCTTCCTCCGTATTTCGCCCATGAAGGGCTTGCAGCGGTTTGGGGTGAGAGGGAAGCTTGCACCGAGATTTATGGAGCCTTTTGAGGTCTTAGAACGGGTAGGACCCATCGCTTATCGGCTTGCCCTTCCTCCCCAGCTCTCTGGAGTGCACGATGTATTTCACATTTCCAACCTCAGGAGATATATCATCGATCCCAGCCATGTCCTTAGCCACGAGAGCATCGAGGTGGGAGATGACCTGACCTATCCTGAGAAGTCGGTACAGATACTACACAAAGCCTTCTGGAGTCTGAGATGGAAGGAGGTACCCCTGGTAAAAGTCCTATGGAAAGGCCACCTGTACGAGGAGGCGACTTGGGAGCCTCAGGCGGCAATGCGAGAGCAGTACCGGAGCGTTTCAAGGGTATGTCTCTTCGGACTTACTTCGGTTCTCTTTAAGTTTGTTATATGCTGCTACGTTATTTTCCGCACCCTAGTTAGCTCAAGTTTCGGGGACGAAACTTCCTTTAAGTTTGTTATGTTGAAATGACCCATCACCTTTTGGTAGCTTAAGATGTCTGGAGTGTTCACTAGACGTCTGGAGAGAGAGCCAGACGTCTGAAAGTACCTTTCTTTTCCGCACGTACCGTACGCATGCCACGCCTTTCCCCTCACCACCTCTCCCCTCCTTGCGATTCCCACTCCGCACCACTCCCTCGCCCATGCCCTTCCCCTCACCTCCTCTCCCTTTATAAGCCCCCTTCCTCCTTTTCATCTCACACCATCGCAACTGAGCCAGAGAGGGAGAGAGCGAGCGAAGAGTGGAGAGCGGAGAGCAGATCGTGGGTCTGAGCATGAGAGTGGAGGGCGCTGTGCTGCTCTGCTGCAGTTTCTACAGCGAGGGAAGCCCAGAGTAGTTCTGCTGAAGTCATTTTTTGTGGAATCAAACGTCCGGAGTGACCTCCATACGTCGGGGCGAACGTCTGAAGGTGGGATGAGACGTCTGGTAGAGATTTATTTTTTTCCCGTAATTTCTCTGCCAAGTCCTGACAATGCACACGCATGTGTCAGAGGTTGGGAGGCATGTAGGCGAGAGGACCAAGGTAGTTTTGGACGTCCGAGAGCATCTCCAGACATCTTACGGAACCCTCGGATGTTGGCACTGCGTTCCAGACATCCGATAGAGGCGCCCTGAGAGAGGTATGCCTGCGAGTTAGTTTAAGACGTCTGGAACCTCTCCCAGACGTCTGATTTCTTTCAGACCTCATGTTTTTAGGCCCATACAAGGCCCAAACGATGTCGATTTTCCATAAACGAAACGTCTTTGTTTTCCATACGAATTTCTTCACGTAATGGTACCTTGTCTGTATCTGAAACCCTTTTGACCTGTCAATCCATGTTTTAGGTCTCCAGTTCATCAGGTGTACGGGACCTGCAGAGACGTCGGGAGCTACTGCATGAGCCACCATTCCAACCGGTTATCCTGGTAGAGTGGTTCTAACTATAAATCTCCAAGTTAATAAAATGTATGCAATTAGTTAAAACCTAGGATGTAAGATGAATCCTAGGAAGAAATAAACATATGCTCTAGAATACATCTATTCAATTGAACCCTAGGTTGTGACATGAACACTAGGGCTAGAGAAAAATGCATGTGAATGATTGAGTAAATCACGAGTTGTCTGCATTATTTGGAATGGACCACATTATGAACAAACATGTACTGTGATTGAGCTTCCTGTTCTGTATATATCAAATCGAATATAGAGAAATTCATGTACAAACCCTACGGGGAATGTAGAACGAGACAAGAATACCGTAACACAGAGAACCGGATGGTTCTGGAATTGCCACCCATGGGCGGCCGTTAAGGGAAGTGAACTGACCTTCGTGTACGTAGTGCCGAAGAGAGCAACTATCCATTGTAGTGTAGAGGGGAGCGTGCTGCCCTTGGGTTGAGACCCAAGGTGAGATTGGCCACTCTACGTCGACTCCTGTTGGCCCTCGCTTACATGATACAGAGGTGAGCTACTTAGTGTAGGGGGGAGCTAGCTACCCCAGGGGGCCCGGGGTTAGGCATGGCCACCCTATACCGACTCTTGTTAACCCGTTGGGCAAACTGGGATAATCGAATGAGGGTACGTGGACTGTGGAGGGCAAGACACCTATTCTGTTATGAGAGGGTAATGCCCTGTGCTGTTCCGTACTGTACGTTTGGGCGTACCCACTAAGGAAAACGACTGATTGCGTTCCAGTGTGGGGTAGCTACCCGCACGCTTATCACGTGTGCCGTAGTCACTACTACATCGCGACCATGACCTCGGGGTGATAAACCGGGTGTAGGACTACCACGGAGGGACTCTCCCGGCCAGGAGAGTGCCACATGTGCATCCTACATCGCGGAAAAACTGCAAGCAAGATCGTTCCTTTAGGGAACAAAATGATTAAGTAATGTAATAGATCCTGATTAGAGATCTCTACACAGCAAACCGTTATAAGATAATTGGAATTGGAAAGTAATATGTTAAGCTACTTGTTAAGTGTATTTTATGTTTTAACCACCACTCTACTGAACATTAGCTGACTTTAGATGTATAACCTTGTACAGATCAGAGATTTGAGCAACCCAAGTTAGTGGCTGCTGAGGACGCTGGGCTTAGTCGAGCCCAGCTGTAGTCTCTACTGCTAGTGAGTTTCTGTAGTTACACTTTCCAGTACTTTTCCACTGTATTCTCTATCATCTATGTACTAGTTTTTTGTTGTGATGGCTGTATTTTTGTTCTTGAAGGCATGTAATATTTTAGTATTGCTGTTTTGTTTCTCCTTTGTTGCCAATTTCTTTCTACTTAGTTACATTACTTGTGTGGTTGTGGATTGATGCATGTTATTTGGTTATTTCTTGTTGGACGACTAGGTCTTGGGATTAGTCGAGGCGAGCCGATCTCGGGTACTGTAGGGATCTGGGATCAGGTTGTGACAGAGGTGTTGACATCGAGGTGAGCGAGAGATTAGCGTCGAGTGAGTGAAGATCAAGAGCGGAGGAGGCGTCAAAGGTGCTTTTTGCTGGAAGGGTGGTGGTGGTGGTGTTGTGGCATTGTGCAGGTTTTGGATTTGGACCACAAAAGAAAAACAAAGAGAAAGAGAAATAGGAAGAGAAAAAAAGAAAAGAAAAGAAAAGAAGCTCAGCCTATAGGAATCAGTTACAATTTAGCGGTGTGTAACAAGTATCGGTACTCATGAAATGAAGCTCAACAAGAAATGAAGCTCAACTTGTGTGTAACAAGTACCGATACTCATAATGAATATTAGTACCTGTTAGCACATATTTTATATTTTTATTTTTATGTTGGGTTTAATTCACTCCTTAGGGGCCTTTGTGTACTTCCACCCCTTCGGTCTCTCTCTATATAAGAGAGCCCTAGGATTTCTAATTCAAGTTAAGTCATTTCATCCAATTTGGTATCAAAACACCGGTCCTAAACCGTGGCTCTAGGTATCCCACCCCTCACAGCCTCCAAAACCCTAACCACCAAACACTAATCACCTCTCTCTCCTTTGTAAGCAGCAGCGGCTCTCGGCGGAGCTCCGGCAATGCGTACGGCGACGCGGGTGAGCCTGCTACACCATCAGCAGCGTAGTCTGCATTGGAGTATCCAACCAAGGTCATGGAAGAGCCCTTGGAAAAGAGAAGACCCTTCCCAAGAGCCTTCTTGATGTATTTGAGCACCATCAATGCTGCATCCTAGTGCCGGCGTGTTGGCTTGGCCATGAACTGACTCAGTTTCCCTACTGCAAAGGAGATGTTTGGCCTCGTAATAGTGAGATATGGCAGCTTGCCCACAAGTTGCCTGTATTGCCTGCTATCCACCAATTGTGCATTCTCATCATATAGTAGCATCTTATGGTCCATAGGAATATTGTCCTCCTTGGCCCCAAGCATTCCAATCTCCTGTAAGATGTCCAAAGCATATTTCCTCTGGGATAAGACTATGCCCTTTTTGCTGCGAACAACCTCAATACTGAGAAAGTATCGTGAGCTCCCAAATCCTTCATGACAAACTTCTTTGCTAGGATGCGCTTAATCTCAACAACACCCTGCTCATCATCTTTTGTGACATCTGCCATAGACATCTGAAGTAGACATCTACCTGTAGACATCTGCCTGTCCATGTTAGCATGGATGTCACCTTTCATAGGGAGGTACCTTATTTTTCTATGAGGGGCCACCGGATGTCTACTTCAGATGCACCTGCCTCGATGCCCTTTCCCCCTGTCCAGCTTAAGGATATTCCTATCTCGACTCCCCTGCCTTCCGCTTCAGACTCCGGGGAGTTCGTAGATAATTTTGAGAAGCTACATGGCCCGATGCGCATGTACAGTAGACCTCACTTGACTTTGCAGAGGCCATCTCTGTCTACGCCACCAGATTCTCCTGTACAAGTGCATGTTGACTCCACTAAGTTGCCTGTTGATGATGATCCCACAAGTTACTCTACGGTGCCTGATGGTATTGAGGATCTTCTTATTATTTTTAGGAAGGCTCCACGCTCTTGTGCTCACTACCGCATTGCAGGTGATCTTCCCAGTGCCCATCTTGGGAAGTCATTTGTCCAGTTTACTTCTGCCTTGTCTGCTGCAGAGATCCCCACTACCTACCAGCAAGCCATGCTTCGTCCAAAATAGCAGGCTGCCATGAAGGATGAGATGGCTGCACTTCAGGGTCACAAGACCTGGGAGCTCACTCCACTTCCTGACGGAGCTACTGTTGTTGGCTGTAGATGGATATTCACAGTGAAATTCAATCCAAATGGGGGCATTGCAAGGTACAAGGCACGTCTAGTGGCAAAGGGGTTCACTCAGATCTATTGATGAGAGATTCATCATGGCTCTTAAATACCGCTAACTAACTAGTTTCCCTAGTTAATTAGCTAAGAATATGCTTTATTAGGGTTTAATTATAATAAAAGGGACAATATATTAAAGGATCATAAAATAAGTTAATAATCTAAAATTAAATATCAATTATTATTATTAGTAATTTAAATAATAATTTGGACTTGAATTATAAATATTTAGCTACCTAATTAATTTTTAATTTAACATTATAAATATTTAACCCTAATTGTGTAATAACTTAAGTAACTTAATTAATTAAAATAGATAAAGCTAAATGGGTCAAAAATGTAAATTCAAGGCATTTGAATAATATTTATCTAATTTATAATTATATATAAAAAGTTGGAAAAGAATTAAATTAAATTTAACTTAAAATGCCTCAGTTTATATTCTGGTCCTTAGAAATCATTTCAATCGAGTCCTTTTATGCATTTTTAGGTCCTTAAGTTCTTTTGCATTTGGGTCCTTGTGAGCATAACCCGTCTTCTTCCTCTTCTTCTTCTTCCTCGCACTAGACGGCTAATGACAGCTAGTCACCACACCGCTTGATTACCGCCCATCTACCATCAGAACTTCGCCAAGTTTCCAAAGCTTCGGCTCACTCTCCCCTCCGCATCCAATGGTGTGGATGAAGCTCTAATCCTAATTACTGTTCGAGGTTAACTTCACCGGCATTAGAGACGACGTCGGTGGTTACCTTGAATCTAAACCTTCTAGCATCTAGGTACAGCCCCCTCTACCACCACTGTAACCTATTTAAACCCCTCCACCCATCCAATTTCAAGGGCCGGTTCCCTTCCCTCTTCCCCCACTGAGCTGACGATAGGCTATTCATCCAACCAACTCCGACGACCTCTCACCTCTCTATTGGAGCGTCTCCGCCATAGGCGTTCACCTCCCTTACCCCCTCTTCCTCTCCTGCAGCCGTGATAGGGCTTGAGAGCGCACCACCACACTCTCTCTCCACTTCCTTTCTCGTTGGAGATCTTCCTCGAACCCTCTGTTTTGTCCTCTGTTACGCAGCTATCGATGGAGATCCCTCCCCCTCACTTCGTCTAGGTAATCGTAGAGTAGATAGTGTTAGTTAGGGATAGTTTAGATAGGTAGATTAGCTTTGTATAGCTTAACTTCAGTGTTCCTTCTCCAGCTCCGACGAGGCCAATTCCGACCTCGCTAGACCTCGTTCCACCATTTCAAACACCCGTACACCTTTCTCTACCTCTCATTATCACACTCCACTTCTTTTCCCTCACTTTTAGCAGTTTTATCGCCTAGGCCACCTCCACCTTCACCGAAGACCTCCGTTGTCTATGGCGGAGGTAATCTGGCTTAGAGCACATCACTAGGGCCATCCGTCACCTTAACACCCTTTTAGGGCCTTGATCCACCTTAGAATTTGCCTAATTAGCCATCTAATTGTCTAATTCATGACACACTCACCTGAATGCCTCACTGTCCATGGTGAGGTGTTTAGGACCACTTCCACACTCAAATCAGGTCCTCCATCACCTTAGTCACCCCCTAAGGACCTTCCCGACACATTTAATTGCTCCTATAGAGTAGTATACATCAAATGCCCAATTACACCTCAACCTCTGAGCTCGCTGTCAATGGTTGCTCAGGAGTTCATCACCTAATCACCTACTCACAGAGCATTGCAAGACCCTCTTAAGTCTTTTCCCTCACTCAATTGAGTGAGAGATTGGTCTCTAAGTTCAAGCGAACTCAAATTATGTTTTTACTGAATTCAAAGCATATCTTTTGACTTGATCTTTAATTGTTATAATTGTTGAGTTCCTGAGGTTCTTTATGACCTTAGGAAGCTCCTGAGATCATCTATGGTTAGAATTGTGGAGTTTTGAACTCCAATACCTCAGTTTTGGACTCACCAGAGCTCCGGCAAGTTGAATTTGAGCTTTAGCCCATGATTTGACCTAAGAAGCTCCAAAATACATTTATAAGGCCTAAGGATCAAGAATTGATGATTTTATTGCATTTTGAGGTCTAGAGCTCCTTATTGATCTCTGTCTTCTCCAACTCCAACAGAGTTGGAGAGACTAATTCTTTGAGGTTTCTAGCTATCCGATAGGTCAGTGGGCATCAGAAGAGCATATAGAACCTATTTTAGGTTTCACATTAGTCTTAAAACTTCTGGAGTTTTCTAGCGAACACAACCACCTTTAAGCTTAGGAGACGATGCCTGAGAGCACCTTCAGGCTTAACAAAACATAGTTTTAAGGTGCTGGACAAATTCCTGAGGTGGAATTAAGTTGATTCAAGACTTAAATTGGAACTATGAAGCCTTGGAGCAGAAAGTCAAACTTCAAGCCCATTATAAGAAAATTGAGTTGAATCTGAGGATTTTAGGCTTGATTTCATGATTTAATGAGTCGATTGAGACCGTGGAATGGTTTAGAATCTGATATAAGTGATTTGAACATGTTTAATTGAGGTTTAATGAAAATTCAACATACTGTGCACTTTGGGTTGCTTTAGAACCCAAACATCGTTGGTAGTGCTTTTGTTAAGATTCAAACCCAAAGCCTACTTTGATCAATTGCTTTTCACCTTCTGAAACTTTTCTGACCTCTTGTTGAGCTAGATTCCTCTCTGTAGGGCAATTTCGAGCTTAATTTGGAGCTCTAAGACTCCAGAACAAAGCTTCTTAGCTTCTGGTGTCTCCTGAAGTTCTTCCAACTTCTAAACCTTTTCCAAATAATACGAAAGGATTCACTAAAGGCACTCAGGCCTTCAACTGAGAGCAAAAACCCTTTTGTAAGCCATTTGACCTAAGTTTTCCCTTCTGCAAGCCATTTTGGCCGTGCGAAATAGCCATTTTCATCCTTCAAATAGAAGAACTAATCTTGTTCGATGCATCAAATTGATGCATGAATCCTGTAGAGTGACTCACCAGCTCTCGATTGAGCCTTTGCTCGACTGTTTTGGCCTAGCAAGTCACTGAGAATCATCATTTGAAGTTTGGCCTGGAAGGGTTGAACATAGTCCCACATTGGGAACTTGTAGATGCTTGCGCTGGTATAAGTTGTTTTTGCGCTACGATCCGCTCGATGGTCAACGCAGGGTGCAAAGAGAAATGCTTATGTGTGCGGGTGGGTGCGTAGGCACGTGCTTGTGCATGGGTGTGTGCGCCTGTGTGCGTGCATGGGCTCAAGTGTGGGCGTGATTGTGAGCAGGCCTGGAGTGGGCCCGGTACTATGCATTGATGAATAGGAACAAAAATTCACCTTAAATAAACTAGGCCTGAGCTCTAGTAGGGTCTAGTCCCACCCATTAGGGTGCTGTGTATCCTCGAAAGAGCTTGGGCCACCCATTAAACATATTATTATAATTGAGAGAGATTAATGGGTTAAGTGAGCGTAAAATCAACTAAGTGTGGAACTAAAGAAAGCACAACAGAATAAAGAAAGAAAGGAAAAGGAGGTTAAGAGAGTTAAAGAAGGAAAGGAGAGAAGAAGAAGGAAAGCTTAAGTATAAAGAGAGCAGAAGAGAAGAAGAAGAAAGAGATTTAAGAAAAGATAAACTTAAAAATAAGTGAAAAAATGAGAAGAAAATCAGACATCCAACTTGCACATCAGAAGTCCAATTTTACCTTTTAAGTCGTCTAACTATCTTTTTAGACGTCTGATTTCAGGGCTGAAGCTATTATACAATTTGTTTAAGCTTTTAATTGCTGTAAAGGCATTGTTGACTCATGTATTATATTCTACCTTATATTCTTGTAAGAATTTGTAATAAACTTGTTTACTTGGTTTTAGATGATAGATTTCTCTCGTAAGTTTGTTTCTTCTTAATGGAATATTATATGCTTTTAATTGATTAATCTTTTGTGAAAATAATCTGATTGATTAAGTGATTATTAATTATTCATTAGAAGTTAATGGTGAATTAAGTTTTAATTATGCCTCCCAGTGAACAACCTGGACTCAACCAATTAAAAAGAACTTAAAAATCTAATATGTTAGGTTAACTTGACCCTATACTACATTCACGACATTAATTTGAGTTAACCTAAGTTACATTCTTGTACAATTAATTAAGTCTAATTAACTTAATTAACTGTGTTGAGATTTAACGCATCATTTTAATGGGGTGGATTTCTGTAACACCTTGGCACCAGTTGCCAAACTTCCTACTGTACAGGTATTGGTTGCAGTGGCAGTTCAGTTAGATTGGCCTTTACATTAGCTGGATGTGAAGAATGCCTTCTTCTGTAGGGATCTCTAAGAGGAATTCTATATGCAGCAGCCGCCTGGTTTTGAGGCTTAGGGGGAGTGCGTATGCCAACTACAGAAGGCCAACTATGGCCTTAAGCAGACTCCCAGAGCCTGGTTCCAGAGACTATCACAGGTTGTAGAGGCAGCTGGGTTCAAGAGGTCGACAGCCGACTTTTCTCTTTTTGTCAGGAGGATTGGACGAGGTACTATGGTACTTCTTGTTTATGTTGATGACTTGATTGTCATAGGAGATGATGAGCAGGGTGTTGTTGAGATTAAGCGCATCCTAGTAGAGTAGTTTATCATGAAGGACTTGGGGGCTCTACGGTACTTTCTCAGTATTGAGGTTGCTCGCAGCAAAAAGGGAGTAGTCTTATCCTAGAGGAAATATGCTTTGGACATCTTACAGGAGATTGGAATGCTTGAGGCCAAGGAGGCCAATATTTTTATGGATCCCAAGATGCCACTATATGATGAGAATGCACAGTTGGTGGATAACAGTCAGTACAGGCAGCTTGTGGGCAAGCTGCTATATCTCACTATTACGAGGCCAGACATCTCCTTTGCAGTAGGGAAACTGAGTCAGTTTATGGTCAAGCTAACACGCCAGCATTAGGATGCAGCATTGATGGTGCTCAAATACATCAAGAAGGCTCCTGGGAAGGGTCTTCTCTTTTCCAAAGGCTCTTCCATGAACTTGGTTGGATACTCCGATGCGAACTATGCTGGATGTTATGTGGATCGCAAATCCACTGCTGGGTTCTATACCTTTCTAGCAGGAAGTTTGATTACATGGAGGAGCAAGAAGCAGAGCACAGTCGCTAGATCTAGTGTCGAGTTTGGCTATAGGGCTATGGCTCAGACCACTACAGAGATGATGTGGATTAGATCCATGCTTACTGACTTGCAGATACAGTTTTCTAGCTCGATGGAGATGAGATGTGATAATAGAGCAGCCACCTTTATTGCCAACAACCCAGCATTTAATGAGAGGATGAAGCACGTTGAGGTTGATTGTCACTACAGCAAAGACATCATTCAAAAGGGGTTGCTTTTTACCACGCCAATCACATCTGAGGAACAGATTACTGACATCTTTACCAAGCCCTTAGCCAGATCTCTATTTTAATTCATGTGTGTCCAAGCTAAGCATGATAGATATCTATGCTCTAGCTTGAGGGGGAGTGTTAGCACATATTTTATATTTCTATTTTTATGTTGGGTTTGATTTGCTCCTCAGAGACTTTTGTGTACTTCCACCCTTTCGGTCTCTCTCTATATAAGAGAGCCCTAGGGTTTCTAATTCAAGTTAAGTCATTTCATTCAATTGTATCCATGCATTATATTTACTAGCTTCATAAAAACTGTGAGCAACTAGTATTAGGACCTATCTATGAGTACCGGTACTAACTACTCGTTGCGTCAAATCTGAATGATTGATTTGCTTTAATTTCCATTTGAATCCACCTTAATTAGCCTTCAACGGCTATGGAGCCTAGAGGGGTGTATTCTACTCTATAAATAGACCTCTTTGGGTCATTTTCTCAACATACAACAGCCTTTTACACTCTCTTGCTCTTAATAATTCTTCTACTCTCAATTTCTAGCAAAAGATAGAGGCTTGTCACTTGGCTAAGTGTGTAAGAAGAAATCCTAAGTTTGCAACAAGTCTATAGATGGGAGAGCTAACATTTTTATTCAATTAGCATGCCGATAATCATCCTTTGCTTCCTTTGATAAAATTATTCTAATTATATTTTGTTGGGAGGCTTAGGTTCTAGTTGTAAGCTTTGATATTTTTTGCTTGCACCTAGACTCTTCTTATTACTTTCTCTTTGTAATTGGATTGAGGTAATCCATTAATGATCTTTTGTTATATTGAATTGATTCCCTCCGAGTTGAGGGAATCAAGTTAAAAATCCTAAGTTAGGAGACTTAGGTAATGATTACCCAAGTGAGGGAGACCACTATATATCTTGAGTTCATTCCATGCATTTAGGTTGTAAATAAAGTAATATATACATACATGCATAATATAGGACCTAAGTGTGTTTTATGAATAAATGTGGCTAATTGTATGCTTTTGTGAATAATGTAGGTAGTGAGAATGGTGAATAAAGAGTGAGGAACTCGAAGATCTATTTGGGAGAAGAAAAAGTTCTATGGGAAGCCTAAATAAAGAAGAATGTGCAGTAATTCTTTTTACCAAACTGTTTATCCCCCTTCTAATGTGCTCGTGATATTCAAATCTGACAATATTACCCTAAATACTTAGGGCCCGTTTGGATCGCGGGTTATGGGCCCATATCCCACGTTTGGGTCCCCAAAACCCTTGTGGAAAGTATACTAGGTGTGCAGTGCGAAACACAGGGTAAATGCCATTCCGCGGTGGCCGCGGAATTGTGTTTATCATGTGGTGTATCCCACTATGGCAAAACCTAGGTGTGCATCGCGATCTTCCACACGTCCTCCTCCACCCCCTTACAGCCATTGACGACCCGTTTCGTTGTCACGAAACCCTACCCATTTCTGCTGTCGCTGCCCCTTGGAGCCATTAACGACGTCCCCCCCCCACACGTCCTCCTCCGCCGATGGTATGCTCTAGCGATCTGCGATAGGCGAAACCCTATCATTTCGTTCTTGCTGCCCTTCACGCTAAAGTAGCCGATGGTAGGTGGTTGAAGGACTTGTAACCCTTTCTCCTATTATCGATGATTGGAAACCCTATTGACGCAATGTCCGATCGAGCACCATGGTCGAAAGGTAGCGAACATGGTCGGTGGCCGAATCGATGGATGCAACGTGGGTTGGGTAGGGCGATTTTGTCGCACATACAATGGTCGGGTACTGTGTTTTCGTTCATTTGTACCATGTTTCTTTGTCGATTTGTGGTGGATTTGATTCTTCGTTTGTCGCGATAATTCATCAATCTGTGATAGTCCTTCCTTCACGCTACGTACTGTCGATGCCTTTATGTCCATCTTGAATGCGCCAATGGGACTTTTTCTTTGTTTCGACCTTTCCTTTCCCAGGAATCCTGGGAGTGGCAGTGGTCTTTTATTTAGACTTTTGTAAGTCTTGAATGTGGGTTTCCCTTGTCTTTAATGCATGCGTGAAGATCCCACCTATGCAATAAAATGGAGATCCAATGGATCTCCATTTTGGCCACCTCCCCTTAAACCTTTGGAGCAAAGCGTAGATCCAATGGTTCTTCATAAAGGGCACCTCCCCTTGAATCTTTGTAGCAGAGCAACCTTTATCTGAGGACGTGTTTGTTGCGTCCCTTCATGGTTTCATTGCCTTCTTCTGCATCCCATGCGTCTGCCATTAGTGCTGGCAAATGGAGGAGGGTAAGAATGGGTGTGAGGCACCTACTATAAAACAACACCTAATGCTGTGATGATAGCTAGCTTCCTCATCTTACCGTTCATCCTCGAGAAGGAGAGGGTGGTTGATGGTGAGGAGTCCTAGAGCAACTCCATCAACAAGGAAGGTAGTTTCCCTTCCATTTTGCTTTTGTTTTTTGAGGATGGGTTAATAAACGAAATGTAAATTTTTTTGTTTTCAAATGAAGGGGATCAAGAGGAGGAAGACGAGGTTGATTTCCCCCCACAGAAATGTGGGTATCGCTATCAGCTTGCCATGAATCCATTCGTTACTTTTGCTTATTGTTGTTTTCTCATTATGTGTTGCTGTTGTCGCTAAATTTTAGTCTTTTTTTTTGTTTCGAAATATCTATTAATGTCTTTTGAATATCTGTTAATGTATGTTATATGTATAAAAAATTTCAATCTTTTTTTGTTCATAAGCATCCCAGTTGTTGATGACATACATATATATGTTATATCCTCCACTGATTTAGTATAATTTTATAAATTATGTTGTAGCCATTTCAGTTATAGAAGCAAAAGATGTTGGCCCTGTAATGAGATAAGTAACTCATGATCTCCAAAGATTAACATATTGTATGATGTCCATATTGAACAGCTACCTCCTGTTCCTTAAGAAAAATACACACCTACTAATCGCAATTGTGGAATTATTTCTGAGTATCTAGAAAGAGTCTCCTCAAATCCATTGCAAGGTCACTCATCGAAGTAAAAGCTGAATACATCTTGATCATGTGTAGATGCTTGTTTAAGATAACGGAAATATTTAACTCTACTAATATTAATAAATTTCTTTTAATGCATATGCTTTTACCCTTTCTAATTTTTAATGTACAATGCTTTTACCTTTTTAGTTATTTTAGAATATGAAATGCTATGTACCATACTATCATAACGAATAATGTGCATCATTTACATTAATTTTGAGAAATGAAGATTTTAACTTCTCGATTATTTTTTAGAATCGATTTATTGGTCATTTATACTAATATGTACTCATCCCAAATTATTGAATGAACGGGATTTGATGTAACATGAGTTTCATATATTTTTGAGGAGATGTACCTATTGCGATTTGAAAGTATATTTTTTTTAAGAAAAGGTACAAGATCTCCGAAGTGTTATATATATATATATATGCATCGGTAGATATCATAAATGATGTCATGAGATACCTAATGGATAATTTTTTAAGTCAATATAATATATTTTTACTTAAGTATGTATTTCACTTCAATTGTATCTTGACATTAACTAATCCCCTCACCACGTCATTGCCTATTTATTATTCTTAAATTCTTCCTTGTTACTAAGAAAAAAAAAAAAGATAAATTATACTCCATGTCTTAGAAAGATTAAGATAAAGATTAGGATAATTTAGCTCATTTTCATTAATCTAACTAACTTTCCTTCCAACTCAAACACATAATTTTCAACTTATCCTCCAAGTTCATCTCCACTACCAAAGATCTGTATCCCTCCAAACGGGGGATAACTCAAATTTATCCCATCAATACACCCATGTGTCTCCCAAAACAATATTTCCTACTTATCTCGGGATAAATAACTTATCCCTTCTTCAACTAAATTTATTCCTCATAATTTATCTCGCGATCCAAAATGATCCTTCATGGGATAAATTTTAAGGGATAAATTTTGTAGGTGGTGGAATTAAGGGATAAACACTGAAATAAATTGATTTTGTGGTTAAGAGAGGTATATGTCAAATCATAGAATAAATAGGGATGTTTAGTGGAATACATAAGGTTGATGTCTTACGGGGGAAATGATAAATTTATCCCACCTCCCACTTAGAATAAATTTATTATAGATTTTAAAACTCTCCCCTAAAATAACTTTATCTCAAGATTAAATTCAACAAATATAGAATAATTTATTATATCCTACTTAATAATCAAGTCGAAACGGCACGACACTCATATAGACGTGCTAGTAGAAGAGTGCCCACACTTTGGTGTGGGAATGGGAGAGGAGGTAGTCATTCAATTCGATGTACGGGTATAAGTACAAGAAGTTGAAAATTTTTTATAATCCTATTGCTTCTCGTAGCATCTTACCTCCATCTATTTATCATATAATACGATTACTATACCATAAAAAAAAATTGAAGTAGAAATAAAAATACGGAGTCTGTAGTTAAAATATATGGCGCAGACATTTAAATTTTGAAAATTACAAAAAGAGCAACGTGATAGAGACTTCACATTGAGTTTTAGAGAGTTTGGAAAGATATGTAATTTGGACTTGTTCAAGAGGAAGAGAAGTATGGTGTTCAATGTTCATCAACTTTTATGTATACCGATGATGATGCTCATCTTAGTTGTGGAGATAAATAGTTTGCAAATCTATCTTCCAAAGGGAGTTGAGGTTCGAACTAGGAATTTGTTGTTTCCACTTAAATAGTGTGAACCTATTCATCAGCTAAGTTATCTGATGGGCTCACCAACTTTCTTATTAGTTTTACCAATAAGGTAAAAATTTGGATATTGTAATTTTGAAATTTAGGATTTCACCCGTGAATCCTATTGTGCTTACTTTAACTTTATCAGTTCACCTGCACGTTTAAGGCCCTTCCTCTCGAGCGTTTCCCTCGTATGAGATGGGGCTCCGATCGGTCGCTATAGGCTGATTGAAGCCCCCCCATCACCTTCGGATTGCCTCCTCTTCCTCTTGAGCCTATCCTTCACAACTCACAAGGCTTCCTCACGGCATGCATCGGCTTTGGCACTCATGGTGTCCTCGCGAGTTGTATCCGCTCGTCTCCGACGTCGCGGTCGTGCAGCTCACCTCGTTCGGTCATGGTGGCTCGGTGCCGGCAAGCACAACTGCGGTGGTCGAGGTTAGGTTGCAAGTGGCGTGTGGTGGTTGACAACTCGTCCGTGTGGCTGCGGCAAAGGTCGTCGACTCGGAACACGTGGTTGCAGTGGTGGTCACCGGCGTGCGGTTGCAGCAACAGACCACGTTATTTTAGTTTTCAAAAATGTAAATCGAGATCGTTATAGTTTAGACATCGAGTGGCGAATAACGCAAATCAAAACTAATTAAATAAACCACTCTTGAAGGAGCAGGTCGTATTCACAAAAAAGCAATGGCCTATTAAAACTCGCATCAGTCAAAAATCAATGTTCACTGTTGATTTCCCAAGAAAATTATGTCAAATACCGCATTAGATATGTGTTTAAATGAAAGCACAAGCTGATATTGTATTTATGACAATCAAGTGGGAGTTCAATGCAATGTTCACAATAATAAAATATTAATATAAAGTGGCAATGGCATTGAATGTAATATCTAATGTGGCTATTACTGTAGCAAAATAGGGGAGATCCTTCCCCTTGCTCACGCGTGGGCTGGAGGGGAGGAGCTCGCTGGAGGTAGATGCTGCTGGGTCGCTTCTTTTGGTGGTGGTGGCGAGTCACGGCATTGCCGGAGGTGGCCGGTCGAAGGAGAGGAGAGATGGTGGTGGCTATTGCTGCTGCTGTTGAATCTCGTGAAGGTGAGGGGCGTGAGAGCGCTGGGCTGCACGCACGCAAAGTGTGAGCGGGCGCACGCGGAGGAGGCTGAGGAGGATGCGCACTCTGTAGCGCACGGGCGTGGTGCTACTGAAGGGCTGCATGCAAGTGGGTGCCACATGCGGAGGAGGGGGCACGTAGGCTGCGTGGGCGTGCGTGGTGAGGGCTGGTCGCGTTGTGATCGCAGAGAAGAGGGCAACGCTGCTGGTGCTTATGCGTGCGGATGGCCACACGTGGCACGCGTGGCGATGGCGTGGTGTTGGTGGTGGCTGCTAATGGCCATTGGTGTTGGGTTTGTTTTTGGTGATGAAAAACAGAGGAAGAAGAAAAGACGGGGGGAAGAAGATGAATAGTGGCGTTGACTTGGGACTTCAGACATCCGGGAAACTTCCTGGACGTCTTAACTTGCGTGAATGGCTGCTGGCGTGTGGTTATGGCGGTGGTTGCTGGTGTTGGTGATGAGGGTGGTGCACGCTGAGGTGCTTATGGTAATCTGCACAGCCACTGATGGCATGACGGTTTGTCACCCCCTGCCTGTGGTGTAGACTTGTGCACATGGTAGGAGGCCTGCAGTGGTGGAATGGAGTGCTCGTCGCACGCACAGTGGTGGCTCGTTGTAACGACCTGATTCCCGAGTCCCTACTAGACACGAGAATCAGATTGACTCGACTAATCCCAAGACCTAGTCGTCCAACGAGGAAGTAACCAAAAGAGCAGTAAAATAAACCACATTCAGCATGAATATAACTAGCAGTAACAAAATACAGCAGTAAGAAAAGGAACTACTACAGTATACACCACCACAACAGTAGAACAACAAATATGTACATAACATGAAGCTTACAATAAAGAAGTACAAGGAGTAACAAGGAAACTACTCACTACAGTGGAAGAAAAGTACAAAAAGAACTGCGGGTAACTCTATTGGACCCTACTAGTCCCAGCGTCCTCTGCAGCCGCTAACCCTGGCTGCTCAACACCTGGTCCTGAAAAGTAACGAGTGTAACACGTCAGCGAAACGCTGAGTAGAGTGGCAACTAAAAGCTAAAGAAGCAGTAGAGTGCACAGTAGTTGTTATATTTTCACTTTCTTTATTTACGTCTTTCTATTATTTAACGATTTATTTATTTCTCAGATCCTTCACTTGATCTCGAATGTTCCTCGCGAGAACGATCTTGATTGCAGTCTTTTCCGAAAAGTAGAAGTAACACGTGGTGCTCTCCTGGCCGGGAGAGTCCCCCGTGGTGGTCCTACCCTCAGTCAACCACCCCAAGGTTGCTGACAGACGTAACGGTGACTACGGTACGCGCGATAAGCACACGGGTAGCTACCCCACACTGGCACGCGGTCAGTCGTTTCCATTAACGGGTGCGCACAAAACACAGCACGGAACCAGTATAGGGCAGAGCCTCTCAGTAACAGGGGTCCAACCCCTCCACAGTCCGCGGACCCTCGCTTGACTACCCTGGTTTGCCCAGTGGTCCTAACAAGGCGGTGTAGGAGGCTAGCAGAACCCTGGGGCCCGTGGGGTAGCTAGTGCTCTCCCTACACTAGTAGCTCTCCTCGGTACTACGTACGCGAGGGCCAGCAAGTCGGTGTACAGTGGCCAAACCCACCCCGGTCTCAACCTGAGGGCGGTAAGCTCCCCTCTACACTAAGAGGTAATGTGTGCTCTCTTTGGTACCACGTACCCAAGAGACAACACACTTCCACGTTTCACTTTCTCAGTTCCATTCTATTCTCTTTCCAGGAGTTCTACTCCTAATTCCCCGTAGGGTTCGTATTCTTTTTGTTTGGCCATTATAGGTTTCACTGTTCCAGTCTTACGTTCATACAACCCATATTCTTAAACATATTTATTCATTCATAATAGGCAGCTATTAATTCCTTTCCACTTTTCCAAGACTGCAATATATATATATTCCACTAGCTTTCCAGTCCTAGGATTTATGCCGTACCCTAGCATCTATCATTCAATCTAGTTTTCCAGTCATATGATTCATGCAATACCTTAGGATCTATCATTCAATCTACTTTCTCAGTCCTAGGGTTCATGCAATACCCTAGGCTCTATTAATTATTCTACAATTGTAACAAATTATGCTAAATAATTTAAAAGCCACTCTACCAGCTACAACGGGAGTACTGGGGGCGTGGTCGGTAATCCCGCGCACCTCCGCAACCCCCAAGACTGCAATGGTACGTGGTCCTAACACAAGGATCAAACACAAGGAGTTTCTCAGAACGGTATACAATTACTATAAACGGGTAGAGGATTTTATTATGGAAAGAACGCAACTCGAAACGCGGAAAACGGACTCCGAACGGGCCCTAAACGGGTCGAAAACGACGACACTGTCCAAAATCAGACGTCTGGAACCTCTTCCAGACGTCTTAAAAGGTGGGTTAGATTGTACCTTCGCTCTGTGTAGTCGTTCAGACGTCCAGAAGCCTGCTGGAACGTCTGACCCCAGTTCCCAGACGTCCGATGGTCACCCAGGACATCTGGAAGTCCTCTCCGTCATCTAGTACTGCGGCCAGACGTCCGATTCACGTGGGATGATGAGTCCTCGCACCCTCCCGAGCAGAACCTGCACGCACCCACACCCGCTCTCAACACGACGGATCGCAGACGAAGGCACGACGGATGGCTGCATGGCCGTACACGCGAAAAAGGAAGAAGATAGAAATATCTTACCTGTCAGACGTCTAGACAGTTCTCCAGACGTCTTCGTCGTCGTCTGGTCGTAAGCCCAGACGTTTGATTCTGGAAAATTTTCCAGAATCAGAGCCCGACTCGCTCTCCACCCGCGACGCACGGCCGCGCCGCGCCCCATCTGCATGCTGCCCGAGCTGCAGCAGCCCCTCCACGACACTCCACGCCCGTTGCTCCCCCGTCGGCCGGCTCTAGCTTCCCCGGCAAGCTCGAGCCCTCACGGTCGAGCGTCTTCTTCTTCTCGCAACACCCCCTCCCGCACACTCGCCGCGGCTGCTGCTGCCGCCGCTCGCTCACGCTCTCGCACTGGCAGGGAGAAAGAGAAGAGGAAGGCGGAGGAGATGAGGGTGAGGGAGAGGGCGTCCTTATAAGGCCGCACTGGGAGAGAGAGAAAAGAGCTGCACGCCTGTAGGAGGAGAGAGAGAAAAAGAGGGGCGAGAGCGGCGGGTGCAATCTACGCACGCAGGCACGCAGACGCAACCCCGTACGCCGCAAAAATTGATTACTAGATGTCTGGAAAGGGTTCTAGACGTCTGGCCAGATGTTTGGGACACTTCCCATACGTCTTAAAAGCCCGTCTGATGCCTCTTTCTTAACAATATAACAAACTCAAAGGAAGTTTCGTCCCTGAAACTTGCGCTAACTAGGGTGCGGGAAAGAGCAACATATATAAACATAACAAACTCAAAGAGGACCGAAGCCGGTCCGAAAAGACATACCCACGAAGAGCTCCGGGTATCGCTCCCGCATTGCCGCCTCAGGCTCCCAGGTAGCCTCCTCGTACCGCTGGCTCCTCCACAAAACCTTCACCAGAGGTACTTGCTTTCGTCTCAAACTGCGGACGGCTCGGTCGAGAATCTGTACTGGCAGCTCGGGTAGGTCAGGTCGTCGCCCACCTCGACGCTCTCGTGACTCAGTACATGACTGGGATCGGCAACGTACTTCCTGAGGTTGGACACGTGGAACACATCGTGCACACCAGAAAGCTGAGGGGGAAGGGCAAGTCTGTAAGCAACGGGTCCAACCCGCTCCAGGACCTTAAAGGGCCCCACGAACCTCGGCGCGAGGTTCCCTCTCACCCCAAACCGCTGCAGGCCCTTCATGGGCGAAACACGAAGGAAGACGTGGTCCCCAACCTCAAACTGCACCTCTCTGCATCTCCGATCCGCGTAGCTCTTTTGCCTGCTCCTGACAGTGCGGAGTCGCCTGTGGATCTGCTCGACTACCTCCTGACTCTGTCGGATCAACCTGGGGCCAACCTCCCACTTGGTCCCCACCTCAACCCAACTCAAGGGTGCCGTACACCTCCGTCCGTACAGAGCCTCGTAGGGAGCCATGCCGATGCTCGAGTGATAGCTGTTGTTGTATGCAAACTCCGCCAGGGGCAAGTGCTCCTCCCAAGAGCCCCTCCAGTCCAGTACACAGGCACGCAAAAGGTCCTCAAGTGTCTGTATCGTGCGCTCAGACTGTCCGTCCGTCTGGGGGTGGTAAGCTGTACTGAATCTTAACTGCGTCCCCAGGGCTTGCTGAAACTCAGCCCAAAATTGGGACGTAAAGCGGGTATCCCGGTCGGATACGATCTCCCGCGGAACTCTGTGTAGTCGTACCACGTCGCGGATATACCTCTCTGCCAACTGTGCTGGTCCCAAAGTAACTCGGATCGGCAAGAATCGTGCCGTCTTCGTCAGTCTATCCACAATTACCCAGACTGCGTCGTGTCCTAGCTGAGTAACAGGTAATCCCACCACCACGTCCATGGTGATGCTCTCCCACTTCCACTCTGGCACTAGAAGCGGCTGCAGTGGCCCTGCAGGCCTCTGATGCTCGGCTTTCACCTGCTGGCACACTAAGCACTGCTACACGAATTCACCCACATCCCGCTTCATCCCCCTCCACCAAAACTCGCGTCTCAAGTCGTGGTACATCTTTGTGTTTCCGGGATGTATGGTGAATTTGGAACCGTGTACCTCAGTCAGGAGTTCTCTCAACAGCTCCTCGTCTCTGGGAACGCACAACCGTCCCCTCAGGCGTAGCACCTGGTCTGTGAAAGAGAAGTCCCCAGGGTCTCCTGACAGTACTCTGTCGTGCAAGGACTGCAAGTATGGATCGGCCATCTGTCCTATGATGATGCGGTCTATCAGCTCTGGCCTAGTCTGTCGTGTCATAGTCACTGCCCCACAGTGCCCCCGTAACTTTAGGGGTCGCCAACTGCCCACCTCCTCCAAAAGGCTCCAACTCTGTAACTGTAAACTGGCCAAGTGTGCAGGCACCTTCCGGCTCAAGGCGTCAGCCACCACGTTGGCCTTTCCCGGGTGGTAGGAAATGCTGCAGTCATAGTCCTTCAGGAGCTCCAACCAACGTCTCTGTCTCATGTTGAGCTCCTTCTGATCAAAAAGGTATCTGAGGCTCTTGTGATCTGTGAAAATATCAAAGGTCTCACCGTACAAGTAGTGCCTCCAGGTGTTCAGCGCGAAGACAACAGCTGCCAGCTCCAGGTCGTGGGTAGGGTAAGTATGCTCATGGGGCTTCAGTTGCTGCAAAGCGTAAGCGAAAATTTGACCCCTCTGCATGAGCACACCCCCTAACCCCTACAAGGAGGCGTCCGTGTACACAACGAACCCGCCACTACTGTCAGGGATAGTGAGCACGAGAGCCAAAGTCAACCTTTCCTTCAACTCCTGAAAACACGCCTCACAGGCGTTTGTCAAAGCGAAGGGCACGTCCTTCCGGGTCAACTGTGTCATAGGACACGCAATCTGTGAAAAGCCCCTGATGAACCGTCGGTAGTAGCCTGCCAGTCCCAGGAAATTGCGAATCTCAGTGACTGAACGCGGTCTCTCCCACCTGAGCACTGCCTCGACCTTGGTTGGGTCCACCGCTAGGCCATCCCCAGAGATCACATGACCTAAGAAGGTCACCTCCCTCAACCAGAACTCGCACTTAATGTATTTGGCGTACAACCTACATCGTCTCAGTGTGTCCAGAACCATCCGCAAGTGCTGTCTGTGCTGCATCTGATCTCGAGAATAGATGAGTACGTCATCAATAAATATCACCACGAACTGGTCCAAGTACGGTCTAAACACCCGGTTCATCAGGTCCATGAAAGCAGCGGGGGCATTGGTCAGCCCAAACGGCATGACCAAAAACTCGTAGTGTCCGTACCGGGTGCAGAAAGCTGTCTTGGAGACGTCTGCCTCCCTAATCCTCAACTGGTGGTATCCAGACCTCAAATCGATCTTGGAGAACACCGTGGCCCCTCGCAACTGGTCAAACAAGTCGTCGATCCTCGACAGCGGATATCTGTTCTTGATGGTGACCCTATTCAGCTGTCGGTAGTCCACACAAAGGCGTAGGGTACCATCCTTCTTCTTCACAAATAGTACCGGGGCTCCCCAGGGAGACGCACTGGGCCTCACAAAGCCCTTCTCCAAAAGGTCCTGCAACTGAGACTTGAGCTCTCGTAGAGCTCTCGTAGCTCAAGCGGTGCCATCCTGTATGGTGCGGTGGAGATGGGGCTGGTCCCTGGTACCAGTGAGATCTCAAACTTGATCTCACGCTCGAGCGGTAATCCTGGTAACTCGTCTGGGAACACGTCAGGGTACTCTTTGACCACCGGGATGCTCTGGAAGTCTACCACAGGGCTGGGCTCTGCCACCACACAAGCTAAGAAGCCCTCACACCCCTGGCTCAAAAGTCTCGCCACCCGAAGTGCCGAAATGCACCTAAAGCCTCCGTCCACTGGCTGTCCGTGAAACTCGAAAGAAGGTAACTCCGGTATGGAGAAGACGATCTTCCTCTCAAAATAGTCCACCAAAGCGTGGTAAGTGGACAGCCAATCCATCCCCAGAATTACGCCAAAGTCCTCCATCTGTATCATAATCAGGTCAGCTGGCAGACTATGTCCCCCGATACTAACCTCGCAACCCATGTACACCTCCTCAGCTACAAACAGCTGACCACTCGGACCTCTGATTACGAACGGATTCTCTAACAGCATATAGTCCTGGCCCAAACTAACTGCGAAACTGGCTGCGACAAACGAGTGCGTAGCGCCAGAATCGAAAAGTGTGTAAACGAGTCTGCTGGAAACTGAAACCATACCTGCCACCACCGATCCCGAAGCTCTGGTATCCCTGTGTGTCAGGGCGTTGATACGCCCCTTAGCTCTAGGTGCGGACGAAGCAGCCACACTCTGCGTCAGACGGGTAGGTGCTGGCCGGTACCCTCCTCGTGACTGCTGTCCTCCTCCTCGCGCCTGGGAACAACGGCCTCCTCCGCGTCCTCCAGTGCTCGGCGCGGGAAGTATCTACTGACCTCCTGCCCTAAACGGGCAGTCCCTCCTGATGTGGCCTGGCTGGCCACACTGGTAGCAGAGGGGAACCCGACTCCTGCCCTCAGTGTGTCCCTACTGCCGGCTGGGCGGGGGTTCGGTGCTGGCGACTGGCTCCTGTCGAAGGCCCCCAAAGGCCACTGATGGCCTTACAAAACGTGATGGCTCTCCTGCGGATGCCACGTGTCTCCTCTCTTGCCGGCGCTGTAAAAATTCTGGCTGGAAGGTCCTCTTCCGCCCGCCGTCAGTGTCTCGCGCGGACGGGTTGGTCTTCTCGTAGGTCATAGCTGCCTCCACCACCCTCGAAAACATAGGCAGCTTTAAGGGTTTGACATACCCCCGAATCGCAGGCCGAAGCCTCTCGGTGAACCTCCAAAGGCGCTCCTCCTCAGTGGCTACCGCTGTCGCTGCAAAGCGGGACAGCTCCAGAAAACGCGTGCAGTACGTGCTCACGATCATCGTCCCCTGGCAGAGAGTGTGGAACTCCCGCCTCCTCTGGTCCTGCCACGTCTGGGGAAAGTACTGCTCGCAGAAGAGGGTGACGAACCAGTCCCAAGTCGGCTCGTCCCTCTCCTGTCCCCTGACCGCCCTCCACCACCTGTGTGTCGCACTCTCCAGCTGGTACGTGGAAAAGGCTACGCGGTACTCCACCAGGGGGCGAAGGGTGTCGAAAACCTTCTTGAGCTGCTCGAGCCAGTCCTCTGCCTCGGTCGGGTCCTCATCCCCCTTGAAGGAGGGGGGCTTCAGCTTCCGGAATTGCCCGAAGAGCTCGAAGTGGCGATGCAGTGGAGATGCTGGTGCACCTCCAGGCAAAGGTGCCTCGTGCACAGAAGTGTCGGAGAAAGGTGGGGGCGGTGGCGGCCCATCCCCTCCCCCGTGTCCAGCGCCGCGTCTGTCGTGTGGTCCCACAGAGGACTCCCCCTCCGCAACCCCAGGGAGAGGTGGGTGGAGCTCCTCTCGCACAATATCCCGTATCAGCTGGGCGAGGTCCTGGGCCTGAATGCCCGGGAGCAGTGGCTGGTCCACTGAGGCGTCGACAGCAGCATGCCCACCTCGCCGACCTCGTCCTCGGCCGCGCCCGTGGCCTGCCTCGCTAGTCCCGCGACGAGGCATCTCCTGCAAGGAGACGCGAAACAAAATGGAAACACGTCAATATGGAACGATATTTAACGAAAAAGTCTAAGAGCTTATGCCAAAAGAAAGGTTGTGGTGGCTACTCTAGTCGCAGACACGTGAATTGGTTATTTTCCAGTCAGTTGATTCACTTCTCGGGACGACCTTGCTTTGATACCATCTTGTAACGACCCGATTCCTGAGTCCCTAAGAGACACGAGAATCAGACCGACTCGACTAATCCCAAGACCTAGTCGTCCAACGAGGAAGTAACCAAAAGAGCAGTAATATAAACCACATTCAGCATGAATATAACTAGCAGTAACAAAATACAGCATTAAGAAAAGGAACAACTACAGTATACACCACCACAACAGTAGAACAACAAATATGTACATAACATGAAGCTTAGAATAAAGACGTACAAGGAGTAACAAGGAAACTACTCACTACAATGGAAGAAAAGTACAAAAAGAACTGCGGGTAACTCTACTGGACCCTACTAGGCCCAGCGTCCTCTGCAGCCGCTGACCCTGGCTGCTAACACCTGGTCCTGAAAAGTAACGAGTGTAACACGTCAGCGAAACGTTGAGTAGAGTGGCAACTAAAAGCTAAAGAAGCAGTAGAGTGTACAGTAGCTGTTATATTTTCACTTTCTTTATTTACGTCTTTCTATTATTTAACGATTTATTTATTTCTCAGATCCTTCACTTGATCTCGAATGTTCCTCGCGGGAACGATCTTGATTGCAGTCCTTTCCGAAAAGTAGAAGTAACATGTGGTGCTCTCCTGGCCGGGAGAGTCCCCCGTGGTGGTCCTACCCTCAGTCAACCACCCCAAGGTCGCTGACAGACGTAACGGTGACTACGGCACGCACGATAAGCGCACGGGTAGCTACCCCACACTGGCACGCGGTCACTCGTTTCCGTTAACAAGTGTGCACAAAACACATCACGGAACCATTATAGGGCAGATCCCTCTCAGTAACAGGGGTCCAACCCTCCACAGTCCGCGCACCCTCGCCTGACTACCCTGGTTTGCCAAGTGGGCCTAACAAGTCGGTGTAGGAGGCTAGTAGAACCCCGGGGCCCGTGGGGTAGCTAGTGCTCTCCCTACACTAGTAGCTCTCCTCGGTACTGCGTACGCGAGGGCCAGCAAGTCGGTGTACAGTGGCCAAACCCACCCCAGTCTCAACCTGAGGGCGGCAAGCTCGCCTCTACACTAAGAGGTAATGTGTGCTCTCTTTGCTACCACGCACCCAAGAGACAACACACTTCCACGTTTCACTTTCTCAGTTCCATTCTATTCTCTTTCCAGGAGTTCTACTCCTAATTCCCCGTAGGGTTCGTATTCTTTTTGTTTGGCCATTGTAGGTTTCACTGTTCCAGTCTTACGTTCATACAACCCATATTCTTAAACATATTTATTCATTCATAACAGGCAGCTATTAATTTACAGGCAGCTATTAATTCCTTTCCACTTTTCCAAGATTGCAATATATATATATTCCACTAGCTTTCCAGTCCTAGGATTCATGCCGTACCCTAGCATCTATCATTCAATCTAGTTTTCCAGTCATATGATTCATGCAATACCTTAGGATCTATCATTCAATCTACTTTCTCAGTCCTAGGGTTCATGCAATACCCTAGACTCTATTAATTGTTCTACAATTGTAACAAATTATGCTAAATAATTTAAAAGCCACTCTACCAGCTACAACGGGAGTACTGGGGGCGTGGTCGGCAATCCCGCGCGCCTTCGCAACCCCCAAGACTGCAATGGTACGGGGTCATAACACAAGGATCAAACACAAGGAGTTTCTCAGAACGGTATACAATTACTGTAAACGGGTAGAGGATTTTATTCTGGAAAGAACACAACTCGAAACACGGAAAACAGACTCCGAACGGGCCCTAAACGGGTCGAAAACGACGACACTGTCCAAAATCAGACGTCTGGAACCTCTTCCAGACGTCTTAAAAGGTGGGTCAGATTGTACCTTCGCTCTGTGTAGTCCTTCAGACGTCCAGAAGCCTGCTGGAACGTCTGACCCCGGTTCCCAGACGTCCGATGGTCACCCAGGATGTCTGGAAGTCCTCTCCGTCGTCTGGTACTACGGCCAGACGTACGATTCACGTGGGATGACGAGTCCTCGCGCCCTCCCGAGCAGAACCTGCATGC
Source organism: Thalassia testudinum (assembly GCA_037157565.1). Lineage (NCBI taxonomy): Eukaryota > Viridiplantae > Streptophyta > Magnoliopsida > Alismatales > Hydrocharitaceae > Thalassia > Thalassia testudinum. The sequence goes on along the minus strand of JAZHRO010000022.1, from coordinate 58,322,433 downwards.
ACCCACACCTGCTCTCAGCACGACGGATCGCAGACGAAGGCGTGGCGGACGGCTGCATGGCCGTACACGCGAAAAAGGAAGAAGATAGAAATATCTTACCTGTCAGACGTTTGGACAGTCCTCCAGATGTCTTCACCGTCGTCTGGTCGCAAGCCCAGACGTCTGATTCTGGAAAATTTTTCAGAATCAGAGCCCGACTCGCTCTCCACCCGCGACGCACGGCCGCGCCGCACCCCGTCTACCTGCTGCCCGAGCTGCAGCAGCCCCTCCGCGACACTCCACGCCCGCTGCTCCCCCGTCGGCCGGCTCTAGCTGCCCCAGCAAGCTCGATCCCTCACGGTCGAGCATCTTCTTCTTCTCACAACACCCCCTCCCGCACACTCGCAGCGACTGCTGCTGCCGTCGCTCGCTCGCGTTCTCGCACTAGCAGGGAGAAAGAGAAGAGGAAGGCGGAGGAGATGAGGGTGAGGGAGAGGGCGAGGGCTCCCTTATAAGGCCGCGCGGGGAGAGAGAGAAAAGAGCTGCGCGCCTGCAGGAGGAGAGAGAGAAAAAGAGGGGCGAGAGCAGCGGGTGCAGTCTGCGCGCGCAGGCGCGCAAACGCAACCCCGTACGCCGCAAAAATTGATTACCAGACGTCTGGAAAGGGTTTTAGACGTCTGGGACACTTCCCAGACGTCTTAAAAGCCCGTCTGATGCCTCGTTCTTAACACTCGTGGGTGGTGTCCTGCTGAGCTCCCGGGTTAAAGCTCCTTTTATGCTGCAGGAGGATGCGTGTAGAGGCTAAAGGCGTTTGTTGAAGAGGAAGTGAAGCGACGAAGATCATGGGGAACAGAGATCCACGATTGTTGCTTGTGCATCTCCTACATGCATCCGTTGGAGAAGAAATAAATAAAATAAAGAAAAGAAATGAGAGGTTATTTATGTGTAAACCCTTAACTTCTATGTTAAATCCTAAACACTATATATAATGCACCTAATTGGTTAACTAATCAAATGCATGACATTCTAACTCAATTCTAAATGCATTTAATTATGAATGAAATGCATGAATTATGCAATCAAGTCACAAATCTAAACTAACCTATTTACATCCTAATGCATGCTAAATAAATGTTAAAAATAACTTAATATCTAGGCATTGAAGTACCGAAATAGCTCACAAATATGGGCTCATTAGCAACCGGTGGCATGGCGGGGTGGTCCGTGGTAGTGAGCTGGTTTCGATCGTGCGTTGGAGGTCATCTGCAGCTGCGTGGGTCATGTCATGGGTGTTGTTCTATTGTTGTTGTGGTGGGTTCGTGTTGTACTGTTGTTTGGCTCTTTTTTTTCCTTTTTTTAGTGTAGTTTAAATTTTGTTGGAGATCACGTGTGACCTCGGGCTATTACGACTGAGTTCGACTTCGGCCTTTTGGTCGATTTATGTTAGTCGCTCTGAAATGAATTTTAAAATCGTCACGTTGTAGTACAATTCGAATCAGTATGAAAAACAAATAAAATTTATAACTCGAATGTAAGTCCGAGATCGTTCACTGGGAGCAAATATGAATTCAATCCCTAATCTCCATTTATAGGAAAATAAGCACAAGAATTAAATCAGATAATGGCAAGCAATGAGCGATATATATTCAAAATGGATTATCAATGTATACCATGAGCATAATAAGAGATTAATGTGGCAAAAAGAAAGTTAAGGCAAAAGAATGGTGATTTGAATCACCAATTATTTGCCTCAATTAAGCATTTATCAACCAATCAAATGTTTGAACATTACTGATCAATCAGAAATGCCACGTAGCCACAGTGCCAAATCAGACGTCAAGTATACACTCAGATGTCTTGAATGTTGCTACGGTGCCTCAGGAAAGCCTTCTCTTCTCAGCCACTTCTGCCTTGGCTTCTCTTTTCTTCTCTTCTTCCTCTACGGTTGCCTTGCCTCTTCAGGTCTTCTCCTCTTCTTCTTTTCTTCTTTACCTTGGCCTTTGTTCTTCACACACAGAGGTGACGTACTACGGATGCGTTTGTTTAAGAGTGTCGTAGCTCGCATTCGTTGCGTCGGTTTTAAATATAGAAATGGATTTGAGTCCGAGTGTCGTACACAGGGAGGCGTGAAATCGGGTTTTTTTGTCACTTAGTTGTCACGGAAATGGCAGGTTTTTGCTTGTGCCAGAAAACGTGGGAGAAAAGCGAGTAAGAGAGAGAAAGAGAGAGAGTATGGTTAGAGTTCTTTTAAGTCATGGCATTCACTTAGATCAAGATGGAAAACAACATCAATACTATATTTAACATGCAACTCGAGTTTTACAATTACAATACTAGATAAATGCTTAAGCACAAGTAAAGTGTTGAACGCTCAAATTGCTGCGCTAACGTGTTTGGTTTTGGAAAACCTGTCGTTGTAGCTTGAAAGCGAAGAATTCATGTTCAACAAATAAAATTTATAGCGAAAAGAATTTCGGGTCGAATACAGGGAGGCAACGTTGATCTATATTTGCAATTATATATATATTTTTTAGAATTTTTTTGAAAAGCGAAGTGATATAATTATAATGGAGCTATCAGACTAAAGGAAAGAGAGAGAGAGAAAGAGAACATGCAATCAATATTTCAAAATGTTTATATAATCAAACCAATTAAAAATTACACTAGAAAGCGGGAAATTAGCTACACTAGAAAGTAGGAAAATTCTACTCTAGAAAAGCTGTAAAGAAGAATGGGAGAGAGAAGTTATCTTCCTCAGCGACTGCTTGGAGGATGAGCCAGACGAGACGAAGCCTGGACTAAGGAGAACGGAGCAGGATGAAGGAGGACGAAGCAAAAGAACGGGAACGGAGCAGCACGCCGTCGTCGTCGAGGGATCCACTTCCGAAGGAAGACGAAAATTTGGACTTTATCTCGCGAGGAGCATCCCAGGTATGGGACAAGCTTCTCTTGAGCTTTGGAGAGGTAGAGAAGAGAAGGATGGGATGAGAACTTCATATGGAGGGGGTCTCCTTTTATAGTTGCAAGGAGTGGGGGCAAATTGGTCATTACATCTTTAAAACAATAAATGAGGGGTCTTTAGTGACGGATAAAACCGTCGCTAAAGCCCCAACGTGGGTGTAGTGGGCGCTCCCCACGCACGCCTCCTCAGCTGCTTGCATTCAATGCTCGCCCACGTTCATCAGATCTCAGCCATCCGATCGCGAGATCGGATGGCTTAAGATGAGCCATCGCCCGCTACTGCGGCCCGGCCTCAACACGTACGATGGCGCATCCTCGCCGCACGTGCAATAGCACGTGAACGCTATCGGAGGATCTGAGTCGCCCGACAACGATCCAACGCCCGCTCATACTCGCTCGCCCGCACCTTTCTCCCCTTCGCTGCGGCTTGAACGCGCGTCCGCTGCTCGCGATAGCGCCCTCGACCGTTGCGCTACGAGGTGCAGATGGTCGAGTGGGCGAATTATGGTGCGGCCATCCACAGCCGTTGGATCGAGATCCAACGACGGAGAGGGAGTGGGTACGGAAGCTTCACAGGATGCATGCGGCCGTTTGGGCGGCCGAGATGGCACCATCCCGTCCATCTTCTGGATGTTGTAGATGGTGCCACGGATGTCGGATTGACTCGATTTTTGCGTCGTTGGGATGCGATTGTCGATCCGAATTCATCCGTGCGGTCGGATTTGTCATTTGAAGTGCAGATTTACACCATCCTGGCCCTTGATCTTCTAGGGTTCCCAGGTCACCATCTGATGCTACGGATGCCTGATTTGGGCGATCTTGGAGTCGTTGAACTCCAATCGTCACCTTGATCACATCCATACGGTTGAATCTTCGATCCGAGGCCCCGATAAAATGTTTGCCCTGTCCAAGCACATAAAAGGAGACAATTAACCTCCATTTTATTCAAACTACTCCAAATGCAAAATGATGCATGTTATGCAATATTTTTATCATGAAATGCAATCCTATGCTTAAGAACATTCATAAATAGACATCTTAAGTAGTGTAAATGTGTTTACATCATAAAGCTAAGCTAAAGAGAGAGAGAGAAAGAGAAAGGAGACGACGAGGCAGCCATGGTGGTATAGGAGGGCTCCGTTGGCTGCTCATCGACTCCGGTGATTACAAAAGTGTGCTAAGGGTGGCTAGGAGTGGGGTAGAACACTTGCAAGTGAATTGAATGCCTTACATGGGTGGTTGGAAGGGGTTTATATAGGAAGAAGGGGTTTCTAATTTAAGTATGGGCTTTAGCGATGTCCGGAACATAGTTAAACCCACGCCAAAACCATTGGTGTAACCCCCTGCCCGCAGGTCTCACGCGCGTGCCGTTCTTCTTCTCCTTCGCGATCCGTGTGTGGCCGCTGAGGACCGTTCGATCGAAGATCAGACGGTCAAGATCGCACGTGGAGACTGCCTTCAGATCGCGCTTGCGCAACGTGCGCCTCGCGTGTCATTGAGAGCATCTGATCTTCGCTCATCTGCAAGTGCCACGTATCGAAATCTCTGCCATTCATGCATGCATCCACGACGTTAATCAGTCGCGCCCGCGTGAGGAGTCAATTTGGCAGTGTGCGAGGTTTCGAACGCTCGTCACTGCCTTCGCGGACAAGGCGCTACCCACTGCGCTGCTGGCGTGCTTTGTCGCGGATGCGGTAAGCTGAAGCAGCGCTGCAGGTCGTCGGATAGGAATCCAACGATTGGGATCTGCTGGAGGGTAACGGGCGCTGTGGATGTGCCGACGAGGGGCGTGCGCTCTCAATCGTCCGATCCGCCGATCGGACGGCTTAAAGTTGCTAAGTGCGGTGAGGTAGTGACGCGCTGCGGGCGAGGGGTGCGGCGATGGCACCACGTGGCAACTTCATGGTCATTGATCGTCAGATCGATGGTCAGAACTTCTTGGGCCATTTGTGGGAGCTCCGAATGTCAGATTGGCCGATTTTGAGTCTGTTGGACTCTGTTCGTTGCTTTGAATCAGTCCGTGCAGTTCGATTGCTCATCTGAGGCATATTTTGACATGAACTTGTGCAAATGGCCATTAATACTAGTTTATTAGCAATCTTAACATGCGATGCATGCAATACTCCCATGCTCATTCATGATGTGCTATTCGTGCATATGATCTTTAAGATAAACCCCAATTTGTAGAATTATTATCCCAAAATGTAGTATTATCATACTTCCATGCTTACTCCTTGCTAGTCCCTAGCAAGGTTCATCCTAGTCATTATTCTTAGTCAGAATTCGAGAAGCGATTTCTTAGACATTTTGTTACTTGTCAACAGGAGGAAATATACTAAGATCCTGATCTACAGAGACTAAACAGCACCTGGATGTCTGCCAAAATGTGAATCGCCTGAATCCTTGCTTTAAGGCATATATATATTTTTTTTCTTTTCATCTTTTCTCATGTTTTGGGTTTTTGGAGTTGAGAGTGTGTTGGTAACTTTTTACGACTAACCAACCCACCCAAAACTCGAAAAAGACTCTAAGTGCTAAGCATCTTGGTGTGAAGATCGTGATAGACTAACTTAACGGTAATTCAGATAGACTTCGGGTTTCTACGCCCGTAGTTGACCGGAAAAGGATGTGTTTTGCCAAAAGGTGTATCTGTCCGATCGGTAGCTTTCTCCTTACTTTTATTTTATTTGGGGTCAACACAAGGGTTTTTCCAGTGTTTATCTCCCCGGATTGCTCTATTTCCCTGCTTCTTCCTTAAGTGTTTGGATCTTTTTGTGCATTTTAGTGAGCTGGGCTCTGGACAACCGGGTAATGGGTTGTTACCCACGACCACTTGCCAGCCATACTCGTGCGGTGAAGTGTGGCTTATTTTGTTCTCTTTTTTTCTTCTGTTCTATTATATATATATTTCTTTTGTTGTTTAGTGGGTGGCTTCCCTGATCTCAAATTTACCTAGAGGCAATAAGAAGAAAGTTGTCCTGTGGCTGGGCTCTGGACAATCGGCTAATGGGCTACTACCCACGACAACTTGCCAGCCATACCACCCTAGAAGGTTCATTAGCTACCCAATTTCTATCAAAATCTCCGAGGAGCGAGCCAGTGCAAAAATGTGTGCAGATGCTTAGACTAAAAGTCCTTCCGAGTCAGAGGGTGAGTTGATAAGTCATATACTTATCACCTTATTTTATTGGTGGATTAAAATAAATTAAGGTTGTAAGGATTCGATGCTAAATCCATATTTTAACGAACACCAGGGCTAATTAAGCCTGAAGACTTGAAAAGTCTAAGTGTTCAGGTTCTTTTCGTATTATTTCCCACTGTTGACAAGTTCCTAATGTCTAAGTTTTTCTTCCTAAATTCATCATTTTTTTCATTTTTTTTTAATTTTATTTTATTTAGACTGATTAAAATGAACTCAGAATATGCAAATTACCACCCCCCCATACTTAAGTTGAACAATGTCCTCATTGGCAATTAAATTGATGCAACGGGGGTTCAGAAAGAAATCACCTGAGCGAAGCAGTATATCTGATTAGTCTGAATCTTCTGGGTTGCCTCCCAGGAAGAACTGGGTTTAACACCTTCAGCTGGGCGATGCCTTGTGTCAACCCTCAAAGAGGGTGACAACCTGCTTTGGGGGAACTTGGGCAAGGAAGTACTTCAGTCTCTGACCGTTTACCGTGAAAGTGTGCCCAGTGTTCGGATCTGCGATTTCAACCGCCCCATTGGAATACGGTTTGACTACCCTATACAGTCCCATCCACTTGGATCTGAGCTTCCCGGGAAAGAGCTTGAGTCGGGCATCAAAAAGCCAGACTTTCGGATTGAGCTCGAAGGTCTTTCTGTGGATGAGTCGGTCATGGACGGCTTTCATCTTCTCCTTGTAAAGAAGACTATTCTCAAAGGCGTCCCGATGAATTTCTTCGAGCTCAGAGAGTTGGAGCATCCTTTGCGCACCGGCTAATTGAGAATCCATGTTGCATTGCTTAACGACCCAGTAAGCCCAATGTTCCAACTCGACAGGAAGGTGGCAAGCTTTGTCAAAGACCAGGCAATAAGGTGACATGCCTATTGGGGTCTTGAAAGCGGCCCGGTATGCCCACAGGGCATCATCCAGCCGTGTGGACCAGTCCTTCCTGTCAGGTCTCACGGTCTTCTGTAGAATGTTTTTTTTTTTTTTGAAGTGAAAAGCAATGCTATCAAATCACCAATAGCAATCCAGGAGAGCTTTTATTGATAAAAAGATAGCAAAAAAATTACATGAGTGAACCCCATTGGTATATGAGATTCCAGCAATTCTTAACAATATTATCCACATTCACTGGACTCTCCTGAAACAAGCTCTCATTTCTAGCTCTCCATACCGACCATAGAACTGCCACCGTGGGCAAATATGGCTTATTCACCCTCAAGAAGGAACTCCAGAGACTCTCGCACGTGGGAATAGATTCCCTACACACCTTCCTCCAGACACAATCTATAATCATGCAAGTAGAAAAAATATGAATACTGGAATCATTATGCATCCCACACAAGTGGCAGAAGTGAGTGGGGGTGCCCATTCTCCTATGCCTCAAATCTCTAGTTATCAGGCCATCTCTTCTGCATAACCACAAAAAAATTTGTACCTTCAATGGTACCTTCAATTTCCATAGCTTTTTCCCAACCTCATCCACCTCAGCCATTCTGGACGAATTAACAAGCTTATCATAAGCAGCCGTTGAGGAGAAAATTCCCTCCCATTTGTATGTGTCATACTCATCAGGTGTGGGTTTGAAAGCAGCAAGTTCCTGCATAAGATGTTCATTTTTTGCTCGTGTTCTTGTTTCATGGCCATTCCCCATCTCATTGTTCAAAGACCAATTCTCAGAGGCCGTATCCCAGCAGTCATATACCACAGCATTTTTATCAGTAGCAGCTGAAAATGCAAGAGGGTACCTGTCTTTTATCACCCCACCAGATAGCCACTTTTCCAACCAAAATTTGAAGCTTTTTCCATCTTCTAAGACAGACTTGAAAAGACTCCAATTATTTGCCAAGGTACGCACCACTGATGACCAAAAAGGAGATGGTTTATGGGGATTTAGGTGGTTCTTCTCATCATTGGCCACCCCATAGCTATCCTGGATGATCTCTGTCCACATTTTTTTCCCCTTGAAGCAGCCGAACAGCCCACTTCAGAAGCAGGGCGTCATTAAATTCTTTGAGGAGCCTGATTACCATGCCACCGTACTTCTTTGGCAAACAAATTGAGTCCCACTTTACAGGTTGGAGGAAAGCACCTTGATGAGAAGCCCCTTTCTAGAAGAACCTCTTTCGCATCACGTCAAGTTTTTTCCAAATTGATTTTGGGGCTCTAAGAACATAAAATAAAAAGACTGGAATGGACGTGATGACTGAAATCAATAAAATATACCTCCCTCCTTTCGATAAGTAGCAACTACTCCAACCCTCTAATTTCGTAGCCACCTTTTCATATAGAAAGGACCAATCTGCTTTCCTCAGTTTTGTGCACTTCAGAGGTAAACCCAGGTATTTGACAGGTAGTGAATTCACAGGCATGCCCAGGATGGTGGAGATGTCATTTTGGTTTATTCCATTCATACCAAAGCAAACCAAGGAGGACTTGCTTCCATTAAGTTTTAAACCAGAAATCTCACCAAAAATTTTAACCATGTAGTATAGCACTTGCGCTTCCCTCTTCCCATCTTCCACAAAAAACACAGTGTCATCCGCATATTGGAGAATGGGGGCCAATGCCCTGTTATTAGACATAGAGTATCCCCTTATCAACCCATCAGCTGCTAGTTTGCATGCATATCTTGCCAATGTATCCACTGCGAGATTGAAGATCAAGGGGGCTAGTGGGCATCCTTGCCTTACCCCACACTGAGGCTGAATCCAGGCTCGACATGGTTTCCCATTTATCAGAGGGGGGTAGGAAGCAGTCGTGATGCATCTCTTCACCAATTGTATTAGATGGGGGGGAAATTTTCTCCTTTTAAGAATTTCCCAAAGGTACGGCCAGGAGATTGAGTCATAGGCTTTGGTGAAATCAACTTTCCATAGAAAGGCCTTGGACTTTCGCTTGTGCTACCCCATCACCATCTCTTGCGCCATGATGAAGGATTCCTGCAGAGACCTCCCAGGTAGAAAGGCAGATTAGACAGGCATTATCAAATCTTGTAGTACATCACGAATTCTGTTGGCTAAAATCTTGCTGATAATAAGGTAGATGGAGTTTGACAAAGCAATGGGTCTATAATCTGAAAAATTCTCCACACCCGACTTCTTTGGTAGCTAAAACAAGCAGGACTTATTCAGTCTTTCAAAACCAAAGTTGCCCATTTCAAATTCATGTATAACATCCATCACATCCTTTTTAAGAACATTCCACATTTCTCTGTAAAAAAATACCTGAACCCCATCCGGTCCAGGAGCTCCCTCATTATTCAAGTCTTTAATTGCTTTATGAGTAGGGCACGGAATTGGGTGTGGATAAAATGACTTCCACCATCACTGATCATGGCCTTCGGTATTTCAAACCGAGAAAAGATGTTCTGCTTAACAAAGTCCATGACAGCCTTATGATCGCATCGACAGATGGCAACGGCTTCAATCCATTTTGAGACATAGTCTACCGAGACTAAGATGTACTCAAAGCTGTTGGATGGTGGAAATGGGCCTATGAAATCAATTCCCCAAACGTCAAAGATCTCGACGATTAGAATGGGCTGAAGGGGCATCATGTCTTTCCTGGTCATGATTCCTAGAGTCTGGCAATGAGAGCAAGTCTTGGCAAAGTTGTGTGCATCCTTGAATAATGAAGGCCAGTAAAATCGAAACTGCAAAATTTTTGCAGCCGTTTTCTTCCCTGAAAAGTGACCACCACAAGCTTGGTCGTGACAAAAGGATAACACACTTTGAACTTCATCCTCCGAAATACACCTCTTGATGACTTGGTCGGCATAGAGGCGAAACAACATAGGATCATCCCAGAAATAGTACTTGGCTTCAGCCAGAACTTATCCCGTTGTTTTTTGGACCAACTGTGCGGGGTCTGTCCTACCACCAGGTAGTTGATGAGGTCGACATACTAAGGTAATTTCCTATCTTGCACAGCCGGGAGTTGCTCATCGGGAAAGGTGTCAGATAAGGGTAAGGAGGGTCCAATGTGGTATGGGTGGAGTCTGGATAGGTGATCGGCCACAACATTCTTAGATCTAGCATTGTCACGAATTTCCAGGTCAAATTCCTGCAAGAGCAGGATCCATCTGATAAGACTGGGTTTCTCATCCTTTTTGGCCAACAAATGCCGAATGGCCGAGTGGTCTATATAGATGGTCACGTGGGATCCCAGAAGGTAAGATCGGAACTTTTCGAGTCCAAAAACTACAGCGAGAAGTTCTTTCTCTGTGACCGTATAATTCCGTTGGACCTCATCCAATGTCTTGCTCGCGTAGTAGATCGCCACGGGTTTCTTGTCTTATCTCTGTCCCAAGACTGCACCTATGGCAAAGTCTAATGCATCACACATGATCTCAAAATCTTGGGACCAGTCTGGGGGCTGTAACATAGGTGCGGTGGAGACTGACTCCCTAAGAGTGTGGTATGCCTGGATGCAATCAGATATCATGTTGAATAAGGCGTCATTGGCCAGAAGGTCGGTCAAGGGTTTGGAGAGCTTGGAGAAGTCTTTGATGAAACTTCTATTTTAGCCAACATGTTTAAGGAACGAGCGGATTTGTCGGACTGAGCTACGTGGGGGAAGTTTGGAAATCAAATCAACTTTAGCTCGATCTACTTCAATGCCCCTATGCGATACGATGTGACCGAGGATGATTCCTTCTTGAACCATGAAATGGCTCTTTTCACAACTTAACACCAAGTTAACTTCGATACATCACTTCAGGATTTTCTCCAAGTTGCTCAAACAATGGTCGAATGAGTTCCTAAATACTGAGAAATCATCTATAAAGACCTCCAGGTATTCACCTACCATCTTTGAAAAGATGGTTAGCATGCAATGCTGAAAGGTAGCGAGTGCGTTGCATAACCCGAATGGCATACGACAGAATGCGAACGTGCCATACGGGCAAGTGAATGTGGTCTTTTCTTGATCTTCAGGAGCAATTGCAACTTGGTTGTATCCTGAATATCCATCCAAGAAGTAAAAGTATTTCTGCCCTGCCAATCGCTCGAGAATCCGGTCAATGAATGGTAGGGGGAAATGATCTTTCTTGGCCACTTCATTGAGCTTCCTATAATCAATGCACACCCGCCATGCAGTGGAGGTGCGGGTAGGGATGGATTCGCCATGCTCATTGGTGACAACGGCGAGCCCGGCTTTCTTGGGAACCACTTGAGTGGGGCTCACCCAAGGGCTGTCGGAGATTGGGTAAATGTTGTCAGCGTCAAGCCACTTGATGATCTCCTTCTTGACGACCTTCAGCATATTTGGGTTTAATCGTCTCTGTATCTGACGAGAAGGTCGGGCCCCCTCTTTTAGGTAAATCTTGTGGGTGCAATAGGTGGGGCTAATTCCTCTCAAGTCCGAAATAGTCCAACCAATGGCAGCCCTATGTTTTGATAGGGTTACGGTCAACCTAAGTTCCTGATCCTTGGTTAGATGGGCGTTGATTATCATTGGGAAGGTTTGGTCAGGTCCAAGGAAGATGTATTTGAGATTCTCGAGCAGCAGCTTAAACTCAGGTGTGGGTGGGACAACAGTCAAAGGAAAGGGGAAAGGCGAGAGTTGATCAACATCAATCTCCTCGAACGGTGGTGGCTAACGGTAATCGGCTCTACAAAGGTCAGCGTGCACAAATGGTGACGGGTCAGAACAGTCATCACAGGGTTGGGTTTGATGGTCTGGGACAGAACTAAGGGTAAGGCATTCCTTGACCAGAGGCTCCACGGGATCGTGTTCCTCAACCCAGTCGCAATTGAAAGACTTGGTCGCCCTGAAGATATCCAACTGCATCTTTCTATCTCCGAAGGCGATTTCCATGCATCCTGTGTCACAATCGATGTTCGCCTTAGTCGTAGCTAAGAAAGGTCTGCCTAGGATGATGGGTGTGTTCTGTAGCTGTTCAGGGACTTCCATGTCAAGCACCAAGAAGTCGACCAGGAAATAGAAGTCCATGACCCGAACAATTACGTCCTCGATTACCCCCTTCGGGGTCTTCACGGATCTATCAGCCAGCTGGATGGTGATTGCGAAGTAATCATAGGTCTTAATAGACCTAAATTAGGCAAGGACTTAGCATAATCTAGGGTAATTCATGCATACATAAGCATTACTAGCACCTTTACTGCTTTCTTTTAGCTATACATAAAATAATGTTGTAATATACTGTTATGACCGGTGTCATTAAACCTTTTTAAGACGTCCGTACTTTAGGTCAAACGTCTAGTCAGACGTCAGGACTGAGGGTCAAACGTCTTGCAAGACGTCTAGACTCATTCCCAGACGTTTGAAAATCAAAATTTTCGTGTACGTCCTCGCATCTGCCCGCAGACAGTACGCGACCTCGTTTTCTTCTCCTTCTCTCTCCTCTCGCCCGATGTAAACCCTTACCCACACCTTATTTAAACCCCCTCCTCTCCCTCGTTCACCCCACTTCCAGCCACCCTTCTCCTTCCTCCAGCGAGAGCAGCGAGCGTGAGCAGCGTGGGAGGAGAGGAGCAGTGAGGGGAAGAGAGGAGAGTAAGCACGCGAGCTCGTGTGGGAGCTCGTCGGAGAGCTCATGGCCGATCGACATGTGCGCGAGGCGGAGAGGTGCGACGGGGAGGTCCTCCCCGACACTGCTGCAGCTGGAGCAGCAGGCAAGTGGGCACGGCACGGCCGTGCGTGGCACGAGAAAGCGAAGGCAGGTTATGATTCTGGGTTTTTCCAAGAATCAGACTTCTGGATCGACATCCAGACGACGTAGACGACGTCTGGAGGTTCCAAACAACTGAGAGGTAAGTTTTGCGACGTACACATTCTTTGCAGATACGGCCATGCAGACCATTCCGCCGAGGCACTGTTTCGTGCCATATTGAGAAGATTTTCGTTGACTCGTGCAGGATTCGCTTCGGGAAGGCGCGGGACATGCCCTCCCACGCAGTTCAGACGTCTGGGCGAGGCATCAGACGACGAGAAGCATTTTCAGACGTCCAGAGAGGTCGTCGAACGTCTGGAACTGGGTCCAGACGATCCAGCGGAGTTTCTGGACGTCTGAGGAGTAGCGTAGAACTAAGGTATGGCTCTAGACTCTTTTAAGACGTCTGGAAGGTGTTCCAGACGTCTGATTTGAGTCAGAATTACTATTTTTGACCCGTTTAGGGTTCGTTTGAGGTCCGATTTCCGCAATTAAGATACCATTGTTTCCCGTATGTTTTTCCTTGTTGGAATACTTTCTATACTGTTCTGAGTAGTCTCTTGTGTTTGGTCCTTGTGATAGGACCTCGTTCTGTTGCGGGTTTGGGGTTTGTTGAGGCACGTGAACCTGCCGATCAAGCCCCCATTACTCCTGGGTTTACTGGTAGAGTGGCTTCCCCTTAAATTAATTACAATTTAAATGCATGTGTGTAATAAATGATTAGAACCTAGGATATGACATGAATCCTAGGACTATAAATATTGGAATGTCTGTATTGAATGAATGAATTGCAGTCTTGAATAAGTAGATAGAATGAGAACAATTGCCTGAAAATGAATAACAGTTGCCTGCGAAATATGTAATATTTGTGTTAGTTAACTGTTGAATGTATCTTTCCTGTTGTACCGTGAAATGACATAATATGAGCTGCATGTATATAACTTGGAAATGGAAAGATGAATGTGGAAACACAAACTACCTGTGAATGATTTGTATATAGAAGTATGAATGATAGAATCACTAGTTGCATGTGTATAACCTGAGAATGGAAATAGAAATGATGAAACCTGGTATGGAATGGTCTGAGGAATATGAGCATGAACTCCACAGGGGAATAGGAGTTGAACTCCTAGAAATACATGGAATAGATCTTGAAAATGCTTTGAAAAGTGCGCTTGCCCTTGAGTATGTGGTACCAAGGGAAGCGCACGTTACCTCTTAGTGTAGAGGGGTGCTTGCCGCCTTTCGGGTTGAGACCCGGGGTGGGTTTGGCCACTTTGCAGCGATTCGGTGGCCTTCGTGTACACTGTACCGGGGAGAGCTACTAGTGTAGGGAGAGGGTTAGCCACCCCATGGGGCCCGGGGTTCAGCTAGCCACCCTACACCGACTTGTTAGGCCCACTGGGCAAACTAAGGTAATCAGGCGAGGGTGCGCGAACTGTGGAGGGGCGAGACCCCTGTTTGGTTACTGAGAGGGGCTAGACCCCTATTACTGAGAGGGCTATGCCCTATACTGGCTTCGTGCTGTGCTTTGGGCGCACCTGCTAACGAAAATGACTGACCGCGTGCCAGTGCAAGGTAGCTACCCGTGCGCTTATCGTGAGAGCCGTAGTCATCGTTACGTCTGTCCGTGACCTTTGGGTGGTTGACTGGGTGTAGGACCACCACAGGGGACTCTCCCGGCCAGGAGAGCACCACATGCTACTTCTCTTCGGAAAAGACTGCAATCAAGATCGTTCCCACGAGGAACATTCGAGATCAAGAAAGAGACTTGATAAATAAACCAAGTGGTGAAAGAAAGAATAATTAGTTAAAGAAAGAAAGAAATTGAAAAACAACAGCTACCTATCCACCTTTACAGCTTTAGTAGTTGGTTGCCACTCTACTTAGCGTTCGCTGACGTTTTGTACTCATAACCTTTTTCAGGTCCAGGTGTTGAGCAGCCAGAGCTACGGCTGCAGAGGGTGCTAGGCCCAGTAGAGCCCAGTAGTCATAGTCTCTTGTATTCTTTTGTAGTAATGAGTAGCTCCTTGTACCTTTATATTATGTACTCTTTCGTTCTGCACCTTATATGCCTGTACATGTTCAATTTTCTACTATTGTGGTGGTGTGTACTGTAGTAGTTTATTTCTTTACTGTTGTACTTTTGTTACTGTTAGTTGCTTGCATGGTGAATGTGGTTTATTTTACTACTTTTTGGTTACTTCCTCGTTAGACGATTGGGTCTTGGGATCAGTCGAGTCGGTCCAGTCTCATGTCCTGTAGGGATTCGAGAACCGGGTTGTAACAAGATGGTATCAGAGCAAGGTCGTCCCGAGAAGTGAACCAACTAGCTAGAAAATAACCAATTCACGTGCTTGTAACTAGAGTAACCACCACAACATGCCCTTTTGACATCCGTCCCGAGGTCCTTTCGCTGAAGTTCATTAGAGTTGACATCTTCTGTTTTGTCCTCCGCGTCTCCTTGCAGGAGATGCCTCGTCGGAGAATTCCTGAGATGGGCCGTGGACGAGGCCAGAGGGGCAGACGTGTCAAGCTTAGAGTACGTGCTACCACTTCTCTCCTCCTGAGCGTACAGTCTCAGGACCTCATCCAATTGATCCGAGAGGTTGTTTGAGAAGAATTTCAGTTTCCACCCACTCCGCCACCCCCTCATCTCTCTTCCAAGGGTACGGTGGGGGAGTTTTTCGTGGAACAACATTTTCACCGTTGCACCAGGCGAGTCAGGAGAGCTCAAGGGAGGCACATAGTGCCTGCAGGAGAGCCGTCTCATTTTGCAGGGCCATCAGTAGCTTCTGGGGGCCCCCGACAGGGGCCAGCTGCCAGCACTGGACCCCCGCCCAGCCGCCAGCAAGGACCTACCGAGGGAGGGAGTCGAGTCCCCCTCTGCTACCAGTGCAGCCAGCCGGGCCACTTCAGGAGAGACTGCCCGTCTAAGGCTAGAGCACAGCAGACGCCCATCTCACCGAGCACTAGAGGCTGATCGGGTGGTTGTGGGTTTCAGGTGCGTGAGGGAGGGCAGCCGTCACAGGGAGGATACCGGCCAGTTGTCACTAGCTCCGCCTTGGGCCTAGCTGTTTTGTCCGCTCCCAGGACTGAGGGGTGTCGAGACGTCGTGACTCACGGGGACGTCATAGCTTCAGTTTCTACGGTGACAGGTATGGCTACAATGTTTGGTCTTTTTGGAGTACGAATTTCTTGCTTCTAGTACGACGTACTTTCTTGCTCCACAAGTTTATCGCTACTTTGGGATCCGATAGCACTCCATTAGGGGATCCATTGTAATCAGAGACCTATGTGGCCAGCTGTTTATAGCTAGGAAGATTAATACAGGCTGTGAGGTCAGTGTTGGGGGACACAGCCACCCCGCTGATCTGATTGTGATACCAATGAAGGACTTTGGCGTGATTCTAGAGATGGACTGGCTGTCCACTTACCACGTTTTGGTGGACGGGTTTGAGAGGGAGATTGTTTTCTTCACACCAGAGATACTTTCTTTTGAGTTTTACGAACAGCCAGTGGATGGAGATTTCAGGTGCATTTCTGCACTTCAGGCGGCGAGACTTTTGGGCCAGGGGTGTAAGGGCTTTCTGACTTGTGTAGTAGCAGAACCCAGCCCCGTGACAGATTTTTAGAGTATCCCGGTGGTCAGAGAGCACCCCGACGTGTTCCCAGAGGAGCTGCCAGGACTACCGCCTGAATGCGAGATCGAGTTTGAGATCTCACTGGTACCGGGGACTAGCCCCATTTCTACAGCACCTTACAGGATGGTATCACTTGAGCTACGAGAGCTTAAGTCCCAGTTGTAGGACCTTCTGGAGAAGAGCTTTGTGAAGCCCAGTGCATCTTCGTGGGGAGCCTTGGTATTTTTTATGAAGAAGAAGGATGGTACCCTACGCCTTTGTGTGGACTACAGACAGCTGAATAAGGTCACCATCAAGAACAAGTATTCGCTGCCGAAGATTGACGACTTGTTTGACCAGTTGCGAGGTGCCATGGATTTCTCCAAGATAGACTTGAGGTCTGGCTACCACTAGTTGAGGATCAGGGAGACCGACGTCTCCAAGACAGTTTTCCGCACCTGGTACGGACACTATGAGTTTTTGGTTAAGCCATTTGGGCTGACCAACGCCCCTGCTGCTTCATGGTTTTGATGAATCGGGTGTTCAAACCGTATCTGGATCAATTCGTGGTGGTATTTGTTGATGATGTGCTCATCTACTCGCGAGATCAGGTACAGCACGGACAGCACTTGCGGATGATTTTGGACACATTGAGACAACGTAAGTTGTACGCTAAATACAGCAAGTGCTAGTTTTGGTTGAGGGAGGTGACCTTCTTAGGTCATGTGATTTCCAGGGGTGGCTTGGCTGTGGACCCAGCCAAGGTTGAGGCAGTGTTCAGGTGGGAGAGATCGCGTACAGTGACAAAGATCCGCAGTTTATTGGGACTGGCAGGCTACTGCAGGCGGTTTATCAGGGGTTTCTCGCAGATTGCATGTCCTATGACACAGCTGACCCGGAAGGACGTGCCTTTTTCTTGGACAGACGCTTGTAAGGTGTGTTTTCAGGAGCTGAAGGAGAGGCGGACTTCGGCTCCCGTGCTTACCATTTCGAACAACAGTGGCGGGTTCGTGTGTACGCAGACGCCTCCTTGCAAGGGTTAGGGGGTGTGCTCATGCAGCGAGGTCACGTTGTCGCTTACGCTTCGCGGCAACTGAAGCCCCATGAGCATAGCTACCCTACCCACTACCTAGAGCTGGCAGCTGTCGTCTTCGCGCTGAAGACTTGGAGGCACTACCTATACGGTGAGACTTTTGAGATTTTAACAGATCATGAGAGCCTCAGATACTTATTTGATCAGAAGGAGCTCAACATGAGACAAAGACGTTAGTTAGAGCCCCTGAAGGACTATGACTGCAGCATCTCCTATCATCCGGGGAAGGCCAACGTGGTGGCTGACGCCTTGAGCTGGAAGGCGCCTGCCCACTTAGCCAGTTTACAGGCACAGAGTTGAAGACTCATGGAAGAGATGGGCAGTTGGCGACCCTTAGAGTTACTGGGGCATTGTGGGGCAGTGACTGTGACATGACAGACGAGGTCAGAGCTGATAGACCGCATCATCACAGGACAGATGGCCGACCCGTACCTGCAGTCGTTGCGTAACAGAGTACTGTCAGGGGACCCTGGAGACTTTTCCTTTACCGACGAGGTGCTACGCATGAGGGGACGTTTGTGCGTTCCCCGGGACAAGGAGCTATTAAGAGAGCTCCTGACTGAGGCACACGGTTCCAGATTCACCATACATCTCGAGAACACGAAGATGTATCATGATCTGAGACACGACTTTTGGTGGAGGGGAATGAAGCAGGATGTAGGTGAGTTCGTGCAGTAGTGTTTCATGTCCCAGCAGGTGAAGGCCGAGCATCAAAGGCTTCCAGGGATGTTGCAGCCACTTCCAGTGCCAGAGTGGAAGTGGGAGAGCATCACCATAGACTTGGTGGTGGGTTTGCCCGTTACCCAACGAGGACACGACGTAGTCTAGGTGATTGTAGACAGATTGACGAAGATGGCACGTCTCTTACCGATCTGAGTCACTTTGGGACCAGCACAGTTGGCAGAGAGGTATATCTGCGACGTGGTATGTCTGCACGGAGTTCTGCGGGAGATTGTATCCGACAGGGATACCCGCTTTACGTCCCAATTTTGGGCTGAGTTTCAGCGAGCCTTGGGGACACGGTTGAGGTTCGGTACAGCATACCACCCCTAGACGGACGGACAGTCAGAGCGCGCGATACAAATGCTTGAGGACCTTTTGCGTGCCTGTGTACGAGATTGGAGGGGCTCTTAGGAGGAGCACTTGCCCCTGGTGGAATTTGCATATAACAATAGCTATCACTCTAGCATCGGCATGGCACCCTACGAGGCTCTATACGGACGGAGGTGTACTGCAACGTCGGCTTTAAAGTAAAGAAACGGAGGTGAGTCCGAGAGTCGGTCTCAAGGAGGCGTGAAAATCGAATTTTTCTTATCACTTGTCACAGAAATTGCGGAGTTTTGCTTGCGAAAGGTGCGGTTGAAAAGTGAGAGGGGGATTGAGAGAGAGAGAGAGGGAGAGATTAGGGTTAGAGTTGTTTCTTGCTTGATCATGCAACTTAAACAGGAAATAAAGTAAACACTGAACGGAAAGTAACTTCATTAATCATGCAGCTTTAGTTCACAGCTTACAACATTAAATACATGCTTAAACATAAGTAAGGGAAAGCTTAAAAGAGAGGAAGAGGGAGAGGGGGGGAGAGCGGCGAGGCAGCCACGGCGGTGGAGAAGGCTTCGTCGGCGGCTCGTCGTCTCCGGCGATTGCAAGAGGGCCTAAAGCTAGCTAAGAGGGGGGTAGAGTAGTTGCAAGGGAAGTGAATGCCTTGAATGAGTGGTTGGAGGGGGTTTAAATAGGGAGAAGGGCTTTTTAAAAGAAGGGGTTTTAGCGATGACCGGGACGTCGCTAAAACCCTTCCAAAAGCGTCGGTGAAGCCCCCTAGCCTGCCGGTCACACGCCCGCGCCGTTCTTCTTCGCGCCCGATCCGTGGCCGCTGCGTGAGAGCCGTCCGATCAAAGATCGGACGGCTGAGATCCTCCCTTGGGCGCGCTTGGATCGTGCCTCGGGCACGCGTGTGCACGGGCATCGTCACCCGGCGTGCGCGCGCTGTCTGAGGGTGCACCGCGTGGCGCTATCTCGGCCGCCTGCTGCTGATCGAGCGACCCAATTTTGCCGCGCGCCTCTTCGTCTTCAATTTCTCGCACTGCGCAGGTTGAACCTGCGTCGCGTGCATGCAGGCGTGTGCGCAAACCGCTGCGCCACGCTTGCTACTTTGTAGCGGCGACAGCAGCGAGTGCGCGGTTCTCAGTCGTCCGATCGAAGATCGACGGCTAAGATTTGATCTCCAGCTGAAGGAGGAAGCGGCGCGGGGCGAGCGGGGGGCGACATGGCGCAACCAGGGTCATTGATCATTAGATCAACGGTGAAAACTTCTTGAGGCCATTGTAGGAGCTCCAATGTCGAATTTGGCCGACTTGAGTCCGTTGGACTCCATTCGTCGTTCTGAATCCATCCGTACGGTCCGATTGCTCATCTGAGGCCTGCTTTGACAAGTGCTTACACAAATTGCCATTAATACAGTTTTATAAGCAATCTTGGTATATGATGCATGCAATGCTCCCATTCTACTTATGTTGTGCCTTTTATTCTTAAGATGGGCCCTATTTAACAAAATTATCACCCCCATATGCAGTGTTATCATACCCCCATGCTTACTCCTTGCTAGTCTCTAGCAAGGTTTATTCTAGCCTTTATTTTCTTTCAGAATTTAAGAAGTAATTGCTCAGACACTTCGTCACTTGTCAATAGGAGGAAATATACTAAGATCTTAATCTACAAAGACTAAGCAGCGCCCGGGTGTCTACCAAAATACGAATCGCCCGAATCCTTGCTTTAATGTATATAACTATACATATGTATATATATATATATATATATATTAGAATTTTTTCGAAATTCAGCGTGGGTTGGTAACCTTTTACGGCTACCCAACCCACCCAAAACTCGGTCAAAACCTTAAGTGCTAAGCATCTTGGTGTGAAGATTGTGATAGACTTACTCAACGGTAATTTAGACAGACTTCGGGTTTCTACGTCTCTAGGTGACCGGAAGAGGAAATATATTTGCCTGAAGGTGTATTTGTTCGATTGGTAGCTTTCTCCCTACGTTTGTTTTAATTAGGGTCAACACAAGGATTTTTCCAATGTATATCTCCCCGGCTTGTACTACTTCCCCGCTTCTTCCTTAAGTGTTTTGGTTCTTTTTGTGCAGTTATTGAGCTGGGCTCTAGACAATAGACCAATGTGCCGTTACCTACGATCACTTGCCAGCCATACTCGTGCGGTGAAGTATGGTTTATTTTCTTTTCTTCTCCCTTTTTTTTCCGTAGGTGGCTTCCCTGATCTCAAATGTACCTAGAGGCAATGAAGAAGAAATGGTCCCATGGCTGGGTTCTGGACAACCTGCCAATGGGCTGTTACCCACGACAACTTGCCAGCTATACCACCCTAGAGAGTTCATTAGCTACCCAATTTCTGTCAAAATCTACGAGGAGTGAGTCTGTGCAAAAATGTGTGCAGATGCTTAGACTCAAAGTTTTTCTGAGTTAGAAGGTGAGTTGATAAGTCGTATACTTATTACCTTATTTAGTAGGTGGATTAGAATAGTTTAAGGTTGCAAGGATTCGAAGCTAAATCCATATTTTAATGGACACCAGGGCTGATTAAGCCTGAAGGCCTGAAAAGTCTAAGTGTTTAAGTTCTTTTTGTTTTATTTCCCACTATTGACAAGTTTCTAATGCTTAAGTTCCTTCCTAAATTCATTTTTTTATTTTTTTATTTTTTTATTTTATTTTATTCAGACTAATTAAATGAGCTCAGGATTGTGCAATTTACCACCCCCCATGCTTAAGTTGGACAATGTCCTCATTGGTAAATACATGGATGCATAGGGGTTCAAAAAGATAGTACATGAGTGACGTAGAATACCGGATCAGTCTAAATCCTTTGGGTTGCCTCCCAGGAAGTACTGAGTTTAATGCCTCCAGCTGGACGGTGCTTCGTGTCATCCCTCAACGAGGGTGACACTCGCCTTTGGGGGAACCTGGGCCAGGAAGTGCTTCAATCTTTGACCATTAACTGTAAAAGTGTGACCAGTGTTAGGATCAGCGATTTCAACCGCCCCATTAGAGTAAGGCTTAACCACCTGAAATGATCATGTCCATTTGGACCTGAGTTTCCCCGGGAAGAGTTTTAGGCGAGTGTCAAACAACCAGACTTGCTAGTTAGGCTCAAAGGTTTTTCTATGAATGAGTCGGTCGTGGACGGATTTCATTTTCTCCTTATACAGTTGGCTATTTTCAAAGGCGTCCTGACGAATTTCTTCGAGCTCAGATAATTGGAGCATCCTCTGCGCACCGGCTAACTGGGAATCCATGTTCCATTGCTTGACAGCCCAGTAAGCCCGTTGTTCCAATTCGACAGGAAGATGGCAGGTTTTGCCAAAGACCAGGCGATAAGGCGACATGCCTATCGGGGTCTTGAAAGAGGTCCTGTATGCCCACAGGGCATCATCTAGTCGTGTGGATCAGTCTTTCTTGTTAGGTCTCACAGTCTTCTGTAAAATATTCTTGATTTGTCTATTTGAGACCTCGGTCTGCCCATTCGTTTGTGGATGATACAGGGTAGCAATGCGGTGGTTCACCCCGTATTTTCTAAGTAGGGCACAGAATTGGGAATGGATAAAATGGCTTCCACCATCACTGATCATGGCCTTGGGTATTCCAAACAAGGAAAAGATGTTTTGCTTAACAAAGTCCATGACAGTCCTGTGATCGCATCGGCAGGTGGCGATGGCTTTAATCCATTTGGAAACATAGTCTACTGAGACTAGGATGTACTCGAAGCCGTTGGATGGTGGAAAGGGGCCCATAAAATCGATACCCCAAACGTCGAAGATTTCGACAATCAAAATGGGCTGGAGGGGCATCATATCTTTCTTGGTCATGATCCCTAGCGTTTGGCAGTGTGAGCAAGTCCTGGCAAAGTTGTGTGCATCCTTAAATAGGGACGGCCAGTAAAATCCAAACTGCAGAACCTTTGCAGCCGTTTTCTTTCCAGAGAAGTGGCCACCACAAGCCTGGTCATGACAGAAGGAAAGCACACTCTGAACTTCGTTCTCGGGGATACACCTCCTGATGATCTGGTCAGCACAGAGGTGAAACAACATGGGATCATCCCAGAAATAGTGCTTAGCCTCAGCCAAGAACCTGTCCCGTTGTTGTCTGGACCAGCTGTGCGGGGTTTGTCCTACAATTAGGTAGTTGACGTAGTCAGCATACCATGGCAGTCTCTTGTCTTGCACAACCAGAATGTGTTCATCGGGGAAGGTGTCAGATAGAGGTAGGGAGGGTCCAATGTGGTCTGGATGAAGTCTAGACAAGTGGTCAGCCACCACATTCTTCGATCCGGCCTTGCCGCGGATTTCCAGGTCAAATTCCTGCAAAAGCGGGATCCATTTGACGAGCTTAGGATTTGTGTCCTTCTTGGCCAACAGGTGCCAGATGGCTGAATGGTCAATGTAAACAGTCACGTGGGATCCCAACAAGTATGATCGGAACTTTTCAAGTCCAAAGACTACAGCAAGCAACTCTTTCTCTGTGACCATATAATTTCGTTGGGCCTCGTCCAACGTTTTGCTCGCGTAGTAGATCACCACGGGCTTCTTGTCTTGCCTTTGTCCCAGGACAATGCCTATGGCAAAATATGATGCATCACACATAATCCCAAAGTTCTGGGACCAGTCTGGGTGCTGAAGTATAGGTGCTGTGGAGACTAAGTCCTGGAGGGTGTGATAAGCCTGGATGCAATCAGAAGACATGTGGAACAGAGCGTCGTTGGCTAGAAGTTCGGTCAAGGGTTTGGAAAGCTTGGAAAAGTCTTTAATGAACTTTCGGTAGAAGCCAATGTGTCCCAAAAATGAGTGAATCTGTCAGACAGAGTCAGGCGGAAGGAGTTTGGAAATCAAATCAACCTTAGCCCGATCTACCTCGATGCCTGTGACGAACGTCACATCAGACGGGTCTTTAAGACGTCTGGGAAGTGGCCCAAACATCTGTCCAGACGTGTGGTAATAAATTTTTTCGATGTACGGGATTGCGTCTGCGCGCATGCGTGCGCAGACTGCACACGCCGCTTTCGTTCTTCTTTCCCTCTCTCTTCCTGTAGACGCGCCGCCCTTTTCTCTCTCTCCCCGCGCGGCCTTATAAAACACCCTCGACCTCTCCCTCACCCTCATCTCCTCTGCCTTTTCCTTCTCCTTCTCCCTGCCAGTGCGAGAGCGCGAGCGAGTGAGCGGCAGCAGTAGCGGCCGCGGCAAGCGTGCTGGAAGGAGGGCTACGAGCAGAAGGAAGAAGCTCGACCGCGAGGGTTCGAGCTTGCCGGGGGATCTAGAGCCGGCCAGCGGGGGGAGCGACAGGCGTGGGGTGTCGTGGAGGGGCTGCTGCAGCTCGGACAGCAGGCGGACGGGGCGCTGTGCGGCCGTGCGTCGCGGGCGGAGAGCGAATCGGGCCCTGGTCCTGGAAATTTTTCCAGAATCAGACGTTTGGACTTACATCCAGACAACGTCGAAGATGTCTGGAGGACTGTCCAGACGTCTGACAGGTAAGATATTTCATCTTCTCCCTTTCTCGCGTGTACGGCCATGCAGCCGTCCGGCGCGACTTCGTCTGCGCTTCGTCGTGCTGAGAACAGGTGTGTGTGTGCGCAGGTTCTGCTGGGGAGGGTGTGAGGGCTCGCCATCCCACGTGAATCAAACGTTTGGCCGTAGTGCCAGACGACGGAGAGGACCTCCAGACGTCCGGGGTGACAATCGGACGTCTGGAAACCAAGGCCAGACGTTCCAGCAAGCTTCTGGACGTCTGAAGGACTGCGCAGAACTGAGGTACGACCGATCCACCTTTTAAGACGTCTGGAAGATGTTCCAGACGTCTGATTTTGGACAGTTTCGTCGTTTTTGACCCGTTTAGGGCCCGTTCGGAGTCCGTTTTCCGCATTTCGAGTTGCGTTCTTTACAGAATAAATTCCTCTACCCGTTTACAGTAATTGTATACCGTTCTGAGAAACTCCTTGTGATTGATCCTTGTGTTAGAACCCCATTCCGTTGTTGTCTTGGGGGTTGCGGAGGCACGCGGGATTGCTGACCACGCCCCCAGTACTCCCGGTTTCGCTGGTAGAGTGGCTTTTAATTTATTTAACATAATTTGTCACAATTATGAAACAATTAATAAAGTCTAAGGCATTGCAAGAACCCTAGGACTGAGAAATTAGATTGAATGATAGATCTTAGGGTATTGCATGAATCCTAAGATTGGAAAACTAGATTGAATGATAGATCCTAGGGTACAGCATGAATCCTAGGACTGGAAAACTAGTTGAATACATAAATATTGCAGTCTTGGAATAGTAGAAAGGAAATGATAACTGCCTGTAAATTGGTTAACAGCTGCCTGTTATGAATGAATACGTATGATTGAGAACATGGGTTGTATGAACATAAAGCTGGAACGGTGAAACCTAAATTGGCTGAGTTAAAAGAGCTTGAACCCTACGGGGAATTAGGAGTAGTACTCCTGGAAAGGGAATGGAATAGAATTAGGGAAGTGAGCTGGCCCTTGAGTACGGAGTACCAAGGAAAGCGACTGTCCCCCTGTTTAGTGCAGAGCGGAGCTAGCCGCCCCAGGGACCCGGGGTTAGGTTTGGCCACTTTGTACCGACTTTTGGCCCTCGTGTACACAATACCGAGGAGAGCTACTAGTGTAGGGAGAGTACTAGCTACCCCACGGGCCCCGGGGTTCTGTTAGCCTCCTACATCGACTTGTTAGGCCCACTGGGCAAACTAGGGTAGTCAGGAGCGAGGGTGCGCGGACTGTGGAGGGGTTGGACCCCTGTTACTGAGAGGGCTCTACCCTATACTGGTTTTGTGCTGTGCTTTGGGCGCACCCGCTAACGGAAACGACTGACCGCGTGCCAGTGCGGGGTAGCTACCTGTGCGCTTATCGCGCGTGCCGTAGTCACCGTTACGTCTGTCAGCGACCTTGGGGTGGTTTACTAAGGGTAGGACCACCACGGGGGACTCTCCCGGCCAGGCGAGCGCCACGTGTTACTTCTAATTTTCGGAAAAGATTGCAATCAAGATCGTTCCCACGATGAACATTCGAGATCAAGAGAAGAATCTGAGAAATAAATCAATAGTAATTTAATAGAAAGACGTAATTAACGAAAGTAAAAATATACCAACTACTGTGCACTCTTCTGCTTCTTTAGCTTTTAGTTGCCACTCTACTCAGCGTTTCGTTGACGTGTTACACTCGTTACTTTTCAGGACCAGGTGTTGAGTAGCCAGGGTCAGCGGCTGCAGAGGACGCTGGGCCTAGTAGGGTCCAGCAGAGTTACCTGTAGTACTTTTTGTACTTTTCTTTCACTGTAGTGAGTAGTTTCTTTGTTACTCCCTGTACTTTCTTTGTCGAAACTTTATGTTATGTACATGTTTATTTCCCTTCTGCTGTGGTGGTGTATACTGTAGTATTTCCTTTTCTTACTGCTGTATTTTGTTATTGCTAGTTATATACATGGTGAATGTGATTTATTTTACTACTCTTTTGGTTACTTTCTCGTTGGACGACAGGGTCTTGGGATTAGTCGAGTCGGTCCAATTCTCGTGTCTCGTAGGGATTCGGGAATCGGGTCGTTACAATGCCCCTATGCGATACGATGTGACAGAGGACAATTCCTTCTTGAACCATAAAATGGCTCTTCCCAACTTAACACTAGATTAACCTCGATACATCGTTTCAGGATTTTCTCCAAGTTGCTCAGACAATGGTCGAATGAATTCCCGAATATAAAGAAATCATCCATAAAGACCTCTAAGTATTCACCCATTTCTGAAAAAATGGCTAGCATGCAAGCTGGAAGGTCGCAGGTGCGTTGCATAACTCGAACGGCATTCGACGAAATGCAAACGTGCCGTACGAGCAAGTGAATGTGGCCTTTTCTTGATCCTCCAGAGAAATTACGACTTGGTTATATCCTGAATATCCATCCAGGAAGCAAAAATACTTCTGCCCTGCTAATCTTTTAAGGATTTGGCCAATGAATGGTAAGGGGAAATGATCCTTCTTAGTGGCTTCATTGAGCTTCCTATAATCAATACACACCCGCCAAGCGGTGGTGGTGCAGGTGGGGATGGATTCGCCATGATCATTAGTGACAACGGTGAGCCCAGCTTTCTTTAGAACCACTTGAGTGGGGCTCACCCAGGGGCTATCAGAGATAGGATAGATGATATCGGCGTCAAGCCATTTGATAATTTCTTTCTTAACGACCTCCCGCATGTTTGGGTTTAAATGTCTCTGCATCTGGCGGGAGGGTCGTGCCCCATCTTCCAGGTAAATCTTATGGGTGCAATAGGTGGGGCTAATTCCTCTTAAGTCAGAAATGGGCCAACCAATGGCGGCCCGATGTTCTGAAAGGGTCGCGGTCAACTAAGTTCCTAATCCTTGGTTAGATGAGAATTAATAATCACCGGGAAGGTCTGGTCAGGTCCCAGGAAGACATATTTGAGATTCTCGGGCAATGGCTTAAGTTCAGGTGCAGGTGGAACCACAGTTGATGGAAAGGGAAAGGACGGGAGTTGATCAACATCGATCTCCTCAAATGGTGTTGTGTGATGGTACTCAGCCTTACAGAGGTCCACGGGTAGTGATGGTGACGGGTCAAAACAGTCATTACGGGTTTGGTGGT
This sequence comes from Thalassia testudinum, assembly GCA_037157565.1. Lineage (NCBI taxonomy): Eukaryota > Viridiplantae > Streptophyta > Magnoliopsida > Alismatales > Hydrocharitaceae > Thalassia > Thalassia testudinum. Next base: position 58,295,234 of record JAZHRO010000022.1, on the reverse strand, counting down.
CTGATACAGAACTAAGGGTGAGGCATTCCTCGATCAAAGTTTCCACGGGATCATGTTCCTCAATGCAATCGCAATCAAAAGACTTTGTCGCCCGGAAGATATCCAATTGCATTTTCCTGTCTCCGAAGGTGATTTCCATACATCCCGTGTCACAATCAATGTTTGCCTTAGCCGTAGCTAAGAAAGGTCTGCCTAAGATTATGGGTGCATTCTGTAATTTTTCAGGAACTTCCATGTCGAGCACCAAGAAGTCGACCGGGAAATACGATCCAACAAAGATATTGTTTTGTAAAAATAATAAGACTTTGAGTCTCGGTCGTTCGTCTCTGGAAGGCGTTGCTTTTACTTTTGAAATCGATCTCATCCAGCTCTACTTTATTTAGAATCGCATATCGGTTTGTGATTATTACGTATTTAAGTACGACATGCTTAGTTGTAGAATGGATAGACAATTAAGACAGGCAACTTGAATCACGCAAATATGATAGCAATAAATAAGCTCATTGTGATTTCATAACATGGAGACAGATATATATATATAACATTTTTTTTATTCATTCAGTGAGAGAGTTGTTTACAACAGAACTATAGATGAAAGCTTATACATAAATACTTGAAACAGAAATCTAGCTACCAGAAAATGACTACATACAAGAATCAATGGGGGGATTTCGCGTGCATCATTGGGGGAGAAGTTAAGACTACGCTACTAAGCAGTAATAAAAGCAGTAAATATATGGAAAGCTAAGCTATTAATCTAGCAGAAGGAAGGGCATTCAGAGGTGGTCTCCGATGGCCTTTGAGTGGCTAAGAGAAGAAGGAGGGGCGACCAATGGAGCTTAGGCCAGCCCTTGGAGAGATGGAGTGGCCTCCATGGTGGTGCTCTACTCGTGGAGGTGGAGTGGAGATGGAAGTGGCTAGCCTAAATGGAATGAATGCCAAGGAAGTGAATGGGTGCAAATGGCCACCCCTTAGGTCTTTTTATAGACATAAGGGAAGCTCTCTAGAGAATTATGGAATTCTCTAGAGAGGCTTATGGTGGGATCTCGTGGGAGAGTGAGAGAGAGAGGGTGGATGGTGGTTTTTAAAAATTGAATGGCTCTTGGTTGCTATTTTTGGCAACCAATGCAACCACACATGGTAGAGAGTTCTAGAGAACTCTAGGCTAGGTATTTTCATGTGGATGGTGTGTGTGGGTGTGTGTGGGTCGAAACTTAGGTAGCTAGGTTGATTAGGTTAGGTTCTAGTGGGTGTAGGTCAAGGTATGTCTCAAATTAGGGTTATAAACCCTAATTCACTAAGGTAAAGTGCAATTAAACTTAATACAAGTTTAATTGGGTGTGTGGAAACTTAATTGAGAGTAAAACAACTCAATTAATTTAGGTCTAGGTCAATTGGACTCTCACTGAGTCCAATTGGACAGTGTGTGCTGAGATCAGGGCTTAATTGGACTCAATGAGTCCAATTGAATAGGTTGATGGAATTGACTAAGATCCAAGTCAATTAGGTTTAGTGAGGACCTAATTATGTCCTTAGGGAGGTCTAGAGGTGATGTACTAGGGTTAGGGCACCTTAATTTAGGTTCCTATGGGGTTGGAATTGGGTTTAGGGACCTAGAGATCCAAGATCAAGGCTTAAATCTCAAAATAGGAATTGGAGAGCAGTATCAGACGTCTAATAATAGAATCAGACATCTTATACTCAAAAATCAGAAGTCCAGACTTGTTGTCTGGACGTCCAATCGGAGTCAGGAAGGATTTCGGGTTCTGTTTTGGGTATTCTGTAGAAATTGGACGTCTAACAAAGTGTCTAGACGTCCAATAACACTGCAGAAGTGGGTTTGAAGTGTGCGGGAGATGGCTAAGGGTCCTGGACATCCTATAACTTATCTGGACGTCCAGATAAGGATTGGAACTAGGGTTTTAGGGCTTCCTAGGGTGTTGTGACCTAATCTAAGGGTGGCTAAGGCTTGGGGAGGTCTCTAGGCTATCCTAGGGCTAAGATGGACCTAAGCTCTTCACATTTTACTGCTTTATTTCTACTTAATAGAATAGAAAACCTTTAACCCCCTTACATTATTATTCCTACATCTAAATTAGGCCTTCTGCTCCAGCTCTGCTACAACTCCCGTTATTTCTGATCTAGCTTCAGATCCAGCTCCTGATCAGCTTATTCCCTACAATCGACATAATATACTTAATCAGCACATTATAACATTATTTTATGCATAGCTAAAGCAAAGCAGTAAAGATGCAGATAATGCGTATGCGTGCATGAATTTACCTAACTTATGCTAAGTCCTAGCTTAATCTAGGTCAATTAAGACTTATGATTGCTGCGCAATCATCTATCAGCCAGTTGGATGGTGACAGGTGTTGGTGTCAACTCTCCGAAACCAAATTGGTGGTACAGGGTTGTTGGAATCAAATTGATAGAAGCACCTAAGTCAAGGAGCGCTCTATCAAATGTCATGTCCTCGATATTGCAGGAAATCAGGGGCGCTCCTGAGCCAGTTCGCTTGAGCGGAAGGTTGCTTGATATTACGGAACTTGCTTGTTCAGAGAGCACAACCTTCCTAGGTGCTTGAGGTCTTGGCTTACGTTTGGGTGTACAGGCATCTTTTAAAAACTTGGCATAAGTCGGGATGTGCTTGACGGCTTCAAGGAGCAGAATATTAATCTGCACTTGCTTAAAGATCTCCAAAAGCTCCTCAGTTTCCACAACATTCTTCTTTTTCTTGATTGTTTCCAAGGCCTCTGGGTAGAGTGTCTGGATGTGGATTAGGTCTATTTCCGGGTCTTTGGTTGGTGCCTCTTCTGAGTCGAGTATTTCAGCTGATGAAGTCTTGGGTTCCCAAGACTCGGATCACACAGTTGTGAGGCATCTCCTTGCCAAGAAGGACGCGAAGCCTCGATTAATCCGATGGATCTTATTGTTGCAAGAATTCGACCTCGAGATTCGCGACAAGGTGGGAAGATAGAACGTGGTAGCTGACCACTTGTCTTGCCTTCCTTTTGGGATCATCAACCCTTCTGGACCCATCAAGAAGCATTTTCCTGATGAGCACCTACTGACTATTGGTACTAGGCTTCCATGGTTTGCTGATAAAGTAAACTACTTAGCATCTCATCAGATTCCGTCTGATTGGCCAAAGGCCAAGAAAGACAAGTTGCACTCTGATGCCAAGTACTACATTTGGGAAGACCCGTACCTTTTCCGTATAGGTGCTGACCAAATCATTCAGAGATGTGTCCCGGAGGGCAAAATCAATGATATTCTCTCCTTCTACCATGACCAGGCATGCGGTGGCCACTTCTCTAGGCACAAAACTGTATCAAAAATCTTCCAGTGTGGCTTTTATTTGCCCACTTTATTCAAGGACGCATACAGTTACTGCAAGGCATGCAGTCGTTGCCAAACTTTGGGCAACATGAGCCATCGCGGCATGATGCCTTTGCAGCTGATTCTCATATGCGAAATCTTCGATATTTGGGGGATTGATTTTATGGGCCCCTTCCCTGTTTCGGACAGCTTCGAGTAAATTTTGCTTGCTGTAGACTACGTGTCCAAATGGATCGAAGCCATTCCAACCCGAACCTGTGATCATAAAATCGTTATCAAATTCATTCATCAGAATATCTTCTCACGGTTCGGGATTCCTCGTGCAATCATCTCTGACGGAGGGACCCATTTCACCAATGCTCAGTTCAGGTCACTGATGACCAAATACGGGGTGTCTCACCGAATCTCTACTCCTTACCACCCCCAGACTAATGGTCTAGCTGAGCTATCAAATCAGGAGATCAAGAAAATTCTGCTGGTCACTGTTCGACCTGACAAGAAGGACTGGTCATCCCAACTTCCGGAAGCTTTGTGGGCGTATAGGACCGCCCACAAGACCCAATTAGACATGTCTCCTTTTAGACTGGTGTACAGGAAGGCGTGTCACCTTCCCGTCGAACAGGAACACAAAGCCTATTGGGCAGTACGGAGCTGTAATTTAGATCTTTCTAAGGCTAGAACCCACAGAAAGCTTCAGATAAGTGAGATCGATGAATTACGCCTTGATGCGTACGAGAACTCGTGAATCTACAAAGAGCGGGTTAAAGCCTTCCATGACAAGCACATATCTAGAAAGATCTTTCATCCTGATCAGAAGGTCTTACTCTTCGATGCCCGACTCAAACTCTTCCCTGGGAAACTACGATCCAAGTGGGTCGGACCATATCTTGTCCGACAAGTTTTTGGAAATGGAGGCGTCTAAATCAGTCCGCTCAGCCACAATTCCGAACCTTTCATCGTGAACGATCAGAGACTCAAACCGTTCATCGATGTAACCTCAGCAGATTTGGCTGAGTCATCATTTATCCTCCATTTTCCCTGAGCATATTGTGCCCAGCCGATGGCGTAAAACTCAGCGCTCAACAGGAGGTAGCCCGTCATTCTTTTTGAAAAAACTCGAAACCTTTTTTGACACCTCTTCGCACTTAAGGTTCATTCATCCTTTAGGACAGCCGACTCCACCTCAGGTGCTTACATGTGAGATTAGAAATCGTCCGCAACAGTCACCTCGACCCATCCACTCACCAAAATACCTGTCCTAATGTATGAACTAAGCTAAATAAAAACCCTCCTAAGTTACAATGAAGACATTGCAAATTTTAGGCAAGGGGGTATGAAAATGCAAAACTCGTAAGAAAAGGTTTTAAACAAAAAAATCACATATACCAAAAACACCATAACAATTAATTTTTTTTTTTGAAAAAGAATAATAAAATGAGAGGAGGAAAGAAATTTTTATGGACTTTACAAAGGAGGAGGAGAAAAAGAACAAAATGAAAAAGGAGCACAAAATGAAACAAAGTGATAGTCATTAGCAAGAAATTAAGGAATTAACCTAAGTTCTGGACCACATTAAGAAAAGAAAAAGGAAAGTGCACAACAAGATTAGTAAGAACGCAAACCTTAGGCATTCTTGGATAGACTCTTAGTACCCATTAAGATCTAGATATTCCTCAAGAAGTTGAGGAGAATGAAAAGCTTAAGTATTAGGTCCAAGGCTTAGGGAGTATTTGGCCTCGGTAACTGACTTTTAGTTTACGGAACTCAGTAACCTAAGCACCCAATTTCACACACAGTCTGGTTCAATAAGCATAAGTATCAAAATCACGCAGAAGTGTTTCAAAATCTTCTGAAAAGTCACCTAGAGTAGGAGCGGCCGATCAACATAACTTGATTTGGACGAGTTCCCAGCTCGGAGAGGTTGGAAATTCCCCTCGAAGATGCGTAACAAAATATCATCTCTTTGGTGCTTGTCTCTTAGGATATTTACATATCCTACTGGGGGCATGTAAGCACTCTGCTTGTTCAGATTCCATGGATGGCATTATCACAAAGTGTCAATTGCCAGGGTCTGAATTTGGCCACGGAACACCATGGACGGGATTATCTCGAAATCTCGAAAGCCAGGGTTCTGGGGTTACCTTGGGTGGTGCTATCTCGAAGCATCGACTGCCAGGAACCCTTGAGGAATGATGATGAGGACAAGAAATCCGATACATATCGTGTTGTGAAGCCAATCCTACCCTAGAATTAAAAAGAAAAAGAGAGAGAAAACTCTCCAAACATATAAATCTTCTGTCTCTCTCTTACAAAACATACTGTAAACTGAACCAAGGCCAAAAATATCTCAAGCACGGGTGCTTTAAGCACGAAGTCCAATAAACCTTAAGTTAGTTCCTGTAGGCCTTAAAAACCTGTGCTAAAGACTGAGGCTAAAGTTAGACAGATCTGGATCTTGGTTGGTACTAGAGTACCTTTTAGGCCTATGATTGGCATTCCGACCTAATCAAGGATACAGGAGAAAAAGCACTTATCTAAACTTGATAAGAAATTCATGGTCTAGAACAAAGGTTAAAACCATAAAATTTTGCTAAGGGACTAGCAAAAGCTAGGCATGGGGGTAAGATGAGAGCCTCATCATGGATCCTAACTAGCACAATTTGATCTAAATAAGTGTGAAAAAGCTCCTACAAAACCTAAAGAAAAGCCTGACTCAGAGAATTCTAAATTGAATAATAAAACAAGTCATAAGGGGTAAAATTATAATTTTACCAATGCAGTGCACAATTAGGGTGTCTAAGGGTCTGAATACAGGTCAAATGTGCTTAATAAGAAAGAAAGTGGGATAGCTTGAGCCGAAAAGGGTTATAGCAACTTCTAGGAATTAAATGACATTCTGTAACCCTAAAAATAAACTCGCTTTAATTCACGAGGTTCTAGGCAGGATAAAAATCAAATAAATCCTCTAAAATTCATGAAAAAATATTCCCTAGGGTTTAGAACCTTTAATTTGACCTTTGCAACTTATCTTGACCTAAATTGAGAACCATGCCCAAATTTTGACCTAATTTAGATTTTTTGAGCAAATTGATCAGTCAAGCTGGTCAAACCTAAAATCAAATTACACCATTGAATTCCTTAGATCCAAATTAGGTTGGTACAAAAATTTGGGCCTAAGAGAAGACCATTTTGACCGACTTTACAAATTGGTCCTCTTGAATTACTTTTTGAACCTTATCTTTTTAAACCCTTGCATTTAGCCCCCTATCGTCTCTTTCGTTCTTTGTAGAACGAACCCTCCTACCACCCCACGCAGGCGCCATACCTCCGGTGACCTTGCGCGGAGGATGGCGCCGTGCAGAGTATGGGGGCTGCTCTCAGGAACGAAAGGGGGGTTCCATGCGTCGTCCTCTTTCGCAGGAACCCCCTGCCATGGCCTGCAAGTGCCCACGCCTCTCGTGCGAACAGACGAAAGGCATGGGTCTCCATTTCTGGCCATTCTCCGGCGAACTCCCCTTGTCGCTCCCGCGAGATCCTCTCCTCGCCAGCACCTTTATAAGAAGCAGCAGGGGCAGTCGTTTCTGGCAAGCTCATTTTGGCCAAAGAACACCCCCATTCTTCGTCTCCTCTCACTCTGGTCAGACAGCCCAAGCTTCCAACGATCTTTCCTCCTCCTCTTCGTCGCTCTACTGCCACACCTGCAACAGAGTCTACTCGTCCTTGTCTCCCCACGCCAGGCCACACCAGCTGGCGCCTCCAGATCCCCTCCTCGTCGCAGTTACCCCCTTTCTGGGCACCTTCGTCCCCAGCTCCGGCAGGCACGCGTCGGGCGCCCCCTCTTTCCCTCTTCGTCAATTAAGTAGGTAAAAACCTTCCCCTTTCTCTCTCTGTTATTTTCCCCTCTTAAATTGGCACTTTTAACCCCTCGACTGCCACTACCACCTCCATCTGCTCCACCTCCGGCCACCAACTCCGGTGAGGTCGCTCCACCTCCACAGGCCATCCCACCCCTCGCCGACAAGCCCATAAGATTCCCCTCACTCCACTCAAGCATTTCCCCCCCTCCATTCACCACCCCGCACCTCCAGACCACCCCTCGAACACACCCACCTGCACCTCTGCAGTGTGCCCTAGGCACACGGCCACAGGCACTTTCTCGCCACGCCGACCCCCGCATCTCCTTCGTCGTACTCTGGCGAAGCTTCCTGAGCTGTCTGACGTGGTCGTGAGGCCGTTTTCGTGCTTTCAGGTCTCGCCTCCCTCGCCGCCATTGACGAACAGCAGGAGCTGCTTAGCGAGTAGCTCTAGGCTCCTTCAGCACCAGGTGCAGGTCCCAGGCAATGCGGAACACTTCTGCGAGTGTGCCCAGGTTCTCAATTGGGGTCGCATGCCTTCGCTGCTTCCCCAATTGCTCACAGCTTCCTACCTGCAGGTGCACGGTGCGGAGGTGGGACTTTAGTCCCACCTCGGAAGTGTGTGGACGCACGCCCACACATAAATTGAAAAGGTGCTCTAGGCTTTTCGCCTCGAATCACTAGGGTGAGGTCCCTCCTTACCTATCACCTGGGTCTCATCCGCGGCTCTTCCCATGTGGACCTGACTCGACCCGACTACCCCCACTCCTGTGCACTCCTCGCGCACCACCCATGCCAGTGCGCCTGGACCTGGGCACGCGACCCGACCCAATTACCCGGCTCTGGGAGAGCGTACCAAAGAGAGATTTAGAGAGAGAGAGACGCAAGAAGGGGGTAGGGTAGGGGTTTTGCGTTGAGCTTGTGTGTCTGTGCAGGAAACAAGAGAGGAAGGAAGAAGCAAGGAGCTGCTGAAGAGAAGGAAGGAAGAAAGAAAGAAGAAGAAGAAAAGCAACAGAAAGGACTTAGCCGCAAAGAAGCAGCCACAGGGAAAAGGAAGAAGGAAGGAGCTGAGGAAAAGGAAGGGCCAGAGAAAAAGAAAGGACAAGAGAAGGAGGAAGAAGTCGAGAGAAAAGAAAGAGAAACAGAGGCCGCAACGAAGAGAAGAAGAAGCTGCAGAAGAAAAGAAGACAGTAAGGGCACTGTAGCAACAATGCCGTTAAGGCGTCCGATGCTAAGAATCAGACGTCCGGATCAAGGAAGAAAAGAGAAAAGAAAATCAGAGAAGAAGAGAAGAAGGAGGAAGAGGAAGAAGGACGCAGTAGCTGAAGAGAGAAAGAAAGAGGAGGCAGCTGCAGCAAAGAAAAAGAAGAAGAAAGAAGAAGGCAGACTGAAGAAGAGAACCAGCTGAAAGAAAAGAAGAGAGAAGAAGAAAAAGCCAAAAAGAGAATTTTTGCTCTCTCTCTCTCCTTTGTCTTAATTTTTGTAAAATAATATATATTATGAATTCATATGCTTCTGGAATCATAGTTTGCTCCTTGAGTTCGACCTCGGGAAACTTTTAATTCCGAGTAATAAATTGTAAACTGGTGATAGCTTTTCGTGATATACTACAATGCCTAGAACTTTAAAATAACACGAAACCCTAGAGCCGAACCACTCCCTAAGGACCTAATTAGGTCTTCACTAAACCTAATTGACTTGGATCATGGTCCATCTCTTCAATCTATTCAATTAGACTCATTGAATCCAATTGGGCCCTAATCTCAGCACAAACTGTCTAATTGGACTCAGTGAGAGTTCAATTGACCTAGACCTGACTTAATTGAGTTATTTTACTCTCAATTAAGTTTTCACGCACCCAATTAAACTTGTATTAAGTTTAATTGCACTTTACCTTAGTGAATTAAGGTTTATAACCCTAATTTGAGACCTGCCTTGACCTAAACCCACTAGAACCTAACCGAATCAACCTAGCCACCTAAGTTTTGACCCACACACACCATCCACACGAAAATACCTAGCCTAGAGTTCTCTAGAACTCTCTACCATGTGTTGTTGCCTTGGTTGCTAAAATTAACAACCAAGAGCCATTCAATTTTTAGATCCACATTTGGTGGATCTAAAAACCACCATCCATCCTCTCTCTCTCTCTCTCCCACGAGCTCCCACCATAGTTCTCTCTAGAGAATTCCATAATTCTCTAGAGAGCTTCCCTTAGGTCTATAAAAAGACCTAAGGGGTGGCCATTTGCACCCATCCACTCCTGGCTTCATCGACTCTTGGTTCCATTTAGCTTAGTTTCATTCCACATCCACTCCACCTCCATGTCCATGAGTGGCTTCACCATGGCCACCACCACCTCCACGCCAAGATGCTGGATCACCTCTCCAACCTCTCTCCAAGGATCGACCTAAGCACCATTGGCCGCCCCTCCTTCTCCTCTCAACAGACTCAAAGGCCATCGGAGCCACCTCCGAATGCCCTTATTTCTGCTAGATTAGATTATAGTTCTTCTTAGATTTACATGCTTTATTTACTGCTTAATAGTGTAGTTCCTTACTTCTCCCCCAATGATGCATGCAAAATCCCCCCATAGATTCATGCATGCAGTCATTTTCTGGTAGCGAGTAGTTTTATTTTCCTGTACAAGCATTCCTCTACCTGTGCTCTGCAACTCTGATATCATCATCATCTTTTATATATATAGATATATATGTTGAAAATCACCATGTGCCTAGTTATCATCTTTTGGTGTGATTGAAGTTGCATGTTTTAATTACTATCTTTTGGCAACTAGTATGTTGTACATCAATACGTAAATCACCATAAACCGACATGAGATTTTAAGCAAGTAGAGCGAAAGAGGTCGATTTCAAATCTGCATTTCCATAAACACCTCCCTGAGATGAACGACCAGGACTCAAGTCTCGTTATCCTTATAAATATTTTTGTTTGATCATATTGCGCATTATACTACGACGCCTTTTCATCAAACATGCTCTATACGAATCCCAACATATGGTCACAGGTGTAGGCGTCAACTTTCCAAATCCAAATTGGTGATACAGGGTTGTCGGGATCAGATTGATTGAAACACCTAAGTCCAGGAGTGCTCTATCAAATGTCATGTCCCCAATATTGCAGGATATCAGGGGTGCTCCTGGGTCAGTTCGTTTGAGCCGAAGGTTACTAGAGGTCACTGAACTGGCTTGCTTTGAGAGCACAACCTTCCTAGGTGCTTGGGGTTGTGGCTTACACTTCAGCATACAGGCGTCCTTTAGAAACTTAGCACAAGCCGGGATGTGCTTGACTGCCTTAAGGAGCGAGATATTAATTTGAACCTGCTTGAAGATTTTCAAAAGCTGCTCATTTTCCACAACAACTTTCTTTTTTTTATCTTCTCCAAGGCCTCGGGATATGGTATCTGGATGTGAATAGGGTCCGTTTCCAGGTCCTTGGGTCTTTCCTGCTCGTCTTCAGAGTCGGGTATTTTAGGGGGTGAAGTCTCGGGAGGAGTTGGCCATTTAGGATCTAGTGCCACTTCTCAAGGTCATCGCATTTGCAGAGGCATTGGGACCATGGGTTGATCCTTGAGAAGAAGAGGAAGAAGAAGCAATAAAACCCAGGGGGTGTTTGTGGGGCTGGCTGGACCATGTGGGCCTACCCGGGATTGTCTTGGAACCCTTGCAAATTGGGGCCTCTGTTAATCACGTTTCGCGGGTTCAGTTGTGGCTGAGAAGGAAGGGATCCTTGTTGTTTACAATCCAATAGTTGGCTCAACTGTCCCTTCACTAAAGCCATTTCCACTTAGTGTTTTTGGTTCATTTCAGCCATCATTTTTATCAAGGTGTCCATTTGATTTTGTGGGGGAGGGGTTGCCTTATTTGGGTTATAGGGGGGTCTAATCGGTGGACCTTGCTGATAGGAGGGCGAGTTTAGCTGATGGTTTGGCCTGGGTTGGTTCTGAAATTGAGGCAATTTCTGATTCGTCCAAGCAAAGTTTGGGTGATTACGCCATCCGACGTTGTAGGTGTTGGAGAAGGGGTCAGTTTTGGAATAACCTTGGATAGCCTGGACATCTTCAAAGATAGAAGGTGTCGAGGGGGAGGGAAGAGAATAATCAGGGGTTGAGGGAGCAAAGGTCCCTCCCTGGAACATGGTCAGGGGTTATTCCAGGTGCATCTAGCTTAGTGGCTGGACCAGGTCAACATTGTGAGCTCCTTTTGCTAGGGAGAGGGTCTGTAGCGAGTTCCTGGTTTGGTTCAACAGTTCATTTATTTTCTTATCTACCAATTCCACTCGATCCAATTTCTTAGCAATGATGTCCATGTCAACCGTTCCAGAATTTGCTTGTACCTTATAGATTCCACCATGGGGTTGATTGGATCGACTAAACTGGGTCATGGAGGCATTGTTGAGCTAATTCTCGCTCATAGACTCGAAGAGCTCAAACGTGCTCTCCTCATCTTTATTAAGGAAGTTTCCCCCACATGAGGCATTGACGAAGTTCCGAAGGTTGCTGTCCAGACCGTGGTAAAAGATCTGGGCCAATTGCCAGCTCGGTACTTCGTGGTGTGAGCATTTCCTCAATAGTTCATTAAATCTCTCCCATGCCTCATGGAACTGCTCCCCGCCCTGGAGTGTAAAGGTGGTGATGGCTTGTCTGAGGACATTGGTCTTTCTTATGGGGAAGAATTTCTTTAGAAATGCATGCCCCAGTTCTTCCCAGGTGGAGATGGGTCTTCCTAAAGTCCTAAGCCAGTGAGACGCTTTGTCTCTCAGTGAGAAGGGGAACATCTTGATCAAAACAATGTCTAGGCTAATGTTCCTAGGCTTTACAGTCCGGGCGATTCGGTCAAGGTCATCTAGGTGTTGGAAGGGGTCTTCATTTGAGCTTCCATGGAAGTGGCTCTGAATCAGGCTCAGGACGTTTGGTTTCAACTCAAAATCATCTCCCCCCTTGGGGATCCTAAGGTGTGGTTCAATCCGAATCGCAGAAGGATTGTAGAAGTCGCGGAGGGGCCTAGGTTGGCCCTGAAATTGTGGTGGATCAAGTGGTGGTTGCCCTTGCGGGTCCTAAAAAGGTGGTGGTGGTTGCCCCTGCGGGTTCTGCAACCTGTGTATGGCTTGCATGATAGTGTGGATCTGTTGCTGCTAAAGCTGGTGGTTTGCATTGATCTGGGTCTGGATGATGGCCATCGTAACTAGTGGAGGTTGGTCCTCAACCTCATCTACTCTAGGTTCGGCCATGTCTCTAGCAAGATCAAGTCTGCTGGTTTCCTGTCCCAAAGCAAACAACTCGGGATGAAGCGATCGTCTCCCGTGCATACACTATAGAAGAATAGGGGGGATGCGGAGAGAGACAGATGCGAGAAGTGTGTGTGCACAACCAAGCAGGCAAGCCTAGTCCTTACAATGTATTCCTTAGGGGACCTAGAAATCTTCGAAGGAACGATCAAGTCTGTAGGCACGGGACCGCCATTCCCAAAGTTAATCTGGCCAGGTTGATTATGAAGGGATTATGGGGAAGGTTCTTCCTTTGGCTTGCGCCACCAGTTCCGTAGACCCCACAACCGCGATCGTTTGACACTTTCCCACAGCCTAGTCACCAGATTCTGCTAAGGGAATGAAGGCCAAGTGCCCAGCAAACTAAACCACACCTCTTGAGACTTAACCCAGTCCTGCCTAGGGCACGTCTACTTTGTTTTAATGGAGCTAGGGCAGTGCTTGTGCTTAGGTTATGTGATGAGGCGATGATTGGGGTGGTGCCTCTTAGTTATCCAATTCAAGTGTGTGTGCTCCTATCAAAACATGGTTTTCAAGCAAGGATTTATGATGTGGTGTCTTTTAATGTTTGTCCTTACTTTCGTATCTTTTAGGGTTGACATGTCTTAATGTTTTTAGGCAAGTTTCAAGTGGGCACACCAAGTTTTTCACACAATTGGTGAGAGTAGATTTCCTTTAACGTGATGAGGCTCTAAAATCCTAATGTGCTCATCCTAATGTTCATGTAATTTCTACAAGATAAGTTGATTTTAGGGGTGAGTGGTGCGGCCCAAGTCAAACCATGGTAGCTTCGCAAGTACCACTGAAAGAAAAAGAACACTCCAAAAGATTAGGCCTTTAAGGATGTTAGAGTGTATATTCTTTTGTTGGGTGATAAGTTACGAATGAGGATCAGGCAATCATTCACCACGCCAATTTTTTTCTGATTTTAAATTTTTTATATATAATTTCTTTTTTTAGGCAAGCAAACAACCATAGGTGGAGAATTACTCACAACCGGTCCTTACTGCGCTCACTCCATCTCCACCATCACGAGTTGCGTTCCTTTTCCGTCCAAGCGTCGAGTTCCTGCAACCATTAAGTATAGGGAGAAAATGCATTAGATGATGTGAGCATGGATGCAAAATGGAAGTGACAAAATAAATCTGTTGCCTTCCCTGCAATGACGCTAAAAACTGACGTGCTATGGATGTGTTTGTTTAAGGGTGTCATTGTAGCTCGCGTTCGCTGCGTCGGTTTTAAATATAGAAATGGATTTGAGTTCGAGTGTCGTACATAGGGAGGCGTGAAATCGGGTTTTTCTGTCACTTAGTTGTCACGGAAATGGCGGGTTTTTGCTTGCCCCAGAAAACGCGGGAGAAAAGCGAGTAAGAGAGAGAGAAAGAGAGAGAGAGTAGGGTTAGAGTTCTTTTAAGTCATGGCATTCACTTAGATCAAGATGGATAACAACATCAATACTATATTTAACATGCAACTCGAATTTTACAATTACAACACTAGATAAATGCTTAAGCACAAGTAAAGTAAAGCTAAGCTACAGAGAGAGAGAGAGAGAGAGAAGGGAGATGGCGAGGCAACCACGGTGGTAGAGGAGGGCTCCGTTGGTGGCTCGTCGACTCTGGTGATTACAAAAGTGTGCTAAGGGTGGCTAGGAGCGGGGTAGAACACTTGCAAGTGAATTGAATGCCTTACATGGATAGTTGGAAGGAGTTTATATAGGAAGAAGGGGTTTCTAACTTAAGTATGGGCTTTAGTGATGTTCGGAATGTCACTAAACCCATGCCAAAACCGTCGGTATAGCCCCCTGCCCGTTGGTCTCACGCACGTGCCGTTCTTCTCCTTTGCGATCTGTATGCGGCCGCTGAGGACCGTCCGATCGAAGATCAGACGGTCGAGATTGTGCGCAGAGCGCACCTTCAGATCACGTTTGCACAGGGCGTGCCCCGTGCATCATCGCGAGCGTTTGATCTTCGCTCATCTGCGGACACATATCGTAATCTCTACCATTTGCGCACCCATCCACGGCCTTAATCAGTCGCGCCCGCATGAGGAGTCAATTTGGCAGCGTGCAGGGTTTCGAACGCCTGTCACTGCCTTTGCGGACGAGGCGCTACCCGCTGCACTGCGGGCGTGCTTTGTCACAGATGCGGTGGGCTGGAGCAGCATTGGCGGCCGTTGGATAGGAATCCAACGGTTGGGATCTGCTGGAGGGTTGCAGGCGCTGTGGATGTGCAGGCGAGGGGCATGCGCTCTCAGTCGTCCGATCTGCCGATCGGATGGCTTAAAGTTGTTGAGCGCGGTGAGGTAGTGCTGCACTGCAAGCGAGGGGTGCAGTGATAGTGCCACGTGGCAGCTTCATGGCTGCTGATCATCAGATCAACGGTCAGAACTTTTTGGGTTATTTGTGGGAGCTCCGGATGTCGGATTTGGTCGATTTTGAGTCTGTTGGACTCTGTTCATCATTCTGAATCCGTCCGTGTGGTCCGATTGCTCATTTGAGGCCTATTTTGACATGAACTTGTGCAAATGGCCATTAATACTGGTTTATAAGAAATCTTAACATGTGATGCATGTAATGCTCCCATTCCCATTCATGATGTGCTATTCGTGCATATTATCTTTAAGATAAACCCCAATTGGCAGAATTATTACCCCAAAATGTAGTGTTATCAAGAGGGAGGCAATCCCTCTTCAAATGTCTAAGTGTCAACTGTTTCTCTTCAGAGCAAAACCCTCCAACCCCCGCGCTCTCTCTCTCTCTTCTCCTCTTCCTCTCTTAGGGTTCTCCTCTTTCAAGCCCACCCAGGGCCATGCACAATACTAGGTGGTCAGGTTTCGGATCTAAGCACACCCAGGACTAGGGCTGCCGACGTGGGGTAGCAGCCGAGGTGTGCGCAGGTTAGTCAGGTTGGGTCGAAGTCGGGCCTGCGTGCACAGTGTCACGGGTGAGGCAGGTGAAGGGTGTGGGTGAGCAGGGACCTCACCCCCTGTGTGTTACTTGAGGCGATGAGCTATCAACACAAATTCAATTTATCTCTACGCGCTGCTTTGTGAACCCACGATGTGGGACTAAATCCACGTCCCTTTCTTATTTGCTGCTACAGTGGAAGGTAGACTCGATTGAGGTGCTTGTGGCTGTCAATGGCTTCAATTGACTCGGCGAGTGTGTTGCTGAGGTGAATCCACATCACCTGGAGCTTGAACCTGGAGGTAGCAGCCTGAGGACCAATCTTCAAGCTTGCTTGAAACTGTGGTAATGGCGGACGAACACGATTACCTGAAACTCCAAAGAACGGCCTCTTGGCCACGTTAAACATATTCAGTAACTTCGCCGTGTGACGACAATTGTGGTAGTGGTCGTGTCGTAGCATGAGAGGGTGTGTAGGTGGTTAGCGGAGACGGAACTGGACGGAGGATGATGGGTTGTTTGGTGAGGATGTGGAGTGGGCAATAGGCCTGGAAAGGTTAGGGCTTTTACTCTAAGGGCCACGGCGAAAGTTTTGGCGGTGTTGGCGAGGTATTTGGGACAGTGGAGTGGGCGGAGGACCTAGTCGGAGGTAGGTCCGAGGTGAAGAAGATGACGACGTTTGGTGTTGTCGGGGGATGGTTTCGAGAGACGAAGAAGAGAGAAATAAAGTAGAGGGAAAGAGGAAGCTAAGGACCTAGCTAAGGGACGACGAGGAAGGAGATCTGCATCGGCTTTGATTG
Organism: Thalassia testudinum; assembly: GCA_037157565.1. Classification (NCBI taxonomy): domain Eukaryota; kingdom Viridiplantae; phylum Streptophyta; class Magnoliopsida; order Alismatales; family Hydrocharitaceae; genus Thalassia; species Thalassia testudinum. Next base: position 58,279,044 of record JAZHRO010000022.1, on the reverse strand, counting down.
GCTGACGCTGGAGGGGATGAATTCTCCGGAGGGGGACGGCGAGGAAGAACGGGAAGGAATAGCTTCTGATTTGGTCATCGAGAAGCGGACGAAGGAGGTGAAGATATTGGTGCTCTCAAGTTGGCGATTGGGAGGTCGGAGACGACGGAGGAAGAGGCTCGCCGGAGCTCAGTTGGAGAGGGGCTGGAGGTAGAGTTAGGAAGATGTTTTTGGCCCAAAACCTTGCTGAGGAGAATGGGTAGGCCCTGGGATTTCTTTTATAGGCCTCAAGGAGCGGTTAGAGCTTGGGAAGCATGCTTCCCAAGCTTGAAAGGCTCGCCGGAGTTGGAAACCTAAAGATACGCGAATCTCTCATGCGTTCGCATGAGAGGTTGGGAAGGTTGTTGGGCTTCAAATTTGATTCATTGGAAAGAGGACTCCTCAAGAAATCTCCCTTCCAATTTTGGAAGGGATTGAGTGAGAAATCAGGGAGATCTTCCCATTTGAAGGTCGCCGGAGCTTTAGGATTAGGAGTTGAGGGCAGAAGAAACCTTTTTGTGAAGAAGTCAAAGAAGCTGGGGGGCTATTTGTAAGAAATTCAAAAGTTAAGGGCATGAGTGTGAGATAAAAGAATCAGACATTACCAAATTGCAAACTACGTCAACATGATCTCAAATTGGGCCCAAATTTTGGTAAAAACCTAATTTGGACCTAAGGAATCTAATAATGAAGTTAGATTTAGGTTTTGACTATGTTTGACTAAAGAAATTGCATAATTATCCAAATTAGGGCAAAAGTCTGTCTGAGACTCTGTTTTAGGTCAGGACGGGTTCTGATGGCCAAATTGAATGTACCAAACCCTAGAGAATATTTTTCTATGAATTTTAGAGGGCTTAGGTGAATTTTATCCTGACCAGAACCTTAGTTAATTAAGCGGGTCTGTTTTTAGGGTTTCGGAAGTCGTTTAATTCCTATAACGCGTAAAAACTCTTTTCTATCTATTCTAACCCACTTGTTAGACTCTTAAGATCATTTGACCTTTGTTTAACCCCTGGAGAAACCTGCGGTTATTCTGCATTCATGATATGATGTAAAATTACAGTTTTAACCCTGGTTTCTTGTATTTTCCTCAGAATGGATTTACAGTAAATTAGGATCCTCTGGCAATTATGTAGAAGTATTTATTCCTTGATAATGACTAATTAAAGCAAGATATGGCTAATGATGACGTTATCATCAATCTATTCGATCTCGTGGTTCATTTATTCGAGACTCGTCTAGTTGGTGCCTTGCCGTACATACGAGCGTGGGGTTGCCCTCCTTTCGGAGGTCGTTCAGTTCCCGATCTGAGGATGCATTCTTTTTCTTTCTCCTTTATTTCTTATCTCATCTTTTGTTTTTTTAGTTCCCCCATTCTACGGGACGTATTTTCCCCTTCGTGGGTAAGGTTTCTCCATCTTTCCCTTCCCCTCTAGAGCGCATCTTTTGTATTGGGTTTTTCCATTCAATGAAAAGTTTATGTTAAAAATAATAAAAAAAAACCTTTATCAATTCACCTATGGATTCATTACAATCTTATCGAAGAAAGCTTCAGAAGAATATATGTATTATTATATATTAGGTGACAAGTGAGGGACACGAGAAGAACATCACCTTTCTTTAGTATCTATTAGTGTATTTGGTCCCGCACTTTGTTGTAGGATCGATGAGAGGAAAAAAATAAAGAGAAAAGAAAATGTGGGAATCTAGGTGGACGATTGAACATCACCAATAGTGTGAGCAACGGGATCCACTAACAATATATGATGTGTACAATATACATGGAAAAAACTAAAAAGAATACTAACAAAATTCATGGTTTTAACTTGAAGTTTTATTAAGCAACCTATATGCGAAGGTATAGCTAGAAATGTTTCATATGATAGCAAAAGAAAATGTAGTTTAATATATAGATGAACATAAATTTAATTTTTTATAGTATTACGAAAAAAAGAAACAATTTTCTTGCATATAAAATAAATAAATGAAGAATGTATGTTGCATATATGGAGCAACGCAGTTAAATTCATCTTTTGAATACGTTAAAATAACTTGTAAAAAAAAAGTCACACAAAAATGCATAATTTATATTTTAGGATTATAATTAAATGAAAAATAGCTATTAGGAACATTATGTTTATAGGCCTAAATATATCTATCAACAACGAAAATAAATGTTTTAAGGAAAGAATTTACTTTTAAAGATAAAAATGTATAAAAAGTGTATTTGTTAATACCTTTTGAAATGACCCTTTCTAAGGGTCATTTTGGTTTTCTTTCCGAACTTTAGGGGTCTTATCATAATTTTTACACACCAAAAGGTTCCGTGCAGAATATGTTAGTCCTTAGGGGGTTTGATGCAAAAAACCCCCACCATGCCCCTACACCATACCCCTCCATGCCCATGCTCCCCCTCATCCCCATACACCTCCCCCATACCTCTCCCCATTCCCACACCACCATACCTCTCCCCATCCCTCACCACCCATAAAACCCCCCTCCTCCTCCATTTTGCTCTCCACTAGAGCAGCCGAGAGGGAGAAGGAGAGGGAGAGCGGGGAGCAGGAGGAGATCATAGGAGAAGACCGTGCATACAGAGAACTTGCGAGGGGGAGACAGAGGGTGCTGCAGGAGCTGCTGCAACTCCTAAGGCGAGAAGAAAGCTCGCGAGGAGGTTCTGTGGAGTCATTTTTCCGCAAATTCAGACATCTGCAATACTTGTCAGACGTCTGGAGGGACGTTTAGGACGGACTTCGGACGTCTAGAAAGCACGTAGAGTGCCAAGGTGCCAGAGACATTGGGAAACTACGTTGGCGTGGCATTTGAGGTACTTTAGGACGTTTGGGAGCATCGTTAGGCGTTCAACTGCTCTCCCAAATGATTGGGAGCAGTGCTAGACGTTTGGAGACACCCTCAGATATGATGAAGGGTTCCAAACATCTGAAAAAGACGTAGAAATCAAGGTGAGATCCCGTGCTCGTTTAAGACGTCTGAGACTCTTCCTAGACGTTTGATTTTTGTCAGGATGCGTGTTTTTGTGATGGTTCAGGGTCCCAAACGGGGTCGGTTTTTCACAAACCAAATATCGTTGGTTTTCTTTCGGAATTCTCTACGTGTTAGTGTCATGGCTATGCTATTTTGAGCTCGTTTGACTTGTTGGTTAATGATATAGGTCTCCAGTTCGTAATGTACACGAGACCCGCAGAGGCGTCAGGATCCACCGTTTGAGCCCCCATTCCACCCGTATATTCTGATAGAGTGGTCCTCTCTAATAGTGCGATTTAAATGATCAAGTGCATGTTATATTAGAAATATCTGATTAAACCCTATGATATGAAATGAACCCTAGGGCTGAGGAGGATGAATGTACATTACTTTAACCACACTATTATACTTTGAAATGCATGTTAAAGTCTTTATTGTTAGCAACTGAATAGTTAATTAATGTGGTGATTGTTTAAATTGTTGAATCACGAACTGCCTATTATACAATTAAGAACCGAAATGTGAATGGACATATATGTCGTATCATGAAATAAAACGAATGCTGATGCACGAACCCTACGAGGAACTAGAAAAGGAATCAAAATACTGTGTTATGGAAATCTGATGTGTGTTGGAACACGTTGCCTACGGGCTGGTTGGTTGTATGGGGTTGATTACGGAAAGTGAGCTGGCCCTCGTGTACATGATACCGAGGAGAGCTACTGTCACTTTAGTGTAGGGGGAGTTAGTCGTCCCTTAGGTTGGGACCCGAGGTTAAGAATGACCACCCTATACCGACTCCTGTTAGGCCTACTGGGTAAATCGGGATAGTTGGGTGAGGGTACGCAGACTGTTGAGGGGTGAGGCCCCTGATTTGTTCTGTGCTGTACGTTTGGGCGTACCCGCTAGCGAAAGGACTGACGCCGTGCCAGTGCAGGATAGCTGCCCATCCGTTTATAGTGCGTGTCGTAGTCACCGCTACATAGCAACCATAACTCCTGAGGTGGTAGATTGGGTGTAGAACTACCACGGGGTGCTCTCCCAGCCAGGAGAGTGTCACGTGCACATCTTGCATTACGGGAAAACTGCATCAAGATCGTTCCCTTAGGGAACAAGTGGATTAAAAAATATTATGAACCCTTACTAGAAACTGAATCAAAAACACATAGATGATTTAAACGATAAACAGATAATAATACATAACTAGAAATTGTATGGTTAGTTAATTGATTGTTCCTTTATGTTTAATTACATGTAAATAATGCATACACCATTGTACACAGCGTTAGCTGACCACAGATATATGTAATTTATTCAGGTCAGGAAGTTGAGCAGCCAGCATTACCAGCTGTAGAGGATGCTGGGCTCAGTCGAACCCAACCATAATTGTACCTTCGCTGTTTCTGTTTCATTAGTGAGTGTTTTTTTGCATGTAGTTTTTGTCTCTGTTATATCTCTAGATTATGATGGCTATGTCTGTAATTGTACTTTTTCACTTGTGGCATGTAGCACCTTGGGATTTCTGTTCTATTTTTCCATTATTGCTTATTATTTATTTTCTACTTAGTTACATTACATGTGTAGTTGCGGAAATGTTTATCCTTGCTTTTGATTGTTTCTTATTAGACGATTGGGTTATGGGATTAGTCGAGGTGAGCCATTCTCAGATTCCGTAAGAAACCGAGATCGGATCGTAACACTTTTCCAAAAATATAAATATATGTTGAAACATAATTTTACGAGACCTTTACTTCTAAATTTACAATTTTTTTATTACTCGTACTTTTTCGTAATACAAAATAGGTCAACTTTTACCTTTTTATTGACCATCTTTTAATTAAGATATCGCGACTCTTTTTAATTTTAGTTAAATAGATAATTTTTTTCAACAATAAAACCTAAATGATTTGATCCTACCGTAAAAAAATGAGAGAGATAATATATATATATATATATATATATATATATATATATATATATATTATTGAAAGAGATATGAGGAGAGAAATACGCATGGAATGGACTGAAAAAAAATTGAGTGAAGGAATCGATACGTAGGTGGGAGAGTGGGGGAAGAAAAAGTTAAGTACATGTCATAAGTAAAACCTCATCGTCGAGAGAGAGATAGAGAGGAGTCGGGGAGTGGCGAGGGGGGGGGGGGGGGGGGGGGGGGGGGGGTTGTGTGGCGAAGGGAGAGGTGATTAATGCAGATTAAGTAAAGCGTTGGAGCCGAGGGAAAGATGTGTGGGAGAGGGAGGGGAAAAGAGGGAGGGTGGGGGTGCATTTAATGGGAGAGCGAGAGGGAGAGCGAGAGAGGCGAGGGTAGTGGGAGGAGTGGGGAGAGCGCGGGAGAGGGAGGGCCTGGGTGGATGGTCAAGGAGGGCACAGAGAATGAGAGAGCCGAGAGTGGGAGGGACAGAGAGCGGGAGGAGAGGGGATGGAGCGACCCGTCGCGGGGTAGGACAGTATAGACATTGAAATTAAATTACTGAGCACTAACCAATTGGAGAAAGCTTCGTACGAATACAAATATTATTATATATTCGGTGGGGTTGGGGGGGCACACATCATGATGGGTAGAACATCACCTTTCTTTGTATATAGATAGATATCTCAAACATTTTTAGTTGATCCCAAATTTCTTCACTTTTATTCCACCGAGTAAATCAAATTAATCATTTCAGATCCTGAACCAAGTCGATGCCAATTATACGATGTAACCTATATCTACTCTTGAATCTCATACCGAATCTTAACACCCTGATTTTTAAGCTCTTTTTCTAGCAATTGAATTTAAACCAAACATATTTGTGTTTGGAAAGCCATAAGAGGATGTGCTTATTGTCACCACATCTCCGACGACTTCCATCCCTCTAGTTGGGTGGAGCCTGCGTAGGCTTGTAGTAAATGGCCAAATTCTAGGTGGTAACTGTACCGCCACATGTGCTCCCATGACGAATCACATCATTATATTTACATATTTCATAAAATTTTTACGTTTAAGTTTCAAAACTTAGGCAGCATATGTTAGAGAGAGAGAGAGAGAGAGAGAGGGAGGGAGGGTGGGAAGGGGGAAAGGGGACATGGGAGGGGTTAGAGGATAGGATTGGGCAAAGTGTGGGGGAGATGAATAGTATAAGAAATATGGAGAGAGAGATGGAGGTAGATAGAAGGAGTTATGGGAGAGGATTGGCGTGGTTGGGGAGAGGAAGCACTCTCCTTTAGATGTATAGTAGTGTATTTGGTCTTGTACTTTGTTGTGAGATTGATGATAGGGAAAAAAACAGTGAGAAAGAAAGATATAGGAATTTATGCAGGTAATCGAACAACACTGATTGCGTGAGCGATGGGGTCCACCAAGAAAAAGCATCCTCCTTTAGATATATATTAGTGCGTTTGATCTCGTGCTTTATTGTGAAATTGATGAGGGGGAAAAAAATAAAGAGAAAGAGAGACATGGGAATTTATGCAAGCGATCGAACAACATGGATTGCTTGAGAGACCGAAAATATATGATGTGTACAATATGTATAGGAAAAATTAAAAAGAGTACTAATAACATTCATGATTATAACCCGAAACTTTATTGAGTAATCTATATGCGAATGTATAGCTAGAAATATTTCATGTGATGGTAAAAAATATAGTTTAATATATAGATAAATATAAATTTACTTTTTTAATAGTAATAACAAAGGATTTGTCAATAATCTTCAATATCTTTGCAAGTAAATATAGATTTATTTTTACAAAATTTGTAAATTAAGAGTAATTTTCATATTCTTAGTGGACCTTGTCGATATTAAATAGCTACCTTATAAGTAAATACTAAGTAATTACTTTATGAATAAATATTAAATAAGTACACCAGATATAATCAAATGGATCTAAATATAAATTTGTGATTTGAAAATTTGATCGACAAGTGAGTAGGATATAGATGTATGGTGTTAAATTTAAAAATAAATATGTAAACTCAATCCAAATCTAATCTTATTTACAACCCTGTATCTAACGACATTAATGTATAAGTTACAATATTTCATTCAAAGTAAATTATTCTAAAAAGTAAATAATTATCTTACTTATAAAATAAATAAATAAATAAATAAATTTTATATTTGTGACACATTAAAATAACTTGTTATAAAAAAATCATACAAAAATATATAATTTATATTTTAAGATTACGTTATACATTATTTTAAATATATAAAGTTCTTTTCTAGATATAATTTATTTAATAATATACATATTGTGTGTGTAAATTTATTTAATAATATATATATTGTGCGCGTGCAGGTGCGTACATTGCTCTTCGGGTTAAGTGGGGGAGAGATAGTGGAAGGGATGGAGAGAGACGGGCATGGATTAGGGCCGAACAGAGAGAGGGTAGGAGTAAGGGGGCGGGAAGTGGGGAGAGTGCGACGAGCGGAGGAGTCGAGAGCGGATTGACACGCGGTCAGGATAAAATCCAATTTTAATATATTAATATAGAACTATAATAGATAATATAGTTAGTTCTCTGTTTGTAGGAAAAACATTGCATTTTATTATCAAATATATTGAATGGTAATAGATGTACGTAAAGATAATGTTATTTGGTGAGATATTTGATAGTAATATAAATCACATGGTTTATTATGGAATTAAATTTTAACATGTGTATTATTATGGGAGTGTAAAAGTTAATAATTACGAGATTGTAAAAGTCAATTATATAAAATGTTGATATAATTTTCAATTGGTATATTTTGATTTTCAATCAATGAAAAATTGATACATCACATACTGTAAAATATATTATCTTAATGTATCTTGATTTTTTTATCGGTGGAAAAAAAGAAATACCAATCAGATTAAAATATATGATACATTGTAAAATATATTTCTTAATATATTTTGATTTCTAATTAATATCTTAAATTAAATTTAATTATTTAATTATATATATATAATACTTCATATTTTCATAAAAATATACTTAATATTAATCTCAAGTGAAAAAGAAAAATCAGAAACTCGATAGCAAATATAAGTACAAAATAATATAAAAATTTAAAATAAAAAAAAGAGATAAAAGAGAAAGATAAAGGGAGACGTCAGATGAGAGAGAAGATACCGTAACGAGAGAAAAAAAAAAATAATAATGAGATAAACAGTAAACAATAGGCCGTTCTCCCACGCCAAATATATAATTTTACATATATGTCAATTCGGTGGAGGAGAGAGAGAAAGAGACGGGGAGTGGGGTGGTCCGACACATTTTAATTATTGGCCGGGGGAGAGAGATAGATGGTGGGAGTGTGCATTCCACGGGTGAGAGAGATAGAAGGAAATGGCGGAGTGGGTGGTTGGCCAATTAAAATTTCAATTTAGTATATAAGTATAGGCCAATGGATATATAATTATTCACAAAATTAATATTTAAAAATATATTAATATTGTTTATATTATTTATTTTCTTTATATATATATATATATATATATAATATCCTACTTAATTTGAAAGAGAGAAGAGTAATTATTATAGATAGATATCCAAACATATACTAATAATGTATATATTATTTTAAATATATAAACATCTCTTCTAAGTATAGTATTATTTATTTAAAACTGAATCATTAGCAAAGGTAACACCTAAATATATATTAATAATATATATATATATATATTATTTATTTTATCTAAATATAATTATCAAATGTTCTACTTGATTTGAGAGACAGGCGAATATTATTACAGGTAGATATCCAAAGATGTACATGAAATTGCATTAGAGGGAGGTGAATAGTGAAATTATAGAGTATTGTAATACAAACAAATTTAATCACACAATATACTCAATTATTTTTAGGTGGAAACCCAAGATGGGTGAAAACCACCACCTAAGCCAATCTCTTGACTTAGGATTTTCGATCAGACGGTGATCAATCCATTAACCACACTACTTAAACGAGGGTAGTGTACCTCAATTACAATTCCCACCTTCGATCCCTAAACGGAGGTTTCTCTCTTCAAAATGAAGAGACGAGGACCCGACAGGCCGGATACCCAAAATACAGAAATTAAGAAGTAAAAATAACACCTATAGAGCACCCTAATAATTTAGTTGCTTTCTTATCTACTAAGCATGAAAAGAACTCTCTGATGATTTGCAGAACGGAGCGAGCCGGGAGTATGGATTTGCCCTTTGATCAGAGTATTAGCACAGCACAAGGGCAAGATGGTGCTTAGAGTAGTGAGCAAGAGATTTTTCTAATGGAATTGTATCTCAAGAGGTGTGTGTTGCCTAAGAGGAGTTGTAGTCTATTTATAGGCAAGTTTGGAACCTTCAAGAACACTTGGGAGAGCTCTTCTAGCCGTTGGAAACAAATCCCAAGAGTTTAGGACGAAATCTACACAAAATCAGGGCAATGATGAGTCTGACAGCAACATCAGACGTCTAATTATAGGATCAGACGTCTTACAGGACGTCTAATTTTTCCTATGGTCGTCTAATATTGCAGGACATCCTTAACTGACTCTATTGGATCAAAAGAAGGACGTCTGATATTATCTCATAAGACGTCTGATTATTTCATTGGACGTCTAATGAATGGTGGATTCGTTCCTGTTGTCATCAGATTCAAACAGGGTTCTAGGTATAGAGGATCAGACGTTGTTGTGGACGTCTGAGCACATTACCAGACGTCTGAAACCTAAATACTCTTCCTTCCTCCTTCTGCCAAAAGATTATGTGACCGTAGAGAGATACGCACAGAAAATCATGGCCAACGGTTCAAAGGAAGACGTCTGTAAGTGTGTCCAGACGTCTGGAAATTCTTTTTCCTACACAAGGTCTAACGGTTAGTATGAGGACGTCTGGGTAAAGAATCAGACGTCTGTGAAAGGTTATCGACGTCTGAAAGTGAAGTCCTTCGACTGATGTTTATGAGGAGATGAACAAAAGCAGAAATCTTTGAAATTAGACGTCTGATACACATGTCAGACGTCTGATACACATGTCAGACGTCTTAAAGTGGAAAATCAGACGTCTGGCATTTGTCCTGGACGTCTGATAAAAGTATAAGTGTTGGGTTTTTGTTTCTAATTTATCCTAAGTGTAGAGAGCCTAAGTTAGCTATTTATAGGTTTTGTTCGGGGGCTCTTTACAATATTTCTAGACTCAAATAAAATGAAAATTACAACCTTTGAAAGTTTACATGAAAAAGCCTAAGACCTAATACTTATGCTACTTGTCTTTACGCTTTTAATCTCCCGTCTTGGAAAGCTTTTTGAAATCCTGCAAATATGTTATTACAGAGAGAAAATAATATGCTACGCTTTATTTTTTATTTAATTTTCTTCATTTTGTAAAATCATCAAAATATTATATACGAGTGGTTGAACTAACAGTAAAATCATATATGTCTTATTTTAAATATATAAACATTTTTTCTAAATAAAATATATTTATTGATAACTTAATTATTAAAAAAATTAATGTCCCAAGATATATTAATAATATATATATTATTTAATTTCTTTAACTGTATATATCAAATGTTTCACTTGTTTTGAGAAAGTAATAGGCAGTTTTGATAGAAAGATATTTAAAGATATATTAATAATGTATATATTATTTAAATATTTAAGTATCTCTTTTAAATATAATTTACTTTTTAAAATTTTAATTATTAGTAAAATTAATTTCTAAACATATATTAATGATATGTATATTATTTATCTTCTCTGTACACCGCGATGAAATGTCCCACTTGATTTGAGAGGGTTGAGCGGCGGCATGGACTATGGGGAAGCGAGAGAGAGAGAGAGATCGTGCGTATGCGTGAGAGAGAGAGAGAGACGGTAACCGTTTAAGTGTGTGTGCGCGGGCGGGACAGACAAAAGAGATGGGGGCGAAGGTTGTTTAGACTTTAATTAGAGTGATGGTGGGTGGAATTTTTTTAGTTTTTGCTTTAGACGATAATGGTCGGGTATTATGGGAGGTGGGGGATGGGGGGGCGACACGTGGGGGTGGGGAGGTGATAGGCATCCGAAAATTAAGACACCTCTGGTTCGATCTCAATATAGCAACGTCGATATAGATCAACATAGAAAACATGACGAGACTCCCATGTTGACAGAAAGAGCTGGGATCCGAAAAATATATTGGTTTGAAAATCATTTATAGAGGCTTAAATTCACATTAGAATCAAAGGGGTTCGAAGTCATGACTTTCGGATTTCAGTGGAGGCAAGTTTCCTGAAATCTTATCTAGAAGGGAATGTTTAAGTTAAAAGTTGCATTCTGAGGTTGCAAATTGCATCCAAATTGGGTCTGTGCCATCTCGCTGTTGCAATTTTTTTGCTTTCACGTCCGTGCTCGGCAAGTTCGCCCGCCTCATCTTCGTGGGGCCCACACCTCAATTTAATTGCTGCCACCCATCAATTTTGTCGACTATTGTACCTATATATATATATATATATATATATATATAGAGAGAGAGAGAGGAGAGATTATATTTGGATATATATATATATATATAGATAGAGAGAGAGAGAGAGAGAGAGAGAGTGAGAGAGAGAGAGAAGAGAGATTATATTTGGAGAGAGGGAGTGGTTTTGAGAATGACAGGTGTACGGGAGAGAGCGGGAGGAATGGAACGGGGGGTGGGGGCGGGTGGTGGCGGCGACGGGGAGGTGGGTGGTGTTGGTACGTAGCAAGAGGAGGTGTACAATATTTTTTTTTAAGGGTTCATTTATTCAGATGATCAAGGAAGTGATGTTAAAAATATAAACTTAATATTAATTTGTAATTGTATTTATTTGGAGGATGATTTTAACATTAATTTATATTTATTTAAATTGTTGTTAAATTAGAGTGTTAACCTTTGTAATATTTACTTATTATTAGTGTTAAGAATTTAAATTAAAGATAATGAGAATATGATAAAATCGTGGAATTTAAATATGGATTTATTTAATATCAGTAGCAATCGATATTAGATAAATCAATATTAAGAGTTTTTAGTCTATGTTAACCAAAAGAAGGTTAACTCTCAAACTAAACAAAGGTTAATCCCTTAAAAAGAGGATTAACCTCTCAAGTAAACTAATCCTTAAGTTACATTTAATAGGGAAATAATGTTATATTAGAATAGAATAGAAGTGAAATAAATATGGAAAATATTTTGTTGGTGGGATTGTAATGATTAGTAGGATTGTTAATGATTGATATATTGATTTTATGGAAGAAGAAAAAAAATTAGTGATTTTTGATGCGTAAATTATAATTATTAGAAAATATCTTTTAAGTTATATATAAAAAAATATTAATAGATTTTGATGTAACAATAAAAAAATTATATATATATAAAAAGAGAGAATTTCTTAAAACCTACATATCTCCAACTTTATTCTTAACTCATCCACTAAATGGTGCTCATTCTGATTCTTATCACGCTGTCAAATGCGGACCGAGTATTTGAAGAGGGGAGTAGTTTTGAGAGTGACAGGCGAGCACAAGAGAGAGGGAGGAATGGGGTACAGAGATCAACAGAGAGGTGCTGCTGACGTCCGACGAGAGAAGGTACTCAGCACCGTCTTTCAGAGACCCCTTGTTTGCAAGAATTAAATTGTTTATATTGTGGTTGGATTTTTAAATTATAGATTATAGTAATTTTAAAATAAAATCCTTAATCTTTAAGATGATCTAATTTTAGGAATGAGGATAGGATGAATTAATCTTAGAATTATACGAGAGAACATCACACCCATTCTCTTAAATATTTCATAATTTGATTTATATTTTTTAAAATATAAAAATATCATAAATTTATCATTTATAAAATTAATCTCTCATAATCAATCTCTTAACACAAACAAACCTTACTATGTTTATATATATATATATATATATATACACACGCACGCACGCTTGATGGTCTTAGACTCTTAACGTGAAATCTGACCACTCCATTCGGGTATCAGACGGTTGCGCCGTGGTCGTCGGCAAGGAAGAGGCGATCCATTGCCTTCCCTTTGGTTGGGAATTCAATGAGTCCCGATGGTTACCTTCGACACTACTTGGATCCCTCCAGGCCTTTGGCTTCCGATAAGTCTGCTGTATCAGCGAGACCGATCAAGTGAACGGAAGCTTCTCATTTGACTCGACATGATGTGCTTTTTTTTTACAAAAATTAACTTTCATCGAAAAGTAAAGGAATTTTTATATAAGTGACATAAGGGAAAAATATGAATAACTCATTTTTAAAGAGAGAAAAAATATCTCGTAAAATAGGAAAATATCATAATACAAAATAATAAAATAGGAAATAAAAGAGAAAATTATTTTAAAATTAAAAATCATACTACCTCCTTAAGAAAATTGATCCATGTTCATGGAACCAACACCCATGAATCTATGTTAAGAAATTTTATCAAAATACACATATGATCACACGTGACCCAGACTCGACGTAATATGTTAATCCTTTCCGAATATCTTCTGGGATATTTCTACTCGTCGAGATATATCTGAATTGATACATATACTTGACTAATTTCATGTGTTTTTGTCATCCGAGGGTGATCCAAAATGACAGCTTTCCATCAAGGAATGAATCGTAAAAATATTTTTGGGGTTAGCTTTTACGTCTTCTATATTGAATTTTCTTTTAACATACGAAATCGGGATTTGAGTTCAGCGCTGTACAATTTGGCTGGAGCAACTAAAGTAAACAATGTTTTTGAGCAAGAACTGCAGTTTTTTTTAATTTTTACTATTTACGACTCAACTTTTCATGTTGATAATTTGAAGAGAAATTGACCATCTTCACACGTGCCTCAGTCGTGAATCTTTCTTGTCAAATTCAGAAGTCCTGAATGTTCGACTATATTCTCGTGGTCAAGAATTGTGCTTATTGGGATAAAAATTGAAAGAGGAAATGAATTTATTTCCATTACGTGCCTCCGAAATTACCATAATTTGTAATTATCTCCGGAAATTGTTTCTTATGGATGGAGAGCATTAATTGCGGGTAGACATGCAGCAATATATGTGAATCAAGCCTTTTAAAAAATTTCATTCCAAAATGAGACATATATATAGTTAGGTGTCCCCTGCAACGTCAATTTGCCAATTACGAGAACACCTACAAAGTTAAAACTATTGCTTTTACATTAACTCAGATGTCCTCAAATCCCTCTTCACGAAGGTGTCGCGCGTTAGAGTTGGCCACTTTACAAGGATTTTCACGTAATTATGACATTTGCAGGAATTATATTGCAATTGCCAAAGTTTGCAAGGGTGCCAAAGGTATAAATCTCTTTCTCGTAAATAACACGTCTTATCGCCATGACAAGGGAGCAAGCACAATGCTGACCATTCCAAATGTGCTGGCTTTGAGCTTCATCTTCTGCAATCGGTCAATTCTCCGGTTGTCTCAATCTCCTGTTCCTTCATTGACTACTTGCTGACTCACTCAAACCCACCGCCTCCCACCATATATCTGACGATCTCTTCAGTACTTGGACAACAAATTAACCATAACAAATTAAAAGAGATCCGCATACCCCGGAAGAAGAGCTAATTAAGCTTCAATTAATGGCGAGCACCCAGGCGAAGGTGAAGGTGAAGGTGATCGAGACTCAATTCGTCGAGACGGACACGTTGCACTTCAAGGCGGTGGTGCAGAACCTCACGGGATGGAACGCGAGGCTCCCGTCGGAGAACACGAGCAGGGGAACGGGCCACAAGGGCCAGGACGTCGGAGATGCCGGACAAGGCGGCGGCAGCGCGACCATGAGGCCATGGGCAGCCGGAGGAGTTGTCGTGGATGGAGGAGCTGCTGAGGTCCCCCTGGACTTAATTGCTGAGGATGTTATTGGAGATGTGCTTGGTTCACGCTTTTTCCATTTTTGAAATTTTGTAGTTGCGTATGATTGATGGTTTAGCAAGATGTGTGGCTTTCGTGTTTTTTTTTTTTTTTTTTTCTTGCCTCTTTTGATAATTTTGCCTTTGTCAAGTGTAACTCAGGGTGGGTACTCGTACATAACAATTTGCTATGATTGTTCGATGATTTATACTAGCTAGTGGTTAGAATTAGAGCTGAGTGGTTGAATCGATTGATAATTTCAAATCATTGGCCATAATATATCAGAAAAAATAAAAAAAGCTTTTGTGATGTTTTAAACTGTAGTTATCTTTGCAATGCTGTTGAACAAATTAGAATTCTTATTATCACGAACACAATTGATAAATGGAAGATGGAGTTAGATCTCAGGATGGACGTTGGGACAAAAAGTAGAATTTTGTTAGCTGTAATAGATAATTTTATTGTGAATAAATTTGATTAATAAATAAGATCCTTTTGAAAAAAATTAGATTTTTGCATCAGGAACCTCTTATTGCTTGTAATCATATGCTTTAGATGTTAAAGAAACAATTAATGCTTTTCCCTTTAGGCATTCATCATGACATTTTCTGCATAAGGTTCAATTATTGATGTAATTGGGGTTATATACATAAGAGGGTAGGGACGGTACAGTCGCCCTGGACCCAACTTACGTGCAGCCTCGTTTCCACAGCCGTCGGACATGTTTAATGGTTTATATTGGTATAAGTAATTTCCATCCCCACTCCCCCCCTCCCTCCCACTTTCAACGACCACACTCACCTCCACCACGCTCCGGACGTCGGTGACATCCTCCGCTCCACTCGACCTCACTCCTCCACCTCCACCTCCACCTCCACGTCCACCTCCACCTCCACCTCCTCACATCGATCCTCCTTCTCACATCGGTCCACCTCCTCCTCACGCCAGTGGCATCCCTCCCTCTTCCTTCCTCCTTCTCCTCCTCACTTCCGCCACCCACTCCTCCCTCCCTCCCACCTCCTCACAGCCACCGCCCTTCCCCTCCCTCCATAATCCTCCTGTCTGGTGGCCTCCCACTTCGTTCCTCTTCTCTCCAACTTCCCCCTTGTCAGCCCTCCCACCCCACCTCCTGTCCTCTCTGCCCACTCCCCCACCTCCTACAGCTTCCCACCTCCTCCCCCGGCCCTTTCAACCCCCGTTCGCCTCCTCCACCTCCTTTTCCGCATCCTTCAGGATAGCCCCCCACCTGCAACCCACCCACCTACCGCCTCCCCTTCCTTTCCTCCTCTGCCACCTTCCACCGCCTCCTGCCACTTGACATCCACTCACTAGACCTCTGACCCCTTCGAGCAACCCCCCACCTGCGACCCTCCCACCAGACTACCTCCCCCTTTCACTGCCTCCTACCACCTGCCATCTAACAATAGTTCAATTTCAACACCTAAAAGCCAATTCACAAGCTTAAATAACAAAAATTTCTCCTTAGAACGTGCTATTAAACATTGGAAAACCAAAAGCAACGTCAAGTACCTAGATCTCCCAACAAAAAGTGAGAAAACATAAATAGCATGGTGATCTAGTTTCACCTAAAGAGGTGTATGTTTGGGGAAAAGGTGATGCTCCCAAATTTCACTAGAATTGGTGAGTAGTACATGGTCTCTTATTTTCTCTCTCAGATTACTTGAGAATTTCTCTTCCCTATTTATAGTACAGAAAATATCTTAACAACATTAAATTCCTTGTAATGGTCCTCGCAGATTCTCCAGCATGTCCGTTACTTGGTTATTAATAGCACTGGAAAATGCCATTGTTAATGCTGACGTAGATGTTGTTGCCGCCTCTTCAACTTCAGTCAACTCAGGTTCTTCGATGGGTAGGACCTGTCTGGATCCGCTTAGTGAAGGCAGGTTTGGATCCGTCTAACACTACAACAAATAAGGGTTTTGGTCACGGTCAAAAGTCGTGACCAAATGGCTTACAACCATCATCAATTAGCGACAGCAAAAGTTGTATTGTGGAAGGGTTTTTGGTGACGGTTAATAACCATGACAAGTGTTCGGTGTGGAAAAAAAGATGGTTACCTTTGGTGACAACTAACCAACCGTCAACAAAGTTTCTCTTTGGTCACGGATTATAAACCGTGACCAAAGGTCTCTTAAAACAAAAATATTAATGTGTACAAATTTATCCTTAGCAAGCAACCCAATCGTGAGAGCTGATTTAGGAGATTTGTTGTATCTACTTGTGTCAGAGGACCAAGTCTACATGATTGCAGCACTTCAATCTAGGAGAGATGACACTTCATATTCCAAGGAACTATGATCATTGCTTTTGTGATTCAAGTGTCTCAAATTTCTGGCAGATGTATAGCCCTTCGGTTTGGACAACACTCGTTGTAAATATTAATTGTTTGGAGATAAAAATACATTGAAGGTGAAGGGATATTGAAGTGGATGAATTGGTCCTAATCCTCATGATTCCACCCTTGCCCAATTCTTCTTGTGGGCCGTTCTAAGACATGAGAAGCTAGAACCATTAGCCCAATCCTTATCAAATATTGAGAAAAATAAGGATGCTAGCTTGAATTGCCGTGGATTTCTTATAGATATTAAATAAATTTGTTTGTATGCACTTTCTTGAAGATTCATATGTGCCCATGTTAAAAGTCAAGACCATAATAGACCTATGATCATTAGGATGGATGGAAGAATGTATGACATTTTTGTGCAAAGCATTCATGGCACCACCAGTTCAAGGAAAAAGAAAACTGAATTGGCATTGTAATTGTTGATTCCAAGGTGAATGAAAAGATTAGTGAATGCTTATAATTGCTTTCTTCAAGTGATAAATCTGATAGGACATAAGGAATTAAAAGAGGCCTGAATCCCTAGCGATGCAGTTGATATGAAAGAATTCCTGCGGTTAGATCCACTTAAATAAATTTGTTTGTTCTTATTTAATATGATAAATATGTATTTCTAGACTCTATACCTTGGAATTGATCTTGCTTCATCTTGAGATCCTTTGTAGGAAGTTCATGCCAGCAAATGAAATGATGTTGCTTTGCATTCACTAGGAGAACGATTCCTTAGCTAGTTGTGGTGCATTTGTTTGTTGTTCACACTTGTTTGATTAGTTTTGCCTAACAAGTTTTTTCACCGCCTTGAAGGTTTGTGGCTGGCTTCTTTTTCGCTACAGTTCCATGGTGGATCTATGTGATATTCCCATGATAGGCATGTGAACCACATCTTGTAGATCCACATGGGATAGCATATCGAAGGTAGGACAGTAGACCTCCTCTCTCCTAATGTTATTCATCTCCAAAGCCTAACTTTGCAGGTTGAATGCCTATATGCTTATGCTTGTCTCTTCTCTATAGTCATTATGGACAATGACAAGTCACTTTCTTGCTAAGCTTGATCTCTCTCTTTCTCTCTCTCCATTCTTTGGATTTTTAAGGGGATATTTTTTTAGAGGTATAACTATGGTGTATGGTTGAGATTTAACCACAATCTAAAAAATGGTTACACACTAACAAAAGAGCATATTTGACAAACAATGTAATTTTTTAGGGGTATAGATGTAATAATGAAGCATATGGGGGTACAAATGTAATTAGGATAGATTATAGGAGCATGGATGTAAAAATTCCTAAGTTAAAATAAAACTTATCAATGCAAACCTGGCATGTTGTCAAGATATTCTTGAAGCAAACATTGCTTATAGGAAGTTGCAAAAAACCATGAAGAGATGCATTTCGAAGCTTGATTTATGCTATCAAATTCCCATCTTTTCATCAGCTTGGCTTCTACAGCCATTGAAGTATCTGTCTGAAGAGACAAATAAATGGTTATTCCAGCCGTTTCCCCTTAAATTATATATAAAAAACAACCATAAATAGAACTGAAGATGCATCACTTGAAGTTCATTCAAATAATTGATTCCCCGCACTTGATCCCATGATACTTCAAATACTATATATCCAGATAATATTTGTTGCAAGCCATCCTTCAAGAACCAAGAATCCTTCAGTTTTTTGACTGGCGGTATAGTGTTTTTTCGACTCCTATAGAAATTTTTCCACTCCTCAAATTTTAATCTGGAGGCATTTCTCAGATTAATCTTTCCAGAAACATGTCTCCTAACCTTAGCTCGTGTATCTGCAAAAGGCAAGAGTCTATACTGTAACATAAAAGGATTCTTTGTTATTGCTACAACAAGCAATAAAATTTTCGGCAATATAATACCTAACCTTAGTGACCATTAATTGGCACAGATGCATGGATCGTGTATCACGATCAAGCAACCATGGCCTATCGTCAACCAGTATGAGGAGCTTATTGCTTCCATGGGCCAAAAACAGGGTAAGATGAGAAAGATATGATTACAAGTCCCTAAAAAATAAGATTAACTTTCAGATAAAACTATTACTTGTATTACTCTATGCTCGTAAAACCAACATAGTGAGCATGAAAAGAGCACAACACAAAATGTCCAAGTAATGTTCTTAATGTACAGAATAAACAGGACAAAGAAATTAATGCAATCAACTGACTTGCGAAGACTAGAGCTCTGACAATCTTGTAGAAGATTAGCAGATAAGCAGAATTTAACAGCTTAGAATTGTATTAAAGGGTAGGCAAGATTCAAGTAGCTCATAAAAGAACTACCTGCATTAAAATCAATGCAGCAGCCTCTCTGGCTGGAGCAAGGCTGCTAAGCTGCTTAGGGAATGCTGTTGCCAATGCAACGACGACTGCTGTGATGCAGGAAAGGTTACCTCCTTGAATTCTCAGCAACGTCGTTATGAGAATAGAGAATTTGCTAATAAAAAATGATGTAGCAATAGCTGTGGTAATTTGCAACGCTGGTAGCTTGCTTTCTGAATTAGCCTCCATATCCACAAGTCCACCAGCTGTAATAAAGGATTAATATTTAGATGAAAAAGTAGAAACCTGCTCCAAAATCTCAATCTTGTCTCTTCCACTGTGGATCATGTCAAATCCTCTGTTAATTGCTCTGAATCGGATTTTAAAATCAATGCGCTGTAGAATAGATTGAAACAACGCGAAAAACAAATAAAATTTATATTCGAATGGAAATCCGAGGTCGAACACAGGGATTAATTAACAAAATGATTCTCAAGATTCCAATTCAACACAATGTAAGTAGTTTATAATAGAATTCCAAGCAGTAATGATATATAAATGAAAGCGTATGTCAAATAGTGCAAAAAGAATGAGGTAAAAAGGTAATTTGAATCACCAATTATCCCTCACAATTATATAAAATAACTCAATAATACTAATCAATCTAAATTCCACGTAGGATAAGTGCACAGTGCACTTCTGCTCAAAGGTACTATTCTTCTTTCTCCTTCTTCAGCTCCTCTTCTTTTCTTCTTCTTCTTCCGTGGCTTTCTTCTCTTCTTTCTCTGTCTGGCTGCTCTTCTTTCTTTTTTCTTCATGCACAAGGGGAAGGGTTCCTTAAATGACTAAGTGTTAAGACCGTGACATCAAAATACTTTAAGACATCTGGGAGTTGGTCCAGATGTCTGGTCAGATGTCTGGACGCCTTCCCAGACATCTGAAAATTAATTTTTGCCTGCGTACGATCGCGAGTCTGCGTGCGTACCGCGCGCAGATTGAAACCCCGTCGCCCCCTTCTCTTTCTTCTTCTCCCGCCGACCTGCAGCACTTCCCCCTTATGCCTACATATATCCTCCTCTCCCTCACGCCACCCACATTCGTCTCCTCCTTCCCCAGCTCAAGAGCGAGAGTGAGGGCAGCAGCTGCTGCCGGGTGCAGTGGTGGAGAGGAGAGGCGCAGCGAGAGGGAAGAGAAGAGAGCGCGCGAGCCGTGAGAGAGAGAGAGCTCGCCAGAGCAATTCGAGGCCGGCCGGCGTGCGCGCGGAGGAGCATTGTGCTAGGGAGGTTTCCCCCGGTGCTGCTGCAGCTCAGACAGCGGGCGGACGAGCGCGGCGCGGCCGTGTGCAGCGGGAAGAAGACGAAGGAGGTTCTGATTCCGGGATTTTTCCCAGAATCAGACGTCTGGACCTACATCCAGACGACGTAGGACGTCTGGAGGGAGCTCCAGACGACTGAAAGGTATGTATTTCCTCCTATATATCCTTCCCTGAAGCTCTGTCACGTGCCTTGCTGAGGGATTTTTGTGTGCGCGTGCAGGTTTAGCTTCGGGAAGGCACGGGACATGCTCTCCCACGCAGTTCAAACGTCTGGGCGAGTCACCAAACGGCGGAGAGCGTCTTTAGACGTCCGGAGAGGTGGTCGGACATCTGGAACTGGGTCCAGACGGTTCAGCAGAACCTCTGGACGTCTGAGGAGCAGTGCAGAGTGAGGTATGACCTGGACCCCTTTTAAGACGTTTGATTTGAGTCAGAGTTGTCGTTTTTGACCCGTTTAGGGTCCGTTCGAGGTCCGATTTTCGTGTTTAAGATTCCATTCTTCTCAAAATAAGTTTCTTTACTTTTTTGAAATACTTTTATCCTGTTTTGAGTAGTTCCTTGTGATTGATCCTTGTGTCAGAACCTCGTTCTGTTGTGGCTTTGGGGGTTGCAGAGGCATGTGGACCTGCCGATCACGCCCCCATTACTCCTGATTTTGCGGGTAGAGTGGCTTCCCTTAGTTAATTACAAACATTAATGCATATCTGAAATAAATGATAGATCCTAGGGTATGGCATGAATCGTAGGACCAGAAAAACTAGATTGAATGATAGATCCTAGGGTATGGCATGAATCTTAGGACCTGAAAACTAGATTGAATGATAGATCCTAGGGTGTAGCATGAATCCTAGGAACAGAAATACTGAAACGAATGTCTTGAATGCCTGAATTGCAGTCTTGGATAAGTAGATAGAATAATGATAATTTCCTGTAATTGGATAACAGCTGCCTGTGAAATGTAGAGTATTGTTGCTAGTAACTGCTACATGTAATTCCTGTTGTTTGGAAACTAAATTCGAGCTGCTTATATATAAATTGGAAAAGAAAGATTAAATGTTGAAAACACGTGCTATATGCAAATAAAACTGAAATGATGAAACCTAGTATGGCATGGCCTGAGGAAACATGAGCACTAATCCTACGGGGAATTAGGAGTAGAGCTCCTGGAAATAAATGGAATGGAATTGGAAAAGTGAATGAGGAAGTGAGCTGGCCCTTGAGTACGGAGTACCAAGGAGAGCGACTGTCCCCCTATTTAGTGCAGAGCGGAGCTAGCCGCCCTAGGGTTGGGACACGGGGTTAAGACTGGCCACTTTGTACCGACTCTGTGACCCTCGCGTACACAGTACCGGGGAGAGTTACTAGTGTAAGGAGAGAGCTAGACACCCTACGGGGCCCGGGGTGCAGTTAGCCGTCCTACACCGACTTGTTAGGCTCATTGGGCAAACCAGGGTAGTCAGGCGAGGGTGCGCGGACTGTGGAGGGGTGAGTCCCCTATTTGGTTACTGTGGAGAGGCTAGACCTCTGTTACTGAGAGGGCTCTGCCCTATACTGGTTCCGTGCTGTGCTTTGGGCGCACCCGTTAACGGAAACGACTGACCGCATGCCAGTGCATGGTAGCTACCCGTGCGTTTATCGCACGTGCCGTAGTCACTATTACGTCTGTCAGCGACCTTGGGGTGGTTGACTGAGGGTAGGACCACCGTAGGGGACTCTTCCGGCCAGGAGAGCACCACGTGCTACTTCTACTTTTCGGAAAAGACTGCAATCAAGATCGTTCCCACGAGGAACATTCGAGATCAAGAGAAAGACCTGAGAAATAAACCAAGAAAGAGTAAATAGATAAATAAAGAAAGAAATAAAAAACAACAGCTACTTGTCCACCTTTACTATTTTTCTTAGCTAGCTGGTTGCCACTCTACTCAGCGTTTCGCTGACATGTCACACTTGTCACCTTTTTCAGGACCAGGTGTTGAGCAGCCAGAGCCTACGGTTGCGGAGGGTGCTGGGCCTAGTAGAGTCCAGTAGTTATACTTTTGTTGTACCCGTTTTCTATAGTAGTGAGTATTCTGTTACACCTTTGTACTATTTTTTTGTAAACTTCATATTTCTGCACCTATTTTTAATTCTCTACTGTTGCGGTGGTGTGTATTGTAGTAGTTCTTTTCTTTACTGCTGTACTTTTGTTACTGTTAGTTACTTGCGTGGTGAATGTGGTTTATTTTACTGCTTTTTGGTTACTTTCTCGTTGGACGACTGGGTCTTGGGATCAGTCGAGTCGGTCCGATTCTCGTGTCTCGTAGGGATTCGGGAATCGGGTTGTAACACTAAGTATCAGTCGTTGAACCACAGAGCGAAACCCCCTTTCCCCCGCGTCCTCTCTCTTTCTCTCTCTGGGATCCGCTCTCCCAGAGACTCAGGTAATCAGATTCGGATCTGAGCGTACTCGGGACTAGGGCTGCGGGCGTGATATCGCAGCCGAGGTGTGAACAGGGCTTAGGTGGGTCGGGTCTACGTCAGGCTCACGGGTGACGGGTCACAGGCGAGGCGTAGGTGAAGGGGCGTGCGGGGACCTCACCCCCTGTGTCAGTTGAGGCGATAAGCCTATATGACAAAAACAATATATGCGGTGTCACGCGTCTATCAGCTTCTGAAGTGGGACTAAAGTTCCTACTTCCTTCTGCGTGCAGCTGCGGGTGAAGTGTCCGTTGATTCTAGGTGCGGCTGAGGGTTTGACACTCAATTGCAGGCCTGGAGACCTGCCTGGAACTTCTCCGCACGACCTGGGTGTTCCACCTGGGGCTTACAGGTGCTGGAGCAAGCTTTAAGCTTCCCTTAAAGCTATGACGATGGCAGCGGAGGAGCGAACACCTGAAAATCAGAATACGACCTCTCGGCTCTGTTAAATGGGCTCAAAAGCTTCATGAGGTGACTACGAATGTGCTGATGATGGTTTCGTGGAGGATGGTGGCTTGTGGTGGCCGGACGGTGACGGAGACGGTTGAGGGATGGTGGGTTATTTGGTGTAGTAGCTAGGTGCGTAATAGGGCGAAATAGGATGTGGGTTTTGTAGAGGGTGGTGTGGCGAAGGTTATAAGGTGGTCGGGCGAGGCATTTGGAGTAGTGGAATTAGCGAGGAGCCTCGCTGGAGGTCTGGTCGAAGTGGAGGACGATGGCGGTGAATGGTGGCGTCGAGAGGATATTTTTGGGATTTTGGGTAGGAAATTAAACTAGGGACCTAGGGGAACTAATATAACCCTAAACTAACTGACGAAAGAGGGAGAATGACGCTAGTGTTGGTAGGCTGGTGCCTGAGAAGAAGACGCTCCAGTAGATGGGGACGGCGACGATGACGGAGAGAGAGGCACCTGCTGGTATAACGCGACGCGGAGGGACGTGAGGAAGAAGAATCTGCCGTTGGTATTGCGGTCAAGCAAAGGATGAAGATGGAGGAGGTCATTGGAGCTTGAGGAGCTTTTCGGCCAGATTAGGAGGGAGGAATTTAGGGTGTTCCAGGCCAAAATCAAGCTTGGGATCTTCGGTTTGATCTGGGATGTCTTTTATAAGCCTTTGGATGGTGTTTTGGGCTTGGGAAGCAAGCTTCTCAAGCTAGGAAAGCTCGCCGAAGTTTGGAAACTCTATGATATCCGAATCTCTCATGCATTCGCATGAGAGATTGGGAAGGTTTTAGGGCTTAGGAATTGGCTCAAAAGGAAGGGAATTCTTTTACGAACTTCCCTTTCAAATCTGAGAAGGATTCATCAAGGAATCAAGGAGAACATGCCATATTAAGGTCATCGGAGTTGTAGGATTAGGATTCATGGCAGTAGGGACCTTTTTGAAGAAAATGATGATAATGATAGGGACCTTTGTGTGATAAATTCAAAAGCTAAGGACCCATGTGGAATAAAGGAAATCAGACTTGGACTGAAGTGCAAACTAGGTTGAGAAATCTCAGATTGAGCCCAAATTTTGGTACAAACCTAATTTGGACCTAAGAAATCCAATGGTGAAGTTGGATTTTGGTTTTTACCTAGTTTGATTGGGTAATTTGCATAATTATCCAAATTAGGGCAAATATCTGTCTGAGACTCTATTTTAGGTCAAAATGGGTTCCAATGGTCAAATTGAAGGTACTAAAACCTAGAGAATATTTTTATATAATTTTTAGAGGGTTTAGGTGAATTTTATCTTGACCATAACCTCAATAGATTAAGCAGGTCTGTTTTTAGGGTTTTAGATGTCCATTAATTCATGTAACGCATGAAAACCCTTTTTTGTTTGTTCTTACCCACTTATTAGACTCTTAAGACTATTTGACCTTTGTTCCACCCCTGAGAGAACCCGTGGTTATTCTATTTTTGTGATAGAATGGTAAATTTGTAGAAATAACCCTGTAATCTTATTTTCTTCTCAAATCAATGTTTTGTGCCCTTAAGACCTTCTGATGGATATGTAGGAGCTTTTACTGACTTAATCAGATCAAACTGAGCTAATTATAATTCATGATGGTGTTCCCATCATCTTCGCTGTTGCAATGCCAAAATCTTGATGATTTCGATTTTGGAAGTACCATCACCCCATAAAAACTAAACATATCCGCATAAAAGATCCTAGTAATAGGTTTGTGGTCAAGGCAATTAGAAGGATGTAGATAAACAACCTGGTAATAGGAAGAGAGATTTAGTAGACTATGCAACTCACAAGTTGAGTGTTTACTTCAACGATCCGTACCTAATTGTCCTTTACAGTCAAATAATGTCCAATTCATTCTAACTGGGCTACCTGCTTAAAATAACCCAAAAGCATGGCTTTTCTTATGTTGACGTAATAATCGTGACTGTTGAAATATGTGCTGCATAACTTTAGATTAAACCTTGCCATGATGTGCACAAGCTGTTGCTGACAGCAGCTTTCAATGCCCTCTGGTTAATAAAATTCTCATAGCACCAAGATGGATCTTCATCTGGATTACATAATAAAACATTAGCATACATCCTATTTAGCTTCAAGTTTATATGCCCAGCAAAGCATCTTAA
This sequence comes from Thalassia testudinum, assembly GCA_037157565.1. Taxonomy (NCBI): domain Eukaryota; kingdom Viridiplantae; phylum Streptophyta; class Magnoliopsida; order Alismatales; family Hydrocharitaceae; genus Thalassia; species Thalassia testudinum. The sequence goes on along the minus strand of JAZHRO010000022.1, from coordinate 58,253,175 downwards.
CTATACCTCTTCCCTGCAATTAAATAGCTTTATCAGAAGATCGAACTCTAGTCTCTTTTAATGAAAGAACTCGGGCAAGTTGTAAGATGCCAAAATTTCCAGCATCAAAGATGGCCATATTCACCTTTAGTTCCAGAGTTCAAAATGAAAGCAACCATACTGTTGTTCAAAAACCAAATTAATAAAGGCCAGCATCGTGTATTCAGTCTTTTGAATTGACTATGATATAGCTAACAAGAATAATTGTGTAGTCTTTGTGGGCAAGTTAAAAAAATGGCTTTAAAGGCAATGTGCATCCACAACACCTGTGTAAGGTATGGTCAGAAAGATGAAACCCAGTATTCAATCATGGATGCTGTTAACCATAGTCTATTATGTTGTATGAAGGCAAGTGTGTGGGTTTGATAATTGGCCTTCCTATTTACCAAACCCTATTGATAACTGAAAAGTACCATGTGCAATAACAACAAAGTAATCTCCCTACATAAGATACTTTGTATATTCCTACATAAAGACTAAAAGAACACAAGATAGAAGAATTGAGTGATGAAAATGCTTTTAAGTAAATGAATTGTATCAACTGCAGCACGGCGTCATTTTTTTAGTTGATCACATGCGACAAAGCTATGGCATGTAGTCAATTTGTCCGTAGTTGGAACAGTTAAGGCATTTGTCCAATTAATCAGTTGTATAACATGCTTTTACGGTGGTTTTAAGTGACCCAGCATTAAGGGTCAAGTATTATGGAATCTCCCCTATATTTTTGCATTAGTTGATCCCTTATCATGCCAAAAATCCCACAAACAACTTTCTTTTGTCTTTCTTGGCACAATCATAGTTGTAAAATGGGATAAGGTCAACCAACAATGTAAAGATGATCTCTAGGATGCATAGAGTAGAAGTAACATTGGCCCATCCCTATGATATGCAAGCTTCAGGATTCTTGGTTCTGTAATGTCCTTTTTGACAAGTTAAGAATATGCATTAACAAATATTCACAGAATCATATGCGAGTACGTCATGAAAGTAAAACACAAAATCCATCACTCTATAAGTCAGATTCTTCCCATGATCTTCAGCTACCTAAAGTTAGTGCTACCATTCTTCAGGCTCTGGTCTATGATGTGGCTAGTGAAGTATCTCTAGGACAGCATAGTGTTAATCAGTTCATGATACAAATTGCTATACTCAGATCTTGAAGCATGTGTTTGATAATTATAAAGGGTGAGTTGACATCCTCCTTCTTTCAAAAAAACATGACATCCTGCGGGTAAAATTACCAGTTTTGCATGTTGAGCAAGGTACCATAACAAAGAAGCTCACCAAGAAGATAGGTGCTACGCAAATGTTTCAAAAATAAATTTAAATTAACCTATAAAAAATTGCATGATTATCATATCCGTAAAAATAATAAAATAAATTTAAATTTGCATTGGAAAACTACTGATAATTTGTTTTCTTTGGAAAAGGAACTACTGATAAAATTATTTACCAGATAATCTGCAAACTGGGATAGCGTATGAACTCCTTGAACATAATCTAATCCAGCATCTTCACTTGTCTTGTTCTTTCCAAGGTTGACTCCAAGAATGCCTAGGCCAGCCTTTCCACCTTGTTTTACTTCATCCCCAGAACCCGAGTTGGAAGTTTCTTCCATTTTCCTTTTACCATGTTGAGCACCCAATCTTTTTGCAACCACAACAATACCTTCATTGTTGAAACCAGATCGGTTGATGACAGCTCTACATTGAAATGCATGATCATCAACTCTTCAGACTTCAATTTGGAAAAATCATTGAGCAATTCAATCAATTGTTGTTGATATCCAAGAACAATGAAAGGGCACCTCACTTACCCCTCTGGATGCAACCTGAAGACTCGTGGCTTTGGGTTGCCCTCTTGTGGCATTGGAGAAACTAAGCCAACTTCTACAAAGTCAAACCCTAGACCTAATAAACCTTCAATAGCCACACATTTTTATCGAATCCGGCAGCAAGACATATGGGATTAGAGAATTTCTGTCCCCACACCTCTTGCTCTAGAAGTGGTTGATCATGCCTCTTCTCTCTTGGAGTAAGTCCATGTGACGCAACAATTATTCCAAGCTTGTGAGCAGTTTCAGCAACTAACAGTGCAAAAACTGGGTTTAAAAGCTTAGTAGCATCAAACAGCTAGCCATTGCACCAGTAAATTGAATGAGTGAAAAAACCTAAATCACACAGAATGGCTTATCAGTGCATCTTATCGTACTTCACATGGAAAAGTGCTTCCAATCAACAAGCATTTAAAAGGATGGGCACCATGTTCTGAAATGAAGAGTGGTACCAAAAGGTAGCTTCATCAACAATGCTCACATAAGCTCCTCTAGCTATAGCCAAGCCTATCATTGCTCCGGTTAGTATTTTTCCCTGAAATGAATACTTTAATATCAATATGGGGTTGATATGAACTATTTTTCTTTCTAAAAACCTTCTATATGGAATCCCAAAGAAAAGAACCTTATTGTCAGTATATTTCATTTGCAGTTACTTGCTATCAAATCTTTTACTATATGGTAAAAGGCATTTGAAAGTGAAGGTTCTAAGAATTTTAATGAACTTAAGATAGCACACTTAGTTACTGAAAATCTTCTTCATTAGTATCCAGCATATAATTACATATTTCCAAGAGAATACAAAAGAGAGAGCTTATTCATGTTGAAAGGGACAAAGTGAGCTAATTTGTGTTGGATGGGACATATGTTGCACAGGTCAAGGACGATATAAAGGCAAAAAAAGTTGCAGTTTAGGATGTTGATGATAACGTCATCATCAGCCACATCTAGCTTTAATTAGTCAAAATTCATTGATAAATGCTCCTACATAACCGCTAAAGAACCGTAATTCACTGCACATCCTTTCTAAGAGTTTAACATGAAACCAAGGTTAAAACTGAAATTTTACCATCATATCATGGATGCAAAACAACCGTGGGTTTTCTCAGAGGTTTATTAAAGGTCAAATATTCATTAAAGTCTAACAAGAGGGTCCCTGCAGACAGAAACGGGTTTTCAAGCATTACATGAATTAACGGACATCTAAAATCCTAAAAACAGACCTGCTTAATTAATTGAGGTTATGGTTAGGATAAAATTCACCTAAACCTTATAAAAATCATAGAAAAATATTCTCTAAGATTTTGTATGCTTGATTTGACCATCAGAACCTAGTTTGACCTAAAACAAAGTCACAGACAGACAATTACCCTAATTTAGATTTTTACATAAATTACCCAGTTAAACTTGGTCAAAACCTAAACCCAACTTCACCATCAGATTCCTTGGATCCAAATTAGGTTTGTACCAAAATTTGGGCCCAATTAGAGATCATATTAACCTAGTTTGCATTTCAGTTCAGTCTGACTCTTTGAATGGGTTCCTAATTTTGTCATCTTCTTTGCAATCAGGTCCCTCCACCATTATCGCGAAGGAACTCCTACTCCGGCGACCTTGATGAGTTGTGACTCATCATAGCTAAATCGCCTAAGTTAAGCTAGAAACTAGGTTAAACACTATCAAATTAACACATAAAAAAGGTTAAATGTGGGAAATAGAGAAAAAGACCTAAAACATCAATTTTGTGCTAAAAATGCATAATTAGGTCAATTATTGAGATATTTTATTAATAAATGTAAAATGGTGATCCGATTGTAAATTGAACACACAAATGAGCTCAAAATTTTAAATCAAAAGTAAAATTAACTTCTTATATGTTCAATTAAGCTTCAATAAAAATTTGGATGCATTTAGACATCATTAGGGCCTTGAAATTAGAGTTTCAGATTTAGGTCCTTCACATATCACATTTCATTCATTGAGAAAACCTTTAAGGACCTTTTTAAAAATCATAGGACCTTTTTATAGCTCTTAAGGACTGCTCTGATAGCTTTCCTTATAACTTATGGGCCTCCATGCTATTTCTCTACCCCTTCACCTAAGGGTCCTCACTGCAATTTCACCATTAGATCCGGTTGCACCTGAGCTCCTCGCGAATCACTGTTCACTGCGAAGAACTCAGCCAATCGCAGCTGTTCATTCATTGATCCGTTCGATCTGTGGCTCTCTTTGATTCAAACGTTTGTGCAACTTGGCCCGTGCAATCACCATCTAGCCTAGATCTGATCCTACCGTCCACTTTTGGCCTAGGATTATGTGCACTCCTCTCCTCTCATCTAGACCGCCCATGCCCTAATTGCTTATCCTCACCTCTGCGGTGAGAGGATTCACTCTTGATTCTACTTAAGGAGCTCCTCTCCCTCGCGTGCAAAGGATCGACTCCATTCTACACCTCTTAAGCCAATCATTCATCCACTCCACTTCCTCTCCTCACGCTGTCCCTATTTCATGGCCATTGGCAGTGAAGCTCCACCTTCCTCTCCGACTCTCCTCGCCGATAAGGACATCGTAGCACCTGAGGGTGACCCAAAACTCCACTAGCGAGTTTTCCCTCTGCTGGAGTACCTCCTTCCTCCATTCTTCCTCTCCATCCACCAGGTGGAGACCCAAAGGTCCCATTCTTCCATTTAAACTAGGTTATAATGCTTTCTAGATTAGTTGTAGTGATAATTAGAGTAGTTTAGGAGTAGTAATTAGAAGTAGATTTGTTTTGATCTGATTGTGTGATGTTAGTTATCTTAGGAGTAGATTTAAAGTAAAATTTGCACTCCACCTCCTCTGATCATTTCAGATCAGAGGAGATGATTTCACCCCCACACTGATCACTGTTTTCTCCCTCTTCATATTTCCATTTCACTTTCTGATTTCCCTTGACTTTTAATCCACGATCCACCCATCCATTTAGAGCCAAATCGTCATCCCATTGTTTTTGAGCTTTGAGATGAGGATTTGCACTCAAAAACCATCTAGGGGTCTCTTCACTCATGTCATTTTGTTCACAAAGACCCCTGACCTAATTTGAAAAGGATCGGTTTGCTTGATCTGATTTCAGTTTGGTTTTTAAGGCAAGATCGCGAGATTTTGATCAAATTGAGTTTTGAAGGGTTTTGATCAAGTGAATTGATGTGTTTTTGTGTAGGTCAGTTCATGGCCATGAATCTGAGATTCTCTTAATGAAGAATTTTCCCTCAGATGAGCCATGTCTGAATTGGATATAAATTGGGGATTTCATGGTTTTAAAGAGAGTGGTAGAGCCAAGGAGAATCAATTTTGTTGATTTGAGGCTCTACCAAGTATTTCTGAGTTGTTTGATTTGAGATTCTGATTTCTAACTTAAGGGATTTCAGTATTCCTTAAGGTTTTAAACAATTGGGATTCAAGTTGGATTTATTGGACTGATTCCAACACCTCCTACATGCTGTCTATAGCATTAGGAAGGTGTTAAATCAATGGTTTTCCTTCTGATTTGAAATGAGAATGATGTCAAGTAATTTCAATGATTTTTTCAGGCCTTGTCAGAATTTTAAAATGCTTACTGTGTGATTTTTGAATCCCAATTCAACAAATTAAAGTGATGCACTAGTAGCTACATTCCAAGGGTTTCCCAACCCTAAATTTCATGAGAATCATTCTTTGATTTGGACACTTTTGATCCCTAATCAGACTTTCTCAAGTCTGATATGGGATATGAGTGTACCAAATTAGGGAATGATTTGCTGATTTGAGGATCCAAACTTTGCTTCAGTTGTTGTTTTGATTTCTGGATGTACTATAGTAGGGATTTTAATCATACTTAAGACATCTGGAGCAATTTTGGAATGTCTAATTAGCAACAGCAACTTCAGTAGTTGCTGTATTTCAACAGCTTACTTAGCTACTGTGCTGCTGTACTGCTACAGAAATTTTAGCACTTGCAGCTGCTTCTGTAGTTGGTGCTGAAGCTGCTGCTGTGGCTGCTGCATTGTTGCAACTGGTTGTCATGAAGTGAATCAAATAGGACAGTGGCTTGAATTGAGTTTTTTTATGTAGTTGACATGCTTTGCAAAGTGTATTTTTTTTTATGTACAAGCTTTCATGTATAGTTAAATGTCTTTTGATCCAATTTGAATGCTTGTAATCTGATTTAAACATCTTCTGTCAGCTAAAATTTTGCATAACCGTCCAATGTTAGAAATTGATGGAATTTGAAATAGAAGTTGGTCTTAACTGACCATTTACCTCTTTTATAGTGTGTTGGATGCTTTTTAACTGCTTAGACTTCTCTTCTAGCCATTAGAAAGGTTTTCTATGCCTTAGGTTTCATTAGACAATCTTTTTTAGGCCTTCATTGTGCTTCACTTGCACATAAATAAAAATGTTATAAAAATCCAAAAAAAAAAAAAGGTGTAGTGAGTAGGATTAACTATTTCTCTATACACATGCAAAGTTTTGAGGTCATCTGAACCTTCGGTCTAGTAGAACATACCAGCCGACGATTCAGTATACTTCTTAACTTAATAAAAACCCCTAAACTAAAAATGACAAAAATACACACTCTCTCTCATCTCTTTCTTTCTCTCTCATCTCTTACCTCTACAAAATATATAAAACCCATAAAAAGAAGAAAAACCCTAAAAATACATAAAGACACTATGTATACTATGTATATACATGTAGATATAAGTTCTATACTAAGTTATATATGTATATATTGTATAATAGGTATATAATAGGTATAAGTAACTTACGTATATATTATATAATGTACATTAAATAATTAAGATAACCTAAAATGTATAGAACTTATCTGTATAATTATTTACTAATCATACTAACCTATATGTACTATAATCTAACTAAATTAATAGAACCCTGTAAATAAATGTAATTACTAATTTACTGTATATACATATTTATATATATATATATATATATTATATACATAATGAACCCTGTAACATAATTTAATTATGTATATATAATAAATAATTTATTTATTAAGTTACTAGTTAAGTTATTAGATTAAATTAAAATAAATTAGTAATTTAAGTATAACTGAACTAGCTTATATTGTCCATTTATATCATTGTATTTTAAGTAAATTAAGCTAATTTAACTAAATTTATAATATATTATGCTATTTATAACTTAAATTATATTTATACACCCTGAATTCACCTATTTAAATGTAAATAAATTAAAATAAAACATGTAAAATAAAATAAAAATCTGTAATAAATACTTTAATATGTCTATTACTACTGTAATAGGTTAATTAGACCATTAATTAACTAATTTAACCTGTAATTAAGGAATAAACCTAATAAATAGTATGAATAAACTGTAAACTTTGACTAATTTATTTATATAATAAACATAATTAATTTTGTAAATAAATTGTACCATTACATAGCCTATGTAAATACTTTAATGCCCTATAATTTAATTTTAAATTATAATAATTTATGACCTTCAAATCAAGGGCCAAAATCACCAATTCAGGATGGCCACACTGGAGATGCAGCGCCTGTGAGGGTGCTATTTAGCGCCACATCGTGGGCATAAGAGCACCTGCAGGCGCTTAAATTGATTTTGTTCCCCCCTCTACCCGATCATCACGGGCGTTGGGTGCTCGAAAACCTATACCCTTCCTTTTGATCTGAGCATGAGACTTAGCATTTGAATGAGACTTGGCATTGAATGAGATGTGTGTGTGGTGCAGGCTAGGAGCCTAGCACTGTGCGTGGGCCTGTGTGGGTCCAGTATGAAGCATAAAATCAGATTAAATGGGCTAATTAATCCCATTGAGGGTCCCACCCCTTGAGGGTGCTGTGTATCCCTCGAAAAGGTCGCCCGCCAACTTAAAATCCTAATTTTGTCATTAAGAACAGTAATTAATGTATAATTAACGAGTGTAATAAGAAAAGAAGAAAAATGACCATGTATATGTATATGTATATGTATATATATATTGTGTATATATAAGTATAAATGTGTAGTATATTGTAAATAAATAATGTAATAAGAAGTATACGTTAGAATACAATATATTGTTTGAGCTCATTTATGTATATAAATAACTTGTGAGCTTTAGTGATAGATAAGTATGTCACTGTGTATAGAATAAACTTCAGTATAGATCCTATTTTTACCTTAGCTTATACATATACTTTTTCCTAAGGTTTAGTGACATTTATATATGTCGATGTACATAAATTATATGTTACTGTAAATGTTAGTATGTTAACTTAAGTTAGTATAGTATATATTATTACTTATAATGGTGCATATATCTAAGTATTATTAATATTAGATGTAAATAGATAGTATATAGTATTTAATTAAAGTGTTTGATGCTTGCTTGTAAATAGATGTTTGTAAGCATTTTAATTCATTCTTTCGTACATAAATTGTTTCATTCTTTTAATTATTAATTAATTCATTCATATTTGTACATAAAACTAATCTTTTTGGAATTAAAGAATAATATTGAACTTAGAGAGTGATGTATATCAATAACTGTCTCCCAGTGAACGACCTGGAATAACCCAGTAAAAATTAAGTAAATAAATAAAGTTGATGCGACAACGGTTTGTATTTGTAACATATACTACAACAACGACGTTTTTTTATACGAACCGTGGGCGGTCGCTTCAGACCTTCAATCAGAGATTTCTCTTTGATTCCTTGATGAAATCCTTCCAAACTAGAAAGAAGAACTCCTGAGAGAATCTCCTTCCATTTGAGCCATTCATTAGGCTCTGATTCTTGCCCAAATCGTCAAACAAATCGTTTGAAGAATCGAGTCTCCTATTTTTGCGAAGCTTCAAAGCTTCCAAGCTTGGGAAGCTCTCTTGAGACCTATATAAGGACCCATGAGGACAAACCGTCCTCCTTAGCTAGGCTTTGTCTTAAAAGCCCTCTTCAAACTCCTTCCCCGGCCATCTCCGACTTAGCTCCAACAAGCTACTCCCTCCGTCGTCCTGCGGCCTCCCAACGGCCAAATTGGGAGTGCTACGTTCCTCCCCTCCTTCGTCTGCTCCTCGACGACCAACTCAGGGGCTTCTAGATCTCCCTCTTCCTCGCTGCACTTCCACCGAAGTTTTCATCTTCCCCGATGCCAGCCAATCAAAGTCGGTACCGTCCTTGCCTTTTTGTCCATTAGTTTAGGACCCTTAACTTTCTCCCTCTCTCTACTCTCTTCCCCCCTCGTTATCTTCTTGTTTCGACCCACAATCACGGCCTCCCCCTCTGTCTTCCTTCACTCTGGCCGAGCTTTGGCGATGTCGAGAGCTTGCTACACGCCACCGTTCGCCTCGCCACAACTCCCATAAGCATCACTGTGCTCCACTGACCAAAACCCCTCAAGAAATTGAGGGGATCGGTCCCTCACTCGCCTCACCAGACACAATCACCTCCACACCGCCTTCTTGCCTCCATCCGACCACCACATGCTTCCACTCGCCTCACAACCACCACCACTGGACTCCACGTCCTCTGGCGACACTAGTGAGCCATCTAATTAGGGCTTTTGAGCCCATATGCTTGTTTCAGGTCATCACTGCCCTCCGCTGCCACCACCATCATCTCTGACGATGTCCGCTATCCTCCAGTCACATTCACCCTCAAAACCACTTCCAGGTTGCGTGCAACGGCTCCAGGTGCACTCCCAAGCCCTCAATTAGACACCGCGACCGCAACTTCACCTTCAATTGGAAGCATCTCCTTGAGCTGCTGCTGCATAGAAAAGGGGGGGGGACAATAGTCCCACATCGGCGAATGAAAGACGTGCAACCACATATAAATATAGATTTTTATTTTTTTGTGGATAGGGATATGGATTTTTTTTTTTTGTAGATATGGACATGGATTAGGATTTTTGAAGCTGACCAACACAAAATGGAAATATATTGACAACAGTATAGAATAAATCAGCCCACAAGTTGATGTTATAGGCTACTCTACAAAGCTGCATTTGGCACTTAGAAACAAGAGGGAAAAAATCAAGGAAATTGATTGTGTTAAGTATATGGGCCACTCCAAGGAATTTTTAAATTCAATCTTTTTCTTTGGAAGAGATGATTCTTAGAGTCAGCAGAAAGCATGTGAAAGGAATACACGCGCTAGTGTCCACCGATATCTAAGATTTTTCTTAATTTATTAAAGGAATGGATTATTTACTCATGCATATTACTAAAATCAGAATAGATGATCAAAACTGATTCCACTTTGATCAAATTTTTACATGAACAAAATGATACAGGCCAGAGCATTGAAGAGCACTCAAGGATTCATTCTAAAAGAATAATGAAAGAAGGGATCAAAGTTGTAAAGAAGGGATTCATTCTAAAACATTACCCTTCACCCTCATGTACATATCATGATACATGTGCTTATCGATCTTCTTTGCCTCCCTATACTTCCTCAGCAAGCGCCTTAGTACACGCATCCTACACATCCATAGAACATTGGTTGGAAGTCTTGCCTCTCTAGTATCCCTTCTCTTACCTGTGAAACAAAAATTTTCATATAAGAAGAAGAATTAAAAAGAAAAAAAAGGCAAGCAAAACAAGCTAGACTTGCACCATAGGTAGTATGGCTCCCCTTCCTCTTTGATTCCAAAGCACTCATTGCACGGGAGCAAGAATGGATCTTTTGGGGCTTCCTGATGATAAAACCATCCTCAACTAATTTCCTAATGTTTTAGCCTGAGATATGATTCAAAAAACAAAGACTAACGAATACTAACATTCACGAATACTAACAAACACAAACTGAAGGTAGCCAATATCATGTCATGTGGCCAAATAAAACAACCCTTCAACAATAAATTGAGACTATCCACATCTAATCTGTAAATCCCAGTTTGGTAACATGGATAGATTATGTGCGATAACCTTTTTATGGCTCGATTATAATCTGAAGGGCAAAGCTACCACTTTGCTAAGAGTAGAAAGATCTTGGCTCCTCTTGCTGCTGCATCTGCTGTTGCTGCATTGCATGGTAGTGCTCTGTTGCTGCTGCTGCATCGCCACCACGCCTCTCCCTTGCACAAGGTACACAAATGTGATTTACAATAATAAATGACAACCAACGCACGAGGTAGACAAATTACTTTGTACTTGTTGCTACTGCTACATCTGCTGCTGTTGCATTTGGAAAGGCGACTCTTTTTGGAATAAAGATGGAAAAGAAGCAAATATATATAATACCTGCTAGGCCCCAAAATATATCTATCTACTTATGTGAAAACAAAAGGAAAGGCAATAGTAGCGTGAACAAAATTTGCATCAATCTGGAAAGGCAGGTGAGGTGTGAACAAGTTACCATACAAGCCACCTTCAAATAGTCTACAAAAATAGTCTACAAAAAATGCATGACATGTAAATGCATCTAAATTTATTGCTATGAGCAAAATAGATAGATGAGAATGGAGATGATATTGACTTGGAGAACCTCGAAAGTTAGAGGAGTGCCATTGTTGAATAAGGACTATGGAGAGGAGGAATCGCAAAATATTAGAGGATTCAAAAAATTATAACCAAAGCACAATTAGGAATAACCAGAAATACTTTATTAAATGCCATCACTAAACGATGGGATCAACATGTTAGGCAACCATTTGACTTCAATTATAGAGTATTGATTGCAAGTACATGACATGCACGAAGAACAAGTGGTGATTCACTGTTGCCACCAGCCAGTGACAAAGGAATGTTGAGTTGACCCTCCTTCTCTTTAGCTTTAGATACGAAATCTACTAGATTCAACGAAGTAGTGCCCAGAATGGAGGGTTTATCTTTGGTTCCACTTTCTATTCATTGAATCATTGAAACAGAATCAAGAGGGGGAATCAATCCCATGCACCTCATCTAGAATTAAAAAAAGCACACACTAATGGAGAAAAAACTCCCACAAATAATAAGTTCTCAAAATTTTCCCCGTGCAACTAAGGAAACAAAAGAAACAGGAAACTCAAACTCCCCCTACAACATCATTGCCTAACCCAAATGCAGCAACAGCATCGAAACCCCAAAAATACCTCCTCCCAAAACCATCAACAAATCACAAACACACCTCACAAAACATCAAACCCTCACAAAAGCAACACCAAATCCGCACTCAAATGCATAGAAACCTCATTTACAAGTATGCTTTATTGCAATTATACAGTTTCTTTTGTCCTCTTATTTATTTAAATAGCTTATCTTAGGATATTAATATAATTGAGATCAGTTAAGATCTCCACTTTAGGTGTTCATTAGTTTAGGAAAGCTTTGCTTCTTTCTTGTATTACAAGATGGAGAAGGATTACTTTTTATAACTGTGTAATAGAAAAAGGAATGGTGTAGTTCACATGGTCAGAGCCTCTACTTTGCCTTGCTGAACTATGCATAAAAAGAAATGCATGCTTACTTTAGGTAATAAGTTAATCTAATTGATTCCATTACATATGGTTTTCCCATGGATACACAAATGCTTTTGTTATTTAATGCACAAAATGCTTGTCATGGTGCTGGAGAACATTATGAAAAAAGTTGGTGAATCACATTAGTTACCTTTCTTGATTGTCATGGTTTGGTTGACCTTGAGGACCTGCAAGAACTCGTCCTTCTGCTGCCAAATGGGCAAGGTCTTGCAAATGGGGTTTTGTGTCTATGAAAAAACCAAAACCTCTCCAAATAGACATAACTTTGTCACAACCTAAAGGGAATAAAAATCCAAAAATGTACATATGTGAATGATCAATCTAACGAATGAGAGATTTGGAACATATGGCTCAAATTTTTGCATGAGGATTTTCAGTCAGAATTGAAAATTTATCCAATACAACTAGATCAGAATGTTTCGATTAACTTCTATAACAAGTGCATCCAGTTAACAATTTTTTTCATGAAATGGGTCCTAGTCCGGTAACAATCATGAATCTGTTATGATACACAGAAATTACATGAAACATGAGAAGACAAGCAGGCAAACACATTCTTTTATATCAAACACATCAAGCATGAATATTACTTTAGCACTACCTGAGAGTGAACTAATTCATAATATGAGTAATCAACATACACAACTACTAGAAAACATGATCACAAAGACAATGGAAAGTACTGAGCCTCAAGGTTGGCTCCCTTGCCATGCAGATAAGCAAGCCCTCAAGCCATCCCAAGAATTATGTTGAATCTTTGTTTCCAGTTAGGGATCCATGCTATTCACCTATTAGGTAACCGCTAAAAAAAGAACAACACCACAAATCAGAGTTAAACAAAAAAGGGTGAACAAAGGAAAAAATGGTAGGTAGATCTGATACCTGAGCTCTTTATTACCAATTCCAGAATAATAACTAGAGTCTACTACTGTTGTTGGTGCCACTACCACTATGAAAGCTTCATACATTCACCAACCTTAGATATACTTTACAAAGAAACATGTTAACCCACCTCATACATTTACCACAAATGCAAACATACTGATATCATTATTTCCCAAATTCATATACCATAAATGCAAACATACTCATATCATTATTTTCCACATTCATATACCACAAATGCAAATATATATTCTACCATGCATATATATATTCCATCATTCACCACATGCATGATACTTATTCATAAATAAAACACATGTATATGTCACATGTTTTGAAATGTATACATAAAACTAGACATGTGAAAATAAAAAAAATCCAAGTAACTATGTAATGGCTTCTATGCTGCCTATTCCAGAACCTCCGCAGTCATCATCAGGCGGATGAGGTGGGAAGTGAAAAGAAACATGATCTGCACCACCTCGTCCCAATGCACTTAAGAATATTGCCTGAAACTGTGCCTACATCTGTGCCTGCATTTGCTCCCGTTCTTGTTGTGCTTCATGTCTCTGTCGTTTTAGTATATCAGTTGTCTTGTCAAACTTTGACATGACATCGTTTAGTTTCTCTTGAAAGGTCTCCACTTGTGTCTGTAACTGTTGCAACCTCTCTGAACCCCCTGATCCCTTTCTTCCATGCCAACTAGCAACAGTCTCACTTGCACCAGCACTATGAACAAAACCACCATGCTAAGGGGGCATAACTGTCCTAAATGCTTGCTCTACTGTCATAGGCTGTAATAGGCCAGTCTCTGATTGCTCATCCATATCATCACTAAAAGGATGCATCAACTCCATCATGTGACCCTACACATAGTTGAGCTTATGGTAAGTTCTCCTAAATGTTTATCACTAAGTTATTCATTACTTGTTTCAATGAGTTTACATGTCTCTCTTGATATAATGAATCAATCCAAACACGAGGGCCATCAGTAGTAGACTTACTATGACTCCTCTCATAGATCGAAACACGATCAAGTTGTACACCATTATTGGTATCTGACTGCATATTTGAGATGTGGTTATAAATTAAGTTATCCTAAATTTAAGCATCTCTTATTTAAGTCTCCTAACTTGTAAGTTTTATAATAGATATTATAATCAATAATTTTTATATCGTCAATTAAGCTGGTGAAAATGTACTTACATAAGTATCCCTTAAGGTATCTATTCTCATTCATCCCAAGTAGTGGATTACAGTCGGAGCTTTCGCCCTATTAGCTTTATTTTTCTTAGCTTGCTCCTATAACAGCAAATTATGGAAATTGGTACTTAATCATTTTGCTTTTAGAATAGAAGTAATTAATATAAAATATTAATTACCTTCGTGTTTTCCGGATCCCAATATTCATAGCACTCCACTCAATGACTAGCTTATACTCCTAGTGGCACGTCTCTCAATGCATCCTCATAATTCTTACCAATAAAGAACTATTTATATATACAGAAAAGTTAGCAACACATAAAAGTAAATAGTTGCGTTATTGTGTTATTATGAATTCTATATCTATGCTTATGTCTTACTTGGCTTTTAAGCTCTTCTCTCTAGCTACGAATTGCCTTCCTGTTGCTTGGAGAATATATATAGTCGGCATTGGATTTGTTCCCCAATCATACGTCACCTGTATTTTATATTATAACGAATAATTAGATAAAGGATTTTAAGTAAACCAAATGAATGACATAACAACAATATCATATTAATATCCCTAGCTCACGAATGAACTCATCCTTTTGTTGCCGAGGGACCTGCCTCCAATCAAAATAGCATGGGGGTATCAACAGTCTCACAAGTGTAGGGATCCTATTATTAAAAGGTGCGTAACATGAACATCTTCCGCTACAATTTACTTCAACCGTTATTCAAGTCCCTTTAGTTAATTTTCTCAATTCCAAATTCCTTGTCTTACCTCTTGGCTTTGATTTTATACCTTCAGTAAACAAATAGTCAAAATAAAATAGTTATAAAGAATTAATATCAAAGAAAATTAATGTGAGAATTTATATACCATTAGACCCTGCTTGACTCTGCTCCTGAGATTGGCTCTGTGACTGGCTCTGTGGTTGACTATTCTGTTGAGATTAACCATATAACTAGATCTGAGGAGGGTCTACGAACTGAGATGGTGCCTGCTGTTGGGATCGACTTTGGGGAGGGTGTAGGGTATGAGCTGGTGTCCGCTGCTAGGACCGACTCTGGGGAGAGTGTAGGGACTGAGCTAGTGTCTGCTGTTGAGACTGGCTCTGGGTAGGATGTAGGGGCTGAGCTGGTGTCCATTGCTGGGACTGGCTTTAGGGTGGGTGTAGGGCTGAGCTAGTGTTTGCTGTTGGGACTGGCTCTGGGGAAGGTGTCAAGGCTAAGCTGGTATCTGCTGCTAGGACTGGCTCTGGGGTGGGTGTAGGGGCTAAGCTAGTGTCCGCTGTGAGGACTGGCTCTGGGGAGGGTGTATGGGATGAGATCGTGCTTGCTGCTGGGACTGGCTCTGGGGAGAGTGTAGGGGTTGTGCTGGTGTCCGCTGCTGGGACTAGCTCTTAGGAAGGTGTAAGGGCTGAACTGGTGTCCGCTGTTGAGACTGGCTTTGGGGAGGGTGTAGGGGCTGAGCTGGTGTCTGCTGCTGGGACTGGCTGTGGGGAAGGTGTAAGGGCTAAGCTGGTGTCTTCTGGTGGGACTGGCTCTGGGGTGGGTGTAGGGGTTGGGACTGGCTCAGGGGAGGGTGTAAGGGCTGAAGGTTTGTGTGCCTAGGTGGAAGCTGAGAGTGAGGCTGTGTATTTTGTTGAGGTCTATACTGAGGCCTAGATTTTGTAAGAGTATGAGGTGGGATCATGGCATGTTGAGTATGAGATCGAAGTCGAGTTTGAGGTTGTGGCGAAGTCTAAAGATTGGGCATGTGGGAAGGCAACTGGAGTTGATGGTCATGCTGTTAGTGGGGTTGAGGAACATGTTGGGGTTCAAGCTTGGTGTCGATGCCACCCTTGTGTACTGAATGTGACCAATTTATTTACTCCAACTTGATGCCACTATTTATAGAAATTTTCACTTTGATTATTCCAATAAAATAATTTCAATTTGATTATACTTCATGCCACTATGTATAGAAAGCATAAACTTGAAAGCTTACTCTTATATGATTCATTCAAAAAAAAAATCATAACTTTGGTTACAGGAAATAAGAGAGGAGCTACAAATTATAAAAGGATGATGTCATACTTTTTATATAGTCAACTGTGACGAAAGACGTATGCTAAAGCAAGTAAAAGATCAGCCCAGTATAATAAGAAAACCTGCAATAAAGAAAATATATGAATAAATTTTTAAGAATGAAATAGTTAAACTCTACAAAATAACTTAATTGAAAACGTTTACCTCAAATATCAATATCCATTTCACCATGACCTATTCCTCCATCTTGTAACACATCTTGGTATGCTTTAGAATCAAAGTCGGGATCCTTATCATGTTGTATATCATAATAATCACGCGGCATTGTTCTATTGGTACTATCCAGCTATTTCTACTATTATCAGGCACGTAAAAAACTTGTTCAACTTGACAAGCTAATGTAGACGGTTCAGATGCTTGAAGAATTGTACGATCCTTGTTCAAACTTATGATACTAGTTTCTTTGTCCACTTTAACACAATATTTGCTGTTAAAAATATCAAACCTATCACACTTAAATAAGACGACTCAGCGATCATGATTATAGCTGACTTTCACAATCTCTTTGTTTTCTCATAGTAACCATCACAACCAGTTTGTATGCCACACATTTCACAATAACGCCTGAATGTTGTGTCACCTTCACATCATCAACTAATTGCACTCTAAATCTGAACCCATTTGTTATATATGCAGAGTAATAATGTGCATGACTTAAAGGATGTTCATCATTACATCAAAATCTTCTATCCATTGTGAATCATTATTTTGTTTCATTTCTTGCACATGAGTTCTGAACTAGTCAATGAAGTCTTCTTCACATTTAGAAATGTGTGTAGATTGTTGAAATTCATTGTAAAAATATGAAATCTGTTCTAATATATGTATATAAGCTAATTGTCGATCATGTTCTGACATTGATTTAAATTCCGTTCGTATGATTGGCCTTCCTTGGATATCAAATACAAAAGAATAATCTTCCACATTTTCACTGTTTTGTCTATCATCATCCCTTTGCAATCTATTGAATCGATTATCTAGATCGTCCATATACATCGCACAAAAATTGATGCATTCTTCTACAAGATACCCTTCGACAATTGAACCTTCTAGCTTAGCCTTATTGAAGATGTAGTCTTTCAATTTTTTCAAGAAACGCTCAACTAGATCCACCTATACTGAATTGGTCCAGCAATCCTTGCTTCATTTGCTAGGTGGAGTATAAGATGTACCATAATATCGAAAAATGCAAGAGGGAAAATATGCTCCATCTTGTATAATGTGATCACAATTTGCTTATCCCAATAGTCTAACACTTGAGAATCCAATGTCTTTGAACATATAACCTTGAAGAATCTACTTATCTCCGCCACAGAGTCAACCATTGGTTGAGGAGGCACTCCATGGATTGCTAATAAGAACAAGATTTGCATGTAAACATAGCAATCATGACTTTTTAACCCACTTACTTTCTTCAATGCTTCATTTACACATGTAAAAGTTGTGACGAGAATTCATCTGGAACCTTGATATTTTTTAGAAAAGATAATATCTTCAGTCGTTGCTTATTCTTCAAAGTATATAATGCCTTAGGAAAGTCATAACTGCCATCATCTTTATGATTTATGTGTAACTCAGGATGAATGCCCAACATCTTCAAATCATTATGGGTCTTCAACGTATCTTTTGGACTATCCGTTAAGCTTAGCATATCTAAAATGTTATCCATAACATTCTTCTCAATATGCATCACATCAAGATTGTGACGAACTATGAGATCTTGCCAATAAAGGAGCTCCATGAAGAATATGCTCTTCTTTTTAAATCCAGAATTACATAAGTCTTTAAGATCTTTCTGAAGCAGACGACCCAATCGGATATTACTAATCTATTATAACTTCTCCATTATTTTGAATCATGACAACCTGATTGTATCTATTCTTAGAAAATTTTTTAGATTCTTGGATGAATAACAGCATGGTTTACCATCAAATTTGTCTTTAAACTTAGATTGTCGCCATCTATATTCAAATGATAGGAATCTACGATGCCTTAAATAACATAATTTATTACTTTCAGGTAAACACAAGTAATGGGTATCATCCATACATATAAGGCATGCTAACTTGCCTTTAGTGCTTTAACCAGATAAATTTTCATAAGCTGGGAAATCATTAATAGTCTACAATAGTGCTGCATGCATCTTAAAAAAATGTTTTCTAGCTGCACCATATGTTTCAGCCCCATTATACCATAGCAATTTCAACTCGTCAATGAGTGGTTGCATGTAAACATCGATTGCATTTCCTGGTGCCTTCTTCCCAGGGATGAGAAGCACCAGCATCATAAACGAAGATCTCATACACATCCATGGCAGCAAATTATATGTAAACATCACCACTGGCCATATTGAATATGACGGATGCATATTTTTGAAAGGATTGAATCAATCACTTGCAAGACTAAGCCTAATATTACGTATTTCCTCTGCAAATAGAGCATGTCTATTATCGAATGCAACCCACTCTTCAGAATCTATCGGATGATGCATGAGTCCATCTTGTGATTTGTTATTATGATGCCATGTCATCCACTTTGCAGTTTTAGTCGACATGAAAAGACGTTGTAGCCTAGGAATCAAAGGAAAGTAATATAGTACCTTCCTTGATTGTTTCTTCCCTCGTGTATTTGAACTGGTATTTTTTTATATCTTTCTTCTCTACATTGTAGGCAACTATTCAAGCATGCATTTTCTTTAGTGCACAGTATAAAGTCATTCTTACAAGCATCAATTTTTTCACACTTCAAGCCAAGTACGTGAAACTATTTTTTTGCATCATACCATGACCGAGGAAAATCTTTGGGATTATTTAACAGCTTTTCTATGAACTTAAGGACATCAGACATTAACTTAGATATTGCCTTATTCATCACTTTAATTCGAAACATTCTCAAAAGAAATGACAACCTTGACATGGAATTAATCCCAGGAGCAATGGGTTCCTCTGCTGCCTTTAGTGCATCATAAAAATGATTACAATCTCCAAACATATTATCATTATCTATATTATCAGCATTTGCAACCCTCATCTCTCCTAACATCTCTGCAACATTATCACCTCCAATATCTTCAACGCGATTCTCAACATTGTTGACAGGGGCTGGATTGAGGGGTTTTAAAAGATGCGTTCATTGTAGTAATAATTTCTCAAAAATAGCTAGAACAACAGATAAAATTTATAACTTGAATATCAGAAATGAAGTCCGAGATCATTCGCTGGGAGTAAATATGGAATTTATGCGCTAATCTCAACAATTAATGTAAATGAGCATAATTAATTACTCAAAATCTAATATGCAATGCATGACGAGTATATGATGAACCAAAAAGAATTCTAGACAAAATAATGGTGATTTGGATCACCAATTATTAGTCTAACACATATAGCAATTACTCAAATATAATCAATATGACGGAGCTGATAATAAGAAAATCAGACGTCTAAAAATGTGTAGATACAGTGATTCCTCTTTTCTTTTCCTGCTGCTATTCTTCTTCGGATGTCTCTTCTTCCTTCTCTTCTTCTTCTACAGTCCTCCTCTTCTTCTTCTTTCTTCCTTCTGTCCTCTGCTCTTCCCTTCATCTCTCCTTCCTCTTCTTCTCTTTTCCTTTATGCACAGGGAACACTCTTCTTCAGATACGACTAAGTGTTAGTCGTTACACAACAGAGCAAAACCCTTCTTAACCCCGCACGCTCTCTCTCTTTCCTTCTCTTTGGTTTCTCCTCTTTCACGCCCTCCCAGGGCCATGCATAGTATTGGGTATTCGGGTATCATATCAAAGCGCACCCGGGACCAGGGCTGCTGGCGTGGTCACAGCCAAGGTGTGCGCAGGCATAGGTGGGTAAATGGGTCAGACCAGGCCCACGTGCACAGTGTCACGGGCGAGGCATGTGTAGGGTCCGAGGGACCTCACCCTACAAGTGTTGAGGCAAACAACCCTCAACACTTTTTCCTTTTATGCGGGTTTTAGCTCCACTGATTTTCGAGGTGGGACTAAATGTCCCACCATTTTCGCGTATGCAGCTGTAGCTAAAGTTCTTCACCAATTGGAGCACTGCTGCAAGGGGAGCTTTAATCAAAGACTTGGAGTAGATCCTGGGAAGTAGCCGCGTCGATTGAGAGTAGCACCAGGTTGTCTCAATGTTGAAGGTGCTTGGTCGTGGTCGGGGATGGTGGCAGCAGCGGCAGCGAATCGGCAAAGACCTAGAACACGAATACGGGCTCGAAGACCCCAGTTAAATGGCTCCACAGCTTCGCCTTAGCATGGAGAAGGTGATGGTGACGTCTTGTGGAGGATGGTGGCATGTAGAGGGTGGTCGATGACGGTGAAGACAACGTAAAGGTGCGTTGTTTGGTGGGAAGTTTGGGAGGTGGAATTGGCGTAATAGGAGAGGGGTTTTGATGGGTGAGTCATGGTGAAGCTTATGAGGTGGTTGGCGAGGCGGATGGAGGGGTGTAGCGACAAGGACGCCTCACCGGAGGAGTGGCTGGAGACGGAGGAGATGAGGGTGGTTGACGGCATTGAGGGGATATTTTTTATTTTTTGGGTAGGAAACTGACTTACGAATCTAAACTAACTAAACTAACCCTAATCTAATAGATGAAGGGGTAGGATTGGCAACCGGCGTTGACAGGCTAGCACCATGGAAGAAGGTGCTCCATTGAGGTGGATGGCGAGGAAGAACGGGAAGACAGCCTTGTCTTTGGCACACTAGGCACGGACGAAGGAAACAAAGATAATGGCACTCCCAATTTGGCCATTGGGAGGTTTAAGAGCAACAGAGGGAGGAGCTCGCCGAAGCTAAGGCGGAGCAGGGCCGAAGGTGGAGTTTTGAAGAGGGTTTTGGCCCCAAACCTTGCTGAGAAGAACGAGCAGGCCCTGGGGATCCTTATATAGGCCTCATGGAGCGGTTAGAGTTTAGGAAGCAAGCTTCTAAGCTTGGAAGGCTTGCCGGAGTAGGAAACCTATGAGATACCCGAATCTCTCATGCGTTCGCATGAGAGATTGAGAAGGTTGTTGGGCTCAAGATCGAATTCGTTGGAAAGAGAACTTCTCATGGAATCTCCCTTCCAATTTTGGAAGGGATTCATTAATCAGAGGAGTTCTCTTCAATCAAAGGTCGTCGGAGAAGGATTCCTCTGCGATAATGGCAGAGGGACCTAGTTGCAAAGAGTGACGACAAAGATAGGGACTTTTTTGTAAGGAATTCAAAAGTTAGGGTCATGTATGTTAGAGAAAAGATTCAGATTGGACCAAATTGCAAACTAGGTCAAGACAATTTCTGATTGGGCCCAAATTTTGGTACAAACCTAATTTGGACCCAAGGAATCCAATGGTGAAGTTGGATTTTATTTTTGACCTAGTTTGACTGGGTAATGTATGCAAAAACCCAAATTAGGGCAAAAGTCTATCTGTAGCTCTGTTTTGGGTCAGGACAGGTTCTGATGGTCAAATTAAAGGTACCAAATCCTAGAGAATATTTTTCTATGAATTTTTGAGGCTTTAGGTGAATTTTATCCTGACCGAAACCTAGGTAGATTAAGCAGGTTTATTTTTAAATTTTCAGATATCATTTAATTCTCGAAACTCGTGAAAACCCATTTCTGTCTGCACGGACCTTCTTGTTAGACATTTAACAGCATTTGACCTATAATTAACCCCTAAGAAAACCTGTGATTGTACTGCAATTAAGATGTGTTGTTAAAACTGTAGTTTTACCCTTGTCTTCTTGTATTTCCCTCATAATGGACTTGCAGTGAATTATGGTCCTCTAGTTGTTATGTAGGAGCATTTAATGATGGAATATGAATAAATAAAGCTAGATATGACTGATGATGACGTTATCATCAAACATCATTATCAATAGAAGAGTAAGTGATTTCTTCTCCATGTGAGATCCAAACTGTGTAGTGAGGCCACCAATCGGTACAAATTAGATGTTCAAATACTATGTTGCGATCATGCATAAATCCATTCAAATAACTTTTGCATGGACAACAAATTCTCTCATAGAATTCTCCTCTTCTATATTGCTTCCTCTCATCATGGAATGCCCAATCTAAGAATGAAATCACTCCGCTCGTATATCGAAAATAATAAGAAATTCTAAAACCAATCCAAGACTTATCCATGGAAACCATTATTAAATAAACCCACAAATAATGAAAGTAAGTTACATAAGGAAACATCAAATATTTGTATATTTTAGTTATTATTTTCGGTTGATAGCTCATCCTTGAATATTTAATCACAACATTACTTGTTACATGTAACCCGTGCTTGGAGAAATTTCAGCAGCATCTCCCTACACTTCTCCAGTATACCCCAAGACTAACCTCAACTAGATTCCTTTAACACGTAATTTAAGGTGCTTAAGAAACCTAGGTAAGTTTAGTTAGTATACCACAGAAGAGCAGAAAGATGTCACCAAGATTTCTCCAGACAAGGATTACATGTAACAAGTAACACCTAAGTTGTGATCAAATCTTCAAAAACCGTCCTTAGTTCGAAACTTTACCGAATTGAGGACGATCAAAACTTATGACATGTTATAAAGACAACACATCATGCATGTATGTGAGACATGCATACATTAACACATTGACCGTATGATATGATCATAAGTCTTGAATGAGCGGGTATATTAATACAATTTTACCTATCCTTTCAACTTGTACCCTAAGAGTTATATTTCTTATTGTTTGTCATCGAGTGCATTTAAGGTTGCGTAAGTGTGGATATCTACAAATTGCATAAATAAATACTAACAAAGAAAAGAATAGTAATAACATAAGTCAGACATTGTGTTATAAAAATTCAAGACATTGTGTCATAAAAGAAAGTAGTTCTACAGAGTTGTTGGAGCAGATAATCTACACAAAAAGGTTGAATTTTGAAAATCCGTCGTTGTAGTGCGATTTGCGAGGAAATTCATCAACAAATAAATTTTATCGAAACTCTAAAAGAATTTCAGGTCAAATACAGGGAGGGTACGTTGATTTGAAATCCACGATTATATTTTTTTGCAATTTTGGTTTTAAGATGGAATAATTACAATGAATCGATACTATACTAAAAATAGAGAGAGAAGAAAACACTTTTATAAAAAGGATAATGTTTTTACAACTAGAAAGCATGAAATATTACAACTAGAAAGCAGTAAAATATACTCTAGAATGCAGTAAAGAGAAGGGAGGTGAGAAATTATCCTCCTTGTTGGCTGCTTAGAGGAAGAGCCGGAACAAGCGACAACTGAAAGACGGAGAGCGGAGACGGAAGACGAAGAACGAAGAGGAAAGAATCGGGGGCGAGGCAGGACGTTGTCGTCGTGGGGTCCACTTCCGGAATGGGGGTGAGAAGACGACCACGGGAGCTCCACGAACAGGATGAGAAGTGGGCAAAATTTTGCTTTCAACTCTAGAGGAGCATCCCGAGCTTGGGACAAGCTTCTTTAGAGCTTTGGAGAGGGAGAGAGGTGAAGGAAGGGATGAATGATATGTGGGGAGCGTAGGCCTTTTTATAGGTGTAGAGGTTGGGGGCAAATAGGTCATTTTTAACCTTAAAACATTAATGTAGGGTCTTTAGTGACGGATTTATTTGTCACTTAAGCCCTAAACGTGGACGACTTTTCTACGCCTCCTCACGCTCAACGCATGAGCCACGATCTCACGATCTCAGTCGTCTGATCGCCAAATCAGAAGACTTAAACACGTCGCGTCCATGCCTTCACAATTACACCTCCCGTGCCTGAGATTCCGTGTGACCTTGGGCGTCTAATTGCACGTGCACCTGATTGGTTGATCTGGGCCGTTCGTAGCTAATCATGCGATTGAGATCGTGCTCATCCACGTGAGGAAAGGCACGATGCGGGCAGCTCGATCTCGCACTCCTTGCACAAATAGTGCCTTAACCACTGTGCCATGTAGTGGTTTGAGGCGCGTAGAGGTTTTGTGCACAGCCGATCTTGACCATTGGATCTTCATCCAACGGTCGAGATCAAGCATTGATGATCACTTGGAGCGGTGGAGCAGGAGGCCTTAGCGAGCATTGGGCGGTTGGGATGGCGCCACTTGGTGCCATCTTGGCCATCCATCTTCTGTGATTTGCAGATGGTGCTATAAATGTTGGATTGGATCGATTTTCACGCTGTTGGGCTTGGATCGTTGATTCGAATCCATCCGTATTGTCGGATTTGTCGTCTAAAGAACGGATTTACACCACCTAGCCCCTTGACCTCTAATCTTTCTCGGACTGCATCTGATGCTACGGAAGTCTGATTGAGGCAATCTTGGAGTTGTTGAACTCCAATCGTCATCCTGATCAGATCCGTACAGTTTGATCTTCAATCTGAAGCCCTGATTAAATATCTCCTGTCCCTAACCACCAAAAAGAGTAAATTACTATACAATTTATACACTTTGACCTAAATTCATGATGATACATGTTATGCATTATTTACAATGCATGATGCTTCTACGACACTAAGAACATGCATAAATAGGCATTTTAGGCTATTCAGATGCATACACATCAATAGTTCTCAAGACAACGTGACAGTTCATAAAGAAAGCCTACAAAAGCACAATAACAAAAGTATATATAATAATAAATTCTTAGAACATCATAGTATATAAAATAATAAAGTATATAATCTTCAAAACTTTTGGGATTTGGGTCAGTACTTTTAAATTTTAGGTTGCAGTGTTATGGAGATAAGTTGTAGCTTACCTTGTATGAAATGGTCATCTGGTTTTAGATTAACCATTGAGTTTGTTGTGAGATTTTGCTAGATTTTTATTTTTTTGTTTAGTCATTCAGGAGTGCGTGAGATTTAAGATTAAAAATGAGAAAATTGGAGTGATTTGACATATTTGACATTCTTTTCAATTGAAGTTGTATTTCATTATTTTGTCCTTTCTTTAGGCCACATGTGTTCACTCCTTGTTTGGCTAACTATCATGAATTTCTTTGTAGCGTGCTATGAATTACCAAACAGGCCAAGAGGTTGCTATTAGAAAGATTGGCAAGGCCTTTGATAAAGCTTCTTCTTCACATGAACCATGAAAATGTAAGTAGTACAGTCCTATTCTCTTGATGGCTTTGACTTTTCAGGTGGTTGATTAATTGCTAGATTATTCGTGATGGTTGATTTTGGATTCAGTTTTGTTTCTTTTCTTCTTGTTAGAGTGTAATAGATATAAACCCATAATTTTTCCAGCTGCATTTTGATGTTTTTTATTTGCATTTCTGATAAAATATTGCTATATCAAACCAGGTTTTTCCTTTATATCTTATTGATATTTCCAAAACTCCAGTTAAGCATAGGATCTTTTGACCACAAAGTCCTTTGCTATATTTCTAGCAAAATTACTTGTACTATGAGTAAGTGGCTTATGTTATATGGGCCCATGTTATTTTAAATATTTCAGATAGGTCTTTTGAAGGTAATTTTTATTCAATTTGATCAGTATGAAAAAGCATCACATTTAATATGTGGTCCCTAACTATCTGTGGCGTCAAAGTTGGTGGCTATTGTTAAATCCTGATCCCAGCCAACTTCATATGTAGCTATCTTTTTCCATTTTTGTGCATATATGTATGCATATTTAGATGTTGCAAGTTCATTGATAACTAAATCTAACTTACTCGATCTTTGGAGTCAATCAATTATTTATGTGTAACTTAGATTGTTACAAGTTACAAGTGTGTCAGATGTATGTCTAGGCATCCAGCTTGGGCTGAACGACCTTGACTTGAGATCAACTCAATAAGTGCTTTCAAGCCAGGCTCATTAAACATTTGAGCTGAGCTTGAATCTAGTTTCTAGTCTGATTTCCTTGTCGAGTCAAGTATATATATTTAAAAAATATATTGCATGTTATGAGTGCAAAAAATCAACCAAGAAGTATGGATTCTAATCGAATTCTTTCCATAATCTGACAGTACTCATTGTGACTCCTGCTTCTACTCTTTATCCTCCTTGTTATCTTACTTTTCCTTGCTGTACTGCCATCCTTCTTGCCAAGCGTGCTTTCTTTCCTTATGGTTGCCTAAGGGTTCATATATCACTGCCTCATTTGTCTCTCAATACATCATCCTACCTCATCCCTAATCCCCTCTCTCTTTATCCCTTCTAATTCTTTCCTCAAATATCAGTTCCTCCTTACTTCTCTCTTCTTCCTTCCTTATTTCTCTTTGCCTTTTCATATTTTCCTGTCCATCCATCAACTTCCTTTCATTAAGGAAGCACCCATGGGTAGCGTGAGGAACCATATGGCAGTATAACTAGTTTTGCTGGTAACAATAATACTATAGTACTACCACCTACTAAAGTTTTGAAATGTTGATTTTGACATTGTTTTGCCATGTTGGAAAAAAAAGGATATGGCAATGACATGTAGATGGCATGTTGGAGAAGTCCAAAAAGAAGTACGATGTAGCTTATGATATCTATTTTAAGCTCAAATTTCACAAAATTAGGATTACAGTATATTACATGACTAGACAAATTGCTAGATGGTTTTGTTAATATTTTTTTTTTTGAAGAGTGGCTTGAATGCTTTCTTTTTACTCATTTCCATTTAATCCTTTTTGAAAAAGAAATCATATTTATATTGCATGCCTTCATTTGACAGCTTCCTTTTTTTTCCCAATTTGCAAATACAAATCAGAGGATCTTCTTCTTGAATGTGAGCTTTGACAAGGTTATTAGAAGTCTATTTTATAATAAGAACAACGACTCACTCATCACCATTTCAGTATATGCATCAGATAACTTCAATTCACTGAAATGCAGAACTACAAGAATTGAGTATGCATATTCCTCTCTATTCTGAAGTTCGAGTAAATTGTTGTTCTATTATTTCAAAAATAATGTGGATTCCCACTTTATTAGAGCATGGAATTCATGTAGGACACCCCCTCTCCTACCTCTTCAGTCTATGTCAGAAATTCTTATATAATGTATTGTTCAGATTGTTCAAATTCATGGTTTCAGCATCTCATAAGAAGCCATTCCCTAATGTACGCAGATTGCTCTTTAATTTATTCAAGAATTATATATCACAACTTTTAATTTTAGTCATCATGTTTCGTCTCCCTCAAAGGCTCATATCAATAAATAGAACCTTTCTTTGGATTCCTCCCTTCCACACCCCTCTCACACAACAACCTAAATTTCTTTCACTGCTTTAGACTGAGTATAAGTTTGAATAAAGAATAGATAACAGGTTATTTCTACTAGAATAGGTGCTCTAGAGGGACATTTAGATCGTGCAAGGAGGACAAAGTGTTTACATATAAAACATTCATTATCCTTTTCTTAATTCAGTTTAAACTAAACCAATCCATGGTCCAGTTATTATTTGCCTGAAGTACATATATGATGTTTCTAGTCATTAAGGTGAATGTAAATTCTATCAAACATGGAAGTAGTTGATTGAGAGAAATGATGAATTTTCCTTTCATAAGTCCAACAATACAATCGAATTGGTTGTGAGAAGTCTATCAACATAGAAACTAATTATATCAGACAAATCATATTGAACATAAAAATGAAAAAAATCATATTGAACCTGTAAGCATCACTCACTTGATTAGTATTCCGGTGGTGTTCTTTGTCAACGTCGAAGGTATGCTCAAAAAATTATTATATGCCAAATCCCTTCCAAAGAAGGCAATCAAGAAGGATTAGCAACTCACAAATTTTCTACTTATTCAATTAGAAAAGAAAAGAATCTTCCAGGCCTGCAAAATTAATTTCAAAAGTATACTTGCAACACTTCAACACCGAGGTCAATAGGTCTCCTTGAGCCAATCCGTAGTCAATAGATCCACCAAGTACTATAACAACAACCTTAGCAGTCAGGATATCAAGAGAAGTGGAGTTGGAGGAGGAATGGATGAAAGGAAGTGTACCAACGCGTGCGGTAGCTGTAACAGAGGTGCTACCGGGGAAGAGAGGTGGTGACCTCAAGGGGGAGGGGTGGCGTTGCTAGGGAAGGGATGGTCGTAGGAGGCGCCTTCATTGAGAAAGGGAAAAGGGTAGCAGATGGTTGAGGAAGCTGCAGCATCGGGGACGAGCCTGGGGAGTCGAGGGAGGGGGAAGGTGATGGAGGCAGTTGTGGGTTCTCGACGGCTTTCTTGAGGGGAAGGAGAGGTGATGCTAGGGCAGGGATGGTTGGAGGAGGAGCCTTAGGCCAACAAGGAGTGAGCTACCATATCAGGGATGGTCGAGAGAGATGGACCTACACCGTTGGGGAGGGGGCTGGGGAGTCGAGGGAGGGGGAAGGTGTGGCGGCAGTAGGTTTAGGGAAAAAGTGGAGGGAAATTTTCTTTTCGTACCAAAGTCTATGGTGACTGTTTTAAGTGGAATTGTGATAATAGGCTTTGGTGATGGTGTTTAAACCGTAACGGATGGCGGCGGTGTGTTTAGGGAAAAAGTGGAGGGAAAATTTCTTCTCGTACTAAAGCCTATGGTGACGGTTTTAAGTGGAACCGTGACCATAGGCTTCGGTGACAGTTCTAGGTGGAACCGTGACCAAATAACTGTGACTAAACCTTAGTTTTTTAGTAGTGTAAGTATAGGCAGGTCGGGTGGAGTCGGATCTGCCTTTTTGTTCAGTATCCAGGTAGCTGGATCCTTCCTTGGGCTTTGTGCGAAGTTTTAAGTCCGAGGGTGCTTTTTGCCTCTCATCATATGTCCCTAATCTCTAACTAGCGGATGCTGTAGGGAGAGTAGTCCAGGTACTTAAAACTTCACAGTATATGATACCCCTGATTGAGCCCTTTAGTAAAAGGGGATCCAAATCAAGAATAAATACGGGCAATCACAGAAAGAGAGACATACGAGATTAGTGACCCAGTTTCACCCGAAGGGGTGTACCTCTTGGGGGAGGGTGATGCTTCCGAATTTCCACTAGAATTGGTGGGTAGTAAAGAGTCTCGTTTTCTCTCTCAGATTACGTGAAGAGAACCCTCGAGGGCCTCTCTTCCCTATTTATAGTACAGGAAATATCTCAACAACATTAAATCCCTCGTAATGGTCCTCGCGGATTCTCCGACACGTCCGTTACTTGGCTAGTAATAATGCTGGTAAATGCCATCATTAATGCCGACGTGGGTGTTATTGTCGCCTCTTTAACTCCATTCAACCTGGGTTCTTCGATGGGTAGGACTTTCTGGGTCTGCCTAAATGAAGGCGGGTCCTGATCCGTTTAAGTATAGGTGGGTCGAGTGGAGCCGGATCCACCTATTTGTTCAGTATCTGGGTAGCCGGATCCTTTCTTGGGCTTTGTGCGAAGTTTTGAGTCTGAGGGCACTGTTTGCCCCTCATCATATGCCCCCACTCTCTAACTAATGGATGCTGCTGAGAGAGTAGTCAAGGTACTTAAAACTTCGCAGTAGATGATACCCCCAAATGATTTCTCGACTATTCTCAAGTGAGGAGAGCATTTTTCATGAAGCAGAGATTTTTATTTTAAGCAGGCAAGACACCTATATTCATGCAATGCATGATTATTAAAAGATGTAGGGAACGTAGGCGTGTTTCTCCTGAGTTCCGGTCGGCTTTAAGAGGTCGCCATATAGTGTAGGGAACATATGCATGACGTGCCTTCGTGCGTGTGTGTTAAGAGGTGTCGTTATAGTTGCACTTGATACGTCGGTTTTAAAAGAAGTAAATGGAGGTGAGTCCGAATGTCGATCTCAGGGAGGCGTGGAAATCGGATTTTGTTTACCACTTGTTGTCACGAAAAAGGCGGAGTTTTGCTTGCGAAAGAGACGGTTTTGAAAAGCGAGAGATAGAGAGAGTTTAGGGTTAGAAAGCTCTTGGTTTTGATCATGCACTTTAAACAGAAATTAAAATGGCAACTAAATGGAAAATAATTTCATTAAACATGCATTCATAGTTCATGGTTTACAATATTAAATACATGCTTCAACAAAAGTAAATGAAAGCTTAAAAGAGAGAGAGAGAGGTAGAGAGAGAGTGGAGAGCGACGAGGCAGCCACGGCGGTGGAGGAGGCTCCGTCGGCGGCTCGTCGTCTCCGGCGATTACAAGAGTGCCTAAGACTAGCTAGGAGAGGAGTGGAGTAGTTGCAAGTGGGAGAGGATGCCTTGAATGGTGGTAGAAGGGGGTTTAAATAGAGTTAAGGGCTTCCTAAAAGAAGAATGTGCTTTAGCGACATCCAGAACGTCGCTAAAACTGCTTCCAGATACGTCGGTGAAGGCCTTCTGCCGCCGGTCAGCCGCCCGCCCCTCTCTCTCTTCAGGCGCGATCCGTGGATGTCGAACGAGAGCCGTCCGATTGATGATCGGACGGCTGAGATCCTCCCGCGCCTGCGCTAGGATCGCGCGCGTGGGAGGTGGGGCGCTGTCGTCGCGCCGCGTGGCGCAATCCTAGCCGCTCGCTTCTGATCGCGCAGCTCAATTTTTCCGCGCCCTTCGCCCGCAAGTGATTTCCGCTCCGCGCGATTCGAACGCGCGTCGCCGCGACGCGGGCATGCGCGCTAACCGTTGTGCCACGCCCGCGCTTTGTCGCGGCGACCGCGGGCGAGCGCGCGGATCTCGGCCGTTCGATCGAAGATCAACGGCCGAGATGCGTCCTTGGCTGGCTTGGGGGCGTGCGAGCGGCGGGGGTGGGGCGACGTGGCGCGTTCTAGCCCGTTGATCTCCAGATCAACGGTCAGGATTTCTTGGGCCCATTGTGGGAGCTCCGGATGTCGGATTTGGTCGATCTTGAGTCCGTTAGACTCCGTTCGTCGTCCTGAATCCATTCGTGCGGTCCGATTGCTCATCTGAGGCCTGCTTTGACAAATGCTTTACACAAATGGCCATTAATACAGTTTATAAGCAATCTTGGTACTTGATGCATGCAATGCTCCTATTCTACTTTATGTTGTGCCTTTTATTCTAAAGATGGGCCATATTCAACCTAATTACTACCCCCTTGCGTGGTGTTATCAATGCATGTCTCGCCAGAGTTCCAATTGGCCTTAAGAGATCAACATATGATGCATGGGACGTAGGCATATCGCCACCTGGGTCCCTATCGGTCTTAAAAGGCTCGCATCTCGGGTGAAATTGTGAGGTATGCATTACCTTCTGCGAATGGTGGCCAATCACTACAGGGATTGTTTTTTGTCTTCTTGTGTGACAAGATTGCCATTAATTGCCGTCATGATGAGGCATAATTGCCTCAAATACCGTACTTATCAGTGATGTGATCGCTATAACTGCAGCGAAAAGATACGCGTGCAAGGGCATTTAATGCCCTAAATGGTGACCAAGGTCTATCAGTTTTGACGGGTTGTTCTGAAATTTGCACCATAATTTGTGGGATTTCATTTTTTGACATCCATCCCCTGGGGGTTTATAAATAGGGGCTAGGGCATAATTTATTACCTACCCCCTTTTACCGTGGTAGATCACCTTGTGAGCCAACATCCACTACTTCTCCGGTGAGCTGTGAGAGGATTCGTACGTCGAAAATGTTGTGCCTGGAGGAGTAGCAAAGGCGAACAAAACATGTTTGGGCTCGCAGGCAAGGCTAAGTCCACCTCTTCCTCGTCCGGTATCTCGCCCGAGACGAAGGAATTGTATAGTTTTGCTTCTGACTTTCGTAGTTGGATCACCATTAAGGTGTCCCTCGATGCATTCGAACTCGGTGGAGTTCTATTCCAAGCTTGTGGACATATGATGATGAGAGACTCATCTTGGTTCTTAAGTGCCCCTAATTAACTAGTTTCCCTAGTTAATTAGCTAATGGTATGTATTATTAAGGTTTAATTGTAATAAAAGGGATTAAATACTAAGGACCTTTAAAATAATATAAAAACACTAAATTAAATATCTATTAATCATAATTATAATTTAATTACTAATTTAGATTCAAATACTAAATATTTAGCTAGTTAATTAATATTTAAATTGATGGGTATACCATCATGAGCCATAACTAGCCTAATTTGGTCTGATAAAGTCAACAAAAGGTCCTACATAACTATCAGGGGGTCTTAAATGCTTAATATTCTATTTTGAGAAGAAAAGATGAAAATAGGGTTATTTCTGCAATTTTGTCATCTTATCACAACTATAGAATAACCATGGGATTTTCTAAGGGCAAACTAAAGGTCCAATGGTCATAAAAGTCCAAAAAAAGGGTCCATGCAGATAGAAACAGGGTTTCACGCGTTTCGAGAATTAAATGACATCTGAAGCTCTAAAAATGGACCCACTTAATTCACTAAGGTTATGGTCAGGATAAAATTCACCTAAACCCTCTAAAAATCATAGAAAAATATTGTCTAGGGTTTGGCTCCTTGATTTGACCATCTGAACCTATTTTGACCTAAAACAGAGTCTCAGATAGGCAGTTGCCCTAATTTGGATTTATGCACAATTTACCCAGTCAAACTTGATCAAAACCTAAATCCGACTTCACTATCAGATTCCTTGGGTCCAAATTAGGTTTGTACCAAGATTTGAGCTCAAGTAGAGATCACCTTGACCTAGTTTGCATTCCAATCCAAACACTCTTTTTATCAAATAATGGCCCTTAACTTTTTGAATTCTTTACAAAAAAGTCCCTAGCTTTTTCATCAACTTCATATTTAAGTCCTTGCCACCATTGGTGTGAACACACCAAGCTTCGTCGAGATTCGAGCGAGACTTTCTCGCTTGATTCGCAATCAAACTCTCCCAAAATTGAAAGGGAAATTCCTTAAGGAATTACCTTCCAATTAAACCCGACCATGATTCTTGATTCATTGCCAATCTTCCATGTGAATGCATGGAAGATGTGGATATCAATTTTGCGCGAACTTTTCGAGCTTCGTAAGCTTGTTTCCAAGCTTGGAGCTCCTCTTTTTAGGCCTATAAAAAGATCAGGGGCAAGAACCCTAGCTCCTTAGCAAGTTTTGGCGAGCCAAATCACCCTAATCTACCCTCTCCGGCCACCAAACATCCTTGCTCTGGCGACCTCCTTGGATCCCCCTCCTCCGGCTGTCCAACCATCAAATTGGATAGCCTAAGTTCTTCCTCTCTTCCACGCGATCCTCTACGGCCAAAGAGAGGATGTCTCCTTGCCTCATTCGTCGTCGCCGTCCTCCCACTTTGTCATCTTCTCCGACTTCAATTAGCCGCAACTGGAGCTTGTCAGCCTCAACTCTCTCTCCTAAGACCCTCTACATCTTTCTCCTTCCCTCTACTTCTCTTTCCCATACTCACAACAGACACACGACCGCCAATCACTTATCTCCCCCTCTGTCTTCATCTCCGGCAAGGGCTCCGGTGAGCCCGTGCCCCCACTGCACCACACAAAAATGCATTTTTCGAACGAGCATTTTCCTTCTTCAAAATGTGGTAGCTGACCATTTGTCCCGTCTTCCTTCTTCAGTCATCGACCCGTCTGGTCCAATCACCGAGCATTTTCTGGACGAGCATCTACTAGCCCTTCACTGTCTCTCCTGGTTTGCTGATATAGTGAACTACTTGGTTACGGGGAAAGTCCCGCCAGATTGGGCTACTTCCAAGCGACACAAGCTGATTTCCGAGGCTAAGTATATATTTGGGAGGAACCGTATCTCTTCCACATTGGCAATGATCAAGTGATTTGGAGATGCATTCTTGAAGACCCAAACAAGTTAGTCGGGTGCTGGTCCTGACGTGAGTCCACTACTAAAGGAGGTCTTAAGGACCTCCTACTGTACATGCATTACAAAAAAGATGAGGGACTAGATTTCAAACAGACCCAATTGAGACACCCAGATATGTTTGGATGGCTTAGGCTTGTTCGACAGACGACCTCTAGATCATAAATCCACCCGTCTGAGAATTACTTGAGCAACCAACGAGGAAGAGTCTTGTGAAGATTCCTACACGGTAGAGCACCCCCACGTGTTACAGGATTTCCCCTACCCGACCTCTCTTGTCATTGCAGTTCCAAGTAGATCAGATACGTGTGAATTGGGGTCCTAGGTCTATCAAAGTTTAAGCCTATTTGTGCCTCAAATTATCACTTGATTAAGAGTTTATTCCAATTGTGACCTAATTTTTAGGTTGATTGGATCACTAAGTAAACCAACTTCACCTGACCTATCCTAATGTTTAGGATGCAATCCGGGTTAACTCACCTAAATCATCCTGTTCTGGTCTGACAAACAGGTTATTAAGTCACTTCTTGTAGGGTTCAAGTGATCTTAGGGCCGACATTTTAGGGTTTTAGTTATAAATCTATTCAACCAAGGCTTAGGTAGCACACAATGCGGGTGATATTTTCCTTTATAATTTGTAAATGTGTACTAGATAGCCCCTAGAATGTTAACCCTAATTTGGCTCTAAAGTGGAGTCCAATTTAAAGTTTAATGATTCCATTGGACTCAATCAAGAATGTTCTAGTCCACGAGTTCAATTAACTAGTCCCTTTAGGCTCAGAAATTGTTGGGTTGTGTCTTATAGGCCGATCCTTGCTCAGAGATTATAAATTCTTGCCACAAATAAAATTTCTAAGAAAATACGGCAAGGTTGAGTCCTATTTTTCTTTTACCCCTTTTTGTTTTATTTATATGAGGAAAGAGGGGATTAAGAAGAAAGGATTAAGAGTTACCTGCCGCGGAGTGGTTGTCCTCAGGTTCCAGAAGTCAGGCACTCCGGTTCAGCTTTTGCAAAACAACCAAACAAGGCAAATATGTCAGAAATCAAGAATAATAGTGATAAATGCACGTTGCTTTCCGGCAACGGCGTCAAAATGTTGCACTCGCTTCGATCGTATTTCAAAATGGAATGCGTCGTAGTACAGTAGATTAAAGCGTGTGAACACTTAAAATTTATATTTCTCGAATTATTGGAGTAATCTGAGGTCTTTCACTAGAAGCAATGAAATGCGAAAATACCACTATTAAGATTGTTTCTGAAAATCGATGAACTTGTTTTAGGCTTGAACCCTAAAAAAAATCCACAAGTTCACTATTACACTTTAATATTTCAAACAATGAGAATCAGGTATGGAGAAAATTTGCACTCAAGAAAACTATGTAATACTTAATTGAAAATGCTTAATCATGAATGTCGTTTAACATCAAATAGTTAATATCAATAAAGTTTGCACAAGAACTTATGAGAAAAATTCTCTTAGAGTCAGAATGTAAACCCAATCAATAAAAGATAACAAATCAATCCTTGGAGGGTTATCTCCTGCAAAGAGGTCCCTGCAAACTTTTTCTTTCTTACGAAATCACCCCTTGCAACTTTAGGAGCTTCATCTCCTTGTTCTTCAACGTGAGGAGGAAGCAGGAGGAGCTCCAGCGAGGTGGCTCGAAGCTCCTATCTGAGGGGTGCAGCACCTTCCATGAGGTTTCATGGAGCTTCGGGAAAGCTTCGAGTCATGGAGATGGGTGCCGGTCGGCTGTGGAGGTTGGCGGTGATGGGTTGACGGCGGCGGTGGCGAGGTCACTGGAGCGTGGGAGAGGATCTATTCCTTGGCCGAATAGCTGGGAGGCTTCACCTGACCTCAATGAAGATGGACAGCCAGATTAGAGGAAGAGGCGGCGGTGGGCATCGTTCGGTGGGGCTGTGGGGGCGATGAAACCCTCAATAGGTAGAGGGCTTTCACTCGCGATGGTTAGGCAGAGCTAATGGCATGGTTGACGAGAGGGGAGGACGGCCGGAGAGTCGTGGGCGAGTGGCCGGAGTGTTCGCCGGAGGCTTGCCGCCCACGGGGAAGATGGAGATGGGAGGAGATGTATAAAGGCTAAATCCTAGTTATAAGGAGTCTAAAACTACTCTACATAGAGGAGGGAAGAAGAAGGGGTACCTATGAGGGGCTGAGGATGCTGGAGCATAGCCGGTGTTAGCTGACCGGAGTTGGGGAAGATGAGAACTTCGGCAGCTTCGTTTAGAGAGACGAAGGAGAACGAGGAAGCCGACTTCAATGGCAAGAAGCTTGGCGACGATTTGGGGAGGATATCCGTAGCCTCTGTTGACGAAGAGGCACGCAGACGAAGGGTGGTTGAGGAGCTCCAATGGCCTCATCAATGGCGGCATTCGAGGATGAAGAATGGGAGAGGTATGCTCGCCAAAAACTTGACGAATCAAATTGCAAGGGCAAGGGCATGGCCTTGTTTTAAAGGAGTTCGGCCGTGGTGAAGGAGGCGAGATTGTGGCCCAATCAAGGTTGAGATGGCGTGCAAAAACGTGCTCCGACGACAACTTCGGCTGAGGATCGCGGCTTCCCTAGTTGGCGAAATGAGCTGGAAAAAGTGCAAGGATGTGCATGAATGATAGGTGTATCATCCTGCCAATTTTGGTGAGATTCCGCCGTGTGAATCTATCGCAATCCATGGCCGAAGTCGCGGCCAGAGAGCAGATGTCGCTATTGCTGGCAGGGACTAAAAAGTGAAGAAGATGAAGTTTTTAGGGGGCTTTTTGTAAGAGATTAAGTTCTGAGGGTCCAAACTGCAAACTTGGCTAAGATGAAGTCGGAATAAGTCCAAATTTTTATGGTAACCTAATTTGGAGATGATAAATTTAATGGAGAATTAAATTTTACTTTTTGGTGATGTTTGCATGGTTAATTTACGTTTAGATCCAAAATGTATCAAAAACCTACTTAGGTCCCTATTTGAGGTCAAAAAGGGTTGTGATTGTAAAATTGATTGATCCAAACCTTATGGAATATTTTTTCATGATTTTTAGATAGTTTTGATTACATTTATTTTTGTTAGAATCCTATTAATTTAAGTGAGACTAAAATTAGGATTTTTATTTGAGATTTAGCCTTCAATCTTAATAGAAACCCTAAACCAGTAAATGCAGGCCAACTTATTGGGAATTTGAACTCAATTGACCTTCAATTTAGTGTATGTTTACCTTTTAGTTAATTTTCATTTGTATTAATCTGTTAAAACAATAAAATTAACTGGTTTCAATGTCATTCCTCTCAGTTCTTCATGTTGTTAAGTTATACCCTTTTGTTGGTTAATAAAGTGAATTTATCCTTAGAACTTAGACAAATTAAACTATTTATGAAGGATGATGGTGTTGCCATCAAACCACTTGTGAGCCAGGGCCGGCGGGAAAGGGCCAACAAAGTTCATGCCCCATTTTGAAAAGGGGATGGTTAACATGATGGACACTAACTTTATTGGCGGCAAGTGGTGCAGAGTAGCAAACCGTTGGCACTTATCACACTTGCGCATGAACTCCTTGCATTGTTGTTTCATCTGGGGCCAAAAGTACCCTGCCTGGAACAGTAAGGCCAAGAGTGCCTTGTACCCTTCGAGGTTCCTGCATATACCTCCGTGGGCTTCTTGGAGAGCCTGCGATGCCTCTTCTTTTGTAAGGCAGTGCAACAAAGGGGTGGAACACCCCCTCTAGTACAATTGCCCCTCTATTAAGGTGTAGCTAGAGGCCTTTAGGTGGAATGCCTTGGGTCGTGGTTCCCTTAAGGGCAGCTTGCCAGTGTTCAAGTAGTTGATGATAGGCGTCATCTATGATGTGGATTGCTCTATCATGAACATCCTAGGAGTGAGTACTGTTGGCTCATTCAAAGACTAGAGACATATATCATCCTCTTGTTTAAGCGGGATTACCGAGGCCAAGCGAGCTAAAGCATTTGCCAATAGGTTGTCAGATCAAGAGACCCGATTGACCGAGACGATCTTGAAGTT
This sequence comes from Thalassia testudinum, assembly GCA_037157565.1. Lineage (NCBI taxonomy): Eukaryota > Viridiplantae > Streptophyta > Magnoliopsida > Alismatales > Hydrocharitaceae > Thalassia > Thalassia testudinum. Next base: position 58,215,000 of record JAZHRO010000022.1, on the reverse strand, counting down.
TGACAACTCCTCCTTGACCTTGTCGGTGTACAAGATCATATTTGGATCTCATGCTTGGTACTCGCCATTGATTTGATTGGCGACCAAGTGAGAATCCATGTAAATCTCCAGCGAGGAGACGCCTCTTGACTTGGCCACCTTGATGCCAACTAACATGGTCTCATATCCCACAACATTATTAGATGATAGGAAGACAAGTTTGATGGTGTACTTATGAGTAAGGTCGTCTGGGGAAGTTAAGGCTATGCCGACCCCAGACCCAACTGTCATGGATGAGCCGTCTACATAAAGCTTCCAGGGTAGAGTGAGAGAGGCATCTAGGTTTGTAAATTCCTCCACAAAGTCCGCTAGGACTTGTCATTTGATTGATCTCTTGGGCTAGTATGGACATCAAACTCTACCAATTCCATAGCCCACTTTATCTATCATGCTGACCTTGTGAGTTTATGTAGCATTCGCCGCAGGAGGTAGTCAGATAGGACCACTATTGTATGAGCCTAGAAGTATGGGCTAGCTTTCTGGCGACAATCACCAAAGCTAGTCCAAGCTTCTCAATGACAGTATACTTAGCTTCCGCACCTTAATAGGTTTTGCTAATGAAGTACATCGGTTGCTGCCCCATTCTCGCTCACCGACTAAGATAGCACTGATGGTGGACATGGACGCCACAGGTATAAAAACAAGGACTCCCCAGCCTTAGGAGCCGTTAAGATAGGGGGACTTTTGAAGGCTTCCTTTACTTCCTCTAAAGCCTTCTGGTAGTGAGGAGTCCAATGGGTGGCGGTATAGCCTTTGCCTTTTTTATACACTAAAAAACAGGGAGACATTTGTCAGAAGATCGGGATAGGAATCGACCTAAAGAGGCGATTATGCCAACTAATGACTGTATCCCTTTTAGAGTACTTGATGGTTTTAAGGCCATGATCGTCTGAATCTTGTCAAGGTTGGCTTTGATTCCTCTACTAGAAACTAAGAACCCCAGGAATTTTTCAGCTGAAACCCCAAATACACACTTTTCAGGGTTTAGGCGAAGGCAGGTGTTCCTTAAGACATGGAACACCTCTGCTAAATATTTTAAGTGTTGCGGGAGGTTTGCTCCCTTTACCAACATATCATCAATTTACACCTCAAATGATTTTCCTATTAAATGAGAAAAAACCATATTTACAAAGCGTTGGTAAGTTGCTCCAGCATTTTTCAAGCTGAAGGGCTTGACTCTATATTGAAATAGATCCCTATCTATTATAAATGAGGTGTGAGGTTTATCTGCCGGAGCAAGGCTTATCTGATGGTACCTGCTATATGCATCTAGGAAGGACATGTGAGATTGACCACTGTAGGAATCCACGAGAGCATCAACCCTTGGTTAGGAGAACTTGTCCTTCGAGCATGCTTTATTTAGGTTGGTGAAGTCCACACACATTTGCCACTTACCGTTAGCTTTCTTCACCATGACCACATTGGATAGCCATGCTGGGTATAAGGATTCTTCGATGAAGCTAGCTTCTAGGAGCTTCTGGACTTCCGCCTCAGCCGCTTGCCACTGTTTGATTGACTTGTGCCTATGTGCCTATTTGACTGCCCGGGTGCCCGCCTGAATGTTGAGGTTGTGCTGAATCAGAAAGAGATCTACCCCTGGCAGGTCGTTGGCAGACCAAGCGAATATATCCACGTTGGCCCTTAGCAGGAGTAGCAACTCAAACTTCGGAGGGATTAAGGTACACCCCGACCTTGATAAGCTTGGTAGCATTGTCAGGGTATAGCTGTATAGCTGAATAGCCATGGCTGAAGAGCTTGGCTATAGCTCTAAAGTCGCCAGCAGGTCAGCCGGATTTACCTCCTACTGAATAGCTTGGACTTAGCTTTTTTCTTCCCCCACTTTTGTGGCTTGGGGGGTCTTGGCTCCATGGATCGTTCCAACTCGATCCTTAGGAGCTCACACTCGACCGTCTGATTCCCATGCACTATTCCCACTATTAAACGTGCTTTCGTCGTGTTTAAGAGAAATACACGTCGTAGTATAGTCAACGAAAATGAATTAACATTTAAAATTTATATGCTCGAAATGTGAGTTTTAAGGTCGTCTCAAGGAGCAAATCAATTGTAATTCAACCACTAATCAAGTGAATAAAACGAGCATAATAATATGATGTAAAGAGAAATAATATTTGCAACGAATATACCTCTCAAAAAGATAAAAATTTGAGTTCTAAAAAAATGAATGACTGCAAGGCTAAAAAAAGTTTGGTTTTAACTAAGCACACATAAGCCTCAACACTTAGGCTTTTTCTTAGCCAATCAATCGTCCACGTTAAATTTCCAGACAGCTTAAATGTCAACCCCAAAGTACGCTCAAGTCAAGCCAAAATTCGCCCAATGCCCAGCACAATTCTCGAGCTCAAAACCACGCCTAGGCTCTCGCCTAAGCATGCACTTGCATGTGCACGGGCACATGAGTGTGTATGCTCGTGTATAGGATGGGGACTGGTCGTTTCTCACATCAACTCAGTTAATTAAGTTAATTTTACTTAATTATGAGTAGAGAAAAGTAACTTAGGTAAACTCGAAATTGTGTCATTTAGTAACATAGGGTTAAATTAACCTAACATTTTAGAATTTTTTTACTGGTTGAGTCCAGGTCGTTTACTGAGAGGTATATTTCATTCTAAATTCACTAATTAACTTTATTTTTCTTATAAGTTTAGGAGTTTTAATTAAGTTAATTATAGAAACATGAATTTTGCAAAAATTGATTTAAATTTGAAGTAACATGCAAAATCCCATTTGAAATCTCATTTACACCATTTATTTCAAGAGATTTTAAGGCAAATAAGAGTTTATATATTCAAAACATGCTTTATTACAACAATTAAAAGCAAGAAAAATTAAAAATATAACAAAAGAATTATTTCTCTTCAGCCTTTCTTTCTCTCTTTCTTTTATCTCTTCCTTCTTCTTCTCTTCTTTATTTCCTTTATTCTGTTTATTCTTTTTTTTCCTTTATTTTTTTTATTTCTCTTATTCTCTCGATCTCTTTCTTTCTTTCTTCTCCTCCTACTTTCTTCTTCTCCCTTAGTCTTCTTCTTCAGTATTCTCCTTAGTGCCTGTTCCTTCTTCTTTCTCTCTCTTTACCTTCCTTTCCCTTTCCTTAGCTTTCAGCTTTCTTTCTTTTCCCTTTCCTTAGCTTCTCCAACACCTGCTTTCCTTCAACCCTTAGCTTTCTCGACTTCTTCATTCTCTCATTCCTTTCAGCTGAACCGGGTTTTTCCTTTAACCAAAAATTGGTTTAAGGTTTGCGGCGAGGTCCTTTCGAGGATACACAGCACCCTTGTGAGGGTGGGACCAGACCCTACTCGGTCCTCGCCTTATTTGATTATGGTTCATTTTTTATTTTTGTTCTTTCTTGAGCTGAACCGGCCCAACCTCCTCCCAAGCCTCGCCCTCCTAGGGCCAACATTACGCACACGCCCACTCGGGCGCACACCCGCAGGCGCACACGCCTGTACACACACACACGCTATGCTCAGATGGTCAGAGGTTCTTTTCACGCCGAGCGCTTGACGACTGGTGAGCCTTAAACACAAAAATGTTTTATACCTATGCGCACATTCTACAACTTCCGATGTGGGACTTTGTTTCCCCCCTCCAGACCCGACTTCAAGTGAAGATTTCTCCCTACTTAGAGCTCCAAATCAAGCGATTTAAAGCTTGATGGAAAGCTCTAAGATGGCTCTACAAGATTACAGGGTCAATTTTAGATTAAGAGGATGTTTTCCTCTTCGATTTTAAGAGTGAATCTAGGGGATTCCTACGGGTTATAACTGCCTAGAATTGGTTTTCTTTTTATAGTGTCTACAGGATGGCTTTTCTAACTTAACGAAATGTCTGAGTAAGCTCTGTAGGTAATTCCGCATCTACAGGAATGGATCCTGAAGCTCTTTAAGCTTCTAAAACTGCAGAGAAGCCTCAAGCTTCTCTAAAAGCTTCAGAGAATGAATTTAATCATAAAAAATGTGCAACAGACAGCTAAGAACATTCTCAGTCAATTTCAACAAATTCTCAGGGTTGTTACAGATTAATCTGGGTAGGAATTGAAATCAAATCTCAACAAATTGTCACTGCCATCAGTTTGGGTTTGAAAATAACCCAAACTGGCAGGTTGTGAATTCCTACAAAATTATAAGTCTGAGCTCAATAAAATCATTATAAAATCATTCAACAGATTCTCACAGGCATTTCTAACTCTTTAATTTCTCAGATCAAGCTCAGAATCAAGATCTCAACCTCAATTTGACTGTGAAGCTTGAAATTTTGACTTTCTGATTTAAGCTTCTATTCACAAAATTGACACCTTAAACAGAATCCTCTTAGCCTCAGAAATCTTCCCAATCCCTTAATCAGGTGTTCTAACCTAAAAATCTAGGGTTTCAGGCTCATCGTCTGAACTCTAAAAGCACTTTGTTCGTCAGAATGATTGGGAGGTTTCTACACTAAACTGAGGTCAGGAACAGCTTCAATGCACTGCACTGAAGCTTCTAGACTCTTTAAATGCTTCTTTAAGACTTCTGTGCAGGCTTCTCCAACTCCACCGGAGTTGGAGAATAAGACATCTTACTCTGAACTCTAGTGGATAAAATTCCAAATAAAATACCTCAAAGTACTCTATGATTAATAAAACATCAATCTGGAGCTTTTCATCCACTTTTATAGGCTGAAGCTCAATAATGACTCGCCGGAGCTCCGATGAGTCCAGAAAATTCAAATCATGTTTAGAATGGTGAATTTATACCATTTTTTATCTGAAAAGGATCCTGAGGTTGCAAGGAACCTCAAAATCACATTTAATTCCTCTTTAATTCGTTACATGAATGATTAATCAGTGAAATTCAATTTTAATAGATTTTAGTGGTTGAGGCTCAAGACTTGGTCTCCCACTTAAATGAGTAGTTGAGACAAGTCGAAATGTAATTGCGATCATAGATAATTAATTTAAAGTTTTAACTACTCCTGAGCTGCCATTGACAGCGAGCTCAGGAGCTTAAATAGAATTAGGTTTTTACGTCAGAGTTGATAATTATTAAAATTAATGTGTGGAATAGGGTCCTTAGATGATGAGTAAGTGATGAAGAACCCTGTGAATGTGAATCTAAGCTCAGCTACTGCCGCTATGGACAGCAACAATAGCTGTTAAAGGTGGATATGATTTAAGCGATTAAATGATAGAATTAATGTTTTAATGAGTAAGAAGTGATCATGAGTGATAGAAGAAGGTGATCAACGAATTCAAAAGACAAAACAAAAGCTCCAGCAAGCTCAAGGAGCTCGCTGGAGTCGAGGAAGATAAACTCTGAAATCTGACATTAAACTACATTAACTACCTAACTAACTACCTAGACTACTCCTCTTACTCCTACCTACAGTTACATGGACAAAGGAGGTAAAGGGACTCCGTCGATGGCTCATGAAGGAGGACGAAATCAGAGGGTATTGAGGAAGATCTCCGGTGGGCGAAAATGGATGGAGCAGAGGATCTCCTTGGTCGTCGCCTTTGTCCAGAGACGCGGCAGACCTCAGTGAAGTTCCTAAGATGATCAAGATGGACGGAGGAAGTCGGAGATTGATGTGGAAGATCGTCGGAGTTGTAGACGAATAGCCTATTGGGTCGGCTCAGTGATAGAAGAGGGAAGGGAGCCAACTTCCAGAAATCGAGGGGGTGGGGGGCTATTTATAGTTGACGGTGATGAAGAGGGCGGCGGAGTCTGGACGTGTGAGAAGCTAGAGGAGGTTAACCACTGGCGTCGTCTCCGATGACGATGAGGTTAACTCCCACCTAAAAATAGGATTAAAGAATCATCTAGACGGATGGATGAGAATGGAATGGTGAGCACAAGCTCTAGGAGCTTGGAGGTGGAACGATGTTGGATGTGCGGTGATCGAGCGGTGGAAGCACCCTCTGTCGTCAGCCATTCAACTGGCTGAAGGAAGAAGAAGATAGGGACCTTTGTGCAATGAATCCTAAGGACCTATATGAAAATTAAGGACCCGATTGAAATGAGTAGTAAGGATCTAAATGTAAACTTAGGTTTTAAAGGTTTATTTTAACTTAGATCTTTTTCAACTTTTTATATATGATTATAAAGAAGGTAATTATTATGTTTAAACCTTGAATTTACATTTTTGACCTTTTTAGGTTAATTTATTAAATTAGGTAAAGTTACTTAAGTTATTATGTACTTAGGTATACATTATGTTTTAAGTTAATTAACTTATTAATTAAAGGAATGATTGATAAAATCAGATTATTAATAATATTAATTGAATGATAAAATATCATTTTCAACCTATTTTAAGGTCCTTTACTATATATCCCTTATTTTATAATTAACCCATATATACTCATATCCTTAGCTAATTAACTAGGAAGACTAGTTAATTAGGGGTAATTAGATATCATGATGAGTCTCTCATTAGGGACCCGACCCTCTACGTTTAGGGTAGCCGAGTAAGGTGGGAAAAACCTTATGAACGAATTTTAAAAGTAAAATCCCATGATGTGGGACTAAGTGTAGCTACATTCTCCTTTGTTCTCTGTGTGAGATTGCCCTGGTCAATTGAAGGTCAAGCTTTTGATGTTTCGTCCAATTGAGGACCCAGATGAGTTCCTGGTACTGTTCCACAGCTGTTGGATGTGGTGGCGAGGCAGATGGTCGTCAGATGGTGGTGGTCGAAGATGGAGATGACGACCGGTGTCGACGAAGGACATGCGAGAGAAATACAGACCTAGGGTCCCAATTAAATATGTAGTGAGCTTCGCGATGGTGAGGCGAAGGTGTTGGTGGTGGTGATTTGGTGGTTGGTGCGTGGTCGTGGTCGGACGGTGGAGGTGGGTGTATCTCTGGTGAATGGCGTTGGGGAAGGTGACGGAGGTGTGGGGAGGTTCAATTAGCTTAGGCAAAATGGCCATGAGGGTGAGGGGGAACTTTTGCTGTGCAATTGAGGCAAAGGAGGGCAAAGGATGTCCAATGATGAAGGTGGTCGTGACGGAAATGATCGGAGTCAAAGAAGGAGTAGGAAAATGAGCCTGAGAATTAACCTAAACCTAATTGTGAGAGAGGAGAGTAAAAGCCCTAACCTAATTTTCCTAATAGACGAATGGATGGAGGTTGCCAGTTTGGCCTAGGTTGGAATTCAGAGCCGACGAAGGAGGAGGAGCCAAGGTTCACGTAAAGCTTCGTAGACGTCTGAGGGAGGGAAGCCCTCTGCCTATTATACATGGCAGAGGGCGAGAAAATAGGTCGAGGGAGCTCCGAGGTGCGGTGGAGCTTGGCCAGAGAAGAAGAGACGATTATTGGCCAATTCGTGCACGAGTTAGGCTTAGGAAGGTTAATGCCTTCTTATAGAAGAGGTTTCCAGTTCAATTAAGTCAAGGCTTGCATATTTGGTTTGCAAGTTTGATTTATCGGTGGAGGTTTTGTCCATGTCAAATCTTGAGACATGGCCCAATGGATTGGCCATGCTCTGATTGATACTCTCACCAATTTTGGTGAGATTTGGCTAAGATTTGATTGGGTAATTTCCTAATCAAATCTCCCCGATTTGGGTTCAAGGCCTGCTGCAGTTGCTTCTTTTGCTCGCGGAAGAAGGTGATGGCGGCAGGGGCTGGAATGAAAGACTGAATAAAAGTTAGGGACCTATCAGTGAGAAAAATCAGGACTTGGGGGGCTTTATGTGATAAATAGAGAATTCTAGACTAAAATGCAAACTAGGTCAAGATGGATTCTGATTTAGTTCAAAATTTGGGCTCAATCTAATTTGGACCCAAGGAATCTAATGGTGACCTCAGATTTTAGTTTTTACTACGTTTGATTGGGTAATTTACACATAAGCCCAAAATACAATAAATTCTCGCTTAAGTCATTATTTTTGGTCAAAATGGGTTCCTTTGGTCAAAGTGAAGGTTTCAAACCTCATATAATATTTTTTAATAATTTTTAGGAGGTTTAGATTATATTTATTTTCACCAAAATCCTTCAATTTAAGTGATACTGAAATTAGGGTTTTTCTTAATAAATTAATTCTAAGGTCTTCATAAAATCCTTATTCAGTCATCTTAGGTCAACTTCTTAGGAAATTAAGCCCACTTGACCTTGGATTAAGCCTTTATTAACCCCTTATTTAATTTTCAATTGTGATTAGGTGTTAAAATAGTAGAATTAACTTCTTTTCTTGTCTTCTTAGATTCAATTCAGAATGAAGTTATGACCCTCAGATGAATATTAAGGAGCATTTATCACTTGCTTTTAGCTAATTTAAGCTAGTTTATGATGGATGGTGGTGTTACCATCACCCACCCCTCAAGGAGTTTGGAAAAGCATGAATTGAAAGTAAAAAGAGGGGATCAGGCGGAAGGCATGGGTCTTCGGGCGGCCAATGATGTCGTCACATGCCACTGTCAATCCAGCCACTATGAACATGGTCATCCCTTTGAGGTGCCTATCCTTGTCATAGATGGACAAGGATAGGCAGATCTCCCCTCTTGGCATCACTTTGTGATTGCCAAATGCTACTACCGAGTGAGTTGACGGTGAGAGGTGTTCTTCTTTGAACCCCAGCTTGAGCAATGTCTTCAAGAATAGGAAGTCCACCGCGCTGCCCTCATCCACCAAGAGCCTAGGTTGTAGCTGCCCCGCTAGTAGGAGAGTCACTAGGAGTGGGTCAGTATGCTCTATCGGATTAGGCAAAGATTCAGACAGCTTAGAGGTCACCTGTTTGATGATACCTCTCTCAGCTTACTGAAGAGTGGGGAACGCATTGTGGGGTGTCCACTCAGAGGGATTAGCTTGCTGGCATGGAGCGACGTTGACCTTAAAGATGACCTCGACCTCTGCACCCCTGGGTTCAAACGGTGAGAGATGAGAGTTCTGGGGTAACACAGCCATTGCCACCAAGACTTGGCAGTGGTATTCTGCCAGGGGGAGCCAGGGTGACACCGCCTACTCGATTTGCCGAGCTGCTGACCCGTCTGGCTCCTGATTTGTGACAAAGACCTTGTTGACCCCACGGAGCTGCTGGAGCTTCTCCTTGTGGTAGTCTTCTGGACCCTCCATAGGTCTCTTACCCTTATCTTGGCCCTCATTTCGCTAGATAAAGTGAGACAAGTTTCCATGCCAGATCTGGGACTTAATTTGGTCGTGCAGATTCTGGCAATCTTCAGTGGCATGTCCCCGAGCCCTATGGTACTTGCAGTAGGGCCTAGAGTCAGCCTTCTTCTTGAGGGGTTTTGGCGAGGGTAACAAGTCCTTGTCAGTGGCTAGACCTCCGCTAACACGTCCGCTTGGTTCATGGCAAGGGTAGTGTACTCTCAAAGAACTCCCGCATGGACTTGTGGGGTCCGTTATTTCAGCCTTTGGTGGGCTAGTCGCTCCTCTGATCGTGGAAGTTGAGCTTCCGCTTGTTGAAGAGACCACCTCTGCGGATGGACACAAGGGAAGGTTCTCCTGAGATCCTCTTCTCCATGGAATCGAGATCGTCTCTGTACCCATCCGCTAGCCGGCTATGGGAGTGGAAGGAGTCATCCTGTTCTGCGAACCTCGTAGCCCTATCCCACAACTCTGCCATATCTCTAGGCGGGAAGTCGTCAATGTCATACCAGAACCTTTTGGTCAGGGACCTGACATAAAGTACTGGATAACTATGGCATCGTGGGACCTCTTACACTTGAAATATTGACCCTTGAACCAGTCCAGGTATGACCGAAAGGACTCATTCTTCCGCTGTCAAACTTCCGATAGCCTCTTTGGGTTATCCCAACCCTTTGCTGCCCTGAAAAGTACTAGCAGAACTTGTTTGCCAATTCTTGGAAACAGGTGATCTGTTTGGTATGCAGTTCATTGAACTACTCATGAGCCATGCCGGACAGATAAGACGGGAATACATGGCAGAGTACTTCGTCTGGGTAGCCGTAAACTAGCATCATCTGGTGGTAACTCCCCATGAAGTTGTTGTAGTCCGTCGTCCTGCCATACTGGACCATGACGAGCTGCTTAAATTTCTCTGACAGAGGGCCACCATTACCTCCTCTATGAAGGGGTAGGTGGTGACGTAGGTCTGTGGCCGTATACCTCTCATCAATCGGGTGACTTGGTGGATGATCTCAAGTATTAAGCCCCCTCCACTGGTCACCATAAGGTGAGCTCCAGAATGTTCCCCAGACGAAGGCAGGTAGGGAGCTTTAGGTGGGCTGGGAGGAACTTCCCCTTTTTAGCTACTGAGCTCGCATTTTAACTTCTCAAGCTTTTCGCGCAGGCATGCGTTCTCCTCTTCCACTGTGCAACGCCACTTCCTTTGTTCATCTTCCGAACTGGAACTTTGGGGTTCCTCGACTGGATCTTGCCCAACTTTTTGATTTACCTGATCTAAAGGAGTTTGTCAGCAATTAACTGCTACTCAACCTTTAGAGCCTCCAGCATAGCCCCATACTCTTCTTCCCTTGCTTGCATCTCAAGGAGGCAATCCCGCTGAGGGACCTCGGGTAGCCGGCTAGGTTGAGCCGAAGTCTCCTTACTGGGTCTAGTGTAAAGACCCGTCACACTTTTAGCCTTTTAAGATGTCTGGAGTCTCAGTCAGACGTCTGTCCAGACGTCTGGACCCTTTCCCGGACGTCTGAAAATGAAATTTTTGTACACGCTTTGTGCTTTGCGCGTGGGCGACGCGCAGAACGTTCTTCTCTCTCTCTCTCCCTTCCTCCTCTCCCCGAACCCTAAAACCCCCACGCCACCTATTTAAGCCCCTCCCCTCCTCTCCTCTCCACTCCACACACCACCACCTTCACCTTCAGAGCTTGCGGGAGTGGCGAGAGGAGGTGAGCGAGGAGGAGAGCGAGAGGGAGAAGGAGGAGAGTGCAGGAGGAGGAGGAGGAGGCCGAGGTCGGAGAGCTTCGGTGGAAGCTCGACGGAGCTCGCACGGCCACTGCAGGCACGTGCGGGAGGAGGAGAGATCCCGTGGAAGCGGCCTCGACCATCTGCAGCGGTGCGAGGAGGTGCATGGCGGAGAGCGTTGGGAGCAGGTTCTGGTACTGAAAATTTTCCAATATCAGACATCTGGAGTGGAGTCCAAATGGCTGATGGAGCACCTGGACATCTGGAGTTAAGGCCAGACGTCTGAAAGCTCATTTATCGCGAAGGTACGTTCTTTTTCGCAGTTACGGCCATGCAGGCCTCACCGCAGACGAATGTCGGGTCTGATTTGGGGGTTGCAGGCGTCGTATGTAGGAGCAGCCTTGGGAAGGAGCGCAGAACGCTCTCCCACTCACTTTTGAACGTCTGATCAGATCACCAGGCGTCCAAAGGTGCTCCCAGACGACCGGAGGCATGGTCCGATGTCTGGAACTGCCTTCAGACTATCGTAGAGGAGGCCTGGACGTCTGAGGACACCGCAGGGACTTAAGGTAAGGTTCTGGTACCTTTTAAGACGTCTGGACTTGTTCCCAGATGTTTAATTTTGGACAGTAGGCACGTTTTTGACCTATTTGGGGTCCTATCGGGGTCCATTTTACGTAAATGAAGTACTTGTAGTTTCCTTGCGAGTTTCTCTATGTACTAGAGACCTTTGTACATTGTTCTGAACCCTCCTTTTGTGATGCATTCCTGGTGTAGGGTTTCAGCCTGTTGCGTGTTGCAGAGATGCTTGGGTTTACGGTTCGAGCCCCCATTACTCCCGGATTGTCTAGTAGAGTGGTTTACTTCTGTTAATAATATTTAATAAGAATGTGCTTGTGGAAATAGCCGAATGAAACCATAGGATGTGGCATGAACCCTAGGATAGAGGAATGAATGAATCTTTTGTGCTGTATGATGTACTTACATACATGATTTAGCTAAACTATTAGCACTTGCCTGTATTATAATTATGAGCTCCCTGTAATTTATGAACAATTACCTGTGAAATCACCAGTTGCATGTATTGAATTATGGAAACACGAGCTGCCTGTATATAAATAAGAACTGAATTGTGAATGGTGGGATCTGGATCGGAATAAATGAGGTGAACATGAGCATGAACCCTATGGGGAATTTAGGAGTAGAGCTCCTATGGTTAGATGGAAATCTGGAATGTAGACGGGAAGTGTGCTGGCCCTCGAATACGTGGTACCAAGGAGAGCGACTGTCCCCTTTTCGTGTAAAGCAGAGTTAGCCGCCCTTGGGTTGAGACCCGCGGTTAGGATTGGCCACTCTACATCGACTTCTGTTGGCCCTCGTGTATGTGGTACCGAGGCGAGCTACTAGTGTAGGGAGAGAGCTAGCCACCCCACGGGGCCCGGGGTTCAGCTAGCCACCCTACACAGACTTATTAGGCCCTCTAGGCAAACTAGGGTAGTCAGACGAGGGTGCGCGGACTGTGGAGGGGCGAGACCCCTGTTTGGTTCTAAGGGGTGAGACCCCTGTTTTGAGAGGGTAAGGCCCTATACTGTTCCGTGCTGTACTTTGGGCGTACTCGCTAGCGGAAACGACTGACCGCGTGTCAGTACGGGGTAGCTACCTGTGAGCTTATCATGCATGCTGTAGTCACCACTACATCTTGACAGTGACCTCGGGGTAATTGATTGGGTGTAGGACTACCACGAGAGACTCTCCCGGTCAGGAGAGCACCACGTGTACCTTCTACTCTTTGGAAAAGACTACAATCAAGATTGTTCCCACGAGGAACATGTATGATCAACAATATCTGGATGTTTAAGGAAAATGGGTAAAAAGGAAATACACATCAAACAGATAAATAGAAAAAAGAATTAAACTTGTTGCTTTTACTGTTTTAGATAGTATAGATACCACTCTACTCAGCGTTTGCTAACTCTGTCTTTTCATAATATTGTTCAAGACCAGGAGTTGAGCAGGCCGGGCTTTCAACTGCAGAGGGTGCTGGGCCCAGTCGAATCCAACCATAGTTTCAGCACTTCTTTGTTGTTCCTTTCCAATTGTAGTAAGTATTAGACTTTCAGTTACTGTTATCTCTACTGTTTACTTTCGTTCTATTGTTCTGTTATTGTGGTGGTATGTAATGGAACAACAGTTTTACTTTCCTTTACTGCTTTGTACGTTTTTACTGTTTAGTTATATTGCATATGTGAATGTGGTTACTTTCCTACTTTTTGGTTATCTCTTGTTGGACAACTGGGTCTTGGGATTAGTTAAGGCGAGCTGGTCTCGGATCCTGTAGGGATCCGAGAATCGAGTCGTAACACCCAGCATGCTGGGGGTGTCTCTTGGACACTGAGACACTCGATTCTGCCTGCACTGCCACCTTCTTGGGATTATCGCGAGAGGAATTGCGAGTTATGGGGGCCATTACTAGGATTTAAAGCAAGGAAACGATATCAACTGATAATCATTTCTCACAGATGGTGCCAATTATCGGTCCCTTTAGTAAAAGGGGATCTGAATCAAGAACATATACGGGCAATCATAGAAAGAGAGATATACGAGATTGGTGGCCCAATTCCACCCAAAGGGGTGCACGTCTAGGGGGAAGGCGATGCTCCTGAATTTCCACTAGAATTGGTGGGTAGTACAGAGTCTCGTTTTCTCTCTCAGATTGCGTGAAGAGAACCCATGAGGGCCTCTCTTCCCTATTTATAGTACATGAAATATCTTAACAATATTAAATCCCTCATAACGGTCCTCGCAGACTCTAGCACGTTCGTTACTTGGCTATTGATAGCGCTGGTAAATGTCATCATTAATGTCGACATGGGTGTTGTTGCTGCTTCTTTAAATTCGATCAACCTGGGTTCTTCGGTGGGTCAGACCTGTCCGGATCGGCCTGGATGAAGGCGGGTCTGGATCTGTCTACGTATAGGGGGATTAGGTGAAGCTAGATCCACCTGTTTGTTCAATATTCTGGTAGACTGATCCTTCCTTGGGCTTCGTACGAAGTTTTAAGTCCAATGATGCTTTTTGCCACTCATCAGGATAACAATGGAAAAGCAATAAAAAAAAGAATACGATGTGAAGTACATGCTATTGATTTATATATAGAGGAATGTGTCTTTGTTGAAAGTTTAACTATAGCTTAGCAATGGTAGGAACTCCTAAAACTCCATGCCATGCCAACGCAAAAGGTTGAAAAATTTCATTTTCGTGGAAACCATTATCCTAAATATGATACATATGTTAGTTATTTAAAATAGAAGCAGTGGTGAAAGCATTCACACTCTTGAATTTTTGCTTAGAACATTCTAGACTTTGTTTAAAGCTTGAGGCATACGTGCATGTGAAAAGTGATGTTTCATAATAAAAGAAATTGATCCTTTTACTCAAATACAAGCTTTTGGGATTATCATAAACAAACATGAGACAGTTTACAAGGAAATTACAAGAAGGAAAAATTGTTGCCCAAGTTAGAAGAAGGGATAGAATAGGATGATGAGTATCTTTCTTTTTAGTCACAAACTAAAAATCTAATTCAATCCGAAAAAAAAAAGTATAAAACCATACTAAACCAATTTTGAACATTCCTAGGTGTCACCTTATCTCCCTCTTTGCATATTCCACGAGACATATTACTCAATGATTTGTTGGTTGATTGAATTTGAATCTTGAGAAAGGCTATCTATACAGAGTTGATCTTCATTGAAGGAGATTCTTAGCACTTCCAAAGTATCATGATTCCAAGGGTGTAGTGGGTGAGCTTGGGATTTATCAAATGAAGTTTTTGATTTGTCAAGAAGCAAAAGCCGATCCCTTGTAGGCCTGTATCATGGTTTGTGACTTAGGAAATCAATCACCCATTGGCCTTATGGGTTCAAATGAATATTTAGGCATACTCCATAACATTTGATCTACATGGGCTTGTCTTTTAGTCAATCTTTTTGAAAAGGGACCTTTAGTCTATTGTATATATGAGATACCTATATTGTGTGGATTGGGTGTATTTGACAAGCTTATAATGCATATACTATCCAAGTAGATGGCACTCTGCATATTTCACCTAGCTTTTCAGACATTAAATGCTTCTATACTGAAGCACTTGAACTATAATCCATGCACCATGTTGGCATGCGTATCTACATATCCCAGTAAGTCAAAAAAAGAACATCTAATTGAGTCATGGCGTATTTGAATGATTAACAATTACCAACTAAAACGTGGATCAACAAGACAATAGGCCATGTATGATGAGGAGTGTTGCAAGTTTGAGTTGGAGGAAGGTCAGATTCATGCCCTCGATAATGGATGCCAATAAAGCGACCTATCATTAAGCTATTTCCTTTCCCTCTCAAAACAAAAAAAGCACTTATGATAGCCACATCCTCCACATAGGGATAAAGGTAAAAATGGTGGTGTAGACTCGTTGAACTTTCCCCCATGGAAGCTTCCATGGGGCCTATTAGTTTGTACTTGGGATTTTTGTTGATTTTTGTTTCCTAGGGTCTCCAAAGCCTTTGAAACATAGACGTGTGCAAATTGAGGGTTAGGTATGCAGAGGAGAAGTAGGGAAGAGGATGAGGAGGCAGAGGAGGAAGTGGCGAAGGAGGACAAGGGAAGAGGACGAGAGGGTAGGGGGGAAGAAGGGAGGGATGGCTGCTATATGTGGGGGAGGAGGACATCAGTGGTGAGGAGGATGGGGAGGAGTCGAGCCAACTAGTGCCGAGGAAGAGGAGGGAGAGTTGGGTCTAGATTGGGAAGGAATGAAGGAGAGATTGGGGAGGAATTGGAAAATTTAGACTAGATCAGATCCAATGGCTTAGATGATGAACTACACACAAATAGGTGCAGCTAAGGCTACACGATCCCTCTCCCCTATATGTAATATGCGATACAAATCATACAATCACATTAAATTGAGAAAGTCTGACCACGTAAATGTGTTGTTCTATTTGTTGCATTATCCAATAAAATAAAAAGGGATTTATTATTATTGCCTAAATTAGAGTAAAGGAAGTTGTGGAAAGAGAGTACGTATAGACTAACGTAGGGAAAAACGTCGAGGGGGAGGTTTGTTTGGACATTAGTGCCTGGGCATAATGGGTACAAGATAAGGTGAACTATAAGAGACAAATAATTTATTTTCACATATTAAATATAAGGAAATTTTGATATTGAGGGTGGGTAAGTATCCACGGTGGAAGTCTCTCTACCTCTGCATGGCGTACATACTTAGTAGCACATCAACGGGACCTAGTGAAAGTCGAAGAAGATCGGTCACGTTTTTTTCGACAATCGTATAGGTGGATCGATGACGTTACATGATTCAATAGTCATGACTAGAGGTTAGAGGCACGAAAGCTGTTTATCTTAGTGTTCTTGGGGATAAAGTTGTGTGTACATCAAATTATATACAAGAGTGGACAAATGGGATACACTCCCCTATTAAAAGGTAGGACTTACCTCCGGATCGGCTACCGTTAACTTTTTTTTGCTTATCCAGGTTCACTTCGTGTTCAATTTGATGTCATGAAAACACCGTCGTTTTTTTTTAGAAGCCTATTTGTCACTTCATGTTTGATGGTTGACATTATTCAAAAATGCTCTAATGTTTTGACCTTATTGACAAATCTATTTTTTTAAAAAAATTTTATGCCTTCAAATCTAAGAAGGAATCCCTAATGATTTGATTTACCTTCCCTTTACCTCTTCAAATGCTCAATGCCTTCTATCAGTTCTCTCTTAAGTGAATGAAGTATCGATTTCGTAGCAATGTTCTTTTAGGTGGATCAGCAGATCGTGAAGACTTCGATGTTGTTTGGACATATTGTCATCCATTCTATGCATGCAGTTATGCTGAAGGATTGAAGATTCTTGAATTCAAGACAATCCTTTTTTATTTTTCTTCTCTTTTAAGTTGAATGTTTAACTTTGGTTGGCAAGTTATGTACTCATGCTCTTGATAGGCTAGTGCAATGTACATCGATTTCTTTCTCTTCTTTTGTCCCTTTATTGGGTTGTATTCAAATTGTATCTCTTCATAAAAATGAATTGACGTTGGTTAAGAAAAAGAAAATTTTGCGTCAATGTGATGGTCTCAAAATATCTTGTAATGATTAGATATTGTGAGTTACTTTCTAGATTTATATCGGAAGGTAAGGAACATCAGATGATGAAATGCTATTTCTTATAAAATTATAATTAAACTTTCAACCTAAATCAGTCAATGTATCAATTAAAAATATATTGTAGATCATTGAAAAATCCAAAAGGTCATATGACATTACCTGTAACTAAAGCAAGTTCTACACAACCCTGTCTTTAATGTATCCAAAGTTTACAAAGAAAAGGTGAGCACAAAATTTTCAGATACAATAAGAGGGGATAAATTGCATAAGTATAAATGCAAGGGTATGTACTTAACCTAGCTTGAGACAAATGATTCCTAAAGAAAATTAGCTAAATGATATAAGCCACTCCACTTAGCTACCTTGATGGTTGGATAAAGATCAAAAAAATACATGGAGATAGAGTTAGAATGGAGCAAGCCTTAGGAATTGAAAGCTTAACTGATCCTAGGCCCTGCCTTAAAGTGACTACCTTTGGTGGTCATAAAGGCAATATGAGCAGAACAAATTAGAAATTAAGTTTCTTGCATGCTTAGAAGACCAAGGCATGACTTCCAACTCTTTAGGCAATGGGAGCGATGTACAATCGTTGGAGAAGAGGTCATTGACTGCTTGTGTTTCAACCCTCGAGCATAAGGTCATGGGGGTGATTACCTTTGGGTTTGAGTCGAAAGATGAATCTACCCACATAGTAGGCATGGGGTGTCGTCCTCCAATACTCTTAACTCCTAAGGAAGTAGTAAGACCAACTAACCCCTTTGAGCATCTTTAAGAGATCTCAAGTTGACACATACAATGACGGTATTACCTTAGATGATAATGATTTAGAAGATTGACCAAGTGACAATGACACTATGAATATCTCATGTCATGAGTCCAAACGTATAGATAATAGTAGTAGGCGAACCCGAGTTTAATCAATGGACCGCAAGGTCTGAGGTAGGTTTATATCTTGAGTTGAGGAATCTAATGTGGGACATTACTAAGTAGGAATGATATTTAGAGTTCATACAAGAAATTAGCCTATCATAGGATACTATCGTAATGAGTCTTGATTATAAGCATGTTCTACCCTGGCACTCTTATATGAATTAGTGAGTTATTAGATAAAACTATTGAATACTAAATGAACCTACCCATAACTTAGTGAGGGAAACAAAGTGAGACTAAGCCATTAGAAGTATGATTTAAGCAAACAATGAAATGAGAATGGGGGAATTAAACTCATTACTCTTCTTTTGTTTAGTTCTTTACTGAGCAATTGCTCGTACCTTTTTTGGTAAGTTTTAACTTCTTGTTTTATCAAAGTTATGCCATTTTTTATTTCCTTTGGCCTTGATGGATCAGGAAGGGGCAATACCTAGTAGTTAGTGAAAATACTTATGTGACCCAGGTAGCAGGTCATGACAGCTCTACGTTCAAGATTCATTACCAATTGAGAGTAAAACAAAGACCCAGTGGGTCCTTATAAATTAGAAAGGTCATGCATTCCCTTGCACACCACAATTGGGCAAATTGATTAGTGTGTCTGGTCTAACACATAGACTCTAAGTTTGATACCTCTAAAGATGCCAATGCTGGTACTACCTGGATGATCTTGCCACTGATAGTCTCTTGACGAGATTTCACATGTGACAACTTGTAGGATCTTTCAAAGAAGAAGCTCATTGAGGACATCAGATCCAACACTTTCTCAAAATGTTTTCTAGGAATGTGGAATATTATTGACCACTTTGGCCAAGCAGGAGATGCTGAATGACCAGATAGATTATTATAATCTCAATGGCAGGAGATACCGTAATTATGGTGTGGTTTAAATATTGTAACACCTATCTTAAAGCCTAGGAGCATATCCCAAGGATAATTTTAGGAGGGATGACTATACTGATCATAGGAGCTTTATAAATAGGTATTTTTAGAATTGAAAAGAGTACAAAAAAAAAAATAAGATGAGTTTAGAAAATGTCAAATTCATTGACTGAGTGTTGCGTCTACCAACGAAAAATCCATAGATTATCCCAAACCTGAATTAACATCATTGTATAATATAAGAAAAAGGAAAACTAACGCATACACAAAAACCCCTAAAGTAGTACTCACCCCCATCTCTATCAGCTTCCAAACATTAAATGGTCGGGATCTCTCGCATACAATCCCATCCCACTTAAGATCGCGTGTTGTTTTTGACACCATCTAATGATACAATCATGACATTTTTTTTTCTTTTGCTAATAAATATACAACAGATATTTCGGGTTAAAAAGCAATTTAACCCCTCCCCTTGGCCCCGTCCGCCGTCTTCCCTCCACGCCGTTCCTCCCCCACCGCCGCCACATTCGAACTGCCACCATTCCGCATCGAAGGCCTCGTCTCGACGACTCTCCTCCAAGACCGCGGCGGCCTCCCGTGTTCCCGCCACGGTAAGTAGTGGTAGTATTCAATCAAGTGACTGTTCTTGGGTAATCAATCGATCGATCAATCAAATCCCGTGTTCCATTTTCTACTGTAGATTATGTACCCAATCGAAGTGGACGGTAGGTTTCGTTTTCCCACGTTCGTTCTTTTGACCCCAACTTCCGTTTCCGTTGTCTATTGTGATCATGTAACTTGACGAACGCTTTTCTACTTCTTCCATATTTTACTACACATATTTGACTACCTGAGTGAGAACTTGGTTAACGGCATATACCCCCTTGATGCATCCGCCCCAAACGAAAAATCAAACGAGAGCAAATGGGTGAAGGTCCCTCCCTCCTGGAACGTGCAATGTGTAAAGTGTAAATTTTGGGCATTCGCGTTTAGTTTTATTGACCCTAATTTCGATACCGACGTTACCCTTTTCAATACAAAAAGAAAAAAAGAAAGCAAAAGATCCTGATGAATGTCTTTGTAAAATCTGCAAAAGGAAGACTAGAAAACTAAAATTTGATGCCACCATGAGATCTCGATGATCTGTGGAAGTCTATGATGATTCCACGCATTGGTCGAGAGAGAAGTTGGAAAGGATTATATTTCTCGTTTTGAATCTAGGGCGAAGCCCGCAATTGCCTTCTTTCTCATCCTCCATATCCACAAGGAAGGAAGCACACGTGGCGAACTCTTGCAGAAGGCTCCAGTGACCTCTTTTGGGAATAGGATTCCACACATGCACCTTAATCTGCTGCCCAGATTCTGATAGAGTTATTCTACCTGCCATAGATGCCCAAGGTAAAGAAGGTTGGGTTGGCATTATAAGTCCCGGGTAAGATCTGTTGCATATCTATTAACACTAGGATAAGTATTATGGATCAATTTACATAGAATAAAGCCATATTTTTACTGCTGTTGGTAATTGTTACAGGTTAGAACAGATGCATATGGTGACTTCTTCTGCAGAATTAAACAAGTTGTTGCAAACAAAACCAATCTCAAATTAAATTGGGCAAAAACTTGATTTTTTTTTTTTGGTGTTCTATCAACTTGTCAAGAAAGTTGAATCAGAGATAAGGATATATCAACTGTGTTGGCATCAACACGTCTTCTTCATATTTCCTAGGCATACTCAAATGTCTGTTATTATGATGCATAATTATGTAATCAAGATGTTGGTATAGCTTGTTATTACATAATTCTATGGAGATTTGTAACTTTGTAGGGATACATGCATAAATGACAAATTTAGGGGCATTTGCATAATATTGTTGCTTTTTTGGAGCATATATGTAAAAGTTTCTCTAAAAATTTTTCCCTCTAAAAAAATGCAAACATTTTGTATTACATCAAAGTAGTGGGTCACTAATTACATTCTTATCAATAAATAATTGTTACCAAACACTAGA
This sequence comes from Thalassia testudinum, assembly GCA_037157565.1. Lineage (NCBI taxonomy): Eukaryota > Viridiplantae > Streptophyta > Magnoliopsida > Alismatales > Hydrocharitaceae > Thalassia > Thalassia testudinum. Next base: position 58,194,132 of record JAZHRO010000022.1, on the reverse strand, counting down.
ATGTAATTGGATCCCTCCTTGATGATTCCATTCCTGAATTGAGCCAAAAATGGAGAACTTTATTCCATATAGTTGCGAATAATGTGCCACGTGGCAGCCAGGCAGGTCACGTGGTAGTCTGTCAGAGGACACAAGTGGGCACCTATTTTGAAGGTTTTAGAGTCCTATTTTAGGTTTTCTTAGATTGCAAGTTTTGTCTTTAGTTAGTATGTTGGTTTTTCGTAAGTTGTTTAGAGGATTTGATTTGTTGATTAGGATGTGGTCTTTCTAAAAATAGGAGATAAGATTTGATTTGTTTCCTATTTTAAGGGATCGTGATATGTTCTCTCTTCTATAGAAAGATAGTCTTTGGAATCCTTTGAGCCTTGAGTTGATAAAGCAATACTTCCAACATCTCCAACTCCTCTCTCTCTCTCTCATCACCGGCTGCTGCCCTCTCTCTTTGTTCCAACGTGGAATAGTCTCCACGTGGACTGTTTTTTTGCCACACCAAGGAGTCTCCATGCCTCCATGTTGCGCTAATCTTAATATGGTATTAGAGCTTACGATCTAGGCTCCTTGGTGCGTGTATCGAGTAAGAGAGTCCACGCACAAAAGAGAGGTTGGGTCTCTTGTGCCTGCCCTCTTCTAGGCCACATGTGTGGTCCTCATCTTTGACAAATCCTCCTCAAAATCCAGCGCCTTACGCGGAGTGGAGGATCCTAGATTGAAGAAGATGATGGATGTCGCCACCACTTCCACCGATGCCACACGTTGGCCCTGGAAGAGAGCAAGGTGGTTGTTCCAAGAACAACCATCAAATTACAAGGCGCTTCCAACTATATCTTGTGGGCTCACGCTTTTAAGATGTTTGTTGGAGGCCAAGAGAAACTTAATGTTCTCCTTGAAGAACCACCGGTGCAGAAGGATGACAAGAATAAAAAGAAGCAAGAGGAGGAATTTTTTTTTTTTCAAAAAGATAAAGGAAGATTACCTGAGGTCGGTAATCATCCAGTAGTTGTATTACTCATGAGAAAAAAAGGAATGGACTTATAGGTTTTGCAGCCAACAATCAGACAAAAAATGTATCCCTCGGTACATTTTCCACCCAACCTCGTTGGGCTTTAAAGATGACTTCATTCCGTTGCAACCAGATACACCAGAGTCCCGCAAATGCAGTAACCCAGCCTGAAACGTCTAGAGTGTAATGATCACGAAACGAATTCCAGAATTGCTGAAAACTGCCACAATTTGAAGTGCGGAGCTGCAATCTATCCCAAACATCCTTGGAGAAATCACAACCAAAGAAAAGATCAACATCTTCCTCATGCTGTCCACAAAAGGAGCAAACCGTCTCTATCTCACCAAACCATCTCTCCCGCAACTTTGTAACCAAACGCTCTCTCTGAAGTAGCCATAGGAATATCTTAATCTTCAGAGGGAGATGGCACTTCCAAAGTAGACCGCAATCAGTGTGGATGACATCTGAAATTCCAGCATTAGATATACATCTTTCATAAGTCTTTTTTACTGTAAATTGTCCTTCCTTCCAAAGGAACTGGTCAGACTTCGCTACCGCTGGCTGCATCTCAGAAATTTTCCCAGCTATATGCTGAAATTCAGCATATGTGTGATCTGAAAGAGCTGAGGGTAGCAGGTGGAAATCCCACGGTCTTCTCAACTCATCCCACATCTGGAAAACCGCAGCATCCTTATCTGCAGCAAGCTGAAAATCTCTCGGGAATTCCTCCGAGAGTGGTCCTGAATCAAACCAAATATTGGTCGAGAACTTAAATAGTTTACCATCACCCAACACTGGTTCAAATTCAGCAGCATTCTTCACCATAACCTGCCGCAAAGAGTGCCAAAAAGCTGACATACCATGACTTACACCCACCCTTTCAAACAAATTCATACTTTGCCCATAGGTGTCATTCATGGCTGTAGATATCAAAGATTTCTCACCCGAGAGAATTCTAATAACCCACTTCATGAGCAAGGCTTCACTAAACACATCTAACCTTCTCACACCTAATCCCTTTTCATTTTTTGGTGTGCAAATTTCTTTCCAACGTACCAATTGTGCAAACCTCCCCTCATGGTCTGTTCCCTTCCAAAAGAACCTCTTCCTAATCAGATCCAATTGAGTGATAATCTTCTTTGGTGGCTTGAATATCAATAGAAAAAATACTGGGATAGATTGTCATGAACTATATTACTTATTTTGAGGAGAATTATATTTTAATGAACTAGCTGATGAACTCTGTGGATCCAATTTCTTCTTCTTCTCTTTTCTTATTTTGAGATGGAGAATTATATTGTGATGGACTGGTTGATGAACTCTGTGGATCCAGCCATCTCCTTGAACATGCTCTATAAAGAGAGCGTGTACGAGATTTAGACGGCCTTTGAGAAAAGGTATGCCCAAAAGTCTAGTAATGCTCTTATTACTGATCTATATACTTGTATATGGATAGCTAGTCAGGGAGATCTCTCCTTGACCAAGTACTATGAGAAGATGGAGGTCATGTTCAAGGAGTTGGAAATCTACGAGCCCCTTTGCTGTGACAAATAGGGGGAGATACGTGTGGTTTGACAGGCTGCCAAGTTTTTATCGGGGTTGCATCTCCGTTATTGAGCCGCTCGTGATCAGGTCCTCGCATTTGACGGGAAGATGAACCTTGAGACCACCTTTTGCCATCTTGAAACGATGGAAGTTCCAGAAGAAGAGATCACGTCTAGAAGCGACAACTTCGCACTAGTGATTCCAAAGACAAATGCGAGGCATGGAAGGGCACGTGGCTGAGGCCCTGGTCGCGTCTACCCCAAGTGCCAGTATCGTGGACGTACAAATTATTCATAAAAGAGATATTGGGACAAGTTCGGGAGGCCTCCATATGAGGCTACTAGCATCTTACGGATGGACTCTTTGACCCCAGAAGATCTTGAGAATATTTGGACCATGATTTGAGAAGAAAAAGAGAAGACAACGACAGCCGTTGCGACGACTATTGAGGTTGCTATAGAAGCAATGACTCTGGAGGTCGCAAGAGGCTACACCATGGCTTCTTCCAAGGACAAAGTTGAGAACACAATGCTCGAAGAAGAAGAAGAATGGTGGGGCATCTAGCCTTATCTTCAAGTTTAAGTAAGTCATTGTCCTCTCGACCTTGACTTGAGGGAGAGTGTTGGGAATAATGTGCCACGTGGCAGTGCATGTGGCAACCAGTCAGGCTATGTGGCAATCTGTTAGAGGGCCTAAGTCGGCACCAATTTTGGAGGTTTAAGAGTTCTAGTTTGGGTTTTCTTAGATTGAAAGTTGTCTTTAGTTAGTATGTTGGTTTTTAGTAAGTTGTTTAGATGATTTGATTTGTTAATTAAGATTTGGTCTTTCTAAAAATAGGGGATAAGATTTGATTTGTTTCCTATTTTAAGGGATTGTGATATGTTTTTTCTTCTATAAAAAGTGAGTCTTTGTAATCCTTTGAGCCTTGAGTTAATAAAACAATACTTCCAACATCTCCAACTCCTCTCCTTCTCTCACTGCTGGTTGCTGCCCTCTCTCTCTCTCTCTGTTCCAATGTGGAATAGTCCCCATGTGGTCTGTTTTTTGCCATGCCAAGGAGTCTCCACACCTCCACGTTGCGCCAATCTTGACACATCTATTTCTCACTTCTTTCCATTTATTGCTTGATTCCATTCCTTCAAAATTCCATTTCTCTAAAACAAATGTGGCTCAAACCTATCCAGGTTGTGGAGTCTTTCTTTGAGGTGAATTTTTCACATCACCCCTCCCCCTCTATACTATTTCTTTGTAGTTAGTTGACTAAACTATTGTTACCTTATCTTATCCATAGACAACACCCATGATATTTATTAATCTCTTGTTGTTTACAATCCTAATAGAAAATTGTTAGAAATGGTAACCACTTCCATTGTCAAAGCTAGCAAAAGGTGCCAAATTTAGAAACTCTGAGATGGCTTCTTTTGGTGAGCTATTGGCATTGTTTTCTACATTAAATGTTTTGCATCAGTTGTCTCATTCCTATCCTTGTTTCAAGTACTGATTGCTCCGTTCATGTCTATTGGGTTGCATTTGCTTAATGCAAATCACCATTACGGAAAACACAAAAGTTCCAAAAAGTGTCCAACTTGAAAGTAACATCCACTCAGAGGAAGGAGATACTATGCCTCGACATAGGCATGGACATAATTCCTATATGAATGTAGGCCCAACTCTCTTTGTCTTGCAAAATGGAAGGGTTATGTGGGTGGTAGGAAACACTTCTCATCGCCAATGTGGAAAGTGTTTGAGGGAGCTATGAGAAGTACCGAAATGGTGACTAGTAATGATAGTGAAGATCTTGCCTCTAAATACACCAAGCAAATAGGTGATTACAAGCTCTCAAACTTCCACTCTTGATAGTAGTTTTGGAGCTTTATGGCTACTCTAGACACCTTGGGAGGCATCCTTTCTATCTCCTCCCTTGTATACTTGTCAAATAGTTGTGAGCTTGTTATTTCGTCGAAGGCAAGATCCAATAGCTAGGATAGCACCCTTGTACCTCAAGGGACAATGCTTGCATCCATGCTTGATGGATGCTTTACTGGGGAGAGCTAGAGTCTTCCGTTACACTTTGTAGATGTAGGAGAGACATAGGGATGGTGGAAGGAGTCCTTACAGGTCTATTATTAGGGCAGAAGTAGTTGTCCATTGTGTGACTAGCATGAAAAGAAAGGGGTGCAAGTTGTAGAATTAGGATAAGCATAAGATAGAGATGAGTAGTTTGTCCATGAATTGCTTAAGTGTATAGTCCAACGAATGATCTTGTTGGTCTGCTTGCCTTAGAAACAACATCGATACTCATCAAAGATAACTCGACACTTTAGGTCCTTGCAGAGTCGACTAACAAAAGGCTCATGGGAAATTCACGTGCATAGTGAACTTTTGGTCACTGTAGTTGAGGCGAAAACTTTATGCCACCCAGTGTAGTAATTAGGGAATTGGATCCATTTTCCACCTTCACTGAGGTTACTTGCCTGGCTTGTTTTGAGGCTTGTAAAACACTAGTACCTATGGTAAGGTGTATAGATGCACCAAAGTCCATCACCCATTGTCCATGACTAGCAGACAACACCTGATCTCGTACTTCAAATTTATCGGCAATAAAGGCTACATCACCATTTGACGGGTTTCTATGTAACCACAAATAGGTAGACCATCCAAGGTATCCATTAGCAGAGAAGATAATGGCCAGAAGATAAACTGATAGATATTAGGAGATGATCCCAAGCAGGGGACAGAAATAGGTTCCAAGCACATCCACCATACAACCATCTTGAACATGATGGATAGTAGATTGTGATTTGACGTTGAAGTGTCACGATCCAACAAGCCACAAGGATGGTTCATGTGGCTACATTGTCTAGTCGGCGTTGACTTCTAAGTGATGTAATGGTAGTTGTGGACCACCAATCCACTGCTAGCATAGTCATAGTGGTGTTCCAAGGCGAGGTGATGCTTCTTAAGCGAGGAGATGGATGGATTACCAGCCCACATGATAGACATGGATCCTCCATCGCCATGCCTGGTGAGTGTGCACACAAGGAAGCTCCAACGATGGGGTGGGGTATTTGGTGGGATATTAGACCACCAATCTAGGATCGCTGTTTTGATACTACATGAAACATAATAGATGGTATATCATTTAAAGAAAAATCCTAATCTCTCTTCTATAGAAAACCCCTAATCTCTCTTCTATAGAGTGTAGGGAAAAATTACAGACAATAACTAAAATAAATAAAACAATACAATGACTAACAAGATTTTTATATAAATGCCATTAAGAACTTTTGGAATTATTGAAATGCTTTGCATAAATACCAATTCCCATGTCAATTCCTGTGTCAATCAAGATGAAATCTGGATCAGTCATTCATGCTTTTAGATTTGCATTTATATGGGGATTAACATGGTCTAGATTTCATCTTGATTGACATGGGAAATGGCATTTATGTGAAGGGAGTGAACTTTCTTACCACATTTATGTAAATGTGGATTTTCTTATGGCATTTAAGTAATTTTATAAGTTCTTGATGCCATTAATGTAAAAACCTCTAAAGTAATAATCTTGAGCAGCAGTGATTGTTCATTGATGCTGTTGGTACCTTTTTTTTTGTTTTGAATTCTATTTGTCTAGTACATAGAAACATTCAATTTGTTACACATGACAAGCATTTTCTAGTGGTTATTGCCATGTAATCATTTCGCTAGTGTCTGAAAAAAATCTTGGACTTTTAGATTGAGGGTATCCTGTCTGTTGGATGCATAGTTCTACAAGGTTTTTTCTTTCAAGTACATGATATTCGCATTTGGCATAAGCATTGTACTGTGATATAGCTTGATTGGCTATCCTTGTAACTCTTATTTAGTTGGGTTTTATCTCCCTCGAGGTTAGGCCTTTCATGTTCAAAAGCACTTTATGCAAGGTAGACTGCTTCAGAAATTGTCCTACATTTGGAAGAAATCTCAGTACACATTGGAAGGTCAGAGCACACCATAAATTGTTGGGAATGGCTGCTGATGCTCTGTCAGTCATTCCTGATGGCAGCAACCATCTGCCAAATCCAATGAGGACTTTCCAAGTTGTTGTTGCTGCAACACGAAGTATGGGCATTGGGAAGGATGGAAAACTTCCATGCAGATTGCCATCTGACGTGAAATTTTTCAAGAAGTTAACAATGACCACATCTGATCCTGCAAGGAAGAATGCTGTAATTATGGGTAGAAAAACATGGGAAAGCATACCTTCTGAGTATAGACCTCTGCCTGGTCGTCTTAATGTTGTCCTGACTAGTTCCAAAAATTCGAATATTGCAAGAACAGAGAATATTGTGATTTGCAGTAGCGTGGATTCAGCTCTGCAGGTGCTTGCAGAATCCCCTTACTGTTCATGGGTAGAAAGAGTTTTTGTCATTGGAGGTGGGCAAGTACTAAGGTTAGGGCATTACAATTTACAACTAAGACACTTATAAGTTGGTCACCTTTTTTCTTGAATGAATTTTCTGTTCTTGATGTTTATTGCAGGGACACCCTAAATGGACCTAGATGTGATGCTATCCATCTCACAGACATTGAGAGGGAATTTGAATGTGATACTTTCCTTCAATCTATTGATTTCTCACTGTTTCGGCTGTGGTATTCATCCTCCCCATCCGTAGAGAACAACATTAGATACTCTTTTGACACCTATGTTCGTGTTAGATCCTCTACCTTCGGTTTCATTCCTCTTCAGGATGGTACATCTCTGAACATAGATGATGGGGACCAATTGGATGCCAGGGGGTTTTCATTTTTACCAAAAATGATTTTTGAAAGGCATGAGGAATATGGATATCTGAAACTTGTTCAAGATATTATAGTGAATGGTGTTCCAGATGATGATATAAATGGAAAAGAAACGTTGGCAAAGTTTGGCTGTCAGGTACGATGTCTGTTGCAAAGTTGTCTCTAGTTCCATCTGTAGATACTCTGTTTTTTGTTGCAGAAACATAAACTTATCGGTGTAATTACCTTGGTAATCAGATGCGCTTTAACTTAAGGAAGTCGTTTCCACTCTTGACAACTAAGGTGTTGTTTGTTGTCCTGTTTTTTGCTAGTCTCTCTTCTTTGTTGAGTAACAAGAATGATCGAAAAGCTGAGCTCTCCTCGTTTCTCCTTTATTTTTTTCTATTCTCTTTTACACATGTTTTACCAGAATCTGTTTTGGCATGGTGTAGTGGAAGAGCTTCTGTGGTCCATCAGTGGAGCTGCAAATGCTAAGGTAAATCCATGGCTATAATCGTAAATTTGATAATCTTTTAATCTTTGTTTCAGAAGAAAAAGATGCAAATTTGAAAAGGCAAAAACCAAAAGTTTCACATTGATATGTGCATTAGAAGATTTTTTTTTTTTTGAAAAAGAAGAGGATGGCTACTGGAATTCAGTAACCATCCACTTCATTCCACTTGAAGCCAAAAAGTTACAAATGTTGTGTCCAAAAATCAAATAAACCACAAGCCTCCCTCACCACATTTTCAACCCATGCCCTCTCTCTAAAAATCATTGCATTATGTTGCAGCCAAAAAGACCACAAAGCCACCACTACTGTTATCCAGGTGTAAGAGTTCGTTTGAATACAACTCCTGAAGGAAGCCCAAAAAAATTCATATCAGAAACATTCGCACTTGGCAGCCCCAAAATGTCCCACAGCTGGCAGGAAAAATCACAAGACCAAAATAAGCACGTAATATCTTCCTCATCGTGGCCACAATGACTATAAACCATATTATCCTCTGTTACCTAGCGACTCCGATACTTGCCCTCCAAAGTAGCCAAAGGAACAGCTTGGCTAAGGAAACCTTCAGCTTCCATAAGAACCTACAATCCCCCATCAACTCATCACCATTAAGATTCAGCTCCACACCCTGCAGCAGATTGTAGGCCTTTTTCATCAAAAGCAGTCACCCATTCCATGCCAAGCAATCAGGACGAGTCAACACTGGCTGATAATCATGTAATAAGGACAGCAGGAGTTGTAAATCTTGAACCCAAGCGTCAGAGAGTACACCACCAACTGTGGGCGCCCAAGACGTGGAAACATCATCCACCGAGCTAAACTTGTCTCCTGCAAGGGCATAATGCTTGGGCATCATCTTAGCAAAGCTTCCTCTCTTTGGGCAATCATTCTCCCAGAATCTGGAAGTTCTCCCATTCCCTAAAACTGGATGAAAGAAAGACAAAACCCTCTGCATACTCGACATCAATGATCTCCAAAAAGCTGAAACCCTGTGAGACACCATAGCCCTCTGGGACACATGCAAGGATGTATCATAAGAATCCACCAAAAAGCTGATGCCACAACTTGACCCCCTTTGGAAGGAGCTTCACCACCCACTTTGTTTTGTTTTAGAAAGAAAAGGATGCTTACCGGAGGTTGGTAGTCATCCAGGAAGCTTCGTTTAAATAAAAGGAATGAACTTACAAAGAGTTTAGCCAAAAATCAGAAATAAAAGATGCCTCTCTAACAACATTCTTTGGCCATGCAGTTTCCTTTTGGAATCTGGAGCCATAAACACCAAAGAGTAACCACCGTTCTTTTCCACCCTATTGTGTCTGCATGCACGTATCTCCTGAAGGAGTTCCACAAGGTGCCCATAGACGAAAAATCTGCTCCGCGTATATTGCTCATCCTCCAAACATCTTTTAAGAAAGAACACTCTGTAAACAAGTGGTTGGAGTCTTCCTCATCACTGTTACAGACCGGGCAGGAAGTGTCAATGTCTGGAAACCATTGCTTCCTTACAGAGTTGTGATCAGCCCATCCCTTTGCAATAACCACAGGAACAACTTGAAGGGGAACCTTCAGCTTCCAAAACTGGGCACAATCGTCATTGATTTTGTCCAAAACATTGCCACAATTGGCAATACATTTGCAGGCTTTGGATACCGCAAATTCTACCCCTGTCCAAATTAGTTTATCATGTTCATCTCTGAGCTTCAGCTCTGAATCACCTGCAGCAGCCCCTGAAATTCAGAGAAAGTCACTTTCGACAGTCCTTGTGGCAAGATAATACTCCAACAACCCATGTCGAAGTCTCAAGCATCCTTTACACGAGCATCTTTATCATTGACCAGCTAGAAAACTCTTGGGAAATAGGAAGATAAAATACCATATTCAGTCCAGTTATCTTGCTAGAACTTAAAAAGATCCCTTCTTCCTGGAAACAGTTTGAAAAACTGTATATAATCAATCATAACTTGCACAACCGATCTCCAAAAAGCAGAGTCCTGTTTCCTATTAACAGTCTGCTCGCAAATGTTGCAGAGTCCCTTTTCCTATTCACAGCCCACTCACAAATGTTAATAAGGCATTAGAAAAGGTGTCAAGATCACAAACACCTAATCCATCCTCCTTTTGTGGTTTACAAACATCCATGGAAGTAACTGCAGGAATCTTCCAACTTGGTCTGGTTCCTTTCAAAAAAATTTCTTTCACACTCTTTTCAACTTCTGAAGCACCTTCTACGATGGCTTGAAAATAGAAAGGTAAAAAATTGAGATGGGGAGAGGATTGCCTTTAGAAGAACAAGTATACTACCTCTAGAAAGCAGTCTTCCACTCTAAGCACTAAGTCTATTCTCCATCTTCTCCATCAAAGGTGATCAATCGCCCCACATTAAGTTGCCTGCTGTTCAAAGGGAGCCCCAAACAATTAAAAGTATTAGAGTATATGTTGCATTTTATTTATTTTAATGGATTCCTCTATATTTTTTCCCTCCTCTCTATATAAGAGAGGCCAGGGTTTCCTTCGACTTTATGTTATCTCATTTCTTTCTCACATGGTATTAGAGTAGTAATCCTAGATCAACGTTTTGATATCCTATCAAATAACACCAAAATCTTTCAATCCTAGGTTTAAAGGATCTCTTGCTTTTCGTGCACCAGTTCTTACACTAGAGATCTTAGAGCTCATCCAACCAATGCCTTTATTGCTACTGGTTAACCGAACAACACCATTGGTTAGTCGAACATCATTGGCAACGTCGCTAGTTGACCAGATAGTGAGCCCGGTAGTGTTATTGCCGCTGCTAGTTCTTGTTGTTGGGCTGTGCCATCACATTCGCTTTTGGTTTTCCTTTGCGCCATTGTGTGCCTAAATGCCATGTGGTTTGCCTTAGTGCATGGGTGACCTTATGCACATGACGTCACTATGCATGTATGATGCAAGATTCCTACTAATTTCTGACCACATCTCCCATGTACTGATCCGCATTCTACGATGACTATATCTCCTATACTACTAGTACTACTGCTTGAGATAATCTCCTACTGATTACTTTTCTTTGGTCGGATGAGGATTCACCCAATCTCTACACCACCTGCAATGCTGATGCTTCTAATGTACATGTGCATTTGATGTTTGTTTTTCCTAGATAATAGGTGGTAGATTTGGGTGCTTTTGCACACTTCACTAGGAATGCGAATGCTTTACATGACATTAGACCTGCCAGGTGAGTTACTTTAGTAACAGTGGCTGACGATACCAGTTCTTTGGTTACCCTAGTTGGTGACATCCAGTTTTCTGTGCGATTATAGTTGTCAAAGGTTCCCTATGAACCAAAGTTCCCCATGAGCCTTCTATCAGTCAGCAGTTTGTGCAAAGATTTGAAGTGTCGAGTTATTTTTGTTGAGTGCCATTGCTATTTTCAGTATAAAAAGACTAGTGAGATTATTAGTGGAGTCGAGAAGAATGGCCTTTATTATATTGACACCTCATCTTGCTTTGTTGGAACTGCTTCTATCTTTGTTGATCTCTTGATTTGGCATTGTTGTCTTGGTCACCTTTCATTTGGGAAGATGCGTCGGATGTTCCTAGAGTTTCCTATCTCCACTAGATTTGATTGTGAGGCTTGTCAGCTTGGCAAGCATTATCAAGCTTGTTTCTCCAGATAGATCGAAGGGTGGAGCACATCACCATTTTATCTGATACATTGTGATGTGTAGGGGCCCTCTCGTGTTAGCAGCATTGAGGTCACTGGTACTTCGTGGTCTTTGTGGTTGATTATAGCCGATCTACTTGGGTTTTCCTTATGAAAGGTCGGGTGTGACACTTCTTCATAGAAGCAAGGTTTAAGAACTTGGTATTCAGATTCAGTCGGTTGGGTCACTGCATAGAGAGTATGCGGTATTTGGACAAGTATGCAGGTTTGCATTTTTGTTTTAAAAAAATTAAATAATTAGTCAACTTATGAAAATTTGTGTTATATGCAATGTTATAACTATACAACTACCTTAAGTAGTATAATAAAAAAATGTAGTTAATACTCCTACTCTTTATAATATAGGTCCTATTGGGCTTTCTAATTTTCTAGGTTTAGGTTTAGAATATAGGTCCTATTGGGTCGGGTTTTGTTTTATGGGTCATGGGTTAGGTTTTGATTTATGGGATGAGTGGCACGAGTAAGTCATGTGATCCTCTATTTGAAACACAAGAGCCTATGTGCTCGAGTATGCGAGTTTGTGGCCTGACTACTTGGCCCAACCCAATTACATGACCACCCTATGTTACTCAGTTCAGGTAGGGGCCCGTTGACAGCTATGCAGGTGCATACTCAGCTGATTTCCTGAACACTATATAGAAATGTAGAATGTATACTCATCCTTTATTCAGATCTTTCGTAGTGACAACGGCCTGGAGTTCATGCAGAGAAAGATACAATCCTTTTTCGTCAACAATGGCACTCTACACTAGACATCATGTGAATATAGCTCTCAGCAAAATGGGGTTGCTGAGAGAAAACTAAGGCACATATTTGATATTGCACGGACACTTCTGGTGTTTATGAAGGTATCTAAGCAATTATGGGGAGATGCAGTACTCACGGCAATATATCTCATTAACTGGGTACATTCCTCTGTTCTATATAGAGAGATTTCCTATCAGCTCTTGCATGCTGAGTTCGATCATCCATTTACCTTGCCACTGTGGGTATTTGAGTGTGCCTATTTTGTACATGCCTTTAGACAACATGCAAGTTTTCTCCATGAGTGGTCAAGTGCATTTTTCTGGGCTATTTACGTACTCAGAAAGGATGCAGGTGTCGTGTTCTGACCACCGGATGATACATTGTTATAGCAGATGCTACCTTCTTTGAGAAGGTTCCATTCTTCTTTGAAGAAGGTTCTAGTATCGAGACTGCACCTTGTGAGACACAAATCTACCATAGATGAGAGCGAGAGCCATCTCTCCTTGGACTATCTACCATGCTTGTTCTTCCACCAGAGGATAGCTCTGCCAGGGCACCATAGGTGCAGAGTCAAGGAGAGGCTAATGATAAATTGATTGCATCGAGGAAGTCTATCTGTTCTTGCACTTTACATCCTATGTTGCACTATACCTCTATTGCACATTTGGATTGGGATTTGCAGCAGTTTTACCAAGCTTTGCTCGGTATCGTGATACCATGTGGTTAGTCAAAGTCATCACAGGATTTGAGGTGGAAGGTTGCTATGGATGAAGAGATGGAGGCACATGGGAGCTTGTGCCCTATCCCCTTGGCACAAAACTTGCTGAGTGCAAGTGGGTGTACACTGTAAAGTATATGGCAGACAGTACTATTGATAAATTTAAAGTCAGGTTTACGGCCAAAGGATTCACCTAGACATGGCATTGATTATTTTGAGAATTTCTTGCCTGTAGCATGAGTCCCATATCTATGGATTATTCTGTTTGTTGCTGTCAACAAGGATCAACTTCTATTTCAGTTGAACATCAAGAATGCCTTCCTATATGGAGATCTCACTGAGAAGGTGTATATGTGGAAACCTCTTGGTTATGAGATTAGGGGGGAGCATCCTTATGGTTGAAGAAAGCTATATATGGATTTAAATAGAGTCGTCAAGCTTGGTTTGATAGGTTGAGTGCAGAAATTATGAAGATTGGTTTTAGGAGATTTACGTCGGATCATTTTGTTTCTATTAGATAGGCCACCATTGGGGTTTTCATCTTAGTTGTATATGTTGATGATATGATCTTGACTGGAGATGACAAGACTGGTATCTAGGAGGCAAAGGCCTTCTTATAGAAGGGTTTTGTCACCAAAGATCTAAGAAAGTTGAGATACTTCTTAGGGATAGGGGTAGAGAGACAGGAGCATGGTCTTGTACTTTCTCAGGGAAAGTATGCTCTAGAGATTCTTAAGGAGGCAAGGCTTTTAGGCATCAAGGCATCTGTTGTATCTATTGAGTAGAAGAGGAGATATACGACTGATGTTGATCCATTCTTTGAGGGTGTTCATAGATACATGAGTACAGTCGGCAAGCTATTGTATTTGACTATTACATGGCGGGATATCAGTTTTGCTATGAGCAAAGTCAATCAGTTCATGGATAGATCATGCTATAGCCATTGGCATGATGTTTGTCTCATTTTGAAGTATCTAAAGGGGACGCTTGGAAAGGGACTCTACTACAGGAATAATGGCCATCTTAATATATTCTCCTATTCATATGCAGATTATGGTGGAATAAGTCAGCCACTTATATTGCTTCAAATCCGATATTTTATGAGTCGATGAAACATGTTGAGATGGAGTGTCCATCAAGAATGCAGTACCAAAAGGAAAAATCATCACTCATGTCTCCTTAGAGATTCAGATTGCTAACATCCTTACGAAGGCATTGACGAAGAAGAGATATATTCCTGTGTGACAAGTTGAGCTTGATTTCATTTTCTCACAAGAAGGAAGGCAAAGTGGTGGTTGAATGCAGAAGTTGTGAGCAAGACATCACCTTTTCTCTTGGCATATTAAAAGGAGACGAAGGCGGCGCATTTACGGGGACAGTCTGTCCCGAGGTGGAGCTGGCGAAGGATTTAAATGCGCCCTCGTGCGAGGCACGTGCGAAGGTTGCCTTTGGTGGAGTTGTGGCGGATCTGGATCTGAGTGGGAGACCTGAAGCTTCGGTTCAGCCGGACTCGAGCGTGAGAAGTCCTCAGGTCGAACCCCCTCACAGGGCTTCACCTGAGAAGATGACCTCCGCCTCTTCGTTCTTGCCTTCAAGGATGGCAGAGGGAGGGCCAGAGTGTAGAGGCGGCTTGGGAGGAGACGAACCCTAGACCTGCCTCGATGTAGGTGACGTGCGATCCCCCTTCGCATCTCCCTTGTTGGGAGAGGAGGGGATGAGGCGGTGATGATGACAGACACAGTTGCGGTGACTTCGGGACGTCTCTCCAGTTGCCCTCCGGCTGGCGAGGATGAGAGGAGGCCCATGCTTGACGAGAACTTGATCACCAAGAACCAACCTGAGACTTCCTCGTAGTTGCAGCGGTCGGATGGAGGCGGCATGGCAGAGGTTCCTTTGGCCTGGTGGAGGCTACGCTTGGTGCACGATGGTTGAGGTGGCTCCCTCCAGTATAGGAGGAAGTGGAGTTTCCATTGAAGACAGAGGTCGAGGGTGGTGGTGGATGGTTGTGGAAGGACGCCGCAGGGTTCACAGCAGATAACGGCATTAGATTATGAGGATGAGGAGGTGCGTAAGACGGCGGAGGCAGGTGGCTTCCGGCAGGTAGTGAAGGTGACGCCCAATGTCTTGTAAATGAATGGTGTGCTTACATGGAATGTGCGGGGTCTCAATGACCCTTAGAGAAGGGCAGCTTTGGGGCAGTATATTAGGAGATGGAGGGCGGATGTCGTGCTATTGTAGGAAACAAAGCTGTCTGGTTGTGATGTCAGGGTATGGAAGGAGGTACTGTTGTAGGAAACAAAGCTGTCTGGTTGTGATGTCAGGGTATGGAAGGAGGTAAGGGGTTCTTGGATGGAAGGTTTTCGATCCCTTGATGCGTCTGGCCGCTCAGGTGGATAGATCCTTGGATGGCGGGAAGATGTTTTTTCCCTGGAAGATTGCTATTGTGGAGAACATGTAATCTTTGTGAGGTTGGTTATGAAGGTGGGAGGGGCCAGCGTCATTGTCACAAGAGTGTATGGGCCAACAAATACGTAGGCGAGGGGAGTCATGTGGGAGGAACCTATTGTTGTGGCTGCGGCGTGCCATGGAAGCCCTTGGTTGATTGGAGGTGATTTCAACGTTACCTTATAGATGGAGGATAGGCCTGGAGGTCGGGGGAGACAGGATCCCGAGTTGGATAATTTTGTGGACTTTGTTTCAACTCATAGGCTTGTGGCCTGGGCTCTGACATCCTGTGCTTACACATGGAGGAATAATAGTGGTCTGATGTCTAGGATTAACAGATTCCTCTCCTACGTGGAGTTGGTAGAGGCCTTCCCTGTGGTGGATGTGTCTACTCTGGAGAGACCTTTTTCGGACCATACGCCTCTCATCTGGAGGCCAAAAATGGGAGTACAGTTTGGCGCTTATTTCAAATTTGACAGATCTTGGTTGATGGAGGGATTTAGGAGTATGGTGGAGAAATGGAAGTTGATAGAGGTGGAGGGTTCAGCAACATGTCGCCTGGTGAAAAAACTGAGTGTTGCGAGACCACTTGAGGATGTACAGGAGAGAAATCAAGGCATCCAGGAGGGGTAGGAAGGAGAAAGCTCTAACAAAGATTACCAGGATTGATAGACAGGAGGAGCAGGCCCCTATCTCAACAAAGGATAGGGAGGTCCGGGGGAGGATGGCACAGATAGTACAGGAGGAGGACAAGAAGAGGTGGAGTGGAAGACGAAGTCACGATAGAGATGGTTGAAAGAAGGCGCCTCCAACACCAGGTTCTTCCACCAAATGGCTTCAGCCAGGAGGAGGAGAAATTGGATGGAGAAGTTGATGATACATGGGGATTCTTTCGTAGGTAGGGAGGAGATGGGCTGGGCAACGGCAAATTACTTCAAAGACTTTACAGGAAGGCATGTCAGGGGGTGCTGGAGGTGGAGAGGGGAGAATTATAATGTATCACGGAGGCTCAGGCGGAGAGTCTCACTGTTGGTTTCTCGGAGGATGAGGTGAGAGGCGGTTTGGAGCCTGAACGTGGAAGGGTGTCCTGGCCCAGATGGTTTTCCAGTTTTCTTTTTTAGGGAGTTTTGTCCCTTGGTGGGGGCGGAGGTGATGCAGATGATAGAGGAGTTTGTGGCTGGAAACAGGGGTTTCGATAAATTAAATAGATATTATTTGTTCTTGCTACCCAAGAAGGAAGGGGCGGAGGCGATTCAGGATTTTAAATCGATTGCACTGTCGAATGCTATATACCTTATTGTTGCTAAGGTCCTAGCAAATAGGCTCAAGGATCTTCTTGGTGACTTGATATCCCCGATGCAGACGACCTTTATTCCAAGGAGAGAAATTTTGGATGGCTTTGTGGTTGCATTGGAGGCTTTGGTAGCTTGGAAGAGGGAAAAGAGACATGCTTTTCTGTGGAAGGTGGACTTCAGCAAGGCATACGATTCGATACAATGGGATTTTCTATGGACTTGTTGAGGAGAGGTTTTCTTGTGATTTGGATTGATTGGATGAAGAGGTGTGGCGACGACATCCTTTTCGATCTTCATCAATGGGAACCCGGCAGGAGGATGGATTCGGCCTAGGAGGGGGGTCAGATAGGGTTTCCCTTTAGTGCCTGTTATTTGTTCTTGCAGTAGATGCTTTGGCACGAGCAACACATAGGGCTTGTGATAGGGGTATGATTAGAGGTTTTACATGTAGTATGCTGATGATACACTATTTCTGGTTGAGGGTACGGTGCTGGAGGATAGAAGGATGAGAATTCTTTTGGAGCTTTTTGGTGAGGTGTCCAGGCTATAGATAAACTATTGAAAATCAAGTTTTGTTCCGTTTAACTTGTCGGCCATAGATACAGAGAGGGTGGGCGGTGCCTTGGGGACAGATTTGGGTTCCTTGCCGTTGGTATATTTGGGCATTCCTTTATTAGATCGGCAGCTTAGGGTGCAGGATTGGCTTCCTCTGTTGGAGAGGATGGAGGGAAGGTTGGCGGGGTGGTCTTCCAAGCTCCTTTCTAGAGGTGGAAGACTGACCTTGGTGAAGTTCTGGCATCCATGCCATTGTACTTCCTCTTGGTATTCAGACTACGGTGCCAAATTGAAAGGAAGATTTCGGGACTGATGAGGGATTTCTTCTAGGCCAATATGAGGTCGACAAGTAGGGGGCGAGGTTGGTGGCCTGGGAGGAGGTCTGTAGACTAGTGCAGGATGGAGGTCTGGGGTTAGAGATGTGGGCAAGGTGAACATCAGCCTCCTCATGAAGTGGATAGCCAGGTTGGTGGGGTAGGAGCAGGGGTTGTTCGGTGATGTTATGCGGTGATGGTAAGACCTCTTTCTATCGTGGGGGCTGCTAGTCTCCCCTCCTTCAGGAGCTTCTCACTTTCTTAGGGGTCTGGCGACGGTGACAGGGGAGGTGTGTGGTTTTCTCTCCCACTTTGGGCGAGGGGGATGCATTTCGCTTCTGGCAGGACGATTGGCAAGGGGCTGGCTATACCCTTGGCGACAGGTTCCCCTGCCTTTTTGGGAGTGTTGTTGACCCGTCGACCATGGTGGGAAGTTATTGGAATGAAACTTGGTGTCTTGCTTTTAGGGGGGGCTCTTGGACCAAAGATGTGAGGAGTTTCAACAGATGTTGCAGGAGCTGGAAGGTTGAGCACCAGAGGATAGCCGAGATGCTTTCTCCTGGGAAGGAGACTTTTCAGTGGCAAAAGTCTTCCGCAGATTGAGGGGTGACACAGCCAACTCAGGCGTCGATCTCTTGTGGGATTGCAGGTTGCTCTGGGCGGCAGAGTACCTTTTGAAGGTGAACATCTTTGTGTGGTTGGTGAGAAGGAGGAGAATCATGACAAAGTGATGGAGAGCGAGGTGGAACCACATGGATGACCTGACGTGTCCTGTTTGTGGAGGAGCTAACGAGGACATCCAACACCTCTTCTTCCAATGCCCTTTTGTGGTACAGGTTTGGCGAAGATTGGGGATCGATTGGATCGCTTATCAGGATGAGGTTGCCTTCTGGTCCTCATTTCGCAGAGGTGATGCATGTGGCGGAGGGATCACCTTTAGATCCAAGAAGGATAGGGCCAAGATTCTGGCAATCCTGTGAGGTGTTTGGCTGAGGAGGAATGTAGTGCTTTTTAGGGGAGAGAGGTCATACGTGGAGAATTTTGTTTCCTCGATTTCCTCCTAAGTGGTGTTCTAGAGATCTATTATGTAATATATGATGTAATCTACTTTTTTGGAATGGAATGAATTTGGGTGGTTATCATTTGGGTAACTGCCCTTTGGCACACGTTGACTTTGAGTGCTCACTACTAGGCCCAATATCTCTCCGAAAATTCTAACAAGTGCTGCCAAGTTCTTCGCTGCCTGACACCTACCCTCAACAAAGAATAAAGTATCATCCGGATATTGTAGAATATGAGTCAACAAGGAAGCATCTCCCTGTAGAGAGAAACCAGAAAGAAGACCTCCCCTACATGCCTTAAATGTCATGGCCACCAGAGTGTCAGCAACAACTATAAACAAAAAAGGCGCCATTGGGCATTCCTGCCTCACCCTACACTGTGGTTGCATCTAACATCCATCAGGCCTCCCATTAATCAACACAGAAAATGAAGTGGTTGTTAAACAATGCTTCATCCATTGAACCTACGTCTTTGGAAAATGACTACACCACAGAATCTCCTGTAGATAGGACCAAGAGATTGAGTCATATACCTTCGAAAAATCAACCTCCATAAGAAACATTTTCTCCCAGATCTCCTCCAAGCTGCAATCATCTCTACAGTAAATCGAAGATAAGCAATTTTTTAGAATCTATTTGTAAAGCTATCAGGTGAATCTTTGTTGACAAGCAACCAATCATCGTGCTCTTTTCTTATTATTTAAAGTTTTATCCTGAAGACCAGGCTCAAGACACTATGCTCAGCTTATTTTGTCAGAGTGAGCCTCAAGTGCACTGACTACTTAGGGTGAGAGACAAGATTTAATTAGCCCTGACCATGCCAAAGGAAATAATCCTTCTTCTTCTTCTTCCATCTCATCTCAGTGCTTCCCATGCCTATTTTTGTTCCATTTGATTTTGTTGTGCATTAGCCAATTATTTGAAGGGTTTCTTTTGGCCACCCTGCTTCGCCGAATTTTTTGCCATATTCTGAGGATGTTGTAGAGCATTCTGCAAAGGGCACAGGCCAACGCACGAGATGTACCTTCAATGGTTTTGTCACATATTTACATTTGTCTACAGAGAAATTTGTCATGATGAATTGAGTCTTACATGGCCTCTTAAAGAAAGTTCTTCGTGGGGATCTGTCTATCTTTGTATCATGAATATAAAAAAAGAAATTTTAGATTCCTTGAAATGTTGGTGTGCATCTCAGCATGCCCGACTTGTCCCCACTTTTGCAAGTGTTGAGGTCAGCTGGCATTGGCACATAAGAAATAACATGCCATCCAATCCCTTTGGCCTCATTTGGCACATTGGATAACCCTCTGAAAAGGGGTTTGCACCTATTTGATTGGTGGGATATGATAGTATGTTCTGCTACAGGATACCTGCATTTTCTTTCCATTATCTCGGTGGATTAGGATTATATATCCCCCTTTTTCTGTGTCCATTAGAGTTTTGTGTGGTGCTGCTTTCTCTTCTCCACTATTTTATATTTGCCCATTCAATCCCTGGATTTAACTCTTGAGTTCGCCTCCTAATTTAATTTCAATGAATTAGTTATTATTATTATTGTTGTTGTTGTTGAACTTCAGGAGATCTCATACAATTGTCTTTTATCTTTTTTCATGAATTTGACAGCATAATTTTCTATCATTATTTGTTTGGATTGTGCAATCTTACTTTCTATTTTATCAATTAAGTAGTCTTTAGCAAAATTAGAGATGTAATGAACTGTCTAACCCTCTGTTTGTAAGTCATAGAGGATTAGAAGTTACAAAGGAAACTGTGAATAAAAGTAAAAGAAAGAAGGAAAAAAACGCAACTAGAAAATGGAAAAGGAGAGAAAAAAAAAAAAAAACTCTTCTCCAAGAGTCCTCAAGTTGGACCATAGATATTTGTTATGCCAAGCTTGGTAAGGATGTAAAGGAAGTAGCATGACCCTTTTAAAGTGGTTTGGTAAAGATGTTAGTAATTTGTTCTGAAGTAGAAATATATGTTGTGCTAATTTGTCCCTTTTGGACCACATCTCATATAAAGTAACAATCCATTGCTAGATGTCTCATCCTCTCATAAAAAAAAACGATAGTCATAGGACAATCAACATTTTTTTTGAGGGGACATTGGACAATCAACATGAACCCGAAAGTCTCTAAGTGAATGTATCCACATAAGTTCACATACTGTGTGAGCCATATCTTGATGCTTAGATTTGATGATGACTGCCGGAGACCTTTGTTGACGAGGAGCATAGGTGTTGAAGAATTGGAGTTGTTATGAAAGGAATTTGAAAAATCAGTAGTGCATTGGCCCATCAGAGTTTGTTCCACATGTTTCAAGCACAATTTTTGGCAATCATGTGAAAGCTTTGGGCACAAATATTGCTGTAGTGAGGCATCTTTTTTGAAACAGGTTTTGGTGGGCCCATATAAGGCAAGTCCTACAAAGACATCAATCAGAAGCCCTACACTATCCTTGTTGGGTGGTTTTTCAACCTTTTGGGATCTAATTACAAGAGGGATGGAGGTTCATGCAATAAGACATGGGAACCCATAGTCTTTGGGTCCTTTCATCAACAAGTTCCACTTAGAAGGAAATGCAATGCGATTGGTGGCGGCATAGGGAATGACCTTGGTAGGGGTTTCATCACTGATGGAGAGAAGATTTTGTAGTAGGCAGTGATGTGCAACCTTAGTGTGGTGAGATGTTGTGCAGGGCTAAAGAGGCCTTATTTGATAAACTTATGGTTGATTTTTGTCCATGAAAGCCATTAAGGGCCTAGAGAATTCTGAGAAGGGACAACTACTTTCTGACAAATTAAGATCTTATGTTGGAGTGTCTAGGGCCTTAGCAACCTAAAGTGTAGAGGGATCTTAGGGCTCTACTTGATTGCGGGGGCGGGGGTGGGGGCAATCTTTTGATACTTCATGAAACTAAGTGGAGACCTGTGATTAGATGGTTTGATGGGAGGCTGGGAAGCAAAAGTTTGATCAATACTACAATCAACTTGCAAGCTAGGTGGTGAGGAATTTTATCTAATTTTACAATTGGCTTTTAGAATTGTGAGAGGAGTGGTTGGGCTGTCACATAGTTTTTTTTCTTTTTAGAGAGAAAATAGGAAGACCATCGACATTTAGTGGCTATTCAATTCCATTAAAATAAAGTTAATGATAAATACAATAAACACAAAGATAAAAGCAATAGTGCGGTAAGAAACCGCACACAAACAAGTCCTACTTGCTCCCCTAACATAAAATAACGGCCAACATAGGTTACATTACAAAGAAAAAACCCACGACTCTACGTTCTAACAATGATCAAATCGGACTTCTCACAATAATAGCAGACTCCCCACCCAAAAAAAGTTATCCAAACACCAAAAACAATCAACAAAGAGATGCACGTTCAACCTGCTTTTGTGTATGCAATCGTTGCTTCTTAATGCGATAAACCAACCTGCTTGTTTGAAACACGTGCCTCCACACTCAGGTACCACACCGGGACTCCACTTGTTGCTAATGCGCAATTAAATGCTTCACTACTATCCCCCTTCTCCAGTACATTGGGATTAAAGGTTGACTTCATGCCAGCCTTAACTGATGTCACCAAAGATGTCGTCGAGAAAACACCACATAAGAACCCTGAACTATCCTCCACCCTTGGAGGCAAATAGAAATGCTTCGGGGCAATTTTCCGTGAAATAATGGTAGAGGAGGAAATAACTATGGTCGAATCATAACCTAGATTGAGGTTTTGATTTACCGTTGGAAAGGAACCACGACCACCTTCACACCATTTTTCGTTGATTCAATTAGACACCACTTGAGAGAGCATTAGGCAATGATTTTGAGAGAAACCAACCCCATCATTAGCAATGACCGCCGAATGTGGATCAAAATCCAAGCCCGCACTCGCAGCTTCACACTTTAATTGTTTCTGGAGAGAAATCTGCTTGGTATCCAACGGCAACTTGTCAAATTTATTTTCTAAGGGCCTTTGCCCAACTGGTAACTTTGAAGAAAAGGAATGGTGAGTTGCTTGCCTTTCAACGGCAAACCCAAATAAAAAAGGTTGGTGTCCAATGGTCATCTGGAGGAACTGCGAGTATCACTCAACCTCCACACTCCCTATATTTAAAGGAACAAAAGTTGACTTGGCATTGTTCACCTTTGGACTTGAAATCTCACCCAAGATTCTTACCACTGATAACTTTGAAGAAAAGTAATGGTGAGTTCCTTGCCTTTCAACGACAAACCCAAATAAAAAAAAGGTTGGTGTGCAATGGTCGTCTACAGGAACTGTGAGTAGCTCTCAACATCCACTCTCTTTATGTCTAAAGGAACAAAAGTTGACTTGGCATGATTCACCTTTGGACTTGATATCTCACCAAAGATTCTTACCATTGCAGCAAAGTCTTTTGCCTCCTAGGGGCCTCCCTCAATAAAGAAACAGTGTCATCTACATACTATAAAATAAGCGTTAACAAAGAGCCATCACCTTGTAATGAGAAGTCAAATAAAAGGCCACCACTGCATGCCTTAAAAGCCATAACAGCTAGAGTATCAGCCACCAAAATGAATAGGAGAGGGGCTAAAGGACACCCTTGCATGATCCCTCTTTGTGGTTGTGTCCATGATCCATTTGGTTTAATATTAATCAAAACATCAAAGGAAGTTGTAGTTATCCATCTTTTCATTCAGGTAATTCAGATTTGTAGAAAATGTCTTCTCAATATCTTCCACAAGTAAGACCAAACGACTGAGTCATACGCCTTCGAGGAGCCAACCTTTCACAGTAAGCTCCTTCTCCCTAACCTCCTCTAATCAGCAACCATCTCTTCTTTTATTTATTTATTTATTTATGTGAAGTTAAATATGTTGGTCATGGGATTTGATCTTGTCAAGATTTGCGCAAGTATTCTGGGTGGGATCTAAAGGATCACCACCCTTTTTCCTTTAAAAAAAAAAGATTTGCGCAAGTAGGAGAATAGAGGCTCCTTAGCATGAGAAAGAATAGTCCCACATGGACTATGTGGCATGCAAATCAAGAGAGGCAGCTAGGTGGTCGGTGGTGGTGTTAGAAGAAGAGAGAGGGAGTGGAGTAATAGAATAGGAAATATTATTATTGACTTAAAAAATACAATGGAAGATTCTTTATATAGAGAGAACATATCTCAACATTTAAAAACAAAAGATCTTATCACTTAAGGAAAGATCTTATCACTAAATAAATCCCAAACATAGTTTCCGAAAATCCATTTACTAAAAATAGCAAACTTAACAATTAAGCAAAAGATTTAACTTGGTCCCTTGGACCACAAGACCTTGGCCCTGAGGGCCCTCTACTGCTTGCCACGTGGCCCATCTTTATTCCCAACACTCCCCCTCAAGTCAAAGGTTGGGAGACCAACGACTTAGTCTTCAATTTGTGAGGCTAGATGTTCCATCACTCTTCTTTGAGAGCTATGCTCTCGGTCTTCTCTTTTGACATGTCGACAATGAAGCCTTTTGCGACCTCTAAAGTTATTATGTGACAACCTGAGTAGTCGTTACTATGGCGGTCGTCGTCTTGTCTTTTCAAAATAAAGCTCGTAGCTTTTCGAGGTCTTCATGAGTTAGGGAGTCCGCTTGTGAGGTGCTAATAGCCCCACGTGATGGTCACCCGAACTTCTCCCAGCACTTGTCTTGTGGATGGTTGTTGCATCCGCAGTGCTAGCATTTTGGATAGATGCGGAAAGTACCATGCCCTCATCCTCGTCCTCATCCACGCCTCAACTTGCTTCAGGAATAGCAAGTGTGGAGTTATTGCCTTTCGTCGAGTTTTCATCCTCGACGATCCCCATCTTGATAAGACAACAGAAGATGGTCTCAAGATCCATCCTCCCGTCAGAAGCCAGAATTTGATGTCGACCAACTTGATAATGGGGGTGCAATCCCGATAGAAACTTGGCAAATTGCTAAACCGCCCGAGTCTCCCCCTGCTTGTCACAACACAGTGGCTCGTAGATCTCCAACTCCTCGAATATCGCTTTCATCTTCTCTTAATATTTTGTCAAGGAAAGATCTCCTTGATTGGCTGTCCAGATGTGAGTATAGAGGTCAGTAATACGCACATTGCTTGAGGGTCGGGCGTACCATTTCTCGAGGGCTGTTCAAATCTCATATGCACTCTTTTTGTAGAGCATGTTTGAGGTGATGGATGGGTCCATTGAGTTCATGAGCCAGTTCATGACAACGTAATTCTCCTTGTCGATCTTCTTCTAGTGGCTCCTCAAGGAGAACACTAAGCTTTTCCTAGCCTTCAACAAATATCTTGAAGGTGCAAGCCCACAACACATAGTTGGATGCGTCACTAAGCTTGATGCTTGTCCTGGAGACAACCACCTTGCTTTCTCCTGGACCAAGGTTGGCATCTCCAACTATCGTGGTTGACTCCGTCATCTTCTATAACCTTCCCGTAAGGCGCTGGACTTGTTGAGGACTTTCTGCATGCGGATATCACCATCATGTAGTCGAATCTCCACATGCACAGGAGCCTAGACCGAAGGCTCTGATACCATGTTAAGATTTGCGTAAGTAGGAGCGTGGAGGCTCTTTGGCGTGGGAGAGATTAGTCCCACATGGAGTATGTGGCACACAAATCAAGAGAGGCTGCTAGGTGGTCGGTGGTGGTGTTGTTGGAAGAAGAGAGAGAGAGTGGAGTAGTAGGATAGGAAATATTATTATTGACTCAAGAGAAATACAATGGAAGACTTTCTTTATATAGAGAGAACATATTCCAACATTTGAAAATAAAAGATTTTATCACTAAATAAATCTCATATATAGTTTCCTAAAACTCATTTACTAAAAATAACAAATTTAATAATTAAGCAAAATACTCAACTTGGTCCCTTGGATCACAAGACTGTCAGCCTTGAGGGCCCTCTGCTGGCCACGTGGCAGTAGGATGTTAGTAGGGTGTTCTACCACTGTGTCAACCCCTTGGTGACAACCATTTCTTCTGCCATAATAGAAAGATTCCTGTAAGGAGTGTCCTCGAACAAATGCAGAATGCACATGCCCTATCAACCGTGGGAGCACTTTATGGGATGCTGTCATCCAATAATCCAATTCCATTTTCCAAGGACTTGGAAATTTACGTTTCACCTAGTAGAAAACCAAATCACCCATCCCAGTATCTAATTTAGGTTGTCCAAATCTTGAGCAACTGAAGCCCTTCAAAATATCTGTAATTTTGGTCACAGTAAAGAGCTAGCTTGATTATAGGGGTTTTCGATTGCATGACAGCTTTTTGATGGGGATATTAGTAGATGAGTAAAATAACATAACGTTGAAATTATACAGACATAAGAAAGGATGAAAGCAATTGCCTTAGTTATACTGAAACAAAGGTAGTTCCTAGGTGGTTTTTACTTTGAAACCATGGATTACAGCTAACATCCTTTACTCTTAAGCCTGTAAATAACATAATTTACATGCTTATACGAAGACTTGCGAAGTGCCCTATGTATCATCTTATTCTAATGCAGAGAATTTTTTTAGAATGGAGTACATAGATAATTAAAGTGAAGAGTGACTTTAGCAAGTGTCTTCTGCCATCTGCAGATGTATATCTGGAAAACTGTTTTTATAATGTATCTGCCTGATGGAGTTGTATGATTCTGAGCATCACCTCATGACAGGTTGTGCAGGAAAAAGGCATTCACATCTGCGATGGCTATCCATCTAGAGAGCTTCTTGACAGGCATAGTAGTTTCCCATTATCCCGTTTCATCACCATCTCTCTTATCTATTTTTCGTTTGGTAATTAGTCTAGGCTTTTTTTCCCATGTCTAAATTCTTGCATGACCCCTGTTCAGGATAGGATTGGTTGAAAGAGCTGAAGGTGATTTGGGACTGATATATGGCTTCCAATGGAGACATAGTGGTGCAATGTATCTTTGAACAAACTCTTGTTTTATCTAAGGTAATTTCCTGATCTCTCTTTATATTGAAAGCTGAAATTTGTTATGTTTTAGGTACACTGATATGTGTGCTGACTACACTGGAAAAGGGTTTGATCAATTGCTTGATGTCATTGACAAGATCAAGAGGAACCCAAAAGATCGTCAAATCATACTGTCGCCATGGAACCCTCCTGATCTTAAACTGATGACGGTGTCACCTTGCCACGTGTTAGCACAGGTTGTAGCCACATCAACAGTTTCTCTTTGTAAACTTAAGTCTTGGAAGCATGAATTGCTAGTGGATAGGGGCTGCAAAAAAAAAATGTTGATATACCTGGTTGTTAGATAATGGGATGAATATGTGTTGCATGTATTTCTATGGAATTATGAAATCCATGAGCTGAGGATGCTATCATCATCAGGAATTTAATTCTTTTCTCGTCATATTGTACTTCATTTTCTTTTCTTTTTTTGCATTTTCTGACATCATTGATTTGTGACACCTCACTCCAGTTTTATGTAGCCAATGGAGAACTCTCTTGTCAAATGTACCAGAGCACTGGAGATATGGAACTTCATGTGCCATGCAGCATAGCATCCTATTGTCTCTTGACATGCATAATTGCCCATCTTTGTGGTATGGTTCCACATGTTTATTGAGTCTAATTTCATTTTGCACTCTGAACTTGTGAAAAAGTTGCTTTTTCCTGTAGATTACATGTTCTATATCTTTCTCTGTTTAGTGATAGAGGCCAACATTTATCCCTTGTATAAACTACTAATAGCTGTTAGAAGTGCATTGGATTGAAAAAGGGGGTCTCTTCTTCCAGGCATGCTGTGCAAAAAATTCATTGACAGACCACATTTTGTCCACCTCTCAGTCTGCCGATTGATTTAGAACTTCTCTTTGAAAGCACTCACGCAAGTTTATAAGAAATCCGTTTCCTCTCATGGTTCACAAGTTGATAGCGTTTGGAAGAATGGACCTGCCTCTTTATAGTTGCCATAAATGTTGATTTTATTCCTACTAAGTTTATATAGCCCAATGACATATAAATATAGTCCATGTGTTTCACTTTGTGTTGAAGCTATAGAAGCTATGTGCATTGATATCTTTGTAAGACATCTTATGTGTTCGTATCTTTTTTAAGAAATCTTCCTGTAATTGTTAGTTTTTGTTTGTGTGGATTTCATCAAGAATAATTTAATTAGTGAAAGCTGTTCCTTTTTTAGATGGACAATTGAAAAGGTAAAATACAGCACACTCCAGAGAAATAATGGTTCTTACTTTAAGCTCATTAAACTAATAAAAATCTAATACAGGAGCTAGAATTTATAGTTTGGCTGTAGATCGCCTATTTTACTATGCAGTACAACTGGGATCTGCTCGAAACATTTGCATGGGTGCAAATCAAGTGAAGCTTTGCTCTGGGCTGAGCTAGTTCAAGCCCATCCAGCAACCTCATGTTCTATATACATTTCTAGATTTTCTTTTGGTTTTTCCCGTCATCAAAATGCTTGTACTTCTTGGAAACAACTCAAATTAACATATCGTTTTCTTTTGCTGCAGATCTTCAGCCTGGCGATTTTGTGCATGTTCTTGGAGATGCTCATGTCTATAAGACAAATATTAAGGCTTTAGGCGAGCAACTTCAGAAGCAACCTAGGCCTTTTCCTGTAAGAAACTTACAACCATGCTTGCTAAATTTGTTATATTAATTTTCTCTGCCTTTGGATATTTTCAGTATCCTTTCTCAGTCATGATTCCCCGTCTCTCTTTTCATCTTAATACAGGTTCTAAGGATCAATCCTCTGAAAAAGGATATCGACTCCTTTGTAGCTGATGATTTTGAGCTTGTTGGTTATGACCCTCACCATTAAATAGAAATGACAGTGCTTATTGGCCTTGTTTTGTTCACTTAAAGATTAATCTGCAAATTTTCTTGCTCCCTTTATGTACAGAGGTAACTTTCTTTGGTATAGATTTTGACATGAAGTGCCGTTAGTGAAATTTGATATTTATTTAATAATATATTGTGTTCAGACCGAACTCTGTCATTGGCTACTGTGAGCCCTTCACCGAATGTAGGTATGTGGGGGAGCCAAAGTATACGATGCTGCTTTTCTCTATCATCTTCTTGAATAGTATTCATGTGTTTTTGTATCTTGTATGAGAATTTGTCATTTCGTCATTGGATGTTTCTGCAAATGTGCCACTTTTTTATTTTCTTGGGTCCTCGAAAGTTGGAAAAGGATGTCAAGCAGTTATCTAGGGAGCATTGGCATTTCTTTGCTTAGTAGGTTGAAGGAATGCGATGGATTTTCTTTTGACCGCAGGAACGTGTACTTTTCCCGGCAGCTGTTGACGCTAATACCATTTACCTGAGGCTGTTTGAACAGCTTCGGTTCCAGGGCATATCACAGTTGGATGATCTGTGACCGGAAGTGCACCTTTTTAGGGTTTTGAAGATTCAAATTCTCCATACCAATAGCACCACAAACTATGTGAATCGCTACACCCGTTTCCCGTGTGAACGGATACTTGATATGGTTTATGGAACGGAGTATGTTTAGCCATTTTCTTTTGTTTAACAGACCATCAAATTTCTTGTGGAGCTCGTTACAGGCATCTTGAACTTCTATGTGTTGTCTAACGATGACTGCAACTATGATCATGGAGCTTCTCTTTGGGGTCGATGACGTGGATTTTTCGCTGCTATTTGGATCTATCTTAGGTTACCGCTGCATTTAAGATCCAAATAATTAAGATTATGCTCACAGTTTTGTCTCGACGCTTATTTGGTTTTTCTTGCCTTTAGCACATGAGGAAGATTACATCAAGATATCTGCTACTCGTCAAAGGATTATCACAGCAACACGAAGAAGATTTTACTGAGACTTTCAGCTCGGTGGTCAAAATTGTTACCATCCAAGCAATCCTGAAAGAAGTATATGAAACAATCTGATAGGTTTG
The DNA here is from genome assembly GCA_037157565.1 of Thalassia testudinum. Classification (NCBI taxonomy): domain Eukaryota; kingdom Viridiplantae; phylum Streptophyta; class Magnoliopsida; order Alismatales; family Hydrocharitaceae; genus Thalassia; species Thalassia testudinum. The sequence goes on along the minus strand of JAZHRO010000022.1, from coordinate 58,164,573 downwards.
AAGATGTAAACAAAGTTGATTAGGCTTGCAAACTTTGGTGATTGGTTTATGGCTTTAAGCAGGCATTTAAGAACTACGAATTTTTGCAAGGTGCTGATTGCCTTGGGATTTCCACAATGTCTTGTAGTTCACTCTGTAGGAAAGGGGAAATTGCTGCTTTATGTGATGGAATAGTGCTTACTGGGAATTTTGATGACATTGTTGATGATGTGAAAAAAGGCATTGGTTAAGTCCTTTAGCATTAAAGACCTTTCCAATCTTCGAGATTCAGTGGGCATTGTCGTTGACGGGACTTTTGGTAAGATGACCTTCACTTGGCACAAACTAGGACACCCTTGATTTGCTCAGACAATTCAATGTTTTTCAAATTCCAAACTAATTTTCACTCCATCTCCATCTCAATACAAGTTATTCAAAACTAGAAATAGATGGTCGTCAATCTTGTTGAACATCGTAGTATGGTGAGAGCTCTTCAGGGTTTCACTTGGCATACATATCCTCGCACCATTAACCATCTTGAAGGCGTCAAGGTGCCATATTCATCTCTCTCAATGGGACAAGCACAAAGGGGATATGTTTTGTTCAAGGGAAATAGTAACCTAGCTGGCTTTTTTTTTATGCTAATTGGGCCAATGAACCAAGCAATCAAAAATTTGCCATTTAGTATTATATCTTCCTCGGGAAAGACGATATCTTGGGAAGTAAAAATTATGGAGTGTAGCCAAATATAATAGACAAGCAGAACATCGTCTTCGAGCTCCTGTAGCGAACGTAATTATGTGGATTTGCTCTATCTTAAATGATTTGGGTAGTCTAAACAGATCCATTGCCATGTTCTGCGTCAATGGTAGTGGATGTGCTTTGAAAATTAATTCAATCTTCCGAAGGAAGATACGAAATGGTGAAGTTGTGATCTGGATGCATTTGCGCGGAGGATTTAATTGTTGACATCTTAACAAAGTTCATTTCGATCAAGATCTTTTCCAAGCTACAGAATAAACTAAGTACTCGTCGAATTTATACCCAATTTGTAAGCGACGATAGAATTGTATCGTTTAAGTAGATTTTTTGTGTAAAATTTTAAATAAAGCACCGAGCCATGGGGGTTAGGAGGGAGTAATTCCCCTCTCCACCCCCCAACTTTTTATTTATGTAACAACCTCTACTTTTTAGTCAGTTATTTCACGTTTCGTTCTCCCTCTAACTATTAGGTTCCTGTTGGCAAACGTCATCCCTTTTCACTTTGCCCCTCAATATGATATCCCATTACCTTGAATTGCGTTACCGTATTCCTCGTCCTGTTTCTTTTTAGTTTTCATTAGTCTCATAAATCTTTACTTATGGCCGATTGTTTGGATTCTTTGCCAAGAACCGGTCATCCCTTCCCCTTCCACCCAAGTTAGATGTGATCTTATGAACCTTCGAGGTAAGCTTATTACAACTGATCCATAAGGTCGAGTCTCGAAGAGCACTATTGAAATACCAAGGCATCGAAGGAAGTGTATTCTACCTTTGGCGGTTTCCGTAACGAACAGCTTCAATTTAATATTCTAAGCCTTTGTTTTTATTTTTTTCTCGTTCATATTCTATGTTGGGGGTGGTTGCACCAGTCAGTCACATTACCATCTCGCAGGTTGCACTAAGTAGTTGACACTATATTTTATACAATCATGCAAGGCGTCATCAGTTAACTTGGCTTTGGATACAGCGACGTCATCAGTGCTGTATTTTGTAGGAAACATAGATCAGATCACGAATCCACCGCTGATAGCCCTCCACTCAACAAACATTGCTTTGGATTCTTTTCACACGATTAGCGAGCATCATGATGACCACAAGATTAATTATCTTCATAATTTAGTTTTCACGGACAACTATACTGTAGTTTCATATCTAATTGCCTTTCTTTTTATTTATTTATGACCGACGATCTTCAAAGAGTAAAATAGGAACAAAACATGGGCTCCACACACACACATCCTTCTTTCCTCGTGTAAAGTACCAATGGGGTTATAATGGGGGCCTGCTGAGGTTCCCGAAGGCGCGCAATAGACCCTGTTGGAATCAATTCCCAATTCATTTCAGATTGCATTGAATGCAAAAGAAAAGAACAAAAGTAAAAGAAGATGCATGATTTACAAAGTCCACCTAAAGAGGTATCTTGGCATTATTGCTTGGAGGAGGCTGCCCTTTGGCTCTCCACTATATAATCAAGAACATGGAAGAAGAATGGCAGCAAATGATGGCAATAGACCCTGTGGACCAGGTGGAGATGGAATCTTACCTGTTGAGTGTCAAATCCATATTCTGTACGAGTCTCCGGAAGGGTGCTAATATATGGACTTTCTCTCACCTCATTCACTCCTGCAAACACCACCCCCTTTCACCAAACCAAGAAAAAAAACAAAATGCTATCGTAATTGTCCCCTTACATAAACAAGGTATTTGATTTACTTTTGCTATTTGTATGTGCGGCTACAAGAGAAAATTAAAGGTTTACATGGGTCAGGTTAGATTGATGGTAAGTTAGATTGGGTTGAAAGATAAAAAATAAGTTGGGTTGATTTTGAGATCTAATAAATTCAACTCAATCCGTAATACGATTCAACCCGATATATATATATATATATCCATTCAAATTTCAAAGGATAAAAAACTTACCCCACTCCAAACTTTAAAGAAGAAAAAGCTACCCTGTTTACACTTGAAAGGAAAAAAAATCCTACGCAAATAATGCACATTGTTCCCTCTATTTCACTTTTTTCTCTACCTATATGCTCTCCATCATGTGCTTCCTTTTAGTTTCCCTCTCCTGCTCACAAGCCTTAAATCGAGCCTCCTTTCTCGTCGTCACCACTAGCCTTTCTCATAGCTCCCTTTTCATCACCATTGTTCTCGTCATAGCTACTTGAAGTTGACATCTTCCCCCTCTTCTCTTCCTCCTTTACATTTGTGACAACCATCACCTTCCTTCACCAGAGCCATCGCCACCACCACCACTACCACCACACAACCCACCACCCCCTCACTAACCATCCATCGTCGTCTCTACCTTCCCCTCCACTTAACCTGAGACTACCATTAGAGCTACTAGCTTGCTACCATCAACCCACCACCACCACCATCACACAACCCACCACCTCTCACTGGCCATCTACTATCCTCTCTACCTTCCCCTCCACCTAGGCTTTCACTAAAGCCGCTACCACCACACAACTTACCACCCCCTTAGTGGCCATCCTCCTTTAATGTAACCAATAGCCACCCCTTCTCTCGACCATCCTCCTCCCCCTCCGTCTTCTCTTAATTTAACCTAAATTATTTAAAATTTCGACATAAGCATTCAAACTTCGACTCTTGAATTAGATATCATTATATAGGTTCTCATCTAATTATTTGTTTAGATAGAATTAAAAGACATCCACACGTACATCTTGAATTTTTTCCTCACTAGTAAAAAATTATTTAGGTTCTTATCTAATTCTTTGTTTTGAATGCATGCCTACATTTTTGAAAAAAAAAAATATAGATAAGTTAATCATTTTGTAATATATATTTACTTTTCTAAAGGAGAAAGGTAATTATTATCATACAACTATCAAATTTTTTTTATTTTTATTTATTTTATTTGTATTTTTTAAAAAAATAAAAATTATTTATGAATTTAAAATGAATTGTGTACTCTCCAAGATAAGTCGAACCTTATCTTTAGAAAATTTAAGCCTAAACATTATATAACATGTAGACAATGCACTTGGAGAATGTTGGGAGTCTCTGTCAATAGTTTCACTTGGCACAAATTTGCAAGGGTTGCTTCGCAACTCACGATCGATGCAATTGTATGGGAAAACGGGTATACATTATTCGAAGAAATGTAAAATGGTATTGGAAGTAGCGGAAATACAAGGAATTAAGTTCTTTATGTTGGGAGAGAATATTTAAATGCTACGAAAAAAAATTTACCTTTTTAACCATGACTTCTATGACACGGTTGATTTTTCGTGCTACTTTCCTCGGTGAGTCCATCTTCTGTCCCACTTCCTCCAATCTTCTTCCTTTGGTCTCCCTCATTCATGCTCTTCTACCTCCAAATTAACTCTCCTCCTTTTAATTGTTCCTTGCTCACTTTCCTCTAGTTTTCAGCCAATTCTGAATTCCTCTTCGCTTAGCTATAGCCAACAGGTTCTTGTGCTTCCTACGGATATCACGGCTGCTTGTTTCACCTTGCTTGACTTCCAGAGGATGTTTTTATAGTTTCTTACTTGATGATTGGTTCACTCTAGTATAGTCAACCTCTCTCTTCCTCCTCTTGCTCCCCCTTTTCCCCTATCCACTCGAACACCGTCGTCACCACCTCTTACCCACCATCACTAGCACCACAACTAGTAATATACATGTTACATTCACCATGGTGAAGGTGTCCGCATGGAACTACTTGAGGGCATTTGCATCGTAGAGGATAGATGAAAAGGTGAGGAGGGATGATAAAGCTCTTAGCACCCTGGAGGCATACCCATTGTTAGCTACATATCTTCTACTAGTGTGCTTGGCTTGGTCTTCATCTGATTCTCCTTGGGCAATGGAGTTCATCACGGCTTTCTTCTTTTTCGATTTCAACGGGCTCAGGGAAATCTTCTAGAGTACGTCAGCTTAAGTTTGAGGTGAAGCAACTCATGTCTTGTTGACCAATCTCCGTAAATGATGTCGACACCTGTTGGAGAGTTAGAAGACTACCATATGAAAGTAGGACACTGGTGTAGTGAACCATGAGTAATTGGTCATCCCACTATATGGTCGAATGTGGCCATCGTGTCTTTAACCACGAATGCGATAGTTCAATTGAAGTTTTGACTCCCATCTATGATGGTGATCGAAAGCTCAATCTCTCTCTTTGGCTTGACTTCATGGTTGCTGATGAGAGAAGGGAAAATCCTCAAATAAGTCCAATATCTGAAGGCCTCTTAAAGTTCAAGAATAAATTCAAAGGAACCTAACAAACAAAAGATAGAAAACTTTCAAACGGACAATACCCAACTAACCACCTAATGGGTGCAGGTACAAAGAAAGATGACTACTTAAAAATAATCATAGTCGAAAATGTTCCATGTCCGCTTAATTGTTTAGGTGAATCTTTTTTTGTCTTTACTCACCTACTTGACCAGACACATAAATCGTTAGTCTACCAAAAAGACCATGGTTATATATATGACCCATTAAGATCACATCCTCATGTTTAATAAAAAATGTAGCCTAAAGTGCCAGGTTACGATTGTCGATCGACGACCAAATTTTTAACCTTAATCACCATAATCTAGAAATCTTACCTCATGAGTGATACGGCCATCACAAGATGTCTAGCACATAAATGGTGGTGATCCCTGTAATGTGGGAGCAAAGGCATTGAGAGAGAAAAGGAGAAAGGTGATTCCTTGTACTTCCAGTTTTACATACTAAAAAATTGAGAGTTATCACACGCTTCCGAAGCATACATTTTTTACACGTAAAATTGGATAACCAAAATGCTAGTCTCTGTTTGTTGTAAGCTTACCTTTCTCCCTATCCTGAACCAATAGAATCCAAAAAGAAAGGCTTCAATCAATTGCAGAATTCAACCGCTAGGTATATCAGTAGAGATGGTGGGCCCTTCTCTTCCACGTCAAGGCGATTGAGAGCCTCCTCACCCTCGACCACGTTGTTTCTCGGAAAAATACGATAACTCTTCCATAGCAAATAAAAAATCCAGCAAATCGTTAAAAATGATGTAACATTGCGAAATCATAAAAGATCTTAAAAACCGTCAAGGACGGCCGATCTCCCTTTTTTTTTTTTTTTTTTTGTTTCTCTCTCTCTCTCTCTCCTCCTTTCCATTTTTATCTGCGACCCCTTCCCTTTTTATCTGCGAGTAAAGAACAATTGCTACGGTAATATTCCGATCGATCATTTGAGATTGATCGACCCCCCTTTTCTTGTTGACTTTTCTTCTTCAACCTCTGGGTCTCTTCATCTTTGACATCAACGACATGCATGGCCCTAGTGTCGGGTAGTGGCCAGTTCGAAGGTGGCGGCGGCGAGCGGTTGCAGTTGACGATGCTGCGAAGGCATGAACTTCTTACTCGAGGTGCGGCCGGTGTGCTTCTCCGATTGTCGATTGGATGGTGCTGGGGTACTTTGGAGAGGATCTTCTCAACTATGGGGCTTCGTCGACGTGCGGAGTGGCGTGTTTCGATGGTGGCAGCATGCGGCGTTTGCTGCTGGCTTCGACATGGTGCTCGGTCGGCATGCGTGCGGCCACCGTGCATCCGATCATTGTCCGATCGACGTGCCTCACAGTCCGATTGATGTTTCATTGTTGATAGTTATTCCTTTCTTGTTTTTCTTTATGTTTTAATTTAAGTATTTTTGTTGAAAACTACGTGTGATTACAAACTTTTACGATCGAATCTTCTATCCCTATCAGAACACATTCATTGAACGATCTTCAAAATTTTTCTGATTGGTGTATTGCTGTATTTACGACCGTAGGTTCATCTTTCTCTAGATGTTTTCCTTTTTGTTTATCTTATTTTTATATTTTTGTGTCCACCCGTTTTTATAAGATATATTTCCCCTTCGTGATGAAAATTTTTTATTTTTTTCTTTCTTTGCGAGTTATTCTTCCACTTTAATGAAATATTTCATAAAAAAAAGAAAAAAAAACCGTCAATGACGGAGATGAGACTGTCCACTCAACATATTTAAATAATAAATCCTCATGTGAAGTTGGGAGAGAAGGAATCTCGGACTTTCGGTTCCCCTTTTTTAGAAGGAACGTAGACTTGGATAGCTGCCTGCATATAGATAGAGTCCTATGGAGGTTTCCACGCGTACGTACTTCTTTTTAGCCTCCCGCTCCAACATACTTGTTGAGGGAGACCCATTAGGCCGATGGGATCAACCCAAATCAGATTGGGTCGGGTGGAGAGGATACTAATTTTATAGGCTTAGAGCAGTCCGGAATCATTATAAGGTGGATTAATTTTTGCGGTTAATTTGTTTTTTTATTGTAGTTGAATGAAGAAAATGGATGCTATATTGGTTAGTATGAGATAATTGTTTGTTTTTTTATTTGTTGAGTAGAAAGGTAAATATTTACTCAAAATAAGTCAATCGATCCTGATCGAGCTTGCACCCATACAATACCCCTAAGGTTATACATCAAGGTCCGAATACAATAGAAGGGTCAAAATAAATTACAAGAGGAGTGACAAACTTCAAATGATATCACTGGACATTATCAAGGGGGGCTTAAGGGTGCCACCATAAAGCCTTCACAATATATTGTTAATGGCTGATTTCCAAACTAAAGTCACATATGGATGCTTTTTAATTCTTTTGTGATCTTTCATGGAATCGTCATTATTTATTTCCTTGACCTTAATTTGTTTTCTTTTAAATATTGATGTTTTTATTTTGACCCATTTTTCTACTGGATACAAATATATATATATATATATATATATTTTAGAACTACTGTGTTTGGCTTTGAACACAAACTGAGCCAAATGGTAGCATGTAATCAAGCGCAAGTTAATTTACAATTTATCTTTCAAATTAAAAAAGCCTTTTAGGGAATAATGTTCGTCAAGCCATCTTTCTTAAGTATTATTCCATCTTCATGATTTGATTGAGGTTGTTTTCGTATATCCCCTGGGTATTTGAGCAATGTACATGAATGAGTTTCTTTACCTTTAATAATTTTTTTTCCTTTCCAAAAAATGTTTATTCAAGAATAATGGTCTTTAGGCAGGCTTTTGCAAATTATATTCATCTGAATATTTCAAGGATCTGGTTGACGGTGGCTTACCTTATGCTGAGGTCACGACTTCCCCAATTTACCCGAGGTCTTGGGTTATTAAATAAAAAATATAAAAATCAGTAACGTTTACCAGAGAAGAAATTAATTAAATCAGAAATAAAAACAAAAGAGATTAAAAGTGGCAAGAAAGTCCAGGTAAGAAAATAAATGCGAAAAGCTCCCCTATTACGTCGTAACTTCCTACCCTTTTGTTCTATCTCTGCTTGGTTCTCGTCTCATCCGTGTCTTTATGTGCGGCACATGGCGTGACACAGATGCGAGTAACGCCTTCTCATGCATAGCATGCAACCCAACACAACACAGCAGGTGGGACTGGAGAGAAGAAGGAAGAGGAGAGAGAGAGAGAGATCCTGAAGGCTTCCTGGGGGTTACAATAATATATTGTATCTGTCAGTAATGACGGACAGGTACTGTTAGCAAAGCAAGGAAAACGCCGACGTTTGCTTTGAGTGAAATGGAGGCGCCTTTTCTTTGTGCACAAGTTGGGGGTTGGGTTTTCCATGTGCCTTCCACGTTGTTAATGGCCTTTACATTTGGGGGCATGAATGCCATGGATTTTGCTGACATGGGAATATATCTACCTGTAATTGGCTAACACAACGGCCTTTTTCTTGGAGTTAATGGATCTTGCACTGCTTCTGGTTGTGACCCCGGTTTGAAATGCATGATGACGGTCAATAAAAACCTTCATGGACGGATCATGGAAATAATGCTGTTCGTTACTTAATTTTGAGCCACGAAAAAGAATAATAGTAGTAGTTTCTGATAATAAATCGATCTACTTTGGTGGAAAATTAAGATGTGTGGAGACCATACACCATATGTGGCCCTTCTATCTTAATGGAAAGGATAAAGGGATCTTTAAAACATTTCCATTTAGGGAAAAGAATTACCTGACATTGTTGTAATCAAGGAAGAACTTCTTCCATGCAAACATAATAAGAAAACGATTGCACATGAAAAAGATGAAGTGTTTATGAAGTGTTTGTGGAATTTCACGATGTATCAACGTTGACGACCTAGCTATGTGCTACCGCACGTCACTTTAGTTTGCATGTGCCATCAAGGGTTGGGAACCTGCCCACAATGTTAGGTTGAGACCCAGAGTTGAACATCTACTGAATAGGAAGAAACCATTGGGCATACGGGACCCATGACATCCGCATCTTGAAACGCTTTTCTTCTGTATCTCCCGCCGTTGTCCCTTGGGTTTACATGCTAACAACGTTCCCCTTGTCACGTGAGACCCACGCATTCGCTGTTATATCTTGCAACTACTTACCAATTAGTCTCATCATTCTCCGAATTCCTCCAAATCAACAGCTAATTCGCATAAGCTTGATCGGACATTGCTTGTTACTGGTTATTCAGTGAGGGAGCTTTCTATGCCATTGACATGAAATCATTTTTCTTCATTCGTGGATTTCGCAAAAATCACACTCTGAAGCAAATTCTGATCGACACTTGCTCATGGCAATCTAGATGCGCAAACAGTCTTAGGATGCTTCAGGTGAATTCTGCTCGCGTGCATTGTTTAACATATCCATGGCATCTGCAAGTCGGGAACTGCGAAAAATGCCCACCCCATGGGAAGCATCACCATGTGATATCTGTATGTGCCCTTTGAATGTTCTCCATTCATCAGTTCACAGCAGCTGCAGCCTCACGAAGAAGTTAGCAGCAGCTGCTGCAGTTTCGCAAAGAGGGATCCCGCTGCTTTCTGTCAGCAAACGCACGAACAAGGGACTCGTGCAGAGAGGCATTCACGTGGAATCACTTAGCTCTCTCTGTTCCCAACATCAAAGAGCAGAACCCCAAACTAAAGGCAGGAATCCAGCTGTTGCAAAGGCACCGAGAACGCCCATGACCATCTGCCATTGCCTCTGCATTCCCCTCATTAGATGTGTTTTCTAACCAATGGTTCTTTTCAAATCTTCTTGATTTCAAACAAGAAAGATGGATTAATCTCCCACAATTGCATCATTGACCACGATTACGACCGTAAACGGAACAATCCGAAGCCACGCAAAAGGCATGCTAGGATAATAAAGAAAGAATGGGGCTGTTTGTTTTTATTCATGCAAATGGTAGGAATTGTTTCTGTAACATGACAATAATAACAAAGCATCGAATGCTGCTGCTGCCTGACTTCCCCTAACTAACCCACATCAACCCAAATAGGCAAGGCATGATATTTGAGGAATGGGCTCCTCCATTTGGTCCCAACCACACTGGTGATGTGCTGTATATACAGGTCAAAGTTGGTACTCTTTTTTAAAGTTTTTTTTCCTGTCACCATTGCTCCAATGGATTGTACATAGCTCAGGAGGGTTTTGGTAATGTCTGAATTATGGCACGTAATCCGGTTCGGGAAAATATGTGGTGGGGTCGATGAATATGTTAACGATTTATGAGGTGGGTATAGAAGAAAGAAATAACCATAAGGTGGGTATAGAAGGTAACTAATGATGAAATGTTGGGTAATCTGAGATGGCAGGTTGGCTGGAAAAGTGAATTGGGTCATAAGGGTGCCAGCTGTGAGGCATTGCTAGAGGGCGTAATGCCTCAGGGAGTACTCCAGGATCTGCTGGCTTGGGCATATCATCTCTTTGATCTTTGCGCTGCTCTTGTAGAACTTGAAGGTTGGTAGAGTCCTCACGTTCTCTAACTTGGTGATCCCCTCACTCTCAACGGTATTGACCTGAATTTTAAGGCAAAATGGTCATTGAAATATAGGGGGCAACTGCATGACTGGATCATTTGCCAGGATATGCTCAGATTCCAAGTACCTTGTGAAAACTGATGGTTGGATATTTGCAGCAGAGGGTGTCAACAAATGGTGAGATCTGGAGGCATTGTTGGTTCTGAGGTGCCATGAAGAAGACGATGGAAACACCTGTTTGTGTACAAAAGTGATGAGGTAGGAAACTAGAATCATGTTTGGAAATTATAGCAGTAAATAATCAGCAAGGATGCACATGAAGTCGAAGCATAACAGGTACCAGATTGGAGTTTTGCAAGGCAAGAAATTTCTGAGAAGATAGCAAATTACTAATGACATCAAAGGCAAATGATCGAGAAATTTTATACTAGTGAAATAATCACAAAAATGGAAGACGCACCGGGCAAAGATATGGCAGCACGGAATTGCTCAATGCCAACAATCTCCTCAACCTCACCACCGAATGTCAAGTTCGAGACTTCCTCGCCACGCAAACTTTTGAGAGCAATCTGAGCATGGAACAGAGCCTCCGCTACATTGTTGTCATGAGGAAGTTCCTCTCTTAAAGCCTTGTAGTCCCGCACCGCCTCAGCCCACCTTTCAAGCTAATTAGACAACAAAAATAAAGCATGAGAAAGGAGAAGTACACAGCTTGGAATATATGGAAATCAACAGAAAGTTTCACTCATTTACCTTTTCGTAAGAAGCAGCACGACGGAGAAGAGCTTTGGTGTAATTGGGTTGAATTTTCAGTGCCTCATTGCAGTCCTCAATGGCCTTCTGCCACTGCCCAAGCTTGGAATGGCAAGCAGCTCGATTGGAATAAAGCACGGAATTGCAGGGATCAAACCTGAGGCCTTCTCCATAAGCAAAGCATGCATCTAAGAATTTCCCAGAGTTAAATAGCTCATTCCCACGAGCCCGAGCCCTCATCACCAACTTGACATTGTTCAGCACCATTGCTACTTCTTTATTTCGGGAATCTAGTCCCCGGGCTTTTTCTACACTTGATTCCGCACTCTCGAACCTGTGGCACACAAATTGCTGATTTAATTCGGCATCTGCAAAATTATACTACTCTTTTAGTTCTTTGGATTGTATTTTTACCTTCCTAGTGCCATTTCGACTTGCGCCTTCACCATGTACAGGTAAGAATTCCAAGCCATGCCGCAGAATTTCAACATTGAAATTGAAGGCACGGATGCTTCTAGCCTGACTGCACTTGATAAGGCATTCTCAGCCTCTTCAAGCTGGTGGAGTCCAAGAAAAGCCTCCGCTCTAGATGCAAGTAGCTTCAAAACCGACAAGGGGCGACTGTAATATGTTCTTCAATAGAAGTTGACTACTAAATTTAGAGGTTCACAAATTAAGAAAGACAAAATTTACCTGAATAGATGAATCCGCACCCGCACCAATTGCCTCTGCACTTTCCTTCAGCAGATTATTCCAATCTCTAGTTTTTCGTGCATCTGAACATCCTCTCATGTGCCTCTCTATAGAATGCAACTTCTGAGATTCCACTGGATCAGGCACCTCACCGGTCCAATATAGGTGCTTTCTTGCATCCTCAACAAGACCCAACCTACGAGATGTCAAAATGTCTTTAAAAGTGTCAGGTAGAAATGCTGAACTGTTGTTAATTACATGATTAGAATTACCATTGGTTTCATCAAAACATGTGTTGTGATTTTCAATGCGTGTTTTCCAAATTTTGAATTTCTAACTTAAGACTACTGGAACGACAGCAATAGGAAACCCTTAAAGTGAACACCTTTCCAACAAAAAGCAATCTGATGACATGCGTCATCTGTCGGTTGACCAAGCTGCATCAAGCAAACATTCGAAAGGACAAGTTGGAAAGCTTTTTAGCTTACGCAATTTTCCTCTGCAACCATAACTAAGTGACCAAACCACCAAAAATTCCAGACACAAACAAAATCACCTTTTACTTCAAAAAGGAATTAGACAGAAAACCATCTGCCAGCACAATGACCCACAAAGCAGTGATGCAAGAGACATAATCAATGTAACTGTAAACCCTTCAAGATTCGAAACAAAACCATATCTACTTTGTATCCTTTATTACCCACTGCAATTTCAAAGCATGAAATGTAATCCAATCACCGGAAAACCAGCAAGTATCCAGTACACACGTTATCGAGTTGGTAGGTTACAAAGCAGGGATCTTTCAACTAGCATACTGACTGCTGCCACATCCATAATGCATGAAACATTATCCAATTGCTGGGAAACCTGCAAGATTCGAGTACCAACAAAATTGTTTTCACTTACAGGTAACTAAACAGGTTACAGGTAACTAAACAGGTACCTTTTGCCCCAGCATTACGAACAACTGCATCCATAATGCGCAAAACAATACCTGGTTAATGTCAAAACCACAGGAGCCTAATACGAACAAAACACACGCCAAATTACTCGTTCTGAATTGCAAACAATAAATCCTGTCAGATCTCTAGCACACTGATAGATCCAGAAACAACAAAAACTTCAATCAAAACAAACAGAGTTCAGATTTATCCATACAAACAACTATTTTTACTTCACAACTTCTTACCACTACTAGAATGCCACGCCTACAAATTTAAACTTTCTTTCGAAAAAACAAATTTAAACTAAAATAACCAAAAATAGCACTAAATTCAGCAATTCAACCTATGAAACCAAATCATGATCTACCAAAAGCTGTACCATTCTCACCGTAGGTACAAAGACGCTAGCCGCTGCCGTACACGGCCGTACCCGGGATCCGTCCTCAGTGCGGCTTCGCACTCCCTCACGGCCTCCCCGAGCCTCCCCATTGCCATGAGCGTTGCCGCACGGTTGCTGCGGCACGCTGCGTTGTCTGGGCACATTGTGATTGCACGGTCGTAGAGCTTGAGCGCCTCCGCAAACTGCCCCCTCCTGTACAGGTCGTTCCCTACCCTCTTCACCTCCTCCATGTCAGAGCTCGCCATTGCCCTCCTCACCACGTCCGGCCCCGTATCGCACCCCGCCTTCCCAACGCCACGCACGATGCTCCCGTGCCCGTAATTCGCCATCCCTGTGCCGAGGACGTCACTCCTCGCGCTGCTCCGGCACATCATACCGGTCTTCCCGATCTTCCCGGAGGGGCAGATGTTTCCCGCAGGGAGCACATTGGTTGCCGGCGAGTTCGCGGAGCTGCTGCTCCCTCCGGAGTACACCAGGGGGCCGGAGCCGGCGCGGCGGTGGCCGGGCCGAGCCGGCCTTGACCCGGCGGCTGCCTCCGCGCCGCCGCTGCCAACGGAGACCGAGAGCTCACCGGAGTGGCTCCCGTCGGCGTCGGGCCTCCTCGCGGGGGCCTTCCTGGCGGCCCCGCCGGCGGAGCCGCCGGAGGAACTGGAGCTGCTGCTGGTGTTGGCAAAGGCGGGTGCGCCGCGGGAGGGGCGGAGGGGGGACACGGGGGACCCGAGGTCGAAGGTTTTGGCGTCAGGTTTGTCGAGGTCGAGGCCCCTGAGCCTGGCGGCGGTGGAGTCAGCCCCCTTCGCCGAGGGCGCGACGTGGGTCTTCCCCCTCTCGTCCCCCGGGCGCCACATTGCTGCAAAGATCCGATCTTGGCGCTCTCAGAGGGACATGGAACAGAGGGAGGCGTGTGAATGTGGGTAGATTGAGATTAAAAAGATGGGAACTTTGAGTTTGAGAGAGAGGGGGACTTATATAGAAAGAGAGGTGAAGAAAGAAAGAGAGAAACAAAGGAGAGGGAAGGGAGAAGAATGTGATCAGAGGGATAGAAGGAGAAAAAAAATGGCGAGAAGGAGGAGGGGGTGAGGTTTGAGCCTCCGAGGCCCCTCTTCTCTTCTCTTTTCTCTCTCTGGAACCTGAAGAGAGGGAGAGCCTTCACGAGAAGCCTCCCACACCTCTAATACTCCACCCCCCCTCCACATACACCACACACACACACTCGACCCTTCGTGTGGGGGGTAACCTCACAGCGACAGTGTCGCGGGCCGCGGGGCTGGTGAGCGGAACCGGGGAAGGTAGGCTCGGACGCGGTGCAGTCAGCGGGCGCGGTCGCTGTCGGGGAGCTTATGCGGCTTTATGGTCACACTAGATCTCGCAGTTGAGCTAACGCGAGCCCTTGGAAGCCAAGATTTGGAGAAGGGGTGTGCGTGTGTGTGTGGGAGGACGGAATTGCCCCTTGCGAGGGAAGGGGGTGTGTGGGGTCGGTGGTAATGGCCCGAGTGTGCGGGAATGAATGCTGGCGGGGGTAGTTCGGTAAAAGCCTGAGTGCCCAGGGACAGAGTGGCAGCTGGCCATGTGCAGGACGCTGCGCCAGCTGGCGTGGGCTCAGAGAACCCAAAGCGAGGGGATGAGAGCGAGTGTTGGGGAGTCGACGGCGCCGGTGACGGCGTCCGCTTGCTGCTCCGTTCGGAATAATGTTGGGGTGGTGGGGGCTGATTTGGAGGGATTCCTGTACCCTCACCCACCGAGAATTTCAATTTTTTTGGTCCAACATTTAATCTATGCCCCCAATCAATAATGAAAAAGAAAAAAAAAATCTTATCTACTCTCTCCGCTTCGCTTACCTCGTGGGGGGGAAAATAATTAATTCAAATTTTCAAGTCTGGATTTACGTGGTTGCTTTGCTTATTTGGAGTTAGCGACGGATGGATGAATGGTTTTTTGTTTTTTGTTTTTTTGGGGGGTTTTTTTATAAGAGATGGTGTTTGGTTATTTGGATTCCTCGACATTGGTGTGTCGATTTTCTTTTTTCATTTTTTAAATTCTTAATTTGATCGTGCTTTGCGAATGGGACGGATTAACGATGGGTTTTTGGAGGAAAGTAGGAGGCACGGACGGCCCTTTGCGTTGGGGGGTAGGCGAGGTTGTTGGCTGATGCCGCGGGATTTGACTTTGCTGCGAGGGGATTGGCGTGTTTCCTTTCCTCTTTTTGCTTAAGGAGGGTAGCTCTATACCTGTACGTACATCGCACGTGCGTTGGATTGGGAGAGATATACGTATGGATATGAGTACGCAGCCCGTACGTGGCTTTTATTCGTTCATATAAAGATGGAGGTTGACGAGGGAATGGGTCGTAGATGCTTCTGACGTGGCGATGCTGGCCGTGTGGGATTCCTGCAACACGCATTTGTTTCCTTTCCGCGCGCTCTCCGAGGATTTTTACTGGGATAATTTGGGAAAGAGGTCTCCAATTATCATGCTTCGATCCAGAAGGATCCTCGTAAAAGCATTTTTGTAACATTCAAACCGTCGAAATTTTCCTTATCGTTCAAACAATAATGCTAATGCTTCACACACATAGACCATCTTTCCCTCCCTCCCGTTAACCTTTCCCCTTTGCTATAATGTTGGGCTTCACACGAACAAGGAGGTGATTCAACTTGGCCGCCATGATGGTCATCACAAAAATTTATAGTTGTAGGAAACATAATATGATCATGAAATATCAAAATTTACAATCAACCACATGGACATAAGAATTTGTTGACTTAGTTTCATCCTTGATGGATGTACATTTGATGAGGGAATTTAACCCTCAATATCTATTATATGTGGGAATGATAAATTGATCAGTAGTAGACTGTAGAGCCTTTAAGTTGCCCTCATTCGATGTGTCCCCCCTCCTACCATGTAGGTAGGAGACATTTATACAGTACAAATTAATATTGGTGGTTACATTTTTTGAGATGTGTAATAGCTACATTTATGGGGAGTAATGAGATATAATTGAGAGTTATGGAGAGCAATGAGAGTTGACTACTTGATTGCGTAATCGCTCAGTGGGTCTATGTCTCTTCGAATTTCCATGCAAATCGGGTCCAAGCGAGTTCTGTTGGTTTGCTTGGATTTATTTCGTGAGGGTAACTTTTTCATCATTATCAAAGAAGAACCCCACGATTCTTCCCAAGTTCGGATGTCAAAGGAGCCCGATCATGTAAATAATAAGCACACACGAGACTGAGTGAGAAAAATATAGAAATTCCATCGTAAATCGAAAAGCTCTCCATCACTCTCTGAATGCAATTGCCCAAAGTAAAGTTATAGATGATAAAATTAGATGATCCTCTTACTACCTTGTTGTGCTCTTTTGTGAACTTCATCGAGATCCTAACTATAGTAGGCTTCTATGTTGTGAGTTGAAGAAGATTATATTTCGAGATTTCAAGAAGATCTACAAATCTCTACTTAAGACACACGAAGATCGTGATTCCTTAGAACCTTCTATCTATAACATTTGCTTTGATTCTTTTTACGAAAGTCATTGTAAGGATTTTCGCTAAATCTATTACAAGAATGAAAAAGAAAAAAAAATTAACAACAAATATATACGTGGACCTAAATCTTGAATTTAATTAAGAAAAATTAACCTTCACAATTTATTAAAATAGACCCAATGAGTTGTAAAATAATAATAATATTTAATTTTTTATATCATATTACTCATTTTCATGAATTTTTCCTGTGAGATTATTTTTGGGTGTTAGGACAAAGCCACAAAGATTTGTCACAATATACAAGGTGAGTGTCATCTCCCTTACTACCATGACCGATGCTAAACAAATACACGTGCGCATGTATACACACATTCTTTGTTTACGTGGTATTCTTTATTTCTCTATTAGTTACTCGATTCACACTGCATGATCCTTTACTATATTCAATGAGAGTCTTTTAGCAATGTTGAAGGTACGATTGACATAATACAATGCTCTATCTTGAAGGTTGGAGTAGACCTAATTTAAGAAAAATTTGCAAGGAATTAGTATCTATCCTGTCCACCTTAATGTTTGAGAAATTAACTAATTGAGTTAATTGGTGTCACAAAATCATGCAACAAAAATTTAGCATGCTTTAATTAGAGTGAAAATAGGTCTCACCTATCATGCATGTGTCTTAGCTAGATCGATTCATGTAAGATAAACTTAGGATATTGAGATATGCTTTTCCTTTACTTTGCTACTAGGTAAGTAGAGGTGAGTCTAAAAAGCTTGTACCGAGCTTGTAAATCTAAGATTAAAAGAGATATCCGTTTGCTTATTAATTGGTATCTTTATCGAGTACTTTCCATATTTTAATGGAAATATTTGAGTTACGTACATTGACCGGGTACCTTATTTATATTAAGCAAAAAAGTCTCACTATCAAATGTAAGGGTAGATTGACCAACACTATCAAATATCTTTTTTAATGCATTCTACTCAAAATCATGCTACATTCCAAGGGATAGGACAGAGGGATAAGTTGTAACAGTTAGAACCTCTTTTTAGTAAGTTTTTCCTTATGCACTTTACATTAGGATGTAGAATTTTACATCTTATCACTGTCATCCACAACTTTGATGACATCAATTGTCACACACCACATTGTTTGCAAAGGAAATCTTCAATGAAAAAATTGTGCCTAAAATCTACTCTATTATTAGTTACTAGGTATGTTGGCATGAACCACAAGATCATAAAATAGAACCATTACGTGCACAATGCTCAATATATTGGTGGTTGCTTACTGCTTATGAGCACTAAGAAAAGAATTCATTTTTATTGAAAAAAAAAAAGAATATATGACATCTCTCTCTACTATCCTCTCTCTTAGTTCAAAGTATGATATTGATAGGCTTTATTCCCTATAATTACAAACTTAATACATTTTCAAACTTTTATTGGTGATTGGACTTTGATTATGGGGAAAACAAATCAGTAAAAAAGGAAAAATCCATAGTTTTCCTAACCATGATTGTTTTGGATAATCACTTGTGATAATATTATTTCTTCCGATGATTACAAAGCCTTAGCCTTATCAATCCCTTACAAGTCCAACTTCAACTCCCTTTTCCTATATACTTGGCACCCTAGCATTAGTCCCCCTTTATATCCCTAGCATGTCACTTATTGAACTCACCAATCTTCATCCCCTCATTGCCTCCGATTACCATTGCAGTGGCAATCTTGCCTTTTACTATTTGTTGGATTTTGTGTACGCTAAGGGAGCTATCTGAATAATATAACATGATTATGTTGCATCTCAATAAAAGGAATTTGATTATTTTTTGGCATATGAATTAATTTCCTTAGTACGATAGGATAATGCAGTAGCCAAATCCAAGATGTGTGTTGATTAAAAAATCTAAATGATTTAGATGATCCGATAGCATATTAAGAAATCATTTAATTTGATTAATTATTTCTAATTTTGGTTGGAATGATAACTTTCTCTAGAAGTAGTCATCTGATTGATGTTCTTGAATAAAGATCTAAAACTATTATGCAGGTTAGATTAAGGAGTTAACTTGATGAAATAGGAAATAACCAAAGTCCTTCTCCAATGCTATTATAGAGAATGTATATCCTTTGACCTGAGATAGATATGTGTCCCTTTTTATGAACACATGTATTTGGTGGATTAATAGTAGATGTACCTACCTTGGTGTTGATATTGGAAAGCTAGTGTATATGGGAAGGGATGGGAGGTGCATGATTTTTGAAAGAATCACACAAATCTATTACATAGGTGTATGCAACAAATTGGAGGAATGTAATCACTTCGAGTATATTGGAAACGACAATTCCACTTGTGGTTATAGAGTTCTAATCAAACTTAATGCAAAGAAAGAGAAGAATTAAGACAGTCCTTTGGGAAATGATTTGGTCTTTGTTACGATCCTATCCCAACTCCCTAAAGGACATGAGATCGGTTTGCCTCGACTAGATCCCAAGACCTAGTCATTCAACGAGAAATAACCAAAAGTAGAAAACATTCTACAACTACACATGCAATGTAACTAAGTAGAAATAAATAAAAGACAGTAATGGAAATCAGAACGAGAAGTCTCAAAAATATTACATGTCTCAAGTGGAAGAGTACTATAACATACATAGCCATCACAACTACAATAGAGGGAAAATAGAACAAAAATATAGCAAAAACAACTAATACATGCTAAAGGTACTCACTACTACAAAAAGAATTCTGAAACAGAAAAGTGACAACTATGGCTGGTCTCGGCTGAGCTCACCACCCTCTGCAGCCGGTGGCACTGGTTGCTCAACTCCCTGACCTAAACATGGTTATATAATCCGTAGTCAGCTAACGTTGAATAGAGTGGTGGTTAAGCCATTTACATGCAATTTAACATAAAGAAACAAGCAAATAACTAATCATTCGTTTTCATTTATCTCAACTAGGTGTTTTTGATTCAGTTATTCTAGTAAGGATCCACATCATTTCTTAATCCCCTTGTTCCTTAAGAGAACGATCTTGATTGCAGTTTATTCCGCGATGTAGGATGTACACGTGGTACTCTTCTGGCCGGGAGAGCCCTCGTGGTAGTCCTACACCTGATCTACCACCTCGAGGTCACGGTTGCGATGTAGCAATAACTATGGCACGCGAGATAAGCGCACGGGTAGCTACCCCGTACTAGCACGCGGTTAGTCGTTTCCGCTAGCGGGTACGCCTAAATGTACAACACATAACAGAACAGGGCCTTGCTCTCTCAGAATAGGGGTCTTGCCCCTCAATAGTCTGTGTACCCTCGACCGACTATCCCGGTTTACCCAGTGGGCCTAACAAGAGTCAGTGTAAGATGGTCAGTCCTAACCCCGGGCCCCATGGGACGGTTGGCTCCCCCCCTACACTAAACTAACAAGAGTCGGTGTAGGGGGTCATTCCTAACCCCGGGTCTCAACCCAAGGGCAGCGTTAAGACCCATGCTGTTTGAGCCTTTTAAGACGTCTGGACTGTGGGTCAGATGTCTGGACACCTTCCTAGACGTATGGAAATAAAAAATCGAGTACGAGCTCCTGTCTGCACGCGGGCTGCACGCAGATAGTACTCTCATTTTCCTTCCCTTCTTCTCTCTCTCCCCACCTCCAGTAAACCCTAAACCCCAACTTTATAAACCCCTTCCCCCTCTCTCGTTCTCCCCACACCAGCCATCTTCCTCTTTTCCTCTCCACTCCAGCGAGAGAGACAGCGCAAGCGAGAGCATGAGAGCGGCGGCGAGGAGGAGCAACATGAGGAGAGGAGGAGAGTGAGTTTGCAAGCTCACGTGGGAGCTCACCGGGAGCGCACAGCCGGAGTGGCGCGCGCACAAAGAGGAGGAGTGCGTCGAGGGAGTCCTCTCTACTGCTGCTGCAGCCGGAGCTGCAGGCGAGGAGGTGAGCCGCAGCAGCGCGCAACGGGAGCGAGCGAGAGCAGGTTCTGGTTATAGGTTTTTCCCAGAATCAGACGTCTGGAGGGACATCCAAATGACGGAGCAGACGTCTGGAGGCGGCTCTAAACGCTTGAGGAGAGGGCTTCGCAAAGGTACGTTCTCTTTGCGGATACGGCCATGCTGGCCGCTCCGCTGCTACCCTGTTGCATGCCTTTTTTGAGGAGATTATGTGGTGGCATTGCAGGGTTTGCTTTGGGAAGGTGCGTGGCACGCCCGCCCACGCATTCCAGACATCTGGGGAGCTTACCAGACGACTGGAAGCACTTCCAGACGTTCGGAGAGGTGGTCGGACGTCTAGAGCTGGGTCCAGACGGTCCAGAAGAGTTCTTGGATGTCTGAGGAAGACGCAGAGACTTAAGTGCATTCCTAGACACTTTTAAGACGTCTGGAAGTTGTTCCAGATGTCTGATTTTGCGTCAATAACCCTGTTTTGACCCGTTTAGAGTTCGTTTGAGGTCTGTTTTACGCAAATAAGATTCCGATGTTTTCCTTGTGAGTTTCTCCACTTGTTAGAAGGCTTTCTATACTGTTCTGATTGTTCCCGTGTGATTGTTCCTTGTGATAGGACTTCGTTCCGTTGCAAGTTCGGGGCTTGTTGAGGCACGTGAGTCTGTCGTTCAAGCCCCCAATACTCCTGGGTTTACTGGTAGAGTGGCTTCCCCTAATTTAAATACAAACCTAAATGCATGTGTGGAATGAATAATTAGAACTTAGGATGTGGCATGAATCCTAAGACGATAAATACTTGAAACGTCTATATGCGTGATTGAATTGCAGTCTTGAATGAGCAGATAGAAATGTTAACAACTACCGGTAAATAAATAAAAGCTGCCTGTGAAATAATGAATTACATGTGCTAGCTAACTGATGAGAACCTCATCATGAGCCATAACTAGCTCATTTTGACCTAATACAAAGGATAAATGCTCCTACATAACTTAGCAAAGGGCTTAATTGAGGAATAAGTGTTCTGAGAAGAAAACATGAAATAAAGGTTAAAAACTGCAATTTCACCATTGCAGTACATAAAAGGAATTTCTCAGAGACCGAACATAGGTCAAATAATCTAAATAAGATAAAAAGTGGGTTGAATCAATTAGAAATGGGTTCATGAGCAATTTAAGAATTAAATGACATTCTGTAATCCTAAAACAAATCCACTTCAATACACGAGGTTCGAGGCAGAGAAAAAATCAACTAAACCCTCTAAAATTCATAGAAAAATAATCTCTAGGGCTTAGAACCTTCAATTTGGCCTTAGAAACCCATTTTGACCTACATTGAGAACCATGCCCAATTAACTTAATTTAGGTTTTTGCGTAAATTGACCTGTCAAACAAGGTTTAAGCTAGAAATAAAATTCACCATCAGAATCCTTAGATCCTAATAAGTCATGTATAAAAACTTGAGCCTAAGAAGAAACCTTCTTGACCAACTTTACACTTTGGTCCTCATATGTTTACTTTTTGGTCCTCAACTTTTGAACCCTCACATTTTGGCCCCTAACTCTCCTTCGTTCTTTGCATCCAGGTCCCTCCTGCGAAACCTGACCAGCACCATGCTCCGACGACCTTGCGCGGAGCATGGCGCCGCCCAGGGTGAGGGGGAGGGCCTGCCAGGTCAAATGGGGGTGCCCTGCATCGTCAGCCACCGCAGGAGCACCCCCCTGAGTGCTGCGACCACCCATACCGCCTGTGCTAACGCACAGACGGTATGGGTATCCTTCCTCCGGCGTCCTCCGGCGAGGGAGACACGTCGTCTCCCTCCGCCCTCCTCTCTAGTTCTGCCCCTATAAATACCCCCGTCGCTTCGCCGTTCTTCCCAGCTCGGATCTGACGGAGATACCCCCTCACTTCCTCTCTTCCCACTCCGGCAGAAGCCCTCCAGCTCCGACGGTTCCTCCTCCTCCTCCTCTTCGCTCTGCCGCAATACCAGCAGCAGAGACTTCTTCCTGATTCTCCTCCGCGTCGCGCAATACCGGCGCGCGCTGCTTCAGCCCCGTCGTCGCCGCCGTTCTCCCCCACTGGGCATTTCTTCTCCAGCTCCGGTAGGTACGAGCCGGCAGCCTCTTCGTCCCCTTGGTCACTTTAGCTAGATTAGACTTAGTCTTCTCTATCCCCTCTTTCTTTTCCTCCCTATTTTACAATCAATTACACCCTCGACCGACCCGACCACCGTCATCTTCCACGCCTCCGGCCAACCTCCGGCGAGTCGCTCCCATCATTCCTCCACTCCACACGACTCGCCGACCACTGCAGAACCTTCGCCTCCTCACCCTGATCGTCCTCCGCCCTTCCACTTCCCCCAAATCGCCCTCTGCAACTCCACCAAACACACCCATTTCGCAACCCGCAGTTTGACCTAGGGCGGCCCTTAGGCTCCGCCCCGCCACCTGCAGACCCTCCGACCACCTTCGCTGTGCCACGGCGAAGGTCCTCCGCATATCTGATTAGGCCGAGAGGCCGTGCTGTGGTGGACAGGTGTTGCGCCCGCCATCGCCATTGCTGAGCAGCGAAGCTCCTTCGACCTGCTGCTCCAGGCGCGCCACGCCCAGATCAGGCTCCCAGGCTGCGCGGGGTATCTTCACGAAGAGTCCTAGGCTGCAGCTGGGGCGAAGCCCTCGCGTGAAGCCTCGACTGCCCGCTGCTTCCTCCGCGCGGGCGCCCAAATTGGGGTGGGACATTTAGTCCCACCTCGGAAACTCGCTGAGGCGAGCGGGCGCTTAAAGGCAAAAAGTGCCTTAAGCTGTTCGCCTTAGATCACGGGGTGAGGTCCCCTTCACCCGCCCGATTACCCGGCCTCGTCCGCGTTCACGCCCCGTGGACCTGGCCCGACCTGCACTCCTCGCCCACTACCGCACGCCGGTGGGCCTGGACCCGGGCGCGATCCGCGTACCCGATTACCCGGTTGCTCTGGGAGAGTTTTCCTAAGAGCGAATTCTGAGAGAGAGAGACGCGGGGGGGAGGGTAGAGTAGGTTTTGCCCTCTGACTCTGAACCCTTGAGCGTGCAGGCACAGGTGAAGAAGAAGAAGAAGGACTGCGGAAGAAAAAGAAGAAGAAGAAGAGAACACAAAGAAGAAGAAGACGGAAGCTAAGGTAGACACTGTAGCAGCAGCAGTTTAAGTCATCCGATTAGAAAATCAGACGACGTCCTGAAGGCAAAGAAGAAGAAGAAAAGAAGAAACAGGACCTCAAGGAAGAAGAAAAAGAAAGAGACGGACAGAAAGAAGAAGAACAGAAGGAAGAAGACAAAGAAGAGAAGCAGAAGACGAAGAGAAAGAAGAACGCACTTGGCCAAGAAAAGAAAGAGCATAAGAAGAGGAAGTAGACAGCAAGAGAAGAGAAGGAAAAGGAAGAAGAAGAAGGCTAAGAAAGAAGGACTGCGAGAAGAAGAAAGAAGAAGAAAAAAAGAGAAGAGAAAAGAAGACAGACGAGAAAGAAGGAGAAGCCAACAAATTCTCTCTCTCTCTCTCTCTCTATTTTTGTCATAAGAAGAAACACTGTACTTCTAGAATACGACTTGCTCCCTGAGTTCGACCTCGGGAACTCTTTTATTTTCCGAGTAAAAAATATCTGTAATGATGGCAATGACTAGCTGTACTACAACGCTATTTCTACAACAAACCTAGTCACAATGCCACGTTCATCACTAACATTTGCATGTGATCTTCCTGTTATATACGTTAAATGATTTAATACGAGCTACATGTGTATAAAGCTGAGAATGGTAATGTGAATGGTAGAAATATGAATTACCTATGTATATCCTGAGTATGGAAATGTGAACGATAGAAATACAAGTTGCATGTGTATAACTTGAGAATGGAAATAGAAATGATGAAACTTGGTATGGAATGACATGAGGCATATGACCATGAACCCTAAGGGGGAATAGGAATAGAGCTCCTGGAAATAAATGGAATGGATTTGGAAATGCGTTGGGAAGTGTGTTGGCCCTTGAGTACGTGATACCAAGGGGAGCGCATGTTACCTCTTAGTGTAGAGGGGAGCTTGCCGCCTTCAGGTTGAGACCTGGGGTGGGTTTGGCCACTTTGCACCGACTCGATGGCCCTTGCGTACACTGTACCGGGGAGAGCTACTAGTATAGGGAGATGTAACGACCCGATTCCCGAGTCCCTACGAGACACGAGAACCGGACCGACTCGACTAATCCCAAGACCTAGTCATCCAACGAGGAAGTAACCAAAAGAGCAGTAAAATAAACCACATTCAGCATGAATATAACTAACAGTAAGAAAATACAGCAGTAAGAAAAGAAATCACTAGAGTATATACCACCACAACAGTAGAACAACATTCGTAACATAATATGAACTGCAGGTAAAGAAAGGTACAGCGGAAACAAGAACTACTCACTACAGTGGAACAAAAAGAGGTACAAGAGAACAGTGGTAACTCTACTGGACCCTACTCGGCCCAGCGTCCTTTGCAGCCGCTGACCCTGGCTGCTCAACACCTGGTCCTGAAAGGTAACGCTTGTAACACGTCAGCAAAACGCTGAGTAGAGTGGCAGCTAAACTAAAGAAATAGTAAAGTGTACAGTAGCTATTTTAATTTTCTTTCTTCCTTTATTTACGTCTTTCTATTGTTTCACAATTTATCTATTTCTCAGATCCTTCACTTGATCTCGAATGTTCCTCGTGGGAACGATCTTGATTGCAGTCTTTTTCGAACAGTAGAAGTAGCAAGTGGTGCTCTCCTGGCCGGGAGAGTCCCCCGTGGTGATCCTACTCTCAGTCAACCACCCCAAGGTCACTGACAGACGTAACGGTGACTACGGCACGTGCGGTAAACGCACGGGTAGCTAACCCGCACTGGCACGCGGTCAGTCGTTTCTGTTAACGTGTGCGCCCAAAGCATAGCACGGAACCAGTACAGGGCAGTACCCTCTTAGTAACAGGGGTCCAACCCCTCCACAGTAACCAAACAGGGGCCTTGCCCCTCCACAGTCCGCGCACCCTCGCCTGACTACCCTGGTTTACCCCAATGGGCCTAACAAGTCTGTGTAGGAGGCTAGCAGAACCCCGGGGCCCGTGGGGTAGCTAGTACCTCCCTACACTAGTAGCTCTCCTCGGTACTACGTACACGAGGGCCAGCAAGTCGGTACAGAGTGGCCAGTCTTAACCCTGGGTCCCTGGGGCGGCTGGCTCCGCTCTACACTAAATAGGGGGACAGTCGCTCTCCTTGGTACTCCGTACTCAAGGGCCAACTCACTTCCCCAATTCTATTCCATTCACTTTCCAGGAGTTCTACTCCTAATTCCCCGTAGAGTTCCAGCTCTTTAACTCAGTGCATTCCGGTTTCACCTTTCCAATTTCACGTTCATACATCCCATATTCTTAATCATGTTCATTTATTCATAACAGACAGCTGTTAATTCAATTCACAGGCAGCTATTATTTCTTTTCCACATTCTCAAGACTGCAGTGTTCACATATTCCACTAGTTTTCCCATCCTAGGATTCATGTCATACCCTAGGATCTATCATACAATCTACTTTTCCAGCCCTAGGATTCATGCAACACCCTAGGATCTACCATTCAATCTATTTCTCATTCCTAGGATTCATGCAATGTCCTAGGTTCTATTTATAGTTTCATAATTTAACAGATTATACTTAAAGCCACTCTACCGGTTACAACAGGCGAACTGGGGGCGTGGTCGGGAATCCTGAGTGCCTCCGCAACCCCCGAGACTGCAACGGAACGAGGTCCTATCACAAGGATCAACACAAGGAACTTCTCAAAACAGTATACAGCTACTGTAGACAGGTAGAGGATTTAATTCCGAAAAGAACGCAACTCGAAACGCGGAAAACGGAACCCGAACGGGCCCTAAACGGGTCGAAGACGACGAAACAGTGTAAAATCAGACGTCTGGAATAAGTTCCAGACGTCTTAAAAAGTGGATAAGCGAATTACCTCGCTCTGCATGGGCTCTCAAACATCCAGAAGCCTGCGGGGGCGTCTGGCCTAGTTCCCAGACGTCCGATGGTCACCCCAAACGTCTGGAAGTCGTTCCCGTTGTCTGGTGCTACAGCCAGACGTCTGATTCGCGTTGGATGGCGAATCACCGAACCTGCGCGTACCCATCTCTCTCTCTCAGTACGGTCAGTCGAAGAAAAAGAAGAAGACGGAAATAACTCACCTTTCAGACGTCTGGACAGTCTTCCAGACGTCGTGCCCGTCGTCTGGCTATCAGCCTAGACGTCTGATTCTGGAAAAGTTTCCAGAACCAGGGTGCCTCTCGCCCTCCGCTCGCGACGCCCGACCGCGCTGCGAGTGCTCCGCCTGTTGCTTGAGCTGCAGCAGGCCTCCCGCGCCACTCCGCGCCCGCTGCGCCCTTGCCGACCGGCCCCCGCTGCCCCGGCAGGCTCGAGCCCTGACGGCCGACGCCTCCTCCCCCGCGCAGCACCTCCTCCCGCACCCGCCGTGGCTGTCGCCACCTCCGCTCACCCTCGCGCTCGCTCTCGTGCACTGGCTGGAAGGAGAAGACGAAGGAGACGGGGGTGACGGGAGTGAGGGAGAGAGCGCGACAGAGGGCGCAGGAGGGAGAGGGAAAAAGAGAGAGGGAATTTCCGCAGGTTTGCACGCTCAGGCGTGCAGACGAAACAATCGTGCCAAAATAACCGATTTAAAGACGTCTGGAAATGATCCCAGACGTCTTGTCCGACGTCTGGAGGTGATTCCAGACATCTTAAAAGACGTCTGGAGCGCGCGTTCATAACAGGAGAGAGCTAGCCACCCCATGGGGCCCGGGGTTCAGCTAGCCACCCTACACTGACTTGTTAGGCCCACTAGGCAAACCAGGGCAGTCAGGTGTTACGAACGTGGCATCAGATGGGTTTTTAAGACGTCTGGGAAGTGGCCCAGACGTCTGTCCAGACGTCTGGTAATAAATTTTTGCGGCGTACGGGGTTGCGTCTACGCGCCTGCGCACGTAGACTGCACCCGCCGCTCTCGTTCCTTTTTTTCTTCTCTTTCTTCCTGCAGATGCGCCGCTCTCTTCTTTCTCTCCCTGCGCAGCCTTATAAGAACACCCTCGCCCTCTCCCTCACCCTCATCTCCTCCGCCTTCCTCTTCTCCTTCTCCCTGCCAATGCGAGAGCGCGAGCGAGCAAGTGAGCGGCGGCAGCAGCGGCCGCGGCGAGCGTGCGGGAAGGAGGGTTGCGAGCGGAAGGGGAAGCTCGACCGCGAGGGTTCGAGCTTGCTGGGGCAGCTAGAGCCGGCTGGCGGGGGAGCGGCGGGCGTGGGGTGTCGCGGAGGGGCTGCTGCAGATCGGGCAGCAGGCGGATGGGGCGCAGCGCGGCCGTGCGTCGTGGGCGGAGAACGAGTCGGGCACTGGTTCTAGAAAATTTTCCAGAATCAGACGTCTGGGCTTACGACCGGACGACGGTGAAGACGTCTGGAGGACTGTCCGGATGTCTGACAGGTAAGATATTTCTATCTTCTTCCTTTTTCGCGTGTACGGCCATGCAGCCGTTCGCCGCGACTTTGTCGTGCTGAGAGCAGGAGTGTGTGTGCACAGGTTGCACTCAGGAGGGTGCGAGGGCTCGCCATCCCATGTAAATCAGACATCTGGCTGCAGTGCCAGACGACGGAGAGGACTTCCAGACGTCCGGGGTGACAATCGGACGTCTGGGAACCAAGCCAGACGTCCCAGCGGGCTTCTGGACGTCTGAAGGACTACGCAAAATTAAGGTACGATTTGACCCTCCATTTAAGACCTCTGTAAGAGGTTCCAGACGTCTGATTTTTGACAGTTTCGTCGTTTTTGAGCCGTTTAGGGCCCGTTCGGAGTCCGTTTTTCGCGTTTCGAGTTGCGTTCTTTCCAGAATAAAATCCTCTGCCCGTTTACAGTAATTGTATACCATTCTGAGAAACTCCTTGTGTTTGATTCTCATGTTAGGATCCCATTCCGTTGCAGTCTTAGGGGTTGTGGAGGGGTGCGGGATTGCCAACCACGCCCCTAGTACTCCCATTTTCGCTGGTAGAGTGGCTTTTAAATTATTTAGTATAAATTGTTACAATTATAGAATAATTAATAGAGTCTAGGGCATTGCATGAACCCTAGGACTGAGAAACTAGATTGAATGATAGATCCTAGAGTATTGCATGAATCCTAAGGCTGGAAAACTAGATTGAATGATAGATCCTAGGGTGCGGCATGAATCCTAAGACTGGAAAACTAGTGGAATATATAAATATTGCAGTCTTGGAATAGTGGAAAGGAAATAATAGCTGCCTGTAAATTAATAGTTGCCTGTTATGAATGAACAAATATGATTGAGAATATGGGTTGTATGAACGTAAAACTGGAACAGGAAACCTACAATGGCCAAACAAAAAGAATACGAACCCTACGGGGAATTAGGAGTAGAACACCTGGAAAGAGAATAGAATGGAACTGAGAAAGTGAAACGTGGAAGTGTGTTGTCTCTTGGGTATGTGGTACCAAAGAGAGCACACATTACCTCTTAGTGTAGAGGGGAGCTTGCCGCCCTCAGGTTGAGGCCGGGGTGGGTTTGGCCACTGTACACCGACTTGCTGACCCTCGCGTATGCAGTACCGAGGAGAGCTACTAGTGTAGGGAGAGCACTAGCTACCCTATGGGCCCTGGGGTTCTACTAGCCTCCTACACCGACTTGTTAGGCCCACTGAGCAAACCAGGGTAGTCAGGCAAGGGTGCGTGGACTGTGGAGGGGTTGGACCCCTGTTACTGAGAGGGCTCTGCCCTATACCAGTTCCGTGCTGTGTTTTGAGCGCACTCGTTAACGGAAACGAATGACCGCGTGCCAGTGCGGGGTAGCTACCCGTGCGCTTATCGCGCGTGCCGTAGTCACCGTTACGTCTGTCAGCGACCACCACGGGGGACTCTCCTGGCCAGGAGAGCACCACGTGTTATTTCTACTTTTCGGAAAAGACTGCAATCAAGATCGTTCCCAAAAGGAACATTCGAGATCAAGTGAAGGATCTGAGAAGTAAATCAATCGTGAAATACAGAAAGACGTAATTAAAGAAAGTAAAAATATAATAGCTACTGCACACTCTACTGCTTCTTTAGCTTTTAGTTGCCACTCTACTCAGCGTTTCGCTGACGTGTTACACTCGTTACTTTTCAGGACCAGGTGTTAAGCAGCCAGGGTCAGCGGCTGCAGTGGACGCTGGGCCTAGTAGGGTCCAGTAGAGTTACCCGCAGTTCTTTTTTTACCTTTCTTCTTCCACTGTAGTGAGTAGTTTCCTTGTTACTCCCTGTACTTCTTTATTGTAAGTTTCATGTTTTGTATATATTTGTTGCTCTACTGTTGTGGTGGTGTATACTGTAGTAGTTCCTTTTCTTACTGCTGTATTTTGTTCTGCTAGTTATATTCATGCTGAATGTGGTTTATTTTACTACTCTTTTGGTTACTTCCTCGTTGGACGACTAGGTCTTGGGATTAGTCGAGTCGGTCCGATTCTCATGTCTCGTAAGGACTCGGGAATCGGGTTGTTACATCAGGCGAGGGTGTGCGAATTGTGGAGGGGCGAGACCCCTGTTTGGTTCTTAGGGGCTAGACCCTTGTTACTGAGAGGGATAGGCCCTATACTGTTCCGTGCTGTACTTGGGTGCACCCATTAACGAAAACGACTGACCGCGTGCCAGTGCGGGGTGGCTACCTGTGACGAACGTGACATCGGACGGGTTTTTAAGACGTCTTGGAAGTGGCCCAAACGACTGGACCACTTTCCAGACGTCTGGTAATAATTTTTTTCGGCGTACGGGGTTGCGTCTACGCGCGTGCACGCGCAGACTGCACCTGCCACTTTCGTTCTTCTTTCCCTATCTCTTCCTACAGACGCGTTGCCCTTTTGTCTCTCTCCCCGCGCGGCCTTATAAAACACCCTCGACCTCTCCCTCACCCTCATCTCCTCCGCCTTTTCCTTCTTCTCCCTGCTAGTGCGAGAGCGCGAGCGAGCGAGTGAGCGGCAGCAGCAGCGGCCGCGGCGAGCGTGCGGGAAGGAGGGCTGTGAGCGGAAGGAAGAAGCTCGACCGCAAGGGTTCGAGCTTGCCAGGGCAGCTAGAGCCGGCCGGTGGGGGAGCGACGAGTGTGGGGTGTCGCGGAGGGAGCTGCTGCAGCTCGGGCAGCAAGCGGACGGGGCGCGGCGCGGCCGTGCATTGTGGGCGGAGAGCGAATTGGGTTCTGGTTCTGGAAAATTTTCCAGAATCAGACGTCTGGACTTACGTCCAGACGACGTTCAAGACGTCTGGAGGGCCGTCAATACATCTGACAGGTAAGATATTTCATCTTCTCCCTTCTTCGCGTGTACGGCCATGCAGCCGTCCGCCGTGACTTCGTCTGCGCTTCGTCGTGCTGAGAATAGGTGTGTGTGTGCGTAGGTTCTGCTCGGGAGGGTGTGAGGGCTCTCCATCCCACGCGGATCAGACGTCTGGCCGTAGTGCCAGATGACGGGGAGGACTTCCAAACGTCCGGGGTGACAATCGGACGTCTGGGAACCATGGTCAGACGTTCCAGCGGGCTTCTGGACGTCTGAAGGATTGCGCAGAACTTAGGTACGATCGATCAACCTTTTAAGACGTCTGGAACCTCTTCCAGACGTCTGATTTTGGACAGTTTTGTCATTTTTGACCCGTTTAGGGCCCGTTCGGAGTCCGTTTTCCGTGTTTCGAGTTGCGTTCTTTCCAGAATAAATTCTTCTACCCGTTTACAGTAATTGTATACCATTTTGAGAAACTCCTTGTGATTGATCCTTGTGTTAGGACCCCGTTCCGTTGCAGTCTTGGGGGTTGCGGAGGCACGCAGGATTGCTGACCACGCCCCTAGTACTCCCGGTTTCGCTGGTAGAGTGGCTTTTAATTTATTTAACATGATTTGTTACGATTATGGAACAATTAATAAAGTCTAGGGCTTTGCATGAATCCTAGGACTGGGAAACTAGATTGAATGATAGATCCTAAGGTATTGCATGAATCCTAGGACTGGAAAACTAGATTGAATGATAGATCCTAGGGTACGGCATGAATCTTAGGACTGGAAAACTAGTGGAATATATAAATATTACTGTCTTGGAAAAGTGGAAAGGAAATAATAGCTGCCTGTAAATTGATTTAACAGCTGCCTGTTATGAATGAATAAATATGATTGAGAATATGGATTGTATGAACATAAAATTGGAACGGTGAAACCTAAAATGGCCAAACAAAAAGAACACGAACCCTACGGGGAATTAGGAGTAGAACACCTGGAAAAGAGAATAGAAGGGAACTGAGAAAGTGAAACGTGGAAGTGTGTTGTCTCTCGGGTACGTGGTACCAAAGAAAGCACACATTACCTCTTAATGTAGAGGGGAGCTTGCCGCCCTCAGGTTGAGACTGGGGTGGGTTTAGCCACTGTACACCGACTTGCTGGCCCTCGCGTACGCAGTACCGAGGAGAGCTACTAGTGTAGGGAGAACACTAGCTACCCCACGGGCCCCGGGGTTCTGCTAGCCTCCTACACCGACTTGTTAGGCCCACTGGGAAAACCAGGGTAGTCAGGCGAGGGTGCGCGGACTGTGGAGGGGTTGGACCCCTGTTACTGAGAGGGCTCTGCCCTGTAATGGTTCCATGATGTATTTTGAGCGCACCCGTTAATGGGAATGACTGACCGCGTGCCAGTGCGGGGTAGCTACCCGTGCGCTTATCGCGCGTGCCGTAGTCACCGTTACGTCTGTCAGCGACCTTGGGGTGGTTGACTAAGGGTAGGACCACCACGAGGGACTCTCCCGACCAGGAGAGCACCACGTGTTACTTCTACTTTTCGGAAAAGACTGCAATCAATATCGTTCCCACGAGGAACATTCGAGATCAAGTGAAGGATCTGAGAAATAAATCAATCGTGAGATAATTGAAAGACGTAAATAAAGAAAGTAAAAATATAATAGCTACTGTACACTCTACTGCTTCTTTAGCTTTTAGTTGCCACTCTACTCAGTGTTTCGCTGACGTGTACCCTCGTTACTTTTCAGGACTAGGTGTTGAGCAGCCAGGGTCAGCGGCTGCAGAGGACGCTGGGCCTAGTAGGGTCCAGTAGGGTTACTTGTTGTGCTTTCTGTACTTTTCTTCCACTATAGTGAGTAGTTTCTTTGTTACTCTCTATACTTTATCGAAACTTTATGTGATGTACATGTTTATTTCCTTTATGTTGTGGTGGTGTATACTGTAGTATTTCCTTTTCTTACTACTGTATTTTGTTACTGCTAGTTATATTCATGCTGAATGTGGTTTATTTTACTGCTCTTTTGGTTACTTTCTCGTTGGACGATTAAGTCTTGGGATTAGTCGAGTCGGTCCGATTCTCGTGTCTCGTAGGGATTCGAGAATCGGGTCGTTACACTACCCGTGTGCTTATAGCGCGTGCCGTAGTGACCGTTACGTCTGTCCGTAACCTTAGGGTGGTTGACTGGGTGTAGGATCCCCACAGGGGACTCTCCCGGCTAGGAGAGTACCATGTGTGCCTGCTACTCTTCGAAAAAGACTACAATCAAGATCGTTCCCACGAGAAACATTCGAGATCAAGAAAGAGATCTGATAAATAAACCAAGTGGTGAAAAGGAATAAATGGTTAAAGAAAGTAATTGAAAACAACAGCTACCTGTCCACTTCTACTGCTTTAGTTAGTTGGTTGCCACTCTACTCAACGTTCGCTGACATTGTGTACTCATAACCCCTTTTTAGGTCTAGGTGTTGAGCAGCCAGAGTTTACAGCTGCAGAGGGTGCTGAGCCCAGTAGAGCCCAGTAGCAGTAGCTTCTTGTTGCACTTTTTTTGTAGTAGTGAGTTTAGACTCTTGTACCTTTATGTTCTGTACCTTTCCGTTATGCACTTTGATGTTTTTGTATCTTGTTACTTTTCTACTGTGGTGATGATTTGTACTGTAGCCATTTTTACTTATTTACTGTTGTACCTTTTTACTGTTAGTTGCATAGCATAGTGAATGTGGTTTACTTTCCTGCTTTTTGGTTATTTCTCGTTGGACGACTGGGT
The DNA here is from genome assembly GCA_037157565.1 of Thalassia testudinum. Lineage (NCBI taxonomy): Eukaryota > Viridiplantae > Streptophyta > Magnoliopsida > Alismatales > Hydrocharitaceae > Thalassia > Thalassia testudinum. The sequence continues at coordinate 58,130,740 of JAZHRO010000022.1, read as the reverse complement.
CTTGGGATCAGTCGAGTCGATCCGGTCTCGTGTCCTGTAGGGATCCAGGAACAGGGTCGTAACAAGCAGCTAGCTCCCCCTTACACTAAAGTAACGGTAGCTCTCCTCGGTACCACGTACACGGGGGCCAGCTCACTTTCCATGCAAAAGGGACAGTTGCTCTCCTCGGTACCGTGTACTCGAGGGCCAGCTCACTTCCCTCCTACATACGATATTCGTTCCGTATACGTGAGTTCCTCTTCTAATTCCTCGTAGGATTCATGTATTGTATTCATTTCATTTCGTTCCACAACATGAATATCTCGTTGTTCATATTTCGGTTCTTAACCATATAATAGGCAGCTCGTGATTTAATAACTGAAAGAAGCATCACATCATTTAATTATTCATTTGCTAGCATGAAGTGTTCTAACATGCATTTCAGAATAGACCGTGTAACTCAAGCAATGTTCATTCACTCACTTCTACCCTAGGGTTCATTTCATATCATAGGGTTCAATCAATTCATTCTAAGATAGCATGCACTTTGATTAATTAAGTCATACTATTGAGAAAAACCACTCCACCGGGATACACAGGTGGAATGGGGGCTCGAATCGCAGATCTCGTCGTCTCCGCAGGTCCCGTATACTCTACTGGTTGGAGACTTATACAATTGACCAAATTACATCAAATGAGTTCAAAACAGTATACGAGTAACAGACACGTAGAGAACTCCGAACTAAAAACAACGATACTTCGTTTGCGCAAAACCGACTCCGTTTGGGCTCTGAATGGACAAAAAATGTGCACTTTGACTAAAATCAAACGTCTGGGGCTAGACCCAGACATCTTAATGACCACAGAGGCTTACCTTGCTTTCTTGCAGCTTCCTCAGATGTCTGAACCCCTCCATAGTCGTCTGAGGGAGATCCCTGATATCTGACGCTCCTTCCGGTCGTCGGGGAGTGTAGTCAAACGTCAGGCACTGTTTCCAAATGTCCTAAAGCACCTTGAAGGGCGCGCCACATGCCTTTCCAACGCCCTGCACCTGTGCATGCATGCGAGGTTTAAATGCGACACATTAAAATTTACGTACATGCAAAGCAGGCTCGTGCATGGTATGTACCTCGACCCCTTCGTACTGTCAGACATCTGGCGCTAGCTTAGGACGTTCTGAGGCTCCTCCAGACGTCTGGATAGAGTCCCAGACGTATGATACTGTGGGAAAATGGTTCTGCAGTATGCCCTACTAAGCTTCTCCTCGCGCTTCGACTGCTGCAACTGCAGTAGTCGCGCCTCCTCGCGTAGGTCTCCCCCCTGCATGGTTCCTCCTCCCTCTCAAGCTCCTCTCCCCGCACCACACCACCCCTCTCCCGAGCTCCTCTGAGATCCTCCGGCCGTACCTCCTCTCCTACGCTCTCCCTCACCCACGCTCTCCCTCTCCTCCGTCTTGAGCTCCCCTCCTTCCCCACGGTTAAGACCCGTTCTGTCCTGAGCCTTTTAAGACGTCTGGACACCTTCCTAGACGTCTGGAAATCAAAATTTTTGGGTACGAGCTCGTGTCTGTGTGTGGCCTGCACGCAAACAGTACCTTCTCTTTTTCCTTCCCTTCTTTTCTCTCTCCTCACCTCCAGTAAACCCTAACCCACCAACCTTATAAACCCCTTCCCCCTCTATCATTCCCCCCACACCAGCCACCTTCCTCTCTTCTTCTCCACTCCAGCGAGAGAGCCAGCGTGAGAAAGTGAGCGCAAGAGCGACGACGAGGAGGAGCGATGTGAGAAGAAGAGGAGGAGTTGAGCTTTCGAGCTCGTGTCGGAGCTCACCAGAGGGCGCATCGCCAGAGCGGCGTGTGCGGGAAGGAGAGGAGTGCATTAGGGAAGTCATCCTCGACACTACTGCAGCCGAAGTTGCAAGCGAGGGGGCGAGGCGCGACCACGCGCGACGCGAGCGAGGAAGCAGGTTCTGGTTCTGGGTTTTTCCCAGAATCAAACATCTGGAGTGACCTCCAGACGACGGTGCGGACGTCTGGAGGCGGTTCCAAATGTCTGAAGAGAGGTCTTCGCGAAGGTACATTCCCTTTGTGGATACGGCCATGCAGGCCGCTCCGCTGCTACCCTTTGCATGGTTTGTTTTGAGAAGATTTGCTGGTGGCATGCAGGATTTGCTTCGGGAAGGCGTGGGACATGCCCTCCCACACATTTCAGACATCTGGGGAGCTTACCAGACGACTGGAAGCACTTCCAGACGTCCGGAGAGGTGGTCAGACGTCTGGAGCTGGGTCCAAACGGTCCAGAAGAGTTCTTGGATGTCTGAGGTTGGCATAGAGCTTAAGGTACGATATTGGACACTTTTTAAGACGTCTGGAAGTTGTTCCAGACGTCTGATTTGAGTCAGAAACCCTATTTTTGACCCGTTTAGGGTCCGTTTGAGGTCAGTTTTACGCAAACAAGATACTGGTGTTTTCCTTGCGAGTTCCTCTACTTGTTAGAAGGCTTTCTATACTGTTCTGAATGTTCCATTGTGATTGTTCCTTTTAGAGGACTTCATTCCGTTGTGGGTTCGGGGCTTGCTGAGGCACGTGAGCCTACCGTTCAAGCCCTCAATACTCCTGAGTTTACTGGTACAGTAGCTTCTCCTTAATTTAATTATAACATAAATGCATGTGTGGAATGAATGATTGAACCTAGGATGTGGCATGAATCCTAGGACGAGAAGTGAGCTAGAGCAAGGTCGTGTAGGGATTCGGGAACCGGGTCGTAACAAGATGGTATCAGAGCAAGGTCGTCCTAATTAGTGAACCAATTAGCTTGAGAATAACCAATTCACTTGCTTGTAACTAGAGTAACCACCACAATGTACCTTTTGACATATGTTCTGAGGTTCTTTTGCTGAATGTTCGTTAGAATTGACGTCTTCCTATTCTGTGTTCGCATCTTCTTGCTGGAAATGCCTCGACGTGGAGTTATTGAGGCGGTCCACAATTCAACTTAATTACATATAGCAATGTGGATTACGCAGGTAGCCGCACCGATAGGAAGAGTATTAGTAGGACGGGCCAATTCTTGGGTGAATCACTAGTCTCTTGGTTCTCAAAGAAACAATCTAGTGTAGTCCTATCAACTACAAAAGCTGAATACATAGTCGCCGCACTAGCATGTTCCCAAGTGCTTTGGATGAAAAATACTTTGAAGGATTTTAACTTGATATTTAATAAGATAAAAATATTATGTGACAATACTATTGCTATCAACCTCTGAAAAAATCCTGTACATCACTCTCGTATAAAACATATTGATGTTCGACATCACTTTTTGAGAGATAATGCACTTAAGGGAGAGATCGAGGTTAAATTTATTTGTACTGAACTGCAATTAGCTGATATTTTTACTAAACCTTTGAATTATGATCGCTTTAATTATATACGTAGGAAACTAGGCATATGTAAGCTAAGTGATATTTGAAGAATTTAGTGATTTAATGGAACTTCCTTTGTCATGACATAGATGGAGCCTTGTCTTTACTAAGTTAAAAGCCTTCATTCTCAGTTCAAACATCAAAATGCACATTCTGTGCAATATCAGACGTCTGATTAAACTATCAGATGTCTTATACATAAAAATTCGTCATCTAAAGATCTGGGACAGACGACAATTTTATCTAACGAAATTGCTGACAAAAGGGCTATCTCAGACGTCTGTCATCCTTCATAGATGTCTGGGGCGTCATCTAGATGTGTTGACAGACGTCTATCTATGAGTCAGAACATATACTATCAGTCGGACGTCTGATTATGTGGTTAGACATCACATAGGTCGTCTCACAAGAAAATCGGATGACCCTGTAACTTTAGGCTAAAATCCAGGAAGGTCTGTCTGCAGAAATCGGACGTCTAATTTTAGATTTAGACGTCTGCTGTTTCGTCTGAGACAGAAATCAGACGACAACCTGGAGAATAAATCATTTTCCAGGGAGGGATGCCTGCAAAAATTAGACGTCTAATTTTCAAACTAGTCGTCTGATATATCGTCTGATGGTTAAAACAGACGTCGCCATCAAAAGGGCTAAAATCCCTAAAGTCCAATCCCAACGTCTAACATCATCTCCAGACGTCTGATCGGGGAAAAATCTGCGAATCGCGTCTGTTCTGTAGATGGTTTGAAATGCAAATCTCCCCAACTTTAGGGGGAGACTTGCTCCGTGACCTTGGGATGTAACATCGCCCTCGCAAGGTCCCACTATCCTCTCTCAAATCCCTATCGCTCTCTCTCACACTCGACGGCCCACAGCTGCAGTTGTCGAAGCTCCTCTCGCCGCCAGACGACTGTCGCGCCTCCTCGATGACTGGCGGAGCTGCTGCTGCTTTGCGCGCATCCTCCCTGCCTCTCGACCGCGCATTTGGAGGCCTCCCTCCTCCCGTGGGTATACCCTCTCAACTCTTAGGGCATCTCCATGCTCTTTTACCCATGACCTTGTTAGCCCTAGTAGCATCTTGTTCTCCTTCTTGATTCACTCGGCCTACTTGCGCATTTCATGACATTATCAGCCCTAGAACCCTAACCCTCGGTCAAGCCAACCTTGTTAGCCCTAGCTGCATCTTCCATGGCAATGGTATTACCTCACGAGATTCAAGTCGACATTTTAGTGGCTTGAATCCAAAGGTATATTGCCACAACTACATGGCAGGTTGTATTGACTCAAGGCATACTGCCACATATTTTTTATCAATGATGATTGCATTATTTGAATCTGTGTTGAAATCTTTTGGGTGAATGTTGGTTGAATGTTTTTGTTTGGATGTTTTTGCAGGTATTCTATCCTCAAAACACTACCCATTTCTTCCAAAACCTAACCACCCATTCCACCAAATATGCCTCCCCGTAGGAAGCAAGCTGAGGGTTCTTCCACTTCCTCTTCCACCTATTTGGCAGATCAGCTGCGGGGCGACATCACTAGGCAGCGATTTCGTCGCTTCGCAAATGCCAAAGTTAAATGCCCTCGTTTTATTATTTGGAATGATTTTGCCCATTTAAACCATCGGGAACACTTCCAAACTCTCCATCTCTTCCAATATTTTGACCATCAGTTCCACTCTAGCATTGGAACTCTTAGCGTGTTCCCTGATCTTTGCCGTCTCTTTTGTGTCAACATCGTTGATGACTACAGCAACGATGAACTTGAATTCCATACCCGCCTATTTGGTCGCGAAATCCACATCACATCTGAAACTATTTCCGACTTTCTAGCCATCCCCAATGAGGGAAATGACTTCAATGACATTCTGAGGCAATACGACCTAGAAGTCATCAATCAAGAGTTAGTCCTCCCTGAAAAATATGTTGAAAATCTTGGCACCCTACCGTGCAAAAATCTCAAACCCCTTCCACGTCTACTCTCTCGCATTTTTGGGTGGGACCTCCTAAACAAATCGGGAGGTTTTGATTACATCTCGTGCCAATACAAGGCGCTCCTTTTTGCGGCCGTCCGTCATATTCCTTTCAATTATTGCCGCCTCATTGTTCGTGTCATGAATGAAGCCATGGGGCATCACTTCCGTTTGGGTCTATTCTATCCAAAATCTTTTCAACCCATCGGATTTCCATAACTGACCAGGCTATTGACAAGAAGATTGAGCCTTACAACTGGGCCACAACCGCCAAGATGCATATATTTAGGGAGCATCTTGAGCCTGCCGACGAGCCCATTGAAGAAGAGCCCCTTCCACCCTTTCCAGACTTCCATGAACCACGGCCCCTTCAAATAGAAGCTCCCCACTCAAGCTTTGATGAAGCATGGGATCCAGCCACAGATTCCCTCTCCTCCGGCATCTTCCTCCTGCTGCGTCGAACCGGCGAGATGTACACCTACATGGGAAGCATGCGCCGCGACATCGACGAACTTAGATCAGATGTTCAAAACTTGAAGATGGGACATGGACCCGCTCATCGTCGCCGCTGCAACGATCAAGAAGAATAGTTTAGTGCTTCTATTTTTTTCTTTCTTTTATTCCAAGTTTGTATTAAGGGGCCTTGACCCCATATTTAATATTTTTGGGAACAAATAGCTAGTCCGTGCTTAAATAATTCTATTCCTAATCAATTTTCTTTAATCCCTTGTCATCTTTTAAACATGCAATTTTATTCATGCACTCCACTTTGTAGATATCACTCTTGTAGTTTGGATTTCAACTCCCTTTAACAACCCTTCATGATGATATTCAGAAAGGGGGAGAAGAATGTAGGTAAGAACCTAGGGAATAATATAAAAACAAACTTCTCAAATAGATATAGATTACTAAGTACAACCTTTAGGGGGAGAAAATAGGAACCTACAGCTGTATTTTGAAAATCATCAAAAAGGGGGAGATTGTTAGTTCAACTACTCATATATAATAGTTTGATAATTTTATAAAATGAAGAAAATGAAATAAAAAATAAAGCGTAGCATATTGTTTCTCTCTGTAATAACATATTTGCATGATTTCATAAAGTTTTCCAAGACGGGAGATTAAAAGCGTGAAGACAAGTAGCATAAGTATTAGGTCTTAGGCTTTTTCATGTAAACTTTCAAAGGTTGTAATTTTCATTTTATTTGAGTCAAGAAATATTGTAAAGAGACCCCAAACATAACCTATAAATAGCTAACTTAGTCTCTCTACACTTAGGATGAATTAGAAACAAAAATCCAACACTTATACTTTTACCAGACATCTGATTTTCCACTTTAAGACTCTGACAAGTGTCTCAGACGTCTAATTTCCAAGAGTTCTGCCTTTAGTTTGTCTCCTCATAAACATCAGTCGAAGCACTTCATTATCAGATGACGATGACCTTACACAGACGTATGATTCTTTACCTAGACGTCCTCAGACTAACCGTTAGACTAAGAGTAGGCAAAAATGAATTTCCAGACGTCTGGACACACTTCCAGACGTCTACCTTTGGATAGTTGCCCATGATTTTCTGTGCATATCTCATTACGGCCATAAAATCTTTTGGCAGAAGTAGGGAAGAGTTTTTTGATTTTCAGACGTCTGGTGATTACCTCAGACATCTATAACGACGTCTGATCCTTTCAACCTAGAACCCTATTTGGATCTGATGAAAACATGAACGAATCCACCCTTTATTAGACGTCCAATAACCTAATCAGACGTCTTATGTGAAAATATCAGACGTCCTTCTTTTGATCCAATGGAGTCAGTTTAGGATGGCCTACAGTATTAGACGACCAGAAGTATAATCAAACATCCTATAAGATGTCTGATCATAAAATTAGATGTCTGATATTGCTATCAGACTCATCATTACCCTGAATTGTGGTGGATTTCGTCCTAATCTCTTGGGATTTATCTCCAACGGCTAGAAGAGCTCTCCCAAGTGTTTTTGAAAGTTCCAAATTTGCCTATAAATAGACTACAACTCCTCTTAGGAAGGACACACCTCTTGAGATACAATTCCATTAGAAAAATCACTTGCTCACTACTCTAAGCTCCATCTTGCCCTTGTGCTGTGCCAACACTCTTATCAAAGGGCAAATCCATACTCCCGGCTCACTCCATTCTGCAAATCCTCAGGGAGTTCTTTTCATGCTTAGTAGATAAGAAAGTAATAAATTATTGGGGTGCTCTATAGGTGTTGTTTTACTTATTTTTTGTACTTTGGGTATCCGGCCTGTCGGGTCCCCGTCTCTTCATTTTGAAGGGAGAAACCTCCGTTTAGGGATCGGAGGTGGGATTTGTAATTGAGGTACACTACCCTCATTTAAGTAGTGTGGTTAGTGGATTGATTACCTTGTGATCGAAAATCCTAAGTGAAGAGATTGGCTTAGGTGGTGGTTTTCAGCTATCTTAGGTTTCCACCTAAAAGTCTGGTGTCACTGATGTGCGCTCGTGCGTGTGTGTTAAGAAGTGTCGTTATAGTCGCACTTGCTACGTCGGTTTTAAAGTAAGGAAACGGAGGTGAGTTCGAGTGTCGGTCTCAGGGAGGCATGAAAATCGGATTTTTCTTATCACTTGTTGTCACGGAAATTGCGGAGTTTTTACTTGCGAATGGTGCGGTTGAAAAGAGAGAGAGAGATAGAGAGAGATTAGGGTTAGAGTCGTTTCTTTGCTTGATCATGCAACTTAAACAGGAAATCAAGTAAACACTGAACAGAAAGTAACTTCATTAATCATGCAGCTTTAGTTTACAGCTTACAATATTAAATACATGCTTAAACAAAAGTAAGGGAAAGCTTAAAAGAGAGGAAAAGAGAGAGAGAGGGGGAGAGCGGCGAGGCAGCCACGGCGGTGGAGAAGGCTCCGTTGGCGGCTCGTCGTCTCCGGCGATTACAAAAGGGCCTAAAGCTAGCTAAGAGATGGTAGAGTAGTTGCAAGGGAAGTGAATGCCTTGAATGAGTGGTTGAAGGGGGTTTAAATAGGGAGAAGGGCTTTCTAAAAGAAGAAGGAGCTTTAGAGACGTTCGGGTCGTCACTAAAACCCTTCCAAAAGTGTCGGTGAAGCCCTCCAGCCAGCCGATCATATGCCCGCACCGTTCTTCTTCGCGCCTGATCCGTGGCTGCTGTGTGAGAGCCGCTCGATCGAAGATCGGACGGCTGTGATCCTCCCTCGGGTGCGCTCGAATCGTGCCTCGGGCACGCGTGCGCGCGGGCGTCGTCGCCCGACGTGTGTGCGTGGGTGCTTGCTGTCTGAGGGCACGCCGCGTGGCGCGATCTCGGCCACCCATTGCTGATCGGGCGGCCCAATTTCGCCGCGCTTCTTCTTCTTCAATTCTTCTCACAGCGCAGCTCGAACCCGCGTCGCGTGCAAGCGGGCATGCTCGCTAACCGTTGTGCCACGCCCGCTGCTTTGTTGCGGTGACCGCAGGCAAGCATGTGGTTCTCGGCCATCCGATCGAAGATCGACGACCAAGATTTGATCTTAGCTGAAGGAGGAAGTGGCATGCGGTGAGCAGGGGGGACGTGGCGCAACTAGGGTCGTTGATCATTAAATCAATGGTGAGAACTTCTTGGGCCCATTGTAAGAGCTCCGGATATCGGATTTGGCCGATCTTGTGTCCGTTGGACTCCGTTCGTCATTCTGAATCCATCCGTGCAGTCCGATTGCTCATCTGAGGCCTGCTTTGACAAGTGCTTACACATATGACCATTAATATAGTTTTATAAGCAATCTTGGTATATGATACATGCAATGCTCCCATTCTACTTATGTTGTGCCTTTTGTTCTTAAGATGGGCCTTATTTAACAGAATTATCACCCCCATATGCAGTGTTATCATACCCCCATGCTTACTCCTTGCTAGTCCCTAGCAAGGTTTATTCTAGCCTTTTTTTTCTTTCAGAATTTAAGAAGTAATTGCTTAGACACTTCGTCACTTGTCAATAGGAGGAAATATACTAAGATCTTAATCTATAAAGACTAAGCAGCGCCTGGGTGTCTGCCAAAATACGAATCGCCCGAATCCTTGCTTTAATGTATATAACTATACATATGTATATGTATGTATATATATATATATATATATATATATATATATATATATATATATATATATATATATATATATATATATATATATATTTTAGAATTTTTTTCAGAATTCAGCGTGGGTTGGTAACTTTTTACAGCTACCCAACCCACCCAAAACTCGGTCAAAACCCTAAGTGCTAAGCATCTTGGTGTGAAGATTGTGATAGACTCACTTAACGGTAATTCAGACAGACTTCGTGTTTCTACGCCCCTGGGTGACCGGAAGAGGAAATATATTTGCCTGAAGGTGTATTTGTTCGATTGATAGCTTTCTCCATATGTTTGTTTTAATTGGGGTCATCACAAGGATTTTTCCAGTGTATATCTCCCCGGCTTGTACTACTTCCCCGCTTCTTCCTTAAGTGTTTTGGTTCTTTTTGTGCAGTTATTGAGCTAGGCTTTAAACAACAGACCAATGGGCTGCTACCCACGATCACTTGCTAGCCATACTCGTACGGTGAAGTGTGGTTTATTTTCTTTTCTTCTCCTTTTTTTTTTTTCGTAGGTGGCTTCCTGATCTCAAATGTACCTAGAGGCAATGAAGAAGAAATGGTCCTGTGGCTGGGTTCTGGACAACCTGCCAATGGGCTGTTACCCACGACAACTTGCCTGCCATACCACCCTAGAGAGTTCATTAGCTAGCCAATTTCTGTCAAAATCTCCGAGGAGCGAGTCTGTGCAAAAATGTGTGCAGATGCTTAGACTCAAAGTTTTTCCGAGTTAGAGGGGGAGTTGATAAGTCGTATACTTATCACCTTATTTAATAGGTGGTTTTGAATAGTTTAAGGTTGCAAGGATTCGAAGCTCAATCCATATTTTAATGGACACCAGGGTTGATTAAGCCTGAAGGCCTGAAAAGTCTAAGTGTTTAAGTTCTTTTTGTATTATTTCCCATTATTGACAAATTTCTAATGCCTAAGTTTCTTCTTAAATTCAATTTTTTTTTTAATTTTATTTTATTTAGATTGATTAAATGAGCTCAGGATTGTGCAATTTACCACCCCCCCATGCTTAAGTTGGACAATGTCCTCATTGGTAAATACATGGATGCAAAGGGGTTCAAAAAGATAGTACCTGAGTGACGTAAAATACCGGATCAGTCTTAATCCTCTAGGTTGCCTCCCAGGAAGCGTTGAGTTTAACGCCTCCAGCTGGGCGATGCTTCGTGTCATCCCTCAACGAGGGTGACACTCTCCTTTGGGGGAACCTGGGCCAGGAAGTGCTTCAATCTTTGACCATTAACTGTAAAAGTGTGCCCAGTGTTAGGATCAGCGATTTCAACCGCCCCACTAGAGTAAGGCTTAACCACCCGAAATGGTCCTGTCCATTTGGACCTGAGTTTCCCCGAGAAGAGTTTTAGGCGAGCGTCAAACAGCCAGGCTTGCTGGTTAGGCTCAAAGGTTTTTTATGAATGAGTTGGTTGTGGACGGCTTTCATTTTCTCCTTATACAGTCGACTATTTTCAAAAGCGTCCCAACGAATTTCTTCAAGCTCAGATAATTGGAGCGTCCTCTGCGCACCGGCTAACTGGGAATCTATGTTACATTGCTTGACAACCCAGTAAGCCCGGTGTTCCAATTCAACAGGAAGATGGCAAGCTTTGCCAAAGACCAGGCGATAAGGCGACATGCCTATCGGGGTCTTAACAGCGGTCCTGTATGCCCATAGGGTATCATCAAGTCGTATGGACTAGTCTTTCCTGTCAGGTTTCACAGTCTTCTGTAAAATGTTCTTGATTTGTCTATTTGAGACCTCGGTCTACCCTTTTGTTTGTGGATGATACGGGGTAGCAATGCGGTGGTTGATGTAAACACATTTACACTACTTAAAATGTTTATTTATGCATGTTCTTAAGCATAGGATTGCATTTCATGATATAAATATTGCATTACATGCATCATCTTGCATTTAGAGTAGTTTGAATAAAATGGAGGTTAATTGTCTCCTTTTATGTGCTTGGACAGGGCAAATATTTTATCGGGGCCTCGGATCAAAGATCCAACCGTATGGATATGATCAGGGCGACGATTGGAGTTCAACGACTCCAAGATCGCCCTAATCAGGCATCCGTAGCATCAGATAGAGACCGGGGAACCCTAGAAGATCAAGGGCCAGGATGGTGTAAATCCACACTTCAGATGGCAAATCCGACCACACGGATGAATTCGGATCGACGATCGCAGCCCAACGACACAAAAATCGAGTCAATCCGACATCCGTGGCACCATCTACAACTTCCAGAAGATGGACGGCCAAGATGGCGCCACGTGGCGCCATCTCAGCTGCCCAATCGGCCGCATGCGTCTTGTGAAGACTGCGCACCGTCTCCTCTCCGCCGTTGGATCTCGATCCAACGGCTGCGGTCGCTCGCGCTTAAAAGCGTCCGCGCGACCATTCCGTCCGCGTAGCGCAGCGGTGACGCAGCCGCGGGCGAAGCGGAGGTCGCGGGTTCGAGCCGCGGTGAGGGGGTGGAAGGCGCGGGCGAGCGAGCGCGGACGAGCGTCAGATGAAGATCCAACGGTTGCGCGCGCTCAATCAGGACGACGCGCGATTGGACGCCGGGCGTAACGCGCGATCGCACGTGGGCGGGCGCGCTACGCAGCGGGCGCGGACACGATCTAAGCCTACGCGGACGTGCATAGGCGTTACGCGCGCGGGCAGCCGAGCAGGCGCGCGTGGGCGCGGCGGCGACGGCGACGTCGGGGCTTTAGCGACGGTTTTATCCGTCACTAAAGACCCCTTATTTATTATTTTGAAGATGTAATGTCCATTTTGCCCCCACTCCTTGCAACTATAAAAGGAGACCCCCTTCATACGAAATTTTCATCCCTTCCTTCTCCTCTCTACCTCTCCAAAGCTCAAGAGAAGCTTGTCCCACACCCGGGATGCTTCTCGCGAGATAAAGTCCAAATTTTCGTCCCCCTTCGGAAGTGGATCCCGCGACGACGACAGCGTGCTGCTTCGTTCCCGTTCTTCTGCTTCGTCCTCCTTCGTCCTGCTTCGTTCTCCTTCGTCCAGGCGTCGTCCCGTCCGGCTCGTCCTCCAAGCGACCGTCGAGGAGGATTCTCTCTCCCTATTCTTTTTACTGCTTTCTAGTATAGATTTACTGCTTTTTAGAGTAGTCTATTCGTCCTCCGAGCGATCGTCGAGGAGGACATTTCTCCCTCCATTCTTTTAATGCTTTCTAGAGTAATTGTTTTATATTTTCTAGTTGTAACGAATGAACTCTTTTATGATAAATTCCTTGTCTATTCCACATCTCATTTTGATTTCCATATGTAGTATTCTTTCTCTCTCTCTTTTATTCGTTGTAGATACTTAGATAGTTTAAATTAAATTTCTTCGTGACAAAATAAAAATAAACGCGAAGTTTTTAAATCAAACGTTCGCCTCCCTGAGTTCGACCCGGAATTCTTTTTTCAGTATAAATTTTATTTGTTGAACTCGAATCCTTCGCTTTCGAACTACAACGACGGGTTTTCCAAAACCAAACACGTTAGCGTAGGTTCGTAAATCGTTCAACAGTGGTTCACCCCGTATTTTCTAAGTAGGACACGAAATTGGGAATGGATGAAATGGCTTCCACCATCACTGATCATGGCCTTGGGTATTCCAAACCAGGAAAAGATGTTCTGCTTAACAAAGTCTATGACAGTCCTATGATCGCATCGGCGGGTGGTGACGGCTTCAATCCATTTGGAAACATAGTCTACTGAGACTAGGATGTACTCGAAGCCGTTGAATGGTGGAAAGGGGCCCATAAAATCGATACCCCAAACGTCGAAGATTTCGACAATCAAAATGGGCTGGAGGGGCATCATTTCTTTCTTGGTCATGGTCCCCAGCGTTTGGCAGCGTGAGCAAGTCTTGGCAATGTTGTGTGCATCCTTAAATAGGGACGGCCAGTAAAATCTAGACTGCAGAACCTTTGCAGCCGTTTTCTTTCTAGAGAAGTGGCCACCACAAGCCTGGTCATGACAGAAGGAAAGCACACTCTGAACTTCGTTCTCGAGGATACACCTCCTGATGATCTGGTAGCACAGAGGCGAAACAGCATGGGATCATCCCAGAAATAGTGCTTGGCCTCAGCCAAGAACCTGTCCCGTTGCTGTCTGGACCAGTTGTGTGGGGTTTATCCTACAACTAGGTAGTTGACGTAGTCAACATACCATGGCATTCTCTTGTCTTGCATAGCCAGGATGTGTTTATCAGGGAAGGCGTCGGATAGAGGTAAGGAGGGTCCAATGTGGTCTGGATGAAGTCTAGACAAGTGGTCAGCCACCACATTCTTCAATCCAGCCTTGTCTCAGATTTCTAGGTTAAATTCTTGCAAAAGCAGGATCCATCTGATGAGCCTGGGCTTTGCGTCCTTCTTGGCCAACAAGTGCCAGATGGCTGAATGGTCAGTGTAAATCGTCACGTGGGATCCCAGCAAGTACGATCGGAACTTTTCAAGTCCAAAGACTACAGCGAGCAACTCTTTCTCTGTGACCGTATAATTTCGTTGGGCCTCGTCCAATGTTTTGCTCGCCTAGTAGATCACCACATTCTTCTTGTCTTGCCTTTGTTCTAGGACAGCGCCTATGGCAAAATCTGATGCATCACACATAATCTCAAAGTCCTGGGACCAGTCTGGGGGTTGAAGTACAGGTGCGGTGGAGACTAAGTCCCGGAGGATGTGATAAGCCTGGATGCAATTAGAAGACATGTGGAATATGACGTCATTGGCTAGAAGGTCGATCAAGGGTTTGGAAAGCTTGGAAAAGTCTTTAATGAACCTTTGGTAGAAGCCAACATGTCCTAGGAATGAGCAAATCTGTCGGACCGAGCTAGGTGGAGAAAATTTGGAAATCAAATGAACCTTAGCCCGATCTACCTTGATGCCCCTATGCGATATGATGTGACCAAGGAAAATTCCTTCTTGAACCATAAAATGGCTCTTTTCCCAACTTAACACCAGATTAACCTCAATACATCATTTCAGGATTTTCTCCAAGTTGCTCAGACAATGGTCGAATGAATTTCCGAATACAGAGAAATCATCCATAAAGAACACTAAGTATTCACCCACCATTTCTGAAAAAATGGATAGCATGCAACGTTGGAAGGTTGCAAGTGCATTGCATAACCCGAACGGCATTCGTCGGAATGCAAACGTGCCGTACGGGCAAGTGAATGTGGTCTTTTCTTGATCCTCCGGAGCAATTGCGACTTGGTTATATCCTGAATATCCATCCAGGAAGCAAAAATACTTCTGCCCTGCCAATCTTTCAAGGATTTGGTTAATGAATGGCAAGGGGAAATGATCCTTCTTAGTGGCTTCATTGAGCTTCCTATAATCAATACACACCCGCCATGCGGTGGTGGTGCAGGTGGGTATGGATTCGCCGTGATCATTGGTGACAATGGTAAGCCCAGCTTTCTTGGGAACCACTTGAGTAGGGCTCACCCAGGGGCTATCGGAGATAGGATAGATGATGTCGGCGTCAAGCCACTTGATAATTTCTTTCTTAACAACCTCCCGCATGTTTGGGTTTAAACGTCTCTGCATCTGGCGGGAGGGTCGTGCCCCGTCTTCCGGCTAAATCTTATGAGTGCAATGGGTGGGGCTAATTCCTCTTAAGTCAGAAATGGTCCAACCAATGGTGGCCTGATGTTCTGAAAGGGACGCAGTCAACCTGAGTTCCTGATCCATGGTTAGATGAGAATTAATAATCACTGGGGAGGTCTGGTCAGGTCCCAGGAAGACATACTTGAGATTCTCGGGCAATAGCTTAAGTTCAGGTGTAGGTGGAACCACAGTTGATGGAAAGGGAAAGGGAGGGAGTTGATCAACATCGATCTCCTGAAATGGTGTTGTGTGATGGTACTCAGCCTTACAGAGGTCCACGGGTAGTGATGGTGACAGATCAGAATAGTCATTACGGGTTTGGTGGTCTGATACAGAACTAAGGGTGAGGCATTCCTCGATCAGAGTTTCCATGGGATCATGTTCCTCAACGCAATCGCAATCAAAAGACTTTGTCGCCCGGAAGATATCCAATTTCATTTTCCTGTCCCCGAAGGCGATTTCCATATATCCCGTGTCACAATCAATGTTTCCCTTAGCCGTAGCTAAGAAAGGTCTGCCTAAGATTATGGGTGCATTCTGTAATTTTTCAGGGACTTCCATGTCGAGAACCAAAAAGTCGATCGGGAAATAGAAGTCCTTGACCCATACAATCACGTCCTCGACAATCCCCTTCGGGGTTTTCACTTATCTATCAGCCAGCTGGATGGTGACAGGGGTTGGTGTCAACTCTCTGAAACCAAATTGGTGGTACAGGGTTGTTGGAATTAGATTGATAGAAGCACCTAAGTCCAGGAGTGCTTTATCAAATGTCATGTCCTCGATATTGCAGGAAATCAGGGCGCTCCTGGGTCAGTTCGCTTGAGCGGAAGGTTGCTTGATATTACGGAACTTGCTTGTTCAGAGAGCACAACCTTCCTAAGTGCTTGAGGTCTCGGCTTACGCTTGGGTGTACAGGCATCCTTTAAAAACTTGGCGTAAGTAGGGATGTGCTTGACGGCTTCAAGGAGCGGAATATGAATCTGTACTTTATTAAAGATCTCCAACAGCTCCTTAGTTTCCACAACATTCTTCTTTTTCTTAATTGTTTCCAAGGCCTCAGGGTAGGATGTCTGAATGTGGATTGGTTCTATTTCTGGGTCCTTGGTTAGTGCCTTTTCTGAGTCGGGTATTTCAGCGGGTGAAGTCTTGGGGAGAGTCAGCCATTTGGGATCCTGGGTTTTTGTGTCACTTCTCAAGGTCACCTCATTCGTAGAGGCATTGGGGCCTTGGGTTGATCCTTGAGATGACAAGGACGAAGAAGCACCAAACCCAGGGGGTGTTTGCGGGGCTGGCTGGACCATGTGAGCCTACCCGGGATTGCCTTGGAACCCTTGCAAATTGGAGCCTCTGTTAATTATGTTTCGCGGGTTCGGTTGTGGCTGGGAAGGTAGGGATCCTTGTTGTTTATAGTCCAAGAGTTGGCTTAACTATCCCTTTACCAAGGCCATTTCCTTCTGATGTTTCTAGTTCATGTCAGCCATCATCTTTATTAGGGTGTCCATTTGGTTTTGTGGGGGACGAGTCGCCCTATTCTGATTATATTGGGGTCTAACTGGTGGTCCTTGCTGATAAGGGGCAAGTGTGGCTGCTGGTTTGGCCTGGGATGGTTTTGGAATTGCGATGGTTTCTGGTTTATCCAACCAAAGTTGTGGTGGTTACGCCAGCTAGTGTTGTAAGTGTTGGAGAAAGGGTCCGGTTTCGCATAACCTTGGACAGCTTGCACATCTTCAAGGATAGCCAATGTTGATGAAGAGGGAAGGGAGTAATCAAGGGTTGAGGGAGCAAAGGTCCCTCCCTGGAACGTGGTCAGGGGTTGTTCTAGGTTCAGTTGGGTTAGGGGCTGGACCAGGTCAACATCATGTGCTCCCTTTGCTAGGGAGAAAGTCTGTAAGGGGTTCCTGGTCTGGTTCAGTAGCTCATCAATCTTTTTGTCCACCAATTCCACTTGATCCAGTTTCTTGGCAATGATGTCCATGTCAACCATTCCAGAATTTGCTTGTACCTCATAAATCCCACCACGGGGTTGACTGGTCCTGTTGAACTGGGTCATGGAGGCATTGTTGAGCGAATTCTCGCTCATAGACTCAAAGAGCTCAAACACGCTGTCCTCGTCCTTGTTCAGGAAGTTTCCCCCGGATGAGGCATCGACGAAGTTTTGTAGGTTGCTGTCTAGACCATGGTAGAAAATCTGGGCCAATTGCCACCTTGGTACTTCGTGGTGTGGGCATTTCCTTAAGAGTTCATTAAATCTTTCCCACGCCTCATGAAACTGTTCCCTGCCCTGGAGTGTAATGGTAGTAATAGCTCTTCTAAGAGCATTGGTCTTTCCTATGGGGAAGAATTTCTTTAAAAATGCATGCCTCAGTTTTTCCCAGGTGGTGATGGGTCTACCTAGGGTTCTAAGCCAGTGAGAAGCCTTGTCTCTTAATGAGAAGGGAAACATCTTGATTAGGACAATATGAAGGCTAATGTTCCTAGGTTTCACAGTTCGTGCTATGCGGTCGAGATCCTCTAGATGTTGGAAGGGGTCCTTATTTGAGCTTCCATGAAAGTGGTTCTGGATCAGACTTAAGACATTCGGTTTCAGCTCAAAATCATCTCCCCCTTTGGGGGTCCTAAGGTGTGGCTCGACTCTAATAGCGGAGGGATTATAGAAATCGCGGAGGGGCCTCGGCTGATCTTGAAATGGTGGTATATCGAGTGGTGGTTGCTCTTGTATGCCTTGGAAAGGTGGTGGTGGTTGTTCTTGTGGGTTCTGTAACCGTTGTATGGCCTGCATGATGGTATGGATTTGTTGTTGCTGAAGCCGGTGGTTTGCATTAATTTGGGCTTGGATGATGGCCATTGTGTCTGGTGGGGGTTGATCCTCAGCCTCATCTACCTTAGGTTCAGCCATGTTCCTAACAGAATTACGTTGCCTAGATTCCTGTCCCAAAACAAACAACTCGGGATGCAGTGAGCATCTCCCGTGCATACACTAGAGAAGAACAGGAGGGGATGCGGAGAGTGACAGATGCGAGAAATGTGTTTTAATCAAACAAACAAGACTAGTCCTTAGGATGTATTCCTTAGGAGACCTAGAAATCTCACAAAGGGTGATTAAGTCCGTAAGCACTGGACTCCCCTTCCTAAGGCTAATTTGGCCAGGTTGATTACGAGGGGATTGCAGGGAAGGTTCTTCCTTTGGCTTGCGCCTCCAGTTCCGTTGACCCCACAACCGTGGTCGTTTGACACTGCCCCACAGCCTAGTCACCAGATTCTACCAAGGGAATGAAAGCCAAGTGCCTAGCGAACAAAACCTCGCCTTTCGAGACTTAACTCAGTCCTACCTAGGGCACGTCTACTCAGTTTTAAAGGGCTAGGATAGTGCTTGTGCTAGGGTTATGTGATGAGGCGTTGATTGGGGTGGTGCCTCTTAATTTTCCACTTTCAAGGTGTGTGCTTCTATCAAAACATGGTTTTCAAGCAAGGATTTTTAAGATGCGGTGTCTTTTAGTGTTTCATCCTTACTTTAGTGCATTTTAGGGTTGACGTGTCTTAATATTTTCAGACAAGCTTTAGTGGGCACGTCAAGTTCTGAACACAATTCGATGAAAGTAGATTTCCTTTTATTCTGTAGAGGCTCCAAAACCCTAATGTACTCATCCTAATGATCATGCAGCTTCTATTAGATGAGTCAATTTTAGGGTTGAGTGGTGCGGCCCAAGTCAACTCACAGTGGCTTCGCAAACACCACTCAAAAAGAGAAAAGAGCACTCCAATAATTTATTCAGAATGTTAGAGTGCACATTTTTTTGTGGGGTGATGTGTTAAGGATGTGGGTCAAGCAATCATACACCACGCCAATTTTTTCAATTTTTACACTTTTTTTTTTTAGTTTTTCATGCAAGCAAACAATCATAAGTGAAGAATTACTCACTATCGGTCCTTGTTGCGCCTACTCCCTTGTTACTGTCGTGGGATGCGTCGCTTCGCCGTCCACACACCGAATTCCTACAACCATCAAGTAAAAAGGAAAATAGGGCATTAGACGATGTGAGAATGGATGTGGAATGGAAGTGACAAAACAAATCCGTTGCCTCCCCGGCAACGGCGCCAAAAACTGACGTTCGCTCGTGCGTGTGTGTTAAGAAGTGTCGTTATAGTCGCACTTGCCACGCCGATTTTAAAGTAAGGAAACAGAGGTGAGTCCGAGTGTCGGTCTCAGGGAGGCGTGAAAATCGGATTTTTCTTATCACTTGTTGTCACGGAAATTATGGAGTTTTTGCTTGCGAAAGGTGCGGTTGAAAAGCGAGAGAGAGAGAGATTAGGGATAGAGTCGTTTCTTTGCTTCATCATGCAACTTAAACAGGAAATCAAGTGAACACTGAACGGAAAGTAACTTCGGTAATCATGCAGCTTTAGTTCACACTTACAACATTAAATACATGCTTAAACAAAAGTAAGGGAAAGCTTAAAAGAGAGGAAAAGAGAGAGAGAGGGGGAGAGTGGCGAGGCAGCCACGGCGGTGGAGAAGGCTCCGTCGGTAGCTCGTCGTCTCCGGCGATTACAAGAGAGCCTAAAGCTAGCTAAGAGAGAGGTAGAGTAGTTTCAAGGGAAGTGAATGCCTTGAATGAGTGGTTGGAGGGGGTTTAAATAGGGAGAAGGGCTTCTAAAAGAAGAAGGGGCTTTAGCGACGTCCGGGATGTCGCTAAAACCCTTCCAAAAGCATCAGTGAAGCCCTCCAGCTCGCCGGTCACACGCCCGCGCCATTCTTCTTCTCACCTGATCCGTGGCCGTTGCGTGAGAGCCGTCCGATCAAAGATCGGATGGCTGAGATCCTCCCTCGGGTGCGCTTGGATCGCGCCTCGGGCGCGCGTGGGCGCTTGCTGTCTGAGGGCGCGCCGCGTGGCACGATCTCGGCCTCCCGCTGCTGATCGGGCGGCCCAATTTCACCACGCTTCTTCTTCTTCAATTCTTCGCACCGCGTGGCTCGAACTCGCATCGCTTGCGTGCAGGCGTGCGCGTTAATCGTTGTGCCACGCCGTTGCTTTGTCGCAGTGACCGCAGGTGGGTGGCTCGGTGCCAATCCTCTATGGTTTTAATATCTCGTTGTAGTATAGTATAGAGGAGCAGTTACCAGTTTAATATAATTTGTTACTCGGAAAATAAAAGTTTTCCCAGGTCAAACTCAGGGAGCAAATTGTATTCTAGAAGTACAAAGTTTCTATTACAAAAGTGAAGAGAGAGAGAGAGATTTATTTTGTTGGCTTTTTCTTCTTATCTCTTCTTTCTCGTCTTTGTCTTCTTCTCTTCTGTGCTCTTCTCTTGGGTTCTTTAGTCTTCTTCCTTCTGTTCTTCTTATTCCTCTTCTGTTCTTCTTCTTTCTTTCTTCTTCTTCTTGTCTTCTCTTTTCTTGTCTTCTCTTTTCTCTTTTTCTTCTCTACGGCAGTGGTGATCCTTCTCTTCTTTTTCTTTCTTTCTTTTCCTTCCTTGCTTCTTCTTTTCTTTCTTCAGGGCGTCGTTTGATTTTTCAATCAGACGACTTAAGTAGCTTTTGCTACAGTGTGTCTTCTTTCTTTCTTTCCTCTGTGGCTTTATTCTTCTTCTTCTTGCAGTCCTTCTTCTTCTTCTTGTCTTCTCTTTTCTCTCCTGCACAGTCACAGTTTGGTCAGAAGGCAAAAACCTACTCTACCCTCCCCCACATCTCTCTCTCTCAGAATTCACTCGTAGGATAGCTCTCCCAGAGTTGCCGGGTATTCGGGTACGGGTTGCGCCCGGGTCCAGGCCCACCGGCATGCGTGGTGGGCGAGGAGTGTTCGAGTCAAGTCGGGTCGGGTCGGCCGGATCCGCGTGATGAGCTCGCGGACTGGGCGGGTGAAGCGGGTGAGAGGGACCTCACCCCGTGTGCTGAGGCGATAAGCCTACAACACTTTTACAATTTATGCAGGCGTGCCACTTCAGAGTCTTCCGAGGTGGGCCTAAATGTCCCACCTCAATTGGGCGCCTGCAGCTTTCGCGGCTGTGCGCGGAGCTTTCTCCTCAGCTGCGGGCCTGGGCAGGTGCACAAGGGCAAACCTCGCGTCCTGGGGAGTCTGGCCTGGGCGAAGCGAGGCTGCAGCTGCAGGCGGAAGAAGCTTCACCTGCTCAGCAATGGCGGCGGAGGACGGGTGACCTGTTCACAGCAAAACGGCCTCTCGGCCTAATTAGAAGGTGCAGGGAGCTTCGCCGGAGTGCGGCGAAGCTCGTGCGGGTGGTGGCGAGGCGTGGGGCAGGGTGTAGGGGCTATCCTAGGTCGGACTGTGGCCGGGGGAATGGGTTTGCTCGGGGGAGTGATGTGGAGGTGAGGAGTGGCAGTGAAGGGGTGGAAATGGTTCAGCGTGATGAGGCGGAGGTTTTGGGTCGGGCGGCGAGTCGTGTGGGGTGGTGGAATAATGGGAGCAAGTCGCCGGAGGTTGGCCGGAGATGGAGAAGGTGAGGGCGATTTGGCGCGGTTGAAGGGTGGTTGAACAAATTGAAGTAGGGAAAAGAAAGAGGGGAGGAAGAGAAAGAACTGTACCTACTTGGAGGGACGAGGGGGACCGGAGTAGGGCGACAGTCGTATCGAATGTTGCCGGAGAAGAAGATGCCCAGTGAGAAGGGGGCGGCGGCGAGGAGAGAGCGGGAGAGCGCGCGCTGGGTACGGCGCTACGCGGGAAGAGCAGGTGAAGGCAACTCTGTTGCTGGTAATGCGGCAGAGCGACGAGGAGGAGGAAGAACCGCCAGAGCAGGGGGGCTTCTGCCGGAGTGGGAAGAGAGGAAAGGGGGGGAGGTTTCTCCGTCAGAACCGAGCTGTTGAGTTCGGTGGACGGGGGCGATTTTTATAGAGGTGGAATCAGAGAGGAGGACGGAGGGAGGCGACGTGCCTCCCTCGCCGGAGGACGCCGGAGATGGAGACCCATACCTTCCGCGCGTTTGCACGGGAGGTATGGGTGGTTGCAGAGACCATGGAGGTGTCCCTGCGACGGCAGACGTCGCAGGGAACCCCCGGTTGACTTGGCAGAGGGTCTCCCTTACCCTGCGCGGCGCCATGCTCCGCGCAAAGTCGTCGGAGCATGGCGCTGCTCAGGGTTTTGCAGGGAGGACCCAAATGCAAAGAATGAAGAAGAGTTAGGGGCCAAAATGTGAGGGTTTCAAAAGTTGAGGGTCAAAAAGTAATAGATGAGGACCAAAATGCAAAGTCGGTCAAGAAGGTCTCTTCTTAGGCTCAAGTTTTTATGCATGACTAAATGGGGCCTAAGGATTCTAATGGTGAATTTTATTTCTAGATCAGACCTTGTTTGACTGGTCAATTTACGTAAAAACCTAAATTAAGTCATTAATTGGGCATGATTCTCAATGTAGGTCAAAATGGGTTCCTCAGGCCAAATTGAAGGTTCTAAACCCTAGAGATTATTTTTCTACGAATTGTAGAGGGTTTAGTCGATTTTTTCTTTGCCTCGAACCTCGTGAATTGAAGTGGATTTATTTTTAGGGTTAAAGGATGTCATTTAATTCCTTGGAGTTGCTGTAGCCCTTATTGGATCAACTCATCCCACTTTTCTTCTTATTTGGTTAGTTTGACCTATGTTTGGACCCTGAGTTACCCTGTTTTCAGATTGGATTGGTGAAATTGCATTTTTACCCCTTAGTTTCTGTTTTCTTTACAAACTCAGAATTTCTCTGAGTCAAGCCTTTCTATAGTTATGTAGGAGCTTTTTCTTGCAAATCTGGGTTAGATGGTGCTAGTTTAGGGTTTATGACGAGGTTCTCATCAGTGGGCGCGTGGTTCTCGGCCGTTCGATCGAAGATCGACGGTCGGGATTTGATCTCAGCTGAAGGAGGAAGTGGCGTGCGGTGAGCGGGGGGTGACGTGGCACAGTGATGGTCGTTAATCATTAGATAAACCGTCAGAACTTCTTGGGCCCATTGTAGGAGCTCCGGATGTCGGATTTGGCCGATCTTGAGTTCGTTGGACTCTATTTGTCATTCTGAATCTATCCGTACGGTTCGATTGCTCATCTGAGGCCTGCTTTGACAAGTGCTTGCACATATGGCCATTAATACAGTTTTATAAGCAATCTTGGTATATGATGCATGCAATGCTTCCATTCTACTTATGTTACGGCTTTTATTCTTAAGATGGGCCCTATTTAATAGAATTATCACCCCCATATGCAGTGTTATCAGTCACCTTTTGTGATTGAATTTGTTGTAATACAATATTCTATAATTTCACTATTCACCCCCCCTCTAGTGCAATTTCAGCTGAAGCCCCCCTCCTTCAACGGGGATGAGGACTCGACCGAGGCGGAGGACTAGCACGAGTAGATCGAGAAGGTGTTTGACACCCTTCACCCTCCTGCGGAGTGCCGCATGGCCTTTGCCACGTACCAGCTGGAGAGCGTGGCACACAATTGGTGGTGGGCGATCAGAGGTTAGGAGAGGGCCGAGCTGACTTGGGACCAGTTTGTCACCCTCTTCTGCGAGCAGTACTTTCCCCAGACGTGGCAGGATCAGAGGAGGCGGGAGTTCCACACTCTCCGCCAGGGGATGATGACCGTGAGCGCGTATTGCATGCATTTTCTGGAGCTATCTCGTTTCTCCGCGACAGCTGTAGCTATTGAGGAGGAGCGCCTGTGAAGGTTCATCGAGGGGCTCTGGCCTGCTATTCGGGGGTATGTCAAACCCCTAAAGCTTCCTACGTTCTCGAGAGTGGTGGAGGCAGTTATGACATATGAGGAGACCAACCCGGCCACACGTGACACTGACAGCGGTCGGAAGAGGCCCTACTAGCCAGACTACTCACAGGGTTGATGAGAGAGGAGGCACGCGGCGCCCGTAGGAGAGCCGTCATGCTTTGCAGGGCTGTCAGTGGACTTTGAGGGCCCCCGACAGGGGCTAGCTGCCAGCACTAGACCCCCGCCCAGCAGTTAACAGGGACCTATCGATTGCGGGAGTCGAGTTCCCCTTTGCTACCAGTGTGGCCAGTCGGGCCACATCAGGAGGGACTGCTCGTCTAGGGCTGAAGGTCAGCAGATGCTCCCCGCACCGAGCATTGGAGGACAAGCAGGAGGCCGTAGTTCCTAGGCGCGTGGGGGAGGACAGCAGTCGAGGGGAGGGTACTAGCCAGCGGTTACCCGTTCGACGCAGAGTGTGGCTGCTTCTTCCGCACCGAGAGCTGAGGGGCGTATTAACGCCCTGACACGTAGAGATGCCAGAGCTTCAGGTTCAGTGGTGGCAGGTATGGTTACAGTTTCCGGTAGACTAGTTTACACACTTTTTGATTCCAGCACCACGCACTCGTTTGTTGCTACTAGTTTTGCTGTCAGTTTGGGACAGGACTGTGTTGTCAGAGGATCCGTTTGTGATCAGAGGTCTGGGTGGTCAGCTGTTTGTAGCTGAGGAGGTTTACACAGGTTATGAGGTCAATGTTGGGGGACACAGCCTCCTCGCTGACCTAATTGTGATACCGATGGAGGACTTTGGCGTGATTTTGAGGGTGGACTAGCTGTCCGCTTACCATGCGTTGGTAGACTATTTTGAGAGGAAGATCGTCTTCTCCATACCGGAGATGCCTTCTTTTGAGTTTCACGGACAGCCAGTGGATGGAGGCTTCAGGTACTTTTCTGCACTTCGGGCAGCAAGACTTTTGGGCCAGGGGTGCAAGGGCTTTCTGGCTTGTGTAGTGGCAGAGCCCAGCCCCGTGGCAGACTTTCAGAGTATCTCGGTAGTCAGAGAGTACCCCAATGTGTTTCCAGAGGAGCTGCCAGGACTATCGCCTGAGCGTGAGATCGAGTTCGAGATCTCACTGGTACCGGGGACCAGCCCCATTTTTACAGCACCTTACAGGATGGCACCACTCGAGCTGCAAGAACTCAAGTCCCAGTTGCAGGACCCTCTGAAAAAGGGCTTTGTGAGGCCCAGTGCATCTCCGTGGGGAGCCCCGGTATTATTTGTGAAGAAGAAGGATGGTACCCTACGCCTTTGTGTGGACTACATATAGCTGAATAGGGTCACCATCAAGAACAGGTATCCACTGTCGAGGATTGACGACTTGTTTGACCAGTTGCGAGGATGGTCTTCTTCAAGATAGACTTGAGGTCTGGCTACCACCAGTTGAGGATCAAGGAGGCCGACGTCTCCAAGACAGCTTTCCGCACCTGGTACGGACACTACGAGTTTTGGTCATGCCATTTGGGTTGACCAACGCCCTCGCTGCTTTCATGGATTTAATGAACCAGGTGTTCAGACCATATCTGGATCAGTTTGTGGTAGTGTTTATTGATGATGTGCTCATCTACTCGCGAGATCAGGCGCAGCATGGACAACACTTGCGGATGGTTTTGGACACATTGAGACGACATAGGCTATATGCCAAGTACACCAAGTGCGAGTTCTGGTTGAGGAAGGTGACCTTCTTAGGTCATGTGATTTTAGGGAATGGCTTGGTTGTGGACCTTGCCAAGGTTGAGGTAGTGCTCAGGTGGGAGAGACCACGTACAGTGACAGAGATCCGCAGTTTCTTGGGACTAGCAGGCTACTACCGGCGGTTTATCAGGGATTTCTCGCAGATTGCACGTCCTATGATACAGTTGACCCAGAAGGACGTGCCCTTTTCTTGGACAGACGCTTGTGAGGCGTGTTTTCAGGAGCTGAAGGAGAGGCTGACTTTGGCTCCCGTGCTTACCATCCCAGACTGCAGTGGCAGTTTTATTGTGTACACGATGCCTCTTTGCAGGGGTTAGGGGGTGTGCTCATGCAGCGAGGTCACGTTGTTGCTTACGCTTCGCGGCAACTGAAGCCCCATGAGCATAGCTACCCTACCCATGACCTAGAGCTGACAGTTATTGTCTTCGTGCTGAAGACATGGAGGCACTACCTGTACGGTGAGACTTTTGAGATATTCACGGATCATAAGAGCTTCAGGTACTTGTTCAATCAGAAGGAGCTTAACATGAGACAGAGACGTTGGTTAGAGCTCCTGAAGGACTATGACTGCAGCATCTCCTACCATCCGGGGAAGGCCAACGTGGTGGCTGACGCCTTGAGCCGGAAGGCGCCTGCCCACTTGGCCAGTTTACAGGCACAGAGTTGGAGACTCATGGAGGAGTTGGGCAGATGGCACCCTTAGAGTTACAGGGGAACTGCAGATCAGTGACAGTGATATGACAGACGAGACTAGAGCTGATAGACCGCATCATCATAGGACAGATGGCAGACCCGTACTTGCGGTCATTGCGTGACAGAGTACTGTCAGGGGACCCTGGAGACTTCTCCTTTACCAACGAGGTGCTGCATATAAGGGGACGTTTGTGTGTTCCCAGGGACGAGGAGTTATTGAGAGAGCTCCTGACTAAGGCACACGGTTCCAGGTTCACCATACATCCCGGGAACACAAAGATGTATCATGATCTGAGACGTGACTTTTGGTGGAGGGGAATGAAGCGAGATGTAGGGGAGTTCGTACAGCAGTGTTTGGTGTGCCAGCAGGTGAAGGCTGAGCATTAGAGGCCTGCAGGGCTGTTGCAGCCACTTCCAATGCCAGAGTGGAAGTGGGAGAGCATTACCATGGACTTGGTGGTGGGCTTGCCCGTTACCCAGCGAGGACACGACGCAGCCTGGGTGATTGTAGACAAATTAACGAAAATGACACGTTTCTTGCAAATCTGAGTCACCTTGGGACCAGCACAGTTGGCAAAGAGGTATATCCGTGACGTGGTACGTCTGCACGGAGTTCCGCGGGAGATTGTATTCGACCGGGATACCTGTTTTATGTCCCAGTTTTGGGCTGAGTTTCAGCAGGCTTTGGGGACACGGTTGAGGTTTAGTACGGCATAACACCCCCAGACGGATGGACAGTTGGAGCGCACGATACAGACGCTTGAGGACCTTTTACATGCCTGTGTACTAGACTGGAGGGGCTCTTGGGAGGAGCACTTGCCCCTGGCAGAGTTTGCATTTAATACCAGCTACCACTCGAGCATCGGCATGGCACCCTACGAGGCTCTGTACGGACGAGGGTGTACTGCACCCTTGAGTTGTGTTGAGGTGGGGACCAAGTGAGCGGTTGGCCCCAGGCTGATCCGGCAGAGTCAGGAGGTGGTTGAGCAAATACACAGACGACTTCTCACTGTCAGGAGCAGACAGAAGAGTTATGCCGATCGGAAGCGCAGAGAGGTGCAGTTCGAGGTTGGGGATCACGTCTTTCTACTATTTCTCCCATGAAGGGCCTGCAGCATTTTGGGGTGAAAGGGAAGCTTGCGTCGAGGTTTGTGGGGCCCTTTGAGGTCCTGGAGCAGGTTGGACCCATTGCTTACAGGCTTGCCCTTCCTCCCCAGCTTTCTGGTGTGCACGACGTGTTCCACGTGTCCAAGCTCAGGAAGGGCGTCGCCGATCCCAGCCACGTTCTGAGCCACGAGAGTGTTGAGGTGGTGACGACCTAACCTAATTCGAGCGACCAGTGCAGATACTAGATAGAGCCGTCCGGAGTTTGAGACTAAAGTAGGTACCCCTGGTGAAGGTCTTGCGGAGGAGCCAGAGGTACGATGAGGCTACCTGGGAGCCTGAGGTGGCGATGCAGGAGCGGTACCCGAAGCTTTTTGAGGATACGTCCTTTTGGACCGACTTCGGTCCTCTTTGAGTTTGTTATGCGTATGTTGTTCTTTTCCGTACCCTAGCTAGCTCAAGTTTCGGGGATGAAACATTATTTGAGTTTGTTATGATGTTAAGACCCATGTTGTTTGAGCCTTTTAAGACGTTTGGAATGTGGGTCAGACGTCTGGACACCTTCCCAGACGTCTGGAAATCGAAAATTTTGAGTACGAGCTCACGTCTGCGTGCAGACAGTACACTCCTCTCGTTTTCCTTCTTCTTCTCTCTCCTTTCGCCCCGACGAAACCCTAAACCCACACCCTTATATAAAGGCCCCCCTCCTCTCCCTCATTCCACCCCACTTCCCAGCCACCTTCCTCCTTCCCTCCAGCGAGAGCAGCAGAGTGAGTGAGAGCGCGGGAGTGGCGTGAGAAGGAGAGGAGGAGCAGCGTGAGAGGGAGAGGAGTTTAGCTTGCGAGCTCATGTGGGAGCTCGCCGGTAAGCTCACGGCCGGAGCGGCGCGTACGCAAGGCGGAGGAGTGCATCGGGGAGGTCCTCCCCGACACTGCTGCAGCCGGAGTAGCAGGCGAGAGGGCATGACGCGGCCATGCACGGTGTGAGAGGGCAGAAGCAGGGTCTGGTTCTGGGTTTTTCCCAGAATCAGACGTCTGGAGCGACGTCCAAACGACATAGCCGATGTCTGGAAGAGGTTCCAGACGACTGAGTAGACTTCGCGAAGGTACGTCTTCTTTGCGGATACGACCATGCAGGCCGCTTCGCCGAGGCACTGTTGCATGCCTTTTTTAGGAGATTTGGTGGATTTCGCACAGGAGTGGCTTCGGGAAGGTGCAGGACACACCCTCCCACGCACTTCAGATGTCTGGGCGAGGCACCAGACGATGGGAAGCGCTTCCAGACGTCCGGAGAGGTGGTCGGACGTCTGGAACTGGGTCCAGATGGTCCAGAGGAGTTCCTGGACATTTGAGGATTGACGCAGGACTTGAGTTATGGCACTGAACACTTTTAAGACGTCTGGAAGTTGTTCCAGACGTCTGATTTGAGTCAGAAATACTATTTTTGACCTGTTTAGGGTCCGTTTGAGGTTCGTTTTCCGCAAATAAGATACCGATGTTTTCCTTATAAATTCTTCTACTTGTTAGAAGACTTTCTATACTGTTCTGAGTATTCTCTTGTGATTGATCCTTGTGATAAGATCTCATTCCGTTGCGGGTTCAGGGCTTGCTGAGGCACGTGGACCTACCATTCAAGCCCCCACTACTCCTGGGTTTACTGGTAGAGTGGCTTCCCCTA
This sequence comes from Thalassia testudinum, assembly GCA_037157565.1. Lineage (NCBI taxonomy): Eukaryota > Viridiplantae > Streptophyta > Magnoliopsida > Alismatales > Hydrocharitaceae > Thalassia > Thalassia testudinum. The sequence goes on along the minus strand of JAZHRO010000022.1, from coordinate 58,101,716 downwards.
ATTTAAATACAAATCTGAATGCATGTGTGGAATGAATGACTAGATCCTAGGGTATGGCATGAATCCTAGTACTAGAAATACTGGAATGTCTGTATTGAATGAATGGATTGCAGTCTTGAATGAGTAGATAGAATGATAATAATTGCCTGTAAATGAATAACAGTTGCCTGCGAAATATGTAGTATTTGTGCTAAATAACAGTTGTATGTAACTTTCCTGTCGCACACGTGAAATGACAATATGAGCTGCATTATATAATTTGGAAATGGAAAGGTGAATGTTGGAAACACGAGCTACCTGTGAATACCCTGAATATGGAAATGTGAACAATAGAATTACAAGTTGCATGTGTATAACCTGAGAGTGGAAATAGAGATGATGAAACCTGGTATGGCTTGGTTTGAGAAATATTAGCATGAACCCTACAAGGAATTAGGAGTAGAGCTCCTGGAAATAAATGGAATAGAACTGGGAATGTGAGTGGGGAAGTGAGCTGGCCGTTGAGTACGGAGTATTAAGGAGAGCGACTGTCCCCCTATTTAGTGCAGAGCGAAGCTAGCCACCCTTGGGTTGGGACCCAGGGTTAGGATTGACCAGTCTGTACTGACTTCTTGGCCCTCGTGTACATAGTACCGGGGAGAGATACTAGTGTAGGGAGAGAGCTAGCCACCCCACGGGGCCCGGGGTTCAGCTAGCCGCCCTACACCGACTTGATAGGCCCACTGGGCAAACAAGGGTAGTCAGGTGAGGGTGTGTGGACTGTTGAGGGGTGAGACCCCTGTTTGGTTCTTAGGGGCTAGACCCCTATTACTGAAAGGGCTATGCCCTATATTGGTTCCGTGCTGTGCTTTGGGCGCACCCGCTAACGTAAACGACTAATCGCGTGCCAGTGCGGGGTAGCTACCCATGCGCTTATCGCACGTGTCGTAGTCACCGTTACGTCTTTCCGTGACCTTAGGGTGGTTGACTGGGTGTAGGATCACCACGGGAGACTCTCCCAGCCAGGAGAGCACCACGTGTGCCTTCTACCCTTCGGAAAAGACTGCAATCAAGATCGTTCCCACGAGGAACATTCGAGATCAAGGAAGAGACCTGATAAATAAACTAAATGGTGAAAAAGAATAAGTAGGTAGAGAAAGTAATTGAAAAACAACAGCTACCTGTCCACCTTTACTGTTTAGCAAGTTGGTTGCCACTCTACTTAGCGTTCGCTGACTTCATGTACTCACAACCCTTTTCAGGTCTAGGTGTTGACCAGCCAGAGTCCACGGCTGCAGAGGGTGATGGGCCCAGTAGAGCCCAATAGTTATAGCTTCTTGTTGTATTTCTTTTTGTTGTAGTGAGTAGACTCTTGTACCCTTATATTCTGTACTCTTTTATTCTGCACTTTATATTCTTGTACCTGGTTATTTTCTATTGTTATGGTGGTGTATACTGTAGTAGTTTTACTTCTTTACTGTTGTACTTTTGTTAATGTTAGTTGCTTAGCATAGTGAATGCGGTTTACTTTCTTGCTTTTTGGTTACTTTCTCGTTGGGCGACTGGGTCTTAGAATTAGTCGAGTCGAGCCGGTCTCGCGTCCTGTAGGGATTCGGAAACCGGGTCGTAACACCCACTCATGGCTGCAAGGGGAACGGGAAGGAGGTGGTCGCCGGTTGGTGGGTGGTGGAGTGAAGGTGGAGGTGTGGAGATGGAGAAGGTGGAGGGGTGTGGAGATGGTGTAGATAGAATGACAATTGCCTGTAAATGAACAAAAGCTACCTGTGAAATATGAAATTCTTGTGCTAGTTAACAGTTGTATGTGACTTTTCTGTTGTATACGTTAAATGATTTAACACGAGCTGCATGTGTAGAATTTGAGAATGGCAATGTGAATGATAAAATATGAGCTGCATGTGTATAGCCTGAGAATGGAAATGTAAATGATAGAATATGAGCTGCATGTATATAACCTGAGTTTGGAAACATGAATGATGAAACCCGGTTCGGAATGGCATGAGAAATATGAGCATGAACCCTATGAGGAGATTAGGAGTAGAACTCCTGGAAATATATGGAATGGATCTGAAAATGTGAGTGGGGAAGTGAGTTGGCCCTTGAGTACGTAGTACCAAGGAGAGCGACTGTCCCCTGTTTAGTGTAGAGCGGAGCTAGCCACCCTTGGGTTGGGACTGGGGTTAGGATTGACCACTCTGTATCGACTTCTTGGCCCTCACGTACACGGTACTGGGGAGAGCTACTAGTGTAGGGAGAGGGCTAGCCACCCCACGGGGCCCGGGGTTCAGGTAGCCGCTCTACACCGACTTGTTAGGCCCACTGGGCAAACTAGGGTAGTCAGGCGAGGGTGCGCGGACTGTGGAGGGGCGAGACCCCTGTTTGGTTCTTAGGGGCTAGACCCCCGTTACTGAGAGGGCTAGGCCCTATACTATTCCATGCTGTACTTGGGCGCACCCGTTAGCGGAAACGACTGACCGCATGCCAATGCGGGGTAGCTACCCGTGCGCTTATCGCGCATGTCGTAGTCACCGTTACGTCTGTCCGTGACCTTGGGGTGGTTGACTGGGTGTAGGATCACCACGGGGGACTCTCCTGGCCAGGAGAGCACCACGTGTGCCTTCTACTCTTCGGAAAAGATTGCAATCAAGATCATTTTCACGAGAAACATTCGAGATCAAGAAAGAGATCTGATAAATAAACCAATGGGTGAAAAGGAATAATTTGTGAATTAATGTAATTAGAAAACAACAGCTACCTATCCACTTTTACTGCTTTAGTTAGTTGGTTGCCACTCTACTCAGCGTTCACTGACTTTGAGTACTCATAACCCCTTTTTAGGTCCAGGTGTTGAGCAGCCCGAGTCTACGGCTGCGGAGGGTACTGGGCCCACTAGAGCCCAGTAGCTGTAGCTTCTTTTTGTTGTACTCCTTTTGTAGTAGTGAGTTAGACTCTTGTACCTTTATGTTCTGTACATTTACGTTCTGTACTTTATGTTCCTGTATCTTGTTACTTTTCTACTATTGTGGTGGTGATATGTACTGTAGCAGTTTTTACTTCTTTACTGCTGTACCTTTTTACTATTAGTTGCTTAGCATAGTGAATGTGGTTTACTTTCCTGCTTTTTGGTTACTTTTTTGTTGGATGACTGGGTCTTGGGGTTAGTCGAGTCGAGCTGGTCTCGGGTCTTGTAAGGATTCGGAAACCGGGTCGTAACACCCACTCATGGATGCAAGGGGAACGGGAAGGAGGTGGTCGCCGGTAGGTGGGTGGTGGAGGAGTGAAGGTGGAGGTGGTGGTGTGGAGATGGAGAAGGTGGAGGGGTGTGGGGTTTTAAAGAGAGGTGGGTGTGTGCGTGGGTGTGTTGTGTGGGAAGAGAGAGAGAGAAAAATTGTGGGATTTTCCCCGTAAGATTTTTTCTTTCCTGTAAAGCCCACAAACTTAAACCCAAGGGGTTTAAAATTACACTTACACCCCTACTCTTTTGGGAAAACCTCGAATGGCCCTTGGGAAGGGTCATTTTAGTCTTTGTTCTCATCCTAATGATATAAAGAGATATTAAAAATAATATTATCCAAGGAAGAATGATGGCACTCTAATGGGATTAGACATTAAGATAATATTATCCTTTATATATGAAGGATTCATTGGTATTTGGAATATCTAAGGAGGCGTAGTGTCATAATTCCATGAAAGAGGATTCAAGGACCTTTTTCCACCCTCTCTATCAATTCACAGCTTTCATCTTTAAGTGTTGAAGCTTCTGTGATTGTGATAGAGGACTTGAATGAGTTCAATGAGGATTCATCTAGCTTTTCTACAGATATTAAAAGGCGACATTAGGAAGTTATAAGCAACTAGCATGTTAGAGATAATGACCTGGTTGTGATGAGTAAAATTGATGAGAGGAGAAAAGCCAGGTGCATTAAAGTTGACCTAAGAAGCCTAAATAGCTTGGATAGTGTCAAAAAATGAGCTAGCCTACACAAAACAACCGTAGGTAGGTCCCCACTCCAATTGTAGATGGCAAAGTCTGTAAAGGCCTACCTTGGGCACTCCATCAAGGCCTACCCAAATTAGGCAAGTTGCTTCCTCCGACATATCTGCTTGAAACAACCACTTGGATTCCCTTACTCACGAGGACCTCAGGCGGAATCCCCACCTGAGACCACGTGACCAACCCGCCTAATGCCAGCTACCATTGCACCTACATAACAACAAGGACTGGATGAGGTGGAGCCAAAGGACAACATGAGTCTTAAGGACCCAATAGAATGAATCACGAAACAATCAATCACAAAGAACAAAGAAAGGAGGAGAGAGTTGATGACCCAGTTAAACCTTAATGGTGTATGTCTGGAGAGGGGATCTAACCTTTAATATTGCACTGTTGAGTTCATTGCTTTTTTAGTATAATTAGGGTGATTATCCCTTTTTTCATATACATAAGACCTTATTTATAAGGGGTTTTGGACTACAATTAATATAGGTAATCAATTATTGTTCGGGAAGCGTAATCACCTCCTGTGTCACTTCGTCTTCCAGGTTGTTGCCTCGCCTTCCATGCTATCACTTCGTACTTCCACTCGGTGTCGTTCGGTACTTGTTGTTATGAAGGCGTAGCATTGCTAGTGTTGAGCAAGCTGGTCGTGTGGCCTTTGGTGGGGATTCCACCTAAGGTCTTGACAAGCCAAGTAATCTAGGTGGTTGTTCCTGGTAGACATGTCAGAAGAACCAATTTGCCTACTCTAGGTGGGCCTTCGCAGACTGCCCAAATCAAGCGATACTAGCGCTTTACCGTTTGGTATAGTAGGGACCCAAGGTTGTTTTGCATGGGCCAACCCACTTTTTGGAACCATCAAGGCTATTTAGGCTTCTAGGTCAACTATAGTGGACTTGACTTTTCTTCCCTTCATAAAAAATGCAATTAGATTCTCCGAGAAATTTGATTTCATGACAAGATTTTATTGAAATAAAGCTTTTCTTTTCTACTTAATTTCATTGGACTAGGAAATTAAACTTTGATTGTAGATCTCATTCAAGCATAATGATAAGGTGATTTGAGATTAATCTATTTTTCTCATTATCATGATTCCAATTCAATTTGTTTACGTAGATCAATGAATGATGGATTGTGGTCATCTTAAGGTACTATTCATTTAATGATATTATAAATCACATAGATAAAACTTCTCTTTGAATTATCTTGTAAAATTACTTGATTGCATCTAATAAAATTGATTTTATATTCCACGCCAGATCATATCTCCCCTTTTTAACCTTGTGATTGATTATTTCCCTTTTATTTGATGGTTGAACCTATCAACCTTAAATCAACAAACAAATAAATAAATATATAAATTTGGGAGAGATTTCTTTGTGCACATTGCTAAAACAAGATCACTTGAGCATAAATCCTCAACCAATGGAACTCAATTAGATGGCTACTAATACAACCACTGTATTTGAATTAAAATAAGTGATTTCTACATCACGTAGGAAAATATGAAAATACAAAAAAAAGTAATGTAACACATTAATGATAAAGATCGCTTCCTTAAATAATTAAGTACATTTTGCAAAAAGAAATTGATACATTATTTAAAGAGTACGAGGACAACCCCATGTAATAGAATGGGAGTTATAATACAATCATAATATAATTATACAAAGAGTTGTAATATAACTATATAGAAGTTTTATATATAATTGTATTACAATTATATAGAAGTTATAATATATTGATTAGATAAATTTTAATTGTGATACTTGTAATATAATCGAAATGCAATGTCATAGAGAGTTATAATACAAGTATATAGAAGTTGTAAAGTAGCAATTAGATACATTTTTAATTGTAATACTTATAATATAACTCTAATAATTGTAATATGAGTTCGTTTTAGTTAAAGAAGAGAGGGTAATACAACTAAGCATTGATAAGATATATTTATTTTTCAATAATAATATAATAATTAATTGATTGTATTTTAAATATGATTTATGAACATACTTGTGATATAATTTGGTATTTATGTCAAAAGATACTTTGCAAAAATAATATTATAATTGATTGATTGTATTCTAAATATGAAGGATGGTTTAATAAATTAACTTTTGACATATGTAGTGGTTAGTCATACTACAACTTTCTTCTGTAACCAAAATGAAGTTCTTTTACAAGTTTTTGTATGTATTACAATTTAGTTTTCTAGTTGTAATACAAACTCTTGCATTTTCATTCTAGTATGTAATTGTGATACAAGTTCATCGCTTATATTATGAGTCTGTTCTCCACTTGTAATTCAAGTTTTGTATTTTTGTTAAAGTAAATACTTGTAATATAAGTTTATTGCATATATTACAAGTTTATTTTCCACTTGTAAGATAAGTTTTACACTTCTATTACAATAAATACTTGTAATATAAGTTTTTCTTTTTTTTTTCAGAATACGGGAGTTAAATCTTATTCATCCTCCACTCCTCGAAGGCCAAAAAAGGGGCAGAGGGACTAGACCAATACTTGCCCGGTATAATCAAAAGCAAAACAAACCACGACTTGTGGCCTTACAGAGCCCCAACACACACACACCAAAAGGAACTAGCAGGCCACCCAAATCAGAAAATTACATAAGGAAATTGCATTTTATCTAACAAAATCAAGCCACAGACTCTTCTGGGAATATCTAAGAGCTGGATATGCCTCTAGTCTATGCCAGGAAAGAGGCTAGCTTGTTTTCCTCATACTAGGTGAAAGTGATCGACGGAATCTTCTGTTTAATTTGACGAAAGGCCTAGATGTGAGATCGCAATCTCCAAGGAGTAGGAATTTTGCCGTTCCACCAAAAGTAAAGTAAGGATGAATCTGTGTCGATGTGAAGCGTGGAATCGGATTGCAGGGTATTAATAGCATGAACAGCCGCCTTGATAATGACCTTTTCTCTCAAATCAACCTCAGATCTACGCGTCGCTCCAACCACAAGATCCCCATCCGAATTACGAGCAACCCAAGCAGCATTGAAGGAGCCATTAACAAGAACCATAGAAATGTTAATTTTCAATCCCGAACTAGGGCGAATCCATGTAATCGCAACAATATTAGGATTAATAGAGAGAAGCCAATTAAACATCTCAAAAGAACGCCAGTTGTGCTCCAAAGAAAGAGAGATTTTGCTCCAATTAACATCATTATGCCTAAATTTGTTACGAAGCCACCAAACATTATACCAAATAAAAGAGATCAAACCTTTATATCTACGGGAGTTGGGAAGGCGACAACCGTTATGCATGATTTGTAAAAATCTGGAGGGTGCGATAGGAGTAGTGGAGTAGCGATCAAAAACCCAAATGGATATATAATTAACAAGCTCACTCTCCATAAAAAGATGGGAGATGGACTCCTGGTAAGAAGAGGACTGACAGTAAGAGCACTTGGAAATGAGGGGAATGCCAAGCTTGCAAATGTTATCATCAATGGGGAGCTTGGCCTGAATAACTTTTCATACAAGAAAAGTCATACGAAGGGGAGTGTTAAGCTTCCACAGATCTTTGTTAACAAGATTAGTGGGAGTGGCACAAAAATAGGCTTGATAAGCAGATGCCACCGTAAAAGTGCCGGAGATCGTAAGAGACTGGTGCGGAATGAGCACCACAATCGTTTATTTTGATGATAACAAAACACGTGTTTTTTAACATTTGCATTTGAGTTCTAGTTTTCAGGTCAAATTGCAAATAGAGACAAGTGTTTAAACGGAGTTCTAGCTAGCATCCATGGTGGATTGGAGGAGCTAGACAGAGACGGAGGAGCTTCATGAGGAGCGAAAGCTTGAAGAAGGAAGGAGATGAAGAATATGATAGATTTCATTTTATCCTGTTCTATGTAATTTTGTTTCTTTGTTTTGCTCTTTATTTTTGTCTTAGATTTTATGTTAAAGAACCTCAAAGAACCCTTAAAGTAGTCCTAGGAACACCTGCACTACCCTAGAATACTTAGGTTTTATGTAAAGAACTTAGAAAATCAAAATCGGGTTCAGACAGCCTTATCAGACGTCCAATCCGGAAATTAGACATCTGATATTGACTTTTAAGATGTTTGACTATTTGATCAGATGTCCAAACCATCTATGCTGGACTTAGCAGGTTCTGTCTGTTAGAATCAGTCGTCCAGACCTTAGTCCAGATGTCATAACAGACGTCTGATGCCTTTGCCAGACGTCCAATTAGTGGAACGTTGGCTGCCTTTGTAAACATTAAGGAAATGACCGTTAGCCTCGTATCAGACGTTCGTAAAATACCCCAGACGTCAGATATATGACCGTTTTGCCTCGGTTGACCCAAAATCTCTTCTCAGAGATTTTCTACTCGTTGTACTTCCTTGGGAATCCATTTCCGCAGAATAATAGGTTTCCAGACATCCAGACCTAGTGTCAGACGTCCTGTTTGTCGTCTGATGGGCATACACTAGAACCCTATTTAGGTCTGATTCAAATCAGGAAGGAAACTCGCCTGGAATCAGACATCTGACTTACTTCCTAGACGTCTTAATCGGGTTTTCCAGATGTCTGATGCTAGGACGAGACGTCTGATGACCCTGTCAGAATCATGATTAATTCTGACTATGGCCTGATTTTCTTTGGATTTGCACCCAATGGCTATGAAAGCCTTCCTAGGTCCTCTATAAATAGAGGAGGACCCCTTGGCTTGTAAGACACACCCAAGACACACCTTGCAAGAATATTTCCACTCTCTTGTGTCAAAAAGAAGTAGAAGATCAAATAGAAGAAGCTCTAGCTCTACAAGCACTCAGCTTCACACCTAAGAGCTTCGTCCTACTGTGCACCCGCTCTCCTGCCGACGTTATGAGAGCGTTGTTGTGCCAAAGCGTGGTTCACGCATTTGCATCGTCACATCGACGCACTTCCATCAAAGGGAAGTTTCCTAACTCCTATAGAAGCTAGGCTTAAATATTTGAGGCTCTATAGGATTGTTGTACATTTTATTGTCTTTGGTTGGGTATTCACTTTGCGAATTCCCGTCCCCCTCGTGAGACAAAATCCTTCTTGTGAAGAGAAGGGGTTTTGAGGTACACTACCCTCGGTCTAAGTAGTGTGGTTGTAATTGAGGTTCAGTCACCCTCATTCAAGTGACTGGGTTTAGTGGATTTGATCGACTAGGTCGATCGGGAAATCCTAACTCGAGAGGGTTAGGTGGTGGTTTTCACCCGATTTGGGTTTCCACCTAAAAATACTTGTGCCTATTGTGTGATTGCTTATTTTTTAAGATTGTCTATTTTAATTCCGCACTTTATATTACGTCACGCATATCTCACCCCCTCCAAGAAGGGAATTACAATTGGTATCAAAGTAGGTTCTTGAAAGATCGGAGTAACACCCAGTAAGAAGATCATGGAGGGAAGCAGCTCCGCGAGCAGGATTTCCGAGGGGCAGTGAAGTGGTTGGTTCAACCGGGTTTTATTGTTATAACGTTGTAGTATAGCCAGTTATTACCAACATTTCAAATATATAAATTTTTTTACTCGGAAAATAAAAGAGTTCCCGAGGTCGAACTCAGGGAGCAAGTTGTATTCTAGAGATATACATGTTTCTTTTACAAAATAAAGAAAGAGAGAGGGAAAGAATTTGTTGTTCTCTTTGTTTTCTCCTCGTGATGTTCTTCTTTCTTTCTTTCTTCAGATCTCCTTCTTCTTCTTTGTTCTGCAGAGGTGATGCTCCTCTTTCTTTCTTCAGATCTCCTTCTTCTTCTTCCTTGGTTTCTGTCTTGGCCTCTCTTCTTCTTTTTCTGCAGTCTCTTCTGTGAAGGTTTCTTCTTCCTTGGCCCTGCTGTACTTCTTCTCTGCAGCCTTTCCTCTTCTTCTGCCTTGCTCAGCCTCTTCTTTAGAGTTTCTTCTTGTTTCTCCTCCCTGCGGCTAAGTGTCAGCTTCTTGTTTTCTTTTTCAGCCAGGGACGTCACCCCTCCTTCATTCTTCTTTTCCTTTCAGGCCGTCGTCTGATTTCCAAATCAGACGACTTAAACTACCTGTTGCTACAGTCAGCTTCCTTCTTCTTCCGCGGGTCTTCTTCTTCGCCTGTGCCTGCACACTTCAGAGTTTTTCGTCAGAGGCAAAACCTACTCTACCCTCCCCCCCCGCGTCTCTCTCTCTCTGAAACCACTCTTGGGAAAGCTCTCCCAGAGCTGCCGGGTAATCGGGTACGGGTCGTGCCCGGATCCAGGCCCACCGGCGTGAGTGGTGGGCGAGGAGTGCAGGTCAGTCTAAGTCGGGTCGGGTCGGGTCAGGTCCGCGGGGCGTGAGCGCGGACGAGACCGGGTAACCGGGCGGGTGAAGGGGACCTCACCCCGTGTGCTGAGGCAGTAAGGCTAGTGCGCAAAATCAATTTAAACAGTGGAAAGTGTGTGAGGCTTACCGATGTGGGACTAAACGCAGACCTTTCCTCGCGGGCGCCTGCTGGGAGACCGCGGCCTGGCTTCTGCAGCTGCGACTTTGATTTGCGTAGGTTGCTGGCTGGCTGCCTTCGCAAGACTCCCCGTAATCCGCAGCAGCTGGAGACCTGGAGTCCTCAAGCCTGGAGCGCGGGAGAAGCTGCTTCAATGTGCGTTAATGGCGGTCGAACCTCAAAACCTGTCGGACACGAATATGGCCTCTCGGCCTGATCAAACCACTGGGGAACCTTCGCCGTGGCACGGCGAAGGTGAGGAGCTGCGCGGCAGGCCGCAAGGTGGTGTCTGGCGGCAGCCCTAGGTTGGACTGCAACCGGAGGAATGGGTTTGTTCGGGGGAGTGTTACGGAGGTGTGGAGTGGCAGTGGAGGGGTGGGGGGTGCTCAGTGTGATGAGGCGGAGGTTCGGTGAGGGTCGGCGAGGTGTGTGAGGCTGTGGAGCGATGGGAACATCTCGCCGGGGGGTGGCCGGAGTCGAAGGGGGTGACGATGGTCAGGGTCGGTCGAGGGCGTAATTGAACAAATTGGAACCGGGGAAAGAAAGAGGAGAAGAAGGGAAATAGTTCTAACTTACTTGCAGGGACGAAGGGGGAGGAACAGGGCGACAGTCGTATCGACTGTCGCCGGAGAAGACGATGCTCAGGGAAAGGGGCGGCGGCGAGTGGAGAGCCGGAGAGGCGCCAGCTGGGTGCGGCGTGGCGCGGGAAGAGCAGGGGAGGAAGTCTCTGCTGCTGGTATTGCGGCAGAGCGAAGAGGAGAAGGGGGAGGAACCGCCGGAGCTGGTGAGCGTCTGCCGGAGAGAGAAGAGAGGAAAGTTGGGGATTTTCTCCGTCAGATCCAAGCTGCCCCGGTCGGTGGAGCAACGGGGGGTATTTATAGGGATCAAACAGGGAGGAAGGCGGAGGGAGACGACGTGTCTCCCTCGCCGGAGGATGGCCGGAAACAAGAACCCATACCGTCCGTGCGTTCGCACGGCCGGTATGGTGGGTTATAACGACCAGGGGGGTGTCCCTGCGACGGCTGACGACGCAGGGCACCCCCGGTTTACTTGCCAGGTCCCCCACCTCACCCTGCGCGGCGCCATGCTCCGCGCAAGGTCGCCGGAGCATGGTGCTGGCAGGTTTTGCAGGGGGGACCTGATCGCAAAGAACGAAGGAGAGTTAGGGGCTAAAATGCGAGGGTTCAAAAGTTGAGGGCCAAAGAGTAAATATATGAGGACCAAAGTGTAAAGTCGGTCAAGGAGGTTTCTTCTTAGGCTCAAGTTTTTATACATGACTAATTAGGACCTACGGAATCTGATGGTGAATTTCATTTCTATATTAAACCTTGTTTGACCGGTCAATTTACGCAAAAACCCAAATTAAGTTATTAATTGGGCATGGTTCTCAATGTAGGTCAAAATGGGTTCTGAAGGCCAAATTGAAGGTTCTAAACCCTAGAGATTATTTTTCTATGAATTTTAGAGGGTTTATTCTATTTTTACTTTGCCTCGAACCTTGTGAATTGAAGTGGGTTATTTTAGGGTTACAGATTATCATTTAGTTTCTTGGAATTGCTGTAGCCCTCGCTAGATCATTTCATCCCACTTTTATTCTTATTAAGCTGCTTTGACCTATGTTTGGGCCCTGAATTACCCTGTATGCAGATTATACTGGTAAAATTGCATTTTTACCCCTTATGACTTGTTTTCTTCTTAAACTCAGAATTCTCTGAGTTAAGCCTTTCCTTGAGATATGTAGGAGCTTTTATCCTTTGTATTAGGTCAAAATGAGCTAGTTATGGCTCATGATGAGGTTCTCATCAGGCAGTCTACGACTCGTCCGCCGTTCTTCAACGGGAGCAACTACCCCTACTGGAAGCTGCTGATGAAGACTTGGCTGCAAGCCAATGACTTCACAATTTGGGCTAGATGCGAGACATCATTTGACATCCCGGAAAAACTTGCGGGAGGCTACTCGCTACAACAAATCCAGGAGCTCTCTTTAAACGCAAAAACAATGAACGCATTGTATTATGCTTTGAGCCCAGAGGAGTTTAACAGAATCTCGCAATGCGCCACCGCATACGAGATCTGGCACACACTCAAGGTAACTCACGAAGGTACCTCTAAGGTAAAGACTTCTAAAATAAATTTACTTTCTCAAGAATTTAAGTCTTTTTCAATGAAGTCTAACGAATCTCTAAGTGAGATGAACACTAGGTTCACTCTCATTGTGAATCATTTAAAAGCTTTAGGTAAGACCTTCATCAAGGGGGAGCTTCAAGGAAAACTACTCCGTTCCCTTGGATCGGAATGGGAGCAAAAGGTCACCGCTATCAAGGAGGCGAATGAGGTGGAGGAGCTCAACATGGAAGATCTCATAGGCAATCTGATGGCCTACGAGACAAAGCTGAAGCAGAAGAAGGATACACCAGAGAAAAAATCGAAGAAGAGCCTCGCATTCAGAGCCGCATTAGATAGCGAGGTAAGTTTCGATGACAAGGACTATAAATTTTTACTTAAGTTTTCCAAGTATTGTAGGGAATCAAGGAAGGAAAAGGAGGAAAAGGAAAAGGAGAGCTCGAGATGTTGTTACCATTGCAACGAGAAAAAACATCTACGACCCGAGTGCCCTCTTCTCAAGAAGGAGAAGAAGGAGAAGGAGAAGAAGAAGAACAAGGCATTCTAAGCAACTTGGGACGACTCGAGCTCAGATGAAAAAGAGGAGAATTCCGAGGAGGAAATCGCCTGCATGGGCTTCATGGCTATGGGAAGTGATAGCGACAGAGACAACAGCGACAATGAGGTAAATCCTAATTTACAAGATGCTTTCGATGAATTATTTGAGCTTAGTAAATCACTTAAGATAGAAAATAAAAATATTAAAAGGAATCTTAGTTTTCTTAAAAGTGAAAATGAAAGATTGGAAATAAAACTCAAGGATCTAAAAGCTAGTCCTAAGGATAATAACTTGTTATTAGAAAATAAAGATTTAATCAATGAAAATACTAAATTGATTGAGGAAAATATTAGTCTAAAATTAGAAATTTCTGATTTAATGACTAAGATGCATATTATAGAAAAAAAAATTGCATCTCTTAGGGAAAATTTCAACAAATTAATCAACAAAATAGAAAATTTGTATAGCCCTAAGATTGAGAAAGGATCTCTATCAAGGAGACTCGCTAAAAGATCCGGATCCAAGCTCACTTGAATATCGAAGAAAGAATTGGAATCTTGTTTTGTAGGTTTCAAAGAAGATATCAACGTAAAGCATTAGACCTACAAGATCAAGGCTGGTCAACTCGAGTTGGGAGGACCAAGGAGTAGACCAAGGAGAAGAACAAGAAGACCGATGAGATGACGAACAACCGAACAACCCGTCGCACGTCGTCTGCCAGATTGGAGACTGGTGTCGATGCCTGGGCCTCCAAGCTACGAGTGGGAGCCCCATTCGATGTGGCATCCACCGCCTCCATTTGGGCCATTCTATTGGCCATGGTAGGTAAGGTAATCCTTAACCCTATCTTTTTATCATTAGCATATAGATAGGGGGAGTTAAAATTATGAGCTATTTGTCAATCATTAAGGGGGAGATCTTGTTTAGTTAGCTATATTTCCTTTAGAAAGGGGGAGAAAAATAATAACTATCTTGTTACAAAAAGGGGGAGGACATTATTCTTGTTAAAAGAAATTCAACCCAACTATAGAAGAGCAATGTTTAAGAGGGAGTTATAGGAAATTTAAAATTGATAAAAACCTTTTTGATAATGTCAAAAAGGGGGAGGATTTTATGCATTATTATTTTTGATTTTGTCATCATCAAAAAGGGGGAGATTGTTGGTGCTAGAGCACCACGATCATTTATTTTGATGATAACAAAACACGTATTTTTTAACATTTGCATTTGAGTTCTAGTTTTCAGGTCAAATTGCAAATAGAGACAAGTGTTTAAACGGAGTTCTAGCTAGCATCCATGGTGGATTGGAGGAGCTAGACAGAGACGGAGGAGCTTCGCGAGGAGCGAAAGCTTGAAGAAGGAAGGAGATGAAGAATATGATAGATTTCATTTTATCCTGTTCTATGTAATTTTGTTTCTTTGTTTTGCTCTTTATTTTTGTCTTAGATTTTATGTTAAAGAGCCTCAAAGAACCTTTAAAGTAGTCCTAGGAACACCTGCACTACTCTAAAATACTTAAGTTTTATATAAAGAACTTAGAAAATCAAAATCGGGTTCAGACAGCCTTATCAGACGTCCAATCTGGAAATCAGACATCTGATATTGACTTTTAAGACGTCTGACTGTTTGATCAGACGTCCAAATCATTTAGGCTGGACTTAGTAGGTTCTGTCTGTTAGAATCAGTCGTCTAGACCTTAGTCCAGACGTCTTAGCAGACATCTGATGCCTTTGCCAGACGTCCAATTAGTGGAACATTGGCTGCCTTTGTAAACATTGAGGAAATGACTGTTAGCCTCGTATCAGACATCCGTAGAGGACCCCAGACGTATGATACATGATCGTTTTTCCTCGGTTGACCCAAAATCTCTTCTCAGAGATTTTCTAGTCGTTGTACTTCCTTGGGAATCCATTTCCGCAGAATAATAGGTTTCCAGACGTCCAGACTTAGTGCCAGACGTCCTGTGTGTCATCTGATGGACATACACTAGAACCCTGTGTAGGTCTGATTCAAATCAGAAAGGAAACTCGCTTGGAATTAGACATCTGACTTAGTTCCCAGACGTCTTAAACGGGTTTTCCAGACGTCTGATGCCAGGACCAGATGTCTGATGACCCTATCAGAATCATGATTAATTCTGACTACGACCTGATTTTCTTTGGATTTGCACCCAATGGCTATGGAAGCCTTCCAAGGACTTCCAAAGCCTTCCTAGGTCCTTTATAAATAGAGGAGGACCCCTTGGCTTGTAAGACACACCCAAGACACACTTTGCAAGAATATTTCCACTCTCTTGTGTCAAAAAGAAGTAGAAGATCAAATAGAAGAAGCTCTAGCTCTACAAGCACTCACTTCACACCTAAGAGCTTTGTCCTGCTGTACACCTGCTCTCCCGCCGACGTTACGAGAGCGTTGTTGTGCCAAAGTGTGGTTCATGCATCCGCGTCATCACATCGACGCACTTCCACCAAAGGGAAGTTTCCTAACTCCTATAGAAGCTAGGCTTAAATATTTGAGGCTCTATAGGATTGTTGTACATTTTATTGTCTTTAGTTGGGTATTTACTTTGCGAATTCCCATCTCCCTCGCGAGACAAAATCCTTCTTGTGAAGAGAAGAGGTTTTGAGTTACACTACTCTCGATCAAAGTAGTGTGGTTATAATTGAGGTTCAGTCACCCTCGTTCAACTGACTGGGTTTAGTGGATTTGATCGACTAGGTCGATCGATGTTACGACCTGGTTCCCGAATCCCTACAGGACACGAGAATCGAACTGACTCGACTGATCCCAAGACCCAGTCGTCCAACGTGAAAGTAACCAAAAAGTAGTAAAATAACCACATTCTCATGTCCAACGAGCAAGTAACTAACAGTAATAAAAGTACAGCAGTAAAGAAAAGAACTAGTACAGTACACATTACCACAACAGTAGAGAATTAAAAACAGGTACAGAAATATGAAGTTTACAATAAAAGAGTACAAAGGTGTAACAGAATACTCACTACTACAGAAAAACGAGTACAACAAATGTACAAGTACTGGACTCTACTAGGCTCAGCACCCTTCGCAGCCGTAGGCTCTGGCTGCTCAGCACCTGGTCCTGCAAAAGGTGACAAGTATGACACGTCAGCGAAACGCTGAGTAAAGTGGCAACCAGCTAGCTAAGAAAACAGTAAAGGTAAACAAGTAGCTGTTGTTTTAATTTCTTTCCTTATTTTACCCTTTCTTGGTTTATTTCTCAGGTCTTTCTCTTGATCTCGAATGTTCCTTGTGCGAACGATCTTGATTGCAGTCTTTTCCGAGAAGTAGAAGTCGCATGTGGTGCTCTCCTGGCCGGGAGAGTCCCTTGTGGTGGTCCTACTCTCTGTCAACCACCCCAAGGTCGCTGATAGGCATAACGGTGACTACGGCACGTGCGATAAATGCACGGGTAGCTACCCCACACTGGCACGCAGTTAGTCATTTCCGTTAATGGGTGCACCCAAAGAACAGCACGGAACCAGTATAGGGCAGAGCCCTCTCAGTAACAGGGGTCCAGCCCCTCCATAGTAACCAAATAAGGGTCTTGCCCCTCCACAGTCCGCGCACCCTCGCCTGACTACCCTGGTTTGCCCAGTGGCCCTAACAAGTCGGTGTAGGACCTCTAGTTGAACCCCGGGTCCCGTGGGGTGGCTAGCTCCCTCCCTACACTAGTAGCTCTCCCCGGTACTGTGTATGAGAGGGCCAAAAGGTCAGTACAAAGTGGCCAGACCTAACCCTGGGTCCTAGGGCGGCTAGCTCCGCTATGCACTAAATAGGGGGATAGTCGCTCTCATTAGTACTCCGTACTCAAGGGCCAGCTCACTTCCCCATCCACTTTCCCAGTTCCATTCTATTTATTTTCCAGGAGCTCTACTCCTAATTCCCCGTAGGGTTCATGCTCATATTTCTCAGGCCAAGCCATACTAGGTTTCATCATTTCAATTTTATTCGCATATAGCACGTGTTTCCAACATTTAATCTTTGTTTTCCAATTTATATACAAGCAGCTCGAATTTAGTTTCCAAACAATAGGAATTACATGTAGCAGTTACTAGCAACAGTACTCTACATTTCACAGGCAGCTGTTATCCAATTACAGGCAATTATCATTATTCTATCTACTTATCCAAGACTGCAATTCAGGCATTCAAGACATTCGTTTTAGTGTTTCTGTTCCTAGGATTCATGCCATACCTTAGGATCTATTATTCAATCTAGTTTTCAGGTCCTAGGATTCATGCCATACCCTAGGATCTATCATTTATTTCAGAGATGTATTAATGTTTGTAATTAACTAAGGGGAGCCACTCTACCCGCAAAATCGAGAGTAATGGGGGCATGATCGGCAGGTCCACGTGCCTCCGCAACCCCTGAAGCCGCAACAGAACGAGGTCCTAACACAAGGATCAATCACAAGGAACCACTCAGAATAGGATACAAGTATTTCAAACAAGTAGAGGAACTAATTTTGAGAAGAATGGAATCTTAAATGCGAAAATCGGACCTCAAACAGACCCTAAACGGGTCAAAAATGACAACTCTGACTCAAATCAGACATCTGGAACACCTTCCAGACGTCTTAAAAAGTGATCTAGGTCATACCTCACTCTGTGTTGCTCCTCAGACGTCCAAGGATCCTACTGAATCGTCTGGACCCAGTTCCAGGGGTCCGACCACCTCTCCGGACGTCTGGAGACGTTCTCCACCATCTGGTGCCTTGCCCAGATGTCTGAACTGCGTGGGAGGGCGTGTCCCCGCGCCTTCCTAAAATGAATCCTGCATGTGCGACGAAAGCTTCCTCAACACGACACGTCGCATAACCTCGGCAGAACGGCCTGCATGGCCATATCCACAAAAGGAGGTATAGGAGGAAATACGTACCTCTCAGTCGTTTGAAGCTCCCTCCAGACGTCGCCTACGTCGTCTGGATGTAGGTCCAGACGTCTAATTCTAGGAAAAATTTCCAGAATTAGAACCTCCTTCGTCTTCTTCCTGCTGCCCGTGGCCGCGCCGCGCTCGTCCGCCTGCTGCCTGAGCTGCAGTAGCACCGGGGGAACCTCCCTAACACCACGCTCCTCCACGCGCCCGCCGGTCGGCCTCGAGCTACTCCAACGAGCTCTCTCCCTCACGGCACGCATGCTCTCTCCTCTTCCTTCTTGCTGCACCTCTCCTCTCTCATTCTCGCTCTCACGCTCGCACTAGAGGAAGGAGGAGATGGGTGGATGCAGTGAATGAGGGAGAGGGGAGAGGATATAAGTAGGCACAGGGGGGGAAGGTGCTGCAGGTCGGCGGGTATTCAGTCTGCGTGTGGCACGCGCGTAGATTCACGATCGTACACATGTAAAAATTTATTTCCAGACATCTGGGAAGGCGTCCAGATGTCTGACCAACGTCTGGACCAACTCCCAGACGTCTTAAAGTGTTTTGATGCCTCGGGTCTTAACAATCGGGAAATCTGATGTAAACACATTTACACAACTTAAAATGTCTATTTATGCATGTTTTTAAGCATAGGATTGCATTTCATGATATAAATATTGCATTACATGCATCATCTTGCATTTAGAGTAGTTTGAATAAAATGGAGGTTAATTGTCTCCTTTTATGTGCTTGGACAGGGCAAACATTTTGTTGATACCTCGGATCAAAGATCCAACTGTATGGATGTGATCAGAGCGACGATTGGAGTTCAACGACTCCAAGATCGCCCTAACCAGGCATCCGTAGCATCAGATAGTGACTGGGGAACCCTAGAAGATCAAGGGCCAGGATGGTGAAAATCCGCACTTCAGATGACAAATTCGACCGCACGGATGAATTCGGATCGACGATCACAGCCCAACGACACAAAAATCGAGTCAATCCGACATCTGTGACACCATCTACAACTTCCAGAAGATGGACGGCCAAGATAGCGCCACGTGGCGCCATCTCAGCCGCCCAAACGGCCGCTTCATCTTGTGGAGGCCCTGCGCCCGATTGCTCTCCGCTGTTGGATCTTAATCCAACGGCTGTGGGCGCTCGCATTTAAAAGTGTCCGCTCGACCATCCGCGCCCCATAGCGCAGTCGTCGAGCGCGCTATCGCAAGCGCGGGGCGCGGGTTCGAGCCGTGGAGAGGGGCTGGAAGGCGCGGCGATTGGGCAAGGGTGGAGTGTCAGATGGAGATCGGACGGCCGCGCGCGCCCGATAGCGTCGACGCGCGATTGGACACGCAATCGGACGCGCAATCAGACGCGCGAGCGGGTGCAACGCAGCGGGCGCGGACGCATCTTAAGCCGTCCGATCTCGCGATCGAACGGCTGAAAAGCGGCAGACGTGCGCAAGCCGTTGAGTGCACGAGCAGGCGAGGAGGCGCGCGCGAGCCGGCCACGACGCCCACGTTGGGGCTTTAGTGACGGATTTATCCGTCACTAAAGACCCCTCTTTTATTATTTTGAAGTTGTAATGTCCATTTTGCCCCCACTCCTTGCAACTATAAAAGGAGACCCCCTCCATACGAAATTCTCATCTCTTCTTTCTCCTCTCTACCCCTCCAAAGCTCAAGAGAAGCTTGTCTCACACCCGGGATGCTTCTCGCGAGATAAAGTCCAATTTTCGTTCCCCTTCGGAAGTGGATCCAGCGACGACGACGGCGTGCTACTTCGTTCCCATTCTTCTGCTTCGTCCTCCTTCATCCTGCTTCGTTCTCCTTCGTCCAGGCGTCGTCCCGTCCGGCTCGTCCTCCAAGCAACCGTCGAGGAGGATTTCTCTCTCCCTATTCTTTTTACTTCTTTCTAGTATAGATTTGCTGCTTTCTAGATTAATCTACTCGTCCTCCAACCAACCGTCGAGGAGGACATTTCTCCCTCCATTCTTTTAATGCTTTCTAGAGTAAATTTATCGCTTTCTAGAGTAATTGTTTTATGCTTTCTAGTTGTAATGAACAATCTCTTCAATGAAAAATTCCTTGTTTATTCTATATCTCATTTTGATTTCTCTGTGTAATATTCTCTCTCTCTTACCCTCTCTCTTTCTCTTTTATTAATTGTAAATAATTAGATGGTTTAAATTGAATTACTTCGTGACAAATAAAAAGAAATGCGAAGTTTTTAAATCAAACGTCCGCCTCCCTGTGTTCGACCCGGAATTTTCATTTCGGTATAAATTTTATTTGTTGAACACGAATTCTTCGCTTTCGAACTACAACGATAGGTTTTCCAAAACCAAACACGTAAGCATAGCGATTCGCAAAATCGTTCAACAAAATCCTAACTCGAGAGGGTTAGGTGGTGGTTTTCACCTGGTTTGGGTTTCCACCTAAAAATACTTGTGCCTATTGTGTGATTGCTGATTTTTTGAGATTGTTTATTTTAATTCTGCACTTTATGTTACATCACGCATATCTCATCCCCTTCAAGCAGTGAATTACAGTTCCCACCATCAAGGGGAGTACGAGAAATTTGGTCCCAAAGATTGCAAGGGAGGTAAGACTTGCCCATGAGGTTATCTGGGTATTGCACAGCAGTCTTAACTCGAGTATAAGAAGGAGGAGAGGAATCAGGAAGGAAACAGTGAAGGGGTTGGTCTCCAATCCAAATGTCACTCTAGAAATTGATCTCGCCAGAGTGGACTTCCCAGTGTATGAAATCCTTGAGACGCGCATGGGCATCCCTTAGTTTCTTCACCCTCACCGGGTAGATAGTGGATCTCGAAAGTGTCTCCCCATAAAAGTGCCTCATCAGGGTGGAGTAGGGAGAGTCTTGAGCCTAAATATTCTAGGTTCTTTTAGCTTTCAGTGCATTGACAAAGAGGAGGGTGTTCATAATCCCTAAGCCTCCCTTATCTATCTGCCTAGAGATCGTCTTCCAGGAAATCCAGTGATGCCTTCTATCATTAGTAGAGGAGCCCCAAAAGAAGTTAGCAAAGATGTGATCAAGCTTGACGATAGTGGTATTGGGAGTTTCTAGAATGGAGAGAGTATAAATGGGAATAGAGCTGAGCACATGTTTAATCAGAAGAAGGCGGGACGTAGAGGAGAGAAGATTGGCTTTCCAGCTCGCCAGTTTTGTTTGAATATTATCAATGAGATGATTGAAAGAGAAGTTTTTAGTGCAACCCACATACATGGGACAACCCAGATAGGTAAAAGGAAAGGAACCTTGCTGAAAGCCCAAAATCCCCAAGGTACGGTTAAGTCTATCCATGGGAAACTGATTCCCAACATAACAGAAACTCTTGGACATATTAAATCGTTGACCCGAGGCACATTGAAAATCTTGGAGGAAGGATGATAGATTAGAGATGGTGGTGGGGCCACCATTCAAAAAGAGAATAACATCATCCTCATAAAGAAGACCCAAAGGAGCAATCACATTGCGCTTGATCGAGTACAGAAGGATCTTTTTATGGAAGGCCAACTCCTTGAGACTCCGGATGAAAGGCTCCATGAATAAATCGAAAAGATTAGGAGAAAGCAGGTCCCCTTGTCTAAGGCCCCTAGAAGGTCTGAAGAACTTGGAGGATGTCCTGTCCACAAGGATGGAGGAGCCGTGATGCTCAACGCAAGTGGAGACGAGGGATATGGCATCCGAGGAAAGACTGAATTTAGCAAGGATTTGATAGAGAATCTTCCACTCGACACGATCATAAGCCTTTTGCAGGTCTAATTGGATGATAATATTAGAGCCAAGCACTTTGCGATTGATACGCTGCGTGAGCTCAAAAGCCATGGCAGCATGATCCACTATGGACCTCCCTTTAACAAACCCTGCTTGCTCCTTGGAGATAAATTTAGAAAGGAGGGGGGCCAACCTATTGGAAATGATGGCAGATGCCGCCTTGAAAGTGACATTGCAAAGATTGATGGGGCGATAATCAATAAGTGAGGTAGTCTCATCTTTCTTAGGGATCAGGGAAATAAAGGTGTTGTTGAAAGAGCGAGGACTTCTATGAGTGGCAAAGAAGTGCCCATTAGCTGACGTCAAGTCCTCTTTAATGAGGTCCCAAAAAGATGTAAAGAATTCAACATTAAAGCCATCAGGACCAAGAGTACTATTGGTGGGCATTGGAGAAAGGGTATTAAAGATCTCTTCTTGGGAGGACTTAAAAGTTAGCAGCGAGGAGTCCTCCATAGAGAGAATGGTCGGAATGCTATTCAGATAAGGCATGAAGTCCTGATGTGACTCGGTAGAAAGAAGTTTCTCCAAGAAATTAACGGTAGAATCAGCAGCCGTCTCCCAAGACCCTTTACCAATAATATCCGTAAGAGTAGCTCTATTACGTTTAGCAAACCTCCTTTGAATGCTAGCATGAAAAAACTTAGAATTAACTTCACCATTATTAATCCACTTAATCTTAGCCTTTTGGCATAGGAAGTCATGGTACTTGGAATGGGCATCCAACAGAAGAGAGTGGACATCATTGAGCTCAGCAGCAAGGTCATCATCCCAATGAGACGACAACTTCCGGTCAAGCTCATCATAGAGGGCCTCAAGGCACCCCACAGTGTCATGGATATTGCCAAAAGTTGTCATGTTCCAATGTCTCAAAACCCTCTTAAGATTCGCCAGTTTGGAATAAAGAGCTTCAATAGGGTCATGAGAAGGGTCAATATATGCACGGGATCAAGTGTCCTCGACAAGGCTGTGAAAGGAGACATCGTGCAACCACATATTTTGGAAACAAAATGACCGGAGGTGAATGGGCACACGGGCCAAGGAGATAATAGACATAGGCGCATGATCAGAGTAGCGTCTAGGGTGGTAAGAACCAGAGTCCACAAAGGCAAGGGCATCAACGTTAAGTAGGATACGATCAAGTTTTTGATAGATCCTTTGATTGCCCCTTCTCCAATTACACCAGGAAAGTTGATTGCTCGCAAGGGGCATTTCAATAAGGCCCAGGTTGTGAATCAAATCTTTAAAAATGGCAGCTTGGGAGTCAGAAAAAGGCACCCCACCGACCTTTTCATAATCACGAATAATGCAGTTAAAGTCACCCCCAAGGATCCACGGATTTGGAGAGGAAACCGAAATATAACGCAGGTGTTCCCAAAGAAGCATTCTAACCTTTGGGTTAGTGGAGGCATAGATCGTAGTAATCTTGATTTGCGAGTCACCACAAGAGGAGGTAACAGTAATCGCTTGGGCCATAACCGAAGTGATAGATATAGAGATAGAATTATCCCAGAGGCACTAGATTTGGTGGGCTTCAGGGATAGGAAAGGAGTGGGCAAAAGAGATGGAGTTCTTGATTTCATCCACCATCAAGGGGGCCGCAAAAGGTTCCATAAGAAACACAAGATTAATCCTATGTTTGGAAATCAAATATTTGAGACGATGCATGGTGGGGTCGTTTAAAAGACCTCTACAATTCCAAAAGAGACAATTCATAATGAGAGGGTTTTAGAGAGGGACTTGGCACGACTTCGGGTAATCCTACCCGAGTCCTCCAACAAACGACCTCCACGGGCTCCTCTAGCCAAAGGAGAGTGTGCCTCATATGTCGAATCCTGGAGGAGCAGGGGTTCAGCATCGTAAAAAGTCGAGCCGCCTTGAGTCTCCGCATTCGAGCATTAGCCAAGGGAAATATCATCATTGCCCATGTACATTCCCTGTCCCCTTTCCAACATACCTTCCAAAGGAAGGGAATCTGAGACCGACGGGGGGTTAGGCGAACGGGAAGGTATGGGAAGGTAGATGCCCACTCCAAAGATTGGTTCTTACTATCATAAAGATCCTTGCTCGTGCGATTAGTAGAATCCAAGTTGTTATGAGAATCCTGGATAGGAAATTCCAACCTCAATGGAAAATCAACGCTTCGGCAACTCTCAGTGCCAAAAAGATCAGGCAATGAAGAGGACCGATTGTTTTTTCAAAGTTCGTATTTTCATCCCAATATCAGAAGTAAAATTACCAGCATTCAAATCCCTAGAAACCTCCTCTGTAGAAAGACAATGTTGCGATAAAATCTTAGTTGGACATGGCAACTCCGAGCAATTAGAAAGTAAGGTTGAAGAATTATCAAGCACATGCAAATAATCATCAGAGACCACAGAGGAATGAAGATTAGAGGACATCACCTTGGGGGAAGGCCTAGATTGAGGCTCAGTGTCCTCAACCCCCTTCCCCTTGGATCTGGTAGCAATACGCTTTGCTCTCCTCTTGATGGTGGCACGTCGGGTTTTCTTTCCTTCCTGGGGGATCCCAGTAGAGGGAGAAGGAGAAGAAGAAGGCCCCCCAGAAGCACAGGGTAAAGAAGTTATACATGCCGGAAGTTTACAACCAATATCCCCTCCCCCAGGAAAGGACGACTCCTTCGAGACCACCAGCGGAAGATCAGCCTGATGGTGGAGACTCTCCAGGTCATTAGGAGCCGTGGGAAGGTTCTGCGCCAGCTCCTGAGAGCCCACATCATCACAGTCCGGAGCCTGGACGGTGTCGGACGTGCTAACGACAGGAACCTGAGAAGGACATTTAGCAAAAATATGACCCAACTTAGAACAAGCAAAGTAAAATAGGGGGAACTTTTCATACACCACCTGCTGCACAATCTTGGAGTCACCATGAAAAATCACAATCGACTCCTACCAAGGTAGGGATAAATCCACTTCAACGCGAACACGAGGGTACCCAGGCTTAAGCCCTTGGATCGTCTTATTATCCACGCAAATAGGGTGTCCTAGCTGATAAGCCAAGGACAGAAGAGCATTCGGGTGCAGTAAATGCAAGTTCAATGGGGGAAAGCCAACCCAAATGGGAACCGTCGAGATAGCTGCATCGGTACGAAAAGAGGGGACCCAATGCACAAACTGAAGGCGGACCCCATCCACCACCATCGAACCTAAAGAGTAGATCTTCAAAAAATCCCAGTACGACTCACACTTAATAAGCCAATGGTGAAAATCCAATGGAGACAGAAGGTAACCAGCAGACAGATCCAAACGTTTTCCCAGGGCATCCTGGAGCTGACGCAATGAGGGCTTAGGGCCCCATGCGTGCACCATAATGGAAGAAGCAAAAGGACGAGAGAGGTCCGCAACCTCCTCAGAAGAGAAAATCGTTCCCTTGATTCTCTCCCGAATCTCAGGGAACCAGACTTTGACATCTAGCTCCATAAAGGACGGCTTCGAAGAGCCCGACCCAGCCACCATAGAAGCAAAAGACTTCTTAGGAGGAAGGGCATGATCATAAGAGGGGGAGGGAGAGGGGGAAGGTTCAGGCGACGCCATCAGGAAAGAAAAGCATTGAGGAGGAAAAAACCAGCAATGAAAGGAGACACACCATGCAGGCAGAAAAGCAGAACCAAAAACCTACGTAGAAGAAGTTGAAGAGCCACGAAAACCACCGATCTACCTCAACCACACCAGAAAAACAACATGCATAGCGAAAAGGAAAAATGGCAAAATCACACAAATGACACCACCGAGGGCTCCGCGTAAACCCTAAGGGCTATGCCATGGCAAGGAGCCCAACCCCCCCACGAGGGGGAAAGCACGACCGCAACGAGAGAGTAAAACCAAGAAAGGAGAGCAGAGAAGAGGGGAAGGGGAAGGGGAAGGGGGAGCTTGTAATATAAGTTCATCGCATATATTACAAGTCAATTTTCACTTGTAATTAAGTTTTTTTACTTTCATTTATAGTAAATATTTGTAATACAAATTCTTATCATATATTGTAATTTAGTGTCTTAACTTTAAATATAAATTTTTGCACTTAATAATAGTAATACAAGTTAATCACTTATATTATAAGTCTATTTTCCAATTGTAATATAAATTTTCCACTTTTATCATAATAAATAATTATAATATAAATTCATTACATACATTACAAGCAAAGATAAAAATGGATCATATATAGATTTGGATATCCGACAATTAGATCTGGATATGGTTGGATTTAGATATTTGAATTCAGATCTTTGTCGAATTTAGATAATAAATTCGAAATATCATCGGACATGGATTTAGATATGGCATTTCGAAATTCATAACGAATCTGACATATTAATTCTAAATGCTGTGCATTTTTAATTACTTTTATGGACATTATTTAAAAAAAAAAATCTTTTATGTACATTATTCTTTTAAATATTATAAGACTCATTTTTTTTTTGTACTTTCTAATAGCTAGCACATGCTTTAACTTAGATTATTATATGTTTAAATCTAATACCTTTTAAATATATTGATAGATAGAATAAAATTTCTAATATATTCACATTTTTATCCAATATTTATCCATATCATTTATACTTTATATTACTTTTCGACTTATATCCATATCTTATTTTTGTTTAAATTGAATTTTTATGACTTTCTTAGGATATGATAAGAAAAAATTGTAGCCAATCAACATTAGCATCTGAACCCACATTCAACTTTGAAAAAATAAATATGGATATAGAAATAGCCATACTTAACTTGTATCCCTAATTATTAATCTATTTCCTATTTATAATACAACTTTTTGTTGGTGCTAGAGCACCACGATCATTTGTTTTGATGATAACAAAACACGTGTCATTTAATATTTGCGCTTTGAGTCCTAGATTTCAGGTCAATCGCAAATGGATACGTGATTAGACGGAGTTCGAGCTCGCATCCAGGACGGATTGGAGGAGCTCGATGGAGAGCAGAAGAGATTCGCGAGGAGCGATATATTGAAGATGGAAGGAAATGAAGAATAGGATAGATTTCCTTCTTTTATACTTGTTGTATTTTTCGGTTCTTTTGTTGCTCTTTATTTCCTTAGATAATTCATGTTAAAGAGCCTCAAAGTACCCTAACAGTAGTCCTAGGAACACCGGCACAACCCTAGGATACTTAGGTTTTCTGTAGAATACTTAGAAAACTAATATAGGGTTCAAACAGCACTTCCAGACGTCTAATTACCAAATCAGACGTCTGATAAAGTATTTTAAGACGTCTGACTGTTGTTTCAGACGTCTGATAACTGTTAGGCTGGACATACTTAGTTCTGTCTGATGAAATCAGACGTCCAGACCTTAGACCAGACGTCTGATGGATTTACCAGACGTCCAATTAGTGGACCGTTGGCTGGCTTAACAAACACTAAAGGATATGACCGTTAGAGCCTTATTAGACGTCCATAGGACTGTCCAGACGTCTGATAATTGACCGTTTTGCCTCGGCTGACCCAAAATCTCTTCTCAGAGATTTTCTAGCCGTTGCAACGTTTGAAAATCAATTCCCACAGTAAAAGTAGGTTTCCAGACGTACAGACATAGTGCCAGACGTCCTGTATGTCGTCTGATGGACTTGCGCAAAAACCCTGTTTAGATCTGATTCAAGTCAGGGAGAGACCCGCCCAAAATCAGACGTCTGACATTGGAATCAGACGTCTTAAAGTGAAGTTCCAGATGTCTGATGCCATAATTAGACGTCTGATAAGCCTGTCAGAACAATGATTGTTCCTGATTTCGGGCTGATTCTCTTGGGCTTTGTTTCCAACAGCTATACAACCTTTCCTAAGCCTTCCAAAGCCTTCCTAAGGCCTCTATAAATAGAGGGGAGCCTTTACACACCTAGATACACAAGACACTAAAAGCAACACTAAGATACACTTGGATACACTTAGCTACACACTTTCACACTCTTTTGTGTCTAGAAAAGATCTTGCTCTCCAAGCTTAAGCTCCATTCCCTTGAGAGCATCAAACCTTCGCGCACCCGCTCTCCCGCCGTTGTTCACGAGAGCGACATTGCGCCGTTGCGTGGCTCACGCACCCGCGTCATCGTCGACGCACTCCTTGCAAAGGGGAGTTTCCTAATTCATATAGAAGCTAGGTTCATAATTACTTTGTTGGCTCTATAGGACTTGTTGTTTATTTTATCTTTGTCTTTTGGTTGGGTATTCGCTTTGCGAATTCCCGTCTCCTTCGTGGGACAAAATCCTTCTCGTGGAGAGAAGGGGTTGAGGAACGCTACCTTCGTACTTGTAGCGTGGTTGTACTGAGGTTGAATCACCCTCGTTTTAAAGTGATTCGGTTAGTGGATTTGATCAACTAGGTTGATCGGAAAATCCTAACTCGAGAGGGTTAGGTGGTGGTTTTCACCCGATTTGGGTTTCCACCTAAAAATACCTGTGTACTTGTGTATTTGCTTATTTGTGAGATTATTTATATTTTATTTTCGCAATTATTACGTCACCCCCTTCTCGTAGAGTCAAACCTACACTTTTTACATTTTGATTTATAACAAATATTTATAATATAAATTTGTAACAAGTATTAGAAATTCGTTCCTCACTTATAATATAAGTTTTTTATGTATTACAAGTTTATTTTACATTATGATAAATATTTACGATTCAAGTAATTTTAAACTGTTATTTTTATTACAAATATACATATTATTTTTTCCAGTAGATGTAATTACATTTAGAATACATATCTTTGATTGATTCGTATGTTTAGAAACTTTCACAAATGATAAGTATTTTTTAAATTAAAAAACATGCTATTTTGATGTTTATTATTAAATTTTATTTCGGCGTTGATGTGGAAATAGGAAAATATACACTGATATATGTTTATTTGACGAAATAGCTCGTTCCATTGCGATGTCTGTGCTTTAGCAAACATTGATGTTGCCGTAGTCTTCCTTGCAGTGCGTGTCGTTCTCCATTCTACTCTCCCCGATAACTGCCCATTCAATTCCTTCCGTAGTTTCCATGTTCCTACCTGATTTATTCTCCATATATAAATCTCAAATTTATTTGCCAATAAATCTCCATATATAAATCTACATGTTCCTACCATTATATTTACAACTATTCTAGCTATTCATGTCCACTACGTCTGGGAGAAAAATGAGTTGTTCTTACAGTGTTGGATCAAGTAAACCAATTAAGGATAACAGGCATAAGGATCATAGGCATTGATAAATCTTACGGCACACTCCCTTACTTCAATGGATAAATTAATTATACTCTCTATCACACTCTTGCTATTTACTCCAGTCATAGACAAGCTGAAACTAGTGCAAACAACAAAGTGAGAAGAAAGAAAACAACAAGTCAACCGGGCTCCTTGATAACTAGAGCATAAGCAAACACAACAATAAGATCATAACTAAACTAGATTAGCTTAATAAGTTGGATACTCAAATATTTCCAACAACACTTTCGAGAAGAGTAGCATTCTTCCTAATCTTGAGAAAATTAACATGCCTTCCCATAGGCAAATTGAATTCGGGCTTCCCATGAATAATTTTTTTGGTGCTTGGTGATGGGCAAAAATGATCCTAGAATTTAAAACTCCACGTGTAACATAACAGAGGTCCGATTACCCGAATGCAGGGTAAATAGGTGGGTCCGACACCACCTAACTCACCTATGACTTGCTGAACCCAGGCCAAAACCTATCCAAGCTGTTAGAATATTCGACGTATCCAATGCCATGATCACGATAGGATGGAAATGACTACTTATAACTTGACGATAAACATGTAGTTTGATAGATGTATCAGAAATTACTATGTTAGGAATCTTTTCATGTTATAAATAGTGAGGAGAGGCCCCTAGTTGAAAGGAGGTCGTAAGGGTGAGAGATTTTGTAATCCTACAAACTCTAGTGCATAATTGAGAACACCATCCTCCTTCCAAATATACACCTTTTACAATAAAATTGGATCACTAATTTCTTTTGTCTCCATTACATGTATTTGAGATTCATCAGGTTGAACCCTCCTATTACAAAGGAGGGTTGACCATGTCCTCCTAACGATAGAAGTCTCGTGATTATGTGATGTTTCTTTCTTCTATAAACCCTTTGATGATGGAAAAAAACCTCCAGAAACTCATAAGTGAATGCAACGTAATATAATGAGGTGGAATTGCTATTGACATTGATATTCAGCAAAGCTATATGTGGCATTCGATGTTGCCTTTTACGATTACTTTGATGCATGATTTCGTTCAATTGGCTTGTCTTTTTTTGTTTCCTCATATGGAAGGAATAAATAAAATATTCTTTTGTTTATTAGCAAAAGATTATAAGGAAAATTATGTTATAATTTTCATGCGTCAATCTGACTTTGTTAATATAATCACTTTTTTGATCTTAGTTTTTTTAGTTAAAATATATAAAAATACATTATGTAATGTATTTTGTAATGGATTAATGTGGTATAATAGTTTATATCGGTGGAAAATAATTTTTGATAATTTTACATCGATGTAAAATGATGATTAATAGAGTAATTTTGCTTCAATATAAATTAATTTATAGTGATTTTTATATCGATGTAAAATGATCATTAAATAATTTTATATCGATATAAAATAATTTTGGATGATTTTATATTAATATAAAATTTTTGATAATAATTTTACATGGATATACGATATCAATACGTTACAAAATATATTAACTTTTATATTTTTAAATTTACATCTTTTTTGTAATATTAATACAACACTTTTTCGTATAACTTGATTTGTCCATTGATGGGGGTACCAGATGATAGAAGATAGCCGAAATGTAAATAAAAGATTGCGCGTAGCATCAATGGTATATGAAAATGAGTGTTAAAGTAACATTTTTATGATATTATATATCACACTTGTTAATGTGCATCTACATGCGCGTGAAAAGGATTGAGAAAGCAAACAAGGAAACAAGAATTTTGTGGAACAGTGTATTTGTTCTTAATTGAATTAATTATTGCATGTCTCTTGACATCAAGTCCGATATTCTCCAAAAGCTATTAATAGAATAAATGGGTAAGAGTTCTAGGAGTTCAACATGCTCCAGGGAGAACCTTCGAGGAAGCCAGAGCTCTAATTCTTTTTATGGATCGGAGGGAGCAAAGTCGAGTTCCCGAGTCAAAGTTGTTCACAATGTCCAGACACATAAGCATACGTGTATATATATATATATATATATATATATATATGTGGAGACACACACACACAGACACACATGAAACAATTGCCTTCACATTCACGGGTTGATTAATGGATCAATTGGCAAATCATACGGAATCGTTGACGTTTATACAAGCACGTGGTTTCCCCAATTAATGTTTCCACTTGCCATTAAATTGGTATGTATATTACGTAATACATTAAAAGCACGCATTACTACTGCGATCAGCTATTTCAAAGTGATCTACATCATTTGTCTTTACAGCATGTCATTTACGGGCCGATTTCGAGGTACCGGTGCCTAAGATGGATACATATACCGACTTGAAAATGCAAAAAGAAAAAAAAAAAAAAAACCGATTGGGAAATCTCATCGTGGGTTTTTTCCCGAAGCAATCGGATTTAATAATGTCCGACTCCTGAAGTAGGTGCAATTATATACAGCGCGATTCTTCGCAAGCGAAGGGAACAGCCTATCTTTGGCCGATTCCCATGCTGGAGGAATGTTTCGTACCTGGTTATTTTTATAAATAGAAATTTTAAAAATGACATGTTTTTGTAATATATAAATTTAATGGATGTCATCCATCCTGTGTATTTGTTGAGTGAGTTTTAAGCAAAAAAAAGTATAAGTAATATCACGGGTAGAATTAACCTCTAGTAATTTTTTTATTTTAAATAGAAAAATATATGTGATTTTTTTTTCCTAAATCAAAATATATTAGTGATTTATTATTTTTTTATTTACTAATTAGATATTATTGATGATATTTGAAATAACATCGATGATTTTTAGTTATAGGTGAAAATCGTTGATGATTTCTTAATATTTGATGGATGTCAGATACTATCACACGCATTGTAAAGGACATATAATCTTGTGTGTGACAATGACAAATATCACCGATGATATTTTGAATGCATTAATACATTTTGTTGATGAGTCTTACTTAAATGCAAATGCTTACATGAGAGGGATACATGGAGTAATCTCCACTTCTACATTGCATTTCACTTTACAAAGTTTATTTTTGTACTCTTTCTTTCTATAAAGCCTACTAAGCATACGGGATAAAGGCAAAGCAAACAACATAATGAACAAACATCATGATTTAGCTAATCATATGTTGTCAACACTATGTGGGAATATCCATTAACCGTAGTGCCTACATACGCTAAGATCTCTCATAGCCCTATTTTTGACAATTTGTGAGAAGGGAGTGGGAGAGAAGGAGAGGAAGATATGGTGCAACTTGCATCAGCAATGGATATGGTGCCCATGTCTTTTGTTTAACATGATGCATTGTACTTAGTCAACAAAAAAAGGAAAGTGTCAACAAGTGAGCGAGCACCCTTGGAAATTAGGGCTACTTGTCTCCTTTTCAAGCAAATTCTTCCTTTTTGTAGCTTTGATTGGGCCTCTAGCTAACGTTGGCCAGCTAGAGACCTCCTCCCCTTTCAATCTTCCTCCATCGTTCGCCTCTCCACCCACCTCCATCGTCGCTAGAGACCCGATGATGGTTCCGCCTTGGTTGTGCTCAACTCTGCCGTGCCCTCCTTCGCCTTCAACATCCTCGTTGCTTATGGGTTCTCCATCAATGTCTCCGCTCTAGTCTCTGTCGATGGTCCCTCTACTGGTAGTCTCACATTTACTTTTCAATTCCTGCGGAGCCACTCTCTGGTTTGGGTTTACATTTGAAGTTGTATTTATCTCAACTGAGTATTTGGTCGACTCATTTTGACCTCTAACCTCTTGAGTACTATTTAACATAGATCGTGCCGATCGTCGTGGCTTCGCTTCTATAGCATGTTGTATCCATTGACATAGGTTAGCTCGTCGAGGTTACAATACTAAGTTTATGAGGGTGCCTTCTTTTCTCTCTTTTTTCTTGTTTTGTTCTATTTCTCTTCTTGTTTTGTATGGCTTTTCTTTGAAGTTCTTCCACTCCTTGGAATGTACAGGAAATATCAATTCCTCCCTCGAAAGAGGAAGCATTTAGGTTTTTCCCTTCCCTTTCACCTCTCATTGATGCACTTAATCGCTGACAATGAAGTCCAAGATTTAGGGATTATATATAGCTTAAGATAGCGAGGTCGACGAGGCTTCCTAGGTCCAAGATTACAGGTGGTTTATATCTACGCTATAAAAATGCTAAAATCATGCTTGATCTTTGTTCCTAAACTAGCTGGTAGAAAAGTGAGGCCCCAAAATTTTCATTTGGAGTCTCCTTAATTTCTAGCTGATGTATTATTTATTGAGTTTGCCTTGAAGAAATTGACCCTTTTAGCATAAGTCTGGCACATCTCGATCGAGACTCGTTTAGTATGTCTTAGGCTTCCTTATGTGGTTTTCAAAGAGAACCTTTTACTATGTGTCAGGTCTAGTTATGTGCATGCTTTCCTGTTTTCATCTCCTATGTATTCTTAGTAGCTTTGCTTCGTGGCTCTCTATACATATTAATTGAGTAGTTGCTTAATATTGAATTGATGTTAACAATTACTTATATATGTTTGGGATATTATGTGAAACTAACTAAATTAATGCAGATGGAAAGTATGGAGGTACAAGCAAGACGCCATTATGCCAACAAATTAATTCAAAGGTTCTCGGTTAAAAAGAAAACAAGGATACATGGAGCATAAATAAAGAATAAAAGTTATATATGCTGCATATATGCTCGATGTTAATTAATTGTGAAACCCTCTTTTGCATTACTCAAAAAATTAAATAGCCTAACTTAATTAATGTACACCGAGCTGGATGGTAATTGGCAATCTACTAGTCAATCAGTTTATTTTAGTATTTTCCTAAGAGGCATTAGATAATTTTCCTATTTAACCAACTTTAGACAATATTTGAACCGAGATCATAGCTGTTATTGGTATAAATTTCCATTCCCAACACATAACAAGAAGAATTCCTCAATTAAGGTCTTCCTCTCTTTACTTTCTTATCGCTCAGTCGAGATATTTCCATGGAGTGCTTATGTTATTTCCACTGAGTGCTCATAATTTCACCTAGTTTTTATACCAAGCGAGGTCCTATAAAAGGTAATTGAGGATTTAGAAAGTTAGCCACGATTGTGGGTTAGGAGGGGGGATAGGAGTGAACCTACAGGTTTGGCAGGGAATTCGGGAGAGGTGTTGTGGGTTCTGGAGGGGGGGGGGGTGGATGGGGAAATCGAGGGGTTGGACATGGGAGAGAGAGAAGAAATGGAGAGAGAGAGAAAAATAATTTTTTTAAAATATTTTAAATTTAAAAAATAATAATTATCTCATTAAAATCTATTAATTTTCTTTTATCACTCACAAAATCAACATATCAATTATTATAATCTCATCAACTAAACATCTTCTACACTTATTACACTTCTAATCTATCTCATTATTAAATTATTTCTTAACCAAACACAACCTTAGAGAACAAATTGATGTGACGTTTCAAGTCCTTTGGGTAAGATTGAAGTGCAAGTTCTCTGATCGCACAGGGTTTTCCTTGCTATTATAGTTGACCATGTAATGAGATAGGGAAGATCTCGAGTTCACGTCATATTCAGCTTTACAAGAGGTAGAGCTAGCTACTCGGGTTAATAATTTAATAAACAATAATAACTTAGAACCCTTGCTAATTATTAAGCGCCTACCAGGCTAGCAATGTTACCTATGCTTGCACGAACCTCGAGGGGAGGGATCCACAAATGGTAGAAACGAGCATCATGGCAAAAATGTTGATTCCTTGAAAACAGTTTTAGTAGTTGGTTAGAAAAAAGTTAGTCAATTATGAGGTGGTTTATAACTAATTAGAAGCTTAGCATAGTTAGCCATGTCAATCAAAGTGTGATGAGTAGATTGCCTTAGATGATGAATTATACTCTAAGCTTGTCACAATCAAGTATGGTCTTTCCATTCTTGACCCTTTACAAAATTTCCTTTATAAAGGCAATAGCCATATTTTGTAAAATGTGGACAAAAGTTTGTACCATAAACTGCATCCAATCCTGAAAAATATGCATGTGTAAGAGATAGAATTTCTTTTTTTTTCTTTTTTAAAGTTAAATGTCTTTGTAAAAGGAGGATTGTAATATATATACACCAATATTGCATATACCATTCTATACCCCAGTTGTAAAATTTATATATAACTTTGTAAAAGAGATATTCGGCTATGCAAAATATAATATAAGTTGACGATAGATGTCGAACAACATAATCGAATTTACATATGTAACATGGCAAAAGAAAAGACGTCTTCATAAATCTCTGTTTTGAGTTTGCAGCCATCATCTCACAACCATGTGACTAATGATACTTGAAGTTCTAACATTGGTATAGCAATCTTACGCTATTCTTTTAATGAGAACTCGACGTCTTTTTATAAATTCCTGTAAAACAAATCTATAATTAATATCACAAAGTGGACTCTCTCGATGGTAGTTGCTTTACCACCAGCGGCATCATCGAACAATTGCAACTAAAGGCTGCATTTATATGAGCCTAAGATTTCATTGTAGTTATAAAAAGTTAAGGTTGCTTCTTGTAGAACTAGTTTAGGTCACGTGTTAACTAACCTATGCTTGTATTTCGGTAATAAAGGTTAAATTTTATTTGTATTTACTTAAGAAAGAAAGTTAATTCTTATAAGTATTTATTTCCGATAAGGGTGAACCTAGACTTGTAAAGTGAGACAATGGGTGAGAAGGAAGTTACGTGAGAAGTTGAGATAATAACCCTCTGAGCATCTCCTGGAGAGATAACCCGAGTTAACCCAAAGAGGAATCAGCTCAATCCTTGTGATAAGTGAGGGTTAACTCCCACAAAAAAAAAAAAAAATAAAAGGTTAACTTGTGACCTAAGCTAAAGTTTGATTTCTCTATTGTGTATGTAGGGGGTAAGAGTTAAAGCTTTTTCCTTTTTCTTGATGCATTGAATTGATTGTATACATGTATAAATTGTAGCTACACATGCAAAGGTGGTTCACGTAATGCTAAGGTTCTAGCTCACAACATCTCCCTTGCAAAGTTAATTATGTACCTAGTTTAGAAATGTTATATGTTAGGTTACCACTGTAAAGGGGGTGGGTAGTCTTCACCTAGAATGACATAATGTTCATGAACCAAGGATGTACATGATCAATGCACGATGTTTAACTATTGTTCTTCATTACCATTTATTAGGCTACAAAATCCATGTAGAAATGGACCGTCGTATCATGCATGACATGTGGGACGAGTTAGATTTGTCTCTTTCTTCAGCAGTTACACCCTTTTTTTCCCCTTTTCTGAAGTATCATATTGATTGCATCTCTAGTAGTTAGACGTACAAAGGTGATTCAATTCAATTACCATCAATTAGATAACCGTAAACCATCCAAAAATAGACCATTATCTATGGGACAAATCACAAGGACAAAACCATGTGTGTAAGAAGAATAGAGTAATCTGCTTGGACGTTGTAATTAATTTAATTTGACCTGGACAGAAGCTAAGCACAACATTACATAGATATGGTAAATCGTTAATAAGACCGGCCTGTTCGAACTCTTTCCTTTTGCATCGATCCTACTGGTCGTGAACTTCGTTCATAAGGCAGAGATATACCGACGTTTACGGCAATTCTGATAAAATTTGGCATTGCTCTATCTGAGTATTGCGGATAAATTTCTTAAACTAATTTGCTTCCTGGAAACTTTTAGTTATTAGAGAAGGTAATAACAATGAATAATTGCAGTTTTGTAATACTACAACGTTTACTGGATGCGTCTGTCCAGATTCATCAAATGCATTTTTTCAAAACAATGAAAGAAAAATGACACTTTAAAAAATCCAACCTTTTTATTTTCTAATTCGATTTGCTTTTGTTCTGCAGTCCTCGTTACACCCAACCTAAATTACAAGCATTAAAAATTAGATCTCCCGACCACACTTTATTTTGCAAAAATATGTAAATTTTGAACCAACAAAGTTCAGTAATTCGTACATAATAGATCCCTTGCATCTTATGTTATCTATCAATATTTACCGAGGATAAATCATCTTTTATTTTGTCATCTGCTTTATAATTGAGACGTTTGTTGAGTGTAGCTTAGGTCTCTGATAACACTCTTGAGATGAAAACGGTGAGGGATTTTGATGGATATGTTTTTTTTGTCGATCTCTTTGATAGGTGGGGAATCCATCTCTTTATAGATGGACACCAATCCTATTCCACCATCATCTCCGCCCCTTAATTGCTTCTGTGATTAAAGGGAAACATTTCTCGTCTCATGCATAGACTTTTTCCCTTTTTCTTGGATTTTTTCGTGGTCTTTTTGACCACTTCCAACATCTCCTACTTGGTCAAGAAGATTATGCACGAACTTCCATGCTTATAATCTTACTATGATATTTTCACTTCTACTATTCATGAGAAAAACCTTATCTCTATTACTCATGGAAATATTCCTTAATCACATCAAGCCAACGTGCTTGATGAATTTTTTCACCGGAACCCCTTTGGTCATAGGGTAAGCAATGATATCTGATGTAGGAATATAACTTACTTTCACTTCTCCTTTTTCCACAATATCATGAATATAATGATATTGTATTTCAATATGCTTTCATTTTGAACCATTAGTGCTACTATTAATGGGGCTACTCGCTGCTTGGCTATTACAATACATTTGAATAGGACTAGATATCAAATCAAAGATTTAAATCAATAAAAAATCTTCTTATCACTAACATGGGTAGTTGTTGCACTACAAGCTATGTATTCGACTTGCTATGCGTATCTTGCAATACACTCTTGTTTCTTATTACCTCAAGATATAGCACCACCTCCAAAGATGAATAAATATCTTAAAGTGGACTTCCCATCATCTTTGTCACCGCCAAAATTGGCATATGTATAACCAAGTACATCCAAATCTTCCGCTTAGTATACAAGTTTTTGGTGCAATGTTTTCTTTAAGTATTTTAGTATTGTTTTAACAGCTTTTTAATGAGCTGGTCTAGGATTACTTTGATATATGCTAACCAAGCTTACTGAATGTGCCACGTCTAGTTTAGCGCATAACATAGCATACATTAGGCTTCCGGCCACTTGGGCATATGGTACTCTAAAAGGTTGCTTTCCTTTTCCAAGACATTAGTCCTTACTCAGTCTTTTCCATACACATATGCTGTAGGTGTCAGGTCGCAATTTTACATTCCGAATCATTTTAATATAGTATACAAGTATTTTTCCTGATTTATACTCAGCATTCTATCCTTTCGATTTCTTAGGATCTGTATTCTAAAAACATAGGATGCCTCACCTATGTCTTTCATTTCAAATTTTGAACTGAGTTTAATATTCATTTTATTTAACATGCCAATATCATTTCCAGTAAGTAAAATATCATCCAAATACAAAGATAATATCGTAAAACTGCTCCCACTTTTCATGACATATACAAAATTGTTAAATCTATTTGAGATAAATCCCATTTTGACAATCACGTCATAAAATTTGAGACACCGCTGTTTAGAAGATTGTTTTAATGCATATATGGATTTATTCAACTTGCATACTTTATCCTCTTGTCCTTCCACTTGAAAACGTTCAGGTTGAGTGTTAACACGTTTTCGTCGAGTTTAAAATATACGTTGTAGTACAGTCAACAAAAGAGAATAATCATTTCAATTTGTAAGTGCTCAAAACTAGAAATGAGTCTGAGGTCGTTAGTAAGGAGAAAATATAGAATTCACGTACTAATCGCAATTAGAAACAATGAGCACAATAAGATATTAATGAAATATAGAAATTTACTCAAAATGATGTTCAATAATAACTTATATCTCAAAAATCATTGGGATAAAAAGAATGTCAAAACCCTAAAAAATGATGATTTGAATCACCACTTAATTCCTCAATCAAGCATATATCTCAATTTCCCAACAATGTTTAGAACCAAGTCAACACATGCCTCAAATAACCCCACAGTAGTTCTTAGCCAGTATCAGATGTCAAGCATATGAATGAGATGACTTAAAGTTGCTAAGTCTTAGCACAAGTCACAGAACGCAAAGCCTCAGAGATGCCTTAGTATTGAGCGTATTGGCACGCATCTCAAGGCAATAGGGCACGCACCCCAATGCAAAACAATGCCCAGGCTCAAGCCCGAGCACGCGCTCACGTGTGCATGTGAGCGAGTGTGTATGTACGCATGTGTATGGGGAGGGGACTCGACCCCCAGTGTTCGTGGGCGATAAGCCCTAAACACAAAACCAATATATACACGTTTTCAATTTTGTAGCCCATGATGTGGGACAAAATGAACTTCCTTCTTCTTCATTCAGCTGTAGAGGGTGTTCACACTCAATTAAGCTGCTATAATCGCTATTCCTCTCAGTCGAGGTCCTAATTGTCTTTGCAAAGTGAAGCTGCAGCTGTAGGATGCAAAGTCGTGGCTGGAGGTGTAAGGAGTGTGGCGAACGGACAATGTCAATGATGGGTGCTCCGGTGAATTCTTGCAATCAAGAATATAGGATAAACACCTCAATTAAAGCACTCATAAGCCTTGCCATGAAGTGAGGAAGAAGAAGGTAGTGTCGACATGGTGTTTGGAGGTGTGCAGAGCTCTGCCGAGGTTGGAGGAATACGGAGGTGGGTTTGTTCGACAGAGAGAGCGAGGGACCAATAAGCCCAATTAGGTTGGGGCATTTGGTCAATGGAGTGTGGCGGAGGTAGTGGTGGAGTTGGTGTGATGTTTGATGCACTGGAGTGCCGACGCAAGCTTGCTGGAGCTCGTGCTGGTTGCGGGGAAGACAATGAGGGAGGCTGTGAAATGGTGGTTGAATTGGAGTTTAAAGGGTCTAAAGCTAAGCTAGAGAAAGAAAGGGAGAGGTAGACCTAATCTAAGGGATGAAAGGGGGTAGGATTCACATCGGCTTTGATTGGTTGGCATCGAGGATGAAGGATGCTTCGGTGAAGAGAAGCGGCGACGACGAAGGGGTTGGACACTCTTGCTTTGGCCGGCGAGTAGCGGACGAAGTCAGGGAAGATGTTCCTTCTACCTATTGTACATGGCAGTGGGCGACAAAGGAGGATTGAGAAGCTCGCCAGAGTTGACGAAGCTCGCGGTCGGAGAGGAGGGAGGAAGGAGATTTCCGACGTAGAATCGATTGACTTGGACCGTGGGAGCTTGAGGATCTTATATAGATGAAGGTT
Organism: Thalassia testudinum; assembly: GCA_037157565.1. NCBI lineage: Eukaryota > Viridiplantae > Streptophyta > Magnoliopsida > Alismatales > Hydrocharitaceae > Thalassia > Thalassia testudinum. The sequence continues at coordinate 58,061,527 of JAZHRO010000022.1, read as the reverse complement.
TTGGGCTTCAATTGCCTAGAAACCTCTAATTGGAGCAACCCCATATGGAAACAAAACCCTGATTTATGGGTGCTCTCTAGGGTTTTAGGGTAAGAATTAGGACCTAAGATCAGTTTCAATGGAAAGGGATCATCTTCCTAATCAATCCCTTCAAATTTGGAGAGATTTGAGCAAGAAATCAAAGAGAAAATTGAGATTGAGTTCCCGCATTTTGGGTTGGGAAGATACGGTTCACACTTAAGGCGGCAGGGACTGTTTTGAGAAGAATGATGAGAAGTTAGGGACCAAATTACAATAGAATTGAAACCTAAGGGTTTAAATGAGAGAATCAGAGTTTTCAAGGGCTAAAATGCAAACTTGGTCAAGATGGACTCTAATTAGATGTAAATTTTGGTCTTAACCTAATTTTGACCTAAGAAATATAATGGTGAACTTGGATTTAATCACATCATTATATGTTATGGGTTCCATGTGATTTTCCTCTTCTATATCAGCTAACAAACATAAAGGTTCACAAGAATACAAGTGATAATCATTCATCCATGAGGGTTGGGTTCTTATTCTTTTGTTGCTAACAATAGGCACATCTGGTTGGCTACTCTCATCTAAGTCCATAGGCTCATGTATATCTTCCATGTTAGGTGAAACATGTTGGTGATCGCCTATAATTTTCATCAGTTGATTTATATTTTCCATGTTGGGCATATATTCATCTTCATTTTCTCGAGTACCATTGTAATAGTTATAATCAATTACCAATAAGGGATCTTCCTTTTCTTGACTCTTATCTTCCTCTATATTTTCTAGGAATGTTGTATCCCTATATTCAATGATCCCCTTTTCCTTGTGATAGAATCTATATGATCCCCTTTTCCTCTATATCTCTAAGTTGACCTGGAATCAATACATGTGCTATTGAACCGAATTTCCTCAAATGATCTAAATTCAGCTTTCTTCCAGTCCATAATTCATAAGGTGTACTTTCGATAGTTTTGGTAGGTATCTATTTAGAGTATAATTAGATGCAACCAATGCTTCTTCCCAAAATTTTTTCGGGAGACAAGAATGTGATAACATACATCTAACAAAATTTATTAACGTTCTATTTTTCCTTTCTGCCACTCTATTTTGTTGTAGTGTATAAGGCATTGTAGTATGCCTTTTTATTCCATACTCTTTGTAATATAAATTGAATTCTTTTGAATTATATTCCCCATCTCTAACACTCCTTAACACCTTGATGTTCCTTCCAAGTTGCCTTCTACTTCCATCTTATATTTCTTAAACAAGATAAAACCTCATTTTTGTGAGATATTAGGTAGATATAAGCACATTTGGAATAATCGTCTATAAATGTCACAAAATATTCCTTATTATTAAATGTTTTCATGCTAAGTGGACCACATACATAGAAATGTATTAATTCTAATAATTCATTTGATCTATATTCCTTTCCAAACGATTTTCTAGTCATTTTTCCAACTAAGCAATGTTGACATGGGGATAATTCTACCTTTTTTATATTCGGAAGAAGATTTAATTTCACCATTTGTTCCATTTTAGACTTTCTAGAATGTCCTACTCTAAAATGCCACATATCACATTTAGATAAAAGAGACAAAGAGTAATAATCAAAAGAAGCACTAGCATTATTCACTTTATTGTTAATAACAGAAATATAGCAAAGATTATATTCAGGAATATAAGTGCCCATAGCAAACACCTTTTTATCTTTGCATATAGAAACACGCTTGTTGTAAAAATGAGCTTTTAGGCCATTTTTCATAAGAGTTACAACAGAAAGCAAGTTTTGCCTCATGCCAGGTGCATAAAGGACGTCCTTCAGAACCATGATGCTGTCTCCAAGATCCAAGCGGTAGGTGCCGATGTCTTCCATATCTATATAGGTACTGTTACCCACATAGATGTGTTGTTCACCAGGCTTAAGCCCGGTGAAAGATTCCAAACCATTTTTTATTTTTGCAATGTGTCGGGTTGCGTCAGAATATATCCACCCACCAATTATTAGAGTTGGGTAAAACAATATTGTTGCATTCCACGACCCCAATAACAGCTCTTTTGTTGGTAGATTTCTATTCCGAGGTCTTGCCTTTGTTTTCATTCTTATTTTGACAATTTGCTCTAAAGTGGCCAAATTGATCACATGGTGGCAAGAACCTTGTGGTTTATTTTTCTGGGCATGATTCGGCTTGAATTGCGCTCTATTTGGCCTTGCTTTTCTATTGTGCCCTTTGCTGTCATCATACTTGGGCTTTCGAAAAGCTGCATTTGCTTCTTCTAAGTTTAGCTTGTGCTTCTTTCAGCTAACCATGACTTGTTCCATTCCCAATTGCACTGGCAACTCAGAAAGTTGAAGTAAAGGAGTCAACCTGAGAGTAGTGGTCACCATGTCAAAACTACTTGGCAAACCATTAAGTATAGTTACCACTTGTAGTTTTTACGAAATTAGAGTTCCCGCAATTAATAAATCCTTAGCCATGTAATCATATTATTAATTTGTTCTATGACACTTTGTCTCTCCTGCATTTTGTAGGAGTTGTACCTTTGAATGAGAAGTTGTGTGTTTATTTTAGTTGTTTTATCATATTTCTCCTTGAAAACTTTCCATAATTTATGTGAAGTGTCATACGTCTAAAAAAACTTAATGAGACTGTCTTCCATGAACATGAGTGTAAGGTTTTTTGCTTTTTTGTCATCATTCATCAATTTCTCCCTCTTCTTGATTTCCACCTTAGAGGCACTATAGTCAAATTCCAGAAGGGCATATCCAATAACATATTCTAGATTATCATAGTTTAAGGCACATCAAATTTTCCGATGCCACATCTCATAGTTAATTAAATTTCGTTTAACTTTTCAATTTTAACCAACTCGACAGTGATCAATTTATTAGAAACCATGTGATTTCATCTATATAAAATAAATAGAATGCAAATAACTTGTTAATGAAAAAAAAAAGGTAAAGTTATGGTACTCAATAAATGTCTACAGGTTAAAAGTAATAATTTTTTTTAACAATTATAATAAAGAAGAGACAAATCTACATCAATATCAATTTTTTTGGAGTTAACGCATATGTGTGTGGGAGTTACATTAATTAATCCAATGTCCAAACTAAATAGATAGATAAAAAAAGAAATGAACAACAAGGCAATAGATGATTAGATGCAGTGAACTTATTTTCCCTTTTATTAATTAATAAGCAATGAAGTCTACTTATGGCATTGTATCTAGTTAGTGAATGATGTACTAAAAATTAAAGGCCCACATAATTAAATAAACTCAAATATAGCGGAAGTGATGTAATTTATTATTATTATTATTTTGAAGTGGCAAAGAGGATGATGTGTTTAAAGTTATGTTTTTTTTTTTAATTAAATGGGTGTCTTTAAATGGCTGACAAGCATTTCAAAACAAAAAAATTTTTTGTACCTTTCTTTCTACCTTCTACGTTAGCTTTGAAAATTTTAGGGTTCTCTTCTGAGGAGGCCAACGACAGTGATGACCACGCGATTGAGTGAGGAAGGTAACACGCAGGGGCCTAGACAATTGACCTGATCGATTGACAAGTGCGACGAGTGGGAGAAGAAAGATTGAGTAACGATCGTCGAGCAGTGGCTGTGGTGACGGCAACTAAGGTGGCGGCGATCGTGAATGCTACTTTGATACCACTCTCGAGAAGAAAACCATGAGGTATGATTTTGCAACTCCGATAGTTATATATCTTTTCGTCGATTTGTTTGATGGGTGGGGAATCCATCTTATTATAGATAGAGGCCAACCCCTTTTCACTGCCATCTCCGCCTCTTAATCGCCTCTGTGATTTGAGGGGAACATTTTCAGTCTCACATTCACCACGTTTAATGTGATTTGTTTCCCTTTTTCTTAGATTTTTCCGTGATCTTTTTGACCAGTTCAAAAATATGAGAATTTCGAACACACTTTAGTAATTCGTACATGGTAGATCGCCCTTGCATCTTATGTTATAATTGAGACGTTTGCTAGGTGTAGCTTAGGTCTCTTTCTACTACAATTATTTTGCGGTCCGTTGCCTAATTAAACTCATCTTAAATTGTTGATATTTCTTCCACGCAAATTAAATTAGCAATTATTTTCTCCGCATCATCATAAGTACTTCCATTTTTTTTTTTTGAATAAGTGATAATGTATTAACTTAAAAAAAGCTAACCGTCCATAATGTGGGGGGGGGGGGGGGGGGGGGGGGGTTAGAAAGAAAAATAATTACATCTTCCTCAATATGGAAGCAAGAAAATTAAAGAGCATCTAATCCATTAGTGCTGACTGTGGCCAAAGTGATAGTCGTTATGGAAATAGAGTCGTGCATCCTTTCATTCCTTTCTTACTAAAGCTCCCAAATCATTGCGTTTATGGCCAGCCATAGATCCGAGTGATCCGAAGGTGCTAGCGAGAGAAATGGGTTGGTTAGGTGTATATTCGGCAGCCCTTTCATAGTTTGAACTTGCATCTAGATAGTGGAGGAAAAAGAGCAGGAGAAAAATAGATACTCATGAGATTCCTCACAAGTACCACAAAGCCTGTAAGTAGGGTCAATATGCAATCCCTAGCGAGCAAGTCTATCCAAGGTGAGTAATCTACCTTTTGTTACCAACCAAGCACAATAGCACCACTTAGGGGGTGCCTTCTTGGTCCAAATAGAATTCCAGATTTCAAGGATAGAACCCTTGATCCTGATCAATTCTCTAACCTTTCTTGTTGAGAGGGAACCCTCAGGAAGTACCGGCCAAGTCCATCCTTCATCATTATGAAATGTGAAATAATAATATCCCATAGGGACAGGAGGCGTTTCCACCAAGGCGAGTCCATAGGTGAGGGGGTAGCAGATACCCAAGCCTCGTACCTTTGGTGCATCTAGATGCACCAAATGGAATCTCTAATCATTTGAAGATGGTGGGCGAGCTTAGTGAAAGCACATAATTGTAACTCCTCAAGGCAACATAGATTAAGGTCCCCTTATTGGAGGGGTTTACAAATATCCTCCCAAACAACTAAATGGGTTTTTCCATCAAATCAGCAATCCATCTCCTGATTCCTTCATGGGTCTGATGCTACAGAATGGCTGAAAGCACATTTAAAGCCAAAGTGAAGAGGAGGGAGAGTGGGTCACCTTGCCTCAGCCCCCTACTAGCATGAAGAAAGCCTGAAAGATCTCCATTCATAAGAGGGGAGCAGGTAGGCTTTGAATACACATACGGATCCAATTGATCTAGGTGTCAGAAAAACCCATAAGCTGGAGCGTTCTGAAAATGAAATCACACCTGATGGAGTTAAAAGCTTTAGAGATGTCAACTTTGACGCACATTCTGGAAGCCAACCTCGCAGTATGGAAGCCCTTTGTAAATTCTTAGGTAAGGAGGGAACAATCTGATATGCATCTACCCTTGATAAATGCCCCTTGATTGGGAGCGACAAGCTTAGACATGAGCCTGCTTAATCTTATTGCAAGGGTCTTGGAGATGGTTTTGTATAATGTATTACTACAAGCAATAGGCCAGAAGTCTTTCAAGGATGAGACATTAGGGCCTTTTGGGACAAGGGTAAGAAAAGTATGATTAAGTTCTCTTACCAGACCCTCGGCTAAAGAAAAAGCGGATTCCTTCAGTGAAATCCTACTGAATAATGTTCCATGCCTTTCGGAAGAAGAAAGCGTTGAAGCCGTCTGGACCAGGAGCTTTATCCGATCTAATGGACCAAATGGCATCCTTGATTTCCTCATCAGAGGGGGTGATAGTGAGGCTATCATTATTTGCAGGTGAAAGCAAACATGGGACCGACCAGGAGAGGTTCTCAACTGGAGGAACATCCAAGGCTTGGGCAAAAAGCTTAGTATAGTAATCAAGGGCTTCCTTATTCAGAAGTCACTCCTCTTCAATGATATCCCCTCACTCCGTAATTAATTTTGCTAGGGAGTTTAAGTTCTGTCTAACTCTGGTTGCACAGGCAAAGAAGCCTATGTTCCGATCTCCAAGCTGGAACCAGTCACATCGGTTTCGTTGCTTCCAGTAGTGCTCCTTCCTGAGTTGTGATAACTCATAACGGATGCGACGTTCCTCAAGTTGAGCATCAAGGTTGTCAGGGTTCTAGGACAGGGAAACATGAACGTAATCAAGCTCCAGGGAGAGATCAACGATGTGGGTCCCTCTGGAGTGATCCTTCCTCTCCCAATCCTTAAGAGCATGCTTGACACATTTAAGTTTCAGCATGCAATGATAGAGGTATCACTATCCGCCTAATAATTGAGGAACCTGAAGGGCTTCTTATGAAGGCATGAAGGGGTAAGTTGGAGTGGCATGCAGGCATGGTCGCTGAGGTCAGAGTGGATGTATTCCAATCTCGTGAGTGGGGAAAGGTCGACTTACAGATTGTTAGCCAATCCCCGATCCAACTGGCAAGCGATGCGGCCACCTCCTATGGCGAGGTTGATCCAGGTGAGAGGGTTCCCACATGTTGCAATCTTCAGGTGGTCGCAGGAGGAGATGCAGTCGTTGAAGTCTTGAATGGAGGCCCTGGAATGAGGGATCCCCCCATGCTTCTCCCTGTTTAATCTGATAGCATTAAAGTCGCCAGGACCACCCAAGGCCCCTCAACCAATGAGTGGTGGAGCCTGGGTGTGCTCCAAAGTTCAACCTTGTGAGCCCCATCATTTCGAGCATAAACAAGAGATAGGAAGATAGTAAAACCTCCCCTATTAGAGCAACGAACGAGTATTACTTGGTCCAAGGAGTGAATAGCATCCACATCCTATGATTGAGTTTTCTAGAGAAAAACAACCCGGCCATTACAGCCACGCTCCATATTGTGGATAGCCCCCCATCCATTGGGGATGCGATGTTGGAACCGTGGCCAAGATGCAGTCGAAATGTGGGTCTCCAATAAGGCTAATAGTTGAATGTTATAATGACAAAGGGTAGAGTATACCTCCTTCAATTTCCCGAGGCACAAAGTCCCTGGGTATTCTAAGTGGCTAGTGACATGAGGAGCAGGCACCCACTGGTACCTCAGAGGATGAAACTTCCGTAGCTTTGGACTTCCTCTTGTTTTTCTTTCGCTTAGGCTATCGCCACTTGCCATCTTCAAGGTCTAATCCCTCCTTGAGCATGTCCTCTAAGGGAGCGGCGAATCCATTGCTGGATGCAGGTCCTTTAGAAACTCGGAGGGAGGAGGGCGGAGAGTAGTTGAGGTTGAGGGAGTAGTCAATCTCGCACCCTTATGTAGACGATCTCCGGAGGAGGTCGTCAGTTTGTTGTGTCCGGTATGGGAAGGTTTACATCATCCAGCATCACATTCCAAATCAGGAGGCTCCAGATTGCCATCCTCGCATTCCAAATTGGGAGCCTTGGAATTTCCAACTGATGAGGTATGGCTCATCATAGGTAAAATGCCCAAGTTAGGCTAGAAACTACGTTAAACACTATACAATTAATACATGAAAAGGGTTAAGTGTGGAAAATAACAAAAATGACCTAAAACATCCAATTTGCGTTAAAAATGCAAATTTATGTTATAAAATGAGATATTCTATTCATTAATGTAAATTGATGATCCAATTGCAAAATTTAACACACATTTGAGTTTAAAAGTTCAAATCAAAGATGAAATCAACTTCTTAAATGTTTAATTCAGCTTTAATAAAAACTTCGTTGTATTTGGATATCACTAGGATCTTACATTTAGAGTTTTACATTTACGTCCTTAGTTCATAGACATTTATTCACATTAAAACCTCCAGGGACCTATTTGATAACCGCCAAGGGCTTCTTTGGAAGACCTGGGGATTGCACTGCATTCATTTCATCCAATTATGGGTCTGCATGCAAATTCTCTACCCCTACGCACCATAGGACTTCTCCGTAAATTCACCAAAAGAGCTGGAGTAGGTGGTCTACTGTTCACACCACAAGAACATGGCCAATCTTGGTTGTTCATCTCATGATCTCTCGATCCAAAGGGCCAGCTCCGATCGAAGCTTTGCGTGCTTCGGCGTGTGTGATCACCTTCCCCTTTAGATCTCATCCAATAGTGGCATTTTGATTTGAATGCTCGCACGCTCCTCGACTCCATCTCCACCACCCAAGACCTAGTCACCTAATCCTACCACTACGATGCCCAGATCCAGTGATCAACCTACTTAAGCACCTGTCCTGAACCGCGCACACACTTAGTCACTCCCTCCTCCACGAGTGGTTCCCTTCGTTTATTCCCTCAGCTTCCCTACCCTCTTTCATCACCCACGGTGACAGAGTGGGTTTCTCTCCATCTGTCTATTGCCTCCTGCCACTGGCCGTTGGCTCTTGGACATCTTCGTCAATTGAAGGGCCATCTCCCCTTTCGTCGTCATCAGCCGTCGACTAGTGACCTTGGACAACTTCTTCCCTTAGATTTCTTGCTTTCTAGAGTAGCTTAGATTAGTAATTAGTGTAATTTAGATTAGTAAGAGTATATTAGAAATCAAATTCAGTGATGGTTTAGTGTAGGGTAGGAGTAGATTAGCTTAGATCCACTCCACCCTTTCTGATCAATTCAGATTAGAGAGGTGTTTTTCCACCTCCATTTCGACTCATACAACTTTCCGTACACATCACAATTCATTTTTGATTTTCCCTCGCATTTTATTCATCATCCACCCATCCATCAAGGTCAAATTCAGATCTGAAGCCTTGGCTTCTAGATCTGAATTTGCATCAAAGATTAACTTTGGGGATCTCCCATTCGCATCATAAATTCACAAAGGCCCCTGATCTGGATTCAATTGTGTCGGATTTGCTCGATGTATTTGTATGTGGATTTTAAGCCTAATTGCAAGATTTGGTGTCAATTTGAGTTTTAATGGATTTAATTGAGCAATTCGAATTTTTATTCACTCAATTGGGTGCAATGCAATGAATCTAGGATGTGTCATGTGATTTTTAATTTTTAGATGAGCATAAGTCCAGTTTGACTTTTAAACTGGGTAGTTTAGCCAAGGAATTTCAGATTCACTGAAAAGAGGCTAAAAATGACCTAATTGATTTTTTAGTGATCACCTAAGAATCTTGAGCACTAAATCATAGTGTGTAGAGTTCTTAGATCATTTTACTATGAAGTGATCTTATATTAAATGCCAAGCAGGCAATATTGGTTTTCTCTCATGAGAATTTTTTTAATCAGTTAATTGGAAATTGAATGAGTTTTAAGCTCGGTCTTGTCTCTGTTAGCTTCAGATTTTTTTATGGAGTGTTCAAGATAAATGCAACTGGGATTTCAATGTGAAAATCAGATTTGAGCTGATGTAGATCAGCCACTCTGTTCTAGTAATCTGAGTTGATTTTTCTATGGATTTCATTCGTTGATCTTGAGGATTTGATGATGGATTGGTTTCCTTGGACTAAATTGCATTTCAGTCTGATTTTCAAACTTGAAGCTACTTTAGATCAGACCCTGAAGATCTGACTTTGATTTTTGGACAGTCCTTGACTATCAGCAAAACAACAATAACAATCGTTGAAATGGACACTGAGTTGCTGCATTTGAGCAACAATAGGAGCAGCATTGAGCTACTGATTTATAGCAGTAGCAGCAGCAGTTGCTGCTATGGCTGTCTATAGTTGCTGAGTTAATATTGAAGTGAGATCTGGACTGGTTGGAATTGGAGTTGAAATGGAGCTGAGTTATTTTGTAGTGTAGGAATTATCTATACAAGCGTTCATGTATTGAATTTAGATTTTAATTTAACTTGAATTACTTGTAGTCTTGTTTAAATTCTTTTGTCAGTTATATTAATATGACAAATTGTCCAAAGGTAAAAATTGAATGAAATGGAGTTGAAAATTTGGTTTAATTACCCATTTATCTTTCTTGTGAAGTGTTGAATTCCTTTAAGCGCTTAAACTTAAATTTCATCCTTTAGATTAGAATTCAAGGCCTTAGGTTTTCATTTCCAACACCCTTTAAGGCCATACTTGTGTTAACTTTGCACATAAATAAAAATTATAAAAAGTTCAAAAAAATAAAATAAAGGTGTCTTGAGTAGGATTAGGTTTATGTCTAAGTGTATGTAAGGTTTCAAGGCATTCTGAACCCCCAGCTTAGTAGAACATACCAGCCGATGGTTCAGTATACCTTGAAACTTAATAAAAGACCCAAACTTAAAAAAACACCAAAAACAACTCTCTCTCTCATCTCACTCTTTCTCTCTCGTCCCCTATCTCTCTTATATATATAAAACCTTATAAAAATTAGAAAAACCTCAAAAATACCCATAAATATCATGTATACTATGTATATACTTGTATATATAAGCTAAACATAAGTTATATGCATATAGTATACAATATGTACAAAATATCTATAAATAACTTATGTATGTATTTTATATAGTAAATTAAGTATTTAGAATAATTTATTGTATATATAACTATATTATAAAATTATATATTAATTTATATAACTTAATTGTATAATATACTAAGTAATTAGATAAACCTATTTAAATGTACATATTTATATCTCATACTATACATAGGTATTTATATATGTATTATGAATATTATAATACCTGTAATTTAATTTAATTATATATTTACAGTAAATAATTAAGTTATTAAGGTAATTAGGTAATTTATTAAGTTAAAATAAAATAAATTAGTAAATTAAGTTAATACTAAGATAATTTATAGTGTATACTTGTATTATATTATATTAAGTATTTTCAACTTACTTAAACCATATTTATACTGTACTTTGGTATTTATAATTTATTTATATGTAAAACTAACTAAAACATGTATTTAAATCTATATAAATTAAAATAAAGTTTCTTAAATACAACAAAAATATGTAATAAATAATTTATTAACTATGTAAAAAGTCAATTTTGTAATTAATTAACTAATTTATACTTTAATTAACAAATTAACATCTAATTTAATGTGTACAAACTGTAAAATTTACCTAATTTTGCTATATACGTAAATAATTTATTTATGTAAAGAAATTATATAATTATGTAGCCCTATATAAGGACTTTACAATAGTATAATTTATTTTTAATTTAAATTAAATTATGGCCCTCAAATTGAGGGCCAAAGTTGCTAAAACAGGACGCATTTGCATGCAACAGCAGTGCTAAACTGAACGCTGGATAGCGTCACATCGGTGGTTGAGAAAGAGCTGCACCGATATATAAGTTGAAATGACCCGCTGCCTTTTTGGGTTGTTTAAGACGTTTGGATTACTCGTCAGACGTTTGTCCAGACGTTTGGACGGAGATTTGGATGTCTGAAAGTAGAGAACCGTACCTTCTTTTCTGCGCGAGTGCTGCACGCGTATTTTCTCTCTCTCCTCACCACAAACCCTAACCGTCTCTCTATTTAAATCCCCACTTCTCCTCACCCATGCCACTCTCCACTAGCCACCACCACCTTCATCCTCCCCTCCATCCTTCACCTTCCTCCCTTCCTTCCAGCACGGTGAGAGGAGAGGAAGAAGAGAGAGAGATGGGACGTTGAGGAGGAGGAGAGGGGAGCGGGAGCGTGGGAAGAGCTCGAGAGGAGGAGCTCGCGGAGGTGAGCTTCGCGACCTCCTGAAGCTGCTGGTGTAATAACTACGGGCGGAGAGGAGGGGTTTCGCACGGAGGAGAAGCTCGCGGAGGTTCTGCGTACTGGATATTTTCCAGTATCAGACGTCTGGAGCACATCCCAGACGTCTGGAGTAGCAGAAGGACGTTTGGAGCTAAAGCCGGACGTCTGAAGGTACGCTCTGTGCTAAGGTACGTGCTTTTGTGCGGTTACTGTGGTTTCCCTACTCAGAGGGGGTGAGATCAGCGTGACGTAAAAAATGCGGAATATAGTGTAAAGCAATCTCACAAAATAGACAAACACGCAAAGTACACAATTATTTTTAGGTGGAAACCCAAACCGGGTGAAAACCACCACTTAACCCTCTCGAGTTAGGATTTTCCGATCAACCAAGTTGATCAAATCCACTAAACGAATCACTTTAAACGAGGATGATTCAACCTCAATTACAATCACGCTACAAGTGCGAGGGTAGCGTTCCTCAACCCCTTCTCTTCACGAGAAGGATTTTGTCCCTCGAAGGAGACGGGAATTCGTAAAGCGAATACTCAACCAAATAACAAAGATAAAATAACAAATAATCCTAGAGAGCCAACAAAGTAATTTTTAACCTAAGCTTCTATAGGAATTAGGAAACTCCCCTTTGCAAGGAGTTCGTCGAATCGATGATGCGGGTGCGTGAGCCACGTGATGGCGCAACGTCGCTCTCGTGAACTACGGCGGGAGAGCGGGTGCGCAACAGCTTGATGCTCTCTAGATGAAGAACTTGAGCTTGGAGAGCAAGAGCTTGCTTGAACACAAAAGAGTGTGAGAGTGTATTACAAAGTGTTTCTTGTGTATCTAGGTGTCTCTTAGTGTGCAAGAGGTTCCTCTCTATTTATAGATGTAACGAACGCGCGCTTCAGACATCTTTTAAGATGTCTGGGAAGTGGCCCAGACGTCTGACCAGACGTCTGGAACCACTTCCAGACATCTGGGAATCGGTTATTGTTGGCACGCGCGATTCGTCTGCGCGCCTGAGCGCGCAGACCTGCGAAAATTCCCTCTCTCTTTTTCCCTCTCCCTCCTGCACCCTTTATCGCACTCTCTCTCTCCTCCTCGCGTGGCCTTAAAAGGCCATGCCCTCCCCCTCACTCCCGTCACCTCAGCTCCCTTCCTCTTCTCCTTCCAGTCGGTGCGCGAGAGCGAGCGCGAGTGAGCGGTGGCGGCGACAGCCGTGGGGGGTGCGGGAGGAGGTGCTGCGCTGGGGAGGAGGCGTCGGCCGTGAGGGCTCGAGCCTGCCGGGGCAGCGGGAGCCGGCCGGCGGGGGCGCAGCGGGCGCGGAGCGACGCGGGAGGACTACTGTAGCTCGAGCAGCAGGCGGACGAGACGCGGTGCGGCCGGGCGTCTCGAGCGGAGGGCGAGTTGTGCCCTGGTTCTGGAAACTTTTCCAGAATCAGACATCTGGGCTGATAGCCAGACGACGGGCCCGACGTCTGAAAGGTGAGTTATTTTCGTCTCCTTCCTTTTCTTCGACTGACTGTACTAAGAGAGAGAGATGGGTAAGTGCAGGTTCTGAGATTCGCATCCAACGTGAATCAGACGTCTGGCTGCAGTGCTAGACGACTGGAGAGGCTTACAGACGTCCGGAGTGACCATCGGATGTCTGGGAACTAGGCCAGACGCCCTCGCAGGCTTCTGGACGTCTGAGAGACCACGCAGAGCAAGGTAACCCTTGATCCACTTTTTAAGACGTCTGGAATAAGTTCCAGACGTCTGATTTTGCACCGTTTCGTCATTTTCGACCCGTTTAGGTCCCGTTCGGGTTCCGTTTTCCGCGTTTCGAGTTGCGTTCTTTTCGGAATTACATCCTCTACCCGTCTACAGTAGCTGTATACTATTTTGAGAAATTCCTTGTGTTTGATCCTTGTGATAGGACCCCGTTCCGTTGCAGTCTCGGGGGTTGTAGAGGCACGCGGGATTCCCGACCACGCCCCCAGTTCGCCTGTTGTAACCGGTAGAGTGGCTTTAAGTATAATCTGTTAAATTATGAAATCATAAATAGAACCTAGGACATTGCATGAATCCTAGGAATGAGAAATAGATTGAATGGTAGATCGTAGGGTGTTGCATGAATCCTAGGGATGGAAACTAGATCGTATGATAGATCCTAGGATATGGCATGAATCCTAGGACGGGAAAACTAGTGGAATGTATGAATACTGCAGTCTTGGAAAATGTGGAAAGGAAATAATAGTTGCCTGTAAATTTGTTTAAACAGTTGCCTGTTATGAATAAATGAACATGAGTAAGAATATGGGATGTGTGAACGTGAAACTGGAAAGGTGAAACTGGAATGCGCTGAGTTAAAGAGCTGGAACCCTACGGGGAATTAGGAGTAGAACTCCTGGAAAGTGAATGGAATAGAATTGGGGAAGTGAGCTGGCCCTTGAGTACGGAGTACCGAGGAGAGCGACTGTCCCCCTATTTAGTGCAGAGCGGAACTAGCCACCCTAGGGACCCGGGGTTAGGACTGGCCAGTCTGTGCCGACTTACTGGCCCTCGTGTACGTAGTACCGAGGAGAGCTACTAGTGTAGGGAGGTACTAGCTACCCCACCGGCCCCGGGATCCTGCTAGCCTCCTACAGCGACTTGTTAGGCCCACTGGGGCAAACCAGGGTAGTCAGGAGAGGGTGTTACTGTGGAGGGGTTGGACCCCTGTTACTGAGAGGGCTCTGCCTTGTACTGGTTCCGTGCTGTGCTTTGGGCGTACCCGTTAACGGAAACGACTGACCACGTGCCAGTGCGGGTTAGCTACCTGTGCGTTTATCGCGCGTGTCGTAGTCACCGTTACGCCTGTCCGTGACCTTGGGGTGGTTGACTGAGAGTAGGATCGCCACGGGGGACTCTCCCGGCCAGGAGAGCACCACGTGCTACTTCTACTGTTTGGAAAAGACTACAATCAAGATCGTTCCCACGAGGAACATTCGAGATCAAGTGAAGGATCTGAGAAATAGACAAATTGTGAAACAATAGAAAGACGTAAATAAAGGAAGAAAGAAAATTAAAACAGCTACTGTACACTTTACTGTTTCTTTAGTTTAGCTGCCACTCTACTCAGCATTTTGCTGACGTGTTACACTCGTTACCTTTCAGGACCAGGTGTTGAGCAGCCAGGGTCAGCGGCTGCAGAGGACGCTGGGCCGAGTAGGGTCCAGTAGAGTTACCACTGTTCTCTTGTACCTCTTTTTGGTTCCACTGTAGTGAGTAGTTTTTGTTTCCGCTGTACTTTTCTTTACTTGTAGTTCCATATTATGTTATGAATGTTGTTCTACTGTTGTGGTGGTACATACTGTAGTGGTTTCTTTCCTTACTGCTGTATTTTCTTACTGTTAGTTATATTCATGTTGAATGTGATTTATTTTACTGCTCTTTTGGTTACTTCCTTGTTGGACGACCAGGTCTTGGGATTAGTCGAGTCGGTCCGGTTCTCGTGTCTCGTAGGGACTCGGGAATCGGGTCGTTACAAGATGGTATCAGAGCAAGGTCGTCCCGAGAAGTGAATCAACTAACTGGAAAATAACCAATTCACATGTCTATAACTAGAGTAGCCATCACAACATATCTTTTGACATGAGTTCTTAGACGTTTCCGTTCGGTATCGTTCCGTAGTGACGTGTTCTGTTTTGTTTCGCGTCTCCTTGCAGGAGATGCCTCGTCGTGGGACCAGTGAGGCGGGCCGCGGGCGCGGCCGAGGATGAGGTCGGCGAGGTGGGCATGCCGTTGCCGACACCCCAGTGGACCAGCCACTACTCCCGGACGTCCAGGCCCAGGACCTCGCCTAGCTGATATGAGACATTGTACGAGAGGAGCTCCACCTACCGCCCCGAGCACCTCACCCTGGGGCTGTGGAGGGGGAGTCCTCTGTGGGACCACTCGATGGACGCGGCGCTGGATACGGGGGAGGGGATGGGCCGCCGCAGCCCCCACCTTCCTCCGATACTTCTGTGCACGAGGCACCGTTGCCTAGGGGTGAACCAGCATCCCCATTGCAGCGCCACTCCGAGCTCTTCGGGCAGTTCCAGAAGCTGAAGCCCCCCTCCTTCAAGGGGGATGAGGACCCGACCGAGGCAGAGGACTGGCTTGAGCAGCTGGAGAAGATTTTCGACACCCTTCGCCCCCCGGTGGAGTGCCGCGTGGCCTTTGTCACGTACCAGCTGGAGAGTGCAGCACACAGGTGGTGGAGGGCGGTCCGGGGACAGGAGAGGGACGAGCCGACCTGGGATCGGTTCGTCGCCCTCTTCTGCGAGCAGTACTTTCCCCAGACGTGGCAAGACCAGAGGAGGCGGGAGTTCCACACTCTCCGCCAAGGGACGATGACCGTGAGCGCGTACCGCACGCGTTTCCTGGAGTTGTCCCGCTTTGCAGCGACAGCGGTAGCTACTGAGGAGGAGCGCCTTTGGAGGTTCACCGAGGGACTCCGGCCTGCGATTAGGGGGTATGTCAAACCCCTGAAGCTGCCTACTTTTTCGAGGGTGGTAGAGGCAGCTATGACTTACGAGGAGACCAACCCGTCCACGCGAGACACTGACGGCGGGCGGAAGAGGCCCTTCCAGCCAGACTTTTCACAGGGCCGGCGAGAGAGGAGACACGTGGCGTCCGTAGGAGATCCGTCACGTTTTACAGGGCCATCAGTGGCCTTTGGGGGCCCTCGACAGGGGCCAGTCGCCAGCACTGGACCCTCGCCCAGCCGACAGCAGGGACCCACCGAGGGCGGGAGTCGGGTTCCCCTCTGTTACCAGTGTGGCCAGCCGGGCCACATCAGGAGGGACTGCCCGTCTAGGGCAGGAGGTCAGCAGATACTTTCCGCGCAGAGCACTGGAGGACGCACAGGAGGCCGTGGTTACCAAGCGCGAGGAGGAGGATAGCAGTCACGAGGAGGGTACCGGCCAGCACCTACCCGTCCGACGCAGAGTGTGGCTGCTTCGTTCGCACCTAGAGCTGAAGGGCGTATCAACGCCCTGACACACAGGGACGGCAGAGCTTCGGGATCGGTGGTAGCAGGTATGGTTTCAGTTTCCGGCAAACTCGTTTACACGCTTTTCGATTCTGGTGCTACTCACTTGTTTGTCGCAGCCAGTTTCGCAGTTAGTTTGGACCAAGATTATACAACATTAGAAAATCCGTTCGTAATCAGAGGTCCGAGTGGTCAGCTGTTTGTAGCTGAGGAGGTGTACACGGATTGCGAGGTCAGCGTCGGGGGACATAGCCTGCCAGCTGACCTGATTATGTTATAGATGGAGGACTTTGGAGTGATTCTGGGGATGGATTGGCTGTCCGCTTACCACGCCTTGGTGGACTGTTTTGAGAGGAAGATCGTCTTCTCCATTCCGGAGTTGCCTTCTTTCGAGTTTCACGGACAGCCAGTGGACGGAGGTTTCAGGTGCATTTCGGCACTTCGGGTGGCGAGACTTTTGAGCCAGGGGTGTGAGGATTTCCTAGCTTGTGTAGTGGTAGAGCTCAGCCCTATGGCAGACTTCCAGAGCATTCCGGTGGTCAGAGAGTACCCTGACGTGTTTCCAGACGAGTTACCAGGACTACCGCCCGAGCGTGAGATCGAGTTTGAGATCTCACTAGTACCAGGGACCAGTCCCATCTCCACTGCGCCATACAGGATGGCACCGCTTGAGCTACGAGAGCACAAGTCTCAGTTGCAGGACCTTTTGGAGAAAGGTTTCGTGAGGCCCAGTGCGTCTCCCTGGGGAGCCCCGATACTGTTTGTGAAGAAGAAGGATGGGACCTTACGCCTTTGTGTGGACTACCGACAGCTGAATAGGGTCACCATCAAGAACAGATATCCACTGCCGAGGATCGACAACTTATTTGACCAGTTGCGGGGTGCCACGGTGTTTTCCAAGATCGACTTGAGGTCGGGATACCACCAGTTGAGGATCAGGG
The DNA here is from genome assembly GCA_037157565.1 of Thalassia testudinum. Classification (NCBI taxonomy): domain Eukaryota; kingdom Viridiplantae; phylum Streptophyta; class Magnoliopsida; order Alismatales; family Hydrocharitaceae; genus Thalassia; species Thalassia testudinum. Next base: position 58,043,975 of record JAZHRO010000022.1, on the reverse strand, counting down.
AGACCGACGTCTCCAAGACAGCTTTCCGCACCCGGTACGGACACTACGAGTTTTTGGTCATGCTGTTTGGGCTGACCAATGCCCCCGCTGCTTGCATGGATCTGATGAACCGGGTGTTTAGACCTTACTTGGACCAGTTCGTGGTGGTTTTCATAGATGATGTACTCATCTATTCTAGAGATCGGGCGCAGCACGGACAGCACTTGCGGATGGTTCTGGACACTCTGAGACGACGTAGGCTATACGCCAAATACAACAAGTGCGAGTTCTGGTTGAGGGAGGTGACCTTCTTAGGTCATGTGATCTCTGGAGACGGCTTGGCGGTGGACCCAGCCAAGGTCGAGGTAGTACTCAGGTGGGAGAGACCGCGTTCAGTCACTGAGATTCGCAATTTCCTGGGACTGGCAGGCTACTACAGACGATTCATCAGAGGTTTTTCACAGATTGCGCGTCCTATGACACAGTTGACCCGGAAGGACGTGCCCTTCGCTTGGACAGATGCCTGTGAGGCGTGTTTTCTGGAGCTGAAGGAGAGGTTGACCTCGGCTCCCGTGCTCACCATCCCTGACAGTAGTGGCGGGTTCGTTGTGTACACAGACGCCTCCTTGCAGGGGTTAGGAGGTGTGCTCATGCAGAGGGGTCACGTTGTCGCTTACGCTTCGCGACAACTAAAGTCCCATGAGCATACCTACCCTACCCACGACCTAGAGTTGGCAGCTGTTGTCTTCGCGCTGAAGACTTAGAGGCACTACTTGTACGGTGAGACCTTCGAAATTTTCACAGATCACAAGAGCCTCAGATACCTTTTTGATCAGAAGGAGCTCAACATGAGACAGAGACGTTGGTTGGAGCTCCCGAAGGACTATGACTGCAGCATCTCCTACCACCCGGGAAAGGCCAATGTGGTGGCTGACGCCTTGAGCCGTAAGGTGCCCGCACACTTGGCCAGGTTACAGTTACAGAGTTGGAGCCTTCTGGAGGAGGTGGGCAGCTGGCGACCTCTAGAGTTACAGGGGTACTGTGGGGCAGTGACTGTGACATGGAAGACTAGGCCAGAGCTGATAGACCGCATCATCACAAGACAGATGGCCGATCCGTACTTGCAATCCTTGCGCGACAAAGTACTGTCGGGAGACCCGGGGGACTTCTCTTTCACATACCAGGTACTGCGCTTGAGGGGACGGTTGTGCGTTCCCAGAGACGAGGAGCTGTTGAGAGAGCTCCTGACTGAGGCACACGGTTCCAGATTCACCATACATCCCGGAAACACGAAGATGTACCACGACTTGAGACGCGAGTTTTGGTGGAGGGGGATGAAGCGGGATGTGGGTGAGTTCGTGCAGTAGTGCTTAGTGTGTCAGCAGGTGAAGGCCGAGCATCAGAGGCCTGCAGGGCCGCTACAGCCGCTTCCAATGCCAGAGTGGAAGTGGGAGAGCATCACCATGGACTTGGTGGTGGGCTTACCTGTTACCCAGTGAGGACACGACGCAGTCTGGGTAATAGTGGATAGACTGACGAAGACAGCGCGATTCTTGCCGATCCGAGTCACTTTGGGACTAGCACAGTTGGCAGAGAGGTATATCCGTGATGTGGTACGACTACACGGAGTTTCGCGGGAGATCGTATCCGACAAGGATACCCGCTTTACGTCCCAGGGCTGAGTTTCAGCAGGCCTTGGGGACGCGGTTGAGGTTTAGTACGGCTTACCACCCCCAGACGGACGGACAGTCTGAGCACACGATACAGACACTTGAGGACCTTTTGCGTGCCTGTGTACTGGACTGGAGGGGCTCTTGGGAGGAGCACCTGCCCCTGGCGGAGTTTGCATACAGCAGTTATCACTCGAGTATCGGCATGGCTCCCTACGAGGCTTTGTACGGATGGAGGTGTACGGCACCCTTGAGTTGGGTTGAGGTGGGGACCAAGTGGGAGGTTGGCCCCAGGTTGATCCGGCATAGTCAGGAGGTGGTCGAGCAGATCCACAAGTGACTCCGCACTGTCAGGAGCAGACAGAAGAGCTACGCGGATCGGAGACGCAGAGAGGTGCAGTTTGAGGTTGGGGACCACGTCTTTCTTCGTGTTTCGCCCATGAAGGGCCTGCAGCGATTTGGGGTGAGAGGGAAGCTCGCGTCGAGGTTTGTGGGGCCCTTTGAGGTCCTGGAGTGGGTTGGACCCGTTGCTTACAGGCTTGCCCTCCCTCCCCAGCTTTCTCGTGTGCACGACGTGTTCCACGTGTCCAACCTCAGGAAGTACGTAGCCGATCCCAGTCACGTACTGAGTCACGAGAGCGTCGAGGTGGGCGACGACCTGACCTACCCCGAGCGGCCAGTGCAGATTCTAGACCGTGCCGTCCGCAGTTTGAGACGAAAGCAAGTACCCCTAGTAAAGGTTTTGTGGAGGAGCCAGCGGTACGAGGAGGCTACCTGGGAGCCTGAGGCAGTAATGCGGGAGCGGTACCCGGAACTCTTCGCGGGTACGTCTTTTCAGACCGGCTTCGGTCCTCTTTGAGTTTGTTATGGTATTTATGACGTTTTTCCGCACCCTAGTTAGCGCAAGTTTCGGCGACGAAACTTCCTTTGAGTTTGTTATATTGTAACGAACGCGCGCTTTAGACATCTTTTAAGACGTCTGGGAAGTGGCCCAGACGTTTGACCAGACGTCTGGAACCACTTCCAGAAGTCTGGGAATCGGTTATTATTGGCACGCGCGATTCGTCTGCGTGCCTGAGCACGCAGACCTGTGAAAATTCCCTCTCTCTTTTTCCCTCTCCCTCGTGCGCCTCTGTCGCGCTCTCTCTCTCCTCGCACGGCCTTAAACGGCCACGCCCTCCCCCTTACTCCCGTCACCTCCGCCCCCTTCCTCTTCTCCTTCCAGTCGGTACGCGAGAGCGAGCGCGAGTGAGCGGCGGCGGCGACAGCCGCGGCGGGTGCGGGAGGTGGTGCTGCGCGGGGGAGGAGGTGTCGGCCGTGAGGGCTCGAGCCTGCCAGGGCAGTGGGAGCCGGCCGGCAGGGCACCGCGGGCGCGGAGTGACGCAGGAGGACTGCTGCAGCTCGAGCAGCAGGCGGACGTGACACGGCGCGGCCGGGCGTCGCGAGCGGAGGGCAAGTTGCGCCTTGGTTCTGGAAACTTTTCCAGAATCAGACGTCTGGGCTAATAGCCAGACGACGGGCCCGACGTCTGGAAGACTGTCCCGACGTCTGAAAGGTGAGTTATTTCCATCTCCTTCCTTTTCTTCGACTGACCGTACTAAGAGAGAGAGATGGGTAATCGCAGGTTCTGAGATTCGCATCCAATGCGAATCAGACGTCTGGCTGCAGTGCCAGACGACTGGAGAGGCTTACAGACATCCGGAGTGACCATGGGACGTCTGGGAACTAAGCCAGACGCCCCTGCAAGCTTCTGGACATCTGAGAGACCACGCAGAGCAAGGTAACCCCTGATCCACTTTTTAAGACGTCTCGAATAAGTTCCAGACGTTTGATTTTGCACCGTTTCGTCGTTTTCGACCCGTTTAGGGTCCGTTTGGGTTCCGTTTTCCGCGTTTCGAGTTGCGTTCTTTTCGGAATTACATCCTCTACCCGTCTACAGTAGCTGTATACTGTTTTGAGAAATTCCTTGTGTTTGATCCTTGTGATAGGACCCCGTTCCGTTGCAGTCTCGGGGGTTGCGGAGGCACGCGGGATTTCCGACCACGCCCCCAGTTCGCCTGTTGTAACCGGTAGAGTGGCTTTAAGTATAATCTGTTAAATTATGAAACCATAAATAGAACCTAGGACATTGCATGAATCCTAGGAATGAGAAATAGATTGAATGGTAGATCGTAGCGTGTTGCATGAATCCTAGGGCTGGAAAACTAGATCGTATGATAGATCCTAGGATATGGCATGAATCCTAGGACGGGAAAACTAGTGGAATGTATGAATACTGCAGTCTTGGAAAATGTGGAAAGGAAATAATAGCTGCCTGTAAATTTATTTAAACAGCTGCCTATTATGAATAAATGAACATGAGTAAGAATATGGGATGTATGAACGTGAAACTGGAAAGGTGAAACCGGAATGCGCTGAGTTAAAGAGCTGGAACCCTACGGGGAATTAGGAGTAGAACTCCTGGAAAGTGAATGGAATAGAATTGGGGAAGTGAGCCGGCACTTGAGTACGGAGTACCAAGGAGAGCGACTGTCCCCCTGTTTAGTACAGAGCGGAGCTAGCCACCCCAGGGACTCGGGTTAGGACTGGCCACTCTGTAACGACTTGCTGGCCCTCGTGTACGTAGTACCGAGGAGAGCTACTAGTTTAGGGAGGTACTAGCTACCCCACGGGCCCCGGGGTCCTGCTAGCCTCCTACACCGACTTGTTAGGCCCACTGGGGCAAACCAGGGTAGTCAGGCGAGGGTGCGCGAACTGTGGAGGGGCAAGGCCCGTATTTGGTTACTGTGGAGGGGTTGGACCCCTGTTACTGAGAGGGCTCTGCCCTGTACTGGTTCCGTGCTGTGCATTGGGCGCACCCGTTAACGGAAATGACTAACCGCGTGCCAGTGCGGGTTAGTTACCTGTGCGTTTATCGCACGTGTCGTAGTCACCGTTATGCCTGTCCGTGACCTTGGGGTGGTTGACTGAGAGTAGGATTGCCACGGGGGACTCTCCCGGCCAGGAGAGCACCACGTGCTACTTCTACTGTTCGGAAAAGACTGCAATCAAGATCGTTCCCACGAGGAACATTCGAGATCAAGTGAAGGATCTGAGAAATAGATAAATTGTGAAACAATAGAAAGACGTAAATAAAGGAAGAAAGAAAATTAAAACAGCTACTGTACACTTTACTGTTTCTTTAGTTTAGCTGCCACTCTACTCAGCGTTTTGCTGACGTGTTACACTCGTTACCTTTCAGGACCAGGTGTTGAGCAGCCAGGGTCAGCGGCTGCAGAGGACGCTGGGCCGAGTAGGGTCCAGTAGAGTTACCACTGTTCTCTTGTACCTCTTTTTGGTTCCATTGTAGTGAGTAGTTCTTGTTTCCGCTGTACTTTTCCTTACTTGCAGTTCCATATTATGTTATGAATGTTGTTCTACTGTTGTGGTGGTACATACTGTAGTGGTTTCTTTCCTTACTGCTGTATTTTCTTACTGTTAGTTATATTCATGTTGAATGTGGTTTATTTTACTGCTCTTTTGGTTACTTCCTCGTTGGATGACTAGGTTTTGGGATTAGTCGAGTCGGTCCGGTTCTCGTGTCTCGTAGGGACTCGGGAATTGGGTCATTACAATAGAGGCCTTTAGAAAGCTTTGGAAGGCTCAGGAAAGCTTCCATAGCCGTTGGGAGCAAAGCCTAAGAGAATCACGCCGAAATCAGGAACAATGATTGCACTAACAGGGTTATCAGACGTCTGATCCTGGCATCAGACGTTTGGAAGATCACTTTAAGACGTTTGAAAATAAGGACAGACGTCTGATTTTAGGCGGGTCTCTTCTTGACTTGAATCAGATCTAAACAAGGTTCTAACACAAGTCCATCAGACGACATATAGGAAGTCTAGCACTATGTCTGGACATCTGGAAACCTACTTTTTCGTGGGAATGGATTTCTAAGAGAGTGCATTGGCTAGAAAATCTCTGAGAAGAGATTTTGGGTCAGCCGAGGTAAAACGGTCATCTATCAGACGTCTGGAAAGGCCTAAGGACGTCTGATGAGGCTCTAACGGTCATATCCTCGAGTGTTTGCTAAGCCAGCCAACGGTTAACTAATTGGACATCTGGCAAGGTCATCAGACGTCTGGACATAGGTCTGGACGTCTGATTTCATCAGACAACTAACAAGTCCAGCCTAAATGTTATCAGACGTCTGAATCAACAGTCAGACGTCTTAAAACACATTATCAGACGTCTGATTTTGGAATTAGACGTCTGGAAATGTTGTTTGAACCCTATATTGGTTTTCTAAGTTTTCTACAAAAAACCTAAGTATCCTAAGGTTGTGTCGGTGTTCATAGGACTACTGTTAGGGTACTTTGAGGCTCTTTAACAAGATTTTCTAAGGAACAGAAAGAGCAAGGAAATAAAAACAAAAGTACATGAAGGAAATAAATATAATTCTATCATATTCTTCTTATCCTTCCATCTTCAATCTATCGCTCCTCGCGAATCTCCTCTGTTCTCCATCAAGCTCCTCCAATCCATCCTGGATGCGAGCTTGAATTCCGTTTAATGACGTCTTCATTTGCAATTTGCCTGAAATCTAATACTCCAAGTGCAAATATTAAATGACACGTGTTTTGTTATCATCAAAACAAACGATCGCGGTGCTTTAGCACCAACAGTTACGGCCATGTAGGCCTTACCATAGGGATCTTGTCCAGCCTTTTCTGAGGTCTGTGCATATGTACTCAGGGGGTAGGCTGTTGGAAAGGTGCGGGGTGCACTCTTCGAGGTGCTTTTGGATGTCTGAACACATCGCCAGACATCTGACCATACCTCCAGACGACCAGAAGGAGAGTCCGGAATCTAGAACTCACCTTAGACGATCACAGAGGGGTCCGGACGTCTGAGGTAGTTGTAGGGAACCAAGGGTAAGTGTTGACGTCTTTTAAGACGTCTGAGATTAGACTCAGACGTTTGATTTTGGATAGTGTGAGTGTTTTTGACCCGTTTAGGGCCCAAACGGAATCGGATTTCCCCAAACGAAGTACCGTTGTTTTTCGCTTGAGTTTCTTTACAAGTTAGTGTCACTTGTATATGGTTTTGGACTCGTTTGATGTAGTTGGTCAATTGTATAGGTCTCCTACCAGTCGAGTATGTAGGAGCCACGGAGGCGACGGGATCTGCAATCTGAGCCCCCATTCCTCCCGTATTTGCCGGTAGAGTGGTTTACATTAATATTATGATTTAAATAAAAGAACTGCATGTTTAGAATAACTTGAATGAATTCTTGGATGAGAATGAACCCTAGGACAGAAACAGATGGTTAAGCTATATTGTATACTTGAGAAACATGTAGAACCCTAGGATGAGATTGAACCCTTGGGTAAAAACCGATGGTTGAGCTATACTGTATACTTGAGAAACATGTAGAACCCTAGGATGAGAATAAACCCTAGGGCAGAAGCAGTTGGTTAGAGCTATACTGTTTACTTGAGATGCCTGTAAAAACTTTAAATGCTAGTAAATGTACTGGCTACTTAGTATGATGTCTTGTCAATAGAAAATCACAAGTTGCTTGTTTTAAGAACGGAACTGGTAATGTAAATAGAAAAGACGGAAAGACTGGAATATAAAACGAAATGAATATCAGCATGAACCCTACGGGGAGTTAGGAGGAGATCTTCTGTAGATGGGAAGTGAGCTGGCCCTTGTATATGCGGTACCAAGGAGAGCCACTGTCTCTTTTGTGTAGAGGGGTACTAGCCTCTCGATGGGTTGAGCCCCGAGGTCAGGCCTAGACACTCTATACCGACTCTGTTTGGCTCTCGTGTACGTGGTATCGAGGTGAGTTACTTAGTGTGGGGAGGGAGCTAGCCACCCGAGGGGACCCAAGGATAGGACTAACCGTCCTACACTGACTCTTGTTAGGCCCATTGGGCAAATCGGGATAGTCGGACGAGGGTACGCGAACTATGGAGGGGCAAGACTTCTATTCTGTTATGTTTTGAGAGGGTAAGGCCATGTACTATTTCGTGCTGTACCTTTAGGCGTACCTACTAGCGGAAACGACTGATTACGTGCTAGTGTGGGATAGTTACTCGTGCGTTTATCATACGTGCTGTAGTCACCGCTACGTCGCGACCGTGACCTCGGGGTGGTTGACTGGGTTTAGGATTACCACGAGGGACTCTCCGGCTAGGAGAGCACCACATGTACCTCCTACATCATGGAAAAGATTGCAATAAGATTGTTCTCATGATGAACATGCCAGGTCAAGAAATGATCTAAGTGAATAAAGGAACAACAATTTAGAAGTACTTGGTTGAATTAAATGAAAATGGATAGTTGTTTAATTGCATAAATTAATTACTTGTCTTAATTACATGTAAATGGCTAAATTACCACTCTACTCAGTGTTCGCTGACTTCGAAAATTTTATAACCTTGTTCAGGTCAGGGAGTTGAGCAGCCAGCACCATCGGATGCAGTAGGAGCTGGGCCCAGTCGAGCCCAGCCTTAACTGCGTTTCTTACTATTTTCCTTAGCTCCTATTGTAGTAGTGAGTATTTTTGGTTCATTGTAATACTGTTTCAGTACTTTCAGCTGTACTTTTCTCTGTCGTAGTTGTGATAGCCTATAATATTGATAAACTATATCGTTCTGTTTCTCTTACTGTATTTTGATTTATTTCTACTTAGTTACATCACATGTGTGGTTGTGGTTTATTTCCTGTTTTTGATTATTTCTCGTTGGACGACTAGGTCGTGGGGTTAGTTGATGTGGGCCGGTCTTAGGTCCTGTAGGGATCTGGGATCGGGTCGTAACATAAGTAATTTGTGTTTATGCCTCTTCGGTCGTCGGGTGCTTAGCACCAAAGAAACTCTATGCTACTGATCCTCAATTTGCATGTCACGTGTGGTTGCAGGTGTGCCTGAGTGTGTGCATGTGTGCATGAGTGCGTAGGTGTGTGCAGGCGTATGGGCCCATTTACAAGCTTTGAACCAGATAAAATACGCCTAAATTAAACAAGGGTGACCCTAGTAAAGGTCTGGTCTCACCCTGTAAAGGGTGTTGTTATCCCTCGAAATGGCCGCCCGCCCACTAATAAACCTAATTTTTGACTAAGTGAACAGTACTCATGGGTTAAGTGAACCGATCTGAATCGACCCTAAATTCGACTAAGTGTTGAGACATGTCTGTGGTGTGTTGTGTGCGTGTGTATATATGTATTTGTATATGTATAATATATGTACAATGTAAGTATATAATATATATGTATATAAATAATGTAAATAAATAAGTATACGTATGCATAGTATATATATATGTGTGTGTATGCAGTAGAGTCGAGTAAGTAAGCATGTTTGAGCTCTTACGTACATATATAACACTTAGAGCTCTAGTGACAATTGTATCTGTCATTGTACATACCTGTATATGTTAGTATAGATAGTTAATTATTTTACCTTATATTATGTATGTAGTTTAGTAAGGTAGTATTGACTTATATATCTATCACTATTTGTATAATATATGTTACTAAAGAGGTTAGTATATTAATTTAACTTAGTATAGTAAATAGTATTAACTATTTTTATACCAATGCTTAGGTATTTTTTATAATAGTTGTATATAACTAATATAAAGTAAAAATAAATAAATAAATAAAATTGACGCAACATCAATTTTAATTTATGACATGTAATATAACGATATTTAAAATATCTCTTCTTAATACGAATTGATAGCCGATGAAGATATTTTGACGTTGTTTACGCAAAAAAATATCCATCACACTTTATTACGATTGATTGATAATTATCATATAAAATCTATTACAAACAGCACCTTCCTGATCAGGGGCAGCGGAAGAGGCGTTCGTGCATTCAAGATCGTGATTTTTGGAAACCAAATCCAAATATTTCCCATGCATGGCCACGTTATTTCTATCCAAAGGAATATTAAATGACCCAGCTGTCATTTGTCATTTCCCAATAGCATATGTCTGGACGTGGGGGTGGAATTTCCTCAACATCAATTCCTTTTCTGGACGCTGGAACTTTGCATGGGGACGTGCCATTCGAGGAGTCACGAACGCGGGATGCTTGGGCCGCTTCATGTCCCCGAGACTTGAGCATACCACGACTCCTCGCACTCACTACACAACATATATATATATATGTGTGCGCGCGCGCGCGTGCACGTGTGGAATGTGTGAAGAGAGCATTGTATTTACAAAATCCAAATGAATACATTATTTTAATCGTTGGATATGCACATGTCTACGATGAAATCACTTAGTAAGCATTAAATCATACTCATGTTTTGGAAATTAGTTTCCTAATTTATTAATTTTTTAAAATCTTGATATGTAATTTGCCGAGCATTTATTACTTAATTTTTTATTATTCTCATCACTATTGGATTTCTTTCGTATTCTTTTGTCGTTGTATTTTTAGATGAGATGTAAGTATATTTTTGTAGCATACTAATTTGATTAGGTAAGATTTTTTAAATTTGGTTTACGTTATTATTTTTTTTATGTGATATATTTTTTTAGTTTTATATTATAATATATTTCAATGGTATGTAAAAATTGATGAAAGGTGTATTATAAAATTATACGTACCATAGTAAGTTGCATGCTGATCGGTAATCTTTCATATTATACAGTGCTCCTTACATAAAATTTATATATTTGTTTATGTTTTAGCAAATGAGGTAATGTGTATTATATAATTGTAAGTTACTAAACTATAAATGTATATCTAAATAAAGTATTATATTATAATATATTTTAAAAGTAGGTGTGAATTAATGAAAGGTGTATTTCAATGTATAGACCACGATACAGCTTTGTTCGAAGACAGATCCTGGGAGTTCAATTTTATTCCGTACAAGACCTTACCATATTGTTTCAGTTTGAAACCGGCAAGGAAAAGGTTGATCACGATATCTTAATTGACTCATGTAGACCTTAGCATCCCCATGGGCAATTGGATCAAAATAGTATTCAAACATGAATCAATGCTCGGTGGAATGGATCCAACTAACTACTGACTGCGCCGTCCACCACCATCAGTACTGAGGGATCCAATGGATGATTGGACGGAGCAAGAGCAGACTTTGAAATAACGTATGTAGTATTTAATTAAGTGAGTTAATTTATGTTTGTACATCATTTAATTCATCGGTCACTTATGTTAAGTCAAGAAAAGTTAACTTAATATAAAATTATTCTATATTTATCTTTAAATTTTCTACTTATTCTACAAATATATTATACTTATCAAATATCACTTCAATGTACTAATCACTTATTGCATCATCAAGGAGATGTTATCAAACTTTGTACAGGATTATTAAACTTATGTGCCCCCACAATATCCAATTAGATGATGTGACGTGAAATTTGGGGGTAATGACAGGGTTGCAAGATCGAACAGTTTTCTATATGTTGCAAGCAATCAGCAAAGGACGATTTAGTTTAAAGTAAGCTATAATTTCTCTTAAAACAATTGAAGTCAAGTTGCTATTAGCTGTCAAATTCGAAGTTAGGATTTTTGTTACGAATGTATGCATGTATTTACTCTGTGCGAGAGAGAGAGAGAGAGAGAGAGAGAGATAAGACAAGTATTTTGTGCATGCATTTGCTGTGATTAATTGCGTATGAGTAAGACCAGTCAACAGAAGTTTTTTAGCGATATAGCCAACCAAATTAAGTTGCTGATCTTGCGGAAAAGTGGAAATTTCAATGTATTTGAATTCAATGATTTGACCACGTAGTTTTGTACACGTTGTTAAACGTCTGGGTGGTATATATGCGTTTAGGTATTTGGTCGGAGTATTGAAGATACAAGTCTACGCAAACGTTCTCGCAGAAAAAAAAAAAAAAAAAGGTCAACGCAAACGTAAATGTGGTTTAGGAGTTTGTAGATATTAATGCATGAGGAGCTGAGCCCATTAACTTAATATTCGGTCTTTGACTAAACGAACAATTCAAAAGTAAAAAGCTAAGATGCAAATGCGTTATTCGAGCTTTGACCGCGGAAGTAATCGAGGAACCTGAAATTTAATGCATCCACCAAGTATTAAAAAAGCAAACCTGATGTGTAAATTCATTTATATATCTAGGTGGTAAACGATGAACTTGAAATACAAATTAATCCAGAAACACTTTAATATAAGCATGAGAAAGTTTATGTTATTTCTTTTATATCTAACGATACCTCATGATTCTGAAAGAACAAATTAATTAATTACCTCACCATTGGAGGGAGACCATGGTACAAATCACACGTATCAATATATAGATCACCACTAAGTCCTATTGAAAAGTAAGAGATCAAGTATGAGTAACCACCAAGTTCAATTTCAGGGGACCTGCAATTTGGGGAGGGATTTAATTAACATACAAAAGTATCTGGAGTGAGATGGTTACAGAGTTAAATCTCTTGCTTCGCACAAATTGAAAAGTTTGCATATGGTTCTGGATGACAAAAAATTATATGGGTGTATATGGATTCTTATTTATAGGCATCTGGCTCTAATTGTATCCCAATTATCGCCATTGTTCATGTGGCAGAAGCAAAATTGATGATATGGTATAGCTAGAAGATATGTTCTGAACCCGATGTGTAATACTAGTTGATGACATAGTGAGAAAATACACTCAAGTTTGCATGACTTCATTTTAGAGTCTGACTTAGAGTAGAAGTTTTGTGTTCTTCTTGCTGAGCTGAACTTGTCATTAGCAAGGATGTTGAGATCTTATCTTTCTAAGAGATAGAATTGCCTTTGAGCACGTGGAGGATAATATTTGAAGAATACAAATACAATATGCTGATAATCCTCAGCATTATATTTCTTTAGCCACAACTGTACTGTTAAGTTGATATGTATGTATTTTCCTTGTTAAATAGAAGTCTCGAGAATGTAAACCTGTACCACATATGTTGGGGTTTTACCTCATTGCTGGTAGTCTTTGAGATGGATTTTATGCCCCAAGATCCCATCATATTGGCTAGAATGCCGGCTAATCACCTCCATATTCATCTCTGGTTGCCAGTCAATTGATGGCTTTCCTTTCCCTTTTTGTTTTTATTTTCTCTTGACTCCATTTGATTCCTTCTTGTCTCAGTACTTTGGGTTTTTTGGGGTTCCCAATTTACATGTTTATGGGTGTTTAGATTAATTGTGTATTATTTCCTAGTTCATCTATTACCAAGGATTAAGCGCATAGTAGTGGTTTTCCTTGACTTGACCTAAATCCTTAGTTGTTCCAGCTTGACCTAGTCGTCTAATTTCCTTTTTTTTTTTTTGTGAATTATCAAATTTATTTCCCATTTCTCACCTAGTTATGCTGTTAACTTTCGATCTCTTTTAACTTTCAAAGTGTTTGCATCTTACCTTTGGTAGACATTATAAATATATGGATTAAAAGTAATATTCAAGGTAAAGTCACATTAAGAGATAGCTAAGGGGTTTAGAGCAAGGTTTGGAGGGTCAACGCTACGGATAAAGATTAAGGATTTGGTTTGAGATCTAGAATTTGGATGAAGATCTAAGGTTTGCATCAAAAATAGTGTATGGGCATTGAAAAGGAATAGAAGAGCAATTGGCAAAGTGGAGAGGAGAAGTGAGAAAAGAGTAGAGAGAGGATGGAAGGAGAGAAGGGAGGAAAGTAGAGGATCAGTAAAGGGGAGTGAAGCAAAGAGTAGACATAATCATAATCTAGCTACGTTGGTTTGAGCCGATTGAACTGGGCTTCGAAATGTCCTTGCCTAGGCTCTGATCAAGTTGATTGATTAGCCTAGAAGATTCAAATATGAAAGCTTTTATCAAGGGTACTGTATAAAAAATTAATTATATTAATATTACATGGAGATGGTTGCTTTTATCATGTAATATGTTCTAGTTAAGGAGAAGAGAACGAAGGTTTGAAATTCCGAGGAACTTTTCCTTTCAATTATTTTTTGACTATGGATTTTTTTTTTCTTTTTCCTTTAAATGATTAATTTAGATTGGGCCAGATAAAAAATAATCTAACTAGGTCCTCATCAATGAAACGAGTTTCACCATGGGCTCCGTGCCAACTTAGCCCAATGCATTGTTTTTTAATTCCAAACCCGATCCATGCTAGACTCGTGGGGCCAGGCCTATTGGCAATTGTAAGTCTTTTTCTCCCTTTGCTTCCCTTTGCAGCATAGATGCGTTATTCTCTTAATCAATTAGCTTTGTTGATCGGTGTACTCAAACTCCATTTTTCGTAAGCGTTGCAACGTAATCCTTCAATTAAAGTACCCCCATGTGATCCTTGTCGCATACGATCTTAATCAAATGGGAAGGATGTCGGAGAGAGGGCCACAGCTGTGGAAACAGTACTGTCCCGAGAGGTTGAGAGATCAATGCAACTGGGAATAAAATTAAAAAAAAAAAAAATTAAAGCCACAACAACAGTAATCATGGTTCACTGATCATAACGCAGAGCCCCACCACCATGCACCACCCCAACCACACCCCCCACACAACCCCACCCCCCCACCCCCCAACACAACCATCATGCTGATCACGTTCATCATTAAAAGGCGTCAGGGAAGGGCAGAGTCAATTTCCCGAGATTAGCCAGGATGTATGCATGGCAGGGTATGTCTGCTTTGGCTGCATGCATGCATGTGGCCATCCAGCAGGCCGCAATTCGAGTCGCGGGATGCTGTGTTTGTCACGTCGACCATTCATATCATGCTGCAACTTGCCTCTATCTCTATCTCTGTCTCTCTCTGTGTCTCCCCTCTTCGCTGCCATAGTGGATGAGAATGACCAGTGTACGTAGCAGTCATCACCAGAGTGACGAATGTGTCAACGTGATGATTCGGGAAAGGGTGACTGAACTTTGGACTCTCTACGGTGGCGAGTTGGAAGGCAATTTTGCAGGAGTAGGATTGGATATCATTCCTTGGAAGGGATTGGGATGGTGGGGAAAGAATTATCCTCAAGATCTCCAATGGATCCTCAGCTGTCTCTGTTGCTGGGATGAGGGATATGCAACATTCAGCATCGCCCAGCTGACCCAAAGGTAAAATGGATATAGTATATAAAAGCATCTGCGTATCCAAAAATATACGACCCAATATAAATATTTCCTCTAGGGCAAGTTAGGTTTCGATTTGCTGCCACCCCCATTCCGCGAGTGAGTTAAGTTGCTGTGTGTTGGGGTAGGTGTCGGTCGCAAAGGTGTTGGGCAGGTGTGGGTGATTTGCCCGAGCGAGTGTGCCTACGCAAGGTGACTCCTGGGTGTTTGCTGTGTGTGCTAAGGTACGTGTGTTGCTTCAGGAGTTCTAGGAAAGGTGGAGGTGCAGGGTGTTTGCTCAACCTCATGTGGGTGTGTTGCGTATGTATCCTGGAGAGGGTACATGCTAGGTTGTTTACCGCTCGTGCAGGTGCTGTGTGCGGGTGTTGGAGGTGGGGACCCATGAAGGTGAGGTTTCGTGTGCGTCTTGGTGTGTGTGTGTGTGTGTGCTGGGCAGGTGTGCTCGGAGTTTGGGTGCAGGTGCTATATTTGTGGCGGGGGCTTACACAGTAAGAAATGATTCTCCTAACATCAATGTACAGCACTCTTGATAGGGTTCAAGAACAAAGGATTAAACCTTCAACGCATTGAATATTGTGAACAATCTTTCTATAACAAACATATATATATTTCAATTTCCAAATTGGTCACTAATTTCGTAAAAGTCATTTCAACATACCCAAAACATACAAGTAACACCACTCATTACAAGCTAAAGAATAGAATACTGGAAATTCCCAACAGCACAACTAAGTGCTATGTTCATTCGGACTCGTGTTGAGGTCAAAATCCATCGTCGAGAAGGTAGCACACATCTTGCTGAAGAAGAGCTTGCGGGAAGGCAAGGGCAGAACATCAAACAAAACTCTCGCAACACGAAAGGGAACTGTGAGACATGGACAAACGAAGAAGGGTCCACAGCATAAATGCACCAGAAGGCACACAGCATGGAATGAAACTTACATGGGATTAGAGATGATGGATTTCAATGAAAATACACAACATTGACACGTTCACCCACAAAAACACGCAACACTTACACACGCAGCACTAACAAAAGACCACAACATCAGCCCAACATGCAGCAATGCCCAGAAGCATAAACTTTGGTAGCATCTACCCACGTGATAGCATGTGCAAGAAAATATGTATCGGGAGACGGGAGATATACATCAGAGAATGGGAGGATACAGGAGATATGCATAGGAAAATGGGGAGCGTTGGAAAGAACGTTGAAAATGGTACTTTGTTACCCTTTTTTCAAGATAAAATGATGGTTATCTTCCGTGACAAGTTTGACTCATCACCATTTGCCTCTTGTAAGTTACTATAGAGTCATTCAAGAACGTAATCGAAGAGTTAAGGTCCAAGCATCGCTCCTTGGCCGGCTCCATTGTTTTCCTAATCTACACCAACAAATATATAGGTTTCAGCAACATTTGCCTCTGACCGAGAGAATTTACAAATCAAAATCCAAAAAATACTTCCATCTTGTTTCAAACAAATAGCAGCTCCATAAGAATTAGCGTCAATAGTTTCCGCATCTACGTAGATAGTGTAGGATTTGTAATATTAGAAGGGGGTGAATAGTGTAAGAGAAAATATGATATAAACACTTACAAAATAAAATTCAATTGCACAAAGACATTCACCTTACAAGATAAAGGATTTTAGGTGAAAGTCTAACACAACTAAAAATCACCGTCTAAGCTGCTCAACTTAGAATTTTTCGATCTACTAAGTAGACCAAATCCACTAATCATACCAATTAAATTAAAATGGTATGATATCAATATAAACACGCTACTTTGAATGAGGGTAATATACCTCAAACCCATTCTTTTTTACGAAGAGTATTTTGTCTCACGAGGAGATGGTTATTCGCAACGCGAATACCCAATAAAATTACAAATAGAAACAAACCTGTACAACCCAAAATAAAGATTAAACTAAGCACCTATAGGTTTAAGGATCTTCTCTGAGATGAAGGTGTAACGGTGTGGAAGCATAGCGATTTGGTGCTCTCTGATGTTGCTTGGGTTGCTAGGAAAGCTGCTCCTCAATCTCACAACTTGATTTCTTACTAAGTGGAAGTAGATGGGAGAAGTATAGCTCACAAGTGTTTGTTCCTAGTCTTATGTTGTGTGAAGGCTTAGGAATGTCTTCATTTATTTACTATCGTCGTTGTAGCATGAAAATTACAATCGTTTTAAAATTATAATTCAAACTTGTAAACTAGGAAGGAAAGATGGGAGTTTCAGTTGTCTCACAAGGAGATATATTGCTCACGTTGCTTCCTGATACAAGCGAAGAGCGCAGGAAACTTTTTTGGATTTTTGAAGGCATATTTCTATTTTTTTAATTTTTCTTTTCAAAACTGGTTAGAGCAACTTCTGAACCCTATTGCAAGACACATAACTAACCTAACTCTAATGACCTCATAAAATTATTCCTAATTTATCTAAGATGCCTGACTAAGTAAGGAGACTTCTTCAATAATTTCATGCAAATAAGAGTTGTATAAAAAATCTTAAAATTTAGTAGTACAGAAATTTTAATATTTGTTCGACAGTCGACCCCTCATTAGTGCACAAATTTTACACAATCATATAAAGCAAATTTGGTCCCAAAATTTTGCAACGAGAATCCCTACTTAATACTTAAGCTACGAACAAAATTTGGTAACTTTTGGATGCGTGAAATTTGTGAATTGATTTTTGGAAAATAGGATTGTGATTCTAAACGGAAATCAATGTGGCGATTTTGCAAGAAGGCAAAGAAAGTGCTATTTTTCGGGGTTTTATGTTATAACTTTTTTGGGATTTTCAAATATGAAAGCAATAAAAATGACACAAGCTAAATTAACTATACTAATTAAGCAAAGGAGACACAAGGATTGCCACGTGGAAAATAAGAACTTTATTAAATCACAGATTGAGTTCTACAACTAATATTACAAATAAGAAGAAGAAGATCAAGTTGTAGAAAGTCGTGGGAGATGGGGGATGCGTGGCGAAGGTGGAGATGCCCGCCAACGATTATTGGGATGCAAAGAAGCTGGAAGAAGATCTGGAGAAGTAATAACTGTAAGGGTTCAAATTTTTAATAGCTGATCGAAACCAAAATAAACCTATGATAATTTGGTAATAATGGAACTATTCTATCTTGAATGGTATTAACAAATAAAGAGCTAAGGGATAAACCAAAGAAAAATAGAAATGTTGGGCCTCTTAAAAAATGATCTTTTAGGTAGGAGGGTTGGATTGCAATATTTTCATTGTTATGTAGTGGGGAATGGATTTGGGGAGTGATCGATCTCCTCGGTAGAGGGAGGTGATGAAGTGTGGCTCATCACATCAAGTTAAGTTAGAAACTAGGTTAAACACTACATAATTAACACATGAAAATGATTAAGTGTGAGAATTAACAAAAATGACCTAAAATAGAAAATTTATGCTAAAAATACATAATTAGGTCATAAATTGAGATATTCTATTCAAAGATGACAAATTGATGATCAAATTACAAATTTAACACATATTTGGATTCAAAAGTTCAAATCAAAGATGAAATTGACTTCTTAAATGTTCAATTGAGCTTAAATAAAAACTTCAGGGCATTTAGACATCATTAGGACCTTTCAATCATTACATTACATGTAGGTCCTTAGGTCATATACATTTATTCATGTTTAAAACCTCCAGAGACTCATTTGAAAGCCTCTAGGGACCCACTTGTTAGACTCTAAGGATTGCGTTGCATGTTTTCTTGCCACTTATGGATCACTACGCAATTGTTCTACCATTTCACACCTTAAGGGCTTCTTAACAAATTCACCAACACACTTGAGCCAGCGTGGGTAAACTGTTGTCGAAGAACACGATTGATCTCTGTCGTCGCTCTCCTACACCCTAGATCTTAGGGCTGATCCAAATCGATCCTTTGCACGCATCCATGCATGGCATCATCACCTGAGTCAGATCTCATCCAATGGTTGCGATTTGGATTATTGCTTCCCGTGTTCCACTCGACCTCTCATCCACCGTCCACCTTAATCGCACCTAAACCCACCTCGTGGTGCTCTGATTCACTCCCTTAGCTACTGAATCACCCCCAAAGCTCCTCGCGCAGGCCATCAGCTGTAACGACCCAATTCCTGAGTCCCTACGAGACACGAGAACCGGACTAATTCGACTAATCCCAAGACCTAGTCGTCCAATGTGGAAGTAACCAAAAGAGCAGTAAAATAAACCACATTCAGCATGAATATAACTAGCAGTAACAAAATATAACAGTAAGAAAAAGAACTACTACAACATGTACCACCACAACAGTAGAACAACATTTATAACATAACATGAACTACAAGTAAAGAAAAGTACAGAGAGTAACAAGAACTACTCACTACAGTGGAACAAAAAGAGCACAAAAGAACAGTGGTAACTCTACTGGACCCTACTCGGCCCAGCGTCCTTTGCAGCCGCTGACCCGGGCTGCTCAACACCTGGTCCTGAAAAGTAACGAGTGTAACACATCAGCGAAACGCTGAGTATAGTGGCAACTAAAACTAAGAAACAGTAGAGTGTACAGTAGCTGTTTTATTTTCTTTCTTCCTTTATTTACGTCTTTCTATTGTTTCACAATTTATCTATTTCTCAGATCCTTCACTTGATCTCGAATGTTCCTCGTGGGAACGATCTTGATTGTAGTCTTTTTCTAAAAGTAGAAGTAACACGTGGTGCTCTCCTGGCCGGGAGAGTCCCCCGTGGTGATCCTACTCTCAGTCAACCACCCCAAGGTCGCTGACAGACGTAACGGTGACTACGGCACGCGCGATAAACACACGGGTAGCTACCTCGCACTGGCACGCAGTCAGTCGTTCCGTTAACGGGTGCGCCCAAAGCATAGCACGGAACCAGTATAGGGCAGAGCCCTCTCAGTAACAGGGGTCCAGCCCCTCCATAGTAACCAAACAGGGGTCTTGCCCCTCCACAGTCCGCGCACCCTCTCCTGACTACCCTGGTTCGCCCAGTGGGCCTAACAAGTCGGTGTAGGTGAGCTAGCAGCACCCCGGGGCCCGTGGGATAGCTAATACTCGCTCTACACTAGTAGCTCTCCTCGGTACTGTGTACACGAGGGCCAAAAGTCGGTACAAAGTGGCCAGACCTAACCTCGGGTCCCTGGGGCGGCTGGCTCCGCTTTGCACTAAATAGGTAACAGGTGCTTCCCCTAGCACTACGTACCCAAGAGACAATACACCTCCATGTCTTTCCTTCTCAGTTCCATTTCATTCTCTTTCCAGGAGTTCTACTCGTAATTCCCCGTAGGGTTCCAGCTCTTTTAACTGAACAGATTCAGGTTTCACCCTTTCAGTTTCACGTTCATACAACTCATATTCTCAATCATGTTCATTTATTCATAGCAGACAGCTGTTAAATCAATTTACAGGTAGCTATTAGTTACTTTCCACATTTTCCAAGACTGCAATATCTATATTCATATCACCAGTTTTTTAGTCCTAGGATTCATGCCATACCCTAGGATCTATCATTCAATCTAGTTTTCCAACCCTAGGATTCATGCAATACCCTAGGATCTATCATTCAATCTAATTTCTCATTCCTAGGATTCAGGCAATGCCCTAGGTTCTATTAATTATTCCATAATTGTAACAAATTATGTTAATAATTTTTAAAGCCACTCTACTAGCTACAACGGAAGTACTGGCGGCGTGGTCGGAAATCCCGCGCGCCTCCGCAACCCCCGAGACTGCAATAGAACGGGGTCCTAACACAAGGATCAAACACAAGGAGTTTCTCAGAATAGTATATAATTACTGTAAATGGGTAGAGGATTTTATTCCGAAAAGAACGCAACTTGAAACGCGGAAAACGGACTCCGAACGGGCCGTAAACGGGTCGAAAACGACGAAACAGTCCAAAATCAGACGTCTGGAACCTCTTCCAGACGTCTTAAAATGTGGGTCAGATGGTACCTTTGTTCTGCGTAGTCTCTCAGACGTCCAGAAGCCTGCAGGAGCATCTGGCCTAGTTCCCAGACGTCCGATGGTCACCCCGGACGTCTGGAAGTCCTTCCCGTCGTCTGGCACTGCGGCCAGACGTCTGATTCGCGTTGGATGGTGAATCTCAGAACCTGCACGTACCCACTCCTCGTTCTCAGTCCGAATGGTCGCAGAAAAGGAAGAAGGACGAAAATAACTCACTTGCCAGACGTCAGGACAGTCCTCCAGATGTCTTCACCGTTGTCTGGTTGGAAGCCCAAACTTCTGATTCTGGAAAAATTTCCAGAATTAGAGCTCGACTCGCTCTCCGCCTGCGACGCACGACCGCGTCGCACCTCGTCCGCCTACTGCTCGAGCTGCAACAGCCCTCCCGCGTCACTCCACGCCCGCTGCTCCCCCGCCGGCCGGCTCTAGCTGCCCCAGCAAGCTCGAGCCCTCACGGTCGAGCTTCTCCTCCCTCGCGCAACACCTCCTCCCGCAACTCGCCGCGGCTGCCGCTGCCGCCGCTCGCTCGTGCTCGCGCTCTCGCACCGGCTGGAAGAAGAAGAAGGAAGCGGAGGAGATGAGAGTGAGTGAGAGGGCGAGGGCCTTTTAAGGCCGTGCGGGGAGAGAGAGAGAGGGAGCGCAGCCTGCGCCTGCAGGAGGAGAGAGGGAAAAAGAGGGGAGGTGCGGCGGTTGCAGGTCTGCGTGCACCTGCGCGCAGACGCAGCCCCGCACGCCACAGAGAATAAATCCCAGACGTCTGGAAGGGGTTCCAGACGTCTGGTTAGACGTCTGGGCCACCTCCCAGACGTCTTAAAAATTTTTTCTTGGAATGCGTTCGTAACAATACAACAAACTCAAAGGAAGTTTCATCCCCGAAACTTGTGCTAACTAGGGTGCGGGAAAAACATCATATATGAAAACATAACAAACTCAAAGAGGACCGAAGCCGACCCGAAAGACGTACCCGCGAAGAGCTCCGGGTACCGCTCCTGCATTGCCGCCTCAGGCTCCCAGGTAGCCTCCTCGTACCGCTGGCTCCTCCACAAAACCTTCACCAGGGGTACGTGCTTTCGTCTCAAACTGTGGACGGCTCGGTCAAGAATTTGTACTGGCCGCTCGGGGTTGGTCAGGTCGTCGCCTACCTCAACGCTCTCGTGACTCAGTATGTGACTGGGATCGGCTACGTACTTCCGGAGGTTGGACACGTGGAACACGTCGTGCACACCAGAAAGTTGAGGAGGGAGGGCAAGTCTGTAAGCAACGGGTTCAACCCACTCCAGGACCTCAAAGGGCCCCATGAACCTCGACGCGAGCTTCCCTCTCACCCCAAACCGCTGCAGGCCCTTCATGGGCAAAACACGAAGAAAGACGTGGTCCCCAACCTCGAACCGCACCTCTCTGCGTCTCCGATCCGCGTAGCTCTTCTGTCTGCTCCTTATAGTGCGTAGTCGCCTGTGGATCTGCTCGACTACCTCCTGACTCTGCCGGATCAACTTGGGGCCAACCTCCCACTTGGTCCCCACCTCAACCCAACTCAAGGGTGCCGTATACCTCCATTCGTACAGAGCCTCGTAGGGGGCCATGCTGATGCTTGAGTGATAGCTGTTGTTGTATGCAAACTCCGCCAGGGGCAGGTGCTCCTCCCAAGAGCCCCTCCAGTCCAGTACACAGGCTCGTAAAAGGTCCTCAAGTGTCTGTATCGTGCGCTCAGACTGCCCGTCCATCTGGGGGTGGTAAGCTGTACTAAACCTCAACCGCGTCCCCAGGACCTGCTGAAACTCAGCCCAAAACTGGGACATAAAGCGGGTATCCCGGTCGGATACGATTTCCCGCGGAACTCCATGTAGTCATACCACATCGCGGATATACCTCTCTGCCAACTGTGCTGGTCCCAAAGTGACTCGGATCGGCAAGAATCGTGCTGTCTTCGTCAGTCTATCCACAATTACCTAGACTGCGTCGTGTCCTCGCTGGGTAACAGGAAACCTACCACCAAGTCCATGGTGATGCTCTCCCACTTCCACTCTGGCACTGGAAGCGGCTATAGCGGCCCTGCAGGCCTCTGATACTCGACTTTCACCTGCTGACACACTAAGCACTGCTGCACGAATTCACCCACATCCCGCTTCATCCCCCTCCACCAAAACTCGCGTCTCAAGTCGTGGTACATCTTCATGTTTCCGGGATGTACGGTAAATCTGGAATCGTGTGCCTCAGTCAGGAGCTCTCTCAACAGCTCCCCGTCCCTGGGAACGCACAACCGTCCCCTTAGGCACAGCACCTGGTCTGTGAAAGAGAAGTCCCCTGGGTTTCCTGACAGTACTCTGTCGCGCAAGGACTGCAAGTACGGATCGGCCATCTATCCTGTGATGTTGCGGTCTATCAGCTCTGGCCTAGTCTGTCGTGTCACAGTCACTGCCCCACAGTGCCCTCGTAACTCTAGGGGTTGCCAACTGCCCACCTCCTCCAAAAGGCTCCAACTCTGTAACTGTAAGCTGGCCAAGTGTGCGGGCGCCTTCCGGCTCAAGGCGTCAGCCACCACATTGGCCTTGCCCGGGTGATAGGAAATGCTGCAGTCGTAGTCCTTCAGGAGCTCCAACCAGCGTCTCTGTTTCATGTTGAGCTCCTTCTGATCAAAAAGGTATCTGAGGCTCTTGTGATCTGTGAAAATCTCGAAGGTCTCACCGTACAAGTAGTGCCTTCAGGTCTTCAGCGCGAAGACGACAACTGCCAACTCCAGGTCGTGTGTAGGGTAGGTATGCTCATGGGGCTTCAGTTGCCGTGAAGTGTAAGTGACAACGTGACTCCTCTGCATGAGCACACCTCCTAACCCCTGCAAGGAGGCGTCCGTATACACAACGAACCCGCCACTACTGTCAGGGATGGTGAGCATGGGAGTCGAGGTCAACCTCTCCTTCAGCTCCTAAAAACATGCCTCACAGGCGTCTGTCCAAGTGAAGGGCACGTCCTTCCAGGTCAACTGTATCATGGGACGCGCAATCTGTGAAAAACCTCTGATGAATCATCTGTAGTAGCCTGCTAGTCCTAGGAAACTGCGAATCTCAGTGACTGAACGCGGTCTCTCCCACTTGATGTGGCCCGGCTGGCCACACTGGTAACAGAGGAGAACCCGACTCCCGCCCTCAGTGGGTCCCTACTGTCGGCTGGGCGGGGGTCCGGTGCTGGCGACTGCCACCTGTCGAGGGCCCCTAAAGGCCACGGATGGCCCTACAAAACGTGACAACTCTTCTGCGGACGCCACGTGTCTCCTCTCTCGCCGGCCCTGTGAAAAGTCTGGCTGAAAAGGCCTCTTCCGCTCGCCGTAAGTGTCTCGCGCGGACGGGTTGGTCTCCTCGTAAGTCATGGCTGCCTCCACCACCCTCGAAAACGTAGGCAGCTTCAGGAGTTTGACATACCCCCGAATCGTAGGCCGGAGCCCCTCGGTGAACCTCCAAAGGCGCTCTTCCTCAGTGGCTACCGCTGTCGCTGCAAAGTGGGACAGCTCCAGGAAACGCGTGCGGTACGCGCTCACGGTCATTGTCCCTTGGCGGAGAGTGTGGAACTCCCGCCTCCTCTGGTCCTGCCACGTCTGGGAAAAGTACTGCTCGCAGAAGAGGGTGATGAACTGGTCCCAGGTCGGCTCGTCCCTCTCCTGTCCCCTGACCACCCTCCACCACTTGTGTGCCATACTCTCCAGCTGGTACGTGGCAAAGGCCACGCGACACTCCACCGGGGGGCGAAGGGTGTCGAAAATCTTCTCCAGCTGCTCGAGCCAGTCCTCTGCCTTGGTCGGGTCCTCATCCCCCTTGAAGGAGGGGGGCTTCAGCTTTCGGAACTGCCCGAAGAGCTCGGAGTGGCGCTGCAGTGGGGAAGCTGGTGCGCCTCCAGGCAAAGGTGCCTCGTGCACAGAAGTGTCAGAGGAAGGTGGGGGCGGCGGCGGCCCATCCCCTCCCCCGTGTCCAGCACCGCATCCGTCGTGTGGTCCCACAGAGGACTCCCCCTCCGCAGCCCCAGGGTGAGGCGCTCGTGGCGGTGGGTGGAGCTCCTCTCGCACAATGTCCCGTATCAGCTGGGTGAGGTCCTGGGCCTGGATGCCCGGGAGTGGTGGTTGGTCCACCGAGGCGTCGACCACGGCACGCCCACCTCGCCGACCTTGTCCTCAGCCGCGCCCATGGCCAGTCTTGCGACGAGGCATCTCCTGCAAGGAGACGCGAAAGAAAATGAAACACGTCAATATGGAACGATACCTAACGGAAACGTCTAAGAGCTCATATCAAAAGATATGTTGTGGTGGCTACTCTAGTTATGGACATGTGAATTGGTTATTTTCCAGTCAGTTGATTCACTTCTCGGGACGACCTTGCTCTGATACCATCTTGTAACGACCCGATTCCCGAGTCCCTACGAGACAGGAGAACCGGACCGACTCGACTAATCCCAAGACCTAGTCGTCCAACCAGGAAGTAACCAAAAGAGCAGTAAAATAAACCACATTCAGCATGAATATAACTAGCAGTAACAAAATACAGCAGTAAGAAAAAGAACTACTACAGCATGTACCACCACAACAGTAGAACAACATTTATAACATAACATGACCTATAAGTAAAGAAAAGTATAGAGAGTAACAAGAACTACTCACTACAATAGAACAAAAGGGCACAAAAGAACAGTGGTAACTCTACTGGACCCTACTCGGCCTAGCGTCCTCTGCAGCTACTGACCCTGGCTGCTCAACACCTGGTCCTGAAAAGTAACGAGTGTAACACGTCAGCAAAACGCTGAGTAGAGTGGCAACTAAAACTAAGAAATAGTAGAGTGTACAGTAGCTGTTTTATTTTCTTTCTTCCTTTATTTACGTCTTTCTATTGTTTCACAATTTATCTATTTCTCAGATCCTTCACTTGATCTCGAATGTTCCTCGTGGGAACGATCTTTGTAACGACCCAGTTCCCGAGTCCCTACGAGACACAAGAACCAGACCGACGCAACTAATCCCAAGACCTAGTCGTCCAACGAGGAAGTAACCAAAAGAGCAGTAAAATAAACCACATTCAGCATGAATATAACTAACACTAAGAAAGTACAGCAGTAAGGAAAGAAACTACCACAGTATGTACCACCACAACAGTAGAACAACATTCATAATATAATTTGAACTGCAGGTAAAGAAAGTACAGCGGAAACAAGAACTACTCACTACAACATAACAAAAAGAGGTACAAGAGACAGTGGTAACTCTACTGGACCCTACTCGGCCCAGCGTCCTCTGCAGCCGCTGACCCTGGCTGCTCAACACCTGGTCCTGAAAAAGGTAACGAGTGTAACAAGTCAGCAAAATGCTGAGTAGAGTGGCAACTAAACTAAAGACAACAGTAGAGTGTACAGTAGCTGTTATGTTCAATTACTTTCTTTATTCACATCTTTCAATTGTCTCACTATTTCATTTATTCCTCAGATCTTTTTCTTGATCTCGAATGTTCCTCGTGGGAACGATCTTGATTGCAGTCTTTTCCAAAAAGTAGAAGTAACACGTGGTGCTCTCCTGGCCGGGAGAGTCCCCCGTGGTGATCCTACCCTCAGTCAACCACCCCAAGGTCATTGACAGACGTAACGGTGACTATGGCACGCGCGATAAACGCACAGGTAGCTAACCCGTACTGGCACGCGGTCAGTCGTTTCCGTTAACGGGTGCGCCCAAAGCACAGCACGGAACCAGTCCAGGGTAGAGCCCTCTCAGTAACAGGGGTCCAACCCCTCCATAGTAACCAAACCGGGGCCTTGCTCCTCCACAGTCCGCGCACCCTCGCCTGACTACCCTGGTTGGCCCCAGTGGGCCTAAACAAGTCGGTGTAGGAGGCTAGCAGAACCCTGGGGCCCGTGGGGTAGCTAGTGCCCTCCTAACACTAGTAGCTCTCCTCGGTACTACGTACACGAGGGCCAGCAAGTCGGTACAGAGCGGCCGGTCCTAACCCCGAGTCCCTGGGGTGGCTGGCCCCACTCTGCACTAAACAGGTACAGGTACTTCCCTTGGTACTACGTACCCAAGAGACAGTACACAACTACATCTCAGTTCCATTCCTTTCTCTTTCCAGGAATTCCACTCCTGATTCCCCCGTAGGGTTCCATCCTTTTTACTCAAACATCCAGGTTTCACTTTCCAGTTTCACATTCTTACAATCCATGTTCTCAACCACGTTATTTATTCACAACAGGCAGCTGTTAATTCAAATTACAGGCAGCTTTATATCTCTTTCCATTTTCCAAGACTGCAGTATTATACATTCCACTAGTTTTCCCATCCTAGGATTCATGCCATATCCTAGGATCTATCATACAATCTAGTTTTCCAGCCCTAGGATTCATGCAACACCTAGGAGCTATCATTCCATCTATTTCTCATTCAAAGGATTCATGCAATGTCCTAGGTTCTATTAATGGTTCCATAATTTAACAGATTTTATTAATAACTTAAAGCCACTCTACCAGGTGCAACGGGAATAATGGGGGCGTGGTCGGGAATCCCGCGTGCCTCCACGACCCCCGAGACTGCAACGGAACGGGGTCCTATCACAAGGATCAAACAAAAGGAGTATCTCAAAATAGTGTATAGCTATTGTAGACGGGTAGAGGAATTAATTCCAAAAAGAACGCAACTCGAAACGCGGAAAACGGAACCCGAACGGGCCCTAAACGGGTCGAAAACGACGAACTGTGTAAAATCAGACGTCTGGAACTTCTTCCAGACATCTTAAAAAGTGGATCAGAGAATTACCTTGTTCAGCATGGTTTCCCAGACGTCTAGCAGTCTGCGGGGACGTCTGGCCTAGCTCCCAGACGTCCAATGGTCACCCCGGACGTCTGGAGGTCGCTCCCGCCGTCTGGTACTACAGCCAGACGTCTGATCCGTGTTGGATGGCGAATCACCGAGCCTGCGCACACCCATCTCTCTCCCTCAGTACGGTCAGTCGACAGGAAGGAAGAAGAAGACGGAAAACTCACCTTTCAGACGTCTGGACAGTCTTCCAGACGTCGACCCCGCCGTCTGGCTATCAGCACAGACGTCTGATTCTGGAAATTTTTCCAGAACCAGGGTGCGACTCGCCCTCCACTCGCGACGCCGCGCCTCGTCGCACGTCGTGCGCCTACTGCTCGAGCCGCAGCAGGCCTCCCGCGTCGTTCCGCGCCCGCTGCGCTTCCCACCGGCTAGCCCTGGAAGCCCTGGCGAGCTCGCCCTCACGGTTGAGCACCGCTCTCGCACGCAGCACCCCCTCCACGCTCACTGCAGCCGTCGCCGCCGCAGCAACCCCGCGCCCGCTCTCGCGCTCGCTCTCGCGCACTGGAAGGAGAAGAGGAAAGGGTATGGAGGCGACGGGAGGGAGCGCGTGGCCTTTTAAGGCCGCGCGAGGAGGAGAGAGAATCGCGGTAGGGCGTCTGCAGTCGCAGAGGGAATAACGAATATGCGGGTATGCGCGCTCAGGCGCGCAGACGACCCGCGCGTGTCGAAAATAACTGATTTCCAGACGTCTGGAAACGATCCCAGACGTCTGGTCAGACGTCTGGATGTGATCCCAGACGTCTGGTCCGACGTCTGGGCCACCTCCCAGACGTCTGGGGCACGCGTTTGTAACAATCTTGATTGTAGTCTTTTCCGAAAAGTAGAAGTAACACGTGGTGCTCTCCTGGCCGGGAGAGTCCCCCGTGGTGATCCTACTCTCAGTCAACCACCCCAAGGTCGCTGACAGACGTAATGGTGACTACGGCACGCGCAATAAACACACGGGTAGCTACCTCGCACTGGCACGCGGTCAGTCGTTTCGTTAACGGGTGCGCCCAAAGCACAGCACGGAACCAGTATAGGGCAGAGCCCTCTCAGTAACAGGGGTCCAGCCCCTCCACAGTAACCAAACAGGGGTCTTGACCCTCCACAGTCCGCGCACCCTCGCCTGACTACCCTGGTTCACCCAGTGGGCCTAACAAGTCGGTGTAGGTGAGCTAGTAGCACCCCGGGGCCCGTGGGGTAGCTAGTACTCGCTCTACACTAGTAGCTCTCCTCGGTACTGTGTACATGAGGGCCAAAAGTCGGTACAAAGTGGCCAGACCTAACCTCGAGTCCCTGGGGCGGCTGGCTCCTCTCTGCACTAAACAGGTAACAGGTGCTTCCCCTGGCACTACTTACCCAAGAGACATCACACCTCTATGTCTTTCCTTCTCAGTTCCATTTCATTCTCTTTCCAGGAGTTCTACTCCTAATTCCCCGTAGGGTTCCAGCTCTTTTAACTCAACAGATTCAGGTTTCACCCTTTCAATTTCACGTTCATACAACCCATATTCTCAATCATGTTCATTTATTCATAACAGGCAGCTGTTAAATCAATTTACAGGCAGCTATTATTTCCTTTCCACATTTTCCAAGACTGCAATATCTATATTCATATCACTAGTTTTCCAGTCCTAGGATTCATGCCGTACCCTAGGATCTATCATTCAATCTAGTTTTCCAGCCCTAGGATTCATGCAATACCCTAGGATCTATCATTCAATCTGGTTTCTCATTCTGAGGATTCAGGCAATGCCCTAGGTTCTATTAATTGTTCCATAATTGTAACAAATTATGTTAATAATTTTTAAAGCCACTCTACCAGCTACAACGGAAGTACTGGGGGCATGGTCGGAAATCCCGCGCGCCTCCGCAACCCCCGAGACTGCAATGGAACGGGGTCCTAACACAAGGATCAAACACAATGAGTTTCTCAGAATAGTATATAATTACTGTAAACGGGTAATGGATTTTATTCCGAAAAGAATGCAACTCGAAACGCAGAAAACGGACTCCGAACGGGCCCTAAACGGGTCGAAAACGATGAAACAGTCCAAAATCAGACATCTGGAACCTCTTCCAAACGTCTTGAAATGTGGGTCAGATGGTACCTTTGTTCTACATAGTCTCTCAGACGTCCAGAAGCCTGCGGTGGCGTCTGGCCTAGTTCCCAGACGTCCGATGGTCACCCCGGACGTCTAGAAGTCCTTCCCGTCGTCTGGCACTGCGGCCAGACGTCTGATTCGCGTTGGATGGCGAATCTAAGAACCTGCATGTATCCACTCCTCGTTCTCAGTACGAACGGTCGCAGAAAAGGAAGATGGATGAAAATAACTCACTTGCCAGACATCTTCACCGTCGTCTGGTTGGAAGCCCAGACGTCTGATTTTGGAAAAATTTCCAGCATCAGAGCTCGACTTGCTCTCCTCCTGCGATGCACGGCCCGCCGCGCCTCGTCCTCCTGCTGCTCGAGCTGCAGTAGCCCTCCCGCGTCACTCCACGCCCACTGCTCCCCTGCTGGTCGGCTCTAGCTGCCCCGACAAGCTCGAGCCCTCACGGTCGAGCTTCTCCTCCCTTGCGCAATGCCTCCTCCCGCAACTCGCCGCGGCTGCCGCTGCCGCTGCTCGCTCGCGCTCGTGCTCTCGCACCGGCTGGAAGAAGAAGAAGAAGGAAGCAGAGGAGATGAGAGTGAGGGAGAGGGCAAGGGCCTTTTAAGGCCACGCGGGGAGAGAGAGGAGGGAGCGTAGCCTGCACCTGCAGGAGGAGAGAGGGAAAAAGAGGGGAGGTGCGGTGGTTGCAGGTCTGCGTGCGCCTGCGCGCAGACGTAGCCTCGCACGCCACAGAGAATAAATCCCAGACGTCTGGGCCACCTCCCAGACGCCTTAAAAATTTTTTCTTGGAATGCGTTCGTAACAATAGCTCCCTCCTAGACCTCTCCAGTTGGTCACCTTCCTCCCTCTCCAGTACCTCCTAACCCCTGCACTCGCCATGCTTGTGACAGGGGCGTGGTTTTCTCATCTTCAATTCCTCCTCTCCGCTAGGGATGTCGTACACCTGAGAACGACCCTAAAGCTCCAGTACAGAGCTCTTCGCTCGCTGGAGACCTCCCTCCCTTCTTCCTCAGTCGCCGACTTTGGATCTAGGCAATTCCATTCTTCCTGTTAGGTAGGATTTCCAACTTTCTAGAGTAGTTTAGAGTAGTGATTAGTGTAATTAGATTAGCTAGAAGTAGATTAGAAATTAGGATCAGTGATGGATTGGTTGGAGTAGATTAGATTAGTTTAGATCGCATTCGCCCTCTTTGATCAATTAAAATCAAAGAGGTGTTTTTCCACCTCCATTTTGACTCATAAATCTCCCTCTACACTCAACAATTTATTTCTAATTTTCCTTCGCTTTTATTCATTGTTCACCCCTCCATTAAGGTCGAGTTCAGATCTGGAAGTTTTGGCTTCTAGATTTGAATTCACACCTAAAATCTACCTGGGGGGTCTCCTATTCATTTCATAAATTTGCAAAATCCCTCCGATATGGTTTTAATTGAACTGATTCTCTCGATTCTTTTATATTTGGATTTCATGTCCAATTTTGCGATTTGGAGTCAATTTGGTTTTAAACGGATTTAATTGAGCGATTCGAGTTTTCATTCACTCAATTGGGTGTAATGTGATGAATCTAAGGTATTTGATGTAGTTTTTAATTTTTAGATGAGTATAAGCCCAATTTGAGTTGCATTTTGGGTGGTTTGACCAACGATAACTAGTGACACTGATTTGAGGTTAAACTTAGACCCAAATGATTCTAAGATGATTACTAGATCACCTTGATCACCAATCAATGGTGTTCAAGAAGATCGGTTGATCTGATCAGTAATCAAAACTAAATCAAAGGCTCGATTTGGGCAACATATTGATCTTAAGAAAAAAATGAGTTCAATCTGATTTCCAGGGTTAGAATGAGTTTTAAGGATTGTTATGGAGATTCTAATTCATATTGCTAGTGAATTTAATGCCTAGTTTGATTTATTACCTTTACATTGTCTATAATGTAAGGTAATGATCAAACTAGAGTTTTTAAGGGTTTGGAACTTGTGATTTGATTTAAATGAATTTAAGATATTCTCTAAAGGTTTTATAATAGTTGAGATGTGGTTTTGATATGGATCTAATTAGATATGGATTGCATCACCAACAACAACTGCTGCTTTATCTCTTACTGTTTGAATGGGTTTTGTTTTGGATTTTAAATTCAAACTTCAAGTGATTTAAAAAGGATTTGAGTTTTTATGGTTGAACAACCTACAGATTTGGTTTTTTCAAATCAGGGGTTGTTGGTTTTGGGTGACATTTAGCAACATCAGCATTGGCTGATCAGACTTGCTGCAGCAGTTTCCAGCTGCTGATCCTATGCTTGGGTTTCAGCTGAGAATTGCAGCAATAGCTGCATTTGGTGAAGACATCTGATTAGCTAATGCATCATCTGATTAGAATTGAAACTGCAACTGAAGCAACAGCTGCTTTTGAGACTTGGCAGTGCCTGAATATGTTGCTGTTCTTCATTATTCAGCCACTAATTCACCGAGTTTTGGGCGTATTTGGGAATTAAAGAAGCTGGCATAGTTGTGTACTGTTAGGACTACATAGAACAAGCATTTATGTACAGTTGTAGCCTAAAATCTGATTTGAATGACTTGATTCCATGCTTTTAAATCCATTGCCAACTATTTGTTTAAGGTTTAAACTGTCCAATATGAAATTTGAGTGAAAGTCAAGTTTGAAATTCATGTTTAAATAACCATATACTTTCTATGTGATGTGCTGAACTTATTGAAGTGCTTTTATTGATTGTCTAGCACTGAGAACTATTTATGAGACCTTAAGTTCTTTAGTGAAAACTCTATTTAAGGCCTATTTTGGGTTGGTTTCTATATAAACAAAAAATATAAAAAAATCATTAGAAAAATAAAATAAATCTGTCTTAAGTAAGATCAGGTATTTGTCTAAGTTCTCGCTAAATTTCAAGGTAATCTGAACCCCCAACTTAGTAGAATAGATCAGTTAACTGTTTAGTATACCTTGAAATTTAATAAAAGACCAAAACTCAAAAATCACAAAAAGAAATCCTCTCTCTCCTCTCTCTCTTATCTTATCCTTTCTCCCTCATCCCTTATCCCTACTTTATATATATATATATATATATATAAACTATAAAAATCAGAAAAATCCCAAAAATACCAAAAAAGACCTTGTATATTATATATATATACTTGTAAATATTAATTAAACCTAACCTACATGTATATAATATATAATATGTACATAATATGTATATATAACATATATAAGTATTCTATATATTAAATGAAGGATTTAGAGTGATTTATTATATATATAACTTTATTGTGCTATTAGATATTAATTTATATAAATGAAATGTATCATAACCTATGTAATTATGTAAACCTATCTATGTATACATAATTATGTCTAATACCGTACAAACATATTTAACTATGTATTACGAATAGTACAGTACTTGTAATTTAAGTTAATTAAGTATTTATAGTAGATAATTAAGTTATTAGGTTAATCAAGTAATTTATTAACTTAAAATAAAATAAATTATTAATTTAAGTTAATACTGAAGTAAGTTATAATGTACATTTGTATAATATTATATTAAATATTTCAACCTATTTATATTGTATTTATACTATATTACAATATTTATAAATTATCTATATATAAATCTAACTTAAACTAATATTTAAATGTATATAAATTAAAATAAGTTTCTAAAGTATATTAAAAATGTATAATAAATAATTAATTATGTACATTAACAACGTATAAGGTCAATTGTATGATTAATTAACCAATTTGTACTTTAATTAATAGATTAACCCTTAAATTAACATATATAAATCACTAACTTTAGTCAATTTTAAAATATAACTAAGTTATTTTACTAAATTAACTACATAATTATATAGCCCTATATAAGGGCTTTGTAATGATATATTTTAATTAAAAATTGGAATTAATTATGGCCCTCAAATTGAGAGCTAAAATCATGAAATCAGAATACATGTAAATATAGTTGCACTCAATGGAGCGTCGCAAGAAAGTGCCACATGTGGTGCAAAGCAGAAGACGCGATATAAACTTTTTTTGGGCTGTCGGCTTCTTAGTCGATAGAACACAGTGCACATACATCTTATCCCATTTCTCTCTGAGCTTATCAAGGATATATTTAAGCACGTGCGTACACAATGTTGGGCCGGGGGCCATGCACTTTAATAGGCCTGAAATGGGCCTAAATTGGGCTTGAAGTTGGATATTAATGCACAAATTAAAAACTAGGGTAGATCGTTAGCAGAGGTCTGGACACACCCTCTTGGGTGCTGTGTATCCCTCGAACGTGGTCAGCCGACCCACTAAAAACCTAATTTTAGCCTAATGAATAGTGTTTGTGAGAGAATGATTGTTACGACCCGGTTCCCGAATCCCTACAGGACACGAGATCGGTTCGACTTGACTAATCCCAAGACCCAGTCATCCAACAAGAAATAACTGAAAAGCAGGAAAAAAAATCACATTCACTATGCAAAGTAACTAACAGTAAAAGAGTACAAGCAGTAAAGGAAGTAAAAACTGCTAACAGTACATATCACCACCACAATACCAAAGTAGAACAAAAGTACAGAACAGGAACAGTAACAACGGTCTAAAACTCACTAGTAGAACACACAGTACAACAAAAATAGGAAACTACTACTAGGCTCGACTCGGCCCAGCACCTTCTGCAGCCGGTACCTCAGGCTGCTCAACTCCTGGACCTGAAAAGGGTTATGAGTAAATGAACTAAGCGAATGCTGAGTAGAGTGGTAACCAAATTAACTAAACCAGTAAAGGCTAACAGGTGAATTTATCCTTTCCAATTATTTTATTTTAAGTCATTTCTTTTCACTCATCGGTTTACTTTCAGATCTCTTTCTTGATCTCATATGTCCCTCGTGGGAACGATCTTAATTGCAGTCTTTTCCGAAGAGTAGAAGGCACACATGGCGCTCTCCTGGCCGGGAGAGTCCCCCGTGGTAATCCTACACCTAGTCAACCACCCCAGGGTCACTATTTAGATGTAGCGGTGACTACGGCACGCGCGATAAGTGCACGGGTAGCTACCCCGCACTGGCACGTAGTTAGTCGTTTCTGCTAGCAGGTACGCCCAAAGTACAACACAGAATAGTATAGGGCCTAGCCCTCTCAGCAACAGGGGTCTAGCCCCTCAGAACCAAATCGGGGTCTCGACCCTCTATAGTCCTCGCACTCTCGTCTTACTACCCCGGTTTGCTTAGAGGGCCAAAGAAAAAGTCGGTGTAGGTTGTATAGCTTAACCCCAGGCCCCGTGGGGTGGTTAACTGCCTCCCTACACTAATAGCTCTCCCTGGTACTGTGTACGTGAGGGCCAATAGGAGTCGGTGTAGAGTGGCCATTCCTAACCCCAGGTCCTGACCCAGGGGCGGCTAGCTCCGCTCTGCACTAAAACGGGGACAGTTGCTCCCCCTTGGTACCAAGTACTCAAGGGCTACCACACTTCCCACTTACATGTCTAGACCTTTTCATTCATCCGCAGGAGCTCTACTCCTAACTCCCCATAGGGTTCATGCTCATATTCACCATACTATTCCATACCAGGTTTCATCATTCACAATTCCATTCTTGTATTATAAACATGCACCTCGTATTTCCACAATTTAACATATACAACAAGTAATGCCACAGGTAACTGTTTAACTAGCACAGGCATTTCATATTCCACAGGTAGCTCGTATTTCCACAATTTAACAGATACAACAAGTAATGTCACAGGTAACTGTTTAACTAGTACAGTCATTTCATATTCCATAGGCAGTTCGTATTTATTAATAGGCAATTATTTACAATTCTATTATTTCATTTATGACTGCAATCTCAAACACGCATACAAACAGTGTAAGTACTTCTCCTAGGATTCATACCATATCCTAGGTTTCTAGTTATCTAATTTCACATATGTATTCATGTTTTATAATTAAAACAGGGGGAAACCACTCTACCAAATAATCCGGGAGTACTGGGGGCTCGAATGGCAAACTCACGTGCCTCTGCAAGCTCCGAATACGTAACAGCTCGAAGTCCTATACCAAGGAACATACCACAATGGAACGTTCAGAAAAGTATATAAGGCTTTCTAACATGTAGAGGAACTCATAAGGAAACTACAGATATCTTGCTTGCGTAAAACGAACTTCAAACGGATCCTAAACGGGACAAAAATAGAACTGTAGACCTAAATCAGACGTCTGGCATAAGGTCCAGATGTCTTAAAAGTCACCGGGGTCTCACCTCAAGTTCCTGTGTTGACTTCAGACGTCCAGAACCCCTACTTGACCGTCTGGACTTAGCTCCAGACGTCCAACCTCTCCTCCAGTCGTCTAGGCGTGCTTCCAGTCGTCTGGTAAGCTGTCCAGACGTCCGAAACGCGTGGGAGGGTGTGCCCCACACCTTCCCAAAGCTATCCTTGCATGTGATAGACCAAATCTTCCACATTTAACCACATAGATTGGCTTTGCGGTGAGACCTGCATGGCCGTAATCGCAAGAGGAATGTACCTTCGCGAAACCTTGCTTTCAGACGTTTGGTGTCGTCACCAGACGTCCAACCCATCGTTTGGATGGCACACCAGACGTCTGATCCTGGGAAAAATCCAGAACTAGAGCAAGCTCCCGCTCCTCTCGCCGCACGCAGCTGCGGCTCCTTCTCCTCGTTTGCAGCTCCGGCTGCAATAGGGTGTCGTAGATGACTCCCCCAACGCACTCCTTCCGGACGCGTTGCTCCAGCCGTGCATCCTCTGGCGAGCTCCCACAAACTCGCGAGCTCAAGCTTTTCCTCTTCTCTTCACACCGCCTCTCCTCCTCGCTCTTCGCTCTCGTGCCCTCTCTCTCACTCGTCCCTCTCGCTGCAGTGGAAAGGAAGAAGGAAGGTGGTGGAGTGGAGAAGAGAGAAAGGGGGAGAGGGGTCATATATAGGGAGCGGCTAGGGTTCGATGGAGGAGAAAAGAAGAGAGAGAAGAGAGAAAGGTTGTCTGAGCGCAGCTAGCGCGTAGACCCGAGCCTGCGTAAAAAATTTTCAATTTCCAGATGTCTGGGAAGGGGTCCAGACGTTTGACTGATAGTGCAGATGTCTTAAATGGCTTAGAATAGAACGGGTCTTTACATCATAACAAACTTAAAGAAAGTTTCATCCTCGAAACTTGAGCTAGCTAGGGTGCAGAAAAGGAAATGTGCACGCATAACAATCTTAAAGAGGATCGAGGCTTGTCCGAAAAGACGTACCCTCAAAAAGCTCCAGGTATCGCTCGTGCATCATCACCTCAAGCTCCCAGGTGGCCTCCTCGTACTGCTGGCTCCTCCACAAGACCTTCACCAGGGGTACCTGCTTCCGTCTCAAACTCCGAACGTCTTTGTCTAGTATCTGTACTGGTGTCTCGGGGTAGGTTAGGTTGTCACCCACCTCGACACTCTCGTGGCTCAGAACGTGACTGGGGTCAGTGACGTACTTCCTTAGGTTGGACATGTGGAACACGTCGTGCACACCAGAAAGCTAGGGAGAAGGGGCAAGCCAGTAAGCAACGGGTCTTACCCTCTCCAGGACCTCAAAGGGCCCCACAAACCTCGGCGCAAGCTTCCTTTTCACCCCAAAACGCTGTAGGCCCTTCATGGGTGAAACGCGAAGAAAGACGTGATCCCCAACCTCAAACTGCATCTCTCTGCTCTTCCGATCGGCATAACTCTTCTGTCTGCTCCTTGCAGTGCGAAGTCATCTGTGAATCTACTCTATCACCTCCTGACTTTGCTAGATCAGCCTGGGGCTAACCTCCCACTTGGTCCCCACCTCAACCCAACTCAAGGGTGCAGTACACCTCCATCCGTACAGAGCCTCGTAAGGTGCCATGCCGATACTCGAGTGATAGCTATTATTATATGCAAACTCTGCCAGGGGTAAGAGGCGTGCAAAAGGTCCTCAAGTGTCTGTATAGTGCGCTCTGACTGTCCGTCCGTCTGGGGGTGGTACGCCGTACTGAACCTCAACTGTGTCCCCAAGGCCTGCTGAAACTCAGCCTAAAATTGGGAAGTAAAATGGGTATCCTGATCGAACACAATCTCACACGGAACGCCATGAAGACGTACCACATCACGAATATACCTCTCTGCCAACTGCACTGGTCCCAAGGTGACTCGGATCGGCAAGAAGCGTGCCGTCCTCGTCAATCCGTCTACCATCACCTAGACTGCGTCATGTCCTCGCTGGGTAACGGGTAAGCCCACCACTAAGTCCATGGTGATGCTCTCCTACTTCCACTCTAGCATAGGAAGTGGCTGCAACGGCCCTGCAGGCCTCTGATGCTTGGCATTCACCTGCTGGCACACCAAACACTACTGCATGAACTCACCTACATCTCGCTTCATTCCTCTCCACCAAAAGTCGTGTCTTAGATCATGATACATCTTCATGTTCTTGAGATGTATGGTGAACCTGGACCTGTAGCCTTAGTCAGGAGCTCTCTCAACATCTCCTTGTCCCTGGGAACGCATAAACGTCCCCTCATGAGAAGCACCTCATCCGTAAAAGAGAAGCTTCTTAGGTCCCCTGACAGCACACTGTCTCGTAACGACTGCAGGTACAGATCTGTCATCTGCCCTGTGATGATGCGGTTTATCAGCTTTGGTCTCATCTACTGTGTCATCGTCACTGCCCTATAATACCCCTGTGACTCTAGGGGTCGCCAACTGCTCAACTCCTCCATAAGTCTCCAACTCTGTGCCTGTAAACTGCTAAGTGGGTGGGCACCTTTCGGCTTAAGGCATTAGCCACCACGTTGGCCTTCCCTGGATGGTAGGAGATGCTGCAGTCATAGTCCTTCAGGAGCTCTAACCAACTTCTCTGTCTCATGTTAAGCTCCTTTTGATCAAACAAGTACCTGAGACTCTTATGATCTGTGAAAATCTCAAAGGTCTCACCGTAAAGGTAGTGTCTCCATGTCTTCAGCGCGAAGACAACAGCTTCCAGCTTTAAGTTATGGGTAGGGTAGCTATGCTCATGGGGCTTCAGTTGCCACCAAACGTAAGCAACAACGTGACCCCACTGCATTAGCACACCCCCTAACTCCTGTAACGAAGTGTCCATGTAGACCACAAAACCGCCACTACTATCTGGGATGGTAATGAAATTGCACTAGAGGGGGGGGTGAATAGTGAAATTATATTGTATTGTAATGCAACAAATTCAATCACACAATATACTCAATTATTTTTAGGTGGAAACCCAAGATGGGTGAAAACCACCACCTAAGCCAATCTCTTGACTTAGGATTTTCGATCACAAGGTGATCAATCCACTAACCACACTACTTAAACGAGGGTAGTGTACCTCAATTACAATTCCCACCTCCGATCCCTAAACGGAGGTTTCTTTCTTCAAGATGAAGAGACGGGGACCCGACAGGCCGGATACCCAAAGTACAGAAATTAACAAGTAGAAATAACACCTATAGAGCACCCCAATAATTTAGTTGCCTTCTTATCTACTAAGCATGAAAAGAACTCCCTGATGATTTGCAGAACGGAGCGAGCCGGGAGTATGGATTTGCCCTTTGATCAGAGTATTAGCACATCACAAGGGCAAGATGGAGCTTAGAGTAGTGAGCAAGAGATTTTTCTAATGGAATTGTATCTCAAGAGGTGTGTTTTGCCAAAGAAGAGTTGTAGTCTATTTATAGGCAAGTTTGGAACCTTCAAGAACACTTGGGAGAGCTCTTCTAGCCGTTGGAGACAAATCCCAAGAGTTTAGGACGAAATCCACACAAAATCAGGGCAATGATGATTCTGACAGCAACATCAGACGTCTAATTATAAGATCAGACGTCTTACAGGACGTCTGATTTTTACTATGGTCGTCTAATATTGCAGGATATCTTAACGGACTCTATTGGATCAAAAGAAGGACGTCTGATATTATGTCATAAGACGTCTGATTATTTTACTGGACGTCTAATGATTGGTGCATTCGTTCCTGTTATCATCGGATCCAAACAGGGTTCTAGGTTTAGAGGATCAGACGTCGTTACGGACGTCTGAGGACATTACCAGACGTCTGGAAACCTAAATACTCTTCCTTCCTGCTTCTGCCAAAAGATTATGTGGCCGTAGACAGATATGCACAGAAAATCATGGCCAACGGTTCAAAGGCAGACGTCTGTAAGTGTGTCAGGACGTCTAGAGATTATTTTTGCCGATAAAAAGTCTAACGGTTAGTATGAGGACGTCTGGGTAAATAATCAGACGTCTGTGAACGGTTATCGACGTCTGAAAGTGAAGTCCTTCGACTGATGTTTATGAGGAGATGAACAAAGCCAGAAATATTTGAAATTAGACGTCTGATACATATGTCAGACGTCTTATTATGGAAAATCAGACGTCTGGACTTTTTAATGGACGTCTGATAAAAGTATAAGTGTTGGGTTTTTTGTTTCTAATTTATCCTAAGTGTAGAGAGCCTAAGTTAGCTATTTATAGGTTATGTTTGGGGGCTCTTTACAATATTTCTAGACTCAAATAAGATGAAAATTACAACCTTTGAAAGTTTACATGAAAAAAGCCTAAGACCTAATACTTTTGCTACTCGTCTTCACGCTTTTAATCTCCCGTCTTGGAAAGCTTTTTGAATTCCTGCAAATATGTTATTATAGAGAGAAAACAATATGGTACGCTTTATTTATTATTTCATTTTCTACATTTTGTAAAATCATCAAAATATTATATATGAGTAGTTGAACTAACAATCTCCCCCTTTTTGATGATTTTCAAAATATAGCTGTAGGTTCCTCTTTCCTCCCCCTAAAGGTT
Organism: Thalassia testudinum; assembly: GCA_037157565.1. NCBI lineage: Eukaryota > Viridiplantae > Streptophyta > Magnoliopsida > Alismatales > Hydrocharitaceae > Thalassia > Thalassia testudinum. The sequence goes on along the minus strand of JAZHRO010000022.1, from coordinate 58,003,500 downwards.
GTACTTGATAGCCTTTATCTATTTATTATTCCTTAATTTCTTACCTACATTCTTCTCCCCCTTTTTGAATATCATCATGAAGGGTTGTTTAAAGGGAGTCAAAATCCAAACTACAAGAGTAATATCTACAAAGTAGAGTGCGTGAATAAAATTGCATGTTTAAAAGATGACAAGGCATTAAGGAAAATTGATTAGGAATAGAAATATTTAAGCATGGACTAGCTATTTGTTCCCAAAAATATTAAGTAGAGGGTCAAGGCCTCTTAATACAAACTTAGAATAAAAGACAGAAAAATAGAAGCACTAAAACTATTCTTCTTGATCTTGGCGGCGGCGGCGACGAGCGGGTCCTTGTCCTATCTGCAAATTTTGAACATCTGATCTAAGTTCGTCGATGTCGCGGCGCATGCTTCCCATGTAGGTGTACATCTCGCCGGTTCGACGCAGCAGGAGGGAGATGCCGGAGGAGAGGGAATCTGTGGCTGGATCCCATGCTTCATCAAAGCTCGAGCGGGGAGCTTCTATTTGAAGGGGCCGTGGTTCATGGAAGTCTGGAAAGGGTGGAAGGGGCTCTTCTTCCATGGGTTCGTCGGCGGGCTCAAGATGTTCTCTAAGTATATGCATCTTGGCGGCTGTGGCCCGGTTGTAAGGCTCAATTTTCTTGTCAACTGCTTGGTCAGTTATGGAAATCCGATGGGATGAAAAGATTTTGGATAGAATAGACCCAAACGGAAGTGATGCCCCATGGTCCTCATTCATGACGCGAACAATGAGGCGGCAATAATTGAAAGGAGTATGACGAACGGCCGCAAAAAGGAGAGCCTTGTGTTGGCGTGAGATGTAATCAAAACCTCCTGATTTGTTTAGGAGGTCCCACCCAAAAATGCGAGAGAGTAGACGTGGAAGGGGTTTGAGATTTTTGCACGGTAGAGTGCCAAGGTTTTCAGCATATTTTTCCGGGAGAACTAACTCTTGATTGATGATTTCAGGGTCGTATTGCCTCAGTATGTCATTGAAATCATTTCCCTCATTGGGGATGGCTAGAAGGTCAGAGATAGTTTCAGATGTGATGTGTATTTCACGACCAAATAGGCGGGTATGGAGTTCAAGTTCGTCGTTGCTGTAGTCCTCAACGATGTTGGCATAAAAGAGACGGCAAAGATCAGGGAACACACCAAGAGTTCCAATGCCGGAGTGGAATTGACGGTCAAAATATTGGAAAAGATGGAGAGTTTGGAAGTGTTCCCGAAGGTTCAAATGGGCAAAATCATTCCAAACAATAAAACGAGGGCATTTAACTTTGGCATTCGCGAAACGACGAAATCGCTGCCTAGCGATGTCACCCCGCAATTGATCTGCCAAATAAGTGGAAGAGGAACTGGAAGATCCCTCAACTTGCTTCCTACGGGGAGGCATATTTGGTGGAATGGGTGGTTAGGTTTAGGAGAAATGAGTGGTGCGTTGAGGATGGAATACCTGCAAAAAAGAAACAACCATTCAACCAAACAACATTCACCCAAAACATAGTTTGAAACACTGTAATCATCATGAAAAAAATATGTGGCAGTATGCCTTGAGGCAATACAACCTGCCATGTAGTTGTGGCAATATACCTTTGGATGCAAGCCACTAAAAAGTCGGCTTGATCCTCATGAGGTAATACCCTTGCCATGGAAGATGCAGCTAGGGCTAAGAAGGTTTTCTAGACCGAGGGTTAGGGCTGACAATGAAATGCACATGTAGGTCAAGTGGATCAAGAAGTGAACTAGATGCTACAAGGCCGTGGGTAAAAGGAGTATGAGAATGCCCTAGGCGTTGAGAGGGTATACCCACGGGAGGAGGGAAGCCTCCAAATGCGCGGTCGAGAGGCAGGGACGACGCGCGCAGAGGAGCAACAGTTCCGTCAGTCGTCGAAGAGGCGCGACGGTCGTCTGGCTGCGAGCAGAACTTCGCCAGCTGCTGCTGTGGGCCGTCGGGTGTGAGGGAGAGCGGCGCGCAGATCGTGTGGGGTAGGGATTTTGGACAGGAGAGTGGGACCTTTGCGAAGGGGATTTTATATCCCAAGGTCACCGAGCAAGTCTCCCCCTGAAGTTGGGGAGATTTGCATCTCAAACCGTCCAGAGAAAAGCCGCGACGCGCAGATTTTTCCCCGATCAGACGTCTGTCAACGATGTCAGACGTCGGGATTTGGCAGAGGAATTTTTTCCCATTTCAGGGAGACGTCTGTTTTATTCATCAGACGAATAATCAGACGACTAATTATAATATAGACGTCTGATTTCTGCAGGAATCCTCCCCAGCAAAAAGATTTATTCTCCAGGTTGTCGTCTGATTTCTTACTCAGACGGCAAAGAAGACGTCTAAATTTAATATTAGACGTCCGATTTCTGCAGACAGACCTTCCTGGATTTTCGTTTAAAGTTACAGGGTCGTCCGTTTTTCCTGTCAGACGATTCATACGACGTCTAGCCATATATTCAGACGTCCGACAGGCAGTACATGTTCTGTCTTCGAGATAGACGCCTGTCAACACATTTGGACGACAGTTCAGACGTCTGCGTTTCATACTAGACGTCTGATATTACTATTTTGTTATATATAAAATGGTCGTCTGTCCTAGATGTTTAGACGACGAATTTTAATGTATAAGACGTCTGATATTGGACAGAGTGTGCATTTGGATGTTTGAATGAAGGCTTAGAGAAATCAAGGTTCAATCTATGCTCATGACAAAAGAGGTTCCATTAAAACACTAAATTCTTCAAATATCACTTAGCTTACATATGCCTAGTTTCCTACGTATATAATTAAAGCGATCATAATTAAAAGGTTTAGTGAAAATATCAGCTAACTGCAGTTCAGTACAAATAAATTCAACTTCGATTTCTCCCTTAAGTACATTGTCTCTTAGGAAGTGATGTCGAACATCAATATGTTTTGTGCGAGAGTGATGTACGGGATTTTTCGAGAGGTTGATAGCACTAGTATTGTCACATAATATTTTTATCTTATTAAATATCAGGTTAAAATCCTTCAAAGTACTTTTCATCCAAAGCACTTGGAAACATGCTAGTGCAGCGGCTATGTATTCAGCTTCTGTAGTTGATAAAGCTACACTAGATTGTTTCTTTGAGAACCAAGAGACTAGTGATTCGCCTAAGAATTGGCACGTCCCACTAGTACTTTTCCTATCAGTGCGGCTACCTGCGTAGTCCGCATCGCTATATGTAACTAAGTTGAATTGTGGACTCCTAGGGTAGAATAAGCCATAATCAGATGTGTCAACTAGATATCTAAATATTCGTTTTACAGCATTTAGGTGTGATTGTTTAGGATTTGATTGAAACCTAGCGCATAAGCAGGTACTAAACAAAATATCAGGTCTACTGGAAGTTAAATACAGTAAAGATCCAATCATGCTACGATAGAGCTTTTGATCTATGGGCGTACCTGATTCGTCCAAGTCTAAGGAAGTTGTGACACTCATAGGAGTGTTCTTCCCTTTACTTTTGTTCATATCAAATCTCTTCAACATCTCCTTTGTGTATTTAGATTGACACACAAAGGTTCCAATCTCGAGCTGAGTGATTTGCAAGCCCAAGAAAAACTTGAGTTCACCCATCAAACTCATTTCGAATTCTTCCTGCATAATTTCTGAAAACTTTCTACACATAGATTCATTAGTAGCACCAAATATAATATCATCTACATATATTTGAACTAATAAAATGTCTTTTCCTTTTCTTTTAATGAATAATGTGGAATCAGCTTCCCCTATAGAGAATTTTGCATTTAACAAGTACTCTTTGAGCCTTTCATACCAAGCTCTAGGAGCTTGCTTTAGACCATATAGTGCCTTGTTTAATTTGTAGACAAAATGAGGCTTATCATGAGACTCAAAACCAGGAGGTTGTTTTACAAAAACTTCCTCCTTAATGAATCCGTTAAGAAACGCGCTCTTAACGTCCATTTGAAAGAGTTTAAAGCCAAGAAAGGCGGCATAAGCAAGAAGCATGCGAATTGATTCGAGTCGAGCTACGGGAGCGTAGGTCTCATCAAAATCAATTCCTTCTTCTTGGTTGTACCCTTGTGCTACCAACCGAGCCTTATTTCGAATAACTATACCGGATTCATTCAACTTGTTCCGGAATACCCATTTGGTACCTATTATCGTTTGCCCTTCAGGCTTAGGTACTAGATCCCAAACTTCATTCCTTTGGAATTGGTTGAGTTCCTCCTGCATGGCCATCATCCAAGTTTCTTCGGAGCATGCTTCCTCGACACTCTTCGGTTCAACTTGAGATACAAGGGCGGAGAGACCAAAGGTGCAACTAAAACGAGATCGGGTTTTAACGCCATCAGAAACACTTCCAATGACTTGACTTTCGGGATGATCCCTTTGATATATCCAATCTTTTGGAAGATTATGGATATTGGAGTTTGGAATGTTAGACACATCAATAGTATAATCATCTTCATCATCCATATTGACTCGGTCAATGGAGGAATGAGGAGATTCATCGAAGGAGACATGAAGGGTTTCCTCCACTATTAATGTGGTCTTGTTAAAAACCCGATATGCCTTACTACGTGAGGAGTAACCAATAAAGATGGCTTCTTCACCTTTGGCATCAAATTTATCTAAATTAGAGCGGGTATTCAAGACAAAACATCGACATCCAAAAACTTTAAAATAACTAATTTTGGGTATTTTCCCATAGTATAGTTCAAAACAAGTTTTTCGCAATCCGGATCGAATTAAGGTGCGATTTAACACGTAACAAGCCGTGTTGACCGCCTCAGCCCAAAAGTACTTCGGTAACCCCGAGTCTATGAGCAATGTTCGAGCACACTCTTGAAGAGTACGGTTCTTTCTCTCAACCACCCCATTTTGTTGAGGTGTTCGAGGAAAAGAGAACTCATGAGCAATACCATGCTCTTGACAAAAATCATCAAACAAGGAATTTTCAAACTCGCCCCCATGATCACTACGGATACGAGTGATTTGGTAGCCTTTTTCAGTTTGAATTTTCCTACAAAAAATAGAAAAGACAGAAAACACTCTTTCTTTAGATCTCAAGAAGGAGACCCATGAAAACCTCGAAAAATCATCTACAATTACAAGGCAATATTTGCATCCACTGAGGCTCTCATATTTTGTTGGTCCAAATAGATCTAGGTGAAGTAGTTCTAAAGGTCTTGATGTGGATATAACTTCTTTGCTTTTAAAACTAGATTTTATAATCTTACCTAATTTACATGAATCACAAACAAGCTCATTTAAAAATTTTCTTTTAGGAAGACCTCGGACTAGTTCATGTTTAGCTAATTTTTGAACCAGCTTCATATGAACATGTCCTAGTCTTTTATGCCATATACTTAACTCATCATTTGCTATAAGACATTCATAAGTGCCATTTTTATCAAATTCTATAACATAAATGTCTTTAAATCTAGTTCCCTTGAGAAGGGTTTCATTGGTTGATGCATGCATAATTTCAAACATTTTAGAAGTAAACACTACTTTAAAACCCTTATCACATATTTGACTTACACTTAAAAGATTATGTTTTAGTCCTTTAACTAGAGAAACATTTGAGATGGGAGAGAGAGGGTTACCTATTTTACCAAGGCCAATAATATGACCCTTGTGGTTGTTGCCAAATGTAACTGTTCCTCCATCCGTAGGTTGGAGGTCCAAAAATAGGCGCTTGTCTCCTGTCATATGTTTGGAGCATCCGGAGTCCATCACCCATCGGCCTCCTTGGTGGTGGAGGTTTCCTTGTCTTCCTCCTTGTAGACCTTCTTCCTCCTCAGGTTCCTCAGATTCAGACTCGGAACCATCATTTGTTGCCATTAGTCCCAAGCATGCCGTTTCTTCATTTGTTTCCTCCTCCTCTTCTTCTTCGGAGGTGGAGTCATCCCACGTTGCTTGAAACGCCTTCTTCTTGAATCCTTTCGGTTTGGAGATCTTCTTGTAGTCAGAAGGCTTCTTGGGTTTCTTCTCATCATCCCTTTTGAGTAAGGGACAATCTTTCCTTATGTGACCTCTCTTTTTGCAATTATAGCAAATTAGAGGATCTTCTTCTCTTTTCTTTCCCTTGATCTCTCTTCTATTTCTGAGAAACTTTTTAAACTTTTTAGCTAATAAAACAAATTCTTCGTCATCGGTACTTACCTCATCATCCGAAGTAGCTTTGAAGGCTAAGGTCTTCTTCTTTGGCTCCGATGAGGTTGATTTCTTCTTTTGCTCCATTTTTGATTCGTAAGCCATGAGATTCCCAAGTAGATTTTCCATGTCTAGATCCTCTACTTGGTTGGCTTCTTCTATTGCCGTTACCTTTTGCTCCCACTCAGGTCCAAGGGAGCGAAGGAGCTTCCCTTGAAGCTCCCCCTTTATAAATGTCTTTCCTAAAGACTTGAGGTTATTCACGATTAACGTGAATCGGGTGTACATGTCCCCAAGTCTTTCATTCTCCTTCATAGAGAAAGCTTCGAATTCCTGCGATAACAAGTTTATCTTTGAGGATTTAACTTTAGATGTACCTTCGTGAGTAACCTCCAAGGTTCTCCAGATCTCGTGGGCGGTTTCGCATTGGCTGATGCGGTTGAATTCCTCCGAGCTGAGAGCGCAGTAGAGTGAGTTCATTGCCTTGGCATTCAGTCCAAGGTGATGGATTTGCTCTACTGTGTAACCAGTTTCTGATTTCTCGGGAATGACGTATGCGGATTCGCATTTCTCCCAAATGGAGAAATCGTTGGCTTGAAGCCACATCTTCATTCTCAGCTTCCAGTAGGTGTAGTTGGTTCCTTCGAAGAGTGGTGGTCGAGTGGTGGATTGCCCCTCCAATCTGCTTGTGGAAATCGCCTTCCCCTCCATGTGATCTTTCCGCGGATGTTACTCTTGTAGGCGGAAAACCTGCTCTGATACCAAATGAAATTGCACTAGAGGGGGGGGTGAATAGTGAAATTATATTGTATTGTAATGCAACAAATTCAATCACACAATATACTCAATTATTTTTAGGTGGAAACCCAAGATGGGTGAAAACCACCACCTAAGCCAATCTCTTGACTTAGGATTTTCGATCACAAGGTGATCAATCCACTAACCACACTACTTAAACGAGGGTAGTGTACCTCAATTACAATTCCCACCTCCGATCCCTAAACGGAGGTTTCTTTCTTCAAGATGAAGAGACGGGGACCCGACAGGCCGGATACCCAAAGTACAGAAATTAACAAGTAGAAATAACACCTATAGAGCACCCCAATAATTTAGTTGCCTTCTTATCTACTAAGCATGAAAAGAACTCCCTGATGATTTGCAGAACGGAGCGAGCCGGGAGTATGGATTTGCCCTTTGATCAGAGTATTAGCACATCACAAGGGCAAGATGGAGCTTAGAGTAGTGAGCAAGAGATTTTTCTAATGGAATTGTATCTCAAGAGGTGTGTTTTGCCAAAGAAGAGTTGTAGTCTATTTATAGGCAAGTTTGGAACCTTCAAGAACACTTGGGAGAGCTCTTCTAGCCGTTGGAGACAAATCCCAAGAGTTTAGGACGAAATCCACACAAAATCAGGGCAATGATGATTCTGACAGCAACATCAGACGTCTAATTATAAGATCAGACGTCTTACAGGACGTCTGATTTTTACTATGGTCGTCTAATATTGCAGGATATCTTAACGGACTCTATTGGATCAAAAGAAGGACGTCTGATATTATGTCATAAGACGTCTGATTATTTTACTGGACGTCTAATGATTGGTGCATTCGTTCCTGTTATCATCGGATCCAAACAGGGTTCTAGGTTTAGAGGATCAGACGTCGTTACGGACGTCTGAGGACATTACCAGACGTCTGGAAACCTAAATACTCTTCCTTCCTGCTTCTGCCAAAAGATTATGTGGCCGTAGACAGATATGCACAGAAAATCATGGCCAACGGTTCAAAGGCAGACGTCTGTAAGTGTGTCAGGACGTCTAGAGATTATTTTTGCCGATAAAAAGTCTAACGGTTAGTATGAGGACGTCTGGGTAAATAATCAGACGTCTGTGAACGGTTATCGACGTCTGAAAGTGAAGTCCTTCGACTGATGTTTATGAGGAGATGAACAAAGCCAGAAATATTTGAAATTAGACGTCTGATACATATGTCAGACGTCTTATTATGGAAAATCAGACGTCTGGACTTTTTAATGGACGTCTGATAAAAGTATAAGTGTTGGGTTTTTTGTTTCTAATTTATCCTAAGTGTAGAGAGCCTAAGTTAGCTATTTATAGGTTATGTTTGGGGGCTCTTTACAATATTTCTAGACTCAAATAAGATGAAAATTACAACCTTTGAAAGTTTACATGAAAAAAGCCTAAGACCTAATACTTTTGCTACTCGTCTTCACGCTTTTAATCTCCCGTCTTGGAAAGCTTTTTGAATTCCTGCAAATATGTTATTATAGAGAGAAAACAATATGGTACGCTTTATTTATTATTTCATTTTCTACATTTTGTAAAATCATCAAAATATTATATATGAGTAGTTGAACTAACAGGTAAGCACAGGAGCCGAAGTCAGCCTCTCCTTCAACTCCTGAAAACATGCCTCACAAGAGTCTGTTCAAGCAAAGGGCACGTCCTTCTGGGTCAACTGAGTCATAGGACGTGCATTCTGCGAGAAATCCCTAATAAACCGTCGATAGTAACCTGCTAGTTCCAAGAAGCTATGTATCTCTATCACTATACGTGGCCTCTCCCACTTGAGTACGGCCTCAACCTTGGCTGGATCCACAGCCAAATCATCCCCTGAGATCACATGGCCTAAGAAGGTCACTTGCCTCAACCAAAACTTGCACTTGCTATATTTGGCATACAGCTTGTGTCGTCTCAAAGTGTCTAGAACCATCCGCAGGTGCTGTCCGTGCTGTGCCTGATCTCGCGAGTAAATGAGTACATCATCTATAAATACCACCACAAACTGATCCAGATACGGTCTGAACACCTGGTTCATCAAATCCATGAAGGAAACGGGGGCGTTGGTCAGCCCAAACGGCATGACCAAAAACTTGTAGTGTCCATACCGGGTGCGGAAAGCTGTCTTGGAGACGTTGGTCTCCCTGATCCTCAACTGGTGGTAGCCTGATCTCAGACTATCTTGGAGAATATTGTGGAACTTCGCAACTGGTAAAACAGATCATCAATCCTTGGCAGCGGATACCTGTTCTTAATGGTGACCTATTTAATTGTCTATAGTCAACACAAAGGCGCAGGGTACCATCCTTCTTCTTCACAAATAACACAGGGGCTCCCCACGGGGATGCACTGGGCCTTACAAAGCCCGTCTCCAACAGGTCCTGCAGCTGTGACTTGAGCTCTCGTAGCTCAAATGGTGCCAACCGATACGGTGCCGTAGAAATGGGGCTGGTCCCCGGTACCAGTGAGATCTCAAACTCGATCTCATGCTTAGGCGGTAGTTCTGGCAGCTCCTCTGGAAACATGTCGGGGTACTCTCTAACCGCCGGAATGCTCTGAAAGTCTGCCACAGGGCTGGGCTCGGCCACCACACAGGCTAGAAGGCCCTCATACCCCTGGCTCAAAAGTATTGCTGCCCAAAACACAGAGATGCACCTGAAACCTCCGTCCACCGGCTGTCCGTGAAACTCAAAGGAAGGCATCTCTGATATGGAGAAGACGATCTTCCTCCCAAAACAGTCCACTAAGGCATGGTAAGCGGACAGCCAATTCATCCCCATAATCACGTCAAAATCCTCCATCAGTATTACGATCAGGTCAGCGGGGAGGCGGTGTCCCCCAATACTAACCTTATAGTCTGTGTAAACCTCCTCAGCTACAAAAAGTTGACCACTCAGACCTCTGATCACAAACAAATCCTCTAACAACACGCAGTCCTATCCCAAACTGACAACAAAACTCACAGCGACAAAAGAGTGTGTGGCGCCGGAATCAAAAAGTACGTAAAATAATCTGCCGGAAACTATAACCATACCTGCCACCACTGAGCCTGATGCCCTGGCGTCTCTGTGTGTCAGGGCGTTGATACGCCCCTCATCTCTCGGTGCAGAAGAAGTAGCCACACTCTGCGTCGGGCGAGTAGCCGCTGGCCGGTATCCACCCCATGACTGCTGCCCTCCCCCACGCGCTTGTGAACCACGACCACCTGCTCGGCCTCCAGCGCTCGGTGCGGGGAGCATCTACTACGTTCCAACCCTAGACGGGTAGTCTCTCTTGATGTGGCCCAGCTGGCCACACTAGTAGCAGAGGGGAACTCGACTCCCTCCCTTGGTAGGTCCCTGCTGACGGCTGGTCGGGGATCCAGTGCTGACAGTTGGCCCCTATCGGGGGCCCGCAAAGGCCACTGATGGCACCGCAAAATGTGACGGCTTTCCTGCGGGTGCCGTGTGACTCCTCTCTCGTCGGCCCTATGAGTACTTGATGAGAACCTCATCATGAGCCATAACTAGCTCATTTTGACCTAATACAAAGGATAAAAGCTCCTATATAACTCAAGGAAAGGCTTAACTCAGAGAATTCTGAGTTTAAGGAGAAAACAAGTCATAAGGGGTAAAAATGCAATTTTACCAGTATAATCTGCATACAGGGTAATTCAGGGTCCAAACATAGGTCAAAGCAACCTAATAAGAATAAAAGTGGGATGAGATGATCTGGCAAGGGCTACAGCAATTCCAAGGAACTAAATGATAATCTGTAACCCTAAAACAAACCCACTTCAATTCACGAGGTTCAAGGCAAAGCAAAAATGGAATAAACCCTCTAAAATTCATAGAAAAATAATCTCTAGGGTTTAGAACCTTCAATTTGACCTTAGGAACCCATCTTGACCTACATTGAGAACCATACCCAATTAATAACTTAATTTAGGTTTTTGCGTAAATTGACCAGTCAAACAAGGTTTAATCTAGAAATAAAATTCACCATCAGATTCCTTAGGTCCTAATTAGTCATGTATAAAAACTTGAGCCTAAGAAGAAACCTTCTTGACCAACTTTACACTTTGGTCCTCATATATTTACTTTTTGGCCCTCAACTTTTGAACCCTCGCATTTTGGCCCCTAACTCTCCTTCGTTCTTTGCGTTCAGGTCCTCCCTGCAAAACCTGCCAGCACCATGCTCCGGCGACCTTACGCGGAGCATGGCGCCGCGCAGGGTGAGGGGGAGGGTCTGGCAAGTAAACCGGGGGTGCCCTGCGTCGTCAGCCGTCGCAGGGACACCCCCCTGGTCGCTGTAACCCACCATACCGGCCGTGCGAACGCACGGACGGTATGGGTTTCCATCTCCTGCGTCCTCCGGCGAGGGAGACACGTCGTCTCCCTCCGCCTTCCTCTCTGATTCGGTCCCTATAAATACCCCCGTCGCTCCACCGTTCTTCCCAGCTCGGTCCTGACGGAGAAAGACCCCCACTTCCTCTCTTCCCACTCCGACAGGAAGCCCTCCAGCTCCGGCGGCCTCCCCTCTTCCTCCTCGTCGCTCTGCCGCACTACCAGCTGCAGGGTTGCTCTCCCTCGCTTTTCCCGTGCCACGCCGCACCCAGCTGGCGCCTCTCGGGCCCTCTGCTCGCCGCCGCCCCTTCCCCCGGTCATCTTCTTCTCCGGCGACAGTCGATACGACTGTAGCCCGCTCCGGCCCCTCCTCGTCCTGCTAAGTAGGTAGAACTCCTCCTCTTCCTCCCCTCTTCCTTTTCCTCACTTTAAACATCTACTGTCGCCCTCGATTCCGACCAATCACCCTCACCTTCTCCCCCTCCGGCCATCCTCCGGCGAGCCGCTCCCATCACTCCAGCATCCCACACGGCTCGCCGACCTGCACATAATCTCCGCCTCCTCACCCTGATCCATTTCCGCCCCTCCACTTCCCCCAAATCACCCTCTGCAACTGCACCGAACAAACCCATCTCCCGACCCACAGTCCGACCTAGGGCAGCCCTTAGGCTCCGCCCCGCCGCCTGCACACCCCCCGACCACCTTCGCCGTGCCACGGCGAAGGTCCTCCGCGTTTCTGATTGGGCCGAGAGGCCGTTTTTCTGTGGGCAGGTACCTGCGCTCGTCGCCGCCATTGTTGAAGCGAAGCAGCTTCTTCACCTGCTGGCCCAGGTGCGCCACGCCCAGGTTACGCTCCCAGACAGCGCGAGGCGCCTTCGCGAAGTACCAGGCTGCAGTCGAGTCGAAGCTCTCGCGCGAAGCCCCCGCGCTTCGCCTCGACGGCCGCTGCTTCCTCCGCGCAGGCACCGAAATTGGGGTGGGACATTTAGTCCCACCTCGTAACCTTTCAAAGGAGAGTGCCCGCATAAAGGCAAAAAGTGCCTTATGCTCGTTGCCTCCTGAGCACGGGGCACAGGTGAAGAAGAACAGTGGAAGAAGACGAAGGCTGAAGGAAGGAGGATCACCGAGCGGCACTGTAGCAGCGGTGGTTTAAGTCGTCTGATTGGAAAATCAGACGACGTCCTGAAGGCAAAGAAGGAGAAGGAAGGCGAGGCAGAGGAGAACACAGAGAGGCCAAGACAAGAACTGAAAGAAGAAGAGCACGAGAAGAAGAAGGTCTGAAGAAAGGAAAAGAAGAAAGAAAGAAGAAGAAGAACAGGACCGCAAGGGAGAAGAAAAAGAAAGAGACGAGCAGAAACAAGAACTGAAAGAAGAAGAAAAGCATCACTACTGCTGCAGATAAAGCAGAAGAGCCAAGCAGAAGAAGATAGGCAAAGAGAAAAGAAGAGAAGAAGAAAGAAGCCAACAAATTCTCTCTCTCTCTCTCTCTCTTTATTTTTTTGTACAAGAAACTTGTATCTCTAGAATACAACTTGCTCCCTGAGTTCGACCTCGGGAACTCTTTTATTTCCGAGTAACAAATTGTATTAAACTGGTAATCACCTCTCTATACTATACTACGACGAAATAATAAAACTATAGAGGAAGGAAGCCCACCAGTTTTTGGCGCCGTTGCCAGGGAGCAATGGCTATTCTAGAGGTAAATATTCCTGTTTCTTTTTAATTTCTGATAATCTCCTCTCTTTTGTGCAGCTACAGGAAATCAAGAAGACAAGCAACCGCACGACAACCACTCCAAGGACAGGTATTTGTTTTTTTTTTCCTCTCGTTATTAACCCCTAAACTCTAAAGAGGAAGAAAAGAAAAGAACAAGCAATATAGGGCTAACCTGTCTTCCATACTTAGTAACCATAAAAAGTTGCATGTTTTCAACTCATTACTCCTGCACACTATTAAGGGTATTTAAGGGCTAACACATTCTTGCTTGAGCCCTAATTACCCAACAAAGAGCTAACTGGACCAAGTAAAGCCAACCTAGGATCCAACACTAGGGATTTAGAGACACACTCCTTAAGCAAGAATTGAGAAAACCAAATGAAGTGTGCCCAAGCCCTTGTCTGAAAATACCTATCCAAAGAAAACCTAAAACAATTGGCTCTCTAAACACTTGAACCCTAAAAAAAACAAGACCTAAAAGCTCTCAAAGGAAACAAGAGGTAAAGTTGACCCCTTGGGTCAACCAACCTTAAATTAGGTCACTCTTTGCACTTAAAAGACTAGAGTTCAAGTGAAACCTTAAGCACCCTGATCTTAAAGTAAAAATTGGTAGACTTAAGAGGTCAAGATCCCCATTCTGGTCTACCTGGAACCGCAGTGACAAGAGAGGTCGGGTGGGGGAAACCCTGTAACCCGTGGGGACGTTCTACCGTGTAGGGGTCTTCGCGGGACTCTCCCTTTCTGGCTGCCCAGGTAATTCTCAGGTGGACGATCTTTCTGATCAAGGGGTCCATCTGCCCCGCACCTCTATAGTCACCCAACACATTTGTGGGTGTCTTGATTGGGTCCAGCACCTTCTAAACTTACCTCTTCCAACAGTGCATGTACGGAAGGAGGTCCTTAAGACCACCCTTAAGACCTCCTTTAGAAATTCGCTCTCGTCAAGGCCAAGCCTCGACGCCCGTGTTTGTGCAGCAACACCCTCACATTATTCTCTCTTCTGATTCAGAACCAAGTTCTTCTTCTTCCCCCATCATGGCTCAGCCAGTTGAGGAAGAAAATAATCTGGAGCACCAGCTCCAGCGACTCAATGACCTCTTCCAAAACTTCGTGCACCCACCACAGCGTCCTATGATGCGGGACCACTACAATCCTGCTGCGGTGGCCATTGAGCCTCGAGTCAGAATCCCGACTGGAGGACCTGATTCCGAATTAAAGGCCAACATGATTCATGCTATACCTAAATTCCATGGGCTTAATTCTGAAGATCCCTTCCAGCACATCAAACAGCTAAAGCATCTGGCCCACACTTTTGGATCAGATGCGCAAAATCGGGATATTCTTCTCATGAAGATGTTCTCCTTTTCTCTTATGGACAAGGCCGCCCATTGGTATCAAACTTAGACCCGGCCGATCAACACTTGGGAAGAACTTCAATCCGAGTTTTTGAAAAAGTTTTTTCCCGTTGGTCGGACCAACGCCTTGCGCCATCAGATTACACACTTCACTCAACAATCAGGAGAACCTCTCCATGAGGCATGGGATCGTTTTCAGGATCTCATGAGAAAGTGCCCCCATCACGGAGTTCCTAAATGGGAACAAGTCCAATCTTTTTACCAGGGACTCCGTGAGGACATCCGCCTTTTCGTCAATGCAACTTGCGGAGGAAACATCATGGGTCAACATGAAGACACCGTATGGGAGATTCTCGAAAACATGTGTGAGAACTCCATCAACAATGACTCCATGGGATTATTCGACATGACGAATACCCGCGCAGCGACGAATCTTAAGGGAGCACATGAGGCGCAGGGCCTGTCCGCATCAGTCGACCTGGAATTAATGGCCAGTCGATTGGACAAGGTCTCAATCATTGAGAAGAAGGTGGATGAGCTGACTCAGCACTTGCAGCGAGCCACCTCCGCGCGTAACTCCTTTGCACAACCTCCTTCCACACAGGAGACTGTGCAAAACATCCTTCACCGATCTTCCCCTAGGATGGATCCATATCCATCCCCATCTGATTCTCGGATCGGAGGATCATCCGATCCTTTCTACACCAGCCCGGGGAACTCCATTCCCCCTTTCCCTGATTCTCAAGAGGTTCCTCAGACCTGCGAGGACCTCAACGCCATCCAGAACGACCCATTCTCCAACACTTACAACCCTGGATGGCGAAACCATCCCAATTTTCAGTGGGCGGGAAATTACCAAACCCAAAGACCACCTTTTCAGTCCCGCCCACAGCCCTCTCGTCATTACCAGCAGCCTCAGCCTCGGCCCAACCCTACTTATCCATCAGGGCCAAATCAGGATCAAATGTCCCTAATCCTTCAGACTCTGGCTGACATTCAAAGAACAAATGCGGCTATTCAAAAATAGCACAAGGACGAACTTACAGAGGTTAAAACTCAACTGGCCCAGTTGGCAAATTCTCGCCAGCCAGGCACACTCCCTTCCCAACCTCTTCCTAACCCGAATAACGTGCCAACCCAGAAGCGCGTTATGAATCCAAATTTAGGCCACGCACAATGGATTTATCAGGCCCCTACTGCTCCATCTCCAGACGAGATGGAAGCTTCAACTTCTTATGCGGGATTTCAGCAACAGCCACCCCTCTTACCAAACCCAAACCAAAATCAGGCCGGATTAAATTCTGTAACAACACGTAGTGGTAAAACAACTCAAGACCCGCATTATCCAAACCACTCCAAGCCTGATAACCATGACCCTAGGATAGTTATCCAAGATACCACTGTCCCGGATCCACAACCTGGACCTATCCTAGAAGAACCAACCAAGATCCCGTTTCCCGAGGCCTTGACCAAGGGAAAGAAGACCACCAAACCCGTGGCCCCTGAGGAGGACCTGGTCAAGCTCTTTGAGCAGGTCCACATAAACATCCCCTTGATGGATGCAATCCGCCACGTACCAGCTTACGCACGATTTCTAAAGAATATATGTACACCCCAGCGTAAGCCGCGAACCAAGGGAGGGAGCCCAATTGTTCTGTCAGAGCAAGCCAGCTCTGTAATCCTCAGTAGACTCCCACCCAAGGCAAAAGATCCTGGTGCTCCCCTGATTTCCTGCAAGATAGGTGGTACCCAATTTGATAGAGCATTGTTAGACTTGGGTGCATCCGTAAACCTGGTACCCACATCCTTACTTGACCATCTAGAAGAATCTGAGCTAAAACCAACAGAGGTGACATTACAATTAGCAGATCGATCTATAAAGTCACCAAAAGGGATTCTCGAGGATGTTATCGTAAGAGTGCGGGATTTCTATTTCCCAGTGGACTTTATAGTCCTAGATATGGACGCACCTGAGAACCCTAGGGATACACCAATCATTCTAGGGAGACTTTCTTGGCTACTGCTAGAGCCAACATCAGCTGTGAGGAGGGCCAAATAGAGCTTAAGTTTGGAGATCAAACACTGAAAATTGATATATTTAAGGCCCAACAAGGAATTAATTGCGGCGTCATCGAACAAATTTGTGACATCAGGACTTTGGTTGATGAATCACACTTCCAGAATGACTCGATTATGCCTCATCAACCACAGAAGGATCTTGACCCGCAAACAGAGGAGTCGAATCCAGATATGAATAACCCAGTAACTCCCACCCTTGAACCTCACATCTATACTGAACCACCCGCTGCTGCTGATAACCCCATCCTCGAACTGAAACCCCTTCCTGCTCACTTGAAATACATCTTTTTGGGTTCTAATCAGACCCTTCATGTGATTATCAATTCCAACCTCAGTCCTGAACAGGAATCCCGTCTGATTGTTGTCCTCCAGCAACATCGCAGAGCCATCGGGTGGACTCTCGATGATCTGACTGGAATAAGTCCCTCTTATTGTACTCATCATATCTATTCAGAAGAGGGCACACGACCTTCTCGTGAAATGCAGAGACGCTTAAACCCCAATCTGCAGGAGGTCGTGAAAAAGGAGATCATCAAGTGGTTAGATGCCGGAATCATCTACCCGATCTCCGATAGTCGTTGGGTGAGCCCAATTCAGGTCGTGCCCAAGAAGGCAGGACTCACCACTATAACGACTGAGACCGGAGAAATCATTCCTACCCGATTAGCCAACTCGTGGAGAGTCTGTATAGATTACCGCCGACTCAATTCCTCCACAAAGAAGGATCATTTCCCACTACCCTTCATTGATCAAATTCTCGAAAAACATGCGGGAAATAGGTTCTTCTGCTTCCTTGACGGGTACTCCGGTTATAACCAGGTGGCAATCCATCCTGAGGACCAAGAAAAGACCACGTTCACCTGCCCCTTCGGAACATACGCTTTCCGAAGGATGCCTTTCGGTCTTTGCAATGCACCCGCTACTTTTCAGCGATGCATGCTTGCCATATTCTCAGATATGGTAGGTGATTATCTGGAAGTCTTCATGGATGACTTTTCAGTTTTCGGAGCATCATTCGACGATTGCCTCCAACACTTGGTCCAGATACTCAGGCGGTGCATCGATGCGAATTTGGTTCTTTCCTGGGAAAAGAGCCATTTCATGGTGCCTGAGGGAATTGTCCTGGGACACTCAATTTCAGAAAAAGGTATCCAAGTGGATCGAGCTAAGGTTGATCTGATTTCTCACCTTCCTATGCCTAGCTCGATCAGGGACATCCGTTCCTTTTTAGGGCATGTCGGTTTTTATCGACGATTTATCCCTGATTTTTCAAAAATCGCGCGCCCCCTGACCACTCTTCTCTCCAAGGATGTTCCTTTCGAAATTTCCAAGGAATGCACTCAAGCATTTGAAATCCTGCGTGACCGAGTCACCCAAGCCCCGATCCTACAGTCCCCTGATTGGTCTCAACCCTTTGAGATCATGTGCGATGCATCCGACTTCGCTGTAGGAGCGGTTTTGGGGCAGAAAATTGACGGGAAACCTGTGGTCATTTACTACGCCAGCAAAACACTCGATGAGGCTCAGCGTAACTATACGGTTACTGAGAAAGAGCTGCTAGCTGTAGTATTTGCCCTAGAAAAATTCAGATCGTACCTTCTGGGTTCCCGTGTCATCATATACTCGGATCACACAGCTGTGAGGCATCTCCTTGCAAAGAAGGACGCGAAACCTCGATTAATCCGATGGATCTTGCTGTTGCAAGAATTTGACCTTGAGATTCGTGACAAAGCGGGAAAGCAAAATGTGGTAGCTGGTCACTTGTCCCATCTTCCTTCTGAAATAATTGACCCTTCCAGACCCATCACTGAGCATTTTCCCGATGAGCACCTGCTGACTATTGGTACTAGCCTTCCATGGTTTGCTAATGTAGTAAATTACTTGGCATCTCATCAGATCCCGTCCGATTGGCCGAAGGCCAAGAAGGACAAATTACGCTCCGATGCCAAGTATTACATTTGGGAAGACCCGTACCTCTTCCGCATAGGTGCCGATCAGATCATCCGGAGATGTGTCCCGGAAGAGGAATTCAACAATGTCCTCTCTTTCTGCCATGACCAGGCATGCGGTGGCCATTTCGCAGGGCATAAAACCGCATCAAAAGTCCTCCAGTGCGGCTTTTACTGGCCCACACTGTTCAAAGACGCATACAATCACTGCAAGGCATGCAGTCGTTGCCAGACTTTGGGCAACATGAGCCATCGCGACATGATGCCTATGCAACCGATTCTAGTATGCGAAATCTTTGATGTTTGGGGGATTGATTTTATGGGCCCCTTTCCTGTTTCGGATGGTTTCGAATACATTCTGTTGGCTGTGGACTACGTGTCCAAATGGATCGAAGCCATACCGACCCGAACCTGTGATCACAAAATCGTTCTCAAATTCATTCATCAAAACATTTTCTCAAGGTTCGGGATTCCTCGTGCAATAATCTCTGATGGGGGGACCCATTTCACAAATGCTCAGTTTAGGTCACTGATGACCAAATACGGGGTGTCTCACCGAATCTCTACTCCTTACCACCCCCAAACTAATGGTCTAGCTGAGCTGTCTAATCGGGAGATCAAGAAAATCCTGCAAGTCACTGTTCGACCTGACAGGAAGGACTGGTCGTCCCGACTTCCGGAAGCATTGTGGGCCTATAGGACCGCCCACAAGACCCAATTGGGCATGTCTCCCTTTAGACTGGTGTACGGAAAGGCATGCCACCTTCCCGTAGAACTGGAGCATAAAGCCTATTGGGCAGTACGGAACTGTAATCTAGATCTTTCCAAGGCTGGGACCCACAGAAAACTCCAAATCAGCGAGATCGATGAATTATGCCTAGACGCGTACGAGAACTCGCAAATCTACATGGAGCGGGTTAAAGCCTTCCACGACAAACACATCTCGAGAAAGATCTTTCATCCTGGTCAGAAGGTCCTACTCTTTGATGCCCGACTAAAACTCTTCCCAGGAAAACTGAGATCCAAGTGGGTCGGACCATATTTGGTCCGACAGGTTTTTGGAAATGGAGCAATCGAAATCAGTCCACTCAGCCACGATTCTGAACCTTCCATCATGAACGGTCAGAGACTCAAGCCGTTCATTGATGTAACTTCTACTGATTTGGCTGAAGCATCTTATATCCTCCATTCCCCTTGAGCTTATTGCGCCCATCCGATGGCGTAAAACTCAGCGCTTAACGGGAGGCAACCCGTCATTTTCCTAAAAATCCAAAACTTTTTCTGACACCTTTTTGCACTTAAGGTTCACCCTTGTAGACAGCCGACCCCACCTCAGATGCTTGCATCTAGGATTAGAAATCGTCCGCAAAAATTCAACCCGACCCATTCACGCATCCAAATTTCTGTCTTAAGGAATGAACTAAGCTAAAAAAAAACCCCCTAGGTTACAATGAGGACATTGCAAATCTTAGGCATGGGGGTGTATGTAAGTGCAAAACTTGTAAGAAAAGGTTTCAAACAAAAAATTCACATATGCCAAAAACACCATAAAAATTAAAAAAAAAATTTCGAAAAAGAATAAGAGGAAAAGAGAAGGAAATTTTGTGAAGGAAAAAAAAAAAAAAGAAACAAAAGGAAAAAAAGGAGCACAAAATTATGAGAAAAAAGTGATAGTCATTAGTAAGGAACTAAGGAATTAACCTAAGTTCTAGACCTCATTCAAGAAAATAACTAAAAGTGCATAATGAGACTAGTAAGAACGCAAACCTTAGGCATTCTTGGATAGACTCTTAGTACCCATTAAGATCTGGACACTCCTCAAGAGGTTGAGGAAAATGAAAAGCTGAAGTATTAGGTCTAAGGCTTAGGGAGTATTTGGCCTCGTTAACTAATTTTTGGTTTACGGGACTCAGTAACCTAAGCACCCTAACCTCACACACAGCCTGGTTCAGTAAGCGTAAAAATCAGAATCACGTAGAAGCGTCGCAAAATTCTGAAAAGAACACCTAGAATAGGAGCGGCCGATCAACACAAGTTGATTTGGACGAGTTCCCAGCGCGGAGAGATGGGAAATCCCCTCGAAGATGCGTAACAAAATATCATCTCCTCGGTGCTTGTCTCTTAGGATATTTACATATCCTACTGGGGGCATGTAAGCACTCTGCTGGTTCAGATTCCATGGATGGCATTATCTCGAAGTGTCAATTGCCAGGGTCTGAATTCAGCCACGGAACACCATGGATGGGATTATCTCGAAATCTCAATAGCCAGGGTTCCGGGGGTTGCCATGGGCGGTGCTATCTAAAAGCACCGATCGCCAGGAACCCTTGAGGATTGATGATGGGAGCAAGGAATCTGATACAGATCGTGTTGAAAAGCCAATCCTAGGCTAGAACTAAAAAAAAAAAAAAAGAGAGAGAGAGAAAACTCTCCAAACAAAATAACTTTCTATCTCTCTCTTACAAAACGCACTGCGAACTGAGCCAGGGCTAAAATCATTTCAAGCACGGGTGCTTTAACCACAAAGTCCAATAAACCTTAGGTTAGTTCTTGTGGGCCTTAAAAACCTTTGCTAAGGACTGAGGCTAAGGCTAGACAGATTTGGATCTTGATTGGTACTAGAGTACCTTTTAGGCCTATGGTCAGCATTCTAACCTAATCTGAGATCAAATGAAAAAGCACTTATCTAAAGCTATTAAGAACTTCATGGTCTAGAACAAGGGTTGAAAGCTTAAGTTTTTGCTAAGGGACTAGCAAAAGCTAGGCATGGGGGTATGATGAGAACCTCATCATGAGCCATAACTAGCTCATTTTGACCTAATACAAAGGATAAAAGCTCCTATATAACTCAAGGAAAGGCTTAACTCAGAGAATTCTGAGTTTAAGGAGAAAACAAGTCATAAGGGGTAAAAATGCAATTTTACCAGTATAATCTGCATACAGGGTAATTCAGGGTCCAAACATAGGTCAAAGCAACCTAATAAGAATAAAAGTGGGATGAGATGATCTGGCAAGGGCTACAGCAATTCCAAGGAACTAAATGATAATCTGTAACCCTAAAACAAACCCACTTCAATTCACGAGGTTCAAGGCAAAGCAAAAATGGAATAAACCCTCTAAAATTCATAGAAAAATAATCTCTAGGGTTTAGAACCTTCAATTTGACCTTAGGAACCCATCTTGACCTACATTGAGAACCATACCCAATTAATAACTTAATTTAGGTTTTTGCGTAAATTGACCAGTCAAACAAGGTTTAATCTAGAAATAAAATTCACCATCAGATTCCTTAGGTCCTAATTAGTCATGTATAAAAACTTGAGCCTAAGAAGAAACCTTCTTGACCAACTTTACACTTTGGTCCTCATATATTTACTTTTTGGCCCTCAACTTTTGAACCCTCGCATTTTGGCCCCTAACTCTCCTTCGTTCTTTGCGTTCAGGTCCTCCCTGCAAAACTTGCCAGCACCATGCTCCGGCGACCTTGCGCGGAGCATGGCGCCGCGCAGGGTGAGGGGGAGGGTCTGGCAAGTAAACCGGGGGTGCCCTGCGTCGTCAGCCGTCACAGGGACACCCCCTGGTCGCTGTAACCCACCATACCAGCCGTGCGAACGCACGGACGGTATGGGTTTCCATCTCCGGCGTCCTCCGGCGAGGGAGACACGTCGTCTCCCTCCGCCTTCCTCTCTGATTCGGTCCCTATAAATACCCCCGTCGCTCCACCGTTCTTCCCAGCTCGGTCCTGACGGAGAAAGACCCCCACTTCCTCTCTTCCCACTCCGACAGGAAGCCCTCCAGCTCCGGCGGCCTCCCCTCTTCCTCCTCGTCGCTCTGCCGCACTACCAGCTGCAGGGTTGCTCTCCCTCGCTCTTCCCGCGCCACGCCGCACCCAGCTGGCGCCTCTCGGGCCCTCTGCTCGCCGCCGCCCCTTCCCCCGGGCATCTTCTTCTCCGGCGACAGTCGATACGACTGTCGCCCGCTCCGGCCCCTCCTCGTCCTGCTAAGTAGGTAGAACTCCTCCTCTTCCTCCCCTCTTCCTTTTCCTCACTTTAGACATCTACTGTCGCCCTCGATTCCGACCAATCACCCTCACCTTCTCCGCCTCCGGCCATCCTCCGGTGAGCCGCTCCCATCACTCCAGCATCCCACACGGCTCGCCGACCTGCACATAATCTTCGCCTCCTCACCCTGATCCATTTCCGCCCCTCCACTTCCCCCAAATCACCCTCTGCAACTCCACCGAACAAACCCATCTCCCGACCCACAGTCCGACCTAGGGCAGCCCTTAGGCTCCGCCCCGCCGCCTGCACACCCCCCGACCACCTTCGCCGTGCCACGGCGAAGGTCCTCCGCGTTTCTGATTGGGCCGAGAGGCCGTTTTTCTGTGGGCAGGTACCTGCGCTCGTCGCTGCCATTGTTGAAGCGAAGCAGCTTCTTCACCTGCTGCCCCAGGTGCGCCACGCCCAGGTTATGCTCCCAGACAGCGCGAGGCGCCTTCGCGAAGTACCAGGCTGCAGTCGAGTCGAAGCTCTCGCGCGAAGCCCCCGCGCTTCGCCTCGACGGCCGCTGCTTCCTCCACGCAGGCACCGAAATTGGGGTGGGACATTTAGTCCCACCTCGTAACCTTTCAAAGGAGAGTGCCCGCATAAAGGCAAAAAGTGCCTTATGCTCGTTGCCTCCTGAGCACGGGGCACAGGTGAAGAAGAACCGTGGAAGAAGACGAAGGCTGAAGGAAGGAGGATCACCGAGCGGCACTGTAGCAGCGGCGGTTTAAGTTGTCTGATTGGAAAATCAGACGACGTCCTGAAGGCAAAGAAGGAGAAGGAAGGCGAGGCAGAGGAGAACACAGAGAGGCCAAGACAAGAACTGAAAGAAGAAGAAGAGCACGAGAAGAAGAAGGTCTGAAGAAAGGAAAAGAAGAAAGAAAGAAGAAGAAGAAGAACAGGACCGCAAGGGAGAAGAAAAAGAAAGAGACGAGCAGAAACAAGAACTGAAAGAAGAAGAAAAGCATCACTACTGCTGCAGATAAAGCAGAAGAGCCAAGCAGAAGAAGATAGGCAAAGAGAAAAGAAGAGAAGAAGAAAGAAGCCAACAAATTCTCTCTCTCTCTCTCTCTTTATTTTTTTGTACAATAAACTTGTATCTCTAGAATACAACTTGCTCCCTGAGTTCGACCTCGGGAACTCTTTTATTTCCGAGTAACAAATTGTATTAAACTGGTAATCACCTTTCTATACTATACTACGACGAAATAATAAAACTATAGAGGAAGGAAGCCCACCAGTACTCTAGCTGGAAGGGCCTCTTCCGTCCGCTGTCGATGTCTCGTAAGGCCGGGTTGGTCTCCTCATACGTCATAGCTGCCTCCACCACTCTCGAGAAGGTAGGCAGCTTCAGGGGTTTGACATACCCCCGAATGGTATGCCGGAGCCCCTCATTGAACCTCCACAGGCGCTCCTCCTCCGTAGCTACGACTGTCGCAGCAAAACATGACAGCTCTAGGAAGCGCGTACGGTACGAGCTAACAGTCATCGTCCCCTGGCGGAGAGTGTGGAACTCCCGCCTCCTCTAGTCTTGCCAAGTCTACGGGAAGCTCTGCTCGTAGAAGAGGGTCACGAACTGGTCCCACGTCGGCTCTCCCCTCTCCTGGCCTTTGACCGCCCTCCACTACCTGTGTGCCGCACTCTCCAGCTGGTATGTGGAAAAGGCCACGCGGCACTCTGTAGGGGGTGAAGGGTGTCAAACACCTTACCAATCTGCTCCAGCCAGTCCTCGACCTTAGACGGGTCCTCATCCCCCTTGAAAGAGGGGGGCTTCAGCTTCCGGAACTGTCTGAAACGCTTGTAGTGCAGCTGCAGTGGGGGAATGGGCACACCTCTAAGCTGGGAGGGCGCGTGCTCAAAAGTGTCAGAGTGCAGTGGGGGCGGTGGAGGACCACCCCCTCCCCCTCCTGCTCGTCCAGCGCTGCATTGGTCTCTCGACCCCACAGAGGACTCCCCCTCCACATCCCTAGGGAGAGGCGCCTGTGGAGGCAGGTGGAGCTCCTCTCATACTATGTCTCGAATCAACTGAGTGAGGTCCTGGGCCTGAACACCTGGGAGAAGTGGTGGGTCAACTGGCACCTCGGGCCCGGCACGTCTGCCCCTCCGACCCCGTCCACGGCCGCGTCTGCGGTCCGCCTCAAGAACTCCATGGCGAGGCATCTCCTGCAAGGAGACACGGAAGATAGATAAAAAAGAAGTCAACTCTAATGTACTTCAGTGAAAGAAACTCAGAATAGATGTCAAGCGGTACGTTGTGGTAGTTACTCTAGTTACATGCATGTGAATTGGTTATTCTCAATCTAGTTGATTCATTTCTCGGGATGATCTTGCTCTAATACAATCTTGTTACGACCCGGTTCCCGAATCCCTACAGGACACGAGACCGGCTCGATTCGACGAATCCCAAGACCCAGTCGTCCAACAAGAAATAACCGAAAAGCAAGAAGATAAACCACATTCACTATGCAAAGTAACTAACAGTAAAAGAGTACAAGCAGTAAAGGAAGTAAAAACTGCTAACAGTACATATCACCACCACAATAGTAAAGTAGAACAAAAGTACAGAATAGGAACAGTAACAATAGTCTAAAACTCACTAGTAGAACAGAGAGTACAACAAAAATAGGAAACACTGCTGGGCTCGACTGGGCCCAGCACCCTCTGCAGCCGATAACTTGGGCTGCTCAACTTCTGGACCTGAAAAGGGTTATGAGTAAACGGAGTCAGCGAACACTGAGTAGAGTGGTAACTAAACTAACTAAAGCAGTAAAGGCTAACATGTAAATTTATCCTTTCCAATTATTTTATTTTAAGTCATTTCTTTTCACCCATTGGTTTACTTTTAGATCTCTTTCTTAATCTTGTATGTTCCTTGTGGGAACGATCTTGATCGCAGTCCTTTCCGAAGAGTAGAAGGCACACGTGGAGCTCTCTTGGCCGAGAGAGTCCCCCGTGGTAATTTTACACCCAGTCAACCACCCTAGGGCCATTGTCTAGACGTAGCGGTGACTATGGCACGTGCGATAAGTGCACGGGTAGCTATTCTACACTGGCACGCGGTTAGTCATTTCCGCTAGCGGGTACACCAAATGTACAACACGAAACAGTATAGGGCCTAGCCCTCTCAGCAACAGGGGTCTAGCCCCTTAGAACCAAACAGGGGTCTCGCCCCTCTACAGTCCGTGCACCCTCATCTTACTTCCTCGGTTTACTGATGAGAGCCTCATCATGAGCCATAACTAGCTCATTTTGACCCAATAAAGAAGATAAAAGCTCCTACATAACCTAGAAGAAGGCTTAACTGAAGGAACAAGTGCTCTGAGAGGAAAACATGAAATAAAGGTTAAAACTGTAATTTTACCATTGCAGTACATAAACATGATTTCTCAGAGGAAAAACATAGGTCAAATGATCTAAATGAGATAAAAAGTGGGTTGAGTCAATCAGAAATGGGTTTACGTGCAATCTAAGAATTAAATGACACTTGGTAACCCTAAAACAGACCGGCTTAAACTAACAAGGTTCAGGTCAGAACAAAAATCAATTAAACCCTCTAAAAGTCATGGAAAAACATCCTCTAGGGTTTAGAACATTTAATTTGGCCTTTGAAACCCAGTTTGACCTAGATTAGGGTCCTAGTTCATCAAATGACCTAATTTGGGTTTTTACGCAAAATATCCAGTCAAACGTAGTCAAACCTAAAATCCAACTTCACCATTGGATTCCTTAGGTCCAAATTAGGTTTACACCAAAATTTGGACCTAAGGGGAGGTCATCTTGACCTACTTTGCAATTTAGTACACCCAAATCACAATTTGGTCCCTATCTTTTGAATATCTTTGCAGAGAGCCCCCTAAGTTCCTCGCCACCTTTGCAATCAGGTCCTGCCGCCATTATTGTGGTAGAATCCTGCTCCGGCGAGGATTTGAGAGGGAATCGTCTCTGTTTCCTCAGAGATCCCCTCCCAGAAATGGAAGGGAGATTCTCTGAGGAATTCCCTTCCATCTGAGGCCAATCTTGATCCCTGGTGTGAACCCAACCTCTCGTGCGAA
This sequence comes from Thalassia testudinum, assembly GCA_037157565.1. Taxonomy (NCBI): domain Eukaryota; kingdom Viridiplantae; phylum Streptophyta; class Magnoliopsida; order Alismatales; family Hydrocharitaceae; genus Thalassia; species Thalassia testudinum. Next base: position 57,977,013 of record JAZHRO010000022.1, on the reverse strand, counting down.
CACACGATAGATTTGGGTATCTTAACCTCTTTCCATCTCCGGCGACCGACCTCAGACGATTGCGTGCCCTCCAAGCCTTGAACAACCGGCCCAGTGCCTATAAAAGAGACTACACCTCCGGCCGCTCATCTTTAGCTTGATTTGGTCGAGTTTCGACCTCCAATTCATCTCCTCCTGCCCTGCCAAAGTTCCCAGCAAGCTCCGGCGAGCTCCCTCTCCCATCCGCTTCGCTCTGCCACAAAACCAGTGGTAGAGTTAGCTTCCTGACTCTCCTCCGCGTCGCGCAGCACCCGCGCACGCCGTCTCAGCCCCGTCGTCGTCGCTGTTCTCCCCCACTGGGCAGCATCTTCTCTGGCGACAGCAGGTACTGCTGTTCGCCTCTCCGTCCCCCTTCATCCCTGTAGTTAGGCCAAATACCTTCTCCACATTCCCCTCTCTCTTTTTTCCCTTGCTATTTTATCTACTTACCCCCCGACCGTGCCTGAACACCTCCATCTTCCTCGCCTCCGACCGACCTCCGACGAGCCGCCCACACCACTCCGCCTCACCACCAGGAATTCATTCCACCCCTCCACTGCCACTCCAGACCTCCCCAATAACCCCCCGAACAACCCCACACATCCGGCCACAGGTTGACCTTGGCAGCCTGTAGCACCGTCCACCGCCTTCGCCATGCTACGGCGAAGGTCTCTAGCTGGTCTGATTGGGCCGAGAGGCTCATTTTGTGTCTGACAGTGTCGACGCTCCTGCCGCCATGGACGACAGTTGAAGAAGCTCCGTAGTTGCTCCAGGCGCCAGGGTTCCCAGGCTGCAGGTGCTGCGTATTCGTGCGGGTGTCGCGAAGCGCCCTGGTCCAGCAAGGAGCGATAGCAGAGCCAGCAGCTGTGGGGATGACACGCAAGTCTGCGGGCGCACGCGAAATCAGGGCAGAGGCTTTAGTCCCACATCGTGGAGAGCCGAGGCGTCGCTGCGCCATAAATTGAATTTGTGATATTACCTTAACGCCTTCGTAAGCACAGGGGTGAGGTCCCTCACCTGCCCTCACGCCCGCCTCGTCCGCGGTTTCATCTCGCGGATCTGGCGGGATCCGACCCGACTTAAACCTCAGCACTCCTCGAGCATCACACCACCTGTAGGTGCGCCTGGTCCCGGGTACGATCCGACCCGATTATCCGTGTGGCTCTGGGAGAGCTTCCCTGAGTGAATTGCTGAGAGAGAGAGACGTGCAGGTAGAGGGAAAGGGGTAGGTTTTGCTCCTGTGCAGGCAGATTGAGCGTGGAGAGACTTAGCCGCAAGGAGAAGAGAAGAAGCAGAAGAAGAAACTGAGCGAAGGAGACCAAGGAAGAGGAAGAAGCAAGGCAGAGAAGAAGAAGAGGAAAGAAGACTTCGCAGGAGAAGAAGGAAGAGCAAGGCAGAAGCAAGACAGAGAACGAAAGAGAGGTCAAGTGAAGACAGCAAAGATCAGAAGAAGTAGAAGAAAGAAGGAAGGCAAGGCAGGAGAAGAAGCAAGAGAAAAGATACAAAGGCAGGAAGAAGAAGCCTTCGCAAGAAAAGAAGAGAAAGAAGAAAGAAAGCAAGATCAGAAGAAGAAAAAGGGGAAAATACTTTTAAGACGTCTGATCACCAGATCAGACGTCCAATTTCATATTTTTTGTCCTAATTACTTTTAATCGCATACATTCATATTTGAATTAACATTTTGAGTAAATTAGAGTGTTCAATTACATTTTGATTAGTAGTAAATTCCATTTGCTCCCTGTGTTCGACCTCGGATATTCCATTTTTCGAGTAATAAAATTCTTTATATTTGTTTAAACGTTTTGTCGGTTATACTACAGCGTGATACACTTTAAACCCGCACAAAAAGCGTGAGAACATTTGCCCAAAGGGCCAAAGAAAAAGTAAGTGTAGGTTGGTTGCTTAACCTCGGGCCCCGTGGGGTGGCTAGCTCCCTCCCTACACTTATAGCTCTCCCTGGTACTCTGTACGCAAGGACCAACAGGAGTCGGTGTA